>OW121777.1:5500265-14765630 GCA_933228765.1 Miltochrista miniata
TTCTTGACTCCAAATTGCCTGTCACTTTTGATAATTCTTTGACAGCTCCTATACCTTCCATGTAGATACGATCCTGTAAAAGATTTATTTACAATATATTTAACTGTAAAATTGTAAAATCTGCGAGGCTGTAAAAGCGAAAGTTTGTAAATGTGGATGTCTGGATGTTTGCTGGCTGAAATTTGGCACAGATATAGATTACAGTCGGCAATAACACAGAGGATGTTTTTTTTATTCTGATAGGAGTCCTGGGGTATCATTCCGAGGGCTTACCCGGGACTCTTAACCGTAGGCAGTAGGTGTAGAAACCGTCAGGTTTTTTTTCGGCAAGAGTCCGGCATAGTATCTATCTATGATGGGTTTTACGCACGTTAAAAAAAGAAAAAAACTTATTTATTGTTTTAGCGGCAACAGAAATACGTCATCTGTGAAATTTTTAGCTATTGCGGTTCATGAGATGCAGCCTCGTGACAGACAGAAGGACAAACTTCAGTTTTTACTCTTTGTGTATTAAGCCTAAAAATCTCTTGATTATAAACGGTAGACACATGAACCATAAAATAACGATTAGAATTATTTTGGAACATAACAATAATTCGAAATAGTGAACATTAACGCGTGAAGGCGATCGAGCGAAGCTAGCATGCCGCGGCAGTGGCCGGCGAGAGTCAAATGCATTAAGTATTATTATTTGTAACTCTTCTTTTCAACTGAAAAATGCATTAGGTGGTAATTTTTTGACAGCTCATAATCTCGCTAGGTCGATAATTATTTCACGATTTTTACTAACATGACTGAGTAACGAACATCTAAACATCTGTAAAAATTTTCGCATATATAGGGACGAAATAAATAATTGATTGTTTGTTTGTTTGTTTTCATCGAAAAGGCTCTGAAACTAACGAATTGATTTGAAAAATTCTATTATTGTTGGGAAACTAATATTGATCATAATCATAATTTATTTGTGAAACATAGGTTACGTGCATGGTTCATCATCACGCCTTTATCCCCGAAGGGGTAGGCAGAGGCATATTATATACCCACATTTCACCTTTTTATAATTTGTCCCACGTAATACGTTGTGAGCCGTATTGCCGTGTTTAAATGGACAGGCGCAGGTTGTGACTGCCTGCTGTTGAAATAAAGCCTTCAACTTGCCTTAACGACTGCCATTTTACTGGCAACCGGGACCAACGGCTTAACGTGCCTTCCGAAGCACGGAAACGCTCAAATAAATGTCACAAAGTGATCACATGGATGGTCACCCATCCATGGACCGGCCATAGTGAAAGTTGCTTACTGCAGTGATCGTTTACAGAACACTGAGTCCGCGGGGCCACGAGCGCTTCTACGGTTCTAGGTTACGTGCAGGTCTTGAAAATAATAATTAAACAGTTCGCTATAAGCTTCGGCCAGATTGGAAACCGGTTTCGAAACAGAATTATTTTGCTTTTAACGAAACCTGAACTGGAACTGGTTTCCAAAACAGAAAGTTGGATCTTCTTTCGAAACTCTTACAATAAAACTTTAAAAGTTCGTCCGGGAAGACATAATTTTCTGGCCACTTATAAGTATCTATCATTATGTGTATAACAAGACAGTTAGAACAGTATTGAAATAATTTCTCCATTATTTTTTTCTAATATTACATATACATAATATGATTTAGGTACCAATTTAGGTGAAATTTATTCCAGTAATTATTATAGTTGATAATAAAGAAATTTCAGTTATGTATGTATTTTGTTAATTTTTTTTTATACCACTAAGGTGGCAGTCAAGCATACGGCCCACCAGATGTACCGGTGGTCACCGCAGCCTATGGACGTTTGCAACACCAGAGGCGCCACACTCGCGCTGCCGACCCTGTTAAAACCTTCTAAGACCCCTCTTGAAGAACCCCATACTGTAGGCGTTTGGGAAAACCGAGGCAAGGAGATCATTCCACAACCTTAGCGTGCGCGGTAGAAAGCCCCTATCGGATCTAACCGTGCTCGAGCGCTCCGGATGCAACATGTGAGGATGAACACCCTGTCTGTGGCGAGCGGTGCGATGGTAGAATGTAGCCCTAGGCATCATGTCAAACAATTCCTCAGAGCACAAACCGTTATACAGCCGGTAGAAAACACACAGAGAAGCAAAGTCTCTCCTGTCACTAAGAGGTTCCACATAACCTGCAAGTATGGGATCGCCGACAACTCTCATAGCACGCCTTTGTACCGAGTCAAAAGGACGAAGCTGGTATTCAGGTGCCCCCGCCCAGAGGTGACAGCAGTACTCCATGTGTGGCCGCACTTGCGACTTATAGAGAAGCAGTGTTTGCGCAGCAGTAAAGTACCGCCGCGCCCTACTGAGCACTTCGAGCTTCTTGGACGCCAGCTTGGCCTTGTCCTCCAAATGACTTCGGAACTGAACGACATTGGAGATCTCAACACCAAGGATCCCTATACTTTTGGAGATGGTGAGTGACGTGCCCTGAAATTGTGGCGCCACAGTAAATGGGGTTTTCTTTGCGGTGAATACACATACTTGAGTCTTGGTGGGGTTGAATTGGACAAGATTTTGTCTTCCCCAATCGGACACTAGAGAGAGTAGCCTCGATTTCGGACACAAGTTTTTCACGACTTTCCTCCACTACAGCCTGAGAGATACCGGGACGGCCCGTGTAACATGTGTCACCCGTACTTTTGTCTGCATAACAATGAATGCCGGCAATGGACAACATCTCATTGATATGCAGCAGAGACAAAGTGGGGGACAACACTGAGCCTTGTGGTACTCCAGCGTTTATGGCCATGCATTCAGAACAGCTGCCGTCAACGACGGCCCTGATGCTTCTACCGGCCAGAAAGCTGGACACCCATCCGCATATATTCTCGGGCAATCCATAGGAGGGCAATTTCGTTAGAAGACCACGGTGCCAGACCCGGTCAAAAGCTTTAGAGATGTCGAGGCTCACAGCTAGAGCCTCGTCTTTGCTCTCAATAGCCGCCGCCCATCGGTGTGTGAGGTACACGAGAAGATCGCCTGTCGAGCGACCGTGACGGAAACCATATTGTCGATCACTGAGCAGGTCGTGTTCTTCAAGGTACCTCAGGAGCTGTGCGTTAATTACACGCTCCATCACCTTTGATAATAGGGAGGTGACAGCTATAGGCCTGTAATTGGCCGGGTCGGTCCTGTCACCCTTCTTGGGCACAGGATGCACGTAAGCGGTCTTCCACGTCGCCGGGACTTTTTTCATGGAGTAGGAAAGCGTGAAAAGACGTGTAAGTACCGGACACAACTCCGCACCACACCGCTTAAGCACCACCGCGGGAATGCCATCCGGCCCACTCGACTTATGCACGTCAAGGGTATGAAGCTCCCGCCTGACATCCCGCTGCCTGAATTTAATTTCTGGCATTGAAGTGCCACACCAGGGGACTTCAGGCGGCAGCGCACCTCCATCGTTCATGGTCGAGTTGGAGGCAAAGAGAGAACCCAAAAGGTCGGCTTTCTCCTTCACTCTGGGCCAGACTACCGTCCCGTTTCTGCAGGGGTGGTAATGTACCTACCTACACATAAATTTCAAACAGTTAGAAGAGTTCTGAAAGAAGATCGAACTCTCTGTTTGAGTTTTAAAATAACTCTCTGTTTTGGAAACCAGTTTCTAAAACAGAATAATTTTTGTTAATTATAAACCAGGTTTTGTTAAAAGAAAAATAATTGGGTTTTCGAAACCTGTTTCCAAAATTTGGTTTCCAATCTGACCGAAGGGACATCCCCGTTTTCCCACGGTAACCACATGACCAGGCTAGTTTATAAATAACATAAGTAACAAAGTATTGATTATTATATGCGAACATAATAATAGCTGTGTTAATATTTAAAGTTGTTAAACTGATGACATACACTCGAGAGCAATGAATCCGGGTCACTTAAAGAATCCTAAAAATCTCGGAAACTAAAAATGCTAGGTTAATGCAATAAATTGTATTTAATAGACAATGTAATACTCCTTAAATGAAGGTATTAAAACTTCTTAGTTATTGTAAAGTTATATGATAAAAAAATCAAATTTGAAAAAGGGCCACTTTCGAAGATGGAACTACGAAATTACAGCATTTGGTGTTGCTTTTGTTTGTAATCTGTCATTTATGTGGGTACATAAACCATGTTGATAGTGCTCTATATTCATTAATCAAGCTGAAATTATGTCGCTTACGCCTGAAGAATGCACCAGAATACTTACAATGCTGGAAACCGGCCGGAGTCAGCGCGATACAGCCAGGACTGTCGGTGTGTCGCTGTCAACAGTACAAAGAGTTCTCCGACGTTACGAAGAAACTGGTTCTAACCTACGCAGACCAGGAACGGGCAGAACCAGGTGTACCACAGCACGAGAAGACCGATACTTGGTGAACACCATGCTTTGAAATCGCTTTCTCACAGGAACTGAACTCACCAATCAGTTTCGACGCCTCGGAGGAAGTAACCCAAGTGCATGGACAGTAAGACGTCGGCTTGCTGAATCTAACTTAAAACCCCTTAGACCTGCAAACGGCCCTAAACTGGAGCGTGGGCATCGTATTTCGAGACAAAGGTATGCCCAGAGCCACGTAAATTGGAGTATTGAAGATTGGTCAAAAGTTATGTTCTCCGACGAATCAAAATTTATGCTCTACAAGCACGATGGAAGACACAGAGTGTATCGAAGACCAGGGGAAAGATTCAAGCAAGCATGCATCGAAGAAAAAGTAGCCTACGGTGGTGGGTCTGTACTTGTGTGGGCCGGAATTTCTTCTGAAAGTCGCACAGAGCTGGTGATCATAGAAAACGGCTCTTTAACTAGCGTAAGATATGTGGAAGAAATCCTCAATGATCACGTTGGTCCATTTATGGTCAATTTAGGTGAGGATGCTATATTTATGCATGACAATGCCCGACCTCATACAGGTAGGATTGTGAATGACTACCTTCAAGAGATGAACATTACTCGTATGGAGTGGCCAGCGCGCAGCCCGGATATCAACCCGATCGAGCATGCTTGGGACGAGCTAGGCAGATGCGTAAAACAACGAAACCCTCCCCCAATCACGCTTCGTGAGCTCAAAATTGCTCTCACAGAGGAATGGGAGAATATTCCCCAAAATCGTATAAGGAACTTGGTGTACAGCATGCCAAACCGCGTAAACGCAGTAATGGAAGCACGAGGAGGCAATACGAAGTATTAAAATTCACGAAAATCGTAATAAAGTTCAAAAATTTCATGTTTCCTATTTTTGTTTTAAGGAGAGATCGGCAGTTTTTTCTTTATGTAATTTTGTGTTAATAAAATGTATGGTGACTCATATTTTTTTTACTTTCATTTAAGGAGTATTACATTGTCTATTAAATACAATTTATTGCATTAACCTATCATTTTTAGTTTCCGAGATTTTTAACATTCTTTAAGTGACCCGGATTCATTGCTCTCGAGTGTAGTTCAGGAAATAATAGACAATTTAGTGTAGACTACAATTCTAGGCGATTCAATACTTGGTCACCCAATTTTGTACAATGCTGTTTTCTTTATTATGTTTTTCTCTTTTTTTTTGTAACTTGTGTGTACATAAACTAATAAATAAATAAATAAATAAAATAAAAAAAATATTCTTACCTTATTAACCACCAAAAACTTATTAATAGTGTCTCCATTAGGTAAAGTCACATCGCCTGCCTCCTTCACCGCCTCGGGCAGTACGGAGCGTACTTCCTGTGCAATAATGCCGGTGTCTAGCGGGGGTGCGGGTCTAGAGGGGTCGTAACCCAATAACCCCGAGTGTTGGGCGAAGGATGGGTCGTAGTTGAACCTGAAGCAAAGATAATATATTATAATAGTATTACATGACTAAATGTTTGACTGCCTCTGTGGCGCAGTCGGTAGTGATACCGCCTGCAACGCTGGAGGTCGTAGGTTCGATTCCACCGGAGACAGATATTTGTGTGACTCATAATTGTTTGTTTCAAGAGTCTGGGTGTTTCTATGTATAATATGTATGTATTTAAAAAGTATATAAGTATTAATATCCGTGGTCTGATACCCATAACACAAGCAGGTTATTCCTAGCCGTTGAATGCCGCATGAAACCCGAGTTGCCAATCTCCCGAACAGTCGATTGCTTTGGCAACTATGGCGGCCAACTTTTTTCGTTTGGTTCTCCTCGCACATTTTTCGATATCTATGGCTGTATGGTCGCGGGTCTAAGTCTTTCTGTATAAATTAATGTGTAGAATTGGTTATGGTACTGAATGAGATAGCTTGCCAAGTGAATGTAATGAAAAAAAAAGTCGAAATCACGATTTGATCGCTGTCATTATTTATTGTTTGTTTGGCGCCGTTCCTAGAAAGTATTAATACGATTAATTTTTGAATATTTTCGTTTATTCTGTTTCAAATATTGTTGTTTTGCATTTAAAAGTATCCTGTCATGTTGTTTAACAGCTGTGATAAATATTTTCAGTGTAATTCGAAGTTAAATTTGTAAAATTTGATAAAATAACACGCGAAGGTCACCATTATTTTTTGTTGTTGTTTTTGTTGTGCAGTGCTCGTATTTAACCGATATTTGTTGAGATTTTCTCAATAGAAACTATAATCTTTTGTCAAAATACCATTTAACATTTAACATATGAATAATTTATGTGAAAATCAATAATAAAAATGGGGGGGTTTTTTTTTAAATAATTTAAGATTACATAGCCTCGATATCCCCAAAATAAACAAAAAAATAAACAAATAAATAGGCAGTAATATTTTATTTTATTTTCAGAGATTTTATATCTACAGATTATTATTTTTTTGGTGAAAGTGAATTGTTGATGTGTATATTTTGTAAATAAAATAATTTATGTCAGAAAACTGCTTTTTATTTTGAATTACATGGTAAAATCTGAGAGTACTCCTTCATTTTCCCCATACTAATTTTCGGCCAAATATCATAAATCCATTACACATGGGGTGTTCTCGGATTTGGTGTAGTTATTTTCGTCAGTTATCCAGCATGATGAAACAGTAAGTATTTATGTAGTACGACTCCTGTAAAAGAAATAAGGATATATTGTGTGACGTCCGGCGTGCAGCCGCCGTTCCCGCCGAAGGCGTGGGCACCGCCTATGGATACGCCGGCGTGACCACGCCACCGGCGGGATTGAGCGGCTAGCTTACTTTGGGATCAGATCGTTGTGTGAAATGTCCGTGAATATTTATTTATTTATTTATACAGATAGGCAACTCCCTGCCTCCCACTGAGCAAGCCCCCTCCCCCCGCCACAGCTGTCATATAGTTGGGGGTATTGGGAAGGAACATTTTGCTTAGCCTTAGTGGTCTCTGTTGGGAGTCACGGGACATCCTTCCTGAGGGCTTACCCGGGGCATAGAGCATCCTACGAGGATTTTCCCTCACGTTAAAAAAAAAAAAGCCTTAGTGGTCACACACACATTCAAGTTCTGTACAAACACAGCGTGTTTTTAGTTTAGGTGACAGCATCAACATCAAAAAAAACGAATCAGTTGTATGGAGTTTCCGTCTTATGCCTAAAGAGAAAATGGTAATAAATAAATCTATACTAATGTTATAAAGAGGAAAGATTTGATTGTTTGTATGTTTGCATCGAATAGGCTCCGAAACTACTGAACCGATTTGAAACATTTAATTCACTGTTGAGAAGCTACACTTTGTGACATTTATTTGCGAGCGTTTCCATGCTTTGTAAGGCACGTTAAGGGGTTGGTCTCAGTTGCCAGTAAAATGGCAGTTCTTAAGTCAAGTTGAAGGGTTTCTTATGGGCGGTTAGAAAAATTTTAACAGCGGCTAGTCACAACCGGTGCCTGTCCATTTCAACACGACAATACGCGTCATCACTTAAACGTGGGACAAAATGTAGAGGTGAAATTTGGTTACTTAATATGCCTCCTCTAATATTTAAAATATGGATTTACCCCCATTTAAAATATTATCGACTGTTTTTTTTTAACGTGAGGGAAAATCTATCATGGAAGCTATGCCGGACTCCTACCGACTAAAAACCTCACGTAACGCCCAACAGCCTATGGTTGTGAGCTTCGGGTAGGTCCTCGGAAGGATGTCCCGTGACTCTCAACAGACCTCCGGCCGCCACTGCGGCCTCACCCAAATATTATCGACTGTACATGTTGTAGCAACGTCAGACTTGGAATGTCATTTAATTCGCAATAAGTAATTATGTTGAATACCTACAGGGCGCCGATTCTCGGTTCTATGTTTCTTCTACGAATGCGTGGACTTTCTCATATTAAGGAACGGCAAAACATGAAACAGACGAGTTTCACATATAAATTTCAGTCCACGCATTCAGGTTGTGCATCGGCGTCCAGATGCACTTTCATTTCTCTTAACATTACACCTCCGCCTACCTTTTTGGAGATTAATGGCGTGACCATATGTAATTTGTGGCTTAGCATCCAATTTGCTTTTCGAAATACTTACTTGACAACTCTGATACTCTGAACGTTCCGTAGTTGCTGCGCCGTGTCCAATTCTGCGATATTGTGTTTAGCTCTCACATCCGAGGGGTGTAGGATGTGGCCCATCACTTTAAGATTACCTGCGGACAGACAAACATACAATATTATGTTTGGATATTCTCATACATTACATTTCAACACGGCAATAGGCTTACAACTTATTACGTGGGACATAAAGCTATAAGGTGGAATGTGGGCGTATACTATGCCTCTGCCTACCCCTTCGGCGATAAAGTTGTGATGTACACAACGTTATCTATCCCAATTGAAAGTAATAGCTATGGGATCTAGCAAACCGGCGAAGTGTGAGTCGGAAAAAAATGACGTTTGATGTATGAAAACACCCGTCAAATGTAATTATTTTTCTAATTTTAGCATTTGTTATTATAGCGGCAATAGAAATACATAATATGTAAGAAAATTCGCTCTCTAGCTTACACGGTTTTTGAGTTACAGCCTCGTGACAAACAGACAGACAAACGAACAGACATACTAACAGCGGAGTCACTGTAATAATCCCGGTACAGAACTAGAAAAAAATTAAGAACGGCCAAGTGCGAGTTGGACTCGTCGCACACAAAGTGTTCCGAACCAATAAATGACAAAAATCACGCTTGTTGTATGAGCCCCCTCAAATATTATATTTTTTTCTAATTTTAGTATTTGTTGTTATAGCGGCAACAGAAATACATAAACTGTGAAATTTTCAACTGTCTACCTATCATGAGATACAGTCTGGCGGCGGACAAACGGACAGACAAACGAACAGACAGACTGACAAGCAAACAGCAAGTTTAGATCTCTAAAAAAGTACAATATTCTATAGATTCCAATGCAACACGTAGTTCGGCCGGACCACTATTAAACAAATAAAACCTCACCATTAACGACACAGCACTCGTCCGGCCTGTCCGTGTTGATTCCCACTCTCCCGTTGAAGTGAACGCTATTTTCTGACACGCCTCTCTGCCACCAACTCTCTGTGCAGTCCGATTCGAACTGGCCCGGGTTTGATGCCTGGGAATATTGAGTTAAATATTATATCAGTTAGTAATACTATAGGGCAGATACCTAGATTTATATGTTTGTAATCGATAAAAAGTCAATACCAAAGGAAGCGGAGCAGAAATTAATAATCATAAAATATGATAGATTTCCATAAATTACTGTAAGCATGAGCTTAAATGGGTTAAATGGGTGCTACGGTGATTACCCGGTCCCTTCAGCAAAGTGTAACCATCCTACTGTTGTTTCAGCAAAGTGTGAACGGCCTACTGTTGTTTCAGCAAAGTGTAAACAATGTACTGTTGTTTCAGCAAAGTGTAAACGACGTACTGTTGTTTTGACAAAGTATTAACGCCTTACTGTTGTTTCAGCAAAATGTAAACGGCCTACTGTTTTTTCAACAAAGTGTAACCGACCTACTGTTGTTTCAGCAAAGTATAACCGGTATACTTTTTCTTCAGCAACGTGTTAACGGCCTATTGTTGTTTCAGCAAAGTGTAAACAGTCTACTGTTATTTCAGCAAAGTTTAAACGACCTACTGTTGTTTAAGCAATGTGTAACCGGCCTACTGTTATTTCAGCAAAGTGTATCCGTTCTACTGTTGTTTCACTAAAGTTTAAACGGCTTACTGTTGTTTCACCAAAGTGTAAACGGCCTACTGTTGTTTCAGCAAAGTGTAACCATTCTACTTTTGTTTCCGCAAAGTGTAGGTAACCGTTCTACAGTTGTTTTAGCAAAGTGTAACCGTACTATTGTTGTTTCAGCAAAGTGTAACCGTTATACTGTTGTTTCAGCAAAGTGAAAATTGACTACTGTTGTTTCATCAAAGTGTAAGCTGCCTACTGTTGTTTTAGCATAGTGTAAACGGTCTACCGCTTATTTAGTAACATATTTAGGTTACATGTTTCCTCACCCTCACAATGATCCTATCGCTGGCACTGGCGGCCACCATGTAGTGGTGGTGGCCCACGTGCGCCCGCAGCGCCACCACGAGCTGGAAGTGTCTCTGGTCGGGGTTGGGGCGGCCCTTCTTGCGCATGTTGTTGTTGGTAGTCTCCGCGAAGTGTAGACGGCCTACGGTGGTCTTTGAGCCGGTTCGGGATACGTCCACGCTGAAACAAAACATGTTATAAGCATAGATGATTTATATTGGGAATTCTTCCGAAATTCCGTAAGGGCTTATACTTCCGAAAATTACCGAGGGCTTCCAACCGTAGGCAGTAGGTAGGGAACGTGTGGTCTTTAGTCATTAAGAGTTCGGCATAGCATTCATCACATCATCATTTTACACAAGTTAAAAAGAGTCTTAATCATTTGTGGAACGTCATATATATTCAGATACACATACCATTAAACTGAAATCATAACTGGATGGCCTATTAGACTCGACTGGGGACATCTATCCCTGGTCGAGACGGTTACTTTTTTAATATACACTTGAGGTAATATAAAAACATTATTTTCTCTCCTCAGATTTATAACTATAATCTGTACATAAAAATGGGTGTCCTTCCCAACGTTTTTAAAAGAGCTATTATTCATACTAACTTTAAATCTGAGTATCGAAGCTGTGTTGAAAACTACAGAACGATATATATCCTACTATGTCTAAGGTTCTTAAAAAAATGATCAACTTTAGATTTATTTCATACCTTGAGTCACATAATATTTTATGCTGTTGTGAACCAGTTCGGATTCAGAAGGACTGATGATGCGATGTGAACTACTGATGATGCGGTTTCTTGCTTTAGATGACCATTTGGTAGAAAAACTGATCAGTCACCGAAATGTATTACATTATTCTTAGACCTCACGAAAGCATTCGACACAGTTTCGATACCCATTTTGATAGTAAGACTCGAATCATTGGACATTAGAGGAAATCAATTGGCCCTATTTAAAAGTCACTTAACTGGTAGATCTCTTCCATTATGTAAAAATAGGCGCATACACCAGTACTGAAACATCGATTGAATATGGCGTACCGCAAGGAAGCATCCTTGGCCCTAGTCTGTTTTTCATCTATATAAATGACTTACGTAAACTTGAACTTGATCAAGAGAAAAATAAAATCTTATGCAGATGATATGCTTTTGGTCTTTTCTTATCTTGTCTTTACTATCCTGCTATACTAATATGATAAAAAGTTTGTTTGCATCAAATGCGCTCCGAAACTACTGAACCGTCTGATGGTGCCTACGTCACCCCAAGACGTATATTGGGTGTAACAAAATTGACTCTCCAAATTTCGTCACGTGACGTGGCATCTGTCAAGAAACATTACAAAAATGAAGAAAAAAAAATCACATTAATTTTGTTACACCCAGTATAAAGTGGAAAATTTGGTTGGTTCCAAGTAGGTTTCGGTGGCCCAGTGGTTAAGGCGTCTGCACGGTTTGCAAGAAGACGCAGATTTGAATCCTGCTCGAAACCATTTTTTTTTTCATATTTAGAATTTACGAGTATGATCAGCAGTTAGCATACTAATTGCTTTTCAAAAGTAATCTTACTGAACCGATTTCAAAATTTCCTTTACTGTTGGAAGCTACATTATCTCTGGGTGACATAGGCTATATTTTATTCCTGTATTTCTACGGGAACGATAAATAAGCGGGTGAAATCGCTTGAAGTCCACTAGTAGCTGTATAAAAAGAAGTTACTTACGGCACAGGATGAAACGGCTTTTTTGTTCTATCCGATTGACTTTGTTCAATTCTGACTTCTTGACTTGGGTCTTCAGCCTAGAAATATAGAAAAAAAAAATCAAGTTAAACTGAAGGTACTTATTTCATAATAATTTTTAAAATAATAATTCATTCCGAGGGTGTCGTAAGAGGCGACTAAGGGAACACTTTCTCAAAATAATCCATTGCGTAGAGAAGGAAAACTTGAAATGAAACCCGGTTGTCAGTAGAATGACAACCGTTAAGCCAAGTTGAAGACCTTATGGGCTTGAAAAGTTTCAGTTGCAGGTCGTCACAACCTTTGCCTGTCCATTTCAACACGGCAATAGACTCACCACCTATTAATGTGTGTAGTGAAATGTGGGTGTATACTATGCCTCTGCCTACCTCTTCGGGGATAAAGGCGTGACTATATCTCATTCCAACTCACCTTAACTCCATAGAAATGCAGTCGAAAATTATCAATCTTCTTAAACCCCTCGCCAGTTTTAATATACTGCGGTTCTCCAACCATGTGTATCTGGCAGGTGACCTGAAAATGGTTCTTTTTCTGGCAGACGAAAGCCTCGTCTATTTGGGAGAAGTTGAAACCCTTGTCGGCTCCCACTACGTATGTGGGGGGTTGGCTGTAAGAGAATTAAATATTATTTCAATATTTATTGTTAAAAATTACAGAGATACATAATTATTACATATCTTATATATTAACATTATTACTATCTAAACTAAATCTAAATAAGGCCCCCGTGGCATTGTGTCCAAAAGGCTAGCAGCATTCCCCCTTTGAATAGCAATCCCTATTCGCTGAGCGAGAAAACTGCCAGCCCTTTGGTCACCAGTTGACTCCACAAGGCGCTTTCTCAAATTCTTGAAAAATTTTAGCGCATTGGGACCCTATGGACCTAGGGTCTCGACACCGACTGGACAAAAACGATACGATAAGACGAGACCCTTATATTTATTAATTTTAATATTTTCAGCCGCTTCAGCTGCTGCACTGGCTTTTAATTTTGTTTTAGGAAGATGGGACGGGGCCAGAGTGTCAACACAAGTGAATTAAATTGATTATATTTGTACTGTTGATTGCATTTGGTAGAACTTGATGCACATGTCAAGTAACGTCACTTGTAAAGTTAAGAATGCCGTGAAGCGAAACCGGTAAAGCCTCGTTGATATGGGACGAGTTCACAAGCTGCTGGTTGGCAAATTTAAAAGCTAGTGAGTGATTTACAATTCTTATTTCGACTTTTGGTTGATGGCACTTGGTGGAACTTGCTGCACATATTGAATAACACCTCTTGTACTGTTCCACAACATTTATTTACTTTATACGTGACCGGTTTCGCCTCTCGTCGCGTTTATTTATTTGTACCTGTGAGAATGTCGAGAGGCGAAACCGGTCAGGTGTAACGTAAATAAATGTTGTAGAACAGTACAAGTGGTGTCATTCAATATTTACAATTCTCTAGTCTAGTCAAAAATAGATTGTAAAAAAAGCTTTTGCCATTTTTCGATACCGAACCCTCCTTGCCAAATTCCAACTCACACTTGAACAGTTCTTACAATATTAATAAGAATTTAATTATACTTACAGTGGTTTAAGACTACAATCATAAAGAGAATGCCACACGTTCTGCTGAAATGATGAAAACCGGATACATTGCAGCGGCGCGTCGTCGCCCGCTTCTGATCCGTCTACGGACGGAGGCGCTGCTCGAATGTGGGTACTTTCTGGGGACGCCGCTGTGGAAAGAAAAAAATATTTTGGAAATCACACAACATCATCTAGCCCAAATTAAGCTAATATAAGCTTGTGCTATGGGATCTAGACGACTGATAAACATATTACTTCTTACTATATACCTAAATGCGAGAGTTTGTTTGTGTGGATTGCTTGAACGGCAGAACGGATCTAAATTTGGCACAGGGATACATTATAGTCTGGAATAACACATAGGCTATTTTTTATCCCAGGAATAAGTTCCTACGGGAAGCGGGAACGGGAACAAATTTTAAACGGGTGAAACTGCGGGCGTCACCTAGTACTTACACAATTATTTCTAAATACATACATACGATAGATAAATTACGCAGGCTCATCACACAAAGAGTTTCCCGTTATCCGTTCCCGCTTCCGCATGGGAACTTATTTCCGGGATTAAGTAGCCAATGTGTTAACTTATAACAGGCTATAATCTATTCTGATAAGTACCAAATTTGAGACTAATTTGTTCAGAAGTTAGAGCGTGAAAACTAACCGACATCCACACTTACAAGCTTTCCCATTTACAATATAGTAGTCAGCAGTAAGATAAAATTACTAAGGATAAGGAGGAATAGCTCGGCCTGCAACAATAACATTAAAGTCGTGACAGATTAAGCGGGAACAAATACGTAGATACAGATACATTTTTTTTTTTACGTGAGAGAAAATCCTCAGAGGATGTTATGCCGGACTCTTACCGACTAAAAAACCTCACGTAACGCCTAACAGCCTGTGGTTGGGAGTCCCGGGTAAGCCTTCGGAAGGATGTTTCCTCACAACAGACCTACGGCCGCCACTGCGGCCTCGCCCAGGGGGTGGTTCGGGTGCTATACCGCGTCTATGGGGGGGTTTCGGGTGTGATCCCGCTTCTAAGGGGGGGCGTGCGTGAGTTGCTAACGTCACGCTGCCGTCATGGGCCTGCTTCTGTAAGGACGGTGAGCTGCCCTCTCACCGTCCTCAGGCCCCCGGTCATGGAGGCCGATAGTCCTCGGCGCCGACTGCGGAACTCGGGTGGGAGAGTTCTCTCCCGTACCCGTCCCGCCGCCTCCTTCACGAGCATGACCTGCTCGCAGAAGGAGGCGGCGCAGTCCCACTTACTCCCGCTGGAGAGCATGGCTCGCACCATAGTCTCGAGCGAGAGAGTGTCCACGCCCAGACCCACTACGAGGACCTGGCGCTGTTGCGCACACGCCGTGCACTCCACCAGCGTATGGAGCGCCGAGATACATATACATTAATGTAGAGTTCTAAACAGCTCTTTAACTTAATCCCATCTTCTCCTTTTTGGTACCAAACAACGTGTGTTGGAAAAAGGTACTACATGCGCTGTGGAGAGAATCTTCGCCAGAACTGAGCGATTCAAAAGATCGTTTCTCTGTCAAACCAAGAAAACTTGGAACGACCTGCCGTGTTTCCTTCTTCTTACAACCCTGAGTTCTTCAAGCGGAGCGTGAGGCACATTACAGGCCCGACCGCATAAAGATCACTGTCAACAGTCTGGTAGACTACGTGTGATCCCAATCGTTAGATGTCGCCACGGCTTACCATCAGGCAGGCATCACCGGCCAGCTAAATATAAAAAGAAACCAACAACTTACCAGGCTCGCACTTAACCTGCGAAGAATCGTCATGTTTCCGTTTCTTAGCGTTCGGTTCCTGAAGGCTGGTGTACACGGGGGTCAGGCTCTCATGACCCAACGATACTAGCTGCGGGGTCATGAGACCCTGGTCCATCTCTGGCATTTCCACCCTCATCTGGTTATACCTGAAAGCATATGTGTCATATTATTCTGAAGCGTGCAGACTTCGTGGCGCGAGCCAGGGCTCCCCCCCCAGGGGGTTTATCCATCCAAATGCATACCCCGTACTCCCGGCCGTAGGAAAAGCAGCGTGTGGTGTTAGTTGATATAAGTCCAGCGTGGCATTAATGAGGATATCCTCACGAAAAAAGCTGCATTCTAGAGAATCTATTTCGATGTGTGTTCTGAATCGATTTTCAACTTAATCCCTTTTCAACTTTTCGATTTTTCGATTCGACAACAACGCTTGCCGGACCAAAGTGCCACTCTCATATAGTGGAAAATTCTCTCCAAAATCGAGTGGTTCAAAGGATTGGGTTCAATGATTTATTAGTGTACCATTAGGCCACAATTTTGCAGAAGTTGCAGAGTACCGTTGGATAAAGATATTCTGGCATCCTCCCAACTAAAAGTACACGATGTCCTACCAACAGCTTACGGCCGGGAATCCCAAGTACGCCTTCAGAAGCTCAGAGCTTTCAACACACTGGCCGGCAGCGGTGTGCTGGATTCCCGTCGTTCGTCAGCAGTAGTATAAAATGATAGCACGCATTGGTAGTCTTAATCAAATCAGCTTATTGCAGTCTACCGCTGGACGTATGCCTCTCCCAAATTTCACCACAAGTCATAATCCTGCGCCTTCCGCATCCAGTCAGTCCCTGCGATCTTTTTCAGGTAGTCAGTCCATCGGGGGTGGGGTCATTCTACACCACGTGAAGCTTTGGTAGCTTATTGATCTAAAATTAATACATTTTACTGACCTGTTCTGATAAACATCTCCAATCCCCAAATCATGCCTAACCGTCCGGATCCCCAACTCCACAATACTGGAATCCTGCGGCAGCACCACCAAATCACCAAGACTCGTCCCATGATCCAGGTTATCCGTGTTCAGCTCCTTATAGATATAATCTCCATTCTGCTGGAGGATCTCATGGGTGGGTATATGATCTGGTACCAGCATATAGTCTGATGTCAGTACTGTTTGGGGTACTGTGATGGCATGGGTTTGTGTTTCCGGACTGTAGGGGTTCTCTGATCCTGAGTCGGGAGGGCTTTCGGGAAGTTGATGGCCCCTGGAAAAAAGAAGTATTTTGGTTAAATCCGGGCTTAGGGCTGACTGATTTGGCTGTAGGGCAGACAACTTGAGGACCACAGTCAGAAGTCTTATGGACTATGAGAGTGGCTCCCAACGTGTTTTCCTTATCTTAGAATCCCGGGTTCTTCAAGTAAAGCGTGAGGAGGCACATCGCAGGGCCACCCACTTGAGGACCGCTGTTAGAAGTCTTACGGACTGTGAGAGTAGCCCCCAATCGCTAGATACCAAGGCCTTCCATCAGACGGAGTTCTAACACGCTCCAATAAAGACCAGGTCCAAAAAGGACCAATAAAGCGATTGGCAAACATCTACAATCAATAGCATGTTAGGATTAAAACTTTTTTTTCTGTTCACTAAAAGGTTTTCCCGAATGTCAACAGTGTGTTGCAGGGTTAGCAGCGCGAGTGTAGCATCTCTGGTGTTGCAATCGTCCATAGGCTAAGGTAACCAACCATCAGGTGGGCTGTAATCTTGTCTGCCACCTGAGTAATATAAATAGGATTGTCTTACCCAGTTCGTCTTGGATCGATGGCCTGAGCTGGATAACATTCGTTGACTGAGCTCATGTAAGCCTCGATATCTAAGTCATCGGTGAAGCCGGGAGGACCTGTAAACAAAACGGGTTTAAGGACCTTTCAGGAACGGTAAGGATGACTTAGTTCACCAGAGTTCGTTGACGAAAGTCCTTACTTGTGAGGGTCGGATGCGTTGGGAGTTACTGGCGAATATTAAAAGCGGTGATTAATTGAACAAGTGTTTTATTCGAATTAACCCCGGAACTGAACCTCGCGTGTCGAGTAGTGCGCAGTAACTGGCTCGACTCAGTCATACATCGCGCTTCCATACAAAACTGCTTACTTGCAATCTTTCATACTACAGAGTCCCTACACGGGCAACATTAAATTGAGATTGTCCACAAAAATAAAATATCACTTGCTGATGACTACGGCTTCGACCACCTGGAATTATGTTCTCGTTTTCTACGGAAACTTAATCTGGAGATATAAATAGGGTGGCCTAAAACCTAGCAAATCAATACATATAATAAAATCGTAACAAGTCGCTGTCTGTACATGGAAGATAAATAAGAAAAAATATTATAATAGGGAGGCTTTATGAACGCAATAGAAAACGCAAAAAAAATATTTTAAGAATTTTTGTCTACTTGTCTGTATGTCTGTTTGTCTGTAAGTTTGTGCATGCTAATCTCAGTTGCCGCTTAACCGATTGCAATGCAGTATTCTTTATTGTGTTGAAGTTTACTCCACTTAAAATTTTGTGTTTATTTCATGTCAATCGGTTTATAAATAAAACAGTTATATCACCTTAAAGAATCATATACATACATATAGACATACGAATCTAAAATTGGGTTAATCTAAACTGGCGTGTTGTCTGCGAACTAAATTATTTTATAATAGCCTTAATCTTTTCAGCTGTTTTATGATTAAGCAAACAAGGCAGTTTCACACGCTGCTTGATGAGTCTGATGAAGAAATACTTCTCCTTTAATGCACCTTATGTGATGTAAACGAAATTGCGGGTTCAGCCAGTAACTAATAAGTTTAAAAAATAATGATAACATTGTTGGAATGAACGCTTAAATTTCAAAATAAAATAAATATCAATCAGACTTATTAGAAAACTAGATGCGCCCGCCTGGACGAGCCTTGGGTTCCCAAATTTCCCAGTCAAGTAAACGCGGGTCACACAGAAAGGAAACGGACGGGACACGGACACGGACTTGTTAAAAGGTATCGGAAAAAACGAAGCGCAAACACGTAGCTTCTATACATTTTGTATGAAACAGACACGATATCCGCACCCCGTCCTTTCTGTGAATTCCGCGTCTTAGGGGGGTGTCTGGTCCTGGGACATCCTTCCGAGGGCTCACCCGGTGCTCCCAACCGTAGGCTGTTGGGCATTACGTGAGGTTTTTTAGTCGGTAGAAGTCCGGCATAGCATCCATGAGGATTTTCCCTCACGTTAAAAAAAAGGGGGTTGTCTGCGTTAGCGCCTCGTCTGTTTGTTTTGTCAGCAGGTGCACCACTTCAGGTTATGTTGGCTATGGTTTCCATGTTTTAAAACAGGATCCCAATACATCCACTAAATAACAGGTATCACCACAACTTACTACGCATTCTTCTTAAATATTTACTCTTCATCCTTGCTAATCAATAGCTGGGTAGACACAATTTTACACTACAATAAAGTTTATAGTAGAAATTTCTTATTACATAATATAACACTGATGCACCCAACCTTACAAGCACAAGTCAGTGATTATAGGCTTGTATATTCGAAAGAGACTCATCTTGGGGTGAACTTTATACTAGAAAATATTCTTTTATTTGATTTGATAAAACTATATTATTGTAATTTATTAGATACTCTAGCTTTTTTAACCGTTCAAAACACGATTAGGAAAACTTTGTTCAATCGTAATCGCTCTCGAAAAATGAGAAATATTGCAAAAATCTTAACAAGTAGGTACTGTACTTTTTTTTATCTAAATAAATTAGTTTAATCCTCATAAAAACTTGTCACAACATAGATATCGGTCTTAAAAACAATATTTTACAGCTAGATTTTTTCTTAAAACCCTTTATATTTTATAACAGTAATATAATGTATTAGAATCGAATGAAATCCAGCAAAAGCGTACGCTGCAATCCTTCGAATTGCCTTAGGATTTGTCAAGGTCAAATACGGCAGCCAAGCATTTATCTCAAAGTTTTCTGACTGCCAAACGAGTGAATGAATTTGAGAAGACGCAAGAGGAAAAGACAAAAAGCTTCTCTATTTTACTCCACCACAATTACTGTTGATATACTCACACACAATATACCTACCAAATTTATAAATCTATATAAAAAAGCCTATTCCCGGTACCTAAACACACCTTTACCGCTCATACTTTATATACATAAAGTACGAGTACGTTGTGTATACGTAAAAACTTTGAAAACGTTTTAAAGAAAATTTCGCAAATGGATAAACTTTAAATTTGACACAGTCCGAGTTTTGATGAAGAAAAAAATCGACGAAAAAATAATTATCACTGTCAACAAGTCTTTAGTAAATAAAATTGTCGAGTACACAAATTAATACGCAATTTTTTTTCGACAGCCCTGTACACGAAAGCGATCGTACAATAACCAGCCGGAATACGACGGTTTGTGTAAAAAAATTGACAAATTCACAAAAAAAAACACTTTTTTTTTTGTCGACAACCCTATACACATATACGACCGTTCAATAACAGCTGTATAACTGACTGCAGTTTTTACCTCCGCGTTCTTTCCACAATGTATTTACGATCAACTCGTGCGCATAAATTTCTCTAATTTCAATTTAGTCAATTTTTATGACAAGCGGACGTCACGCGGTCGCGGTTTCACCCGCGTAGTTCCCGTTCCTGTGGGAATACGGGAATAAAATATAGGAAACTATCATTTACTAGAAGTAAATGATAGTCTAATTATTCTCGCGTATAATAACATCGCGTAGGCAAAAGGTAGAATTAGACTATCATTTACAAGAAGTAAATGCTAGTCTTTTTTCTTTTTTTTTTTAACGTGAGGGAAAATCCTCAAAGGATGTTATGCCGGACTCTTACCGACTAAAAAACCTCACGTAACGTCCTACAGCCTGTGGTTGGGAGCCCCGGGTAAGCCCTCGGAAGGATGTCCCGGGACGAAGTAAATAAATGCTAGTCTAATTCTACCTTTTGACTACGTGAAGTTACAACCATTTCTTTTCTTGGGATCAGATGGCGTTGTGTGAAATGTCCGTGAATATTATTTATTTATTTATTTCTGACAATTTTAGATTTTTTATACTGTTGATTGATGGCACTTGGTGGAACTTGCTGCACATATTGAAAACGACACTTTTACTGTTTCGCTTCACAGCATTTTCAAAGGTCTACTAGATGGAAGAACAATGTAGTACTGTCTCAAAAACACTCAAAAACAAACAATTTTAGATTTCGTGATTAACATCTTTTCTGTCCATTCCAAGGTTGCCTGTCAGAAATTGCTTTACAGCGATGAGGCACTTTGTAAAACATTCTGTTAAAATTATTGTAAACTTGTTCTCAACTTGGTGTACAAATAAAGTTAATTCTGTTATATTTGCTGAACTTGTACTTGCGAACGCGTCGTATAAACTTTAAAGAATACGTACTACCACATCGAAGAGTCACCGTAGCATATTGGACGATAGCAAGAGGCGGTGCACTCTCACCCTAGAGCCCTAGACAGCTCGTCGTATTAAATAACCGCGTTCAGAGACCTCGTATTCGGTTAGATTCGATTCCATATGCTGGAATTACCTTTGTACTACTTTGTTTTTCTAACCCACGTACGCTTCGGTTGTGGAATGACCTCCCTGCCTCGGATTTCCCAAACGCCTACAGTATGGGGATCTTCAAAAGGGGTCTTAGAAAGTTTTTACAGGGTCGGCAGCGCGAGTGTAGCACCTCTGGTGTTGCAAACGTCCATAGGCATGGGTGACCACCGGTACATCTGGAGTACCGTATGCTTGTCTGCCACCTTGGTGGTATAAAAAAACAGAACTTAGAAAGAGACTTAACATAGTTTTGAAAGATCATACAGCGCAAGTGCAGCTCTTTTGTGTTGCCAACGTTCACAGACCATGGTGACTATTTCAACACGTGTATTCATACAGAGATACATAGTCACGTCTTTATCCCCAAAGGGGTCGGCAGACTCATAGTATATGCCCACATGGCCACATTCCACCTTACAGTTTTATGTTCCATGTAATAGGTAGTGAGCCTATTGCCGTGTTGAAATGGACAGGCGCAGGTCGCCGCAACCCGCAGTTAAATTTCAAGCCGCCCATAAGGCCTGTAACTTACGATTGTCATTTTACTGACAACCGGGTTTCATTTCGAGTTTTCCTTCTCTACGCAATTGATCTTTTTGCGAAAGTGTTCCCATATACGCCTCTTACGACGCACTCGGGAAGTATCGGGGCGGCGACATTTTGTACTATTACCCGTTGCAACACGGGACCCCGTCGCCACACACGTCAATAAAAAATAAAAAAAATGTGTGCGTGTACTAGTGTACACACGTAAGAAGTGAAACTTCTTCATAACCTTATTTTTCAAGCCCAAAAGCCTAAAAGCCCAAAAGCCCAAAAGTCCAAAAGTCCAAAAGTCCAAAAGTCCAAAAGTCCAAAAGTCCAGAAGTCCAAAAGCCCAAAAGCCCAAAAACCCAAAAGCCGAAAAGCCGAAAAGCCGAAAAGCCCAAGAGCCCAAAAGCCGAAAAGCCGAAAAGCCCGAAAGCCGAAAAGCCCAAAAGCCGAAAAGCCGAAAAGCCCAAAAGCCGAAAAGCCGAAAAGCTCAAAAGCCGAAAAGCCCTACAGCCCAAAAGCCCAAAAGTCCAAAAGCCCAAAGTCCCAAAGTACAAAAGTCCAAAAATCTACAAACGACATGCTATCCCTGGATAAAGTACTCTTAATTCGAATCCACCGTGGTGGGGTCGAAAACAAAGATGGTGCGTAACGAAAAAACGTGACGTGACGTGACGCTAAATTTTTTCCAACGCCGATAAAGAAGTTTCACTTCAAAAAAAACAATAGAAATGATAACATCAAAATTAATGTTTTGTACATCACGTGCTCAGCGGATGTTTATGCAATTTAACAACTTCAATTATTATTACAGATTATCATTTTATTACCTATCAAAATACGGTCTTATCTCTGACCCCCTCTGGGTTAACACTAATAGGTCACAATGATTCAGAGAATTTTGATATCACTGTTTGGTTACGTCAAACGATCACATCCGGTCTAACGTTCAGGAAATAGAGGTCACTATAATAGTTGCGAAATTGTAAATAGAGCGGTCTGGTGGCAATCAGCGCCATCTAGTGAAAACAAACAGAACTACTTCGATACTAGAATATTTGAAGGGTACACGCAAAGAATGTCACAATTTTTTATTTTTCTGTTTTATATTGCAATCAAATCTTGTGTCTATAGTTCACAATCACTAACTATAAAGAAAAGTAAACAGGTGGCGCCAAAAAGGCGTTTTTGTTAATGACCGAAGCGAAAAGAACCAGGAATGTCCATGGCATGCCCAGGGGCGGTCTTAGCTAAACTTTTCGGTGGTGCGAGATCTTATGGTGGCGCCCCAGTTCACGTACATCGTCACAAAAAAAAAACATACCTACCCATTTAATTTTACATTTAACTATGTTCTTTATTTCGTGTCAATTTTTTTTATGAGAAGAAGAGAATAAAGGAAAAAATATTAGAGTATAATTATTTAGTTAAAAAGTCTTAGAAACTAGAAAATCACTTTTCTTGCCCTTGCGAATTTTTTCGAAATCCGAAGCACTGTCCACACATTCGGGAAAATATCCTGCCAATCATTTTTTTATATGTTGAAAACAAAGACGGTTGAAAAACTTTCATTGGCTCTTCTGATTCAAGGTTTTTTAATAATGGATTCAGGCTCAAAGGTTCTTCAACCGGTTTACTAATGTTTGCCATAATTTAAAATGCCATAATTTCATATGCCATACTGGTATTTGCCATAATTTCATTAGATATAACGCTTCAGTTGCCATAATCGTGAAATGACATAAAATGACTTTCAATAATTCCAAATTATAAAAAGGTGAAATGTGGGTATATAATATGCCTCTGCCTACCCCTTCGGGGATAAAGGCGTGATGATGAACCATGAACCAATAATTCCATTGGTCATAATCGATCAAGTGTCATAATAATTTAAATCCATAAATGTATTTGCCATAATTTTCGTTTTCAATAATGCCATTTTCCATAACTTTTATTCACCATAATATAAATAAAGATAATTTATACGACACAGATTTTTTATTAACAATTAAACTTAAAACTAAACCTCATATGGCGTCTCTAGCTAACTAAGCTCGACGGAGCCCCGCTTTGCGGGGCTGCTACTTCTGGGTGGTTTAAAAAAAAAAAACCACGAAGACTAAGGCGGGAGCTCCGCTTCGCTTTGCTCCCGCCTTAGTCTTCTAACCTAACCTATTCGAGTCGGATTGCACTGAGTCGGGGTGTTAACGATAATTAATTTCGACCTTACAATATTATGCATTATTTTCATAATTATATCAAATTTTGATTATGTCAAGAGTCGATTATGAGATGTGTTACTTATGGAAACTAATTATTATGAGAAATATTGTTATAGAAAGTCATTTTATGGCAAATGAAAGTTATGACTGTTGAGTTGTTAAGGCAAACGTTATTAGTATAAATTATAATAGTGCAAGTAAATATTATGATCGGGGATGATTATGGCAAACAATAATAGTGCAAATGAATTTATGGAAAACGAGAGAAGACCTCTTCAACCAATTCGCAACTAGACACGTCACATTTTTCCCCCTTGGTTAAAATCATTTGCAAATCTGCACAGGCTTTTTGTAATAAAGACTTGTCAGGAGTATTATTTTGATGTTATACAAAAAAGATGATGATTCATCCTCCCGTATGAGCGGAGACCCTGACGGCGAGCAATGTGGCTAGATTGCTGAGCCCGCAGAGGGCGATGGCCGTCAGGGTGATAAGGGAATACCGCACGACCTCAGGTGAAGCGGCATGCCTCCTAGCCGGGAACCCTCCATGGGACCTGGAAGCGAGAGCCCTTGTGTTACTATTTAAATGGCGCAAGGAGACACTGGAGCGGGGCCAAAAGCCCGCGTCTCGAGAAATCGAGGTCCAGAGGTCCCAGCTCCACCAGGAAACCGTGGAGCCATGGAAGGTGCGACTTGAGCAACCAAAGGGAGGATTCGCCACAATCGTGGCTGTCAGACTGGTCATGTACGAGTGGCTGGAGAGGAGACACGGTGCTGTGCACGGTGTACCGGTTATCACAGATACCTACCGGGCACGGTAGCTTTGGTAGTATCTGTGGTGAACCACGGCTGAGTGTCAGCACTGTAAGGGCCGCACCGAGGACACAGCGCTCCACACGCTGGTTGAGTGCACGGCGTGGGCGCAACAGCGCCAGGTCCTCGTGGTGGGTCTGGACGTGGACACTCTCTCGCTCGAGACCATGGTGCAAGCCATGATCTCCAGCGGGAGTAAGTGGGACTGCGCCGTCTCTTTCTGTGAGCAGGTCATGCTCGTGAAAGAGGCGGCGGGGCGGGAACGGGAGAGAACTCTCCCACCCGAGTTCCGTAGTCGGCGGCTTGGGCGCCGCCGACGTGTCTTCGCCAAAGACTATCGGCATCCATGAGCGAGGGCCTGAGGATGGTGAGGAGGCTGCTCACCGTCCTTACAGAAGCAGGCCCTAGACGGCAGTGTGACGTGAAAGATTTTTGCTCGTCCCCCCCAAGAAGCGGAAATGAAAAAAACCATGTATATCATTAAATTTGGATAATTGTCCAAACCGAGTGACCAATGCATTTTCAATTGTATCTATCATAGGGTAAAAGACGTTAATTTTAAACAGTTCTTAGGGATCTGTTGGTGTTTCATCTGCAGCTTCATACTCAAATAATCGCTTCTTTCTCCGGGAACGGACTGGCTTAAACGTGGGATCCCAGCCTCAGAAGCTATTTCCTTAGCTGTTATATGAGCAGACGAATAAGTCCGGTACTGTTTCTCAAATTCCGAACAGTTTTTTCAGCAATTGCGATGCGTTTGATAAATCCATAGTTTCAGACTGCATAGCTTTACTTAGAATGTTTACTTGAAACAGTATATCATACCAAGCCACCAATTTTAATAAGAATTCAAATTGCTCCATGTTCTGAATCAGTGTCAAAGCCTCTGATGCAGCCATTGAATCATTCGTTTCTTCTGTGAAGATTCAAGAGAGCATCACGAACTGAACAGTAATTGTAGCGAACAGTAGCAAGGCTAGAAACTCCCAGCGAGTTTCGCAAACTTTTTTTCAGTGATAATTTAGCCGTTTTCGGCGCCCCCCATATGACGGCGCCCGGTGCGGTCGCACCGCTCGCACCGCCCTAGGGCCGCCCCTGGGCATACCAGTAAAGAACAAGGATTGTCCAATACAAAGTGAGTGACAGTTGTGAGGATCTCAATAAAAAATATACTACTACTTCTAGACTTTAAATTGCGTTTTTCTCAAAATCTATAGATTAGGACATTCCCTGTTCTTTGCCTGTACCCTTCATTTGATGGTCGCGATGGCTCCATTACGATGATTCTGTTCCTGTATTCACTGTTTTTACTGCAATTCAGATGTTTTGGTTATTTAAAATATTCATAAATTTCTGGTTTTAATTACTGCGGTAAGTGTCATCCGCTTAAATATTAGGAACACCAATCAATAGAATCAGCGTGATTCAGAGAATACGGTATGTCCATTTGATTACGTCAAACGATCTCATCCGGTCTAATGATCAGGAAATAGAGGTCGCTATCATAGCTGCGAAATTGTAAATAGTACGATCTGTTGGCAATCAGCGCCATCTAGTAGTTCTATCTACTACAATACTATAATATTGTCGCGGTGGCTTCATTACAATGTTATGTAGTCTGTATAGTTTTATTTACTGCAATTTAGATCTTTTAGTAATTTAAAATTTGTAACATTATTATTAAAAAGAAAAAAAAGAAATAAATAAATTAGCTTAACGGTTGTCAGTAAAATAACAATCGTTAAGCTGATGGCCTTATGGGCGGCTTAAAAAAAATCAACTGCGCGTCGCGCTGCGCCTGTCCATTTCAACACGGCAATAGGCTCACCACCTATTACGTGGGACATAAAACTATAAGGTGAAATTTTTGCGTATACTATGCCTCTGCCTATTCCTTCGGGGATAAAGGCGTGGCTATTATGTATGTAATATTATTATTCGGGTTATGACAACTACGGCAAATGTCATTCACATAAATATCAAGGCTTAACAGCAATAGGTCAGCGTGATTCAGAGATTACGGTATCACCATTTGATTACGTCAAACGATGTCATCAGTCCATGAATTAAATGGGTGCTGTCTCGTGTCTCCCCTAGTCGATCCCCTGGGGGAGCCAACAGGACTTTTTCAGTCCTGGTGTCCCCCTAGCTGGCGGAGACAACAGTATAAGGTTTTGAATTATATTTCAATGACTCGTGTCTCCCCCGGTCAACACCCTTTGATCCAGTCTATCGATCAGGAACTGGAGGTCACTATCACAGTTGCGAAATTGTAGTTTTTTCTAACATTCTGGTGGCAATCAGCGCTATCTAGTGAAAACGTACAGAACTACGATGTTGGTTAGTCTGTATTGTTTTATTTGCTGTAATTTAGATCTTTGAGTAATTTAAAAACTATAACATTATTATTATTCCTCTTTATTAAATATAAACAACATATAAATTTACATTTTTAAATATACATATGAAAAATACATTTAAAAATATAAAAAAATAGTTCCCCACCGGCATCGGGTACAGGGACCAAGCTACCGGTGGTCAGGGCTCCAGAGACAGAAATCTCCTCACAATGCGCGCCGTGCTCAGCAAAACCGCCTTTTGCATCAAGCCCTTGACCCAACTGCCTAACGAGAGCCTCTTAAGATGTTGATCGAGGCTCTTGGCGATCAGACCGTGTGCTGATACGACTATCGGAACAATAATCGCTGAATCTACATCCCACATGTCGACAACCTCGTGAGCCAAGTCCAAATATTTTAATTGTTTATCTTTTTCTGCTTTCACGAGATTCTCGTCATGTGGAACTGTAATATCAACGATTATTGCGAGGCGCTCTGATCGATCTATTACCACTATATCAGGCTTATTGGCTACAATAGTCCTGTCAGTGATAATAGACCGATCCCAGTATAACGTGACACGACCATTTTCTAGAACTGGGTCGGGCACATACCTGTAATATGGTACCTCTGAATCTACAAGTTTATACTTTAGTGCAAGTTGTTGATGGACTATCCTGGCTACTTGGTTGTGTCTATGCAAATAGTCGCCATTGGCAAGACGAGGACAACCAGAAATAATATGTCTGAGAGATTCACCCGGTAAGTGACATGCCCGACATATGTCAACCGTACCATCTCTCAAAATATATTTCCGATAGTTATTCGTCATGACAACTTCGTCTGTAATTGCACAGACAAAACCTTCAGTTTCTCCAAACAAATCACCGAAACGTAGCCAAGATACAGATGTTAGTAGATCTACATCGGGCCCGTGTAAGGCCCGATAAAATCGTCCATGCAGCTCTTTGCCCCGCCATATCTCCTTGCGATCATTAGTAGTCATTATTACTGGTTTGCGCCAGTTCTTTTTGGCAAGAGCAAGAGGGGTCAGTCCATTATCTATTGCTACCACATCCCGATGCATACTCACGTCAGCATGAAGGAAATATTCCCTAAGGTTGTATACCTCACGATTGTGTAAGGTCTTGGCATTTAAAAAGCCACGACCTCCACACTTTCGTGGGATATACAACCTCATTACAGACGAACGTGGGTGATGCATTCGGTTTATGGTCAACAGAGAACGGACTTTCCTATCCAGGGCGTCTAATTCAGTCTGAGTCCATCTAAGTATGCCGAAGGAATAGATTAAGATTGGCATGGCCCAACCGTTGATAGCCCGCACCTTGTTACCGCCCGATAAAAGACTTTTCAGTACTTTTTTCAGGCGGCCAAAGAAACGGTCTACCAACGTTTGTTTCATGCCAATCTCTGTAATACCTAATGCCTGCGACATACCCAGATACGTGATTGATGCATTCGGTTTATGGTCAACAGAGAACGGACTTTCCTATCCAGGGCGTCTAATTCAGTCTGAGTCCATCTAAGTATGCCGAAGGAATAGATTAAGATTGGCATGGCCCAACCGTTGATAGCCCGCACCTTGTTACCGCCCGATAAAAGACTTTTCAGTACTTTTTTCAGGCGGCCAAAGAAACGGTCTACCAACGTTTGTTTCATGCCAATCTCTGTAATACCTAATGCCTGCGACATACCCAGATACTTATAAGTTTCAGTCGCGGAGATGGATTTAAGTTTTGTGAAATCTGAAAGATGTACTCTTTCAGATTCCACAATTCGTCCCTTCTTTACATGCATGACAGCGCATTTATCTACACCAAATTCCATTTTGATAGAATTACTGAAAGCTTCTGCGACTTTTAGTAACTCTATCAAGTGGGAATCGGTGGAGGCAAATAATTTCAAGTCATCCATGTAAAGAAGGTGGGAAACAACTTGACCTCCTCTCCTGAACTGATAGCCTAGCCCTGAACCCTCCAGTAAGGTACTGAGAGGATTCAACGCCAGGCAAAACCTGTGCATACATGAGTTTTCCATCTCTCTAATTGGTGCTACAGGTATTAAATATGGTCAAGGTCAAGCGGAGCTCCCGCCTTAGCCTTCGTGGTTTTTTTTTTGTTTTGTCGTTTGCCTTCCACTCACTTGGAAATAATATTTTCGGTAGTTAGACTTGACTATACTTTATTAAAAAAACGGGTGGAATCGGGAACATAAATAATCGCCTTTAATGATAAGTTTTCGGGTTAAAACAGGAATGGTGGAAACGACATTCACCCTTCGTATTTATGATATTTCGGATTTTTGATAATCGGAGTTAGATTTTTAATGATTCGGAATTCAACGGTTCGGTTTCTTGAAATTCGGCATTCTGACAGTCGGAATTGTAAACATTCGGAATTTTAAAATTATGACTTTTAATAAAAAGGATTTATGAAACATCGGATTTTTGACTTTCGGGATTTCGAATCATTCGGACTTATGAAATTCGGAATTATGAAATTCGTGATTGTGACTTTCGGAATTAAGTTTTTCGTATTAATGTAGTGTACCCCCATTTTATATGGCCATTGTTTAAGAATGTTTTTATTTCGTTTTACTATCTTTAAACGCGCTTCTGGAGTAAAAGAAAAGATAAGTTGTATTGTTTTTAACGCTATCACGTGCTAGGCACAACTGATCTCCTTACTGACGTAGGGGCGGTGCGGCGGTGTGATCATACGATTAAAATAAATGTTTACCTACTTATTAAGCAATGACTTTAGTAAGACAGAGCAATACTGATTATAAGTAGGTTTACTTGTAGTATAAGACATTAATTCTCTCAGGTGGCAGATGTTTGTATCAAAGATAATAAGCCTAATAGTATTCGGTTTTTTTTAACGTGAGGAAAAATCCTTCATGGATGCTATGCCGGACTCCTACAGACTAATAAAACTCACGTAACGCCCGACAGCCTATGGTTGGGAGCCCCGGGTAAGCTCTCGGAAGGATGTCCTAGGACTTCCAACAGAGTAGTATTCTGTATTACATAAAGATCCCTCCCTGCCTCCTGAGCAAGCTTCCCCACCCCCGCCACCGCGACCGCCATGCCCGTCATTTAGTTGGAGGGTATTTTGAGGGAACATTTGCTTAGCCTTAGTGGTCACACACACATTCAAGCTCTGTACAAACATACAGAGCTTGAATGTGTGTGTGAAGGACAGAATTGAAATCGAATCATTTGTTTGAAGTTTCCGCCCTGTGGTTTGTATCTATACTAATATTATAAAGAGGGAAAGATTTGTTTTTTTTTGTTTGTATGTTTGTAACGAATAGGCTCCGGAACTACTGGACCCATTTAAAATATTCTTTCACTGTTGGGAAGCTACACTCTTTGCGGTGAACATAGGCTATATTTTATTCCCGTATTCCCACGGGAACGGGAACTACGCGAGTGAAACCGCGTGACGTCCGCTAGTGTTATATAAAATAACTGTATTTTTATAAACATGTGTCAAAATTATCTACGAGTACACGCGGAGTAGAGGTCAAGTTTGGTTGCAGAGATTTTTTTGCCAGCCTTTTTATTTATTTATTTATACGAGTGGAAATTCCACATGGATGCTATGCCGGACTCTTATAGACTACAACCAGACGAGCTCTACCACTGCCTACGGTAGGGAACCTTGTTTAGGCTCTCGGAAGGATGTCTCAGGATATTTTATTGTTGGGTAAACATACAATTAATTAATGATTGAAGAAAATATCAAAAATCACGCAGACTAGAGGTGATGAGGCACAGGTATTTTTATTGACTTCTTTTTTACGTGTACGTGGATGCTATGCTGGACTCTTGCCGACTAAAACCAAACGTGCCCTACTTTGCCTACGTTCAGGAGCCTCAGATATGCCCTCGGAAGGATGTCCCAGGAGTTTCTGTTATTGGGTAAAAATTCAATTAATAAATCAACCTAATGCACTTGTCATATAGATTTTTCCAATAGAGCAGACGGGACCCATAGGCTAGATGGGACCTCGTAGGCCTAAAGTTCTTGCCAGTTCTTCTCAGGTGGATAGCGTTGTGAGCATGTGGTAATTCTTTGGTTTATATTCGTGACGTTTTACAAGTGCATCTGTATATGCCTAAGAAAAAAAAGTAGGCTTGGGGCTCAAATATCTCCGGAAGACTAAATTGATAAAAAAATATCAAATCAAGGCATGCATTGGATCATTTATTTTCACTAGTTTGAAGCGCTCGTGGCCCCGCGGACTCAGTGTTCTGTAAACGATCACTGCAGTAAGCAACATTTACTATGGCCGGATATGGATGGGTGACCACCACGTGGACCACTTTGTGACATTTATTTACGAGCGTTTCCGTGCTTCGGAAGGCACGATAAGCCGTTGGTCCCGGTTGTCAGTAAAATGACAGTCGTTAAGCCAAGTTGAAGGCCTTATGGGCGGCTTGAAAAATTTCAACTGTGGGTTGTCACAACCTGCGCCCGGGTCGGCAGCGCGTGTGTAGCGCCTCTGGTGTTGTAAACGTCCATAGGCTACGGTTACCAACCTTCCGGTGGGCCGTAAGCTTGTCTGCCACCTAAGTAGTATAAAAAAAAAAAACATTGTTGAAAAAAATTTACGATTAGATTTATTTTGACCTCTGATAGTCAGTTTCTTGAGAAAGGTTATAGGTTAAATTAGTACTATCAATTTCCGTTACGAAATCTAGTTATCTCTATGTCAATACAAAACATTCATTATATTCATGCTTTTTCCTGTGGTGGTAGACAGAGGTATACTATATTCCCTTATTTCACAACTCCGGTAATTCAACTTTTATTATACCACTACTTGATTTCGCGAGTTTTCAACGTTTGTTTCTAAAGAAACTGTCTATGTTTAGTAAGTATGATTAGTGTGTAATCTATACTAATATTATAAAGCTGAAGAGTTTGTTTGTTTGTTTGTTTGTATGGTAGAACGCTAGGATCTCAGGAACTACTGGTTTGATTTCAAAAATTCTTTTACAGTTTGATAGTCCATTTATTGAGGGGCGAAGCAGCAATCAATAATGTTTCGAAAACGGGGAATATTCTTTACCGTCTGAGAGCTTCCGAGGCGTACGCTGCGTAAATAGTTAAAGATACTTAAAAACTATGTGTTACAATATTGTTTCTCCTAAAAAGTTCTAAAAAAAAGTCCGCGGCAGCATATGTCTATCTTTTAAGGTTTTAACCTAATTTGTCTGTTTCTTAAGGTTCGCTCACAATATTGTAAAACTGAAGTGTGTGTTTGTGCTAGGATCTCAGAAACTACTGGTTGCATTTCGAAAATTATTTTACAGTTTAATAGTCCATTTATTGAGGATGGCTAATGGCTAAAATCATGCTAATACGAATCGGAGCGGAGCAGCCATAAATAATGTTTCGAGAACGGGGAAAATTTATTTCTCTTGAGAGCTTCCTCTGCGTACGTTGCGTAAATTGTTAAAGTTACGTGAAAATTTTGTATTACAAAAATGTTCCCCTTTAAAAGTTACAAATAAATGTCGTCCACAGCATATGCCTCTCTTTTAAGGTTCACTTACAATAACCCCTTTTAATAAGTTTTGAAGTATGAGCGACGCGACGGGAGTAAACGTGGTCTGCAGTGGTAGCCAGTCAACTGAACGATAAAAACCGGCCAAGTGCGAGTCGGACACACATGAGTTCCGTACCAAAAAAGGACTGGTGGAAGTAAATGCAACGGGAAACATTATATCACTTTACATATTAATACTACACCTCTTTCTCGCTCATGTGACGCAAACGAAGTTGTACGGGTAAACTCTAATGTAAATAAGCGACGCGACGGGAATAGGCGCGACAAGAGTAAATGCGCCGGGAAACATTATATTACTCTTAATATTAATACCATACCTCTCTCTTTCTAACTCTCATGTGCCGCAAACGAAGTTGCGCGGGTCAGCTAGTAGTATTATATTTCCTTGTCTAAATAGTGTTCAAATGAGAATAAGCATGATATAACTAGGTTTTTAGTAAAAACAGCTTGTTTGAAGAAATTCTACAAAACAAGACCTTTTTGCCATTCGGGTGCTACAAAATTAAGCAAGCTTACAGCGCTGCAAAGTGGTCTCCGTAGCCTATGAACGTTTGCAAAGCCAGAGGTGCTATACTCGCGCTGCAGAATCTGCTTTTTCAGAAACCCCATACTGTAGGCGTTTGAGTTCGTGAATTGAGAACCGAGGCAGGGAGATCATTCCACAATCTAAGCGTGCGCGGAAGAAAGCTCCTATCGACCTTACTGTGCTCAAACACTCCTAAAGACTGGTATGCTTGCGACATGGTCTTCTGCCACCAGGGCTATGAAAAACGGTGTTATGGGTCCATCACGTAACTGGCAGGAATAGTTAGGACCCTATGACTTCGCTACGAATGGATAGTGGACAATTTCTTCTTACGTGCGGAAATCCATCATGGATGCTATGTCGGACTCTTACCGATTAAAACGACACGTGGCCTACCACTGCTTAAAGTTGGAAGCCCCGGCTATGCCCTCGGAAGGATGTCACCCGTGTGAAAACCAGTGATCGTTTACTGAACACGGCTCAAATGGAACTACGAGCGCTTCAATGTATGGAGCCCTGGGGCTGGCCCTGGGCCCTTCCAAGGGCGTACCCAAGAGTCGCATCCGTAGGCAAATGGAAGGGCACCGTGTGGTTTTAGTCGGTAGGAGTCCGGCATAGCATCTCTGAGGATTTTCATATGTCTATACTAATATTATACGCCGTGTGGCGACGGGGTCCCGAGTCACGACGGGTAAGAGTACAAAATGTCGCCACCCCAATACATCCCGAGGTTGTCGTAAGAAGCGACTACGGGAACACTTTTGCAAAAAAATCCATTGCGTAGAGAAGGAAAACTTGAAATGAAACCAGGTTCTCAGTAAAGTTACAATCGTTAAGCCAAGTTGAAGGCCTTATGGCGGCTTGAATAATTTCAACTGTGGGTCGCGGCGACCTGCGCATGTCCATTTCAACACGGCGATAGGGTTACCTCCTATTACGTGGACATGAGACTATAAGGTGAAATGTGGGCGTGTACTATACCTCTGCCTACCCCTTCGGGGATAAAAGCGTGACTACATGCATGTATGTATACTAATATTATAAAGTAGAAAGATTTTATTGTTTGTTTGTTTGCATTGAATAGGCTCCGAATCTACTGAACCGATTTGAAAAATTCTTTCACTGTTGGAAAGGTACACTATTCCCGGTGAATACAGACTATATTATATTCCCGTATTCCCACGGGAATGGGAACTACGCGGGTGAAACTGCGTGGCGTCCACTAGGAAACAATAAGTCATTTGTTAATTAGTGATATAGCCTATGTTCATCGGGAAGAGTGTAGCTTTCCAACAGTGAAAGAATTTTTCAAATCGGTCCAGTAGTTTCGGAGCCTATCCGATGCAAAAAAACAAACAATCAAACCTTTCCTCTTTATAATTTTAGTATAGATACGGATAGGTATTATGTATGGATGCTACTGGATTCGAATCATGCAAAGCCGTGGATTAAAGCTAGTAATTAATAATCACTGTCGACAGCTCCAGTATAACATTTCTAACGCCTATATATACTGCTCGTTCGCTCTAACTTTGCCGCTCGGCTCCATACTACAGTCGAATTTTTAATTAGACGAAGTAAATTGACAGCAACTAATGTCACTTCTTCATACAATGTTGCGTATTTTCTATGACGAAGTGACATTAGCTACTGTCCATTTACTTCGTCTAATTACCAATTCTGGTATACGCCTCTACGCCAGCGGCAGAGTTAGAGCGAACGGGTAGTACCTAATTGTGTCAAAAGGAACATAATCTGCTACGGCACAATTTTCGTAGCAATTAAGCTACGATTCTGTTCAGAAAATGATTGAAATAGTAGAGTTGGCCATTTTTGGTGCGGAATGCTTTAAGGCATAAGCTTAGATCATCTAACCACAGGATGCGCCTTACTTAAGCATTGTTTTCTGCCATTGCACATGATCATTTGGTCTTTTGGCTTTATAAAAGCACTGTACATCAGTACATCATTTTATATGATTAAACTGGTACATTTCATTGTAGTTGACTGTACAATAAAAAATAACACACAACAGCCATTACGCGTTTGTCGATTAATACATTTTTAAATATAATGAAATTTTATATGTCTTTGTGTTTCCCCCTTCACTTGTATGAAAACTGGCAGAATATTTTTGTATGCGGTGGTTCGCAAAGGCTAGTCCCGTGATATATGGTCTAAGGGCATAAGTCGTCTAGATCCCATAGCACAAGCTTATATTAGCTTAATTTGGGCTAGATGATGTTGTGTGAGAATGTTCACAAATATTTGTTTATGTAGGTATGCACTTGGTGGAACTTGCTGCACATATTGAATAACACCACTTGTAACTGTTCCACAACATTTATTTACTTTACACATGACCGGTTTCGTCTTGCGGCATTCTCAAAGGTAAAAGTAATAGTAGCTTAATGACCACTACATCATGTAAATTCACCTAAACTTATTTTATATTAATATTCGAAGTGAAGATTCTTTATCGGCGTTGGAAAAAAAATTACCGTCACGTTTTCGGTTACGCGTCACATTTTTTCGTTACGCGCCATCTTTTTCTCGTCCCCACCACGGTCAATTCCGAATAAAGAGTACGTTTTGCTTTCATATATCTTAATATATAAAACGAAGACGGGTTTGTTACAACATTTATAACTCAAGAACGGCCGTACCGATTTGGCTGAAAATTGGTGGGGAGGTAGCTTAGAACCAGGAGACGGACATAGGATACTTTTTATCCCATTTGACCTCGCTTTTTTTTTCGCTTTTATTGGTCGATTCACTATTCTGCTGGCGACGTACACTGGTAGTCCACGTCCTCTGCATGAATATGCGCAATTTCAACAATAATGCGACGGGAAACATCTATCGTTAACGAAATTATTCTGACGGGAGTAAATGCGACGGGAACGGGTGATTTACTCTCTTATGTGACGCATACGAAGTTGCGCGGGTCAGCTAGTAATATAAAGTAAAGTAAAGTTCTCTTCTACCCCTTCAGCAGCTTCTACCCCTTCCTATCTTAAGGAACGATTCCAGTTCCTTCACGACACGCATGCGAAATGTCTGAGGTCATCAAATTACTTGAAACTAAAGATGCCATCTCACTCGTCCTCCTTTTACGACAAATCTTTTACTGTTACTGCCATTCGACTTTGGAATAAACTTCCTGTTGAGATTAGACGAGCGCAGACTATAACTAGATTTAAAATTATGGTGAAAGAACACTATTTATCAATGTAGAGTAATTTAAGAGTATGGCACAGAGCCATCTATCGAGCTACTTAGCAACTCTGATATTAATGAACGATATTGCATATGTGTACGATGTGTATTGTGTATGTATGTTTATAGTGTATGTATGTATGTAAGTGTATTGAGTATATATTTTTAATAATTATATAACTTATTACGTATTTATTTTATATGATGTAGGTATGATTAGGAATTATAAGTAGATAGAACTGTTTATTTATTAAAAGAAGTACGCCAAAAAACTACCACTCATTACCTTAAACCAATTTTCTCCCTCCAAAGGTTGCCTGTTAGAAATCGCTTTTAGTGATAAGGCCGCCCATTGTACCTTCCTCTTGTACGGAATCTATGTACCTACTCTATTTATATTTACATGGTGTACAATAAAGTGTATAATAAATAAATAAAGTAAAAGAAGTTTCACTTCTTACGTGTGTACACTGGTACACGCACACATTTTTATATATATATATTATTATTACAATATCACTCACAGTAAAACTCCATTTTGAACACCACTCACTATGAATACATTTAGATAACTGAGCAATTGTTGTCTTATTACGCGATTTTAATAATATTATCTATAGGTACTTTTGTATCAAAACAAATTCCGCCCCAAATTTCTTATTATTGTTGTATTTGTTCTACTGTGTTGCCAGTTCAATCACCATAAAATGCCTTCAAACCATAGATTTAGAATTTTTCGCTACACATTTTAAATCTATGCTTAAAACACACTTTTAAGACCTTAAAAGCAAACGAAACCTCTGTCAATCTAACGAGCTTATTTTTACAATACTTAAATAAAATAAGACTGTCGTCGTAAATCTGTACATCGAAGATACTTTGAAATTTTTTTGTAGGGCATATTTTATAATCGATACTGAAGCCGAAATCGTAATTTTAACGTTTTTGTCTGTCTGACTGTATTCCAAATAAGCATCACGCCACAACTATTGAATCAATTTAAGTTGTGGAATGATCTCCCTGCCTCGGTTTTTCCAAACGCCTAGAAAGAAAGAAGAAGAAGAAAGAAAGAAAAATAATTTAATCTTGTCATCAGAATAGACAAATAAATTACTACTACAGCCCACAGCCTACAGTATGGGGTTCTTCAAAAGGGGTTTTTACAGGGTCGGCAGCGCGAGAGTCGCGCCTCTGGTGTTGCAAACGTTCATAGGCTGCGGTGACCACCGGTCCTTCTGGTGGGCCGTATGCTTGTCTGCCACCTTACCGATATAAAAAAATGATACTTGCCATAATCTGAGCTTATAATCCGAAGAAGGTTTTAGAATACCTTCAAATTCCGATATTTTGCGAGCTTTAGAAGTGAGGAGAAAAGGTTATCCTTTTCTATACCTAGATTCAAAGGAACAGCAATAGTACTGTGAAGGGTTCTTTTGAATTTAAAGGTTATTCTAACCCTCAGTGTTTGCTTTATTAAAACAAAGCCAGTTTTGCACGCTCCTTGTAGTATTAATAATACATGTCAAAATATCGGGCCTTCTGCCTGCCCTATTTTATTTTCATTCTGTACATTAATTCCAAAACCAATTACAAGGCACGGGTTAAAGGGATTATGAGACAAAACCAGTAAAAATTCTACCACAATCTACCCAAAATTTAAAAACTGGCAACACAAACGAAAACAAAACATAAAAACACTAGTTTTGCTCACTTATTATCCAATACACGTCCTGGCTTGATAACACAAAAATTATCTTTATTTCTTCAATGTTTTCATAGTGACTACTGGGAAAACCCCAGTTATCTGTGGAGATACAGCTTTTGACCGCGTGATCGCTCTAAATTGATACACGCCTTTATACCCGAAGGGGTAGGCAGAGGCATAGTATGTGTCCACATATCAACTTATGGTTTTTTATTCCACTTAATAGGTAGTTAGACTAGTTAGCCTATTGACGTACTGAAATGGACAGGCGCAGGTCGTGATAACCCACTGTTGTAAATGTCAAGTTGAATTCAAGTTGAAGGCCTTATGAACCCATAAGGGGCGGTTATTGCGCACAAGTAGGCATTTGGCGCTCCCCTCGCCCCGGGCGCAAGACACACCGTGCGCCGGCAGCGGCAGTCAACTCTCATGCCACAGTATGCAGTATATTAAAAAGAAACAGCATGCTAACTTTGTTTGACGTAGTAAATGCATCTAACTTTATTAAGTGTAGTGATTTATTGGTTTCGTAAATATAAATAAATGAGTTAATCGTAAATAAATTATGTATATTATACTATTATTTTTAAGCTAAAGCGTTTGTTTGTTTGTTTAGTTGTTCTAACTCTAGAGTCTAAGAGACTGTTAGTTGAATTTCAAGAGTTTCTTAACAGAATGTCCATTTTTGAAAAATACCAAAATATATAACATCACGCTAAGGCGAATAAGAGCTTAGCAGCAACGAAACATTTTTCGACAACTAGGATATTTCATTTCTTTTGAGAGTTTCCGTTGCGAACGTTTGCTACAGTTGCGTAAAAAATGTATATTACATAATAGCTGGTCATAAAAAATTCTAAAGTTGGTATGCTAAGTATGAATCACGGGATCATTGTGCAATCCAAAATGGCCGCCGCGGTGTAATCACAAAATTTCATGATGGGTGTCGTTTAAAGGGTATTTTGGTATGCTGAGTACGAATCACGTACTAATTTTGCAATCCAATATGGCCACCGCGCCGTAATCACACAATTTCATGATGGGTATACTTTAAGGGAATCCTTGGTATGCTAAGTATGAATCACATGATATCCTTTCCACTGTTGACATATCGCATTTGATATTTTTTGCAATGTCTCGCATCTGTGTAAGTATCGCCTAGCGATACTTTTACTTCCGGTTAGTTTGCGGTCTTGTAGCGCAAAAAGTACTATCCCGATCCTGCTCAAATTTTTATGGAGTGTTCTTAGACAGAAACGGGACAAGTATGTAGTACATTGTATGTCTGTCTGTCACAGCTGCACCTCATGATTCTCTATTCCTTGCTATGTCTCGCATCTGTGTAAGTATCTCCTAGAGATACCTTGCCGTCAGACAGTTTGCGGTCTTGTAGCGCAAAAAGTACTATCTCTATCCTGTTCAAATTTTTATGGAGTGTTCTTAGACAGAAACGGGACAAGTATGTAGTACATTGTATGTCTGTCTGTCACAGCTGCACCTCATGATTCTCTATTCCTTGCTATGTCTCGCATCTGTGTAAGTATCTCCTAGCGATACCTTGCCGTCAGACAGTTTGCGGTCTTGTAGCGCAAAAAGTACTATCTCTATCCTGTTCAAATTTTTATGGAGTGTTCTTAGACAGAAACGGGACAAGTATGTAGTACATTGTATGTCTGTCTGTCACAGCTGCACCTCATGATTCTCGTTTAAAAAGTGCCCTCCATCGCGCACCATTCCGCGCGGCTAAGTGACGACGACCGGTACTGTGTTGCGTGTAATTACATTTGTGTTTGGTGTTTTTTACTTTCAAAACTTAACAAAATCATGACTAGGTTAGAGTTTTTATTCGTAGATTGTGTATTTCATAAAGATTTTGGTATTTTCAACGAACATTCATTGTATTTTTACGCGCCGTCGGCGTCACGGCGGCGCGGCGCCAAGCCCATACATTTGGATGAAATACAAAGAATAAATACTGTAATGATGACAATCTATCGTTATTTTATGTATTTTTATGTATTCTTTTATTGTTTTCAAGCATTGAATGTAAAATCTATTTCAATAATTTTGTGTAAAATTTGGTCGAAATTCTCGATCATTTTTTGCAAAACTTTCAAATTTCAAATAATTCATTTCTGAAATATATTTGTATGCCAGCATACCTTTTTTTTATGTTAATCGATTAGGAAAAGTTATGTAGCTGAAGATTGTAAATTTTTATGAAAAAAAATACACAAAAAAAATTCAAAAAAAAAAAACAAAGTTACGACCACCCTTTTGGGCCTCTTTTTAAGTGCTCGGTTCATTGTTCAATTTCTAATAAACTAAACACGTTTGTCAAACAAAACTCTGTGTAAAAAAAATTTAAGGACCATACTTACGAATAAAAAAAGAATGTAAGCCACTTGAAGCACAGTTTTCTCAGAATCATGGCATGAACTTAACCTTTTTTTGGCGGTCGGCGGTCGGGTCGCCGAAATGAGTCGTATTTTGAAAAGCTTGTAAATAAAAAAAAATGTACTACGAGTTGTATGGTGTCTGTTGAACATTGTGAAATACGATGTATTTAAAATACTAAAAAAAAAAAAATTTGGAATTGTACATTTTTTTTTTTTTTTTTACAATTTTTGTAGAGAAAACTGGTGAAAAATTACAAATTCTTTTTTCTAATAGAAATTAGTAATACATTACAAGGCAGAACTGGTCTTATCTATCATTTTATCATTAGCTTGTTTCATAACGATTCCAGTGAGGTAAGTATTTTATATGGCTGCCATAGAAAAGTTATGAGAAATCGCCATTTTTAGAACATCAGTCGACGCCGCGCTCCCCCCCCCGCAGTAGGTTACACAGATGCGAGCTACCGCCCGCTGACGCCCTACACAGATGAGGGGATATTTTTGCAATCCAATATGGCCACCGCGGTGTGATCACAAAATTTCATGATGGGTATCGTTTAAGGGGTTTTTTGGTATGCTGAGTACGAATCACATGATAATTTTGCAATCCATTATGGGCGCCGCGCCGTAATCACAAAATTTTATGATGGGTATCGTTTAAGGGGTTTCTTGGTATGCTGAGTACGAATCACGTGATAATTTCGCAATCCAAAATGGCCGCCTCGGTGTAATCACAAAATTTCATGATGGGTATCGTTTAAAGGGTTTTTGGTATGCTGAGTACGAATTACGTGATAATTTTGCAATACAATATGGCCGCCGCGACGTAATCACAAAATATCATGATGGGTATCGTTTAAGGGGTGTATTGGTATGCCGAGTACGAATCCTGTGATAATTTTGAAATGCAATATGGCCGCCGCGCCGTAATCGCAAAAATCCATGATGGTTATCGTATAAGGGGTTTTTTGGTATGCTGAGGACGAATCACATGATAATTTTGCAATCCAAAATGGCCACCGCGCCGTAATCACATAATTTCGTAATGATTATCGTTTAATGGGTTTTTTCGAATGCTGAGTACGAATAACATGATCATTTTGGAATTCAATTTGGCCGCCTAAGCTATTTAGGCCCACTTGCGCGGAGAGTCGAGTTAAATATATAAATATAGAGTTAGTAAGCTCTGAGTTAAATAAATAACTTCTTAACTCTGACCACGTCTTGCACAGTTGCAAATTGGCACGCGGTTAACTAACTCACAGTAAACCGAACAATTTTTTTTAGTCTGTGTCGTTCCATGCAATCCAACCACACACAAATGTTAGAACGAAGAATGGAACATGTGTCTCTATCTCTTTTACACTACAGTCTGCTACGTATGATTTACGATACTACCATACTTACGATACTACCATTTACGATACCAATCATAAAATTTTGTGTTTACGGCGCGGCGGGCATATTGGACTGCAAAATTATCACGTGATTCGTACTCAGCATACCAAAAAACCCCTTAAACGATACCCATCATGAAATTTTGTGATTATGGCGCGGTGGCCTTTTTGGATTGCAAAATTAGTACGTGATTCGTATTCAGCATACCATAAAACCCTATAAACGATACCCATCATGAAATTTTGTGACTACAGCGCGGCGGGCATATTGGATTGCAAAATTATCACGTGATTCGTACTCAGCATACCAAAAAACCCCTTAAACGATACACATCATGAAATTTTGTGATTATGGCACGGCGGCCATATTGGATTGCAAAATTATCACGTGATTCGTACTCAGCATACCAAAAAACCCCTAAAACGATACACATCATGAAATTTTGTGATTATGGCACGGCGGCCATATTGGATTGCAAAATTATCACGTGATTCGTACTCAGCATACCAAAAAACCCCTTAAACGATACCCATCATGAAATTTTGTGATTACGGCGCGGCGGCCATCTTGTATTGCAAAATTAGTACGCGATTCATACTCAGCATACCAAAAAACCCCTTAAACGATACCCATCATGAAATTTTGTGATTACGGTGCGGCGGCTATATTCGATTGCAAAATTATCACGTGATTCGTACTCAGCATACGAACAAACCCCTTAAACAATACCCATCATGAAATTTTGTGATTACGGCGCGGCGGCCATATTGGATTGCAAAATTATCACGTACTTCGTACTCAGCATACCAAAAAACCCCTTAAACGATACCCATCATGAAATTTTGTGATTACGGCGTGGCCGCCATGTTGGATTGCGAAATTATCATGTAATTCGTAGACATTTTAATGCATTAGGTAGCTGGTTACCATGTCGTAAAAACACTTAAAAAGTAAAAGATCACCACATTTTTACCATGAGTCGCGTATGTATTTGTAACGGTTAATCTAATTACATTTTGCCCATTACTGATATTTTTATACTGTGGCGCGATTTCAACGTAATTTGGCATAATAATTACGAAATTGTTGCGAAAAAAACTGACACAGGTCCTGCCTCCACAAGCGCCAGGGCGAGACTGATCGGCCGTCAGCGGCGCAATTCTATTGCGTTTGGTAAATATTCGTACATGATAACTATGTAAATAGTTGTTTATAGAAAAACGCTCGGAAAATGTGTATAAAAACTTAATACCTTTAATTGAGTGCAAAAAAATATATAAAATGTTAATAGTTTAGCCACAGTATTGAAAAAACTTTTCTGAGAGAGTCAACTTTGGGATTTTTTTCTATCTAGTGAAATTTATTGGATCGTGTAACGGGCTCGGAATATGTTTAGCTTATATCCTTAACTATTATACATATATTTTTCAGATTTAAAAACCCTTTACTTTTTGACTAGGATTGTTTCAAAAAACTCAAAATCTGACCCACGCGGCCTTAAGGCCTTCAACTTGAATATTGGCCAAACGACTATCATAAGTAAAGTTATTTTGCGTGAAGTTCCGAGTTCTATAAGTATGAGACTTAGACAGAAGTATGTTTCTTACTTAATCAAATTGTCTAAGATTTTGCAGTAAATACGTTGAACCAAATAAATTCTCCCTCCATGGGAAAAAAATAGCCCTAAAACACGAAAACGAGTAAGTCACCTAAACGTATGTGCACACCTGTCGACACCCCTAATAAATAAATATTATCGAACAAATCATACGGACCACTGCTCAAGCTAATGCTGTGCGCCTATAAAACTAATTTGTGCCAACCCTAGATAGGGGTGGGAACTGTTGATCCGTGAAAACGCAACAGGCATTGTAATTTTCGATTAATATATTATTGCTAAGGTAAATAAACCGGCCAAGTGCGAGTTGGACTCACCCATGAAGGGTTCCGTAGCAGCAAGTGACATAATATAAAAGTTCTTGTAGTTCGTTGTAACTTTTATTGTATGTTTTAACACGTTCGCAGTGTTAGTAATTTATCTAGACGAAAATTGCGGTATATGACGTATTTAAAAATAAACAACCAACTCGATCTCGTTCAAACTAATTTTCGTTGGTAGATTTTATGGCAATGTATATCATATATTTTTTTTAGATTTATCATTCTCTTAGTTTAGAAGTTAAATGGGGGGGGGGGGGGGCACATTTTTCGACTTTGGAAGTGGCTCTTGCGCAAACTTTTCACTTTAGAAAAACATGGTGTTTGAAACCTCAATAGCATTTTTAAAGACCTATCTATACACTTTACACACGTATGGGTTTTATGAAAAAAAAAATTGAGTTTCAGTTCTGAGTATGGGGACCCCCAAAATTAACTGCTTTTTTTCTAGTTTTATATAAAAATCTTGATGCGGTTCACAGAATGATATATTCTGTGAACTGCAGTAGTTGCCAAGTTTCAACAGCATAGGCCTTATACTTTCGGAGAAATGGCTGTGACATACGGACGGACAGACAGACAGACATGACGAATCTATAAGGGTTCCGTTTTTGCCATTTGGCTACGAAACCCTAAAAATGGGTCCTTATACTGAGACTTCGCTGTCCGTCTGTCACGTGCATAGATTGAGGATTTTTGTACATTCTAAATCTATGGTCACGACGAGGCTGTAGGTATCTCACGAGCCGTGACAGCCAGAGAGCTGAAATTTTCACAGGTGATGCATCTATTTTGTTGCCGCTATAACAACAATAGATACTAAAATCGGAAAAACGGTATTAAGGGCGAGTTCCCATAAAACAAACATGAGTTTTTGTCGTTGCTTTGCCGTTTTTTGGTACGAAACGAAACCAGCACCACATGGCGAAGGGCACGTTTGCAACATCAGATGTGTTACCCGCGCTGCTGACCATCCGATTTGAAAACTTTTGAAAAATATCGTAGGCGGGAGTTATTTATGGGACCTGAACTCCGAATACTCAATCCGACTGCGCTTCTGTTTGTCTATTTCAACACGAAAATAAGGCTAACTATCTATTACGTAGGTTATAAATGCAACTCTTTAAATATTTTATATTATAGAACTGAGGCGGCAAACAAGCTTACTTCCTCACTTCCGACTGTGGTCACCGACCGTAGTCTATGAACGTCTGCAACACCAGAGACTTCCAAAGACCCCTTTTGAAGAAACCCATATCTACTGTAGGCGTTTGGGAGATCAAACCGAGGTTGGGAGAAGTCCTTGTTGGACCTTACCGTGCTCGAACGCTCCTAATTGGCGAAATGTGGACTATCCCTTTAGAAGAAAACCCATGACTAATATAATTTGAATATAAGATACTGTTGATTTAATTAGGTAAGCTTGTTTTTGAACTGATAAATAAGAGATGTTTTTGCGCCTTTATCAGTCTTTTTAGCATTATTTTGAACAACATTTTTTATCTGTGACCTTAAATGTGTAAACATACAATTATGATATGTTTTTACATAAAATTAGTGGAGTTTCGATTATAATTATTGAAAACATCTTAATTCCTTTAATTTGGGCTAGATGGTGTTGTGTTCAAATGTTTCAAAAAAATTTATTACATTTTTTTTGGTTATTCTTACCCAACAAAATCTAGCTCAAATTAAACTTATGACAAGTTTGTGCTTAGGATCTTGACACTCAATAAACATACTTCAATCAAATCAGCCTATCGCAGTCCACTGCTGGACGTAGGCCTCTCCCAATTTAAGCCGCAATACATGGTCCTGCACCATCCGCATCCCGTCCCAGTCTGCGACCTTTACCAGGTCGTCGGTCCATCTAGCGGGTGGACGTCCTACACCACGTTTGCCGAGACGTGGTCTCCACTCTAGAACTCGTTTGCTCCATCGGCCGTCGGTTCTTCTGCAGATATGGCCGGCCCACTGCCTCTTCAATGAACTTATTCTGCGAGCTATGTCGAACACTTTAGTTCTGTGCCGGATAGTCTCATTTCGGAGTTTTAGTTTCCCTCAGAGATACCCCAAGCAGCCCTTTCCATAGCCCGCTGCGCAACTTTTAGAGCATTGACTAACCTCACTGTAAGTGTCCACGTCTCAGCACCTCATGTCATAACTGGTAGAACGCACTGCTTGTAGACTTTTGTCTTTAGGCATTGCGGTATACGCGAATTGAAAACTCGACGCAATTTGCGAAATGCTGCCCAGCCCAACCGTATCCTTCTGACGATTTCTTTGTCCAGGTTCCTTTTCCCCAGTGTAATAACCTGCCCAAGGTATACTCCTGGACAAACTCTAGCCTCGATCCCTCGAAGTATATTGGCCCCGATGTAACATAGTCATTAAACATGACCTTGGTTTTTTCCAAGTTCATGCCTAGACCAACACGTCGAGACGCTCCGTTCAGGCTATGCAGCATTCCGCTTAGATGTTCCAGTGTCTTCGCAACAATTACGATGTCGTCGGCAAACCGAAAAGGTGCGAGGTTTGCGCCCCGTTGATGTTCACGCCCCACACTTCCCAGTCCAGTGTCTTGAAGATGTCCAAGCGTATTGGTGAGGAGTTTCGGGGATATCACATCACCCTATCTTACACCTCTGCGCAGTTCGAAGGGACTGATTTTTTGGTTCTCCAGCTGGATGGTCATGGTAGCGTTGTCGTAGAGACATCTCAACACCTCGATATATCGCCAATCGACATCGCTGCAGAGCGTCCAGGACTGCCCAGGTTTCGACAGAGTCGAAGGCCTTCTCGTAGTCCACAAAAGCCATACACAGCGGCTGATTGTACTCGTTTGTCTTCTGTACAATCTGCCGTACAGTATGGATGTGGTCCACGGTGATGAAGCCTTACGAAACCCGGCTTGCTCCTTTGGCTGAAATTCGTGGAACTTTCCGGCGAGGCGGTTTGTGACTACTCTCGAGAACAACTTGTAAACATGGCTCAGGAGTGAGATGGGTCTGTAGTTCCTCAGCAAGGTCTTATCACCTTTCTTAAAGAACAGAGCCACCGCACTCCTGTTCCAATCTTCAGGTGTTTGTCCCTGTTGGAGGACGGAATTAAACAAACTCTTCAGCTCGTTGAGGAAAGAAGCCCCCCCCCCCCTCGAGCTTCAGTAGTTCAATTGTAATTCCATCCTCCCCAGGGGACTTGTTGTTTTTAAGTTGCCCGAGAGCCGCCCTGACCTCGCCCTGGTCGATGTCCGGAATGTCCTCGGTATAGTGGCGCGATAGTGGGGCTCGGTGGTCACAATTTATTTATTTATTTGCACTTTACTGTACGCCAAGTAAATAAAATTCTCACAGTCACACACAAGACACTCAGTAGGACCCGTCGGTCTTTTTGTCCGTGATGCATACAGGTCTCTGTAAAAGCTCTCAATTCACAGTTCTGCCACCCGCTGTCTTCAGTTTCGTCAGACTAAACATAATTACATAATAATATATTTCTAATTACATTTATAAATATAAAACCTGGCAATGCTAGTCAGATTCGCACGACACGCGTTTTTGTATGGGAGCCATTTAAATATTGGGAAAATTACAATTGTTTAGTTGTCACGGTTCACATTTTCACAAAATACAGCCTCATGACAGACAGACAGAGTTTCAGTACCTAATAGGACCCCGTTTTAACCTTTTGGGTACCTACGGAATCCTTAAAATGTCCAAACTTCGAAACAAACGTTTGCAAAATTAATTGTTCTAACCCGTAACCTCACGGCAGTCTCCATACTCGTTCGTTGAGATTTAAGGTTCGAATTCAGGTCGATCAGTAAGTTTCAATTATTTTTCAAATATTCTAAAAAAAAACAATGTTAAATTCCAAAAAGCTTACAGCGATGTGTGTAAATAAATACTATCTTTATAAAACGTAGTAATGACGAACAAAAACTGACCCTATCTCATATCGGCGCGTACGCAGGTGTCGTATTACCGAATGTTTTGTAGATTCGGAGTAATGGTATCGCAAACTGCGTCAATGTATTATCCGAAATTCATAATGATGATGGAAATTTGAATATTTAAAGTGGTCTGGCTACATCTATGGTAGGGGAGACCGGGGCTGGTTGACAAGGTTTCAGCTTAAAGGCTTATATTTTTATTTCTATATAGAATATTAATTCAAAAATAGGTTGATTTCATAGGTTAACTATTAAGCTTTGGAAAAAAATAGCAAAAAGCACTTAATTCATTATAATATAGTGTACAGGCTAGATCTTATACAATTAGAAAAATTGGTCAACCTACCCCATGCTTGGGGTAGGTTGACTATTCGCCTGGGGTAAGTTGACCTATGGACTTGTAAGGGCAAAATTTACGAGGAAATCGGATAAAGGGCAACATACCTACATAAACGAATTATTATTTTTATTATTTTTTATTGAAAATAAAACACACATACAATAAATCACCGAGAGGCGTTGCGCGCGCACATCGTTTGAGTGAAGGAATTTAAAGTTGAAAAATAACGTATGTAAGTAATTATTTTCATCGTAATGTTTTGTAATAATGCCTTTACATTCATGGTTACTGACAGTCAGAGAATTTGTAATGGATGTTTGATTCATGTTCTTTCTTTTATGTATGGCCAGATGGCTCTACCTATTTTATTATATTATCGCCGCTAGGCAATAGGAGAGCCTGTGAGGGAGAACCTGGCAAGAAACTCAAAAACAAAACTCAACTCAAAACTCACGGCCACACTTTTCTTATCTTTGTTTTTTTAGTCGTAGGTCTTTTGGGAGTCCTGAGATATCCTGTCGATCCCCATATATTCATTATAGTTACTCTGTGCTGCCAAGGGCTTACCCGGGCTCCCAACCGTAGGCTGTTAGGTAGGATACGTGTGGTTTTTAGTCCGTAGGATGTAGGATTTTACTTAAGTTAAATGAGTATCCTGCTTCATTTGTAAGTGTCTCGTGGCAGGCTACGTATTGCGTAAGATGTTGTGAGGACATTTGTAACGTCAGTACTCATAATTAATTTCACTGGAATGGCAGATAATAATTCATCCCTACACATTATTATATTTACTGGACTTTGTTTCATAAACAAACAACAATGTGTTTACAATACAGGAATGACGTACATGACGAAATCTTCACGCAACTGCCCAAGGAAGATGAGCAGGGAATATAAATGTCAAAAATCGGGGCCGTTTCCATTCATTATTATTTTAATTGAAAGTAGCAGAAGTTCCGCGGTTTCACCCGCATAGTTCCTGTTCCCGTGGGAATACGGGAATAAAATATAGCCCGTGTTATCGGAGGATAGTGTAGCTCTCCAAGAATGAAAGACTTTTTTAACTTGGTTAAGTGGTTTTTGAGTTTATTTGTTGCAAACATACAAAAATACGATTTTTTCCCTGTTTATAATATTAGTGTTGATGTAGATTATTCCTCTATAAAATATTTGTTTATAGTGTAGAAGTGCATACAAAATTATTTGATGAGTAAATATTAAATTTCGAGAACTAACGGGTTTCAACTTTTTTATTATTCTACATTTTCGTACAATGTCATTAAAAATCTGATCACACCACGAATTCTGTGAATTTAAAAAATAATTGCGGAAACTAGTAAACAAATTTAAAATCTGTTACAATTACAATTTTATTAGATATACAAGTAATAAAATACATTTAAATTATTATAACGGCTTTACATAGTGAACTTAGAACAGCGTGGGCTGAAGCGTGTCCCGACACGCAAATGACCATATTTTCATCTGCAAACGACCAGATACGCATATGACCCGAATTTATTTACGCAAAAGACCAGTATTTAATAAATACGCATAAGACCAGAGACGCATATGACCTGAATTTCTTTTTGCATATTATCAGTATTTTAAAATATACTTATACCTACGACCAGAAAACAAATGAAGATCGAAAAAACAAATGAAGGTCAAAAAACAAATGAATATCGAAAAAACAAATAAAGCTCAAAAAACTAATGAAGATCTAAAAAACAAATGAAGATCGAAAAAACAAATGAAGATCGAAAAACCAAATCAAGATCGGCAAAACAAATGAAAATCGAAAAAACAAATGAAGATCGGAAAAATAAATGAAAATCGAAAACACAAATTAACATCGGCAAAACAAATGACGATCGAAAAACAAATGCAGATCATTAAAACAAAAGTCTATAAGCAAGTTGATAAGGTAAAAAATTACTTACAGCCATATTTTGTAATCTAAATTAGATTACCATTCAAAAAATTAGGTGCAAGCAATTCTCGACCTTAATGACACTTATCTAAAAATGTACTTTTCGGCGTTTATAGACATCACTGATCATGAATATATAAAAAATAAATACATATTATGCATGTTCATAAGGTCGAGAATTGCTTGCAACAATTTTTTTGAATGGCAATCGCATCTAGATTACAAGAAATGGGTCCAAGCAAATTTCGACCTTATGAGCATTTATAATATCTATTTATTTTTTGTAAATTCGTGATCAGTGATGTCTATAAGTGCCTAAAAGCACATTTTTAGATAAGTGTCATTAAGTTCGGGGATTGCTTGCACCTATTTTTTTAAAGGTACACACATCTAGATTAGAAAATATGGCTGCAAGAAATTTTGGACCTTGTTTGCTTATAGACTTTTGTTTTAATGATCTGCATATGTTTTTTCGATCGTCATTTGTTTATCCGACCGTCATTTGTTTCACCGATCTTCATTTGTTTTTCGATTTTCATTTGTTTTTTCGATTTTCATTTATTTTGCCGATCTTCATTTGTTTTTTCAATCTTCATTTGTTTTTTCCATTTTCATTTGTTTTACCGATCTTAATTACTTTTTTCGATCTTCATTTGTTTTATCCAAACATCTTAGTAAAATGAACTTTTGTAAATACCTGATCGATTGCGTTTTAATTTCTGGTCGTTTGCGTATCTGGTCGATTGCGATTAACTTGTCAGGTCGATTGCGTTTCTGGTCGAATGCGTTTTTATTCTGGTCATTCGCGTATCGGGTCATTTGCGTGTCTGGTCATTAGCGTATTTGAAATCTGGTTACTTGCGTATCGGGTCATTTGCGTATCTGGTCATATGCGTCGAAAGGGTTTAAAGAGAATCAAAAGGAGAATGCACTAAGGTGAAACCGGTCAGGTTGTGTAAAATTAAGATTAAATAGTGGAAAAGTACAAATGTGAGTTTGAATAATGAATAACAACAAGTTCCGTATTTCATTATTCAAACTCACTTGATTATGATTATGATTGTTGACACTTGATGAATGTCAACAATCATAATTCATAATTCATTTAATCATTGCTGAACACAAGTACAGAGTAAACTAATATCTAAGGTGTTAGATGATAACAATGTGCAAACCATAGATTTAGAATGTTTTATTCTAAATGTATGGTGCAAACCATGTTCCGCCGATTGAGGCATGCAATACAAGAACGGCAACCACTATAATTTGGGAATACCGATGCACAATAAAGTTTATATTAACTTAAATAAAAAATTTCAAATGTCAACAAATGTTATATAAAATTTATAGTGTGCATTATTCTCAATGCAATCCGGAGTATAAATGACAAGCGAAAGTTAAAGAAAACCGTAGGTAGATAAATCGATTTCAATCGCAATCACATCATTGGGAGAACGAGAGAGAGAGAAAGAGACAAAGACATCGAGATTTCCGGGTTCTAGCAAAGATAATAATTAGGTATAATAGACATACAGACAGGCAACTCCCTGCCTCCCACTGAGCAAGCTTCTCCACCCCCGCCACAGCTGTCATTGTAGTTGAATGGTATTTTGGCGGAACGTTAACTTAGCCTTAGAAGTCACACACACATTCAAGCTCTGTACATACATAACGATTTTTTAGTGTAGCTGATAGAATAGAAAACGAATCATTTGTATGTAGTTTCGGCCCCTGTGGTTCTTGGCTAGTTCCCACTTCAACCTAAATCCATCGGGGATACAACAGGGCCAATACTGTTTTTGAAAAAGTTTTCGATTTGTCAAAATTTTCATACACCTATCTATACCGAGGGTTCCAAACTACATCATCGAAACCAAGAAGACACGCAGTTCGGCTTTTTTAAATTTATTTAAAATTTTATCTTAAAATCGAATACCTATAATTTTCTTAATATCTAGCAGCCATTTTATCGTTTTTGTACGAATACCCTCCAAATATAATACGCAGTGCCGTGAGAATATTGTAGTTTGATGTTTCTGATTAGCAGATCAGATTCGCAGGACAAAATAAGAAAGGCAAATGTTCCATTACTTTATATAAATACATTAAGATGGTAGATCGGAAACTACCATGAATTGTACTGTAAATCTCAGCACAGCACTTTATGACGTCTGAAAGATAAATTTACACAGTGCAGCTGGTACAGCGTAAACGCTCAAGAAATCGCTCCGCTGCTCGCTCCTCCTATACACAATTACGGCCTAATTTAGCTTAATTACACTTTAGATTTATTTACACGTAACACCGACACTAGACATCGGAACCTAATTAATGAGACCGGTTTTCGTCACTAACAACCGTACGAATCGTTTTCGCTCTATTTGACGTACCTACGGAAATATTTGGGCGACATTATTTGGAATTAATATACAGTAATTATATTAGTAAATAGCTGACCTGAGTCCACAGTATAAAGAGTACTAACGAGTAACTTAGTTTGTGTTTGCATATTTCCCGTCGCGTGTACAGCTCTCAAATTTATAATTTGTGCCGGAAACCAAGGGATATCTTTCCGAGGGCTTACCCGGGATTCCCGGCCATAGACAGTTGTAAAGCATCGTAAGGGTTTTGTCGGTAAAAGTCATTTCATCCGTGTAGCATTTCCAGACGTAAAAAACAAGAAAGCAGTGAGACGGTCTCACCCGACTGCTCTTCTCTAAAACGTTCATTGTGAAAGTGAAAGTTCAACCCTTAGAGTAAAGATTGTTCAACCCGATTGACGTTGTCATTTTTGTTTTATTTCGAACTTTGAACAGATGATTCACGTGACCTAGTGACGTAGTTTAATGCGACAGAGTCACAGACTACAGACACAAATCTCGCCATAAGCCCCTCTGCAATCTATTTTATAGAGAGGGACTAAAAGGATTTTTTCCCTATCGAAAAGTACCGTGGTTTTGATTTGTTGACATTTTTGATTTCCCCGTACCCTCAACTAGTAGCGTAATGGACATCTACGAATAAAAATATTTTTCAATTTGATTTAGTGATTTCTGAGTTTACCATGACATACAGACTCACTTAGGTACCTCTTTGTATTGTATATACCCGCGACTTTGTACGCGTGTAAATTATGTTATAAAGCCAATTTGATTGCTCTCTGCTTAGCCCCTAGGATATGTAGCGTGATAATATATAGCCTATTTGAAGACCCTACCCCTAGTTAATATTTGTGCAAAATTTGAATCAAATGAGTACTTTTTGAGATCCTTTCAGACAAAGCAAACAGACAAGCAGACAAATTTTTTTCTTACTATATTTTCGGCTTCGGTATCTTATGTTAAACACCCAGCGAGAATTTTTTTCTAAATATTTACAATGACCAGTTTTGACTTTTCTATCATCTCATCTAATCTTCTATCTAGCTAAATATATTATACTAGCGGACGTCACGCGGTTTCACCCGCATACTTCCCGTTCCCGTGGGAATACGGGAATAAAATATAGCCTATGTTACCCGCAAAGAGTGTAGCTTTCCAAAAGTGAAAGAATTTTTCAAATCGGTCCAGTAGTTCCGGAGCCTATTCGTTACAAACAAACAAACAAACAAACAAACAAACAAAAAAACAAATCTTTCCTCTTTATAATATTAGTATCTATATATATAAAAATCAATGCCACTTTTCGTTGTAATTTTATAACTCGAGATGGGGCTCACCTATCCAAACCAAATGTTTAGGCTTTGTTCGGACTATTTAGTAGATGGTTTATGTGAAGTTTGCACAAAATCGGTCGAGCGGTTCTTGATTTATCACGCAAACGAAGTTGCGCGGGTCAGCTAGTATCTTACTAATATTATAAATGCGAAAGTTTGTGAGTGTGGATGTTTGTTACTCTTTCACGCTCAAACCGCTGAACGGATCAGGCTGAAATTTGGTACAGAGATACATTATAGTCTGGAATAACACATAGGCTACCTTTTATCTCGGGAATAACTTCCCGTAACAAATTTTACGCGGGCGAAGCTGCGGGCATCAGCTAGTATTATATAACTCAAAGGTGACCGACTGACTGACATAGTGATCTATCAACGCACAGCCCAAACCACTGGACGGATCGGGCTGAAATTTGGCATGCAGGTAGATGTTATGACGTAGGCATCCGCTTAGAAAGGATTTTGATAAATTCTACCCCCAAGGGGATAAAATACGGGAAGCGGGAAGGGGAACAAATTTTACACGTGCGAAGCTGCGGGCATCAGCTAGTTTTATTATATGTATGTATAGATACAACACACATAAAAAACGCACATAATTAGTGTGAAACGGAGAACGCTAATAAAACTGGAATGACAAGATTTGAATTCCAACACAGAAATGACAAAAATTCCGACCAAAATAAACACGTATTAATTAATTAAAATACTGGGTAATTCTCACATTTATTTACTAAAAGCTACTTATATGAGTGGAATTTTATCTTTATAATATCTCTGTATTTAGAATTAGGTAGATGTCGCCTGCGTTGAATTTTGTGGACTATTACGTGGGACATAAAACTAAAAGGTGAAATGTGGGCGTATACGATGCCTCTGCCTAACCCTTTGGGGATAAAGGCGTGACTATATGTATGTATGCGTGGAATTTTGTATCCGTTCACTCTTCCTATGGGAACCTACTCCTGGGAAAGCTAGATTCGTGCTGCCGTTAGGGCGTGAAAGAGTAAGAAACATCCAGACATCCACACGCAAAAACTATAGCATTTATAAAATTTGTAAGATATTATTGGCTAGTCATATCTATAAATAAATAAATATTCACGGACATTTCACACAACGCTATCTGATCCCAAAGTAAGCTAGGAATAACCTGCTTGTGTTATGGGTATCAGACCACGGATACTAATACTTATATATACTTTTAAATACATACATATTATACATAGAAACACAATATACAAATATTTGTCTCCGGTGGGAATCGAACCCACGACCTCCAGCGCCACAGGCGGTATCACTACCGACCGCGCCACAGAGGCAGTCAAACTAAAATATAGTCAAATATGCAGGACAAACTCGTCCGGTGGACTGGCGGGCTCTGTAACATACCTCCGACAGACGTTTCTCTGCCGGATGAGTCGCCGACAGAACGTTTAGAACTTTTTAACTACGAACGTTTCGCCGACAGAACGATTAAACCATAATAAGTCAATGGTTAACACCCCGACTCGGATAGGTTAGGTTAGAAGGCTAAGACAGGAGCGAAGAGGAGCGGAGCTTCTGGAGCTTCTTCTACCTTTCATGGTTATTCTTTTTTGTTGTGTCAAGTTCTTATTTGGTGAACGATTCTGTCGTCGATTTACTCATGAATCAATCGTTCTGTCGGCGAAACGTTCGTAGTTGAAAGGTTCTGTCGGTGAACAACTCTTAATTAAAACGTTCTGTCGGCGGCTCATCCGACAGAGAAACGTCTGTCGGAGGTATGTTACAGAATCGGACTGACGACTTGGAAAAGATTGGATGCGGAAGACGCAGGACTTATTGCGGCGTGAGCTGTGAGAAGCTTACGCTTGAATGACATTTGGATAACTGACTCTCTTTTCAAATTCACCCCCAAAGATGGTGGAAATAGGTTGCAAATATGTACGGCGGAAAATTCTTAAGAAAATTTTATGTAGGTGCCTACCTATACTGGTGGAATTTATAGTCGTCCTGGAACGGAAAGGTTTAGGCACAGTTTCGATAACAGAACCGATCGGCACTGTCAATTTGAAAATCAACAAAAAAAATTACGAAAATGTTCCCTGCGTCGAATACTGTTCTCACCTTTGGGATGACTCCGCGAGGTATTTACTAGACGCTATGCAGAGACATCTCTGCCTAAAACTTTCCGTTCCAGAACGACTATAAATTCAATCAAGAAAGAAAGAAAGAAAGAAAAGTTTTTTATTCAGCAGCCTTCGAGATACATAACATAATGGTGAGAAAACATTTTTAGGTAAAGTAACATTAACTTTTTTTTAATGCAATCCCTCAAGCTTACCGAAAGGGGCCTGGTTCAGCGTGTGCTAGACTGATGCCTAGCGCTGGTTTTCAACCAGACCCCTACCGAGCCACGGATGCCAATCAGTCACTAACCAGTATAATTTCATGGGCGAAGTCGCTGGGCTAAGATATTTTGAAAATTTTAACTATACAGGATGAATTTTTGAAAAGGGCTTGGATGGCCAAATCCTAAACTATAAGGAATAGCTAAAAATGCTCAAAGGAGTCACGAGCCCGATTTTGATAAAACTTAAAACGTCATCATTAGATTTTTGAAAAACCAATAATCCTAGCTGGGAATCGAACCTATTGATTTTGAAAAAAAAAAAACACACCCTTTATATTACACCATATGATAGTGTCGCTGATAAGGATCAAATTCTGCGAAGTAATGATATACGGCAAATTTAAGGAAAGTTTAGAATTTTGATGGAATTCATATTTCTTGTACCCAAATTTTGTATCTTAATTTATTTCGTTCGAATTTCCAGAATAGTTCGTAACTATTCCGTGTTTTAAATCATGCTCAGAATGATTTTTTGGAGAATATTCTAAACGGAATCAATAATATTGAATGCAGTTTGATTGTTGAGGTCTCGAATCATCCAGCTATGTATTAAAAACAATGGTCTACATTTTGAACAATTCATCAGATAACGTAAGAAAAATACGAAAGATGAGCACTTTCCCTTAGTTTGCCGTACGTAATTACTTCCCAGAATATGATCCTTAATAGCAACACTATCGAATGGTGTAATAATATAGGGTGTGTATTTTTTTTTCAAAATCAATGGGTTCGATTCCCAGCTAGGATTATTGATTTTTCAAAAATCTAATGATGAGGTTTTAAGTTTCATCAAAATCGGGCTCGTGACTCCTTTGAGCATTTTTCGCTATTCCTTATAGTTTCGGATTTGGCCATCCAATCCCTTTTGAAAAATTCACCCTGTATAGAGATTTTGAAGCGTCCTGGGACATTCTTCCGAGGGCTTACCCGGGGCTCCCAACTATAGGCTGTTGGGCGTTACGTGAGGTTTTTTAGTCGGTAGGAGTACGGCATAGCATCCATGATGGATTTTCCCTCACGTTAAAAAAAGGGGACTTTGAGGTTCAAACTATTTTCTTCGTATCGTGTTTGTTTGTATTTTGGGGTTGTAGGGTTCTAGTTTTTTTATGTCCTTTTTATAGGTGTTTCTTAGCTCAAATGCTGCTATCAAAATCTGTTGAACGAAAACATAGAGTTTGCACTCTGATCTACTAGACGCCGCCGCGCCGTAGTTCCCGTTCCCGTGGGAATACGGGAATAAAATATAGCCTATGTTCACCTGGTTCACCGCAAAGAGTGTAACTTCCCAACAGTGAAAGAATTTTTCAAATCGGTCCAGTAGTTCCGGAGCCTATTCGTTACCATCTACTCCCACCTGTTCTGTTGAGTAGTTCTGTTAACATAACTACTGGTAATTTTTTTCCCATTAGTCCTGTTCACAGAACAGATGGTAATGCAATTCCCACCTGTTCTGTTGGCAGAACTATTTCCCATTAGTTCTGTCCACAGAACAAATGGTAATTCAATTACTACTTGTTCTGTTGAGTAGTTCTGTTGGCAGAACTACTGGTTTCGTTCGTCCGTCACGTCCAAACAAACAAACAAAAAAACAAATCTTTCCTCTTTATAATATTAATATAGATAGAGGTCAAAGTAAAGTGGTTGGTAAAGTTACGGGGTTTCTCTGGGCGTTGGGCGTTTTTCTTTTACGCCCTTTTTACTAAATATAATCACACCCTTTATATTGAAGGTAGAGGAACGATACGCCTATACATACACGCCTTTATCGCCGAAGGGGTAGACAGAAGCGAAGACTATACCCAAAAATATTACTATTATTTTTTAGGGTTTCGAACCCAGATCGTAAAAACGGGACCCTATTTCGATGGGTCCTATGTATACAGGCGTAAGTGAATAAAATAGATTTTACAGGAGAGCGATTTAAGTTGCCAGCAACATATTTTTGGGTAATATCTTCTGACCTACTTAACCGAATTTAATGCAATTTTGCATTTAGCCTTTACGTGTAATACTATTTCTAGGGTTGTTATCAATTTTCATGCATTTTTAATACTTTTTGAGATTTTACACATTGGCCCTTTTACGTCGTCATTTTCCTGTAATTCCACGTATATTGTTCAACGTATAGAAACTTAAATGATCATTCGCATTTTACTAGGCTTAATGTAAATACAATATTTTAAGCGAGTTCTGTCTTTATTTATGCATGTAATTATTTTATTTGTTATGACGTATTACTTTTTATAAGAATCAGTTACAGAATGTTGCTTATTGTATCGTTATTTCGTTTTAACGCAAATACGCCCTTATACTGTGCTCAAATTTAGTTAGGTCTTTAGCATAATCTGTCCTAATTTATAAATAAAACAATTTGCTAAACATTTTCAGGGTTTTATTTAAGATTAAAATTATAAAAGATGCAATATATGTAACCAACTACTCGTATAGTCATACATAAAATAATGGCAATATAATAAGTAGTATCAACTTGGAATGTAAGTACAACAAATGCTATATTGAATTAAAAAATATGAGACATTTTTGCTATCATAATTTTAACTATTGTGACAAACTATTGTTTTTCTTTTTTTTTTTCAAATAGAAAAAAATCTTGATAATCTAGAAAAGTAAAAAGTTCCTTTACCTACACTCGAGAGCAATGAATCCGGGTCACTTAAAGAATGTTAAAAATCTCGGAAACTAAAAATGATAGGTTAATGCAATAAATTGTATTTAATAGACAATGTAATACTCCTTAAATGAAAGTAAAAAAAATATGAGTCACCATACATTTTATTAACACAAAATTACATAAAGAAAAAACTGCTGATCTCTCCTTAAAACAAAAATAGGAAACATGAAATTTTTGAACTTTATTACGATTTTCTTGAATTTTAATACTTCGTATTGCCTCCTCGTGCTTCCATTACTGCGTTTACGCGGTTTGGCATGCTGTACACCAAGTTCCTTATACGATTTTGGGGAATATTCTCCCATTCCTCTGTGAGAGCAATTTTGAGCTCACGAAGCGTGATTGGGGGAGGGTTTCGTTGTTTTACGCATCTGCCTAGCTCGTCCCAAGCATGCTCGATCGGGTTGATATCCGGGCTGCGCGCTGGCCACTCCATACGAGTAATGTTCATCTCTTGAAGGTAGTCATTCACAATCCTACCTGTATGAGGTCGGGCATTGTCATGCATAAATATAGCATCCTCACCTAAATTGACCATAAATGGACCAACGTGATCATTGAGGATTTCTTCCACATATCTTACGCTAGTTAAAGAGCCGTTTTCTATGATCACCAGCTCTGTGCGACTTTCAGAAGAAATTCCGGCCCACACAAGTACAGACCCACCACCGTAGGCTACTTTTTCTTCGATGCATGCTTGCTTGAATCTTTCCCCTGGTCTTCGATACACTCTGTGTCTTCCATCGTGCTTGTAGAGCATAAATTTTGATTCGTCGGAGAACATAACTTTTGACCAATCTTCAATACTCCAATTTACGTGGCTCTGGGCATACCTTAGTCTCGAAATACGATGCCCACGCTCCAGTTTAGGGCCGTTTGCAGGTCTAAGGGGTTTTAAGTTAGATTCAGCAAGCCGACGTCTTACTGTCCATGCACTTGGGTTACTTCCTCCGAGGCGTCGAAACTGATTGGTGAGTTCAGTTCCTGTGAGAAAGCGATTTCGAAGCATGGTGTTCACCAAGTATCGGTCTTCTCGTGCTGTGGTACACCTGGTTCTGCCCGTTCCTGGTCTGCGTAGGTTAGAACCAGTTTCTTCGTAACGTCGGAGAACTCTTTGTACTGTTGACAGCGACACACCGACAGTCCTGGCTGTATCGCGCTGACTCCGGCCGGTTTCCAGCATTGTAAGTATTCTGGTGCATTCTTCAGGCGTAAGCGACATAATTTCAGCTTGATTAATAAATATAGAGCACTATCAACATGGTTTATGTACCCACATAAATGACAGATTACAAACAAAAGCAACACCAAATGCTGTAATTTCGTAGTTCCATCTTCGAAAGTGGCCCTTTTTCAAATTTGATTTTTTTATGATATAACTTTACAATAACTAAGAAGTTTTAATACCTTCATTTAAGGAGTATTACATTGTCTATTAAATACAATTTATTGCATTAACCTAGCATTTTTAGTTTCCGAGATTTTTAGGATTCTTTAAGTGACCCGGATTCATTGCTCTCGAGTGTATTAAGTATGAGATACAATAATTAATTTAATACAACTTTTAACTTTTCTGCAAAATCGACCATAGATCCAACTTTGGCTGAAGAATTATTTATTTATGTATCTATTTATTTATTGTGGGCAATATTTTACCTAATTTGAAACAATCAAATAACAACATAAACAATCTAATTAAGTCTTCTATTCGTATAAAGTTTTATTAGAGATCAAACTTAAAAAAAAATATTATTAAGACAACTTTTAACTTTTCTGCATAATCAACTACTTAGGTATAATTAATTTGAACTATTCTCACAATTGTTTTGTCTAATTTGAATTAAAAAAAATAGTAACTGAACTTGATAATCTAACAGTTTTTTACTCTTATAAAGTTTACCTTAATCTAGAACAGTGGTGGGCAAACTTTCTTAATAGGGGGCCAGAAAAATGAAGAATTTTCAATCGAGGGTCAAATTTATAGGAAAAATGCGTTTTTCGAAGGAGTTCCAGCTGAGACGCAGTCACTTTCAGTAGTGCGAGGTGTTCATCAGTAAGTCGGTTTCTGATTAAGATTTGCAGTATTTCATGGTCGAAAAAGTCTATTCGCACACATATGACGACGCAAACATCGCTCTAATTTTCTGCTAGCTGGCTCCTTTACATATGGGTCTATTGTTCCATTAAGTAGAATCTATAATACTTCTGGACCGTCAAATTATGATTATCACGAGTCATATACTCATGTCGAAGGACCGTCGCTCGGCTGGCCGGATTAAATGCTTTTGCGGGCCGTACTTTGCCCATTACTAATCTAGAACAACTATAGTATAAAAACAGCCGCCGCGCCCCTACCTGACTACTCAGCGCTGTAGATGGGCGAACAGTGCGATCGGGCTTTATACGTGACGTAGTTTTTACACATACGCCTATTTGCCTAAAATTTTATTTTGGATTTAATTGACAAAATTTTTTTTTACTTACTGATGTCATAGAATAGAGCAAAGTGAACTCATTGCTCAAAGGATTGGAAAAAGGCGCAAACGGCAGTTTCACCTTTATACGTAGAACCCATCGATTTTATGAGACTTCGTCGTCCGTCTGTCTGTCTGTCTGTCCGTTACGAGGTTGTATCTCAGGAAACGTAATAGCTAGAGAGCTGAAATTTATACAGACGATGTATTTCTACTGCCGCTTTTTTTTTAACGTGAGGGAAAATCCTCATGGATGCTATGCCAGACTCCTACCGACTAGAAAACCTCACATAACGCCCAACAGTCTATGGTTGTGAGCCCCGGGTAAGCCCTCGGAAGGATGTCCCAGGACTCCCAACAGACCCACGGCCGTCACTGCAGCCTCGTCTAGGGGGTTTTTATTGCCGCTATAACAAAAAATACTAAAATAAAAAAATGGGGATTAAGGGTGGCTCCTATACAAAAAACGTGAATTATGCGGTTTTTTGGTACGGAACCCTCTATGCGCGAGTCCGACTCGCACTTGGCCGGTTTTTATTCCATGTAAACGTAAGGTTACGGAACCCTAAAACTTTTAAAATCTTCTAAATGGCATCGTACACATCTATACAATACATGACCTTAACATTATCTATTATATAAAGAGGAAAGATTTGTTTTTTTGTTTGTTTGTTTGTAACGAATAGGCTCCGAAACTACTGGACCGATTTGAAAAACTCTTTCGCTGTTGGGAAGCTACACTCTTATTATATATTATATTCCCGTATTCCCACGGGAACGGGAACTACGCGGGTGAAACCGCGTGACGTCCGCTAGTAATAAATATGTAAGTAAGTATGTGACAAAATTACGTCTGATAAATTCGTTCTTGTAAAACGATTAGTTCTACAAGTTTACATTTTAAACAGTCCAATGTTTTGACATCGTCCGTAGTACGGAGTTATGTCGACATAAACGTTTTTTGTTTAACGTGATACGCGTGTTCATCTTGAATAACAGTATCCAGTTTCTGGCTATATCATTGATATCATAATCAAGCTGTACTTGGAGCTGTAAGTATGTCATCGGAAGGAGACCATCTCTCTGTGACAGCTGCAGCTAAGAAGTCCCCATTCCTTCCCCTACCCACTCTTCAGAGAATTACGGTTCCACTAAAGGACAACCTGGAGATCCTCGGTATAGACGTCCGGGGTGAGCTCAATCACAAAAACTACATAGAGAGCTGTATTGGGCTGGCCTTGCGGAAACTAGGAGTCCTAAATAAGGTGACGGTACTTCACGCCACATCAGAGATGTTTACTGTACAAGACGCAGATTCGTCCCTGCGTCGAATACTGTTCTCATCTTTGGGATGACTCCACGAGGTACTTACTGGACGCTATGCAGAGACGTGCTATCCGAATAATTGGTTGTCCTGAGGTGACGGGAGGTCTCGAGCCGTGCCTTCTACTGAATGTATCACGGCGAGTGTTCTGAAGAGCTCTTCAACCTGATCCCACTCTCTCATTTCCGATCCCGAACAACGCGTGCCAGACAGAGATGCCACTCATACACAGTGGAAAGAATCTTTACCAGAACCGAGCGTTACAAAAGATCGTTCCTCTGTCGAACTATAAAAACCTGGAACGACCTGCCCGCACACGTGTTTCCCTCATCTTACAATCCCGGGTTCTTCAAGCGGATCGTGAAGAGGCACATCAAAGGGCCACCAACTTGAGGACCACGAACAGTCTGTCTAACGTAAGTCTTACGGACTGTGAGAGTGGCTACAGCTTTCCATCACCGCCAAATTGAGAAAGGAGAGGGTGGGATCAGGTTGAAGAGCTCTTCAAAACATTCGCCGTGATACATTCGGTAGAAGGCAGCCAAGGACGCTATGGTTCTTCGCTGCGCCAACGGTTCGAGGCCTCCCGTCACCTCAGGACAACCAATTATTCGGATAGCACGTCTCTGCATAGCGTCAAGCGCGTCTAGTAAGTACCTCGCGGAGTCATCCCAAAGGTGAGAACAGTATTCGACGCAGGGGCGAATCAAACGTTAAGAACCTAGTCCAAATATATTGGTTGTGGAGGTGAAATGACAGTCAATCATCAGCCTATAGCAGTCCACTGCTGGACGTAGACTTCTCCCAATTCACGCCACAACCCTGGGGCTGAGTTGTACTGCATGCCTTGAAGCCATACGAGGCGTTTAACTTGGCTTGATGGTCATGTTATTAGCAACCCGGAATGATGGCTTAATGTACAACACAGCGGAAATATCTACGAACCTGGCTTCCCCTCGCGCTTCCCCGCACCTGACCCCGTTGTCGCCTATACATGGTATAACCCGCACGCGATTGATTGGTATGATATTTGACAAGATTCCGCACATTCTTGTTGCGCGCGGATTATCCCGTACAGTTTACATGACGTCACGAGCCAGGTTCGCAGATATTTCCGCCGTGTTGTACAGTCGACTACAATGAAATGTATCTACTAGTTTAATCTTACAAAATGATGTATCCCTGCGAGTGCAATAACGAACTAACCACAGATTGTGACAAACATGGTATCCTCCGAACTTGACAGTAACATTACGCTACACTGTACAACTGTTTACGGGATATTTACCATGTACTGTATTATCGAGTTTCCGATATTGCGGCACTGTTGCAAGCGCACTGTTGCATGCAAGCGGACTGTTGCAAGCGCCATGATCACGGATGAACTAGTTCATCCGAGATCATGGCGCTTGCAACAGTGCCGAAACATCGGAAACTCAATAAAACAGTACATGGTAAATATCCCGTAAACAGTTGCACAGTGTAGCGTAATGACCATGTTAGTTTTAAATCATATAAGTAACATTATTTACGCGTTTAAACAACAATAATTACATTATGTAACCCAATACTTTTATTTTTTTATTTTAAAGTTGACTAGCTAAGCAACGTTAACTTTAAAATAAACTTTAAAGTATTATAACGCTGGTTAATGAAAATGTCATAAAGTCGTCACCCATCTAAGGACTAGCCACAGCGGAAGATTCTGCGACCGTTTAGAGAACATTGAGTCAGTGGCGCTCCGAGCGTGTTTTATAAATTTAAAGTTTATAATCTACATATTATGTAACCCAATGCAAAATTTAAGTGTTATTTAATTATAATGTAACGGAGTTATGATTCAAAAATATAATTAATTACATATTTAACATAACTAAATATAATATTATTATACAAGACGATTTGAGTAATATTATTATAATTCTGAGAACAATTATAAATGTCCTCTGAAGACATTAAGTGCATGGTAATATTTTAAGAATTTGGACATTTTTCGTAATTTAGTTTACCAATGTGTAAAACGCTCCTACCTATGGGTGAAGCGCTCGTGAACCCGCGGACTCAAGTGTTCTGTAAACGATCACTGCAGTAAGCAACTTTCACTATAGCCAGTCCTTGGATGGGTGACCGTCCATGTTACCACTTCGTGACATTTATTTGAGCGTTTCCGTGCTTCGGAAGGCACGTTAAGCCGGTGGTCCCGGTTGCCAGTAAAATGGCAGTCGTTGAGCCAAGCTGCAGGCCTTTTTAGGCGGCTGGAAAATTTCCGCTGCAGGCAGTCACAATCTGCGCCTGTCCATCTCAACACGGCAATACGGCTCACCACCTATTACGTGGGACAAATTCTAAAAATGTGAAATCTTTATTAAAAATCAATGCCACTTTTCGTTGTAATTATATAAATCAAGAACAGGCTCACCTATGCAAACCAAATGTTTAGGCTTTATTCGGACTATTTAGCAGATGGTTTATATGAAGTTTGTACAAAATCGGTCGAGCGGTTTTTCATTTATCACGCAAACGAAAGAAAGAAAGAAAGAAAGAAAGATGGGTAAAACTATCGACTTCTGGGGGCCAGAGTACGGGGGGAGGGGACTGCTGTATACCACCCAAAGAAGCGAGGTCACACGAACTAACCCGATAATACCCGAACCCTTAGGTAAGGCCCGATGGTAGCCAACGTCTGCCGCAATGAGACATCCAGCGAAGAAGTTATCCGAATCGCCCGAGATTTGTTTAAATTCTGTACGAATACCCAGATCGACAGAATTGTCTATCTGACAATTTCAGTTCACGAATGATTGTCGATGGATAGAATCGATTAGCTAGACGAATAATCATTACTGCATCGTCCTCGATTGGTCAAGGTCTGTAGTTATAACACATAATGGTTTGATTCGAACGAACCCATATTTTGTGGTATCATGTTAAAAACTCGTATCTACTTGATTCTATATAGATAGATAATTATCTAATGTTTTGGTCAACCGTCATAATTATAATATAATGGTTGATGAAAACCTTTACCTTTTGGCATTATTTTATCTCCTGCCCTTCTCTCGTCGACTTGCCGGCCTTATTTCAAAAATGTGTAGAGTTATTTATTATTTTCTTCTATGTCTCTTTGTACCTACTTAAACTATTAAATAAATAAAGTTTAATGGGATACTCGTGTCCTTTTTTACGTGTGTAAATCCTACTTAGATGCTATGCCAGACTCCTACCGACTAAAACGACCAAAGACTTCTATATAAACTGAGGTAGACATGCCCTACGCACCGATTTTTGAAACCTATAAACTGAGCTAATTAGCAGCGTTGCTCGCACTGTTGTGAGTCAAAACTTCGAAAGTAGGTGCTCGACTTGCAATCGGAGTCCATACGCCTTCTCTTTTACTCTTTTTCTATTCGTATATTGCTATTGTGCGTGATGACAATTACGTAAAAAATATTTATAAGTGAGTGTAGTCTTATTAATGTGTGTATTTGAGGATTGCTTTTGAAATGTCGTTTGTTAGAGTACGGCGCGTCTTAAAACTGTCTTCGTGCGGTAGTTCTGGGGGGTCAGGCCTCGGAAGGATGTGCCAAAGAATGAGAGCCGCGTAAAACCAGTTTTAATTATTCAGACAAAAGCATTAATTATTTTATTTATCATATAATGGATATTCAGAACTTAACGATTCAAAAGCACCAGAGTCCGGAGCTGATACAATACCTGTAGAACACTGTCAAGACAATAAGGTAAAAAGTTTGACTTATCGACTGCCATGTTGCTGCCTTTTTTTTTTAAGCTATTGCATAGCTTCTATCGCGGGCCTTGCGTGGAGACCGAATCCAGAAATTGTGTCACGAAAACGAGTCACACTCTCGGCTACCTTCGGCCACGTTCGTGTATCTAGTCTAGCAATTCATAATTTTTTTGTTTACGTCAATTATGAACTCTGCAGTCGTTATATATTATTATTATTATGTCAAATAATCCAAAAATTGATGCTTGTACCCAGAATCGATCTTGCGCCTTCTGCGTACCGATCCGCGTCTTAACCACTCGACCAAAGTTGAATTAAGAGTGTTGGTCGAATTTAGAGTTCTTAATGTGAAATGACAATTTCGATGCTGTCAATTACATTAGTTGCTGTCAATTTACTTCGTCTAAATAAAAATTCGTTATATAGGTGTAAGTGCGGGGCCGCATTTGCGTTTTTCCGCGGCGGTTTCTAACCTCAAAATGTCATCAAACTGTCAAAATCAATGAAATCAAGTCAATGTTTTGACGTTTTGAGGTTAGAAACCGCCGCGATAACCGCAAGTGCGGCCTCGCCCTATAGGTATTCATCATCTATGTACAACAGTGAACTGTACTCGTATAATTTGTGTAAAAAGTGTTTTAAATATAAATAAACAAAGTGCATTTATTAATGTAGAAAGTCACGAAAAATAGTGAAAGAAAATGAGTGAGTACTCTATATACATACATTTTATTATTATTATCACCAATGCAGTATCATTTTTTGTTTTGTTAATTTATATATAATACTGCTATAAAGATAACCAAACCCGGGAGTACGTTCCCATGGGAAGCGGGAAGAAAATTTCACGCTGACGTAGCCGCGAGCGCCATCTATCCCATACCTATGTACTTTAAACGTGTCATAAAAGTCACAACAATACCATACATGCATATTTCAAAGAATGTCTATTATTACCATAAAATTTGTAAAAATAGTTTTTAAGTAGAAAGAAGAAACCTATTGTTTTATCTTTTAACTAGCTGACCCTCGCAACTTTGTTTACGTCACACAAGGTCTATGAAATTAGAGGTATTTATTAATCATACTCATCAAGTAGCGTGTAAATCTGTCCTGTATGCTATATCAAAATAGAGCTTAATGGTTAAAACTATTCCTCAGTATAGAATTTTCCTCAATATAAACAATTTACATACAAACACCGGCGTGTTAGAATTTTATTACATGTATCAATGTAGTAGACGTAACGTGTATAAAATGACATCAATCAAATGTCATCAATATTCTGAAAAAGAAATTAAAAATAGAGTTCACAAACTCTTTTGAAAATACATACTGTACCTACCTTAGAGGATCGTTATGAAGATAACAGGATAGTTAACAACCATCCATAGAAAATAGATGGTATAATGCTGAATACCGCAAAGAACAATCGGCGCGGCATAGAATGGGGCCTATACTGATATCCTGGAGGATATTAATGATGCCGATGTCCTGTGCCTGCTGAGGCACACACACGCCGTCATGCATGTCTGCAGGACAACGTGCAGGACAACGAGCAGGATGAGGCAGCGAATGGCTGGACTGAAATTAAAATCGACAGACGCAAGAGATGTGGTGGAGGCACTAATTCACGTACCTCGGGAGTGTCGTGTCAGAAACTGATGGAATAGAAGAGTACCCTACATCATTTCGAGTCTCGCCAAGGCCAGAATAACCTTTACACAGCTGCGCCCCGTAGGCAGTTGCGAAAATAGACACGAAGAGTGAAACTCAAAACAAAGTAAACGTTAAAACTGTACTGCTAACTGCTATACGGATGCGAGACATGGAAGGTCACTAAAGTAAAGACATTTCGCACCAGCTACCAGCTATAAGTCTTCGTCAAACGCTGCCTCCAATGGATCCTCGGTACATATGGGCCCGAGAACATCACGAACGTAAGACTATTGGAACGCTGCAGTGAGACCCCAACAGATCAAACGTCGGAAGTGTAGCTGCTGCGCTGGATTGGACACACGCTGCAAAGGGACCATGAATCACATCATACCAAGGCAAGCCTTACTGAAACTACTGGTAGGCTTTCAAAAACTGTTCGATAGTAAGTAGGTACATTTTTTGATAGTGGCTATAGGCTACATAACATAATGCGAAGATTAATAGTAGTGGTGCAGCAATGAGGAATGTTTCGAAAACGGAAAACATTTAATCGTTATAAGAGTATCCGTTGCGCCTCTGCGTAAATGGTTGAAGTTACATAAAAATAATTTATTACAAAATAATTGTTCTTCTTAAAAAGTTCTAAAACAAAATTCCAAAAGCCCAAATGTCCACAGTCAAGTAGGCACTTGGTACTTTACTTTGTTGAACATAGGCCTTAAAATCTTACTTCTTACTAATATTATAAATGCGACAGTTTGTGAGTGTGGATGTTTATTACTCTTTCACGCTCAAACCGCTGAACGGATCGGGCTGAAATTTGGTACGGAGATACATTATAGTCTGGAATAACACATAGGCTACCTTTTATCCCGGGAATAACTTCCCGCGGTAACAAATTTTACGCAGGCGAAGCTGCGGGCATCAGCTAGTATTCTCATATAGAAATAATTATACTAGCATAGTTGGTAAAAAATGCTATGTAATAGCTTTACCGCGGCAGTCCCCGAGTGCCACACGTCTTTTTTTAACTTGAGGGAAAATCCTCGTAGGATGCTATGCCGGTCTCTTACCGACTAAAAAACCTCACGTAACGCCCAACAGCCTATGGTTGAGCTTGAGAGCCCCGGGTAAGCCCTCAGGAAGGATGTCCCGTGACTCCCAACAGACCTACGGCCGCCGCTGAATAAGCCATGCTGCTGCCTTACTGGCAGTTAGAACGGCTTTGCTTGTCTGTCACCACACTATAAGCGCCAAACTAAGTGTTAAGAGTCAAGCTATTACACATTACGTACGACCATAGCGGCTAACAATGAGTGCGACGAGCCCAGCTAAAAGCTAAACCAAGTCACTCTTACACCCGCTGAAGATCATGGCTCGCACCAAGGTCTCCAGCTAGAGAATGTCGACGTCCAGACCTGCCACGAAGACCTGGCGCTGTTTCATCTACGCTGGGCACTCCACCAATGAGTGGAGCACTAAGCGAGGCCCCTGCAGTTTGTGCGAGCGTATCAGCTCTGGACTCCGGTGCTTTTGGATCGTTTAGTTCTGAATATCTATTAAACGATTAGAGCAAAATAAAGATTTAGTGTGAATAATTGAAAACTGGTCTTACCGGGTTCCATTCCCTAGGACATCCTTCCAAAAGCTTAGCCTAACGAAAGTACTACAAATGGTCACCCATCACAAGGCGATTTTTGACGCAGTGATCGTTTAAAGGACACTGAATTAGCAGGGCTACGAGCGGTCCAATCTCTGGATGTAGTCAAAACTTTCCACCATGAGGGCGGAGCAGTTTTTCTGAACTAAAAACATGTCTCGTTATTCTTCAGCGGTTTCTATACACAATCAAGTTGTGATGTATTATTACGTAGTTGTTAGTTACGCGCTATTGAGTAATGGGCGACGCAACGCCTTCTGAGTTAATTAATAACAGATACGCGATTTTGCATTCCTGGCTATTTATTTGGCTTACATTTCTTTTTCTAAAAGTATTTTTTTTTATTTCAATCCCGCTAATTTGAGACCGCGCCGCTCGCTTGATGGAAAGCCAAACCGGCTACATCTAGCGATTAGGGGTCACTCTCCATAAGACTTCTGGCAGTAGTCCTCAAGTTGGCGGCCTTATGATGCGCGTCCGTCTAAAGAACCCTCAAAAAAAATTCAGTACGAGTCCGCCATTTTTCAAGTTGCCGCCCAAATTACATACCTAGTTACAGGAAAATGGAACACCCACAATAAATAAATTTTCTAAAATATGATTACATTTGGGAATGAATACTATTTTTAAATTACCTTGTCCTCTGCTCTGCACTCTAGTAGCGGTCCTAGAGTTGGATTCCTGGCTGACGTCCTCCATATTCCACGTATATTCCATTTTAGTGTAAATACCAAAGCATTTTTTAAAATCTATTTCACGTGGCATCGACAACAAACCAAATATGGCACATCGCGGAAAATGTCAATTTTTAAATTTATTTGAAAATCGAACTGTCTTTGTTATTTTTTATAAATCGAACTGTCTTTATTTAAAAAAACGAGTGTCTTTGTTTCCGAGATAGGATGTTTTTATTTTTAAATTGTCACAGGCTTAAGACGTAGTTTATCAATGGAAAGGAAATTATTCCTATTACATTAATGTAATGAAATTGTAAGTCAATACAACACGCACGTGTTTAGTTTTTTTATAGAACAATGTTTTCACTTTTAAATCACATTACACAGTGAAATTAGTATGACCGTCGAACCGTCACTGCAGTTACAGAATATAAATAGAAGAAAAAAAAACTATTTTAAAAGCACTTCAATACTTTTTTTGAACCACAGGCGTTTTTTTTTATTTTTTTTGCTGGACAGTAGCAACGTCCAACATTAGTTTAAACTTAGAAGGCACTGACAGTAAACATATCATAGGCGCGTTTCACCCCTTAAGTGTAAAAGAGATAGCGAATACGCGTAGTGGAAACAGTGAAAGGGATGGATATGTTTGCTTTTTCATGGCTTACCTGAAAAACATTGGTGGTTAGGGGTGAAAATTTCGACCAATCGTGTGATTTTCATTTTACGAGTTAAGTTACGATAGAAGGGGGGATGATTTGATAATTTGAATATTAGGGTGGGTATTATTTACTAGCCGTTTAGAAGGTATAATATTTATATTTTTTTTGTGTAATCTGAATCACGCAGGTCAAATTATAAGGGTTTCATGTTTTGAAACTTGAACAACCGAAACCTCCTATCTTGCATAATTTTATACTTAGGTATACTTAGATAGAAATATTATCATACTAATATTTTTAAGAGAAGATTTGTTATGTTTGTCTATACTAATATTATAAAGAGGAAAGATTTGATTGTTTGTTTGTTTGTTTGCATCGAATAGGCTCCGGAACTACAGGACCGATTTGAAAAATTCTTTCACTGTTGGGAAGCTACACTCTTTGCGGTGAACATGAACATAGGCTATATTTTATTCCCTTACTCCCACGGGAACGGGAACTACCAACTATTCAATAAACTCTACAACTACTGATCTGAATTGTAGAGTTCTATTTTTATTATAATTTAACACTCAGTTCCCATGTTCCCATAATTGACTCCGCCCGCCTTATGGAAAGCCATTGCGACATCTAGCGATTGGGGGCCACCCTCACAGCCTAAACCTTATTTTATGCAGGTTCTACATTGTGTCAAATTTAGTGCCGAATCGATGCAATCACAGATGCACAGATTCGAGATTTTTAGACGTCCTTCCGACCTACCTACGTCTAAACAAGAAATCCGTGAGATCGTTCTCACCAGACTGCTCCTCTCTAACACGTTTATTGTGAAAGTGAAAGTTCAATACGATTGACGTTGTCATTTTTGTTTTATTTCAAACTTTGAACAGCTGATCCACGTGACCTAGTGACGTAGTTTAATGCGACAGAGTCACAGACTACAGACACAAGTCTCGCCATAAGCCCTTCTGCACTCTATTTTATAGAGAGGGGCTTAAATCACGAATAAGTGCATCTATAAGTATCTAAGTATAAAAAATGTGCTGTAACTCTGCCTCTGGTCGAGAGCTCTAGGTAAGGCCGCGGAAGGATGTCCATCTTACAACTTTTGTGTAAAGGGACAACTTTTGTGTAGGATTTGAGTAGGTAACATTCTGGGACATCCTTCCGAGGGTTTACACGGAACTCTCGACCAGTGGCTGTGTGGTTTTAGTCGCTTAGAGTCCGGCATAGAATCCATGAGGGAGACCGGTTTATCCTTGAGGGATTTCGCGAACTGTAACGTTCACTATGTGTAAGGGTTGTTGTATGGGTGTCCTGCCTTAATTTTTTTTCTGATTTATTTTTTAGTATTTGTTGTTATCGGCAACAAAAATACATTATCTGTGAAAATTTTAGCTATCTTTAAGCTATCACGGTTCCTGAGATTCAGCCTATGACAGACAGACATGTCCCGTTTTCACCCTTGGGTGCGGAAACTTAAACCGGTATGCATACATACATATAGTCACGCCTTTATCCCCGAAGGGGTATGCAGAGGCATAGTATACGCTCACATTTCACTTTATAGTTATGTCCCACGTACTAGGTGGTGAGCATATTGCCGTGTTAAAATGGACAGGTGCAGGTCGCTGTGACCCGCAGTTGGAACTTTTCAAGCCGCCCATAAAGCCTTCAACTTGGCTTAACGATTGTCATATTGCTGACAACCGGGTTTCATTTCGACTTTTCCTTCTCTACGCAATGGATCTTTTTGCGAAAGTGTTCCCTTAGTCGCCTCTTACGACACACTTGGATATGGCTACACACATGGTTACCTGCAGCTGGCGTTCCACATCATCGACACCACCTGATACAGTCCCCATATACACCCTTAACGGACCATTGGCTTCGCCGGGAATCGAACCGATACCGTTCGAAATTAATCATTAAGCACCTGTGACATGGTCTGATGAACAAGGTATTAGATTCGATATGTTGTTGATAGGGGGTATTGATGTGAATATTACTCTGCCTACCCTTTTATGAGAAGAGCTGAACGATCACTGCAGTAAGCAACTTTAACCATGGCCGGTCCTTGGATGGGTGACCATCCCGTGACCAAATTGTGACTTTTTTTCAACTGTTTTCATGTTTTAGAAGGTACGTTATGCCGTTGGTCCCGGTTGGCAGTTGTTAAGCAAAGTTGAAGAGTCACGAGCAGCTTTTTTTTTTAACGTGAGGGAATATCCTCATGGATGTTATGCCGGACTCCTACCAACTAAAAAACCTCACGTTACGCCCAACAGCCTATGGTTGGGAGTCCCGGGAAGCCCTCGGAAGGATGACTCAGGACTCCCAACAGACCTACGGCCGCTGCTGCGGCCTCGCCCAGGGGAGCAACACGGCCTACCACCAAAAACGTGGGACCAATTCTGAAGAGGTGAAATGGGAGGGTTACGTTCGGAAGGGGTTTAAAAAATTGTGTGTGATCCAATGATATATGAAAACTATAGATACGTTATCAACACTGAAAAATGGCTACAAAAAAGTCAGGCAATTGCCTTAATTTTCATACATGCTATCATAGATAATTTCATAGAAATTCTTTTTTTGAATGTATAAAATATTTGCCATTTTTTGAAAGCCGTGATGTTCGTACATGACGTGTCTATATTTTATTACGTCTTTGGTGTGATCCATAAACGTATGTCTCGAGAGTCTGGGTGTTTCTATGTACCTATGATATGCATGTATTTAAAAGTATTTAAGTAATAATATCCGTGGTCTGATACCCATAACACAAGCAGGTTATTCCTAACTTCGGGATCAGATACCGTAGTGTGAAAATGTTCATCAATATTTATTTTTAACTCAGTGAGAGTTTACAAAACCTGATAGGCTACGTTTTTTTGGAGTCCTGAGGTATCCTTCGGAGAGCTTACCCGGGACTTCCAACCGTAGGCAGTAGGTAGGCCACGTGTGGTTTTAGTCCGTAAGAGTCCAAATTAAAAGTATGTCCCTAAATAAATTCAAAAAGTTTGTTAAAGGTAAATTATACTGCAAGGGCGACTATACAGTTGGTGATTATTTGATGGATAAGGAAGCCTGGAAATGACCTGCTCTGCTGGATTCTCAAAAAACTGTTAAGATGCATAGTTTTTGGATTCATTAATACTTATTTTAAATAGAGCATTTAAAGGAATAACCCGCTGAGTTTCTTGCCAGTTCTTCTCAGGTGGGTCGCGTTGTGAACTGGTGGTAACTCTTTGGTTTATATAAGTGACGTTTACAAGTGCATCTGTATATGCCTAAGTAAATAAATGAATGTATAATAAAAAAAAAATGAAAATTGAATTTTTGAATTTCCGTCATAGCACGGAGTTCATCCAAAACAATGATTTGTAGATCACACAAATAATTGTCCTGACCCTGGATTCGAACCAGCGACCTCAACTTCTACGCCACTGACACAACAAAACCTTCCCAGCTATAACAAAACGTTCCCATATCATAACGTCACATTGTAGGGGTGTGACGGGCAATTATGCACGGATATACGCATTTAACGGGGTCGTGTGACCAACCTGTTCTCATGACACCCCTACTGTGTGATTAACATCGGGAATTATTTTGTAAAGTAATTAGTGAAGTGCCTACAGTATGGGGTTCTTCAAAAGGGGTCTTAGAAGGTTCTTTAGAAGCAGCGCGAGTGTAGCATCTCTGGTGTTGTTTGAGAAGAGCTTGAATTTTTTAAAGTTTCTGAGATCTTGGTAAAACCCTATCTATACTTCTATACTAATATTATAAAGAGGAAAGATTTGTGATTTTGTTTGCTTGTTTGTAACGAATAGGCTCCGGATACTGGACCGATTTGAAAAATTCTTTCTCTGTTGGAAAGCTACACTCTTTGCGGTAAATATAGGCTATATTTTATTCCCGTATTCCCACGGGAACGGGAACTACGCGGGTGAAACCGCGTGACATCCGTTAGTAATATTATAAAGAGGAAAGATTTGTTTTTTTGTTTGTTTGTTTGTAACAAAGAGGCTCCGGAACTACTGGACCGATTTGAAAAATTCTTTCACTGTTGGGAAGCTACACTCTTTGCGGTGAACATAGGCTATAATTTATTCCCGTATTCCCACGGGAACGGGAACTACGCGGGTGAAACCGCGTGACGTCCGCTAGTAATTAATAAACTGATAGCCGATAGAGCAAGCGAGTTCTGGAGTGGAGACCGCGGCTTGGTAAACGTGGGGTATGACGACCCCCTGCCAGATGGAGCGACGACCTAAAGAAGGTGGCAGGGATTGACTGGATGCGCAAAGCGCAGGACCGGGAATACATTTTGTAAAGTAATTAATAAACTGATGGCCGATGGAGCAAGCGAGTTCTGGAGTGGAGACCGCGGCTTGGTAAACGTGGGGTATGACGACCCCCTGCCAGATGGAGCGACGACCTAAAGAAGGTGGCAGGGATTGACTGGATGCGCAAAGCGCAGGACCGGGAATACATTTTGTAAAGTAATTAATAAACTGATGGCCGATGGAGCAAGCGAGTTCTGGAGTGGAGACCGCGGCTTGGTAAACGTGGGGTATGACGACCCCCTGCCAGATGGAGTGACGACCTAAAGAAGGTGGCAGGGATTGACTGGATGCGCAAAGCGCAGGACCGGGAATACATTTTGTAAAGTAATTAATAAACTGATGGCCGATGGAGCAAGCGAGTTCTGGAGTGGAGACCGCGGCTTGGTAAACGTGGGGTATGACGACCCCCTGCCAGATGGAGCGACGACCTAAAGAAGGTGGCAGGGATTGACTGGATGCGCAAAGCGCAGGACCGGGAATACATTTTGTAAAGTAATTAATAAACTGATGGCCGATGGAGCAAGCGAGTTCTGGAGTGGAGACCGCGGCTTGATAAACGTGGGGTATGACGACCCCCTGCCAGATGGAGCGACGACCTAAAGAAGGTGGCAGGGATTTACTGGATGCGCAAAGCGCAGGACCGGGAATACATTTTGTAAAGTAATTAATAAACTGATGGCCGATAGAGCAAGCGAGTTCTGTAGTGGAGACCGCAGCTTGGTAAACGTGGGGTAAGACGACCCTCTGCCAGATGGAGCGACGACCTAAATAAGGTGGCAGTGGAAGTGGAAAGTGTGGCGAAATTTGGGAGAGGCCTATGTCCAGCAGTGGACTGCTATAGGCTACATTGATTGAATTAATAAAGTGCCTACAGTATGGGGTTCTTCAAAATGGGTCTTAGCTGGTTCTTGCAGGGCCGGCAGCACAAGTATAGCGCGTTAATTTGATGTGAAATAATATTGAGCAAAACTGGACCTACGTCTTCTGGGAAACCAGGCCAGATTCTAGTCCTGCTCAAGAAAATATAGTTCTGATAACGATACGACTTAACGCCTATTACGTGGGACGATTTCGGAAAAACTTTTGGAAAAAATAAAAAAAAAAGGAAAAAAGGCGTGACTTTATATATATGTATTATGCACTAACTTCAAATTAGATAGTACATGGTTTAATTATAATAAACTTTATACTTTTTAGATTTTGTCCCACGTAATAGGTGGTGAGACGTATTGCCATGTTGATATGAACAGGCTCAGATTGTTACTGCCCGCTGTTGAATTTTTAGACAGTGCCTGAGGTCTTGGTGAACACATTTTCAGTCAAGTATATACCTATATGTAATTCCTTTTATGCCTTCAATAGACCTTCATAAAAATAATAATTTTATTTAAATTCTTGCCTTGGAATTGTAAAGAAACATATCCATTAACCGGACGATTGTTTTAATTTACTTAACCTTTCAATAATTGCAATTATTAAAAGAAATATCAATCACTAATCAATGTAATCGGTCAACTCTTTTTTTTTGTTTTACTGACAACCGGGACCAACAGTGGTCACGTAATGGTCACCCATCCATGACTGGCCATAGTAAATGTTGCTTGCTGCAGTCATCGTAAACTACTGAAACTTTGACCTGTAGAAGGCAGTATTCAAGGCTGAAAAGTCAAAATGTCTACAACAGACTTAGATATTAACCTTTTTAGCCACGTCACCGCAACCCCCTCCCCCCTTTCTTTAGGTAACCTAGAGACGAGGGATGTTTGCTCAATACTCTGACTTGTTTTGCCCATGAAATATATTCCTTTCGTTTTTGTTTTTAGACTAGTAGATGCCTGTTTTGGCAGTCCTGGGTAAAATCCCTTGGTCCAATTTTATGTTTGTGTATATAGTAATTATTTAATTACTTTAAACTTTTTAACTTTTCGATGTTCTTCGTGTACCACAAGTGACCACAACCTATAATGGATCTTTTCTCGTATGTCCTAAAAGATTCATTTTTCTTAAAAAATACTTTAAGGTATTAAAATGAACATGATATGTCCACAAAGATCCATGATGGATTTTAGTGGACAAAGGGTGTAAACCCTATATACCAGAGGAATCTTTAACAAAAAGATATCAGGGAAAAGAAAATTTATTCCTGCTTCGTCTCGTACAAAAAATTCTCTTCACAAGCTTTTATTTACTTTACACATCATGGTGAAATCTGGGTGTTTAGTAAGTATGCCTGCCGCACCCGATGTTTGTATCCTATATACTAGCTGTTCCCCGCGACTTTATCCGCGTAGAAGTTGTTATCGCGTAAAATCATTAACCTCTTTTTGTGTAGTCGGTTTAAAGTAGCCTTACCAGGGCCTTGAACTGTAGTAAGTACCAACTATATCAAAATCGGTTCAGCGGTTTAGGCGTGAAAACGTAACAGACAGACAGAGTTACTTTGGCAATAATATTAGAAGGGATTTAGTTTAATTTGTCTCGTAGTCTTTAGTGTAGCAGTGTAATGTAGTATCTACCTAGTTTATGTTTTATTTTCCTTTAATAAATTAGTACCTAATGAAATCCTGAGTGTGTTTCCAGGTCAAGAATTTGCTTCCTAGCGATCGATGGCTTGTTCTCATGCCCCTTTGCATTCAGAGGAACCAACAAAAGCAATGTGACTCAAGAAATCTGTAGGTCGATGGGGTCAAAGTCATTTAAAATATAAATAGATCAGTATAGCTCAACTCATTTCAAAGGGGTCTGTATTTATCAATGGGATAGTCTGTCTTTCCTTCTCATGAAGGCTGAAACCACAAATATTTACGTAGAATAAAATCTTTATGAAGGTGTAAAATAATACCTACTAAAAACGCTGATAATCCCATAAAACACGATAAAAATCTCGAAACGGCTAACAATAAAATGAAGGGCATTTATGTTTTTGCTCTTTTCGAAGTCAGCTTCTTAAATTCCATCAAATCGTTACCATTTGAGACGCTCAAGTACCTTAACGACATCGACCAAATATTCAGATAGCAACCTGTAGCAACAGGGGGCGGGGCCATTCCCTTTACGGTATAACAGTGACCAATCACGTGAAAGGATTTTAAATTGAGAACGCGTGCCGATGCGTCGCTACTTCAACTACGGTCAAAATTTGACGTTTCATAGAAATAGGCTGGATAGATACAGGCTGTTTTAACTTCGTTTATGTTTTTTTAAAATTAATCTCGTCAATTGAGGAAACCTGCCTGATGGGAAGTCATGGTAACATCTAGCGATTGGAGGCTTCCCACAGGACGTACCTAAGACTTCTGAAAGTGGTCCTCAAGTTGGAGGCCCCATGATGTTCTCTGCTTAAATAACTTAGGGGTTCTTATGTTCGACAAAGGAACGACATTTGTTTTATTGGCTTGGCTTAACGACTGTCATTATACTGGTATCCGGTATCGATGACTTAATGTGCATTCCGATGCATGGAAACGCTCGTAAATTGAAATACCACAAAGCGATCATCCATTTCAGAGCGACTCTAGCGTAAGCTGTTTAACGTAGAGATCGTTTACATAACAATGAGCTACAGTTTGGCAAAAATGTCTAGTAACGAAATTTTTTTTTCATGTTGGCTACATTGTCAAAATGCTGTCCAAACGTCACATACGTCAGGTAATCAATAACGTACTTAGTACGTTTATAGTTATTTTACCTATGACTGGCAGTTTGTCTATCATTTTCTGTATGTTGGCATTGCAGTAAAGTCGCCCTATGAGTGCCAGCATTAGACATTTTACCGATTTTTTGGAGATTATTACATCCAAACGTTAGCACGAAGAGTTTTGTTTTTCAGGTCATATAATATATACTTAACTTGACTAAAACAGTGCTCCTGTTACTATACGATTGTATTCAAGATTTCACAACTCAATTAATGGTCCCACCTGAAAAAAAACGCCAGCATATATACAAAGAAAGTAAGTTCCGACTAAAGGTTGCAGTAGGTACATGGGAGAAACAAAAGCTTATTGGAGTAACACAACAGTCAAGATATGCAGCCTAAGAGCTAGAGGTTAAATAACTCTGAACGGACTATACAGTTTGCTACTATTACGTTTTACCCTATAATGAATTAGTCCTTTGTCGTTAGAAAGGACTAATTCGGTTCGGTTGCGATGTAAATAGCGCAGTGGCCCCGCCAATATTTTTTACTATTTTTTCAAGTTTTATACGAGCGCTTCTACATATATCATTATGCATTTTATATACTAGGCAAATATAAAATATCACATCCTCAATATAAAATTTATTTACGAAGGTAAAGTTCAAGGTGACACGCTCACACACAAACAAACAAGTGGCTAATACTACGTTTGGAGAACGTGTCTATTCAGTTACTAGGTATTTACCTAACACAATTACGTTTTATACCGCTGAAGGTCAATTCATGTAATAATTTTCACTAGATTCAGTCTCATGTTAATCTTTTTTGCTGTAGTTTTTTTGTACTTGGGTAGTTTTAGCTAAAAGTTTTCCTTAGTTTGAAAAATGAGTATTTTATAGATTTTGAAGAGCTCTTAGAAAACCTATTTTGTTACCTCGTATACCTATTTGCTGCTCGCGCTGCCATAGTGAAAAATTGTATCTGAGGGGTGTACATCTATATTCAAAATAGAGACAGTCATAATTATTCTTCTAACTAAACGATTCCAGCCTTCAAAGAAAACCTTTAGAACTTCAAAATACATTCCCCAAATTTAAAACAGCCTGTATATAATAATGACATCACAATAATAATATGATAAAATATTCGTTGTTGTGTCCCGATGTATACAAAGGGCAATATTTGGCACGAAACTGAATAAATTAGCCGCTAGTTAATGTCGCATGACAGAAAATGTTCATAATTTCGATAGAGAATATTATTTGTTTACGAAATAAATCGTAGTTCTTAAAGATGTAAGTAAAGTAATAACAAGCGGTAAGATTTTTTTTCTTTTTTTTAACGTGAGGGAAAATCCTCATGGATGCTATGCCGGACTCCTACCGACTAAAAAACATCACGTAACGCCCAACAGCCTATAGTTAGGAGCCCCGGGTAAGCCCTCGGGAGGATGTCCCAGGACTCCCAACAGACCCACGGCCGCCACTGCGGCCTCACCCAAGGGGCGGTCGGTTCGGGTGCTATCCCGCGTCTTTGGGGGGTTTCGGGTGTGATCCTACGCGGTCGGAGCCGCGGAGAACAGCTAGTCTATACTAATTAGTTACTAATATTATAAAGAGGTAAGATTTGTTTTTTGTTTGTTTGTTTGTAACGAATAGGCTCCGACATTACTGAACTGATTTGAAAAATCCTTACACTATTGGGAAGCTACACTCTTTGCGGTGAACATAGGCTATATTTTATTCCCGTATTCCCACTGTAACGGGAACTATGCGGGTGAAACCGCGTGACGTCCGCTAGTATTTGATATAAGTACCTATTGCCACGAGCTCAGCCGGGACTGCACAGCTTGTTTTGAAATTAATTTGGATATTTAAAAATCTTAAAATAATTGACACGGAGTTCGTGGTATCCATTAAATGCTAAAACTAGTTATTCAAGGTTATTTCAAAGTCAAAATTATTAAAACTATTTTTAATTATGAACAAGGTAAATTGTTTTCTTTCGATGACATCTTTAAAATTTATGCACATTAATTAGCTCATCTTAGCGATACGTCTTGGTTTCATCTAAATATTAAGTAGGTACCTAGTTCTTGAAATACATGTTTACATACAAATGGTCACGCCTTTATTCCCGAAGGGGTATGCAGAGGCATATTATACAGGGTGGAATTTAAAGACGGTAGTTGGAGGGAAAGTACCCTTAATATTGATAATGGCAAGTTTTGCTGAAAGGAAACATATCTTTATTTTCAAAAGTAAGAATAACTGCATTTAAAGATTTTTGAAAAATTACTTGCTTGAGCCGGGAATCGAACCTAGGAGATGAGAAAAAAAACATCCTGTATTTTGTGATACCAACCGAAAGAGTTTTTAATAAGGAACAATTTCTTTTAAACAACATAGTTTCTTAAATTAAAGGAAAACCAAGTAAAATATGTTTTTATTGTAAAGCTTACTCACTATCTGAAGAAAAAAAACAGTCTAATTGAGAATCTTCTCCTTATTTTTTTGAAGTTGCCTATAAAAATGGTCTAGTTTCTGTGAGTGGGAATATTCATTCTGGTCACTTAACCAAGCAACTTTTAAAAAAAGTAGGAGGTTCTCAGTTAGACTGTTTTTTTTTCTTCAGATAGTGAGCAAGCTTTACAATAAAAACATATTTTACTTGATCTTCCTTTAATTTAAGATACTATGTTGGATTAAAGAAATTGATCCTTGTTAAAGACTGTTTCGGTGAGTATCATAAAATACAGGATGTTTTTTTTTCACATCTCCCAGGTTCGATTCCCGGCTCAAGCAGGTGTATTTTCAAAAATCTTTAAACGCAGTTTTACTTACTTTTGAAAATGAAGGAATGTTTCTTTCCAGCAAAACTTGCCATTATCAATATTAAGGGTACTTTCCCTCCAGCTACCGTCTTTAAATTCCACCCTGTATATCACCTTTTTATTAGGGTTTCGTAGCCAAATGGCAAAAACGGAACCCTTATAGATTCGTCATGTCTGTCTGTCCGTCCGTGTGTCACATCCACTTTTCTTCGAAACTATAAGGCCTATGCTATTGAAACTTGGTAACTAGATGTATTCTGTGAACCGCATTAAGATTCTTATATAAAACTAGAAAAAAAGCAGTAAATTTTGGGGGAATCATTTTTTTCTAAATTGAATAGTTTGCGCAAGAGACACTTCCAAAGTGGAAAAATGTGTGTCCACCCCCCCCCCCCCCATAACTTCTAAACTAAGAGAATGATAAATCTATAAAAAATATATGATGTATATTGTTATGCTATAAAAACTACCAGCGAAAATTGGTTTGAACGAGATAGAGCTAGTAGTTTTTTTTTAATACGTCATAAACCGCAGTTTTCGGTTAGAAAAATCACTACCACTGCGAACGTGTTAAAACATCAATCAAAGTTACAACAAACTATAAGAACTTTTATATTATGTTACTTGCTGCTATGAAACCCTTCATGGGCAAGTCCAACTCGCACTTGGCCGGTTTTTTAGAATTTGTCCCACATAATAGGTGGTGAGCCGTATTGCCGTTTTGAAATGGACAGGCGCAGGTTGTGACTGCCTGCTGTTGAAATTTTTTCTTGAAATACGAACTTGTTTAATCATTTTTAACACCCGACAATAACAATGTGTGTGTCTGTCTGTCTGTGGTATCGTAGCGGCTCAACGAATGGACCAATTTTGATGCAGTTTTTTAGTTCAAAATCTAATGTGACCGGGGTAGTTCTTGGTTATAAATTTTAAAGATCATCAGGTCACTTCCTGAGTGATTTTACAAAGATTTACAGATCCAATGCATCGAAAACCTAATACGTAAACGGTCATTGCAGTAAGTCATTTTCACTATGGCCGGTTCTTCGAGGGGTGACCTTTTGTTACCGTCCTTCGGAAGGCAAGTTAAGCCGTTGGTCCCGGTTGCCAGTAAAAATGGCAGACGTTAAGCCAAGTTGAAGGCCTTTTTAGTCGGCTTGAAAAATTTCAACAGCAGGCAGTCACAACCTGCGCCTATCCATCTCAACACGGCAATACGGCTCACCGCCTATTACGTGGGCCAAAAACTATAAGCCGACATGAGCCTCGGCCTACCCTTTCGGAGATAAAGGCGTGCCGTATAATATGCACAATATGCACATGTATGTGTCTATCACTATAGAAAATCATTTTTTTCTTTACCAACGACATACTGTGTCTAATCACCATATTTAATCAGCTGGCATTTATTACCGCGAGAATGAGACAACAATACATTTCTCAGTATCGTAATAAAAATAATTTACGTTTTTCGCCACATTGCAGAAAATATGTAGAAGTTTAAGTCAAAAATAACTGCAGCCTGTTTAAATAAAGTTTGACATCTCTGAGGCAGTTTAAAATTCATTCAATTTGATTGAAATTTCTAATGCCATTAACAATTACGCTTAGGTTGTGGAATGATCTCCCTGCTTCGGTTTTCCCAAACGCCTACAGTAGTTTGGAGTTCTTCAAAAGGGGACTTAGATGGTTTTTAAAGGGTCGGCAGCGCGATTGTGGCGCCTCTGGTGTTGCAAACGTCCATAGGCTGCGGTGACCACCGGTACATCTGGTGGGGCCGTATGCTTGTCTGCCACTCTAGTGGTATAAAAAAAAAAAATAAGTAGATTCTCTCACGTCAAATTCATTCAAAGTGATTAATGAAAGGAAGAGTCTAGCAGGATGGATGTGTTGCGAATACTGAGATGCATTGTATAGACAAAAAAAGGCTTCTAATAAGAAAGAGGAACCTCCCCTGTGAAAGAACAACCTGCTCCAAGTAAAGGACTTACTACATAAAGGTCTTACTACAGAACTTAGACATCGCCAATTGTTATCGAGGTCAGATGGTCACGGAAAATATCGAAATTCAGTCGCATCACAGTTAGACTGGAAAGCCGACACCAACTGGCTTGGGATATAAAGCACAATGTATGAAATCTGTTTGATCCGAAAAAAAAACTTTTACCGAGCGCCGATCGACAAAACCTGCACCTGGGTCGCGTCGGGCATCGCCTGTGGTCTGTCTGTCTGTCACAAACGTCCATAGGCTACGGTAGCCAACTATCAGTTGGACCGTTGTCGGCCACATTAGTAGTAAAAAAAAGAAAAATAATACACATGTTTCTACCGACCTCTTCGGAAGATAAGGTGTGACGTATATTGTATTGTGATTTAATGAGTTCGTTAAGCAAGGTTTTGGTCATGCTTTAACACGACTGGCGTTCTTATCGTATACAGACATCTGCTATTAAAATATTCAACTAACAATCATGGTTATTTTTAGACAATAATACACATTGTAACAATCATATCGTGACGGTTCGTTGGTTCACATTCCACAGATATTTTTTGTAGGTCAAAGTACTTTTAGCCCCTCTCTATAAAATATATTGCAGAGGGGCTTATGGCGAGACTTGTGTAGTAGTCTGTGACTATGTTGCATTAAATTATGACACTAGGTCACGCGGATCATCAGTTCAAAGTTTGAAATAAAACAAAAATGGCAACGTCAATCGGATTGAACTTTCACTTTCACAATAAACGTTAGAGGGGCAGTCGGGTGAGACCGTCTCACGGCTTCTTGTTATAGTAATAAATGATATATTTAATATTAATGAATATCATTAATGATATATCATTAATAAATTAATTATTAATGATATATATATGAACGTTTGCGACATCAGAGGAGCCACACTCACGCTGACAACCCTGCAAGAACCTTCTAAGACCCCTTTTGATACGGTAGGCGTTTGGGAAAACCGAGGTTGGGATATTATTCCACAATTTAAGCATTCGCGGAAGAACTTGTGGACCTTACTTCCTAAGAAAATATTTTCAAAATACATTTGGTTTGAAAAATTGATTTACCTTACCAATATTAACATGATAGTGAAGTTGAAAGGGCCATCTACTTACTCACTAACAAAACGACAAGATAAGTGTAAATTAATATCTACATACATAACAAAGCTTTTACCCCTTAAGAGCCTACCAGACGCCAAATTGTTAAAAGCAGATAGCAGATATACATTTTAGCGTGCAAGAAAGAAATAGATGCGATCGGTTTTTGTGCGCTTTTAACGAAATAAATATATTATAAAAAACTATAACCAATATGAAAAAAATGCTCTAGTGCAAATGAAGATTTTACAATTGTCTTTCTTATAAATACTTATATTATAAAAACAACTTATAACATACGAGATCTAGCTTAAAATTTAACGAAATCGAGGTATTTTCAACACAAAAATCTATCGAGGATTTTATCAGTAATCGTGTTTTGAGCCTAGAGCGTTTTTAGTTTATGAACTGAAGTTGTCTGTGTTCAAATTGGCGTCATTATGGACTCTTAAGGAAAAGTCAGAGGCATACTATTCGCCCACATTTCACATCATTCACCAGATATAATTGGTCCCTAATAATAGGTAGTGAGTCTATTGCCATGTCGAAATGGACAGGGCTACCTTCAACCTTGTGGCAACCTGTTGTTGAAATTTCTGAAGTCATCAATAAGGCCTTCAACTTGGCTTAACGACTATCATGTTACTAGGAGCGAAACCAACAGCTTTGAAAGAATACTTTCACAAATAGAAATACTACAAACATCACCTATCTCAGGACTAACCATAGCGTAAGATGCTTAACACCGTAATCGTTTACAGAACAATGGGTTATAAGCGCTTCCTGTATTATTATATATTAGAAAGAAGTACGTCAAACTATTCATTACCGTAAATCAACTTTCTCCATCCAAAGGTTGCCTGGTAAAAATAGCTTTTAGCTATAAGACCGTCCATAGTACCTGTTTCTTGTAAGGAATCTTGTTCTCTATTTATATTTACATAGTGTACAATAAAGTTTACATACATAAGGTCACGCCTTTATCCCCGAAGGGGTAGGCAGAGGCATATTATATGCCTCATTTCACTATTTTTTTTTATTTGTCCCACAGTGGTGAGCCGTATTGCCGTGTTTAAATGGACAGGCGTAGGTTGTGACTACCTGCTGTTGAAATAAAGTCTTCAACTTGACTTAACGACTGCCATTTTACTGGGACCAACGGCTTAACGTGCCTTCCGGAGCACGGAAACGCTCAAATAAATGTCACAAAGTGATCACATGGATGGTCACCTATCCATGGACCGGACATAGTGAAAGTTGCTTACTGCAGTGATCGTTTACAGAACACTGAGTCCGCGGGGCAACGAGCGCTATATACAATAAAGTTTATAATAAATTAATAAATATACATATATATGTGATATATACCATGCCAAGTTATTCTGGCACCATTCGAAGTTTTCGCACGCGAAAGGCCTTTGAACCGAAGCAGTAGGTACTTTTTGGTGTGCAAAACTATGTTCAAGAAAAAGACACCATTAAAAGCTATAAAAAGTTATTTTATTGTTATAGTGGTATAGTTATATCGTAAAAATGTTATCGCTATTATATTTCTACGTAGTTTTGATTTTCTCTTTCTTAATATTCAGCGATATTTAGAATTCTGTACTTAACTAAAGGGTAAAAGTGGGACCCTATTACTGACTCTGTCTGTCACCAGGTTGCATCTCATAGGCCGTGGTAGCTAGAGAGATCGTTAAAAAAAATCACAGACTATGTATTTCTGTTGCCACTATTACACGCACTAAAAAGCGGCAACAATTGTGGTTTTAATTCCCATGATGGCAGCGTGACGTGAGAGATTCATCCCCCCCCCCCCCCCTTAGAAGCGGGATCACACCCGAAACCACAAAAAGACGCGGGATAGCACCCGGACCACCCTCTGGGCGAGGCCGCAGTGGCGGCCGTGGGTCTGTTGGGAGTCCTGGGACATCCTTCCAAGGGCTTACCCGGGGCTCACAACCAAAGGCTGTTGGGCGTTACGTGAGGTTTTTTAGTCGTCAAGAGTTCCGCATAGCATATGATGGATTTTCCCTCACGTTAAAAAAGCAAGAGGATGCAGCATAAATAATTAAAATAAGACTTATTTATTTTATCACTCACGCTAGTCGCTATAATTACTTATTCTTGATTTCACATAACAAGTTTCAAAATCTTATAACGTTAAAATTTAGAACCAGTTTAATATGAATTTATATTTGTTTTGGTTAATTTATTTCCATACCCAATTTTAATTTTACAGTTTATTTACGGAATGAAATTATAGGTAAGTGAATTTCACCTCGACGCTTTTCATTTTCGACTTTTGATTTGCCTGTTATATTATCAAAGCATAGTATCAGACAAGACACGCACAATTACTATCACATTTAATATTAGTAGGATTACAAACAAAACCAAGAACGATATGACGGCTACATTCTACCATCGCACCGCTCGTCACTGACAGGGTGTTCATCCTCAAAGCTTGAGTCCGGAGCGTTTGAGCACGGTGAGGTCCCATAGGGACTTTATTCTGCGCACGCTTAAATTGTGGAATGAACATCCCGCCTGGATTTTCGCGACTCAAGCATGGGTTTCTTTAAAAGAGGCCTTAGATGGTTCTTGCAGTTGCTGAATGCAGAACCTTTGGTGTTACAAATGTCTATGGACTATGGCGACCACTTCTCAACAGGTGGAATCGTATGCTTATCTGCCGAATTATTTCGGGGCCTGGAGATGGTGAGGGGGCTGCTCTCCGTCCTTACAGAAGCAGGCCTCAGACAACAGCGTGACGTGACAATAATAGCATCCATATAGGATTTTCTCACGTTAAAAAAAAACTTAAGTTGTTCCTTTTTATATCACTGAGTTGGCAGACAATCTTTAATTATTCGGTATTTTTAGCTATATCGTCAAAAATCACCAAGTTAGACTACTGTACTTACCTACACAGTGGCAGTTCCCACGTAACGAGACAATACGACCAAAAGAGCGAGCCCTATCCATTGTGACGACAATAGGTATAACACAAGCGATTATTCCACATTTGGAGCACCTGTGCCACTGTTTTAGCTGGCTTATCGTTTGACTATAGAAACTAAAATCCTTTCATTCATACGTATTCGTAAATCGTAACTTAAATTTCGTAAAAAAAATACAAACGAATGTAGCTAGAGTATTTGAAAAGAGTAATCGTGACTTTTCATGCCAGGTTCTTCCTCACAGGCTTTACCTATTGCATTAAGAATCTGGCAGTAAATGTACCTCAATGTAGAAGCAAAAATTTTGACGTTCATCAGTGTTACTTTATAACCTAAGTGAATAAAGATATTTTCATTTTAATTTTTATAGAAAAGATACTTACAGCCTCGGACTGTGATATTAAAAAAAATATTTTTAACAAAAAAAACCGACTTCAAACAAAACCAAAAACTGAAAAATAAAATTTACTTAGCACAAAGTTAGTATATTCTGATTTATGAGATAGCATGAAATATAATACAGAAATCGGTGCCCAGTAAAACTATGTAGGCTTAGGTAAGCATTATTAATCTCTCTCATAGTCATTTTGGCACCGACTTCAGAATTATATTTAATGATATCTAATAAATCAGAATATACTAACTTTGTGCTAAGTAAATTTTATTTTTCAGTTTTTTGTTTAGTTTGAAGTCGGTTTCTTTTTTGTTAAAAATTACTTTTTTCACTATTTTTAGTGACGTGTAGACTGAAAATCTATCTATCTAGGTGTAAAGTTCTCGACAGTATACATTAATCAACCCCAAACACAAGGTAACTGCTGTATATGGTTAGGGAATTCTCTCTTCTGTCATTCGTCTCCATCATCAGATCGACTCCAGACCTTCATTAAGTTGTACTACTTTAAAGTCCTTCATAAAAGAATTTACAAATGCCCTAGATGCCCCTACAAATTTTAAAAGTTCCCTTCGTTTTCTCCAGGATGCCATCATCAGATCCTGACTTCCTTAATATGGGACCACCTTGGGAGTATCTATTTTCAAACGAAAAAAAAAAATTCAAATCGGTCCATAAACGACGGAGTTCTGCGCGAACAAACATAAAAAAATATATACATATATTTTTTTATGTATATATGTATAAATATATACATATATTTTATATATATATATATATATATACGGTCGAATTGAGTAACCTCCTCCTTTTTTGAAGTCGGTTAAAAATGTACAGAGGGCGAAATCTTGGAGGAGCACCGCAGTTTATTTCAATCTCAATTTTTCATGAATTGTTATTATCTACTCAAAAGATTTACTTTGTTGTTTGATGAGTAACCACTGCAATTAAATACATACCTATTTAATTATAATGACGCCTATTATCCTCTGAAGCGCTTGCTCGTGTCTTTTTTTATATTTAGCTCGCCAAATTGACGTCGCCACCAGCCTGATGGTAAGCCGTGGCGCATCTAGCGATTGGGGGCCAGTCTCACAGTCGTTAAGACTTTCGATAGTGGTCCTCAAGTTGGCGGCCCTGTGATGTCCTCTTCACGCTCCTCTTGAAGAACCCGGGATAGTATGATGAGGGAAAAACGTGTGCAGGCAGGTCGTTCCATGTTTTTATAGTTCGACAGAGGAACGATCTTATGAAACGCTCGGTTCTGGCGAAAATTCTCTCCACTGTGTATCAGTGGCATCTCTGCCCGGCACGCGTTGTTCGGGATTCATACTTTTTTCGTTCCTTTTATGTGAGGAAATCATCATGGATGCTATGTCGGACTCCTACTGACTAAAACCACACGCTACCGTACCATCTGCTGGGACCTGGGTATCCTTGGGTCCTTAAGAGGACTTACCCGGGACGGCAGTCCCGGGTAAGTCTTCATATGGATACCCCAGGGCACTCGATATATTGGCTTCGGAAGGCAGGTTGAGTCGTTGGGCCTGGTTGCCGCTAAAATTACTTAGCAGGAAGTTAAGTCAAGTTGAAGGACATAGGGCGGTTTGAAAATGGCAACGGCAATTAATCACAACCTGTCTCGGTCCGTTTCAACACAGCAATTGGCTTATCACTTAATAATAGCCGTGGGAAAAAAGATTGTAGAAGTGTACAGTCAAGAGCAATAATATGTATACATTGTCAAGGCTCCTAAAATATGTAAACACCTTCGGCTCCAAAACGAAGTACTCAACGTGAAGAGCATAAAATTGTAACCACGAGTTCACACCATAAATATTTATACACTATTGCTTCATTAACATGTATTCACGCGTTGATTCATAAGGTGTACTCATCTTATATTCCATTAAATTATATTTAACTTCTCCGCCAAAAACATGTATCTGAACGGTGCTGCATAAATATGTATCCACTTTTGATGAAAACCTCCAAATTAGATATATATATGATTTAATATCTAAATAGAACCTTAGACAAAAAGAATATTGAACTGAAAAAATAATGTGTGCTCAAAATTGCATAGATTTATTTTTTTTTTTTATATATTTTGCTGGCACCGACTCTCAAAAATATTTTTTAATATTTGATGTTGTAAATCCCTACTAATATTATAAATGAGAAAGTACCTCTGTCTGTCTGTCTGTTACGCTTTCACGCTTAAACGGGTGGAGTGATTGAGATGAAATTTGAAATAGGGATAGTTTGAGGCCCTGGGAAGGACATAGGCTACTTTTTAACCGACTGCGCAAAATGGTGGTTATGATTTTACGCGATAGCGGCTTCTACGCGGTCGAAGCCGCGGGGAACAGCTAGTATTTGATAAATACAAAAATCGTCATATGTGTACCTATAATGTTTGAGGAGTTCCCTCAAGTCTTTATTAACTTTTTTTTCACAAGGAGAGCTCCGCTTATGGACTACCCACGCTGGCGAGGCATGGGCTCGTGTGAGGGGCGCCTGGGAATACTCACTAAAACTCCTTGACACCGATCTGCCTCTGTGACGGTGTTCTGTGATCTGTCTAATGCACCAAAACACTGAAGTCCTCATAAAGCTACCCATCAGGACAATATATTGAAAAAAAATAATACCAATCTGGAAATATATCCTTTATTCCGGTTTATTCCGGTCTGTAAATGTCGGAGTTATAAGGTAACAAACATTAAAAAAAAACCTCCTCTTTTTTTGGAGTCTGTTAAAACACATTCGGGTTTGCGATACCAAACAACCCGTGCAAAGGTTTCAGATCGATTAACTAAAACTAATATTATAATACGGTACTTTAAAGAAAACAAACAAACAAACTTTGTCATTTTCATACACATATATAAGTCCCACAAATTATAATAAAGAATTTTTCTGAGAAAATAGATCGGTGATATTCGTATGGTTCGCGAAGGTGCCCGACCTACAGACATGAACTCTAGCATGCATTCGTTTCTCACAATTTTAAAGAATTTGTTTGTATACAGAGTTATAAAATTTTAGTTGTATACTTATTATTGGTAGAGTGTGTATATATATTTATGATGTGAACCCGTGGTTACAATTTTATGCTCTTCACGTAGAGCCCTTCGTTTTGGAGCCGAAGGTGTTTACATATTTTAGGAGCCTTGACAATGTTTACATATTATTGCTCGTGACTAGGGAATGCAATACCGGGATACCGGGATCCCGAAATACCGGGATCCCGCAGTATTTTTGCGGGACCAGTCCCGCACGTAAATCGTGCGGGATCCCGCGGGATTAGCGGGATTGTGCAAAGGTAAACGCCTTGTGTTATTCTGTAAGCGGAAGCGTACAAACTGATTCGGTTTGAGAAAGTTTTTTGTAATTGTGACGTAATATATAACCTAATAACGTACTTATTTCATTTTAGTGATTTAATCAGGAAGATTTGACTTTTCTTGTACTATAAAAGTATTCAATTATCTCATACATTGCTTGCTGGCTATCTGACATGTAAAGTTAGGAGTCGTTTGGCAGACAAAAATTTTGACATGCTATGTTTTCTGCGCTTCTAATAATTTGCAGTAGCTATTTTATTACTTATATTTATCGGTTTAATAATCTCAATACAAAAGTAATATTAAATAATTTACTTTTCCTTGTGCCCTGGGGACTCAGTGTCGTGTAAAAGATCACAGCAGTAAGTTACATTTACTATGACCGGTCCTTAGATGGGTGACCACTTTGTAACATTTATTTGAGCGTTGCCGTGCTTCGGATGGCACTTTAAGCCATTGGTCCCGTTTGCCGGTAAAATGGCAGCTAAGTCAAGTTGAAGGCCCGGTTCGTCTCATCTCTTAACGTCCTTTTCTCGAAATGTAGTAGTATGAAGCGCTCGTGGCCCCGCGGACTCAGTGTTCTGTAAACGATCACTGCAGTAAGCAACATTTACTATGGCCGAATATGGATGGGTGACCACCACGTGGACCACTTTGTGACATTTATTTACGAGCGTTTCCGTGCTTCGGAAGGCACGATAAGCCGTTGGTCCCGGTTGTCAGTAAAATGACAGTCGTTAAGCCAAGTTGAAGGCCTTATGGGCGGTTTGAGTAGTATAAAAAAAAAATGTCCTTTCTCATTATGTCCTTTTCTCGAAATGTCCTTTCTCATAATGTCCTTTTTTCAAAATGTCTTTTTCTCAAAATGTCCTTTTTGCGAAATGTCCTTTTCTCAATACGTCCTTTTCGCGAAATGTCCTTTTCTCAAAATGTCCCTTTCTCCAAATATGTGTTAGGTTATAAAAAAAATAACCACGAAGGCTAATGCGGAAGCTTCGCTGCGCTCCGCTCCGGCCTTAGCCTTCTAACCTAACCTATCCAAGTCGGATTGAGCGGGGCTAATCCTGTAGTGCACATATTTTGAGAATGGGAAATTTTGAGAAAAGGACATTAGGTATGAGATGAGACCATATGCCTCGTCCTGCATACCCCTTCGGGGATTAAGGGGGTGCCTATTATTCAGTTCTAGATGGATGTATGATACAGAATTCTATTCTTTACTCAATGACTTTCAGAAATATGCGGGATCCCGCAAATACCGGGATCCCGCGGGACTGAGATTGCTCAGTCCCGCAAATACCGGGATTACAATCTTGTTGCGGGATTGCATTCCCTACTCGTGACTGTACGACTGTACTAACTATATCGGAATAAAGTGTTTATTAAATGTAGATACTAGATGTTGAGCTGCGGTTTTACCCGTGTAGTTCTCGTTCCCTTGGGAATACGGGAAGTTGCCTATGTCACCGGGGAATAGTGAAGGAATTTTTCAAATCGGTTCTAAAGGAAGCCTATTCGATACAAACAAACAATCAATCAAATCTTTCCTCTTTATAATATTAGTATAGATGTATGTATGTGCCGCTTTAAAGGGATAAGCAGTGGTATCGTCAATTTATAGCGCTCACATACAGCGCAGCGGTCTAGAAATATGCTGAGCTGTTTTGATCTACGTTTTCCTGTAAATGGTTCACATGAATACGTGTAAAAACCGTCCAAGTCTCGTTCGATCAAGGGTTCCGTACCAAAACACGGCTAAAAAGTAACGTCACAGTCACAGGGCGGAAACTCCATACAAAAATGTTCGTTTTCACCCACATTAATATACACCTAATGTGAATGCTTGAATCAAGCTTGAATGTGTGTGTGAGTATACTAGGGACACTAGCTATGGAAACAAAATAATAAGGAACAGAACGCAATCTCATGTATGTAGGTAATTATTTTTCAAATCTACCCTCGGGAGGGCCTCGGCTATAAGCACAAATTAAACCAAAGCAATAGCCCAAAGTACTTAGGTAGTAATACGTAATGCAACGCAGTGACACTCTCTCTAGTACTGACACGGCAATAGACACATCAATTTTGGTGGGGGCATGGGGAAGCTTACTCAGTGGGAGGCAGGGAGTTGCCGATCTGTATGTAATACTATTATATTATCTTTGGTAACGTTTATTGTAGGTACATAGGAAAAACACAACCAATGCCAAACTATTAATAATTTGTCCATCAACGTAAATTACAACCGAAACTCAGTGCTAAGATGAGAGCACGAGTCTCTGCCGCATATGTTTCAAAGAGACCAAATTTATATTCACTTGTACCTACTTGTATCGATGGACAAGTTGGTGTATGGTCCAATTGAGGACGGTGAGCGGGCGAATAGAGTTTCCTTTTTAACCCCGGCGAAAATCAGGGATGTAGGGGTCTCGTCTATGTCTGTTTGTGGCATCATCGCAGCAACCCAAAGAATGGACAAATTTTTATAAAGTTTTTTTTATGTTTGTTGTTTAAAAGCCTCCATTCAAATTATCTGAATGAAAAAACAATCATTATAGTTAGAATTTATCGATTTCACTTGTTTTTGTGTTATTTTTATACAACTAAGGTGTCAGACAAGCTTACGGTGACACCTGATGGACGCTGGTCACCGTTGCCCATAAAAGTTTGCAACACCAGAGGCGTTACACACGCACAGACCCTGCAAGTACCTTCTAAGACTCCTTTTGAAGAACCCCATACCAAAGGGTTTTGTGAAAATCGAGGCTGGGAGACCATTTCATAACCTAAACGTTCGCGGAAGAAAGCCCCCTATCAGACCTTACTGTGCTCGAACGCTCGGTGTGTGGATGTACGCCTTGTATGTGTTGATATGAACTAACCAAGCACGAATGTCCCGTGCTTGAACTTCCTACTTATATTGATAAACATCATACAAAATAGTAGAGCATTTTAAAAACTGCTATCTCTTATCACTCGCGCCAAGCTTACCCAAGTAACTATCAACTACATAATAGCCGATGCCCGGTCCATTGTGCCCTCGTTAGGGCACAAATTCAGCGTCGACGGGACCTTACCGCCTTGACATCATTCGCATCATCATCCAATTGTGGAAGAAAGAGCTGATATTATACCTCCTTTTAGGTTATGGGCCCACTTATTGACAGCTGCTTTTTTTTTTGTTTATGCTGAGTGGCTGTCGTGCATAGTGCATACAGCCTACTTGATCGATACAGGTACATCCTTAGAGAAGCAGGCCCTAGAGGGCAGCGTGACGTGAGGGATTCACGGACGCCCCCTCCAAGAATCGGGATAACACCTGAACGACCCCCCAAAGACGCGGAATAGCACCCGAAAATAGGTGAGGCCGCAGTGGTAGCCGTAGGTCTATTGGGAGTCCTGGGACATGCTTCCGAGGGCTTACCCGGGGCTCCCAACCGTAGGCTGTTAGGTAGGATACGTCTGGCTTTTAGTCGGTAGGAGTACGGTATAGCATCCATGTAGGACTTTCCTCACGTCAAAAAAAATTACGTGCAAGTGCATACAGCCTAGGTTCTTGATTGATACTGGGACATCATTTCGATGGATTACCTGAGGCTCCCGAGTGGTAGAAAACTGTGTGGTTAAAGTCGGTAAGAGTCGGTTATAGCATCCATGAAGGATTTCACACGCAAAAAAAAGGCTTCTTGATCGAAAGTGGTTTATTTGTTACCTCTAAGGTAGCAGACAAGCATACCGATCTCCAGAAGGACTGGTGATCACCGCAGTCTATGAACGTTTGCAACACCAGAGGCGCTACACTAATAATCATCATTTATGTTATCACTAGCTGTTCCCTGCTGCTTCGACCGCGTAGAAGTCGTTATCGCGTAAGAGTCGTTATATCGTAAAATCATAATCCTCCTTTTGCAAAGTCGGTTAAAAAGTAGCTTATGTCCTTCCCAGGGCCTCGAACTCGGCGGGTCAATACCCGAACCAACTACCCAGACGCGGGATAGCACCCGAACCCCATAGGCGAGGTTGAAGAGTTCGCCAAAGTCTGCCGAGAGCCCTGGGACATCCTTCCGAGGGCTTACCCGGGACTCCCGGCCGTAGACAGTTGTAGGGCATCGTGTGGTTTTAGTCGGTAGGAGTCCGGCATCCATGTAGGATTTCCACACGTAAAAAAAAAATAAGGGCCTCGAACTATCCCTAAACCAAATTTCATCTCAATCGCTCCAGCCGTTTAAAGCGTTACAGACAGACAGACAGACAGTAAGAGTTACTTTCGCATTTAAAATATTAGTGGTGAAAGTAGGTAGGTATACAGACGTTTGCAATATCAGAAGTGGTTGCCGAATGGAATTTGACAGATACAACCTTGGCTACACCTGGCAAAGGTCGCAGGCTGGATGCGGAAGGCGCAGGACCGTGTGCTGGGCCGTAAATTCGGAGAGGCCTACGTCCAGCAGTGGACTGCTATATGTTGACTTGATTGATTGATACCTTGGCTACTTACGACTGTTTATTGAGAGGTAGGCTGAGAACCTAATACAATCTATCCCATCAACTTATTGCAGCCTTATTTTCCTATAACCTTTAACGTGAGGGAAAATCCTTCATGGATGCTATGCCGGACTCCTACCGACTAAAAAACCTCACGGAACGCCCCGCAGCCTATGGTCGAGAGCCCCGGGTAAGTCCTCGGAAGGATATTCCCATGACTCCCAATAGACCTATGGCTACCACTGCGGCCTCGCCTAGGGGTAGTTCGGGTGCTATCCCGCGTCTTTGGGGAGATTTCGGGTGTAATCCCGCTTCTTAGGGGGGGCGCGCGTGAATCCCTCACGTCACGCTGCCATCATGGGCCTGTTTCTATAAGGACGGCGATCAGCCCTCTCACCGTCCTCTCAGGCCCCCGGTCATGGAGGCCGATAGTCTTCGATGAAGACACGTCGGCGGCGCCCAGGCCGCCGACTGCGGAACTCGGGTGGGAGAGTTCTCTCCCGTTCCCGCATTTATTTCGGTCTAGTGCTGTAAGTGGGCCTGTCAATTTGAAAGAAATTAACCCTGCAGATATTATTGCCCGATCAGACACCAGATGTGCGAACCTATATTAATTGTTAGTCTATATGTTTAGATAACAAAATTTACTACGTAAATTATATTAAAAGGTCACCTACGCATTTACTTATTATGTGTACGATAAAAAATAAAAACAATTTTTGTTGAACATCTTTAAACTTTGGACTTTCGGTATCCTTGGTTTGTCTTCATTCCGAATAGCAGAATAAATAAAAACGGTCAAGTGCGAGTCGGATGCACGGAGGGTTCCGTACCAAAAAACGGTAATAAATCACATTATTGCATTGGAGAGCCCCCCTTAATCCCGCCTTTTTTCCGGTTTTATAGAGTGCAGAGGGGCTTATAGCGAGACTTGTGTCTGTAATCTGTGACTCTATTGCATTAAACTACGTAACTAGGTCACGTGGCTCATCTGTTCAAAGTTTGAAATGAAGCAAAAATGACAACGCCAATCGGATTGAACTTTCAGTTTTTTTTTTATACTACTTAGGTGGCAGACAAGCTTACGGCCCACCGGAAGGTTGGTAACCGTAGCCTATAGACGTTTGCAACACCAGAGGCGCTACACACACACAGTTGAAATTTTTCAAGCCGCCCGGCGCCCGTAAGGCCTTCAACTTGGCTTAACGACTGTCATTTTACTGACAACCGGGACCAACGGCTTATCGTGCCTTCCGAAGCACGGAAACGCTCGTAAATAAATGTCACAAAGTGGTCCACGTGGTGGTCACCCATCCATATCCGGCCATAGTAAATGTTGCTTACTGCAGTGATCGTTTACAGAACACTGAGTCCGCGGGGCCACGAGCGCTTCACAATAAACGTGTTAGAGAGGCAGTCTGGTGAGAACGATCTCACGACTTTCTTGTTAGTAGGTATTTGTTATTATAGCGGCAACAAAAATAGTAAAAATACATCATCTGTGAAAATTTCAGCTCTCTAGCTATCTCGGTTCCTGAGATACAGCCTCGTGACGGACAGACAGACGGAAGGACAGCGAAGTCTCATAAATAGGGTCCCGTTTTTACCATTTGGGTACGGAACCCTAAAAACAACGATTTTTATGTAGGTAATTATCAGGTTTCTCAAGCGAAACGAAATTCGCCGGGACCACTAAGTCATCATGATCTTTGCAACGACAGAATCGACTTTTTAAAAAGAGTTAAGAGCCTACCAGACGCCGAATTGTTAAAAGAAGATAGAAGATATACATTTTTGCGTGCAAGAAAGAGAGAGATGCGATCGGTTTTTGTGCGTTTTTAACGAAATAAATTAATTATAAAAAAAACTATAACCAATATGAAAAAAAAATGCTCTAGTGCAAATGAAGATTTAACTTTACAGGGGTAATCTCGGGATCTACTGAACCGATTTTAAAAATTCTTTCACCAATAGAAGGCTACGTTATTGTGGAGTGTCATAGGCTATATAACATCACGCTACAACGAATAGGAGCGGAGCAGTAATAGTAAATGTTTCAAAAACGGGGGAAAATTTATTACTTTTGAGAGCTTCGTTGCGTGTGCTGCGTAACTAAAATTATTTAACCGGCTTCAAACAAGGAGGAGGTTACTCAAGTCAACCGTTTTTTATTTTTTTTTATGTTTGTTCGCGCAGATAACTCCGTCGTTTATGGACCGATTTGAAACTTTTTTTTTCGTTCGAAAATAGATACTCCCAAGGTGGTCCCATTTTAAGGAAGCCAGGATCTGATTATGGCATCCTGGAGAAATCGAAGGAAACTTTTAAAAATTGTAGGGGCATCTAGGGCGTTTGTAATTTTTCATTAAGGGCTTTAAAGTAGTACAACTTAATGAAGGTCTGTAGTCGATCTGATGATGGAGACGAAAGACAGTAGAGAGAATTCCCCAACGATATACAGCAGTTACTTTGTGTTTGGGTTTGATTAATTTGTACTGTCGAGAACTTTACACCTAGATAGATAGATAGATTTTCAGTCCACACGACACTAAAAATAGTGAAAAAAAAAATTAACAAAAAAGAAACAGACTTCAAACAAAACTATACTTAAAACTGAAAAATAAAATTTACTTAGCACAAAGTTAGTATATTCTGATTTATCAGATATCATTAAATATAATACTGAAGTCAGTGACAATATGACTATGAGAGAGATTAATAATGTCTCCCTAAGCCTACATAGTTTTACTGGGCACCGATTTCAGTATTATATTCAATGATATCTGATAAATCAGAATATACTAACTTTGTGCTAAGTAAATAAATTTTTAAGGAAGTAAAGTTTGTGTGTTTGGATATTTGTTAAATTGTAAGGGGTAATCTCGGGATCTACTGAATCGATTTAAAAAATTCTTTCACCAATAGAAAGCTACGTTATTGTGGAGTGTCATAGGCTATATAGCATCACGCTACAACGAATAGGAGCGAAGCAGTAATAGTAAATTAAAAGTTATTCCTTTTGAGAGCTTCGTTGCGTGTGCTGCGTAAATATTTATAGTTATGTAAAAATTATGTACCTACTACAAAATTGTTTCTCTTAAAAAGTTCAAAAAAATTGCGCGATAGCATGTGTCTATCTTTGGGTTGGTGAACAATAACCATTTTAATGGCAATCAATTTTTGTCTACAATAATGCCACGGGATACTTCTTTCATAAACGAAATTGTTCTTAAAAATAATGTGACAGGAATACACGCGACGACAAACCTTTCTCTCTCTCTCTCTCTCTCTCTCTCTCTCTCTCTCTCTCTCTCTCTCTCTCTCACACGTAGTATTGAATATTAACGACGAGACGCTACGGGAGTAAACGCAATGTGAAGGGAGTAAATGCGACGGGAACAACTAACGGGATAATAATCTCTCTTATGTGGCGCAAACGAAGTTGCGCGGGTCAGCTAGTAGGTATTTTATATTATAAAAACAACTTATAACATACGAGATCTAGCTTAAAATTTCACGAAATCGAGGTATTTTCAACACAAAAATCTATCGAGGATTTTATCAGTAATCGTGTTTCGAGCCTAGAGCGTTTTTAGTTCATGAACTGAAGTTGTCTGTGTTCAAATTTTAATTCAGCAGACTTCACGAGTCCTGAGATCTAGATCAAAGTAATAGTCTATTTGGCGTCATAAGGACTCTTAAGTATGAAAATTGCGGTGGCGACATTTTGTACTATTTTCCGTCGCCACATGGGCAAATTGGGCAATAGCCTTACAACAGTCAAAGAGTAGGTAGGTAAGTAAATATTTATATTTGTGGACATTCTCACACAACATAATCTAGCCTAAATTAAGCTAATTTAAGCGGCATAAGCGCTACAGTGTTTGAAATATTTCACAAGCTAAGCTATACAGCACAGCTAGCTATTATAAAGGTACGTTTCTTATAATAATGTTTGATCATGACTAGATGTCACGATTTTAGTAAGTATTTAAAGGAATTTAGATGTAGGCAACACTGTATTAAGGGTAGGGTTGTCACGTAACCGAATTAGTTTTAAATCATTATTTTTTACAGGTACTTAGTTCATGTAACTAATCTACACTAATATTATAAAGAGGAAAAATTTGATTGTTTGTTTGATTGCATCGAAAAGGCCCCGGAACTACTGGACCGATTTGAAAAATTCATTTACTGTTGGGAAGGTACACTCTTTGCGGTGAACATAGGCTATATTTTATTCCCGTATTGCCACGGGAACGGGAAGTAAGCGGGTGGATCCGCGTGACATCCGCTAGTCTATATCTATACTAATATTATAAAGAGGAAAGATTTGCTTTTTTGTTTTTTTTTGTAGTTCGTTTGTAACGAATAGGCTCCGGAACTACTGGACCGATTTCAAAAATTCTTTCACTGTTCGAAAGCTACAGCCTTTGCGGTGAACAAAGGCTATATTTTATTCCCGTATTCCTATGGGAAAGGGAACTACGCGGGTGAAACCGCGTGACTTCCGATAGTATTATGTATAATTTGAAAGTATGGATGTGTGGATAAATTTTAAATTTTTGTGTGGATGTATGTTTTTATTTTTTTATTTCAATTTTGAACTGGGATAGGTATATAGTTTAGTCTGAATAACACATCTAGATAGGTGTAAGACGCCTATAACTTTTCCAAAGCACGAAAAAGCTCATAAAAGTTTTATACGTTTTGTATTAAATACGAGTACCTACTAGAAGCCTAGGAATTGTGTTTCCGGTACCGCTTCCTATGAGAACTTATTCCCAGAATACAAAGTAATCTATTTAGATTCCCAATTTTAACCAGATCCGTTAAGTTACAAAACATCCACACATCCACAATCACAGACTATCGCATTTATAATAATATTGGGATTCTATTCAATGGCGTAAAATGCCATCTGTTTTTGAACAAACTCGATTATGTTGTGTTATCTTATTCACAGCATGCCATGATTTATTGTGTACAAAGTTTTACTTCAGCAACGGCTACACATTTAAACCGTGTAAATTGTAGTGAAAAAAAACGTGGGTCAAATTTTAAAAAGGTGAAATGTGGGCATAAAATTTTCCTCTGCCTACCCCTTCGGGGATAAAGGCGTGATCATATGTATTTATGTTGTATGTACACTATGTACCCATTTAAAGAACGACTGTAGTGTAAGTCCTTACAGAAGCAGGCCGAAGACGGGTGTTGCGACGTGAGAGCAAAGATAATATAATAGTATTACATACAGATCGGCAACTCCCTGCCTCCCACTGAGTAAGCTTCCCCATCCCCCCACCAAAGTTGACGTATCTATTGCATTAATAGTACTTGAGAGAGTGTCACTGCGTTGAACTTGCATTACGTATTACTACCTACGTACTTTGTGCTATTGCTTTGGTTAAATTTGTGCTTAGCCGAGGGTAGGTTTGAAAAAAACCTACCTACATGAGATTGCGTTCTGTTCCTTATTATTTTGTTTCCATAGCTAGTGACCCTAGTATACTCACACACACATTCAAGCTTGATTCAAGCATTCACATTACGTGTATATTAGTGTGGGTGAAAACGAACATTTTTGTATAGAGTTTCCGCCCTGGTGAGAGTTTCACGCACGCTCCACAGCCCTAGAGGCGGGATAACACCTAAACAACCCCCAAAGATGCGGCATAGTATCCGAGCCCCTTAGGTGAGACCGCGGTGATAGCCAAAGTCTGTCGGGAATCCCGGGATATCCCTCCGAGGGCTTACCCGGGGCGCCCTAACCTTTCAATATCGTCTACCTCTCAGGAAAGATTTGTCGAATTTCCACCCCTAGATGTTGAAAATATTTTTAGTCGACCAGTTTTTATATTTTTTTTCATGTTGTTTGTTAGGAAAGAGAATAATTTTTGTTAATCCTTTAATTAGAGGTGTGAGGAAGCGTTGCAGTGGTGCCACAGTAGTGCCACTGACGCGCCACACGACGTGCCAACTGCGCTTCTAAAAATTGTATGAAAACTAGTGGTGACGCGTCTAGCTTCACGCCTCTAATTTGAAGGCGCCCTAAACCTACTCGCTTTTGCGGCGAATATAATGTCACTGTAAAAGATGGCAACATAAAAGATGGTAAGGTTCAGTTGGAAGTTGGAGCTGTGGCGATTAACGTGCAACGTCGAGCGAGCAAAGCGAAGCGGCTGCGGCAGTGGCCACCGAGCGCTATTATTGATTGTAATTTTATATTCACTAATTGGAAAAGAAATCATTTGATTGAGGTTCAGTTGGAAGTTGGAACTGTGGCGATTAACGTGCAACGGCGAGTGAGCAAAGCGAAGCGGCTGCGGCACTGGCCTGGCCGCAGCCGCTTCGCCTGGCAGCTCTATTATTGATTGTAATTTTATATTCACAAATTGGAAAAGAAATCATTAGATTGAGTTTCAGTTGGAAGTTGGAGCTGTGGCGATTAGCGTGCAACGGCGATTGAGCAAAGCGAAGCGGCTGCGGCAGTGGCTACCGAGCGGTATTATTGATTGTAATTTTTTATTCACTAGTTTGAAAAAAATCGTTAGTAAGATTGTAAAATCTCAACAGTTTACAATCTAAAGGTTTTACAATTTGACAGTATTATTATCTGGAGTATGCACTGACCTGAATAGATTGGCCCTGTAGTGCACGGTCACAATATTATATTTTAATCATTTAGGTCACCAAGCAAATGTAATAAACTTTGAGATAATATCATTCTAATAATAGTAACATACATAGGTACATATGGTCACGCCTTTATCCTCGAAGGGGTAGGCAGCGGCATATTATGCGCCCACATTTCACTTTTTGAGAATTTGTCCCACGTAATAGATATGTGTGAACCGTATTGCCGTTTTGAAAAGGACAGACGCAGGTTGTGACTGCCTGCTGTTGAAATTTTTCAAGCCGCCTGAAAAGGCCTTCAACTTAGCTAAACGACTGACATTTTACTGAAAACGCTCAAATAAATGTCACAAAGTGGTCACATGGATGGTCACCCATCCAAGGACTGGCCATAGTAAAAGTTGCTTACTGCAGTGATCGTTTACAGAACACTGAGTCCGCGGGGCCACGAGCGCTTCTTAATAATAGTATTAGGTACTTCGTTTAAAAGGGATTTTATTCAAACAGGGGAGACAAGGGTGTCATTGCACATCAACTAAATTAGAGAATAGAAAATATTGTTAAAAGAGTTTGACAATAAAAAGTAATATAAATAGCAGATAGTTAAAATGGCTCAAACTCGCCTATCGAAGGTTCCGTACAATTTTTTTCGTTTAATCAAAGATAATATAATAGTATTACATACAGATCGGCAACTCCCTGCCGCGCCACATCTGTCAGTAGAGATGACGGACGTGTTGACGGAACATTTGCTTAGCATTATTGGTCACACACACGCACACATTCAAGCTGGAGTTTTGGTTCAATTTTACTTTCTCAGGAATCGAATCTCACAGTTTTTAATTGCGCTTGTTCGGGACAAGGTAGGTATATTTCTTGGGTACACTACATTAATACGAAAAACTTAATTCCGAAAGTCACAATCACGAATTTCATAATTCCGAATTTCATAAGTCCGAATGATTCGAAATCCCGAAAGTCAAAAATCCGATGTTTCATAAATTCTTTTTATTAAAAGTCATAATTTTAAAATTCCGAATGTTTACGATTCCGACTGTCAGAATGCCGAATTTCAAGAAACCGATCCGTTGAATTCCGAATCATTAAAAATCCGCCATATTATAAATACGAACTCCGATTATAAAAAATCCGAAATATCATAAAGGGTGAATGTCGTTTCCACCCGTTCCTGTTTTATCCCGAAAACTTATCATTAAAGACGATTATTTATGTTCCCGATTCCACCCGTTTTTTTAATAAAGTATAGTCAAGTCTAACTACCGAAAATATTATTTCCAAGTGAGTGGAAGATAAACGACAAAACAAAAAAAAATAACCACGAAGGCTAAGGCGGGAGCTCCGCTCCGCTTCGCTCCCGCCTAAGCCTTCTAACCTAACCTATCCGAGTCGGGGTGTTAACCATTCTCTTATTATGGTTAACACCACGACTCGGATAGGTTAGGTTAGAAGGCTAAGGCGAAAGCGAAGCGGAGCGGAGCTCCGGCCTTACCCATCGTGGTTATTTTTTTTTGTTTTGTCGTTTGCCTTCCACTCGCTTGGAAATAATATCTTCGGTAGTTAGACTTGACCGTACTTTATTAAAAAAACTTAAACAGTGAATTTTCGGATATTTGAAATTCTGAATAATGTTTTTCGGGAAAATAACAGTCCGGTCTTTTGATTATTCGTAATAATGAAATTAGGAAAAATAAAAATTCGTACTTATGACTTTCGGATAAATGAATATCGTCCTTTTGAATATCCGTAGCTTTGTTTCTTAGGAATTATAATCTTCGGAATTTTGAACATCGGAATATTGAAATTCGGAAAAACATATTTCGGAATTTTTGGGTGTTCCCATATTTCTTATGGTTTATTCACAAATTTGTTTTTAGTTTTTTACCTGTACTTGTAGTGCCGATAAGATGATGTTACTTGCCAAATTGCATAGTAGTTCTAGGTAAACGGGAAGTACCCTATTAATTTTGATTCCCTCGAGAGTGTCGAAAAAACATTTTTTTTTGCTACCTAAGCTGTCGTAACTTTTTTTGCGATATTCAAGAAATTAAATTTTTCTCAGCTTCAACGGAATATGGACTTGAATACCTATGTGGTTTTCATTTAAACTGGATACCTCAATGTTGTCACGATATTAAGCGTCTTGACAGACAGACTGACTGATGGATGGTGGTACAGTCATCTCACGGTGGTACTCACCCAGAACTCCTGACTGTAGCCAGTAATAAGGTCTCGTGTAGTTTTAGTCGGAAAGCATCCACGAGGGAATTTCACACGTAAAAAAACAACATCTAGGTATTACCGTATTTACTTGCCAACTGTAAACAATTATTTTTTACTTTTGAAGTAAATCTTCTTTAGGCGCGACCTAGGGAGTGAACTCAATTTTTTGTGTGACGGAAGTAACGCTATTTGAATTTTGAATAGCGGATAGTTTCCGCTATTCAAAATTCGAATGAATGATGTTAATATAACATTTGATGCCGTCAATGGCAAAGAAGTTTTACTTCAATCGCGCGTAAAGGTTACACGCACACACTTTTTTTTTTTAAATTTTATTACTTTTTACACTAAACTAAATATAGACGGCATCACGAAGATACTTAGTCTATGTCACTTTTACATTATTATCTATTAAACACACAATACATTTTTCGCCCCACTCTCCTAAAAAAGGTCTACAACTACTGTTTTCTTTGTTTATGTTTTACAGTAAAATAAATACAGTATAAGTACTTACATATTCATAAAAAATGTCGTGTTAATTTAACTTCGCTCGCCATCAATGCTGATATAAAATATTATTAAAATCATTATTACAATGTAATATAATGCATAACAGAACGTGCATCAAACGATTAGTGCTGGCGCCAGACTATTCTTTTATCGAATAAAGTAAATTATCTGATACATACATACATTACCTATGGTCACGCCTTTATCCCCGAAGGGGTAGGCAGAGTTATATTATACGCCCACATTTAACCTTTTTACGATTTGTACCACGTAATGGGTGGTGAGCCGTATTGCCGTGTTGAGAGAGACAGGCGCAGGTTGTGACTGCCAGCTGTTGAAATCTTTCAAGCCGCCTAAAAGGCCTTCAACTTGGCTTAACGACAGCCATTTTACTGGCAACCTGGACCAACAGCTTAACGTGCCTTCCGAAGCACGGAATCTCTCAAATATATGTCACAAAGTGGTTACATGAATGGTCTTCTATCCAAGGACTGGCCACAGTGAAAGTCGCTTACTACATTGATCGTTTACAGAACACTGTGTCTGCAGGACTACGAGCTGAATTATCATCTATTCTATACAAATATTATAAAGAGGAAAGATTTGCTTTTTTGTTTCTTTATTTGTAACGAATAGGCTCCGGAACTACTGGACCGATTTAAAAAATTCTTTCATTGTTGGAAAGCTACACTCTTTGCGGTGAATATAGGCTATATTTTATTCCCGTATTCCCACGGGAACGGGAACTACGCGGGTGAAACCGCGTGACGTCCGCTAGTATAATTTAATTCAATACGCAATATTATGGAATTCCGTAGCAAAAAAACTGCAAAAAAATCATGTTTGTTGTATTAGAGCCCTTAATTCCCCTTTTTTTTTTATTTTTTTTTATACCTCTAGAGTGGCAGAGAAGCATACGGCCCCACCAGATGTACCGGTGGTCACCTATGGACGTTTGCAACACCAGAGGCGCCACAATCGCGCTGCCGACTCTTTAAAAACCTTCTAAGTCCTCTTTAAGTATTATGATGTACTGATGATGTTAAGTTTACATTGTTTAAATTTTTCTCTCAAGTATTTTATACGTCTATTTTCTGATTTTACGCAAAAAACTTACAGGACTCTACGCGTAAAATATAATAATGTCTGGAGAGTTTGAGTGTTTGCGCGTGAAATTGGAGACAATCGGATGCTCCGTTGTACGATTTTCCAAAATTAGTGTATTTCGAGTGTTTTATGGCTAAAAAGTGGTGGATTTTTAAACATAAAAGTTCTTTTTTTTTTTTTTTTTTTTTTTTTTATACCACTAGAGTGGCAGACAAGCATACGGCCCCCCCAGATGTACCGGTGGTCACCGCTGCCTATGGACGTTTGCAACACCAGAGGCGCCACAAGCGCGCTGCCGACTCTTTAAAAACCTTCTAAGTCCCCTTTTGAAGAACCCCATACTGTAGGCGTCCGGGAAAACCGAAGCAGGGAGATCATTCCACAACCTAAGCGTACGCGGAAGAAAGCCTCTATTAGATCTCACCGTGCTCGAGCGCTCAGGACGCAACGTGTGAGGATGAACACCCTGTCTATGGCGAGCGGTGCGATGATAGAATGTAGCCGTAGGCATCATATCAAACAATTCTTCAGAGCACAAACCGTTGTACAGGCGGTAGAACACACATAGAGAAGCAAAGTCTCTCCTGTCACTAAGAGGTTCCACACTACCTGCAAGTATGGGATCGTTGACAACTCTCATAGCTCGCCTTTGCACCGAGTCAAATGGACGAAGCTGGTATTCGGGTGCCCCCGCCCAGAGGTGACAGCAGTACTCCATATGCGGACGCACTTGCGACTTATAGAGAAGCAGTGCTTGCGCCGCAGTAAAGTACCGCCGCGCCCTTCTGAGCACTCCGAGCTTCCTGGACGCCAGCTTGGCCTTGCCCTCCAAGTGACAGCGGAACTGCACATCACTGGAGATGTCAACACCAAGGATCCCTATACTTTCAGAGATGGTGAGAGATGTGCCCTGAAATTGTGGCGCCACAGTGAATGGGGTCTTTTTTGCGGTGAAAACACAAACTTGTGTCTTGGTAGGGTTGAATTGGACAAGATTTTGTCGACCCCAATCGGACACTCTAGTGAGAGTAGCCTCGACTTCAGACACAAGTTGTTCACGACTTTCTTCCACTGCATCCCGAGAGATACCGGGACGGCCCGTGTAATAAGTGTCGCCCGTACTGTCGTCCGCATAACAATGAATGCCGTCAATAGACAACATGTCATTGATATGCAGCAGAAACAAAGTAGGGGACAACACTGAGCCTTGTGGTACTCCAGCGTTTATGGCTATGCAGTCAGAACAGCTACCGTCAACGACGGCCCTGATGCTTCTACCGGCCAGAAACTTGCACGAGTGTTGGAAAGGGATAAAACGCAGTGAAACGTGACTCTTCCATTTCTCGACAAACTCCAGAGACACTTCTAGTAAAGTCCCACCGCTTTACTAGGGAAGACTGACTTTGACTAAGGGCTGTAGTACTTGACTTTGACTGGACTTAGAGGACGAGAACTGACTTATTAATGCAAAATGAAAATATAATATGGAAACAGGATTTGACACATGGTCGAAGTAACCAAAGCCAGTATAAATTAATTAAAAAAGAAATAATAATGCCTTCAGGAAACTTTTGGGACTTCCCCGCTTTTGTAGTGCGTCAGGGATGTTCGCTGACGCGAGAATCGATGATTTTTATGTTATTATTCGAAAGAGAGTGGCATACCTGATTTTCACGGTGAGGAATAACAGCAATGGTCTCCTGAAGGTAGTAGTTAACAGAATGGATAGTTCATAGTCCTATACTGAAATGGATAAATACATACTGCTCATTCGCTCTAACTTTGCCGCTCGGCTCCATACTAAAGTCGAATTTTTAATTAGACGAAGTAAATTGACAGCAACTAATGTCACTTCTTCATACAATGTTGCGTATTTTCTATGTCGAATTTTTAATTAGACAAAGTAAATTGACAGCAACTAATGTCACTTCTTCATACAATGTTGCGTATTTTCTATGTCGAATTTTTAATTAGACGAAGTAAATTGACAGCAACTAATGTCACTTCTTCATACAGTGTTGCGTATTTTCTATGACGAAGTGACATTAGCTACTGTCAATTTACTTCGTCTTATTAACAATTCGGGTATACGCCTCTACCTACGCCAGCGGCAAAGTTAGAGCGAACGGGTAGTACAACGACACTGGGCGTCTCTACATGTCAGGACTGTTTGGGGAGCTGGATGGGATTGATTTGAAACAGTGTGTGTACATAATAGTAAAATTTATTTTATCTTGTAAACATATATTATGGGTTATGTTTGAAATAAATGTATTATTATTATAAAATCTGTTAGCAGGATTCAATAACACAAGCTTAAATTAGCTTACTTTGTGCTAGATGGCGCTGCTCTGTGTATAAAAATAACCGATAATAATTAGGTATTTATTCTTTATTACAATAATTTAGTAAACGAAAACTAGGTAATAAAATAAAAATATTAAGTTTAAAGTTCCGAGGTTTTTACTCGACTGAACCGGAAGAAGAGTAATGTTATTCGAATATAATAAACTTAATGTATCCGTTTGGTTCTGACCTCCTCTAACATAAATGGCTTGACCGATTTTGAAAAGTGAGGTGTCATTTAGATTTATATTCTTTATCCGAAGATTCGATGAAAGATCTTGCAGAAGTTAGATAGGTAGTTTGATTGTTTAAATCTATTATTTTTCCTGTTGAAGTTCTAATAAAAAAAACTTGTATTGAATGGTAATATTGTGAGCGTTGTAAACACTTAAATAATAGTTGTGACGAATTATATTTTCTGTGTCGAATTAATTTTGTGACAAGTTTATTAAATATTAAACAATATTATAGCTTACCAAATGTTTTTTTTTAATAATATATTTTTAAAAAGTGCGCACAGATAAATAGCAATAAAAAAAATCTCAATCCGACCTCAAATTACTCCTTGAAACCTTTCAGGCAGAAGTTGAATAACGTTGTTTATGCAAATTCTCTAAATACCAATTGTATGGTCATAGACCTTCCACTCGCGTCTCGAATACCAATCAACCTGACCCTTTTCCTCAATAGAAAGCCAAGATTATACTTACTAAGGGGGGATAATCCAGTTATCACATCCATTTTTCTAACAAATCACTATTTAGGAATGTATTTTTCACTTTGAATGGATGTTTCAACCTGTCACCCATTTCTTTGAAACAATTTCACACATAGAACTGATTTAATAACATTTTTATTGAATGTAATGAGCTATAGACAGTGATTGCACATTTTTCCGTATTTGTAATGATTGTTGGCACTATTTATCACAGCGGTTTCATTAACCTGACGTTCACAGGTCAAAATGACAATAAAATGGCACTTTTTAGCAACAGTTTTCACTTATATTCGTACTAATCCGTATGAATAACATTGTTTTGTTACTGTTTTTGGCAAATCAACTATTTGTGTGTTCAAAACGTTCACGTTAAAATCACATTGAACACCTTCGTCGGAACAGGCGACACAAAAACATCAACCAGAGCACGTCACAGTACTAACAGGTTTTGTTTTTTTTTTCTCTCTCTCGATCAACATGTACCACGTGACAGCATTGCTTTTTACTACATAGTTCGGCATTCAAGAACTAGATGGCGGTAAGTGCATACGTGAAAATTAAAGGCAAAAGTAATTAAATTCACTGCTAAACGTGAAATTTTTACTTTCTTCACGTGAAAAAACCATAGCAATTTTATTGGCGTACAAAATGTTTTGCGTGTGGAATGAATTTCATGTTTTATGTTGATTAGAAATAGTCTTGTTGATAAGGAGTAATATTACATTGGAATAAAGTTTAATGAAATTCAAGGTTAAGGTCAAGTGGTTATGGAGATATTACGGGATCTAGTTAAAACTAGCTGTACGCTACGACTTTGTTCGTGGCATAATACGTACGAACTCCCGTGGTAACTATTCTAGGACATCCTTCCAAGGTCTGGCCTGGGTCCTCCAGTCATAGGCAGTTAGTTAGTTTTGCTTTATTGTAACACCAAAACGCATACACATTTTATACACATTGATATTGGTAGGCAGTTGTTTGTAAGACATCGTATGGTTTGAGACGGCTGGACCGCGGCATCCATGAGGATTTCCACACGTAGGTATAAAAAAAACTCGCCTTGCACCCGTACCTCTTATTTTATAGCTTTTGTCTTTATTTTCTAACTACCCATTTCTCATGGTTATCATTTTGTCCATTTAATTCAAAGGTTGTATGAAAGAAATTGCTTTGAGCGAGAAGGCCGCCATTTGTATATTTTTACGACATTTTTTTTGTCAAATCTTATTGATGGACAATAAAGTTTAACTTACTTGCTCATCTCTAAAAACTCAAATACTGCTCGTTCGCTCTAACTTTGCCGCTCGGTTCCATACTAAAGTCGAATTTTTAATTAGACGAAGTAAATTGACAGCAACTAATGTCAGTTCTTCAAACAATGTTGCTTATTTTCTATGACGAAGTGACATTAGCTACTGTCAATTTACTTCGTGTAATTAAAAATTCGAGTATACGCCTCTACGCCATCCAGCGGCAAAGTTAGAGCGAACGGGTACTATTTTTGTCTAATACTCCAGTCCCTTAGGCAGTAGCGTGATTATGCAAAACCTATGACACTCACAAATAAAATACTTTTTTGCAAAATCGGGGCAGTATTATATCCCGAGTTTACTCACTACGTCAACTTTATAAAGTCATAATTCACAAAATTTTACTTACCCCTTTATAATAGTAGAAGGTTTAATAGTTGTAGGTTATAGGCTTTTACGTGGGGTAAATTCTAAAATAGGTGATTAAATGTGGTAATATAGTTATAATGTCTCTGCCTGCGCCTTCAGGGATAAAGACGTGATCATGATATGTATGTATATTATACATGTATATTACATGCATGTATTTCCGACACCATTTTTTCGGGAAGGTTGAGTAGAGAGTGAGTTTCAAAACAGGGGGACTCTATTGGCGTTTTGAAACGGGAATTAAGGGGGCTCCCATACAACAAACAACGTGATATTTTGCCGTTTTTTTTTGTACGGAACCGTGTGTGCGCGCGCGAGTCCGAGTCGCACTTAGCCGGCTTTTTTGCCGTTTTTTGGTACCGATCCGCACCGAGCTACGATTACTATGATCATGGTACTACCATAAATTTTGTGTGATACGGTTTGAACAAGCAGACTTGGGTACCTGGTTACCTGGTGGTTTTTTTTTGTAAAACTAATGTGGCAGACAAGCCGACAGCCCACCAGATGAACTGGTGGTCACCGTAGCCTATGGACGTTTGCAACATCAGCAGCGCTACACTCGCGCTGCCGACCCTGTAAAAACCTTCTAAGACCCCTTTTAAAGAACCCCCTACGCGAACCCCATACCCCATGCGCTGCTGACTCTACAAGAACCTTCTAAGTCTGGTCGTTCTAGATAGGGCGTTCGCTTGCCATACGAATAAAATGGGAATATTTGATTTTGTGTTGTGGAAAAGATGAGTTTTACAAATAAAAAATTATCTTATCTTATCTTACAATTTTTTAATTACTTATGTATTATTCTGTTTTACTTTTAGATTTGTATTTTTATTTTGTATTTTAATGAGGTTTTAGAACTATTTATTATCTGATTGTTTCGTAATGCGCTGTCCTATGCAAGCCAGTTACAAACCAGCGCCGGGTATTCGTACCCGGCATTATGATGAACTGGCTCCTATTTTGGTGCAACGACGGGATATTTTGTTTTTAACCAACTTCCAAAAAAGGAGGAGGTTCTCAATTCATCTTTAGTTTCTTTTTTATATTTCTTACCGGCAAATCGCTTGAAAGAGTTAACCGATTTTGATGATTCTTTTTTTATTTGAAAGCTGATGCTTACCATGTGGTCCCATATACAGGAAGTCAGAATCTGATGCTGGGATCCTGGAGAAATCGAAGAAATCCCTCGAATCGAGAAAAAAAAAAACAAAAACTAAAAATTTAAAAATAAAATTAACTTAGCACAAAGTAACAGGTAGTATATTTTTGTCACTACTTTAACAGTGTTTTTGTATTAAAATAAAGAGATTTTTCTTTCTTCTAAAACTCCTTTTGCAGAACCCCATACTGTAGTCGTTTGGGAAAACCGAGACAGGGAGAAAATAAAAATAAAATAAAATTTATTCCCTTTGAAATTTTTAAAAAATTATTTAGGTTTGTCAAAATTTTTGTGACTCTACCGGGGGTTCGGAAATGCTACAGACTGAGAAGAACACCCCAAGAAACTCAGTCCGGTCCCTCTTATTCATCTTAGTATCTAATACAGTTTTTTTTTTAAATGTAGAAAGGAGCAATTCGTGTCACTGCCAGGCAGTCTTGTCTTCTAGAAAGTCTTTAATGCTATAATAAGCTTTCTGGCACAATTTAAGCTTTACTAGTTTTTTAAATTTATTAACTGACAAACCACATGTTATGGCTGTCGGCAATGTATTGTACATTCGAATACAATTACCCGCAAAAGAATTGCTTATTTTATTAAGCCTAAATCTAGGTACAGCCAATTTATTCTTATTTCTTAAGTTTAGGTTATGGATATCACTATTTTTAATAAATTTTCTGTTATTTTTATGAGTATATAATAAGTTTTCATATATGTACTGTGAATACACAGTAAGGATGTTGATATCCTTAAACTTTTCTCTTAATGACTCCCGAAACCCCATACCATAGATAGCCCGGACAGCCCTTTTCTGCAACACAAAGATACATTCGATGTCGGCAGCGTTACCCCATAATAGTATGCCATAGGTCATGACACTGTGGAAGTAGCTAAAGTAGACAAGACGCGCTGTTCTAATGTCTGTCAGTTGTCGGATCTTTTTAACGGCATAGGCTGCAGAGCTCAGTCTGCCCGAGACTTTCTCGATATGAGGCCCCCACTGCAAGTTGGAGTCTAACTTTATGCCCAGAAAGACAGTTTCATCGACCAATTCTACTTGATCATCCCTAATCCTAATACTGGTGTTAACGAGCCTAACATTTGGCAAGGTGAATCTTATACATTTTGCTTTAGTTTCGTTTAACAATAAATTATTAGCGTTAAACCAGTGGACTACCCTAGAGAGGGCATTGTTTACTTCGTCAAGATCGCGTTGTCCACGTTCAACTTTAAATATTAAAGATGTGTCATCAGCAAACAAAACTACCTCGTGATCGTCTCTTATAAGGTGAGGGAGATCATTTATGTACACTAAAAATAGAAAAGGTCCCAGAATTGAACCCTGAGGCACCCCCATTGTTACAGCAGAACCATTTGACTGTTTACCATTTATAACTACTCTCTGTACTCTATCTCTAAGGTAAGAACTAATTAAATCCAAGGCCGTCCCCCGGATTCCATAATGATCAAGTTTTTGAATTAAAGTCTGATGCTGGACACAATCGAAGGCCTTAGATAAGTCGCAGAATACACCATAAGCATCATACGACTCCTCCCAGGCCTCATATATACACTCTAACAATTTGATGCCAGCATCCGTGGTAGACCGACCTCGCGTGAAACCGAATTGTTTAGTATGGAATAGTTTATTTGTATTAAAATGATTTTGCATTTGATTAAGCATTACCTTTTCAAAGATTTTACTAAACGTGGGTAGTACAGAAATAGGACGAAAATTGGACGGATCTGAGGTGCTACCCGATTTAAACAGAGGAGTTATTTTACTAAACTTCATTAAGTCAGGAAACACACCACTATCAACACAATTATTAAATATTATTGATAATTCAGGGGCAACCATTTCAATTAACGAATTAACTAAATGTACAGAAATTCCCCAGAGGTCAGCAGTTTTCTTAATATTTAAAGATTTAAAAGTTTTTATGACAGTGTGTATACTAATTTTACTGAATTTAAATATTTCATTACAGCAAGGAACATTTGCTTTTAACAAGGATTCTGCTATTGGGGTAGAAGAACCTAGGGCTCTGGTCAAATCTACTGGAATTCGAGAAAAAAATTGTTCAAATTCGTTAGCGACTTCGGCATCTGTTGTAATTATGTTACCATTTACTTTAAGTTTAAAATTATTATCATTCGATTTTGCTTGGCCTCTTTCTGCGTTAATTATTTTCCAAGTAGATTTAACTTTGTCTACACTATTGAGAATTTTATTACTTATATACTTTCTTTTGGCTGCTAAGCAGTCTGCTTTAAACTTTTTTGAATAAGTTTTAACGAACGTTTAAAGATCATTCCACCATCAATAATATTGAAGAACTGTCCATAAATTAACATTAGGTACTAAGGATTAACTCCTAGATCCATTTTTGAATATTCATGACCTGTTTCTAGGTATAATTTAATTTATTCTTCGCATCGTAATTCAAATGACTGTGTTCAGAATATATTTACTGCCTCTCTGGTTCTGAAGCACTATTTCGTAGTCATTGTCGTTAATGTTCACGGATCGGCTGAAATTTATACAAAACAACATTTATTGGTAAAAAATACAGAGAAACGTAATTATTACATACTAGCTGATGCCCGCAGATTTGCCCGCGTAAAATTTGTTCCCGTGGGAACTTATGCCCGGGATAAAAAGTAGCCTATGTGTTATTCCAGACTATAATGTACCTCTGTACCAAATTTCAGCCCGATCCGTTCAGCGGTTTGAGCGTGAAAGAGTAACAAACATCCACACTCACAAACTTTCGCATTTATAATATTAGTAAGATCTATATATTTAAATTATTACTATCTAAACTAAACCTAAATAAGGCTCTCGTGACATTGTGCCCAAAAGACTAGCAGCATTCCCCCTTTGAATAGCAATACCTATTCGCTGAGAGAGAAAACTGCTAGCTCTTGGGTCACCAGTCGACTCTACAAGGCGCTTTTTTAATTTTTTTAAAATTTGTTGAAATTTAATAATAATAATAACAAATAAATATTCACGGACATCTCACACAACGCTATCTGATCCCAAAGTAAGCTAGGAATAACCTGCTTGTGTTATGGGTATCAGACCACGGATATTCAATTAATACATATATACTTTTTCAATACATGCATATTATACATAGAAACACCCAGACTCTTGAGACAAATTTAAAAGTATATATTCTACTATTGAGGTGGCAAATAAGCACCAGATGAAGACGCATGAAATGGGACTCTTCTAGGGGCATGTAACTGGAGTGTTGAGGACCCAGGAAACGGAATTTAATTTCTATCAAGCTGGCCGTAAGCTTGTTAGCCACTCTAGTGGTGAGTATATACTCATATATACATTGTGAGGAAAGATTTGATTGTTTATTCGTTTGTTTGTTTGCATCGAATAGGCTTCGAAACTACTGGACCGATATAAATAATTCTGTCAGTGTTCGGAAGCTACTACACTCTTCCCAATGAACATAATTATGCAATATTTTATTCTCGTATTCCCACAGGAGCGGGAGCTAGGAGGGTAAAACCACGTGACGTCCGCTAGTCTATATTGGACTAGCGGACTGAATTGTTTTTTTCTCTTTTATGATTAAGCCAACACGCCAGTTTAGGTTCACTCACATTCAAAGAAACCCCTACAATTAAAATTTTCAAAATATCTGATTCTAAAAAGAGTTATATTTATTATAACTCTTTTATTTCTAAACCGATTTACATAAAACAAACGCTAAATGTTAACTGGAGCAAACCTCAACACATTAAAAAAACCGCATTGCAATCGGTTGAGCGGTTACTGAGATTAGCGTGCACAACCGTACAGACAAACAGATATACAGACATACAGACAAACAGACAAAAATTCTAAAAATCATTGTTTTGGGTTCTATTGCGTTCATAAAGCCCCCCTATAATATTTTTCTTATTTATCTTCCATGTACAGACAGCGACCTGTTACGATTTCATTATATGTATATTGATTTCTGCGGAATGCTATAAAGTTGTGCCGTGTGTACGTGCGGCCTTACTATTTGGTCGCGCCAGTGTAACTCTCAAACGGCTTGGAGGATCCTGAAGAATATACCTATTATTGTTGGGACATGGTCGAAAAAAGATTCTTAGCCACTTGATTCCCGGAGTCGCGGTCGGTCCAAATATCTGTGTGATCTACAAATGTTCGTTTCGGAGTTTGGGTGTTTCTATGTAACGGGTGTTTTTTTTAGAGGTATAGAACTTTAAGTTGGCCTAGCTGTTTTAACCGGCGGTAGTTTTGTCAGCTGTAAAGTGATTTATGTTTAGTATGGTTTGGCATTTTAACATAAATAGACTGAAGCCTGAACAATGCTTCCAAATTGTGCAAATTTATTCTGAAAATCATGGTTCTGTCCGAAATGCGTATCGTGATTTTCATAAGCGAATTTTCTTTAGCGGTGCAGCTCACTTTTGGTTGAATGGATACATCAATAAACAAAACTGCCATATTTGGGGTGATGATGATCCTCAAGTGTATGTTGAGACACCGTTACATCCAGTAAAACTGACTGTGTGGTGTGCTTTATAGGCTGGTGGAATAATTGGTCCGTACTTCTTTAGAAACGATGCTGACCAGAATGTTACAGTCAATCGTGACTGCTATAGAGCGAAGATTACTGACTTTTTCGTTCATCAATTGAACAACCATGATGTGCAGGAGTAGTGGTTTCAACAAGACGGCGCAACATGTTACATAGCTCGTGCCACAATTGATTTATTGAAGGAAACGTTTGGTTACCGCATAGTTTCACGTTTTGGACACGTGGATTGGCCTCCAGAGTCGTGCGATTTTACGCCACTTGACTATTTTCTGTGGAGATATGTGAAGTCGCTCGTCTACGCCGATAAGCCCGAAACGATTGACCACTTGGAGGATAACATTCGGCGCGATATTGTCGCTATACGGCCACAAATGTTGGGAAAGTCATCGAAAATTGGACCTCTAGATTAGACTACGTCCGAGCCAGCCATGGCGGTTATATGCCAGAAATCATATTTAAATTATAATGCCAGAAGATTTCCTTTCGAATAAAGTCATTTCCATATCAATAAAAACAATCACTTTCGTTTTATTCCATTTCAAAGTTCTATACCTCGAAAAAAAACACCCTTTATAATATTATGTACTTGTATTTTAAAAAAAAGTATGTTTATCGGTCTAGATTCCATAGCACAAGCTTATTATAAGCTTTATTTGGGCTAGATGACGTTGGCTGTACGAACGTGCCACAATATTTATTTATTTCTTCTGTAAGCACCTAAATATTCATGTCTCCATAGACATATAACACCGCCTTATAATTCTACTAGCTGACCCGCGCAACTTCGTTTGCGGGACATGAGAGTGAGAAAGAGAGAGGTATATTATTAATAATTTGATTAATATAATGTTTCCCGTCGCATTTACTTTCATCGCGCCTGGTCCCGTCGCGTCGCTTATACATATACATTAGAGCTGACCCGCACAACTTCGTTTGCGTCACATGAGCGAGAAAGAGAGAGAGAAGTAGTATAAATATTTAAGGTGATATAATGTTTCCCTTCGCATTTACTCCCGTCGCGTCGCTTACATTCATTAGAGCTGACCCGCACAACTTTGTTTGCATCACATGAGAGTGAGAAGGAGAGAGGTGTGGCATTAGTAAAGTGTTGTTAGTAAAGTGATATAATGTTTCCCGTCGCATTTACTTCCGCCCGTCCTTTTTTGGGGGTATATATACTACGCCAAATCGAATGCCAAATAATCGAACGTTCAAAATATCGAACGTTCAATATATGGAACGTTCAAAATATCGAAGATTACAATATCAATGTTGATGCTACGTTTACACGCTTGCCAAGCCTTGGCAAACGGCAAACAGCCCCAAGCCATCACAAATCTTGTTTGCCGTTTGGAAGGCGTTTACACGCTTGAGAATGTGTCAGTCTGCAACCTACCTCCAAGCACGGCGGACACCGAACTTGTCACGGCTATTGCATTTCGTTTAATGTATTTTTATTTGAAATGCAAACAAAGTGAAACAAAAAAATAGGAAAGCTCGACGACCACGAAGATGGTGGATGCTAATAATGCTCCAGAAACAAAAGACTCTAGCCACTCATTTTTTAGGGTTTCGTAACCAAATGGCAAAAACGGAACCCTTATAGATTCGTCATGTCTGTCTGTCTGTCTGTCTGTCCGTCTGTCTGTCCGTCCGTGTGTCACAGCCACTTTTCTCCGAAACTATAAGGTCTATGCTATTGAAACTTGGTAACTAAAAAAACTAAAAAAGCAGTAAATTTTGGGGGTCCCCATACTAAGAACAGAAACTCAAAATTTTTTTTTTCATCAAATCCATACGTGTGGGGTATCTATAGATAGGTCTTCAAAAATGCTATTGAGGTTCCTAAATCATCATTTTTTTCTAAAGTGAATAGTTTGCGCAAGAGACACTTCCAAAGTGGAAAAATGTGTCCCCCCCCCCCCTCTAACTTCTAAACTAAGAGAATGATAAATCTAAAAAATATATATGATGTACATTGCCGTAAAAACTACCAACGAAAATTGGTTTGAACGAGATAGAGCTGGTAGTTCTTTTTTTAATACGTCATAAACCGCAATTTTTGATTAGAAAAATCACTACCACTGCGAAGGTGTTAAAACATCAATCAAAGTTACAACGAACTATAAAACTTTTATAATATGCTACTTGCTGCTACGAAACCCTTCATGGGCGAGTCCAACTCGCACTTGGCCGGATATTTTGTTATTTAGCACGAGCAAGCAAGCGTGTAGTCGCCGCGAGATCACAATGGCTACTAAACGCGGACCAACGTGTAAATGCGTCGCAAACGTTTGCCGCCCCTTTGATCTGCATCAAAAAACCGACACTCTACTGGATCGGCAGCAAGCGCCGACAAACTCACGCGAGCCAAGCCAAACGCCTTCTTTACACGCTTGTGATTGTCGACGTTTGCCAAGGCTTGACAAGCGTGTAAACGTACCATTAAACGTTCGAGTATTTGGATGTTCGATTATTTGGCATTCGATTTGGCGTAGTACCTATACTCCTTTTTTGGTACGGAACTTATGTGGGTCCGACTCGCACTTGGCCAGTTTTTATCTTTCAGTTGATTGGCTACCACTGCAGACCACGTTTACTCCCGTCGTCACGTCGCTCATAGTTTAAAACTTATTGAAAGGGGTTATTGTAAGTTGACCTTAAAAGATAGGCATATGCTGCTAAGTACATTTTTTTATAACTTTTGAAGAGGAATATTTTTGTTATACATTATTTTCACGTTACTTTAACCATTTACGCCACGTACGCAGTGGAAGCTCTCAAAAGATAGAATTTTTCCCCGTTCTCGAGACATTAATTATGGCTGCTCTGCTCCTTATCGTCTTAGCGTGATGTTATATCGCAATTAGCCATCCTCAATAAACGGACTATTAAACTGAAAATTTATTTAAGAACGTAATTAAAAATAATATAGGCACATTATTAGGGTTATACAAGAAACATAAAATTAACTGAAAATTATTTTTTGAAATGCAACCAGTAGTTTCTGAGATCCTAGGACAAACAAACTCTTCAGTTTTGTAATTTTGTGAGCGAACCTTATAGATCAGTGCAGATGGCTCTGAAAATGATGAAAAATGTAAAAAATTAGTAGTAGAATCAAACCTATTGCAAAAGGAAGAGAATGTGACAAAAATAACAGGAAAAATAATTTACGGGCGATCTGAGGTCGGGAAGTGAAAAAAATGGGGGTTTTAAGGGGGAAAAAGGGGTTTTCTCGATTTCCGACAAAACTACGAGTCCTATTGGCAAAGTTGATGGTTTTATGGTATGTTGATAAATAAAATAAAAAAAAATCGACAAATATTTGTGTAAATATTAATAAATAGCTCAAAATTGTACATGAATGATTAAAATAGAAAAATATGATTGGAGTTCTTTTGCATTTTCTGAGAAAATTTACCATTGTGATGTATATATATTTTTACACTATCAAAAAGAAGAGATTTTAAGTAACAAAAAGCCCACCAATTTTTAAAAAATATCTGATATTTTGACAGGTGATTTTTCGATTGAAAATTTCAATACTTTTGCGATATTAAGTCAATAAAAGGAGAAAAAATAAACATTTTGGATTAAAAAAAATACAGTGCATTAGGAACATAAAAAGAAAAGTTTCTGCCAAATTTCATGACAAAACGAACATTTTTGTAAAAGAAAAAAATCAGAAACTCAACATCTGGGTTTTTTGAGTGTTTGACATAGTTTTTGAGGTTAGGTCATAAAAGAATAAATGCAAAAGTTGTAGATTTTTTTATTTCCTACAACTTTGCCAGTTTACATTTTTCCATAGGACTTGTGGTTTTGTCGGAAATCGAGAAAACCCCATTTCCCCCTTTAAAACCCCCATTTTTTTCACTTCCCGACCTCAGATCGCCCGTAAATTATTTTTCCTGTTATTTTTGTCACATTCTCTTCCTTTTGCAATAGTTTTCATTCCACTACTAATTGTTTATATTTTAAAAGCTATCTGCACTGGTCTATTAAGAAACAGACAAATTAGGTTATTGTGATCGAACCTTAAAAGATGGACATATTATTATGCTGCCGCGAACTTTTTTTTATGAACTTTTTAAGAGAAACAATATTGTAGTACTACAATATTGTTTCTCTTGTGTACATAATTTTTACGTAACTTTAAGCATTTACGCAGCGTACGTACGCCTCGGAAGCTCTCAGACGGTAAAAAATATTCCCCGTTTTCGAAACATTCTTGAGTACTGCTCCGCTCCTATGCATCTTAGCGTGATGTTATATAGCCTATAGCCATCCTCAATAAATAGACTATCAAACTGTAAAAAATCCAACCTGTAGTTCCGGAGATCCTAGCGTTCAAACAAACAAACAAACAAACAAACTCTTCAGCTTTATAATATTAGTATGGATGAATGTCTCTCCCTAACTTGAAAATAAGTCTAAATTTTATTGACGGTTGTAAATCCGGGAAATACGTTAAGATGAAGAAAAGGTATGACGCAAACATCCATAGCGAAGGTCAGTGCCTTTGCATAATAAAAAAAAAATGTAAGTCATCTAACGGTTGCTATAGCAACGCATAATGTAAACATTGGTCAAATCAATAATATTCTGTTGTTGTTAAAAGAATTCATTAGAGATGAGAAGAATTTTACTTTAAAACAGTAGGTAAGTGACATTACGCCTATTTTGATCTTTAAGGTAGGTAGATACAACACTGTGTACTATTTTTCAATGGTCTTAAATGATAATATATATAACTCTATGCTTAAATTGTACTAATTCCTTTTCTTCTTGAACTCCGTGTGTAGATTTTTTTTTGTAGCGTATAGGTAGGGTAAACCGTAGCGAAAAATTCTAAATCTATGGGTAAACCACCCAATTATTGGCACTCGTAGAATGAATTATTGGCACTTTAGTTAGAGTATATTTCGAAAAAAATAAGGGAAACCAAGTTTATTTTAGTTCAGTGTTGCCCATTATGTAGTTGTAGGTATAATATGCATTAAAAAGTAAAAATAGTATTATTTTTCTGTTAGAAATGGGCAATATACTCTAAAGTGCCAATAGTTGGAGGAGTGCCAATGATTGGGTGGTTTCCCTAACTGCTTACCTCCTCGGCGCCAATATTAGCTATTCGATTCCCACTGGGTGCAGATTTGAAAAACCCTATCCTAATTAACCCAGGCTCCAAAAAGTGTTGCGAATTCATGATTTTTCGGATTCAACCCCCAGACATCGCATACACTGCCATTCCACCATTGAAACGTCAGTTTAATTGGAGACTTCTTCATTTTTTTACTGTATTTGTTAGCGGCAACAGGAATACCTATTACTGTCTTGCTATCATGATTCATGAGATACAACCTCGTGACAGACAGACAGACAGGGTCCCGTTTTTATATTCACCCTCGAGATTTCCCAAGATTCCCAGCAGCTAACTATATCCCTTGTATATTGTTTCAGGGTAGCCAGAACACCAAAATGCCGGAGTTAGTGGAGCAGATGTACTGCTCGCAGCAGATCGTCATCCCTCCCAAATTTCCGTATATACTCAAGAGGTATTGTAAAGGTATGATCTCTTATATTCTCTTTCTCTTTATTATAAACGCGGTTTCGCCCGCGTAGCACTCACTACACTAGCCTATGTTAAGTACTCAGGGTGAACGTAGCTTTCCAATGGTAAAGGAATTTTTGAAATCGGCACAGTAATTTTTGTGTTAATTCATTACAAATATACACACAAAAATTCAATTTTTTCCTCTTTATAAAATTTGTGTAAAAATAAACCGGCCAAGTGCGAGTTGGACTCGCCCATGAAGGGTTTCGTAGCAGCAAGTAACATACACTCGAGAGCAATGAATCCGGGTCACTTAAAGAATGTTAAAAATCTCGGAAACTAAAAATGATAGGTTAATGCAATAAATTGTATTTAATAGACAATGTAATACTCCTTAAATGAAAGTAAAAAAAATATGAGTCACCATACATTTTATTAACACAAAATTACATAAAGAAAAAACTGCCGATCTCTCCTTAAAACAAAAATAGGAAACATGAAATTTTTGAACTTTATTACGATTTTCTTGAATTTTAATACTTCGTATTGCCTCCTCGTGCTTCCATTACTGCGTTTACGCGGTTTGGCATGCTGTACACCAAGTTCCTTATACGATTTTGGGGAATATTCTCCCATTCCTCTGTGAGAGCAATTTTGAGCTCACGAAGCGTGATTGGGGGAGGGTTTCGTTGTTTTACGCATCTGCCTAGCTCGTCCCAAGCATGCTCGATCGGGTTGGTATCCGGGCTGCGCGCTGGCCACTCCATACGAGTAATGTTCATCTCTTGAAGGTAGTCATTCACAATCCTACCTGTATGAGGTCGGGCATTGTCATGCATAAATATAGCATCCTCACCTAAATTGACCATAAATGGACCAACGTGATCATTGAGGATTTCTTCCACATATCTTACGCTAGTTAAAGAGCCGTTTTCTATGATCACCAGCTCTGTGCGACTTTCAGAAGAAATTCCGGCCCACACAAGTACAGACCCACCACCGTAGGCTACTTTTTCTTCGATGCATGCTTGCTTGAATCTTTCCCCTGGTCTTCGATACACTCTGTGTCTTCCATCGTGCTTGTAGAGCATAAATTTTGATTCGTCGGAGAACATAACTTTTGACCAATCTTCAATACTCCAATTTACGTGGCTCTGGGCATACCTTAGTCTCGAAATACGATGCCCACGCCCCAGTTTAGGGCCGTTTGCAGGTCTAAGGGGTTTTAAGTTAGATTCAGCAAGCCGACGTCTTACTGTCCATGCACTTGGGTTACTTCCTCCGAGGCGTCGAAACTGATTGGTGAGTTCAGTTCCTGTGAGAAAGCGATTTCGAAGCATGGTGTTCACCAAGTATCGGTCTTCTCGTGCTGTGGTACACCTGGTTCTGCCCGTTCCTGGTCTGCGTAGGTTAGAACCAGTTTCTTCGTAACGTCGGAGAACTCTTTGTACTGTTGACAGCGACACACCGACAGTCCTGGCTGTATCGCGCTGACTCCGGCCGGTTTCCAGCATTGTAAGTATTCTGGTGCATTCTTCAGGCGTAAGCGACATAATTTCAGCTTGATTAATGAATATAGAGCACTATCAACATGGTTTATGTACCCACATAAATGACAGATTACAAACAAAAGCAACACCAAATGCTGTAATTTCGTAGTTCCATCTTCGAAAGTGGCCCTTTTTCAAATTTGATTTTTTTATGATATAACTTTACAATAACTAAGAAGTTTTAATACCTTCATTTAAGGAGTATTACATTGTCTATTAAATACAATTTATTGCATTAACCTAGCATTTTTAGTTTCCGAGATTTTTAGGATTCTTTAAGTGACCCGGATTCATTGCTCTCGAGTGTAATATAAACGTTCTTATAGTTCGTTGTAACTTTGATTGATGTTTTAACACGTTCGCAGTGGTAGTGATTTCACTAACCGGAAATTGCGGTTTATGACGTATTAAAAAAAATCTACCAGCTCTATCTCGTTCAAACTAATTTTCGTTGGTAGTTTTTATGGCAATGTACATCATATATTTTTTTAAAATTTATCATTCTCTTAGTTTAGAAGTTAGAGGGGGGGGGGGGGCACTTTAGAAAAAAATGATGTTAGAAACCTCCAAAGCATTTTTGAAGCATTTTTGTCTATAGAACCCCACACGTAATGGGTTCGATGAAAAAGAAAATTTAGAGTTTCAGTTCTGAGTATGGGGACCCCCAAAATTTACTGCTTTTTTTCTAGTTTTATATTAGAATCTTAATGCGGTTCACAGAATACATCTAGCTACCAAGTTTCAATAGCATAGACCTTATAGTTTCGGAGAAAAGTGGCTGTGACACACGGACGGACAGACAGACGGACAGACAGACAGACAGACAGACATGACGAATCTATAAGGGTTCCGTTTTTGCCATTTGGCTACGAAACCCTAAAAAAAGAATTAATATAGTTTTAAGGCCGACTGCGCGATTATTTCTGGTGATGCAAGCATTCATAGGTTAAGATGAGCACTTTCTATCAGGTGGGCCGTAAGCTTGTCTGCCACCTTAGTGGTATAAATGAAGGTTTTGTTACATAATTAGGAAATGCCAATTTTCATTTCATACACCTAACGCCATCTAGTGACAAACTTAGCAAAGTTTTTACTACTAGAAGAATTTTAGCCCCTCTTTACCACAGATTATATAATATATTCTATTTCTTTACATATAAAATAGATTGCAGAGGGACTTATGGCGAGACTTGTGTCTGTAGTCTGTGACTCTGTTGAAATAAACTGCGTCACTAGGTCACGTGGATCATCTGTTCAAAGTTTGAAATAATACAAAAATGACAACGTCAATCGGATTGAACTTTCACTTTCACAATAAACGTTTTAGAGAGGGGCAGGGAGGGTGAGACCGTCTCACGGCTTCTTGTTTCTATGATCTTCAGGGTCTGTTCCAGCTTCCCCTATGTGTGATGCACCGGACAAGGTCATAGCGAGGAACTGGAAATAAACCAGGCGCTCGTGGCCCCGCGGGCTCAGTGTTCTGTAAACCATCACTGTAGTAAGCAATATTTACTAGGGTCAGTTATGGATGGGTGAACACCACGTGACCACTTTGTGACATTTATTTGAGTGCGTGTCCGTGCTTCGGAAGGCACGTTAAGCCGTTGGTCCCTGTTGCCTGTAAAATGGTAGTCGTTAAGCCAAGTTGAAGGCCTTTGTGGGCGGCTTGAAAAATTTCAACAGCGGGCAGTCACAACTTGAGCATGTTCATATCAACACGGCAATCGGCTCAGCACCTATTATGTGGGACAAAATCTAAAGGTGAAATGTGGGCATATAATATGCCTCTGCATATCCCTTCGGGGATGCAAGGCGTGATCATGTGTATGTAAATGTACCTCCCAACTTATCTGGGCAATCAGTCTCCCATTTTTTCTATAATATTGTTAGTGCCCGACTTAATTCTTTTGGACCTGTAGCACTTGGATAGGGTTGTCAACATAAGCCTTTGAAAAACCCTATTTTGAATTATAATTTTTACTTTTCCAGCTGCAATCAAAACCCAGCCATACGATCTTCTACGCTGGTCATTTGAATACTTCAAGGCCCTCGCAGAGCTCAGACCACCTCCAGTCAAGTTGCGACTGGAGTATCCTGTCTTCAGCACTGAGGGCGGACTGACACGAGGATGTTTGAAGGTCATGGCCCAGCAGGTAGGAATTGTGATTGATTTAAGGCCTTGAAGTTTCTGAAGTTAAAACTTCGTAGGGCGATTTAGGCATTTTATAGGGACCAAAAACGAAAACAAACGAAAACGAGACCGCCATAATTACCGACACCACGAAACCGGAAAACTCGGAAAAACTTGGAACACACAGGTGCAAAGCTAGGGACACAGTTCATTTTCCGACTGCAATTAAAACCCAATCATACGACATCCTACGCTGGTCGTTTGAGTACTTCAAGGCCCTCGCAGAGCTCAGACCACCTCCAGTCAAATTGCGGCTGGAGTATCCTGTCTTCAGCACTGAGGGGGGACTGACGCGAGGGTGTTTGAAGGCCATGGCTCAACAGGTAGGAATTGTAACTGATTTATGGCCTTGAAGTTTCTGAAGTTGGCTTCTTAGGGCGATGTAGGCATTTTATAGGGACCAAAAATTTGATAACGACTGAAAACGAGACCATCAAGCTTACCGACCCCACGAAACCGGAAACCTCGGAAATTTTGGAAAACTGGACACTCGGGAAATCCGCAAACTCGAAACTCACGGGGGCACGCAACTAGGAACACAACCCATTATCTAGCTGCTATCAAAACAGAACCATACGACCTTCTGCGCTGGTCGTTTGAGTACTTCAAAGCCCTCGCAGAGCTGAGACCACCTCCAGTCAAGTTGCGGCTGGAGTATCCTGTCTTCAGCACTGAGGGCGGACTGACGCGAGGGTGTTTGAAGGTCATGGCTCAACAGGTAAGCTTAACCCATCGTCTGTGTAGGCGGCAGCGCGGGGTATCCCGCGTCTGTGTACCCTGTGTCGAGCGGCGCGAGCGGTGTCGGCTGATGTTCTTAAAATGACGATTTCTCATAACTTTTCTATGGTAGCCATTTAAAATACCTTACCTCACTGGAATCGTTATGAAACAAGCTAATGATAAAATCATAGATAAGACCAGTTCTGCCTTGTAATGTATTACTAATTTCTATTAGATAAACGAATTTGTTATTTTCCACCAGTTTTCTCTACAAAAAATGTAAAAAAAAAACTGTAAAATTCAAAAAAAAAAAAAATTTTAGTTTTTTAAATACATCCTATTACACAATGTTCAACAGACACAATACAACTCGTCATACATTTTTTTTTATTTACAAGCTTCTCAAAATACGACTCATTTCGGCGACCCGACCGCCGACCGCCAAAAAAAGGTTAAGTTCATGCCATGATTCTGAGAAAACTGTGCTTCAAGTGGCTTACATTCTTTTTTTATTCGTAAGTATGGTCCTTAATTTTTTTTTTCACAGAGTTTTGTTTGACAAACGTGTTTAGTTTATTAGAAATTGAACAATGAACCAAGCACTTAAAAAGAGGCCCAAAAAGGGTAGTCGTAACTTTGTTTTTTTTTTATTTTTTTTTATGTTTTTTTTTTCATAAAAATTTACAATCTACAGCTACATGACTTTTCCTAATCGATAAACATAAAAAAAAGGTGTGCTGGCATACAAATATATTTCAGAAATGAATTATTTGAAATTTGAAATTTTTGCAAAAAATTATCGAGAATTTCGACCAAATTTTACACAAAATTATTGAGATAGATTTTACATTCAATGCTTGAAAACAATAAAAGAATACATAAAAATACATAAAATAACGATAGATTGTCATCATTACAGTATTTATTCTTTGTATTTCATCCAAATGTATGGGCTTGTGTGACGCCGTGACGCCGACGGCGCGTAAAAATACAATGAATGTTCGTTGAAAGTAACTATTTTAGGTACAAAATCTTTATGAAATACACAATCTACGAATAAAACCTCTAACCTAGTCATGATTTTGTTAAATTTTGAAAGTGAAAAACACCAAACACAAATGTAATTACACGCAACACAGTACCGGTCGTCGGTTGCGGCTGGAGTATCCTGTCTTCAGCACTGAGTGGGGACTGACGCGAGAATGCTTGAAGGTCATGGCTCAAAAGGTAGGAATTGTGATTGATTAAAGGCCTCGAAGTTTCTGAAGTTGGCTTCGTAGGACGATTTAGGCATTTTATAGGGAACAAAAATGAAAACAATCGAAAACGAGATCGCCAAAATTACCGGCACCTCGAAACAATCACTCGGTAAAACCAAGCGCCTATGAGGTTGCTGGTTCTTACAGGGTCGGCAGCGCGTGTGTCTCGCTTTTGGTGTTGCAAACGTTCATAAATTACGGTCACCACTTCTATCGGGTAAATAAAAAAAAAACTAGGCAAAATCTCGGCAAACCTGGAAAAGTCAGAACACAGTGTATGCAGCAAGGAACACAATCCTTTTTCCAGCTGCTATCAAACCCAATCATACGACCTACGCTGGTTCTTTGAGTACTTCAGCGTTAACGTTTTTGATGTAAAACCTTCTTAGAGCAAACAATAGGCATTTTTGTAGAGAACTTGAACTTGCCCTGTGTGGCGACAGGAAAGAGTAGAAAATGTCGCCACCACAATTCATCCCGAAGGTGTCGTAAGGACTAAGGGAACACTTTCGCAAAACGATCCATAGCTTAGAAAAGGCAAACTCGAAATGAAACCACATGTCACAAAATGACAATCGTTGAGCCAAGTTCAAAGCCTTTAGTCTATTCCCGTGTTGAAATGGACAGGCACAAGTAGTGACGACACACAGTTGAAAATTTTCAATTCGCCCATAAGGCCTTTGACTTGACTTACCTATTGCCATTATGCTGACACTGTCTGACTTCATTTAGTTCTGTATGTTTTTACTGAATACTCGTTATACGTCGAATAGTTTTTGAAGCGCTCGTGGCCCCGCGGACTCAGTGTTCTGTAAACGATCACTGCAGTAAGCAACATTTACTATGGCCGGACATGGATGGGTGACCACCACATGGACCACTTTGTGACATTTATTTACGAGCGTTTCCGTGCTTCGGAAGGCATGATAAGCCGTTGGTCCCGGTTGTCGGTAAAATGACAGTCGTTAAGCCAAGTTGAAGGCCTTACGGGCGGCTTGAAAAATTTCAACTGTGGGTCGTCACAACCTGCGCCCGGGTCGGCAGCGCGTGTGTAGCGCCTCTGGTGTTGCAAACGTCTATAGGCTACGGTTACCAGCCTTCCGGTGGGCCGTAAGCTTGTCTGCCACCTAAGTAGCATAAAAAAAAAAAAACCAGATTACACAGATTGCCGCTACATAAGAAAATCTTTTTCCAGCTTAAAGATTCCAGGGATCTTCCACTGCCAGTAGTGAAGAGAGCTTGGCAAGGATTCTGCTTAGACCCTGAGGAGCTCAAGAGGATCTTCTGTCTTTGTGATGTGTACAAAAGAGAGGAATGCATTCCCTTTTTGCATTTCATAGCTGTGGCAGGAGGATTGCTGACTAAGGTTCGTTTGCCTCTCTTTCTTTCTAAGTTTTATCTTTCTTTCTTTCTATTTCCCCTGGAACTAAGCTATGGAAAGGATCGTTGCTCTGTCGAGTCATAGAAACTTGGAATGTTTTGCCAGTTTCGTGTTTGTTTTCAACGACAACTTTGGGTTCTTTAAGTGGAGCGTAAAAAGGCGCTTCATTTGACACTTATTCCAATTTAAAGACTATTGAGTCACTCTCAAAATCAAGCAGATTTGAAAGTGGCTCTCAATTTCAGCAGGGCTTTTTGGTGCGTGTGAGAAGCCTCATGGATGCTATGCCAAACTCCTACTGACTAAAACCACAAGGTGCCCATCCATCTGCCTACGGACGGGGATCCCGGGTACGCCCTCAGAAGGATAACCCTAGGACTCCTGACACAAACTTTGTTCATAGCGGACCCGGTTTTAGTTTTATCACACTTCTGGAGGGATTTAAGTGTTTTAGGCGTCATTTTGGCTAGCTAAATATATCCAATCGTCAGCCTCTTCACGCTCCGCTTAAAAAACCCATGGTCCTAGTTGGAGGGAAACATTATGCTCTGACAGAAGGATCGGACCTTCCTAGTTGCTATGGTATATTAATGTAGATATTTTAAAGTTAAAAGGCAACTTAGCTAAGACGGGACTTGTACTGGTGACATTTGCTTAACCCAAAGTAATGCTCTTCCAATAATCGAGCTACAGAACAGTATTAAAACAAGCTGGAATACATTCCTGGGGTATCCTTCCGAGGTCTTAGCCAACCGTAGGCAGTAGGTAGGATACGAGTGGTTTTTACTTTTTAGTCGGTAGGAGTCCGGCATAGCATCCATGTAGGATTTTCCTCTCGCTAAAAAAGCTGCAATACTAGGTAGGGTAAACCACCCAATTATTGGCACTTTTAGAATGAATTATTGGCACTTTAGTTAAGTGCGCCTTCACACTAGCGTAGGCGTTCGATGGACGTATGCGCAGCGTAGACGCGACGTATACGCGACGTATAGGCGGCGTATACGCCGCGCTAGCGTCACACAATTCGTTGACGTTTTGGTATCATCGTTAACAAAATAGATTCTGACCAGGAAACACTATTGATGGCTTTACTTTAAAAAAAGAAGACTATTGCGAACTGCGAATAGAATTTTGTTCGTGGTTCGGGAAAGACTTTCCGGGCTGCGCCTCGGGACCCTATGCTATTATTTTTTATATCGATTTCTTCATTAATTACATAATAATTAAAACGATGCATACGAAAATACATGTAAGGGTCCGTTCACACAGGCCGACTCGGAGAGCATCGGCGCGCACTTTTCTTTTCACACAGACCGGATCGTATACGCTCGGAGTTGGTCGGAGCCGAGCCGCCAACTATTTCACACAGACCGGCTGAAAGCGGATGCGCTCGGAGCCGGTCGGATGCGCTCACAGCCGGTCGAATGCGCTCGCAGCCGGTCGGATGCATCGAGTGCATCGATTCACTACAAAGGCAGTACCAGTATTCCAAGTTCTCGGTGTTAACGGGTGCTTTTCGGAACATGGTTTTAGATAGCTCCGATGAAGAAATATATTAATTTTTCATCAGTCATGTTTTCGTATAAGTGCACACAACTGTTCACTGTTTTAATTGTCCTATCAAAATGGCGGTTGGCGTGGGGCGGCGCGCACGCAATCGGAGCCGATCGGCTGCGCCAGCGGGAAAGAGCACGCAATCGGAGCCGATCGGCTGCGCGAGCTAGAAAGAGCATGCAATTGGAGCCGATCCGCTGCGCGAGCGAGAAAAAGCATGAAATCGGAGCCGAACGGCTGCGCGAACGAGAAAAGTACGCGATCGGAGCCGGTCAGCTCCTCTTAGTATTTCACACCAAGCGCGTTCAAGCATTCTTAATGACAAATGCAGTGCACATGCAAAAATAAACCTTACTTCAAATAATAAAAACTCTGTTTTCAACGTGGTAAGAATCTGCTCTCCTCTCCGAGCCGGTCTGTGTGAACGGACCCTTAATTTGCAATCGAACATGGCCGCCGCCGCGCCGTATTTACAAAATTTCATGATGGGTATCGTTTTAGAGGTTTTTAGTATGCTGAGTACGAATTGTATGACGATTTTGAAATCCAATATGGCCGCCGCGCTGTAATTACGAAATTTCATGATAGGTATCGTTTTATGGGTTTTTAAGTATGCTGACTACGAATATCATGATATTTAAATTCCCACTCAGCATATAAAATAACCGGCATCCTGTCGTTTGGCAGAATTTGTTTCGTCAATTTTCACTCCCCAAAAAACTTATCGCATAGTTTCATTTCCTAAAAGAATCTTTAGCAAATTTATATTTCGCATTTTAATTGCTTCGTCAAATTACAGCTTGCTCAGTTTTTATTAAGTCAAATATACTCTTAAGATACTTATTTTCTAGTAGCAGTCATTTCCATGCCGAGAATAAGTCGCTTGTGAACAGGATTGTACACAATCCCCCAGTAACGCGGCGTATACGCCGCGTATACGTCGCGTATACGTCGCGTCTACGCCGCGCATACGTCCATCGAACGCCTACGCTAGTGTGAAGGCGCACTAAGAGTATATTTCGAAAAATAAGGGAAACCTAGTTTATTTCAGTTCGGTGTTGCCCATTATGTAGTTGTAGGTATGCATTAAAAAGTAAAATAGCATTCTTTTTCTGTTAGAAATGGGCAAAATTACCTAAAGTGCCAATAATTGGAGGAGTGCCAACGATTGGGTGGTTTACCCTATATTATTATTATTATACGATGTTTGGGAACGGTTTTGTAGCTCATTTAGCTTGTCACGAGTTATAGCTACACTTCTTAAGATACAGCCAAGGAACTTATACTTATACTTCTAACGTTAGAACTTTTTAGAACTTATACTTCTAACGTTAGAAGTATAAGTTCCTTGGATACAGCTAATATTAATACATCTGAATAAAAGCATTCAAAAAATGTATGCTCCAGCGCAGAAGAATTTTCTAAGGGTTTGGGGTTCTTCAAAGGGACCCCCTTTGAAGAACCCTAAACCCTTTTAAATTGTCTGCTTTCAATTTAAATTTAAATTTTAAAGATTCTAAAGTATTTCTTCATCAGATGATTTATTATTTGCAGTGTTTAACCCACACCATGATACTATTATGCGAGTCCCTCACGAAGGAACCCGATGGTGGTTCCGCAGCGATTCCTGTCAAGGATTTCATGATAATGTACCGATTTCTGGCATCCATTGACGCAAGTTCAGATATTAAATACTATAATGGATATAGGGAAGGTAAGATATACATTTTTTGGAGTGTACATACATACATACATATGGTCACGCCTTTATCCCTGAAGGGGTAGGCAGAGGCATATTTTAAGCCCACATTTCACCTTTGTATAATTTTATTAATAGGTGGTGAGCCGTGCCGTGTTTAAATGGACAGGCGCAGGTTGTGACTGCCTGCTGTTGAAATAAAGCCTTCAACTTAGCTTAACGACTGCCATTTTACTGCGCTCAAATAAATGTCACAAAGTGATCACATGGATTATAACACCCATCCATGGACCGGCCATAGTGAAAGTTGCTTACTGCAGTGATCGTTTACAGAACACTGAGTCCGCGGGGCCACGAGCGCTTCTTTGGAGTGTAACTATTTATTAATCTGTGGTTTCGTACCCAAAGGGTTCATCCGAACTTTGAACCTATTGCATTTATTAGCAAACTAACTGACCCCGCAACTTCGTTTACGTCACATAAGGTGTATGAAATGAGAAGTACTTATTTCTTCATCAGACTCATCAAACATCGTGTGAAACTGCCCTGTTTGCTTAATCATAAAAGAGCTTAAAGATTAAAGTCTATTCTAAAACAATTCAGTCCACGGCATTGGCGCGGTCTGAATTAATTTAAAATAGCCTTAATCATTAAGCTCTTTTATGATTAGGCCAACACGCCAGTTTAGATTTACCCATTTTTAGATTCATATGTCTATGTATGATTCTTAAAAGTGTTATAACTTTTTTATTTATTAACCGATTGACTTGAAATAAAAAGTAAATGTTAAGTGGAGTAAACCTCAACACAAAATAGAGAAAACCGCATTGAAATTGGTTAAGCGTTTACTGAGATTAGCGTGCACAAAAGTACAGACAAACAGATATTCAGACAAACAGACAAAAATTCTAAAAATCATTGTTTTGGTTTCTATTGCGTTCATAAAGCCCCCCTATAATATTTTTTCTTATTTATGTTCCATGTACAGACAGCGACCTGTTACGATTTTATTATATGTTTTGATTTGATATTGATTAGGCAAAATATATCAAATCTACGATTCTATTCACACATACATTACACGCATAAAATGATAATAATTGATAACTCGGTCAAGGATGCTACGTATTTTGCACTGATAAGCTTTCAATTACACTGCCTCTGTGGCGCAGTCGGTACTCGGTAGCGATACCGCCTGCGGTGCTGGAGGTCGTGGGTTCGATTCCCACCGGAGACAAATATTTGTGTGACCCATAAGTGTTTGTCTCAAGAGTCTGGGTGTTTCTATTTATAATATGTATGTATTTAAAAGTATATAAGTATTAATATCCGTGGTTCGATACCCATAACACAAGCAGGTTATTCCTAGCTTACTTTGGGATCAGATAGCGTTGTGTGGAATATCCGTGAATATTTATTTATTAATTATTTATTTAATATAAAATGTGTTTAGGGTTTCGTACCTAAAGGGTAAAAACCGGACCCTATGATGAGATTTCGCCGTCTGTCTGTACGTCACGAGTCTGTATCTCAGGAACCGTGATAGCGAGAGAGCTAAAATTTTTCAGAGATGATGTATTTCTGTTGACGCTATAACAACAAATGCTAAAATTAGAAAAAAAATGGATTAAGGGGGGATACAACAAACGTTACTTTTTGCCGTTTTTTGGTACGGAACCCTTTGTGCGAGAGTCTGACTCGCACTTGGCCAGTTTTTTAACCAACTGTGATAAAGGAGTATAATTTTTGTACAGTCGAACTAGATTTCAATTTCTATGGTATGGTATTTGTAAAACAATTGTAAACCGCTCGTCACGCCGCGCCGGCGACTTCTTTTTTTTTTGACGTGAGGGAAAAGCCTACATGGATGCTATGCCGGACTCATAACAACTAAAAAACCACACGTATCCTACCTAACAGCCTACGGTTGGGAGCCCCGGGTATGCCCTCGGAAGGATATCCCAGGACTCTCAAATGCCGTTGACTCTTGATTCAAACATTGCAGTAAGCAACTTTAGCTTTGGCTTAGTACTCAGATGGCTGAGCACTTGGTGATATTTCATTTGTAAGCGTTTCCGTGATTCGGAAGGCACGGTATGCCATTGGTCCTGGTTATCAGTACTTGGCAGTTTTAAGCCAAGTTAATGGCCGTATCGACGGCTTGAAAATTTTCAGCTGTATGTCGTCACAACCTGCGCCTTATCATTTCAACACGGCAATATGTTCACTAACATATTGCATATAATACGCGCACAACGAGTAGAATCCGGAACGTGACAAAGTAAATCGAAAATAACAGATTTCCGAACAGATTTTCGAACCTTTTTGCTGACGCTATAAGTAAATAAATAAATATTCACGAACATTTCACACAACCCTATCTGATCCCAAAGTAAGCTAGGAATAACCTGCTTGTGTTATGGGTATTAGACCACGGATATTAATACTTTTATACTTTTTAATACATACATGTTATGCATGGAAACACCCAGACTCTTGAGAAAAACATTTATGGGTCACACAAATATTTGTCTCCGGTGGGAATCGAACCCACGACCTCCAGCGCCGCATGCGGTATCTCTACCGACCGCGCCACATAGGCAGTCATGGATGTTATGCCGGACTTCTACCGACTAAAAAACCTCACGTAACGCCCAACAGCCTACGGTTGGGAGCCCCGGGTAAGCCCTCGGAAGGATATCCCAGGACTCCCAAATGCCGTTGACTCTTGATTCAAACATTGCAGTGAGCAACTTTAACTATGGCTCGTAATCATTGGTGACATTTCATTTGTAAGCGTTTCTGTGCTTCGGAAGGCACGCTATGCCGTTGGTCCTGGTTCTCAGTACTTGGCAGTCGTTAAGCCAAGTTAAAGGCCGTATCGACGGCTTGAAAGTTTTCAGCTGTGGGTGGTAGCAACCTGCGCCTTACTATTTCAACACGGCAATATGTTCACTAACATATTGCATATAATACGCGCACAACGAGTAGAATCCGGAACGTGACAAAGAAAATCGAAAATGACAGATTTCCGAACAGATTTTCGATCGTTTTTGCTGACGCTATAACTTGAAAATAATTTTGACTCTATTACAAATTTACAGATAATTTTGAAAAGCAATTAGTATGCCGACTCAATCACATATTTAAAGATAATTTTGAAAAGCAATTAGTATGCTGACTCATTCACAAATGTGAAAAAATTTTGGTCTCTGGCAGGATTCGAACCTGCGTCTTCTGGTTTGCCGGACCAGACGCCCTAACCATAGGACCACCGAGACACTGCTCTCTGCTATACTTGAAATCTGTCATTTTCCATTTTTTTTTGACAAAGTTCCATATTTTACTTGTCGGTACTATAAAAGCTGAAATGTGTACGTATATTAATTATGCTTCTGGCTAATCTTTCGGGGATAATGTATGTTACCTATGTTCAAAGATAATAATAATAGTACTAGCTGGTGCCCGCAGCTTCGCCCAAGTAAAATTGTTTCCGTTCCCGCTTTCCATTTATTCCCGGGATGAAAAGTGTCCTATGTGTTATTCCAGACTATAAGCTATCTCTGTACCTTTCAGCCCAATCCGTTTAGCCGCTAGAGCGTGATTGAGTAACTAACATCCAAACATCTTCACAAACTTTCACATTTATAATATTAGTAGGATACTCCCTGCCCCCCACTGAGCAATCTTCCCCACCCCGCCACAGCTGTCATATAGTTGGAGGGTGTTTTGACGGGACGTTTGCTTAGCCTTAGTGGTCACACTGGTCACACACACATTCAAGCTCTGTGCGAACATAATGTGTTTTTAGTGTAGGCTTAAATCAAGAATAACTAGATGTAATATCGACGCGAGAAATCCGGCACCTATAAAAGACGGCTCACTACTGACGGCTCACTACATCCTTGTTTGAACTGGCGACAATGGGCCGACATTGAATAATACAAACGTATGGAACAAAACGACTTAACTGGTATATCAGTGGCATGGTATTTTATGCTTACGTATAATAACTTTAAGGTACATTTTACGTTAAATGTGATACAGTCTTGAATTATTTATTTACGATTGCTAATAAATAGAATATAGGTTTAACTACGTATAAAATGCCGATTTGACGAATATCAAATTTGACCAATGTCGTTCAACCCTATCGAATTGGGACACTTTTTAACGTTCATTTTGTTCGCGACCCGTAATCTATGTTATTCTTGATCTAAGAGTGTAGGTCACAGAATTGAAAAAGAAATCATTTGTATGGATTTTCTGCCCTGTGCTATGTTACAAAAAAAAGCTACAAATCCATTTGTGCAAATATAGCGAATGATAATAAAGAAGCCGTGAGACGGTCCCACCCGACTGCCCCTATAACTTTTAATGTGAAAGTGAAAGTTCAATCCGATTGACGTTGTCATTTTTGTATTATTTCAAACTTTGAACAGATGATCCACGTCACCTAGTGACGTAATTTAATGCAACAGAGTCACAGAATACAGACACAAGTCTCGCCATAAGCCCCTCTGCAATCTATTTTATAGAGAGGGGCAAAAACAATTTAAAAAAAAAATTGTGTGCGTGTAACCTTTACGCGCGATTGAAGTAAAACTTCTTTGCCATTGACGGCATCAATTAATGTCATATATAATATCATTCATTCGAATTTGAATAGCGGAAACGTAGTTTCCGACGTTTCCGCTGTTCAAAATTCAAATAGTAAGCGTTACTTCCAAAAAATCTGAGTTACTTCCTACTCGCGCCTAAAGAAGTTTTACTCCAAAAAAGATTTTTGAGGCAATATAAATTTTATGCATATTCCCTATTGATTGAATATCTAATAAGTATATTTTCTCTAGGGGAGTTTCCTATTGAAGAAAAGAGTGAAGAAGAGGAATCTGCTGAAGAAGAAACCGAAGAACAACACTCTGTATGTTTCTTTTTTATATTATCGTAGTTCCCGTTCCCGTGGGAATACGGGAATAAAATATAGCCTATGTTCACCTCAAAGAGTGTAGCTTCCCAACAGTGAAAGAATTTTTCAAATCGGTTCCATAGTTTCGGAACCTATTCGATGCAAACAAACAATCAAATCTTTTCTCTTTATAATATAAGTATAGCCGATGTTACACGGTTTCACCTGCATAAAGCTTTGTTCCCGTTCCCCCACCCCGTGAGAACATAGCATTCCCGGTATTAATAAGCAGCCATGTGTTATTTCAGACTATATTCTATCCCTGTACCAAATTTCAGCCAAATCAGTTCAGCCGTTAGAGCGTGAAAGAGTAACAAACATCCGCGTATTATGCACTCACAAACAGCTGTTATAATATTAGTAATGACAGCCAATGCTCTCATAAAGATTCGTAGGGATCTTAGACCATATAACACGGGACTAGCCTTTGCGACCACCGCATACAAAAATATTCTGCCAGTTTTCATACTAGTGAAGGAGGAAACACAAAGACATATAAAATTTCATTGCATTTAAAAATGTATTAATCGACAAACGCGTAATGGCTGTTGTGTGTTAATTGTTATTGTACAGTCAACTACAATGAAATGTACTAGTTTAATCATATAAAATGATGTATTGATGTACAGTGCTTTTATAAAGCCAAAAGACCAAATGGTCATGTGCAATGGCAGAAAACAATGCTTAAGTAAGGCGCATCCTGTGGTTAGATGATCTAAGGTAGGGATACGCACCCGCGTCCGACACTTTTTTGACCTATAATCGGGCCGACTTTTCGGTCGACATGTTCATCGATCTAAATTATTTTGGACCGACATTTTGTAGGACGTGTTATTGCAAGAACGTTCTATTTTTCCACTAGGTAAGTAAGATTGTGTAACGAATAAAACAGGTCTCTCGATTATCGGAACAATATTTATCAGCCTAGTGCTTAGATTAGACCATATATCACGGGACTAGCCTTTTGTGAACCACTCTTGTAAGGTAAAATCAGAGTACCGCAGAAAATATTATTAAATGATATATTAAAATTATAATTTGTAAAGCTAGTACATGACACCACGTAATACCATAGAACACACTAGTGACAGCAGTTCGTTCCTTGATATAAAAATATAAAAACTTATACCGTATTTATGTGGCCAGCGTTATATTTCAACACCCCCCCATAACGTGGACATCATCAGTTATGCTACACCAAGCTGCTTAGTAAAGTCCTGATGCTTGACACAACCCAGCGGCTTGGTAAACACATCTGCTATCATTGCATCTGTTGGAATGTACAATATTTTTACATTGTATCGATCTACCATGTCTCTTACATAATGGTACCTAATCTCAATGTGCTTACTACGCTTGTGATGCACCCTATTAACAGCTAGTTGCATAGCGGACTGGTTGTCACTATACAACACAATATCACTAACAGGTATCATTAATAGTTCTTTTAATAACGCTTGGAGGAATACCGCTTCTCTGCTAGCTTCACTTAAACTAATATACTCCGCCTCGGTAGACGACAATGAAATACACGATTGTTTATAACAACCCCATGATATCAAAATACCACCGTACTTAAACAGATACCCTGTATACGATTTTCGATCAGAATCAGAGGCCCAGTCTGCATCGGAATAACCCTCCAAGGTGGGGTTCTCATTAGACTTCTCAAAAACCAAAGCCTTTTGTTTTGTACCCTTAAGATACCTTAAAACACGCTTAGCTTGATTCCAATGAAATTCCGTATAACAGTTATTATATTTACTTAAATATGACACGGCAAACGAAATATCAGGTCGCGTAGTAACACATAAATACATTAAACTACCAATCAACTCTTGGTACGGAAACTTGCTGACATTATTATTCCTAACATTATCATTATCAAATTCCTCATTGACAGAACTAATGTTAGTCATCATTGGAGACTTTATAGTCTTTTTCTGGACAGCTCAGCAATCATGTAAACATGTCATGTTTTGACAGAAGTTGTCTATGATCATAGTGTTGTAACTACACTCGAGAGCAATGAATCCGGGTCACTTAAAGAATGTTAAAAATCTCGGAAACTAAAAATGATAGGTTAATGCAATAAATTGTATTTAATAGACAATGTAATACTCCTTAAATGAAAGTAAAAAAAATATGAGTCACCATACATTTTATTAACACAAAATTACATAAAGAAAAAACTGCTGATCTCTCCTTAAAACAAAAATAGGAAACATGAAATTTTTGAACTTTATTACGATTTTCTTGAATTTTAATACTTCGTATTGCCTCCTCGTGCTTCCATTACTGCGTTTACGCGGTTTGGCATGCTGTACACCAAGTTCCTTATACGATTTTGGGGAATATTCTCCCATTCCTCTGTGAGAGCAATTTTCAGCTCACGAAGCGTGATTGGGGGAGGGTTTCGTTGTTTTACGCATCTGCCTAGCTCGTCCCAAGCATGCTCGATCGGGTTGATATCCGGGCTGCGCGCTGGCCACTCCATACGAGTAATGTTCATCTCTTGAAGGTAGTCATTCACAATCCTACCTGTATGAGGTCGGGCATTGTCATGCATAAATATAGCATCCTCACCTAAATTGACCATAAATGGACCAACGTGATCATTGAGGATTTCTTCCACATATCTTACGCTAGTTAAAGAGCCGTTTTCTATGATCACCAGCTCTGTGCGACTTTCAGAAGAAATTCCGGCCCACACAAGTACAGACCCACCACCGTAGGCTACTTTTTCTTCGATGCATGCTTGCTTGAATCTTTCCCCTGGTCTTCGATACACTCTGTGTCTTCCATCGTGCTTGTAGAGCATAAATTTTGATTCGTCGGAGAACATAACTTTTGACCAATCTTCAATACTCCAATTTACGTGGCTCTGGGCATACCTTAGTCTCGAAATACGATGCCCACGCTCCAGTTTAGGGCCGTTTGCAGGTCTAAGGGGTTTTAAGTTAGATTCAGCAAGCCGACGTCTTACTGTCCATGCACTTGGGTTACTTCCTCCGAGGCGTCGAAACTGATTGGTGAGTTCAGTTCCTGTGAGAAAGCGATTTCGAAGCATGGTGTTCACCAAGTATCGGTCTTCTCGTGCTGTGGTACACCTGGTTCTGCCCGTTCCTGGTCTGCGTAGGTTAGAACCAGTTTCTTCGTAACGTCGGAGAACTCTTTGTACTGTTGACAGCGACACACCGACAGTCCTGGCTGTATCGCGCTGACTCCGGCCGGTTTCCAGCATTGTAAGTATTCTGGTGCATTCTTCAGGCGTAAGCGACATAATTTCAGCTTGATTAATGAATATAGAGCACTATCAACATGGTTTATGTACCCACATAAATGACAGATTACAAACAAAAGCAACACCAAATGCTGTAATTTCGTAGTTCCATCTTCGAAAGTGGCCCTTTTTCAAATTTGATTTTTTTATGATATAACTTTACAATAACTAAGAAGTTTTAATACCTTCATTTAAGGAGTATTACATTGTCTATTAAATACAATTTATTGCATTAACCTAGCATTTTTAGTTTCCGAGATTTTTAGGATTCTTTAAGTGACCCGGATTCATTGCTCTCGAGTGTATACTGATTCTATGTATGTAAATAATCATTGAGTTATATCTAGTTCACCGTACATTCATTTACTTCGGTATATCAATCGCCAAATTTATGAAATCATTAAATTCGTTATATCAATATATACTATGTGCAATATTTTTTTTTATATTAATTTAATTAAAGGATCTTAAAAAAAAAAGAAACTTTTAGAAAATTTAATAGAATAATCATTTATTTACAATAATATATTAGTTCAGGGATGATAAAAAGTGTAGACGCCTCGTTGGCTGCTCGTCGTTGTTACTGAAGCAGACTAAGACATCTTGAGAGATTTCTAATGTGGGGTTTTTAAATCCAAAGAAAGGGAAGTAGGCCATTATAATGACATGGTGACAGGTATATTCGAAGCAAAGTAGTAAAAGATTATAGCTTTTTGAAAAAGCGCAATGAAAGCACATTAGGTCACAAAATTCGATAAAAAAAGTTACGAATCTAAATACATAGGTATGTTGCCAATCTCGCCGCCCCAAAAAAAATAACGCCACCTTCGCTTAATCACTTTGAAATTGCTTCGGGACAGGTAAAGCCTTACGTAGGAAAAAAAACAAATCATCAAATATAACAGAAGTACTGCTAAAATAGGTATGACTAGAATCAAAGATTAATGTGTCACTCACGTTCAAAAGGAAAAGGAACACATGTAAAAAATGACTAGAAATTAAGCATTTGGTTAGCGAGGCTGTAACAACGCACTTTATAATCACTGGGAAAAGTCTGGCATGACTTCGATGAAGAATTGCATTGCATTACGAAAATTCACTTGTACTATTCCACTTTTATTTTAATTTTTAAAAACACCTGACATGTTTCGCTATAATAGCATTATCAAAGGTCGTATTAATATTCGTGGTCGGACACCCATAAAACAAGCAGGTCATTCCCAGCTTACTTTGGGATCAGATAGCGTTGTGTAAAAAATTACTAAATATTTTAACCATCTACCGTCAATCGTACCCAGTCTACCCTAAAGAATTTTTTTTTCTTTTTATTCATATTTAAATGTTTATGGCGTTCGAAACAATAGATTATCTTTTTGGTAGTTCACTGATGGACGTTAGCCTCTTTAAATTTACTCCTCCACACGGTACTAAGCCTAACCGGATCCTTCTGACGATTTCTGGGTCGCACAAATACTTAGTTAGTCCCAATTTTATACAAGTACTTCTGCAAAGAGTAGACCTCGCGAGCGGCGAGGAAAAAACAACCTGTGAGGAATTATATCCCTTATGATCCCATCATATATAACGGGGCCCTTTTTCTCCCATATTTTCCGCCCTATTAAAAAAACTTTCGAAAAAAGTTGTATTTTTATCTTTTCGTAGATCAATGATTTTAAATCAAAGAACAAGTGTGCCAAGTTTGGATAAAATTGGTTAACAAATTCGTCTTCTAGACCGAAACTGACATGCACACACACATACGGACGAAAGTAAAATCGACTATACTGTAGAATCGAAGACCCAAACTCAAAGTGCCTTTTCACACGTACCGGTTGCCGGGTAGCCGGTGCCGGGTAACCGGCGGCGAATGCAAGCGGTTGCCGGGCAAATCACGCCGGTACGTGTGAAAGCTATAGTACACGGCCATACACCCGGGTACCCGGCACCCGGCAACCGGTAGGCGTGAAAAGGGGCAAAGACTCGCACTCTTCGCTCGCTCGGTCAATAAGTTATATTATTAAAGTAAGTAAGTAGGTTTTTTCGAACTGACAGATTGATAAAACAAAGACCTCCTTTTAAAATCAATTGGCCAGTACAACAGTTTTACAACACTATGGCAAAGACAAACAAGTCCGAGAAAAAATAATTTAATGACAAGCAAAAATGTCAGTCTTAATTTTTTACCATCCGAGTATTTTTCATGAAATTATTCTATAATCTAAAGGTTTATTAATGTCGAAATGTCCGCATAAATCTAACTAGAGTTCCTTGAAACGACTATGATCAGGATTGATAATTAATGTAAGTAATTATGGAGCAGTCAAGATCCAATTGCTTTGTTTACTATATTATTTACATCTGTTGAATTCCACTTATACAGACTTGCAGTCTGTCATACCAAAACGATCTAATAATTTGTCAATCCGATTTTCCTGACTAAGTTTGATAGAGGTTTCATTACGTTCGACTTTAATACCTAACATATTTCTTACCGGCCCTAAGTCTTTAATCTTAAAGAATTTCAGCAAATAAGATTTTAATGTCTCTGCTTGACGCTTGTCATTGTAAAACACGAAAAAATCATAAACATACAAAGCAATAAAAACAATCGACTCACCCGATCTCTTAATAAAGATGCAGTCTTCTTGCTTGCATTGTTTGTATCCAAGAGAAAGTAAAACATCTTTTACCTTTTGGTACCAGGATCGCGATGCTTACTTCAACCCGTAAACCGCCTTTCGTAGTCTATAGACTTTGTGTTCACTCCCAGGGCTTATGAAACCTTCTGGTTGTTCCATGAAAATTTCCTCTTGAAGTTCACCATTAAGAAATGCTGTTTGTACATCCAAATAATCAATCTTCAGATTCATTTTGACAGCCAGAGATAATAACAATCTTATAGAACAGTGACGAATGACTGGCGAAAAAGTTTCATTGAAATCTTCTCCATACTTTTGGGTAAAGCCTTTCGCTACCAACCTTGCTTTGTAACGTGTTATATTTCCATCAGAGTCCCGCTTCAGTGTAAAAATCCATTTATTTTTAACCAATTTCTTGTCAATCGGTTTGTCAGTAAGCTCCCAAGCTCCATGAAAGATAAAAGAATCTATTTCTTCGTGCATGGCTTTCTGCCACAACTCCTTATCTTCACAATTTAAAGCTTCTTTTACAGTTCGCGGCTCTATAGGTTCTGTCACATTACAAACATTAGTTACATTACACGTCGGTCTAGGCAAACGTGGACGCAGGTTATACCGTTGACTAGTAGACTCATCTGCCTGTGTAGACGCTCTTGCTGAGTCTTCTCTAGGCTTATGTTCACACTCCATCTCACCACGGTAATTTGGCAAATTGACGGAAACGGCATCCAGTTCTGGCTCCGCCTCAACAGGACAATCTAGATCTAGCTCCGCCTCAACTGGAGTAGTTTTTAGATTCTTATCATTGCCTTCTGTGAGATAAATAGGTTCAAACACACGTTTCTCACCAATTTTAGAGTGTCTACCTGGAAACACAGATTCGTTGAAAACCACATCGCGTGATACAACGATCTTATTGTTATCAGGGTTGAACAAACGATATCCCTTTACGTTGTCATAGTAACCTAAAAAAATTAGTCTTTTACTTTTAGGGTCTAATTTTTTTCGTTTGCAGTCATCTATGTGTACAAATGCCTCGCAACCAAAAACGCGCAGAAACTTAAGACTCACTCGCTTACCACTCCACATCTCTTCCGGTATTTTACCAGATAGTCGTGAGCTAGGAGATCGATTTATAAGAAATGCTGCTGTGTTCGCAACCTCTGCCCACATCTTGTCGTCTAGATTAGCATTGTACAATAAACATCTGACTTTGTCAAGTAAACTACGATTAAATCGTTCAGCAGATCCATTTTGTTGAGGACTGTACGGTACTGTCAATTGATGGATAATACCCTTTTTCTTCAGAAACTGAGTTAATCCTGCGTTTACGTACTCCGAGCCATTGTCTGACCTCAGTACTTTGACTTTAGCGTCACACTGATTCTCAACAAGATTTATAAAATTTATAGTATACTTACATACTTCACTCTTCTTTGCAATGCAGTATACAAACACCTTCCTGGAATAGTCATCTAGGAACGTAAGGATGTAGCGCTTTCCTCCGAGAGAAGTTGTCGGCATTGGCCCGACGACGTCAGTGTGAATAAGCGCCAGTCGTGTCTTAGCTACCTGTTTGTCAGAATTAGTTACAAAAGGGGCGCGGGATTGCTTACCCTTAAGACATACATCACAAACTTGCTTCGGACTAGCAACCTGAAAATCAATATCATTAGCAACCTTCCTTAGCGATGCCAAGCTATCAAAATTTAGATGCCCTAATCTTTGATGCCATAACATCATGTCTTTAGACGATGCGGATGTTGACAGGTTAGCTCTACTAACATTTACAAGTCTGTAAATTCTCCCAGATTTCCTAGCACTTAAAACAACCTTACCAGATTTTAATATTTTACATTCTGTATTAGTAAAATTAAATATAAAACCCTTTGCGGTTAAAGTTGACACAGATATCAAGTTTACAGTAAGGCCAGGTACAAACATTACATCTTTCAAAGTTATGTCAATATTACTACCATGAAAGTTCACTGTAAAATGTACATCACCTTTTCCTTTCACTGTTAACTTCTTTCCATCAGCAACACATACTTCCTTTGTCAGTGATTGATCAAGCGATTCAAACAATTCCCGACATCCTGTCATATTGTCCGTGGCTCCAGAATCAACAATCCAAGAACTGTCATCCCTAGTCGTGCTGAGTGCAGTCAACATCATAGAAGTCGATACATCAGTTTGAGGACAGTCCTTCTTGACGTGACCTTTCGATCGACACTTCCAACACCATAGTTTCTTTGTATTTGGCGAAGTATTTACGTGTTTCGATGTAATAGGCACATATTTTCTATTGCCTCGGAAACTGGTCTTGCTACCGCTACCACGATCACGTGTCAACAAGCAGTCATCAGGACCACCAGTGCCTTTTCTCCATCGATGATCTTGCAGAAGTTAAATTTTTATCATATCCGTGTGCATGAACCCGTTAGTGTACTAGAGCGAATAAAAGTTGAGAATTTACAAGAGTTAGGCATAAAAGAGGCATTTGTGAGTAAACTGAGTGAAAAATTTGAAAACCTAGATGAAATATGTGAGATTGAAGAATTATGGAAGCCGTTTAAGGAAGGACTTGTGGAAGTTGCGATTGAAGTGTGTGGGGTTAGCAAAAGACGACAAGGATGTATGGCAAAGGGAATAAGTGCGGAAGTTCTTAATGCGTTGACTGGCAAGAAGAAAGCATGGTTGGACTGGTTGGCTACAAAGGCCAATCAAAGAATGCAAAAGGCAACGGATGAGGATGTAAAAATGGCAAAGGATGAATATAAAAAGTATAAACGTGTTGCAAAAGAGACGATGATGAGAAAGAAAGAGAATGATAGAGAAAAATTTGATAAAAGGTTATCTGAAGACTTCCAACGGAATATTAAATTTTTTTGGAAGTCCATAAGAACAGTGAGGAGTCAGCAAACAATGTCGCCGCTCAATCACATCAGAAACCAGGATGGAAGTTTTGTAAGAGGAGAAGAATGTGTGCTAAAGAGATGGAAGGAATATTTTGAGAGTTTATTCAAAAAAGGAGATATACAAGGCGATACGCGTGTTTTAGAACTGAATGAATTTGGCGATGAAAGCGAGTTAAGTATGGGAGAAATAGTGGAAGCGTTGAATTGTATGAAAGTAGGAAAGGCTGCTGGAATAGATCGGATTTCTGTCGAAATGCTGAAAGCTGGACGTGGCGTGGTAGCTTGCCAGCTGTACCGCCTTTTTAACTTTTGTTGGCGAAGTGGCAGAGTACCAGCAGAATGGTGTAAAGCTGTCATTGTGCCGCTTTACAAAGGAAAAGGGTCGCAGCAAGAGTGCAAAAACTACCGCGGCATAAGCTTGCTCAGCATCGTTGGCAAATTGTATGCAAAAGTGTTGATAAAAAGAGTGATGAATGAAACTGAAGGAAAAATGTGGGATGTGCAAGCAGGATTTATGAAAGGAAGGGGATGTACGGATCAGGTCTTTTCCTTACGATGCGTAGCTGAGAAAGTTTTGGCTAAAAGTCAAAAGGTCTATTGCATATTCGTGGACTTGGAAAAGGCCTATGACAGAGTGGTGAGGAATGAACTGTGGTCAATATTGTCCATGTATGGAGTGAACAGCAACTTGATACGGGCACTGAGGTCTCTCTATGAGGGTTCTAGTGCTTGTGTCAGGATCAACGGGGCCTGCACGGACTTCTTTCACATTGAAAAGGGTGTGAGACAGGGATGTGTAGCGTCTCCGTGGCTGTTTAATCTATACATGGATAGTTGTCTGAAAGAACTGCAAGAGAGTATGTATGGCTTAAAAATGAATGAACTGACCGTCAAATGCCTCCTATACGCTGATGATCAGGTGATATAAGCATCATCAGCGGAGGAATTGCAGCTGATGGTTAATAGTATGAATGAGGCTCTAAAAAGTAGAGGAATGAAAGTTAATGTAAACAAGACGAAAGTTATGGTTTTTGAAAGAGAAGAAGGTATGACGAATTGCTCAATCTTCATTGAAGGGCAAAGAGTGGAACAGGTGAAAGAATTTGTATACTTGGGTTCCAAATTTGTAAGGGATGGAAAGTGTGACCAGGATATTGAGCGAAGAGTTTTGGCAGGAAATCAAGTGAATGGGGCTATGTACACCTTTATGAGCAGTCAAAATGTGTCTGAGAAGGCCAGGTTGGCTGTACATAGGGGAGTGCTCATCCCTACACTTATGTATGGTAGTGAAAGTTGGGTATGGCAGAAGAAGCATGAAAGCAAAATTAATGCAGTGGAAATGAGAAGTCTGCGAAGTATAGCTGGAGTGACTTTAATGGACAAAAAAAGAAATAGCGTGATAAGGGAAAAATGTGGTATAACAGAAGATGTAGTGACTAAGATCGAAAAAGGGATGCTTAGATGGTTTGGACACGTGGAGAGAATGGATGAGAATAGACTGACAAAGCAGATTTATGAGGCGAGAATGAATGGGCAAACTGGTAGGGGTAAACTTCGGCGTACGCATGCCGATCAAATCAGAGACGTTCTGGAAAAAGGCAAGGTCAAGAGTACCCTTAACCCGCGAGCGTGTATGAAAACAGTTATGAAAGTAGAAGAAGCGAAAGTTGTATGTCAGGATCGTAGCAAGTGGAAAGCCATAGTCTCTGCTTACCCCGATGGGAAACAAGCGTGATTATATGTATGTATGTATGTATGTATGTGGATATATTAACACCTGAGTGTTCCAGAGCCATAATCATGGGCTCATACTCCTGTGGTAACCCCTGAAGCATAATAGCTGCTAGAAATTCATCATCTAAAGGCTTCTTCATGTTATCTAGCTGTTCAGCTAGCGACAAAATTTCATTTACATAAAACTCCATGCTCTCAAACTGCTCCAGCTTAATCGAGCATAAATGTCGAAGACATGACAACCTTTTGTGCAAACCAGTGTCGTCATACGCCTTTTTCAAGGCATTCCACACATCTTTCGCCGTTTTAGCGTTTACAATGTGAGAATAGCATGACTTGTCAACACTCAAGCACAGTCTCGCTTTAGCTTTTTCTTCTACGCGAGCATTCAGTTCAGCATTTGCACCTTCAGCTGTTTCGAGTTTTTCGGTGATGCATTGCCACAAATTTTCGAATATGAGTATGTTTTTCATTCGAAATGCCCAATCTCTATAGTTGGTTGTGCCTTTCAACCTTTCAACGGCAATAGCTGTTGAGTTGTTTGAATACTCCATTTTCAAAATTTAATTAAATTATAAATATAATCACTTACATAACATTCTACGTGATGCAGCCCATAACCTCTTGTAAGGTAAAATCAGAGTACCGCAGAAAATATTATTAAATGATATATTAAAATTATAATTTGTAAAGCTAATACATGACACCACGTAATACCATAGAACACACTAGTGACAGCAGTTCGTTCCTTGATATAAAAATATAAAAACTTATACCGTATTTATGTGGCCAGCGTTATATTTCAACAACCACCGCATACAAAAATATTCTGCTAGTCATAGCGGGTGAAGGGGGAAACACAAACACATAAAATTTCATTATATATATATTAAAAACTAGCTGAGCCCGCAACTTCGCCTTCGGCGCGGACTGAATTGTTTAAAAATAGTCTTAATCATTAAGCTCTTTTATGATTAAGCCAACACGCCAGTTTAGGTTCACTCACATTCAAAGAAACCCCTACACTAAGAATACTAACTACCTACTTAACACATCTCTGCCCCTACAATTAAAATTTTCAAAATATCTGATTCTTAAAAGTATTATAACTCTTTTATTTCTAAACCGATTTACATAAAACAAACGCTAAATGTTAACTGGAGCAAACCTCAACACAATAAAAAAAACCGCATTGCAATCGGTTGAGCGGTTACTGAGATTAGCGTGCACAACCGTACAGACAAACAGATATACAGACATACAGACAAACAGACAAAAATTCTAAAAATCATTGTTTTGGGTTCTATTGCGTTCATAAAGCCCCCCTATAAATTTTTTTCTTATTTATCTTCCATGTACAGACAGCGACCTGTTACGACTTTATTATATGTATTGATGATTGATGTATTAATCGACAAACGCGTAATGGCTGTTGTGTGTTAAGTTTTATTGGAGTTGTTTAGTAGCTACTGTTTAGTTCGATGTTCTCTTGTTATTATTTGATAATATTTTACTGTTTTTAACACCCTTGCTCATAAATTGTGTTTTATCACATGGCTTTTACCCTCATAAACCATGGTTTCTTGAATTTGGTCGTCCTTACCTGCTGTTAGTCGTCCAACAACTAACCTTTAACTAAGCGCAGAAACTAAACACAATTGGACACTACTCTCAACCTTAGACCATATAACACGGGACTAGCCTTTGCGAACCACCGCATACAAAAATATTCTGCCAGTTTTCATACAAATGAAGGGGGAAACACAAAGACATATAAAATTTCATTGCATTTAAAAATGTATTTATCGACAAACGCGTAATGGCTGTTGTGTGTTAATTGTTATTGTACAGTCAACTACAATGTAATGTACTAGTTTAATCATATAAAATGATGTACTGATGTACAGGCTTTTCATAAAGCCAAAAGACCAAATGGTCATGTGCAATGGCAGAAAACAATGCTTAAGTAAGGCGCATCCTGTGGTTAGATGATCTAAGCTCTCAACAGACACTTGTACTAATCATTGAGATTACTACTACACAATTAATCACCTGCACTCGCACTAATCAAAGTGGAAAGTAGCCTTAGGCCTAGTGGTATGACCACCAATACAAGCGATTCTCACTGGTCATATCAGTATGACATGCCAGTATGACCACCAAGAAACGGGGGATCAAAGACCTAAAGTAGTGTCATTTTAATAGACTGGTAACATTTGACGTCTGTCAGCTCATACAATTATTAGTGAAAGCAAAACGTAAAATTACTCGTATCTGTCATTATTGTCCTGGGACATCCTTCCGAGGGCTTACCCGGGGCTCCCAACCATAGGCTGTTGGGCGTTACGTGAGGTTTTTTAGTCGGTAGGAGTCCGGCATAACATCCATGAGGATTTTCCCTCACGTTAAACAAAAAAAAAAAAAAAAAAAAAAAAATCTGTCATTATTACAATAAATATGTAATCTTATTAAAAAAAAGTAATCAATTGTGCAGTTCTAACAAAACGAAAAGAATAATATTATTTTACTACCTGTTGGCCGTGACTTTGTACGCGTGAAAATTATGTTACAATGCCAATTTGATTGCTCTCTGCTTAGCCCCTAGGATATGTAGCGTGATAATATATAGCCTATTTGAAGAACCTACCCCTAGTTAATATTCGTGCAAAATTTGAATCAAATCTATTGAGTACTTTTCGAGATCCTTCCGGACAAAGCAAAGCAAACAGACAAACAGACAAACCGACAAACACACAAAAAAATTTCTTTTTCGATTTTCGACTTCGGTATCTTATGTTGAACACCCAGCGAGTGTTTTTTTTTAAATATTTCCAATGTACAGTTTTGACTTTTCTATCATTTTATTATATGTTTAGATAGATGCCCGCCGTTACAAGGTTAGGTACGTTGTTGAATTTTGATGAACTGTCAAATGTTACCTTTTAAACTGAATCTACTTTAACCTATATCCCAGTTTATACATATATCCTGATCCAAGACCTAATCTATATTCCCACCCTTTCAACAGTCCCAATCTTCCGACGAAGAATTCTGGCAGGATTCTTCAGTAAATTTCAAGCGAATCTCCCTCATAGACACGAAAATAGGGACCAGCGTCAATATTAGCAAGAAAGCTAACCAACCGCTTATTGGGAAACTTGAGCGATCTGCTTCTGTTGAAAGAGCTAAGCAAATGGAGAGAGATAACTACCTGAGCGATAGAAAAGGTTATTTTGTTTATTTTAGTTTTTTCTAGTTAGTTTTTGCGGTTGGATCGTGTGTTATGGCGACTTTTGCGCATTCAGATGTCGTGAAATTACCGGCATTCATAACCATGGGTCATGGGAACGAAAAATTGACTTCTCGACGTTCTTGTAGAAGCAAGGCAAGACGGTGCAATACCTCTTCGCACCTCATAGTGACGGAAAAGGTCTGAGTTGAGGGCCCCCTGAAGGTTCAGTAGCAAAAACACAGACCCCATAGTCGTCAAATTTGATAATTTTATTGTTAAATATGTTGAAATAAAATTCTAATAAATACTCTTCACGATTACTTGCAGGAAGAGCCTTGCCAAGCGATGAGATTGAAGTTAGTCTAATTTCTTTACCTAATTTGTAGTTAGTGTTTGCCATAAAAGAGTAGCATTATATGTAGAACCAAGATACTTAATTACAATAGTGAGACGAAACTATTTCTAGAGTTGTAGACAAAAATCTGCAGCATATTGACCAAATCGAGAAACAACGAGGTCAAAATCATTAAAACCTGGTGAAAAGTTAAAGTACAAGATATTACAACTACTAACTTTAAAAAACAAGGTATTTTAACATTTTCTCTTGAGGTACTCCCGTACCACCCAGCAGTTAATGTTTAAAAAAAAAAGGGCAAAATGTTCCCACTACAGGAAGCATTTATAGTAGAGAAATTGCGTGCTGGATTCCTTCTACCGAATCTATAATGTATCTAGAGTCCTAGTTAACGAATTCCCATCCTTTCCTTTTTGTTCCCGAACGAGTAATTTAGAGGTGAATAGCAGCTATTCCTGGTATCACATAATTTGTTTAACTAAAGGTATGATTCCGAACTTGGCAGCAAGCAGCACTGCTACCACTGCAGTGCTGCGTGCGACATCACCACTGGTCCCGATATATTCTGTATAGATTTGTATTAGAATAATTCTGAGCTCGGCAGCAGTATCGCGGCTGAGCGGTACCACAAATTAGAGATGCTATCTCTAATTTGTAGCGGCACTGTCACCTTGCCGCCGCGATAGACCTGTAGTGACGTCATCACCGCAACTATAGTAGGTGGGTAGGTCCATAAATATTTTTTCTGATTCAAAAGAGCAACCATTAATGACTTCAATGGATTTATATCCAACGCTTTATGATAGCGGTCATAATAAACATCGTTATCATTTAATTAAACATAAGGAAGGGTAACACCACGAGCAGCGCAGCACTCCTGCCTTGCTCGGCATCAACGCGGCAGGCAGCACTGTTGCGCAGCACCTCAGAGGCAGCAGTGCTGCTTGCTGCCGATGTCGGAATCATACCTTAACACCATGACTGGCCACATCTCTGCTTTTAATTGTTGGAATTACAATTTCTTTATTTTTTTATTTTCCAGAGGAAATTGAAGAAACTCAGTGCTATGACGATGGAGAGGTTGGAAGGTGACGGAGTTGAAGGTAAGCAACCCGTGTATCACTTTCAGATTATTCAGATGAAACTGCCGTAAAAAAGTGCATAGACTCTCCCAAAAAAACTATCTTTGGTAATAGTTCCGTTAAAAATAATGTGTCACGAGTTTTTATTGGGGCCCCGTGAGGCAATGGGAAAGGGTACAAAATGTCGCCACCCCAATAAACGCCAAGGGTGTCGTAAGCGGCGACTAAGGGAACACTATCGCAAAAAGATCTATTGCGTAGAGAAGGAAAACACGAAATGAAACTCGTTTTTCAGTAAAATGACTATCGTTAAGCTAAGTTGAAGGCCTTGTAAGCAGCTTAAAATTTTTTATATAAGTATCAAATTGAACAAACACAAACTGTCATAAAAAAGGCTTGAAAAATATCCGACCTGCAACTGTCCATTTCAACACGGAAAATAAGCTCACCACATACCTATTACGTGAAAGATAAAACTAAGGTAAAATGTGGACGTATACTACGCCTCTGCCTACTCCTTCGAGGATAACGGGGGATAACGCGACTATATGTACCTATGTTCTTTTTCTCACAAGCCTTACGAACCTGACAGTAAAAGTAATGCGTAATCTTGACGTCCATAAGTGTTACTTTGTTAATCTTACTTAATCCTTACTCTACTTGTGTACGTACATGATTTCTTTTTTTCATATTAGAGATAGGTTGCTTTCGAATTAAGTATGTAATGTTGCTTTAATGGTTATTTTCTGTAAACACAAGCCATTGTCAATCAAAAAAAACGTTGATAATATAATACTTTTTTGTTAACGTGAGGGAAAATCCTCATGAATGCTATCGCCGGACTCTTACCGACTAAAAAACCTCACGTAACGCCCAACAGCCTATGGTTGGGAGCCCCGAGTAAGCCCTCGGAAGGATGTCTCAGGAGGCGAGTTTCCGCCCTGTGGCAGAGGGTAAGAACGATAATCTATATTACCAAGGGATTGAAAAATAATTTGATATATTTCATTTGATAGAAAAAGAGGAAGAAGTTGAAGAGAAACCGGTGATAATTTACGTTTTTGACGAGGACGAGAACGAAATCGAATATTCCATTTATGGTTACTACAATATTTTATCTAATTATTTGCGTATACTATTTTGTAGCTTAGTATCACAAGAGTAAATAAATGTATGATCAGTGTTTTGTAAACGATCACCACGTAAGGGGCTACGGACACAAATTAGAGATAGTACAGATGTAAACCTACAAATAAAATTCGTTGAGGCTACGCACACATAGACAGCTCATTCACAGACACTACGCACACATAGACAACTCATTCACAGACCCGAGGTCACACATAGACAACTCATTCACAGACACGAGGTCAGGCGGTCTCAACCGAAATTTCGATACTGATTTGTGCGCGAGTGTGTGTAGCAGAGGGTAGGTGTGAAAAAAAAAGTACATACATGAGTTTTCCATCTGTACTACCTCTAATTAATGTTACGGAGATGAACGGCGTGAACACATGCGAACAATATTGTCCGCGTCTTTCCACGCTATTCGTCTCCGCAGCGCCTAAGCATCTAACGATATAATGTAGAGCAATTGTACTTTTTCACATTATTTTTTGTTCATAGTGAAAAAGATAAGTTTGACATTGATTGCTATTATTCACTGTGATAATATTTGCCCTGTGTGGCGACTGGGTCCCGTGCTGCGTGCGACGGGTAAGAATACAAATGTCACTACCCCAATGAGAGTGTCGTAAGAGGCGACTAAGGGCCGGCGCCCATTATCGGCATCGGCATGGAAAAGGATCCTTTAGCATCCTACATGCAAGCGCACACTATCGGCAATTATGCTTTGGCATGCTGCAACGTTCTTAGGGATGACGAGGCGTCCTTAAGGATGCCGCACCGTCCTGTAGCTTGCCGAAGCGTCTCAATATCGTATTTCTCGTCATAACGGTCTCAGAGTTGTTACAAGCTAGTTGTCTGAATTGTATTTAATACTAGCTGAGCCCGCAACTTCGTTACGTCACATAAGGTGTATGAAAGGAAAGGTATTTCTTCATCAGAGTCATCAAGCAACGTCTGAAACTGCCCTGTTTGCTTAATCATAAAAGAGCTTAATGATTAAGACTATTTTTAAACAATTCAGTCCGCGCCGAAGGCGTGGACTGAATTGTTTTAAAATAGATTAAGCCAACACGCCAGTTTAGATTCACTCACATTCAAAGAAACCCCTACAATTAAAATTTTCAAAATATCTGATTCTTAAAAGTGTTATAACTCTTTTATATCTAAACCGATTTACATAAAACAAACGCTAAATGTTAACTGGAGCAAACCTCAACACAATAAAAAAAACCGCATTGCAATCGGTTGAGCGGTTACTGAGATTAGCGTGCACAACCGTACAGACAAACAGATATACAGACATACAGACATACAGACAAACAGACAAAAATTCTTAAAATCATTGTTTTGGGTTCTATTGCGTTCATAAAGCCCCCCTATAATATTTTTTCTTATTTATCTTCCATGTACAGACAGCGACCTGTTACGATTTTATTATATGTATTGATTGATGGTGGACTGGGATCTAGTGTTCATAGCAACTCTTGCTGAAGAAGAAGAGAAATCTAATCAATCAAGAAGATTTTGGGTGAACAACCTTTGATGCAAATGGCGGATGCCTCCACTCGCCTCGGCGCCGGCGGCGTACCGAAGGATGCCGAAGCATCCCGAAGCATTCTCAAGGCTGCCGATACAGCAGCCTCAAGCATACCGAAGCGGTATTTTTGTTATTACGACCACATATCACGGAAATTTCTACTTTATTGCCATTATTTTATAGTACTAGCTGAGCCCGCAACTTCGTTTACGTCACATAAGGTGTATGAAAGGAAAGGTATTTCTTCATAAGAGTCATCAAGCAGCGTCTGAAACTGCCCTGTTTGCTTAATCATAAAAGAGCTTAATGATGAAGTCTATTTTAAAACAATTCAGTCCGCGCCGAAGGCGTGGACTGAATTGTTTTAAAATAGATTAAGCCAACACGCCAGTTTAGGTTCACTCACATTCAAAGAAACCCCTACAATTAAAATTTTCAAAATATCTGATTCTTAAAAGTGTTATAACTCTTTTATTTCTAAACCGATTTACATAAAACAAACGCTAAATGTTAACTGGAGCAAACCTCAACACAATAAAAAAACCGCATTGCAATCGGTTGAGCGGTTACTGAGATTAGCGTGCACAACCGTACAGACAAACAGATATACAGACATACAGACATACAGACATACAGACAAACAGACAAAAATTCTAAAAATCATTGTTTTGGGTTCTATTGCGTTCATGAAGCCCCCCTATAATATTTTTTCTTCTTTATCTTCCATGTACAGACAGCGACCCGTTACGATTTTATTATATGTATTGATTGATGATATTGCTATTTGCCACCAAAAAATCCTTTTCCTTGCCGATGCCGATAATGGACGCCGGCCCTAAGGGAACACTTTCGCAAAAGATCCATTGCGTAGAGAAGGAAAACTCGAAATGAAACCCGGTTGTCGGTAAAATGTCAATCGTTAAGCCAAGTTGAAGGCCTCATGGGCGGCTTAAAAAATTTCAGCAGCGGGTCGTGGTGACCTGCACCTGTCCATTTCAACACGGCAATAAACTCACCACCTATTACGTGGGACATAAAACTATAAGGTGAAATGTGGTCGTATACTATGCCTTTGCCTACCCCTTCGGGGCGTGACTATAATTATTTATGTATGTATAATATTTATAAAATAACTATGAAAATGTTAGTTACTGAAATATTTGGCAAATGTGTAACATAGTATACATTTGTATAGTTTACTGTTCTATATCTCTGTAATGCTATAAGTAAGCGTTTCTAGTTTACGATGTTTATTGTGATCATATTATGTACACTAAGCCAAAAATGTGGTCTATCACCCTGAGCTTAAGGTTCATTTCGTGACGTAATGTACAACAATCGTGTCACTGGTTAAAGAGACTGGTTCTAAAGAGCTCTACAATGTATTCCCATCCTCCTTACTGACCTCAACAACGCTTACCCAGCAGAGGTACCACGTTGATACTGTGGAGAGACTCTTCTCCAGAACTGAGCGATTTAAAAAAATGCTTCTCTGACGAACTGCATTAGCTTGGAACTTGATGCGCGAAGTAGAAGAGAAACCAATGCAGAAAATTTTGCAAACGATTTCTGAAAGCTGGTAGACCACTTTCTTGGCCAAACGAAACCATTTATTCGTCCAAATAGTTAAAATTTAAGTACTATACTTACTCTGTAAAATACAGCTTGATCTGTGACAGTTATATTAACGTAGACAACTTTTTTTTTACTTTTATTTCAAAGGCATAAAGTTGTTATTTACAGTTTGCACCTCTGTGTTCTTTCTCACTCTTTGCATTTCAACCACAAAAGCTTTATGCCGTTGACATAAAGTCTATTCTTGTTTACGTTACGAGAACTGTCACAGACATCAAGCTATATTTTACAGAGTATAAATATCTATCGTATCAGAGTAGTTAGAGAAAAACATTCAAATTTACCAAATCCAGCAATATAACTCAACCAAATACAGGTGAACCATCAATAGAAAGTATGAAAGGTGAAGAACTTCAAGAGGGTGACCCATCAGCTCCACTAGAGAAAGTAGAAGAAGAGGGAGAAGAGGAAGTTGGTGAAGAACAAGAGCCTGAATGGCAGAGGGTTGCCAATTTTGTTGCACAAGTAATTGTTTTTGCTCTTGTAGTTGAATTGATAGATGTAATGTATATTCGTGAGGAAGAAATACGTGGTAATAGTAAACGGAATGTAATAACTAAGGCTCAAGTCACTAGATCCTATCAAACAGACGCATTACGGGCTTTCACTGCTGCCACATTGCTTGCGATGTGCTTAGCCAGGTGCCTGAATAGTCCCGCGAGTCACTTGGCTCTCAGCTCTAAGCAAGTCTTTTAACATTATGGCGTTAGCCTTAGTAATATCCATTGTCATAAATTTTGTGAGAACAAGCTTTAAAATGCGTAGGATTTTCCAAACACGACTTCGAGAATCACCGTTTTCAGCTCAATAGACTTTGACTCCTAGCACATGAGAAAATAAACGTTTAGAGACCAAGCTCTGAATAAACGTGCAAATCGGATGTACCGCTACAGGCACTCCCAGCGTGTCAAGTGTCAACTGGCCGCCTATCGTATGCGGAGAGACTGGCACACTCCAGTCTCACCGCTTACTCGACGAGCGGCCAGTTGACATGCACAGTATGCACACGCCCGTGCTTGTAGGGATGCAATCAATTCTTGATTTAGGTCTCTGTACGCACAGTATCTAACATTATCCTAAGCCTATTTGAGGTCGTCGGGAAATCTTGTGGGATCTGCCCACAAAGTGTACTAATGACCATCAATGCGATTTATGTACTATCCACCCTTCTCTTTCCTTCTTTATCACATATCCTATCCTTTTCCCCCAGGTGAAAGCAGCAAAATACGATCGAATACGGGACTTCCAGGAGACTCTGGACGATATTAAAATGCTCGTGGACAGATTTAACACGGCTAACTATGACCTGGGTTAGATATAAATCTGAATAGTAATGTAATGTAATGTAATGTAACGTAACGTAATGTAACATAATGTAATGTAATGTAATGTAATGTAATGTAATGTAATGTAATGTAATGTAATGTAATGTAATGTAATGTAATGTAATGTAATGCAATGCAATGCAATGCAATGCAATGCAATGCAATGCAATTTAATGTAATGCAATGCGATGCCATGCATTGTAGTGTATTATTGATTGAATTTTCAAAATGTTAACTGTTTATTATTACAAAAAGCGAGTATACTATATAACTACGATATTTTGCTACCTATTAACTGTTTATTACGTTTGTTCCAAAATAACTTTCGTCTCTCTTTTTGCTATAACTTTTCTACATAAAATTGCTTTTAGGCATGGTGGCTGGCAGACAAATGTCTACCACTAGCGGGGAGTTCATCGTTCAGCATATCGAGAAAGAAATTATGGATTATATAGACGAACAGATTGCTATACTGCCTGATCCTGATTTGAAGAAAAAAAAGGTAAGTAAGAAAAAGAAAGTGTCTCTCTTTCATAAGACTTTTCGATTGATGTCGAAATGGTTGTTACGTGCACCATTCATTATTGCTTCAAGTCTGTTATAGGTTAAGTTAGTCATAAAAAGAAAATATAATTATTTTTATGTGCAAATATTGTGCACGCACTTCAGGGTGTCATATATTGCGTCTAAATCAAATGATTTGACACTGCCTTCTTGATGTTCGTGCGCGTTAATTTTTTTGTTACACGCATCGCTCCCAAACGGTTTCACTGATCTGATCTGGTAACTTAGACCTTAGGCCATAGACCAACCACAACAGTCAATGCTCAGCTAGTCGCTATCTGTGATATTGTTTACAGGCGAAGCCAGAGGAAGTTGAGATGATAAGAGATCTCCTGGAGAAGTTCTTGGACGATAACATGGAGATTATCGTGCCGGAGATTGAGGAGGTGGAGGAAGAGGAGTCTCCTATTCCAGAGGTATGTTTTGATGTTTGTCGTTGATAATTATAGGGATATATTATATATGATTTAAAAATCTCTTTACTTACAAATAAGTAGGTAATTATAAAGCTGAAGTATTGTTTGTTTTAAGTCGTACTTAATTTTTTGTAAAGTGATGCTATCAGGAACTTTAAAAAAAGTAAAAGTTCTACATTTTGGCTTAAGGACTGCCATGTTACCGAGTTTACCGACAACCGGGACAAACAGCTTAACGTGCCTTCCGAAGCACGGAAAGGTTTTTAAATAAAAATGTCACCTGCCCGCACACGTGTTTCCCTCATCTTACAATCCCGGGTTCTTCAAGAGGAGCGTGAAGAGGCACATCACAGGGCCGCCAACTTGAGGACCACTGTCAGAAGTCTTACGGACTGTGAGAGTGGAGCCCAATCGCTAGATGTGCCACGGCTTTCCATCAGTGGCGACGTCAATTTGGCGAGCTAAATATAAAAAAATATAAAAAGTTGTCACCCAGTTAAGGACCAGCCATGGTGAGATCCTCAAAGCAGTTATTATTATAGAACACTAAGTTAGACGCTACGAGGGCTTCAACGTAATATTACAAAGATCTTTTTAAATTTGTCAACAACAGACTTTAAAACTAAAGGCAAGTTGACACTTACCAAACAAGAAAGTGAGGTCGAAAAAGCAAAGACCGAATCCAAAAGTGAAGAATGTAATATGACAGCGCTAAACACTGTTCACACGTAACTAGGTATAGCTAGACTACAACCATAACTGATTCCTCTCCCAAAGACAATAGGTATAGTACGTACAGCTCATGCCACATAACTTTGCGTGTGTGAAGTTCGTTTATTCGCGCTGCAATTATGCACTATTAGGTATCATATCACAGAGGAAACTACTGCGCAGCTGAGGCGGGAGGGGCGCCCTTCCCGCCTCAGCTGCAGTTTCATGCATTATACCACAGGGCGGAAACTGCATACAAAAATGTTCGTTTTCACCGACACTAATATACACGTAATGTGAATGCTTGAATCAAGCTTGAAGGTGTGAGTTTACTAGGGGCACTAGCTATGGAAACAAAATAATAAGGAACAGAACGCAATCTCATGTATGCAGGTACTTTTTTTTTAAAATCTTACCTCGGTTAAGCACAAATTAAACCAAAGCAATAGCACAAAGTACGTTGGTAGTAATACGTAATGCAACGCAGTGACACTCTCTCAAGTACTAATACGGCAATAGACACATCAAGTTTGGCGGGGAGATGGGGAAGCTTACTCAGTAGGAGGCAGGGAGTTGCCGATCTGTATGTAATACTATCTATTATATTATCTTTGATAATACCTAATAATGCAATATTGCGGCGCGAACGAACGAACTTCCTAGACGCAAAGTTACGTGACGCGAACTGTACACTTATATGGGACGTAGTACTTAGTACGTAGTACACGTAATGATCAAATTGTCTTTGGGCAATGACTGAGTTATGTGGTCTAGGTATAGTAATCTCTCATTCTACTAGAATCTAGAGTCCTGGTGTATCATTCCGTGGGCTTACACGGGGCTCCCAACCATAGGCTGTTAGGTGGGATACGTGAGGTTTTTTGTCGGTAGGAGTCCGGCATAATCCATGTAGGATTTTCCCTCACCTAAAAAACAAGCCTAATTCATCGTGTATATTTTCAATAGGCTCACCATCTAAGTATTAGATATGTGGGACATAAAATTATACCTTCGGTGAAATGTGGGCGTATACTATGCCTTTGCCTACCCCTTCGGGGATAAAGGCGTGACTATATGTATGTATATTTTCCAGATAACAATAGTCTACGCAGTACCCGGTATTGGACCAGTGGTTGAAGATGAAATTGTCCGCGATTTCAAGGAGTACATAGCTGAAGTGTGCAAACTACAAACAGACGTGGTGATGCCCAGGAATATTAGGCATTATCTCTGCCCACCGCTTGAGAAGTAAGTAGATTTGTTATTTTTTATACTACTGAGGTGGCAGATAAGCTTACGGCCCACCTAATGGTTGATTACCGTACGTTTGCAACACCAGAAAGCCACACGCACGCTGCCGACCCGAGTGCAGGTTTCAAGCCGCTCATAAGGCTTTCAACTTGGCTTAACGACAGTCATATTACTGACAACTGGGACCCAAACGCTCGGAAATAAATGTCACAAAGTGGTCATGTGGTGGTCACCCATAACACCGGCAATAGAAAAAGTTTCTTGCTACAGTGGATGTTTACAGAACACTGAGTCCGCGGGGTCACGAGCACTTTCAAGCGATTTGTATAGCCAAATGTAAATGTACAAGTAATAGACCGCGTCCCAGTAATGGACATTTTAAAATATTTAAGAAAACTACTACCTGTTTATTTTCTATCTTTTTTTTAAAATCCTACTAATATTATAAATGTGAAAGTTTGTGAAAATGTTTGGATGTTTGTTACTCAATTCAATCACTCTCTAACGGCTGAACGTATTAGGCTGAAGTTTGGTACAAAGATAGCTTAGAATAACACATAGGCTACGTTCATATGAATATAGAAGTTTTGTTTTTCTACCGCGTGAAATCATAATATTATGTTTTTAAATTTACAGATTTATGGAATACAGTTACCCCGATTTCTCGCGTCCCGATGTTACCAACGTCAAAGTTTTGTTGAAGAAAGAAGAAACCGCCGCTGTGGGAGGAACCATAGCCGAATAATTTACAAAAAAAATACACACAGCTTGGCAAAAAATAGTAGAAAATAATGTAGGCGCCATGAATGAGCTGTTCGAATTTCAAATAAATAGAATGAAATATATTTATTATTCAAATATTATAGTACCTACTTCACTTATAAACTGCCTCTGTGGCGTAGTCGGTAGTGATACCGCCTGCATCGCTGGAGGTCCTGGGTTCGATTCCTGGGTCGGTCCAAATATTTGTGTGACCCACAAATATTTGTTTCGGAGTTTGGGTGTTTTCTATGTAAAATATGCATCTATTGAGAGATATATATCTATGTATATCAGTCGACTTGATCCCATAGCACAAGCTTATATTACATTAATTTGGGCATGATGATGTGCGTGAATGTCCACAAATATATATATTAAAAAACTTAACTGTCATAGGTAAGTGACGTTTTAGACAGCATTTTGAAAAAATTGCCAACTATTTTTTTGCCAAGCTGTAGCAAGTTTTGTTTTAAAACTTATTTATGTAAGATCAAGGTAGGTATGGAGATCTCCTTCTGTACCTTATTATTTTGTGTACACTTTTTATAAACTTGTAGAAAATTACAAAATAAAATTCGATTGTTCAATTTTTGCTTCACATTTAGATATTCAATAAGAAATTCTTCTGCAATGCAATTAGACAAAAAAATAAGTATGTATCAAAAAACAAGCGCGAGCAACATTCGACCTTTATTACATGGCATTTATTCTGTGAGACTTACTGTTTTCACGTAAATATATTGTTTCACTTAAAGTGTTTTAAGTATACCTATTTAAATTATGTATGAGACTATTACTTTTAGTTTATTGATTTTAGTAGTTGTTCCTTAGAAATTGATATGTTGATCTGTTCTATTCTTAATATATATAATATCTGTAAAATTATTTGTTGTTGTTCTAGTTTCATACATTATAGTACAAAAACGACTGTATCGATTTTGATGAAGGTGCCTTTTGAAGTTTTGTGATAGTATCCAATCGTGGGAGATTTATGAAAAAAAGGGAAGCAAGGTTTATAGACATTTTCACGCATAAAGGGATGAAATTAAAAATTAGACTATTAAATGTTAATGCACATATTTCATATTATATCTTCCAATAATTTTAATATTTCTTATTATTATTAAAACTACACTCGAGAGCAATGAATCCGGGTCACTTAAAGAATCCTAAAAATCTCGGAAACTAAAAATGCTAGGTTAATGCAATAAATTGTATTTAATAGACAATGTAATACTCCTTAAATGAAGGTATTAAAAGTTCTTAGTTATTGTAAAGTTATATCATAAAAAAATCAAATTTGAAAAAGGGCCACTTTCGAAGATGGAACTACGAAATTACAGCATTTGGTGTTGCTTTTGTTTGTAATCTGTCATTTATGTGGGTACATAAACCATGTTGATAGTGCTCTATATTCATTAATCAAGCTGAAATTATGTCGCTTACGCCTGAAGAATGCACCAGAATACTTACAATGCTGGAAACCGGCCGGAGTCAGCGCGATACAGCCAGGACTGTCGGTGTGTCGCTGTCAACAGTACAAAGAGTTCTCCGACGTTACGAAGAAACTGGTTCTAACCTACGCAGACCAGGAACGGGCAGAACCAGGTGTACCACAGCACGAGAAGACCGATACTTGGTGAACACCATGCTTCGAAATCGCTTTCTCACAGGAACTGAACTCACCAATCAGTTTCGACGCCTCGGAGGAAGTAACCCAAGTGCATGGACAGTAAGACGTCGGCTTGCTGAATCTAACTTAAAACCCCTTAGACCTGCAAACGGCCCTAAACTGGAGCGTGGGCATCGTATTTCGAGACTAAGGTATGCCCAGAGCCACGTAAATTGGAGTATTGAAGATTGGTCAAAAGTTATGTTCTCCGACGAATCAAAATTTATGCTCTACAAGCACGATGGAAGACACAGAGTGTATCGAAGACCAGGGGAAAGATTCAAGCAAGCATGCATCGAAGAAAAAGTAGCCTACGGTGGTGGGTCTGTACTTGTGTGGGCCGGAATTTCTTCTGAAAGTCGCACACAGCTGGTGATCATAGAAAACGGCTCTTTAACTAGCGTAAGATATGTGGAAGAAATCCTCAATGATCACGTTGGTCCATTTATGGTCAATTTAGGTGAGGATGCTATATTTATGCATGACAATGCCCGACCTCATACAGGTAGGATTGTGAATGACTACCTTCAAGAGATGAACATTACTCGTATGGAGTGGCCAGCGCGCAGCCCGGATATCAACCCGATCGAGCATGCTTGGGACGAGCTAGGCAGATGCGTAAAACAACGAAACCCTCCCCCAATCACGCTTCGTGAGCTCAAAATTGCTCTCACAGAGGAATGGGAGAATATTCCCCAAAATCGTATAAGGAACTTGGTGTACAGCATGCCAAACCGCGTAAACGCAGTAATGGAAGCACGAGGAGGCAATACGAAGTATTAAAATTCAGAAATCGTAATAAAGTTCAAAAATTTCATGTTTCCTATTTTTGTTTTAAGGAGAGATCGGCAGTTTTTTCTTTATGTAATTTTGTGTTAATAAAATGTATGGTGACTCATATTTTTTTTACTTTCATTTAAGGAGTATTACATTGTCTATTAAATACAATTTATTGCATTAACCTATCATTTTTAGTTTCCGAGATTTTTAACATTCTTTAAGTGACCCGGATTCATTGCTCTCGAGTGTATATAAAACGTGAGTATGGTTTTATTTTAATTTCTCTTGTTACAAACCAATTTATTAAGCACTAGCTGCTGCCCGCGACTTCGTACGCGTGAAAATTATTATAATGCCAATTTGCTTGCTCTCTGCTTAGCCCCTAGGATATGTAGCGTGATAATATATAGCCTGTTTGAAGACCCTAACCCTAGTTAATATTTGTGCAAAATTTGAATCAAATCTATTGAGTACTTTTCGAGATTCTTCCGGACAAAGATAAGCAAACAGACAACTAATTTTCTAACTATATTTTCGGCTTCAGTATTTAATGTTGAACACCAGCGAGTTTTTTTTTTTAATATTTCCAATGCTGTACATGGGATATAGGCGGGTGGAAGTTCTGTCATATATAGACCCAGTTGTGGTTTCCACTCCAGAACGTGTTGCAAATGTCCATAGGTGTTTCTGCCGCCTTAGACGTATAAAAAAAGAAACACTCAAGTAGGTACTGACAATATTGATCAATTTCTTATCTTCGCCAGCGGCATCTGATAGTAAAAGATCATACAACACGGCCGAAATATCTGCGAACCTGGCTCGTGACGTCATTTAACTGTACGGGATAATCCCAAAGACTTCTATATAAACTGAGGTAGACGTGCCGTACTCTAACAAGCGAGATTTCAAAAGCAATCCTCAAACACACACATTGCTAAGACTACACTCACTTATAAATACTATTTACGTAATTGTCACCACACACAATAGCAATATACGGATAGAACAAGAGTAAAAGAGAAGGCGTATGGACTCCAATTGCAAGTCGAGAACCTATTCTCGAAGTTTTGACTCATAACAGTGCGAACAACGCTGCTAATTAGCGCAGTTTATAGGTTTCAAAAATCGTTGCGAAGGGCATGTCTACCTCATTTTATATAGAAGTCTTTGGATTATCCGCGCGCAACGAGAATGTGCGGAATGTTGTCAAATACCCATAGATATATTATAAGTCTAGATGGAAGGTCAAGGCGCAGAAACGGCGCAAAAAAATTCATGCAACTGTTACATGAATTGGTCTAACCCGCCGCTCAGTGCCGAACGTGTCGCCTCGACGTCACCACGTAAAACGCGCGCTAAGTAGTGTACGAAAATCTAGCTAAAATGTCGTTTTGTGCAATTAAAATTTGTAGAAATTATAGTAGGAGATTAAAAACTTCTAAACATGTCAGCTATCATCGGTAAGAACCCAAAATAAAGCTTATTTTAATTTTTCTTTTCTTCATTATTAATAGCGGCGTTTTCCCTGAAAGAAAACGCATATTAAAATACTTACCTAATTCGAAGCTTATATAATGAGATAGGCATATCCGTTACCCGTAGGCTTATCTTACTCATGTTTGATGACGTATTTCCGTCGACTCACCAGCAGATGGCGCCACCTGTGAACTTATAAAAGAACATGGCGTCCACTTTGTCCTCATTGGCTTTTATTCACCAGGCAGATTTAAAAAGTAAGCTTCGAATTAGGTAAGTATTTTAATATGCGTTTTCTTTCAGGGAAAACGCCGCTATTAAAAGTACTTGACCGTAATTCGAAGCTTATATAATGAGAAATGTTTGTTTTCGCCTGGTGAGTGACGGAAACGCCAATGTGATTCTAATTTATTTTTAGGAAAATAATATACAATGTTGTATGTATGGTATCTAGATTAATAATCTTTACCATCTTGAACAACTTCATATGTAATCTTAAACAGACTAAATAAGGAATCTTATTTAAGGAGTAGTAAGTATTCCTTCTATTGAAAGGATTAAATAATTGCGAATTATTATTATATTTGATTGGTGGTAGTAGCTGACATTTTGAAATCCATCGTCAATTACCTCGTGTTAAGGATTATTTTGATCTTACCACCACCACCAATTCTTAGAAGCTGCTGTTGACCGGGTAGTGCCAGGACTAGAATAGTTGGAGAACCTCTAACAGTCATAAATAAACTATTAGACTGTGTAGTCTCATATCGGTAACTCTGATATCCTAATTTCTATCTAGAATAAAGGATTCAATTGATTAGTCGTAGGTGTTATCTTTATTTACAATAGTTTTCCAACCAGATTGTCTGAAATGAAAATGATCAGTCTCGGACTCTTGATTCGGGCCCAAAAGTAGTACCTATGACGTGAGTTAATACAATCGAGCAAAGTTAGATCGTGGTTGCGGCGACCTAAGCATAAAATCACTATGACGAGAAACCTGAAAAATGTTCTCTTTGTATCAATACTTGGTAATATTGAACTAACTCATCAATCCCAATATCAATGAATATGTGACTTATTTTTTAAAGAAATCGACCAAGATAATATGTTTAACCAAAACATGCGAACTATGTAAAGTTGACTAACGGTTTCTATATTATCAAGAACAGCAACAACAGATTTATGTAACAGAATCGTATTATATAATAACCATGAATAAAATGCAAGTCGGTTAAAACTGTAAAATTTATAAGTATCTTAAAAGGTAGGTCTCAAGGAGCTCAATAGTAGAAGTTTTTGATATCTGTTATTTACCTCTTCGCCCCCCCCCCACATTTCCACAGATTCTCTATGTGAGGTGGTGGGAGACCTGTCGAGGTGTTTAGTAGAAGGAAAGAAATAATGTTTATTAGGTTCTTTTGCAGGTTCTGCAGAACGAATGGAGCTTACAGAGCTCTCGCTTTGAGATCTGCCCTCTATTATTACCTTGTGCCATCGCGGCACCACAAACACTCCTGTTGACCGATTAAGGTGTGACAGCATCTTGGGTATTAAAAATGGTGGTGAAAGTAATATCCACACATTACAAACAGGCCTATCATGTGTAGTGTTCTCCATTTCATAATAGGAATATTGTTTGTAGGCAATCTTGCCTTAGTGGTGTTTGAAGCAGGATGCTCACAAAAAATACCCGGAGGAGCTGATACATATGGTATCGGCTCGGAATGCAGTGTATGGTGAAGTCAATTTGATGTCGGACCATTACACGCAAGCTGACGAGTTAAGTTCGTCAAGGCAATTGATTTGGTCTCGTCCCTCTGGGGGGGATGGACTACAACTGCTTTGAATGAGTACAGACTGTTACACAGTACCGGTATATGATTTCGAATCATGTGTAAGATTATCAACATCTCTATTGATGCAGTGCAATCTTTGTTATTCTAGGCCCTCGAGCCTGTTAGAGAAATGTTTTATGGCTGGGCTCCCAAGCGAAATCTGACGCGTCCGTGGTAAGAAAGCATCTCGGATGGAAAGCTTGTAAAATTGTCGAGAACCGGTAATTGCGGACCCACTATTGGAGTTCCACTTATACCACTCCGTGCACTACTTTTTCTTCAGTGGGTTGTCGGTTAGGGGATTGACCGAATGTGACGCTGAGGTAAAGCTACCTCTAGGCATTGCGAAAGTGGTAAAAATTCAAAAGACCCACCAAGTTTGAATTTTCTTCAAAAGAACTAAGTTTCTTTGATTTGGAATTAAATAAATCTTCCTTTTATGTCTAATATCTTTTCTTTTGGTATTGGACTTTCAGGTAGTTCTATGTCTATCGCATAACGATATGAGAGGTTTCTTTGGGAACCTATTATTGTTTTCTCCCAATTGTCTAACCATCCCTGGGTTTGAAGAGTTTTCAAGGCTATTTGTACGTGTTTGTGAAGAGTAACAGGATTTTGATGCGCAAAATGAGATTTTGTGTAGGTAGACGAGTATTTGAATACTCTTATTCTGTAGAAATCGAGGCACCCAGATGGTGAGAAACGAAAATGTTTCGGGTGCGGCTTACCCGAGCGGAAGACAAGAATGTGCTCTGAGAAAGAATAATGTACACTACGTCAGCTTTATCCTTTCAACTGTGCAAATATCTCCTAGAGTAATCGATCACTATGGCGCACTTCTGTGCCGGTATCTCCTGGAGATTTTTCGCCTTCAAACAGTTTGCGCTCTTGTAGCGCGAACTGTACTCTCTCTATCCGGCTCATACTTGCAGGGAGCGTTCATAGAAAGAAACGGGACAAGTATATAGTACAATGTCTGTCTCTAAATAATAGCTGCAGCTCATAATTCTCGTTTAAAAAGTGCTCTCCATCGCGCGCCAGTTCGCGCGGCTACGTGACAGCGACCGGGAGTGTGTTGAGTGAAAATTCTTTTGTGTTTGGTGGTTTTTAGTGGTTTTTAGTGGTTTTTAGTGGCAAACGTTATCAAAATCATGACTGGGTGAGTGTTTGAACAGTTTTTATTCGTAGATTGTGTATTTCATAAAGATTTTGTACCTAAAATATAGTTATTTTCAACGAACATTCATTGTAATTTTACGCGCCGTCGGCGACACGGCGGCGCGGCGCCAAGCCCATACATTTGGATGAATTACAAAGAATAAATACTGTAATGATGACAATCTATTGTTATTTTATGTATTTTTACGTATTCTTTTATTGTTTTCAAGCATTGAATGTAAAATTATTTCAATAATTTTGTGTAAAACTTGGTCGAAATTCTCTATCATTTTTGGATCGAAATCGTTCACTTTCTTTGTTCATTTCTGAAATATATTTGTATGCCAGCATACCTTTTTTTTGTGTTTATCGATTATGAAAAGTCATGTAGCTGTAGATTGTATTTTTTTTATGAAAAAAAAATACATAAAAAAATTCAAAAAATAAAAAAGTTTACGAGTACCTTTTTTTGGACCTTTTTTTAAGTGCTTGGTTCATTGTTCAATTTCTAATAAACTAAACACTTTTGTCAACCAAAACTCTGTGTAAAAAAAGTTTAAGGATCATACTTACGAATGAAAAAAGAATCTAAGCCACTTGAAGCACAGTTTTATCAGAATCATGGCATGAACTTAACCTTTTTTTGGCGGTCGGCGGTCGGGTCGCCGAAATGAGTCGTATTTTGAGAAGCTCGTAAATTGAAAAAAAATGTATGACGAGTTGTATTTTTTGATATTTTTTATTTTTTTATATTGTGAAATAGGATGTATTTAATAAAATAAATTACAAAAAAATTGGAATTTTACAATACTTTTTTTTTTAACAACTTTTGTAGAGAAAACTGGTGAAAAATTACAAATTCTTATTTCTAATAGAAATTAGTAATACATTACAAGGCAAAACTGGTCTTATCTATCATTTTATCATTAGCTTGTTTCATAACGATTCCAGTGAGGTAAGTATTTTATATGGCTGCCATAGAAAAGTTATGAGAAATCGCCATTTTAAGAACATCAGCCGACGCCGCGCCGACAACGCGAACGCTTCTGGAGTAGGGTACACAGACACGGGTTCCGCGCGGGAGGGGACTATTGGGGAGTGACACAGACGAAAGGTTATCATGAAAATAAGCTTGACTGAGATGTATTTTGCACATCCAATCTCGTGGTTGGAGGAAATCTGGTAAACGGAACATGCTGAAAGATAGAATTATTCTGGCTTCACAAAGGCGTACAATGTCCTAAAACTGAATTCTGGGCGGATGACCCATCGCTATTTGAAGTTAGGAAAAGTGGAGAAACCAAACTTGGTGACAAAGGAACTAGTTTTAGAGTGCCTTGAGCATTCATCTTTTGAACCATTGCACAATGTGGTCATTTCAGTTAAAAAGGAAACCTTTTTAAAAAGAGTTCGTTGTATGGATTCTTAAGTATTTAAAGCGATTAGTATTCCACCTTAGTCAAGTTTTCCATAGCATTTTAACATAAAGTGAAAATTTACAACTATGTCAGGACGGGACTTGAACAGAGTTCGGTGTAAATTTAAATGTGGGAAGGTTATCAGTTTTGAGCAGGATTCGAACCTGCGTCCTCTCGAATACCGTGCAGGACGGATTGGAGTTTCTGGATAAAGGGAATGCGGTACCCTTTTATAAATTTAAAACTTTTTGGTACTCTCGTTCCTTACCAACGTATTTTGTACAGAGTTAACTGACCGACATAGAATGACAGGGTCATATCATTTAGTGGTTCCTTTGCTGGTGTGGGCAGAGGATGTTAGACCTCTCCTCGTCTCTTTGAGAGCCTCGAGCTCGGAAATTTCGTAATTGAAGGGACATCCTTGCATGGTTACTTAGTATGTTATCGTACGCCTGGTTACTATCGTATACCCAATTATTATAGATACACAATATTGTACATACACCTCGAGGGTGGTTACTGGTTAGTGTTTCCTGTGCTGGTATGGGCAGGGGATGTTAAACTTCTCAGTCTCTTTGAGAGCCTAAAGCTCAGAAATTTCATAATTGAAGGGACATTTACTGTCGTATGCCCAATTATTATGGATATTGTACACACCCCTCGAGAGTGGTAACTGTAATACAGGCCTAAAAAGGCTCTTGGTACAATGGAATCTGGACTCTACTCGATGGAGATCTGATCTTGACGCCTGATCCTCTCGAAGGCTGGCGTAATGATTTGTATGAACTTTTTTCGGGGTCATCCTTTTTGGAGATCGAAGACCAAAAGGCATGCCTTCCCGAGTGCCGTTGAAAAGGCTTCAGCCTCGAAAATGTATGTGTTTGAAGACGATATTTTATCAAGGTTCATTTTTAAGAATTGGGTCTTTGACAATTCTGAGAATAATATATGAAATCAGATCTATGGCCGCAAGCCATTTGTAATAAATTGATAAAAGATTTATGGAAATCCTATTATTAAAGTAGGTCTTCAATTTTGTCATAAATATTTTCGAAGAAACTTAAGTTTTTCAAAAGATTCTCTTTGTTTAAAAATACAAAAGGTTTTGGCAGCAAAAGCCTTTTGGCAGAAAGAACCTTGTCAGCTTTTCAAAATGTAGCAGGGATTCGAATTGTCGGATCTCCCAGTTTTTGTTTAGGTTGACGAACCCAGGACTATGATTTTACAATAGTGGGTATCAGCATATTATCTTATCAAGGCAATTTGTCGCCAAAACGTGTCTATCAACCTCTTAGGTTATACTGTGTCTTAGGATCTTGGGTAACCGAAATCTCTTTTAATGCTGTCCCTATATAAAATAGGAAGCAAGGATGATTGTTTCTATCATCCTCGTAATTTAACCTCTGATCTGTGAAGAAATTTACACTTGGTCAGGACCAGTGTTAGGTAATGAGAAATAACTCACCTATTTCCATCATCCTTATCTGGTTTAGTGGAAGTCGGCTTCTTTTACTCCACTTACGACAATGCACGTGGCGTCGCGATCGCCCTTATTTGAAGTTCGAGCTAAATGAGCTGGAACTGTAGCTATTTGACGTACCTAATACAGTAACTGGAGCTCAGAGCGCGCTTCTGAAATACTCCACTTGGAATTAGCTCACTTTCTAAGGATGGAGGATTCATTTCTATCAAGAAACCAAACTAAAAGAAATAGTATTATGTTAGGTACCTAAAATTTAAGTATTACTTTCATGGTGAACATTTAGTTATTACTTTGACACACTCGTACGTATTCAGAAACTGGGGATGATTACGATTTTACCCATAATAGGCCATATTTTTACATGTATAGGAACATCTAGTAATTAATGTGCCTTTATGTGGGTAGGTATAAAAATATTTTGAAAATATTTTCTATATTCGGCGGTACTTACGCTGTACATACACGAAGCAAATAATATCTAAAAAAAAGTATTAGTACCTATGAAAACAATCTATAAAATCAGTTTGATATTAGCTGTAACTAAAGATATTAAATAAAAGAAACTGCAACCTCGAAAGGTTTACGTGCTATTTTAAAATAATAGGTTATTTCACGTTATGACGTATCACACTCATATGTGATCGTAAAAATATGAAGTAAAAACATACCTGAGACTTAAACGAACGGTTAAACCGTTAAATATGTCTGTAGGTTCACTTACTTCAATCACAAGTCACTTGTTTTAGATTCACTGTATATTCAAACGAACGGCAAAGCCGTTAAATAATTATTTCTGTAAATTCACTAACTTCATCCCAAGTCACTTTTTATAACTTTACTAGGTATATAACTTGTAACTAGAAAAAATAAATGCACTAGCAGGTGTTCCTGCTATAACCTTTTGCTACGGGAATCAAAACGCCAATGAGGACAAAGTGGACGCCATGTTCTTTTATAAGTTCACAGGTGGCGCCATCTGCTGGTGAGTCGACGGAAATACGTCATCAAACATGAGTAAGATAAGCCTACGGGTAACGGATATGCCTATCTCATTATATAAGCTTCGAATTACGGTCAAGTACTTTTAATCTCGCAATATTCACCAGTGTTGCCACTTTATTGTTTTATTCTCCCAACTTAACAATTGGGAAAGGGGTAAGTATACCTAACTAGTTTGTCTAGGAAATGATTACTTATATTGATTTCTTAATACACTATGTACTAATATATTATTTATTATAATGAATTGGATCTAATAAATCAATTTCGAAAGTTCATGTGTTATTAATTTAACATAGTTTTTGAATGAAGAATTATGTAATAAAATGATACCTAGTAGGTACTTATTATTTCGTAGTTACAGTTATTTCTGGATGTTACTCTTGATACTTGTGGCATCGGTTTATTATAATCCTTTTTTTTTTTAAAAAAAGAAGTTACCTATACACATTATTTACATTTTTTTTTTATATCTTTTCGATCATGATTATTTTATTTTTGTTGGTATTGTTGGTACATAACAAAAGTACTTACTATTTTTTAGAATGCCCAGTGATCCAATAAACAAATATGTATACAATATTGATAACAGTAAATATTATACATCCTTCATTATATATTAAATAATTACATAAACTATAATAAGACTTAGTTTAATGCAATTTTAGGGAGAAGCTGGTATCAATTTACGCACACAGAAAAACCGACGCACAGTGTAAAGACACTGGCCGCTCGACGGCGCACGCACACAGTTGCGAAATCGTAAGCCGTTTTGTTCATGTCGATTGTAGAGCGACCCTCCATCTTGACTTATAATATATCTATGCAAATACCATACCATTCAATCGCGTGCGAGTTATACTAAATAGGCAAAAACGGGGTCAGGTGCAGGGAAGCGCGAGGGGAAGCCAGGTTCGCAAATATTTCCGCCCTGTTGTACCAATTGCAAGTTGAACTCGCGCATTGATGGTTCCGTACCAGAAAACTACAAAAAGTCACGTTTGTTGTATGGGAACCCCTTAATCCTCCCCTTGACTGCCTCTGTGGCGCAGTCGGTAGTGATACCGCGGCACTGGAGGTCGTGGGATCGATTCCCACCGGAGACAAATATTTGTGTGACCCATAAATGTTTGTCTCAAGAGTCTGGGTGTTTCTATGTATAGTATGTACGTATTTAAAAGGTATGGTAAGTATTAATATCCGTGGTCTGATACCCCAAACACAAGCAGGTTATTCCTAGCTTACTTTGGGATCAGATAGCGTTGTGTGAAATGTCCGTGAATATTCATTACTTTTGTTTATTATTTATGTATTTGTTGTTATAGCGCCAACAAAAATAAATCCTCTGTGAAAATTCCAGCTCTTTAGCTATCACCGTTATTGAGATACAGCCTCATGACGGACAGACAAACAGACGGGCAACGAAGTCTCATTAATAGGGTCCCGTTTTCACCCCTTAGGTACGGAATCCTAAAAATCATGCCTAGAAGAAGGGGAAGGAGGAAACAAGATGGGACTTCTTAAAGGGTGTTTCGAATAAAACATTATAAACTTTACATTCGTTTTTATTACATTATGGAATAATAAATAAACCCCCCATGTATATACCGTTCTATCACCGAGACACGTTTCACTGCCTACGGACTATCGCCATTTCTTTCTAACTGGGCAAATGCATGTATGTCCTTCTCTCTCTGAATAAAAATGTACAAATTTAATAGACAACTTTGCATAATATAATATCTGACTGCCTCCGTGGCGTATTCGGTAGTGATACCGCCTGCGGCGCTGGAGGTCCTGGGTTCGATTCCTGGGTCGGTCCAAATATTTGTGTGATCCACAAATGTTTGTTTCGGAGTTTGGGTGTTTTCTATGTATAATACGTATGTATTTAGAGATATATAAGTATGTATATCAGTCGTATAGATCCCATAGCACAAGCTTATAGCTTAGTTTGGGCTAGATGATGTTGTGTGAGAATGTCCAACAATATTATTATATTATAATACCTTTAATTAGTCTGGGGCCGCATTTGCGGTTTATCGCGGCGGGCGGTTTTTAACCTCCAAATGTCAAAACCAATAAAACAGAGTCTTATGGTATTTGACATTTTGAGGTTAGAAACCGCAAATGCGGCACCAGGCTAAGTAATATTTTTATCGGCAGTCAATGAGTTTTCTAACCGCTTATTATTCTTTTTTAAGGCTGAGGCCGCATTTGCTGTTACCATGGGCGGTTTCTCGCAACAAAATGTGAAACCGAGTCTATGGTTTTCAATGGTTTTGACATTTTATAAATGCGGCCTCAGCCTATTTCTGAATAAAAAAACAATAAAATCCCGTTGTCAAACCAAAGACAAAAATACCCATATTTTTTCGACCAAGGAGGGTGGAACGCTCCTAGAAAATTTGATAGCTTTTTTGGAAAATTTGTTTCATACTAACGTATCATTCATTTTATACCAACAAGTCATTCGTTCTTGGAAAGTTTGTCAATCTTCACCTCGCAGAAGAGTAGGTAGTAATATGACCGTCGACCAGCCTAAGCTGTTCGCGGTACAAAGTCTACTAGTCTGATCAGGTACGAATAATGGCACCTTGATATCCAATCTGCACAAGTCACTGTCAGAGTTGAAACACAGATAATTTAATCAAGATCAGTCTACCGCAGTCCACTGCTGAACGAAGATCATCCTTTCCCGATTTTCGCCGCAACACACATGTTCCATTTGAGATCTAAGGTATGATTCCGAACTCGGCAACAAGCAGCACTGCTGCCGCTGCAGTGCTGCGACGGCGCCACTGGACCTGGTCCCCGTACATTATGTATGCGATTTATATTAGGATGCATTCCGAGATCGGCAGCAGTGCCGTGACTCCTTGCCGCCACAACAGACCAGGTACGAAAATAAGTTGTCTGATGCAAAAGAGGAACAATTCATTGACTTTAATGGATTTATATCCACCTAGCACCCTTCATGATAGCGGTCATAACAATTATCGTTTTAATATAATTAAAGATGGTATTCTTTTCCATTTGGAAGTGAGGATTCCCAAACAAAAAGCCCTACATGCCTACTGCGAGTGCGACGTATGCATATTGATATTATCTGCTGCTGGCTAGGTTATGAGTTTGTGAGTGTCAATTGTGACTTAAATGCCTGATACCTACTTTAGAGGAAAATCGTTGAAACCATTGTGAGTCCGGCTCTTTTCCTAGTAGGATGTTTAACCGCTACTAGCAGGATCTACGTGAACTATAAATACTGACTTCTGTATCCACGGGAGCCTGTAGGGATAAACGCGTATATTTCTTACCAGCTCTTTTCAAATAGACAACGTATGAAGTCAAGCAAGTGCTGACTTGAACTGTCTTGTAAACTTCCTGAATGCATTGCCCAGTCAGAAAAAACTGTCGACTATCAAACATTGAGCACATTTCCGGCACTATATTATAAACACCCCATCAAGATATCATGGTATTCACAAAACCATGAACCGCTCGCGTCTATGCAAAACAATTTTAAAGCATTATCAAACGGTTTTCGAACGAAACGTCATTTAAATTCGGCGGGTAGTTTTCTTTCACTAACACTGCGTGCGCCCAGATGAGGTGTTTTACGCGGGTACTGAGAGTCTTGAGTCACATAAATTGCGTCCAGATGACGCCGTGTGTGATGTATGACAGATACCCCGAGATTGCGAGTGGACACGCGCGCAAAACTCCTCTTCTGGGCATGGTATAAATTTGCGTGATTTTGACAGTTTGCTTTTGACATCTGTCACTCTCCAATAAAATTATCGTTTAGGAGAGGCAGACAAAGTATGCTAGGCGAACAAAATTTTTGCCCTTAATTCCCACAGCACTACCGCTTGACACTACCAGTAGTGTGAAGGGAAACCTTTAGTCTGAGGTCGCACTGCGGTTGGCGGTTGCGGTTTCTAACCTCGAAACGTCAAAACCACTAAAACCATAGACTCGGTTTCATCGGGTTATGACATGATGAGGTTAGAATTTGAAACTTTGAGGTTAGAAACCGCAACCGCCAACCGCAGAGTGGCCTCAGCCTTAGATTATTTTTTCAGATTTTAAATGCCGATGTCATGGAAACCGGTTACTGATATCATTGAAAATTAAAACAATGAGAACTCTGAGGAGGTTAAATATGTAAAACAATTCAAGATTTGTTTTCCAAAATAAGACCCGAAGGAAAAGAACACAATGCAAATAATCGTTCTCTTTGTTCAAAATAAAGACATTCAAAAACCTAATGGTTTCACTCAGCAATGTCTGTACTATCATCCCAACTGATTTTGAAAACTATATTTTCTATATTTTTTTCCCAAGTATCAATATTTTTGAATGAGGTTTCATTCGAAAACCGCAAAAACCTTACACCACTCCAAAACATGTCTACATTATTTTAAATACAGCGAAAAAATGAAAAATTATTCCCGCATATATATATTTGGATTTAACTTTGGGGTAACTAAATTCTATATACACAATAATAAAATCAGCACTAACATTTTCATATGGAAAGTATGCCGAACAATATTTTTCATACCTTAATTAAAATACAAAAAATTACTAAACACAAAAGTTTACAAGCTTTTGAAAACAATAAACATGACCGAAGTATTATTTTACTTTTCAAAATGTACATATATATACTTACAGACAAAAACAAATATTTACGTATGCACTGAAACTCATTTGAAGTTACTTAACGTATGCACTCAACGAATACTTAAATAGCCCCTGAGTATCGATTCAAAGAGGTTAGTAATTAGTAATCGCTAAAGAATTGAAAACGGCCGTTAACAATACGTTTAGTAACTACAATGAAACATTTCACCACGAAACCACTTCCATCATAGGAAAAGGCTTTTTTTTAATTTACACTAATAAAACGTAAATTATATCGACACTGGAAGAAAAAAAAGGGGAATGGCAAACGCAAAGTTGAAATTATCTTGATAGGAGCGATATTATTTCATTTCTGCATATTAGCAGAAAGTATTAATACTTGACAATCTGTTACTGCACTAGCATCTACGATGATACAAGTTCAATTCTATTGGATTTCGATCCACGATGATGGTATGTTCGATTTTCCACGGATTTGATGTAACGACACTAATTTCCTTCACTATTTCTTATTTTCAAGATAAAAATCTCAACTTTGCACATACTATTCCGTTTACTAAAAATCTCTGTGACCTAGGAGAAAATTCTGAGAGCCAAAGTGTCCTGCGTTAGACTTATACAATAAAAAATGCTAACACTTAAATAACATGTTGTATAAACTTAGGCATTACTTAACAAGTACAGCTTACACCGACTATTATGGGACTGGCCCCCAAACTCTTAAAGAATACTCAAAGTTAAGACGATTATTTTAATTGGGTGACTAACCAGCAATGACAGCTTAAGACACGTTGTCTTAAAATTGAGTTCCGTTTGAGTGTTTGGCCGTAAGAAGACAGTTTTCGTCAATTGGTAGACTTTGACAGCCATGTTACAAGTACACTTTGGAAAAGGGAATCATCTAACCCTTTTGAGTGTTCTAGCAAAGATACATGAACTGAAAAACAATTTTTTATATAAAAGTTAATAAATACCTACGTTAATTATCACTAAGGAAGCGTCATTTTGGAACGAATTCATAAGTATTATTTTGAAAAAGAAAAAGCTGCTGGTCTCACTCAAACTACCTTAGAAGGACCCATATCAATCTGTTTTAAAATAAAGACTAGGCTGACTGTTTTAATCTTACCCGTGAAATATTTAACAGCACCTGGATAAAGAAATTTAATCATAAAAATCCTTCACTTGACATAAAATTGTATGTCACAATATCGTTTTGTTCTACAATAATGCACGTCATCAAATCCGCGTCTCATAAATATTTGTGGCTTGAGTTAATTTAAGATAAATTGTTCACAATTTAATTCATAATATAATTATCATCTACTTAAAAAAAAGTAGTGATACGTATGTTTACTGTCCTTGTACTAAAGTTATTTATAAACAATTCTAATTAATTTATAGCACATAATCATGAACGTGATAAATACGAAAAGAAATGTGGTAGTTTCATTGTTTATAACCTGACATTAGATCTAAATGTTGAAATTGTTTGTTCCACTTGCCTCGGCACTTAATTTTTCAACAACTACCATTTGGATTACAAAATTACCTACCAACTTTCAACGATTATCACGTGGTTTAAAGATCTCATTTAGCAAAATTCAATGGCACGGTAACTCCGCAAAACTTTATTTATTACGTATAAGTAGACACTTGTTAATACATAACACAATATTATGGACATTCTATGTATTAATCTGTAAGAAGATTATGAAATTGAGCTCCGTTATAATGAAATGAAGGCAAATGACGAAAATGATAATGAAAAACTATTCTGGCATCATCAGAATATGAAATAAGCTGATAACAAATAATAAGTTATCAAAATTGAACAATCAAAAACTGATTTAAGAGCTTGAAAAGCTTTAACCATATTTTTGTTTTATGGTTTAAAGCTCTAAATTTCTTTACAATAGATACCACGAATCAAACTACACTCCTAATCACTATTGAATCACACGAGCTTTTGATTATAATTATTACCAATAACTGTGACACCCTCTAAATCGTCATTACAGCGAACATCAACCTGGCATAATTCTTTTTTTTTGCGCGAACTAAGCTTCGAATTCAACAATATACATGTTATAATAATATAACAGGAGTTTTGTGTTAAATGTTATCGAGATATATAGGTATAGAATATGTCCATTACTGGATCGGTTTAAAGATTTTCGTGAACCGAGTGCATTTGGTAATATATATCTCTAAGACATAGCTAAGGCATGATCAAACGAGCTAGCAGATGTCACAATTCCTTTCCTAATAAAATAATTTAACTTAATGCCGTTTTAATCAATTGTATTCTTTGTTTATTACCATTTCTTGAATTCCCTATCATGTTGTAAAATATAAATTCTGTATTCAAGGACGACTTAATATTTTTTAAATATTCCAAAATATGCAATTAGACTGGCGTAAGTAACAATTCACATTAAGGTATCATTGTGAGTTATATTTTTAAATAGTGTATTTGAGAAACTAAAAACACTTGAAAGACATGATTTGGAAGATATATTTACTTGATTAGGAAGATATCATTGCAAAATAAGCCGATAGCGCTTAGTGACAGAAGCTCAACTCATTTAAAAATGTGTTATTGGTGATTTCGTTTCCAACTTCTCAAAAACTATGAACGTTACCGTCAGTTATTTGTGCTATACAAACCGTTGGTCTTCGATTTTGTCCATAACTCATAGACAACACGAATTTTTGTTCAATAAATTTGATATATCTAATCAATCGATGTTAAAGCAGGCTAAATTTCTAGCGTTAAGTATATATAAATATATCATTACGATTAAAATAATGAAGACACAAAACATATTGGCACTATAACTGACATTATTCTAGCATCCATTTGCACAAATAATCCCGTGTAGTACACGATATCCACAATAACATAGCTATTGTAACTAGAACTAGGCAATAACAGATTTTGAACTCTTTAGATATTGAGCTGATAAGGTACAAAATTATTGGAATAACTAGGTATTACTTAACGATTCATAACTAACAGCCTAGCGCTTGGAAAGTTTTAGGTTATTAATACTGTGCCGTGGAAAAATGTTACTTTTATAATACGTTTAACAACTTCCAATATACAAGGGACGTAACGAAATTACTCGTATTATTATCGGCTACTTTATATTTTGGTTCAAAATAACAGACAAGCAATTATTTATTGAGCCTATCACTAGTTTATTTGAAGAAATTTATAATAATCAATTTTATGTTTTTCCACAACACAGTATAAACCCGGAAGTAAGTAGTTATATAACAGCCCCGTAAAAGCTTATTGAAAGAGAAAAATATATTACCTAAATTATTTTGCCTGTGTACTTAAAAATCTATTGGTGTTAATGTAGAATTGGCGGGAAACGCCATCTTATAACAAACGTCAAACAAATGTCAATCGTCTAAATTAAGTTTTTTTATCGAGGCGTGTTTGGAAGCAGGGCGTTAACGAGGTTTTTTCTATCAGGCGTGATGTGCCATCAGGCTATGGCTAAAAGTCGGGCTGCCCTCGTTAAAAAGTCTATGACACGTCGCCAGATGTTGCGTAGCGTATTCGAACGGGAGAATAGAAATCTCCATAGGAAGAATACAGTCGCCACCTGGGTTAAAATGTGGACTATGTGTAATCTGAAAATTAAAAAAACTGGCATTATAAAATTTCCCATTGCCCATAGTTCCACTTATTAAGTATTCTGTGATGTAGACGACCACTTCGATAACCATCTGATACGCTACCATACGATTTATATCAGTTGTAATGCGGTGTCTAAGTATTACTTATGTGGTTCAAGTTTACTTATTCTATACCTACTATACTATACTATCTCCACGCCAAATCCCTTGCGGGGTAGGCAGAAAGAACCGAGCGCCACACGGCACGGTACATACACTTTTTACTTATTCGGAACATGTTTATATAGATTTTGAGTTTCAAATGACTATAAGTGAATGTCCAAGTAATATAAATTTGTGCCTACCTGTTGAGCATAGCCCTTGACTTGGGCAGCGTGTCAGGGCTCTCCTTGAACAAAAATCTTCTGATGCCGAGCACGTATGACTCGATGTATGCATCCCAATCGATGTTCCGGACGTTGAAGTCAAAAGTTCTGGAATTTATGAAAATTGGACTATTTGAATTTCAACGGTTACCCTTTGGTTTAATAAACTACTCCACTTCTTTTCAAGGAAGAAAATACACAATAGGGCAATTTTTGATCCTGTAGTATAAATGTAACCTCTTCTCATAAATTTTTAGCTCGTCAACCGAATCAATAGGACTGTAGACATGTATAAATAATTAAATATGTTGTATGTAATGTCTTTAGTTTGTTGTAGAGATTTCAGTTGGATACCAAATAAACATAACTTTTGTAGATTTTTGAACCCCAGAAATCTCGATGAGTAAACAAATAATAAAAAAAATTGTAAAAAGAATCATTGACACGATAGAAGAAGAACAAATAATAATTACTGACTAACCTGCGGTCATCAGGAGACAAAGCGGCACAGAGCGCCTGCACGTTGTCGTCAGCGAAAGCCCATTGACGCGTCGTGAAGTATTCCAAGCACGCCGCTGCCTTTTCCAACTTGTTCTGTACGCGGACCATCCTGAGGAAGGAAAGGAAGCTTTATATAAAAAAAATGATATGAGATAAGTTTAAAGGTTAACATATGGAGTTCTTGAAAATCCTGTATTACAGAAGACGCTACTTCAGGCGAAGTTGATAACAACATTATTATAAAAGTCCCTGTCAAGTTAATCCCTCCGCTTTCACATTAATAATAACTTACATAAAGTGTCCCCTCACTAACACAAAACCGTAACTCGATTTTTATCCGTTTTGAGTTGAGTATTCAAATCAGAAAATAGTGTGGTCCGTATTGTCACAAAGACATTTATCTCTAGGACACTTTATTTGCGAAATAGTTTAACGTATACACGTAAAACAGAAACAAACACAAACTGGAGGTGCTGGGTTTTTCCTGGGTCGCGGTCGGTCCAAATATTTGTGAGATCCACAAATGCTTGTTTCAGAGTTTGTGTATTTTCTATAGTGTCCGACCGAAACTGGTTTTCCGGCCGAAACCGAAACCGAAACCGAACTTTCGGCCGCAGGGTCAGTTTCGGCCGAAACCGAAACCGAAACCGAAACTCACGTGTTCATATTGAAAAAAAAAACCAGCCAAGTGCGAGTCGGATTCCGCATAGAGGGTTCCGTTACAAAAATTGGGCATAAAAATTACGTTTGTTGTGTAGATGCTTTTTCTGATTTTAGTAGGTATTTTTTGTTATCGGCATCAGAACAGGGTGAGGTGGTGGTGGCAGTGTCTCTTGACGTCGCCAACGCTTTCAGCACCTTGCCCTGGAGCTGCATTTGGGAGGCGCTTATTTATCATGGAATGCCTCCAAACCTCCGTCGAATTCTCGGGGCCTATCTTTCCGAGAGGGCCATAACTTACCCGAGCTGGCTAGGGCTGGGTCCAAGAGATGTGTCGTTCGGTGTTCCATAGGGATCGGTCTTAGGACCGCTTCTGTGGAACATCGGTTACTATTGGGTGCTGCGTGGTCCGTTGCTCGGAGGTGTCGGCGTAACGTGTTACGACGACACCCTCATTACAGCGCAAGGAGCAACGCACCGAGACGCAGCCCTAAGGCCACCTGCGGGTTCCAGCTTACATATAGGGGGCATCGGCATCGGCATCGCCATCGAGCTCTCGATGACGTATCTGGGGCTTGTACTCGATAGCCGGTGGAACTTCGGATACCACTTCCGAAGTTTGGTCCTATGGCTGAGGGAGGGGGCATCAACCACACTCTCCCGGTTGTTGCCCAATATCAGGAGACCCAACGCTCCCTGCAGGAGACTGTACCTTGGGACCCCGTATCAATGCGGCTAGATTGCTTAACCCGCAGAAGGCGACGGCTGTCAGGGTGATAAGTAGATACCGCACGTCATCAATTCTTCACTATCAGTTGAGGAGGCATGTCTTCTAGCCGGGAGCCCTCTATGGGACCTGGAAGCAAGGGTCCTTGCATCATTGTTTAAAATGGCGCAAGGAGGCGCTGGAGCGGGGCCATAGGCCTCTTCCTGTGAGCAGGTCATGCTCGTAAAACAGACGGCGAGGAGAAAGCGAGAGAGAACTCTGCCACCCGAGTTCCACAGTCTGCGGCGGCGCCCCAAACTATTAGCCTCCATGACCGGGAGCCTGAGGACGGTGACGGGGCTGCTTTCCGTCTTTACAGAAGCAGGCCTTAGACGATAGCATGACGTGAGAGATTCATCCACGCCCTGCTCAAGAAGCGGGATAACAACTGAACAACCCCCCCCAGACGCGGCCGTAGTATGTATCATTCCGAGGGCATACTCGGGGCTCCCAACCGTAGGCTGTTAGGCAGGATACGCGTGGTTTTTAGTCGGTAGGACTACTGTATAGTGAAAATTTTAGGCCTATATCTGACACGGTTCCAGCGATACAACCTCGTGACTAATAGACAGATGGACGGCTAGGCCTCATGTCTCGTTAATAGGCTTTAATCCGTGTGTGAGTTAGACTTGCACTTGGCCGGTTATTTTTTCAATAGGTGCAGCAAGTTCCACCAAGTGCCATCAATCAATGGTATAAATCTTCTCAAGTGTTTATTTTAGAAATATCTCCACCTAAAGATGAATTTCTTTCTTTTACGTGTGGAATAACTCATAGATGCTATTGCGAACTCTTACCGACTAAAACCACACGGTGCCCTGCTACTAGCTCTTGGCTGGTTTTGGCTACATTCTAGAAGTATGTAACTAAAACTGGACAACAGTGAGCCGGACTAGCGCGCGTAGGGTTCCGTACAAGAAAATCAGCAAAAATCACGTATGTTGTTTGTGTGGTTTCCTTTAATATTTTTTATTTGTCTATTTTCATTTTGTCTATTTTCATTATTGTAGCTATAGCGACAATAGAAATACATCATCTGTAAAAAATTTAACTGTCTAACTATCACGGTGCATGAGTCTGCTGACAGACAGACAGACGACCAACGAAGTCAACGAAACCGACAACAAAGGGGTAGGGTTATGTAATGTCCTAGATCACCTTTTTAGGATTCCGTGAACATTTTTTTTATTATAACTATTGATTGGAAGTCCTTTGTAAATCTGTAAATCTTCGGTTAGTAACATATTAACTGGTTGGGCTGACCCTAACTACGTCACAAGTAGAGCTAGGCACTCAAAATTCATAAACACGTGAGTTTCGGCCCGGCCGATAGTTTCGGCCCATTTTGGCCGAAACCGAAACTGCGGCCGAAACTCGATTTTTTGGCCGAAACTGGCCGAAACCGAAACCGAAACCGAAACTTCGGTCAGTCACTAATTTTCTATGTGTAATATGTATGTATTTACGAATATAATTATGTCTATCAGTCGTCTAGATCCCATAGCACAGGCTTATATTACCTTAATTTGGGCTAGATGATGTTGTGTGAGATTGTCCACGAATTTGTTTGAATATTTATATTAAAAGAACCCCCCCCCCCCCCCCCTCCCCAAGAAGCGGGATCACACCCGATAACCTCGCAAAGACGCGGGATAGAACACGAACCACCCCCTAGGCGAGGCCGCAGTAGTAGCCGTGTAGGTCTGTTGGGAGTCCTGGGACATCCTTCCGAGGGCTTACACGGGGCTCCCAACCGTAGGCTGTTGGGCGTCTCGTGAGGTTTTTTAGTCGGTAGGAGTCCGGTATAGCATCTATGAAGGATTTTCCCTCACGTTAAATAAGATAACACTAATAATTAACAACTTACATAGGTTTCTTGCTGCTAGCGGTGGCGACGAGGTCCATGATGGCGGCGGGCGCGCGGTGCTGCAGCAGCGTCAGCGTCGCGTGCTTGAGGCGGTTGCTGGTGATGTCGCCGCCCGGGTACCACACCACCTCGCCTGAGAACACATTATGTTATTATTGTAACCAAGTTGACATTATCGGGAATTGCTCGAACCATTTTACATTGTAATCAATCACATTTGAATTTTTTTTTATATTTAGCTCGCCAAATTGACGTCGCCACCAGCCTGATGGTAAGCCGTGGCGCATCTAGCGATTGGGGGCCACTCTCACAGTCCTTAAGACTTTCGACGTGGTCCTCAAGTTGGCGGCCCTGTGATGTGCCTCTTCACGCTCTTGAAGAACCCGGGATTATAAGATGAGGGAAACACATGTGCCCGCAGGTTTCATAATATATTACACACATAATAGATGGATGAAAATATTGAGGAAGAGCTTGATCTCAGCGTCCGCATCTCTATCAAATCAAATACCTCAAGAATACCTTTAAGCCTTTAACGGGGGTGCATTATATGAAAACAGTTATAATAATTGAAAACGAAAAGCATATTTCTATTTTAAGAAGGATATCTTAATCTATGTATGTAAAAATGGCGGCTGTATCGTTAAAAGCAATCTCTTACAGGCAAACTTGTATCCATTTTTACATAGTTATCACATAATGATTACACACACGTAATAGAAAAGGATAGATGAAAATAGATTAATAATAATTAATGAGGCGATAGTGATTAACAAACTAATAACATATAATAGATGCGTACACTGAGGTCGACCTCAGTGCACGCATCTCGATCAAATCTCAAGTTCTCTTGGAAAAAGGTCTGGTCAAGAGTACCTTTAACCGGGGAGCATGTATGAACAGTTATGAAAGTAGAAGACGCGAAAGCTGTATGCCAGAGTCATAGCAAGTGTGACATAGTATCTGCCTACCCTAATGGGAGACAAGCGTGTTGATATGTATGTATGTAATAGATTACAAAAAGCAAGCAATTTTCGTTTTCGTCCTTGTTAATTTGCCGATATTCATCTTTGTTTCATCGATTTTCATTTTTTTTGTCAACCCTAATGAATTAGTGGCGAAAAGTAGACAATTTTTTCACACTCCACTTTGACCCACCTTTGGGGACGCTTTATGAGGGTGTTGGGGAATGGTTAATTAAAGAAGCAAAGATTCTTTTGACCGACTTCTTAGGCGCTTTAGAAGCATCAGACAGGGTCTTGACGACTATAGTCTGTCCTCCAACCGTTTATTTTACTTTTGATGTTATTATTTTATTTTTACATTTGTTTCTTTAATGGGTTATAATATGAACGTAGATAAATATGATTAGGCAGTTTATATATTTCTATTACCGCGTATTTAATCCCGAATCACCGAATCACGAATAATGGATCAGTTACGTTCTTAGGCCGCTGTCAAAAGTAAAATAAACGGTTGGACAGATTATAGTTCGAGAGCCCAAAAGTCAAAAGTAAATGGACTCTGAACATTAAAAAAAATCCAATACTTACTGAAGGGATGTTTCCGCATGTATTTGAAGCTGGTCTTGACAAACCGCGACCACGTGATGGGGTTCTGCTGCCCGGTGCAGCAGTTGTACACCACTACACCCTCGCCTCTGGAATAGAAAATCTAATGGTAAGTACGAGGTCTGGAGTATATCTATACTAATATTATAAAGAAGTAAAGTTTGTGTGTTTGTTAAATTGTAAGGGGTAGGTAATCTCGGGATCTACTGAACCGATTTTAAAAATTCTTTCACCAATAGAAAGCTACGTTATTGTGGAGTGTCATAGGCTATATAGCATCACGCTACAACGAATAATAGCGGAGCAGTAATAGTAAATGTTTCAAAAACGGGGGAAAAGTTATTCCTTTTGAGAGATTTGTTGCGTGTGCTGCGTAAATATTTATAGTTATGTAAAAAATATATGTACTACAACTGGACGCTACGGGAGTAAACGCAACGCGACGGGAGTAAATGCGACGGGAACAGGTAATACTCTCTCTTATGTGGCGCAAACGAAGTTGCGCGGGTCAGCTAGTCGTATATAAGCTAGGACGTACGTAACGTAAGAAAAAAGTGTGTGCTTGTAACCTTTACTCGCGATTGAAGTAAAACTTCTTTGCTATTGACGGCATTAAATGTTATATTAATATCATTCATTCGAATTTTGAATAGCGGAAACTACGTTACCACTATTCAAAATTCAAATAGCGTTTTAAAAAAATCTGAGTTACTGCCTAGGTCGCGCCTAAAGAAGTTTTACTTCAAAAAGAAAGAAAATTATTTAGAAAATTATTTATTCAGTAACATAATGGAAGCTAGGACCACAGGGCGGAAACTTCATAAGTTTTTAAGCGTGAATGTGTGCATGTGACCAATACATCATACATTACATATGGTCACGCCTTTATCCCCGAAGGGGTAGGCAGAGGCATATTATATGCCCACATTTCACCTTTGTATAATTTGTCCCACGTAATAGGTGGTGAGCCGTATTGCCGTGTTTAAATGGACAGGCGCAGGTTGTGACTGCCTGCTGTTGAAATAAAGCCTTCAACTTAGCTTAACGACTGCCATTTTACTGGCAACCGGGACCAACGGCTTAACGTGCCTTCCGAAGCACGGAAACGCTCAAATAAATGTCACAAAGTGATCACATGGATGGTCACCCATCCACGGACTGGCCATAGTGAAAGTTGCTTACTGCAGTGATCGTGTACAGAACACCGAGTCCGCGGGGCCACGAGCGCTTCAATGTGACCAATAAGGCTAAGCAAATGTTCCCTTACGACACCCGCCAACTATAATCAAAGATAATATAATAGTATTACATACAGATCGGCAACTCCCTGTCGCGCCACAGCTGTCAGTAGAGTTGACGTGCGCGTTGACGGACAATTTGCTTACATTTTATTGATCACACGCACACATTCAAGCTGGAGTTTCCGCCCTGTGCTATAATGACAGCTGTGGCGCGGGGAGAGTTACCTATCTGTATGTTATACTATTAAATTATCTTTGCTAGGACGCCAACCAGCCAGATAGACCGACGACTTTGAAATAGTCACAGGGAGAGCCTGAATGTGGAAGACGCAGGACTGTGTCTTGTGTTGGAAATTGGGAGAGGCCTGCGTTAGCGGTGGACTACCATAAAATATTTTTAAATATTTGTGGACATTATCACTCAACATCATCTAGCCCAAATTAAGCTATTATAAGCTTCAGCTATGAATCTAGACGACTGATAGACATACTTATATATTTGTAAATACGTACTTAATAAACAGAAAACACCCAAACTCCGAAACAAAAATTTGTGGATCCCACAAATATTTGGACCGACCCAGGAATCGAACACAGGACTCTAGACACTACCGACTACGGCACAGAGCCAGTCCTAATAGACTGATTTAATTGATTTACAAATTCACTGCTAGACTAGGCCTCTTACAAATCACGCCACAACACACGATCCTGCGCCTTCCGTAACTGATTACTCTCTGCGACATTTTTCAGGCGTTGGTACATTTGGCTGGTCGACGTTCTACTCCAAGTCTCTCAAGTCGCGGTCTCCACTCTAGAACTCGTATGCACCATCAGCCATCGGTCATTCTACAGATGTGGCCAGCGCATTACCACTTTAAAACGCATACTCTGCGAGCTATGTCGACCACTGTGGTTCTCTGACGGATAACATCGTTTCGGATTTTATAACTCAGAGACACTCCAGGCATAGCTCGTTCCAGTGATCGTTGCGCAACTTTAAGGGCACGTCTCAGCCCGGTAGGTCATAAGTTGTGGTTCCGACCGCTACTACTTATGATTGGAAACAGTAAGTGCCGGGAACTGGGATTGTTTCCTGGTTCGTGCTATCATTTTTAGGAGCACTTTCGCCTTACATCTTTCCACTATAAAACACTAGAAGCAGTAGTAAAAAAACCTTTACAGCGGAAATAGAACTTGTAAATATTGCCTTACTAGGGTAGATTCCCCAATTTCCGAACCCAAACTAAGATACAAAAGGATACCAAATCTCACCGTCTCAAATGCGTCCGCCACGCATACACAATCATTAGATTAATGACTGTATCGACGGGCACGAGGTCAGCGACAGCCCGTGCCCAGCATGGTCCAGAATATGCCCTTGCTGACCGCCGCCACTATGCCGATATGACCAGATTTACTTAGCATACTATATGTAATTGCTTTTCAAGACTATTTCTAATTTAGGATAAGTTCTATAGTGATAACATTAATAACTTACGTAGCAGCAGGCCTTGAAGCTGTAGGTACAGGGGTATTATAGCTTCAACAATATCCGAAGTCTACCCAAACTATGTAAAATAGAAAAGGATAAAAAACTCACCGTCTCAAATGCGTCCGCCACGCACACACAATCATGAGGTTAATGACTGTGTCGACGGGCACGAGGTCAGCGACCTTAGTGCCCGTGCCCAGCATGGTCCGGAATATGCCCTTGCCGACCGCCGCAACTATGCCGTTGGGACCGTTCCAGTTGTCAACCCAGCCTTTCACTGGCTCTCGCAGAGATGAGAGTACTGAAATGTATAAGAAAATATTGTAAGAAGTCATACGCCTGTGAAACTTTGAAATTATTTTGTAAAATCTAAAATTGAGAATCCAAATTCTTAAATTCAAATTCCAAGTTCAGCATGCACGAAGTGTCTCCCCCCCCCCTACATAAATTTAAATTATCCCAAGGGCTGTAGATGTTTACGTGAACCATTGAAATCGGAGACGAATTTGGAGTCGGGGTCCTATTCGGATTCGAAATGACAATAGCAATCGTTTTCACTTCTAGCACACTCAATCATTTCTCAATCTCGTCACGACAACAATCGGTTTTAACCCTAGATTTTAGACGTTTCAAATCAATTTTTTTAGATAATTTCACTCAATGTCATTAAGACTAAATTAAGCTAATATAAGCTGTGACACAGACATTATTTATTTTGTAATGTCTTTGTGTTGTGTTTCAAGCAATTTACTGGTAAAATCACGATAATTTGTCTTCATCTCTTATTTACCAAATTATGTTGTTAAAAATTATCCTACATGGGTTCCGTTTTTTCCTCTCGAGGCACGGAACCCTAAAAGATCTTTTTGGCGCGATTGGCTCAATTCGGGATTTAACCATTTCACCCATTTCAAATGACCAATCGCGCATAAAGGATGTCCTTATGGCGCAATTTCACCCCGTAAATTATATTTACCGGTAATATCCTAAAATAATATAGCTACATGCCATTTTAATCAAATCGATTTAATCTATTCACGGTAAGTATATGAATCACATTTTTGTAAGTGAAAAACTGTGTCACTGTTTTATCTACACCTACATATTACCTTACATATACTATCTTTATCATAGATAAATCGGTTTAGCAAAGTAATGTACTGATAAATAAAGTAATTACATCATTAAGCCAAGCCTTAAATAATTCGATTGTCATAAATTTTTAGATCTAAGTGGCATAGGGTTTTTCCAAAGAGGCTTGTAAGGTTCTTTTTGCAAATGTTCATAGGCCTTTTTTTAACGAGAGGAAAATTCTAAATAGATGGTATGCTGGATTCCTACCGATTAAAAACCACACGTATCCTACCTAACAGCCTACGGTTGGGAGCCCTGGGTAAGAACGTCCATAAGCTACTCTTTTTACTCCGCTTAAAAACCCAAGGATTTGAAGAAGACGAACGTATAGTGCGAAACACGTGTGCCGTTACAACACTCAAAAGTTTCTATGGTTCTATAGAGAAACGATCTTTTGAATCGTTCAGTTCTGGCGAAGATTCTCGTGTGAGACTGGCACCTTTAATCAACACGCGTTGTTAGGGATAGAAAAGGAGAGGGTGGGATTAAATTGACGAGCTCTTCAGAACGCTTTGATAGATTCGATAGAATGCAGCCAGGGTGCCGATTCTAGATTCATATGACGACGTGAACACGTGCATGGAAGTTTACAAAGTGAAACGTCATCAGAGAGGCAAGCAAAGTGCTACTGCGAGTTTTGGCGTGCGACTGTCGACACTCACAGTGAGCGCGTTAAAGCCAATTTGTATGGAATCGAGACCAGTTCCCGCATTTACAGCTAGGTGGCGGTGTCTCGATTCCATACGAATCGGCGCACCGTGAATCTAAACAGGCGCACACCAAATCTTGCACTTGCCACTCTATCTCATAATTAGGAATGGCCAATCATGAGACAGATAACGTTTAACGCGTAAATTTCCGTACACGCATTCAAGTCGTGTGATCGAAAATCGGTATAACGCGTGCTGGGCTGAAGCGCCACTTACACACAGTGGAGAGAATCTTCGCCAAAATCGAGCGATTCTAAATATCGTTTCTCTATCAAACCATAGAAACTTTTGAACGCTGTAACGGCACACGTGTTACGCTCTTCTACTTTAATATTGCGAAAGTTTGTGAGATGTCTATATCTAGATGTGAAGATTTGTAGATGTTTGTTACTCTTTCACGCTGTAAAGCCTGAAAGGATCTGGCTGACAATTGGTACAGGGAAAAATATAGTCTGAAATAACATATAGGATAAATAAATAAATAAATATTCGCGGTCATCTCACACAACGCTATCTGATCCCAAAGTAAGCTAGGAATAACCTGCTTGTGTTATGGGTATCAGACCACGGATATTAATACTTATATACTTTTAAATACATACATATTAAACATAGAGACACCCAGACTCTTGAGACAAACACTTATGGGTCACACAAATATTTGTCTCCGGTGGGAATCGAACCCACGACCTCCAGAGCTGCAGGCGATATCACTACCGACTGTGCCACAGAGGCAACACACTATATATCACTTTCATTTTGCCACAGGATACTTTCATCCCGGGAATATGTTCCCATGGGAAGCGGGGCGTCAGTCATCTAGTAGTCCCTTATATAAATAGATAGATGCCCGTTTCAAATCAATACTGCTTACGTAATGCCACTCCTTAAATACAAAGTTACTAAATAGATATAACGGATTTGATAGTCTACTGATAATATTTAATATATCAGCAAGGACATTGATATCGAACCATATGTGCAGTGGAAGAAAGTTTATTAATACAGGAATCAAAATTTTACTAAAGACCTATCGAAATTCGATGGTAATTCATCAAAAAAAATAGCTTAAGGCACTGTTTGACACGCTTTTATTTAACTTACTATGTATGAAAGTTACATTTTTTTATTTCAACTTTAACTGGTCGAATATCATATTCATCCGTTCGCGTAAATTTATAAAAATGGTTACAAATGTTCGTATCCATCACGGTTTTATGTATGTGAGCCGTTTAAAGTCAAATATACCTACATGGAGACCGAGCAAAAAGCTAATCTTGACTCCATGACCTGTTTCGACAAAGTTTTTAGTACAAAAGTCATTAATTATTTTTTATTTAGGCCAGAAAGCCGAATGCCAATCTATCTGACCAGAATAGTTACGACTCGTGGAAATAGCATAACATGCTCCTACCGACTCCTACTGACTAAAACCACACGGTTCCTTACAACTGTCTACGGCCGGAAGTAAAATAATAAAATAAATATTCACGGACATCTCACACAACGCTATCTGATCCCAAAGTAAGCTAGGTATAACCTGCTTGTGTTATGGGTATCAGACCACGGATATTAATACTTATATACTTTTAAATACATACATATTATACATAGAAACACCCAGACTCTTGAGACAAACATTTATGGGTCACACAAATATTTGTCTCCGGTGGGAATCGAACCCACGACCTCCAGCGCCGCAGGCGGTATCACTACCGACTGCGCCACAGAGGCAGTCTGTGCAGTCTATGTTATGGAAGTCACGGCTAAGCCCTTGGCAGGATTTCCCAAGTCCCCCAACACAAGCAAAAATATAACTTCTAAAAAAGAAAATTTGATGCATCATTATTGCTAATTACATTTTTATCATTGATAACGTGGAACGCCAGTAATTCGTGTTAAGGATTACAACTATATATTAATATCTAATCTTTGTATCAGCTATTATATAACGCTATTTCCTTTTCAATACTTTATTGTACAACGAAAACCATGTGAGGAACCAGAGAGACTTTGCCGGGAGTCCCTGGGCCCTCGGAAGGATGACTCAAGAGCTCCCGGCACAGACTTTGTCCAACATTGCTGACTCTTCCTATAGATTTGGGTTTTATTGAAGGTAAGAACGGCGAGCAGAGCCGGTATCAAACCCTCGGTCATGGAGGCCTGCGACCGATTCCGATTACGGAACTACGGGGGGAGGATTCTGTACTGCTCCCTCGTCACGGCCCCTTTTACGAGCATAACTTGCTCTCAGATAGACGTGATGACGTGATGTTTTGTATATTTTACTATGTAATGTGCGCCATCAGCTACTTTTTTCTCTCCTGGGCGCCGACTCTCGACCACACGACGTGAATGCGTGGACTCAAATTTACAGGTGAAACGTCGTCCGTCTCATGTTTCGCCGTTCCTAAATATGAGACAGGCGACGCGTCACCCGCCGATTTCCGTCCACGCATTCATGTCGTGTGAAGCGAGAATCGGTGCCCTGTTATTCTTTTTCTATACCGAGGTTGTCTGGAAGAGATCGCTATTAGCGATAAGACCGCCCGTTGTACTATCATTTTTAGTTTTTGAGTCTTTTCATAGAATACTGTATGTAATGGTGCAATAAAGAGTAATCTATCTATCTATCTATGACGTCCGAGTTTTCTCCGCTGGAGACCATGATCTTCACAGACTTTGTCTCCTTATGCATATTCTACCGCCTGTACAATGGTTTGTGCTCTGAGAAATTGTTTATGCTGCCCACGACTACGTTCTCTCATCGCACCGCTCGCCATAGACCGCCTCGTCACCGTAGAATTGTTAAAATCGTTAGATTAAAATGTTCCTAGCAAGCTTGTAAACAGCCGAAATTGTACACTCTTACCAATATCATATTTTTATATTAGCTTAATTTAAGCTAAATGACGTTGTGTAAATAAAATTCCCAAAGCTAATTAACACAAAAACTCACCAATGGAAGGCCGTACTATGGAGACGGGAAGATTTCCACTTTCCTTTATAAGCATGTCCTCGGCGAGCGCTTTCGTGAACGTATATGTGTTAGGCCGGTCACCTGAAAAATACAATCAATTTATGCAATTTAATTCCCGTACCTGTTTGCCATGGGGTTAGTAGCCTATGTGTAATTCCAGACTATAAATCTATCCTTGTACAAAATTTAAGCCACATCCGTTCAGCCGTTACACTGTCATCCCGTATGTTGATTGTTGGCAAGGAACCCTCAGCGCGCGAGTCCGACTCGCACTTGGTCGATTTTTTTAAAATCATTCTATCTCAGTCACTACATCTTCTGTTATTACTACATTGTTTTCTAAGCACTTTGGGGGTTAACAATGAAAAGCAGTCTCTTCAGGGTAACCAGCTTTCACTTACCAACTAAGTCTGGCGTGATCCTATCCACCAGCTCGTCAGGTAAGGTCTGCACCAACGTGACCACGTGTTCAGGGTGCGCGGGCGGGGCATACACCGTCTCCTCGACGCGTTCCCTTTCACAGTTGCAGTAGGCTGTTGATACGTGGACTAACGCCTGGAATGTTATAAAAAGAACATACTTAATTTGACATCCGGAACAGGGATTTTGGCGGCAATTTAAATAGACGCAGACCCCATTCTGTTGTATATTTTTTCATAAGTAGAGAGTAAAAATAGTGTATTCCTAAACATGAAAGGTTCGACAATGTGCACAAAACTTGAAAAGTTATATAACACATTGAAACGCGACTTTTTTTGTTACTTCCACGCCATAGACAGCTCCAGCATGAAAGGATTCATATTAACGACTTAAACTTACTTGACTGTGGCATACTCAAGCAGAAAAAAAAATAAAGATATTTGAGTTACATCTAGTTGTAAAGCGTTGCCATCTTCAATCAACAATATACTGTTTTTTTTAACGTGTCGAAAAATCCTCTTGGATGCTATCCTACCGACAAAAACCTCACGTTACGCCCAACAGCCTATGGTTGGGAGTCCCTGGTAAGCCCTTTGGGAGAATGTCTCAGGGCTCAACAATATACTGTATATTGTTGATAACAACAACAGTATAATTGTTGATCGAAGGTCATCCAGTGAAATATTAATATTCAAAAAATGCTACTTGCATCGCGTTTAATAGGTAAGCCATAAATAAATTATATATATTCTTTTCCACTTTCCCAAGCTCTATTCTATTACTATACCTACCAAATATTATCAGAATCTTTTCTAGCTTTTTTTTACGTGTGGAAATTCTACATGGATGCTTTGCCGGACTCCTAACGACTAAAACCACACGATTTTTTACAACTGTCTAAGGCCGGGAGCCCCTGTTAATCCCCCGGAAGGATGTCCCAGAGAGCATCTTTTCACGCCTAAACTTAAAGTTCAGTTACAGAAAGGCAGAAAAATCGCCTACAACAATGTCGAAAACAACATTTTTATCAATGACGTCGTCTTTTGTAAGAACTCGTCTTTACCGGTTTACGAGGCTCATAAAATGCAATATTACAATAATTGTTATTGTTCAGTTTGTGTACAAATTGGATACTTTGCGTATATTCTATTGTGCATCAAATGTATTTATTTATAGGCTTTTGCAGGGTCATCGGTGCGCAAGCGTAGCATCACAAAATAATAAGGTACAGAAGAACGCAATGTCATATACCTCTGTAATTTTATTTATCTTTCATACCTAACCTCGGCTACGCACACTCGCGCTCAAACCCGTATAGCAATTACTATTAAAATCCTTTAAACTGGAGTCCGTGAACTCCGTGAGCGGTGTCTATGTGTGCGAAGCCCGAGCGCACTAAGCAGATTGACTTCTGCAATTACCTATTATTTTTTGGCGAGCTTATTATAAAAAACACCTCTGGACACCGCTTCTTATACACACGAGGTGACTTCATGGACGAAATTTTACGGATGAAACGTCATCTGTCTCATTTATAGAACCTGCAAAACATTTATTGACGTTAGAATTTTCATGCGTAAATTTTCGTCCACGCATTCAAGTCGTATGAATTTTTGTCCACGCGTTCAAGTCGTATGAATCGAGAATCGGCGCCCAACCTATTACGTGCATAATAAACTTAAGGTTAAAAAATGTGGGCGTGTACTATGCCTCTGCCCCATTTCAGGGATAAAGGCTTGACTGTATGTATGTCACCAATACTAACTTCTAAACTGAGCATACGATGACAAAGCTGGACTAGTTGCTGCGTCCCCAGCATGTTGATGGTGACTGACAGCTTGAGTTTCTCGTCAAACTTGACTGTCGCCGCCGAGTGGAATACCACTGATACCTGTTACAGATAAAAAAGTTTTAAAAGTTATTTTTCAACTCTAAATCGTTTGAATCGACCCGTGTGGCGACGCGACAGGTTCCCGTGTTGCGACGGGTATGAGTACAAAATGTCGCCATCCTAATACATCCCGAGGGTGTCGATAGAGGCGACTTAGGGAGCACTTTCGCAAAAGATCTATTGCGTAGAGAAGGAATACTCGAAATGAAATCCGGTTGTCAGCGAAATGACAATCGTTAAGCCAAGTTGAAGGCCTTATGGGCGGCTTGAAATATTTTTCTTTCTTTCAGACGATGTCGAGACTCTTTGTCCACGGGGTCCCAATGCGCATAGACTTTTTAACAATTTAATGAAGCGCCTAGTAGAGTCGACTGGTGACCTAAGGGCTGGCAGTTATCTCTCTCAGCGAATAGGTATTGCTATTCAAAGGGAGAATGCTGATAATCTTTTGGGCATAATGTCACGGGGGCCTTATTTAGGTTCAATCGAATCAGCCTATATCAGTCCACTGCTGGACGTAGGCCTCTCCCAAATTACGCCACAACACACGGTCCAGCGCCTTCCGCATCCAGTCAGTCCCTGCAACCTTTTTCAGGTCTTCGGTCCATCTGGCGGGGGGTCGTCCTACCCCACGCGTACCAAGTCGCGGTCTCCACTCCAGAACACGTTTGCTCCACCTACAATCGGTTCTCCTACAGATATGGCCAGCCCACTGCCACTTCAAACTGCATACTCTACTAGGCGCTTTATCAATATCACAGCAATAGTACAATTAAAGGTATACCTAACACAGAAAGTAGAATAACGGCCACCTCTCAGCGTAATGCTGTCCACCTTTTGCCGGATTTCATTCGATTCTAATACATTATATTACTGTAATAAAATCTGAGGGGTTTTAAGAAAAAATCTATACGTAAAATATTGTTCGAAAGACCTATATCTATTTTATGACCAGTTTTTATGAGAATTAAACTCATTTATTTTGATAAAAAAAGTACATTACTTGTTAAGATTTTTGCAATATTTCTCATTTTTCTAGAGCGATTTCGATCAAACAAAGTATTCCTAATCGTGTTTTGGTACGTTAAAAAAGCAAGAGTATCTAATAAATTACAATAATATAGTTTTATCAGATCAAACCGAAGAATATTTCCTAGTATAGTCTTTTTCTGGACAGCTCAGCAATCATGTAAACATGTCATGTGTTGACAGAAGTTGTCTATGATCATAGTCTTGTAACTATACTAATTCTATGTATGTAAATAATCATTGAGTTATATCTAGTTCACCGTACATTCATTTACTTCGGTATATCAATCGCCAAATTCATCAAATCATGAAATTCGGTATATCAATATATATTATGTGCAATAATTTTTTTATATTAATTTAATTAAAGGATCTTTAAAAAAAAGAAACTTTTAGAAAATTTTATAGTACATATAATCATTTATTGACAATAATATATTACTTTAGGACTGAATATTTTAACCATCCACCGTCAACCGTACCCAGTCTACCCTAAAGAATCATTTTTTTTCTTTTTATTCATATTTAATTGTTTATGGCGTTCGAAACATTAGATTATCTTTTTGGCCGCTCGCTGATGAACGTTAGCCTCTTTAAATTTACTCCTCCACACGGTACTAAGCCTAACCGGATCCTTCTGACGATTTATTTGTGCGACACAAATACTTCTGCGAAGAGTAGGCCTCGCGAGCGCCCAGGAAAAAACAACCTGTGAGGAATTATATCACTTATGATCCCATCATATATAACAGGGACCTTTTTCTCCCTTATTTTCCGCCCTATTAAAAAATCTTTCGACAAAAGTTGTATTTTTATCTTTTCGTAGATCAATGATTTTAAATCAAAGAACATGTGTGCCAAGTTTGGAGAAAATTGGTTAACAAATGCGTCTTCTAGACCGAAACTGACATGTACACACACATACGGACGAAAGCAAAATCGTCTATACTGTGGAATCGAAGACCCCAAACTCAAAGCGTTACGTAGTAACTATTTAGTAATCTGTGCTCAAAGTGCCTTTTCACACGTACCGGTTGCCGGGTAGCCGGTGCCGGGTAACCGGCGGTGAATGGAAGCGGTTGGCGGGCAAATCACGCCGGTACGTGTGAAAGCTATAGTACACGGCCATACACCCACCCTACCCGGCACCCGGCAACCGGTACTTGTGAAAAGGGCCAAAGACTCGCATCTCCATATATTCAATATACTCTGTGGACTAGCACTCTTCGCTCTCTGGGTCAATAAGTTATATTATTAAAGTAAGTACATCTTTTCGAACTGACAGATTGATAAAACAATGACCTCCTTTTAAAATCAATTGGCCAGTACAACAGTTTTACAACACTATGGCAAAGACAAACAAGTCTGAGAAAAAATAATTTAATGACAAGCAAAAATGACAGTCTTAAATTTTTACCATCCGAGTATTTTTCATGAAATTATTCTATAATCTAAAGGTTTATTAGTGTCGAAATGTCCGCATAAATCTAACTAGAGTTCCTTGAAACGACTATGATCAGGATTGATAATTAAATGTAAGTAATTATGGAGTAGTCGAGATCCAATTTCTTTGTTTACTATATTATTTAGGTCTGTTGAATTCCACTATACAAAGTTCACCCCAAGATGAGTCTCTTTCGAACATACAAGCCTTAACATAGGTCACCCGGGGGCATTCAAATCATGTTATTTACATATTCATTTACAGATAATTACAATCTTACTTTTTGACAAAGCATAGCCTGATCCGCGATGCTGATGCCCAGCTCCGGCTCCGTGATGTCTCCAACTATGGGCACTATCTTGTTCAGGGCTTGAGGACTCTCTCTCCGAAGGGTTTCGAATAACTAGACAAAAAGAAAATATCTTATTAATATTATTAGATGTTGGTTTCCATGGTAACATACCTATATCCGGGATGAATACTTATATGTATGTTATTACAGACCAATCGGCAGTCACTGTGGAACTTACACAAAACAATACACTCTTAATCAGACCAACCAATATTTATCCCTTGAAGGAAAACTCGAAATGTAAGCCGGTTGTCAGTTTGACAATTGTTAAGCCAAGTTAAAGGCCGTAAGGGCGGCTCAAGTGTGTCGTCACAACTTGTCACATTTTAACACTGCAATAGGCTCATCACCTATTACATGGGATATAAAACTATAAGGTGAGATGTGGGCGTATACTATGTATCTGCCTACCCCTTCTAGGACAACGGCGGCGTGGCTCTATGTATGTAATCTATCCCAGTGTCAAAACAAATATTCAATTATCTTCACAAACTTTTAAATTAATTTACATCTTACTCATACATAAATGCGAAAGGTTGTGATTGTCGATGTATGGATGTGTGTATGTTTGTTACTCTTTCACGCTCTAACGGCTGAAAGGATCTAGCTGAAAATTGAGACAGGGATAGACTATATTCTGGATTATCCAGACCATAACTCTAAATTCCCAGAATAAGTTCCCACGGGATGCGAGAACGGAAATATAATTCCACTAGGTCGAAGCTCAGCTGGCATCATCTACCATGCATAAATATGCACTCAATGTCATAGAAATCTTGTTTTTAGATTGATTAGCAATCTCGTGCAAATAATAACCCATTTACATATGCACTTGTTTATCTATTAAAATATCGGAAAATATCGGTCAAGAGCGAGTTGGCCTCGCGAACGAAGGTTATTGTAGCAAAAAGTGTAAAAAGTTACGTTAGATTTATGGAAGTCCCTATATTACGTTCATAGTCACTGACTCCTCAAATCCGATCCAACAGTCTACACAGACCTATCTCACATATCCCTTCTTTTTTAGGGTTCCGTAGCCAAATGGCAAAAACGGAACCCTTATAGATTCGTCATGTCTGTCTGTCTGTCTGTCTGTCCGGCCGTATGTCACAGCCACTTTTCTCCGAAACCATAAGACCTATGCTGTTGAAACTTGGTAAGTAGATGTAGGTATCCTGTGAACCGCATCAAGATTTTTAGATAAAACTAGAAAAAAGCAGTTAATTTTGGGGGTCCCCCATACTCAGAACTGAAACACAAAAAAATTTTTTCATCAAACCCTCACGTGTATCTATAGATAGGTCTTTAAAAATGCTATTTAAAGATCGAGCGAACGAGATCGGAGCTGGTAGTTTTTTTTAATACGTCACAAACCGCAATTTTCGCCTAGAAAAATCACTACCACTGCGAACGTGTTAAAACATCAATCAAAGTTACAACGAACTATAAGAACTTTTATATTATGTTACTTGCTGCTACGAAACCCTTCATGGGCGAGTCCAACTCGCACTTGGCCGGTTTTTTTCTATACTAATATTATAAAGAGGAAAGATTAGTTTTTTTTGTATTTTTGTTTTTTGTTTGTAACGAATAGGCTCCGGAACTGCTGGACCGATTTGAAAAATTCTTTCACTGTCGGGAAACTATACTCTTTGCGGTGAACATAGGCTATATTTCATTCCTGTATTCCCACGGGAACGGGAACTACGCAGGTGAAACCGCGTGACGTCCGCTAGTCTGTAATAATTTCAATTCTCTAGCTATCACGGTTCATGAGATACAGCCTCGTGTCGGACAGACGGACAGTCAAGTCTCACTAATATTGTAAGGACCGTTTTTACCCCTTAGGTACGGAACTCCAGAATCACTTACCTATTATATGGTTAATTTTTATGTGCAATTTATCATCAGGCTTACTTAATAATAAATGCACATTATCTAATTAACGTTTCCCAAGGGTAAAGAGTAAAACGAAAAAAACTCAAGAGTAAAACGAAACCCTATAACTGAAACTCCACTGTCCGTCTGTCTGTCTGTCACCGAGCTTTATCTCATGATCATGAAAAAGAAACAGTCGAATTGAGAACCGCCTCCTTTTTTTGAAGTTGGCTGGGAACGAATATTCACATTCACAGAAACTAGATTTTTTTTTAACCATCTTCAATAAAAGAGGAGGCGATTCTCAATTATGTAATCTCTTTATAATAATATTAATATATCTCAATTATAATAATAATAAGCTTAGAAAAAAAACTTCAAGGTGACGCGCTGCCGCCATGTCATTGCTTAAAAGTAAACATGTATTTTGTAATGCAATGTTAAAAAAATTCTTCATGTTGTTTTTTGTCATTTGTGAAGGATGCTTTGTGTTGTGATTAGTATTATAGTGAAGCGGTTATTACGTAAATTACCTACTGTTTATTTAAAAACAAAAACCGGCCAAGTGCGAGTTAGACTCGCCCATGAAGGGTTCCGTAGCAGCAAGTAACATAATATAAAAGTTCTTATAGTTCGTTGTAACTTTCATTGATGTTATAACACGTTCGCAGTGGTAGTGATTTTTTTAGGCGAAAATCGCGGTTTATGACGTAAGAAAAACTACCAACTCGATCTCCTTCAAACCAATTTTCGTTTTAACATATATTTTTTTTAGATTTATCATTCTCTTAGTTTAGAAGTTAGAGGGGGGGGGGGGACACATTTTTCCACTTTGGAAGTGTCTCTTGAGCAAACTATTCACCTTAGAAAAAAATATGTTAGAAACCTCAATAGCATTTTTGAAGACCTATCAATAAATACCCCACACGTACGGGTTTGACGAAAAAAAATTGTTTCAGTTTCAGTTCTGAGTATGGGAACCCCCAAAATTTACTGCTTTTTTCTAGTTTTATGTAAAAATCCTAATGCGGTTCACAGAATACATCTACTCACCAAGTTTCAATAGCATAGGTCTTATAGTTTCGGAGAAAAATGGCTGTGACACACGGATGGACAGACAGACAGACATGACGAATCTATAAGGGTTCCGTTTTTTGCCATTCGGCTACCTAGGCGGAACCTTAAAAATGCAAAGTGGGGTGTGTCAGGCCGGACAAGCCTCAGTGGTTTTTAGCGTTTTTCTTACTTTTAGAAATAAAGAAATGTTTCCTTTCGACAAAACTTGCCATTATCAATATTGAGGGTATTTAACTTCAACCACGGTCTTTAAATTCATATGTCTTTAAATTCCCCTGTCATATACCTAATGTAATATACCTATAAGCCTCGTGTGGCGACGCCGACGAGATCCCGTGTTGCGACGGGTAAGAGTACAAATGTCGCCACCCCAATACACCCCGAGGGTGTCGTAAGAGGCGACAAAGGGAACACTTTCGCAAAAAGATTCATTGCGGAAAAAAGGAAAGTCGAAATGAAACCCGGTTGTCGGTAAAATGACAATCGTTAAGCCACGTTGAAGACCTGATGAGCAATTGAAAAATTTCAACTGCGAGTCGCGGCGACCTGCACCTGTCTATTTCAACACGGCAATAAACTCACCACCTATTACGTGGGACATAAATCTATTAGGTGAAATGTGGGCGTATACTGTGCCTCTGCCTACCCCTTCGGGGATAAAGGCGTAACTATATGTATGTATGTATGTATATACCTAATACCTACTAGGTAATAGGTATATACATACATAATTAGTAGGCCAGTCAAAATAATACAGACGAATTGAGAACCTCTTCCTTTTTTGGAAGTCGGTTAAAAAAAGGACTTTACGAAACTTACCGGCGACTGCGTGAGTTCAGTAAGGCGGGATGCGACATCCTGACCACGTTTCGGCCGCATTAACAAGTAAATCTTCTTAATTTTTGAACAACTTCTTAACAGCTTTTCGACCAGCACCTGAGAAGAAAAATATTCAACTATTACTACATTTTTTTTTTTAGGGTGAGGAAAAATTCATCATGGATGCTATGCCGAACTCCTACCGACTAAAAAACCTTACGTAACGCCCAACAGCCTATGGTTGGGAGCCCCGGGTAAGCCTTCGGAAGGATGTCCCAGGACTTCCAATAGACCCACGGCCACCACTGCGGCCTCGCCCAGAGGGGTGGTTCGGGTGCTATTCCGCGTCTTTGGGATGTTTCGGGTGTGATCCCGCTTCTAAGGGGGGGCGTGCGTGAATTCGACTCACGTCACGCTGCCATGGGCCTCCTTCTGTAAGGACGGTGAGCAGCCCTCTCACCGTCCTCAGGCCACCGGTTATGGAGACCGATAGTCCTCGGCGAAGACACGTCGGCGGCGCCGACTGCGGAACTCGGATGTCCCAGGACTAGGTTACTACATTATCAATCAAATCAGCCTATGGAAGTGCACTCCTGGCCACAACACACGGTCCTGTGCCTTCCACATCCAGTCACTATCAGGGTACCTGAAGAAGGTCGCCTTCTTCCGGTATTCTTCTTAATAAAAAGAGGAAAGATTAGACTTTTTGTTTGTTTGTTCTGAATGAATAAGTTCCAAAACTACTGAACCGATATGAAAAATTCTTTCACTGTTATGTAGCTATACTAACCCTGAGTAACATAGGCTATATCTTTTTCCGATATTCCCACGGGAACGGGAGCTACGCAGGTGAAACTGCGTGACGTCCTCTATTTCTTATTATGAAGAGGAAATATTTGATTGTTCGTTTGTTTGTTTAGAATAGGTTGCGGAACTAATGAACCGATTTGAAAAATTCTTTCACTGTGTGAAAGCTACACTATCTCCGGATGACATAGGATATATTTTATTCCCATATTCCCACGGGAACCGGAACTACGCAAGTAAAACTGTCATCAATAAAACGCTTACCTTGCCCATAAATCCGGTCCCGCCCGTCACAAACACGGATTTGTCAGCATAAAACTCCGCCACCGGTACATATTCCTGACTTCCGGGTACATAGTGACTACCGGACAAACAGGACGCCATCTCCGTTTTGTTATATATGTGTATATCTTGTAAAACTCACGCTTGACCACTTTGTAAATACATCAAGCGTTTTAAGTGTAATTTGAATATCTGCATCAGTCAATGGTGTTTGAGTGTCAACATGGTTGTATACTTAAACCTGTGGGCAAAAGAAAAAATAGTTAGATTAGTTTAGTCTAATTTAGATAATACTAGCTGATGCCCGCGACTTCGTCCGCGTGGAATGTTATAAAAAAAAATTATGAAGTGCGAGATGTACGAGAGTGACCGAGCGTGGCCGAGAATAGCCGAGTGTCAGGCTTTTTTCGTGACGGAATTTCTGGATTCGGTCTCCACGCTCAAAGCCCGCTATAGAAGCTATGCAATAGCTTAAAATTATTTAGTTATTTTTTGGTTTTTGGCATTTTTTCTAAAATAAAAGATTTTTTCAAAAATAAAATCAGCCTAAGTTACTCCTTATTACATAAGCTATCTGTCAGTGAAAGTCCCGTCCAAATCGGTCCAGCGTGCAGCGGTCCCAGAGATTAGCCGGAACAAACAGACAGACAGACAGACAAACATTTTAAAAATATATATTGGTATGTGTACCGTATATACATTCATATGCATGTAGTAGAAAGCGGTTATTTTAATATTACAAACAGACACTTCCATTTTATTTATTTGTATACGTAGATTATCTTGATCTAGAGGAGTACCTACCTACCTTACAGAAGCAGGCCGAAGACGACAGGCGTGATGCAAGGTATTCAAGCACGCTACACGCTCAAAGAAGCGGGTTAACACACAATACTGATTCCATCTATCTCTTTCTTGTACGTTGAATCTAATCTCTATCTAATATGCCTCTGCCTACCCCTTCGGGGATAAAGGCGTGACCATATGTATGTATGTATAAAATGTATATAAACAAAAAAATTCACGGTCATTGTCACGGACAGTATATGTATATCGTCTTTTCACAAATTAAGGTTAGGTGCGCTTTCATTACATTTGGTCGCTATCCTGAACTCGGTTGCAAATGGAATTCGGGCAAACGACTAAGTGTAAACGGAGTTGAATTGAGTATTCTGGCAACTTTCGTTTTGGTTACCCGACGCCGTTTTCGTTTTGGTTACCCGACGCCGTTTTCCTTTCAATTGTCAAGCGGATAGTTTGCTCGCACTCCAGCTGCCCAGCAACGAATTCGAGTGCCCGAATTCGTGTAACGTCTTTCGTGCTCCCGAATTCGGGTTAACGACCAAGTCTATAGCGCTGTTAGTTTTCTAGGCATCTTATAATGTAACGGAATCTTTAAACGTTATTTTCAAGCACTACGAAACATCAGATTATTTTATTCGGAACACTCATCGACATCAGATAAGTGTAGATGATAATAGGATAATATTTTTAAAATATAAACTAGCAATAAGTCGAATTAAAAAATAACAACCGGCCAAGTGCGAGTTGAACTTGTGCACGGATTCCGTACCAAAAAGCGGCGAAAACCCACGTTTGTTGTATGGGAGCCACCCTTTTATATTATTGTTTTTCCAATTTTAGTATTTGCTGTTATAATCAACAAGAAAGTCGTGAGATCGTTCTCACTGGACTGCCCCTCTCTAACACGTTTATTGTAAAAGTGAAAGTTCAATCCGATTGACGTTGTCATTTTTGTTTTATTTCAAACTTTAAACAGATGATCCACGTGAGGTATACATCCTACCGAGGGCATACCCGGGACTTCCAATCATAGGCTGTTGGGTGTAACGTGAGGTTTTTTAGTCGGTAGGAGTCCGGCATAGCATCCATGAGGATTTTCCCACACGTTATACAAAAACCCTAAAAAGTAGTTAATACGTGAGTTTGTCGGAGTACTTATATACGGCGAATTTGTAATGACAAAGTTAAAATGAATCCCTCTGTGGTACGGGCCACCGTGTGGTAACGGGAAAGAGTACAAAATGTCGCCACCGTAAGTGCCTTTTCACACGTACTGGTTGCCGGGTAGCCGGTGCCGGGTAACCGGCGGCGAAGTGTATGGCATTGCCGGGCAAATTACGCCGGTACGTGTGAAAGCACTTGGCCATATACATCGCTGCCGGGGCCATACGCCGTGTGAGGACCCGAAGAGGATCCTGCGCTTCTGGTCGGAGCTGGGTTGGCTGGAGTGACAGCCAACACTCACGTACAATGGGTCCACTGGCGGACCTAAGTGCGGAAAATGGGAGCCCAAGAAGACTGAAGACGGGGCCATACGCTTCGCTGCCGGGTAGCCGGTGCCGCCTGCAACCGGTACGTGTGAAAAGGCACTAATTCATCTTGAGGGTGTCGTTAGAGGGTGCCGACTAAGGAAACACTTTCGCAAAACGATTCATTGCGTAGAGAAGGAAAACTCGACTCAAATGAAACCCGGTTGTCAGTAAAATGACAATCGTTAAGCCAAGGTGAAAGTCATTTAGGCAGCTTGAAATTTTTTGACTGTGGGTTGTCACAACAACCTGCGCCTGTCCATTTCAGCATGGCAATAGGTTCACCACCTGTTACGTGGAACACTAAAGGTGAAATGTGGGCGTATACTATGCCTCTGCATACCCCTTTGGGGATAAAGGCATGACTATATGTATGTATGTACGTACTGTACACTTAATCGTTAGCCCGAATTGGTTTGTCAATGGAATTCGGACAAACTGTAAATGCTCGGAGTAAAGTACACCCGTATTCGGGCAGATTTCGTTTTGATTACCCGATGCCGTTTTTCTTTCAATTTTCAAGCAGTACTTCGCATGAACAGGGCCATTTGCCCGTGTTCCAGTAACCGACAATGTAATTCATTCCGGTTGCCCGAATTCGGGTAACGTCTTTTGTGTTCCCGAATTGGGGCAACGACTAATTCTAATTGCGCTAATATGTACCTTTCAATCAGCATGTCACAGTCCATTACTGTAAGTCTGTCTCTACCAATCATTTTAGGAGGGTAGCTTAGTCTACTTTTCAATTTGTAAATTTTCTAACCTATCGCGTTGTTTCCAGTATTTCTTCCATACATATTTTTGAGTATACTTTACAATATATTTACCAACAATTTCATGTAATTACAACTATATTTTATCAATTAAAATATAAAGATACTATACAGAAATAAGATTACTACTATTAAATAAATATTCTCACCGAAAAATTCGCTTAAAAATCGTACAATATTTCTTGTAAGAATTAAATGTCAATCCTTAACTTCAATAGTTCTAATAAACACTATAATCATTGCGGTAACCACATTTTTTAAATACCTCCAAGTTTCTTTTATTATCGAGTCACATAAATATAACACATTTATATAAAATTTACACAGAAAACAAGCTTTTATTTTATCGGCAAGAAATCTGTAGTACTTCATTCCGCCATCGTTTTGACATCGTCAGTCAATTATTAGTTTTTTTTTCCTTTTAACCAGTAGTAAGTAGCAACCGTTTAAAAAGGATTATTCATAATAGTACGATCAATTTAGGCATTCACCCATGCATATACACAAATTATTAGTGTCCGACCGAAACTGGTTTTCCAGCCGAAACCGAAACCGAAACCGAACTTTCGGCCCCAGGGTCAGTTTCGGCCGAAACCGAAACCGAAACCGAAACTCACGTGTTCATATTGAAAAAAAAAACAGCCAAGTGCGAGTCGGATTGGGCACAAAAATTACGTTTGCTGTGTGGATGCTTTTTTCTGATTTTAGTAGGTATTTTTTGTTATAGCGGCAACAGAACAGGGTGGTTGTGTCTCTTCGACATCGCCAACGCTTTCAACACCTTGCCCTGGAGCTGCGTTTGGGATTCGCTTATTTACCATGGAATGCCTCCATACCTCCGTCGAATTGTCGGGGCCTATCTTTCCGAGAGGGCCATAACTAAACCGAGCTGGCTAGGGCAGGGTCGGAGAGATGTGTCGTTCGGTGTTCCATAGGGATCGGTCTTAGGACCGCTTCTGTGGAACATTGGTTACGATTGGGTGCTGCGTGGTCCGTTGCTCAGAGTAATGTGATACGTGCGTAACGTTTTACGACGACAACCTCATTAGAGCGTGAGGAGCAACGCACCGAGACGCATCCCTAAAGGCCACCTACGGGATCCAGCTTATATATAGGGGGCGTCAGTCAGCATCGGCATCGGCATCGGCATTGCGCTCTCGATGACGTATCTGGGGCTCGTACTCGATAGCCGGTGGAACTTCGGATACCATTTCCGAAGTTTGGTCCCATAACTGAGGGAGGGGGGCATCAGCCGCACTCTCATGGTTGTTGCCCAATATCAGGAGACCTAACGCTCCCTGCAGGAGACTGTACCTTGGGATCGTGCAGAGCATGGCCCTATACGGGGCCCCCGTATGGGCGTAGATCCTGATGACCAGTAATGCGGCTAGATTGCTTAGCCCGCAGAAGGCGACGGCGGTCAGGGTGATATGGGGATACCGCACGATCTCAGTTAAGGCGGCATGTCATCTAGCCGGGACCCCTCTGTAGGACCTTAAAGCAAGGGCCCTTGCGTCATTGTTTCAATGGTGCAAGGAGGCGCTGAAGCGGGGCCATAGGCCTCTTCCTGTGAGCAGGTCATGCTCGTGATAGGGATGGCAGGGAGGAATCGGGTGAGAACTCTACCACCCGAGTTTCACAATCTGCGGCGACGCCCCATACTATCAGCCTCCATGACCGGGGCCTAAGGACGGTGACGGGGGTTGCTTACAGAAGCAGGCCTTAGACGATAGCGTGACGTGAGAGATTCATGCACGCCCCCCTCATGAAGCGGGATCACAACTGAACAACCCCCCAAAGACGCGGCTGTAGTATACATCATTCCGAGGGCATACTCGGGGCTCCCAACCGTAGGCTGTTAGGTACGATACGCGTGATTTTTAGTCTGTAGGACTACTGTACTGTGAGAATTTTAGGCCTCTATCTGGCACGGTTCCAGCGATGCAACCTTGTGACTAATAGACAGACGGACGGCTAGGCCTCAAGTCTCGTTAATAGGGTCCCGCTTTAACCCCTCCGTGCAAGAGTTCGACTCGCACTTGGCCGGTTATTTTTTCAATAGGTGCAGCAAGTTCCACCAAGTGCCATCAATCAACGGTATAAATCTTGTCAAGTGTGTGTTCTAAAGATGAGTTTCTTTCTTTTACGTGTGGAATTACTCATAGATGCTATTGCGAACTCCTACCTACTAAAACCACAGGGTGCCCTGCTACTAGCTCTTGCCTGATTTTGGTTACATTCTAGAAGTATATAACCAAAACTGGACAACAGTGAGCCGGACTAGCGCACGTAGAGTTTCGTACAAGAAAAGCGGCAAAAAATCACGTATGTTGTATGGGAGGCCCCCTTTAATATTATTAATTTGTCTATTTTTATTATTTGTTGCTATAGCGGCAACAGAAATACATCATCTGTTAAAAATGCAACTGTCTAACTATCACGGTGCATGAGTTACAGCCTGCTGGCAGCCAGACAGAAGACCAACGAAGTCAACGGAACCGACAACAATGGGTTATGTAATGTCCTAGATCACCTTTTTAAGGATTCCGTAAAAATTGTATTGGTATAGGTAACTATTGATTGAAGTCCTTTGTAAATCTTCGGATAGTAACATATTAACTGGTTGGGCTGACCCCAACCACGTCACAGATAGAGCCAAGCACTCAAAATTCATGAACACGTGAGTTTCGGCCCGGCCGAAAGTTTCGGCCCATTTTGGCCGAAACCGAAACTGCGGCCGAAACTCGATTTTTTGGCCGAAACTGGCCGAAACCGAAACCGAAACTTCGGTCGGTCACTACAAATTATACATAAGATATGATCATATGAGTAGCCCCCATAGAACGAACCACAGAAACATAGAATCGGAATGCTCTCCTAGCGCACCTGTTTCTCTTCGACTACAAGCCCAGGCTATTCAAATGGCACATCATTTAACCAACTTGATGGGCCACTGTCAATATAGGTATTCTTGTGCATTAATCGCTAGAGGACGTCCTTGCTTTCCATCAGAAGTAGACGACGTGATTTTGGTGAGCTAAATATAAAAAAATACATGCTCGATAGCACATGATGTGCTTTCTTTCGAGGCTGTTGTGTAAAAATACACACACAGTACACTATATAACTAGCATAGGATAAAGACGAATCACATGCGAGGACTCTATTACTGCAGCCTGATTCTGTCACGGACTAAGATTGAAGACCTGGAAAAGGTTACAGGGAAGGCCTGGATGTGGAAAGCGCAGGACCGTTCATTGTGACGTAAATGGGGGAAAACCTAGGTCCAGCGATGGACTGCCATAGTCAGATTCGATTATATAATTTTTTTATCACCTAGACAGTAGACACCTATGCCGTAGACACACCTAGATTAACACTGTGATTGATGACCAAGAACCAACCAGATAATTTTCGACTTGCAATCTTAATAAATAAATATTGTACGAGTATGTCATCCGATAGGGCTATAGCTCGCGCTGATAAGGAATTAAAACGTTCCGTTTGTGGAATTTTCAACAGGTTAAGTAAGTTTATTATATGGCTGATATGTTGGTTTACGAATAGTGACGAGGAATATCATACTAGCTAGTCAGATCATATTACAAGAAGATGTTCCTAGAAGCACGTCCCTCGGAAGTATATCCCAGAGTTCCTGACAGTCTATAAAACCTATGCTAATTGTTCATAACTGAAAATTTGCTCTGCAAGGCAGGTTGAGTAACTTTATTTATAGAAGCCCCATCATTGGTTAAACTGACATTATTACAGTCCATTTCACCAAAACCACACGTATCCTACATAACAGCCTACGGTTGGGAGCCCCGGGTAAGCCTTTGGAAGGATGTCCCCAGGACTCCCAACAGACCTACGGCTACACGGCAACTACTGCGGTCTCACCTAGGGGCGGTTCGGGTGGTTTTGGGGGGTTGTTGGGTGTTATCCCTCTTCTCTTGTGGCGTGCGTGAATCCCTCACGTCACACTGTCTATGTTTATCGCCTGATACGTAATTCTGAAATGGTAAGTCTTGCATACTCGGAGTGCAGAGATTGTATTATAAATGTGTAACATCTGCCTTGTCTGTTGGAATTTTAGTTCGAATTACAGAGAGATCAAAGAAGGACGTTTACAACACCAGAGGCGTTACGCTCGCGCTGCCGACCCTATTCAAATGAATGGTATTAAAGATCTAAAATAGACTAAGCATGTGTTATTAGCATTAAGATTTATAATGACCTTGTGACCGTGAGACCTATTGCGGATACTGGAAGAGAAGGGGACCAAGCAATGATCCTTGGGGAACACAATATGCTACAGATACGTCGTAAGCCGATTCTACAGAAACGTTCTAAGTCTTCTTTTGAAGAACCCTTCTGCAAGCGTTTGGGAAGAGAGATATCATTCCCAAGCGTGCGGGAAGAAAACCCATAACGGACCTTACCGTGCTTGAACGCTCCGGACGCTCCGGACGCAACGTGTGAGGAGGTGAGTGAACACCTTTTGTAGCGAGGCGGTGATAGATCGATTACGTCTTATCTAACTGGTAAGTGTTATCTACCTAAATATATATAGGTAATATTGTTTGGATAAGATAAGAATCGTGATACGCCTGCAACAGGTCTTTATGTAACGTCTTACTGACCTATTTTACAAAAATAAAAAAGTTAAACCATTTTCCAAGAATTACATTTTGAAAGAGTTCTTTATGTTTATACTACTAAGGTGGCAGACAAGTTTACGACTGACCTGATGCTTAGTTACCGTAGCCTATTAGACGTTTACAACACCAGATCGCTACACACGCGCTGCTGTCCCAGTCGCAGGTTTTGACGCCCCAATGTTTGAATTTTTTAAGCCGCCTTAGACCTTCAACTTGGCTTAACGACCGCCATTTTACTGACAACCGAGACCAACAGCAACGTGCCTTCCGAAGCACGGAAACGCTCGCTAATAAATGTCATAAAGTGGTCACCTATCCAAGGACTGTAAATAGCGAATGTTGTTTACTGCAGTGATCGTTTACAGAACATTGAGTCCGCGGGGCCTCGAGCGATTCATGTATGTAAGATCGATCGTTCAGATGAAGATGTGTATGTGTGGGTATTAAGGTCATAACCTAGTCATAACAATATTAAGATGAGTATTGCGTAAAGAATGAACAAACATACTAGATTTGTGATCTTTAGTGTGTAATTACGCGTTTCGAAACTGATTTTTATGCGAGGTTATTAATAATTTTATGGGATTTTGAAACTGCAATTTGTAACTAAAAATCGGCCAATTACGAGTCGAATCACTAAGAGAATCCTAGGATAGATTCCCTCCATAGTCTTCATAATATTATTGAACCATATAAATCACCAGCCCTCGGCTGCGCCCGCGTAAAAAATGTTCCCGTTCCCGTTTCCCGTAAGAACTTATTCTCGTGATAAAATATATGCCTTTGTGTTATTCCAGACTATAATGTATCCCTGTACCAAATTCAGCCAGATACGTTCAACCGTTCGAGCGTGAGAGAGTAACAAACATCCACACTCACAAACTTTCGCATTTATGATATTAAGTAGAATAGGATTAGTAAGGTTGTATTATTATCTTCATCCATACAATGGCGACGCCTTTTATTCCTGAAGGGGTAGACAAAGGCACATTATATTATGTATTATATTCCCACATTTCAACTTTTTCACGTACTAGGTGATGAGTCGTAGTGAATTGGACTAGTGACTGCCCTCTGTTGAAAATTTTTAAGTCGCCCATAAATGCATTTGGCTTAACGACTGCCATTTTACTGGCAACCGGGACTAACGGCTTAACGTGCTTTACGAAGCACGGAAACGCTCGCAAGTGAAGAGTCTCTCCGTCCAACACGGCTATAAATATCTACGGCGACCCTGATCTGGACTTGATTTGCAATAGGAAATTCTTTTGTTATTCAGCAAGTCACGTCCTGCGCCATAATATTATAATTTATTTTATAAATATTTCAATGTGTCAATTTAGCAACAATTGCATCTTAGTGTACCTACGTACTACGTGACACGGAATGACAATCACCCTATACACTTAAGGTGCCCGTCCGTATAATGCACAAAAAGACACTTAGGAATTTGTAAACGCTTCATTAAATTACATTAAAATGAAATCTTTATTTCTTAATAGATGAGATTACATTAGCACCGCGTGCTATTTAGAAAATTATTATTTACTTGCGAGAAAAACCTCTCATAAATCATCGAAATTCACCTTTGTCAATTTGATTATTCCTGCTGTTTCAATGATTTTAAATAATTTTGAGAGGTGTTTTTAGGGTTTCGTAGCCAAATGGCAAAAACGGAACCCTTATAGATTCGTCATGTCTGTCTGTCTGTCTGTCTGTCTGTCTGTCTGTCTGTCTGTCTGTCTGTCTGTCTGTCCGTCCGTGTGTCACAGCCAGTTTTCTCCGAAACTGTAAGGCCTATGCTATTGAAACTTGGTAACTAGATGTATTCTGTGAACCGCATCAAGATTCTTATATAAAACTAGAAAAAAAGCAGTAAATTTTGGGGGTCCCCATACTCAGAACTAAATCCCAAAAATTTTTTTTTCATCAGACCCATACGTGTGGGGTATCTATAGATAGGTCTTTAAAAATGCTATTGAGGTTCCTAAATTTTTTTTTTCTAAAGTGAATAGTTTGCGCAAGAGACACTTCCAAAGTGGAAAAATGTGTGTCCCCCCCCTCTAACTTCTAAACTAAGAGAATGATAAATCTAAAAAAAATATATGATGTACATTGCCATAAAAACTACCAACGAAAATTGGTTCGAACGAGATAGAGCTGGTAGTTTTTTTTTAATACGTCATAAACCGCAATTTTCGGTTAGAAAAACACTACCACTGCGAACGTGTTAAAACATCAATCAAAGTTTCAACGAACTATAAGAACTTTTATATTATGTTACTTGTTGCTACGAAACCCTTCATGGGCGAGTCTAACTCGCACTTGGCCGGTTATTTTTCTGATGTAAATAATTATTTTGTAAATAGCACACGGTGTTATTGTAGTCTAGTTCCATTTTAGTGTCATTTAATGAAGTGAGTACTTGAGTATTTCCAAATTCTTAAGTGCATTTTTTCCGGACGGGCTCCCTAATGTATAAAATCCAAAGTACTAAAAAAAAAAAAAAATACTCTTAACTCTTTTTAGTATTCTAGATTAATCACCCATCTTCCCTCCATCATCCATGACTACCTCGTTGGTCCAGAGGTCTAAATGTGCGTCTGCAGATCACGAGGTTATAGATTCGATTCCCGCTAAAGACAAAAATTTGTGATATTCATAAATGTTTGTCTATAGAGTTTGGGTGTTTTTTTGTATGTCGTATTTATTTTTATCTATTTATTTGTTTGTGTGACATGGGTAAGTAAGTACAGAGATCTTATATTTAGCAACATGATACTAGTTCCATTTATATTTAAAAAAATATACGTACCTATTAATATTAATGGTCTAATAACCATAACACAAGCAGGTTATTCGTAGCTTACTTTGGGATCAGATAGCGTTGTTGGAAATTTTCTGTGAATATTTATTTATTATTATCTGTATCCAACTATCTAGTAATGCTGTAGGTAGCTGTGTAAGAATATCTGTTGGTGGGTATGCTGCCAACAGTTTGTTATATTGAAGTTCTGACTCAGGGGTAAAGCGCCATACTACCAATAACTACGGCGGACTTGCCCCACTTGACATTGTCTGGGTTAAGATTTTAAATTCCATTATAAAACATAAACATTAAAATACAGTCATAGATTTAAAAAAAATTGAACTAAACTGTAATCTATACTATAATAAGAGAGTAGAAATCGTGTGTCTGTACAATTGATAAAATTTAAAAAAAAGTAGCGGGGGCGGTATAAAAACACCAATAGAGCACAAAAATGATGTTTTTAAAATTCTTTTCTGTCTGTCTGTCTGTCTGTCTGTCTGTCTGTCTGTATGAGCGTCAGGATTTCCGAAGATACTGAACGGATTCATTTGCTGTTTACAAAAAAAGATTAAGCTCAACTCGGGGGAGGCTTTAGGCTATTTTTCATCAAAATCGAATCGCAGATGAAAGAACTATAGTCGTATAAAGTTATTATCAATTATTGCCTAAACGGTTCATGGTACGGTGATGAAACTCAGCACGAGCGTTCTTTGTTATAATTTGAAGAAAGTAATTTTACCATTTTTGCAAATTCCACCTCCAAGGGTATAAAAAGAAGGGTAAAGTTTGTATGGGACAACGTGATTCCTTGGTCTGATCTACTTCAAATTCGGCTTATAGCATTAAAATCATTATTGATTAAAGATGTGTTTCGTATTTTATAAAAAATTATACTATAACGAGCTAAAAAGGGAATGTAAGATAATTTGGGGATTTTTTTTTCCAGAATTGTTATATAATAATATTTAAGGGGGCACCCTTACAACAAACGTGATATTTTACTGTTGTTTGGTACTAAGCCCTCCGTGCGTCAGGCCGACTTGCACTTGGCCGGTTTTTTTTATTCTTTTCGATAACCTTCAGTACTAGTTACATCAAATATCATCAAAATTCTTAAAGTGACGTCCTTTACTATACATTTGCATGTGATTTTCTATAGTCTCTTGCTACTTACACTTTAGTCATTTGTTTATGCATAAAATATCATTAACGTAAGGTACAACTAAACATATTTTTTAAATGTAACGGACACGCTATTTTGGAAACCAGTAGACATTCCTAAATCTTGAGTTTATAGCATGAAAGAAGAAGAAATTCTAAGAAACTTCACTCTTGACACAATTAAAATCGAACCAGACCGTAAAAAATTACAGACAGATTTATAAAAATAAAATAGTTTTTTGGCTCTCCTGAAAAACCGCGTTTTGTCCCTTACATTAATTGATACTTCTGGTGTCGATATACATGATGCAGTTTATGATATATTTATTCCCGAAAAATTAGGCGAAGGCAAAGTATAGGTACACTTATACGGTGGTGAATCTATAAAAATATTTTTTTGAAAATCGGTTGTCTGTAAGGTCGGTTTACTGACGATAGTTGAACGTGAGAACTCAGCCTTAAATGGAATGCCTCACAGCGAGGTAACGCCGCATACGTCATATTTTTTAGTGTCACGTCAAGAATGAAACAATTACTTGATATGTCTATTGATACAGATATTTTAATACTTAATTAATTAATGATCGCCACTAAATGGGGACAAAGAAACTAAAATATTTATAATTAAATCTTTAAAGAAAGTAGCACTAACACATTTCAAACCCTTAAGGTCGTATGTTTGTTAAAAATCAGTGGAGCACCAAGGATTTTATTATAATTTACAAAACTGCGGAATGTTACAAATTAGTTTTTAAAATTTATTCAGTAAATATGTTTATTTCAGTGCTGCTGGCTTTAAATCCGGGTCGGCTTCCTTATAACTACACAATCTACCCATACATAGATTAGGATAATACTAGTCACTTACTATTGCAGCAAATATCCTTTCGCCTTTTCCATTAATTTCCCCTAGAGTAAAAGGAGGAAATAAACTTAATTATTAAGAATACAAAAAACCCGACTGCCAAGTAAACATACAACTGAAAAGCAAAAAACAAGCTCTACATTTTTTTTGTGATTTTCTTTAGCTACTTACTGTTTCACTTTGTCGGCAACATTTGCAGGCGGAAAGAAGCTATGTCGAGCGAGTGGTGGTTTACAAAATAGCTCGCATAGCTTGTTCCCTCCTGTAAATGTTTCCATTCATTTTAGCGCCAAAAGTCTGCCATTTACATTTTTTAGAAATTTATATATATTTGGTGTCACTCACACAATCACGACGAATTAAATGACACCTCGCATGTTAAAATCCGTCAAGCCGTTCAGGCTGTAGGACGTGACAAAGAAATGGACATACATACATACATACATAGTCTCTTTGACATTGTCATTCCTATTTGATGTCCAACAGAGATTGATTTTGTGTTATTGTAAATGTCTTCATGTTGATTAATTAAAGTTTAGTATAAAAAGTTGAACCGGTAGACTTAGACACAGGCTGTTCAGGAATAATTAACGAACTCGCTCTAAGTGTGTACGGTTCATTCAAATAAAACCAACTATTATCAGGGTATTCATCCTTCGACTAACGGACTATTTACATAGACTGCGGCGCCTCGGTTGCGACTATGTCACAGGCAAAAGCGCTCGGTGTTACTCGGGACGATGCAACGTCCTACAGCTCGCATGTGGATTTTATTGGTTAAAAGACTTCGGAACAGTTTTCAGAATGTCTACAGCGTGTCTGCCTCAACGTGGGGAATATGACACGCAGCACTTGAGAGTTCTGTACTCAGGAACCTTTGTTGCTACGTTGATGTACGCTGCAGCTGTATGGTACCGCGGTCGTCTAACTTTGTGGTCAAGCGTATATTTTTGAGAACTCAGCAATCAGCATTATTATTGCTCATGAAGACTTACCGATCACGCAACACTATAACATTACCTGTGCTTGCGGGGGTGTTGCCTGTTGATCTGGAGGTTTCTCGTGATGGACGAGTTGCGGACGAGGAAATCCAGCTGGCCCACAGGGAGTTGAAGCAGCTCGCATAAGATTTGGGATCGTGTCCCTTTGGCAGAACCTATGAGAGGCTAGCAGGTCATGATCTATACAGCTTCCTCCGCAATGTTATTTTAAGGCCACAGTTTCGATGAATCCAACCAAACTGGGCGGTCTCCCAGTAACTAACCGAAAACGGTTATACGATAAGGACAAGAAAACGTGGTTGAATATCATCTAACTAAAATCTCCCCGTCTCTTATTCCATTGGGACATAATGAGCAGCAGAGAATCATTCCCGGTATTTGCACATACTTGCCACACCATTCGGCGCGTGTATGAAATTAATGATACTCTCGAAGAAACCAGTTGAACAGGACGCCAAGTACCCTATATTGTTTGTCAGCATAAGAAAGGTTGTTGGAGAATCGAGCTGGGGACGGAAATTATTTGTAGTGAGTCAAAAAAGCCTCAAAATAGCTCACCCGCCATTAGGTTAATGCGCCGTGAGGCAAGAATTCAATTTGGCTCATAATTATTGATTTGGTCGTGCATTTTTTTTATCGTATTTTCATATTGTATACTATGTGATCACAACCTGTCCCTACTCCATAAGTATGTATACTATATTTTAAGAGAGGGGGGGGGGTGTTTTCCATGGTATATTTTGTTTATAGGTACTTATTGGCAGTTTGAAAAGAGTGGCCGTGAGATTTCTTGCCAGATTCTTACTCACAGGCTCTACCTATTGGTTTGCGAATCTGGCAGTAAATGTAAATGTAGAATCATTCATAAAGACGTTCATTGTATTACTATGAACCTACACGAATAAAGATGTGTTTGTTTCTTTGATTGTTTGATTTGAGTAGCCAAATTAATATCACCCTACCATGATAATGCTGTAATGGATTTCAGAGGTTCTTTACTGTATATCTGACTACCTCGGTGCTGCGTAAGCGACCGCCGTGTTTAGGCCTCTGGTTTCTAATCCTGGCTCTGGAGTTGGGATCTGTGAATACTGGTTTCTATGCATAATAATGTATGTATGTATGGTAGAATACAAAATGATGTGATGAGCCGACGATGACGCGAGCGAAGCCGCGGGCACCAGCTAGTTGTAAAATAAATTCAATACACATTGGTTTGCCGCAACACGTAAAATATTTTTCAATATATAGGATTTAAGGAATTATAACATGTGCTCATCTCTGGTAACCGATTGAAACGACACTAAAAGTAAAATTAGTTTGAAAAATAATTAGGTCATACTTTTTGTATCTCCAGTTTTCGATAGTTTTATGGTAGGTGGACTTACCCCATTGGCGCAATTGCCCCGACTGACCTTATGTAAATATTAGTCCGAAATTTTATTATATAATAACCTTTTTTTTAATGTGAGGCAAATCCTACAGGGATGCTATAAACCACTGCGGCCTCATCCACCTGGGGGGGGGGGGCAGGCGCTATCCTGCTTCTTTGGGGGGGTTTTAGGTGTAAGTCGCTTTTTGGGGGAGCGTGCTTGAATCCTTGACGTCACACTGTCGTCTTGGGCCTGCTCCTGGAAGGACGGTGAGAACCCCTCACGCCCCCCCGCAGAATGCGGAACTTGGGTAGGAGAGTTCTCTTCCGCTCCCTCCCCGGCTGTCTCTTTCATGAGCTTGACCTGCTTACAGAAAAGGCCCCCGGTCATGGAGGTCGATAGTCTTGGGCAAAGACACGTCCGCGGCGCCCCCGCCGCTGAGTGCGGAACTTGGGTAGGAGAGTTCTCTTCCGCTCCCTCCCCGGCTGTCTCTTTCATGAGCATGACCTGCTCACAGAAAATGGCAGCGGAATCCCACTTACTCCCGCTGGAGATCATGACTCGCACACATGGTATCACGCATGGTATCTAGCGAGAGAATGTCCACGTCCAGACCTGACACAAGGACCTGGCGCTGTTGCGCCCACGCTGTGTACTACACCAATGTGTGGAGCGCTGTGTCCTCCGTGCGCTCGTCGCAGTGCTGACCCCTCAGCCCTGGTTTCCCGGTGTATTCGTTACAGATACTTACCGAAGCTTCTGAAGGTAAGTATCTGTGACAACCGGTAGGAGAGAGCGCAGTAGCTCCTCTCCAACCACTCGTCCATCACCGGTCTGATCGCCGTGATTGTGGCGATTCCCCCCTTGGTTGCTCAAATCGCACCTTCTAGGTCTCCACGGTTTCCTTGTGGAGCTGGGACCGCTGGGCCTCGATTTCTCGAGACGCATGCCTAAGACCCTGCTCTAGCGCCTCCTTGCGCCATTTAAACAGTGACGCAAGGGCCGTCGCTTTTTTAAACATTATTATGCCTTGCTACGCAATTTTGACATAATAGTTATCTCAAATACTTACCTACATTTACCACAAAAAGATGACCCTTAAACGAGTCATTATTAAGCTTTTTCCTTATTGCTCACATTTTTTTTTCCTGTAGATAATAATCTGTTATTTTGTCAACTTAAAAATAGTTAATTGTCATGCTAATTTTCTTTTTTGTTTAACTTTTCGTCATTGTGTAGTTATGGCAATAATGGTTTATAATTTGTCGATTTTTTTTTGTCAGTAAGATCGTTAAACTCCCAAACTATCTTAACTATTTTTTTTAAACTGTGTGTTTTGTTGGCGTTTTTTATAGAGTTTTGTAACCAAAGGGTAAAACCGGAGGAGAGCGACTCGTACTCGCACATGGTTGGTTCCGTACCAAAAACAGAAAAAAAATCATGTTTGTTGTGTGGGAGCCATGTTTACCATTAATTTTCTGATTTTAGCATTTTTGTCGTTCGTTTAGCGGCAACAGAAAGTCCTGGGACATCCTTCCGAGGGCTTACCCGGGGCTCCTAACCATATGCTGTTGGGCGTTACGTGAGGTTTTTTTAGTCGGTAGGATTACGGCATAGCATCCATGATGGATTTTCCCTCACGTTGAAAAAAAGCGGCAACAGAAATACATTATCTGTGAAAATCTCAGCTTTCTATCTATCACGATTCCTCTTTTGGTATCTCAATACAGCCTTGTGACCGACATACAGACAGAACGACATACAGACAGAAAGACAGACAGACGGACAGCAAAGTCGAAGTAAATAAGGTCCTGTTTTTACCCTCTGGTTACGGAACCCTAAAAACGGAACCCTATTATTGAGATTCCGCTGTCTGTTTGTCACGAGGTTGTATCTCAAGAACCGTGATATAGATGAAATATTTAAAGCAATTAGTATGCTTTTTATTGCGGGTTTAGGCAAAGGTTGCGGGTTCAAATCCCGTGCGGGCCAAGTTGTCTTTTTTCACTTTATATTAAATATTAAGAACCGTGATAGCTTGAGACTTGAAATTTTGATAGATGATGCATTTCTGTTGCAGCTATGTAACAATAAACACAAAATACAGAAAAAAAGGGAGTCTCCCATACAATATCATCGGCGCGAGTGTAGCGCCTCCGGTGTTGCAAGCGTCCATAGGCAGCGGTGACCACCAGTCCATCTGGTGGGCCGGCCGTATGCTTGTGTGCCACCTTAGTGCTATAAACAAAAACCAACGTATTTTTTTGTTATTAGCAAAAATGGGGCTTAAATACAAAGATGTTCAACTATACAGGTGATCAATCCAAATGGGACAGGAGGGAGAAGTCAGAAACTATGAGAGATAGCGACATCTGTTCTTAGGAACCATGGCTTCGATTTTAAATATAATATAATGACAATATTTTTTTTCCAAACTCGCATACATAACCGGAAATCCAACCTGGTCAATATTCTGAAGACCGGGTTGAATATGTTTTCATCCTCTGGCATTCCCCAGATGAATACATAGAAAATTTGTATTTCCAACATGGAGGGGGGGGGGGGGGGATTATCACTTTCAACAAAACTGGATCGGTACAAACGGCTCCAATGAATGGCCAGCAAGATCGCCTGCCATCACGATCACTCTATATAGGAGTTCGTCTATCTTCTTATTCAAATATTAAATAAGTAAGTCGAACATAATTATAATTCATGTTAAAACTAATTGAATTTATGTCATTATGAATTCAATTAGCATTTTAAAATAATAGTTTGGGCAAAGGTATTATATTAATAAACATAAATTGTTCTTGTTTAATTTAAATGAATTTACATAATACAATTGTTAAATAACTTTGAATTTAGAGGAACATAATAGATTTGTTCATTGTAGGCTTGTCTTTCAAACCTAAATTAATTATAATACCTACTTGGTGCAATGCAATAAACATTTTCCGGAATTTTGATTTGAAAAAAATAGCTAGTGCTATCATCAGCGAATGGATACATTGGAGAATATATTGTTTTAGGAAAATTGTTTATATAAATGAAAAAAAGTAAGAGGCCCATAACTCTACCCTGGCATACACCATATTTAACTTGCCTGTATCTTGACGTGAGTACTGTTTCCATTTATTTTGTCGAGCATATTTGTGTGATAAATGTACCTAGCTTGCTGTCTACAACTAAGATAAGACCAAGGCGTTACCCCTAATGCGATTCACGAAGTGCTTGTTTCTTATAAATCTTGAGGTCTTTACAGTCAAAAGCATTAGTTAGATCTATAAAAAGCGCACAAACTGGTGTATATTTATTAAAGTTGATGATGAACACTTTGAATACACTTAGCCTGATTGATTGTTTTTTAAAAGCAAATCTGTGTTTCCGTAATAATTTAGTATTTTCTATGTAACCATTTAAATTTTCATGTACGAGTATAACTTTTAAAATAGAGAGTAATTTGAATATGCCGTCCGAATTTTCCGCTTCAATTATCTTATTCCGTGTCTTACTTTTTATATGTGTAAGACTGTGGCTAAAGCACGGGTTTTTTTTACGAGTGAAATCAACTTATGGATGCTATGCTATGGAGAGAGTCCGCTCTCCTACTAAAACAACACGTGCCACTGCCTACCGCCAGGAGCCCCGGGTAAGTTCTGGGAAAGGTGTCCCAGGATTCCTGACAGACTTTGGCTAGCACTGCGGCCTCACCTAGGGATTTGGATCCTATCGCGCGTCTATGTACCTAACAAAAGCTGGTGGTGAAAAGCTTATTGTTGAGGTAGGAATAAACTGAGGTACTTACTGCGCGGTGGTTTGGTGTATCCAAGAGTTTTGATGTTAATCACGATGTTTATTTTCTTTAATTATTTTTTATAATATCTTTCACCAATGTTGTGTTTGAATTTGCCGTACTGGAGGAGCAGAGCACTCGTTTATTATTATTCTGATTTCAATTTGATGTCATATTCGAACTGCTTGATGAAGACCGACTGAGAGTTTTATAAGTTTCATCTGATCTTATACCATTTTTTTCCTGTTGATAATAAGTACGTTTAGAATGTTTTTTTTTTCAGCCTGTAAACTCATGTTCGTATTGTCGTGCAAATTATTTTTTTATTGATATTTTCGCCATTGTCTTGTATTATTTGTCAAATGTTTTATGCAACCGGAAAATCTGGTAATTCTCTTGTCACGTTGTTGCTAATGATAAACTCCTGAACGATATTTACCGTTTTTTTTCTTCAAAAGTGTGTGTTTGGTTAGGCACGTGTTATCTGGATCACGTGCCTAAGATAGGATAGTTTTTAGGGTTCTGTACCCAAATGTTATAAACTGAACCCTATTATTTAGAATCCGTTGCCCGTCTATTCGTCATCAATATTATCTTAGAGACCGTGAAAGCTGGGTAGTTGAAATTTTTTGAAAAAATTCACAGATAGTTTAGGTATTTCTCTTGCCATAACATAACTTAAGGTCACGCCTTTATCCCCGAAGGGGTAGGCAGAGGCATATTATATGTCCACATTTCACCTTTGTATAATTTGTCCCACGTAATAGGTGGTGAGCCGTATTGCCGTGTTTAAATGGACAGGCGCAGGTTGTGACTACCTGATGTTGAAATAAAGCCTTCAACTTTGCTTAACAACTGCCATTTTACTGGCAACCGGGACCAACGGCTTAACGTGCCTTCCGAAGTACGGAAACGCTCAAATAAATGTCACAAGGTGATCACATGGATGGTGACCCATCCATGGACCGGCCATAGTGAAAGTTGCTTACTGCAGTGATCGTTTCCAGAACACTGAGTCCGCGGGGCCACGAGCGCTGCATTTCTCTTGCCGCCATAACAATAATAACTAAAAACAGAAAAACAGTATTTAAGGATTTTTTACCAGTTCTTTTTCGCACGAATCTCTATGTGCGCGAATCCGTCTCGCGCTTAGCTGGTTTTTTATTTAAATTCTCGTCTTCTGTGATTATTTTAAGACAGATTATTATTTGTTGTATTTCATAGTACTATGTGAACGGAAAATATATTATTATATAATTATGGGTCAAGTTGTAAAACGATGAACTCACGAAATCTATGTATTTTTTTCTAAACTGTGAGTACGTAAGACAGTTTTTTTTTTTGCAATTTGTTTTTTTTACAAAATGACGTTGCGTGTGTTACAAAAAATAACACTTCATACTAAAGAGCTTTTGCCGCGTTAATGGTTATTGTTACGACGGAACCTATCTTTGCGATTACTGCAGTAAGCAATATCTACTATGGCTGATCCTTGGATGGGTGATCACCCTTGTGACCACTTCGTGACATTTATTTGAGCGTTTCCGTGCTTCGGAAGGCACGTTAAGCCGTTGGTTCCTGTTGCTAGTAAAATGGCAGTCATTAAGCCAAACCTGCACCTGTCCATTTCAACACAGCAATACGGCTCACCACCTATTACGTGGGACAAAATCATAAAGGTGAAGTGTGGGCATATAACATGCCTCTGCCTACCCCTTCGGCGATAAAGGCGTGACTATATGTATGTATGTAACCATAATCTTTAAAATAAAACGGCCAAGTGCGAGTCGGACTCTCCTATTAAGGGTTCCGTAGCAGCAATTGAATAAAAATCGAAAAATGCGATTCATGACGTATTAAAAAAAATACTTACTAGATCTCGTTCAAACCAATTTTCGGTGCAAGTTTGAATGGCAATGGCAATGGCAAAAATTTAATAAAAATTTTGAGTTCAGCTCAGTATAAATTATGGGGACCCCCAAAATTTATCGCATTCATTTTATTTTTGTGCAAAATTCTAAACGCAGTTCAAAGAATACATCTACATATCAAGTTTCAACAGCATAGGCCTTATAGTTTCGGAGAAAAGCAGCTGTTACATACGGACAGACAGACAGAAATGAGGAATCTATAAGGGTTCCATTTTTGCCATTTGGCTACGGAACCCTAAAAAATAAACATTATTATTTTTTATTTTGCGGTTAACAATTTTTCGACAGTTTAGAATACTACATACATACATACTACATGTAGTTGGTCACGCCTTTATTCCCTAATGGGTAGGCAGAGGCATAAAGGCCCACATTTCATGATGTTGATGACTGAGGGGACCTGAGGACAGTGAGGGGGCTGCTCACCGTCCTTACAGAAGCAGGGTCTAAACGACAGCGTGACGTGAGGGATTTACGCCTTCCCCCCTTCCCCCCCTAAGAAGCGGAATGACACCCGAAAAAAACCCCAAAGACGCAGGATAGCACCCGAACCCCCCCAATATAGGGCCCAGTGGTAGCCCTAGGTCTGTTGGGAGTCCTCGGTTCCTACCGAGGGCTTACCCGAAGCTCCCAACCGTAGGCTTTTGGGCAGAATAAGTGGATACGTGAGATTTTTTAGTCGGTAGGAGTCTGACATAACATCCATGTAAGATTTTCCCTCACCTAAACAAAAAGAACTACTGCTCGTTCGCTCTAACTTTGCCGCTCGGCTCTATACTAAAGTCGAATTTTTAATTAAACAAAGTAAATTGACAGCAACTAATGTCACTTCTTCATACAATGTTGCGTATTTTCTATGACGAAGTGTGATTAGCTACTGCCAATTTACTTCGTCTAATTAACAATTCGGGTATACGCCGCTACGCCAGCGGCAAAGTTAGAGCGAACGGGTAGTACGGTGCCTGCCCGTTGTTGAATTATTTCAAGTCGCCCGAGAAGATCTGGCACCTTCTGGCCATTTTACTGGCAACCGGGACCAAAGGTTTATGTGCTTTCCGAAGCTAGGAAACAAATAAATGTCACAAAGTGTTCACCCATCCAAGGACCGGCCAAAGCGACACTTACATACTGCAGTGATCGTTTACAGAACACTAAGTCCGCGGCGCCACAATGACTTCAATTAGATTCTAAAATCTTGTGGGAATTCAGTCACATACATAATATTACGTCAATTTTGAAATAATCAATACGACCAAGGGCGGGCGAAGCTCCCGGCCCGCCCTTCATCATTAAACCTCATAAACAAATTGTCATAAAACCATTAATTAAACAAAATGAGTCTGCAGAGAATATACACTCGAGAGCAATGAATCCGGGTCACTTAAAGAATCCTAAAAATCTCGTAAACTAAAAATGCTAGGTTAATGCAATAAATTGTATTTAATAGACAATGTAATACTCCTTAAATGAAGGTATTAAAACTTCTTAGTTATTGTAAAGTTATATCATAAAAAAATCAAATTTGAAAAAGGGCCACTTTCGAAGATGGAACTACGAAATTACAGCATTTGGTGTTGCTTTTGTTTGTAATCTGTCATTTATGTGGGTACATAAACCATGTTGATAGTGCTCTATATTCATTAATCAAGCTGAAATTATGTCGCTTACGCCTGAAGAATGCACCAGAATACTTACAATGCTGGAAACCGGCCGGAGTCAGCGCGATACAGCCAGGACTGTCGGTGTGTCGCTGTCAACAGTACAAAGAGTTCTCCGACGTTACGAAGAAACTGGTTCTAACCTACGCAGACCAGGAACGGGCAGAACCAGGTGTACCACAGCACGAGAAGACCGATACTTGGTGAACACCATGCTTCGAAATCGCTTTCTCACAGGAACTGAACTCACCAATCAGTTTCGACGCCTCGGAGGAAGTAACCCAAGTGCATGGACAGTAAGACGTCGGCTTGCTGAATCTAACTTAAAACCCCTTAGACCTGCAAACGGCCCTAAACTGGAGCGTGGGCATCGTATTTCGAGACTAAGGTATGCCCAGAGCCACGTAAATTGGAGTATTGAAGATTGGTCAAAAGTTATGTTCTCCGACGAATCAAAATTTATGCTCTACAAGCACGATGGAAGACACAGAGTGTATCGAAGACCAGGGGAAAGATTCAAGCAAGCATGCATCGAAGAAAAAGTAGCCTACGGTGGTGGGTCTGTACTTGTGTGGCCCGGAATTTCTTCTGAAAGTCGCACAGAGCTGGTGATCATAGAAAACGGCTCTTTAACTAGCGTAAGATATGTGGAAGAAATCCTCAATGATCACGTTGGTCCATTTATGGTCAATTTAGGTGAGGATGCTATATTTATGCATGACAATGCCCGACCTCATACAGGTAGGATTGTGAATGACTACCTTCAAGAGATGAACATTACTCGTATGGAGTGGCCAGCGCGCAGCCCGGATATCAACCCGATCGAGCATGCTTGGGACGAGCTAGGCAGATGCGTAAAACAACGAAACCCTCCCCCAATCACGCTTCGTGAGCTCAAAATTGCTCTCACAGAGGAATGGGAGAATATTCCCCAAAATCGTATAAGGAACTTGGTGTACAGCATGCCAAACCGCGTAAACGCAGTAATGGAAGCACGAGGAGGCAATACGAAGTATTAAAATTCAAGAAAATCGTAATAAAGTTCAAAAATTTCATGTTTCCTATTTTTGTTTTAAGGAGAGATCGGCAGTTTTTTCTTTATGTAATTTTGTGTTAATAAAATGTATGGTGACTCATATTTTTTTTACTTTCATTGTCTATTAAATACAATTTATTGCATTAACCTATCATTTTTAGTTTCCGAGATTTTTAACATTCTTTAAGTGACCCGGATTCATTGCTCTCGAGTGTATTTCAGAATAAATAAAATATTCACGGACATTTTCACGCAACGTTATCTGATCCCAAAGTAAGCTAGGAATAACCTGCTTGTGTTATGGGTATCAGACTACGGATATACTTTGAAATACATACTTATAATACACTAACAGACATCACGCGGTTTCACCCGCGTAATTCCCGTTCCCGTGAGAATACGGGAATAAAACATAGCCTATGTTCCCCGCAAAGAGTGTAGCTTCCCAACAGTGAAAGAATTTTTCAAATCGGTTCAGTACTTTCGGAGCCTATTCGATGCAAACAAACAGTCAAATCTATCCTCTTTATAAAATTAGTGCAGATAATACGGCAATCTATTTGTGGTATCAGTAGAGTCACGAAACAGACCCAGTTTCCGCCAAAACACAATTATGTTAGACACAAAAAGTGCTACATTTTTGCACCCAGCATCCATTGCCAAGTGCCGTAACTATTGGCAGTGACTGCGGTTACGTCATCACGAATATTTTGGTTTAAACAAAGACAGTATTTAACGTTTTAGAAGTATTCTGTAAACGATTACTGGATTTAACAGGTAATTATAAAACAAGAAAGCCGTGAGATCGTTCTCACCAGACTGCCCCTCTCTAACACGTTTATTGTGAAAGTTCAATCCGATTGACGTTGTCATTTTTGTTTTAATTCAAACTTTGAACAGATGATCCACGTGACCTAGTGACGTAATTTAATGCAACAGAGTCACAGACTACAGACAAAGTCTCGACATAGGCCCCTCTGCACTCTATTTTATAGAGAGGAGCTAAAACTGAGGGACGTCCCGTGGTTTTACCCGCGTAATTCCCGTTCCCGTGGGAATACGGGAATAAAATATAGCCTATGTTCACCGCAAAAAGTGTAGCTTCCCAATATTGAAAGAATTTTTCAAATCGGTCTAGTAGCTCCGGAGCCTTTTCGATGCAAACAAACAAACAATCAAATATTTCCTTTTTATAATATTAGAATAGACTAAAAGACGTCACGCGGTTTCACCTGCTCAGCTTCGGTTCCCGTGGGAATACGGGAATAAAATATAGTCTATGTTACTCGAGGATAGCTTTCCAACAGTGAAAGAATTTTTCTAATAGGTCCAGTAGTTTCGGGGCCTATTCGATGCAAACAAACAAACAAAACTTTCCTCTTTATAATATTAGTATAGGAATCAGGAAGGATTCCGTACCCAAAATGGCTAATAAATTACGTTTAGTTGTCAGCCCCTCTCTATAAAAGAGAGTGCAGAGGGGCTTGTGTCGAGACTTTGTCTGTAGTCTGTGACTCTGTCGCATTAAACTACGTCACTAGGTCAGGTAGATCATCTGTTCAAAGTTTGAAACAAAACAAAAATGACAACGTCAATCGGATTGAACTTTCACAATAAACGTGTTAGAGAGGGCCAGTCGGGTGAGACCGATCTCACGGCTTCTTGTTAGTAATTGTTGTTATAGGCGGTAACAGACACAAATCATCTGTGAAAATTTCAGCTTTTTACCTATCACGGTTCCTGAGATACAGCGTGATGGACAGACTGATGTACAGTCGAATTCAGTGATATGGAACCGTTTTTACCTTTTAGCACAGGGCGGAACCTCCAGCTTGAATGTGTGCGTGTGATCAATAAAATGTAAGCTAATTGTCCGTCAACGCACACGTCAACTCTACTGACAGCTGTGGCGCGACAGGGAGTTGCCGATCTGTATGTAATACTAATATATTAACTTTGCTTTTAGCCCCGTGTGGCGACGGAAAAGAGTACAAAATGTCGCCACCCCAATATCCTGAGGGTTGGTTAGAGGTTACTAAGGGAACACTTTCACTAAACGATCCATTTCGTAGAGGACAACTCGAAATGAAACCCGGTTGTCAGTAAAATGACAATCGATAAGCCAAGTTGATGGCCTTATGGGCGGCTTGAAAAATTTTAACTGTAGGTCGTCACGACCTGCGCCAGTCCATTTCAACACGGCAATAGCACAATAGGCTCACCACCCCTTGCGTGGGACAAAACTATAAAGTCAAATGTAGGAGTATACTATGCCTCTGCCTACCCCTAGATGTGACTATATGTATGTATTAATATGACATTTTGTACAGTAAAAATTTTCTCGCATGGTATGGAAATCTAGCAAAAAAAATCATTAAGAGCCTACCAGACGCCAAATTGTTAAAAGGAGATAGAAGATATACATTTTGGCGTGCAAGAAAGAGAGAGATGCGATCGGTTTTTTGTGCGCTTTTAACGAAATAAATTAATTATAAAAAAACTAAAACCAATATGAAAAAAATGCTCTAGTGCAAATGAAGATTTTACTATTGTCTTTCTAATAAATATTTTATATTATAAAAACAACTTATAACATACGAGATCTAGCTTAAAATGTCACGAAATCGAGGTATTTTCAATATTAAAATCTATCGAGGATTTTATCAGTAATCGTGTTTCGAGAATAGAGCGTTTTTAGTTCATGAACTTTAATTCAGCAGACCTCACGAGCCCTAAGATCTAGATCGAAGTAATAGTCTATTTGGCGTCATATGGACTCTTAATTAAGAAAACAAAACACCCGACTGCAAAGTAAAAATACAACTGAAAAGCAAAAAATCAAAACTCCGATATTTTGATTTTCCAGAAATTTTAATATACACTCGAGAGCAATGAATCCGGGTCACTTAAAGAATGTTAAAAATCTCGGAAACTAAAAATGATAGGTTAATGCAATAAATTGTATTTAATAGACAATGTAATACTCCTTAAATGAAAGTAAAAAAAATATGAGTCACCATACATTTTATTAACACAAAATTACATAAAGAAAAAACTGCCGATCTCTCCTTAAAACAAAAATAGGAAACATGAAATTTTTGAACTTTATTACGATTTTCTTGAATTTTAATACTTCGTATTGCCTCCTCGTGCTTCCATTACTGCGTTTACGCGGTTTGGCATGCTGTACACCAAGTTCCTTATACGATTTTGGGGAATATTCTCCCATTCCTCTGTGAGAGCAATTTTGAGCTCACGAAGCGTGATTGGGGGAGGGTTTCGTTGTTTTACGCATCTGCCTAGCTCGTCCCAAGCATGCTCGATCGGGTTGATATCCGGGCTGCGCGCTGGCCACTCCATACGAGTAATGTTCATCTCTTGAAGGTAGTCATTCACAATCCTACCTGTATGAGGTCGGGCATTGTCATGCATAAATATAGCATCCTCACCTAAATTGACCATAAATGGACCAACGTGATCATTGAGGATTTCTTCCACATATCTTACGCTAGTTAAAGAGCCGTTTTCTATGATCACCAGCTCTGTGCGACTTTCAGAAGAAATTCCGGCCCACACAAGTACAGACCCACCACCGTAGGCTACTTTTTCTTCGATGCATGCTTGCTTGAATCTTTCCCCTGGTCTTCGATACACTCTGTGTCTTCCATCGTGCTTGTAGAGCATAAATTTTGATTCGTCGGAGAACATAACTTTTGACCAATCTTCAATACTCCAATTTACGTGGCTCTGGGCATACCTTAGTCTCGAAATACGATGCCCACGCTCCAGTTTAGGGCCGTTTGCAGGTCTAAGGGGTTTTAAGTTAGATTCAGCAAGCCGACGTCTTACTGTCCATGCACTTGGGTTACTTCCTCCGAGGCGTCGAAACTGATTGGTGAGTTCAGTTCCTGTGAGAAAGCGATTTCGAAGCATGGTGTTCACCAAGTATCGGTCTTCTCGTGCTGTGGTACACCTGGTTCTGCCCGTTCCTGGTCTGCGTAGGTTAGAACCAGTTTCTTCGTAACGTCGGAGAACTCTTTGTACTGTTGACAGCGACACACCGACAGTCCTGGCTGTATCGCGCTGACTCCGGCCGGTTTCCAGCATTGTAAGTATTCTGGTGCATTCTTCAGGCGTAAGCGACATAATTTCAGCTTGATTAATGAATATAGAGCACTATCAACATGGTTTATGTACCCACATAAATGACAGATTACAAACAAAAGCAACACCAAATGCTGTAATTTCGTAGTTCCATCTTCGAAAGTGGCCCTTTTTCAAATTTGATTTTTTTATGATATAACTTTACAATAACTAAGAAGTTTTAATACCTTCATTTAAGGAGTATTACATTGTCTATTAAATACAATTTATTGCATTAACCTAGCATTTTTAGTTTCCGAGATTTTTAGGATTCTTTAAGTGACCCGGATTCATTGCTCTCGAGTGTAGCTGGTGTCACTCACACAATAATATCGAATCAAATGACACATCTCGCATGTCAAAATCCGTCAAGCCGTTCAGGCTGTAGGGCGTGACAAAGAAATGGACATACATACATAGTCTCGAAAACCCACATCAAAACATAACCCTTCTTTATTTAGAAGTCGGGAAATAAAATTGATGGGTCTTTGCGCAACAAAACAAATAACTTTTTTATTTATGTATTTATGTATATTTAAAATTTATGATCAGTTAGCATACTAAGTACTTTCAAAAATAATCTTAAAACAAATAACTATAATTCACATTATTTTTGTAGGCTCAGTAAGTGCACGGCCGAGTGTCAGCACTGCGAGGACCGCAGCGATGACACGGCGCTCCACACGCTGGTGGAGTGCACAGCGTGGGCGCAACAGCGCCAGGTCCTCGTAGTGGGTCTGGACGTGGACACTCTCTCGCTCGAGACCATGGTGCGAGCCATGCTCTCCAGCGGGAGTAAGTGGGACTGCGCCGCCTCCTTCTGCGAGCAGGTCATGTGAGTGAAGGAGGCGGGGCGGGAACGGGAGAGAACTCTCCCACCCGAGTTCCGCAGTCGGCGGCTTGGGCGCCGCCGACGTATCTTCGCCCAGGACGATCGGCCTCCATGACCGGGGGCCTGAGGATGGTAAGAAGGCGGCTCACCGTCCTTACAGAAGCAGGCCCATGACGGCAGCGTGACGTGAGGAACTCACGCACGCCCCCCCCTTAGAATCGGGATCATACCCGAAACCCCCAAAGACGCGGGATAGCACCCGAACCACCCCCTGGGCGTGGCCGCAGTGGCGGCCGTGGGTCTGTTGGGAGTCCTGGGACATCCTTCCGAGGGCTTACCCGGGGCTCCCAACCATAGGCTGTTAGGCGTTACGTGAGGTTTTTTAGTCGGTAGGAGTCCGGCATAACATCCATGAGGATTTTCCCTCACGTAAAGCAAAAAAAAAAAAAAGCTCAGTAAGTGGCCAGCACCTACGGTAAGGGGCTGCTCACCGTCATTACAGAAGCAGGCCCTAGACTACAGCGGGACGTGGGGAATTCACCCCCACCCCCCCTAAGAAGCGGGTTTCCCGCTGCACCCGAATCACCCCCTAAACACGCAGGACCCCACCTAGGTGACGCCGCAGTGGTAGCCGTAGGTCTGTTGGGAGTCCTGGGACATCCTTCCGAGGGCTTACCCGGGGCTCCCAACAACCGTAGGCTGTTGGGTAGGATACGTGTGGTTTTTAGTCGGTAGGAGTCCGGCATAGCATCCATGTAGGATTTTTCAAGTTTAAATCTCTCAGCTCGATGGTAAGCATACGCAAAACTGTTGGTACTACCCGTTCGCTCTAACTTTGCCGCTGGCGTAGAGGCGTATACCCGATTTTTTAATTAGACGAAGTAAATTGACAGTAGCTAATGTCACTTCGTCATAAAAAATAAGCAACATTGTATGAAGAAGTGACATTAGTTGCTGTCAATTTACTTCGTCTAATTAAAAATTCGACTTTAGTATGGAGCCGAACGGCAAAGTTAGAGCGAACGAGCAGTAATTATTTATTGAATATAAAAAGCAAATAAAATCATTTAAGTACGTACTAACTTTATTTAATCATTTTGATTGCCTCAGTGGCGCATTCGGTAGCACCAGCCGCGCTGAGGTCCCGGGTTCGGTTCCTAGGTCGGACCAAATATTTGTGTGACGCAAAACTATTTGTTTCGTAGTTTGGAAGATAAGGAAAGATTTGATTGTTTGTTTGTTTGTTTGCATGAATAAGCTCCGAAATTCCTGGACCGATTTGATAAATTTTTTCACTGTTGGAAAGCTACACTCTTTGCGGTGAACATAGGCTATATTTTATTCCCGTATTCCCACGGGAACGGGAATTACGCGGGTGAAACCGCGTGACCTCCGCTAGTGTTTAATATGTTTATGGTTAGAAATATATAAGTACGTTCATCAGTCGCACAAGCGTATAGCCGTAGTAACTATTTAGTAATCTGTGGTATAGCTTAGTTTGGGATATATGATGTTGTGGGAGAATGTTCACAAATATTTATTTTTTTCAATAGATAATCGATAAAATAACTATTTTCTCAGCAAAGTTATGCAATTTTATTTACGTGACTCTCATCTAAAATTACTCTTTAAGAATCAGCTATCTGCCATCTGCCAGTAATAATGGTTCAGCCGTTTCAGAGATTAGTCGAAACAAACAGAACGACCGATTTATTTTAATGTAACTACCGTAACAGAGCATTGACACTTTGGGTATGTAACCTCAAAAATTTAATCAATAAATAAATATTCACGGAAATTTTCACAACGCTATCTGATTCCAAAGTAAGCTAGGAATAACCTGCTTGTGTTATGGGTATCAGACCACGGATATTAATACTTAAATACATTTAAATACATAGGTACCTTTCATAATTATATAGAAACACCCAGACTCTTGAGACAAACATTTATAGATCACACAAATTTTTGTCTCCGGTGGGAATCGAACCCACGACCTCGTGATCCGCAGTCGAAGAGGTATAAATATTATTCTGTATAGCGCTAGCGCTGAGTTTTTTTTTTCATTGTAATCGGAGCAGGACAAAGACACCGTATTTGGATCCTATTGGAACGTGAGCGACAATAACGAACGGTGCGTGAGTGCGTGACTGTACCGGACTGTCATTGACCTTGCGGAGAAAGTGCTCCTTCGCTGGTACTGTCGCGTACAGCACGGTTATTGTATCATTGAAGTGATATGATTTATTTCATTTGAATTGAATTTACATTGTGTTTGATATTATGGCAACCAAAGATAGCTTAGACTATCTATAATAGACCAAGCTTCCCCACCCCCGCCAGATCCGCCACAGCTGTCATTATAGTTCGGCGGGTGTTTTGAGGGACCATTTGCTTAGCCTTATTATTCACATACACATTCAAGCTCTGTACGAACATAACGTGTTTCTAGTTTAGGTGACGGAATTGTATGGAGTTTCCACCCTGTGATATTGATATGATTTGATTTATTCATTTCATAAACAATTTATATTATATTTATTTTGGCCTTTTTAACCAGGCCCCATTCGGCATGCTTGCAGATATGAATTAATTTTATTATGTAAGTTAAGTTATCTGAAGGGCTGAATAAAACTTTCTTTCTTACTTTCTTACAGCGTTAATATCCAGATGGATGCTCATACTAGCTTAACCACAAGATCCATTCTTCCACCAGCTTACGGTCTGGAGACCCGGCTACGAAAGGTTAACTTGAGTTGTTTACATTTTTGAAGAATTCATTTTTTTTTATACTACTTAGAGGCGCTACACACGCGCTGCCGACCCGGGCGCAGGTTGTGACGACCCACAGTTGAAATTTTTCAAGCCGCCCGTAAGGCTTTCAACTTGGCTTAACGACTGTCATTTTACTGACAACCGGGACCAGCGGCTTATCGTGCCTTCCGAAGCACGGAAACGCTCGTAAATAAATGTCACAAAGTGGTCCACGTGGTGGTCACCCATCCATATCCGGCCATAGTAAATGTTGCTTACTGCAGTGATCGTTTACAGAACACTGAGTCCGCGGGGCCACGAGCGCTTCATTAGCGTAATATGCATTTATTAGCTTCTTTTGATGTTTAACAGATTACAAACGACCACAAAATTAATATTTAATAACTAGGTTAATTATATAAAATATTAATATGCCTCACCGTAGACATGAGACATGACGTGCTTTGATACTTTAACACAGTATTTTAACTCTCCTCATTTTTATGCGTATACTGGGTGTTTCTTTTAGGGTGTCAAGCCGCCACTAGCTGGTAGCAGGGTTCCATACCTATCGATTTAACCCCCATGTATGTTCTACGATTTTTTGTAGTTTTCGAGGTATAATGTTCTGCATAATTCCCTATTTTTTTATTATCGATTAAAATTTTTACATCTTGTATCAAAGTTAGGATGGAGATTATTTTGTCCATAATACTGCAAAAAAGCCACGTGGACACGTAATTATTAAATCGATAGGTATGGAACCCTGCTACCAGCTAGTGGCGGCTTGACACCCTAAAAGAAACACCTAGTATAATTATTATAAATTGTAAGGGATGGAAAAGTAAAAACCCTTCTTAGTGGGAACACATTATAAGTGTATCTCAACTTTTAAAAAATCAGCTTCCTAAGTGCAAAGGCAGGGCTGTAAAAAAAACATGTTTCTAAGTCCAAAGGCTGGGCTTTGATGTTAACAATAGATTGAGTCCCCCGGTCTTATAATTTACATTGATAGTGAAGATAAGATAGCTTAACATTGTAATGTGGCAGCCAACCGCCGCATTATTCACTGATGAAACAAAAAATACATAATATTGAGCAGTAATTGCCACGAGAATTTCATGTATAAAACCGGACAGCGTTTCTTGTGGGTTCTTCTCAGTCTGTAGCATTTCCAAACCCTCAGTAGAGTCAAAATTTGAACAATTTTTTTTTAATTTTTAAGGGACTAAAATGTATTTTACCTATGCCGATGTAGAAAACTAGTTTAAACATTAAATAAAACAATTAAATAAAGGCTTATACCTAATTACTGTATCTTTAGAGCCTATAAAAATGGTAGTTGTAACTTTTATTTATGAATTCCCCTTATCTTTAACTACACAAAGGTATCGTAATATCCTGTTTCAGTGATGGTTGCCTTAGGTTGGAATTCTGGGTTGAAAAAATATTTATACTTCTCATTTTCCCCATGCCCGAATTCAAATATCTTTACAACTATATATGGAAACCTCTCCGATTTTTTGCCACTAATTGATAAATGCAGGATAAAAATAATATAGGCTGCGTAAAACTAAACGAGTTGATGCAGTAGTTCCTTAGATTAGAGCAGTGATGGGAGAAGTACGGCCCGCGGGCCAGCTCCGGCCCGCGAAAGCGCCAACGGTCCTTCGACATGAATAGTATGCCCGCGAGCCCGCGATAATTATATTTTGACGGTCCAGAATTATTATTAAGATTCTACTTAGTAGAACAATAGACGCATAGGTGAAGGAGCCAGCTAGCAGATAATTATGGCGATGTTTGCGTCGGTGTATGCGGGCGAACAGACTTTCACGACCATAAAATAGCGGAAAAACTCAACGAGAATCCTATAATTCTGGCCCGCCTATGAAAGGAGATCATTCACGTTTCATACATTTTTGGGCCAATTCTGAAAGTGCCGGCCAGAAAAAAGAAATGTAATATTCGCATAGAACACACAATTTCTAGCAAAAAATACTACTACAATAACCCTGTGCGCGCTATGGTTTTGTTGTTACATGCTTTTAAAATACGAGAAAAATGTTATTTTGATGATGTATTTTGATACATTTCATCACTTGAATAGTGATTTGTTTTTACGTTATTCTATTGTAATAAGAAAGAATTGTCATTTTACTAATTATCTACGTACCTACGCACAGACAAAACGTACCTAACGATTCACAACAAGTCCAAACTTGTTTCAAAAAACTTAGACACAGGTGCCGCGCGCGCAGCCCTCCAGGTCTCAAGCGACAGGTACCTGGCAAATCACCCCGCCACCTCCCGACGCCCGATGGGTGCGATGGGGCCCTACCACCAACCCCGGGGTCCAAGCCAGCTTCACCTGCGAGTGGTGCACCTGCTGATAAACGGACGAGGTCATGGCGTACAGAAAAGGAAAATTCGAAACTAAACCCTGTACCAACCCGTCTGGCCAGCGTGACGACCAGCGCGTCTGGCGACCTGTTTTACTTTCTGAAAAGTGACGGAAGACATTCTTCCGAGGGCGGGATCGGCTTTATGGTAAAAAAGGACCTCGTTAGCAGCGTTGTGGAGATCAGCAGTGTTTCGTCTCGGGTAGCGTACTTAATACTGAGACTCACCAACAGATACACCCTGAAGGTGATACAAGTGTACGCCCCGACCTCGAAAAGCACTGTCGAGGCAGTTGAGACCGTGTTCGAGGACATAGCAAAAGCACTACATGGTACTGCCAATGCCAAAGTGGGAGTACAAGAACGCGGCGTAACAAAGATCAAGCCCCTTGGTGTGGGGCGCAGAAATAACCGGGGCTATATGCTTGTCAGTTTTCTTGAGTCTCAGGGGCTCTTCTTGATGAACTCTTTCTTTAAGAAGAAGCCCCACAGAAAATGGACTTGGCGATGCCCCGATAAGGTCACAAGGAACGAGATAGACTTCATCATGACGGACAGGAAGTGTATATTTAGAGATGTCTCTGTGGTTAACAGGTTTAATACCGGTGGTGATCACCGACTTGTGAGCATCTCTGAATTTGGACTTCCGAGCCGAAAGGGCCCGTATGATGAATCCCAGTCTCCGACCTACCGCGCTCCAGTTAGCCTCAGGGGCTGAGAGGTTCCAGTTAGAACTTCAAAATCGTTTCGATCTGCTGGAAACCACTGGCATTATTCACGATAAGGCCGACAATGTGGTCAGGACGCTACAGCAAGTGTCCCGAAGGTTTTAGTCCGGAAAACGCAATTACAGGTGCTCTAAGCTCTCGCCCGGGACTCTCGAACTTATGAAAATAAGACGGGAAACGCCATCTACGCACTCGTCTTCGTCAGACCAGCGGGATCTAAATCTCAGAATCCGAAAACTGATACGACGCGACCTTAGACGCTATAACACCAGGATCGTCGAAGCAGCGATCGAGCAGAACAGGAGTACCAAAGTATTTGCCCAACAGCTTGGAAGACCCCGTCTGACGAAACTGAAGACAGCGGATGGCAGAACTATGACCTCAAGGTTCGAGATTGTCGAGAAAATTAAGAGCTTTTACAGAGACCTGTATGTATCACGGACAAAAATGCCGACGGGTCCTACTCCTACTGATTGTGACCACCGAGTCCCACTATCACGCCACTATACCGAGGACATTCCGGACATCGACCAGGGCGAGGTGAGGGCGGCTCTCGGGCAACTTAAAAGCAATAAGTCCCCTGGGGAGGACGAAATTACAACTGAACTACTGAAGGCGGGGGGGGGGGGGCTCCGGTTCTCAACGAGCTGACGAATTTGTTTAATTCCGTTCCCCAACAGGGACAAACACCTGAAGCGTGGAGGGCGCGTGCGGTGTCTCTGTTCTTCAAGAAAGGTGATAAGACCTTGCTGAGGAATTACAGACCCATCTCACTCCTGAGCCATGTTTACAAGTTGTTCGAAAGTAGTCACAAACCGCCTCGCCGGAAGGCTCGACGAGTTTCAGCCAAAGGACCAAGCCGGATTTCGAAAAGGCTTCAGCACCGTGGACCACATCCATACTGTTCGGCAGATTGTACAGAAAACAAACGAGTACAATCAGCCGCTGTGTATGACTTTTGTGGACTACGAGAAGGCCTTTGACTCTGTCGAAATAAAATACTCTTTATCTTTATTTTACATGCTCCTTTATGTAGGAACGAGAAATCAAAATTGGGCATAAAATATGCCTCTGCCTTACCCTTCCGAGAAACAGGTATAATTATATGTATGTGTGCTTATATGTGTGCTGAAAGACATAATTAATGAAATAAATCACTATTCAACTGCTCATATCAATTAGAATGACACCATCGAAATAACATTTTTCACGAATTTTAAAAGCATGTAACAAAAAAACCATAGCGCGCATAGGGTTAATGTAGTAGTATTTTTTGCTAGAAATTATGTGTTCTATGCGAATATTACATTTTCTTTTTCTGGCTGGCACTTTCAGTTTTTGGTCCAAAATGAATGATGTCCTTTCTTAATTTTACTGGCCCCCCATTAAGAAAGTTTGCCCACCACTGGATTAGAGCATTCAACTTAACAAACTAAAGTAAAGAGCTTTAAAAGAGGCTTATGCAACGAAAAAAGACAAAAAAGAAAGAAATGATATTGATAACCTGCACATTTTTAAAAGTCGCTCAAATAAAAAGGAACAAAGTTTTAAGAGTAAGTGCAATATTAAAGTTAAAAAGCTTGACCTACCACAGGAACCAAACCCGGAACTCCAAGCGCCGTTGTTTCATTGTTAAGCCAAAAACTAGGACAGCAAAGCAAAAAAATACTTTTAACAAACTTTTTCGATTCGTTAACTGGAATCTAAATTACTTTCACTTATATTGACTTTTGTGTTCGACTATACTCGTCCTACTTCGGCGGTGAGTAACCGACTGAGCTATTTAAATAAAGAACGACGGACGCTATATTCTATACACTATGGTCGAAGTAGAAAAGTATTTAAACATTGACAGATCTTTTGTTTATGGAATTTATAAATAGAACTTATATTTTTAAATTCCGATGACGCTTATGCTATGCGTGCGTAGGTCTGCAATAAGAAATAGTACTTTATGAACTATTGAAGGAATTAAAGTTATTTTCAATATAATCTCTCGTAGCTCCGCTTTCTTAGAGAATAATGTTACTAATATGGTACCAAACCTTGACATAAAAGCAGTGTAAAAGGATAAAACAATGTCTCATGTCAACAATTTAAATACTGGTCAAGCAAGTTTTGAAAATATAGCACATGGTTCTGTACAAAATATTTGTTTTGTACCACAGCAGGACTGTAGCATTAGGTAACGTTATCTTTTCGCAAGCTAAACTTCACGAAATAAAAATTTGAAAACGGACACTGCGTTTGTTCTGATGAAACTTACTACCATCTATACTAATATTAAAAAGAGGAAAGATTTGATTGTTTGTTTGTTTTTTGGTTTGTTTGTATGTTTGTTTGTTTGTTTGCATCGAATAGGCTCCGAAACTACTGGACCTATTTGTAAAATTCTTTCACTGTTGGGAAGCTACACTCTTCGCGGTGAACATCTAAATATATAAAAATCAATGCCACTTTTCGTTGTAATTTTATAACTCAAGAACGGGCTCACCTATCCAAACCTAATGTTTAGGCTTTGTTTGGACTATTTAGTAGATGGTTTATGTGAAGTTTGCACAAAATCGGTCGAGCGGTTCTTTATTTATCACGCAAACGAAGTTGCGCGGGTCAGCTAGTAGACTAGGTATATTTTGTTTCCATATTCCTACGGGAACGAGAGCAACGCGGGTTAAACCGCGTGACGTCCGCTAGTCTCTTATAAAACACATTTTTTTTAATCTTATAATTCTTACAGCAGCTATCCCTTGAATAAAAGGAACGGTGAACCTATTTCAATAAATAAATAAAACTTGTTGTAAATATTCATTAACCTACTTATAATTTTTTTTTTTAGATTATTGATATCAGACACGTTGTGCAATGTGCACGTTGTCGAACCTTGTTTCAAAAACTCGGAAAAAAAACTCAACTGTAAAGAAACAAAACAAGTCCTTTAGATTTTAATAGTCTGGACCCAATAATGGGCAGATTTGAATTGAGTATATTTAATGGGTCCCGCATAATGAATTTACTTAGATTAATTTTTTACAATCTCACACATCATCTAGCCCAAATTAGGCTGGCTAATATAAGCTTGTGCTATGGGATTTAGACGACTGATAGACAGACTTATATATTTGTAAATACATACATATTTTCCATAGAAAACACCCAAACTCCGAAACAAACATTTGTGTTTCACACAAATATTTGGACAGACCCAGGAATCGAACCCAGGACCTCCTGCGCGACAGGCGGGTACTCTACCGACTACGCCACAGAGGTAGTCAATTTATATATTCAGTGAAATTTACTAAATTAAGACTATTGATTGACGTAAGAACCATTCAAATCGGTCCACGTGTTTGGAGTCACTAGAGTGCCACATACATACATACATAAATAGACTGTTAAATACATTATAACGGGGTCCCGTATGGCAAAGTACATAATGTCGCCACCACCCCAATTCATCCCGAGGGTGTCGTAAGAGTTGACTTAGGTAACACTTTCGCAAAACAATCCATTGCGTAGAGAAGGAAAACTCGAAATGAAACTTGGATATAACTACACTATTGGCGGACGTCACGCGGTTTCACCCGCGTAATTCCCGTTCCCGTGGGAATACGGGAATAAAATTTAGCCTATGTTTACCGCAAAAAGTGTAGCTTCCCAACAGTGAAAGAATTTTTCAAATCGGTCCAGTAGTTCCGGAGCCTATTCGTTACAAACAAACAAACAAAAAAACAAAGAAACAAATCTTTCCTCTTTATAATATGAATATAGATTATACATATATTATAACTCAATGGTTATCACTAAAATGACAATCATTAAGCCAAGTTGAAGGCCTTATGGGCGGTTTGAAAAATTTCATTTGCGGGTCGTAACGATCTGCGACTGTCCATTTCAACACGGCAATACCACCTATTATGTGGGACATTAAACTATAAGGGGAGATGTAGGCGTATACTATGCCTCTGCCTACCTCTTCGGGGAAACACATTATTTGCGTCGTGCAGCCCGGTAAAATCACAAATTTTGCAAAAATCATAAATTCGCGTCAATTTCATTTCCCGCCAAACTTTCGAGTAAAAATTACTATCAAATTCAACAACTAGGTCAGTCGTACAAATAAAAAACAAACAAATCTGTTACCTGCATGGATAACTAGTTATTAGCCTATAACCAGTTGCATGTGAAATAACAATTATTTTCGATGACTCAGTAACGCTTTCTCTCAGTAACGTTACGCAACGTTACTATAGTGATGAGCGTTATAGTGATTTCGATAACTATTTAGTCATGCTGTTTTATCGCTGGCTCATTTTTTTTCACGGGGATTTTATTGGAGGTGGGGAATTATGTAATTGCAATTGTTTATGTGTACCGGCCCCATACACGGACAATAATATTGATCAATATAAATTATTGTTCAATAAGTTGACCGTCTAGGGCTAATATTGAGGTTTGAACAATCACTAAACAAAAGTTTGACGAAGCTTAAATTTTATTGATCAATATTTTTTTTTCGCACCGTGTAGGCTTAATATTGAACAATATTTTTCAGTCGAATTTCGGAAATTCGAATTTGGAATTTACTTTTCTTCGCCAGACATATACTCGGACAGAAATAAAAATATTGAAGCAATGTTATTGAGTCAATATTATGGAAGGTGTGTATTCAAAAGATGGTGATTATGAATATTGAACAATAAAAATATTGATCAATATTATTGTCCGTGTATGGGGCCTCTAATGTTAAAGGTCAACTGAAGATTATCCGGGCGTAGCCGTGTCGTACCTGTCCTGGTACACAAATGTATAAATTGACTTGAAGTGAGAAAACCCTCATGGCGCAAATTATACTTGGTCGTTAACCCAAATTCAAGTGCACGAAAGACTTTAACTGAATTCGGGCACACGAAGTTGTAATATTTTTGGCGACACCGTGTATTGTGTCGTGATTTGGGAGAGGCTTAGGTAAATATACTGGGTGTAACAAAATTACCTCTCCAAATTTCGTCACGAGACGTGGCATCAGTCAAGAAACATTACAAAAATGAAGAAAAAAAAATCACTTGAATACTTTAACCGTAAAGCCGTTTTAAAGGTCCTATAAATTTTCATTTTCACCCTTTCTATCGCTACTGAGCGGCAGTAGAAAGCGACAACGACAGCCAGACGGGTGCTCTGTGTTCGTATTGCCACGGTGACCATGTTACCTCGAATTGCCGCAATAAAAAATGAATTCTTAATGTGCGACAAACATATTTAAAAAAAGATGAAAAAATTCACCCCCCTTTTTTATTAAATATTTGTATTTGATTTCCGATGCCAAGTCATCTCATGAAATTTGGAGAGGTAAATTTGTTACACCCAGTATTATACTGTGCTTAGGTCCAGCAGTGGACTGCTATAGGTAGATTTGATTGGTTGATTGAAGCTGTGTTTAAACAGTGTCGGTTACTGGAGCATGCAGCAATGATCCTTCACCCGCGAAATTCTACTTGACAATTGAAAGGAAGACGACTAATTTTGTACTTTCCCCATGGGACCTCATTCCCAGGACCAAAAGTAGTCTATGTGTTTTTATTTGATTGCCGTAGTCGGTAGTGATAGCGCCTGTTGGAGGTCCTGAGTTCGATTTCGGGGTCGCGGCCGGTCCAAATATTTGTGTGAACCACAAATGTTTGTTTCGGAGTTTGGGTGTTTTCTATGTATAACTAGCTGTCCCGCGCAACTTCGTTTGCGTGATAAATGAAGAACCGGTCGACCGATTTCGTGCAAACTTCACATAAACCATCTACTAAATAGTCCGAACAAAGCCTAAACATTTGGTTTGAATAGCTGAGCCCGTTCTTGAGTTATAAAATTACAACGAAAAGTGGCATTGATTTTTATATATATAGATATGTATGTATTTAGAAATATATAAGTATGTCTATCAGTCGTCTAGATCCCATAGCACAAGCTTATAGTTTTGGGCTAGATGATGTTGTGTGAGAATGTCCAACAATATTTTTTTATTCTAAACTAAAAGTTATCCCTATACCAAATTAAGATCCGTTCAGTCGTTAGAGCGTGAAAGAGTCACAAACATCCACACGTCTCACTCACTCACAAACTTTCGCATTTATAATATTAGGAAGAGTATATTGCACATGCAACCGGATTTACCATTTGCCCGGCAATTTTTGATGACGTTATATTTTTCCCGTTTTTTGGAACGAAACCCTTCGCGTGCGAGTCCGATTCGCACTTGGCTTTTATAATATTTGGAAATTAAAAATCTCAAAATACGAGGTCCGGGATGTGTGTCAGATGAGTCAAAACTTCAAATTCGCATTCGTCATCTGAGCGGAATGTAGGAACGCACATGTTGTTGAAATGAATTAAATGAAATGAAAATACCTATAAGGTAGTGTTAAGGGCCCACCTGACGCTAGACGGTTGAAAAAAGATAGCAGATATACATTTCAGAGTATAAGAAAGATAGATGCGCATGAAACTTATGACATCCGACTTAAAATTACAAGAAAACGTGGTTTTTTCATCAACAAAAAAAACTAGCGGGAATTTTATCAGTCATCGTGTTTTTTGCTTCGAGCGCTGTTCGGAAACTGAAGTAGACTGTGTTAAAATGTTAATATATTAGACCTCGCGAGTTCTGAAATCTATGTATATACATACAAACATACATATAATCACGCCTTTGTCCCCGAAGCGGCAGGCAGAGGCATAGCATACGCCCACACTTCACTATATAGTTTTATGTCCCACGGTGGAGAGTCTATTGCCGTGTTAAAATGGACGGGCGCAGGTCACCGCGACCTGCAGTTGAAGTTTTTCAAGCCACCCATAAGGCCTTCAACTTGGCTTAACGATTGTCATTTGACTGACAACCGGGTTTCATTTAGAGTTTTCCTTCTCTTCGAGATCTTTTTGCGAAAGAGTTCCTTGAAATCTAAATCAATATAATTGTCTATTTAGAATCATTCAAACTCTTAATCTGGTGGGACGACGCCAGACGGAACGATGACCTGAAAAAGGTCGTAGGTACTGACTGGATGCGGAAGGCGCAGGACCGTGTGTTGTGGCGCAATTTGGGAGAGGCAGTCCAGCAGTGGACTGCTATAGGCTGATTTGATTGATTGGAATCTTAAGCCTAGTTTCCATCACGACCTAACTGCAAACCTACTTGTTTACCCACCAATAAATGGTCGGGATAAACGGACTGGGTGCTTATTTTACTATTTACCTACTCATCTCATCCAAAATTAAAATGTGTAATTAATGAATAAAGTGATGATTAAAATTTAAACCCGTTCAGCTCACCAACGTCCGCTCAGTTATAACTCTGTCGAGGTGGAAACGGTTTTCATCCACTAAGACCCATCCCACTCTTCACAAACCGCTAAGTTTACGTGCTCGATAAATTGAGGCACGCTTTTTTTAACGTGAGGAAAATCCCGTCATGGATGCTATGCAGGACTCTTACTGACTAAAAACCAGACGTTCCCTTCTTACTGCCTACGATTGGGAGCCGCGGTAAGCCCTCGGAAGGATATTTCCAGGATTCCTAACCGACCTAGTCTACCTTTGCGACCTCACCTAGGGGTTTTGGGTACTAACTCGCGTCTTTGGGGGTTGTTCGAGTATTATCCCGCTTCTTGGGGCGCGCGTGAGACTATTACGTCACGCTTAACTTATGAAACCCCGTGGGAACCCCCTACTCATTAGGGCGTTTTTTTTCTTTTTTTTTTGTTTAACGTAAGGGAAAATCCTCATGGATGTTATGCCGGACTCCTACCGACTAAAAAACCTCACGTAACACCCAACAGCCTATGGTTGGGAGCCCCGGGTAAGCCGGACAGGATGTCCCAGGACAAAAGAGGCTCATTGGGGGTTAAAGACGGGTTACCGACTCTATTCTTCTTCTTCTTTAACTGATGAAGTCTTTTTATATGTATTTTTTTTTACCTATTTTATTTTTTATATTTATATAATTGGTAATGATTTTATTTCTTTTAAGTAGTGTGATGTCACTTAACGTACATTTGTATTAATGGTACACTTTATGTGGGCATGCCACATAAAGTGTACCTACATTATATTATTTAAATCTTTGCGAATTTATTTTATATGTGAAATGTGCTTGAATAAAAAAAATCTTTCTTTCTTTCTTTCTATGAAGTAGAGCAGTATCAAAATCTTTATTTGTGAAAATATTTATTTGTGAAAGCATAGTATAGAGTCCAAACTTGGCTACAGTCGAAGTTTGGGCTAAGTTCTACAAAATAGAGTAGGGGTAACGAAAGAAGTCCTATTGGCCCCAATTTTTTTCCTGGAAAAAAGACCTTGTACTTTGAGAAAGTTGAGTGATACTGTTATTATGTACACTTGACAGCACGCAACGAACGGTACACCAGCCTGTGTCATACAGCTCTTACTGTAGATGTCACTGAATCATAATGCGTCATATCACTTTCTATTCGTACATTATGTATTACAAAATTGACCGCTCAAGTGTATCGGGTATGTCTACTTGTCATGTATCAGTCTACAGACATACATACATACATACATATACTCACGCCTTTATCCCCGAAGGGGTAGGCAGAGGCCTATACCGGCCCACATTTCACCGTGTACAATTCGGTCCCACGTAACAGGTGGTGAGCCCATCGCCGTGTTGAAATGGACCGCCGCCGTCAGAGCCTCGTCCGTTGTTCAGCAGGTGCACGAGCTTGCACGTGAGGTTGACTTGGGCCCGGAGGTGTTGGTAGGGCCCCACTACACCCTACAGACATACGTATCTATAATAATATTATAAAGAGGAAAGATTTGTTTTTTTTGTTTGTTTGTTTGTTTGTAACGAATAGGCTCCGGAACTGCTGGACCGATTTGAAAAATTCTTTCACTGTTGGAAAGCTACACTCCTTGCGGTGAGCATAGGCTATATTTTATTCCTGTAATCCCACGGGAATGGGAACTACGCGGGTGAAACCGCGTGACGTCCGCTAGTATTACATATTAATGCCTTTTCGGTGCACAAAGATTCATAGTAAATGTCGCAAGATTATGATGAAATCCTTGTCTAATAGGCTTGTAACTATGTCACTTTAGTGGTATAAAAAAATGAAATCAGGTCTTTAATCAAATGCCTGAAAGGAAATTTTCAGTTCTTTCGTGATCATGGCGCTTGCGCCAGAGCGAAATATCGGAATTACTCAATAATACAATGGTAAAAATTCTGTTCTCTTTAATAACAGTGTTCGTTACGTGACCATGAAAGTTTAAATAGATACTTATTTTCAAAATTAACATCAAAATTTTTGGGTAAAAAAAAAAAAAAAAAAAAACTAAAAAGTGTTTAATTTCACAAAAATGGTGACATTGATCATTATCTATAAACTAATTGCCTAAATAATCACCTAAGTAAGTAGGTACATTACATTTAAATTCATGTCGACATGTCACCATAATGCGGAATATGGCCCCCTCTCAGCTTGTTGCTGTCTCACGGTTAACGTGTTACAGTACTGATTTTCTGAGGAGGCCAGTTGGGACAATGACGAAAGACAGTGCAACAATAAAAAATACATTTTCCCTACTTCAATACATAAAAATATAGTTAGGTACCTAAGTGCTTAAACCCAACATAAAAAAATTAAAATTAAACAAAAAAAAAAGAACAGAGATGATTGCAACTAAAAATATTTTTGTACCACAGTATGGCGCCACATTAAGGCACCAACTAAATCCGTACATAACTACGACAGCGTGTCCGAATATTCTCTAACTCCTTCGCCTCAATTTTAAGCAACAGAATACAAAATTTAAACATTAAAAAGAGACCTTACGTCATCATTACATACTTACAACAATAAATGAATAAACTTTTCTCCTTGTTTATACACTAAACTTAGTGATTACACTCTCCTTGGATTACCCAATACACAACAAAAACAAACAATCCGTGCAGTACGATTATCATCATTATCTCAGAAAGTCACCAACATTGACATTAATGCGTTCATAAATCATTGCCACAATTAACTCTGCCAGTCAACTACATGAGGATTCAACGCCGAACAGAGGCATGCACCCACATAAGCAAAAAATGTTCATCGAAGCAAGATTAAAGATAAATCCGTCATCCCAACAAGTGTACAACGATCATGGAAGACAAACAAACCAAACGAGGAGCCGTATAATATAATATAATATAATTTGTTTATGCATACTAGGTAAGTGTACACTATACTGTTTCATATTATTAAGTAAACTGTAACTTCAAAGTTTCAAGTGTCAAAAATATCATTAATTATTTAGGTCTATTTTGTACCTACTGAGCTGAACCTACTGAAGGGTATCGAATTGAGAATCTGCTTTGCAAAACACAGTGGGTAATGAGCAAAGTACTCTGTAAACACAGTTTGTGAAAAATTTTCATAAAGAACTATATGAAGAAACACCAGCCAAGAAATTTACTCCTCATTGATACAGGTATTTGACTGGGTGCTTTTATCACACTTCGGTTCTGGGTGCTTTCATCATACTTGTTAGCACAATTTTAACCTAACCTAACCAACCCGTCCCAATGCTGATACAGGGGTCTCTTTATCCCCCGTCACCTGTCCCCCAAATTCCGTCATCCATGTCGAACTTGGCAGTGTGGCTTCGAGAAAGCAAACAACCAAAAACAAAGAATAAAGAACATAAGACCCCAAGCTGAACATCAGCAATTGAAAATGTATACCAATATCAAAAAGAGGAAAGACCCGTTCCTCTGCTAGTTTGCTTGTAACAAATAGGCTCTGGGAATACTAAACCGATTTGAAAAACTCCTTCACCGTTGGAAAGCTACACCCCTTGCGGCAAACATAGGCTACACTTCACTCCTGTATTCCCACGGGAATGGGAACTACGCAGGTGAAACCGCGTGACGTCCGCTAGTCATGAGTATAGCCGCCCACAAAACTTTGTAGTGAACTTTCCCTATTATTGAAATCTGTAGACATTCATGGACATTCTCACACAACACCATCCAGCGCAAACTAAGCAAATATGAGCTTGTGCTATAGAATCCAGTCAACTGATAAACACACCTATATCTTTCCAAATACATACACATAGATTTATCATACAAATTATAATATAAATAGATAAATAAATACTTTCATGGCTAGATTAATTTATATCTGTAGTGGATTATTCACAACCCACACTTTGTAAGCTCTTCTGCATTATATTAATAATTAATAATTTTCCCACTTACTCAAAATTATGCCGCTCAAGTTATTATAACAGTAATTCTCTCATCATCACTCTCATTCTCCCTTTTGTTATTTTTTATTACCCTTTCTTACATATCTAATTGCTTTCCGTTCAAACACTTAAACAACACTACTTATGAGCTTAATTGCTCTACCATGTACTTTCTTTTCAAATGTTTGATAAATGTTCTCTTTGTTTTTAGGCTCCGCAATGGCGGAGAGAGGGTATTCCAGCAGTGAGTTGCGGCGTGTCTGAAGCAACCTCTAAAAGCTGCCGTCCTAAACCAGGGCAATGAGAGGGGTGGCACCTTGGACCTCCTGCTGAATCTTTCTTTCTCATGCCTCCAACTGAGTTTTTCAAAAAGATAAGTTGGGTCACAGAAATATTTGAAATTAGCGGACATCACGCGATTTAATCCTCGTAGCTCCCTTTCCCGTGGGAATATAGGAATAAAATATATCCTATGTCACTCGGGGATAGTGTAACTTTCCAACAGTAAAAAAAATTTTCAAATCGATTCAGTGGTTTCGGAGCCTATTCGATACAAACAAACAATCAAATCTTTCCTCTTTATAATATACTAGAGGACGTCATGCGGTTTCACCCGCGTAGTTCGCGTTCCCGTGGGAATACAATATTTTTTCTTCCATAAGAACCTTCTCCTGACAATACCTTACACAACAAAAAAGGACTGAGAATTTGTGAAATCGGTCCACCCGTTCTAAAGTTATGGGCTTACCAACACATTTTGCGATGCATTTTTATATATAAGATTAGTACAGATTAATTAATGGAACGGAATTTGAGAACGAAAACAAAATTCTGCCATTGACACTAGCCGAATGGCCTCTTGTGACTTTCGGTTGACCATAGGTCAAATGTCATTTCACCTCTCCTAATTAACCTGAACGATATCCCTTTTCAAGTCTCCGGATAAAGCCGTCTGGGAATTACGCGTGAAATAAACAATGTGGGATGGGAAGCAATTATGACAACGATTATTGTCTAGCAACAACAAATATGTTTGAAATAAAGTTATCTATCTAAATATACATATATAACTCAAAGGTGACTGACTGACTGACATAGTGATCTATCAACGTACAGCCCAAACCACTGGACGGATCAGGCTGAAATTTGGCATGCAGGTAGATGTTATGACGTAAGCATCCGCTAAGAAAGGATTTTGATAAATTCTACCCCCAAGGGGATAAAATACGGGAAGCGGGAACGGGAACAAATTTTACGCGGGCGAAGCTGCGGGCATCAGCTAGTTATAAACATAATTATATCATTAATGTAATAAATGCAAAAATGACATGCTTTTCTTACCATTCAGACATGCTTTAAACATGTCATTACACTTTCTCGAAAACACTTTACCGAAAAACAATTCACCGAACGACATTTCATCGAAAACTCTAAACTGTTTTCGGCGAATTGTTTTGCAGGGAACAGTTTTCGACGAAAAGTTATTAAATTAATTTAAATATAATTCTCAAGAATTTCCAGCCTACATATTTATTTATAGTCACACCTTTTAGCTAAAAGGGTAGGCAGCACTTATCTGAAAGACCACAAAATAAAAAGTCATGAGGAAAAAATATTCTTGTCCCTTTTTGCTTAACCACTCACATATATTATCAACTAGATGTTGCCTGCGACTTCGTACGCTGCATTTTATATGCGATTCTTTAGATCTATATAACTTTTTTATTTATAAACCGATTGACATGAAACAACCACTAAATGTTAAATGGAGTAAACCGCAACGCAATAAAGAAAACCGCATTGCAATCGGTGGAGTGGTTGCTGAGATTAGCGTGTACAAACGTACAGACAAACAGACAGTTACGATTTAACTTTTTTTAGGGTTCCGTACTCAAAGGGTAACGGGACCCGATTACTGAGTCTCCGCTGTCCGTCTGTCTGTCTCCAAACTACATCTCATAAACCGTGACAGCAAGACGGCTGGAATGTTCAATGATGATGTATTTCTGTAGTCGCTGTAATACCAAATACTTTTTTTTTGTTTAACGTGAGGGAAAATCCTCATGGATGTTATGCCGGACTCCTACCGACTAAAAAAATCTCACGTCACGCCCAACAGCCTGTGGTTGGGAGCCCCGGGGAAGCCCTCGGAAGGATGTCCCAGAACTCCCAACAGACCCACGGCCGACACTGCGGCCTCGCCCAGGAGGTGGTTCGGGTGCTATCCCGCGTCCTTGGGGGGTTTCGGGTGTGATCCCGCTTCTAAGGGGGGGCGTGCGTGAGTTGCTCACGTAACGCTGCCGTCATGGGCCTGCTTCTGTAAAGACGGTGAGCCGCCCTCTCACCGTCCTCAGGCCCGCCGGTCATGATGGAACTAATACCAAATACTTATAAAACAGAAAAATATTTAAGGGGGGCTCTCACTCCACAAATATGATAATTTTGCTGTACGGTACGGAACCCTTCACGTGCGAGTCCGACTCGTACTTGGCCGGTTTTTTATTCTATCTATTTAACTATTTACACTTATTAACATAACTACCTTGACATTAAATGTGATTGTATAACCTCTAGGCTCTATGGCAAATTAAAATTTTTAAATTATACTCTGTTAAAATTAGGATGATAATTTTGACAGCTCTTAGTAGGGCACCCCATATTGTCTAATCGTTAATGAATCTATTCGATTATCGATTGCGTAAAATGTTCAATCGATAGTTACAAAAAAACCGTTTTTATTATTTAAGGTAATAAGGTAAATATAATTGCATTGTTATTGTTGGTATTATACTTAGCTAATCATATTACATATAAATATTGTAGATTGCTACTTATTAACTTTACTAGTATTTAAATGAACATACTTAATTTCGATTTGTTCGAATTATTTGTCTATGATCGATTCTGCGGTATTGTTGGAAGACGCTTCACTACGATAAGTGGGCGGTACTCGTCTATGTGCTACGATAATTATATATACTTGACATAAACAAATCCGATACTTCATAGGCGTCAGCTGTCCAAATTATCAACCTTATTAACAGAGTTATAATCAATGTCATATTCATAACAACATCAACAACAACATGTCATGTTCACTTAGGTACAACGGTAAACACTTAGGCTACTACCCGTTCGCTCTAACTTTGCCGCTGGCGTAGAGGCGTATACCCGAATTGTTAATTAGACGAAGTAAATTCGTCATAAAAAATACGCAACATTGTATGAAGAAGTGACATTAGTTGCTGTCAATTTACTTCGTCTAATTAAAAATTCCCCCCATTCCCAACCGACCACCTGAGTTATTCACCTGGTTGGTCAGTTAGGAATAAAAGTTCCTAACCACCCACCTTGTGCACCTGGTTGGTCAGTTAGGAATAAAAATTCCTAACCGCCCACCAGTGACTGTATAAAATAAATAATGCGACTTTAGTATGGAGCCGAGCGGCAAAGTTAGAGCGGACGAGCAGTACATTCTATCCCGGCAATAAGTTGAACAGCGGTAACGGGTTTAGCTGGGAATAGCTTCCCATATAGCAGGAACGGGAACAAAATTCCACGTGGTTTTCGCTGAAGGCATTTTGTAGCATACATTTGAACAATATTATTAGAAATCGCAATGATTCAAGTACATACTCTTATTAAGAGGTAACCAGCGCTACGAGTTATTTGCGAAATATATATATATATATATATATATATATATATATATATATATATATATATATATATATATATATATATATATATATGTGTGTATATATATATATATTTATATTTATATTCAGCACACCAAATTGACGTCGCCACCAGCCTGATGGAAAGCCGTGGCGCATCTAGCGATTGGGGGCCACTTCTGACAGTGATCCTCAAGTTGGCGGCCCTGTGATGTGCCTCTTCACGCTCCTCTTAAAGAACCCGGGATTCATATGAGTATCTAAAATTGAGGCGTTTTTCTCTTCTATCGTGACAATGATATTGACTTTTTAAATAGTTTGGGCATAAAACTCTGCCATCTTAACCCTCCTCCGTGTGGCAACGGGAAAGGGTACAAAATATCGCCATCCCAATTTATCGCAAGGGCGTCGTAAGAGGCGATTAAAGGAACACTTTTGCAAAACTATCGATTGCGTAGAGAAGGAAATCTTGAAATGAAACTTGGTTGTCAGTTAAAAGACAATCTTATGGCGGTTTGCATAATTTAAACTGCGGGTCGTCACCACCTTTTTCTAGTTCAAATTTGTCTGGTACTCAAATTAAAAGAATAACTATAAGTAGTTAATAATTCTTTTAGTCTGAGATCTGGTAGTCCTCTAAACATGCCGATTACACCGGGTCGTTATTTGCAATTTTTAAAGTCTCACATGTTTTTATTTATTATTTGCCGAAAAAAGAAGTGATAGCGGCATGAAACCTTGTTTTTATAAAATTAAAAAGATAAAGCTAAACTGCTAAAGTCATTGTTCAAGAAAATTAATACATGTCATGGTCCCTCTTAAATTTGCTTAGGTAGACACACTTTCTCAAATCAATATTGTCAAAAGCATTTTGACCTCAATATTTAGCAACATTGTTATTATTGCTCTAGTGATTTGATCTTTCAGTAAATATAATATGGCTTTCGCTTTTATTAACAGATAGCTGATGCCTGCGACTAGCGCTTGGATGGATGGCCGATAGAGAGAATCTTCGCCAGAACTGAGCGTTTCAAGTTTGTTCCTTTGTCGAACTATAAAAACCTGGAACGACCCACACACGTGTTTCCCTTCTCTCTCTCTATCTTACATTCCCGGGTTCTTCAAGAGGAGCGTGAAGAGGCACAAAACAGGGCTGCCAACTTGAGGACCGCTGTCAGAATTCTTACGGACTGCGAGAGTGGCCCCCAATCGCTAGATGCGCCACGGCTTTCCCTTAAACTGGCGACGTCAATTTGGCGAGCATAATACAAAAAAAAAATAAGAGTCTGGGAACAAGACAAGAACAAATACTTGCCTTGTTTATTCTTGTCTTTTTCCTTTTTTTTTACGTGAGGGAAAACCCTCATGGATGTTACGCCGGACTCCTACCGGCTAAAAAACCTCACGTAGCGCCCAACAGCCTATAAGTAGTTGTGAGCCCCGGGTAAGCCCGGATGTCCCAGAACTGTTTATTCTTGTCTTGTATGTACCCCGACTCTACGCTACGAGACTAATGCGTCTAAGGTAGACACTGTTAGAATTTTCGTACAATAAAGATTGGACGCTATTTAACTCGCTAAGATTACAGGATCTATCGTTAAGTAGGTACCTGTAGCACCTCTGTTAAGACAACGTGTAAACCTAAAGGCTTGATGACACGGAGCGAGTTTACAAGCTGTTAAGGGGCTCGTCCGGAAAAAATGCACTTAGGATTTTGGAAATATTCAAGAACTCACTTCATCAAATGAATGGAACCTTAAATTCTTAATAGATGAAACAACAATAACACCGTGCGCTTTTTACAAAATAATTATTTACATTAGAAAAATCACCTCTCAAAGTTATTAAAAATCAGAAATAATCAAATTGACAAAGGTAAATTTCGATGGTTTTCAGAGGCTTTTTCGCAAATAAATAATTATTTTGTAATAAGCGCACGGTGTTAATGTAGTCTCATCTATTAAGAATTTAAAGTTCCATTTTAGTGTCATTTCATGAAGTAAGTTCTTGAATATTTCCAAAATCCTAAACGTCTTTTTGTGCATTTTGCTGACGCGCCCCTTAATAGAAATCTATTTAAGAGTAGCCGTGAGTTTTATTGCCAGGTTCTTCCTAACAGGCTCTACCTATAACGTTGTGAATCTGGCAGTAAATGTAGAATCAACAATCTTGACGTTCATACGTGTTACTTTGTGATCTACATGACTATAGGTATTTTTATTTTTCATTTTAAATGGCGAGTTAACTATCTTATATTTATTTGCAAGTAACTATTTCATTAGGCTGGCGACGTCAATTGGAGCAAACGAGTCATGTGAATAAAGGCTATTTAAAAATAACAGGAGCAAGCAAGTTCTGGAGTGAAGATCGCGACTTGGTTTAGGTGGGGTAGGATGACCCCTGCTAGATGGACTGATGAACTCAAGAAGGTCGCAGGGAGAATAGAATAGATTTAGATTAGAATAGATTTATTTGCTCATAAAAGATCACAAAAGATCTTACATTTTATACCAGTAGGTAAAGCATGTTTAGCCGCAACACTGCAGCAGTGCAGCATGCAATTTTTTCATGTAACACAATCCATAAAAATTATAATAACATGAACATGTAACAAACATGCATAACAAATTATAGTCCAATCCGGCCCGATCTAGCAATAATGTAAACATGTCATGTTTTGACAATCGTGGTCTAAGACAGATGAGTAGAGAAATATAGTATGACAAATCATTGAATTTTTTACTATCCTGAGTAGGTATATTAAATGAAAATAATTTATCTTATAGCAGTTATTTGGTGTCGAAATGATTGTAAGAACACTGTATGACTCCTGGATACGGGAATATAATCAGGGTGAATACTCAATTGCAAGTAACTGTGGATATATAGGATTAAATGTGTTTGTTTCCATTTTTACGCAAAGCAATTGAAATACAGTATAGTTACAAATTGCCCATTTCATTTAGTGGCAGTGACTGGATGCCGAAGGTGGCCGACCGGACACAGGACCGTGTGTTGTACCGTAATTTTGGTTGATTGATTGACATCCGCGGGGATGTCAGTTATCGCGACCAAAAGAAAAATTACGATCATCTACGTGTCTCGTGTTCACTACAACGAGAGGGTCATAGGGACTTACCGACTGAATTAGACAGTACAATACTTCGACATGTAGCGGACTTCGAAAACACAGATCGACAAGTCATTACTTCGACAGACAATTGTTAGACAACACACACCTTCGAATTATCACTACTTCGACAGACAATACTTAGACAAGACACATTTTCGAATGACCACTACTGCTCGTTCGCTCTAACTTTGCCGTTCGGCTCCATTCTAAAGTCGAATTTTTAATTAGACGAAGTAAATTGACAGCAACTAATCTCACTTCTTCTTATAATGTTGCGTATTTTCTATGACGAAGTGACATTAGCTACTGTTAATTTACTTCGGCTAATTAACAATTCGGGTATACGCCTCTACGCCAGCGGCAAAGTTAGAGCGAACGGGTAGTACTTCGACAGATTTTTTTTAACATTCTCTCAAAATAATAATGCTATGAAATGTAATAAGCCCTACATAATTAAATAGGAGTATGTATACTGGATTTCAATAGCTTTGCGCAAAAATGTAAACAAACACACTTGATCCTATATATCCATAGTTACTTGAAATTTAATATTCACCATGATTATATTCCAGTGTCCAGGAGTCGTACGGTGTTCTTACAATCATTGCGACACCAAATAACTTTTTCATAATATTTTATTATAAAGTGAAAAAAGACAACTTGGCCCAGACGGGACTTGAACCCGCAACCTTTGCCTAATCCAGGGCAATGCTCTAACCAATTGAGCTACGGGAGCCGTACTGATACAAGCTGAAATTCTTCACTTTATTGTAACCGCCATTTAAGAGTATGGCACAGAGCCATCTATCGAGCTACTTAGCAACTCTGATATCAATGAACGATATTGCAATCATTTTTATACATTGATTTGATGTCTCCGACTCAATCTATAGATTTTTAATATTTAAAGCAATTAGTATGCTAACTTTTTCATAATATTTTATTATAAAGTGAAAAAAGACAACTTGGCCCAGACGGGACTTGAACCCGCAACCTTTGCCTAATCCAGGGCAATGCTTTTTTCACTTTATAATAAAATATTATGAAAAAGTTAGCATACTAATTGCTTTAAATATTAAAAAACCAAATAACTTCTCTATGATAGTATATTTTCATTTCAAATACCTACTCAGGATAGTAAAAAATTCAATGATTTGTCATAGTATATATTTCTACTTTATTATTCCGAACCTGACCCGAAAACCTGATCAGGCTGGGTAAGAAACTTGAAATAAAAAATAATATTTTTCTGAACGTTACCCGACCCGACGTAATGTACAGTTTTGACTTTTCTATAATTTTATTATATGTACTAGCTAAGCCCGCAGGTTCACGGGACATCCTTCCTGAGGGCTTACCCGGGGCTCTCAACCATAGGCTGTTAGGCGTGGCGTGAGGTTTTTTAGTCGGTAAGAGTCCGGCATAACATCCTATGAGGATTTTCCCTCACGTAAAACAAAAAAAAAAAAAAAGCTAAGCCCGCAACTTCGTTTACGTCACATAAGGTGTATGAAAGGAAAGGTATTTCTTCATCAGAGTCATCAAGCAGCGTCTGAAACTGACCTGTTTGCTTAATCATAAAAGAGCTTAATGATTAAGTCTATTTTAAAACGTGTTTAAAAATAGTCTTAATCATTAAGCTCTTTTATGATTAAGCCAACACGCCAGTTTAGGTTCACTCAAATTCAAAGAAACCCCTACAATTAAAATTTTCAAAATATCTTATTCTTAAAAGTGTTATAACTCTTTTATTTCTAAACCGATTTACATAAAACAAACGCTAAATGTTAACTGGAGCAAACCTCAACACAATAAAAAAGACCGCATTGCAATAGGTTGAGCGGTTACTGAGATTAGCGTGCACAACCGTACAGACAAACAGATATATAGACAAACAGACAAAAATTCTAAAAATCATTGTTTTAGGTTCTATTGCGTTCATAAAGCCCCCCTATAATATTTTTTCTTATTTATCTTCCATGTACAGACAGCGACCTGTTACGATTTTATTATATGTATTGATATTGATTGATGATATTGATATTGATAGAAAATGTATAGATTCAGATTTATGTAAGTGCTTAAACTTATTACATAGAAACTATTAATAAAATAATACTATCTGACCCGACAGACATTGTCCTATCTTATCTATGAATATTGAAATCTGTACTGTAATTTTTAGGGTACCGTACCCTGAGGAAAAATACGGGACCCTATTTATGAGACTTCGCTGTTCGTCTGTTTGTCCGTCACGAGTCTGTATCTCAGGAACCGTGATAGCCAGAGAGCTGAAATTTTCATAGATGATGTATTTCTGTTGCCGATATAACAAATACTAAAATGAGAAAAAATGTGAGTTAAAGGGGATTTTGTGCCGGTTTTGCTATGTGCGAGTCCGGCTCGCATATGGCCATTTTTTAACCGCCTACAAAAAAAGGAGGAGGTTACTCAATTCGACCGTATATTGGGTGTAACAAAATTGACTCTCCAAATTTCGTGTCGTGACGTGGCATCTGTCAAGAAAAATTACAAAAATAAAGAAAAAAAATCACATAAAAATACTTTAACCGTAAATCCGTCTTAAAGGTCCTATAAATTTTCATTTTCACCCTTTCTATCGCTACTGAGCGACAGTAGAAAGCGACAACGACAGCCAGATGGGTGCTCCGTGTTTGTTTTGCCACGGCGACCATGTTACCACAAATTGCCGAGGTAAAGAACAATTTCATAATGTGCGACAAAAAAATTTTAAAAAAATGAAAAATTAACCCCCCTTTTTTATTCAATATTTGTTTTTGATTTCCGAAGCCAAGTCATCTCATGAAATTTGGAGAGGTAATTTTGTTACACCCAGTATATATATTTTTTATGTTTATTCGCGCAGAACTCCGTCGTTTATGGACCGATTTGAAAATGTTTTTTTCACTCCGACACTCCCAAGGTGGTCCCATTTTAAGGAAGTCAGGATCTGATGATGGCATCCTGGAGAAATCGAAGGGAACTTTTAAAATTTGTAGCGGCATCTAGGACGTTTGTGAATTTTTTATTAAGGGCTTCAAAGTAGTGCAACTTAATAAAGGTCTGGAGTCGATCTGATGATAGTGACGAAAGACAGTAGAGAGAATTCCCTAACGATATACAGCAGTTACTTTGTGTTTCGGCTTGATTAATTTGTACTGTCGAGAACTTTACACCTAGGTAGATAGATTTTCAGTCTACACGTCACTAAAAATAGTGAAAAAAAAAAATTTACAAAAAAGAAACCGACTTCAAACAAAGCTAAAAACTGAAAAATGAAATTTACTTAGCACAAAGTTAGTATATTCTGAGTTATCAGATTTCATTAAATATAATACTGAAGTCGGTGCCAATATGACTATGAGAGAGCTTAATAATGCCTACCTAAGCTTACATAGTTTTACTGGCCAGTACTGGGCACCGATTTCTGTATTGCCGGTTCCCGATTCCCAGTTATGGGTTCCAGTTCTGTCTTCCTGGTACCCTGTTCCCAAATTCTGAGTTCCTGAATCTCTGTATGTGGTTCTCTTTACCCTGTTTTTGGTTCCATGTTGTACCACGATTTCCGTTTCCGATTTTCCGGTTATTAAATAGTTCTAAGTCACCAGTTTCCTGTACGTTTTTCTGTTCCCCGTTCCCATTCCCGGGTTCCGAGTTCCAAGATGCGATCTAAAATCGTAATAGAAACCATTTGCTCGGTTTGAGCCTTTGAGAGTTTTCAAATTTTTGGTTCCCTACAAAAATGACTATCACGCGCCATAAGAAATGAAAAATAAATATACTTATAAAAAATATATAAAAAATAATTATAAGTTTATCAATGCATTTGTTAATGTGTCAGGCAATTGTCAAACTACAATCAAATTAAACTTGTTAAAATATTAAAATGTTCTCATTTTTCTCACACTATTCTTAACTTTTTCTTTCTTAACGAGCTTCAACGATAAGAAATACAACAAAAAAATAATTAGCGAAATCGGTTCAGATGTGTGCGTGGTGCAAAGACCAAGGAAAATAGGGATTCATATTCAATTAAATAGATGCCCGAAAAAAAAGTTCTCAGACATTTTTAACACATTTTATTTTTTTATATTTTTAATCTATACTAGTAATATAATAAGAAAGATATTATGTAAGTTTGTAATCGATGACCTCTGGAACTACTGAACCGATTTTAAAAATTCTTTCACACGAAAATCACGGTTTTTAAAATTAACATATACTATGTTCATTATGTTACTATCAAAAACAGTGAAACAATAATAATATAAAAATGTCAAAATATGGCATATTTTCCAATCCCGCCGTGGGACAAAAAAATTGTGATCCATAAATATTTTTCTTGCTAGTCTGGATGTTTTTATATATTTCTAAAATAAAATATAATATAATGAATAATATTCATTGTCTGATATCCATAACAATTTCAGGCCTACTTTAGAATCAGGTGAATATGTGAAAAACGTCCGTGTATATTTATTTTATTTATTTAATAGTCTATAAGTACACACATAATAATTTAAAAAATTAAATTCATTATTTTTAGTCAAACTATTGACAGGATAATAGCGAAAAATCCTAAATCTATGGGATAATCTAACAAGCAATAAAAATAACAAAAAAAAATACCAACCATAAATTTTTAAATTCAGAACACACTATATAAAAGTATACCAAACTGTCACACAGATTCTTTTTTTTAATTTCTTATCACTGCACTTATTCACGTTATTTACGTCACTAAGGAGCGATGTTTATTGAAAAGAGAGGCATACGTCTATACCGGTTGAGGCCACGATAACGACTGAATGATGAATGGAAGTCTGGAAGGGGAATACTTTTTTTTTAAACAGTACAGTCGAGTACAGCACAAGACTAAGAGAGTAAACTTAGCGTTGATGTAATTGAAGATAATAGTAGTAATTGTACTGAATTGAATTTATGATGTTTGGAATGCCTCAGTGGTGCAGTGGTTAGTGTTATGCAACTGGCGTGTTGAGGTCCCGGGTTCGAGTCAGTTGGAACTGAATTTGAATGATTTCTATGTATTTAAGATGTATAAGTAATTGACCGAGCGAGCGAAGCGAGCGAGTGTCTCCTATTTGACAGTTTGTACGATTTTGCTTTCGTCCGTATGTCGCATGTCGGTGTGAATGTCGGTTCCGATCTAGAGGACGCATTTCTTAACTGATTTCCACCAAACTTGGCACACGTGTTTTTTGATTCAAAATACAACCTTTGTCGAGATTTTTTTTTTTTGATAGTAGGGGAAGTGGGGGAGAAAATTGGTGAAGATTGTGGTCGAGTTATTTATGAATGAATCTTGATGATTTTTGGCTAAAACGTAAAGGTTAAGATTCCTCAAAGTATGTTTCTTTTTCCTGGGTGCTCGCAATAAGTATGTTTATTACCCATCCCTAACATCCAAACTTACAGACTTTACCACATCATTTTTTGTATAAATTGTAGTACGTTGTTTGTCTAACTTTGTGTCTTTTTGACTGCCTCTGTGGCGCAGTCGGTAGTGATACCGCCTGCGGCGCTGGAGGTCGTGGGTTCGATTCCCACCGGAGACAAATATTTGTGTGACTTATAAATGTTTGTCTCAAGAGTCTGGGTGTTTCTATGTATAATATATATGTATTTAAATTATATAAGTATTAATATCCGTGGTCTGATACCCATAACACAAGCAGGTTATTCCTAGCTTACTTTGGGATCAGATAGCGTTGTGTGAAATGTCCGTGAATATTTATTTATTTATTATTTATTTAACTCCACAAGCTTATATTCGCTTAGTTTGGGCTGAAGAAGGTAGAATGTGTAAATAAAAATTATATAGGTAGGTATATTATACATGTTTTCAAGTGGAGAATCAGAGTAGTAGACAGCTATTGTCAATTAGAGACAACGTAATTTTACTTATAGATTTGCCGGAGCGAAAGCTATTTGTAGAGTAAAAAAATCTAAATAATCAATCAATCAAATAAGCTTAGAGCAGTCCACTGCTGGACGTAGGCCTCTCCCAATTTGCGCCACAACACACAGTCCTGCAGCAATAAAAAGAAATAAAAAAAATTCGAAAACGGGGAAAATGTAATCCATTTCAGAGATTCTGTCGCGTGCGCTGCGCAAATTGTTAAAGTTATGAAAGAATTATGTTTTACGATATTGTATCTCTTAAAAAGTTCTAAAAAGGTCTACAATTTTCTTTTAAGGTTCGCTCACAAAACTTTTTTAATGGAAATAATTCAATGCTATCTGCGGAAAACACGCGAAGGAAAACATGATATTAATATATTTACACCTCTCTTTTTCTCTCTCTTTCTCTCACTTACGTGAGGTAAAAGAAGGCGCGCCGATCAGCTAGTAAAATATAAAATAGATTAAAATTTGAATTGTTCAAAATGATCGTGACTCTACTGAGGGTTTCAAAATGCAACTAGATGAAGAACAACTCCTCTAGATTTTCTTTCTGGGTTTGTTAGGGTAAACACAGGACCTTTTTTATTTTTTACCGTCAAGGAAAATCCTCATGGATGCTATGCCGGACTCCTAAAGACTAGAAAACCTCACGTAACGCCCAACAGCCTATGGTTGGGAGCCCCGGGTAAGCCCTCGGAAGGATGTCCCAGGACTCAAAAACAGAACCCTATTCATGAGACTACGCTGTCCGACTTCGTGTCTGTCTGTATGTCCGTCAAGAGGCTGTATAGAACCGTGATAGCTAGAGAACTGAAATTTTTGGGGAGAATGCCCCCTCAAAAATTTCTAATCAATACTAATATTATACAGAGCATGCTGCATTAAATAGGGTTCTAAACTACTGAACCGATTTGAAAAATTCTTTCACTATTAGGAACTACACTATGCCCAGATGTCGTAGTCTAAATTTATTCCCGAATTTCCACGGGAACGGGAACTACGCAGGCGAAACCGCGTGAGGTCCGCCATTAAAATTTAAAACTACCCTATATCGATACCTATCATCTTTATATGTATAAAGACGACAACCGATAAAAACCGGTTCGATATCCGGGCCGTACACGGTTGATTTTTCAGAGAGCATCGATGCGGAACTAATAAAGTAGTAAGTAATGACAGTTTTGACTGATAAAATAAGTAAACTATTAAATGCAATTTTGTAAAAATTTTCAAGTTAAAATGGTAGATTGTATATTATACAAGGTATATCTAATACAAGGGAGCAAAATAGTATTTTTACGGCGAGAGCGCTACTTTGAATCATGAGATTCATGAGTGAAGCGAAAGAATGAAGCGCTTGTGGCCCCGCGACCTCAGTGTTCTGTAAACGATCACTGCAGTAAGCAACTTTCACTGTGGCCAGTCCTTGGATGGGTGACCATCCATGTGACCACTTTGTGACATTTATTTTAGCGTTTCCGTGTTTCGGAAGGCACGATAAGCCGTTGGTCCCGGTCCGCAGTCGTTAAGTCAAGTTAAAGGCCTTTTCAGGCGGCTTGAAAAATTTCAGCAGCGGTCAGTCACAACCTGCGCCTGTCCATCTCAACATGGCAATACAGCTCACCATCTATTACGTGGGACAAATTCTAAAAAGGTGAAATGAGGGCATATAATATGCCTCTGACTACCCCTTCGGGGATAAAGGCGTGACCATAATATGTATGTATGTTTGTTTTGAAGCCTATTCAATGCATACAAACAAACAAATAATAAAATCTTTCCTCTTTATAATATGAGTATAGACCAGGGGTTCCCAGCCTTTTGCAGGCCGCGGCGCCCTTATAAGTCTTGCAATTTTTCACGGCTCCCCATCATATCACGTGTAATCACCCCCCCCCCCCCGCCCCCCGACTAGTAATCCTCTTCACAAGCCACTTTCCTGTGCCATGGAGCCTCGGCCATTATGCAGACCAAATCCGGGAAAACATGTGAAGCCGGCGTTATCTAGGGAAACTGTCTTCTTTTTTACTTGTGGAATCTGTGTGCCGAAATCTTACCGACTGAAACCATACGGTGCTCTACTACTACCTACGGTCGGGAGCCTCGGGAAAGATGTCCCAGCCTAGGATTCCCGACAGACCTTGGCTACCACAGCAACGTCATCTACTTTACTTCGTTTGGTTCGAGTACTTCCCCGCGCCTTTGGGAGCTTTCGGGTGTCACTCTCGCTTCCTGGGTCGTGAGTCGCGCGAAAAACTTTAACGTAGATAGAGCCCGATAGTATGGGCAATATCAAGTGTATGGCACCCTCGCCGCTGACTGGAAATCTCGGGTTGGAGAGTTATCTCCCTGCTCCCTGCCATCTCTTTCACGAGAGTGACCTGCTCGCAGAAAGACGCGGCGGCGTCCCACGTACTCCCGTTGGAAATCATTGCTCGCACCGTAGTCTCCAGCGAGATAATGTTCAGGTCAAGACCTGCCACTAGGACATGGCGCCCACGCTATGCTCTGTATGGAGCGCTGTGTTCTCGCTGCTTCCTTCGCAGTGCTGACACTGAGCCGTGGTCTCCCGGCGTAATCGCCACAGATACTTATCGAAGCATCTGTGCCCTTAATTATCGGTGACAACCGGTAGAAGAGATTGCTATGGCTCCTCTCCAGCCACTCGTTTATTATCGATCTGATCACCACCTAAGTTGAGAGATCCACTTAGACTCTTCAAGATGGTCAACGCGGTGAGGACTTGGCCGATTTCCTTGGGCGGAAGGTGGCAACTTTCGCCTCTAACTATTCTCAGACACAGCGTAGATTAGTTTTAAAAATTCGAAATAGTTGTCTTGACAGACAGACCCTTTTTTGCAAAGGAGTTTTAGAGCGGACTCCGCGACTCGGAAAACGACGGCGACGCGACGACGACGGGTCAAACTCGAACTCAAAAAAACATTATATCGCATAGTCCTACTACATAGGCACTTGCGACACGTTCATGAATACAAATCAAAGTTAGTACCACCACCAGTTCGGAACGCGGCCCGCTTAAGCAGAATTGACAAAAATCTTGGTGGGCTATTCTTTTTGTGCTCTTTTTATTTTTTGAGAGAGTAGAAAGACCAGAGGGGCGCCTCGCGGCGCCCATCTGGACTTTCTACGGCGCCACAGGGCGCCGCGGCGCACAGGTTGGGAACCCCTGGTATAGACTAGCCGATGCCCGTAGTATTCTGTCTGTCTGTCTGTCCCGAGGTTGTATCTCATATACCGTGATAGCTAGACTTTCATAAATAATGAGCCTAAAGAACAAGAAAAAATGTATTTAAGATGGTCTGATTTTTTTAGCGTAAGGAAAATCCTACATGGATGTTATGCCGGACTCCTACCGACTAAAAACCTCACGTTACGCCCAACAGCCTATGGTTGGGAGCCCCGGGTAAGCCCTCGGAAGGATAGGTACCCCAGGACTTCCAAAAGATGGTCTGCTAAGCTACAAAAATGTGGTCTTGAACCGTTTTATGGTTCGGAAATTCGGAACCCTTCTTACTTGTGTCCGACTTACCGGTTTTTAGGGTTCCGTAGCCGAATGGCAAAAAACGGAACCCTTATAGATTCGTCATGTCTGTCTGTCTGTCCGTCCGTGTGTCACAGTCATTTTTCTCCGAAACTATAAGACCTATGCCATTGGAAATTGGTAAGTAGATGTATTCTGTGAACCGCATTAAGATTTTTACATAAAACTAGAAAAAAAGCAGAAAATTTGATACTCAGAACTGAAACGGAAATTTTTTTTTTCGTCGAACCCATACGTGTTGGGTATTTATAGATAGGTCTTCAAAAATGCTATTGAGGTTTCTAACATCATTTTTTTCTAAACTTAATACTTTGCGTAAGAGACACTTCCAAATTGAAAAAATGTGTCCCCCCCCCCCCCCCCTCTAACTTCTAAACTAAGAGAATGATAAATCTAAAAAAAATATATAATGTACATTGCCTTAAAAAACTACCAACGAAAATTGGTTTGAACGAGATCGAGTTGGTAGTTTTTTAATTCTTTTTTTAATACGTCATAAACCGCAATTTTCGCCTGTAAAAATCACTAGCACTGCGAACGTGTTAAAACATCAATCAAATTTACAACGAACTACAAATTTTTTTATATTATGTTACTTGCTGCTAAGGAACCCTTCATGGGCAAGTCCAACTCGCACTTGGCCGGTTTTTTACCCTTTAAGTGTGAAAAATCCAGCTCTCTAGCTATAACGGTTCCTGAGATACAGCCTCGTGACGAATAGACAGACAGACCGACGGACGGCCAAGTCTTTTGAATAGGGATTCAAGAGGCTCAGGAGCCGTTATAGCTAGAGACCTGAAATATCTCCACAGATGATGTATTTCTGTTGCCGCTATAACAACATATACTTAAATCCAGTGACATATATTCTACCGATAGACAGGAACGTCCATACATTGAATATGTTCTAGAGCGATACTAATGGACTCGCCCAACAGGTGCCTTAAACCACATCTATAGTAATATTATAAAGAAGTAAAGTTTGTGTGTTTGTTTAATTGTAAGGGATAATCTCGGGATCTACTGAACCGATTTTAAAAATTCTTTCACCAATAGAAAACTACGTTATTCTGGAGTGTCATACATTTTAATGGCAATCAATTTTTTTCTACAATAATGCCACAGGATACCTCTTTCATTAACGAAATTGTTCTTAAAAATAATGCGACGGGAATACAAGCGACGAGAAACCTTTCTCTCTCTCTCTCTCTTTCACAGGTAGTATTGAATATTAACGACGAGATGCTACTTGAATAAACGCAACGCGACGGGAGTAAATGCGACGGGAACAGGTAATACTCTCTATTATGTGGCGCAAACGAAGTTGCACGGGTCAGCTAGTATTTTAATATGAATATTACGGTCTAAACGTTGTATAATTATATTACTTAGCATTAACTTTAATATGTTTTCCTCTGTACATTGCGTTTACAACACTTTGTTTGATAATTCTAATATTATCTAAAAGTGACTCCCTTTTTTTGTACGGAACCCTCCGTCCACGCACTGAAAACAAATCAAATACATCTATTAATTGCATTGTAGTGATAATGATTGTATCTATGTATTGTGGCGGCAAAAGGCTCACTGCCTATTACGTGGGACATAAAACGGTAAGGTTAAATGTGGGCGTATACTATGCCTCTGCCTACCCCTTCGGGGATAAAGACGTGACCATATGTATGTTTTGTGGTGCACGAGTACAACTCCCCCGTGTCGCTTGTGGCGTGTGTGTGTGGCGACGGGGTCCCATGTTGCGACGGGTAAGAGTACAAAACTTCGCCACCCTTATACATCCCGAGGGTGTCGTAAGAGGCGACTAAGGGATAACTTCACAAAAAGATCCATTGCGTAGAGAACGAAAACTCGAAATGAAACCCGTTTGTCAGTTAAGCCATGTTTAAGGCCTTATGGGCTTGAAAATTTTCAACTGTAGGTCGTAGCGACCTGCGCCTGTCCATTTCAACACGACAATACTCACTCACTACCTGTTACTTACATGGGACATAAACTATATCTTCTGTGAAATGTGGGCATATACTATGCCTCTGCCTACCGCTTCAGGGATAAAGGCGTGGCTATATGTATGTACGAGTACGACTCGCACTTGACCGGTTTTTAGTTTACTTTAGCAGGTACAGTAACAAGAGAATTACCAACGAGTTCATTCCATACAAAACATAATACAATTGAACAATACAATAATTATTGACAAATATCGATTGTTTTATTATTAGATCACCAATCGTCTCATGAAATCATTGAATTTGTCCCTTTGTTTTTTTTAACGTGAGGGAAAATCCTCGTGGATGCTATGTTGGACTCCTACCGACTAAAAAACCACGTAACGCCCAACAGCCTATGGTTGGGAGCCCCGGGTAAGCCCTCGGAAGGATGTCCCAGGACTCCCAACAGACCCACGTTACGGCCACCATTACGGCGTCGCCTAGGGGGTGGTTCGGGTGCAATCCCGTGTCTTTTCGGGGATCTCGGGTGTGATCCCGCTTCTAAGGGGGGCGTGCGTGAATTTCTCACGTCACGCTGCCGTGCCATGGGCCTGCTTCTGTAAGGACGGTGAGCGACCCTCTCACCGTCCTCAGACCCCCGGTCATGGAGGCCGAATTTGTCCCTTAACATATAGATACATACAAATTTTCAAGTCTTTGTCCCCGTGAGGGTAGGCAGAGGCATCTTGTATGCCCACATTTCACCTTTGAAATAGACAGTAGCAGGTTATGACTACCCACTGTTGAAAGTTTGACTGCCTCTGTGGCGTAGTCGGTAGTGATACCGCCTGCGGCGCTGGAGGTCCTGGGCTCGATTCCTGGGTTCGTTCAAATATTTGTGTGATCCACAAATGTTTGTTTCGGAGTTTGGGTGTTTTCTATGTATAATATCTATGTATGTATTTAGAAATATATAAGTATGTATATCAGTCGTCTAGATCCCATAGCACAAGCTTATATTAGCTTAATTTGGGTTAGATGATGTTGTGTATGAATGTCCACAAATATTTATATTTATTTAATTTTCCAAGCCGCCCATAAGCTTTCAACTTACCTGAACGACTGCCATTTTACTGGCCACCGGAACCAACGACTTAACGTGCCTTCCGAAGCACGGAAGCACTTTAAAAGCCTTTTTTTTTATTTTTAGCCCCTCTCTATAAAACAAAGTGCAGACGGACTTATGTCCAGATTTTGTCTGTAATCTGTGACTCTGTTGCATTAAACTCATAACTTCAAAACCACGTGACTTACAATACTGAAATTTTGCAGACAGTAATAGCTGGTCATTTTGAAAGAGTATACAAAATTTCAATAAAAAAAAATTCAAAAGACGTGTTAGAGAGGGCCAGTCTGATGAGACCGATCTCACGGCTTCTTGTTTTCTTTGATCCAACAGTTTTTATCAAGATTCATTGAAAGGGTTACTTTACGTCTTACGGCATTCCAGTATATTGGGTGTAACAAACAAAACTACCTGTTCTAATTTCGTCATGTGACGTGGCATCAGTCATGAACTCATGAACAAACATTACAAAAATGCAGAAAAAAAAATCACATGAATACTTTAACCGTAAATCCGTTTTAAAGGTCCTATAAATTTTCATTTTCACCCTTTCTATCGCTACTGAGCGGCAGTAGAAGGCGACAACGACAGCCAGACGGGTGCTCCGTGTTTGTTTTGCCACGGCGACCATGTTATCTCGAATTGCCGCGGTAAAAAATGGATTCTTAATGTGCGACAATTTTTTTTTTGTAAATAAAAAAATTAACCCCCCTTTTTTATTAAATATTTGTATTCGATTTCCGATGCCAAGTCATCTCATGAAATTTGGAGAGGTAATTTTTTTACACCCAGTAGAATGAACTCAGTCTAACTTGTAAGTCAATGCCCTATTTCTTTTATTAACAAATTGATGATCGCGAGCAGCGATTGATTGAAACCACGACCAACTTCCTAAGCGCGTCGACTCTGATTGTTTTAACCTATATAAAGAGAGTGCGTTTGATCACTAGATGTATATCAATTTAATGAATGACCTTATTACAAATGAAATGAAGCGTGAACTCAGTGTCCTAACGATCACTGTAGTACTACCCGTTCGCTCTAACTTTGCCGCTGGCGTAGAGGCGTAGGTATACCCGAATTGTTAATTAGACGAAGTAAATTGACAGTAGCTAATGTCACTTCGTCATAGAAAATACGCAACATTGTATGAAGAAGTGACATTAGTTGCTGTCAATTTACTTCGTCTACCTAATTAAAAATTCGACTTTAGTATGGAGCCGAGCTGCAAAGTTAGAGCGAACGAGCAGTAACAACTTTCACTATGGCCAGTTCTTGGATGGGTGATCACTTTGTGACATTTATTTGAGCGTTTCCGTGCTTATGAAGGCATGTGAAGCTGTTCGTCCCGGTGGCCAGTAAAATGGCAGTCGTGTAGCCAAGTTGAAGGCCATATGGGGGGCTTGAAAAATTTCAACTGTGGGTCGCGGCGACCTGCGTCTGTTCATTTCAACACGGTAATACTCACTCACTACCTGTTACTTACATGGGACATAAAACTATTTCTACTGTGAAATATGTGCATATACTATGCCTCTGCCTACCGCTTCGGGGATAAAGGCGTGACTATATATTATGTATGTATGTATTGCGGTGCGCGACTACGACTCGCACTTTAATTTCTTTTTTTTTTTAACTCTTATGGTGACAAGGGACGATGAGGGGGCTGCTCGCCGTCCTTAAAGAAGCAGTCCCTAAACGACAGCGTGACGTGAAGGATTCACGTCCCCTTCTCCCCCCCCCCACCCCCAAAGACGTGGGATAGCACCCGATCCCTCCCCCCAACCCTCTCTTAGTGAGGCCGCAGTGGTAGCCGTGGGTCTGTTAGGAGTCCTGGGGACATCCTTTCGAGAGCTTTCCCGGGGCTACAAGTGGGTCTGTCGGGAGTCTTTAGGACATCCTGCCGAGGGCTTACCCGGGGCTCCCAACCGTAGGCTGGTAGGAGGAAACGTGTAGTTTTAGACGGTAGAAGTTTTCTCGCATTAAAAAAAATGGCGACAAGACTTATGGAAAGTGTCCAGCATAGTATATGGATTACTAGATTTTGCAATACCAGAGGTGCTAATCTCGCGCTGACCCTGCAAGAACCTTCTAAGACCCCTTTTGAAGAACCCACACTGTAGGCGTTTGGGAAATCTAGAGAGATCATTCCAGAATCTAAGCGTGCGCGGAAAAAATCCCCTACAGGATCTAACCGTGCTCGAACGCTCCGGACGCAGAGTGTAAGGATGAACTCCCTGTCTGTGGCGAGCGGTGCGATGATAGAACGTAGCCGTGGGCATCATATCAAACAATTCTTCAGAGCACACATACCATTTCATTGTACAGGCGGTAGAAAGGCGGTACGATACTATATTTGCAACACAAGAGGTGTTACACTTGCGCTGCCTACCCTGAAGGTTAAACTAACGTGGTGTTATGATGAGTTGACAGTAAAATATACCTAGTTGGCTACAGACAGACAGGATTTTTTTGAATATTTAGCACGTAGGTATTTTTATTTTCTATGAAAAAGGTTTCCCCAAAATGACTTAGTAAGAGTCCGGTAGAGTCGTAATTAGTTCTAGTGATGCGGAAACGGAAACAAAATTAAACACATGCGGAACTCTAGAAGATCACGTCAGAGAGAAAAATCTGCCAGCACACACGTTTCCCTCGGCTTAAAACCCCGGGTTCTTCAAGCGGAGCGTGAAGAGGCACATCACAGGGCCGCCAACTTGAGGACCACTGTCAGAAGTCTTACGAGCAGTGAGTGTGGCCCCCAATCGCTAGATGCCGTCATGACTTTCCATCAGGCTGGGGATCTTCGACTTGGCGAGTAAACCAAAAAAAATGGATGCTGTCTTTAAACTCTAAAAAGTGATCATGAAAAGCGTTCAAGATTAAATGTTGAGATATATTTTATCGATCTCAATAAAAAAGAGTCGTGAAAATTGAGGTTAAAGAGTCATAAAGATATCGAAATGGATTTGAAAGAAAAAAATATTATCGGTACTTTTTGGAAGCTATGATGGTATGGTACCCAAAAGGTAGGCTATGTAGTATGTACCTTTTGTTATAATAATCTATATATATAAAAATCAATGCCACTTTTCGTTGTAATTTTATAACTCAAGAACGGGCTCACCTATCCAAACCATATGTTTAGGCTATGTTCGGACTATTTAGTAGATGGTTTATGTGAAGTTTGCACAAAATCGGTCAAGCGGTTCTTCATTTATCACAAAACGAAGTTGCGCGGGTCAGCTAGTATCTAATATATTTTATTTAGGTAATTAAACAGGGCTCATTTCACACAAATCCGTTATTTCCTTGTTTTAAAACCCTTTTAGATAACATGCAAAAGAACACGCGTGTTCTATTCCTTTTTAAAACTACAAAAGAACGAATAAACGTAATTTCATAATCAATGACAGAAAATTCAAAAACATGGTAAAGGCGTGCCGTAGGTAAAACATTTGCCCAACTTAACATGTTTAAAAAAAAAGTATCTGTCATGTCAAAGTATAATCGATGCTGAAATTTCAATGTTCATTTCATACACCAAGATTACTGAATATAAATAGATAATACGATTTGTTCACAATGCCTAGCAGTAATAGGATTAGCCTTAACACAATCCTTACACATTTATGCCTATGTTAAAGTTGACATTGACAAAAAATGTCCGTGAAAATTGTATAGAAAAATTCTTGCAAAATTTCGTCCCGTTATGTAGGGCGCATGCCTAAAACCCATTCAGGAAAGATGTAGAACAAGGATAGGCATATATGATGGAACGGGAGGTAAGAAGTAGGATAACCAAAATTTAGGGAAAACCTCTTCAGAACGTTACATGAGATATTACTCATTATGTTATGTCATTTTCTTGTCATTTTGCATCACAAAATGTAATAATACGACCATAAATTGGGGCAAGTTTGCAAATTTCGAAATAGATCTCCAATTATCGAAGTTCCATTTTCGAATAATCTTAAAAGTATTTTTAATAATCACGGAAGTACAAATTTTATCATTAGTTTTTTTTTTTCTGTGCTACATATAACGCCTACGAGACTATTACATTCAGCCAGTACTGTTACTAACTGCATTAGACAGATTTTAGGTCACTCAAACGAACACCAGCCGGTGTGAAATATAAGAGGTAATCTACTTACGTATGTCGCGAAGACCGTGGAATGATGTACAACACTTAAGTCTATGCATTTGTTAGGAAAACGAACTATTTAACATACTAAACTGCCGTAACTTGGTCACAATTTTAACACATAAAGGTTATGCGATATAACACTAGCTATTTTTACACTAAGAACATCGGAGGCAATTATTTACAGTATATTTTTAACATTTACCGCGTTCTGCTGTTAAAAATGTGCGGTAACTACTTTAGTGGGAAAAAAATCAATTGTAGGCGAACCGTGGGGTGGCCATCTTTCTTGTGTCTGGCCGGGTGAGCAGACCCGGCTTGTGGCGCATGCGTGGTAGGCCGCCCAAACGATATCTACGATAGACATAGATCGTATGCGAAACACCCTTGGACTACATTACGAAATTGCCGCTCTCATAGAAAAAAAAAACTGCATTTGACAGATAAATTCTAATTTCAAATTTTGTTAAAGATTTTGTTGTTTTTCTTGCCATTATTTGCCTCAATACTTATTATTGTGATAAAGTATATGCAATCAGGAATTTTAGAACATGTTTTAGTCTATGAATTTACAATCATTGTAGCCCTTTATGATAATATTATGGTTCAGTCATAGTGACACCGAAACTCACCATCAAAGGAGGAGTTTCAAAAATGTTTCAGACCGTGTAATTTTCTTGTAGTTCTTACTTACGCCGATAGATGGCGCTGTTTAACAACATTGCAACTTCAGAATATTGTTGGATTTATTTTTATAACTAAGGTTGCTGAAAGTATGTTTGATATTAATTTAGGAAAATGTTAAAAAAATTACTGATTCTATTTTGCTATTAGAAAACCAAATAGGTATGTTTAATATTATAAAAACCAAATTATTTTAAAGTAATATAGGCTATGTATGTAAGTATTAATAAATAACTCAGTCCGGGCCTGTCTTGGGCGTGGACTGAATATTAATTTATAATAAACTTAATCTTTAAGATTTTTTATGATAAGTAAAGTAAACACTCCAGTTTAGAATGACCCTTACATTCGAAGGAACCCTAAAATTCTAGGTACAGCGAAAGTGATGTCACTACATAATTTCTGAAATACGAAACTCATAAAATTTTAACACATAATACGAAAAAACTCTTACATTAGGTAGGGACTCCCTTTCTAAAAGTCAAAAGATTATTGAAATTGGACCACACTTTGAGAAAATACAACTGAAAAACCGACCAAAATGCAAGTTGGATTCGCGCACGTTGTGTTCCGTACCAAAGAACGACGAAAATACGATTATTAAAAGGGAAACCCTGTTAAATATTAATTTTTGGTATTTTGTTGTTATATCGCGAACAGAAATACCTATTTTCAACAGTCACGATTCATGAAATAGATACAGCCTGGTGATAGAGAGACAGACTAACAGCAGTTCTTATTAATGGGGTCCCGTTTTCTATCGGCCTCCATGACCGGGGACCTGAGGACGGTGAGAGGGCGGCTCACCGTCCTTACAGAAGCAGGCCCATGACGGCACCGTGACGTGAGGAATTTACGCACGACCCCCCTTAGAAGCGGGATCACACCCGAAACCCCCCAAAGACGCGGGATAGCACCCGAACCACCACCTGGGCGAGGCCGCATTGGCGGCCGTGGGTCTGTTGGGAGTCCTGGGACATCCTTCCGAGGGCTTACCCGGGGCTCCCAACCATAGGCTGTTGGACGTAACGTGAGGTTTTTTAGTCGGTAGGAGTCCGGCATAACATCCATGAGGATTTTCCCTCACGTTAAACAAAAAAAAGGGTCCCGTTTTCTTAATCGCCTTCGTATAAGATTGAGAGAAACCTATTATTAAGTAGTGGCCTGCGAATAATAGGCTGATTTCATCAATCAAATATTTATAAAATACTGAGATACAATGTTTTGATTATGAGCAGGTGGGTTATAGACTATGATATCACGAATTAGACATTCAGTAACAATGGACTGGACTGTTTGAGTAACTAAAGGGCTATTTACACGTTCAGGCATCACCACAGTTATGCTTGCACAAATCGATTTATACCTACATACATATAATCACGCTTTTATCCACGAAGCGGTAGGCAAAAGCATATTATACGTCCACATTTCACCTTATAATTTTTAGTCTCAAGTAATAGGTGGTGAGCCGTATTGTCGTGTTGAAAAGAAGCCAGATACGCCCCTGCGTTGAGTATTGTTCTCACCTTTGGAATGACTCCGCGAGGTACTTATTAGACGCGCTTGACGCTATGCAGAGACGTGCTATCCGAATAATTGGTTGTCCTGAGGTGACGGGAGGCCTCGAAGCGTTGGCGCAGCGAAGAACCATAGCGTCCTTGGCTGCCTTCTACCGAAAGTATCACGGCGAATGTTCTGAAAATCTCTTCAACCTGATCCCACCGTCTCCTTTCCGATCCCGAACAACGCGTGAGCAGCGCAGAGATGCCACTCATACACAGTGGAGAAAATCTTCGCCAGAACAGAGCGTTTCAAAAGATCGTTCCACTTTCGAACTATAAAAACCTTGAACGACCTGCCCGCACACGTGTTTCCACATCTTACAATCCCGGGTTCTTTAAGAGGAGCGTGAAGAGGCACATCACAGGGCCGCCAACTTGAGGACCACTGACAGCTTTCCATCAGGCTGGTGTCGACGTCAATTTGGCGAGCTAAATATATAAAAAAAAGAAAGAAATGAACAGACGCAGATTGTGACTGCCTGCTTTTGCTGAAAATTTTCAAGGTACCCCATAACGTCTTTAACTTCGCTTAACGACTACCATTTTTACTGGCAATCAGAACGAACGTCTTAAGAGTCCGTCTGACGCCAAATAGACTATTACTTTGATCTAAGTCTCAGAACTCGTGAGGTTCAATGAATTAAAATTTTAACACAGACAACTTCAGTTCGTGAACTAAAATCGCTCTAGGCTAGAAACACGATTGCTCATAAAATCCTCGATAGATTTTTGTGTTGAAAATAACTCGATTTTTTGAAATTTTAACCTAGATCTCATAAGTTGTTTTTATTATATAAAATATTTATAAGAAAGACTTCATTTACACCAGACCACTTTTTTAATATTGGTTATAGTTTTTTTTTTTATAATTAATGTATTTCGTTAAAAACGCACAAAAACCGATCGCATCTCTCTCGTTCTTGCACGCTAAAATGTATATCTTCTATCTTCTTTCAACAATTTGGCGTCTGGTAGGTTCTTAACATGCCTTCCTAAGCACGGAAACGCTCGCAAATAGAAATTCTCGTAATGGTCACCCACCCGAGAACCGGCCACAGTGAACTTTTCTTAATAATGAGCTATTCTCGATTTTGTAACCCGCACAATTGTATTGGCGCGGTCCGAAAGGGTCAGTGATCGTTTACTAAACACTGAGTCCGTTGGGCCACGAGCACTTCCGGTTTGACACGGAGGTAAAACTGCGTAGGCCCGGCACTGCACTGCAAGCATGTCGCAATATCCGCAAAATGCACAAAAATACATTTAGGATTTTGGAAATATTTAAGAACTTACTTCATTAATTGACACTAAAATTCTTAATAGATGAGACTACATTAACACCGTGCGCTTTTTACAAAAGAATTATTTACTTACGAAAAAACCTCTAAAAATCATCGAAATTTGCCTTTGTCGATTTGATTATTTCTGCTATTTCGATGATTTTTAATAACTTTGAAAGGTGTTTTTTTTCTAATGTAAATAATTATTTTGTAAAAAGCGCACGGTGTCATTGTAGTTTCATCTATTAAGAGGGTTAACACCCAAATACATGATTTCACGCGTTTGAAACGTTTGTTTCTGAAGAAACTACCAATGTTTAGTAAGTATGATTAATGTGTAAGAGTAATATATTTCCTTGTCTAAAAATTATTCTAATCAAAAAAAACAGTGTTTACACACCTCGTTTGAAGAAATTCAATCGGGTGGTATAAAATTAATTGATGTACACAGAAATTAAAGCTTCTATAAGTATCTTCGTATTGTCTTCTTTAAATCCGCCAATAAAGTTTCCAAAAAACGTCGTACTTTGATGAACTTCATCACGATTTTTGGTACACTTCTAGTTTACAAAATGGTGATCTTTTTACATTTACAGACTGATCATGATATCACCAATTGAATACATCAGTAATATTCTAGAAACCTCTTTAAACATATCTATAATAACGTAATAAAAAGAGTCCTCAAACTCGATGCACGGGCCGAGAGAAATTAGTACCGGCCGAGGCCTTCCAGGGGGAGGAGATATCACTTTATTTCCCGCGTTCCCAGTCAGGTATTATCGTAATCTTCGAATACTTTGAGTGTGCTCAACGCCACTTGATACTTTTTCAATTTTGTCCGCGCTGGGTGATAAACCCTCTTAAGAATGTAAGGTTCCATTTTAGTGTCATCTAATGAAGTGAGTGTTTGAATATTTCCAAAATCCTAAGCGCATTTTTTGCGGACTAGCCACTTACCGAAGCGTCCAAAGGATGCCGTCCATGCCGCGGTTGTAACTAGGTACTATCATATTTTAGTCACAGCCTCGGCATGTCTGGGGACGCCCAGTGACGCACAGACTATTATGTAGTCATCCAGTATACCTATAATATATCAATACATACATACACACAAATAGTCACGCCGTTATCCCCGAAAGGGTAGGTAGGTTATAGTTTTATGTCCCACGTAAGAGGTGGTGAGCCTATTGCCGTGTTGAGATTTTTCAAGCCGCCCATAAGGTCTTCAACTTGGCTTAACGATTGTCATTTTACTGACAATCGGGTTTCATTTCGAGTTTTCCTTCTCTACGCAATGGATCTTTTCGCGAAAGTGTTCCCTTAGTCGCCTTTTAGGGCACTCTCGGGATATATTGGAGTGGCGATATTTGTACTCTTACGCGTCGCAGCACGGGACCCCGTCGATAATAAATCAATGTACTTATAATAAATTTTGTACCTACTATAATGGTTGTCTTTATATTTTACTGGCTGTTTAGTAACTAACTTACGACTTCTCCTGTGATATACTTCCAACTATATAAATAAATCAATAAATAAATAAAATAAATAAGTAAATAAAATAAACTCCCATTGGATCCACATCTCTCTCTAACAACTCAAATAATGTACCTACGTGTAAATCAGTCCGTTTTGTTAACCATGTTGTCGGAAAAAGTCTGTGTCGGAAGCCCTGGGAATATCTCGAGGACTAGGCATTCCGCATTTGGTATGGTGCCGTGAGGGTTTAGTCGGTAAGAGCCCTGAGGAATGACTTGTGGAAACATGTAATAAACGGGCTTCTTTAATGGGAGAACCTATGATAGAGACTGCGTACGGCCAGCAATGTGGCTAGATTGCTCAGCCTGCAGAGGGCGATGGCCGTTAGGGTGATAAGGGGATACCGCGGGGAGGCGGCATGTCTCCTAGCCGGGACCCCTCCATGGGACCTGGAAGCGGGAGCCCCTGCGTCACTATTTAAATGGCGCAAGGAGGCGCTGGAGCGGGGCCACAGGCCTGCGTCTCGTGAAATTGAGGCTCAGCGATCCCCGCTCATCCAAGAAACCGTAGAGACATGGAAGGTGCGACTTGAGCAACCAAATGGGGAAATTCGCCACAATCGCGGCTGTCAGACCGGTCATGGACGAGTGGCTGGAGAGGAGACACGGTGCTCTCTCCTACCGGTTGTCTCAGATACTTAGCGGGCACGGGAGCTTCGTAAAGTATCCGTATAGAAAATCTTCCGCTTGAAGAATCCGTGGTTGTTAGAAGAGTAGGCAGTAAGCGGGACCTCTTTTGGTTTCAATAAGAGTCCCGCAGAACATCGATGAGGGATTTCAACACGTAAAAATAGTCCCGCATTATTGAAATAGAAAAGGAGAGGGGTTCGATTAAGTTAAAAAGCTCTTCATTACGATTCGATTGTCGTGGTGACAAATCCGCAGTTTACTAGAATCAAACGCATGGATAAACCAAGCAGGATAAAATATTAATAAATAAAATTATTAATATAACATTATAAAGTTAAAATCAGGGTATTCCAGCATTTGTCCTGTTGTCACGAACGCATTATGTAGATAGTTACTAAACAGTTTGATAACTAGTGACACTATAGCTTGCGTTTTTAGGAGACAATCCTCGACCAGACCTTTGGGTTAAATAAAATAAAATTTATAACCTTTTTTAAAAAGAAAATTATTTTCATTTATATTCTGGACTAGCTGACCCTCGCAACTTCGTTTACGTCACATAAGGTTTGCGAAAGGAGAGGTACCTCTTCATCAGATGAGTCTGATCTCCGTCTGAGGCCGTTTCACACGCTGCTTAATGAGTTAAGCAGCGTGTGAAACGGCCCTGTTTGCTTAATCATAAAAGGGCTTAAAGATTAAGTCTATTCTAAAACAATTCGGTCCCCGCCTTTGGCGCCGACTGTTCTTTTTACAATAGTCTTATTCATTACGCTCTTTTATGATTAATCCAACACGCCAGTTTAGAATAACCCTCACATTCAAAGGAGCCTTTGAACTCTAGGTTTTGCGAACGTTGAGATGTCTCTAATTCCTGAACTACAAAACCCTCAACATTGATAATTGTGTGAAACAATCCTTAAAGTACTCCCTTTATACCACTGAAAACATTTTTGGAATCGGACCACGTATTGAGAAGTTAAAACTAAAAACCCTTTTGTGTTTCATCCCCTCTCCCAGAGGAACCGCGCAAAATATCGGGATCAAAGGTATCCTAGATCCTTTCTCGGATTATAAGCTCTGATTGTACCAAGTTTCATTCAAATCGATTCAGTAGTTTCGGTGTGATACTTATTCGGGATGCAGACAAACAGACAGACAGACAGACATGAAAAATTTTAATTACGTTTTCGGCTTCAGTATCGTTTAGAGCAGTGGTTCCCAATTAGTTTTTGCTGAGTACCACTATAAAAATGTACTCAAACCTGCGTACCCCTTATTAAAGCAATCCCACAAATATTTTTAAATGCAAAAGTTTGTGAGTGTGTGTGTATGTTTGTTACTTCTTCACGCTCAAATGCCAGGACCAATTTTGATGAACTTTGGTATACAGGTAGTGGCTCCCTGGATTAACAGATAGGTTTTTCTTTTTTTTTAACGTGAGGGAAAATCCATCGTGCATGCTATGCCGAACTCTTACCGACTAAAAAACCTCACGTTACGCCCAACAGCCTATGGTTGGGAGTCCCGGGAAGCCCTCGGAAGGATGTCCCAGGACTCCCAACAGACCCACGGCCGCGTCTTTGGGGGGTTTCGGGTGTGATCCTGCTTGCTGACGCACGCTGACGGTTAGCAGCCCTCTCACCGTCCCCAGGCCCCCCGGTCATGGAGACCGATAGTCTTCGGCGAAGACACGTCGGCGGCAGTCTCTTTCACGAGCATAACCTGCTCGCAGTAAAAGGCGGAAGTCCCACTTACTCCCGCTGGAGATCATGGCTCGCACCATGGTCTCGAGCGAGAGAGTGTCCACGTCCATACCCACCAAGAGGACCTGGTGCTGGACTGTTGCGCCCACGCCGTGCACTCCACCAGCGTGTGGAGCGCGGTGTCATCGCTGCGTTTCCCGGTGTCTTCGCCGCAGATACCTACCGAAGCTACCGTGCCCGGTAAGTATCTGTGACAACCGGTAAGAGAGAGCACCGTGTCTCCTCTCCAGCCACTCGTCCATGACCGGTCTGACGCCCGCGATTGTGGCGAATCCCCCCTTTGGTTGCTCAAGTCGCACCTTCCATGTTTTTCACGGTTTCCTGGTGGAGCAGGGACCGTTGGGCCTCGATTTCTCGAGACGCAGGCCTTTGGCCCCGCTCCAGCGCCTCCTTGCGCCATCTAAACAGTGACGCAAGGGCTCTCGCTTCCAGGTCCCATGGAGGGGTCCCGGCTAGGAGACATACCGCCTCACCGGAGATCGTGCTGTATCCCATTATTACCCTGACGGCGATCGCCCTCTGCGGGCTCAGCAGTCTAGCCACATTGCTGGCCGTCAGGGTCTCCACCCATACGGGGGCCCCGTATAGGGCCATACTTCGCATGATCCCCAGGTACAGTCTCCTGTAGAAAGCGTTGGGTCCCCTGATGTTGGGCAACAGCCGCGCTAGTGCGGCTGACGCCCCCCTCAGTTTTGGGACCAAAACTTCGAAAGTGATGTCCGAAGTTCCACCGGCCATCGAGTACGAGCCCCAGATACTTCATAAAGGGCTCGATGCCGATGCTGACGCCCCCTACCTGTAGACTCGATACCGCAGTTGGTCCCATCTTAGGTCCGTGGAAGCACAGAGCCTCGGATTTGTGAAGGGCGACCTTGAGACCCAGCCGACCCACGACCTGAGCAACCCCTGCCGTGGCCTTTAGTGCTGCGTCTCGGTGCGTTGCTCCCCGCGCCGTAACGAGGGTAACGCGACGCTTAGTACTTAATTCACAATCAAAACAAAACACTGTTACACGGCTCACGACAAAAGCTGAACTGGCGGGAAGTGGGAACGGGTGACGGGTGGCGGGAGTGGCCGAATAACGCGAGATGCGGGAGGCGCAGGATAGCGCACGGTCAGTCATCGGTCATACTGCTCGGTGCTCCGTGCTTTTATGATGATGATGATCGTAATAAAATAATATTTTGGAAATTGTTCTTGTTTTTACTGATAGCCGCACGTACCCCTTAATGCAACTTCACGTACCCCTGGGGGTACGCGTACCACTAATTAGAGAACGTAAGGTTTAGAGAATGCCCTACAATTACAATTTTCAAAATATCTTCCATGTACAGACTCTCGACCCTCAACAGATTTATTATATGTACTAGCTGACCCTCGCAACTTCGTTTACGTCACATAAGGTTTTCGAAAGGAGAGGTACTTCTTCATCAGACTCATCAAGTAGTGTGTGAAACGGCCCTGTTTGCTTAATCATAAAAGAGCTTAAAGGTTAAGTCTATTCTAAAACAATTCAGTCCCCGCCTTCGGCGCGGACTGATTTATTTTACAATAGCCTTAATTATTAAGCTCTTTTATGATTAAGCCAACACGCCCGTTTAGAATTATCCTCACATTCAAAGGAACCCTTGAGTTCTAGGTTTTGCGAAAGTTGAGATGTCTCTAATTCCTGAACTACAATATCCTCAACATTGAAACTTGCGTGAAACAATCCTTAAAGCACTCCCTTTATAACACTAAAAAAAAAATTGGAGTTGGACCACGCAATAAGAAGTTATAACTATAAAACCGTTTTGCCTTTCATCCTCTCTCCCAAAGGAACCGCGCAAAATATCGGGATCAAAAGTATCCTAGAACCTTCCTCGGATTATAAGCTTTGATTGTACCAAGTTTCAATCAAATCGATTTAGTAGTTTCGGCGTGATACTTATTCGGGATACAGACAGACAGACAGACAGACAGACATGAAAATTTTAAATTACATTTTCGGCTTCAGTATCGATTAGAGAACGCCCTCCAATTAAAATTTTCCAAATATCTTCCATGTACAGACTCTCGACCCTCAACAGTTTTATTATATGTATAGACTAGCTGACCCTCGCAACTTCGTTTACGTCACAGATGAAGTATAAAAAGAGGTGTATTTCTTCATCAGACTGATCAAGTAGCGCATGAAACTGCCCTGTTGGCTTAATCATAAAAGAGCTTAAAGATTAAGTCTATTCTAAGCTTAAGCCAACACGCCAGTTTAGATTTAGCCTCAAATTCGAAGGGACCGTTGAATTCTAGGTTTTGCGATAGTTGAGATGTCTCTAATTCCTGAACTACAGACCCCTCAACATTGAAACTTGTGTTAAACAATCCTCAAAACATTCCTTTTATGACAATGAAAACATTTTTGAAATCGGACTACGCATTGAGAAGTTACAACTAAAAAACCATTTTGTCTTTCATCCCCTCTCCCAAAGGAACCGCACAAAATATCGGGATCAAAAGTATCCTAGAACCTTCCTCGGACCATAAGCTCAGATTGTACAAAGTTTCATTCAAATCGATTCAGTAGTTTCGGTGTGATACTTATTCGGGATACACACAGACAGACAGACAGACAGACATGAAAATTTTAATTTACATATTCGGCTTCAGTATCGATTAGAGAATGCCCTACAATTAAAAATTTCTAAATATCTTCCATGTACAGACTCTCGACCCTCAACAGTTTTATTATATGTATAGATTATTGAATAGATAAATAAATTAAGTTATTTACAACACCTTTAAATATTTACAACACCTAAACCTAGAACAAATTAAAAAGATAATGATTTATTTACAGACTTTAAATATTTACAACACCTTAACCTAGAACAAATTAAAAAGATTAATGATTTATTTACAGATTACAAACGAAAAAAGCAATTTTTTTCCAACTAAAGAATAAAGTAATTTTTACAGCACTTAAACCTAGAACAAATTTAAGAAAAACACTGATTTATTTACAGGCCACCTACCTATAAAATGAAAATTGAATAGGTACTTAGGTACTGACAATTATTATGATACAGAAGTAGGTAAGAATTAAATAACAACAAAAATTGTAAAAATAAAAAGGTAGGTAGTTCTGAAAAGAACTGTTTTCTGAATTGCTATATAGTTATTCTGTAAGAAATGAATAAATTTTAAATAAGATTTTGATGCGTGCGTCATTAAGGGAGCCGACCGCGCGACGTGCGACTGAGCCGCGCGGGTACCTATCTCGTGGATAATGTCGTTACTCGTTTGTACTACTCGCGACGCGCGCCCTCCTACCTGCCTTCACCACTTGTGTGTACGGGCCAGTCAGTACGGAATTAATTCAAATGCGTTTACGCCTGCGCCGCGTCTGTCTGTTCGCCATAAACTCAATTTGTGTGCTGATTTCACCAACGAATGGATATACTAAGCAAAATTAAGTAGGTATACCTATATCTTGTTAAGTTCTTGAAGTGCCGTCAGCGTCGGCAGCATTAAATGAAAACGCTGCCCAACCCCTTTGGTATAATCAAAATAATGAATGGTGAAATACAGAAAGGTTCCTGATGGTATATGTTAATCTCTTGGATACCATACTACTTGGCAAGCTAGGTAATTAATTTACACAAATACGGTAGGCATTGGTCCTTCAATTAATCAATCAAATCGGCCTATGGCAGTCCACTCCTGAACGTAGGCCTCTCCCAAATTACGCCACAATACACGGTTCTGTGCCTTCCGAACCCAGTCACTGCAACCTTTTTCTGGTCTTCGGTTTATCCGGCGGGGGTCGTCAAGAATGCGGGGTCGTCATAAAAAAAATAACGATAAGATAACGATAAGATAACGATAAGATAAGTACATTATTATTGTCTTTCATCTCCTCACTCAAAGGAACCGCGGCGTTACAAACAGACAAACAGATAAAAAGACAAAATGTATTTAATTTAAATTTATTTAAATATGTAATGTAATGTAGCAGGTATAGCAAAACATGACAACACCTATTTATATTTATGATAAATAGTTTATTATACATAGGTATAGAATTATAGGTATAGAATAAGAATACATAGGTAAAGATATCGATAGAAGATACCTACCAGTGTAATCTATTCAAAGGAACCCTTGAATTCTAGGTTTGGCAAAAGTTGAGATGTCTCTCATTTCTGAACCACAAAACCCTCAATATTGAAACTTGTGTGGAGCAATGCTTAAAATATTACCTTTCTAACACCAAAAAAATATTTGAAATCGGACCACGCGGTGAGAAATTACAGCTGAAAAACCATTTCATCATTCATTCCCTCCCCTGAAGGAACCACGCAAAATATCGGGATCAAAAGTATCCTAAAACCTTCCTCGGATTATAAGCTCAGATTGTGCCAAGTATCATGCAAATCGATTCAGTAGTTTCGGCGTGATACTTAGTCGGGATACAGACAGACAGACAGACAGACAGACAGACAGACAGACAGACATGAAAAATTTAAATTACATTTTCGGCTTCAGTATCGATTAGAGAACACCCTCCAATTAAAATTTTCAAAATATCTTCCATGTACAGACTCTCGACCCTCTACAGTTTTATTATATGTATAGATTATTGGCACTTGATAGAACTTGTTATAATTCAATATTCAAACTCACATTTGTACTATTTTAATCTTAATTTAACATAACAAAGGTACTGTTTATACATTATCTTTCATTTATTTTCTAATTGTCGTGATTCTACTGATAGTTAGAACCCTCAGTCCGACCTCAGACCGACAAGAACTCCACAAGATTTATACTATATTTGTGGTAAACGTTGTGGATGTCAGAATCATTGAAATATGGTATTGTTAGAACTACTTATGCGCTCATTATTGTGATGTTGTTTGTTTATCTAAAAAGTAAACTTTAAAAAAAAGATACTCATCTGTTCCTTTTTTTTTAACTTAAAATCTAATGCAGTTATTCTTTCGAAGGTATTCGAGACTCCCGGCCGTAGACAGACCGTAGGGCACCGTGTGGTTTTAGTCGGTAGGGATCCGGCATCTCATCCATGAGAATTTCATGGAAAAGACAGTTCTTAATCAATTAGTGTTTCTTAAGACAAGTTAACGCTACTGGTTGCCAACAAGGCAAACCCAAGTTGAAGGCCTTATCGGTGGGTGGAAAATTTCGAAAAGTCAGAACCTACGCCTGTCCATTTCAACACCGCAGACTGCCTATTTAGTCTAGAGCTCGTAAAGTGCGACTGCGAACCCAAAAATATTTGTATCGTTAGTCTGGGTGTTTCTGTGCATGTGTTCACAAAAAAAAGTAAATAAGTACCTACTTAATAAGAATTTAAACACCAGCAGAACAATCCTAGCTTATTCTGGGATTAGATAAAGCTAGACTGGGACGAAATGCTAATGGTGAAATTTGGGCGTATAGTATGTCTCTGCCTAACCTTTTGGGAATTTCTATTTACGAAGTAGCTGATTGGTTCTGGCAACAGTAATATGGTAGTCGTTAAGCCCTATACCAAATTTACATATATCCATGGTATGCCGTCACAATAATTTCTGGTATTTTAAATATATAACCATATCCATGCTTACAAACTTTCGCTTCTATATATTAATAGGGAAGATTAACAGGATAATAATTATGTTAAACTATATTATTATTTTAGTCGCCAACGGTCAGGGATGACGTATCCTGCTTTTTTCCTCACAACACATTGTCACCAAATCGTCAGCCATTTTGTCAGTTCTTGTCTCTTTAAAGTATGGAATAGTGGATTGTGTTGCTCAGTGAATTTATAAATTAGGAAAAAATGTTTAAAATAATAATTTCTTTGTGTTTTGTTTTTGTGCATTTTTGTGGAATTACGTGTAATGGTGAGCTTAATATTTCATAATATTTGACCTGCGTGATCTACTCTAATTAAACAGAGAGAGACAGAGAGAGGGAGAAAGGTGCATTTATTTTCAGGCTCAAAAGAGCGTTCGGGCGTGGGCTGAATTATTTTAGAATAGTTTTTTAGGGTTCCGTACCCACAGGGTAAAAAATGGAACTCTATTCATGAGACTTCGCTGTCCGTCTGTCTGTCTGCCTGTCTGTCTGTCCGTCACGAGGTTGTATCTCATGGACGGTGATAGCTAGAGAGCTGAAATTTTCACAGATTAAGTATGTGTTTCGGTTGCCGCTATAACAACAAATACAAAAAAAATATTTAACCTTATAACAAACGTGATTTTTTTGCCATTAAATTTTATATATTAATAAGGGCCACAAATAGATGCTGGAAATACTCATAGAATGGTTAGGTATATATTACAATACCAGAAATCAGAATGCCTTTACTTAAAATTTTATATTTTAATCCTTTATTTATATCTGTTCGCTGAATGAATTCACAAAGGTTACATATAGAGTAGTAAGTAAGACTAGCATAAGTTACAGTAATTTAGAGTAATTTTCATATAAAATAGATAATAAGTACCTACGTATTAAATTATAGTCAACTAGATCTAAGTATACCATACTGTCGCATTAGGTGATACCTGTTAAGATAGTTATTTGGTAAGATATTAAATAAATAAATAAAAAAATAAAAATAAATAAAAATGCATTAGCCCAAAATAGCAAATTTCTTTAACTTAATATTCAAAATACCTTAATCCAGCACAGCTTACCGTACAATGTCTAAATTTAAAATACATTTTATTTATTATATCAGAATTCAAAATTCAAATTCTCAATTATCCTTAAATTACAAAACCAAAAATAGAATACAATGTGTCACTGTAATAACTGCGTAAAATGTAACACTTTGATTAGGTATAGGAAAAAAAACCTTAACCTACTCGTACTACCCAGTAGGTTATGATTGTTTTTAGGGTTTCGTAGCCAAATGGCAAAAACGGAACCCTTATAGATTCGTCATGTCTGTCTGTCCATCCGTGTGTCACAGTCACTTTTCTCCGAAACTATACGGCCTATGCTATTGAAACTTGGTAACTAGATGTATTCTGTGAACCGCATTAAGATTCTTATATAACACTAGAAAAAAAGCAGTAAATTTTGGGGGTCACCATACTCAGAACTGAAACTCTAAATTTTTTTTTCATCAAACCCATATCTGTGGGGTATCTATAGATAGGTCTTCCAAAATGCTGTTGAGGTTTCTAACATATTTTTTTTCTAAAGTGAATAGTTTGCGCAAGAGGGACTTCCAAAGTGGAAAAATGAGTGTCCCCCGCCTCTAACTTCTAAACTAAGAGAGTGATAAATCTAAAAAAAATATATGATTTACATTGCCATAAAAAACTACCAATGAAAACTGATTTGAACGAGATAGAGCTAGTAGTTTTTATTTAATACGTCATAAACCGCAATTTTCGGTTTGAAAAATCACTGCCACTGCGAACGTGCTAAAACATCAATCAAAGAAAAAGAAACTATAAGAACTTTTATATTATGTTATTTGCTGCTACGAAACCCTTCATGGTCGAGTCCAACTCGCACTTGGCCTGTTTATTTATCGCTGTAACCTACTGGGTATTATTATATATTAGGCTATAATAGTTCATTATACTGGTTTAATTTATAGTCGTTCTGGAACGGAAAGGTTTAAGCACAGTTTCGATAACAGAACCAATCGGCACTGTCAATTTGAAAATCAACAAAAAAAAACGAAAATGTTGCCTGCGTCGAATACTGTTCTCACCTTTGGGATGACTTCGCGAGGTATTTACTAGACGCGCTTGCCGTTATGCCTAGATGTCTCTGCATAGCGTCAAGCGCTTCTAGTAGTAATTTCTTTTTGTTGTTTTTCAAATTGACAGTGCCGATCGGTTCTGTTATCGAAACTATCGTCTATAAATTCAACCAGTATAGCGCATAGTTAATAAAATGAATGATTAAAAAATAAAGTTTGAATGTCACTCAAAATACGGGAAACTCACTCGTCTAACAACGCGCGGTCGAAATCTTGGACCTAGAAAATTTGAATTATAAGGTAGCCATATTATGTGGGCACCCATTTAAAATGGATTTTAGGCGAAGCCAGGGGGCACAGATAGTTTATTTAGGTATTATATGATATTGGCAATATGGTCGGCAGATACAACTGGCCCTAATAATGATCCTTGAGGAACCCCAGGATCACCATAATTCGATCGATCATTGATATACAAAATCAACATGTTGAGTTGTCTAATAGAAAAATAGAATTGATACTATTACAATTGCGGCTATTGAAGCTATTGAAATGGTAGCAGTCGTACTTCTATTTCTTTCTACTGATGTAGTTACCTACATTAGAAAGAAATAGAGAGAAATCGAATATGTGTAATTTATTAATCCGCTGAAACAAAACGCGTGATTGACGTTATTAAAAGCTCCACTGACATCGGTACATTTTACTCAACTTTTAAATCATTATCTTAGTAGATGGCGAGCCCTAGAAATAATTTCAGCAGTGACTCAAGTGCGACAGATCATTTGGGAGGGGTCGCGTTTACATACTGAAAAATATCTCCAACTAGGTAGGTTATAGACCTTAATATTGGTGGGTGCCTTAAATCACTCACTGCGAGCTTGCGCTTACTCCAAATCGCCAGATTACGAAACTGGAGCATCTGTAGGGTGCACTGAATACCCCCAATGAAAATCTGAGCCAATCAAGTATTATTTCCACACTCGATCGGCAAAGATAATATTGTGCTTACATACACTAAGCACCGACGAGCCAGTAAAAGAAACAGCAAAAATACTTGGAAATGATTCTAATAAAATGTTGATTCATTTAAAACCACTTGTGTTGTAATAATACAGTACAGGATAAAATAATATAGTTTATAATATTCAGCTATCGATTATAAATATTATACTGAGTCATGTATAAATATAAAGTTATTTATAAATTATAGTTATCTATTTACCATTATAAAGTTAAACTGCATGAACTTCAGACTATTAGAATTATTCTGACAGCTTTCTCTCTCTCTCTCGCTCTCTTCCGAGATAGTAATCATGTCATTTCATCTTAATTTGAAGTTTAAAGTTTGAAGACTTGCAACTAGATCTCCACTCTGAGACCCCATTATAAAATTGTATGCATCTTGCTTTAAGATTTGATTTTATTCCACATAGCTAGAAGCAACTGACTTCTGACCTCTCATTTCAAGCTGCTACTTTTCTGGAAACCCGGACAAACAGTGGCTCAGAAATGGAAATGCCAAGGGCCCTCATCTCAGGACAGATGATTTTCCGGGAAAGCACTTTCCCAGGAAGAATTCGAATATAAAGTAGCCTATGTGTTATTCCAGACTATAAGCTATCTCTGGACCAAATTTCAGCCCAACCCGTTCATCCGTTAGAGCGTGATTGAGTAACAAACATCCAAACATCTTCACAAACTTTCACATTTATAATATTAGTAGGATTTTTCGGTTGTCTAGAGCTAACTTTAACTCGGCGTTGTGTGAGAATGTTTCAAAATAGTTAATAATCTTAATATTAAAACTTTCTTTATTATTGCAGATACCATAAACGAAATTCACGTCGAATTACAGAACGGCAATAAATGTTCTGTTCTTCCGAATCATACTTTTTTATCTGGCTGCGACGTTTGGATTATCGTGAAATCAAACAAAATACTTGAATCAGTAACGTAAGTAGTAAAAAAATAGTCTCCGCATGATTAATAGCTACTGTAGGCTATGTATCGATAGTGCCATTGCCTCTGTCTCAGTCAGTGTGTAGGTAATCAATTTGAAGCATGCAATGCTAAGTGACTGGGAAAATATTGTTCCCATCGACTGCCTCGTTGGTCTAGAGGTCGTAAAGTGCGATTGCGGATCACGAGGGTTCGATTCCCACCAGGAACAAAAACGATCCATAAATATTCGTCTTGAGAATCTGGATGTTTTTATGTATTTATAAATAAATATTTAATTAAAAAACTATTATTATCCGAAGTCTTCTTTCTTTTTCCTAAAGCACCGTGATCGTCGATATCTATCTCAGTCATTTCGAATATGGTTGAGTGTCTTTTGGATTATGCAAAACTCCAACAACCTTTCACCAGTTAATGGAGTGATAATAAAATTTCAGAGTCTTAACAGTATTTTTGTTTTAATGATATCAACTAGTCTCATAATTAATCATCAATACATTGAGTCATCAATAAACTCTTCCAACGGTTTGTATAAGAAGGAAATATGAATCATGCTTTGGACAAAGGTTGAATACAATTGATGTTGCTTTGGACAAAATTTGAGATTACAAACATGTGGACTGTGAATTTACATAAATAATATCTCCTAGACTAGTAGTGGGCAAACTTATTTAATGGGGGGCCAAAAAACCTAAGGAATTTCAGGGGAGGGCCAGAATTATAGGAAAACTGGCCAAGTGCGAGTCGGACTCGCGCGGAGGGTTCCGTACCAAAAACGCCGTAAACGTGTATGGGACGCCGTACCCCCCCCCCCCCCCATCCCCCGAAGACTAGGGGGTTTCCTAAGATATAGTTTGAAGACAGACAGGCAAACGGAGAGACAGATAGCCAGATGGACTAACGGACTGACGGATCGGGTGGTCACTTAACATTTGAATACAGAACACTTTTTTTTGAAAATGAGGAAAACTTACATATCCGCTATGACGGACTCCTACCGACTAAAAACCACACGTTTCCTGCCTAATGCCTACGGTTGGGAACTCCGTAGGTAAGCCCTCAGAAAGATGACCCCAGCATTCCCAACAGACCTTGGCTACCATTGCGGCCTCACCTAGGGGGTCGGGGGCTCACCGTCCTTACAGAAGCAGGCCCATGACGGCAGCGTGACGTGAGGAACGCACGCACGCCCCCCCCCCCCCCCCTTAGAAGCGGAATCACACCGGAAACCCCCCCAAAGACGCGGGTTAGCACCCGAACCACCCCCTGGACGAGGCTGCAGAGGCGGCTGTAGGTCTGTTGGGAGTCCTGGGATATCCTTCCGAGGGCTTACCTGGGGCTCACAACCATAGGTTATTGGGCGTTTCGTGAGGTTTTTTAGTCGGTAGGAGTCCGGCATAACATCCATGAGGATTTTCCCTCATGTAAAAAAAAAGGTCGGGGGCTGTCCCGCGACTTTTGGGGGTTGTTCGGGTGTTATCCCGCTTCTTAGGTGAATACAAAACCCTAAAAATGGCTTAAGTATAAGAAATTTAAAGTAAGTAGGTACTCAGTTATGTTTTTTTTTTAAATTTTCAGCATCGAATTTTCGGGTGGAGATCAAATGAAACCTGTGACTTTTAAACTTAATGCAACATCCTCAGCATCGTTTAAAGTAAGTATAGTCTTCAGATATTAATTAAACGTAAGATTTATACCTAACTAGCTGAACCCGCAACTTCGTTTACGTCACTTATGGTGTATGAAAGGAGAGGTATTTCTTAAGCAGACTCATCAACCAGCGTGTGAAACTGCCCTGTTTGCTTAATCATAAAAAATTAAGTCTATTCTAAAACAATTCAGTCCGCGCCGAAGGCGTTTTAAAATAGCCTTAATTATTAAGCTCTTTTATGATTAAGCCAACACGCCAGTTTAGATTTACCCATTTTTAAATTCATATGTCTATGTACGATTCTTTAAAGTGATATAACTTTTTTATTTATAAACCGATTGACATGAAATAAACACATAAATGTTTTTTTTTTTTTTTTTAAGTTAAGTGGAGCAACCTCGACACAATAAAGAAAACCGCACTGCAATAGATTAAGCTGTTAATGAGAGTAGTGTGCACAACCGTACAGACAAACAGATATACAGACATACAGATATACAGACATACAGACAAACAGACAAAAATTCTAAAAATCATTGTTTTGGGTTCTATTGCGTTCATAAACCCCCCCTATAATATTTTTTTCATTTATCTTCCATGTACAGACAGATGTAGTGACTAAGATAGAGAAAGGGGTGCTCAGATGGTTTGGACATGTGGAGAGAATGGATGGAAATAGGCTGACGAAACAGATTTATGAAACGAGAGTGAATGGGCAAACTGGTAGGGGTCGACCTCGGCATACTCATGTCGATAAAATCGATAATCTTCTGAGAAAAGGCCAGGTCAAGAGTACCCTTAACCGAAGAGCATGTATGAAGACACTTATGAAAGTTGAAGAAGCGAAAGTTGTTTGCCAGAATCGTAGCAAGTGGAAAGTCATAGTCTCTGCCTACCCCGTTGGGAGACAGGCGTGATGTTATGTATGTACTGATATGATTGATATTGATTTATAATCATGTATCTACCTATATGTTTACAGGTCACTCAGTGCAAAGAAAAGTACACTTTATTCTTCGCATTCACATATGCAGAGAAAAATTTAAAAAATCTTTCATCCATAGCAAAGGTGGCTAATGATATGCAAAAATGTAACACCACTGTATTACACGGTAAGATAATATTGATTACGTTACTTCCGTTCCCGTGGGAATACGGGAATAAAATATAGCCTATATCACCCGGTGCTTCTTCTTAAGCTTCCCAACAGTGAAAGATTTTTTTCATGAAACAAACAAACAATCAAATTATTCCTCATTATAATATTAATATAGACTAGCTGATGCTTGCAGCTTCACCCACGTTGAATTCTATTCCCGTTCCCATTTCCCACGGGGATACACCTACCTACAAACAGTCAGTACTGCTCGTTCGCTCTAACTTAGCCGCTCGGCTCCATACTAAAGTCGAATTTTAATTAGACGAAGTAAATTGACAGCAACTAATGCCACTTCTTCATACAATGTTGCGTATTTTCTATGACGAAGTGACATTAGCTACTGTCAATTTACTTCGTCTAATTAACAATTCGGGTATACGCCTCTACGCCAGCGGCAAAGTTAGAGCGAACGGGTAGTAGGATACAATGAACTAGCCTATCTTCTAGCTGCTAGCTATGATCTCCAGCGAGAGTAAGTGGGACTCTACTGCCTATTCCGGTAAGCAGGTCATGCTCGTGAAAGAGATGGCGGGGAGGGAGCGGGAGAGACTCTTCCACCCGAGTTCCGCAGTCTGCGTCAGGGGCATGCATGTCTTGGCCAAAGACTATCGGCCTCCATGACCCCGGTGTCTGAAACGGAGAGGGGGCTGCTCACCGTCCTTACAGAAGCAGGCCCTAAACGACAGTGTGACGTGGGGTCTCCCAACCGTAGGCTTTAGGTAGAAAACGTGTGTTGAAAAACTTCACTTGTACTGTTCCACAGCATTTATTACTGTAATACCTAACCGGTTTTGCCTTACGGCATTCTCAAAGGCTATTTACGTATTTAAATTATAATTACACTTCGAACATATAAAACCCAGTTTTCTTTTAAATTTAAACATTATTGTACACTGTTATTCAATTGTTTCAGGTAGCAGTCCATTTCGTAAGTATCAGTCTGCATATTTAGCAACAGCTGACTTGCTTCGTCGGCGTCAATATGTTTCCCGTCGTGTAGAGCCCTTAAAATGAATGTTTAATTTTATTCCTTTTGAGAACTTGGCGTTCTTTCCCGTTCCACGTATTTTTATCATTTTTAGAAGATGCTCAGCTCCTATTCGTCTTCGCGTGATGTTCAACCACACTAAATCGACTACCGAGCTGTAATAGTAGATTGTATAACAAGGGGGCAAAATAATATTTTTACGGCGAGGGCGCTACTTTGAATCATGAGCGAAGCGAAGGATTCTAGAATAGAATCCCGAGCATAGCGAGGGATTCTAACGTAGAATTCTGAGCGAAGTGAGGGATTCAAAGTACACCGCCCGAGGTAAAAATAATTTGCCCTCGAGTAATATACTCTACTTTTCATTCCCTTTCTATGAGAAAATATAAGTTTTGTACGACGTAGTTACCTTCTATAGTTATTGTTCCAGGAGTTCATGGATTGTCACTTTCATAACTTGACGTAGGTTTAACTTATTATATTTGCAGAATACAATGAAATACGTTTACTGATTACAAGAACATTAATAAACGACGAACACGAACAGATAAATGGCGCTCTTTAGTTTTTTTTAGTTAGCTTAGGACACCGCGCTGTGCAGCCAACACTTACCAGCCAGTAATTCATACAATTTGCGTTTGATTTCTATGAAATTGTCAAGTTCCAAATTCAAATCCTTTGCCGCCCGCTACAAAGCTCTTAACAGAAAAGAGCTATTTTGCGCCCCGTTATCGTGGTGCAAAGTGATTCTTTTCGAATAGAAGGAATGAAAAAGATTTTTTCATTCCTTCTATTCGAAAAGTATCACTTTGCACCACGATAACGGGGCGCAAAATAGCTCTTTTTCTGTTAAGAGCTTCTTAGCGGGCGGCAAAGTGATTTGAATTTGGAACTTCGAAATTTCATAGAAATCGAACGCAAATTGTATGGATACTGGCTGGTAAGTGTTGGCTGCCTGCACAGAACCGCGGTGACCTGTGCTTACTAAAAAAAAACTAAAGAGCGCGATTTATCTCTCTGCTCTTGTAGTAATCAGTACCACTTCCCCAGGCGAAGTTGACGATTCAGAAGTTACGAAAAATCCAACGAGTTTTGTTTTGTCCTGAACTAAATTTATGAAAACGGATACATGAGCGTGGTCTACATCTAGGTACACTCTGCATCCTTGCCGACGGTACTAAGGTGATTCCGGTACCTGATGTAGGTGCAGGCGGTAAGGGATCATTCCACGCGCTCGTGAACTTTACTTGGTGGAGTATTTTATTGTATTCTGCGAATAGACTACGTGAAATTATGAAAGTGACAATGCATTAACTCCTGAATGGATATGAAATGGGCCTAACTATTAGAAACTAACAACGTCGTACAAAGTATTTTTTCTCATAGAAAAGGAATGAAAAGTAGAGTATATTACTCAAGAGCAAATTATTTTTCCCTCGGGCGGTGTACTTTGCGATCAGGATCCTACGTTAGAATCCCTCGCTAAGCTCGGGATTCTATTCTAGAATCCTTCGCTACGCTCGTGATTCAAAGTAGCGCCCTCGCCGTCAAAATATTATTTTGCTCCCTTGTGATACAATCGACTATTTCATTCCTTCTATTCGAAAAGTATCACTTTGCACCACGATAACTGGGCGGAAAATAGCTCTTTTCTGTTAAGAGCTTTTTAGCGGGCGGCAAAGTGAATTGAATTTGGAACTTGAAAATTTCATAGAAATCGAACGTAAATTGTATAAATTACTGGCTGGTAAGTGATGGCTGCACAGCGCGGTGTCCTGAGCTAACTAAAAAAAACTAAAGAGCGCCATTTCTGTTCGTGTTCGTCATTATTAATGTTCTTGTAATCAGTAAACATATTTTATTGTATTCCATGTAAGTATATAATATAATAAGTTCTACGTCAAGTTATGAAAGTGACAATCCATGAACTCCTGGAACAATAACTATAGAAGGTAACTACGTCGTACAAAACTTATTTTTTCTCATAGAAAGGGAATGAAAAGTAGAGTATATTACTCGAGGGCAAATTATTTTTCCCTCGAGTAAAGTACACCACTTTGAATCCCTCACTGCGCTCAGGATTCTACGTTAGAATCCCTCGCTATGCTCGGGATTCTATTCTAGAATCCTTCGCTTCGCTCGTGATTCAAAGTAGCGCCCTCGCCGTAAAAATACTATTTTGCCCCTTGTTATACAATCTACTATTTAATATCCAGCCGGTAGGTCCAGTCCTAGCTTTCAAACAAACAAGCAAACTAACAAACTCTTCAGCTTTATAATATTTTTCTGCATACGTCAATTCAGATCATTTTTTTAAGAAGGTAAATTATTTTTAACCCCCGACGGAAACCCGAAAGGGGTGTGTGTGTGTGTGTAAGTCTGTCTGTGGCATCGTAGCTCCCAAACGGATGAACCGATTTTGATTCTGTTTCTTTTGTTTGAAAGATGGGTTAGGGGAGAGTGTTCTTAGCTATGTTTTATAGAAATTGGTTAAGCCATTTCAAAGCTATGAGGGGTGAAAGTCGTGATGAAAAATTTAATGTGTTGGGTATCAAATGAAAGGTCGTATCTTATATATACAATGTCTATCCATCTAGAATCTAGGACACGCTTATTTATAATTACCTTTTTAATAAACGTCACTAGCACTAAAAACTCTCTCTCTTATACATCACGACACCGCAAGTTTTATAAAAACCGGTTTAGCCATTCGAAAGATATGAGGAGTGGAATGTATTGCTAATTCTGTAACCACACTCCGCGCAATTCGCATTAGCTCTGAATAATTGTTGATAGACTATTCGTCATTGTTGACATTAAAAACCCCTATAAAAAGCAAAAAATAAAAAATTAAATTAAAAATTTAAAAAAACCCCGACCCCTCTTCGGGGGGACCGCTCTATACCTAAACAGAGACAGACGTACGGTTAGGTTATGATTAGGTGAGCGGTCCCCGACGAGACAAACTGTTAGTTAAAAATATGAATAGGTAAATAATATAGCTAGCTATAATAATAATACAGGTTCAATACTTCCGGGTAGATAGGTCATAATATAATAGTTATTTTTTTACTTTTTACAGGTTTTTTTATTGTTCTTTTTTTGTGAGTCGGGGGTTTTTTAAATTTTTAATTTAATTTTTTTCTATGAACATTCTTACGTATGTCATACTGTACTCGAGAGGACTCAAACCACATAGTCAATGTCTATCCATCTAGAATCTAGGACACGCTTATTTATTATTACCTTTTTAATAAACGTCACTAGCACTAAAAACTTTTTTTTCTTCTTGCAGTACACTGGGAATTATATATAGGAGGAATTGGAGTCGTTTTGGGAATTATAATTATTAGTCTATGTGGTTCTACCATTTACTACAGAAAAAAAGGTTTTTTTTTTATATTTTTAAAGTGTTTTGCCACTCCCTGATGAAAAGTCAAGGCGACATCTAGCGACTGATCTCTCTCTCTCTCTTTCTCTCTCTCTCTCTCTCTCTCCTAACACAGCCAAGAAGACTATTGACAGAAGGCCTTAGATTGGCATCCCAATGATGTGCCTCTTCACGCTCCGCTTGAATTACCCGGGGTTGTAAGAGAAGGGAAACTGGGACATCCTTCCGAGGGCTTACCCGGGGCGCCCAACCATAGGCTGTTGGGCGTTACGTGAGGTTTTTTAGTCGGTAGGAGTCCGGCATAGCATCCATGATGGATTTTCCATCACGTTAAAAAATAGAAAAAAAAAGGGAAACAATTAAAGCACTCCTTATGCTGGCTGTGAGATTTAGTTGGGGCCAATAATGTACCCTGGTGAAGACAATAGAAGCGTGAAGTCTGATACTTCAAAACGTGGATCTGGCTCTGATTCAAACCGTTGTAAATCCATTTCTGGTAAAGAAAATACTCGAACCCTTTTCATAAAACAAACATACAAATGCAAATGAGCCTAGCCTAGACCAATCCACTACTGGTCGTAAGCCTCTCTCAATTCCATTTTTTAACGTATGGAATGCGTCATGGATGCCGTGTCCTACCGACTAAAGTGCCCTTCCATCTGTCTAAGATCAGGAGGATATTCCCGATTGCCTGACACAAACAGTGATCGCGGTCTCATCCGAGGGATTGGGTATTATTCCACTTGTTGGAGAAGCTCGAGTGTTATCCCGCTTCATGGAGGATGGGAGAGAGCATGGTGGCTAGACTCACAGCCCTGGAAACATGACCATAACACATTAACACGATATTAACCGGCACAAAAATCTTTTTCAAGTTTGCTTGACAAGACAAGATTTACAAATTTTATTATTTTTGATTTTCAGTAAAAGTATTGAGTCGACTCCGGAACCTAAACATGAGGACAGATAGAATAGAAGAAGAGGAACAAAAAGATAGTGAGTAGTATTCTAGTATGTGAAATATAGGCATCTTCAGTTCTTTCATGCAAAAAGTTTATCGCGTGATACCTTTCGGTCCTGTCACGGTCGCCACTTTTATGGCGGTTAAGAACTAATTGATGCAACTTATTTTACGATGATATTTTCTATTACGTGTTTTGTACTTATAAAGCAGCACATTAAAGCAGGATGATTAATAGTACCTATCTTATAGAAAGACAGGGCCTCTTCATGGACTGAGAGGCAGTAACAAAAATCCCTGCTTTTTTATTTTGGGCGTACTTGCGACGAAAGGAGATTCTGTTCTATGCTTTTTTTATCTGCATTGTTATGCCACCCATAATATGCCTTACGTCTCTTAATATTTCTCCTCTTTATAATAAAGAAGTTGGCTCTTAAGTTCTCGACCAAGTTCTACATTTCTATTATCTGACTCATTTTAATATTATTCATTATCATAACAATTGGTAAGATGGAAACATTCAATTTTTTTTCTTGTTCTTGTAGCGTTACTTATTTCTTTCTAGCTTGGCCAATTTGTATAGTATTACTGTTTTAAATAATTATAATGCTTTCTAACTGCCCAAATTCCTTCATTAAAGACCTTTAAGTAAAGTACAATGATGTTCCAGACCGCTACTGGACCAAACCTCTGCAGAAAGCCAAGAGTCAAGCTGAACTTTTTGACAAGGATCGAGAGAGTGCTATCTATGAGGACCCCAAAGCCATTGGGGGTAAGTTTATTATGGCTTCTAACTACAGTTCGGTTGGTTTGAGAATGCGTTCTTAACATTTGCTATTCTTGGACATTTTGATTAGCATTCTCTCTATATATATCCCTCTCTCTTTTCCTTTCGCTTTCTCTCATGGCTGTTGCTTTTGTGTAATTCTAGCATTGCTTATTGGGACAAACTCATATGGAGATTGAAATACATTTTATTGTTACACGAGAGCGACAAATATCAGAAAAGCATTCTCTCACCGGCTGAACTGTACATAACTAATCCTTTTATTTACGAAATAGATATCATGGCCTGTTATTTTTATTCTTGGAATCTTACTAATATTATAAATGCGAAAGTTTGTGAGTGTGGATGTTTGTTACTCTTGCACGCTCAAACCGCTGAACGGATCGGGCTGAAATTTGGTACAGAGATACATTATAGTCTGGAATAACACATAGGCTACCTTTTATCCCGGGAATAACTTCCCGCGGGAACAAATTTTACGCGGGCGAAGCTGCGGGCATCAGCTAGTAATTAATAATATAGAATTGAATCTCCTTTATACATTACACGACTTTATATCTATGATTACACCTAAAATTTTCTTCTTTTTCGAAATTACTTTGGACTGTAATTAGTTCGCTAAACACACCATAATTAAATATAATTATGTGTGCCTCGATATATTAGCGCTCTAAAGCAAGGACACAGGTTCGCTTGAAACATGAAATTTCTTCTCTTTCACATAATTTCTTTGTAAATCTAAGCTTTCATATTTACGTATTTTAATTTTTTAAATATTGTTAGGTTATAGAATAATTTCCTTTGTTCAAATTGTTCATTTTATTGTTTATATTGTTTCAGTGACTGCGAACCCGCCACCAGAACTGCCACGTAAGTTGCTTTCATAGGTGTTGACTGCCTCGTTGACCTGGAGTTCGTATGGTGCGACTGCGGATTACGAGGACGTAGGTTCGATTCCCACAATGCGTGGCAAAAAATTATCATCATCGTCCTCCGTTCCTTTTCCCAACTACATTGGGATCGGCTTTTTAATCTAATAGCGATGCGAGCTTGGATATTTTCGGTAAAACGAATGTCATCGGACATCCACAGCCAGTTAACGCTCAACGCCCAACCCATTCGCCCAACTGGGACTCAAACCCACGACCCTGATATTAAGAGTCTCTTTCAATTGAGCAAAACGGCAAAAAATGAATATAAGTATTTCTATCCGTCATCTGACACCCATAACACAAGCAGGTTAATCCTAGTTTACTTTGGGAGTCAGATTGTGCTGTTTAAAAATTAAAATTTTTATCACTGACTATACTAAGAAGAATGCTACCTTGAGGAACTCCATATGTTCGATAGAAAGCTTGATAAAAAACATAGTAGTAGATTGAAGTCTAAACCGTATATTTCCTACTACAGTATTATCTCAGTCTGACAATAGTGTCAGACATGCAAATAGTTGCATTAATCGTACTTACTAAAATCATGTAAGGGGTGCACCAAGGCAGCATATTCGGTCCTTCATGTTCATTTTAACATATACTTACTGATAATATTATCATAGTTTTAGAAATTAGTTTTCTTAAACATAGTCTGAAAATTGAATGTGAATAATCATAATTCATACTTTTAAGGTATAAAGTATATTCATGAATTTTGAACAATTTTTCAGCGACTCCCAGACCAGATGTAAATAAGTTCTCCACTTTGAAAATGCCACCTTCTCCACCCATGAGGGATCAAACTAAAGCTTCTCCAAACTCCACTTTCCCGAGGAAGAAACACGCAGGTAGTGTATTCTTTACTTTGAACAATTGTAAAATCTTTTTGACGTGACAACGTCTTATAATTCGATGGAGCCGGCTGCACGAACGAAAAATGATGACGCAATACGTCGTTACCTCGCTCTGAGGCGTTCCATTTATTTTAGTAATGTTGTCAACAGATGGCACTATAATCAATTGATGTTTTTATATTTATTTTTATTTTTATTTTTTTTTTTTTTTTATATTTTTTTTTTATTTTTTTTGTTTTTTTTTTATTTTATTTTTTTTTATTTTTTATTATTCTTATTTTGCTTATGACGTTGTCACGTTCAACCATCGTCAGTAAACCGACTTTACAGACAACCGATTTTTTTTTCAATTAATTTTCTCCAGATAGGTACCTACTTTACTAACTAATGTTTATTTTGGGTTTTCAGATAAAATACCCATTTCCAAGCGACCACCGCTTCCTCTACCTCAGGATGAAATCTATAATGGTATCTATTGATTTTTTTTAAACATATATTTATAAATATCTGTTATAATTTTTGTGAGGGTGATTACTGTGCCACATTGATCAGACAAGTTGGTACAGTACCCTACAAACAACTTGAGCATCGCGAGAGGTGGTGGGAGAAAGTTTGCGCATGTACACTTACGTGCAAAAATATTGTGTCATTGAAAAACGCTATTTTTTTATTATTGACATTTTATTGTGTTAGCTAATAACTTTTTAGTTGGTGATATAGAGAGAAAAGAGATCATGAAAGACAAGGTCGTTGCTCAAGAAGTTTGCCGGTTACTGTACAGGGGGTTGTATTGTGGTTGTATCGAGCTTTCTCTTTACCTACTACATATTAATTAGTTAGTTACTTCACAATGAGTTCGTCCATTAGCCAAGAGAAGCAGAATAGCAAGAAAAGCACAAAAACAAGAAAGGTTAGCTAAGGTATATGAAGTTCTCCATTTTCCTGATTAGACCCATTAAAATATTTAAAAATAAAAAGAGTCTACTCTTGACCACGGCTAATGCAACATAGCCGAAACGTCGAGAGGTGAGCAAAGTTTGAAATGTATACGCGAAAAAGACCCGCAATCAATAATGTGTAGTGCAACTCGTGTGAGTTTAAAAACCATTTAAATTTTGTAAAGAAATATTTCAATTACCCTCAATATTTTTAAATTGTGCTTTCAATGTGTTTTTATTTTATTAATATTGTTTTTTTAATGATCGAATGAAACGGTAGCATTATACTGACATGTCCTATTTCAATTATTCTGTTACAGAGGCCGAAGAGGATGACACATACGAACCGCCTCCCATACATGAAATATTACGTACGTATAACGAACTAGCGGACGTCACGCGGTTTCACCCGCGTGACGTTCCCGTTCCCGTGGGAATACGGGAATAAACTATAGCCTATGTTCACCGCAAAGAGTGTAGCTGCCCAACAGTGAAAGAATTTTTCAAATCGGTCCAGTAGTTCCGGAGCTTATTCGTTACAAACAAACAAACAAAAAACTAAAAATCAAAAACAAATCTTTCCTCTTTATAATATTTGTAGGCGATTCCACGGTTAGGTTAGGATCGGCCAAAGCTTGCCACGTGGGTATTTGGACGAGTAACGGACAAAGCAATCACCAGATAACCATTATGAACATGTCACGGTACACTTACTTAATTAAACACTACTAAACCTATAACCGCGTGGCACAAGGAGGAACATTGCAACAGTGTCTGGGGCTTGCAACCCATACAAGCAGGTTTGAGGTGGCCACCTTTTACAATGCGCATAACGCTCACCTTCCACCGCTAACAATTTGCCCTATTGCCCGTTTACTTTCAGGTTTCTATCTACTGTTAGACCTCAGAAGAAAACACGGAGATGGCAGCACACTCGTTTATTCTCAACTATACAAATAATCAATTTAAGAACTAGGAAACCTAATACCGCGTGGCACAAGGAGGAACATTGCAACAGCGTCTGGGACTTGCAACCCAATCTGTAGGTTTGAGGTGGCCACCTTTTACAATGCGCATAACGCTCACCTTCCACCGCTAACAATGTTCCCCATTGCCCGTATACTTTCACGTTTCTATCTACCGACGGCTAGTTTAAGACTGAGCCCCACAAAATGGCGTAACATTCCCCACCCGGTCATTATTAAGTGTTGCCACTGCAGATACCAGCCAGACCTTAGGTACATATGCTAATAATTCTGTAACAGTCGGCCATCCTATGGGAACGAGTCCCTTCGTTCTAATTAACTATAATTTACATTTCTATTAAACATTGTTTTGTTAAATAATTGAACGTATCACTCGCATCACTCTTATAATCATCTATATTAAGATTTTTACTGTACGTGTATAATTATATACACTTAAACTACTACAGATTCTTCGACTATGGTATAGCTGCATGCCGCAAAGGTTACTTCTTTCACCAGAACGACACACAACTGCGATGTCTCTTACCAATCGTGGGCGGCGAGGTCGTTTACGCCAATCTTGCCCGGCTCGAGAACACCCGTCACTACTATGGTATAGCCGGTCGCAAAGGTTACTTCTTTCACCAGAACGACACACAACTGCGATGTCTCTTACCAATCGTGGGCGGCGAGGTCGTTTACGCCAATCTTGCCCGGCTCGAGAACACCCGTCACTACTATGGTATAGCCGGTCGCAAAGGTTACTTCTTTCACCAGAACGACACACAACTGCGATGTCTCTTGCCAATCGTGGGCGGCGAGGTCGTTTACGCCAATCTTGCCCGGCTCGAGAACACCCGTCACTACTATGGTATAGCTGCATGCCGCAAAGGTTACTTCTTTCACCAGAACGACACACAACTGCGATGTCTCTTACCAATCGTGGGCGGCGAGGTCGTTTACGCCAATCTTGCCCGGCTCGAGAACACCCTCACTATAACTATATTTCAATCACTCTAAAATTATGCGTTCACTCCGTTTTACAATCATTAATATTTGTCGTCCTAAATCTGTAACAATTCAATCTCATATTATCAAATTACAATTACTCATTGACACTGTTTACAGTTGAAGAGCAAGTAGCAGTGTCTTCGCCAAAATTAGATGATAAGTAAATTACTCAGGCTCAATTCAATTTTATGATTTAAATCCCTCATCAATCACTTATACACACGCATACGTATGTACTCGATAATTTACAATCATTTTTCACATCCTGCCTACATACATCACTAGGTATACTTAAATCACTAAAATTATGCATTCACTCCGTTTTACAATCATTAATGTTTGTAGTCCTAAATCTGTAACTATTCAATCTCATATCATTAAATTACAATTACTCATTGACACTGTTTACAGTTGAAGAGCAAGTAGCAGTGTCTTCGCCGAAATTAGCTAATAGGTAGATACATTATTCAGGCTCAATTCAATTTTATGATTTAAATCCCTCATCAATCACTAATACACACGCATACGTACCTATGTACTCAATAATTTACAATCATTTTTCACATCCTACCTAATACATCACTATACTTAAATCACTAAAAACTACGTTTTACAATCTTAAATGTTTGCCGTCCTAAATCTGTAACTATTCGATCAAACTATCTATCTGGACAGTGGCGAAACATATTATATCTGAACAATGGCAAATCTTTTAAACAATTTGCTTAAACAATACCAAACTATTTAGGTAGGTATCTGACCAGTGGGAAATCTTAACTTTCGCTTGACTACGCGTGGTAACCAGGTATCAATATTAACAACGGTAACCATTATGCATTTAACAACCAACAGTACTGCTGAACCACTCAACATTATAACACTTAAACACTGTCACACTAAACATCGACATAATAACCAGTTAATACACAAAACGATTATCATCTAGAAACCCGTCGACAGATTGCTCAAACTTAACCAATATCCATGGAATATCTGCTTATTTAAACTCTAACTAATGTATGTACTATAGAAGAACTGCAACTATTTAGTAACTCGCCAAACAGTTACGCAAATGTGTGAACGAAACCATATCGCGGTTCACAAAGCCGTACAACGCTATCTATCGACGTTGAGGAACATAATTTTAAAGCAACTTAACTAAACTGACTCTTTAACTAAAACTGCCTATTACTCGTATCTATCATCCAGGGATCTCATCCAATCCGTTTCCATTTCCGTCCAAAAAAACCAATCCGTTTCTCAGGGTGGTTTAATGTCAACCAAGTCTTGTCAGGCGTGACACCGTTTCATGTAATGTCTTGACCTGAAATCAAAAGATAAACAAAAAGAGAAAACCATGTAAATTCGTGCAATAAAAAAAACATTGTTATCATTCATCAATTTGGATAGGTACTCGTCCAAAATTTACCGAATAACTCGATTATTAACTCGTAAAATGTTGCTTTATGTGTACGCTAACTTCGAGGGTATAATTTACTAGCAAAAACGAAATTTGTTTTTTTTCTTTACCTTTACGAGGTGTGATAAATACTAATATCACAGACAAAAATACATCCGACACAATAGACAAAGCCGATAACGAACCGACATGACACCTTCAGACCCAACCAGTTTACCTAACCGTCAAACTTCTGTTCAAACTAGCGAAAAATTCTAAATCTATGGTTAAAACTACTATCTCGCGATTCTATCAGAGTAAAAATTAGTAGGTATTTTTGAAACAAATGTAATGCAGCTTATTGGAGGTAGTACCATTTTAAACCATTTTCCACGAAGTAACCAATTTACAGCAAGTTTCTTTAATCCCTAGAAGGTAAGACGCCACTGGACGCGATGGAATCCTTGAATTGCAGCAAAGTCAAATCAAATCTCGCATCCGTGTGAAATTTCAGTCTCCCTATCAAATTGTCAAGCATGAGAACAAGTTTATCCACGAGGTTAGCCCATTGTGTTAGGAATCTTGTTCCAAACACTCCGTTACTACTAACAGACTAACTCAGTAACAGAAAGCGAGCTACGCTCTACCCGCAACAATCATGTGTGATGAAATTGTTCACCCGAAAAGCTCCACAAAGTAATCCGTGATAGCATTAGTCTATTCTTAAACGTTTGGACACAATAATCCGTCTAGTAGAAATCAAATTTATTCCAAACTAATACAAATCTTTTGAAACTTAATAGCTGAGATGGTAAAGGGTCTAGGGACTTCATCATTTGAGTATCCTACTTAATGGAAAAAGACTACGTGACCTGTAATGTCCAATGTCCATCATCGTAGCACGTCGATTTTCATAACTACTCAGCAGCTCAATGACGCTACTCCTCTCGTAGCTCCGACACAACGCGTGACCACGCCGGCGCCGCTTGTGCTCACGCTGTGTGTCCACAGCACCCGCGCAAGCCGCCGTCGACTCGCGCTCTGCTTCTCCGCTACGCCGGCGATGGAGTACCCACAGCGGCTACAGCACAACCGCTCACGGTGAAGGTTACCGAGGCCTCGGCACTCTCCAGATCATTTTCCGGAACTCGTCACATGAAAGTTTACAAAATTCAGAGTTAAAGTACACCGGTAGCCAGTTACTGTACATGTCTTCCACAAAAATGTTTTGAGGAATGGCATGGCAGTGGCCACACCATTCCCTGAACAGATTAATCCCGTCCATGATATAAGCGACGGTGGCTCATACCTACATTTCCTATCTATACCCAACAACGTTACAACTCTAATCACTACTTAGTCGGATATCTTCTAACCTAATGAATTATATTATAATTTTCTAAGGGAATACGATTAGATAACATCAGTCATTCGAGGGTTGCCTTCTGGAGTCCATCCCAATCACGTTCGGTCAATAAAAATGTAACCAAAAAAACATTTATTTCGCATAATCCTAATACATAGGCACTTGCGACACGTCAATGAATACAATGCAAATAGTACCACCAGTTCGGAACGCGGCCCGCTTGAGAAGAACTGGCAAGAAACTCGACAGGCTTTTCTTTTTGTGCTCTATTTACAAAATTTAAACTAAAAATCACAAACTATTGCTTGAGAATGCAGTAGAGCAAGCAGATCATTTCCAGGCTTCCTTGTCAAGCAAATAATCGTCAATTGAATAGCCACAATTAGAAAACTCTAGTTAACCTGATCACCCTCGTCTACATCAATAGACAACTTAAATACCGACTGCAGCACCATCCGCCGGGCTGAGACTGATTCAAACCATCGAAGGCCACCCAATGTTAACAAAAAAATATCACGCAGGTATCAACGAAGATTCCGTCGGAAGGTAAATTAGAAAAATTCACTTTTACTTCCAACTTAACTGAAATTCAACAATTCTCACAAAATATGATCACATACACACAGACACACTCATCACAGCCGAGTTTAGTTATCGCATCGAATTACCTCCTGATCGTTTGAACCTGAAAACGTTTAAGCTGACACAACCAGAACCACTTTCATATCAGTATAGTACAGGGTAACTAACGGACCTTTTCATATCCCCAACCAACATACGTAGGTAGATATATATTCTTTTAACCAAAACCTTTAACCGAACCATAGATCTAGACCTCTGGCTGGCTCTCTTAATCTGTTGCAAAACTATACTTAAAATAAAACCCGGACTTGGATGCACCCGTTCTAGAACACTCATCTACATTGTAGATCATACTAATTCTAACTGGTTTCGCTTTAATATTATTATCACACCTATACAAAAACGTAGTTCTTCGTTAAACATCTGTAACTGTGATATTGAAAATTTTCACTATGAAACATTTCAGGGGCTAACAGCATCGGAAACCCTCAAAAACTACATGCGATCCGTTTATTTAATATATATAAATAACCTGTAACTGAGCTTTCACTTTCCCATATAAGCATTCATACCAACTAAGTTAACCCTCTTTTCTTTTATATTACAAATCTTTCTAACGACTGCCATCAGTATCCCAATAGGTCTGACAAAGCTAAACTAGAAAAATCTCATTATGATTTCGAACAGTAGGTACTAGCGTTCAGAGCTATTTATTTTGCCATAGCCACAATCTTGTCAACTATCTACACCAACAGCCCAATGAAACACCACAGTGAGAAATATAAACACGTGGGTCACGGTCACGCTCACGCCTTAACAGTCACACCAAAAGCACAACTACAATAGAACCCAATATAACGAAGTAGGAAAACCTAGCACGCCGTTGTATTACTCACTATATATACGACCATTCAACGACATGGCGCTAGCTAACCAGGATCACCTATGAACCCTGTATCATACTGTACAAGAGGAGCCTCTCAATGTCGTCGTATAACACTGCTGGCTGGCCCCCTGAACCTTGGTTTCCAATACACACAACCTTAATAGGGCGGATGCCTACTTTTAACCAGTCACATTATCAATAAGATACGTATTTGTTAGCCTCTCAACGCAGTAGGTACCACAAGTTGTTTTCACACTCCCTCCTGATACTATAACGCTTGACCTTCATACACCCAATACACTCTTAAACAACACTAAAATTACAAAAAAAAATCGTGAAAGTGTGACCGAGTACTAGGCGACCAGCGCATGTTAACTGCGAAATCCATTGTAGAACCGAACTTTTACACCAAACACCCAACACAAACCAATTAAGGATCTGAATATTCACTTCATGATTCGATAATGTATTCAATTTCATTAGTACCGAATCTACGCAATATACCTAATCACTAAACTTACACTTTTTTTTTAACCCACCTGTTCCTTTTTTTCTTTTATTAACAGGATCGCGACACTTTTTTTTTTAAACTACTAGCATAAAACAACAAGGTACAGAACGCAAACTCATGTATGTACCGTTTCTTACCTTTTCCAAACCTACCCTCGGCTACGCGCACTGGCGTACAAACCAGTATCGAAATTACTTTGCAAATTCTTTGACTTCATGTTTGTGAAATCTGTGCTACCATGTAGGTAAAACCTAACGGCCCATTTTCCCATCATTGGCAAAACTCAGCATACTGTTAGATGAAAAGTACTAATTGAATTAACCAGCAATATCTTTCGCCTTACTAATCGTTAACCAGCATTATCTATCCTTCATTATTAAATCTTAACCAGCAATATCTATCCTTTTTACCAAATCCACGTTATGGCAAGGCAGATACCTACATAGTTTTATCCTACTAGTTAAAGTAACCATTTTATACGAAATTAATATGCGTGTACTTACATGGCGTGGGTTATAATGCCACTTCTGAGATGTTAGACCTCAGAAGAAAACACGGAGATGGCAGCACACTCGTTTATTCTCAACTATACAAATAATCAATTTAAGAACTAGGAAACCTAATACCGCGTGGCACAAGGAGGAACATTGCAACAGCGTCTGGGACTTGCAACCCAATCTGTAGGTTTGAGGTGGCCACCTTTTACAATGCGCATAACGCTCACCTTCCACCGCTAACAATGTTCCCCATTGCCCGTATACTTTCACGTTTCTATCTACCGACGGCTAGTTTAAGACTGAGCCCCACAAAATGGCGTAACATTCCCCACCCGGTCATTATTAAGTGTTGCCACTGCAGATACCAGCCAGACCTTAGGTACATATGCTAATAATTCTGTAACACTACCGACGGCTAGTTTAAGACTGAGACCCACAAAATGGCGTTGCCGCTCATTATTGAATCTACCTTCATTGCTATTGCAAAAATCTAGGCAAAGACAACGAAACCTTACAAATGGCAGGTGTCACTCTCGTTTCACTGTCAACGCGCCGTCATATTAGTATAGATATTAATATTAATTTTGACAACAAACTAATTTTTGGATTTGACATACATATAGTCACGACTTTATCCCCGAAGACAGTAATAGGTGGTGAACCTTTTGCCGTGTTGAGATGGACAGTCGGTTGTGATGACTCAATTTTGATTTTTTTTCAATCGCCCATAAGGCCTTCAACTTTGCTCAGGCCGGGACTCCACCAAAGCGGAGACGAGACGAGCGGAGACGAGATGTTTTTTAAACAACCAATAGAAATGCGTTATTGATACATCTCCTCTCCGCTTCGCATCAGTGGAGATCGCTATGCGGAGATGTGGAATATTTGTATGGCGCGATGGAAGCGGAGACGTGAGCTGCGCGCGGTCGACGCGCAGCTCAAACGAGGGATGTGAGCGGCGGCGGCGTGCTGTGAGCGACGTCACCGTTCCAATCAATCAAATCAATTCTGTTTCTTCAGACAGTAGTTCTTCTATCTCCTTCTTCTTCTTCTTCTTCAAGTAAAAGAAGACACTTTTTTGTAATAATAGCGACATCGTCTACCTTTCGTGTCAGAACGCGTACTGAGCACTCAATACACCGCACATCTCTTCTCGCATAGCACACAGCACACCGCACTCCTCTCCGCTATGGTGGAGGCCCCCGAGCTGAAAAACATCTCTTCTCGCACAGCACGCAGCATACTGCATACATCTTCGCTTTGGTGGAGTCCCGGCCTTAATGTTATAACAATCGGAACCAACGACTTGATGTGAATTCGCAAGCACGTAAACGCTCGCAAATGAATTGTAACTTATAGTAGGTGGTAGTCACCCATCTAAGGACCAGCCACAATAAAATTTGCTTACTACATTGATCGTTTAGAGAACTTTGGGTCCGCGGCTACGAGCGCTTCTTTCCGTACTTTATGAGTGGGTAAATGGGTAATTTACGGTGAATGCTCTGAAGAGCTCTTCAACCTGATCCCACCATCTCCTTTCCGATCCCGAACAACGCGTGCTGGGCAGAGATGCCACTCATACACAGTGGAGAGAATCTTCGCCAGAACAGAGCGTTTCAAAAGATCGGTCCTCTGTCGAACTATAAAAACATGGAACGACCTGCCCGCACACGTGTTTCCCTCATCTTACAATCCCGGGTTCTTCAAGAGGAGCGTGAAGAGGCACATCACAGGGCCGCCAACCTGAGGACCACTGTCTAAAGTCTTACGGACTGAGGGACTGGCCCCCCAATTGCTAGATGCGCCACGGCTTACCATCAGGCTGGTAGCGACGTCAATTTGGCGAGCTAAATATATAAAAAAAATCTGGAAGAAAAGCGGAGTAGTATGGAGTTATCGCTAGTATTCTGCTAAGGACAGTTGAAATAGATAAAAATTACGTACACTAAGGCTTTATGTTCGAAAGAGACTCATCTTGGGGTGAACTTTATACTAGAAAATATTCTCTGATTTGATCTGATAAAACTATATTATTGTAATTTATTAGATACTCTTGCCTTTTTAACGTATCAAAACACGATTAGAAATACTTTGTTTGATCGAAATCGCTCTCGAAAAATGAGAAATATTGCAAAAATCTTAACAAGTATGTACTTTTTTTATCTAAATAAATGAGTTTAATTCTCATAAAAACTTGTCATAAAATAGATATAGGTCTTTAGAACAATATTTTCCGTCTAGATTTTTTCTTAAAACCCCTCAGATTTTCTAACAGTAGGTACCTAATATAATATAGGTATTAGAATCGAATGAAATCCGGCAAAGGCGTACGCTGCAATCGTTCGAATTGCCTTAGGATTTGTCAAGGCAGAACATTGCAGCCTTTAAAATATTTTTTTCTTATTCCAGAACAACAACAAAATCAGAAACGCGGAAAACTAGATAAAATCAAAATAACGGAAAACATATCGAGACCGAGACCAGACATCTCTGGTAAGAAACCGATTCACGAGAAGCTTGGCAAGGTCCTACCGAATATACCGATGGGTGGTCTGAAGCCCCCGGGGACGAATAAGCCGGCTAAGCCGCCTATACCGCGTAAGTACCCCTTTTTGTTTTTGTGGAAAACCCAGGTCACCTATGTTTGACCAATAGGTAATTCGCAAATTATTATTTCCCAAAAAAAAATCGCATAATTTCATTTGCCAAATGATTATTTAGCAAAAATCTCTTTATAAATAACTAGTGGACGTCACGCGTTTCACCCGCGTAGTTCCCGTTCCCGTGGGAATACGGAAATAAAATATAGCCCATGTTCACCGCAAAGAGTGTAGCTTTCCAACTGTGAAAGAATTTTCCAAATCGGTCTAGTAGTTCCGGAGCCTATTCGTTACAAACAAACAAAAAAAACAAATCTTTCCTCTTTATAATATTAGATTGTAACGCAAACGTATTGTTTGGGTAGGTAGTGAACGCTTAAACAATAACTTATTACCAACTAGTACCTACTTATACCAATTTTTATTCAATCAAATATTTCATTTGGAAAAATAAGTTTTACGCAAAATAAAATACGGCAACTATAAATAAATAAATAAATATTCACGGACATTTCACACATCGCTATCTGATCCAAAAGTAAGCTAGGAATAACCTGCTTGTGTTATGGGTATCAGACCACGGATATTAATACTTATATACTTTTTAGATACATACATATTATACATAAAAACACCCAGACTCTTGGAACAAACATTTATGGGTCACACAAATATTTGTCTCCGGTGGGAATCGAACCTACGACCTCCAGCGCCGCAGGCGGTACCTATCACTACCGACTGGGCCAAAGAGGCAGTCACTACTTATTTCATACCATCAATTTTCAATTTACCATTTCTATTCAGTCAATTGTTTAGTCAATGACAAAATTATTAAGTTTCGGCATAGATTAAGGAGTAGCAAGAAATTCTAAATCTATGAGTTTCGGAGTCACACCATTTATCTTGATTTTATAAAAAAAAACTAGCTGATGCCCGAAGCTTCGCCCGCGTAAAATTTGTTCCCGTGCCCGCTTCCCGTATTTTATCCCCTTGGGGGTAGAATTTATCAAAATCCTTTCTTAGCGGATGTCTACGTCACAACATCTACCTGCATGCCAAATTTCAGCCCGATCCGTCCAGGGGTTAGGGCTGTGCGTTGATAGATCACTATGTCAGTCAGTCAGTCACCTTTGAGTTATATATATTTATATAATATAATATAATATAATAATATAATATAATAGGTATATATCCACGAAGGCTAATGCGGGAGCTCCACTTCGCTGGCGAAGATTCAAACTAGCGATGTCGCTATTGCTTTCCATCAGGCGGGTGGTCTCATTTTGAGAGCTAAATAAAACTTACTTACCTATATTTTTTTGTTTACAGAAGGCAAACCCCTACCTCCAAGAAATAAAGGTGAGTGTTGAGCATCTTTAAACATTATACATCATGTACAATTACCTCCAATATTGCATGGGCCCCTTAAGATCTATAATCCCATGCACATTTGAGTCCAAACTACAAAAACTCCGCTAGATTAACTTTACTCGAATATAATATTGCATAGACACCTAGAATCACAAAAAATGTACTAGATGGCATATGTACATTACTCAAAAGATTAATCAGTTGCTATTTTGACAATAATCGCGTTCCTGTGTGAGGTATTAAAAAAATCGGCAACGCTAGATACTTGACTTCCAATGTTATCCGATAGATGGCGTCAATTCTCAGTGCAAAGCAATTTCGTTTCGGATTGACCATGCATTCTCAAATTCGTCTGTACGGTACGGCAATTAAAACTACCCTACTTTATAATAAGCCCTTAAAGTGATGTTTAATAGAACTTTGTTCCTAGGAGAGAGTGTAAGTCTATCTGTATCCAAAATTTAATCCAAATTGGTTCAGAAATTAGAGCGTGATCGAGTACAAACCATTCCACAAACTTTCACACTTATTGGGATTATTAAAAAACTAGCTATTGCCCGCGACTTCGTACGCGTGAAAACTATGTTGTAATGCCAATTTAATTGCTCTCTGCTTAGTCCCTAGGATATGTAGCATGATAACATATAGCCTATTTGAAGACCCTATCCCTAGTTAATATTTGTGCAAAATTTGAATCAAATCAAACAAAGCAAAGCAAACAGACAAACAGACAAAAAAATTTCTACCTATATTATTCTTCGGTATGTTAAACACCCAGCGAGTATTATTTTTTAAATATTTCCAATGTACAGTTTTGACTATTCTATGATTTTAAGTTTCAGCCCCTCTCTATAAAATAGAGTGCAGAGGGGCTTATGGCGAAACTTTGTCTGTAGTCTGTGACTCGGATGCATTAAACTACGTCACTAGGTAACGTGGATCATCTGTTCAAAGTTTGAAATAAAACAAAAATGTCAACGTCCATCGCATTGAACTTTCACAATCAACGTGTTAGAGAGGGGCAGTCTGGTGAGAACGATCTCACGTCTTTCTTGTTATTATTATGTATAGATAGTAAAACGTCCCACTGTTCAAAACTTCATTCCGCCCATGAGACCTTCAACTTGGCTTAACGACTGTCTTATTCTGATAGTGTAACACCTCTGGTGTAGTAAACGTCCATAGGCTTCGGTGACCACTCTCCCGATCAGTACCTACTTGTATGCTATCTATGAAGTATAAAAGTATTACTAACTAGCTGACCCCGCAACTTCGTTTACGTCACATAAGGTGTATGAAAGGAGAGGTATTTCTTCATCAGACTCATCAAGCAGCGTGTGAAACTGCCCTGTTTGCTTAGTCATAAAAGACTGAATTGTTTTAAAATAGAACATAGAAGACTGATTTTTTTTAAAATAGTGTTAATCATTAAGCTCTTTTATGATTAAGCCAACACGCCAGTTTAGATTTACACCCACACTCAAATAAACCCCTACAATTAAAATTTTCAAAATATCTGATTCTTAAAAGTGTTATAACTTTTTTATTTATAAACCGATCGACATGAAATAAACGCTAAATGTTAATTGGAGCAAATCTCAACACAATAAAAAAACCGCATTGCAATCGGTTAAGTGGTTACTGAGATTAGCGTGCACAACCGTACAGACAAACAGACATACAGACAAACAGACAAAAATTCTAAAAATCATTGTTATGGGTTCTATTGCGCTCATAAAGCCCCCGTAATAATACAGACAGCGACCCTGTTACGATTTTATTTTATGTATTGATGATTGATTGATTGATGATAGGCTTCGACCAAGTAACAGTATAGACGGGCCCACGTCATACAATACGAACTCAAAAAGCGAGACTAGTTCACTCACAAAGATATTGTAACAACGACACGACATACATTCTTTTTTCGAATGTTGGGGTAGTGTTTTTACACTAAGGGAAAGCACAGGAAGGCATCTTGCCTAAAACTTTATCATGCCACAAGTGTTTCTCCTTCGGAAAAATAACATCGACTACGACCGAGGGAGCGCATGCGCTTACTTCAACGTCTTCAAAACTAATGTATGTATGGGCCAGTCTAATAGGTACTATTTTTCTATTTCCAGAAAGTAAACCACTAACTCCGCAAAGTGCTGGTGAGTAATGTTATATAACTAGATGTTGCCCGTAGTATATTGTTCCCGCTACCATTTGGAACGTATTTCAGACTAGCGGACGTCACGCGATTTCACCCGCGTAGTTCCCGTTCCCGTGGACTGACTGTACACGGGTACTGAGCGACAGAGATACCGCTCTATTCTTGGTAGAGCGCTATCTCTGTCGCACAGAGTCTCGTGTGACATGTTCTGTCCAACCAACCAACAGCAACCGTCACACGGGTACTGAGCGACAGAGATAGCGCTCTATTCTTGGTAGAGCGCTATCTCTGTCGCACAGTTCCCGTGTGACTTGTGCTGTCTTACCTAAGAGATAGAGTACAGAAAGTAGTTATAAATGGTAAACAGTCATATGGTTCTGCTGTAACAATGGGGGTGCCTCAGGGTTCAATTCTGGGACCTTTTCTATTTTTAGTGTACATAAATGATCTCCCTCACCTTATAAGAGACGATCACGAGGTAGCTTTGTTTGCTGATGACACATCTTTAATATTTAAAGTTGAACGTGGACAACGCGATCTTGACGACGTAAACAATGCACTCTCTAGGGTAGTCCACTGGTTTAACGCAAATAATTTATTGTTAAATGAAACTAAAACAAAATGTATTAGATTCACCTTGCCAAATGTTAGGCTCGTTAACACCAGTATTAAGATTAGGGATGATCAAGTAGAATTGGTCGATGAAACTGTCTTTCTGGGCATAAAGTTAGACTCTAACTTGCAGTGGGGGCCTCATATCGAGAAAGTCTCGGGCAGACTGAGCTCTGCAGCCTATGGCGTTAAAAAGATCCGACAACTGACAGACATTAGAACAGCGCGTCTTGTCTACTTTAGCTATTTCCACAGTGTCATGACCTATAGCATACTATTATGGGGTAACGCTGCCGACATCGAATCTATCTTTGTGTTGCAGAAAAGGGCTGTCCGGGCTATCTATGGTATGGGGATTCGGGAGTCATTAAGAGAAAAGTTTAAGGATATCAACATCCTTACTGTGTATTCACAGTACATATATGAAAACTTATTATATACCTACTCATAAAAATAACAGTAAATTTATTAAAAATAGTGATATCCATAATCTAAACTTAAGAAATAAGAATAAATTGGCTGTACCTAGATTTAGGCTTAATAAAATAGGTAAGCAATTCTTTTGCGGGCAATTGTATTCGAATGTACAATACATTGCCGACAACCATAACAGGTTTGTCAGTTAATAAATTTAAAAAACTAATAAAACTTAAATTGTGCCAGAAAGCTTATTATAGCATTTAAGACTTTCTAGAAGACAAGGCTGCCTGGCAGTGACACGAATTGCTCCTTTCTACATAAAAAAAAACTGTATTAGATACTAAGATACTAGAAGAGAAGGGACCGGACTGAGTTTCTTGGGGTGTTCTTCTCAGTCTGTAGTATTTCCGAACCCCCGGTAGAGTCACAAAAATTTTGACAAACCTAAATATTTTTTTTTAAAATTTCAAAGGGAATAAATTTTATTTTATTTTATTCAACAACCAACCAACCAACAGCAAATGTCACAAGGGTACCTACTGTGTGACAGAGATAGCGCTTTACCAAGTCGAAACCAGTCGATTGTCTCTATTTCGATGTGCATTATTTCTCTACCTACCTAATTTCAGCCAAATCCGTTAAGCCGTTCGAGTGTGATTGAATATCAAACATCCAAACATCTTCACAAATTTTTACAATTAGAATAGCAGTAGGTACCTAGGACGACTAATAGATAGTACCAGCGAAGCTCCCGCATCAAGCAGTCTGCAGGATACCCCATTGTTTTTCCCTGAGGAGTTCCTCAGAAAAAATCAAGATTTATAACATGTTCGGGTTTATTAGGAGAACAGTCTCAATGTTGGGGGTTTAAATTAATACTTGTTCTAAAATGTTAAATTTCTTAGAAATGTCTAATATATTTATTATTTTATTTTTTTTAGAAGTCAAACTGCCTCCTACCTTCCCTCAAAAATATCCTGGTAAGTTTATAAAATTGTGATTAGGTATTAGATAAGTAGGTTCAGGTTTTTTATATCAATCAATCTAATCTATGGCTGGCAATCTATTATTGCTGAATGTAGGCCTCTCGACCCAAATTATGCCTCTATACACTCAAAAAACAAACACTTTTTTTGTTAACTGTGACGGCTCAAACTGTTGAAAAAAATTATTTCTGAGCGGATCTTGGAACCCAGAACATGATTTAAAAAAAATAGACTATCCAAAAAGTACACACGTAGTGGCTCTAGATATTTTTTAAACTAGTCAATCAGCAGATCAGGCTTTTTTGAGCCTTAAAAATGTCAAAAAAACTTCAAAAAGGCTGTTTAAATTTTTGCGTTCGTTTTCAGAACCTCAAACCCCGAATCTAGCGATTCCTGAAAACCGTTCTGTGAAGAAACCGCCGCAAGTAAAACCAAGTTAGTATATCTTTCAGGTTATCATATTCTCCTTTCCTGGGGCTTCCGACCATTGGCACTTAGGCAGTAGCATCCATGAAGGATTTCCACACTCAATCAAGTTGAATTTGATCGGGTTTACAATGGCAGTTGCATGACCGGAGACATACCTCAGGCAACGGAAACAGGAGTTCCACATCCTATCTACTAGGCTACCTTCACTTAAGTTTATAACAAGATGATTTTTTTTTAAAATTTCAGAACCTCCGATCGCCACACCGAATAGATCTCCCTCTCCTATACGGCCCACACAACACGACGGTAAGCATCCTAAATCTCTTAGCTTTCTAAAAAACAAAATTTATTTAATTAAAAAAAAGAGGTTAACGTATGATTCATTGAAAAAAAATATTACCATAGCGCAACACGACCTATGACTTCGGGGATCGTGTATGTTCACGCCTTTCTCCTGAAGGGGTAGGCAAAGGCATACCTATTATATGCCCAAATTTCAACTTTTTAGAATTTGTCCCACGTAATAGATGGTGAGCCGTATTGAAATGACAGGCGCAGTGTGTGACTGGTTGCTGATGATTTTCAAACCGCCCATAAGGCCATTGCCATCGTTTACAGAACACTAAGGCTGGTTTTAGTGTCCCGCTGACCGTCGGCGTCGCTGACAGTCGAAACGTATAAACTTCTAGGAAGCGTTTTAGAATAACGCGTAGCTATCAGCGCGTACTACCCGTTCGCTCTAACTTTGCCGCTGGAGTAGAGCCGTATACCCGAATTGTTAATTAGACGAAGTAAATTGACAGTAGCTAATGTCACTTCGTCATAGAAAATAAGCAACATTGTATGCAGAAGTGACATTAGTTGCTGTCAATTTACTTCGTCTAATTAAAAATTCGACTTTAGTATGGAGCCGAGCGGCAAAGTTAGAGCGAACGAGCAGTACGTTAATCAACGCTGACGGTCAGTGGCCGTACGCGTCGCGCGCCGGCGTCGCGTAGCTGTCGGCGCTGACCAACGCACGCGCTCCTCTGTCTTTGGTAAGTGTTCTAGTGTCGCGCAGAGAGGACGCCGTCAACATAAGCTGTCATGACAAATCGCGATGTGGACACAAGTCTATACGCCACAATGATCAGCACGATACTGAAACGTCTCGCGCTGAGCGTCAGCGCTGACAAGCTACGCACAGCTGTCAGCGCCGACGGTCAGCGTGCTGTCAGCAGCGCGAGACTAAAACCAGCCTAAGTCCGCGGGGCCACAAGCGCTGAATACTACCTACGCAGCTACGGAAGCCAGGCAAAAAGTTTACAATTTTTTTTTTGTTTACAGACTGCGAAGGATCATCGGATGACGAATATTGGGGTTATACTGAGCACCGATCAGATTCACCTATTTATAGTAATAGCAATTAGTTATTAGCTAATAATAAAAACCGGCCAAGTGCGAGTCGGACTGGCATATAGGGTTCCGTACCAAAAAAAACGGCAAAAAATCATGTATTGCACGGGACCCCCCTTAAACACCGTCCTATCTTATGAGATAGAGACGTCACTAGATATAATGGCGACAGCAGCGGTGCCAAGCAGTTATTGCAGTAAACTATTTGACTGCGTGACCGTGAAATAATAATCAGCGTAAATTACTTTTTAATTAAAATAATTGATTTTTGAATAGTGCATACAGCGTCACCTACCACCTATTACGGGAAACTCTTAGGCTGCGTTCACACGGCGCACGTTTTTCTCGTGAAATCGTAGTGGCTGTAGCCAATATATGAAACGGTTCACATGGAGTCCATGCGGGAAAATCGTGTGTACGAGACACGTTTTTCCCGTATACCGTGCGGAGTTGCCACTAGGATCGCCGTGCGTCGGCACGATTTTCTTGAATACGCATCGTAGTGGCGCTTATGTACCTACACATTGATCGTTCACACGACTAACCCATTCATGCGATTTTATCGCAACGTTAAAAACGCGTTGAATGGTCGCCGTGTGAACGATTGCATCGTGCACGGGAAAATCGTGTACGAAAAAAACGTACGCCGTGTGAACGCAGCCTTACGTTATAATGAAACGAAATTAAATATCATGACAATTCATAATGTAACTGCAACGTTGAGAGCCTATGTAATTCGGTTACCTACATTATAATTCAGTGCACAGTTCTAAGTGATAACACCATTCCCTTAACTACTATTATTTTTCTGATTTTAGAAGGTATTTGTAGTTATAGCGTCATCAGAAATACATCATCTGTGAAAATTTCAGCTCTATAGCTATCACGGTTCCTGAGATACAGCCTCATGATGGACAGACGGACGGCGAAGTCTCATTAATAGGGTTCCGTTTTTCCCTTTGGGTACGAACCAAAAAGGGGTTGTCTGCGAAGTAGGTTTGAGGATGATAATTTTAAGAGATAGCGTTGTAAGAAAACATTAACGTAAGCGTCCGATGGAGAGGAAGAGAGATGGATGCGTCACGAGCCGAATGCTTAGACCGATCGTGCTTCTCTCTCGCTTGTTCTGTGCTCTCGCTTGCGCGCTTGACGGTGGAACGTGACAATTTTTCGTGCGTGCAACCGATGTTCATCGATTTATAAGACAATCATACATACACATACATATTATTACATTGCGTGTTAATATCTTTAAGAATTTTCCGTGGGGAATTGGCACCGAATGCCGAAACACAGGTTTATACCTAGTTCGGCAACGGAAGCTATTTTCATTTTTTCCGAGGCATTGTTACTGTTACTTATCATATTAAGAAAACTGTGTTAATTCTGTTTTTGTGAAAAAAAAATATAAATTATAAATTTAAAAAAAAATAGCATACATATTATGGTCACGCCTTTATCCCCGAAGTGGCAGGCAGAGGCACAGTATACGCCCACATTTCACCTTTAAGTTATTTGTCCCACGTAATAGGTGATGGACCTATTGCCGTGTTGAAATGGAGAGGCGCAGGTAGTCGCGTCCCGCAGTTGAATATTTTCAAGCCCTAATTTCATTCTCTCTCTTCATTTTCAAGCTTCAGCGGTTTAGGCGTGAAAGTGTAACAGACAAACAGATAGACAGACAGACAGACAGAATTACTTTCGCATTTATAATATTAGTTGGGAAGTTAGGATTATCACATCAATAAAATAGAACTAGCTTTAGGAAATTCTCACACATTGTTAATTTAAGCTATGATACTTGTAAATAATTATTAGGATATTGATTAGAATGTAATTATAAGCTTTATAGTGATGTAATTTCAAAAATTGTACATGCATTTACGATTTCTCTCGTCAAAAATGAAATAAAATAACTTCAAAATATTTAGTAAAATTTGTTTTTTATTAATTAAAAATAACAATAAATTATATTTTAAATACTAACCTACAGTACCCGTTTATAAAAACGCACATAGAAATTAGAAGGAGATATTCTATTATAAATTTAGAAAGAGAGAAATTTGCTGCCATGCAGTCCTAAGGATGCCTCGTGAATGATGTGAAACACGTGTCATCTTATTAGCACAAATTAGAGATAGTACCGATGGAAACCTACAAACTAAATTCGCTGAGGCTACGCACACATAGACAACTCATTCACAGACACGAGGTCAGGCGGTCCTCAACCGACTTTTCGATACCGATTTGTGCGCGAGTGTGTGTAGCAGAGGGTAGGTGTGATAAAAAAGTACATACTACCCGTTCGCTCTAACTTTGCCGCTGGCGTAGAGGCGTATACCCGAATTGTTAATTAGACGAAGTAAATTGACAGTAGCTAATGTCACTTCGTCATAGAAAATACGCGACATTTTATGAAGAAGTGACATTAGTTGCTGTCCATTTACTTCGTCTTATTAACAATTCGACTTTAGTATGGAGCCGAGCGGCAAAGTTAGAGCGAACGAGCAGTACATGAGTTTTCCATCTGTACTATCTTTAATTTGTGTTATTAGTCACGTTGTTAAGCCTTCGACCAAGTAATAGTATAGACGTAATAAAGTAAGCGCATGCGCTCTCTCGGTCGTAGTCTGTGTTATTGTTCCGAAGGTGAAACACGGGTGGCAAGACAAAAGTGTAAAAACACTACCCTAAAAATACTTCTCTCTGCTCTTTATTTATAAATACTGGCACTGCATATTCTTTCACGAATGTCTTCCTTTTAAAAATCGGTTGCGAAAAAACACATCAAACATTCGACATTTTTTTTAACCAACATCATTAGAGACGACCAGCGCCATCTAGTGAAATATCACCAAACTAATTCGATTCTCTACCAATCCTGCATCGCACTATCAAAATTCTCCACAATCATTTCATATCCTCTTCAGTTAGAGGTACTTTCTTCGTATCCTGGATGATCTCGTCTATTCTATGAATGTCTTTCAGTGAGATTTCTCCAGTACCTCTTGGCATAGGTTTGGGTTGGGAAGGGTCTGGTTTCCAACCTAAGAAATTTATTATTTGGTAGGTAGCTGGTATACCACGCGTTCCCCGTTCGGGCATGTCCTGGAAATGAAAATAAATATTCTTAGGACATTTTTACAGTCATTGTATATCCGATAAAACTAACTAATTATTATAAACTTTTAAGTTTGCGAAGATGTTTGGATGTTTGTTACTCGTTCACGCTGTAACGGCTTGACGGATCGGGCTGAAATTTGGTACCGAGATAGATACCTAGTAGAATAACTTATGGAAATTTTACCATGAAAGCAGGTTTCCACTGGAAGCGAGAACGAGAACCGAAATCCACGAGGACAAAGTCGCGAATATCAATATCACATACTATTATTACGTAGGTTCTCGAAAGAATGTCTTAAGATAGATGATATTTATGGAAAAATATATTAGGTGCTTACACATCAAATTGGCGTTTTTCGTACTGGCCACTTTAATTACGATTTTCTCCTCTTTGGTAAGGAATTCCAAATTCAAATTTTCCCAGCTATTTACTCATGTATTTATCCTTCGATGACCGTCATTCATTTGTTTTTTTCTTCTGTTTTTTTCTGTTTGCGTCACTCATTTTACAAAATGGAAAACTTAAAATATCGCATTATTTACGAGTACGAGTTCCGCCGTGGCACTAGTGCTGCGGAAACGACTAGAAGGGTGAATGATGTGTATGGCGGTCATGTTGCAAAAGAAAACACAGTTCGTTTTTGGTTCCAACGTTTTCGTTCAGGAAATGTCGACCTGCAGAACAAGCCCCGTGGACGGCCTGAGACTCAAGTTGATAATGAAGTATTGAAGGCTATTGTGGAAGCGGATCCATCGCAAACCACGTCCGAGTTAGCTGCAGGCTGCGGTGTTAGTGATAAAACTGTTTTAATTCACTTGAAGCAAATTGGGAAGATTAAAAAGCTTGAAAGGTGGGTACCTCACGAATTGACTGAAGCAAACCGGCAAAAGCGCGTCGACTGCTACGTTACATTACTGAACCGGCACAATAATGAAGGTATTTTAAACCGAATCATTACCTGTGACGAAAAATGGATTCTTTACGATAATCGAAAGCGCTCAGCGCAATGGTTGGATCCTGGCCAGCCAGCCAAATCCTGCCCCTAGCGAAAATTAACCCCAAAAAAGTTACTTGTAAGCGTTTGGTGGACTAGTGCCGGTATTGTTCATTACAGTTTTCTCAAATCTGGCCAGACTATTACGGCTGATGTCTATTGTCAGCAATTGCAAACCATGATGGAAAAGCTAGCGGCTAAACAACCTAGGCTTGTCAATCGCTCCACGCCACTGCTGCTTCACGACAACGCTAGACCACACACTGCACAACAGACGGCTACCAAATTAGAAGAGCTTCAATTGGAATGTCTAAAACATCCTCCGTACTCCCCGGATCTTGCTCCAACAGATTACCATTTTTTTCGAAATTTGGACAACTTCTTGCAAGGGAAAAAATTCAACTCTGATGGGGCAGTCCAAATCGCCTTCACAGATTTTATTGATTCCCGTCCGACAGGTTTTTTTAGTAAAGGGATCAATGAACTACCTATGAGATGGCAAAAATGCATAGAAAACAATGGTTCATACTTTGATTAATTAAATATATTATATTTAAAAATATTCGACTTTTTGTTCCTCCTATACAAAACGCCAATTTCATATGTAAGCACCTAATATTTACATCGTGTCCAGAAGAGGCGTCTCGCGCGCGTAGCCGAGGTACTTGAGTCACATACATCGCCGTCTAGAAGCTCTCGCGTGTATGATGTACGTATTTGTCAGAAATGCGCGGGTGGACACGCGCGTACAACGTCTCTTCTGGGCAGAGGGTTAGGACTGTTTAGATCCAACGGATGAGATTAGAGCGTTCAGAAAACTGCGTCGAATTTTCTATTCGCCTATACAACAATGCCTGTTGAGCGCGGCGTTCGACTCTCCCAGCGCTCTGACGTCACGCATCACGTGCCACACGCTATATAACCTTACCTATAGACACTAGACACCTCACCTTGCCATACATTTGGTTGTATATCGCGGCGGCCGCGAACTGCGTGTCTCTAGAGAGGCTCAGAGGCCTGTTGAGCGCGGCGTTCGACTCTCCCAGCGCTGTGACGTCACGCATCACGTGCCACACGCTATATAACCTTACCTATAGACACTAGACACCTCACCTTGCCATACATTTGGTCGTATATCGCGGCGGCCGCGAACTGCGTGTCTCTAGAGAGTCTCAGAGGCCTGTTGAGCGCGGCGTTCGACTCTCCCAGCGCTGTGACGTCACGCATCACGTGCCACACGCTATGTAACCTTACCTATAGACACTAGACACCTCACCTTGCCATACATTTGGTCGTATATCGCGGCGGCCGCGAACTGCGTGTCTCTAGAGAGTCTCAGAGGCCTGTTGAGCGCGGCGTTCGACTCTCCCAGCGCTGTGACGTCACGCATCACGTGCCACACGCTATATAACCTTACCTATAGACACTAGACACCTCACCTTGCCATACATTTGGTCGTATATCGCGGCGGCCGCGAACTGCGTGTCTCTAGAGAGTCTCAGAGGCCTGTTGAGCGCGGCGTTCGACTCTCCCAGCGCTGTGACGTCACGCATCACGTGCCACACGCTATGTAACCTTACCTATAGACACTAGACACCTCACCTTGCCATACATTTGGTCGTATATCGCGGCGGCCGCGAACTGCGTGTCTCTAGAGAGTCTCAGAGGCCTGTTGAGCGCGGCGTTCGACTCTCCCAGCGCTGTGACGTCACGCATCACGTGCCACACGCTATATAACCTTACCTATAGACACTAGACACCTCACCTTGCCATACATTTGGTCGTATATCGCGGCGGCCGCGAACTGCGTGTCTCTAGAGAGGCTCAGAGGCCTGTTGAGCGCGGCGTTCGACTCTCCCAGTGCTCTAAGGTCACGCATAACGTCCCATAGACTGGGGTACCAGATTGTGACAGAGTCTACGTCTACGGTTTGCAATGTGAATCCGCTCCTGTAACCATATATTATAATATGTCAAAGTAAAATTGAAAATACTGTTTGATTGTATTAATCTTGTAAGATTATAAAGTAACAATGTTTTAAAACCTTTTTCTTTTTTTATCTTGCGATCCTTAAATTGACGTCGCCAGATTGACGACCTTAATTTGGAGAGCTCAATAAAAAAAATCTAAAGGATTTAGTTTAGAACTCACGCGTTAAGCAAACCCCCCACATCTCTAACATGCGTGAAAGGTGACACATGGGGCGATATCCCCCCACACCGCTCGCTTTCAGCCATCTGCAGCGCTTGACGGAGCTCCATTAGAGTGTCACCTCCGAACACACAGGCTAGGAACACCTGAAATGATATAAATCTTACTAGTATTGCATAATTGCGAAAGTTTGTGTGCATGGATGTAGATGTCCGGATTTTACGCTTTAACAGCTGAACCGATTTGGCTGAAATTTGGTACAAGGATAGTCTACATCTAGAATAACATAAGCTATGGACGTTTGCAACACCAGAGGCGCTACACACGCATTGCCGACACAGGCGCAGGGTGGGATAGATAACCCACTGTTGCAATTTTTCAACCCACCAGTAACTTGGCTTAGCAACTGTCATGATACTGAGCACCTGGACCAAGGGCTTAAAGTGCCCTCCGAAGCACGAAAATGCTTGCTAATATATTGTCACAAAATCGTCAGTTATCTAAGGAACGGCGTTAGTGAAAGTTGCTAACTACAGTGATCGTTTAAGAACACTGTGTCTGCGGTGATTACAACGCTTCGAAGTCCTTCTCGGTTCAGTTGGAACCCTTGATACAGTCATGACAAGTATAAATAATATTTAAAAAAAATAAAGCATAGGTACTACTCGGTAGATGATTATCTCACTGACAAGAAAATTTGAGAATATTATGAATGTATAATATGACTATTTAACCCTAATATGACATTATATATATTATGACTATTTAATCCTAATATGACATTTTGTAATTTTTTACCTGTTCTATTTGACATTTACTTAATTATTTTCATTTGTTTATTATTTGTTTATTTGTCTATATTTGTCTATATAGTTTATCATTTGTTTATTTGTCAATTAATAGTTATTTGTCCATTAAATGCAATTTTATCTATATATATAAAAATCAATGCCACTTTTCGTTGTAATTTTATAACTCGAGATCGGGCTCACCTATCCAAACCAAATGTTTAGGCTTTGTTCGGACTATTTAGTAGATGGTTTATGTGAAGTTTGCACGAAAGCGGTTCTTGATTTATCACGCAAACGAAGTTGCGCGGGTCAGCTAGTAATGTATAATTTTTCAATACAATTAAACATTTGTACACCACTTCAAGTGGTAGGTCATAGAGTACTTATACCTCATCGAACAACTTTGTAAAACCTATGTACCACAAATAAATATATGATTCTAATTCTGAAAAAAAAAATTAAAAATAATTATATTTTTTTAAATGCTAAGGTGGACAGACCAGCATTCAGCCCATGTAATGGAAAGCGGTAACCTTAGCCAATGGACATTTCCTGCAATGGAAGTGCCACACTGACATTGCTAGTTTTTATTTTCAACTAGCAACTATACATTTTGCCTAGTAAGGCATAACACGGTCACAAAATTATGCCGCTTTATTTATTAATTTTAATCAATGCTAAATATTGCACTATGAACTCACCCCATCAGGTTTCAAGCACTTCATGATCTTGTCAAAGCAGCCAGGAAGATCATTCACCCAATGGAGCACCAGAGATGAGACGAATAGGTCCACGCTGTTCTCTGGAAACTGATGAATTATAATAATCTTAATTGCCAGACTTCTTTCTCACAAGCTCTCTTTTTTCTTTTTTTTAAAGTGAGGAAAATCATACAGGGATGCTATGCCAGACTCCTACCGACTAAAAACCACACATATCCTAATCCTACCGAACAGACTATGGTTGGGAGCTCCAGGGAAGCTCTCAGAAGGATACACCAGGAGTCCCAACAATATCTCACAAGCTCTTTCGAGGAGAACAGCTTTTATATTAACTTTCAAAAATAAGGAGTTTCTTTTTTAGAAGTTGAGATTTTATGCATGAATATTCTACCAATGAATAAATACTTTCACAGTGAAATTATTTAAAAACCATTACATAAAATATCCTTCAAGAGAAAAATACTATTATTATGCTCTTTATTCAATAAAATAACTTATATAATACATTTTTAAATATAGTTATAAAAAAATACATTTAAAAATATAAAATATAGTATCCCACCGGCATCGGGTACAGGGACCAAGCTACCGGTGGTCAGGGCTCCAGAGAGAGGAACCTCCGCACAATGCGTGCCGTGTCCAGTAACACTGCTTTTTGCATCACGCCCTTGATCCAGTTGCCCAACGCGAGCCTCTGAAGGTGTTGGTCGAGGCTCTTAGCTATAAGACCGTTAGCGGAAATGACTATTGGAACAATGATTGCCGTATGGACTTCCCACATGTCGACAATCTCGCGAGCTAAGTCCACATATTTTATTTTTTTGTCGCTTTCAGCCTTCACGAGATTCTCGTCATGGGGGATTGTGATATCAACAATCATTGCTCGCCGCTCAGATCGATCTATTACCACAATATCAGGCTTGTTGGCTACAACAGTCCTGTCTGTGATAATAGATCGATCCCAGTACAATGTGATATGACCATTTTCAAGAACTGGCTCAGCTACATACCTGTAATATGGAACCTCGATATCCACCAGGTAATACTTCAGAGCAAGTTGCTGATGGATGATCCTGGCTACTAGGTTGTGCCTGTGCAAGTACTCGCCGTTAGCAAGACGAGAACAACCAGAAATAATATGCCTGAGGGACTCGCCAGGAAGATGACACGCTCGACATACATCAGTCGTACCATCCCTCAGTATATATTTCCGGTAGTTGTTCGTCATGATAACTTCATCTGCAATTGCACAGACAAAACCCTCGGTCTCTCCAAAGAGATCACCGAATCGTAGCCAGGCCACAGAGGCTATAAGGTCTACATGAGATCCATGCAGAGCCTTATAAAACCTACCGTGGAGCTCCTTGCCCTTCCATATCTCCTGCCGGTCATCAACACCCAGTATTACAGGTTTGCGCCAGTTCTCTTTCGCCAAGGCAAGCGGGGTGAGTCCAGTATCCACTTTGACAACATCCCGATGCACATCCGCATTCATGTGGAGAAAATATTCTCTAAGGTTGCACACCTCGCGGTTATGTAGGGTTTTGGCATTCAAGAAGCCTCGGCCGCCACATTTCCGCGGGATGTACATCCTCATCACCGATGAACGCGGATGATGCATTCGATATGATGTCAATAGTGTACGAACTCTCCTGTCTAAGGCATCTAGTTCAGTTTGAGTCCACTTGAGTATGCCAAAGGAGTACATCAAGAGTGGCATGACCCAGCCGTTAAAAGCACGCACCTTGTTGCCGCCCGATAAAAGACTATTCAATACTTTTCTCAGGCGACTCAGGAAACGTTCTCGCAACGACTGTTTCATGTCAGCTTCATTGATGCCCAACGCTTGTGACATACCCAAGTACTTCTATAAGTACTCAGCTTAAGGTATTCAGCTTTCTGATTCCATTCATCTGACATCACTCCTCGTATCTGACACCTATGTGTCAGATACGAGGAGTGATGTCAGATGAATGGAATCAGAAAGCTGAATACCTTCCGATTCCACTATCCGTCCTCGCTTAACATGCATAACTGCACATTTATCCACACCAAATTCCATTTTGATTGAATTACTAAAGTTCTCAGTAACCTTTAGTAAATCAATCAAATGATAATTTGTTGTGGCAAATAGCTTTAAGTCGTCCATGAAAAGTAAGTGAGATATAACCTGACCTCCTCCCCGTAATCTGTAACCTAGCCCTGAACTCTCTAGTAGAGTACTAAGAGGGTTCAGTGCTAAGCAAAACCAAAGAGGACTCAAACTGTCACCTTGGAAGATGCCCCGCTTAATCCTAATCGGCTCATCGTCACCGCAGAACCCCCCACATCCTGGATATGTAAGAAGGGTCCTCCATTGCCTCATACATGACTGTAAAAAGGTGCATAGAGTTGTATCAACTTTATACAACTCCAGCACCCTTAAGAGCCACGTATGAGGTACAGAATCGAACGCCTTCTTATAATCTATCCAGCATGTTGATAGATTCTTACGGTTACGACGAACTTGTTGGCTAATAGTCATATCAATGAGGAGAAGCGCCTTAGTACCCCGAGCCCCACTTCTACATCCATTTTGAGAGTCACTCATAATTTTATTGACATTAATATGTTTATTTATTTTATCTCTCAAAATGGATGTCAGAAGTTTATAGATCGACGGCAGACACGTGATCGGTCTATAATTGCTGGGGTTCGAAGTACTTCCAGATTTATGGAGCAGATGAGTCACACCAGTTGTCATAAAAATTGGCAACGATCCAGATTCTAGAGCAGATTGGAAGTGAGATGCCAATCGAGCATGTGAACTGCGTAGCCATTTTAGCCAAAAATTGTGCAGTCCGTCCGGCCCTGGAGATTTCCAATTAGATAACGGACGGACTGCACTAGCTACATCAGAACTGTCAATGACGATTTTTTCCATGTTTGATACATTCTCACATGCCCGCTCGACATCACACATCCAATCACCCTCGGTGTGACTAACGGGTACCGACCAGATACTTTGCCAAAATTTATTTGTTTCATCAGTATCCGGTAGATGTCCGTCATTCACACCTTTATCAGATTGTTCCCAATTTCTATAGACCCATCTCTGGTCTCTTTGGAATCTGCGATTGATAGTAAATCGGTCTACGCGTTTTTTGAATCTACGAATCCGATGTGCCCATGCATAAACTTTTTGCTTTAGGAAGTCAATGCGCTCTGTGACCCGATTCACATAATCCATGGAACTAACTCCAGTTCCTGAAAATGCTCGGTTCACAAAGCGCATCACCTTCGGCCGAGTATTCCCAGATCTAAAGCATGATAACTTGCTGATGAGTACTCTTGTCTCAGTGATACGTCGTTAAATCCTACGCTGCCACCCCGGCACGATAGGTCTTGTTGGTCGTGTATCATGGTTTTCCGCCAAAAGCGGAACACCTGCTACACGACATGTTGCCATGGCAGCGCAGTACAGGATTGAATGAGTATCACTAAGAGTTTCACTATTTTCTAAATACATAGATAATAGTGAATCAACAGTACTCACCAGAGTCAAGTTCTTTCTATGCATGGGCAATCGAGGTAGACGTGGCCTAATATTAATGGGCATAGTCCGATATTTCCCAATCGCACACTCCAAAGCTACCAGTATCTCCTCATTGTACCTAGTATCTGTTGATATAACCATGTCATCTACTGCCGTATTTTGACTAACCACAAAGTTGATTGGGATACTAGCTTCTTCTCTTAGCGGCGGATTGTAGATAACATGGTCATTCCGCAGATACTCTAAGCGTAGTCTCTCAAGTACGTTACTATCCAACATACGATTACGTTGGATAGCACGTACTTGATCCGACAATCTTTGAGCGGAAACGTCGACAGCCGGTTCAAGTTCACGAAACAAGTGCAGCATACGGTCACGATACGCAGTGCGAATAGTTCCCCCCTCTGTTGCCGCATAATATGCCCGCATGACGTTCTGATTAATGGTATTAGTCCATCGCATGCGGTGCACATTACCACCGGAAGCGGGGGCCCTATTCGAGGCCGGTGGGCCTCGGGGTCCCAAGCAAGACGGTGGCCGGCCTCTCCCCGGCCGACGTACAGGCGTTGGCGACGTCGACGGAGAGAAATACTCATCACTCGATGTTGAGCTCGACGCCTCTACGTTTGGTGTATTTTCACGAAGAAGAGAGGCGGAGCGGAGTGATGAGTCCGGAGATGTTAGCTGTGCTCGTCGTGTCCTGGCTCTGGTCAACATTTTCACGATTTATGTACATAAATAATATCTTGCTTGCATTATTCATGTTGTGTCAAGTGACATTTGTCAAACACTTGATGAAATCTTCTGTAAAGTAAGGTTTTATATATTTTTCGTCGAAATTTATGCATTTTCACAATCATTTGTATTATAATTTCAGTAATGTGTTAAAAAACTGGGTTATTATGTATCAATGTAATAAAAAACCGATAAAATTTATATATTATTATTATTATTACTATTTATTACAATATATCACATATAAATTTACATTTTTAAATATACCTATATAAAAAATACATTTAAAAATATAAAAAAATAGTATCCCACCGGCATCGGGTACAGGGACCAAGCTACCGGTGGTCAGGGCTCCAGAGACAGGAATCGCCTCACAATACGTGCCGTGCTCAGTAAAACTGCCTTTTGCATCAAGCCCTTGACCCAACTGCCTAACGCAAGCCTCTTAAGATGTTGATCGAGGCTTTTGGCGATCAGACCGTGTGCTGATACGACTATCGGAACAATAATCGCTGAATCCACATCCCACATGTCGACAACCTCGTGAGCCAAGTCCAAATATTTCAATTGTTTATCTTTTTCTGCTTTCACGAGATTCTCGTCATGTGGAACCGTAATATCAACGATTATTGCGAGGCGCTCTGGTCGATCTATTACCACTATATCAGGCTTATTGGCTACAATAGTCCTGTCAGCGATAATAGACCGATCCCAGTATAACGTGATACGACCATTCTCTAGAACTGGGTCGGGCACATACCTGTAATATGGTACCTCTGAATCTACAAGTTTATATTTTAGCGCAAGTTGCTGATGGATAATCCTGGCCACTTGGTTGTGTCTATGCAAGTACTCGCCGTTGGCAAGACGAGGACAACCAGAAATGATATGTCTGAGAGATTCACCCGGTAGGTGGCATGCCCGACATATGTCAACCGTACCGTCTCTCAAAATATATTTCCGATAGTTATTCGTCATGACAACTTCGTCTGTAATCGCACAAACAAAACCTTCAGTTTCTCCGAACAAATCTCCGAAACGTAGCCAGGATACGGAAGCTAGAAAATCTACATCGGGCCCATGTAAGGCCCGATAAAATCGTCCATGCAGCTCTTTACCCTGCCATATCTCCTTGCGATCATTAGTCGTCAATATTACTGGTTTGTGCCAGTTCTCTTTGGCAAGAGCAAGAGGGGTCAGTCCATTGTCTATTGCTACCACATCCCGATGCATACCCACGTCAGCATGAAGGAAATATTCCCTAAGGTTGTATACCTCACGATTGTGTAAGGTCTTGGCATTTAAAAAGCCGCGACCTCCGCACTTTCGTGGGATATACAACCTCATTACAGACGAACGTGGGTGATGCTTAGACCATATAACACGGGACTAGCCTTTGCGAACCACCGCATACAAAAATATTCTGCCAGTTTTCATACAAGTGAAGGGGGAAACACAAAGACATATAAAATTTCATTGCATTTAAAAATGTATTAATCGACAAACGCGTAATGGCTGTTGTGTGTAAATTGTTATTGTACAGTCAACTACAATGTAATGTACTAGTTTAATCATATAAAATGATGTACTGATGTACAGGCTTTTCATAAAGCCAAAAGACCAAATGGTCATGTGCAATGGCAGAAAACAATGCTTAAGTAAGGCGCATCCTGTGGTTAGATGATCTAAGGGGTGATGCATTCGGTTTATGGTCAATAGCGAACGGACTTTTCTATCCAGGGCGTCTAATTCATTTATTACTATTATTATTATTATTTTTTTTTTTTTTATATTCAGCTCGCCAAATTGACGTCGCTACCAGCCTGATGCTGAGAAAGCAGTGGCGCATCTAGCGATTGGGGGCCACTTCTTACAGTGGTCCTCAAGTTGGCGGCCCTGTGATGTGCCTCTTCACGCTCCTCTTGAAGAACCCGGGCTTGTAAGATGAGGGAAAGACGTGTGCGGGCAGGTCGTTCCATGTTTTTATAGTTCGACAGAGGAACGATCTTTTGAAACGCTCGGTTCTGGCGAAGATTCTCTCCACTGTTTCTTTGCTTTGGGACACTATCCCACTAATAATATAAATGAGAAAGTTTGTGAAGATGTTTGCCTGTTTGTTGGCGAGCATCATCTAGTAAGAAATTGCTTTCTGATCAATGTAAGCAAATACCATACTCACATCAATATTCTCTTCATCCATAACTCTCTTTTCAACCTGGACTCCTTCACCAACTAATGCTTTATCTAGATGAGTTTGTGATGTATCACATAACGTGACTTTTTCTACGCTGTCCGGTAGAAAGTGACGGGATACATAACCTCGACTAGCTCCTGGAACGGAAGGATAATCACCATCATTAATGGAGAGTGATTTAAATGATGTAGTGGTCATTTAATGCTGCGATCACATTTGTAACACTTTGATGGCACGTTTCTTCATTACCATATCAGACTTGCTTGTCGGTCCCGTTGAAAACTGCAGCTACGAGTTACATGTTTGACACGATGACACTCTATATCATTGGTTTTCAAAGTGGGGGGCGCGCCTCCTTGGGGAGGCGCGAAGACATGTACAGGGGGGCGCGGTTAGATAAGAGTGACATCACAAGAGCAAGCTATGGAAATTTTGAAAAGATGCTAAGACACAATTTTGGATTAAATATCTCAAATCTTATACCTTTTTTATTAATATTCATGGGTAGCATTGGTTACAATAATAAAAACAAAGTTTAGAAGCAAACTAAATTTTGCTAGTAATCTACGTTGTGCAATTTTTTTTATCTCTATTAAATTCAAAATCGGGAATCTTGTCAAAATCATGCAAGCACATCTATCTTTGACTCTTTTTGTAAGAAGTGACCTTTTGTAAGACTGGCCGTGAATCGCTGACATCAGGATAATAAGAGGGTAACGCACGATCTCCGTCGAGGCTGTATGTCTCCAACCTGGGAACCCTCCATGGGACCTGGAAGCGAGGGCCCTGGAGGAGCTGCAGTGATACCATAGGTAGGCCTGTTCCCTGATCCCCTGTCAAATTGGGAACTCACTACTATCGAGGTGGTGAAGCCGATCATGGAAGAGTGGCTTAAGAGGCGCCATTGTAGCCTCACCTACCGCGTGTCATAGATATTTACCGGGCGCGGGTGCTTCGGTAAGTATCTGTGGTGCATACACCGGGGGGTAACACCTGAGTGCCAGCACTGCGGTTACTTCAGCGAAGACACGGCGCCGCATAATCTGACGGTGCTCAGCATGGACGCTGCAACGCCAAGACCTGGTCGCAGGCCTGGTGTGGACATTCTCACGCTCAAGACCGTGTTGAGGGCCATGGTCCAAAGCTGTTTTTTTCTGCGTGCATAGAAGGGTGGCGTGGTGGGAGCGGGAGATAAATACGCCCAAGACTACCGGCCTTCATGACCGAGGGCCTGAGAACGACGGGTTTGCTGCTCGCCAGTCTTACAGAAGCAGGCCAAGATGGTGGCGTGTCTCTTCATCCCTCAAAGAAGTGGTATAGTAAACAAGAGGGAGGTCTGAGATGTATTTATAAACTTCATTACCTACTCTTATTTTATTTAATAATTGTATGTAGGGTTCCGTGTCCAAAGGGTCAAAACGGAACCCTATTCAAGAGACTTCGCCGTCCGTCTGTCTGTCTTTCCGTCACGAGGTTGTATTTCAGGCACCTCGATAGCTAGAGTGCTAAAATTTTTACATAATAATGTATTTCTGTTACCGCTATAACAACAAACCTTTGCGCTCGGTAAGACTAAATCGTAGTGTGCCTAACTCGCGTTACGTCTAAATGTCATTTACAATTCGCTTTCAGCCTAATTAGCTGTATGCCTATATAGCAGTTGGTCTATTTCGTATAAGGACTACTTCGGCATATACCTAAATCTTAGTTGGTCTACATCGCGTTATGCCTAAAATATTAATTGAGTTAAATTCTTAATTTGTACATAAATGAAATCGTAGTCATGCAGCTGTAAGGATATTTTGACTTTTTAATGAATAATATCAGTTTCATGTTGTCTATACTTTTTTTTATTAACGTGAGGGAAAACCCATCATGGATGCTATGCCGGACTGCTACCGACTAAAAAACCTCACGTAACGCCCAACAGTCTATGGTTGGGAGCCCCAGGTAAGCCCTCGGGAGGAGGGGAGCTGGGAAGGACAACCTCCACGTGGTGCATCCTGGTAACGTGGACGACGACGTGGACTTCGCGCCAGGCTCACGTCCCTGTATGCCCCATTGCCCGTAGTCCACCAAGGAGGGGGGACCTTTATGGCTGGTTTGTAGTTCTCCGCATGCGCTCTGTTATGTAGAGCGTACTTAGCGGAGAACACTCAGGGCGACGAGTACTTACAAGTGTGTAAGTACTCGTCCGTACCGAAGTACACGGTCCCATGGGGACCATCGTTTGGCCGAGCCGTAACCCCGTCTGCCAACAGACGGGCACGGTGGCTCTCTGGAGTTGCGAGGAAGAAAACATTTATAAAAATTACCCCGAATCCAATGCTCTGACGCCCGGCAATAGGATTCAACTCAGTGCCTAAGGCGTCACTCCCACCCTTCCCATCCTCACATCCATTCCCTCATCCCCACTCCCACCCCTACGTCGGCGGACATTAAGCGTAAAAAGTCACCTCTCTGACGTTGCAAATGTTCCTAGAATACGGTGACCGCTATCCATCGGGGGGCTTGGGCTGACCTCGATGCCACATGTAAATATTTAGGCGAACTTAAGAGGCTTAGGACTAAATCTTAGTAGGTCTAGTTATTATTTGACCTATTTAGCTGTTGGCCTACATCGCAGTAGGTCTAATTCGCGTTATGCCTACTTCTCCTTTTGACTAGTCATAACGAGAGTTAGGCGTACTGCAAATTAGTCTTACCGAGCGCAAAGGACAACAAATACCTACCTACTATAATCAGAAAATTAATAATTACTGTTATTTTATTTTTAAATTGTTTGGTGAGCTCACTTGCTGTTTCCTAGGCTGAGGGGAGGCGTGGGCATATTAATTTTAATAGTAGGGGGGCATGATACCTATAACTTTGGGAACCCCTGCTCTATATGGTTTGTTGAAATGATACAAATGTGGATGCAGCACAAGTTACCTTTTTATGCCTTTAAAAATTCCGTTAGGCGAGAGTAAATAAATGTTGTGGAACAGTACAAGTGGTGTTATTCAATATGTATAGCAAGTTCCACCAAGTGCCACCAACCAACAGTGTAAATGATTTAGGATCTGTGTTTGGAGCGATGGAGCTATACCGAAATCGCTTAGGCCCAAGCCAGTGTAACCAGCAAAGCAAGTGAAGTAAATACACCATGGCTTGACACTGACACTGACCTGACAGTAGTGACAACTAAGCGGGTTGGCTTTAGAATCATGCCAATCAAATTAAGGGTTGTTAGGGGTTGTGTTAGATAGGGGTGGGTCTCCCCTTCTCAAAAATACCCCTCCCCCGCGCGGAGATGCGTGGTTTTTTTAACCCTTTCAGGACCGTAAGGTTATGAGACTTTATTCTATCATTTTAGCTATTTGTACCGACTCATTATGCTTGTAAAAAATAATTTTAAAAATCAAAACACATCTAAAAATTACGGTTTTTTTGGAATTTTTTGGGACAAATATGTCCCTATGGTCGATTAGAGATACCCTTTACTTAAACAATCTCAATTTTACTTTTATCAAGTTTGCGTATTAGGAATCGGGTAATATGTAAATAAATATCGTTTTATTATAGAAATATTATTTATTAGTTTTTGTAGTCAGCGAAACAATTTCTTTCATTTGTATAGCAAAGGTAAACTTTACCCAGAAAACACATACCTATTGTTTGTTCGATGTTCTTTATCATATTTCGCACAAACGCACCTCTTTTTTTATACCACTAAGGCGGCAGACAAGCACGTATTCTTATCTGCAATCTTAGTAGCTTACGTGGGCTGCGGTGACCACCAGTCCTTCTGGTGGGCTACGGCCCACAGAAGGACTGGTGGTCACCGCAGCCTATGAACGTTTGCAACACCAATGGCGCCACACTCGCGCTGCCGACTCTGTAAAATCATTCTAAGACCCCTTTTGAAGAACTCCATACTGCAGGCGTTTGGGAAAACCGAGTTAGGGAGATCATTCCACAACCTAAGCGTGCGCGGAAGAAAGCCCCTATCGGATCTAACCGTGCTCGAACGCTCCGGACGTAGAGTGTGAGAATGAACTCCCTGTCTGCGGCGGGCGGTCCTCCACCTCTTTCTGGTGGAGAACTTTTCCATGAGGTGCATCTGTAATTGTCGCTTCACAGATTTGCTCATTGTAATTTTTTTTGAAGTAGGGACCGCACGTTGTCTGTTACTGAAGCCGTTTATCAACCTCCCGGCCACTACTTATCTGAACTGTAGGGTCCCTCCAAGTGGTTTTGACTGTGAAGCATAGTTTATATAGTGTGTGCGTTATTCACTGATATTTCGAACAAATCAAAGAAAAGTCGAAGGTAGTACTTTATTTTAGATCTTTGATCTATGTTCTCTGACTCCACTTGAAAACTGGTTGGTCATAGCATGGTGCTTCGGTCACAGGTTCTGCTGTGGAGGTTGAAGGCTCAGGTCTTGTTGAGTCGGCAAGTGTCGTATCTTCAATTACCACGTTAATAATTCCTCGATCATCGTCCTTTGTCAAAAGCCTTTGATCTTCATCAAGTAGTAAGTCGTCCTCATTGTCACTATTATCAGCCATCAAAATCTGTTGTATTTCATTTTCTCTAAGTTCGAAAACGCCAGGACCCTTACGAAACATAATCTGTAAAAAGTCACAAATAAAAAAGAAGGGTATTGACAAAAAAATACCAGTTATTTGGCATACTTATGAATGAGTACGATGATATAACTATCATATGAATTGTATCTCTCTGTGACCATAGGGACACCGGTGTCCCTTTATGTTTCTAATGAATTATCGTTTATTCAACAGAAATAATAATTTTACAAATATATAAAATAAAAATAACTTACCAGGCAGCAACTATTTCACACCCTAAAGAGTTAAAAAAAGCAGTTTCACACATATAAAAACTTTTACAAAATATACGATTAGCTCGCCAAACGAAGTGCCAGTTTCCAATAATCATAGACAAAGAACAGTATGATTTATTTTGTTTTACGAGCATAAACAATGAAAAGAGTGTGTTCAGTAACTATTTTGTTAACAAATAGATTTAAAGTGGTTTACTGATTACAGTTTTATTTTACAATTACTATTTGGGACGCCGGTGTCCCCGTGGTCGTCAAAGGGTTAAGGGCTTTTTAAAGTGTCCGGTAATGGGACGAAGTAATGCGTAATAAAACGCTATATTATTATTTTTATACATTATAAATATAGTTATTAACGCTTGTATTATTTAATAATGCAATAATTAATAAAAAACAATAAAGTGCCATAGTACAACCACCATAGCGCAGTATACATCCCGTTTTGCTTGTTAGACTGGCTTAGGCCTAAAGCTAGGAGCCCAAGCCTACAATTTCAATATTGACAGAACAGAATTGTAGCTAATTGGTCACTATGCATCTTAAAATCTGCTACTAATCTTGGAAGCAGAATCATTGTACGCAACTAGGAACATACACTATTAAAGAGGCTTCACTATAACATACCAAGTTCCACAGCGTTTTTAAACGTCCTTTTTATGTCAAAAATTCTGTCAGCGGTTCGCCATCCAATTTCTTCTTTTATATATTCTGCTAAATGATAGTCATCTCTTTGAGCGCTTCTTTCTCTCTGTAGAGCCTTAGCATTTCTATCAAATATATTCATAGTCCTGTATACAGAGCTAGCAGTTTTTTGTTTAGCATTTGATGAAGAGTTTCTGGAAGCACCATTACGTAAATATTGTAAATGGTTCCTCGCTAAAAGAAGCCTACAAAGACTTTGTAAAGGCTGAATTGGAGACATCTTTAGAGCAGGATCTAATAAGACACAACAAAACAAATACTGTTGCTCATTTTCAAAATACAATCCAAGAAAGGCACTGGCAGGATAGGAAGTGAGGTTTCAGGTTATGTTTTCATTGGGGCCTGACACTGACAGACATTATTGAGATACTGACGCAGGATCGTTCGTTTAAAAATTAAAAAACGAATTAATTTTGACCGTTTCTATTTAATTGTGTACTTAATGCTGCAATGACCATGAAAAGCGTGAAATCATCATGATGATCTTTATAGTTATCTGCTGATAACCAATACAATTTTAAGAAAACAATTTTTTCTAAGGAATTCACACCTACAATTAGAATTTCTGAACGGTAATAATCACTCAGTCGTCAAGTGTCACTGTCAGTCTCACTCACTGTCAGCCAGCCGTCAGCTCAGCTCAGCTGTTTTGTTTGCGCCTTTGCGGTAAAATACTAGAAAGAAAAAAGAGCGGGAAACTTTGAACGACGAGGACGCGTCTTTTATTAGAATTTGATAATATTTTCTATTTGTGTAAAAAGGATTGTGTAAAATAGTAGTTTTTTGTTCTTTTTAGTAGTTTGTATATATAGATTAGTATTTCAACTGATTTAGGGTAAGTTATTTCTGTTTATTATATGTAATTGTCGTATTCTTCTATGGACGAGCCGGCCGACCCCGGTGGGGGGTCTGGCGCCAAATTTAATATTAGCCAGAGTCCAACAGTATTTAATTCTATAGAGTCATCTGACTGCTCACTATCAACGGAACCAGAAAATCATACAAAACGCAAACGACTCGCCTCACGAGTAGTTTGCATAAGTTGCAACAAGAAAAAGCCAAAATGGAAAGAGGGCTCTAAATTGCAAAAAAGTACCGATTGCAAATGTGAATTAAATGCGATTTCACAAACCTCACCAACACAACCAATAACTGAAAACCTGGGTAACAAAAACACCATTATTACTAACATTGGTCGCGCTAGTTATAACAGTACAGATGTAGCGCCATTTGTTGTAAATGTACACAAAGAAACTGCTGAAAATAGCCGTGCATATTTGCATCCCGTAGAGTTCGGTAGGTTTCTTAAAAAGAATAATATCCATGGGATTGTGAATGGTAGCCTCAAACGTATTGGACGCAATAAAGTCAGTGTCACATTTGTTAATTATACTGATGCAAATAATTTTATTACAAATAAGTGTCTGACATTAGAAAAATTTAACACCTTCATACCAACTTATAATATAACCCGTATGGGTGTTATTAGAGGGGTTCCAACTGATTGGACAGATGAGGAAGTTATTACTAACTTATCTGTCCCTATTGGTTGTGGACCAATCATTAAAATTAGAAGAATCCGTAAAAAAAATTCTGTAAATAATGTAAATAATTTTGAAAATACTGGTACAGTAGTACTAACCTTTGATGGACAGGTTCTCCCTAAAAGAGTCTTTATGTGTTATACTGCTTTATCAGTGGATTTATATATTTATCCAACAATACAATGTTACAACTGTTGTAGGTATGGACATGTTAAGAGCCAATGTAGATCAGAAAGCAGGTGCTTTAAATGTGGTAGAGGACACTCGGGGGACACATGTAATGTAGATGAAGATGAGTTTTGGTGTGTTCTGTGTAAAGGCTCACATCCAGCCAACTCCAAGAAATGCCTGGAGTTTGACAGACAAAAAGGTATTAAAGAGACAATGAGCAAAACCTGCATTTCTTATATGGAGGCTTTAAAATTACATCCCCCCATAACAAAAAAATCATATGCTGAAGCATTTCACACCCAGAATACATCTTCCGATAAGGATAACAATAGACAAATTAATAGCAGCCATTCCTACAGAAAAACAGTATTTTTAAAACCCAGAACCCTCCCACGATTTTCTAAGGTTTATGATCATACAGCTCATAATGAGATAATAAAAAATCCCACCACTACACCTGGCCCTGTTTTTAGGAGCAATCAATATAATAATAATAATACAGCTGATATGATTAAAACTTTATTTCAAATTCTATCACAATCAAATACCACAATTTCACCGTCCAACGTTGCCATAATACTTGAAACACTTTATAAGATATCTAATGATAATGGATCACAGATCAGTAGCAATTCAATGGAATTGTCGCAGTGCAGTGTCCAAAAAACATGAATTAATTAATATAATTAATAGATATGATCCCTTTCTTATTAGCCTTCAAGAGACCTGGCTAAAGCAGGACTCTATTTTCAAAATTCCTGGCTTCTCTTGCTTGAGAAGTGACAGATCTGATGAATATGGTGGAGTTGCCATACTCATTAGAAACTCTGTAAATTATTCTATCCTTTCCCTTCCTTCTTATAGTGATGAACTTTCTGTCATTGCTATTACTGTAAATAATATTTGTTATGTATGTACATATTTTTCTCGTCCTAGTCTACATATTTTTAATGAAATCAATAGATTATTAAATTTTCTACCGAAGCCTTTTATTGGCTTTGGTGATTTTAATTCTCATCACCAGTCTTGGGGCTCTCCTATGACAAACTTTTATGGAAATAAGCTACTAGAATTAATTGAAGACCAAAATTTGTGTATACTAAATACAGGTACTCCAACTCGTCTTGATGATCCACCTACAGCTCCAGACCTAACTATCTGCACCCCTGATCTTGCATCCTCCTTAGAATGGAACACTACAGAATCAACTCATGGCAGTGATCATTTTGTAATTATAATTACTTTACCATTCAGTAAACCTCTGAAACAAAACAAAAATCCACGCATAAAACATAAATTACACAATGCAGACTGGGACTTATATAAATCCACAGTGGAGCAAAAGATATCCGAGTTACCTGATATTTCATCCGCAAATATTTTAACAAGTTGTGACCTATTTGCAACCTTGCTAGTTCAAGTAGCTGATGAGGTGTTCCCATTAAAATCTTTAGGCCCTAATAAAATACCATCTCCACCGTGGTGGGATGAAGAATGCACAGTAGCAATCAAGAAAAGAAAAGAGGCAGAGAGGCAATATTGTGTTTCCATGACTAAAGAAAACTACAATAACTATTTACAAGTAGCCAAGGAAACACAAGCGTTTCTCAGAAACAAAAAAACTGATGGATGGAAAAGCTTCTGCTCATCCTTGAGTCCAGATGTTAGTCCATCCACTGTCTGGCAAAATATTAGAAAGTATAGATCCTGCTACAATAATGATGCAAATCAAACCATTAGCCCAGACCTAGTTGAGCAGATAATGGATAGACTGGCTCCCCCATCTGTTCCTGACTATCATGTAGGCCTTTCTTACACACTAAGCATACCATATATTAACAATTCTGAAGATTTAAATTCCCCTTTTACCTTCATCGAGTTAAGAAACGTACTATCAAACCTAAAAGATTCCGCCCCAGGGGAAGATAGCATCCCTTACTCTTTCATCACACACCTCAATAGCGACAGCCAAAAATATTACCTTTCAATCATAAATACTATAATGATCTCAGGTCAAATCCCTTTGTCATGGAGGACTCAAAATGTTTTATTATTTCCAAAACCAAATAAAGATAGAACAGACCCTACATCATATCGTCCAATAGCGCTGACCTCTGTTTTAGCTAAAATAGCTGAACATCTAGTTAAAAACCGGCTGGAATGGTTTTTAGAATTTAATAACTTGCTATCGGATAGTCAACACGGCTTTAGAAAAGGCAAATCTACTATTGACAGTTTAGGTACCTACTTTTATTACAGACATTAGGTTAGCGTTTACGAATAATGAATCAGTTTTAGCAGCATTTCTTGATATAACCGCAGCGTATGATATTGTTAACGTAAGTATTTTAAAATTAAAATTAGCAAAATTAAATGTACCCCTGCTTTAAGCTAATTTTATTATAAATATGTTATCTGAAAGATTTCTCCAGTATTCAACTGATGTAAATACCAAAACTTGTAGAACAGTATGGAAGGGTTTACCCCAAGGCTCTGTTTTGAGCCCATTATTGTATAATATATATTCCTCGGATTTAGATTCATATGTTAAAAAATATAGTAGTGTTAATGTATCACAATACGCAGATGATTTACTTCTGTATGTCTCAGGGTGTTCCATAACAGATCTTAATCAGTTTCTGTCCACAGCATTAAATGCTCTGAATATATGGCTTGACGGGAACGGTCTAACTTTATCACCTCAAAAAAGCACTGTAGTTCTGTTTAGTAGAAAACGGGTCCTACCACCCATTATTGCTCTTTATAAAAATATACCATTACCAGTTAAGGATCAGGTAAAATTTTTAGGGTTAATCTTAGACTCAAAACTCACTGGTCTACCTCACTGTAATTATATCACTGCAAGGTGTGAACGTAACCTCAATATTTTAAGATGTCTTTCTGCTGTCCGATGGGGTGCACACCCCTTTACTATGAGACTTATATATAATGCCTTGATAAGGAGTGTTCTGGATTATGGAACCTTCTTATTAGAACCTTGTAATGTAGGCGCTTTGCAAAAATTAGATAACATACAATCAAAGGCCTTACGAATTATTACAGGCAGTATGAAATCCAGCCCGATCAACTGTTTACAGGTTGAATGCTGTGATCCCCCCCTTAAGTTTTGAAGACAGTACATTTGTGATAGGTTCTTTTTTCGTAACACACAACTCAAAAAACATCCCTTACTTAAAAAAGTAGAACAACTTTCGGAGATGATAGATGTTTCTGAGTATTGGACACATAAAGAAACTCCTGGTCTAATAAAGAGCCTTAAAAAATTTCAAAGTCTTGAAGCAAAAACGCATCAATGGGATCGTTTACCATTGTATAAATATTCATACACCTCTCTTGTTATCCAACCGCAGATACATTTTAATATTTTAGGCATCAAACAAAGCAATAATCAGAACACAAACTTTAATGAAATTATGGATAAAGATTTTAAACATTGGCATCAAATATTCACAGACGCATCTAAATATTCCAACAGAAGCTGCGTGGGGGTGGGAGTCTACCATTCACAATACCGTATTACTCAAAAAATTAAACTACCACCTGAATCTTCTGTATACACCGGTGAATGCATTGGCATATTAAAAGCTATTGAATATATTATTATCTTTAAATTACGAGAGTCTATTGTGTTCAGTGACTCTTTGAGTGCTTTACAAGCTCTATCTCGCTCTCCCTTTAAATCTCATATCCAAACTCCAGTCATTTTTGAAATACGCCAAATGTTAACTCAATGTACCTCTCTAGGATATAATGTAATTTTCAGCTGGATACCAAGTCATGTCGGTATTTTCGGTAACGAAAAGGCTGACCAACTTGCCAAAGAAGCAACCGTAGATGGAGACATTTTTCCGTATGCAAATTACTGGCATGACTTGATGTCTTTACCTAGATCCTACTTAATTGACACTTGGCGCCAAACCTGGATAGCTGACGAAAATAAGGGGAAATTCTTTCGTTCCATCCAACCAACTATACCAGCAAAACCATGGTTTGCCAAAACACATTACAACAAATGGACTACTACCGTCATTTGTAGACTAAGACTAGGACATGTTTGCACTCCTGCCAATTTGGATAAATTTCGTATTGTCGACAGCCCACTTTGCCCTTGTGGAGAATATGGTGATGTAAATCATATTTTCTTCTCCTGTTTGTTATATGATCGTTCCGAATTCTTCCTAAGTTTGTCTAAAATCCATGTACCTTTTCCTACATCTATCCAATGTTTATTATATTTAAGTAATCTTGATGTATATAATGTATTAGCTTCCTTCATAGAAATAAATATGATTAAAATGTAGATATAGCATAGCAATATTGTAGCCCATCCTATACAATCCTTTTCCTTCCAAATTATACCGATTATTAATTTTGATTATTGGTTTCCCAAACTTGTTTGTGGCCAACTGCAATGCAAGAAGCCAAAAAAGAAAAAAAAAAAAAAAAAAAAAAAAAAAAAATACTAGAAAAGAAATAGAAATAAATAACTTCAGTTTTATTATTTAGCAAGGTACATAAATTGCTTGAAATTTGTTCATTATAGTAACCCTCTAGTTTTTCAAACACTAGTCACATACAATACATTCAAAGTTTCTCGTATCAGCCTAACCTATATTGTTTACATAATAATTATAATCTTACAAAAAATGATGTGCTACGAAATTTAAGTTGATGTCATTTAAAACTCGCTTTTTTCTGTACATATGAATGTGATGTTGACTGTTGCTGCAAGTAGGTATGTAGATAATCTATGTTTTCAGATGTGGCCCATCTTAATGCAATTTTTAAGGACAAATGCACCTTATATTACTCTACCTGTAGCTGCCATCGTTGGTGTGATAGGTTACAATTTGGAAGGTCTATTATCAGGTGTACGTTACCCCAGCAAAAAAGTAGGTCCTAAACTGATTTGAGTGGAACCTATATTTAGAGCGTATTATGCCATATATGTGCGCCGAAAAAAAAATTTGTGCGTATTGACGTTGTGGAAAAAAAAGGAAAAAACGATTTCTGCTGGAGTAACGCCGTTCCAGCAGGAAAATTCTAAACGAATAATCTTAGAGAGAAATATTTTGCATGCACCGAGGGCTCATACTTTTACAAATATGTGCCCTTAAAATAAAATTTGTGCGTCTTAAGGTTTTCGTTATATTGAGTTTTTTGCTGGGGTAACGTTTTGTGAAATGCTGTATCTCGGAAACCACTACATGTGCGCCTCTAGAATAAACTTACACGAGTAGCTCTTAATTTGTGCGAATTTGTGTCATAATCAGATTCAGGAAAATGTGTATAGTTTTCAAGTAATCACGCTTTGTTGAAAATCTGAAAAAAAGTTGCACCACCTAAACGAGAACACCTACGAACTCGCTAAAAACTGTATTCGATCCTGCTCGACACTTACAGTGATCGTAAAAAGTTTCATAAGTGCACATGCATGCGTTAACGAATAATATTACTAAAACTCAAAAAAACGGCGTCAAAACTTTGACATCAAAATACAAAGACTGGCTCAACGCAAGATAAGGAAGTATAAATAAAAATTTTGTGCGTATAATTAAATAATATATGGTGAAAATTCAGCGTGAAATATTTCGTATTTAAGAAGAAATAAACAAAAAACAAAACATACTAACAACGGATGGTTATCCGACTAAATTCGAATGACTACAAAAAAGCGACTGTTTAATACATATCGATGACCTTCTTAACTGAACGGATTATACCTAAAGTGTTGACCGAACAGTCGCGTTCAAAAGTTTGTAACCTAATTTTAGAGTTTAATTATGACCATATCAAATGATAGACCTTGTTGATATGTAATTATTTTTTTATTATTGACTCTTAAACTAATTATTGCATCAAATCACAGATCAAATTTCCTACCTATAAATATCAAAACAAAAATAAAATTATATTATTTATATGTATACTATGTGTAGTCCTTATAAATTTAAATCACAGATCAGGTTTTCATTTAAGTATGAATTTACAAATAGCGAAGTCGCATAATCACAGAAAATCACAGTTTGGTATTAAATCTATCTACAGGGTAATTTTACCTGACTGCGCCAGAAGTAGGGTAATCTTTGTCGAGTGTGTGTACATATGGTTGGCGTTTTCTACAGCTTACATGACTTGACGGATTTTAATAATCGAGGTGTCGTTAGATTCGTCTCAATTGGAGAGGTACCTACTGCATTAAGATACATAATGTTAAAAAATTACCCCGGCAGTTGAGTTTTTGTTTCATTATAATTTACTTGTTAAATCGTCAACCACCTCTCGCTGGCAGGTTCTATACATAATTCCCATCAATATTGGCATCTAAAATTAAAATGATATAAATATGTACCATGTGTAGTCCTTATTAATTTAAATCACAGGTCAGATTTTCATTTCAGTTTTAAAATACAAATAGCGGAGTCGCATAATCACAGAAAATCACAATTTGGTAATTAAATCTATCTACAGGAATATTTTACCCGACTGCGACAGAAGAAGGGTAAAGGTTCTGTTGACTTTAGGTACATTTACACCAAGCACAGCTCTCAAAACTGTACCTAACCTATATATGTTTACCATGGCTAGAACACTGTTATTATGAATGAATAAATAAATTAAGCAATACTTAAGTGTACAAAGTTTCTATATCATTTTTATATCTCTAATTTCATCTTTACCGTCAATGTATCTAAAAAATCCTTTCACATCGAAGCCTCAGGTCTACAGGAATGACAGCAGATTAGCAGATGTACTAGTTGATAGGTGAGTTTGGGTTGGACAGTTTGGCTTGGACAGGTTGGCTTGGACAGGTTGGCTTGTGCTTTTAACACTGTTGGAAATGCATTCTGGACCCATAGGATAATCCGGGGGTGCCATGTTAACTTATGAGAAGGATTGTGCCACATCCAGGAATAATACATTCCGGACTCATGGTACCCTCCAAAAGATATCCCTGGGGGTGTCATATAATCTTTGGAGGAGGGTCCATGGTACCCCTAGGATTACGAACCCATGCCACAACCCCATGAGGTACCATTGTGGGTGCCATGTAAATATTGGAGAAAGATTTGTGGCTCCCTTAGGATTGGTCAATCCGGAATAATGGCAAATAAGATATCTCTGTCTCGATATGTAGGTCTTCTTTGCTAGCCCAAAAGGGGCTTATAAATCCAACAATTAATGCATTCTGGACCCATAGCACATCCCATAAGCTACCACTGCGGATGCCATGTGAACTTAGAAGGACCCGTGGCACTCCCCGAAACATTGTGACACGTAGGTAGCCCAAAAAGGTTATTTATACTGTTGATTGATAACACTTGGTGGAACCTGCTGCTCATATTGAATAACACCACTCATACTGTTCTACAACATTTATTTACTTTACAACTGACTGGTTTCGCCTTTCAGCATTCTCAAAGGTAAGGTTGTTATAACTTGATGACCACTATATCATGTTAAAAGGCTAAGGTGACATTATAAGTATCTTAGAGTATTTATTAGGTTTAGGTATATAATTATATACCTAATGTCACCTTAGCCTTTTGATTTCACAACTTTTATCATAATTTTAATAATACCTAACCGGTTTCGCTATTATAGCATGCTCAAAGGTCTCAAAGGACCTTTGAGAATGCTATAATAGCGAAACCGGTTAGGTATTATTAAAATTATAATAAAAGTTGTGGAATAGTACAAGTGAGTGAGTTTTCATAATGTATAACAAGTTCCATCAAGTGACAACAATCAAAATTATAAAGGTTACACTGTTCATTAATGAAAATACGAGTTTATCTGGACGTGTACGCTTTAAAAAGTTTCTATAGAGTTCCAAGTCTGCAATTTTGTCCAAAAGAACTTTTAAACACACTAATGACAATAAAAATGCTAAATTTAAACGTGAAATCTTAGTCCCCCCCTTACCAATCTAATAATTCACCAATTTGAACATAGAATTTCACATTATTAATAAATAATTATTCATGGATGTGGCCATTTTACGAATTTCCATACAAAACTGTCAATTCAGATGATTTACAATGAGATTCATTATGAGATTCTTCAAGACAATTTAGTGAAGAGAAACACTATAAGATCCATAAAAGAAACGTACAATGTGGCCTTTTTAGGCCCGCTGTTGTTATCGATAAACGCATCTACACATACAACGCGCATCTCTGTGTATGTGTGACGTCATCCATAAACAGTGCAAGTGTGACAGAGAGCATGATGTGCGCTTTTTCTTTTGCATGTTTTATTACCTCCGCCTGCCACGAGCTGTTCTTTTGACTTTTTTTAAAATGATGAATATGAATATGATATATTGATAGTATCGAACCTAGTGTTAATTACCTTTTTATTTATTAACTTACTTTTATTTAGTGTCTGCCTCTGTGGCGCAGTCGGTAGTAATATCGCCTGCGGCGCTGGAGGTCGTGGGTTCAATTCCCATCGGAGACAAATATTTGTGTGGCCCATAAATGTTTGTCTCAAGAGTCTGGGTGTTTCTATGTGTATAATATGTATGTATTTAAAAGTATAATTATACCTAAGTATTAATATCCGTGGTCTGATACCCATAACACAAGCAGGTTATTCCTATTACTTTAGGATCAGATAGCGTTGTGTAAAATGTCCGTGAATATTTAAAAAAAAACTGTGTCTGTGACACAAGTATGTCACGTTTTTGCTTTTTTCTACCTACTCTTTTATAAGTAGTAGGTAGTATAAACTAATTTTAATGCAAATATAATATGGATGTACTTAATCATGTGCAATTTCGTGGAAACCGCTGGTAAGAATATAATCCAAGAGCAAGTTTATTAAATTTAATAGTACTTTTCTACTTCACTGTACTCAGACACAATACGTTTCAAATTGTTCGAGAGTAAAATTAAGAAGGTCATCGATATGTATTAAACAGTCGCTTTTTTGTAGTCATTCGAATTTAGTCGGATAACCATCCGTTGTTAGTATGTTTTGTTTTTTGTATATTTCTTCTTAAATACGAAATATTTTACGCTGAATTTTCACCATATATTATTTAATTATACGCACAAAATTTTTATTTATACTCCCTTATCTTGCGTTGAGCCAGTCTTTGTATTTTGATGTCAAAGTTTTGACGCCGTTTTTTTGAGTTTTAGTAATATTATTCGTTAACGCATGCATGTGCACTTATGAAACTTTTTACGATCACTGTAAGTGTCGAGCAGGATCGAATACAGTTTTTAGCGAGTTCGTAGGTGTTCTCGTTTAGGAGGTGCAACTTTTTTTCAGATTTTCAACAAAGCGTGATTACTTGAAAACTATACACATTTTCCTGAATCTGATTATGACACAAATTCGCACAAATTAAGAGCTACTCGTGTAAGTTTATCCTAGAGGCGCAAATGTAGTGGTTTCCGAGATACAGCATTTCACAAAACGTTACCCCAGCAAAAAACTCAATATAACGAAAACCTTAAGACGCACAAATTTTATTTTAAGGGCACATATTTGTAAAAGTATGAGCCCTCGGTGCATGCAAAATATTTCTCTCTAAGATTATTCGTTTAGAATTTTCCTGCTGGAACGGCGTTACTCCAGCAGAAATCGTTTTTTCCTTTTTTTTCCACAACGTCAATACGCACAAATTTTTTTTTCGGCGCACATATATGGCATAATACGCTCTAAATATAGGTTCCACTCAAATCAGTTTAGGACCTACTTTTTTGCTGGGGTAACGTACACTATTATCAGACAGATATACGCCATATAGTGGTAAGTAATAAGTATTTTACCAATCAATCATATCTGGCTATCCTAGCATCCTCAAAATAGGTAATATAAGCTAGCGCTATCCATTTAAACATACTTGTATATTTTCAAATACATAATATCATTCCTGTCCATTTCAACACGGTGACATGTGGGTGTGTACTATGCCTTTGTCTACCCCTTTGGGGATAAAGGCGTGACTAAATGATGTACGTAAAATATTATACTTACGTGGAAAACAATCAAAACTCCGAAACAAACATGACAGCTGAAAGAGGGGTAGGACTTCGGATTACTATCCCACGATTTAAGTGGTGCGAGGGGGGCTGGAGGGGGGAGGGGGGTGTGTCGAACCCCCCCCTTGACGGAAAAGTTGCGGACGCCCCCCCTTTTTGAGTTATGATTTTTTTTATATTCTAACCTAACTTTCGCATTTTCTTGGTTTGAAATCGATTTCAAGGTCGAAATTGGAAGATGGAAAATGGAGGGGGAGGGGGGAATCCCCCTGACCCCTCCCCAAAGTTAGGAAATCAATAGTTACCTTAAATTTAGATTTTTATTTTTTGAGGTTATGTTCAATAAAATCGACGACATATGTAATCGTTCTCCAAATATGAACTCGTCGACAAGCCAAAAAAAAAAAAACCACGAAAGCTAAGGCGGGAGCTCCGCTCCGCTTCGCTCCCGCCTTAGCCTTCTAACCTAACCTATCCGAGTCGGGGTGTTAACCATTAAGTACTAATTATGGTTGAATTAGGGATGCGCGTAATTCAAATGCCGACCTGGGGTTGAAAACAAAACTACGCGTCTCCTATACAAGACACAAATTCACAAATAGGGTGTCATTTGAAAGGGTTGACCTTGACCAACCCATAGAATGCGTACGACGTTTTACGTTTAGTTTCACATATCGGCAACCGTCATTAAATTATTATAATATTTAATAGCATTCATTTATATAAATATACGTAATATAATAAAATATGCATAAAATTTAACTTAATAACTAAATATCATTATTAATTAAATTTTTAAATGAAGTAAAACATTGGGAGTGTTTGTGTTCTGTGGTGAAAAGTGACAAATTATTGGTGTTTTTTTACGATTTTCATTATTTTTTTTCTCGTTAACCATTAATCTCCGCAAGTTAAAACTTCGCGTGGAGGCTTCTAATAATATTAGCTTTGTGTATAAAAAATATGAACCTCAAACTCGATGGCAGCTAATCTAAAGTTAAGCCGAAAGAGGTTTAAAAAAATTGTATTTTCTTTTTCAGAGTCAATTCAGGATCAGAGATTAGAACGGCAATCAGATGATAAGACTTTAGACGACCCCACAAATGTACAGAAACTGAAGTATAAGGAAAATGTGCTTGGCCGAAATGTTTCTCCATCGTTACAAAAAAATTAGAATTTAATTATTAAGGTATTGTATTGTCTATGATCAGAACTCAGGTAAAAAGCATGGAGACTGAAGTTAAAGAGGTCCATCTCACATAGAAGATTATCTTCAAAAATTGACTGCTCTATGGGGTAAATAACAGTTTAAAACCTTCATAGTGCTGGTGTCTTAGACCATGTAACACGGGACTAGCCTTTGCGAACCACCGCATACAAAAATATTCTGCCAGTTTTCATACAAGTGAAGGGGGAAACACAAAGACGTATAAAATTTCATTGCATTTAAAAATGTATTAATCGACAAACGTGTAATGGCTGTTGTGTGTTAATTGTTATTGTACAGTCAACTACAATGTAATGTACTAGTTTAATCATATAAAATGATGTACTGATGTACAGTGCTTTTCATAAAGCCAAAAGACCAAATGGTCATGTGCAATGGCAGAAAACAATGCTTAAGTAAGGCGCATCCTGTGGTTAGATGATCTAAGGCTGGTGTGCATATAGGGCAAAGGTTCACTGCAGTATTTACAGCTTGACAAGAAAGTGTAGGTATAAAATATTTTGCATGCTGGCAACATTGTTAAAATGCTGTCAAAAACGTCACTTGCCAGTTATTAAATGAAGTATGAAGTACTACAATTTGTATTAAACATTTCACTGTAAAATATAGGTATATTGTTCTTTTTAATGGGTTGTCAAATGAAGAGCATCACTCCATATTATTTTTTTCTCGTTTTTGCCTAGCTTTAATTCATTGTATAGTTAATTATGGAAAATTCTAAATACCCAGCATAGTATTTTCCCTGCCTCGGTTTTCTCAAACGCTTACAGTATGGGGTTCTTAAAAAGGGGTCTTAGAAGGTTTTTACAGGGTCGGCAGCGCGAGTGTGGCGCCTCTAGTGTTGCAAGCATCCGTGACCGTGACCACCGGTATATCTCGTGGGCCGTATGCTAGTCTGCCACCTTAGTGGTATAAAAAAAAATGTACAAGGAATAATTTCTTCAAGATTTTTTGCGAAAAATGTGTAAATTTTATTTGACGAAATTTAGATATTAGGTACTTACATTATGTTTATCGATAGCATATAGGCTGCGGTGACCAGCGGTACATCTGGTGGGCCCGTATGCTTGTCTGCCACTCTAGTGGTATAAATAAAATAAAAATAAAAAAGGAATGTTAATAGACTACCCTAATGCTAATGTGCTGTGCTGCCACCCTATTTTTTTTATATTCATAATGGTCCTCCTGTCTAATCTCCATGGAAAGTCTTAATTACTATTTGTTTAAGATTTAGACAACTTCGAGTGTGGCCATTCCTGTTAAACAAAACTTGGAAGGTCACAAAAAATATTAATATTGAGGTAATCTGATCATGTTTTCTAAAGTTTAATCTATGATAATTTATCAGCAAGTTAAAGCACATAAAATACTTACTTTTTCTAAGCCGAATTGAGTGTTGTAAATAATTGTTATAAAAAATTGTTAATAAATACTTTCAAAAATATCACAATACTTTTTTATTTTCAACCATATTCAAACGAATGTGAATGCTCCATAATATTCTGTTACAACTAACACATAGATTAATGTAATAATGGGGTAGCCAGAGGCATACGAGTATTATGCGCCCACATTTAAATAAATAAATAAAAATTCGTGGAAAATCAGTCCATCACACACACCATCATCTAGCCCAAATGAAGCCAATATAAGCTTGTGCTATGGGATCTAGGCGACTGATAGACATACTTATATATTTCTAAATACATACATATTATACATAGAAAACACCCAAACTCCGAAACAAACATTTGTGGATCAGACAAATATTTGGACCGACCCAGGAGCTCCAGCGTCGCTGGCGGTATCACAGGCTGTTGGGCCGGGGCGTGACGTGAGGTTTTTTTAGTCGGTAGGAGTCCGGCATAACATCCATGAGGATTTTCCCTCACGTTAAACAAAAAAAAATAGCACAACCTGTACCTGGGTCGGCAGCGCGTTGTAGCGCCTCTGGTGTTGCAAACGTCCACATGCTACAGTAAGCAACAGGTACGCTGTAAGCTTGTCTATCATCTTAGTATTTGTTGTTTTCTACGACATCGTTACATGCGCCAGTCCAAACTGCAGGCAAAACTGTTGAAAATCCGTTTACACACAGTTCGGGCTGTATGCCACGTATTTATTGGTCCTTCGAGCCGGATCTGAACCAGCTATAATACCCATAGCACATAATTTTGCACAAATATTAACTAGGGGTAGGGTCTTCAAATAGACTATATATTATAACGCTACATATCCTAGGGGCTAAGCAGAGAGCAATCAAATTGGTACCTATTAGGTATAACATAATTTTCACGCGTACGAAGTCGCGGGCAACAGCTAGTAAATAATAATACAGCTACAAAAGGCTAACGCTAAGAAATCATTAGTATTTAATAAAAACTATTCAATGAAAATAACTCTCCACCCCTAGCCGGGTCGCTGAGACTGCCCTCCTTTTTGGTGCGAAAATCCTCATGTATGTTGTGCCGGACTCTTACAGACTAAAACCACATGTTGCCCTACCACTGCCTACGGCCAGGAGCCCCGGGTAAATCCTCGGAAGGACGTCCCAGGATTCTTGAGACTTGGTTACCTACCTGGTTCCGACAACGCGGAACACCACCAAGAAAACATATATGTCAAACAGAAGCATGAATAAGCCTTTTTTAACGTGAGGGTAAATCCTTTATGGATGCTATGCCGCACTCCTACCGACTAAAAAACCTTCACGTAACGCCCAACAGCCTACGGTTGGGAGCCCAGGGGTTGAAGTCTCGGAAGGATGCCCCAGGACAGCGTCAATAAGCTTAAATCGAAAATTAAGTCAGTACCTACACTTCACACAAGTGTGTGTTAGGGTTGTCCCTGTGCCCTGGGAAATCCTTCCGAGGGCTTACCCGGGACTCCCGGCGGTAGACAGTTGTAAGAAATCGTGTGGCTTTAGTCGGTAGGAGTCCGGCATAGCATCCATGTAGGATTTTCACACGGAAAAAAAAGGGTTGTCCCTGTAATTAAAACAAAATCGAGTTTACTTTTTGTATGCTTAATGTATGCTTGATCTTACACATTATAATTCTAGATAATGCTCGCGGCTTCGTCCGTGTGGGATTTGGTTCCAGTTCCTCATTCCCGTGGATATTCCCGGGATACAAATGTTTGTTTTCTGTGACACCTCTGTGGTTTGTTTAACCTGTGTATCTGTCTGTCTATCTGTGGCTTCATAGTTCCCGAACGGGTGAACCAATTTTAGAGCCGAACCGAGATTAGTATTTAAAGTCGAGACCACATTAACAGTAATTGTATATTGGGTGTAACAAAATTGACGCTCCAAATTACGTCACGTGACGTGGCATCAGTCAAGAAACATTACAAAAATTAAGAAAAAAAAATCACATGAATACTTTAACCGTAAATCCGTTTTAAAGGTTCTATAAATTTTCATTATCACCCTTTCTATCGCTACTGAGCGGCAGAAGAAAGCGACAACGACAGCCAGACGGGTGCTCCGTGTTTGTTTTGCCACGGCGACCATGTTACCTCGAATTGCCGCGGTAAAAACGAATTCTTAATGTGCGACAAAAAAAAATTAAAAACTTAAAAAATTAACCCCCCTTTTTTATTAAATATTTGTATTTGATTTCGGATTCTAAGTCATCTCATGAAATTTAGAGTCAATTTTGTTACACCCCACTGTGCCACCGAAATAAGGATTACAAAATAAAAACGCAAATTTTCTAGTTACACATTTAATTTTGGAATTCTTTTAATAGAAGTTGTTTTTTTAATTCATTTTTTTTGTATTTAAACTAGTCACTATCTAGTTTCGATCGTGTTCAACCGAATAGAATTGAGTTTCAAACAAAATTTATGAATTGATGTCTCGACCAAAGACTTCTATTATAAACTGAGGTAGACATGCCTTACGCACCGATTTTTGAAACCTATAAACGGTGCCAATTGGCAGCGTTGCGCGCACTGCAGCGAGTCAAAACTTCGAGAGTACTCGGCTTGCAATCGGAGTCCATATGCCTTCTCTTTTACTCTTGTTCTATTCGTATATTGCTATCGTGGTGACAATTATGTAAATATTACCTATTTGTTAGTGAGTGTAGTCTTAGCAATGTGTGTGTTTGAGGATTGCTTTTGAAATTTCGTTCGTTAGAGTACAGCGCGTCTACCTCAGTTTATATAGAAGTGTTTCGTCTCGATAGCTTAAATGGTTAAGCATCTGTCCTGACTATAAGGGTCCGTTCACACAGACCGGCTCGGAGAGGAGAGCAGATTCTTATCACATTGAAAACAGAGTTTTTAGTATTTGAAGTAAGGTTTATTTTTGCATGTGCACTGCTTTTGTCATTAAGAATGCTTGAACGCGCATGGTGTGAAATAATAAGAGGAGCTGACCGGCTCGGATCGCGTACTTTTTCTCGTTCGCGCAGCCGTTCGGCTCCGATTTCATGCTCTTTCGGCCGGCTGCGAGGGCTTCCGAGCGGTTCCGAGCGCATCCGCTTTCAGATCGCTTCCAGCCGGTCTATGTGAAATAGTTGGCGGCTCCGCTCCGACCAGCTCCGAGCGTATACGATCCGGTCTGTGTGAAAAGAAAAATGCGCGCCGATGCTCTCCGAGCCGGTCTGTATGAACGGACCCTAATGCATCTTCGAGTCCTGCTCGAGACTGATGGGTATTTTCACATTAATATCATGATATACATATAAAGCATCAAACTTATTGCTATATTTAGAATTTGCATGACATCTAAGTTTTCGATCAAACTTGAAAATTCTTAAAATTATTTACAAAATGTATAATACTTATAACTTTAATATTAGAAGATATGTAGATATTATGTATTATTATTATTTTGATCTTAAAAAGTAAGACGTTAGTATAAATTTAATGCAGTGGTACAGAAATGACCTTAAAAGAGGTCTTTAAAGACGTATCAGACAGTGTCGTCGAATCCGCCCTAATGGGCTAGCGACACGGTCAATAGTATTGAGTCAAGTCTGATATTCAAGAAAGGAAGTTGCTTCAGTGTGCGTGATTTCTTTGCATGTGTGTGTGCGTCGACAATGTATGTACATACGATATTGACGAGGCATGACAATTGCAGTTTGACCGTGTCGCTAGCCCATTAGAGATCTATCTGACAGAGGAGCGGTCAGGCGTTTCAGAGTTCAAGTGGTCAGTTTTGCGTTCTTTCTGTTTAATAAAACAGAAAGAACGCAATTACATATATTGACCGACGCGGTCAGAACGCATACATAATAAATATCTATTCATAAATAAATAAATATTCACGGAGATTTTCACACAACGCTATCTGATCCCAAAGTAAGCTAGGAATAACCTGCTTGTGTTATGGGTATCAGACCACGAATATTAATACTTATATACCTACTTTTTAAATACATACATATTATGCATAGAAACACCCAGACTCTTGAGACAAACATTTATGGGTCACACAAATATTTGTCTCCGGTGGGAATCGAACCCACGACCTCCAGCGCCGCAGGCGGTATCACTACCGACTGCGCCACAGAGGCAGTCAAAGCCCTTAGTATACTACATATAATCCCATTTAAATAAAATATCATAAAATTGAAGCATCCTTTAAATAACACTAATACATCTAAGGGCGCGTACACATAGAACGTCCGATTAAACGTATATGTTACTAGCTGATGCCCGCAGCTTCGCCTGCGTAAAATTTGTTCCCGTTCCCGCTCCCCGTATATTATCCCCTTGGGGGTGGAATTTATCAAAATTCTTTCTTAGCGGATGCCTACGTCATAACATTTACCTGCATGCCAAATTTCAGCCCGATGCGTCCAGTGGTTTGGGCTGTGCGTTGATAGATCTCTATGTCAGTCAGTCAGTCAGTCAGTCACCTTTGAGTTATATATATTTAGATTAGCGTATGTAGTTGTATGAGCGAGTTCCGAAAAATCCCACACACAACGGAAATATCCGTTTTATCGGATCGAAACCGCGCGAGGCTTGGCACGGGGGTGCAGTGGTCCTGTAAACGCTGTGTGAATATTATCTCCAGTAGCGACGGATCAGGTAAAAAGGATCCCACCCTCTCCTTTCCGATCCCGAACAAGGCGTGCCGGGCAGAGATGCCACTCTACACAGTGGAGAGAATCTTCGCCAGAACTTAGCGTTACAAAAGATCGTTCCTCTGTCGAACTATAAAAACATGGAACGACCTGCCCGCACACGTGTTTCCCTCATCTTACAAGCCCGGGTTCTTCAAGCGGAGCGTGAAGAGGCACATGTTGGGGTCGCCAACTTGAGGACCACTGTCAGAAGTGGCCCTCAATCGCTAGATGCGCCACGGCTTTCCATCAGGCTGGTGGCGACGTCAATTTTGCGAGCTAAATATATTTTTTAAACAATCCTGTTAAATCGGACGGTCTATGTGTACGCGCCGTAAAAGTTTAATTTGACAAAATTTATTGCTTATTTTTCTTAAATACCTATTTATTAAATACAAAGTAGTTAATAAGACTAACTTCGTGCATTTACATAAGACTTAGCGATTCCATTATAAAGCGTATTATATAAAAAGGTAAATTAATAATATTACATGTGGCAACACCACCAACATACCACTAACGCCATCTAGTATAAATCTATTGAACGTATTGAATGATTCGAATTCTGCATCACGATAAGAACATTTTCGCGTCTTATATAACCTAAATACTAATAATGTAAATATATTATTTATTATACATCCCTACTAATATTTAAATGCGAAAGTAACTCTGTCTGGCTGTTACGCTTTCACGCTTAAACGGCTGAACCAATTTTGATGAAATTTAGTATAGATATAGTTTGAGTCCAAGGAAAGCACTTTTTAACTGACTGCGCAAAAGGAGGGTAATGATTTTACGCGATAACGACTTCTAGGCGGACGAAGCCACGGGAAACAGCTAGTAATCTATCCCTGTACCAAATTTCATCCAGATCCGTTCAGCCGTTAGAGCGTGAAAGAGTAACAAACATACAGACATCTCCACTCACAAACTCCTCACACTCGCATTTATAATATTAGTTAAATCTGTTGTGAAGTGGTCATTTTATATTAAACATTCTAAAGTCTGTTTTTGTAAGCATTATGAGCCCTAAGTCTTTTAAACGACAGAAATCTACCCCATTACAGACCGCATAACAAATTTTTCAATCTCCATATAACAGCAATAAGACTCAAAAGAAGTCTCATTCGAGTGCAAATATTTTTTAACAATATCCAAATCTTGTAAAGCCCTCGACTTCCTAACTAAAGCCTCCTTGTCATCGGAATGAGGTTTCTCTGTGGCTAGAGGCAGTAAATCCTCTTTTTCCTTTTCAATCTGTGTCAATGGCTCTACAACTTTATGGTTCCCGCCAAAAACTGAACCGTTAGTCCCCTGCCCCGTAACTAGTTCTTCGTCAACCATCAAATATTGATCTAAACTTGATACGTTAGTAAAATACGATTCAACATCGAAATCTTTTAGCAAATTGCATATAACCTCTTCATCGTTTTCATATACTTTTGGTTTTTCGACTGGCAACACTTCTTCTGGCACTGTGACGTCATACCCGGTATCAACGAAGCTTTTAGTTATAGATTCAGGTGGCGTCCTTTCCCAAGCTTTTTCTAACATATACAAAGCTTCTAAACATGTTAGATTTCTATCAACGCCTCTCAAAACGTTAATAGCTTTTTCTTCTAGAATTAAACGGCGAAATTCGTCACGAAATTTAGCGGAAACGCCGTTTTTCATTGGTATTAATCCGTTTGTTGCTTTCCAGGGGACAAAAACTAACTTTAAATGCGATAGTTGTAGTTTAGAATGGATTGTGGCCCGGTCTAGAACTAAAATAGCTTTTCTATTGGTCGCTTGAAGTTCTCGGTTCCAATATTTGACATATTCCTCAAACATTTGCGTTGTAAAATGAGCTTGAGAATGCCTTATATACGTTACAGGTAACGTATCAGGATTTCTATAGGAATGTATCAACGGGTCTTCCGTACCACATACAAGTAATTTTCTTTTATCCGTACCCGGCATATTAGCACATAGAAATACTGCCAATCTATCTTTCACATGACCTTGAATGTACTTTTTGCCAGAATACTTTTTAATACGACCATTAGAAGGGTTATAATAAAAACCATATTCGTCCGCAGTATAAATATCCTCATCGGCTATTCCTAACCTAGCATCGCTCCACTGTTCGTTAAAGAAATGATTTTTCCATTTAGATTCCATATTAGGATTCCTATAATCCCTATTCCGTTGAATACCTCTAAAAGATATGTTATATTTCTTCTTAAACCTATCCAACCATTTTTTACTTCCATTGAAAGCGATGAAACCACACTCTTTAGCAAACGCTTCAGCGGTATCCTGAAGCATTTTGCCCGATACCTGAACATTATTAGCCCGTTGAGAGTTAAACCATTCCACTAACTTGGAATCTAAAGTATCGTTCAAATGTTTGGTCGTCCGTTTAGCCGTTCTCTTTGGCAACGCATACTTTTCACGTTCCTCCCATATTTCATTAACAACGTCCGGAGTGAGGTTATATAGTCTACACACATCGGAGACTGACCTTCCTCTGTGCATTTTGCTAACGATAGCCACTATCGTTGAATGACATAGGTCTTCCCGTTTCTGTGAATCGTTGTAATCTTGAAACATGAACATATGGGTTTGATTTTGATCATCCTCTTTATCGGACTGTGAGTGATCCATTTCTGAACTGAGATTGATTGTTAGATTTTCGTTGCTGGATTTTGTTGAGGTTCTGTGGGAAAGATAAATAAATAAATGTTAGTGTACATTCTCACACGACATCATCTAGCTCAAATTAAGTTATTATCTTAAAAATAAAAGGCGGTTAGGGTGTGGCAGAATGATTTAGTCGACGACGATCAATAATTTCTATCACACCAATCAATCGATCGTCGATCGATGGCATCGATCGATGGCATAATGATTTAGTCGACGTCGATCGATAATTTCTACATACCAATCGATCGATCGATCGCAGAATGGTTTGGCCGACGTCAATCGATTGTTTCTATCACATCAATCGGTCGATTAACGGAATCGATCGATGGCAGAATGGTTTAGTCGACGATCGATCGATTGGTCTAATAACACAAAACGATCAACGTCGACTGATGTCGTCAACCGGTAATCGATCGATTGGTTGGTCGAACAGTATCCGTCGATCAATTAAAGCTATTACACCAGTCGATCGACATCGATCGACGTTGATCGATGCTGTCGATCGACGATCGATCGATTGGTCTAATAACACCCTTAAACTACCGAATGCGCCACAGAGGCAATCTCAATTATATAGTGAAAATGTAACACTGCTGAGTTCTTTCGAGAACTCTTGCCATGAAAATGCCACTAATGCTTACCCATCTCAATACTAACTGTATCGTTTACATGACAGTCAGCTAGTGGGACTACAAGCATTTTTAGGGTTCCGTACACAAAGGGTAAAAACTGAGACTTTACTGTCCGTCTGTCTGTCTATCATAAGGCTGTATCTCAGGAACCGTGATAGCTAGTCAGTTGAAATTTAGTCGTTGACAAATTGCCGCTATAACAAGATATAATAAAAACTGGAAAAATATTTAATGCCTCGCTCTATAAAACAGATTGCAGAGAGGCATATGGCGAGACTTGTGTCTGTAGTCTGTGATTCTGTTGCATTAAACTACGTCACTAGGTCACGTGGATCATCGGTTCAAAGTTTGAAATAAAACAAAAATGACAACGTCAATCGGATTGAACTTTCACTTTCACAATAAACGTTTTAGAGAGGGGCAGTCGGGTGAGACCGTCTCACGGCTTTTTGTTTTGCCAACTACTGAATCTTCCATGACCGAATCCGACTCGCAACGCGGAAATATTTGATTGTTTGTTTGCATCAAATAGGCTCAGAAACTACTGGACTGATTTTAAAAATTCTTTCACTGTTGTGAAACTTTTACTCTTTGCGCTGAACATAGGCTATATTTTATTCCCGTACTCCCTCGGGAACGGAAGCTACATGGGGTGAAATCGCGTTACGTCCGCTAGTATAAAACACAGATATATAAGCCCCGCAAGTTGGTATTGCGCTTGGCGGCCATCTTGGTGACGTATGTCCGTCGAGCCGTCAGTACTAAAAAGAATCCCCCATTCCCAACCGACCACCTGAGTTATCCACCTGGTTGGTCAGTTAGGAATAAAAGTTCCTAACCACCCACCTTGTGCACCTGGTTGGTCAGTTAGGAATAAAAATTCCTAACCACCCACCAGTGACTGCATAAAATAAATAATGTCCATAATGTCTACTTTATCAATATACCCACATGTCTATATGGCAAAACAAATGAAGATCGACAAAACAAATGAAGATCTACAAAACAAATGAAGATCGACAAAACAAATGAAGATCGACAAACAAATGAAAATCGACAAAACAAATGAAGATCTACAAAACAAATGAAGATCGACAAAACAAATGAAGATCGACAAAACAAATAAGGATCGACAAAACAAATGAAAATCGACAAAACAAATGAAGATCGACAAAACAAATGGGTGCAAGCAAATTTCGACCTTATGAACATGCATAATATTTATTTATTTTTCATATATTCGTGATCAGTGATGTCAATAAATGCCTAAAAGCACATTTTTAGAGAAGTGTCATTAAGGTCGAGATTTGCTTGCACCTATTTTTTTTTATGGCAAACGCATCTAGATTACTAAATATGGCTGCAAGTATTTTTGATCTTATCAAATTGCTTATAGTCTTTTGTTTTATTGATCTTCATTTGTTTTGTCGATCTTCATTTGTTTTGCCGATCTTCATTTGTTTTGCCGATCTTCATTTGTTTTGTCGATCTTCATTTGTTTTGTCGATTTTCATTTGTTTTGTCACCGTACGCAACTTCGCGAGGCCAGCCCGCGCTCTCGCTACATCACGATGACGTCACTTAGCTGTCATTATGACAAGGTTCCAGCGCAATACCAACTTGCGGGGCTTATAATACTCACGCAATAGAAGTGTCCCCTTTCTTAATATGCGCTTGTTTGATGTGGTACTTCAGTTGGTTGATTGTGTGGAACTTTATAGGGCAAATGTGACAGTGATGAGTTCTTTCGTGAGCTCTCGCCATGTGACGGGTCTGGAACAAAGAAACACCATCCTTACAATTTTTATATACTATTAGCTGATGCTCGTTCGATTAGTCCCCATTCCTAGTGCTCATTACCAATTCTCATTACCAGTACCTAATACCAGCTCTCATTCCCAATTCCCAATCAGAAAGCACAGTTCCAGTAATAGAATTCCAGTTATGACCTATCTACCCTAAGTATTGAACCTTTATTATTATTATAGGTAGCTATATTATTTACGTATTCATATTGTTAACTAACGGTTTGTCTCGTCGGGGACCGCTCACATAATCATAACCTAATCGTGCGTCTGTCTCTATTTAGGTATAGAGCGGTCCCCCCGACGAGACCAACTGTTAGTTAAAAATATGAATACGTAAATAATATAGTTACCTATAATAATAATAAAAGTTCAATACTTAGGGTAGATAGGTCATAATATAACAGTTATTTTTTTACTGTTTACAGGCTTTTTTATTGTTCTTTTTTTGTGAGTCGGGGGTCTTTTAAATTTTTAATTTTATTTTATTCATTCCTATTTCCCATTGCCATTTCCAGTTATCATTCCTAGTTGCCATTCCCAGTTTCCATTTTTAGTTCCCATTCCCAGTTCTCATTAGCAATTCTCATTACCAGTTCCCATTCCCAGTCCCCATTCCTAGTACTCGTTCCCAATTTCCTATTCCCAGTTTCGACCCAGTCGGAATAGATAACCTTACCAAATAGCTCTTGTGACTAAACTTGGCCCCGCACAGTGAACACATGGGGGCTCTATTCTCCGAGTGCACGCGAGAGTGCATCCGCAGGCTGAAGGACTTCTTGAAGTAACGGCCGCAGTCTTCGCATTTATGTCTGAAAAAAAAATTGTGATTGAGTCAATTTTTGTTAAGAATTCAAATCTACATACATTTAGTCACGCCTTGACGCCTGTAGCTGTAGCACACCTCCGCCGCGAAACCATGATAGCGGAACCGCAGTAATTCCGCCAAGTTTAGTAGGAGGAGCGGAACACTAGCGAAACCGCCTGTTCTAATGCATAGATTTAACTATCTTCTATCTCTTTCACCGCACGGTTTCGCAAATCTGCTCCTACGCCAGTCAAACCTCCGCACTTCGGCCGCCTTGTTATTGCGGTGCCGCATTGTCTACGCGCCGGTTTGTCACGCCCTTGGCACACCACCGGCGCGAAACCAGAACAGCGGAACCGCTGAATGAATTCCGCTGTGATCAAGTGTGGATTGAACAGCGGAACTGGGCAACGGAACCTGACACGAGTTAGTCGATGTGACGCTATCGCAATTTTATCATATTATTTTTATTATCTGAATGACTTAATAATTACATAAAGGGTCTATTTCTGATGGCTTGAAGTAGTTTTTCCGTGAACTTCACGTCCATTTACTGAAAAAATATTAGTTTCGCCGTTCCGCTCTGTATTTCTGACGATCAAATTGATAAGCTTTTTAGTAAAGACCTGGTCAGCGAGCAAGTCTCCGATTCAACAGTATGGATGATTTTGCTTTCGTCCGTATGTTAGTTCAGGGCACCGATTCTCGCTTCACACGACATGAATGCGTGGACGGAAATCGGCGGGTGACGCGTCGCCTGTCTCATAGGAACGGCGAACATGAGACGGACGACGTTTCACCCGTAAATTTGCGTCCACGCATTCACGTCGTGTGGTCGAGAATCGGCGCCCTGGTAGGAATTTCTTAACCGATTTTCACCAAACTTGGCACACTTGTTCTTTGATTTAAAATACAACTTAATAAGGCCTAAAACAAACGACGGGGCGGGCCGGGCCGGGCAATTTGACCGCGCACGATAGCACTATGGGAATCCTATACTATCAACGCACACGAAGGGCAAAAAGACCGCACCGCAGTTGTCCGCCGGTCAGTGGAGGCGCGGCTACCCGCCATGGATCACACAAACCAGTTTGTATGAAGTAACGCAGACGGCGGCGCGGGGCGGGCCGGGGCGGCTAGCTCAGTCTCTTCGCTAGAACGAACGTCGTGAACTAACTGCCTCTGCCCGTCGTGTGCGTTGTGTTCGCGGGGCGGGCAGGCGCGGGCATCGGCGGACAGACGCGGTCTTTATTACGTCGCGGACAAAAAGTCCGGCCCGCCCCGTCGTCTGTCTAGCGCCTAGGCGCTAGACAGAAGAGACTGAGCTAGCCGCCCCGGCCCGCCCCGCTCCGCCGTCTGCGTTACTTCATACAAACTGGTTTGTGTGATCCATGGCGGGTAGCCGCGCCTCCACTGACCGGCGGACAACTGCGGTGCGGTCTTTTTGCCCTTCGTGTGCGTTGATAGTATAGGATTCCCATAGTGCTATCGTGCGCGGTCAAATTTCCCGGCCCGGCCCGCCCCGTCGTTTGCTTTACGCCTAAAAGGGTGAAAATTGTTGTCGCGATATTTATGAAGGATCTTGATACATACATACATACATACATATACTCACGCCTTTATCCCCGAAGGGGTAGGCAGAGGCCTATACCGGCCCACATTTCACCGTGTACAATTCGGTCCCACGTGACAGGTGGTGAGCCCATCGCCGTGTTGATATGGACCGCCGCCGTCAGAGCCTCGTCCGTTGTTCAGCAGGTGCTCGAGCTTGCACGTGAGGTTGACTTGGGCCCGATGGTGTTGGTAGGGCCCCACTACACCCCAGGATCTTGATGAACATTTAATAAACAAACCTTTCATAATAGGTAACTACCTAGTCTGCACCTGGTGTTTTTCCAAAGCATGTTTCTTCAAAGCGCCCAGAGTCTCAGACAAACGAACACTGGCAAAACGATCCATTGGGTAGAAAAGGAAAACTCGAAATGAAACCCGGTTGTCAGTAAAATGACAATCATTAACCCAAATTTTCAACTGCGGGTCATTGCGAACTGCAACTGTCCATTTCAACACGGCAATATGTCACCACATATTACGTGGGACATAAAACTATAAGGCGCAATGTGGGCGTACACTATGCCTCTGCCTACCCCTTCGGGGATAAAGGTGTGACTATATGTATGTAATAACCAAACCTTTTCAACTCTATTCTAGATTCATATTAGGTATTTACCTAGTCTGCACCTGGTGTTTTTCCAAAGCATGTTTCTTCAGAGCGCCCAGAGTCTCAAACTCATCATCACACTCATTACAAGGGACAGTTCTGCCTTTCTTGACCTGAAGCGGAGCCAGTTTCTTTTTCTTTTTCTTCCTTTTAACTGGCTTTGCAGTTTTCTGAAAAATAAATAATAAAAAAATAAATATTTGTGGACATTCTCATACAACATCATCTAGCCCAAATTAAGCTAATGTAAGCTTGTGCTATGGGATCTAGACGACTGATAGACATCCTACTAATATTATAAATGTGAAAGCTTGTGAAGATGTTTGGATGTTTGTTACTCAATCATGCTCTAATGGCTGCATGGATCTGGCTGAAATTTGGTAAAGGGATAGAGTATAGTCCAAAGCTTAAACGGTAAGATGTTCGCACACCATGGCCCGGACCATCCCCGAGCCTGTATATACATAGGTAAAAATATTAGAGCCCACGCACTAACAAGTTTCTGTTGCAGAGATGTATGTGCGGTGAGGCTGTCTAACGAACAGGGCGCCAACACATCTGGCGCAGTCCTGGCCTCCGTCTACATGCATGGTGCGGACTCCCCGCCACCACCCCTTATGGCGCGGCTGGTATCGCACTGCGAGGACGACGGCCTTCAACTGGTCATCGGCACGGACTCAAATGCCCATCACACACTATGGGGTATGAGTAATTGCAACGACAGAGGTAAGGAACTCCTTGATTACCTTATAACTACAAAACTAACAGTTCTAAACCACGGCTCAGAGCCAACATTTGTAACTAGAGTTGCTAGAACTATAATCGACTTAACACTAGCCACAGAGGAGGTAGCAGGAGCTATCACGGACTGGCACGTGTCCGATGAGGCCTCTTGCTCGGACCATAGGTGGTTAAGATATAATCTACAAGCAGAATTGCACGGCGCACCTCCGCGTCGAAACCCTCGTAAGACGGACGTACAGCAATACTTGCATCACCTACAACAACGATTAAGGGCCCAGGTAATGCCGGACAGAATCGAAAGTACTGAACAAATTGATTTACACGTAAAGGAACTGACAGACAACATCATACATAGCTATCATATGGCCTGTCCCCAAACTGAACCCACCAACGCGAGGGACAAAGGCTCTAGTTGGTGGGGCCCCGAACTAGAAAGGCTCAGGAAGAACGTGAGGCGGTTGTTCAACAGAGCAATGAACACCTGTGCAGACCATGATTGGGACTGCTACAAAGCCGCCAAGGCAAAATACAAGAAACGACTAAGATACAGAAGTACCAAATCGTGGAGAAACTTCTGCAGTAGTATTGAAAACTGCACACAAGCCAATAGAGTCAGATTGATACTGGCCAAACAAGGAACAGAACCATCTGGATCTATAAAGAAACCTGACGGCAGCCTGACAAACACCCGAGAAGAGGCTGAGAGTATTTTAATACAGACGCACTTCTCAGGATGCCAAATGCTGCAGACACTCGAGTGGCCGGTTGAAAACGCAACCACAGAAGAAGTCCACTGGGAGCTGGCAAGGCAGGTAGTTAACCAACAAAAAACTGAATGGGCAATTAACAGCTTCAAGTCCTTCAAATCTCCAGGACTGGACGGAATCTTCCCCGCACTACTAAAATGGGGAGGACACCAGTTAGCATGGTCACTTACTATCATCCTGGTAGCCTGTCTGGCGCACAGATACGTACCCAGACTGTGGAGAGAAATCAAAGTGATCTTTATACCAAAACCCGGCAAAGGAGACTATTCAGATCCCAGATCATACAGATTTATAGACCAATAAGCCTTACGTCTTTCCTCCTAAAAACTCTGGAAAGATTGTGTGACAGAGACATTCGATGGACGGCCCTTCAAAATAAGCCACTGCATCCAAACCAACATGCATATGCCCCCGGCAAGTCTACGGACTCAGCACTACATGCAGTGGTAAACCAGATAGAAGAGGCCATCCAGAATAAATCAATGTGCCTCGGCACATTCATAGACATAGAGGGGGCTTTCGACAGAACTAGCTTCAGAAGCATAACCACGGCACTGGCAAGGCATGGAGTGAATACTGCAGTCAGTGAATGGATAGGAAACATGCTAAGCAAACGCATTATTAGGCTACAGACAAGTGAAAAACAGTGCGCAGCGGTGGTCAAAGGATGTCCACAAGGGGGCGTCGTCTCCCCGCTGCTGTGGAATCTTGTTGTAAATGACCTAATAACCAAACTAAATGCAAATCACCACTACACTGTCGGATATGCAGATGACATAACAATACTAACGAAGGGAAATTTCACCAGCACGGTGTGTGATGTCACACAGACGGCGCTTAAGATCGTAGAACGTTGGTGCACTGCCAATGACCTATCGGTCAACCCAAGTAAGACAGAGCTGGTACTATTCACAAACAAAAGGATTCTTGGAAACTATCGGGTGCCACGACTGTACGGCACCGAACTACAACTCTCAAAAGAGGTCAAGTATCTTGGGGTACTTCTTGACAGCAAATTGAACTGGAGTAATCATCTCGAAAACAAAATAAACAAAGGAACAATCATATTCTGGCAGTGCCGCAGAATGGTAGGAAATAAATGGGGGTTGAGCCCCAAGATCACCCTCTGGCTATACGAATCAATAATCAGACCCATTGTCACCTACGGGGCTGTGGTATGGTGGCCACGCACAAACCTAACCACAGTTAAAGACACCTTACAAAAATTTCAAAGACTAGCCTGCATGGCAACCACCGGGGGCATGAGAACTACGCCCACTGCCGCCATGGAAGCGATGCTGGGTCTCCCCCCACTACACGTCTTCATTAAACAAGAAGCCGCGGCTACAGCTTCCAGACTGAAAAGTCTAGGACTTTGGAAACCAACAAGGGTAGCACATACGGAAATATACAGGAACTTGGTGGATTTGGAACCACTAGCTGAAGCGATCACCGACACAATACCAAAGCAGTTTGTGTTCGACAAAAAGTACAAAATACAATTACAAGAGTCCCCCCAAGAGGGACTCAATACCAGGGAGCTGAGAATATTTACGGATGGTTCCAAGACGAGGATGGGTACCGGAGCAGGAACCTTCTCGGAGGACCTGAACATAAATATTGCAACACCACTAGGCACCCATGGCACAGTATACCAGGCGGAGTGCATGGGCATTATCAAGGCGACTGAGGCCATCAAGGCTAGAACCGTACAGAATCAGCGTATACGGATTCTAACTGATAGTAGATCGGTCCTGCAGGCGTTACAGAGCCATACAATAACATCTGGCCTTATTATGGAGTGCCACATAGGCCTGATGAATATATGCGTAAATAACTATGTTACCCTACAATGGATAAAAGGACACAGTGGCTCACGAGGTAACGATGCAGCGGACGAGCTGGCAAGAAGAGGCTCTTCGCTGACAGCAATGGGCCCTGAACCTATTCTGCCCCTCCCATCTGGATGGGTACGAAACCTGTTAAAACAGCAGACAAGGAGCCAGCACCAGGATTACTGGGCTAGCCTTGACACATGCAGACAGGCGAGAGAGGCATTGCCGACAATCAACACCAGATTCTCTCGCAAAATTCTGCAGCTTAACAGGACTAAGATAAGTATAATAACAGGTATAGTTACAGGTCATAGTCCACTTAACAAACATCTCTTTAACTTAGGTGTCACAGACAGCCCCCTTTGCAGAGCCTGCACGGAGACGGACGAAACTGCCAGCCACATTCTTATGGAATGCCCGGAACTGGCAAGATACAGGGCTACACACCTCGGCACACCGAGGTCGCTCCAGGAAGTCGTCGGCAACGTGAAGAGTCTGCTAGGCTTCCTGGAGGAACTGGGATGGCAGTAGCCATACCATAACCCCCCACGCAAAATAGGCGCATTAAATGACGTCGAGTTGCGGAAACCAGCCCGTGTAAACCTAGAACCTAGAGTATAGTCCAGAATAACACATAAGCTACTTTTTATCCCCGGAAAATGTTCCCACGGAAAGCAGGAATGGGAACCAAATTTCACGCGGGCGAAGCCGCGCGCTTTAGCTAGTATTTATATATTTTCAAATACCTACATCTGTTCAAACCTTACAATCCGAAACAAACATTTGTGGATTACACAAATATTTGGGCCGACCCAGGAATCGAATCCAAGCGCGGCAGGAAGTTACAATACCGACTGCACCACAGAGGCACTCAAATATGATTTGATTTTTAATTATCTACTGTTTTGACTCACATAATTCTAATGAAGGGTAAAAAGTATGTGTTGATTCAGAGGGTCTCATCTCATAATGTCCTTTTCTTGAAATGTCCTTTTCTCAAAATGTCCTTTTTGGCGAAATGTCCTCTTCTCAAAATGTCCCTTCTCAAAATATGAACTCTACAGAATTAACCCCGCTCAATCCGACTTGGATAGGTTAGGTTAGAAGGCTAAGGTGGGAGCAGAGCTTCCGCATTAATCTTCGTGGTTATTTTTTATAACCACCAAGTTACCACCAGTCACTTGGTAAGTTTGATGTTATTTTTTATAACCACCTAAACAAAACTTAGGTGTTTAAAAAAAAATTACCAAGTAGGCTAATGCGGAAGCTCCGCTGCGCTCCGCTCCCGCCTTATCCATCTAACCTAACCTATCCAAGTCGGATTGAGCGGGGTTAATCCTGTAGTGTTCATATTTTTTTTGAGAAAGGGACATTTTGAGAAAAGGACATTTTGCAAAAAGGATATTTTGAGAAAAGGACATTTCGCGAAAAGAACATTTTGAGAAAAGAACATTTCGTGAAAAGGATATTTTGAGAAAAGGACATTATGAGAAAGGACATTTCGAGAAAAGGATATTATGAGATGAGACGATTCAGAGTGTCAGCTATTTGTATATTAAATTTAAGTGAGAACCCTGATACTCCTGCCTCTTTTCCTAAATGAGTACAGTATGGAGTTCTTCAAAAGGTGTCTTAGAATTATGCTGGGTTGGCAATGGTAATGTTGAGTGTTTAGGTAGAACCTTGTGGTATAAAAAGACTATTGTAAATTCTAATGGACTAAACACAAACTCATTCTTACGCCTACAACATAATCCTTTTTAAAGGCGAGACAGACAAGTAAGGTGTGTGCATAATTATTAAGGTTGATTTTGAAATGCTAGATAAAGGAATTTTTGTAAGTATAACACACAATTACTATAGTTTAGGACAGCGTTTCAACATTTCTGGGTTAGGGGAACTCTGGTTTAGGAGACAGAGTCCGTTTTCTATACTAATACTAAAATACAAAGGGAAGGATTTGATTGTTTTTTTGCACGAATAGGCTCCGTAACTACTGCATCGATTTGAAAAATTCTTTCACTGTTGGAAAGCTACACTATCTCCGGGTAACATAGGCTATATTTTATTCCCGTATTCACACGGGAACGGGAGATACGCGGGTGATACCTCATGACGCCTGCTAGTATGTAATAAGCATAACAATGTTTACGTACTTTATCAAATTCTAAGGGACAGTCGCCGTCCATCTCTTGAACTTCCACCGTGACCAGTACCCTCGCAGCCATGATATGATCTTCATCGCTGTCCTCTTCCTCTTTAATTTTTTCCACTTTTTGTTTTACGACAGAAAGACACTCGTCATCTGATGAACTTTCAACGTAGGTTGAACTGTGAGCCTTCTCATTATTAGCCATGACGGCGGACTTAAAGAGTGTACTTCACCAGTTATCAATTTTAGTGATAAAACACAATATTATTAGTTTTTAAGAAAATAAACAAGAGTAGGGGGCGCAATGTTTGCATTTCAGACACCAGCCAGCCAGCCATTTTCTAATAATCTGTCATTTGTACTGTTACTTGTCAAAACTGTCTGTATCACTTTTTTTTACAAACACGGGATTTTAATAAGATAAAGTCATATTTTATTTAACTTTAATTTAATGCAATTCTGTATAATTGTATTTGAAGCATCAATTTGGAATATCCTTATCCTGTATGTAATTGATTTTTTTATTGACCTCCAAATATTAATTTTACGTTGGCAACAACTTAAATGTCAAGAACAAAAAAAAGTAGCCGCTGTCAATGAACCGCCCGAAAAAAAACCAACGCGCAGCGCTTCTCTCTTTTGGAATTTATTGTACTGTAACAAGGCTCGCTTTTGTGTTACCGTTGTAATTTTAATGTGAAATCCACTAAAGTTACTAGTAAACAATGAGTAATTAACGTTACTTATAATAATATTGTGAGTTTAAACTAAATTGTGAGCTATTGGTTGATAATTATGGATCAATATCGCACTATAATTAAATGCGCTGAAAGGCGTTAGCGTCCGTGCCGTTGACGGTACGGTACGCCAAATGGAGAACAACAAATCCGGCGTTGGTATTCAAGACCACTGGATGAAGAGTATGATGGAGCCGGCTTCCAGTGACAAACAAGATAGTCGTTCAGTTAAACGTGAGAAAATGGCGGAAGTGTACAACAGTGGTGAAAATGTAACATACGAAATGAAACAACAACAGAACGAATCGAGATACCGATGCGACGTATGCAGCTTAACTTTCGAAGGTATGGAGTACCTGCTTCTTCATAAAAAGTTTCATGGTAATGACAAAGATTCTCCTCCTATGGAACCTGATCCACCACCGGTGAAAGAGGCTCCGAAAAAAAGGCGTAAGTTCAAGTGTGACCAATGCGATGTCAAAGTTAACTCTCAATATCATCTTGATATTCACAAAAGCAAGCATGAAGGTGCTGTGTCTAAAAAGTACATTTGTGAAGTCTGTGACCGCAGTTTTGTTGCAGCTCAGTTCCTAAAGAGTCATATGCAGACTCACTCAGCTACAAGTACAATTAATTGCGAGATTTGCAATAAAAGTTTTACGGGACAAGCTTATTTGAAACTTCATATGCAGCTACACAACGATATAAAGAAATTCAAGTGTTCTAAATGCGATGATATGCTTCCAACGAAAAATTGTTTAAAAATACACATGAAGAAACATACAAAAGTAAAAAACTTTAAATGCGACTGTTGTAATAAGCTGTTTGTATCGAAAATCACTATGGAGAAACATCGGCAGACGCATGAAGGGCAGCCAATAGATTGCCACGTGAAATGTACTCAATGTGACCGAACAATGCATGCTTCTTTACTACGTACACACTTGCAAAGGGCTCATCCGTCCAACGTTGATGACGATGTGAAGCGACCACATAAATGTACTACGTGTGGGAAAAGCTTTATTGTAAAGATTAATCTCAATTTACATATCCGAGTTTGTCATCCGGATCTTGCGGAGCCCGAGGATGATGAAGAAGAGGTTATGACCGATAATTCTTAGTAAATAAGTACTCATATATGCTTAGAATATAAACACATCATAATAAAAATATACTTTTTTATGCTATTTTAGTGGTTTCTTTACCTCGCGGACTGTGCTGATATAACGGTCATTGCAAAAGGAAACCCTTTTTTTTTCCTTAACTAGCATGCTCCTTTCACATTTTTCAAATCTGCTTATAATTTTTTTTTACCTTAATGGTATAAAAAAACTTGGTGGTGACAGCAGTCGATGGCAGACGAGCATACCGCCCACTAGAAGTGGTCACAGAAGCCATGCGGCCCGCGGGCACTGCTTTGGACAGCCCTGGCCTATATGAACATTTACAACACTGGAGGCACCACACGGCACCGCCGCGCCGACCCTAAAACATTTTATGCTTATGCCTGTCCACTTCTGGACACAGGCCTCTTCCAATTTACGCTACGGCATATGGTCCTGCACCCTCCGCACTAATACTTCCCTCTCGAGTTTGTCCAGCTCGATCCATCCGGCGTCCTACCCCTCGCTTAGCAAGTCGCGGTTTTCACTCCGGAAGTCATTAAGCTCCATCGGCCATCAGTTCTTCTACAGATTGCCACTTTAAAATATCATTACCCATTGCCACCTTAAAAATATCATTATTTTCTTTATTAATTTCATATTCAAATGACTACCAGTTATGACCGTGGACACTCACAGATAAGCTGATACATGCCCTCAAAGTTGCGCAGCGAGCAATGGAACGAGTTATGCTTGGGGTGACAGAGAACCAAAGTGGTCGACATAGTTCGCAGAGTAGGTATGCACTTTCAAGTGGCAGTGGACTGGCCACATCTGTAGGAGAACCGATGGTAGGTTGAGCATACGTGTTCTGGAGTGGAGACCGCGACTTGAAACACGTGGGGTAGGACGACCCCCCGCCAGATGGACCGACGACCTGAAGAAGGTCGCAGGGACTGACTGGATGACCTGCTGGACTGGCCTACGTCCAGCAGTGGACTGCTGTAGGCTGACTTGATTGATATTCAAATGAACTCTGCGCCTTTAAATAAACTGCTCTTTTTGCGAGCGATTTACCTAAGCCACTCTCGCTCTCTCGGATCGAACATTGCTCGCTTGCAGAATTAGTTTTAGTAGTAACTACTCATAACTAGATGGCGTTAGCTGCCCTATCAGGGCCGTCTTAAGGCTATATAGCGCCAGGGTGCGAAGCTCAGACTGCCCCCCCCCCCCCCCCCCCGGTTAACCAAAAAACGCAATAATTTTTTGATGTTTCACTTCTTTTTCTCTAAAATCTGTAATCTGTATATAAAATGCTACTGCTCCACCTGCGTTAACATTAATGTTGATGTCCAACTACTCGATAATTAAGGCATTAAGAATGCGCTTTGGCTATATTAAGGTCACAACGGGTTTACTAATGTTTGCCATAATTTAATATGCCATAATTTCATATGCCATACTGGTATTTGCCATAATTTCATTAGAAATAAGGTTTCAGTTGCCATAACCGTGAAATGACATAAAATGACTTTCACTAATTCCATTGGTCATAATCGATCAAGTGTCATAATGATTTATGTAAATCAATAAAGGTATTTGCCATAATTTTCGTTTTTAATAATGCCATTTTCCATACCTTTTATTCACCATAATATAAATAAAGATAATTTATACGACACAGATTTTTTATTCACAATTAAACCTAAAACTAAACCTCATAATGGCGTCTACTAACCAAGCTCGACGGAGCCCCGCTTTGCGGGGCTCCTACTTCTGGGTGGTTTAAAAAAGAACCACGAAGACTAAGGCGGGAGCTTCGCTTCGCATCCGCCTTAGTCTTCTAACCTAACCTATCCGAGTCGGATTGCACTGAGTCGGGGTGTTAAGAATAATTAATTTCGACCTAACAATATTATGTATTATTTTCATAATTATATCAAACTAGCTGCCCGCTCCGGCTTCTCACGGATATACAGTATTTCTCCAATATTTAATGGATGTTATTATACATATAAACCTTCCTCTTCAATCACTCTATCTATTTAAAAAAACCCGCATCAAAATCCGTTGCGTAGTTTTAAAGATTTAAGCATACATAGGGATATAGGGACAGAGAAAGCGACTTTGTTTTATACTATGTAGTGATTTTGATTACCTATGTCAAGAGTCGATTATGAGATGTGTTACTTATGGAAACTAATTATGATGATATTATGTTGTTAAAGAAAGTCATTTTATGGCAAATAAAAGTTATCACTGTTGAGTTGTTAAGGCAAACATTATTACACAATATTATTATCGGGAATGATTATGGCAAACAATATTAGTGCAAATGAATTTATGGAAAACGAGAGAAGACCGCCACAACGCCGTTAGAGTGGATTAATTCAAGAAGTTACGCGTTAACACAAGATGGAGGTTGAACCTAATCACACAATGGGGGTTTAAGGGGACTAGTTTAGAAAAAGACGAAACCCCGCAAATGTAGGCGTTTTTTGTCTACCTATGCAAACGGAAAATAATAGCCAGAAAAAGATTTTTAATCTTAAAAATCGGTGTCAAAATATGCTTTGGTTGTAAATTTTATATTATATAAACATAATGTGTAAAGCAATCATAGAGTAAGCCCCAATTTTTTAGATGAATGCCCGCGAAATGCCTTTCGACGCATATGACCAGATACGCAAATGACCCGATACGCAAGTAACCAGATTTCAAATACGCTAATGACCAGACACGCAAATGACCCGATACGCGGATGACCAGAATAAAAACGCATTCGACCAGAAACGCAAACGACCTGACATGTTAATCGCAATCGACCAGATACGCAAACGACCATAAATTAATACGCAATCGACCAGGTATTTACAAAAGTTCATTTTACTATGATGTTTGGATAAAATAAATGAAGATCGAAAAAACTAATGAAGATCGACAAAACAAATGAAGATCGAAAAAAGTAATTAAGATCGGTAAAACAAATGAAAATGGAAAAAAACAAATGAAGGTCGAAAAAACAAATGAAGATCGGCAAAATAAATGAAAATCGAAAAAACAAATGAAGATCGGTGAAACAAATGACGGTCGGATAAACTAATGACGATCGAAAAAACATATGCAGAGCATTAAAACAAAAGTCTATTAGCAAGTTGACAAGGTCCAAAATTTCTTGCAGCCATATTCTGTAATCTAGATGTGTGTACCATTAAAAAAAATAGGCGCAAGCAATTCCCGACCTTAATGACACTTATCTAAAAATGTGCTTTTAGGCGCTTATAGACATCACTGATCACGAATTTACAAAAAATAAATAGATATTATGAGTGTTCATAAGGTCGAAATTTGCTTGGACCCATTTTTTGTAATCTAGATGCGATTACCATTCAAAAAAATAGGTGCAAGCAATTCTCGACCTTATGAACATGCATAATATGTATTTATTTTTTACATATTCATGATCAGTGATGTCTATAAACGCCGAAAAGTACATTTTTAGGTAAGTGTCATTAAGGTCGAGAATTGCTTGCACCTAATTTTTTGAATGGTAATCAAATCTAGATTACAAAATATGGCTTTAAGTAATTTTTTATCTTATCAACTTGCTTATAGACTTTTGTTTTAATGATCTGCATTTGTTTTTCGATCGTCATTTGTTTTGCCGATCTTAATTTGTTTTTCGATCTTCATTTGTTTTTTAGATCTTCATTTGTTTTTTGAGCTTCATTTGTTTTTTTCGATTTTCATTTGTTTTTCGATCTTCATTTGTTTTTTGATCTTCATTTGTTTTTTCGATTTTCATTTGTTTTGCCGATCTTAGTTTGTTTTCTGGTCCTATAAGTATATTTTAAAATACTGATAATGTGCAAAAAGAAATTCAGGTCATATGCGTCTCTGGTCTTATGCGTATTTATTAAATACTGGTCTTTTGCCTAAATAAATTCGGGTCATTTGCGTATCTGGTCGTTTGCTGATGAAAATATGGTCATTTGCGTGTCGGGTCATTTGCGTTTCTGGTCATATGCGAGATGGCGTTAACTGGCGTTAATGTAGCCAACATCGCACTACCTGCTAAAACCCTTTGATGTGTCGAAAAAAACCGACAGCCCGAGCTATCGCTTAACGTTTAATGCCATTACTAATGCCGTTTGTAATTTACCACGTTAAAACCTTGGCCACATCTACGTTGAACTATTATGGTGTTAATCGCGTTAAGATGCAGGTGGAGCAGTAGCATAAACGTGAATGTCCTGACTGACTGATAATCAACGCACATCCCAAACCGCTGGGACTAGAAAGTCCAAATTTGGCAAATAGGTTCCTTGTATGGTCTAGAGATCCATTAAGAAAGGATTTTTGGAAATTCCACCATTAAGGTGGCAAAAATTACAATTTACACCCTAAACACCTAATAATAGAGGCCATTTCGCTTAAAGTGCGGGCGCCAGGCGCCTATGTCAAAGGGCGCATCAAACGTCTTTGGAATGGAAATATTGCCGTATGCGTCTATATCAATATTATAAAAAGGAAAGATTTGACTGTTTGGTTGTTAATTTGCATTGAATAGGTTCCGGAAGTACTGGATCGATTTGAAAAATTCTCTCACTGTTGGGAAGCTACACTCTTTGCGGAGAACATAGGTTATTTTTTTTAATTCTCGTATTCCCACGGAAACGGGAACTACGTGGGTACCGCGTGATGTCCGCTAGTGTTAAATAAATATAATTGTTATATATATCGAAACAAGAGCTATCTGACCTTGCATATCGTGAGCGGTATGACACGTGCCGAAAGGCAAAAGTGACAATAATACAATGGTAATTTAACATGGGTGATGCCTATATTTATATGCATGTAGGTGATTATTTGACGTTAGTTTACGAAACAGGGGAATGGCATTAATATTGTACTTAATTAGGTAAGGAAATATCGAAATGTTTAGAGCTCGGCCTGCGCCCCCTCGGGCTCGGCGCCCGGGTGCGGCCGCGCCTCTGAACCCCCGGTTAAGACGGCCCTGTGCCCTATCGTAATCATAGTATCCTACCTGTGAAGTCTCGGAGCCCTTGTAATCATAGATACATACATAAATGGTCACGCCTTTTATCCCCAAAGGGGTAGGCAGAGGCATATTATATGCCCACATTTCACCTTTTTAGATTCTCGCACGTAATAGGTGGTGAGCCACAATGCCGTGTTGAGATGGACAGGTGCAGGTTGTGACTGCTTGCTGTTAAAAAATTTCAAACCGCCTAAAAAGGCCTTCAACTTGGCTTAACGACTGCTATTTTACTGGCAACCGGGACCAACAGCTTAACGTGCCTTCCGAAGCACGGAAACGCTCAAATAAATGTCACAAAGTGGTCACATGGATGGTCACTCTTCCAAGAACTGGCTATAGTGAAAGTTGCTTACTGCAGTGATCGTTTACAGAACACTGAGACCGCGGGCCCACGAGCGCTTCCTTGTAATCATGACCTAGAATTCCCGACCGACAAACTTTGGCTAACACTGCGGCTTCACCTACTAGACTACTAGAGGTTATGGTTAGCTCCTTTTGGTAGTTTATGCCCATTTCCTGTTTTGTCTTCTTCTAGATATGACCATTTCCGGATTTGACCATGTACTAATATCCGTGGTCTGAGACCCATAACACAAGCCGCTTAAGCCTTGCCTACTTTGGAATGACGTTGTGTGAATAGGAACGTGAATAGTTTTTTAAATTTATTTTAATGAATCAATTTGTACACCGTTACTAAGGGTGGACAGATAAGGAAGTGGTCATACCAGGAACTGGACCTCTAAATATCTGGTCACAGAAGGAAGTGGTCAAATCCGGAAATGGTCATATCTAGAAGAAGACAAAACAGGAAATGGGCATAAACTACCAATAGGGTAAGTTACTCAACGAGATATGCTGGGAGTGTCTTTGGAGGGTAAACTCCGAAACTAGGTTATCCGGCGAGTATTAGGGTAGTTGACATAGCTCGCCAAATAAGTGTCTAATCTTATTCTATCTAATCAGCAGAAGAACTAATGGATGCGGATTTGAAGCGCTCGTGGCCCCGCGGACTCAGTGTTCTATAAACGATCACTGCAGTAAGCAACTTTCACTATGGCCGGTCCATGGATGGGTGACCATCCATGTGATCACTTTGTGACATTTATTTGAGCGTTTCCGTGCTTCGGAAGGCACTTTAAGCCGTTGGTCCCGGTTGCCAGTAAAATGGCAGTCGTTAAGCTACGTTGAAGGCTTTATTTCAACAGCAGGCAGTCACAACCTGCGCCTGACCATTTAAACACGGCAATATGGCTCACTACGTATTACGTGGGACAAATTTTAAAAAAGGTGAAATGTGGGCATATGATATGCCTCTGCCTACCCCTTCGGGGATAAAAGGCGTGATGATGATGATGAACTGATGGATGGCAGATGGAGCAAGCAAGTTCTGTAGTAGAGATCGCGACTCGGTAAATGTAAGGTAGGACGACCACCGTAGGTAGGTAGATACTAGCACAGAATAACGGTATTAATATATTCTATAGTACCTACTATACTCTGCAAAATCTAGCTTGATCTCTGTGACAGTTCTACAAACGTAAACAAGAATAGACTTTAAGACAACTGCATAAAGCTTTTGTGGTTGAAATGCAGAGAGTGAGAACACAGAGTGCAAACTGTAAAGAACAACTTTGTGCTTTTGACATAAAGTCAATTTAGTTTACGTTAATATAAATGTCACAGATATAAAGCTGTTTTTCACAGAGTATAACTATAGTTCAAGACAACCTGGAACGGTTCGCAGGGAGCTTAGATCATCTAACCACAGGATGCGCCTTACTTAAGCATTGTTTTCTGCCATTGCACATGACCATTTGGTCTTTTGGCTTTATAAAAAGCCTGTACATCAGTACATCATTTTATATGATTAAACTAGTACATTTCATTGTAGTTGACTGTACAATAACAATTAACACACAACAGCCATTACGCGTTTGTCGATTAATACATTTTTAAATGCAATGAAATTTTATATGTCTTTGTGTTTCCCCCTTCACTTGTATGAAAACTGGCAGAATATTTTTGTATGCGGTGGTTCGCAAAGGCTAGTCCCGTGTTATATGGTCTAAGGCAGGGAGGGACATTTTTTTTTTTTTTTTTTAATAAATTAAATTCCATAATTATATTTATTGTAAAACAATTCCTATTAAAATATTCATGTCTCTATTTTAAACACAATTTAAATCTAATTATAATATCTATCTTTACTATTCGTTTAATAATTACACTATTATAGTAATGTTGAGTCATTTAGTCATGGTTAAAACTAATGATATATACACAAAAAAATCGGTTGTCTGTACAGACAACAGACTTGTTTACTGACGATAGTTGATCGTGACAACTCAGCCTTAAACGGAACGCCTCCGAGCGAGGTAACGCCGCATACGTCATGTTTTTCGTGCGTGCAGCCGGCTCCATCGAATTATAAGACGTTGTCACGTCAATAATTGGTCACCAATACAATTATTACATTTATTTTGCGAGGAGAAGTTTCTATTTCTAAATGTCTAAAGTTTATTCCGTATTACTTATGTAGTCTTTCTTTTAGAAGGACTGGAATGTGTAATCGTTGCGGGCATTATTTAATTTAAATGGAAATCACAAAGAAAACATTATAAAATACTAAAGAAATCATATTCTATAGACTAGTTATTTGAGATGTTTACCAAACATTGTACCAACAAACTTGCGCCCGCGCCATTTCTTACAAGACTTTTCCTACAAAACTAAGGTATTTCAGTAAATATTGAACTAAAATCCGATTTAAGTATTACGAGTTGTGCCCAACGCTGCTAAGAAGCTTACTATGTTACACACATACATATGGTCACGCGTTGATCTCCGAAGGGGAAGGCAGAGGCATATTAGATGCCCACATTTCATTTTTTTATAGTTTGTACCAAGTACAGGTTGTGACCCTCTGCTGTTTAAATTTTTCAAACCGCCTAAAAAGGCCTTCAACTTGGCTGACTGCTATTTTATTGGCAACCGGGACCAACGGCCTAACGTGCCTTCCGAAGCACGGAAACGCTCAAATAAAGGTCACCAAGTGGTCACATGAATGGTCACCCATCCAAGAACTGGCCATAGTGAAAGTTGCTTACTACAGTGATCGATTACAGAACACTGAGCCCCGGGGCCACGAGCGCTTCGACTACCTATAAAACCTATTTACCTACAAATTCTATAAAACATTGAATTGCCTATAAAAAAAACAACAATTTTATCATAGAATTATAACGCATTTTATAATATCTGACTCAAATAACTCCTTATTTTACGATTTACATACTTATCACCTACCTACTTATGTTCAAACAAATAAATGGTGAAAATATTCAAATTGATAAGATTTAAAATATTACTCAGCTTTCTTCGTCTCTCAGCAATTTAAAAAACGACAAATTTACTTTTGTTTTTGTACTATTACACCCATCCACTGCACAATAATTACGTGGTTTCGGTATTTCGAAGCGTAGCAAGCGCAGGAAACGTGCGGTACGGTGCGATGCGAGCGCTCAGTCGGGCGTTCGGCAGCCCTCTGCCAGTTGTATCACTTGTATCCCCAGGGATATGCCGAGCGGTAAGCGCCTGATCCACTGGGCGAGCCGACGAACCAACGAACCAAGAGACTTAAAGTCCGTTGGTTCGTTGGTACGTCGGCTCGCGTATATGATCCACTAGCGGACTAAACAGTCTGCTCCTAACGTTGACGGAGACATGGCGTGCTCCCAAACAGAGTTACTTTGTTATTTAGGAATATTGTTACAACAGGAGAAAGAAAAATAGAAAAATAAAAGACGCCATAAAGTCTGGGTAAAAAGTTGGTTGCGAGAAAGACAAAGATTGTCACATTTAAATTTACTGTCAGCGCTTAATAATGAACCAAATGACTATAGAAATTAATTAATTAATTAATTAAATTAATTTATTAATTTATTTATTAATTTATTAATTTATTTTTATTTTTTATTCCATGGCATGCTCGTAGGGACTGAACTGTCTTTTTCACATCGGTTATAGTGCTACTCGGATCTTGTAATTTCATAATATCTAAAAGATCATAATATGCTGATGTTTTCATACTTTTATTTTTGTAATCTTTACTCGTATACAGCCACAGGCATTTATGATTTTTAAAACATTGTACAAATGTTGTTAAATTGTCGCGACGAAACGAGCGTAGATCCATTATATATACAATCAAAGCGCGTGCGCTCGCTATATAATTCGAAAAAAGACTGTCGGCTCGCCGGTTCGACTGATCCACTGGCGGTCTTTTTGTCCGCATACTTCGACGCACAACGGACAAAAAGTCCGCGGACTTTCGGTGCTCCACTGGCGAGCAAGACTGTTGGCTCGCTGGCTCGCTAGCGAGCCAACGGTCTTGCTCGCCAGTGGATCAGGCCCTGTAGGTACATAGCGCGCGGTTTTGAGCGAGTGACGTAGGCCTGGTGTTGTGGCGTAAATTGGAAGAGGTCTACGTCCAGCAGTAAACAGCTATAATTTGATTGATTGATGGAATTGGCCGCATGTAAGTGGGCGTGGACATAACAATAAAAAAACCATAATTTAAAAAATAAATGTTACTATCTAATAAATAAAATAACTATTATCTACTAAATTTATAACTATGGCAACACTCAATTTTCTTTTTCAGGCTCAGGTTTTACTTCAGAGCTTTCGACTTTCGTTGCCTCTACTGGGGTTTCTTCCTCCTCCTTAGCTTGCTGTAAAAAAAACTTATTATTAGTTACTAGAATAAAATTCTATGCTAATATATTATAAAGCTGAAGAGTTTGGAAGCACTCGTAGTCCCACGAACTCAGTGTTCTGTAAATGTTCACAGTAGTAAGCCACTTTCACTATGGCCGGTCCATGGATGGATGACCATCCATGTGATCAGAATAGGTAGTGTTGTTTTAGAAAAAAAAAATTTAAAGGGGCTCCCATACAACTAATGTGATTTTTTGCTATTATTTGGTACCTACGGAAGTACAGAACTCTACGTGCCCGAGTCTGACACGCACTTGACCGGTTTTTTTTTACAGTGTGAATCATATTAGGAACTTCGATAGGCGTGAGCGTAGTCGAGTAGAAAAAAAAAGTTGACGCTTACCGCAGCCTTTTTCATATCTTCCTCTTTTTTCTTCTGTAGTTCCTTACTGACCTCCCTGTTCAGAAGTAACTCGTCAAGTGCCTTCTGAGGTAAAGCTTCGAACACTCTCACGGGCTGGGAGTTTAGATCATCCAACGTTTGAACGAACTTTTCATAACGCTCTTGAAGAATGGCGAAGCGTTCTTCAGAGATTGTTATTGATTCCTTTTTCATTTTTCTGAAAATAAAAACGACATGAAGGAAACATTTCTGTAAGTAGATAATTATAATGGAGCGAACGAATCATTCATTCATTCAATTCATTCATTTATTTACTTTGCAAACATGGAGCGAATCTTCGCTAGAACTGAGTTAATGAAAACATCGTTTCTCTATCGAACCACAAAAACCTGGAACGACCTGCCAGCGCACGTGTTTCCCTCCTCTTATAATCCTGGGTACTTCAAGCGGAGTAGAAGAGGCACCTCGTAGGGCCGCCAATTATATAAAGAAGTCGGATTTCTAAATTCTAACAACACTTCTAACTCTTTTAGGTGAGTTCTAACTTTTGAAAAGCTTTACAGATTTTCATAATATTAAAATTTCATAAAACATACATACATATACTCACGCCTTTATCCCTGAAGGGGTCGGCAAATGCAAATTATATGCCCACATTTCACCTTTTTAGAATTTATCCCACGTAATAGATGGTGAGCCGTATTGCCGTGTTGAGATGGACAGGCGCAGGTTGTGACTGCCTGCTATTGAAATTTTTCAAGGCTTTCAACTTGGCTTAACGACTGCCATTTTACTGGCAACCGGTATCAACGGCTTAACGTGCCTTCCAAAGCACGGAAACGCTCAAATAAATGTCACAAAGTGGTCACATGAATCGTCACCCATCCAAGGACTGGCCATAGTGAATGTTGGGAACTACAGTGATCGTTTACAGAACACCTCAGTGTTCTCAGTGACATTGAAAAATAAAGCGCTCGCGCGTTTCGTTTTTCATTGCATAAAAAGATTGGAAAAATCACGGTCAAAAAAAAATACAAAGAGATCGTTTCTATCTGTGGGGAATCTTGGGAATTCCTTAGGAGGGTTTACCTGGGGCTCCGTAGGCAGTGGTAGGCAACGTGTGGTTTTAGTCGGTACGAGTCCGGCATAGCATCCATGAGGGATTTTCACACGAAAAATATTTACAATACCTTTTTTTTTAACGTGAGGGCAAATCCTCATAGATGTAGGCTATGCCGGACTCCTACCGACTAAAAATCCTCACGTAACGCCCAACAGCCTATGGTTGGCAGCCCCGGGAAGTTCTCGGAAGGATGTCCCAGGACTCCCAACAGACCGCCGCCACTGCGACCTCGCCTAGGGGGTGGTTCGGGTGCTATCCCGCGTCTTTGGGGGGTTTCGGGTGCGATCCCGCTTCTAAGGGGGGGCCTGTGTGAATCGCTCACGTCACACTGCCGTCAGTGGCCTGCTTCTGTAAGGACGGTGAGTCACCCTCTCACCGTCCTCAGGCCCCCGGTCATGGAGGCTAATTTACAATACCTACTATTAAAAACAGTCTTACCCAGTCATTATGACGATTAAAAAGACCTCTGAACTGTGTGAATACCAATCATAGACTGACCAAAAGTTACGATACTTAACAGGTTACTCGATATACTTTTTTTAATATCACGCTTAATATTGTCAGGGGTGCACAACAGTTTTTTGATTTTTTTATGTTAGCTCGAAAAATTGACGTCGCCACCAGCCTGATGGAAAGCCGTGGCGCATCTAGCGATTGGGGGCCACTTCTTGACAGTGGTCCTCAAGTTGGCGGCCTTGTGGTGCGTCTTCACGCTTCTCTTAAAGAACCCGGGATTGTAAGATGAGGGAAACACGTGTGCGGGCAGTTCGCTACAGGTTTATATAGTTCGGCAGAGGAACGATCTTTTGAAACGCTCTGTTCTGGCGAAGATTCTCTCTACTGTGTAGAGTGGCATCTCTGCCCGGCACTCGTTGTTCGGGATCGGAAAGGAGAGGGTGGGATCAGGTTGAAGAGCTCTTCAGAACATTCGCCGTGATACATGCGGTAGAAGGCAGCCAAGGTTCGAGGTCTCCCGTCACCTCAGGACAGCCAATTATTCGGATAGCACGTCTCTGCATAGTGTCAAGCGCGTCTAGTAAGTACCTCGCGGATAAGTAAATAATCTATACGTAATCGGCCAGCCATGTGGCTAGATTGCTGAGCCCACAGAGGGCGATGGCCGTCAGTCAGGGTGATAAAGGGATACCGCACGATCTCAGGTAAGGCGGCATGTCTCCTAGCCGAGACCCCTCCATGGGACCTGGAAGCGAGAGCGCTTGCGTCACTATTTAGATGGCGCAAGGAGGCACTAGAGCGGAGTCAAAGACCTGCGTCTCGAGAAATCGAGGCCCAGCGGTCCCAGCTCCACCAGAAAACCGTGGAGACATGGAAGATGCGACTTGAGCAACCAAAGGCCACAATCGCGGCCGTCAGACCGGTCATGGACGAGTGACTGGAGAGGAGACACGGTACGTGCTCTCTCCTATTGGTTGTCACAGATACTTACCGGGCATGGTAGCTTCGGTAAGTGTCTGTGGCGAAGACACCGGGAAACCACGGCCGAATGTCAGCACTGCGAGGACCGCAGCGATGACACTGCGCTCTACACGCTGGTGGAGTGCTTGGCGTGGGCGCAACTGCACCAGGTCCTCGTGGTGGTAGGTCTGGACGTAGACACTCTCTCGCTCGAGACCATGGTGCGAGCCATGGTCTCCAGCGGAAGTAAGTGGGACTACGCCGCTTCTTTCTGCGAGCAGGTCATCCTCGTAAAAGAGGCGGTGGGCGGGAGCGGGAGAGAACTCTCCCACCCGAGTTCCGCAGTTGGCGGCACCTCCTTCCGAGGGCTTACCCGGGGCTCCTAACCGTAGGCTGTTGGGCGTTACGTGAGGTTTTTTAGTCGGTAGGAGTCCGACATAGCATCCATTAAGGATTTTAAATAAAATCTATACGTAAATTAATATAGTCACGCCTTTCATCAATTCCGTAAGGGTTAGGCAGTGCATACTGTATTGTAAAGTTCACGATATGTATTATTATGTTCCACGCAGACTTAGACCATTTAACTACGCAGACCTTTACCTACCTTAAGAAGATTGCAGGGAGCGACTGAATGCGAAAGACGCTAGACCGTTTGATGTGGCGTAATTTGGGAGAGACCTTCGTTTCAGTAAACATATCAAGCCTATCGCAGTCCACTTTCTGGAGGCAGGCCTCTTCCAATCATCGAGGGTGATTGTTTACTGGTAACACGCTGTTCAGACGGGTTGGTTTTTTTTTTTCGAAATTCCCTTTCCCGGAATGAGTTGTCTATGTGTGCTGTGTATGTAGCCTCAACGAATTTATACTATACTATACTGTCTTTACGCCAAATCCCTTGCGGGGTAGGCAGAAAGAACCGAGCGCCACACGGCACGGTCCATACACACCTCACTTGCTTTTTTCGTAACGCTCTTCGTGAAGGCACATTGATAGTATGTAGGTTTCTATCTGTACTATAACTAATTTGTGGTTTAGGTGTTTTCTTGTATAATATGTATGTATTTATAAATAGCTGACGCCTGCGTGGAATGTTGTTCCCGACCACTTAGTAGGGGTATGAAAAATAGATAGTACTTAGCTGATTCTCAGACCTCCTAAATATACAAATAAAATTTTATGACAACGCGAAAGATTAGAAATATAGTATAGTTATAAATATGTATGTTTATTGTTGTCTAGATCTCAAGGCCCAAACTTAATCCTATTAGGTTACTTCGCTAAATGACGTTGTTAAAAAATGCTCGACATTATTTTATTTATTCTTAAATAAACAAAAGGTTGACAATCTCTGAGCCCAGAAGTCGTCAACACATTAATAAACCAACAGTTACGGTGTATTAATTAGCATAGAAACAATTGAATGATGATAATTTTTGAATACCTATATTCTTACATTTTAAATGTAAATCAAATCGCTGTAAATTGCTTCTAGGTACCTAGATACTTATTAATATATTGATAACTAGTCGACGTCACGCGGTTTGATCCGCGTAGTTCCCGTTCCCGTGGGAATACAAGAATGAAATATAATGTTCCCCGGAAATAGTGTAGGTACCTTAACAACAGTGAAAGAATTTTTCAAATCGGTCCAGTAGTTTCGGGGCCTATTCGAAGCAAACAAACAATCAAATCTCTCCTCTTTATAATATTAGTATTGATTAACATAATTTTAATTTGTAACCATATACCTACCTACGCTCGTGGCCCCGCGGCCCGCGGACTCGGTGTTATTCTGTAAACGGTCACAGCAGCAAGCAACTTTCTCTATGACCGGTTCTTGGATGGGTGATCACAGCGTAACCACTTTGTTGTGAGTAGTTGTGACATTTAAATGCGAGCGGTTCCGTGCTTCGGTTAAGCTCGCTAAGTCGTTGGTGTCGGTTGCCAGTAAAATGGCAGTCGTTAAGCTTGGATAATTTCGGGAACCCTGGGACATCCTTCCGAGGGCTTACTCGAGACTCCCGGCCATAGACTGTTGTAAGGCATTTTGGGTTTTAGTTGGTAGGACTCCGGCATGGCATCCATGTAGGATTTCAACACATAAAAAAAAGAAAAGCAGCATGCAGTCGTAAACTGCGCCTGTCTATTTCAACATGGCAATATGGCTTCTTCAGTCTTCAGTCTTATTGGGCTCCCATTTTCCGCACTAAAGTCCGCCAGTGGACCCATTGTACGTGAGTGTTGGCTGTCACTCCAGCCAACCCAGCTCCGACCAGAAGCGCAGGATCCTCTTCGGGCCCTCACACGCTTCCCGGAGTGTAATGGGGCTGCCAAGTATGTTGACTCAGTATGTAACCAGGCTCTCGCACTCAGAGATTGCGTGAGCTATGGTTTCTTCTTTCAACAGGCACGCTCTGCACAGCGTGCTGTCCGTGATACCTAAGACATTCAAGTGCTTATTTACTGTGCAATGACCCGTCATTGTGCCTACCATGGTTCGTAGATCACTTTTATTCAGATGTAGCAACGTTCTAGCTAGTTTTGGCCTGGGTCTCGGTAGAGCTTCCCTTGATTATGGCAATATGGCTTACCACCTATTCATCAAATACCTATGGCAGTCCACTCCTGGACGTAGGCCTCTTCCAATCTACGTCACAACACACGGTCCTGCGTCTTCCGCATCCAGTCCCAGCCTGCGACCTTTTCTAGATCTTCAGTCCATCTGGCGGGTAGACGTTCTACGCTACGTTTGCCAAGTCGGGGTCTCCACTCCAGAACTTGCTTGCTCCATCGGCTGTCGGTTGTTCTGCTGATGTGGCCGGCCCACAGTTACTTTAAAGTGCTTATTCTGCGAGCTATGTCGTGTCGACAACTCAGTTCTATGTCGGATAACCTCATTCCGAAGTTTATCAGTCAAAGACACTCCAAGCATAGCTCGTCCCATGTCCCAGGCTCACTGCGCGAATTTAAGGGCGCGGACCAACCCCACCGTAAGTATCCACGAAGGGGTAGGCAGAGGCATAGTATACGCCCACATTTCACCTTATAGTTTTATGTCCCACGTAATAGATGGTGAGCCTATTGCCGTGTTGAAATGGACAGGCGCAGGTCGCCGCGACCCGGAGTTGAAATTTTCAAGCCGCCCATAGGCAAAGACTTCTATATAAAGAGGTAGACCTGCCCTACGCACCAATTTTTGAAGCGTATAAACTGAGCTAGTTAGCGCGGTTGCGCGCAGTTCGCGCTGACACTATGTCACTGTCGTATCTCCCACGATTTAACAACAAATGTGTATTTTTTAACGTGGAAAAGTACATAATTAACGTCTTAAAAGTGCTTAGGATTAGGTAGTTTACAAAGGAGAACTAATTTATTTGGTAAGTACGCACAATTTATGCGTAATTAATTATTTTTCATCAATTTTATGATTATTCTTAATCGTATTAACCCACCAAATTGTACAGGCCTAACTAATCTGACGCGCCCAATGCTTTTGTTGTACTTCGTATTTTGACAGCATAATACTTGCTGAATATGCCAAGCCAGAGTCAAGGCACGGGGATTCCCCGAATAGTTATAGTTCTTCGCAAGTAAGGTTTGCAAGAAAATTCAATTTATATGTTTTACTTTTAAGGTACCTACTTACCACGATTGTGATCGAGTCAGTCATTATAATGCCATCTTGTGTACTAAGATTTTGTAAAAATTACACATCAAAATGCAACAAATCTTGTGGAGTTACCTTTCACAGGTAATCTTCTTATATATAAGTGAATCGCAAAATGTGTTGGTAAGCGCATAACTTCAGAACGGGTGGACCGATTTCACTAATTATTTTTTTGTTGTGTAAGGTATTGTCAGGAGAAGGTTCTTATGGAAGAAAAAATGTTATATTCCCACGGGAACGGGAACTACGCGGGTGAAACCGCGTGACGTCCTCTAGTTTTTTAATAAAAAAATGTAATTAATTAATGGGATATTTTTATATACACATCTGTATAATTTTCAGCACATCAGGTAACTCCACTAACTGAATGCATACCAGACTCTAAATGGTACAATCTTATAACTGAATAGGTTAGGTTATGTTTGAATTTTTTTATTCAATAATAATAATCGTTTTCGGTAATATTAATCGTCGGTTTTCCTTCAAAACGTTTAGATATTATGTTTGTTGAACTATGGAATTGTTAGATAAACTATTTTGAAAATAGTTATTCGTTCAGTAAAACAGTTGTGCAAATACCATTAAACAGTACATTTAATTTGATTCATTTGGAGTGCATAAATAGTGTTAAAGTCAGTATTTTTAGTTTAACTTTGAAATATTTTGTTCGGAAAAGGGTTCGAAAAATTCAGATATCGATTAAATATCATTAAATAGGTATGTAATCAGTTTTTTAAGTTTACATTTAAATATATACATCATTGGTAAATTTTGCATTTTATTCCTTTATACCTACTTAAAATTTTCTGCAGTCTTCCTTTATACCTATTTAACATTTTTCTGCAGTCAGTACCTGTGATAGAGAATCGTAAAACTTCGAGAGTATTCGGTGGTACTCGGCTTGTAATTGGAGTTTATACGCCTTCTCTTTTACTCTTGTTCTATTCGTATATTGCTATTGCAGTTACAATTACGTAAATATAGTTTATTAGTGAGTGTAGTTTTAGCAATGTGTGTGTATGAGGATTGCTTTTATGCTTTCGTTTCTTATAGTAGAGCGTATCTACCTCATTTTATATAGAAATCTTTGACAGGCGCAGGTCGCCGCGACCCGGAGTTGAAATTTTCAAGCCGCCCATAGGGCCTTCAACTTGGCTTAACGACTGTCATTTTACTGACAACCGGGTTTCATTTCGAATTTTCCTTCTCTACGCAATGGATCTTATGGCGAAAGTGTTCCCTTAGTCGCCTCTTACGACACCCACGGGATGTGTTGGGGTGGCGACATTTTGTACTCCCCGTCGCAACACGGGACACCGTTGCCATACAGGGCACTAGTTGTAGACGCCACCTATTACGTAAGACAAATTCTATAAAGCTGAAATGTGGGCATATAACATGCCTTTGCCTACCCCGTCAGGGATAGAGGCGTGACCATTTATGTATGTATTACCCATTGTATTACCCATTTCAGGACCGGGAGTGGAGTAAGATGCTTTACGCTGTCATTGTTTACAGAAACTTGAGCTAGCGTTTGGGGTTCTTCAAAATGGGATTTTAGAAGGTTATTACCAGAGTGTTGTAACTACTATAGGCTACGTGACCAGTTTAGATCGTAAGTTTGTGGTACCTTAGTGGTATAAATAACAACGATACTTACAAATCCGGTCATGAGGATTCCGTAGCACCAAGAAAAAAACAGCAAAAAGCTGTTTTAGTATTGCAGAGGGGTTTATGGCGAGATTTGTGTCTGTAGTCTGTGACTCTGTTGCATTAAACTACGTCACTAAGTCACGTGGATCATCTGTTCAAAGTTTGAAATAAAACAAAAATGACAACGTCAATCGGATTGAACTTTCACTTTCACAAAAAACGTTTTAGAGAGGGGCAGGCGGGTGAGACCGTCTCACGGTTTTCTTGTTTTGTATGATACCATTATCCCTCCTTCTATTTTTTTGTTGTCTTAGCGGCTAAAGAAATACCTACGTCATCTCTGAAAATTTCAGCTTACAAGCTATCACGGTTCCTCGTCGTAATAGGGTTTGAGTACAGAATCCTAAAAACTACAAGCCCTTGATAATCATGTCATTTCGATCCAAATACCTATATAACAGCATAAAATTAGCAGGTAAATAGGTAAATACTGAGTGAACCTATACTAGATAAATAGTACCTATACTATACTAACAGTAACAGTATACTAACATGCTAACAGTATATCTACTTACTAACAGTATACCTACTATACTAGTCAAACAGTCACAACACTTATTTTCACCCCATAGTAGGGGATAAGAAGAAAATGTAAGTTGGAGGGTCCAACTGCCATTTAGACGGGGGGTAGGAAAATAGTACCGTGGAGATTTATTAAGCTTGGAGTCGGTATTGCTATGGTAATGTCGTATAATATGGTTATAGGTACCGTGGTTTTGCTCTATCTATCAAACTGGAATAATATTTAAACGATTTGCGATAGAAGACAAGCATGATCTTAGTCTAATATTTTTTCATTTTCCATGCGAAAATTTTCAATGCACCGATTAGTAAAAAAAAACCTACCTAGTTCTCTTTTAATAATATAGATGGCGTTATTATCGGTTAATTAAGTAATTAACACTACGTAAATTATATTGACCATGTAAGTATCATTTAAAGCTAAACTTTGAAAAATGATAATCTATAATTATTTGACTTATTCCAATAAGAATAATACAAAAACTTTTTATTGTAATGTAAGTCTCGCGTAGAATGGAACGAAAAACCACCCCTTGAAGGCTAATGACTCATACGTTTCACCCCCAAGCGAAAACGTACGAAGGGTTCCGAATATACACGAACGGGGCGCGTACTGAGCCCGCACGGAAAACATAAAATTTTAACTTGTATTATTATGTAATATTTTACAATTTTTATTATAAATATAAAATATTAAATAGCAACAAAATGCACGGGAATATATCTAGTGTAAGTCGTTTCGGATACGCATTCGTGTGTTGTGTAAAACTAAAGTGATGTGAAGACTGCTTATATATTGATTTTTTAGTGACGTGCAGAAACTGTGTATGCGGAATACAGTGTTATTATTAGATTGTGTGTGCTTTTAATAATTCAGTAAGTTGATACGGTCATACCAACTAATGAAATGCGTCATTAAATTACTAGGCTCTAAAGCAATTCCTTTGCCTCAATTGTTTGATGCAGAAAACTGCATAATCATTCTCTTTAATATATATTTTTAATTAAATACTCATTGGTTAAAACTTAAACACTAAATACTTCTTCGTTTTTTAGTTACCTACTGAAGCCGTCGTTAATGTAGTTTATAAAAATAAAATTTAATTCCTGACAACAATTTTAAAACAAAAATATTCTTAAAATAGACATTGATTTTTTTTGCCTTTTGTTTTATCTCATACTAGCTGATGCCCGCAGCTCCGCCCGCGTAAAATTTGTTCCCGTGGGAACTTTTTCCCGGGATAAAAAGTAGCCTATGTGTTATTCCAGACTATAATGTGTCTCTGTACCAAATTTCAGCTAGATCCGTTCAGCGGTTTGAGCGTGAAAGAGTAACAAACATCCACACTCACAAACTTTCGCATTTATAATATTAGTAAGAAGTAAGATGATGGTAATGAATTTTTGAAAACTGAAAAACCTTGTAACGTAGCGTCTTTGCCATAGCAAAGGTACATTTTTATTTCTTTTATATTCTTTTTTATCTGGTATAAACAAGGAAAAAGATCACAGTAAGAATATTTCAATCAGTACCTAAAAATCCTCGATTTTTCGATTTCAATTTTTTTTTATTTTTGCATCTCTGGCATTAGATTTCGTATCACGCCTACTACTTTGAACTAAGTAAATAACTACGAATCCTAGGTACTTACTAATAAAAATAACCGCCCAAGTGCGAGTTGGACTCGAGCACAGAGTGTTTCGCACCAAAATGCGGCAATAAAACGCGTTTTTTATTTTTTCTGATTTTAATATTTGTTGTTATAGCGGCAACAGAAATACATCATCTGTGAAAATTTCAGCTTTCTAACTATCACGGTTCCTGAGATACAGCCTCTTGACGGACGAACAGACAGACATACAGACGGACAGCGAAGTCTCATGAATAGGGTCCCATTTTTACCCTTTAGGGGCGGAATTCATGTAGGTCACTAAAATAACACTTATGAAAGTCAATTTTGTTGCTTCTTCTACATTTACTGCCAGATTCGTAATAGGTAGAGCCTGTAAGGAAGAACCTGGCAATAATAATAATAATTTTAATAATAATTTATTTATTCACAAACAGGGTTATTTACAATTACTATCACATTTTATATTGGTACAAATACATGAAATCGGTATAATAATTATTGCAAATAAAATGTGAAAACGTTAGCACCTGTACTAATGTATTTAAACATTGTATCACAGTTGCCAGCGCCCTCCAAAGCTTTAGAGCAACTTAAAATACATGTGATATCAGGTATAAAAATTAAACATGAAAAAAATTGAATCAAAATAACATGTAACCAGACAACATGCTTTACAAAAGAGGTAAGATAGAGTGTGGGTGTGGATCATCTAAGCGACTGTGTATGAGTTTTGTTAGCAGGTACCATACACTTGCACTCCACACCCCACCAACGACATTCCATTCTGAGTCGCTTATAGGTATAAGCGACTCAGAACGAAACGCCGCTAGCGAAATGTAAAGTGCAAGTGCAGGTATATGCCTAATCCATATAATTAAATCATGGTTTTTAAGAGATTTTCAGTTTCATAAATCTCACAGCCAATCATTCAATAAAACTCACAGCCACTCTTTTCAAATAATTTTTAATTAGCAGCTTGCAAATTGTAAACTCGCCCCGTGTCATCAAGGCTTTAGGTTATCACGTTGTCTTAACAGAGGTGCTACGGGGACCTAACGATAAATCCTGTAATCTTAGCGAGGTAAATAGCGTCCAATCTTTGTTGTACGAAAATTCTAAACACCAGTGCCTACCTTAGTCGCACCAGTCTCATAGCATTGAATTTTTTCTTCCCCCAACAAAAATACATTCGTCAGTCACGTCAGCGTGTGAGTGACGATTGGCGAATAAAAACGTGACTGATCACGTTTTTATTCCTGAAGGAGTACGTATACGCCAACATCTTACATTTTGTTTCTGTTTCGCGTAAGAGGTGCTGAAGCCTATTGACGTTTTGTGAATTTGTGATAAAGATGAAGCCGTCCATAAGATCTTCAACTTCTTCTTCTTCTTTTCCTTATATCTTGGACTTTCTCGGCTTGAGAGTATGCCAATGTCAAGTCAATTATATATCGAAAATATCAATCCTTTTCATGTTGAGAATCTTGCAAATAGCAGTATAAGTGTAATATATCTTTTTCTTAATAATTATTTTTATTATCAGCGTATTCATGTATGTTCCAGTTTGGACAAATTTTGTACTCAAGTAAAGCGGTGGTACTTTACCTACTAAGAGTTGACTTTGGAGTTTGGTGGTACAAAAAAGTCGCGTATCACTTCGTTTTATCACTTTCCAACACTTGTGCACGTTGTTGAAACTTTTATGTTTAAGAATCCACCATTATTAAACATAAGTACTCATAAATACACTAATTTTGAAAAATTACAACATGGAATAATGTACGAGTCCTTTCGTGTTCGCGCAAAAAATCAATCTTCAACTTGGTTTACCACGGCAGTCGGTATACTGGCAGCTGGGACCACTGGCGTATTTCTTTTTCTAATATAAAAACTTCTTAAAGCGGGTTAGGTATTTCGGTATTTCGATCCGGGAACTTATTCTTGAAATAGTGACGCTTACCGACACCTCGGAACCGTCACACGTACCGACACCTCGAAAATGTAACCTCTGACTATTCGAGGAAATTGTTTGACTCTGGAATTTCGCTCATTGCGCGGTATGTGTGGAGTAAGGCTGGTTGATAGAAAGAGGAATACAGATATCCGAGAATGCAGTGGCCTGAAAAAGGATGTTGTAACTTTCACAAACGATCACTCATTAAACAGCATAAGCCACAATTTGCCTCAGTCTGTTTCAATACAGCATTGGACTCACCACATATTAGGTACTTAGGCTTAAGTTTAAATGAACATTTTACAGTAAAAATTTAAATAACTTATGCCTCCATTTTCCATTCAATACGATAAAGTGAAACTGGCGAAATTCCAACTTAAAATGACTTTCAAGTTAAAAGTATATTTAACTTGACCTATTTTTATCAAAATACATACATATAATAGTTTTTCTGATATCTGTAGTTACGCCTTTTTTACGAAGAGGTACGCAGAGGCTTACTATGGCTCAAATTTCAACTGTGGTCTTTTTTGTGGTGGTCTTTTGTCTTTGATGTGGTGCGCTCAATGCTGTGTCGAAACAAACAGGAGCAAATTGCGGCTCCCTCTGTTTAATGAGGGTTCATTAATACGGAACCCCAAATGTTTTCCAGATTACTTCCTAAATATTATACTCGTATTAACAGTTTTGTACGTTTTCAACGCGTGTTAACGATAATCTGATTATGACAAGTTTGTAAATTGCATTATAAAACACAAAAGTTCACTGGTTCAAGGTTCGAACGAATTTACGTTCAAAACAATTTAGGAAGTAGCATATATATATGAGAGCTTTAACATGCCACTAACCCTCGGTAACACAGAGCAAGTTCACAAGCTATAAAGCGACTGCCTCTGTGGCGCAGTCGGTAGTGATACCGCCTGCGGCGCTGGAGGTCGTAGGTTCGATTCCCACCGGAGACAAATATTTGTGTGACCCATAAATGTTTGTCTCAAGAGTCTGGGTGTTTCTATGTATAATATGTATGTATTTAAAAGTATATAAGTATTAATATCCGTGGTCTGATACCCATAACACAAGCAGGTTATTCCTAGCTTACTTTGGGATCAGATAGCGTTGTGTGAAATGTCCTTGAATATTTATTTATTTATTTATTTTATAAGCCAGCTAGTTCCTGTTAGTAATCTTGGGGATATCCTTCCGAGAGCTTACCCGGGGCTCACAACCGTAGGCAGTAGGTGGGCAACGTATGGTTATACTCTGTAAAATATAGCTTGATCTCTGTGACAGTCATACTGACATAAACAAAATTGACCTTTATTTCAAAGGCATAAAGTTGTTATTTACAGTTTGCATCTGTGTTCTCACTCTCTGCATTTCAACCACAAAATCTTTATGCCGTTGACGTAAAGTCTATTCTAGTTTACGTTTGTAGAACTGTCTCCGAGATTAAGCTATATTTACAGAGTAAGGGCGAGGCCGCATTTGCGGTTTTCCGCGGCGGTTTCTAACCTCAAAGTGACATCAAACTGTCAAAATCAATGAAATTAAGTCAAGGTTTGACATTTTGAGGTTAGAAACCGCCGCGGAAAAACGCAGATGCAGCCTCGCACTATAGTCGGTAAGAGTCCCGCATAACATTCATGAAGAATTTTCCTCACGATAGGAAAAAAACACAAATTCTCAAATAGCTTGTTAACTCGTGTTTTCCAGCTTTTTAACAATCGACTTGATCTCATTGTAAATCACTCGCTAGCTTTTAAAGTTGCCAACTAACAGCTTGCCAAACTCGCTCCGTGTGATCGTGGCTTAAAGTCGAGAAAGGACGCCTTAACATGCCACAGAAAATACGACGTGTACTTTTTATTCTTGGACTTTCTCAAAGCAGACTTTGGGCTTCCAAATCCTGGGAGACCCAAGTCCTGGGGACTACTAAAGTTTGAACAAACGTTTCTTTTTACTTTTGGAAATTCACGACTCCACTATCACCCAGCTAACTCCTCGGAAAGATGTCCCGATTCCAGACTGATTTTGGTATCGCATAAAAATTCAGGTATTAACCCACTTCATTTGGAGGGTACGGTTGGTTTGGGTGCTATCCCTATTCTATGGGCTTGAGGAGCGAGTGAAACTCTCATGTGAAGCCGATATCTTGGGCCTACTTCTGTGACCCTTGCTCATGTAGGCCGATAGCCTTGGATGAAGTCAAGCTTGCAACGCCCATGGCGCAGCCTGTGGAACTCGGGTGGGAGAGTCCTGACCTGCTAACAGAAAGATCCTCCATGCATATTACTTACTCCCGTAGCTTCTTTGCAGGGCTGGCACTCAGCAGGTGTCCCGATGTATTCGCCACAGATACCTAAATTTTTTTTGTAACTTTACTGATTTTATTTTTGTAACTTTAATAGAAACCCCGAGAAGGTTTAAAACGCACTTTAAGCATTTCGTCCCGTTTTTCCAGTATCATTGACATGATATTCCTTAAGTCGATTTGAAGACCTTATGATCTCATTTTTATACAGCTGATTGATAGCACTTAATGCAACTTGCTGCATAATATGTATATTGAAAATCTCCACTTGTTCTGTTCCACAATATTTCAATATCCCCGGTTTTGCCTCACAACATTCCCAAAGGCTATTAGAAAAATTTAAACACCACGTAGACACAGCTCGTCTTTGTCCATTTCGACACTACAATAGGGCCCTTGTCAACGTACATCGACTGCTAATAATTTCCTAATTGCCGCTAAATAGGTAAGGTAACTTATTTATCCTACTAATATTATAATGTGAAAGTTTGTGAAGATGTTTGGATGTTTGTTACTCAATCACGCTCTAACGGCTGAATGGATCTGGTTAAAATTTGGTACAGAGGTAGAGTAGAGCCCAGAATAACACATAGGCTACTTTTTATCTCGGGAAAATGTTTCCATGGGAAGCGGGAACGGGAACCAAATTTCACGCGGGCGAAGCCGCGCGCATCAGCTAGTTTAAAAATAAACATAATAAATAAATAATCATGATAATTCACAGTTACTTATCTATTCACTTCTAAAGTCTCTATAACTATTTTATTAAGATTCAAAACACATTTTTCAGACAGTCTACAAATATTATACTTTCTGTGTCCTATTGTATAAAGCTCTAAAGGGCTCTATACACGCTCAGGCTTGCACAGATAGAACTGTAGTGAACTTAAATGAAAACATATTTAAGTATTATATAAATAAACTAGCTTTTTCCCGCGGCCGCGACGTGATTTTAACTAATATACAATCGACTTCGACCTGTCCAATGCATAGGGCTTCTAGTAAAACATAGGTTAAGCTGTATTACCATTTCCGATGAACCGATTTTGATGAAATATACAGCGATATTTAAGTTGAAAACATATTCAATGAGCATGGTAATAAGTCCAATAATTTGAATTTGCTATAAGATATTCCACCTGAAACCAAATTAAAATTTGTCATCGCACACCTAATGAGGCATTGGAATTGTCCACTATTAATATGTAACTGAATACCTACAAGTCTTCCTGTACAAAGCCATTACTGCTCGTTCGCTCTAACTTTGCCGCTCGGCTCCATACTAAAGTCGAATTTTTAATTAGACGAAGTAAATTGACAGCAACTAATGTCACTTCTTCATACAATGTTGCGTATTTTCTATGACGAAGTGACATTAGCTACTGTCAATTTACTTCGTCTAATTAACAATTCGGGTATACGCCTCTACGCCAGCGGCAAAGTTAGAGCGAACGGGTAGTACTTACGTTTTTTATGCATAATTTACAGTCGGTATGACCGTCCATCGGAAAACAATACTCAAGTAAGAATGACAAGACCTAAGTTTGTAATAAAGCCATCTACCGGCAGTATGAGAGAACTAAGTAGATATGAAGTGTGTTTATGTTTTTAATTCCCCGTGGCGCGAAGACTGAAGATGGAGGGAGGATCTAACACGAATTCAGAGGTCTACCAATATGTGGGACCTTTCCGGTTGGAGAAGACCCTTGGGAAAGGCCAGACAGGTGAGAAATTTCAAATATTATTTTATGACAGATTGCTGGTACCCATAGATTAGCCTGTATCATGTTACGAACCCCATAACAGCTATGGAATCGATACATGTCTGTATTTACTGTATATTTTGTCAGATTTTTTGACATTTATGAAAATTGCTCCGCTCCCTTGAGTAGTAACAAATGTAGTGACTTTCTAAAGAAGATTTTTTTCAGACAGTTTCAGTAGCTTCAGAACTTACGAGCTCATCATTTACAAATACACAAACAAGTACCTACCTGAGTAAATTGTCTTTATAATATTAGCGAAGTAAGTATAGATTATATTATTACCTATAGATAATATTATAGGTACTTATTATGGCCTGCCATAATATATGAGTATAACTCACCCACCCCTAAACACACACATATACAAACAAAATATTCACAAAACAACAACCAAATTCGGGGCAAAGTACTCCAGGGTTGTCATGAAATAATTATACTATTTATATCAACATTCATCAATGTAAGTTAGACTCTATTGCCTTGACATAAAGTTACAAATTTAATGACAAGAAGACTGGTTTCCCTTCGCTTCGCCATCGGCAAAATAACTGAACGACCCTTTAGTCAATGTTTGTCTTTTGGGACCACAAAACCTTTGCCCTATAAATAAACGGTTTATTTTCATGCAAGATGGATTTACCATAAAATCTCGTTAAAGGTATTTATACTTTCATGATCACTTAACATATATGTAATAGAGTAACTACTATGTTTTGGAGTAATTACAATATATGCTCGAGAAAGAGGCAGCGGGGAGAGAGCGGGAGATAAATCTCCCTCTCCGCAGTCGGCGGCGGGGTCGTCGCCGCCCGGTTGCTCGTCGTTCTTACAGAAGCAGGGCAAGACGGTGGCATGTCTATTCGCCCCTCATAGTACTGGGATAGCTCCCAACTATCCCCCCCCCCTTCCCCAAGTAGCGGGGTAACACCCGATCAAACCCCCCAGACGCGGGATAGTACCCTAACCCCAGCCAAAGTCTGCCGGGAACCCTGGGACATCTTAGGGCTCATCCGGGACTCCCGGCCATAGACAGTTGTAAGGCATCGTGTGGTTTTAGTCGGTAGGAGTCCGGCATAACATCCATGTAGGATTTCCACACATACGAAAAAAATAAAGGTAGGCACTATGATCAATTGATCACGGAGGCGAAGGAACTGAATTGACGGATTAAAGTCGAATTTTTAATTAGACGAAGTCAATTGACAGCTACTAATGTCATTTGCAACATTGTATGAAGAAGTGACATTAGCTGCTGTCAATTGACTTCGTCTAATTAAAAATTCGACTTTTGCTATGGTGTGGCTTTCTGTTTGCGCTATCGTTGACAGCATAGAAGACCGAAAATCAAGTTAAGAGAGACTGTCTCTGACCTCTCCACCACGTAAGGGACTGTAAATACGAGCAAGAGAATCACGGTAATATTATCGTGTTGCCACGTGTATTTTCTATACAATTTCTCCGATCTCTCGTCGCGATTTGACGCGCTAGTGTAGACGGCCCTTTATAGTATATACATTTTACAATCTTCGACGAATCCTTATGCTCAGCATATAAGACGATTTTACGTAGGTACCTATAAAATTAGATTTTAATTTTCGTTTTGACTCTCCTAATTGACCTGAACATTAATTTTGTAATAAATAAATATTTCTGGATATTTTCACACAACATCATCTAGCCCAAATTAAGCTAATAACCAAGCTTGTGGTAGACGACTGATAGACATACTTATATATTTCTAAATACATACACATTATAGATAAATTACACCCAGACACAAAACAAATCAATGTGCTCATCACACAAAGAGATTTGTCCTGGGTGGGAATCGAGCCCACGACCTCTGAATCCGTATCGGGCACACTAACCACTGGAACATGAGGTCAGTCATGCGGAACAGCATCAGAGGTATGTATCAAGAACTCGGTTCGGTCAAACCTTTTGGCACAGTCTTTTGGGATCTATGCGTGTAACAAAACCGCGCGTGTATAAAGAATTGACTGGAGGACTGCCTCTGTGGTGCAGTCGGTAGTGATACCGCCTGCAGCGCAGAAGGTCGTGGTTTCGATTCCCACCGGAGACAAATATTTGTGCGACCCATAAATGTTTGTCTCAAGAGTCTGGGTGTTTCTATGTATAATAATTATGTATGTATTTAAAAAGTATATAAGTATTAATATCCGTGGTCTGATACCCATAACACAAGCAGGTTATTCCTAGCTTACTTTGGGATCAGATAGCGTTGTGTGAAATGTCCGTGAATATTTATTTATTATTATTTATATTTATTATTATAAAGGAATTCAAGAAGGCGGAGAATGAGGGCCATTCAATCAAATTCTAAAACATTTATAATTTATTCTATTTAAAAGGTTACACCAAAATAAATTCTTCTTTTCGCATAATTTTTTTCATGCCATTTCTTCTTTTTATCTTCTTGGCGAGACTGTCCTCATTGTTTTCTGCCAACGCTTGCAGAAGAGTGCTTATTAGGAATGGGTCTGAAAAGGAGAAAAAATGTCATAAAATTATAGCAGACGTCACGCGGTCTCATCCGCGTAGCTCCCGTTCCCGTGGGAATATCGGAATAAAATATGCCTATGTTCACCGGGATAGTGTAGCTTACCAACAGTGAATGAATTTTTTTAAATCAGTTCAGTAGTTTCTGAACCTATTCGATGCAAACAAACAAACAATCAAATCTTTCCTCTTTATAATATTGGTATGGACTGGGACGGCTTACCCGGGGCTCCCAACCATAGGCTGTTGGGCGTTAGGTGAGGTTTTTTAGTCGGTAGGAGTCCGGCATTTTCCCTCACGTTAAAAAAAATTGGTATGGATGTCAAAGTTACAATGTTTTCTGTGTTTAACCTGGCTGAAATTCGATAATTTCAAATACAAATACGTCAAAAAAACGTTTGTTGTTGGGTGGAAGCTCCTTAAATTTTTTATATGTATATATTAGTACATATTCTCTAGCTATCACGGTTCCTGAGATACAGGCTCGTGACGGACAGACAGATAGACAGCGAAGTCTCATGAATAGGATCCCATTTTTGCCCTTTGGGTACGGAACCCTAATAAGTTAACATAATTGTCGTTTAAAAAACACGAGAAAACCACCCGATTTCAAATATAGAATTTTCTGATTCACTGTGACCTCAATATTTAAAAAGCTATAGCCTCCTGAGACCCAGGGTATAAAACTTTGCATAATCAAGTTAATTTTCAGTATAGGGATTATTTTGAACATAAATATTACGTGAAAAATAACGAAAAAATTCCTCTCCCCACCTGAGTCCTAAAATGGGGGGTATCACTGATGATACTCTGGGTCTGAATAAAACCAAATCGTGACCTATTCTGATACTTTATTGGGAATTATTTTTAATATTTTTTTGTAATTTTTAGTAATATAAAACTCGTAGACTTAATGGCAATGGACTTAGATGTGGGCTACTGCGAGTAAGACGATCCAGACTGGGACTAAGGCACTGTATTATGCTTGATGGCGTTGTTCCGCCGTATATCAGATATTGAGCTACGTTAATTTTAAAATCCATGTAGGTATTGCATGATTTGCTTCCGAGGAAGAGCGCATGAAGGGAGTTCATGGCATCATGACGATATTCTATCCATGCTGAACCTGCAGCAAAATCAAAGAAATGGAATATTGCTCTCACTGTCCTGTCCATTTTCCAGTTCTCCCTCGCATAGGATTATTTAAGCAACCCGCGAAGGATCTTATCTCTTCAGATGTCATATTTAGTGACTTACCACTTCGAGCAATGGTAGTTAAATTTGAACAATTTGAAATTAAATCAAAAAATGTATGATGAATAACATATTGGTAGAAGTATTCATGAGAACTATTGAGTATAGGTTGTACTTCTAATGGCGGACCGAAATTTGGCGTATTATCGTAGTCATCTGAGCGGTTCAATGTTAAAGGGAAATTACTAGCTTTCCTGAAACCAGGGTCTTGAGACGAGTAAGCTAAAGGGTAAAGAGTTGAGTGAGTAGAAATGAGCTCCTCATCAGACTCATCCCACTAGGTTTCGGGTTCACGAGGTACCACATCTTCGTCGATATCTACTATAACCAGCGGCAGATCTTTTTCCAATTCATAATCATCCGCATCCCACATCTTCACGATCAAAAACATCGAGATTAGCTATTAATTCCGATATTTATTGACAGCTCATACCTGAAATTTGAAACCTTTTTTATATGTTGAGTGCCCAAAGTATCATATATGATACGACAAAAAAATGACTTAATTTCTCAACTAAAGAGTAAGATTTTATCACTATTTTTATTCATAGTACGCAATTGACTCATTAACTGTAAAACACAATAAAAAAATCACCAAAAACAATGTTACATCTAATATTTACCTTGTTGACTTTGCACCATGTCGTTACTTGTCAAAATAATTAACTTCGAATGACCACAAACCACAGTGAAAACCATCCAATCTAAGTATACCCACCTTTCAGCGATGAATGAAGGTGTCAAGTTTATCATTCGATAAGAAATTTTAACATACGTCGCTAGATGGAGCAGAAATATTTTTTTGTTTGCAAGTATCATAGGTGATACCGGGGGTCTCAGGAGGATAGAGTAGAGTTGACAATCGACATGACCTCACGGAAATGGGATTTTCCAGCTCTCGATGTTGTTTTGAAAATACGAGAAAATAACTATTCAGTTTGAAAGAGGTCTTTGTGACTAGTGCCTTTGTTTTCTTTGAATTATTACCTGCCTACTTAAATATTTACATTATTACTATATAAACTAAACCTAAATAAGGCCCCCGTGGCATTGTGCCCAAAAGACTAGCAGCATTTCATCACCATTCGCTAAGAGAGAAAACTGCCAGCCCTTTCCTAACTTTTTAAGTTATGTACCTATTTCTTTTAGAGAGAATAAAATGATGAGGAGCAGCTGCCTGACACGAATTGCTCCTTTCTACATAAAAAATATATTAGATTTTAAAATTAATTTTGAAAAAAGCCGTACCTACTGAGCTTTTTGAGGTCTTCTTCTGAGTCTGTAGCATTTCCGAACCCACAGTAGAGTCATGACAGTTCTGACAAATATTTTTTTTTTTATTATTTCAAAGAGAATAAATTTTATTTTACTTCATCCATTTATAAGATTTTTATTTGATCCCAAAGACTTCTATGTAAACTGAGGTAGACGTGCCGTACTCTAACAAACGAGATTTCAAAAGCAATCCTCAAATACACAAATTACTAAGACTACACTCACTTATAAATATTTTTTACGTAATTGTCACCACACACAATAGCAATATACGAATAGAAAAAGAGTAAAAGAGAAGGCGTATGGACTCCGATTGCAAGTCGAGCACCTACTCTTGAAGTTTTGACGCACAACAGTGCGAGCAACGCTGCTAATTGGCGCAGTTTATAGGTTTCAAAAATCGGTGCGTAGGGCATGTCTTTTTTTTTTTTTGTTGACGCGGGGAACGCCTTTACGCGCCTTCATCCCAGCTGCGGGGGCAGCTGGGATGGTGTGTGGGACTCCCGGCCCGGTCCGGAATGGACCGTCCTACCCACTAAACCCCGCGGTGTTCCTCCTCACCCTTTAGCCGGGCCGAGGGATATCAAAAGATTATTCACGTCGACCCGGCTAGGGGCGCCCCGTTTATTCGGGGCTCTCCTCGGGGGAGCCAGATGGGCGGCTCCCCAAAGCTCCCTAAGGAGCTGAAGACCACGCCTGCACCGCTCTCGAGCGCCCCTCTGTAATAGAGGAGACAGAGAGCGGCTGGCGCAGGCGTGCGCTAATGGGCACCCCCGAAACACGGGAAAGGTGCCCACCGCCATGTGACCGTTGGTGGGCGGGGTCCCCCGACCTTACGCCCACGGTCAAGAACCAATCGAGGGCGCGCAGTGACTCCTCACCGCGGCGCCCCCGAACTGCACGGCAGAGCGGGAGTATTATCCGTTACTCCCGCTCCCCCGCACAGTGCACCTCCCACTTTGCCGCCATCACCTCGTCAACTGGTGAGGTGACAGCGGCCCAGCACTGTTGCCGCCGGTCGCGCCGTTATTCGCGGCCGGCAGTCCGAACTGCATGGCAGGGCGGGAGCATTTACCCAAACTCCCGCCCCCCACGCAGTGCCTCTTCCACTTTGCCGCCATCGTCTCGCCAGCAAAGGTGGCGAAGCGACGGCGACCCAGCACTGCTGCTGCCCGCCATGAATAACGGCACGGCCGGCAGCAACACACATCACCGAGCAACCCACAGGTGGGTTACTCCCGCCTCGGCCGGAATTAGCCAGAGTAGCACAACTCCCCCACAGAGGAAGGGGAGTGGTCGCTACTCCGTTGCCCAGGATGCACCACGAGGAGGATCCGACCCATTGGGGTCCTTAAGATGTTAGTAGGACCCCGCATCCCGCGTAGGGCATGTCTACCTCAGTTTATATAGAAGTCTTTGTTTGATCCGAATCCGACTAGCTCTTGACCAGAGGGCCTATAGAGGTAACATTTTTTTTTTTTTTTTTTTTCAATTTATTTAGGTAAATAAACAGTGCCACAATAGGTATACAATGGTAAAAACTTAGCAAGCATTATAGTAGTGGTAATTGTGACACCAACAACATTTACCACATTTTAACTAAGATATTTGTACAGTTAGGTCTGAAGAGATACAGTGATTTCACGTTACAATTGTACGTATTGCTAACTTAATGCATGCATTTTAAACAAGGTGATTAACATATTTAAAAGATACAGAAAAATTAGTACATTTTTTTTTTCTACCTTTGAAGTAAGGCTATCTTCTCCGACAATAGTTTCTTAAAAATGCCTGGACGCGTTGCCATTAGATCGATACTGGTAAAGTGAGTATTATAAGACGTAGCTAAGCGATGCATTGGGGAGCGTCTACCAGCATTAGTTCGACATCTGGTTGTGGCGAAAATCTTATGTAAATTGCGGCTATGGGCTCTAACAGGAACACTATAACATAGCTTTCTCGTAAGTGGAATACAGTCGTAGTGGTTGTGACAGATATCATATAGTAACACTGCTTGCAAGTATATACGTCTATGCTCCAAAGTCATGTAATTATATTTCAGTAGTAGGTTTTTATATGGACGTTTATTTCGACAACACCTGTATTGTACACATCGTAAGAATTTTTTCTGAACAGCTTCTATTGCCTTGGTATATTTGTCGTACAATGGGTTCCAAACTGGTATGGCATAGTCTAATTGTGAACGGACTAATGAATTATACAAATGAAGGTAAGTAGAGGCCTGGGTGAAGTTAGTACTGGAACGCATAACGAATCCATACATCTTAAAAGCTTTATTAATAATAGTATCTATATGTATATCTAAATGTAATTTACTATCTAAAATTACTCCTAAGTCTCTGATCATCTCTACTCTGTCAAGGTTTATTCCATTTAAATTATAAGTAAAGTCAGAAATATTTTTCTTTTTTGTAAAGGTAATAGACTTACATTTGTTAATGCTAAGTTCTAATTTATTTTGCAAACAGTAGTCTGAAAACCGATCAAGATCTTGTTGCAATTTGTGATGATCACCTTCTTGTTCAATTCTATGATAGATCTTCAAATCATCAGCATAGAGCAAGCAGTTACCAAATTTAAAACAGCCACCAATGTCGTTGATAAATATGATAAATAATAGTGGGCCTAATATGGACCCTTGTGGAACCCCTGAACTTATAGAAATAAAGTCAGATTCGTGACCATTTAGGACCACTTTTTGCGTTCGGTTTGTAATGTACGACTTGAATCAGCGCCACAGGTTACCACGTATTCCGTTAAAGGCTAATTTTTGTAAAAGAATTTTATGATCCACCCTGTCAAATGCCTTCTTAAAATCGGTATAAATGCTGTCCGTTTGTTTATTTTCATCCAAAGATTCAAATAGATAAGATGTATATACTAAAAGGTTGGTATTTGTTGAACGTTTTTGTACAAAACCGTGTTGTTGCTCAATAATTTGGTTATGAACTGATGGGTAGATAAATTTATGGACCAGCCGCTCAAAAGTCTTAGACAGGGTGGACAGAATCGATATCGGACGGTAATTTTCTATGTTAGACTTGTCACCACTTTTGAAAACTGGTACGATACGAGCGGACTTGAAAATAGCTGGGAAAGTACCCTCCTCTAGACATGCATTAAACATGTAGTGCACAGGTTGACTAATTGTTTGAGCAGTGGCTCTTAGAAAAGTAGGTGGTATGTTGTCTACTCCAGGCCCCTTTGAGGTATCAAGGCTTTTCAATTCCCGCAGAACTGCCTCTTCAGAAAGAGTAATACGGCTAAACAAAGCGTGTGAGGTACTATTGCCATCAGGTATATCATCTATGTCGAAATCATCTGTCACGTCCGAGGGTTGAAAAACTGACTGGAAAAACGATGAGAATAGGTGACACACCTTGTCCGGTTTATCAGCGACTACATCCTTATAAAACATAGTACTAGGCACATCTGGTATACCCTTCTTATTATTCATGTATGTCCAAAAATATTTAATATGTTTTTGTATACTACTTTCTACCGATGCCATATAATCTTTGTAACACTTATGTGATTCATGTTTAAATCTTTGTCTAAAAAGTGAAAACAGCTCATAGTCAGACTTATTACAATATTTTTTCCATTTAATCCAATAGTTATTTTTATTTTTATATATATGAATTAGAGCAGGTGAGAACCATACGGGAAATTTAGATGATTTGCTGATTTTCCTGGGTACGTATGTCCTGATAATTTCATATATTCGCTCATAAAAGATGGTCACCATAGATTCCGCATCCCTGTTATATAATAATTCATTCCACTTAATGTTTTTAATATTCTCATTTATTAATGTATAATCAGCTTTATTAAATAAAAATTGACTAATCGGTTGCTTTGTTTTATTTTGAAGATGTCTATTAATTGGGAAAATCATGTAAAAAGGGGGATGATTATCATTCGATCGTACGAACGGTACTGCGGGCTGAGCTGATTCACAATTTGTAATGTCAGTAACACATAAATCTAATATTCTACCTTTTTTATTTCTTATTTTATTATACTGAAAAGAATTGAACATACTTATAAAATTGGACAAAAGTTGGCAGGACAAAGTGTTGTTACAAATATCGGGTAATAAGTATTTGTTATATTCTTTCCATGTCATTTTAGGTAAATTATAATCACCCAATATAATGTAATTTTGTACATTAGTTGTATGCAATATAAAAGTCAGGTAATCGAGATGTATCCTATAGCTGTCTGCACCGGTAGACGGTGGTATGTACGCCGCGCTGATAATACAACGGTAGTCACGTGTAAGTAATTCTATAAGAACATGGTCTACTAGCGGCGCGGTATGGGAGGGGGCTCCGGCCGGCACAGCAACTCGCGATGCGCTCAGTCCGGTCCGCACAGCCACCAGTACGCCCCCACCATCCAGGCGGTCGCTTGCCGTACGGTCCCGGTCACAGCGAAAGACTCGATAACGTGAATCTATGTACTCATTGTCATGTATATCAGAATGCAACCATGTTTCAGTTAAAACAATTACATCATAATTGTTTGACAAGATATTCATAAATAGTGTATGAAGTTTCGTACGCAATCCAGTACAGTTTTGATAATAAACCGATAACTTATCCATTAATGAATAGATGATAGACTAAAAGAGTATACAATACTCTTTTATCAAACCACCCACAACATGCATACATTTTCCACTACTTATTGTATTATTATAAATTATGATATTTATTCGAGTCCTATAATAAGTGAGACTCATAAACATCCATACGCGATAATTACCCACTAATGGAACATCATATATGCCACACACTAATAGCAACATTCGTGTAAATATTAATGTAACATTTTTATTTACGACAGAGCCACAACCACTACCTAAAACATAAAAAATACAAATACAATTACATACTATGCTACAATAAGCAACAAATATTATCCTTGATGAACAAGACAGCGCGCTTGCATTTGCGCTTGTTCCGTAAACATACAGTTTTTTTCTATAGTTTACCACTCGCGCGCGACAGGCCGAGTCACGCTTGGGAAGACTTTGTTCCCCAGCGTCCCCCAACCCATCGCGCACGCGTAATACATTACTTAATTTTATTGATATCATGCATGGATCGGATGGCGATTGCGGGTGACGTTTCTTGTTTACGTACCAGTATAATGCCATGTTTGACCCATACGTATTTATAGTCACACTTTTTAGCAGATTCGCGACACTGTCGAAATAACATTTTATTATTTAGAGTTAAATGTTCATTTACATAGATTGTGTTAACTTGCGATCCACCGATACCTAGCTTCGCACTGTCCAGTTCCTTTGTGCTGCGGTATGCAGTGATAATATTGTCACGCAGTGTTCTAGTTGTAAGCTTTAGTACAATATTCTTTGGGCGCGAACTATTATGATCAGCGTGAGGTACACGATGAACCGCTACGATGTCAGTTATCCCAATCGGCTGCCTAATGACGTTTCCGAGATTTTCTATAATGTTGACAAGGTTCTCGCCGCGCCGCTCAGGTAAATTGCATATTTCAATGTTACACTGTCGTGCTTGTTGCTCCATTGACGAAATTTTATTTTCTAAAAGGTCTAATTTTAGTGCGTAGTCGGTATTATTCGCGGTGCTACCTTCCAAAACTTTTAGGCGAGTATCAAAACATTCAACCGTTTCAGATAAAAAGTTTTGGCATTTCTCAATATCTGCAAGCCGGCAATTAGTGTTTTCTAGCGATGTGCTGAGTGACTTATAATCCGAGTTCAGCTTCGTAATGTTTGTGTTAATCTCACTCAACACAGATGAGATTTTAGCCAATTCGTTAGATATTGCTGCATTAACCGCTACAGTCACACAGTTTGTTATGATGTCTGTGATTGTCATATTCCATGCAGACAGTTGTAATTTGAATTTTTCTTCGAGTCGTGACATGATTAATGTTTCATCTCCGGTATCAAATTCGGGTTGCTTACGTTTACGGGAATTTAAACAGGATTCTTTAGATTCCAGTTTTTGTTCGTTGCTAACCGACTTTGGAATGTTGGTATCTGAAGAAAATTTATTTGGTGGTGTGTGCTGCAACGACATATTCAGTATTTTCAGCAGAATTTTTGGCAAAGGCGAAAAATATAATAATAAATAGTCGCCTTAGAACTATGCGGGGGTACACAGCTCCGTTACGTAGGCACGATGTTATGCGGCCGCCACAGGTAGGAATCACTCACTTCAACAAATGCACAGTACTTTAGCACTTATTAGCGTTGTCACTGGAACGAGGATTCTTTACGCGAACTGTTATGTTTAGACAACACGGTAAAATTTTCTGTATCACTACTGTTCTCGACACTAACCCAACGACGAATGAATGAAAAACATTGTATGTTTCATATTAATTTAGTGCTATTTTTTTTTTGTGCAAGTGGTGACTCTGAGATTTGACAGCTTACACATTTATTTGTTCCGATTAATAAAAATGGAGCGCTTTTCGAAAAAACAACGCGTAATAATTGTGAAAACTTATTACAAAAATTTGGAAAGTTATGCTGAGACCGCTCGCAAACTACGAACAATTTCAGTCGAGAAAGTGCACCTAATGTGTGAACCATTCGAAGAGTTGTCAAAAAAAATGAAGAAACTGGGTCGGTAATGGACAGTAAGACTCCTGTGCTTCCGTTGTGTGCGGACGGCATGTGGTTTCAGCAAGACGGCGCGGCGCCACCTGCTACACCGCGCATGAAACAATTCATTTATTGCAGCAACGATTGCCGGAAAAAATATCTCAATAAATTCTGATGTGAACTGGCCACCAAGATTTAACGCCGTGCGATTTTTTTCTTTGGGGTTTTCTCTAATTGCAGGTTTAAGCGAATAAACCAGAAACAATGCCTAAGCTCAAATCCGAGATCCAACGAGTCATCGGAGCGATACAGCCTCATCTCTGTGAAAAAGTCATGAAAATTTTCATGAATAGAGTAATGGCTTGCCATCAGAGCCGTGGAGGCCATTTGCCGGATATTTTGTTCCATACTTAATCGGAACATGTCTTTTTCACAATTCAATAAAAAAAACACAACTCTCTCAAAAAAATATGTTTTTTATATTAAAATCAAAAAGTGCACTCTTACTGAGACACCCATTACAATGTTGCCATGCCATAAAATATGTCTTTTTTTTTTAACGTGAGGGAAAATCCTCGTAGGATGCTATGCCGGACTCTTACCGACTAAAAAACCTCACGTAACGCCCAACAGCCTATGGTTGAGAGCCCCGGGTAAGCCCTCAGGAAGGATGTCCCGTGACTCCCAACAGACCTACGGCCGCCGCTGCGGCCTCGCCCAGGGGGTGGTTCGGGTGCAATCCCGCGTCTGTGGGGGGTTTCGGGTGTGACCCCGCTTCTAAGGGGGGGGCGTGCGTGAGTTGCTCACGTCACGCTGCCGTCATGGGCCTGCTTCTGTAAGGACGGTGAGCGGCCCTCTCACCGTCCTCAGACCCCCGGTCATGGAGGCCGATAGTCCTCGGCGAAGACACGTCGGCGGCGCCCAGGGCGCCGACTGCGGAACTCGGGTGGGAGAGTTCTCTCCCGCACCCGGCCCGCCGCCTCCTTCGCGAGCATGACCTGCTCGCAGAAAGAGGCGGCGCAGTCCCACTTACTCCCGCTGGAGAGCATGGCTCGCACCATGGCCTCGAGCGAGAGAGTGTCCACGCCCAGACCCACTACGAGGACCTGGCGCTGTTGTGCCCACGCCGTGCACTCCACCAGCGTGTGGAGCGCCGTGTCATCGCTGCGGTCCTCGCAGTGCTGACACTCGGCCGTGGTTTCCCGGTGTTTTCGCCACAGATACCTACCGAAGCTACCGTGCCCGGCAAGCATCTGTGTCAACCGGTAGGAGAGAGCACCGTGTCTTCTCTCCAGCCACTCGTCCATGACCGGTCTGACGGCCGCGATTGTGGCGAATCCCCCCTTTGGTTGCTCAAGTCGCACCTTCCATGTCTCCACGGTTTCCTGGTGGAGCAGGGTCCGCTGGGCCTCGATTTCTCGAGAGGCAGGCCTTTGGCCCCGCTCCAGCGCCTCCTTGCGCCATCTGAACAGTGACGCAAGGGCTCTCGCTTCCAGGTCCCATGGAGGGTAAAATATATGTCTTAAATATTTGGCACCTATTTCAATTTCCACGTAGAGGGTCTGGACGTGGACACTCTCTCGCTCGAGACCATGGTGCGAGCCATGCTCTCCAGCGGGAGTAAGTGGGACTGCGCCGCCTCTTTCTGCGAGCAGGTCATGCTCGTGAAAGAGGCGGCGCCGGCGGGGCGGGAACGGGAGAGAACTCTCACACCCGAGTTCCACAGTCGGCGGCCTGGGCGCCGTCGACGTGTCTTCGCCGAGGACTATCGGCCTCCATGACCAGGGGCCTGAGGACGATGAGAGGGCTGCTCACCGTCCTTACAAAAGCAGGCCCATGACGGCAGCGTGACGTGAGGGATTCACGCACGCCCCCCATTAGAAGCGAGATCACACCCGAAATCCTCCAAAGACGCGGGATAGCACCCGAACCACCCCCTGGGCGAGGCCGCAGTGGCAGCCGTGGGTCCGTTGGGAGTCCTGGCATGGAACATCCTTCCGAGGGCTTGCCCGGGGTTCCCAACCATAGGCTGTTGGGCGTTACGTGAGGTTTTTTAGTCGGTAGGAGTCCGGCATAGCATCCATGAGGATTTCCCTCACGTAAAAAAACCTATTTCTATTTCAAATTATATGAATTGTATGTTTAATTTTTTGACGCGCAGCAGGTCTTTTGGTTATTTTACTTACTAATATTAATCATTTCGTCGTTCATCCGTCGATCTTCTATCGGAGTTAGGGAAACTCTGGGGGGCACGGCTTGTATAGCTGCTGAATGCTGAGCTATACTTGGTAAACCAGATACTGCTTGAAGATATAACAGGAGTGTTATACTGAAAAAAAATCTTATTAGTATAACTAGCGACTTCGTACGCGTGAAAATTATGTTATAATACCAATTTGATTCCTCTCTGCTTAGCCCCTAGGATATGTAGCGTGATAATATATAGCCTATTTGAAGACCCTACACCTAGTTAATATTTGTGCAAATTTGAATCAAATCTATTGAGTACTTTTCGAGATCCTTCCGGAAATAGCAAAGCAAACACAAACAGACAAACGCTTTCTAACTATATTTTCGGCTTCGGTACCTTATGTTGAACACCTAGCGAGTATTTTTTTTAAATATTTTCAATCTACAGTTTTGACTTTTGTATCATTTTATTAATAAGCTTTTATTAGGTCGTCGTGTATGTAACTAACAATGAAATGGAATCTAAGGATACTAATTTAACCATCTTCCAAGGATTGTAGCGTTACGAAAATTGGCAGATGTATGTAGTTCTGATGACAATACAATAATATGGTACTGTCAAACTGATATGATGATGGAGCCGGAAGATAGGCCCAGAAAACCAGTGGAATCTAAGGTAGCTAATTTAACCAGCTTCCAAGGATCGTTGGGTCATGAAAATTGGCAGTTGTATGTAGTTCTGATGACAATACAATAATATGGTACAGTCAATCTGATATTATGATGGAGCCGAAAGATAGGCACTGAAACTTCGATGGAAAAAGTGGAATCTAAGGATACTAATTTAACCATCTTCCAAGGATTGTAGCGTCATGAAAATTGGCAGATGTATGTAGTTCTGATGACAATACAATAATATGGGACTGTCAAACTGATATGATGATGGAGCCGGAAGATATGCACAGAAAACAAGTGGAATCTAAGGTAGCTAATTTAACTAGCTTCCAAGGACCGTAGGGTCATGAAAATTGGCAGCTGTATGTAGTTCTGACGACAATACAATAATATGGTACTGGCAAACTGATATGATGATGCAGCCGGAAGATATGCACTGGAACTTCATGATGGAATATCGTATTATATCTGTTTTTGGATTCGTCAGAAAAGTCTTGTAATGAACTTTGACCAGGCTTAGGTTTCAAGGTTATAACAAACCTTTTTTTAATTGACTTTTAAAACTATGCAATGGAATCTCAGGTAACTAATTTAGGCCGCTACGATCCTTGGAAGATCCAAGGATCGTAGCGTCATGAAAATTGGCAGATGTTTGTAGTTCTGATAACAATACAATAATATGGTGCTGTCAAACGGATCTCATGATGGAGTCGTAAGATATGAACTGTAACTTCATGATTGAACATCGTATCATAGCTGTGTTTGGATTTGTTAGAAAAGTCGTGTAATGAGCTTAGACCACGATTAGGGTTTAAGGTTATAACAAACCTGTTATATATTGAAGTTAATATTGAGTGTAAATATTGTGTAAATATTGACATAGGTACATGCAGAAAATGTATATGTATTAGAGTAATAATGAAATATTTTCACATTAGTCGAACTCAGACAAAACACCATGTAATACAGAAATCCCTACTAATATTATAAATGCGAAAGTAACTCTGTCTGTCTGTCTGTTACGTTTTCATGCCTAAACCACTAAACCGATTTTGATGAAATTTGTTATAAAGATAGTTTGAGTTTAAGAGAAGGACATAGGTTATTTTTTAACTGACTGCGCGAAAGTTGGGTAATGATTTTATGCGATAACGACTTCTACACGGATGAAGCTGCAGGGCACATCTAGTTAAGGTATAAATGTTGTGACTAAAAAGTATAAAATAAATAAATGGTTTAAAAAACCCTAGAAAAATACGCTTTTATAATGCACGAATAAACCCAAAAATAAATTATGGATCGTTCAAGTTGCCTCTATTTCTGGGCTGAAGTGTAAACTATGTGCTTTTAGTTATAATATTTGATTATAAAAGCGTGGGGTGCTAGAACAAGAAAGACTTTTTTGTAAGCATATTCCTATTAATACTAATCCTTATATAATAAAAATCCTGACGAAAGCTGCATAAGGTCGCACAAGAGCATAACGTTTATGCTGCCAAAGGGAACGCCTTTTCTTTCAGGCAATTAAGTAGATACATGAAGGGAAAACGTTAACAGTGGCAAAATGTAGAGTTCTTGTTCGAGAACGAGATATCTTTGGTTACCGTTAAAAACCCGCTTGGGGATATATGCGTTTGTATTCCTATTACGTGATCACTACATATTGTACTAAATATTTGGAATGCCGAAACTTTAAGGACCTACCAATGAATTATCTAATAGAGATTCGTAACGGTAATAGGTTTGCTCCTATTACGCGGGCGTCACGAAAAACTGGCAAAAGTGGGTGTTGAAAATGCGTAGGCGTGATTAACTACTTTACTTTTCAAGTAAGTATGTTATGTATTTCAATTAAAGCCTATCATCGTTAATACATTTCCGAAATTTAAAATGATATTAATAATCCAGTATAATAAAGCATTCAGAGTGCTTTTGAGGTTGCCGTGGCGTTGCAGCGCATCAGGCATGTTCGCGGAGGCGCGGGTTTACGGGTTCGCCGCGATAATGCGGAAACGATGCGCTTCTATGCTGACACGCTTGCGATCCTCTTCAAACAGCATCCTGAATGTGTTTTCAGATAGGTGGGACTCCACTCTCATTCATAGGTGGATCTCACTGCATGCCATTAAATAAGTAAATATTAAATAATTAAATGATATCTGCCGAATAATTGTACTTGATGTGTAAATAAATTATAATACTAATACTAGGTTAAGCTATATTGTTACTAACATCATATGGATCTGAGTCCGAAATAAATGATTTGAATTTGAATTTGAATTTGAATTTGAATAATAGTAAAAGTCACAATAGATATATAAAAGCGGGACAGTGTAAATTAATAGTTTAAAAACACGAGAAAAACACGCTTTTATAAATGTGATCTTAGCCTTAATCTGACCAGACATCATGCAGCTTCCGCCAGGAAAGTCTTTCCTGTTCCAGCGCCCCACGCTTTTATAATCAAATATTCTAACTAAAAGCACATAGTTTACACTTCAGCCCAGAAATAGAGGCAACTTGAACGATCCATAATTTATTTTTGGGTTTATTCGTGCATTATAAAAGCGTATTTTTCTAGGGTTTTTTAAACCATTTATTTATTATATGTATAGATAACTGCCTCGCTAATACTAGAAATCTACATGGATGTATTTTCATACATAGGTACTTAAAGTTACGCGTCTTTTCCAAAGGGGTAAGTAGAGGCTTAAAATACGACCACATTTAACTCTATAGTTTTTGTCTCAAGTATTCAAAAAAGCCGGCTAAGTGCGAGTCGGATTCGCGCACAAAGGGTTCCGTACCAAAAACAGAAAAATATCAAGTTTGTTATATGAGAGCCCCCTAATTTCTCTTTTTTTTCTAATTATAGTATTTGTTGTGATAGAGGCAAAAGAATTTCATTTTCATTTCATTTCATTTATTTATTTGCTGATCAAAGGTGTACATGGATGTTACATAATTATTAAGTCCTCTTTGGTCTACTACATTATAGGCATGCAAATTTAGGTAATTAACTATAATATTATTTCAAATGTAGATATAATTTAACATTCATGCAGTATATAACTCTAGTTCTAGTATAACATCAATTTCAAATCTAGGGACACCAACAAAGTACATGTCATTTTAAATTTTATTTATTATTAAATTTTTGCATGTAATGTTTTACATGTCACTACATGTAAAACATGACCCGCAAAAATTTCAGCTCTCTAGCTATCACGGTTCCTGGGATACAGTATCGTGAGTCGTGACGGACGGACAGGACAGTCAGACAAACAGACGGACAGCGAAGTTTCATGAATAGGGTACCGTTTTTATGTGCGTTAGGACCACGGGTGTACAGCACGGAATCGAGCTGCTCCTCTACACAAAGATGGTACCTGCAGTGTACCTCAGTGTACCCTTAATGAAATCCGGTGTACTTCTTTTGATAAAAAAATATATAGTACAATTTGTACACCCGCCATTCTACAGTTAGGACTGCGGGTGTGCATTTTTCCCATCAGGAGATGCGTATTTTACATATGTTTTTTGTTGTAAATATGTGTACCAGCAGTGTACCTTAGTATACCATTAACGAAATTCAATTTACCTTCTCGGATAAAATATTATATAATTAAGTATGTACACCCGCCATTCTAAGTTTAGAACTGCGGGTGTACATTTTTTTTCTCGGCAAGCAGATGCATATTTAACTTTTTTTTGTTTTTTTTATGCGTACCTACTGTGTACCTGCATATAAAAATATTAAATAAAACTAACTAGCTGTTACCCCGCGGCTTCGACCGCGTAAAAGTCGTTATCACGTAAAATCATAACCCTCCTTTTGCGCAGTCGGTTAAAAAGTAGCCAATGTCCTTTCCAGGGCCTTGAACTATCTCTATACCAAATTTCATTTCAATCGATCCAGCTGTTTAGGCGTGAAAGCGTAACAGACAGACATACAGGCAATCTCTGGAAGTTTAGAATTCCATGCTCAGACCACTCTGTTACTGATAAAAAGCTTTAAGTATATTATATACCCGTCTGCGAAGAACGAGGGTTAGGTTTTTCTAGCCTAATAATGTATGTATAGGTACATATAGAATATATGTATGTATGTATTTTTACACTTGCTTGAGGTACCCCGTTGTCTCAACATTTATTACTCGTATTTTCAACATCCCTACTAATATATCCCTACTAATATTATAAATGCGAAAGTAACTCTGTTTGTCTGTCTGTCTGTTACGCTTTCACGCCTAAACAGCTGAATCGATTGAGATGAAATTTGGTATAGAGATAGTTCGAGGCCCTGGGAAGGACATTGGCTACTTTTTAACCGACTGCGCAAAAGGAGGGTTATGATTTTACGTGATAACGACTTTTACGCGGTCGAAGCCGCGGGGTAACAGCTAGTTAGTTTTATTTAATATTTTTATATGCAGGTACACAGTAGGTACGCATAAAAAAAACAAAAAAAAAGTTAAATATGCATCTGCTTGCCGAGAAAAAAAATGTACACCCGCAGTTCTAAACTTAGAATGGCGGGTGTACATACTTAATTATATAATATTTTATCCGAGAAGGTAAATTGAATTTCGTTAATGGTATACTAAGGTACACTGCAGGTACACATATTTACAACAAAAAACATATGTAAAATACGCATCTCCTGATGGGAAAAATGCACACCCGCAGTCCTAACTGTAGAATGGCGGGTGTACAAATTGTACTATATATTTTTTTATCAAAAGAAGTACACCGGATTTCATTAAGGGTACACTGAGGTACACTGCAGGTACCATCTTTGTGTAGAGGAGCAGCTCGATTCCGTGCTGTACACCCGTGGTCCTAACGCACATCCGTTTTTAGGGTTCCGTAGCCAAATGACAAAAACGGAATCCCCATACTCAGAACTGGAACTCAAAAAAATAATTTTTGTGGTATCGATAGCAAGTTTGCGCAAGAGACACTTCCAAAGTGGAAAAATTTGTTCCCCCCCCCCCCCCCTCTAACTTCTAAACTAAGAGAATGATAAATCTAAAAAAAATATATGATGTAGGTACATTGCCATAAAATCTACCAACAAAAATTGGTTTGAACGAGATCTAGTAAGTACTTTTTTTTATAATGCGCCATAAACCGCAATATTAATAAAACACTTCAAATAAGGAAAAAACCGCGTATTTCCTACATATGATCACGACTTTCATCCCCGAAGGGTTAGGTAGAGGCATATGATACAGGGTGTATTTTTGAAACGGGGCAGTAATGGCACGTACCTTAACCGTTGTAGTTACAGCAAAACGTTCTTAGGAGACCTTCCCTAACTTATTGAGATATTTTGAACTGCATTCACAGATTTTGCAAAAATCTTACAGTTAGCCAAAAAAATGCAAAAAGTTCAAAATTTTTTTTTGTACCAATAGATTCTATTTCATGTGGGGATCAAAAGACTTTACTGGACCATTTTAGCTTTGAGTACTAGGAAAGGCAGAAATCGCCAAAAACGTTCTCCATATATTTCGGCAAGATAATCTTTCTACAATGGTCAAACTTTTTGTTATGAGCAGGAAGTGGGTAGGATTAACTATAAAATGAATAAAAAAAATTGGTTCAACGACTGCCATTTTACTGGCAACCGGCCCGGCTTATTGTGCCTTCCGAAGCACGAAAACGCTCGCAAATGAATGTCACAAAGTGGTCACTTGATGGTCATCCATCCATAGCATACTGCAGTGATCGTTTACAGAACACTGAGTCCGTGGGCCAGGAGCGAATCTATACTAATATTACAACGAGCAAAGATTTGATTGTTTTTAGTTTGCATCGAATAGGCTCCGAAACTACTGGACCGATTTGAAATTTTTTTTCACTTTTGGGAAGCTACACTCTTCGCGGTGAACATAGGCTATATTTTATTCCCATATTCCCACGGAAACGGGAACTACGCAGGTAAAACCGCGTGACGTCCGGTAGTCTTCTAATAATTATGGGTATTGAAGGCAAGCAAGATGAAAATTGAACTGCTAAAATAACTAGGCACTTACCCATGTGTAAGTGACATGATTCACTTTCAGGCCCACAATCGTATTGTGTCCTCGGATGAAACTGATTGGCATTTAGCTCTACACAGAAATGTCGGTACTATACATCTGTATTTAGCATAGAGCTGTTGATACCAGCGATATATTATGATTGTGTTAAAACGATACAGAGTCAATAGTGTGTTTGAAATGTATTGCTCTTCCTGCTCAGCCTTTGCTTGCTGAAATAGAGACCAACATTCTTAAAGAAAAACTACTACTATAAAATAGAAATAAATGAATATACTAGAAAAAGATGGCTTTGCGTTTTGGTAAAACCATAACAGGTGGGTTCCTCCGCATACCTTCGTTCTTTCAATGTGCTGAAACAGTTTTTTTTAAACTACTTATCAGTGTTTTTATATAAAACACTGACAAGTAGTTTAAAAAAAATTGAATGAAAATAAATGTATTATCACAAATCTCAGTTGTTTATGGTGTTGGCTATCTAGACTTGGTAGGTTCCTAGTGTTTTACTGGATTTGGATTGTTTTACAGATCACATAACTGGACTTCAAAATATCGCAATAAGTATACGACACATCTTTAAACTCCTATAACTTGTTATAGAATTCCCTACCAATAATATAAATGCGAAAGTAACTCTGTCTGTCTGCCTGTCTGTCTGTCTGTCTGTTACGCTTTCACGCCTTAACGGCTGAAGCGATCGAGATGAAATTTGGTATAGAGATAGTTCGAGGCCCTGGGAAGGACATAGGCTACTTTTTAACCGACTGCGCAAAAGGCTGCGAGTGCTTAGCGATGCGCGGTCGGATACGGTCGCGCCTCACTAATGCGGTCTCGTAATTAATTTATTAATAATTAATTCGCGCTACGCGTTGCTTACGCGCCGCTGTAATTCCGCCGTGCGATGGCTACCAACAAGACGGTCATCGTTAACGAGTTACTCGCGTTCATCCAAAATGCAGTGGACACCATGGATGAGATCAGCATAATGCAGATCTGCAAATCCAATTTCAAGGAACAGGAGATCTGCAGTGGTAAGGCGTTGCTGTACCAATCAGTCGGCAAAACTGCCCAGATGCCGTCCCGAAGGAGGGATGGAGGGGAACGAAGTGTGCAGGACATCATCACCCTGCTGAAGCAAACGGATCCTGACGACGTGCCGGATTTCGTCGCGAAGGAGCTGCACAAGCTCCCACCGGTGGGATTTGACCACGTCGACGTGACAAGACTGCTTAAGGACATAACTTTCCTGAAGTCCAGCCTTGCTGATGTGTTGGCAAAATTAGAGGCATCAGATAAAACTATCAGTGGTCTGCAGGCTGAATTGTTGTTACTTCGTAGCAATAATTCAGTTAGTAGGTCAGCCTCCGATAATGTCAATGTACGGCGAGGCGCGCAAAACGCGTCATTGTGCAGTTTTGAGTCAGCGCAATTTGATGCGCCCGAGTGTCCAGTGGCCGTAGCGTGTGCCTCGAACGTGAGCTCGCGCCCCGCCGCGCCCGCCGCTACCTCTTCCCCCGCGAAGATGCCGACGACTGTCACGTTGCCACCTCCTCGGCCATGTGACTACGCAGCTGCAACGGCCAGCACCCCCACAGCCGCTCATACAAAGGGGAGGAAGCAGAGCAGCGTCACTCAACGCAGCACTGCGCCCGTCAAGGCGCCGCAAAAGGAGCCCTGTGATGCGGAGGGTTTTACGTTGGTGGTGAAGAAAAAGAAGACGAAACCCTCCTGCAAGAATCAGTGCGGAACTGCTTCAAGATCTATAGAGCAGCGCTTCCGCGCTGAGGTTCCATCTACGATGGTCTACGTGTCCCGTGTACACTTCAGCGTGAAGGTTGTGGACGTGGTAGACTATCTGCAAAAGAAAACCGGATTGGGTTTGAGGGTGGAGCAGCTGGACTCTCATCGTAACGTAAGCTTCAACTCGTTTGCGGTGAGGGTGCCTACAGATCGCATCTCCACATTCATGGATCCTGAGTTCTGGCCGAGAGGGGTGAAGTACCGGCGCTTCAGAGGACGTCTGCCGACACGGAACCCCACGTCACGCGACACGTCGACGTCATTACGTGTCAATTAGGTTAAGATATTTATATGTATTTTAGTTTTAAGGTATTTATCTATGGGCCGTAGAATAAGTTAATACCAACTGTAACTTTCTAATGTTGCCTGACAATAAAGATTTATTATTATTATTCCCTTTATTAACATTTAATACACATATTTGATACATTTTTAAATAAATTTATACAAAATAAAAATCTATTTAAAAATATATAAAACAGCAACCCACCGGCATCGGATACAGGGACCAAGATACCGGTGGTTAGGACTCCAGAGACAGAAACCTCCTCACAATACGTGCCGTATCGAGGAGTACTGCTTTCTGCATCTGGCCCTTGACCCAGCTACCTAACGAGAGCCTCTTAAGATGTTGGTCGAGGCTCTTGGCTATAAGTCCGTTTACTGAGACAACTATCGGAACAATGATTGCCGAGTCCACCTCCCACATGTCGACAATCTCGCGAGCTAAGTCCAAATATTTAATTTCCTTATCTTTTTCAGCTTTCACGAGATTGCCATCATGAGGGATTGTGATATCGACAATCATTACCTTGCGCTCGGACCTGTCTATCACCACAATATCAGGTTTGTTTGCAACAACAGTCCTGTCTGTGATGATAGACCGGTCCCAGTACAATGTGATAGGACCATCTTCAAGAACTGGCTCAGCAACATACTTATAGTACGGAACCTCTGCGTCCACCAGATGGTATTTCAGAGCAAGCTGTTGGTGAATAATCCTGGCTACTTGATTGTGTCTGTGCAAGTACTCGCTGTTGGCAAGACGAGGACAACCGGAAACTATATGTCTGAGGGACTCGCCTGGTTGGTGACACGCTCGACAAATATCGATCGTGCCGTCCCTCATAATATACCTCCTATAGTTGTTCGTCTTGACAACTTCATCTGCAATTGCACAGACAAAACCTTCGGTTTCTCCGAAGAGATCGCCGAAACGTAACCAGGCCACGGAAGCTAAAAAGTCCACATCAGACCCATGTAAGGCCTGATAGAACCTACCGTGAAGCTCTTTACTCTGCCATACCCTCTGACGGTCACCGAGGCTAAGCACTGTATGCCTGCGCCAGTTCTCTTTAGCCAAACCAAGTGGGGTGAGACCAGCGTCCACCGCAACTACATCACGATGCATATCCACATTCATATCAAGAAAATACTGTCTAAGGCTGTACACCTCGCGGTTGTGAAGGGTTTTAGCGTTTAAAAAGCCTCGTCCTCCACATCTTCGTGGGATGTACAGCCTCATCAGAGATGAACGTGGATGATGCATACGGTATGCCGTTAACAATGTTCGTACTCTCCGGTCCAAAGCTTCCAATTCGGTTTGAGTCCACTTGAGTATACCAAAGGAGTACATCAGAAGTGGCATGACCCATCCATTATAAGCGCGCACCTTGCTGCCACCTGACAAAAGACTATTTAGTACTTTTTTCAGGCGACCAAAGAAACGCTCTCGTAATGAATGTTTCATGTCAGCTTCATTGATGCACAAAGCCTGCGATATACCCAAGTACTTATAGGTATCAGTTACGAGGAGTGACGTCAGATGAATGGAATCAGAGAGCTGAATACCATCTGATTCCACTATCTTCCCTCGCTTGATATGCATGACTGCACATTTGTCCACACCAAACTCCATTTTGATAGAATTACTAAAGTTTTCAGTAACCTTTAGTAAATCTATCAATTGTGAGTTTGTTGTGGCAAACAGCTTTAAATCATCCATATAAAGTAGGTGAGATATTACCTGACCTCCTCTTCGCAACTTATAACCTAGCCCTGAACCCTCAAGTAGAGTACTTAAAGGGTTCAGTGCTAGACAAAACCAAAGAGGACTCAAACCGTCACCTTGGAATATTCCCCGCTCGATTTTTACAGGTTCACCATCATCGCATGTCCTTCGATATCCTGGATAGCTAAGAAAAGTTCTCCATTGACTCATGCATGACTTTAAAAAGGTGCATAGAGTTGCATCGACTTTATACAACTCCAACACCCTCAAAAGCCATGAATGAGGAACGGAATCGAACGCTTTCTTATAATCTATCCAACATACGGAAAGATCTTTACGGTTGCGGCGAACCTGTTGGCTGATGGCCATATCAATGAGGAGGAGTTCTTTAGTACCTCGACCGCCACTTCTACATCCATTCTGAGAGGCACTTATTACCGCATTAAAGCTAATATGCTTGGCAATTTTGTCTCTCAAAATGGATGTGAGAAGCTTATAGACTGATGGTAAGCAAGTGATCGGCCTATAATTGCTGGGGTTCGAGGTACTTCCTGTCTTATGAAGCAGGTGAGTAACTCCTGTTGTCATAAAAATTGGCAGCGAGCCAGAGTCAATAGCTGCCTGGAACTGAGATGCCAAAAAAGCATGTGAACTACGGAACCATTTCATCCAAAAGTTTTGCAGTCCGTCCGCTCCTGGAGCTTTCCAATTTGATAACGAACGGACTGCATTACTCACATCTAAATGGTCTATTTTTACAGGTTCCATATCTACAATGCCTTCACATGCCTTCTCGACATCACACATCCAGTCACCTTCGGTATGATTTACCGGTGCCGACCAGATGCTGCGCCAAAACATGTTCGTTACGTCAGCATCCGGTAAGCTACCAGTACTCACACCTTTATCTGGTCGCTCCCAATTCTTATAAACACACCTCTGGTCTCTTTGGAATGAGCAATTGATGTTATAACGGTCCACACGTTTCCTATATCGACGAATACGGTGTGCCCATGCATAGATTTTTTGTTTCCAGAAATCAATGCGCTCCGTGACACGAGCGCTATATTCCTGAGGACTAATGTCAGTCCCAGAAAACGCTCGCTTCACGAAGCGCATCACTTTTGGCCGAGTGTTACCTGATTTAAAACTAGTTAGTTTGCCAATGAGTCCCCTTGCCTCAGTGATACGTCGTTCGATTCTGGATTGCCAGACAGGAACAATAGGCTTCGGCCGTGTAACAAGGTCAGGTGATGGTATTTTAACTCTTGCTACACGGCAAACCGTAATAGCCGCACAATACAGAATCGAATGGGTATCACCGAGAGACCCACTATTATCTAAATATGTAGATAACAATGAGTCAACAGCACTCACGAGCATAAGGTTTTTTCTATGCATGGGCAACCGTGGTAAACGTGGTCTTAAATTATTAGGCATGAACCTATACTCACGAATCGCACATTCCAAAGTTACCCTAGCCTCTTCATTGTACTGCGTATCTACAGGAATAAACGTGTCATCCACAACAGTATTATTTTCCATATTTTCATTTACAGTTGTATTGTTTTCTTGCACTATGGCATTTAAATAATTACTAGTACTTACTGTTTGTTGCGGAGGGATAACACGCATATTCTGTAAACACTCTGAGCGTAAACGGTCAAGTACTACGTCATCCAACATACGATTACGTTGAATAACACGTACCTGGTCCGATAGTCGTTGAGCCGATACGTTGATAGCTGGTTCAAGCTCCTGAAACAGAGGCAATATACGATGACGGTACGCAGTGAGGTTGGTTTCAACCTCTGTAGCCACAAAATATGCCCGCATGACATTCTCATTTATTGATGTGGTCCATTTCATGCGGTGCACATTACCACCGGTAGCGGGGGCCCTATTCGAAGCCGGAGGGCCTCGGGGTCCCAAGCAGGCCGGCGGCCGGCCTCTCCCCGGCCGACGTACAGGTATTGGCGACGCCGGGGGGGAGAAGAACTCGTCACTAGTGCTTGAGCTCGACGCTTCGACATCCTGTACCTTGACTTGCGAAGTGGAGCTAAGGGACGAGTCCGGAGGTGTATTTTGTGCATTTCTGCTTCTGGCTCGTGTCAGCATCACAGTTTCTTTGCATTTTCTACATTATAATTGGTGTTTTTCAGCTTTCTTTGACATGACGTGGGATGTCATGTCAAATCCATAAATAAATCTTGTAAACATATTATTATTATTATTATAAAAGGAGGGTTATGATTTTACGCGATAACGACTTCTACGCGGTCGAAGCCGCGGAGAACAGCTGGTGTAATTCAGTAGTTATGATATTACATAATACAGTATACTTTTACCCCAGGTAGATTATTCATTACCTTAGGTAGTAACCAAGGTTTCATAAAACGATTTTATTTGGCGAATTTCCAACCGATTTGTGTCAAAACCAACAACTATTAATATTGGTTGTATTCAAAATGTTCGACATTTTTATGACACAATTTTCCATACGAAATAGAAACATTTTACGGACTTTTAAATAAAGCTTTCATAACCGAAGGTGTGTGTTTCATGTGTCCACATTTTTTAAGCTATGTTTTTTTTCACCGATACGAAAGAAACCCCCTCGTTTTACCCCCTTAGAGGAGCTGTTATTTTAATATAACCCTAATCTGGATAGTCCTGGGACATCCTTCCGAGGGCTTACCCGGGGCTCCCAACCATAGGCTGTTGGGCGTTACGTGAGGTTTTTTTAGTCGGTAGGAGTCCATGCCATCCATGATGGATTTTCCCTCACGTTAAAAAAACCCTAATCTGGATCTCTACTTCATCAAATAAAAGTACAGCCTAAATATCATGTTTATATCTATACTAATAGGTACCTATTATAAAGAGGTAACGTTTGTGAGTTTGTGAGGTTGTGAGTTTGTGACGTTATGAGGGATTACCCCTCACAGAGATTACTCTAGATCTACTGAACCGATTTTCAAAATTATTTCATCAATAGAAAGCTACGTTATTATGGAGCGTCATACGCTATAAATCATCACGCTATAATGCATAGGAGCTGGGCAGCAATGAAAAATGTAACACAAACGAAGTTGTGAGGGTCTGCAATCTTTAATAGTTTCGGTTAGACATTATTGAGTCGGTCAATTAAAAACCCTATTTAGATCAAATTCGCATGGAATTCCGTTCTAATCAGTTCCCGCATCCCATGAGGATTCTCAAAAATCTATGAGTTTTTCAATTATCTATCACTATGCCTAATTTCAACCCGATCCATTCAGCCGCTACAGCGTGCAAGAGTAACAAATATCCACACCTTAAAACTTTCTCAATTTATAATACCTTATTAGTATTTTTTTTAAATATGGAAAAAGAATGGTTTCGAGCTGGAGGAACCAAATTTTCCACCTTATATACGTCTTGGGACGACATAGGCATCATCCGTCGCCGCAACGTAAATAAGGTGGAAAATTTGTTTGGTTCCGTGTAGGTTTCGGTGGCTAAGTGGTTAAGCATCTTGCACTGTATGCGAGAAGATGCAGGTTCGAATCCTGCTCGAAACCAATTCTTTTTCCATATTTAAAATTTATTTTATTTATTTATTTATTTATTTATGTACACACAATAAATATAAGAACCACGACATAAAGAAAGATAGGTACAATGGTACTGCTTATTTCTATAAGAAATATCTCCCAGCAGACCAGCGAAAGGAGAACATGAAGAATGAAAAAGAAATTTTAAAAGTGTGTATGGAATGTGTTAGAAATAAATTAATATACATACAAAATTACTAAAAGAATATATAATCTATTAATTATTGATAGGTATAAATATGTACGTAAATAAATATATACGGTATAAATAAACATTATTTACTTACTTACTTATACTTAATAAATACATAAATAGGTTTATAGTGTAGATATATAATATTCACGGACTTTCCTTTTGAATGTAGAGAGAGTTTTGCTGTCTCTGATGTTAGGAGGTAGTGAATTCCACAATCTGACCGCATGCACAGTGAAGGAATAAGTAAAGAAATCAGTTTTGTGACGAGGGGTTTTGAGAAGTAGGCGGAGGTTAGACCTGCAGGGAGCGTCAAGAGAGCGAACAAATGAGAACCGCTCCCTCAGATAGGAAGGAGAAGATGGATTGTAAAGGATATTGAAAAGTAGATTAAGAATTCGAGTGTTCCGGCGAAGACGGATAGGGAGCCACTTGAGTTCTTTGCGAAAATCGGAAACGTGATCGTACTTTCTAAGATTGAATATGAAGCGTATACATAAATTTTGCAACCTCTCAAGTTTATCTAGAAGCTCCTCGGTGGCGTCTAAATAGCAAGCATCAGCGTAGTCAATAATAGGTTGTATAAGAGTTTGGGCAAGAGTGATTTTCGTCTTCAGGGGCAAGAGGCTCTGGAGATATTTCAAAGAGTGAAAAGAGAAATGAACCTTCTTGCTGACATCGCTAATGTGAGCACTCCAAGATAGCGTGGTATCCATAATCACACCCAGGTTCTTCACGGAGTTCGCATATGGAATGTGAACACCAGCCAAGAGCACCGGGTTCAATGTCGACACAGGTAGGTTGTCACACTGGTATTTGCTACCAATCACGATAGCTTGCGACTTAGAAGGGTTAATGAGTAATCCGACCGACATGGCCCAGCTACTTAATCTATCCAAATCCTGGTTCATGGATGATATTCCAGAAAGTGCTTCTATACTCGTAAAATGGCGATACAGCTGCAAGTCATCAGCATAGAGATGGAAGTTACTGGAAATGTGACTCGTAGCAGAGTTGATAAAGATAGAAAAGAGAAGAGGAGATTATTATCAGTTAGCATGCTTATAATCAGTTAGCATGCTAATTGCTTTTCAAAAATAACCTTATTAGTATGTCTTTTAAAAGTCATACGTTGTGATAGAAAATTAAATTACAAAAAGGTATTACCAACTCTATATACTACAATAACATAACTAGCACATTGTTACTGAAAAACGAACTTTTCTCGAAAAACGTACATACCGTGAGAATACAGGGACTGATTTTGAAATCACTTACTAAAAAAATACATACATATATGTAATCACGCCTTTGACCCCGAAGGGGTAGGCAGAGGCATAGTAAACGCCCACATTTCACCTTATAGTTTTGTCCCACGTAATAAGTGGTGAGCCTATTGCCGTGTTGAAATGGACAGGCGCAGGTCCCCGCGATCCGCAGTTCAAACTTTTCAAGCCGCCCTAAGGCCTTCAACTGGGCTTAACGATTGTCATTTTACTGTCAACCGTATTTCATTTCGAGTCTTCCTTCTCTACGCAATGGATCTTTTTGCGAAAGTGTTCTCTTAGTCGCCTCTTATGACACCTTCGGGATGAATGTGGGTGGCGACATGTTGTACTCTTACCCTCTTGGCTACCTCTGTGGCGCGGTCGGTAATGTTACCGCCTGCGGCGTTGGAAGTAGTGGATTTGATTCCCACCGGAGACAAATATTTGTGTGACCCATAAATATTTGTCTCAAGAGTCTGGGTATTTCTATGTATAATATGCATGTATTTAAAAAGTATATAAGTATTAATATCCGTGGTCTGATACCCATAACACAAGCAGGTTTTTCCTAGCTTACTTTGGGATCAGATAGCGTTGTGTGAAATGTCTGTGAATATTTATTTATTTATTTATTTACCCGTCGTATCGCGGGATCCCGTCGCCACAGGGGGCTCGCGACTACTAAAAAAATAGCAAGACCAAGTACTCCCAATTCTGGGACATCCTTCCGAGGGCTTACCCGGGGCTCCCAACCTTAGAAAGCACGTGTAGTTTTAGTCGGTTTTTTTTAACGTGAGGGAAAATCCATCATGAATGCTATGCCGGTCTCCTACCGACTAAAAAACTTCACGTAAAACCCAACATCCTATGGTTGGGAGCCCCAGGTAAGCCCTCGGAAGGATGTCCCAGGACTCACAACAGACCTACGGCTACCACTGCAGCCTCGCGTAGGGGTGGTTCGGGTGGATTCGGGGGGGGGGGGGGGGCACGCTGCCGTCACGAACCTGCTTCTGTAAGGACGGTGAGCAGCCCTCTCACCGTCCTCAGGCCCTCGGTCATGAAGGCCGATAGTCTTCGGTAGTAAGAGTAAAAGCCATTATTGATTGTCATCCATTAGGAAATTTCACGCGTAAAAAAACCTTAAGACGCTCTTAGATAAAAGATCAAGCAGCGTCGAGTTCCTGGTTCCCACAACGTGCAAAATATGATAATAGCAGGTATAACAAACCGCATCAAAATTGGTCTATACGTTCGCCAGCTATAATGACACAAATAGACAGATACATGAGGTGGTCTGTCTTTAGAGTGGCATGGAGGTGCCACTCTCACACAGTGGAAAAAACTCGCGAGAAAGAGCTATTCAAAAAAATGTTTAATGTCGAACCGTAGAAACTATGAAGGCTATGGGAGCGCTAGAGTTTCCCTCCTCTTACAATCCCGTGTTCTTCAAACGGAGCGTAAAGAGGCACATCATAAAGCTTAAGACGCTCTTAGATAAAAGATCACGCAGCATCGAGTTCCTGGTTTCCACAACGTGCAAATACAGTATAATAAACCGTATCAAAATTAATTCATCCATTCGCCAAATACGATGCCACAAACAGACCTACACATGAGGTGGTCTGTAGACTGGCATAGAGGTGCCACTCTCAGTAGAAAGAGTCTTCATCAGAATCATGAATGGAATGATCTCCCTACCTCGGTTTTCCCAAACGCCTACAGTATGGAGTTCTTCAAAAGGGGTCTTAGAAGGTTTTTACAGGGTCGGCATAGCGAGTGTGACGCCTCTGGTGTTGCAAACATTTATAGGCTGCGGTGACCACCACCGGTCCTTCTTGTGGGCCATTTGCTTGTCTGCCACCTTAGTGGTATAAAAAAATTAAGGCATTCTAAAGATCGTTAATCTTAAACCATAGGCTCTTTCAGCGCACGTGTTTCCCTCCTCTTACAATCCCGGGTTAGGACGGGTAAGCACGGAGCGTGAAGAGGCACATCATAGGATCGCCAATTTGAGGACCACTGTTAATAGACCTTCATAAGAATTTTATTATCTGTGAACTTATAGAAATGTAGACTATGCAACCTCCTTTAGACCCCAAACGTAGAAGAGTCGTAGATGTGCGTAGATACGCACATCTACGACTCTTCTACGTTTGAGGTCTACCATCTACGAGCCATCTACGAGCATCTGCTCGTAGATGGTCTACGAGAGCCTACGACTGCTCTACGTTTGTATTTTTCGAAACTTGGTAATTTTCTATACTTACTAAATATTGTAAAAAAGAAAAAAAAATTGTGAACTCTTATAACATTTATTATTACTGGTGGGACTGGTGAGCCAAGGGCTGGCAGTTTTCTCGCTAAGCGAATAGGTATTGTGGTATTCAAAGGGGGAATGCTGCTAGTCTTTTGGGTACAATGCCACGGGGGCTTTATTTAAGTTTAGTTTAGATAGTTGGTATGTAAATATATATGATAAAATTATGTTTCACTGTCATTTTTAACTTTTTCTACCCAACTGATTTTAATATTCTTTCGTCAACAAAATCCAAGTTACTCTGAAGTAACTTTGTAAGAAGTGATTGTAGAAAGTTATCCGGGTCGAAATAATAATACCCCTGCGACATCCCTTGACCCGGCTATAGGGCGAGGAGGAACACCGCGGGGTTTAGTATGTAGGGCGGTCCCTGGATCCCGGGACCCACACATATTTCAGACTAGCTGACCCTCGCAACTTCGTTTACGCCACATAATGTGTATGAAAGTACAGGTATATTTTTAATCAGACTCATAGGAGCGTATGAAACTGCCCTGTTTGCTGAATCGTTTTAGAATGACGTTGCTATTAAGCTCTTTTATGATTAAGCCAACATGCCAGTTTAGATTTACAATCACATTCAAAGGAATCCTTGAATTGTAGGTTTGGCGAAAGTTGAGATGTCTCTAATTTCTGAACTAATAAATTCTTAACACGACATTGAAACTTGTGTGGAACAATGCTTAAAATACTGCCTTTATAACACCAAAAAAAAATAGAAATCGGACCACGCGGTAAGAAATTACATCTGAAGCGCCATTTTATATTTCATCCAATCTCCTGAAGGAAAATATCGGGATCAAAAGTATCCTAGAACCTTACTCGGATTATAAGCTCAGATTGTGCCAAGTATCATTCAAATCCATTCAGTAGTTTCAGCGTGATGCCCATTCGGAATACAGACAGACAGACATGAACAGTTTAAATTACATTTTCGGCTTCAGAATCGATTAGAGAACACTCTACAATTAAAATTTTCAAAATATCTTCCATGTACAGACTCTCGACCCTCCACAGTTTTATTATATGTATAGATACCCCCGCGGCAGAGATGATGGTGCCTAAACGCATTCTCTGCTTCTCCATAAAAAAACATAGGGTAGAAATCTATCATCATACTACACAAGGGAGCTGAGTAGTAATAATAAATGTCAATTAATCTAGCTCATTTCCATAAAACATACGTATAATCAAGCCTTTATCCCCGAAGGGGTAGGCAGAGGCATATTATGTGCCCACTTTCAGCTTTTTGTCCCACGTAATAAGTGGTGAGCGTATTGCCGTGTTGAGATGGACAGGTGCAGGTTATGACAGCCCACTGTTGAAATTTTTTCAAGCCGCCCATAAAGGCCTTCAACTTGGCTTAACGACTGCCATTTTACTGGCATATTTCTATAAATTATTATTTAAATTGCTGTTCAATGTGTTCTACGGAAATCGTAGTGCACAGCTAGCTACTTAAAAACAGGTTTTTTTAGACGGGAAGCCCATCCTAAACCGCTTTGGTACTTAACATCATAGGAATATTAAAGTGCTGGTATAAATTCCAGGTCTGGTGAAATTGGGCGTCCACTGCGTCACAGGAAAGAAAGTGGCCATCAAGATTATCAACCGGGAGAAACTCAGCGAGAGTGTGTTGATGAAGGTAATATTATTATCCTATTATTAAAATTAATAAATATAAGGGTTTCGACTCTTCGTATCGTTTTTGTCCAGTCGGTGTCGAGACCCTAGTCCATGGGGTCCCAACGCGCAATTTTTTTTTAAGAATTTGAAAAAACCGACTTCAAACAAAAACTAAAAAATGAAAAATAAAAATAACTTAGCACAAAGTAATGGGTGAGTATATTTAGATTTATCAGATATTATTGAATATAATACTGAAATCAGTGCCAAGTAAACCTATAGGTTTAGTATTATTAATCTCGTTAATTAATTAGTATTATTAATTATGAAGCGCTCGTGGCCCCGCGGACTCAGTGTTCTGTAAACGATCACTGCAGTAAGCAACTTTCACTATGGCCGGTCCATGGATGGGTGACCATCCATGTGATCACTTTGTGACATTTATTTGAGCGTTTCCGTGCTTCGGAAGGCACGTTAAGCCGTTGGTCCCGGTTGCCAGTAAAATGGCAGTCGTTAAGCTAAGTTGAAGGCTTTTTTTCAACAGCAGGCAGTCACAACTTGCGCCTGACCATTTAAACACGGCAATACGGCTCACCACCTATTACGTGGGACAACCCCGCCTCTGCCTACCCCTTCGGGGATAAAGGCGTGACCATATGTATGTATTATTAATCTCTCATACAAATATTGGCACCGACTTCAGTATTACATTCAATAATATCTGATAAATCTAAATATACTTACCCATTACTTTGTGCTAAGTTAATTTTATTTTTCATTTTTAGGGTTTCGTAGCCAAATGGCAAAAACGGAACCCTTATAGATTCGTCATGTCTGTCTGTCTGTCTGTCTGTCTGTCTGTCTGTCCGTGTGTCACAGCCATTTTTCTCCGAAACTATAAGGCCTATGCCATTGAAACTTGGTAACTAGATGTATTCTGTGAACCGCATTAAGATTCTTATATAAAACTAGAAAAAAAGTAGTAAATTTTGGGGGTCCCCATACTCAGAACTGAAACTCAAAATTTTTTTTTTCATCAAACCTATACGTGTTGGGTATCTATAGATAGGTCTTCAAAAATGCTATTGAGGTTCCAAACATCATTTTTTTCTAAAATGCATAGTTTGCGCAAGAGACACTTCCAAAGTGGAAAAATGTGTGTCCCCCCCCCCTCTAACTTCTAAACTAAGAGAATGATAAATCTAAAAAAAAATATGATGTACATTGCCATAAAAACTACCAACGAAAATTGGTTCGAACGAGATAGAGCTGGTAGTTTTTTTTTAATACGTATTTTCGGTAAGAAAAATCACTACCACTGCGAACGTGTTAAAACCAAAGACTTCTATATAAACTGAGGTAGACGCGCCGTACTCTAACAAACGAGATTTCAAAAGCAATCCTCAAATACACATATTAATAAGACTACACTCACTTATAAATATTTTTTACGTAATTGTCACCACACACAATAGCAATATACGAATAGAAAAAGAGTAAAAGAGAAGGCGTATGGACTCTGATTGCAAGTCGAGCACCTACTTTCGAAGTATTGACTCAAAACAGTGCGAGCAACGCTGCTAATTAGCTCAGTTTATAGGTTTCAAATATCGGTGCGTAGGGCATGTCTACCTCAGTTTATATAGAAGTCTTTGGTTAAAACATCAATCAAAGTTACAACGAACTATAAAAACTTTTATATTGTGTTACTTGCTGCTACGAAACCCTTCATGGGCGAGTCCAACTCGCACTTGGCCGGTTTATTTAGTTTTGGTTTTGAAGTCGGTTTTTTTTGTTAAATTTTTTTTTTCATGTGTTTTAGTGACGGGTAGACTGGAAGTATATTCTTCTAGGGGTATTGTTCTCCCCAATACAAATTAATCAAGCCCAAACACAAGGAAGCTGCTGTAAATCGTTAAGGAATTGCCTCGATTCAAAGGATTTCTTCGATTTCTCCGGGATCCCAGCATTCGATTCTGACTTCCTGTATATGGGACCACATGGGAAGCACCAGCTTTCAAATAAAAAGAATTATCCAAATCGGTTAACTCCTTCCAGCGATTTGCCGGTAACAAACATTTAAAAAAACAGACGAATTCAGAACCTCCTCCTTTTTTGGAAGTCGGTTAAAAAGCACCTTTAGGAGTCGACTGGTGACCCAAGGGCTGGCAGTTTTCTCTCTCAGCGAATAGGTATTGCTATTCACAGGGGGAATGCTGCTAGTCTTTTGGGCACAATGTCACGGGGGCCTTATTTAGGTTTAGTTTAGATAGTAATAATGTTTCTTTGTAATTGTAATAATGTGTGTGTGTAATAATGTAAAAATGTTTCTCTGTAATTTTTAACAATAAATGTTTATTCCTCTTATTATTTTGGTTCCGTATCTATTCAAAGCATAAAACAGGCACTATTCATGAGACTTCGACGTCCGTTTGTTGTTCTGTCTGTCGGTCACGAAGATGTATCTCAGGATCCATAATAGCTATAGCTACCATGATAGAATGAGAGCTGAAATTGTTCAGAGATGGCGGAAACACTCTTAGTGATTCCCATTATTGGGACCATAGATTTAGAAGTTATCATGATTGGGACCAATTTCTGAGACCATAATTATGTGAAAACACATACATGTATGTATAATAATGTGAAAACAAGGAGGAAATTTGTAATTTGCATCCTTTTTTAGGGTTTCGTAGCCAAATGGCAAAAACGGAACCCCTATAGATTCGTCATGTCTGTCTGTCTGTCCGTCTGTCTGTCCGTCCGTGTGTCACAGCCACTTTTCTCCGAAACTATAAGGCTTATGATATTGAAACTTGGTAACTAGATGTATTCTGTGAACCGCATTAAGATTCTTATGAAAAACTAGAAAAGAAGCAGTAAATTTTGGGGGTCCCCATACTCAGACCTGAAACTCAAATTTTTTTCTTTATCATAACTCTCTTTATCTAACATAGGTCTTCAAAAATGCTATTGAGGTATCTAACATCATATTTTTCTAAACTGAATAGGTTGCGCAAGAGACACTTCCAAAGTGGAAAAATGAGTGTCCCCCCCCCCCCCCCTCTAACTTCTAAACTAAGAGAATGATAAATCTAAAAAGAAGATATGATGTACATTGCCATAAAAACTACCAACGAAAATTGGTTTGAACGAGATAGAGCTGGTAGTTTTTTTTTAATACGTCATAAACCGCAATTTTCGGTTAGAAAAATCACTACCACTGCGAACGTGTTAAAACATCAATCAAAGTTACAACTAACTATAAGAACTTTTATATTATGTTACTTGCTGCTACGAAACCCTTCATGGGCGAGTTCAACTCGCACTTGGCCGGTTTTATTTTGTAAGTATTTGTTGTTATAGAGCGGCAACAGAAATATATAATCTGTGAAGCTTTACCACTCTAGCTATCACGTTTCCTGAGATACAGCCTCGTGACGGACAGACAGACAGACGGAAGGCAAAATCTCAGTAATGGTAGGTATAGAATAGGTATATTATATTATCTGTGGTAATAGGGTCCTGTTTTTACCCTTTACTTACGAAACCCTAAAATCACACGATCTCACCACTGCCTACGATCGGGAGTCCCGGGTAAGCCCTTGGAAGAATGACCCAGAATTTCCGACAGATTTTGGCTACCACCGCGGCCTCATCTAGGAGATACAGTTTTTTATAAACATGCTTATTCTGTAATTTTGTTAAAACCCATTTCTTTTATTTCGCAGGTGGAGAGGGAGATAGCAATAATGAAGTTGATTGAGCACCCGCATGTTTTAGGATTATCTGACGTTTACGAGAATAAGAAATATTTGTAAGTATCATTCGTCTTTACTGCACTGTACTTACAACTCTGGTTTCTTGAAGCGGAGAGTGAAAAGGCACGTAATAGGGCCGGAGCTGGAAAACCACTGCCACCTTGTGAATTGTGAGAGTACCCCTTAAATGCTAATCGTAAATAAATAATTCAAGACTGTATCACATTTAACGTTGTTATTATATGTAAGCATAAAATACCATGCCACTGATTATGAATCAGCTGAACATCTCTTTCTGGAAATTTCTTTACTTCACACTAAATTTCTCCTTGGAGTTTTCTACAGCCCTAATATGCACATTGACTATTTCAACTCTTTCGATAACCTCTTACATGACCTCATCCCATCCTATAATCACGTAGTCATAATGGGTGACTTTAACACTTATTTGGTAAAAAACGACTGTCGCTCTCGTAAACTGTTAACTTTACTGTCTGCCTATAATCTACATGTTCTACCGCTCTCTACAACTCACCATGCCCGCGATTGTAAACCTTCACTACTTGACCTCATTCTAGTTTCCTCTCCTGACGATGTGGGCACACATGGTCAGTTGTCTGCTCCGTTTTCCCTACATGACTTACTTTTCCTATCTTATCGTGTTCGCGCCCCTAAACGTAAGCCACAAATATGTTTCCTTCGCAATTTCAGGGGTATGAATCTGGAGGCATTGCAAAGAGATGCTAGCTCTGCTGACTGGTCGTTGGTGTTCAACTCCACTAGCGTCAATGACATGGTCAACATTTTTAATGCTACAGTTATTGGGTTGTTCGACCGACATGCTCCAGTTAAACGTGTTCGAATCAAACACTATCCGGCGCCCTGGTTAAACGATTCCATAAAAAACTTAATGGCTCGCAGAGATAGAGCCAAGAGGCGACTTAGAAATAGCCCCTCGGAACATAATTTTATAGCTTATAAGACTCTGCGTAACCACTGCAGTCGGATGTGTAGAGATGCATGAAAACGCCACTTCTACAATTCTCTTAACGGTCGGAATTCTACTGATACCTGGAGATTTCTTAGATCCGTGGGCATAGGCAAATCTCCGAATTCTGACACCAAGGATATCGACACCACTGCTCTAAATAAGCACTTCTCTCTACCACCGGTGTCCTTGGATGCAGATGTAAAGAGGGCGACTATACTCAGACTATTGAGTGAGCCTGTGCCCCGGACCTCTCCTTTTCAGTTTGTCTCCGTCTCCGAGTCCGACGTTAGGAGATCTCTTCTGTCAATTACTTCATCAGCTTCGGGATGCGATAGCATATGCTCAAGGATGATCCTCCCTATTCTCCCTATCATACTTCCAGTCATTACTCATATCTTTAACTTCTCGTTATTCTCTGGTACCTTTCCTAAGGTCTGGAAGTCAGCTTACGTTGTGCCTCTACCCAAAACAACAAGCCCCTGTTTGCTGACTGATTTTCGACCTATCTCTATTCTTCCGTTTCTCTCCAAAGTGCTTGAGCATATTGTTCATCGGCAACTCTCTGTCTTTTTATCGTCTTCTAACTCCCTCAGCCCCTTTCAGTCAGGATTTCGCGCTGGACATAGCACCATCACTGCACTTATTAAAGTGACAGATGACATCCGGTGGGCTATGGAGCGAAAACAATTAACACTTTTAGTTCTCCTTGACTTCAGTAGTGCCTTCACTTCCGTTGACTTCGATGTACTGCTTGCTACTTTGAGGTCTATAAACGTCTCCTCCCCCGTTGTATCCTGGTTTGACTCTTATCTTCGGGGTCGCACTCAGTGTGTTCGTATCGGTCAGATGTCTTCTGATTGGTGCGAGCTATCTGCGGGCGTGCCTCAGGGTGGCGTTTTATCTCCTCTTCTCTTTTCTATCTTTATCAACTCTGCTACGAGTCACATTTCCAGTAACTTCCATCTCTATGCAGATGACTTGCAGCTGTATCGCCATTTTACGAGTATAAATGCACTTTCTGGAATATCATCCATGAACCAGGATTTGGATAGATTAAGTAGCTGGGCCATGTCGGTCGGATTACTCATTAATCCTTCTAAGTCGCAAGCTATCGTGATTGGTAGTAAATACCAATGTGACAACCTACCTGTGTCGACATTGAACCCGGTGCTCTTGGCTGGTATTCACATTCCATATGCGAACTCCGTGAAGAACCTGGGTGTGATTATGGATACCACGCTATCTTGGAGTGCTCACATTAGCGATGTCAGCAAGAAGGTTCATTTTTCTTTTCACTCTTTGAAATGTCTCCAGAGCCTCTTGCCCCTGAAGACGAAAATTACTCTTGCACACTCTCTTATACAACCTATTATTGACTACGCTGATGCTTGCTATTTAGACGCCACCGAGGAGCTTCTAGATAAACTTGAGAGGTTGCAAAATTTATGTATACGCTTCATATTCAATCTTAGAAAGTACGATCACGTTTCCCATTTTCGCAAAGAACTCAAGTGGCTCCCTATCCGTCTTCGCCGGAACACTCGAATTCTTAATCTACTTTTCAATATCCTTTACAATCCATCTTCTCCTTCCTATCTGAGGGAGCGGTTCTCATTTGTTCGCTCTCTTGACGCTCCCTGCAGGTCTAACCTCCGCCTACTTCTCAAAACCCCTCGACACAAAACTGATTTCTTTACTTATTCCTTCACTGTGCATGCGGTCAGATTGTGGAATTCACTACCCCCTAACATCAGAGACTGCAAAACTCTCACTACATTCAAAAGGAAAGTCCGTGAATATTATATATCTACACTATAAACCTATTAATGTATTTATTAAGTATATATATATATATATATATATATTTACGTACATTTTATACCTATCAATAATTAATAAATTTATATATTCTTTCAGTAATTTTGTATGTATATTAATTTAGTTCTAACACATTCCTTACACACTTTTAAAATTTCTTTTTCATTCTTCATGTTCTCCTTTCGCTGGTCTGCTGGGAGATATTTCTTATAGAAATAAGCAGTGCCATTGTACCTATCTTTCTTTATGTCGTGATTCTTATATTTATTGTGTGTACATAAATAAATAAATAAATAAATATCAGTTAAGTCGTTTTGTTCCATACGTTTGTATTATTCAATGTCGGCCCATTGTCGTCAGTTCAAACAAGGATGTAGTGAGCCGTCTTAAATAGGTGCCGGATTTCTCGCATCGATATTACATCTAGTTATTTTTGATCTAAGGTTTGTTTGCATTGAATATGCTCTATGCTCTGAAACTACCTACGGAACCAATTTGAAAGATTCCTTCATTGTTGTGTACCTATGTACACTATCCTCGGGTGACATAGCCTATATTTTATTTGGGAGTTCTGGGACATCCTTCCGAGGGCTTCCCCGGGGCTCCCAACCATAGGCTGTTGGGCGTGACGTGAGCTTTTTTAAGTCGGTAGGAGTCCGGCATAACATCCATGAGGATTTTCCCTAACGTTAAACAAAGAAAAAAAACCTATATTTTATTCTACCCACGAGAACGGGAATTGAGCAGTACCTACATAATAGTAATAATAACTTCTACCTACCTAATAATATGCAAACAACGTTTTACGCATGAGCCACTGATCCAATTCTGATAAAATGTGATACAGAGATAGAATAATATTTTGGGACATAGACAGTAGTAGATATCTAATACCTACCTAGACTATAATCTATCCCTGTACCAAATTACAGCCGGATCCGCTCAGCCGTTACAGCGTGAAAGAATATCAAATATCCAGAAATCCACTTTCACAAACTTTCGCATTTAGAATATTAGTAAGATTAGGTTCAGGTTCAGGTTTATCATCACGCCTTTATCCCCGAAGGGGTAGGCAGAGGCATATTATACACATACCCACATTTCACCTTATTATAATTTGTCCCACGTAATACGTTGTGAGCCGTATTGCCGTGTTTAAATGGACAGGCGCAGGTTGTGACTGCCTGCTGTTGAAATAAAGCCTTCAACTTGGCTTAACGACTGCCATTTTACTGGCAACCGGGACCAACGGCTTAACGTGCCTTCCGAAGCACGGAAACGCTCAAATAAATGTCACAAAGTGATCACATGGATGGTCACTCATCCATGGACCGGCCATAGTGAAAGTTGCTTACTGCAGTGATCGTTTGCAGAACACTGAGTCCGCGGGGCCACGAGCGCTTCTCAAGATTAGTTTATTTTAAAACCTTATTTCCCTTGTCACCAGATATTTAGTATTAGAGCACGTTAGCGGTGGAGAACTGTTCGACTACCTCGTGAAGAAGGGCCGGCTGACCCCCAAGGAGGCGAGGAGATTCTTTAGACAAATCATTTCAGCTCTGGACTTCTGCCATAGTCATTCTATATGGTAAGTTGTAGATCTCTGTTTTTGTAGGTACATATAATAGTATTACCACAAATTAGAGATAGTACCTACAGATGGAAAATTCATGTATGTACTTTTTTTTCACGCCTGTCCTCTGCTACACACACTCGCTCACAAATCAGTAGATACCTATCGAAAATTCGGTTGAGACGGCCTGACTTCGTGTCTGTGAATGAATTGTCTATGTGTGCGTATCCTCAGCAAATTTAGTATCTATGTTTCCATAAATAAATAAATAATAAATAAATATTCACGGACATGTCACACCTCACACAACGCTATCTGATCTCAAAGTAAGCTAGGAATAACCTGCTTGTGTTATGGGTATCAGACCACGGATATTAATACTTATATTATACTTTTTTTAAAATATCTACATACATATTTTACATAGAAACACCCAGACTCTATGGTTTATACTTATATCCTTTTTTTTTTAAACACCTACATACATATTATACATAGAAACACCCAGACTCTTGAGACAAACATTTATGGGTCACACAAATATTTGTCTCCGGTGAGAATCGAACCCACGACCTCCAGCGCCGCCCCCCACTGAGCAAGCTTCCTCACCCCCGCCACAGCTTTCATTATAATTGGAGGGTATTTTGACAGAACGATTGCTTAGCCTTAGCAGCCTTAGTATGGAAAGCGACCGGCAAATATAGAGGGAACAGGAACCCCATGCCATATTCATGGCCACCAACACCTCTTTTCCAAAACTTGCCACAGACAGGGTGTTCTCACACGTTGCGTCCAGAGCATTCGAGCACGGTAAGATCCGATAGGGGCTTTCTTCCGATTAACTTAAGTAGGTATATGTATTGTGAAATGAACTTCTAACCTCGGCTTTCCCTGCTTAAAATACATATACTGAAATCTTATTCTTCTTCCACAGCCATCGGGACCTAAAACCAGAGAACCTACTTCTGGACGAGAGGAACAATATCAAAATTGCAGACTTCGGCATGGCGTCCCTTCAGCCAGCCGGGTCCTTACTGGAGACGTCCTGTGGAAGCCCGCACTACGCTTGTCCCGAAGTTATACGAGTAAGTAACCGACAGATTTAAGGCAAAAACTTCTATATAGTTATACGAGTAAGTAACCTACAGATTTAAGGCAAAAACTTCTATATAAACTGAGGTAGACATGCCCTACGCACCGATTTTTGAAACCTATAAACTGAGCTAATTAGCAGCGTTGCTCGCACTGTAGTGAGTCAAAACTTCGAGAGTACTCGGCTTGCAATCGGAGTCCATACGCAGGGCCTGATTTACCCGTAAGCTAACTAAGCTGAAGCTTAGGGCGCCAGGATCAAGGGGGCGCCTGGCGTGGGGCTTGGCGCTGGGCTGTGACTTACGGTGCTCCCAAAAAGGAGCACACAAAACATCTAGCAATTTTTAACAGATTGTAACAACTCCTAACAACATGTTTAAAATTGTTAGTTAACATTTTGTTACACCAAAGTACCTACATAATAATATTTGGTAATTTAGTGAAAATAAGTGAAAATAATTCCTGCGCCCATCTCACTGGCTGCGTGGTAGTAAATACGACAGCTCCACCCGTGTCGCGTTCAAGTCACCCAGGAACCAAAGTGAATGGGTGTCCAGCTTTTTGGCCGATAGAAGCATAGGTTCTGAATGCATGGCCATAAACGCTGGAGTACCACAAGGCTCAGTGTTGTCCCCCACTCTGTTTCTGCTGCATATCAATGAGATGTTGTCTATTGACGGCATTCATTGTTATGCGGACGACAGTACAGGCGACACTTGTTACACGGGCCGCAACGGTATCTCTCGGGCTGCAGTGGAAGAAAGCTGTGAACAACTTGTGTTTGAAATCGAGACATCTCGCAATAGAGTGTCCGATTGGGAAAAACAAAATCTTCTTCAATTCAACCCTACTAAGACACAAGTTTGTGTATTCACCGCAAAGAAAACCCAATTTACTGTAGCGCCATAATTTCAGGGCACAACTCTCTCCTACTCTGACAGTATAGGTATCCTTGGTGTTGACATCTCCAGTGACATTCAGTTCCGAAGTGATTTGGAGAATAAGGCCAAGCTGGCGTCCAAGACGCTCGGTGTGCTCTACAGGGCGCGGCGGTACTTACTGCGGCGCAAACACTGCTTCTGTTTAAGTCGCAAGTGCGGCCGCACATGGAGTACATACAGCTGCCACTGCTGGCCCTGCTGGGTGGGGGCACAAGAATATCAGAATGAATTGACTGAATTCTTCCGTTCGACTCGGTGCAGAGGCGAGCCATGAAGTGGTCAACGATCCCATGCTTGCAGGTGGTGTGGAACCTCTTCGCGACAGGAGAGACTTTGCCTCCTTGTGCGTGACCACCGGTACTTCTGGTGGGCCGTATGCTTGTCTGCCACTTTAGTAGTATAAAAAAAGTGTGAGACGGTGCTGTTGAGACGGTGAAACTGGTCATGGAGGAGTGGCTGGAAAGGCACCATAGCACCAATATTACTGACGATTTAATTAACCCCGCCGAAAAACGAGAAGTGTTTTCAGTTTGACCTGTGTATCTGTGTATGTGTGTGTCTGTGGCATCGTAGCAGCCCAACAGATGAGCCAATTTTGCGGTTTTCTATGCTCGAAAGCCAATGTGCCGGGGCCATCCCCAGCACATCGGCTTTCGAACCGTTCTTAGCTATAAATTTTGCATTCATCAGCTCACTTCCTGAGTTATGAAGGGATTTCACTAAGATTCACTGGTTCGAATAATCGGAAACTGGATGTACCGAGGTACTGTTAGGTACTTTGATGGTATTTTTATTTCGCTTTTTACTGGCTGATGCATCAAGTCATAACTTCATAAGAAGTCTCAGAATCGGGTTTTATTTTATTTTCAAATTAACAAAGAATAACGATTAGGAACTTAGGATCAGCTTACGTAGTCTCTTTTGTAGGTAGGATTTAAATTAGTTGCAGCTGGGGGCGCATATTCATAGCTAGCTTAGGGCGCGCGGAACCCTAAATCAGGCCCTGTCCATACGCCTTTCACTTTTTCTCTCGTTCTTTTCGTATATTGCTATTGAGGTGACAATTACGTAAATATCTTAATATATGAAACAAAGACGGGTTTGTTACAACATTTATAACTCATAAACGGCCGTACCGATTTGGCTGAAAATTGGTGGGGAGGTAGCTTAGAACCAGGAGACGGACATAGGATACTTTTATCCCGTTTGACCTCGCTTTTTTTTTTCGCTTTTTTTGGTCGATTCACTATTCTGCTGGCGACGTACGCCGGTAGTCCACGTCCTATGCATGAATATGCGCAATTTCTACAATAATGCGACGGGAAACATCTATCTGACGGGAGTAAATGCGACGGGAATGGGTGATTTACTCTCTTATGTGACGCATACGAAGTTGCGCGGGTCAGCTAGTTATTTATAAGAGAGTGTAGTCTTAGCAATGTGTGTGTTTGAGGATTGCTTTTGAAATCTCGTTTGTTAGAGTAGGTACGGCGTGTCTACCTCAGTTTATATAGAAGTCTTTGATTTAAGGGTTCTGTACCCAAGGGGTAAAAACGTGATCCTGTTACTGGGACTTCACTGTCTGATTCTGTCTAAGTGTCTAGATAGTCTCATCATGAGGTCCGTCTGTCATCGGGATGTAGGTACCTATCTCAGGAACCGTGATAGCTAGAGAACTGAAATTTTCACTGATGACTTATTTCTGTTGCCGCTATAACAATCTATACTAATATTATAAAGCTGAAGAGTTTGTTTGTTTGTTTGTTTGTTTGTATGGTTGAACGCTAGGATCTCAGGAACTAATGGTTTGATTTCAAAACTTCTTTTACAGTTTGATAGTACATTTATTGAGGATGGCTATAGGGTATATAATATCACGCTAAGCCAAATAGGAGCGGAGCAGCAATGAAGAATGTTTAGAAAACGGGATTTTTTTTTTTACCGTCTGAGAGCTTCCTAGGCGTACGCTGCCTAAATGGTTAGTTACGTAAAAATTGTGTATTACAAAATTGTTTCTCTTAAAAAGTTCCATAAAAAAATCCGCGACAGCATATGTCTATCTTTTAAGGTTCGCTCACAATAACCTAATTTGTCTTTCTTTTAAGGTTTGCTTACAATATTATCAAACTAAAGAGTTAGTTTGTGCTAGGATCTCAGAAACTACTGGTTGCATTTCAAAAATAATTTCACAGTTATAAAGTCCATTTATTAAGGATGGCTAATGCCTATATAACATCACGCTAAAACAAATAGGAGCGGAGCAGCCATGAATAATGTTTTGAGAACGGGGAAATTTTATTTCTTTTGAGAGCTTCCATTGAGTATGTTGCGTAAATGGTTAAAGTTACGTAAAAATTGTGTACTACAATATTTTTCCTTTTAAAAAATTTCAAAAAAGACCTGCACAGCATAATGCCTTCACTTTAGGTTCACTTACAATAATCCTCTAAATAATTTTTAAAATATGAACGACGCAACTCGACGCGACGGGAGTAAACATTTTCTGCAGTAGTAGCCAGTCAACTGATGAAAGATAACACCGGCCAAGTGCGAGTCGGACTCGCACACGATGAGTTCCGTACCAAAAAACGGATAAAAATAAATGCGACGGGAAACATTATATCACTTCAACAAAATTGTTGGGGTCAACTCTAATGGTAATAAATATAAGCGACGTGACGCGACGGGAAAAATTGGGTCAACTCTAACGGTAATGAATATAAGCGACGTGACGCGACGGGAAAAATTATATCACTTTAAATAATATATTAATGCCTACCACGCCTCTCTAAATAATAAATATAAGACACGCGACGGGACTATATTACTTAAAATATTAATACTAACTATACCACTCTCTTTCTCACTCTCATGTGACGCAAATAAAGTTGCGCGGGTCAGCTAGTAAATACTAATAAAAAAATGAAATGGTGGCTTTTAATGGACCGGTTTTTTGGTACGGATCCCTCCGTTCGCGAGTCCAACTCGTAGGTACTTGACCGGTTTTAGCCCCTCTCTATAAAATAGAGTGCAGAGGGACTTATGGCGAGACTTTGTCTGTAGTCTGTGACTCTGTCGCATTAAACTACGTCACTAGGTCACGTGGATCATCTGTTCAGTTTGAAATAAAACAAAAATGACAACGTCAATCGGATTGAACTTTCACTTTCACAATAAACGTGTTAGAGAGCGGCAGTCTGGTGAGAACGATCTCACGGGTTTCTTGTTTAAAATAGGTAGCTTCTGCAGCATTCTGCGGTTGTTGTAAAAAAATTATATATTTAAAATGTTATTAGTTACACTCTATTATAATGAGCTATATAGAAAGGAGTTTTTATTGCCAGGTTCTTTTCTAACAGGCTCTACATTTTGCCTAGTAAATCTTTCTGTAAAAGGCAATAATTTTCTTTCTCTTAAGTTTCTCTACACCTACGTACATTACTTACATGAATAAAGAAAATACACTAATTTTGTTTTGTTTCTTTTTATTTTATTTCTTGACGTATCTCCAATCATATTCAAACGGGGTTAGTTTCGAGTAGTCCTTTTCACCACTACTTCGCCCGTTAGTCAAAAGTACTCACCTTAAGCCAAAGCCCTTGCACCTTTCTGATAATGAACCTATGTCTAAGACCTTCGGGTCTAAACCAGTATTTAGGTACACTTGCTGAATGTTGATGGCTCTGATGTACCTAAATGCTCAAGTACCTATTTGCTTAGAGGCTTAGGTACACTTCATCCTTCCAAGGCATGGTAATTAGGTACCTATTAAACCAAGTTGAACTGAACTAAATGAGCGGCTTGAAATTTTCAACATACTTAACACTATCAAAAACATTAAACTTTCAACTAGTCCTAGTGGGTATAAAGGGTATCAGATTATTAACAAAGAAAACAAAATTTTAAGTACCTATTCAGAGAATATCATATCAAGTTCCAAAAAATACTTACTCGTAAAAAAAATTGAAATAGGTCGCCACTACAAAAACTATTTTACTCCTCGGCTATAGATGTTTTACATAAAAAAGCCGTTACTACTAGCCGTTACTAAAAGGTGATTGAGCAGTATCCCTCTGCGGAGATAGTGATTCTGGGGGATTTCAACGGTCTTCATGTTGACTGGTTGGGCTCCCGGATGACCGACTTTGGGGGAAAGCTGCACACGAATTTGCCCTGACCTATGGGTTCTCCCAACTGGTTAAATCCCATACGAGGATACCAGACAAGGAGAACGAGCATAGTGCATTGCTGGACCTCCTGCTGACAACGCGTCCGGATGGATACAACGTCTCAGTGGATGCTCCGCTCGGATCGTCGGACCACTGTATCATTCGGGCGCATGTGCCACTCGCAAGGCCTGAACCACCTCGGCCCAAGGAGTGGCGACATGTGTGGCACTATAAGTCAGCAGACTGGGATGGACTGCGGGAGTTCTTCGCGTCGTACCCGTGGAGGCGGCTTTGTTTTGCCTCAGACGATCTGGATTCCTGCGCTGCAGCAGTCGCTGAGGGGATCTTGGAGGGCATGGAGTGCTACATTCCTAACCGCTGGATCCCTGTAGGAGCAAAAAAGCGACCGTGGTTCAATCGGCTCTGCAGAGAAGCTTTGATGCTGAAAGAATCTGCCTACAGAGCCTGGACCACGGCTCGTGCAAATTCAGATACAAACATCTCTGAGGTAAAACGCAAATTAAATGCCGCCTCGAGGGAGTATTCCCGTTCGTCCCCTTGACTTCGTCCCCCTAGGGGGACGAACGGGAATTTAATATTTTATTTTCCCGATGGTCCCCTTAATTTTTTTGGGGGGACGAATGGGAATAATTTGTTCATTCTTTTTTTGTTCTATTGCTCCCTAATATAAGACAGGTGCGTTGGTAAAAAATCAAATTTGAAATTCTATTTTTATTTACAAATGAAGATCAACAAAACAAATGAAGATCAACAAAACAAATGAAGATCGACAAAACAAATTAGGATCGGCAAAACAAATGACGGTCGGATAAACAAATGACGATCGAAAAAACATAATCAGATCAATAAAACAAAAGACTAAGCAAGTTGATAAGGTCAAAAACTACTTGCAGCCATATTTTGTAATCTAGATCAGTGGCGGCTGGTGGATCCTCGATCTGCTGGTGCACTTTACTTGCTTTCTTGTTTTAAATTTAATAAGTGTTAATTTTATATCAACTTTATTTTGAAAAGTTTTGTATGGGTAAGTGTAAGTACTTAGTTAATGTTTATGCTCATTTTCACACACTCCACAAACTTTACACGCAGTAGGTATAGAATAGAACTAAGAACAAAATAAAAAGAGATAACAATTTAAAAATCAAACCAATCAATAAATATTTAACGCGAATTTCATCAAACAAAACATCGAGTACTCTCGGTAACCTTCGGATTGCCCGAACGCGTGCGACGCACGAAAAGCGACTCATTGCCCGGTACATTTTCTATGAACGATGTTTTGTCTCATGCGCCAATCGTGTTAGCTCGTATCTAGTACAAGATGTATGGGCAGCCCTCGTGCACTCGGGAAAGCGCACGCCTATTTTTTTACAGGGAAACTAGGCTTTGATACTATTTGGTAGTGTAGCAAAGGGCTTAAATTGTTTCGTCATAATTAGGTATGTTATAGTTTTGAGTTTTTGTATGTTTAAATAATAAGTGTTACATACCTAATGGTAGGATTGGTAAGTAATTTAATAATAAAGAAGGCGTAATTTTTAAATCTTTTGAGCTGGTGGTTCACCGCACGAGCGGACTTAAGGTACGGCCGCCACTGATCTAGATGCGAGAGCCATTCAAAAAATAGGTGCGAGCTCGACCTTAATGACATTTATCTAAAAATGTGCTTTTAGGCGTTTATGGACATCACTGATGACAAATATAATTAAAAAATAAATAGATATTATGCATGCTCATAAGGTCGAAATTTGCTTGGACCCTTTTTGTATTCTAGATGCGATAAACATTCAAAAAATAGGTGCAAGCAATTCTTTACCTTATGGACATGCATAATATTTATTTATTTTTTACATTTTCATGATCAGTGATGTGTAAAAACGCCAAAAAGCACATTTTTGAGAAGTGTTATTAAGGTCGAGATTTGCTTGCACCTATCTTTTCGAATGGCAATCGCATCTAGATTACAAAATATAGCTGCAAGTAACTTTTGACCTTATCAACTTGCTTATAGTCTTTTGTTTTACTGATCTGCATGTTTTTTCGATCGTCATTTGTTTATTCGACCGTCATTTGTTATGACGATCGTCATTTGTTTTATAGATCCTAATTTGTTTTTTCGATCGTCATTTGTTTATCTGATCGTCATTTGTTTTACAGATCTTCATTTGTTTTTTCGATCATTTGTTTATCCGATCATCATTTGTTTTATAGATCTTCATTTGTTTTTCGATCGTCATTTGTTTATTCGATCGTCACTTGTTTTTTCGATCATCATTTGTTTATCCGAAGGTCATTTGTTTTGTCGATCTTCATTTGCTTTTTTTTTCATCTATTTATCGTCATTTGTTTTCATTTGATTTTGGTCGAGGGGGACGAAAGGGGGACGAATGGCACTTAATCGAAGAACATATTCCCATTCGTCCCCTCTTGAATTAGGAGGGGGACAATCGGGAACTGATTAAATATTATTTTTGTGAATTCCCTTGACTTCGTCCCCCTCGGGGGGACGAAGTCAAGGGGACGAACGGGAATACTCTGAGCAGGAGTAATATATATAAATACATTTCGGGCAGACTTTCACCCTCACATTATTCTCAACTTAATAGAAATTTAGTAAATGGCCAGCAAGAGAGCAATTGTCAGGGCTAAATTCGATTTCGTCGGCAGAATTGGTGAGCGGCTAGCAGGGTACCCTTCAGGGAGTCGTGAATTCTGGTCGCTTGCCAAAGCTGCCGAGGGAAACTTCTGTCAGTCAGGTTTACCACCTTTGCTTAAACCCGACGGTAGTCTGGCCCAGAGTGCCGGGGAGAAGGCCGACCTTTTGGGTTTTCTCTTTGCCGCTAACTCGACCATGAGCGACGGGGGTGCTGTGCCGCCGGACGTTCCGTGGTGTGGAACTTCCATGCCGGAAGTTAAATTCACGCAGCGGGACGTCCGACGGGAGCTTCGTTCTCTGGACGTTCGTAAGTCGAGTGGGCCGGACGGTATACCCGCGGTGGTACTTAAGCAGTGTGGTCCAGAGTTGTGTCCGGTACTTACACGTCTTTTCACGCTTTCATATTCTATGCGACAAGTCCCGGCGTCGTGGAAGATCGCGTATGTGCATCCTGTGCCCAAGAAGGGTGATAGGACCGACCCGGCCAATTACAGGCCTATAGCCGTCACTTCCCTATTGTCTAAGGTGATGGAGCGTGTAATTAATACACAGCTCCTGAGGTACCTTGAGGAAAACGACCTACTCAGTGACCGGCAGTACGGTTTCCGTCACGGTCGCTCGACGGGCGATCTTCTCGTGTGCCTCACACACCGATGGGCGACGGCTATCGAGAGTAAGGGCGAGGCTCTAGCAGTGAGCCTCGACATTTCTAAAGCCTTTGACCGGGTCTGGCACCGTGGTCTTCTTAATAAATTGCCCTCCTACGGACTGACCGAAAGATTATACGGATGGGTGTCCAGCTTTTTGGCCGGTAGAAGCATCAGGGCTGTTGTCGACGGCAGCTGTTCTGACTGCATGGCCATTAACGCTGGAGTACCGCAAGGCTCAGTGTTGTCCCCTACTCTGTTTCTGCTGCATATCAATGACATGTTGTCTATTGACGGCATTCATTGTTATGCAGACGACAGTACGGGGGACACTTGTTACACAGGCCGCCCCGGTATCTCTCGGGACGCAGTGGAAGAAAGTCGTGAACAGCTTGTGTCTGAAATCGAGGCTACTCTTACTAGAGTGTCCGATTGGGGTAGACAAAATCTTGTCCAGTTCAACCCCTCCAAGACACAGGCGTGTTTCTTCACCGCTAAGAAAGCCCCAATTACTGTAGCGCCACAATTCCAGGGCACATCTCTTTCCATCTCTAAAAGTATAGGGATCCTTGGTGTTGACATCTCCAGTGACGTTCAGTTCCGCGGTCATTTGGAGGACAAGGCCAAGCTAGCGTCCAAGAAGCTCGGTGTGCTCAACAGGGCGCGGCGGTACTTTACTGCGGCGCAAACACTGCTTCTCTATAAGTCGCAAGTGCGGCCTTTACTGACAGGTGGTGTTGAACCTCTTTGCGACAGGAGAGACTTTGCCTCCTTATGCGTGTTCTACCGCCTGTACAATGGTATCTGCTCTGAGGCATTGTTTGACATGATGCCCACGGCTACGTTCTATCATCGCACCGCTCGCCATAGACTGGGATTTCATCCTCACACCCTACGTCCGGAGCGTTCGAGCACGGTTAGATCCGATAGGGGATTTCCTCCGCGCACGCTTAGGATGTGGAATGATCTTCCTGCCTCGGTTTTCCCAAACGCCTACAGTATGGAGTTCTTCAAAAGGGGTCTAAGAAGGTTTTTACAGGGTCGGCAGCGCGAGTGTGACGCCTCTGGTGTTGCAAACGTTCATAGGCTGCGGTGACCACCAGTCCTCCTGGTGGGCCGTATTCTTGTCTGCCACTTTAGTGGTATAAAAAAAAAAAAAAAAAAAAAAAAACTACATGAATGTGCGTCATAAATTGACTGCCATCTGAATACCTACCCACATCTATACCAGTCCTTCAAAAACTTCGGTTCCAACAGGAACTAAACGTTAACGCGATGTAGGAAGTTCCAATTAAGTAGGTACTTTACGGTCTCGACACTTATTAAAAGCTCTAATTAATTTAAATCATCATAAATTAACGCGTTCACATTGACACCTCGAACTCCTACACTATATTACCAAACAACTCATAATCACATCTCCTCGACTATAAATCGTTTATTTCCTGTTTCGTTTAATAAACCATTGTTTAAACAGTTAACTTGCTACGAGTCGAGAATAGGCATCATCTTAGCGTTAAGTTCCTGTTGCATCCTAAAAATGGTCTATTCCTGTTGTCCCTATAGATGGGGACAACGAAACTTAATGAAAATAATTAAAATTTATACCTTATGTCCCCATTGGCGGCCTCCCGGTCAAGAGTAAAAGTCGATTCTATTAGGTTAGGTTAAGTTAGAACTGTGACCCCCTGTGCACGAACCGAGCGAGCGAAGCGAGTTACTGTAGTAGTTAGAGTACCAGTTGAAAGCGGGTTTTTATGATTCGGAGTTATATGGTTCGGTTTCTTGAAATTCGGCATTCTGATAATAGTAGCTCAAAGCACCGGACGCTACCACGGCACGCTCGCTTCGCTTGCTCGGCTCGTGCACCCCCTGTGCACGAGCCGAGCGAGCGAACGTCACAGTTCTAACTTAACCTAACCTAATTGAATCATCTTTTACTGTCATTCGTATGATTACAAACAAACATCAGTCATCATCAATGGGGACAAAGGGAAGGAAATTTTTTAGCTTCCTGTTGTCCCCATAATGGGGATAGCGACAATGGGGACAACAGGAATAGACGCTAAAAATACCGTTTAGTTTGTTTAATAAGGGTAAAACAGGGATTTCTGGTCTAGCCTTTCGGAAGTCACGTTAAGCCTTAGGTCCCGATTGTCAGAATATGACAGTCGTTAAGCCAAGATTTATAGAACGGCTTAAAAAAAATTAACAGTAGGTCATCACAACCTGCGACTGTCCATTTCACCACTAGGCCTACTATTATCAAAGATAATATAATAGTATTACATACAGATCGGCAACTCCCTGTCGCGCCACAGCTGTCAGTAGAGTTGACGTGCGCGTTGACGGACAATTTGCTTACATTTTATTGATCACACGCACACATTCAAGCTGGAGTTTCCGCCCTGGGCACCGATTCTCGACCACACGTCTCGACCAAACGTCGTCCGTCTCATGTTCGCCGTTCCTAAATATGAGACAGGCGACGCGTCACCCGCCGATTTCCGTCCACGCATTCATGTCGTGTGAAGCGAGAATCGGTGCCCTGTGCTATTATGAAGGACAAAAACTATGAAGTAAAATGTGGGCGTGTACTATACATCTGCCTACCCTTTCCCTTTCCCTTTACATTTATTTATTTATAGATTACAGAAACCCTGACATTGAGTCTAATATAAAATGGTAGAGGAGTCAGGTATTTCTCAGATTACTTACACTTCAGCCAGTTCCATGGTACCATGTCGTGGAAATACCATCTAAGTAACAGTATACCAAATTTCAGATCAATCGGACCTGTGAATTTTAGTGAGATCCCTTCATCATAGAAAATTAACTGATGACCTTCAAAATGTACATCTAAGAACCATCTCGATCACAACGGCTTTCGTACACAAAACTGCGCATTAAAATTGGTCTATCCATTATACTCGTGTAAGTTATAGCTTGATCTCTGTGACAGTCCTACAAACGTAAACAAGAATAGACTTTATGTCAACGGCATAAAGCTTTTGAGGTTGAAATGCAGAGAGTGAGAACACAGAGGTGTACATTGTAAATAACAACTTTATGCCTTTGAAATAAAAGTCAATTTTGCTTACGTTTGTAGAACGGTCACTGAGATTAAGCTATATTTTACAGAGTGTACGGAGCTATGATGACACAGACAGACACGATTACACTCAGAACACCACTCATTTTTGTTGGGGTTAAAAAAGTTTTATCAAAAGAGAAAAATACAAATAAATTAATAAGAAATGTATTTGAATACAATTCCCCAAAAAATATACATTAGGTACAATTAATTAGTTGCACTAAAGAATACAAAAACGGTGAGTTTACAAAATATACCCAAATCCTCATAATTATAATTAAGTACATCATTGAACGCAGATAAATTTAATGTAATTGAATGATCTCACAGTAGGGTACATGTAATTAATTTGAACGACTTAATCTAGTAGTTTTTTATCAATCAATTGAATGCGGCTACAGAGCAACACAACCTCCGTTATAATTCTGAAAGTACTTTTTCAAACTGAACGAAATTTTAAATATATCGTATTTATACGAAGCTTACTTAGTTACTGTAAATTCTAACTTCTAGTTTTATCCACAACGAAGTTTTAGGGGGTCGAAAATGGCCTGAGTAGGTTCGAGAAAATGTATTAAGGCCGTGCCGCCCGCCGCAGCGCTGTTGCTCGACTTGGTAAGGGCACTGCCATGCCCCCAGATAGGTATAGTCGCGATTTCTCGCTCGTGTAAACGGCTCCTAAGTTAGACCCATACAACATTATCTGCGTTAAATCTAGGAATGTCAGATCTCTATTTTATATATTAAATAACTTTTATACAACTCTCACATATACTTATACCTCAAACAAGTCTAACATAATATGTATCACCATAAAATTGTAAAGAAAAATCGTTAGATGAATCTCGCTAAACAAGATTGTAAACTGGTTTACAATCTATCGGATTTGGAATTTTGAAATAAAAGAAAATTTACAAAATAATTTAATACTAATGGAGCATTTGGCGCTCAGCGGTCGCTGCCGCGGTTCGCTCGCTTCGCTCGGTGGTATTCACGCATTGTAACCTAACCTAATCATCGGATCATAATATTTCGACAGTTTACAATCTCGCTAGGTAGATTACTTACAATCTCAAGATTTTTACAATTTTATTTTATAGTGAATTATATAACAAAATATTTATGGCCATACTTTGTCAAACCATTAATTTAGCCAAAATGCATTAACCTAATTGGGTAGGGTTTACACCTAAGTAATTGGCTTAGTAAATGATGAGTTATGAGGCAATAAACATAAAAATAACTCCTTTTTACAAGAATTTCTTTACAATCACAGTAAAAAAATGTACCTACATCTAAATATTTACTCAAAAATTTGAAACTTATTCGAAAAGGACATGTTACGCATAGGGCTAGAATTTCAAGAGAGAAGGCAAAACGTATTTTGCACATATTTTTGGTGCAAAACACCTGCCTCATTTATGAATAATTTTTTTGTAGAATCAAAATTTCAATTCTAGCAGAATCTTTTAGCTACAAAATAATGCATATGAACTCCCCTCTCACACGATGTCAGCTTAAAAAAAACAACAATGGGAAGCATTTGCAAACATAGAGACAATAATAATATTAATTTGCATTTTATCCTTTGCCAAAATCAAGGTTCTTATAAAAAAAACACGGAATCAATCAAACAGAAAAATCACACTACTGCTTCGGTAAAAAAAACTGAATCAAGTTAAAAAAATGTAACAAAAATTGATTCGCCAGTTATTTTTTGTAGTGTTTGTATGTAGTCTTAATTTTCATTGCAGAATGAACACAAGTCAGATTAAGTATTTAATTTAAATCTAGAAAATTTAATAAACTAATATTCTAAAGTAAATTAACAAACTTAACAACTATACACAAACATACATACAAATTAATCATCATCTACCCTCTGCTTTTTACTAGTATTTGAAGGTGTGTGTGGAGGAGAACACCCTGTATCTCTGCGTTTACCGGAGTGTCTCGCACAAGCATTGGATGAAAGACGGTTAGAATGGGATTGAGACGATTCCCGGGTTGGTGAAAACTGTTTCAACATTTCAACATCATTAAATATAACTTGGGCACCCCCACCACAAGTAGGAACAACGTCCCCTTTATATAATTTCGTTTCTAATTCCCCATCAGTATCCTGTTCCTGAGAAATCAAGCAATATTTTGAATTCTTCGAACTGGCAAAGTCTTTTACATTCGTCAGTTTATTTACCACTTTACTGTTCATAATGTTAGGCTTCATTACCGTTCCCATTGGAACGATTTTGTTGGGTGCATGTTCGATCCATCCTCGACCGTCTGCGGATAATGATCGTCGGTGTCTAGGATTTGCAACAGCAACACCACGACGCGAAGAAGCTGGAGTATCTCTTGTTTGCCTGGTCTCTCTAGTCTGAGGCGCAGAACTGAATGGAGTCAGTAGATGAGCAGGCAGTGCCCTAGGAGTAGATCCCGGTGTGAAGTCTCTACCTCCAGTCGTCTGAGCATCAGTCTCATTCGTTTTCTGATACATTTCAATATTGTCCCCTCGATCAGCGTTTAACACTTCAGCGATAATCTTGAGACGGTTTTCTTTTTCCTCTATCTCGTTTCTAAGTCTCTCTTTTTCAGAGTTAATCTCTTTAGCTTTTTCATGTTCTGCGGCTATTTTATGATTGTATTTCTTTTCTAGAATCTTTTTCTGCTTTTCTTTGTCAAACTTGTTCTGACTGAGCAGCATTTCTTTTTCTTGTAACTCTCGTTTTAAAGTAGATGTGTATTCAGTCATTTCTGAGAGTTTCCGCTGATGGGAGAGAGAAGTATTTTCTGTGGCTGTCAACTTATCTTCTAAAGCTCTTACTCTCCGCTCTGCTGCGGCCAATTGTCCTTTCAAAGAACGGTTCTCGCTTCTAACCTCCATTGCTTCTTTCTCTAAATCTAGCAAAGCTGAACGCAGCCTTTCATCCTTGATCGCTTTACTTCTTTTCAACGTTTCTCTCCGACTGAGTCTCATTTCAAGATGTGCCATCAACTCTTTAATAATATGAGAAGCTTTAGAACTATTCAGTTCCAAACTAGGGAAATCAGGCCCTAGACTGTATACAAGACCTAAGTCCATTTCTAAGTCCTTTGCTTCTGGCCTTACTAAGTTGTCTCTGGCTGTAGTGAAAAGTCTATTAGCCTTACGGCGACCGGTAGTAAGTCCGATGGTTGCCGCTACATCTATTACTTGTGGTTTCGCCACTTCTACTTCAGCAGCCATCTCGGCAAATCTCATTACTTGGATAGTTTCATCATAATCTTCAGCCCTTGGGTTTGCGCACACTATCATACGGACCTGGCCTTCACCTTCAAAGAAGTTCTTAAAAAGATGTGTGATTTTCGACTCTCTGTATGGTACCATATTGTTGGTGCCACTTATCTGGTTCTCTCGTAATGCTTCCAAGCATGTTCTGAGAGTCATCAACGATTTATTGATATTGCCAGCCTCTCGAAGTCGTTGTCCGGTGTTTTTTGTTCTATTTGTGCGCTCACTGCCAGCTAAATCAACTAAACTTAATTGGCTGATATTAAGAAACTTTTTATTTTGAATAACAGCTTCTCCCATCTCGTCGACAGGTGCCTGCACTAGTCTTATAGTGAATACTGAGTGACTTCGGCTAGATTCTGCGTTCAAGTTTGTATGTGCCATGCGTTTACGTTTTAGACCCAGATAAAAGGCCTCAAAAGCTTCTTCTGCAGACTTAATCTCTATTTCTGTCACTCCGTGTACATACATGTTGTGTGCGGCATCCTCACGAATAATTTTGACTGGTAGATTACGACTTATTGGTGGGCCATCCTCGAGTAAATCAAATACACTGTTGTTATATATCTCTACATAAGTTACAAACAGTGCGTACTGATTATCTTCATTAATTCCAGCTATTTTGGTGACATCGGAGGAAGACATAGCCAAATCTGGATTTGAATTGTTTTTCTTGCCAGTTTTGAATTTGTGGAGTTCATGCTGACGTTCTAACATGGCTTCTGCCTCAGTTTGAATATCGAACATGTTCATTTTGTCAGGTTTAAATATATATTTGTGAGCTTGAAAGTCGTTTATTGTTTTGAAAATAATGTTCAAAGCGCGAGGCAAAACACCACAGTTTTGAGGCTCACCGGTCATTGTGAAGGTTTTACCACTGCCGGTAACACCGTAAGTGAATAATAAACCATTTTTACCTTTAATCAGACCTTCTACGATCGGTAAAGCTACTTTATCGAAGACGTCTTGCTGAGATGTTTCAGGCGGGAAAACTTCTTTGAAAGTATATTTCATAGTCTTCGCATTATCGTTTCTATAGCTTAGAGCTGTTGCAGGAGGAGATAATAGTACTGTTGTAGGCGAAATTATTTTTACGCATGGTGCATCTGAGTCCCTTTGCATTGGTCGTAATCGGCAATAAACTTGTACAGGATCTCGCTCGCCAACTAGATTTTGTTTACTTCTAGCGGGCGTTCGCATTTCGTTTATTCTCTGTTTCGATTTAGCGGACTTCATTTTGTACGTATTTCAATATCACAATCACTATCACAAAACAATATTTTTCAACGGCCTGTTGAAATCAAAGCAACGGTCGTTTATGAATTATCAATATGTTGCAAACATTTCAATTACCGAAATAAACGCTCTCTCGCTTTAGCCAGCAGAAACTGTATATTTGCATCGCAATTTACACACGGTAACATGCAACAATAGCACTTGGTCGGATAATATTAGGCGGTTGTTGACGCATTTGACGTATGAACATAGTAATGTTGCCACATAAAATTTTGAAAGACCTCATAACTTTTGTTAACGTAATTAAATTTTGTGTGTTAGAGAGCGTTGTGTAAATTGCAAATATGTATTGCATTAATTGTCTCTAAACTAAAATAAACTTATTATTGTAATCTTTGTTCATAAAATAATTTCAGTAACGGACCAAATCGCCAAATGAATTAGCATATTAATGTTAACATAATAAGAACACAAACATAAAATAAGTACCGGGTGAAGCGTGTAAATGGTCGCGGTAAATGGCCGACCAACCAAAGGTCTGGACTTATGTCCAGTTAAGTGAGAGATTTTTATCTATGATAATTTTCTACCAAGGCCGTTTGCTACATTTTTTACCCGTAAGGTTTATTTTAGATGAAGCAAATTAAGATTTGTCAGTTGTAGTGTCGGATCTCTCTGAATAATATATCTTTGCCTTTCATACATGAGCCGTAAATATACATGTGTCAATTATCATGCGGTGCAGTTGAGATGGGGAAAAGTGTAAATATGCAATAATTCAGCTACATAATGATTTTTATAGCCTTAAACAGTAACTTATTACAAGCGTGTCGTGAAGTCGTGTTAATTGACGGAGAAAAAATACCCACAGTTATAGGACATTAATTAAATCAGGTAACATTATTATAAATTTTGGGGCTGACAATGACAAGGCCAAGGACATGACATAATAATACGTTCCGTTTTCCACAAAATACAAAGACGTTAATTTAATCGTCAAAAATTATAATCTACATAATTATCCACTTTTTCCACAGACGTAATTTCAAACTTTGGTTAATTAATGTAAACAAATATGATATTTATATTCACTATATTTATTTTCAGGGTGAAAAATATGATGGTCGTCGTGCTGACGTGTGGTCCTGTGGCGTAATTTTGTACGCACTGCTGGTCGGTGCTTTACCCTTCGACGATGATAATTTACGTCAATTACTTGAAAAGGTAAAATAACTTCCTATTCATATAATTTTTTTTTTTTTGTTGACGCGGGGAATGCGTTTATGCACCGTCATCCCAGCTACCCCCGTAGCGCGCGTGTGTGGGACTCACCGGTCCCGAAAACAGGGACCGTCCTACCCACTAAACCCCGCGGTGTTCCGACTCACCCTTTAGCCGGGCCGAGGGATATGAAAAGTAGATTCTACATCGACCCGGCTAGGGATGCCCCGTAGGGTTGGGGCTCTCCTCGGGGGGCCAGATGGTCGGCCCCCCGGAGCTCCCTAAGGAGCTGAAGAAACAAGCCCGCATCGCACCGCCCTCGTACGTCCCTCTGGAAGCAGAGGGGGTAGAGAGCGGCCGAGCGGGCGGGCACTAAGAGCACCTCCGGAACACGGGGAGATGCCTTCCGCCATATGGCCGTCAATGGGCGGGGTCCCCCGACCTTACGCCCACGGCCAACAAGTATTCAGGGGGAGGCGCGCAGTGACTCCTTACCGCGACGCCCCCGAACTTCACGGCGAAGCGGGAGTATTTTCCGTTACTCCCGCTCCCCTGCGCAGTGTGCCTCCCGCCGAATCGATGGCGATTCGGCACGCCTGACTGCCGACCATGACTTGCACCACGATCGGCAGTGACAGGCCCCTACTGATGCTGTACGGAGCGGCCGCACAGGCGGAAGGGCCGCACAGTCGGAACAGCCGCACAGACGGACCAGCCGTACAGGCGGAGCAGAAGCCCACACTCAGCAGCCACCCAAGCTGCTGTGTGCCGAGGGGCTTAACTGCCGCACAGACAGGCTGCCGTACAGGCGGAAACAGCCGCACAGGCGGAACAGCCGCATATGCGGTCACTGCCGTACAGCACCTCGCTCAAACCAGCCGCAGCCGGGAGCAAACCTCACATTTCGCGAGCCTTGAAGGCCCGCCATACTACGACCCCCTCGTGCAATGGGGTCAACTCCGTCAAATGACGGCCAGAACCGCCGCAGATGCGCGGTAACACCATGGGCCTAGCAGGCCCACCGAACTTCGACCCCCTCGTGCAATGGGGTCAGCTTGCCAAGATGTGGAAGGATGGCACACCCCTACTAGTGCTGTATGCAGCGGCCGCACAGGCGAACGGGCTGCACAGGCGGAACAGCCGCACAGACGGACCAGCCGTACAGGCGAGCAGGAGCCCACACGCAGCAGTCTCTGGCAAACTGCCGCGTGCCGAGGGGCTCAACTGCCGCACAGACAGGCTGCCGTACAGGCGGAAACAGCCGCACAGGCAGAACACCCGCACATGCGGCCACTGACATACAGCATATTCGCTCTAACCAGCCGCAGCCGGGAGCAAACCTCGCAGTTCGCGAAAACTTGGGCCTTGAAGGCTCGCCATACTACGACCCCCTCGTGCAATGGGGTCGGCTTCGATCGGAAAGACCGACGAACGACAGCGCTTCTACCGGCCGTAGCCGGGAGCGGACGTCACAATTGTCACGGCGGTGCACGCCGCAACCGCAGGCCTAGCAGACCCGCCATACCACGACCCCCTGCGACATGGGGTCGGTTGTCGGGATATTGGTTCATCGACTTACAGGGGCAGCAGACTCCAGCGCTGCGCCTGTTAGCCGACTATCCAGGATGCACCGTCTTAGTCCAGTTGCCACTCCCCCCGGGCATATAGCCCGAAGGGATAGGAAACCGGTCCAAGCTCACTAGGAGGTTCCCCGACCTAGCACCCCCCTATTCATATAATTACCACAGACTTACAATATATTGTAAGTCTGTGATAATTACACACACGGCCATAGGATCATCACCTGTTACATGAGAGTAAAATACAAACAGGCAATGGGGTGCATATTTTGCCTCTGCTTACTCTTTCGTTGTCGGGTCAAAAGCGCAATGAAACACACAAAAGATTTTTGTTTTCGACTAGATCCAATAGCACAAGCTTACATTAGCCTGATTTGGGCTAGATGATTTTGTGTGAGAATCTCCAAAATATATTTTATTTATTTAATCGTGAAACACTGTTTTTATGAATTCCAGGTGAAACGGGGCGTATTTCACGTGCCACATTTTGTACCGCCAGATTGCCAGCAGTTATTACGAGGGATGATTGAAGTCAACCCTGAGAAAAGAATGACGGTATTTTGTATTTTTATACTATTCTTTTTTAATATTTCACTCGCATAAATGAAGACACTCTGCAGTCAGTACCTCTGCGTTCAGAACCGCACGCTTTATGAAAAGTCGTTATAGCGACATCTAGTGAGGGGCGCTCTCACAATTGACAACACTTTTACACAAGAGCAAGACTATAGATTTTCAAGTTGAAGTGATTGATTGAAATATTGCGCATGACGGTACTTTTCAACAGTGGCCTTCACCTTTAATAAAGTTGACAGAATCAGTGATCTAGGTATAGGCCCGGAGTTTTGGCGCGAACACGAAAGGACTCGTACATTATTCCATGTTGTAATTTTTCAAAATTAGTGTATTTATGAGTATTTATGTTTAACTAGCTGATGCCCGCAGCTTCGCCTGCGTGAAATTTTGTTCCTGGACTATAACATATCTCTGTAGGCACCAAATTTCAGCCAGATCCGTTCAGCCGTTACAGCGTGAAAGAGTAACAAACATCCACACTCGCAAACATTCGCATTTATAATAATACCTAGTTAGATAGATTTCTGGTTAACAAATTCATAATGCATAATAATATGAGCTAAGTAAATTTATTTATTTAATGCATTTCTTAATTCAATGGCTAAACTACTACTTGACACAACTTCTCTTCTAAGCAATTGACATCGTAACTTAGTTCCTTCTTTAGGTAGTCCCAGCCACGACGTTTGGACAAACCCAACTACTGTAGGCTTTGTCCTCCTAATACAGATGGTCCAACCAAGACCTGGTAACGTAATAACAATGTAAATTTCATCAGCTGAGCGTTCATGTTTATTGTAATGGCTCTTTTCAGTCCTGTCGAATGTAGTCTACGTAGAGGCCATTCCCGTATTTTACAAAGACTTAGTGAGTCTGTTTCCTGACAGAATGCAGTCGGCACTATAATATTATTATGTAATAGTAGATTGTTAACCGAGGGTGGAAAGAATCAATTCCCGAGGTATTTAGACGCCCGAGCGCAGCGAGGGCGGCTATAGTCCGAGTCGGAATTGATTCTTTTACCCGAGTTAAACACTCTACTTTTCATTTCAAATACGTGGAAAATAAAACTTATAATAAGATTCAAACCTTACCATAAAACATTATTACCAATTGTTTTGAATTCTGTTACAGATAAAATAATAACAACTACATTATGTCGACTTTTTAAATTTTAAATATGGAACTCCGGCTGGCCCCATACACGTACAATATTGACTCAATATTTATTTCCATCCGAATATAGTCTGTTCAAACCTCAATAATATGTTCAATTTATTGCTACATTGATCAATATTATTATACGTGTATGGGGCCGGAAGAAATTTTCGCTAAGTTCACACTGGCTGTTTGGAAAGTCGCATGGCATTTTTTTTTTTACACAAATCTCTTCACTATCACAGCTGACCTGTCAGCAGTTCTATTTTTAAAGTTCATTCCGGCCCTTGGGTGGGAAGTAATTTGTATGAGTTTTTCCCTCCCTAGGGAGGGAAACAGCATTTTCCACCCAATAGTCAGATCAAGAAAACACTATTTTCCGAGTAAGAGAAATGAAAAATAAAGTTCATGCCTTCCGTGACCAGTCGCTTAGGGCTGCTGACAATATCTTTGTCGTAAGGATTGAGCGTAGATGGTAACATGCGGTGTTATTTTATTGACCAGTGGATACAACCTGAAGCGTGGTCTTTCCTTTTTGTCGGGCTAGCCATCTTAGAATTTTCTTCTTCTTTTCACAAATGTATTATTGTCACACAAAATTTGAATAAATTAGCAATAATACTTCCATAAAGCATATTTGGTTAATATTTGACCAAAATACCACTTTTTATTTAACTTAATGGCTTTGTAGTAAAATCATCTGTTTGAAGTTTGAAATAAAACGTCAATTGTATTGAACTTTCACAAATTATGTGTCAAAAAATAGTAATTTAAGAATACAATAAGAGTATTTAAGGAGTATTGATATCAACTCCAGAGAAAATCAGTCCCAAAATAATTTACATTCCCTTTTTAGCTCGTTATAGTATAAATTTCAATAAAATACGAAACACGTCTTGATTCAATTATGTTAATAATGCTATATGCCAAATTTTGAGTAGATCAGACCAAGGAATCACGTTGTCCTACACAAACTTTACCCTCCTTTTTTATACCTTTGGAGGTGGAATTCGCAAAAATGTTAAAATTACTTTTTTCAAATTGTAACAAACAACGCTCATGCTTAGTTTCATCATCGTACCATTAACCGTTTAGGCAATAATTGATAATAACTTTGGGTCTAGGGATCGAAACGCAAAATTAAGTTTGGTTTGAATTCTATATACTTTTCCGGGATAAAAAGTACCCAGTGTGGTGCCCAGGCTATTAAAGAATAGTTATACCAAGTTTCATCGTTATCGAACCGGTAGTTTTTGCGTGATGCCTGAACAAACAGACAGACAGACAGACAAAAAATTTTTAAATCACATTTTTGGGTTCGGTGTCGGTCTAGTAACACCCCCTGCTATTTATTTTTTTGATATTTTGAATGTACAGAATTTTCTTTTCTACAGATTTATTATAAGTATAGATAATGGTGGATTCTTAAACATAAAAGTTTCAACAACGTGCACAAGTGTTGGAAAGTGATAAAACGAAGTGATACGCGACTTATTTGTACCACCAAACTCCAAAGACAACTCTTAGAAAAGCACCACCGCTTTACTTGAGTACAAAATTTGTCCAAACTGGAACATACATGAATACGCTGATAATAAAAATAATTATTAAGAAAAAGATATATTACACTTACACTGCTATTTGCAAGATTCTCAACATGAAAAGGATTGATATTTTCGATATATAATTGACTTGACATTGGCATACTCTCAAGCCGAGAAAGTCCAAGATATAAGGAAAAGAAGAAGGTATAGGCCCCAAAACCCAAATGTCTTAATAATTTCTAAAATTGAAAACGGCAACATGAAAACTATTATGTACTATTGTCTACAAAACTCTTTGCAGCTCTATCTAGTGAAAGCTTTTAAGAACTATTTTTTTTTTCAGTTGGCAGAAATCACACGGCACCCCTGGGTAACAGCCGGAGGTCGTGGAGAATTGGAACAGGAGTTACCCATGATGGAGGTAGTTCAGACCAGGGTACTGCCTTCTTCGGACGCCATAGACCCTGACGTACTCCAAGCGATATGCAGTTTGGGATGCTTTAAACAGAGAGACAAGTTAATACAGGAGCTTTTGAGTCCACAGTGAGTATTGATTTTACAAGCTTTTTCCTGCTTTCTTTTTTAGATAAAATTATTATTTTATTTTAAAAAATGTGTAAAAAATGGGCTAAATGAAGTTAATAAAAAATAGAGTGTCACACTTACGTCCCGTCCTATTATTGCCGTGTGGAAATGGACAGGCGCAAGTTGTGACTACCCGCTGTTGAAAGTGTAGCGTCTCATAAATATCTAAAGTAACGGTGATAATTTTCTATCAACATTATTGATGACCAAAATAAAAATCCAAGCATATATTATAATCCAATTTGTTGACAGCAACTTGTAAACTCGAGTGCATTGAGCACTGTACGATTGGTGTTGCAACTAGTAGCGCCATCTGTTATTGAATAGCAAATAACTATTTGCTTACTGTTTTACCGACCTCTGTAAGGGCTGAAACGGAACAGAAAATGTGTGCAGATTCCGTAGATTCATATTTTTTTTATATTACTAAATTAGCAAACAAGCATTTTGCCCATCTGGAAAATGTTCTTAGTCATAGCCTATTAATGGCTAACCCATGTACCTACTTACAATGGGTACCAATGAATGGGACGCGGGGATGTGGACGGCAGTGTTGGCCATCTCTAAAGGCGGTCCCTAGACAATCATGCCATGTCATGCACTTCCGGGAGAACAATTATACCATCATGCATGCATGACAGCACGAAAATGCATAACATGCTCTGTCATGCCGCAAGATTACAACATGTGGTTGAACCAGGTTGAACCAGTTTGTCATTGTCTGCTGTTGAAATTTTCGAGCTGCCCTTATTTATTTATTTTATTTACAAAACATAACATAGATAAGTAGGTACAAATTACATAAAGGTACAACATAAACTCGTTCAAGTTTTACCGTGTGCCAGTATCTTCTGCACAGATTAATATGTAATGGATATAATTATGTAATTAATTTAATATCAATAATTATGTAATATGTTACGGCCTTGTACTTTAGCAAAACGACTGCCATATTGCTGGCAAGCAGGTCCAAAACTATTTAACGTGCCGTCCGAACAGTGGCGGCGTAAGGCGTGGGCGACGTGGGCCACCGCCCACGGCCTCGCGCCTCAAAAATTTTTATGCATTGCTTCAAAGCGAGATTAAAATATAAAAAGATATAAACTAATTTTGTTGTGAAAATAATGTTTTTTTTTGTCTGGCAACATTTGCTTACGTTGCGTAACTATTAAGGTAAGACCGCACTGAGCGGAACTGCACTGCAGCGCAACTGCGCGACAAGTCGCGTCATTTTTTGGTATACCGCACTACAACTGCGCTACAACTGCAGGGTAACTACAAAAATGTATTCAGTAGGTAAGGAACCTCTGAGCAAGATGGACGTCGAAATTGATGACGGACGCTATGAAGCTTTGAATAGGGATGCAATATCGTTTATAAAAAATATCGATATTGAAAACATCGATGTTTATATACGATATATGGATAATCACGAACGATATATTGATATATCGATTTGTTTGCCGCTCTTATTGTTTTTTTTAACAATAATGATCACACGGAAACACAGCCTTGATTATTCTACTTTTGTTCATAACTCCGCTTTTTTCAACCGATTGCCATGAAACTAAGCTCAGATTTTAAGCTTAACAAGATCTCTCTAAATAAAAAAAAACATATATCTAAACTTCAACATTATATCGTTTATAAACATCAATGTTTTCAATATTGATATTTTATTTTGATAAATATCATATACATACATACATATGGTCACGCCTTTATCCCCGAAGGGGTAGGCAGAGGCATATTATATGCCCACATTTCACCTTCGTATAATTTGTCCCACGTAATAGGTGGTGAGCCGTATTGCCGTGTTTAAATGGACAGGCGCAGGTTGTGACTGCCTGCTGTTGAAATAAAGCCTTCAACTTAGCTTAACGACTGCCATTTTACTGGCAACCGGGACCAACGGCTTAACGTGCCTTCCGAAGCACGGAAGCGCTCAAATAAATGTCACAAAGTGATCACATGAATGGTCACCCATCCATGGACCGGCCATAGTGAAAGTTGCTTACTGCAGTGATCGTTTACAGAACACTGAGTCCGCGGGGCCACCAGCGCTTCTTGATAAATATCGATATTCCAAAATCGATATTTTTAATAAACGATATTGCATCCCTACTGACTATGAAAATGAAGTTGGCCTAAACCGCACTGAGCGGCAACTGAACTGCACTGCAACTACACGGCGCGACAGGTCGCGACACTTTTGGTGAGTTGATCAACTTTGTCGCGCAGTTCCGCTGCCGTCGGCTGAAGTGTAGTTCAGTTGCCGCTTAGTGCGTGTTGCCTCATACAATTTCATATAAAGAATATTTTGTCGCGTCGTGTAGTGCAGTTCCGCTGCAGTGCAGTTCCGCCCAGTGCGGTCTTACCTTTATATCGCGAGTAGGTATCGCACAGTGGATCGATTCATACAAATCGGCGGACATAGGAATCTTGAAAAACTTTTTACTGATTTTACAAAGAACTAATGATGTCAATGTGTTGATTGTCAATTGTAGTCGAAAACAGAGGCACGATTTTGATTAGACTTCAATTTTAATTTTTTTTCGAAAAAACTGATTTCAATGAATGGAAAAGTACATTAAAAAAGGGATAGCTTGCGATTTTCTCGTGTTTTCTTATTTTAACGCTTATAGTGACTTTTAATGAGTTGCCAAACATTTTAGGTACCCCTAGGCACCACTCTGGGAGCTATATGACCAAATATCATGTTTCTTATTTTCTTTAAGAAAATATGTCTAATTCGTTTTTTTTTACATTATAATTGTTAATAAACTACATTTTAGCTTAGTACTGTTCTACCCACATCAAAAACAATATGACTAGCATACGGAATCGGGAGTTTTTGAGAGATACTTATAAGCAGACGACTATAATTCTTTCCTACTTTTTTAACAACATTTTTGTATTGTATAGTGATTTTTAATTAAGATTTGAAGAAAATAATGTATTAATCAAATACAACAATAACACGGTTTATACAACATATATCATAGTTATAAAAATACAAAAACTTACTTATAAAAACAAAAGTGGTAAAAATAATAGCTTAAAATAAATAAAAATATAGAACAGAAACGATTCAATTAACATGCATTAAATAATCAAACAAAATTAGAATAACATAAATTAAAAAAATTTTAGCTTAAAATAAACAAAAATATATAACAAAGACAATTAAATTAACACTATGTACATTCAATAATCAAACCAAATTAGAAATATGTAGACAAAAAATAAGCGTTAAAATAAGAAAACACGAGAAAATCGCAAGCAATCTCTTTATAGGGTTCCGTAGCCAAATGACAAAAACGGAACCCTTATAGATTCGTCATGTCTGTCTGTCTGTCTGTCTGTCCGTCTGTCCGTGTGTCACAGCCACTTTTCTCCGAAACCATAAGGCCTATGCTGTTAAAACTTGGTAAGTAGATGTATTCTGTGAACCGCAACAAGATTTTTATATAAAACTAGAAAACAAGCAGTTAATTTTGGGGATCCCCATGCTCAGAACTGAAACTCAAAATTTTTTTTTTCATCAAACCCATACGTGTGGGGTATCTATAGATAGGTCTTCAAAAATGCTAGTGAGGTTCATAACATAATTTTTTTCTTAAGTGAATAGTTTGCGCAAGAGACACTTCCAAAGTGAAAAAATGTGTGCCCCCCCCCCCCCCCTTTAACTTCTAAATTAAGAGAACGATATATCTATAAAAAATATAAAATGTACATTGCCATAAAATCTACCAACGAAAATTGGTTTGAATCAGATCGAGTTGGTAGTTTTTTTTAATACGTCATAAACCGCAATTTTCGCCTAGAAAAATGTTTACCACTGCGAACGTTTTAATCATCAATGAAAGTTACAACCAACTACAAGAACTTTTATATTACGGAACCCTTCATGGGCGAGTCCAACTCGCACTTGGCCGGTTTTTTTAATGTACTTTTCCATATTGAAATCAGTTTTTATCGGCTTTTTTAAAAATTGAAGTCTAATCAAAATTGTGCCTCTGTTTTCGACTACAGTTATTAAGATAAACACATTGGCATCATTAGTTTTTGTAAAAACAGTAAAAAGTTTTTTAAGATTCCTATGTCGGCCGATTTGTATGAATCGATCCACTGTGCGCCGCCGACCAGTGCAGGGAATCCCTTGTTTAATTCCTTCCGGACTGTTGGTTCCACTAAGGGGTCCGCCAGGATTTACAAATACTCATGGACCTATTAAGGTAGTGGAACCAACAATATATGTTTTATCCTGGAATTTTTGGGACGAGTGACCCCACTAACCACATTTGACGTAAACCTCTGTGGTTTAAAGTAATTTTTTTCCTTATGGCGATACTATTATTATTGGTGCCACAGAACAGGGCCTCGCGAAATCTGTCTTGCCGACACCAAATTTAGGTCTTGCCCCGCCACTGCGTCCGAAGCACGGAAACGCTACATTGAAATACCCGAAAACGGTGATGGAGAACTAAAAAATCGAACTAAAACCCTTTGACGGCCCATCTAGACAACGTGGTATATCTAGTACCTAAAAAAAAGAGAGGAGAGGTCTACTCCCATCGGCTCAAATATTTCTTAGTCTTTTCATCGTTGCCTTTTAAAGTACCTGCCAGTAACAGTAAAGACTTTTAGCCTACCAGAAGAAACCCCTAACCCCCTGTTTATCCTTAGTATCACATATCTCCTGTTAGTTTATCTATACTTCTATACTAATATTATAAAGAGGAAAGATTTGTTTTTTTGTTTGTTTGTTTGTAACGAATAGGCTCCGGAACTACTGGACCGATTTGAAAAATTCTTTCACTGTTGGGAAGCTACACTCTTTGCGATGAACATAGGCATATATTTTATTCCCGTATTCCCACGGGAACGGGAATTACGTGGGTGAAACCGCGTGACGTCCGCTAGTGTATTATATAGTGTGGATATTATGTCTACTAATTACATATATTATTTTATGTTAATTTATATATCGCATCTATGATTTATCACTTATATGTGTGTGTTTATTCTTGTATGTATTTATTTGTGTGTATGTGTTGTGTTTATGTATGGTTATGAGCTTATTATTGGTATATGTGTGTTTAGGTGTGAATTTAACATATTTAATTGTACACTGCCTTATCAGATCCTTGTTACTCAGTCCATCCAAAGGTTGCTTGGAAGAGATTGCTCTTAACGATAAGGCCGCCTATTGTACAAATATTGTTAACATTCATTTTCATAATTGTATTCTTTTGATGGTGTACAATCCTACTTCCTACTAATATTATAAATGTGAAAGTTTGTGAAGATGTTTGGATGTTTAGATGTTTGGATGTTTGTTACTCAATCACGCTCTAACGGCTGAACGGATCTGGCTGAAATTTGGTACAGGGATAGAGTATAGTCTGGAACAACACATAGGCTACTTTTTATCCCGGAAAAATGTTCCCACAGGAAGCGGGAACGGGAACTAAATTTCACGCGGGCGAAGCCGCGCGCATCAGCTAGTAAAGAATATTTATTATTACTATTATCCCCAGCCACAACACAGAGAAAGTAATCTACTTCCTGCTACTGGAGCGCAAGAGACGAAGGCCGGCGCGAGACGACGAGCCTCGTCCCGCCGCGCCCACTGGTACTGCGCCGCCCGACGCGCCGCGCAAACGGCTCGACACTTGCCGGGTGAGTTCATAGTCCAGGGTTCGCCGATATACGGTGTTTCTTTTAGGGTGTCAAGCCGCCACTAGCTGGTAGCAGGGTTCCATACCTATCGATTTAACCCCCATGTATGTTCTACGATTTTTTGTAGTTTTCGAGATATAATGTTCTGCATAATTCCCTATTTTTTTATTATCGATTAAAATTTTTACATCTTGTATCAAAGTTAGGAAGGAGATTATTTTGTACATAATACTGCAATCAATGGGCATTATAATAATAAAAAAATATCCAAGAAAAGTCGAACCAAAAAGAAGTTTTAATTAATTATTATATTTCATAAAAAATAATTATATCTCGAAAACTACAAAAAATCGTAGAACATACATGGGGGTTAAATCGATAGATATGGAACCCTGCTACCAGCTAGTGGCGGCTTGACACCCTAAAAGAAACACCCAGTATATCAGCGGATATATATCATGATATATATCCGCCGATATATATCAGCGGATATATATCATGATATATATCACGATATATATCAATTGATTTTTATCTTGATAAATATCAATGGATTTATTACTGTGTTCTGAATTAAAAAAAATTGGAGATTAATATTTACTCGTGCAACACGTTGCAAAAAAGTACAATTCAGAATTACTTTAGACAGTTTCCCAAAATGGCAACCTCATTTTAAGTTGGGGAAATCCCTTTTGACATACCAGTATGGTCAGCTTTTAACTGAAATTGAAACCTTAATGTTGCGATAATAAGGTTCATTTTACAAGATTACAAGGATATAAATCCGAATATATCAAAAAATCGGATATATATAAAAAAAATCGGACTTTTGATATTTATTATAAAAAAGCGTATTAAAAAATCGGATTTTTTCGAATCCTGGTTCATACAGACTTTCATACTTATAGAATTCGGGACTTCACGAGTTTCACGACACGACACTTACTTACATTCACCGACGTTTCGAGCACGTTGCAGCGCCCGTGGTCGCGGTTGGACTGAGGCGAGGATCGACAAAAACCACGAAGTTATTTCTTGTCGAACTACCCTCCGTTGCGCGTTGTTATTACAACGAAGAATGAGGCCGGCGACACACTACACACACTACGTCAGTTTTTATTGGCACAGTTTTACGTTCAAGTTTATTAATCATTGAATTCCACATTCCGGTGAGCTTGTATCCATCATCCCTATTGAATTTTTTGTGTTTTCTGATTTCAATGGCTTCACGCACCATACGTGGATAATAATGTCGATCAGTGGAGAGGACTTTCGGTTGGTGAAGTTCGATCCAGTGATTAATGCCCGAATCGAGGTGTTCTGCTATTGCCGATTTGTTCAACTGACGATTTTTTACAGCTGCAAAATGTTCTTTGACCCTTTCCGCGATGGTCCGCTTGGTTTGGCCTATGTAGGAACTACCGCAGCTGCAATCTACTTTGCAGACATCTGGTGTTTGCAGAGGAATGATGTCCATTGGTGTTCGCACGTACCGAATTCATACAGACTTGTTGATCTTGTAGGTTATACAACCAATATATATGTATTTAGGGAGATAACCAATAAAATAAGTCACTGAGAATGTTGATTAATCACTGTATTTTTTAATCACTATTTCTTACAAAGCTTAGGTCTCTACATTATCGCGAGCGTACAACGTGTGTTTTGTAATACCAAGTGAACGTTTGTTTATAATAAGATTTAACAAAGAGCGCTTTCATAATGTGGACAAAACAATCATAAAATATCATACTTTATGTCCCTACAATCTATTAAGCCTCAAACTCACTTTTTTAAAATCTCTTTTCCACTATTATAAAATTATAAAAATAGCTAATAGTAACCACGGCTGAGTGCCAGCACTGCGAGGAGCGCAGCGAAGACACAGTGCTTCACACATTGGTGGAGTGCACGGTGGTGACAGGTCTGGACGTGGAGACTCTCTCGCTGGAGACCATGGTGCGAGCCATGATCTCCAGCGGGAGTATGTGGGACTGCGCCGCCTCTTTCTGCAAGCAGGTCATGCTCATGAAAAAGGCGGCGGGGAGGGTGCAGGGTATAACTCTCCCACTCGAGTTTCGCAGTCGCTTGTCTTCGCCCAATACTATCGGCCTCCATGACCGGGGGCCTGCCTGAGGATGGTGAAGAAGGTAAAGAAGCAAACCCAAGTCGACAACGTGACGTGATAGTTTCACGCACGCCACACTCCCCAAGAAGCGGGGTAACACTCGCACAACTCCCCTAAGACGCAGGATAGCACCCGAACCCCATAGGTCAGGCTACAGCGGTAGCTAAGGTCTTTTGAGAATCCTGCGGATATCCTTCCAAGGGCTTACCCGGGTCTACCAAACGTAGGCGTTACGTAGAGAACGTGTGGTTTTAGTCGGTTCGAGTCCGGCGTCCGCATAGAAAAGCACCCTGCGCTCGCACACAACCTGACCGCGCTTGATGCGTTTGTTTTCGTTCATTCGAAGTTACCTACTTTCTTGTATCCGAGGGCCAAGTGGGTCTGGACGTGGACACTCTCTCGCTCGAGACCATGGTGCGAGCCATGCTCTCCAGCGGAAGTAAGTGGGACTGCGCCGCCTCCTTCTGCGAGCAGGTCATGTGAGTGAAAGAGGCGGCGGGGCGGGAACGGGAAAGAACTCTCCCCCCCGAGTTCCGCAGTCGGCGGCCTGGGCGCCGCCGACGTGTCTTCGCCAAGGACTATCCGCCTCCATGACTCGGGGGTCTGAGGACGGTGAGAGTGTCGCTCACCGTCCTTACAGAAGCAGGCCCATGACGGCAGCGTGAGGAACTCACGCACTTGCCCCCTTAGAAGCGGGATCACACCCGAAACCCCCCCAAAGACGCGGATTAACACCCGAACCACCCCCTGGGCGAGGCTGCAGAGGCGGCTGTAGGTCTGCTGGGAGTCCTGGGAATCCTTCCGAGGGCGTACCCGGGGCTCACAACCATAGGCTGTTGGGCGCTACGTGAGGTTTTTTAGTCGGTAGGAGTCCGGCATAACATCCATGAGGATTTTCCCACACGTAAAAAAAAAAAAACGGAGGGCCAAGTCTTCGCCGCTGCCATCGCTGACATTCACTTTGGGGCGTGAGCCGCGTGAGTGTAATCTAGAGCCGTGTCCATCGTCGTCAAAATCTAGAATTATTTTCTATTTTTGGACACTTATCCCCTCCAGGCTGGTATTTTGGGTGTCAAAGCAATATTTTAATTGTTTTAGGTGAACGGACAATCAGCTCACTTCGGACAGATTAGCGAAGGATCACCTATCACGCCGAGAAGATCACAATACAGGTTTGCTAATAATATTAAACACTAATACCTATCTCAAAACTACAGACACGATTTTCAAAATTCGTGATCCCACTCCTTACAACATAAATTTGCTGAAGGGGTTAACGGTAACATTATTAATTGAGGTTGTTTTTAATGAATACTAAAATTATAAAGAGGAATAATTTGATATATTATCGATAGTCGATACACACTGAAACTACTCAACCGATTTTAAACATCATTTTATTTTAATGTGATCAGAATTAACAACTAAATTATAAATTTTAGGAGAGAAATTGGAATGAATGGATGTGAAATTTTACACAGTTGTTATAATATAACATAGTAGAACTCTGGTTATAAGTAGGCGGCACAGTTGTCAGACTATTCGCAAAGCTCAGTCTGTGAAGAAACCGCGATGGCTGGAGCGCGCCAAGCACTCTCTTTGTGCGCCGCTGTCTTGATCGCACAAAAGTGCGTCGTCTGCGATGCACCTTAACTTATAGAATTTTTTTAAGGTCGAGTGAGCCGGCTGATCCTGCTTTTCAGTATTTAAAATAATCATAGAAGAAAGGGCTTTAAATTCTGGAAAAAGCAATATACCTATTTAATTATATAAGAGGATCTAGGCTAGTGAAAATCGATATCAGTTACAAGATCTAATGAATTTCACTTGATAAAAAACCATCCCAAAGTTACCCCTTTTTGAAATGATATTTCAATATTATGACTAAACTAATAAGTGTTTTCATAAAATGTTAGTAGAAGCTCAACTAAAAATTGTGGGTTCGATTCCCATTCACAACAAATCTGTGAATTTTCTGTGTCTGTTTTAATTATACTTATTTTGAAATAAATAAGCTTGCGATAGAGTTCTAGATGACTGATAAATATATCTAGGCAAGATATATTTATCAGTCATCTAGAACTCTATCGCAAGCTTATTTAGACTGATAAATATATCTAGGCAAGATATATTTATCAGTCATCTAGAACTCTATCGCAAGCTTATTTATTTCAAAATAAGTACAATTAAAACAGACACAGATTGTTCAGTATACAATGATACTGATCTAAATAGCATCTTAAAGCTGAAGTCCAATTAAATACGTAGAATTATATCAACTTAATTTAAGCTAAACAGCACTGTCTAAAAAAAAATCCCACAATTTGATCTTCCCTCTATGTTGTAAAGGTGACTTCAGACTACTACATACAATAGCTAAGGACACGTTCACACAAGAAGCGCTTGTGGTCAGTCTCAGTAAAATGGCCGTCGCTAAGCCATGGTCAACAGCGAGCAGTCACAACCTGCGCCTGTCCATTTTAATACGGCAATACAGCGCACAACCAAAAAAATATACGGCTTCCATGTATGGCTGTGTATGGCGTAGTCTAAAGTCACCTTCAGAGTAGCATCGTGATGTAATACGCGAGTGTATGAGACAGGTTTGGTCGCAGCAGGTCGGCCTCCGGGCGGCGCGCCGAGGGGCGAAGCTCCCCGCAACTGGCAGCCAGCCCCCCAGGTATGTAGATATTACTACTCATACTTTTCGTTGAAAACAGTTCCCCGAAAAGACACTTCGTCGAAAACACTTCATCGAAAAACAGTTCCCCGAAAAGAAACTTAGTCAAAAACACTTCATCGAAAAGCAGTTCATAGAAAACAGTTCCCCGAAAAGACACTTCGTCGAAAACACTTCATCGAAAAACAGTTCCCCGAAAAGAAACTTCGTCAAAAACACTTCATCGAAAAGCAGTTCATAGAAAACAGTTCCTCGAAAAGACACTTCGTCGAAAACACTTTGTCGATAAACAGTTCCCCGAAAAGAAACTTCGTCAAAAACACTTCATCGAAAAGCAGTTCATAGAAAACAGTTCCCCGAAAAGACACTTCGTCAAAAACACTTTTTCGAAAAACAGTAGGTACCTCGAACAGATTTAACATTTGTTTTTGATGAAATGCCATTCGGTGAAGTTTTTTCGTGAAAGTATTTTCGAGGAAGTGTAATGATACAGTAGACATGTCTGTAGTCTGCCTACCGCGTTTATTAGACTTCTATAAACGCGGTAGGCTGCGTGCAACGTCACGGCGTACGCCGCGTCTTAGAAATGTACTGCTGTGGTCTGTTTCAAGGTGGTTTCAAGCGTTGACGTTGGCGTATGATTCCTATAGTGACGCGGCGTTTGGTGTGACGTGTGCACAGCCTATGGCGTTATGGGAGCTATAGTTTTAATAAAAATTGAGATGGCATTGTTCCAAATGTACAACTTTTCAGTAAATGTTCAATTTAAATACATGTTAAAAATTGCTACTTTACAAATTTTCATCAAAACGTAAAAGTAAGGAGCTCTTTTTTACGTGAACAAAGCTCATCTTATCGACTGTCTGTCGATAAGCTGAACTTTGTTAACGTTATTAATAATTAATAACGTTAATTGTTAACGTTATTAATTAACACATAAAATATTTATACCAATTATTAATTCTACAGCGGGTCACACTCCACATCGAGTAGCATCATTGGGGGGCACCCCAGCTACTCCTGGTTCTCCTTTAGGTATGTATAGTTAACCAAATTAACAATACAATTGCTGACTCTAATTCAAATTAATTTTGTTAACTGACTCGAATTCGTTGTTTCGACTTTCAATTTTGCTAGCTGCGATCAAAATTACTTGGAGACTGTATTTTTATGCAAATAAACTTAAAGTTTGTGTGTCTGTTTTACAGCATCCCCATCCGTTCGAGAGCATCATCATCAGCGGGCTAACTCCACCGGTCCTACGATTAGTCTCAATATTAGTGAGTAACGCAGATATATTAAATTAGTATTAAATCAATTTGGATGATTTGACCTGGGGTTATAGGAATAGGAATGTCGAATGACGAATGAGCGATGTGAAATTTTGGTTTGGTATGAATTGGATTTTCTGAAAACCAAAAAAGTGAAAGGAAAAAGAGAATGGTTTTTTGACGAGACATAGATCCATAAACCTCTATAAATCTATGAACGCCGGCTGCACGCACGGAAAAGAGTCACGTTCCGACTGAGTCGAGCGTGCAAGATAGAGCGCGGAACAAGTGATAAAGAGGCACAATCGGCGTAAGCGTGACGCAACTTTCCTTTTTTCAGGGTTCCGTACCCAAAGGGTAAAAATTAATAGGGTTCATGAGACTTCGCTGTCTGCCTGTCTGTCCGTCAAGAGGCTGTATCTCAGGAACCGTGATAGCTAGAGAGCTGAAATTTTCACAGATGATGTATTTCTGTTGCTGCTATGACAACAAATACTAAAATCAAAAAAAGGGGGATTAAGGGGGTTCCTATACAACAAACGTAATTCTTTGCAGTTTTTTGGTACGGAGCCCTCAGTGCACGAGTCCATTTTTGTTCCATTGGTTCCACGTGTGTACAAACTCTCAATATTCTCTATTTCTCCTCAGGTGGAGAGCCAGGGGAAGCTGTAATTATAATAAACGAATCTCCTGTCATGGGGTCCGCAGTTTCTGTGCGTCCACATAGTCCTTCACAGACACATAGAGGTAACAGTTTTCATAATAATATTTTTATTAATATTTTAAACCCACGTCTTTAAAGCCCATTGTGGCGACGGGTAAGAGTACAAATTGTCGCCACCCTTATACATCCCGAGTGTGTCGTAAGAGGCGACAAAGGGAACACTTTCGCAAAAAGATCCATTGCGTAGAGAAGGAAACCTTGAAATGAAACCCGGTTGTCAGTAAAATGACAGTCGTTAAGCCAAGTTGAAGGCCTTATGGGCGGCTTGAAAGATTTCAACTGCGGGTCCCAGCGACATTTCAACACGGCAATAGGCACCACCTATTACGTGGTACACAAAACAATAAGGTGAAATGTGGGCGTGTACTATGCCTCTGCCTACCCTTTCGAGGATAAAGGCGTGACTATATGTATGTATGTAATTCTCTTTTATAACATAGGAATACCTAGTCCAGGGAAAAAATGAAGCCTATGTGTAATTCCAGAATATATGTATTAATGTATTCTACCAAATTTCAGTCAGATCCGTTCAGCCATTAGAGCGTGATTGAGTGACAAACATCCAAACATGCAAAAGTTGTGAATATTTTTGTGTTTTTTATCCCGGGAAAACGTTCCCACGGTATGCTGAAACGGTACCAAAATTTCACGCGGGCGAAACTGCAACCGCTATCTTATGATATTAGCAATACTAGCCGATGCCCGCAGCTTCGCCCGCATAAAAATGTTCCCTCTCTGACTTCCCGTGGGAACTTATTCCCAGGATAAAAAGTAGCCTGTGTGTTATTCCAGACTATAATATATCCCTGTACCAAATTTCAGAACGATCCGTTTAGCCGTTCGAGCGTGAAAGAGTAACAACTTTCACGTTTATAATATTAGTAAGAAGTAAGATTATTATTTTGACAATATTGTGTTGTACTTTTAACAGTGAGAGAGCGATGTTCTCTGCCAGGCCCCCCGACAACGGCGCAGTCGCCTCAACCGTCGCTGTTTCCTAACATTGGGACTATTACAAGTACGTATGGCATTTTATTTATATGTATAATACTAGCTGTTCCCCGCGGCTTCGACCGCGTAGAAGTCGTTATCGCGTAAAATCATTACCCTCCTTTTGCGCAGTCCGTAAAAAGTAGCCTATGTCCTTCCCAGAGCCTCGAACTGTCCTAATGCCAAATTTCATCTCAATCGCTTCAGCCGTTTAGGCGTGAAAGCGTAACAGACAGACAGATAGACAGAGTTACTTTCGCATATTATTAGTAGGGAATTTCTTGGTTTTCGCGAAAACTTTTGATTGAATCCTTAAAAAACCGGCCAGGTGCGAGTCGGATGCGCATAAGGGGTACCATTCCAAATACGGCAAAAAACAGCAATCAATTACTTTTGTTGTATGGGAGCCCCCACAATCCTCTCTTTTTTTCTTTTTCTGGTTATTTGATATCTCGGCAATAGAAATACATCATCTGTGAAAATTTCATCTCTCTAGCTGTTACGGTTCCTGAAATACAGCCTCGTGACTGACAGAGAGACAGACGGGCGGACGGCAAAAGTCTCATGAATAGGGTTTCGTTTTTGCCCTTTGGGTACAGAACCCTAAAAATGTTGTAAATCTATTACGCGGAAAATTGTGATGAAACCTTAAAAAAAAGTTGTAAAATTAATATCAATCAATTTATCAATCTAATCAGCCTTTTGCAGTCCACTGCTGAATGTAGATTTCCTTTAATCATCATTAATAATAAGCCGCTTTTAATTCAATACTATTTACATCCGTTACAATAACACTTAGATTCCACGTTATTCAACAATAACGTTAAACTACTAAGTTTAATAACTTAACAGTTAAATAGGTACATTAACGTTATTTAACTACATACATATCTAGCTAACGCGGTTATACCTTCGTAGTAAGGTTTCTCGTACGCGTATTCTACAGATATTTCTTAATACCTATATAATAAAAAGCAGCCCGTACCCAAAAAGGTTAAAATCCGGACCCTATTAGATACTAAGTCACCAAGCTATATCTCATTAACCGAGATTTTTTTTTTAACGTAAGGGAAAATCCTCGTAGGATGCTATGCTGGACTCTTACCGACTAAAAAACCTCACGTAACGCCCAACAGCCTATGGTTGAGAGCCCCGGGTAAGCCCTCAGGAAGGATGTCCCGTGACTCCCAACAGCTCATTAACCGAGATAGCTAGAAGGTTAAAATTTTCACATGATGATGATGTAGGTAGGTACTTCTGGAGCCGCTATAAAAATAAATAAATATATAGTTATTATAATATACAACATTAGTTGCGTTTAAGGGGGGCTCTCCAAAGACTTTTATATAATAAAAGTCTTTGGGGCTCTCATACAACAAACGTAACTTTTGCTGCAGTTTTTTTAAACGGCATTCGCATTATAAACTTATATCTTTATAAAAAAAATCAGAGTCTTAAACAATATTTAATGTGCATGTTTGGCTTTGGTTTAATAATATTTTTGCGAGCATAAAACACGCACACACGTACACACTTTTAAAAACACTTCCCTCTGTACAGAAGCGGGCGTGGGCGGCGTGGGCTAGCCACGTGGGTGACTTGTCTATAAACGCGTCCTCTGGTCTGGAACTGACATAAATACATACACACAAACACACGGACGAAAGCAAATGACTGCCTCTATGGCGCAGTCGATATATAGTGTATCAGCCTGCCGCGCTGGAAGTCCCGGGTTCGATTCCTGGGTTGGCTCAAATATTTGTGTGATCCACAATTAATGCTTGTTTCGGAGTTTAGGTGTTTTCTATGTATAGTATGTATGTATGTATTATGTATTTACAAATATATAAGTATGTCTATCAGTCGTCTAGATCCCATAGCACAAGCTTATATTAGTTAAATTTGGGCTAGATGATGTTGTGTAACAATTTCCACAAATATTCATACCGTAAAATTCATTTAAGAAAATCGTCCATACTGTCGAATGATACAATTATATTGATGTACTTCCACGCAGGTGTGGGCGCGGGTAGCGTGTCAGGTCAAGCCGGGGGTGCGGCGGCCCCGTGGCGCGTGCGGCTGGCGACCATCAAGAACTCCTTCCTGGGCTCGCCGCGGTTCCACCGCAGGAAAATGCAGAGTACGTACATTTTATTAAAGCATCGATGTCACGGAGCGAGCTTACAAGCTACAAGCAGCTTGTAAGATATTTAACATGTTTATATATCGAAAAGTCTGACGATCGGGGATTTATAATTTTCAATTTGTTGATCCTATTGATTGCAGAACTAAGAAAAAAAAACTTGTTGATCCTATTGATTGCAGAACGCAAGCAAACTAGGTATAAGTTAGTTGTGTCTGATGTGCGTTCGTTACTTTAATGCGTTCGTTACCTCAAATAGGGGTGCTACTCTCACACAGTAGAGTCAGATCAGAGCAATTGTAAATATAATTTCCCTGTTGAACCATACATACATAGATAACTCTGCCAGCGCGAAAATTTTTGCCTACGACTACAACCCCATTGCTCGACTGATGGAAAGCCACAATTACATCTAGCGATTCATGGTCACTCTCACAGTTTACAAATCTATTGACAGTGGTCCTCAAGTGATCGGCCCCGTGATGTGCCTCCTTTACGCTACGCTTGATAAACCCACAGTTGTAGCAGAAAGGAAACATGTGCACCCCCAGAACACTTCAAGTTTCTGCTGTTAAAGAAAACATTTTCTCATCCACAGCATCATCAGAAGAGGTCCATTTAACCCCGGAAACGTCCCCGGAACTAACGAAAAGGTCTTGGTTCGGTTCCCTTCTGCTTTCCGCGGACAAGGAGGAGACTTTTACGGCGCTAGTGAAAGGGAAACCACTGGCTACCGTCAAGGCTGACCTTATACATGCATTTTTAAGTGTAAGTATGAAAGATATTTATATCTCCTACAAATGCGGAAGTTTGTAAGTAAGGATATCATGTACAACATAAGTATGGATGTTTGTTACTCAATCACGTTCTAACAGCTAAATTTTGATTAGATTTTAGGTTCTGGAATACACATAGGCATTTTATCCTTACAATGTGTATGCTCATTTGGGAGTCCTGGGACATCCTTCCGAGGGCTTACCCGCGGCTTCCAACCAAACTCTGTTGGGCGTTACGTGAGGATTTTTAGTCGGTAAGAGTCCGGCATAGCATCCATGATGGATTTTTCCTCAAGTTAAAAAAAAGAGAAAAATAAATTGTATGCTCATTTTAATGAACTAAGCTCTCAGCAAACTTAAAGCTAGGGCAACGCTTGTTCTATTATGTAAAAACTAGATAATGCCCGCGGCTTCGCCCATGTTGCTTGCATGAGTATTAAAGGGATAAAAAGTAGTCCAGACTGGAATCTATCCCTGTGTCAATTTTCAGCCCGATCCGTTCAGCAGTTAGAGCGTGAAAGAGTAGCAAACATCCAAACGTTTCTACTCATATGCCCTCATATTTAAATTATTAGCCGAATCTGTAATATTAATAAGATTTGTTTATATTTATAACATTACAGATAGCAGAGTTGTCTCACAGCGTGCTATCGCCGATGTCATTTCGCGTGGAGTACAAGCGAGGATCCAACGCTCCCGCCATGTTTCAAAGACACGTGCGGTTTCAAGTAAGTATATAATTAATTAGACTTTATGAATATGAAAAAAAAAATTGTATACCTAGGTCACAAAGTAAAACTTATGAACGTAAAAATGATTACTCCTACATTTAAATTTACTGTCTGATTCGCAACACAGTAGGTAGAGCAGTAAAACACACAGCCGCTCTTTTTAAATTGCCAGTAGTTAATTACAATTCATTGACCAATTACAGTGGTGTAGTTGTTACCGAGATATTCGGGGCCTTAACTGTGATGCCTCCATTTTGTAAGCTAACATTTTGCTAGCAGATGCTATTGCTAGTCGAATCCACTTAGCATGCCGGCTTAAATCAATTTTGTTAGCTGACTCAAATTCAAATCCATTTGGCTTTTTTTTTTTTTTTTTTTTTTTTTTTTTTTTTTTTTTTTTTTTAACGTGAGGGAAAATCCTCCTAGGATGCTATGCCGGACTCTTACCGACTAAAAAACCTCACGTAACGCCCAACAGCCTATGGTTGAGAGCCCCGGGTAAGCCCTCAGGAAGGATGTCCCGTGAACTTTGGCTAGGCGACCTTAATCCATTTTGCTAGCCGACCATAATCCATTTTGCTAGTTGACTCAAATTCAGATTCATTTTACTAGACGCTTAAATTAATTTTGCTAGTTGTCTCAAATCCACTTTGCTAGCCGACTTAAATCCATTTTTCTAGCTGATGCAAGTTCAAGCGCCACTGAGATATTATTTTGTATTATATGTTATTTTGCTTCCAGGTTGATATATCGACGATAACCAAAGCGCCGGGTGAAAATGGGAAGGAATACTTATACGCCATCACTTTTACTCTATTATCTGGTCAGTATTTAACATAATAGCTGTAAATTACTCCAAAAAAGCGCTCTTAGCCCGGCGGACTCTGTGTTCTTTAAACGATCTCAGCAGTAAGCAATTTTCCCTATTGCTGGTGACTTTGTGACATTTAATTTGTGCGTTTCAGTGTTTGGGAATACTGCTCGTTCGCTCTAACTTTGCCGCTCGGCTCCATACTAAAGTCGAATTTTTAATTAGACGAAGTAAATTGACAGCAACTAATGTCACTTCTTCATACAATGTTGCGTATTTTCTATGACGAAGGGACATTAGCTACTGTCAATCTTCGTGTAATTAACAATTCGGGTATACGCCTCTACGCCAGCGGCAAAGTTAGAGCAAACGGGTAGTACGCGTAATGCTGTTGGTCCCGGTTGTCTGTAACATAACAGTCAAGTTGCGGTACCCTTCAGGCGTTTTAAAATTTTCTAAAGTACAGTCAAGGGCAAAAACATGGATACACGTACAGTTTACATAATTTGGTATTCATCTACACAGGCAATAATTTGGATACATCCAAACATTTATAAATATGTCTACTTTGTCATGGGCAAAAACATGTATCAACCAAATGCAAAAACATGTATACATGTAATGCTAATAAAAATATATATCCTTCCAAAGCATCACTAACTTGTACACGACATTACGCTATAAACTATATACACACTATTGAACACATAAATATGTATACAAGAATAGACATACTTTTTGTGCATACAAAGATTAAAACTACGAAATCATAGTTTATTGACAAGGTTTTTACCCACGACGTAAGGGAGACGGTATTTGCGTTTGGGTGGTGAGTATGTTTGTTTGTTTGTTTGTGCAAATACATATTGCCATTTTTCACCAAAGCTACTGGTCGGATTTTGATGCAGTTTCATTATGGGTTGAGCTTTGATTGGTGCAAGTTTTTAGATAGGTGTCACGGTGACAACTCACCAGGGGCGCTGCAGCAAACATTATTTCTGATGAAAATCAATGTTGAGGCGTTATTTTTTTTTGTTTAACGTGAGGGAAAATCCTCATGGATGTTATGCCAGACTCCTACCGACTAAAAAACCTCACGTAACGCCCAACAGCCTATGGTTAGAAGCCCCGGGTATGCCCTCAGAAGGATCTCCCAGGACTCCCAACAGACCTACGGCCGCCTCTGCGGCCTCGCCCATGGAGTGGTGCGGGTGCTATCCCGCGTCTTTTGGGGGGGGGAAGGTTTCGGGTGTGATCCCGCTTCTAAGGGGGGGGGGGGGGGGCGTGCGTGAGTTCCTCACGTCACGCTGCCGTCATGGGCCTGCTTCTGTAAGGATGGTGATTCACCCTCTCACCGTTCTCAGGCCCCCAGTCATGGAGGCCGATAGTCCTCGGCGAAGACACGTTGGCGGCGCCCAAGCCGCTGAGTGCGGAACTCGGGTGGGAGAGTTTTCTCCCGTTCCCGCCCCGCCGTCTCTTTCACGAGCATGAACTGCTCGCAGAAGGAGGCGGCGCAGTCCCACTTACTCCTGCTGGAGAGCATGGCTCGCACCATGGTCTCGAGCGAGGGAGTGTCCACGTCCAGACCCACCACGAGGACCTGGCACTGTTGCACCCACGCCGTGCACACCACCAGCGTGTGGAGCGCCGTGTCATCGCTGCGGTCCTCGCAGTGCTGACACTCGGCCGTGGTTTCACGGTGTTTTCGCCACATATACCTACTGAAGCTACCGTGCCCGGCAAGCATCTGTGTCAACCGGTAGGAGAGAGCACCGTGTCTCCTCTCCAGCCACTCGTCCATGACCGGTCTGACGGCCGCGATTGTGGCGAATCCCCCCTTTGGTTGCTCAAGTCGTATCTTCCATATCTCCACGGTTTCCTGGTGGAGTAGGGACCGCTGGGCCTCGATTTCTCGATAAGCGGGCCTTTGGTCCCGCTCCAGCGCCTCCTTGCGCCATCTGAACAGTGACGCAAGGGCTCTCGCTTCCAGGTCCCATGGAGAGGTCCCGGCTAGGAGACATGCCGCCTCACCGGAGATCGTGCGGTATCCCCTTATCACCCTGATGGCCATCGCTCTCTGCGAGCTCAGCAATCTAGCCACATTGCTGGTCGTCAGTGTTTCCGCCCATACAGGAGCTCCGTATAGAGCCATGCTTCGCACGATCCCCAGGTACAGTCTCCTGTAGGGAGCGTTGGGTCCCCTGATGTTGTCCCCTCAGTTTTGGAACATAATTTCGGAAGTGATGTCCGAAGTTCCACCGGCCATCGAGTACGAGCCCCAGATACTTCATCGAGGGCTCGATGCCGATGCTGTCGCCCCCTACCTGTAGGCAGAATCCCGCAGGTGGTCCCATCCGAGGTCCGTGTAAGCACAGAGCCCCGGATTTGTGAAGGGCGACCTCGAGTCCCAGCCGCCGAATCCGACCCACGACCTGAGCAACCCCTGCCGTGGCCTTAAGTGCTGCGGCACGGTGCGTTGCTCCCCGCGCCGTAACGAGGGTGTCGTCGGCGTAACACGTTACGCCGACCCCTCTGAGCAACGGACCACGCAGCACCCAGTCGTAACCGATGTTCCACAGGAGCGGCCCTAAAACCGATCCCTGTGGAACACCGCACGACACATCTCGCCGACCCGGCCCTAGCCAGCTCGGGTAAGTTATGGCTCTCTCGGAGAGATAAGCCCCAACAATTCGACGGAGGCAAGGAGGCACTCCATGATAGATAAGCGCCTCCCTGACGCAGCTCCAGGGCAAGGTGTTGAATGCGTTGGCGATGTCGAGAGACACCGCCACCACCACCTCACCACGTGAGACTGCTTCCTCCGTCAGCATGATCGCGTTCACGGTGGAGCGTCCCTGACGGAAGCCAAACTGGCTATCCGCCAGATCAGGCCCCACGCGTGTGAGGTGCCCGACGAGGCGTTGTGCAATAACACGCTCAAAGAGCTTGCACACCTCGTCGAGCAACACGATCGGCCGGTACCCTGATGGGGAATTTGCCGGCCGCCCCGCCTTTCAAATTAAGACCAGTTTCCCGGTCTTCCAGACCTTGGGAAACTGGCCTTTCTCGAGGCATGCGCTAAAGAGCCCAATTAGTCGAAGCCCAAGCTCCTCGAGAGCCAGGACCCACGCTCGGCCTGGAATGCCGTCGGGTCCAGGGGCGGTGTTTTTGTGGGATTTAAGCCGCAGGACAGCCGCCCCTAACTCACCCTCGGTGACTGCGGGCACGTCGTTCTCGCTGCCTTCCGCGTTGGGCGCCTGAGACGGAGCCATGCGCGGAGGAATGTGTTCCTCCGCTCTCGACGGTCAGTGGGGGTGCCTTAGGGCGTAATTTTCCTCTTACCATGAGGTACGGGCGCCCCCACGGGTTCCGCTCCAGAGTCTCCATCAGCTCTTCGCGGCCCAATTTTTTGGACCGCTTGATGGCTGTCTGGAGGGCCCTCTTGACCTCCCTGTACCCATCGTAGAGCTCCGTTTCTTCTGGCTACCGCATCGTCTGGGCGGCGACGCCTCCGGCTGTGGTGTACTGGCGGCGCGCGGTAACGCAATCCGCACGCAACTGCGCGATTTCCGGCGTCCACCGGTACACCTGTTTCCTCGCCGGTCTGGGCCTAGCCCTGGGCATCGCCGCATCGCAGATGTGCGTCATGGCTCTCCCGAACCACTACACCTCGGTATCAACATCGGCAGGCCTGTCCGCTGTCGGAATCCAGGCCTGCACGATGGCCGCCTCCAGGAGAGCCTCTCGATCAAGGCGATGGAGTGCCCAACGCGGTTTCGGGGGATTCGCGATTGCTGGCGGCAGGTTAGGTGGAGGGGAGACGTCGAACCGAATATATCGGTGATCTGACGACGTCTCCTCCTCCACCAGCGCCATCCCTGGACACGGCGGGCGATCTCAGGGGTCGCAAACGAAACGTCTATGACCGAGCTGAGACCCCGCCGCGTCCAGGTTGCGACATTCCCCCGGTTCAGGATGACTAGGCCACGTGTAGTGACCCAGTCCTCCAGTATCCTCCCCCTGTCTCTGGTTTCCCGGGAGCCCCAAGCTTGTGACCAGGCATTGAAGTCTCTCAAGACCAGGACAGGGCGAGGACGGCATGCAGCGAGAACGACGTCCAGCTCAGGTAGCCATAGCTCAAACTGATGCTGGTCGAGATGTAAACGGCCACGACAGCCACACCCTCGTATTCCAACGCAACACAACCCGGGCCTCTTGCGATGACCGCCAGGCGCGAGTCGTCCGCGCCGGTTCCCCCAAAAATGGTCGCCACGCCGTCCAGATCCACCGGGCTTCCCGGGTGAACCCAGTACGGCTCGGCGACGACGACGATGTTAATGGACCACTGCCTGATGCTCTGGTACAGAAGGTCCTGAGCACCAGTGCAGTGGTTCAGATTCACCTGCAGGATACGGATATGGGTGTCCATTAATGGACGTCCATTTCCGCAACCTGCCGCGAACTTGCACCCACAGCCTCAACCCCCCGTGCGGACGGACGGGGCCTTGGCCTTGAGGCAGCGCAGGCTTTGCTGCCCGCCCGGTGGTCGGCCTCCTTGCCTTCCGCCACGCATTTATAACAGCGTGGCGGAGCGTCACAGGCAAGGGCCTTGTGACCCCCACGGAATACTTTATTTTCGTGCTGTTTAACTATAAATCAATAAGGCAAATAGTCAACGATGGAACTACAGTTGAATGCATGTAAATATTTCTCAAAATGAATTTAAGCGAACAGAACGAGCAAATCAAACAGAAAATATAATCGCTTCTAATACGCAAACATGTTAAGCATCTGAAGACAACAAGTTAGCCAATAGTGCATTTGGAAAATTTGACGCCCATGAAAACGTGCGTACTTCTAAGAGGCGTTATATCACGTCTGAAATAATAAAAGTAATTGAGAACAGTTTTTAATAAGCAATTATATTTATTACAATTATATTTATGGTTTACTATAAAAATTTAATAAAACATAATATGATGCAATTAAAATATTTGTAACTTAAACAATTTTTCAGATTAACAAAAATAAATAAAAAAGTCTTTGCAAGAATCGATATCACACGATACATAAAAAAATACTGAGTATAACCACCGCCAGCAACAATAACATCTTCTAGTATATTCTTCATAGACCTTATCATGTTGATTTGATTTAAGCGAAAAATTTACACCGTTAAGTCAAACAAATAAATATGAAAAATAAAAAGGAAATAAAACAGCCAGTCACTCACAAAAAAATATCAATCATTCATTATATTCTTTAAGTAAGTACTCTTTAGTATTGAGTGGCGGAAATATAGATGCTCTCTAAAATCTGAATTGTCTAGTGTTTACATATTATTGATAACTATGGATACATAAATATTAACATACGATGTTTCCATATTTATGAACTCTTAGATGAATCCATATTTATAATCGTATTGAGGGTGACATTTTATGAGGCTGTGGAGTGTATACATATTTTTGCCTTTGACTGTACCTAGGTAGTCCCAACCTGCGCCTATTCATTTTAACACGGCAATAGCCTATCCACCTATTACGTGTGATAAAAATGTATAAGGTGAAATGTTGGTGTATAATATGCCTCTGGTTACCCCTTCGGGCGTCGGGGATGAAGACGTGACTATATGTATGAATCAATTACTTTGGAAGATACTAGAAGTGCCAATTGTAAGTTGAATGACGAACAGACCTATAATTGAATGATTCCTAACGTCGTTGTTCTTAAGAATTTTCTCAAAAAGCTGCATCAATTTCGATAATATTTATACCTATAGGACCACCTTTGAAATAAATTCATAGAAAGCGGAAACGACATAACAAATACCTACACATACAGTCCAATTAAAAAACTCGTCATAATTATTTTGAAAGTACTTAGTAAATAAAAATAATTGATGCTCTTTGTAGCTAATCAAATCGAAACCTCATCTGCTAATTACACAGAGAAACGCGACCAGTACAAGGGGAGAAGACGTGGCATGTTCGACCATATAATATCTGTCTGTCATATTTTGCGGGGGGAAATCATATTATTATACACCACTATAAAAGCAATCGGCTGTCCCTATGGAACTTACACAAAACATAATTTCAGACATACGCATATATATTTCTTACAAATGTGTGTGTGTGTGTGTGTGTATAAGCGTACTCTTTTAAGAGTTCGCTTTGATAGAAGGGAAACTCTCAGTATGGCGCCTCCCCTCCCGGTGAACTTCATAAATCGTGTTGCTTTATGGTTAATTATAACGCATGTAATTTAACTGGTACAACAACGCTGGGTCCGAACAGTAATAACGTTACGTTATTTCGTTATAACTGCCGTTATAATATGTATCGGATAAAGTTGTTTATTGGCACGGTATTTAGAAGAAGACATGTTTTTTTTATTTTGTATACCAACGAACTTAGTTATTTAAGACACCGAATAATTGTAACAGTACGAGTACAAATACAAATAAATGGCTGACAAAACTGCTTTATTTGAGCAGAGTAGATTTAGGACTTTGGAATCTGTTCCAAGTAATTTAAATTAACTTCTGGGACAACAGAGGAATTACCCTCTAGCCAAAATCGTAAATTGATAGAGTTGAATTTAATTGCAAACCATAACTATATCGGAAACTGTCCTCCGAACAAAACTAAATTAAAAAATGTAAATTATATCAGCCTGGTGCATTATAATATTGCAACATTAACGCAGGTCAAAGAGTTTGAATTGGAACTGTTCATGAGCTCAGAAAATATTGAAATTGTTTGTCTTACAGAACATATACCTAAGGAGTATGAGCTCATGTTCAGTTTCAGTAGTCACCGGGTTGGTAGTGCGTTCTGCAGGGTCAACACAACACGGGGGGGTTCGTTGATTTTATTAAATAAGAAATTAAAGTATAAGGAACGGAAAGATGTTGTGTCCCTCTCTGTAGAGTGTACAGTTGAAATATCATGCGTAGAATTGGAGCAATTCATAGTAGTATGCGTATATAAACCTGGAGTCTCACCCTTTTGTGAGTTTGAGGAAGTAATGGATAAAGTGCTATTTAAACTTGGAAAAACTAATAAACACCTAATAGTGTGCGGTGATTTTAATGTTAATATACTTATAAATACGCGTCAGACCAATGATATCTTAAATTTATTTAAATCACACAATCTCACTAACTTATTTTTAGAGCCTACTAGATATTGTGATACAACAGCTACTTGTCTGGACAATATATACAGTGATATGTTGCCAGAAAGTAAGAGTATTATAAATAAGATAAAATCAGATCATACTGGGCAAATAGCATCTTTCAAGATCACAAGAGAAAAAGTTAAAATACGTAAAATATTATGTAGACCAGTAACTAGTGGCCGCTTGGAACGTATGCGAGTTGGACTTTGCAATAAACTTCCATTTTTAGACACTGGCTTAGATCCAAATGTAATGTATAAGTTATTTTTTGATTCCTTTTACAATGAGTTCAACTCCATATTCAAGTCTAAGGAAGTCACAATCGGTGACAGGCCAGCCTTCAGTGAATGGGCCACTGAGGATATACATAAAAGTAGATTAAAACTGTATGAACTATACTCAGAAAGACAGCTTAATAGAACAGATGAATTTCTAAATTATGTTAAAACTTATTCAAAAAAGTTTAAAGCAGACTGCTTAGCGGCCAAAAGAAAGTATATAAGTAATAAAATTATCAATAGTGTAGACAAAGTTAAATCTACTTGGAAAATAATTAACGCAGAAAGAGGCCAAGCAAAATCAAATGATAATAATTTTAAACTTAAAGTAAATGGTAACATAATTACAACAGATGCCGAAGTCGCTAACGAATTTGAACATTTTTTTTCTCGTATTCCAGTAGATTTGACCAGAGCCCTAGGTTCTTCTACCCCAATAGCAGAATCCTTGTTAAAAGCAAATGTTCCTTGCTGTAATGAAATATTCAAATTCAGTAAAATTAGTTTACACACTATCATAAAAACTTTTAAATCTTTAAATATTAAGAAAACGGCTGACCTCTGGGGAATTTCTGTACATTTAGTTAATTCGTTAATTGAAATGGTTGCTCCTGAATTATCAATAATATTTAATAATTGTGTTGATAGTGGTGTGTTTCCTGACTTAATGAAGTTTAGTAAAATAACTCCTCTGTTTAAATCGGGTAGCACCTCGGATCCGTCCAATTTTCGTCCTATTTCTGTACTACCCACGTTTAGTAAAATCTTTGAAAAGGTAATGCTTAATCAAATGCAAAATCATTTTAATACAAATAAACTATTCCATACTAAACAATTCGGTTTCACGCGCGGTCAGTCTACCACGGATGCTGGAATCAAATTATTAGAGTATATATATGAGGCCTGGGCGGAGTCGTATGATGCTTATGGTGTATTCTGCGACCTATCTAAGGCCTTCGATTGCGTCCAGCATCAGACTTTAATTCAAAAACTTGATCAATATGGGATCCAGGGGACGGCCTTGGATTTAATTAGTTCTTACCTAAGAGATAGAGTACAGAAAGTAGTTATAAATGGTAAACAGTCACATGGTTCTGCTGTAACAATGGGGGTGCCTCAGGGTTCAATTCTGGGACCTTTTCTATTTTTAGTGTACATAAATGATCTCCCTCACCTTATAAGAGACGATCACGAGGTAGTTTTGTTTGCTGATGACACATCTTTAATATTTAAAGTTGAACGTGGACAACGCGATCTTGACGAAGTAAACAATGCCCTCTCTAGGGTAGTCCACTGGTTTAACGCAAATAATTTATTGTTAAATGAAACTAAAACAAAATGTATTAGATTCACCTTGCCAAATGTTAGGCTCGTTAACACCAGTATTGAGATTAGGGATGATCAAGTAGAATTGGTCGATGAAACTGTCTTTCTGGGCATAAAGTTAGACTCCAACTTGCAGTGGGGGCCTCATATCGAGAAAGTCTCGGGCAGACTGAGCTCTGCAGCCTATGCCGTTAAAAAGATCCGACAACTGACAGACATTAGAACAGCGCGTCTTGTCTACTTTAGCTATTTCCACAGTGTCATGACCTATGGCATACTATTATGTGGTAACGCTGCCGACATCGAATGTATCTTTGTGTTGCAGAAAAGGGCTGTCCGGGCTATCTATGGTATGGGGATTCGGGAGTCATTAAGAGAAAAGTTTAAGGATATCAACATACTTACGGTGTATTCACAGTACATATATGAAAACTTATTATATACTCATAAAAATAACAGTAAATTTATTAAAAATAGTGATATCCATAATCTAAACTTAAGAAATAAGAATAAATTGGCTGTACCTAGATTTAGGCTTAATAAAATAAGCAATTCTTTTGCGGGCAATTGTATTCGAATGTACAATACATTGCCGACAGCCATAACAGGTTTGTCAGTTAATAAATTTAAAAAACTAATAAAACTTAAATTGTGCCAGAAAGCTTATTATAGCATTAAAGACTTTCTAGAAGACAAGGCTGCCTGGCAGTGACACGAATTGCTCCTTTCTACATAAAAAAAAAACTGTATTAGATACTAAGATACTAGAAGAGAAGGGACCAGACTGAGTTTCTTGGGGTGTTCTTCTCAGTCTGTAGTATTTCCGAACCCCCGGTAGAGTCACAAAAATTTTGACAAACCTAAATAATTTTTTTAAAAATTTCAAAGGGAATAAATTTTATTTTATTTTATTTATTTTTATAAAAATAACAGAGAAATAATAAAATTGAATAATATTAAATGTGTAAAATTCCAAGATACCTTACCGTACTGGAATGCTCCAAATGTAAAGCGGGACACCCTGTTACTCTATTTTTATATAAGTGTTAAATATCAAAGGTCGCAGGCAGGGACTGAATGGGTTCTCTGAAATGTTGATGAAAAAACCTACGATCCTACGGTTGTGGTTATAAGCTGTAAAACTGTAAAATAATTCAGTCCGGACTGAATTATTTTACAATAGCCTCTTTTATGATTAAGCCAGTTTAGATTTACTCTCACATTCAAAGGAACCCTTGAATTCTTGGTTTTGCGAAAGTTGAGATGTCTCTGATTCCTGAATTAAAAAACTCTGAACATTGAAACGTATGTGAAACAATCCTTAAAGTACATCCTTTATGATACTGAAAAAAAATTTTGGAATTGGACCATGCATTGAGAAGTTACAGCTAACAAACTCTTTTGTCTTTCATTTCCTCTCCCAAAGGAACCGCGCAAAATATCGGGATCAAAAGTATCCTAGAACCTTTCTGGCATTAAAAGCTTTAATTGTTCCAAGTTTCATTCAAATCAATTCAGTAGTTTCGGCGTAATACTTATTCGGGATACAAACAGACAGACAGACAAACCGACAGACAGACATGAATTTTTTAAATTACATTTTCGGCTACAGTATCGATTAGAGAATACTCTACAATAAAATTTTCAAAATATCTTCCATGTACAGACTCTCGCTCGACCCTCAACAGTTTTATTATAATTACTAGCTGACCCTCGCAACTTCGTTTACGTCACATAATGTGCACGAAAAGAGAGGTAATTCTTCATCAGACTCGTCAAGCACCGTGTGAAACGGCCCTGTTTGCTTAATCATAAAAGAGCTTAAAGATCAAGGCTATTCTAAAACAAATCAGTTTATCAATTATTTTACAACAGCCTTAATAATTAAGCTCTTTTATGATTAAGCCAACACGCCCGTTTAGATTTGCCCTCTCATTCAAAGGAACCCTTGAATGCTAAGCTTGGCGAAAGTTGAGATGCCTCTAATTTCTGAACTACAAACCCCCCAATCTTGAAACTTGTGTCGAAAAACCCTTAAAGTACTCCCTTTCCAATACTAAAAAAACTTTTGAATTCGCATCACGCGTTGAGAATAACAACTGAAAAACCATTTTATCTTTCATCCCATCTCCCGCAGGAACCGCACAAAACTTCGGGATCAAAAGTATCCTAGAACCTTCCTCGGACTATAAGCTCAGAACGTACCAAGTATCATTCAATTCGGTTCAGTAGTTTCAGCATGATACTTATTCGGGATACAGACAGACAGACAGACATGAAAAGTTTAAATTACATTTTCGGCTTCAGTATCGATTAGAGAACGCCCTCCAATTAAAATTTTCAAAATATCTTCCATGTACAGACTCTCGACCCTCTACAGTTTTATTATATGTATAGATTATGTATAGATAAGCATGTCTATCAGTTTTCTAGATACCTTAGTACAAGCTTATATTAGCTTAATTTGAGCTAGATCATGATGTGTGAGAGTGTCCACAAATATTTATTTGTATATTTATTGACCCCCACAGGTAACATTCGGCGCTTCCGTCGAGTGTGCGAGGTGGTGCAATCAGCGGTATGTAGAGCCCCGGGCGCGGGCCGGGCCCCCGCGCTGCACCCGCCCTCGCCCAGAGCGCAGCGACGGAACATACACCCGCACGGTAAGTCGATAACCCCCACAGGTACCATTCGACGCTTCAGTAGGAAGAAAACAATATTATTATTGTAACAGACCTAATTTTAACATTATTGTATCATTATGTAAACATAGCATTTAGTGTTAGTAATGTTTCCTAGATGTCGCCCTCACTATTTTCTAAATCGCGCTATCGAGATTCTCCCTAAGGGAATGACCTTACCGTGTATAATTTTAATTTTGGTGGAATCAAGACTGCCACTCGCAGCGCATCTAAGGGCTACATCCTACTTGGAATAATCTCTAAGAACACTGCTTAGAGTGACCTCTATGGTTCCCTTTATGGATTAGAGAACCGATTTTATAAGGGATTGGTTCTGTATTCATTATATGTATATCTTTGACGAGAATAAAATAGTCAAGCCTTCTCTCCGTGTTTCTTGACAAAACATCAAGCCTCCAACCTCCTGCTACATTATTCGATTTACTGAAAAAACAAACGTTTTAAAAATGAGGATGTCTTTATTCACTTAGGTTACAAAGTAACACTTACGAATGTCAAAATTATTGCTTCTATATTTACATTTGCTGCCAGATTCGCAACGCAATAGGTAGAGCCTGTGAGGAAGAACCTGGCAAGAAAACTCACGGCCACTCTTTTCAAATAGTCTAGCTACATTCGTTTTGTAATACAATAAAGATTAAGAATTTTATCTACACAAGCACCGTTTAAAATCGCGCAGGCCTAGTTTATTTAAGTGAGTAGCAAGCAACTTATGTCCATTTCCCTGTATCATCAATTTAGAAAAGAATAGATTGAAGTAAAGTCAAGTCAAGAAGAAAAACAAAGATTGAATTCAAAACTTTTAAGTTTTTAACTAAAACTTTAGGACAAAGCATAATTGAGTAACTAAACCCAAAACATCTTCACAACCTTTCACATTTAAAATATTATGTTGTAAGATTATCAGATTTTTAATTTGTTTTTTTTTTTTCAATGATATTCCAGCGGTCGGAGAGATTCCAGACAGTCCAGAGACCCCTCACCAGCAGTCTGACCACGACAGCGACTCCTCAGTGTTCGACGCGATCAAATCTCCCAACAGTCATACCTCTATAGACCAGTTGGATCAGGTAAATAAAAGGCCTTCTTGAATTTTGAGGGTTGTTTTTTGTTACACACGTAGCTCCCAACGGTTTGACCGATCCATGAACTTAATACGACATATTGTTCAGATCCATGAGGAAAGGTTTGACGGCATTCAAGTCACAGGGATACTCGATGTTGTATTTACACAACAGTAAATGCTCAGAAAAAGATATAGGTATTCTTTTAATTTACCATCTCCTCAAAAATATATATGATCTGTTTCGAAATTTGAGTGGATCTTTAAATACTTGTATGTAATTACAAAAAAAACTTGTATTTTATTTGTTGTCTAAATTCCATACCACAAACTTATATTCACTTAGTTTGGGCTAGATGACGTTGTGTCAGAATATCCAAAAATATTTATTATGTATTTATTATATTTTCAGAACGGCACCCACCCCCACGGCTCGAGTTCTTCAGTAACCAGCGGGTCCAGCGGATACAAAGTAAATATTTTAACTACCTTACCTTAAAATAAAATTAAAATAACCATACCTCTCACTCACTCATATATCAACGCTCAGCAGAAACCCGGACTATTTTTGAATCTTTAAATTTATTAGAGGCTTAACCAAAATCTAAAGGATTAGTCAATAATATGAAAAGTTCAGTTCTATATAGAATGATTACATAATAGCATGCTATCTTAACGCTGAAACAACATGCAAAGAGTTGACAAATTGAGACTGGTCGTCAGGATGCCCGGGAATTCTTCTCGAAATTATAGCCACACACAGCCGTGGTTACCATGGAGTATTTTGTGGTTTTAGTTGGTTAGATTTCAACAAGCCATTATGATTTTCACAGAAAAAAAAAATATTTTCACCAAACAATCTATATCTAGTCAACAATGTCAGTTATGCTAAAATCAACATGTTAACAACATGCCATTTTTAGAATAACACATTAGTTGGTAAAAAAAATATCGTTGATAATAACGTTATTATTAACGATTTAAAATTGCCTCGTTGCGTAGTTTGTACTGAGTGCCTCGTTGATAATGAGTTCTATTCCCACCTTATAGGGCAAAAATTTCATGTGATCCATAAATATTTGTCTCGAGAGTCCGGTGTTTCTAAGTTTTATAAGTATTTATTTACAGAAAAAGTAAATTACTTAGTATTGATATCTATTTTATTTATTTTTATTTCAATGGTCTGGTACCGTACTTTCTACTATTCTACTAATATTATAAATGTGAAAGTTTGCGAAGATGTTTAGATGTTTGTTACTCAACCACGATCTAACGACTGACCGGATCGGGCTGAAATTTAGTACCGTGGTGGATGATGGTCTGGAATAACACATAGGCTACTTTTCATCCTGGGGATATGTTCTCATAGGAAGCGTGAACGGGAACCAAATTTCATCAGCTAGTATAATATAATACATGCAAGTTAATCCTAGTTTACGTTAGAATCAGTGATGGAGTTGCTTAAAATAAAGTCTTTAAATATTTAGATGATTATAATTATAGACTGATGTGTATACAAAGAGTCGGCGGTAGAATGCGTCTATACGCTAACAGTCACTGGACTCTCGCAGGGAGGCAGCGGGCGGCGGCGCGCGGCCGAGCCAGCCTCCGCCTCTCTGGACCACGAGATCATGAGTTGCGGCCGGGACCTGCCCGGTAAGGACTCCTATATCACTAGCTTTTGTATTTACTTTATTTTAGGTTAGGTATGGAGGACTTACAGCTATATTATCAGAGCGTTACACAATCATAGATTCAGAAAGTCGATTATTTCCTGCTGGCTTGACTACAAACTTATACAGGTACTAATCAGGGACACGAATCGCTTTTAGATTTAAGAAACTATTTATATTTTCGAATTGCTGAAAAGTTTCTCGAGATTTTCGTCGAATTTTTTTAACCAGGCAATTAAGGCCTCATCATCGTCAATCATTCTTCCAAAATGATTAACAGAGGCCTACGTCAAGCGGTCGATTGTGATAAACTGCTTTGATTCTTTACATATTTACCTCGAAAGCGAATCGAGGGCCACTCGCAGCATCCACAAGATTATCAACAGTGGCCCTCAAGTTGACTTGTATATCGAATTTGTCAAAACATTACTCTGATTTGACTGAGCCCTTTTTATAGGTATGCAGTTGTAATTTAATACATATAATGGATTTCCAGGGACCCACACAAAGCGATCTTCTTCCGAATGCCGAGAAACAACCTCTTCCCCCCGTAGAGGTCTTGAATCCCGCGATTCTTCCCTCAAAGACGAGCTCCGTCGTAACAACTCCCTCAGGGAGAATCGCCGGGACCTTCTCCGCGAGAGGGATTCTGCCCTCCCTGCGACGACTATCGCGTGAGGTTTATACTAGTACGATGGGCTTATGCTGTGGTGGGGGCTATATGGTAATCGAGTAGCTCTGAAAATATATAAAATTTAAGTGAAACTAATATATTTAAATAGTAACAAGCCCATATTGAGTTTAAAATAATTAACATTTTGGGTTTATCATTTCACAAAAGGTTTCAACCAAAAATCACTATCAAACCCAATCACATGTTTCCTTGCAAAGTTCTATAATGCAATATTCATCCCAATTACTGTACGGGTATCAAATTCAATGGATGCATTTATAATTGTAATGTTGAATGTATTAAGAAGTTTCTATTTATTCTTTTACAACAAATACCTTCTGTAAAAACTTAATATACTATCTTCTTATGATTAAAATTAATTCCTTTTCCTTACTAAAATTCAAGAACGGTTGGACTGATAAGGCCGATTTTAGTGGTAGTTCAGAGGTTTAAAAGTGAAAAAATAAATTGGACATGATATTTATAAACTTGCTGTATAAATGCAGTCAATATGAAATAGCGTTATCTTCTGAACCCCATCACGCATAAGCTTCTAAGTTAGTATAATTATGTATTACTGTGAATGTAACTTTTTCGATATAATTCTAAAATGAGTTTTATAACGACATAGAAAATATTACACTAGCGGGCCTAAAACGGCAACATTGTATATTTTGTTTCATATTATGAAACATACAATGTTGCCTTTTTAGGCCCTCAGGATACAACAAATCAACGTGCTCATCATATAAAGCTATTGTTCCTTAGTGGTTATTGAATCTCAGACCTCCGGTTGTATAGTCAAGTACTCTAACTATAATACCAAGAGGCCAGTCAATCATAGAATTTAACTCCTTTTTCAAAACAATTATAAAACTCATTTAGAAGTGGTGTGTTGTGTACAGTCTTATAAGAATATTATGAAATGCCTGCTTTGCATTAGGAACAATTTTGAATGTAAACGAGATATTAATCAATGAGAAGGAATAAGGACTTATGTCGTTAATGTTTTTTTAAAGGCGGATTGAGACTTCATTTCGTAATTTATATATTAATTTTAGAACAATTATATCGTAGTAGTTTATTTATGTTGTTTTGTTATGTTGTTTTGTGAAATTTAGATAGAATAGTCAAAAATTGTGTGCACAAAAATAAATAAAAAAGACTATTTATTGAAATAATCGTACTCGGTGACTGCACTTCCAAATTATACAAATGTGGAATATAATGATGTATTTAAAAAGTAACAAAGTAGTTTACACGAAAGCTTCCTATTAATTTAAAACATTTTGGCAATTATAAAAAAATGCGATTTCATACATAAAACATAAAACGTTTGAAAAAAAGGGATACCTCACAAAAACAGTTGAATGTAAATGTATATTAGTAGAACCAAAAATAACTAGTTATTTTTTTGCGATAGCTCATTAAGTAGCTGCGTTATTTTCAATAGATTTTAAATACAAGTTTTTTACAAATCCATGCTCCAGAAATTTGGATTGTTAGTACTTCTTTATTTTGAATGTGATGTATGTGAATGTAGTGAAATAATGTTTTCATAATTTTACATTAATATAGCTGTATCTAGTAAGCTTAAAACATATGTTAATTTTAATTAATATAAAATAAAACTTATATAAATATAATGAAACCGGCCATGTACTTTTTAAAATGTTGAAAAAGCTACCCCCGTGTACTGATATAATGCTAAAGTATAAAAATATAGTTAAGGCCTGAGATGTATGCTGTATTTTTGCAAAAATGTCGTATATATGTACATGTTTAATGTCCCTCCTACTTACTGCCATAGACGCTTGTAGATACTATCTACTATTCTATAAAAGACCTCTACAAAATTTTTGTTTAATGTTCACTCATTATATTTTTACAAACAAGTTTGACACACGTAGTTTAAAATATTCATCACCAATCAATTTTGTTTAATTTATCACGTAAAACTAAGCCAAAATTTATATTTACTTTCTGTGACAATTTTTAATCAACTAGGCCGTATGCCTATCTGGCACTTTACTAGTGGTATGAAAATACAAATGTGTGCAAATTACGCGATACCGTAACTAAGTCGTATACTAACATATTTAAAAAACTATGTGTTCACCAAGTAACCAGCGCAGTGGAAACCAGGATGAGACGCAGCGAAGAAACTTAGCTAAACCTTAGCAAAAAGAAATAAGGTTGGCAATACCTTACTGACAAATTTCTAAGAGCGTAGTACAGCTAATTTGTCGTTGATATGCATTTTCACTTCTTCTTTCTTTGATGGTAAGATTACTTTACTTTGCCTTTTTTGAATGTCTCACTGTAAGAAGCCTACGATTAAAATATTTCGCTCTAATGTTACCTGTAATTATTATAATTAACGCTTAAGTTTGATCTCATTGTAAACTATTGTTAAATTTGTAAATAAACTACCTGTAGTCTTTTTTACCCATGCTAGGAAGTATCCAAGTTTAAAATGTGTTTTTTTTTTATTTTGTACGTTATCTATCGGCGGATGCTAATTATGTAGTGTAATTATATAATTGAAGGAAATAAACGCACAGTAAATTCACATGTAGTAAACAAATCAAAAATACAAATTATGAGATTTGACAGATATGTAAAAATATGACCATTTATAGTAATATTTACTTTAAATTGAAATATTTTTACGTACCTAAGCAAAATGCTGTTTATAAATTTTTAAAATTTCATAATATACAATGTTCTCAGAACTGGCAATGCTGAAAAACATTACGAAATGCAAAAAAGAATGCAAGTTAATAAATAAATGTTTGCATCATCAGTTCTAGTACTTACAAGTATTAAAAAGACATTGCAAAAATCGCCATGTCTTTTATGTAGATAGGTAATTTGTAAAGTATTATAAACGTAACGTGCTTTTTTATAATAAACACATTGAAAGTAACGTGTTATACAACGCGTTAATGAAAAAACGTGTTGAATATAAAGCGTTTAATGAAATAACGTATTAATAACGTGTTTTCAACTTACGTTAACATGTATTACGTTAATCGATAACGGTTACTTCTGTTAAATTTTTACATTGGCTGACCATCGGATGACTGGCGCAAGTTTATGCTAGGGGTTGCTTCCTTACGAATTTCATGTTTTATACATAAGTACTTATCCCAATAATTGTCCAAAGGCATAGGCAGACGCATATATTCAAGATTCTGCCATAATGAATCAGTCAGTCAGTCAGTGTCAAATACAGAGGTCCTTGATGATACTTGTCCTATAACGTTTCAATATGTGCATATCAATATGATTTTTCTAAAGGGAAATTATTTTAATCGTTATGATGTGTGCAAGAATACTACCACAAATATTACAGAAGAATATTTTTTATAACACAAAATTGTCTGTACTGAGGATAATATTTTTTTGAGGGATGCCGACATCGCCTTTGTGGGTCGCTTGATGCGAGATTTTCCATCCCGAGCCCTTTAAAATTTTCTCTGTGTCCTTGCCAAATCGCACTATTTGATGGATGGACTCTGTACTTATTATACATGTAGTAGGTACCTTCATTTTCCTAATATCTAGTAACATTCTAGTCTAGTCAAAATGTGGATCTAGTCAACCCGAGACTATCTAGTCTCAATTTAGAATAATTTTTATTATTTATTACCCCTTTTGGTGCTTATTTTGTTATATTTATGTAGGTACTTAGAATCATTTCTTTTTGTTGACATTGACAACAATATGTTCTTTTTCGATATTATAATATATAATATCGAAACTATAATACATAATTCGATACTAAAAAGAATGTACTATTAATAACACTTTAAGCTAAAGCTAGTTATATTGCGTTTCTTTTAACTAAATCGTTAAACTCGTTATTTTTGGGACCACTTTTAATTATTTGTTCCATTAACGTTTTTATTTTAAATTATTATTGTTCTACATTCAAACCTGATTTAACATATCACAGATCAATAAAGAAACATTATAAAATATTATGAAAGAACCATTTGAAAAAAAAAAAATCATAAAAGATATTAGAAAATAATAAAAACTAACGTAACGGTTTATTATCGGTCTATAAAAAATTACCTACTTCATCAACAACTGAAAAACGATAACGTTAATTTATCTATTGACTTTACCGTGGTTGATTGTTATATTTCTTTTTGTAATTTATAAGCAATAATTTTACGTGAGAACGCCTTTATGATTAAGTATATAAATTATAATATTTTAACATTAAAAGCAAGAAAATATAATTTTTGTACTCAGTAGGTATGTTAAGAGGATCTTCGTTAATATTTACTTGTCCTGGCTGGTATTAATTAAAAAAAAACATACAATGGTGATTTTTCTTTTTGTGTGTTTAACTCTGTAAAATAACTCATTAATAATACTTAAAATAACTTGGGCAGCGAGTAGGTACATGGAATGAAAATTTGTATTATTTTGATTTTCATAACATTATTTGCTCGTTGGGCCACTACTGTAAATTGTTAGTAGATATACTATGCTACGCTATAACGGTACTGTAACTTGCTTAAGAGACTCAACGGTTAACATTGAAAGAAAATAATAAATTGGGAAAATGATAATGTGTTTTATTTACTGTGACGCACTCAATCCCTGGCTTTTAATTCTTCTATTTTATGTATAGGATTAAATTTCACTGTCACTCTAACTCAGATTACTAACAGAGATTGTTAACGTTATACCTACCTATTACAACGGTTAGCACTTTCCATCAGTTGGGATGTATGATTGCCTGCTACCTAATTTTAAAAAAAAATTAACGAAATATTCAAAAAAAAGATTAATTTAAAATAATTTTCGATTCGGCGGGAAACTTTCAGACAAGCATTACATTGTGTTTTAATAATTTTTCAAAACTAGTGTAATTTCGAGTGTTTATGTGTAATTTATGGTGGATTATTAAACATAAAGGTTCGACAACGTGCAAAAGTGTTGGAAAGTGATAAAGCGCAGTGAAACGCGAGTTTTTAGGTTTGTCGACGAATTCCACAGCAAGCCCTAGTAAGGTACCACCGCCTTACTAGAGTAGAACTTAGTCCAAACTTGGACATACATGAATACGCTGCTCATAAGAAGAATCATAATATGAAAATGATTTATATTTTCACAATGAAATTTACTTGACTTTGGCATACTCTCAAACCGAGAAAGTCCAAGAACAAGAAGAAAAAAAAAAAAAAAATAATTTTCTGTTTAGCCTTGCCCACGCTGGATCCGCATTTGGTGAAAATTTGTGAAGATGTTTGGATGTTTGTTACTCAATCACGCTCTAACGGCTGAACGAATCTTTTGAAATGTGGTACTATGGTAGATTATAGTCTGGATAACACACAGGCTACTTTTCATCCCGGGAATAATGTCCCCATGTGAAACGGAAGCGGGAAGTAGGTACACGCTGGTGAGGCCACGAGCATCAGCTGGTAATATTATAAATGTGTATGAGAATGTGGATGTCTATATGTTTCTTACTCATTCACGCACTTATGGCTGAATGGCTTTTTTATATATTTAGCTCGACAAATTGACTTCGCCACCAGCCTGATGGTAAGCCGTGGCGCATCTAGCGATTGGGGGCCAGTCTATATTAAATATATTATATACTAGAGGACGTCACGCAGTTTCACCCGCGTAGTCCCGTTCCCGTGGGAATACAATATTATTTCTTCAATAAGAACCTTCTCCTGACAATACCTTACACAACAAAAAAAGAATTAGTGAAATCGGTCCACCCGTTCTGAAGTTAAGCGCTTACCAACACATTTTGCGAGGTTTATTATATATAAGGTTACCTATTACTATTAATAGATTACATGGTGTGCGAACGGGAGCAAAAAAAAAAAACGTGCGACCACGATCTACTAAAAAAAATATTTTCACCGGTATGGCCGTACATGAAAATATCTCTACGATTTCCTCTTCTATACCAATTGAAGTTCCGCTACTCACCAACAGATGGCACTAGTTGTACATTCCTTTTGGGACTTACGTGTTTTCACAATGCCTCAAAACCGAGTAGGGGTTGGATTTCATTGGCTGCAAGGAGCAATATGGTTTGACTTTTTATGTTGGACAACGTCAACAAATTCAGACGTGGGTCATTATCAAATTTTGCGCAGGTAAATGTAATTTAAAATCATATTTTTCAAAAAAGAAATGTACGATTAGATTTTACTTTTTTTTATGTCCGTGTCCGTTAAAATAACTGAATTATCATATATTATAGTTGGCCGCGATGTTTAACCAATAATTTAAGATTTATTCCAGATTTAATGGATCGGGGTGTAAAAAAATACAACTTTGTTACCATTACGTTTTAACCTTTTATTACGAAATTTAACAAGTCAGTCGCAAATATTTTGGCATTATTATTAAACAGCCTTCTACCTTTATCATATAATTAGAATCATAACAGTCTTTTTTTAAGTTTAACAATCATTAATTTAAACTCTTAAACAACTCTGTTACTTTCTGAATATTAATATACCTAAAATTCTACCTAAGTCCTCCAAATATCTATTTATTAACAGCTAACTGGAACATAATACTGTATAAATATCTAATAAATTAACGCATCGCTATATTTGCTACATTATATTGACTAGCTTTTCCATAAAATCTTACTAAGGTTTACAATCTTTGGGACAGAAAAGTAACAGAGTTGTAACACAGTAACATAGTTGTTCTTTTCATTATCTAATAGACTACGTAATAATTTGCACTTAGTTGAGCTTGAGATCTAAATCACTTAACAAATAAACAATAATACTAGTAAATAATAAACTTATAATTGTAATTTACTAATCAAGAGCTTACTATCTTATTATACTCTTTTCTCTTTATAGCAATAATAATTATTATGGTCTTGGAAGAGTAGCTGAAAAGCTAGTTACTTATTTCTCAAATATATCTAAAGGGGTATCGAATTGATAGTAAACTCTTTTACCTTTGCAGACTTTTTTAGGTTCTGGAACAATGGCAAGTAAATTATCAAAAGGCTCGTAGGATAAATCAGTCTCAACTAATTTGTATTTTGTTGCAGTATTGTCAATTGCCTTGAAAAACATAATTTTAACCTCACCATCTTCTTCTACTTCAGACAAGGCCTTACCCAGGTAGACGTAATCTTGTTCTGAGCCGGAAACTTTCACTAAGACGCAAACACCTTGTTTTATTTTACTGACGTGAATATTTTCCCTTTCCATCAAGGCATCTTCATTTTCCTTTGATGTGCATGGTTGTTCTACTGAAGAGGTGGTAGAAGGTTTTTCTTTCAAAGATATCAAAGGGGCATCATCAGCATCATCGGAGTCTGAGCTATAGACAATTTTTTAAAACCCTGGTGTTCGCTTTTGATGAAGGTTGCTTATATCGGACAGCACATGTTTATCGCAATTGGAAGGAATTGGCTGTTCCACAGCAGTTTTCAATGGAAAATAATGCTTAGGATTCATGCAAGTGCAAAAGCCCCGCTGACAAAAACAACTTAAATTTCTATACTTTAGACCTCCAGGCTCCTCAGTGAAAACCTGATGAACTTTCATTGTACCTAATAATGGCAAGATATTAACCGGGATCTGTTTTGAACTCTCTTCAATATCCTCATTTGTTATCAGATGTAGCCTCACTTTACTCACATCTTTCAAAGCAAGATAGAAATTTGTGGCATCAGGTATATCACTTCCGTGTGCAACAAGTTGGTCAGCAGCCCGTTTTAAAAAACCACCAATCCCGTCTGCTGCACCTTTGCCATGGCCCGCCTCGAAAAAATTCCAGGTAACTTTGGTAAACTTGTAGTCAGAGAATAACTTTGTGCATATCAGATAAAAATTCTGTTTTTGCCGATATTGAGTGGCAGGGCCATCTGAAAATACATGCAGGACATTTACTTCTGAAAATTTCTCATGAATTGAAGCAAAGATGGGATGGAGGTGAGCCCATATTGCAGCTGGATTGTGTAAAAGGTTTCCAGACACGGTACAAAACGATGATACCTCTATTTTATTGTCTGAACCACGGCTGTAGATTACTCCAGTGTGCAAGGACACTTGGTTTCGGGAACCTCCAAAATGATGAGATTGTACCTCTTCAAAACATTTGCAGCTGTAGTTTTCACTGAAGTCTATGTGCAGTGCAATTTCATTGGTGGTCAACTCATCTATGCATTTTCTGTAGTTCCTGTACTGTGTCTTGATGTAATAAATATGCCTTTTAAATTCCTTTAGTGTAATTTCAAACTTTTCCATCAGTGCCTTTCTCGTACTTTCTGTTTCCTCTTTAACGTTTTTTGTAACTTTGATTTTCTTTCCTGCCTTCTCTATCACTTCAGTTTTACTTATCCACTGAGGATATCTTACTATGATTTCGTCTTTTGACGTATCAGTAAGAATTGTTTTTGATTGGCATACGGAACAGATTCCGGTCATACACACTAATGAATCTGGATTGCATACTTGGTCTACAATAATCTTATTAAGATCGAATGTTCGAATAACTTTGTTTTTACACAAAGCAAACGCTAAGTATTGGATATTTGTATGAATTCGACACAAACATGTTTCTCTTGCAGCGACAGTAGGAGGCACAACAAAAAATGGTCTGTATCGTGTAAATGTTTTGTAACTGCATCTCAAGGCAGGATTTTCCTGTTTAAAAGATACATAAAGGTTCTTCATACTATCGAGTAAGTAGCGCTTCTGCATTTTATCTTTCTTTAGAGACACGGTTTCCTTTTTTCCAGCAGTTGCCCTTGATATATCGTCACGTTCAAAAAAATCCTTGATTTTAGTACTTAACACCTTTACATTCAAAATTGGTTGTTGTTTCCTAACGTAACCTTGGTCCAAAGCAAGACATTCTTTTATCATTTGTGTTTTCTGCCTACAACGCTTAACGGTCTTCTCTTCAAATATTTTTTGAATTGCATCTTTTTCCTTTCGAGTTTTCACATTTTTATAGCGTTTTTTAATAGCATTTGATAAAATCTCGTATTTTTGGTGCTTAGTTCGACTCCCGTCTTCATTTTGAAATCGCTTTCGTTTTTCTCTGTTGTACCGTTTCTTGTACTTTTCGTATCTCTTGTTTACTTCGTGTAATTGTTCCTTCAATTTCGTATTATCTCTAAATAGCTTTGATCTGTTTCTTTTTACTTGCTTTCTGCCGCGAACTGCTGCTGATGTAGAGTTAGGAGTACTTTCACGGGAAATCGACGGCTGAGGTGTAGACAAATGACGATCAGCTCTTAAAACAACTTGATGTTGATCTGCGTGGGCTGGGCTATTTGAACGAAGGGGTGATGACTCTGGAGTGTGCATAATAATGCTGAGAGATCTGGCTTTATCTCTTCGTTTAGCATTCGCAGATCGCCATTTCTTTTTTATTGCTCGATGTTCACGTGTTGTTAAATCACGTACTAAGCGTTTGTTTGCATGGTATCTTTCTCTATCTTTCCTTTTAGTTTCTGCTTCCTTATCTGGATTATTTCTACGGCGTTCCCGGTATCGTCGCTGCTTCTCAGCAGGCGTTAGAGGCATTTTGATAACGCAAACAACGCACAATATCCTGTAACAATGGTTTATGGGGCTATTTATAATTATTATTTCGATTTATTTGTATATAACAAAGTTATCCCTTGCTTGAGACAACTGATTATTTAAAAAAAATGACATTTGAAACATAATATTTTAGTCGAGTTAAGAATATAATGGCTTATGCAACTCTGTTACTTTCTAAACAACTCTGTTACCATACGGTAGTAACAGAGTTGCGTAGTAACAGAGTGGTAAATTTTACATTCCATAATACATAAGTCAGAAAATAAAGCGTAAAGTTAAATATTTCGCTCACATTTAACATATTTACCCCTTAGGTAACATACTGAACGGAAACCAATAAAAAAACACTCATTTACTTACGTGAATAGGTAGGTAACAAAGTGGATGCGCAATTAAAACACGCCGCACCTTCAACACCTTGCGGTCGACTGCTGAGCGATGTACCCCTCCCCCCGATCTAACGAACTCTCACGTCAAATGCAGACATCCCGCCCTGGATAAAACAATATCAAAAGCAGCGCCATCTTCATTTTAAGTCGTGAATTAGTTCGTAACAAAGCGGTCCAGATGGTTCCGAATAATACGTGGGACCAAGTTTAGATAAATATTTATAAACTATATTTTAATACTGACTGATTTTAAAACATATTTTATTGAATATTTATTATACTCTGTTTACAATAATAATTTATTTTAAGAAGGTTACTGTAGTAGAAAATGCAGTATATGATCTTTATTACAACGGAATGCGACATGGGACAGGTACAATTTGTAAGGAAAACCTTTCTGTTACCACTAATGACCACACTGTTACTTTATTTTTTTTCATAAATTTTTAAACTGTATCTTTATTCCAATAATGAATGTTCGCTAATGCGATGTATTTTGTATTTGACATATAATTCGTTAAGGGTTTTGACATAATTAATAACAAAAAAAAAATTGTTGAGGGACTCGTTTACCTGCGCAAAATTTGACAATGACCCACGTATTCTTTTAGGGTGTCAAGCCGCCACTAGCTGGTAGCAGGGTTCCATACCTATCGATTTAACCCCCATGTATGTTCTACGATTTTTTGTAGTTTTCGAGATATAATGTTCTGCATAATTCCCTATTTTTTTATTATCGATTAAATTTTTTACATCTTGTATCAAAGTTAGGAAGGAGATTATTTTGTCCATAATACTGCAATCAATAGGCATTATAATAATAAAAAATATCCAAGAAAAGTCGAACCATAAAGAAGTTGCAATTATTTAAAGCCACGTAGAAAAATAACGAAAAAAAATTATATCTCGAAAACTACAAAAAATCGATCGAGGCCATCAATAAATGTGTACATACACGTCGATACACACACACGTGCGACGAAAGCTCGCACACTGAAGCTACTTTCATTCATATTTTAATAAACTCAATAGAACTCAACTTAACTCAACTAGACTCAATATTATTGACCGTGTCCAGAGGCCGCTCTGAAGACAAACCCTGCGACTGAACCTGTCCATTTCAGCTCTCTAGTTATCACTGTTCCTGAGATACTGCCTTGTGACAGAAAGACAGACGCACAGTGCACTTCTGTGAAGTCTCAGTAGGTAATAGGGTCCCGTTTTAACAATTCGCGTACGAAACCCTAAAAAAGAACCTATCCTCAAGGTAAGGTAAAACCAAACAGAAATAAAACCACAAAATATTATTTTTCAAATATATTTCAGTAATCAAAATATAATAATAGGCTTACGTTATTAGTTACAAGTCGTATCCGCGGCCATTTTGAAAAATAAAAACGAATACCACAAAACACATGAAAAAATGCACATTTAATTACAAAGAAATTCAAAGATATCACAAAAAATAGCCGAAAAAGGATTATTATTTACATTTTTAAGACTTCCGATAGAATATATAATAATTATAATACATAAAAAATTTGTGCATATTCACAAAGTGACAATTTTAGCTTAAATTTAAATAAATTAAACAAATAAAGCCCTTATTACTAAGTGAATTTAATTTTTAACATCATAGTGCATTTAACACGTTTTTTTTTCCTTAATAATTAATATTTTCATTAAAAAACTGTTTTTTATTCGTTAAAAATGATCGTATTAAATGTTTCGTTTTTTTATTTATTATTATTTATAACTATTTATTATCTTCAATATATCTTTTTTATTAAATTATTTTCGTCCTGTAATTATATAAAAATGCGTTTTTATATTTTAGGTCGTTTGCAAACGGGCGACTAATCGCGGAGTTTTACACACAGTCGCATATTATGATGGCGTTTTTTCGTATTCTAAATGTAAACGATTGCATGTGCATTTAAATATACGTTAAATCACAATATACAATTGTTGCGTTAAATTTAAGACGTTAAATGCCCGTTTACTGTGGGCACCAATACAAATTAATGGGCCCCTATTCATATATTGTTTGATATAGGATTGGAATTCTCAGAATGCACGCAATTATAAACATGTTGATAAAAATATCCAGCTAAATATATTTACAAATAGTCTTTTGGGCTACATAATTATATGTATTTCTTTATAAAATAATATTTAGGCAAGCATTGGACATTTTTTTATCACAAATCAAACGAGTCCAACTAAAATAGCAGAGGAACTTGATAATATTTACAGTTATTTCACAGACAGCTAGAATTTGCGACAAAATAATCGCACGCTCTTGACGATTAGTCGCCGGTATACACTGAAATTTTGCCAATATGCGATTTTTTTGTCGCAGTCTGTCTGTTGTTTAGTACAGGAAAATCTTCTTTCGTAATATTATCACATAATTATTTAAAAACAATTCTTTTCGTATGAGCAAATGTATAATTTATATAACTACTCTTGGTCGTTATTGGATTAGTATTGTGAAATAAAAGCAAAAAAAAAAAGTAATAAAAAAAAAAGAATGAGCCGCCTTTTTTAAGTTGTAGCTGTCAAAAATTAATACTTAGCTAAAAATTATCACAACCATAGATTTAGAATTTTTAGCTGTACATTTTAAATCTATGATCACAACACTCACTGGGCACAAGTAAACGATATTGACATTTCAAATATTGACAGTTCCACTGAACTGTCAATTTTTGAAAATCTTTTTTACAGCTGTTTTAAGTATCTACGTCAATAAGTGTAATGTTGTCACAGAACTTAAAACCTTAAAATTATTACAAGAGTTTGGTAAAATTAGAGGCATCATTTAAAATAATGACATTTATCATGAAAAGCATGCATTTATGTAACAACAATTTGTATTTTAATGAAATGTGGCGGCCCGAAATAAAATTAATGTAATAAAAGTAATATAACTAGTAAATCAATATTCAACAAAATTAAATCTAGCTATCTACGGATTAAAAGCTTTATTTCTTAATAAATTTGTATATTTTATGTAGTTTAAAGGTATTTACACCCTCGATGGATTCTAATCCATCGAGGGTGTAAATACCTTTAAACTTTTTTATTCATACGTAAGGACATTGCCGTACTAAAGAATGCTACCATGTTATGAATAAATTAAAAAGTAAAATCTTTATTAGAAAATGGACGTTTTCGTAAATCAATAAACTGCCTCGGCATAGTTTTAGCTACATTTTAGTCTATCTAAATGTCTTAGCATACGTACAGTGTATACTTCGAAAGCGTTTTTTTTACTATTCCATTATATTCTAGATATATTGTACACATTTTTCTGCGTCATATTTATGAAAAAAATTATGCAAAAGTTTTTTTGTATGATATTTTGAGCAACTTTTTTACTACTGGCCGAAATATATTTAAAAGACAGCATAATTGATCAAAAAAAAAATCGAGGGTGCTTGCGATTATAGCCCAACAGCTTTGAAAAGAGTTTTATTTAAATATATTTTTTTAAATATAAGAATGGATATATAAAAATCGATTCTCTTTCATTAATATGACGCAGATTACATTATATACTACCTAAGTTTGATTTTAAAAATTAAAATACTAAATTTCTCTTGACGTAGTAGTAATAGGATTTGGTTTTACAAACATGTGACTGACAAAAAGAATATTTTTTTATGTAATGTCATAATGACATAAAAAATACTTATAAAATATTTTTTTCTTAACTGGCAATATTTCGATTCGACTTTTTCTCCAGCAAAAAAATTTGTTATACATTGACAGTTTTTATAGATCTGTTGTGTATGTTCAAGAGATAAATATTTTTTGAAAACAAAACAGTGCAAAATTTCGATATTACACATTTAGGGACAAGTAGCTTATATTTACAAACACTAATTGGCCGTCGGTTTTATACTACACTCATGATAAGTCAAAAAAACGTCGGTATTTTTTTCGATCGCGTGAAATAGATGAAAATATTCTAAATTAGATGAAAAAGTAAAAAATACCGACTAAAAATCACCAAAAAATCGAACACGCATTTAATGTACGTCGAGAATATGTATTGACATAAATTTAATATAAGTAACATTATTTAAAAAACGTTTAATTTTAATATTATCTGCCTATTTATGTAATTACCAACTCTTTACACGTTTTCTTTATATATACAATATTGATCACTTCCATTTCGTTTCATTTTAACATTGTTTAGTTCAATACTAACCTAAAAAATAGTGAAAAATATTTCACAAAAAAAACCAAAATTCTTTTTTTTTCGTATTATTTTTTCAAAAGCACAATAAAATTAATAACCGAATGGCTGTATAATATGTACTTAGTTTTTTTTGTGAAATATTTTAGATAGAGCAACACTGTTGATAGTAGTGTAGTGTTGCCTGTTCATTAACAGCAATTTTTACTACAAGCTGCCTTTAGCCACAATATTTTAACCGCTGCAACTTCTGCTTTGAAAAAAAAAGCTGATAAAAATGTTACGAATAATAATAAAATTTGAGACAACACAAAACTAATATTTTCGTTTGCTTTTTTTACATTGATATCCTTAATTAATATAATTTAAAAAAAAATATTACTGTTTTACTGGTTGTATACCGATTTATAACTTTTTATTTTTCTACGAATTATGTCAAAAGAAGTCGTTTATGTCAAAGTTTAAAAAAATATATAAATCAGGAAACAATCCTCTGACAATTGTTTTAAATTCAATATGAGAAAATTAAAACAATATAATGTTTTAGACATGATTTGAAATTGATAAATAATATTATTAGCAAGCATACTTTTGTGTAAAATGCTAGAATATAAACGAATTATGGACATCAACAATTACTTTCACGCTGGAATATTTAAAGTACAATAATGACACAGAAATATCAAAAAGTAATTCCATTTTGCCCACCAAGCGTCCCCACTAGAGGGACAAATTGGATTTTTATATCACTAAGGTGGCAGGCAAGCATACGGCCCTGGTGGTCACCGCTGCCTATAGACGTTTGCGCTCTGCCGACCTTAAAGTATGTCCACTTTTCCCACAAATTCGGTATTATCGATTCAGATTGAAGTAGCAAATTAATATTTATTATGATAACATACAAGATGATTATGAAGTTGACAAGGTCGAGAATTGATTCACACCAATTTTTTTTTAAAGTTATCTTGTAAAATGTTAAAAAAAACCTTTAGATTGTATTCTACCTAGCGAGATTGTAAACTATGAATCGTAAAAAATTGGTAACTAAAAGATGGTTATGTTACGTTAGAACACTGAGCATAACCGCGTGAAGGTGAGCGACCGATTGAACGTCAAATGTTCTATTAATAGCCTTTAGCATCATCATTTTACAATCTAAAACTTCGGTTCCAAAAGTGGCCACTAATGCGCGTAGGTGACCGAGCGAAGCGAGCGGGCTGCGACAGCGGCCCTAATAGGTAGTTTTATTTTGTAATTTTATGTTTTCGTCAGTCTATGATCTAACAGAAAATAATCCGTAACATTGCAAAATTTCGACAGTTTACAATCTCACAAGGTAGAAAATGGTTTTACAATAACATTTAAATTCCAAACAAATTGAAAACCTGATGGGTGTAAAAATAGAATTACTAGTACAAAACCAAAATAAAAGTCTAAATTGCAATCTTTTACAACGACAATTCAATTCCAAAAAAATGCTAAATGGGTGGAAAAGTAGAATTACTAATACAAAACAAGAATAAGATTACAATATAAAGAATTCCTGTTGCGAAAAAAACCTAGAATGTAACAATCAAGTGGTATGCTCACGCTGTAGCGCCGGAGAGGGTGCGGGGTAGGCAGCGGGGCGGGGGCGGGCCTCAGGCGCGGTATCAGCTGAGCGCCGCCACCAGCACGAGCAGAGCCAGGGCGGGAGCACATAGTGCCACCGCGCTACTGCCGTACTTGCTGCTTTGTTCGCATGTGCCTGGGAATATATACATAATATATTACTTTACTAATATTATAAAGAGGAAAGATTTGTTTATTTGTTTTTTTGTTTGTTTGTTTGTAACGAATAGGCTCCGGAACTACTGGACCGATTTGAAAAATTCTTTCACTGTTGGAAAGCTACACTCTTTGCGGGTAACATAGGCTATATTTTATTCCCATATTCCCACGGGAACGGGAACTACGCGGGTGAAACCGCGTGACGTCCGCTAGTCTATACTAATATTATAAAGAGCAAAGATTTGTTTTTTTGATTTTTTGTTTTTTTGTTTTTTTGTTTGTTTGTTTGTAACGAATAGGCTCCGGAACTACTGGACCGATTTGAAAAATTCTTTCAATGTTAGGAAGCTACACTCTTTGCAATGAACATAGGCTATATTTGATTCCCGTATTCCCACGGGAACGGGAACTACGCGGGTGAAACCGCGTGACGTCCGCTAGTATATTACAAAATTGTATGTAATTGTATCAATGACTTGTAATTTGACTGTCTCGTTGGACTGCGGATCACGAGGTCGTGGGTTCGATTCCCACCGAAGACAAAAAAATGTGTGACCCATAAATGTTTGTCTCAAGAGTCTAGGTGTTTCTATGTATTATATGTATGTATTTTAAAAGTATATAAGTATTAATATCCGTGGTCTGATAGCCATAACACAAGCAGGTTATTCCTAGCTTACTTTGGGATCAGATAGCGTTGTGTGAGATGTCAGTTAATTTTTATTTATTATTTACTAGCTGACCCCGCAACTTCGTTTACGTCACATAAGGTGTATGAAAGGAGAGGTATTTCTTCATCAGACTCATCAAACAGCATGTGAAACTGCCCTGTTTGCTTAATCATAAAAGAGCTTAAAGATTAAGTCTATTTTAAAACCATTCAGTCCACGCCTTCGGCGCGGACTGAATTGTTCGTCTTGTGAGTCATAATCATTAAGCTCTTTTATGATTAAGCCAACACGCCAGTTTAGATTTACACCCACATTCAAAGAAACCCCTACAATTAAAATTTTCAAAATATCTGATCCTTAAAAGTGTTATAACTTTTTTTTTATAAACCGATCGACATGAAATAAACGCTAAATGTTAAGTGGAGCAAATCTCAACACAATAAAAAAAACCGCATTGCAATCGGTTAAGCGGTTACTGAGATTAGCGTGCACAACCGTACAGACAAACAGACATACAGACAAACAGACAAAAATTCTAAAAATCATTGTTATGGATTCTATTGCGTTCATAAAGCCCCCCTATAATATTTTTTCTTATTTATCTTCTATGTACAGACAGCGACCTATTACGATTTTATTATATGTATTGATTGATTGATTATATTAATATTGATTGATTTAAAATTGTAATTATTCAAATGATTTACCATTTGTGCTAAATACTCCGATTTTGGTCGATCCCCCCTTAATTGTTTAGTGGGACATTGTCACACAACGTCATCTAGTCAAAACTATGCTAAAATAAATTTGTGCTATAGGACATAGACAACTGATAGACATCTTACTTCTTACTAATATTATAAATACGAAAGTTTGTGAGTGTGGATGTTTGTTACTCTTTCACGCTCAAACGGCTGAACGGATCTGACTGAAATTTGGTACAGATATACATTATAGTCTGGAATAACACATAGGGTACTTTTTATTCCGGGAATAAGTTCCCACGGGAAGCGGGAACGTGAAAAAATTTTACGCGGGCTAAGCTGCTAGCATCAGCGAGTACTTATATATTTTTAAATACAAACAATAAACATACAAATTGTACAAACAGAATATACATAAATATTTGTTTTGTAGTAGAAAATCTACTACAAAATAAACATTTATGAACCTCACAAATATTTGGTCCGACCTGAGAATCGAACCCAAGACATTCAAATATTATTCATATAAAACTAAAAATGTATCACCATTAATACTACCCGTTCGCTCTAACTTTCCCGCTGGCGTAGAGGCGTATACCCGAATTGTTAATTAGACGAAGTAAATTGACAGTAGCTAGTGTCACTTCGTCATAGAAAATACGCAACATTGTATGAAGAAGTGACATTAGTTGCTGTCAATTTACTTCGTCTAATTAAAAAATCGACTTTAGTATGGAGCCGAGCGGCAAAGTTAGAGCGAACGAGCAGTAAGCAAGTATATCTATCGATTAAACTTCAATCGTATAGATAATTCGATAAAACAGTGATATTACTATAATCCCCCCTCAAAACACCACAAGCAAATTTCGTACTGGTGGTGGTCTTTAAGGGATAACTATACATAAATAAATAAATATAAATTAATATTCACGGACATTTCACACAACGCTATCTGATCCCAAAGTAAGCTAGGAATAACCTGCTTGTGTTATGGGTATCAGACCACGGATATTAATACATTAATACTTTTAAATACATACCTATCATACATAGAAACACCCAGACTCTTGAAATTTCACTACACTTTTACTGAACGGTAATAGCAGTTTCTAGTATACGTGGGGACGAACATACAGTCAAATAAAACAACTGGCCAAGTGCGAGTCGTACCAAAAAATGGTAAAAAATCACGTTTGTTGTATGGGAGCCACCCTTAAATATAATATTATTTTCTGTTTTTAGTATTTCTTGTTATAGCGGCAACAAAAATACATAATCTGTGAAAATTTCATTTCTCTAACTATTACGGTTTCTGAGATTTAGCCTTGTGACAGACAAACGGACAACGAAGTCTCAGTTAATAACGGTCTCGAAAATACTGAACCGATTTGAGAAATAATCTGTTCTGAAACTACACTATCCCGGGTTACATCGGCTATATTTTATTCCCGTATTCCCACGGGAACGGGAAGGCTACTTACCATTAATGGTGAGGTTGTAAGCTTCCTCTACCGAAAACCTCTCACTGTTTGGAAACTACACTATCCTTGGGTGACATAGGCTATCCTTTATGTCCGTATTCCCACGGGAAGGTGCTCTAGTACAATAAAAGCGACTTACCATTGATAGTGAGGTTGTAAGCCTCGTCTCCCTCAGTGCCGGGGTCTATGGTCCGGTCACAGGATGTAGCCACCACCGATACTGATAGGTACGGAGGCTATACATTCCCGTATTCCCACGGGAAGGTGCTCTAGTACAATAAAAGCGACTTACCATTGATAGTGAGGTTGTAAGCCTTGTCTCCCTCAGTGCCGGGGTCTATGGTCCGATCACAGGATCTGGCCACCACCGATACTGATAGGTACGGAGGCTATACATTCCCGTATTCCCACGGGAAGGTGCTCTAGTACAATAAAAGCGACTTACCATTGATAGTGAGGTTGTAAGCCTTGTCTCCCTCAGTGCCGGGGTCTATGGTCCGGTCACAGGATCTGGCCACCACCGATACTGATAGGTACGGAGGCTATACATTCCCGTATTCCCACGGGAAGGCACAGCTAGAACAATAAAAGCGACTTACCATTGATAGTGAGGTTGTAAGCCTTGTCTCCCTCAGTGCCGGGGTCTATAGTCCGGTCACAGGATCTGGCCACCACCGATACTGATAGGTACGGAGGCTATACATTCCCGTATTCCCACGGGAAGGTGCTCTGGTACAATAAAAGCGACTTACCATTGATAGTGAGGTTGTAAGCCTTGTCTCCCTCAGTGCCGGGGTCTATGGTCCGATCACAAGATCTGGCCACCACCGATACTGATAGGTACGGAGGCTATACATTCCCGTATTCCCACGGGAAGGTGCTCTGGTACAATAAAAGCGACTTACCATTGATAGTGAGGTTGTAAGCCTTGTCTCCCTCAGTGCCGGGGTCTATGGTCCGATCACAAGATCTGGCCACCACCGATACTGATAGGTACGGAGGCTATACATTCCCGTATTCCCACGGGAAGGTGCTCTAGTACAATAAAAGCGACTTACCATTGATAGTGAGGTTGTAAGCCTTGTCTCCCTCAGTGCCGGGGTCTATGGTCCGATCACAAGATCTGGCCACCACCGATACTGATAGGTACGGAGGCTATACATTCCCGTATTCCCACGGGAAGGTGCTCTAGTACAATAAAAGCGACTTACCATTGATAGTGAGGTTGTAAGCCTTGTGTCCCTCAGTGCCGGGGTCTATGGTCCGATCACAAGATCTGGCCACCACCGATACTGATAGGTACGGAGGCTATACATTCCCGTATTCCCACGGGAAGGTGCTCTAGTACAATAAAAGCGACTTACCATTGATAGTGAGGTTGTAAGCCTTGTCTCCCTCAGTGCCGGGGTCTATGGTCCGATCACAAGATCTGGCCACCACCGATACTGATAGGTACGGAGGCTATACATTCCCGTATTCCCACGGGAAGGTGCTCTAGTACAATAAAAGCGACTTACCATTGATAGTGAGGTTGTAAGCCTTGTCTCCCTCAGTGCCGGGGTCTATGGTCCGATCACAAGATCTGGCTACCACCGATACTGATAAGTACGGCACTAGCGATCCGTCTAGCGAATCTGTCAAACGAATAGAATAGATTAGAATAACGGTTTAAATTTAAATACATAAATATATAAAATAAAGATTGTTTAAATTAGATGTCCAAGAGTCATATATTAAAATTCATTCATAATAATATAAACAATACTATTGTAGTACAATCAAATTTCAACAATATTCATTAAAATACTTTTTAAATCAAATTGCAATACAAAATAATTAAAGACCTAGGCGAGGCCGCTGTGGTAGCCGCAGGTCTGTTGGGAGTCCTGAGACATCCTTCCGAGGGCTTACCCGGGGCTCCCAACCGTAGGCTGTTAGGTAGGATACGTGTGGCTTCTAGTCGGTAAGAGTCCGGCATAGCATCCATGAGGATTTTTTCTCACATTAAGAAAAAAAGAAAAAGGGCTGAATTTTAAAGTTTGTTTCATAATGCTGAATTTTAAAAGTTTATTTTGGTTATGGCTTTTGTGCACCAAAGTATCGCTACTATTCCTCTGTCTACCCCTTCGGAAATAAAGGGGGTCATTATAATTATGTATGTATGTATGTATGCTCTAATACCTATAAAACCAAATATATATAATATATAATATAAAACCAAATCTATACTAATATTATAAAGAGGAAAGATTTGTTTTTTTGTTTGTTTGTAACGAATAGGCTCCGAAACTTCAGAACCAATTTGAAAAACTCTTTCACTATTAGGAAGCTCCAGTAACCCCAGTTGACATAGGCTATATTTTATTCCTGTATTCCCACGGGAACGGGAACTCCGCGGGTGAAACCACGTGACATCCAGTAGTTATAAATAACACTCACCATTCCTATACTTGGTGGTGTACAGGAAGCAGACGGGGTGCGCCTTGGCCTGCGGAGCTCTAACCTGCGCGGCGACCACCATGCCCGTGGCGCCCTCGTGCCAGCTGCCGTAGCACGTGTACGCTGGGGGACCAACCGACAATGTTTGAACCGGAAATATTTGAACTGTCGAGTGTCTTAGTACTAAGTTGGTGTGAACTTGTGAACCGTCAATATTTGAACCGTCAAAGTGAGAACCGTCGGGTATTTGATATGACACTTGGTAATACAGAAAGCAGATGGGGTGCGCTTTGAGCTGCAGAGCCCTCATCTGTGCGACGACCACCACTTCTATGTTACCTTCGTGCCAGCTGCCGTAGCACGTGTACGCTGGGGGACCAACCGACAAGTGTCTTAGTACAGTTTAACGTTTTTGAACCGTCAAAGTTTGAACCGCCGGTTTTTCAAATGTCAAAATTTGAACCGTCGAGTGTCTTAGCACAAAGTTGGTTTAAAAATTTTTGAAGCGTCAATTTTTGAATTTTCGAGTGTCTTTGAATAGTATATTAAAATTTTTGAACCCTCAAATTTTGAATCGTCAAAATCTGAACCGTCAAAATCTGAACTGTCGAGTATCGTGTGTCCCGGCACAGAGTTACTTTGTCAATATTTGAATCGTCTAATTCTGAACCGGTTAGGTATTTGATATAACACTTGGTGGTATACAGAAAGCAGATGGGGTGCGCTTTAGCCTGCGGAGCCCTGATCTGTGCGGCGACAACCATCCCGGTATTGCCTTCGTGCCAAATGCCGCAGAACGTGTACGCTGGGGAAACGAACCGTCAAGTGTCTTAGTACAGTTTAAAATTTTTGAACCGTCAAGTTTAAACCGCCGGTTTTTGAAATGTCAAAATTTGAACCGTCGAGTTCTTAGCACAAAGTTGGTTAAAAATTTTTGAAGCGTCAATTTTTGAATGGTCGAGTGTCTTAGAACAGTATGAAAGTTTTTGAAGCGTCAATTTTTGAATTTTCGGGTGTCTTAGAACAATATGACGGTTTTTGAACCGTCAATATTCGAATCATCAAAATCTGAACTGTCGAGTATCGTGTGTCTGGCACAAAGTTACTTTGTCAATATTTGAATGGTCTAATTCTGAACCGGTCAGGTATTTGACATGATATTTGAAGTATAAAAGCAGACGGGGTGCGCTTTGAGCTACGGAGCCCTAATCTGTGCGGCGACCACCATGCCCGTGCTACCCTCGTGCCAGCTGCCGTAGCACGTGTACGCTGGGGAACGAACCGACAAGTGTCTTAGTACAGTTTAAAATTTTTTGAACCGTCAAGTTTGAACCGCCGGTTTTTGAAATCGCCCCGCGCGGCGACCGGTCGCCACGCATAATAATCAAGCTTTTCCGTTGAGCCTCAAGCGGCGACCGGTCGCCGCACCTACCCAGACGACTTTAAACTTAAATTTAGCCTTCTTACGTCCTACTTTTCTATGAACAAGTTTGATTGTATGTGTAGTATATAACATTTTCTTGTTTTTGGAATCTTATAAAATGACGTCAATGGGCCAGAATTTTCACAAAAATCGAATAGTTGAAGTTGAGAGTGGATTGCGCATGGATGGCGCCACGATTGCGTTTGTGTAGTACGTGTGTGTTTCGTGTTTTATTATAAACTAGCTGTTACCCGCGACTTCGTCCGCGTGGAAATTATGTTATAAGCAAAGTTTGAACCGTATTCTATTTGAGCCTCTAGGATAAGTCGTAACCAAAATGTGGGAACAAATTTAGGACATCCTCCAACTTACCCGGGGAGTTATGCGCTAGATGGATTTTTTTAATGTGAGGAAAATCCCACATGAATGTACTGTGACTCCCACTGACTAAAAACCACACGTATCCTACCTAACAGCCTACGATTGGGAGCCCCGGGTAAGCCCTCTAAAGGATACTCTAGGACTGCGCTAGATGGATAGGAAGAGACCTCATGGTTTTAGTGGGTCCAAGGCCGGTATGACGTACGTGTTTATTAATTAGCCCCTTTAATAATTATAAGAGTAAGTAGTATGGTGAAGCGCGAATACGAAACGTTTGTTAGATTAGGGCCACAGACTGAAAACTTTACGCATAATCGGAAGAGTTGAGACGATAACACTAACGCTAACGGTAGCCAGTAAATGGCAGTCGTTAAACCAAGTTGAAGACCTTATAGCTTTAATAATTTTCAAAAGTAGGCAGTACTAACGCCTGTCCATTTCAACACGGCAATGCGGCTCACCACCTATTACGTTACGTGGGACAAATTAAAAAAAGGTAAACATATAATATGCCTCGATACCCCTTTGGGAATAAAGGCGTGACCGTATGCATGTACTTATTATGTTTAAGGTGATTTAATTTATGTACCCATGTCACTGTAGCCAAAGCTCAACATTTTTCAGTAAAGTTGTTTTAAGAATGTTCATTATAAACAACGTTTGTGTGGCGTGTTGGCTTAATCATAAAAGAGCTGCTTAATGGTTATGGTTATTGTAAAATAATTCAGTCCGCGCCGAAGGCGTGGACTGAATTGCTTTAGAATAGACTTAATCTTTAAGCTCTTTTTTGATTAAGCAAACAGGGCAGTTTCACACGCTGCTTGATGAGTCTGATGAAGAAATACCTCCACGCCTTCGGCGCGGACTGAATTGCTTTAGAATAGACTTAATCTTTAAGCTCTTTTTTGATTAAGCAAACAGGGCAGTTTCACACGCTGCCTGAAGAGTCTGATGAAGAAATACCTCTCCTTTCATAGATCTTATGTGACGTAAACGAAGTTGCGAGGGTTAGCTAGTCTATACATATAGTAAAACTGTTGAGGGTCGAGAGTCTACTGAAGCCGAAAATGAAATTACATTTTTCATGTGTGTCTGTCTGTCTGTATTCCGAATAAGTATCACGCCGAAGTTACTGAATGGATTTGAATGAAACTTAGTACAATCAGAGCTTATAATCCGAGGAAGATTCTAGGATACTTTTGATCTCGATATTTTGCGCGGTTCTTTTGGGAGAAGGGATGTTAGTTGTTACTTCTCAATGCGTTTTCGGATTCCAAAATTTTTTTTTTAGTGTTATAAAGGGAATACTGTAAGGAATGTTTCACACAAGTTTCCATGTTAAAGGTTTTCTAGTTCAGGAATTAGAGACATCCCAACTTTCGCAAAACCTAGAATTCAAGGATCCCTTTGAATGTAACGGTAAATCTAAACTGGCGTGTTGGCCTAATTATAAAAGAGCTTAATGATTAAGGCTATTGTAAATTGTAAAGATCCTACCTCTAGATTGCTATTCAAATAAAAGATTAATTAAAATTATTCAGTAATTTCTGTATTTTGCAAAAATATACAAACAGATTTTCATTGTTCTCTGCCGAGCTCCTAAAAAATTTAGCGTAATAATATGTTGTCTGAGTGTAAAACCTATCTCCTACTAATATTCCTGCTACGTTTTAGTTAAATCAATCCAACGGTTTAAACATTTCATTGCTCTCTGCCTAGCCCCTAGGATATGTGGCGTGATAATATATAGCCTATTTTAAGACTACACCCCTAAGTAATATTTCTGCAAATTTTGAATCAAATCTGTTCAGTACTTTTCGAGATCCTTCCGGACAAAGCAAAGCAAACAGACAAACAGACAAAAAAAAATCTAACTATATTTTCAGCTTCGGTATCTTATGTAGAACACCCAGCGAGTATTTTTTTGTTAATATTTCCAATGTACAGTTTTGGCTTTTCTATCATTTTATTATATGTATAGATAGATTTTTGAAATATATAAGTACCTATGTTTTTTATTTTTTATTTATTAATCATATAAACAATTAACTTATCAAAAAGGTACTTAAGCATTATAAAAACCTATGCGGTTTGTATCTAATGCTACTAATAATCTACATTGATGGTGTATAACTTTACAATAGTGCTAACATGAAATGATTTTTTAATGATTTTTTAAAATTAGGCACAACATTGTTTGTATCCACATCCCGCAATTTTTGCGGTAATGCGTTAATGAGTCTAGGAACCAGGTAAGCAGTCGTTCGCTCGCCATACGTATTGTTTGCGCCACTCGTACACAACTGGTTTCGAGCGACCGCGCGAGTATATACAGAGTGTTTTATTTTGGTTCGAAAATTTTGATTATAAAAAATTTTCTGTGAGTAACATATACTTGACTTGATCCTGAACTGGCAAGATTTTGCAGAAGTTAAATAGGCCATTAATTTGACTGTACCGTTATTCGAAGCTTATTTAATTGAGATAGGCACTTCCGTTTCCGGCTAAACATACCTTTCCTTTTCCAATGTTCCTGTCTCTTTCTGACACGTCACTTCCGCCTGGCAGTGGTGGGGTAAGTACCCGTTCGCCATTTTAACTTCATTGGCGTCTTGTTTCCCGCCGTGAACGGTCGTGTGACTCTTGGCCACAAGACCATACCTATACCTTATATATAAATAAATAACAATGGGGGTGCCCCAGGGTTCAATTCTGGGACCTTTTCTATTTTTAGTGTACATAAATGATCTCCCTCACCTTATAAGAGACGATCACGAGGTAGTTTTGTTTGCTGATGACACATCTTTAATATTTAAAGTTGAACGTGGACAACGCGATCTTGACGAAGTAAACAATGCCCTCTCTAGGGTAGTCCACTGGTTTAACGCAAATAATTTATTGTTAAATGAAACTAAAACAAAATGTATTAGATTCACCTTGCCAAATGTTAGGCTCGTTAACACCAGTATTAAGATTAGGGATGATCAAGTAGAATTGGTCGATGAAACTGTCTTTCTGGGCATAAAGTTAGACTCCAACTTGCAGTGGGGGCCTCATATCGAGAAAGTCTCGGGCAGACTGAGCTCTGCAGCCTATGCCGTTAAAAAGATCCGACAACTGACAGACATTAGAACAGCGCGTCTTGTCTACTTTAGCTATTTTCACAGTGTCATGACCTATGGCATACTATTATGGGGTAACGCCGCCGACATCGAATCTATCTTTGTGTTGCAGAAAAGGGCTGTCCGGGCTATCTATGGTATGGGGATTCGGGAGTCATTAAGAGAAAAGTTTAAGGATATCAACATACTTACTGTGTATTCACAGTACATATATGAAAACTTATTATATACTCATAAAAATAACAGTAAATTTATTAAAAATAGTGATATCCATAATCTAAACTTAAGAAATAAGAATAAATTGGCTGTACCTAGATTTAGGCTTAATAAAATAAGCAATTCTTTTGCGGGCAATTGTATTCGAATGTACAATACATTGCCGACAGCCATATCAGGTTTGTCAGTTAATAAATTTAAAAAACTAATAAAACTTAAATTGTGCCAGAAAGCTTATTATAGCATTAAAGACTTTCTAGAAGACAAGGCTGCCTGGCAGTGACACGAATTGCTCCTTTCTACATTAAAAAAAAAACTGTATTAGATACTAAGATACTAGAAGAGAAGGGACCAGACTGAGTTTCTTGGGGTGTTCTTCTCAGTCTGTAGTATTTCCGAACCCCCGGTAGAGTCACAAAAATTTTGACAAACCTAAATAATTTTTTAAAAATTTCAAAGGGAATAAATTTTATTTTATTTTATTTTATTTTATTAAATATACCTGCGTAGTACATAACTCGTGATCGTGATCATAATTTATTAACAGTTAAAGAATAAAGATTGATATATCGTTTTATTCTAAATTTTTTACAAGTACCTACACGTAAGTAACGTTTTTTTCAGTGTGTGAACAAAGTTTAATAACTTTCGTAATTTAATATGGAAGAATCGTGAAATAATGTCTTTAAGGTAGTTAGTAATGTGCTCCCGGATCCTCCAGCGCCGCGTATGACGGCGTATGCAGCGAGCTCGGTCGAGCAGCTCTAGTTCTTTTAGATCTAGTAGCTCAAGCACTGAAAGTAGCTCCTCGTCTAGCGGAGGTAACCCGAATAGGAGTCATCGCAAGAAGGAAAATAGTGACAATCGTAAGCTTGTTTCTAATCGTTCGTAAGGTACGTATTTACGTATTTCTTTCGTTAATTTTAAATACGTGAATTTAGCTTGCAAATAAATAATAAGGAATAAGATCATCATGTGAGTACAAATTTTGATTACGATTCTATTTCGTTATTGCCGGGTCGGGTATTAGTGAAAATAACTACGATATTCTGAACGTTGAAAATATAATACTTAGTTGTTCTCATATCGATCAAGGATTGGGCTTAACATTAGAGACTAAACTAAAGGAGCCCTCAACGACTAAAACTTCCAAAAAATATTTGGAGGTTGTGTAATTTGCAATAATTAAATAAGAGTGACTGGGATCAGGTTAGGTATTCCGATACTCAAAAAATGTTTAACCTTTCGCCGGGTTATACATTTTATACATAAGATTTACATATCAAAATAGATGGAGAAGTTAAGACATACAATCCTCTTTGTTAATGCTGATAAAGCGTTTGCAGCCCTGACCATGTGTGTACTCAAACAACGGTATGTGTTACAAGGGTTATAAGAAACCCTTGCGGACCTATTTCTGTGGGCAGCGCTTTTTGAGTCGCTTTATTCTAATGCCTTGCAGCAAACAGTTAATGATATTTTTTCCACAGGAGATTTTAACAATTATTCCTCAGATTTAATACAGATCGTTTGTGGACATCGTGCTGAAATTATACAGACACGTAAAGACTGTGTCACCAAATAGGCAAAGGACCCTATGTTGAAGGCCAGCTTAAAGAGAATTCCACCAACTTGTACCAACTTCTTTAATGCGGAGAAATTTACTGCTGTAGTTGAGAAAGCTGGTGGAATTAGGAAATGTTTCGGCTCAAGGCTGACACGTCTTCTGCCTCGCAGGCTGAAGCGAAAAAGTCTCGTGGTTCCTCGCAGGGATCTAGGTTTCCTCACAAGCCCTCGCAGGGTTATTCTCATTTAGTTTCGGCTTGTCGACACAGTAGCGCACAGGTGCATTGTGTTGGAAGAATTCCGCCTTCGCAAAGTGGACACAACTGCTGTAAACCACCCTCGCAGGGCGTTCCATGATATTTATACACAATCAGTTCAGTACAGTTCAGTCGCACCGAATAGTCGCAATTTTCGAGGCCGCTCAGGTGCAAAACAAAATAATCAGCCAAAGTATGGGCAAAAGTGTGCATCTTCACCTACCCATAGGAATGACGAAAAACGACGTAAGTATTGTCTCGTTTCGAGCAGGCCGGTTCCTTCAGTTTCACAATCCATGGGAACAAAAGAATGCACCAGATTATATTTTAAACATTATAACCGGGTATCGCATGCCCTGTTTGTCGGTACCCACTACTTAGTCACCCAGGTGTTATGAGCTAAATCTAAATATCCCAGAATCTGTTGCAATGACGTCTATCATAGATATCATGAGGGAGTTCTAAAAGGAGCTGTGGCCTCTCCAAGCTTCCTCTCATCGATGTTTCTTGTTCTGAAAGGCGACGGTTCGGCCCGTTCGATATTATACTGGAAACGATTAAACCAGTAAAAATCAAAACAGATTGATTCAAACTAATAAATGCACATCGAATACCAGATTTTGTGCAACCTCAGGATTGGCTATGCAATGCATGCTACGCCTCGTCTATCGAAACCAATTGCTCGAGATGGCTTGTTTACCTTTTGGTCTAAGCACAGTCTAGACCTTCGCTGCGCTAACAAATTGGATAGCTCAGACTCAGGCTACGAGGCATCTGAATAATAGTCTATCTCGGCGATTTTTTGATAGAAATCAGTACCTGTCAGTGTTTCTAGGAATTTATTGGGATCCATGGTTGAACCGTAAGCGTCTTCTCGACGAGAAATTACCAGGCCTGTTGGACATAATAAGTCACAGGCTGCGGAGGCAACGAACAATTCTCAAAGAACTTCAAAGCCTCGCAGGCTTTCTCAATTTTGCGAGCTATGTAGTTCCCAAAGGGAGGCTCAAGTTTCGAGCGCTTTTGAACTTCGTAAACCAAGGGTTGAGGTCACACTTCAGGATCATGCACACTCTGCCCCTCGTAGCTCTAGACGACTTGGTGTGGTGGCATCAAAATTGCCAGAACCCGTCGGCCATACATAATATGCCACCTCCTTCGCACAACCTGTCTCTCTCGGGTCTGTGGTCAGAGGGGAGAAAAACCTCCTGCGCAACCAAAAGGAGATGTTGGCAATACTAAAAGTGTTCCAAAATCATTGTCAGCTTCTGAGTCCCCAGACAGTATTAATTCAATGCGACAGCAAGTCTGTAGTCGCATACCTTCGTTACGGAGGAGGTACCAAGTCAGTACCTCTCTTAGAACTGACCAACAAACTGTTTGAATAGCAGAGAGTTGTCACATATGAATGCCTTCTATATACTCGGCATGTACAGCAGCCACGCGGATCATCTGTCTAGGTTTCGTGTCAAATTCAAATGACTTTATTGTGGAATCATAGGTATAAAATATGTTGTTCGTAGAAGATACAATAATGTGTCCAACTATGTCCAGCTGCTTAGGCGTGTGGCGCCGTAGTAGCATCTGACTCCAGGGGCTACAAATAAAGTATTTTTCAGATGGGGAGTTCCACTATATAGTTAGTGATTCTGGATCAGCTCGACGACAAAACCCAGTTTCACGATGCTTTCTCCCAGATGTGGGTACTATACTACAACCTAGCGTGGGTGTTTCCTCCACCATACCTAATTCCCAAAGTGTTGAGTTATCTCAATCAAGCTCAGGGAACGTAACTTCTTGTAGTTCCACTATGGGAACGTGTGTTCTGGCGTCCGGATATCAAATAGCGTGCCCTAGCAGCTCCATTCACACTTACGTTTACCATCTAGAAAAAGTCCTGATCGACATAATGACAGGACTACCACCACCGATTGTTCTAGACATGACTCTAGAGGCATGGAAATATGGGGGCGGACTGGGTCTGAAACAGACTAAAATGATAGCCAACTCCAACTTCTGGAGAAGTCATGGCGTCCGTCGACTCATAAACTGTATAGTGCAGCGTGGTCATGATGGGTTTTTTGGCGTCAAAGTCACCAAGTTATCCCTTCAACTGCAACAGATAGTAATTCGGCAAGTTTTTTGACAGATTTACATTTAATTTACAAATTTATCATTTAATACTATCTTGTTACACAAGCCGGTAGTATCAACCGTTTGCAATCCCGAATTATCCGGTCAGTTAAGTAATAATGTGCTGGTAAAACACGTTCTAAAATCTATAGCATTACAGAAGCCGGTCTCTCGTGCAAAGCCACACATTTAGACCATTAACGATTTGGCTAGTTACTTATAAAATAATCGTATTGATGAAGCTAATTTTATTTTTCCAAGTGCAGAGGCATACTGCCACTCTACCTCTTCTATGGTCTAGGAGAAGAATACATGATTCAACTTTATTAAGTATTAATTCAAACTACTTGATTCAAAATAATGCGCTAGTTTTTGGCCAATTTGCGTTTCTGAAACCGATTCAGTGGATTATAAGCAATCTGGCTGAAGGTAATTTAGTATTCTAGAAAATAAAAACTTGAACCTAGTTTTTGGGTTAATGAAATGATCTCCCTTTTAGAGAATCGTAGTATTTCAGCAAAAGCCAGTAATTTGTTCATAAATATTAGAGGTGAACCAAGACCTGCCTCAAAAACCCTAATGGCAGGCTGGATCAAATCTTTATTCGTGGAAGCTGGTATAAAGGCCTCCCCTGGGAGTATTAGATCAGCAGTGGCTTCAAAAATTGGGTTGATTAATAATTATCCTATTGAAGATATAATAGGTAGGTAATTGGAGATCGCAAAATACTTTTTTGCAAATTCCATAGACGTGAGGTTATGCCCAGCGTTAATCAATCTTCGGTAACCATATTATTTAATCCAGTTGATTAGATGTTTATATGATTTATTGATTCTTATTATTCATATTGATTACTCAGTCTCACTCGTCCTGGGACATATGTACGTAAGGAATGGTTTACTTTAATTAATATCTGATTATTTTCTGCGCAGCATCATATCATATTTTTTCTAAGCTTACCTTATTGCCTATTTTACATAGGTAATTTCTATTTTGTATTACTACTATTACTTTACAGCAAATATATTCTATATATTATTAAGTCACATTGGCGTCCTCCGTCACTTCCACCAGGCGATAACAAACACGTCTCAATTAAATAAGCTTCGAATAACGGTACAGTCAAATTAATAGCAGCGTTTTACCTGAAAATAAAACGCATATTAATTTACTTACCTTATTCGAAGCTTATAAATCATTTCTGCCTGGTGAACAAGACTCAATGAAGTTAAAATGGCGAACGGGTACTTACCCCACCACTGCCAGGCGGAAGTGACGTGTCAGAAAGAGACAGGAACATTGGAAAAGGAAAGGTATGTTTAGCCGGAAACGGAAGTGCCTATCTCAATTAAATAAGCTTCGAATAAGGTAAGTAAATTAATATGCGTTTTATTTTCAGGTAAAACGCTGCTATTATCGTCATTTTCAAATTGTTGCTTTATTTTTGTGGAGACGATGTTACGAAGAATTCTTCGCTGTAGATTAAATATACTTTGTAGGTATGTGTTATAAGTGCGACCGTAGCTACTCAATCCATATTAAATATAAGACTCAGCTAGAGAGTTATATAACATCAATTTGATTTTGTACGGAATGCGATTTCTAAGTATAACTATATTTGCAAGAAACTGTCTTAGTTTATTGCAAACATTTTCAATATGGTGTCCCCAATTTAATTTGTTATCAATGATCACGCCCAGATACCGTTGGCTATCAACATTTTTTATTAGCGGACAGTTACATTGACGTGGTGGTGATCCATGTAGGCAGATGTGGTTGTGTACAATCAGGTCGTCATATGGTGAGTGTTTGAGGTGTGGGGATTTGATCTGCATTAGTTGCGTCTTGTCTGCATTAAGTACTAACCCAGCGTCGTGACACCATCTCAAAAGGACATTAAAATCTGATTGCAAGCGTTCTGCTGCTTTTTGTGGGTCTTTATCGGCACTGACTAAACATGTATCGTCCGCAAACTGATAACATGTACATGATTTTAAACATTTAGCCATGTTATTGACGTAACAAAGAAAATGAAGTGGCCCGAGCATCGATCCCTGTGCTGTTCCCTCATTAGCATCCTTGAGGTCACTATATGTGCTTTCTATGCGAACAGTGAATTTTCGGTTTTGTAGGTAGTTTTCGCACCACCGAAGCAATGGTCCTCGCACTCCAGTGGCTTTCAACCTTCTAACTAATGTATATCAGTGGTCTGGATATCATAGCAAACACAGGATTTATTTTTTCTCTATAGGGCCTCCAAGATATTTAGCTTGATAATGTAGCCGGTGTGTAAAACCGATCTCTTACTAATATTCCTGCAACGTTTTAGTTTAATCAATTCACATACTTACATATGGCACTACCCTCTGCCTAGTTCCTAGGACATGTAGCGTCATAATATATAGCCTATTTAAAGATGCTACCTCTAGATTGCTCTTCAAGTAAAAGATTAATTAAAATTATTCAGTCGTTTCTCTATTTTGCAAAAATATACGAAAAGATTTTCATTGTTCTCTGCCGAGCTCCTAAAACATTTAGCGTAATAATATGTTGTCTGAGTGTAAAACCTAACTCTTACTAATATTCCTGCTACGTTTTAGTTAAATCAATCCACCGGTTAACACATTTCATTGCTCTCTGCTTAGCCCCTAGGATATGTAGCGTGGTAATATATAGCCTATTTTAAGACCCCACCCCTAAGTGATATTTGTGCAAAATTTGAACCAAATCTGTTCAGTACTTTTTGAGATTCTTCCGGACAAAGCAAAGCAAACAGACAAACAGACAAACAGATAAACAGACAAACAGACAAAAAATTTTCTGACCATATTTTTGGGTTCGGTATCTTACTTAGAACACCTAGCGAGTATTTTTTTCTTAATATTTCCAATGTACAGTTTTGGCTTCTCTATCATTTTATTATATGTATAGATAATGTGTTTGCATTATTATTTATTATTATACACAGTAAAATAACCAATTTATCAATAATCTGGTTGCTGTTTGCAGAATCGTAAAATTTATTATTTGTCTAGTAAGTAAGAAAAAATTTTTTTTTTGGAAAATTGGAAATCTTTTTTCATTTTTAGGGTGGTGGAAATAGGTGCTTGCGATTACCGATTTACTATTTATTTTTTCAGTGTGTTGAAGGGTTAAAAAGTTTTGAAGCGTCAACTTTTAAATTGTCGAGTCTTTGAACAGTATATTAAAATTTTTTAACCCCTCAAATTTTGAATCGTCAAAATCTGAACTGTCGAGTATTATGTGTCCGGCACAAAGTTACTTGGTCAATATTTGAATCGTCTAATTCTGAACCGGTTAGGTATTTGACATTATACAGGCAGACGGGGTGCGCTTTAACCTGCTATTATTATTATTTAACTGTCGAGTATCTTACCAATATTATAAAGGCGAAAGTTTGTGAGTGTGGATGTTTGTTACTCTTTCACGCTCGAACGGCTGAACGGATCGGGCTGAAACTTGGTACAGGGATATATTATGGTCTGGAATAATACATAGGCCCCTTTTAACCCATTGAATAAGTTCCCACAGGAAGCGGGAACGGGAACAAATTTTACGCGGGCGAAGCTGCGGGTATCAGCTAGTCTCAGTATAAAAAGATGAAGTTTGTTTGAAAATTTTTGAACCGTCAATATTTGAACTGTTGAGTATCTTAGTATAAAAAGATGAATCGTTAGTTGTCAATTTTTGAACTGTCCGTATTTGAACTGTCGAGTGTCTTAGTACAAAGTTGGTGTGAACAATTATGAACAGTCAATATTGGAACTGTTGAATGTCTTAGTACAAAGTAATTCTGAGCATTTTTGATCCGTCTAAATTTGAACTGTTGGGTGTCTTAGTACAAAAGTTAGTTTCCAATATTTAAACTGGTGAGTATCTTAGTACAAAGTTAGTTTGTCAATTTTAGAACAGTCAAAATGTGAACTGTCGAGTATCTTAGTATAAAAAATCGTTAGTTTGTCGATTTTTGAACCGTCAATATTTGAAATGTCGAAATCAGATCTGAACCGTCGGCGTCCAGTACCTTCGTGTTTGATATTCTACTTGATAATTAAATTATTATTAAATATGTGAAGATGTTTGTTGTTCAATCACGCTTTAATGGCACAACTATTATGGCTGAAATTTGACACAGAGATTTAATATATTCTGGACCAACTTTTACTACTTATTTTGCCTGAAATATATTCCCATGGGAACGGGAATAGGTGTAAACTTACCGGTGCTAGTGCAAGCTGACTGGAACTCGATGATGTCTTGGGAAGCCGCACAGCCAATGCTGGCGGTGTCGTATTGTCCCATCACACATTCTGGGGGCTTCTCCGCCTCGCCCAGGCTTGTTTCATCTGGGAATTGAGGAAAAAGTTAATATATTATAAAAAATATTTATGAAATTGTCTATACTAATAATATTATAAAGAGGAAAGATTTGTTTTTTGTTTCTTTGTTTTTTTGTTTCTTTGTTTGTAACGAATAGGCTCCGAAACTACTAAACCGATTTGAAAAATTCTTTCACTTTTGGGAAGCTACACTCTTTGCGGTGAACATAGGCTATATTATATTCCCGTATTCCCACGGGGACGGGAACTACGCGGGTGAAACCGCGTGATGTCCGCTAGTAGGTTATATTTTATTCCCGTATTCTCACGGCGATGTGGTGTGACGACGGAGTCCTGTGTGGCAACGAGAAAGAGAACAAAATGTCACCAACCCACTCGGCTTTTCATCTCGAGGCGATAAAGGGAACACTTTCGCAAAGCGATTCATCACGTAGAGAAGGAAAACTCGAATTGAAACCCAGTTGTCAGTAAAATGGCGCCCATAAGGCCATCAATTTGGCTTAACGATTGTTATCTTACTGACAACCGTGTTTCATTTCGAGTTTTCCTTTCTCTACGCAATGGATCTTTTTGCGAAAGTGTTCCCGCTCCTAAACACTTTCAAATAGCCGAGCGTAACTGTTGAGCGCTTTGCCTATACCTCTAGAGTAATATCACTAACTATTTCTGCTATTGCAAAAGTCTATGGTTACCAACTATTAAATGGGCCATAAGCTTGTGTGCCACCTTCACTTTGAATTAAGAGGGACCGGACGGAGTTTCTTGGGGTGTTCTTCTCAGTCTGTAGCATTTCCGAACCCCCGGTAGAGTCACAAAAAATTTGACAAACCTAAATTTTTTTTTTTAAATTTCAAAGGGAATCAATTTTATTTTATTTTCGTAGTATAAAAAGGATTAGATATATACATACCTATAGTGATCTGTTGTCGTTTCCTGCGACTGTCGGCGAGTGACTGTACGACGGTGTATCGACCGAGCATCGGGCAGCGCGTCGGGTATAGCTGTGTCGCTGGAATTTGGACAAGTTTTGGATTTAATATACATAAAAACGTAACAGGTCGCTGTCTGTACATTAAAGATATACCTATAAGAAATAAAAATAGGGGGCTTTATGAACTCAATAGAATCCACAACAATGATTTTTAGAATTTTTTGTCTGTATGTCTGTTTGACTGTACGTTCGTGCACGCTACTCTCAGCAACCGCTCAATCGATTGCAATGCGGTATTTTTTATTGTGTTGAAGTTTGCTCCACTTAACATTTAGTGTTCGTTTCATGTGAATCGGTTTATAAATAAAAAAAGTTATATGAATCTAAAGAGTCAGCAGGTAATCTATACATATAATATAATGATAGAAAAGTCAAAACTGAACATTGGAAATATTTAAAAAAAACCTCGTTGGGTGTTCAACTTAAGATACCGAAGCCGAAAATATAGTTTAAAAAATTTTTGTCTGTTTGTCTGTTTCCTTTGCTTTGTCCGGAAGGATCTCGAAAAGCACTCAATAGATTTGATTCAAATTTTGCACAAATATTACCTAGGGGTAGGGTCTTCAAATAGGCTATTTATTATCACGCTACCTATCCTAGGGGCTAAGCAGTGATCAATCAAATTGTCATTATAACATAATTTTCACGCGTACGAAGTCGCGGGCAACAGCTAGTATTGTATATACTGGGTGTAACAAAATTACCTCTCCAAATTTATGAGATGACTTGGCATCGGAAATCAAATACAAATATTTAATAAACAAGGGGGGGGGTGAATTTTTTCATTTATTTTAATTTTTTTTGTCGCGCATTAAGGATTCATTTTTTACCGCGGCAATTCGAGGTAACATGGTCGCCGTGGCAAAACAAACACGGAGCACCCGTCTGGCTGTCGTTGTCGCTTTCTACTGCCGCTCAGTAGCGATAGAAAGGGTGATAATAGGATAAAATAGGACCTTTAAAACGTCTTTACAGTTAAAGTATTCATGTGATTTTTTTTTTCATTTCTGTAATGTTTTTTGACTGATGCCACGTCACGTGACGAAATTTGGATAGGTAATTTTGTTACACCCAATATATTAGCTTTTGCCCGCGACTTCGCTCACTAGGTGATTTTAACCAATAACCAATGACTTTGACCTGTCCAGTGCATAGGGCAAAATTTCGGGAAGCTACCCTTTCCCCGGTGAACATAGTTCATATTTTATTCCCATATTCCCACGGGAACGGAAGCTACGCGGACGAAACCGCGTGACGTCCGCTTATCTATACTAATATTATAAAGAGGAAAGATTTGTTTTTTTGTTTGTTTGTTTGTAACGAATAGGCTCCAGAACCACTGTACCGATTTGAAAAATTCTTTCACTGTGGGAAAGCTACACTCTTTGCGGTGAACATATGCTATATTTTATTCCTGTATTCCCACGGGAACGAAAGCTACGCGGGTGAAACCGCGACCGACGTTCGTTACTAGTAGTATATAAGTGACTTACAGACTAGCGTGACATGCGGCGACATCTGCACGTCTCCTGCACACGCGGCTGTGGGTGACACGCTGGGAGTTCCCAGTTGAAGTTCTAACACGCCGCCCCCGCGTCTCCACAGACGGACACACACGTGACCAGATTCACTGTAATGAAAGACATGACATTAACTGCTGGGTACAGGTGAACTCAGAAGAGAGGAACTCTAACGCCGATTAATAACGATTGCCAACGCTGTTGAAACACCGACTTTATTGCGTTACATTAAGATTGAAAATGCAATAACTCCGGAGAGTAGTGCTATCTCGCTCATTGTTCCTCATGGCGCGCAGGCGGCAACCAATAACAAAGGGCCATGTTTGACGCGTCTATGCGGAACGTTGTGATTGGTTAAGATTTTTTCGCGCGTTTCGAATATGAGACTTCTGCGCAGGTACATCGGTGTAACTTATAAACGTGGTACTACTGTATAGGCCTATCATTGACCTAGGTCAAATTCTCTTTAATCAACGGACTGAGAGCAGCGAGTTGGTTTTTGAACAGCCCTTCAAGAAGTGTGATATCATTCAAACTAAGCTACGTCCCTAAAAAAGCTGGACAAACCCAAATAGATGATTCCGCGATAACGGTAAAAGTCAAATATGAAAAGATGTCGGAAGCCTTGGGTTTATACTTACGAAAATTATAAAGAGGAAAGATTTGATTGTTTGTTTGTTTGCATCGAATAGGCTCCGAAACTACAAGACCGATTTGAAAAATTCTTTCACTGTTGGGAAGCTACACTCTTTGCGGTGAACATAGGCTATATTTTATTCCCGTATTCCCACGGGAACGGGAACTACGCGAGTGAAACCGGGAGGCGTCCTCTAGTACTTACAAAAATGTCTATATGCCTCCCAGCCGTAGGCAGATAGATGGTTGGGCATGGTGTGGTTTTAGTCCGTAGGAGCATTATTTGAGGAAATCCTTACATGCTGGGATAGGGGTTACTAGTAATCTGGGATAGACTTTACAAATAATCGAGTATAATTATCTCGATTATTTGTAAAGTCTATCCCAGATTGTCTTTATCTAAAACCACACGTCACAAGTAATCTAGTGTAGAAGTTGTTAGTGTTCTGAGATAGACGTTACTAGTAATCTGGGATGTACGTTACTAAAATCTGTAATTGGCGTTATTTTTAATGTAGGATATTATTTTACGTTTCTACTATTCAGATAAAGAAGTTACTAGTGATCTGTAATAAACTTTACTAGTAATCTGGGATGAACGTTACTAGTAATCTGGCATAGACGTTACTTGTAATCTTGGATAGATGTTACCAGTAATCTGGAATAGACGTTACTAGTAATCTGAGATGGGTGTTACTACCTAATCTCTGATACGCACTACTAGTATTCTGGGATAGACGTTACTATTATTCTGGGATAGACGTTACTACTTATCTGGGACACACAAATCTGGGATACACGCTACTAGTATTCTGGGATAGACGTTACTACTTAACTGGGACATACTGACCTAGTAACGTGGGACTGACGTGTCTACTAATCCGGAATAAACGTTACTAGTATCTTAAATAGACGTAAATAGTAATCTGGAATATCAGTCCCTAGCAATATGGGGTTCAAGTTACTAGTTAAGTTACTTACCATCCTCTAGTATAATGCGCGACAAGTTTCACATATTTCTTGTCCTTTTGTTCAATAATCGAATGACATACTATCCTTTTCTCTTCACGGCGGCCATCTTTCTCTACCTGAAATAGAAAAAAGTTTTTATTTTAGTAATTTTTTCAGTCAATCAGCCTCAACTGCCAAACAGTTGAGACGATTTGAGAGTCCGAGAAGTGAAATTTAATAAGTGGATTTAGCCATGAGAGTGGCGTGAAGCTTGTGTTGTAAGACGGGCGTGGGCGTGGCGTAGTTGTACCGTATGAAGGAGGGGTGGCGTGCGGCGTCTGTATGGCGTTTTATTCCTTAGTGACTTGTGAAGCGTGTAGCGTGTAGTAGAACATATTGGAATACACGTGGCGTGGGTGCGTGGGTGCGTCGTAAGGAGCGGTACCGGACTGTGGCGTACTATGGCGTGTGAACTAGGAGAGGCGTGTGAAGTTGGATTGGGGTGTTATGCGGCAGTGGCTGAATGGCGTTTGGTGCGGTAGTGACTGGCGGCGTGTGAGTGGAGCGTAGTGTGGCATTTGCTTGCGGGCGCAGGAATGGCGTATGGTGCGGTAGTGACTGGCGGCGTGTGAGTGGAGCGTAGTGTGGTATTTGCTTGCAGCGTAAGAGTGGCGTGTCATGTGACCGTGATGTCTACCGTGTGAGTGGCGTTTGGTGTGGTACTGGTTTGCGGCATAGGAGTGGCGTATTTTACGGCAGTGGCTGGCGGCGTGTGAGAGGTGCGTGGTGTGGTATTGGCTTGCGGCGTGGGAGTGACGTATGGTGCGGCAGTGACTGGCGGCGTGTGAGAGGTGCGTGGTGCGGCATTGACTTGCGGCGTCGGAGTGGCGTGTTATGTAACCGTGATATTATGGGTTATGGGGATGCCGTGTGGCGTGTTGTGTTAGAGTGATTTGTGGTGTGGCAGTGACGTGTGGTGTGGAAGAGGCGTGAGAGAGCGTGGATATAGGAGTGGCGAGTGGTATTCTATGTCGTGTGAGAGTGTTATGAGAGTCGCGTATAGTCTGGGTGTATTATGTGGGCTGGAAGTGGCGTGAGGTGTGGTACTGGCACGGGAATGAAGTGGGAGAGGCGTGGCATTGGTGTACGAGTGACGTGGTAATGGCGTGTGGTCTGGGCGTATCGTCGTATATTCCTTCAACGTGTGGTGTGGTGAGTGGTGTGATGAAGTATATCGTGTTCGCTCTAAGCTTGCCGCTGGCGTAGAGGCTGTTGTAGAGGCGTAGTAGGGGGAGGGGACCGGCAAACTTAGAGCGAACGGGTAGTAAATACCTTGAGCGTGGCGTTCTTGGTGGTGAAGTGGTACTGGTGCGCGTGGTCCAGGCTGTACCACTTGTGGTGCTCCACTATCCACGAGGGGAAGTGGCAGCGGTTGTGCTCGTCGTCGACTGGAACACAACAAATATATTGTTTAGGTTTGTGCGTTTGAATGATGTAGTTGCTTGATGGTAGGGTAGATGTAGGCAATTGGAGACAGTTGGCAATGGTGATCACCTTAAAATAACAAAAACCGAATGTGAGCGAGCGCTGATAATGTACTTATACGCTAGTATTGCGTCATCTTCGTTCACGACCGGCGACTGGATTAGTTCGCGCGATTCATTCGCGGGTGGCAGGCGTGTGAAGTTTTCGCGCCATTTTCATCTAATTTTTCGACTTGGTAAGTACAAAGGTAAGTCACAAAATAATAAGTATTTTTTTCTGTACTTCTAATATGTAATAGTCGTAACATTTTAGCTTGCAATACAGCAGCCATTTCCTTATTATAACTTAAAATTTCTTGTCATGTTTATTTTTTCCATCTCATTGCCCATGTATGTAATTGGAGTCGAGTGATCCTAATTGCATACATAGTGATCCCTATTGCCTACATTAACTAATTTTGGTGAAATAGTGTTATTGTTTGTTTGTAGATGCCAAAAATTCGTGCTAGGAAGACAACTAAAGCTAAGTGGACTTTAGACCACCTGGAAAATGCTGTAAAGCTGATTAAAGAACAAAAATTTTCATTAAGGAAAGCTGCCAAGATGATGAACATTCCATTTGCCAGTCTTCACAAGAGGTACAAGAAAAATATAATTAACGCACCTCGTCTCGTATCGTCTTACAAAGAATAACACCATATGATGTTGCTTCATTGGTCAAAAAAGCATTTTCTAATGTTGCCTCCATGAGCAAAGGCGAAGCTGGATTTAGAGCAACGGGCATATATCCTATAAATCCCAATGCTTTTTCAGATGAAGTCTTTCTGCCAGCTGAAGTCCTTCAGTTAGAACCAATTGTTGTTCCAGATGTTGCTGACTCTATTTTAGAATCGACTTCTGCTGTTGCTGATGACTCCGTACCACCCCTACCAGCTACTATTGAGGTAGATCCGAATAGTCCTATTCCGAGCACATCTACATTTTGTCTTACTACCTACTTTTGAACCAACGACTGACATGACACCTAATCCTTCTATTCAAAATTTCATTCAGATGCCTAATAAAATAACTGTTGCCAAGACTAACCGAGGGAGAAAAAAACAGCACGCAACTATTTTGACAACTACACCGCTCAAATACGCCCTAGTGGATAAAGAAAATAAAAGGAAGGAAAAAACTGTGAAAAATAAAGGAAAAGGAGTAGGAAAGAAAAGCAATCCACAAATGATCAGTCGTGAGAAGGTTAAGAAGAAAATTCTACAGGACTCTAATGACACTTCGATGTCAGATGTAAATACGGACGAGTTATGTCAGGATGATGAAAATGATGATGCAGAAGATGCAGGTAACTTGTGTCTTGTATGTGGTGAATTCGGGCGAGACAACGAGACATGGTATCGGTGCACTTCTTGTGGGCTCTGGGCTCATGCCGACTGTCCTGGATGGGATTCCGCGCACAATTATGTATGCGAGATGTGTTGATCACCATTGCCCACATACTGATCACCATTGCCAACCGATGTTGACAATGGTGATCAAACTTATATTTTTATAATTTGATCATTGTACCAAAATTAGTAAACGTATATGACAAAAGTTGATCTCAGTTGATAGTTAAGAAAGTGAAGTTTATAATTAGAATAGAACAATAAATCGTTGATTGATAAACACGTTTTAATTTCTGTTTTTGCTTAAGTGATCCCCATTACCTACATCTCCCCTAAGCTACAATGATTGTAATTGTATAAAATGATTGAATTGGTTAACAGTGGGAAACCGGAACGGATAGTATTGAGATTCTGTTTTTTGAAATCTAGTCTCAAATAAAACAAATCTTGAATGTAAAGAAAAATTGACTGGCCTCGTGGTCCAACGGTTAGTGTGCCTGACTATGGATTCGGAGGTCGTGAGTTCGATTCTTCCAGGGCAAATCTCTTTGTGTGATGAGCACAATGATTCTGAGTCTGGGTGTAATTTGTGGAAATTCTCACACAACATCGTCTAGCCCAAATTAAGCTAATATAAGCTTGTGCTGTGGGATCTAGACAACTGATAAACATACTTTTATATTTCTAAATACATACATAATACACATATTATAAATAAATTACACCCAGACACAGAACAAATCAATATGCTCATCACACAAAGAGATTTGTCCTGGGTGGGAATCAAACCCACGACCTCCGAATCAGTAGTCAGGTACCAGGAGGCCAGTCGAACAATATAAAGATCTAGCCCAATACTTACTGTTAGTCAGCCTAATGATCCGACTGCCATCTGACGGGGAAGTCAGCCCATTGCAAGTGGCGTCTCCCGACTGAGCGATGGTGTACGTGACTGTCTTCTCGATGTGAGTGCCTCGGTACACGAAGCATCTGGAATTTTACAGATATATTTTTTTTTTTTACATACATACATACATATGGTCACGCCTTTATCCCCGAAGGGGTAGGCAGAGGCATATTATATGCCCACATTTCACCTTTGTATAATTTGTCCCACGTAATAGGTGGTGAGCCGTATTGCCGTGTTTAAATGGACAGGTGCAGGTTGTGACTGCCTGCTGTTGAAATAAAGCCTTCAACTTTGCTTAACGACTGCCATTTTACTGGCAACCGGGACCAACGGCTTAACGTGCCTTCCGAAGCACGGAAACGCTCAAATAAATGTCACAAAGTGATCACATGGATGGTCACCCATCCATGGACCGGCCATAGTGAAAGTTGCTTACTGCAGTGATCGTTTACAGAACACTGAGTCCGCGGGGCCACGAGCGCTTTTTTTTTTATCTATACTAATATCCCTACTTATATTTTAAATGCGAAAGTAACTCTGTTTGTCTGTCTATTACGTTTTCAAGCCTAAACGGCTGGAGCGATTGAGATGATATTTAGTATAGGGATAGTTCGAAGCCCTGGGAAGGACATAGGCTACTTTTTAAACGACTGCGCTAAAGGAGGGTTATGATTTTACGCGATAACGACTTCTACGCGGTCGAAACCGCAGGGAACAGCTAGTAATATTATAAAGAGGAGGAGGCTCCGAAACTACTGAACCGATTTGAAAAGTTCTTTCACTGTTAGGAAGCTAGATTATCCCGGGGTGACATAGGCCATTTTATTCCCGTATTCCCACGGGATTGGGAACTACGCGCGTGAAACTGTTTGACGTCCGCTAGTAGTTAAGAAATATACGATCAACAGTACCATAGTCGTATAATAAAACGGAAGTGAGGGTGGAATATTTCCCCCTAATATCAACCGGCTCACTTCCGTACCTTAGTAGTACAATACCACGGAAGTGAGGGTGGAAATCCCCCCCCCCCCCCTAATATCAATCGACTCACGTCTATACCTTAGTAGTACAACAACACGGAAGTGAGGCTGGAATATCCCCTCTCCCCTAATATCAATCGGCTCACGTGTATAACTTAGTAGTATAATAAAACGGAAGTGAGGGTGGAATATTTCCCCCTAATATCAACCGGCTCACTTCCGTACCTTAGTAGTACAATACCACGGAAGTGAGGGTGGAAATCCCCCCCCCCCCCCCTAATATCAATCGACTCACGTCTATACCTTAGTAGTACAACAACACGGAAGTGAGGCTGGAATATCCCCTCTCCCCTAATATCAATCGGCTCACGTGTATAACTTAGTAGTATAATAAAACGGAAGTGAGGGTGGAATATTTCCCCCTAATATCAACCGGCTCACTTCCGTACCTTAGTAGTACAATACCACGGAAGTGAGGGTGGAAATCCCCCCCCCCCCCCCTAATATCAATCGACTCACGTCTATACCTTAGTAGTACAACAACACGGAAGTGAGGCTGGAATATCCCCTCTCCCCTAATATCAATCGGCTCACGTGTATAACTTAGTAGTATAATAAAACGGAAGTGAGGGTGGAATATTTCCCCCTAATATCAACCGGCTCACTTCCGTACCTTAGTAGTACAATACCACGGAAGTGAGGGTGGAAATCCCCCCCCCCCTAATATCAATCGACTCACGTCTGTACCTTAGTAGTACAACAACACGGAAGTGAGGCTGGAATATCCCCTCTCCCCTAATATCAATCGGCTCACGTGTATAACTTAGTCGTATAATAAAACGGAAGTGAGGGTGGAATATTTCCCCTTAATATCAACCGGCTCACTTCCGTACCATAGTAGTACAATACCACGGAAGTGAGGGTGGAAATCCCCCCCCCCCCCCCCCTAATATCAATCGACTCACGTCTGTACCTTAGTAGTACAACAACACGGAAGTGAGGCTGGAATATCCCCTCTCCCCTAATATCAATCGGCTCACGTGTATAACTTAGTCGTATAATAAAACGGAAGTGAGGGTGGAATATCCCCCCCCCCCCTAATATCAATCGACTCACTGCCGTACCTTAGTAGTACAATAACACGGAAGTGAGGATGGAACATCCCCCCCCCCCTCCTTAATATCAACCGGCTCACTTCTGTACCATAGTAGTACAATACCACGGCAGTGAGGGTGGAATATTCTCCCCCTGATTACAAAATGCTCACGTACCTGTATGCGTCTTCATCATAGGTTAAGGCATTCTGCCTCTGAACCTGCGATATTAACCCAACCAGAAACCTAGTTGAACCCTCCTTCCAAGTGGCGAGGCAGGTCAGCTCTTCAACTGTAAGGGAATTGGAGAATCGTATTATTGAAAGATAATTAAGATGTTTGGATGTCTGTTACTCAATCACACAATATCGGCTGAACGGATCTGGCTGAAATTTGGTACAGGGATAGAATTTAGTCTGGAATAACACTTAGGATACTTTTTAACTTAAGAAAAAGTTTAAATTTCACGCGGGCAGAGCCGCCTGTGTCATAGAGTATTATTATAAAACTGAAGAGTTGTTTAATTTTAACACTAGGATCTCAAGGAATACAGGATTGAATGAAAATAGTAGTTTTCGATACAAGTGTGGGATTTCTGTTATTACAACGAGTTACGACAGGTGTTGACCCGAGCCGAAGGCGAGGGTAGACAGTCGGAACGAGTTTAAATAGCAGTCCCACACGTTGTATTGAACAACTATTTTTAATACAGTTGCGAAAAAATTAAGCAATTTTATAAAATAATGAAAACACAACAAACCTGAATATCCAAAATGGCGCCAACCGTAAAAGAATATATACCTTCATAAGCAGAGACTATGGCAGTGCACTTCATACAGCCAACTTTTTTTATTTTTATAAATTTAATTTGGCCGATACTTATACTAATTTATGCTTAAATTTTAATTAAAATTACTTTTAATCTGATATTGAAACAAATTAGTATCTCTTTTTAGAAATATTTGCATAAATAGACATTATTTTGACAGTTGGGAAAGAAATCGCACGAGTGCGGGAAAGGTAAAGAAAAAAGCACGCGTGTGTAATAGCCGACATCCCGAACGCTATACGTCCCTGTAATACGCCACTTTTTGAGCAACTGTATTAAAAAAATCTTTAAGAGTTCGATAGCATATTAATTGAGGAAGAACCGATCCTGAACCGAGCCTTTTGCGTCAGATTTTGTAGTCATAGATGGATAAGGGACTATATACATTAAATCAGATTTATGCCGTATTTCTTTTTTTTCGTATGCGTATATGCGTTGAAACCTTAGACCATATAACACGGGACTAGCCTTTGCGAACCACCGCATACAAAAATATTCTGCCAGTTTTCATACAAGTGAAGGGGGAAACACAAAGACATATAAAATTTCATTGCATTTAAAAATGTATTTATCGACAAACGCGTAATGGCTGTTGTGTGTTAATTGTTATTGTACAGTCAACTACAATGTAATGTACTAGTTTAATCATATAAAATGATGTACTGATGTACAGGCTTTTCATAAAGCCAAAAGACCAAATGGTCATGTGCAATGGCAGAAAACAATGCTTAGGTAAGGCGCATCCTGTGGTTAGATGATCTAAGGTTGAAACATCAGTATTCAGAGTGAGATCTTTCTAATAGGGATATTATAAATGCGAAAGTTTGTGAGTGTGGATGTTTGTTACTCTTTCACGCTCAAACGGCTAAACGGATCGAGCTGAAATTTGGTACAGAGATACATTATAGTCTGGAATAACACTTAGGCTACTTTTTATCCCGGGAAAATCTTACCACGGGAAGCGGGAAATTTTACGCAGGCGAAGCTGCGGGTGATGCCCGCAGCTTCGCCTAGTACATAATACACAGCAATGTTTGTTCGTCGACGTGGACACGAAAGAAAGCGTTCGCTATTTGCTGTGCTCGTTCTGATTCACTGGTGTTCCAAAGAGTAAACTTTGATTAAGTCTGAGTATTCCTTAAGGCTATATATTAAATTTTTAGATACTTACTATTACTCTCAGTGCCAGGCACGTCGGGACATGCCATGTACCTCAGGACCAGTCTAGAGTCATCTGTGCAAGACTCTGCACGGGACGGAGGATTGGCGCAGTCTCCCGAACCCCTGGAAATTTGGACAAAAAAGGTTATTTTGGACACAAAAAGTATATTTTTATGTGAATAGCAGAATGAGTTGAGGCCCTGTTGTAAATTGAATAAAAAAAAGAATTAAAGAGCTCTTTCACTGCAGTATAGTAAAGCGGCCGAGGTTCCACTAGGTGCAAAGGTGCCACTTATAGAAGAGAGAATCTTCGCCAGAACCGAGGTATTCATGTTGTAAATTTAAAAAAAAAACGGATTGGAACAGCTCTATAACATAATTCCACCTTCTCTTTTTCGATCCCGAACAACCCGTGACAGGTAGTAGCGCCACTATCATTCAGTGGAGAGAATCGCCAGAACCGAGGTTTTCAAACGATCGTTTTCCTGTCCTACCATTGACAGTTAGATCGCTATACCAGTGAACGAGTTCTCATCCTCTTACATCCTTGGGATCTTCGAAGTGAAGAAGCCCTTCATTGGGCAGCCAACTTGACAGCAACTGTCAAATCTTGTAGACTGTGAGAATGGTCCCCAATAAGCTAGATGTCGTCTCTTTCCAACAGGCCAGAATAAAGTTCCGGCCTGTTGGAAAGGTCCGCTCAGCTCGAACCGACTAAATCCTTTGTCTTGTGCTGATAACTCCTCGGTAGGATGCCAAGATTTCCGGCAGGCTTTACCCATCAACGTGGTTCGTGTAAGGCTTGAGGTCTAATCTCACTTCTTTGGGTGTATGTTCAGGTATCATTCCCCTTTCTTAGGGGTTGAAGCTGTTGTCATCCTGCATATAGTGTGTGCGTGCGTAAAACTGTTCCCAGCTAGAATGGAAGTAAATTTGAGCAAATAATTGGCATCAGCCTTGTTGCTGCCTCGTTGGTCTAGACTAGTCTAGAGGTTTAAATGTGCGACTGTGGATCACGAGATCGTGGGTTCGATTCCCACCGGGGACTAAATTTGAGTGATCCCTAAATGTTTGTCTTAATATCCTATGATTAAGTATGTATTAATATCCGTGGTCTGATATACATATTTGGGATCAGATAGCGTTGTGCGAAAATGTCCGTGAATATTTATCAGATCTGAAGAACTTACCGGCTGTAAGTAAACGTGAAGGGCGCTGGATGGAAAGGACACGGTGTAGGTTCTGGCCGAGGGTCCTTCTTGAACAACGAGTACAATAACGCGTCGCCTGTGATGCCCTCGCAAATGGCGGACAGCGAGTCCTTCGGGCCGCAGTACGCTGGAATTTTATGGAGAACGTTTTAGTCATAATGGTGTCGATGTTTCCAGTTGGCGCAACAGCTTTTTAGAAGATAAGAACACAGTGCACTTCCCCTTTCGCCTATCAAGATCTCCAGAGTCAAGTTAAAGCCAACTTCACCTGCAATGTTTGCGGCGCTGCTGAGCTGGGCTGAGTCTCTCGTGGGTTCTCAAATCATCTCAGTTAGGTCAAACCGTTTAGGACCTATTAAACAAAAAGAAACCACGCGCGGAATTCAAGTAGAGTAGGCATGGCATGGTGGCCGTTCAAAAACACTATCTTTATAATTTTTAAAATGATTTAGTTTCGTCGAAATTGGACTCTTCTGAAGGTACCAAAATGGAACGAGACCGAGACCGTTTGACATTTTTCTAAAGCTTATCTCAAAACCTAATATACCTTTTCTTTATTTAAATACAGAACATTGAGCTAGGAGTGCTACCTTACGGAACAGCACCTCAATCAGTATTAGTATGAGTAGTCCAATTAGGGAAACTTACTTTCTTTGTACTGCAAGACGTATCTGTGCTTGGCGTGTATCACTAGACACCTGTAGCAGTCTTCGTTCCTGAAACGTTACACAGAACTTCATTAATATCTTTTGTACTACTAATCTTGCAGACACGCATAGGACCCAGCTGATGGAAAGTGGTCACCATATAATATGAATGGTTTCCACAGGTGCTACAGTCACGTAGCCGATCCTGCAAGTTTCTTTTAAGAGAACCCATCATCCACATCCCTTTTGAAGAACTCCACACTGCAGGTGTTTAGGAAAATAGGAAAAACCAAGGCAGGAAGTTCATTCCACAATCCAAGCTTGCATGAAAGTCGTTATCGGACCTTACCGTGCTCGAACGCTCCGGACGCAAAGTGTGAGAATGAACACCCTGTCAGTGGTGAGCAGTGAAATGAAATTACAATTCTAAGGGTTACAAAATCCTGAAGAAGCGCTCGTGGCCCCGCGGACTCAGTGTTCTGTAAACGATCACTGTAGTAAGCAATTTACACTATGGCCAGTCTTTGAATGGGTAACCATTCATGTGACCGCTTTGTGACATTTATTTGAGCGTTTCCGTGCTTCGGAAGGCACGTTAAGCCGTTGGTCCCGGTTGCCAGTGAAATGGTAATCTTTATGACCAGTAGAAGGCCTTTTTAGGCGGCTTGAAAAATTTCAACAGCAGGCAGTCACAACCTGCGCCTGTCCATCTCAACACGGCAATACCTACGGCTCACCACCTATTACGTGGGACGAATTCTAAAAAGGTGAAATATGGGCATATATATATGCCTCTGCCTACCCCTTCGGGGATAAAGGCGTGACCATATGTATGTATGTATACTGTATTTCAATAGCATTGCGCAAAAATGTAAACAAACACATTTAATCCTATATATCCATAGTTACTTGCAATTAAGTATTCACCCTGATTATATTCCAGTATCCAGGAGTCATACAGTTTCGACACCAAATAACTTCTTTATGATAGTTTATTTTCATTTAAAACACCTACTCAGGATAGTAAAAAATTCAATGATTTGTCATACTATATTTTTCTACTCATCTGTCTTAGACAACGATTGTCAAAACATGACATGTTTACATTATTGCCCGATCGGGCAGGATTGGACTATACAACATCTTGGGGTTCTCCTTCCCAGGGGTTTACCTGGAACTCTCGACACCTTGTGGTTTTAGCCAAGATATTATAATAGTATTACATACAGATAGGCAACCCCCTGCTCCTCACTGAGCAAGCTTCTCCACCCCCGCCACAGCTGTCATTATAGTTGGAGGGAATTTTGATGGAACGTTTGCTTAACCTTAGTGGTTAGACACACATTCAAGATCGTCATCATGCACAAACATGACGTGATTTTACTGTAGGTGGCAGAAAACGAATCATTTATATGGAGTTTCCGCCCTGTCCCCTTAGACAAGTGGCACAAGCGTAAAACGCAAACGAAAGGAATAGTGGTCGACCAATCACATCCAAGCTCGTCGCTGGCGTACGAATCGCGCGCAGCGGCTGCATCAAGAGCTTTCGTTTGCTATTTACCTACAGTAGTACCATGTTTATAAGTTACACCGATGTACCTGCGCAGAAGTCTCATATTTGAAACGCGCGAAATCATCTTAACCAATCACAACGTTCCGCATAGACGCGCCAAACATGGCCCTTTGTTATTGGTTGCCGCCTGCGCGCCATGTTCTATGCCCGCAGCATCGTGGTGCAATAAGGAACAATGAGCGAGATAGCACTACTCTCCGGAGTTATTGCATTTTCAATCTTAACATAACGCAATAAAGTCGGTGTTTCAACAGCGTTGGCAATCGTTATTAATCGGCGCTAGCTTGCTCTCTTCTGAGCAGGCGAACTTTGTCGATGCGACTTATAAACGTGGTTCACCTGTACCACAGATTAAATAATAGTTACTACGTAACAGATACATCACTCCCATACTTAACCTCAAAAATATTAGCTATAACATATCGCTACAGTGGAAAAAATGCTCTACGACGTATTCCGAGAGTCGAGATTCGTGCGCACACCGTATGATTGCGTCATCGAGTGACAACTATTGACAACATTAGGGTTGTAAGCACGTAACAAAAATACATATAACTACAAAAAACAATAAACACAGTGTCTGAAAAAAACCTTAAATAACTTCTTCTTCTTTACATAAGAATTATATTATAACTAGCTGATGCTCGCAGCTTAGCCCGCGTAAAAGTTTGTTCCTTTTCCCGCTTCCAATGGTAACTTTTTCCCGGGATTAAAAGTAACCCATGTGTTATTCCAGACTACAATCTATCCCTGTATCAAATATCAGCCAGATCCGTTGAGCCGTTAGAGCGTGAAAGAGTAACAAACATTCACAGATCTACACATCCGCACTCAAACACTTTCGCAATTAATTTTAGAATATTAGTAATTAATCGCGTGAGGTTCTTTTGGGCATTTTTTGGACCCCCCCTCCCCCTTGGTGATATTTGGTGAGGTTTCAGATTACCCCTCCCCCCCTGGGCCGAATCACGTGTATTTTTAGTAACTACAAAGTTTTTTTTTTAATTTTGTACATAGAAGTCTCTATTGTTATTATCTATCCAAACTTCTAGCTAATCCGCGCAACTTGACAGATATGGTATTATTATTTTAATATATCTCCCGTTGCATTTACTCCCGTCGTGTTTCTATATGATATTCATAATTTTGGAGCTAATAAATAAGGTGTCTGTTTGTCAAGCTTAAAATCTTACGTTGGTTTGATCGCAGTTGGCTAAATAGTAGCGAAGTTATGAACAAAAGTACAATAATCAAGGTTGAATTTCCATACGATCATTATGCTTTTGGTCACGACTCTCGATATCCACGTGGACTGAGCTGAGTTTTTTTTTGTTACGGGGGAACGCGTACGCGCAAACCTACCCACTAAACCCCGCGGTGTCCCTCCTTTTTTACTAGATATTCTATCTATGTAACTTTCAATAGGTACAAACGATGCTGAAGCTAAAATAGTTTTTTTTTGTATGTCTTTCGGTATCACGCCAAAATTATGGATAGTACCATTCTAAATAATAATGACATAATTTGGGATTATTATTGATCGGATTGATGCCGATATTCTGCGCGGTTCCTTTGGGAGACACGATGCAAAAACAAAATGTTTTTTGTGTGCTATGATCAACGCAAAGGTATTCCGATTTCAATTAATTTCTGATGTAAGAAAGGAATTAAGTCCTTTATGAATTATTCCATACAAGTTTTAATATTGTAGGCTTTTTTTTGTTCAGAAATTACAGTGATCTTAAATTCAGGGTTCTAAAGTTGCTGATAGAAATAAATACACGTGATATCTCACTACACCCCCCACCCCCCCTGGTGATGTTTCGTGATTTTTGTCAGACCCCCTCCCCCCCCTTTCGAGCCTCACGTGATTAATGGACGACCCCTAAGAAGTAAGATGAAAAAAAAGCAAGACTAAATAAAGCGAAATATTATTTTACTCGGGAAATGTACATTGGTTGTGCGCACTTCGCTCGGTCTGGCGTGTGGCAGCCCTCTGCCGGTCGGCCACGTTAGTTCTGCGTCATAATACTTAGGAGTAGGTGCTTATAAAACGAATTGTAGAGAGTGACGGAGGCCTGCCTGTACGCTTGTGTCACTTGTCTAAGGGGGCAGTGGTTTTAGCATCCATGAAGATGTTCAAACTAAAAAAATGCATAACAATATATCCAACTCACTTATCATGCAGAATGAACTTGTCAATTCCGTCAGTCTCCGTGCAGTCTCCTTTGGCCTGCATTGAGGTGGTGTTGATGTACGTCAGCCCCGGGATCCCGGACTGGAACCAGCCGCCCACCCATTGGTCTGGGAAGTTGCATCCACCGCCTGGAATGGAATAAAAAGAATATGTTAAGTAGATATTTTATGAGGACGTGCGATAGGTGTTGAGCCTATTACCACAAAATAATAAGGTACAGAACGCAATCACAAATTAGAGATAGTACAGATGGAAACTAGTAGTTACTGACTGCCTCTGTGGCGCAGTCGGTAGTGATACCGCCTGCGGCGCTGGAGGTCGTGGGTTCGATCCCCACCGGAGACAAATATTTGTGTGACCCATAACACAAGCAGGTTATTCCTAGCTTACTTTGGGATCAGATAGCGTTGTGTGAAATGTCGGTGAATATTTATTTATTTATTACACAGGTCTGCAATGGTTTTCCTCTTTGAAATCTGAGCAACATTTTCTATAGTTTCTGATGTGCTGATTACGAGAAAAATAATAAAAAAAATCCTACACGTCAGGATTTTTTGATATTGAATATTTAAGATTTTCTTCAAAATGTCTAAGCGCCTACCTTTTGAAATTTATAAAACGTCATAAAATTACTTAAGTTTTATTTTTATTGCATTTAATTAGTGTAAGGGGACATAGAAATTCATGCAAATCAGTAATTTGGTAATTACTACATAATAAGTATAGGTAATTCGCCTTAACCATGTTAAAACGGGTAATTTTGACTTAATTTTGTAATAAAATCAAAAAAATTACCTAGTAGTAATATTAGATACCTATTTTTGTAAATATTATTAGAAAAGGGTGTAATAAAGATAAACCAAAGGGTTTTTGTATAAGTACCCACACTGATTTAGAAAATTAACAGTTGTATCTTGAAACATGAACTTTAAAATGTCATTGCGAACTTGTTTAAATTCTACAAATTGTTTTTGTAATATCTCCCGGAATTTTATGGTGATAAAACAATGAAACAGCATTACAGAGTTAGTGAAAAATATTTACAAAAGTTATTTTGGACACGTATTAAGTAACCAAGACAAAACTTCGACACCTGATAAACTTTGTTCGACTTGTTTATTACAATTTCGCAAGTATTTAAAAGGCCAGAAAAATAGCTTCAAAATTGTTTCATCTATGCTATGAAGAGAGGCTAAAGACCACGATAAAGATGGCTACTTTTGTTTTTGTGACATAACTGGATACAAATCTAAAATAAAAGGGACATAAACAAGCACTAAACTTCATTTCCTAAATTCGCGCATTGATTACTTCCCAGAAAATATAGGAGCCGTTAGCAAAGAACAAGGCGAAAGATTTTAGCAAGATTTGAAAGAGCTTGAAGTCTGGTATCGTGGAAGATGGAATACTAGCATGATGGCGGACTATTGTTGTTTATTGAAGCGCGACGATCCAAACTGGAAATTTAAGCGAAAATCGCACAACCGAAGGTTCCAGGAAAAAAGAACCAGGTTCCACATATAAAATTTACGTGTAATTTAGACTAGTAACAAGTTATTAATATATTTTAGTCGTTTTATAAGTTATAGGTAATGTACTTTTTTAAATATATATTTTTTTTGAGAAAACGTGGGTCTTTTTTTCTATTTTCTATCAGTGCCTTTTTCGAAAAATCTGGAGGTGATGGAGAAAATCTAAGTACATATTCGTAATCAGCGCACCAAAATACTCTAGGATCAGCTATCAAATTCCAGAGAGAAAGTTATGACCCTCATTTTGCAGGCCTGTGTTATTAAAACCTACATGCTAAATTCGCTGAGGCTACGCACACAGAAACATCTCATTCACAGACAGCTACGCACACATAGACAACTAATTCCAAACACGAGGTCAGGCGGTCTGAACCGAATTTTGTATACTGATTTGTGCGCGAGTGTGTGTAGCAGAGGGTAGGTGTGAAAAAAGTACATACTGCTCGTTCGCTCTAACTTTGCCGCTCGGCTCTATACTAAAGTCGATTTTTTGATTAGACGTCACTTCTTCTTGTAGTGTCGCGTATTTTCTATGACGAAGTGACATTAGCTACTGTCAATTTACTTCGTATTATTAACAATTCGGGTATACGCCTCTACGCCAGCGGCAAAGTTAGAGCGAACGGGTAGTACATGAGTTTTCCATCTGTACTATCTCTAATTTGTGACGCAATCTCTTGTACTTTTTTTCACACCTACCCTCTGATCGCACACTCGCGCACAAATCAGTATCGAAAACTACTATGAAAATGTTTGACATCGTGTCTGTGAACTCCGTGAGCGGTGTCTACGTGTGCGTTCAGCGATAGCTGTGCTATCTAATTTGCGCTATTTATTACATGGAACAACGCAATCTATGACTTTAGGTGGGGAAGCGCCATACCATCTGAGAACGATATTAATACATAATAATAAAATCGTAACAAGTCGCTATCTGTACATGGAAGATTAATAAGTACAAATATTATAGGCAGGCTTTATGAACGCAATTGAACCCAAAACAATGATTTTTAGGATTTTTGTCTGTTTGTCTGTATGTCTGTATATCTGTTTGTCTGTACGTTTGTGCTAATCTCAGTAACCGCTTAACCTATTGCAATGCGGTTATCTTTATTGTGTCGAGTGTTTATTTCATGTCAATCAGTTTATAAATATAAAAGTTATATCACTTTAAAGAATCGTACATAGACAATTATGAATCTAAAAATGGGTAAATCTAAAAACAATTGGGTCCACGCCTTCGGCGCGGACTGAATTGTTTTAAAAGAGCCTTAATCATTAAGCTCTTTTATGATTAAGCCAACAGGGCAGTTTCACTTGCTGGTTGATGAGTCTGCTGAAGAAATACCTCTCCTTTCATACACCTTATGTGACGTAAACGAAGTACACAATATAAACACCAGACATAAAAATAAACTTGCTGATTATAAATTGTAGACTGAATAAAGTCAGTAATTCTTTTCTGGATAATTGTATACGCTTCTACAACAGGCTACGAAATGAAATAAAAAGTATGCCCTTAATTAAGTTCAAAAAGTGTATAAAAAGTAAATTACTGCTAAGGCTACTTTACAATTAACGATTATTTGCTTGACAAGGAAGCCTGGAAAGGATCTGCTTGCTCTTCTCAATTATCAAACAATATTTTTTTAATTTTTAGTTTTTAGGGTATTAATAAAAAGAATAGCCCGCCGAGTTTCTTGCCAGTTCTTCTCAAGCCTCAAGGTTATATCTTTGATTTGTATTCATGACGATTCGTATCGTAAGTGCCTATGTTAACGGATTATGCGAAATAAATTTGTTTTTATTTAATTTTGATTTGATCTGTCAAAGCGTACCACTAAGGGGTAGGACTTCGGATTACTATTTAACTAATCTCCGCAAGTTAAAACTTCGCGTGTAGGCTTCTAATAATATTAGCTTTGTGTATAAAAAATATGAACCTCAAACTCGATGGCAACTAATCTAAAGTTAAGCCCACTAAGGGTATAGGTATAAGCATATACACACTCATAATTTAACATTTACAAGAAATACATACATACTACCCGTTCGCTCTAACTTTGCCGCTGGCGTAGAGGCGTATACCCGAATTGTTAATTAGACTAAGTAAATTGACAGTAGCTAATGTTACTTCGTCATAGAAAATACGCAACATTGTATGAAGAAGTGACATTAGTTGCTGTCAATTTACTTCGTCTAAATAAAAATTCGACTTTAGTATGGAGCCGAGCGGCAAAGTTAGAGCGAACGAGCATATGTGTGTGTCTGAAATTATGAGTGTATTGTTTTAATTGCTTTGTGTAAGTTCCATAGTGACAGCCGATTGCTTTGCAGTGGTATTTATAAGAATACGGTTTCCCCCCGCAACATAATAATATGACAGACAGATACGTAAAGCAAACATGCTATGTCTACTCCCCTTGTACTGGTCGCGTTGCTCACTTACACTATGATCTATTACCGTGTTGGAATAGGTACTTGAAATAGACAGACGCAGGTTGTGACGACCTGGTTCAAATCGTTTTCGAAAAATTTTCAAGCCGCCTATAAGGCGACCGAGATCAAACGGCTCAACGTGCATGGAAACGAAACATGAAATGTCACAAAATGTCAACCATCCAAAGACCAGCTACAGGGAAAGTTGCTTACTGCAGTGATCGTTTACAGAACACTGAGTCTGTGAGCGCTTCCAACCACTAAACCAGTGACAGACAAAGTACGGCCCGCGGGCCAGCTCCAGTCCGCGAAAGCATTTAATCCGGCCCGCCGACGGTCCTGCTATATGAAAAGGAATCTAGCCTACGATAACTATATTTTGACGGTCCAGAAGAGTATTATGTAGATTCTACTTAGTAGAGTAATAGACACATGAAATGACAGCGAACCAACTTTTTTGACCATGAAATTGCGGAACAACTTGTTCAAACCGACTTACTGATGAACAACTTTTCGAGCTGTTAGTACGGTATTGTTTTTTTTAAATGATTGTAAGTTTCAGCACAAAATCCTTATCCTACTAATATTATAAATGTGGAAGTGTGTGAAGATGTTCGGATGTTTAGATGTTTGGATGTTTGGATGTTTGTATGTTTTTTACTCCATCACGCTCTAACGGCTGAACGGATTGGGCTGAAATTTGGCACAGAGATAGCTTTCCTATAATTCTGGCCCTACACTGAGAATTCTTTATTTTTCTGGCCCCCATTAAAAAGTTAGCCACCACTGCACTAGACAAAGAGACCAATCCATAATGAAATTAAATAACTACAAGGGTAGAAATAAAAGGGGTCGAACCACAATAGCTTCTAAGTCTAGCTTTCAAAGCTAGAGATAGGTATGTGTAGCTTTTGTTCGTATTTATTGTGAACTGATTTGTGGGTGAACAGATTTATAAATGTGGTTGGTGTGTGGTGTAAGAGAAAAGAGAATATTTTTAAGTTAATGTTATTGAAGTAAAACTTCTTTAGGCGCGACTAGGGTGTAACTCAAATATTTTTCTGACGGAAGTAACGCTTACTATTCAAAATTTGAATGAATGATACTAATATGAGTATAAATCATTTCAGTGATATATGCCGTCAATGGCAATGAAGTTTTACTTCAATCGCGCGTAACGGTTACACGCACACACTTATTTTTATAAGATTTTATCTTCCGGAAAGGCGTGCGCGTGATGAAAATTGTTTAAAGGTTTAAAAAACAATCTCTTTAATTTTAGTTTATTTACTTGAAATTGCATTGCCTACATAATTTACAGAAAATATTGGCCAGAACTAAGCGATTCAAAAGATCCTTAATCTGTCAAACCATAGAAAGCTGGAAAACTTGCAAGCGCTCGGGTTTTACCCTCACAACCTCTTGTTCTTTCAGCGGAGGCGTGGAGAGGCAATTCATTGGGCCACGAATATGACAGTCTTTTTATTTATTTGATTTTTTATTTAATTTTTCATAAACAATGTAGGTACATGGTGTTTGAAATATAAAGTGTTGTCCTTTACTCTTAGATCATGATTTCATCAGATTATATCAACTAAAGTCACTCTCAATAGTCTTATGAACTGTGAGAGTGGCGACCGTTTCGAAATTTCGATGTCGCCATGACACTTATTCACTTTGATCGATCATTTTCAACAGTGAACTTACTTTTCTTTTTGTAAAGGCAAAATTTAAAGAAATATAGTATTCCGCTTGTGACTTAAACCACGGTCGTATGTATAAAACATTTATTCACTATTGTTCTTTGTCGTTGTTTCAGTGAAGGGCCGGACTCCAGGTGTTAGTCAAACTTAGGGCTTAGGGCTCTGCGTGCAATATGAGTTCTAGACAAATATTCAATATATGTCTACTAATAATATTAACCGCTTACTAATATTACGAACACAAAGATTTGTTTATGTCATGAAACCGGTCAGGTCTAAGATAAATAAATAAATATTGTGGAACAGTACAAGTACCGTTATTCCATATGTGCAGCAGGTTCCACCAAGTGCGATCAATAAACAGTATAATAATAATCTAAACATTTGTTTGTTGGCATCGAATAGGCTCCGGAACTACTGGACCGATTTGAAAAATTCTTTCACTGTTAGGTAGCTACACTATCCCCGGGTGACATAGGCTAAATTTTATTCCCTTATTCCCACGGGAACGGGAGCTACGCGGGTGAACCAGCGTGACCTCCGCTCGTATTGGATAGAATGAAGAACCTATGATAACTTAACCCAATGAATCAAGCATTACATGGTCGAAATCCACTGTACATACATACATACATACATAACATCACGCCTGTCTCCCAACGAGGTAGGCAGAGACTATGACTTTCCACTTGCTACGATTCTGGCAAACAACTTTCGCTTCTTCAACTTTCATAAGTGTCTCCATACATGCTCTTCGGTTAAGGGTACTCTTGACCTGGCCTTTTCTCAGAAGATTATCGATTTGATCGACATGAGTATGCCGAGGTCGACCCCTACCAGTTTGTTCCAAATCCATTGTAGAACGATAATAAAGGAGGGGAGGGAGAGGAGAATCAGCTAGCTTATCTTCAAAGCCGGCAATGTCCCGGGTCATCCTTCCGAGGGCTTACCCGGGGCTCCCAACCGTAGGCTGTAGGTAGGGAACGTGTTGGTTTTTAGTCGATACGACTAGAGTCCAGCATAGCATCCACGACGGATATTCCTTACGTTAAAAAAATAATAGAATAGAATAGAATAAACTTCATTGTACACCAATATAAAAACACTAGCTGATGCCCGCAGCTTCGCCCGCGTAAAATTTGTTCCCGCTTCCCATATGAACTTATTACCGGGATAAAAAGTAGCCTATGTGTTATTCCAGACTATCCCCGTACCCAATTTCAGCCAGATCCGTTCAACTGTTAGAGCGTGAAAAGTAACAAACATCCACACTCACAAACTTTCGCATTTATAATATTAGTAAGAAGCAAGATACAAAAGAGAAAGATATTATAATTTTATAAATGTACAGAGGGCGGCCTTATTGCTAAAAGCAATCTCTTACAGGCAACCTTTAATGAAACCGTAATTAAACCCATATATTAAAGGTTCGCTTCATTCATACGGAATCCTCATGAAACAAACAATATGTCAACACTTCCGGCCACAATAAATACGAATGTATAAAATATTAAATCCACCATCCGTCCATTGTTATTAAAAATATATTAAAAATCAATTTAACCACATTGTATTGTAAAATATAAGTCATTGTTGATTTAAAACACGTTCAGTTTCATCGGAAACACAATATTACACACATTAAAACTTTACTGATTCATTTCAGCGCTCGTGGCCCCGCGGACTCAGTGTTCTGTAAACGATCACTGCAGTAAGCAACTTTCACTATGGCCGGTCCATGGATGGGTGACCTGGTGGTCAATGTGACCCCCATTGTGAAGTTTATTTGCGAATGTTCTCGTGATTAGAATTTTTAGATTTAGAATTTTTCGCAAGTTTGACACTAAAATGGCAGTCCCTAAGTCAAATTGAAGGTCGCTTCAAAATTTCAGCAGCAGGCATTAACAACCTTTGCCTGTCCATTTCAACACGTCAACACGTCCCACCATCTATAACGTGGGGCCAATAAAATATCTACTATTAGTGCATGTAATTTGAGTATATGTATAGTTATTGGTTGTACTATACCTCTGCCTACCCCTTACGGGAAAAAGGTTGTGTCAATGCATAGGTATATAAAGGAAAATCATTTTGTGCAATATAATAATTAAATTACAATTAAATTTCACCAAAAGACCTAAAACAATGCCACAAAACTGAATATCAAAATCTCACAGATCTGTTTTCATCAATTCTACCGTCACGACTTCACGAGACTAATATAATATTTAATCATTAATTTACAAATTGTATTCAACGATTTATTATCAAATTAATTGTACCCCCCCCCCCCTTCATCCAAGATGGCGTCTTAAAACGCTCCGGCAGGTGAATAAATTGTATATTCAATTATTAAAATGGCCAACAATTAGTTTTCGAAATTGGCGCGTCAAAAACAATTTCGACGGGTGACAGACAGACAGACAATTAAGTTATTAATTATGGTTGATAAGGGCGTGTTCACATTAAAACCAAATTCAAAAGATTGTTTCTCTTAACTATAGAAACTTAGTTTGCGACCCGATTGGCAACGTAAAACAGTACACAAAATATCGCCATCCCAATGCATTCCGAGGGTGTCGTAAGAGGCGACTAAGGGAACACTTTTGCGAAACGATCCATTGCTAGAAGGAAAACTCGAAATGAAACCCGGTTGTCAGTAAAATGACAATCGTTAAGCCAAGTTGAAGACCTCTTAAAAGCTTGAAAAATTTCAACTGCGGGTCGTCGCGACCTGCGTCTGTCCATTTCAACACGGCAATAGGCCTCACCACCACATTACGTGGGACATAAAACTATAAGGTGAAATGTGGACGTAGATTATGCCTCTGGCGACCTCTTCAGGGATAAAGGCGTGACTATTATAATATGTTGTACTAGCTGATGCCCGCAGCTTCGCCCGCGTAATTTTTTTTCCCGCGGGAACTTATTCCCGGGATAAAAAGTAGCCTATGTGTTATTCCACACTATAATGTATCTCTGTACCAAATTTCAGTCCGATCCGTTCAGCGGTTTGAGCGTGAAAGAGTAACAAACATCCACACTCACAAACTTTCACTTTTAAAATATACTAGCTGATGCGCGCGGCTTCGCCCGCGTAAAATTTGGTTCCCGTTCCCACTTCCCGTGGGAAGATTTTCCCGGGATAAAAAGTAGCCTATGTGTTATTCCAGGTTATTATCTATCCCTGTACCAAATTTCAGCTTAATCCATTAAGCCCTTAGAGCGTGATTGAGTAACAAACATCCAAACATCTAAACATCCAATTCACATTTATAATATTATAAGTAGGATTTTTTTTTTGGTGTTACGGAAAATCCTCGTAGGATGCTATGCCGGACTCTTACCGACTAAAAAACCTCACGTAACGCCCAACAGCCTATGGTTGAGAGCCCCGGGTAAGCCCTCAGGAAGGATGTCCCGTGACTCCCAACAGACCTACGGCCGCCAATGCGGCCTCGCCCAGGGGTTGGTTCGGGTGCAATCCCGCGTCTATGGGGGGTTTCGGGTGTGACCCCACTTCTAAGGGGGGGGGGGCGTGCGTGAGTGCTCACGTCACGCTGCCGTCATGGGCCTGCTTCTGTAAGGACGGTGAGCGGCCCTCTCACCGTACTCAGACCCCCGGTCATGGAGGCCGATAGTCCTCGGCGAAGACACGTCGGCGGCGCCCAGGGCGCCGACTGCGGAACTCGGGTGGGAGAGTTCTCTCCCGCACCCGCCCCGCCGCCTCCTTCGCGAGCATGACCTGCTCGCAGAAGGAGGCGGCACAGTCTCACTTACTCCCGCTGGAGAGCACCATGTGGCCTCGAGCGAGTCACTTTTATAATATTAGTAAGGATACTAAGGATGTATGTATAGAAACTTAAAACGCCCAGTCAGCGCACTTGTTTGCTCTACCTCTTACAACCCCGGGTTCTTCAAGCGGAGCGTGAAGAGTCACATCATTGATACATTACCGTAATGTAATATTACATTACCGAGTCATATTACATTCCCGTGTCATAGGGTCGCCAATTTGAGGGCTACTACTCCATTATGAAGAGATATTTAGGGCGATTCCGCTATAGAAGATTTTCGAAACTAATTTTTAAATCACCTTATTTCTTCCTATTTTTTATACAAGTCCAAAGAAAAAAGTCTAAATCAATCAATCAATACATATAATAAAATCGTAACAGGTCGCTGTCTGTACACGAGTCCCTATAAACTTTTGGACGCAATAGAACCCAAAACAATGATTTTTAGAATTTTTGTCTGTTTGTCTGTATGTCTGTTTGTCTGTACGTTTGTGCGCGCTAATCTCAGCAACCGCTCAACCGATTGCGATGTGGTTTTCTTTATTGCGTTACGGTTTGCTCCACTTAACATTTAGTGTTTGTTTCATGTCAATCGGCTCATAAATAAAAAAGTTATATGAATCTAAAGATAATGCAGCGTAAGCCGCGGGCTACAGCTAGTTTAATATAAAAATATTTATAAAAGATTTTTTTTTGTTTTACGTCGAAATTTCCATGGATGCTGTGCCGGACTCTTATCAGTAGCACAGCCTGCACAGCCTACTGATCAGATCATACATAGTAGGTTTTCCTCTTTATACTGTGCCAGTAGACAGTGCCTCTGCCCTACCACTGCATACGGCCCGGAGCCCCGGGTAAGCCCTCGGAAGGATGTCCCAGGATTTCCGACAGATTTTGGCTACCACCGCGCCTCATTTAAATAGATGTTCGGGCATGGTCTGCGTCTTTTGGGGGTTGTTTCGGGTTTGTTGTTATCCCAGTACTTGGGGAGTAGGGCGTGCCTAAAGCTCTCACATCACGTCTGGTGGAATCGTTTGGATTAATATTCAATGTTTAATTACTAAAGAAACCAATAACTAGTATTATCTAAATTAATAACAAAACTAAAGCATGATCGAATACACTTCGTTTGTCAAAGGTTTTTAATCGTATTTAGTACATCACTAGCGGGGACGGCGTTATGTAACAGCGTTCGTGTAGCAGTAAATTGAGTTAACTTGAGGAGCTTGAGTGCTTCATACAAATATGTTTCGACACGAGTTGAGCAAGTAAAATGCAACGGAACGCCATTTTCTGATAATAGTTTTTTGAAAAATACATTAAGCGCTCGTGGCCCCGCAGACTCATTGTTCTGAAAACGGTCACTGAAGTAAGCAACATTTACTGTGGCCGGTTACGGATGAGTGACAACCACATGACCTCTTTGTGACATTTATTTGCGAGCATAATTTTTGTACATCATATACTGACAGAACATGGAGTCCAATAATTATATGAAATGTAAACACCTATTTGTAACCTATGTTCACACATTTATAAATAAATAAATAAACCACGTTTCATGGCTGTAAATAAACTTACGTGCTTCGGAAGGCACGTTAAGTCGTTGGTCGCGGTTGCCTGTAAAATGGCATAGGCGCAGGTTGCGCGGTGTACAACCTGCGCCTGTCCATATAAACACGGCAATACGGCTCACCACCTATTACGTGGGACAAACATCTAAAATAAGTGAAATATGCGCATATAATATGCCTCGGCCTACCCCTTTGGGGATAAAAGGCGTAATCATATGAAAAATAAATGTAATTTTATAGAATCTAATCTCTCTTTACTCACCGCCTCAAATGTGCGCCAAATTAGCCGCCTAATTTTACACCATACCGACTAGTTGAATATCTTTTCTATGCCGTAACCTGGAACTCTTTGCCAGGACAGGTGGAAAACACATCAATCAACTATTAGGACTCTCTTTTCTAATAAAATGCGCACCAAATTAGTCAACAAATTTTACACCAAACATGGAACTCTTTACCAACACAGAGGGGAAACACATAAAATTTTTCATAAAGGGGACTAACGGGAATTTGAGGGCCATTCTGTGGGATTAAATACTGCACTTATCATACTCAAAAAGGGTTTCATAAGTATACGTCAGCTAGATTGTGTCCTGTCAATTTTGCACACTTATAATTATAATATACTAGCGGACGTCACGCGGTTTCACCCGCGTAGCTCCCGTTGCCGTGGGAATACGGCAACGGAATTATGTAGTGTAGAACTGTAGACAACTACAAATTCAGAGTACTACCCGTTCGCTCTAACTTTGCCGCTGGCGTAGAGGCGTATACCCAAATTGTTAATTAGACGAAGTAAATTGACAGTAGCTAATGTCACTTCGTCATAGAAAATACGCAACATTGTATGAAGAAGTGACATTAGTTGCGGTCAATTTACTTCGTCTAATTAAAAATTCGACTTTAGTATGGAGCCGAGCGGCAAAGTTAGAGCGAACGGGCAGTATATGTAGTTGTATATATTATTATATTATAACATACATGTGTGAAAGTTTTTTTGATGATGTTGGGATGTTTAGACGATTCAATTACGCTTTAACCCCTGAACGAATTGTGCTGAAATTCGGTACAGGAATAGATTATATTATAGTTTGGAATAACATATAGGTATTTATGCGTGGGAAACCGCAGGCATCAGCTAGTCGTTTGCTAAATCAATATTTAATTTCATTTCTGCATGCTCCTCTCTAATATAAACACATCCTTACTAATAAACGCGTCGGAAAATAATATGATTGAGTTTCATTTTCTGAATGCCTAATGAACTTCGCTCATTCGGGCCCCTATATACCTGTCCCTTTCATTCGTACTCATATTCTTAATATTAAAAAGAGACGTCGATATGTCACAGAGTTCGTGCTATTCTCTCAATAGGAACAGTCTCGTATGAGTCTATTAGATTAGGATTTAATTAATTTTGAAAGGAATTTGCGCTTGATGTTCGTTTTTAGGGTTCTGTAACAAATAGGTAAAAACGGTAAAGTATTACTGAGACTTCGTTGTCCGTCTATCTGTCTGTCTGTATCTCATGAATTGTAGTAGCTATACAGATGGAAACCTACATACCGTCGAGACCCCTAATGTCGCCTAGGTTACCAAATTTCGCCTGATTTCACAAAATTCAAAATTACCAAGAAACCTATTGATTAAACCTCGCATAAAACTGCTCATGAGCAAGTATATTTTATCCATAGCAAGATTCTTCAGCTAAATTGCGACTAACTTACTTATGTTCATTACAAAAGCTTTTTTTGTGTTGGAAAATGTACTACGTTTTTTGGTCGGTGTAGAAAATTTTGTATTTAAGCAGTGTTGTAGGCAGTGGAATGTTAAACATTTTATTTGACTACAACATACATTTATTTGGCTGTAATATAACGTAAATATTTTTTATCTAGCGTACAATTTGAGCTCAAAATGGCATAAAATGCTGCCGAGGTGGTAGTGACGGTCACATTGTTACCAATCTTCGCCTACCCGTAGGGTTGTCAATTCTAAAATCACGTTATTAGTAATAAAATGTATAGTAATGACCATGTTAGTTTAAAATCATATAGGTATTGTGAATTCTGTTGTGCTATGTATGAATGCAAATGACGCAGTGAGAATTTCTTAGGTTGGGACTTTGAAAGACCAACCATCTCCGATGAATTTTTCGTAAAATTCAATGGGAAACACCTTTTCTGAGAGATACAGGATTCTCAACTTGGTTATCTGATAAGCAAATTGTGGGTACTATTGACTAAGTGACTTCATTTTTTATTGTAGATGATTATTTTTTATAACAATTATTTTCTTAATTCATTAATCACCTTTTTCACAGTAAGGCAAGTTACCAAGAATTGTGACAACCCTATCAAAGTTAGATCAATTGTATGGAACATCTTCAAATCGCTTCCAAATTTCGCCTACTATACATTTTTTAAAGAAATTGTGTCTTTATTGCGTTCCGGGTAAGGTTAATATTTCTTTTTTCGGATTCTAAATTTAATAGCCTAGTTGACAACAAACATAAGCTTCATAAGACCCCGTAATATACCGTAGGCGAAGTTAGGAAAAAGACCGAAACTTCGCCTATGACCTTTAGAGTCAATTTGTAGCCTAATTATAATGATATTCGATACTTACATCGTCTAAAGTAATAGCCTGTGTTAAGTAAAATCGTTTTTTACTGAAGTCAATTTAAAATACTTTCAAAATAAAATGATATGATGAAAAAAGTGTCAAAACCCAGGCGAAATAAGGGGTCTCGACGGTACTAAATTCGCGTAGGCTACGCACACATTGACACCGCTCACAGACACGAGGTCAAAGATTTTCATAGTAGTTTTCGATAGTGAATTGTGCGCGAGTGTTCGTAGCAGAGGGTAGGTGTGAAAAAGAACATACATGAGATTGCGTTCGTTACCTTATTATTTTGTGTAGCTAGACACCTCAAATTTTAACGGATTATAATATTTCTGTTGCCGCTATACTATAACAACACAAATACTAGAACGAAAAGAAATATAAGGAGAGCTCAGAAAACGTAATTTTTTGAGGTTTTCGGACGGAATCCCAAGCGTTACTGCGGTTTTGAATTTGAGAACCTTATTTTTTTATGTGTGGTAATCAACTAATCACTCGTGGATGCTAAGCCGGACTCTTACCGACTAAAATCACACGGTACTTGACGGTACGCTACCACTGCCTAAGTGCCTACGGCTGGGAGCCTCAGGTTAAATTGATTACCTAACGTCTCTGATGTAGCAAAAATTAATGTATTCGCCGGAAATTCCATTTCCCGCGCATTAAATAATTATCCCAAAACGGTAAAATACTTAAAATCCTTTAAGAGCCTTCACTTTCAAAATAAGCTTCTAAATATAAAAAAAAGTCGCAAGGGATTAACGAAAACCGGTAAAAAACCTATCGCTAATTAATAAGGTAGTTCAGCCATATTTTCCCGCGTTTTCTCTATTATTTTCCAATATGGCGGATCTGTTTACGTCACCAGAGCAATGGCGGATGTATTTTTGAGCGCGAAAATGGCTTGTTTAATAAAGCCTTTTGTTTTTTTCAGTGATTTAATTAACTCCGCGACTTATCCGATTTGAATTATTGAGTAAATATTATTGATCTGATTGTTTAATGGGCTGGCAGACTTATTAATAAACAATGGATTGGGGATTGTAAAACTGCATGTAGTTATGGTTTCTTGAGAGTATTCTGTTATGTTCAGTAACTTGGTGTTTTAATGTATTGGTTATTTATTATTTTATTATTAAAGTGGAAGAGAAGCATACTGATCACCTAATTGAAAGTGGTGACCACAGATTACTAAATAGTAACTACGTGTGGTGAGGGTGACCCAGCGGAAGTTTGCTTAACCAAAGCTGCTGCGCTGGCGGCACTAGAAAGTCTTTCAAAGACCTATTTTGATTACTTTTACTGATACTGCCGCAAACCAGTTACCTCCGCACTCCCTACTAATATTATAAATGCGAAAGTAAGTCTGTCTGTCTGTTACGCTTTCACGCCTAAAACGGCTGAAGCGATTTAGATGAAACGTATAGAGTTTTTTATTGTTTGAGTCCCTGTGAAGGAAATAGGCTACTTTTTAACTGACTACATACTACAAGCATACGGCCCACCAGAATAACTGGTGGTAACCGCAGCCTATGAACGCTAAAGTATAAAAAGCTATCGGAATTGAATCCGTAATCGTGTTTTGGTTTCGAGCATTTTAAATTCAGTACATGAATTGGAGTTGCTTGCGTTTATTTAACATGAATTCCGTAGACCTCATGAGTTCTGAGATCTTGAGTCTCTTAATTTCTTAGACCTCACGAGTAGCACAAATTAGAGATAGTACAGATGGAAACCTACATACTAAATTCGCTGAGGCTACGCATCATAGAAAAGTCATTCACTGACACTGCGCACACATAGACAACTCATTCACAGACACGAGGTCAGGCGGTCCTCAACCGGACTTTTCGATACTGATTTGTGCGCGAGTGTGTGTAGCAGAGGGTAGGTGTGAAACAAAAGTACATAGGTACATGAGTTTTCCATCTGTACTATTTCTAATTTGTGGTAATAGTCTATTTGGCGTCATGCGGACTCTTAATTCCTTAGACCTCACGAGTAGTGAGATCTAGGTCTATATAATCGTCTATTTGGCGTCACACGAACTCTTAACAGTCGGTACAAATAAAGTGTTTACGAAATAGCTTACCAGATTATATTTAATGGATGCGAGGATTAAAACGATATTACCCGATTATATTCTATCCGATAATCGAGTTAATATCGATGAGAGATTATATCGATTAACGATAATGTTTTGATTGCTTAACGATTAATTCCGTAGGAGGGTTGTTCGTGTTGTTTTTGAAATTAGCAAAATAAGCAGTAATCTTGTATTACGCATCTATGGAGCTCTCGCTTATAGCTTCGATATTTTAGGGTTCTGCAACCCAAAGGGTTTGTCTGTATGTCTCCAGGCAATTTTCAGAGATTATGTAGGTATTTCTGTTGCCGCTATAACAACAAATAAAAAAATAGTGAAATATTTTCAGGTGTAACGTAAATAAATAAATAAATATTCTCGGACATTTCACACAACGCTATCTGATCCCAAAGTAAGCTAGGAATAACCTGCTTGTGTTATGGATATCAGACCACGGATTATTTTATTTATATTAATACTTATATACTTTTTAAATACACGTACATATTATACATAGAAACACCCAGACTCTTGAGACAAACATTTATGGGTCACACAAATATTTGTTTCCGGTGGGAATCGAACCCACGACCTCCAGCGCCGCAGGCGGTATCCTACCGACTACGCCACAGAGGCAGCAATAAATGATGTGGAACAGTACAAGTGGTGTAATTCAATATGTGCAGCAAGTTCCACCAAGTGATGGCACTTGGTGGAACTTGCTGCACATATTGAATAGAAGTTTTTATTTTGCCGTTTTTGGGACGGAACCCTCTGTGCGCCAATACGACTCCACATTTGGATGGTTTTTTACGGCTGGAAATCTTCACGGGCATGGTATTAGTCGGTAAGAGTTCAGCAATAGCATCCTAGAGTGATTCAAAACATGAAACCGTGAGACGGTCTCACCCGACTGCCCCTCTCTAAAACGTTTATTGTGAAAGTGAAAGTTCAATCCGATTGACGTTGTCATTTTTCTTTTATTTCAAACTTTGAACAGATGATTCACGTGACGTAGTTTAACGCAACAGAGTCACAGACTACAGACACAAGTTTCGCCATAAGCCTCTCTGCAATCTATTTCATAGAGGGGCTAAAAGTACAAAAAACCGCCTTTTTAAGAGCGATGCACACAGTACCTAAGTAGGTGCGGGTCACAGGTTCAAGTCTCGGGCGTGACATACCACATTTAGATGACGTTTCACCATTTGGTTCCCAAACTAAACCCACGCTGTTGTGTACTTAACCATTTAAATAACTCCTAGTTAGTCGCATATAGGCATATTGTGGGGGTGTTTATGTCAAGTCGGCGTGTTTGATGTCGGACATCAAAGGCGCCGACACACCAGTGCAGTGGTAAAAGATGTAATAGCACAGTATAAAGAGTACTATGATATGTACTATGATATGTCGGCTGTGGTAATAGCATAGATTTAGAATTTTTCGCTACTCTCAATAGATATACAAAGCGTGCGAGCGAGACCTCATTATCCATAGCACTTAGCTCGAGAGGAAAAGAGAAAGCAAATTGTGTACTCATATTTCAGTATTTTGAATCGCTGAGCCCGCTGGGATCCTATGGCGGCTCTATGTTATTCATAATATCCAGTAATCAGTAGTGATCTTACGATTAAAATAGAAAATTTTATATTTTCAACAATATTGTCGTGTTTAGTGTGTGAATAGGATATTACAAAACGCAATTATACGAAGAAAGACTCGTTTAACAGGTCATTTGTGACTTCGTTCATTCCATTTTTGACGTACATATTTTGCCAAATTGGATGTAAAATTTCACTGAAAGTCCAACTCATAACGTAGATTATGCATTTCCCTTCATACATAACACAATATTTAATGTGTAAATGCATTTTTGGAGGATATATAAAGCAGAAATAGAAAGGGCTGTTTACAGTAAAATAGTCATGGGTAGGTATCGATAAGGATGTCGATAGTTCATTATAGTGGCATTGCTGCAAACAAACTTATCTGGATTTAATTTACTATAAATATGATTGATTTTTACTCGAACTGTGTTATTTAATCTTTTTTTTAGGGTTTTGTGCCTATTTTAATATAATATTTCCAAAATTTGTGATCCATTTTGAGTTGAATTTTTATAATTTTACTTCACTTAAGGTACTCCACGCCACACCGGGATGTTTGCTGTGCAAGGCGCAGATAAGCCTCTGCGTCGAATACTGTTCTCACCTTTGGGATGACTGTGCGAGGTACTTACTGGACGCGCTTGGCGCTATGCAGAGACGTGTTATCCGATTTCAATTATAGGTTGTCCTAAGATGACGGTAAGCCTCGAGCCGTTAGCGCAGCAAAGAACCATAGCGTCCTTGGCTGCCTTCTACTGAATGTATCACGGCGAATGTTCTGAAGAGCTCTTCAACCTGATCCCACCATCTCCCTTCCGATTTCGAACAACACATCGGGCAGAGGTGCCACTCATATATAGCGGAGAGAATCTTCGCCAGAACTGAGCGTTTCAAAAGATCGTTCCTCTGTCGAACTACAAAATCCTGGAACGACCTGCCCGCACATGTGTTTCCCTCATTTTACAATCCCGGGTTCTACAAGCGGAGCGTGAAGAGGCACATCATAGGGCCGCCAACTTGAGGACAACTGTCAGAAGTCTTGTGTGCTGTAAGCATGACCCCCATTCGCTAGATGCGCCACGGCTTTCCATTAGTTTCCATCAGTGGCGACGTCAATTTGGCGAGGTCAATATATTTAAAAAAATCTACGAGTAATATCTTTTATTGTTACTAGGGTTCAATAATAAATGAGTTTCTAGGTTTAGTATTACGATAAGAGTTGGATTTTTAGTAAAATTTCAAATTCAATTGGCAAAATATATATGTACGGCAACAATGCAATGTACGATGCCATAAATTACATGTTAAAAGTGTATTTTCACATTCACACACTGAATCAAAATTCGTAAAATCACTACAGAATTTCTAATATTACGAGTTACCCCATATAATCCCATTTTTACTTTTTCATAGTCGATTACATTCAAATTAACAATTTATTCCCCAAAACAAGAAGTTGGAGATGAAACTTCTAAGCACTTTGTGTGCTTAGAAGTTTCATTTCCATTCCATCCATTTATACAGATACTTTTATCGATAACATAGGTGTGACCATTCAACAACACTATTTAACCCACACATAGATCTTTCATTTTTGGTCTCGTCTTCAGTTTGACACTGGGTAATAGTATGATTTATTTCGGTCCGTCCTACCCGCGCGCGCGAGATAGACGTGCAATCTGTGACCGATGCAATTAAAAAAAAAAAAATTGCGTGTACTTAGTGTACACACGTAAGAAGTGAAACTTCTTCATAAACTTAATTTTCACCTCACCTTAAATTAAGTCAAAAAGTCCCAAAGTCCCAAAGTCCCAAAGTCCCAAAGTCCCAAAGTCCCAAAGTCCCAAAGTCCCAAAGTCCCAAAGTCCCAAAGTCCCAAAGTCCCAAAGTCCCAAAGTCCCAAAGTCCCAAAGTCCCAAAGTCCCAAAGTCCCAAAGTCCCAAAGTCCCAAAGTCCCAAAGTCCCAAAGTCCCAAAGTCCCAAAGTCCCAAAGTCCCAAAGTCCCAAAGTCCCAAAGTCCCAAAGTCCCAAAGTCCCAAAGTCCCAAAGTCCCAAAGTCCTAAAGTCCTAAAGTCCCAAAGACCCAAAGGTCCCATCCAAAAGTCCAAAAGTCCAAAAGTCCAAAAGTCCAAAAGTTCAAAAGTTCAAAAGTTCAAAAGTCCCAAAGTCTCAAAGTTCCAAAGTCCCAAAGACCCAAAGTACCAATGTCCCATCCAAAAGTCCAAAAGTCCAAAAGCCCAAAAGTCCAAAAGTCCAAAAGTCCAAAAACCCTTAAATGACATGCTATCCCTGGATAAAGTACTCTTAATTCGAATCCACCGTGGTGGGGAACAGAACAAAGATGGCGCGTAACCAAAAATCGTGACGTGACGTGACGTGACGTGACGTGACGCAAATTTTTTTCCAACGCCGATAAAGAAGTTTCACTTCAAAAACATAAAGGCTGAAATATTAACTCTGTAGTATTAAATCTTACAAATAAATACCAGTAACTACAATACTAATAACATCGTGAAACATAAAAACCTAATAATAACACAAATTGGTAAAAAGTTAAAATACAAGATTCGAAGAAAGTGACTATAAAAATCATTGTGTCGGTGTGGTATGTGGAGTGACCGGAGTGACTCATCGTGCACGAAGTCTTTTCAATTCTCAACACTGACAATTATCACCACTTAAAAAATATTCTACCAAGACGAAACTGACTACTTATTTCAACGATTAAGGTAATCGTCAATTTGGTGCGACCGGTTAAGACTGAGCCTCTAACGCAGCTGATCCTGGGTTCAAAACTGCGATCTGCAAATATTCTTTTTGTGATTTATTTTTGATTGCACAATCCTTAAAAATATAAACATGCCTAGAGTTGAACGTTCACCACCATCATGCGCTGTAACCGAGCAGTTAGAATACAAAACACCCGACATGACTAGCTCACAGCTTGATCCTAACCACCCAAATAAGTCGGGAAGAAGTAAACGCTAGCGGCCTGACTTTTCCCCAGAAAACGAGTGGACTAGTTCATTTGAAAATAGAATAATGAATATATTATACTCAACTCATGGAAGAACGATCAGGATAGGGTACTGAAAAAACTTACCTCAGACATAGCGGACGTTAAACAACAAACCAAGGAAATACACAAAACCAATACGGAAATAGAAAAATCAATAGAGTTTATTAACAAAAGTTACGAGAACATAAAACTGTCAATTCAGAAGCTGGAGAGGGAGAGGTTGGAGCAGCGTGACTACATATTAGATTTAGAAAAAAAATTATGGACTTACAACGTGGCTCTCGCTCATCCTGTATTGAAATTAGGAATATCCCGTCGCACGAAAATGAAACTCCGCGCAACCTTACCACCACAATTTTACAAGCATTTCAGGCAGTCAACGTCTCAGTAACCGCCACCGACCTACGTGATGTATACAGAATGCCGGGAAAGAAGGGTACCAACAGACCAATAGTATGCGAATTTATAACGGTACCTATGAAAAAGCAAGTATGGACGCCTCGCGAACTTTCAACAAGAGCAAATCGACTACCGAAAAGCTCCACACCGGCCACATCGGGATAGGTGGGCCTAGAAACCCTATTTTCATCGCCGAACACCTGCCTGGAACACTTCGTCAGCTATTTTATGAGGCTCGACTTTTCGCAAAAAATAACAATTATAAGTTTTGTTGGATACAAAGTGGAAGGTTGTTTCTTCGAGAACGCGAGGGTACTGATGCAATTCTTGTTAATTCGCAACTATGTCTTAAAAAAATACTCAAAGCAAACCCAAGTACCTCAAAGTGACTATCCTGTTTTTACTCATAATTTGCATGAACATGTATTTACCGTTTCTTCATACTTTTACATGATTTTTTATAAGATTTTATTGAATGATTTATGTTTTTATTTACACATTCACACTGCACACTCGTGTCAGATGAAAGATACATACCCCAAATACTCAAAACACTCAAAACTACCACAAACTTCAAACTCAAAAATGAAAATCTATAATCCGATTATTATTATCTATATAAAAATACTAAACTCGTTTGTGTGTGCATCAGAAGCAGCTCCACACCTGTGCACATATTTGGGCACGTTAAAGAAACCAACTCAGGGAGCGATTCTATTGGTTCTGGACCCTGGAACCTGTTCCTGCCGGACACTGGTACTGGTGGAGTACACCCTGCGAGTGGACCCGAGGATATCGTCTGGCGTGACTACGAACTGTACTATTACATATTCTAGTAAGCAAAAAGTAAGCTACACTCCAGCACCTTGGTCATATTTTCAGAGAGTTGAAACTACGTCACCGGACCCCTGGCAATACCTATTAAGCAAAATGTATATAGCCTGTGCCAATAAAAGCAATCACAAGGTACTACCCGCCAAACCTATATACAGCACCTATAGTCCCAACACTGTAAAACTATTAACTAAAAATGGTTGATCAAACAAATTCCATTATAGATAATATTGATCAAATATCCCTGTCAAAAGTGCATTTTTGTGCCCCTGAACAGGCAAAACTTATTATAACGGCACCAAACTCTAGCATAAAATATCCTAACTCAAAACATTCGTTCAATGAATTACAACTTTCTCAGTCTGCAGGCGCTGATCCAGCGTGTATCAATTGAATGCGACGTGATGGTACTAACGGAGTCATGGCTGTCATGCCGGAGTAACAGTGTGATTCCTAGTATACCGGGTTACCTGACATATAGTTCCAAGAAACACAAAAACAAAAACGACGGAGTGGTGGTGTACCTGAAGTCAGACCTGGCGACAACGTGTGAGGAACTTGATCTAAATAATACTGCGTCTGGTTTAGTCGTAAAATTTGGAACTGAAACGGCGGTGCTCTGTATTTACCGGTCACCTTCAAGTCCCGATATCAGTGAGTTTGTTGCATCTTTAAACTCCATCTTGCCCGGGTTTTCTACATTCAAAACAGTGGTAATAACAGGCGATATAAATGTGAACATAAGGTCCGATTGTCTTGACGGTTGCTCTAACAATTATCTCGACACTCTTGCGTTTCATGGATTTCTTCCTACACACACATTAGCAACAAGAGAAAAGAACTGCCTCGATCATATCATTTTAAGAACTAAATCACCCTCATCTACATTCCTATTTGATACAACGCTTACGGATCACTACTCATCTCTACTCTGCATACATAGTGAGAAAACAAACTATGGAGTTACAAGAAATGTGGCTAGAACTGACTTTGCTGCTCTGGACAGAAGTATTCAGGAACTTGACTTAACACCCATATACTCTATATTGAATCCGGATGACGCGATGGGTTCGCTTGTTAAAATACTGACTGCCTCTATTGCTAAAAACACGAAGCTCGTAAAAATGTCATGTTGAAAGCGTACACTTAAACCTTGGATCTCGCCGGGCTTATTGAGATGTATAAGACATCGAGACTTGTTGCACAGACAGGTTAAACAGACACCAAACAATTACACATTATCAATCACATACAAGAGATACAGAAACTTCTGTAACAAAATCCTCATCAAAGCGAAAAGACAATACGACATGCAGGAATTTGAAAAAGCTGGTGATAGTCCAAAAGCGCTTTGGGAAACGATTAGAAGGGTCACGAACACAACGGCAACACAGCATGCACCGACACAACTGCTATCACTTTCTGACACACCAGCACAAGCATGCAACAAAATAAATAACTACTTTGTTAACGTAGGTAAAAACCTAGCGAACAATTTGAACTGTCTACAGGACCTGGCAGCCACAGTTGCCTCGGAGAACACCGGAGCGTTCACGTCATTTGTTATGGATCCTACAGATCCGATGGAGATATTGACAGCAATAAATTCGCTGAGGTCTGGCGCTTCAACTGGTTGGGATGGTATCTCCCCTCTTGTACTTAAGAGATACGCCACGATAGTGGCACCCGTTCTGAGCCACATATTTAACCGTTGTTTCGAGGCTGCAGTTTTTCCATCGATGCTCAAAAAGGCAATCATATGTCCAATTTTCAAGGGTGGAGATGGAGGGGTGCTGAGCAACTATCGTCCTATAGCGATTCTTACTGCACTGTCAAAGGTCCTTGAGCGGTTGATGAATAACAGATTGGTCTCTTATATGGAAAGGTATAACCTTTTTTCCCCTAGACAATACGGTTTCAGAAGGTCTAGATCCACAGCTGACGCAGTACAGGAATTAACTAATCACATAGTACAAAATCTTAACAGCCGCAAGAAGGTGCTTACTGTTTTCTTAGACTTGGCAAAAGCCTTCGACACCGTGCCCATTAACGCTCTGCTGGGTAAACTAGAGAGAATTGGCGTCCGAGGGCCTCAGCTGAATTTGTTCCGGAGTTATTTGACTGGTCGGAGGCAGGCTGTTAGGATAGGGGATCACCTTAGCGACGAACTACACATGGAATATGGCGTTCCCCAAGGTAGCATACTGGGACCTACCCTATTCCTAATCTACGTCAACGAACTTTGCAACCTGACTAGTGCAAACATGGAGGTCGTGTCATATGCAGACGATACGGCGCTGATTTTTTCTGGGAGGACATGGACGGAGGTTGGGGATGTGGCGCAAAGTGGTTTCACGTTGGTCTGCGACTGGCTAATCACACATACACTAACACTTAATACAGCTAAAACAAAGTTTATTACATTCTCCAATTCATCTGCAACACAACCTAAAACAAGCATAATTTTTAAGGCTAATTGTTACCACGAAGATTCAAACACACACTGCCAATGCCCCAAAATTGTTGATGTGGACAATATCAAATACTTAGGTGTAATACTGGACCAGCACTTAAACTACAAAATACACATCAATGCTGTGACAAGTCGGGTGAGAAAATTGATATATATTTTCAAAACACTTCGTCACGTTGCCAATAAATCAATTATTCGAACTGCCTACTTTGCCCTATGTCAGTCCATATTGACATACTGTATTGTCTGCTGGGGTGGTGTAGCGAAAAAGACCTTAATGCCATTAGAAAGAGGTCATCGAGCTATACTAAAGGTAGCCACCTTCAGACCCTACATGTACCCCACAATTTCTGTTTATGAGGAGTGGAGAGTTTTGAGTGTGAGACAACATTTTGTCCTGAGCTGTATTTTACTCCAACATAAGCAGACTCCTTTCAAACCAATTACAAAACGGCGAAAGGACAAGATTTGTGTATTACCTCACCCATATTTTGCACTAACAAAAATGTTCTTTTTCTACCAGGGACCATGTCTGTACAACAAAATAAACAAACTTCTACCAATTTACCACCTGCCCCTGCAAAAATGTAGGACCGCGGTTAGATCTTGGTTGCTTGGCAAAACTTTTGACGAAACCGAAGCATTTATATTGACATCCCTCTGATGTTTCAATAAAATAATACCTTCAACATAATAGGTATGTATCATATTTATAATATAAATACATTAATTAATTAACAAATAAATATATAAATGAATAAATAAATAAATGAATAAATATACCCACAAACGAACGCAAGCATGACTAAACGCACACACGCGCGTAGCACACTCACACAGACACACTCTCTCACAAACACACACATCCACACACACACACACACACACACACACACACACACACACACACACACGCGCGCACGCACAGAGACACAATACGATTACACAACTGTCTCTCTCTATGTATCACAGACTTAAATGTATGTGTTTTTTACCTTGCTAAAAGTGTAGAAGGGTTGTATTATGTACGTTGTCTCAAGTCTGGTGTCAATTAATAGTTTCGTTGGGTGGTCTATGTAAGTAGCACTCGAGGTGCTGCTTACAGGGATCACACACAAATCTGCTCTCCTTAACACAGACTATTCAGTAGTCTAGCTAGGAGGGCAGTACCGGATGAAAGCCTAACTTTGTACTTACCCAGATTCGCTTGGAAACTACACTAAGATAAGATTGTTGATCTCGGTCAGTGAAATGGCAAGTGCAGCTGTTGCTGAAACAATAAAGGGTAATCGTTTTCGCTGTCAAAACCTGCAACGCTGGAAATGTAATTTTACTGACTGAAGAAAAAAAACAAAAAAAAAATTGTCATAGTTTGGTATCTATAAAATTCGTGTACAAAGCTAATGTAACCATTTTCTCAATAAACATTATTATTATTATTTATTATTATTTATTTTATTTTATTGGAAAACACACATTTTCTTCTCATCTTATATGTTACAGAATCATAATTTAGAAACCATTAATAAGTTTTCGCATTATAATGAAAACACTCGCACTTTTTTGATAATGATAAATAGTCGTTATGTTGCTATGCTAATTTCATTTTATACTAGTGGAGTCCCACGGTTTCACCCGCGTAGCTCCCGTTCCCGTGGGAATACGGGAATAAAATACAACCTATGTCACCTAGGGGTAGTGTAGCTTCCCAACAGTGAAAGAATTTTTCAAATCGGTTCAGTAGTTTCGAAGCCTATTCGATGCAAACAAACAATCAAATCTTTCTTCTTTATAATATTAGTATAGACTACTGACGTGGCAGACAAGCTTACGACCCCACGTGATGGACTGTGGTCACCGTAGCCTGTAACCACTGTATTACTCAGTTCGTTACTCACCAGCTAAGTCAGAGAAGCTGACAGAGGACTCTTTCCCAGGGCGCCTTTCTTCAGAGTTCCTAGTGTGTATGCAAGGGTAGGCTAGGACTCTAACGAAAACAATGTAGTAAGGTGCACACACATATATTTAGGAAGTTCAGAGCTACAGAGACAGAGGAAGAAGTTAGATACCAAGTTACAGACGTGACCATAGGGTTAACGTGCCTTTCGAAGCACGGAAACGCTCGTAAATGCCACAAAATGTGACCCATCTCAGAAAAAAACAGTCCTTTCGGTTCATAAGGTTTAAACACAGAATAACTCAAAACGAGTTCTGGAGTGGAGACCGCGACTTGGTACACGTGGGGTAGAACGACCCCCGTCATATGGACTGACGACCTGAAGAAGGTCGCAGGGACTGACTGGATGCGGAAGGCACAGGACCGCGTGATGTGGTGTAATTTGGGCGAGGCAGTCCAGCAGTGGACTGCTATAGGCTGATTTGATTGATTGACGGAATAACTAATAGTACTACGTAGGCTAATAGGCTTCGGAGGCGATGAATGCGACTTGACAAGTCTGTTTGAACGTGAATGACAGTTACTACAAGTGTGCGTGCTTTCTCTGCAAGTTGCATTGATAGCACAAATTAGAGATAGGACAGATGGAAAACTCATGTACTTATGTACTTTTTTTCACACCTACCCCCTGCTACACACACTCGCGCACAAGTTAGTATCGAAAATTCGGTTCAGTGAGACCGCCTGACCTCGTGTCTGTGAATGAGTTGTCTACGTGTGCGTAGTGTCTGTAAATGAGTTGTCTATGTGTGGGTAGCCTCAGCGAATTTAGTATGTAGGTTTCCATCTGTACTATCTCTAATTTGTGTTGATAGTCTTCGGAGTCCATAACTCTACATAATGATCACGCCTTTTATACAGGTAGGCAGAGGCATATTATATGCCCACATTTCACCTTTGGGATATTGTCCCAAGTAATTAGTGGTGAGCCGTTTAGCGGTGTTGAAAATTTTAAAGCCGCCCATAAAGGCCTTTAACTTGGCTTAACGACTGCTATTTTACTGGCATCTGGGACCAACGGCTTAACATGCCTTCCGAAGGAACTTCCACGGAAACGCCCGCAAATAAATGTCATAAAATGGTCACGAGATGGTCACCCATCCATGACCGGCCATAGTAAATGTTGTTTTCTACAATGATCGTTTACAGAACACTGAGTCCGCGGGTCCGCGGGTCCACGAGCGCTTTTCCATTCCAATTCCATACATAACTCTAAAGAATTAAAATCCTACCTACATATTACAGCAAAATAACAGGTATCATAGCAACCCCCCTCCCTCCTAGGCAGCGTTGGTAAGTAAAACAAATCTCTACAAAAATACGTACATAAAAATTATAATGTCTATAATAATTGTATCTTTAGGCGGACGACGCACCTGTCGTATATGGGGAATGTACAACTTGATACTTTTTGAAAACTTTGCCTAGATTTGCCATGTGTCAATCACTAGTTGGTGGTGGTTTGGCAGACGGAAGACGGGTCCAAAAAAAGTACAAAACGATCGTCAAAAAGTAAATAAATCGACTATGGGCTCCGGAGTGAAAACTATGCCTCCTCCCAGCATTTTGCACTAATTGGTGGGGGTTTGGCAGAGGAGATCAGACGGAAGGCTTCGGCTCCTGATAACTCAATAAAATTGTCACAAAAGAAAATACATTTACCATGAGATCCGGAATGAAAACTTTGCCTCTACCAGTACTTTGCTCTAATTGGTGGTGGTAGGCAGAGGAGATCAGAAGGAAGGCTTCAGCATAAAGCTGAAAAAATTGGCAAAAAAGAAAATAAATTGACCATGGGCTCCGGAGTGAAACTTTGCCTGCAACCAATAATTAGCTCAAGATAAGAATGCCATTGCAATGTGTATGTGAAGATGGATATATTATTGGTGGGACATGTCTAACGAAGGTTCGTAACCACTTGCGGTCGACATGGGTCTGAGGAAGTTGGTTGTAAATTGCTAAACATTTACTAATGGAAGAAATATGAACGGCTTCATGCCGTTTTCAAACCCGAGCTTATTTTATTTATTCATGTTTTAAATGAGTAGCTATTAACTCAAATAATCGAGTGCTAGTATCCCTAGAGAGCAGAGAAGATCCTGTTTTTATCAGTCATGATTTCGAATTCAACTAATAGGTATTCTTAACAAAACATAATCAGTTAAAAGAAAACACTCGCACTTTCAAAACTTTGTCGGAAAAGAAATCATATTCGAAATATAACAAACGCCCACATAATATTTGCATTGAGTTAATAAAAAAATGCACTCTCCCTCTTTCTCATAATGCAGTCCCCGACAGGGCCTACGTTAATCTTTCAATTTGTACTTAAAGTACCCTACGATGTAGAATGCAATAACTATTGAGAATTTATTTAAAAAATAAACGCGCAACTGACACTAAATTAGCTCCCGGTTAAGCCATAGTAGATAAAATGTCCAGAATGATTTAATTCACACAGCCCATTACTTATTCCGGTAAAGCCCGCAGTGCTTGAGACTAAACACATTTTAAACGAAACTGACACATAGCGAGGTATAATTTAATATTTTTATTATAAGCACCAAGACGGGTCGGATAGCGTTCGGTCCGCAGGCCCAGGTGTGGTATAAAGACGTTTTCTTGTCTCTCGTCTGTGTCTCGGTATCATTGCTGCGTAGTGTTGGGACATTAAAAAAATATATCGATAATATTTTATTTTATAATACAGTGAAATAGACAACTTGGTTCAGACGGAACTTGAACCCATAACCTTTGCCTAAACCAGGGCAATGCTTCAATCAATTGAACTGCGAAACCGTACCGAAACAAGTTGAAATTCTTCACCATATTACAAACTAATCAACTTTGGAAAGACCTATTTGCATTGCATGTTTTTCCTAACGTTTACATTATAGGATTTCTCAAAAGGGGTCTGAGAAGGTTCTTGCAAGTTCAGCAGCGTGAAAGCGCCTCTAAAGTTAGAAACGTCCATAGGCCATAGGAAAATACTGTACCTATCGAAAATGGTTCCCTATTTTCGAAAGGTATGACATTTGATTGTCTTTCACCTCAGCGGTACAAAAAGATATAAAAAACATCACTATTAGTTATCACTTTATTCGAAACCCTCCTACTACCATCGATTAGTCCGCCTTAGTGACGACACGGTTTAGCAAAAATATAATTTCATTATAATTAAGAACTAATTGTTTTTTCTTCTATAAAATAAAGGGTTTTCTAATCTTTATGGATGTCTGTTACTCTTTCACGCCCTAACAACTTACTGAATCTGGCTGAAATTTGGTACAGGGATAGTTTATAGTCTGGAGTAACACAAAGGCTTTCTATTCCCGGAATAAGTTCCGCGTGACAATAAGAGCCGTGGAAGCCATGTAGTAATAAACTACCTATAGCAAATTAATGTCTGCGTTTTCCCGTAACTGTTTTCCACTAAAACTTTCAGGCTTTAAAGATGTTTGCTACCCAATCAATTTAGAACGTTATTGGGTGGGCAAACATCTTCACAGACTTTCACATTAATAATATCAGTAGACTGCACAAGTTTCATCTATGATCAGTACAAATAACGTTTCACCACATTAAATCTTAGCTGTTATGAGATGTAAATTATTCTGTCCCTTAAATTATCACGCATGACTCACTTTTCACGAGGGCGTCAAGCCATGGAAAATCATAACCGTCTTAGACAGTAAATTTCCATTTTATAGATACTAACATGTGAGTGCTTGTATATTGTGACGTCATGTCGTTGACATAATAACATTTATGCTAATAGTATCCGATTTATAGTTCATGAAATACGTTTAATGTCACTTATACAGTATAAAAGCACAGTGACTGCCTCCATAGGGTTGAATATAAATTTGAATAATGTTTTGCAAAATGATGGGAAGCGATCGTGGCCCCAAGGACTCAGTGTTCTGTGAACGACCATTACAGTAAGAAACTTTCTCTTTGGCTGGTCCTCGGGTTTGTGATTACTTTGTAACATTTCAAATTGCGAGCGTCTCCGTGATTCGGAAGGCACGTTTAGCAGTTGGTTGTGGTTGTTCGTAAAATGGCAGTCGTTAAGCCAAGTGGTAGGCTTTATGGGAAGAGAGTTGTTTAGCCAAGTTGATGGTCTTATACGTCGTCTTGAATTTCAACAGCGTGCAGTCACAGCCTGAGCCTAGGCAACACGACAATAGGCTAAATGTAGGCGTATACCATGCCCCCTCCTTTGAGGATAAAGGCGTGACTGTATGACATGTATATTTATTATTTCCTAAAATGTCAGTTTATCGATACCGATAAATGGTAATGTCCCCGCTCTAACCGTAAAGTATCCATCACAATATGACAAAATATTGTTATATCCACGGTCCCGTGGCTAGTGGCCAAGAATACAAACTGGAAAACTGATTTTAAACCTGCTTTATGCTTTTTAAAAAGAAATAGACTTAGGTATTTTGAATTTGTTGAGCATTTTATTCCCTCTCTATAAAATAGAGTGCAGAGGGGCTTATGGCGAGACTTTGTCTGTAGCTGTGACTCTGTCGCATTAAACTACGTCACTAAGTCACGTGGATCATCTGTTCAAAGTTTGAAATAAAACCAAAATGACAACCTCAATCGGATTGAACTTTCACTTTCACAATAAACGTGTTAGAGAGAGGCAGTCTGGTGAGAACGATCTCACGGCTTTCTTGTTCGTTTTGGTGTTGAACGTAAAGTTAAATGTATAAATATGAACTTTTCAAATATTAGAGCAACACGACCTAGGACGTTTCTTTTATACTTACCACTAAGGTGGCAGACAAGCATATGGCCCACCAGATGGACTGGTGGTCACCGCAGCTTATAATCGTTTGCAACACCAGAGGCGCCGCACTCGCCCTGCCGACTGTAAAAACCTTCTAAGACCCCTTTTGAAGAACCGGCGCGGCGTTTGGGAAAACCGACGTTTACCGGGGGTCGCGTTGCTCTGTGTATAATATTAACCAATAAAAAAATATTCTAAAACAACGCGCTATGCCATTCAATCAATAACCCCACCACAACGAAATCACTATCCACCCAACAATCCATCATACTCGATCGTTCCAATTTTTGCGTTCGCCATCCATTGCCGGCGAGCCCTCTGTCAAGTGTCGACGTCAACGGAATGAAACGTCAATGGATAGCGCCGATAACGTTGACGTGTGACGTTCGCAAATTGAATGTGGAGTGCCGTCGATATTGGTAGCGTCAACTGTCAACCGTGTTTTACTTTAACTGTGATTGCTGAATGGCCCCTTAGAGTATTTCATTACAGTAGTACCTACTGTAATAAATACTGTAGCAATGGTCCTAATTCCTCCTGCCTTCTCAAAGTTTAAAGTAATTTGTGTTAGTTACACTCGTAGCTCTCAAACGGTTTGATCGATCTGGTACCTTTTTAATTGGGGACATTGTTCAAATTTATTAAGAAAAGATGCAAAGGCACTTCCCATTGGCCATAAGTCAACCTGAATTTACATTGTTGTGTTTACACATCCGTCAAGGTTCAGCTAGTTTCTTTCTCTCTCTCTCTGTCTCTCTCTCTCTCTCTCTCTCTCTCTCTCTCTCTCTCTCTCTCTCTCTCTCTCTCTCTCTCTCTCTCTATCTCTCGTTTGGGTTCGGTCGCAAAAAAATGTACAGTAACATTCATGATATCGTAACAAACGTTACATACGTGACTCAATGTTACATTCATGATCAACATAAAGCTTAGTTCAGGATCGTAGAATATGATTCATAACATAAATTTTTTTATACATTTATTTATACCGATAGTAATAGTATACTTACTTGTTTCTTTTTATTAAAACGGTTATTTATATCGAACATATTTTAATATACTTAGATTCCTCTCGGAGACGGGTGACGCAATAATAAAATAATTCAAGTAAAAAGTAATTTAATGACAGTGAAAACAAGGTTTACAACAGGTATTCAGTTCTATCAAATCGTATTACCTGTCGCAGAGGTGCTGGTAAAATCACAATCATCTTTCTTTTTTTTTTATCAGTGTCAGTGTCTTTCCTATTAACTTTATAATGATTTTCTCCTGTAAATAAATAATAGATTAATATGTACCTACTTAAAATTAGCTCTATAAAACCAATATTCAGTTCTATATACCTAGTCCCAATTACCCTATCATTGAGAAAATTAAATTAAGACGAGATTGCATTTCTGAAGTGAATACCCTGCCTTACAATCGGTCATGATCGTAACGTTACACATTTCGTTACGTGTGTTATAATCATGACATTAAAAACCTAACGACATAAATTCAAATCAAAATATTACTGCACTGCAAATAAATATAGTCAGAGAAGTAGTTTCATTGTTTTATGCGATATCAAAGCTTTACTTACCTTTATTTAATTAGTTCGGAAGGCTTCCAATATTTACTCAGCAACTCAACAAAATAAAATGTTTTTTTGACGACAATTCTCGCGTCGACACACGTTCATAATTAAACATTCATTTTTACTCTAAACAAACATGGCCATTTTGTTGTTTGAATGTTGGCGTCTTGTTCAATAGTGTTGTCAATAAATAAAAGGCAAAAACCACCAAATTATTAATAAGGTATTGCAAAAATAGGCGTTATAATGTCGTTATGTTCATGATGTTACACACGAAACAAAAATTTGGACACATTTTCAAAGTTGAACAAATTTATTATAACGGGTGTTTTTTTTAGAGGTATAGAACTTTAAGTTGCCACCACTTTTTTAACTGGCGGTAATTTTGTCAACTGTCAAGTGATTTATGTTTAGTTTGGTTTGGCATTTTAACATGAATAGACTGACGCCGGAACAACGCTTCCAAATTGTGCAAATTTATTTTGAAAAGCATGTTTCTGTCCGAGAAACGTATTGCGATTTTCATAAGCAAATTTTGTTGAGCGATGAAGCCTACTTTTGGATGAATGGATACGTCAATAAACAAAATTGCCGTATTTGGGGTGATGATAATCCTCAAGCGTATGTTGAGACGCCGTTACATCCAGAAAATCTGACTGTGTGGTGTGCTTTATGGGCTGGTGAAATAATTGGTCCGTACTTCTTTAAAAACGATGCTGACCAGAACGTTACAGTTAATGGTGACCGCTATAGAGCGATGATTACTGACTTTTTCGTTCATCAATTGAACAACCATGATGTGCAGGAGTTGTGGTTTTAACAAGACGGTGCAACATGGCACACAGCTCGTGTCACAATTGATTTATTGAAGGAAACGTTTGGTAACCGCATAGTTTCACGTTTTGGTACCGTGGTTTGGCCTACAGGATCGTGCAATTTAACGCCACTTGACTATTTTCTGTGGGGATATGTGAAGTCGCTAGTCTACGCCGATAAACCCGAAACGATTGACCCCTTGCAGGACAACATTCGGCGCGTTATTGCCGATATACGGCCACAAATGTTGGAAAATGTCATCGAAAATTGGACCTCTGGATTAGACTACGTCTGAGCCAGCCGTGGCGGTCATATGCCAGAAATCATATTTAAATTATAATGCCAGAAAATTGTCTTTCGAATAAAGTCAATTTCATATCAATAAAAAAAATCCCTTTTGTTTTATTCCATTTCAAAGTTCTATACCTCTAAAAAAAACACCCTTTAGAATGATAAAATTAATAGTAACCTTTTGTAAACACGTTGCAAAAGTAACTCAGAACTTGAACCCAACTTAAAAACCCAATTTAGCATAAGAGTTTCGTTGAAATGACATGTTTTCTACCAGTAGACAGTAGTTGGACAAACGATTTTTGTATAGAGTAAAAGTTGTGTCAATCAGAAAAAAACTAAAATGTATAGAAATTAGTAGGGATAGCCTAGATTTCATGGTTTTATCTTAATTACAGATAGGTGCTTAACAGATCAATATGGAACGTTTATTCGAAATTAAAACAGCACCGATGTTATAACAAAAATAAAATCAGGACAACAAAAAAAAACGATTGTACAATTTTTTGCGACCGAACCCGTTTATCTCATTTGAGCGTCTCGTTTATCCCATTGGCCATAAGTCAACCTGAATTTACATTGTTGTGTTTACACATCAGTCAAGGTTCACCTAGTTTCTTTCTCTCTCTCTCTCTCTCTCTCTCTCTCTCTCTCTCTCTCGTTTATCTCTCGTTTATCTCATTTGAACGTATACTGTCGGTTGCATCTATCAACTCTACTCTGAAGACCTCTGTCAAGTGTCGACGCCAACGGAATGAAACGTCAATGTATAGCGCCGATAACGTTGACGTGTGACGTTCGCAAATTGAATGTGGAGTGCCGTCGATATTGGTAGCGTCAACTGTCATACGTCTTGTTTTACTTTAGCTATGATTGCTGAATGGCCTCTTAGAGTATTTTATTACAGTAGTACTGTAATAAGTACTCTACGAATGGCTCTAATTCCTTGGCTCCTTGAATTTTGTGTGCAAGTCATTTTTGTTACACTCGCAGCTCTCAAACGGTGTGATTTATCCGGGAACTTTATTCTGCAGAATGATCAGCTCAATCAGAAGAGGCGCAAAGGCACTTCCAATTGGCCATAGGTCAACCGGAATTGACATTGTTTTGTTTACTCAACAGACAATGATCGACTAGTTTCTTTCTCTTTCTCTCTCCCTCTCTCTCTCTCTCTCTCTCTCTCTCTCTCTCTCTCTCTCTCTCTCTCTCTCTTTCTGATTTTTCTCATTTGAGCGTATACTGTCAGTTGCATCTATCAACTCTACTCTGAAGACCTCTGTCAAGTGTCGACGCCAACGGAATGAAACGTCAATGTATAGCGCCGATAACGTTGACGTGTGACGTTCGCAAATTGAATGTGGAGTGCCGTCGATATTGGTAGCGTCAACTGTCATATGTCTTGTTTTACTTTAGCTGTGATTGCTGAATGGCCTCATAGAGTATTTCATTACAATAGTAATGTAATAAGAATTGCCCTAATTCCTTGCCTTCTTGAATTTCGTGTGTGGTTCATTTTTTGTTACTCGCGCAGCTCTCAAACGGTTGCATCGATCCAGGAACTTGAATCTGCATATATTGTTCAGCTCTATCAGAAGAGGTATGAAGGCACTCCCAATTGGCAATAGGTCAATCGGAATTCACATTGTTGTGTTTACACAACAGACAATGATCGACTAGTTTCTTTCTCTTTCTCTCTCCCTCTGATTTTTCTTATTTGAGCGTAAACTGTCGGTTGCATCTAACTACTCTAAAGGCCGAGATCGGCAGGCTACTAACGCGTCCTCTGTCAAGTGTCGACGCCAACGGAATGAAACGTCAATGGAAAGTGCCGATAACGTTGACGTGTGATGTTCGCAAATTGAATGTGGAGTGCCGTCGATATTGGTAGCTTCAACTGTCATACGTCTTGTTTTACTTTGGCTATGATTGCTGAAGGTACAGTATTTATTACAAGTAGTACTGTAATAAATACTGTACCTTGACCCGCAATGGTCCTAATTCCAGTCCTGGGACATCCTTCCGAGGGCTTACCCGGGGCTCCCAACCATAGGCTGTTGGGCGTTACGTGAGGTTCTTTAGTCGGTAGGAGTCCGGCCATAATAACAATGAGGATATTCCCTCATGTTAAACAAAAAAAAAATGATCCTAATTCTTCTTGCCTTCTCAAAGTTTAAAGTAATTTGTGTTAGGTACACTCGTAGCTCTCAAACGGTTAGATCGATCTGGGACCTTTTTAATTGGGGACATTGTTCAAATTTATTAAGAAAAGGTGCAAAGGCACTTCCCATTGGCCATAAGTCTTTACACACCAGTCAAGGTTCAGCTAGTTTCTTTCTCTCTCTCTCTCTCTCTTTTCTCTCTTTCTCTTACCCGTTTACCTCATCTGAGCGTAAACTACCGGTTGCATCTAACAACTCTACTTTGCTTTCGCTTTCGCAGCGCTTCAAAGGTAAATTGTGCTAGAATGTTATCCCTATAGCGGTTATCTAAATCTCCACAACAACACCACAGGTGCTAGACTTGCGCACAAACCTAAGACCGGTTTGGAAGACACTCGTACTGTTGACGTTCGGGAAACCCGAGGCAGAGTTCCCTGTAGCCGACGTGTAGCCGATGGAGATTTGCAACACCAAAGGAGCTAAACATGCGCACAAACCTAAGACCCGTTTTGAAGATACTCGTACTGTTGATGTTCGGGAAAACCGAGGCAGGGAGTTCGTAAGAAAAGCTATGATGAGATGAATCGTTCATACATACATACTTTAGCTTTTAGCCCCTCTCTATAAAAGAGTGCAGAGGGGCTTATAGCGAGACTTTGTCTGTAGTCTGTGACTCTGTTGCATTAAACTACGTCACTAGGTCACGTGGATCATCTGTTCAAAGTTTGAAATAAAACAAAAATGACAACGTCATTCGGATTGAACTTTCACTTTCACAATAAACGTATTAGAGGGGCAGTCTGGTGAGAACGATGTCACGGCTTTCTTGTTATATTAACAAAAAGGCCGTGAGGGCACAGCTGTATATTTCAAATTTTCTAGAACAATACACATTCAACTTCATCCAACATTAAAATATTTCAAATCAATACGTGTATCACAGCGAGGCACATCGTCATTACCATGTCATACATACCTGTTTATCATACCTTTGAGTGCCCCACTGCTGTCCACTGCCAATGACCTGCTTTAAAGGGTATACTTAAGAGTCCATATGACGCCAAATAGACTATTACTTTGATCTAGATCTCAGGACTCGTGAGGTCTGCTGAATTAAAATTTCAAAAACAGACAACTTCAGTTCATGAACTAAAAACGCTCTAGGCTCGAAACACGATTACTGATAAAATCCTCGATAGATTTTTGTGTTGAAAATACCTCGATTTCGTGAAATTTTAAGCGAGATCTCGTACGTTATAAGTTGTTTTTATAATATAAAATATTCATTAGAAAGACAATAGTAAAATCTTCATTTGCACTAGAGCCTTTTTTTCATATTGGTTATAGTTTTTTTTAAATTAATTTATTTCGTTAAAGGCGCACAAAAACCGATCGCATCTCTCTCTTTCTTGCACGCTAAAATGTATATCTTCTATTTTCTTTTAACAATTTGGCGTCTGGTAGGCTCTTAAATAAATGGCCTTTTGTAGAATAGGTTTGTAATGAAAAATCTATTACAGTGTAAATATCTAGACATTATGAAAATTTTAATAGCTTTGTGTTTTGCTGAACAGTTTCTCGAGTTCAATGTTTAACCCATCGCAAAAATGTCAAAGATTTCAAAAATTGAAGTACCACTATTAAACAATCTATCACAGAGGGGCACATCGTCATTACCATGTCACATACACCTGTTTATCATACCTTTGAGTGCCCGACTGTTAGTCCACTGCGAATGGCCTCTTTTAAAGGTTTTATTAAGTATTTTTGCAGATACAACGGCCTTTAAAATGGTTTTGTGAATAATCTATGCAATAAATATTTAGACATTTTGAAAATTTAAATAGCTATGTGTTTTGATTTTGGATCTTCAGAAAAACATAATAGCGGGCCCAATAATGTAGACTTTCATATCAATAATGGCAACAGTCTCCGCAGTGGCGGCCGTGGGTCTGTTGGGAGTCCTGGGACATCCTTCCGAGGGCTTACCCGGGGCTCCCAACCATAGGCTGTTGGGCGTAACGTGAGGTTTTTTAGTCGGTAGGAGTCCGGCATAGCATCCATGAGGATTTTCCCTCACGTTAAAAAAAAATGATAAAAGTTTCTTAAATTAAATGTTTATCCAATCGTAAAAATGTGGAAGACTTAAAAAACGTAAGTACTACTATTTTACAATCTATCACAGAGAAGCACATCGTCATTACCATGTCACATACACCTGTTTATCATACCTTTGAGTGCTCCACTGCTTGTCCACTGCGAATGGCCTCTTTTAAAGGTTTTATTAAATAGGTTTGCCTATGCATCAGCCTTTATAGAATGTTTTTGTAAAGAAGTGTGGCGACTTAGCGACCCCAACATAGCGAAGATCAGTGGAAGTCCTGTATCGCGTTAAGAAAGTTCTCGCAACGAAGAATAGATAAATCCTGAATCGCGACGTCAGAGTTCTCACGGCGATGAATGATATAACCAACATTCCTACATCAACCGTTGGATTTGGCCCGCCAGGCGCTATCACCTAGCCGGGTCGGAGGATCCTCCCATTGTGTGGTGGAGGAACAATTCCCAACCCTTCCTCCACATTGGTGACCCCGACGTGATCTGAACAACCTTCTGATCTGGGGTTAGAGAATCTTTTGGAGCTAATGTTTGCGACTGTAGTGCTGAGCTCGCAAGTAACAAATCGTTAATTTTAGTTTCGGATTACAGATATTTTCGGTGTCTTTTACGCAACTAAAGTGGCAGACAAGCTTACGGCCGTTATAGTTGGTTACCGTAGGCTGACGTTCGCAACAGCAACACAACAGACCCAGGCGCAGGCTGTAAAATATAAAAAAAAAACGCTCGCAAAAGACACGTCACAAAGTGATCCCTCATCCAAGGACCGACCACAGAGAAAGTTGCTTACTGCAGTGATCGTTTACAAAACACTGAGTCAGGCTACGAGCTTATACATTCAAATGATGATAATACAAAACTTAGTTCAATAAAATTCTCCAGAACAGGTAATAAGCCAGTAAAACGTTATAATGTCATAAAATCAATTCTACCGTTTCAATGTCAGTAATATCCTCCCCCCCCCCCCCCCACCCCCCTCGCCGACCGACTGTCAGTAATTGTCAATTGTTTATGGCTCTCATTAAATACTTTATCGGTAACGTCTCGCTTACTGCCGCAGTGGGTTTTTGAAGGGACGGGACGATTACGATACGACAATGCAACGTGTTGGCATTGAGGGGTTTAGGAGGATGAAAATGATTTATAAGGATTTTTTTATTCATATAAGTACATAATTATGTCACAAAGTAAAAGTTATGAACGCCAAAATGACATACAGTTTCTGCCAGATTCGCACAGCAGTAGGAAGAGCCTAAAATCCAACTTTGTAATTTTTTTAACTGGGACAGTTGGAAATGGGATGGCTGTTCCATTTCATTCCCTTAGTTCAGGGGTTCCCAACCTGTGCGCCGCGGCGCCCCGGGGCGCCGCAGGAGGTCCAGAGGGGCGGCCTATGTGCGTAAAAAAAAGTTCGTAAAAAATATCTTAAACGGCCTCTCCCAACTAACGCCACACGGTCGCCAAGAGAGATATCCCGCCGCCTGGTTCGGGGGCGCCATATGGCAGCCTTCGTGCGCGCCCCCGACTAACTCTAGTCAGGGGCGCGCACGAAGGCGGAGTGGGCGTAGGTCGAGGGATCCCGTTCACCGATGATCATTTGGCGGAAGGCACCTCTCCGTGCTCCGGAGGTGCCTTCAGTGCCTCTCTGCTTCCAGAAAGGCGTGATGCGGTCTTGGGTTTTTGTCAGCTCCTTAGGGAGCTCAGAGTGAGCCGCCCATCTTGCTTCCCCGAGGAGAGTCCCGGACGTGCGGGGCGACCCCTCTTTGGATATCCTTCGGCCCGGCTATATGGTGAGAAGGAACACAGCGGAATTTAGTGCGTAGGACGGTCCCTTTCCGGGACCGGGAGCCCCACACACCGTCCCACCTGTCCCCGCGGCTGGGATGACGGTGCCCAAACGCATACCACGCGTCACCAAAAAAAAAACGCTACACGGTTCAGGTCGTCGGTCTATATGGCGGGTGGACGTCCTACTCATCGTTTGCCAAGTTGCGGTCTCCACTTCAAAACTCGTTAGTAAAAAAGGTTCTTAGTTGTGAGAGGTGGTAATAGGTATAGGCGGCCACATGGTCACAGAAAGCTTTCTTGGCTCAGTGGTCCGAGCTGCTCAACGGTCCTAGCTCCATCAGGAAATCATAGAGACTTGAAAAGAGCGACTTAAGCAACCAAGGTGGGATAACGCCATAAACAGGGCGATCATAAACGAGTGGCTGTAGACGAACCATCTCTCCTATTGGTTGATACAGATAACAACCGTGCACGGGTGTATCGGTAAGCTTCTGTGGCGAATGCACCGGAAGAACACGGCCGAGTGCCAGCACTGCGAGGAACACAACGAGGACACTGCGCTCCATACATTGGTGGAGTGAGCAGCATGGGCGCAACAGCGCTAGGTCCTAGTAGCAGGTCTAGATGTGGACAATATCTTGCTGGAGACCACGGTGCGAGCAATGATCTCCAGTGAGAGGTAGTGAGACGCCGTCGCATTTTTCTGCGAGCACTAATGCTCATGCTTGTGAAAAACACGGCGTGGAGGGAGCGGGAGAATTACTCTCCAACCCGAGTTTCGCAATCTACAGCGAGGGCGCCATACACTTGTCATCGCCCAAGATTATCGGCTTCCATGCCGCGGGCCTAAGTACGGAGCGGGGCTGCTCACCGTCCTTGGAGAAGCAGGGCCAGGACGACAGCTTGACGTAAAAGTTTCTCGCACGCCACACGACCCAAGAAGCGAAGTAACAACCCCAAAGACGCCGTAAGAACCCGAACCCCCAAAGTGCTGGCACCGTGTGGTTTTAGTCGGTAGGAGTTCGGCATAGCATCCATGAGGGATGTCCGGTTTGGGCCACATGAGTTTGCCGAGACATGTCACAGGATAGTGACGTGTGCGGTGGATACCATTGAATAGCTGCGTCAATGACGCAATTGCCAGCGGAGAAACGACGAGAGGGGGGGGGGGGGGGGGGGGGTAATTTCACGTGGCATGTGAGGGCGCCGTGAAAATTTTCAAACCTTATAGGGGCGCCGTGACCTAAAAAAGGTTGGGAAGGCCTGCCTTAGTTGATAAATTTCACACGAGCAACGTTCCTGCAGTGGTGAAATTTTACAATAGTGCTTCTTAGTCTGTGCCTTCATTATGGGATAGCTTTATATTTTCTTTCCCGGTTAAATTTATCTAGGTGTACGTAAACGGTAATAAATGTAAGTTACCCCCGTAATTTTATTAATATTAATTGACCTTTAAAGCTATTTGGACAGTCAAGTTTTAAGGAAAATAAGATTTTTTTCAAAAAAATACAAATTTAACACTATTTTTGACATTTCCAGCTATACGATCGACAAATATTCGTATTTTTCATAATTTCAAAATCGTATCACAATCGTGTCGTCCACTGCAAACAAACCGAAGGTCCCCACCGCCCATCAACTTAAATTGTAAGGGATACTTTAGAGTTTTAAACTTAAATTAACTTGTTTGTTTACACAATATTACAGCCATTACGGCTCTACAATTGTAAGCCGCCAGATGCTCTCAAGAAATAGATATCTTTGGGCATCTTTGGGCAGGATATCGAGTTCCGTAAGTCGACAATTTGTCTTCCAAATTGGGCTCAGCGTTTCAATTAGAAGTAAATTTGTTTAAGTAAGCACCTACTATGAATGTTTAAATTACCTCATCTATTAAGCGGCTGAACTTAAAGTAATGTTATACTGTTGATTGATAGCACTTGGTGGAACTTGATACAAATCTATATACATTATTGGGTGACTCAGTCGTCTATCAAGGCCCAGCTGAAACCATTTTTTTTTTTGTTTTACGTAAGGGAAAATCCTCATGGATGCTATGCCGGACTCCTACTGACTGATAAACCTCACGTGTCCTGCCTAACAGCCTACGGTTGGGAGCCACGGGAGAGCTACTGTATACTAATATTATAAAGAGGAAAGGCTCCCCTTAGGCGAGGCCGCAATGGTAGCCGTAGGTCTGTTGGGAGTCCTGACGTATGGAAGGACAGGAGTCCACCGAGTCCATGTACACTCGAGAGCAATGAATCCGGGTCACTTAAAGAATGTTAAAAATCTCGGAAACTAAAAATGATAGGTTAATGCAATAAATTGTATTTAATAGACAATGTAATACTCCTTAAATGAAAGTAAAAAAAATATGAGTCACCATACATTTTATTAACACAAAATTACATAAAGAAAAAACTGCTGATCTCTCCTTAAAACAAAAATAGGAAACATGAAATTTTTGAACTTTATTACGATTTTCTTGAATTTTAATACTTCGTATTGCCTCCTCGTGCTTCCATTACTGCGTTTACGCGGTTTGGCATGCTGTACACCAAGTTCCTTATACGATTTTGGGGAATATTCTCCCATTCCTCTGTGAGAGCAATTTTGAGCTCACGAAGCGTGATTGGGGGAGGGTTTCGTTGTTTTACGCATCTGCCTAGCTCGTCCCAAGCATGCTCGATCGGGTTGATATCCGGGCTGCGCGCTGGCCACTCCATACGAGTAATGTTCATCTCTTGAAGGTAGTCATTCACAATCCTACCTGTATGAGGTCGGGCATTGTCATGCATAAATATAGCATCCTCACCTAAATTGACCATAAATGGACCAACGTGATCATTGAGGATTTCTTCCACATATCTTACGCTAGTTAAAGAGCCGTTTTCTATGATCACCAGCTCTGTGCGACTTTCAGAAGAAATTCCGGCCCACACAAGTACAGACCCACTACCGTAGGCTACTTTTTCTTCGATGCATGCTTGCTTGAATCTTTCCCCTGGTCTTCGATACACTCTGTGTCTTCCATCGTGCTTGTAGAGCATAAATTTTGATTCGTCGGAGAACATAACTTTTGACCAATCTTCAATACTCCAATTTACGTGGCTCTGGGCATACCTTAGTCTCGAAATACGATGCCCACGCTCCAGTTTAGGGCCGTTTGCAGGTCTAAGGGGTTTTAAGTTAGATTCAGCAAGCTGACGTCTTACTGTCCATGCACTTGGGTTACTTCCTCCGAGGCGTCGAAACTGATTGGTGAGTTCAGTTCCTGTGAGAAAGCGATTTCGAAGCATGGTGTTCACCAAGTATCGGTCTTCTCGTGCTGTGGTACACCTGGTTCTGCCCGTTCCTGGTCTGCGTAGGTTAGAACCAGTTTCTTCGTAACGTCGGAGAACTCTTTGTACTGTTGACAGCGACACACCGACAGTCCTGGCTGTATCGCGCTGACTCCGGCCGGTTTCCAGCATTGTAAGTATTCTGGTGCATTCTTCAGGCGTAAGCGACATAATTTCAGCTTGATTAATGAATATAGAGCACTATCAACATGGTTTATGTACCCACATAAATGACAGATTACAAACAAAAGCAACACCAAATGCTGTAATTTCGTAGTTCCATCTTCGAAAGTGGCCCTTTTTCAAATTTGATTTTTTTATGATATAACTTTACAATTACTAAGAAGTTTTAATACCTTCATTTAAGGAGTATTACATTGTCTATTAAATACAATTTATTGCATTAACCTAGCATTTTTAGTTTCCGAGATTTTTAGGATTCTTTAAGTGACCCGGATTCATTGCTCTCGAGTGTAGTATATAGTATTCATGTAGATTCAGTAGCAAGCTACGTATCTATACTAATATTATAAAGAGGAAAGATTTGATTGTTTGTTTGTTTGCATCGAATAGGCTCCGAAAATTCTGGACCGATTTGAAAGATTCTTGCACTGTGGAAAGCTACACTCTTTGCGGTTAACATAGGCTATATTTTATTCCCGTATTCCCACGGGAACGGGAGCTACGTGGGTGAAACCGCGTGACGTCCTCTAGTTTTTTATAAATCACAATTCATAATCACGAAAACTAGTACGAGTATAGTAATAAATACTTAAGTAATACAGGCCCGCTATAAGCAAAACCGAAACAAATCTTTAATAATCTCTCCCCTACTCTGAGAAGATGCCTCATAAATCGTCCACGGATGCATCCTGGGCGTATCCCAGTACATAAATAGGGGTCCATATTTTGTAGTTTTTCGAAGGGAACTATTACGTGATGATATTCGATGGAAAACTGGGAAAACTTATATAAAAGAATCTATTTATTTATATATACTATGTGACCCTCGCAACTTCGTTAACGCTAAAAGGATAAGAATTTTCAACAGACTCATGGGAGCGTATGAAACTGACCTGTTTGCTTAATCATAAAAGAGCTTAAAGATTAAGTCCATTCTAAAACAATTCAGTCCACTGCTTCGGCGCGGGCTGAATTATTTTACAATAGCCTTAATCATTAAGCTCTTTTATGATAAAGCCAACACGCCAGTTTAGATTTACCCTCACATTCAAAGGGATCCTTGAATTCTAGGTTTTGCGAAAGTTGAGATTTCTCTAATTCCTGAACTACAAAACCTTCAAAATTAAAACTTGTGTGAAACATTCCCTAAAGTATTCCCTTTATAACACTAAAAATAATTTTGGAATCGGACCACGCATTGAGAAGTTACAACTAAAAAACCGTTTTGTCTTTCATCCCCTCTCCCAGAGGAACAGCGCAAAATATCGGGATCAAAAGTATCCTAGAACCTTCCTCGGATTATAAGCTCTAATTGTACCAAGTTTCATGCAAATCGATTCAGTAGTTTCGGCGTGATACTTATTCGGGATACAGACAGTCAGACAAACAGACAGACATTAAAAATTTAAATTACACTAGCTGACCCTCGCAACTTCGTTTACGTCACATAAGGTCTATGAAAGGAGAGGTGTTTCTTCATCAGCCTGCCAGCCATCAGCGTGTAAAACTGCCCTGTTTGCCTAATCAAAAAAGAGCTTAAAGATTAAGTCTACTCTAAAACAATTCAGTCCACCCCTTCGGCGCGGACTGAATTATCTTACAATAGTCTTAATCATTAAGCTCTTTTATGATGAAGCCAACACGCCAGTTTAGATTTACCCTCACATTCAAAGCAACCCTTGTTTTCTAGGTTTTGCGAAAGTTGAGATGTCTCTAATTCCTGAACTACAGAGCCCTCAACATTGAAACTTATGTGAAACAATCTTTAAAGCACTTCCTTTATGACAGTGAAAAAAAATTTGAAATCTAATCACGCAATGAGCAGCTACAGCTAAAAAGCCATTTTGTCTTTCATCCCCTCTCCCAAAGCAACCGATCAAAATATCGAGATCAAAAGTATCCTAAAACCGTCCTCAGATCATAAGCTCAGATTGTACGAAGTTTTATTCAAATCCCTTCAGTAGTTTCAGCGTGATACTTATTCGGGATACAGACAGACAGACAGAAAGACAGACAGACAGACAGACAGCCATGAATATTTTTGATTACATTTTCTGCTTCAGTATCGATTAGAGAACGCAGTACAATTAAAATTTTCTAAATATCTTCCATGTACAGACTCTCGACCCTCTACAGTTTTATAATAGGTACGTATAGATTTTCGGCTTTAGTATCGATTCGAGAATGCCCTACAATTAAAATTTTCAAAATATCTTACATGTACAGACTCTCGCCGCTCAACAGTTTTATTATAGGTATAGATATAGGTATTTTTCCTTCGAACGTGTTTCCCTCATCTTACAATCCCGGGTTCTTCAAGCGGAGCGTGAAGAGGCACACCACAGGGCCACCAACTTGAGGACCACTGTCTTAATTGAATCGTTAGATGTCGTCATTGCTTTCCATCAGGCGTAGGCGCACATTTGGCGTGAGAAAACGTAAATATAGTTTAGAGCTCTGATTGTGAAGACGCGCTGTATGTTGAATAGGTCAGACTAAAGTGGTTGTGTTAAAGTTTCGAGGTTTCCGAAGAATAGCTTATTTTCAGTCATGTTCGGATTATTCGGTCATGAAATTATTAAGAATGCAATTCGATTATTAGCCCTCTCTATAAAATAGATTACAGAGGGGCTTATGGCGAGACTTGTGTCCTTAGTCTGTGACTCTGTTGCATTATATTACGGCACTAGGTCACGTGGAGCATCTGTTCAAAGTTTGAAATAAAACAAAAATGACAACGTCAATCGGATTGAACTTTCACTTTCACAATAAACGTTTGAGGGGCAGTCGGGTGAGACCGTCTTACGGCTTCTTGTTTTATAATAGTACTGTATTATTGTAAAATAACAAAAATAGACAAGACCTTTAGTATGAACCATACGATTTAACTTTTTTTTTACGCTAAAAACCCACACGTATCCTGCCTAACAGCCTACGGTTGGGAGCTCCGGGTAAGCCCTCGGAAGGATGTCCCAGGACTCCCAACATACCTGCGGCTACCACTGCGGCCTCACCCAGGGAGGGATGCGATTTAACTTATGAATTAACAAGTGTATTTATAAGTTACCTTCCCAACTGCATGATTGTTCACACAAACGCTGTCTGTGCTTACCTGTAAATAAAAGAAAAAATGTTGTCAGAACAGTCACAGTGCAAAACGGTCAAAAAAATTCATGTTACAAACCGAAATACATTTATTGTTAAAAATTACAGAGAAACATATCTATATTTACATTATTACTATCTAAACTAAACCTAAATAAGGCCCCCATGGCATTGTGCCCAAAAGACTAGCAGCATTCCCCCTTTGAATAGCAATACCTATTCGCTGAGTGAGAGAACTGCCAGCCCTTGGGTCACCAGTCGACTCTACAAGGCGCTTTTTCAAATTCTTGAAAAATTTTAAACCGACTGGACAAAAACGATACGATGAGTCGAGACCCTTATATTTATTAATTTTAATATTTTCAGCCGCTTCCGCTGCTGCACTGGCTTTTAATTTTGTTTTAGGAAGATGGGACGGGGCTAACCGAAATTGTATAACGCCGATGACCTTTAATGTTTGAAATCTGAATGTATGTTAAATACTCAATCACGATCTAACTACTGAAGGACTGAACGGAACGGGCTAAAATTTGGTATAAGGATAGATTATAGTCTGGATAACACATAGGACGTTCAATGACAACTTCCTTAAATGACAACCGGACGCAAAACGTCCACTTCTTAAAATGACAACTTCTTAAAATGTCCACTTCTTAAAACGACAACTTCTTACAATGTCAAATTCAAAAATGACAAATTCGTATAAGGTCAACTTCTCATTATGACAACTTTTTTACGATATATTCGCATAATGACAACTGGCTATTTGCGAGCGGTTGGCATTTCGCGAAGTTGGCATTCTAAGCTTAAGCCACATAGGATACTTTTATTCCGGGAATTAGTTCCCATGGGAAGCGGGAACGTAAACTGATTTCCCGGGCGCGATCTAGTATTATCTCCTAAGCCCACAAGGAAATAAAATTGTGAAGTTCTTTATACCAGATAAACTGTAAGAAGAATATAGTACCCGTCGCATCGCATTTTTTACCTATACATCACAGGAAAAGCTTTTCACAACTAGATACTCTATTATACACCTTATTGCAATGGAATATGGTATAAATTTGAGTAACATAAGTGGAGTTATATTATAACTGAAGGGATACGGTTTTCGCGTGATATGCGTTCTATGGAGGATAATATAAGTATATAAAACTATTTATATGGAAAAATGTTTGTCAAAATGTAACGCCATACATTTATCATTTAGGTCAAATTTGGTGGCGAAATTTTTCACGAACTTGAAAATTGTATCAATAACCTTGAAACAGATGCTTACAGAATAAGTTTGAATAATGATGATCTTATTTTTAGGGTTCTTTGCCTAAAGGGTATAACCGAGAACCTATTTCCACAGTGTAAAGGGAAAACCCAGGACGGCAACGGAAAAAAATTAAAAAGTCACCACCCCAATATATCCCGAGAGTATCTCGAAATGAAACCAAGTTGTCATTACAGACGTTATGGGCGGCTTAAAAAAAATTATTACACAATCTGCGCCTGTCCATTCCAACACGGCAATAAACTCACCACCTATTACGTGGGACGTTAAATTATAAGGTGAAATGTGGGCGTATACTATGCCTGTACCTACCTCTTTGGGGATAAAGGCGTGACTATGTGTGTAAAGAGAAACCCTAAGACTTCCTATGTCAAATTCTGTACGTCAATAGCAACCGAGATAGCATGACCATAGATTTAGAATTTTTAGCATGACAGTTGAAATTTTCAGAGATGATGTATTCTTTTTTTTTTTTATACCATTAAGGTGGCAGACAAGCATACGGCCCACCAGAAGGACCGGTGGTCACCGCAGCCTATGAACGTTTGCAACACCAGTGGCGCAACACTCGCGCTGCCGACCCTGTAAAAACCTTCTAAGACCCCTTTTAAAGAACCCCATACTGTAGGCGTTTGGGAAAACCGAGGCAGGGAGATCATTCCACAACCTAAGCGTGCGCGGAAGAAAACCCCTATCGGATCTAACCGTGTGGAACGCTCCGGACGCAGAGTGTGAGGATGAACTCCCTGTCTGTGGCGAGCGGTGCGGTGATAGAACGTAGCCGTGGGCATCATATCAAACAATTCCTCAGAGCACATACCATTGTACAGGCGGTAGAACACGCATAAGGAGGCAAAGTCTCTCCTGTCGCGAAGAGGTTCCACACCACTTGTAAGTATAGGATCGTTGACAACTCTTACAGCACGTCTTTGCACCGAGTCAAATTCTGTCTGTCTGTCCGTTGTTTTTTATTAAAGACACAGGCAAAACTAACGAAATACAAGCAAATCCATAGACATCTACTATCGCTATCGTCGCGTGATACCGGGTTATTACCCTAAACGACCCACAGATATTATATATTTATTCAAAACGACAACAGTAACTATCTTACATAGGTACAGCCTACAAACAAACGTTATAAACTTAGCTATACATGCAAAAGCTGTGAAAATTTACCTGCCACGGTTCCTGAGATACAGCCTGGAGACGTACAGGTCTAGTCTCGGAAATAAGGTTCCGTTTCTAGGGTTCCGTACCCAAAGGGTAAAAACGGGACCTTATTCATGAGACTTCGCCGTCCGTCTGTCTGTCCATCACGAGACTGTATCTCCGGAACTGTGATAGGTAAAGAACTGAAATTTTCACAGCTGATTTAAATCTGTTAACGCTATAACAGAACTAAAAACAGAAAAATAATGATAATAAAGGGGGCTCTCCATAGTCCATACAACAAACGTGATCATTAGCCGTCTTTTGGGTACGGAACCCCAAAAACACAAAGCAAAAAATAATGACAGAATCTAAACTGTATATTAAATTAATTACAAAAATATTTTCGTCCATTGTCAAACACTTAGTGTTGCCAAAACAATAAAAAATATGGCGTCGTGGCAAAATAAATAAAACGTTTCACAAAAGAGAGAAAAAGAGGAATTATTTAAGACAATTGTGGAGCTTTTATGGATGTTAATTACTTGGTATTACTCGCCGAAATGATTTATGTATACGATGAAAAATATACAGTCTTGACTTTAAAAGACAGGTGTTTTCTAGGTTTCGATAACCAAAAAGTGAAAACCTGCGGCTCACAAAAGCTGTTCCTGAGATGTGTGGATGTGACTAGTAGCGTTTACTAGCATTTTCGAGCTTCAGAAATCGCGTTTTGATTCGTTGTAACATGGAAGTCGTTAAGCCAAGTTGTGATTAAACGAGGCCGCAGTGGTAGCCGTAGGTCTGTTGAGAGTCCTGGGACATCCTTCCGAGGGCTTACCCGGGGCTCCCAACCGTAGGCTGTTGGGCGTTATGTGAGGTTTTTTAGTTGGCAGAAGTCCAAGCATCCACGAAAAGTAAAAAAAAGCCTAGTTAAAGAACTTATGGGTAGGTTTGAAAACTTTCAATAGCAAACAATCAAAACTACGCTTGTCCATTTGAACCCAACAATAGGCCCTTATTACGTGGGACATAAGGCGAAATGTGGGCATACAGTATACCTCTAGCTACCCCTTAGGGGATAAAGGCGTGACTATGTGTATGTATGTGGCAGTGGACTGGCCACATCAGCAGTACAACCGATGACCGATGGAGCAAACGAGTTCTGGAGTGAAGACCGCGATTTGGCAAACATGGGGTAGGACCACCACTCGCCAGATGGACTGACGACCTAGAAAAGGTCGCAGGCTGGGACTGGATGCGGCAGGCTCAGGACCGTGTATTGTGGCGAGGATTGGGAGAGTCCTACGTCCAGCAATGGATTGATAAGTATGTATGTATGTAACTATGTAACATGGCGAATGTTCTGAAGAGCTCTTCAACCTGATCCCACCATCTCCTTTCCGATCCCGAACAACGCGTGCCGGGCAGAGATGCTACTCATACACAGTGGAGAGAATCTTCGCCAGAACCGAGCGTTTCAAAAGATCGTTCCTCTGCCGAACTATGAAAACTTGGAACGACCTGCCCGCACACGTGTTTCCCTCATCTTACAATCCCGGGTTCTTTAAGAGGAGCGTGAAGAGGCACATCACAGGGCCGCCAACTTGAGGACCACTGTCAGAAGTGGCCCCCAATCGCTAGACGCGCCACGGCTTTCCATCAGGCTGGTGGCGACGTCAATTTGGCGAGCTGAACATAAAAAAAAAATGAAACCATAAAACGCCGGGAAGGCTTCAGCCATATATATCTTAAAGCTATTATTTCCTACTATAACTTTATCAGTGTGAATAGGACCGTCGTCAACGTCCATCAGGATTTATCATATTACTTGCGACATAAGAACGAAATTCTGACTGATGATAAAACTTCATAGGCAACGCCATGTGTTCAAATTTACTTCTTAAAAAAATGTATGCGCGTAACCTTTACGCGCGATTGAAGTAGAACTTCTTTGCCATCGACGGCATCAAATGTTATATTAATATCAGTCTTTTGAATTTTGAATAGCGGGAACTACGTTTCCGCTGTTCAAAATTCAAATAGTAAGCGTTACTTCCGTCAGAAAAATGGACTGAGTTACTCCTAGTCGCGCCTAAAGAAGTTTTACTTCAAAAACTTCTTAAACTACGAGTAGGTAGGTTAACTGTCGTTTTCTGTAGTCTGCTCTCATTCTCTTACATACATACATAATATGATCACGCCTTTTATCCCTGAATGAGTAGGCAGAGGCATATTATATGCCCACATTTCAGCTTTAAGGTTTTGTCCCACGTAATAGGTGCGCCGCGACCCGCAGTTGAATTTTTTCAAGCACCCATAAGGCCTTCAAGTTGGCTTAACGATTGATATTTTACTGACAACCGGGTTTCATTTCGAGTTTTCCTACTCTACGCAATGGATCTTTTTGCGAAACTTTCCCCTTAGTCGTCTCTTACGAAACCCTCGGTATGTATTGGGGTGGCGACATTTTGTACTCTTACCCGTCGCAACACGGGACCCCGTCGCCACACGGGGTTCTGTCATCCGTAAAAGCTTATTTAGGAGTTTGGGAGTCAAAAACTGATACACTTAATCCAAGTTATCTAAACATAACATTAGCACACACTTTCACTTCAATTGAGCTTTTTTTTTCATTTATTCATGTACAGGTGTCGTTTCCCGCACATAATTCCCGCGGGTGCCGTGCAACCGTGTGCGTAATGGATTAACCCGGAGAGCAGTCCATCTGGGGTACTATTTCTAGTACGATTCTACTGCGATCACTTAAGTACGGAATACTTAGCTGTATTGCTCGCTCTATTTGTGAAAGTTTAGCACTTTTTGCAATAAAAATATACCTAATAAATCTAATTAATATTATAAAGAGGGAAGATTAGATTTTTTCTTTGTTTGTATGTTTGTTTGTTGCATCGAATAGGCTCCGAAACTGCTGGACCGATTTGAAAAAAAATCTTTCACCATTGGGAAGCTACACTCTTCCCGGTGAACATAGGCTATATTTATTCCCGTATTCCCACGGGAACGGGAACTACGCGGGTGAAACCGCGTGACGTCCGCTAGTTTTTAATGAACTTCAACAAAAACGATCTCGCAGAACATGCAGTATTCTTTTTTTCCTGTAGAAATTCTTATGGATGCTATGCCGGACTCCTTCCGACTAAAACAACATGGTGCCCTTCCATCTGGCCACGGCCAGGAGTCCCGGGTACGCCTTGGGAAGCATAACCCCAGGACCAGGGCTCTCGAACGACACATACTTTGTCTTTTTTGCCAATATCAGCCGCCAACAATGAAATTGGCAGAGGCCTACGTCCAACGTTATGCGCTGATTTGATTGATGGAATAAATTACATTTATTGTTAAAAATTACAGAGAAACGTAATTATTACATATCTATATATTTACATCACGGGGCCACGAGCGCTTCATGTAAATATATAGATACATAATTATTACATATCATATATTTACATGAAGCGCTCGTGGCCCCGCGGTCTCAGTGTAAACGATCACTGCAGTAAGCAACTTTCACTATGGCCGGTCCATGGATGGGTGACCATCCATGTGATCACTTTGTCACATTTATTTGAGCGTTTCCGTGCTTCGGAAGGCACGTTAAGCCGTTGGTCCCGGTTGCTAGTAAAATGGCAGTCGTTAAGCCAAGTTGAAGGCTTTATTTCAACAGCAGGCAGTCACAACCTGCGCCTGTCCATTTAAACACGGCAATACGGCTCACAACGTATTACGGGGGACAAATTATAAAAAGGTGAAATGTGGGTATATAATATGCCTCTGCCTACCCCTTCGGGGATAAAGGCGTGATGATGAACCTATATATTTACATTATTACTATCTAAACTAAACCTAAATAAGGCCCCCGTGGCACTGTGCCCAGAAGTCTAGCAGCATACCCCCTTTGAATAGCAATACCTATTCGCTGAGTGAGAGAACTGCCAGCCCTTGGGTCACCAGTCGACTCTACAAGGCGCTTTTTCAAATCCTTGAAATTTTTTTGCGCAGTGGGACCCCATGGTCCTAGGGTGATTGATTGATATCAGAGTTATTACATAAACAGTCATGCATGGTTACCTCATAATATGTACATAGCATGTCGCCAAACTCATAAGTTCCCATTTCGCTTGGGAATATTCCCGCCAGGCGTGCCAGGCACCGCCGATGTCGAGGCTAATAAATATTATGATTTTAGTACGATTCGTTTTAGGGGTTTTTATCCGAAGAGTAAAAACGGGACCATTATTACGGAGACTTCGCTGTGCGTCTGTCTGTCTGTCTGTCTGACTGTCTGTACCTCAGGAACTGTGATAGCTAGAGAGCTGAAATTAAATTACACAGATAATGTAATTTCTATTGCCGCTGTAACAAATACTGACAACATAGCCAAGAAAGCCGTGTGATCGTTATCACCGAACTGCCTTCTCTAACACGTGTATTGTGAAAGTTCAATCCGATTGACGTTGTCATTTTTGTTTTACATATTTCAAACTTTGAACAGATGATCCACGTGACCTAGCGACGTAGTTTAATGCTACAGAGTCACAGACTACAGACAAAGTCTCGACATAAGCCCTTCTGCACTCTATTTTTATAGAGAGGGGCTAAAATATATTTAAGGGGGCTGCCAACAAATGTGATTTTTTACAGTTTTTTGATACGGAACCCTTCGTGCGCGTCCGGCTCGCACTTGGTCGTTTTTATTAGACGTTAATGTTTTTGAATGAAAAATAACTGGCAGTTTTGGATTAATATGGATGGGTACATATGCATGCCACTATGGATGCTAGCTATCTTAATTTTTATACCTGAGTGGGTAGGCAGATATATTTTTATATCATTTTTTTTTTGTATGGTTATTTTTTTTTTGTGAATTTTTGAATGTATGGGTATTTTTAGCCTGATTTAAATAAATGAAATGAAAAAATGAAATTTTCCGAAACCAATGAATCCATTTTTTAAATCTTTTACTGTTAAGAAGCTACACTATCCCTGATGAACATAGGCTATATTTTATTTCCATAATCCTACGGGAACGGGAGATACGCGGGTGAAACCGCGTGACGTCCGCTAGTATAATATATAGAAAATACCACACTTACAAAATACTAGCTGTTCCCCGCGTCTTCGACCGCGTAGAAGTTGTTATAGCGTAAAATCATAACCCTCCTTTTGCCCAGTTGGTTAGAAAGTAGCCTATGTCCTTCCCACGGCCTCGAACTATCCCTATACCAAATTTCATCCCAATCGCTTCAGCCGTTTAGGCGTGAAAGCGTAACAGACAGACAGACACAGTTACTTTCGCATTTATAATATTAGTAGGGATCTGAGATGCAACCAAGTCTAACCCGCAGATAATATTTAGATTTACTATGCACAAGACAAATGACGTCATTACCCAGTACTGCGGCTTCAAATTTCATTATTTTTCCACCTCAATACGTCTTTCTTATATCGGTGTTCAGTATATTTTATATGTCTCGGCCGTAATACGAACATTTATCAAGCGAATATGTGGTATAAATATACATTAGAGTAATATCTATTCGGTTAACTCATGTATACTTTCTTTAGGGTTCCATACCCCTTTTTAGGGTTTCGTAGCCAAATGGCAAAAACGGAACCCTTATAGATTCGTCATGTCTGTCTGTCTGTCTGTCTGTCTGTCCGTCCGTGTGTCACAGCCACTTTTCACCGAAACTATACGGCCTATGCTATTGAAACTTAATAACTAGATGTATTCTGTGAACCGCATTAAGATTCTTATATAACACTAGAAAAAAAGCAGTAAATTTTGGGGGTCCCCATACTCAGAACTGAAACTCAAAATTTTTTTTTTCATCAAACCCATACGTGTGGGGTATCTATAGATAGGTCTTCTAAAATGCTGTTAAGGTTTCTAACATCATTTTTTTTCTACAGTGAATAGTTTGCGCAAGAGGGACGTCCAAAGTCGAAAAATGAGTGTCCCCCCCCCCTCTAACTTCTAAACTACGGGAGTAATAAATCTAAAAAAAATACATGATGTACATTGCCATAAAAACTACCAACGAAAATTGGTTTGAACGAGATAGAGCTGGTAGTTTTTTTTTAATACGTCATAAACCGCAATTTTCGGTTAGAAAAATCACTACCACTGCGAACGTGTTAAAACATCAATCAAAGTTACAACGAACTATAAGAACTTTTTTATTATGTTACTTGCTGCTACGAAACCCTTCATGGGCGAGTCCAACTCGCACTTGGCCGGTTTATTATTTGAAGTAAAACTTCTTTAGGCGCGAACAGGGAGTAATTCGGATTTTTTTTCTGACGGAAGTAACGCTTACTATTTAAATTTTGAATATCGGAAACATAGTTTCCGCTATTGTAAATTCGAATGAATGATATATGTAATAAATAACATTTGATGCCGTCAATGGCAAAGAAGTTTTACTCCAATCGCGCGTAAAGGTTACACGCACACACTTTTTTTTCTGACGGAAGTAACGCTTACTATTCGAATTTTGAATAGCGGAAACTACACAGGCTATGTGTAGATTCCACTATTCAAAATTCGAATGAATGATATTAATATAACATTTGAATAATCATTGTAAAACACATGAAAATAATTAAATTATAATATGATATTTATTATTCAAGTTAAAATTTAAGGCTAGTATTTCCGAAATCGACCAAAATCGACCCATTTTAAAGCGATCTTTATAGTAGGAAATATTCTTTGATTTGGTCTGATAAAAATGTATTACTATAGTTTAATAGATGCTCTTGCTTCCTTTAATTTTTAAAACACGATTAATAAAACTTTATATGATAAAAATCGTTCTCGAAAAACTGGAAATGTGCAAAAATTTTAAAGATGAATGTTGTTATTGCTCAAAATATACTTGTTTATTTTATATAAACACATGTCTATATTAAAGATATTGATCTTATGAACAATATTCATGCTATTATTTATTTTTTAAACACCTCAGATTTTAAAACAATGATAAAAAGTGTAGAATCTAGAACAATTAGGCATTTAGCGTACACTTCAATCACTTCATACGCCTGACAGGGCTGTTCTGGGTAGGACCTGTGTCGCTCTGTCATCCGTGATCGTTTTAATTAGAAGTAGTTGCAGAAATCTGTAAATATTATTTTGTTTTTATTTGTAAATATTAGGATAAGTAAGTTATTGTGTATAAATAAATAAATATCGTGTAATATAGTGATTAGTGACTAGGTACTCAGTGAATATGGGTAAAAAAAAGCCAAGAGAAATAAAATGCCCAGATGTCAATTGCGGCTACTACGACGGCAAGTATGGTAAGTTCCTACAAGTATTGTTTTATCTTTATTATATTTATAAAAATACACAACCAAATAATTCACTGACGGGCATGATGAAATTATAAGGTTGATGCTGAGCGAAGCGACTGAAGCCAACAGCTGCCATTATTTTGCTACCTGCTGAAGAGGCAGTACAGTAGCTAAACGTAGGTACTCATATAGGCTTAGAGATCTCCCATTCCAGTCCTCTTCTACGTAGGTACAGGTAGGTGTCACTTAGCAAAGACCAAGTAAGTTACTAGATCACGGCTGTTTTTGGTAATGAATGACTGTGAGAAATGAACTCGGTGCCCCAAAGTTGCTTGGGACCTTACGTTAAGAAGAGGGATAGTATTTACCTAAACCACAGTAACTACTAGGTATAAAATATTATCTTTTTACTATGCCTGAACAATCAACGTATTGCCCGTTCGCTCTAAGTTTGCCTTTCGCCTCCCATACTACGCCTGTACACCATCCTGTCCGCCAGCGGCAACCTTAGCGCGAACGGGTAGTAAATAATATAATGTTTGACGCTTAGAGTATAATAGTAGATTCACGTTGTTATTGCTACACTGTATAAATTATAACAGTAGTACCTACCCACTACCGACATAAAAGAATAAACGTGTAGTTTTATTTTTCGTTGTAGTCTAGCCGTTTCGTTGTAGTGTACCCTCAAAGTCTTTTTTTTTTCAGCTCATCGATTCCGAGATTGAACGGTGGTTCATTTGCAAAAAAAGATACACGTGAATCGTAAGTACCTAGTACTCGTAGGTACTTTCATACTTTAATTTTGAGTGTAATAATCGTTACTTTCTTAGTAAATATGAATGTTTGAAAAAGTGCATAATATCTATGCAAGGGTTATAAACCCTTTTTTTTTTCTTTTTAACGTGAGAGAAAATCCTCATGGATGCTATGCCGGACTCCTACCGACTAAAAACCTCACGTTACGCTCAACAGCCTATGGTTGGGAGCCCAGGGTAAGCCCTCGGAAGGATGTCCTAGGACTCCCAACAGACCCACGGCCGCCACTGCGGCCTCGTCTAGGGGTAGGTTCGGGTGCAATCCTGCGTCTTTGGGTGTTTCGGATGTGATCCCGCTTCTGAAGGGGGTATGCATAAATCCCTCACGTCACGCTGCCGTCATGGGCCTGCTTCTGTAAGGACGGTGAGCAGCCCCCTCACCGTCTTCAGGCCCCTGGTTATGGAGACCGATAGTCTTGGGCGAAGACACGTGTGCGGCGTTCATTTCTAGTGTGTACTTGTTGCCGTTATTAATAAAAAAAGCCAAAAGAAAATCACGTTTGTTGTATGGAAGTCCCCCATAAATATTTATTATTTTTCTGATTTAAGTACTCAATTCAATCCTTTAGTTTTGCAAACAAGGGTTTATATCGGATCTCGGAAGGGGCCACCTGCGGGATCCAGCCTGCGGGAGACTAAGAATAGGTTTTTGAAAACTTTCTAGGCAACCTAAGTTCCTAGTCTATATACATATAATAAAAACATCTAAAGTCAAAACTGTACATTAAACATATTTAAAAAAATACTCGCGGGGGGTTCTACACAGGATACCGAAGTCGAAAATGTAGTTAGAATTTTTTTGTCTGTTTGTCTGTTAATTTTGCTTTGTCCGGAAGGATCTCGAAAAGTACCCAATATTTTTGATTAAAATTTTGCACAAATATTAACTAGGGGTAGGGTCTTCAAATAGACTTAAAATTGACTTCAAATTGACTATGTTGGTGTCAGCGCCATCTATCATTGGTTGTATTTTGTAACACAGGTCTAAGCTGACATGCGGCGTGCGTGTTACTTGTCTTATTCATATTATAATGTAAAATAAATAAACGCATTATTTTACTCACAAGATGCATTCTATTATTTTTTGCTACTTATGTTATACCTATGCTTACCTCTTCGAAGACTGCTCGAATTGATTTCATAAATTATTGACGGATTTTTTTCTTATTATCTTTTCTCGGCTCGTCTCACAATTAAAATGATGATAAAAAAAAAGTAGTAAAAAATAGAACCGACTTCAAACAAATCCTGAAAAATTAAATTTACTTGGCACAAAGATAAATGTATTTTGATTTTTCATATTTTATTCAATATCATATTGAAGTCGGCGCCAAGTAAACCCATAGGTTGAGGTAGGTATTATTAATGGCACCAACTTCAATATCATATTGAATACAATCTGATAAATCAAAATACATATTATTACTTTGTGCTATGTAAATTTTATTTTTCAGGATTTTTTTGAAGTCAGTTCTATTTATTACTAAAAATTTTTTGATCATCATTTTAAGTGACGGGTGGACCGAAAAGTATATCTATCTAGGTGTAAAGTTCTTATCAATACAAATCAATCAAGCCCAAACACAAGGTACGTGCTGTAAATCGTTAAATAATTCCCTCGACTGTCTTTCGGTTCCATCATCAGATCGACTCCTGACCTTCATTAAATTGTAGTACATTAACAGTGGGCGCACACTAGGCGTCTTGTCACGGTGACAAGCTGTGGGCGCCAAATTACATACATTTTGTTCTAAGCTCCGCACACTAGGCGACATGTCGCCGCGACTCCGAGACAAGCAAGGGGAGTCTTCGCGTCTGTCGCGCTATTGTCGCGGCGACACGGCGACAGTCGCCCAGCGACAGCTTTGGACAACGTGTTCCTTGCACAACGTCTGTCACGGCGTCAAGTCGCCCGATGCAGGCGTACACTGCGCGACAAGTCGCCGCGACATGTCGCCGCGACATGTCGCCGTGACTGTCGCCTAGTGTGCGCCCACTGTAAAGCACTTCATTAAAAAGTTACCAAACGCACTAGTTGTCCCTACAATTTTCGGTGGTTGCCCTCGATTTCTCCTGGATCCCGTCATCAGATCCTGACCTGGTAAAAATGGGACTACCTCAGAAGTAAACCCTATTGAAGAAAAGAAAAAAGAATTAAATCCGTCTATAATTGACGGAAATATCAGTGAACATACATAAAAACATACAGACGAATGTAGAACCTCCTCCTTTTTTGAAGTCGGTTAAAAATTAGGAAAGGTTTCTTACAACCCCATTTTGAATATACCTGCTAACAGGCACTTACTAAATAAAATGTCTTATAAAGGTTTGATAAACTTATACTTCTGTTGTAATTTATTTGGTGGTACAAAACGTGCGGCATGAAATACACGCTGCACCAACTGTCAACGTCCAATTGCACCATCTGGCAACGTCCAAACAAAATGCTTGGGGTCAAATGAGTTCATGTCGATCGCATGCTACGGGGGTATCGCCCGCGGTGTGGTGAGGTGGTAAAAATACCTAATGCGCTCTGGCATTCGGCCCTTAATCATTTCAGTGATATATGCCGTCAATGGCAAAGAAGTTTTGCTTCAATCGCGCGTAAAGGTTACAAGCACACACTTTTTTTACGTTAGGGAAAATCCTTCATGGATGCTATGCCTATGCCGGACTCCTACCGACTAAAAAACCTCACGTAACGCCCATTAAGCCTACGGTTTGGAGCCCCGGGTAAGCCCTCGGAAGGATGTCCCGGGCCTCCCAAAGGGTTCCGTACCTTAAGGGTAAAAACGGGACCCTATTCATGAGACTTCCAGCCCGTCTGTCTGTTTGTCTGTCCGTCATGAGGCTGTATCTCAGGAACCGTGATAGCTTGAGAGCTGAAATTTTCAGAGATGATGTATTTCTGTTGCCCCCATAAAAAAATACTAAATTCAGGAAACAAGAATAATAAGAATAAGGGGGGGCTCCCATAAAACAAACGTTATTTTTTTCGTTTTTTGGTACGGAACCCTCCATGCGCGAAGCAGACTCGCATTTGGCTGGTTTTTACTTTTTCCGGGTGGCTTATTCAAAGGATAAAAGCGGAACTTTATTACTAACTAGCGGACGTCACGCGGGTTTACCCGCGTAGAACCCGTTCCCGCGGGAACATGGGAATGAAATATAGCCTGTGTTCACCGCCAAGAGTGTAGCTTCCCAACAGTGAAAGAATTTTTCAAATCGGTCCAGTAGTTTCGGAGCCTATTTGATGTAAACAAACAAACGATCAAATCTTTCCTCTATTTAAAATTATAGTAAACATACTCCGCCGTTTGTCTTGAGGCAGCAGTTTACAATTTTATGAACCCAACTTTCAGCTCTTTAATGATACATCATACACGCCAGTTTTGCACGCTCCTTGGAGCTGATGAACAAATACACCGTTCTCTCTCACTCTTATGTGACGTAAGCTAGTTCCGCAGGTCAGCTTGTTTATTAAATACTAGAGGACGTCACGCGGTTTCACCCGCGTAGTTCCCGTTCCCGTGGGAATACGGAATAAAATATAGCCTATGTTCACCGCAAAGAGTGCAGCTTTCCAACAGAGAAAGAATTTTTCAAATCGGTCCAGTAGTTCCGGAGCCTATTCGTTACAAACAAACAAACAAACAAAAAAACAAATCTTTCCTCTTTATAATATTAGTATAGATCTAATATATAAAATTCTCGTGTCACAGTTTTCGTTGCTATACTCCTCCGAAACGGCTTGACCGATTCTCATGAAATTTTGTGAGCATATTGAGTAGGTCTGAGAATCGGCCAACATCTATTTTTCATACCCCTAAGTGACCGGGAACAACATTCCACGCGGGCGGAACCGCGGGCATCAGCTAGTATTTTATAGATAAATTCCGAATAGGTATCGATGGAGCTTCATATACAATCACTTAACGATGCGTGTCGCGACCATCAAAACTTGTCGGTCAACGGTGTAGACATGGACTAAGTGATTTTGATACTTTATTTATACTATACTAGCGGAGGTCACGCGGTTTCACTCGCGTGGTTCCCGTTCTCGTGAGAATATGGGAATAAAATATAGCCTATGTTACTCCGGGTAAATGTAGGTCTCTAATGGTGAAAGTATTTTTGAAATCGGCACAGTAAGTGAGTTTAATCATTACAAATACACACACACACACACACACGCACACGCACACGCACACGCACACGCACACGCACACGCACACGCACACGCACACGCACACACACACACACACACACACACACACACACACACACACACACACACACACAGATAAAACTACACATTTTTCGTCTATATAATATTAGTAAAAGTATAGATTGTAACTACTTGTGCCATGCCATGAATCAATGCATGTTTAGTGCACAGAAGGAGAAGATGGAATATAAATAGTATTCTTGTTCTGCACTGAAACAAAACAAAACTAATAGAGATGGCTTTTGAAAACAAGATCAAGCCTTGTTTTCAAGCATGGACAAACATTGATTTCAACATAATATTCACACACATAAAAATAATGTAGTTACTAGTTATACTTAGAAATGTATGATTGAATAATTAGCCCGCCCTTTGTACAATATCTTCCGATTATTGTTTTTTTTCTGTAAACTATAACTTGGTGTACAAATAAACTTATATTCTCTTCTATTATATTCTATTCTAATTAGGTATCTAGTTTTAAGGAAATCACACTGTCGCCTATCGCCTTGCCCTTTCAAAACCCGTGTTTGTGCGAAATATATTTTGGTGAAATTTATGAAGACTGATTTCCTTTTTCATCCCCAATTAGGATTTCCTGGAACATAGGTACCTACTGTCGAGTTTCTAAGATATTCTTCAGACACATTTTCCCGAGTTATTAGGACATTCTTCCGAGGAGTTAGCCGGGGTGCCTGACGCTAGACAGAAAGATAGGAATCGTGCGGTTTTATTCGCTTCGAGTTCGATATGACACCCTTATTTTCACACGTAGGTAAACGAAATAAATCCAATAAATAGCTATAAATTGCAAAGTATCTAGAGTAATCTAGACTCTAGACTATTTTCACTGTCAACAATCGAAGCTATTGACAAATCGCTTCACCGTCCGCTCCTAAACGTCCGCGATGTGTCCGTCACTTGCGGCCCCCGTCCGTTACCGGGCACACTCTCTCGTAAATAATATTAGCTCACAATACCGTGTTTGTGCGAAATATATCTTGAAAGATTCGGTGTGATTTCTGAAGGCAGAGTTTGTTTCTTATATAGGGTAGGGATTCTGTCGAGTTTCTGAGACATTCTTACAAGTTTCAGGGTCATTATTTTGGAGAATCCGAGAATCTGGGATATTTTCGGACATACTTTGAGCGATCCTAACACATTCTTAGATAGATATTTAGGGAAATGAGTATTTATCCATTGAAATTTTCACACGAAAATTGCAATAATTAAAGCCTCCCTCAATAAATATCAAAACACAAGTATCAACACTATCCCCACGTTAACAATCGAAGCTATTGACAAATCGCTTCACCGTCCGCTCCTCGACGCTCGCGATGTGTCCGTCACTTCCGGCCCCCGTCCGTTACCGGAGACACTCTCTCGTAAATAATATTAGCTCACAATACCGTGTTTGTGCGAAATATGTTTTGATTCATGAAGACTAGTTTCCTTTTTCATCCCTGGGTAGAGTTCCTGGGACATTTTTTGAGGATCTAGGAAATACGCGACATTTCGGCATTACGGTTCGACATTTCGGTTCCCGATGTGTCGGTCACTTCCGGACACTGTGCACTGTCTCGTAAAGAATATTAACTCGCAATAACGTGTTTAATTTTTGAAATAAAACTTCTTTAGGCGCGACTAAGGTGTAACTCAGTTTTTTTTTCTGACGGAAGTAATATTTGAATTTTGAATAGCGGTAACGTAGTTTCCGCTATTCAAACTTCGAATGAATGATATTAATATATTTGATGCCGTCAATATCAAAGAAGTTTTACTTCAATCGCGCGTGAAGGTTACACGCACACTTTTTTTTTCGTGTGGAAATCCTACATGGATGCCATGCCGGACTCCTACCGACTAAAACCACACAATGCCTTACAACAGTCTTAGTCCTGGAGTCCGGTGTAAGCCCTCGGAAGGATGTCCCAGACTTTGACTACCACCGCGGCCTCGCTTCGAGGGTTCGGGTGCTATCCCGCTACTTGGGAAAGGGGGGAGGGAGGGGGTTTGTTCGGGTGCTATCTCAATACTATGAAGGGCGAAGAGACACGCCACCGTCCTGACCTGCTTCTGTAAAAACGACGAGTAGCCAACTCGCCGTTTTCAGGACCTAGGTCATTAAGGCCGTCTTAAAAAAAGTCCTTGAAAATTATAAACACTTAAAAGTCCCAACACTATAAAACATTCCCATCTAGACCACCGCTAGTGTTGTGCACACGGTCCGTCCCAGTGGGATAACTACTCTTGTACTAATGGAAATGCCTTGTATAGTTCTCCCTAGGGAGAGACGAGGAGACTAAAAACGGACATTGTATATAGCCTGCGTGAAATTAGAATGTAAAATGGTATAGAGAAGATTTTTGGTCTTTTGGGAGGTTTTGGAATAATTTAAGTGCCTTTGGACTGGTGGTTGTATAGTGCAACTTCTGAGCAGGTTGTGGATTCGTATCCCAAAATAGGACAAAATTGGAGTGATCCATATTACTAACTAGCTGATGCCCGCAGCTTCGCCCGCGTAAAATTTGTTCCCGTTCCCGCTTCCCGTATTTTATCCCCTTAGGAATTTATCAAAATCCTTTCTTAGCGGATGCCTACGTCATAACATCTACCTACATGCCAAATTTCAGCCCGATCCGTCCAGTGGTTTTGGCTGGGTTGCACCAGCCGTGGTCTATAGCTTCACGCACTGATCTTGAATAAAAATGGCGGTCAGTGGAGAGGACTTGCGGACGGTGAAATTCTATCCAGTGGTTAGTGTCTGATTGTAATAAATGCTCTGCAATCGCTGATTTGTTGGTCTGTCGGTTTTTACAGCCGCTATGGTGCAACCCAGCCGAAACGTCAAGCCTCAATCTTAAGGTATGCATGATCGCGTTAATACCCGTTTTATATAGTTATTAATTTTTTTTTTTTTTTTATACCACTAGAGTGGCAGACAAGCATACGGCCCCACCAGATGTACCGGTGGTCACCGCAGCCTATGGACGTTTGCAACACCAGAGGCGCCACAATCGCGCTGCCGACCCTTTAAAAACCTTCTAAGTCCCCTTTTGAAGAACCCCATACTGTAGGCGTTTGGGAAAACCGAAACAGGGAGATCATTCCACAACCTAAGCGTACGCGGAAGAAAGCCTCTATTAGATCTCACCGTGCTCGAGCGCTCAGGACGTAACGTATGAGGATGAACACCCTGTCTATGGCGAGCGGTGCGATGATAGAATGTAGCCGTAGGCATCATATCAAACAATTCTTCAGAGCACAAACCGTTGTACAGGCGGTAGAACACACACAGAGAAGCAAAGTCTCTCCTGTCACTAAGAGGTTCCACACCACCTGCAAGTATGGGATCGTTGACAACTCTAATAGCTCGCCTTTGCACCGAGTCAAATGGACGAAGCTGGTATTCGGGTGCCCCCGCCCAGAGGTGACAGCAGTACTCCATATGCGGACGCACTTGCGACTTATAGAGAAGCAGTGCCTGCGCCGCAGTAAAGTACCGCCGCGCCCTTCTGAGCACTATAATATCATGCAACGCGAAAGTTTAAAAGTTAGTAATTCTTTATTGAACAAAAGTAGTATTTATACTTAACGCTTAAGTCCCTGGCAATACAATATTAAATGGATTACGAGTTACAGATCCAGAGCCAATCCCCAGCCCCGTGCTAGGAAATAACCTGTGTTACGGTAGCAGGAGGATGGCTCAGCCTTCGTATCTGGAACTCGATGGGGGAAGAAGTAACAATGGTTCCCAAGCTAAAAAATTACAAGTTCCCAGTTCAGGCAATAAATAATAATTATTATCACATGGTTTGAAACACAGCCAAGCCTAAAAATTGGTAAGTCAACCGCTCCGCTAAAGTTGTACAACACCCTAATCGTGCAAGTTATAGTGTATCTTTGTCTAACAACTATCCACCCACCAACTAATTAGTCTATGGTAGATTTAACAAAGCGACTACTAACGTTAGCGTCCAATACATTGTTTGTGAGAAAATAAAACACAGAGGTTTGTAAGTGACAAGAGGAATAAACTGCATTTAAAGGCCCCTTTCGGCCTGCATGACCGGGGGTCTGAGGACGGTGAGGGGGCTGCTCACCGTCCGTACAGAAGCAGGCCCTAGAAGAGAGCGTGACGTGAGCGATTCACGTACGCCCCATATATTTTAGGGGGGCTAAAAAGCGGGATGACATCCGAAAAACCCAACAAAGACGTGGGATAGCACCCGAACCCCCCCTAGGCGAGGCCGCAGTGGTAGCCGTAGGTCTGTTGGGAGTCCTGAGACATTCTCCCGAAGGCTTACCTGGGGCTCCCAACCGTAGGCGCTTTTGGGCGTTACGTGAGGTTTTTAGTCGGTAGGAGTCCAGCATAGAATCCATGAAGGATTTGCCCCTACTATAAAAAGGTCTCTTTCGACCGACTTTCGAAAAACCCGGCCAAGTGCCACTTTTACTCTTTGGGTACGGAATCCTAAAAATCTGTTCAGTAGTTTTAAGTTTCTCGTTACGAACAAATAAGTCTTTTCTCTGTAGTATGGAAGTATAAAAAAAGTCAAGCAAAACCGCGAGCAGACCACTAGTCGTACTAAATAAACTAGATATTATTAGGTATTCATTAGCCCCAAGATGATCCAATTTCCTTGAGTACTGCATTGAGTCCAGCCAGACGTGTGTAAATGGAACCACTTTGATTGGGTTAGCGGTGAGCGCACTCTACGACTGCGTTGTCGCTGCGATTTGACGCATTTTATTTTAAAATACTTTAACATACAAACTGCAAAACCAGCATGTGACATACGGCAAAGCCCCAAAGCACGAATGAACCCATATTTCCTGTTGCTGGTTTTAAAATAATTTACGGAAATATATCCTTATTTTTTGACATTTATAATAAAATTAATGCATCGCTCGTTGGGTAGTGATTACCATGTTATTACATAGCAGTCTAATCAGTCTATGTTACCAAAAAAATACTAGAAAATATTTTTGGGCTTCGTATTTTTTTGAAACGGTTCTGTAATTTTAGAGTTTCGCCTTACAAACGAAAAAATGTTTCTTCTTCATAATATTATTAGCATAGAATTTATAAAAAAGTCGTAACAAAGCGCGAACGGAGTACTTGTCGAAATAATTCTCACAAGCTAGATATTATTTATTAGCGCCAACATTCCCACACAGCTTTATTCTGTGGTAATCTAATTTTGTGAAGTACTGATTGAGCCTAACTAAAAGACTAAATTCTGTACAAATCCTTCTGGCCTTCTGATTAAGTCAAATAACTCTTCCTAAAATTTAATAAGAAAGATGCGTTTATCCATCAGGGGACTGATTTGACTTTACTGTATTGCATAAAAGAAAAAAGAGAGAAAGAAAGAAAAAGAAATTTATTTCACATAGGCATATACAGATGCTCTTGTAAAACGTCTAGAATATAAATCAAAATTTACCACCAGTTCACAACGCGACCCACCTGAAAAGAACTGGCAAGAAACTCAGCGGGTTATTCTTTTAGTGCTCTATTGACAAAATGAATCTCATTTTAATTTTTGAGAATCCAGCAGAGCAGGTCATTTCCAGACTTCTCCATCCAACAAAAAATCACCAATTTATACAAAATAGTAGCCCTTGCAGTACCATTTACTTTTTACAACCTTTTTAAATTTATTCAGGGACATACTTTTAATTTCGTCTGGTAGCCTGTAAAAAATAGGACGACTTGTCGACCTATGCATATAAAGCCTTATGTTTAATAAGGCATCAATTGAGAGGACTTCTAGTAACAGACCGCTCACCAGACGTAGTCTAAGGGGACTTTAACTACATTTGCGGGTAGTCTGGCACGGCTTTTTGTCGGTATATTAGTAGATGACTTAAATTGGTACATTAGAGAAACTTGTCGGGTTTTGAACATGAAATTAGTTTTATTTGATTATTATCAATACTATTTCAAACGAACGCTTCGTTTGAAATATTATTGAATGATAGTTTTCAATTCAATTCAAATACTTTTTTGGGCAACATGGGTACAATAATATAATAGTTTGGTTTATTTAATAAGTTAGGTCAGTAGAAAGGGTTGTTTTTTTTCATGAAATGAAATGAGAGGAATGTTGTTTTGTTGAACAATGGTGGAAATCCTTCATGTTGTATTGTTAGACAATATGCTGGACTCTTACCGACTCAAACCACACAGCAACCGTGGCTGACTACTAAAATAAAGGTTGTAGGTTCATTTCCCACCCCGGACAAAGACATCACCCTACCAATTCTAATTAGACAAACGGACGGGTGGCGATGGCGACGTAATTCCTAAAAGTATCCCCACTTCAAAATCCTACCAATTCTTTGCTTTATTAGAACCTGATAGAATGACAAACGAACGGACAACACCTTTGCGAGCATATTATTATTTTTACTGTGAGAAAAAGTCGAGTCTGCAAGCTTTCAAAGCTAAACTAATTCGTCCAAGAACTTAACTAGAACCCACATAAAAGAGCCGTGAACATTAGATCACAGGCACACGGTACAGTACCCAGGTCCCTGGGAGACAGTTTTCTTACACCCTTCCATCCCACTCGAATTCTTATTACGGTCCGATTGGTATAACACATGAGCGACAGCGCGAAGCTATGTCATGGTCATTATTTTTTTCGTCCAAATTTACATTACGTAGCGTAGCAAGTATTCGTAGCTTTTTCTTTTTTTTACTCGAAGCCGATTCTTTTCCATATTTAAAATTTATGATCAGTTAGCATACTAATTGCTTTTCAAAAATGCCTATGTGAATGCCTGCAAGTTGCCTGAATTATTAACAAAATTTCAGTATAAAGAGTAGATTGAGAGGAGCGTTAAATTGCTAATCTTTCGCAGCAATTTCGAAAATTGTATTGTGTGGTAGTTGTACTTGGAGAAGTAAGGCTTTAGAAACAAATAAGGTAACAGAATATAACAAAAAAGGTGCCTTAAAGCCAGTTTCCATTCAAAATCTCAAAAACTGCTGGTAATGTTGTTCGAAATTGTTGATTTTTAGAAAAACCTGTCTCGACCTGCTAGCGCACGTGTTTCCCTCCTCTAACAATCCTGGGTTCTTCAAGCGGAGCGTGAAGAGGCACATCATAGAGCCGCCAAGTTGAGCTTGAGGGCCGCTTTCTATAGTCTTACAGACTGGGACGGTGGCTCCCAATCGCTGTGACTTTCCATCAGGCGGCAGCGGCATCATTTTGGCGAGCTAAATATTGAAAAAAAACTAAAACGCGATTATCCCATAACTTGCGCCGCACTTTCCCAAACATATTAGTGTAGTGGGCATCTGTATTCGTGTCACATTCGGGCACATTAGTAAAGCATCAGTCCCCTGCTCACCCACACGAGACCATTCATCTGCACAGACAAATGACGCTTCACAGACAGCTATTTATTTGAGGTGAGCGTCTAAGTAATATTGGTGATGTGCGGTGACGAACTTTTCGGTTTCGGTACTATGAATGGTGGGAATTTTAGGGGAAATACAAAAGTGACTTGGCAACTTATTGATTTTTTATCAATTTCTTTTCAAATATTTTAGAAGCTAGTAGTAAAGAATTTATTAAAACATTTCTGAATTATTTTAACAAATAAGATAGTTTGAAGAATTATCAATATTTGACGTCGTCTGATGTAAGAGGTATAAAAAATTAAGAATTTAACTTAGCTTCCTAAATAAGCTACCTACCTCTCCAATTCGACGTAAGTCAATTTACAGAACTAAAATATTTTTCAGTTATTCATTATGGAGAAATCGGAGCGAACCTATCCACCATCTTGGAGTTCCACCTCGTCTCAACCGGGCCGCAAATCAGATCTGTCACGCACCTTTTTTTTAACGTGAGGGAAAATCCTTCATGGATGCTATGCCGGACTCCTACCGACTAAGAAACCTCACGTAACGCCCAACAGCCTACGGTCGGGAGCCCCGGGTAAGCCGCCTTTAGAAAGATTTTTTTTTTTGTTTTTTTGTTTGTTTGTTCGTACGAAAAGGCTCCGAAACTGCTGGACCGATTTGAAAAATTCTTTCACTGTTGGGAAGCTACACTCTTCGCGGTGAACATAGGCTATATTTTATTCCCGTATTCCCACGGGAACGGGAGCTACGCGGGTGAAACCACGTGACGTCAGCAAGTACCTTATAAAACGAGTGTCTACACAACACAAAATACCGTCACTCCCCTGGCATTCTCAAAACTTCCCAACATCAGCGGCTTCAAACTTAGAACAATACAACAAACAGCACAAACAGTCAACATAAGCATAAAGTTACTGTCGCTAAGAGGTTTCCACTGTTGCTTATCATTTTTAAACTCGCCCACCGTTTTCCAGTTATTCTTTGTGAGCTGACAGTATGTGGAAACTATTGTAGACAAATTGTTGCATATTTTATGTATGTTTGTATCTATTGTCAACTAGACTAGATTATGTTCGCGGTTTCCCCCGCGTGGTATTCGATTTCCGTTTCTGCTTCCCATGGGAAAATATTCCCGGGAAGAAAAGTAGCTAATGTGTTATTCTCTAGATTATAATCTATTCATGTTCCTGTCCAAATTTTAGCTTGTTCTGTTCAGCCGTTAGAGCGTGATTGAGTAACAAACATCCAAACATCTTCACAAACTTTTACATTTATGATATTAGTAGGACAAAGACAAAAAAAATGCCCCTCTACACAAAACTTAATACCTAATAAAACGAGTGTCTAGCCAACACAAAATACCGTCACTCCCCTGGCATTCTCAAAACTTCCCAACATCAGCGGCTTCAAACTTAGAACAATACAACAAACAGCACAAACAGTCAACATAAGCATAAAGTTACTGTCGCTAAGAGGTTTCCACTGTTACTTATCATTTTTAAACTCGCCCACCGTTTTCCAGTTATTCTTTGTGTGAGCTGACAGTATGTGGAAACTATTGAAGACAAATTGTTGCGTACTTTATGTCTGTCCGCTTTTATTGTGAACTAGACGATGATCGCAGCTTTGGGCGCGTTGTTTTCGGTTCCCTTTCTAGCTTCCCATGGGAACGGGTATTCCCGGGTTAAAAATGGGCCTATACGTAATTTCAGACTATAATCTATTCCTGTACCAAAATTCATCTCGATCAGTTTGCGGCTACGAACTTCACTGCCACAAAAATCAGCCTACCAAAAAAAGGTGTGGCTCATATATACTCATATCATAAAGAGATAACGTTTGTGAGTTTGTGACGTTGTAAGGGGTAAACTCTGAATCTACTGAACCGATTTTCAAAATCATTTCACTAATAGAAAGCTACGTTATTGTGGAGGGTTATAGGCTATAAATCATCACGCTACAACGAATAGGAGCTGAGCAGCAATGAAAAATGTAAGAAAAACGAAGTTGTTAGGGTCAGCTAGTCAAAAATAAACAGCAATACAGGAATCCTTCGAAACCTGGAAAAACGGACTGTCAGATGACAACAAACATTTTACAGTATCTCCCCTCTAATATCCTAATTTCAATATCCATCACTGAGACGGCGCGCTCGTAAAACGTGAGGCCGTTGAGACGTGTGCCCCAATATCGTGTTAGACAGTTACTGCCTACCCTCGTTGTTGCGAAATGAACCGGCTTGTGTATAGCTTGTAAACTTGATGTAAACATGTTGGATTTTATATGGGAGTCGGATTCGCGCCCAAGGAGTCACGTACCACAACTGAGAGAAATTAGAGATAGTACAGATGAAAACCTACATACAAAATTCGTTGAGGCTACGCACACATAGACAATTCATTCACGGACACTACGCACACAGACAAGTCAGGCCGAATTTTCGATACTGATTTGTGCGCGAGTGTGTGTAGCAGAGGGTAGGTGTGAAAAAAAGGTACATACATGAGTTTTTCATCTGTACTATCTCTAATCTGGGGCCGTACTAAAAATCAGCAAAAATGACGTTTGTTGCATGGTAATCCCTCCTAAATATTATCTTATTCCTGTTTTTAGTTGAAATGCATCATCTGGGAAAATTTCAACTGTCTAGGTGTCAATGAGATACAGCCTCGTGACGGACAGACAAACAAACAGATAGACAGACAGACAGAAGGACCGCGAAGTCTCATGAAGGTCATGTTTTTACCTTTCGGGAAAGAAACCCTAAAAATGGACGCAGGACGGTGTATTGCGGCGTAAATTGGGAGAGCCCTACGTGACGTAGGCTTCTCCCAACTAGGGTTACCATTTCTGAAGAAATGTATGCCTGATTTACATGAAAAAGCCGCATAATAAAATAAATATTTAAGGTACCTAGTAAAACACATTGCTTAAATGATTTTTTTATTTTAAAACGTCAGTTTTCAGACACATTAGAGTAGGTAATAAGAAAATCAGCCACATATACTTATATGATTATTTTTAATGATTAAGTAATAAGAAAACGTCAAACTTCTAATGATAATTATTTGATGACGCCATTTTTACAATTAATCATTTCACCTGACATAGAAAAATGCCGGCCGGGCGCCTGATCAAGTGCTAAAATGCCTGGAAATCAGGCGAAATCCTGGCATATGGTAACCTTACTCCCAACGTTCAGCAATGGACTGCTATAGGCGGATTTGATTGATTGCTGTGATAGGTTCGAGTGTAGTAAACTACTAACTAATGAATGACTGAAATAGGCTGATTTGATTAAGGTTCATTGAAGCCAATTGTTGTGTTAAAACGGACAGTAAACGAACTGGCGGCAATCTAGATCTTAAGACGTGTATCTCGACGGAAATTTACTGATGAAACGTCATCTCTTTTATACTTTTGATTGTTAGCACTTGATGGAACTTGTTATAATACATTATGAACAAGAAAGCCGTCTGATTGTTCTCACCAGACTGCTACTCTCTAACACGTTTATTGTGAAAGTGAAAGTTCAATCCGATTGACGTTGTCATTTTTGTTTCATTTCAAACTTTGAACAGATGATCCACGTGTCCTAGTGACGTAGTTTAATGCAACAGAGTCACAGACTACACGCAAAGTCTCGCCATAAGCCCCTCTGCACTCTATTTTATAGAGAGGGGATAAAACTCACAATTTTTTTTTTCTTTAACGGGAGGGAAAGTCCCCATGGATGTTATGCCGGACTCCTACCGTCAAAAAAACCTCACGTAACGCCCAACAGCCTACGGTTGGGAGCCCCGGGTAAGCCCTCGGAAGGATGTCCTAGGACTCCCAAAAAACTCACTCAATTGTACTAGTATTTCACAACGTCATCTGACTCATATTTAGAAACGGCAAAACGTGTCACAAGAAATTTCACCCCGTAAATTTCCGTCCAAGCATTGAAGTCGTATAATCAAAAAAGCACCCTGCTGTTGAAAATTTCTACTCACCCAAAATGCCTAAAACTAGGTTTAACAATTGACTGGATTTTCAGAATTCTGAAGGACCATCGGAAACGGTTTTATGTGCTTTCCGGAGAACGGAAACGATCCCGAACGGAAACGTTACGAACCTATATCCGGTGTAACGAATGAAAAATAAGAAAAAGGACAAGAGCGAGTCGGACTTGGCTAGCGGAGGTTTTGTACATTTTTTTTCTTATACAAGTATCTAGCAGTTTTTGATTACGTATTTTAAGAAATATATTTTTTTATCATTTCATTACAAATTTCTAGTTATTATAGGATTAATTTTTAATATTTTTTTAAATTTGATTCTCTTGGGAGTGTCAGAATAATTATACGTTTTTGACGTGACAACGTCTTATAATTCGATGGAGCCGGCTGCACAAACGAAAAATGATGACACAATACGTCGTTACCTCGCTCTGAGGCGTGCCATTTATTTTAGTAATGTTTTCAACACTATAATCAATTGATGTGTTTTTATATTTATTTTTGTTTTGCAATGTTAATTTTGTTTATTTATATTTTTATTTTCTCATGACGTTGTCACGTTCAACCATCGTCAGTAAACCGACTTTACAGACAACCGATTTTTTACTTACAACTTTTTAACTTACTTTTTTTACAGTTCAAGGGATCGTAGACTTGAGTAAGTTTATTATTATGACTTTAATTTCAACTCAATGCCTCTACGAATTCGCGAGATAAAGGGTCTTAAAACTGACAGATGAATATGGTATGATGAACACAAAGGATATCATAATTACGTTTTTCGTTTTTAGGTATGGGACCCTAAAGTCAAACCAACCAAGTTTCATTCGCAGTTTTGGAAGCTCAACAAGATCATAAAAATCAAAACAAGAAAGCCGCGAGATCGTTCTTACCAGACTGCCCTCTCGAACGCGGTTATTGAGAAAGTGAAAGTTCAATCCGATTGACGTTGTCATTTTTGTTTTGTTTCAAACTTTGAACAGATGATCCACGTGACCTAGTGACGTAGTTTAATGCGACAGAATCACAGACTACAGACAAAGTCTCGACATAAGCCCCTCTGCACTCTATTTTATAGAGAAGGGCTAATTAAGATTTATTTTAAAAATAATAAAAAAAATCTTCGAATATTCTGAAAAGTCTAATCGTCACCAGCCAGGCATCAAACCCCGCACCTTGCTAGCCCGTGACGTCACGCCATTCTCAAACAACCCTCTCACATTAGACCGATCCCTGAGGTAAGGGATACGATGGATCGTCTGTGGTAATATCGGTGTAAATTAATATAACCCTGCTTTTAATGTTAAAAGCGCTAAGTAGAGTCGACTGGAGACCCAAGGGCTGGCAGTTTCCTCTCCTAGCGAATAGGTATTGCTATTGAAAGGGGGAATGCTGCTAGTCTTTGGGGCACAATGCCACGGGGGCCTTATTTAGATTTAGTTTAGATGGATAGTACTGCTCGTTCGCTCTAACTTTGCCGCTCGGCTCCATACTAAAGTCGAATTTTTAATTAGACGAAGTAAATTGACAGCAACGAATGTCACTTCTTCATACAATGTGGCGTGTTCTCTATGACGAAGTGACATTAGCTACTGTCAATTTACTTCGTCTAATTAACAATTTGGGTATACGCCTCTACGCCAGCGGCAAAGTTAGAGCGAACGGGTAGTAGGTAATAATGTTTCATTGTAATTTTAACAACAAATGTTAAGTTTGTTATGTAGATAAGTTTAAACTTAGATCTTAAAAAAGATTCTTGAGATACAGCCTTGTGACAGACAGACGGACAGCGGACTATTAGTAATAGGAATAGGAATCCTACTAATCCTACTAATATTATTAGAGATGCGCCGAATGTGGGTTGAACCGAATTCGAACATTCGGCCGAATATTCGGTTTATTTGCCGAATAATTACTGAATGTTGTTATTATTATTAACTAAATTAATAAAAAGGTTGCCTGTAAGAGATTGCTTTTAGCGATAAGGCCGCCCTCTGTACATTTATAATTATGATAACTTTCTCTTCTGTATGTTTTTAAATTGGTGTACAATAAAGTTTATTCTATTCTATTCTAATAATTATTGAATAGGTAGGGGTTTACCCATAATATGAACGTCATGGTACAGAGATATCTGGTGGTGCACATTTGATAAGGCCAATATGTTTGGAGTGTCAACATTTCTTCCCTAAAAATTGCCCGGTTCTCACCACAAGCAGAGCAGATCCATTACTAAATCCGTTTAACTCGCAAAGTAAATACTTGTTTTCCCACCAATAAATGGTCGAGATGAAAGGACCGAGTGGTAGAAATTGTTGTAATGAGCTGGAACAGTTCTAGATAGTGTCATACGTGTCGCCACTCCTTGGCCCGAGGTGGTTCAGGCCTTGCGAGAGGCACATGCGCCGATACTGTGCTAATATCATAAACTTTCACATATATGATATTAGCACAGTATAAAGAGTAATATTAGTAGGAAGTAGGATACTTGCCTAATACCAAAGATAATATAATAGTATTACATACAGATCGGCAACTCCCTGTCGCGCCACAGCTGTCTGTAAAGTTGACGTGCGCGTTGACGGACAATCTGCTTACATTTTATTGATCACACGCACACATTCAATCTGGAGTTTCCACCCTGTGCTAATACATAGAAACATCCATCTTTCCTTCAGTGTTAAAACAAGCCATTGTCACACCTATATACAAGGGTGGGGACAGAAACGACGTGTCGAACTATAGACCAATCTCCATACTACCGGCTATTGCAAAAATCTTAGAGAAACTAATAAATAATCGGTTAACTAACTACATACGGAAGTATAACATTCTGTCTCGCGCTCAATTTGGTTTCCAACAGGGCCTCTCAACTGAAGATGCAGTCTTAGACTTGACCTCCCACATTGTTGGCAAAGTTGACACCGGTCCGAAATGTCTCACTGTCTTCCTAGACATAAAAATTACATTTTATTAGGAGGAAGGGCCTAACGGTACTCCGTTCGTTGAGCAGCCCGCCTGGGGCAGTACCTCCGCCCTGCAGAAGACCGCGGTAATAGTAACCTGACTCCGGTCGGGTTATGTTCTCCGTCGGTTAGCAGGGATCCAGAGCTCATTGGGGTGACATTGTGCCGGTGACGGTGAGACCAGAGGCTTATCTGTCTCCATTGGCAGATCGAGGCGCGGAATATTGGTACGGCGATCAGGGAGACCCGGTGAAACGGTTGACCGCTGACCGCCCGCAGGCTGTACGGGACCCGAACCTGGGGATTACTTAATCTCCGCCCCAGGAGGCTGAACCAGCAGCCTGTGTAAAGTCCCTGGTGCTGTGGTCGTGCCGGAGGAGGATACCGGAGTGGACGCGGCTACTGCATCGGGGGGGGACCGGGGGCCCTTCCGTACGCCGTGCCAATTTACCGCACTACCTCTGTCTGCCTTCGGTGAGTTCGAGCCTCGCCTAGTCTCCTGCGCCACCGGCACAAAAGCGCCCCCTTCACCTTCTTAATTCCCCATATTTTTTAAGAACTATGGCTAAATCAAAGAGAAAGAAAAAGGTTTCCACAGCGGCATCGTCGTCCACACTTCGAGTGGACTTTTGCAACATCAGAGGTATGCGCACGAACATCAACGTAGTCCACCACCATCTTGGAACTGCGAAGCCGACCCTTTTTTTCTTAACGGAGACGCAGATCTTACGTCCGGGCGATACATCTTGCTTAATGTACCCTGGCTACAAGCTTGAGTACCACTTTAGGCAGAAAGCCGGGGTATGTATGTACGTCCGGGATGATGTCTGCTGTCGTCGTCTTTCAAGCCTCGAAGACAGGGACCTGTCTACGTTATGGGCACGCTTGGATCACGGGGGCCATACTCGGATCTATGCGTGCGTGTATAGGTCTCACAGCGGTGGTAACACGGACACAGTTCGCCTTTTTGACCACCTGCAACAAGCGACTGACAAGGTGATTGAGCAGTATCCCTCCGCGGAGATAGTGATTCTGGGGGATTTCAACGGACATCATGTTGACTGGTTGGGCTCCCGGACCACCGACTTTGCGGGGAAAGCTGCTCACGAATTTGCCCTGACCTATGGGTTCTCTCAACTGGTTAAATCCCACACAAGGATACCAGACAAGAAGAACGAGCATAGTGCATTGCTGGATCTCCTGCTGACAACGCGTCCGGACGGATACAGTGTTTCAGTGGATGCTCCACTCGGATCGTCGGACCACTGTGTCGTTCGGGCGCATGTGCCTCTCGCAAGGCCTGAACCACCTCGGGCCAAGGAGTGGCGACACGTATGGCACTATAAGTCAGCAGACTGGGATGGACTGCGAGAGTTTTTCGCGTCGTACCCATGGAGGCGGCTTTGTTTTGCCTCAGAGGATCTGGACTCTTGCGCTGCAGCAGTCGCTGCGGGGATCTTGGAGGGCATGGAATGTTACATTCCTAACCGTTGGATCCCTGTAGGAGCAAAGAAGCGACCGTGGTTCAATCGGCTCTGCAGAGAAACTTTGATGTTGAAAGAATCTGCTTACAGGGCTTGGACCACAGCTCGTGCAAATTCAGATCCAAACATCTCTGAGGTGAAACGCAAATTAAATACCGCCTCGAGAGCCAGCAAAAGAGCAATTGTCAGGGCTAAGTTCGATTTCGTCGGCAGAATTGATGAACGGCTAGCAGGCTACCCTTCAGGGAGTCGCGAATTCTGGTCGCTTGCCAAAGCTGCCGAGGGTAATTTCTGTCGGTCAGGTTTACCACCTTTACTTAAACCCGACGGTAATTTGGCCCAGAGCGCTAAGGAGAAAGCCGACCTTTTGGGTTTTCTCTTTGCCTCTAACTCGACCATGAGCGACGGGGGTGCTTTGCCGCCGGATATTCCGTGGTGTGGAACTTCCATGCCGGAAGTAAAATTTACACAGCGGAATGTCCGACGTGAGCTTCGATCCCTGGACGTTCATAAGTCGAGTGGGCCGGATGGTATACCCGCGGTGGTACTGAAGCAGTGTGGTCCAGTTGTGTCCGGTACTAACACGTCTTTTCACGCTTTCATATTCCAAGCAACAAGTCCCGGCGTCGTGGAAGATTGCGTATGTGCATCCTGTGCCCAAGAAGGGTGACAGGACCGACCCGGCCAACTATAGGCCTATAGCCGTCACCTCCCTTTTATCTAAGGTGATGGAGCGTGTAATTAATACACAGCTCCTGAGGTACCTAGAGGAACACGACCTGCTCAGTGACCGGCAGTACGGTTTCCGTCACGGTCGCTCGACGGGCGATCTTCTGGTGTGCCTCACACACCGATGGGCGACGGCTATCGAGAGTAAGGGCGAGGCTCTAGCAGTAAGCCTTGACATCTCTAAGGCCTTTGACCAGGTCTGGCACCGTGGTCTTCTTACGAAATTGCCCTCATATGGACTGCCCGAGAGATTATGCGGATGGGTGTCTAGCTTCCTGGCCGGTAGAAGCATCAAGGCCGTCGTTGACGGCAGCTGTTCAGACTGCATGGCCATAAACGCTGGAGTACCGCAAGGCTCAGTGTTGTCCCCTACTCTGTTTCTGCTGCATATCAATGACATGTTGTCTATTGACGGCATTCATTGTTATGCGGACGACAGTACGGGGGACACTTGTTACACGGGCCGCCCCGGTATCTCTCGGGACACAGTGAAGGAAAATCGTGAACAGCTTGTGTCTGTAATCGAGGCTACTCTTAATAGAGTGTCCGATTGGGGTGGACAAAATCTTGTCCAGTTTAACCCTTCCAAGACACAAGCGTGTTTTTTCACCGCTAAGCAAACCCCAATTACTGTAGCGCCGCAATTTCAGGACACATCTCTTTCCATCTCCAAAAGTATAGGGATCCTTGGCGTTGACATCTCCAGTGACGTTCAGTTCCGTAGTCATTTGGAGGACAAGGCTAAGCTGGCGTCCAAGAAGCTAGGTGTGCTCAACAGGGCGCGGCGGTACTTCACTGCTGCGCAAACACTGCTTCTGTATAAGTCGCAAGTGCGGCCGCACATGGAGTACTGCTGTCACCTTTGGGCGGGGGCACCTGAATATCAGCTTCGTCCATTTGACTCGGTGCAAAGACGTGCTATAAGAGTTGTCAACGATCCTATACTTACAAGTGGTGTGGAACCTCTTCGCGACAGGAGAGACTTTGCCTCCTTATGCGTGTTCTACCGACTGTACAATGGTGTGTGCTCTGAGGAATTGTTTGATATGATGCCCACGGCTACGTTCTATCACCGCACCGCTCGCCACAGACAGGGAGTTCATCCTCACACTCTGCGTCCGGAGCGTTCCAGCACGGTTAGATCCGATAGGGGTTTTCTTCCGCGCACGCTTAGGTTGTGGAATGATCTCCCTGCCTCGGTTTTCCAAAACGCCTACAGTATGGGGTTCTTCAAAAGGGGTCTTAGAAGGTTTTTGCAGGGTCGGCAGCGCGAGTGTGGCGCCTCTGGTGTTGCAAACGTTCATAGGCTGCGGTGACCACCGGTCCTTCTGGTGGGCCGTATGCTTGTCTGCCACCTTAGTGGTATAATAAAAAAAAAAAAAAAAAAACGTTCGATACCGTCTCTGTCTCCACTCTGGTGGGGGATCTGGAGAGTATAGGTGTTAGGGGTAAGCCGCTGGCTTTGCTGAGGGACTATGTTACTGATCGCACTCAGAGGGTAAAAGTGGGTAACTGCGTGAGCGACGAGGTGGGTATACATTTCGGCACCCCGCAGGGCAGTGTGATCTCTCCGACACTGTTTTTAATCTACATAAACCAACTGTGTAAGATGGAACTGGAAAACGGGCTTATAGTCTCATATGCAGATGACACAGCTATTGTATTTACAGGAGAAGACTGGGAGTCAGCACAGCTGTCAGCCGAAAAGGGCATGGCCAGGGTAGCCGCCTGGCTAAACACGCATTTTTTAACATTAAACACCTTAAAAACAAACTATATAACTTTTACAAATTACAACTCCACCCAGCCCGGGCCAGATCTCCAGATAAAAATACACACATGTAATATCCCATTGCACAATGAATGTTCATGTGACTCAATCAGCAAAGTTACAGAGACCAAGTATCTGGGTGTTATGGTTGACCAGCGACTTACTTGGCACGCGCAGCTGGAAATGGTTATGGCTCGACTTCGCAAATTAATTTGGTTGTTTAAGACACTGAGGCACATCACACCTGAACTCTTAGTAACACAGATATATGTCTCTCTAGTTGAATCAATTGTCACCTATTGCATACCTGTCTGGGGCGGGGCCTGTAAGACACGGCTCTTGGAACTGGAGAGAACGCAAAGATCACTTCTAAAGGTACTTACTTTACTTATACTTGTGCCAGGAGACCTCGCTCTTCTTTACGTACATTACATTTATTATTTACATTTATATTTTGTTATAATAATTATGGCAGTGTCAGAACATTATAATTTGACTAACCCTAAGAAAAAGTATGCAACAATAAATTATAGAAATTTAGGTAGTAAAGCGTAAGTAAAGCCTCCAAAAATTTATCTGATACATGTGTGTATGTGTGTTGGTATGTGTGTGTGTGTGTGGTGTGTGTGTGTGTGTGTGTGTGTTGGTATGTGTGTGTGTGGTGTGTGTGTGTGTGGTGTGTGTGTGTGTGTGTGTGTGTCTGTGTGTGTGTGTGTGTGTGTGTGTGTGTGTGGTGTGTGTGTGTGTGTGTGTGTGTGTGTGTGTGTGTGTGTGTGTGTGTGTGTGTGTGTGTGTGTGTATGTGGGGGGGGGGTGTTTGTTGTTTAAGATATGGGAGTCAGAAGGGCTGACTGCGGAACTGAGCTAACGTGTGCTACTGCGTGACGTCTTCTCTTCAGTGCATGAGGGTCATACGGTAGTTTTTATGTAATCTTAACGTAACCAGTAAGACATATAGTTTCCTGATAGATAATAGATTACAAGATGAGTATAGGCTCTCGGTGGGGTATCTGTAAGGCCTGAAGTACACACACACACACCACACACACACACACCACACACACACATACCAACACACACACACACACACACACACACCACACACACACACACATACCAACACACATACACACATGTATCAGATAAATTTTTGGAGGCTTTACTTACGCTTTACTACCTAAATTTCTATAATTTATTGTTGCATACTTTTTCTTAGGGTTAGTCAAATTATAATGTTCTGACACTGCCATAATTATTATAACAAAATATAAATGTAAATAATAAATGTAATGTACGTAAAGAAGAGCGAGGTCTCCTGGCACAAGTATTCTTTACTTAAAAGGAGACCTCGGCAACCATGTAAAGTTGTTATGTATTTGTTAATGAAATAAATAAATAAATTTGAATTTGAATTATTTGAACCCATACTAACAAAACTATCACGTTGTTTCTAACATTAGTAACAATATAATTAATACAACAGTACTTAAAATTAAATAAACCCATTTCGAGTTTCGTAACCAAAATACGTAACTCACTAACCCAAGTTACACACAGTCCACAATCAGTGTGTTGTCCCCTGAATGCTAATATACCTCTCTACCTACCCAGCGAGGATAATTGGCGTAATTGTTCCCGCACATATACGTCGCAATCGGGTTAGTTATATGACTATTAGGTGTTGTAAAGGTAAACTCGATATTAAATTTGTGTACCAATTATTTGAGAGTTGGTTGATTATTTTCATGAATTTTGGAAGAGATTGTAGATAGGATAAAGAACGGTTTCGACTGCGAGCGGGCCCATTAATGAATTAGCTTATCTTGCAACAGTAAACTGCCTAGGTACTTGTTTTGTCACCGTCAGAATGGCAGGTTGCCTGTGACAAACGAGTCCCAAAGTATACTGAAAAATTGCTACATGATTGCTTATATTTGCTACACGTCTCCAAGAATTGCTACATATAATACATTTTGAGAAACAAGAATATTTTTTTGACCAGCGATCCTGACGTTTGGATGGCTGGTTGCCCTTGCGTTCAGCATGAAGGACGCAGAATTTCAAAACTTTTATTGCATGAATAATTGCTTAATAATTGCTTCATTCAAGAATTTCAGGTTTGAGCTTCATACGTGCATCAGGTAAGAAGATACAGCATTGACTGAAGAAGTGCCTGATACATTGGAATAGCAACAATTTGTGTAACTGCAGCGTCATGTTCTAATCGTGCAGGCGCTAATAATTAAGGGTTATTGTCAGAAATCTCATGCGTAATAAAATTTATAGCATACTAGCTAACGCTCGCTGTTTGGCCGGCGTGGGATTATGTTCTTGTTCCCGCATCCCAATAGAAAAAAATCCAAAGAGCCTATGAGTTATTTCAGACTATAGTTATCTCTGATATTATAATCTATATCTCCCTGTACCATATAATGCCAAATATCGAGTTTTATTTCCTTTTACACCATTACCTTAGGTGGCTAGCCCAGTAGTTCCACGATGGAACTACTCGGATTTTTTAAAATCCAGTAGTTTCATGGAACGGGCGTAGTCGTGGGAATCATATCGAACAATTCTTTATTCTTTATTCATATAAACCACGCCTGTACCTCAATTGCTCTCGAGCGCGCCTCTGTAAGAAAGAAGAGTAGGTAGAGAGTGGCTGGTGTGTGCGTGCGCTAATGGGCACCTCCGGAACACTGGGTGGGTGTCCGGCGCCACTAATGGTAATTAATTAACTAATTAATGTTGATGGTTAGTAATTTTTCACTAATGGTATCTTATAATCTGTGTGATCTTATAATCAGGTAATTCGATATTCAGCGTTAAATTAAATTCTTCTCACGGGATCATAACAGAAGGTAATGCAATCTGTGATTTATTTAACTCTTTTTTTTCAAAGGTAGGGTCAGAGTTAGGGAACCAAATACCAAATATGTATCATGTAAATGCTGGTAATACTCTGATGTACGAATCAAATTTCCCACATAGTATAACGTTGAGTCATCTGAGACCGTGTAACGAAGATGAGATATCCAGAATCATTGACAATCTAGATAACAACACAAGTATGGGCGTAGACGGCATTAGTACTAAGGCAATAAAATGTGTAAAAAATATTGTATTGAAAACATTGACAAATTGTATAAATGCTTGCTTATCACGTGGTATATTTCCCGATTCACTTAAATTAGCTAAAGTTATGCCCATCTACAAATCAGGCCGTAAAACCGAACCAGAAAATTATCGACCGGTGTCTGTGCTGCCCGTCTTGTCAAAAATCTTTGAAAGAATTTTATATGATCGATTAAAAGGCTACTTAGTAGAAAAGAACTTCCTAAATAATCACCAACACGGTTTCCGCGGTGGATCTAGTACTCTCCCTGCGGCAATTGATATAATAACAAAAGTTAAAACTAATATTGACAAAAAAAACATTGCAGTGGGGGTATTTATTGATATAAAAAAAGCTTTCGATACGGTGAGTCATCAGAAATTGCTTCAAAAGCTGTACAACATCGGTATTACGGATACAGCGTATAACATGTTCGCGTCATATTTGCAGAACAGATGTCAGGTGGTTAGGATAGGCGACAGTGTGAGTACCACAACACAAACCCTATCTTGCGGCATGGCCCAAGGATCCATAGTTGGGCCTTTAATGTTTTTAATTTATATTAATAATATTGATAAAATAGGACTAACAGGTCACTTAACACTATATGCTGACGATACATGCCTATTTTACTTCAATAGTTGTATAGAAACCATATTTTCCAACGCTCAGAATGATCTGAATATCTTAAATGAATGGTTCAAATATAACCTGTTAACAGTTAACGCATCCAAAACTTCTTTCATGATCTTTGCAGCCAAAAATAAAAAAATACCAGATCATCCACCACTTAGCATAAATAATGTAGAAATACATCAGTCAAAACAGGAAAAGTATCTCGGATTGTTGATAGACGATGGACTGACCTGGAGACCCCACATTAACGCTATAAAATCAAAATTAACATGCTTATTAGGAGCCATACGCAAAATAAGAAACTGTATTCCGAAAAAAATAAGCGCCATTATATATAACTCCTTAGTAAAACCACATCTTGAATATTTAATTGAGGTGTGGGGTTCAGCTGCCGCAATACACTTAAACTCCTTACAACGGACTCAGAACAAAATTATTAAATCACTATTTCACTATCACTACCTAACACCAACTACTCAAGTATACCAAGATACAAAATTACTAAATATAAAACAACTATACATATACACCACCTGCATTTTAGTAAAAAAAATTACAACGAACTCCATAAAAATCAACATACAGCTACCTAAAAAAGTATCAACTTATTCTATAAGAAAGAAAGGAAAAATTCAATTAATTCATCCACGCACTAACTATGGTAAGAGGACGATTTTGTTCGAGGGAGCACAACTTTATAATAACTTACCTAATGAATTAAAAGAAATTGACAGCTTAAGTTTATATAAAAGTAAATTGAGAAAAATTGTACGAGAAATGTGACCGTTTAAAATTCTAGGTGTAGCTTTGGGGAAAAATTATTGTTAATGTGAAATGTTGTAATCTCATTTTAAGTGAACTTCATGTTTTTATGAGAAATAAACTTCTTTAAACCTAAATTTGTGAAATAACCCTTAATTATTAGCGCCTGCACGATTAGAACATTACGCTGCAATAACACAAATTGTTGCTATTCCAATATATCAGGCACTTCTTCAGTCAAAGCTGTATCTTCTTACCTGATGTACGTATGAAGCTCAAACCTGAAATTCGTGAATGAAGCAATTATTAAGCAATTATTCATGCAATAAAAGTTTTGGAATTCTACGTCCTTCATGCTGAACGCGAAGGCAACCAGCCATCCAAACATCAGGATCGCTGGTCAAAAAAATATTCTTGTTTCTCAAAATGTATTATATGTAGCAATTCTTGAAGACGTGTAGCAAATATAAGCAATCATGTAGCAATTTTTGAGTATACTTTGGGACTCGTTTGTCACAGGCAACCTGCCATTCTGACGGTGACCTTGTTTTCCCACCAATTAATGATCGTGATAAACATACTAGGCGCTCATTTTTCATTTCTCATTTAACTCATTTCATCGTTAAGAAAATATTTATTTATTTAGGTACTCTTAAACACATTATAAACAACAAAAACAATTTAAATATGATGACAAGCTGCACAGTATTTATTATTTATTCATATTTATATTCATTTATTGCACACCATGTCAAAAAGATATCTCAAAGATTAGAGTATAATATGGATCCCGAAATAATAATATCGTGTCGCAGAAATAGACTCTAGGTACTATAGAACGGTAAAAAAAATTTTGAAACCTATCCAGTAGTTCATGAGATAATAGCGTTCAAACAAAGAAACTCTTCAGCTTTATAATATTACAGTAAGATTATTAATATGTCCATCCACAACAGCTCCAAGGGAATTTTAACTTTGAAACATTAGCGAAAAGCACTTTAGTTTAAACAGAGTGATTGAAAATACCTCTCTGACTACCCCATGGGATTGTGTGTTCTCGGCAAAGCTAGGATAACTACTGAAATACTAAAATCCAGAACGATATTCAAATAAATACATATATCGTACAAATCCCTGGAGTATGCAAGTAGGTTTACAGATGTTATACTTGTGCATCCATATTTTTGCTTGGGACCACTACCATTTGAAAAACTTTAATATCGATTCGGTGCATAATGTTCAAAACGCAGAATGGACTTGACCGTTTCCAGTCAAAAATGTTTGTGTGTGTGTGTGTGTATGTTTGTCTATACTAATATCTAATATCACAGGGCGGAAACTCCAGCTTGAATGTCTGCGTGTGATCAATAAAATGTAAGCAAATTGTCCGTGAACGCGCACGTTCACTTACGTACACAACAAAAACTAAAACCTTACCTTTCTTAATAAATATCAATTTTCCTCTCACATGAACTCATTGTTCTTGTAGAAAAAGTTTTCTTTTGAGTGCCTTAAATTATCATAATTCTAATACATTACTTACAGTAAATAAATTGAGGATAATTCACATTGTAACTCAAAATTGTATTCTTTATAATCTATATATATAAAAATCAATGCCACTTTTCGTTGTAATTTTATAACTCGGGATCGGGCTCACCTATCCAAATCAAATGTTTAGGCTTTGTTCGGACTATTTAGTAGATGGTTTATGTGAAGTTTGCACAAAATCGGTCAAGCGGTTCTTGATTTATCACGCAAACGAAGTTGCGCGGGTCAGCTAGTAGTTTATAATATTCCTTTTGTCAAATATTCAATCAGTATTCAGGTAATCACATTTCCCTTGGCATTTTCTTTCTTCTTCTTCTTCTTCTTTTAATGAATGGCCCTCCGTTTATTAACGATTTTGCCAGTCTCCAGTAAAATAAATAGATACAAATTAAATCAGTAAAAAATGGCGATACGCCAGTCTCAAGTTTCCATGCAACTCGGCATTTTCTTTGCTTTTCTTTTCTTTTTGACAAGACGTAAAATGGACAATCACTAAGTAGTAGTTTTATTTATCCATTTTCGGATAGGCAAAGGCAATTTGAGCCATACAGCCTAGTCTTACATTTATTATATCTTCATTTTTCAAGTCACAGTCCTCGTCCTCTAAGTCTGGTCAAAGTCAAGTGCAGCCCTAAGTCAAAGTCAGTCTTCTCTAGTAAAGCGGTGGTACTTTACTAAAAGTGTCTCTGGAGTTTGTCGAGAAATGGAAGAGTCACGTTTCACTGCGTTTTATCACTTTCCAACACTTGTGCACTTTGTCGAACTTTTATGCTTAAAAATCCACCACTTTTACTCATAAAACACTCGAAACACACTAATTTTGGAAAATTTTCAACGGAGTAGTCCGCATGTCTCCGATTTCGCGCGCAAACTAAGGACAATCACTAATCAAAACGCATTGAAATTGAAAACCCCGCGAAGCATGTTTCTGTCATTCATTCATTCGTTCACCACCATAGACGATCCAACTAGTAAAATTGTAAATTGGTTCAATAGAGATTATTCATATCAGCTGTTGATGGTTTTGTTGTGGCTCCCGACACGGTCAATAATATTGAGTCAAGTCTGATAAATGTGAATGCGAGTTGGTTCAGTATGCATGCTTTGTTTGTGCACAGATGTGTGCATCGACGTAATGTACACATTTGTTGACATAAAGTTATTGATGACTATTTGACCGTCTCCTGAGCCCATTAAAGATTAAGGGTTTGTGTTGTGTGTGGTTTAAACAGGTTTAGGGGAAAATTTCTGAATACCAATATAGGTACCAATTCTGATATATAAAAACTATAGATACGTTACCAGTAGGCAATAGTGAGTCAGGCAATTACCTTACCTTTCATATAAAAATTCTTTTTTTTTTTTTAAATGTGTAAATGATCTGCTGTTTTTGAAAGCCGTGATGTTCGTGCATGACGTGTCTAATTATAACACGTCGTTGCTAAATACATGGTTGTTTGTGCTGTGGGGTGTGGGGGATAGGAGCTAACATTATATTATGTTGGTTCTTGTTTGCTACACTTTGTGGCGCAGACAATATTGTTAGTTACCTAATTAGTATTGTGGAATGATTTATCATAATAATCATGGTGTTGTGATTTGCAGGTGGTATCATAATATGCAGATAGGCATAAATATAATGGTTATACCTACGTAGTCATGTAACTTAGCAATGTATTTTGTTTTAATTTTATTTTGGCAGTTTGCTCGGCCGTATTTTCACTGGCCCTAGCAGAAAACCAGCGCTAACTCGCTAATTACGCGAAGTAGCATCAAAGCTGAGCTAGGGACCATTTTTGTCTCATGCGGGGATATCAATGTTATCTGTTTGCTATACCTAAGTAACTTATATATCATGTATTACTTTTATTGTGTCCTTGCTGAGAACAAAATAAATTATTTTTCTTTCTTTTCTTTTCTTTTCTTTCACGTCAACTCTACTGACAACTGTGGCGCGACAGGGAGTTGCCGATCTGTATGTAATACTATTATATTATCTTTGCTAATATTATAAAGAGGAGAGATATGATTGTTTGTTTTTTTGCAGCTAAAAGGCTCCGAAACTACCGAACCGATTTGAAACACTCTTTCACTGTTGGAAAGGTACTCCATTCCCGGTGTTGAATTTGATTTTCGCGGGTATAACCGCGTGACGCCCGCTAGTGGGATATAAAGACAAAAGAAATCTGTAAAAAAAGCTTGATGAAGCGGAGCAAGTTTACAAGCTACTTATTAACTCGATGGCTTCTAGCTTATAAACTCGCTGCGTGTAAATCGAGGCATAGACATTGGTAGTAGTAAGTCTAGCTGCGCTCTAGCTCAGCAGATCTGAATTCTAGCTGAGCTAGGCAATAAAACATCTAACAGCCGCAGTCGGCAGGTACATGACCTATTTATGTCACGAGCTATTATTTATGTGGTCTTCTATCTAGTTATATGAATAGTAAAACTAGGGCTGCAGTTTTATAGGTTTACTGCACTGTATTTCTAAAAAACTCTAGTTCTGATAAATTCATGAAGATAATGGCTTATTTTGACATGACACTGAAAAGACAGTCAGTGGCTTGAACTAAAATAAATTAGCAGAATTAAGGCCCTTTGTTTGCTTTTATGCTACCTCAATAGAATACAAAATAACTACAGGTCACCGATTCTAAGCAAACGACTAGAATGAGTGGACAGATATTTGCAGCGTGAAATGTGTTTTATGTTTTGCCATTTCTAAATTTGAGACATAATATGACGTTTCACCATTTAATAACCGTCAATATTCACATCGTATCATCGGGAATCGCCGCTATACACTTACACAGAACAGTGGTAGTGGTAAGTCTAGCTGCGCTCTAGCTCAGCAGATCTGAATTCTAGCTGAGCTAGGCAATAAAACATCTAACAGACGCAGTCGACAGGTACATGACCTATTTATGTCATGAGCTATTATTTATGTTCCCTTCTATACAAAGTGACATGAATATTAAAAACCGGACAAGTGCGAGTCGGAACTCGCGCACGGAGTTCGTTCCGTACCAAAAATTGGAAAAAATATCACGTTTGTTGTATGGGAGCCCCCATTAATATTTTTATTTTTCTGGTTTTAGTATTTCTTTTAGCTGAAATTTTGACAGATTATGTATTTCTGTTGCCACTATAACAAAAAATACTAAAATCTGAAAAAAAGGAAGGATTAAGGGGGCTCTCATACAACAAAGGTGATTTTTGGTATTTGGATTTTAGACGATCTATGCTATGACCTCCATATCAAGCTTGGGTCCTAGAGTGTCTGTAGAGAGCCCCTCAAAATCGATAAATCGGGGCCCACAATATATCTCTGTCGACCTCTCAAAGTGCTAAAGGGGTAATGGTTTTATATTCATAGTCAAAACAATAAAATAGGAAGCAGATCCCCCGTCGATCCTCGACTGTGAAACGAAAAATATTGTTCAAAATTGTACTTTATCAGAATTAGGGTGACAATATTTCAGATAGCTGCGTGGATTATATTTCAGAATTCCTGAAAATTCGAGGGCCAACCCGGGACTCCCGGTCGTAAAAGGGTAGTCTTAATATTACCGGGTGACTTACTAACCTTTCGATGCTCATTTAAAACCTCAGGACATAGAAACATGAAATAGTTATATAAAAGCTACCCTTATATTGGAGGCATCTGCTGTCAAAGTAAAAAGTACAATCCTAAAGATTATAAAGATAAAAGTAAACCTTGTACAGATGGTGCAGAGTAATGAAGTAGTCTTTTCCCGGTTCCCCATCGCGAGCTGGACGTACCCATTAATGAATCCGTTTAACTGTTGTGAGCAACAGTAATACTTGTTTTCCTATCAAAATATGTATAGTCGGAATGAAGGGACAAGCTAAATTAAGCCTGAGCTACTCAGACCCCGTGACCAGACTAAGCTAAATTGAAGAAGGAGTTGTAAAGAGCTCGCTGAAACAAAACCTATTTCATAAAAAGTGAGTAAATCAATCAACAGGACAGTCCCAAAATCTACCACCAAACATATCCACCCTACCTTCCCCTCCAAGTGCACGTATCTCCATTTTTCACGGCACACGCTCAACAAGCCACGGGCTCACCGAGACGGAGTGAATCGACGTCGGGAGTATCCTGCTGTTTTTGTACTTTTATACACACCCTAACTATGACGGTAAGGGTGCCACAGTGCATGAAATAGGCGACTTAGTTCATGATTGTTACGCTCTTGGAATAGTAACTTTAGGTGAAGGGAAATTGATTTTTGAGTGTTTTTAGGGTTACGTATTCAAAGGCTGAAAACGGGGTCCTATTACTGGGACTCCGGTGACCGTCAGTTTCCAGGCTGTAGCTCAAACCCCGTGACGAGACTAAGCTAAATTAAGCCTAAGCTACTCAGACCCCGTGACCAGACTAAGCTAAATTAAACCTGAGCTACTCAGACCCCGTGACCAGACTAAGCTAAATTAAGCCTGAGCTACTCAGACCCCGTGACCAGACTAAGCTAAATTAAGCCTGAGCTAGTCAGACCCCGTGACCAGACTAAGCTAAATTAAGCCTGAGCTACTCAGACCCCGTGACCAGACTAAGCTAAATTAAGCCTGAGCTACTCAGACCCCGTGACCAGACTAAGCTAAATAAAGCCTGAGCTACTTAGACCCCGTGACCAGACTAAGCTAAATTAAGCCTGAGCTACTCAGACCCCGTGACCAGACTAAGTTTAATTAAGCCTGAGCTACTCAGACCCCGTGACCAGACTAAGCTAAATTAAGCCTGAGCTACTCAGACCCCGTGACCAGACTAAGCTAAATTAAGCCTGAGCTACTCAGACCCCGTGACCAGACTAAGCTAAATTAAGCCTGAGCTACTCAGACCCCGTGACCAGACTAAGCTAAATTAACCCTGAGCTAGGTACTGATAAACGTATTCATGCATTTGATCTATGGTGACGGTTTTCAAACGACATGCCTTGAGGATGCTCTGCAGATTCAGGTTCAGATCATTTTTTATCATGGTCGCTACAATATCTAACGAAAGTATTTAATAAATAGCCTATAATGCTTTTTTTACGTGTGGATGATTTGCCACACTCCTATCAGGAGGAAAATCCTACAGGCTACAAGGATGTTATGGTGGAATCCTACCGAATAAAAACCACACGTATCTTACCTAACAGCCTACGGTTGGGAGCTCCGGGTAAGCCCTAGGAATGATGTTCCCAGGACTCCCAACAGACCTGCGGCTACCACTGCAGTCTAAGCCGCACTCCTACCGACTAAAACGACACGACACGTGTTACAACAGTATACGGCCGACAGTCCCGGGTAAGTCCTCGGAAATATATCCCAGGGATAATGCCTATGCATAAATGTATAAAAATGAATCTCTATTTCCTTTTGTCACCACCATCGCGCGTGAACGGCTGGACCAATTTAGCTTTTTGGTACCTATTTGTCGGAGAAGTCTTAAAAACATACACATACTTAAAGACGAGGGGCAAAGTTCGCCGGGACTAGTAAGTAATATTTCGCTACGAGGGTACCGTGGAGGCGTCGCTAGTTTTTGCACAGGAAACAGTCCTCGCTAACACAATTGTGCGGCGTTGTGAATTACAAGCGTTAGGGTTAAGGGCACGTAGCCACGCAAGCTGTGAGTGTCCATTGTCCGACGGCACGATAAATATTGTACGTATATTTTACTAGAGAAATCTTCGCTAGAAGTGTGCCATTCAAAAGATCATTTCTATGTCGAACTTTAAAACTTGGAACGGCCAGCCCACGACGTGTTTCCCTCATCTTACAAACCTGGGTTCTTAAAGCGGCGCGTGAAGAGGCACATCACAGCATCCCTATCGCTAGATGCGCCATGACTTTCCATCAGGCTAGCGATGTCAGCTTAGTGAGCTTAATATAAATAAACCGGCCAAGTGCGAGTTGGACTCGCCCATGAAGGGTTTCGTAGCGGCAAGTAACATAATATAAAAGTTTTAACACGTTCGCAGTGGTAGTGATTTTTCTAACCGGAAATTGCGGTTTATGACGTATTAAAAAAAATCTGCCAGCTCTATCTCGTTCGAAACAATTTTCGTTGGTAGTTTTTATGGCAATGTACATCATATAATTTTTTTAGATTTATCATTCTCTTAGTTCATATCGAAGTTAGAGGGGGGGGGGGGGGGACACACATTTTTCCACTTTGGAAGTGTCTCTTGCGCAAACTATTCATTTTAGAAAAAAATGATCTTAGAAACCTCAATAGTATTTTTGAAGACCTATCTATAGATACCCCACACGTATTGGTTTTATGAAAAAAAAAATTTTTGAGTTTCAGTTCTGAGTATGGGGGGGGACCCCCAAAATTTACTACTTTTTTTCTAGTTGTATATAAGAATCTTAATGCGGTTCACAGAATACATCTAGTAACCAAGTTTCAATGGCATAGGCCTTATAGTTTCAGAGAAAAATGGCTGTGACACACGGACGGACAGACAGACAGACAGACAGACAGACATGACGAATCTATAAGGGTTCCGTTTTTGCCATTTGGCTACGAAACCCTAAAAAAGACAGTTGCCCTTAAGTTGGCGGCCGAATAATGTGCTTTTTTTATATAAAATGACGCTGCTTGCCAGATGGAAAGTCATGGCGACATCTAGCGAATTGGAAGCTACTCTCATAGTCCATATAACTATTTACTTTGAAGTTGGCGATCCACTGAAGTGCCTCTACACAATCCGAACTTGAAGAGCTCGGGGTTGTAAGGGGTAGAAATTTTCTATGGTACGACAATGAAACGATCTTTAAAATCGCTCGGTTCTGTCGAAGATTCTTTCCACTGTTGACATGTATAAGAGCGGCACCTCTGATCGGCGCGTTGTTGGGGACCGAAAAAGAGAGGGTGGGATTAAGTTGTAGAGCTTTTCAGTCATTTTTTGTAAGACAATCGTGAATAGGACCGACCGACATAATATATAATTATTTCCCTAAAAAGAAACCTTGGAATCGGTACTTTACGTCAACGAAATATTTTTACAATTTTGTACAACGTTACGCTTGTTGCCTCTTCGAAGATAAAGGCACTGTATTTCACCAGTACCACGTGCTCATTTACCGTGCCGTATCGTACCCAACAATGTACACTAAGCTCACGCGCGCACTGCTATCGATCGGCGCTCGGAAGAAAACAAATTAGCCGGCCCGACCCGCGCTGAATAGATAACGACTAATGTCTAGTGAAACAGTTCCTTTACAAGCACTCGACAACCCTCGGTAGGGTTAAAAGACGATTGTATTCATTCTTGTATGTTTTTTTTTCTTGTTTTTACAGCAGACAAGATTACGGCTCATCAGTCTATGCACAAATTAGAGATAGTACAGATGGAAACCTACATACTAAATTCGCTGAGGCTACGCACACATAGACAACTCATTCACAGACCGAATTTTCGACACTGATTTGTGCGCGAGTGTGTGTAGCAGAGGGTGAGGTTGGAAAAAAAGTACATACATGAGTTTTCCATCTGTACTATTTCTAATTTGTGGTCTATGGATTTTTACAACGCCAGGGGAACTACACGCGCGCTGCTGACTAGTGCCGACCTAGGCGCAGGTTGTGATGCCCCAGCGTTCATCTTCTAAAGCACAGAAACGCTGGCGGATAAATATAATAAAGTGGTCACTTGTCACCCATTCAAGGGCCGGTCATAGTGAATGTTGCTTACTGCTGTGATTTTGATCTGTCCTTCTCTTTGACATGACCTCGTCTGGTGGCCAGCTCGGTAAGGTCACATAGCACCCATCCAAATAGCATTCATTTACAATAATACAATAATAATAAATAAATCATTTATTTTCAGGCTACAAGAGACAGGTTACAGATCTTATTTATCTTATTCTACGGCCCATAGATAAATACCTTAAAACTACGAATACATATAAATATAACGACTAATGTTTAGTGTAGGTAACTGCTCTCTTACAAGCACTCGACAACCTTGGGTAGGGTTAAAAGACGATTGTATACCATCCCTGTATGTTTTTTCTTTGACCACCTGATGGTTGGTTACCGTAGTTTATAGACGTTTGCAGCTTGTGTTGTGTTGACCATTTTCAAGTATCTTAAAAGGCCTTCAATTTGGCTTTACTACAGCTGTCATTTTATTGGTAATTGGGAATAACAGCTTACCGTGTCGTATAAAGCACGGAAACGCTAGCTTATCAATGTAACGTTGGTTGTCACTTTTCACCCATTCAAAGACAGGCCCTTGTTTACTATAGTGGTCTTCCTGGGGATATCCTTACGAGGGCTTAACGGGGCTCCCAACCGTAGGCAGTAGGTAGGGAACGCGTGGTTTTTAGTCGGTACGAGTCCGACATTGCATCCATGATGGATTTTTCACACGTAAATACTATAGTGGTTTTGTGATTTCCTTATCTTTGCCAACCTTGTCTTATTGTCAGGGGGCGTCATTATTTGCAGCTCGCCTCACGGCTTGATGCCAGGTCGGTAGAGTCACATAGTCATATAGCATAACACCCATTCAAATAACAATTATTTACAATATATAACGACTAATGTTTAGTGTAACTGTTCTCTTACAAGCACTCGACAGCCCTGGGTAGGGTTAAAAGACGATTGTACATCATCCTCATAATGTAGTTCTTTCCTATAATGAGCTTTCGTCATGCAAGAGCGTCTTAAAAGCTCTTGTGGCGCGGACTCAGTACAGGTACTGCAAACAATCAATGCAGTCACAACGGCCTGCTCGCACACGTGTTTCCCTCTTCTTACAATACACACAGTGAAGATAGTCCCCTCCACCAACCCATGGTCTTACCAGCCTCTTGGCTATAAAGACCGAATCGTCGGGAGTTACGCCGTACTTGAGTGTGCTCTTGTAGACTCCTACAATTGACTATACCGGCCCTCTCCCCTTTCTGGGGTACCCTTGGCGTTCGGGTCCCATTCGAGGGATACATCACGAGCACAGTCGACTTCGCGTTATTTGTGATTCGGGCTAGACCCAGGCCCCAGCTGAAATCGAACTTCATGCCATGCGAAGGCAGACAACGAAGGCAGAAAGAGGCACATCACAGGGCCGCCAACTTGAGGACCACTGTCAGAAGTCTTACGGACTGTGAGAGTGGCCCTCAATGGCTGGTTGCGCCATGACTTTCCATCAGGATGGCGACGTCAATTTGGCAAGATTAATAAAAAAAACGTCAGCAACTTTGGCTATAGCCGCTTCGTGGATTAGTGACCACCATGTGATCATTTTGTGACATTTATTAGCGAGCGTTTCCGTGTTTTGACCTTATGGGCGGCTTGAAAATTTTCAACGGTGGGTCGGCCGGCAGCGCTTGTAGCCGTGTAGCACCTCTGGTGTTGTAAACTAACTCGAATCATAGATACAATTGATATCAGTTCAGCATGAATACTTATTTACCTACTCTTTTTTCCACATATAACCTCGTACAGCAGTTTCCAATAGCTCCAATGTTTACAGTTTTACACAAATTACCTATGCATAACACGATGTTTAGATTTTTATGTGGCTTACCTGAAACAAATAAAAACAGAACATTAACATTTTTTTAAAACTAAAATAGCAAAAGATGCAGGTAAATATGATATGTTAGCTTTAATAACTGCCTAAAATTTCAGACTCGTTCTAAAATGTTTCAAATTTTATATTAAAATCGTTTCTGATTTTTTTAAAGCTGACAATGCATCCAAGTAAGAGCAAAAGATAAATAGCATTAAAAAAAAAACCGTCAAATATCAAATGAACCTCATTTTAAATGTGAAAATACCACCAAGACTCAGTGGTCTTACTCTTAACAGTTAGAGCGTCTGGTCCGGCAAATCAGGAGACGCAATTTCGAGTCCTGTGAGAGACCAAAAATTTCTTCACATTTATTTGTTAAATCATTTTTTGAAAATAAGGTTTTGCGATTATTTTGAAAAGCCATTAGTATTAATTTCAAAAAACACTTAATAAATTGCCATCGAACTAAATATAAACTCAGTTACAATTACAATACTACAGAGAGTCATTCAAGCAATATGAAACTATAATTCCAAACTTCAACAATAAAACCACCTGTATTGGACCATTTTCCGATCCCGATCGGGTAATGGCGGCGGGAAATGGTTCCGAGAAGACGTCACGAGTTCACGACACTTCCGGTGCGGAACACTAACACGACCAATCTACGGATCTCGTACTGTACGGGTGTAAGGCATTTAGAAAAGTAGAAGAAAATTAATTTATTATGTGTTTTTGAAGATTTTTTAAATAAGAAAATCATTTAATGGAATTGTTGCTTTTTTAAAATGAAGTTGTGTTTCTCTTCAATTAAATGAGCTAACTCAAGGACTTAAGGCAGTTGCCAACCGAAGATTTTTGCCACCCTGTATGTTATCACATATTTAAAAATATCTAGATCGCACAGCAAAAGACTTTATTAGCTGGTTGGGCTAGATGGCGCTGTAATATGAAGAAGCCCACGTGCTTCAAATGAGAAAATGCAAAAAAAAAACAAACAATATGAAACCCCTATTTTAAAAATTCTCACTTCCGGTGCGGTACGCTTACACGACCAATCTACGGATCTCGTACTGTACGGGTGTAAGGTATTTAGAAAGGTAGAAGAAAATAAATTTGTAATGTGATTTTGATGGGAGATTTTTAAAGAAGAAATGCATGAACGCAGTTTTATCGCTTTTAAAATTAAATCAAAATCGGTAGAATTAAAAAATAAAGGAATGTTTCCTTTTAGTAAAATGAGCTGACTAAAGTATTTGAGGTAGTTAGCCTCCAGTGTCCAAATATCTTTTTCACCCTATATATATATATTAATACATAGTTAGATTATCTAGAATAATCTAGATCCCACAGCACAATACAATTTTAGCTTGTTGGGCTACATGGCGCTGCATAAACTAGAAGGCAAAGCGTTAAAAAGGAGAAATTATAAGAGCCGAACATATCTAGAATTAAAACAAAATTGGTTTGTTGAATCGCCACCGAATAAAATATAAACTCAGTTGCAATACGACAGAGAGTCAGTCAAGCAATATAAAACTATAAAGTATAATTCCAAAGTTCAACAATAGAACCACCTGTATTGGTCCATTTCCCGATCCCGATCGGGTAATGGCGGCGGGAAATGGTTCCAAGATGACGTCACGACACTTCCGGTGCGGCCCGCTTACACGACCAATCTAATCTCGTACTGTACGGGTGTAAGGAGTTAGAAGGATTTAGTTACGGTAGAAGAATAGATCCTTTTTTGAGATTTTTAAAGAAGAAATCGTTTCTTCGTATTGTCGCTTTTTAAAAATAAAGCAATGTTTCCTTTCAGTTTAATGAGCTAACTAAAAGATTTAAGGTAGTTGCCAGTACAGTGCCCAAAAATCTTTTCCATTCTGTATGTATGTGCGTATTTAAAAATATCTGGCTTGTTTGGGCTAGATGGCGCTGCATAAAGAAGAAGGCAAAATGTTAAAAAAGAGAAATTGCAAGGAAATATAAAAATCAAACTATATTTTCCAAAAATCAATTATAAAATCGTTATCAAAGGAAATATTAACTCGGTTACTACGACAGAGAGTCAGTCAAGCAATATCAAACTATAATTCCAAAGTTCAACAATAGAACCACCTGTGTTGGACCATTTCCCGATCCCGATCGGGTAATGGCGGTGGGAAATGGTTCCGAGATGACGTCACCACACTTCCGGTGCGGCCCGATTACACGAACAATCTACGGATCTCGTACTGTACGGGTGTAGGCATTTAGAAAGGACGGAAGAAAATATATTTGTAATGTGTTTGGAAGATTTTGAAAAAAGAAATAATTTAATGCAGTTTTTTCACTCTGTATGCTAGTTAATATTTAGTAATATCTAGATCCCACAGCACAATACTATATCAGCTTATTTGGGCTAGATGGCGCTGTATTATAAAGAAGACAAGGTGTTTCAAATGAGAAATTGCAAGAAAACACCAAAATATGAAACCTCGGTATGAAAATCAGTTTTCAAAATCGCCATAACTAAATCATCTCAGTTACAATACGAGAAAAAGTCAGTCAAGCAATATCAAACTATAATTCGAAAGTTCAACAATAGAACCACCTGTGTTGGACCATTTCCCGATCCCAATCGGGTAATGGCGGCGGGAAATGGTTCCGAGATGACGTCGCAACACTTCCGGTGCGGCCCGCTTACACGACCAATCTACGGATCTCGTACTGTACGAGTGTAAGGAGTTGGAAGGATTTGGTTAAGGTGGAAATAAAATAAATGTTTTTTATACCACTAAAGAGGCAGACAATCTTACGGCCCACCTGATGAACGTATTTTTGTTTGGATTTTTTTGTCTTGTCGATAAATATCTTGACATGACAAAATTTTACGTATAGAGATAGCTAGTTAACACGTAAACAGTGTATACTCGTACGTACCCCGCCAATCACGCTCAAAAGGCGTGAACATCGCAAAATAACGCAGCTGCCTCGATTAGTTATAAATTAAAATATCGGAACCCCACCTTTAAGTTATTTCCTATAGTACGAGAGGCGGAGCTTATGAGACCTTACACATATTTTTTGTAAAATTTTATTTCAATGTTGATTTTGGTAGTTTTTAATTAATTAAGATGTAGGCCCATTAAAAAACGGCAATACGGCTCTCCACCAGGGCGTATACTATGCCTCTGCCTACCTCTTAGGGGATAAAGGCGTGACTATATATGTGTGATCCATAGATTTTGGTAGATTTTATTAAATTAAGAAGCGAACTAATAAACTGTTTTCAAAAATGTGTGAGCAAGCTGATACTCACGATTAAAATTGCTTTGAAAATATCTATTTCAAGAGTTATACAAAATTAAATTCGAAAGCTGCGCCCCGTTGCCACCTTAAAATAATAAAATTTGGTGAAGGTTGATAAATGAGGTTTAATTTTAAATACCCGACGGGGTCACAGACACAAACCGACAGATTTTGAGTTGAAATTGATTCATAATATATGAACATTGAACACTTTATTTTTATTCAAATTATATTTAACAAGCGGACGTCACGCGGTATCACCCGCGCAGATCCTGTTCCCGTGGGAATGTGGGAATAAAATATAGCCTATGTTGCTCAGGGTCAACGTAGCTTTCCAATAATGAAAGAATTTTTGAAATCGGCATAGTAGTTTTTAAGTTTATTCATTACAAAAAAAAAACACACACACACAAATACATTTTTTTTCCTCTTTATAATATTAGTGTAGATATGTAGGTTGTATATGTATCTACGTAAATACGAGTATGTATCCAAATCATAAAATAAATAGCAGTAGGTATTTATTTTATAATTTGGATACATACTCGTATCGTCGTTGCTTTTTTTACATGATACCGTTTTTACACGTTAAAAACTTAGATCATCTAACCAGGTTAAAAAGAAAACGTAATAATAACAATTCCCACAAGCTCCTAGCCTAGTTCGTCGGTATTCCCGACGCGGTCGACCGATTCGACCCCGATCGCAAATGAGATACTCGCCCTGAATGATGAACAGGGTTAATTAGAACCTAGATATCGTAATTATTGTTTGTTTGTTTATTCCACCACAAAATAACAATGTACAGAAGGACTGCCTCCGTGGCGCAGTCGGTAGTGTAACCGCCTGACGCGCTGGAGGTCCTGGGTTCGATTCTCGGGTCGGTACAAACATTTGTGTGATCTACAAATGTTTGTTTCGGAGTTTGGATGTTTTCTATGTATAATATGTATGTCTATCAGTCGTCTAGATCCTATAGCGCAAGCTTATACTTATATGAGCTTCATTTGGGCTAGATGATGCTGTGGGAGATTGTCAACAAATATTTATTTTATTTTTTAAAGAAGGAAACCTACATACATACAAAGTTACTACCCGTTCGCTCTAACTTTGCCGCTGGCGTAGAGGCGTATACCCGAATTGTTAATTAGACGAAGTAAATTGACAGTAGCTAATGTCACTTCGTCATAGAAAATACTATTCTATTCTATTCTATTTTTGGTTCAATCAATCAGAGTGAACTTTCACTTTCACAGAGGGGCAGTTAAGTGAGACCGTCTCACGGCTTCTTGTTTATAAAAAGTATAGTACTACCCGTTCGCTCTAACTTTGCCGCTGGCGTAGAGGCGTTTACCTTAATTGTTAATTAGACGAAGTAAATTGACAGTAGCTAATGTCACTTCGTTATAGAAAATACGCAACATTGTATGAAGAAGTGACATTAGTTGCTGTCAATTTACTTCGTCTAATTAAAAATTCGACTTTAGTATGGAGCCTAGCGGCAAAGTTAGAGCGAACGAGCAGTACTTGGGTTAAGCACATACTTAGACACCGCTCACTTACTTTCACAGACACGAGGTCAAGGAATTTCATAGTAATTTCAATACTGGTTTGTGCGCGAGTCTGCGTAGCCGAAGGTATAAATACAGATTGAAAAATATCATTTATACTCTTGATTGTTGGCACTTGGTGGAATTTCTTGTAACACATTTTGCACTTTTTGCTTAATCACTTGTACTTTTTTCCACAATTTCTACTACTATTACAGATAACCTGACCGGTTTCGCTTTATAGCATTGTCAAAGGTAATTTAACTGTTCATACACTTACGTTTCTAAACACATTGATCTTTTTTAAACTCAAGTGGGATTGAAAAACTTCACTTGTACTGTTTCACACTTCCACAACATTTATTTATTGTTTTACCTAACCGGTTTCGCCTTACAGCATACAGTACAGCCTTTGAGAATGCCGTAAGGCGGTTAGGTATTACAATAATAAATGTTGTAGAACAAACAAGTGAAGTTTTCAATATGTGAACCAAGTTCCATCAAGTGCCATCAAGAAGGTAAGTTTGAAAATAAAAGTACATATATGAGATTGTGTTCTGTACCATATTATTTTGTGGTTCCACTGTACATTAGTATTTTGATGTTGCCCGTAATTAATTTGAGATGAATACAATCGAAAATTAACTGTTTGCATACGAATATTGTTTTTGATTTGGTTGTTTTGTTTACAAAAGTGAAGGTAAAATTTTAAATATGAAATTCTCGTTGCGTTGCTTACTGCAGTGATCGTTTACAGAGGCTGTAAACGATCACGCCACATTAAGCCAAGTTTAAGGCTCCTATGAACGGCGTGAAAATTTCAAAAACAGGTGGAGACAACCTGCGCTTGTCCATTTCAACACGGCTATAGGTCTACCACCTGTAACATGAGACACAGCAATATGTTGACCACCTTATTACGTGGTATAGTAGTACGTGACGGTCACGGTATGTTTGTCAAATAATATGTATTGCTTGACTTGACACCCGAGGTTCCATCCGCCAGGAAATACTGTTCGCGTTCCCGGATCCCATGGGAACTTATTCCCGGGATAACAGGTGGACTATGTGTTATTACAGACTAACATCTATCCCTGTACCAACCTTCAGCTACTTTCATTCAGCCGTACTTCACATAAGTACTTTTTTTAAACGTGAGGAAAATCCCACATGTATCCTATGATGCCGGACTCCTATCGAAAAACCACACGTATCCTGCCAAACAGCCTACGGTTGGAAGCCCCGGGTAAGCCATCGGAAGGATACCCCAGGACTTCACCCATCCATACTCACAAACTTTCGCATTTATAACATTAGTAAGATTTGTCTACGTACCGAATGCAAAATCCTAAACGGCAAGACATCCGAACCCCTACTAACAAGTTTATTAGTGCAGAATTTTTCACTCAACCTCCCCCTTCTCTGCCCCTCCCCCATAGGCGAGTGAAGCGTTATAATCGAATGCTGACGCTGCCAATCGTTGCCAAAACCCGATATGTGAGCAATCTAATTGTCTAGCGATTTGTTTTTGAGTACACAATTTTTGTAGAGGCTTTTCTTGTGATTGGGTAGATGATATTGACAATCTTTTGAAGTGTTTAAAATAAATATTTGGGACTTTAATTTTTTTTTATACCAACAAGGTGGCAGACAAGCATACGGGCCCACCAGATGTACTGGCGGTCACCGCAGTCAATGTTATTTGCTGGCATTCTCATAGAAAGTCACCTACCCCAAACGAAGCTAGTATAAGCTTGTGCTATGAGATCTAGACAACTGGTAGACATACTTTATGTTTCTAAATACAGACTTAATATAATTATAACGCATAGAATCGAATGCTGACGCCGCCAATCGTTGCCAAAACCGTTGAGTACACAATTTTTGTAGGGAGTTTTCTTTGTGTGAAATGTCCGTGAATATTTATTATATTTATTATTGTGATTGGGTAGATCTTTTGAAGTGTGTAAAATGAATAAAATATTTTTGGGACATTTTTAAGGATACGTACTCATAGGGTAAAAATTGGACCCAATTACTGAAGACTTCGCTGTTCGTCTCTATGTCTGTCACGAAGGTGTATCTCAGAAACCGTGATGATAGCTGGAGAGCTGAAATTTTCACAGAAGATGTATTTCTGCTAAAAATACAAAAATCAGAAAAAAAAATTAAGGGGGATGCCATGCAACAAACGTTTTTTTACCGATTTTTGGTACGAACCCTCCGTGCGCGAATGCGACTCGCACTTGGCCAGTTTTTAGGCAATCCAGTGCGCTAGAACGATGCAACAATTTTGGAAGCGACTGCCGTCTGACTATCCTCTGAAATTTTCGGCTTGGGCCCCGAATATTTCAGTGGGGCCCTTTCGTTAAACATATTCCACACACACTTTTAATTCATCGAGTTAATAAAAAACACATTCTCCCCTTATTTTTACAATAATAATACGCATAATGAAACAACGCTCGAGTGATCATACATAATTCCAACACAAATACAATGGATGCTTAGGGTTGGCACGAAATAAAAAAAAAATTGCGGGTAGAAAAATACTAGTTGATTTGTCTATTGTTGTTATATTATGAATTCGATTTTTGAAATTGAAAGATGAGTGCTATTGCACGTGACGTTTTTGATTGACAGTTACCTTTTTTATTGTTTTTTTTTTGCTGTTATTTTATGTTGATACGGTTAAGATGCTGTCGAAATACTTATAAATTATTCATTAGTTATTTTGTTATCATTTATTTTGTTATAAATTAATACTAAAACACTAACCCGTGTGGCGACGGGGTCCCGTGTTGCGACGAGTAAGAGTACAAAATATCGCCACCTCAATACATCCCGACTAATCCCGAGTGTCGTAAGAGGCGACTAAGGGAACACTTTCGCAAAAAGATCCATTGCGTAGAGAAGGAAATCTCGAAATGAAACCCGGTTATCAGTAAAATGACAATCGTTAAGCCAAGTTGAAGGCCTTATGGGCGGCTTGAAAAACTTCAACTGCGGGTCGCGGCGACCTGCGCCTGTCCGTTTCAACACGGCATTGCTGCAATGGGCTCACCACCTATTACGTGGGAGTCTGGGACATAAAACTATAAGGTGAACTGTGGGCGTATACTATGCCTCTGCCTACCCCTTCGGGGATAAAGGCGTGACTATTATGAATGTATGTATGTAAAACACTACACACTACACGGGTAGTTAGGTAGCTTCTTTCACTAAGGTAATAGTCTATCTATGTCGATCAAAAATAGGCAGTCAATGCCCAAAATAGGCACATATCACATTGTTTCTTTTTTACATGGGTCAAATCAAAACCGTAATGAATGCTATGCCGGACTCTTACCGACAAAAAACCAACACGTTCCTTACCTTAGCCTACGGTTGGGAGCCCCGGGTAAGCCCTTGCAAGGATATCCCCAAGATTCTCAACAGACCTCGGCTACCACAGCGGCCTCACCTAGGAAACAGGGGCTGTGAGGAATAGGTACTTATTCGGGCTCCATACGCGCTTTATACAATTTGCAATTATTCATTGTTATCACATTGACCAACCTAATTCACTAGCCATAGTGCAAAAAAAAAAACGTCAAACCAAGAAGTCAATTAAAACAAAAACAAAACATTCCATATTCGAAGTGTTCGAACCGCGGCGGTTACCGTACACCCCGGAGCGCAGGTCTCGCTGACAGCTCAATTTGTTTGCGAACAATAGTTGGCGAGCATTTAGCGGTGCTCTGTACCGTAGTCGAGCTAATATTAATTGCTGTCGGTTGAATGGGTTAGTTGGCTACTTTTTTACAGAAGTGTAATTGCTTTTTAGCGTTCTGTAAAAGAAGCGCTCGTGGCCCCGCGGACTCAGTGTTCTGTAAATGATCACTGTAATAAGCAACATTTACTGTAAACGGTCATGGATGAGTGACCATTACGTGACCACTTTGTGAACGCGTTTCAGTTGACCCTCCCAGGCCAAAGTAATCTGGTCAGGTGGAAAGCCACAGATAAAACATGTAATGCATGTGGAGAAGCAATTGGAACTGCTAGGCACCTGCTGGTGGGTTGTAGGACGTTACTAGACCGGGGTCATTACTCACGCCGACACGATAGGGTATTGGAAATCATACGGGAGGCAGTCAGTTTGGCGGTAGCGAGAGCGAAAATTAACCACGAACTTAAGAAATGACATTGCGTTTGTAAAGGAATGCTATATTTGCGAGTGTTTCCGTCCTTCGGAAGGCACGTTAAGCCGTTGGTCCCCTTAGCCAGAAAAATGGCAGTCGTGAAGCCAAGTTGAAGGCCTATAAGGGCGGCTTGAAAAATTGTTTATATGGGACAAATCTTAGAAGGTGAAATGTGGGCATATGATATATCTCTGCATGCGTCCTCGAGGATGAAAGGCGTGATCATAAGTACTTCAGTGATCAGTGGTCTAGATTTCATAGAAAAAACTCATTTTAGCTTACTTTAGGTTAGGTAGCATTGAGTAACATACATACATACATACATATGATCACGCCTTTATCCCCAAAGGGGTACGCAGAGGCATCTTACATGCATACGTCATTTTACTGACAACCGGGACCAACGGCTTAACGTGCCTTCCGAAGCACGGAAGCGCTCAAAAAAATGTCACAAATTGGTCACGTGGATGGTCACCCAAAGACCGGCCATAGGGAAAGCAAAGATTTCTATATAAAATGAGGTAGATACGCTCTACTACACTCGAGAGCAATGAATCCGGGTCACTTAAAGAATCCTAAAAATCTCGGAAACTAAAAATGCTAGGTTAATGCAATAAATTGTATTTAATAGACAATGTAATACTCCTTAAATGAAGGTATTAAAACTTCTTAGTTATTGTAAAGTTATATCATAAAAAAATCAAATTTGAAAAAGGGCCACTTTCGAAGATGGAACTACGAAATTACAGCATTTGGTGTTGCTTTTGTTTGTAATCTGTCATTTATGTGGGTACATAAACCATGTTGATAGTGCTCTATATTCATTAATCAAGCTGAAATTATGTCGCTTACGCCTGAAGAATGCACCAGAATACTTACAATGCTGGAAACCGGCCGGAGTCAGCGCGATACAGCCAGGACTGTCGGTGTGTCGCTGTCAACAGTACAAAGAGTTCTCCGACGTTACGAAGAAACTGGTTCTAACCTACGCAGACCAGGAACGGGCAGAACCAGGTGTACCACAGCACGAGAAGACCGATACTTGGTGAACACCATGCTTCGAAATCGCTTTCTCACAGGAACTGAACTCACCAATCAGTTTCGACGCCTCGGAGGAAGTAACCCAAGTGCATGGACAGTAAGACGTCGGCTTGCTGAATCTAACTTAAAACCCCTTAGACCTGCAAACGGCCCTAAACTGGAGCGTGGGCATCGTATTTCGAGACTAAGGTATGCCCAGAGCCACGTAAATTGGAGTATTGAAGATTGGTCAAAAGTTATGTTCTCCGACGAATCAAAATTTATGCTCTACAAGCACGATGGAAGACACAGAGTGTATCGAAGACCAGGGGAAAGATTCAAGCAAGCAGGCATCGAAGAAAAAGTAGCCTACGGTGGTGGGTCTGTACTTGTGTGGGCCGGAATTTCTTCTGAAAGTCGCACAAAGCTGGTGATCATAGAAAACGGCTCTTTAACTAGCGTAAGATATGTGGAAGAAATCCTCAATGATCACGTTGGTCCATTTATGGTCAATTTAGGTGAGGATGCTATATTTATGCATGACAATGCCCGACCTCATACAGGTAGGATTGTGAATGACTACCTTCAAGAGATGAACATTACTCGTATGGAGTGGCCAGCGCGCAGCCCGGATATCAACCCGATCGAGCATGCTTGGGACGAGCTAGGCAGATGCGTAAAACAACGAAACCCTCCCCCAATCACGCTTCGTGAGCTCAAAATTGCTCTCACAGAGGAATGGGAGAATATTCCCCAAAATCGTATAAGGAACTTGGTGTACAGCATGCCAAACCGCGTAAACGCAGTAATGGAAGCACGAGGAGGCAATACGAAGTATTAAAATTCAAGAAAAGCGTAATACAGTTCAAAAATTTCATGTTTCCTATTTTTGTTTTAAGGAGAGATCGGCAGTTTTTTCTTTATGTAATTTTGTGTTAATAAAATGTATGGTGACTCATATTTTTTTTACTTTCATTTAAGGAGTATTACATTGTCTGTTAAATACAATTTATTGCATTAACCTATCATTTTTAGTTTCCGAGATTTTTAACATTCTTTAAGTGACCCGGATTCATTGCTCTCGAGTGTATAAGAAACGATAGCATAAAAGCAATCCTCATACACACACATTGCAAAAACTACACTCACTCATAAACTATATTTACGTAATTGTAACTGCAATAGCAATATACAAATAGAACAAGAGTAAAAGAGAAGGCGTATGGACTCCAATTACAAGCCGAGTACCACCGAATACCCTCGAAGTTTTACGATTCTGTATCACACGTACTGACTGCAGAAAAATGTTAAGTACGTATAAAGGTATAAAATGCAAAATTTACCAATGATGTTCATATTTAAATATAAACTTAAAAAACTGATTATATACATACCTATTTAATTAAGGCATGTATTTTAATCGATATCTGAATATTCCCCTTTTCCGAACAAAATATTTCAAAGTCAAACTAAAAATACTGACTTGAACACTAATTATGTACACCAAATAAATCAAATTAAATGTACTGTTTAATGGTGTTTGCAGAACTATTTTACTGAACGAATAACTATTGTCTAAATAGTTTGTCTAACAATTCCATAGTTCAACAAACATAATATCTATACGTTTTTAAGGAAAACCATCGCCTAATTTACTTTTAGGAACATCGTTTATGCTAAATAAAATCCCAATTTAATAAGTAATCAGTCATCTTCATATAATTAAATTTAATTAAGGCCACAAGGAAGAGAGGCTCTGCCTGCCACAAATAAGACTGGAACTAATGAAAAGAAATGTACACTAAATGTGTGTAATATTCTATAACCACTTTCAAGGCGGCTCTCACTAGTCATTTGAACAACAGAACTTATTATATTATTCAAGAATAAATTAATGACAAATCCTAGTTTATTTAAAAATCAATGCAATTATTACTACTTTTATATAGGGTGTCCCACGGCAATGCCACATGGAGGGAAAGTACCTTAAATATTGTAGATGGAACATTTTAATGAAAGAAGACATTATTTTAATTTAAAAAATAACTTAAACTGCATTCATAGATTGTTAAATAATAACATGGTTGAGCCGGGAATCGAATCCGCTACACGAGAAAAAATAATTACTCCGTAGCTTTATCATACCGATCGAAAGGCTTCATCATAAGGATTATTTTTTGCTAACTAACATAGGGTCAGAAATAAAAGGAAGACCATGAATTTTAGCATTTTTAATACAAAAGTCCCATACTATTGAATATAAAGTCACACACTTTTGATTATTTTACTCCTTGTCAATCTTTTGATCTTGCTGTGGTGGATATTTATAATAATATGACCAAGTTCTGTTCGTAACTCGTGGACATTTTCATTTCTTGTAAACTACATTTAATATAGGCTGCGGTGACCACCGGTCCTTCTGGTGGACCGTATGCTTGTCTGCCACCTTATTGGTATAAAAAAAAATCATGTCATAACCCCATAAAAAATCTAACATTATTAGATCTGTGGATCTCGGTGGCCATCGTATTTGTCCCGATCCAGGGATGAAAGTCTTTATTGAGAACACCGGCGATGCCAGCTTTTCATTTTTCTGAACAAAATTTCACATCAAATGTTTAAATTCATGGTCTTCCTTTTATTTTTGACACTATGTTACTTAGCAAAAAAAATCCTTATGATGAAGCCTTTCGATCGGTTTGTTAAACCTACGGGGTGATTATTTTTTCTTGTGTAGCGGGTTCGATTCCCGGCTCAACCATGTAAGTATTTAAAAATATATGAATGCAGTTTAAATTGTTTTTTAAATTAAAATAATGTTTTCTTTCAGTAAAATGTTCCTTCTACAATATTTAAGTTACTTTCCCTCAATGTGACATAGCCGTAGGACACCCGTATAGCATATTCTGGAATAGGTATTGGGTATCCAATCGCTTTCCGACCGCTCCAGTCTGACAAATTCATCCCATTTTTGCTGACGTAGTTGATCTTGAGGAAAGCTAATGGAAACAAAAAAAATGTAATAATATTCGTCAATGAATGATGTAATAATCTCATAAAAAGTTAATATACCTAATAATCTTAAAATAACCTGTGAAAGGTAACTGCATTTTGATGTGTAATTTTTACAAAATCTTAGTAGGTACATAAGATGGCATTAAATGACTGATTTGATCACAATTGTTGTAAGTACCTACCCAAAAAGTAAAACATAAATTAAATTTTGTTGCAAACCGTACTTGCGTAGAACTATAACTATTCGGGGAATCCCCGTGCTTTGACGCTCGCTTGGCATATTCAGCAAGTATTATGCTGTCAAAAAACGAAGTACAACAAAAGCATTGGGGTTGTCAGATTAGTTAGGCCTGTACAATTTGGTGGGTTAATACGATTAAGAATAATCATAAAATTGATGAAAAATAATTAATTACGCATAAATTGTGCGTAATTACCAAATAAATTTGTGCTCCTTCGTAAACTACCAAGTCTTAAGCACTTTTATGACGATAATTATGTACTTTTCCACGTTAAAAATACAATTTTGTTGTTAAATCGTGGGAGATACGACAGTGACATAGTGTCAGCGCGAACTGCGCGCAACCGCGCTAACTAGCTCAGTTTATACGCTTCAAAAATTGGTGCGTAGGGCATGTCTACCTCTTTATATAGAAGTCTTTGAGGGAAAGTTGCTTACTGCAGTGATCGTTTACAGAGTCCGCGGGGCCACAAGCGCTTCATTCATTGAGTAACAAACTTCAAAAAGTTTTATTTATTGAAAGAACAAACAACCGGTGCATATTACTGAAATAATCATACAGTCGCACAAATGTACAAACAGGATAGAACGAGGACCCCCAAAATACCTGTAGCGATATTCATGCAATTTTAACATGTCTAGACGAGAGCCTTTATAGTTATTGACACGACATGGTCCGAATGGCAACGGCCCAGGGGTGGCACAAGGGGAACATGGAGTTGCAGTATTTAAATACATTTTGTGTAGTAGGCAGCTAGAAATAGGAAAAAAAACTGGCCAAGTGCGAGTTGGACTCGCCCATGAAGGGTTCCATAGCAGTAAGTAACTTAATACAAAAGTTTTTGTAGTTCGTTATAACTTCGATTGATGTTTTAACACGTTCGCAGTGGTAGTGATTTTTACAGGCGAATATTGCGGTTTATGACGTATTAAAAAAAACTACCAGCTCTATCTCGTTCAAACTAATTTTCGTTGGTAGTTTAAGCACTGCAATGTACATCATATATTCTTTTTAGATTTCTCATCTTCTTAGTTTAGAAGTTAGAGGGGGGTGACACACATTTTTCCAGTTTGGAAGTGTCTCTTGCGCAAACTATTCACTTTAGAAAAAAATGATGTTAGGAACCTCAATAGCATTTTTGAAGACCTATCTATAGATAACCCACACGTATGGGTTTGACGAATAAAAAAAAATTGATTTTCAGTTCTGAGTATGGGAACCCCCAAAATTTACTGCTTTTTTTTCTAGATCTAGATTTAGATAGATTCTTATATAAAATATAAGAATCTTAATGCGGTTCACAGAATACATCTAGTTACCAAGTTTCAATAGCAAAGTCCTTATAGTTTCGGAGAAAAGTGGCTGTGACACACGGACGGACAGACAGACGGACAGACAGACATGACGAATCTATAAGGGTTCCGTTTTTGCCATTTGGCTACGAAACCCTAAAAACGGTGTAGATTTCGAGTATTTCTCGTGTATCTTACTAATCCTACTAATATTATAAATGTGAAAGTTAGTGAAGATGTTTGGATGTTTGTTACTCAATGTAGCTCTAACGGCTGAACGGATTAGGCTGGAATTTGGTACAGAGATAGCTTATAGTCTGGAACAACACATAAGCAACTTTTCATTCCTAAATGCAAAAGTTTGTGAGTGTGGATGTGTGGATGTTTGTTACTCTTTCACGCTCGAAGAGCTGAACGGATCTGGCTGAAATTTGGTACAGGGATACATTATTTTGTAAAAAGGTTATATGCATATGCAGAACAACTGCATAAAGATGACTTTAGACTTTTTAATGAATTATGTCGAATTTTGACAGCCAAGTAGCCAGTATATTTTAATAATTACTTGGAGATTTTATGGTAGATAGCTTCACAAGTTTATAATGAAAGGTTTCAACCCTCAGTCAGTCTGTCGTCTGAGATCACTTTCAGATTTGAGTCCTAGACGAAAAGTTCCAAGATTAGAAATCTAATTTAAGTTCACAACTTTTGTTTGAAATACGATGAACTTCTTTGCCCTCGAAATAATTACTATCAAAGAGGATATTTTTAGGGTTCCCTTCGAAAAAGGAACCCAGGAACGTACTACCCGTTCGCTCTAACTTTGCCGCTGGCGTAGAGGCGTATACCCGAATTGTTAATTAGACGAAGTAAATTGACAGTAGCTAAGGTCACTTTGTCATAGAAAATAAGCAAAATTGTATGAAGAAGTGACATTAGTTGCTGTCAATTTACTTCGTCTAATTAAAAATTCGACTTTAGTATGGAGCCGAGCGGCAAAGTAGCGAACTGCTCGTTCGCTACTTTGCCGCTCGGCTCCATACTAAAGTCGAATTTTAAGGTCGTAAAGGATAAGTCGGTAAAGGATTATCTGACCTAATAGTGAAAGTTAGGTACAACACGGCGGAAATATCTGCGAACCTGTCTTCCCCTCGCGCTTCCCCGCACCTGAACCCGTTTTCGCCTCTCTAGTATAACCCGCACGCGATTGAATGGTATGGTATTGGACAAGATCCCGCACATTCTCGTTGCGCGCGGATTATGCCGTACAGTTTACATGACGTCATAAGCCAGGTTCGCAGATATTTCGGCCGTGTTGTACCGCAGTGCGGTTGTTGTACATTCGTCACAAAGTAAATTCGTCACGAAAAAAAGAATGTGTAAATTTGTCACAATTCTCATTTATTTAATAAATTTCCATTTTATTTATTGTAAATTCGTCACATAGCTTTTATCCACACCGATAGCAAACACTTAGCCAATTTAACCAACTTTAACACGAGTCTCGCAACACGATTTTTGACTACCGCGCATTGAGATTTTACTATAATACGCTAAGTAACATTTAATATAACTGTCGAGCAGAGCAATCCGACTTGGATGGGTTAGGTTAGAAGACTAAGGCGGGAGCGAAGCGAAGCGGAGCTCCCGCCTTAGTCTTCGTGGTTTTTTTTATAAACCATGTACAAGTAGGAGCCCCGCTAAGCGGAGTTCCGTCGAGCTGCAGCTAAAAATCAAAACATTCGGTTGCTATTGCTATTTTAAATAACGTAAAATGAGGATTTCCCTCATGTACATGTGACGAATTTACACATATTTTTTATACATGTGACGAATTTACTTTCCATGTATTGATTTTTCAAAATATGACGAATTTACTTTGTGACGAATGTACAATAACCCCCGCAGTGATCGTTTATAGAACAATGAGTCTGACGGGCTACGGAGCGCTTCGACTTGCTATTAAAAATAATAATGCAAATAGGGTTTACTATACAATACCAATACTATTGGTTTTCTTCCGCGGACGCTTAGGTTGTGGAATGATCTCCTTAGTGCCTCGGTTTTCCTAAACGCCTACAGTATGGGGTTCTTCAAAAGGGGTCTCAGAAGATATTTATCAGGGTCGGCAGCGTGAGTGAAGCGCCTCTGGTGTTGCAAACGTTCATAGGCTGCGGTGACACTCAGTCCTTCCACCGCAGTGGTATAAAAAAAAATTCAAAGAGATATACTTATAGTTATAAATAGGAAAGATCTGTTTGTTTGTAACTTAATAACTCTGAAACTACTGAACAGATTTTTATTTATTTATTTATTTAATTAATGTCAAGAAATAACGGACATAATCTTTACGCTTTTACTCAATCTATACTTCTATACCAATACTATAAAGAGGAAAGATTTGATTGTTTGTTTGCACTGAATATGTTTCGAAACCACTGAACCGATTTGAAACTTTTTTTCACTGTTGGGAAGCGACACTATTCCCAGGTGACAAATGCTATATTTATTCCCGTATTCCCACGGGAACTACGCGAACGAAACCGCGCGCCTAGTATATAAATATGTCAAAATATACTTCTCAATTTACGAGTACTAAAGGTCCCAGATGGTCTAAGTAAGCGCTATAATCCCTTCAGAACTTAATATCTCAAAGTTTATTGATAACGGCGTCTCAGAGCTCCAGTCTCATTTAATTGGCAGCGAAATATTGACCGGTCGTGGAGATTATTGAGGAGAATACTAGGGGATGTGTGTGGATTTCCTTTTTAGGGTACCGTGCCTTAAAAGTATAAACGGAACCATATTACTGAGATTATACGATGTCCGTCTGTCTGTCTCAACCGACAGTTGAAATTTTCACAATTTATTCAGTTCCTATGACAACAAATTCTAAAAAACCGACCAAGATTTGCTAAAAATTGGCTAGAAAATAACGTTGTTTGTATATATTTTTCTGTACACAATCAAATGATTGTTTGTCTGCATCGAATAGGCTCCGAAACCACTGGACCGATTTGAAAAATTCTTTCACTGTTCGGAAGCTACACTATCCCCGGTGAACATAGGCTATATTTTATTCCCGTATTCCCACGGGAACGGAAGCTACGCGGGTAAAACCGCGGGCCGTCGCTAGTATAATATACCATTTTTTTTGATTTGAGTATTTGTTGTTACAGCGGCAACAGAAATACATCATCTGGCTTTCACGGTTAATGAGATAGAGATAATTTTCCTTTAGTTACAGAACCCTAAAAGAGAGGTTTCATCGTGAAACTTCAACAGGCAACGCGAGTTTCCCCAAAAAAATAAAAAGTTCATAAAAAGTCACAACACTAAAGAAATCCATCATTCGAAATCATTTACCAAGTAGTAAAGTGAAATATGTATCTCTCTAATCCCGGGATTATGTGCGGCGTCACGCTGCGGCACGGGATAAGCCCAGGACTCCGGGTGTATACGGGGCCGTTATCTTGGAGACAAATTATTAGTGTTTGTCCGGAACTTCGGGTCGGTTTTTGTTTAATTTGTGAATTAGTGCGTTGTCATTTATTTATTTAAGACAAGTTTAGGGACGGTTTCTTGGCGATTGTGATGTCTGTTTTAGTGTGTGCAGAAACTCAATGCTATAAGTATACATATTAAACAATATGGGGATGCGGGGTTCTATTAACATCTTAAGAACCCCAATGGTTCGGATCCTCCTCATAGTGCATCCTGGGCAACAAAGTAGCGACCACTCCCCTTCCTATGTTCGGGAGTAGTGCTACTCTGGCTAATTCCGGCCGGGGCGGGAGCAGCTCACCCGTGGGTTGCTCGCTGGTGTAATTCATTTACCTGAAAATTCTCATGGATGCTATGTCGGACTCCCACTAAAAAACCTCACGTATCCTACCTTACAACAGCCTACGGTTGGGAGCCCCGGGTTCACTCGGAAGGATACCCCAGGACTCCCAACAGACCTACGGCTACCACTGCGGCCTCACCTAGGGGGTTCGGGTGCAATCCCGCGTCTTTTGGGGGTTCTTCAGGTGTTATTTCGCTTAGGGCGTGCGTGAATACCTCACGTCACGCTGTCATCTAGGGCCTGCTTCTGTAAAGACGGTGAGCAGCCCCCTCATAGTGAAGGTCTATAACTTGTGTTAACTATGTGCTAATGACACTAAGTGGCAGTGATACCGCCTGCGGCGCCCGAGGTCCTGGGTTTGATTCCTGGGTCGCGTCGGTCCAAATATTTGTGTGAACCACAAATGTTTGTTTCGGAGTTTGGGTGTTTTCTATGTTTAATATGTATGTATTTAGAAATACATAAGTATGTATATCTGTCGTCTAGATCCCATAAAACAAGCTTATATTAGCTTAATTTGGGCTAGATGATGTTGTGTGTGAATGTCCACAAATATTTATTTTTTTATTTATCTATCCGAGGACCAGCCACAACGAAAGTTGTTTACTGTCGTGATCATTTACAGAATACTGAGTCAGCGTTGCCACGAGCGGATCTAATCAAACTAACATCACATTGTAACAAAATGTACTTAAAAACCATAAGGGAAATGCGATTTAATACCAATAAGTACGACAAATTCCGTTCAAAACATCTAAACGCCCACCATTTTATTTATCTACGTATATACAAAACGTCCATTGTGTTTGATCACACAGAGAGATTGTATCGGCGCGGTCCCGTTTAAGCCTTTAATCCCGGGGTGCGGGATTGTTATCGACCGCACTACAAGACGGTTTTTGTTGTTTAAGTGTTGTGTGGGTACTTTGCGTTTATCGGTACAGGTTTATCGAGTAGTTTTAAATTTGTACTTTGTAGCAACTTTTTCGAATTTGTTTAAACTTTTAAATTAATTAAATTACTACTAGCGGACGTCACGCGGTTTCACCCGCGTAGCTTCCTTTCCCGTGGGAATACGGGAATAAAATTATAGCCTATGTTGACCAAGGATAGTGTAGCTTCCCAACAGTGAAAGAATTTTTCAAATCGGTTCAGTAGTTTCGAAGCCTATTCGATGCAAACAAACAATCAAATCTTTCCTCTTTATAATTTAAGTTTAGACTAGCTGAAGATCGCGGTTTCGCACGCGTGGGATTCTGATTTCATTTCCGCATCCCATGAGAATATATTCCAGGGATAAAAGTAACCTATTTTATTTCGTTATCGCGTAAAATTATAACCCTCCTTTTGCGCAGTCGGTTCAAAAGAAGTCTATGTCCTCCCCAGGGCTTCGAACTACCCTATACCAAATTTCATCTCAACCGCTTCAGCCGTTTAGGCGTGAAAGCGTAACAGACAGAGTTACTTTCGCATTTATAATATAAGTAGGGATTTTAGCATTTGTCGTTATAGCCGCAACAGAAATACACCATCTTTGAAATTTTCAGCTTTCTAGATATCGCGGTTTCTAGGATACAGCTTCATGACAGACAGACACAGACGGACAGCGAAGACTCATTAATAATGGGATATTTTTAAATGCACATCTATATAATAATCAGAGATCACCTTTATCCTTTAGCTACGGAACCCTAAAAATGAAATATACAGTTCGCTAATAAATCAAATTGAAAAACTGTATCACGTTTCAGTCATAAAATAAAAGAATACACTCTAAAACAAATACCATTACTTTTTAAAATGTACTGTATTTTTTTTGATCCCTGTAAAAATATGATTCTACATCTCGTTAACATATTATACCATTTTTGTTTTGTTCTTTTTTATTCTGTACTAGCGGACGTCACGCGGTTTCACCCGCCTAACTCCCGTTCCCGTGGGAATACGGGAATAAAATATAGCCTACGTTCACCGCAAAGAGTGTAGCTTCCCAACAGTGAAAGACTTTTTCAAATCGGTCCAGTAGTTCCGGAGCCTATTCGTTACAAACAAACACACAAAAAAACAAAAAACAAATCTTACCTCTTTATAATATTAGTATTAGTATAAAGTATAAATGGAAGTTTTATATTCTAAAGCAGTCTTCGTTTATTAACCACAGATATCTAGTCACTTTCACTGAAGTATTTAGTAGTAGAAAGAGTAAAAGTACTATAATCTTTAGGGTCCCCCATAGGGTAAAACCAGGACCCTATTTAACACACCGCTGCCCGTCTGTCTGTCAGCAGGAACCTCAGGTCTCATGAACCGTGATAGCTTGTAGCTAGATGGCTGATTTTTTTTAAGATGATGTGTTTCTGTTGCCGCTAAGTATACCAACAACAAAAAAAATCGCTTGTCTGTAAAGTCGGTTTACTGACAATAGTTGAACGTGACAACTCGGCTTTAAATGAAACGCCTCAGAGCGAGGTAACGCCGCATACGTCATGTTTTTTCTTCCGCCGTTGTTGTGCAGCCGGCTCCATCGAATTATAAGACGTTGTCACGTCAAAAACAAAAAATATAAATGTGGCCAAAAATACAACAAACCTGATTTCTTAAAATTTTTAGTACGGAACCTTCCGTTCCCGTAACCAAGTCGCACTTGGCCGGCTTTTCTTATTTACCTTTCGTATATACTAATTAATGTATTCTAATATCATAAAGAGGAAAGATTTGATTGTATGTTTTCATCGAATAGGCTCCGAAACTACTGAACCGATTTGAAAAAATCTTTCACTATTGGTAAGCGACACTCTTTGCGGTGAACATAGGCTATATTTTATTGCCGTATTCCCACGGAAACGGGAACTACGCGGGTGAAACTGTGTGACGTCCGCTAGTACATAATAACAAGTATCCGAGAATATTAAAAAAAAAGTTACAAAAGAACTACACAACGTTAATCGCTCTACGAGCGCACATGTTTCCCTCCTCTTACGATCCCGGATTCTTCAAGCATAGCGTGAAGAGACACATCACAGGGCCGACCACTTGAGGACCACTGTCTATAGTATACTTGTGGACTGTGAGAGTGGCCCTCAATTGGCTAAATGCCACCATGGGTTTCCTTTATGCAAACAGCAATTTTGTTGTTCATGATCTGCTAACTAAAACATGAGTGATTCGGTTATTTTCATAAAAACGGATTTAAAAGCCGATCTAATGCTATTTTACGCACGCGTAGATCCGAGTGTGGCCCACGTGATCGACGCGCGCCCATAATGTAGACAGGTCCCTGTCTTCCAGGTCACTGAGACGGCGACAGCAGATATCCTCCCGGACGAACATGCAAAGGTGTCTTCGGGATTCAATTTAGCATGTCTTTGCTGACTAAAGGACGAGCTCATGGCGAAGAGAACAAATGCTCGAAACAAAAACCGGCCAAGTGCGAGTCGGATCCGCTTACAGAAGATTCCGTTCAGAGTTACCGGCTAAGTGCGACTCACGGCCGACATCTGTTTAGCTATCACGGTTTATGATATACTAGCGAACGTCACGCGGTTTCACCAGCGCAACTCCCGTTCCCGTGGGAATATGGGAATAAAATATAGCCTATGTTCACCGCAAATAGTGTAGCTTACCAACAGTAAAAGAATTTTTCAAATCGGTTCAGTAGTTCCGGAGCCTATTCGATGCCAACAAACAAACAAACAATCAAATCTTTCCTCTTTATAATTTATGACATACAGACAGACAGCGAAGTGTCATTAATAGGGTCCCAGTTTTTCCCTTTGTATACGGAACCAAGCTTGACGAAACAAGCTACTCCAAGTAATTTAGCCCAAACAACAGCTAGTCATAGCATAACCAATTAAATTAAATGTCAAGTTCTAAGTTAAAACTCATGTTCTAACTCACGCACGCCTCCCCCTTAGAAGCGGGATCATACCCGAAACCCCCCAAAGACGCGGGATAGCACCCGAACCACCCCCTGAACGAGGCCGCAATGGCGGCCGTGGGTCTGTTAGGAGTCCTGGGACATCCTTCCGAGGGCTTACCCGGGGCTCCCAACCATAGGCTGTTGGGCGTAACGTGAGGGTTTTTAGTTGGTAGGAGTCCGGCATAACATCCATGAGGATTTTCCCTCACGTTAAACAAAAAAAAAACTCATGTTCCAAATGTACACAAGTCGATTTACAGTACACATATTTGTCGGCCATTTTGACCGGATGCGTTCCAGTAACCTAAGTGTGGACTTTTGACATGGAAATTGCGAAAGGCACTAAAATATTTCAAACTAGCGGACGTCACGCGGTTTCACCCGCGTAGTTCCCGTCCCCGTGGGAATACGGGAATAAAATATAGCCTATGTTCACCGCAAAGAGTGTAGCTTCCCGACAGTGAAAGAATTTTTCAAATCGGTCCAGTAGTTCCGGAGCCTATTCGTTACAAACAAACAAACAAACAAACAAACAAACAAACAAAAAAACAAATCTTTCCTCTTTATAATATTAGTATAGAAGTATAGATAAACTAAACGAGAGAGGGAAATGGGGATTTTATTGGTCGAGCTTAAAATATTACAGTTTCATTACTTTTCGAGGTATTGGGAAACTAAGGATGTTGGGTTACGTGTTTTAGTGTTTGTGTGTGTGTGTTTGAAGTTTAAAGTTTCTTCCGTTGAGAAACTTTTAATCTAGTAATACTTCCATACTTTTTTTGTTTGTAGTTTTTATTTCAAAAAATGTAACCTTCTTGACTTACATAATAATAAATAAATAAATAGAATGGAATGCTGCTAGTCTTTTGGGCACAATGCCGCGGGGGCCTTATTTAGGTTTAGTTTAGATAGTAATAATGTAAATATAGATATGTAATAATTATGTTTCTCTGTAATTTTTAACAATAAATGTATATAATAAATAGTCACGGACATTTCACACAACGCTATCTGATCCCAAAGTAAGCTAGGAATAACCTGCTAGTGTTATGGGTATCAGACCACGGATATTAATACTTTAATACTATTTTTTTTTAAATACATACAAATTATACATAGAAACACCCAGACTCTTACGTTTATGGGTCACACAAATATTTGTCTCCGGTGGGAATCGAACCCACGACCTCCAGCGCCGCAGGCGGTATCACTACCGACTGCGCCACAGAGGCAGTCAATCTATACTAATATTATAAAGAGGAAAGATTTGCTTTTTTGTTTGTTTGTTTGTAACAAATAGGCTCCGGAACTACTGGATCGATTTGAAAAATTCTTTCACTGTTGGAAAGCTACACTCTTTGCGGTGAACATAGGTTATATTTTATTCCCGTATTCCCACTAAAACGGGAACTACGCGGGTGAAACCGCGTGACGTCCGCTTGTATAAATAAAATGGCAAAAAGAAAAAACACTTGATGTATGGTTTTTTTTTTATAATCGTACTAGCTGATGCGCGCGGCTTCGCCCGCGTGAAATTTAATTCCCGTTCCCGCTTCCCGTGGGAACATTTTCCCGGAATAAAAAGTAGCCTATGTGTCATTCCAGACTATACTCTATCCCTTTACCAAATTTCAGCCAGATCCATTCAGTCGTTAGAGCGTGATTGAGTAACAAAGATCCAAAGATCCAAACATCCAAACATTTTCACAAACTTTCACATTTATAATATTAGTAGGAAGTAGGATTGTAATAATTAAACGATTTGTTGCTAAATCTTCAACAGAATACATCATCTGTGAAAATTTTCAACTACCTAGCTATCACGGTTCAAGAGATACAGACTGGTGACAGACGGACAGCGAACTCTTAGTAATTGAGTCCCGTCTTTACCCCCTTTAGGATATGAAATCCTAAAAACACACTACCTAGCTACATCAAAATAATTTATGTAGCCATCCGCATCTGACGAATCGCCATACGCCCAGTTTACGAGTTGTACCGCAACATACCACTGCACTTTACCGGTTCATAAATTATGAAATATTTTTTTATTTACGATGCTTTGGCGGTAGTGTTTTTGGATGGAAGTGTGACATTTTATGGGAGGATCATCATAATTGATGGAGCCACTCCGGACGTTTTTAATAAATTTTATTTGATATTTTGGCATATTTTTATGTGGTCGTGTCTGTAACGCTCGAATAGGTAGATTAAGATATGTTTTGTAACATCCTGATAGTATTTATACAATTATTATAAAGAGGAAAGACTTGTTTGTTTATCTTACTAATATTGTCAACGCGAAAGTTTGTTAGTTTTTCACACTCTAACGACAGAATGGATCTTGCTGATATTCTGTACGTACAGGCATAAATTATAGTATAGATCTATTTAGAACAATAAGTCGCCAGCGGTAGCGATGCTGTCATCAGAAAATTCTGAATTAGAATTTTGGAAATGGAATTTCATAATTTGAATTTTAGTTTTTGTTTTGGATTTCTTCCTTCGGCGCACAGGATTTGGATTTTGTATTATTGATGATGTCTATACAAAATATTTTTTATGTTCCACATCTGGTTATGTCCAGTGACAGCACACAATTTTTTTATCACTCCTATAATCGCACATTTTCAACCCCAAAAATCATGACGTAACATTACAAAAATAGATTATTTTTCTACCCCAATTAACACACACCGAAACGAAATCACAATCACGATTCGGAAAACGGTTACATATCGAAAAACAACAAATACAATAAGTAGCATGATTGTGCAAGATGATAACATCTGCTGCCATTTCTGAGCGAGCCATATTGAAAATCCGAGGGCTAATTCTATAAAGCCTCGACGAGACGGAGCAAGTTTACAAGCTACGAGCCAGCGAGTAAGCGAGCTTCTTGTAAAACGTGTCATAGAACTTTTAAACAATCTACTTTTAACTTTAAAAAAAGCTGCTTGTTAAATTTAATAGGGCCGTCAAAATTACTCGCCATTCGCTGGCGTGTTGATCTTTATTTTTATATGTGGAAATTTTCATAGATGTCATGATCTCCTACCGATAAACGCACACGTTCTTCTATCTGCCGACAGGGCACGGAGGGACCCAGGTACGCCCTCGGAAAAATAACGCCAGGACCAGGCGTTTTGGCCTGTGAACCAGTTAACTAGCAGTGTGTAATCAAAGATTTCTATATAAACTGAGGTAGACGCGCCGTACTCTAACAAACGAGATTTCAAAAGCAATCCTCAAATACACACATTAATAAGACTACACTCACTTATAAATATTTTTTACGTAATTGTCACCACGCACAATAGCAATATACGAATAGAAAAAGAGTAAAAGAGAAGGCGTATGGACTCCGATTGCAAGTCGAGCACCTACTTTCGAAGTTTTGACTCACAACAGTGCGAGCAACGCTGCTAATTAGCTCAGTTTATAGGTTTCAAAAATCGGTGCGTAGGGCATGTCTACCTCAGTTTATATAGAAGTCTTTGTGTGTAATATTTGCTGCTAGTGAGCTAGTTGCGAGCGTGCTATGTTATCAAGGATATACAAAAAAACAAAAAAATACCAGCTAGCTAGTTCACTACTGAGCAAGTGTGTGTGTCATCGACGCTTGCTTACTCGCTAGCTTTTAAACTTGACAAGGAGTAACTTGTAAACTCGCCTCGTGTAGTCGAAGCCTTTAGTTAAATGCAATAGTCTAGCAATAGAGCCGCCCAAATGAAGATATTCAAACAAAAACAGGCTGTGGCTGGATCTGATTGATACAAAATGATTATTATACCAGCTGATGACCATAGCTTAGAAAACTGTTCCCGCCCTCATAGGATCATATTTCAGGGAAAAAAGTAGTCAATGTGTAATTTCAGACTGTTATAAATCTATTCCTAATCCAGTTTCCAGCCAGGTAAGGTCAACATTAGAACGTGATTGAGTAAAAAACATCTTCAGTAACATACACAAAGATTACTTAAAATTCAATCAATTTTGGAAATGGCTTTTTTTAACGTGAGGGAAAATCTTTCATGGATGCTATGTGGGACTCCTACTGACTAAGAAACCTCACGTAACGCGCAACAGCCTACGCTTGGGAGCCCCAGGTAAGCCATCCAAACATTTTCAGTAACTTTCACAATGATTACTTCAAATTCAATATTGCAAGTGCCTGTAAGCTAAACAAATATATTGAAAAACGACACTTGAAACACTTTTCACAGCGACATCTGGCCTGCGATCTGTCCTCTGTCCTGGAATGAAATCGAACTCATGATCTTCTGTAATCGATTCCACAATACCAAGAATTTCGTTATTTTAATCAATTGAAAATATGTACATTGCACACCTTATTCACTCAGTGCACCTAAAACGCCTAGACGAAAATTCACTAGCTTCCAAATTCAATTTACCGCAAAACCATAAAGCTAACAGAAGCCAGTAATTAAAACACCAAAGCGATGCTCACAAATACTCATAACTCACTGTCAGTGTATGCAACGTTAAAACGTCAAAAACAGAGACGCCATTTTGAATTGGACTTTTGGAATAAAGTCAAACTTGTGATTTATACGGCTACATTAGTTTTTGTTGTAACGAAGAACTGACTTGAAGCGCTCGTAGCCGTGCTGACTAAAATTTCAGTAAACGGTCACCGCATTAAGCTATTAAGCATCTAATACGACTCTACTAAATGGCGCCCGTGGCTTCGCTTGCGTGGAATTATGTTTCCGTTCCCGTGGGAACTTATTAACGGGATAAAAGTGATGCCAGCCTGATGGAAAGCGCCATGGCTTTCCCCCAGGCTGGCAACATGAATTTGGCAAGCTCGTTAAGCCAAGTTGAAGGCCATATATGGACACATGGGGCTAAAAATTTCGAAAGTGCACATTCACAACCTGCGTTTGTCCATTTTAACAAGTAAGTAGACTCACCACATAATAACTCGGGGACAACATGCAAATGGAATCAATCGCGCGTAAAGAATGCCTCTGCCTACCATTTTTAGGATAAAGGCGTGACTATATGACAGTATATGTTTCAAGAACTATTCCTACTTACCCAAAAAAAACTGGATATTTCGACTAATACAGTAATTTTTCAAATACTTTCACAATTGATTATGTTCCACTTAGCAACTACAGCCCCTATTTCTTTTACATTTTTTTTGTAATATACCCTTAGGTAAGTGTGAGTAACTATACTGTTTTTCAATAGCTTTGCGCAAAAATGTAAACAAACACATTTGATCCTATATATCCATAGTTACTTGCAATTGAGTATTCACCCTGATTTTATTCCAGTATCCAAGAGTCATACAGTGTTTTTACAATCATTTCGACACCAAATAACTTCTCTATGATAGTTTATTTTCATTTAAAATACCTTACTCAGTATAGTAAAAAATTAATGTTTTGTCATACTATATTTTTCTACTCATCTGTCTTAGAGAACGCTTGTCAAAACATGACATGTTTACATTATTGCCAGATCGGGCAGGATTGGACTATAGATATGCCCTCAGACTTCGCTTCTTCAAAACTATGTAAAAATATCAACTCCCTAATCATTAAAGAAATCGCTAAAACTTCAGTTAAGTTTTTTTCCCCCTAGGGATGAATTTCCACATTTCTTAATAGGGGAAAAACTTGTTTATTTGTTTCTTTTAGGGACCTGTATGGACTTAAGGAGTAATTAGGTATATTCGATTACATATGCTTAAGTTAGTAGATTCCTTTATGGTTTAAAAAAGGGTTTCCCAAAGTTCAGTTTTTATGAAGTAATTAACAAATGACAAGATCTTACTATAGAAATTTCATCTTATTTAAAATACCACTAACATTACAACCCTAACACGACATGAACCAATAAAACCACACAAAAAACTAAAGATTTATCATCGACACAACTCGTCGGGTGGACGTTTAGCGGAAAGGCTGATTTATCACTTGCACCATCGCAAAATGCTTTGATGTGACTTGTGATGATTTAATTATAGCGAATATCTACTCAACACAGATGCATATTATCACGGCTCTTTTACAATGGGGTAGGCAAATATCATGAAAGAAGTATAAATATCATTGTAGATTTTTTTTTGGAAAATATCAAGTAATATTCTTAAACACAGGATAGGATAAATACGAAATAACTATTCAAGAGATAATAATATTAGAATTTTTTTGATCCCACAAATAATGTGGCCTCCTATTGGATTTCAAAATTAGTTCAGTAGATTCAGGAGGTAGTCCCTGTCTGTCTGTCCGTCATGAGACTGTATCTCAGGAACCGTAATAGCTGGAGAGCTGAAAGTTCGACAGATGATGTAGTATTTCTGTTGCCGCTATGACAACAAATACTTAAATCAGAAAAAAGGGGGGATTAGGGAGGGCTCCCATACAACAAACGTGATATTTTGCTCGTTTTTAGCCCCTCTCTATAAAATAGATTGAATAGGGGCTTATGGCGAGACTTGTCTCTGTAGTCTGTGACTCTGCTGCATTATATTACGTCACTAGTTCACGTGGATCATCTGTTCAAAGTTCGAAATAAAACAAAAATGACAACGTCAATCGGATTGAACTTTCACTTTCATAGAGAGGCAGTCGGGTGAGATCGTCTCACGGCTTCTTGTTTTGGTACGTAATCCTTCGTGCGCGAGTTCAAGCCGCACTTGGCTGGTTTTTTATTTTAACAGCTTTATATCTACGCCACCATGTTAAAACATAGAAGTAATTAAGACACACATATAGAGATAAGCATATATTCACGACGTTAGCAAAAAGAGGCCTAACAGCGCGTAAGCAGCGGCTGGCAAGCACGGAGTCAATCAATTAGCTGACTTGGCATATTACATATAAACTGTGGGGACGACCATGTCGCCATATGTCGCTAACTAGACGCTCGCACTGGGTTTGTTAAACGCTACGTTCTACCACATGGCGGAAACTCAATCCTGAGGGTCTAAAAAGGCAACATTGTACGTTTCTTATTATGAAACATAAAATATTTTGTAAATCTTGTATGTTTTGTATTTCAAATTATATAAGTTGTATGTTTCATAATATTAAACACACAATGTGGTCTTTTTGGGCCCGCAGATTCGTTTACCATTCTATCACCTACACTAAAAAACAGGTTATGTTTGTACAAAGCTTGAATGTGTGTGTGACCACTAAGGTTAAGCAAACGTTCTTTTAAAATACCCTCAGACTATGACAGCTGTGGCGGGGGTGGGGAAGCTTGCTCAATGGAAGGCAGGGAGTTGCCTATCTGTATGTAATACTATTATATTTTCTTTGGTTCTATTTATTGCAGCAGTTGTAATAACGGTAAAGCATGTCCCGAAAGACGTTCTATCGTCGCACCGTTCAGCACAAACTGGGTTTTCACTCACACACTTTGCGCCCAGAAGTCCAGAGCGATTGAGCACGGTAAGTTTTAATAGGGACTTTCTTCCGAGTTCGCTAAGATTTTGATGATCTCCCTGCTCAGGTTTTCCAACTGTAATTCCTATTATGGGATTCTTTAAAAAGTATATCAGAAGGTTTTTACAGGGTCGGCAGCGCGAGTGTAGCCGTTGCAAACGTTCATAGGTTACGGTGACCACCAAGTGGGCAGTAAGCTTGTCTGCCACTAAATAGAAAAACAAAAGTCCTCGTAAAAAACGATCGTTCGCGCGCGCCCAATAATGTTCTACGCTACGTTCAATCATCCCAGTGCGTACACCACCAAACAATATAACATTTTCTAATAGGAGAAAAGGGGTCAAAAATGCTCAGTCACAATAGTTAAACGGATAATTGATTGAGCTGTTGCCTTTTGTGATTTGGCCGGGGACGTTAGTTCGATTACCGGGCAGCGCATGTTATTGTGTTATATAACGATCACATCTCGATATAAGTGCTTATACCTACTAATATATAAGTAAACTAGCGGTTTCACTCGTAGTTCCCGTTCCCGTGGGAATACGGGAGTAAAATATAGCCTATGTTATCCGGGGACAGTGTAGCTTCCCAACAGTGAAAGAATTGTTCAAATCGGTTCAGTAGTTTCGGAGCCTATTCGATGCAAACGAACAAACAATCAAATAGGTATTTCCTCTTTATATTATTATACTAGCTGAGCCCGCAACTTCGTTTACGTCACATAAGGTGTATGAAAGAAGAGGTATTTCTTCATCAGACTCATCAAGCAGCGTGTGAAACTGCCCTGTTTGCTTAATCATAAAAGAGCTTAAAGATTAATAAGTAAAACAATTCACTGAATTGTTTTAAAATAGCTTTAATCATTAAGCTCTTTTATGATTAAGCTAACACGCCAGTTTAGATTACCCATTTTTGGATTCATAAGTCTACGTATGATTTTTAGGGTTTCGTAGTCAAATGGCAAAACGGAACCCTTATAAATTCGTCATGTCTGTCTGTCTGTCTGTCTGTCTGTCTGTCTGTCTGTCCGTCCGTGTGTCACAGTCATTTTTCTCCGAAACTATAAGGCCTATGCCTTTGAAACTTGGTAACTAGATGTATTCTGTGAACCGCATTAAGATTCTTATATAAAACAAGAAAAAAGTAGTAAATTTCGGGGGTCCCCATACTCAGAACTGAAAATCAAAATTTTTTTTTTCATCAAACCCATACGAGTGCGGTATCTATAGATAGGTCTGCAAAAATGCTATTCAGGTTCCTAACATCATTTTTTTCTAAAAAGAATAGTTTTGCGCAAGAGACACTTCCAAAGTGGAAAAATGTGTGTCCCCCCTCTAACTTCTAAACTAAGAGAATCATAAATCTAAAAAAATTATATGATGTACATTGCCATAAAAACTACCAACGAAAATTAGTTCGAACGAGATAGAGCTAATAGTTTTTTTTTAATACGTCATAAACCGCAATTTTCGGTTAGAAAAATCACTACCACTGCGAACGTGTTAAAACATCAATCAAAGTTACAACGAACTACAAGAACTTTTATATTATGTTACTTGCTGCTACGAAACCCTTCATGGGCGAGTCCAATTCGCACTTGGCCGGTTTATTTAAAGTGATATAACTTTTTTATTTATAAACCGATTGATATGAAATAAACACTAGCGGAGCAAACCTTAATACAATAAGAAAACCGCATTGCAATCGGTTAAGCGGTTGCTGATATTAGCGTGCACAAACGTACAGACAAACAGACATACAGACATACAGACATACAGACATACAGACAAAAATTCTAAAAATCATTGTTTTGGGTTCTATTGCGTTCATAGAGCCCCCCTATAATATTTTTTCTCATTTATCTTCCATGTACAGACAGCGACCGGTTACGATTTTATTATATGTATTGATATTGATATTGATAAGTATAGATAGATATAGATAAACAACACAGAGACTATTATAAGCTCTGAACAAAGAAGGTGAAGGTCTGAAGAAGAGACTCGATTGAATCCTGGGACATCCTTTCTAGGGCTCACCCGGGGCTCCCGGTCGAATTGCACTGAGAGGTTTTAGTCGGTAAGAGTCCAGCATAGCATCCATGAAGGATTTCCAAACGTATAAAATAACTAGCTGATGCCAGCAGCTTCGCCCGCGTGAAATATGTTCCCGTTAGAACTTATTCCCGGGATAAAAAGTGGCCTATGTGTTATTCCAGATCATAATCTATCCCTGTACCAAGTTTCAGCCCGATCCAATCAGCCGTTACAGCGTGAAAGAGTAACAAACATCCACACTCACAAACTTTCGCCTTTATAATATTAGTAAGAAGTAAGATAGTAAGAAGTAAGAAGTAAGAAGTAAGATAGTAAGAATAGTAAGAAGTAAGAAGTAAGAAGTAAGAAGTAAGATAGTAAGAAGTAAGCTAGTAAGAAGTAATGTCTAGAAAAGTCGCTCTCTCGAATAATCTTACTGTTACTTTACTATCTTATTAATATTATAAATGCGAAAGTTTGTGAGTGTGGATGTTTGTTAATCTTTCACGCTCAAACCGCTGAACGGATGTAGCTGAAACTTGGTACAGGGATACATTATAGTGTGGAATAACACATAGTCTACTTTTTATCCCGGGAATAAGTTCCCAAAGAAAACGGGAACGGGAACAAAATTTACGCGAGCGAAGCTGCTTGCATCAGCTAGTAATAATATAATACCCCCAAAACAGTAATTATTTGAACTACTTTTTATTCCAATATGCAACAATGACGTCATCAAAAACGCATGACGTCTCGCCACCCCAGTTTTGACGAACAATAGCGACTTCAAGTGGCGTGAAATTGTCACAATTACGGACAAAACAGGGTGAAAACTATAATTTATATTTAACTAGACTGTGCCCGCGACTCGTCCCGCGTGGAATCTATACATATAATAAAATGATAGAAAAGTTAAAACTGTACATTGGAAATATAAAAAAAAAAATACTCGCTGGCTTTTCAACATAAGATAGGTACCGAAGCCGAAAATATAGTTAGAATTTTTTTTGTCTGTTTGCTTTGCTTTGTCCGACAAGATCTCGAAAAGTACTGAATAGATTTGATTCAAATTTTGCACAAATATTAACTACTAACTAGGGTTATGGTCTTCAAATAGGCTATATATTATCACGCTACATATCCTAGGGGCTAAGCAGCGAGCAATCAAATTGGCATTATAACATAACTTTCACGCGTACGAAGTCGCGGGCAACAGCAAGTAAATAAATAAATATATGTGGAAATTCTCACACAACATCATCTAGCCCAAATTAAGCTAATATAAGCTTGTGCTATGGAATCTAGACAACTGATAAACATAATACTTATATACTTATTATATTTCTAAACCATGACCACCAGACACAGAACAAATCAATGTGCTCATCACACAAAGAGATTTGTCCTGGGTGGGAATCGAACCCACGACCTCCGAATCCGTAGTCAGGCACACAAACCACTGGACCACGAGGTCAGTCCAACTCAAGACAGAATATATATGGGAAAGGACCGGTCTGGTACCTTTGAGATGAAGTTCCTATCGAAAAACGTAAAGTACCTATTGTATAAGCCCCGCAAGTTGGTAATGCGCTGGAACCTTGTCATAATGACAGCTAAGTGACGTCATCGTGACGTAGCGCGAGGGAGCGCTGGCCTCGCGAAGCTGCGTACGGTATTTTTTTTAGTACTGACTGCTCGACGGACATACGTCACCAAGTGGTCACCAAGATGGCCGCCAAGCGCAATATCAACGTGCGGGGCTTATAACGCCGCCCTTAAATCACTATGACCACAGTATAAATATATGTTGTTTAACCAGTATTGTAGCTCCCTACAAACGGACGAAGCGCAAGCTATACCTACGATTCTCGTTTTCGGCAGGCCTTTCAGCACGCTAGCAGGCGATTGTGCCGAGTAGACGAATGGACGGTGTGTCGTTTTTTAGATAGTAACCGCGCGTGTTTTATTTACTAAAAATATTTAATATGACATCTAGAGTCTATTGTGCTTGTTTTGGTTGCATGAATTCGTCAATAACGCACCCAGAGATAACGTTTTTTAGATTACCTGAAAACTCCGAAAGGTAAGACTATAAATTGATTTTACTTAAGTACTAATTGGTACTATACTACTAGTTGACTAAAGTTAAACAAAGTGATTGACACGAGTGAACTAGGTAGTTACATGAAGTAGGTATGTTTGTGTTTAAAACTAGACTTGTGCTTGCTCAGTCAGTGAACGGTGCGATCCAATATAGTACAATATCCAAAAAAAACTAGTTCAGAACTCTAGTACGTGCAGGTAGTACATTTAGTTCCGTTGTCAGTTCGTAGTTATTTAATTGAGAACAATGATTTAGGTATGTTTCAAGAGTATTCATTTCTTTGTGGATGACCGATATTACAGTACACTAAGCACCGTATGACTGCCTTTGTGGCGCGGTCGGTATTGATACCGCCTGCGGCGCTGGGTTCGATTCCCACCCGAGACAAATATTTGTGTGACCCATAAATGTTTGTCTCAAGAGTCTGGTTGTTTCTATGTATAATATGTATGTATTTAAAAAGTATATTAGTATTAATATCCGAAGTCTGATACCCATAACACAAGTAGGTTATTCCTAGCTTACTTTGGGATCAGATAGCGTTGTGTGAAATGTCCGTGAATAAAAAAAAAATTGACAGCATTTTTGATTAGTACCTTTGATTTTTATTACACGCATAGAGACAAATATGAACTTCCAACGTTTAACACAACTTGACAATGTACGAAAAGTACTAGTGTACTAGAGACTGACTAGTACTTTCAAATCGAAAAATAGTTTTAATTTTGTAAATCAAAAATTTAACGCAATGATTATAAAGACTAGAATTCCGTGATTCTATCACTGACGAAACATGTGATGAGCCGATTATTATTGTCTACGCCGCTTACTCGTTTTCAAATTTCTACACCCGTCTCACTCAATCGTTAGTAGATAACGGGCGCTGCGCCGCCACGCCGGCGCCGCCCCGCGCCGCCATCCGTTGCGGGGATATTATATTATTACTCACAAAGTATTTTTTTGTTTAAATAAAAAAGGTTTAATATTACTCGAAATGAAAGCCGGTTGTCAGTAAAACAACAATCCTTAATACAAATTGAAGGCCTTGTGGGCGGATTGAAAAAAATCAACTGCATTAGGCTCACTATCTATTACGCGTACGTAAAACTATAAGGTAAAATGTGGGCGTATACTATGCCTCTGCCGACACCTTCAGGGATAAAGGCGTGTACATATTTACAATCGCAATACTAAATAGAAAGTCAAAGTAGGCACATATTATTAAAATGCTGTAGGTGGGCAGCCCTATCGCATGCTTACGTACCGCGCGGCTGTAGGCATTTATTTCTAAAATCCGGCCGAGTCAAACTACAGTATACAGTGCTATGACAGTTGACATAAGAAGTGACCTAATTTCCGAGTGTATCATAGAGTGTGTGTGTATATAAGAGAGTGCGAGCATTTTGTCGGTCATTCTGATTCTGTACTGTGAGACTAGCCGAAGCTCTGCCCAATATATTGTGTGTCTATAAGGAGAATAAAGTAAATAGCCGAGTCCTGAAGTGTTTAATTGCTCCTTCTGTTACACTATCGATATTGAAACCTTAACCCACAGGCAGGGGTTGTTAACGTTAGCAACTAACAGAAAAATTACCGTTACCTAACGGTAATTTGCATTTGATACCAGCCTAACGTTAGGAAATTTATAACGATACTTGGTAACAATACTGAATTCTAACGTTTAGTAAAGTGTTAGTGTTAATGTGAATACTTAACGATACATTTTACCGACGGCGACGGCGACATTGCCATCCCGCGTACTATGAAGCGACCGTTGCGGCTGTTGCCATTCTGTGCATAATAACTACACACGGCTTACGAGTACCTTTTCGATATGTTTGTTAGACCGCGTAATCAGTTCTAGAAGGAAAAATAAATATGTCGTTTTTTGGGCTCCGTACCCAAAGGGTAAAAACGGGTCCCTATTCATTACTTCGGCTTCGCCGTCCGTCTGTCTGTCTGTATGTCTGTATGTCTATCTATCTGTCTGTCCGTTACGAGGCTGTATCTCGGAAACCGTAATAGGTATATCTGAAATTTTCCGTCAATGTATTTCTGTTGTCGCTATAACAAAACATACAAAAACCAGAAAAAAGAGGGGATTAAGAGGCTCCCAGCTCCCATACAACAAACGTGAGTTTTAGCCGTTTTACATCGTACGGAACGGAACCCCCTATGCTTGGGTCCGACTCACACTTAGCTAGTTTTCTTTTTATACTACTAAGATGGTAGACCAGCATATAGATGTAGCGGAAATATAACAGGTGCAGGGTGATAGGTGATGAATGATGAATTATGGGTGATCTGATGGGTGATGGTGATGGGTGTAGCATAATGTGGATGATTGCTGATGGGTCGATTAAATGGTCGTTTAAGAGATTTTGCTGCTGTATGCTGATTACCAATTAGGTGCATAGTAAATTTGGAATCCAATATGGCCGCCGCGCCGAAATCATAACATTTCATGATGGGTATCGTTTAAGGGGTTTTTGAGTATGCTGAGTACGAATTACATGATAATTTTGCAATCCAATATGGCCGCCGCGCCAAAATCACAAAACTTCATGATAGGTATCGTTTAAGGGGTTTTTGAGTATGCCGAGTACGAATTACATGATAATTTTGCAATCCAATATGGCCGCCGCGCCAAAATCACAAAATTTCATGATGGGTATCGTTTAAGGGGTATTTTAGTATGCTGAGTACGAATTACATGATAATTTTGCAATCCAATATGGCCGCCGCGCTGTAATTACAAAATTTCATGATGGGTATCGTTTAAGGGGTTTTTGAGTCATCATGAAATTTTGAAAATACGGCGCGGCGGCCATATTGGATTGCAAAATCATCATGTAATTCGTACTCAGCATACTAAAAAACCCCTTAAACGATACTCATCATGAAATTTTGAAAATACGGCGTGGCGGCCATATTGGATTGCAAAATTATCATGTAATTCGTACTCAGCACACTCAAAAACCCCTTAAGCGATTCCCATCATGTAATTTTGTAATTTCGGCGCGGCGGCCATATTGGATTGCAAAATTATCATGTAATTCGTACTCAGCATACTAAAATACCCCTTAAACGATACCCATCATGAAATTTTGAAAATACGGCGCGGCGGCCATATTGGATTGCAAAATTATCATGTAATTTGTACTCAGCACACTCAAAAACCCCTTAAGCGATACCCATCATGTAATTTTGTAATTACGCGCGGCGGCCATATTGGATTGCATATTTATCATGTAATTCGTACCCAGCATACTAAAATACCCCTTAAACGATACCCATCATGAAATTTTGAAAATGCGGCGCGGCGGCCATATTGGATTGCAAAATTATCATGTAATTCGTACTCAGCACACTTAAAAACCCCTTTAGCGATACCCATCATGTAATTCTGTAATTACGGCGCGGCGGCCATATTGGATTGCAAAATTATCATGTAATTCGTACTCAGCATACTAAAATACCCCTTAAACGATACCCATCATGAAATTTTGAAAATACGGCGCGGCGGCCATATTGGATTGCAAAATTATCATGTAATTTGTACTCAGCACACTCAAAAACCCCTTAAGCGATACCCATCATGTAATTTTGTAATTACGGCGCGGCGGCCATATTGGATTGCATATTTATCATGTAATTCGTACTCAGCATACTAAAATACCCCTTAAACGATACCCATCATGAAATTTTGAAAATGCGGCGCGGCGGCCATATTGGATTGCAAAATTATCATGTAATTCGTACTCAGCATACTAAAATACCCCTTAAACGATACCCATCATGAAATTTTTTGATTTCGGCGCGGCGGCCATATTGGATTGCAAAATTATCATGTAATTTTCGTAGGCACCGTTTTAATTATTTTGTAATTAATTAAAGAAATCAAATCAAAAAAAATCAAAGCAAACGGTCGCGAAGCGTCAGCCCAGAAAGTCTTTCCCGAAACACGAACAAAATTTTGTTCGCAGTTTGGAAAAAGCCCTCCCGCGTCTCGTCCCTTTTCCCCTGCACGAATAGCCAGCCCGCACGACCTGTCTAGACGGCTTCGTCTATCACCATCGTTCGACGAAGCCGTCCGTCTAGAGAGGTCAATCGTGCGGGGGTTTAAATTATGATCTTTAGGCTATGCTATTGCCGTGTGGAAATGGACAGTCGCAGATCGCGACGACCCGGCGCGCGCTGTTCAAATTTTTCAAGCTGCCCATAATGCTCTTCAACTTGGGTTTACGATTGTAATTTTACTGACAACTGGGTTTCATTTTGAGGTTACCTTCTCCACGCAATGGATCTTTTTGCGAAACTGTCCCTTAGTCGCCTCTTAGGACACCCTCAGGATAAATTAGGGTGGCGGCATTTTGTACTCATTCTCATAGCCACACGTGGCCCCGTCGTCGCACTGGTGATAGCAGTACGCGTCATATCGACTGAGATTATGATGATGATGTCCTTACTGACTGATAAATATTTCGCTTTAGTTCACTACTGCAGTTACACGTCTTCAACGCCAACAATCCCAATGACTGGGCCTCCCACGTCATTGATATTTACAAAATTACCGATTCGAACTACCGGTAATAGAACGTTAGTTCATATTTTTTGTAAGTAACCGCTACCGACAATTTAACGTGAATTTATTACCGATACTTTCTGTACTAACGTTAGCAGCCGGTCAGAAGAGGTAACGATACTTTTTTTTACCGTTATTTGAAGGCCTGCCCACAGGTGGGGCCGGAGGCATTATCTAGTAATTCTATAAGTACCAAGTTTTCTATGAATAGGCTCCAAAAGTACTAAACCGATTTGAAAGATGCTGTCACTGTTGGGTAGCTGCATTATCCCATAGTAGGCTAAATTTTATTCCCACCCACTGTTACGGGAACCACGCGGGTGAAACCGCGAGACTTCGGCTAGTCTATACTAATATTATAAAGAGAAAAGATTTGATTGTTTGTTTGTTTGTCTGTTTGCATCGAATAGGCTCAAAAACTACTGCACCGATTTGGCAAATTCTTTCACTGTTGGCAAGGAACACTATTTCCGGTGAACATAGGCTATAATTTTATTCCCACGGGAACGGGAGCTACACGGTTGAAATCGCAAGACAAGAGTATGTGGTGTTGGCGATCTTTATACATATTAGTAGAATTCCAATAGCTAAAAATCACATTACAAGCATTCTAATGTTGCTTTAAGGAATTACTACAGGCAAAAAGAACGTTAATTTCCCATAACCATCATTAGATGACCCCCCATTAATCAAGGAACGCGTCGGCCGGGGAGCTCAAGACACTCGTCGCGGGGAGACGCGGATAATTTGATACGACGACACACTGTCGGCGAACACGCTTGTACTATTTCTAGGGTTCCGTGAGGTGGAGAAACCGTTGTAAGTTATTTTCATTACTGCCTCGGTAGTGAAGATTGCTTTGAGCTTCAGAAAGCTGTTTACTAGAACGAATATCCAAAGCGTTATTAAGGCTTGTATGTTCGAAAGAGACTCATCTTGGGGTGAACTTTTTACTAGGAAATATTCTTCGATTTGATCTGATAAAACTATATGACAAAAAACGATTAGGAATACTTTGTTCGATCGAAATCGTTCTCGAAAAATGAGAAATATTGCAAAAATCTTAACAAGTAATGTACTTTTTTATATAAATAAATGAGTAAATTTTCATAAAAACTTTTCATAAAATAGATATTAGGTCTTTAGAACAATATTTTAAGTATAGATTTTTTCTTAAAACCCTCAGATTTTATAACAGTAATATAATGTATTAGAATCGATTGAAATCCGGCAAAAGCGTACGCTTCAATCGTTCGAATTGCCTTAGGATTTGTCAAGGTTGCCTTAGGATTTGTCAAGGATATTGCAGCCTTAATAGGATCTTACTAAATTTGGGTAGTTGTGGCGGAATGGTGTATCACATCATCAGGGTCGCAAGCCCCAGACATTGAAAGAGTATTCTTCTCTGTAGCACGTTATGGACACGGGACCAGCGCGGAGAGAAGCCATGGAATTCTAAGAATGTCTTTAGAGTTTCGAAGTTGCTTTGAGGAATTACTATAGAAAAGTGCCGCGTGGCGAATGGAAAGAGTACAAAATGGCACCGCCTAATTCATCCCGAGGGTGTCGTAAGAGGCGACTAAGGGAACACATTCGCGAAACGATTCATTGTAATAGAGAAGAAAAACTCGAAATGAAACCGGGTTGTCAGTAAAATGACAATCGTTAGAAACAAGTAGAAAGTTTAAGAAAAATTTCAACAGCGGGTCGTTACAACCAGCGCCTGTCCATTTCATCACGGCAATAGGCTCATCACCTATTACGTGGGACATTAAACCAAATGGTGAAATGTGGGCGTATACTATACCTCTGCCTACCCCTTCGTTTTAGCCCCTCACTATAAAATAGAGTGCAGAGGGGCTTATGGCGAGACTTTGTCTGTAGCTATGACTCTGTCGCATTAAACTACGTCACTAGGTCACGTGGATCATCGGTTCAAAGTTTGAAATAAAACAAAAATGACAACGTCAATCGGATTGAACTTTCACTTTCACAATAAACGTGTTAGAGAGCTGCAGTCTGGTGAGTATGATCTCACGGCTTTCTTGTTTAAAGTTAGAAAATAAAAGCACAAATATCTATACAGAACCCAGCCCAACTAAATGGCTGGACCACAGCAACCTAATCTATAAACATAGTTCGCTCCCCATTGAATAGTGCGTGCGACACAACCATTACGGCACATCCCCGAGGACAGGAGGGTAGGCAGAGAAATTACATGTTTTTAAATGGTGAGACCACACGACACGCTTGTGATATATGGACTCGGTGTAATTTAATTTGTACGTGAAATAAAAATGAACATACTGCTCGTTCGCTCTAACTTTGCCGCTCGGCTCCATACTAAAGTCGAATTTTTAATTAGACGAAGTAAATTGACAGCAACTAATGTCACTTCTTCATACAATGTTGCTTATTTTCTATGACGAAGTGACATTAGCTACTGTCAATTTACTTCGTCTAACTAACAATTCGGGTATACGCCTCTACGCCAGCGGCAAAGTTAGAGCGAACGGGTAGTAGGTATTAAAGGTCTACTTGCTTACTATTAAACAAGAAAGCCGTGAGATCGTTCTCACCAGACTGCCCCTCTAAAACACGTTTTTTGTGAAAGTGAAAGTCCAATTCGATTGACGTTGTCATTTTTGTTAGGTCCTCTCTATAAAATTTATTGCAGGGGGGCTTATGGCGAGACTTGTGTCTGTAGTCTGTGACTCTGTTGCATTAAATTACGTCACTAGGTCACGTGGATCATCTGTTCAAACTTTCAAAGTTTGAAATAAAACAAAAATGACAACGTCAATCGGATTGAACTTTCACTTCACAACAAACTTTTTAGAGAGGGGCAGTCGTCTCACGGCGTCTTGTTTTATTTCAAACTTTGAACAGATGATCCACGTGACCCAGTGACGTAGTTTAATGCAACAGAGTCACAGACTACAGACAAAGTCTCGCCATAAGCCGCTCTGCAATCTATTTTATAGAGAGCGGCTAATATGTATTACTTGTTTTTAGGGTTCCGTACCAAAATTATAAAAACGGGACCGTATCCATGAGACTTCGCTGTCCGTCTGTCTGTCTGTCCGTCATGAGGCTGTATCTCAGGAACCGTGATAGCTAGAGAACTGAAATTTTCATAGATGATGTATTTCTGTTGCCGCTATGACAACAAATACTAAATTCAGAAAAAATGGGGATTAACAGAGGCTCCTATAAGCAATGGATCCCTCTGGGCGCGAGTCTGACTTGCACTTGGCCAGTTTTTTTACGCAGCAAGCAAGAAGTAACGTAAAAGTAAGTAACCTAAATCTATTTTCTTTTTAGTGCAATTTATTTAAAGGCGACGAAAAAGTGACGAAATAGACGTGCAAATGAAATAATATTTGATGGCATTTAGTAATAAGGTAGCCAAAACTTAATTTTTAATCTACATGATGTTTCAAGTCGGTTAAAAAATATGATTTTGTTATAAATTGAATCTACATAATGTGTAGAAGACCATAGATTCAGCAGGTTTTTTTTTTTTTTGTTTTTCATTGTTATGATGAATTTATTTTATGACTTCATTTTTTATCAATCTGTGAGAAAAACATACACGTCTATAATTTTGGTTTTTTTCGATTTTCAGAATGAGAGAGAATTGAATTGAATATTGCCGCGTTGAAAAGGAAAAGCACGGGTTGTGACAGTCTGCTGTTCAAATTTTTCAAGCCGCAGACGTATGTATGTGTAAAATTTATCAATAAAATATTACACATATATTTTAACAAGAAATGTACAAAATTCATAATATCGATACACAGAAACACACTTAAAAACTACGGGAGTACACTGCGGGCCGGAATAAAAGGTTCACTGATTTCCGAATATGATTGATTATACGGTGCTATTTTGGTATTGCAACATATTTCTGTTGTTTCACCCCTGTATAGGGGTGGATTTACCTCAATGGAGGCATTTTTGTTATGAAATACTTTCTATATTTATCGGTCAGTGTATATCGCATTCTACAGCAGTAAAGTACCGATAAATATTTATATACTTACTCTACTTTTGTAGAATGCTATTGTGTGAGGTTTGAGGTTCGGTTCCCAGGTAGAGCAGTAGGTCTTGCCATATCTTTGATGCTTTGGTAGTTGGCAAAGTCTTTACTACAGGATGCCCGCAACCTCGCCTGTTTTAAATTTAGTTCAATATCTTCGGAACTGTTAACTAACCACTTTAATCTGACCTCTTTAACGGACAGCGCGTCTAGTAAATCAGAGTCCAAACTGTATATAAGTTTTCGCTCAACCGATTTTGACCAAAACATTCAGCAGTATTTAAACAAAGTAAGTCAATTTTCAAAATTAAAAATTAATTCGCTGGGTTTTGCTCCAACCCCGAACAAACAAATACCTACAATGAAAAACAAATTTAACCCCGAAGCTCGCAATTCCTAAATAATAATCTTTTTTAAATCTTGACTGGATCGCCACAGCAATTTTTTAATTTTATAATTATTTATGTCCCAGCCTACCCCGCACCTGCCGTTACGCTACAACAAAGAACGTACAATCGACACACACTTGACACCGGTACATCATAAACCCAGTATTTATAGATGTCACCTGCCGGGGTCGAACCCCTGCGGGCATTACGACAAACTGATAGAATCCCGCAAGTATGCTATCAAGTCAAATCAGCTCATTTTTATGATATAAATCTGAATATAATATTGTGTACGCTTCAAGTTTAAGCCTAAATTACTGAACTGTTACTGATAAAATTTAGTACATTATGTTAGAGCTTGGGAATTGGGAAAAAACATAAGCTACTTTTAGATGGGTTTCCTTTAACTGGAACCGATAAAACAGCGTTATTTGTGAGTTTGGAGAAGATTTTTACCATAAGCAAAGTCACAGTAGCAACTAGCGGTATTAGGTATGTTTTCAAACAAATTTCGAAGAAATGGCATCTAAAATCACAACAATAATTTATGCTTCGCGAATCGTAAACAACAAGAATTACTTAAATATGTCGACTTTATTATTCTGACGTATTTACTAATTTCCTTATAATAATCTTGGGGGCACAACGAGAGCAACAATAAAAATATTTTAAGGCGAAGAAATTATGTATTCTAGTTCCCCGATAGCCGGGAGCGCAGGGTTATTGGCAAATCGTTTAAGGACAAATAATATTTAGAAAAATAATGAATCTATGTGGGGCAACAATTACAACTAGAAATTTTTAGAAAAAATATCATTATTGTTTATGTTATTTTTTCCTGGTAGGCCAGCTACTGAATAAGAATTTTCGAAAATTCCATCTCCAAATGAGAGTTTGTATTTTATTTATTGTTGAAGAAGACAGACTAATACAGATATAGAACTTAAATATGGTACAATGTTGCTAACAACAAGCCTCTATAAATAGGCAATTATAATTTGAAATGTTTTTAGGATAAAGAAGATAAAAGAACATAAATTATACAATATGCTACACCTATGTGACGTATAGGTACATACGTGTATCATACATGGCTAGTTGAAGTTTGTCGAAGTATCGGGTGAAGCCGTTCGATACAGTTAGCATCAGTGCATTTTAAATTATGCTACTAAAATTAGCTGTCGTATTTCTTCATTTACATAGTCACATTAGTATTACTATTTTTACTCAAAGAATAATATTTTATTAAAGATTCTTCACACGTTCAAAGCGAAATAGAACCTAACCAACCCACAATGTTAAAATAAACCTTATTAAATATGAACACAAAATATAATATTAGAACTGTGAGCTCGGTGTGTCACTAACGCTCTTAACATTAGTATTTTGATGTTCCCAGTGAATTATTCACAGATTCATAATTTTCACCCCCGTTCCGCCCCCACCTATCCACCCCACTCGCCCACCCGATATGGATATGAGTCAGCGGCTCTCAAACTTTAATTTGCTTTTTGTTCTAAGGTATTTTCATTCAAATTATGTCTCAATTCAAAATAAATTTACTGATCCATAATCAAGAGACCTGTATCGAAATTAATCATATTGCTGTTACCATTTAATTAATTTAGGCTTGTTGTTTATAGTTATCATATCTAGTTAAGCCTTAATTATTTGTTATTTTAGTTTTATTAGCACTTGTGTTCTGGACATTCTGTCCATGGTGGGCGGTATGTTCAAGCCAGAGTTCTAAATCGCGATGTTGTCATTTATATGACAATATAGTTAATAACACTGCAATATTGTCTGCATCGCGATAGTGTTTGTTTACACGACAATATTGTCTGAATCGCGATAGTGTTTATTTACTTGACAATATTGTTAATCACATTATAATATTGTCTGAATCGCGATATTGTTTGTTTACACGACAATATTGTCTGAATCGCGATATTGTTTATTTACACGACAATATTGCCTGAATCGCGATATTGTTTATTTGCAGTATACTATATTGTGTGAATCGCGATACTGAAATTTTTATGTATAGTATACAGGGTTACAGGAAAAGTCGTGCTAGATCCGTTAAGGGCGTGGAGTACCCATTATTTCTGACTAATTTCACTGTGAAACACCCTACCCTAAACTTAACCCTGTTCGAGATATTCGACTTTTAATATTTTTATTGAAAATTGCCGATTTTTAGGTTACAAAATTTTTTATTTTTATTTTTGTTGCATTTTGACATGTGTAATAAGATTCTCCAAAACGTCAATCATTGAAATAGTGCATAAATTAATTGAACATGTCGTAGAAGACAAGTGAAAGTTAAGAAAATAAAAAAAATGTAACCAGTTTATTTTTCTCTAAGGGATATGTAAAAAAAATATTACGGCAGTCGTTCGGCAGATGTTTTTTAAAATATCTACATTTCATCAGCTATCTAACGACGTATAGCAATGTAGGGTTGTATTTAAATTCATTGAAAAAAACTTAGTTTCAAAAGCGACAGTGGAGAAGAAAATTAATACTTAGCCCTAAGAAGTAAAATCCATTTATTTGGGTAAGTTGTGTCCACGGGGATTAAGGCGTGATTGTATGTATGCATCATCATTATTTAATTTCTCACAAACTTAAAAAATCGCCACAAACCAGCCACGCTTTGAGCAATGAGAGATAAAACTGAAATTTTCACTTATGAAATGTTCGCAAAAATATTTGAGCACCGCTGTCCCAAATCATTTCTAAGGTAATTTTATTTGGTTAAGACAGTGACTCCACGTCGCGTCGCGTCCGCCTCACTAACTCTATTTCGTTGAGACACTTGTACGTTCCGACACCTGGTGTGAGCGAGGCTTTATAAGTACGTGTGCAATAAATAATTCAAATTGCGGAATCGTTCCTTGATTCGGTTGATTCCTAGAAATGTGACATAAAGACGAGTTCAGGTAGTTTTTTTATTGCCGCGTATTTGTAAATGGCATTTTAGTAAGTGTTTGAACAAATTAGAGATAGTACAGATGGAAATCTCCGGTAGGTACGTACTTTTTTTTCACACCTACCCTCTGCTACACACACTCGAGCACAAATCAATATAGAAAATTCGGTTGAAACCGCCTGAACTCGTGTCTGTGAAAGCGTTGTCTATGTGTACGTACCCTCAGCGAATTTTGTATGTTGGTTTCCATCTGTACTATCTCTAATTTGTGGTGTTTGTGTTCAGTGCTACCTAGTGTCAACCGCTGGACAATAAATATTTTAATTACACTTACTTCTTACGATGTACCTACTTATTAAATTAATGCCCGTTCTTGCAGAAGCAGTATCAAAACGCGGGTGTGACGAGGCGAGACCCAAGAAACATTTTTCATGGGTAAAAGTTCTTGGGGACATCCTTCCGAAGGCTTACCCGGGGCTCCCAAACATAGGCAGTAGGTAGGAAACGAGTGGTTTTTAGTCGGTAAGAGTCCGGCATAGCATCCATTGCGGATATTCCACACGTTAAAAAAAAGGATCTCTAACTGATACTCCGCTGCCCATCTTTCAACGGGCTGTTTCTAATGAAACATGATAGTTAGACATTTGTTTCTTTTACAACAAATACTAAAAAGAGAAAAAGAATAAAAGGAGCTCTCGTACAACTAATGTAACTTTATTAGAGGACTAGTTGTTGCCCGCGACTTCGTACGCGTGAAAATTATGTTAAAATGCCAATTTGATTGCTCTCTGCTTAGCCCCTAGAATATATAGCGTGATAATATATGGCATAGTTGAAGACTCTACCCCTAGTTAGAATTTGTGCAAAATTTATATCAAATCTATTGAGTACTTTTCGAGATCCTTCGGAGAGCAAGCAAAGCAAACAGACAAACGGACAAAAAAAATTCTAACTATATTTTCAGCATCGGTATCTTATGTTGAGTACCCAGCGAGTGTTTTTCTAATATTTCCAATGTACAGTTTTGACTTTTCTATCATTTTATTATATGTATAGATATAGATTTCTGGTACGGGATAATCCGTGCGCAAATCCGACACGCACTTGATCTGTTCTTGTAAATAAATTCTAGCTATAAAGATATTTCATTTCATAAGCTGCAGAATAGTTAAAAGGTTAAATCATAATAAAAACAATTATTGAAGTGAAAATTTCTTAATTAGATATTTTTGAGATAAGAAAATTAAATTTTCTAGATAGTTTTTTTATTTTTCTACTTTCTATTCATCAGTCACTGACACTTGCAAATCCAAAACGGGTTGCCTTAAGCTTTGTTTTATCCATCTATCATCAGCCAACTTCATCATACAAGACCGATCGTGAATACTCCTCGTCAACTCATATATAGCTTCATAATCTGAATATATTACAGCTACCCGCTTTTTCGACGGATTAGATAAATCTCTGAATGTCACACCTAGGGGGTGATCGATTTCTGCAATGTTGAGCATCTGTGGATTAACCGTATCTTGTATGTATAAGCCATCGCTCGCAGCAAAAAATACCGGTTCTTTCTCCAGATAATAGTTCTGCGATATTTGACTAACTTGCATAGTATCACTTAAAGGATATATTTCTCTAGTCGGCGAAGTTGCTTTGAACAAGCCATTTTCGTTAGAGAAATACATAGAGTGGTGTTTAGATACAAAAAAGTTATCCACATCTATTTCTTCCATTCTTGGAAATATTTGAAAATTTCCCGTAACATTGATGTAAACTCGTTTGGATTTTTTTTCTACGTAGTAGAAAAACTCTTGCACAAATATGTTCCAGATAGACTTATTTTTTTCTGCGAAGAAATGTGCAGTTTTTGTACCGTAGTCGTATTTATATATGCCGTTATGTCCTCCAAAGTATACAAGGTTGTGGAGGCGATCGTAGCCAATCGCACGGCCTTCTATTACGTTTTCAATGTCTTTGCAACTTCTATGAGCGTAGTTACATACCCTTATTTTGCGATGAATTTGACTACCGTTGTGAATTTTGTGACTGAAGAATAACTCTCCCAAATCACTGTAAGACATTAGAGAATAGAATTAATTTCGACATACCTAAATATAATCTGTCGTATAATCGACATACCTAAATGAATCTGTGGGCTGGCCACATTTGTAGACGAAATGATGGCCGATAAGCAAGCGAGTTCTGGAGTGGAGACCGCGTCTTGGTAAACGTGGGGTAGGACGACCTCTTGCCAGATAGAACGACGACCTAAAGAAGGTTGCGGGGATTGACTGGATGAGCAAAGCGCAGGACTGTGTGCTGTGGCGAAATTTGGGAGAGGCCTATGTCCAGCAGTGGATTGATTGATTGAAAAATTGATTGAAATATAATCAAGCCTGAATGAGTAGAATACGGCCACTGATTTTCTCCCGCGTAATAATCCGAACTCTATCCGGTGTTGAAATAAAAAGGCACAAGTTGTGGCTACCTGAAAACTTAAAGCCATCCATAAATATGGGTTTCAACTTGGTTTAACTACTGCCTCGATACTAGGAAACCGTACAAACGGCTTAACGTACTTTCTCAGGATCTCTGGACAAGTAAAAGCGTAAGAACCGAGTGCTTGAAATAATTCGTATCAAAAATATTCTTATACAAACCCTTACTTATGCATCAACAAGTTGATGGGTTCATGAAGAGTTCCAAACAGCAGCTGCTTCTCATGATAATGATGGAACAGCACCACACCGTCACATATCAGCTGGTCCATATCATTTGACATTGATAGTTTCCACGTCAGCAAGGATTGTAAGAACACCAGCCCTAAGCAATGCATGGTTCTTGGCATTTCTATTCGCACTCAGAAGATTTGGAGGGGAAACTTCAAGGCGCTGTTAGCATTTTTGAAATGGGAGAAAACAATTGAAATTGCGACCAGTTACGCTTACTGACACCTCAAAACTGTTATTGGCTTGAGCTGTTCGGGGAAAACAGCCCGAGGTATGGTACCGAGTCTGGTTTCGAAAAAAGTTTGACCATCTAAAAAATAATCATGTAGTGTTTATTTTTCACTTCTGTCTGCGCTCCCGAAGTTCCACTGTTTATTTTTGTTTAAAATGGTTTAAGATAGTTCTTCTTTAATGCACTCTATAACATCATCAGCTGAATCCAAGGTCTTGGCAATCTCCTTCATTAAATGGATGATGGATGTTGATAGCAGAAGATTTTTTCTTTCTCACAATTTATAACATCTTTTTTGACAATTATCTTCTTTTATCTGCACAGCAATCCTTATCAAGCCATCTAAACTGTCTCTATCCAAAGGTTGTCTGTAAGAGATTGCCTGAATGTCTTACAGGCAACCTTTGGATAAGGCCTGAAAATGTTACACCAGCAAGCCTATTTACATAAATGTGTTTCCTGGTGTAATTAAACATTTTTATTAATAAACTTTCTTCATAATCCAATTTCTGGATCCACCAGGTAGTTATTGACAGTAGATCGTAGTGTAATGAGAGATTGTATGTATCATACTATAATTGATGCATCACTTTTAATGTCTCTTTCGTTACGGGTTGTATACAGATAGCAAGACGGATTGCTCTAATGAAGTCGATATCAAGCAATTGGTTTCAGTTGATATTTTCTTGTTTTGTTAGCCAATCTGTGATCAGTATTCTTCAGTTTTAGCAGGTGCATTATAGTCGTAAGTGGGTACAGCAGAAAGAGTATGGCTGCAGTGACTAATGATCTAGAACTTGTATAAACCCCTTTCACCAGAACGCCCTAGGGGATGTTCAAACTCAAACTCAAACTCAAAAAAACATTTATTTCGCATAATCCTAATACATAGGCACTTGCGACACGTCAATGAATACAATGCAAATAGTACCACCAGTTCGGAACGCGGCCCGCTTGAGAAGAACTGGCAAGAAACTCGGCGGGCTATTCTTTTTGTGCACTACATATTTACAACAAGTAGACTCCATCAGTAGAGCAAGCAGATCACTTCCAGGCTTCCTTATCAATCAAATAATCGTCAATTGTATAGTAACCCCTGCAGCACAATTTACTTTTTATACACTTTTTAAACTTAATTAGAGGCATGCTTTTAATTTCGCTTGGAAGCCTGTTGTAAAAACGTATACAGTTACCCAGGAAAGAATTACTGACTTTGTTCAGTCTACAATGATAAACGGCAAGGTTGTTTTTATGTCTGGTGTTCACATTGTGTCTATCGCTTAACTTAGTAAAACTAGATAAATTTTTCTGAACATACATAAGATTTTCAAAAATATATTGTGATGCCACAGTTAGAATATTTAATTCCTTAAATTTTTCTCGCAGAGAGACCTTTGGACCTAATCTATATATGGCTCTTATGGCCCGTTTTTGTAAAACAAAAATTGTATTTATATCTGCGGCATTGCCCCATAGTAGCATACCGTACGACATTACACTGTGGAAGTAACTGAAGTACACTATTCGCGCTGTTTCTACATCAGTCAAATGCCTAATCTTTTGGACAGCAAATGCTGCTGAACTTAATCTGCCAGCCAGTTTTTCAATATGTGGGCCCCACTGCAATCCAGAATCGATCGTCAACCCTAAGAACGCAGTAGATTTCACAAGTTCCAACTCTTGGCCATTAAGTTGCACATTGGTTTCTGCCTGTGTTACATTGGGCAAGGTAAATTTAATACATTTAGTTTTGTTTTCATTCAGGCTAAGATTATTAGTGTTAAACCAATGTACTACTTTTAGGATTGCATTGTTGACATCGTCACAGTCATCTAGTTGTCTTTTAATTTTGAAAATTAAGGAAGTGTCATCTGCAAACAAAACAATCCCGTTAGTGTCCCCTACGTAATAGGGTAGGTCATTAATATAAATTAAAAATAAAAATGGTCCGAGTATCGAACCCTGCGGGACGCCCATAGTAACCACCGATCCCCCGGAACGTGTGCCACCGACATCGACCCTCTGCGTTCTATTGTTCAAATATGAAGTCAGAAGATCGAGAGCCTTGTTCCTTATCCCGTAGTGCTGTAGTTTCCTGATCAATGTCTCATGTTGGACGCAATCAAAAGCCTTAGACAAATCGCAAAACACGCCAAGCGCATCATGTTTATCTTCCCAGGCCTCATAAATACTCTTCAACAAATCTACACCAGCATCGGTCGTCGAACGTCCTTTAGTGAAGCCAAATTGTTTATTATGAAATAATTTGTGACTGTTAAAATAGGTCAGCATCTGCTCAAGTATTAATTTTTCAAATATCTTGCTCAAAGTCGGCAACACTGAGACAGGTCTGAAATTACCTGGATCAGAAGCACTGCCGGCCTTGAACAAAGGTATAACTTTACTGTGTTTCATTAAATCAGGGAACACACCACCCGAAACGCAATCGTTAAACACAGCTGCCAAGTAAGGGGCAATGACATCAATGACACTAGATACAGATTTTACCGATAGCCCCCATAGGTCTGCGGTTTTTTTAACATTAATAGCCCTGTAAGCTTTCAGAATGTCGTTGCAGTCAACAGTCGTGAATTGGAACGCGTGTTGACAGCTATCTACACATTCTGACAATATTTGCTCAGCGAAAATGGAAGACGACCGAAGAGTATTCGTTATATGAATAGGTATATTACTGAAAAATTCGTTTCGTCGACGAAAGGTTCGTCTCATCGCATAATAACCTTTTCTCGAAATGTCCTTTTCTCAAAATGTCGTTTCCGCGAAATGTTCATTTCTCCCTTTTTCAATATACGTGCCCCCTTTGGTTCCTCAAGTCGCACCTTCAAGGTTACCACCATTCACTTGGTAAATCTTCGGATTTACATTAAGGCTACGGTGAATGTTGAAAAAGACATGTTAAAAGTAGGCGCAGTCGATTGTTTTACACGTTTGAACACGCCGATTAATTTAATTTCGACTCCCAAACTGAATTTCGACAAATCCTTCTACGACAAGATTTTACTTCGACAACATGAAACTCCGAAACGACTTGATAATATTTTTGATCGAAACCACTTAATCCCGACACTACTCTACTCCGACAAAGGAAGAAACGCTTTGTCGGAGTACAGTAGTGTCGACATTAGGTTGTTTCGATCTAAAATATTGTCGAAATTGAGTCTTATCGGAATTTCATGTTGTCGAAGTAAAATCTTGTCGTAGAAGGATTTGTCGAAATTCAGTTTGGGAGTCTCTAATTTCTATTTTGTGTATTTGATGTCTATGTTATTCAGAACGATCAGTGTAATAATTAGAATTTAGCGTGGTTTTTTTAGGGGGTTATAAAAAAATAACCACGGAGGTTAATGCGGGAGCTCCGCTCTGTTCCCGTCTTTTGCCTTCCAACCTAACCTATCCAAGTCGGATTGCGCGGAGTTAATCCTGTAGTGCACATATTTTGTCAAAGGGACATTTTGAGAAAAGGACATTTTGCAAAAAGGACATTTTGCAAAAAGGACAATTTGAGAAAAAAACATTTCGAGAAAAGGACATTTTGAGAAAAGACATTATAAGAACCTTTCGGACTGTTGGTTCCACTGCTAAGTTCCACTAAGGGGTCCAACAGGATTTTCAAATATTAATGGACCCATTTAGGTAGTGGAACCAACAATATATGGTTTATCCTGGATTTTTTGGGACGAGTGACCCCACTAAGGACATTTCGAGAAAAGGACATTATGAGAAAGGACATTATGCGATGAGACCTCTCTTATGAATAGAGATAATTTTTGAAAAGCAATTATTATGCCGACTCAATCACAAATTAAACGTAAAAAATTAAATAATATAAAAGGTGTTCCAATTGTTAAATCAATTTTATCCCCTCAAGTACATAAGTACCAATTAAATAGAAACTAAGTTCTTGAGCAGCCGTATTATGAACAAGATGTAATCCGCTTACGTAAAGAAGGTAGGCAGGGAAGGTGCTCGTCATCTATACTGCTCGTTCGCTCTAACTTTGCCGCTCGGCTCCATACTAAAGTCGAATTTTTAATTAGACGAAGTAAATTGACAGCAACTAATGTCACTTCTTCATACAATGTTGCGTATTTTCTATGAGGAAGTGACATTAGCTACTGTCAATTTACTTCGTATAATTAGCAATTCGGGTATACGCCTCTACGCCAGCGGCAAAGTTAGAGCGAACGGGTAGTACTAATATTTTAAAGAGGAAAGATTTGATATTTAGTTTGCATCGAATAAACTCCGAAACTAATGGACCGATTTGAAAATTTTCTTCACTGTTGGGAAGCTACCTTGTCCTCGGGTAACATTGGCAATATTTTATTCCCGAATTCCCTCGGGAACGGGAACTACGCGGTTAAAACCACGTGACATCCGCTAGTGTAGTATTAAAAGGTCTACTTACTAAGAAGCAGCGACGGTGGAAATATTCAACAGCAAACTTACCTGAAAAAAAGAAAAAAATACTCTTAAATATATTACACAAAGACAATGTAGAGACATTTTTGCAGACATAGCTTTGTTTTTTTATTTTTTACATACACATAAATAATCACACCTCTATCCCTGAAGGGGTAGACAGAGGCATAGTATACGCCCACATTCCACCTTTTAGTTTTATGTCCCACGTGATAGGTGGTGAGCCGTATTGTCGTGTTGAGATGGACAGGCGCAGGTTGTGCCTGCCTGCTATTGAAATTTTTCGAGCCGCCTAAAAAGGCTTTCAACTTGGCGTAACGATTGCCGTTTTACTGGCTCAAATAAATAATAATAAATAAATAAATATTTGTAGACTGTACTGTACTGTAGAGTGTAGAGAATATGTACCTACCTATGTACCTTTTTAGGGTTTCGTAGCCAAATGGCAAAAACGGAACCCTTATAGATTCGTCATGTCTGTCTGTCCGTCCGTGTGTCACAGTCATTTTTCTTCGAAACTATAAGGCCTATGCTATTGAAACTTGGTAACTAGATGTATTTTGTGAACCGCGTTAAGATTCTTATATAAAACTAGACAAAAAGTAGTAAATTTTGGGGGTCCCCATACTCAGAACTGAAACTCAATATTTTTTTTTCATCAAACCCATACGTGTGGGATATCTATAGATAGGTCTTCAAAAATGCTATTGAGGTTCCTAGCATCATTTTTTTCTAAAATGAATTGTCTGCGCAAGAGACACTTCCAAAGTGGAAAAATGTGTGTCCGTCCCCCCTCTAACTTCTAAACAAGAGAATGATAAATCTAAAAAAAATATATGATGTACATTGCCATAAAAACTACCAACGAAAATTAGTTTGACCGAGATAGAGCTGGTAGTTTTTTTTTAATACGCCATAAACCGCAATATTCGGTTAGAACAATCACTACCACTGCGAACGTGTTAAAACATCAATCAAAGTTACAACGAACTATAAGAACTTTTATATTATGTTACTTGCTGCTTCGAAACCCTTCATGGGCGAGTCCAACTCGCACTTGGCCGGTTTTATTTTGAGTTAGTTTCCGTAGTTCTTATCAAAATGCCCAAATTAACCTAAAACATTGATTTATGGTTTAGTCTTCGAAAAAGAATAATAAGAAAAAAACTTTCTTTAACGAATTTAAATAAGTACTTATAACGGGTGTTCTTTTTAGAGGTATAGAACTTTAAGTTGGCATAACTGTTTTAACTGGCGGTATTTTTGTCAGCTGAAAAGTGATTTATGTTAAGTTTGGTTTGGCATTTCAACATGAATAGATTGACGCCTGAACAATGCTTCCAAATTGTGCAAATTTATTTTGAAAATCATGGTTCTGTCCGAAATACGTATCGCGATTTTCATAAGCGAATTTTGTTTAGCGGTGCAGCTCACTTTTGGTTGAATGGATACGTCAATAAGCAAAACTGCCATATTTGGGGTGATGATAATCCTCAAGTATATGTTGAGACACCGTTACATCCAGAAAAACTGAATGTGTGGTGTGTTTTATGGGCTGGTGGAATAATTCGTCCGTACTTCTTTAGAAACGATGCTGACCAGAACGTTACAGTCAATCGTGACTGCTATAGAGCTATGATTACTGACTTTTTCCTTCATCAATTGAACAACCATGATGTGCAGGAGTAGTGGTTGCAACAAGACGGCGCAACATGTCACATAGCTCGTGCCACAATTGATTTATTGAAGGAAACGTTTGGTTACCGCATAGTTTCACGTTTTGGACCCGTAGGTTGGCCTCCAGGGTCGTGCGATTTTACGCCACTTGACTATTTTCTGTGGAGATATGTGAAGTCGCTCGTCTACGCCGATAAGCCCGAAACGATTGACCACTTGGAGGACAACATTCGGCGCGTTATTGCCGATATACGGCCACAAATGTTGGGAAAGTCATCGAAAATTGGACCTCTAGATTAGACTACGTCCGAGCCAGCCGTGGCGGTTATATGCCAGAAATCATATTTAAACTATAATGCCAGAAGATTTTCTTTCGAATAAAGTCATTTTCATATCAATAAAAACAATCACCTTCGTTTTATTCCATTTCAAAGTTCTATACCTCTAAAAAAACACCCTTTATAATAATTATGATCTTTGTGAGCGTGCAATTTAGAACAGTCCATGACCTTAGGAATTGTACAAAAAAAACTTCCGCTACACCTAAATAAAATCCCGGCATCGCGAGATTAAAACCAAGGCCAGCACTTTAGGCCCACAATTTCCGTTCAACAAAACAACCTTTTCCTCCCCTTTTTTTTTGTTTTACGCGAGAGAAAATCCTCATGGATGTGTATTCGCCACAGATACTTACCGAAGCTACCGTGCCCGGTTAGTATCTGTGACAACCGGTAGGAGAGAGCACGGTGTCTCCTCTCCAGCCACTCGTCCATGACCGGTCTGACGGCCGCGATTGTGGCGAATCCCCCCTTTGGTTGCTCAAGTCGCACCTTCCATACCTTTTTCACACCAACAGATTTAATGCTACGGCCACACACTCCACGACAAGCGAGAGAAATAGCGAGGGAAACGGGAACAAGAAGAGGGGCAATACGGGAGTGAGAACACCCCACAAAGAAGCAACACGACCTATGACTTTGATCGGGAGGAGGGGGGGGAGGGGAGGGGGGAAGGGGGGGTTAATAAAAAAAAATATTATTGGGGCATTCCATTGTGACTGGTGGGACATTTGACTCCAGAATTTGACTATCTGTGAATGATAATTATGTACTCAGAACTGATACGATGGTGTAGTTTATTTTATGATGTAGATAGATAGTTAATGATTACGTTCCCATAAAAATAAAACCCAAATCATTTGAAACTTCTATGTAATTATCATTTGAACGCATGTGACTGGTGGGACACTGAAAAATCCCTCTCTGCTACCTTTACGCACTTAGGAATGAATTTCAGCCCAACTACTTCATTTTCAAGTTAGCTTTTTCTGTGGGATAAAATATATTAAATACACTATCGTACTTATGAATAAGTAGACTGATGACATTTACTGAAATGAAAATATATGTGTTCAGATTTGTGACTGGTGGGACAGCTCTTTGTGACTGGTGGGACAAGTCAAAATTATGTGAAAATAGTTGTTGTTTAAATTCAGTTTTATTATTATTCTGAACGTTAACAATGTATTTATTTATAAATTTAATCATCAGCATTACAAGACAGTAGACTAAAACAAGAAAAAAAAATAAAAACTTAAGAAATGTTAATGATATTTTTAAATTCGTAAAATATCCTGTCACCCATCATCCTTATTTCAGGATCAGGAAGGATTTCCGCTATTTGGTCCATTTTAATATAAGAAACATCCGTTTCATTCATGGTGAACAGCTTTGGTTCGTCACCTGGAATGGCTTTTAGGAACATGACCATGATGTCTTCGTCTTCGTCTTTTTCATTTTGACGTACTGCTATATATCTGTGCTCCTTGACATGACCTCTTCTTCCCTTTGTCTCCATTGTGACTACGACGTAAGTACCGTTCTTGATATATTTTGAATCAGAGGATTTATGCAAACATGAAGTGTCTGAATTGGGTTTTGGTTTTGGGTATGAACTTAGCCCAACTATTTCTTCTGGGTAAACATCCGCTTCATGTTCACTGTCACTCGAAAAAACATCTGAATAGTTTAATCGTCCGTCTTGCGTCATCAAAACCTTTTTTGATTGAGAAGAATCATCTCTTGTTCGACTTTTGCTCACACTCTTGTCTATATTTTCTCTACGTTTTCTGTCCCATTCTTTTTCTTTTTCCTGTGCTATCTTCCATTTATCAGGGTTCTCCTTCATTATCTCTCGTGATTTCCTCTTTCTCTCTGCGGCATTCATCTTAAACAAGCAAACAAATACCCAGTCAACCCACCCATCACCGCAAAGGCATGCATTCATACGAAGCTCATAGAGAAAATAAGCAAATTACCTATCACCCAATTAATATTAATTTTAGTTAAAGACAAGCACAAACCATTCCGTTTTAGGTCTAAACAAAAAACGCAAGTTAAATAAGAAATCTGCATGCTAACTTTCGTTACATATCAATTGTTAGCCAATGTCCCACCAGTCACTGTGACTGGTGGGACTTATTTGAAAACTCTAAAGAAACCATACAAATTACTTTTTAACCATTAAAATACGTTTTAATAGTACACCACGTCTTTATTGTTACTTCTGGAAAAAACGGAATATGGAAAGTCATATTTGAGGTTAGGAAAACAACTTTTATCTCTTTTTGCGTGACTGGTGGGACAGGCGAGATGACTTTGTTCAAAGAACGAATACACAAAAAGTTACATACCTTTACACAATATTTTTATGTAGTAATTGAGTTTTTTCTATGTTTTCACTAAATTACAAGCGCCGAGATCTTATAACCGTCACAATGACCAAAAACAGTGTTGCCAACCTAATCAAAATTTTATCCCAAAGCAATTATGGAGGGAAGTGAAAGTTTCCATAGACAAAAGTGACATTTGTTAATTTTTTTAAAAAAATTTCTGTACAGATTCATGGAATATAGTTATTTGGCTATAGGATATTAATAAAATAAGTATGATTTATTGAATTTTAAAATTTATGTACTTTTCCTGTTTTCGATGGAATGCCCCTATTATTAATAAAAAAAAAAAATTATTACAATTCCTTCACTAATTAATCGAAAGGAACTTCGTTCCATCCGGGTGTCCCTTGACACCTCTCAAGTTTTCCTATAAATGGCGCTTTTATGCCTCTATGGAAGTACCTATGCCTCTATGAAACCACGCGAGTAGGGGACTGTAAGTACGTAGGGCAATATTCGCGGCAATTTAAAAAGCACTACGATCGGCATAGTGTGGCTGAAGGGTAATAAATGTCGCGTACAAAATTCTCCGTGCGCGATTTCGACTCGCTCTTGGCTGGTTTTTGTCGGTTGTTTAGCGCGAGTCAATACTAGCAATACATCAATACGAGAGAGAAGACGAAATTAATGATCAAATGAGGTATTGAACATCGCGAGTAAAAGAAAAGAATAATACATATACAATGCACTTGTAAACGTCACTTAGGTAAACCAAAGACGTACCACCAGTTCACAACGCGACCCAGTCGGGCAGTGTATGGCTGTTCGGGCAATATTCGCGGCACTGCTGGCGGGATAGTGTGGCTGAAGGGTAATACCAAAGTATACAGAAACAATGTGGCGCGGTCACGTGTCCGACGGGCAGGTGAATAATGAAAGAAGTTGGGGCGACTTTTGAATAGCTATTATACTAAGTTATGATTGGTTTCATGTATGTATGCCAACGAATCAAAGAATACCTGTTGGTGTATCAACTGGCATTCTTGTACTACGTGAAAGTACACCGAATGGCATTCTTTGAAGAACGAAGAAACTTTTCATAGTGCTTTTTATGGTTCTGTAGTCTGTACCCTTCTGTAGTTTATCCCCTTGGGGGTAGAATTTTCACAACCCTTTCTTAGCGGATGCCTACGTCATAACATCTACCCGCATGCCAAATTTCAGCCCGATCCGTCCAGTGGTTTGGGCTATGCGTTGATAGATCACTATGTCAGTCAGTCAGTCACCTTTGAGGTATAAATACTATATTTAGATATTTAGCGGACGCTCACAGAGATCACGAAATTATTAACAGTTGACAGTAACTCTTTGACGTTCAGCTTTTTTTTTTGTTTAACGTGAGGGAAAATCCTCATGGACGTTATGCCGGACTCCTACCGACTAAAAAACCTCACGTCACGCCCAACAGCCTATGGTTGGGAGTCCCGGGTAAGCCCTCGGAAGGATATCCCAGAACTCCCAACAGACCCACGGTCACCACAGCGGCCTCGCCTAGGGAGTGGTTCGGGTGCTATCCCGCGTCTTTGGGGGGTTTCGGGTGTGATTCCGCTTCTAAGGGGGGGCGTGCGTGAGTTGCTCACGTCACGCTGCCGTCATGGGCCTGCTTCTGTAAGGACGGTGAGCCGCCCTCTCACCGTCGTTAGGCCCCCGTTGACGTTCAGCTTGTAGGACTCACGGTCGTAGCCGAAGCGCAGGGCGGAAACTCCATACATATGATTCGTTTTTAATTCTGTCATCGTACGAAGCTTGAATGTGTGCGTGTGACCGATAATGCTAAGCAAATGTTCCCTCACGACACCCGTCAACTATAATGACAGCTGTGGCGGGACTGGCGGGGGTGGGGAAGCTTGATCAGTGAGGGGCACGGAGTTGCCTACATACATACATATATATATAGTCGAGCCTTTATCCCCGAAGGGGTAGGCAGAGGCATAGTATACGCCTACATTTCACCTTACAGTTTTAAGTCCCACGTAATAGGTGGTGAGTCTATTGCCGTGTTGAAATGGACAGGCACAGGTCGCCGCGACCCGCAATCGAAATATTTCAAGCCGCCCATAAGGCCTTCCTTCAACTTGGCTTAACGATTGTCATTTTACTGACAACCGGGTTTCATTTCGAGTTTTCCATCTCTACGCAATGGATCTTTTAACGGAAGTGTTCCCTTAGTCGCCTCTTACGACACCCTCGGGATGTATTGGGGTGGCGACATTTTGTACTCTTACCCGTCGTCACACGGGGCCTATCTGTATGTAATACTATTATATTATCTTTGGCAGAACGAAAAACCCATCCCCGTCCACGTCGCCACTGCGCCACCAATCCACCACAAGTTTTATAATAATATTCATCTACCCGCAACAATATCAAAACACGGAACTCTATCGTGAGCCGCCATACGTAACGTACACGCGTGAAAACCAATCAAAAGTTATTCTGTAGCTATTCAAATGTCGCCACCAACTTCGTTCATTATTACTCACTAGTTATGCCCCATGGCTTTACCTGTCACATATTACGAAGACAGTTAAAATAGTAGAGAAAGATGCTGAAAGAAGTGAAGGAAGTCTGCACTCTAATCTACTACACACGCTGACGCTGTTCCACAAATTAGATAGTACAGAATGTAAACCTACATACTAAATTCGCTGAGGCTACGCAACATAGACACCGCTCACAGAGCTCACAGACACGAGGTCAAACATTTTCAAAGTAGTTTTCGATACTGATTTGTGCGAATCACAGTGAAAGGTACATACACTGTTGGGAATCCTGGGACATCCTTCCGAGGGCCTACCCGGGGCTCCCAGTCATAGGTGGTAGAAAGGCACCGTGTGGTTTTAGTTGGTAAAAGTCGGATTTTCCTATTATCGATGTTCGACGTGCGGCAAAACCAAGGTAGAAAGTTCCTTATAGGTATATGATGTGGTTCTCATACGATAGGTACATCACTACCACATACAAAATGCACCTTCTTTCCAGTACATGTACTACATGTGTGTGTACTTACGCTGACCGTCTGCTGCCCATCTGAACATTACGCCAGGAACAAAGGGTCATCAACCGCGGCGAGGTGCGTTGTTTTTTTCGTGTAAAAATTAAACCAACTCTTTCATTCTGTCCGTGGTATAGAGTAATGTGGGTGTATTCAGAGATTGCATAATATGCAAAAACTTCTTATAAATGCGAAAGTAACTCTGTCTGTCTGTTACGCGTCCACGCCTAAACGGCTGGAGCGGTTGAGATGAAATTTGGTATAGGGATAGTTCGAGGCCCTGGGAAGGACATAGGCTACTTTTTAACCGACTGCGCCAAAGGAGGGTCATGATTTTACGATATAACGACTCTTATGCGATAACGACTTCTACGCGGTCGAAGCCGCGGGGAACAGCTAGTACTTACTAATTTAAAGAAGACAGATTTGTTTTTTATTTGCTGATTAAGAGTAAGTAGTTGTAATTTTAATAGCAAGATTGAATAATAATTAAATGAATAAACAAGAACCGCAGCAATTCAAATTCCAAGTGCATTTACAAACTCCGCATTGCAATTGGGAATTTTCCTACCTACACAGCCCATTAATGATTTGCCCAACCACAATAAAAAAAAAGGTGGTTAAAACCGCGTAGTTCTTTAGTACTTAGTCATTGCATTACTAAGTAACAAGTATATGCTCAAACGAACAATTCTGGCTACGAACCTGAATACAACTTGAAAGCCTGAATTATAAATGGGGCAATAGATAGGAAGTCGACAATCGATCGAATCGAACAGAGAACGCACTTTACGATAATTTTATCCCGCATTATCTGACGTGTCATAATGATGGCCATACTACACCTACATAAATGGGTCGCAAGTCCCAGAGACTCAAACAGTGTACCGCGCTAGGACCCGTTAAATCCATGGAGTGCTGAAAATAGGTCTCTTTTAGTGGTCAACTTAATGCCATATTGCACATTGCACATGCCATATAATAATAATAATAATAATAACAACGCATTCAATTCTGTTTGGCGCCGCGATGGCAGTTTGCCGATACATCGGAGCCAAGATCCAGCCAAATCGTCAGGTGACAGCTGCCGGTGCTCGGCGAGTGAGAGACGCTGAGCCTGCTTGGAAGCGCAGAATTGAACATCGTATCGCTGAGGCCAGGGTCCTCATCGGCAAACTGATTAGTTTCAGGGAAGGCAACAGGAGACCGAGAGTTTTGCGGTTCGTCAGCGCAGCATTTGCAGGTTGTGACTTAGGCCCTGCAAATCCCAATGCTCAGCAACTGATGGACCGCATAGATACCCTGAAACAGAAGGTCTCAGCTTGGAGCAAACGAATCCGGCGATACTCGGAGAGAGTAAAGAGGTATCACCAGAATCGCCTCTTCGTGAGTGACCAGAGGAAGTTCTACAGGTCAATCGAGAAGCCCAGGGCCAGTAATTCAACTGAGCGTCCTGATGGACAGGAGCTGGTTGCATTTTGGCGCAACCTGTGGTCACGACCTGTGGAGCATGTGGAGGGGCCCTGGATGCAGGTCATTGAGGAGTCGTGTGTGGACTTACCACAGATGGATCCGGTAACTCTCAGTCAGGATGATGTTCGCGCAGCGATTACCAAAGCTCCAAACTGGAAAGCCCCAGGGAGCGATGGGCTGCAGAACTACTGGCTGAAGGGTTTTCGGACCTCCCACGAAACTCTTGCACGACAGTTCCAAGAGGCCCTGGACAAAAAAATGCTCCCAAACTTCCTCACTACTGGGGTCACTCATTTGATTCCAAAATCCGAAAGTACCACGAATCCATCACAATATCGTCCCATTACGTGCCTCCCTACACTCTACAAGGCACTTACATCTGTTCTGGAGGCCAAAGTAGCGAGTCACATTGACAACTGTCAGATCCTCGCTGCTACACAAAACGGATGTAGGCGAGGGAGTCGTGGTACTAAGGAGCTCCTCCTGATAGACGCAGTTGTTGGTCAACAGGCCAAACGCAACCGACGTAATTTATCTGCAGCCTGGATAGACTACAAAAAGGCGTTTGACTCGGTCCCTCATACATGGCTGAAAAGGGTCCTCGAGCTGTATAAGACAGACGTTACAGTTCGAGACTTCCTTGGAACCTGTATGGGGCAGTGGAGCACAATGCTTAGTCTGTCCGGGGTGGGACTGTCGGCTGCTGAAGACCTTATAAAGGTGAAACGGGGTATCTTCCAGGGTGATGGTTTGAGTCCACTATGGTTTTGTCTTTCCCTGAATCCTCTAAGCACTCTGCTGGAGGAGTCAGGGACGGGCTTTCGGCTTCGGAGAGGAGGCCCAAAGGTATCTCACCTTTTCTACATGGACGACCTCAAGTTGTTTGCTCCACATGCTGCAGGCCTGGTGCAATTGTTGAATATCACATGTGATTTCAGCAGTGGCATCGGCATGGGGCTTGGAGTAGATAAATGTGCGGTTCTTCATGTGGAGGGGGGGAGAGTCGTTTCATCGGATAGTATACCTGTATCCGATGAAGTGAGCCTTCGTTCACTCTCCGAGGGGGAAACATACCGGTACCTGGGCATGTCGCAGAATTTGGGTGTCGACATGGGGGGCGTCAAACAGGCTGTTTGCGACGTGTTTTGGGAGCGCTTGGCAAGGGTGTGTACTAGCCTATTGTCGGGCGTGAACAAAACGCGGGCGTATAATGGCTGGGTGATGCCCGTCTTGTTGTATACCTTCGGCGTGGTCAGGTGGACTCAGACCGAATTGGACGCCCTGGACAGGAAAGTCCGCGCTACCATGACCCTCCATAGAATGCTCCATCCGAAATCTTCGGTTATGAGGTTGTACATTCCGCGAAAGTGCGGTGGCCGAGGCCTTCTTAGTGCCAAGGTCATGCATAATCGAGAGGTGTGCAATCTCAGGAATTATTTCTTGTCGAAGACGAACGGTGTGCTTCATGGAGAGGTCAAGGAATGCGATAAAGGACTTACTCCGTTATCCTTGGCCAAAATCGAGTGGCGTGCTCCTACGGTACTTGGTACCTCTGAGCGCGAGGCCGTGTGGAAGGGTAAAGAGCTGCACGGACGCTTCTATCAAGCTCTACATGAGCCACATGTAAATCGGGAAGCGTCTGTGCACTGGCTGCGTTACGGTGACCTCTTTGGGGAAACCGAGGGTTTTGTCTGTGCGATACAGGATCAGGTTGTCAAGACGAACAATTATAGGAGGTACATCTTGAGGGATGGGACAGCGGACATCTGCCGCATGTGTCGTCAACCCGGTGAATCCCTCAGACACGTGACCTCCGGTTGTTCTATGCTTGCCAACACTGAGTATCTGCACAGGCATAACCAAGCAGCCAAGATACTTCATCAGGAGCTCGCCCTTAAATATGGCCTCATCGATCAGAGGCTACCATACTACCGGTACTGCCCGTTCGCTCTAACTTTGCCGTTCGGCTCCATACTAAAGTCGAATTTTTAATTAGACGAAGTAAATTGACAGCAACTAATGTCACTTCTTCATACAATGTTGCTTATTTTCTATGACCAAGTGACATCAGCTACTGTCAATTTACTTCGTCTAATGAACAATTTGGGTATACGCCTCTACGCCAGCGGCAAAGTTAGAGCGAACGGGTAGTACCTGCCGGAAGCCGTACTTGAAAACGACCGCGCAAAGCTCTACTGGGACCGGTCCGTCATTACGGACAGGACTATTTTAGCGAATAAGCCTGATATCGTGCTAATGGACCGGTCAGAGTCCCGGGTGTTTCTTGTGGATATCACCATCCCCTATGACGAGAACCTCATACGAGCCGAAGCAGATAAGAAAAGAAAGTATCTGGACCTGGCGCATGAGGTTACCGATATGTGGAGGGTGATGTCCACAGAAATAATCCCGGTTGTTATATCGGTCAATGATCCCAAAGAGCCTCCCAGACCATCTTAGGAAGCTCGGGATTAGTGGGAACGCGGTGGTAGCTGGGATGCAGAGGGCTGTCTTGCTTGACAATGCCCGAATAGTCCGTCGGTTTCTTTCCCAATCGCCCTGATGCCTCGGTCGACTGTTGCTGACCTTGCCGAGGTAGTTTTGCCGTTTGCCTCAAATCTAGAGGTAAACGTGATGTAGCCCCATCTACATAATAATAATAATATTCACGGACATTTCACACAACGCTATCTGATCCCAAAGTAAGCTAGGAATAACCTGCTTGTGTTATGGGTACCGGACCACGGATATTAATTAATACTTATATACTTTTAAATACATACATATTATACATAGAAACACAGAGACTCTTGAGACAAACATTTATGGGTCACACAAATATTTGTCTCCGGTGGGAATCGAACCCACGACCTCCAGCGCCGCAAGCGGTATCACTACCGTTTGCGCCACAGAGGCAGTAAAAAATAAGGAAACGAACAGATATAAGTTATGGCTACTTCCCAGCAATTAACCACTACTTATTACTTAGTTTTAGACATATTCTCCCAACACAAATCTCAATATCATCTTTCCAAAATCTTTAACATATCACTGAATTTTGAGACATTCAACACGACGCGCGACGCGATATTTTAAGCACCTGCAATTTTTTTTTTCTCAAAAATAATTCGTAACCTCTGTGCCAACCTGCTCTGTGCGTAGTTAAATCGAGTTTGAAATTGGCGTGCGGCGCTAACCGGCTGTATTGAAACAGCCCCACCATTCATACACAGGATGTTTTATTTGTTACTGTTTTTAGCAGATATCTACCTGGGCATTAATTGGAGTTTCGGAAGCCCTGGGGTAATCCTTACGAGGGCACACCACTCTCGGTCTTAGGGAGATGGTAGGGCATTGTGTAGTTTTAGACGGTAGGAGTTCGGCTTCAATTTCATGAGGGTTTCATTAGAAAAGGATCTACCTTCGCAGTGCGTATTAATTGGAAGCGTACCTTAGGTATTATTGAAGCCCCCGGATGTACGAAACCCGTAATACTTCCAAGGGCGCACCTGGAACCCCCGGGCGTAGGTAGATGGTAGGGCACGGTTTGGTTAGGAACTTATTGAACCCTCCATGAGGAATTAATTGGAAAAAAAGAAATTAATTGGAAGCGTATCTTAGGTGTATATCATTGTATGAACGAGTTCTAAACCTCCCCTAAATTTCACTTAGCACGAAGTACCGCTAAGGCAGCAAACAAGCATACGGCCCATCTAATCAAAAATGGTCGCTGTACCCAATCGACATTTTGAAAACCAGACCACACTCATGCTGCCGACACGCGCTACCGTGTACGAGCGCCCCGAAAGCCCTCCCAGTGGTTTCTCATGACCTTCATAATATACACTACGGACCCATGAACAAAAAAGTACTCTGAGAGGTAAAATAGACGGTGAATGTTTTTAAGTCAACCCCTAACAAACGAAAAAAGAAAAAAGAAAAAAAGAACAAAAAAATCGTATTTTAAAGTTACCTTTCGGCATGACTTTTTAAAACATTATTTTATTTTAGTGTAATGTTTTAGGAAAACTTACAGCTATTGGTTACAATGGATAAAATTTTAACATTCTAACTAACTAACTATCTTCACGCCAAATCACTTGCGGGGTAGGCAGAAAGACCCGAGCGCCATACGGCACGGTCCAAACACACCTCACTTGCTTCTTCAACTTACAAGTTTCCACATTTATGCCATTATAATAGTAATGGCTGTGCATCCCAACTTCGCTTGTGAGCTTGTGACATATTTCGATAAACTTAGGCCCCATTTTACTCCCTTCGGAGTGAGATTTTGAAAAGTGTTAATAGATGGGTTATGAGGTTAAGTACTAATTTTATCTTAAAAATTCAAGTTTCTGGTCCTAAGGCTCAATCGGCTGTGCGTTGAGAGGGTTAATATACTTAGACAGTAAAATAGACAGTAAAATATTACCAAATTCATCTACGGTCAACTAAAAAAACATAAACGCACCAAGTAGAAAAGGTGACGAAACTCAATTTCGCGTTATCGATCTCCTGTACCGATAAACTTACGAAACATCCTATATAAGTACCAAAAGTGCTACATACAAATAAGAACTGTAATACTATTACAATACAGTACATTTCACGTAACCAATTTGTGTCACTTACTACTATTTTGCTGGCAAGTTCATAAAAGTTTACATCAAAGTTCTTCAAAGGAATATAACCCTTAAACAATTATAATAAAGGTTACTTTGGCATGTATATAAAAAGTGATTTACGTCGTATTTCCGTGATAGGGAATTCCCCTTCAGTCAGTATTGTAAACAAAACGCCTATTATAATGGGAGATTGTAGTGTTGTACTTTTATCGATGAAATGCGATCGTTACATAGTATAGATAGGCTGATTGATTCGTGACGTCATTTGTTTTGTTGGTATTAATGTGAATTAGATGAATTATTTATGTAAGTATGTATTTACTTAGACTTAGACTACTCAATTAAGACTTCTCCCCACTTTAGGACAACGATTTCTAAGATGTCACTTATTAGATACGAGACCCTTCAAAGGGGAACGATGGGAATTACGTATGAGAGATGTCGAAATACCTGCACTAGTATGGTAATTTGTAATACACTGGTCCAGGGAAGACGACCTTACTGAAGCTTACTGACGACCGTCTTTCACCACCCATCACCAATCTAAAGGCTCTCAAAGCTGGTAGATCTGAGCACCGATTCTCGATCATATGTGAAGACAAAAGTTAATCAGTCTATCAAAATGTGATAAAAATGACATTTCACTAGTAAATTTCCGCCAACGAATTATTAAAGTCTCGTATGAAATTGTGACATTACGTTGGTAACTTTTTAGTTACATTTTTCAAACCCATCTTCGTTTCCAAACACCTTGAACGTAACATGCTCGCTAAAAGGAGAAAATAATAAAGAAAAAACGCCCACAAACTCCTGTCAAAAACAAAACACAAAACCAAGTTTCATAATATTGCTCTTTCATATAACGAAACGCGAAAGAATTCTTTTACGCAACTTTCCCAAGTCAAGTACAACATAACAAGTTACCAGTATAATTAAACAAAAACTTTTTTATTATTGTAAGGAACCCGCGTGTGTCAAAACACAAGAGTTTGTTACGAACACGACGGTGCCACAAAATAATAAGGTACAGAACGCAATCTCATGTATGTACTTTTATTTTAAACCTACCCGCGGCTACAACGCACACACGCATTGAAATTGCTTTGAAAATCCTTTGACCTGATGTCCGTGAACTCCATGAGCACTGTCTATGTGTGCGTAGCCCGAGCGCATTTTGTCCTACCCATATTCGCTCTAGTTTGCCAGTCGCGTCCCCTACTCCGCCTCTACACCAGGCTCTACGCTAGCGGCAAACATAAATAATATATATAAATATTTGTGGCCATCTCACACAGACCAAATCATCAATATCATCAATCATCAATATCAATACATATAATAAAATCGTATCTGTCTGTTTATCTGTACGTTTGTGCATGCTTATCTCAGCAACCGCTACACCCATTGCAATGCTGTTTTCTTCATTGCGTTGCGGTTAGCTCCACTTAACATTTTAATTTTTGTTATATGTCAATCGGTTCATAAATAAAAAAGTTATATCAATCGAAAGAATCACATGTAAAATGCAGCGTTTGAAGTCGCAGGCAACAGCTAGTTAGCTAATATAAGCTTGTGCTATGGAATCTAGACGACTGATAAACATACTTATATATTTCTAAATACATAAATAATAATAGATAAACTACACCCAGAAGCAAAACAAATCAATGTGCTCATTAAACAAAGAGATTTGTCCTGGGTGGGAATCGAGCCCACGAATTCGTAGTCATGCACAACAACCGCTGGACCACAACGTCAGTCAAAGTCAAATATCGTGCGGGAATATGTAGATTACCTTCTGTACTTATTATTTTGTGACAGAGCGCTTCGGTGTTATTTTAACTCCTGAATAAATATGAAACCATGTAGATTCAGTAAAACAAGATTTTGAATTAGATTTTTTTATGGCACGGCGCGTGGGGGATTCGTTCGTTGAAATTGAAATAAAGCTTGTTGACATTTCTTTAATGTGATTTTTTTATGATTATTCGACGACCTCGTAAAGGTCGTGGGAGCTTGCTGGATGAGAGCACCGTGTAAACGAACGTAGTGAAAATTTTTGAGGAAAGCTGATGGCTAAAATTTCATAAAATACCAATTTTCTCCCATAATTCAACCACTTCAAGAAAGAAAAAAAAAGAATCGTATCATTTTAGTAGTTCAGGCGAGAAAGCGTTACAGACAGCTCCTAGTCTCACTTTTCTAAAGAGGAAAGATTTGTTTTTTTGTTTGTTTGTTTGTAACGAATAGGCTCCGGAACTACTGGACCGATTTGAAAAATTCACTGTTGGAAAGCTACTCTTTGCGGTGAACATAGGCTATATTTTACTCCCGTATTCCCACGGGAACGGGAACTACGCGGGTGAAGTCCGCTTGTATAATATATTTTATTACTAGGTGTGCCCCCCAGCTACGCCCGTGGTATAGGAACTTCGAACACCACATCGTACTTCGTTTTCGCGGACTCTATTTTTTGTTTTAAAATTAAAATAGCCTATGACTCTTATAACATCAGCTATATTCCAGTTACATTCACGTCAAAACGGTAAAGATTTTTTAGGGATTAATGTTTAAGTGTAAGAGGCAAATTACGCCCTAAGGCGCCCCCACTGACTCAGAGTCTCCAGCCGGAGCGGCTGGAGGAGGTCCTGGACTCTTGAGCAACCCCTGCCGTGGGTCGGATTCGGCGGCTGGGTCTCGAGGTCGCCCTTCACAAATCCGAGGCTCTGTGCTTCCACGGACCTCGGAAGGGGCCACCTGCGGGGTCCAGCCTGCGGGTAGGGGGCGTCAGCATCGGCATCGAGCCTTCGATGAAGTACCTGGGGCTCGTACTCGATGGCCGGTGGAACTTCGGACATCACTTCCGAAGTTTGGTCCCAAAACTGAGGGGGGCATCAGCCGCACTAGCGCGACTGATGCCCAACAACAGGGGACCCAACGCTCCCTACAGGAGACTGTACCTGGCGATCGTGCGAAGTATGGCCCTATACGGGGCCCCCGTATGGGCGGAGACCCTGACGGCCAGCAATATGGCTAGACTGCTGAGCCCGCAGAGGACGATGGCCATCCGGGTGATAAGGGGATACCGCACGATCTCCGGTGAGGCGGCATGTCTCCTAGCTGGGACCCCTCCATGGGACCTGGAAGCGAGAGCCCTTGCGTCGCTGTTTAGATGGCGCAAGGAGGCGCTCGAGCGTGGCCAAATGCCTGAGTCTCGAGAAATCGAGGCCCAGCGATCCCTGCTCCACCAGGAAACCGTGGACACATGGAAGGTACGACTTGAGCAACCAAAGGGGGGATTCGCCACAATCGCGGCCGTCAGACCGGTCATGGACGAGTGGCTGGAGAGGAGACACGGTGCTCTCTCCTACCGGTTGACACAGATACTTGCCGGGCACGGTAGCTTCGGTAGGTATCTGTGGCGAAAACACCGAGAAACCACGGCCGAATGTCAGCACTGCGAGGACCGCAGCGATGACACGGCGCTCCACACGCTGATGGAGTGCACAGCGTGGGCGCAACAGCGCCAGGTCCTCGTGGTGGGTCTGGACGTGGACACTCTCTCGCTCGAGACCATGGTGCGAGCCATGCTCTCCAGCGGGAGTAAGTGGGACTGCGCCGCCTCTTTCTGCGAGCAGGTCATGCTCGTGAAAGAGGCGGCGGGGCGGGAACGGGAGAGAACTCTCCCACCCGAGTTCCGCAGTCGGCGGCTTGGGCGCCGCCGACGTGTCTTCGCCGAGGACTATCGGCCTCCATGACCGGGGGCCTGAGGACGGTTAGAGGGTGGCTCACCGTCCTTACAGAAGCAGGCCGATGACGGCAGCGTGACGTGAGGAACTCACGCACGCCTCCCCCCCTTAGAAGCGGGGTCACACCCGAAACCCCCCAAAGACGCGGGATTGCACCCGAACCACCCCCTGGGCGAGGTCGCAGTGGCGGCCGTGGGTCTGTTGGGAGTCCTGGGACATCCTTCCGAGGGCTTACCCGGGGCTCCCAACCATAGGCTGTTGGGCGTTGCGTGAGGTTTTTTAGTCGGTAGGAGTCCGGCATAACATCCATGAGGATTTTCCCTCACGTTAAACAAAAAAAAAAGGGCTATATATATAATACTAGCTGACCCGCGCACATAGGAGTATTTTCATGTAAAATCCGGTCAAAATTATTTAATGGCTTATTTAATAATAAAACATGGTAATATTATATACTGTTATGTTTAATAATAGTAAAATGTACAAAACATGTATATTTTTCACTTTATTTTTTTTTCTTTCGCATCGTCTTCCTCTGTGTTTTCGTAGCTGTTTATATTCTGTTGTTGATGTTAGTGGTAAAGATGGTAAAAAACTGTTGATGGTGGCTCAATTGCGACCATCAGATCATGCGCCTCTTTCGAGAATCTTTCTGTAATTGTGGTTTGGGCCTAGCTCTTGTTGGCGTTGCTACTATTGCTTTTATGATTACTGAAGTATCAGTGTTTCCATTAATGCGTTGCCTGACGCTAGCTGCATATATTATGTGAGTTCTTCAGCGGATATTTGCCTCCACAATTCGTCGCTTACAACGCTTAATTAAGCTTTCAGGTGTTTTTGCTGACCAAACAGATTTGATGTTAGCTCTGTACCTACTAATATTCAGTAAATGGATGGATGATGTTTGCCATTTACTGTTACTACGCAGAAAACGCTCCTTTTTGCCACTGGCTTTGTTTAAATTCGATCTTAAAATACCTTTCATTCACTGATTTCAATTAACTTTATTTCTATTTTTTTCACATTTTCTTCGATTTTATTACTTTTGCAGTTACGCATAATGTCAAACAAAGCTCTTCTGATGAAAATAACATTAGATTCTATAAAATCTGTAAATAGAAATGAAAACAACATTCAAGTCAAATATAATATCCATATTTCACAATGCCATCTTCAAATCATTGAAAACAAAAATGGTGAACATAAGTGAAGCAAAATCTAATTGTGTTTATTAAAACAAACCCTTGGCAATATACTAATCGTAAAATAAAAGTGCGACAAGGCCCGACAAATAAACAAAAACACGATTTAAAAAAATACATTTTATGAAATTTATTTCACATATTCTGTTTACCTTTCTGATATTTTTTAAATATTAACACGAAACATTAAGTTATCAATTTTTATATTGAAATAATCTACACACCTTGTACTTCCATATTAGCACTGTTGTTTTTCCATAGTAAATCACACAAAAGTGTAGTTTACAACTCAAATACGGTTAAAAATTACGAACGTCGAGAATTAAGTCATGCGGTTTAGATAACGACTGGGTTCCGACTAATTGTACGAGAAGGCACTACTAGTTACGTTATAAATTTGTGTGCTAGGCGATAGACCGGCTAATAAGCTGCAAAAATATGTGAAATTAGTAGACCTTTATTTGATCTTAAGATTTGACTTTTGACCGGATTTTACACGAAAATACTCCTACGTGCCGCGCAACTTCGTTTGCGTGATAAATGAAGAACCGCTCGACCGATTTTGTGCAAACTTCACATAAACCATCTACTAAATAGTCCGAACAAAGCCTAAACATTTGGTTTGGATAGGTGACCCCGTTCTTGAGTTATAAAATTACAACGAAAAGTGGCATTGATTTTTATGTATATAGACTAGCTGACCCGCGCAACTTCGTATGCGTGATAAATGAAGAATCGCTCGACCGATTTTGTACAAACTTCACATAAACCATCTACTAAATAGTCCAAACAAAGCCTAAAAATTTGGTTTGGATAGGTGAGCCCGTTCTTGAGTTATAAAATTACAACGAAAAGTGGCATTGATTTTTATATATATAGACTAGCTGACCCGCGCAACTTCGTTTGCGTGATAAATCAAGAACCGCTCGACCGATTTTGTGCAAACTTCACATAAACCATCTACTAAATAGTCCGAACAAAGCCTAAAGATTTGGTTTGGATAGGTGAGCCCGATCTCGAGTTATAAAATTACAACGAAAAGTGGCATTGATTTTTATATATATAGATATACTTATAGATATCACGAATTGCCTGTATCGAAAAACATCGTAATCCATTTTGTCACAGCATTTATTTGAATTCCAATTGAATTTATTACATTGTAATTACACTTTTTTTTGAAGAGCAATAAAATGTTTGGTTAAAAATCAAGGCTTTTGGCAATTAGATTTACGGATGACTGCCTCGAAGGCCTAGATATAAATATTTAAGGGGTGCTCTCATACAACAAACGTTGTTTTTTATTTTTACTATTTATTTAGTTACTAGTGAATGTTACGCGGTTTCACTCGTATAGCTCCCGTTCACGTGGGAATACGGGAATAAAATATAGCCTATGTTCACCGCAAAGAGTGTAGCTTTCTAACAGTGAAAGAATTTTTCAAATCGGTCCAGTAGTTTCGGAGCCTATTCGATGCAAACAAAGAAACTAACAATCATATCTTTCCTCTTTATAATATCCCTACTTCCCTACCAATATTATAAATGCGAAAGTAACTCTGTCTGTCTGTTACGCTTTCACGCCTAAACGGCTGAAGCGATTGAGATGAAATTTGGTAAAGAGATAGTTCGAGGCTCTGGGAAGGACTTAGGCTACTTTTTAACCGACTGCGCAAAAGGAGGGTTATGATTTTACGCGATAACGACTTCTACGCGGTCGAAGTCGCGGGGAACAGCTAGTTAATTATAAGTATAGGAGAATCCTCCATGCACAAATCTGACTCACCCCGATTTTTTCTGCAGCGCTAGCTCTGACGTTGCAAAAGTCCATAGGATACGCTAACCATCCTTCAGGTGGGCTGTAACCTTATCTGCCACCTTATTAGTATATAAAAAATCTATATTAAATTTCGATTTCACAACTCTTTATGTTCTGGGTATAAATTAAACAATACAGGGAGAGCTAATGTCAATTTCGATTTGCACCCCAATTTTAATCTGGTAACCTTATCTATCAACGCGGTGATCTGTGAATCGTGAATTTGTGTCTCTCATCTTAGCGTTAAGTCTGGGTTGCGTTCGTGACTTTTACTTTAAGAGTTGAAGGCTCGCTTTTATTAGCTGTATCGAACTACGAAGCTGAACTCAAAGATGTGGGATTTTTTTTTTGTATTTAGCTCTCCAAATTGACGTCGCCGGCCTGATGAAAAGCCGTGGCGCATCTAGCGATTGGGGTCACTCTCACAGTCTGTGGGACTTCTGACAGTGATCCTCAAGTTGGCGGCCCTGTGATGTGCCTCTTCACGCTCCGCTTGAAGAACCCGGGATTGTAAGATGTATGAAACACGTGTGCGGGCAGGTCGTTTCATACTTGTTGATTATTTTGATACTTGAAGGGCTTATTTCCAAAACAGCCACCTTAGACAAGTGGCACAAGCGTAAATCGCAAAAGAAAGGATAGAAATGATAGAATATATAGACCAATCACACACAAGCTAGTGACCCCGCCGTGGCGTGAGCGTCTATGCCGATGACGAGCTTGGATTTGATAGATCGACCTATTTATTCCTTTCGTTTGCGATTTACGCTTGTGCCACTTGTCTAAGGGGGCAGATCTTTCACAGGTCTCTATTGCAACCATGTCAGTTTCTTATAATGTTTCTTTTGCAGAATGCGGATTCGAACAAATGTTGCGATTGTAACTATAACCAACGATAACACATTGACGAAGAAAAATACACACTTGTAATACTACTGAGGTGCCAGACAAGCTCCGGCCCACCTTGATTACTGAAAGGTGTCAAATCTACCTTTAAGTACATTTAATAAGAACAAAAAATGAATTTTATATAAATTTTTCAAATGCTTTTAACCATTTTGTTTTGAGTGAGTTAAACAAACCGCGACATTATATAATGGTAAAGGATGCATTCTGCGATAGTTATATTTTGCGAAAGAAACAACTTGCGACAGTGACATTTTAAGACCGGTTGACATTTTGCGAAAACTGCCTTTTGTGAATAAACTATCTGAAGTAATCGTGCTATATATTCCAGAAACGTTTAATTAGAGTTTTGTTTATCAGTTATCTAGATCCTATAGCACAGACCTTTGACTTGACGGTGTTGCGTAAAAATTCCCACCGCACCCAATCCCCATACAAAAACAAAATCGAATTAAACGTAATATTTATTGTAAATAGGTATATAATTGTGCGTGATATATTAATGGCAACCCCTTTTTAATCTTATAATGGAACAGATAGGGTTACCAGTGAAAAAATTAGGGGACAAAATGTAAGGTGAAACCCACTTGTTAAGTGTTGTGGGGAATACGAGCATGAATGAATGGGTGATATATTAATGTTGATAAAAATTTGCATTTATGGGTGTTCAACTGAAGCGCTTGTGGCCCCGATGTGGTAGTAATAAAAAAATGTGTTTTTGGATATTATTACTATAAAGTAAAGAATCAGATAAAGTTAAGAAGACAGATAAAGTAAAGAATAGTGTGATAAGAGAACATTGCGGCATGACAGAAGATGTAGTGACTAAGATAGAGAAAGGGATGCTCAGATGGTTTGGACATGTGGAGAGAATGGATGGAAATAGGCTGACGAAACAGATTTATGAAGCGAGAGTGAATGAGCAAACTGGTAGGGGTCGACCTCGGCATACTCAAGTTGATAAAATCGATAATCTTCTGAGAAAAGGCCAGATCTAGAGTACCCTTAACCGAAGAGCATGTATGAAGACACTTATGAAAGTTGAAGAAGCGAAAGTTGTTTGCCAGAACCGTAGCAAGTGGAAATTCATAGTCTCTGCCTACCCCGTTGGGAGACAGGCGTGATGTTATGTATGTATGTATGTATTACTATCACACAACGTCGTCTAGCCTAAATTAAGCTAATTTCAGTTTGTGCTGTGGGATCTACTAGCAAGACGATTGATAAACATACCTTATAACGGGTGTTTTTTTTAGAGGTATAGAACTTTAAGTTGGCCTAGCTGTTTTAACCGGCGGTATTTTTGTCAGCTGTAAAGTGATTTATGTTTAGTATGGTTTGGCATTTTAACATAAATAGACTGAAGCCTGAACAATGCTTCCAAATTGTGCAAATTTATTTTGAAAATCATGGTTCTTTCCGAAATGCGTATCGTGATTTTCATAAGCGAATTTTCTTTAGCGGTGCAGCTCACTTTTGGTTGAATGGATACATCAATAAACAAAACTGCCATATTTGGGGTGATGATGATCCTCAAGTGTATGTTGAGACACCGTTACATCCAGTAAAACTGACTGTGTGGTGTGCTTTATAGGCTGGTGGAATAATTGGTCCGTACTTCTTTAGAAACGATGCTGACCAGAATGTTACAGTCAATCGTGACTGCTATAGAGCGAAGATTACTGACTTTTTCGTTCATCAATTGAACAACCATGTTGTGCAGGAGTAGTGGTTTCAACAAGACGGCGCAACATGTCACATTGCTCGTGCCACAATTGATTTATTGAAGGAAACGTTTGGTAACCGCATAGTTTCACGTTTTGGACACGTGGATTGGCCTCCAGAGTCGTGCGATTTTACGCCACTTGACTATTTTCTGTGGAGATATGTGAGGTCGCTCGTCTACGCCGATAAGCCCGAAACGATTGACCACTTGGAGGATAACATTCGGAGCGATATTGTCGCTATACGGCCACAAATGTTGGGAAAGTCATCGAAAATTGGACCTCTAGATTAGACTACGTCCGAGCCACCCCTGGCGGTTATATGCCAGAAATCATATTTAAATTATAATGCCAGAAGATTTCCTTTCGAATAAAGTCATTTCCATATCAATAAAAACAATCACCTTTGTTTTATTCCATTTCAAAGTTCTATACCTCGAAAAAAAAACACCCTTTATTATGAGACATAGAAATCATCCAAAGTTCAAAACATTTGTAGATCACAAAAATAAGTGACCTGACCTGGATTGCCTGGATCGAACATAGGAGGGAACCGCAGCGTCACTCACACTAACCATAACCACTGCGACATTCCTTTCTTTTTTAAATATTAATTTCGCGAAAATGACGACACCCACCGAATGGACAGCCATCTAACAAAGCGTTTACGAGGACTTCCGTGATTCAGATGTTAAACCTTTTGGTAGTTCTTAAGTTGAAAGACGTATGGATGGACGCCTTGAAAATATATCTTTTTTTCGTTCCTCACTCACCGTAGCCTACAGGCTCGTAGCCAACCTGTTCATGCTATGCTACCGCGACTCCCAAGATTATCGGCCTGCAAAACCGGGAGCCAGAGGCGACGGGGGGCTGCTCACCGTCCTTACAGAAGCAGGCCCACGGCGGTGACGTAGGAGTTCACGCATGCCTCACGCCCTTTTTTTTAACGTGAGGAAAAATCCTTCATGGATGCTATGCCGGACTCCTACCGACTAAAAAACCTCTCGTAACGCCCAACAGCCTACGGTTTGGAGCCCCGGGTAAGCCCTCGGAAGGATGTCCCAGGACTCCCAACAGACCTACGGCTACCACTGTGGCCTCGCCAAGCGGGTGGTTTGGGTACTTTCCCGCGTCTTTGGGGGTTTTAGGGTGCCATCCTGCTTCTTATGGAGCATGCCTCACGCCCTAAGAAGCGGAATAACACCTGAACCAAATTATTATCATTGCTGTTAGTGAACGTTTGCAGGTCAGAAAAAGACTGATGGATTATGTGAGCTACTTTCCAACCCCAAAGATGAGATTAGCAGCCCAACCTGTAGGCGAGTTTGTGGTAGAAGCCAAAGTCTGTCGGGAATCCTGGGATACTCTTCCGAGGGCTCACCCGGGGCTGACGGCCATATGCAAAGACTTCTATATAAACTGAGGTTTATGTAGAAGAAGAAGACCTCAGTTTATATAGAAGTCTTTGGCCATATGTTGCTGGTTTTCCACATATAAAAAAAAGACTACCGCGACTAACGCTCAGATGATGCTCGAAACCCATAAAATGATTCATACAAGTTATATGAGCGTTTACAGCCTCTATACAAAATAAAGCGCGAGTTTCTTTTGTGCGTTCATTTAATATTTTCATAGTCGGTTTTACGCGATGTTCGCGAACACAATGACTTTGAGTGCAAGCTTTAATGGCGGCCGATCGTAAAAAAATGCCTTAAAAATATGTCTTTGGGTGTTCTATTGTAAAGATTTAAAATGTTGTTTTTGATGGTGCACTGTCTTGCAACATAGAAATATGTTTTAATATTTATTTTATTGTAAACTAGCGGAACCGCGGAACTACGTTAATGTCGTTACAGCTCTGTTTTTCTGTAGTTTAATATGTATGTATATAATCTGTTTTTATTGCAAACCTAAATTAATGATTCTGACTTTTTTTTTAACGTGAGGAAAATCCTACATGAATGCTATGCCGGACTCCTACCGACTGTAACTACTACTGTCTACGGTTGGGAGCCCCGGGTAAGCCCTCGGAAGGATGTCCCAGGACTCCCAATAGACCTACGGCTACCACTGCGGCCTCACCTAGGGAGGGGTTCGGGTGCTATCCCGTGTCTTTGAGGTTTCAATCAATCAAATCGGCCTATGGTAGTCCACTCCTGGACGTAGACCTCTCCCAATTTACGCCACAAAACACGGTCCTGTGCTTTCCTTTTTTGGGGGTTGTTCGGACGTTACCCCCACTTCTTGGGGGGCGTGCGTGAATCTCTTACGTCGCGCTGTCGTCTAGGGCCTGCTTCTGTAAGGACGGTGAGCAGTCCCCTCACCACCCTCAGGCCCGCGGTCACGGAGGCCGATAGTCAATGAATCCGCCTAATTCGCAACAGTGAACTGCGGCGCACTGGCGTGAAAACTAGTACGCAGTTTCCTGAACGGATTAAATAATGGAACCGCTCAGCTTGCAGTGAGCTTTAGGCGAGTTCGCAGTGGTAGCCAAGGACTGCCGAGAATTCTGGGACCTCTTTCCAAAGAGTTATCCGGCGCTAGTAGGCGGGTAGTAGAAAACCACTGATGACCACAATACGGCTCACCACCTATTACGTGGGACTAAACGTCAAAGGTGAAATTTGGGCATATAATATCCCTCTGACTACCCCTTCGGGGATAAAAGGCGTGATTATAATGTAGGTATGTATGTATCGTTATGATCGCGTAAAACAACCTAGGCCCTTATACGCAATATTAAAAGCGCTAACAATGAAAGAAAACAGCGGATAACATTAATTAACGCTTGCATTTCGTACTTAGTAATTCACATTGCCACAAAATGCGTAAGCGACGATGTCATAGATTAAATAAATTACAGATGGCAAATATTAAGAAGCTGTCCTGGGACATCCTTCCGAGGGTTTCCACTGGGCTCCCGACAGTAAGCAGTGACTTTTAGAGGTAATAGGCCGGTATGTCATCCATGAGAGATTTCCGCAAGAAAAAAAAAATTAAAAAAAAGGTTTTTTATACCTATACTTACATTGATCCACTTGCATTTTTTATACCACTAAAGTGGCAGACAAGCATACGGCCCCACCAGATGTGTCGGTGGTCACCGCAGCCTATGGACGTTTGCAACACAAGAGGCGCCACACGCGCTGCCTACCTTGTAAAAACCGAGGCAGGGAGATCATTCCACAACCTAAGTGTACGCGAAATAAACTTGCGTATGCATTCCAATCGCTTGTAAACGTTATCGGAAAAGTTCCCCGTCTTGCCACTATTTTTTAATAAAAAACCGTGAACTACAAAAAAATAATTCCATGAAATCAGTAAACTGACACATCAAGGTTCATAAGAATCGATTGATTAGACTATGTAGTAGTGATGTGTGTTTTTTTGGGTTGTCTCGATCACAAAGCACAAGCATAAATAATCTTAATTTGGGCTAGATAGTGTTGTGTGAAATATTGATCTATACTAATAATATAAAGAGGTAACGTTTGTGAGGTTGTGAGGTTGTGAGTTTGTGACGTTGTAAGGGGTAATCTCTGGATCTACTGAACCGATTTTCACAAATTAAAAAGCTACGTTATTATGGAGTGTCATAGGCTATAAATCATCACGCTACAATTAATAGGAGCTGAGCAGCAATGAAAAATGTAACACAAATGAAGTTGTGTGTCAGCTAGTTTCTTTATTAAAAAAAAAACAATCTTAACGTAAACCTTCTGTTTTTAACTTAATCTATGACTCTCATACAGTCAGCGAATTAGCAATTCCTACTCATTGCTTGATTAGCATTTAACGGAAGAAATCGTTGTAGGTTTTAATTCACGCCTTACTTCATTTTAAGATGTATTGTCATTATCCTAGCACCACTCCCAGTTTCTGTAGCTCCACTAGCTCAGTGATAAAGAGGAAAACAGAAAAGTCCGAAACTACTGGACTGATCTGAAAAATTCTTTCACTGTTAGGAAGCTACATATTCCCAGTGAACATCCCTGCTATAATATTATAAATGCGAAAGTAATTCTGTCTGTCTGTCTGTTGAGCTTTCACGCCTAACCGGCTGGAGCGACTCAGACGAAACTTGGTATAGAGGGATAGTTCGAGGCCCTAGACAGGACAGAGGTTACTTTTTAACCGACTGCGCAAAAGGAGGGTTATAATTTTACGCGATAACGACTTCTACGCGGTCGAAGCCGCGGGGAACAGCTAGTAGGCTATATATTATTCTTGTATTCCAACGGAAACGGGAGCAAAGCGGGTGAAACCGCGTTACGTCTGCTAGTCTATACTAATATTATCACGATGAAAGATTTGTTTTTTTGTTTGTTTGTTTGTAACAAATAGGCTCCGGAACTACTGGACCGATTTGAAAAATTATTTCACTGTTGGAAGCTACACTCTTTGTGGTGAAAACAGGCATATCTTATTCCCGTATTCCAACGGAAACGGGAGCAAAGCGGGTGAAACCGCGTTTCATCTGCTAGTTAACTATAAAGAGTGCTGATTCTCAAAATTTATAGCTAAGAATTATCTCGAACACATCGGCTTTCATACAAAAAATCCGCTTCAAAATCAGTCCATTCGTTCGGAAGCTGTGACGCCACAGATAGACAAATACACAGGCTAAACCCGCTAAACCAATAATACCTCTCATTATTTCGTCGGACGCTAAAAAGAAGCTCTTTAACCTAAAAAAATGTCCATTATAAAATTATCCTTTCCCAAGACCTAGTTTTAAAAAAAACCGTGTGTCATTGTGTGTAATCTGTGGTAAACACGACCGTGAAGTCGTTGACCCGTTGCTAATCGAATTAACTCGGCAGGGAAGCCCTAAGTTACTAAAATTTTATGTTGAAAACATACGGGAGGACGTTCGAGGCGGGCTGAAGAACGAGCGTTTTTTAGTTTTATTTTTTTCTTACAATTCCTCATGGATGTTACGTGGGAATCTTACCGTCTAAAACCAGACGAGGACTCACTACCGACTAAGTCCGGGAGCCACAGGTAAATCCTGGGACAACACTCCCTTCTCTTGGATCTCTTGGAAGAAATTGCTACCGATAATAAGACTCTTTGTACTTCTTTCCGAATCCGATATCAATGTTAAGTACCAAGTCTTATCATTACCGTGTGTTGGTTTCCATCAGTGCTAAAACAATTATTTTATCTCTGCCTAACCCTAACGTTGACTGGTAGAAAATGCCTTAGGATTAAGTCCGCCTTAAACTCTGTGCAAATGTTTGAGATAAATAAATAAATCCACATGAAGGAAAGTGAAGCGATAAGCATCGAGCACTCTAAAAATCATTTCAAGAATCCACTCATTGCAGAGTCAACGAATACTACGGAGAGCCTATTAACGTGTACAATTGATGTGGAACTTGCAATAAATATATTACGAATTACGAATAACAAACTGACTTGTACTTATATTCCACAATTTTCTAATCATTTAAGAGCTACACAAACAATATAAATAAAATAATATTGATCAGAACCGCACCAAACATTTTCCCGTATATTTCCTAAGAAGTTTATCCAAGAACTGAAAGCCCGGTATCAACTTGTGTATGCAAACATCGTTTTGATGGACAGTAAGTGATATGCTATGGACCGGGTGAGCCTCCCTAAGGTGCCCGATTAGAGTACTTTGTTACATAATTGGTTCAGAGACTGGGGAGGTCTCTACGAGGATTTTAAGGAGTGCTTTTGATTTAGTAATAACATACCTTTTTTTTTATAAGTTGCAAATCTCCACGGACTCAGAAAATTCACGCTAATAGTCATTGTGAGATAGGGATGTTAGATTTATGACAGGCTTGGCTTTTGATTGGTTGTTTCATGGATACGCTATTACAACAGGTTGCTAAATGAAATTAAAAGTTTGTCCCTAAAAAAGTTCAAAAAAATTATAAAATGTAAATACATGATTATTTACTGGATAAAGAAGCCTGGAAATTACCTGATCAGCTGGATTCTCAAAAATGTTTTTTAGATGCATAGTTTTTAGAATAGATCACAATAAAAGAATAACCCGCCGAGTTTCTTCCTAGGTGAGTGGCGTTGTGAACTGGTGGTAATTCTTTTGTTTATATTCGGGACGTTTTACAAGTGCATCTGTATATGCCTAGTGAATCAATCAAATCAGCCTATATCAGTCCACTGCTGGACGTAGCCCTCTCCCAAATTACGCCACAACACACGGTCCTGCGCCTTCCGCATCCAATCAGTCCCTGCGACCTTTTTCAGGTAGTCAGTCCATCTGGCGGGGGGTCGTCCTACCCTACGTGTACCAAGTCGCGGTCTCCGCTCCAGAACTCGTTTGCTCCACCTACCATCTGTTCTCCTACAGATATGACCAGCCCACTGCCACTTCAAACTGCATACTCTGCGAGTCTGCTGTATATATCGACCACTCTAGTTCTATGCATAGTGAAATAAATATATTTTTGTTTGTTTGTCATTTGCTGAAGGCATATGGACCCGCGACCAAGAAAAGGTCGTAGTCAGTTCCTAAAAGCAAGATGTACAAGACTAGTGGGATATGAGGAAAATTGAGATCTACGAGCACGAAAACTGTGGACTGCGCTCAGCTGATATCATTGGTAGGGTTCCGTACCCAAAGAGTAAAAACAAAACCCTATTGTCAATTGGACCTTTCCTTTTTTGTTTTTTTTTTTTCAAATCTAGCTCGCCAAATTGACGTCGCCACCAGCTAGATGGAAAGCCGTGGCGTATCTAACGATTGGGGGTGGCCCTGTGATGTGTCTCTTCACGCTCCTCGTGAAGAACCCGGGATTAATTTCTTCTTAAAAAGGCTGCTGTCACAAGGTGTGGGGATGAACACCCTATGAGTGGTGAGGGCGCATTGACAGAAGGCAACAAAATTGTTGGGGAAAATGCCGCGTGATTGAAATTACATGACCAAAAGCGGCTTTTTATTTTAAAGTGAGGGAAAATCCTCATGGATGCTAATGCCGGACTCCTACCGACTAAAATACCTCATGTAACGCCCAACAGCCTATGGTTGGGAGCGCCGGGTAAGTATGTCCCAGGATGACCAAAAGTGGCTGCTTGAAATACGAATTGGCGTGAGAATTCAGTGGTAATAAGACCCCTCAGCACTTTACAGGTCAAGAACTCATTTCCTGTAGAACATCAGGATAGGATATGATTAAATTGTGGGTGCGTGGACCTGCGGACTCAGTGTTCTGTAAACGATCACTGCAGTAAGCAACTTTTGATATGACTGGTCTAAGGATGGCACCAACCACTGGGCGGAAACTCCAGCTTGAATATGTGCGTGTGATCAATAAAATGTAAGCAAATTGTCCGTCAACGCGCACGTCAACTCTACTGACAGCTGTGGCGCGACAGGGAGTTGCCGATCTGTATGACAATGTAATACTATTATAATTATCTTATCTTTGCCACTACTTAATGACATGTATTTCATTTACAAGCATTTTCGTGCTTTGTAAGGCACGTCAAGCAGTTGTCCATTTTTTGGATAACAGCATGATGCAATTTATGTAAGTAAGTATGTGTGTAAATTTTGGGTGTGTTTTGATTTTTGATTGACGAATCAAAATCAAGTTTTTTTTCCCAATTTCTAGAGCCAAAGGTCTGCTCTTTTCAAAATTTACCCTTTCTTGATCTCAATCGAGAAAAAGAAATGTCCATACATTTCTTTTGCGCAAAAGTTAAATTGTATCAAGTTTTTTTTGTATGAACTTTTTCGAGAAAGATATATGTGCAAAGTTAACGATATCGCGATACATTCTATGGGAAAGTTGAATTTCTTGGTAGCGACTTTTTGAAACGTTTTATATAATCTAAATATGTAAGGGCTTCTTTTCGAAATTGGAAATCCCTCATGGATGCTATGCCGGACTCTTGCCGACTAAAACCAGACGTGACTACCACTCCCTACGGTTGGGAGAGTTGTCACGATTCCTGAGATACAGCCTCATGACGAAGAGACAAACATACGGCAAAGTCTCATGAATAAGTTCCTGTCTTAAACCCTTTGGGTACGGAACCCTAGAAATGGTGTCTTGGGCAAGATGCTGTATGAAAGTTTCTATTTTTAGAGGTCCGTACTCAAATACTAAACACCTAATACTGAGACTCCGATCTCAATTACCACAATACAGCTTGTAAATCAGACTGATTTTCCAAAAAAAAAGGGGGGGGGGGACAACAGGTGTAATTACTTGCCGTCTTTTGGTACGGAACTCTCTTATAACCCTCGGAGTTGGTTGGCTACAACAAAATACGTTATACCGTTAAGCAACATCATACACTTAAGTAATAAGGGCCCACATACACTCCAAGAGAACGCTCTAGGCGATCATCGCACTTCATTTCATATTCAAAGCGCAAATTTGATGAAAAAAATACAATTCTTCAGTTACCCCCGTGTGTTTGGTCTGGCACTCCTTGTTCTTGGTGTGTGGTACAAGTTAAAGATCGACAGCGAAATACGGTTTCATTTCATTTAAGGTAATACGATTAAGGTTTTGACTGCGTTCTGAAGTTTCCCATATGAACTTGTTACAGTGTAATTGAGTAACTGACATTCAAGTAGTATGCCCTGAACATCTTAATTGAGGAACATGTGAGATAGGGTTAGCATCCGAGATCATTTAAAGACATTTAGCTAGACAAAATAACACTGCTCGATTTTTGGGAGGCAATGGCGACATCCAGCTAGTTAAGTATCACTATTACAAGACTATTGACTTGACAGTGATCTTTAACTTGACGGCCAAATGATATGCACGTGCAGGCAAGATGACGGCGATGAAAGGCTCATGCACGTTCTTTGCGACTACTCTTAGTCTTACCCGTGGAGCCAGTGCTACTTTGCAGGTAATGCTTCGATATGATCACGCATCTGCGGTTTCCAGCATCCCATACTCTGATGTCGCCAGGATCCGCAAAGCTCGTTCCTGATTCGGGCGTTTTAGCAGGCCTCCGTCACTCGCTCAAAATCGCGCGCTATGTACCTACCGCTCGGCATCTCCCTGGGGATACAACTGGCAGAGGGCTGCCGGTCACTGCCGGACGCCCGACTGAGCGCTCGCATCGCACCGCACCGCACGTTTCCCGCGCTTACGCTTCGAAATACCGAAACCACGTAATTATTGTGCAGTGGATGGGTGTAATAGTACAAAAACAAAAGAAAATTTGTCGTTTTTTAAATTGCCGAGAGACGAAGAAAGCTGAGTAATATTTTAAATCTTACCAATTTGAATGTTTTTACCATTTATTTGTTTGAACATAAGTAGGTAGGTGATAAGTACCTATGTAAATCTTAAATTAAGGAGTTATTTGAGTCAGGTATTATAAAATTGTTGTTTTTTATAGGCAATTCAATGTTTTATAGAATTTGTAGGTAAATAGGTTTTATAGGTGCGCTCGTGGTCCCGGGGACTCAGTGTTCTGTAATCGATCACTGTAGTAAGCAACTTTCACTATGGCCAGTTCTTGGATGGGTGACCATTCATGTGACCACTTTGTGACCTTTATTTGAGCGTTTCCGTGCTTCGGAAGGCACGTTAGGCCGTTGGTCCCGGTTGCCAATAAAATAGCAGTCAGTCAAGTTGAAGGCCTTTTTAGGCGGTTTGAATAATTTAAACAGCAGAGGGTAACAACCTGTACTTGGTACAAACTATAAAAAAATGAAATGTGGGCATCTAATATGCCTCTGCCTTCCCCTTCGGAGATCTACGCGTGACCATATATGTATGTGTGTGTAACATGGTAAGGTAGGATGGCCGGGTGAGATAGGTGAATAGCCGGTACTTACGCTAAAGGTAATGTCAGTTAAATTTAGATTTCTTTGATATTTTAGTTATGGGTAGGCATAAGATAAACAATATAAATATATAGGTATACCTACCTACTGTGATTCATAATTTATTTTTGGTCTTTACGTGCATTTATAAAAGCGTGTTTTTCTAGGGTTTTTTTAAACCATTCATAATTTTTTTCCTTACATTCCATTACATTGTTAGTTACATACACGTCGACCTACTAAAAGCGTATTAAAACATGGTTGATTCGTAACATTTGTTTTATTACAACAATCATTATAGGTTCAACCCTAGCGCATTCTTACGATGACGTCACTCGCACAGCGGGCAACACAGTCTCGACGCTATGAGCGCGTGTTTAAGGTACAATTCTTCTCGTTCTGAGCAGCAGGTATTATTATTAAAATTTTGTAGGCTAATATAGCGTAGGTATTGTCGCTTTTGTATGGGAGTGATGTATCTGTTACGTAGTAACTATTTAGTAATCTGTGGTTTTAGGTTAAGCAATAATTAATGTGTCCTACATGTCTGTGAAATAAAGGTTTCTTTCTTTTCTGTTCCGCAAAAATAGACGGCGTATCGCGCCTGGGTCAGAGCTTGGGCGATGAGGAAATCGAACGTGGCTCGCCTCAGCCAAAAATTGAAGCTATGATACCACATCTATACTAATCTATACTAATATTATAAAGAGGAAAGATTTGTTTTTTTGTATTTTTGTTTGTTTGTAACGAATAGGCTCCGGAACTACTGGACCGATTTGAAGAATTCTTTCACTGTTGGGAAGCTACACTCTTTGCGATGAATATAGGCAATATTTTATTCCCGTATTCCCACGGGAACGGGAACTACGCGGGTGAAACCGCGTGACGTCCGCTAGTATTAGATAAACAGGTTAAAATAAATACTCCTCTCGTTTTTACCGTCTCCAAACAGCTGCTCTCTCCTCACTTGGACCAACCACACTCCCACTCTCCCACCTCAGCTAGGTTTTTACTTGACAAAGTGTGTTTTACATTTTATATTCAGCAGAACTGACATCCTAGCTCCAAGCTCCAGGCGGGCGGAGAAAAATCAACAGTCGTTACCTTTTGTTATTTGAAGTTATTTAATTATCTTGCTGATGTTTTTCAGAGATTGTCGGAATCTGGTGGGCGATGTTGTCTGGGTAATTTGTCCTATTTATACTCCTGACGTGGGTAGGTAGAGAAATGATAATTAATTAATGAAAATATCAAGAGGCTCATTCACCGATCAATGTTCAGCCGAAACCTTAGGGGTTATTTTATTTATAGAGTAAGCTATGCAGTATCCCTACTAACATAATAAATGCGAAACTAACTCTCTGTCTGTCTGTAACGCTTTCACGCCTAAACCACTGAACCGATTTTAATGAAATTTGATATAGAAATAGTCTGAGTTCCTGGGAAGGACATAGGCCACTTTTAAACCGACTACGCAGGAAGAGGGTTATGATTTTACGCGATAACGACTTCTATGTGAACGAAGCCGCAGGGAACAGCTAGTAATCTAAGCCAAATTTCAGCTACAATCGTTGAGCAGTTAGAGCACGCCAAGTGTGTGGATAAACACCCTGACTGCGGCTAGCAGTGACCGTGGGCATCGTCTATACTAATATATAAAGAGAAAAGATTTGTTTTTTTGTTTGTTTGTTTGTGTAACGAATAGGCTCCGGAACTACTGGACCGATTTGAAAAATTCATCATCACTGTTGGGAAGCTACACTCTTTGCGTTGAACATAGGCTATATTTTATTCCGTTATTTCCACGGGAGCGGGAACTACGCGGGTGAAACCGTGTGACGTCCGCTAGTATTTAATAAAACAATTTCTTAAACACATACCATTACTGATATACCATCTGGAAGGTATTTCTCTATCAGGTCTATTATACACACAAATGCAGAGTATTACGTTAAACAAAAAGCTATTACCAAACTTCTCAAACGATGCAAATTAAAATATCCAGTTGAAACTAACTACACGTGCAGTTTACACCGGATGAAACTAGTTTTTGGAGCGGCCATATTGGAAAAATTACCATTTCGCCGGCGCCGTACGAGTTTCAAATCAATTAAGTGTTCCAGTTTAATACCATGCAGTGAAGTGAGGTGGGATTATAATTTATTATCTGGGGGATCAAAAAGTCTTTTATGTCATGAGAAAATAGTAATAAATTATACAAAAACATCTGTCGTCTACTCCCACCTGTTCCGTTGAGTAGTTCTGTTAACAGAACAAATGGTAATGCAATTCCCACCTGTTCTGTTGGCAGAACTACCAGTAATTTTTTATTCCCATTAGTTCTGTCCACAGAACAAATGGTAATTCAATTACCACTTGTTCTGTTGAGTAGTTTCTTGGCTGCCAAGAACATGTGATCGCCGAAGGGGTGGGCAAAGACAGATCATAATTTAATTAACTCACAATTTAATTTTGTATCACGTTGTATGTAGGTAGATGGTGAACCTATATCCGTATTGAAATGGACAGGCGCAGGTTTCTGTTGCCGTTGTTGAAAATTTTCTCTTTTTTTTGACTGACATGTTACTTAGAACTGGAACCAAACGGCTTAACGTGCCTTAAGGTGCGGTTCCACTTAGGCGGAGCGGAGAGGAGATGTGCCGCGATTCACCCATCACGGTGCGGAGCGGAGAAGAGATGTGGATTTTAAGCCATGTGATTGGTGAATTCTCAATCCGAGAGCTTGGCACTGCAAAAGTGGCTTATAATATGTTCACCAAATTTCGACTGCCTCTGTGGCGCAGTCGGTACTTCGGTAGTGATACCGCCTGCGGCGCTGGAGGTCGTGGGTTCGATTCCCACCGGAGACAAATATTTGTGTGACCCCCGGCGCTAGACAGACGACGGGGCGGGCCGGGCTTTTTGCCCGCGAAGTAATAAAGACCGCGTCTGTCCGCCGATGCCCGCGACTGCCCGCCCCGCGAACGCAACGCACACGACGGCGACGGGCGGGCAGTTAGTTCACTACGTTCGTTCTAGTGAAGAGCGCGTCAGTGAAAATGGATACCCAGAGAATTCGAGTCGTTGCTTATTTAATGTACAAAAAAAGAAAGAGACGCAATCGTAATAGGGAGTACTGGGTACTCGATGACAACTCATCCCATACTGCAGGCGTATATATTGCCTGGCATATTTGATTCCATAGCTTCCTCTTTTTAACCGGCTTCAAAAAAAGGAGGAGGTTCTCTATTCGTCTGTATGTATTTTTTTTTATGTATGTCCAGCGATAATTCCGTCAATTATAGACGGATTTCAAAATTTTTTTTTTTGTTGAATAGGGGTTACTTCTGAGGTGGTCCCATTTTCACCAGGTCAGGATCAGATGAAGGGATCTTGGAGAAAACGAGGGCAACCACCGAAAATTGTAGGGACAACTAGTGTGCTTGTTAATTTTTTAATTAAGTGCTTTAATGTTCTACACTTTAATGAAGGTATGGCGTCGATCTGATGATAGAGTCGAAAGACAGTCGAGGGCATTCCTAAACAATTTACAGCAGTTATCTTGTGTTTGGGCTTAATTGATTTGTATTGATGAGAACTTTACACCTAGATTGATAGATCCAACTTCAAAAAAAAAGAAAGGTCTCAATGTTTTATGTATGTTCACCGTCAATTATTGACGGCTTTCAATTCTTTTTGTTGAATAGGGTTTACTTCTGAGGTGGTCCCATTATAACCAGGTTAGGATCTGATGATGGGATCCTGGAGAAATCGAGGGCAACCACCGAAAATTATAGGCACAACTAGTGCGTTTGTTAACTTTTAATTCAGTGCTTTAATGTACTACCATTAATAAAGGTCCGGAGTCGATCTGATGATGGAACCAAAAGAGATTCGAGGGAATTCCTTAAAGATTTACAGCAGCTACCTTGTGTTGGGGCTTGATTAATTTGTATTGATGAGAACTTTCACCTAGATAGATATATTTTTCGGTTCACCCGCCACTTAAAATAATGAAAAAAAATTTTTCAATAAAAAATACAACCGACTTCCAAGAAATCCTGAAAAATAAAATTTACTTAGCACAAAGTAATATGTAGTTGATTTATCAGATTTTATTCAATATAATATTGAAGTTGGTGCCATGAATAATACCTCCCTGAACCTATGAATTTACTTGGCGCCGACTTCAATATGATATTGAATAAATCTGATAAATCAACTACATATTAGGTACTTTGTGCTAAGTAAATTTTATTTTTCAGGATTTCTTGGAAGTCGGTTGTATTTTTTATTGAAAATTTTTTCATTTACATCGTGATATTCTTTTAATGCCGTATTATAAATCGGCGATCTTTTTTCGACTTGAGAAATTAAATTTTCGACGTCGAAGGCGTCCATCACTAGAAAACGTGCGGCGAGGACTGAGCCTGGCCGGCCCGCGCCGCCCCGCGCCGCCCCGTCTGCGTTACTTCATACAAACTGGTTTGTGTGATTCATGGCGGCGAGCCACGGACATGCCGCGCCGCCAGTGCCCGGCGGACAGCGGCGGCGCGGTCTTTTTGCCCTTCGTGTGCGTTGGTAGTATAGGATTCCTTTAGCGCTATCGTTCGCGGCGAAATTGACCGGCCCGGCCCGCCCCGTCGTCTGTTTTACGCCTAAATGTTTGTCTCAGGAGTCTGGGTGTTTCTATGTATAATATGTATGTATTTGAAAGTATATAAGTATTAATATCCTTGGTCTGATACCCATAACACAAGCAGGTTATTCCTAGCTTACTTTAAGATCAGATAGTGTTGTGTGAGATGTCCGTGAATATTTAATTATTTATTTATTTATAATTGACGCCGCCCGCCTGATGGAAAGCCATTGCAGCGATTGGGCCCAATCCTACAGTCCGTAAACTTCTGACAGTGGTCCTCGGGTGGGTGGGTAGCGTGTCTCCTCACGCTCGGCTTGAAGAACCCGGGATTGTAAGAGAAGGGAAACAAGTGCGCGGGTAGGTGTCGTTGCAAACTTTTATTTATTTAACTCCAAAATGCATGGAGAGATACAAAGCTAGGAGAAAAATATCCTCCTGCAGGACCGCGAGAGGAGACATTGCATGATATAATAGAGAAAGGCAAAATGTGAATTTTTATAGTAGTAGTAGGTAGAGTAGTTTTTCTTTTTATAGATATTTTAAATCGCTCATAAAAAAGTAGGTAATTCATCAAAAGTCTATCAAACTATCAAACAGTGACGCTACACAATCGATAACAGCACAGTCATACCTGGTCTGGTTCCTGGAAGCTTGCACAACAACTGATAACGATGTTTACACGTAACACATGCGCGTGGTATATGATTACAGAGTTATAATGAATCATTTTATTCGAGGTTCTTGCTTACATAGTCAGATTGTTGCTGGTTAAAAACTTCTTGGAAATCGAGATAATGGAGTGGGCTGCTCACCGTCCTTACAGAAGCAGGCCCATGACTGCAGCGTGACGTGAGGGATTCACGCACGCCCCCCTTAGAAGCGGGATCACACCCGAAACCCCCCAAAGACGCGGGATAGCACCCGAACCACCACCAAGGCGAGGCCGCAGAGGCGACCGTGGGTCTGTTGTGAGTCCTGGGACATCCTTCCGAGGGCTTACCCGAGACTCCCAACCATAGGCTGTTGGGCGTTACGTGTGGTTTTCTGGTCGGTAGGAGTCCGGCATAGCATCCATGGGATTTTCCATCACGTTAAAAGGTTATAAATTTATAATGAATCATTTCATTCGTGGTCTTACTATGTTTACATAGTCAGATTGTTGTTGGTAAAAAACTTCTTGGAAATCGAGATAATGGTTGGAACTCTAGATAATGGATCATCTACTAGAATTGTGGACTGAATTTAGATAGTACAATACTTCCATATTGTAGCGAACTTCGAAAACACTTAGATCGACAAGTCATTGCTTCGACAGACAATTATTATTAGACAGCCCCGTGTTGTGACGGGGTCCCGTGTTGCGACAATAAATCATGAGGGTGTCGTAAGAGGCGACTAAGGGAACACTTTAGCAATAAGATCCATTGCGTACAGAAGGAAAACTTGAAATGAGACCCGGTTGTCAGTAAAATGACAATCGTTAAGCCAAGTTGAAGGCCTTATGTTATGGGCGACTAAAAAAATTCAACTACGAGTCGCAGTGACCTGCGCCTTTCCATTTCAACATGGCGCGATAGGCTCACCAGTTCACCACCTATTACGTGGGAAATAAAACTATAAGATGAAATGTGGGCCTGTACTAGATGCCTCTGCCTACCCCTTCGGGGATAAAGGCGTGACTATATGTATGTATGTACATACCTTAGAATTACCACTACTTCGAAAGACAATACTTAGACAAGACACATCTTCGAATGACCACTACTAGGAATTTTTTTTTTACGTTCTCACAAAATAATAATGCTCCGAAATGTATTAAAAAATGTGTTCTACGTGCAATGATTATTATTCCGAACCCGAACCGAAATCCTGACCCGGTCGCGGGTTAGGTTAGAAACTTAAAAAATATGCAACGCTAGATGATGTTCGCGGCTTCGCCCGCGTGAAATTCGGTACCCGTTAACGACTCCCTAGGGAACATATTCCCGGGATGGAAAGTAGCCTATGTGTTATTCCAAACCATAAGCTATCTCTGTATTAAATTTCAGCCCAATCCGTTCAGCTGTTACAGCGTGATTGAGTAACAAACATCCAAACATCTAAACATCCTAACATCTACACAAACTTTCACATCTATACTAATAAATAATAATATATTTATATTATAAAGACGAAAGATTTGTTTTTTTGTTTGTTTGTTTGTAACGAATAGGCTCCGGAACTACTGGACCGATTTAAAAATACTTTCACTGTTGGGAAGCTACACTCTTTGCGGTGAACATAGGCTATATTTAATTCCCGTATTCCCACGGGAATGGGAACTACGCGGGTGAAACCGTGTGAGACGTCCGCTAGTTTATAATAGTAGTAGTATTTGTTCCGAATTCCGAACGTAATCCTCTTTCCAAACTGACCCGACATCTCGTTCCTATCATAACCCGAATTACGCAGATTACCAATAGCAGGGCAGATAAGCATACGGCCACTGATGGTTGGTTACTGCAGCCTATGCACGTTTGCAACACCAGAGGCGCTACACACGCGCTGCCGACCCGGTTGTGACCACCTACTGTTGAAAATTTTCAAGCCGCCCATAAGATCTTCAACCTGGCTTAACGATTGTCATTTTACTGACAACCGGGTTTCATTACGAGTTTTCCTTCTTTAAGCAATGGATCGTTTTGCGAAAGTGTTCTCTTTAGTCGCCTCTTACGACGCGTGGCGACATTTTGTACTATTTTCCGTTGCCACACGAAGCCCCGTCGTCGGAAGGATATTACAGTGTAAAAATGCTGAAGCGAAATTTCACGGACGTGGAGCCATGGGCTTCCACTACAAATCTATTACATTTACTCGACTGGGCGTATTCTCTAGAGAATATTCTAGAATATTCAAAATACCTTGAATCGTTTGTGCAGGTAACTACTATGTAATAATAAAGCAACACTCCGTAGTTAATTATTCACAAACATTTTGAAAACAACATCTTACATGTGTTAAGACGAGGACTGACTTGGCTGACGGTTTGCGGGCTGATTGTTAGCGGGCGGATGATTTAGGGCCGTACATGGACAATTTAAACTTAAGTTTACAAAAGGTTTAAGCGTTATTTTATGAGGTGGAAAGGAACTTCAAGAGCTTTTATTAATATTTAGAGTACAATTTTGTATTACAGATATTTTACAACATTCAAGTGGTCAATCTGTATCATGAATACATGATCCAATCCATTGGTTCCTTATCGCGAGAATTTCTAATTTACATCACCTTTGATAACAAACTAAATTGTTATTTCTTTATGTTCTGTCTAAAGAAACTAACAAGAAATGCAAAACTAAGCCTTAGAGCTACCTGCTACACGGTTAAAGTTTAGCGCCCCAATTAGGGTGAATTCGCTTGTTGCCATTCAGTAAATAAAGATGAACCCAAATTATACAGGATGGAATTTAAAGACCGTGGTTGGAGGTTAAATACCCTTACGCTGGGACACTGGATTAGAACAGTCTAGAAAACTCTTATACTTTTGTTTTGCATGTGGAAATCCTCACAGTATGCCGGACTTTTACCGGATAAAACCACGCGGTTTCCTACCATCTGCCATCGATTGGAAGTCACAGGTAGTGCTTATAATTAGCAACAAATAGACAGCAATACGTAAACAAGGTTTTCATATAAGAACAATGTCTTAATAAGTACATAACAATATGTTAGCTCCTACGCAAAATACAGGATTATTTTGTTCTTATAAGCTGCTGAAATACATTTGTTAAGCGAAATATTATCGTCTCTTGTGCAAAACCTCAGGTAGGTATTATTTGTAGTCTATTCAAGTCTGTTTTGACTTTAGATGAAATAATTATATTAGTTTATAAAACTAAAAAACACGCTTGAATTTAGGTCACGTGATTATTATTTTCGTATCCCATTCAGCAAACCCTATCATTTAATACCCATATCATGGGGGTGCATTTCCATTAGCCAATCCGCCATCTTGGATGTCCGCCATGTTGGATTTAAGTCACGTGACTATTTTTTTTCGTATTCCTGACAGCAAACCCTTTCATTCGATACACATGCAATGGGGGTGGATTTCAAACAGCCAGTCCGCCATTTTGGGGAGGCCGCCATATTGGATTTGTAATGACGTTTTTTAGCTAATCATGTATTGTCATCAGAACTCAGAGCGTGTGCAAAATTTCAGCCTGATCAAAGGACTGGAAGTAGGTCAAATTAACATTCTAAGATTTTCTTACATACATAGTTACAAGTGAAGCTAATAAAAGCGTGTTAAAAAAAGAGGTTACCTTCATACATGCTTGGCTGGCATGGCAGATTTAAAATTTTATAGGATGAAACCAGTATCACGAACTTACCTGAAAAGGAAAAGATAACAATTAAAAAAAAAATTGAGCTTGAGCTGTGAGATCTAGACTATTGCTAATAGAAAAATAGTTAAAAGTTTTATTCTATACTATTACTATCTATACATAAATACATATAATAAAATGATAGAAAAGTCAAAACTGTACATTGGAAATATTAAAAAAAGTGTGTGCGTGTAACCTATACGCGCGATTAAAGTAAAACTTCTTTGCCATTGACGGCATCAAATGTTATGTTTAAAAACTACGTTTCCGCTATTCAAAATTTAAATAGCGTTGCTTCCGCCAGAAAAAAATCTGAGTTACTGCCTAGTCGCGCCTAAAGAAGTTTTACTTCAAAAAAAAATGCTCGCTGGGTGTTCGGTATAAGATACCGAAGCCAAAAATTCTATAAGTACTCAACAGATATGATTAAAATTTTGCAAAAATATTAACGAGGGGTAGGGTCTTCAAATAGGCCATATATTATCACGCTACATATCCTAGGGGCTAAGCAGAGAGCAATCAAATTGGCATTATAACATAATTGTCACGCGTACGAAGTCTTGGGCAACAGCTAGTAATATTATAAAGAGGAAAGATTTGATTGTTTGTTTGCATCGAATATACTCCAAAACTACTGAACCAATTTGAAATATTCTTTCACTGTTGGAAAACAACAGTATCCCCGGGTGACATAGGCATATTTTATTCCCATATTCCCACGGGAACATGAACTACACGGATGATACCGCGTGCCGTCCACTAGTGTATTATACATAGAAAACATCGAAATAACGGAACAAATTTTTGTGGACCACACAAACCTATGTTCCGACCATTGAGTTATTATTTATTACATACATACATATGGTCACGCCTGTATCTCCGAAGGGGTAGGCAGAGAGATATTATTATATGCCCACATTTCACCTTTTTAGAATTTGTCCCACGTAATAGGTGGTGAGCCGTACTGCCGTGTTGAGATGGACAGGCGCAGGTTGTGACTGCCTGCTGTTGATATTTTTCAAACCGCCTAAAAAGGCCTTCAACTTGGCATAACGACTGCCATTTTACTGGCAAACGGGACCAACGGCTTAACGTGCCTTCCGAAGCACAATGTCGGTCACATGAATGGTCACCCAAGGACTGGCCATAGTAAAAGTTAATTACTGCAGTGATCGTTTACAGAACACTGAGTCCGCGGGGCCACGAGCGCTTCACTATTTAGTTAGGTTATTAGTACTACACAATTTTTATATTCGAGATCGCATTTGTAATCTTAGGAAGTAGTAGGACTATCCAAAAACACAACGACCTTTGATCATAAACACATTCAACGTATGTTTCGTATAACATCTCTTTATAGTTAGAGAACACCCCGCGGGAAGTCCCTTTGAAGTGATTTTTGCTAAGGGGTCAAACAAGGGGTGAGATATCATTGTCTTATTAAGCTGCGGGCTGAATATGTTTGTGTGTAGCATTTTATGACAGATTTGGGTACAAACTTAAAATATTACAACTAATGTTATATAATACGACTAGCTGACCCGCGCAACTTCGTTTGCGCCACATTATAGAGAGTATAACCTGTTCCCGTCGCATTTACTCCCGTCGCGTTTAAGAGAAACAATGTAGTACATATTTTTACATAACTAAAAATATTTAGGCGCAGCACACGCAACGAAACTCTCAAAAGGAATAACTTATCCCCCGTTTTTGAAACATTTACTATTACTGCTCCGCTCCTATTCGTTGTAGCGTGATGCTATATAGCCTATGACACTCCACAATAACGTAGCTTTCTATTGGTGAAAGAATTTTTAAAATCGGTTCAGTAGATCCCGAGATTACCCCTTACAATTTAACAAATATACAAACACACAAACTTTACTTCTTTATAATATTATTATTATTATTATAAATTAATTATTATATTATTATTATTATATTATTATAGTACCTATAGACTAATTTAATGTTATACCATTTTCCACGACAAATGCTTGTCATATCCGTGCAACAACTAGGTACCACAAATTTGAGATAGTACAGATGGAAAACTCATGTATGTACTTTTTTTTCATACCTACCCTCTGCTACACACACTCGCGCACAAATCAGTATCGAAAAGTCGATTGAGGACCGCCTGACCTCGTGTTTGTGAATGAGTTGTCTATGTGTGCGTAGCCTCAGCGAATTTAGTATGTAGATTTCCATCTGTACTATCTCTAATTTGTGTAGGTACATTTTCAGCGCGTGATAACTATAGTACAACAGTGTGCACAATTCTTAACAGTAAGCCTACTTTAAATATTAAAGAGCGGCAAGTATCAGATCGAGTTCCGTGACTGTAGCGCTGTAGCCTGGACTTATCTACTTCTGTGAAGCCTAGCGACAAATACTTAAGTAAAAGCTCTTGTTTTCGAGTTTTTGGTAATATTTACTCTATGTGGCAAATGTTACCAACATCGCGGAAACAGTTTAAGGTTTTCTAGGCAGCTTGAAGAAATTTAACAGTCGGTGCATAACACATTCTGCGCTTGTGCATTTCAATACTGTCATAAGACACCACCTAAATGTGGATTTATATGGCTCTGCCTGCCTTCCGAGGATGAAAGCGTAAGTATCTTATGCAAAAATAAGTCGCAAGTTTAGCGCGTGATAACCCTAAACACATTTAAAAGTGAGTTACAGTACAACAACTCGAGTAGCAACAGTGTGCACGATCTTATGTAAGCTTACTTTAAATATCAAACAGCAGCAAGTATCAGATCGAGGTTCGTGCGTGACTGTAGCGCTGTAGCCTGGCTTATCTACTTCTGTGAAGCCTAGCGGCAAATATTGAAGGCTCTTGTATTTTCTCTGTGTACCACAGTATATTTACTCTATGCAGCAAATATTCCTAACATTTAGATGATAGTTGAAGGCCTTCTAGGCGGCTTGAAGAGATATAACAGTCGGTGTACAAAAAGCTGGGTGGGCTTTCCTACCTCTTGTAGGGTAAAGGAATGACTATAAATAAGTCATAAATTTAACTTTTGACAGCCCTAATCACACTTAAAAGTGAGTTCCAGTACAACAACGCGAGTAGCAACAGTGTGCACGATTTTTAGTAAGCCTACTTAAAATATCAAACAGCAGCAAGTATCAGATCGAGGTTCGTGACTGTAGCGCTGTAGCCTGGCTTATCTACTTCTGTGTAGCCTAGCAACAAATATTGAAAGCTATTGTGTTTTCGCCGTGTTGATAATAAATGCTTTATGTACTAATAAATACTAACATCGCGAAAACAGTTGCAAGGCCTTCTAGGGCGGCGGCGAACAGATTTAACAGCCTTAGCCGGTGCACATCAAAATCTGTGCCTATGCATTTCAATTATTTTCAATACTGGCATAAGACACCACCTAAATGTGGATCTATATGGCTCTGCCTGCCTTCCGAGAATGAAAGCTTAATATTATATGTTAACCGTATCTTATGCAAAAATAAGTCGCAATTTTAGCGAGTGACAGCCCTAAACACATTTAAAGGTGAGTTACAGTACAACAACTCGAGTAGCAACAGTGTGCACGATCTTTAGTAAGCTTACTTTAAATATCAAACAGCGGCAAGTATCAGATTGAGGTTCGTGACTGTAGCGCTGTAGCCTGGCTTATCTACTTCTGTGTAGCGACAAATATTGAAGGCTCTTGTGTTTTCGCTATGTACCACAGTATATTTTCTCTATGTAGCAAATGTTACCAACGGCGCGACCTAAATATGGGTATATAGTACGTTCTCATATCTGCTTACCCCTTAAAAGGATGAAGGCTCGACTATAAAAACGTAACAATCATACGCAAAATAATTAACAATTTTAGCGAGTGACAACCCTAAACACATTTAAATAAAAGCGAGTTACAGTACAACAACTCGAGTAGCAACAGTGTGCACGATCTTTAGTAAGCTTACTTTAAATATCAGACAGTATCAGATCGAGGTTCGTGACTGTAACGCTTGCACGATCTTTAGAAAGCTTACTTTAAATATCAAACAGCGGCAAGTATCAGATCGAGGTTCGTGACTGTAGCGCTGTAGCCTGGCTAATCTACTTCTGTGTAGCCTAGCAACAAATACTTAAGTAAAAGCTCTTGTTTTCGAGTTCTTGTTAATATTTACTCTATGTGGCAAATGTTACCAACATCGCGGAAACTGTTGAAGGCCTTTTAGGCGGCTTGAAGAGATTTAACAGTCGGTGAATAACACAATCTGCGCTTGTGCATTTCAATACGGTCATTGGGGGGCACGACCTAAATATGGGTATATAGTACGCCTCTGCTTACCCCTTTAAAGGATGGAGGCGCGACTATAAAAACGTAACTATCATACGCAAAATAATTAACAATTTTAGCGAGTGACGGCCCTAAACACATTTAAAAGTGAGTTACAGTACAACAACTCGAGTAGCAACAGTGTGCACGATCTTATGTAAGCTTACTTTAAATATCAAACAGCAGCAAGTATCAGATCGAGGTTCGTGACTGTTGCGCTGTAGCCTGGCTTATCTGCTTCTGTGTAGCCTAGCGACAAATAGTGAAAGCTCTTGTGTTTTCGCAGTGTTGGCAATATTTGCTACATAGAAGTAGGGTCAGACGAACAGTTTGGCGCTGGCGGACTATTTCGCGAAGCAGAGAGGCTTTTTATACTACCACTAGCGGACGTCACGCCGCACGGTGGATCCTGTTGTATGGGATGGTTGGTCAATATTATTTAACGACGTTCCGAGACTTAAGCTAAGTCTTAAAGGTGTATAATACATTCATACGTACCTAAATATATAAAATCACGCTTATTACTCACTGGGGTAGGCAGAGACCACTGATTGCCACTTGGAACGCTCCCGGCAAACATCATTCGCTACCTTAACTTTCATAATTGTCTTTATTAAAGGTGTTTTGAGGCAAAATAACTTTATTAATGTCTTTATTACTCTAAACAATTTGAATATATATCACAATAAATGGATTTATGAAGGCTAGATTCTTTTAATCTGGTAAAATCATTTCTAGCACCTCACTAGGAAGAGTAGTTTTATATTTTCTCACAACCCTTGAGCACGAAACTACTGGATCCGAAAAAATTAAAAACAAATTAAATACATCCGTTATAGTGTCCTTTCTCGAAGTTTTACGAGCGTTAAGTTAAGAAGGAAAGATATGAGGCGCGTAACTTTGTACCACGTTATACTGCTTCTTACTTTATTTCGCTTCAGTATCTAAACATAGACAAAGCGGTTTGAGGAGATACTGCCTCTTGTTCATTTACTGTGGTTTTCGGTGATAGAATATCAGTCTTTTAATTTATTTAATTGGGAATGGTGGTCTTCAGTTCGAAAATACATTTGAGCAGAATAAAAAAGTTCACTGCCAGAACCGGATGCACGTAAAACTTCGGTCTTCCTACGCTTACTGCGGACACTACTCTGCTCAAAATCCTTCGGGGGCCTACCTGGGCTCACCCTTTCACCCATCATTTTTAAAAAATGCAAGTCTTATCTAGCTACGTTGAGTTATTTTTAACAAACCTTTCTTTGATTCTGTTCGACGATTGCTATTTTATTTTAAAAGATTTTTAAAAAATATGCAGTGTTTCTTTAAGGGAAGTTTTATCTGAAGCAGGGCAGTTGGTTTCTGCAATAATTATCTCCTCTAATTTTAAAAACTTGCTATCTAATTTCTTGTATTGAATTAAAAATAATTTGTCACACAAATCTCTCCTTTTTACTAGATAATCCACTATTCCGAAGAAAAAAAAAACTTAAAAATAACCTATATAATTGGCTACAATACAATTCAAAACTATTCATTCATGTTAAAGACGAAAATTTTCACAGTTAAGTGTAATAACTAACCGAAATACGACTGGCTCATATTTTTAATCTACCACCGTGAAACTATAAACCACTGCCATTTGAAAAGGAGCATTTTGTCTGAACTTTTGATATCAACTATATAAAACACACTAACTAACGAGTTACGGAGAACTAATTAGTACCCTGACAAAATGCACTTTTTCGAAAAAAAACAGTATCAAAACTGCACTTCTGAAGAAAAAGTGGTTTTTAAATAAAAATTTATTATGAAGAAGTTATTTTATCGTGAAGAACTAAATTTATACATTTTAAATACTACATACCTTCAGCATCACTCATGATTTTTTTTATTAATTATACCCTGTTACTTTTAAAGTAATACAATGTTTCAATACTGCACCAAACTTAAAAAACCTAATTGACTACAAGGAAAATACAAATATGGTCAACTTTGTCGTATCATAAAAAGTATACTAGACAACCAATACTACTTTAATTACTTATAATAAATGTGGTATATACTCTATTTGCTAAATCTATGAAAAAAAATTATCTACCGGGATTTTTTTAATTTTGATTAATGACCAACCAGCTCATACTACAGGATCCAACGTGCGCCGTTTCACCCGCGTAGTTCCCGTTCCCGTGGGAAAATATAGCCTATGTTCACCGCAAAGAGTGTAGCTTTCTAACAGTGAAAGAATTTTTCAACTCGGTCCAGTAGTTCCGGAGCCTATTCATTACAAACAAACAAAAAAAAACAAAAAACAAAAGAACAAAAAAACAAATCTTTCCTCTTTATAATATTAGTATAGATAATAGCCGACAAGCTCACATACCCCCTGATTATCGAGTTCGAATCCTGGACGAAATATTTGTGTGGTCTGCAAATGTTTGTTTCGGAGTTTGTTTTCTGAGCACGCCCGATTTCCCACTTCCGACTATGTCAGCGGGATGATCAGACGTTGCAATCCCTATATATAGTATTTTACAGCATTAAATTATTTATCTTCAAGATACCGCAGCACTATATGTCCAAAAAAAAATGTCGTAAAACATATCGATAAACTTTTTTTTACCAAAGTTTTCAGGTTCTAGATTACTATCAAATGTGCGTTGTAAAACTAAATTCATTATAGTGAAGTCAGATCGTATTCCATTTTGAGTATCGCAAATTCAAACCACACACTGGTACTCAATCAAAATTTTTATCACCACACAGAACATACATAAAACTCAGTTTTTATAACTGAGTTATTGACGAATAAACGAACTAATAAATATATAACCGCAAACGAACTAGGTATTTCACTAGGAGCTATAAAACACACAATTCATTATATTATGTGCACATTTAACATATAATATTAAGTATTAACGCCCGTGTGGCGAGGCGAAAAGGTAGAATAACGCCATCCCGTCCCGAAGGGTGTCGTAAGAGGCGACTAAGGGAACACTTTCGCAAAACGATTCATTGCGTAGAGAAGGAAAACTCGAAATGAAACCCGGTTGTCAGTAAAATGACAATCGTTAAGCCAAGTTGAAGCACTTATGGGCGTCTTGAAAAATTTCAACTGCAGGTCGTCACGACCTGTACCTGTCCATTTCAAAGCGGCAATAAGCTCAACACCTATTACACTGTATACTGTAGTTTGACTCAGCCGGATTTTAGAAATAAATGCCTACAGCCGCGCGGTACGTAAGCATGCGATAGGGCTGCCCACCTACAGCATTTTAATAATATGTGCCTACTTTGACTTTCTATTTAGTATTGCGATTGTAAATATGTACAAACATACATTCATATAGTCACGCCTTTATCCCTGAAGGTGTAGGCAGAGGCATAGTATACGCCCACATTTTACCTTATAATTTTACGTACGCGTAAAAGATAGTGAGCCTAATGCAGTTGATTTTTTCAATCCGCCCACAAGGCCTTCAATTTGTATTAAGGATTGTTGTTTTACTGACAACCGGCTTTCATTTCGAGTAAATAGGTACCTTTTTTATTTAAACAAAAAAATACTTTGTGAGTAATAATATAATATCCCCGCAACGGCTGGCGGCGCGGGGTGGCGGCGTGGCGGCGCAGCGCCCGTTATCTACTAACGATTGAGTGAGACGGGTGTAGAAATTTTAAAACGGCGTAGACAATAATAATCGGCTCACCACATGTTTCGTCAGTGATAGAATCACGGAATTCTAGTCTTTATAATCATTGCGTTAAATTTTTGATTTACAAAATTAAAACTATTTTTCGATTTGAAAGTACTAGTCAGTCTCTAGTACACTAGTACTTTTCGTACATTGTCAAGTTGTGTTAAACTTTGGAAGTTCATATTTGTCTCTATGCGTGTAATAAAAATCAAAGGTAACAAAAATGCTGTAATTTTTTTTTATAAATAAATAAATAATCATGGGCATTTTCACACAACGCTATCTGATCCGAAAGTAAGCTAGGAATAACCTGCTTGTGTTATGGGTATCAGACCACGGATATTAATACTAATATACTTTTTAAATACATACATATTATACATAGAAATAACCAGACTCTTGAGACAAACATTTATGGGTCACACAAATATTTGTCTCGGGTGGGAATCGAACTCACGACCTCCAGCGCCGCAGGCGGTATCAATACCGACCGCGCCACAGAGCCAGTCATACGGTGCTAAGTGTACTGTAACATCGGTCATCCACAAAGAAATGAATACTCTTGAAACATACCTAAATCATTGCTCTCAATTAAATAACTACGAACTGACAACGGAACTAAATGTACTACCTACACGTACTAGAGTTCTGAACTAGTTTTTTTTTTTTGGATATTGTACTATATTGGATCGCACCGTTCACTGACTGAGCAAGCACAAGTGTAGTTTTAAACACAAACATACCTACTTCATGTAACAACCTAGTTCACTCGTGTCAATCACTTTGTTTAACTTTAGTCAACTAGTGGTATAGTACCAGTAAGTAAGTAAAATCAATTTATAGTCTTACCTTTCGGAGTTTCCAGGTAATCTAAAAAACGTTATCTCTGGGTGCGTTATTGACGAATTCATGCAACCAAAACAAGCACAATAGACACTAGTTGTCAAATTAAATATTTTTAGTAAATAAAAAACGCGCGGTTACTATTTAAAAAACGACACACCTTCCATTCGTCTACTCGGCACAATCGCGACTGCGGACGCTGCTTGCTTGCTGAAAGGCATGCCGAAAACGAGAATCGTAGGTATAGCTTGCGCTTCGTCCGTTTGTAGGGAGCTACAATACTGGTTAAACATATATTTATACTGTGCCTATTACGTGGGACATAAAACTATAAGGTGAAACGTAGATACTACGACTCTGCCTACCCCTTCGTGGATAATGGCGTGACTATAATTATGTGTGTACTTTAGCGTTGTGTGAAGTGTCCGAGAATATTTATTTATTTATTTTTACTTATGTATACACTCGAGAGCAATGAATCCGGGTCACTTAAAGAATGTTAAAAATCTCGGAAACTAAAAATGATAGGTTAATGCAATAAATTGTATTTAATAGACAATGTAATACTCCTTAAATGAAAGTAAAAAAAATATGAGTCACCATACATTTTATTAACACAAAATTACATAAAGAAAAAACTGCTGATCTCTCCTTAAAACAAAAATAGGAAACATGAAATTTTTGAACTTTATTACGATTTTCTTGAATTTTAATACTTCGTATTGCCTCCTCGTGCTTCCATTACTGCGTTTACGCGGTTTGGCATGCTGTACACCAAGTTCCTTATACGATTTTGGGGAATATTCTCCCATTCCTCTGTGAGAGCAATTTTGAGCTCACGAAGCGTGATTGGGGGAGGGTTTCGTTGTTTTACGCATCTGCCTAGCTCGTCCCAAGCATGCTCGATCGGGTTGATATCCGGGCTGCGCGCTGGCCACTCCATACGAGTAATGTTCATCTCTTGAAGGTAGTCATTCACAATCCTACCTGTATGAGGTCGGGCATTGTCATGCATAAATATAGCATCCTCACCTAAATTGACCATAAATGGACCAACGTGATCATTGAGGATTTCTTCCACATATCTTACGCTAGTTAAAGAGCCGTTTTCTATGATCACCAGCTCTGTGCGACTTTCAGAAGAAATTCCGGCCCACACAAGTACAGACCCACCACCGTAGGCTACTTTTTCTTCGATGCATGCTTGCTTGAATCTTTCCCCTGGTCTTCGATACACTCTGTGTCTTCCATCGTGCTTGTAGAGCATAAATTTTGATTCGTCGGAGAACATAACTTTTGACCAATCTTCAATACTCCAATTTACGTGGCTCTGGGCATACCTTAGTCTCGAAATACGATGCCCACGCTCCAGTTTAGGGCCGTTTGCAGGTCTAAGGGGTTTTAAGTTAGATTCAGCAAGCCGACGTCTTACTGTCCATGCACTTGGGTTACTTCCTCCGAGGCGTCGAAACTGATTGGTGAGTTCAGTTCCTGTGAGAAAGCGATTTCGAAGCATGGTGTTCACCAAGTATCGGTCTTCTCGTGCTGTGGTACACCTGGTTCTGCCCGTTCCTGGTCTGCGTAGGTTAGAACCAGTTTCTTCGTAACGTCGGAGAACTCTTTGTACTGTTGACAGCGACACACCGACAGTCCTGGCTGTATCGCGCTGACTCCGGCCGGTTTCCAGCATTGTAAGTATTCTGGTGCATTCTTCAGGCGTAAGCGACATAATTTCAGCTTGATTAATGAATATAGAGCACTATCAACATGGTTTATGTACCCACATAAATGACAGATTACAAACAAAAGCAACACCAAATGCTGTAATTTCGTAGTTCCATCTTCGAAAGTGGCCCTTTTTCAAATTTGATTTTTTTATGATATAACTTTACAATAACTAAGAAGTTTTAATACCTTCATTTAAGGAGTATTACATTGTCTATTAAATACAATTTATTGCATTAACCTAGCATTTTTAGTTTCCGAGATTTTTAGGATTCTTTAAGTGACCCGGATTCATTGCTCTCGAGTGTATTTTAAGTTTTAACTCAATCCTTTTATATCCCTTTTGCTAAGACTCCGCTGTCAGTCTGTCTGTTTCCAGGCTGTATCACATGAACTAGACTCTTGACAGCTGAAATTTTCACAGGTTATGTATTTCTGTTATTAATAACAATAAAACCACAAAAAACCCTTATTTTTAAGAATATCTCCCATACTATTCTTTTGATGTGAATTTAGACATCAATCCCCTAAAAAAATCATCGCGACGATTCTTTTATACACTTTGATCGGTCGTCAATAAATTTTAAACGTCAGATATAAACAGCCATATATTACAATTACTTATAAATCCAATTTCACAGCGACCACAAACTGGCTAACTCACCCCTCCGGAAATACCACAACAACCAGCTAACTGCTTACGGAAACAATAAAAATTCTTACTAATCTTTTAAAATTTGTTACTTATTCGAACGATTTCAAATGAGGAACGAAGGTGAACGAACAATTCTTTTGAAAGTGTAATATCCGCCATTTAAAAAGAGAAGCGCTTTGACAGTTGAGAAGTTATGGCGGGCTATTTAGGAAATGGCGGCGAGACAATATGGCGTTGAGTTCACAAGTTTGTCAAGTCATTGATCACTTCGCTTTGATGCTGAAAATACATTACGTTACTTCGCGCTTATATTCCCGTGGGTAGGCAGAGACATATTGCACAGATTCTGAGTTACCCCAGTTGGTTGGAGAAGCTCTTTGGATTTATACCACAAATTAGATAGTACAGATGGAAACCTACATATAAGCCCCGCAAGTTGGTAATGCGCTGGAACCTTGTCATAATGACAGCTAAGTGACGTCATCGTGACGTATAATATATAGCGCGAGCGCGCGCTGGCCTCGCGAAGCTGCGTACGGTATTTTTTTTAGTACTGACTGCTCGACGGACATGCGTCACCAAGTGGTCACCAAGATGGCCGCCAAGCGCAATATCAACGTGCGGGGCTTATACTAAATTCGCTGAGGCTACGCACACATAGATACCGCTCACAGAGTTCACAGACACGAGGTCAAGATATATTCATAATAGTTTTTGATACTGATTTGTGCGCGAGTGTGCGTAGCAGAGGGTAGGTGTGAAATAAAAAGTACATACATGAGGTTTCCATCTGTACTATCTCTAATTTGTGTTCATACTATTAACTGAGATAACTTGTGCATGGTCAACAAAGCTCGCAGAGCCTTTTAAAGTGGCAGGACATATCTGTAGAAGAAACGATGGCCGATGGAGCAAACGAGTTCTGGAGTGGAGACCACGACTTGGTAAACGTGGGGTAGAAGAGGACGAATAACGTCAGATGGACCGAGGACCTGGAAAGTCGTAGTGAGGGACTGGATGCGTTTTCCGCAGGACCGTGTGTTGTGGCGATGGATACGAGAGGTTTACATCCAGCAGTGGACTGCTATAGGCTGAATTTATTGGTTAATTAAGCTTTTGCAATGTAGGTAACCTTATACGCGAGATCCAGATACTTCCTTCAAGAGAACTCATCACTTCACATCCCTCCCTGCTTACCACCTTGGTAACACATAGGGTAGATTCAGTGCAAAAAAGTAACTAATTACTGTTGGATAATGCTGCCAATTTAGATTCACAACACAACTGAACCCAGTTCGGGTAAAGTTGCCAAAGACGCGAGATAGTAAGTACGTACCCGAACTCCTTGGTCAAACTCAAACTCAAAAAAACATTTATTTCGCATAATCCTAATACATAAGCACTTGCGACACGTCAATGAATACAATGCAAATAGTACCACCAGTTCGGAACGCGTGAGGCCGGGTGGTAAGTCTGTAGGGAATCCTGGGACATCATTACGAGGACTCACCCCGAGCCCCGAGGCTCCCAGACGTAGGCAATGGCAGTGGCCTTGTGGTTTTAGTCGGTAAGAATCCGTCATATAGTATTCATGAAAGATTTCACCACGTTAAAAAACAGCAAAACAAAGTCTCCTAGTTTATTATTGGAAGGTACTTCAATATTTATTTAACAAAAAACCACGTTATCTAAATAATACAGTTACAAGACCGCCAGTCGCTGCGTGACGTGAAACGAGGGTAGACGTATATTTTACGTCGGTGCGCTGTCAATCATCCCGGACGGAATACAATTCCGAAATTCGATGGGAATGTTTTTTTTTTTAGAATTCTGTACGGAAAGGGTAAAATTGGGACTTTATTCATGAGACTTCGCTGTCCGTCTGTCTGTTTGTCTGTCTGTTCGTCATGAGGCTGCACCTCAGGAACTGTGATAGCTAGACATCTGAAATTTCTGCCATATGGGCTCGTGGAAGCGCTCGTGGCCCCGCGGACTCAGTGTTCTGTAAACGATCACTGCAGTAAGCAACTTTCACTATGGCCGGTCCATGGATGGGTGACCATCCATATGATCACTTTGTGACATTTATTTGAGCATTTCCGTGCTTCGGAAGGCACGTTAAGCCGTTGGTCCCGGTTGCCAGTAAAATGGCAGTCGTTAAGCCAAGTTGAAGGCTTTATTTCAACAGCAGGCAGTCACAACCTGCGCCTGTCCATTGAAACACGGCAATACGGCTCACAACGTATTACGTGGGACAAATTATAAAAAGGTGAAATGTGGGTATATAATATGCCTCTGCCTACCCCTTCGGGGATAAAGGCGTGATGATGAACCTGAAATTTTCACAGATGTTAAATTATTTTGCCGCTAATATAACAACAAATACTAATATCAGAAAAAAAAGCGAGGATTTAGGGGGATTCCCATACAACAAACGTGATTTTATTTTCAGTATTTTTGGTACGTAACCCTCCGTGCGTGAGTCCGACTCGCACTTGGCCGGCTTTTAGAAATATGTATACAAGTTGTCTAGATCTCATATCAAAAGCTTATAAAACCTTAATTTGGGCTAGATGGCGTTGAGGTTGTCTCAAAATGTATTTATTTATAACAAAAATAATATTAATGCGACTTTACCAAAAAGAACCTCCCCTCTTTACGCGTCGAACCATACAGATACGCGCCAATATAAACGTCAGTCGGCCATTTTGATAGGCTTCGATATAATATTTCAGTGCACAATATTATTAGGTTACAATAGGCTTTATCTATGAAGACCTGCAAGGCCCGGGCCATAAGCTATTGTGAATTTTTTGCGGCCCATTTACCTTGTAAAGGAAGTAGGGGTTTAGGTTGTTAGATTACTTAGTTCGTCGTGAGCGTTAATCCCGGTTGCGTTTAAAACTTTAGATAAGATGTTATTTTTAAACTATCGCGGTTTTTAACACTCATACTTATAGAATTCGGGACTTCACGCGAAATACTTTTTACTTACATTCCAACCGACCAACGTGCTCGAAACGTCGGTGAATGTAAGTAAATAGTATTTCGCGTGAAGTTTAGATTAGATTCCATTTTGCTCCTAAAACATTTATATTTCTCTCATTAATACGTACATTTTTCTCTTTAGGGTTCTGTATCCAAAGGGTAAAACCGGGACCCAGTCATGGAACTTCGCTGTCCGCCTGTCTGTCTGTCCGTTGTTAGGAAGGTTGTATCTCGGGAACCGTGATAGCAAGAAAGCTGAAATTTTCACAGATGATGTATTTCTGTTGCCGCTATAACAAAAACTACTAATCTCACAAAAAAAGGGGAAATGGGGGGTGAAGGAAAACTCGAAATGAAATCCGGTTGTCAGTAAAATGACAATCTTTAAGACCTTTATCGGCGGCTTGAAAAATTTCAACAGCAGGGAGTCACAACCTTAGCCTGTCCATCTCAACATGGCAATATGACCACCTATCACGTGGGACAAAATCTAAAAGTTGAAATGTGGGCATATAATGTGCCTCTGCCTACTCCTTCGGGGATAAATTCGTGACTATATATAGAACGCCATTGCACTACACTTAATTACTTAAAACAATCCTGCCTCACTGCAAATCTATTCTTCACTAAACACAACGTCTACTGAGCTAATGAAATCGAGCGTTACCAACAGACGCGTGTAAAGCAACGGGTTTATATTTACGCCGCGCCATCATGCGTTGTAAGGGCGTGTACACAACGCGCGAACAAAGGGCGTAAGGCGGCGTACACACCGCCACGTTATCGCCTTGGGGCTGGGAGATAGGGATGTCGAGATATCGATATGATAATATTGTTATACAGTAGTAATTTTGGTTTTGAAGGCGCTCGAAGAAACCTCTATGTCGTGTACTCTTTAAAATAGAAATAAATATACGGAGTTCCCTTTTTTTATCCAGCTTTATCACAAAAAAGAACGGTTCTGCTATGTCATCTAGACAACCGATGCAAGCAACACATACAAAACACCGAAATTTCGAAAAAAAAATTCCGACCAATACCTATCTAAACCAAAACCTGGGCAACTGTCACTCAAAATTCAATTCAATTCTTGATAGTGAGTTAGTCAAAATATCGCATGACAATGACTTTAACTTCTGTCTTTTCCATTAGCTTTATTTAATTAAAAACATAATACAGTATTATCTGTATACAACTATTCCACACAAAATCAAACCACTGACATTTCCAGTTCGACAAAAGATCTACAAAACAAACAAAACATCTAATAAACTTTTACCAAATAGAGAAATCTACAATCTTATCGATATAACGGTAACATCACTATAGAACACAATTGGTTAACGCTCGGATTCGCCAAATAATCCTGGGAAACACACAAATGCGGTGTCCACGCGATAGCACTTATGTAGGATTTCATGCCGAGAGGTGACCACGCTTTTTGTATTACGACGACATAATGAAACAACGGATTCTTTGCTTACTGTAAGAGGATTTGAGTTAAGCTGCATCTAATTGATACTATTTTTACTATTTTTATGGAAAGAAAGTGATCTTTAGAAGTTTTCAATTCTTTCGCTTTTTCAAGGTCTACAACAGTAAGAAAAGGAGGGGATATTTATTTGGTAAATCAATCAATTTAGTAACAAAATCAATGTAATGACCAAATGTGCAGCTAAATAATAATTATAAAATAAGTATGTTGAGATACGGTAAAGGTGTTTTAGTAAAAAATAATATTGGCAATGCGTCTCATTTTGGGTCAGATGGTGAAATTATGTTTGACGGAGATACATTCAGTACAGATCTTGATTAAAAACATGTTCGTATTATTAAAATCTATGCTGCCAAATGTTTGTGCATTGCACTGCATCTCATTTAGTGTAGGAAGATTTTTGGTTTGGCATCGCTATTTATTGAGATACATTACAGAGGCTTACCATCTTGGATAATTAAAAAATAAAAACAATCATTTTTCACGAAATAGAACAAGATTTATGCTCAAAGTCACACGAAATTCTTCCAGTAGGATGTACATTTATAGCTCAATTGTTGCGGATATTGCGCCAAAATTTTATCACATTTAGCAATAATAACAACGAATGCAAATTAAAATAAAAGCATAGCTTATGGCAATTTCACTCAATCAAACTGCTTGTATGTATTAAATTTTGAACACTCTCAAAGTAATAGGAGATTCATTAAGCTTTTATGTTTTAAAGTTGTGTGCACATAAACGATTTCTTTTCTCAATCCTTATAGCATATCGAATTGCATTTGTATAGCCATACAGGCCAAATTAATGCCTTTATAGGTCTATTAATAAGCTCTAACAATATAGCCATTAAGCTCACCTCAACTTTAATAAAAGCGGAGAAGTAAGCTCAGATCAAGTTACCTTTTATACGTCATCAAAGATGCATAAGTTCATCGATTATGTTTATTTTTGTTTACTGGAACTACTCGCTGGACTATTTTTTTTATATTAAGCTCGTCAAATTCACGTCGCCAGCCTGATGGAAAGTCATGGCGCATCTAGCAATTGGGGGCCACTCTCACAATAATAGTAGTAATGCCTACTTCACACTACATAATTTTAGATTTCTTTGTGCCTCATGTGTCCGAAATCCGAATAAATTATTTGTCTTTCTTTCTTTCTCAGCTTACAGACAGCAGAGCAAGCCTTTTCCTACGTGGCTGATGTCATGCCGGATTTCGACCGACTAAAACCACATGGGGTCCCTACCTACGAGTCTAGCGCTGGGAAGTCCGTGACTTTAGCTATCACCCCGGCCTCTCCATAAACACCCTACTGCGCGACGGAAGAGTAATGTGTTTATTCGGTTTCGCTGTTATAACGCTTCCTGTAGCTTGAAGCTTGTTTAAAACTCTCACATCGCGTAGTCGCCGGCTTGAGCCAGCTTCTTAATATTTACCGCCGCGGTCCCACGCTTCACTTAGCGAGGACCCTTACAAAAAGTCCTCTAAAACCCTAATCCCCTGGTTACCCTAGTTACGGTAAACTATATTACAACAATGATATTGTTCGAGCATCACAGTGCGGTGTATTAATTGCAGACATCGGCAAATAGCTGGCCTCGGGCGGGAACAGGGACGGGGGGGGGGGTAGGTATGTGCGGTTGAAGTGGGAAGACAACTGCAATTAGGAGCGCTCCTGTGGGATGTTATCACGTGATATTATTTTTTTATAGTTCTGCGGGTAAAGGGTAAAAACGGTACCCTGTTATTAAGACTTCGCCGTCCGTCTGTCTGTCAGGCCGTATCTCATGAACAGTGATAGCCAGAGAGTATTTTATTTTTACATGATGTAGGTATTCCTGTCAACACTTTTTTTTCTGATTTTAGTATTTTTTGTTAAACAAATAAATACAACATTAGTAGCGATTGGGAGCCACTATCACAGTCGGTAAGACTTTTGATAGGGGTTAGTGGTAGGGCTTGAACACCGGAATTCCGGAATTGACATAATTCCGGAATTCCGATAAAATCTAATATCGTTCTCAATTCCGGTATTGGCGTGATCAATACCGGTATTTCGATATTGAAAAATAAAAATATTTTCGCTTCTTCATTAATTTCATTACAAACAAAAATGTAGATTATAAGCTTCTTATGCAATTTAATTACCTTTAATTACTACAATGTTGATAATTTAGGATATCTCTATTAACAAATTAATTCGATTATGTACTTAGGTATTAATCATTTTATTTCATGATATTTCTAAAACCTACTAAGAATGTAAATCCATAAAATTAATGGTTTTTGATAGAAAACATACTATTTAAATAATAATAATATTATTGATGACGTTTTTGTATTTTTTTTTACATTTAAACTTCAATTTATAGTGCGAACTTAGACTTAGCTCTGACTTATGCTACGAGTTAATTTAAACTTTAATAAAAACGCTGTAAGAATTTGACAGAGGTCTCGCTCAGCATAGTTCTAGTAGTTCTGACGGAACTCATGGGGTCCGTACCTTATTATTAGGGGCAAACTTTGCCTCAAGACGCTCCACTGACCCAGAGTGAGGAGGGTCCTGGGTTCGCTGTTCTCATCAAGGCGAAGGAACATATTCCGTCGCACATGGCTCCGTCTCAGGCGCCCGACGCTGATTACAGCGAGAACGACGTGCCCAAAGTCACTAAAGGCGAGTTAGAGGTGACTGTACTGCGGCTTAGATTCCGCACGGATCGTGTCCATGGACCCTACAGCATTCCAGGCCGAGCGTGGGTCGTGGCTCTTGAGGATCTCGGGCCAGTGATGGGGCTCTTTAGTGCATGCCTCGAAAAAGGCCAGATTTCCAAGGTCTGGAAGACAGGGAAACTGGTTCTGATCCGAAAGGCAAGATGGTCGGCAGTCTACTCATCCGGGGATCGCATTAGAAGACTGACGGAGGAAGTAACATCGCAGGGTAAGGTGTAGGGAGGCGCTTATTTATCATGGAGTGCCTCCCTACTTCCGTCGAATTGTCGGGGCCGGGTCAGCGAGATACGTCGTGCGGTATTCCGCAGAGATCAGTCTTAAGACCGCTTCTGTGGGACATCAGTTACGATTGGGTGCTGCGTGGTCCGTTGCTCAGAGGCGGCATTTCTCGAGGATCTGGCAGCGAGGAAACTAGCGTCCTTGTTTAAATAAATTAATTATATTTCTAATTTATTCTTTTCTGGTTAAGGAGGGCCTGGAGCGGGGTCATAGGCCTACGTCTCCAGAAATCTAGGTTCGGCAGTTCCAGCTCAACAAGGAAACCGTGGAGACCTGGACTTGAGCAACAAACCGAATCGCAAACATCACATCACACAAGGGGGGAATTGCCGAATCGCCACAATCACGGCGGTCAGACCGGTCATGGGCGAGTGACTAGAGAGGTGCCACGGTGCGGGTGCTCTGTCCTACCGGTTGTCACAGATGCTTACCGGGCAAGAGAGCTTCAGTAAGTATCTGTGACGAATACACCGGGAAACCACACCTGAGTGCCAGCACTGCGAGGAACGCAGTGAGGACACAGTACTTCACACATTAGTGGAGTGCACAGCGTGGGCTTAACAGCGCCCGGTCCTCGTGATAGGTCTGGACGTGGACATTCTCTCGTTTGCACATTGCGCGAGCTATGATCACCAGTGGAAGTAAGTGGGACGCCACTGCGTCTTTCTGTGATCGAGAGAGAACGCTCCCATCCGAATTCCGCATGTCTTTGTCCAAGACTATCGGCCTCTATAATCGGGGGCAAGAGGACGGTGGGAGGGCTAATCGCCGTTCTTACAGAAGCACGCCCAAGACGAAAGCGTGATGTGAAAGTTTCACGCACGCCACACGCCCTGAGATGCGGGAAAACACCTGAACAAGCCCCAAATACGCGGGATAGCACCCGAACCTCCTAGGTGAGGCCGCAGTGATAGTTAAGATCTGTGGGGAATCCTGGGGTCATCCTTCTGAGGGCTTACCCGGGCCAACCGGAGACAATAGTTAGGAAACTTGTGGTTTTTAGTTGGTTACGTTAAAGTAAGTAATTTTACTGAGAATCAAAGTAGTTTATCACTAATCACGTAGGACTGCCAGCTCCCGTTTCTTTTTTTACATATCACTATTTTGTACAAAACGAAACTTGAAGGAGTTCCGGAATTCCGGAATTCCGGAATTCAAATACTGAATATCGAAACCCAATTCCGGAACTGAAAAAGTGTCCGATATTCAAGCCCTACTTAGTGGTCCATTTGTCTGTCGTCAGCTTCTATACCTCAGAACAGATTTTGATGCAAGAAAGACATTATGTACGCACACCTACTTGTTTCTCTATACAGCTATGTAAACCTAGAATTAAAAATTACCAGTTATATTTTACGTAAAAAGATTATTAGTCTCAAACAGGACTCGAACCTGCGTCTTCTGGCCTACTCACTGGACCACTGAGTCACTACTCTCAGCCAAGTCAGTTTTTTTTGTCGACATTATATTTGTTGTATACCATTTTCAAAAATTATTCCAAGTGATCTTTTAATTTCGTGGGTTCCATCCCTTTCGGCAACGGGATTAGTAATCCACGCAAGTGAGGCCGGGGGCGATCGCTATTCAAAACACAAAAAAACATTGCACCCCTCAAGAATACAGGGGGGGAGGCAGAAACCAAATATTTATGAACTAATTTATAATTTCCAAACGGAAAGTTAGCATTTCATTATCTTGTCGTGTCAATATTAGAAAGAGATGAGAAAAAATCCGGCCAAGTGCGAATAGCATTTGTGCACAGAGGGTTCCGCAACTAAAATATTACGTATTTAGTATGGGAGCCACCCCCCCCCCCCCATTTTTTTACGTGAGGGAAAATCCTCATGGATGTTATGCCAGACTCCTACCGACTAAAAAACCTCACGTAACGCCCAACAGCCTATGGTTGGGAGCCTCGGGTAAGCCCTCGGAAGGATGTCCCAGGATTCCCAACAGACCTACGGCCGCCACTGCAGCCTCGCCCAGGGGGGTGTTTCGGGTGCTATCCCGCGTCTTTGTGGGGTTTTGGGTGTGATCCCGCTTCTAAGAGGGGGGCTCACGTGAGTTTCTCACGTCACGCTGCCGTCATGGACCTGCTTCTGTAAGGACGGTGAGCGACCCTCTCACCGTCCTCAGACCCCTGGTCATGGAGGCCGATAGTTCTCGGCGAAGACACGTCGGCGGCGCCCAGGCCGCCGACTGCGGAACTCGGGTGGGAGAGTTCTCTCCCGTTTCCGCCCCGCCGTCTCCTTCACGAGCATGACCTGCTCGCAGAAAGAGACGGCGCAGTCCCACTTACTCCCGCTGGAGAGCATGGCTCGCACCATGGTCTTGAGCGAGAGAGTGTCCACGTACAGACCCACTACGAGGACCTGGCGCTGTTGCGCCCACGCCGTCATCGCTGCGGTCCTCGCAGTGCTGACAGTCAGCCGTGGTTTCCCGGTGTCTTCGCCACAGATACCTACCGAAGCTACCGTGCCTGGTAAGTTATGGGAGCCCCCTTAAATATTAGTCCCAGTCTACGACCTTTTCTAAGTCGTCGGTCTATCTGGCGGGTAGACATTGGAGTGGACATACTACCCTACGTTTAAATAAAACATATAAATCTCCTGCCACGATGTTTGTCCGCGATGGACTCCTAAACTACTTAACCGATTTTAACCAAATTTGCACACCGTGTGAAGTTTGATCCAAATTGAGAGATAGGATAGTTTTTTTTTTTGTGAAAAAGTTGTAGAAAAAGCTTAGCCACAGCAACGCGTGATCTGGCCCTCTAGTTTAATGTAAATAAAGATGATTGAAACTTGAAAGTAATTCTGTTTCTAAAACCATGTAATCCAATAAATAAATTCAGTTATCACCCATTTTTTATTTGACAACTGGCCCCTAAAAAGAAATAAATTGAAAACGGCGCCCATCGCGGCGTACCTAGTCGTTGTCAATTTGATTTAAGTGTTTGACGTTTGGGTACCGCAGGGCAAATTGTCTCGTTATTCTGTTACGTACAAAAACGTTTCTCTATTTAAGAGTCCATATGACGCCAAATAGACTATTACTTCGATCTAGATCTCAGGACTCGTGAGGTCTGCTGAATTAAAATTTGAATACAGACAACTTCAGTTCATGAACTAAAAACGCGCTAGGCTCGAAACATGATTACTGATAAAATCCTCGATTGGTTTTTGGGTTGAAAATACCTCGATTTCGTGAAATTTTAAGCTAGATCTCGTATGTTATTTAATAAGTTGTTTTTATAATATAAAATTTTAATAAGAAAGACAATAGTAAAATCTTCATTTGCACTATCGCATTTTTATCATATCTATATATATAAAAATGTTGTGTGCGTTTGTGTATCTATTAAAAACTCAAAATTTACTGAATCGATTGAGCTCAAAACTGGACACGATATACAATAGGATTCAGAGATGGTTTTAGGCTACTTTATACACTTTTATCATAACAGCAATAAGAATAAAATAGCTTTAAAAAGTGATAATACCAATAGATGGCGTTGGTCGTTGTTTTTTTAATTATATTCTGCCAGCTTCAGAACAAAATTTTTATAAACAACCTATTACATACCAGATTGATGTTTTTTAAGAGAAGTTTGATTGCGGCCTCCTTGCATTCAGAATAATAAAAGAGAGTACGCACCTAATACAGAGGTCAGATGTGTTTTGCATGTTATTTTTGAACTTTTTGGACATTCGGAATTTTGGAGTTTTGAACTTTAGACTTTTGGAATTTTGGAATTTTGGAGTTTTGGAGTATTGGAGTGTTGGAGTTATGGAGTTTTGGACTTTTGGACTTTTAGAATTAGGAGTTTAAGACTTTTAGAATTTTAGACTTTTAGACTTTAGAGTTATGGCCTTTTGGACTTTGGACTTTTGGACTATTGGACTTTTGGACTTTTGGACTTTTGGACTTTTGTACTTTTGGACTTTTCGAGTTTTGGGCGTTTGACATTTTGGACTTTTGTAGTTGGAGTTTTAGAGTTTTAGACATTTAGAGTTTTAGAGTTTTGGAGTTTTGGAGTTTTGGAGTTTTGGAGTTTTGGAGTTTTGGAGTTTTGGAGTTTTGGAGTTTTGGAGTTTTGGGGTTTTGGAGTTTTGGAGTTTTGGAGTTTTGGAGTTTTGGAGTTTTGGAGTTTTGGAGTTTTGGGGTTTTGGAGTTTTGGAGTTTTGGAGTTTTGGAGTTTTGGAGTTATGGAGTTTTGGAGTTTTGGAGTTTTGGAGTTTTGGAGTTTTGGAGTTTTGGAGTTTTGGAGTTTTGGAGTTTTGGAGTTTTGGAGTTTTGGAGTTTTGGAGTTTTGGAGTTTTGGAGTTTTGTAGTTTTGGAGTTTTGGAGATTTGGAGTTTTGGAGTTTTGGAGTTTTGGAGTTTTGGAGTTTTGGAGTTTTGGAGTTTTGGAGTTTTGGAGTTTTGGAGTTTTGGAGTTTTGTAGTTTTGGAGTTTTGTAGTTTTGGAGTTCTGGAGTTTCAGAGTTTTGGAGTTTTGGATTTTTAGACTTTGGACTTTGGACTTTGGAATTTTGAACTTTGTACTTTGGACTTTTGAACTTTTATACTTTTGGAGTTTTGGAATTTTGGACTTTTGGACTTTTGAACTTTTATACTTTTGGAGTTTTGGAATTTTGGACTTTTGGACTTTTGGACTTTTGAACTTTTGGAATTTTGGAGTTTTGGAGTTTTGGAGTTTTGGACTTTTAGAATTTTAGACTTTTAGACTTCGTAGTTTTGGACTTTTGGACTTTTGGACTTCGGACTTTTGAAGTACAGTGTGTACAATAGTATACAGACACATTTTTTTTAAAATGTAGGTACCCATCATTTAGTTTGTTACTCATTTCTCATAGGTACATAAAACCACCATAAAAAAGTCACAGCGAAGCGTGGCAGGGTACCGCTAGTTGGTTATAGTTTTTTTATAATTAATTTATTTCTTTAAAAGCGCACAAAAATCGATCGCATCTCTCTCTTTCTTGCACGCTAAAATGTATATCTTCTATCTTCTTTTAACAATATGGCGTCTGGTAGGCTCATTTAGGGTTCTGTACCTCAAAGAGTATAAACGGATATTAATGAGAATGCTCTGTCCGTCTGTCTGTATCCAGGCTGTATCTCCTAAACCATGATAGATAGACAAATGTAATTTTCACAAATGATGTAATTTTTGTTGCCGCTATAAAAACAATAAAAACAAGAAAGCCGTGAGACGGTCTCACCCGACTGCCCCTAACGTTTATTGTGAAAGTGAAAGTTCAATCCGATTGACGTTGTCATTTTTGTTTTATTCAAACTTTGAACAGATGATCCACGTGACCTAGTGACGTAATTTAATGCAACAGTCATAGACTACAGACACAAGTCTCGCCATAAGGCCCTCTGCAATCTATTTTATAGAGAGGGGCTAAAATCAGAAAAAAATAATAAGGAGGCTCTCACTTCTTTTTTGCGTTTTTTTTGGAACGCAATCCTCCCTTCCTAAGTTCTTCGTTACAAACCATGGGATAGATAGAAAAAGACTTTTTAGAAGGAGGGTTCAATAAAGCTACTGTTAAAATATGGTTGCATAATTCACTCCTACCTACCACCTCGATATATACGTGATTTTATGTTAAAACCTTTAGCATGTGAACACGTCACTGAGCCATCTTTGTACGAATATCGCATGACAAGTTAAGTACCTACTGCTCAAAATATACTCGCAAGCTGACTATGAATAATTAAAAACATATTTAACTCTACAGAGGCTCCACTTAAGACATAGAACTTAGATAGTCGTGGAGACTGATAGGTGGAACGTGTAGGGTGACCAGATACTTGAAATTAAGTTAAATTGAATAATATTAAGAAAAAATTTGTGAGCCGTGACTAAACGATTGGTAGATGTGACATCGAAATTATTTTGTATTATATGTTTCGTAATCTGAATTCCCGATTTACGATTTCTAAATACAAATTTCTAGCTCTTGGCGATATCGGCTATTTATAGATGTTTCACATTCCAAGGTCAGGTTAACCCTTAACAGGTGAGCGTATATGAATACACGTATGAAAGTAGAAGAAGCGAAAGTTGTATGCCAGAATCGTAACAAGCTCAAAGACTTCCCCGATGGTAGACAGGTATGTAAAATCAAAGATTGGTTGGGTTTCATAGTTTTTGCCAAGAAGTAAAATTAGTTGAGGTAGGTAGCACTTGACTGCTGTACGCACAAGAGTTGAACGATCTATTAAATTAATACAAAACACCCGGACCCCACCCGAAACAGACATTTGCGGATTACACAAAATATTTGTTCCAAGTCGGGACTCGAAACACAGACCGCAATAAAGAGAGTGTATAGTACAAATATAATGAAGAATTTTGCTCGTCAATCGTGCCGTGAATCATCTCAGCTAGCTACACGATAATTATACTATCAGGTTACAACTCACGAGAGGGGAGAAATTAATCTTAGCAGGGGTGAAAGTGAGCAGCACAGTTGTAATAAAAAATTAAATTGAAGATAACACCACAAGTCATGTGATGTCCTAGATTTTATGTATTTTTCTTTAAGATTAGTTTCTGGTGAAAATATTACTATATCTGTTACAGTTTTTATTCCGAGAGCTGGCAGGAATTGCAGACCTGGTTGCTGAGAAGCGGAGCCAGATGGAAATCTAACAAAATGATTGAAACCTATGTCCCCTGGCCTAATCTCTCTAAGCCTTGCCATAGACTGAGTCCGCGATGGTGGACAAAGTCTGTGTCGGGAGCCCTGTTGTTATCCTTACGTCTCGGCGAACCTGGGACTCCTCGCCTTCGACATATGGCAAGACACCGTGTGGTTTTAGCCACTAGAACTCCGGTATGGCATCCATGAGGATTTCCATACGAAAAAGTCTTCTCTCAATTAATATGGTCTCTTGAAACTCTTGCAGCTCCCTTTCGGAACCCATTACACCTATATAAAAGACTAGCTGATGTCACGCGGTTTCACCCGCGTTGTTCCCGTTCCTGTGGGAATACGGGAATAAAATAGCCTATGTTCACCGCAAAGAGTGTAGCTTGCCAACAGTGAAAGAATTTTTCAAATCGGTCCAGTAGTTCCGGAGCCTATTCGTTACAAACAAACAAACAAAAAAATAAAAAAAAACCTTTCCTCTTTATAATATTAGTACCTATAGATAGTACCTAGATAACTTATTTGAATTTGATCATATAATTCTGTCCGTAGAAAAAATACATCATGGTCACACAACACACGAGAGAGGCTCACATACAAAATTCACTAAGATATTAGGAGCGTGGCTTAGCTAGTAATTATTTATAAGGGAAATTAAGGTATTCTAAATACCTTGGCTTTTGTTTTAAGATTGATGGTAACGCTTTGAAGTGGATGCTCTTGTAGCCACTTTGGTGGGACACCTGAGCTTATGTGGGTCTTATCTTTCGTGTGAAAAATTCTCATGAATCCTACCGACTAAAACCAGCCTACCTTCTAGCTGACTACGGCCGGGAGCCTCGGGCACGTCCTTGCAAGGATAACCCCAGAGCTTGTCGGGAGCCGGGCGTTTAGGCGCAGAATATCCAATTCACAAAATATCCAGCGGATGCAAAATGTCCAATTCGCATAACGTCCAGCGGACGCAAAATGTCCAATTCTCAGAATGTCCAATTCGCATAATGTCCAGTTCGCAGAATGTCCAATATTCATTATAACGTCACCATTAATTGGTAGGCGATTTATGGGACATGTTGGTGTTGAAGTCGAGTCTAACTCGGAATTAGCCGATTTATTTTATAAATCCATGTTATGTTATTGTGACTTATCAAATTATATTATTTGTCTCATTACTATTCCACCCTGCTCATTTGCCACGGGAACACGCCAAAATTCTACCGTCCAAAAAAAATTAATGCCATTTTTTATTCAACGTACAAAAAAATCGCCGCGAAAATGGAATATTAAATTATATTTATCACACAATTTTTGAATCACCAATTCTTATATTCAATCAACGACGCCATTTGAATTTGAAACAGACATTTTGTTTTGACTTATAATTCAGGGGCATCACGCAAAAATGTTAATTCAAATGAATTCTGTCTGTTTTCGTTAAAAGAAATTATTTCGCTGCGACCATCTTGAATTTCATAATGTCGTGAGGTCGGAAATTGTTTTTTTTTAAATTAGAATAATATTTTTGGTTTACGCACGGCAATAGATTTACTGTCAACAGACAGTAAACCTTAAACCTTAACAAAGGGTGACAAAAAGCTATAAAGGGCGAAATGTGGGCCAGTACCAAAGATAATAATTAATAGTGTCACTTACCGATAGGCAACTCCCTGCCTCCCACTGAGCAAGCTTCCCCAGTTCCCCACCCCCGCCACAGCTATCATTAAAGTTGGAAGATATTTTGAGGGAACTTTGCTTAGCTTTAGTGGTCACACACATATTCAAGCGCTGTACATTAACGAGTTTTTAGTTTGCGTGACAGAATTAAAAACGAATCATTTGTACTTTTTTGTACTTTTTGTTTTCGCCCTGTGTCTGTACTATGCCTCTGCCTACTCCTTCGGGGATAAAGGCGTGCCTATAACGTCTGTATGTAAATTTCGGATCACAGAAAAATCACTAAATCATATCACAGCATTAGCCACTTAAGCAACTTTCCCCCCTCGTTTCCACCCCTAATCGAACGTAGATATTTCTTATTAATATTCCGCCACCATCGCGTTATACCGGCGGAATTTATAAGGCCTTAATTTGGAATTCAGAGACGAGCGGGGCGAGAGGCGATTTCGGCGAGTGTGGCTCACGAGTACAAGAGAGTAGGCAACATAGAACAAACATTAACAAACGCACCGAGCGCGGTTTGCTTGTGTGCGGTACCGAGAGCGCGCGGCGCCAGTGTAGTAGACTAGAGGGTACTTGTCTTCACCCAATACTATCGGTCGCTCCCTCTTTCACGAGCATGCTCGCAGAAAGTCGCAGCGGTGACTCACTTACTTCCACTGGAGATCACGGCTCGCACCATGGTCTCCAGCGAGAGAATCTCGACGTCCAGATCTACCACGAGGACCTGGCGCTGTTGCGTCCAATCTGTGGACACTGTGCTGTGTCCTCGCTGGGATCCAACTTGGCTAACCAAAAAATGCACACGATTTTAAACTAAATGGAGCTAAGAAGAGGACGAACCGGGAAATAGTCAAGATAGGAAGTGACAACTTCTGAAATGGTAAAGTTAGGATGATGACAATTTAAGAAGTGGACAAGTTTGGAAGTGGTCACGATTGGAAATAGACAAAGTCGACCGGAGGGTACTAGAGTTCTAGACCAAATGGCGTTTACCGCCTGCACCCTACCTCAGGTACCGGAATCGCCTTAGCATCGTCCGCAAGGATAAAAACCGCGCTTATGTATCCGTTTTCGTTAATTTAGTTCAGAACAACAAAAAACCAATCGATCATGCAGATTTTTCGTCACATCTGAGTCGTTTGCTTGGCTTGATCGAGCGAGTAGCGTGTACCGCTATCTCGCCGCTCCGCTTGCCGCTGACATCCAGTTTGAGGCCTTACGGATTTCCCCTTAATGGGAGTGTGGAATTAACGGAATGACTCGCGTACCGGTGTTGGCGGGATTTGAAAGATTTTAGGTGGGTTACGGTAAAATATGCGGGTATGATGCAAAAAATGTGCCTAAAAGTGCTATAAACCCGACGTTCGAGAGCGTTAAATATTTAGGTAGGTACTTTATTTTGGTTTTATTTGACTGATTCAGATCTAATACATACATGTAGTCACGCCTTTATCCCCAAAGGCATAGGCAGAGGCATAGTATACGCCCGCATTTCACCTTATAGTTTTATGTACCACCGTAATAGGTGGTGAGCCCATTACCGTGTTGAAATGGACAAGCACAGGTTGCGATGACCCACAGTTGAAACTTTTCAAACCGCCCATAAGGCCTTCAATTTGGCTTAACGATTGTCATTTTACTGACAACCGGGTTTCATTTCGAGTTTTCTTTCTCTACACAATAGATACATCGTTTTGCGAAAGTGTTCCTTTAGTCGCCTTTTACGACACCCTCGGGAAGAATTTGAGGACAACATTTTGTACCCTTTCCCGTCGACAACGGGGTCCCGTCGCCACAAGCAGGACTTTGATCTAACACTGATCTAATAATGTACGCTGAGAGCAAGTTCACACATAACACCATAAAATTTGCAATTACAAACACGGTGACTATCGGGTTTAAAAGATAAGTAATTCTTTCTAATCGTAAGGGGATTAAACCACCACAGACAGTCGAACGAACGGAAAAAGCGACACAATAAGAGTTTATTGTCGACACCAAGCCCTTAAAAAGATTGCTGAAAGTTTGCGTTCACTTTCTAAGTCGGTCAGAAGACCCAAATCAATTCACTAATAAGAACAAATTGCACTGGGACACGTTTACTTGCACACTTCGAACGCACACACACACGCACTCTAATGACCACGCTACGAGCAGGGTTGTCACGTAATACTAAATTTGAATAATTATACATTTTTTATAGATTGCAATGACTCCAACTCAAACTCCAAAAACATTTATTTCGTATAATCGTAATACGTAGGCACTTGCGACACGTCCATGAATACAAATCAAAGTTAGTACCACCAGTTCGAAACGCAGCCCGCTTGAGAAGAACTGGCAAGAAACTCGGCGGGCTATTCTTTTTGTAGACCTAGCTAGGTAGGTCGACTAGGGTCAGGTACAATGTCCATTCAGGACAAATCTCTTTATATGATGAGTTACATAGATTTGATTGATGACGTTGTGCAAGGGTGTATTATTTATCACCTATGTAATGCTCGCGGTTACGCAAGCGTGGAATTCTGTTCCCGTTCCCGCTTCGCGTTGGAGTATATTCCTGGGATATGTTACTTCAGGCTAAAATCTATCGCTGCATCAAATTTCAGCCAGATCCAGTCAGCCGTTAAAGCGTGATGACTGAATAATTCAAAGTAAATCGCTTCGGATGTCTGTAGACCTTTAAGTAAAGATTGTATCCACTTTCCGAGTCGACCGTAGGACCGAAATCAATACACTAATAACGACAAATTGCAGCCGGACGCTTTTACTTGCACACTTCTTGTTCACCACACAAATCACTTAACAGGGGTGTCTCTATTAGTTTAAATGGCGTGTTTGTCGGTTCGAAAATTCCAAGTCATTTTAAAAATCGAACAGTCGTTTAAATCAGCCTATGGGAGATGACAGTTCACTACTGGTACTATGAAGCTCTAAATTATTATTTATGTAGGTAATTTAGAAAGAAACATTTTGAATCTAACAAAATCTTTAAGATTCAATCTCAATACCCCAACAAAGCCTGAACACTGCGAGAAAGGCTGGCAGCCCCCCCCCCCCCCCCCTCCCGGTGTCCTTACAGAAGCAAGCTCAAGGTAACAGGGTGACGTGAAAGTTTCTTGCACGTTACACGCCCCCTATGAAGCGGGATTACGCCCGAACACATCCCAAAGACGTAGTTTAGTACCCGAACCCCCTAGGTGAGACTGCAGTGGTAACCAAGATCTGTCGGAAATCCTGAGACATACTTTCAAGGGCTTACCCGGGGCTCCCGACCGTAGGCAGTGCTAGGGCACGTGTGGTTATAGTTGATAAGAGCCTGGCATAGCATCCGTGAGTGACTTCCACAAGTAATAGAAACACAGAACACTGCGTCACCGAAGCAATCAATATTAAATAACATAATTAACTTGCAAGAGAGACAGCCCTAACAATAAAACACTGTAAGTACTCTCGCACACTATCGAACCGACCATAGAGAAGACTTTAATCACGCACACATAAATCCAACAGAATCCAATTCCTGACGCTATCACTTACAGGGAAATGTTTAGGGTAAGATGCACACTTGCGATTGCGATTTACTATTGCGACAAAGACTTTTTGTCTTCATTAAACGATTTGGAAGATTTATTGTATTGTTTTTAAATGTATCGCTTTCAGATAGGAGAGTGGATGAAAGGGGGACCGTGTTGGAGAGATTCTGTGTATTAGTGACTTCAGAGATGTTGTTCTTTTAATAGTAGAAGGGTGGGCGAATCTTCACCAGACTTCATTAGTAAACCATATAAAACAACGAACAAATATTATATTTTTAGTTCAATCGATCCTATTCCTTCTCAGTGTTCTGAGTGTTCTGATTATTCTGTTGACTGCGTTCAGCATCTTTCTTTACGGTGACCGGTTCTGCTATTTCCATTTACAAGCGTTGCCGTGCTTAAGTGCATGGTCCCGGTTGCTCGTAAGATGGTAGTCCTTAAGTCAAGATTTTATTTTTACGTGTGGAACTTGTCATGCTATGCCGGACCTTCCATCTGCCTACGGCCGAGAGTCCCAGGTACGATCTCGGAAGGAAAACCCCGGGACTACTTCAACCAAGTATATTAAGTATAAGATTGGGAATTTTGAAAAATAGTAGCAGTAGAGTCACATTCTGCATAATGCCCTTACAACAGGACAACAACGTTCAACAGGGTTCGGATACTAACCCGAGTCTTTGGGGATTGGTTCAAGTGTTATCCCGCTTATTAGAGACGGCGAGCAGCCCCTGATTATGAATGCTGATAGTCTTGGGCGAAGTTAAGTCTGCACACGCCTGTTATTTACCAGCTTTTCTATGTCGTCAGTTTTCGCGCAGCCGACATGTCTCAGTCGCAAACGTGTATCCACCCTTACCCCTCTAATGTGAACATTGTGCGTTGATTATGGCGGCACAACACATAGTTTCATTAGTTAGTGTTTGGTCAGCTAACGCCGTAACACAAACTGTCCCACGACCTGATTGAGAGTTTATGTCTGCGCTAAGTACGTCTTGTGGGTTCGATTGAGGGTCTTACATTGATGTTACTACGATTTATGATGGAGAATTGGAGTGTAGATTTGTTGTTGTGGAAAGTAGATTTGATTTCTTTATAAGTCGCAAGCGCGACTTTACATGGAGTACCGTTGTCACCTTTGGGATAGGGCAATTAACATCAGCTTCGTCCGATTGACTCTGAGCAAAGGCGAGCCGTGTCAGTTGTAAACAGTGTGTCGGCTTTGCCACCTATTACGTGAGTATTGAAGGCGTTTAGAATGCGCATTGCGCATATCTATTAAGATTTTTACCAACATACTCTTATGTAAACAGTTTCCACGCAGCTTCAATGTCTCGTCAAAAGTCTGTGTCAGCAGCGTTAAAGCCCGAATGTGTCAGTCGCAAACGTGTATCCACCCTTACCCCTCTAATGTGAACATTGTGCGTTGATTATGGCGGCACAACTGACACGCTTCTGGGAAGTCCAGAGTGATCCCAGGAGTTCCCAGGCGGTTCAGTAGTTTAGGTAAGGGTATATATTTTGTCCTGAAGTCAATAACGCAACGATTACATATAATAACTGCCTTTATTGCGATTTCACAAAATAAACTTAAATCTATCTTAAAAAACTAGGTACTCATCCGAATTCTTCCTTCAGGGATGGGATTTCCTTCCTTCAGGAATAATATGACGTAACAATAGATAATTACTCCTATATTTTCAATATTAGTTGCTTACGGGTATAAGCAATGTTTTTTAAATATAAACTTGGAAGCTCATTCTGAAAAGAACAAACAATATATTTTATATACACCCTCTTCAACCATAGATTTCCCTAAACTTTCCCTTACATTATTTTTAACCCCATTTTAAAACATTTAATATACAAAGAACATTACCCCCTTTTCTAAATTTCACAAACGCCTGCCTGATAAAATAAATTTACTTAAAATATACTTTTTTACATAAAAATTACCCACAATTAATTTACTTAATAAAATTGATGAAGTTGATGCTTACCAGAGCTTCCGTTTTCACAAATATAAAAATTTAGTTAAATACTTGGGCTATTAAGCCACTCACTGATTATTTCAGTGGAAATATATTTCATAGAATCATTTACTTTGATGTAAAATTTCTTCGACAGTATGAAGTAAATTAAAAAAATTTAGTTAGTTCCTGATTTTCTCCTTTCTACTAATGCGCACGCTTATATATAGCTTACATCCCACCATATCTCCTTCCATCAACTATCCCTACTATGACACTATTAAGGACACACCCATTATACCGACCTAAGTACCTATAACCAGATATACCTACGCTTAATAGCGCCTAATAAAATAATTACAGCAAATCTATGATTTACGCTACAATATCCCCTCCCCAAGAGAAAATTTTGTCCCTATAGACAAAATTTAAGAATACTAATTCAATTTAAAAAAATTGAATTAGTATATAACAATCAATCTATAACAACTGTATTACTTATATAATGTCTCCCAAAAATAAATAATTTAAATATTCCAATAGAGTAACTCTGATGGTGTTCACAAGATAGATAGAAGAAAAGACGTATTTAAGGCTTAATATTAAGAAATCCAGGTAATACGAACCGCCTGAATGTAATATAGAATATGGCTTAAATTGAAGACTGAGATTTCTATAACCGTCTCAGAGAAGAAAATTTATATAACAACATATACAACGATGTAATAACATTGTATATGTCTATATAACTGAATGCAATATATTTGCATATGATAAGCAAGCCTTTAAGAGCTTCCTATAGTACCACGTAAATCTGCGAGGGCAAGCTTACCGCTTCCGAGTGGCAGTATTTACTACAAAAAACCAAGAAACAGAAATAAAGCACTGAATACACCTACAGAATCATCCTACCAGAATTCTAACCAAAAATATACAAACAACCCAGAAAAAAAATCACATTTACCAACCTTAACATTTCACTGAAATCCAAATCCAATATGTAATAACGTTTTCAAAACGTATGCATCACTATTAACATAATGCATGTGCATAAAACTTTCATAACTTTGTAATTCTTAATACTTTGTAATTTTATAAACTCACGGCACGTACACAACTTTCACATAACATGACAATGAATTCACAATGTGACCTCAAGCTTAACAATATTTCGAGGTACCCTCATAAATTTTCACAATTATTCATAAGGTCTCTTACACACTGACTTAACTTTCTCGTGTATGTTTGACTGTCCGCGACAACATCCTAAAGTAAATCAACGTTCATTTTTAAATAACTGACCTAACATTGTTATTCTTGTCTTACTTACTTTAATTTAACTTGATAAAACTTAAAAAACAAAATGACGTTAATTTTGATTTCAAGAATAGGGAAAAAAACATTTTTTTTTTTTTTTTTTTTTTTTTTAGCGATGCAGTTTATTTGTATGCAAAGTTACCTACTGACTATTTCAACTTTCATAATTCACCAGACTCACCCATTCCTTTCAATAATGTGCCTTTCATACTCTCATATTCATACCTTTCATACATTCATACATCCTCATACATTTCACGCTCATAAAATACCCATGCACACTTGTGTCATCAATACAATCACATGATGACGCAATTCTTATATACAAGAGAATTTAGCTTAAATTTTACACTAAATCTCAACATCTTTTTTTTCGCTAGATGGCGCTGTCTAGCCAAGTTTCTCTCAAAAGTGCTCTGTGTAAATATTTAAAATAAAAATAGTTTTACGTATTATTTTTTGTGCAAGTAAACCTTAAATAAGTGCCTAGATACAGTATCGGGTGTGTAAACGTTTTCAAGGTATAATATAAACAAACAGTGAATATAAATTTGGTGAACACAAAATACTTTTAAACCCTATAATCTTACGTGAAACTTTGTTATAAACAACATAAAATAGCATAACCGTTGTGAAAATTTGCTAAGTTAATAGTAAGAGTGAATAAATGAGCAAAGGTGATAAAATAACAACAAGAAGTGAACATTTTTGCAGCATGAGTCATAATAACGATCAGCTGGATTTCAAACACTAAAATATTAGATTGCATTCCACTATTTCACGATTCACTTATATTCACTCTGTGGCGTAGTGGTTAACGAGGTGGATTATGCTGAACTTGGATTGGATGTCCGGGGGTTCGGAATTGACATCACATAAATTCTTTTTGAAGGAATTTTCGATTGATGTTTCACTATTTGGTTTGTTAGTCATAATCATAAGGAGTTCCAAGACTCACAAGCCTCATCGGACGTTTTAAACTACGAATAACCAATAAATAATCTATCGGATGATAATGTACCTGTGACTATTAGAACTTTGTTAAACATCGACTCAGAAACACAACGCCTGATCACATATATAATAGCAACAGAAAAGAGGACACTACTGGTACATTGCGTAAACATGGAAGAAGTAAATAATGTTACTTTGAGACGCCATATCTCAAGAACCAAATCATATGAAAGTTTAGATAAACGTTGTTCTTTGGATCGCACGTTCTCAGATGATTTACTAACTAAAAGTCTTGATTTATCCACTCACGTACATCCCAACTTAAAGGATTTAAAGGTTGAAATTGACAATCTTAAATGCAATTTAGAAATAACACAGAATGAACTAGAAAACGTAATTATTGAAAATAATGGATTAAAGGATCAAATTTTACAACTCAATCAAGAAATCAACATTTTAAAGCGGTTATGTCAGAGTCCAGTTTCATCGATTAGAAGGAGTGTAAGAAAAAACCGCCGAAGTAGGAGATTAACGGATAGTTTTAATAACAGCCCAACTAACTGCGAAAAAATGGTCACACCCCCTGACAAACAATTTACTGAATTAGGGCCACAAGATTTGAAGGTAAATAAAGATGTTATTTTAGAAGAAAAAGTCCAAAGCTCCGAAGTAAGTGTAACCTCTCAGAGTAAAATAAAACCACAAAATGCAAATCAGCAACAGAAATCAGACACTGACATTATGTGTAAGAAACGTGTTTTCATCTTTGGAGGACAGCAGTGTGTAGGTCTAGCGAGACAATTGATAAGGCTGAGGTTTAGGAGTCCTTATGAACAATACGACTTTCTATCTTTTACTAAGCCGTTTGCCTCTACCATGCAAATATTATTATGTGCAAAATTGTATAATATATCTACCAACGACCACATAATCTTATCGGTGGGGGAACATGACTCCAACCCCCATAATATCATGAGCGGTTTAAGCGCATTTCTAGAGACTGTAAAGTGTAATATAATTGTTCTAGGAGTATTTCGAAACTTACATTTAAATGAAACGAAATTGAATAATATGTTGAGATTTATATGTAAGCAAAATAAAAATAGTCATTTCGTGGAATGTAAATATTATGACGACCGACAAAGATTTAACCTTTGTAAACTTATTAGTTCATTATTGGACCAAATTTATTATAATGACAAATTTTTGTATTTTACCAAGTTTAAACGGGAGGTACCATTGCGACTTGATTATACCGGTAGAACACGTCCTAGATTTTTGAACAAGCAATCACCATTTCAGAATAAAACACTGCAAACGACCTCAACAATTGACAAATCGACCCAAACAGAACTCCCTATCTCTCCCACTATACTCTCTCCCTCCAAAACATGCCAGGTAACTCAGTTTTTTCGAGACTAAAGATAATATAAGCACGTACTTTAGAATACTTCATCAAAACATTGCCGGACTGAATGACAAACAACATTTTCTAGAAATTAACCTATTCGAACTTCGTAAACTTAAAAGGGAACCGGAAGTTATCTGTTTGACCGAAACTTTTGTGGAATTAGGTTATGAAAATTATATAAATATTAAGGGATACATTCTGGCGGCGTCCTACTGCCGACAAAACCATGCCAAAAGAGGAGGAGTATGTTTGCTCATAAAAAATGGGTTTAGACACAAGGAATTAAAATTAGCTAGAGACTTGTCAGTGGATAACGACTTCGAGTGCTGTGGTATTGTCGTTACAGACCAAAATATGATCATCATATGTTTGTATAGGATCCCTACCGGTGATTTAACTATCTATTTTGACAAATTAAATATATTACTGCGAGAACTTGTATTTAAAAGTGCCAAAAAATTCGTTCTAGCTGGGGACCTAAATATTAATACACTAAAATCTGATAAGAAAGCATTAGAGTTCTTAGATCTTTTAAAAAATTATAATCTGATACAACACATTAAGGATCCCACTCGTAAAAAAAATTGCATTGACCACATTGTTAGCAACTATGACACAGCAACTGGTGAACTATTACACTGGGGTTTGTCCGACCACAATACTGCACAAATGCTTAATATACCTGTAATTAATAAAAATATTTCTTTACTACTACAATATATGACGGTTAGGGACTATAGCAAGTCTAATATTCAAAAATTTCAAGAGTGTTTATCAAACCTGTCCTTTAAAGATATCTACGATAGCCCAGATATGAATACAGCATATCAGGACTTTCACAACACGATCTGCCTATTCTACAGCCTTTGTTTTCCTAAAATAAAAATTAAATTACCTAATAATAGTCGTAATGCAGGCTGGATAACAAAAGGGCTGCGCAAATGTTGTAAAACTAAGAGAATGTTGCGATTTAAATATTATAGTGCAAAGTCGACAGTAAACAAAAACAATTATTTACATTACTCTAAAATTTTAAGACAATGTATCAATAAATCCATTCAATTATATAATGAAAAACAAATTAATAATAGTCAAAATATATGCAAATCATCATGGCAATTAATAAAGGTAGAATCTGGCGGTAATCATAAAAGGGACACAATAGAACACATAGTAAGTGACGGAAAAGCCATATCTAAACCAAAAGACATAGCTGATCACTTTAATATTTTTTTTACTCATGTATGTAACTCTGGTACAAAGAAAGGAGGAACCACAGTTGATAATAATTTAAACAGTATTTTTCTAAAGCCTTATGATTGCTACGATGTACATAAAATAGTAATGTCTTTAAAAAATACAAAATCGACGGGTTACGATGAAATTGCTACCAAAGTTATTAAGAATTGTGCTAACGAATTAGTGCCGATATTAACGCACATGATTAACTTGTCCTTTACGACTGGATATTTCCCAGATTTGTTAAAATTTTCTATTGTTAAACCGCTACATAAAAAGGGAGATAAAACCATGCTATCAAATTATAGACCAATAGCACTAGTATCAGTGATCTCCAAAATATTTGAGACTGCTATGTACAAGCGTATGACTGAATTCCTTGCCAAAAATAACATTCTCAGGAAAGAGCAATTCGGATTTCAGAAAGGGAAATCTACAACGTCAGCTTGCTTCAATCTAATGACTCAAGTCATTAATAATGTTGACGATGGTAACGCTACAGCTGTTATATTTTTCGACATGACGAAAGCATATGATTTTGTTTCACATAATATATTAGTAAATAAGTTAGAACGCTATGGACTTCGTGGTAATGCACTGACATGGTTAAAGTCATACCTAGAATGTAGAAAACAATGTGTTCAAATTAGTGCCATTAATGAAAAAAGGGAATTGGACTTCTTTTATTCTAATGATAAAATTAATTCATCAGGAATCCCACAGGGCAGTGTACTTGGCCCTCTCTTATTCCTACTATATATAAATGACCTTCCGGATAGCACGGAGCATCCATGTGTACTTTTTGCAGATGACATTTCATTAATTGTAAAATCCAAACCAATTGACATTAATAGAGATAAAAATGACCTTAGCAAAATTGACAATGACATTAAACAATATCACATGGACATTAATAAATCAGTAGCAGACATTATTAAATGGTTGGATGACAATAATTTAACCGTTAACCTCATGAAAACCAAATTTATTCAATTCAATACGTATGGACAAAAAAGTAACAATCTTAAAATAGTCTACAAAGACATTCAAATTGAAGAAGTTAAAGATACAAAATTTTTGGGTATAATTTTGGATAAACATGTCAATTGGAAGGCTCACATTAATAATGTCCGTAATAGAATTAATAGGTTTGTGTATGTGTTGGCAAAGCTGAGAAGGATAGCAACAAAAAAGACTGTACTTAGAGCATATCACGGATATGTGGCATCTGTTCTTGGCTATGGGCTTATTCTATGGGGCAACTCGACTGACGTTGACAAAGCATTCATTGTCCAAAAAAAATGTATTAGAGCCATTTGCGGAGTGGCGCCTTGGGTATCCTGCAAGCCTCTTTTTAAACAGCTGAATTTGCTTACTTTGCCTTGTATGTACATATTTGAGTGTGCTAAGTTTGTTAGATTAAATGATAATTTGTTTAAAAAAGCAAAAGACATTTACCCACGAAATACAAGGAATCCAGACAGGATCGTTCTGTCGCGTGTACCAAGAACGAAGTTATATAAAAAAAACTGTCTCGCAATGTGTGTGTATATATATAATCGCATACCAAAAAAGATAAAATCTTTAGTATATAGAAGGTTTGTTAAATCATTAAAGGAATGGCTTCTGGAAAAAAGTTTTTATTCTGTTAATGACTTTCTGGAATCTAATAAAAGGTATTAATGACATTTGATGCATTCCTATAATGATATTGCTATAAATTTATATTGGAGAAGTCTATTTTAATGTATTCGATAATAATGTATGACGAAGTAAATCTATGCTGAATAAAATAATGTTTGCATGCCCAGTTTAGGCAGAACATGATGTACTTAATCTTAAGCATAATTGTAACATAACTAACTAACTATCTTCACGCCAAATCCCTTGCGGGGTAGGCAGAAAGAACCGAGCGCCACACGGCACGGTCCATACACACCTCACTTGCTTCTTCAACTTTCATTTTTCTTTTCATGCATGCACGTCGGTTCCTACGGCTCTTGACATCACCTTCAACTAACACACGATTAATTTGGTCGTGGTAGGTGTGTCGTGGCCTTCCCCGACTCCTACGTCCATCCACTTTCGCGTTGTATATCTGTTTTGTCATTCTTTCATCTCCCATTCGTTCCACATGCCCGAACCATCGTAGCATGCCCTTCCTTACTTTAACACCGACACTCTCTTTCAGACCAACTCTCTTTCTTACATCTTCATTCCGAACGCGATCTGCGAGCGTTACTCCGCAGATTTTGCGTAGCGCGCGCATCTCGACCGCGTTTATTCTACTTTCATGCGTTTCCTGCCATACCCAACTCTCGCTTCCATACGTTAGCGTAGGTATCAGCACCGCATTGTGTACTGCGAGCTGGGCCTTTTGACTTAAGCCCTTGGTACCTAAAAGTTTGCCTAACGCTCCATTCACACTATTGCCCGCAGTTACCCTCTTTTCTACATCAGCGGTGTACCGTCCATCCCTGCTAAATGCACATCCAAGATATACAAACTCATCCACCTGTTCCAGCACTACATCATTTACAGTTATCCTGGCATTCGTTCTGTCCTCTTCTCTTTCGAATACCATCACTTTCGTTTTAGTCGCGTTCAATTGTAAGCCTCTCATTAGACAATCATCTTTCATCGTTGTGACTAGTGACTGTAGTTCTGATGGCGATTCGGCTATGAGCACGGCATCATCTGCATACAGCAAACAGTTCACAAGTAAGTCACCCATTCGCAATCCAACATTCATCGATCTTACTCTCTTAAGACAATCGTCCAGGTACAGGACAAACAGCAGAGCCGACAGCACGCAGCCCTGTCTGACGCCAATGTTGACGTCAAACCAGGGAGACAGGCTGCCGCCCACCCGCACACATGCCGTACATCCCACATATGTAGACTGCACAGCACGAAGCAGCGCACCATCAATCCCGTATCCTGGCAATATATCCCAGAGATCCTTCCGTACAACTCTGTCAAATGCTTTCTCCATGTCCACAAAACCGCAGAAAACCTTCCGGCCTACAGCCAGCTGCTTCTCTACGATGTTGCGGAGAGAGAAAACTTGGTCCATACATCCCCTTCCATTTCGGAAACCACCCTGCGCCTCCCACAGTAATCCGTCAGATTCCACCCTCATTCTCCTTTCAATAATTTTGCCATACACTTTAGCTGCTATACTGATCAAACTGATGGCCCTATAGTTGGCGCACTCCATACGTGAGCCCTTGCCTTTATACAAGGGCACGATGATAGCACGCCTCCAGTCCATTGGGACCCTTCCAGTCTTCCAGCATAGATTGCTCAATGACCAGAAGGCGTCTCGGACGCAAGGACCACCTAATTTGATCATTTCAGCAGATATCCTATCAATTCCCGCAGACTTTCCATTTTTCAAGCTTCGTATCGACCATTCAATCTCTTCCAAAGTAATATCTCCGCTTGATGCTTGCACCGCAAGATCAGTCATCGACTCCCTCGCAGTGCCCGCATCCGGGAGATATTCATACATTTCTCCAAAGTACTCATTCCACCGCTCTAACACCTCTAATGGGTCCGCAAGAATGTCCCCAGCTTTACTCTTTATCTTATCCATTCTGGAAACTGACGAACAGCTCCGAGACTTCTTGACCTCCCTCCAAAAGAGTTTGGTATTTGTCTCGAAGTTCCTCGTCAGCTTCTCTTCCGCAATCAAATTTATTCTTTCACGCTTCTCTTTCACTAAAGCTTTGGTTTCATTCTTGCAGAGGCGGTAAATTTCTTTCTTCGTGTCTTTCATACTGTCATTCAGTTGCAAAGATGAGACATAATCCAACCACGCTTTCTTCTTTCTTGCTACGCAGGATTGTACCTCTGCATCCCACCAGGCATCACCTTTCGAATGTTCATGTCTCTTTGCACTCCCACATGCTTCTTTTGCACTATCCACTATACTTTCTTTCATAATATTCCAGCATTCATCCACATCTAAGTCGGAAAGGCTCGCGTTTGCAAGCCTTTCACTGACTAAGCCTACATACATACTCCTTACGCTTTCATCTTCCAGTTTTTCACTCTTTATCCTTTCATAGTCTCCGAAGGGGACACGCACTCGCCAGTGCCTCCACTTCTTGAAAAGACCAACAAACCGGCTTACCACCAGGTAGTGGTCAGTTTCAAGAGTGGGGCCTCTGTAGGCCCTTGTATCCCTTATAGCCTCTCGGAGACGACTGTCTATCAAAATCAAATCAATTACACTTTTTTCTTCCTTCCGTCTCCAAGTATACGTGTGGATATCTTTGTGACGGAATAAACTGTTCGCCACAAGGAGGTCTCGTTCCAAGCATACGTCTAAGATTGACTTACCAGCATCATTCGCTCTCTTATCTCCATACGGACCAAGGACAGCATCGAAGCCATCTCGCTTGGTCCCCACCCATCCATTCAAATCACCACACATGATCAACTTTTCATTCCCCTCAGCCAAATCGAGGACGTCCCTAACGGAATCCCAGAACTCCGCGAGCACTTGGGGATTAGCCGAGCTGACGGGAGCATAGGCTGCGACCAAAAAAACTCTCGTGATCCCCAGTTTTATACGTACCCACAGGAGTCTTGGGCCTGCCAATCCATAATCTTTCACTCCAGAAGCGAAACGGGAGGAGAGCAAGACACCCACTCCCCTACTGGCATGATCCTCTTGGTCCACTCCGGACCACAAAGCAATCATGCCGCCAGGAAGATCGTCAATGCCGCTCCCCTTCCGCTTCGTCTCTGTGACACACAATACATCCAGGCATCGCTCTTTCATTACATCTATCAATTCATTCATCTTACCTTCCATACCACCACGCACATTCCACGTGCCTATCCGGCACTCGGCTCCTCGCATCCCGCCAGAGTTGGCGCTGCGTGAAGGGTGGCGGCCCCCTTCGCCGCGTGCGCATGCAGTCATACCGACGGGGGCACACCGGTATGCGTCGCCTCGGGGGGACGCCCTAGCCCTGTCGGGACTCATTTCTCGGTAGTGATTGGTTTCGCGTTTTCGCTTTCGCCGCTACTTACGGGGAGGGCCCGAGCACAGGTAACGCTCTTCGTGAAGGCACACTACATCCTCCCCAATATCTTTTAATAATTGTAACATCTTTTATACAATGTTCTAGCAAATAAAGATATATTATTATTATTATTATTATTATTATTCATCAAAACCGTATCCTGTCCTTACGCTTATGGAATTATGATAGCGTGATGAAATGCAGTCTGTAAGCAGCCTAAACGATATTCACATGATATTCACAACTACCCATACTTAGGAGAAAAAAAAATGCTACTAAGATTTATATTGACTATTTTTAGCTACAAGATTAAATTTTGGAATTATTTTATGATGATTATAATTATCTATTCTTTATAATTATTTAGTTGAAAAATTCGTATTGCTAACAAGTATACCGTATTATTAAAATGAATATGACGAACATTTGTAACCTACCCCAAAAAATTAATTATATTACTAAGGTGGCTATCGATATAGAAAATATATAACTTTATGAAGGTGGCAAACAAACATACGGCCCACCAGAAGGATTGGCGGTTACCGCAGCCTATGAACATTTGCCTCACCATAGGCGACAAACTCATGATGCCGACCCTGTAAAACCCTTTTACGACCCTTTTTAAAGAACCCCATACTATTTTTGCCGTAGAAACCGGCTCAAAACCGCGAATAACTACTTCATACGTTAATTTATTTTTATTGAGCAAGAAATACCTAATTTTATTGATATCCATATTAAACGGCTCTGGTAAGCACCGAATCACTCACAATTTTTAATACACAATTCACTTTCTCTATTCACATAGAACTACAATAACATTCAGATTTTCCTGAAACAATACACAAATTATACAAAACAAAACCTACCGTGACTGGTTTGCATTAGATATCTTTAAAACATTAACAACAATTTTACTTCTACAAGAAGGTTCGTACAATTTTATTAATGTGGGTATATTTTTTGCGTTAAATTTATTACAAGGAATATTAAAAACAATGAGGGTAGAATTTTTTTCTTATGATGAACAATACAAAATATGAATATGACTATAAGCCAACCATATAATAAAAGATATACTACTATTACAGTTTGAAATAAAATAAAAAAACTGTAATTAAATTTGGGGACAAGCTACGTTAATAAAAATGATGTTGAGAATTTTCCAATTTCGGAATACCCGTTTAACCAAAAAAAAAATTATTTAAAATGCAAAATAAAATGATCAAATTTCGGGCATCCAGACTAGCATAGGCCAAGGGCGTCTAATCCTTGAAGTAGCACGAATTTTGGGGGAGGCTACCTGCTAGCGGGCAACAAATTAAACTGTAAATTTTAATTACGGGTCACTAGACCTAACAAATCTGTAGATATTAATCACACGTTATCAACTACCAGGACAATTACTTAAGTTCGGGCGCCATGACACGCTTCTGGGAAGTCCAGAGTGATCCCAGGAGTTCCCAGGCGGTTCAGTAGTTTAGGTAAGGGTATATATTTTGTCCTGAAGTCAATAACGCAACGATTACATATAATAACTGCCTTTATTGCGATTTCACAAAATAAACTTAAATCTATCTTAAAAAACTAGGTACTCATCCGAATTCTTCCTTCAGGGATGGGATTTCCTTCCTTCAGGAATAATATGACGTAACAATAGATAATTACTCCTATATTTTCAATATTAGTTGCTTACGGGTATAAGCAATGTTTTTGGAACGAAGTTCCTTATCGCGCGTTGTGAAAGGGGGCTAGACGGAAAAAATTCTCACGAAAAGTTGTAACGACACTTTTTTAACCGACTTCAAAAAAGGAAGAGGTTACTCAATTCGGCCGTTTATGTTTTTGCTATAGTATGGAGGGTAGAGGTACCTCTACCCTCCTTTAATATGGGGGTAATATGGGGGAAGGGGGGGAGGGGGGGGGAGGTTGGAGGGGGGAAGGGGGGGAGGTTGGAGGGGGGAGGGGGTAAGCTGGGAGGGGGGGGGGTAATAAAATGGGGGTTAATAATAAATAAAAAATATTATTAAGTAAAAAAACGTTTTCGTTTTTGTTTTTGTTAAAGTACAATAAAATTTTATTAAAATTAAAATAAAATTTTATTACAATTCCTGCACTAATTAATTGAAAGGAACGGTGTCCCTTGACACCTCTCAAGTTTTTAAATATAAACTTGGAAGCTCATTCTGAAAAGAACAAACAATATATTTTATATACACCCTCTTCAACCATAGATTTCCCTAAACTTTCCCTTACATTATTTTTAACCCCATTTTAAAACATTTAATATACAAAGAACATTACCCCCTTTTCTAAATTTCACAAACGCCTGCCTGATAAAATAAATTTACTTAAAATATACTTTTTTACATAAAAATTACCCACAATTAATTTACTTAATAAAATTGATGAAGTTGATGCTTACCAGAGCTTCCGTTTTCACAAATATAAAAATTTAGTTAAATACTTGGGCTATTAAGCCACTCACTGATTATTTCAGTGGAAATATATTTCATAGAATCATTTACTTTGATGTAAAATTTCTGGGTTTACCACTGTTGACCGAAATTCATTTGATCATTTGACGTGTGACCGAAAAAACATTAGGCCATTCTACTACTGATCGAATGAACAATTGACCAAAAGCGTTTTTATCGAACAAACATTTGGTACTTTTACTACTGATCGAATGAACGTTTGACCGAAAAACAGTTGACTAAAGAATATTTTAACAAACAAAAGCGAAATAAGTAGAATTCGGTACTGGCACTCGCCGGCCGCTGCCGCGGCACGCTCGCTTCGCTCGCTCGGCTCGTGCGTTGTGGTCGCAGTTCTAACCTAACCTAACCTAGCCATTTTGATTCAGCCCCTGTTAAAATATTCTTTAGCCAACTGTTTTTCGGCCAAACGTTCATTCGATCAGTAGTAAAAATACCAAATGTTTGTTCGATAAAAATCTCTTTTGGTCAATTGTTCATTCGATCAGTAGTAGAATGGCCTAATGTTTTTTCGGTCACACGTCAAATGATCAAATGAATTTCGGTCAACAGTGGTAAACCGAAAATTTCTTCGACAGTATGAAGTAAATTAAAAAAATTTAGTTAGTTCCTGATTTTCTCCTTTCTACTAATGCGCACGCTTATATATAGCTTACATCCCACCATATCTCCTTCCATCAACTATCCCTACTATGACACTATTAAGGACACACCCATTATACCGACCTAAGTACCTATAACCAGATATACCTACGCTTAATAGCGCCTAATAAAATAATTACAGCAAATCTATGATTTACGCTACACAACACATAGTTTCATTAGTTAGTGTTTGGTCAGCTAACGCCGTAACACAAACTGTCCCACAACCTGATTGTGAGTTTATGTCTGCACTAAGTACGTCTTGTGGGTTCGATTGAGGGTCTTACCTTAATGTATCTACGATTTATGGTGGAGAATTGGAGTATTGACCTTGATATTTGTTGTTGTGGAAAGTAGACTTGATTCTTTATAAGTCGAAAGCGCGACCTCACATGGAGTACCGTTGTCAACTTTGGGATCGGACAATTGAATATCAGCTTCGTCCGATTGACTCGGAGCAAAGGCGAGCCGTGTCAGTTGTAAACAGTGTGTCGTCATAACCTGTGCTTGTCCATTGCAACACGGAAATGGCTTCACCACCTATTACGTGAGAAACAATACGATGGAGTGATGAAGGCGTTTAGAATGGGCATTGCTCATAAGTTCATAACTCTTAAGATTTTTACCAACATGCTCTTATGTAATCAATATTCACGCAGCTTAATTGTCTCGTCAAAAGTCTGCGTCAGCAGTGTTAGGGGTTAAAGCCCAAATGTCTGAGTCGCAAACGTGTTTCACCCCTTACCCCTCTAATGTGAACATTGTGCGTTGATTATGGCGGCACAACACAGTTTCATTAGTTAGTGTTTGGTCAGCTAACGCCGTAACACAAACTGTCCTACGACCTGATTGTGAGTTTATGTCTGCACTAAGTACATCTTGCGGGTTCGATTGAGGGTCTTACATTAATGTATCTGCGATTTATGGTGGCAAATTGGAGTGATGACCTTGTTGTCGTGGAAAGAAGTAATTTTTTACGTGAATTCGTCATGGATGCTATGCAATACTTCTACCGGGTAAAACTACACGTTGCCTAACATGGGCCTGAGGACGGTGAGAGGGCAGCTCACCGTCCTTATAGAAGCAGGCCCATGACGGCAGCGTGACGTGAGGGATTCACGCATGCCCCCCCCTTAAAAGCGGGATCACACCCGAAACTCCCAAAGACGCGGGATAGCACCCGAACCACCCCCTAGGCGAGGCCGCAGTGGCGGCAGTGGGTCTGTTGGGAGTCCTGGGACATCCTCCCCCTTGGGAGGATGTCCCTTACCCGGGGCTCCCAATCATTGGCTGTTGGGCGTTACGTGAGGCCATGCCACTTCCAAATTTCAACAGCGTAGTTCAACCAAGGCGTGACGTGACTATTTGTATGTATGTTATGGTGGCTAGGACTATGTAGCAATAGACAGATATGTACGGACAGTTTAACCCAAAAAAATTGGTAAGAAAATATTTAAAAAATACTTTTATAGACCACAGTACCACACCTTCCAACTCATTCATAGTTTATAGCTGTTTACCTAACTTACCAAAGATTACAACTTATAGTACACCATAGACGAGTAAAGTCCTTACCTGTAAAAGAAGAAAAACAATAATTATTTTCTATTAACAATATCTTCTTTTCAATCCCGAACAACGCGTGCCGGGCAGAGGTGCCACTCTCACACAGTGGACACAATCTTCGCCAGAACTGAGCGATTCAAAAGATCGTTTCTCTGTCGAACTATAAAAACCAGGAACGACCTGCCCGCGCACGTGTTTCCCTTCTCTTACAATCCCGGGTTCTCGAAGCGCAGTGTGTACTGAAGAGGCACATCATAGAGCCATCAACTAGGCTAATCTCAATAGTTTAGTAGACTATGAGAGTAGTCCCCAGTCGCTAGATGACGTCATGCTTTCCATCAGGCGGGTGGCATCATGTTGGCGTGCTGTCGCGACCGAAGACCTGGAAAAGGTAGCCAGGAAGGACTGGATACGGGAGAAGCAGGACAATGTGTTGTGGCGTAAATTGGGAGAGGCCCATGGAGCAATTATAAGAGGAGAGGCCTACGTCCAGCAGCAGTGGACTGCTATAGACTCATTTATTATTAGTATTTCCTTGTATTTTTTTCTTTTTCTCGGCTTTTGCCGGTGTATTAGACTAACACAGGCCGAAGCCAAGTGCTAGTCTAAAAGAGTTGATTATGAAAAAAAGTGCCTATCTGGTCGTGTGTGCAGTGTGAGTGATTGCTGTGTGAGAGACGATTGTGTGTGTGTTGAGTGCGTGTTATCAGTTTGTCCGTCCGATTGTGGGAACTTACGTACGATTCTACACGTATTGAGGATAGCAGCTTTTTGTAAATTTTTGCAACTGTTTTGGGATAATCCCTGTAGTTGAGTTGCTTCAACTAATAGTTGCCTGTATCATGTCATTCCATGTCATTTTCTCCTTTCTATTAATTAAAAATGTGTCCAGTTTGTTCTTAAATTGATTCACAGTTTGTGCTGATATGATATCGTTAGGCAGCTTGTTCCACTCTCTAACCGCTCTATTGCTGAAAAAGTGCTTGTGTGGGTTGTTGTTAGACATTTGATTGATTAATTTTGTATTGACTAAGAGCCATATTAATCGTATTCGTAGGGATCCGTACCCTATGGGTAAAATCTGGACTATCACTGAGACTCGTCTGTCTGTCCGTCACGAGGCTATATCTCGTGAACAGTGATAGCTACAGAGCTGAAATTTTCACAGATTACCTACATATTTCTGTTGCCACTGTAACAACAAATACTAAAATCAGAAAAGTTAATAAAAATAAAGGAGGCTCCCATACAACAAACATGATTTTTGCAGTTTTTTGGTACGGAACCCTCCGTGTGTGAATTCAACTCGCACATGGCCGGCTTTTTATCTATACTAATATTATAAAGAGGAAAGATTTGTTTTTTTGTTTGTTTGTAACGAATAGGCTCCGGAGTCCGGAACTACTGGACCGATTTGAAAAAAAATTCACTGTTGGAAAGCTACACTCTTTGTGGTGAACATAGGCTATATTTTATTCCCGTATTCCCACGGGAACGGGAACTACGCGGGTGAAACCGCGTGACGTCCGCTAGTTATTAAGAATCTGAAATTTTGCATGAATTTTTCGGTCTTGCTACACAATTCGGCCTGAAACTTCTCAAGCGCTTACTTCGCTGGAAAGTTGTTAATCGTATACATTTGCCTCAAAAAAGAATTGTGTATTGTTTGAAGACGAGTAGCATGCAATAATTGTCGAGTCAACTCGTGACCACGGCCATTGTAAAAAAGTCAGTTTACTAACGATGGTTGAACGTGACAACGTCATAAGAAACTAAAAATAAAAATATAAATACAAATACAAATAAAATTAACATTACAAAACAAAAAGAAATATAAAAACACATCAATTGATTATAGTGTCATCTGTAGAAAACATTACTAAAATAAATGGAACGCCTCAGAGCGAGGTAACGACGTATTGCGTCATCATTTTTTGTTGTGCAGCCGGCTCCATAGAATTATAAGACGTTGTCACGTCAAAAACGTGGAGAGGTGAGCGAAGTTTTAAAAGTGTTTTCAAAAGATCGTTTCTCTAACCATAGAAACTTGGAACAATCTGTCAACGCACGTGTTTCTTAAAAGCATGACTTGTAAGAGAAGTTATGTTTTATTTTGTTTTATTCCTCATGGATGCTATGCCAGACTTTTACCGGCTACAACCATACAATATAGGTACAACGTTCTATGCAGCCTCGGCTGAAAGTATCGGGTGAGCCTTCGTAAAGATGTCCGGTAGAGGAGTCTCTTACAATTGTGGGTTCTTTATGTGGTCCTGGAAGAAAGAACCTGGACAAGAAAATCGCCACAAGGATCCGGCTAGGCTGGGCAGCATTCAGTAAACTGCGTCGAGTTTTCAATTCACCTATGCCGCAAAGCCTGAAGACGAAAGTCTACCACCAGTGCCTTCTACCCGTTATGACTGACGGTGCCGAGACGTGGACACTTACGGTGTTGTTGGTCCGCGCCCTCAAGGTTGCGCAGCGAGATATGGAACGAGCTATGCTTGGAGTTACTCTGAGGTATAAACTTCGCCGGCAGAGAACTAAAGTGGTCGACATAGCTCGCAGAATAAGCACTATAAAGTGGCAGAGGGCCGGCCACATCAGCAGAACAACAGACGGCCGATAGAGCAAGCGAGTTCTGGAGTGGAGACCGCGACTTGGCAAACGTAGCGTAGGACGTCCACCCGCCAGATGGACCGACGATCTGGAAAAGGTCGCAGGCTGGGACTGGATGCGTTTGGCGCAGGACTGTGTGTTGTGGCTTAAATTGGGTGAGGCCTACGTCCAGGAGTGGACTGCCATAGGCTCACTTGATTATGTGGAGCGTAAAGAGTCTCATAAAATAAAATAAATAAATAAATATTCACGGACATTTCACACAACGCTATCTGATCCCAAAGTAAGCTAGGAATAACCTGCTTGTGTTATGGGTATCAGACCACGGAATTAATACTTATATACTTTTTAAATACATACATATTATACATAAAAACACCCAGACTCTTGAGACAAACATTTATGGGTCACACAAATATTTGTCTCCGGTGGGAATCGAACCCACGACCTACAGCGCCGCAGGCGGTATCACTACCGACTGCGCCATAGAGGCAGTCATTATTAGACGCTGTACTATATTGGTGTGCTCGTGGCCCCACGGACTTAGTGTTCTGTAAACGGTCACTGCAGTAAGCAACTTTCGCTGTGGATGGGCGAACACTTGGTTACATTTCTAATAGCGAGCTTTTCAGTGCTTCAGAAAACACGTTTTAAACCGTTAACCCCGGTTGCCAGTAAAAAAACTGAAAGATGAAAATGTGAGCGTACAGCATGCCTCTGCCTACCCCTTCAAAGATAAAAACGTGATATATGTATGATTCTTAGCTAAGTATAATCGCTTTCCAACAAAGCAAAAAATCATCCGAAACCACATCTTCCTTTTGTGTCTACCGTCTTGCAAGTTATCGGAAAACGGCCAAGTGAGAGTCGAATTCGCGCACAGAGGGTTCCGTATCAAAAAAACGGCAGAATACACGTTTAGGAGCGAAACTTAGATATAATGTTATTCTGATTTTAGTATTTGTTGTTATAGCGGCAACAGAAATGATATATTATGTACATCAGTGAAAATTTGTTTTTTGATGGAGAGGCGGACGGCGAAGTCTAAATTATGAATTCACATGACGTAGTGGTCATCCAAGTTAGTTTAACCTTTGAGAATGCCGAGAGGCGAAACTGGTCACGTGTTAAGTAGGTACATAAATGTTGTGGAACAGTACATACAAGTGGTGTTATTCAATATGTGCAGCAGGTTCCACCAAGTGCCATCAACCAACAGTATAAATGGATTTTTAGCCGATACCGAAATTTCGGCCCCACGGTCAGTCTCGGCCGAAATCGAAACCATAAGTTTAGTCGGACACTAGTTTTTACTTTGGGTACGGAAAGTACCCGTACCGTATTTGGGTACGGTAGTGTCATACGGACAGCAGAGTCACAGCAATTACCGCACGGAACCCTTCTTTCATACGTGAAGGAAAATCCTTATGGATGCTATGCCGGACTCCTACCGACTCATATATCCTACCTAACAGCCTACGGTTGGGAGCCCCGGGTAAGCCCTCGGAAGGATACCCCAGGACTCCGAAACCCTACGGAACCCTAAAAACGGTTCGATACTAGCTAAATCGGTTACCATCTTGCTGGCTTGTCACAGTCTACACTAAAATGTATTTTTGTGTGTCTGTGTGTGTGTGTATCTTTGTACTGAATAAACACAAAAACTACTGTGCTTATTTCAAAAATTCTTTCACCATTGGCAAGCTGCATTCACCCAGAAGAACATAAGCTATATTTTATTCCCGTATTCCCACGGGAACTAGAGCTACGCGGGTAAAACCACACGACGTCCTCTGGTAGTCTATAAATGTACAGTTCTATGTACAGTATGACCGGTTCTATACTTACATTTTTTTTTTAATTATGTCTTTTTTTATATATCATCCGATATGTACGGAACCCTAAAAACGGTTTGATACTAGCTAAATCGGTTTCCGTCTTGCTGGCTTGTCGCCCACAGTGGGCGTGTCTCCGTGATCGAGTGGTGCACCGCCTGGCGATAACTCAAAGAGGCGTGGGCAGACTTGTCTTATCTGAGGGGTAATTCATGATCGCTTGGAATGGCGACCGTTGAGAATTACATGTTTCTATACCAATATTATATATAAAGAGGAACAAATTTGTATTCTTGTATGTGTGTGTGTGTATCTTCGACATGAATAAACACAAAAACTACTGTACCAATCACAAAAGTTCTTTCACTGTTGGAAAGCTACATTCACCCAGAGTAACATAGGCTATATTTTATTCACGTATTCCCACGGGAACTAGAGCTACGCGGGTGAAACCGCGCGACGTCCGCTAGTAGTTTATAAATGTACAGTTCTATGTACAGTATGACCGGTTCTATACTTACATTTTTTTTTAATTATGTCTTTTTTAGGGTTTCGTAGCCAAATGGCAAAAACGGAACCCTTATAGATTCGTCATGTCTGTCTGTCTGTCCGTCTGTCTGTCCGTCCGTGTGTCACAGCCACTTTTCTCCAAAACTATAAGACCTATGCTATTGAAACTTGGTAACTAGATGTATTCTGTGAACCGCATTAAGATTCTTATACAAAACTAGAAAAAAAGCAGTAAATTTTGGGGGTCCCCATACTCAGAACTGAAACTCAAATTTTTTTTTTTCATCAAACCCATACGTGTGGGGAATCTATAGATAGGTCTTCAAAAATGCTATTGAGGTTTCTAACATCATTTTTCTCTAAGGTGAATAGTTTGCGCAAGAGACACTACCAAAGTTGAAAAATGTGTGTCCCCCCCCTCTAACTTCTAAACTAAGAGAATGATAAATCTAAAAAGAATATATGATGTACATTGCCATAAAAACTACCAACCAAAATTAGTTTGAACGAGATAGAGCTGGTAGTTTTTTTTTAATACGTCGTAAACCGCAATTTTCGGCTAGAAAAATCACTACCACTGCGAACGTGTTAAAACATCAATCAAAGTTACAACGAACGACAAGAACTTTTATACTATGTTACTTGCTGCTACGAAACCCTTCATGGGCGAGTCCAACTCGCACTTGGCCGGTTTTATTTTATATATCATCCGATATATACGGAACTCTAAAAACGGTTCGATACTAGCTAAATCGGTTACTCTTGCTGGCTTGTCGCCCACAGTGGGCGTGTCCCCGTGATCGAGTGGTGCACCGCCTGGCGATAACTCAAAGAGGCGTGGGCAGACTTGTCTTATCTGAGGGGTAATTCATGATCGCTTGGAGTTGCGACCGTTGAGAATTACATCTGTATTACTTACGGACGTCACTGTTCCGGTTCCCGTGGGAATATGGGGGTAAAATACTATCCTATGTTACTCAGGGTGAATGTAGCTTTCCAACAGTGAAAGAATTAATGAAATCGGTTCAGTAGTTTCGAAGTAAATTGGTGCAAACAAACAAATCAAATCTTTCCTTTTTATAATATTATTAATAGAGCGAATGAGATGAAATTTGGTATAGGGATAGTTCAAGGCCCTGGGAAGGACATAGGCTACTTTTTAACCGACCGTGCAAAAGGAGGGTTGTGATTTTACGATGTAACGATTCTTACGCGATAACGACTTCTACGCGGTCGAAGCCGCGGGGAACAGCTAGTAGCTAGTAGGATTCAGTATACTGTTCAATCCTCGTACTCCCCCATATCTCAAAGAACGTTTCAAGTTCCTTCATGCCACACATTCAAAGTTATTAAGGTCATCAGAGAATTTGCAACTGGGAATGCCACAGCATTCCACAAAATTTATGGATAAATCATTTATGGTGCAAGCAGTACGCTTGTGGAATGCTTTGCCAATTTCAATTAGACGGGCCCAATCTTTGGTGTCTTTCAAGAAGATGCTAAAGGATCACTTTCTATCCTTCTCGGATTAGTCATAGTCACGATATGGTATTGTCTGTTTTAACTCCTGTCTTTATGTGTCTTCTGTTAATGATTGTAGTTTCAGTGTGAATAGTTGTATTACAACATAGATGTTTATTGTGTATTTTTGTGCTGATCGGTAACTATTTGTGTTAATAGTGGTATGTATTTGTATTTGTGTTAATATTGTTACTGATTGTGTATGTATTTGGTATATATGTATATTTTTATTGTTAGTACAATTATGTGTATTTTAGATTTATTGTGCACTGCCTTTTTCATTTCAATGATTTCTATCCATGCAAAGGTTGCCTGGAAGAAATCGCTTTTAGCGATAAGGCCGCCTATTGTACATACAATGTTCTGAATTTCTTTTCAAAATGTAATCTTTTTTTTATAGTGTACAATAAAGAATATTTATTATTACATTTTGCACAAATATTACCTAGGGGTACATATCCAAGGGGCTAAGCAGAGAGCAATCAAATTGGCATTAAAACATAATTTTCACGCGTACGAAGTCGCGGGGAAGAGCTAGTACTTAATATAAAGGACTTCTGAAAGATCAAAAACTTGACTCAATCAGACATCAAACGTATACCCATCCATACTAAGTCCGGAACTAAACCATAACTATATTTTTCACTAATACAACATTTCCTCAATCAAAATCCGTTTTGAACTCAGTGAACTGCCATAGAAAAAGATCATAAAGGATAGATTCCTTTGATAAATTTTGATAAGCGATTGTAAACCTTATTTCTATAGAGATAAAGTAGTATATTGTTTTCAAACAGTTCTTTAAAACATATAATTTCTTGTTGAAAAAAAGATTTTTAGGGTTTCTTAGCCAAATGGCAAAAACGGAACCCTTATAGATTCGTCATGTCTGTCTGTCCGTCTGTCCGTCCGTGTGTCACAGCCACTTTTCTCCGAAACTATAAGGCCTATGCTATTAAAACTTAGTAAGTAGGTAGATGTATTCTGTAAACCGCATTAAGATTCTTATATAAAACTAGAAAAAAAAAAGCAGTAAATTTTGGGGGTCCCCATACTCAGAAGTCAGAACTGATACTCAAATTTTTTTTTTCATTAATCCCATACGGGTGGGGTATCTATAGATAGTTCTTCAAAAATCCTATTGAGGTTTCTAACATTTCCTACCTAATGCCTACGGTTGGGAGTCCCGGGTAAGCACTCAGAAGGATAACCCAGGGTTCCCAACAGACCTACGGCTACCACTGTGGTCTCACCTAGGTGGGGGTGGGGAGGTTCGGGTGCTATCCCGCGTCTTTGGGGGTTGTTCGGGTGTTATCCCGCTTCTAAGGGGGGTGTGCGTGAATCCCTCACATCACGCTGTCGTCTAAGGCCTGTTTCTGTAAGGACGGTGAGTAGCCCTCTCACCGTCCTCAGGCCTCCGGTCATGGAGGCCGATAGTCTTGGGCGAAGACACATCTACACTAATCTATATATGAATTTTTCAAAAGGGATTGGATGGCCAAGTCCGAAACTATAAGGAATAGCGAAAAATGCTCAAAGGAGTCACGAGCCCGATTTTGATAAAACTTAAAACCTCATCATTAGATTTTTGAAAAACCAATAATCCTAGGCGGGAATCGAACCCATTAATTTTGAAAAAAAAAAAACACATCCTATATTATTAAACCATACGATAGTGTTGCTATTAAGGACTTTATTCAGGGAAGTAATGACATACGGCAAACTAAAGGAAAGTGCTCATCTTTAACAAAATAAAATTTATTTTCCTTACGTTAACTGATTAATTGTTCATTGTTTTCAATACATAGCTGTATTCGAGACCTAAAGGATCGTACTGAATTCAAAATTATTGATTCCGTTTAGAATATTCTCCAAAGAATCATTCTGAGCATGATTTAAAACATGGAATAGTTACGATCTATTCTAGGATTTTGAACGAAACAAATTTTGATACAACAAAGTTTAGGTACATGACATATGAATTCTATTAAAATTTCAAACTTTTACTTAAATTTGCGTATATCATTACTTAGCAGAATTTGATCCTTATCAGCGAGACTGTCGTATGGTGTAATAATAAAGGGTGTGTTTTTACGCTGTCGTCTAAGGCCTGCTTCTGCCCCGGGTTCGATTCCCAACTAGGATTATTGGTTTTTCAAAAATCTAATGATGAGGTTTTAAGTTTTATCAAAATCGGGCTCGTGATTCCTTTGAGCATTTTCAGCTATTCCTTATAGTTTCGGATTTGGCCATCCAAGCCCTTTTCAAAAATTCATCCTGTATATAAAAATCAATGCCACTTTTCGTTGTAATTTTATAACTCAAGAACGGGCTCACCTATCCAAACCAAATGTTAAGGCTTTGTTCAGACTATTTAGTGGGAACACCCAAAAATTCCGAAATATGTTTTTCCGAATTTCAATATTCCGATGTTCAAAATTCCGAAGATTATAATTCCTAAGAAACAAAGCTCCGAATATTCAAAAGGACGATATTCATTTATCCGAAAGTCATAAGTACGAATTTTTATTTTTCCTAATTTCATTAGCACGAATAATCAAAAGACCGGACTGTTATTTTTCCGAAAAACATTATTCAGAATTTCAAATATCCGAAAATTCACTGTTAAAGCTTTTTTAATAAAGTACGGTCAAGTCTAACTACCGAAGATATTATTTCCCAGTGAGTGGAAGGCAAACGAAAAAACAAAAAAAATTGCCACGATGGCTAAGGCCGGAGCTCCGGTCCGCTTCGCTTTCGCCTTAGCATTCTAACCTAACCTATTCTAGTCGAGGTGTTAACCATAATAAGTGAATGGTTAACACCCCAACTCAGAGTACCCCGACTCGGATAGGTTAGGTTAGAAGGCTAAGGCGGGAGCGAAGCGGAGCGGAGCTCCCGCCTTAGCCTTCGAGGTTATTTTTTTTTGTTTATCGTTTGCCTTCCACTCACTTGGAAATAATATTTTCGGTAGTTAGACTTGACTATACTTTTTTAAATAAACGGGTGGAATCGGGAACATACATAATCGTCTTTAATGATAAGTTTTCGGGTTGAAACAGAAACGGGTGGAAACGACATTTATCCTTCGTATTTATGATATTTCGGATTTTTGATAATCGGAGTTCGTATTTATAATATGGCGGATTTTTAATGATTCGGAATTCAACGGTTCGGTTTCTTGAAATTCAGCATTCTGACAGTCGGAATTGTAAACATTCGGAATTTTAAAATTATGACTTTTGATAAAAAGGATTTATGAAACATCGGATTTTTGACTTTCGGGATTTCGAATCATTCGGACTTATGAAATTCGGAATTATGAAATTCGTGATTGTGACTTTCGGAATTAAGTTTTTCGAATTAATGTAGTGTACCTCTATTTAGTAGATGGTTTATGTGAAGTTTGCACGTTTGCAATCGGTCGAGCGGTTCTTCATTTATCACGCAAACGAAGTTGCGCGGGACAGCTAGTAAGTAAATATTATAAAGAGGAAAGATTTGTTGGTATGCCTTGAATAGGCTCCGAAACAACAAGGCCGTGGGTCTGTTGGGAGTCCCAGGACATCCTTCCGAAGGCTTACCCGGGGCTCCCAACCATAGGCTGTTGGGCGTTACGTGAGGTTTTTTAGTCGGTAGGAGTCCGGCATAGCATGCATGAGGATTTTCCCTCACGTTAAACAAAAGAGAAAAATAAAGCTATGTTATCCCCGGTAAACAAGTGCTATATTTTATACCTGTATTCCCACGGGAACTGGAGCTACGCGCATGAAACCGCGTGATGTCCGCTAGTGTGGAATAAAAGATGGCTGCTTTTTATCCCAGGAATACGATCCCATGGGATCCGGGACTACTATAAATAAGAGTCTATCTTATTCTTACTTCTACCACAATTTAAGAGCCTACTAGACGCCAAATTGTTATAAGAAGATAGAAGATGTACATTTTAGCGTGCAAGAAAGAGAGAGATGCGATCGGCTTTTGTGCGCTTTTAACGAAATAAATTACCTAATTATAAAAAAAACTATAACCAATATGAAAAAAATACTCTAGTGCAAATGAAGATTTTACTATTGTCTTTCTTATAAATATTTTATATTATAAAAACAACTTATAGTATTAAAAATTTCACGGAATCGAGGTATTTTCAACACAAAGATCTATCGAGGATTTTATCAGTAATCGTGTTTCGAGCCTAGAGCGTTTTTAGTTCATGAACTGAAGTTGTCTGTGTTGAAATTTTAATTCAGCAGACCTCACGACTCCTGAGATCTATATCAAAGTAATAGTCTATTTGGCGTCATATGGACTCTTAAATAACTAATGCTTTATAGTGTAAACGTGCATTATAAGTTGATCGATTCAGTTGTGCATCAATCGAGTTAAATTGATTCAGTATTACTAATTTGTAATGTAATAAGACGAAAATAACTCACACAGTTGGAAATATAGAATAATGTGTTATGAATCGAAGTTAGTTATGGAGAATTTATTTCATCTTTTTTTTTTGGTTTACGTCCTCATGAATGTTACTCTCGGAGTAAATGAAGATTTTACTATTGTCTTTCTTACAAATAAAATGTAAAACCAAATCAAAATTTATGAGTCCAGATTAAAATTCAACGAAATCGAGGTATACGAGGTTAAACAATAAGAACAAAGTAATGGAAAAATGGCTCCGCGGACTTAATGTTCTGTAAACGATCACTGCAGTAAGCAACTTTCACTATGGCCGGCCCTTGGATGGGTGACCATCCATGTGACAATACTATATTTGAGCGTTTCCGTGCTTCGGAAGGCACGTTAAGTTGTTGGTCCCAGTTGCTGTTGCCAGCAAAATGGCAGCCGTTAAGCCAAGTTTAAGGCCTTTTAGGCGGCTTGAAAATTTTCAACAACAGGCATTCATAACCTGTGTCTGTCCATCTCAACACGGCAATATGACTCACCACCTATGCGTGGGACAAATTCTAAAAAGGTGAAATATGCCTCTGCCTACGCCTTACGGGATAAAGGCGTTACTAAATGTATGTATTTTTAGTCAAGCTAAAATTAGAAATTTGTGCAAACCTGCATGATCCAGTTTGCTTCCAGTTCCCAAGTTTCAAATTCACTGAATTAGACATAGATTAGTATTGGAAGTTGGTATCCAATCGAATCTGAAAGTTAGTATATCACGTTCGCTCTAAGTTTGCCGCTGACGTAGAAGCGTAGCATGGGAGGCGATAGGCAAACTTAGAGTGAACGGGTTATATTATACCTAATTTTTTGCCTACGGCGACGTTTTCAAGATGCATAATATATTGCTTTTAGTGCTAAAGGTAGACATCATGCATGCATACACAATTGACATCTTCGGTCTGTCTGTCCACAAGGCTGTGTATCTCATTAACAGTTAAAGAAGAAGCGCTCATGGCCCCGCGGACTCAGTTTGCGCGAATAAGTAGTACTACTCCTCCTCCAAGCGAAGACGATTCTAATGTGACGAAAAATCTCTATAATGATCGTTTTTTTTTACCGGAACTAAATTTACGAAAAAGTAATTGTTTTCGAACTGATTGTGATTAAACCTCTTTTTAAAATCAATTAGCGAGTACAACCGTCAAACAGCACTATGCTAAAGACCACTGATCTGTATTATTACCACAGATACAGAATAATAATGATAATAATACAATTGTATTGATTGTATTACCTAATAATACAGATCAGTGCCAAAGACAAACAAGATAGAGAAAAATAATTTAATGACAAGTAAAAATATCATGGAAGTATTTTTCATGAAATTATTATTTATTATCAAGGTAAATCGGTGTGAAATGTTTGTAATAAACAAACTACGGTTCCTTGGAAAGTGATTATGATCAGGATCAGGATTGATATTTGAATGTAAGTAATTTAATTAGTAATTATGGGAGCGAACGAGATCCAAATTGTTTGATTACTACATTATTTGAGTGACTGGAAAAATGGTATAATAAGGCTGCTTTTACCTTTTGGTACCTGAGGTAGGGGGTTGCAGGCGGTTAGGACAAAATCGTTGGCTTGACCAACGATTTTGAAACGCTTGGTCGAAACCTCAAGATAATGAGAGTTTATGATTGTCTTGTCTTACAGCACAAAGTTGTAGACAAGGTCCAAAAACTACTCTATGCTTGTAGCATAGCACATGAGAGAGAGAAAGAGCCTAACAAACAAACAAACTCAACTTCTAAGAGTTTTCAGTGTAACTGGTTAACTATGTACGACAACGTGTAACGAAACCATACCGCGATTTAAATTTTCGGTACAGCGCCATCTAGGGATTGAGAAGGAAACATAAATGTATGAAAAAATAACTGACTGAAAGAATTGTTATTAAAATACTATAGGTACCGTTTACTTTCATCTCTACTATTATAAAATTGTAAAAATAGCTGTGACAGTATAATCAAGATAAATTTAAAAAATAACTGATCGACTAATTTGGGGCTTCCGAGTCCAAATCTATTTTTTTTCTTCTTGTCTGTTTGTTTATTTGTTCGGGGTTGGAGCAAAATTCAGTAGCTTGCTCATAATTATACTAGGGTAAACCACCCAATCGTTGGCACTCCTCCAATTATTGGCACTTTAGGTAATTTTGCCCATTTCTAACAGAAAAAGAATGCTATTTTACTTTTTAATGCATACCTACAACTACATAATGGGCAACACCGAACTGAAATAAACTAGGTTTCCCTTATTTTTCGAAATATACTCTTAACTAGGGAATGCAATACCGGGATACCGGGATCCCGAAATACCGGGATCCCGCAGTGTTTTTGCGGGACCAGTCCCGCACGTAAATCGTGCGGGATCCCGCGGGATTAGCGGGATTGTGCAAAGGTAAACGCCATGTATTATTCTGTAAGCGGAAGCGCACAAACTGAATTGGTTTGACAAAGTTTTTTGTAATTGTGACGTAATATATAACCTAATAACGTACTTATTTGATTTTAGTGATTTAATCAGGGAGATTTGACTTTTCTTGTACTATAAAAGTATTCAATTATCTCGTACATTGCTTGCTGGCTATCTGACATGTAAAGTTAGGAGTCGTTTGGCAGACAAAAATTTTGATTTGCTATGTTTTCTGCAGGTAGGTTTATTACTTATATGTATATCGGTTTAATAATGTCAATACAAAAGTAATATTAAATAATTTATTTTTCCTTGTGCCCCGCGGACTCAGTGTTCTGTAAAAGATCACTACAGTAAGTTACATTTACTATGGCCGGTCCTTAGATGGGTGACCACTTTGTGAAATTTATTTGAGCGTTGCCGTGCTTCGGATGGCACGTTAAGCCGTTGGTCCCGTTTGCCGGTAAAATGGCAGCTAAGTCAAGTTGAAGGCCCGGCTCGTCTCATCTCATAATGTCCTTTTCTCAAAATGTCTTTTTCTCAAAATGTCTTTTTCTCAAAATGTCTTTTTCTCAAAATGTCCTTTTCGCGAAATGCCCTTTTCTCAAAATGTCCTTTTCGCGAAATGCCCTTTTCTCAAATTGTCCCTTTCTCCAAATATGTGCACTACAGGATTAGCCCTGCTCAATCCGATTTGATAGGTTAGGTTAGGTTAGGTTATAAAAAAAAATAACCACGAAGGCTAATGCGGAAGCTTTGCTGCGCTCCGCTCCGGCCTTAGCCTTCTAACCTAACCTATCCAAGTCGGATTGAGCGGGGTTAATCCTGTAGTGCACATATTTTGAGAATGGGAAATTTTGAGAAAAGGACATTAGGTATGAGATGAGACCATATGCCTCGTCCTGCCTACCCCTTCGGGGATTAAGGGGGTGACTATTTTTCAGTTCTAGATGGATGTATGATACAGAATTCTATTCTCTTCTCAATGACTTTCAGAAATATGCGGGATCCCGCAAATACCAGGATCCCGCGGGACTGAGATTGCTCAGTCCCGCAAATACCGGGATTACAATCTTGTTGCAGGATTGCATTCCCTACTCTTAACTAAAGTGCCAATAATTCATTCTAAAAGTGCCAATAATTGGGTGGTTTACCCTATTACGATTTTGTAGATATTTTTTTTAACTTGAATAACGCATGTTTCATAAATCTGTTTAGCGGAAATGATAATACAGCTTGACCTATGTTTTAATAGAAGACCTATGCATTGGACAGGTCAAAGTCGATTGGTTATCAGTTAAAATCACCTGGCGAACGAATTCGCGGGCAGAACCTACATTAGTATAAATGTACTTTAAGAACGCAGGAACGCTTGGTCGAAACGAGAATTATTTGGTACATATTAATAATTGTCTTCCAGCACAAAGCTGAAGACAATGTCCAAAAACTACTCTATGCTTATAGCATAGCACATGAGAGTGAGAAAGAGCCTAACAAACAAACAAACTCAAATTTTTAGTGTAACTGGTTTAATATGTACGACAACGTGTAACGAAACCATACCGCGATTTAAATTTTCGGTACAGCGCCATCTAGGGATTGAGAAGGAAACATAAATGTATGTAACCTTGCTTGTCATCAGTGTAGACTGAAAAAAGTCAGTACCTAATTCCTTCCTGGGTAACTGTATACGTTTTTACAACAGGCTTCCAAATGAAATAAAAAGTATGCCCTTAAATAAGTTTAAAAAGTGTATAAAAAGTAAATTTTACCGCAGGGGCTACTATTCAATTGACGATTATTTGCTTGACAAGGAAGCCTGGAAATGATCTGCTTGCGCTTGCTCTACTGCATTCTCAAGCAATCCTTCCTGGGTAACTGTATACGTTTTTACAACAGGCTTCCAAATGAAATAAAAAGTATGCCCTTAAATAAGTTTAAAAAGTGTATAAAAAGTAAATTTTACCGCAGGGGCTACTATTCAATTGACGATTATTTGCTTGACAAGGAAGCCTGGAAATGATCTGCTTGCGCTTGCTCTACTGCATTCTCAAGCAATAGTTTGTGATTTTTAGTTTAAATTTTGTAAATAGAGCACAAAAAGAAAAGCCCGTCGAGTTTCTTGCCAGTTCTTCTCAAGCGGGCCGCGTTCCGAACTGGTGGTACTATTTGCATTGTATTAATTGACGTGTCGCAAGTGCCTATGAATTAGGATTATGCGAAATAAATGTTTTTTTGAGTTTGAGTTTGAGTTTTGAGTTTGAGTTTGATGAAAAAATAACTGACTGAAAGAATTATTTTAAAATACTATAACGTTTACTTTCATCTCTACTATTTTAAAATTGTAAAAATAGCTGTGACACTATATTATTCAAGTTAATTTTAAAAAATAACTGATCGACTAATTTGGGGCTTCCGAGTCCAAATCTATTTTTTTCTTCTTGTCTGTTTGTTTATTCGTTCGGGGTTGGAGCAAAATTCAGTAGCTTGCTCATAATTATACTATTACGATTTTGTAGATATTTTTTTAACTTGAATAACGCTGTATGTTTCATTAAAATCTATTCAGCGGAAATAATAATACAGCTTGACCTATGTTTTAATAGAAGACCTATGCATTGGACAGGCCAAAGTCGATTGGTTATTAGTTAAAATCACCTGGCGAACAAATTCGCGGGCAGAACCTAGTTTAGTATAAATGTACTTTAAAAGGTGTTAATTTGGAATTACAAACTAAGGTATTTTAACATTATAAATCTCAAGAATGAAATCATGAAAAGTATGATTGTCTCAACAATACTAGGATAATCCATTTATTGAGAACATTATCGGAGTAGCAAGGAAACATATTATTCAATAATCAGGTAAAGTTTATTCCGTTTGTGAGCTGTATTCGGGACGGGGAATATTAGACCAGTGCAGATAGTTCTGAAAATGATGAAAAAAGTAAAAAATTAGTAGTAGAATGAAACCTATTGCAAAAGGAAGAGAATGTGACAAAAATAACAGGAAAAATAATTTACGGGCGATCTGAGGTCGGGAAGTGAAAAAAATGGGGGTTTTAAGGGGGGAAAAGGGGTTTTCTCGATTTCCGACAAAACTACAAGTCCTATAGAAAAATGTTTAATGGCAAAGTTGTAGGAAATAAAAAAATCTACAACTTTTGGCTTTACATTTTTGTGACATAACCTCAAAAAGTATGTCAAAAACTCAAAAAACCCACATTTTGAGTTTTTGATTTTTTTCTTTTACAAAAATGTTCGTTTTATCATGAAATTTGGCAGAAAGCTTACTTTTTATGTTCCTAATGCACTGTAGTTTTTTTTGATCCAAATTGTTTATTTTTTCTCCTTTTATTGACTTAATATCGCAAAAGCATTGAAATTTTCAATCGAAAAATCACCTGTCAAAATAACAGATATTAAAAAAATGGTGGGCTTTTTGTTCCTTAAAATCTCCATTACCATACCGCGTGACGTCCGCTAGTATTTTATAAGTTAACAGTCCTAAGCCTGTATATAAGTATGAAGGGGATATTTCAATTCATCATATACAATGTGAATATAATACTATCTCCACGCCCGCCATCGATGTCGCGAGTAACAACTGGTACAAATACCAAACACCATGCAAGTACGATACAGTAAAATACTTTTTCACTTCTTATGCTCGTAAAGTTCTTGTTTATGCTGGGTGTATGCGGACTAAAACAACATTTTATGCTCTAGTGCATAAAGTTCTTTTTCTTCTTCTAAAACAATATGGCCCTATTAGACCGTAGAGACGGTACCATGAAGATCGTGTTACTCTATGAACCAAACATAATAAAACGCTATTAAATAACTTGTTTTTTTTTGTTACATTTAATTTGTACTTTCTGTGTTCTATATAAATTAAGAAACATTAAAAATCAGATAGTATTATGAGTGAAAAAATATTATAAAATGAACTTATGATTAGGCAGTATAGGTCTCGTTACCCAAGCCTAATGCTATTACATTGAAAAACTATTACAAAACTATTAAATTGAATGTACAAAATTGTTCAAATGTTACTTTTAATTTTAATTAAAGACTTTTATTTACAATATCACTGTTTCATTTCCTTGCAATCGAAGTGAAAAGCAGAGTGTATAACTCGATCATAATACCCATTTTATCCTCGACTTAATATCCACCCTCGCCTTTGGCTCGGGCGGATAAACGTCTCGTATAAAATGGCTTTTTTTATGCACTTGTAGTACAATCTACTATATATGATTTATGGGTATTAGGTATATGGGATTAGGTGAACTAGGTGGAACTGGAACTGATATTTGGGATTAGGTATTCCTATGGACTAGGATCACGTGTACCTGGTGTAAAATTAGCCTAGTATAGTACAACCCATCTCTACTAAACACTTTTAATGTCTCTCTGCTGTATAGCAGTAGACAATTTGCAAAAACAATTCTATGCTAGCCTATGATAGCATAGCGTGAAAGAGTAACAAACAAACGAATTCACTATGTTGCCGGCGCTATATAACCAACTGCGTGTAACGAAACCATACCGCGATTCAATTTTAGGGCACAGCGCCATCTAGGGAATGCGAAGGAAACATTCGACAGAAAAATGAAGATGCATAAATATTTTGATGCTTCGTTTGGCAAGTTAAATCGCTTAAATTAAGGGTGCCTTACTATTTTTTTTGGTACCCGAAATTTAATTTTTTACCCTATTGTTTTTTATCAATAAATTTCTTTTTTTTTTTTATTCAGCTTTGAAACGTCCTTCCAATTGTAAATTACGTATGTTAGACGTAAACTGATGCCCAAAAATATTTTTTTTATCTTCAAGATGTGTATAAAAAATTAAAAATATGGTTTTGTTAAACATTTAAAATTGTTGAGAGTGTCGAAATCATAGATTTAGAATTTTTCGGTCGAAGTACACGTTCTTTGACAACTTAAGCAGTCTTAATTTTTTTCTGAGTTAACTTAGAGGTTTGATTTTTTTACAGGTTCAAGGGACCATAGACGAACTCGCTACCTCCACGCGTTCACGAGATAAATCCGGTCCTAAGATGGCCACCCATCCAAGGACCGGCCATTGTGAAAGTTGCTTACTACAGTGAACGTTTACACAGACCGAGTCCGTGGGACCACAAGCGCTTTGTTATTTATACTTTAGATTATTATAACATTATTGATCCTACTAATATTTATACCAATATTATAAATGCGAAAGTTTTTGAGTGTGGATGTTTGTTACTCTTTCACGCTCGAACCGCTGAACGGATATGGCTGTAATTTGGTACAGGGATACGTTATAGTCTGGAATAACACATAGGCTACTTTTTATCCCGGGAATAAGTTCCCACGGGAAGAACAAATATTTCGCGGGCGAAGCTGCGGACATCAGCTAGTTATAAAATAAAAGTGAAAGTTTGTGAAGATGTTTAAATAATTAAATAAATATTCAGGGACATCTCACACAACGCTATCTGATCCCAAAGTAAGCTAGGAATAACCTGCTTGTGTTATGGGTTCAGACCACGGATATTAATACTTATATACTTTTAAATACATACATATTATACATAGAAACACCCAGACTCTTGAGACAATCATTTATGGGTCACACAAATATTTGTCTCCGGTGGGAATCGAACCCACGACCTCCAGCGCCGCAGGCGGTATCACTACCGACTGCGCCACAGAGGCAGTCATGTTTGGATGTTTGTTACTCAATTACGCTCTAACGGCTGAACGGATTGGGCTGAAATTTGGTACAGAGATAGCCTATAGTCTGGAATAACACATAGGCTACTTTTCATCCCGGGAATATGTTTCCACGGGAAGCGGGAACGGGAACCAAATTTCACGCGGGCGAAGTCTTCTCCAATATCAAATTTTTAAACTGTCGTTTTCACGTCGTTTCAGTGGCATTTCATTATTATTTTATTTAAACACTTCATACAATTTCAATCTTAAATAATTGATCACATTGGCTTTCTGCCACCGAATAATCTCAGATATTTTTGCAATCAATCATGTTGAAAACCAAGCGGCAAAGTACAGGTCGGATTTGCACACAGAGGGTTCCGTATCAAAAAACGAAAAAAAAAAAAAAAAACATTTTTTCTATGGCAACCCCTTAATTTTATTTTTTCTGTTCTCACTTTAAGGGTTCCGTACCCAAAGGGTAAAAAGGCGATCCTATTTATGAGACTTTGACGTCCGTTTGTCTGTCTGTCCCTCACGACCACGAGGCTCTATCTCAGGAACCGTGATAGCTAGAGAGCTAAAATTTTCACTTTATGATGTACCATTTCAGTTGCCGTGTAAACTTAAATCTGAAAAAAATGAGGGATCTAGGGGGTCTCCAATACAACAAACGTGATTTTTTTGTCGTTTTTGCTACGGAACCCTCTGTGCGCGGGTCCGACTTGCACTTGGCCGGTTTTTAGTATTTGTTGCTTTAGCGGGAACAGAAATACATGCCGTATTTTGTTTTGTTGATAATTGTTTTGCTATCACGGGGCATGAGATACAGTCTGATGACTGACAGACAGACAGATCGATAACAAAATCTCACTAATAGGTTCCAGTATTTCGTCCAAGACTATCGGCTCCCATGGCCGGGGGCCTGAAGACGGTGCGAGGGCTACTCACCGTTACTACAGAAGCAGGCCCTAGACGACAGCGTGATGTGAGGGATTCACGCACGCCCCCCTAAGAAGCGGGATAACACCCGAACCCCCCCCTAGGTGAGGCAGCAGTGGTAGCCGTAGGTCTGTTGGGAGTCCTGGGGTATCCTTCCGAGGGCTTACCCGGGGCTCCTAAAGTCCCAACTGAAGATGTGTGGTTTTAAACCTCGGGGTAAGGAACTCTAAAATATATTAAAATGCTCAGACATATTACAGTGAATAATGAAAAACTGAAATTCATATCCATCTTTATTAAATCCAAGAGCTATTTCTCAAGACATAAGTCATTCGGTATTTTCAAAAAGATATTTTTATTCAAAAGTGAATGGAGCTGTCACGAGATTTATTTATTTTATTTTGAAGTTATTTTATGCAGAAATTGAAGCTGGCTAAGAGTTTAGGCTATTTTGAAAATTACTTGACTGATTTTCCATTAATATTAGCCAAATAGTTAAAGAGGGTTTATCACCGAGCGCGGACAAAATTGAAAAAGTATCAAGTGGCGTTCAGCACACTCAAAGTATTCGAAGATTACGATAATACCTGACTGGGAACGCGGGAAATAAAGTGATACCTCCTCCCCCTGGAAGGCCTCGGCCGGTACTAATTTCTCGCGGCCCGTGCATCGAGTTTGAGGACTCTTTTTATTACGTTATTATAGATATGTTTAAACAGGTTTCTAGAATATTACTGATGTATTCAATTGGTGATATCATGATCAGTCTGTAAATGTAAAAAGATCACCATTTTGTAAACTAGAAGTGTACCAAAAATCGTGATTAAGTTCATCAAAGTACGACGTTTTTTGGAAACTTTATTTGTCATGTTTTGGTGATAAGAAATATATTTCGGTATAATTTTCTTAGGCGGATTTAAAGATGACAATACGAAGATACTTATAGCAGCTTTAATTTCTGTGTACATCAATTAATTTTATACCACCCGATTGGCAAAGATGCCTTGTTTCGTGAATTTCTTCAAACGAGGTGTGTAAACACTGTTTTTAATAAAAACCTAGTTATGCCACGTTTATTTTGATTAGAACAATTTTTAGACAAGGAAATATATTACTCTTACACATTAATCATACTTACTAAACATTGGTAGTTTCTTCAGAAACAAACGTTTCAAACGCGTGAAATCATGTATTTGGGTGTTAACCCTCTTAAGTCATACGGCTTTATTTAAAGCTCTTATGAACATATTATTAACAAGCTGACTCTCGCAACTTCGTTTACGACACATAAGAGCATTGGTTCCTAACCTTTTCAGAGCTGTTACCCCTATGGCATGTTAGAGAAACGGATTTTACCCCCAATTAAAAAAAAATCAAGAAAGCAATTCAGGCAATGAAAAATATCTTAATTTCCGTTTGGTTTCCGTCTGGGGTGCTTTGTCGTGGACACGATCATACACATTCGAGATCTGACGGAGGAAGCAATATCGCAGAGCGAGGTGGTGATGCCGGTGTCTCTTGACATCGCCATCGCCTTCAACACTTTGACCTGGAGCCGCGTTAGGGAAGACATTATTTATCACGGCGTGCCTCCCTACCTCCGTCGAATTGTCGGGGCTTATCTTTCCGAGAGGGCCAAAACTTACCTGAGCTGGCTAGGGTCGATTCGGCGAGATTCAGCGGTGTTTCGCAGGGATCGGTTCTAGGATCGGTTCAATGGAACATCGGGTACGATTGTGTGCTGCGCGGCACGTTGCTTAGAAGTGTCAAAGTAACGTGTTACGCCGATGACACCCTCGTTACTGCGCGAGGAGCAACGCACCAAAACGCAGCCCTAAAGGCCACGGAAGGCGTTGCTCAAGTTGTGGGTCAAATACGGCCGCTGGGTCTTCAGGTCGCCCTTTACCAATCCGAAGCTCTGTGCTTTCACGGATCTTGCAAGAGGCCACCTGCGGGATCCAGCATAAAGGTAGGGAGCGTCAGCATCGGTACTGAGCCCTCGATGAAGTATCTGGGGTTCGTACTCGACGGCCGATGAGACTTCAAACACCACTTCCGAAGTTTGGTCCCAAAACTGACGGGCAACAGCCGCACTCTCGCGGTTGTTGCCCAACATAAGAGGACCCAACACTCCCTGCAGGAGACTGCCTTGGGATAATGCGGAGTGCTTTACTTTTATCGCTATACGGGGCCCCGTATGAGTGGAGACCTTGACGGACCGCAATGCGGCTGTACTACTTAGCCTACAGAAGGCTATGGCCGTCAAGGTGATAAGGATATCGCACGATCTCAGGGGGACACAGGGAAACCACGGCTGAGTGCCAGCACTGCGAGGTAGCGAGGACACAGCGCTCCACACATTGGTGTAGTGCACAGCATGGGCGCAACAGCTCCAGGTCCTCGTAACAGGTCTGGACCATGATCTCCCATGATCTCCAGTGGGAGTAAGTGGGACACCGCTGCGTCTTTCTGCGGGAGAGAACTCTACCACCCGAGTTCCGCAGTCTTGGGACAGGACGCTGGAGACTTTTCTTCGCCCAAGACTATCGGCCTCCATGATCGGGGGCTGAGGATGGTGGGGGCTTTTTAATTTCAAAATTAACACTTCTTTTATTTTTAACCCCCGACGAAAAACGAGGGGTGTTATAAGTTTTAATAACTGTGTGTCTGTCTCTATGCAACGGGCCGCGCTGCGCCCAATCGTACCCTATGTCCACAGAAGCGGTCCTAGGACCGATCCCTGCGGAACACCGCTGAATCTCGCCGAATCGATCCCAGCCACCTCGTACGTTATGGCCCTCTTGGAAAGATAAGCCCCGACAATCGACGGAGGTAGGGAGGCACTCCGTGATAAGTAAGGGCCTCCCTAACGCAGCTCCAGGCCAAAGTGTTGAAGTCGATGTCAAGAGACACCGGCTCGCTCTGCGATATTGCTTCCACCGTCTGGTCTCGAATGCGTATGATCGCGTCCACGACGAAGCACCCATGATGGAAACCAAACTGGTTATCCGCCAGATCTAGCCCCAAGCGTGTGAAGTGCCCGACGAGGGGCTGTGCAGCGCTGTGACTATTACGAACAAGCAGTTTTCATCGTTTTCAGTCATCGGATTTTTTTTCAAACTAGATGAGATCCCGAAAATTCCGGGATCACGCAGGATTGATATTTCTAATCCTACGGGATTTTGAATTTGCGATCTCGTGTCGGGTTTGCATTCCCTAGTTCAGATGGTTTCTGGATTTTTTTCAATGTTACCAGAGTTGAGAAGCCACTCTCGCATCTTAAAGTGGTAGCAAACGGTACCAACATGTTCAGAGTTCTGTTAGCAATGATGGGGTATTCTGAAGCTGTTTTTCGCCAAAATGTACACCTTCTCGCTCCACACTTCACTGAGATTTTACGAACACGAGAGATCGCGATGCCGCGTACCTACCTAGGTATTTGTTTTTACTTACTGTATCAAATTTTTACTCATCTATTTTGGGCATCACCTCTGTTACCCCCATACAATAGCTGTTTTACCCCCGCGGGGGTAATTACCCCCAGGTTCGGAACCGAGGCATAAGAGGCTCTCTCTTATGTGACGTAAACGAAGTTGTGAGAGAGAAATGTGTATGTAAGGAGAGGTATTTCTTCATCAGGCTAATAGGAATGTGTGAAACTGTCCTGTTTGATTTATCATAAAGGAGTTAAAAGATGAAGTCTATTCTCAAACAATATGATTTTTATACTGGTTGCTAGGTAAGATTTTACAAGGAGAACTACTAAAAGCGTAGTTGCTGTAATGTCATGTGCAATGTTGTCGAAACATTCGCTATGCTGAAACTACCGAGGTGACCGCAGACATTTAAGTCATAGAAATAGTGCTCACAAATATAATCCGACTAATATTATACATGCGTAAGTTTATAAGTGTGATTACATCCTGGGACATCCTTCCGAGGGCTTACCCAGAGCTCCCAACCATAGGCTGTTGGGCGTAACGTGAGGTTTTTTTAGTCGGTAGGAGTCCGGCAGGACATCCATGAGGATTTTCCCTCACGTTAAAAAAAAAAGTGTGATTATGTGGATGTTGGTTACTCTTTCGCGCTTTAACGACGACAGAACGTGAATGTATCTGGCTGAAATTTGGCACTGGGATAGATTATAGTCTGGAATAATACTTAAGTTACTTTTATCCTGGAAAAACCAAATATTGGAAGAGCGAACGAGTACATAAATCTACGTGAGGTATGTAGAGTACCTAGTGTACTTAGACATATTTAGAAAACCTTATAACTTATCTAGGACAGTTGCTTTTTTAAATTTATATTTAATCAAATAAAAGAAATGACTAACAATAAATTCTATACACAACACGACTCCACCCCACCTCGCTGTCGGCACATGTTTAACACGTGTGTCTACAAGATGGCTGCGTTTCAGGAAACATGAATGAAACATTAATAGTTTCCTATTAAATTTACTATTACAAATTCTGAATCACGAGTACGGTATTCTCTGAAACTGGAATGAAGGTGGGTTTCGAAGAAAAGAGTAAATGCATTATCTGTAGGTAACGAGACAGATTCCATTTAAAAATGTCAGAAATAATGGAAAAATAGTCAAATACAGATGCATTGCATTTGAAAGCAAAACGGGATAGTTTTAGGTTTTTTTCTTCATTCGACAGAATGTTAAAGGAGGATTCTTGGGTCAATTTTCTTCAGGTAATTTCTTCAGAAGCGCCCGAAGACTCAGTGTTCTGTAAACGATCACTGCAGTAAGCAACATTTACTGTGGCCGGTCATGGATAGGTGACCATCTCGTGACAACCTTGTGACATTTATTTGCGATTGAAATTTTGAACAGCGGGCAGTCACAACCTGCGACTGTCCATATCAACACAACAATACGGCTCACCACCTATTACGTGGGACAATATCTAAAAGGAGAAATGTGAGCACATAAAGGAGAAATATATGACTCTGCCGACCCCTTAGGGGATAAATGTATTTATTTATCTATACTAATATTATGACGTCACGCGGTTTCACCCGCGTAGTTCCCGTTCCCGTGGGAATACGGAAATAAAATATAGCCTATGTTCACCGCAAAGAGTGTAGCTTCCTAACATTGAAAGAATTTTTCAAATCGGTCCAGTAGTTCCGGAGCCTATTCGTTACAAACAAACAAACAAACAAATAAAATAACAAATCTTTCCTCTTTATAATATTAGTATAGATTGTACACCAAAAAAAAAAATTACATAACAAGGTCTTGTAATGTACAAAGGGCGGCCTTATCGCTAAGTGCGATTTCTACGAGGCAACCTTTGAGAAATGGGTAGGTACTGCTCGTTCGCTCTAACTTTGCCGCTCGGCTCCATACTAAAGTCGATTTTTTTATTAGACGTAGTAAATTGACAGCAACTAATGTCACTTCTTCATACAATGTTGCGTATTTTCTATGACGAAGTGACATTAGCTACTGTCAATTTACTTCGTCTAATTAACAATTCGGGTATACGCCTCTACGCCAGCGGCAAAGTTAGAGCGAACGGGTAGTAAGTATTTATTTTAAGGGTTCCGTACCCAAAGGGTAAAAACTAAAAACGGGACCCTGTTCATGAGAATTCGCTGTCTGTCTGTTACAAGGCTGTATCTCAGGAACTGTGATAGCTAGAGAACTGAAGTTATCACAGATTAGGTATTTCTGTTGCCGCTATAACAACAAATACTAAACTCAGAAAAAATGGGGTGATTAACGGGGGCTCCCATACAAAAAATGTATTTTATTTTTCGTTTTTTGGTAAGTAACACTCTGTGCGCGTGTTCGACTCGCACTTAGCCGGTTTTTATTTTTATAAGTAAATACAGTTAGGTTAGGTTAGGTTAGGTTAGTAGTAGATTGTATAACAAGGGAGCAAAATAGTATTTAGACGGCAAGGGCGCTATTTTGAATCACAAGCGAAGCGAAGAATAATTTTTAATTTCTCATAGAAAGGGAATGAAATGTAGAGTATATTACTCGAGAGCAAATTATTTTTCCCTCGGGCGGTGTACTTTGAAGCCCTCACTGCGCTCAGGATTCTACGTTAGAATCCCTCACTGCGCTCAGGATTCTACGTTAGAATCCCTGGCTATGCTCGGGCCCTCGCCGTCAAAATACTATTTTGCTACCTTGTTTTTCGAAGATTTATTGTTTTATTTACTTTTCCCAAACGCCTACAGTATGGGGTTCTTCAAAAGGGGTTTTAGAAGGTTTTTAAAGGGTCGGCAGCGCGATTGTAGCACCTCTGGTGTTGCAAACGTTCATAGGCTACAGTGACCACGAGTACAACTGGTGGACCGTATGCTTGACTGCCACCTTAGTGGTACAAAAAAATTACTCAACAGGCATTGACCGATATCTAGATATCGATATATATTTATGTTATCACTGCTAATGCCGTTTCTGTGTCTTTTTAATGCCTCTTATCATTAGATAAGATAAAAGCATCGTTAACGGCATAGCATTCATTAAAGAATTGAATCTATCGAGTTAGAATAAGTGATAGTTTTCATAAGTATGTATATTATAGTTAAGCGGTGCATACATACATACATACATATGGTCACGCCTTTATCCCCGAAGGGGTAGGCAGAGGCATATTTTTTATGCCCACATTTCACCTTTGTATAATTTGTCCCACGTACTAGGTGGGAGCCAATTGCCGTGTTATTATAGGCGCAGGTTGTGACTGTCTGCTGTTGAAATTTTTCAAGGTTCAGGTTCATCATCACGCCTTTATCCCCGAAGGGGTAGGCAGAGGCATATTATATACCCACATTTCACCTTTTTATAATTTGTCCCACGTAATACGTTGTGAGCCGTATCGCCGTGTTTCAATGGACAGGCGCAGGTTGTGACAGCCTGCTGTTGAAATAAAGCCTTCAACTTAGCTTAACGACTGCTATTTTACTGGCAACCGGGACCAGCGGCTTAACGTGCCTTCCGAAGCACGGAAACGCTCAAATAAATGTCACATAGGGATCACATGGATGGTCACCCATTCATGGACCGGCCATAGTGAAAGTTGCTTACTGCAGTGATCGTTTACAGAACACGTAAATCCGCGGGGCCAAGATCGAGCGCTTCGAAATGATGACTAGAAATAAATTCTGCAACTAATGTAAGGGTTCCCGCATCCTAATATTAAACATGCGAAAGTAACTCTGTCTGTCTGTCTGTAACGCTTTCACGTCTAAACGGCTGGAGCGATGGAGATGAAATTTGGTATGTATATAGATGGTTCGAGGCCCTGGGAAGGACATAGGCTACTTTTTAACCGACTGCGCAAAAGAAGGGTTATGATTTTACGCGATAACGACTTCTACGCGGTCGAAGCCGCGGGGAACAGCTAGTCTCTTATAAAATGGTCAGTCTATCTCGTAGGCTAACTACACTGCTTCTTTCCGACCGCTTTTATGCAGTTATACAAGTAATATGCACTAAATCCGGCTAATCCGTTGGATTAATATCAAAAAATAATCCCAATTCACACCGAACACAACGCTTTCATTAAAATAAACTACCCACATCTGCATCATTCCCGAATTAAACTACCAAGCTAATGACAAACAAATCGATAGAACGACTCGAGCTTGGCCTATTAATACTTTTCATTCCCATTACGGAATAAACACTAAAGGACAGTGTCCATAAATAAAAAAAAGCGCTATAATTACAATAGAACCAATTTAGAACGAAGCACTCGAATCAGACGAAAAAAAAAATAAAAAAGGCAAAAGACGCGCCGACATCCAACATAGTTGACATGGCGGCACTTATTTCAGTGTTGCCATCAATTCCTTACCCGCCCGTTCTGGGTAATTTGCCGAGACGTACACCGGCTGATTATTTATGCCACGCTCATTGGTGTAGACATTCTTGGCTGTGGGGAGTTTTTTAAATTTTTATTTCCTCTTTTAAAAACGTTTGTTTTGACGTCAATAAATTGTGATGGACATTAAGTGTGCGTTGAAATTTGCCGATTAGTGTCAATTTGTTCGGTTCGAATTAGCTGTTCTAATAAAATTGACAGCTTGTTGACTTCAAATTAGCTGTTCTAACATTGACACAAAAAAATAACCTTGACCTTGTTCTTTTCATCATTATCATGACTTAGCTTTTACTTATGATTGGCGAATATTAGGAATTGAATTTTATTTTTTTACTAGCGGACGGCAAACGGTTTCACCCGCGTAGCTCCCGTTCCCGTGGGAATACGGGAATAAAATATAGCCTATGTTCACCGCGAAGAGTTTAGCTTCCAAACAGTGAAAGAATTTTTCAAATCGGTTCAGTAGTTTCGGAGCCTATTCGATGCTAACAAACAAACAATCAAATCTTTCCTCTTTATAATATTAGTATAGATAGGTTGCAGAAGCTACGGACCACCTGTAAAAAAATAAAAATTGACAGTGGTCACCGTAGTCTATGGACAACAACGGCCGGCGCTACATGCACTGCGCTAGCAAGAACCTTCTAAAGGGGTCCCAAAACGGTCAAACTGCACTGGTCATGCACGTTAAATATGAATGGAATTTGCTTCAGGGTGCGTGATTTCTTTGCATGAGTGTGTGCATCGACGTGTATGTACGACACGACTGTAGCGAACTGCGCGAAGTTGACGGTACGACTGTATGCAGTTGATATTGACTTCACACGACTGCAGCCGACTGCGTGCAGTTGATATCTAAACTGTATGCAGTCGAACATATAACTGCATGCAGTTGAATATATCGACTGCGCGCAGTCGCTGCGATGCAGTCCGTGTGATGGCACCCTAAGACCCCTTTTACAAGATCGCCATATTGTAGGCGGTTTGGAAAACGAGTATCAGTAATTTTTGAAAATTTCTACTGAGTATTTTTGGAAGTATTTCGCGTCAAGCTTGGCTTTATCCTTATAACACTGTTACTTGAGTTTTGAGACAAATGACTTTTTTCTAATATGAATTTACAAAATGAAAAAGCAACGCTAGTATAGTTCAAGTAGGTATTACGAGACGGAATTATAGAAGATTTTAGAAATACCTTTTTTTTAGGAATTCAGAATGATACCATATAATATTTTAAAGAGGAAAAAAATTTATTTGAGTGTGTATGTGTGTGTGTGTGTGTTTGTAATGAATAAACTCAAAAACTACTGTGACGATTTCAAAAATTCTTTCACCGGTGGAAAGCTACATTCACCCTGAGTAACATAGGCTATATTTTATTCCCATATTTTTACGGGAACGGGAGCTAGCGGGTGAAACCGCGTGACAACCGCTAGTCTATACTATAATCTATACTAATACACTCGAGAGCAATGAATCCGGGTCACTTAAAGAATCCTAAAAATCTCGGAAACTAAAAATGCTAGGTTAATGCAATAAATTGTATTTAATAGACAATGTAATACTCCTTAAATGAAGGTATTAAAACTTCTTAGTTATTGTAAAGTTATATCATAAAAAAATCAAATTTGAAAAAGGGCCACTTTCGAAGATGGAACTACGAAATTACAGCATTTGGTGTTGCTTTTGTTTGTAATCTGTCATTTATGTGGGTACATAAACCATGTTGATAGTGCTCTATATTCATTAATCAAGCTGAAATTATGTCGCTTACGCCTGAAGAATGCACCAGAATACTTACAATGCTGGAAACCGGCCGGAGTCAGCGCGATACAGCCAGGATTGTCGGTGTGTCGCTGTCAACAGTACAAAGAGTTCTCCGACGTTACGAAGAAACTGGTTCTAACCTACGCAGACCAGGAACGGGCAGAACCAGGTGTACCACAGCACGAGAAGACCGATACTTGGTGAACACCATGCTTCGAAATCGCTTTCTCACAGGAACTGAACTCACCAATCAGTTTCGACGCCTCGGAGGAAGTAACCCAAGTGCATAGACAGTAAGACGTCGGCTTGCTGAATCTAACTTAAAACCCCTTAGACCTGCAAACGGCCCTAAACTGGAGCGTGGGCATCGTATTTCGAGACTAAGGTATGCCCAGAGCCACGTAAATTGGAGTATTGAAGATTGGTCAAAAGTTATGTTCTCCGACGAATCAAAATGTATGCTCTACAAGCACGATGGAAGACACAGAGTGTATCGAAGACCAGGGGAAAGATTCAAGCAAGCATGCATCGAAGAAAAAGTAGCCTACGGTGGTGGGTCTGTACTTGTGTGGGCCGGAATTTCTTCTGAAAGTCGCACAGAGCTGGTGATCATAGAAAACGGCTCTTTAACTAGCGTAAGATATGTGGAAGAAATCCTCAATGATCACGTTGGTCCATTTATGGTCAATTTAGGTGAGGATGCTATATTTATGCATGACAATGCCCGACCTCATACAGGTAGGATTGTGAATGACTACCTTCAAGAGATGAACATTACTCGTATGGAGTGGCCAGCGCGCAGCCCGGATATCAACCCGATCGAGCATGCTTGGGACGAGCTAGGCAGATGCGTAAAACAACGAAACCCTCCCCCAATCACGCTTCGTGAGCTCAAAATTGCTCTCACAGAGGAATGGGAGAATATTCCCCAAAATCGTATAAGGAACTTGGTGTACAGCATGCCAAACCGCGTAAACGCAGTAATGGAAGCACGAGGAGGCAATACGAAGTATTAAAATTCAAGAAAATCGTAATAAAGTTCAAAAATTTCATGTTTCCTATTTTTGTTTTAAGGAGAGATCGGCAGTTTTTTCTTTATGTAATTTTGTGTTAATAAAATGTATGGTGACTCATATTTTTTTTACTTTCATTTAAGGAGTATTACATTGTCTATTAATAGTAGTTTATGACACTGTTGCATAATGAGGGTTCTTATAACACGAGTGTGTTTTAAAAAAACGAGCCGTAGGCGAGTTTTTTTATAGTATCACACGAGTGTTATAAGACCAAGTTATGTACAGTGTCATACACTACTTTATCTACTCTCATACTATAATACCTGATTTCATTTTGTTGTGATATATAGTTGCTCCTTGATTTCGCCGGTAACAGGTTCATGGTCATGTTTGACGCAGTTTCCAGAATGTCTGGTGGTGTACAATTACCACCATCCTCGCTTTAAGACATGTTTTTACACAAAAACTAATTTATTTTACAAACAAAACCAAACTTTGTTTAATTTAAATGTAAAATGTTGGCGCCAAGGCGCAAACATCGATTGCGCATGCGTGTTTCTTTTTTTTTTTAGGCTGCGGAGACCATAGATTTAGGATTTTTCGCTACTCTGGAGACACATTTTTTTTAAAAGTAGAGGTTCACACTTCTTTTTCAGCTGGTGATTGTTTATGGTGTATCGTAATGATTAAAAAGTTTTATTATGATACAGGTGTCCATACAAGACCTGTATCGTAATAAAACTTTTTTTTTGGCCTGTGCGTAATGTTTGTCATAATAGTATTGATTTCAATTTTATAATCTTTGTATTATAGTATCAGAGTAGATAAATACAATTTATTGCATTAACCTATCATTTTTAGTTTCCGAGATTTTTAACATTCTTTAAGTGACCCGGATTCATTGCTCTCGAGTGTATTATAAAGAAAGAGGAAAGATTTGTTTATTTGTTTTTTTGTTTGTTTGTTTGTAAGGAATAGGCTCCGGAACTACTGGACAGATTTGTTGGAAAGCTACACTCTTTGCGGGTAACATAGGCTATATTTTATTCCCACGGGAACGGGAACTACGCGGGTGAAACCGCGTGACGTCTGCTAGTAATAATTATAAAGAGGAAAGATTTGTTTTTTTGTTTGTTTGTTTGTAACGAAGAGGCTCCGGAACTACTGGACCGATTTGAAAAATTCTTTCACTGTTGGGAAGTTAAACTCTTTGCGGTGAACATAAGCTATATTTTATTCCCGTATTCCCATGGGAATGGGAGCTACGCGGGTGAAACCGCGTGACGTCTGCTAGTCTAAAATAAAAATAATTTGCTACTGAATTACCAACTTGTTTAACATACTAACCGAGTCGGCACCGTTAAACGTGCTCAGTTAAGCAACTGTGTACTATAAACGAAGTATGATAAGGTATATTGATAACACGATATTGTCAACGTGAATATACCTACTATACAGAATGAAATTTAAAGACGGTAGTTGGAGGTAAAGTTGGTATAGATAATGGCAAGTTTTGCTGAAAAAAAATTCTTTATTTTCAAAAGGTAAAACTGCATTTCTTTAGATAGACATAGTAAGCTTTTTTTTTATACCACTAGAGTGGCAGACAAGCATACGGCCCCACCAGATGTACCGGTGGCCACCGCAGCCTATGGACGTTTGCAACACCAGAGGCGCCACAATCGCGCTGCCGACTCTTTAAAAACCTTCTAAGTCCACTTTTGAAGAACCCCATACTGTAGGCGTTTGGGAAATCCGAAGCAGGGAGATCAAGTTAGCTTTACATATAAACATATTTTACTTGATCTTCCTATAATTTAAGATACTATGTTGCTTAAAAGAAATTGTTCCTTATTAAAGACTCTTTCGGTTAGTATAATAAAAGATGTATTTTTTTCACATCTCCTAGGTTCGATTCCCGGCTCAAGTAGGTGATTTTTCGAAAATCTTTAAATGCAGTTTTACTTATTTTTGAAAATAAAGGAATGTTTCCTTTCCATGTCATGTTTTGACAATCATTGTCTAAGACAGATGAGTAGAAAAATATAGTAGGTATGACAAATCATTGAATTTTTTAATAACCTGAGTAGGTATTTTAAATGAAAATAAACTATCATAAAGACGTTATTTGGTGTCGAAATGATTGTAAGAACACTGTATGACTCCTGGATACTGGAATATAATCAGGGTGAATACTCAATTGCTAACTTGGATATACAGGATCAAATGTGTTTGTTTACGTTTTTGCGCAAAGCTATTGAAATACAGTTTACCTATAAATTATTAGGTAGGGTAATATGATGATAAGTTCATCAACAAATTAATATGTGTCTGTCTGTCACGCTTTTGCGTCTAAACCACTGAACGCATTATGTGGAAATGAAGACATGGTTACCTTTTAATTTTTTTATCCCACTAACAATTTCCTGTGAGGAAACCTCATCACGCGGGCTTTTAGCTACTCTCATATAAATAGCTGAGCCATTACGAAAAACCATCATAATAACCAGATTTATAAAAAAAAAAACATTCGCCTCAAGTAGACATTTAGTCTAATTTTGATGTCTTTTCTCTGAAAGGTAACTTTATTGCAATGACTATAAGGTTTGAAATTGAATGCACGAACAGCTCTTTAGTGTTGCCAACTGAAGCATTTATGGAAATAACTTTAAAATAAATCCAGGGAGTTTAAAATGCAGTTTGGATGGACAGAAACGAATAGAGTGTCTAGTGTTGCTAAAAGTTTATTTATTAGTTTCAGTTTGAGCCAAGGAAGGTGATGAATTTGTGTGTGAGAAACTTTGTCGGTTATTTATAGTTAAAAAAAGGATTGGAACAATAAATTTGGAAGTTTTCTCAAAGAGATATTGGGTTAGTGTTGTGTACTTTCAATATGAGTACGATTATAGTTTTTGCCTGATAGATAACACTGCGGTTTGATGTGTAATGGTGAATCTTAAGTACATTACAATATTGCTTTACTATAGGTATGTAGGTAAAATATTTTTATTAGGGATATTTTTAAATGCACATCTATATATATATTTTTTTGCACACTAGGTAACTTTTTTTTTTGCTTTTCAAAAATACTAACTTGCACTCTAAATTGTACAATCTTATAACAGATTAGGTTAGGTTAGTTTTTTATTTTTTTATTAATAAAATTTGATTTTGTGAAGATTACTGATTAAATTGGGTTTTTAATCAGAATAAAAGATGTTCCTAAAAGTAAATTAGGCGATGGTTTTCCTTAAAAAGTTTTAATATGTTAGTTAAGCTAAGGAATTTTTAGATATTTGATAATAGTGATATGTTCAGTAAAATAGTTCTGAAAATACCATTAAACAGTATATTGAATTTGATTTATTTAGTGTGCATAATTACTGTGCAAGTCAGTATTTTTGGTTTAACTTTGAATTTTTTGTACGAATAAAGGGAATAAACAGATATCGATTTAAATATATGCCCTTTTATAATAGTAGAGCTAAGTGTCTACAATTCAGATTTTACAAACAGTTGATCTTCGAAATAGTATAATATGAAAAGCTCTGCCCGAAGGTTTTTCAAAAGCTTTGGTAAAACCTCAATGCTGTAACGATTTTAGTATTGTGAGTAGATAGACATTAAAAATACTGCTGTCTCCGAAAAATGGGGTTGACTTTAAAGGGTAACTTTAAATGCGTGAATCGACTGTGGTCTTTTATTTGAAAGCAAATTTACTAGCGGTGATTTTACAACATGACTTTATCAAATTCAGTAAGTACAGAAGTTAACATTTTTATAGGTGTTTTGTGATTTGTTTTTAATGTGTCAGATGTTACAAACACCTTTTAACAAATTTGACTTTTATTTGAAAGCAAATTTACTAGCGGTGATTTTACAACATGACTATATCAAATTCAGTAAGTACAGAAGTTAACATTTTTATAGGTGTTTTGTGTTTTGTTTTTAATGTGTCAGATGTTACAAACACCTTTTAACAAATTTGACAATGCTATCAAATTAAATAGATAAATCAAAAATAAAATAGCATATGTCACTTGATTGTACAATTCCGCGGAATTCAGCGTCATTTTACATTTAGCTAACAAAATAGCTATACGAACAAGAATTTTTGTCAAAAAATCTTTATTACAATTCGTCTCCACGCCATCCCAATTGATTCATTGCCGAGTACAGTCAGAATTTATGATCGCGTACTAAGACTTTTCTTAAGGACATTTCAACTTATTTACTTAAACTTAATAACAGGCTTACATACCCTTATTTATGTTCCAATGACAAGAGGGGCGGATTTTTTTTTGTCAATATATCCGGGTTAGGTCCTTTTAGCTATGAGGCAATTTATGTAGGTTTCGTGTGTAAACTTCCTTAATTTTGAAGGGCTTTTAAAGTTTGTAAGCTGTTTTAAGACAAATGGTTGTGGTAGATTAAGTAGTAGGGTTTTTGTGGGATAAAATTCAACGATCGTACAGTTTCATTATTTTCTTGATATTGAGTAAAATCTGAATCAAACCAAGTAACGCCACATGAGCCTTTTTCTAGAAGAATAAAGTTTATTATAATTTGGGATCTCCCTTCAAAAAATTTAAAACGTTATTCTGCTTTAAGTTATTTTTATAAAGATTAGATAGTGCGACAGATCCCTTTCGACGCATATGACCAGAAACGCAAATGACCCGACACGCAAATGACCCGATACGCAAATGACCATATTTTCATCAGAAAAAGACCAGATAGACCATCTGTTAAGATGTCAACAGTCTAGCTGTCTCATACATATGATCACGCCTTTCATCCCCGAAGGGGTAGGCAAAGGTATGCCTTTGCCTACCCCTTCGGGCATAGAGTATGCTCTATGCCCACATTTTCACCTTTTAAAAATTGTCCCACGTAATAGGTGGTGAGCCGTATTGCCGTGTCGACATTGACAGGCGTAGGTTGTTACTGTCTGTTGTTGAAATATTTCAAGCCGCCCATAAAGGTCTTAAAATTGGCAAAACGATTGTCATTTTACAGGCAACAGGAACCAACGGCTTAACGTGCCTTCCAAAGCACGAAAACGTTCGAAAATAAATGTCACAAAGTGGTCACGAGATGGCCACCCATCCATGACCGCCCACAGTAATATGTTGCTTACTGCAGTGATCGTTTACAGAACACTGAGTCCGCGGGGCCACGAGCGCTTCCTCTTTAAAAACGAAAACTCCTAAATAATAATACTTTTAGAGATAATAGTCGGTTGCCTTTTAAAAAATACTAAAGTTTAGACGTATACATAATTTAAATAGATTCTATCTATTTCGTGAATGTCGTGTGAAGCGATCATTACAGTGGGTATAGCATGTCGATGCCATCAAATTACGGACACTATTAGCCACTAATTGTTGGGTAGTGGGTAAATATAATATAAACCCTTTTATGTTTCAATGTAGAACATGAAGGAGATTGTTTTATATGAAAATTTGTCCTTTGTTAAGTTTAATGATGTTGGTGGATAGCGTTTACCTGCGGTTTCGTCTTTGAGCTTCGCCCGCGTGAAATATAGTCCCGTTCCCGCTTCCCGTGGTATCTTATTCCCGGGATAAAATAACCCTATGTGTTATTTCAGACCAAAATCTATCCCTGTACCAAATTTCAGCCAGATCCGTTCAGCCGTTAGAGCGTGAAAGAGTTACAAACATTCACACACGTACACATCCAAATTCAGAAACTTTAGAGAAGAAGACTTCACACAAATATTAGTAAGACTAGCTGTTGCCTGCGACTTAGTACGCTGCATTTTATATGTGATTCTTTAGATTGACATAGCTTTTTAATTTATAAACCGATTGACATAAAACAAAGACTAAATGTTAAGTGGAGCAAACCGCAACGCAATAAAGAAAACCGCATTGCCATCGGTTGAGCGGTTGCTGAGATTAGCGTGCACAAACGTACAGACAAACAGACAGTTACGATTTTCTTATATGTATTGATTGATATTGATATTGATATAGATGATATTGATTGTAAAATCTGAGGTGCGACGCGACGCCCGAGCGAATAGGTACAGGCTAAGTTGAGAGCTCTCAAAATCCTTCAACTAAGGTAATCTGGTAATCATTGCTAGTAATCGGGTAAGCCTTTCTGACACATGAAAGACGCTATTCTCCTAGGTGTTAACTTTCTATCACCTTGGTTGACCTGGGTGTTCCACAATAAACTGTGCACCCTTATGGGTCTCTTACACGTAACGATTACAGTGGCGAGGCAGTGCCCTCGGCCGAGTGCTCGGTACGTATGAACATTTTGAAGAGTGATTCGGCCGAGCAGAGTGGCGAGAGAGTCACTAGAACTACGATTTGTTTGCTACGAGCAAACGATACTAGGCCGAAAGAGTGGGCACTCGGCCTAGTATCGTTTTACTGTCTCGCCACTGTACTCGTTACGTGTAAGAGACCCATTAGTTTTGCAACCCCTCTTCCACGGGATTTTGTGTATTAAGAGCACGAAGACGAAGTTGCGGGGTCAGCTAGTTTGGGAAATAAATACTTTTTTTAATGTTTGTAAAATTAAGTATACTTAGAACTAGCAGAGTTTAAGGGTCTGAACTCTTGGCATTGTAGAGCACAGGTCGTGCCTTGCTCTGAATAAATTTGTCTTTTATCATTATAAATATTTATTCAAGAGAAAAATAATATTGCTACTAAGGTGGCTTAATGGACACTAATGGAGGGAACTCGGGGTGTGAATGATTCAGAAATGTAGTCAAAAAGCTACAAGAGTGCCCCGGGTAACTCCTCGGAGGGAGGTTCCAGAATAGAAAATATCTTGGGTAAAACAGTGAAAACCGATTTACCTACAAGTCATAGGTAGGTATGATGTACATATCATACTTAAGCAATTTTTCAAGGCACCCATAAGGCTTTCAACTTGGCTTATCGGGATCAACGGCATTACGAAGTACGGAAACGCTTGCAAATAAATGTGTCTCAAAGTGGTCACGTGATGGTCATCCATCCAAGGACCGGTCACAGTGAAAGTTGCTTGCTGCAGTGATGGTTTCTTACAGAACACTGAGACCGCGGAGTCACCAGAGCTTTACAAATCAATACTTAAAAATAAACAAATAAAACTACTTTCATTTCGGTTACATTTCAGCGTTCTATTTATAAATCATTTAACTGTCAAACTCGATGACAGATGGCGTTGGGCGCGCTGTAAGGGCGTGTACACAGCGAGCGGAGTAACGCGAGACGAATTAATGAGGTAATGACTGTTTAAAAATATGTTTACAGTTTTAGAAGGTAACTAATTATTATAGGAAAGGGAGGATATAACACTGAAAAATGTTCTTCTGTTTTGGTAGCGACAGTTTTTGTTTTATTTTGTCAAGTGTCTAGTTTAAGCTCAGTACCATTTCTTTTACTGTGCTTGTGAATAATATCTATTTTGAATGTTTGAATTGAAGAAAAGCAGAGACAGATCTTCTGGTCCACAAGACAACTTGATATGTCTTTTAAACTTTCGCTTCGCTTTCAACCGCCAGTACTTCAGTTCCTCCGTGATCATGGTGCTTGTAACAGCGCCGAAAAAATATCCCGCTAACTTTAATACTAACTTGATATGTCACTCTACCTAAGGCCTTAAGTTCCTTTAAGGGTTGAAACTTTGGAGGTAGAGACTACCAATGCTACCAAGTAGAGATTTTGGCCTAATTTTTACACTCCTCTTTTCCTAGTGGGAAAATTTGTGAAGATGTTTATTATTTACTCACGAGCTAACCCATAGTCAATTTGGCTAAAATTTGGTATCAGATAGCTTACCCATTGGATTGTCAAAAAGAACTACTGTTTATATTGGAAAAAAGTTCCTGTAGGAAACGGGTATGGGAAGATGAAACAACACGGATGGAGCACCGCGCATTAGCTAGCAAATAAATAAAAACAAATCTGACTATTTTTTATTCGTAAACAGAATTTGTAACTATTTTTGTCTTACATAATAAGCCTTCACCATTAAAATATAAATCAAGAAAAATATTATACCCTCCGACCCAACAGAAATAATTTACGTAATATGCATACACGCCCTAAGACCAAGGATTTGCGGCGGTAGTTCCTCAACATCTGAGATTAAGCCACCAGGCACGTTCCGACTATTACGAACTTCTCATTTTAAACCATAGATTTAGAATTTTTCGCTACTCTCAATTTTAAACATAGTGTGCACGTTTGACGTTTGTGTTTTTTTTTTCTAATATTATTGAGCACTGGTATTTACGGTGAGGGGCTTTTTATTTATGGCCAGTTAAGATATTTATGGTTTGTTAATTTTAGAAAGTCAATCTATAAGGTCTCCTGGGACATCCTTTCGAGGGCTTACCCGGGGCTCTCGGTGGTAGGCAGTCGTAGTCTTAAGTAGAAATATTTGTTTTGACAGAAACGAATTTCACTAAAACCAAATTATTCGTAACATAGATTTATTACATGTTACTCAAGAGAATGCAGCAGCAATACTTACATACACATGGTCACGCGTCACGCCTTTTATCCCCGAAGGATTTAATTTTAAGCCCACATTCCACCTTCAGATTTTGTCCCACGTAATAGTTGCTGAGCCGTATTGCCGTGTTGATATGGACAATTGCACACAGCAGTAAGAAAATTGGAAATTTCCATACACTACTGAAAATAAAAGGCACGTATGGGTTAAGTCGGTGCTACGGGCAGACAAGCATACGACCCACCAGAAGGACTGATGGTCACCGCAGCCTATGAACGTTTGCAACACCGGAGGCGCCGCACTCGCGCATCCGATCCTGTAAAAACCTTCTAAGACTCCTTTTGAAGAACCCCATACTGTAGACGTTTGGGAAAACCGAGGCAGGGAGATCATACCACAATCTAAGCGTGCGCGGGTTGGAAACGTATGGGAAGTGGGTGCTATGCGGTTCATAGTATATCACAGTAAAAGACGTGAGTCACAGCTAGTATTTGATCAAGATAGAGTAAGACAGCGTAAGGAAAGGCGGTGCGTACAAAGAATGTACGTGGAGGCGTCATTAATAGCCGCCACAAAATAATAAGGTACAGAAAGTAATCTCATGTATGTACTTTTATTTCAAACCTACCTTCCGCAGCGCACATTCGCGCACAAATCTTTATCGAAATTACTTTGAAAATCCTTCGTCCTCGTGTCCTTGAACTTCGTGAGCGGTGTCTATGTGTGCGTAGCCTGAGCGCACTTTGTAAATACTACCCATTCGCTCTAACTTTGCCGCTGGCGTAGAGGCGTATACCCGAATTGTTAATTAGACGAAGTAAATTGACAGTAGCTAATGTCACTTCGTCATAGAAAATACTATTCTATTCTATTCTATTTTTGGTTATGGCTTTCTGCCGGGGCCGATGCCGGCAACTCCGCCGTCATAGAAAATACGCAACATTGTATGAAGAAGTGACATTAGTTGCTGTCAATTTACTTCGTCTAATAAAAAAATCGACTTTAGTATGGAGCCGAGCGGCAAAGTTAGAGCGAACGAGCAGTATGTTGATTGCCTTCTGTAATTATTATTTTGTGCAGTTGATCAAGATAGCGTTTAGACGGCGTAAGCGAAGGCGTAAGTGCGTATAAAGCAAGTACGCGGAGGCGTCAACAAAAGGGTGCCGCTATCAGGAAATCAGAATCATGTCACTGAGGTATAATTTTTTTGATATCTACCGTCAAATTATGTCGGTGTTTTTGAAATAATTGGAGTATGTCTTTTTTGTTTGACAGGGTATAATTTCCGTTTTGGTTACTTGAATTACGTGAATTATGAACTTACAATGTTTTCAGGGTTTGTATTTTAATTATTTTGTGGAGGAAGACTCTTAAAATACCACACACTAAATTTTGATAGAAAACCCGCATTTTAAAATTAGAAAATGAGTTTTAATTTATTTTCCTATTTTTAGATAAATGTTCAACAATCGAGATCTCAATTTTTCAAAAATACTTGCTATATTCCCGTAAAAACATCCTAATAAGAACAATAATATAAAAAATAAATTAAGTTATAAGCTCATGATATAAATCTTTTTACAAAAATATTCCGTGAATGTTACATCTTCATCCCAATTAATCTTAGGGAGCGGAGCTGTCTGCGAGCGTGACTGTCATCGTTTCATACGTATACTATACGTTAATGTGTTGAAACGGGACGGGTTGTGTGTAGGGTGTCTGTGACTTCCATATAATATGGGACATTGATATTTAGTATCAGATGGTACCCGAGAGTCTGCGTGCGTGGAATTCTATTCCTGTTCATCAGTTTTTGGATTTCCATATTTCTTTTTATATTTAGCTCGCCAAATTGACGTCGCCAGTCTCCCAGTCCTTGAGAACCACTGTCGAAAGTCTTAACTTTCGACAGTGGTCCTCAAGTTGGCGGCCCTGTGATGTACCTCTTCATGCTCCTCTTGAAGAACCCGGGATTGTAAGATGAGGGAAAAACGTGTGCGGGCAGATCGTTCCATGTTTTTATAGTTCGACAGAGGAACGATCTTTTGAAACACTCGGTTCTGACGAAAATATAAAGTTGCATCTCGTAGTGTACTTCTGCGAAGAGTACCCCCAGGACAAAAAAGAATTATTCGCTTTATGAAAATACTAGATGACGCCCGCGGCTTCGCCTTCGTGAAATATTGTGTCCGTTCCCGCTTCCCATGAGATCTTATTCCTAGGATAAGAAGCTAAAGGCTATGCGTTGTTCCAGACTGTAATCTAATTCTGTACCGAATTTCAGTCGGATCCATTCAGCCGTTAGAGCGTGAAAGAGTAACAAACATTCACACTCACAAACGTATGCATTAATAAAATTTTAGGAAGATTGAAATAAGCCCTGCATTGCATTGTAACGAACGCGGGGTTCGTCTAAAGCCTGAAATTTTACCACCAAGTATGACTTCAGTCACCTTATTAATAAACGCAACAAATTATTAGTTCTACTCAAGACTGGTGATCTCAATTAACAATTTGTAGCATCTATGAATGTCCAACAATATTTATTTATTTATTTATCAACAAGTTCAATTCCAACATGTCCACAGTTTGACGTAGTCCGTTGTCACCATACGAGTGCAGTCGACATAACGTACGCAAAGCGTTTGAGAGCTTAATTTATTGACTGCCTCCCGTTACTGGCGAGATTTAAATATAAGTATACCTCCCATGGTAACTGCATTATTTAGGAGACAAGCAATAATTGGTGATGGCGAAAAATGTTATTGTATGACGACGATAAAAATGTAGGACGACAATACGGGTGACGCTTATTACACGGGCCGTCCCGGTATCTCTCGGGCTACAGTGGAAGAAAGTCGTGAACAACTTGTGTCTGAAGTCGAGGCTACTCTTACTAGTGTCCGATTGGGGTCGACAAAATCTTGTCCAATTCAACCCCACCAAGACACAAGTATGTGTATTCACTGCTAAGAAAATGTGTGCCTGACTACGGATTCGAAGGTCGTGGGTTCGATTCCCACCCAGGACAATTCTCTTTGTGTGATGAGCACATTGGTTTGTATTGTGTCTGGGTGTAATTTATTGATCTGTAATATGTATGTATCAGTCGTCTAAATCCCAGAGCACAAGCTTATTTTAGCTTAATTTGGGCTAGATGATGTCGTGTGAGGATGTACACATATATTTATTTATAACCAGAGGTGCTAAGCTAACTCATTCATTAGACTTTCCTATGCGTCTATCTTTTGAAACGATTAACCCGTTTTTGAAATATAAGGAAAGAACGCGCACCAAACACAGACTGGGAAATAATTTAAGTTCCACGACTATTTCTAAACATTCCCGACTCATAGTTGAACAAGTCTTACTAATACACTCCCATATATTCCCACGGCCGCTAAAACCATTCGTTCGATGTAAGAATGTGTTTAAAATCCCATAACAACGCCGCGGAGTATCGCAGTCATGTTAATGGTAATGTCCAAATGCCGGAGTTGTAGGAATGTGGCTCTCAAAGTATTCTGTAAACTTTTTGGATTTATTCGGATTATGAGTTATGACACAAAAAAATCGGTTGTCTGTAAAGTCGGTTTACTGACGATGGTTGAGCGTGACAACGTCATAAGAAATTAAAAATAAAAATAAACATAAAATTAACATTACTAAACAAAAATAAATATAAAAACACATCAATTGATTATAGTGCCATCTGTTGAAACCATTACTAAAATAAATGGAACGCCTCAGAGCGAGGTAACGACGTATTGCGTCATTATTTTTCGTTCGAGCAGCCGGCTCCATCGAATTATAAGACGTTGTCACGTCAAAAATTTCAATGTGGTCGTATACAATGCCTCTGCTTACCTCTACTTCTTCGGAGGCTATGCGGGACTATGTATATGTAGTCGGATTGGGAGTGATCATTTGGCTCAATATTAGGGGTCGTCCATTAATCACGTGAGGCTCGAAAGGGGGGGGGAGGGGGTCTGACAAAAATCACGAAACATCACCAGGGGGGGTGGGGGGTGAAGTGAGATATCACGTGTATTTATTTCGAAGAGCAACTTCACAACGCTGAATTTGTGATCACTGTAATTTCTGAACAACAAAACCTAGAATATTAAAACTTGTATGAAATAATTCATAAAGCACTTCATTCCTTTCTTACATTAGAAATTTATTGAAATCGGAATACCTATGCGTTGATCATATAACACAAAAATCATTTTGCTTTTCATCGTGTCTCCCAAAGGAACCGCGCAAAATATCGACATCAATCCGATCAATAATAATCTCAAATTATGTCAGTATTATTTAAAATGGTACTATCTAGATTTAGCGTGATACAGAAAGACATACAAAAAAAAACTATTTTAGCTTCGATCGGATGTAATGGAAGTTACATAGATAGAATGTCCAGTAAAAAAAAATCTTGGAAAATAATTATATTACCAAATATATTCGACGTACATATTTTCGACTCTCTATAGCTTTATTATAAGTTAAATATATTAGACTAGCCGATGCACGCAGCTATGACCCCGTCCACCGATGATCATTTGGGGTAAGGCCCCTCTCCTTGTTTCGGAGATGCCTTCAGACTCCACCCGCTCACCGCTCTCTACCCTCTCTTCTTCCAGAGAAGCGCTCCAGAGAGAACCCCGGAAGCGTTGGGAGCCCCCGGCCGGGCCGGGCCGACGTAAATAATCTTTGGATATCCATGCCGGCTGTAGGATGAGGAGGGACACCGCGGGGTTTAGTGGTCCCGGCTGCCCCCGCAGTTAGGATGATGGTGCCAAACCGCATTCCACGTGGATATTGATAGTCGTGACCAAAAACATAATGTCGCATGGAAATTCAACCTTGATTATTGTACTTTTGTTCATAACTTCGGTTCTATTTAGCCAACTGCAATCAAACCAACGTACGATTTTAAGCTTGACAAACTGACACCTTCTTTATTAGCTCCAAAATAATGAATATTATGTAGCAACACGACGGGAGTAAATGCAACGGGAAATATATTAAAATATTAATACCATATCTGTCTCCATTATGACGCAAACGAAGTTGCGCAGATTAGCTAGTGTTCGTATCGAAGTATGGATAGATTATAACAATAGAGACTTCTATGTATAAAATTTAAAAAAAAAACTTTGTTGGTAGTTACTAAAAATACACGTGATTCGGCCCAGGGGGGGAGGGGTAATCTGAAACCTCACCAAATATCATCAAGGGGGAGGAAGGGTCTAAAAAATGCCCAAAAAAACCTCACGCGATTAATGGACGACCCCTTGCCTACTGAAAAATAACAAAACGAAAAGCCATCGACGAGTGTTTACGCTTTGAAGATACGATCGAGTAACTGGGCATAGAAAATAGATAGACGTTCTCTATATACCTACTCATATAGTAAAGAGGCGTGAATGTATAGCATGATAGCTACTAATTCAAAGGTACTAAAGAACGAAATTACAAGACGAAACTCAAGTAACACAACCAAGACCCAAGTTTATTTTCTTCAAAGCCTGAGCATCGATTTTTACATAAACATTATTATGACACAAAATATACCTAAAACATTCGGTGGATTAACGCAGTCCGCCTCTCCATAGGGAAAAGCTTCGTAAGAAAAGGGTCCCCTACTAAACCACATTCGGGGTCGTCGACAGCCATTATATTGGATCACTAAGCCAAAAACTTTACTATTACGAAACACAAATCCTTCCGATCCCCTGCGAGTTGAACTTAAACGCATATCAAAATAACTTACGGCATTCAACTTCCTATCATAATTATTTCCTTAGCCCCGAGTTTCGCAAACTTTGAGAACAGCTGTCAACGTATAGTTTCTTATAAATATGTACGCAAGTCTAAACATCTTGGAGCGTTTGGAGTTTAGCCGAGTGAGCGCTCGCAGGGTTAATTATCTAGATAATTGTGGCACCGTGAAGGGTTGAGACTGTGCAAATTCTAATTATAGACGCGTTTTGGTGTCGTTACACATACTTCGCTATTTGTTGAGCAGTTTAGGGTTGGATTTGATTTGGTTGTGCATTATGTGACGTGATTTTGGGGTACAGAGCTTATTAACTATTATACGTATCTAATGACGCCGTTTTGCTAATGGTAAGAGAAGTGTACTTATGTAGAAGTGCACAGAGGTCGTCTTTCTCCGCCCAAGATTATCGGCCACCAAGACCGGGGAACTGCAGTAAGCAACTTTCACTATGGCAGTCTTTGGAGGAGTGACCATCCATGTGACCACTTGTGTGACATTTATTGAGCGTTTCCGTGCTTCGGAAGGCACGTTAAGCCGTTGGTTCCAGTTGCCAGTAAAAATGGCAGTCGTTAAGCCAAGTCGAAGGCCTTTTTAGGCGGTTTGAAAATTTCAACAGCAGAATGTCACAACCAGCAACACGGCAATACGGCTCACCACCTATTACGTGGGACAAATTCTAAAAAGGTAAAATGTGGGCCTATAATATATGCCTGCCTGCCTATCCCTTCGGGGATAAAGGCGTGACAGACAGTTATGTACCGGGAAAGCATATAAAGGCGTCTCCCCTTAATGGCGGTAGTGTTGCTCTATGCGTCATACGGACTCTTAAGAGTCCATATGACGCCAAATAGACTATTACTTTGATCTAGATCTCAGGACTCGTGTGGTCTGCTGAATTAAAATTTGAACACAGACAACTTCAGTTCATGAACTAAAAACGCTCTAGGCTCGAAACACGATTACTGATAAAATCCTCGATAGATTTTTGTGTTGAAAATACCTCGATGTCGTGAAATTTTAAGCTAGATCTCGTATGTTATAAGATGTTTTTATAATATACTAGCTGATGCCAGCGGCTCCGCCCGCGTGGAATGTTATTCCCGGTCACTTAGGGGTATGAAAAATAGATGTTGGCCGATTCTCAGACCTACTCAATATGCTCACAAAATTTCATGAGAATCGGTCAAGCCGTTTCGGAGGAGTATGGCAACGAAAACTGTGACACGAGAATTTTATATATTAGAAAATATTTATAAGTACCTAAGACAATTGTAAAATCTTCATTTGCACTAGAGCATTTTTTTCATATTGGTAATAGTTTTTTTATAATTAATTTATTTCGTTAAAAACGCACAAAAACCGAACGCATTTCTCTCTTTCTTGCACGCTAAAATGTAATCTGCTATCTGCTTTTAACAATTTGGCGTCTGGTAGGCTCTTAAAACTTGCTCTTTCCAGCATCATTTAAAATGCATTAGAACTATTATAACTAGCCGAGAGCGTTGAAGCCTTTGTTGTGATAACTATGAATTAATGTTTAAAAATAAAATAATGTCTAATGCGTTTTGTTTACTTTGAGGATATTATTTTTTTTAAATGAGTTTTTAATGGCTTGGTAACAAGGTTTTTAATTATGAAAAATGTGTCCTACCCAGCCTGTATGGTAGAAAGCCCAGTGGTAGCCAAGGTCTGTTGGAAGTTCTTGGGTCATCCTTCCGAGGGCTTAGCCGGGCCTCCCAACCGTAGGCATTATTAAGACGTGTGGTTTTTAGTCGGTTGGATTTTTCTCAGGCAAAAAAACCCAGTCTGTATTTTGTGATCTAGAAAGCTTTACGAAGTCTATTTCTTTCAGTCTGTCTCCTCCTCCTGTCCTAAAGCTCCTGGTGACCCAAGAGCTGGCAGTATCTCTATTTCTCTTAACATATTGTTATTTAAAGGGGGATCTTATGGATTAGACGAGTTACAGTCACGCCTGTTGCTTGGAAGGGGTTTTATTGATTGTTGACTGCCTCTGTGGCGCAGTCGGTAGTGATACCGCGGAGGCCGTGGGTTCGATTCCTACCGGAGTCAAATACTTGTAAATGTTTGTCTCAAGAGTCTGGGTGTTTCTATGTATAATATGTATGTATTTAAAAGTATATAAGTATTAATATCCGTGGTCCGATACCCATAACACAAGCAGGTTATTCCTAGCTTACTTTGGGATCAGATAGCGTTGTGTGAGATGTCCGTGAATATTTAATATTTATTTATTAACGTGAGGAAAATCCTGTAGGATACTATGTCGGACTCCTACATCATAAAAACCACACGTATCCTACCTAATTCCTACGGTTGGAAGCCCCGGGTGAGCCCTCGGAAGGATGTCCCAGGACTCCCAACAGACCTACGGCTACCACTGCGGCCTCTCCTAGGGGGTTCGAGTAGGTACTATCCTGCGTCTTTGGGGTTGCTCGAGTGTTATCCCGCTGCTTAGGGGGGGGGGGGGGGTCTACACTCTTTGCGGTGAACGGGAATTACGCGGGTGAAACTGCGTGACGTCCGCTAGTATATTATATTTTGTTAGAGGTTCGAGTCGAGATTCGAAGTATTCGAACTCGTAAACTCAGCACGGCAGTCTCATAAACTACTGCGCTACCGAGTAAGTAAGTCTTCCCCTAAGACGTGGGAAAGCACCCAAACTGTTGGGAGTCCTGGGGTATACATCCGCAGGCCTACCTGGGCTCCCAACCGTAGGCTGTTAGGTAGGATACGTGTGGTTTTTAGTCGGTAGAAGTCCGGAATAGCATCCACCTCATGTTCCTCACAGTCAACTAATCATCCCTGCGATCTCTCACGTATTAAAAAGATAAAAAAGAACCACAAAAATTATATGTAATAATATGTAATAGTCCGAAATGGCCGGGCCCGAGCATGTTCCATTTATTTTACGACCTCAATAGTTTACAAGCAGCGATAGAATTTATTACAGGAATCTCTTTAGAGGCGACGACACGACAACGTAACGATATCGACGTCCTTTAAGCTAATTGGCGTAAATAGGTTAAGGCGTTTCTTGATAACATAATATTGTAGGTATAAAAAGTAGGTCGAGTGTAAATATTGGGCACGCGCACGGAGGGTTTCATACCCAAATAACGGAAAGGACTCACGTTTGTTGCATGGGAGCCTTTCTTAAATATCCTATTTTCAGTATTTGTTGTTATAGCGACAACATAAACCATCTGTGTGATAACTTTAACTGTATAGCTGTCACGGTTCATGTGATACAGCCTGGTAATAGACAGACAGAGGAGTACCCGGAGTATCAGTAATACATAGTGTGCCATTTAAACGTCACACCCACCCCGGGGTATCTTTCCGTGGGTTTGCCCGCAACTCCGTCGAAAGGAGTCAATAACATTCATGTAGGATTTTCACACGTATGAAAGGGCGTCCCATTTTGGTACTATACGGACCCTTTAGGGATTATAAGGACAAAAATTTGCTCAAATGAGATGGTGAATGTTCTGTCTGATCCACGAATGTTTGTGAACAGGATTCTTAAGGAGGGAACAAATTATCGGACGCGTCCGTAAGCCGCGGCTGACGGACGCGGCTTAATAATGTGTACGATTGTTCATAAGGCGTCCGCGGCAGCAAAAATATCCAGCTGGCCAGATTCTATTCGGACGTCCGTGCGCTCGAGGACGGCACAAGGTCACGTCCTCTACTTATGACCGATAGTTTGCACAGTTTCGTTTATTTGTACTATTCAGATACAAGCAGGCTTGCTTGTATCAGCCGCGGCTTACGGACGCATCCGATAATTTGTTCCCACCTTTATCTGACAACTAAAAGTCGTGTCGTATCCGTTTAAAGTAAAATATACTAATTTTATTTATTACGTGTTCCCTTTGTGTGGTCACTTTTTATATTCGAATTATAATGAGACGAATTTGGAGTGTTAGATTAAATTGCTTTTTAATATTGCAAGTAAGATGTTCATGTTTTTTTTTCAAAATGATTAGGGTTCATTAAAAGACGATTTATTTTGCGGAGCATTGCACTTTCAAATGTCTGTGGCTTCTAACTGGTTTTAACTAATACATAGTGTAAATGAATTAGATTTAAAGGTCGTGGGTTCGATTCCCACCGGCCCATCTGATTAAAAGTGATTACCGTAGCCTATCATTGAGTTATAATGTATTAGCAGTATGTCCTGGGACATTGTTCCGAGGGCTTACCCTGGGCTCCCAACCCCAACCATAAGCTGTTGGGCGTTACGTGAGGTTTTTTAGTCGGAAGGAATCCGGCATAGCATCCATGATGGAATATACCTCACGTTAAAAAAAATACTAGTAAGTAGTAATAATAACTCAATGAAGCTTATAGACGTTTACAACACCAGAGGTGCTACCCTTGCAATACCAACTCAGAAAAACTTACACGCCAACGACTAATTTCAATCATTATTCCGAAAATAAAGATTTTACACAAACAGACGAACGGACAAGGTGATTTATATTTAATAAAGCATTTCGTTTTTCCCCAAGGTACGGAACCCTTCAAACGAGCAAAAACAGGCAGAGTCCACTTGGGTGGTATCCATCTCTACAAAAAGAAACAATTATGTACACGCCATGCACTTAACAACTACAAATAAAGCGCCCTGTTAACATCAGGCTACATGGACCCACAGAATTTAAATTAGGTGGGTGACAGACGGACGGACAACAAAGCGATCTTAGGGTACCGGTTTTCCTTTTGAGGCACGGAACCCTAGAAAAGTACGGGAAATACAGGGTTAATTCTCCATATTGGTGTACAAGACTGAGAGTGGCCCTCAAGTTGCCAGCCTAAAGATATGCTTGAAGAACCCGGAGTTGTAGTTGGAGTCAGAATGTTCCTAATATTATTGCTTACTTTGCTAATACCACAGGGCGGAAACTCCATACAAAATTGTTCGTTTTCACCCACACTAATATACACGTAATGTCAATGCTTGAATCAAGCTTGAATGTGTGTGCGAGTTTACTAGGGACACTGGCTATGGAAACAAAATAATAAGGAACAGAACGCAATCTCATGTATGTATGTAGGTACTTTTTTTCAAATCTACCCTCAGCTAAGCACAAAGTACGTAGGTTGTAATACGTAATGCAACGCAGTGACACTCTCTCAAGTACTAACACGGCAATAGACACATCAACTTTGGTGGTGGGATGGGGAAGCTTACTCAGTGGGAGGAAGGGAGTTGCCGATCTGTATGTAATACTATTATATTATCTTTGCTAATACTTACCAAATATAATATAATAGTATTACATACAGATAGGCAACTCCCTGCCCCTCACCGCTCAAGCTTCCCCACCCCCGCCAGTCCCGCCACAGCTGTCAATATAGTTTGTACTAGCTGAGCCCGCAACTTCGTTTACGTCTCATAAGGTGTATGAAAGGAAAGGTATTTCTTCATCAGTCATCAAGCAGCGTCTGAAACTGCCCTGTTTGCTTAATCATAAAAGAGCTTAATGATTAAGTCTATTTTAAAACAATTCAGTCCGCGCCGAAGGTGGACTGAATTGTTTAAAAATAGTCTTAATCATTAAGCTCTTTTATGATTAAGCCAACACGCCAGTTTAGGTTCACTCACATTCAAAGAAACCCCTACAATTAAAATTTTCAAAATATCTAATTCTAAAAAGTGTTATAACTCTTTTATTTCTAAACCGATTTACATAAAACAAACGCTAAATGTTAACTGGAGCAAACCTCAACACAATAAAAAAAACCGCATTGCAATCGCTTGAGCGGTTGCTGAGATTAGCGTGCACAACCGTACAGACAAACAGATATACAGACATACAGACATACAGACATACAGACAAACAGACAAAAATTCTAAAAATCATTGTTTTGGGTTCTATTGCGTTCATAAAGCCCCCCTATAATATTTTTTCTTATTTATCTTCCATGTACAGACAGCGACCTGTTACGATTTTATTATATGTATTGATGGAGTTTCCGCCCTGCTCATACGACCGATTGACGTATCTATGGACACATACGGCTATGAACCCACAGCCCCATTATACACAAACGTTCGTAAAGTTTCCGACAAAAATGGAACATGTCGTCGGAAAGAAGATACTCCAGCTGAAAGCTTAGATAGTGGGGTTCAAAGATCCTGTAATGGTGTGTATCACGTCTTTAAATCTGGTAGATATTCGGATGAGGTGTTTAATATGCGTAAATAAAAATAAATGACTGTATTTAAATGTCTTTCAACTAATAATAAAATGTATTTTTTAAACTTACCGTATGAAGAATAAACGGCCAACATGAGCAGCAAAAAGATCCTCGCGATCACCACATCCATTTTCACTTTGAACACATTCAAAATGGCCGCCATATCAACACAAAATGGCTACTAGCTACACACTACACTGTGCACTTGTTCTCACATAATAGAGATTATTATTTTTTAAGTAATTTTTTGAGTCCTTGCTGAATTAAATTCCGTTGTTTGTTTTGAATTCATTCGCGGTATCTCGGTTGTGTTTCTGTAACAAAAGAAATGTGAATATTAGTTTTATGAACGTGGGTAGTTTTATTTATAACTAGCGGACGTCACGCGGTTTCACCCGCGTAGTTCCCGTTCCCGTGGGAATACGGGAATAAAATATAGCCTATGTTCACCGCAAAAAGTGCAGCTTCCCAACAGTGAAAGAATTTTTCAAATCGGTCCAGTAGTTCCGGAGCCTATTCGTTACAAACAAACAAAGAAAAAAAAACAAATCTTTCCTCTTTATAATATTAGTATAGATGAACTAGTGGAAGTTACGCGGTTTCATCCGCGTAGCTCCCGTTCCCGTGGGAATACGGGTTCCAAATATAGCCTATGTCATCCGGGGATAGTGTAGCTTCCCATCAGCGTAAGAATTTTAGAAATCGGTTCAGTGTTTTCGGTTTCGGATCCTATTCAACATTAGTACCTATAGATAGATAGAATGTATTTTTTCTTTTCCCCTTAGGTATTATTGAATAGTAGGTAGATCAATACATATAATAAAATCGTAACAGGTCGCTGTCTGTACATGGAAGATAAATAAGAAAAAATATTATAGGGGGGCTTTATGAACGCAATAGAACTCAAAACAATGATTTTTAGAATTTTTGTCTGTTTGTCTGTATGTCTGTATGTCTGTATATCTGTTTGTCTGTACGGTTGTGCACGCTAATCTCAGTAACCGCTCAACCGATTGCAATGCGGTTTTTTTATTGTGTTGAGGTTTGCTCCAGTTAACATTTAATGTTTGTTTTATGTAAATCGGTTTAGAAATAAAAGAGTTATAACACTTTTAAGAATTAGATATTTTGAAAATTTTAATTGTAGGGGTTTCTTTGAAAGTGAGTGAACCTAAACTGGCGTGTTGGCACGCCTTCGGCGCGGACTGAATTGTTTAAAAATAGTCTTAATCATTAAGCTCTTTTATGATTAAGCAAACAGGGCAGTTTCAGACGCTGCTTGATGACTCTGATGAAGAAATACCTTTCCTTTCATACACCTTATGTGACGTAAACGAAGTTGCGGGCTCAGCTAGTACATAATATTATATTATAACACTTTCGTATGTTACGTGTTGACGTGCATTAGGGAGCAGGGCAGTGTAGGATTACACGCCCAACGGGCATGTAATGACAGCTAGGCTAGGAGCTGGGTGAGATTTTCGTACATAATGCAAAAATACAATTTGGATGTCTAGATTTCTTTTTGTGAAATACAGTCAGTTTATTAAAAAAAATATTCAACATCTTTGATGAATTTTATTTAGTGACTAAAATTTATTCAATTTTACTTCTAGTTTCAAAAATTTTCATTCTAACTTCGAAAATGTGAGGTGATGAAATCAAAAATAAATCGTTTCCGTTTATTTAGCTCTTTTGGTTTGGTGCTCGGACTGCAGCAAAAAAGCCTGGCTTTCACTGCGAGTTAAGCGGGCCTATTAATAAATTCGCTTATTTCGCGACAGTAAACTGCATACTTGTGTTCCTACCACAGCATCAGAGTTAACTGTTGCAAGTCGTTCGGATTTATTAATGGGGTCACACCGCTCGTGGTGAAGGCCGGCCTAAATAATATTTTGTGAATGTATGAAAAACTTTCCTCAAATCATTTTTTTGGATATAGGCGTAAATGTATGTCTATGCTGTTCATTTCAATTCAATGTCCAGAAAGTAAGTTTGAGATACTCCTAACTTCATAATGACCTAACTTTCAAAGCTGTTCTCATTGTAACATGAATTTCGAAAAGTTTTCGATCTGTGATTATTCGACAAAATTATGCTGCAAAAAAAAATTTTTTGCCATTTTTTGAATCCTTACTAATATTATAAACACGGAAGTTAAAATATGAATGGATTTTAGTTACTTTTTCACTCTCTACCTACTAAACGAATCTGGCTGAAATTCTGTGGAATAACCCACAAGCTAATTTTTATTTCCAGCACAAGTTCCTATGGAATGTGGGAACGGGAATAAACTTCTAATTAAAAAATGCAGTTTATCAAAATATTTGTTACGTTTAGGTATATAAAATTTATTGAGTTGAGTTATCATAATTTGTGACACTTTCCATCACTCAAATTGGAAAAATTACGAGCGGTAAACGATATGTACGCAACCGTGTCTAAAGTGCGCCTGAATTCACGAATATGTCACAAGTAATATGTAATTCGATATAGTGCCGAGCCTGGAAGTGGAGACTGTCTAAGGCCAAAGTGTAGACAGTCTAAGGTCTTTACGTTGTATAATCAATTATCGACAACCAGTGCTAGTAAAACCAGAAATATTTACGAACACGGCTCCATCTGATCCCAACGTAAGCTGGAATTAACCTAATTGTGTAATTTTTGAAAATAGGTAGGTACTTATAGTTCTTAAAAACACACAGAAAGCACGAGAAAAACATTTAGGTATTTATGGATCACACCACTTTGGTCCCGTGGTGTGTTTAAATCCACGAGGGTTCAATATCTACCACAGTACAAACTAAAAATAATAAAAACAGAAAATTCATAATATTTTGTGGTTAGTCGAGACTATGAATGGAGCGTTCTCAATTCGAGTGCTATTGTGGTTGCGTTAATTTAAGAATAAACGGGTGACTCCCGCTCCAAGTCGTTCCTGGTGCAAAGGCTGGCTATAGCCATTCAACGTGGTAATGCCGCTAGCGTTATGGGCACCTTTGCACCAGGAACGGTTAGGGGTGGGTTATTTGACTAGAGCTATTATTGATTGCTTATTATTGACATTTTATTTATTTTTTAATGTAATGTGACTTATGTATGTTTATTCGATGTAAATTTAACAATAACATAATAAATCAAATAAAAAAAAAAAAAAAAAAATTATAAATATTATAAATCTTATCTTTTATATTATAAAAAGATTCCCTATTTATGTTTTGTTGTTTTTATGTACAATGTCATAAATATAGCAACAGCAAAGTTCAAAACAATTTTGAATTTATTATGTTTTTATGGATTATAAGTATATTAAATACTAGCGGACGTCAACCGCGTAGTTCCCGTTCTTGTGGGAATACGGGAATAAAATATAGCCTATGTTCACCGCAAAGAGTGTAGTCCGGAACTACTGGACAGATTTTTCAAATCGGTTCAGTAGTTCCGGAGCTTATTCGTTACAAACAAACAAACAAACAAAAAACCAAAAACAAATCTTTCCTCTTTATAATAATATATAGATTGTAGACTTGTTGAAATTGGTGGGTTTGGTACCTGTTCCCGCTTCCCGTGGGAACATATTCCCGAGATGAAAAGAAGCCTATGTGTTATTCCAATCTATAAGTTATCTCTGTACTAAATTTCAGCCCAATCCGTTCAGCCGTTAGAGCGTGATTGAGTAACAAATATCCAAACATCTTCACAAACTTTCACTTTTATAATATTAGTAGGATTCTTCCTTTTCAAATATTATTCGTAAAAAAATATCTTCAATATTGAAGCAAACCAAAACATCACCCGTAATTTGTACAATACGTCCCGACGTTTAACAAATAAAGACTTTTATTTTTTCAGGAAAATTTTCTATCTACTATTAAGATACCTACATTTCCTCTCTACGGCATAGCCGTGGGTCAACATGTTAGTGTGTGTGTCGGAAAAATACCGACTGTTATTTATGATTGAACAACTCCCGAAACTTTTACCTACCATAAATCAACATTGTTGAGAATTGACATTGATTAGTTTTTCTTGCAAAAATGGGGCATAAATCAGAACGAAATATTGATTCACCGCATTCGAGTTAAATAAAAAATATGTTTATCTTCAATATCGCAAAAGTAATCTCTTCTAACCTTCAGATCAAAAATACAAAATGATAACAGAAGACGAATTAAAGCAGCCTGTGATTACGTCCGTCAGGCATCCAGCGTTTGATCGCAGCTCCCACAATGTTTACGTTCGTCTGGCCACCTTCGCTGTCATTAGAGAACTCATCAGTGATATCAGTCGACCAAGAATGCATGATCATTTATTTATTATTATTTATTTATTATATACTTTATTGTACACCAAGAACATAATACAAACGGAAGGAAAATATGTTACAAATAAAGCAATACAATGGGCGGCCTTATTGCTCAAAGCAATTTCAAATTTATTGCTTACAATTCAATTACCATTTGCCATAGGGCATTTAAAACGAACTAGAAAAGAGCGATGGTAGGAATTCGATGCGGAAGGCACATTACTGTCCAACATAGGGCAGTCATAGGCTGATAAGATTGATAATTATTTAGGTACTTACTATTCGTGTGCTTAAATAAGTTGTGGCACGCTTGCGAACTTTTTCCATTACGCACGCGTAATAGACAAAAATATAATATTTATAATAAATTATTTTACGTAAGTAGGAAAGTAGATACACATTTTGATGTGAAGATTTAATTTTAATCACATAATGAGAGAATGAAGAAGCCTCGCTCCCAATATTACTTAACATAACTCGCATTCTTAACAAAATTTTGTCCCATATAAAAATTTCGTACAAAATTGGTCCATCAGGATAGCGAATATACAGTGAAGCGACAACTTCCATTAATTGGGTCAAACTTCCTCATAAATGATGTTATCAAAACAAGGAAAAACATAGAAAAACAATTTTGGTAATTTTACTTTAACTACCTACTTTGTTTCATTTTAGCAGCAGCTTGATGACAGTATGTTTTAAAAATTTATTCTACTTGTTGTAGTTTTAAACGAAAAAGTAATATCACAAGCAAAAAAAAATTATACACAAAAATCTCACAGTGCGAATTTTTTGACTGTCAGATTTGTGCAGTCAGCTCCTGAACTAAACCCAAAGGGTCGGCTAATGCAGTAATTACTGCACTCCCGTTTGTTGTATTTTTGTTCTATCGCACTGAGAGATGGAAACGTCCATTATAATCCTACTCCCATTGCATTTCGTTTGTGGATTAGTATTCGGGGTAATGGGTGTTGCGTGGATTTGTTTTTTTTTTTTTATAAAATTGCAAGTCTAAAGGTATGCACACATTGCAGCAGTTGGCGGTCGCGTTTTATAATGTGTCTTTAATATTAAAGTAAATTGCTAAAATGTGTTGACTACGTTCAAAACTTGAAAACGACTGAATAGATACATACATACATTTATTCCCGGAGGAGTAGGAAGAGGCATATCATATGCCCACATTTCGTCTTTTGTTTTTAAATTTGTTCCACGTAATAAGTGGTGAGCCGTATAGCCGTGTTGAAAGGAGCAACTTGTGGCTGCCTGCTGTTGTAATTTTCCAAGTCGCCTATTACGGCCTTCAACTTGGCTCTTTTTTTTGTTTGAATTGATAAAAGTAATTTTTACTGCAATAAAATTACTTCTTATCAAATCACACCCGCGGCTTAGCGTGGAATTTTGTTCCAGTTCACGCATCCCAAAGAAAGTTATTCCAGACAAATAGCAAATATTTTATTCCGGAATATAAACCATCCATATAATAAATTTCAGCCAGATCCGTTTAGCCCTTAGTGCGGGACAGAGTAACTAACATCAATACGCACAAACTTTTGTAGTCTCTTCTCTACTATTATAAAATTGTAAAAAAAGCTGTGACGGTGCATTCAAGATAAATTTAAAAATAAAACTGTAATCGACTAACTTAGGGCGTCTGATCTCTATTCGATCTATAGTTTTTTTTTCTTCGTGTCTGTTTGTTTGTTTATTTGTTCGGGGTTGGAGCAAAATTCAGTAGCTTGATTATAATTGTACTATAAGAATTTTGAAGGTATTTCTTCAATTTAAATATCGCTGTATGTTTCATCACAATCGGTTTACCGGAAATGTTAATATAGTTTGACCTATGTTTTACTAGACGCCCTATGCATTGGACAGGTCACAGTCGATTGGTTATTAGTTAAAATCATCTCCATCATGTAAGTAGCAATTAGCAATTAATGATGATCATTTACTGTAATAGTGTAAGTTGTATTTATCTTTGAATAAAACATTATCTATCTATCTATGTATCTATCACGCGAACAAAGTCGCGGGCAAAAGCTAGTAAGTATTTGTAGTAGTAAGATGTATTGTTAACCTCATAATCTAGTAGCAAAGGTAGCAACTAAACCGCTTATGGAGTAAGGCGTCTCCAGACATGAACACCCGCAATCAATCGATGTAATCTGTGCATCAATAGAGACTAAGTTATCAATCTTAGATCGACATCAAAATGGTACACCCGCAATCAATCGATGTAATCTGTGCATCAATAGAGACTAAGTTATCAATCTTAGATCGACATCAAAATGGTACTCATGAGTAAAATTAGGCCCTAATAGTACTTATCCAATACGAGGTTTGCTCAGGCTAGTGGTATATTGGGCTCAATAGATAGGCAAAATAGCTTAATGCTACACGTTCAAGTATACTTGCTCAAGTCGAGGAGGGAGTCCACACGATATTGTAGTGGTGCTTTAGTATTTTAAGGGGACTGGTTTAGAAAATGACGAAAAAGAGGTGCAAATGAAAGCGTTTTTTGTCTGCATCAGTAGACGGAATATTATAGCCCAAAATAGATTGTTAATCTCAAGATGTGTTTCAAAATATGGTTTTGTTGTAAATTGTATATTAATTATACATAATGTGTAAAACGATCGTAGAGTCACCCTCAAATTTTTAGATGAATGCATTGTAGCCTTCCGGTCGACTTTGTCCATTTCCTAACTTGACCACTTCCAAACTTGTCCACTTCCTAAATTGTCCACTCCTAAGATGTCCTTTTCCTAAATTGGCCATTCCTTCATTCTTAATTTGTCTACTTCCCAGATTGTCCATTCCAAATTCGTCATTTCCTACTGTCTGTCTGTCGCCAACCAGTATCTCGGTAAGATCGTTAAAACAAATGAAGATCGAACAAGTAAATGAAGATCAACAAAACAAATGAAGATCGGAGAAACAAATGAAGATCGACAAAACAAATGAAGACCGAAAAAAGACTCTAAGCAAGTTTATTAGGTCAAAAACTACTTGCAGCCATATTTTGTAATCTAGATACGATTGCCATTCAAAAAAATAGGTGCAAGCAATTCTCAACCTTAATGACACATCTCAAAAAATGTACTTTTTGGCGTTTATAGTCATCACTGATAATGAATGTGTAAAAAATAAATAAAAATTATGCATGTTCATAAGGTAGAGAATTGCTTGCACCTATTTCTTTGAATGTTTATCTCATCTAGATTACAAAAAATGGGTTCAAGCAAATTTCGACCTTATGACTGTGCATAATATCTATTTATTTTTTATATATTCGTGATCAGTGATGTCTATAAACGCCTAAAAGCACATTTTTAGATAAGTGTCATTAAGGTCGAGAATTGCTTGCACCTATTTTTATGAATGGCAATCGCGTCTAGATTACAAAATATGGCTGCGAGTAGTTTTTGACCTATCATATTGCTTATAGTCGTTTGTTTTATTGATCTGCATATGCTTTATCGGTCTTCATTTGTTTTTTCGATCTTCATTTGTTTTGCCGATCGTCATTTGTTTTTTCGATGTTCATTTGTTTCGCTGATTTTCATTTGTTTCGTCGATTTTTCTTTATTTCTGTCGATCTTCTTTTGTTTTGCCGTTCTTCTTTTGTTTAATCGATCTTCATTTGTTTCATTGACCTTCATTTGTTTCATGATTGTAATACCTACGTTTAAAAAAATTGACAATATAAAAAGAAGACGAATCGGGAAGTAGTCAAGTTAGGAAGTGACAACTTTGGAAATGGTAAAGTTAGGAAGAGGACAATTTAGGAAGTGGACAAGTTTGGAAGTGGTCAAGTTAGGAAATGGACAAAGTCGACCGGAAGGCATTTTAGGACTTCAATTTTTATCAACGCGAAAAGTAAAAATATGCGAACATATAAAGAAAATATACACCTATAAATTGGTTTTCTTCGATTTTGAATAAGTATTAGCTTGTTACAACTAAAATAAGCTTTAAAATGCTACATTTCCTAGCCTGAAGGACGCGTGTTTTGTATGGTCAGGGTCGTTAGGCCTACCGACGGCCTTAATTACTCTGTGAGACGAGAGACTGTATGGAAATACGTAGAACATAATGATAATATCACTGTAATAAATTTAAGCCAGATCATTTCAGCCGTTAGAGCGTGAAAAATCAAGTAACAAACGTCTATATATAAGCACATCCATACTCAGAAACATTCGCATTTATAATAAACGACGGATTCTGGTACTTAGAAAAACTTCTTACAATCTGAAAAGAAAATATAATAAAATCCTTTGAATAACACAGCACAAACTATGTAATGAAAGAGTGACTGAGTTAATAAAATCTAAATAGGTTTCTTTGTAGGTAATAAAACATTCATTTTTCTATCTCATATCTAGGTTTTATGTTATTTTTGCGTTTTGCTTCCATTTAATGGAACAAAAATATTGAAAAAGCATATAAATTTTTCCCGCAAGATGACCTAATAAAGACCGCAGGAGCCTGCCTGCCTTGAAGGAGGGCCGGGGCTGTGTATATACCTCCAGTATATACACAGCTAACTAAACATACACAATATGGTTTAAAACTCCCACAAAAATAGTAAAACCGGACAATCTCATTCAAATATCCGTCAAAATGTGAACAGACAACACACGCTCAAAAACATCGATTAAAAGGTACATTCCCAGCGAATCGCTTATCGCTCCGCTTGTACTTAAACGGCAGCTTAATTTTTTCCGACTAAAGAAAAGTAATTTGTTTATTTTTTTAATATCCAACACGGGCGAACGATCACAGGCCGTGGATTCAAGTACAATCCAACCAGAAGTTGATTAGGTTAGTTCGAGTTTTGTGAACTTGTTTTAATTATCTATGGGTAGGGTACCGTCGACCACACAAGTTTCTAATACCTGGTGTTGTAAGCAAAGAAATATTTTGAGTTCGTAGATGGAGTTCGAATTTAGTTCCCGTTCCCGCTTCCCATGGGAACCTAACTCCGGTGTATAATAGCCCTGTGTTATTATTCCAGACCATAGGTAATTAAATTCAGTTGGGAGTCCTGGGACATCCTTCCGAGGGCTTACCCGGGGCTTTAAACCATAGGCTGTTGGGCGTAACGTGAGGTTTTTTAGTCGGTAGGAGTCCGGCACAGCATCCATAATGGATTTTCCCTCATGGTAAAAAAAGGTAATTAAATGGAACCGCATCGGCCGCCTTATTTTCATTAAAGATTTTTATATCAGTTACGAAACTCCGGTTTCTTGGACAGCCGATGCGGCCTGTCCAATTTTTTCAACAGAAATTATACACTCAAACTTTCTTCTTTATAATAATACTTATACCTAAGTAAGGAAGAATTATATTGAGACTGAGGAACCCAGGACTTCCGAAACTTCGGAGAAGTTTACGTCCAGCAGGCATTATTATACATACATACATAACATCACGCCTGTCTCCGAACGGGGTAGGCAGAGACTATGACTTGCTACGATCCTGGGAAACAACTTTCGCTTCTTCAACTTTCATAAGTTAGTGTCTTCATACATATCTACTCTTCAGCTCATAAATCTGTTTCGTCAGCCTATTTCCATCCATTCTCTCCAAATGTCCAAACCGTCTGAGCATCCCTTTCTCTATCTTAGTCACTACATCTTCTGCCATGCCGCAATGTTATCACACTATTCTTTACTTTATCCATCAATGTCATCATTATTCATATCATTAACCATGTCATAATGCATTATTATCAGACGCAAAATAATCTCATGTGTCTCAATATCTATCAAAATAAATAAAAAAATGTTTCAGTATTTTCCGAAGAAAATAACAGTCTTTTATGGCTGAATCAGTAAGTGAGTCAGTATAAGTAAGTGACTAACATCTTATCAGACAAAACGTGAATAATATGAATTTGACTCAATTAGTTCATCACACCATTGCAGCAAATTCATTGAAAAAAGAGCTACGTTCTATCACCGCACCGCTCGCCACAGACAGGGTGTTCATCCTCACACTTTGCGTCCAGAGCTTTGGGCACGGTTAGATCCGGTAGGGGCTTTCTGCCGCGTACGCTTAGGTTGTGGAATGATCTCCCTGCCTCGGTTTTCCCAAACGCCTACAGTATGAGGTTATTCAAAGGGGCCTTAGAAGGTTTTTACAGGGTCGGCAGCGCGAGTGTAGCGCCTCCGGTGTTGCAAATGTCGCGTCGGCAGCGTTGACCACCGGTAGATCTGGTGAGCCGTATGCTTGTCTGCCACATTGGTGGTATAAAAAAAAGGGCTTTCTCCCGCGTACGCTTGTATTGTGGAATGAGCTACCTGCCTCGGATTTCCCGAACGTCTATAGTTCCTGGCTATAAATGGTTCAACATAGCATCCCTGTAGGATTTCCAGACGTAAATTTGTTTATACCACTACGGTGGCAGACAAGCATACGGCTCACCAGATGTACTGGTGGTCACCGCAGCCTGTGGACGTTTGCAATACCGGAGGCGCCACAATCGCACTGCCGACCCTGTAAAAACCTTTTAAGACCCCTTTTGAAGAACCTCAGACTGTAGGCGTTTGGGAAAACCGAGGCAGGGAGGTCATTCCACAACCTAAGCGTACGTGGGAGAAAGCCCCGATCGGATCTAACCAGGCTCTAAGTCCTTCAAAAGGAGTCTTAGAAGGTTTTTTTAAGATCGGAAGCGCGAGCGTAGCGCGTTCGGTGTTGCGAACGTATATGCTGTATTTACTGTTGGGAAACTACAATACATTTTATCCCCGCATTCCCACGGGAACGGGAAATACGCGGGAGATATCTATCAATTTTTTTTTATTTTTATATTTAGCTCGCTAAATTGACGTCGCCACCAGCCTGATGGAGAGCCGTGGCGCATCTAGCGATTGGGGGCCACTTCTGACAGTGGTCCTCAAGTTGGCTCAACTCAATACAAGGGTCCTCAACTAAAAAAATTAAACATCTACGGAACCCTCCACGCCCGGGCTAATTTACGCCGCACCATTTTCAACGCTCACTCATTTGCGCATCACCTCGGGGCGTTTAATTTTTCCTGTTAATTGCCGTAATGAAAATTACATTTAATGGCTTTTATTTAAAAATGTGTTTGTTGAGGTGGGCAGTAAAAACGTTGTTTTTAATTTCTACATATACACTAGCTGTGTCCCCCGGATTTTACTACGTCATGCTTTGAACATTCCACACATTGCACTCCAGACATACATATAGTCACGCCTTTATCCCCGAAGGGGTAGGCAGAGACATAGTATACGCCCACATTTCACCTTAGAGTTTCAAGTCACTCGTAATAGGTGGTGAGCCTATTGCCGTGTTGAAATGGACAGGCGCAGGTCGCCGACCCGCGGCTGAAATTTTTCTAGCCGCCCATAAGGCCTTCAACTTGGCTTAACGAATGCATTTTACTGACAACCGGGTTACAATTCGAGTTTTCCTTCTCTACGCAATGGACCTTTTTGCGAAAGTGTTCTCTTACACAGTGATTTTAAATTAGTTTTCCAAATATTTTCATGTCAAATTTTCCTTCCGATTTTACAACTAGATGTATGATATGGCTAAATTACACTTGGTCGCTAGTCCGAATTCGTTTACAATTCGGGAATCGACTAATTGTAAATGAAAGGAGTCGAGTATTCAGGCAGCTTTCGTTTCGGTTACTCGACGCCGTTTTCCTTTCAATCGTCAAGCAGAATCGTTTGCCCGTGCTCTAGTAACTGACAATGTAAATAATGCTCCGCGTGACTGAATTCGGGTAACTTCTTTCGTGCACCCGAATTCGGGCTAACGATCAAGGACAATTGCGCTTACGAAAATAAATTTTAAAAATCCTGAGACATGTGTTTTATTTTTATTGATTAGAGGACCCTGAGTTAGCAGGTCTACGAGCCTACCGGTTGACACAGATACTTGCAGCGATGACACCGGGCTCCACACGCTGGTGGAGTGCACGGCGTGGGCGCAACAGCGCCAGGTCCCCGTGGTGGGTCTGGACATGGACACTCTCTCGCTCGAGACCATGGTGAGAGCCATGCTCTCCAGCGGGAGTAAGTGGGACTGCGCCGCCTCTTTCTGCGAGCTGGTCATGCTCGTGAAAGAGACGGCGGGGCGGGTACGGGAGAGAACTCTCCCACCACCCGAGTTCCGCAGTCGGCGGCCTGGGCGCCGTCGACGTGTCTTCGCCGAGGACTACTTTTTTTTTAGTCGGTAGGAGTCCGGCATATCATCCACGAGGATTATCCCTCACGTTAAACAAAAAAAAACGTAGGTCTACGAGCGCTGCTTTTAGGAAACTTACTTGTGAAATCAAAAGCAGGCGAAGAGACACAATATCTTTAGTAGTGGTAGTTATTAGTGAAAACAATATTATAAGTTTGAAGAAGGACCGTGTACAGAAAACAGCTTGAGGGTAGACGAGTCCAAAATAAAATAAACCATGTTATTTAGTTTACAAGTTCATTACAGAACATGTCACCGGACTGCCACAGGGCGGGTTTCTCGGTCCCTCGTATTATGTTATAGGACAAATAATTTTTGCTTCATCGTACATCTTTTCCGTTTACTCTAAAGATGGACGCTGGCTTTTATTACATGTGAAAATCGGTCATGGATGCTATGCCGGACTCTTGCCGACTTAAACCACACGGTGTACTGCTACTGCCTCCGGCCAGGAGACCCGAGTAAGCACTCGGAAGGATTTGGCAGAATGTTGCGCAAAATGGATAGAAATGTTATCTGATTTTTTGGTCAATGTTAGATTCGTGATTTTTAAACATTTAAATTATATTTTTAGATTTTATCAAGTTGTGACGTTTTGTACAAAACGATTTTACAACTAATTAGTTGTAGAAAAAAGTACGTAGGTACTGTCAAACCACTTAATTAACAGATTCTGATGAAGGTTATTACAAAGATAGAATAGACATAGGAAAAGAATATAATATAATTGGATTGGATACTTTTGATCATAAAAAAAAACGTTTTCAGGACTTGAAATACGGATGACACTTACATAAGTAGGTATTAATTAGTACTACTCGACCAAGCGGTCTAGACCAAGCATCGCGTGGAATGATCCCTTACCGCCTGCACCTACATCAGGTACCGGAATCGCCTTAGTACCGTCCGCAAGGATGCAGACCACGCTCATGTATCCGTTTTCATAAATATAATTCAGGACAAAAAAACCCGATCGATTATAGAGATTTTTCAAAACATTTCATTTTTTTTAATATATTTAGCTCGCCAAGTCGCCTCAAGCCTGATGGAAAGCCGTGGCGCATCTAGCGATTGGGGGCCACGCCACTTCTGACAGTGGTCCTCAAGATGGCGGACCTGTGATGTGCCTCTTCACGCTCCTCTTTAAGAACCCGGGATTGTAAGATGTGGTAAACACGTGTGCGGACAGGTCGTTCCATGTTTTTATAGTTGGACAGAGGAACATTCTTTTGAAACACTCAGTTCTGGCGAAGATTCTCTCCACTGTGTATGAGTGGCATCTCTGCCCGGCACGCGTTGTTCAGGATCGGAAAGGAGAGGGTGGGATCAGGTTGAAGAGCTCTTCAGAACATTCGCCATGATACATTCGGTAGAAGGCAGCCAAGGACGCAAACGTTTGAATCGTCAACTTCGCTTGGTTGAGTAGTAGTGATGTTCATCAATTCTGTTGTCTAAATCCAGCACAGGCTGTTAACTCAATTTGGGCTAGACGGACCTAAATATCCATTATAATGATGATTATGATGAGATACACACGCAAGAGCATAGAAATAACTATTTATAGCCGAAAATAAACACAAGTGCTCACCGCAAACGCACATGAAAAGCTGCGCGGACGCCGCGTTTGTCAGCCAAATGATTAATGTCGACGCCATGTTGTTTTTTTTTCCCGCCTTTTCGAGTTAGCGGCCCCTTTCATCATAACGTGTGGAGTTCTTGTTTGATTGTGAGAATTGGTCGTTATTATTATCTTGATAATTACTATACGTGGACAGTTGTAAGTGAAATAAATAATGAAAGGGGAGGATTGGACAAAATTAATGAGGTGCTGTGCCGTAAAATGTTTAGAGAAATCTTCACCTCATTCCACACAGTTCGTGTCATTTCTACAGCGTTTCTGAGCTACTTATGGCATGTTAAGATGTAGGATTTGTCTGTTAGGAACATGTTAGGAATAAAAACTTCTTGAAGACCTAGGGAATAGTTATCAGCAGATTGTCTGTGGCAGTCTATTGCGGGATTAGGACCTTTACCAATTTATGCCACAATACACTATCCTGCGCCTTCTGCATCCTGTCATTCCCGGCCAATTTTTACCGGTCGTCGACGACACACGGGGGCCTTGTTTTGTAGTACCTACCTAGTGAAATTTGTTATCAATATACCCCCAGCATCAATAAATAAAAATATCGCTTTAGTAACTCCATGAATCAATCGTTCAAATTAAAGTAGCTTACTATTGATGTCAATTGCATCAAGCACGATTCTACCGAGAGGACCTTTATTGGAGTACAATAGTATTCGTTGTGACGTCACTATGAGAGTACTGTGTACTTATTGACCGATAAACTTTTCTAATACAGTACCCGGGATAATACTTGAGTAGTCACTAGTTCTAAATGAAGATATTGGTTCTCTCTCGGAAGACAACGAAGACCGATATGGGTGAATATACGCTATTTGAATTTCAGTGGCCCATAGAGAAATTTTATGTTAACCCCATTATACTATAGTTTCCGTATGCTTAAACAATAAAGAAAATGTTATTTTATTTTGACCACATTGTTTATTTATAATAATTTGTTTTATTTTAGCATTAATAGTCTAAAATAGTCATAAATGTATACTCCTCTGGCTATACCGCTTACCAGTTTATGGTAAATAAATGGTCAAATACTTTAAATCTGTATGCCATTATGATCTTTTTTAAGATGATCAAATGCTTTAATAAATTTCGAAACATATTTAAAAAAAATACACTGTAAAAACATTTATTAATATAAAAAAAATAACTTATCTTTTTTGGCCCCTTACAAAAATGTCACCTTCATCTGGCGAAACCCAAAGAACTAAAATTTTACTTAAATGCGCAAAGATATGTTTTTGACTTTAATGTATGCGCGGGTCACAGTGTAAAGTAAGAAGTACGCTAAAATCCTTGAGAAAAGCTTCAATAATTTTGCGTCAGTTTGCGATTGACTGCAGGAAAGCGGGTTTGTGCCAGTCGTTGGAATATTTCCTCTGGAAAGTATATATTTTTCTATTTTAAAGTTACGAAATTGTATATTTGAGCAATGCAATGTTTATAGTGTGTAGATGTCATGTATTAAGTTAAAGCGTAGTCAGAAATGCGAGTGATGCTATTTTTATAGATAATGTGCGATTTTGTCACTTCTCTGGCGTCATTACTCTGGCATATTGCATGCCAGAGAAAAACATACGCGCCAGGAAAGTGACAAAAATTAAATAATGTAGTAACTTTCGTTAATACTTAATGTATTAAGAGGTCGATTCATTTGTTCTAGCTACTCCAGCATAATCAGACATCATGGCAAGCTATAATGACCACAGAGCCCCATTAACTGGCCACTACACGGAAGACATACTGGATATTGACCAGTTTTCGTGGGAACGCAATGGACAAAACCAAAAACAAAATTCGAAATGGCGGCGATGTGGTTCGCAACCCATCACGTCTCGTTTCCCATCGAGGCGAAAAGTGGACTTGGGATAGCCACTTTGCTACGTTAAATGTAAGAGGAGGTATGATAGACAAAATTGAGGAAGTATGCAAGATGATGAAAGAGAGACGACTCGATATTCTGTGCGTGAATGAGACAAAGAGGAAAGGATGTGACACCACCACACATGGACCCTACGCTGCCTACTGGTCGGGTGTGCCTAAAACCAGTAAAGCGTGTCAGGGCGTTGGTGTAGTACTGTCTGCGAGAATGAATGAATGTGTCACAGAATATGAATGTGTAAGCCCAAGACTCCTTTGGTTGAGGCTGAAGGTTGGACTTACCCGCATCTTTGTTTTAGGAGTATATGCTCCACAAGATGCGCGGTGGTGCCGATCTTTACGAGACCAAAGTGAGAGGCAGGCATTGTGGGAGAGCATGAGTGATGTTTTGAGTAAGTGCAAACAAAATGAGAGGATAGTAATGTTAGGCGATTTTAATGGGTGGGTTGGAGTCAAGCGTGATGGGTATGAAAGAGTATTGGGAAAGTTTGGTGATGAGCGAGTGAATAAAAATGGAGAAAGTTTGCTTGAAGTATGTTTGGAGAAGAATCTTGTGGTGACTAACACCATGTTTCACCACAAAGATATCCACTTGATTACGAGACAAGAAGGAAGTAAGAGGAGCATGATTGACTTTGTGATTGTTGACGCAAGGATGAGAAAGAAAGTACTAGACACTCGAGCCTACCGCGGTGCTGGGATTGACACAGACCACTTCTTGGTTGTCAGCCGAGTAAGAGGTCTGTTTCAGCGGTGGAGGCACCGTGTGCGTGAACCTGTTAGTGTACTAGAACGCATAAAAGTTGAGAATTTGCAAGAGATAGGTATAAAAGAGGAATTTGTGAGCAAACTAAGCAAAAAGTTTGATAATTTAGATGAAGTATGTGAGATTGAAGAATTATGGAAGCCGATTAAGGAAGGACTCGTGGAAGTTGCGATTGAAGTGTGTGGTGTGAGCAAGAGAAGCCAAGGATGTAAGTTAAAAAGAATGACCGCGGAAGTTCTGAAAGCGTTGTCTGAGAAGAAGAAAGCATGGTTGGACTGGCTGGCCACAAAGGCCAATCAAAGAATGCAGAAGGCAACGGATGAGGATGTACGAATGGCCAACGATGAGTATAAAAGGTATAAGCGTGTGGCAAAAGAGGTGTTAGTAAGAAAGAAGGAGAATGATAGAGATGAATTTGATAAAAGGTTATCTGGTGACTTCCAACAGAATATAAAATTCTTTTGGAAGTCCATAAAAGCGGTGAGGAGTCCACAGACCACATCACCGCTTAATAAGATCAGAAACCAGGATGGAAGTTTTGTGGGAGGAGAAGAGTGTGTGCTAAAAATATGGAAGGAGTATTTTGAAAGTCTATTTGATAAAGAGGATACGCAAGTGCAAACTCATTTTTGTGAAATGAATGAAATTGGCAATGAAAACGACATTAGTATGGAAGAAATAATGGAAGCATTAAATAGTATGAAACTAGGCAAGGCTGCTGGGATTGATAGGGTTTCCGTTGAGATGCTGAAAGCAGGACGTGGCGTGGTGATTGACCAGCTGTACCGCCTTTTTAATCTGTGCTGGAGGAGTGGCAGCGTACCAAAAGAATGGTCCAAAGCCGTCATTGTGCCGCTGTACAAAGGAAAAGGGTCGCAGCAAGAGTGCAAAAATTACCGCGGCATAAGCCTGCTCAGCATCGTCGGTAAACTGTATGCGAAAGTGTTGATAAAAAGAGTGATGAATGAAAGTGAAGGAAAAATGTGGGATGTTCAAGCAGGATTTATGAAAGGAAGGGGATGCACGGATCAGGTCTTTTCCTTACGACGCATAGCAGAAAAAGTTTTGGCGAAAAGCCAAAAGGTATATTGCGTATTCGTAGATCTGGAGAAGGCCTATGACAAAGTGGTGAGGAATGAACTATGGTCAACATTGTCTTTGTACGGGGTGAGCAGCAGCTTGATACGAGCACTGAAATCTCTTTATGAAGGCTCGAGTGCTTGTGTCAGGATCAACGGAGCTTGCACGGACTTCTTTAACATAGAAAGGGGTGTGAGACAGGGTTGTGTAGCGTCACCGTGGCTGTTTAACCTGTACATGGACAGTTGTTTGAAAGAATTGCAAGAGAGTGCGTGTGGTATAAAACTGAACGAGCTGTCCATCAAATGCCTCCTATATGCTGACGATCAGGTGATCTTAGCTGCATCGGCGGAGGAGTTGCAGTTGATGGTTAATATTATGCATGAGGCGCTGAAAGGTAGAGGAATGAAAGTGAATGTAAGTAAGACTAAAGTAATGGTTTTTGAAAGAGAGAAATGTATGACGAATTGCCCTATTATTATCGAAGGGCAAAGAGTGGAACAGGTGAAAGAATTTGTATACCTGGGTTCAAAATTTACGAGGGATGGAAAGTGTGACCAGGATATTGAGAGAAGAGTTTTGGCAGGAAATCAAGTGAATGGGGCGATGCATACCTTTATGAGCAGTCAAAACGTGTCTAAGAAGGCAAGAGTGGCTGTGCATAGGGGTGTGCTTATCCCCACACTTATGTATGGTAGTGAAAGTTGGGTGTGGCAGAAGAAGCATGAAAGTAAAATTAATGCAGTGGAAATGAGAAGTCTGCGAAGTATAGCTGGAGTGAAATTGATGGACAAAGTAAGAAATAGCGTGATTAGAAAACAATGTGGTATAACTGAAGATGTAGTGACAAAGATAGAAAAAGGGATGCTTAGATGGTTTGGACATGTTGAGAGGATGGATGAAAATAGACTGACTAAACAGATCTATAAGGCGAGAATGAATGGGCAAACTGGTAGGGGTCATCCTCGGCGTACGCATGGTAACCAAATTGATGACCTGCTGGAAAAAGGCCAGGTCAAGAGCACCCTTAACCGGCGAGCGTGTATGAAAGCACTTATGAAAGTAGAAGAAGCGAAAGTGGTATGCCAGGATCGTAGCAAGTGGAAAGCCATAGTCTCTGCCTACCCCGATGGGAAACAGGCGTGATGATATGTATGTATGTATGTATGTATATAGACCAGGGCAAGGTTAGGGTGGTTCTCGAGCGACTTAAACATAACAAATCCCCGTAAAAGACGGAATTATACTGAGCTCCTTAAAGCAGGCGGAACTCCAGTCCTTAGAGAATTAACGAGCATCTTTAATTCCACTCTCCAGCAGAGCCAGACATCCAAAGCGTGATGTGGAAGTGCGGTGGCTCTGTTTTTTAAAAAAGGTGACTAGATCTTACTAAAGAACTAATGTGACGGCCCCATCTGACTCCTAATTCATATTTACAAGTTGTCCTCTAGATTGTCACAAATAGCTTCACCGGAAAACTTGACGAGTTTCAGCAAATTGAGCAAGCCGGATTTCAAAAGCGCTTTAGTACCATGGAACACATCCATACTGTTCGGTGGATTGTACAGCAGACAGAGGAGTACAATCAGCCACTGCGTAAATATGGCTTTCGTGGACTACGAGAAAGCCTTCGACTCTATCCAAACCTGGACAGCCCTGGACGCTTTGTAGCGATGTCGTATTGATTGATGATGTATCAAGGTGTTGAGATGCTTAACATACCACTACCATGACTATCCAGTTGGAGGATTAAAAGTAAAATCCTATAGCACGGCGCAGAGGTGTGTATAGGGAGATGTAATATCCCCTAAACTCTTCACCAATGCGCCTGAGGACTTCTGTTAGTCACAGGTCTGAGATGGGGCGAGAATACAAACGGTGAAACGATTTGCCGATGACATGGAGAAACCGAATTTCGAGATGCGTCGTGCTATTATGACGAGGTATCGTCATGGTAGAGGAAATGCTGGAACAGTTGAGGAGTGTGCTGTAAAGTCTTAATGGAAAGGCTCGGCGTGTTGGCTTCAGCATTAACTTGGATGAAACCAAGGTAATTTCAGTGAGCGTGTCATGCCGATACCAATCTACGTCAAAGGATCGAGACTTGAGGTTGTCCAGGAATATACCTACCTTGGTCAGGTAATCATACCAAGAAAGAATAATCTGGATTAGGAAATAGTCAGAAGGATCCGCTTGGGCTGGGCATCATTCAGCAAACTGCGTCGTGTTTTCTATTTGCAAATACCGCAATGCCTGAAGCCGAAAGTCTATCACTACTGTGTTCTACCAATTATGACCTACAGTGCCGAGACCTGGACACTCACAGTGGGTCTAGTCCTTAAAGTGGTACAGTGAGCAATGGAATGAGCTATGCTTGGGGTGTATACAAAGGGAAAAATCTGAAACAATTAGATCACATTTATCAGTGAATCATAGTGGTCGTCATAGCCCGCTGAGTATCGGTTTTGAAGTAGCAGTGGGCTGACGACATCAGCAGAAGAACCGATGGCCGATGGAGTAAATGAGTTTTGGAACTTTAACTTGGTATAGGTGGGGTAGGACAACTCACCGCCAAATGGAACGACGACCTAAAAACGTCACAGGGATTGACTGGATGCGGAAGGCGCAGGATCGTGTACATATGGGCAAGCCATTATCTCCGAAGGGGTGGGCAGAGTGTATTGTGGCATAATTTGGAAGAGGCCTACGTCCAGTAGTAGACTATCATAGGCTGATTTCATGATTGATTGATGAAACGAAACATAAGCATTAACGAACCATAAATATTAAAAATAATTATGCGTTTAGAAACTGTGAAGACTGAATTTCTCTCGTATACAAAAAATATTCGAAACCTATACTGTATATTAAATGTTTTATTTAATATTTCTCCCTTTTCTTAGCTAATAATCAAAGACATGTCACTACTCTGCTTTAATTTGTCACTATTGTGCCATAGTGTCACTCCTCTGATAACATATTTTCCTCTGGCGCTTATAAAATTCAAAAAATTGGAAAAATCTTCTGGCCATCATTATTAGGACTTTGCAAATATTGTAAAATATACAAATTATCGATATTGAATGGAACAGCAACAGATAACATTTTCTTGTGGGACACAAAAAAATCAAATACCGTATATTCACCCATATACATACATACAATAGTCACGTCATTTTCCCCGAAGGGTTAGGCAGAGGCATAGTATACCCCCACACGTTATAGTTTTATGTCCCCCGTAATAGGTGGTGAGACTATTGCCGTGTTAAAATGGACAGGCGCAGACCGATCTGGAGCAAGAAAATGTACAATTTTTTTAACGTAAAAGAAAATCCTATATATTATGTTCTCTTGGAAGCCCCGGATTCGGATAAGCCGTCGGAATGGTATCCCCATGATTCCCAAAAGATCTTGGCTGCCACTGCGGCCTTACCAAAGGGTTCGAGTGCTATTCCGCATATTGCGTCCGGCCGTCTCTGAAAATCAGCGCTGTCTGCATGTATCACATGCGGACAGCATTACGCTGAGAGGCGGCCGTTTATTCCACAATGTGTGCGGTATATTTAAAAAATGTGAATGTATTTATTTTTAAAGATATTTTTTTTTTAGGTTAGTGGTGGTGGTGGCTGTGGCATGTGGAATAAAAAATAATTTTCTTTCTTTTTCTTTCTTCTTTCTATATTTGGGGAAAGAAAATGTACTACGAAACAAACTACTTATTTAAGACTTTAAAACATTCAATCGTCCTATCTTAATTCTAATACTCCGCCCACCCAATAAAATTATTAATTCCAGTTATGCCAAGGAACAAAGTCATAAACGGCCAACATTGGTTCAAATGTATGCCGAACGGATTACTTTAAGAAAAAAAAAGTGTCGTCACTTCAAACTTTTCTTGTCCAATGTTTTGACAGTTTCGTACAAAAAACGCGTCCAAAGTTACACACTGACGCAGCTGCCGACATATTGACAAAAATAAAAGTGGCAGTTTTTTTAATGGCCGCCATGAGCCTTTGAACGTGTTTGTGTAAATTTGACAACTAAAAGGGTTTTAGCGTGTTTATTTTTATTTTGGACACGATTTTTTAAAACCGGATGACTTTTATACTCTGGTAGTCAATCAAATCAGCCTATGGCAGTCCACCGCTGAAAGTAGGTCTCTGATAAATTACGCCACATTGCACGGTCCTGTGCCTTTCGCATCCAGTCACTCCACTCCTTGCAAGTGCAACCTTCTTCAGGTCGTCAGTTCCTCTGGCGAGGAGTCGTCCTGCCCCACGAGTACCAAGTGGAGAGAATCTTCGCCAGAACCGATCGAATCTAAAGATCCTTTCTTTCTCGATCCATAGAGACTTGAAACGCTCTGTCAGTGCACGTGTTTCTCTCTGACTATTACAGGAACATCCAATTAGGGGGTTCGTATTCGTCACAAGCCATTGAGCACAGCTAGTAATCGAACAGGATCAAAGCAATATCAGTCCACTGTTGGACGTAGGCCTCTCCCAGTTCACGGCACAATACACTGCCCAGCGCCTTGCGCATCCAGTCGCAGTCTGCGACCTTTACTAGGTCGTCAGCCTATCTTGTAATTGAGCAGGATGGTAGCCAAAAAATACAGTCTTCTATTACGAAAGGCGAAACTTTCCCCTATGAAAACAAGCTGCCCCAACTAAAGAACCATAATCTAACTACAGAACTTCGACATCACGAATTGGTTGTGGAGGTCAGCACATGGCAGTCGCTTCAGGGAAAATATCCAAGTTCAGTCTCATCGCATTTCGACTGGAAAACCGACAGAAGGTTGGGAAAAGACTTGGCAGATGTGACCCAGCGGGAGCGGGAGCCGGTTGAAAACCAGCGACGGGTACTTGTGCCCGGCAATATGCTGAACTGGATCCCATTTTTGGTGCAACGATGTACCTATTTTTTTATTTTATTATTATTATTGTGTTTACTTTGTATTACTCTTTACTAGAAACACGCGTAGCCTCATCTTACAATCCTGGGTTCTTTAAGAGGAGCGTGAAGAGGCACATCACAGGGCCGCCAACTTGAGGACTGCAGTCAAAAGTGGCTCCCAATCGCTAGATGACGGCTTTCCATCAGGCTGATGGCGACGTCAATTTGGCGTGCTGAATAAAAAAAAAAACAATTTTTTTAGTAATTCAGCCAGTACTGTTGTTGCAGCATTTTTTTTCTTTCTATCTTTGGATGTTGATGGTAAGCAAAATTACAAAATTCTCATCCCCTTAGGGTGTTGGCAAACGAAACAAGACCGACCCCGTGACCTTTTCTTTTTTTTTTAAGCGACGTAAGCAGAAAAATTCTTGCTACCGTTCAACGATACTCAAGTGTTTCTAGTGATGCGAATTTCAACTCGCAATTATATCGATAAATTCGTTTTGATAATGAAACATCTTTAGCCGAGGTTAAAACAGATTTTTGCGCGGCGACGCTATGGCAGAGGTATAGCGCTCGTAAATAAATGTCACAAAGTGGTCCACGTGCTTCGGAAGGCACGATAAGGCGTTGGTCCCGGTTGTCGGTAAAATGACAGTCGTTAAGCCAAGTTGAAGGCCTTACGGGCGGCTTGAAAAATTTCAACTGTGGGTCGTCACAACCTGCGCCCGGGTCGGCAGCGCGTGTGTAGCGCCTCTGGTGTTGCAAACGTCTATAGGCTACGGTTACCAACATTCCGGTGGGCCGTAAGATTGTCTGCCACCTAAGTAGTATAAAAAAAAAAAAAATAGCGGAACTCTAAACTCAGAATTTGAAATAGGATTTTAGAATTTTGCACTTTTATATTCCGACGATGCGGGTTACTGTGGTTGTTACCAAATTCCTAAGAGCTTTTATTGTAATTAATGACAGCTTGAAAGGAATGGTTATGAGTTTTATAGTCAGATTCTTATGTCACAGGCTCTACCTATTGCGTTGCGAATCTGTCACTAAATGAATCTGTAGAAGCAATCATTGTGACGTACATAACTGTTACGTTGTTGTGACCTATTTCATCGTACAAATTATTACTATTTGCGAGAATTTTACCATCTGTTATTGTTCAGTATCTTTATTAATTGCTATTCCACAGTTTAATTTCGTCGATATTCCGCTATTTCGGCACTACTGCAACCTGACTTCAGTGCATCCCATGATCATGGCGCTAATGAGTTATGACCATGTAAGATTAGAATCATATAGGTGTTTCATTAGCTTTAATTTGATTCAAAACAATTAAAGAAACATCGATATCGACATTTCCCCTCCCTACCCATTCACCTGTATAATGTGAAGGGCCCTCGAGTGCAGCGCCCTCTTACGCCGACCCCTTTACACCGTGTCACCTCACTACTCTTCGCAGCTCTAGCGAACGTCGTTTAGTTCATACACACCGTTTTAACTTCATTTTACTTTTTTTTTCGCATTGCTTTTGACTGAGCTAAGGTTGGGTGCGTCTTTGACGTTGTAAGGTTCTAGTCTTTCAAGGGAAGTCTTTTAAGAATTAAAAAGGATTTAATTTGTTTACAGATTTTTTTGTACAATGTTGCAAAAGATAGCAAATGTTCGTTGGTGAAGATAATTTAATTGCTCAACGCCAGCAAATGTTCGTTGGTGAAGATAATTTAATTGCTCAACGCCCTTTTGTTTAAATTTTGCTAATATAATTTTATGCTATGAGATTTAGCCCAGTGTGACGACGGGGTCATGTGTTGCGACGTGTAAGAGTACAAAATGTCGCCATCCCAATACATCTCGAGGGTATCGTAAGAGACGACTAAGGGAACACTTTCGCAAAAAGATCCATTGCCTAGAGAAAGAAAATTTGAAATGAAACCCGGTTGTCAGTAAAATGACAATCGTTAAGCCAACTTGAAGGCCGATGGGCGGCTTGAAAAATTCCAACTGCGGGTCGCATAAACCTGCGCGTGTCCATTTAAACACGGCGATAGGCTCACCACCTATGATGTGGGACATAAAACTATAAGGTGAAATGTGGGCGTATACTATGCCTCTGCCTACCCCTTCGGGGATAAAGGCGTGACTATAGGTACTAATATAATCTTATGCTATAGAATTTAGTTAACTGGGAAACATACTTACACACACATTGATCCACCGTTTATCCCTGAAGGGGTAGGTAGAGGGATACAATATACCTACACACACGTCTCGCGAGTCTTGCCGTGAAGTAGTCACACCAGCTTTGAAATGATTTTTAACAAATGTTTTTGTTTAAACAGCTTAACCTGTCTTCTATTCTCGGTTTTCTGTCGAACCATATAAATAAATAAATATTCACGGACATTTCACACAACGCTATCTGATCCCAAAGTAAGCTAGGAATAACCTGCTTGTGTTATGGGTATCAGACCACGGATATTAATACTTATATACTTTTAAATACATACATATTATACATGGAAACACCCAGTCTCTTGAGATAAACAATTATGGGTCACGCAAATATTTGTCTCCGGTGGGAATCGAACCCACGACCTACAGCACCGCAGGCGGTATCACTACCGACAGCGCCACAGAGGCAGACAAACTTATATACTTTAATATATACTTTAGAACTACCTGTCCGCACACGTGTTTCCCTCATCTTACAATCCCGTGTTCTTCAAGCGTAGCGTGAAGAGGCACATCACAGGGCCGCCGACTTGAGGACCACTGTGAGAGTGGTCCCCAATCGCTAGATGCGCCACGGCTTTCCATCAGTGGCGACGTCAATTTGGCGACTTATATATAAAAGAATAACTTTCCGAAGCACATTAAAGTCCATTATATTTAATGGTTTTAATAATTTAAAAGGGGACCATTCACGGAACTCATAATCCGTCGCGTTATTAATGATTGATGTCGGCAACATAGAACTCATTACGGTGAACGATCGGCCATTAAAATATATTATATACACCAGCGGACGTCACGCGGTTCCCGTTCCCGTGGGAATACGGGAATAAAATATAGCCTATGTTCACCGCAAAGAGTGTAGCTTCCCAACAGTGAAAGAATTTTTCAAATCGGTCCAGTAGTTCCGGAGCCTATTCGTTACAAACAAACAAACAAAAAAACAAATCTTTCCTCTTTATAATATTAGTATAGATTGATGTCAGCAACATAGAACTCATTACGGTGAACGATCAGCCATTAAAATAAATATACATAAATAACATTGAAGTGTCTGTTTGTCATTACATATTAACAATTTTCCACTAAATGCATTACGGTACTTGTACATAAAGATCCCATTAAAAAAAAGTGTGTGCGTGTAACCTTAAAGCGCGATTGAAGTTAAACTTCTTTGCCAATGACGGCTTATATCACTGAAATGATTTATATTAATATCATTCATTAGAATTTTGAATAGCGAATATGTACCTAGTTTCAAAATTCGTATAGCAAGCGTTGCTTCCGTCAGAATAATAGAGTTACCTTTTGGGTACGGTACCCAATAAAATTATGTTCGAAGTAAGCCACGAGCGTAATCAGGGGGCACAGTTAGTCAAAATTAATATCACATACACCAATTTAAAGTTTTCTCTTTATGACATTTAAAGCAGGTTGTTGTAAGAATCAATAAAGGTCGGGGTGAAAACGGTATCATTTTTAAATGTTACGAAATTTACTCAATAAATAAGATTATTGGCTCGAAAGATTGTATGTGACATATGAACCACTTTCTCTCTTTCTCATCTTAGCGGCAATTCACGGTAGCATAAAACATCATTTTAAAAAAATACGAATGTAACTGTGATTTATCATTGGTCCCAGATCCAGATGGACTGACGACCTAAAAAGGTCGCAGGTAGTGGCGCAGGAACATGTATTGTGGCGTAATCTGGCAGAGGCCTACGTCCAGCAGTGGACTGCTACCAAAGACTTTCTATATAAACTGAGGTAGACATGCCCTACGCACCGATTTTTGAAACCTATAAACTGAGCTAATTAGCAGCGTTGCTCGCACTGTTATGGGTCGAAACTTCGAGAGTAGGTACTTGGCTTGCAATCGGAGTCCATATGCCTTCTCTTTTACCTACTCTTGTTCTATTCGTATATTGCTATTGTGGTGACAATTACGTAAATATTATTTATAAGTGAGTGTAGTCTTAGCGATGTGTGTGTTTGAGGATTGCTTTTGAAATCTCGTTTGTTAGAGTACGGCGCGTCTACCTCAGTTTAAATAGAAGTCTTTGACAGCTACAAGCTGATTTGATTGACTTTAACTTTTTATTAAATTAAATTTGGCTTGCTAAAACATCGCCGTCCGCCTGATGGAAAGCTATTTCCACAGTCCACAAGGCTATCGACCATGGGCCCTCAAGTTTACGCTCTGCTTGAAGAACCCGGGGGGTTGTAAGAGGAGGGAAACACGTACGCAGGCAGAGCGTTCAAAGTTCAAACTGACGAATTCAGATTTTTTTTTATATTTAGCTCGCCAAATTGACGTCGCCACCAGCCTGAAGAAGAGCCAGGCGCATTTAGCGATTGGGGGTCACTCAAGTTGGCGGCCCTGTGATGTGCCTCTTCACGCTCATCTTGAAGAACCAAGAAGATTTATTCTAGTAGGTATAATCTTAAAGTAGTACACATACCTACTAATATTATAAATGCGATAGTTCGTGATTGTGGATGTGTGGATGTTTGTTACTCTTTCACGCTCGAACGACTGAACGGATTTGGCTGAAATTTGGTTCAGGGATACATTATAGTCTGGACTAACACTTGGCTACTTTTTATCCCGGGAATAAGTTCCTATGGGAAGCGGGAACGGGAAAAAATTTTACGCGGGCGAAGTTGCGGGCATCAGCTAGTGTAGGTACTTAATAATACAGGATTACAGGAAAAGTCGTGCTAGATCCGTTAAGGGCGTGGAGTACCCATTATTTCTGACTAATTTCACTATGAAACACCCTACCCTAAACTTAACCCTGTTCGAGATATTCGACTTTTAATATTTTTATTAAAAATTGCCGATTTTTAGGTTACAAAAATTTTTATTTTTATTTTGGGCGCCTTATTTATTATTTTTGTTGCATTTTGACATGTGTAATAAGATGCTCCAAAACGTCAATCATTGAAATAGTGCATAAATTAATTGAACATGTCGTAGAAGACAAGTGAAAGTTAGGAAAATAAAAAAATAGTAACAAGTTTATTTTTCTCTAAGGGATATGTAAAAAAAATATTACGGCAGTCGTTCGGCAGATGTTTTTTAAAATATCTACATTTCATCAGCTATCTAACGACGTATAGCAATGTAGGGTTGTATTTAAATTCATTAAAAAAAACTTAGTTTCAAAAGCGACAGTGGAGAAGAAAATTAATACTTAGCCCTAAAAAGTAAAATAAAACAATAGGAAAAGATGAAATGTCATTTATTAAACAAGGTTTTTACACAACTTTTTCATACTCTACAGTTCATGTTCAACATGGCCGCCTCGGATTTGGGAAGACCACGAATTAATAGCGACGAAGAACAGGACAATGAGATAGTGCAACGCTTTCGAGCGGATCCAACTACTTCCACTAATATTGTTGCCCGTGATCTGGGACTTTCGCAATGGAGAGTGTGGTTTACAGTGCATACTGCTGGCCTATACCCGTACCATTACACTCCGGTACACGTTGTTGAAGAGGGAGACCCGGCGAGGAGGATAGATTTCTGCAGATTTATGCTGAAGTAGAGTACCTATGAAAAAGTTGTGTAAAAACCTTGTTTAATAAATGACATTTCATCTTTTCCTATTTTTTTATTTTACTTTTTAGGGCTAAGTATTAATTTTCTTCTCCACTGTCGCTTTTGAAACTAAGTTTTTTTTCAATGAATTTAAATACAACCCTACATTGCTATACGTCGTTAGATAGCTGATGAAATGTAGATATTTTAAAAAACATCTGCCGAACGACTGCCGTAATATTCTTTTTACATATCCCTTAGAGAAAAATAAACTTGTTACTATTTTTTTTATTTTCTTAACTTTCACTTGTCTTCTACGACATGTTCAATTAATTTATGCACTATTTCAATGATTGACGTTTTGGAGCATCTTATTACACATGTCAAAATGCAACAAAAATAATAAATAAGGCGCCCAAAATAAAAATAAAAAATTTTGTAACCTAAAAATCGGCAATTTTCAATAAAAATATTAAAAGTCGAATATCTCGAACAGGGTTAAGTTTAGGGTAGGGTGTTTCATAGTGAAATTAGTCAGAAATAATGGGTACTCCACGCCCTTAACGGATCTAGCACGACTTTTCCTGTAACCCTGTATACATATAGAAGAAAGAATAGTTCTTATTCATTCAGGCTCTAACAGCATAACAGGATCTGGCTAAAATTAGGCAAGTATAGGTCGATTATTATACGCGGACTATTGTCCTATTTATTCCGAGAAAATGTTCCTGTCGTAAGCGGTAAAATTTCTTCGCGGGTAAAGTCGCGGGCGCTACAGACTTTTTACCGGGAATAAGTTCCCAAAAGCGGAAACAGAGTCGCAGGCATCATCTAGTAAATACATAAAATATCTTAGAATCCGTGCCACCCTTGAACGAATGTCCGACCCCTCCATTTCGTTAACGCGTCTCATAAAGACTCACATATTAAGTCTATAAAACGATCATAATGTCCCGATCGATGGACGCAACGACCCAGATTTTTGTTCTGGATGATATGACGCCTGTTTGATACATAAGGGTCAGGAGAAGTATTGCTTGGTGATGCAGACAAGGTTTCGGCCTACCGGAAAGTTGGTTACGTAGCCTATGAACGTTTGCAACACCAGAGAAGCTACATGTGCTGCAAACCCAGGCGCAAGTTGTGACGACTCACATTTGAATGTTTTTAAGCCCACAAGGCCTTCAACTTGACTTATAACGACTGACCCCAATACATCGCGAGGGTGACGCACGAGGCGACTAAGGGAACGCTTTAGAAAAAGATCCATTGCGTAGAGAAGGAAAATTTGAAATGAAACCCGGTTGTCAGTAAAATGACAATCGTTAAGCCAAGTTGAAGGTTTTATGGGCGGTTTAAAAACTATAAGGTGAAATGTAGGCGTATACAATGCCTCTGCCTACCCCTTCGGGGATCAATCAATATAACGACTGTAATTTTTGCTGAACAGGACCAATGGCTTAAGATGTCTTCCGAAGCACGAAAACGCTCACAAAAGAATATGTCACAAAGTGGTCATCCATCTAAGCACCAGCCAAAGTAAAAGTTGCTTAATGCAGTGATCGTTTACAGAACAATGTGTCCGAGGGGACACGATCGCTTCACTTAGGGCCCAGTAGCGTAACCAGGTTTTACGGAGTCGATGTCCATTGACGACAAACGTAGCCTTGCCCTCCCGTCTGCCTTTTTTTTTACGTGGGGGAAAATCCTCAACGGATGTTATGCCGAACCCTTACCGACTAAAAACCTCACGTAACGCCCAACAGCCTGTAGTTGGGAGCCCCGGGTAAGCCCTCGGAAGGATGTCCCGGGACTCACAACAGACCTACGGCCGCCACTGCGGCCTCGTCCAGGGGGTGGCTCGGGCGCTATCCCGCGTCTTTGGGGGGGTTTCGGGTGTGATTCCGCTTCTAAGGGGGGGCGTGCGAGAGTTGCTCACGTCACGCTGCCGTCATGGGCCTGCTTCTGTAAGGACGGTGAGCGACCCTCTCACCGTCCTCAGACCCCCGGTCATAGAGGCCGATAGTCCTCGGCGAAGACAAGGCGGCGGAAAGCTCTCTCCCGCACCCGCCCCCCCCGCCTCTTTCACAAGCATGACCTGCTCGCAGAAAGAGGCGGCGCAGGAAGTACCAATAGTCTCTGCCTATCCTTACGAGGCATGTTTATATTAATCTTACTAATATTATAAATGCGAATGTTTGTGAGTGTGGATGTTTGTTACTCTTTCACGCTCGAACGTCTAAACGGATGTGGCTGAAATTTGGTACAGAGCTAGCTTATTGTCTGGAATAACACATGGGCTACTTTTTATCCCGGGAATAAGTTCAAATTCAATTCAAATTTTACGCGGGTGAAGCTGCGGGTATCAGCTAGTAATAAATAAATATAAATAGGTATTTGTAGACATTCACACACAACATCGGTATACCGTCATAATACCAGAAATCATAATGCCTTTACTTAAAATGCCTGAGCCCAAAATACCCGAAATCGAAATATCAATATTCAAAAGGCAAATATTTATAATATAAATAATTTAAAATGCCTTACGGTCGAATAACCGAAACCCAAAAAATAAATTTATCAAATAGGTACCTTATCCTAAAATGTTCAAACACAAAATACCTTTTTTTTAACATGATTTAAATCCTACATGGATGCTATGGATGATATGTGAATGGTTAATACCCCGACTCAGAGTATCCCGACTCGGATAGGTTAGGTTAGAAGACTAAGGCGGGAGCGAAGCGAAGCGGAGCTCCCGCCTTAGCCTTCGTGGTTTTTTTTTTTTATTTTTCGTTAGCCCACTGTAGTACTTTTGTAACTCTGAATCAAAGTGTTTTAACATGAGGTAAATCCTACATGGATACTATGCCGGACTCCTACCGACTAAAAACCACACGTATCCTACATAGCAGCCTACAGTTGGGAGCCCCGGGTAAGCCCTCAGAAGGATACCCAAGGACCAACAGACCTACGGCTACAACTGCGGCTTCACTTAGGTGGGGGGGGGGGGGGGGGGTAAATAAGTTAAAGTCAAATAACAAAACGTGTGAGTGGCAATAAATCTTTATTTCTTAAATCATTCATTTATTAACTATGCGCTATATAATGAACTGGTATAGCATAATATAATACCCAGTAGGTTATAGCGATAAACTGGGTAGGTTATGGTTTTTTTTATATTCACATTGTATTCTATTTTCGGTATTTTAAATTAAGGATATTTGAAAATTTGTATTTTGAATTCTGATATAATAATTATTTGTATTTTAAGTTTAGACATTTTAAGGTAAGGTGAACTGAAATAAGGTATTTTGAATGTTAAGGTATTTTGAATTCGGGTAGGTATTTTGGTCTAAGGCATTTTAAGTAAAGGCATTTTGATTTCTGGTATTTTAATATATAACCCACAACATCATGTAGTCCAAATTAAGCTAATGTACGGGTAACGTACGACTTGTGCTATAGGATCTAGACGACTGATATACATACTTATATATTTCTAAATAGGTACATACATGTTACAAACATAGAAAACACCTAAACTCCAAAACACACATTTGTGGATCACACAAATATTTGGACCGACCCAGGATCGAACCAAGGACCTCCAGCGCGGCAGGCGGTATCACAACCGACTACGCCACAGAGGCAGTCAAATATACATAAGTATACTGCCCGTTCGCTCTAACTTTGCCGCTCGGCTCCATACTAAAGTCGAATTTTTAATTAGACGAAGTAAATTGACAGCAACTAATGTCACTTCTTCATACAATGTTGCGTATTTTCTATAGCGAAGTGACATTAGCTACTGTCAATTTACTTCGTCCAATTAACAATTTGGGTATACGCCTCTACGCCAGCGGCAAAGTTAGAGCGAACGGGTAGTAAGTATAGTAGTCTATATGGCACAATAGCTGACGCTGGCACTAATAACCGACTCAGAAAACCGTTGCTAGCCAGTTTATGTCAATTTTATGTCCGGTACGCAAGACCGCGTAAACTTTTACGGTCGAAGCAGTCGTTTGCAATTTTACGTACGTATTTACCACATGAAACTGTACTTTGATGTATTTCTATCTATACCTACATACACACATGCATATGGTCACGCCTTTATCCCCGAAGGGGTAGGCAGAGGCATGGGCCTTATCATGCAGGATACTTCGACCAATTAATAGTATAGACGGGCCCATGTCATACATTATAGGTGCAAAATTAGTACTACGAGAGAAAAGTAATTCCCGATTCTTTTTTCGAACTAGCTGAGCCCGCAACTTCGTTTACGTCACATAAGGTGTATGAAAGGAAAGGTATTTCTTCATCAGAGTCATCAAGCAGCGTCTGAAACTGCCCTGTTTGCTTAATCATAAAAGAGCTTAATGTTTAAGTCTATTTTAAAACAATTCAGAATGTTTGAATTGTTTAAAAATAGTCTTAATCATTAAGCTCTTTTATGATTAAGCCAACACGCCAGTTTAGGTTCACTCACATTCAAAGAAACCCCTACTTTTAAAATTTTCAAAATATCTGATTCTTAAAAGTGTTATAACTCTTTTATTTCTAAACCGATTTACATAAAACAAACGCTAAATGTTAACTGGAGCAAACCTCAACACAATAAAAAAAACCGCATTGCAATCGGTTGAGCGGTTACTGAGATTAGCGTGCACAACCGTACAGACAAACAGATATACAGACATACAGACAAACAGACAAAAATTCTAAAAATCATTGTTTTGGGTTCTATTGCGTTCATAAAGCCCCCCTATAATATTTTTTTCTTATTTATCTTCCATGTACAGACAGCGACCTGTTACGATTTTATTATATGTATTGATTTGGGGTAGTGGTTTTACACTTTGATTATTAAGAAGAAAAAATCGGTTGTCTGTAAAGTCGGTTTACTGGCGAGTGACGATGGTTGAACGTGACAACGTCATAAGAAAATAAAAATAACATTAACATTACAAAACAAAAATAAATATAAAAACACATCAATTGATTTTAGTGAAAACATTACTAAAATAAATGGAACGCCTCAGAGCGAGGTAACGACGTATTGCGTCATCATTTTTCGTTTGTGCAGCCGGCTCCATCGAATTATAAGACGTTGTCACGTCAAAAAACAATATTTAGAAGAGACCGAAGAAGAATAGACCGGCCTATCCATACATTAGTCTTGTAGACGCACCCTAAGTGTTCTATAAATGATCATTGCACTAAGCAACTTTAAGAGCGCCTTCAAATTAGAAGCATGAAGAGGCGCTACAGTCGCGCTACTAAAAAAAAAGCGCTGCAGTGGTGCTTCTGCGGCGCCGTAAACGCGCGTCAGTACCAACTGCTTCAGTAAATTCTAGTGTCTTTGTTTGTTTGTGTCAAAACTAACGACAGTGACGCTGCGACAGCGCTTCCAAACAAGAAAGCCGTAAGATCGTTCTCACCAGACTGGCCCTCTCTAACACGTTAATTGTGAAAGTGAAAGTTCAATCCGATTGACGTTGTCATTTTTGTTTTATTTCAAACTTTGAACAGATGATCCACGTGACGTGACCTAGTGACGTAGTTTAATGCAACAGAGTCACAGACTACAGACAAAGTCCCGCCATAAGCCCCTCTGCACTCTATTTTATAGAGAGGGGCTAAAATTGTATGAGCAGCTAACGCACAACAGTAGCGTCACTACAGCGCTTCTTCACGCCTCTAATTTGAAGGCGCTCTTATAAGTGGCCACCATAAGACCAGTAGCGTCACATCAGCGCTTCCTCACGCCTCTAATTTGAAGGTGCTCTTATAAGTGACCACCACAAGACCACTTTGTACAACAAAGTTCCTATTGACTTCGCAGCCTTGAAGACTGCCTTCAAGAGGCCTGTCTCAGTAGTTTAGGATCACTGCAGTAAGCAACATTTACTATGGCCGGTCATGGATGGGTGACCATCACATGACCACTTTGTTATATCTATATTTATTTGCGTTTCCGCGCTTCGGAGGGTAAGTTATACCGTTGGTCCCGGTCTTCAAAGCTTTATGGGCGGCTTGAAAACTTTCAACAATGGTTCGTCGCCACCTGCGCCTGGGTCGGCAGCACGGTTCACCGCTGTTGTTGCAAACGTTCATAGGAAGCCTATTATCAGGTTACCGTAAGCTTGTCTGCCTAAGTAAGTAGTATGAAAATAGATGAGAAGCTTTCTTCCGCGCACGCTTATAATTGTGGAATGATCTCCCTGCCTCGGTTTTCTCAAACGCCTACCTACAGTATAGGGTTCTTCAAAAAGGGGTTTTAGAAGGTTTTCAGAGGGTCAGCTGCGCGAGCGTAGCGCTTTCGGTGCTGCAAACATTCATATGGTACGGTCAGCTTGTCTGCTTTAATAATAAAAGAAAGTTATAGAAAACTTCCTTTTCCTCGATATCAGTAAAAATCAGTTCGAAACCAACTCGACAGACATAGTTCCATAATCTGCCAACAATACGACCGACACACATAAATAGTGTCGTAAAGATATCTCGTAAACATTTTATATGTCATTTGAAGCACGCACGAGCTAGATCTATATGTAACTAGCTGTTCCCTGCGGCTTCAAAATCATAACCCTCATTTTGCGCAGACGGTTATAGGTACAGTAGGCTATGTCCTTCCCAGGGCTTCAAACTATCCCTATACCAATATTCACCTCAATCGCTCCAGCCGTTCAGGCGTGAAAGCGTAACAGACAGACAGAGAGACAGACAGTTACCTACTTTGCATTTACAATATTAATAGGGATAGGGAAGTAGGAATATTAGCGGACGTCACTTGCTTTCACCCGCGTAGTTCCCGTTTCCGTGGGAATACGGGAATAAAATATAGCCTATGCTCACCGCAAAGAGTGTAACTTCCCAACAGTGAAAGAATTTTTCAAATCGGTTCAGTAGTTCCGGAGCCTATTCGTTACAAACCAACAAACAAAAAAACAAATCTTTCCTCTTCTTTATAATATTAGTATAGATTTGAAGCAGGCACAAGCTAGATCTATATGTAACTAGCTGTTCCCCGCGGCTTCGACCGCGTAGAAGTCGTTATCGCGTAAAATCATAACCCTTCTTTGCGCAGGCGGTTAAACAGTAGCCTATGTCCTTCCCAGGGCTAATTTAATGTCGAAAATAATGTCGAATTTTTAATTAGACGAAGTACATTGACAGCAACAAATGTCACTTCTTCATACAATGTTGCCTATTTTCTATGACGAAGTGACATTAGCTACTGTCAATTTACTTCGTCTAATCAAAAATTGGACTTTAGTTCCATAATCTCCCAACTCCCAACAATACGACAGACACACATAAATAGCGTCGTAAAGATATCTCGTAAACATTTTATACGTCATTTGAAGCACGCACAAGCTAAATATATATGTAATACTAGCGGACGTCACCTGGTTTCACCTGCTAAGTTCCCGTTCCCGTGGGAATACGGGAATAAAATATAGCCTATGTTCACCGCAAAGAGTGTAGCTTCCCAACAGTGAAAGAATTTTTCAAATCGGTCCAGTAGTTCCGGAGCCTATTCGTTACAAACAAACAAACAAACAAAAAAACATAAAAACAAAAAACAAATCTTTCCTCTTTATATATTAGTATAGATTTAAAGCACGCACAAGCTAGATCTAAATGTAACTAGCTGTTCCCCGCGGCTTCGTTTACGAGGTGATTTTAACTGATAGATAACCGATGGTATTTAAAAAAGTATAGGTAGAAGTATTAATATCAGTGGTCTGATACCCATAACACAAGCAGGTTATTCCTAGCTTACTTTAGGATCAGATAGCGTTGAGTGAGATGTCCGTGAATATGTTTTATGTAGGATTTTCCCTCACGTACAAAAAGCGCCATTGCAAAGTATTCTCTTTGCGATGCAATTTCGCAAACTATTAGCCACTAATACAAGGAATAGGTATTTACGTCAGTATTGGCGATGCACGCTCAACTAAATAATTACAGCAATTTGCAAGGTAATTGCTGGCGTACCAATCGCTGGCCGTTATTGGTTATTTAGGAGGAAACCGAGTATCAAATGTACTCATACATTCAGGGCCTGATTTAGGGTTCCGCGCGCCCAAGGCTAGCTATGAATATGCGCCCCCAGCTGCAACTAATTTAAGTCCTACCTACAAAAGAGACTACGTAAGCTGATCCTAAGTTCCTAATCGTTATTCTTTGTTAATTTGAAAATAAAATAAAACCCGATTCTGAGACTTCTTATGAAGTTATGACTTGATGCATCAGCCAGTAAAAATCGAAATAAAAATACCATCAAAATACCTAACAGTACCTCGGTACATCCAGTTTCCGATAAATCGAACCAGTGAATCTTAGTGGAATCCCTTCATAACTCAGCAAGTACAAAATTTATAGCTTTGGCACTCGGCACATTGGCTTTCGAGCATAGAAAACGCAAAATTGGCTCATCTGTTGGGCTGCTACGATGCCACAGACAGACACACACATACACAGATACACAGGTCAAACTTAAAACACTTCTCGTTTTTCGGCGGGGTTAATTAAATCGTCAGTAATATTGGTGCGATGGTGCCTTTCCAGCCACTCCTCCATAACCGGTTTCACCGTCTCAACAGCACCGTCTCACACTTTTTTTTATCACACCGAAGTAGCAGACAAGCATACGGCCCACCAGATGTACCGGTGGTCACGCACAAGGAGGCAGTCTCTCCTGTCGCGAAGAGGTTCCACACCACCTGCAAGCATGGGATCGTTGACCACTTCATGGCTCGCCTCTGCACCGAGTCGAATGGAAGAATTCAGTCAATTCATTCTGATATTCTGGTGCTCCCACCCAGCAGTGGCAGCTGTGCTCCATGTGCGGCCACATTTGCGACTTAAACAGAAGCAGTGTTTGCGCCGCAATAAGTACCGCCGCGCCCTGTTGAGCACACCGAGCGGCTTGGACGCCAGCTTGGCCTTATTCTCCAAATCACTTCGGAACTGAACGTCACTGGAGATGTCAACACCAAGGATACCTATACTGTCAGAGTACTACAGTAGGAGAGAGTTGTGCCCTGAAATTATGGCGCTACAGTAAATTGGGTTTTCTTTGCGGTGAATACACGAACTTGTGTCTTAGTAGGGTTGAATTGAACAAGATTTTGTTTTTCCCAATCGGAGTTGTCTCGATTTCAAACACAAGTTGTTCACAGCTTTCTTCCACTGCAGTGCAGCCCGAGAGATACCGGTGCGGCCCGTGTAACAAGTGTCGCCCGTACTGTCGTCCGCATAACAATGAATGCCGTCAATAGACAACATCGCATTGATATGCAACAGAAACAGAGTGGGGGATAACACTGAGCCTTGTGGTACTCCAGCGTTTATGGCCATGCATTCAAAACCTATGCTTCTACCGGCCAAAAAGCTGGACACCCATTCACTTTGGTTCCTGGGTGCCTTGAACGCGACACGGGTGGAGTCGTATTAACTAGCACGCTGTTTCTATTTTCACTAAATTACCAAATATTATTATGTACTTTGGTGTAACAAAATGTTAACTAACAATTTTAAACACGTTGTTAGGAGTTGTTACAATCTGTTTAAAAATTGCTAGATGTTTTGTGTGCTCCTTTTGGGAGCACCGTAATGCCCGCCTTCCACTGCGAGCGAGTCGGACCCATTACGGACTCCGCCATACTCGTAACGACGATTTTCATACATGTCCTTCCGCCAAAGCGGACATGACATGTATAGAAAATCATCGTTACGAGTAGAGCGGAGTCCGTAATGGGTCCGACTCGCTCGCAGTGGAAGGCGGGTGTTAGTCACAGCCCTGCGCCGAGCCACAGTATAAAGAGTACTAACCAGTATTGTAGCTCCCTACAAACGGACGAAGCGCAAGCTATACCTACGATTCTCGTTTTCGGCAGGCCTTTCAGCCCGCTAGCAGGCGATTGTGCCGAGTAGACGAATGGACGGTGTGTCGTTTTTTAGATAGTAACCGCGCGTGTTTTATTTACTAAAAATATTTAATATGACAACTAGAGTCTATTGTGCTTGTTTTGGTTGCATGAATTCGTCAATACCCAGAGATAACGTTTTTTAGATTACCTGGAAACTCCGAAAGGTAAGACTATAAATTGATTGACACGAGTGAACTGGGTAGTTACATGAAGTAGGTATGTTTGTGTTTAAAACTAGACTTGTGCTTGCTCAGTCAGTGAACGGTGCGATCCAATATAGTACAATATCCAAAAAAAAACTAGTTCAGAACTCTAGTACGTGTAGGTAGTACATTTAGTTCCGTTGTCAGTTCGTAGTTATTTAATTGAGAGCAATGATTTAGGTATGTTTCAAGAGTATTCATTTCTTTGTGGATGACCGATGTTACAGTACACGCTAAGTGTACTGTAACATCGGTCATCCACAAAGAAACAAACCGTATGACTTTGATTGACAGCATTTTTGTTACCTTTGATTTTTATTACACGCATAGAGACATACATGAAATTCCAAAATTTAACACAACTTGACAATGTACGAAAAGTACCTACTAGTCAACTAGTGTACTAGAGACTGACTAGTACTTTCAAATCGAAAAATAGTTTTAATTTTGTAAATCAAAAATTTAACGCAATGATTATAAAGACTAGAATTCCGTGATTCTATCACTGACGAAACATGTGATGAGCCGATTAATATTGTCTACGCCGCTTACTCGTTTTCAAATTTCTATACCCGTCTCACTCCATCGTTAGTAGATAACGGGCGCTGCGCCGCCACGCCACCGCCCCGCGCCGCCAGCCGTTGCGGGGATATTATATTATTACTCACAAAGTATTTTTTTGTTTAAATAAAAAAAGTACATATTTACTCGAAATTGAAGCCGGTTGTCAGTAAAACGACAATCCTTAATACAGATTGAAGGCCTTGTGGGCGGATTGAAAAAATTAAACTGCATTATGCTCACTATATATACGCGTACGTAAAACTATAAGGTAAAATGTGGGCGTATACTATGCCTCTGCCTACACCTACAGGGATAAGGGCGTGACTATATGAATGTATATTTACAATCGCAATACTAAATAGAAAATCAAAGTAGGCACATATTATTAAAATGCTGTAGGTGGGCAGCCCTATCGCATGCTTACGTACCACGCGGCTGTAGGCATTTATTTCTAAAACCCGGCCGAGTCAAACTACAGTATACAGTGGCCGAGCCCAACGCCAGGCGCCCCCTTGATCCTGGCGCCCTAAGCTTCAGCTTAGTTAGCTTATGGGTAAATCAGGCCCTGCATACATTTATAATAGAAACTAGCTGATCCCCGCGGCTTCGTCCGCGTAGAAGTCGTTATCGCGTAAAAGCATTACCCTATCTTTGCGCAGTCACTTAAAAAGTAGCCTATGTCCTTCCCAGGGCCTCGAACTATTCCGATATCAAATTTCATCTCAATCGCTCTAGTCGTTTAAGCGTGAAAGCGAAACAGACAGACAGACAGAGTTACTTTCGCATTTATAATATATCTACTTGATATATTGGATTTGAGTTCTATAACTGACATACTTCATTTTGAGTTTGCGTACTCGAAGCGTAAAAACAGGACCCTATAACTGAGACCCCCAAGAAGTTGGCACCACACTTTTAAGTTACAAAAATTTTGACGGTTGTTCCAGGTTGTTCTAGGTTTGTTCTACTTTGTTCCAAAACGGCACAAGAATAAGAATGAAAATTTCACAAAGTAGAACAAACCTAGAACAACCTGGAACAACCGTCAAAATTTTTGTAACTTAAAAGTGTGGTGCCAACTTCTTGGGGGTATAACTGAGACTTCGCTGTCCGTCTGCGTGTCTGTCACCAGGCTGTATCTCATGATTGATAGCTAAACAGTTAAAATTTACGCAAATGAAGTACCTACTTATTTCTGTTGTCGCTTTAACAACAAATAGGTAAGCACCTCTTTTTTTAGTGAGAAAAATCCTACAAGGATGCTATGCCGGACTCCTACCGACTAAAAATCACACGTATCCTACCTAATGCCTACGGTTGGGAGCCCCGGGTAAGCCCCCGGGTGACCCCAGGATCAGAAGGATGACCCCTGATACTAAAATTAGAAAAAATAAAGTATAATTTTCAGCTGGCAGGAGTTCGGTTATAGCAGTCATGAGGATTTTCTTAAACTAATCCTAATGGCCGATCCAGCCTCTCGTGGAGGCGAGGCGAACGCGAGAGTGTGGACAGTGCCTCGCCTCCTGTGCGCTCCGCCCCGTGTCGGTTTTTGGGACGGAGTCAAAGGACGGGAGGCGGCGAGGCGAGGCGAGGGTGCCATCCACACTCTCGTGTGCTCTCGCGCTAGCTCATTTCTTTGTTGATCTTTCCGTTTTTAATTTCTGATTCTAGTGATATGATATTAATGCAAGACATTATAATATTGATAGGCATACAGCCCCGCTATCGCAGTCACTTGAATCACGTCCATTTTGTAGTAGACGGAGCAGGCAACTGTAGGTACTAGGGAATGCAATCCCGCAACAAGATTGTAATCCCGGTATTTGCGGGACTGAGAGATCTCAGTCCCGCGGGATCCCGGTATTTGCGGGATCCCGCAAAATTCTGAAAGACATTGAGAAAAAAATTAAATTCTGTATCATAAATTCATCTAGAACTGAAAAATAGTCAGTCTGAGAAATAGTAGGGGCATATGGTCTCATCTTATACTGTCCTTTCTCATAATGTCCTCTTCTCGAAATGTCCTTTCTCAAAATGTCCTATTCCGAAAATGTCCTTTTCTCGAAATGTCCTTTTCTCAAAATGTCCTTTTCGCGAAATGTCCTTTTCTCAAAATGTCCTTTTCGCGAAAGTCCTTTTCTCAAAATGGCCCTTTCTCCAAATATGTGCACTACAGGATTAACCCCGCTCAATCCGATTTCAAGAAAAGGACAAAGGGCATTTCGAGAAAAGGACATTATGAGATGAGACGAGCCGGGCCTTCAACTTGACTAAACTGCCATTTTACCGGCAAACGGGACCAACGGCTTAACGTGCCATCCGAAGCACGGCAACGCTCAAATAAATGTTACAAAGTGGTCACCCATCTAAGGACCGGCCATAGTAAATGTAACCCACTGCAGTGATCTTTTACAGAACACTGAGTCCGCGGGGCCACAAGGAAAAATAAATTATTTAATATTACTTTTGTATTGAGATTATAAAACGGATGTACATAAATAAGTAATAAAATGCCTACTGCAAAATTATTAGAAGCGCAAAAAACATAGCATGTCAAAATTATTCTCTGCCATACGACTCCTAACTTTACATGTCAGATAGCCAGCAAGCAATGTGTGAGATAATTGAATACTTTTATAGTAGGTACAAGAAAAGTCAAATCTCCCTGATTAAATCACTAAAATCAAATAAGTACGTTATTAGGTTATACATTACGTCACAATTATCAAACCGAATCAGTTTGCGCGCTTCCGCTTACAGAATAACACATGGCGTTTACCTTTGCACAATCCCGCTAATCCCGCGGGATCCCGCACGATTTACGTGCGGGACTGGTCCCGCAAAAATACTGCGGGATCCCGGTATTTCGGGATCCCGGTATCCCGGTATTGCATTCCCTAGTAGGTACAAACCGTGTCGAGCGCCTCCAGGAGAGTGTGGATGGATAGAAGCACTCCTGTCGCCTCCCCTCGCCTTGTCTCCGTCGAGCGCCTATAAGAGGCGCCTCCACAAGAGTCTGGATCGGTCATTACGTAAAAAAAAAAATTAAAACCAAAATGGCCATCGACACTGGGACTGACGCTCGAATGAAGACGTATTGCGTGAGAAATATCAATCCTCATTAATAAATCAATCATTGATATAACAGCATTGTAATGACATTATCAAGCGACAAACAGTCTGACATAGTAAATATTTGCCATTAAATAATGATAACGTAGAAATGTGTGAACTGGACTATCATAAATAGGTCAGCAGGTTAATGAGATGACAATTTATTGTTTACATACGTACATACAATAATTATTTTCGTTTCCAAAATCTACTGTCAAATATACACATATACGTACATATAGTCACGCCTTTAGCCCCGAAAGGGTAGGCAGAGGCATAGTATACGCCCACATTTCACCTTACAGTTTCATGTCCCACGTAATAGGTGGGTGAGCCTATTGCCGTGTTGAAATGGACAGGTGCAGATTGTCATTTTACAGACAAAGAGCGGTTATAGCAAGATCGCCTAAAGACAATATAATCATTTCATATAACCAACGTAAGGATTAACCGATTGAGTGAGTTATGTGGTCTAGCAATAGCTGTTAACGAACCCCGCTGTTTGTGCGAGCAGATCATGTTCGTGAAGGAGGCGGTGGGGCGGGTACGGGAGAGAACTCTCCCACCCGAGTTCCGCAGTCGGCGGCCTGGGCGCCGCCGACGTGTCTTCGCCGAGGACTATCGGCCTCCATGACCGGGGGTCTGAGGATAGTGAAAGGGTCGCTCACCGTCCTTACAGAAGCAGGCCCTTGACGGCAGCGTGACGTGAGGAACTCACGCACGCCCTCTTAGAAGCGGGATCACACCCGAAACTCCCCCAAAGACGCGGGATAGCACCCGAACCACCCCCTGGGCGAGGCCGCAGTGGCGGCCGTAGGTCTGTTTGGAGTTCTGGGACATCCTTCCGAGGGCTTACCCGGGGCTTACAACCATAGGCTGTTGTGTGTTACGTGAGGTTTTTTAGTCGGTAGGAGTCCGGCATAACATTCATGAGGATTTTCATCACGTAAAAAAAACCCGCTGTTGGTAGACTGGGCGTTCAGAGTATCGCTTGACCGCGTGACTGTCTAATGACTCTATAATGCTGGGTCCACATCTGTAACATTTTAAGGCACATTTTTTCTCCACTGCTTGCCAGACTCGAGTGTTGGTACCGTTGAAAACTGCAGCTACGAGCGACATGTTTGACACGATGACACGCTGATAATCACAAATGTGTACCCTACCGAAGAGCATGTAAGAATAAACTTATGAAAGTTGAAGAAGCGAAAATTGTTAGCCAGGATCGTAGCAGATGGAAAGTTATATGTAGTCTCGGCCTACCCCGTTGGGAGACAGGCGTGATGTTATGTATGTATCACAAATGTGGACGCAGCTTAAGATGTCTATGTCTGGTAAACTAGCTACACTACAGTGGCGTAGCCTCCATAGAAGCCGATTCCCGCTGGCTTCCCCTTCAGAACTGACAGCAAGGTGAAGTTACATCATTACTAAATCTCGGTCAGTAGATAAGATGATAAAATTTTCTTCTCAACGAAAAACCCCTGCTGCAAAATACATAGCAATGTGCAATATTGTGCATCGCTCAGTTCAGTCAAAGTTCAGTGAACTCCAAAACACAATCATGGAATATGAGAAATAAGCCGGATTGCTGAATATTTGCGTCCCTTTCGTTAATAATACGCAAATGTCGGTTTCTCTCTCTACGTTCCGAGTGTTTCGAAAGATTATACTTGCGAATCTCCATCGTTCGGCCAGCGATCGGGCCTCGTTCTAAATCCACTCGGAAATAGCTTAATACGAGACGGAGAAAAATCGTCAATAATAAAGTAAAGTCAATAAACGTACTAAAATTTACTGTTGACGAAATAAAATCACTCATAGAGTCTAATTATACGTATTTTCATACAACGTAATTAAATAATGATATTTACGACGCAATCATTTGGAATTTTCAATAACTAAATAAAATTAATGAATTAAGTACGCTCGTCGAACATTCTTTATGCACACTAGCGCCGCTTTCGAATATTTTGAACTTTTATTTACTACTTTATATTTTCTCTAAACAATGCAGCAGTGCACTCCCAGAATTATTGAATAATTAGTTTGTTGGTCGTTTTTTTGCTGTTTATTGGTTAATTATAATTAGTTAGTGATAAATAGCATGGTGTATTGGTGAGTGGAATAGTGCGTGCAGTACTGTATAAGTATATAAGCTGTAAATAGATAAGTAATTACGTATAGTTTACATTTTGCTTTGTTTTAATACCTACTAAGAATCTAGGTTGTTCGTATGCGTAATGGCGACGTTAATACATATAGATTGTTGTTTAACAGATTTTTTGTTATCTGAGGAAACATCTTTTACTAAATTAAGTTTTGAGAATAAAAAATATGTAATTCGTTTAGGCCCTGCTCGCCCAATTGTGACTATAGATTATAAAAGAAAAGACTGCTCCTATAAACATTTTCATAGTTCGTTTTATGATAAATATACTTGGATGACAGGTTCTTGTAAACTCAATAAACTTTACTGCTTCCAATGTTAATTATTTTCCGATTCTAGTAGCGTTTGGAGTCGTACAGGGTTTACGGACATCAATAATACACGAAATTCGACGAAAAAACATGTTCTGACTGAAAAACACATTCGTAGTTGTTTAAGCTTTCATGACTTTGGCAATAGCAGAATTGAGACATTTTTGAATAATAATTTTGAAGTACACAATAGGAAGGTTGATCGCAATCGTCATCTATTAAGACGTTTCATAGTACTGTAGTTTTGTTAGGTAAACAGGAATTAGCGTTCCGCGGCCACGATGAGAGCTCCGGGTCGAATAACCGCGGTAATAATATTGAAATATTTAAGTGCGTATGATGCTGTATTGGAGTCACATATGGAACAATGTTCTTCAATGCATAACCCCGTGTTTTCTGGACATCTACATGTACCTAGGTAAGATTTTTTTTTACTAGCTTCCGGTTCAGGTATACCCGAAGGGGTAGGCAGAGGCATATTATATGCCCACATTTCACCTTTTTATAATTTGTCCCACGTAATACGTTGTGAGCCGTATTGCCGTGTTTAAATGGACAGGCGCAGGTTGTGATGCCTGCTGTTGAAATAAAGCCTTCAACTTGGTTTAACGACTGCCATTTTACTGGCAACCGGGACCAACGGCTTAACGTGCCTTCCGAAGCACGGAAACGCTCAAATAAATGTCACAAAGTGATCACATGTATGGTCACCCATCCATGGACCGGCCATAGTGAAAGTTGCTTACTGCAGTGATCGTTTACAGAACACTGAGTCCGCGGGGCCACGAGCGCTACTAGCTTCCCTTTTGAAAATAACCAGCCCTCGCCACTGCTACACTAGCTACCGTAAGCAGTTATGCAAATCATAGTTTTCGGTTGACACTTGTAACCCTTTAATTTGAATGTAAAAGGACCTTTAGTTGTCCAAAATGATACAGGTATGTAAGTAGCCTCGCCCACTAATAAGACTGAGGATACATTAGATAGCGAGTAGCGATTATCAAAGAGCGATATAATGAAGTCGGTTAAAAAGAAATAAGGTACATCATACGCACATAATAGTCCGCTTTGTACCCAGGCAGACAGGCACTGTTGGGAGTCCTGGGGTATCTTTTCGAGGGCTCACAACCGTAGGCTTTTAGGTAGGATACGTGTGGTTTTTAGTCGGCAGGAGTCCGGCATTGCATCCATAGGATTTTCTTTAAGTTAAAAAAAGGCAGACATGCATAGTATACGCATGCGTTTCACCAGTTTTTTGTAACCATATTGTTAGTCTCAGTGAACCTATTGCCATGTTGAAATGGCAAGCGCAAGCTGTGACTAGGTGACTACCCGCTGTTGGAAATTTTCAATTTTAGGTCAAAAAATTAGGCCTTCAACTTGACTTAACTTTTGACAACTGTTAGACTGACAACGGGAACCATATTAACGAAGTAGAAATAACGTTCCTTCTTCTTATTATAAGTGTATTGTTAGTGCTTTCAAAAATGAGTAAATTACGGATTTATTTGAGGATATTTAGCATCTCTCGTGGTTGTTAGAATTTTGGTTCTGAATTCTAATAACAAAATGTTTTACAAGTAGATTTTCTCACGTAATAGAGTCGCGTGACTACGCTAAGCTTGTCCCATCTTACGTGGAACAAATAAAGCTGTGATATGCTGATTTCATTGGTATATTCTGAGTTTTATAAATAAATTAGGTACCTCATCGTAATTTGTGAAACTAAGAAATTGCTTTTTGCGATAAGACCGCTAATTGTAAAACCAAATTAGTGTAAGTTAATAGATATAATAGAAAATGTATTTTGGTGTTACAATACAGAATATCTATCTATCTAAAAGTAGCTATTTCAAGGAACCGCTAGTTTTCAGTTCTACACCGCGAATCGCGTCGCTCGCTATCACAACCGCAGCCCGAAAACCACATACATATGAAAATGTAAATAAGTTCGGCTAGTTTCTTTTGATCCCGTACACAGAGACGGTCCGTCCTTGCATTTGAAATATGACCTTTCTAACTTGTACTAAACACATTATATTTATGTCCTTGGCGGTTTAGAGGAGACTCTAATATTAGTGATAGCGGTGGGTCTGTGATCTCTCTTTGTCTTTTGAGAATGTGAAAGTATTTTAATACTAGCTGGTGCTCGCAGCTTCGTCCGCGTAAAATTTTGTTTTGGGAAGTTATTCCCGGGATAATTGTGTTATCCCAGGTTATAATCTAGGTATGCACCAAATTTCACTCTAATCAGTTCAGCCGTTAGAGCGTGAAAGAGCAACAAATATTCACACTCATAAACCTTCGCATTTATAATATAGGTAGGTAGGTAAGTACTTATTAGTAAGATAAATAATATAGTCACGCCCTTTCTTTCAGAAAGGGGTAGGCAAAGGTGAGGATTGGAATAATGGCACCTGGTCTCAGACTCACAGAACTTCAACTTTAAAAGTTCCAGTCCCAGTAAGATCTATAATAAGTACCTACCTTTTAAATAAATGGAACAAGCTATCTGTTCCATTCTTGAAATTGTGTATTTAAATATACTTTTTAAATCAATGGAACAAGCAATCTGTTCCATTCTTGAAATTGTATTTGAAATAAGAATACCCTACATTTCCACGGAAAAATTCGACACATCAATTCGAACAGGGTGTTCGTTTTTCAAAATTCATCGAATTTGAATATCGAACGGTAACGGATTTCACATGACGCGTTAAGGGATGCGGGTAACTGGATACCGACCGATGCTAATGCATTTTCCGGATTTAGGCTGACGAAACGCAATACCGGTCTAATGGGAGTATTTTTATATCCGTTTTTGAGAGTGGCACACGCATCTTTAATGGGTAGGCAGAGACATTGGACATTTCGCTATTAAGTACCAAGAGTGACTTAGTGTTAGTACTCGTCAATCTGAAAGGTAGCTGGAAGTTTGTGTTGAAACAGAAACATATCGTAGATTAAGAAGTAAATTCTGATAGATGGCTGTATGTGTTTAAACTAAGAAGCATCCCGGTCACAAAGGAAACCTGGGACATCCTTTCGAGCGAGTCTTCAGGGCTTACCCGGGGCTCCCAACTATAGGCTGTTGGGCGTTACGTGAGGTTTTTTAGTTGGTATGAGTCCGGCATAGCGTCCATGATAGATTTTCCCTCACGTTAAAAAAATCCCGGTCACAAAGACTTTCGAAGAAAAGAAACCGCATTAAAATTGGTCTATCCGTTGGGTATTGTACAATCGTCACCTTAGTGGTAACAGACTGCTCACGATCATATAGTAAGATCCTACCGAACCCTAACGTACCTAGCACGCTAGTCCCTACTGAACCCTAAAATGCCTTAATACCCTAAGGCCCTATTCTACCATATATGTAAAGTGATTTTGAAGCGATCACTGTAGTAAGCAACTTTCACTATGGCCAGTCCTTCGATGGGTGACCGTCCAGTCCGTGTGACCACTTTGTGACAGTTATTTGAGCGATTCCGTGCTTTGGAAGGCACGTTAAGCCGTTGGTCCCGGTTGCCAGTAAAATGGCAGTCGTTAAGCCCAGATGAAGGCCTTTTTAGGCGGCTTGAAAAATTTCAACAGCAGGCAGTCACAACCTGCGCCTGTCCATCTCAACACGGCAATACGGCTCACCACATATCATGTGGGACAAATTCTAAAAAAAAAGGTGAAACGTGGGCTTATAATATGCCTCTGCCTACCCCTTCGGGGATAAAGGCGTGACTATATGTATGTATGTAATGTGATTTCAACCCTAACGTTCCTACTATCCTACCCTATCACACTAAGTCCCTACTGAACCCTAAAGTACCTAAATACCCTAAGGCCCTAACCTATCATAGACCTAGCGTGGTGAATAGATAAATCCATACTAATATTATAAAGCTGAATAGTTTGTTTGTTTGATCGCTAGGATCTCAGGAACTACTGGTTGGATTTATAAAATTCTTTTACAGTTCGATAGTTCATTTATCGAGGATGACTATAGGCTATGTAGGATCACGCTACAACGAATAGGAGCGGAGTAGTAATGATAAATGTTTCAAAAACGGGGGGAAAATTAATCCTTTTGAGAGCTTCCGTTGCGTGCATTGCGTAAATGTTTAAAGTTATGTAAAAATTAAGTACCTACTACAAAATTGTTTCTCTTAAGAAGTTCTAAAAAAAAGCCCGCGACAGCATGTGTCTATATTTCAAGGATAGTTTACAATAACCATTTTAATGGAAATCAAATTTGTTTTACGATTATGCGACAAGAATACACGCGACGAGAAACAAATCTCCCTCACGTAGTAATGAATATTATCGACGCGATGCAACGGGAGTAAATGCGATGGGAATTATTAATTTATTACCATTCCTCTCTTTTTCTGTCTCTCTTCTCTGACGCAAACGACGTTGCGTGGGCCAGCAAGTAAATAGATAAATTTAGGATGCCTGCACCATGCAACCTAAGGTAGCACAGGATGCAGAGAGATTACCTACTACTTATCAAAGATGGCTAAAGGTGTGTTGGCCACAGTGAGGGGTTTGAAGGGTAATGAGTCAGGCATATATACGATGCCACAGACAGACAGACACACCCCCCACTTGGCCTACGACCATGAACATGGGACAAAATCTCTCTGTTTACCTCTTAAAAGAAAAAGTCGTGAGTACAGTCTCTGTGGCGCAGTCGGTAGTTTGAGCGTCTGGCGCGGTGAAGTCCTGGGTTCGATTCCCGAGTCGGGCCAATTTTTTATCTGAATCACTAACTGGCGGGGTGGGGAAGCTTGTTCAGTGAGGGGCAGGGAGTTGCCTATCTGTATGTAATACTATTATATTATCTTTGATATTAGCTAGCACACTACACTGACAGGATGGAACTATAGGCGGATAATGAAGCCTCAATATAGTTACTGAACCCTAATAAGGTAATGGGTTCAGTCAGTAGGTTCCTACTATCATAATTGTTTAACACATACACACACACACATACACATGATCACGCCTTTATCCCCGAAGGGGTAGGCAGAGGCATATTATATGCCCACATTTCACCTTAATGTAATTTGTCCCACGTAATAGGTGGTGAGCCGTATTGCCGTGTTTAAATGGACAGGCGCAGGTTGTGACTGCCTGCTGTTGAAATAAAGCCTTCAACTTAGCTTAACGACTGCCATTTTACTGGCAACCGGGACCAACGGCTTAACGTGCCTTCCGAAGCACGGAAACGCTCAAATAAATGTCACAAAGTGATCATATGGATGGTCACCCATCCATGGACCGGCCATAGTGAAAGTTGCTTACTGCAGTGATCGTTTACAGAACACTGAGTCCGCGGTGCCATGAGTGCTTCACACAGTCAGTTACTATTACGGTGGCGACTGTACAGAGAGGTCATGTAATTTCATACTACTGTACTACCTCTATACCAAACCAGTTCAACGTAGAAACAAGTAGGTTAGTACAGAAATGCACGCCAAGTATCAAGATTGTTTTCAACTACCTGTGAATTTAGGCTCATGGTTGGTAACTGTGTTTGGTAAACTGAAGGGTATAGGTAGGCACAATAAATAAAATAAATATTGTGGGACATTCTCACACAACTCCATCTAGCACAAATTAAGCTTAATATGTTTGTGCTATGGGATTTAGACGACTGATAAACATGGGTACTATATTTCTAAATACATACATACAAATTATACATTGAAACACCGAAACAAACATTTGTGGATCACACAAATGTTTGGACCGACCCAGGAATTGAACCCAGGACTTCCAGCGCGGCAGGCGGTTACACCAACAACTGCGCCACAGAGGCAGCCAAATGAATGTTGCTGATGTCTGTCATAATGATGGTTTCAGACCCAAAGTGAAAACAGGGTCGGCAGCATGAGTGTTGTCAATTTTCCATCAGGTGGGCTGTACTTGTCGGCCACCTTAGTAGTACAAGAAAAGCAGCTGGCTTAGAAGCCTTAGAATGTTTTCAATACCAGAAAAATTAATCAACGGATTAAATTAGTTGATCATAATGAGGGGCTTATGCTTCCAGGCTCCCCTTGTGATCTTATTTATGTTGTCAGTTCCTATGGTCAGTATTGTCCAATCCTATGTTTGCCGAGCAGAATGTCTGCCATAACACATGCACAATCTGGTGATTACTGACACACGACAGTGTAGGCTTGTGTTTAGAGGCAGATGAACACCTGTGCACATCCTGACAGAATGCCCAGCCTTGATGCGTAGTCGCAGTTAATAATAAATATTAACGGACATTTCACACAACGCTATCTGATCCCAAAGTAAGCTAGGCATAACCTGCTTGTGTTATGGGTATCAGACCACGGATATTAATACTTATATACTTTTTAAATATATACATATTATACATAGAAACACCCAGACTCTTGAGACAAACATTTATGGGTCACACAAATATTTGTCTCCGGTGGGAATCGAACCCACGACCTCCAGCGCCGCAGGCGGTATCACTACCGACTGCGCTACAGAGGCAGTCATGAGATGAGAGCGATCACAATAGATCAGTAATGGTCGCAGTGAAACTAGCTTCAAAGGCTAAAAGAACCACTCTCTCTCAAATAATAATACCCCAAGGGTGGAAACGGGACCCTGTAATGTAAACTTTACAGTCTGTTTGTTACCAGGCTGTATCTCCTAAAACGTGAAAGCTAGACAGATGAAATTTTTACAGATGTGTTTCTGTTACCTCTATACATAACTAGGTGACCCGCGCAACTTCGTTTGCGTGATAAATGTAGAACCGCTCGACCGATTTTGTGCAAACTTCACATAAACCATCTGCATAATAGTCCAAACAAAGCCTAAAAATTAGGTTTGGATAAGAGAGCCCGTTCTTGAGTTATAAAATTACAACGAAAAGTGGCATTGATTTTTATATACAGGGTGTGGCGTAAATAGTGGTCCAACGTAAAGGTGTGACATAACAGGTAGTCAACTACAACATACTACAATTTTGTCCGGTTTTGCCCAAGGGTTGCAGAAAAAAAGAACTTTTTATGAAATTCACCCCATTTTTTATAAATTTGGCTGTAGTTTGAAGAAAAATCGTTAGTTTTGAATTTTGATTTCGGTTTATTAAAGCCTAATACATTAGCTAACAAACAATAATATAGTTTGTTTATTTCCATTTCAAACTTGGAAAAAAAAGATAAATTTATCTCAATTTTACCTCAAGTTTTAAAGTATCACTAAAATACAAATGCATTTTAAAAAAAATAAATGTACTGCACTGTTGCTACCCATTATTTCAAAAATATGCCCGTCTAATACCGATTTCGAAATGGTTTCACACTAACAAATATTATTTTTTAAAAGCTGGATATTTCATTTTCATTACAAACTGAAAGGACATCATTCATTTTGGACCAAAAACTGAAAGTGCCGGCCAGAAAAAGAAAATGTGATATTCGCATAGAAGACACAATTTCTAGCAAAAAATACTACTACATTAACCCTGTGCGTGCTATAGTTTTTTAGTTACATGCTTTTAAAATTCGTGAAAAATGTTATATCGAAGGTGTCATTCTAATTGATATGAGCAGTTGAATAGTGTTTTGTTTTATTAATTATGTCTTTCAGCACACATATAAGCACACATACATATAATTAAACCTGTTTCTCCGAAGGGTGAGGCAGAGGCATATTTTATGCCCAATTTTAATTTCTCGTTCCTACATAAAGAAGCATGTAAAATAAAGATAAAGAGTATTTTATTTCGACAGAGTCAAAGGCCTTCTCGTAGTCCGCAAAAGCCATACACAGCGGCTGATTGTACTCGTTTGTTTTCTGCACAATCTGCCGTACAGTAGGGATGTGGTCCACGGTTCTGAAGCCTTTTCGAAATCCGGCTTGCTCCTTTAGCTGAAACTCGTCGAGCCTTCCGGCGAGGCGGTTTGTGATTACTCTCAAGAACAACTTGTAAACATGGCTCAGGAGTGAGATGGGTCTGTAATTCCTCAGCAAGGTCTTATCACCTTTCTTGAAGAACAGAGCCACGCTTCAGGTGTTTGTCCTTGTTGGAGGACGGTATTAAACAAACTCATCAGCTCGTTGAGAACCGGAGCCCCCCCACCCGCCTTCAGTAGTTCAGTTGTAATTCCATCCTCCCCAGGGGACTTGTTGTTTTTAAGTTGCCCGAGAGCCGCCCTCACCTCGCTCTGATCGATGTCCGAAATGTCCTCGCTATAGTGGCGCGATAGTGGGACTCGGTGGTCACAATCAGTAGGGTCCTACTCGTCGGCCTTTTTGTCCGTAATGCATAAAGGTCTCTGTAAAAGCTCTTTATTTCCTCGAGAATCTCGAACCTTCAGGTCACAGTTCTGCCATCCGCTGTCTTCAGTTTCATCAGACGGGGTCTTCCAAGCTGTTAGGCAATTACTTTGGTACCCCTGTTCTGCTCGATCGCTGCCTCGACGATGCTGCTGTTATAGCGTCTAAGGTCGCGTCGTATCAGCTTTCGTGTTCTGAGATTTAGATCCCGCTGGTCTGACGAAGACGAGTGCGTAGATGGCGTTTCCCGTCTTATTCTCATAAGTTCGAGAGTCTCGGGCGAGAGCTTAGAGCACCTGTTATTGCTTTTTCCGAACAAAAACCTTCGGGACACTTGCTGTAACGTCCTGACCACATTGTCGGCCTTATCGTGAATATTGCCAGTGGTTTCCAGCAGATCAAAACGATTTTGAAGTTCTAACTGGAACCTCTCAGCCACTGAGGCTAACTGGAGCGCGGTAGGTCGGAGAGTAGGCTTCATCATACGGGCTCTTTCAGCTCGGAAGTCCAAATTCAGAGATGCTCGTACAAGTCGGTGATCACCACCGGTATTAAACCTGTTAACCACAGAAACATCTCTAAATATAGACTGCCTGTCCGTCATGATGAAGTCTATCACGTTCCTTGTGACCTTGTCGGGGCATCGCCAAGTCCATTTTCTGTGGGGCTTCTTCTTAAAGATAGCGTTCATCAAGAAGAGCCTCTGAGACCAAGAAAACTGACAAGCATATGGCCCCGGTCATTTCAGCGCCCTACACCAAAGGGGCCGATATTCGTTTCGCCGCCTTCTTGAACTCCCACTTCGGCATTGAAGTCCTCCATCACAAGGCTGTAGTGAGTCTTGGCAGTACCATGCAGTGCTTTTGCTATGTCCTCATACACGGTCTCAACTGCCTCGACAGTGCTTTTCTAGGTCGGAGCGTACACTTGTATCACCTTCAGGGTGTACCTGTTGGTGAGTCTCAGTATTGAGTACGCTACCCGATGGAAAACACTGCTGATCTCCACAAAACTGCAAACGAGGTCCTTTTTCACCATAAAGCCAATCCCGCCCTCGGAAGAATGTCTTCCGTCACCTTCCCGAAAGTAAAACAGGTCGCCTGATGCAAGGGTTAGCGTGTCCTCCCCCTTTCTTCGGACCTCGCACAATACTGGATGTGCCAGTTAATACGACCTAGTTCTCGAGTTCGGTGAGCCGCTCGTCCAGGCGCAGAGTAATTCCATTAAACGTAGCCAGGGTCAGTTTTGTATGGCAGCCTCCCGTAACCCGGAGATTCTTAGCACCCCCCCTCCCGCCGTCACTCCGACCGCTGCCGTGATCGGAAACAGCGGGAGTGCCGTGAACTGGGGGCTGTTGTTTTGTTGTGTGTATCATAGGAGGATATTTGGCCTTACTGTATCACGCTGGCCAGACGGGTTGGTACAGAGTTTAGTTTCGAATTTTCCTTTTTTGTGCGCCATGACCTCGTCCGTTTATCAGCAGGTGCACCACTCGCAGGTGAGGCTGGCTTGGACCCCGGGGTTGGTGGTAGGGCCCCATCGCACCCATCGGGCGTCGGAAGGTGGCGGGGTGATTCGCCAGGTACCTGTCGCTTGAGTCTGGGCGGCTGCGCGCGCGGCATCTTTGTCTAAGTTTTTTGAAACAAGTTTGGATTTGTTGTGAATCGTTAGGTACGTTTTGTTTGTGCGTAGGTACGTAGATAATTAATAAAATGATAATTCTTTCTTATTACAATAGAATAACGTAAAAACAAATCACTATTCAAGTGATAAAATGTATGAAAATACATCATCAAAATAACATTTCTCTCGTATTTTAAAAGCATGTAACAACAAAACCATAGCACGCACAGGGTTAATGTAATAGTATTTTTTGCCAGAAATTGTGTGTTCTATCCGAATATTAGATTTTTTTTTTCTGGCCGGCACTTTCAAAATTGGCCCAAAAATGTATGAAACGTGAATGATCTCCTTTTAATTTCATAGTAGGGAATCAAACTGTTTATAACCACATGGTCTCTACTTATCCATCTATTGTCGGGCGCCTCAGAAAACTACTCGGAAGGATGTTACAGGATTCCTGACAGACTTTGGTCAACACCTTGGTCCCACTAAGGGTCTGCGGTGTCCTTCCGATTCTTTTTTTTTTTCTGCAACCCTTGGGCAAAACCGGACAAAATTGTAGTATGTTGTAGTTGACTACCTGTTATGTCACACCCTTTACGTTGGACCACTATTTACGCCACACCCTGTATATAAGAAGATATAACACCAAATAACTAAAACATAATATTTATGGAGGTCTGGTCTGGACAAATGACATCATGTTACTGCTATTTTTTGGTACCTACTGAACCCTTTGTGTGTGAATTTAACTCACACTAGGCCAGTTTTTCTTTATGTATAATTTTGTTTTTAATTTCCAACATGCGATCAGTCTCAGTTAGACCATAAGCAGTTACGATAAAAGTAGGCTTTGGCGTGTCAGGCATGCCATGCCCACTGGTAGGCTGCCTCTTTTGTTGCTTAGATGTTATCCCAGGTGTGAGATCTCTTTAGCCGTCTTGTGTTTATGGGATTAATCAGGCCCTGAGCCAGTCTGTTCTTGTGTTGTGTAATTCTTGTCTTATATGTTTCTGTGCTTCGACTATTTCCTCCCTTAAGGTGAGGATGTTCAAGTATTTATGTTTCATTAAGATAATCTGTTTTAAATTCCTGATATTATTTAAGTAGGTAGGTACTGCATTTTGTTATTCATGATACTGTGTCTTGAAAGACAAAAAAAATTATGTTGTTATCAAGATTCATCTCGATAACAACATAATTTTTCATCATGTTATTTAACCCAAGGGAGAGGAGCGGGACTAAGAAATGTCAACAAATCTGGTAGTATTGACACTGAATATAGTAAATATGGGCATGTATGTATTTAATGAGTGCTGGATTCATGGTGTTCAGAATGGACACAGCTAGGTAGAATTTAAATTCAGAAATGATTAATGTCATTACAATATTGAAACAATATTTGACATCTAGCCAATAAGATTTAATATAATTTGACAGGATAGTATTAAAAATCGTTGAAATTTCGGTTCTTTTTAACAAAATATGTAGGTATACATTGAAGATGACTACTAAAGCTATGTGTGGTAGTATCACGGTGATAATTTTATCTAATAACTACGGTAGGAAGCTATTTTTTGACGTAAACAGTTTCTAATTATAAATAAAACGTCATGGCATATTTTATCATAATAAATGTCAATGATAACAGATAACACAGTTTAAAAAAAGAACATAATGCTAATAAAAGGTCAAGTATTGTTTTGTTTACTAACCTTGTTCCGATGATAACTTTTTGAAAGAACCGAACAGTGAATTTCTTCTAACGACCATCACTTTAATTCAATGCAACAAAAACACTGCAGTCGTCAACAAATTCACATTTCGTAACTGAATAAACATTCGTAACCGCGACCAAACCGGCACCGTATTGACCCGAGCCTTTATGAAACCATAGGGAAAATATGCATTTTTTATTAACTAATATCGATTCTAAGCACTCTACGACTGCTACACGAAAGAATAACACCGTAAAAGGAATCCTTTGATAACGGGTTCTTAATGCAACAATATCACTTGTGAGCACCTCCGTAATTTCATTAATAACACCTAAAAATCGATCTCACAACAAGGCTTACGACAATTCAAACACAAGACTGCGGCGGCGTGTTAAATTCATTATTTTACTACGAAACAACACATTTATTATCACCACAGCACGCTATATGTTATCCAAATATTATGTTCACTTCGCGACAAATACTGAGAATTATATCAACGCAAAGAAAAATTTCGTGTCATTATTTCTTTATACAATGGTTGCAAACAATACACTTGTGATATTACATTACGCGAGACACGACCCGATGAACGCACGCTCGCGATGACACTAAACTTCGCATAGATGTCGCGTTTCTGACGGCCATTGTGGAAAATGGCGGCGACATCAGATGTCAAATATCCGCAGAGAAAATGACACTTTCTTCCATTACTTTAAGAATGATAATTGATTGGCGTATGTTACAATATCATGTCTATTCGAATGTATAATACGGCTAAATAGAGGAGTATTTAAGTGTTATAAACTTATGATGAAAACAACGTGCCATAATGTCTGTATGAGTTATTAGATAAACGATATTCTTATCTCTTTCTCTGTATAATCGGTGTCTCAGTTCTCTATTCTTCATCTTAGCATCTTTTCAGGCTCGTTTCACCAAAACCCTACTTTTTAGGGTTCTCTACTCGGGTCCCGTTTTTACCATTTTGGTACGGAACCCTAAAACAGGACCCTGTTCGGCGACTTCGCCGTGTCGGTCTGTCTGTTGTCTGTATCTTAGTAACCGTAAAAGCTAGAGAGCTGAACTATTCACAGATGATGTATTTTTATTTCTGCTATACTTAACAACAAATCCTAAATTCAGAGCAAGCAAAAGTGCTTTTTGCCGTTTTTTGGTACGGAACGCTCTGTGCTTGAGTCCGACTCGTACCTACTTGGAAGATTTTTAGCCCCTCTCTATAAAATAGACTGCAGAGGGGCTTATGGCGAGACTTGTGTCTGTAGTCCGTGAGTCTGTTGCATTAAATTAGGTACGTCACTAGGTCACGTGGATCATCTGTTCAAAGTTTGAAATAAAACAAAAATGACAACGTCAATCGGATTGAACTTTCACTTTCACAATAAACGTTAGAAGGGCAGTCGGGTGAGACCGTCTCACGGCTTCTTGTTTAGTTTCTATTGAGCGGCAACTGATCTGCACTGCAACTACACGGCGCGACAGGTCGCGACACTTTTGGTGAGTTGATCAACTTTATAATAAATAAATAAATAAATATTCACGGACATCTAACACAACGCTATCTGATCCCAAAGTAAGCTAGGAATAACCTGCTTGTGTTATGGGTATCAGACCACGGATAATAATACTTATATACTTTTTAAATACATACATATTATACATAGAAACACCCAGACTCTTGAGACAAACATTTATGGTTCACACAAAAATTTGTCTCCGGTGGGAATCGAACCCACGACCTCCAGCGCCGCAGGCGGTATCACTACCGACTGCGCCACAAAGGCAGTCTTTGTCGCGCAGTTCCGCTGCAGTCGGCTGAAGTGTAGTTCATTTGGCGCTTAGTGCGTGTTGCCTCATACAATTTCATATAAAGAATATTTTGTCGCGTCGTGTTGCGCAGTTCCGCCCAGTGCGGTCTTACCTTTAGGCGTAGAGCAAACTGCTAACTCGCTGAAATAAACGTAGCGCCATCTATTATGGAGTAGTGAAACTATTTTTTTTTGTTTTGGTTACTCAACTCAAAAAATATCTATTCCTGAATTTTGGATTCTTTGGGCCTCAAAATGAGTAGTATTTAGCACAAGTTCCAAAACCACAAAACATGCTGCGATGCGGCTGAAGTTGGATATTTTTCTTGAAGCGAATGCCATCTGACATTTTTTTTTAACGTGAGGGAAAATCCACGCAAACAATGATGTCGAAGACTAAGTTATGATTATATAGGTTGCTTTTCACAGGCGGAGGTTCTCCTTTCTTAGTAATGTATCACGGCGAATGTTCTGAAGAGCTCTTCAATCTGATCCCACCATCTCCTTTCCGATTCCGAGCAACGCGTGCCGGCCAGAGATGCCACTCATACGCAGTGGAGAGAATCTTCGCCAGAACCGAGCGTTTCAATAGAACCTCTGCCGAACTATAAAAACTTGGAACGACCTGCCCGCACACGTGTTTTCCTCATCTTACAATCCCGGGTTCTTTAAGAGGAGCGTGAAGAGGTACATCACAGGGCCGCCAACTTGAGGACCACTGTCAGAAGTGGCCCCCAATCGCTAGATGCGCCACGGCTTTCCATCAGGCTGGTGGCGACGTCAATTTGGCGTGCTGAATATAAAAAAAAAGTATAAAGTGGGTATGATCTGTCGGCTGTGGTAATAGCCTGTTCTTGTTAGTAAATTACATTGAAATCAGGTACTGTGGTAAGCTCATCCTTCCCCTTTCCATAATGACGGATTATTTTTAAAATGGGTGGGAGTGTTTAAAAAATTGTTATAGACATTATTTAGTTATTAAAATCAAAAAGATCGGGCCTGCCCGCTTGGAATCCCAATTCCCATGGGAGCTTAATCCCAGGATATTTTTTTATACCACTATACACCTTGTATTAGTGGCTAATAGTTTGAGAAATCGCATCGCAAAGAGAATACCTTGCAATAGGGATAATAATCTTGTCCTGGGACATCCTTCCGAGGGATTACCCGGGGCTCACAACCATAGGCTGTTGGGCGTTACGTGAGGTTTTTTAGTCGGTAGGATTCCGGCATAACATCCATGAGGATTTTCCCTCACGTTAAACAAAAAAAAAACCTATGTTATTCCAGATCTATCTCTGTGCCAATTTTTTGCCAAATTCAACAAAAGCATCCACACTCACAAACTTTCGTATTTATAATATTAGTAAAATTCATGATACTTACCTATTTATTTGGACAAAAACATTGGTTAAACTTAAAACACCGTTCGTTTGTTTGTTGGGGTTTACAAAGTGGGCGACGCCGCAGGGCACAGTCATATTATTAGAATCGTTTTCTACATGATTGCTCAGAACAAAGTGATTATTACAGTCTGAAGATTTTTTTCATTCTACTTAACGAAACGTTAAAAAGTTTTTTCGAATGTAAACTTATTAAGTGGAAATAATATTTTCTTTTAGTTCGTGTTAAACTTTACCTTTCACAGTTAGAACGTCAGATGCAGATGCAATGTAATAAAACAAAGTTTATCTAATATAACCAAGTAAGTACTTCTATACCTACTAATATTATGAAGAGGAAACATTTTGATTGTTTGTTTGTTTGTATTGAATAGGTTCCGAAACCACGTCCGTAAGAGGGCCCTCCAGACGGCCATCAAGCGGTCCAAAAAGTTGGGCCGCGAAGAGCTTATGGAGATCCTAGGGCGGAACCCGTGGGGGCGCCCGTACCTTATGTTAAGGGGCAAATTACGCCCTAAGGCGCCCCCACTGACCCAGAGTCTCCAGCCGGAGCGGTTGGAGGGGTCCTCGATTCCTTGTTCCCATCAAGGGCGGACGAATACATTCCTCCGCGCATGGCTCCGTCTAGGCGCCCGACGCGGAAGGCAGCGACAACGACGTGACCGTTAGTCACGGAGGAGGGTGAGTTAGGGGCGGCTGTATTGCGGCTTAAATCCCGCAGAATCACCGCTCCTGGACCCGACGGCATTCCAGGCCGAGCGTGGGTCCTGGCTCTCGAGGAGTTTGGGCCTCGACTTAAAGTGCTCTTTAGCGGATACCTCGAAAAAGGTCAGTTTCTCAAGGCAAGATCCATTTGATTGTTTGTTTGTTTTCATGGAATAGACTCCGAAACTACTGAACTTATTTCAAAAATTCTTTCACTGTTGGGAAGCTTTACTATTCCCGGGTAACATAGCTATATTTTATTCCCGTATTTCCACGGGAATGGGAACTACGCGGGTGAAACCACGTCTCGTCCGCAAGTCCAGTTGTAAGAATATCTTATTTCTAAACTAGATGGCGCCAGTGGTTCCGCCTGCGTATAATTTTGTTTCTGATCCCACATCCCATGTGAATTTATTACGCGGATTAAAAGTAGCCTGTGTGACTATGTGTTATTCTAGACTCTAGACTATAATCTATCTCTGTACTTAACAAGGTTCAGACAGCCAGAGATCGATGCGTGGAAATCGGTACCCATAAATACTTTTCGTCGCTCCCTTAGGTGAGGCCGCAGTGGTAGCCGTCGTCTGTTGCGAGTCCTGGGGTATCCTTACGAGGGCTTACCCGGGTCTCCTGTAGGCCGTTAGGCAGGATACGTGAGGTTTATTTGTTGGTTAGGAGTCCGGCACAGTGTGACTGTAAGGGAAACTGGGGACACTTGATCCCCCCTTTTGTTTTTTATCCCTAATTTCTATATTGAGTATCCGTTTAAAAAACTGTTGGTACTAAAATATGTGAAATTTATTTGCTTATAATTGCTGTAAGAGCCAAAGATATGAATATCTAAATTTAGTAGTTATTTGACCAAAATCAATAATAAGGAATCGTACCATGTGTCCCCTATATACGTAAGACTTGATCCCCCCGGTCTGGATGACTTGATCCTGGGGGAACAAGTCTCCCATATTTAGGGTCACATGATACCTTTACTAAGGAGTTAAATAAAAAATGTCTTGTCTGTTTATTCATTTTCGAAATCACATATTTCTTCTTATATCTATCTATATCACGGTTTATTGGTAACGCTCGTGGCTCCGCGGTTTTACTGTACTGTAAACGATCACTGCAGTAGCGACTTTCACTAAGAGCCAGTCCTTGGATGGGTGTCCATCCATGTGATCACTTTGTGACATTTATTTGAGCGTTTCCGTGCTTCGGAAGGCACGTTAAGCAGTTGATCCCGGTTGCCAGTAAAATGGCAGTCGTTAAGCCAAGTTGAAAGCCTCTTTAAACGGCTTGAAAATTTTTAACAGCACAACTCGTTTGCTCCACCGACCATCGGTTCTCCTACAGAGATGTGGCCAGCCCACTGCCATTTCAAGACGCATGCTTCTGCGAGCTATGTCGACCACTCTAGTTCTCTAACGGAGAACATCGTTCCAGATTTTATCCCTCAGAGACATCCATAGCACAGCTCGTTCAATTGCTCGCTGTGCGACTTTAAGGGCATGGACTAGCTTTATTTTCGTTCCCTGGCACCATTTTTCGGGCACCTTCTCTGGTTTTGTAGGCTCTTGGCATATTGTACTGCATTGAATTGAAAAAAAAAAGGTAGGGGACACTTAAGCCAGGTGGATCAAATCTCCCATAATAAAGTGTACCAAGTATACCCTGAGCTATTTGAGGTTATAATCAAAAATATTTTCTAATGTCTATAATATTATAAAGAATTGCTAATAATATAGATAATGGCTCGTATTAAATGCGTACACACTTAAAACTCGTATTTTAAATAAATGTTTAGTAACAATAAAAACTATTCAAAATTTTCTTTCTGTCGCAACAATTACTTACTCGCCCGCCATTTGCCAAAGTGTCAAATATGATAGGTTTACCATCTTTGGAAAGTTATCGTGTACCATATAAATACAATCGATATTGCCACTATAAAACTAAATACGGCTTATACAGGTTCTGTAAATCTTGTGTACCTAGTCTCCCGTAAGGATCAAGTATCCCCAGTTTCCCCTATCCATGTAGGATTTTCCCTTAGGTATGTAAAAAAAACATTATTTTCGTCTTTTCATTTCTTCACTCATAGAAATTATGTCTTCACTCACTGTCGGTGGTGGAAGTGTTTTCGCGGAAGTGTTTTCTAGGAAGTTTAATGATACGGTGGAAATCTATGCAAGCTATACTCGACTCTTCCTACTAATACCCGGTAAGCTCTCGGAAGCTCTCGGAAGGTGGATCGATGATTTTTCGCAAAAATTATTTTGAGTTCGTTTCCATGTAGCGCCATCTATATAAGTTAAAAACATACTTTAACTTGACAACCAGAGTGAGGGAAGACGTTCTAGTAGTTTTGCTACTAACCACTAGATGGCATTGTAACAATATTACCACAGTATAAAGAGAAAACAAAACCTACCTACTATGATCTGTAGGCTGCTTAGATCATCTAACCACAGGATGCGCCTTACTTAAGCATTGTTTTCTGCCAAGCCAATAGACCATTTGGTCTTTTGGATTTATAAAAAGCACTGTACATCAGTACATCATTTTATATGATTAAACTAGTACATTTCATTGTAGTTGACTGTACAATAAAAATTAACACACAACAGCCATTACGCGTTTGTCGATTAATACATTTTTAAATATAATGAAATTTAAATGTCTTTGTGTTTCCCCCTTCACCCGCTATGAAAACTAGCAGAATATTTTTGTATGCGGTGGTTCGCAAAGGCTAGTCCCGTGATATATGGTCTAAGGTAGGCTGTGATATTACTTTGATCTGGTCTAGACATCCTTCCGAGGGCTTACTCGGGGCTCCCGACCGTAGGCTGTGGTAGGGCACCTGTGGTTTTAGTCAGTAAGACCCCGGCATAGCATCCATGAGGATTTTACACGAGTAAAAACTTACGTATCTATATACGTAAAAATATTAGTGGACATTCACACACAACATCATCTAGCCCAAATTAAGCTAATATAAGCGTGTGCTATGGGATCTAGACGACTGATATACATACTTATATATTTCTAAAAACATACATATTATACATAGAAAACACCCAAACTCCGAAACAAACATTTGTTGAGAATAAAATAGGTACAAAATGAGAATGCAAGTTATTATGTACAATTGAACATACTAGCTGTTCCCCGCGTCTTCATCTGCGTAGATCGCGTTGGACGCCTGTTATTATAGCGTTGGAAGTCTATAATAAAAGCGTCGCAATGCCTTTTATAATAGCGTTGCGACTCCTTTTATAACAGCGTCGTGACGCCGTTGTAAAAGGCGTCACGACGCATTTATATAAGTTCTTCGAATCTGTAATAAATATTGTCGGAATCTGTATAAATAGCATTATGACACCGTTATAAAAGACGTCACGACACTGTTATGAATAGATTTTGACGCCGTTATAAAAGGTGTCGCAAGGTTGTTAAAAATGGCGTCTGACGCTGTTATAAAAGGCGTCGGGCGCGGTTATAAGAAGCATTATGACGTTTTTAAAAAGGCGTCACGACGCTGCTATAAAAGGGGTCGCGACGCTGTTGTAAATGATGTTCGAGACTGCTATAAATAGACTTAGACGACATTAAAAAAAATGTTGCCACAAAAGTTGTCCGAATCTGTAATAAATATAGCGCGTGTTGACGTTGTTATGAATGATGTCAGACGTTCTTATAAATAGATTTTGGCGCCGCGCCGTTATAAAAGGCGTCGCGACTTTGTTATAAATGACGTTCGACACTGTTATAAAAGGCGTCATGACGCTATTACAAATAGAGTCGGGACGTTGTAATAAAAGTAGTCGCACTTTATAATAAATAACTTCATGACGACGTTAGAAAAGGTTTCGGACGATGTTATGAATAGCATTTTACCTCTGTTATAAAAGGGGTCGCAACTCTGTTTTCCAAATCGTCACGGAGCTATTATAAATATCGTCACTACAATGTTATAATTGTTGTCCGGCACTGTAATAGCGTCGTGACGCTGTCATAGAATGCGTGTCATGAGGGCGTGTTCTGTTATATTGGAGTTGGTTGGGAATAGAAAATACTTGTTTTGGTGAACACTTTACTGTATGAAAATATTCACTATGTAATATAAACTTTTAACAATGAAACAATATGGCGCTCCGTAATATAAACGCGCACATGCGTTCGGTCGGTAGCGCTGCCGGAAGAAGAAGAACGATCGGGCGGGAATGCCGCGCGGGGCTCGCCGGCGCGTGGTCCGAGATCGACGTCGCGAGTCGATTCGCTCACTCGGTCACTCCATCGCTGTGTGCGTGTGTGGCGCGATAGCACACAGATGCAAGGCGTCAACATCGGACACTGTTATAAATATCATTATGACGTCCAAATGACGCTGTTATAAATGGAGACCGACTGTTATATTTAGACTATATTGGTATATTTTGACGTCGTTATAGAAAGCATCGTGACGTTGTTAAAAAGGCGTCGGACGCCTTTTCTAACAGGTTTAGCTAACTACGGAACCTACACAAAACAATTGAAACAATACTCATAGTTTCAGACACAATATATTTGTTCATGGCTTATAGCGCCTCCCCTTCCGATCTAAGTCATAGGTCGGTTTGGTCTATGGTCAGAACCTAACAAATAATTAATTAATATTATTATTTCTAAACTGTCGCTCGGTTTTAGCTCAATGTATTTTGTTCCTGATGACATTTCCCCTTAAAAGAAGTAAATCTACTATTACTAGCACTGATAGGCATTTTGCTTTCTGGGTTCACGTCGATGTATTCATCTTCTGCAATTTTAGGGTTCATTGGAGCATAAGTACAAATCCCAGTCGGTCTTTCGGGTTCTGGATGCATCGCTCTTGGTCTGTCCAAATTGTCCCATAAGTTAATCAAGTTCTGAAACGTAAAATCATATTTTAACACCAAAAACTATACTGGTAATATTTATTAGTAATTCAGCGCTGAGGAAAATCCAAAATACACGTGTGTCGTTTGCCACGAAAAGTAAAGACACGTTGACCACAGAGTAGGTACATTTGTTTATTCCGTTGACAACTGACAGCTGACATGTATAAAAGTCAACGCATCAGCTCAGAGATCCATTGCGTAGAGAAGGAAAACTCGAAATGAAACCCGGTTGTCAGTGAAATGACAATCGTTAAAACAAATCGAAGAGAATATGTACCTTATGGGCGACTTGAAAAATTTCAACTGCGGTTTGTCACGATCAGCGCCTGTCCATTTCAACACGGCAATAAGCTCACCACCTATATTACGTGAAACATAAAACTATTTGTGAAATGTGGGCGTATACTATGCCACTGCCTACCCCTTCGGGGATAAAGGCGTGACTTTGTGTATGTATGTATTGTATAGATAGAGGGAAAGTCTCGGTATAGCGTTTCCCTTCCCAATCAGAGTATAGTCCAATCCTGCCCGATCTGGCAATAATGTAAACATGTCATGTTTTGACAATCGTTGTCTACAGATAAGAAGAATAAACCGGCCAAGTGCGAGTTGGACTCGCCCATGAAGGGTTTCGTAGCAGCAAGTAACATAATATAAAAGTTCCTATAGTTCGTTGTAACTTTGATTGATGTTTTAAACACGTTCGCAGTGGTAGTGATTTTTCTAACCGAAAATGCAGTTTATGACGTATTAAAAAAAAACTACCAGCTCTATCTCGTTCGACCTAATTTTCGTTGGTAGTTTTTATGGCAATGTACATCATAAATTTTTTTAAGATTTATCACTCTCTTAGTTTAGAAGTTAGGGGGGGGGGGGACACTCATTTTTAGACTTTGGAAGTCCCTCTTGCGCAAACTATTCACTTTAGAAAAAAATGATTTTAGAAACCTCAACAGCATTTTGGAAGACCTATGAAAAAGTGTAAGTTTGATGAAAAAAAAAAAATTTGAGTTTCAGTTCTGAGTATGGGGACCCCCAAAATTTACTGCTTTTTTTCTAGTGTTATATAAGAATCTTAATGCGGTTCACAGAATACATCTAGTTACCAAGTTTCAATAGCATAGGCCGTATAGTTTCGGAGAAAAGTGGCTGTGACACACGGACGGACAGACAGACAGACAGACAGACAGACATGACGAATCTATAAGGGTTCCGTTTTTGCCATTTGGCTACGAAACCCTAAAAATACAGTATGTCGAATCATTGAATTTTTTACTATCTTGAGTAGGTATTTTAAATGAAAATAAACTATCATAAAGAAGTTATTTGGTGACGAAATGATTGTAAGAATACTGTATGACTCCTGGATACTGGAATGTAATCAGGGTGAATACTCAATTGCAAGTAAATAAGGATATTTAGGATTCAATGTGTTTGTTTACTGTTGTTGTTACTGTAATCTATTGAATACAGTATAGATAGGTTGTGTTGTTCTATGTTTCTTTGTAAATAATCAGTTAACAGTCCGTATGACGCTACATAGACTATTATCTTGATCTAGATCCCAGGACTCGTGAGGTCTAATGGATTATCGTTATAACACAAACAACTTCAGCTCATAAAATAATTATGCTCTAAGCCAAAAACACGATAAAATTTTCGATGGATTTTTTTGTTGAAAACTCTTCGATTTTGTTAAATTTTAAGCTGGATCTCATAACTTTGAAAAGCGGTTTTACAATTATAATTTACTAGCTGACCCCGCAACTTCGTTTGCGTGATAAATGAAGAACTCCTCGACCGATTTTGTGCAAACTTCACATAAACCACCTACTAAATAGTCCGAATAAAGCCTAAACATTTGGTTTGGATAGGTGAGCCCGTTCTTCTATACTAATATTATAAAGAGGGAAGATTTGTTTTTTGTTTGTTTGTTTGATTGTAACGAATAGGCTCCGGAACTACTGGACCGATTTGAAAAATTCTTTCACTGTTGGGAAGCTACACTCTTTGCGGTGAACATAGGCTATATTTTTTTTCGTATTCTCAACGGGAACGGGAACTACGCGTGTGAAACCGCGTGACGTCCGCTAGTGAGTTATAAATTTACAACGAAAGTGGCATTGATTTTTATATAAATAGATTTTTAAGAAAGACAATAGTAAAATTTGCTCTAACCACATTGTACGCATAATCGTACGGCATCCCAGACGATGTATGTACACTGTTTGTCACACCACTATCAAATCTTCCTAAACCGATGTACTCGTATTGATGATCGTCGTGGTCCAGCGGCAAGGATGGTAGGGTTCGTCGCTGCAAGTTTTGCGGTACGATACTCTGAGAAAAAGAAAATTATTTTTAGGCTTTAGGAAAAAACCGGCCAAATGCGAGCCGAACTCGCACACAGATGGTTCCGTACCAAAAAACCGGCCAAGTGCGAGTTGGACTCGCCCATGAAGGGTTCCGTAGCAGCAAGTAACATAGTACCTACCTATAAAAGTTCTTAAAGTCTGTTGTAACTTTGATTGATGTTTTAACACGTTCGCAATGGTAGTGATTTTTTAACCGAAAATTGCTGTTTTTGACGTATTAAAAAAAGACTACCAACTCATTCAAACCAATTTTCGTTAGTAGTTTTTATGGCAATGTTCATCATATATTTATTTTAGATTTATCATTCTCTTAGTTTAGAAGTTAGAGGGGGAGCGACACACATTTTTCCGCTTTGGAAGTGTCTCTTGCGCAAACTATTCACTTTAGAAAAAAAATATGTTAGAAACCTCAATAGCATTTATAAGGACCTATCTATAAATACCACACACGTATGGGTTTGATGGAAAAACATTTTTTGAGTTTCAATTCTGAGTATGGGGACCCCCAAAATTTACTGCTATTTTTCTAGTTTTATATAAAAATCTTAATGCGGTTTACAGAATACATCTATTTACCAAGTCTCAATAGCATAGGCCTTATAGTTGCGGAGAAAAGTGGCTGTGACATACGGACGGACAGACAGACAGACATGACGAATCTATAAGGGTTCCGTTTTTGCCATTTGGCTACGGAACCTTAAAAACGGTAAAAAATCACGTATTGTTGTATCGAAGCCCCCCTTAATCCCCACCTTTTTTCTGATTTTAGTATTTATTGTTATAGCGGCAACAGAAATACATCATCTGTGAAAATATCAGCTCTCTAGCTATCACGGTTCCTGAGATACAGCCTCGTTACGGACAGACAGACAGACAGACAGCGAAGTCTCATGAATAGGGTCCTGTTTTTACCCTTTGGGTATGGAACCCTAAAAATGGAAACGTTGTGCGTCCATCTGTATGTCACGACTTCGTAAACACGTGGACGAGTTGTCTCAAAGAGGGAGTATTTCCGTTCGTTCCCTTTACTTCGTCCCCCGATGGGGACGAACGGGAATTCGTTATTTATTTTCCCGATGGTCCCCGTAATGTTTTGGGGGAGAGCATTAATTTGACGCAGTACAAAATTATTCTCAACACATTTATTGTTAAAAATTACAGTGAAACAGAAATATTATATATTCATATAGGTATTTTACACTACTTACTACTATCTAAACTACACCTAAATAAGGCCTCCGTGGCATTGTGCCCAAAAGACTAGCAGCATTCCCCCTTTGAATAGCAATACCTATTCGCTGAGAAAGAAAACTGCGAGCCCTTGGGACAACAGTCGAAACAAAATTATTGATGGACTAGCGGACGTCACGCCGCACGGTGGATCCTGTTGTATGGGATGGTTGGTCAATATTATTTAACTACGTTCCGAGACTTAAGCTAAGTCTTAAAGGTGTATAATACATTCATACGTACCTAAATACATAAAATCACGCTTATTTCTCACTGAGGTAGGCAGAGACCACTGATTACCACTTGCAACGCTCCCGGCAAACATCTTTCGCTTTCTTAACTTTCATAATTGTCTTTATTAAAGGTGTTTTGAGGCAAAATAACTTTATTAATGTCTTCATTATTCTAAACAATTTAAATATATATCACAATAAATGGATTTATGAAGGCTAGATTCTTTTAATCTGGTAAAATAATTTCTAGCACCTCACCAGGAAGAGTAGTTTTATATTTTCTCACAACCCTTGAGCACGATACTACTGGATCCGAAAAAATTAAATACATCCGTTAGAGTGTCCTTTCTTGAAGTTTTACGAGCGTTAAATTAAGAAGGAAAGATATGAGACGCGTAGCTTTGTACCACGTTCTTCTTACTTTATTGCGCTTCAGTAAACATAGACAAGGCGGTTTGAGGAGATACTGCCTCTTGTTCATTTACTGTGGTTTTCGGTGATAGAATATCTTTTAATTTATTTAATTGGGAATGGTGGCCTTCAGTTCGAAAATACATTTGAGCAGAATAAAGAAGTTCACTGCCAGAACCGGACGCACGTAAAACTTCGGTCTTCCTACGCTTACTGTGGTCACTACACTGCTCAAAATCCTTCGGAGGTCTACCTGGGCTCACCCTTTGCTTAATAATATTTTTTTTTTAAATACAAGTCTCATCTAGCCACGTTGAGTTATTTTTTACAAACCTTTCTTTGATTCTGTTCGACGATTGTCATTTTATTTTAAAAGATTTTAAAAAGTGTTTGTGTGTGTGCAGTGTTTCTTTAAGGGAAGTTATATCTGAAGCAGGGCAGTTGGTTTCTGCAATAATTATCTCCTCTAATTTTAAAAACTTGCTATCTAATTTCTTGCATTGAATTAAAAACAATTTGTCACACAAATCTCTCCTTTTTACTGGATAATCCACTATTCCTAAGAAAAAAAAAACGAAAAAATATCCTATATAATTGGCTACAATACAATTCAAAACTAAACATTCATGTTAAAGACGAAAATTTTCACAGTTAAGTGTAATAACTAACCAAAACACGACTGGCTCATATTTTTAATCTACTACCGTGAAACTATAAACCACTGCCATTTGAAAAGGAGCATTTTGTCTGAACTTTTGATATCAACTATATAAAATACACTAACTAACGAGTTACGGAGAACTAATTAGTACCCTGACAAAATGCACTTTTTCGAAAAAAAACAGTATCAAAACCGCACTTCTGAAGAAAAAGTGGTTTTTAAATAAAAATTTATTATGAAGAAGTAATTTTATCGTGAAGAACTAAATTTATAAATTTTAAATACTACATACCTTCAGCATCACTCATGATTTTTTTTATTAATTATACCCTGTTACTTTTAAAGTAATACAATGTTTCTATACTGCACCAAACTTAAAAAACGTTATTGACTACAAGGAAAATATAAATATGGTCAACTTTGTCGTATCATAAAAAGTATACTAGACAACCAATACTACTTTAATTACATATAATAAATGTGGTATATACTCTATTTGCTAAATCTATGAAAAAATATTATCTACCGGCATTTTTTTAATTTTGATTAATGACCAACCAGCTCATACTACAGGATCCAACGTGCGCCGTTTCACCAGCGTAGTTTCCGTTCCCGTGGGAATACGGGAATAAAATATAGCCTATGTTCACCGCAAAGAGTGTAGCTTTCCAACAGTGAAAGAATTTCTCAAATCGGTCCAGTAGTTTTGGAGTCTATTCGTTACAAACAAACAAACAAAAAAAAACAAATCTTTCCTCTTTATAATATTAGTATAGAAGTATAGATTACGAAACATACCTTTAAACCAAGCCTTTTAATTTTGTATAGAAAGACGGATATACATCCTAGAACGATTCCCACCACAATAATTATGAGCGCGAGTGACCATGTTGGGATGCTGGCATCTAAATAAATAAAAGACAATTTAATTTATTAGTTCGTGACCTTACAGTATAAATAAGAAGGTTGTGACATAGATCATAGAAGCGCTCGTGGCCCCGCGGACTCGGTGTTCTGTAAACGATCACTGTAGTAAGCAACTTTCACTATGACTGGTTATGGATGGGTGACCACTACGTGACCACTGTGTGACATTTATTTAGGCGTTTCCGTGCTTCGATCGGCACGCTAGGCCGTTGGTCCCGGTTGCCAGTAAAATGCCAGTCGTTGTGCCAAGTTGAATTGCCTTTTTTTGCGCCTGTCCATTTTCAAAACGGCAATACGGCTCACCACCTATTAAGTGGGACAAGTTCTAAAAAGGTGAAATGTGGGCATATAATATGCCTTTGCCTACCCCTTCGAGGATAAAGGCGTGAGCATATGTATATATAATAGAACTAAAGACAGATGACGCATGCTGAACCAGAAAGTGAGGCCTAAAAAAGCAAATACTATATCCAAAAGTGAGTACTGTAACGCGGCAGTGCTAAACACAGTTTTTTTTAACGTGAGTAAAAATTCTCATGGATGCTATGTCGATGGCGTTACGTGAGGTTTTTTAGTCGGAAGGAGTACGCCACTCCTACCGACTAAAAAACCTCACGTAACGCCCAACAGCCTACGGTTGGGAACCCCGGGTAAGCCCTCGGAAGGATGTCCCAGGACTCCCAACAGACGTACGGCTACCACTGCGGCCTCGCCCAGGGGGTGGTTCGGGTGCTTTCCCGCGTCTTTGGGGGGTTTTCGGTTGTGATCCCGCTTCCTAGGGGGGGCGTGCGTGAATCTCTCACAGCACGCTGCCGTCACTGTTCAGACGTAACGAGGTGATTTCCGACTTACCGTGAACTAGAGGATGTCACGCGGTTTTACACGCGTAGCTCCCGTTCCCGTGGGAATATAGGAATATAATATAGCTTATGTTCACCGGGAATAGTGTACCTTTTCAAAAGTGAAAGAATTTTTCAAATCGGTTCAGTAGTTTCGAAGCCTATTCAATGCAAACAAACAGTCAAATATTTCATCTTTATAATATTAGTCTAGACTAGCGGACCACACGTGGTTTCACCCGCGTAGCACCCGTTCCCGTGGGAATACGGGAATAAAATATAGCCTATGTTCACCGGGGATAGTGCAGCTTCTTAACAGTAAAAGTATTTTTCAAATCGATTCAGTACTTTCGGAGCCAAAACAAAGTAACTGTCGAATATTTTCTCTTTATAATATTACTAGCGGACGTCACGCGGTTTCACCCGCGTAGCACCCGTTCCCGTGGGAATACGAGATAAAAGTATATCCTATGTTCACCGCAAAGAGTGTAGCTTCCCAACAGTGAAAGAATTTTTTAAATCAGTGTAGTAGTTCCGGAACCAATTCGTTACAAACAAACAAACAAAAAAGCAAATCTTTCCTCTTTATAATATGAACAAAGAAATAGAAAAAAAATCTGTATGATTTTCTCACCAGTAGTCGAGATCACCATTGTCGTCGTTGTGGAGATATTGGCTCTCAAACGGAACAACACATAAATACGTTTATAATATTTTGCTAATTCTGTAGTCTCTGTTTCCGAAGACATTTCTTTTGCACTGCATTCAAACACCATTTTGTCGTGATCTGATGTCAGTTTCAGTTTTGTAGGTTCGAACTCTAAAACATAAACGTATAATTATATTTATATAACGCCCCGTGTGGCGACGGGGTCCCGTGCTGCGACGGGTAAGAGTACAAAGTGTCGCCACCCCAATACATCCTGAGGGTGTCGTAAGAGGCGGCTAAGGGAACACTTTCGCAAAAAAGATCCATCGTCCAGAAGAAAAACTCGAAATGAAACCCGGTTGTCACTAAAATGACAATCGTTAAGCCAAGTTGAAAAATTTCAGCTGCGGGTCGCAGCGACCTGCAGCTGTCCATTTCAACGCGGCAATAGGCTGGCGACCTATTACGTGGGACATAAAACTATAAGGTGAAATGTGGGCGTATACTATGCCCCTACCCGTTCGGGGATAATGATTGTATGTATGTATGTATTATATTTTAGCTACTTTATAATGGGTTCCGACTTAAGAGTCCGTATGACTCTAATCGATTGAAACAAGATAGAAATATACATTTCAGCGTGCAAGAAGGAGAGAGAGATGCGATCGCTTTTTGTGCGTTTTTAATGAAATAAATTAATTTAAAAAAAAATAACCAATAGGAAAAAAAGTGGTCTAGTGCAAATGAAAATTCTGCTATTCTCTTTCTTATAAATAAATTATATCGAAAACTAACGTCAAACTCATGAGATCCAGGTTAAAATTTCACGAAGTCGATGTAATACAACAAAAAAAACCATCGAGAATTTTATCAATAATCGTGTTTTTAGTCTAGAGCATTTTTAGTTCATGGACTGAAGTTACTTTTGTAAATAATAACGTTAATTCATTAGACCTCACGAGTCCTGAGATCTTCTTCTTCTTCTTTTCCTTATATCTTGGATTTTCTCGGCTTGAGAGTATGCCAATGTCAAGTCAATTAAATATCGAAAATATCAATCCTTTTCATGCTTTCTTAATAATTATTTTTATTATCAGCGTATTCATGTACCTATGTTCCAGTTTGGACAAATTTTGTACTCAAGTAAAGCGGTGGTACTTTACTAAGAGTTGTCTTTGGAGTTTGGTGGTACAAAAAAGTCGCGTATCACTTCGTTTTATCACTTTCCAACACTTGTGCACGTTGTTGAAACTTTTATGTTTAAGAATCCACCATTATTAAACATAAATACTCATAAATACACTAATTTTGAAAAATTACAACACGGAATAATGTACGAGTCCTTTCGTGTTCGCGCCAAAACTCGTCCTGAGATCTAGATCAAGATAATAGAAGTAGTTTTATTTATCCATTTTCGGATAGGCAAAGGCAATTTGAGCCATACAGCCTAGTCTTATATTTATTATATCTTCATTTTTCAAGTCACAGTCCTCGTCCTCTAAGTCTAGTCAAAGTCAAGTGCAGCCCTAAGTCAAAGTCAGTCTTCTCTAGTAAAGCGGTGGGACTTAACTAAAAGTGTCTGCCAGACACTCCAGACAGTGTCTGGAGTTTGTCGAGAAATGGAAGAGTCACGTTTCACTGCGTATTATTACTTTCCAACACTTGTGCACTTTTTCGAACTTCTATGCTTAAACTTTTACTCATAAAACACTCGAAATACTTACACTAATTTTGGAAAATTTTCTACGGAGTAGTCCGCATGTCTCCGATTTCGCGCGCAAACTCCTAGATAGTCCATTTAGTGTTATACGGACCCTTAATGTAGCAAAAGTGACTGTGACGTTGGCCCCCGGTTGACAATTATTAGTTGACATGTCAACAACATGTGTTTGCTTTGCTCTTTTTTTTCAATTAATTTATACTGGCTTTGGTTACTTAGACCATATGCCAAATCTAGATTCCATATATTATTAACAGCGTATTAGTAATGTCCAAGTGTATGTCCAAGGTTGGACCAAGGAACCTATACTTCTAAATAAGTTCCTTGGGTTGGACTAAGTTCTACTCTAGTATAAGCACCGCACGTTGATATTGCACTTGGCGGCCATCTTGGTGACCACTTGGTGACGTATGTCCGTCGAGCAGTCAGTACTAAAAAAAATACCGTACGCAGCTTCGCGAGGCCAGCGCGCGCTCGCGCTACGTCACTGTGACGTCACATAGCTGTCATTATGACAAGGTTCCAGCGCATTACCAAGTTGCGGGGCTTATAAAGCGGTGGTACTTTACTAGAGCTTGCTGTGGAATTTGTCGACGAACCTAAAAAGTCGCGTATCACTGCGCTATAACACTTTCCAACACTTGTGCACGTTGTCGAACCTTTATGTTTAAGAATCCACCATAAATTACACATAAACACTCAAAATTACACTAGTTCTGAAAATTTTTAAAACGGAAGATAAACGCTTGTCTGTAAGTTACCCGCGCAAATTCCCTTGCTCTGCTCTGGTCTGGCGGCGGTGGCCATAGATAGTAGTACTTTTTTCATTCATTTATGGAAAGGCAAAGGCAAAACGGCCATAGATAATAAATGTAAAAATAACGGTTCAGGAACGTGCCTGCAGCTCAAAATAATTGTAGTTTAGTACACTTTTTAATTGCTTCTCTGGTATTTTTAGTGATTTTTATTATTTTTGTTAGTGTCCGACCGAAACTAGTTTTCCGGCCGAAACCGAAACCGAAACCGAACTTTCGGCCCCAGGGTCAGTTTCGGCCGAAACCGAAACCGAAACCGAAACTCAGATGTTCATATTGAAAAGAAAAAACCAGCCAAGTGCGAGTCGGATTCATGCACCGAGAGTTCCGTAACAATAATTGGGCACAAAAAATAACGTTTGTCGTGTGTGGATGTTTTTTTTGTATGACCTTTAGTAGGTATTTTTTGTTATAGCGGCTACAGAACAGGACGAGGTGGTGGTGGCAGTGTCTTGACATCGCCAACGCCTTCAACACCTTGCCCTAGAGCTGCGTTATGGGAGGCGCTTATTCACCATGGTATGCCTACCTCCGTCGAATTGTTTGGGCCTATCTTTTCGGGAAGGTCAAAACTTAGCCGAGCTAGCTAGGACTGGATCAGCGATATGTGTCGTTTGGTGTTCCACAGGCATCGGTCTTAGGACTGCATCTCTGGAACATCGGTTACGATTGGCGCTGCAGTCCGAAGACACCCTCGTTATAGCGCGAGGAGCCAAACATCGCTATGCAGTCCTGTGGTGGGTTGAATACGGTGTTTGGGTCTTCAGGTCGCCCTTCACAAATCCAAGGCTCTGTGCTTTCGAACCTTGGAAGGTGCCACCTGTCGGATCCAGCTTACATGTCGATCGATGACGTATTTGGCGCTCGTACTCGATAGCCGGTGGAATTTTGGATACCAGTTCTGAAGTTTGGTCCCAAAACTGAGAGAGGGCATCAGTCACATTCCCGCGGTTATTGCCCAACATCAGGAGACCCAACGCTTGAGTCTCCTGGGGAGCGTCTGACGTCTGAGCGGAGACTGTACCTTGGGATAGTGCAGAGCATGGCCCTATACGGGGCCTCCGTATGGGCGGAGATCCCGACAGCGAGCAATGCGGCTATATTGCTTAGCCCGCAGAAGGCGATGGCCGTGAGGGTGATAAGGGGATACCTTACGATCTCAGTTGAGGCGCTTTGTCTCTTACTCGAGACCCCACCATGGAACCTGGGAGCGAGGGCCCTTGCGTCATTGTTTAAATGGCGCCAGGAAGAGCTAGAGTGGGGCCATAAGCCTGCGTCTCGAGAAATTGAGTCTCTTCGGTCCGAACTTTACCGGAAAACCAAGAAGACCTGGAAGGTGCGACCAAGAGGTGGAATCGCCACAATTGAGGCAGTCAGACTGGTAATGGACGAGTGGTTGAAGTAGAGCCACGGTGCTCTCTCCTACCGGTTGTCACAGATGAATACCGGGCACGGAAGTTTCGTTAATTATCTGTGGCGACTACGCCGGGAAACCACGGCTGAGTGCCAGCACTGCGAGGAGTGAAGCGGGAGCACAGCGCGGCAAAGCCCGGTGGCAGGTCTGAAGGTGGACATTCTCTCGCTGAAGACTATGGTGCGAGCCATGGTCTCCAGCTGGAGTAGGTGGGAGTCCGCTGCCTCTTCCTGCGCGCGAGCAGCTCCTAGACGACAGCGTGACGTGAGATTCATGCACGCTCCCCCAAGAAGCGGGATAACTCTTGAACAACGATAGGGATAGTACCCGAACCGCCCCCCCCCCCACAGGTGAGGCCGCAGTAGTAGCCATCGGTCTGTTGGGAATCCTCTGGACATTCTTGCGAGGGCATACCCGGGGCTCCCAACCGTAGGCTGTTAGGTAGAATCCCTGTAGGATTTTCCTCACGTTAAAAAAACAGCAACAGAAATACATTATCTCTGAGAATTTCAGGTCTCTGTCTGTCACGAGTTCAGCGATAAAACCTCGTGACTAACAGACAGGGTTTCTTTCTATTACATGTGGAATTACTCATAGATGCTATTGCGAACTCCTACCGACTGTTTTTACCCTTTTTGTACGCAACTGACTACTAAGGGGTAGGTTCATGGATCACCTTTTTAGGATTCCGTAACCAAAAAGTAAGAACGGGACCCCAAAAAGGTGGTCAAAGACATAACACGAGTAATTGTCTAATACATGTCAATGATTGTAATTGCTTGTAGTTTGAATAGAAGTGTATTATTGTAACTATTGATGGGAATTCGTTTGTAAGTTTCTAAATCTTAGTTTAGTAACATATTAACTGGTTGGGCTGTCCTCAACCACGTTACAAGCAGAGCCAGGCTCTCAAAATTCACGAACACGTGAGTTTCGGCCCGGCCGAAAGTTTCGGCCCATTTTGGCCGAAACCGAAACTGCGGCCGAAACTCGATTTTTTGGCCGAAACTGGCCGAAACCGAAACCGAAACCGAAACTTCGGTCGGTCACTAATTTTTGTTAACCAGAAGAATATTTTAAAACAATGTTTTTTTCTGTTTATTTTATGTGCGTTGTGATCCCAAATAAAAACATTTGCTTTCTTTGTTTCTTTTTGTTAAGACTTGAAAATTTTCAACAGCAGGCAGTCACAACATGCATCAGTCCATTTCAACACGACAATACGGCTTACCGCCTATTACGCGGTCTATAGTAATAATAATTATTGAATTATTACAATAGATATTCCTTCTCTTCTCTTTCTTCTTTGAATAGGGGGAGGAGAGGGGCCATCCGAAAACCAGCGCGTCATACATTTGTATATTTGTATGCTGCATTAAGCTGAGATGGCTGCCTTTTCGAGTGCATGGCATGCCACATGAAATATATTATTATATAATTATAACTAAATTGTTTTAAATCTGTAAATTTGTCTTTGTATGTTTAAGTTGGTTGTGCTTGAATAAATTTCTTTCTTTCTTTCTTTCTTTCTTTCTTCCTCAGTTCAAAAGCTCAGATTGTGCTAAGTATCATTCAAATTCATTCTGTAATTTCGGCTTGATGCTTATTCGGAATACAAAATTTTTTAAATACATTTTTGGCTTCAGTACCGATTGCAGTCTGCCCTACAATTTCAAAATAATTGTCTACTACTAGCTGTTCTCCGCGGCTTCGTCCGCGTAGAAGTCGTTATCGCGTAAAATCATTACCCTCCTTTTGCGCAGTAGGTTAAAAAGTAGCCTATGTCCTTCCCAGGATCTCGATCTATCTCTAAGCTTTTCATCACAATCAGTTCAACGGTTTAAGCATGAAAACGTAACAGACAGACAGACAGAGTTACTATCGCATCTTCTATGTACAAATTCTCGACTCTCTACAGTTTTATTATGTGTTAATAATATTGCATATTAATACCTGAACCATTAAATTTATATACCACCATCACCGGAATTGCTTCAATTAAAATATTTACAGAACAATTGGGCATAAAAACATCGCCTTCGTTAAACTCATAATATATCCAGGATTGGTGATATCCATGAAGTCTGGAATTGTATAACTCCAACACAATATTTTGTGGTGGTATATTGGCGTCCATTATAACTTTCTCTGTAACAAAATAAACAGTAGAGTAAAAAATACAATCAGTAGGTAAACTTAATCATAAAAATATGTATTACTTATGGTTAGAAAGAAAGAAAGAAAAGAAAGAAAAAGCTTTTTATTCTACATCTACATTAAACCTTAAACATATGCTTATAAAAATAAAAATAACACGAAAAAAAAAGTAAAAAACTGTCTATTCGCATAAAAATGATAACCATAAAATATTTTGGCATATGGTAACGTAGACTAATGATATTTATGCATAATTTTGTTATCCATAACAAATTTAGCATAATTGTATTTATCATAAATAAAATTAGCATAATCATATTTAGGCATAAAATGTATAAGCATAGCTTTATAAAGGCATAAAAGTATCAAACTATAATGAAAAACTTATGTAAAATAATTAAATTGGGCCACCCCTGCCGCACCTATACCTACTTTGACACTATATAATATAGGAAATACTGGTATATACTATTAGGCGACTGTACACTATGCCTAAAAACATTGTGTAAATTATAACTATGCATAAATATATTAGACCTAAATATAATTATTCAACAGTACAATGCTGCTAAAAATAAATTATGACCAAGTATAATTATGCCAAAAAAAGTATGCCAAATTCATAGTGCCAAATCATTTTACGAATAAATATATTATGTTTACGAAAGGTTTACTAATATTTTAAAGAGGAAAAATTTGTATTTTTGTGTGTGTGTGTAGGTATGTTTGTCTATACTAATATTATAAAGAGTAAAGATTTGATTGTTTGTATGTTTGTTTGTTTGTTTGCATCGAATAGGCTCCAAAACTTCTTCTTATCCGGTTCACTCTTGACAGAGCAGTCGTGATCGCTATGCATTAGTATTATTGGCAGGGGCAGATGTAATGCGCTTCACGACGTTTCGCCACTGACGTCTGTTGAAGGTCATCCTGCTGCACTCGTTAACTGAACCTCCAATGGCAGACTTGATCTGGTCAGTCCAACGGGTCGGTGACCTTCCGCGCGGTCTAGTGCCTTCTACCTTTCCCTGGACGACAAGGCGTTCTATGGACTGATTGCCACGCCGGGAAACATGACCGAAGAAAGTAAGGATGCGAGATTGTACTATCGAAAACAGACGCTGCCTGATACCGTATCTTATCTTATCTTACATCGGGGGCTGACGAAGTCAGCAACACTTCGACCCAGTGGGATCTTTTGTGTTAGCCCCTACCTTAATGTTTCTTACTCTTTGAAGAAGTGGTCTATTAACGCGGTGATCCCACTAAGAGGAAGAAACCTGTATTCTTCCGGTTTGGGATATGCATTCCCAAGGAGGCTCATACGCTTCGCTGCTAAGACGTCGCATTCGCACAGGATGTGCTCCATAGTTTCCTTGACATCACCGCAGGCTCTGCAGTCGTTATTTGAAGTGATCTTCATTTTAAAAAGCATGTCGTTGGTTCCGTAATGCCCTGTAAGGGCACCAACCACAGCTCGAGCTTTGCTTCTTCCATTATTCAATATAAATTTAGAAGCCTCATTGGTTCTGCTACTTATGAATTTCTTCGAATGTAGTAACCCTTGACTGATATCCCACTCTTGCATGTGTTTATTATCAGCGTAATCCTTAGCGGCCTTTATGAATGTACATGCTGGTAGGCCCATACATGGTTCAGGTCCAAGCATGGCATTTGCCGATCCTCTCCTAGCTAGCTCATCGGCCTTCTCATTTCCTTTTATTCCTACATGGCCTGGGACCCAGAGCAGTCGCAGCTTGTTCCTGCGGCCCAGCTTGTTTAGGGTTTTCACCGCATTCAGGACAAGTTTTGAGTTGACCTTGTAGGAATTTAAGGCCTTTAGTGACGCTTGACTGTCGCTAAGAATGTAGATGGTCTTGTTCTCTACACTCCTTTTCAGATTTTCCTCTGCGCATGCTATGATGGCATACATCTCGGCCTGGAAGACCGTGGTGTACTGACCCAGGCTGCTCCACTCCGCCTGATACCGAGTTCTTGAAGTATCGATACATTCGTGCGAAACTCTGTCCACGATACCCCAAGCATTCTTCTCCAGCACCACATTTCCAGAGCATCTATTTTCTGCCTTACCACTTCTCGCAAGGTCCACGTTTCAGCTGCGTATAGAAATATGGGGAATATAAGTGCCCTCACGAGCCTGGTCTTCGTGGCTTTAGTTATGTTTTTATTCCTCCATATTTTCCGCATCTGGTCCATCGCTGTTCTCGTGATGCCCATACGTCGTTTGACCTCGTCTATGCATCCACCGGTGTTTGAAATCAGAGCCCCAAGATAGATATAAGATTGGACTACGTTGCAATTCACGATTTGAGTCACTTCAGGCGAATTATTCGTGGCACGGTTAACAATCATTACCTTGGTCTTGCTGCGATTAATTTTAAGTCCAAACTCATGGCTCACTCGCTCCATCTTTAACAGTAGGTCTTCCAAGTGTTGCGAACTGGTTGCAAATAAGGTGGTGTCATCCGCGTAACGAAAGTTTGCAATCCTGTATCCACCAATTGTTACACCATCCGTCCAGTCTTCCAAAGTGATACGCATTATTAGCTCTGTGTACACATTGAATATGAGCGGTGATATAATGCAACCCTGGCGTACTCCGGCACTAGGATGGAAATTACTTGACAGGACATCATCCGTGCGTACTGAGGCTGTACCATCTTGATATAGACGTCTCAAAAGGTGTACAAGATGTTTCGGTGTGCCCATGCCTAGCAAGGTCCTCCACATAACCGGCCATTTCACCGAGTCAAACGCTTTGGAGAAATCAACAAAGCAGATGAATACGGGCTTATTGAATTCTCTCGACTTCTCAATGATCTGGCGTACGATGAGAATTTGTTCCCGAGTACCCTTCCCTTTCACAAAACCGGCTGGTTCCGGAGCGATCTCCTTAGAGAGGTAAGTTTTCAATCGCTCGTTGAGAATATGTAACATTATTTTGCTAGCATGTGATATTAGTGCAATGAGGCGGTAGTTGTTACATTTCTTCGTAGAACCTTTCTTGTGCAGAGGTGTGAACGCGGTATGTGTCCATTCCGAAGGCCAAACTCCCGTCTGCCAGACTTTGTTGCAGATGTGATGAAACAGCCTCGACTAATAGTTAGTGCTTTTTAGCGCATGCCTCGAAAAAGGCCAGTTTCCCAAGGTATGGAAGACCGGGAAACTGGTCTTGATTCGAAAACCGGGGCGGCCGACAAATTCCCCTTCAGGGTACCGGCCGATCGTGTTGCTCGACGAGGTGTGCAAGCTGTTTGAGCGCATTATTGCACAACGCATTGTCGGGCACCTCACACGCGTGGGGCCTGATCTGGCGGATAGCCAGTTTGGCTTCCGTCAGGGACGCTCCACGGTGGACGCGATCATGCGCATTAGAGGCCTGACGGAGGAAGCAGTCTCTCAGGGTGAGGTGGTGGTGGCGGTGTCTCTTGACATCGCCAACGCCTTCAACACCCTGCCCTGGAGCTGCGTAAGGGAGGCGCTGATTTACCATGGAGTGCCTCCCTACCTCCGTCGTATTGTCGGGGACTATCTCTCCGAGAGAGCCATAACTTACCCGAGCTGGCTAGGGCCGGGTCGGCGGGATGTGTCGTGCGGTGTTCCACAGGGATCGGTATTAGGGCCGCTCCTGTGGAACATCGGTTACGACTGGGTGCTGCGTGGTCCGTTGCTCCGAGGGGTCAGCGTAACTTGTTACGCCGACGATACCCTCGTTACGGCGCGGGGAGCAACGCACCGTGACGCAGCACTAAAGGCCACGGCAGGGGTTGCTCAAGTCGTGGGTCGGATTCGGCGGCTGGGTCTCGAGGTCGCCCTTCACAAATCCGAGGCTCTGTGCTTCCACGGACCTCGGAAGGGGCCACCTGCGGGGTCCAGCCTGCGGGTAGGGGGCGTCAGCATCGGCATCGAGCCTTCTATGAAGTATCTGGGGCTCGTACTCGATGGCCGGTGGAACTTCGAACATCACTTCCGAAGTTTGGTCCCAAAACTGAGGGGGGCATCAGCCGCACTAGCGCGACTGATGCCCAACATCAGGGGACCCAACGCTCCCTACAGGAGACTGTACCTGGCGATCGTGCGGAGTATGGCCCTATACGGGGCCCCCGTATGGGCGGAGACCCTGACGGCCAGCAATGTGGCTAAACTGCTGAGCCCGCAGAGGACGATGGCCATCCGGGTGATAAGGGGATACCGCACGATCTCCGGTGAGGCGGCATGTCTCCTAGCTGGGACCCCTCCATGGGACCTGGAAGCGAGAGCCCTTGCGTCGCTGTTTAGATGGCGCAAGGAGGCGCTCGAGCGGGGCCAAAGGCCTGAGTCTCGAGAAATCGAGGCCCAGCGATCCCTGCTCCACCAGGAAACCGTGGAGACATGGAAGGTACGACTTGAGCAACCAAAGGGCGGATTCGCCACAATCGCGGCCGTCAGACCGGTCATGGACGAGTGGATGGAGAGGAGACACGGTGCTCTCTCCTACCGGTTGACACAGATACTTGCCGGGCACGGTAGCTTCGGTAGGTATCTGTGGCGAAAACACCGGGAAACCACGGCCGAATGTCAGCACTGCGAGGACCGCAGCGATGACACGGCGCTCCACACGCTGGTGGAGTGCACAGCGTGGGCGCAACAGCGCCAGGTCCTCGTGTTGGGTCTGGACGTGGACACTCTCTCGCTCGAGACCATGGTACGAGCCATGCTCTCCAGCGGGAGTAAGTGGGACTGCGCCGCCTCTTTCTGCGAGCAGGTCATGCTCGTGAAAGAGGCGGCGGGGCGGGAACGGGAGAGAACTCTCCCACCCGAGTTCCGCAGTCGGCGGCTTGGTCGCGCCTACAGCAGGCTTGGATGTTAGCAGACAACTGATTCAGTTCTCTTATGTCTGTTCCTGCTGCTTTCTTAAGGCGCCTCTCTTCTGTTAGAGCAAGAGTACTATCCGTCATCCAATGTTGACGTTTGCGTGTTTCTGATCTTGGATTTGACTCGACCACTGCATTTTGGATGAGATGTTTAGCCTTATTCCATAGCATATCTGGTGAAGCTTCACTGTGGCTCATATCGGTCCATTCCTTCCAATTCCGCTCAAAAGCTGCATTGAACTCATCGTTATCCGCAACTTGTGTTCGCCTTATTTTCTTTAAGGATCGTGCGGCTTTGAGTTTCAACCGCATCTTCATAATAAGGAGTTGATGGTCGCAACCATAATCGGCCCCAGGAAGCGTGTGGGCATTCAGGATAGAGGAGCGCCAGCGTGATCGAAAGAGCATGTAGTCAAACTGGTTTTTGGTACTACCTCCAGGTGACGTCCAGGTGAACAGTTTACGGGGACGGTGCTGGAATAGATTGTTCGCCACCACCATGTTGTTCTCATCTGCGTAGCCCGAGTCCGAAGTCTCCCACACTTTTGCTGTACTGAGCAGAGTTTGCGCCAATTTTCGAATTAAAATCACCCATTATTATAAGTAGCTCTCTGTTGGGGATTTTGGCAATGGTTGCCTGTAATTCCTTGTAAAAACTCTCCAGAACGGGGAGCGGTGTTTCTCTGGTGGGGGCATATGCCTGTATTAGGTGAAGGTTTATAGGTAACGCTTTGAGTTTTATCGACATAATGCGGTCGCTAACTGCTTCATACCCCATCACACTGATGGGATAGGAATAAGAATTGCTACTCCGTTTAGGCTGTTGTCAACGTTGCCTGAAAAGTAGACTGCATGGGTATCGGTAAAGAAATGCCCGTTGCTACTCCAATGGGTTTCGGCTAGTCCACAAATGCATAAACCATATCTGGTAACTTCCACGGTGTTTAATTTACCGGGTTTTAGCAAACCACGAACATTCCACGTGCCTATCTTCTGAAACTTTCGTAATTTGACGGAGCTTCCAGTAGAATTTTTTCCACGTGAAGCCTGGTTATACCGCCATTGCCTCGTCTGTTATTTAGCAGGGGGACCGCGGTATAGGAATACCACCGCGGATGATGTGTTGTCCGCGCGTGCAGGTGAGGTTGACAGTTGGGGCCGGAGAGATGTTAATATCCGTTCTCCCCCATTACCTCCGTTCTCCTCCAAAACTACTGGACCGATTTTAATTTTTTTTTACTGTTGTAAACATAGGCTATATTTAATTCCCGTATTCCCAAGGGAACAGGAGCTACGCGGGTGAAACCGCGTGCCGTCCTCTAGTAATGAATAAACTCAAAAACTACCGTGCCGATTTGAAAAATTCTTTCAATTTCGAAAAATTTCGCTGTACTGAGCTAGAATGTGTGTGTGATCAATAAGGCTAAGCAAATGTTCCCTCAAAACACCCGCCAACTATGATGACAGCTGTGGCGGGGGTGGGGAAGCTTGCTCAGTGGGGGGCAGGGAGTTGCCTATCTGTATGTAATACTATTATATTATCTTTGGTGCAACTTACCTTTAAAGTCCTTTGATAAAAGTTTCAAGTCCACGTAAATGATTTCAAGCAATTGATAACGCCCGTATACCGTGAAAATAACTGGATTAGATCCATTGTTCTTTTTAATTATTCTTTGTCTCTTTTTATCTGAAAATGTATTTCGATAATTATTTTCATGTGTTGCTTTTAATTTTTTGAAAAGCAACACATGAAATGTCATCAATTTTTTATTTAATTGATTTGTTATTAAATTTATACTAATATTATAAAGAGAAAAGACTTGTTTTTTTAATTTTTTTTGTTTGTTTGTTTGTAACGAATAGGCTCCGGAACTACTGGACTGATTTGAAAAATTCTTTCACTGTTGGGAAGCATCAGTCTTTGCTGTGAACATAGGCTATAATTTTATTCTCGTATTCCCACGGGAACGGGAACTATCCGGGTGAAAAGTTGCATCTGCCAAGGTTCCCAAATGGCGTCATAATATAAATTCAGTTATAAAAAATATATCAGTAAGTTACTATTACATTGTTGAGATTTCCCAGTAAGTAATTAAATACTTGTGTTGGGAATATCTCGCCATTCCCTATTGGTATTCTTTGCTTTCCTATATCTATAATTAGTTTTTTAAAATCTTAGTGAGTAAGTCAGAACTAAACAATTATAGAAATTATATAATAGAAAATTATATAATAGAAAAAACAATTTGCTGGCATTGCTGGCAAAAATGAACTTTGTCGGAACGGACTTAGATTTTGAGTTTTTATACTCTTTTAAATGTTTATTTACACAGAAACTTGTCTAAAAATTATCTTTAATAGTTTTTTAATTCCCATTTTTTGAACGGTACAGACAAAGTTTATGATGAGGCCAAACAGTTGAGTAATAGGACTGCCTCTGTGGCGCAGTCGGTAGTGATACCGCCTGCGGCGCTGGAGGTCGTGGGGTGACCCATAAAATGTTTGTCTCAAGAGTCTGGGTGTTTCTATGTATAATATGTATGTATTTAAAAGTATATAAGTATTATTATCCGAGGTCTGATACCCATAACACAAGCAGGTTATTCCTAGCTTACTTTGGGATCAGATAGCATTGTGTAAAATGTCCGTGGATATTACTACGAAGTTTGTATGGACAAAATAGCGACTAGCGCAACCTTAATACTTATATAGGGGAGACCGGGGTTGGTTGACTAGGTTTCAGCTTAAAGGCTTATATTTTTATTTCTTTATAGAATATTAATTCAAAAACAGGTTTATTTTATAGGTTAACTATTAGGCTTTGGAAAAATATAGCAAAAAGCACTTAATTCATTATAATATAGGGTACAGGCTAGATCTTATACAATAAGAAAAACTGGTCAACCTGCCCCATGCTTGGGGTAGGTTGACTATTCGCCTGGGGTAAGTTGACCTATGGACTTGTAAAGGCAAAATCTACTAGGAAATAGGATAAAGGGCAACATACATAAACGATTATTATTTTTATCATTTTTTACTGAAGATAAAACACACTTACAATAAATCACCGAGAGCTCGACGTCGCGCGCGCACATCGTTTGAGTAAAGGAATTTAAAGTTGAAAAATAACGTATATAAGTAATTATTTTCATCGTCATGTTTTTTGTAATAATGCCTATATATTCATGGTTACTGGTTGTAAAAGAATTTATAATGGATGTTTGATTCATGTTTTTTCTTTTATGTATGAGTATTGGTCATCCAGCCCCGTTATACATTAGTCTACTAGCCCCGAACCACATTTTTATTTTCAATCACATGATATAACCACAAAACTGCTAAGAAATCAAATAGAACTATACAATAAAGAAAGAACATGAATCCAACATCCATTCTAAATTCTTTGACAATCAGTAACCATGAAAGTATAGGCATTATTACAAAAAACATTACGATGAAAATAATTACTTACGTATATTATTTTTCAACTTTAATTTCCTTCACTCAAACGATGTGCGTGCGCGACGCCATGCTCCCGGTGACTGAGCGGGAAGAGGTAACGGACTCTCGGGTGTCATCAGTTGGCTCATAGCCATTGCTTTGGCTGAGTTATTGATAGTTAGTCTACCTACCCCTTAGTCAACCAGCCCCGGTCTCCCCTACTTTTTCACGGACATTTTCACACTACTCTATCTGATCCCTAAGTTCGAGACAAACATTTATGAATCATACAATTTTTTGTCTCCATTAGGAATCGAACCCACTACCTCGTGATCCGCAGTTGCAAGTCAATTATAGTAATGTTTCAGGTTTCAGTGCTATAATAGGGAATATGCATAAAATTTATATTGCCTCAAAAATCATTTTTTTTTCCATTTTTTATTATCATTTAATTATAAATAAAAGGTTATTTTTTATTTATTTATTATTTAAAACCTGTAAAATACTGCATTAAAAGTGAAAATCCTGAGAGCGAAATTCAAACTTGCAAAACGCTTCACCATTGGTCGACACGAAATGTGACGTCATTTGTCTCACACAAAATTCATAGGCGTCAATATGTATAAAGGTCATTGACCCAAACAAACAGTACAAGCATACACGGATTGACAAGTGACATCTGTCGTCATCAAAATGGCGCCAATATTGGTGGCGTTTCAAGTGCTCAAATTTAATCAATGTTTAAATTTGCGCTCGTGGCCCCGCGGACTCAGTGTTCTGTAAACGATCACTGCAGTAAGCAACATTTACTATGGCCGGACATGGATGGGTGACCACCACGTGGACCACTTTGTGACATTTATTTACGAGCGTTTCCGTGCTTCGGAAGGCACGATAAGCCGTTGGTCCCGGTTGTCAGTAAAATGACAGTCGTTAAGCCAAGTTAAAGGCCTTACGGGCGGCTTGAAAATTTCAACTGTGGGTCGTCACAACCTGCGCCAGGGTCGGCAGCGCGTGTGTAGCGCCTCTGGTGTTGCAAACGTCTATAGGCTACGGTTACCAACCTTCCGGTGGGCCGTAAGCTTGTATGCCACCTAAGTAGTATAAAAAAAAAAGACAACGTACCTCCAAAACGAATATCAATTCCAATCATGACACTGCGGTTAATTTCCTGACTTTCAAAAACTATGTCTAGATATTCGTTCTCAAAAAACATGTAGTCAAATTCATATTTGTTTATACTCGAAGAATTGAAACTGGATTTGGTTTTTCTTGCTATTGTCTCATTAATTTTGATGTATTCAATATCTGCAAGAAAATATATAAATTTAGTACCTCACCTATTTTAGCGCACCTTATAAATATCAGCTTCTTTGAGGAAGAGTTCCCTGAAAAGCTTAAATTGTCAATCGTGAAACCTATTTATAAAAAAAATTGCAGACGAGACCTTAACAACTACCGTCTTGTGACTCTTATACCATTTACCATCGAAAATTTTTGAAAAGGCTATGTATAGCCGTATAATTGCATTTTTAAACAAATTTAGTATAATAAGCAAAAATCAGTATGGATTTCAGAGGGGGAAGTCCACAGCTCTAGCTTGTTTTCGCTTTACTGACTTAGTGACAAAAAACGTAGATGTAAAAATTCCGACCACAGCAATATTTTTTGACATGAGATAAGCTTTTGACTTCGTTAAACATGACATTCTTTTAAGGAAGTGCGAGCTTTATGGAATTAGGGGTTTGGCACTGAACTGGATAGGAAGTTACTTGAAGAATAGGCAGCAATGCGTCGAAATCACGGGAGTGAATCTGAGCAAGGAATTAGTAGAGAATAGGTCCCAGTATGCTACAAATAAATTTGGTGTACCACAAGGGAGTATATTGGGGCCACTATTATTCCTACTATATATTAATGATTTGCCCATGGTCGTAAAACACAATTGCATTTTATTTGCGGATGATATTTCGTTAATAATAACTGACGAAAAAAATGATGATGCTTCTTATGAGGACAGAATCAATACCGCGGTAGAGTCTATATTGAATTGGCTTGACATTAACAATTTAAACGTAAATATTGATAAAACTAAATTTGTTAGATTCTACAATAGGAAAAATAATACTGACACTATAAAAATTATTGGACATGGTAATATTTTAAAAGAAGTAGATTATACAAAGTTTCTAGGAATTATTATAGACCAGAACTGCAATTGGAAGCAACATATAGATTCGGTTTGTAATAGACTTAATAGCTCTGCCTTTGCCCTACTCAACTTAAGGAAAACAGTTGGCACAAGTGCAGCCTTGCTGTTTTATCATGGGTATGTTTCCAGTGGCCTAAGGTATGGATTGATTATTTGGGGCAACTCAACAGAGATAAATAGAGCCTTTATAACTCAAAAAAAGTGCATAAGAGCTATATTTGGAGCAGGACCCTTAGACTCATGTAGACCTTTATTTATTAAAAACAATTTGTTGACATTGATAGGATTATACATAATTAGAAATGGGAATATTTGTAAGAAAGTATCCAGAACTATTTCACAAAGCCTCTGATACTACTTACAAATTGAATAAACTATCAAGGGATCCAACTAAACTTGCCATTCCGAAGTGTAACACCACTTATTGCCAAAAAACTGTTACGTAATGGCAATAAAAATATTTAACATTTCCAAAGGAAATTAGAGAATTGCCACTCAAATCTTTCAAAAAAGAATTAGAGATATGGCTTATCAAGAAATGTTTTTATGCTATAACTGATTTTTTGAACCATAAAGCTAATACCAGAATGGAACTGTATTGACATTTGTAATTATTATGTGACATACCCAATTAGCATTAATATTATCAATCTTTATTATTCTGATTTGTATTTTGACATTTCTTATTATTTGACATTTGTATCTATAGCATTGAATTTGAAATTAGAAATTGTTGTACTGGAAAACATTATATTGAAATTAATACTGTGACATAGTGTGAACTTTTAATAATAACTTTGATACTTATGTGATTGTTTTATGATAATTTTAGTATGTACCTAATTACTTAATTAAATTTGCATGCCGAAATCAGTAGGCGAAGTATGAAGAACATTGTTAAAAGTTTGTAATGTAAGATCTGTGTAAACCACCTGCCATATTTCACGCAAATAAATTAATCATTCATTCATTCATTCATTCAGTAGATAACGGGAAAATGATGATGAATTCAGATTCTTTGGCGCGAATTGGAAGGAATCGTATCGCGTCGTTTTGTTAATTCGCAAAATTAGTGTAATTTCGAGTGTTTTGTGTGTATTAATGGTGGATTCTTAAACATAAACGTTCGACAACGTGCACTAGTGTTGGGAAGTGATAAAACGCAGTGAATCGCAACTTTGCAGTTTCCGACAAAAAATCCAAAGGAACTTTCAGAAATGTATCCACCGCTTTTCTGAAAGAAGACTGACTTCGACTTAGGGCTGTACTTGACTTTGACTGGACTTAGAGGACGAGGACTGTGACTTATTAAAGCAAAATGAAGAGTTATTGAATATACAAGATTTGGCTGTATGGCTCAAATTGCCTTTGCCTATCCGAAAATGGATAAATAATACTACTACTACTGATGATGAATTCAGTTCACGATCCAGCTTCCCATGGGAACATACCTATTCCTGAGATAAAAGTAACATATAATTTTATTATTACAGAGTATTTATGTGAAGATCTGACTGAAATTTGATACAGGATCAAATTTCAGTCAGATCTGTTAAGCATTTAGTGCGTGACTGGGTAATAATTTTAACTCTTTAGGTCTCACGGTACCTGTTATACGAGACGGACAGACAGACGGACAGCGAAGTCTCATGAACAGGGTCCCGTTTTTACCCTTTTCGTCTGCCAGAAAGAAAGATAGAAAAGAAAGAAAATATTTTTCATTTTGGATCATAACGTACATACACACACCAAATAATAGTAATATAACATTATCTATACTTCTAGATAATAATATTATAAAGAAGAAAGATTTGTTTTTTTGTTTTTCTGTTTTTTTGTTTGTTTGTAACGAATAGGCTCCGGAACTACTGGACCGATTTGAAAAATTCTTTCACTGTTGGGAAGCTACACTCTTTGCGGTGAACATAGGCTATATTTTATTCCCGTATTTCCACGGGAACGGGAACTACGCGGGTGAAACCGCGTGACCTCCGCTAGTATGTAAATAAAAGAAAGGCGTGACTATTAATGTATGAATGTATTTATTTGCGCTCGTGGCCCCGCGGACTCAGTGTTCTGTAAACGAACACTGTAGTAAGGAACTTTCACTATGGCCATTCCTTGGACGGGTGACCATTCATGTGACCACTTTGTGAAATTTTTTTGAGCGTTTACGAACTTCGCAAGGCACGTTAAGCAGTTGGTCCCGGTTGCCAGTAAAATGGCAGTCGTTAAGCCAAGTTGAAGGCCTTTTTGGGCGGCTTGAAAAATTTCAATAGCAGACAGTTACAACCCGCGCCTGTCCATTTCAACACTGCAATATGGCTCACAACCTATTACGTTGGACGGAAATCTATAAAGGTGAAATGTGGGCATATAATATGCCTCGGCCTACCTCTTCGGGTAAAAAGGCGTGATCATATGTATGTATCTGTACTACCCGTTCGCTCTAACTTAGCCTCTGGCGTAGAGGCGTATACCCGAATTGTTAATTAGACGAAGTAAATTGACAGTAGCTAATGTCACTTTGTCATAGAAAATAAGCAACATTGTATGAAGAAGTGACATTAGTTGCTGTCAATTTACTTCGTCTAATTAAAAATTCGACTTTAGTATGGAGCCGAGCGGCAAAGTTAGAGCGAACGAGCAGTATTTACCTTTTGTCTTATTATAGTTCTGCACAAACATGACTTGTACGGTTATAACATCACGCGGTCCGGTCCAGGTGCAAATCATAGTCGTACGATGGTGCTTCTCTCCTAGTACGGTACGGAACCCAAGGCCCAAGTCGCTTTGGGTTTTCATTGCATCTTCAAATGTAACTGGAAAAGAAAATAAATAAATATTGTAAAATATTGACAAAGATATTATAATTGTATTACATACAGATCGGCAACTCCCTGCCTCCCACCGAGTAAGCTTCCCCAACCCCCCGCACAAGTTGACGTATCTATTGCCGTAACAGTACTTGAGAGAGCGTCACTGCGTTGCATTACGTATTACTACCTACGTACTTTATGCTATTGCTTTGGTTTAATTTGTGCTTAGCCGAGGGTAGGTTTGAAAAAAAGTACCTACATAAATGAGATTGCGTTCTGTTCCTTATTATTTTGTTTCCATAGTTAGTGACCCTAGTATACTCACGCACACATTCAAGTTTGATTCAAGCATACACTTTACGTGTATATTAGTGTGGGCGAAAACGAACATTTTTGTATGAAGTTTCCGCTCTATGAACTAAGGACAGAAGCAAATGGCAGGCTGTTGTCTCTGCCTACCCCGGAGGGAAAAAGGCATGAGTATATGTGTGTAATGTAGGACATTTTTATACATTGCTGTCGACACAAATCACAGGGCGGAAACTATATACAAATGATTTGTTTTTAATTCTATCACCTACACTAAAAACACGTTATGTTCGTACAGAGCTTGAATGTGTGTGTGACCACTAAGGTTCAGCAAACGTTCCCTTAAAATACCCTCCAACTATATGACACCTGTGGCGGAGGGAGGGGGGGTTCTTGCTCAGTTTCAGGGAGTTGTCTATCTTTATGGAAAATTATATATTATCTTTGCTTATACGTCGCTCCTGAATGGAGCTATAAGAAGTACAATTAACGTTTTTGGGGTTCTCAAAGTGTAAATAGCAATTGCAGCGTTGTTTGCCACTCAGGTAAGCGAATTTTGCTGAGCTGTAGCACAGGGTGGAAACTCCATACAAAAATGTTCGTTTTCACCCACACTAATATACACGTAATGTGAATGCTTGAATCAAGGTTGAATGTGTGTGTGAGTATACTAGGGACACTAGCTATGAAAATTAAATAATAAGGAACAGAACGCAATCTCATGTATGTAGGTACTTTTTTTTCAAGTCTACCCTCGGCTAAGCACAAATTAAACCAAAGCAATAGCACAAAGTACGTAGGTAGTAATACGTAATGCAACGCAGTGACACTCTCTCAAGTACTGACACGGCAAACGACACTTAAATTTTGGTGGGGGGATGGGGAAGCTTACTCGGTGGGAGGCAGGGAGTTGCCGATCTGTATGTAATACTATTATATTATCTTTGGCTGTAGTCCCTTTTGGTACTATGTCGATTGTCAATGTTATCTGCCTACCTTAATCTTGTAACCTGCATATTGTTGGCATTTTACCAAAAAAAAGATTTTTCTATTCTATTCGTTTCTATTCTAAAATCGGAACCCTATTTATGAAATTTCGATGTCCGTCCACCTTTTTGTCAGGAGGCTGTATCTCAGTAAACGTGATAGCTAGAGAGCTGAAATTTTCACAGAGGATGTATTTCTGTTGCCGCTATAACAACAAATGTTCAACAAAATTCACACAATTACCTACTGGAATTAGAAGCACGCCAAACAACTACCACTCACTGTCTTTTTTTTTGTTTACCGTGAAAATCCTCATGGATGTTATGCCGGACTCCTACCGACTAAAAAACCTCACGTAACGCCCAACAGCCTATGGTCGGGAGCCCCGGTTAAGCCCTCGGAAGGATTTCGCAGAACTCCCAACAGGGTACCACTCACTACCTACAAGCAACTATCTCCATCCAAAGGTTGCCTGGTATAGATCGCTTTTAAGGCCGCCCATTGTATTGCTTTTTGAACAAATGTTTCTATCTGTGCAATAATGTCTATAATAAATAAATAAATAATATTATGTAAGAGGGCTCCCATACCATATACGTAATTTTTGCGCTTTGGTACGGTACCCTACGTGCGTGACTCCGACTCGCACTTGACTAGACTAAAAAGAGTGGCCGTGAGTTTTCTTGCCAGGTTCTTCCTCACAGGCTCTACCTATTGCATTGCGAATCTGGCAGTAAATGTAAAAGCATAAATTATGACATTCATAAGTGTTAGTTAGTAACCTAAGTGCCAAGAAACCATTTCATTTCACCGTTTTTTTTCAGGATCTACTTCAAACAACTTACCGTCTAACTTAGCAGCGAAGCTATAATCCAACTGAATGGTCTGATTGGACTCGAATAACTCCGGAATACACCAAACATCAACCACGTCACCAGTTAAATAATTGTACTGAGCATAATGGTCGAAACTATGATAAGTATTTAGTGACCTATAACTTGGCAGTATCATATTATTGACCAGTATTATTTGTGGAGGTTCTGTAACAAAAAACAAATAAAATATATCTTATATAATAAAAATGAATCGCAAAATGTGTTGGTAAGCGCATTACTTCAGAACGGGTGGACCGATTTCACTAATTCTTTTTTTGTTGTTTAAGGTATTGTCAGGAGAAGGTTCTTATGGAAGGTTCTTCTCCATCCATGTGATCACTTTGTGACATTTATTTGAGCGTTTCCGTGCTTTGGAAGGCACGTTAGTGCAGGTTTTCAGTAAAATGGCAAATTCTAGAAAAAAAATGAAATATAGGAATAATATGCCCCTGCCTATCCCTTCGGGATAAAAGCGTGATCATATGTATGTATGTATGTTTGGGTGTTTTCTGCGTACAATATGTATGTATATAAAGTTTGTCTATCAGTCTTATAAATACCATAGCACAAGCTTATATTAGATTAATTTGGGCTTGTGTTGTGTGAGATTGGACACAAATATTTATTTATTTATTATTTACGGACATTTTACATTTAATTCACATTCTAATTATATGTCATTCTTCAGATAATATATAATAATATAATCATAATGTCGGATATTTTACGGACATGCCAATCTGATGTCATCAGATTCTAAAGTAAGCTAGGATTAACCTGCTTTTGTTTTGATTATCAGAATACAGTTATTAATAATTGAAGTAAAAAAAAGAAAAAGAGTGACCATGAGTTTTATTGCCAGGTTCTTTGCTCTCCGGCTCTACCTATTCAGTTGTGAATCTGGCAGTAAATGTAAATGTAGCTATACCTTTTGCGTTGCAAATCTGGCAGTGAATGTAGAAACAATCTTATTGACCGGGATTTATGCCCTCCCTTAATCCCCCCCTTTTTTTTCAGATTGTAGTATTTGTTGTTACAGTAGCGTCAACATAAATACATTATCTGTGAAAATTTCAGCTCTCTAGCTATCACGTTTTTTGAGGTACAGCCTCATGAGTCGTGAAGGACAGACCGACAAACAGACGTCGAAGGATCATACATAGCGGCCCGTTTTTTTCCCTTAGGTTACGAAACCAAAAAAAAAATGGAGGATCTTGCCACTACTGTGCTGACCGCCTGAAATATAGAGATAGTACATTACTAAAATACGGCTTTTTTTATTTTTAAGTGTGGATATCCGTCATGGGTTCTATCGGAGACCGATGGCGGGTTTTTAGTCGGTAAAAGTCGTCTATTCTCGAAGGGGTAGGCAGAGGCATATTAGGTATTCACCTTTGAGATTTGGTCCCGGTTAATAAGTGGTGAGCCGTATTGCCGTGTTGATATTATGGACAGGCGCAGGATGTGACTGCCTGCTGTTGAAATTTTTCAAGCCGCCTATCAAGGCCTTCAAATTGGCTTAACGACTGTCATTTTACTGGCCTTCCGAAGCAAGGAAACGCTCACAAATAAATGTCCCAAAGTGGTCACGAGATGGTCACCCATCCATCACCGGCCGCAGTAAATGTTGCTTATTACAGTGATAGTTTACAGAACACCGAGTCTGCGGGGCCATGAGCGCTTCTTCAATTTATTGTCTATTATTGTTAGGTGCTCCCAGCGTTTCTCCTCATTGTTGTCATTGTGGAGAAGCAGTTGACAGTCTTGAGCATCCCGGCCTGTATTGCAGCAGGAGTGCTGGTCACAGGTTCCGCCATGCGTACGAGTACACCAATGATAGAAAGCCGGCGTTCTAGTCGTGCTAGAACCTAATGGTTTAGCTTGCAAGAGGCCGGACGGTATGTTATTGGTGCCTTGGAAGATGGGAAGGCCTTTACTTTGGGACGCTACTTGCGTGGACACCCTGGCCCCTTCTGATCATCCTTGCACGGCGGCCTGCGCCTGTGCTGCTGCTGCATCTGCCGAGACACTCAAACGCCGGAAATATAATAATTTGATAGGAAATTATATTTTTGAGCCGTTTGGGGTCGAGACATTGGGCTCGTGGGGTCCAAGTGCACATTATGCTTTACAGAGACATCGCAAAGCGTTTGATCGACTATTCTCGTGGCCATAGGGCTGGCCTCTTCTTCGCCGTAAATGCTCCAGCCTTATGGGAACCTTACCAGTTGGCTTTGATGGGGAGGAATTCTTCGACACCGAGACGGCGCATTGTCAGCTTTGTATTTTTTTTTTTTTTTTATGTACCACTAAGGTGGCAGACAAGCATACGAACTTGTTGAACGTTTGCAACACCAGAGGTGCCACACTCGCGCTGCCGACGATGCAAAAACCTTCTAAGACCCCTTTTGAAGAACCCCATACTGTAGGCGTTTGGGAAAACCGAGGCAGGGAGGTCATTCCATAACCTGAGCGTGCGCGGAAGAAAACACCTATCGGATCTAACCGTGCTGGAACGCACCAGACGCAGAGTGTGAGGATAAACTCCCTGTCTGTGGCGAGCGGTGCGATGATAGAACGTAGCCGTGGGCATCATATCAAATAATTCCTCAGAGCACATACCATTGTACATTGTATATATTCTTTTTTTTATTTGTTGTTGTAGTTAACCTTTTTTACGTTATATATTTTAACTCTGTATATAATTAATTTAATATTTAAGGGGCGCGTTTGCAAAATGCACAAAAAGACATTTAGGATCTTGGAAATATTCAAGAACCTACTTCATTAAATGACACTAAAATGGAACCTTAAATTCTTAATAGATGAAACTACATAAACACTTTGCGCTTTTTACAAAATAATTATTTACTTGCGAAAAAACCTCTGAAAATCATCGAAATTTACCTTTGTCAATTTGATTATTTCTGCTATATCGATGATTTTTAATATCTTTGAGAGGTGTTTTTTCTAATGTAAATAATTAATTTTGTAAAAAGCGCACGGTGTTATTGTAGTTTCATCTATAAAGAATTTAAGGTTCCATTTTAGTGTCATTTAATGAAGCGAGTTCTTGAATATTTCTAAAACCCTAAGTGCATTTTTTGCGGACTAGCCCCTTTTTTTTTTTTTTTTTTTTTTAACGTGAGGGAAAATCCTCGTAGGATGCTATGCCGGACTCTTACCGACTAAAAAACCTCACGTAACGCCCAACAGCCTATGGTTGAGAGCCCCGGGTAAGCCCTCAGGAAGGATGTCCCGTGACTCCCAACAGACCTACGGCCGCCAATGCGGCCTCGCCCAGGGGGTGGTTCGGGTGCAATCCCGCGTCTATGGGGGGTTTCGGGTGTGACCCCGCTTCTAAGGGGGGGCGTGCGTGAGTGCTCACGTCACGCTGCCGTCATGGGCCTGCTTCTGTAAGGACGGTGAGCGGCCCTCCCACCGTCCTCAGACCCTCGGTCATGGAGGCCGATAGTCCTCGGCGAAGACACGTCGGCGGCGCCCGGGGCGCCGACTGCGGAACTCGGGTGGGAGAGTTCTCTCCCGCACCCGGCCCGCCGCCTCCTTCGCGAGCATGACCTGCTCGCAGAACGAGGCGGCGCAGTCCCACTTACTCCCGCTGGAGAGCATGGCTCGCACCATGGCCTCAAGCGAGAGGGTGTCCACGCCCAGACCCACTACGAGGACCTGTCGCTGTTGTGCCCACGCCGTGCACTCCACCAGTGTGTGGAGCGCCGTGTCATCGCTGCGGTCCTCGCAGTGCTGACATTCGGCCGTGGTAACGGACTAGCCCCTTAATAACCTTTTAAATTTCAATAAGATACTCTTATTCTAAATCAAAGCGTGTTCAAACTTACTTTCCAATCGGACGTGCACCTTGATGAAACAATTCGTGTAAGCATAAGAATAACGAATGTAAGTAATTCGTGGTCCCGTCTTTGGATAGTCGTAGTCAGTCAGAATTGTACAGTTCCACGTTCCAGCCATGTCAGAATATGCCGTCACGAACTGTTGAAGATAATTAAATAAATAAATGAAGAAGAACTAACCAGAACTCAGAAGTCTTACGGACTGTAAGAGTGGCTCAAATTAAGTTAACATATAAGCTTGTGCTGTGAGATGAAGCACTCGTAGCCCCGCGGACTCAGTGTTCTGTAAACGATCACTTCAGTAAGCAACTTTCACTATGGCCGGTCCATGGATGGGTGACCATCCATGTGATCACTTTGTGACATTTATTTGAGCGTTTCCGTGCTTCGGAAGGCACGTTAAGCCGTTGGTCCCGGTTGCCAATAAAATGGCAGTCGTTAAGCTAAGTTGAAGGCATTATTTCAACAGCAGGCAGTCACAGTTTTCGTTGCCATACTCCTCCGAAACGGCTTGACCAATTTTCATCAAATTTTGTGAGCATATTGAGTGGGTCTGAGAATCGGCCAACATCTATTTTTCATACCCCTAAGTGACCGGGAACAACATTCTACGCGGGCGGAGCCGCGGGCAGCAGCTAGTAAATAAATAAATATTTGTGGACATCCACACACAACATTATCTAGCCCAAATTAAGCTAATATAAGCTTGGGCTAGGGGATCTAGACGACTGATAGACATACTTATACATTTCTAAATACATACATATTATACATAGAAGACACCCAAACTCCGAAACAAACATTTGTGGACCACACAAATATTTGGACCAACCCAGCAATCGAACCCAGTACCTCTAGCGCCGCAGGCGGTATCTCTACCGACTGAGAAGCAGTAAATTTACATATTAAACATAAGTAGGAAAAAGGATGCTAGGAAGTACGAAGTATGATAGTAGGACGTGGAATAGTAGGAAGTTGGGAAGTAGCATAGTAGGAAGTAGGGTAGTAGGTAGTAGGATAGTAGGAAGTAGGATTGTAGGTAGCAGGATAGTAGGATAGTAGGAAGTAGGATAGTAGGAAGTAGGATAGTAGGAAGTAGGATAGTAGGTAGTAGGATAGTAGGTAGTAGGACAGTAGGAAGTATGATAGTAGGTAGTAGGATAGTAGGAAGTAGGATAGTAGGTAGTAGGATAGTAGGAAGTAGAATAGTAGGTAGCAGGATAGAAGGAAGTAGGATAGTCGGCAGTAGAATAGTAGGAAGTTGGATAGTAGGTAGTAGGATAGTAGGTAGTAGGACAGTAGGAAGTAGGACAGTAGGAAGTAGGATAGTAGGTAGTAGGATAGTAGTTTGTAGGAAGTAGGATAGTAGGAAGTAGGATAGTAGGATAGTAGGTAGTAGGTAGTAGGAAGTAGGATAGTAGGAAGTAGGATAGTAGGTAGTAGGATAGTAGGAAGTAGGATAGTAGGTAGTAGGATAGTAGGAAGTAGGATAGTAGGAAGTAGTATAGTAGGTAGTAGGATAGGATAGTAGGAAATCGAACTATTCAATACTTACAAAGGTATTTTCGGATCGAGAACTTGTGTCTATTGTATGCGTATCATTTTCGACTCTGCATCTGGAAAATTAATAAATTTAGTAACTAGTTAAAAAGTTCTTAAAAAAACTAGCTAAGTGCGAGTCGCACTCCGCATAGAGGGTTTCAGCGAAAAATCCTAAATCTATGGGGTTTCATACCAAAGACGGCAAAAAAACATGATTGTTGTGTGGGAGACCCCTTAATCCCACTTTTTTTCTGATTTTAGTATTTGTTGTTATAGCGGCAACAGAAATACATCATCTGTGATAATTTCAGGTCTCTAGCTATCACGGTTTCTGAGATACAGCCTCATGACAAATAAATAAATAAATATTTGTGGACATTCACACACAACATCATCTAGCCCAAATTAAGCTAGTATTAGCTTGTGCTATAGGTCTAGTAGACGACTGAGATACATACTTATATATTTCTAAATACATACATATTATTGACTGCCTCTGTGGCGCCGGAGACAAATATTTGTGTGACCCATAAATGTTTGTCTCAAGAGTCTGGGTGTTTCTATGTATATGTATGTATTTAAAAGTATATATGTTAAGTATTTATTGTGTGAGATGTCCGTGAATATTTATTATTTATTATTATTATTTATTATACATACATACATACATACATAACATCACGCCTGTCTCCCAACGGGGTAGGCAGAGACTATGACTTTCCACTTGCTACGATTCTGGCAAACAACTTTCGCTTCTTCAACTTTCATAAGTGTCTTCATACATGCTCTTCGGTTAAGGGTACTCTTGACCTGGCCTTTTTTCAGAAGATTATCGATTTGATCGATATGAGTATGCCGAGGTCGACCCCTACCAGTTTGCTCATTCACTCTCGCTTCATAAATCTGTTTTGTCAGCCTATTTCCATCCATTCTCTCCACATGTCCAAACCATCTGAGCATCCCTTTCTCTATCTTAGTCACTACATCTTCTGTCATACCGCAATGTTCCCTTATCACACTATTCTTTACTTTATCCCTCAACGTCACTCCAGCTATATTTCGCAAACTTCTCATTTCCACTGCATTAATTTTACTTTCATGCTTCTCCTGCCACACCCAACTTTCACTACCATGCATAAGTGTAGGGACAAGCACTCCTCTATGTACAGCCATCCTTACCTTTTTAGACACGTTCTTACTGCTCATAAAGGTGTGAATGGCTCCATTCACTTGATTTCCTGCCAAAACTCTTCTTTCAATATCATTGTCACACTTTCCATCTCTTGCAAATTTTGAACCCAAATATACAAACTCTTTCACCTGTTCCACGCTCTTTCCTTCAATCGATATCGAGCAATCAGTCATACATTTCTCTCTTTCAAAAACCATTACTTTTGTTTTGCTTACATTAACATTCATTCCTCTACTTTTAAGCGCATCGTTCATTATATTAACCATCAATTGCAACTCATCCGCCGATGATGCCAGTATTACCTGATCATCAGCATAAAGGAGGCATTTGACGGTTAGCTCATTCATTTTTAATCCATACGCACACTCTTGCAGTTCTTTCAAGCAACTGTCCATGTATAGGTTGAACAGCCATGGTGACGCTACGCAGCCTTGTCTCACACCTTTTTCGATGGGAAAAAAGTCTGTGCAAGCTCCATTGATCCTGACACAAGCACTGGAGCCCTCGTATAGAGATTTCAAGGCTCGTATCAAGTTGCTGTTCACTCCATACATAGACATTATTTATTATACATAGAAAACACCGAAACTCCGATACAAACATTTATGGATCACACAAATATTTGGACCGACCCGGGAATCGAACCGAGGATCTCCACCGCAGCAGGCGGTATCACTACCGACTACGCCACAGAGGCAGTCGCAGATAGACATACATACAGACAGACGAACGGCGAAGTCTCATAAATAGGGTTCCGTTTATACCCTTTGGGTACGGAAACCATATCGTATCCGTTTGCGTGCCGGGCAGAGATGCCACTCATACACAGTGGAGAGAATCTTCGCCAGAACCGAGCGTTTCAAAAGATCGTTCCTCTGCCGCACTATAAAAACTTGGAACGACCTGCCCGCACACGTGTTTCCCTCATCTTACAATCCCGGGTTCTTCAAGGGGAGCGTGAAGAGGCACATCACAGGGTGACAACTTGAGGACCACTGTCAAAAGTGGCCCCCAATCGCTAGATGCGCCACGGCTTTCCATCAGGCTGGTGGCGACGTCAATTTAGCGAGCTGAATATAAAAAAAAACTATTACGTGGGACATAAAACTATAAGGTGAAGTGTGGGCGTATACTATGCCTCTGCCTACCCCTTCGGGGATAAAGGCGTGACTATATGTAAGTATGTATAATTATTCTTACTTACAGTAGATAATAAATGATACTTTGTCTATTTTCCCTTCGATTTATTATAAATTGTATTTTAAAATCTTTATATTGGTATACTGTTAACTGGATTGGGTTGTCTATGGTATGGGCACACTTATAAGTATTGTTTTGCTCTGTAATATGTAATTCAATTTTTTCGTCATCTGTAACAAAGAAAAAACAATATGTAATCTATACTAATATTATAAAGAGTAAAGATTTAATTGTTTGTTTGTATGCACGAATACGCTCGGAAACTATTGGACTGATTTGAAAAATCTTTCCTTTTCATGTCTCCAAGCTAAAAAATAGCTAGGAGACATGAAAAGGAAGGAAAGAATTAAAGGTCCGTGGTGGCTCCTCTCTCTCAACCTAAATATAGGACGGCTGCATTCAAAGGTTGTTTCAGGCATGCCGCAACTCATTGTTGGAACGTTCTTTTGCCACCAATTCACAGTCTAAAAACAAAGCAACTTTTTTACTGCGTCTTAAAAGTCTCTTTTTGAATAGCCAAATAAATATTTAGTTTTATTATTATTATTTTTACTCGAATGCCTTTCATGTCCTTGTCTGTGTATCTAATCCAATGATAAAAATGAACTAATCCAATAATAATAATAAAGAAGGGAATAAATCCAAAAAATAAGAATGGAGATAATTTAAAAAAACTTATATTTTTTTACTTTCCAGGTTCATTTAACGTTAATATAATGAAGAAAATACAAATTCAGGTTGATTTACAGATAAACATGGCTAAAATATATAATATTTATCTATATTATGTATGTGTAAGTGTGTTGGATTTATTCCCTTCTTCCAATTTATCATTTACTGTATGCAAAATAATTTGAAATTTAATGTCAAAACGATTTATTTATTAGAAAATCTTAAGAAGACTATTATATTATTCATCTATTTCTTCACTTTCGGATCTTGTAGTTGGCCAGGTCAGGATAAATCGTAAAAATCTTAAATTCTTCAGGAATATATTGGACTAGCTGACCCGCGCAACTTCGTTTGCGTCACATGAGAGTGAGTTAATATTATTTTCGATTATTATAATGTTTTCCGTTGCATTTACCGCCGTCGCGCTTATTCTCGTCACGTCGCGTCACTTGTATTCATTAGAGCTGAAACGCTTATCTTCGTTTGCGTCACATGAGAGTGAGAAGGAAAGAGATGTTAAAGTGATATTATGTTTCCCGTCGCTTTTATTTTCACCCATCCGTTTTTCGGTATGGAACTCATCGTGTGCGAGTCGGACTCGCACTTGGCCGGTTTTTATCGTTTAGTTGACTGGCTGCCACTGCAGACCAAGTTTACTCCCGTCACGTCGCTCATACTTTAAAACTTAAAAAGTTATTGTAAGTGAACCTTAAAAGATAGGCATATGCTGTTAAGGACTTTTTTTTATAACTTTTTAAGAGAAACAATTTTGTAGTACACAATTTTTACGTAAATTTAACTATTTATGCAGCGTTAGCAATGGAAGCTCTAAAAAGAAAGAAATAATCCCCGTTCTCGAAACATTATTCATGGCTGCTTCGCTCCTTGTCGTCTTTGCGTGATGTTATACCGCCATTAGCCAGCCTCAATAAATGGACTATTAAACTGTTAAATGATTTTTGAAATGCAACCAGTAGTTTCTGAGATCCTAGCAAAAACAAACTCTTCAGTTTCATTATATCGTGAGCGAACCTTAAGGGATAGACAAATTAGGTTATTGTGAGCGAACCTTATAAGATAGACATATGCTGTCGCGGACGTTTTTTTAGAACTTTTTAAGAGAAACAATTTTGTAATACACAGTTTTTACCTAACTGTAACCATTACGCAGCGTACGCCTCGGAAGCTCTCAGACGATAAAAAATATTCCCCGTTTTCAAAACATTCTTGATTGCTGCTCCGCTCCTATTCGTCTCAGCGTGATGTTATATAGCCTATAGCCATCCTCGATAAATGGACCATCAAACTGTAAAATAATTTTTGAAATCCAACCAGTAGTTCCTGAGATCCTAGCGTTCAAACAAACAAACAAACAAACAAACTCTTCAGCTTTATAATATTAGTATGGATTATTTTTGTAGGTCGTTCATTTTTTTCTCATTTATATTTTAGGAACATATGCCAGAGATTCTTCTCTATTTTCGGGTTTGTAGAAGGTTTTTGGACCAAAAATGTAGCTTCGATGAATTTGAAACATGTCAAGCAACCCTTATGACTCGAACTATACTCTGAGCTTCTGTATTATATTATAGAGAAATCTTGAATTTTGTTGCTTTTTCTAATGACTTACAGCTTTTCTTGAAACACACCTGCCAGGGGTTTTTAAAATCAAGTATGTCGTTTGAAGTAATGAATTTAACTGAAAACCCTTTAACTTTTGCAGCCAAAATAACACTGTTAGATTGATTCGAAACGTAAATTCTGTCCTTTTTCCTAATGAGTCTTTTAGCGGTACCATCGCACTGTAAAAATGAATGGCCACGTACAGGAAAGTATTGATATTTTTTGTAAAACGATTCATCATAACAAGAGGTGGTAAGAATCTTATAAGAGTATTTTTTCAATTTTGTCCCCCGCAAGATTCGCTGAAAATATGTAGTTCTTTGACTGAAGAATCAATGTTCCGTATCGTCTCCCACAATAAACTGCATACTTCATCCGGGCCTCGTTTGGCTTCACCCTCATGGTAAATATAGAAATCAGCTGAATTTGTCTTTAAATCGGAAACGCAAAACACGTAAAGCCATAGTTTTCTTAAATAAAACATCACTTGAACGATATCTTAGGAATGGGCAGATTTTGTATATTATCAAACACACTCCTACATCTTTTCTTTCCTAGCACAAGGCTAAAATTTCTTTCTGTTTATTATAAAACTTTTTAGCACGTCTAAAATATGTATATCGAAGAAAAAACCTCCAAAAAGAAACCCTATACCTACCTATATTCCTAGTTGATAGTTGGAAGAAAGGAATAAAGGAAGGATTTATTTCCTTCTTCCAACTAACTATTTTTATGACCGCATGAAACTATACGAAATGAATGAATTTTGTTCCTATCTTCGAACTCACAATAAAGCTCTACATTCCAAGAATGTAAAAATTTTGAAAAGTAAATATCTCAAAAAGTGGTGTTTATTCCCTTCTTCCGATTGGTGGTTCAATTATACTTACTTTAAGATGAGGTGTATGTGAATGTTTTAAAAGCTTTTTCAGTTTCGATTTCGATATGTTTATTTACTGGTTCTAAAGTGTTTTAGTATGTACTGTATGTAATCGACCTTTAATATGTGCTTCTATATGTATGTAGTTATATTTATACCTATTACCACACATTTTTGTATCAATCACTATCTGTCCTTCAAATACACATGGCCCCCTCTGAAAATCAGCGCTGTCGAGCGCCAGATAGCGATTAACGCTCCTGACGCACACAGCATCAAGCTGAGAGGGGACCTCGTTTCTGCACTTGTGTGGCGTGCATCGCATTTGCTCGCCGTAGATATACGAAGTAGATGGTAAAGTATTTTTTTTCCTAGTGATTATTTTGTTAAGTACAATTTTTTTTCTCAGTTAGTGTCAGTCTCACTGACACTCGTTATTGATATCGGTATCGACTGAGCGTTGAACGAATCCATTACGGGTACACTACATTAATACGAAAAACATAATTCCGAAAGTCACAATCACGAATTTCATAATTCCGAATTTCATAAGTCCGAATGATTCGAAATCCCGAAAGCCAAAAATCCGATGTTTCATAAATCCTTTTTATTAAAAGTCATAATTTTAAAATTTCGAATGTTTACAATTCCGACTGTCAGAATGCCGAATTTCAAGAAACCGAACCGTTGAATTCCGAATCATTAAAAATCCGCCATATTATAAATACGAACTCCGATTATCAAAAATCCGAAATATCATAAATACGAAGGGTGAATGTCGTTTCCACCCGTTCCTGTTTTAACCCGAAAACTTATCATTAAAGACGATTATTTATGTTCCCGATTCCACCCGTTTTTTTAATAAAGTATAGTCAAGTCTAACTACCGAAAATATTATTTACAAATTGAGTGGAAGGCAAACGACAAAACAAAAAAAGAGTCGAGCCGAGTCGGGGTACTCTGAGTCGGGGCGTTAACCATTCACTTTTTTTTGTTTTGTCGTTTGCCTTCCACTCACTTGGAAATAATATCTTCGGTAGTTAGACTTGACCGTACTTAATTAAAAAAACATAAACAGTGAATTTTCGGAAATTTGAAATTCTGAATAATGTTTTTCGGGAAAATAACAGTCCGGTCTTTTGATTATTCGTACAAATGAAATTAGGAAAAATAAAAATTCGTAAGTACTTATGACTTTCGAATAAATGAATATCGTCCTTTTGAATATTCGGAGCTTTGTTTCTTAGGAATTATAATCTTCGGAATTTGGAACATCGGATTATTGAAATTCGGAAAAACATATTTCGGAATTTTTGGGTGTTCCCATCCATTACATTACCTACATTACATTTGTCTATCCCATTGTTGAAGTTTTCGCCGCAACGTTTGCGTTTATAGAGATAGAATCGACATGAAGCGTTTGCCACTTGTCAAATAAAAGGGTTTGGGCCCCGTCGCTATATTGGGTGTATCAAAATTGACTCTCCAAATTTCGTCACGTGACGTGGCATCAGTCAAGAAACATTACAAAAACGAAGAAAACAAATCACATGAATACTTTAACCGTAAATCCGTTTTAAAGGTTCTATAAATTTTCATTTTCACCCTTTCTATCGCTACTGAGCGGCAGTAGAAAGCGACAACGACAGCCAGACGGGTGCTCCGTGTTTGTTTTGCCACGGCTCGAATTGCCGCGGTAAAAAACTAATTCTTAATGTGAGAAAAAAATAAAAATTAACCCCCCTTTTTTATTAAACATTTGTATTTGATTTCCGATGCCAAGCCATGAAATTTGGAGAGTCAATTTTGTTACACCCAGTATATACCCTGGTTGTAGGGCCTGTGTGACTGATTAGATTAGATTGATTGAAATGTAAACCTACCTGCATTATTACTTTTAAACACCAACATAAACAAAAGACAAAACACACAAACAGAACTATACATATTGATAGTATTACATTACTGATTTCACAATAGACTGCTTAATATATCCTTAAGCAAACTTTACTGAACGGTAAATAACAAAAACAGGGATAAAGTGTAGCTAATTCTTGACGTCTAAGAGGACGTGCGGGTAAATTGGGTGTGTATAAAATAAATAATTCTTACTTATAATTATAAAGCGAAGTAGACGATTCAAATGTGACGAAAAATCTCTGAATTCGATCAGTTTTTTTTGACAATTTCAATTAAACTTTTTTAATTTATTTCATAATCAATTTTCATTGTGTCGACATCAATATAAACAATAAATAAATAATAAATTACAAATCTTACATAATTATAAAAACATGCATAACTTAACACAATTTACTAAAACTAAGCCTTGAATCAACTGGAATGTCAAAACTATTACATTTTATTAGTTTAGAGAATTAAATGTCATAATAATTACATAATGTCAAGTGAATCATATAAAATAGAATTAATAGTGTCATTGTCACTTAACCTCAACATTACATGAACTAAATTTACGAAAACGAATACATGAGCTCGGTTTGCATCCTTGCGGACGGTACTAAGGCTATTCCGGTACCTGAGGTGGGTTGTAGGCGGTTAGGACCATTCCACCCGTTGGTCTAAAACGCTTTGTCGAGTAGTACATACAGACAGGCTACTCCCTGCATCCCACTGAACAATCTTATCCACCCCCGCCACAGCTGTCAAAAAGCTGGAGGTTGCTTTGAGGGAAATTTTACTTAACCTTTCTTTTTTTTGTTTAACGTGAGGGAAAATCTTCATGGATGTTATGCCGGACTCCTACCGACTAAAAAACCTCACGTCACGCCCAACAGCCTTTGGTTGGGAGCCCCGGGTAAGCCCTCGGAAGGATGTCCCAGGACTCCCAACAGACCCACGGCCGCCACTGCGGCCTCGCCCAGGTGGTGGTTCGGGTGCTATCCCGCGTCTTTGGGGGGTTTCGGGTGTGATCCCGCTTCTAAGGGGGGGCGTGCGTGAATTGCTCACGTCACGCTGCCGTCATGGGCCTGCTTCTGTAAGGACGGTGAGCCGCTCTCTCACCGTCCTCAGGCCCCCGGTCATGGTGGCCGATAGTCCTCGGCGAAGACACGACTGCGAAACTCGGGTGGGAGAGTTCTCTCCCGTAACCTACCCGCCGCCTCCTTTACGAGCATGACCTGCTCGCAGAAGGAGGCGGCGCAGTCCCACTTACTCCCGCTGGAAAGCATGGCTCGCACCATGGTCTCGAGCGAATTTTACTTAACCTTAGTGGTCACACACATTCTAGCTCTGTACAAGCATAATGAACTATAAAAACCTGGAACGAAAAGAAGGAAGAGCGTTTCAAAAGATCGTTTCTCTGTCGAACTATAAGAACTTGGAACGACCTGCCCGCACACGTGTTTCCCTCATCTTACAATCCCGGGTTCTTCAAGAGGAGCGTGAAGAGGCACATCACAAGGCCGCCAACTTGAGGACCACTGTCAGAAGTCCCCAATCGCTAGATGCGCCACGGCTTTCCATCAGGCTGGTGGCGACGTATATTTGGCGAGCTGAATATATAAAAAAATGTGTTTATTAGTGTAGGTGAGAGAGTTGAAAACGAATCATTTGTGTGGAGTTTCAGCCCTGTGTCCGCCATTATTGTAAAATACAAAAGTATTTTACAATATACAGATCCTTGTTACTCCTGCACGCTCTAACGGATGAACGGCTTTGGCTGAATTTTTTATATCTGGAATAACATAAAACGGCTTAATTTGCTTTGGAAGGCGCGTTAAGCCGTTGGTCCCGGTTGCCAATAAAATGGCAGTCGTTAAGCTAAGTTGAAGGCTTTATTTCGACAGCAGGCAGTCACAACCTGCGCCTGTCCATTTTAAACACGGCAATACGGCTCACCACCTATTACGTGGGACAAATTATACAAAAAACGTGAAATGTGGGCATATAATATGCCTCGGCCTACCCGTTCGGGGATAAAGGCGTGACCATATGTATGTATGTATGTAATAACATATAGACTACTTTTTATTCCCGGAATAAGCAAGTTCCCATGGTGTATACCATGGGAACTTGCTTATGCCGGACGGGAACGGAAGAAGAATTCTACGGGCAGAATCACATTCCGGGCGGAGTCAGGGGCGCCATCCACATAACACCATCAAGCTCAAATGAAACTAATAGAAGCTTGTGTTATGGTCTGGGATCTAGACTACCGAAATACATGACTACGATATCAATTCGGTCCAAAACAGCTCACTGCTGGACGTAGAGGATTCCAAATTAACGCCACAACACACGGTCAGCCTTTCAGATCCAATCCCTGTGATGGACGTCCTAACCTACCCTGAGTTCCGAATCAAGGTAAAAATACTTAATTAATAAACAAAAGTAAAAGTTTGTGTGTATGGATGTTTGTTAATCTTTTAAGTCCTAATGGTTGAATTAATCTGGCTGAATTTTTGTTCATCAAATCAGCCTATGGCAGTCCACTGCTGGACGAAGGTCTCTTCCCATTTTTGTTACCAATACTAATTAAAAATTTTGTCAGTTTGTCAGTACGTTTGTGCACGCTAATCTCAGCAACCGCTCAACCGATTGCGATGCAGTTTTTTTGTTGGTTTTTTTTATTGGGTTGCGGCTTGCTTCACTTAACATTTAGTGTTTGTTTCATGTCAATCGGTTCATAAATAAAAAAAGTTATATCAATCTAAAGAAAATGCAGCGTACGAAGTCGCGGGCTACAGCTAGTCTGGAATAAATATAGCAATTTACATTCTGAAAAGAAACCATAGCGCCAAGCGCGACCAAGATATTGCATGCTATCAAACCATAATCGCGATCTATCACGAGGTTAATAGATTCGATCCCAAGCTCGCCATGGAAAAAGATTTGTGTGATTCATAAATTTATCTCGTGAGTCTGGATGTTCGTATTGTTTAAGAAAAGATTTGATTGTTTGTTTAAATCGAATGGGCTCCGAAACTACTAAACCAATTTGAAAAATTCTTTCACTGTTGGGAAGCTACACTCTTTGCGGAGAACACAGGGTATATTTTGTTCCCGTATTCCCACGGGAACGGGAGCTACGCGGGTGAAACCGCATGACGTCCGCTAGTGTACAAGTACGTACGACAAACGTATTTTCAAACATTAAATCATAGATATACATACATAGTATTAATAAAGTTTTATGATATCTGTAGCTTGGTTTTCATAGTAACATTTTAGTACACTAGCGGACGTCACTCGGTTTCACCCGTATGGCTCCCATTCCCGTGGGAATACGGGAATAAAATATAGCCTACTTCAGGGTGAATGTAACTTTCTAATGGAAAAAGAATTATTGCAATCGGCGCAGTGAAATTTGAGTTTATATATTACAAACACTCAAAAATATTGTTTTCCTCTTAATAATTTATTATCTATAGATTTAGAATAAACAAAAATATTTGTCTATTTATTTTTTCAGGTTATGCGAAGTTACCCGGGTCTCCCCTACATTGGTTAAATCCATTACTCATAGTTATTATGGTATTAACAACGATGTTAATAATAATAGTGTATTCAAGTGTCATCGTAATGACAATTTTTTTACGTTTGGAAATCCTCATGGATCCGGACTCCTACGGACTCTCCGAAGTCCTCAGAAGGATGTCACAGGATCCCACGCAGACTTGGTTTTTAGGCTACTTCTCAAGTGCCCTTCTATCCTAGCTAGCTATCCCAGTTTAGGGCCTAGAGTCCCGGGTATACGGGATACCCATACTTTGATTTACTACGGAAGATTAATAGCCCATCCAGACTCTCGCAAAGCGCCTTCTGGAGGCTCTCTTGGTTGCGCCATCTGCTACAAAATGGTCGTGATTCAAGTGACTGCGTTAGTGGCTTTAAATGCCTATTGATATGGTATATCTGGCATTAAGTATTATATCATTTAACTAAAAGAAGAAAGTAAAAATCAGCCTAGTGAAACTCGCCCATGAAGGGTTCCGTAGTAGCAAGTAACATAATATAAAAGTTCTTGTAGTTCGTTGTAACTTTCATTGATGTTTTAACAACACGTTCGCAGTGGTAGTAACTTTTCTCGGCGAAAATTGCGGCTTATGAAGTATTAAAAAAAACTACCAACTCGATTTTGAAGACCTATCTATTGATACCACGTATGGGTTTGATGAAAAAATAAATTTTGAGTTTCAGTTCTGAGTATGGGGACCCCCAAAATTAACTGCTCTTTTTCTAGTTTTATATAAAAATCTTTATGCGGTTCACAGAATACATCTACTTACCAAGTTTCAACAGCATAGGCTTTATATTTTCGGAGAAAAGTGGCTGTGACACACGGACGGACCGACAGACAGACATGACGAATCTATAAGTGTTCCGTTTTGCCATTTGGCTACGAAACCCTAAAAACGGTAAAGGCCAACAAAGGAATGAGCGAGCGCGAAAGGGCGATGAGAGCTGAGGGGCAAGTGCGAGTTTTTGCGTGAGCTTGTCGCCATTCACGACGCGCCAATTCGTATGGAATCGAGACCCCGCCACCTAACTGTAAACGCGAGAACTTGTATCGATTCCATACAAATCGGCCATAACGCGCTCACTCGTGACTGTCGACAAGCGCTCGCCGAAACTCGCACTTGCCCCTCTGATGGGGGCCTTGCCTCGTCCCCTCCCGTCCGTTGACTCACTTCCAAAAACCAACACGGAGCGGAGTGCCCAGGAGACGAGGCGAGGCGACCGTCCGCAATCTCGCACTCGCCTCGCCTCCATTGGCCTCCCAGAGACTCTGGGTGGGGTTTACCACTGGTGACCGAAATTCATTTGATCATTTGACGTGTGACCGATAATACATTAGGCATTCTATAACTGATCGAATGAACAATTGACCAAAAGAGTTTTTATCGAACAAAATTTGGTATTTTCACTATTGATCGAATAGCGTTTGCTCGAAAAACAGTTGACTATGCCTATTTACCCATACAGGCTGAATTTTTGAAAAGGGCTTGAGTGGCCAAATCCGAAACTATAAGGAATAGCTAAAAATGCTCAAAGGAGTCACGAGCCCGATTTTGGTAAAACTTAAAACCTCATCATTAGATTTTTGAAAAACCAATAATCCTAGCTGGGAATTGAATCCATTGGTTTTGAAAAAAAAAACGCACCCTTTATTATTACACCAAACGATGTTGTCACTGATAAGGATCAAATTCTGCGAAGTAATGATATACGGCAAATTTAAGGAAAGTGTAGAATTTTAATAGAATTCATATTTCATGTACCTAAATTATGTAGCATAATTTATTTCGTTCGAAATCCCACAATAGATAGTAACTATTCCGTGTTTAAATTATGCTCAGAATGATTATTTGGAGAATATTCTAAACGAAATCAATAATATTAAATGCAGTACGATCCTTGAAGTCTCGAATCCATCTATGTATTGAAAACAATGGTCTACATTTTGAACAATTAATCAGTCAACGTTAGAAAAATAAATTGTATTTTGTCAAAGATGAGCACTTTCCTTTAGTTTGCCGTATGTCGTTATTTCCCAGAATAAGGTCCTTTATAGCAACACTATCCTACGGTGCAATAATACAGGGTGTGTATTTTTTTTTCAAAATCAATGGGTTCGATTCCCAGCTAGGATAATGGGTTTTTAAAAAATCTAATGATGAGGTTTTAAGTTTCATCAAAATCGGGCTTGTGACTCCTTTGAGCATTTTTCGCTATTCCTTATAGTTTCGGATTTGGCCATCCAATCCCTTTTGAAAAATTCATTCTGTATATAATTAACTAGCTGACCCGCTCAACTTTCGTTTGCGGCACATGAGAGTTAGAAAAAAGAGAGGTATGGTATTACTATTTTGAGTAAAATAATGTTTCCCGTCGCATTTACTTTCGCCGCGCCTAGTTTTTTTTGAGCCCTAATGCACCACCCGGGAGCGAGGGGTGGAGGTAGAGAACGCTACATGCGTACCACACGGCCGGCCGTGTGATTATGTCAGACTCTTACTGACTAAACTCTACCTTGAGCCTCTAGCCCTTGGGCCTTGAAGACTCATCGGATGCGATCACCCTTCTAGGGAAGGGTGACGCGCCTAGTCCCATCGCGTCGCTTATACATGAGAGATATCGCTTATACAGTATACATGAGAGCTGACCCGCACAACTTCGTTTGCGTCACATGAGCGAGAAAGAGAGATGGGTGATATAATGTTTCCCTTACTCCCGCACTTACTCCCGTCGCGTCGCTTATATTCATTAGAGCTGACCCGCACAACTTCGTTTGCATCACATGAGATTGAAAAGGAGAGAGGTGGGGTATAAATATGTAAAGTGATATAATGTTTCCCGTTGCATTTACTTCCACCCGTTCTTTTTTTGGTACGGAACTCATGTGTGTCCGACTCGCACTTGGCCGGTTTTTATCGTTTAGTTGATTGGCTACCACTGCAGACCATGTTTACCTACTCCCGTCTCGTCGCTCATACTTCAAAACTTATTAAAAGGGGTTATTGTAAGTGAACCTTAAAAGATAGGCATATGCTGTTGAGGACATTTTTTTGTAACTTTTAAAGGGGAACATTTTTGTAATACAAAATTTTCACGTAACTTTAACCATTTACGCAACGTACGCAGAGGAAGCTCTCAAAAGAAATAAATTTTCACCGTTCTCGAAACATTATTTATGGCTGCTCCGCTCCTATTCGCATTAGTGTGATTTTATATCGCCATTAGCCATCCTCAATAAATGTACTATTAAACTGTAGAATAATTTTCGAAATGCAACCAGTAGTTTCTGAGATCCTAGGACAAACAAACTCTTTAGTTTTCTATTATTGTGAGCGAACCTTAAGAGATAGACATATGCTGCCGTGGACATTTTTTAGAACTTTTTAAGAGAAACAAAATTGTAATACACAATTTTTACGCATCTTTAACTATTTACGCAGCGTACGCCTTGGAAGCTCTCAGGCGGCAAAAAATATTCCCCGTTTTCGAAACATTATTGATTGCTGCTTTGCCCCTATTCGTCTTAGCGTGATGATAGCCTATAGCCATCCTCAATAAATGGACTATCAAACTGTGAAAGAATTTTTGAAATCCAACCAGTAGTTCCTGAGATCCTAGCGTTCAACCATACAAACAAACAAATAAACAAACAAACAAACAAACTCTTCAGCTTTATAATATTAGTATAGATTACTTCTTTTTTAATTGACTTGACATTATTGGTGATAATTTTAAGAGATTTGTTTTTATGGATTTATACTTTCTTTTTTTTGAGATTTGACATGTATTTGTTCGTTTTTATGGGTATATAATTTAATTGAGATTTTAAATGTATTTGTTTGCTTTAGGGTTTTTTTTTGTTTTTTTTTTTGAATTTTATGTATCACTTTATTTTCTGACATTGACATTTTTATTTTCCATTGATTTAAATTGATATTATTTAGGTAGGTATATTTGTAAACAATGTTTATGCTTAATATTATGTTCAAATTCAAACACAATGTAAAAATCTATTATATAAAAATAAGTCGGGTTTTCCTTCCTGACGCTATAACTCCAGAACGCACGAACCGATTTCCACGGTTTTGCATTCGTTGGAAAGGTCTCGGGCTCCGTGAGGTTTATAGCAATGAAAATTCAGCAAAATTTCACATACAGCGCCATCGCGGGCGAAGCTGCGGGCATCAGCTAGTTGTTAATAAATAAGTATACTGAAAAGTAGTACCTACTCAAGTGTAAGTATGCTGGGTGTAACAAAATTACCTCTCCAAATTTCATGAGATGACCTGGCATCGGAAATCAAATACAAATATTGAATAAAAAAGGGGGGTTAATTTTTTCATTTTTTTTTAAATTTTTTTGTCGCACATTAATCGTTTTTTACCGCGGCAATTGGAGGTAACATGGTCGCCGTGGCAAATCAAACACGCAGCACCCGTCTGGCTGTCGTTGTCGCTTTCTACTGCCGCTCAGTAGCGATAGAAAGGGTGAAAATGAAAATTTATAGGATCTTTAAAACGGATTTACGGTTAAAGTATTCATGTGTTTTTTTTCTTCATTTTTGTTATGTTTCTTGACTGATGCCACGTCACGTGACGAAATTTGGAGAGTCAATTTTGTTACACCCAGGTGAAGTAGACAATAAGATAGTGCAATAAGCGACGTAAGCATAGTTCGAATTTTGAACTCTACTCATTCCTTTTTAGGGTTCCGTACCCAAAAGGTAAAAACAGGATCCTATTCATGAGACTTCACTGTCCGTCTGTCTGTCTGTCCGTCATTAGGCTCCCTGTTTCTGCTCCTGAGAGGAACCGTGATAGCTAGAGAGCTGAAATTTTCACGGATGATGTATTTTTGTTGCTGCTATTAGACAAAATAAAAAAACCGGCCATGTGCGGGATTAAACTATGAGGTAAAATGTGGGCGTATACTAAGTATGCCTCTGACTACTCCTTGGGGTCTAAAGGTGTGGCTTTATGTATGTATGTTAAATTTATCTTTCCACTTTATAATATACCTAAAGTATACCTATACATAATCTTACTAATATTACCTACTAGCTGACTCTCGTAACTTCGTTTACGCCACATAATGTGTATGAAAGGGGAGGTATTTTTAATCAAACTCATGTGAGCGTATGAAACTGCCCTGTTTGCTTAATCATAAAAGAGCTTCTTCTTCTTTTCTTATATGAATGGCCCCGTCGTTTACCAACGATTCCGCCAACGTCAAGGTGGAGAATAGGTTTACTAGTTTGACGTTCGGTTTTGAGACATTTGTTCGGTCTCATAAAGAATTTATCGTTTTTATATTCTGAAATAGAGGACGACACAAGTGTTAGTATTGGTTAGTAAACGTATATTATATCTACATATCATTAAAGCTGGTTAGTGAGGACAGAAAAAAGAGAAAGGGGGTTCTGAGATTAGGAGTGTATAGCCAAATAGGTACGGTTATAATTTTATTTTATTTATGGAGATAAATTTGAAGAGGATTTTTATTAGTGGGGAGTTGACTAGGGTTAACAAATAGGCCAAATTAATCGGTCGGGAGATCCGTTCAGGAAGGAGGTCGTATAGGGGAACCACTAATCTGGGACAGGAAAAGAAAATATGTTCGAGGGAACCTTCAGCTAGACCACACTCGCACAGAGAGTGGTCCCGAACGCGAATTTTGGCCAGAAACACAGGTGAACATACAAATCCTAGTCGTAGGCGAATTATAATTGAAGTAGCAGACTTGTTTATAATCTGTTTTTTGTTGAAGAACCAAGGTCTGGAGGGGATAGTGGGTTGGAGGGAACCATAAAATTTTCCCTTGATCAGACGAGAGGATTGCCAGGAGTCGTTCCAGGTCTTCGATAGAGAGAAACTAGCCAGAGAATGAAGATCTCTAGCGAAAGTGTAGTTGTAGGTAAGACATCCTGACGTGGCAGCTATCTTTGCATTGGAGTCTGCTGTTTCGTTGCCTGTTATGCCAACATGGCTGGGGATCCATGCTAAAACTACCTCAATACCAGACAGGTGACACCTGTGTAACACCGACTTTATCTGAAGGGTAAGGGGGAAGATATTGCGTGATTTAAATGGGTTCTTTAATAGATCCTTTAGGCAACTCAAAGAGTCAGTCAATATATAAGCGCCTTATTAAGTTTATGGGATTCCACATACATGACTGCCTCCAGGAGGGCTATGGATTCACCAGTGAAGACTGAGTTAAAAGAAGGGCTTTTAAAGTTGAGGATAATGCTATACCTTGGGATCCAGACTGCTGAGCCGACTGGTGCTTCTAGGGACAGCTTAGAAGCATCCGTGTAGAGGGTGAGCCATTGTGACCAATCTTTGTTTATAATGTGAAGGAATTTTTGGTTGGCTTCTAGGCAATCTTTAGATATTCCAAAGTCTAGAATTACCGATGGTTGGAAAAGCAAAGATTGAAAGAATAGAATAGAATAGAATATAACTTTATTTGTACACCAAGTTATAGTTTACAGAAAAAAACCAATAATCGTAAGATATTGTACAAAGGGCGGCCTTATCGCTAAAAAGCAATTTCTTACAGGCAACCTTGGGATGGACAGAAAAAGATATTGAAGACAGATGGGTAGTTAGGTGTAGAAATATGAAGCTACAAAACAATACATACATACCAGTTGGTATGTAAATGAATATAGACGTACATACTATATATAATATATATACATCCAGGCATAAATACAATACATATACAGGTACATACCAATATACATACATACATAATAAATAAATATTTATATACATACATATACACATACATATAGGTATACATATACATGAAAACAATTATTATGCTAAGGAACATCCTACCGGGTCAAATAGTGTTCCTTCACCAAACGCTTAAAGACAGCCAAAGACTGGGCCTTCCTAATAGTTTCAGGCAGCGCATTCCACACCCGCACAGCCTGTATGGCGAATGATTTATCGTAAAAACCAGTAGAGTGAGTAGGCATAGCCAGTGTCAAATTTTCCGACGACCTCAAGGATCTTGAATGTGTGTCATTAAGGAACATGAATCGTTCTTTGAGATAAGTTGGGGAACGTGGATTGAACAGAATACTGTAAAGCATAGAGAGGATATGAGCATTCCGTCGAAGGCGAATTGGGAGCCACTCGAGCTGTTTGCGATATTCGGTTACATGATCATATTTGCGTAATCCAAATATAAATCTTATACAGAAGTTTTGAAGGCGCTCAAGTTTATCAAGTTGCTCTTCTGTGATATCGAGATAACTGACATCGGCGTAATCTAGAATAGGAAGAAGGAGAGATTGAGCAAGAGCAATTTTAGTGGTCGTTGGTAAGAAATTACGTAGTCTACGCAAGGATCCTGCGGATGCAAACAGTTTCCGGCTGACTTCCTGTAGTTGGGGAGACCAGGACAACTTATCATCAACCAGGATTCCCAGATTTTTAACAGTTGCACTGATAGGTATTACAACACCGTTAAACATGATGTCAGGCAATTGAGAGCGGTCTATACGTGACACCATAATCGGACTGCCGATAAAGGTTGCTTGGGTTTTGGATGGGTTCACGCTTAGTCCGTATTGCCTACTCCACTTACATATCCGCCTTAAATCCGAGTTTATTATAGATATTGCTTCGGTAATTTCATCGACTGGAGCTTGCATATAGATCTGTAGATCATCTGCATAAAGGTGGTAGGATGATAATAAAGATTTAGAGATGGAAATTTATAAAGATGGAGAATAGTAATGGAGATAGAACGCCACCCTGTGGTACGCCCGCAGTCGTGTCGCACCAAGAAGAAAATGATTCTTCAATGCGTACACGCTGCCGCCGTCCAAACAGGTAACTGTGAAACCAATCAATAACTGTTGGAGATATGTTAATCGAGTGCAGTATACCGAGCAGTATTTGGAAATCCACTGTATTAAAAGCGTTGCTGAAATCAAGTAAGGATAGTACAGTGATATTCCCATTTTCCATGCCCAGCCTAATATCATCAGTAATACTGATCAACGCACTAGCCGTGCTATATCCTGGACGAAAGCCTGATTGGTAAGGGTTAAGAAGAAGGTTTCTGTTTAGGAATGTGCTTAATTGGGTATGAACAAGCCGTTCTAGGACTTTTGAAAGGAAAGGCAATATGGAAATGGGACGATACTCGGCAAAGGATGTAGGGTTAGGTTTTTTGGGAATGGGGACAATTTGTGCCTCTTTCCACGTCGTTGGAAATACACTGCTAGATATAGAGTGGTTAAAGACGTGACACAATATAGGAAGAATTTCATCCAGAATAGGCACGACCATGTTACGACTTAAGCAGTCAGTACCTACCGCGTTCGAACTAAGCGATACTATGCACCTCTTAACATCACAAGCAGATAGTTGATCAAAACGAAACGGTGGGAAAGAAGGAGTTGGAAGTGATGAAAGATGTTGTAAAGTATTTGCCTTGCTAGATTGATCATAACACGGCGACGAGCAGAAATGTTGATTTAGTGAATCAATGTCAAGGTTTCTAGGAATGTCTTGCTGTTTAGGTTTTCCAACCCCTATAGTTTTTAGAAACTTCCATACCTTTGCTGGGTCACCGTTCTGGACCGATTTATGAATATGTTGGCGTTGTGCTTTCCTACACACCCTGCTACAGTGATTCCTCAAGGCTATGTATTTTGCATGATTTTCAGGTGTCGCCCGACGCTGGAACTTACATTTAGCTGCAGTTTTTTTAGCTATAAGGGATTTGATGTCAGCTGTAAGCCACGGCGCCGGCAAGTGTCGCACCCTCACTGCACGAATTGGAGCATGTAGATCATAGAGATCCGTTAACTTGCTGGTTAAAATCCTAACTTTCTCATCCATACAGTTCGTGGCTACCAATGAATCCCAGTCTATATTTGATGCATCGTCGCGTAGTCTATCAATATCCATGCCACCAAAATTGCGCTGCATAAGGATCTTAGGTTTAGATTTAGGAGGACGAAGGTTATAAGAGAGATAGAGTAAGTCATGATACGAAAATTGAACAGCTGTGCTTTGACCATGCTTAACAACTAATTCAGTAGAAGAAACAAGGATGAGATCAATGAGGGATGGAGCGCAACCAGGAAAGTGATGAGTGACATTTAAAGGTAGGATAGACAAATTACAGGAATTTACAATGCTTTTGAAAGTAGAGGCGCGAGCAAGCGAGCGAGAATCAGTTTTTTTAAGACAAGTATTAAAATCGCCGAGTATAATAGTATGACTGTATAAGGGTGAGAGACGTTCTAGAATATTTTCAAAAGAAGAAAAGAAATTAATTTCAGATGAAGAGGAATAATACACACCGAGTAGCACCTTTGAGTGACAAAGGTCCACCTCAATGAATATTGATTCCCCAGCATTTGAAGGCGGTGGCTGAGGAGACATTTCCAAAATGTTGAAGTTAATGTGATCTCGTAAATAGATGGCAACACCGCCACCCCTGGTACGGCGATCGTTACGGATAAGATGAAAGTGAGGTAAAGTATAAGAAATAGAAGGAAGACAGGGATTTAGCCACGTTTCCGAAACCAGAATGGCGTGGATATTCTTGCAATTAAAAGTAGTCAGCATCTCTGGGAAATGGGCGTGAATACTCTGTGCATTAAAATGGACTACATTAAAATTCTTGGGTACATCGGAAAACTGGGCCTCAATGTTTTGAGACAAAGACGGTAGACCCACAATGGTAGCATTACTATTACTGTTACTTGCTGTAGTAAAACTATCGTTACAAGTACTCAAATTATATGCATCTAACATAATTATTATACTTACCAATTTAAAATAGATAAATATTCAATACAATAGATTATTTATAAAAAGTAAAAATAAATAAAAAATAATACTAATAAAATAAAAATAATAATAGATAAAATATAAAATTATTTTATAAGTTCAATAAACAGACACCAAATAACAAGAATGAGAATAACTTTCTGCACTCTATCTGTCCACCCGCCAGTTGTGCTGAAAATAAAATAATTTAAAAATATTCACAAAACACGACAAAAATTCAACAACAAGTTATTTAAAAACACACAACATGAAATTTATCAGGCTAGGCTGCATGGACCATGCCCATTGACCGCTCAATAGACGACCGCTAGAAGAAAAAATCTCCTGTCTGTCAAGTGTCAACCGTGTCAATTGTCACGACATTGCAACGACGTTGTGTACTCTGTGCTTTTCTATTACAGTAATATGATAGATAATATCTTTAACCAAAACAAATTGTAGACCAATCAACTAGATAAAGAATAAATTATGTATATATGTAGACAAAGTTAATGAGAAAATTATTCATATTTAAATGCAATACAATAATGTTACACTGTAAATAATTAAGTAAAGAAAGTAATTAATGGAAGAGATTCAGAGAGTACACAACGCAATGATCGAGGATCTGGTTCACGCTGATGAAGGTGGAGCTTGTGTTAATTTATTTTTTATTTACGGCTCGCCTGGTCTTTGCCGTACCCTTCTCGACGGGCGCTGCTTTCTGGACATCACAATCAACCCGGTTTAGCTCGCTCACAGATGCTATACGATGGCGAGAACCATCCGAACCTTGGACGAAAACATGACCTCCTCGCGTCCAGCTCCTGGATACGCCAAACCGCTCACGTGCAGCCATAAATGCTTCATGTCTGGTGCGGGTCAGAAACTCCGACAGAGTGATTCCTGTGCCTTTAAATTTGGTTTTAGTGAACCACACCTTGTCACGGACCACCACCTGTTGAAACTTGACAAGGATGGGTCTGGGCTTGTTGGCACCTGAAGGTCTTCCCATCCTTTGGCATCGCCTGATATCATTAACCGAAACTTCAGACAGCTTCAAACTATCAGAAATCACTTTTGCCACAACTTGTGAAGTTTGTTCAGCCTGCTCCTCGGGAATGCCATGCAGCAAGAGTATTTTACGGCGGCTCCTCATCTCGACATTGTCCAATTCACGTGCCAAGTATTCCATTTGAGCACGGAAAGCAGATATAGTAGTGAGCACAAAGGTTTTGAACTTGGAAAATTCGGTAGTTAAACTTACCAAGTTTGGAGAATTTGGGGCTTTATTGCTGCGTTGAAGATCAGACTCAAATCCAGCCAGCCTTTCCTCAATTCCGCTCATGGTGGATGCAAAATCCTTAAATGCCTCCATGTTTGTACTGTTTCTGTGCTAGTGATTTATCAACTGTGAATATCTTTTTAAATAGGATAAGTTGGATGGAGATAACACACAGCTGGTGAGTGTATTATATCAACATTTGATTCAACCAAAAACTTTTATAATAAATTAAATAAATGATTTTATATTTAAAATAATTATAGGAGCTCAAAAATATTTGTTTATTTGTAACGACTACCCACATTAGGAAAGTCAGTATTAAAGAGGGGATTAAGGGATGTTTGGGATACAGGGACAGGAAGGTTAATAAATTTTGCAAAGGAGTTTGAAAGGAGGGGGTGAGATTTATGTTGCCAATATGGAGAGGTAAGGAGGAGATGTGATAGCTGGTTGAGAATAGGAAAAAGAGGATGGGGGCTGAGTTGAGTTATATTAAAAAAGAATCTGTCAGCGAGGTATTGTCTGCGAAGATGAAGTGGAGGTTCCACACACTCAACTTGGAGTGCGTTAATAGGAGAACATTTCATTGCGCCTGTTATTATTCGAAGACATCTAGACTGGAGCTTCTCTAGTTTCGCTAGGGCAATCTTGTTGCAGGTTCCAGTAAAAAGGTGCCGTAGTCAAAATGGCTACGAATTACTGCATTGTACAGTAGTTTCTGGCAGAAGGGGTGGGACCCCCATCGTACCCCAGACAGCGATCGTAAGACATTGACACCTCTTTCACCTTTAGTTAACACGTGATTAAGGTGGGGAATCCCGGTCAGTTTGGAGTCGAGGATTAGGCCTAGGAATTTGACTTCATCTTTGATAGGAATCAACTCGTTAGCTACGGAAAGGGAGACGAAAGGGACATTGCGTTTACGTGTAAAGATGACAGCAGAACATTTAGCAACTGAAAGGGAGAGGTTGTGGAGTGTAAGCCAATTATTTAAGTAATAAAGACCAGAATTTAGAGAGGCTGTAGATTCGGAGAAGGAGGAGGAGGAAGTGTAGAGGGCAATATCGTCAGCATATTGAAGGATATTGCAAAAGGAGTTAACTGTAAGGTCTAGGTCAGCCGTATAGATGTTGTATAAGATAGGACTTAGAACTGAACCTTGAGGAAGGCCCTTCCATACAACACGGGGGGGAAGAATATTATCCTGGTACCTGACGGAGATGGTACGTCGCATGAGCATGTTGCAAATAATATGTACCAGCCTCACAGGAATACTCAGCTGGAGCATTTTTTGCCTGAGTAGTGGAAGAAGGACATTATCATAAGCAGCGGAGATGTCTAAAAAAACACCTATGACATGTTCATTTCGGGAGAATGCCAGTCGTAACTCAGAGGTGAGAATACCGAGGTTGCCCAGCGTACCCTTACCCTTTCTGAACCCAAACTGGCTCTGAGAGAGTAATTGACGGTGTTCCAGGATCCATTCTAGCCTGAACTTGATAAGGATTTCCATAATTTTGGCCAGGACTGAGGAAAGGGCAATAGGGCGGTAAGAGGAAGGAGATTTGGGGTCTTTGCCGGGTTTAAGGATAGGGATGACAATTTGATTTTTCCAGGATTCCGGGATAATTCCAGAGCAGAATATGGAGTTGAGGATGTTGAGGAGTATACTTTTACTGTTATTGGATGATCTACAGATGAAGGAGTATGGGATGCCGTCTATTCCTGGAGAGGAATCTTTGAGATGGTCAAGAGCATAGGATAGTTCAGTGAAAGAGAAAGGGTTATTCATGGAGTCAAGGAGATTATCTATGATTGGGGGATTGGGAAGGGGTAGACAACCAAGTTCGGGAACAAAGGGGGGGGCTAGGTTACTTATGAATTCCGATAAGAAGGAGTGAGGTTCGTTGCTAGAGATATTGGAGTCCACCATGCTGCATCTAAAGGTTTTGATGCGTCTCCAAACAAGTGAAATAGGGGAGCGAGGAGATAGGGATTCACAGAATTTTTGCCATCCTAGTGATTTTTTTTAGCGAGTAACCTGGAGGTATGGGCAGAGATTTTTTTAAAATCAAGATAATCAGACATGGTTAACGATGTTGCAAATTTATTCTCTGCCTCCTTGCGGCCACGGACACTCTCTGTGCATTCCGAGTCCCACCATGGCGGAGAGGGAATTGATAAAGGTGGAGGATTCTTGAGGGGAATGGAGCATTCGGCAGTGGAAATAATTGCAGCAATGTAGGACTCATAGAGGGGAAGAGGGTTAAGGGGATTTACTGGAGAAAGAGACAGTAACTTAGTATCCAACAGATCAGCATACACGTCCCACTTAGCGTCTGATAAGCGGAATTTAAGGAGGGGTTGGAAAGGTCTAGGAGATGGGGTAGATAGAGGGGATTGGAAATAGGTTATGTTGATAGGGAAGTGGTCGCTGCCAAATGAGTTTGGCAGAGGGGACCAGGACATGAGGGAAGCTAAAGCAGGTGAAGCTAGGGTAAGGTCTGGAATACTGATGTTTTGAGCCGGGGAGACTCTGCGGGTTGCAGAACCATCATTCAGAACACATAAGTCCAGTTCATCCATTAGATCAAGAAGAGTAGAAGAAACTGAGTCGGTATAGTGGCAGCCCCAGAGAGTATGGTGGCAGTTAAAGTCACCTAGGACGATTAAAGGAGGAGGGATTGAGGTCAAAATGGACTTAAGGTCAAGTAGGATGTGATGGCTTGGGTGAGGAATATAAAGGGAGATGAAGGATATGTTGATGGCTCTGACAGCTACAATATTGTAGCCTAAATCGTGTGGAGGTAGATTTATTTGAGAGAAGGATATGTTCCTGCTAATAAGCAGGGCACATCCTCCCCAACCATCATCTCTGTCTTCTCGGAGGCATGAAAAGCCGGGAATCCTAAAGTTGATTCCAGGCTTCAGTAGGGTCTCCGAGATGGCTAAAAGGAACGGATTGTATTGATTACATAAGAATAGGATATCTGGTCTACGACGTCGTATGCTTTTACAATTCCATTGAAGGATTTGGAGGGCCATTGAGACTGTTGTTTTTTGTGAAGACTCTAAGTAGTTGTTCTACAAGAACAGAGACATCGTGCGGTAGGGCATCAGACATTTTAGATAGGATGTTGATTAAGGAGCAGAGGAGGAGTTCAACTAGGTTATCATTAGGGGAAGCATAAGGAGTGGTTTTAATAAAGCCGCAGCCATTAGGCTGACTGGATGGGGGGGAGAGTGTGATATCTCGGTGTGCTTGAATATCATAAGATTTACCTGGTGTAGGTTTGGGGCGAGGGGATCGGTAAACTGTTTTCCTGTAGGAAATAGGGGAGGCAGATTGTGAAGACTGTGTAGAGAGAGGGGAGACTATAGGGGATTGAGATTGATGGAATAGAGGGTGAAGGGTTGCGTTATGAACTGGTCTGGAAGCCAGCTCAGAATATAGAGTTTTATGGCGTTGGGGAAAACGTGCTGAGGCGTCAATATAACTTATGTTTTCCTCAGCCATTACAATTTTAATTGATTTTTGCCGGCTGTGTTCCGGGCACCTAGGGTCAGTTGCCGAATGATTACCTCTGCAAAGCAAACATGTAGCATCTGTGTCAGTTACAGTACAGGAGTCACCTGGATGGGATTGGGCACATTTATAACACTGGGACTTTGAGCGACATTGCTTAGCAATGTGCCCAAATCGGCAGCAGTTTCTACACTGAATAGTTGGAAGTTGGTACAGTGAAACAGGGAGAGAGGCATTGAAACAGTAAACTTTTTCTGGAAGGGTCTGGCCTAAAAAGGTGAGTACTACTGTATTTGATGGAATCCATACTGTAGCTTTCTCATTTTTGGATTTCACATTGAGGCGTCTAGCCCTCACTACTTCACCACAGTTGCCTGGAGTGGAAATACCCCCTACTAGTTCCTCAAGGGTCCAGTCCGTGGGGATGTCACGGACCACACCCATGCGGAATAGCTGGAAGCTAGGGATTCTAGTTACATAATTATTTTCTTTTAAAATATCTAGATTGGCGAAATTATTGGCCGATTCGGCCGAGTTGAATGTCAAATTGACCTTGTTTCTGCCAAGATTCACAATGCTGCCTTCTTTAATGTCGCGAACATTGTTCGCATGTAAAAATTGCGCGAATTTTAAGGCCTTAAGGGTAAGACCCATCTTTGGGTCTGGTTCAAGCCTCGAGACAAAGACCGAGAAAGGCCCTTTATCTGTATCGGAGTAAAGGATGTTCGAGTCAGGCTCATAGCCTGGTTTAAAATAAATTAATTGGATCGACTCCGCAGGGGAGCGGATTCTTTTTCCCTCCTGGTCATTATGTAGTAAAGGGTCTGCGGATCTTTTAACACCTTTAGGATGGATATCCGGAGGAATCCCACCCCCTTCATCGGGGGGTTTATCCTCGCTCATTTCCAAGGAAATGAGCGAGTAGTAACACTATCTAATTCACACTAACCTTATATATCCTCCACCAAGACAACACAAACAGTAAATTTCAGAACAGAAGACACTATTTGAAATAAAGCCAAATATAACCTCAAAACACACAACTCTCAACCATGCGTAGGACAAGAATCCAAAAAGAGCTTAAAGATTGAGGAATCCTTGAATTCTAGGTTTTGCGAAAGTTGACATGTCTCTAATTTCTGAACTGCAAAACCCTCAACATTGAAACTTGTGTGAAACAATCCTTAAAGCACTCCCTTTATAACACTGAATTTTTTTTTGGAATCGTACCACGCATTATAAAGTTTCAACTAAAAAACCATTTTGTCTTTCATCCCCTCTCCCAAAGGAACCTCGCAAAATATCGGGATTAAAAGTATCCTAGAACCTTCCTCGGATTATAAGCTCTGATTGTACCAAGTTTCATTCAAATCGATTCAGTAGTTACGGCGTGATACTTATTCGGGATACAGACAGACAGACAGACAGACATGAAAAGTTTAAATTACATTTTCGGCTTCAGTATCGATTAGAGAAGGCCCTACAATTAAAATTTTCAAAATATCTTCCATGGACAGACTCTCGACCCTCAACAGTTTTATTATAAGTATATAGATAGATAAATGTGAAAGTTTGTGAGTGTGGATGTTTGTTACTCTTTCACACTCTAACAGCTAAATGGATTTGGTACAGTGATAGTTTATAGTCTGGAATAACACATAGACTTTTTATCCCGGGAATAAGTTCCCACGGAAAGCGGGATGAGGGACAAACTTTACGCGGGCGAAGCTGCGGGCGTCAGCTAGTACTATATAGGTATATACCGAATATAATAAATATACCTAAGTATAGATAAAGATTACCTAATAGACTTTGCAATTACTGAACCAATTATGAAATTTCTTTCACAAAAATAAAGCAACTTTATTAGCGACTAGCGGACGTCACTCGGTTTCACACGCATAAATCCCGTTCCCGTGTGAATACGGGAATAAAATATAGCCTATGTCCACTGCAAAGAGTGTAGCTTCCCAACAGTGAAAGAATTTTTCAAATCGGTCCAGTAGTTTCGGAGCCTATTCGATACAAACATAAAAACAAACAATCAAATTTTTCCTCTTTATAATATTAGTATAGAATAACAAACGCACATCCCGTATATGGATGATCCCTCTTAGTCATCATCGATGCCTACCATTACTAAAACGTATATATTTATAGAAATAAATATAATATTATCAGTAGTGACTCTTAAGGATAATTCGTAGTTTAATTCCTGTTAACTGTGTACCAATGCAGTCATATATTGTGTTATTTAGACATTTTAGACAATTGTTACATTTTTAAATAAGTTTTCAGTGCCATGAAAATGGCCGCCGAAACTGTATTTGTGATTTGGTGTTTCTTATGTGTACAGATAAATCATTATGCAGGTTGGTCTTTTTGATGTTATATGAATATTTGCGACTACTAAGGAACTCATAAGCTTAGGCGCGATTTGTCCGTGTCCAATTCACAGTCGGTCCAATTTGCAATTTTCATAGCAGATTGCAGAAAACCAGCAATTCTTTCATGGGTAACTGATGGAAGCCTGTTGTAAAAGCGTATACGCTTTTACAACAGGCTTCCAGACGAAATTAAAAGTATGTCCCTTAATAAGTTTAAAAGATCTGTTAAAAGTAAATTGAACTGCAGGGGCTACTATACAATCAATGATTATTTGTTGGATAAGGAAGCCTGGAAATGACCTGCTCTGCTGGATTCTCAAAAAAATTGTTAAAATGCCTAGTTTTTAGATTCTTTAAAATTGTAAATAGAGCAAAAAAAAGAACAACCCGCTGAGTTTCTTGCCAGTTCTTCTCAGGTGGGTCGCGTTGTGAACTGGTGGTAGAGTTTTTGTTTTGTATTCTGGACGTTTTGCAAGCGCATCTGTATAATGCCTATGTGAAATAAATATATTTTTGATTTTGATTTTGATTTTGGCAAATTGGTCAAACTCAAACTCAAAAAACATTTACTACGCCTAAGGCCGGGACTCCACCAAAGCGAAGATGTGTGCAGTTTGCTGTGTGCTATGCGAAAAGAGATGTGCGGTGTGTTGAGCGCTCAGTACGCTTTCTGACACGAAAGGTAGGCGATGTCGCTATTATTACAAAAAAAAGTATCTTCTTTTACTTGAAGAAGAAGAAGAAGTACTACTATTTGAAGAAGCAGAAATGATTTGATTGATTGGGAGGGTGACATCGCTCACAGCACGCCGCTCACATCTCTCGTCTGAGTTGCGCGTCGTCCGCGCTCAGCTCACATCTCCGCTTCCATCGCGCCATACAAATATTCCACATCTCCGCATAGCGATCTCCACTGAAGCGAAGCGGAGAGGAGATTTATCAATAACGCATTTCTATTGGTTGTTTAAAAAAACATCTCCTCTCCGCTCGTTTCGTCTCCGCTTTGGTAGAGTCCCGGCCTAATCCACATAGAGACTTGCGACACGTTCATGAATACAAATCAAAGTTAGTACCACCAGTTCGAAACGCGGCCCGCTTGAGAAGAACTGGCAAGAAACTCAGCGGGCTATGCTTTTTGTGCTCTATTTACAATAAGTAATAAAAACTAAAAATTCACCAGTAGAGCAAGCAGATAATTTCCAGGCTTCCTTGTCGAACAATAGTTTATGGTGGAACCAATGCGAATTGGACTGATCGCAAAGGTGCCATTAGCGATTAGTCCAATTTGCATTGGTTCAAATCAGACTTAGTGTTAGTCTGCTCTTATATACATAAAATAATATAGTCACGCCTTTATCCTCGAAGGGGCAGTAGCTTACAGTTTTGTCCCACGTAATAGGTGGAGAGCCTATTGCCATGTTGAAATGGATAGGCGCAAGTTATGACGAACCTTAGTTGAAATTTTCGAGCCGCCGCAGTTCAACTTGGCTTAACGATTGTGATTACTGCCAACCGGGTTTCATTTCGAGTTTTCCTTCTATCCGCGAAAGTGTTCCCTTAGTCGCCTCTTGCGACCCTTGGGATGAATTGGGCTGGCGACATTTTGTATTCTTTCCCGTTGCCACACGGAAAAGAATACCTGGAGTCCTAAATATGGTGAGACGGTACTTCACGCCACATCAGAGATGTTTACTGTACAAGACGCAGATTCGTCCCTGCGTCGAGTACTGTTCTCACCTTTGGGATGACTCTGCGAGGTACTTACTAGACGCGCTTGACGCTATGCAGAGACATGCTATCCGAATAATTGGTTGTCTGAGGTGACGGGAGCCCTGGAAACGTTAGCGCAGCGAAGAACCATAGCGTCCTTGGCTGCTTTCTACCGAATGTATCACGGCGAATGTTCTGAAGAGCTCTTCAACCTGATCCCACCCTCTCCTTACCGATCCCGAACAACGCGTGACGGGCAGAGATGCCACTCATACACAGTGGAGAGAATCTTCGCCAGAACTGAGCGTTTCAAAAGATCGTTCCTCTGTCGAACTATAAAAACTTGGAACGACCTGCCCGCACACGTTTTTCCCTCATCTTACAATCCCGGGTTCTTTAAGAGGAGCGTGAAGAGGCACATCACAGGGCCGCCAACTTGAGGACCACTGTCAGAAGAGGCCCTCAATCGCTAGATGCGCCACGGCTTTCCATCAGGCGACGTCAATTTGGCGTGCTGAATATAAAAAAAAACGGGGCCCCGTCGCCACACGGCGCATAGTCTGTTCTTATTAATATTATAAAAATGCGAAAGGCCGTATGTATTGATGCTATACTCTTTCACACTTTGACATGAAAATGAAAATAGGTATCTTTACTCAAATAGATCACAAAGTATCACTTATGAACATCAATACATTTACTGCCAGATTCACAAGGCATTACGTGAGCCTGTGAGAAAGAACCTGGCAAAAAAACTCACAGCCACTCTTTAGTACAATTCAGTCTATCCCCTCGGGGAGCAAGGCGTGACTATTTATATGTATTTCCCTATATTTATATGGTATTGTAATAATTATATTATATAATAATTTTGTATTTAGGTTCGTATTTTCCTAATACCGTTTACATGATACGATATGATAATTAGGTTTGTATTTTCCTAATACCGTTAACATGATACGATATGATAATGTGGACATTGTAGTTTATCAAGGCGCTACACTCGCGCTGCCGGCACAGCAAGAACCTTCTAAGACACCTTTTGAAGAGCCCTAAATGATTATAGATAGATCATCATTTCAGCCGATTTGGAGCCTCCAAGGATCTTCACAACGAACGTTCGGTCTTGAGCCGCCCGCATCCAGCAGGTTCTGCGACGTATATTAGGTCATCTGTCTACCATGCGCAGGGTCTCCCTACTCTGCGTTTACCAGCACGTGAACGCCAATGATTATAATTGATTTATAGATGTACGCCAACTCAATACATCACGAGGGTCCTAAGAGGCGACTAAGGGAACATTTTCGCAAAAAGATCCATTGCGTAGAGAAGGAAAACTTGAAATGAAACCCGCAGGCTGATTACGTATAAAACAGCGATCAGCGATAATCGCGCAATCATCGCGTGATTATCGCAGGTGGCGGAAAAAAAAAATGGTATTACGTTAAATTCTATAGCGAATCGTTCGCTAATCGCTACGTTGCACTTATCACTACGAAACTAGCGCCATAAATAATTACGTGGCGATCACTGAAAACTGGGAACTGTCACATCTGTTGCGCATTTTATTAGTGTGTGTGTGTACTGAGAGACCACTTTTATTTTTTCGGATTTTTGCAGTTTAACTAACAATAGTGCGTAGTAAAAGTTGCGGAAATATTTGTAAAGCTTAGTGATCGGTTAGAAAGCGCGTCCGAACACGTGCTCGCAGCACTATTGTTAGAATGAAAGTGGTATCTCAGTACACATATACACTAATAAAATGCTCATTGTAGTACAAACATATGTGACGACAAGGCTAAGCTGGCGTCCAAGAAGCTAGGTGTGGTCAACAGGGCGCGGCAGTACTTCACTGCGGCGCAAACACTGCTTCTGTATAAGTCGCAAGTGCGGCCGCACATGGAGTACTGCTGTCACCTCTGGGCGGGGGCACCTGAATATCAGCCTCGTCCATTTGACTCGGTGCAAAGACGTGCTGTAAGAGTTGTCAATGATCCCATGCTTACAGGTGGTGTGGAACCTCTTCACGACAAGAGAGACTTTGCCTCCTTATGCGTGTTCTACCGCCTGTGCAATGGTATGTGCTCTGAGGAATTGTTTGAAATGATACCCACGGCTACGTTCTATCACCGCACCGCTTGCCACAGACAGGGAGTTCATCCTCACACTCTGCGTCCGGAGCGTTACAACACAGTTAGATTCCGCGCACGCTTAGGTTGTGGAATGATCTCCCTGCCTCGGTTTTCCCAATCGCCTACAGTATGGGGTTCTTCAAAAGGGGTCTCAGAAGGTTTTTACAGGGTCGTCAGCGCGCCGCCTGGCGCCTCTGGTGTTGCAAACTTTTATAGGCTGCGGTGACCACCGGTCCTTCTGGTGGGTCGTACCTATGCTTGTCTGCCACCTTAGTGGTATAAAAAAAAGAAAAAAATATAGAAATGGTCTTAACTCATCACACAAAACGACAAAGCTCTTGTACTTAGTGAACTCTGCTTCGCTTAGATTCAAAGCTTCAAAGTCCTGAATTTCGATTATCTGCCCTTCTGGCTTCAACCTCAAGTGCGTCAACCAAAAGAACTGCACGAGCCATTCTTACTTTACAATCAAATATTTCAGTACACAGTAAGATCACAACTCAACACTGACACTAAATAAACTCTTTACAAAACAAAATTAGGTACACGACAATTCACTGCTGTAAAGTTTTTCGACGTTTATAATTGCACTTTAAGAATAATAAAATTGGCAATTACTAAATAATTACGCAAAAATAGATTATTAATACTAAGTAGAGATTAGCGAACGATCAGCAATCAGAGAAAACGTAATCGCAGTTTTGACGTTCGAAATCGCTGCCTGGAGGTGGTCAAAAACGATACGTTATACGAAATTATAGCCAGATCGCTGTCGCAGTATAGCACATATCCACTTTTTAATGTACTGATTGTCCTACAGAGGCAGCACCATAGCAAACTAGCGATAGTTTGCTATGGCAAAATGATCGTTGATACGTAATACGAAATAGTCAATAAACAGCGATTATGGCGCAATTTTCGCGAGATTATAGTACGTAATAAGCCCGCGGGTTGGCAGTAAAGTGACAGTCGTTAGGCCTTTATGGGCGGCTTAAAAAATTTCAACTGCGGGTCGCAGCGACCTGCGCCTGTCCATTTCAACACGGCAATGTGGGCGTATACTATGCCTCTGCTTACCCCTTCGGGGATGGAGGCGTGACTGTGTGTATGTGTATGTATGTATTGATGTAAACATTAAATGTATGTAGTTGCAGATGCTGTGGAAATTAAGTTACATATATCTGATGCTGATTCCAACATAAAATGCGATGAAAATAAAGAATATCCTACTGCTGCAACTGTATTAGAAGATGAAGAATTTCACGTAAATGTATTATTAGGTAAAAGGATAGACCCTAGCATTGATTTCTTACTGTAAGTACTTTTATTGTTTTAATATAATTTTTTTTTTCCAAGCTGCATTAGAGATAATTACAGGTGTTATTAACTTACTCTACGGCTCATAGATACATAGATGCTATGGCATCCATGATGGATTTTCCATGATGGACCGGACTCTCGGAAAAAACCTCACGTAACGCCCTACAGACTACGTTTGGAAGCCCCGAATAAGCCCTCGGAAGGATGTCCCAGGACTCCCAACAGACATACGGCTACCACTGCAGCCTCGCCTAGGGGGTTTCGGCTGTGATCTCACTTCTTAGGTCAGGGGGGGCGGGCGTGAATCTCCCACGTCACGCTGCCGTCATGGAAAGTAAGGACCGTAAGGACGGTGAGCAGTCCTCTCACCGTCCTCAGGCCCATGGTCATGGAGGCCGATAGTCTTCGGCGAAGACACGTTCCGCCAAGTGCCAAGTGACGTCGACATGTCGCGGGGCGCGGTGTCCCGTGTCGGCAGACATCACAGATATTAGAAAATCAATAAGTACCCACGGGATGGGATGTGGGAACGAAAATAAAATTATTTATAAATGGAATTTTAAAACAAAATTTAGCTACTCCTTTTCAGTCATAACGGGTTGAATTTTTAACCTTTTATTAACCGCTAAGCATACATTATGCCTATAACTTTTATATTAATCGTTTCTAGGTTCACGTGTTTTAGATGGGCGTTATTAATACAGATGTGTCGAGACCCTAGGTCCATGGGGTCCCAATGCGCATAAATTTTTGAAAACGCGTTTAGTAGACGAAAGTCGACCCAAGTAAACTAGTCTGGGCTAGTCTTTTGGGCACAATGCCACAGGGACCTTATTTAGGTTTTTTTTTTTTTTTTGTTGACGCGGGGAACGTATTTACGCGCCTTCATCCCAACCGCGGGGGCAGCTGGGATGGTGTGTGGGACTCCCGGCCCGGTCCGGAATGGACCGTCCTACCCACTAAACCCCGCGGTGTTCCTCCTCACCCTATAGCCGGGCCGAGGGATATCAAAAGATTATTCACGTCGACCCGGCTAGGGGTGCCCCGTGAATTCGGGGCTCTCCTCGGGGGAGCCAGATGGGCGACTCCCCAAAGCTCCTTAAGGAGCTGAAACCACGCCTGCACCGCTCTCGAGCGCCCCTCTGTAATAGAGGAGACAGAGAGCGGCTGGCGCAGGCGTGCGCTAATGGGCACCCTCGGAACACGGGGAAGGTGCCCACCGCCATGTGACCGTTGATGGGCGGGGTCCCCCGACCTTACGCCCACGGTCAACAAATATTCAGGGGCGTGCGCAAGCTCCTCGCGACAGCGCCCCGAACTGCACGCAGTGTGCCTCCCGCTTTGTCGCCATCGCGTCGACAGCAAGCGAAGCGATGGCGGCTCAGCACGCCTGACTGCCGACCATGGCTTGCACCATGACCAGCAGTGACAGGCCCCTACCGGTGCTGTACGGAGCGGCCGCACGGTCGGAACGGCCGCACAGGCGGAACGGCCGCACAGGTTGACTGCCGTACAGGCGGAAACAGCCGCACAGGCGGAACAGCCGCACATGCGGCCGCTGCCGCACAGCAAACTTGCTCCAACCGGCCGCAGCCTCCACAACACCGCGGGCCTTAAAGGCCCGCCATACCACGACCCCCTCGTGCAATGGGGTCAACTCCGTCAAAAGACGGCTGTTTAACGTTCCCAATGCTTCTACCGGCTGGAAGGCCGGGAGCATTGGGGCGTCCGCCACGGTGTGTTGCGCTGCAGATGCAACGCAACACCGTGGGCCTAGCAGGCCCACCGAACTGCGACCCCCTCGCCATGGGGTCAGCTTGCCGGGATATCAGTACATTGACTAATGGGGGCAGCACGCCGCACCCAATAGCCGATGTTCCAGGGTGCACCGTCTTAGTCCAGTTGCCACTCCCCCCGGGCATATAGCCCGAAGGGATAGAAAACCGGACCAAGCTCACTAGGAGGTTTCCCGACCTAGCACCCCGACCTTATTTAGGTTTAGTTTAGTTTAGTTTAGTTTATAATGTAATCACATTATGTAATAGTTATATTTCACTGTATTTTTTAACAATAAATGTTATTCTGAATAATACAGATAATATAATAATTTTTTCAGATGTTCATCAATGCATGATTCAGTTGAAATAACTACAAAACCTTTAAAAAATTCCAGCACAGTCTTTGTAAGTATAGAAATAGTTTTATTTTTAAACAGCGATGTTTTACATTACAACACAGAATATGGAAACCTTATCTATATCTATACTTATAATAAATCTGTAGAAGTGATAAATAGCAGGGGGTGTTACTAGACCGACACCGAACCCAAAAATGTGATTAAAAAAAATGTTGTGTGTGCGTCTGTCTGTCTGTCTGTTTGTTCAGGCATCACGCAAAAACTACCGGTTCGATTACGATGAAACTTGGTATAATTATTCTTTAATAGCCTGGGCACCACACTGAGCACTTTTTATCCCAGAAAAGTATATAGAATTCAAACAAAACTTAATTTTGCGGTTCGATCCCTAGACCCAAAGTTATTATCAATTATTGCTTAAACGGTTAATGGTACGATGATGAAACTAAGCATGAGCGTTGTTTGTTACAATTTGAAAAAAGTAATTTTAGGCGCTAGACAGACGACGGGGCGGGCCGGGCTTTTTGCCCGCGACGTAATAAAGACCGCGTCTGTCCGCCGATGCCCGCGACTGCCCGCCCCGCGAACGCAACGCACACGACGGCGACGGGCGGGCAGTTAGTTCACTACGTTCGTTCTAGTGAAGAGCGCGTCAGTGAAAATGGATACCCAGAGAATTCGAGTAGTTGCTTATTTAATGTACAACTTGAGGTTAAGCTTCTATTGACCCCCCACACATGTCCCAAAAATAAAATTGCGTCCTCTAACAAATGCAATATTCGGTCCTGAAATTGTAAAATTTCAATGGACTAATAGGGAGTACTGGGTACTCGATGACAACTCATCCCATACTGCAGGCGTACATATTGCCTGGCATATTTGGTTCCATAGCTTCCTCTTTTCATTTACATCGTGATATTCTTTTAATGCCGTATTATAAATCGGCGATCTTTTTTCGACTTGAGAAATTAAATTTTCGACGTCGAAGGCGTCCATCACTAGAAAACGTGCGGCGAGGACTGAGCCTGGCCGGCCCGCGCCGCCCCGCGCCGCCCCGTCTGCGTTACTTCATACAAACTGGTTTGTGTGATTCATGGCGGCGAGCCACGGACATGCCGCGCCGCCAGTGCCCGGCGGACAGCGGCGGCGCGGTCTTTTTGCCCTTTGTGTGCGTTGGTAGTATAGGATTCCTTTAGCGCTATCGTTCGCGGCGAAATTGACCGGCCCGGCCCGCCCCGTCGTCTGTTTTACGCCTTATTAACATTTGTCCAAATTCCACCTCTAAAGGTATAAAAAAGTAGGGTAAAGTTTGTATGGGACAACGTGATTCCTTGGTCCGATCAACTTAAAATTTGGCATTTAGCATTATTAACATAATTATTGATGGAAAATTTATACTATAACGAGCTAAAAAGGGAACGTAAATTATTTTGGGGCTGATTTTCTCCGGAGTTGATATCAATACTCCTTAAATACTCTTATTTTATATTTAAATCACTTTTTATTTTGACACAATTTGTGAAAGTTCAATACACTTGACGTTTTCATTTATGTTTTATTTCAAACTTCAAACAGATGATTTTACTACATAGCCATAAAGTAAATTAAAAAGCGCTATTTTGGTATAATATTAACCAAATATGCTTTATGGAAGTATTATTGCTTGTTTATTCAAATTTTGTGTGACAAAAATACATTTGTGAAAAGAAGAATAAAATTTCTAAGATGGCTAGCCCGAAAAAATTAAAGACCACGCTTCAGGTAGTATCCAATGGTCAATAAAATAACATGGCATGTTACCATCTACGCTCAATCCTTACGACAAAGATTGTCAGCAGTCCTAAGCGACTGGTCATGGAAGGCATGAACTTTATTCAGCACATAGTGCCGACTGCATTTTGTCAGGAAACAGACTCATTAAGTCTTTGTAAAATACGGGAATGGCCTCTACGTAGACTACATTCGACAGGACTGAAAAGAGCCATTACAATGAACATGAACGCTCAGCTGAAAAAATTTACATTGTTATTACGTTACCAGGTCTTGGTTGGACCATCTGTATTAGGAGGGCAAAGCCTACAGTAGTTAGGTTCGTCCAAACGTCGTAGGCTGGGACTACTTGAAGAAGGAACTAAGTTACGATGTCAATTGCTTAGAAGAGAAGTTGTATCAAGTGGTAGTTTAGCCATTGAATTAAGAAATATATTTAATAAATAAATTTACTTAGCTCATATTATTATGCATTATGAAATTGTTAATCAGAAATCTATCTAACTTTGTGAGTGTGGATGTTTGTTAGGTACTCTTTCACGCTGTAACGGCTGAACGGATCTGGCTGAAATTTGGTGTTTACAGAGATATGTTATAGTCTAGGAACAAAAGGAGAACGCCCAGAGATCGTTTCTTTTTGAAAAACCCTAATAAAAAGTGTATGGCCATCTAAGTAAATTGGTAAATCATGTAATATTTTTTTAACAATCTTTTAATTCAATCGATCAAAATCTTTTGTGGCGTTTTAACTTTGATAATAATTCGTGGTTGTATCGTTTGTACGCGCCGCGGACTGACCAAATGAATGGTACTGACATGACGAAGATGGCCGCCAATCGCAAATATCAATGTGTGAGGCCTACATTTCGGGGTTCATGCAACAATGTCGTTGAGATCATAGATTTAGTATCGATAAATTCTAAATCTATGGTTTAGTTGGAAGTAGGTTCTATTAATAGCAGATTATTGTATTTTTTATATAAAATAGCATTCTAACCATAGATTTAGAATGTGATTTGAGAGTAGCGAAAAATCCTAAATCTATGATTCTAACTATAGTAAAAATCTAGGCTGGTGATATATTATTCACCGTGTTGCGAGCATATTAGACATTTGAACGAAATACGAACTGTCAAAAATTGAAAAGTTTTTAACAAAACGTCTTTTCGGTACTTGACTTTGAGTGTCCTAAGAGGACGAGGACCGAGAAAAATGACATAAACAGCTGAATATTAAATAATACAAGAATTGGCAGTATGGTTTTAAATACCTTTGCCTGTCCTTTGGACGAATAAAGCAGCAACAACAACAACAAGGAAAAATGACAGTTTAAAATGTTTATCACCGAAGGATTTTTCATGAAATTATTTTATATAAATCGGTGTGAAATGTTTATATAAAACAATGTACGGTTCCATACAAAGTGATTATGATCAGGATTGATATTTAAATGGTAAGTAATTAAGGAACAATCGAGATCCAATTTGTTTATTTACTACATTATCCCAATAAGTTGATATGTGGTAAGTAAATACATTTTCAGGGTTTTTTATAAGTGTGATGGAACTATTACTTTTATCTTTTTTGAATTAAATCCATGTTCATCAATGTAACGATTACACTTTTTGGACAAATTGATTTGACGGATTGATGGACATTTGCTTCAAAACTAACCTCTAATTTGAACAGCAAAACGAAGAATGATAGAAAACCCTACAAAATAATAGAATATTTTTTATTTCCTATGAAAGTACGATATCCATTCAATTCAATCTCCGATTTTCGCTGTCATACTAAATTATTTGTTATGAAACGGCGGTCCATTGAAAGACGGGCAATCGCCTTTCACGCAGGCGACGCTGCGGGCATCAGCTAGTACTAAATATATATTCTATTTTGTGCATCTACCCTCTGCTACGCACAATCAAATCAGTCTATGGCAGTCCACTCCTGGACGCAGTCCTCACCCAATTTACGCCACAACACATGGTCCTGTGCCTTACGCATCCAGTCAGTGGCGAGGGCTGGTTATTTTCAAAAGGGAAGCTAGTAGCGCTCGTGGCCCCGCGGACTCAGTGTTCTGTAAACGATCACTGCAGTAAGCAACTTTCACTATGGCCGGTCCATGGATGGGTGACCATCCATGTGATCACTTTGTGACATTTATTTGAGCGTTTCCGTGCTTCGGAAGGCACGTTAAGCCGTTGGTCCCGGTTGCCAGTAAAATGGCAGTCGTTAAACCAAGTTGAAGGCTTTATTTCAACAGCAGGCATCACAACCTGCGCCTGTCCATTTAAACACGGCAATACGGCTCACAACGTATTACGTGGGACATATTATAAAAAGGTGAAATGTGGGCATATAATATGCCTCTGCCTACCCCTTCGGGTATACCTGAACCGGAAGCTAGTAAAAAAAATCTTACCTAGGTACATGTAGATGTCCAGAAAACACGGGGTTATGCATTGAAGAACATTGTTCCATATGTGACTCCAATACAGCATCATACGCACTTAAATATTGCAATATTTCAATATAATTACCGCGGTTATTCGACCCGGAGCTCTCATCGTGGCCGCGGAACGCTAATTCCTGTTTACCTAACAAAACTACAGTATCTATGAAACGTCTTAATAGATGACGATTGCGATCAACCTTCCTATTGTGTACTTCAAAATTATTATTCAAAAATGTCTCAATTCTGCTATTGCCAAAGTCATGAAAGCTTAAACAACTACGAATGTGTTTTTCAGTCAGAACATGTTTTTTCGTCGAATTTCCTATATTATTGATGTCCGTAAACCCTGTACGACTCCAAACGCTACTAGAATCGGAAAATAATTAACATTGGAAACAGTAAAGTTCATTGAGTTTACAAGAACCTGTCATCCAAGTATATTTATCATAAAACGAACTATGAAAATGTTTATAGGAGCAGTCTTTTCTTTTATAATCTATAGTCACAATTGAATTACATATTTTTTATTCTCAAAACTTAATTTAGTAAAAGATGTTTCCTCAGATAACAAAAAATCTATTAAACAACAATCTATATGTATTAACGTCGCCATTACGCATACGAACAACCTAGATTCTTAGTAGGTATTAAAACAAAGCAAAATGTAAACTATACGTAATTACTTATCTATTTACAGCTTATATATTTATACAGTACTGCACGCACTATTCCACTCACCAATACACCATGCTATTTATCACTAACTAATTATAATTAACCAATAAACAGCAAAAAAACGACCAACAAACTAATTATTCAATAATTCTGGGAGTGCACTGCGCATTGTTTAGAGAAAATATAAAGTAGTAAATAAAAGTTCAAAATATTCGAAAGCGGCGCTAGTGTGCATAAAGAATGTTCGACGAGCGTACTTAATACATTAATTTTATTTAGTTATTGAAAATTCCAAATGATTGCGTCGTAAATATCATTATATAATTACGTTGTATGAAAATACATATAATTAGACTCTATGAGTGATTTTATTTCGTCAACAGTAAATTTTAGTACGTTTATTGACTTTACTTTATTATTGACGATTTTTCTCCGTCTCGTATTAAGCTATTTCCGAGTGGATTTAGAACGAGGCCCGATCGCTGGCCGAACGATGGAGATTCGCAAGTATAATCTTTCGAAACACTCGGAACGTAGAGAGAGAAACCGACATTTGCGTATTATTAACGAAAGGGACGCAAATATTCAGCAATCCGGCTTATTTCTCATATTCCATGATCGTGTTTTTGGAGTTCACTGAACTTTGACTGAACTGAGCGATGCACAATATTGCACATAGCTATGTATTTTGCAGCAGGGGTTTTTCGTTGAGAAGAAAATTTTATCATCTTATCTACTGACCGAGATTTAGTAATGATGTAACTTCACCTTGCTGTCAGTTCTGAAGGGGAAGCCAGCGGGAATCGGCTTCTATGGACCCTACGCCCCTGCATCCAGTCCCGGCCTGCGACCTTTTCCAGATCGTCGGCGTCGGTCCATCTGGCGGGTGGACGACCTACGCTACGTTTGCCAAGTCGCGGTCTTCACTGTCAGCTACGCACACTCGCGCACAAATCAGTATTGAAAACTACTATAAAATCTTTGACCTCGTGTCTGTGAACTCTGTGAGCGGTGTTTATGTGTGCGTAGCCTCAGCGAATTTAGTATGAAGTTTTCCATCTGTATTAATTTGCACTACAACTACTTTCAAGACTATCGGCCTCCATGACCGGGGGCCTGAGGACGATGAGGGGGCTGCTCACCGTCCTTACAGAAGCAGGCCCTAGACGACAGCGTGGTTTGACGTGAGAGACTCAACAAGCTACTATAACATTGAGACCTAAAAGCAGCCATAGAGTCCATTTTAATGCGAATTCACTACTATAAGTAAAATCATCAACAAAAACAAGTTGAACGTTGCATAAAAAATGGTTTACGCTTCGAATAATATTATGTAGTTAATTAAATTAAAGTACATGAAATACAATGAATTCTGTTTATTTCAGATATCGACCCCTCCGTACAATAACTCGGTAATCGTAAAATCAAAATTGTTCAGGAGAAAAGATTTACTGATTTTATCAAATAACTTTTTAGTGAGAGGGACTATTCAAGTGATTGAGGTATCAAATGAAAGCTATTTTTTTGTTTATTGTAGCTGTACCATTAATGGGAACTTTCTTGTGTTCAAAACCTAGTAATTTACTAAAACAAATGTGACCAAAAATTTTCAAAATCAAATATTACACAACATTACTTACGGGCTTATTGCAGTAAATTTATCAAATATAATTTTTCGTAACATATTATAATGGACCTTTATAGCATAATTTTCTATCGCAGGAATGATACGTAACATATCTTTACGGACTTATTGTGGTACTATCAATACATTTTTATAAATGGTATTGATAAGTAACATTGTTATTGCACGTAAAATTTTTAATAACAATATGATGTTACCGCTCAGTGCTGTTTTTTTTATTTAGCATTTAAGTTGCGTATTCGAAGGTAGAAACGCAGTAAAGTTGTAATATCTTTATTGTTTTAAAGTATTTTATGAGGCATAGATTGAAATTTGATGCTCGAATATATTGAGAATATGTATTAATAACAATAAAGTAATAAATCAAATGCTGAAATCAACTTTGAGCTTTATAAACTTAAATTTAGCAATTTTTCTTCAGAAATAGCTTCCGAGCCTTGGCATATGGTCTACCGCCTCAATTGTACAGCTGGATATTCGATTTCCTGCACAGACGATGTATACGGGTTCTCTGTGATGGTCAGACATCCAGTATATTGCAGAATATTGCCGGGGTGCTGTAGTACCCAACTCTATTTTTTCTGCTTAAAAATGAAATGCTATCCCGTGAAAGAATTCAGTTTTATTCAAATAAAATCACTCTGCACGTCAGTAACTCTGCCCGTACTACAGCCGAGAGGACCGATGTGGAGGAAAAGAAGCTAACCCACCGGAAAATACGACTCAAGTCCTCTTGAACAGGGCCTGAGTTGTATTTACATCCGTTGAGCAGAAATCTTGGTCAATTTTAGTGCCAGAGAGACACAGGCGTGTGCGTTTACAACAAGAAAGTTTTGAATAACACTAACTGTAACTGTAACAGAAGGAATGCAGAAAAAAGAGAAACAATACTATTATATAATGGGCGGCGGCTATCGATAGTAAGGGCGAGGCTCTAGCAGTAAGCCTCGACATCTCTAAAGCCTTTGACCGGGTCTGGCACCGTAGTCTTCTTACGAAATTGCCATCCTATGGACTACCCGAGAGGTTATGCGGATGGGTGTCCAGCTTTCTGGCCGGTAGAAGCATCAGGGCCGTCATTGATGGCAGCTGTTCTGACTGCATGGCCATCAACGCTGGAGTACCGCAAGGCTCAGTGTTGTCCCCGTGTACTCTGTTTCTGCTTCATATCAATGACATGTTGTCTGCTGACGGCATTCATTGTTATGCAGACGACGGTACGGGGCACACTTGTTACACGGGCCGCCCCGGTATCTCTCGGGCCACAGTGGAAGAAAGTCGTGAATAGCTTGTGTCCGAAATCGAGGCTACTCTTACTAGAGTGCCCAATTGGGGTGAACAAAATCTTGTTCAGTTTAACCCTTCACAAGCGTGTATATTCATCGCTAAGAAAACCCCATTTACTGTAGCGCCACAATTCTAGGGCACATTTCTCACTATCTCTGAAAGCATTGGGATCCTTGACGTTGACATCTCCTGAGAGTTCAATTCCGGAGTCATTTGGAGGACAAGGCTAAGCTGACGTCCAAGCAGCTTTCTTGTCAACGATCCTATGCTTGCAGGTGGTGTGGAACCTCTTCGCGACAGGAGAGACTTTGCCTTCTTATGTGTATTCTACCGCCTGTACAATGGTATGCTCTGAGGAATTGTTTGATATGATGCCCACGGCTACGTTATATCATCGCACTGCTCGCCACATACAGGGAGTTCATCCTCACACTCTACGTCCGGAGCGTTCCAGCACGGTTAGACCGATAGGGGTTTTCTTCCGCGCACGCTTAGGTTGAGGAATGATCTAGATGCCTCGGTTTTCCCAAACGCCTACAGTATGTGGTTCTTCAAAAGGGGTCTTAGAAGGTTTTTACAGGGTCGGCGACGCGAGAGTGGCGCCTCTGGTGTTGCAAACGTTCATAGGCTGCGGTGACCTCCGGTCCTTCTGGTGGGCCGTATGCTTGTCTGCCACCTTAGTTGTATATAAAAAAAATATTTATGTAATATTTTATTGAAAACAGAATCAAATTTGACGTTTCAATTTAAAACTTACATGACATTGTGTTGTTTTCCAAATAATCTAATAGAATCAAATCTTGAGTTATTATTTAGTTCAGTTCAATTTTATTTATTAATCTCCAGAAATACTTTTATTCATGGTTTCAGAATGGGTTATGGTTTCAGAAAGGGTGGTATTCGCCATATATGAATCTTCGCCAGAACAGAGTGACAAGTGCGACTTGCGGCGTGTGCCTGTCGACATTCACGGGTGAGCGCGTTATCGCCGATTTGTATGGAATCGAGACAAGTTCCCGCGTTTACAGCTAGGTGGCGGGGTCTCGATTCCATACGAATTGGCGCGCCGTGAATGTCGACAGGCTCACGCAAAAACTCGCACTTGCCCCTCTGAGCGTTTTAAAAGATCGTTCCTCTGTCGAACTATAAAAATCTGGAACGACCTGCCCGCACACGTGTTGCCCTCATCTTACCATTCCGGGTTCTTTAAGAGGATCGTGAAGAGGCACATCACAGTACCGCCATCTTGAAGACCACTGTCAGAAGTGTTACGGACTGCGAGAGTGGCCCCCAATCGCTAAATGCGCCACGGCTTTCCATCAGGCTGGTGGCGACGCCAATTTGGCGAGCTAAATATTTGAAAAAAAATGTAAACTGGGCTGATAGACTAATACATGTGCTTGGGGAGCGGCATATAATTATGTGTATTACTGTCTAACAATAAGGAAAAGAAAGAGACAAGTGCACACTGCAATATTTGCGCGGCAAGACAAAGATCGATAATATCCAGTACAGAGCTAGGTGTATTGTTATTTAGAACATTTTGATCGATTAAACTGTTGCGTACATTTATGAAAAAATTCTATACTTCAACAACCTTGTTAGATTATATTAAAGAATAAGAATATTTAAGCTGGCCCAGCAAAAACTCAGCACTTACTTATACAAAATACTCGAGAAATTTATTTACGCCAATAACTCGGTAAGTGCGACTTACTGAAAAACGTTTATTTTATATTTTTTGTATACACCTATTGCAAGTATATTGCCTACATCTTTTTTGTTTCTTAATTTACACCAATAAAATTGTTTTTAGTTATATCTTTTTAAATATCAATAGGAAAAATATGCAAAAAATTGACAAGGTGTATTCCAGTGTGTAGATGCCGAATCTGAAATAACAGCATAAACCGCATAACAGCATTTTACCGAGTTATTGCACGGAGGGGTCGATATCATGTTTCATAATAACATTTACTCCTTATGACCTACACCATCGTTATTCAAATAGAAATAAAAATATATCATGTAGGGAAAATAAAAATAAAACGGTCATTTTGAATAATATAAGTTTTATTTTTCAAAATGACCGTTTCATATTACGTATCAACGATCGTTTTGCCATAGCAAACTAGCCATGGTGCTACCTCTGTAGGACAATCAGTAAATTTGAAAGTGCATTTCTACTATACTGCGTCAGCGATCTGGCGATAAATTCGTATTGCGTATCGTTTTTGACAACCTCCAGGCCGCGATTTAGAACGTCAAAACTGCGATTGCGTTTTCTCTGATTACTGATCGGTCGCTAATCTCTACTTAGTATTAATAATCTATTTTTGCGTAATTATTTGGTAAATGGCCAATTTTATTATTCTTAAAGTGTAATTATAAACGTTGAAAAACTTTACAGCAGTGAATTGTCATGTACTTAATTTTGTTTTGTAAAGAGTATAGTAAGTGTAAGTGTTGAGTTGTGATCTTACTGTTTACTGAAATATTTGATTGTAAAGTAAGAATGGCTCGTGCAGTTCTTTTGATTGACGCACTTGGGGTTGAAGCTAGAAGGGCAGATAATCGAAATTCAGGATTTTGAAGCTTTGAATCTAAGCGAAGCAGAGTTCAAAGCCCACTAAGTACAGGCTATCAAAAGAGCTTCGTCGTTTTGTATGATGAGTTAAGACCATTAATGGCACAAAGAAAAAGGAGAACAAAAGTTTAGAACGTAAAGTGAGTACAAATCTTTCGTCACATTATGTTTGTACCACAATGGGCATTTTATTAGTGTATGTGTATACTGAGAGACCACTTTTATTTTTTGCGGATTTTTGCAGTTTAACTAACAATAGTGCTGCGAGCACGTGTCCGGACGCACTTTCTAACCGATTACCAAGCTTTACAAATATTTCCGCAACTTTTACTATGCACTAATGTGAGTTAAACTGCAAAACTCCGCAAAAATGAAAGTGGTCTCTCAGTACACAAATACACTTATAAAATGCTCAACAGATGTGATAGTTCCCAGTTTTCAGTGATCGCCACGTAATTGTTTATGACGCTAGTTTCGTAGTGGTAAGTGCAACGTAGCGATTAGCGAACGATTCGCGATAGAAATTTACGTAATACCATTTTTTTCTGCAACCAGCGATATATCGCGCGATGATTGCGCAATTATCGCTGATCGCTGTTTTATACGTAATCAGCCTGCGGATTCGATTCTCGAGCTGTGCAAGAGATTTTTTCAAATCTAAGTATGCAGTTCTTATTTTGTCTAAAATCGATGACATGGTTCCTAAGACCAGATCTTTGTCAGTGTTGCCAATACTGACCGCTCCGAATGTTACATCCTGTATATTGTTTTTCAACAGATAGTAAAGGCTACAGCAAGTATGGCTGGCACATGGAATTGTACGATTCTGACTGATTCTGGTTATCAGGGTACACGACCACGTGTAGATTACTCTAATAAAAAATCGAAAAAATATAAAAAAAACTATGCAGTAGCGACTTGCTTCATAAAAATGCATGTTAGAGTGAAGGGTAAGTTTTATTTTTCTTCACTAAATTTCTACCTATTTATTTATGACATTTCTTAAAATTTCACACTCTTGATTGTTGGCACTTGATAGAATTTACTATAATGTATTTTGTAGTTTTTGCTACAAAACTTTGTGCTTTACTTCACTACTTTCATTACTAATTAATATAACCTGACCGGTTTCGCCTTACAGTATTTTCCTAGGTTAAACAACGTATATTTATACTGTGCTTTAGGTAAGGTAATGTTACCTTGCTGTGAGGCGAAATTCATAACTAAATTATTTGCTTCTATATTTATAGTCCTAAATAAAAAAGAAGAAAGAAATCACAAGTGTCTGTGAAATATATATTATACTACCATCATATTTATTTATTTAAAATTCGCCGTTATATATTTATTTAATTATTCTGTGTGCGCCGAGCAGTGAATCAACAAATCCTAACTGTTTTTTTTGCAGAAACTCCTCAAATTGTACTGGTTAATAAGATGATAGTGCCAAGTTTTCCAGTACAAGACTTAAACAAACCGTTCGACCATTATGCTCAGTACAATTATTCTATTGGCGACCTGGTTGACGTGTGGTGTATTCCTGGGAATAAAATACTCGAAAATAAAACTAAACATGTATTTGCAATTGATTATGACCCCGCTGCCAAATTAAATGGTAAGTTATATAATACTAGAGGACACCACGCGGTTTCACCCGCGTAGCTCCCGTTCCCGTGGGAATACGGGAATAAAATATAGCCTATGTTCACCGCGAAGAGTGTAGCTTCCCAACATTGAAAGAATTTTTTAAATCGGTCCAGTTGTTTCGGAGCCTATTCGATGCAAACAAACATACATACAAACCAACAAACAAACAAACAATCAAATCTTTCCTCTTTATAATATTAGTATAGATAGTAGAGTATAGATATAGAAAACTGGTCAAGTACGAGTCAGACTCGAGCACATAGGGTTCCGTAACAAATAAAGTTGTATCCCACCTTGTTTAAATTTTAGTATAATTATGTCGTTCTTGCGGCAACAAAGAGAAATCATTTGTAAAAATTTTAACTCTCTAGCTATCACGGTTCTTACGATACAGCCTCGTGACGGACAGACCGACAAAATAGACTGTAGACGAAATCTAATTAACAGGGTCCCGTTTTTACCATTTGGGTACAGAACCATAAAGGAATATCACCATGAAGGCAAACCCACGTGGAATTCTTTACCCGTTCCGCATCCCATGGTAACTTTTTACGGGAATTAATATGTATAGGTAGTGAATAAGGAGATAATAATAAGCCTATACTTATATTATTCCAAGCTACAAGCTATCCTTATACCAAATTCAAGCTAGATACGTTTAGCCTAGGGAATGCAATCCCGCAACAAGATTGTAATCCCGGTATTTGCGGGACTGAGCAATCTCAGTCCCGCGGGATCCCGGTATTTGCGGGATCCCGCATATTTCTGAAAGTCATTGAGAAAAGAATAGAATTCTGTATCATACATCCATCTAGAACTGAAAAATAGTCACCCCCTTAATCCCCGAAGGGGTAGGCAGGACGAGGCATAATGGTCTCATCCCATACCTAATGTCCTTTTCTCAAAATTTCCCATTCTCAAAATATGTGCACTACAGGATTACCCCCGCTCAATCCGACTTAGATAGGTTAGGTTAGAAGGCTAAGGCCGGAGCGGAGCGCAGAGAAGCTTCCGCATTAGCCTTCGTGGTTATTTTTTTATAACCTAACCTAACCTATCAAATCGGATTGAGCGAGGCTAATCCTGTAGTGCACGTATTTGGAGAAAGGGACATTTTGAGAAAAGGACATTTCGCGAAAAGGACATTTTGAGAAAAGGACATTTCTCGAAAAGGACATTTTGAGAAAAAGACATTTCGAGAAAAGGACATTTCGAGAAAAGGACATAATGAGAAAGGACATTTCGAGAAAAAGACATTATGAGATGAGACGAGCCGGGCCTTCAACTTGACTTAGCTGCCATTTTACCGGCAAACGGGACCAACGGCTTAACGTGCCATCCGAAGCACGGCAACGCTCAAATAAATGTCACAAAGTGGTCACCCATCTAAGGACCGGCCATAGTAAATGTAACTTAATGCAGTGATCTTTTACAGAACACTGAGTCTGCGGGGCACAAGGAAAAATAAATTATTTAATATTACTTTTGTATTGAGCTACTGCAAATTATTAGAAGCGCAGAAAACATAGCATGTCAAAATTTTTGTCTCCCAAACGACTCCTAACTTTACATGTCAGATAGCCAGCAAGCAATGTACGAGATAACTGAATACTTTTATAGTACAAGAAAAGTCAAATCACCCTGATTAAATCACTAAAATCAAATACGTACGTTATTAGGTTTCTTTCTCAAACCGAATCAGTTTGTGGGCTTCCGCTTACAGACTAACACAATCATGGCGTTTACCTTTGCACAATCCCGCTAATCCCGCGGGATCCCGCACGATTTACGTGCGGGACTGGTCCCGCAAAAATACTGCGGGATCCCGGTATTTCGGGATCCCGGTATCCCGGTATTGCATTCCCTAGTTTAGCCCAACGACCATACATTCTGTCGTTGGAGCCTAAAAGAGTAACAAAGGTTTCGCCTCATTTGAGGCGAAACCTTTGTTATCTTTTTTTGTTTGTTTTCGGTCCAAATATATGTGTGATCCACAAATGTTTGTTTCGGAGTTTGGGTGTTTTTATAATTATGTATGTATCTAGAAATATATAAGTATGTATATCAGCCTTCTAGATACCATAGAACAAGCTTATATTAACTTATTCTGGCTAGATGATGTTGTGTAAGAATATCCACAAATACTTATTTATATTGTTTATTTGTTTATTTGAGAACCTCGTGAAGCGGAACCAAACGTGACCAAATAGAGCAACGCGAACTTGTAAAGGCACAGTATATATGGTGTAACAAAATTACCTCTCCAAATTTCATGAGATGACTTGGCATCGGAAATCAAATACAAATATTTAATAAAAAAAGGGGGAAAATTTTTTCATTTTTTTTTATATTTTTTGTCGCACATTAAGAATTCATTTTTTACCGCGGCAATTTGAGGTAACATGGTCGCCGTGGCAAAACAAACACAGAGCACCCGTCTGGCTGTCGTTGTCGCTTTCTACTGCCGCTCAGTAGCGATAGAAAGGGTTAAAAAGGGAATTTATAGGACCTTTAAAACGGCTTTACGGTTAAAGTATTCATGTGATTTATTTTTCTTCATTTTTGTAATGTTTCTTGATTGATACCACGTCACGTGACGAAATTTGGAGAGGTAATTTTGTTACACCCAGTATAGAGTGTGGCGCCTCTGGTGTTGCAAACGTTCATAGGCTGCGGTGACCACCAGTCCTTCTGGTGGGCCGTATGCTTGTCTACCACCTTAGTGGTATAAAAATAAAAAAAATAACGTAAAGGCGCGCATTGCTCTGTGGGCGAAACCGCTCAGGTTTACAAAATTATTTCTGTTGTAGTTTTATTCAATACTAGCGGACGTCACGCGGTTTCTCCCGCGTAGTTTCCGTTTCCGTGGGAATACGGGAATAAAATATAGCCTATGTTCACCACAAAGAGTGTAGCTTCCCAACAGTGAAAGAAATTTTTCAAACCGGTCCAGTAGTTCCGGAGCCTATTCGTTAATCTCAAACAAACAAACAAAAAACAAATCTTTCCTCTTTATAATATTTTATTAAATTACTCAATACTAGCGGACGTCACGCGGTTTCATCCGCGTAGCTTCCGTTCCCTTGGGAGTATGGGAATAAAATATAGCTTATTATGTTGTTCAAGGTGAATGTAGCTTTCCAATGGTGAAAAAAATGTGAAATCGACATAGTAGTTTCTGAGTTTATTCATTACAAAAATACATTTTTTTTCTATTTATATTATTAGTGCACATGATTTGTCAAAAATAATTTTGTCATTCGATACTTTCGTTGCAGAAATAACAACATAATTATAAAAGATACTTTGAATATCATACAAATATTAAGCTCCGGGAGGACATTATTCAAGTATTTTTATCATTCAAGACGTATTTGATAGTGCCGAGAGCCCTGAGACATCCTTCCGAGGGCTTACCCGTGAGTCCCGGCCGTAGACAGTTGTACTTGTGACGTGACGTGTGGTTTTAGTCGGTAGGAGTTCAGCATAGCATCCATGTAGGATTTCCACACGTAAAAAAAAAGTGTAATAAAAACGCCGTATATAGACTGATTCATTAATGACGTAGAGTAGACCAATAAAATGTGAACTTCTGTGGAAACTACGCATAAGAACCTTATTCTTTCAATGTAGATTTATTATGTAGTGATAAGTCTATGCAAGTGCTGTAGTTAAGTTCTATAAAAATCTCCTTGGTGGCGTAGTCGGTAGTGATACCGCCTGCGGCGCTGGAGATCATGGGCTCGATTCCTGGGGTAAGTAATAGACGATAAAACAACAAAATCTCTAATATTTACAATATAAGTATAACAACGGAACCTATAATTTTATTTGATATTACGATTAGTTAATATAATATACGATTCATATAATGTTAAAATAACTATTTTTTATAAGCATAACATACATTAAATATAAATCGTTTGACATAACATACATTAAATATAAAATCGTTTGACATAACTATTTCTGAGAGGTTAAAAAAATAATCCCTCTCTCTTACTCTGAGTTGGGATGTTAACTATAATGACGTTTTTTTATAAATGTTAAACGTTAGGGGTTTTATACATATTAAACGTTAGACCAAATGATTTTCGATTACATAAACGTTATATCAAACAACGTTATACTATTTGAGTTTTAAAATATATTAATGTTAAATGTAAAGAAATTATATTTACAGTTTATATCTCACGTTGATTATATCTTCTGAACGATAATAAAATGAAAATAGACCAAATGAGTTTATACGTTATGATACGCACCCCGATTCCTGGGTCGCGTCAGTCCAAATATTTGTTTCGGAGATTGGGTGTTTTCTATGTCTAATATGTATGTATTTAGAAATATATAAGTATGTATATCAGTCGTCTAGATCCCATTGCACAAGCTTATTATTAGCTTAAATTGGGCTAGATGAATGTGTGTGAATGTCTACAAATATTTATTTATTTATCATTTATTGCTTCTCCTTTTTCAGTAATGTTTGACAAAGCGATGAAACAGCAAAGCGACTTAGGTTTCGGGTTCCGCACCACACTACAGGAGGTCCACGATCATACTACAATGATATGCAAGTGCACTGGACCCCATGATTATACCATTATACAAGTCAAATTTGTTATTAGCAAGCAAGATATTTATAACACAAAAGGTAATCCCTACTCCCTACTAATATTATAAATGCTAAAGTAACTCTGTCTGTCTGTCTGTTACGCTTTCACGCCTAAACGGCTGGAGCGATTGAGTTGAATTTTGGTATAGAGATATTTCGAGGCCCTGGGGAGGACATAGGCTACTCTTTAACCGACTGCGCAAAAGGAGGGTTATGAGCATAAACACCTTCTACGCGATCATAGCCGCGGGGAACAGCTAGTCAAATATACATTCGTGAACTTCTAATACTTTTAGTTTTACGGGTGGAAGTCGGTATGGATGCTATGCCTTGCAACTACCCATCTACAGCCGGGAGTCCCGGGTAAGTCCTCGGAAGGATGACCCACGGTTCCTGGCAGACTTTGGCTATCACGGCGGCCTCTACTTCTGAAGCGTCTGTTCGGGTATTGTCCCACTGTCCTCGTCGATGCTCTGCCGGCTAAAACCACACTCAGTGTGTCTACGGCCGAGATCCCCGGATAAGCTTTTTTTTAAGTTAGGCGCTTATATACCGGGTGTAACATTCGGAACGGTCAGTATGGGCAAGTCTTTAAATATAAGAGATACAAAGATCTGTACTTAGAAACCATGTCATCGTAAAATAATAAATAGAAAATAAAAACTGCATACTGAGATTTACTTTTGCTTTGTATCTATACTAATATTATAAAGAGGAAAGATTAGTTTTTTTGTTTCTTTGTTTTCTTGTTTTTTTGTTTGTTTGTTTGTAACGAATAGGCTCCGGAACGACTGGACCGATTTTAAAAAAGTGCTGGAAAGCTACACTCTTTGCGGTGAACATAGGCTATATTTTATTCCCGTATTCCCACGGGAACGGGAACTACGCGGGTGAAACCGCGTGACGTCCGCTAGTATCTTATATTTACTGATTTGCCCATACTGACCGTTCCGAATGTTACACCCTGTATATGCATAGCACATAGTTTAAATATGAATACTAGCTGACCCTCGCAACTTCGTGTAAGTCACATAAGAGAGAAAGCACGTCTCCACACTATGCCCGTCCTCATGTGGAGACGAGGAGTGTGGAGTTAGTTTAAGGAGTTCTACAAATTGTCTATTTTAGATCATCAACTAACTGTATTTGAGGCGTATTTTTTTCTACAGACAGATACATAGATACATGAATAGTTCGTTAAGAACGCAAGGAGACTCGGGGCACATTAATAATAACTTTTTGGAGTAATGATGCCGAGTCTGTTTTGTTATTAATTACTGGATATAATAAAATTTCATCCGAATAAATGCGTCGCTGCCCGTTTGCAAGAGTGAAATAATAAGTTGTCTTCAAGAGGTTTCATAGTCTATACGCACAAATGCTACATTTAATTGGGATATTTTTAAATGCACATCTGTTTAATTTTTCTGCACACTAGCAAAAAACCAATTCATTAACTAAACATGTCCAACTTAAAGACCTTATATATTACTCAGAACGAGATGACCTTTTAAATCGAATTCACACCAAAAATGTGGTTCGTACATCTATATATATAAAAATCAATGCCACTTTTCGTTGTAATTTTATAACTCAAGAACGGGCTCACCTATCCAAACCAAATGTTTAGGCTTTGTTCGGACTATTTAGTAGATGGTTTATGTGAAGTTTGCACAAAATCGGTCGAGCGGTTCTTCATTTATCACGCAAACGAAGTTGCGCGGGTCAGCTAGTCGAATATAATTATATGATTTGTAGAACAGAAATACGAATTGTATATTATCAAAAATACGAACTGCACTCTAAATTGTACAATCTCACAACGGACTGGGTTAGGTTAGGTTAGACTTTTATTTTATTGATCAATAAAATTTAATTTGGTAGAGGTGACTGATTAAATCGGGGTTATACTTAGAATAGACGATGTTCCTAAAAGTATATTAGGCGATGGTTTTCCTTAAAAAACTTTTAATATTTTTGTTGATCTAAAGAATTGTTAGTTATACTATTTTGATAATAGTTATTCGTTCAGTAAAACAGATGTGCAAATACCATTTAACAGTATAATGAATTTGATTTATTTAGTGTGCATAATTAGTGTGCAACTCAGTATTTTTGGTTTATCTTTAAAATATTAAGTTCAGAAAAAGGGAATATACAGATATCATTTTATACAGTCACTGGTGGGTGGTTAGGAATTTTTATTCCTAACTGACCAACCAAGTGCACAAGGTGGGTGGTTAGGAACTTTTATTCCTAACTGACCAACCAGGTGGATAACTCAGGTGGTCGGTTGGGAATGGGGGGATTTAAATACATGCCCATTTAATTTCGTATTTTTTTATTGCAGCTGTAAAAATTAATGGCTTGACTGTAAGAAGTATTAAACAAACTGAAAACAACTTCGGCGTGGGGAGATATGAATTTAATTACTTATTACTGAAACGTGAAAAAGTAGAAATTGCTTGCGAAACGCATGAAGATAATCGTAGTGTTATCATTGGAAACGACAAGATATGCTTGGGGAGTAAGTTTTATTATGTAGTACTATTAGTCTTCAGTTATACCTAAGTTTTTTTCAGAATTTGGGAGAGATCTTGAAAGGCAGTGATTGACTTTTATTATTTTGTAAATAAATAGCATTACTATTTTATCATGGCCAAGATGTTTATTGAGTGTGTTACTACAGCTTATGTCATTCTATATCAAATGTCATCATACAGAGAGCGGGATGCTGCACAGTCAAATCAGAGAGTCTCGACGTGTTGGCCTTGGCGTGAACTTGGATAAAACCAAGGTCATGTTCTACGAGCATGTCATACCGGGACCAATCAACGTCGAAGTATCGAGGCTTGAGGTTGTTCAGCAGTAGGTACAACTACCTAGAGCAGGAAATCTCACTCGAGAAGAATAACCCGTAAAAGGGAATAGCGAGAAGGATCCGCTTGGGCGGGCAGCATTCAGCAAACTGCATCGGGTTTTCTACTCGCCTATACCACAATACCTGAAGACGAAAGTCTGTAAACAGTGCGTCTTACCACTTATGACCTACGTCGCCGAGACGTGGACACTCACAGTGAAAGCTAGTCCATGCCCTTAGGGTTGCGCAGCGATCAATGGAACGAGCTATGCTTGGGGTGTCTCTGAGGGATAAAATACGGAATGATATTATCCGTCAGAGAACCAAAGTGGTCGACATAGCTCGCAGAGTGTGCAGTTTGAAGTGGCAGTTGGCTGGCCATATATCTGTAGGAGAATTGATGGTAGGTGGAGCAAACGAGTTCTGGAGTGGAGACCGCGACTTGGTACACGTGGGGTAGGACAACCCCCCGCCAGATGGGCCGATGACCTGAAAAAGATCGTAGGGACTGGCTGGATGCGGAAGGCCCCAGGATCGTGTGTTGTGGCGCAATTTGGGAGAGGCAGTCCAGCAGTGGACTGCTATAGGCTGATTTAATTGATTGATGTATTTAGAAATATATAGGTATGCCTATCAGTTGTCTAGATCCCACAGCACGAGCTTATATTAGGTTAATTTAGCTAGATGACGCCGTGTGTCCATCAATATTTAAAAATACACTGTTATCCCTACTCAAATGCCCTAAACCTACTCAAATGTGTTCCCCTCTGTGCCACGCTATGGACCCGGCGCCCGCACGGAGAATGCATGGAATGCTAAGGAATAAGGTATTGTCTGTATATTGTGCTCGTGCGTTCATAGCTACAGAATAACACTAACAGTACTACGTATCATAGCAATAAAGTCTTTATTACGCTTAAACAATTTTTAGTGTTTACTTTACATATAAACTTGTTTCAGGTAAGAAAGCACAAACAGTTACAAATGATGGAAATAATCCAAAAATAGTCTTTTCTATATGTAATGATATTAGAAGCAATTTTGCTTATGAAATTTATGTCAATTCGACACAATCATTACTGTCTACTGGTTTCAATGGTAAGATGCACATAAATATCGTTTTTTTGTGCAACACTCTAGTGTTCAAATATCCATTTTATTATTTTAAGTAAGCGCAAGTTACTGCCAGTCCCATAATATACTGTTGATTTGATGACACTTGATGAAATTTCTACGAATATTAGACAACGCCTTTTGTGCTGTTCCACAATATTTTTTATACAGCTGGTCAGTTTTGCCTCACAACATACTGTTATAATATCATGAGAATGCGTGAGGCGAAACCGGCGAAAATAGCGCCACTTGTACTGTTAATAAATGTTATGGAACAGTACAAGTGGCGTTGTTTAATATGATACTGTCATTCCACGGTCATTTTTAGAATCAATGTCATTTCCTTTTTAAGTTTTTGGTTTCAAAAACATTTTTTAATAAAAACACACTAAAATGGTGCTCGGTTAGCCGAAATGGCACGTTTACATAGGTCTATTAATGCAATACGTTTCGATAGGGTTATACCTATCGAAACGTATTGCAATAATTGACTGATGCATGTAGGCTGGAGAGTCTGCAATATATTCTTTACAACATTTGTGCGATGATCGGAGACCATTTAACTTTGGAAACCACTGTGCTATTAATAATTTATTAGATTAGGCCCTGATACTGACAGTGACAGTGTTCACTGCTAATGGACACTGCAAGGAACAAAAAGGTTAAGGCCGTACTGTAATTGCCTAACTGGGTGCAAAGAGTCATGAGAATAGCTTAGTAGCTAACTGACAAACAGACGCATTACGTACTATCATGGCGGCCACATTGCGACTCCCTTTTTTTTTGTTTAACGGAAAATTCTCATGGATGTTATGGCTTCTACCGACTAAAAACCTCACGTAACGCTCAACAGCCTATGGTTGGTAGCCCCGGGGAAGCCCTCGGAAGGATGTCCCAGGACGCCCAACAGACCTTAGGCCACCACTGCGGCCTCGCCCAGGGGGTAGTTCGGGTGCTATTACGCGTTTGTGGGGGGTTTCGGGTGTGATCCCGCTTCCAAGGGGGGGCGTGCGTGGGTTGCTCACGTCACGCTGCCGTCATGGGCCTGCTTCTGTAAAGACGGTGAGTGACCCTCTCACCGTCCTCAGTTCCCCGGTCATGGAGGCCGATAGTCCTCGGTGAAGACACGTCGGCGGCGCCCAGGCCGCCGACTGCGGAACTCGGGTGGGAGAGTTCTCGCCCTCGCTCGCTCTTCGCCCCGCCGTCTCTTTCACTCACATGACCTGCTCGCAGAAAGAGGCGCACTTACTCCCGCTGGAGAGCATGGCTAGCACCATGGTCTCGAGCGAGAGAGTGTCCACGTCCATTGCGACTCCCTTAGCGATCTTCACAGGAACAATAGCTACGCGCGTCGCACTCAATGTGTCCTCTATGATTGTAGTACGTAAAGTCTTCGCTAGGATCAAGTCACAGATCTAGCACCTACCTAGGTACTTATACTGTTGCTTTAGACTAATATGCGAGCCTCCTCGTAGTGTGGCTTTACCCATAACTACTTATTATATCTTTACAGAGGTCGTATCACTCACAGTGAACTTACCACGTAACAATACAGTGATGGAGTTACATGACGCCAAAGCTCGTGGCAATCGCAGCTCTTGGATTTATTATGAATTTGATGAAGGCGATACTGTGATTCCCGAATGTTATCATAAAGTCATAACTGAGGCAGTCCCTGAGATGACTTATAAATTAAACGGATCAGGTATTATTTTATACAAAGTATAATTTGAAGCGTCTGTACGTAATATTTAAATGAAAGCTTTATTATGAATTGATGCAAAATGTGAATCAATTCAAGAATAAGCTTGATAAACAACTGAATTTAATTAAAAGCTAATGGAGAACAGCAGGGTACAGGCACTACCAGTTGATTCAGCTGCTGCCTGATTTAAAATACTAATATACCTACAGACCATATTGTACTCACATGACAAGATAACTCGACTAGGTATACTGTTGATTGATGGCACTTGGTGACACTGGCTGCACAATGCACATACTTAAAACACCACTTGTACTGTTCCACAATATTTATTTATAAAGCTGACCAGTTTCAATTAAACTTTGATAATGGCGGGAGGCAAAACCTGTCAGATTTTTATATGAATATTGTGGAACAGTACAAGTGGTGTAACTGTAGGCGTTTGGAAAAACCGAGGCAGGAAGATCATTCCACAACCTAAGCGTGCGCGGAAGAAAGCCCCTATCGGATCTACCATGCTCGAACGCTCCGGACGTAGAGTGTGAGGATAACCTCCTTGTCTAAGGCGAGCGGTGTGATGATAAAATGTAGCCGCGGGCATCATATCAAACAATTCCTCAGAGCATATACCATTGTACAGGTGGTAGAAACACGCTCGGAGGCAAATTCTCTCCTGTCGCAAAGAAGTTCCACAATACCTGAAAGTATCGGATCGTCGACGACTCTCACAGCTCACCTTTGGACCTTTGGAGGTCCAAGGAACGTCGTCATGCAATGAGTCCCGACGCAGCACAATGCTTTTTATAAAAAACCTTGTTAGGTCTGAAAGTAACTGGATTAACCCTGTTATTATTTTTCAGTATTTACACCCCAGAGTATAAATTTGACACCATTTCACGACAACATTATGTTTCAATGCAGCGTAAAAGAAATGACTCACACACCCGAACCAGACTCAGAGGTTTATAAAAATATTTATGTCTTGTTCCGTAAGAGAGCCTTCATCCCCTTCATCCCTACGACGCCGATCACGCCATCTACTATTGGTGAGTAAGTCCACCTTATAATAGCTGTATTTGTAAGTAACTTTAATAGTATGCTTGTCTGCCACTCTAGTGGTATATATGTATAAAAAAAAAGTACCCCAAAAATATAATGCTTTTTTGGTTTTTATACCTCCACCGTGGCAGACAAGCATACTGCCAATTGTAACGCTACGCTTGAGGCGCTACACTTGCGCTGCTGACCCTGTAAGAATCCTCAAAGGCCCCAAAGAACCCCATACTGTAGGCGTTTGGGAAAACCGATGCAGGGAGATCATTCCACAATCACAGCGTGCGCGGAAGAAAGCCCGTATTGGATCTTACCATACTCGAACGCTCCGGATGCAGAGTGTGAGCTTGAATGACGCTGAAATAAATTTCAAGTACATTACTTAAAATAATAAATAAATAAATATTTGTGAACAACATCATCTAGCCATACTTTGGTAATACATACATATTATACATAGAAACCCCCCAAATTCCTAAACAAACATTTGTGGATCACATAAATATTTAGACCGATTCAGGAATCGAACCCAGGACCTCTACTACGCCACAAAGGCAGTCAAATAATGGAAATAGACTGAATTTGTAGACATTTACGATTACCACTCTGCTCTTCTGCGTAGTAGCGTAATAATACATTGTCTATCTCTATAACATTTAATACGGTTCGTATGAAGTCCTACAAAAGAAAGAGAAAGAAGATCTAGAGCTCTTACGGGATGAATAGAACGAGTTTAGTACCTCTGATGTTGCAAACCTTCATACGCTTATTGTCTTGCCTCGTATATTAACATAAAAAAATAAAAGTAATATTCTAAACAGTAGGTTTTTTCTAATTGATAAACTCTGTAACCACTCAACCGACTTTTTTTATACGATTACGATTGTTGATTGGTTTCGCCTCTCGGAAATCTTTTGATGTCCAATGATTTGAAAAGAGAATGCTATGAGGCGAAACGGGTCAGTTACCCTTTAACATTCTGGAACAGTACAAGTGGTGTTCTATTCACCATATTAAATACTAGCTGACCCGCGCAACTTCGTTTGCGCCACATAATAGAGAGTATTACCTGTTCCCGTCGCATTTACTCCCGTCGCGTTGCGTTTACTCCCGTAGCGTCTCGTCGTTAATACTCAATACTACGTGAGAGAGAGAGAGAGAGAGAAAGGTTTCTCGTCGCGTGTATTCTCGTCGCATTATTTTTAAGAACAATTTCGTTTATGAAAGAGGTATCCCGTGGCATTATTGTAGAAAACAATTGAATGCCATTAAAATGGTTATTGTGCACCAACCCAAAGATAGACACACGCTATCGCACAATTTTTTAAAACTCATTTAAGAGAAACAATTTTGTAGCACATATTTTTTACATGACTATAAATTACGCAGCACACGCAACGAAGCTCTCAAAAGGAATAACTTTTCCCCCGTTTTTGAAACATTTACTATTACTGCTCCGCTCCTATTCATTTTAACGTGATGCTATATAGCCTATGACATTCCACAATAACGTAGCTTTCTATTGGTGAAAGAATTTTTTAAATCGGTTCAGTAGATCCCGAGATTACCCCTTACAATTTAAGAAACACACAAACTTTACTTCTTTATAATGTTATTATAATGTTAGTATAGATTATGTACCTACTCAACTACAGTACACACTTATTTTATTTCCATTAATAAAATAGAAGAAAGGAGAAAGAAAGAAAGAAAATTATCAGGCACAGTAAATACATCATAAATTATATTAGTGCAAAAAATACAAATACCTACAGTGCATACACCCGTAAAGGCAGCCATCTCAGCTATAAGCTATCATACCATTCATGGAAATGGTAATCTTAAGGTCAAAGCCCACTATAACGACTCCACTCCCACCCGGCAAAAACAATATAATTCAAATATAGGCTTTAAATATTGCTCTTTAGATATATTTTACATTGCCATCATCAATTAGCAGACAGCTCGCTGTCAGCGAGCTTACCGCCGTCAGACTGCTCGGGAGTGGACGCCTCGCTGGGTGTGCGTTGTAGACGAGCGGTCGGCGCGGTGCCCGCGCGCTTACTGCTAGGAGTCGCCGCACCGGCACCGATCGCGAACTGTGTCTATTGCGAAAGGCGAGAGCGGTCGGCGGGTGGACAGCTGGCCGTCTGCTAGCTGTCGCCGCGTGGACTGCTGGGTGCGTGCTAGATGTCGCCGCGTAGACTGCGAGCAGTAGCCTTCTTTTAGGGCAGTGTTGGGTGGGAGCGGTGTTGGAGCGGGGTGGTTATAGTGTGCTATGACCTTTACCCGTCGCAACACGGGTCCCCATCGCCACCCGGGGCATATTACATAATTATGAGTGTCCTATAATTAATTATTATACCTACTCAATATAATATCCTAACACTTACAGAATGTAAATGTCCAAATTATGAGATTGTTTTTTTACTTTTCAGAATCATTTCCGAGCCAAAGTGAGAGTAAGTATCTTTTGTGTACGGGTATATACCAAATCAATGTGATAGACTATCCCAGTCCAATGCTGGAAAAAGGCTTCACCAATTTTAATTTTACCATACGGGTAGTATTAAGCATGCCAAATTGACGCCGCCGCCCGCCTGATGGAAAGTCATGGCGATATCTAGCGACTGGGGGTCACTCTCACAGTCTGAAGACTTCTGACAGTGGTCCTCAAGTTGGCAGCCCTGTGATGTGCCTCTTCCCGCTCCGCTTGAAGAGCCCGGGGTTGTAAGCGGGGCAGCAGTTACAATGCTTTTTAGTTCGATAGAGAGAAAACAAATCGAATATTATATTGAATCAAATAAGCATTCATTTCACGATAACATTGTGTTTGAATGCTTATTAAAAATAAACGTTTCTTTTTGTTTAACGTGAGGGAAAATCCTCATGGATGTTATGCCGGACTCCTACCGACTAAAAAACCTCGCGTAACGCCCAACAGCCTATGGTTGGAAGTCCCGGGTAAGCCCTCGGTAGGATGTCCCAGGACTCCCAACAGACCTACGGCTGCCACTGCGGCCTCGCCTAGGGGGTGGTTCGGGTGCTATCCCGCGTCTTCGGGGGGTTTCGGGTGTGATACCGCTTCTAAGGGGGGGGGGGGGGGGGGGCGCGCGTAAGTTCCTCACGTCACGCTGCCGTCATGGGCCTGCTTCTGTAAGGCGGTGAGCAGCTCTCTCACCGTCCTCAGGCCCCCGGTCATAGAGGCCGATAGTCCTGGGCGAATAATTAACCTTTGATGTTTTTTTGTTGAACCAGATTTCCCGGAGTGGGTGCTCGGGATCCTTGCTTTATTGGTGAGCGTCATTGTCGTGTATATATGCACTGTGGCGTGCAAAATGAGAAAACGCCCCCAAAAGGTAAAGTATTCAGTTTTTATTTAGGTTGTACTAGATGGCTACGTCCGCGTGGAATTTTCCACTTCCCGTAGGAACTCATTCCGTGGATAAAAAGTTGCCTATGTGTTATTCTGGTCTGTAATCTATCTCTGTAGGCCTGTATCAATTTCGGCCAGATCTGTTCAGTCGTTGAGCGTGAAAGATTATTGAAATCCAGATATCCACACACACGAAATTTGAGCTTTATATTATTAGCAAGGTTGAGTGAAAATATTGTTTTAGACGGTTTTTACATCACGCCAAATTAAGTTTGTGCTCGCTATGAAATCTGGACAAACGATAATAGTAGTTTATGACACTGTTGTATAATAAGGGTTCTTATAACACGAGTGTGTTTTAAAAAAACGAGCCGTAGGCGAGTATTTTTATAGTATCACACGAGTGTTATAAGACCAAGTTATTTACAGTGTCATACACTACTTTATCTACTCTCATACTATAATACCTGATTTCATTTTCTCATATATAGTTGCTCCTTGATTTCGTCGGTAACAGGTTCATGGTCATGTTTGACGCAGTTTCCAGAATGTCTGGTGGTGTACAATTACCACCATCCTCGCTTTAAGACATGTTTTACACACAAAACTAATTTATTTTACAAACAAAACCAAACTTTGTTTAATTTAAATGTAAAATGTTGGCGCCAAGGCGCAAACATCGATTGCGCATGCGTGTCTCTTTTTTTTTTCAGGCTGCGGAGGCACTACTTTTTTTAAAAGTAGAGGTTCAAACCTCTCTTTCCAGCTGGATGTTGTTTAAGTGTATCGTAATGATTAAAAAGTTATATTATGATATAGGTGTCCATACAAGACCTGTATCGTAATAAAACTTTTTTTTGGCCTGTGCGTAATGTTTGTCATAAGAGTATTAATTTCAATTTTATAATCTTTGTATTACATGTAGTATCAGAGTAGATAAAAATATTTTATATTAATATTTTTCTACGAATACCTACTTAGTCACTGTAATAAATTCTTAAACCGTTAGATTGTAAGTTATCTAGCCTTCTACTTTTCCACATTATTTACTTCGTAACCTGACTGGTTTCGCCTTACCGCATTTCAGTTAACCTTTGCTAATGCCGTAAGGCGAAACCAGTCAGGTTCCAAAGTAAATAAAAATAATATAAATATTCTTTGAATTCCAGAAGGATTATTCGATTTATTAGTACGTTTGTTTGTACCTAGTCATGTGTTCAATAAGTTCATACAGTTTACCAGTGATTGGACTTAATAAATTATTATTATAATTTTCAGAGAAGAACCGGCGAAAATAATTACCAAAATCTTCACTCCGACCAGAGTCATGACGTGCCGATAGCACCTTACCCTCAACAGTGGTCACACACAGAAGAGTCAAATTACCACGTCCCCATAGACACTAGAAATGACAACGCAATATATGCGGAACCCGTACGTGGGGTAGATGACCCTTACGCGGTCCCTATACCAAAAAGCCAAAGAAAAATCAGTAAGCTTCATGAAGAATCGCCTTATGCTGAAATCGGCTCTTATCAGACTACACAAATTTACTCTGATTCAGGAGCATCTGAATATGCCAGCGTGAGAGAATTGTATACTCAAGTTTTGCCTAAACATGCTAGAAAAAGTAATCAGAACTCCTATGATAATACGTTTCCTAATTCGCCTTATGTTAACAGTAAAAGTTCTGAATATGTTGAGCCCACTTATTGCCAGGCATATAGAAAATAGTTCTGGGGTTAACATTTTTGAGTAAAGTTCGATCATTGTTAAAGTGCGTAATGAGCTGCAGATGAACTTTATTGAGTAAAAGTTCGAACATCATTATATACGAGACAAGATTGCGGCAACGTAGAATTTATTTCCCACGAAAACGCCAATGTGTAATCGGAATACCACATAGACTTCTTATCCCGGTACATGGCTTGATTATGGCCTATATATGGACTCTCACCGCAATAATCTAGAAATGTACCAATTTTCAGCCAGATCCGTTCAGCAGTTAGAGCGTCAGAGAGTAACAAACATCCTGATATCCATACTCACAAACTTTCGCATTTATAATATTGTATTAAGTAATAAGATAGTTCTAGTAATAGTTAATTTGCGTAATAAGCTTTAGACGAACTTTATTGAGTAAAAGTTCGATCGTCTTTAGATGAGAAATGTAAACGACCTTTTTACAGTTTTGACTTTTCTATCATTTTATTATAATGTATAGATGATTGCTTGATTGCACTTTTCTTAAAGAAGTTCACTTGACTTTGTTAGAAATAGCTTTATTTTTAAGGTGTTTAAATGTAAAAATAAATTTTCTGATAATTTATATTTGTTATTTATATTTGTACGAAAGTACATATATTTTTCAATCCAGGCAGTCTTTCAATATGATTTTTTCCGAGAGGTCGAAGTTATCTATTTGCAAATTTTAGATTGTCAGAGAAGTAAAAAATTTTAAATCTATGGTCAGATCCTTACCTATATTTAAAAAAAATACGAGGAAACGTATTCATGTTATCAATTCCAGCCAAAACCCTTGACCTAGAAACTTAAATTTCATAGGGTGATAAGAGGATACCGCACGATTTCCGGTAAGGCAGCATGTCTCCTAATGTCTTATAGTACCTAATGGGTACCTTCTTTCTCATAAGACACCAATAAAATAACTACCCAATCATGAACATTATCTCTAACACTTATATCCATCCAAAGGTTGCCTGGAAGAAATTGCATTTAGCGATAAGGCCTTTGTACGCCATTGCAGATCATCTTCAATGCCTCTCTTAGCGAAGGCATCTTTCCTGAAGCCTGGAAAAAAGCCAGGATCACGCCCGTCTACAAGAAAGGAGACCCTGCAGACATTAGAAACTATCGGCCAATATCGATACTGTCATGTTTTTCTAGAATTCTTGAGTCATTGGTTTGTGCGGTCGTTACACATCACTTTGACAAGTTTATCTCCACATCTCAGCATGGTTTTAAGACTGGCCGAAGTGTGGAAACCAATCTCGTGCAATATGTGTCAGATGTATCTTTGGCTCTTGATAATAGATTAGAAGTTGACGCTATATATACAGACTTTAGTAGCGCTTTCGATAAAGTGAATCATTCAATATTGTTGTCGACGTTGTAATATAACGGAGTGCATGGCTCACTGTTCAAATGGTTCACGTCATATCTATCTCGTAGATCCCAACTCGTTGCCCTGAATGGATATGAATCGTATCCTTATTATGCCATCTCAGGAGTTCCCATCTTGCACCTGTTCTCTTCTCACTTTTTATCGACGACATAACTAGCCAGATACGTAACTGTAAATACTTGATGTTTGCCGATGATCTAAAAATATACAAAACCGTGAACTCTGACAATGACTCCATATTAATCCAACAGGACCTTTTGAGGATCGAGGCTTGGTGCACGCTGAACCATATGAAACTAAACGTTAAAAAATGCAGTCATATACGTTTCACGAGAAAAAAACAATCTCAATTAGCATCATATAATATGAATGGCATCCAATTGAGTACTGTTAGCGAGGTGCGAGATCTAGGTGTAATAATGGATAGCGAACTAAATTTCAGAAGTCACATTAGTAGCATTGTGAACAAATCTGCACAAATGTTAGGATTTTTCCAAAAATAATCACTAAAGGTTTTAAAATGGAGCGAACTAAAATAACATTATACAACTCCCTGGTGCGTAGTGACCTCGAATTCTGTAGCGTAGCCTGGAATCCACATTATGCTGTCCATTCGCAAAGAATCGAAATAATACAGAGAGCTTTCACCAAACACCTTGCATGTACTACAAACAGAGTAACCCCAAGATGTCCGTACCATGAACGTATAAAAAGTTTTAAAATGAACTCACTACGCGAACGTAGGAGATTCAAAGATCTGATGTTCTTCTATAAATTAGCAAATAGTCTACTTGACTGTAATGAACTTGTTGCCCGTTTAAATATTGATGTGCCTTACAAATTACCGAGACACCCCATAACTGAGTTTTATCATGTAGGGCCCAGCAAAACGAATATCGGAGTAAATTCACCACTGATAAGAATGAGTAGGTGCATGAATACTTTTCTTGGAACTGTACCGGACGCCGACATACACCACGATTCACAGGGCTCCTTTAGATCCAAAATCCTACAGTCTCTAGGTAACTAGACTGATAAGAAGTTTAACTTTGTATCCTTAACCCGTAATTGGCTAGTGTGTAAGACTGTTACAAATTGTCTAGTTTAGTTATAAATTATTGTACGCACGAGCTGTGGGAAAACCTTAATAAATAAATAAAAATAAATAAAATAAGGCCGCCCGTTGTACATTTATAAAACATGTTTTCCGTTTGTTTTGTAATTCTAAATTGGTGTACAATAAAGAACATTTCTATTCTATTCTATTCTATTCTATTCTATTCTCCTAGCCGGGACCCCTCCATGGGACCTGGAAGCGAGAGCCCTTGCGTCATTGTTCCGAAGGCGCAAGGAGGCGCTGGAGCGGGGCCAAAGGCCTGCGTCTCGAGAAATCGAGGCTCAGCGGTCCCTGCTCCACCAGGAAACCGTGGAGACATGGAAGGTGCGACTTGAGCATCCAAAGGGGGGATTCGCCACAATCGCAGCTGTGCACTGCGAGGACCGCAGCGATGACACGGCGCTCCACACGCTGGTGAAGTGCACGGCGTGGGCGCAACAGCGCCAGGTCCTCGTAGTGGGTCTGGACGTGGACACTCTCTCGCTCGAGACCATGGTGCGAGCCATGCTCTCCAGCGGGAGTAAGTGGGACTGCGCCGCCTCTTTCTGCGACCAGCTCATGCTCGTGAAGAAAAGTTTGGTGAAGGATTTTGTACCTTTAAGGTTAAATTTCCAAAAAATCCTTTCTTAGCGGAAGCTAATACCTTAAATTGTATGCTTCCGCTAAGAAAGGATTTTTGAAAATTTAACCGTGAGGTACAAAATCTTTCACCAAACTTTAACAAAATCAATCTTTAATTTAATACTTAGCAAACTTAGGTGACTTTTTTTATTTTACGTGAGGGAAAATCCTCCAAGGATGCTATGCTGGACTCTTACCGACTAAAAAACCTCACGTAACGCCCAACAGCCTGTGGTTGGGAGCCCCGGGTAAGCCCTCGGAAGGATGCCCCGGGACTCCCAACAGACCCACGGCCGGCGCTGCGGCCTCGCCCAGGGGGTGGTTCGGGTGCTATCCCGCGTCTTTGGGAGGTTTCGAGTGTGATCCCGCTTCTAAGGGGGGGGGGGGGGGGGGGGGGGCGTGCGTGAGTTGCTCACGTCACCCTGCCGTCATGGGCCTGCTTCTGTAAGGACTGTGAGCGACCCTCTCACCGTCCTCAGACCCATGGTCATGGAGGCCGATAGTCCTCCGCGAAGACACGTCGCCGGTGCCCAGGCCACCGACTGCGGAATTCGGGTGGGAGAGCTCTCTCCCGCAGCCGCCCCGCCGCCGCCTCCTTCACGAGCATGACCTGGTCGCAGAAAGAGGCGGCGCAGTCCCACTTACTCCCGCTGGAGAGCATGGCTCGCACCATGGTCTCGAGCGAGAGAGTGTCCACGTCCAGACCCACTACGAGGACCTGGCGCTGTTGCGCCCTTGCCGTGCACTTCACCAGCGTATAGAGTGCCGTGTCATCGCTGCGGTCCTCGCAGTGCTGACACTCATCCGTGGTTTCCCGGTGTTTTCGCCACAGGTACCTACCGAAGCTACCGTGCCCGGCAAGCATCTGTGTTAACCGGTAGGAGAGAGCACCGTGTCTCCTCTCCAGCCACTCGTATATGACCGGTCTGACGGCCGCGATTGTGGCGAATCCCCCCTTTGGTTGCTCAAGTCGCACCTTCCATGTCTCGACGGTTTCCTGGTGAAGCAGTGACCGCTGAGCCTCGATTTCACGAGACGCAGGCGTTTGGCCCCGCTCCAGCGCCTCCTTGCGCCATCGGAACAATGACGCAAGGGCTCTCGCTTCCAGGTCCCATGGAGGGGTCCCGGCTAGAAGACATGCCGCCTTACCGGAAATCGTGCGGTATCCTCATATCACCCTGACGGCCATCAGGTGATTATATTCTTTTATATATATTGATGACAGGTGACTATATTCGAGCAGCGTTACACCCTGTTCTGTTTCTATGCGTTCAGTATATTATAGAGAGCTCACAATATGTTGGTTACCCACCTTTTCATACATTTTATGTCAGGAGCTGCTAATTAAATAATGACATTCTTTATTCCAATTCACGTTATATAGGTATTTTGTATTATCTCATTTCATAATTTTAAGGTTCGATATAATACTATAGAAGTCGACTTGTCTATGACTAGTTTTCCAATATAAAAAAGGCGTGCAATGTTGTGGACGACCGTTTTTCGACGATCGACCGCTGAAGAGTAAAGAACTACACACCTTGGTGATCAGTGTGATCCATGTGATATCAGTGTCGCCGTGATTGTAAGAATGTTCCAAGTTATTTACTAATTAGCTACTTGTGTAATGATTACGTTCAGGGTGTAGTAAATTTGTTAAATAAACTGATAGAAATCTGCTTTGTAAATCTCCGTGTATATTTTTTTATTAACATTCCTGGCTATTGCTAACAATACAATATACATAGTTATCAGGTAAATTATACAATTAAATGGTGTCTTTCACTACGTACACCGGATAACAGCCGATAAGTACCATCTAGGTAGTATTGGTATGTTCTAATCTAAATTATAATTATAGTGTTACTGACGTGCCGGAAAAAGCGCCATCTAGTCTCAGTATTGGTAGCATTTTTTTCTAACACATGGAACAATAATAGGTTGCGAGCAGGATTCGAACCTGCACCATCTGCCACTACTACTAATCTGCTACTACTACTGCTACTCTACTAATACTACTGATGAATATGGAGAATGCCTACACCACAACTGTACTTCGGGATGAATATAGGTTCGCTCGCAAAGAAACACACGTCCGTTACACCTGGCGTTTAATCAACGACAAAAATATCAACCTACCTACATTACAACTACATACATACATATAATCAGGCCTTTATCCCGATCCCGAAGCGGTAGGCAGGGGCATAGTATACGCCCACATTTCACCTTATAGATTTGTATACCACGTAATAGGTGGTGAGACTTTCGCCGTGTTGAAATGGATAGGCACAGATCGCCGCGACCAGCAGTTGAAATTTTTCAAGCCGCCCATAAGGTCTACAACTTGGCATAACGATTGTCATTTTACTGACAACCGGGTTTCATTTCGAGTTTTCCTTCTCTACGCAATGGATCTTTTAGGGAAAGTGTTCCCTTAGTCGCCTCTTACGACACCCTCAGGATGTATTGGGGTGGCGACATTTTGTACTGTAACCCGTCACAACACGAGACCCCGTAGCCACACGGGACTGCTAATACTTACTGTAACCACAGATTACTAAATAGTTACTACGTAACAGATACATCACTCCCATACAAAAGCGACAATACCTACGCTATATTAGCCTACAAAATTTTAATAATAATACCTCGGTCATTCTCAGCCGGCGCAAATCCGCGTCGAAAACCAATACCTGTAGATTACTTATCAATATGATTTTTTTTCTACAAATTGTACGGTCAAAAATAGTAGGGGGGGCCTGTGGTTTTTTTAGATTAATTACGTAAAAGCTTGTTTAAAAAAATTAAAACTACGAAAATATTGACCTCGGTGTCGCGTCCGGTCCCGTATTGCAGCGAAAATTATTTTTTATCTTTTTTTCTCCAATATAGGTGTTATATGTGCATATTTTCACAAATAACTTGATAACTATTTACTCTATTTATAACATTACTAAGCCATTATCGGCATTACTAGATAAGTTACAATTGGTTGTCTTTACGTCCGACGTTCAGAATTGACTTCAGTGGCGCGCACCGATTCGTTCATTACTCTGTATCTCTAGCGACTGCAAGAATAGTTGTTCAAGTAATACAAACTGTCAGTTACACCGCACCGGTGGTAAGGACTAGACGTCGGTGTGTCATCGCCCCACTGTTTTCTTAAGGTTCGTAATCATTTTCGGTGGCTTGGTATATACCTAAAATTGATTTCGGTGCATCCATTTTATCCTCAATTATTTGAACAAATGATGTAAAGCTATATTAAAAGTGTGTCTTTTATGTATAAGATTTCAGTAAAAAACATAAGTATAATACAGATTACTTTTAAAAATATATAGGATTTTGCTAAATATTTTGATTTCAGTGCCCTTGATTCCGGTGTTTTTTAGTGGAAATACTTGCACGGAGACCAATATTTAAAAGCACCGAAATCAATCAATAATTTATTTATTTGCATTTTTCAACTGCCTCGTTGGTCTGGAGGTAAAAATGTACGACTGCGAATAACGAGGTCTTGGGTTCAATTCCCACCAGAGTCAAATATCTGTGTGATCCATAATGATTTCGGTCCATTTTGATTTCGGTGGACACCATTATAAAAAAGTAAAATCCCTTCATAACCATTCAGTCTATACAGTTCCCTCAACTACTGAAATGTTTTAAATTGACACTAGATTTGATATTTCATTGATGTAAGTAAAACCTTAGTTGAAAAAAAAAATTGTACACTGAAGTCAACCAAATAATGAGCCGCCTGATAATGACCCACCTGCTGCTCAGAACGAGAAGAATTGTACCTTAAACACGCGCTCATTGCGGCGAGACTATGTTGCCGCTGTGCGAGTAACGTCATCGTAAGAATGCGCTAGGGTTGAACCTATAATTATTGTTGTAATAAAACAAATGTTACGAATCAACCATGTTTTAATACACTTTTATTAGGTCGACGTGTATGTAACTAACAATGTAAATGGAATGTAAGGAAAAAAATTATGAATGGTTTAAAAAAACACTAGAAAAACACGCTTTTATAAATGCACGTAAATACCAAAAATAAATTATGAATCACAGTAGGCAGGTATACCTATAATTATATTGTTCATCTTATGCCTACCCATAACTAAAATATCAAAGAAATCTAAAATTAACTGCAGCGTAAGTACCGGCTATTCACCTATCTCACCCGGCTATCCTACCTTACTATGTTGCACACACATACATATGGTCACGCGTTGATCTCCGAAGGGGAAGGCAGAGGCATATTAGATGCCCACATTAAATTTCATTTTTAGGGTTTCGTAGGCAAATGGCAAAAACGGAACCCTTATTGATTCGTCATGTCTGTCTGTCCGTCTGTCTGTCCGTCAGTGTGTCACAGCCACTTTTCTCCGAAACTATAAGGCCTATGATATTGAAACTTGGTAACTAGATGTATTCTGTGAACCGCATTAAGATTCTTATGTAAAACTAGAAAAAAAGCAGTAAATTTTGGGGGTCCCCATACTCAGAACTGAAACTGAATTTTTTTTATTTGATCAAAACCATACTTGTAGGGTATCTATAGATAGGTCTTCAAAAATGCTCTTGAGGTATCTCACATCATATTTTTCTAAACTGAATAGTTTGAGTAAGAGACACTTCCAAAGTGAAAAATGTGTCCCCCCCCCCCTCTAACTTCTAAACTAAGAGAATGATAAATCTAAAAAGAAGATATGATGTATATTGCCATAAAACTACCAACGAAAATTGATTTGAACGAGATAGAGCTGGTAGTTTTTTTTAATACGTCTGAAACCGCAATTTTCGGTTAGAAAAATCACTACCACTGCGAACGTGTTAAAACATCAATCAAAGTTACAACAAACTATAAGAACTTTTATATTATGCTACTTGCTGCTACGAAAGCCTTCATGGGCGAGTCCAACTCGCACTTGGCCAGTTTTTTTATAGTTTGTACCAAGTACAGGTTGTGACCCTCTGCTGTTTAAATTTTTCAAACCGCCGAAAAAGGCCTTTAACTTGGCTGACTGCTATTTTATTGGCAACCGGAACCAACGGCCTAGCGTGCCTTCCGAAGCACGGAAACGCTCAAATAAAGCTCACAAAGTGGTCACATGAATGGTCACCCATCCAAGAACTGGCCATAGTGAAAGTTGCTTACTACAGTGATCTATTACAGAACTCTGAGTCCCCGGGGCCACGAGAACTTCGACTACCTATAAAACCTATTTACCTACAAATTCTATAAAACATTTTCGTTAGTAGTTTTTATGGCAATGTAGATTTTTTATTTTGGATTTATCATTCTCTTAGTTTAGATGTTAGAGGGGGGGACACACACATTTTTTCCACTTTGGAAGTCTCATACGCAAACTATTCAGTTTAGAAAAAAATGATGTTAGAAACCTCAAAAGCATTTTTGAAGACCTATCTATAGATACCCCACAGGAATGGGTTTGACGAAAAAAAAAATTTGAGTTTCATTTCGAAGTATGGGGACCCCAAAATTTGCTGCTTTTTTTCTGGTTTTATGTAAAAATCTTAATATGGTTCATAGAATACATCTACTTACCAAGATACAATGGCATAGGTTTTATAGTTTCGGAGAAAAATGGCTGTGACACACGGACGGACAGACAGACAGACAGACATGACGAATCTATAAGGGTTCCGTTTTTGCCATTCGGCTACGGATCCCTAAAAACGACAATTTTTGTTTTGTTTTTGTACTATTACACCCATCCACTTCACAATTATTACGTGGTTTCGGTATTTCGAAGCGTAAGCGCGGGAAACGTGCGGTACGGTGTGATGCGAGCGCTCAGTCGGGCGTTCGGCAGCCCTCTGCCAGTTGGATCCCCAGGGATATGCCGAGCGGTAGGTACGTAGCGCGCGGTTTTGAGCGAGTGACGGAGGCCTGCTGTAACTAATCTACTACTACTCTAGATTAACGTCTCCAAGACGTATAAATAAAAAAAAAAATAGTAAATACGGAAAAATTGAATAACCTCCTTCTCTTTTTAAGTCGGTTAAAAAGAAAAAAAATGTACTGTTACTAGCACCGACAGGCATTTTTGATTTTTGGGCTGACGTCGACGTATTCATCTTTATTTACACTTTATGTAGGTACACACATGTATTTAACAAAGAAGGAGTTAGGAGAAAAGAGTACAATGGCACTGCTTATTTCTACAAGAAATCTCTTCCAGCAGGCCGGCGAGAGGAGAGCATGACAACAATAGAGTTGAAAGAGGTAGAAGTGTGTAAAAAAAAATATCTAGATAAAAACAAGCGATTATACATACTTTAGAAATAAATATTCCAAACACACATATATCATATACACATATACATAAATACAGATATATAAATAGGTACTTATTATTATTAGTTATAAATATATACATAAAGATTATGGATATATACATATATACATTTATACATACATACATAGGAGAAATGACGACATTAGCTATTAAAAGTGGTTGAGAGATAGTGTTCGCGGACTTTTTTCTTGAAACACGCTGCTGTATTAATATCTCTGATATCTGGTGGCAAGCAATTCCACAGCCTAACAGCATGAACCGTGAAGGAATAGGAATAGAAATCGGATTTGTGGCGTGGGAATTTAAGAATGGAGCGAAGGTGTGTCCTGCAGGGAGCTTCAGGAGAACGTGCATATGAGAATCGCTCCCTAAGGTAGGACGGGGACTTTGGGTTGTGCAGTATGTTAAAGAGGAGGCAAAGTATCCGAGTGTTCCTGTGAAGTCGGATTGGGAGCCACTTGAGTTTTTGGCGAAATTGAGAAACATGGTCATACTTCCTTAGGTTAAAAATAAAACGAATGCATAAATTCTGCAGCCTCTCAAGTTTGTCTAGCAGCTCACTTCAGCATCTTCTGGAATTTTAGGGTTCATTGGAGCATACGTACAAATCCCAGTCGGTATCTCGGGTTCTGGATGTATCGCTCTTGGTCTGTCTAAATTTTGCCTTAAGGTAATCAAATTCTGAAACATAAAATCATATTTTTACACCGAAATATTAGAGGGTTCTGGTAGCGTTTTGTTTGGCTATGGTCCGCTAAATACGCCGTAGGCTGCGTAGCAACGTTACGACGACGGGCGTATGGAGTAGTGCAGGGCTTCCCAAAATTATTTATCCTGTGACGCCCTTGGGACTCGGCTTTAAGTTTATAATTTTTGTTAGAGAGTAGAAATAAAATCAAATATAAAAGAAACATTTACGTCACTGACTGTCCAATGCAGTTGAATTCGAGGTAAGCTTTCGTTGGTGGTGTTGCTGGATATTATGAATGCTTGCAACACCATCCCTTGGCACAGCGCAGATCATCGCCGAGGCACTGAGGTACCTACCACAGCGTCAGCTGGTATTCGACAGTCGCTAGGCGGTGAGATTTTAAGTAAGTTACTGACGTACGCCGCGCCACTAGGAGCACTAGCTGGCCGAGCCAGCAAGTGCTTGTCGCCGCCTTTACTATGGTATAATTCACTCCAAGGAAGTCTACGCAGCGCCCATTTGGTTGGGCATTATGAAACAGAAGCTTCAGTTTGGAAAATTGCAACTATCATTTCTTTTTCTGTGTCTGGAAAGATTTGTAAACCAAAGGTATTGTACAGATTATAAAAAAAAAATGGCGATCACTCGACTCGCTCGCGACGCCCCAAGGACAATGCCGCGACGCCCCACAGTGTCACAACGCACAGTTTGGGAAGCCCTGGAGTAGTGTATTGTCAGAGGGGGAAAGTCTCCATATGGCGCCTCCCCTCTAGATCAAAGTCGTAGGCCGTGTTGTTCTATGTTTTAGCGTTTAAGCTACCTTTCTGGTGGTGTACGCATAATCATACAGCATCCCAGACGATGTATGTTCACCGTTTGTCACACCACTATCAAGTCTGTCATCGATGTACTCGTATTGATGACCGTCGTTGTGATCCAGTGGCAAGGATGGTGGGGTTCCTCTCTGTGAGTTTTGCGGTTTGATATTCTGTAAAAAATATTTTTTTATGTAAGTATTAGGAGAATACCTTACAGCTAGATACGAATAAAATCGTAACAGGTCGCTATCTGTACATTGAAGATATATAAGAAAAAAGTTTATAGGGGGGCTTTTTGGACGCACTAGAACCCAAAACAATGGCTTTTAGAATTTTTGTCTGTTTATCTGTACGTTTGTGCACGCTAATCTCAGCAACCGCTGAACCGATTGCGATGCAGTTTTCCTTATTGCGTTGCGGTTTTCTCCACTTAAAACTTAGTGTTTGTTTCATGTTAATCGGTTCATAAATAAAAAAGTTATATCAATCTAAAGATAATGCAGCGTACGAAGTCGCGGGCTACAGCTAGTAAAAATATCTTTAAAATTATGTGATCAGTAACAAGAAGTCGAATCTTACAATTCGATTTCTGAAATACTTGTACCCTAGGTACATACTACCACTATACTACTAAGGGCAGGATTCGACCAAAATCGGAGTAAGACAATAGAGAATAGCTTGTACTGAAGTAGTCTACTTCAGTATGGTTACCATAGTTACGTTGTGCTCATTAGTTCACACCGGATATATGATTTACTAAACAAAAATACGAATTTCTTATCAAAAATACTAACTTACAATCTTATAACGGAATGGGTTAGGTTGTGGCGATCGCACCACGCACTAGCACTGCCTTAAGTTACAACCTAGCCTTAAGTTACCGCCAAAATGTATATTTGACAGATATTGTCTATGTCAATTATTACACACAACTTTTCCCGCTCGCTACGAAGTGTAGACTCATAAAACTTAACTAATTGTAATTCCGACAAATCGGATATTGTACACCACTGTAAATCTATAGGTACTTCAATACTAATATTATAAAGAAGTAAAGTTTGTGTGTTTGTTAAATTGTAAGGGATTACCCCTTACAATTTAACAAACACACAAACAGGATCATGTGCCCAATTTTAAAAATTCTTTTACCAATAGAAAGCTACGTTATTTTAGAGTGTCATAGGCTATAATATAGCATCACGCTACAACGAATAGGAGCGGAGCAGTAATAGTAAATGTTTCAAAAACGGGGGAAAAGTTATTCCTTTTGAGAGCTTCGTTGCGTGTGCTGCGTAAATATTTATAGTTAAGTAAAACATATGTACTACAAAATTGTTACTCTTAAAAAAGTTCTAAAAAAATTGCGCGATAGCATGTGTCTATGTTTGGGTTGGTGCACAATAACTATTTTAATGGCAATCAATTTTTTTCGACAATAATGCCACGGGATACATCTTTCATAAAAGAAATTGTTCTTAAAAATAATGCGACGGGAATACATGTAAGAAACCTTTCTCTCTCTCTCTCTCTCTCTCTCTCTCACGTAGTATTGAATATTAACGACGAGACGCTACGGGAGTAAACGCAACGCGACGGGAGTAAATGCGACGGGAACAGGTAATACTCTCTCTTATGTGGTGCAAACGAAGTTGCGCGGGTCAGCTAGTGTGTTATATAATGATACAACCGTGAACATACCTACAGCAGTAAATTGTACAATCTTATAACGGAATGGGTAAGGTTAGGTTAGGTTTTTATTTTTTTAATTACTTAATTTAATTTATTTTTGTAAAGATGACTGATTAAATTGGGTTTTAAATTAGAATAAATGATGTTCCTAAAAGTAAATTAAGCAACTATTTTCCTTAAAAATGTTTTAATATTTTTGTTGAGCTAAGGAATTGTTGTATGTACTAATCGTTCGCTCTAACTTTGCCGCTGGCGTAGAGGCGTATACCCGAATTGTTAATTAGACGAAGTAAATTGACAGCAGCTAATGTCACTTCGTCATAGAAAATACGCAACATTGTATGAAGAAGTGACATTAGTTGCTGTCAATTTACTTCGTCTAATTAAAAATTCGACTTTAGTATGGAGCCGAGCGGCAAAGTTAGAGCGAACGAGCAGTAGATACTATTCTTAATAGTGATTTGTTCAGTTAAACAGTTATGCAAATAAGTAATTAAACAGTATGTGCTTAGTGTGCAAGTCAGTATTTTTGGTTTAACTTTGAAATATTTTGATATCGGTTCATTCCCCTCCCATATATATATATATATATATATATACAGGTGATTTTTTTCAAAAGGGATTCGATAGCCAAATCCGAAACTATAAGGAATAGCGAAAAATGCTCAAAGGAGGTGTGCTTCAAGCTGTAATTCTCACATTTGAAATCTCAATGAAAACGAATTTTGACAACGCCAAAAAATAGTCGTGAAATAGTCGTAAATAGTCGTACATGTAAAAAAAATAGTCGTTGTATAGTTTCGGCGTTATAGCTATAGATTAGTTAGGATTATGGCTTGAACGACAAGCTGTAATTCTCACCTCTGGTGCAAGCAAACGGTAAATTCTATCAAATTGGTTTAGGTTCCAGAAAATAGTCGTGAAATAGTCGTAACGACCTGCCAAATCTCTGAAATAGTCCATAAGCGGTTCCCGAGATGTGAAGGTCCCGTGGTGAGGATTATGGCTTGAACCTTTGAAAACTTCAAATTTCTCCGGAACGCCTGCGAATTTCGGTTCAAAGTTTGTGTCAAAAAATAGTCATGAAATAGTCGTATGAAGCTATAATAAATTTGAGCTGATTTTATGTGAAAATGAAAACTTTTTATTTTCCCTACATTTCTATTAATATAAATATAAAGTTTGTGTCAAAAATAGTCATGAAATAGTCGTATGAAGCTATAATAAATTTGAGCTGATTTTATAAGAAAATAAAAACTTTTTATTTTCCCTACATTTCTATTGATGTACAGTCGTGTACAAAATTTGTAACTTCCAATGATACTAGAAGAAGTCACGCGGTTTTACCCGCGTAGCTCCCGTTCCCGTGGGAATGTGGAAATAAAATATAGCCTATGTTTACCGGGAAGAGTGTAGCTTCCCAACAGTGAAAGAATTTTTCATATCGGTTAAGTAGTTTCGGAGCCTATTCGATGCAAACATACAAACAATCAAATCTTCTCTCGTTATAATATTGGGACAGAATATGTGGAAATAAAATATGTGATGTTATATACCAATTTAAGTGTAAACAATCCATATATCCTGTCATTCTCTTAAAAGCTTGCTACTACTAGTCTAGTACTTTTATAACAAGTTTTAATCATAATTATCACAGTTGTTTCATTCGGGTAATCACAGCAATGTTCACATTAAATCAACTCAAATTTATTGTAGCTTCATACGACTATTTCATGACTATTTTTTGGCACAAACTTTGAACCGAAATTCGCAGGCGTTCCGGAGAAATTTGAAGTTTTCAAAGGTTCAAGCCATAATCCTCACCACGGTACCTTCATATCTCGGGAACCGCTTATGGACTATTTCTGAGATTTGGCAGGTCGTTACGACTATTTCACGACTATTTTTTGGAACCTCAACCAATTCGATAGAATTTACCGTTTCCTTGCACCAGAGGTGACGATTACAGCTTGACGTTCAAGCCATAATCCTCACTAACCTATAGCTATAACGCCGAAACTATAATACGACTATTTTTTTTACATGTACGACTATTTACGACTATTTCACGACTATTTTTTGGCGTTTTCAAAATTTGTTTTTATTGAGATTTCAAATGTGAGGATTACAGCTTGAAGCACACCAAAGGAGTCACGAGCCCGATTTTAATGAAACTTAAAACCTCACATACATATAAAAAACATACAGACGAATTGAGAACCTCCTCCTTTTTTTGAAGTCTGTTAAAAATTGTGTTATTAATCAATTTATTAGTAAGGGCTATCGACAAAATTGGTTTAACGTCCTAATTTTTGCAATTAGCAGAAAGGTAAAAGGGTTTATACGACTGTTAACTAATATTTATTGACGAGTAAATTGACTTATTTTGAAATTCTAATATAATTACCAACCACTAAAATTTTTTATGCCGTGAAAATTTCTAAAAAAGGAGTGCCTTAATGTTTTGAAATTGTAATTTCTTAAATCAAATGCAGGCTAAATGACTTATCAGTATTTAGCTGCTGCTAAGGGCGCTTTATAAACCAAAATCAAAAAATAAGTGGATTTATTACACATAAATATATGAAAATATCGAAAATCACCGAAGTCTTAACGACCACAAAAGTGCTCAGATTAAATCGTAACCTAGTCCAATCGAAACAGAAAAATCAGGCGATTCTAACGATATATAAATAACTCATATTCGACCAAATTGGCTGTTAATACAGTTTGCCTTTCCAGCGTCGATAGTACATAAATGCGAAAGTTTGTGAGTGGGAATTTTTGTTTCTCCTTTACGCTCTAACTGCTGAACGGATTTGGTATGTACAGGGATACATTATAGTTTTATCCCGGAAATAAGTTCCCGCGGTAACGGGAATAAAATTTCGCGCGGGTGGTCTCTAGTAAAGAATAATCTCACGGAAGTATTTTCTTCTGGTTTTGAGAAGGGTTCTGGTCTTAAAGGCTGTTTACGATTCTTCTTAATCCTCCAAACTACAGCAGTTCCAAGAATCAGGGCCACAAATGCTGCTCCAATAGAGTAGTACAAATTAGAACCTAAAATAAAATATCAATCAAACTACTGATACAGACATATATTTGCTTAAAAGGAAGCTACATTCACTAGTTAACTAAACATGTAACTTATATGTATTGACAATAAAAAAAACACCAAAGAATAAACACATATAAACACCTATCACCGGGACCAACAACCAAAACCGGCAAAGTGCGAGTCGGACCCGCGCACGCAGGGTTCCATACCAAAAAACGGCAAAAAATCACGTTTGTTGCGTGAGAGCCCCCTTAATTCCCCTAAATAAATAATAAATAAATATTCACGGACGTTTCACACAACTCTATCTGATCCCAAAGTAAGCTAGGAATATCCTGTTTGTGTTATGGGTATCAGACCACGGATATTAATACTTATATACTTTTTAAATACATACATATTATACATAGAAACACCCAGACTCTTGAGACAAACATTAAAATTTATGGGTCACACAAATATTTGTCTCCGGTGGGAATCGAACCCACGACTGCGCCACAGAGGCAGAATTTCTCTGTTTTCAGTATTTGTTGTTATTGCGGCAACATCTGTGAAAATTTCAGCTCTTTAACTATCACGTATACAGCCTCGTGACAGACAGACAGACGGACGGCGGAGTCTCATAAATAGGGTCCCGCTTTTACCCTTTGGGTACGGAACCCTAAAAATGAATGGCAGGAACGTAAGGCGCAGGACCATGAATTGGTAGAGGCCTACGTCCAGCAGTGGACTGCTATAGGCTGATTCGATTATTTGATTGAATCAGCTTTCACAGCACTAGGCATGGACGTTCCCCCCTAAGGTGGGGCCGCAGTGGTCGCCGTATGACGTTGGGAGTCCTGGGGTATTCTTCCGAAGGTTTACCCGGGGCTCCCAACCGTAGGCTGTGAGGTAAGATACGTATGGGTTTTAGTCGGTAGGAGGCATAGCATCCATGTAGGATTATTCTCACGTTAAAAAAAAGCTTTCACAAGGACCGACAAACTAAAAGGGTCGTAGGCAGTGACTGGATGCGTTTGGCGCAGGACCATGTGTTGTGGCGTGGATTGGGAGAGGTCTACGTCCAGCAGTGGACTGCCATACGCTGATTTAATTGATTGATTGAATCAGCTCTCACAACCCACTACTGTACGCCGACTCCCAATTGATGCTATCGAACCATAAAAACTTCGAACGACCTGCCAGCGCACGTGTTTCCCTCCTCTTACAACCCCGGGTTCTTCAAGCGGAGAGTGAAGAGACACACCATGGGGCTGCAAACTTGAGGTCCACTGTCAATGGTGTCACTGACTGTGAGAGTGGCTCCCAATCGCTGGATGACGTGACTTTCTATCAGGCGGGCGGTTATTATTTAGGTGAGCTAAATATGGTGACCCGGGTAACTACTCGGAAGGATGTTCTAGTTCCGACCTTAGGCTGTGGTAGGGCACGCGTGGATCATGAGGGCATCTATGAGGGATATCTTTACATAAATATAGGAGGTCCTAGTTCTCGACAGACTTTGACTATCAAGCACCCACTACATTAAACGATTTTGTTCAAAATTCCACCCCTAAGGAGTTAAATTCGGGGGTTCAATTTAAAAAATATTCTACACTCACCTGAACTACTGGCAGTAATAGGTAAATCATCCCCATCTTTTGCGGTATATATTAGTAAAGACCTAACTGGGATGTCTCTTATAAGAATATTCGTTCTCCTTTGCCGATAGAAAATCATACAAATTAATAACGAACTGTTGTCGTTTTGGCTGAACTTTCTTGTCACCTGCGACTCATTGGAAAGTAGTTGCATTTTGTTATTTCGAACTAAAAATATATCTGTAAACAGACAAAATATGATTATTTTATCTACTAAAACATAAACAAAAAAACATGGATAGAAACAGGTTTGAAACGGAATTAGTAAGTATTTTGGAAGTTGGCTATGTCATGAAGTACCTACCTAAGTACTGTAGAATCTATACTGATATTATAAAGAGGAAAGATTTGTTTTTTTGTTGGTTTGTTTGTAACAAATAGGCTCCGGAACTACTGGACCGATTTGAAAAATTCTTTCACTGTTGGAAAGCTACACTCTTTGCGGTGAACATAGCATATATTTTATTCCCGTATTCCCACGGGAACGGGAACTACGCGGTGGAAACCGCGTGACGTCCGCTAGTATATTATATAATCTGTGGTACTACAGTTTCGAAGTGTTCATTCGTTGTGTATGATGATCGGTAAAAGAATTTTTGAATACCAACCAGTTTTTCCTGAGATGTTAAAGTTCAAACAAACAATCTTTTCTACTTTATAATATTAGTAGACTAGCGACCCGCCCCGGCTTCACCCGGGTGCCATGCTGATACTAAATACACTAAGTACAGAAAAATTGTGAACTTTAAAGCATTGTGGATCCCAAACCCGCAGGGATACGCGGAATTTTTTTATGTTGTCGTATTAAAGACCATAGTTGCTTATCAAAATATTAGGTGAGACCTTTATACTTTGATACTGAACTGAGAAATTGAACCAAATAAATTTTCCCCCGTTAATTTTTTATTTTCATTATTTTTTTAGGCATGAATGAGTCATTTCATGGAAAAGTTGTAGTACTAAATGTTAATTAGCACTATATTTCCTATTCAAATCTAATTTGACATCTTAGATCGTATGTCCACGTATTTTAAAATACGGACCAGTGTGCGGCCGGCCGGTACAGCCGCAAACGCTACGTCCCGCAATTTTATATCTGTTATATCTTAGAAAATATTCATTTAAATCATATGCTGTAAAGGCCATATAGATCTATATTAAATAAACAATGTGTTTAAGGTATTTAATTAGATAAGGATTAATGCTGTATTGGTTAAAACCGCTTCGAAAATAAGCTATTATTTGTCGTAAAAAGTAAATGACATAAAAATGTTATTGTGGGATATCCATAAGAAATAGAGATATGCCATCGCGGAGTTTTCTGTAGACCTTTACAATGTGTACAATACTTAGTACATTATTTTGATGAATCTCGTAGGATTCAGCCTGCGTTTGCAATGTAAGTGGGAAAAATGTAATTATTTTCGACATCACATTAGAAACCTCAAAAATAACAGTATTTATCCACTATTTAATGGAGGTTACTATACATATAAACCTTCCTCTTTAATCACTCTATCTATTTAAAAAAACCGCATCAAAATCCGTTGCCTAGTTTTGAAGATTTTAGCGTACAAAGGGACATAGGGACAGAGAAAGCGACTTTGTTTTATACTATGTAGTGATACTTACAGTTTCAATTAGGTACTTACAATATACAGGAGATGCAAACGAATTGCAACTAAACTTCACGGTATCCGTTTCATTGTAATGTAATCTTTTCGGTTGTGTGCTCTGGGAGTTGTCGCCCCCCTTAGTCGCTAAAATATTACAAACTTTATCTAAGTAGGTTCATTGATTGACATCTTTTAAATCTAATCGTATTATTCCGATATGTTACCGCTATTGTCATGCTTATAGAATTCGGGATTTCACGCAAAATAGTCTTTACTAACATGCAGTTGTACATACCTACTGCTGCAAAAAAAAACCACGGGCGCTACAACGTGTCCGAAACGTCGATTCATGTAAGTGAAGATTATTTCGCGTGAAATCCAGAATTCTATAGTTCTCTTAACCTTAGGTAAAAAAATATTTTTATCTACTCTGATACTATAATACAATGATTATAAAATTGAAATCAAAACATTACGCACAGGCCAAAATAAAAGTTTTATTACGATACAGGTCTTGTATGGACACCTATATCATTAAATAACTTTTTAATCGTAACGATACACCTATACAACTTCCAGCTGGAAAAAGAAGTTTGAACCTCTACTTTAAAAAAAGGTAGTGCCTCCGCAACCTGAAAAACAAAGAAACACACATGCGCAATGGATGTTTGCGCCTTGGCGCCAAAATTTTACATTAAAATTAGACAAAGTTTGGTTTTGTTTGTGAAATAAATTGGTTTTCGTGTAAAAACACGTCTTAAAGCGAGGATGGTGGTAATTGTACACCACCAGACATTCTGGAAGCTGCGTCAAAATGACCATAAACCTGTTACCGACGAAATCAAGGAGCAACTATATATCCGAAAATGAAATCAGGTATTATAGTATGAGAGTAGATAAAGTAGTGTATGACACTGTACATAACTTGGTCTTGGTAACACTCGTGTAATACTATAAAAAACTCGCCTACGGCTCGTTTTTTTTAAAACACACTCGTGTTATAAGAACCCTTATTATAGCATAAACTACTGTAACAATATCTACTTACAAGGTTTAGGAAGTAATATTATACTTTGATTGGTTGGTCTTCCATCCATGTTGGAACATCCCAATGCTGTTCCGTTATCAAATTCTTCTAAAGTCAGACTGATTTCGTATGATGAGGGATAATTTACTGGTTTCTGGTCATCTGAAATGATTATTGTGTTAATTTTTGATTTGGGTAGATTCTAGAAGACGCGTATTAGAAGAAAATCAATACATATATTAAAATCGTAATAGGTCGCTGTCTGCACATGGAAGATAAATAAGAAAAAATATTATGGGCTTTATGAGGAAAGTGGGACTGCGCTGTAAGTGGGACTGCGCCGCCTCTTTCTGCGAGCAGGTCATGCTCGCGAAGGAGGCGGCGGGCCGGGTGCGGGAGAGAACTCTCCCACCCGAGTTCCGCAGTCGGCGCCCTGGGCGCCGCCGACGTGACTTTGCCGAAGACTATCGGCCTCCATGACCGGGGGTCTGAGGACGGTGAGAGGGCCGCTCACCGTCCTTACAGAAGCAGGCCCATGACGGCAGCGTGACGTGAGCAACTCACGCACGCCCCCCCTTAGAAGCGGGGTCACACCCGAAACCCCCCATAGACGCGGGATTGCACCCGAACCACCCCCTGGGCGAGGCCGCATTGGCGGCCGTGGGTCTGTTGGGAGTCACGGGACATCCTTCCTGAGGGCTTACCCGGGGCTCTCAACCATAGGCTGTTAGGCGTGGCGTGAGGTTTTTTAGTCGGTAAGAGTCTGGCATAACATCCTATGAGGATTTTCCCTCACATTAAACAAAAAAAAAAAAAGGGGGGCTTTATGAACGCAATAGAACCCAAAACGATGATTTTTTGAATTTTTGTCTGTTTGTCTGTACGTTTGTGCACGCTAACCTCGGTAACCGCTTAACCGATTGCAATGCGGTTTTTTTTATTGTGTTGAGGTTTGCTCTACTTAACATTTAGCGTTTATTTCATGTCAATCGGTTTATAAATAAAAAAGTTATAACACTTTTAAAAATCAGATATTTTGAAAATTTTAATTACCAATAGCGGTGGCTTTGAATGTGATTGTAAATCTAAACTGGCGTGTTGGCTTAATCATAAAAGAGCCTTGGGCGCGGACTGAATTGTTTTCAAATAGTCTTAATCATTAAGCTCTTTTATGAATAAGTAAACAGGGCAGTTTCACACGCTGCTTGATGAGTCTGATGAAGAAATACCTCTCCTTTCATACACCTTAAATGACGTAAACGAAGTTGCGGGGTCAGCTAGTAAAAAATAAATGTGCGGTCGGGGGTCCCCCGGCAGAAACGAAGATCCTTGGTTCCTTGTTGAGGTTATTTTGATATGAACAAAACCCGGCCTTGTGCGAGTCGGACTCGTGCACAGAGGGTTCTGTGCCACAAAACACGCGTGTTGTACGGGAGCCGCCCTTAATCCCCTCTTTATTTCTGAATTTTGTATTTATTGATAACTAGCGGACGTCACGCGGTTTCACCCGCGTAGTTCCCGTTCCCGTGGGAATACGGGAATAAAATGAAGCCTATGTTCCGCAAAGAGCGTAGCTTCCCAACAGTGAAAGAATTTTTCAAATCGGTCCAGTAGTTCCGGAGCCTATTAGTTACAAACAAACAATCAAACAAACAAAAAAACAAATCTTTCCTCTTTACAATATTAGTATAGCTAGCAAAAGGGTAAAAACTGGACCCTATTCATGAGACTTCGCCGTCCGCTTGTCTGTCTGTATGTCCGTCACGGGGCTGTATCTCAGGATCGGTCATAGCTAGCTGAAATTTTCACAGATGATGTATTTCTGTTGCCGCTACAACAACAAATTGTAGCGGTTTGACTCGCACTTGGCCGGTTTTATCTGACTACCATTTTAGACGTTTAAATTTCAATTAACTTTTATCCACTTACCACTTGAAAAATAGTGCCACCATCGAAATTGTACATCTTTATTTTTAGTGGCTTGGCATATTAAAAAAAACAACTTTACCTACAAAGAAAGGCTGAAGAGTTGGAGTGAGAGAAACGGTTGGAGAAGGTTTTGGAGCAGGCGTTGGATGAACGCGAACGGGTTCTGAAATATAAAAGAAGTTATCTTCGTTAAGTTAGTGCAGTTTTTTAACGTACCTAAGGAAAATCCTACATGGATTGGATGCTATCGACTAATACCACACGTATCCTACCCATCAGCCTACGGTTGGGAGCCCCGGGTAAGCCCTCAGAAAGATACCCCAGGACTCTCAACAGACCTACGGCGCGGGACATACACAAGAGGCGTGCGTGGGAAGCGGTCCCGCGCCTTATGCCCGCTTTCCACTGCGAGCGAGTCGGACCCATTACGGACTCTGCTATACTCGTAACGATGATTTTCATACGTGTCCTTCCACCAAAGCGGAGACGAGCGGAGCGGAGTGAGCGGGTTGAAAGAGTCACTTACGAGGTTAGCAAGTTGAACGAGTTGAGCGAGTTGCCCACGGACTCCGTACGAAAACACTATTCTACGAGTACAGCTTGGCAAAAAAGTGCACCTACCTAAAAACAGAACCCATGTGGCGACGGGAAAGAGTACCTACAAAATGTTGCCACCCTAATTCATCCTGAGGGTGGCGTAAGAGGTGACTAAGGGAACACTTTTGCAAAACGGCCCATTGCGTAGAGATGGAAAACTCGAAATGAAACCCAACTCCATACACATGATTCGTTTTTAACTCTGTCGCCTACTCTAAAATACAAGTAATTATGTTTTTACAGAGCTTGAATATGTGTGTGACCACAAAAGTCAAAGGTTAAGCATACGTTCCCTCAAAATACCCTCCAACTATATGCGAGCTGTGGCGGGGGTGGGGAAGCTCAATCAGTGGGGGGCAGGGTTGCCTATCTGTATGTATCTAATACTATTCTTTGGTATCACTGTTATTATTTTTCAAGCCACCCACAAGCCCTTCAACTCGACTTAAGAGTCCGTCTGACGCCAAATAGACTATTACCTTGACCTAGATCTCAGTACTCGCGAGGTCTAATGAATCAAAATTTGAGCACAGACAACTTCAGTTCATGAACTAAAAACGCTCTAGGCCAGAAACAAGATTACTGATAAAATCCTCGATAGATTTTTGTGTTGAAAATACCTCAATTTCGTGAGATTTTAAGCTAGATCTCATAAGTTTCAAGTTGGTTTATAATATAAAATATTTATAAGAAAGACAATAGTAAAATCTTCAATTGCACTAGACCATTTTTTGATATTGGTTATAGTTTTTTTATAATTATACAAAAACCGTATATCTTCTTTTAACAATTTGGCGTCTGGTGGGCTCTTAACGACTGTCTTGTTACTGACAACCGGGGCCAACTACTCAACGTGCCCTTCCAAGCACGAAAACGCTCGGAATTAATAGAACGTGGTCACCCATCCGACGACCGGCTAAGTTGCTTACTGCAGTGATCGTTTATAGAACTCGGTAGCTGCGGGGCGTGTCTAAAAGGGTTCATCTTCATTTTCAAATTCATCATTTATTACACAACTAGCGGACGTCACGCGGTTTCACCCGCGTAGTTCCCGTTCCCATGGGAATACGGGAATAAAATATAGCCTATGTTCACCGCAAAGAGTGTAGCTTCCCAACAGTGAAAGAATTTTTCAAATCGGTCCAGTAGTTCCGGAGCCTATTCGTTACAAACAAACAAACAAACAAACAATCAAAAAAAAAAACAAAAATGCAAATCTTTCCTTTTTATAATATTAGTATAGATGTAGAGTGTGGGAGTTATTTTGTCGCGGGGAATGGTTTCGTTGTCCCCGTCACCGGACCGTCGGACCGGACGTCAAGGGACCGTCCCACCCACTAAACCCCGCGGTGTTCCTCCTCGCTCTATAGTCTGGCCGAAGGATCTATTAAACCAAATTGAATGGACGCCTATTTATAAAAAATGTCATAGCGTGTTAAAAGATACCATAGCGGTACTCATATTGACTTAACGTAACTAATTTCTAAATGTTAAAACCCAAAAATAAATAAATTATTAGTTTAAGTAGTAAGTGTTAATTCACGGCTAAGAAGTGCCGCTCTGCTTTTTTTTTTGTTTAACGTGAGGGAAAATGTTCATGGATGTTATGCCGGACTCCTACCGACTAAAAAACCTCACGTCACGCCCAACAGCCTGTGGTTGGGAGCAGTGGCGGCTGTACCTTAAGTGCGCTCGTGCAGTGAACCACCAGCTCAAAGGATTTAAAAATAACAAAATTTATTAATATATTACTTACAATTATTAGGTATTTACCTAACACTTATTTTTTAAACATACAAGAACTCAAAACTAATAACATGTCTAATTATGACGAAACAATTTAAGCTCTTTGTTACACTACTAAAGCCTAGATTCCCTGTTACAAAAATTCGGCGTGCGCTTTTCCGAGTGCACGAGGGCTGCTCATACAACGTGTACTAGATACGAGCTAAAACGCCTGGCGCGTGAGACAAAACATCGTTCATAGAAAATGTACCGGGCAATGAGTCGCTTTTCGTGCGCCGCACGCGATCGTGCAATCCGAAGATTACCGAGAGTCCTCGATGTTTTGTTGATGACGAAATTCAAATTCTCCCGGAGTATTGTTTCGCTGTATATGTGACGCGTTAAATATATTGATTGTTTTGATTTTTAAATTGTTAGTTGTTTTATTTTGTTCTTAGTTCTATTCTATATTGCGTGCAAAGTGTGTGGAGTGTGTGAAAATGAGCATAAACAATAACTAAGTACCTAAGTACTTAAAACTATACAAAACTTTTCAAAATAAAGTTGATAGGTATAAAATTAACGCTTACTAAATTTAAACCAAAAAAGCAGGTAAAGTGCACTACCAGATCGAGGACCCACCAGCCGCCACTGGTTGGGAGCCCCGGGGAAGCCCTCGGAAGGCTGTCCCAGAACTCCCAACAGACCCACGGTCGCCACTGCGGCCTCGCCCAGGGGGTGGTTCGGGTGCTATCACGCGTCTTTGGGGGTTTCGGGTGTGATCCCGCTTCCAAGGGGGGGCGTGCGTGAATTGCTCACGTCACGCTGCCGCCATCTGAACAGTGACGCAAGGGCTCTCGCTTCCAAGTGCCTCTCTGCTTATCGTTCAGCTTATCACCGATAACTTTCTTAGACTGGTACTGCGAACTATTGTGTAAATAATCTACACATTCACTATGCTCATTCAAAAGCCTGCTCATTCGTGGTACCTATAGCTGAAACACGACCGAGGGCGGTTCTTCTGTGTGGGGGTTTGATATGGCTACGAGGGATTCTAGACGGATGATTAAACTTTATTTGACTAAGCAGTTGGGGACAATCGATAATACCTTTCACTAACTTGAAAAGATTTTTTTCTTCTTCTTGATGTTTGTTGATGCCACATATTTTAAAGTAAAGGTAATGTTGCCATATGTTTAAGAGTAATGTTGCGACATGCGACAGTTTAGGGTAGGTAAGGTATTTAAAGGTAGGTAAAGTATTTAAGGGTAGGTAAAAATCAATTTATTTACTTGGCACATCGTCGTTGAAAAGATTCCCGAACACTCATACCATCCAATCTCACGGCTTCGTTTTTTTTTTATACCACTAAGGTGGCAGACAAGCATACGGCCCACCAGAATCACTGGTGGTCACCGCAGCCTATGAACGTTTGCAACACAAGAGACGCCACACTCGCGCTGCCGACCCTGTAAAATCCGTCTGGAGTTCACTTTGAGTGGAGATGTGTCATCTGTAAAAGTGATCATACCTACATACGCCTTTATCCCCGAAGAGGTAGGCACAGGCATGCCTACATTTCACCATTTTTAAACCGCCCTACGTAATAGCTGTTGTCATGTTGAAATGGACAGGGCCAGATTGTGACTGGAAGCTGTTGAATTTTTCCAAGCCGCCAATAACGGCTTCAACTTAGCTTAACGACTGCCATTTGACTGAAAACCGTAATCAACGGCTTACCTAAATAAATGTAATATATAAATAAATGGCTTAAATAAATAAATGTTACAAACTGGCTGCTTGGTGGTCACCCATCCAACGACCGGCCATAGTGAAATTTGCTTACTGCAGTGATCGTATACAGGTCACTGAGTCCGTGGAGCCACGTACCTACTAATGCGAAAAATTTGTGAGTATGAATTTTATAGAACAATGTTTGTAAATCTTTCACAGATTCTGACCGATCTGATAGCTGAACGAATTTAGTTGAAATTTGTTACGGAAAGTACTGCACTTTACGCAATGACTCTATCTACGAGAAACATACAACGCGTTTAGATATAATTATGGTGATATTAAGTTATATTTATTATTAACTTAAAGCGTGATACAGAATTGTTTGCCTTATTTATGTTGTATTAGTTTAGGTAAATAATAATATTTAATTTTCCTTATCGACGATGCAACACTATAGCATAAAATGACAATATTTGACCTGAATTATTATTTGTCTGCGAAGTTATAGCTGGAGTGACATTGATGGTAATGATGGTCAAAGAAAGGAATAGCGTGATATGGAAACAATATGGTTGAAAGATAAAAGATAACAAATAATAGTATTACATCCAGATATGTAACTCCCTGCCCCCCACTGAGAAAGCTTCCCCACACCCGCCACAGGTGTCATACAGTTGGAGGGTATTTTGAGGGAACGTTTGCTTAACCTTAGTGGTACACACATTCAAGTTGTGTACAAAAAAAAAACCGTGCTTTTTAGTGTCAATCAATCAATCATGTGCGGTATATGTAGTAACGTGTGGTATATGTGTGGTGGTATAGAAGATGTAGTGACTAAGATAGAAAAAGGGATGCTTAGATGGTTCGGACACGGGGAAAGAATGGATGAGAATAGACTGACAAAAAAGTTTTATGAGGCGAGAGTGAATAGGCAGACGGTAAGAGTCCACCTCGGCTTGGGAGTCCTGGGACATCCTTCCGATGGCTTACGCTGGGCTCCCGACCATAGGCTGTTGGGCGTAAAGTGAGGTTTTTTAGTCGGTAGGAGTCCGGCAAAGCATCCATGATAGATTTTCCCTCACGTTAAAAAAATAAATAAAAAAAATATGGTCGACCTCGGCGTATACATGGTGATCATATCAAAGACCGTTTTAGAAACAGGTCAGGACAAGAGTACCTTTAACCGACGAGCGTGTAAAACAGTAATGAATCAAGAAGCGAAATTTGTATGCCAGGGTCGTGGCAAGTGGAAAGCCATATTCTCTGCCTACCTCGATGGTAGATAGGCGTGATGATATTTAAGTATGTACGTATGCATACATAATTTTATTCTCTGTTTTCATAACCTATTTCAGACCTACTGGAAGAGACGTAATAAATAAATAAATAATTTGACATAATATTAAAACAAGATTTGTAACCATCATAATACGACGAATGAATTTAAATGTAGATTTTTTTTTTCATTTTGAATCACTGCTAGCTCTTCTAGCTCAGTGTGCTGTAAACGTACACCGAGTTAAGCATCTTACGCTGTGAGAGGTATAGACGGGTGACCGCATTTCAAACGTATGTGTTAGTCGAAATGCATGTTACTATAAGTTGTTGTTCCCAGTGGACACAGATGGAAACCGCAATGTACTTTTTTTTCACATTTACCCTCTGCTACGCACACTCGCGCACAAATAGGTATCAAAAACGACCTAAGACCTCGTGTCTGTGGAGTCTGTGAGCGGTGTTTAACTGTGTGTGCTGGAATGTGTGCGTAGCCTCAGCGAATTTAGTATGTAGGTTTCCATCTGTACTATCTCTAAAAATAGGTGGAAATTAAAGACCGTAAATGGAACATATTTCACTTGATTGCTTTTATTTAAGATACTATGATGTTTTGCCTCAATAACATGTTTGATACGCAAGATACTATGTGTGTTTTGTATGACTGCCTTGGTGGCGCATTCAGTAGTGGTACCGCCTGCCGCGCTGGGGGCCTGAGGTCCCGGATGGATCCGAATATTTGTGTAATTCACAAATGTGTGTTTTATGTTTGGAAATTTTCTATATATAATATGTTTGTATTTAAAAATATATAGGTTTGTATATCAGTCAGATTTCTGGCTGAAACATCTTTAAATGCAGTTTACTTACTTTTGAATTTATAGGAACGTTTCCCTTCAGTGATTTTTGCCATCATCAATATTAAGGGTACCTTTCCTTCAACCACGGTCTTTAATTTCCACCCTTTATAGTATAGGCCGGTACATTTACAGCGATTCAGTACAAAGTTCTAATTCGTCATCTTACTAATATTATAAATGCGAATGTTTGTGGGTGTGGATGTTTGTTACTCTTTCACGCTCTAACCGCTGAACGGATCGGGCTGAAATTTGGTACAGAGATACATTATAGTCTGGAATAACACATAGGCTACTTTTTATCCTAGGAATAAGTTCCCACGGGAACAAATCTTACGCGGGCGAAGCTGCGGGCATCAGCTAGTAACATTATAAATGCGAAATTTTGTGAGTGTAGATAGATTCTGGATGTTTGTTACTCTTTCAAGCTCAAACGGCTCATCGGTTTTGGCTGAAATTTGGTACGGGGATAGATTATAGTCTGAAATAACATATTGGCTACTCTTTATCCCAGAAATATGTTCCCATAGTAAGTGGAAACGGGAGACGAATTCCAAGTTGGCCGCAAGCCGCGAGCATCATCTAATGATTCATAAATTTTCATGCATAAGAAAATTCAAAATGTACCTGGATCTGCTCTCCGATTCTCGTATTTATATACCAATATAGTTTTGTTATATATCTTCCTTGTAACTTCATAATATAACTGGGTTGACCGGGCATTTCTTACATCAAAATGCATGCAACATAGCATAGACTCATTTTGCGTTATGTCGAATATAATAGAAGCTTGGTATGTATATATATTTCTTATAATATTATCTTTGATTAATAGCATGTATTCATCTGGAAAGAAAAAAGGGGTAGTCTGTAAAGATGTGCGTAATAACGTGATAAGAAAACATAAATGTAATCGATGTATAGAGTGGAAGAGAAGATAGTCAGGTCGAGGTGCTACAATCGCGCTGTTGGCCTGCACACCATGAAGGAGACTTGAAAGTTTTCAACGGGAATCACAACCTGCCCGATTCATGACAACACCAAATACTAATGGTGAAAATGTGAGCGTATACCCTTGCTTCGGGAATAAAAGCGTGACTATTCTTATGTATATGTACTTACCGCTTCGGCACTTGTACTGGACTTGTTTCCCATCGAAATAATGTAGTTTGGGATAAGACGCATCTGAAATTGTATTGTTTTTATAGTAAATAGTGTTCATAGGTGACTTTGATAGCAAGAAATCACGTTTGTTGTATAAGAGCCTCCTTAAGCCCCCTTTTTTCTGATTATAGTATTTGTTGTCATTGCGGCAACAAAAATACATCATCTGATCTGTGAAAATTTCAGCTGTCTAGCCATCACGTTTCCTGAGATACAGCTTGGAAACAGACAGACGGACAGACAGCGATGTTTCAGTAATAGGATACCGTTTTTACCCTATTGGTACGGAATTCTACAAAAATGATTGCGAGTATAATGTTTGTTTTCTAACTTTTGAAGTAAATTCAAAGGTAAGAAAACGTACTTATACAGGGTTACTGGTTAAGTCGACCTGAATCCTTTGGGGTGGCATAGTTCCCATCATTTCTAACATTTTTCACTATCGAGTACTCAAGCGCAAACTTAACCCTTTTCTAGTTATTGGACTTTATAGATTTTTTCAAAAATATCCAATTTTTATCTAATCTTTTTTTTTTGCGTCTCATCACAAGCTGGGTTGCTATTACAATTCTTCGACAAAAAATTTAATGAAAGTAAATTAGTAAACAATTACGGTATTCGTCTCAAATGTTAAAACAAATAATACGACCCATATCAAGGTCGGCTCAAGAATACTACCTTGCGGTACACCAAATTCTATGGAACATTCGGAGCATTTTCAGGAGTTAGTCTTAACAAACTGGGATCTGCTAGTCACATTACTTTCAAATAATGACAGCTGTCTCCCTCGTTTGCCCAGCAGGCTCAAGCCGAGACATTAAGATGGATATCGAAACTCTGTCGAACGCTTTGGTGAAGTCAGGTGGATCACAATACTCACATGATGTTGTATTTACAGAACAGTCAATGCTCAGCGAATTAGACATACCTTGTTCATCCGTGGGTAGTACAGTGACGGGGTAACGTGCTAAAGGATTCCTTGCAAGAGTATTATCATTTGTCAGCAAGTCACAGATGTAATTTGTACCATGATCGAATACTTCAACAGTTATTATTATTTTATGTGTATAAGCTTTGTAGGTACTCGGTGCGTACATTGGATTTGGTTCTAAAATCAATTTCCCTGTAAAATAGTTTATAAATGTTACTAATATTATAGATGAGAAAGTTTATTATGTGTCTGAATGTCTGGATGTCCGGATATTTGTTACTCTTTCACGCTAGAGCAGGTGAACGGTTCTAGCGAAATTTGGCACAGGGAGAGATTATAGCCTGGAATAATTTAATTTTGGTTGGGCGTTAATGATCACTGCTTCAACCTAACAATATCTTAGGTTACCATCTTTTGCGATTCACAATATCACGACAGTTTGCAAGTCTCGCTAGGTAGATTATAACAATAATTACAATTTTACCTTACATACATACATAACATCACGCCTGTCTCCCAACGGGGTAGGGAGAGACTATGACTTTCCACTTGCTACGATCCTGGCAAACAACTTTCGCTTCTTCAACTTTCATAAGTGTCTTCATACAGTCATGCTCTTCGGTTAAGGGTACTCTTGACCTGGCCTTTTCTCAGAAGATTATCGATTTTATCAACTTGAGTATGCCGAGGTCGACCCCTACCAGTTTGCCCACTCACTCTCGCCTCATAAATCTGTTTCGTCAGCCTATTTCCATCCATTCTCTCCACATGTCCAAACCATCTGAGCATCCCTTTCTCTATCTTAATTTTACCTTACTGCTACAAATTTGGCTCAAACTTAACTTACCACTAGGGAGTTCTTGGGACCACTGCATATTATTTGCACTATCTAAAAGGCAACTAAAAGTCTGTTTTGTTCCAATTTCATAATCTAAAACATAAAAAAATAAATAATTTAAGATATTTTTTTTCAGGTGTGAATATAAAAAAAAAAATTCAATAAAAAATAAAACCGACTTCAAGCAAATCCTGAAAAATAAAATTTACTTAGCACAAAGTAATATGTATTTTGATTAATCAGATTTTATTCAATATCATATTGAAGTCGGCGCCAAGTAAACCCATAGTTTTATCTAGGTACTAGCTGAGCCCGCAACTTCGTTTACGTCACATAAGGTGTATGAAGTCAAAGTCAAAGTTCTTTATTTGTGGAATACGGTACAATAGGTGGTATTATAATAAAAACATAGGTATCATCATATTCTGCCTAATTTGGCGTACAAATTTTTACATAAATTAAAATATAACAAATTAAAATCACAATTATAAAAAAATATAACAAATTTAAATCACAATATTAAATTCAAATTAAGTTAAATGGAATTAAACAATTTCAATAATAATAACAAATAATAATTACAATCAGAATAATAGATTAATTAAATACGTCAATGTCAACTATAGAAATGTCAAAAATTCGTAACACAATGTCAATTGTTACTATGCTATTAGTAATTGAAACATACCTACATCGGACTTATAATCTATCTGTAAAATATTCATTTATGTCATAATATACTTTATTAACCAAAAAAGCTATTAATCGTTTTTTATATATATTTAATTCATTTATCTCCAGAATATTAACTGGTAGTTTATTATATATTTTTGATGCCATTCCCAACAAACTTTTATTATATATTGTCTTTTTGTGCGGCTTTTGGTGAATTTTATATTTATGACGCGAGCTATTTAATGTTTGAAATAGGTGCATGTTGATTTTTACAAACATTGCTACTTCATAAATATATAGGCTGGGCATTGTCAATATCCTATATTTCAAAAAGTAGGGTTTGCAGCTGTCTGTGCTCATGATATTCGACATAGATCTAATGCATCTCTTTTGTGCTCGAAACACAGTTTCTTTATTGGTTGAGTTACCCCAATAAATGATTCCATAGCGTAACGTGGATGTTACATACGCATGGTATGCGGTAAGCAGTGTAGCTTCATTTACTATCTTCGCTAAGTTATAGAGCGCATAGGAGAATTGACTCAGTCGATTACATATGCTTTGGGTGTGGGTTTTCCAAGACATATCACTGTCCAATTCAATACCAATGTGAAAGGAAAGGTATTTCTTCATTAGAGTCATCAAGCAGCGTCTGAAACTGCCCTGTTTGCTTAATCATAAAAGAGCTTAATGATTAAGTCTATTTTAAAACAATTCAATCTAGCCACGTTGGACCCTTTTATGATTAAGCCAACACGCCAGTTTAGGTTCACTCACATTCAAAGAAACCCCTACAATTAAAATTTTCTAAATATCTGATTCTTAAAAGTGTTATAACTCTTTTATTTCTAAACCGATTTACATAAAACAAACGCTAAATGTTAACTGGAGCAAACCTCAACACAATAAAAAAACCGCATTGCAATCGGTTTAGCGGTTACTGAGATTAGCGTGCACAACCGTACAGACAAACAGATATACAGACATACAGACAAACAGACAAAAATTCTAAAAATCATTGTTTTGGGTTCTATTGCGTTCATAAAGCCCCCCCTATAATATTTTTTCTTATTTATCTTCCATGTACAGACAGCGACCTGTTACGGTTTTATTATACTTATGTATTGATTGATTGATTATATTGATGGCACCAACTTCAATATTATATTGAATTAAATATGATAAATCAAAATACAAATTACTTTGTGCTAAGTAAATTTTATTTTTCAGGATTTGCTTGAAGTCGGTTTTATTTTTTATTGAAAAATTTTTTTTCATCATTTTAAGTGACGGGTGAATCGAAGAATATGTCTATCTAGTTGAAAGTTCTCATCGATACAAATCAATCAAGCCCAAACACAAGGTAGCTGCTGTAAATCGTTGAGGAATTCCCTCGACTGTCTTTCGGTTCCATCATCAGATCGGCTCCAGACATTCATTAAATTGTAGTACCTTTAAGCACTGAATTAAAAAATTAACAAACGCACTAGTTGTCCCTACAATTTTCGGTGGTTGCCCTCGATTTCTCCTGAATCCCATCATCAGATTCTGACTTGGTAAAATTGGGACCACCTCAGCAGGGAACTCTATCCAACTAAAAGCAGATTTGAAATTCGTCTATAATTGACGAAATATCGGTGAACATACATAAAACATTGAGAACTTCCTCTTTTTTTTAAGTCGGATCTATCAATCTAAGTGTAAAGTTCTCATCAATACAAATCAATCAAGCCCAAACACAAGGTAACTGCTGTAAATTGTTAAGGGATGCCCTCGACTGTCTTTCGACTCTATCATCAGATCGACTCCAGACCTTCATTAAAATGTAGAACATTAAAGCACTTAATTAAAAAGTTAACAAGCGCACTAGTTGTCCCTACAATTTTCGGTGGTTGCCCTCGTTTTCTCCTGGATCCCATCATCACATCCTGACTTGGTGAAAATGGGACCACCTCAGAAGTGAACACTATTCAACAAAAAAAGAAATTTTGAAATCCGTCTATAATTGACGGAAATATCGCTTAACATACATAAAAAAAAATACATACAGACGAATTGAGAACCTCCTCCTTTTTTTGAAGTCGGTTATAAAGTATATGTACTGATAGACATATTTTTATTTATTTATTAAATACATACATATACATATTATACATGGAATACACCCAAACTCCGTAACAAACACTTCTGGATTACACAAATATTTGAACCGACTCTGGAACCGAACCCAGGACCTCAAGCGTGGCAGGCGGTTACACTACCGACTGCGCCACCTAATTACCTCGCTTTTACAATACAATATACAATAACCTTTATTGGTTTCTAAAACGTTTACATAGACTATTGTATGATTGGGAACTACTTTTAAGTGCGTATGCACTTGCGTTAGCAGATCCCGCCCTTCCATAACAAATGGGTATATTTATTTATTTATTGTATACTTTATTGTACGCCAAAGTAGTATAACAATTAAGAAACTTAATACAAAAGGAAGCAATACAATGGGCGGCCTTATTGCTTAAAGCAATAAGGCCACCGGGTATACATTATCTTTTGCAAATAGATCCGCAAGAAAGTAGGTACATACAAATATATTGTTTAAGATATAATACAACACAGTATTTCTATCATAATCTTATATATATAAAAATGTTGTGTGCGTACTTATTAAAAACTCAAAATTTACTGAATCGACTGAGCTCAAAATTGGACATGATATACAATAGGATTCAGCGATGGTTTTAGGCTACTTTATACACTTTTATCATATTCATAACAGCAATAAGAATAAAACAGCTTTAAAAAGTGATTCTACCAATAGATGGCGCAGGTCGTTTTTTTAGGGTTCCGTAGCCAAATGGCAAAAACGGAACCCTTATAGATTGGCATGTCTGTCTGTCTGTCTGTCCGTCCGTATATCACAGCCACTTTTCTACTATAAAGCCTATGCTGTTGAAACTTGGTAAGTAGATGTCGTCACTGGAAAGCCAATAATACTAAAGCGCCAAAAGGCCATTTTACAGGAGAGCGAATTAAAGTTTTTTTTTTCAGAAAACTATTCATAACTTTTTCTAATTTAGTAATTGACGTACAGTAAAGGCAAATATATTATTGTTACACTATTTCTTATGTTCTGGAATCAATATATTTTGCACAATTTGCTTGATTCAAGAGATAGCTGTCGCTTAAGTACAAATGCTCTGTACACTTGGTAATGAAAAAGTACTTATCTTATTCATTGTTTTAAGGTATTGTGATCGGAAATTACTGACCACTCTTATTCTTTCAAAAGTATGCATGGAAAAAGTACTAACACGCAATACAGGTGGATATAGTCTCAGGATAATAATACTTAAACACTACAATATGTCAAAGGACTGCACGGTTAAGCGATGTATAGAGTTATTTGTTGGGATCATTGCTATGCCAAAAATACTTACTAATAAGATTGATCGTTCTAATTTGAATTTATTTTTCTTAACAGACATTATCAATAGAAAGTAAATCTTAATAATCTTAATAATTGCACTAGTTGCAAACAAAATAATTGAGAATACTTCCTAATTCATATTTTGATTTTGACACAGCATCTTTTTTATTTAATTATTAAGTACTGTTTTTTTTATATTAAGCTCGCCAAATTGACGTCGCCGCTGATGAAAAGCCGTAGCGCATCTAGAGTTGAGAGAAGAGGGCCTTTACAGTCCGTGAACCTCCTGACAGTGATCCTCAAGTTGGCGGGAACCCGGGATCGTAAGATGAGAGAAACACGTGTGGCGGGCAGGTCGTTTCAGGTTTTTATAGTTAGACAGAGGAACGAACTTTTGAAACGCTCAGTTTTGGCGAAGATTCTCTCCACTGTGTATGAGTGGCACCTCTGCTGTTCGGGGGGATCGGAAAGGAGAGGGTGGGATCAGGATGAATAGCTCTTCAGAAAATGCGCCGTGATACATTCGGTAGAAGGCAGCCAAAGACGCTATGGTTCTTCACTGCGCTAACGGCTCGAGGCCTCCCGTCTCCTCAGGACAACCACATCTCTGCACAGCGTCAAGTGCGTCTAGTAAATACCTCGCGGAGTTATTCCAAAGGTGACAACATTATTCGAAGAAGGGGTGAATCTGCGTCTTACATACAAATATCTCTGGTGTGGCGTGAATTACCGCCTCGCCTTATTGAGGCCAGCCCAATATTATACAACTCTCTACAACGTTTTTGTGATTGTGCTCACGCCCGACGTATATACCGAGGATCTCCAGGTTGTTTTTTAGTAGAACCGTAATGTTCTGAAAAGAGGGTAGGGGTAGGAATGGGGATTTAGCTGTAAACGCACACGCTTGTGTTTTTCTGGCATCGTGACGTGGAGGAAAAGAGACGGCAACTCGTTGCGGATCTTGACCGGAACCTGGGTCGCAGTGCCCAATGGGTTCAGACAACCCGGTCAACTCGACCAGGTTGTCTGAACCCATTGGGCAATGCGACAACCTGGTCAACTCGACCAGGTTGTCTGAACCCATTGGGCAATGCGACCCAGGTTCCGGTCAAGATCCGCTACGAGTTGCCGTCTCTTTTCCTCCACGTCGCGTTGCCCATCCGCTGGAAGGCCGGAATAGCTCCCATGCAGAGTACACGTCCGCATAACGATGAATGCACCCAAGGGACAGCATGTCGTTGATATGCAGGAGAAAGAGAGTTGGAGATAATACCGATCCCTGTGGTACTCTGGTATTGACCTGCAAAAAGCAGGAAGCCTGGCCAACACAGAGAACCCGTATACGTTGCCCGTGCAGGAAGCTGGCTAACCAGCGTTATAACTGAGGTGATAGACCATAAGCCGGCAGCTTGGAAAGAAGCGGCGCAAGCCATACTCTATCATAGACTTTAGCGATGTCTGGGCTAATAGCCAGGGATTCGCTGTGTCTCTCCATAGCCTCACCACAAGTGTGTGTTATGGACGCCAGGAGATCACTCATTGATCGTTTTGGCCTAAAGCCACTAGTTCTACTAGTAGGCTTGTATCCTAGCAGGGAAACACAAGTACGACTGATCGTCAGGGTGGCATATTTGCATCTCCGTTAGGAACATCACAGCTAGCTGTATCTGTATCGTCTTTAGATGGTGAAGGACGATGTCGAGGTTGGTCTGGAGTCCGCGGATGTTTGCGAGCTCCACCTCGAACAGTAATACCTCTTTTTCTTGATATTTGGGAAATGAAGGGAGACGTGAAGACGGTGCGATATTTGCTAGAGCAGTTAGTGACAAAGCGTATGGATTAGCTTCATCTATGGCTGTGTGGTGTGCTGAGACGGAAGCCGACCCGTGTTTATACGGATCTCCCTGGCCGGCGGCGGCGTCAGCTACACTAGAATCCACGTAGCGCCTACTATTCCTCCTCCCTGCTACATCATACTGTGCAACTGCTGAACCCCGAACGCAACCCAATCGGGGTTAGGTTACTTGGGGGGCTTTTTGCAGCTGCACGGTGGTTCCTAAATAAATACGCGGAGCCTCGTTAGTTGCAAACAGGTGCACCTCATGCAGGTGATGTCGCTTCGTCGAACACCATCTGAGCTTATGTATCCGAGGACGGTTCTAGGATACTTCTTTTGATCTCGATATTTTAAACGGGTTCCTGTGGGAGAGGGGATGAAAGAGAAAATGATTTTTCAATTTCTCAACGCGTGATCCGATTTCAAATATTTACTGCCATCTGACCTCCACAAACAAATTGGCGAAATCAAATTTTTGTAGTTAGACTAAGGTCCGACCTTTGAGGGCTCCAACTACCCGTAACGACTGCCATAGGTGTTGTATGGCAACCCACCTGGATGGTATGCGGACCATAGGGTAGAACCTGGACCGACAGCTTAACGTGCTCTCCGAGGCACTACCAGACCAATTCAAATATGTACTCGTATTCATGCACATAATTATTTGCACTAAGCGGGTATCAAATCCGCGCCTCCTGCGTAGCGGCTGAGTTGACTACCACTACGCCACAGAGGCTGTTAAATAAAAATATTATAGGGAATTAAATAAAGAAATGCTTGTCAGAATAAAATTCGAAATATAATAATTAATTATCATAAGTTTAGTGTGATCGCGTTTTATATTGTAGCGTACTGGTATAGTGTTCTAAAATGCATAAATAATAGATACCGATTAGTTATGCATTTTAGAACTAAATGCCAGTACGATATTATCATGCATTTGTGCCAAAAAAGTAGTAAGAAAACAATTAGTAAGTATTGTGGTAATTACCCATAACAGTATTTATAGAATAGAATAGAATAGAATATGCAGGGTTTAAAATGTACAATGGGCGGCCTTATTGCTAAGTGCGATTTCCTGCAGGCAACCTTACAATTACTACACCAATGATAATAATTCTCTGGGTAATAATATATTGTCTTTTACATCCGTATCTTACAGGGTGTCTTGGACATTTATGGCACAAGGAATTTTTTTGTAAGTATTCATAATGATAAATTTCAGGAACTATGTTAGATTTAGGTACAAAGTTTGGACGAATCATGGTATTTCTTCTTTGAAATGGGCAATCAAGTTTTATATATTGGTTTAAGTTATAGATTTTTTTGTTATTTCTATTTTTTCAACTAGACCATATTTTGCCATTGTAAATTTTATTGCTATATTCTGTGGGTCAGATTTCTTAAAAGTTGCAGTACGTACCGGCAAAGTAAAATAAGGTAATATTTATAAATAAGTTACAAGAAATTGTGGCTCTAATTTAATGCTCAAGAAAAAAACAACTATTTAAAATTAATTTACTTACCTAGTCTTAAACTCTCGAATAATCTGAACAATTCACTCTGCGGCGGATAATCATAAGTACTTATCGAATCGTAATCAGAACGAAATATAATTTGAAAAGACTTAACGGAATATTTTGTTAAGTTTTTGACCTAACTAAATGCTAAACGAACCATTAATATTTTGTCTACTAGAATTGTCGATACTTAATAAAATAATTACTCAATTTTATTGAATGTAAAAAATTCTAAATTGATACTCAAATACTTATATATGTAAGGCAAAATCACTAAAACCGTTCCCCATCAAAACAGCACGTAGACAAAATATACTAAAGCGCCATGCTAATCAGCTTCTACGTAAAGCAAATTTACTTAACTACGTTATCAACTAGTAGTTACGGCCGGCAAAAAATACTAAAGCGACATCAATGATTCAACATCAGTATTTTAAGCTGCTAAACAAGGTTAAATTAGCTGGTGTCAGAGCATGAAAAAAACTGAAGTGACAATTACTAAAAATTAATCATAACTTGTACTACGTAAGTATTTGTCACAAATTCATAATGATGAAAAATCTCCTTATTTTGAAGTGCTAAAGCGCCAAAAAAGTGCTCAGATCAATACGAAACCTAGACCAATCGACGCAGAAAAAAAAATCCTTTCCAACGATATATATAACTCATTTTGGCCAAAATGGCGCTTTAGTATTATTTATTGGCTTTCCAGTGACGATGTATTCTGTGAATCGCATCCAGATTTTTATATAAAACTAGAAAAAAAGTAGTTAATTTTAGGGGTTCCCATACTTAGAACTGAAACTCAAAATTTTTTTTTTCATCAATCCCATACGTGTGGTGTACCTATTATAGATAGGTCACCAAAAATGCTATTGAGGTTTCTAACATCATTTTTTTCTAAAGTGAATAGTTTGCGCAAGAGACACTTCCAAAGTGGAAAAATGTGTCCCCCCCCCCCTCTAACTTCTAAACTAAGAGAACGACAAATCTAAAAAAATTAGTGTCCGACCGAAACTGGTTTTCCAGCCGAAACCGAAACCGAAACCGAACTTTCGGCCCCAGGGTCAGTTTCGGCCGAAACCGAAACCGAAACCGAAACTCACGTGTTCATATTGAAAAAAAAAAAAAACCAGCCAAGTGCGAGTCAGATTCCCGCACAGAGGGTTCCGTTACAAAAATTTGGCACATAAAAATACGTTTGTTGTGTGGATGCTTATTTCTAATTTGAGTAGGTAATTTTTGTTAGCGTGGTGTTTGGTGGTGGCAGTGTCTCTTGACATCGCCAACGCTTTCAAAACCTTGCGCTGGAGCTGCGTTTAGGAGGCGCTTATTTACCATAGAATGCCTCCATACCTCCGACGAATTGTCGGGGCCTATGTTTCCGAGAGGGCGATAACTTTCCCGAGCTGGCTAAAAAAGGGTCGGCGAGATGTTGTGTCGTTCGGTGTTCCACGGGGATCGGCCTTAGGACCGCTTCTGTGGAACATCGTTTACGATTGGGTGCTGCGTTGTCCGTTGCTCCGCGGTGTCGGCGTAATGTGTTACGAGCGTAACGGTGTTACGAGGACACCGTAATTACAGCGCGAGGAGCAACGCGCCCAGGTGCAGCCCTAAAAGCCACCTGCGGGATCCAGCTTATATATAGGGGGCGTCGGCATCCTGCATCGGCATCGGGCTCTCGATGACGTATCTGGGGCTCGTACTCAATAGCCGATGGAACTTCGTATACCACTTACGATGATTGGTCCCAAATCTGAGGGTGGGGGGCATCAGCCGCACTCTCGCGCTTGTTGCCCAATATCAGGTGCCCCAATGCTCCCTGCAGGAGACTGTACCTTGGGATCGTGCGGAGCGTAGCCCTATACGGGGCCCCGTATGGGCGGAAATCCTGATGGCTAGCAATGCGGCTAGATTGCTTTCAGGGTGATAAGGGGATACCGCACGATCTCAGTTGAGGCGGCATGTCTTCTAGCCGGGACCCCTCTCTGATGGGATCTGGAAGCGAAGGCCCCTGCGTCATTATTTAAATGGCGCAAAGAGGCGCTGGAGCGGGGCCATAGGCCTTTTTCTGTGAGCAAGCCATGTTCGTGAAAGAGACGACGGGGATGAAGCGGGAGAGAACTCTCCCACCCTAGTTCCACAGTCTGCGGCGGCGCGCCCCATACTATCAGCCTCCATGAGCGGGGACCTGAGGACGGTGACGGGGCTGTTCACTGTCCTTACAGAAGCAGGCCCTAGACGATAGCGTGACGTGAAAGATTCATGCACTCCACCCTCAAGAAGCGGGATAACAACTGAACAAAGACGCAGCCGCAGTATGCATCATTCCGAGGGTATACTCGGGGCTCCTAACGCGTGGTTTTTAGTCGATAGGACTCCGCCATGGACTCCCTGTAGGATTTTCCTCACGTTAAAAAAAATTGCGGCAACACAAATTCTGAAAATTTTAGGCCTCTATTTGGCACGGTTCCAGCGATACAACCTCGTGACTAATAGACAGACGGACGGCTAAGCCTCATGTTTCGTTAATAGGGTCCCGCTTCAACCCCTCCGTGCGAGAGTCCGATTCGCACTTCGCCGGTTATTTTTTTAAATGAGTGCCAGCAAGTTCCACCCCACTAAGTGCCATCAATCAATGGTATAAATCTTCTCAAGTGTTCATTTTAGAAATATCTCCACCTAAAGATGAGTTTCTTTCTTTTAAGTGTGGAATTACACATAGATGCTATTGCGAACTCCTACCAACTAAAACCACACGGTGCCCTGCTTATAGCTCTTGGCCGGTTTTGGTTACATTCTAGAAGTGTATAACTAAAACTGGACAAGAGTGAGCCGGACTCGCGCACGTAGGGTTCCGTACAAGAAAAGCGGCAAAAAATCACGTATGTTAATGGGAGGCCCCCTTTAATATTATTATTTTATATATTTTTATTATTTGTTGCTATAGCGGCAACAGAAATCATCGTCTGTAAAAAAATTTACTGTCTAACTATCACGGAGCGTGAGTTACAGCCTGCTGACAGACAGACAGACGACCAACGAAGTTAACGGAACCGACAACAAAGGGGTAGTGTTATGTAATGTCCTAGATCTTTAGGATTCCGTAACGGTAACTAAGAGTAAAAACGGGACCCTTCAAAGGTAGTCTAAGGACATAACACAGGGGTAACTGTCTAATACTTCTCAATGATTGTAATTGCTTGTGGTTTCAATAAAGTTGTATTATTATTATAACTATTGACTGGAAGTTCTTTGTAAATCTCTAAATCTTCGGTTAGTAACATGTTAACTGGTTGGGCTGACCCTAACCACGTCACAAGCAGAGCCAGGCACTCAAAATTCATGAACACGTGAGTTTCGGCCCGGCCGAAAGTTTCTAATACTTAAAAAAAATTGCGGCAACACAAATTCTGAAAATTTTAGGCCTCTATTTGGCACGGTTCCAGCGATACAACCTCGTGACTAATAGACAGACGGACGGCTAAGCCTCATGTTTCGTTAATAGGGTCCCGCTTCAACCCCTCCGTGCGAGAGTCCGATTCGCACTTCGCCGGTTATTTTTTTAAATGAGTGCCAGCAAGTTCCACCCCACTAAGTGCCATCAATCAATGGTATAAATCTTCTCAAGTGTTCATTTTAGAAATATCTCCACCTAAAGATGAGTTTCTTTCTTTTAAGTGTGGAATTACACATAGATGCTATTGCGAACTCCTACCAACTAAAACCACACGGTGCCCTGCTTATAGCTCTTGGCCGGTTTTGGTTACATTCTAGAAGTGTATAACTAAAACTGGACAAGAGTGAGCCGGACTCGCGCACGTAGGGTTCCGTACAAGAAAAGCGGCAAAAAATCACGTATGTTAATGGGAGGCCCCCTTTAATATTATTATTTTATATATTTTTATTATTTGTTGCTATAGCGGCAACAGAAATCATCGTCTGTAAAAAAATTTACTGTCTAACTATCACGGAGCGTGAGTTACAGCCTGCTGACAGACAGACAGACGACCAACGAAGTTAACGGAACCGACAACAAAGGGGTAGTGTTATGTAATGTCCTAGATCTTTAGGATTCCGTAACGGTAACTAAGAGTAAAAACGGGACCCTTCAAAGGTAGTCTAAGGACATAACACAGGGGTAACTGTCTAATACTTCTCAATGATTGTAATTGCTTGTGGTTTCAATAAAGTTGTATTATTATTATAACTATTGACTGGAAGTTCTTTGTAAATCTCTAAATCTTCGGTTAGTAACATGTTAACTGGTTGGGCTGACCCTAACCACGTCACAAGCAGAGCCAGGCACTCAAAATTCATGAACACGTGAGTTTCGGCCCGGCCGAAAGTTTCGGCCCGTTTTGGCCGAAACCGAAACTGCGGCCGAAACTCGATTTTTTGGTCGAAACTGGCCGAAACCGAAACCGAAACCCACGGAAACTGATATATACTTATAAAGATTTTTTTTCAGAGACCGGTAATTTTTTTAAATCATCAGATTTAAGAAATTTGAATTTCCACACATTGCCTCTAGATCAAAATACTGAAATTTTGTTTTTGTCTCTGGTTAGAGGAGGTAGACTCTGTGCCACCAGAAAGCTTTTTCAATTCAAAGATGGTCCTTGCACTGTGGTCTGATATCCATAGCACAAGCATGTTACTCCTAGCTTGCTTTTGAATTGGATGATGTTGTGTAAAATTGTGCGTTGAAACCAGGGATGTTGGGATGTCAATTTTTTCCCATCCGCGGATGCAGATGCGGATGCGGATTTTTGGACGCTCACATCCGCGAATGCGGATACGGATGTTGGTCTCAATTATAAATACCTACCAATTTGATTTAAAGTTAAACTATAGACACTTAATTTATGCTTATGACACCAAAGAGGATCGAAAATCTGTACATCGAAGATATTTTAAAAAAAAATTGTAACGCTAATCGCTTGTTTGCCTGTATCCCAAATAACGTCGAAACTACTGAATCAATTTAAATAATACTTGGGATACACTGAGCCTATAATCCGAGGAAAGCTCTGGTATTATGTACTTCTGATCGCGATTATCTACGCGGTTCCTTTGAAAATGAAAATAAAAAATGGTCTTTAAGGGTTTCCCTATGCCTATGTGGAACTTTCACACTGTTTTATGACAGTAACATGACAGTTTCGAACGCTCTTTTGATCCTGATGAATAACGCCTTTCTCTTTCTCTTTTTTACGTAAACAAGTTGCGTGGGTCACCTAGTACCTACACTTATAAAAATGTAAAGTTTGTGAGTTTATGAGAAAAGTAAGTAAAAAATTGAAAGAAATGTTGTTCTACCAATAGATAGTTACATTTGTATGAAATATAATTATGGGACACGAGTTATAAAGCGACATACGTCGAAGTCCTGTTACACGCATAGGTTACGTACCTATGTATGTAACAGGGGTTTGAGGTATGTCTTTCCTCAAATACACAATGCTCACAGGTTATCTACAATACGTAATGATTGATTTATGGTTAATTACAATCACGATAACCAATGAGTCGGAACATGTTACCGAACGAAAAGTCTATCCTACCGCAGTTAATTTCTTTCTTTCAAGCAACTTGGGAGACATCAGCATCCGCATGAAACTCCGCATTGATTCTTGCGGATGCGGATGTGCAAAGTGATGCGGATGTTCCGCATTTGCGGATGCGGATGCGAATATTCGCAAAACCTCTGGTAGAAACCGGCCAAGTGAGAGTCGGAACGGGATCGCGCAAGGAGGCAGACCAAAAAATGGCAAATAGTCATGTATGGGACCTTATTTTTTTTTCTGATTTTATTATTTGTATTTGTTGATTAAGCGGCAACAGAACAGAATACCTAATTTGTGAAAATTGCTCTCTAGCTATCACGGTTCTTGAGATACAGCCTAGTGACCAACAGACGGACAGCAAAGTATCAATAATAGGATCCCGATTTTCCTCTTTGGTTACAGAACCCTAAAAATAAGTAAAGTAAGTACTTACCGGTTTGGTCGTAAGCCCAATAATCTTTCACTCCTGGAGCTACATTTATTAGTTCCAATTCCGTATCTCCGTAGTTATGAGCAAATTCTTGGCAAGTCACCTCTATAGGAAATTCACCTGAAATTGTATACTTTTTTTTAAATAAGTAATATTTTATATTTGATTTCTATTATATTATTTTTATTAGGTACATTACATAGGTACTTATTATTTATATTCTTTATTTCTTCTTCTTTTTTCATACTGAGCATTGCCAGATTGACGTCGCCAACCTGGTGGAAAGCCGTGGCGCATCTAGCAATTGGGAACCACTCTCACAGTGCGTAAGACTTCTGACAGTTCTGACAGACTGGTCCTCAAGTTGGCGGCCTTGTGATGTGCCACTTCACGCTCCTCTTGAAGAACCCGGGATTGTAAGATGAGGGAAACACGTGTGCGAGCAGGTCGTTCTAGGTTTTTATAGTTCGACAGAGGAGCGGTCTTTTGCAACGATTTATCGTGTCAATGATTCGTTTTTTTTTTCTTCTAAACAATTTGTGCACAAAACTCTGCCATCTCAACCGCTCTGTCGGTGAGGTTCTGTGGCGCAGTCGGTAGTGATACCGCCTGTGGCGCTGGAGGTCGTGGGTTCGATTCCCACCGGAGACAAATATTTGTGTGAGCCATAAATGTTTGTCTCAAGAGTCTGGGTGTTTCTATGTATGATAAGTATGTATTTAAAAGTATATAAGTATTAATATCCGTGGTCTGATACCCATAACACAAGCAGGTCATTCCTAGCTTACTTTGGGATCAGATAGCGTTGTGTGAAATGTCCGTGAATATTTAAAAAAAAAAAAAAAGGAACCTGCAGAATTCTTTATCTGTACACATAAAAAACACCAAATCACAAATAACATTCCGGCGGCCATTTTCACGGCATTAAAAACTTATTTTAAAATGCAACAATTGTCTAAAATGTCCAATTATAATTAACACAACATGAGACTGCGTTGCTACACAGTTAAACAGGAATTAAACTACAAATTATGCCCTAAAAGAGTCACGACTGATCGATTTATTAATTTAGTTCTGTAAATAAATGTATTTACGTATGTAATACTATTCTGGTAATAGGCATCGATGATGACTAAGAGGGATCATCCTTATACGGGATGGGCGTCACCCAGATGCGTCCAGCCGTTAGGTGGTATAAACCCGGGGGCCTGAGGACAGTGAGGAGGCTGCTCACCGTCCTTACAGAAGCAGGCCCTAGACGACAGCGTGACGTGAAAGTTTCACGCACGCCGCACCCCTCGCCGGATAATACCCAACAACAACCCCCAAAGACGCGGGATAGCACCCGAACTGAGCAGTGGTAGCCAAGGTATGTTGGGGATCCTGGGGCCATCCTTGCGAGGGCTTACCTGGGGCTCCCAACCATTAGGCGGCATTAGGTAGGATACGTGTTGTTTTTAATCGGTAGGAGTCTGGCATAGCATCCATGTAGGATTTTCCCCACGGTTAAAAAAGGTGGTTCTAATATTGTATTTTTGATTTTGGACGTCCAATGTCGGCCCACAATTTTTCTTTTTCCCACATTGCGAGATAGATATAAAATAGAATCACGGGAGATCGATCATTGCGGCCTGCTTGATGCTCTTCTCCGGGGGTGGTTTTCTTGACTTCCTACAAATCATTTCCATCCTCCATTGTGGCAGGTTTTCTATGAAAATATCCCTTTCCCCCCTTCTGGGGCTGACAAACAATACACCGTACTGCGCGCCCTGCTGAACGGGTTTCTTCAAAAATACACTCATTTGCAAAAAAAACAGGCGGTTTTGATTTTCGTTCATCTTTAAAAAGATACAATACCAAAAAGGTTTTAATCGTTTGTACACGTTACTGGCCGGTTTTAAAAATGCCGTGGTATTTAAAAAAGTACGTTCTAAATTCAAATTTTCATTTGATGCTCATTTTTACAGAAAACCCCTTTTTATCCTACATTTTTGGCGCGAAGTTCCAGAAGCTAACATCGACTTTCACAACTTTTATTCAATTTTTATCGATTAATTTCATATCCTTGACTGTAAAAGCTTTATTTATTGCTATTTGGCTGTATCAAAAATAGTAGATAAAGTGGTAAAAGCTACCAAAATTATCGCGCTGCTTGAAGAGGGTTGCAGCCAATGTGTCGTGGCTAGGAGGCTAAATGTTAGTCGCTCGACGGTCCAAAGGACCTGGCAGCGATATCAGGAGACTGGTTCCGTCGAGAGAAGGCCTGGTTCTGGAAGAAAACCATGTACCCAACCACGGAATGATCGTTTTCTTGTGAGTCGCGCATTGAGAAATCGCAAATCTTCGCATGTGGATCTTAAGAACAACCTCCAAGAAGTAAGAAATGTGCATATTAGTCTATGGACGGTCAGGAGGAGGCTTCTCGCTGCCAATATACGCAGTCACCGCCCGGCCCGCGGCCCCAAATTACTCCGTGAGCACAGAGTTCAGAGGCTTAGGTTGGCTAGAAATTGTGAATCCTGGACTCAAGAAGATTGGAATAGGGTTTTGTTCTCTGATGAAGCCAGGATATCTCTGTTCGGTGAAGATCGACGTCGGCGAGTGCTAAGAAGACAAGGAGAGCGCTTTGCAGATGCATGTTTCGAAGAAATCACACCTTATGGTGGGGGCTCTGTTATGTTTTGGGCAGGAATAAATTCAATGGAACGTACAGAGTTAGCCTTCATTGAAAACGGCTCACTGACTGGGCATCGATACATAACGGAAGTTCTAATTCCTCATGCACAACCCGCATTGGCCGCTCTAGGTCAAGACTCGATTTTTATGGACGACAATGCTCGCGCCCACCGATCCCGCGATGTTAATGCGTATGTGCAAGAGGTCGGCATTCGTCGTTTGGATTGGCCAGCTCGAAGTCCCGACCTCAATCCCATAGAACATATCTGGGACGTTCTAAAACGGCGTGTGAGATCAGTACACCCGGCTCCGCAGACCATCAGAGAGCTGAAGAATGTGATTACTGCGGAGAAGGAACGTATTCCGCAAGCAAGTATCCGGGATATACTCGCTAGCATGCCCAGACGAATTCAAGCTGTGATTTTAGCTAGAGGGGGTCACACTCGTTACTAAACATTTATCTGCTTTTACTTTATTAAAGAAAAACAAACAAAAAAACTTTTTTATTTTTACTTCATGAGCATATGCACAACTAGCAAACATACACTACTAGCGAGGTTTAGCATTATTTCCCATAAATTGTAACAAAATTTTATGAAATACTGATGAAAACGATTATTTTCTTATTAATTTACCAAATTGTGAGGATAAAACTAACTATAATTATCAAACAAAGCAATATTAACATTTGAAATGGTTCATTGCTTAGGTGCCCGTTTTTTTTGCAAATGAGTGTATAATGAATCCACGCCGAAAATGAATGGTGCTTGTGGGGCTGCCTTTTATGATCCTTATCATGACCGTGGTAGTATGTTTAAAATGTTGAACAGTGACCTATGTATAATGACGGCGGAGCTCGTTGCAATATCAAAAGCATTACAATATATACAGACAGAATCTGACAATAGAAGAAACGTAGTTTTTGTGGATAGCAGAAGTGCACTTCAACATATTGCTCGATGCACCTCTGGCTACAGAGGTATATCGATAGCGTATGTTATATTAAAACAGATTCTACACTTAAATGCAAATAATATAGAACTGATATTGCAATGGATTCCGTCCCATGTTGGACTGCCGTGTCCATTTCGATTGCTCGGCCAATATGTCGTAGAAAAAAGAAACTTATGTCAGCATTTCGAAGGAATTCGTAGAAAACGAACAGTGAAAACCGCAAATTCGAAGAGTCAATATTTAGAAAGTTATAAGGGTTTAACCGTGGCCGCGCAGTCCGCATGAATTCAACTGCGCGGCCACCAGTTCTCTTGAACGGAGCTACGTACAAGTCTAATTCTTTTTGCTAATCACTGACACGATTTCGAAGAAAATGTAGATTATAAAAATAAAGCCCTACTATTTGAACTTCACAACATACGGCACTCCAAAGTTATGGCCGCGCAGTCCGCACAATGCGAACCGCGCGGCCACGGTTTTTCTTAAATGGAGCTTAAACGGAGCTTAGTAGAAGTCCCATTCTTTTTGCTAATTACAGATACCATTTCGAAGAATATGTAGACAGTATGAATAAAGCCTCAAATTAAGAACTAAATGACGTATAGAACTTAAAACCTATAATCGAAGGAAAAAATAGGGTGACCAAGATTTATAGTGTGTGAATCCAGGCTTTTTACTATTTTAATATCATAGTGTAAATATATTTATATAGCATGTAGCTTTTCTTGTAAAAAGAGCTACTGATTGTTTCAATTGAATTTCAATTCAATTCAATTGAGAATTAGTGATTCGAATTAGTCTTACGAAAATGTGCTTGTAAGCTTTTAAGTAAAATAGGTTTATTAAAAAGAAAACATATTTGCTGGCGATTGGCAATCATTCATTCTACATGGCGCTGTGTGAAATAGATATTCCACTACATTTAATATTGGTTTTTGGTGCAGGACCTCCTCACTCCCACAGTTCTACAATCCCAACCACAGCAACCACCAAAAGGAAACAAACCTTAGCAAATCACCACGACGATAACGAACTGCCCAACCCAAAGAAGACAAATGAACGGGACGATAATTCGCCTGATGGCATTTGTAACTTTTTCTAAGATGAAGCGGTTCACAACTATTCTGAGCATTTTCCGTACTTATTTATATAAGGTGTTATTTACTAACTAGAAGTATTATTCTATAAATGTAGGTATTAAAATGTCGTTTATAAAAAAAAGTAAAGTAAGTAGGTACATATAAGTAAAGTATTGACTTTCGATTACATTACATTAATTAAGTACTATACGTAAAAACACCATACAGTACCTCATTACCTACCAACTTAAATATTGGGTAAAAAATATTAGTATTGCGGAAATACCTTACTTGATATTGTTATTGTCCAGACTACCAACGTTATAGGTTAAACGCAAAGTTTATATTACTTGAATAGTGGTATTTAGATTCAATTTACATAAAACTAAAGCATTTGAAATTAAATCAGCAATTAAAAATGGTCGAAAACAAGGACGTATCATAGCTATACACATCGACATCGCGACTTTAAAAAATAAATAAACTTTTATAAATTTGAAAAAAGAATTCTATAAATTATCTGTAGTAGCATGCATGAAGTAAACATATTTGCTGGCGAAAGAAAAAAAGTCAATATCAGAGGAACGTGGAGTAAAAAGGAAACTTGAATTTCACTTACTGAGACATATGATTACCTACTTAATGTGTTTACGGGTAAAAAGTAATAATTAAATTTATAAAATGTTAGTGCTGTTTATCGGATTAGTAATTACTGGCGTACTTTAAGTCATAAAATCAAACTATAACAATACCATAAAGAAACATCTATTTAATAAGTAATAATTCAGTACATAATAAGTAATCAAAATATTTTTAATTTCAATCATTTTAATAATCTTAATATATTATTATTTTGTTTTACTTTTTATTTATAGAAACATAATTAAATAAAATGAAATCTACTAGCAAAATAAAATATTAAGTAGTACAAAATCTCCCCAACATCCTCTTGTGGGTCGCGCCAAACCACCACAGAATACAGAGTACATTTTCCTTGCTAAACGCCATTTTAGCATTCCGGAAAATAAATAATAATAATTATTTCTGTTGTATTTACGCACGTTTCTATATTTGGCAATTACTGTGTAGTTTGTGCATCATCTGAAGATACAAGAAGGTATGTTTTTTGCGAGTTTTCTTTAACAACAGAAATTAAAACATTGCTAATAGAACTTTTGCAAAGCCTACAGTCGCGTCACTGATTGGTCAGGTAATTCCTTCCTTAACCTTTACGTGTTGCCATTTTCCAGTGTTGATAACGTATCTTAAGGTTTTTTTATAAATCACTAACTGATGCTCGCGGCTTCGCCCGCGTGAATTTGGAACCCGTTCCCGCTTCCCATGAGAATATTTTCCCGAGATGTAACGTAGCCTATGTGTTATTCCAGACTATAAGCTATTAAAACATGAATGTGGGTTTATCACACGAAGCGAAGATGAGTGTGATAGATAATAATAGTATCACATGAGTGTTTTAATACCTAATTATACAATTGCATACAAGACTTTATCTACACCCATGATAAAACAATTTGCAAAAATAATATCGAAGAAAAATAGCGGGAATTCGAATTCGCTTTAATCTTTTTTTTTCGGCGCGCAGCCTCTGTGGTAGTGCAATGCAACGCGCGTGAATGACAGTTCTTTTTTTGAAACTCATACAGATTCCACGCGTCGAGCGGTAAGAATTTGGCTGTCTCATGAGTAACCCTTTGCGCGGAAGAGATTGAAAAAGCGAACGGAGTGTTATGTTATTATTATGAAATTTCATATAACATAATAACAGCCGTCGGATGATATTATGGTTATTAGGACCGTACGTACCGAACGTAGTATTAAGTACTCTGTGATTAGGATTTTGGATGTATTAATGTTGGCAATAAGCTAACTGTTGCAGAATCTTTTATAGAGGACTTTTTTTTTTTTTTTTTTTAACGTGAGGGAAAATTGTCATAGGATGTTATGCTCTTACCGACTAAAAAACCTCACGTTACGCCCAACAGCCTATGGTTGGGAGCCCCGGGGAAGCCCTCGGAAGGATGTCCCAGGACTCCCAACAGACCTACGGCCGCCACTGCGGCCTCGCCCAGGGGGTGGTTCGGGTGCTATTCCGCGTCTTTGGGGGGGTTTCGGATGTGATCCCGCTTCTAAGGGGGGGGGGGGGGGGCGTGCGTGAGTTGCTCACGTCAGGCTGCCGTCATGGGCCTGCTTCTGTAAGAACGGTGAACGGTGTAATTGGTACAGGAATCTTTTGCTGTGATTTAATCGTAGTAAGTATTGCTATAAGATAATAGTAAGACTGATTTGTTTGTAATAAAAATATTTTGATTCTAATCGATACAACAACGTAGCTAAGTAATTCGTTGATTAATTTGTAATTATAAGTACAATGACAAATTTAACTGTAATTGGTAGTTGTATATTGTATCACACCAAAAACATCCCTGTTAAGAAGGGGCCAAGTTCCTATCGGCTAATTGTTCGCTTAAAAAAGGATTGAAATCCAATCCAATGCCAAGTTTAGCCACTTTAAAATCGATCATAATCATCTTCATCTACAGCCTGATCCACTGGTAAACATTTGCCATTCCCAAGACTCGCCACAACACCCAGTCCTCCGCCCTCCGAATCCAGCCACTACCTGCCACCGTAGTCACGTCAACGGTCCATCTGACCGAAATTCAATTTACCATAGGCCCAATTTAAAAAAATATCTAAAATTATAATAGCTTATATTCACAGGGTCATATTTCAGGATCTACTAAAGCTCTATCAATGAAATTTGATATACTGCCTTAGTACTAGTATATAATTATGTACATACAATCTTATTTCTGTACTTGCAATTGGCACAGGGGGGTCAAAAGTGGGTCGAAACGGTTCGTGTAAAAGTGTACGGCATGCGCGGTCTGTTGCTGGACTTGGCCTGCGCACTGCCGTGCGCTTAGATTAGAGATGACTGATTTAAGTTTTAGAAATTTTGTTGTTACCGTAAGTCAGATTTTGTTTATAAGTTCTAATTGTAATTGTAATATGAAAACGAACTGTGATTGTTGAATTATGTGAAAAAGTATAGTTTAATTAAACTTCATGTTATATTAATGTTGTTGCTCTCGTAAATCTGGTGTAGTTTTATAATAAACTACTTTTTCTTAGCTTATTTAGTTTATGATCTTAATCGTTACAGCAACGTAAATAAGTAATATTTTTTTCATTTCTCCTACTCGGAAAATGCTGTTTCACTCCCTAGGGAGGGAAAACTCATACTTAACTACAAATTACTGCCCACCTAAGGGCCGGAATGAAACTTAAAATAGAACTGCTGTCAGGTCCGCTGTGAAGAGTTTTATGTAAAAAAACTAATTTTAAAAAATGCTGCGGCCATGCGACTTTCCAAACAGCCAGTGTGCAGTGTGAACTTAGCGCAAATTTCTTAGAGCGGAATAAGCTGCAACAATTAGCCCCCTTTAACACGGACCGGCTGCCGGTCTTCCGCGGTGAGTTCCATATTTAAAATTTAAAAAGTCGACATGAATTGGCGGGATATTACACTCTGTTAAAACTAGAATGATAATTTTGACAACTCTAAATAGGGCACCCCATAGTGTCCAATCGTTAATGAATCTATTCGATTATCGATTGCGTAAAAATTAAATCGATAGTTACAAAAAAACGGTTTTTTATTATTTTGGGTAATTAGGTAAATATAATTGCATTATTATTGTTTGTATTATACTTAGCTAATCATATTACAAAAAAATACTGTGGATACCTACTTATTAACATTACTTGCATTTAAATAAATATACATGAATTCGATTTATCCGAATTATTTGTTTGTGATCGATTGTGCGGTATTGTTGGAATACGCTTCACTAGGATAAGTGGGCGGTACTCGTCTATGTGCTACGTTAATTTTTTGAAGAATTCTTGACATAAACAAATCCGATACTTCATAGGCGTGAGCTGTCAAAATTATCATCCTAGTTTTAACAGAGTGTAATATTATTATCTGTTATTTATCTGTCTGTGACAGAATTCATAAAAATAGGTAATAATTTTTTATGTTAAGATTTGAATATTATTACTTTTACTTTATTTTTCTCTTATTCGAAATGAAAAGTAGAGTGTTTAACAAAAGAATCAATTCCGACTCGGACTATAGCCGGTCTAAATACCTCGGGAATTGATTCTTTCCACCCTGACCTCGGTTAAAAATCTACTATTTTATTTGTAATCTTACTATTACGAAAACGAATTGTGAATTTTAAAATATGTGATTTATAGTTTATAGTAAGTATTAATATGTTTTATCTATTTCAATATCATTTGTTTTATTGTAATAGTTGTGAAAGAAGCTTTATTTATCTGGCTTATTTACATTTCTGGTATTATTAGCTATTTTTAACATTTAAGTAGGTAAATGTCGGTGCCAGAGCTGAGGTAAGTGATAAATCACCTTGCACTTTAACTCTTCATGTTATTTTTTATATTCGGCTCGCCAAAATGATGCCGCCGTCCGATGGAAAGTCACAGCAACATCTAGCGATTGGGGGCCACCGTCCCAGTCTGCAAGACTATAGAAAGCGGCCCCCAAGTTGGCGGCCCTATGATGTGCCTCTTCACGCTCCGCTTGAAGAACCCAGGATGGTAAGAGAAGGGAAACACGTGCGCTGGCAGGCCGTTCCAGTTTTTATGGTACGACAGAGAAACGATCTTTTGAATTCATTGCACCCTACTGCCTTCTGATAATTTGATAGGAGATAACTCCTACACGTTCAGTTGTAGCGAAGTTAGAGTGGCACCTCTGTCCAGCAGGCGTTGTTCGGGAAGGAGTGGGCGGGATTAGGTTGAAGAGTTCAGAACACTCACCGTGAAAGATACGGTAGAATGCAGCCAAAGACGCAATAGTTCTTCGCTGCGCTAACGGCCTTACCTTACCTTACCCATTATCAATATCAATATCAATACATATAATAAAATCGTAACAGGTCGCTGTCTGTACATGGAAGATAAATAAGAAAAAATATTATAGGGGGGCTTTATGAACGCAATAGAACCCAAAACAATGATTTTTAGAATTTTTGTCTGTTTGTCTGTATGTCTGTATATCTGTTTGTCTGTACGGTTGTGCACGCTAATCTCAGTAACCGCTCAACCGATTGCAATGCGGTTTTTTTATTGTGTTAAGGTTTGCTCCAGTTAACATTTAGCGTTTGTTTTATGTAAATCGGTTTAGAAATAAAAGAGTTACAACACTTTTAAGAATCAGATATTTTGAAAATTTTAATTGTAGGGGTTTCTTTGAATGTGAGTGAACCTAAACTGGCGTGTTGGCTTAATCATAAAAGATTCGGCGCGGACTGAATTGTTTTAAAATAGACTTAATCATTAAGCTCTTTTATGATTAAGCAAACAGGGCAGTTTCAGACGCTGCTTGATGACTCTGATGAAGAAATACCTTTCCTTTCATACACCTTATGTGACGTAAACGAAGTTGCGGGCTCAGCTAGTATAACAATATGTACCTATATTGTGATCATCACCATTTACTGAAATATAAATCAATCGATGAGTGTTTTTTTTCTTATCTTCTTATCTTTGACTGCCTCTGTGGCACAGTCGGTAGAGATACCGCCTGCGGCGCTGGAGGTCGTGGGTTCGATTCCCACCGGAGACAAATATTTGTGTGACCCATAAATGTTTGTCTCAAGAGTCTGGGTGTATCTATGTATAATATGTATGTATTTAAAAGTATATAAGTATTAATATCCGTGGTGGATCGTGGATACCCATAACACAAGCAGGTTATTCCTAGCTTACTTTGAGATCAGATAGCGTTGTGTGAGATGTCCGTGAATATTTATTTATTTATATCCTAGAAGTAAACTTCTCTATTCAAATTCAAACCAAGGGACTACAACTATTTGCTTTTTACGATTAAAAGTATAGCAATATACGTGACATTAAAAAGTTATATTAACCGACTTCAAAAAAGAGGAGGTTCTCAATTCGTACGCTATGTTTTTTTTTATATATAAGTATTACGCGATAGCGGCGCCGATTTTGATTTTTTTTGTTTGAACGAGGTTACTTCTGAGGTGGTCCCATATCCAGGGTATCAAGATCTGATGCTGGGATCTAGGAGAAATCGAGGGCAACCACCGAAAATTGTTGGGACAACTAGTGCGTTTGCTAACTTTTTGATTAAGTGCTTTAATAAGTAAGTATACCTACTACAATTTAATAAAGGTCTGGAGTCGATATGATGATGGAACCGAAAGACAGTTGAGGGAATTTCTTAACGATTTACAGCAGTTACCTTGTGTTTCGGCTTGATTGATTTGTGTCGATGAGAACTTTACACCTAGATAGATATACTTATCGGTCTACCCGTCACTTAAAATAATAATAAAAAAATAATTAAACAATAGAACCGACTTCATACAAATCCTTAAAAATAAAATATACCTAGCATATAGTGATATGTATTTTGATTTATCAGATTTTATTCAATTTAATATGAAAGTTGTTGCCATTAATAATACCTACCTACCTATACCTATGGGTTTACTTGGCGCCGACTTCAATATGATATTGAATAAAATCTGATAAATCAAAATAATAACTTTGTGCTAGGTAAATATTTTAAAGGATTTGTATGAATTCGGTTCAATTTTTTTTTGGGAATATCTCGTCGACGCAACGTAAATCATGGTCACCCTTCTTTTAACTCGAGTTACAGGGTTTAAGTTCTGTAACTCGTGATTTTCAAGCATTAGAACTTCATTCATGATATCTACATATTCTTCGAAATCGTATCAATGATTAGCAAAAATAATGAGACCTCTACCAAATTCTGTTTAAGCTCCACTTTAAGAAACACGTGGCCGCGCGGTTCGCCCTTACGTAAGTGCTGTAGAACGAGAAGTTCAAACTTTAGGGCTATATTTTTCAAATCTACTTTTTCTTCGAAATCGTATCAGTGATTAGCAAAAAGAATTAGACTTCTACAATGCTCCGTTAATGAGAACTGGTGGCCGCGCGGTTCGCTTTATGCGGACTGCGCGGCCATAACTTTGGAGTGCCGTATGTCGTGAAGTTCAAATAGTAGGGCTTTATTTTTATAATCTACATTTTCTTCGAAATCGTGTCAGTGATTAGCAAAAAGAATTAGACTTGTACGTAGCTCCGTTCAAGAGAACTGGTGGCCGCGCAGTTGAATTCATGCGGACTGCGCGGCCACGGTTAAACCCTTATAACTTTCTAAATATTGACTCTTCGAATTTGCGGTTTTCACTGTTCGTTTTCTACGAATTCCTTCGAAATGCTGACATAAGTTTCTTTTTTCTACGACATATTGGCCGAGCAATCGAAATGGACACGGACTGCCGGGTAATGAGAGTGTGGATCGGTTAGCAAAGAAGGCTATAAGTGAAGGTCTTAGTGTAAATGTATTGTCAAGTGATTTTGAACTGCTATCTAGATATAAGGATGCATATAAAGTGGAATGGAAAGAGTACTTTAACGAACGTTCGCTCAACAAAGGTATCGGGTACAAAACGATGCAAAGTGAACCTCCCCATATCCCTTGGTTTACCAACACCACCCTCAGTAGGAAATACGTGGTTATAGCTCATAGACTTCGCACCGGCCATGCGCCACTCAATAGATTTTTGCATCTTATGGGGAGAAGTGCCAGCCCAAATTGTGAAGAGTGCGGTACTCCTGAGGATGTACATCATCTGTTAGTGGAGTGTGTACGGACACGGGCATTGAGAACGATGTTACTGGAAGTCTCTAATATACGTTCGATGGATGTTGGGAGTTTCAATACTATCTTGGCCAAACCTCTTTCTGAAACTGCTATTCTAATTTATAATAGGATATATGAGATTTTGATAGTTTAGTATTATAATGCTTGCTGTTTTTAGTATTATAATTTATTGTAAGTAATCTTATGTACGTAAACGACAATTTTGGTATTAAAAGCTCAGGGTACGATGGAGCTGGCATGGCTATGTAAGCCAAAAGCTCCTAAATAAATATAGATAATAAAAAAAAAAGGCTGGTATGTTAACAAACACAACAGGACATGCCGATATAGTTTTTCCTTATTCAATCTATTTTAATACAATATTATAGAGTGATTTCCTCATAGGTATCTTCATTATTTTCGATTATTCAACATACATATAGTCACGCCTTTATCCCGAAGGGGTATACAGAGGCATAGCATACGCCCAAATTTTACCTAATAGTTTTATGTCCCACGTAATAGGTGGAGAGCCTATTGCCGAGTTGAAATGGACAGGCGCAGTTTGCCGCGACCCGCAGTTGAAATTTTTTAAGCCGCCCATAAGGCTTTCTACTTGGCTTAACGATTGTCATTTTACTGACAACCGGGTTTCATTTCGAGCTTTTCTTCTTTACAAAATGGATCGTTTTGCGAAAGTGTTCCCTTAGTCACCTTTTACGACACTCTCGGAATGTATTGGGGTGGCGACATTTTGTACTCGTACCCGTCGCAACATGGGACCCCGTCGTCGCCACACGAGGCATTATTCAACACCCAAACGAATCCCTTGCCGTCACCCAAAAACTTAAAATTTTCATAATTGAGATACATAATAATAATAACAAAAGATTTTAAAAGATTACACCCCCAAAGCACTGTATATTTATATAACTAAACAACATATTTATACTGTGCCCAAAGTGGGTTAAATAAGGGGTTAAAATTTATCAGAAGCGCTCGTGGCCCCGCGGACTCAGTGTTCTGTAAACGATCACTGCAGTAAGCAATTTTCACTATGGCCGGTCCATGGATGGGTGACCATCCATGTGATCACTTTGTGACATTTATTTGAGCGTTTCCGTGCTTCGGAAGGCACGTTAAGCCGTTGGTCCCGGTTGCCAGTAAAAATGGCAGTCGTTAAGCCAAGTTGAAGGCTTTATTTCAACAGCAGGCAGTCACAACCTGCGCCTGTCCATTTAAACACGGCAATACGGCTCACAACGTATTACGTGTGACAAATTATAAACAGGTGAAATGTGGGTATATAATATGCCTCTGCCTACCCCTTCGGGGATAAAGGCGTGATGATGAACCTGAACCTGAAAAATTTATCAAAGTAAAATTTTTCAGTTGATGTAAAATTTTACAGTAACAGATGATGCTCAAGGTATAGTTAGCCCGCAGTTCCGCTCTTGTGATATACCTACTGTACAGGTTCCCGTATCCCACGGGAATTCCAAAGATAAAATCTGACCGAGTGTTAGTCAGGCTCGCAAACGGAGGGTTCCTTACCAAAAAACAAATCACGTTTGTTACATTTTTCTGATTTTACGGTTCCTGAGATAGGTACCTACATCCTGGAGACCGACATACGCGGATACCCAGTAATAGGCTTCCGATTTACTCTTTGAGTACGGAACCCTAAAAAGTAGCCTGCTGTTATTTCTATCAATCCCCGTACCAAATTTCAGCCAGATACGTTCAGCCGTTAGAGCGTGAAAGAGTAACAAACACTTATATACCGGGTGTAACATTTGGAACGGTCAGTATGGTCAAGTCTGTAAATATAAGAGATACAAAAATCTGTTGTTAGGAACCATGTCATCAATTTTAGAGAAAATAAGAACTGCATATTTAGATTTTTAAAAAATCTCTTGCGCTGTCCGGGAATCGAACCCGGTCGTTTTGAAAATAAAAGTTACACTATTTCTAATTGAATATCGATTGTATAGGTCATACGGAGTCAACATTAGTATGAAACACGCACGATACTAAAATAAACAGAACGCATTGTGTTTCTTGTTTTTTAATTTAATTAAGTAGGTACTTAATTAAATGATTTGATTGAGGTACTTCAGTACCTACATGTTCGAAGTGAAACTATTATTTTTTCTATGCAATGTTCAACTCGTTTAGCTAATGATCTTAATATTGCATATTGCATCGGTCGGCCACAATAGTCAAATAGCTAGCTAACAACTATTTAAATGATAACTTCCCCAAAAATGGAACAAACGGCCCTGTGAAATGGACTGCGGAGTCGTCTAATTTAAACCCGCCGTTCATTATAACATTGAGGACCTAAAAGCAGTCATAGGGTCCATTTTAATGAGAATTTACCACTATATGTAAGTAAAATCATTAACCTAAACAATTTGAACGTTGCATTAAAAAATGGTTTGCGCTTCGAATTATGTAGTTAATTAAATTAAAGAACATGAAACACAATACATTCTGTTTATTTTAGATATCATGTTTCATAGTAACATTTCTTCCTTATCACCTACACAATCGATATTCAAATAGGAATAATGTAAGTTTTATTTTTCAAAACGAACGGGTTCGATTCCCGGACAGTGCAAGAGATTTTTAAAAAATCTAAGTTTGCAGTCCATATTTTCTCTAAAATCAATGACATGGTTCTTAAGAACAGATCTTTGTAGGGTAAACCACCCAATCGTTGGCACTCCTCCAATTATTGGCACTTTAGGTAATTTTGCCCATTTCTAACAGAAAAAGAATGCTGTTTTCCTTTTTAATGCATACCTACAACTACATAATGGGCAACATCGAACTGAAATAAACTAGGCTTCCCTTATTTTTCGAAATATACTCTTAACTAAAGTGCCAATAATTCATTCTAAAAGTGCCAATAATTGGGTGGTTTACCCTATCTCTTATATTTACAGACTTGCCCATACTGACTGTTCCGAATGTTACATCCTGTATACTTAGAAAGAAAGAAAGAAAAATTGTTTATTTAGGATCACAACGCACATAAAATAAAAAACCCTTAAAGTATTACATAATAGACAGGATATCGAACTAAATTAACAAAATTCTAAAATAAAAAAAAACATACGACTTATACGCGGCGTATACGCCGCGCTAGCGTCACAATTTCGTTGGCGTTTTGGTATCATCGTTAACAAAATAGATTCTCACCAGGAAACACTATTGATGGCTTTACTTTTAGCAAAGAAGATTAGTGCGAACTGCGAATAAAATTTTGTTCGTGGTTCGGGAAGAACTACCCGGGCTGGCGCCTCGGGACCGTATGCTATTATTTTTTTATATCGATTTCTTTCATTAATTACACAATAATTAAAACGATGCATACGAAAATACATGTTAATTTGCTATCCAACATGGCCGCCGCCGCGTCGTATTTACAAAATTTCATGATTGGTATCGTTTTAAGGCCGCGTGGGTCAGAAGGAGGCGGCGGGCCGGGTACGGGAGAGAACTCTCCCACCCGAGTTCCGCAGTCGGCGCCCTGGGCGCCGCCGACGTGTCTTCGCTGAAGACTATCGGCCTCCATGACCGGGGGTCTGAGGACGGTGAGAGGGCCGCTCACCGTCCTTGCAGAAGCGGGCCCATGACGGCAGCGTGACGTGAGCAACTCACGCACGCCCCCCCTTAGAAGCGGGGTCACACCCGAAACCCCCCATAGACGCGGGATTGCACCCGAACCACCCCCTGGGCGAGGCCGCAGTGGCGGCCGTAGGTCTGTTGGGAGTCACGGGACATCCTTCCTGAGGGCTTGCCCGGGGCTCTCAACCATAGGCTGTTGGGCGTTACGTGAGGTTTTTTAGTCGGTAAGAGTCCGGCATAGCATCCTACGAGGATTTTCCCTCACGTTAAAAAAAAAAAAAAAAAAAAAAGGCCGCGTGGGTCAGATTTTGAGTTTTTTGAAACAATCCTAGTCAAAAAGTAAAGGGTTTTTAAATCTGAAAAATATATATATATAATAGCTAAACATATTCAGAGCCCGTTACACGATCCAATAAATTTCACTAGATAGAAAAAAATTCCAAAGTTGACTCTCTCAGAAAAGTTTTTTCAATACTGTGGCTAAACTATTAACATTTTATATATATTTTTTTGCACTCAATTAAAGGTATTAAGTTTTTATACACATTTTCCGAGCGTTTTTCTATAAACAACTATTTACATAGTTACCATGTACGAATATCTACCAAACGCAATAGAATTGCGCCGCTGACGGCCGATCCAGCGTTGCAAAACCTACCGATTTTTCGGTAGATCTCCCGAATTTGACGTTCATTTACCGAAATACCGATTTCGGGCCAATATTTACCGATATTTTTACTAGTTTTGACACTACCACGTTTATTGCAAAATGAATTTAAAAGACGGTAACACTGCGAGTATCCCGGGTTGGTTAATGTATGTCAGCATTCGTACTGCCGGGGATTCCCTCATACACAACTGGGAAAATCCGATCAGAATGCTGTTGTATGTAAGTTGAATTTTATTTCAGTAAAGGTAAGGCTGATTTTACTTTGTAGGCTCAAGTTTAGGAATCCCATAAAAATGAAGATTCTTATGTTGTGCAATAAAATCTCGCCCAATTTTACCTTTGGTTTAACATGCATTGTGAACCGCGTCAGTGATAGTCATCAAGTTTAAAAGTTTAAAACTGATCGTCATAGATATGTTGGATAGTAGTTCCGATGACCATTCATAGGCAAATGTGGAACATATATTCTCCGCAGTAAATTTGATAAAAACTAAAACCCGAAACCGCTTTTCAACGGAGGGGATAGTAAGGCTTTGCGTAGAAAAAGGTTCATATGATCACATATGAACTTTTAGAAATGTTAAAATCGAAACAATATGTATCAACATATTGTTTCGATTTTAACATTTCTACCAAATATCATGTTTCACAAAATGACTGCACAAAAATGGTACAATAAATAATTTGTAAAATTGTGCACTAGATGACCCTCGCAACTTCGTTTACGTCACAAAAGGTCTCTGAAAGGGCAGGTATTTCTTCAACAGACTCCTAAACCTGTGAAACTGCCCAGTTTCCTCAATCTTACATTCAAAGAAACCCTTGAATTCTAGGTTTAATGAAAGTTGAGATCTCTAACTTCTGAACTACAAAACTCTCAATATTGAAACTTGTGTGAAACAATCCTTATAGTACTTCCTTTCCAACCTACGAATAATGTATTCTTTGTAGTTTGCAACACTAAAAAAATATTTGAAATCGGACCACGTGTTGAGAAATTACAGCTGAAAAATTTTTTTTTTTTTTATATTTGTCTTTCATCCCCTCTCCCGCAGGAACCACGCAAAGTATCCGGATCAAAACTATCGAAAAACCTTCCACGGACTATAAGCTCGAAATGTACCAAGTATCATTCAAATCTGTTCAGCAGTTTCGGCGTGATACTTATTCGGGATACAGACAGACAGACAGACAAGGAAAGTTTAAATTTTCGACTTCAGTATCGATTAGAGAGAGAGAGAGAGAAAAAATTATTGCAGGGCAATAATTTTTTTTTAATATCTTCCATGTATAGACTGTCGACCCTCTACAGTTTTATTATATTATGTATAGATGTTAATTTTGTTAACTCTTACATTAGCCTTCGGTCATTCGCGCCATTTTACTTAACGAGGCTTGTCGCGTGGGGTTCTTGAGAACCCCAATGAAAAATAGCATGTAAAATAAGAAATTATAAGTATTTCATATAATTTATCATTTCATTATTATTTGTGTGTCAAACTACAATAAAACAATGATACATTATTAAGCAATATGTATTTAACTACTTTTTAAACTTATAATCTAAATGTAGGAACCTATTTTTCTCACTCTGAGATCACTTTTAAAAAAAATAAATAAAATAAAGAAATCTACTCCGTAATTATTTACTTTATACTTTTTTGGCATCATATAGAAATAATCAACTTTGTAACATATAATATATAAGGAATAAACAAAAAAAATCGTAACTTTACGAAATTGTATACTCGTCGCGTGGGGTCTTTGAGAGCCCGTGCGTTCAAAACAGGTCCGTATAACACGGCGCTGACGAGCAAATTGAAGTTAGCCACTGTCCGCGCCAACTACAATCTAACTTAGGAGGGTACATAAACGACTGCACTGCTACAATGGATTTAAATAAGAAAATTTTGCATTTTTGTAATGTTCGGGCTTTCAAAGACCCCACGCGACGGACCGAAGGTTAATAAAAAAATCTACCGAAATCTACCGATTTTTGTCTTGCAACCCTACCGAATTCGTCATACTGAGTTTTGCAACACTGGGCCGATCAGTCTCGCCCTGGCGCTTGTGGAGGCAGGACCTGTGTCAGTTTTTTTCGCAACTATTTCGTAATTATTATGCCAAATTACGTTGAAATCGCGCCACAGTATAAAAATATCAGTAATGGGCAAAATGTTATTAGATTAACCGTTACAAATACATACGCGACTCATGGTAAAAATGTGGTGATCTTTTACTTTTTAAGTGTTTTCACGACATGGTAACCAGCTGCCTAATGCATTAAAATGTCTACGAATTACATGATAATTTCGCAATCCAACATGGCGGCCACGCCGTAATCACAAAATTTCATGATGGGTATCGTTTAAGGGGTTTTTTGGTATGCTGAGTACGAATCACGTGATAATTTTGCAATCGAATATAGCCGCCGCGCCGTAATCACAAAATTTCATAATGGGTATCGTTTAAGGGGTTTTTTGGTATGCTGAGTACGAATCGCGTACTAATTTTGCAATACAAGATGGTCGCCGCGCCGTAATCACAAAATTTCATGATGGGTATCGTTTAAGGGTTTTTTTGGTATGCTGAGTACGAATCACGTGATAATTTTGCAGTCCAATATGGCCGCCGTGCCATAATCACAAAATGTCATGATGGGTATCGTTTAAGGGGTTTTTTGGTATGCTGAGTACGAATCACGTGATAATTTTGCAATCCAATATGCCCGCCGCGCCGTAATCACAAAATTTTATGATTGGTATCGTAAATGGTAGTATCGTAAGTATGGTAGTATCGTAAATCATACGTAGCAGACTGTAGTGTAAAAGAGATAGAAACACATGTTCCATTCTTCGTTCTAACATTTGTGTGTGGTTGGCAGTGATGGGCAAAATGTAATTAGTTATTTTTAAACTATCGCGGTTTTTAACACTCATAATTATAGAATTCGGGACTTCACGCGAAATACTATTTACTTACATTCTACCGACGTTTCGAGCACGTTGCAGCGCCCGTGGTCGCGGTTGGACTGTAAGTAAATAGTATTTCGCGTGAAGTCCCGAATTCTATAATTATGAGTGAAAATGTAATTAGATTAACCGTTACAAATTACAATTACTTTGTAATGCTTAATTCAATTACTCTGTAACAGATTACTTGAGTAATTAATTACAATGAGTACTAGCAGTAACTACTTACTGAGTAATGGAACTACACGTTAATTAATTACATTGTAACTAGTTACTCATTAATTCAATTAACCAACTCTCATAATTAACATCTCTGTCCTAAGGATTCGTCACGGCCCAAGGGTTGGATCGATTTTGATGCGGTTTTTCGATCGTTAGTCAATGTATCCATGATGGTACTTAGCTATACATTTTGAAGACCATCAGCTTAATTCCTGAGTGATGAAGGGATTTCATTAAAATTCCCATACGCGAATCATGGCAAATGTGGTGATCTTTTACTTTTTAAGTGTTTTCACGACATGGATACCAGCTCCATACTTAATGCATTAAAATGTCTACAAATTACACGATAATTTGGCAATCCAACATGGCGGCCGCGCCGTAATCACAAAATTTCATGATGGGTATCGTTTAAGGGGTTTTTTGGTATGCTGAGTACGAATCACGTGATAATTTTGCAATCCAACATGGCCGCCGCGCCGTAATCACAAAATTTCATGATGGGTATCGTTTAAAGGGTTTTTTGGTATGCTGAGTACGAATCACGTGATAATTTTGCAATCCAATATGGCCGCCGCGCCGTAATCACAAAATTTCATGACGGGTATCGTTTCAGGGGTTTTTTAGTATGCTGAGTATGAATCACATACTAATTTTGCAATCTAACATGGCCGCCGCGCCTTAATCACAAAATTTCATGATGGGTATCATTTAAGGGGTTTTTTGGTATGCTGAGTACGAATCACGTACTAATTTTGCAATCCAATATGGTCGTCGCGCCCCTTTGCGCTCGGTAAGACTAATTCGCAGTACGCCTAACTCGCGTTATGACTAGTCAAAAGGAGAAGTAGGCATAACGCGAATTAGACCTACTGCGATGTAGGCCAACAGCTAAATAGGTCAAATAATAACTAGACCTACTGAGATTTAGTCTTAAGCCTCTTAAGTTGGGCTAAATATTTACATGTGGCATCGAGGTCAGCCCACCTGATGCTGCTAGGGACATATGCAACGCCAGAGTGAGGTGATTTTTTACGCTTAATGTCCGCCGACGTATGGGCGGGAGTGGGGATGAGGGAATGAATGTTAGGATAGGAAGGGTGGGAGTGACGCCATAGGCACTGAGTTCCCCCCAGCGATGCATCCCATCCATTGCCGGGCGTCAGAGCAGAGGATTCGGCGTAATTTTTATAGAGCTTTTCTTCCCCGCAACTCCAAAGAGCCACCGTGCCCGTCTGTTGCCAAACGGGGTTACGGCTCGACCGAACGATGGTCTCCATCAGGGACCGTGTACTTCGCCACATTCTGAGAGTTCTCCGCTAAGTACGCTCTGCATAACAGAGCGCATGCGGAGAACTACAAACCGGCCATAAAGGTCCCCCCTCCTTGGTAGACTACTGGCCATGGGCGACGACATGTGCCTCGCACGAAGCCCACGTTGTCGTCCACGTTACCAGGATGCACCACGTGGTGGTTGTCCTTCCCATTACCCCTCCTTCCGAGGGCTTACCCGGGGCTCCCAACCATAGGCTGTTGGCGTTACGTGAGGTTTTTAGTCGGTAGGAGTCCAGCATAGCATCCATGATGGATTTTCCTTCACGTTAAAAAAAAAGTATAGATAACATAAAACTGATATTATTCATTAAAAAGTCAAAATATCCTTACAGCTGCATCAACGATTTCATCTATGTACAAATTAAGAATTCAACTCAATTAATATTTTAGGAATAACGCGATGTAGACCAACTAAGATTTAGGTATATGCCGAAGTAGTCCTTATACGAAATAGACTAACTGCTATATAGGCATACTGCTAATTAGGCTGAAAGCGAATTGTAAATGACATTTAGACGTAACGCGAATTAGGCACACTACGAATTAGTCTTACCGAGCGCAAAGGGTCGCGCCGCCGCGCCGTAATCACAAAATTTCATGACGGGTATCGTTTAAGGGTTTTTTTTGGTATGCTGAGTATGAATCACGTGATAATTTTGCAATCCAACATGGCCGCCGCGCCGTAATCACAAAATTTCATGACGGGTATCGTTTAAGGGGTTTTTTGGTATGCTGAGTATCACGTACTAATTTTGCAATCCAAAATGATATTGGATATTGTATTGCATATTGGCCATATTGGATTGCAAAATTAGTACGTGATTCGTACTCAGCATACCAAAAACCCCTTAAACGATACACATCAATCATGTACTAAGGGGCTGTGGTATTGATTTGCTTGAATGTATGATAATTACAAAGTAATGAATTACAAAGTAACTAGTTATAAAGTAATCTAATTACTTTTAACTAGTTACTTAGTAACTAATTAACCGGAACATCCAAAGTATTTAAATTACAAAGTAATTAATTACTGAGTAATTAGATTACATTGTAACTTAATTACATTGTAATTCAATTATTAATTGAATTACTTTTGTAATTAGTTACGCCCATCACTGGTGGTTGGATTGCATGGAACGATACAGACTAAAAAAACTTGTTCGGTTTACTGTGAGTTAGTTAACCGCGTGCCAATTTGCAACTGTGCAAGACGTGGTCAGAGTTATGAAGTTATTTATTTAACTCAGAGCTTACTAACTCTATATTTATATATTTAACTCGACTCTCCGTGCAAGTGGGCCTAAATAGCTTAGGCGGCCAAATTGAATTCCAAAATGATCATGTTATTCGTACTCAGCATTCGAAAAAACCCATTAAACGATATTCATTACGAAATTATGTGATTACGGCGCGGTGGCCATTTTGGATTGCAAAATTATCATGTGATTCGTCCTTCATACCAAAAAACCCCTTAAACGATAACCATCATGGATTATTGCGATTACGGCGCGGCGGCCATATTGCATTTCAAAATTATCACAGGATTCGTACTCAGCATACCAATACACCCCTTAAACGATACCCATCATGATATTTTGTGATTACAGCGCGGCGGCCATATTGTATTGCAAAATTATCACGTAATTCGTACTCAGCATACCAAAAACCTTTTAAACGATACCCATCATGAAATTTTGTGATTACGGCGCGGCGTCCATATTGGATTGCAAAATTATCATGTGATTCGTACTCAGCATACCAAAAAACCCCTTAAACGATACCCATCATGAAATTTTGTGATCACACCGCGGTGGCCATATTGGATTGCAAAATTATCATGTGATTCATACTTAGCATACCAAGAATTCCCTTAAATTATACCCATCATGAAATTGTGTGATTACGGCGCGGTGGCCATATTGGATTGCAAAATTAGTACGTAATTCGTACTCAGCATACCAAAAACTCTTTAAACGATACCCATCATGAATTTTTGTGATTACACCGCGGCCGCCATTTTGGATTGCAAAATTATCACGTGATTCGTACTCAGCATACCAAGAAACCCCTTAAACGATACCCATCATGACATTTGGTGATTACGGCGCGGCGTCCATATTGGATTGCAAAATTAGTACGAGATTCGTACTCAGCATACCAAAAACCCTTTACGACACCCATCATGAAATTTTGTGATTACACCGCGGCGGCCATTTTGGATTGCGCAATGATCCCGTGATTCATACTTAGCATACCAACTTTAGAAAACTTTAGAAATTTTTATGACCAGCTATTATGTAATTTACATTTTTTACGCAACTGTAGCAAACGTAGGCAAGGGAAACTCTCAAAAGAAATGAAATATCCTAGTTGTCGAAAAATGTTTCGTTGCTGCTAAGCTCTTAGTCGCCTTAGCGTGATGTTATATATTTTGGTATTTTTCAAAAATGGACATTCTGTTAAGAAACTCTTGAAATTCAACTAGCAGTCTCTTAGACTCTAGAGTTAGAACAACTAAACAAACAAACAAACTCTTTAGCTTAAAAATAATAGTATAATATACATAATTTATTAACGATTAGCTCATTTATTTTTATTTACGAAACTAATAAATCAAATAAATAAAGTTAGATGCATTTACTACGTCAAACAAAGTTAGCATGCCGTTTCTTTCTACTATACTGTATACTGTGGCATAAGAGTTGACTGCCGCTGCCGGCGCGCGGTGTGTCTTGCGCCCGGGGCGAGGGGAGCGCCAAATGCCTACTTGTGCGGGTTAACCGCCCCTTAAGGGGTTTTTTAGTATGCTGAGTACGAATTGCATGATTTTTTTAAATTAAATTAAGCGATATCTATCATGTACTGGAAAAACGATAGTGTGAAGGCGCACTTAGGGCTCGTTTAAGGAGACGCGGGGCGTTGAGCGACGCGAGCGTCTTGGCTTCCCTCGAGGCTGCGTCCGCCGCGTGGTACGAAGCGACACCCGCTGCGACTCTCGCACCTTATTACTGGCGCCAACTAGGGATGTAAACTTTACAGTGGGCGCAGACGCGTTACAGAGAAAAAAAGACGTGTGGCACTCGGGGACTGCCGCGGTAAAGCTATTACATAGCATTTTTTACCAACTATGCTAGTATAATTATTTCTATATAAGAATACTAGCTGATGCCCGCAGCTTCGCCCGCGTAAAATTTGTTACCGCGGGAAGTTATTCCCGGGATAAAAGGTAGCCTATGTGTTATTCCAGACTATAATGTATCTCTGTACCAAATTTCAGCCCGATCCGTTCAGCAGCGGTTTGAGCGTGAAAGAGTAACAAATATCCACACTCACAAACTTTCGCATTTATAATATTAGTAAGAAGTAAGATTTTAAGGCCTATGTTCAACAAACTAAAGTACCAAGTACATACTTACTTGACTGTGGACATTTGGGCTTTTGGACTTTTTTGGACCAAAAGTCCCAAAAGTCCAAAAGTCCAAAGTCCAAAAGTCCAAAAGTCCAAAAGTCCAAAAGTTCAAAAGTCCAAAAGTCCAAAGGTCCAAAAGTCCAAAAGTCCAAAAGTCCAAAAGTTCAAAAGTCCAAAGTCCAAAAATCCAAAAGTCCAAAAAACCAAATTCCAAAAGTCCAAAAGCCCAAAAGGCCAAAAATCCAAAAGTACAAAAGTCCAAAAGTCCAAAAGTCCTAAAGTCCAAAAGTCCAAAAGTCCCAAGGGCCAAAGTCCAAAAGGCCAAAATTCCACTCCACCTAACCTCACCCCATCCCACCTCACACCAATTCACCTCACCACACCCCACCCTACACACCTCAGCCCACCCCACTTCACCCTACTTCACTTCATACACATAGGTACACGTTATGCAAACGCTCACGTGTACACGTTGGTATATGAAGTGCGAGATACACGAACGTGGCCGAGCGTGGCCGAAGGTAGCGGAGAGTGTGATTTATTTTCGTGACACAATGATAGAAGCAATGCAATAGCTTAATAGGTATTTTGTTTTAGAACTTTTTAAGAAGAACAATTATTTTGTAATAAATTATTTTTATGTAACTTCAACCATTTACGCAGAGGCACAACGGATACTCTTATAACGATGAAATGTTTTCTGTTTTCGAAACATTCCTCATTGCTGCACTAGCCTATAGCCACAATCAATAAATGTACCTACTTACTATCGAACAGTTTTTGAAACCCTACCAGTAGTTTCAGTAAGGCTTGCCTTGGTATGATGTGATCATGGTCCCTTTGCAGCGTGTGTCCAATCCAGCGCAGCAGCTACACTTCCGACGTTTGATCTGTTGGTGGATAGGGGTCTCACTGCAGCGTTCCAATAGTCTTACGTTCGTGATGTTCTCGGGCCCGTATGTACCGAGGATCCATTGGAGGCAGCGTTTGACGAAGACTTATAGCTGGTAGCTGGTGCGAAATGTCTTTAGTGACCTTCCATGTCTCGCATCCGTATAGCAGTTAGCAGTACAGTTTTAACGTTTACTTTGTTTTGAGTTTCACTCTTCGTGTCCATTTTCGCAACTGCCTACGAGGCGCAGCTGTGTAAAGGTTGTTCCGGCCTTGGCGAGACTCAAAATGATGTAGGGTACTCTTCTATCCCATCAGTTTCTGACACGACACTCCCGAGGTACGTGAATTAGTGCCTCCACCACATCTCTTGCGTCTGTCGATTTTAATTTCAGTCCAGCCATTCGCTGCCTCATCCTGCTCGTTGTCCTGCACGTTGTCCTGCAGACATGCATGACGGCGTGTGTGTGCCTCAGCAGGTACAGGACATCGGCATCATTTAAATCCTCCAGGATATCAGTATAGGCCCCATTCTATGCCGCGCCGATTGTTCTTTGTGGTATTCAGCATTATACCATCTATTTTCTATGGATGGTTGTTAACTATTCTGTTATCTTCATAACGATCCTCTAAGGTAGGTACAGTATGTATTTTCAAAAGAGTTTGTGAACTCTATTTTTAATTTCTTTTTCAGAATATTGATGACATTTGATTGATGTCATTTTATAATACACGTTACGTCTACTACATTGATACATGTAATAAAATTCTAACACAATGTTTGTATGTAAATTGTTAATACTGAGGAAAATTCTATACTGAGGAATAGCTTTAACCATTAAGCTCTATTTTGATTAAGCAAACAGGACAGATTCACACGCTACTTGATGAGTATGATTAATAAATACCTCTAATTTCATAGACCTTGTGTGACGTAAACAAAGTTGCGAGGGTCAGCTAGTTAAAAGATAAAACAATAGGTTTCTTCTTATCTACTTAAAAACTATTTTTACAAATTTTATGGTAATAATAGACATTCTTTGAAATATGCATAGAGTAGCGTCTATGTATGCATGTATGGTATTGTTGTGACTTTTATGACACGTCTAAAGTACATAGGTATGGGATAGATGGCGCTCGCGGCTACGTCAGCGTGAAATTTTCTTCCCGCTTCCCATGGGAACGTACTCCCGGGTTTGGTTATCTTTATAGCAGTATTATATATAAATTAACAAAATAAAAAAAATACTGCATTGGTGATAATAATAATAAAATGTATGTATATAGAGTACCTACTCACTCATTTTCTTTCACTATTTTTCGTGACTTTCTTCATTAATAAATGCACTTTGTTTAGGCATTCATATTTAAAACACTTTTTACACAAATTATACGAGTACAGTTCACTGTTGTACATAGATGATGAATACCTATACACCTATAGTCGAATTTTTATTTAGACTAAGTAAATTGACAGCACCTAATGTAATTGACAGCATCGAAAGTCATTTCACATTAAGAACTCTAAATTCGACCAGAACTCTTAATTCAACTTTGGTCGAGTGGTTAAGACGCGGATCGGTACGCAGAAGCGCAAGATCGATTCTGGGTACAAGCATCAATTTTTGGATTATTTGACATAATATAATAACGACTGCAGAGTTCATAATTGACGTAAACAAAAAATTTATGAAGTGCAAGACGAGATACACGAACGTGGCCGAAGGTAGCCGAGAGTGTGATTCGTTTTCGTGACACAATTTCTGGATTCGGTCTCCACGCAAGGCCCGCGATAGAAGCTATGCAATAGCTTAAAAAAAACTTTGAAAAAAAGTCATTCCTTTTTTGTAAAGGTGGCAGGGTATGTGTAGTTTATAGGAAAACCGCTATTTCTGATTTCTGTTTTTTCTATCTTAAAGCATTAAACATAACAACAAACATAAGATTCCACCACAAACGTTTCAAATAAAAACAAGTTCATCTCAATTTTCTCTCTATTTTTAAGGTATCATTAAAATTGTTCAGAGGTTTTATAAAAAATATGTACTACAATCTTGCTACCCAAATGCTTAAAAATATGCTTATGTGATACTGATTTCAAAATGGTATCATAAAAGGATTTCCCATAAAAAAATTGTAATTTTTACTATTAAAGTTCAAAACGGGTTAAGAAAAATTGCCAAATTCTACTTACATACTTACATTACACTTCTAACGTTTTGTTCATAGTAATAGTTCATAGTCAACATTATTATTATTTACTAGCTGACCCGGCGAACTTTGTTCCGCCATATTTTCTAAATTCAAAGTTTTTTAGACTGCCTCTGTGGCGCGGTCGGTAGTGATACCGCCTGCGGCGCTGGAGGTCGTGGGTTCGATTCCCACCGGAGACAAATATTTGTGTGAACCATAAATGTTTGTTTCAAGAGTCTGAGTGTTTCTATGTATTATATGTATGTATTTAAAAGTATATATGTATTAATATCCGTGGTCTGATACCTATAACACAAGCAGGTTATTCCTAGCTTACTTTGGGATCAGATAGCGTTGTGTGAAATGTCCGTGAATATTTATTTATTTATTATATTTGGATACAAACCTTGCCCTGGCTTTTTTTTAACGTGAGGGAAAATACTCAATGACTGGGGGAGTCATGGAGGCCAAAAGTCTTGGGCGCAGACACATCGGCGGCGCCCAAGCCGTCGACTGCGGAACTCGGGTGGGAGAGTTCTCTCTCGCTCCCGCCCCGCCGCACGTACGAGTATTTTCATGTAAAATCCGGACAAAACTATTTAATGGCTTATTTAATGATGAAACATGGTCATATTATATACTATTATATATAATGACAGTAAAATGTACAAGACATGTATATTTTTTTTTTTTTTTTAACTCAAAACATTTCTTTTGCCTTCAGGGTATTCAATTATTTCAATTAACTCTATTTCATTTTTTTTCACCTTTTCTTTGATTTTATTTATTTTGAAGTTATGCATAGTATCTAACAAAGCTCTTCTGATGAAAATAACAGTAGATTCTATAAAATCTGAAAATTAAATTGAAAACAACATTCATCATCTTTAAATACTTGAAAACAAAAATGGCGCACATAGGCTCGGCAAAATATTATTGTATTTATTCAAACAAACCCTAGGCAATATATTAATCGTAAAATAAATGTGCGACAAGGCCCGACAAATAAACAAAAACATGATTTAAAAAATACATTTTATGAAATTTATTTCACATATTCTGTTTACCTTTCTGATATTTTTTAAATATTATCACGAAACATTAAGTTATTAATTTTTATATTAAAATAATCTACACACCTTGTACTTCCATATTAGCACTGTTGTTTTTCCATAGTAAATCACACAAAAGTGTAGTTTACAACTCAAATACGGTTAAAAATTACAAACGTCGAGAATTAAGTCATGCGGTTTAGATAACGACTGGGTTCCGACTAATTGTACGAGAAGGCACTACTAGTTACGTTATTTTGTGTGCTAGGCGATAGACCGGCTAATAAGCTGCAAAAATATGTGAAATTAGTAGACCTTTATTTAATCTTAAAATTTGACTTTTGACCGGATTTTACACGAAAATACTCCTACGTGCGCCGCCTCTTTCACGCGCATGACGCAGAAAGAGGTGGCGCAGTCCCACTTACTCCCGCTGGATATCATGGCTCTAGCGAGAGAGCGTCCACGTCCAGACCTGCCACGAGGACCAGGTGCTGTTGCGCCCGCGCCGTGCACTCCACCAGCGTGTGGAACGCTGCGTCGTAGCTGCGGTCCTGGCAGTGCTGGCACTCGGCCGTTGTTTCCGTGGTTTCTTACGACCCCTTCAGGAATTAATCGGGCGCGGGCATTAGATAGTAAAAAATCCTTGACTTAAGGTTCTATTGCCCCTAGATGAGATGAGAGGCAGTGCGTCGTCATCTCTTACGCTTTTCTTGGGGAATTTAAAGTAAGGCTTGCCTTGGTACGTGATCATGGTCCCATTGGCAGCCAGTATGTGTACAATCTAGCTACACTTCCGGCGTTTGATCTGTTGATGGATAGAGTTCTCAGTGCAGCGTTCCCATAGGCTTATGTTGGTAATTTCTCGGGCCAGTATATATGTAGGTATAATACCGAGGATCCGTCCGAGGCAGCAGTTCACGAAGTACCTACCACGTACCTAGTGTGACATTTGTTTTGTGAAATTCCACGTTTTGCATCCTTATAGCAGCACGTTATTGACGTTGGCTCACTTTTGAGTTTCACTCTCCGAGTCGATTTTCGCGACAGCCATACTCGGCACAGCTATGTAAAGGTTACTCTAACCTTGGCGACTCTGTCCTCTTCAGTCCCCCCAGTTTATGTAGGACATGACACTCCCGAGGTACTTGAATTTGTGAACGCGCTCCACATCTTTTGTGCCAATGCTCAAGATTACAGAGCCTGTCTTCCTGCGTCTCTTGCGTCTTCTGAGTGTACATTTTCAGCCTCGCCTTCGCTGCACTCTGCAGGATGAGGCAGCGAAAGCGGGACTCCATTCAGTTTGGCTCGCATGTCGGCTTCTGTGTGACTCAGCAAGTATAGGTCATCAGCGTGATCTAAATCCTCTAGGATAATAGAATAGTCCCTATTCTATACCGCGCAGTTTGTTCTTTGTGGTATTCAGTATTATTCCATCCGTTGAAAATAATTGTGGTACCTACGCTAAAGCCTATTTTCTGTAGATCGGCTGACACAAAATCACCTGTCATGGTGGTTGTCACAGAGCAACACGGTTACATGTGGACGGAGCGTACGTGGTGGTTTTTGACTATCCTGTTATCCTCATACGATCCTCTAAAGTAGGTACAGTAGATATGTATTTGCAAAATAGTTTGTAAACTCTATGTTTAATTTCTTTTCTATAATATTGATGAGATTTGAATGATGTCATTATAATGACGCTACGTCTACTAAGACTATTTTGACACCTACGATTACGAAACGCGAAGACTATTTTGACAGATATGATTGAATTTGAACTTTGTACAGCGGTAATAAATTGCAAATTGACTCTTTGAAGTTAGAAACACACCTACTTAAACAACAGTGACTATAATTTAATATGAACTATACTTCAAATTAACTTTACATTTTATTTAGAAAACGTTTGTATGGGAAAAAGAAAAGGGCTGTTTTTAGGGTTTTCCCGGCAATTATTCGAATTTTTCTCACCTTTAAACCTTCCCTAGACCTTCACGAACATTTTAAGGCCAAGATAAGATAAATCTGTATAGCAGTTTTCGAGTTTTAGCGAGACTAACGAACAGCAATTGATTTTTATATATATAGATAGATTTAAAATCTTATAACCTAGATAGCTCCCGCCCGCGTGGGATTTTGTAACTATTTTTTTTTTTTATTTATTTATTTATCTTTCTTTATCTCGATCTCGATCGCGGCGTCGCCTGTCGCTTCATTTGCCGCGTCCAACGCGGCGTCGGGCGCCGCTTTGGCAACTACAACTCAAACAAACGCTTGCAAAAACGCTTCTCCTTGAAAGCTCTGAACATTACCGTATGTTTGTGTTTCTGGCGGCCCGCTTGGCGGACCGCACCGCTCGACGCCCCGCGTCTCCTTAAACGAGCCCTTAGCGTCTATAGGTAATACTTAAGGATAACAGTCATTGAATTAGTCATAATATCCAACCATTTTGCCTTATTTTATTTAGTCATGTATACACTGTAAGTGAATAATATAGTGATATGTAATAAAATTAATTAAATAAAAAAAATATTTCAATATTTAAGGATTTATGGGGCGGCTTGAAAATTTTCAACCGCGAGTGTAAAACATCCAACGTAACCTAACCACTTTCCGTCAATTGTACTGTCGTTTTTGCTGAACGTCTCTTTCGATAAAATAGACTATCAGCTAAAGAGGCATTCGGCGAAAGAGACATTTTCGGACCAGTAGACTTTTTACGATAAAGGCAAAAGCAGCCTTGTCTGCCACTGCATTAAAAAATACGTTAACAAAATTATAAGAAAATACAATTTACTTAACCCCTTTTTAAGCAAATTTGGGAGAAGGGATGAAAGTGAAATTTGACACAGAAAAATTTACCTCTGAAAAAAAAAGGTGCATGAAGTTACTTTTTAATAAATGAAGGTGACTTCAGACTAATGTGCTAATCAAGAACCAAAAGGGTGTCGAAAAGGACTTTTGTAAAACAATTTAAAATGCAACTTCATCACCTTTCAACATGTGTTTTTATAATTACTATCGGATTTGCATCAGGTATGTGTAGCTTATGTTTACTAATATCATCATATAAATAGGATAGATTTGATTGTTTGTCCGTTTGTATGTTAGTTTGTTTGCTTCGAATAGGCTCCGAAACTACTGAACCGATTTGAAAACTTCTTTCACTGTTGGGAAGTTACACTATCCCTGGTGAACATAGGCTATATTTTAGTTTATCTCCACGGCAACGTTAACAACGTGGGTGAATCAAACCGAATGACGGCCGCTAGTCTATACTGATATTATAAAAAGGAAAGATTTCATTGTTTGTTTGTTTGTTTGTTTGCATCGAATAGGCTCCGAAACAATTGGACCGATTTTTTGGGAAGCTACACTCTTCCCGGTGACATAGGCTATATTTCATTACCGTATTCCCACGGGAACGGGAGCTACCGCGTGACGTCCTCTAGTTGTCAATAAGTAGATGGTGATCACGGCTCCGCCCCCGTGGAATTCTGTACCTGTTTGGGCTTCCCATGGGAACTTAGTCAGGGGATAAATATTAACCTATGTGAAGACAGACATATTCCTGTACGAAATTTAGCTGATCGTGGGAAAGAGCGGGCTAAATACTTTTGCATTACACTCGTAAAATAAATATGGCTGGTATTTCTAACGAGTTACCATTATAATATGAACTGCACAGCTTCGCCTATATTATTTTCTACTCTTTTTTGGCAAGCTGTAGATGTGGCAGGTCTAGACGTGGAAATTCTCATGACCTCCAGTGTAAGTGGGACCCCGCTGCATCTTTCTGCGAGCAGGTCATGCTAGTGAAAGAGGCGGCGGGGAGGGAATGGGTGAGAACTCCCCGACCCGAGTTCTGCAGCCTGCGGTGGGGTGCCGCAACGCTATAAGCCTCCATGACCGGGCCTGAGAACGTTGGAGGGGTCTCCTCAGCGTCCTTACAGAAGCAGGCCCAAGACGACAGCGTGACGCGATAGCTTCACGCACGCCACACGCCCCAAGAAGCGGGACAACACCCGTACAACCCCCCAAAGCCCTAAAGACGCGGGATATTACCTAAACTCTCTAGGTGAGGCCGCAGTGGCAGCCAAGGTCTCTTGGGAATCCTACAGGTATCCTTTCGAAGGGCTTACGGCCTGGCCACGGGGATCGGCGGTGCGAATGGCAATGCGGCGAGCGAGGCGACTAATTGTGCGGCATCGTTTGCAGGCCACGGGCCACGGGGTAGTCGCGTTCGCCGCCGCAATCAGTAATTTGATCACTGGCCTAGTCGCCGCTACTGCCGCCCGAGACGCCGTGGCTCGCGCCGTACTGATTCATGCATTAATGTTCTTGTTCCACTCGCTCGCCGCACCGCCAGTCGCCGTGCCGTTCGCTCGGTACATTTCGCCGGTCGCATCGCCGCTCGTCGTGCCGCGTGGCTTGCTCAGTACATTTCTATTCATTTGTTTGAGTCGCAAGACGCTTCGCCGTTCGCGCCGCGCCGCACGAATTTTCGCTATGGCGACTGTCCCGTGGCCAGGCCGTTACCCGGGGCTCCGAATCGCAGCTAGGTAGGTAGGTACCTACGTAACGTATTGGTTTTTAGTCCGTAAGAGTTCGGCATAGCATCCATGAAGGATTTACCATAAGTAAAGAAAAGCTGTCGCATGCGGGCCGAGCGGCCATTTTTTCATTATCATGCACGCACTTTCATTTTGACTCGGCTATTTTGAATTAAATGCCTACAGCCGTGCGGTACGTAAACATGCGATAGGGCTGCCCACCTACCAGCATTTCAATACTATCGGCCTACTTTGGTTTTTAGTCCGTAAGAGTTCGGCATAGCATCCATGAAGGATTTACCATAAGTAAAGAAAAGCTGTCGATGTAAATAGTTAAGTAAGTATAGAAAAGTATAAAATTTCAGGTGACTTTCACTTTCCTATAGAGGTGACGTGCCAAGAATTTGCTTATAACTACGAAGATACGGAATTGAAACTAATAAATTTGCCCACAGGAGTGAAAGAGTATTGGGCTTACGACCAAACCAGTAAGTACTTTACTAATTTTAGGGTTCTGTAACCGAAGGTTAAAAACGGGATCGTATTATTGAGACTTTTGCTGTACGTCACGAGGCTGTATCTCAGGAACCGTGATAGCTACAGAGCTGACATTTTCAGATTAGATATTTCTGTTACTGCTATAGCAACAAATACTAAAATCAGAAAAATAATTTGGCCGTTTTTAGGGTTTCGTAGCCAAATGGCAAAAACGGAACCCTTATAGATTCGTCATGTCTGTCTGTCTGTCTGTCCGTCCGTGTGTCACAGTCATTTTTCTCCGAAACTATAAGGCCTATGCCATTGAAACTTGGTGACTAGATGTATTCTGTGAACCGCATTAAGATTCTTATATAAAACTAGAAAAAAGTAGTACATTTTGGGGGTCCCCATACTCAGAACTGAAACTCAAAATTTTCTTTTTCATCAGACCCATACGTCTATAGATAGATCTTCAAAAATGCTATTGAGGTTTCTAACATATTTTTTTTCTAAAATGAATAGTTTGCGCAAGAGATACTTCCAAAGTGGAAAAATGTGTCCCCCCCCCCCCTCTAACTTCTACACTAAGAGAATGATAAATTTTAAAAAAATTATGTGATGTACATTACCATAAAAACTATCAACAAAAATTGGTTTGACCGAGATAGAGCTGGTAGTTTTTTTTTAATACGTCATGAACCGCAATTTTCGGTTAGAAAAATCACTACCACTGCGAACATGTTAAAACATCAATTAAAGTTACAACGAACTGTAAGAACTTTTATATTATGTTACTTGCTGCTTCGAAACCCTTAATGGGCGAGTCCAACTCGCACTTGGCCGGGTTTTTGGTATATCTCCTTGCGCGATTCCAAATCGAAATAGGTCAGTTATTACGGATGTTTTACACAATATCATCGGATCGCAAAGTAAGCTAGAGTAACCTGCTTGTGTTAGAGTGCATGGGTATCAGTTCACGGATATTATTGTTTTCTTATAAAGATTTTTTTCAGAGACTGGTATAGCTGGAGCTTTAGAAGATTTGGATTTTAAAACATTACCTTTAGACCAAAATACTGAAATTTTGTTTTTGTCTCTGGTTAGACGAGGTATATCCTGTGCCACTAGGAAGCTTTTTCAATTCAAAGATGGTCCTTGTACGAGAGAAATGGTTTATAGTAAGTGTAACTTTAATATTGAATAGAATACATAATTATATACATACGTATAGTAGGTAGGTAGAAGCATAGTATAGGTACGCCCACATTTCACTATCTATCTACCTTCACGCCAAATCCCTTGCGGGGTAGGCAGAAAGAACCGAGTGCCACACGGCACGGTCCATACCGCACACACCTTACTTGCTTCTTCAACTTTCATTTTTCTTTTCATGCATACACGTCGGTTCCTTCGGCTCTTGACACCACCTTCAACTAACACAAGATTAATTTGGTCGTGGTAGGTGTGTCGTGGCCTTCCCCGACTCCTACGTCCATCCACTTTCGCGTTGTATATCTGTTTGTCATTCTTTCATCACCCATTCGCTCCACATGCCTGAACCATCGTAGCATGCCCTTCCTTACTTTAACACCGACACTCTCTTCCAGACCAACTCTCTTTCTTACATATTCATTCCGAACGCGATCTGCGAGCGTTACTCCGCAGATTTTGCGTAGCACGCGCATCTCGACCGCGTTTATTCTACTTTCATGCGTTTCCTGCCATACCGAACTCTCGCTTCCATACGTTAGGGTTCATATCAATACCGCATTGTGTACTGCGAGCTGGGCCTTTTGACTTAGGGTTTTGGTACCCAATAGTTTGCCTAACGCTCCATTCACACTATTTCCCGCAGTTACAGTCCTTTCTACATCAGCGGTGTACCGTCCATCCCTGCTAAATGCACATCCAACACATACAAACTCATCCACCTGTTCCAGCACTACATCATTTACAGTATATCCTGGCATTCGTTCTGTCCTCTTCTCTTTCGAATACCATCACTTTCGTTTTAGTCGCGTTCAAATGTAAGCCTCTCATTAGACAATCATCTTTCATCGTCACATTTCACAATTATAGTTTTATGCCCCACTAGATGATACTCGCGGCATCGCTCGCGTGATATTTGGTACCCGTTCCCGCTTCCCGTGGTAATATATTCCCGAGATGAAAACCAATGTGTTATTCCAGACTATAAGCTATCTCTGTATCAAATTTCAGCCCAATCTGTTCAGCCGTTAGAGTGTGATTGAGTAACAAATATCCCAACATCTTTACAAACTTTCACATTTATAATATTAGTAGAATAGTATTATTATACACTCATTTGCAAAAAAAACGGGCACCTAAGCAATGAACCATTTCAAATGTTAATATTGCTTTGTTTGATAATTATAGGTAGTTTTATCCTCACAATTTGGTAAATTAATAAGAAAATAATCGTTTTCATCAGTATTTCATAAAATTTTGTTACAATTTATGGGAAATAATGCTAAACCTCGCTAGTAGTGTATGTTCGCTAGTAGTGCGTGAAGTATGAAGTAAAAATAAAAAGTTTTTTTGTTTGTTTTTCTTTAATAAAGTAAAAGCAGATAAATGTTTAGTATCGAGTGTGACCCCCTTTAGCTAAAATCACAGCTTGAATTCGTCTGGGCATGCTAGCTAGTATATCCCGGATACTTGCTTGCGGAATACGTTCCCACTCCGCAGTAATCACATTCTTCAGCTCTCTGATGGTCTGCGGAGCCGGGTGTACTGATCTCACACGCCGTTTTAGAACGTCCCAGATATGTTCTATGGGATTGAGGTCGGGACTTCGAGCTGGCCAATCCAAACGACGAATGCCGACCTCTTGCACATACGCATTAACATCGCTGGATCGGTGGGCGCGAGCATTGTCGTCCATAAAAATCGAGACTTGACCTAGAGCGGCCAATGCGGGTTGTGCATGAGGAATTAGAACTTCCGTTATGTATCGATGCCCAGTCAGTGAGCCGTTTTCAATGAAGACTAACTCTGTATGTACGTTCCATTGAATTTATTCCTGCCCAAAACATAACAGAGGCCCCACCATAAGGTGTGATTTCTTCGAAACATGCATCTGCAAAGCGCTCTCCTTGTCTTCTTAGCACTCGCCGACGTTGATCTTCACCGAACAGAGATATCCTGGCTTCATCAGAAAACAAAACCCTATTCCAATCTTCTTGAGTCCATGATTCACAATTTCTAGCGAACCTAAGCCTGTGAACTCTGTGCTCACGGAGTAATTTGGGGCCGCGGGCCGGGCGGTGACTGCGTATATTGGCAGCGAGAAGCCTCCTCCTAACCGTCCATAGTCTAATATGCACATTTCTTACTTCTTGGAGGTTGTACTTAAGATCCACATACGAAGATTTGCGATTTCTCAATGCGCGACTCACAAGAAAACGATCATCCCGTGGTTGGGTACATGGTTTTCTTCCAGAACCAGGCCTTCTCTCGACGGAACCAGTCTCCTGATATCGCTGCCAGGTCCTTTGGACCGTAGAGCGACTAACATTTAGCCTCCTAGCCACGAAACATTGGCTGCAACCCTCTTCAAGCAGCGCGATCATTTTGGTAGCTTTTACCACTTTATCTACCATTTTTGATACAGCCAAACAGCAATAAATAAAGCTTTGACAGTCAAGGATATGAAATTAATCGATAAAAATTGAATAAAAGTTGTGAAAGTCGATATTAACTTCTGGAACTTCGCGCCAAAAATGTAGGATAAAAAGGGGTTTTCTGTAAAAATGAGCATCAAATGAAAATTTGAATTTAGAATGTACTTTTTTAAATACCACGGCATTTTTAAAACCGGCCAGTAACGTGTACAAACGATTGAAACCTTTTTGGTATTGTATCTTTTTAAAGATGAATGAAAATCAAAACCGCCCGTTTTTTTTGCAAATGAGTGTAGTAGGATTGTGAAATCAATCAATCAAATCAGCCTATGGCAGTGCACAGCTGGTAGTAGGTCTCTCCCAATTTACGCTGTTCTGCGGATTTGATTAATGGATTGATGAAATTAGAAGATGAAATATTGAAAGTTTTGGGCACTTTTGCTCTGATTTCCTGATATTATTTGTTACAGAGTTCCAGAAACAGTTATCTCCAAGAAGATATAGAAATAAACAGATTATCACGATGGATTGGTACGGAAGATGTGGTAAGGTCCTTCACTTATATTATCAAAACAGTGCACAAGTGCTTTTACCTACTATTAATTCTGTTACATGTACATATAAATATAGTCCTTCCCCAAAGGGGTAGGCAGAGGCAATACACCCTCCTTTCCAAGTTATAGAAGGTGAGCCTATTGCCGTGAAATGTGTATTTGGTTCCATTCCCTGTGTAGCCAAAACGGCAGATTGCCTCTCTGGGGTTCAACATGCCAGTTAGATCACAACGTACACGTACCTACTACGTGGCACAAAAAAAGAAGACTTCTTTGATATGACGCCCACGGCTAGGTACTTCTTTCGCCGCATCGTTCGTCACTCGTCACAGACAGGGTGTTCATTTCTACACTTTGCGCCCGGATCTTTTAAGCACGATTAGATCCGATAGGGGCTTGCTACCGACGTGGCGGAGTAAACACTGTCAAAAAGTGCTCTTGTGATTTTAAAAGTTTTAAAATTAATAATCAGTCCTTTATCATTACGAAAAGTATCACAGTGTTCGGAAAATAACATCTAGTCCTACCACAAGTGAAATTTTTACATTTAAATTATGTGAATTTATTTCTTGGTAACAGTAGGTAGATAGTCACAGGGACATAAGTTTGTACCAAATTTCAAATTAAAGTGAGCAAATCTATCATCCAACTTATGATAAGACTCAAATTGTGATAAACTCTGATTTAAAATGGAACTGTGAAAATAATTGATAGTTTAGGCAGCTTTAAACTTGCTAAATCATTGCCGAACGCCGAATAGTTCAGAGCAAGAAGTGATAGATGGCGTTATAAGTCAATAAATGCTATCAAATTTATTTTGGTTTTCTTCTAATTGTCAAAAGATAAAGAATCATGGAATCTTCTTGTAATATTACATTTCGTAAGAAAAGAGTGACTGATGGCGAGTATTTTAATGCATTGAATATATCAAGTACATCATCAGTAGATGGCTATCTGGCAAGAAGCTTGCCGGACCTTTCGAGTATTCAAAATATAGATATAGACGAATTGAAAAATGAAATAAGCACATTAAAATATCAATTAGAGAGCTGTAATGCTGAAATAGATAAATTATTATTGGAAAACTAGCTGTTGCCCGCGACTTCGTACGCGTGAAAATTGTTACAATGCCAATTTGATTGCTCTCTGCTTAGCCCCTAGGATATGTGGCGTGATAATATATAGCCTATTTTAAGACCACACCCCTAAGTAATATTTGTGCAAAATTTGAACCAAATCTGTTCAGTACTTTTCGAGATCCTTCCGGACAAAGCAAAGCAAACAGACAAACAGACAAACAGACAAACAGACAAAAAAAATTCTGACTATATTTTCAGCTTCGGTATCTTATGTAGAACACCCGGCGAGTATTTTTTTGTTAATATTTTCAATGTACAGTTTTGGCTTTTCTATCATTTTATTATATGTATAGATAATTCCCTGAAGAAGCAATTAGCTATCAACCAACAAATAAAAATTCCTAAAAAAGAAAAAGTTTAAGTGGAATGCCTAATACCCCCAATAAAAACTTTGAACAAAAATCTGGTGATATAATGACTAAATATGTGAATAGCCATACATTTTTGCCAATAAATGGCAGCACAAATTTGAAACATACGCAGATTGATTTGGAGAATGTGACCAAGGATGCAGTTTGTAATAATATGATTACTACAGCAGAGAACACTGCACGAGTTGATAAATCAACATCAACAGATCGAAAAATATATATATTTGGAGCTCAACAAATTACAAATTTAGCATCAGTTTTGATTGCCACTAGGAAACATACGAAATATACTAGCTACAAAATGTCATCCTTCACGAAACCAAATGCACTTACGATGGATATATTGAGTTCTTGCAGTGGCATTGATGATTCCCCAGACAACTACCTAGTAATCAGTGTAGGGGAGAATGACTGTGACCCGACCAAGCTGTACATCGAGTTCACATCGGCACTAAGAATCTTTAAGTGTATAAATGTAGTGATACTGGGAGTTCAAGAAAATAGACATTTAAATGAATTCATACTCAATAACATGCTAAAAACTCTTTGTAAATATATAAATAATTGTACATTTTTGGACACATGTTGTAGTGCTCAGTCACGTGCTGTCTTTTTGTATAAAACGGCCAAACAAATTAATGTATTAGTTGACAGCCTTGATTACAAAAGAAACTATCTTTATAGCATAGTGGCCGCCCATAGAAACTATCGTTCTTTTTGCGACCAGCAACCTGTGTCAGTGGTGGGCACTATACCATTTTATTTCAGTGAAAAGCAATCGAAGTCGGTAAGGACGGTGTCTGTTCCTGACAGGGAGCCCATCCCAACAAAATCTGAACCAGTAAAAGGTACTATTCCTTATTATTTTCCTGTTGTATCTTTAAAGCAAGACGTTAATAGTGTTACTTTTTTTCGAGGACAGTCTGTGTTATAGAAGGAAAGAAACTTTAACAATAATACATCAAAACATTGCAGATTTGTTAAATAAATTAAATAAACTAGAGATTTCATTGAGCACTCTATCACGTAACTACCAGATTGGTATCATAAGCATTTCGGAAAGCTTTTTGCAACCGGGGGACGAGCAAAATATATATCTTAAGCATTTTAAACTGGGCTGTCATTCTTCTCGGGCAGATATAAAGAGGGGTGGTGTCTGTGTAATGATCCACAGAACTTTGGATGCTAAACCTTTATTGGTCTGTAGAGAGATGACGGCTGAGAGGACTTTTGAGTGCTGTGGTATAGAGATTCCTAGTCTGAGTGTTTTGGTCGTTTGTATATATAGAATACCAAACCGAAATGCCGATACTTATCTTGAGAAACTAAATCTTTTATTATATAGGTTAACAGCTAAATACAAGGGTAAAAAAATTATTATAACAGGGGATGTAAATGTAGACACTTTAAAGTTTAATAAATCAACAACACAATTACATGAAATACTTCAAAATTATAATCTTATATCATATATTAATACACCGACCAGAGACAAAGCATGCCTTGACCATATTTACAGTAACATAAAAAATGCTCACGGTAACACTGTAAATTTGGAACTTTCCGATCACAACACATGTCAGCTTCTGACTTTTCCCGCTACCACACCTATAAATAAACTACACCATTGGTGTATAATGAGAAAAGATTACAGTGGCGACAATATCCATAGATTTTTGGAGAGTATGTCAGTTTTAACATGGTCGGATGTTTATAATGAAAATAATGCCAATGCAGCTTTTAATTTGTTCCACGACACTTTTACAACTTTTTACCAACTGTGTTTTCCTACAAAAAAAATTAGAGTTAGTTCTAATCACTCTGGTCCGAAGTGGATCACGAGAGGATTAAGAACCTCTTGTATTACTAAAAGAAAGCTTAGGTACAAATGTTATATGAATAACTCAGATGCAAACAGGAGAGCCTATTTACAATATAGTAGGTTACTAAAAAAATGTATAGACACATCAAAAAAGAGATCCTATAGCACCCACATAGAAAAATCAAATAACAAATGCAAAGCGACATGGAACGTCATAAAAAATAAAAATGATTGCATGAAATGTTACGATTTTATAAAATGTGTAAAATATAAAGATACGATCTTGACAAACCCTGTAGATATAGCAGGCGCATTTAATGAACACTACATGCAGGTAGGGGCTCCGGAAAGTTCATCGACCTCCATTTGCTACCACGGCAATATGGGAAGAGTGGACCAGTCGTTATTTTTATTACCCTGTACTCCAACTGAAGTAGAAAGAACCATAAAGACCCTCAACAACACTAAATCCGTGGGTTACGACTCTATTTCGACAATGATACTTAAAAAATGCGCGAACATCATATCAGCCCCTCTGTCGCATCTTATAAATCTCTCCTTTGTGCAGGGGATATTTCCCGACAAGTTAAAATTGTCGATAGTGAGACCTCTGTATAAGAGAGATGATGAGTTTGATGTGAGCAACTATAGACCCATCACGTTGGTACCAGTGATTTCAAAGATATACGAAAAATTGATGCACAGGCGTATAACGAGCTTTTTAAATAAATACAAAATAATTAAAGACGAACAAAATGGTTTTCAGAACAATAAATTTACAACCCTCGCAGCTTTCTCTCTCGTAAAGACTATTACACAAAACATAGACAACAAAACACCTGTAACGGTACTGTTTCTTGATATGTCGAAAGCGTTCGACTGCGTGAATCATGGTACGCTTCTAAATAAATGTGAACGTTATGGCATTCGAGGACCAGCGTTGGACTGGATTAAGAGTTACCTTTCTGATAGAACTCAGTCCGTTGAAGTGAGTCGTCTAAATAACACTTTGGTATCAACACCGTACAGATCCACTTTTAGGACAAATGTATTAGGTATTCCACAGGGCAGCGTTATAGGACCTCTTCTGTTCCTCTTATACATAATTGACTGCCTCTGTGGCGCGGTCGGTAGTGATACCGCCTGCGGCGCTGGAGGTCGTGGGTTCGATTCCCACCGGAGACAAATATTTGTGTGACCCATAAATGTTTGTCTCAAGAGTCTGGGTGTTTCTATGTATAATATGTATGTATTTAAAAGTATATAAGTATTAATATCCGTGGTCTGATACCCATAACACAAGCAGGTTATTCCTAGCTTACTTTGGGATCAGATAGCGTTGTGTGAAATGTCCGTGAATATTTATTTATTTATTTATTTATTTATTATTTATCTTCCTAATATCACAGATCACCAGTGTGTACTATTTGCAGATGACGTGTCCATAGTCATACCAGCTGAAAGTCGATTATCTCACGAGGCTGTGGTAAACAGAACTTTGTCTGACATAATTCAATGGCTAAAATTTAATAATCTAACAATTAATTATTCAAAAACCAAATATATACAATTCTGTAATTATAAAATGAAAAAAATTGACATTAATATTAAATACAATCACCATATTATAGAATGCACTGACCATTTGAAATTCTTGGGTATTGCAGTGGATCGTTTCTGTAACTGGAAACCACATATAGCTGATGTGTGTAAAAGGATAAATAGATTTGTATTCGCTCTGCGACACCTTCGCAGGATTGCATCAGAGAGTATAGCTCTAACAGCCTATCACGGGTATGTTGGATCAGTTTTGCGGTATGGGTTGTTGTTGTGGGGTAACTCTCCACTCATTATAAACGTCTTCAGAGCTCAAAAAAAGTGCTTAAGGGCAATATGCAATGCTGCTCCTTTGGACTCATGCAGGCCGCTCTTCGTCCAAACTAGGGTCCTTACACTGACTGGTTTATACATCCTCGAAACTGGGCTTTTTGTTAGGAAACATTCACACCTGTTCGAGAGAATGGATGCAAATAGTCGTTTTAGCCAGAGAGATCCCACTAAACTGGTCATACAAAGATGTCGGACAACACTGTGTCATAAAAATGCATTTAACATGTGTGTAAAAATATATAATAAAATACCACAGACGCTGCGGGAACTACCGCAACGCCTGTTTATAAGAAATCTCAAGAAATGGCTAATTCAGAAGTGTTTCTATGATATTGAGGAGTTTTTTTAACTATAGAGAACACTACAAACCATAATAATCTATGACATATAAATAACTTTTATGAAATGGGAAATTTGTATTGATTAATTGGATTTACTGCAATATTTATTGGAGTGACTGCACTGGGCCATGGATACTAATTTGATCTATATTATATTGAGGAGTATTTTTAACTCTAGAGAACACTACAAACCAAAATAATCTATGACATAAATAACTTGTATGAAATGGGAAATTTGTATTGTTTAATTGAATTCACTGTAATATTTATTGGAGTGACTGCACTGGACCAAGTATACTTTGGTTCGTATAATTTAATCTGTATTATATTGAGAAGTTTTTTAACTATAGAACATTACAGACCATAATAATTTATGACATAAATAATTTGTATGAAATGGGAAATTTGTATTGCTTAATTAAATTTAATGTAATATTTATTAAAGTGACTGCACTAGACTAGACCATAGATACCTTAGTTTATATAATTTAATCTATTGACATTGAGCTGTGTTACAAAATGAAAACATTTGCATGTTACATTATGAAAACATTTGCATGCTGCAGTGCGGCTAAACATGATGTACTGGTATAATAAATTGTAAGATCTTTGTTACCATGTTTATAAGCAAATAAATAAATCTAAATCTATTCATGCTTAGGTTGTGGAATGATCTCCTTGCCTCGGTTTTCTCAAACGCCTACAGTATGGGGTTCTTCAAAAGTGGTCTTAGAAGATATTTACAGGGTCGGCAGCGCGAATGTGGCGCCTCTGGTGTTGCAAACGTCCATAGGCTGCGGTGACCACCAGTACATCTGGTGGACCGCATGCTTGTCTGCCACCTTAGTGGTATAAAAACAGTAGCTACAAATAATAGCAATCAGAAGAACACTCGGAGCCCCGCTGATTCATTCAATGTTCTGTAATCGATCACGAGCGGTAAGCTACTTTCACTACGGCTGATCCTTCGATGGGTAACCACCACGTGGCTACTTTGGGACATTTTATTTGCCAGCGTTACCGTACTTCGGAAAGCTGTTGAGCTGTTGATTCCGGTAGTCGCAGTAACATGACGGTCGTTAAGCCAAGTTCAAGGTGGTGTGGGGATCCCTAGGTGCCTCTGACTACCCCTTCGGAGATAAAGGCGCGATGTATGTAAAAGGGTACTGTAAGAGATTGCAACTCACAATCTATAATGGTTATTTTATATTAAATTATGTTTTCCTTATAAAATACTAAGGTTTAAATCTATTTTTAGACTGCACATATTATTCTTGTATCTACAAAATTAGTAGCATTTAACTTAAATGTCATTGCACCCAATTTAATGGAGCCATTTTAATTGTTATGGGTCATTAGGTGGGTATTTATTTTCTTTTACACTAACGCTGCCTCGGTGGCGCAGTCGGTAGTGTAACCGCCTGCCACGCTTAGGTCCTGGGTTCGGTTCCTGAGTTGGTTCAAATATTTCTGTGATACACAAGTGTTTTTTTCGGAGTTTGGGTGTATTCTATGTATATGTATTTATTAAAAAGAAATATATAAATATGTCTATCAGTACATATATTTTTTATTTCCACACCTGAAAAAGAATATCACAAATTACTTATATTTTTATGTTTTAGATTACAAAATTGGAACACAAGAGGCTTTTAGTTGCCTTTTTCATAATGTAAATAATATGCTGTGGTACCAAGAACTCCCTGATGGTAAGTTAAATTCGAGCCAAATTTGTAGCAGTTATGGTAAAATTGTAATTATTGTTAGACTAGTATCCACCCAGCGAGATTGCAAACTGTCGGCATATTGTGAATCGTAAATATATAAAATAAAAAATAAAATCTTTTATTGTCAGGCATCATAGGCCCATAGTGTGTTAGTATTACAAACAACTTAAAAGTAAAAGAAGGTAACCTCAAAGATGGTTAGGTCGGAGAAGTGATTTTAGTTTACAATCTTAAGGAAAATAGTTCCCTGGATTGTGAAACCATGACATTCTATTCTATGCGTTATTCCAGGCTATAATCTCTCCCTGTGCCAAATTTCGCTAGATCCGTTCACCTGTTAGAGCGTTAAAGAATAACAAAGATCTAGACATTCACACTATAAACTTTCTCATCTATAATATTAGTAAGATTTATAAACTATTTTACAGGGCAATTGATTTTCGCACCAAATCCAGTGAACGAACGGATTGCCTACAAAGTTTATACATTTATAATAATAATAACTGTTGAAGTATTCGATCATGGTACAAATTACATCTGTGACTTGCTGACAAATAATAATACTCTTGCAAGGAATCCTTTAGCACGTTACCCCCTCACTGTACTACCCACGGACGAACAAGGTATGTTTAATTCGCTGAGCATTGACTGTTCTGTAAATACAACATCATGTGATCCACCTGACTCCACCAAAACGTTCGACAGAGTTTCGATATCCATCTTAATGTCTCTTTAGAATTTGGTGTACCGCAAGGTAGTATTCTCGAGCCGACCTTGATATAGGTCGTTTTATTTGTTTTAACCCAACTTAAATTTGAGACGAATACCGTAATTGTTTACTAATTTCCTTTGATTAATTTTTTTGTCGAAGTATTGTAATAGCAACCCAGCTTGTGATGAGGCCCAAAAAAGAAAGATTAGATAAAAATTGGATATTTTTGAAAAAATCTATAAAGTCCAATAGCTAGAAAAGGGTTAAGTTTGCGGTGGAGTACTCGATAGTGAAAAATGTTAGAAATGATGGGAACTATGCCACCCCAAAGGATTCAGGTCGACTTAACCAGTAACCCTGTATAAGTACGTTTTCTTACCTTTGAATTTACTTCAAAAGTTAGAAAACAAACATTATACTCGCAATCATTTTTGTAGAATTCCGTACCAATAGGGTTAAAACGGTACCCTATTACTGAAACATCGTTGTCTGTCCGTCTGTCTGTTTCCAAGCTGTATCTCAGGAAACGTGATAGCTAGACAGCTGAAATTTTCACAGATCAGATGATGTATTTCTGTTGCCGCAATGACAACAAATACTATAATCAGAAAAAAGGGGGCTTAAGGAGGCTCTTATACAACAAACGTGATTTCTTGCTATCAAAGTCACCTATGAACACTATTTACTATAAAAACAATACAATTTCAGATGCGTCATATCCCAAACTACATTATTTCGATGGGAAACAAGTCCAGTACAAGTGCCGGAGACGTAAGTATATATACATAAGAATAGTCACGCTTTTATTCCCGAACCCTTGCTAAACGCTGACATTTTCACCATTAGTATTTGGTGTGGTAATGAATAGGGCAGGTTGGAATTCCCGTTGAAAATGTTCAAGTCGCCCATATAGCCTTCAAGGTGTGCAAGTGACCCTGCAGGCCAACAGCGCGATTGTAGCGCCTCGACCTGACTATCTTCTCTTCCACTCTATATGTATATACATCGATTACATTTATGTTTTCTTATTACGTTTGTTTAGAACCGACCATAAAAATATATGTGTCAAAGTTTGAGGTAACGCTCGATAGATGGCGTTGTTCTTATTTCCTGAATCGCGGTATGGTCTGGTTACCTCGAGTGTTATAAGATGTAGATTTTTTTTATTAAATGTGAGCTATCAGTTGAGTAATCAGTTCGGCTATCAGTACAGCCTAGTACAAAACTATTAGTTCAGAGATCAGAATCACTTGGTTTTATTCAGTACTTAACCCAGTGCTTCAACCCCTGTGAAAGTTCACGGTTCACTATTACCATAGTTCGGTAATAATCATTGGTCCTACGACCCGGACGGAACCCCGAAAAGGTTTCATTTTAGTACGTTGCTGTTCCGCACTTGGAATTGCACCCCATCACGTACTCGCAGTGGATCGCTGCAGCAAGGTACGGGATGTACATCAAAGGCGAAGACGGCCTTTGATATCAATATTGGTGGATCAACGAGTTCTACGGTAGCAAGAACAATTATTATTCGGAAGCAAATACAGGTGGCACTGCTGATAATAATTGATTGATACCGCAATTACTAAGGAGCCCATTACAAAGGAATGTATACAGTGAGTGCAGTGAAAAAACAGTGAGTACATTATTTTAATTTTAGTGCTTCTAGTTAGAGGAAATTTTGCCAAGCAATATAGAACTTTATTTTAACGAAGAATTCAACTTTGAAAATTTGCAGTATAATTTGGACTTTAACTTTTAGTGATAGTTTTTATTAGTAACTTGTAAATGCTTATAGACTTAGAATAATTCATGCATGTTTAGTTAGGACTTAGAATAGTTTTACAAAAAACGAGGGAACGGGGAACCTATGCCCGATTTCCGGTAGAATTGCTTAACACTTAAACACTTCGTCGTTGCGCCTGACAAGTTCCATATGTGCATTTTTTCGATTTTTCGATTTTTGCATATTTATAATCTCCGTCAAAATCTACACATGCTAGTAAAATCCGTTGTGTAATATTTAGCCTAGAACCAATTTTGCAATATTCCGTATGTGTTTTGAGCTTTGTAAAAAAACGTTATGTGCACACTTCGAAGCGCTCGTGGCCCCGCGGACTCAGTGTTCTGTAAACGATCACTGTAGTAAGCAACATTTTCTATGGCCGAATATGGATGGGTGACCACCACGTGGACCACTTGTGACATTTATTTACGAGCGTTTCCGTGCTTCGGAAGGCACGATAAGATGTTGGTCCCGGTTGTCAGTAAAATGACAGTTGTTAAGCCAAGTTGAAGGCCTTACGGGCGGCTTGAAAAATTTCAACTGTGGGTCGTCACAACCTGCGCCCGGGTCGGCAGCGCGTGTGTAACGCCTCTGGTGTTACAAACGTCTATAGGCTACGGTTACCAACCTTCCGGTGGGCCGTAAGCTTGTCTGCCACCTAAGTAGTATAAAAAAAAAAAACACACGCACATATGGAATATGCGATCTTGCCAATATCGCGCGAAAAACATGATAAATATGTAACATTATGGCGACAAACATGGTCTAAGGTGTCGTTAACTATCATTTTAATTAGTATTGAAAAGAAAAGTGTGTCGAAATTCGTAAGTCATGTGCTTTTATTCATTTATTATCATAATTTGATAAGTTTTGTTATGGATAGAGTCTTACCCACAATATAGGGACCACTTTCGGGTCTCACCTGCGAGTGGTGCTCCTGCTGATTAGCGGATGAGGTCATGACGAAGAGAATAACAAACAAAATAAAGCACTACGCACTACTAACGCACTACTTAGCCGTCTGGTCAACGTCGTACAATAAGGCCCAAACCCCTACCAATATAAAAGCTTATAAAAAAAACGGCCCCCAGTTCCCTGCACTTCCGCTGTTCCTGTCGCGGTAGTAGTCGCAACAATGGCGGAAGGGAAGTGCAAAGAATTTACGGGCTAAGACAAGCTACCATTCACGACTGAACCCTGATCCTAGCTCCATATAACGACGCATTTTAGGTACACTCCATAGCTGAACGAGCATCTTATAAAACTCGAGCTAGAACTGAGTCGCAAAGACATACTAGACTTGTGCGAGGTCCGAATAAAGGGTATCTTCACTTACACACTTTTTTTTTATACCGCTACAGTGGCAGACTACCATGCGGCCCCACCAGATGTACCGGTGGTCACCGCAGCCTATGGACGCTTGCAACACCAGAGGCGCCACAATCGCGCTGCCGACCCTGTAAAAAGCTTTTGAAGGACCCCATACTGTAGGCGTTTGGGAAAACCGAAGCAGGGAGATCATTCCACAACCTAAGCGCACGCGGAAGAAAGACTCTATCGGATCTCACCGTGCTCGAGCGCTCAGGACGCCACGTGTGAGGATGAATACCCTGTCTGTGGCGAGCGGTGCGATGATAGAATGTAGCCGTAGGCATCATATCAAACAATTCTTCAGAGCACAAACCGTTGTACAGGCGGTAGAACACACACAAAGAGGCAAAGTCTCTCCTGTCACTAAGAGGTTCCACACCACCTGCAAGTATGGGATCGTTGACAACTCTCATAGCGCGCCTATGCACCGAGTCAAATGGACGAAGCTGGTATTCAGGTGCCCCCGCCCAGAGGTGACAGCAATACTCCATGTGCGGCCGCACTTGCGACTTATAAAGAAGCAGTGTTTGCGCCGCAGTAAAGTACCGCCGCGCCCTGCTGAGCACTCCGAGCTTCCTGGACGCCAGCTTAGCCTTGCCCAATTTATTATTGCCAAAAACTTTAACCAAGGAACACAAGAACACGCTAACCCTCACACCAGATGAAACGCTCTATTTTTAGCAAAGTGATGGAAGGACCTCCGACGGTGGTGTCGATTTTATGGTGAAAATTTACCTTATCAGCAGTGGTGTGAAAGTCAGCAGTGTATCGGCTTGGGTAGCATATCATATACAGGAACTGGAACTCCCTGAATGTGATACAGGTGTTTGCCACTACCTCGAGAAGCACGAAAGAGGCAATCGAGGCTGTGTACGACGACATAGCGAAGATATTACAAGGCACTGCCACCTTCAATGTTAATGGGGATTTTCAACGCCAAACTGTAGGGTATAAGGTGATCGCAAAACCGTGATACGGCGAATGACTGGGGCACATACCTACTTGTTGATTTTCCCTCCAATCTCAGGGTAACTTCTTGGTGAATTCTTTCTTTAATATGAGGCCCCATAGAAAGTAGATTTGGTGAAGCCCCGACAAAGTCACAATTAATGAGAAAGTCTTTATCATAACGGACAAAAGTAATGACTTTGTGATTGTCAGGTGGTTTAATGCCGGTTGTGATCACAGACTTGTCACAGTATTTTCAGAAAGAGCCATGGTTATAAAGCCTGTTCTTTGACCTACTACGCGCCACATAGAATTGGGATCCGAAAGGTTTCAATTGAAACTTCGAAATCGTTTCGATTTGCTTAGAAACCACTGACAACGATAAAACCGACACAGTGGTAAAAACGTTACAACAAGTGCTCGATGATTTTTGTCCAGCAATGGCAAAAAAGGTGTTCAAAGCTCTGAGACTCTCGAAGTTATGAAGATTAGATGGGAAATGAGACTGAAGCTGCAAAAGCTGCTAAGACACGACCTCAGACGTAATAACCACAGTGTTTTCGAGGCTACGATTGAGCAGAACAGGGGTACTAAGGTCTGTACCCAACAGTTCAACAGCAGCAAACAACCACAGGTAGCAAAATTGTACCCTCAAGGTTAATTTCATTAAGATTCTCGAGGGAATGGACTGCTTTTACAGAGACCTATAATTATCACGGATTAATTAGCCTACGTGGCCTAGTAATGATGGCCACAGGGTTCCATTAACGTATCAATGTACCAGATATCGATCAGAGCGAAGTCAGCGCGGCTCTTGAGCAACTCAAAAATAACAAATCCCCTTGAGAGGACGGAATTAATAAACAACACCTTAAATTTGGTGGGACTCTGGTCCTTAAAGTGTATTAAATTTCAGTCTCCGGCTGGAACAGACGGCTAAAGCGGGGAGAGGGAGTGTGGTGTCTCTGATCTTTAAAAAAACGTGACAAGACCTGCCCCATGTCACTTGTGCGCGAGCTTGTGTGTTTACAAGTTGTTCTTGAGAATAGTCACAATTTGCCTCACTGCAAAGAAACGACGTAGCAGGGACTAATCCTAGTCTAAAGATTGAGGTTTGTGGTTGCGAGTCTACTTACCTTGAAACCTGATTTGAAACGATGTTATCCGTCAGAATACCATCGTTGTCGACATAGCTCTCAGAGCATGCGTTTTGATGGTAGGTACACATTTATAAAAGAAACGATAGCCGAGCTTGATGAACGTAGGATAGGACGATCCCCTTCCTGATGGCTTGACCGCCTGAAAAGGTCACAGAGAGCGACTGAATGCGGAAGACGTAGGACCATATGTTCCGGCGTTATTTGGGCGAGGCCTATGTCCAGTATTGGATTGCCTGAATTTGATTACCTAATCAAGAATAGGCATAAAACTGAGCACGGTTTTTACAGACATAAGATCGTACGTAATTATTCAAAAGTTTAAGCTCCATCTTCTTTGTTCTGCACTCTGCATTGGACTCGTGTAAGTGGGTTAAGGACTTTATAGAGGAGTTTATATTGTGACTTTAAGAGATTTTTACATACTTTTAATTAAACTTTTAGGGTTAAGAACAGAAGTTTTAATTAATACTAATACATTATAAAAAGACCGACCAATAATTGCGAAAATGAAAGTAGTACAGTGAATGTTTAATACCAAAATGTCACATAATAGACTAGTTTTTGAGAAAACAGTGTTAACATTATCCCTTATGTGCATGAAAATGGCACATGAATGATTTGTATGCACAGTGCCAAAACAGGTATGTGCAGATTTACAGAAAAAAATAATAAAATCTTGAAATATATGCAACATTGCATTTCAAATGTATATCTTACATATGTAAAAAATGAATTTTCATAATACTGCATTTACAGATTTTTGATTACTTACACACTTTTTTAAAAACATGTTTTTTTGAGTTTCCCAAAACCTTGTAAAAATCACATCTGGAACTTGTCAGGCGCAACGACGACTTGTAATTTTTCAATCGATTTTGTATGTAAATTTTGGAACTTTAAATTTGCCATAAACTGTTTAGCTTAGATGGTATTTACCTAGATTGCTTTAATTAACGCTTTTAAATTTACTTAGATCTAATTGCTAAAAGTATAATAGAAGTAAAATTTACATTTAATAACTAACTACTTAACAATAAATTAAAATGGAAGGTTTAATCAATGTTTGGAAAGACTCGCAAAAGGTGATTAGAAAAGGTTTAGTTAATTTTAAGAAAAGTTCCAAGGAGAGATTAACTGTAGGATATATAGAAACTAGACTAGAATTATTAGAGAAAGATTGGGATGCCTTTAAAGAGGTGAATACTCAGTTACATAAATGTTACCAGTTAGGAGAAAACGAAGATACGATAAGCGATATTTACGATGTTACAGAAGATACATATATCTATATAGTATATAAAAATGTTGTGTGCGTTTGTGTATCTATTAAAAACTCAAAATTTACTGAATCGATTGAGCTCAAAATTGGACATGATATACAATAGGATTCAGAGATGGTTTTAGGCTACTTTATACACTTTTATCATAACAGCAATAAGAATAAAATAGCTTTAAAAAGTGATTTTACCAATAGATGGCGTTGGTCGTTGTTTTTAAATTATATTCTGCCAGCTTCAGAACAAAATATTATAAACAACCTATTTAGAAGGTACCTACCAGATTGATGTTTTTTAAGAGAAGTTTGATTGCGGCCTTCTTGCATTCAGAATAATAAAAGAGAGTACATACTTACCAAATAAAGAGGTCAGATATGTTTTGCATGTTATTTTTGAACTTATTGGACATTCGGAATTTTGAAGTTTTGGAGTTTTGGAGTTATGGAGTTTTGGACTTTTGGACTTTTAGAATTTTAGACTTTTAGACTTGGAGTTATGGACCTTTGGACTTTGGACTTTTGGCCTTTTGGACGATTGGACTTTTGGACTTTTGTACTTTTGGACTTTTCGAGTTTTGGGCGTTTGACATTTTGGACTTTTGGAGTTTTAGACATTTAGAGTTTTAGTTTTAGAGTTTTGGAGTTTTGGAGTTTTGGAGTTTTGGAGTTTTGGAGTTTTGGAGTTTTAGAGTTTTAGAGTTTTGGAGTTTTGGAGTTTTGGAGTTTTGGAGTTTTGGAGTTTTGGAGTTTTGGAGTTTTGGAGTTTTGGAGTTTTGGAGTTTTGGAGTTTTGGAGTTTTGAAGTTTTGGAGTTTTGGAGTCTTGGAGTTTTGGAGTTATGGACTTTTGGAGTTATGGACTTTTGGAGTTTTGGAGTTTTGGAGTTTTGGAGTTTTGGAGTTTTGGAGTTTTGGAGTTTTGGAGTTTCGGAGTTTCGGAGTTTTGGACTTTTGGACTTTTGGACTTTGGACTTTGGACTTTGGACTTTGGACTTTGGACTTTGGACTTTGGACTTTGGACTTTGGAATTTTGAACTTTTGTACTTTGGACTTTTGAACTTTTATACTTTTGGAGTTTTGGAATTTTAGACTTTTGGACTTTGGTCTTTGGAATTTTGAACTTTTGTACTTTGGACTTTTGAACTTTTATACTTTTGGAGTTTTGGAGTTTTGGAATTTTGGAGTTTTGAACTTTTGGACTTTTGGACTTTTGGAATTTTGGAGTTTTGGAGTTTTGGAGTTTTGGACTTCTAGAATTTTAGACTTTGTAGTTTTGGACTTTTGGACTTTGGACGTTTGGACTTTTGGACGTTTGGACTTTTGGACGTTTGGACTTTTGGACTATTGGACTTTTGGACTTTTTGCCTTTTAGACTTTGGACTTTTGAACTTTTGAACTTTTGGACTACTACTAACTCCTATGATATTTCTTTCGAAAAATAAGGTCATGAAGAAGTTTCACTTCTTACGTGTGTACAATAGTTCACGCACACTTTTTTTTTTTAAATGTACCCATCATTTAGTTTGTTACTCATTTCTCATAGGCACATAAAACCACCATAAAAAAGTCACAGCGAAGCGTGGCAGGGTACCGCTAGTTAATTATAAAAGTTTAATGAAGACTATGTTGAAAGGTTTTCAAGTCAGTGAAACTGTACCATCAAATACAACACCTAGCAGTTAGGCATCTAGTCTTGTAAAGTTACCTAGAATCGCTATACCTACGTTCTCCGGTAAGTATAACGAATGGACAACATTCCACGATTTGTTCGTGTCCCTAGTGCATAAAAACGCTGCGTTAGATAATGTACAGAGGTTACATTACCTTAAAAGTCATCTCAGCGGCGAAGCTGAACAATTAATTAGGCACACCCCCATAACTGATGCGAACTATAACCAGTGTTGGGATTTGTTAGTAAGACGGTACAATAATATGTTCGCACAGAAACGGATGCAGGTGGAATCAGCTGAATTGTTAAAAGGTATGTTGGACACTACGAATGATTGTTTAAATGCCCTTTCCAATTTAAATATAGATGTGTCCACTTGGGATGTTATTATCATCCACATTATTACTTTTAAATTTGATGCAGAAACTCGCAAGCAATGGGAGTTAAGCAACAAGGAGTCCAATAATGAGTTGCCCACTTTGAACCAATTTAAAGCCTTCATAGAAAACCGTTTCCGCGCATTAGAGTGTATTCCACTTCTTTTTTTTTTTTTTTTTTGTTTAACGTGAGGGAAAATCCTCATAGGATGTTATGCCGGACTCTTACCGACTAAAAAACCTCACGCCACGGCTAACAGTCTATGGTTGAGAGCCCCGGGTAAGCCCTCAGGAAGGATGTCCCGTGACTCCCAACAGACCTACGGCCGCCAATGCGGCCTCGCCCAGGGGGTGGTTCGGGTGCAATCCCGCGTCTATGGGGGGTTTCGGGTGTGACCCCGCTTCTAAGGGGGGGGGGGGGCGTGCGTGAGTTGCTCACGTCACGCTGCCGTCATGGGCCTGCTTCTGTAAGGACGGTGAGCAGCTCTCTCACCGTCCCCAGACCCCCGGTCATGGAGGCCGATAGTACTCGGCGAAGACACGTCGGCGGCGCCCAGGGCGCCGACTGCGGAACTCGGGTGGGAGAGTTCTCTCCCGCACCCGGCCCGCCGCCTCCTTCGCGAGCATGACCTGCTCGCAGAAAGAGGCGGCGCAGTCCCACTTACTCCCGCTGGAGAGCATGGCTCGCACCATGGCCTCGAGCGAGAGAGTGTCCACGCCCAGACCCACTACGAGGACCTGGTGCTGTTGTGCCCACGCCGTGCACTCCACCAGAGTGTGGAGCGCCGAGAGTGTATCCCACCTATTAGAAATCAGGTCACTAAGGGTCAGTTCAATAGAGGTTCATCTGCTTCTTACGCGAAGGCCATGGTAGCCACAAGTGCATCACACACTATGCGTTGTGAGTATTGCTCGGAGCAACACAAGCTTTGTTTTTGCAAAGACTTCGTAAAGCAACCACTTCAAAACAGGCGTGACTTTGTTGCCAAAAACAAAATCTGCTTCAACTGTTTGGGTAGTAACCATAGTGCTTATGAATGCAAAAAGCAGACTACTTGCAAGATGTGCCGTAAGCGACACCACAGCCTGCTTCATCTCAGTGAAGAGCCAGAGGATAAGGTCAACACTGCCTCCTCTATGTCAACAACAGCAATCGATTCCGCTAGTCCTTCGACTAGTGCAGATCCGATAGTATCATGTTTATCGACTGGCAAGGTTTCCAAACCCGGACAAGTTTTATTAGCCACAGCACTAATAAAGGCTGGGTCCAGGGCAGGAGGATACCAATCAGTACGAGCTTTACTTGACCAGGGTTCCCAGGCGTGCTTTATCACTGAAACTACAGTACAACTGCTCAAGTTAAAACGAACCCCTATCCGTGGAGTTGTTTCTGGTTTGGGTGAAAATAAATCAACCAATATTAAGTACATGGTTCATTTAACTATAAGGTCGCGAAATGATTCCCAATTCAAGCTACAAATAAATGCTTATGTACTACGGAAAATAACTACATACTTACCTGACCGAAACCTAAGCTTGAATAGTTTCGATTGGGTCGGCATCAACAACCTGCAACTAGCGGATCCATATTTTAACGTGCCCAACAAGGTAGATCTTCTGCTAGGCGCAGACGCCTACAGTTGCATAATAAAAGAGGGGATGATCAAGTCCCCTTCTGGTGCGCTAATAGCTCAAGACAGCCCTGGGATGGATTTTATCAGGTACTGTTACTAATTCTAAAGTTGTCTACGAAAATGAACGTCATAAAATTAATTTAAATGTAATGCATGCTTGTTTGGAAGACGAAGATAATTTAAAAAGGTTTTGGAAAATAGAAGAAACATTTAGTTTGAAGAAAATATTAACGCCCGAAGAAATTTGTGTGAAGAGTGCTATAACCAAACTACAACAAGAAATGCTGATGGTAGGTACGTTGTACAACTGCCGTTCAGGGCTGAACCTCCTCAGGATATGCCCGGAAATTCACGCCGTATCGCAGAGAACAGATTTAAATCATTGGAGAAAAGACTAGAAAAGAATCAGGACTTAAAGAGCAAATATTCAGCTATAATCAAGGAATATCTAGATCTAGGGCATATGAGAATGGTGACACAAAACGATGAGAAAAGAGACTTGGCAGTTTACCTTCCTCATCACGCAGTGATTAGAGAGGACAAATCTACCACCAAAGTCCTCGTTGTTTTTAACGCGTCGTAGAAAAACAGTAAAGGTGTTTCACTCAATGACACTTTACTGATTGGACCAACATTACAGGCCGATCTGAGGCACACGGTGATGAGATGGCGAGTTATAGTTATAGACAAAATAGGTCAAAAAACACAGAACAAAAGAAGGATAAAGAAGTTGAAATTAAATTAGATAATACAATCAAAATATTAAGACTCACCTGGAATCGCCTCGAAGATACCTTCCAATATTCGGTAAGTCTCCCAACTGCAATGGATAACTCGGTTACTAAAAGGTCGATAATTTCAGATATAGCCCGTCTTTTTAACCGACTTCAAAAAAAGGAGGAATAATAAATTCGTACGCTGTTTTTTTTTTTTTTTTTTTTTTTTTTGTATGTATGTTACGCGATAGCGGCGCCAATTATGGATGGATTTTGAAAATTCTTTTTTTGTTTGAAAGAGTCTACTTCTGAGGTGGTCCCATATCCAGGGTATCAGGATCTGATGCTGGAAATCAGGAGAAATTGAGGGCAACCACCGAAAATTGTAGGGACAACTAGTGCGTTTGTTAACTTTTTGATTAAGTGCTTTAATGTACTAAAATTCAATGAAGGTCTGGAGTCGATCTGATGATGGAACTGAAAGACAGTCGAGGGAATTCCTTAACGATTTACAGCAGTTACCTTGTGTTTCGGCTTGATTGATTTGTGTTGATGAGAACTTTACACCTAGATAGAAATACTTTTCGGTCCACCCGTCACATAAAATAAAAAAATAAAAATTTTAAATAAAAAATAGAACCGACTTCATATAAATCCTTAAAAATAAAATTTCCCTAGCACATAGTAATATGTATTTGGATTTATCGGATTTTATTCAATATAATATTGAAGTTGGTGCCATTAATAATACCTACCTAAACCTATGGGTTTACTTGGCGCCGACTTCAATATGATATTGAATAAAATCTGATAAATCAAAATACGTATTACTATGTACTAGGTAAATTTTATTTTTAAGGATTTATATGAAGTCGGTTCTATTTTTTATTTAAAATTTTTATTGACCCGTTAGGTTGGTTGGCACCCAGTGTAGTCTTGGCTAAAATTTTCATCCAACGACTGTGGCTAGCTGGTGTTGGCTGGGATGACGAATTACCTGCGGAGTTAATCAAAGAGTGGTGTGTTTATCGTAATGAGCTAAATTTACTTACCTCTATTAGTATCCCACGTTGGCTCGGCACCGGAACAGGAGACGAATTAGAACTGCACGGATTTTGCGACGCTTCAAAGGCCGCATATTCCGCAGTAGTATACTTACGTATGTCGAATGTTACTGGTGAGGTCCGTGTTTCACTGTTGGTGGCTAAAACAAGAGTGGCCCCAATCAAGCAGATCAGCATACCTCGCTTAGAGTTGTGTGGCGCTGTCTTACTGGCTAAACTTCTTTCTGAAACGGCTCAAGTCTTGAATATTAAGAATGATAAAATCACAGCTTGGACCGATTCTACCGTCGTGCTCGCGTGGCTTAACAGCCACCCAAGCCGATGGAAGACTTTTGTAGCAAATCGGACTGCTGAAGTGTTGACAACTATGAAATCTTCGCAATGGTTTCATGTTTCCACAAAAGACAACCCAGCAGACTGCGCCTCGAGAGGTTTATTACCTAGTTTGTTTATAGAGGACACAATGTGGTTTTCTGGGCCATCGTTACTGAAGGTGAAAACCATAGTTTGCGAGAGGTCTATGAATTTAAGTACGGAGTTAGAACAATCCATAAAATCTCACATTGCTGTAACTCCAGAGGAGTCTCTGTTTGTTAGATTTTCTAGCTTACAGAGGCTGTTGAGAGTTATTTCATATTGTCGTCGGTTTACTACAGGAAAGAAAGTATATTTACAAAAGAAAGAGTTAGAAGATACATTTATTTGTTGTCTTAAGTTCACACAAATGAAAGAATTTCCAAAGGAGTATAACGAATTAATAAATAAGAAACACTTACATAATAAACCTAGTAAATTAAAATCTCTTTGTCCATATCGGAATACTAAACATGATTTCGTAGATTTTAGTCACTTAACTTGTTGTCAATTGATTCAACGATTGACGTTTTGGACTCGTTGGTCGCAAGAATACCTGTCAAATCTAATGATCCGTTACAAATGGTCATTTCAGACTCCGGAGCCAAATATTGGCGATATAGTTTTAATTAAGGAAGACGACATGCCGCCATGTCGTTGGTTGTTAGGTCACATTAGTGAGAAGCATCCAGGGGATTATAACATTACCCGAGTGGTCACAACACGCACAAAATCCTCGGTCATTAAGCGTCCAACATCCAAAATTTGTGTGCTGCCCATAGCAGCTTAACCATTAGTATTTTTTAACGTATGTATCATTTACATAGAGTAAATGAGTTAAGATTTAAATAAGAGAATAAGTTACTGTACGAATAGTGTTATTCTATTGTATCTGAATCTTATCTAGTTATAAGTATTAAAATAAGATGATTTGTTAACTTAAGTTTGTAGAGCAATATTCAAGATTAAGCAGATCATTTATGTCTATTTAGCTAGTACTTTATGTTGTTTAGTTCATAGTTGCTAGAAGGACATTTTTCACTAAATGTCCTTAGGGGGCGGTATGTTTAGAACCGACCATAAAAATATATGTGTCAAAGTTTGAGGTAACGCTCGATAGATGGCGTTGTTCTTATTTCCTGAATCGCGGTATGGTCTGGTTACCTCGAGTGTTATAAGATGTAGATTTTTTTTATTAAATGTGAGCTATCAGTTGAGTAATCAGTTCGGCTATCAGTACAGCCTAGTACAAAACTATTAGTTCAGAGATCAGAATCACTTGGTTTTATTCAGTACTTAACCCAGTGCTTCAACCCCTGTGAAAGTTCACGGTTCACTATTACCATAGTTCGGTAATAATCAACGTTATTACGCACATCTTTACAGACTACCCCTACTACTTCTTTCCAGATGAATTCATGCTATTAATCAAAGATAATATTATAAGAAATATATATACATACCAAGCTTTTATTATATTCGACATAACGCAAAATGAGTCTATGCTATGTTGCATGCATTTTGATGTAAGAGTTGCCCAGTCAGCCCAGTTATTTGAAGTTACAAGGAAGATATATAACAAAACTATATTGGTATATAAATACGAGAATCGGAGACCAGATCCAGGTAAAGTTTGAATTTTATTTTGCATGAAAATTTATGAATCATTAGATGATGCTCGCGGCTTGCGCGCCAACGTGGAATCGTCTCCCGTTCCCACTTCCCATGGGAACATATTTCTGGGATAAAGAGTAGCCTATATGTTATTCCAGACTTTAATCTATCCCTGTCCCAAATTTCAGCCAAAACCGATGAGCCGTTAGAGCTTGAAAGAGTAACAAACATCGAGAATCTATAGACTACACTCACAAAAGTTCGCATTGATAATATTACTAAGACCGGGGTCATTACTCACGCCGTGGCGACACGATAGGGTATTGGAAATCATACGTGAGGCTGTCAGTTTGGCGGTAGCGAGAGCGAAAAAGGGATTAACCACAAACAAAAGAAATGACATTGCGTTTGTAAAGGAAGGCTGTTCAAAGAAAGTACCTCAAAAGCCATACTCAATTTTGATGGCTGCCGCCGATTGGACTATACTCTCAGACACGTATGAAAAACACTACAAAATCCAGGAGGATGTATGTGCCTCGTCATCCAGACCCGACTTATTCCTGTTTTCGAGGATACACAGGCGTGCGGTGCTCGTGGAGCTGACGGTGCCGTGGGAGACCAATATACCGAAGGACCACGCCATGAAGACAAATAAATACTTTAACTTGACCAATGAGTTAACCAAAAATGGCTATGTGGTTAAACTCAATGCCGTAGAAGTAGGAGCAAGGGGAATTCCAGCCAAATCCCTGTTTAATTTATTTAAGGACCTTGGATTGCCAAAAGCTTCAGTAAGCTCTTTACTAAAACGAGTATCCAAAGCGGCATTGATAGGATCTTAACAAATCTGGTTGGGCAGGGGGGGGCAACATTGTTGACGGTGGAAGGTGATCGTTTATGCGCATAGTAAGGTGGCCACCCTAAACCTACTCAAATAGGTTGCAAGTCTCAGACGCCGTCGGGGTGACCCGGCGCCCGCACGGAGAATCCATGGAATGCTAAGAATACGGTCTCTAGAACTTTGTACTGAATCGCTGTAAATGTACCTGCATATACTATACAGGGTGGAAATTAAAGACCGTGGTTGAAGGAAAAGTACCCATAATATTGATGATGGCAAAAATCACTGAAGGGAAACGTTCCTATAAATTCAAAAGTAAGTAAACTACATTTAAAGATTTTTGAAAAATTACCTGCTTCAGCCAGAAATCGAACCTGTGAGATATGAAAAAAGTTCCTGTATTTTATGATATCAACCAGAAAGATTCTTTCATATATGGTACTATTTCTTTCTTTTTTTTTATTAAATATCATTAGTATCATCTAGCCCAAATTAAGCTATTATAACTTGTGCTATGGGATCTGGACGACTAATACACAAACCTATATATTTCTAAATAAAAACATATTATATATAGAAAATTTCCAAACATAAAACACACATTTGTGGATTACACAAATATTCGAATCCACCCGGGACCTCGGGCCCCCAGCGCGGCAGGCGGTACCACTACTGAATGCGCCACCGAGGCAGTCATACAAAACACACATAGTATCTTGCGTATCATACATGTTATTGAGGCAAAACATCATAGTATCTTAAATTAAAGCAATCAAGTGAAATATGTTTCATTTACTGTCTTTAATTTCCTCCTATTTTTAGAGATAGTACAGATGGAAACCTACAAACTACATTCGCTGAGGCTACGCACACATAGACATCGCTCACAGACTCCACAGACACGAGGTCTTAGGTCGTTTTTGATACTGATTTGTGCGCGAGTGTGCGTAGCAGAGGGTAGATGTGTGAGAGTAGATGTTTCCATCTGTGTCCACTGGGAACAACAACTTAACATGCATTTTCGACTAACACATACGTTCGAAATTCGGTCACCCATCCATCTATACCTCTCACAGCGTAAGATGCTTAACTCGGTGTACGTTTACAGCACACTGAGCTAGTAGATCTAGCAGTGATTCAAAATGAAAAAAAAAATCTACATTTAATTCATTCGTCGAATTATGATGGTTACAAATCTTGTTTTAATATTATGTCAAATTATTTATTTATTTATTACGTCTCTTCCAGTAGGTCTGAAATAGGTCATGAAAACAGAGAATAAAATTATGTATGCATAGGTACGTACATACTTAAATATCATCACGCCTATCTCCCATCGAGGTAGGCAGAGAATATGGCTTTCCACTTGCCACGACCCTGGCATTCAAATTTCGCTTCTTCATTCATTAATTACGTTTGACACGCTCGTCGGTTAAAGGTACTCTTGTCCTGACCTTTTTCTAAAACGTTCTTTGATATGATCACTATGTATACGCCGAGGTCGACCCTACTTTTTTTATTTATTTTTTAGGGTTCCGTAGCCGAATGGCAAAAAACAGAACCCTTATAGATTCGTCATGTCTGTCTGTCTGTCCGTCCGTATGTCACAGTTATTATTCTCCGAAACTATAAGACCTATGTTCTTGAAACTTGGTAAGTAGATGTATTCTGTGAACCGCATTAAGATTTTTATATAAAACTAGAAAAAAGCGGTAAATTTTGGGGGTCCCCATACTCAGAACTGAAACTCAAAAATTTTATTTTCATCATACACGTACGAGTCTTTTTCGTAAAGTGAATAGTTTGCGCAAGAGACACTTCCAAAGTGGAAAAATGAGTGTCTCTCCCCCCCTCTAACTTCTAAACTAAGAGAATGATAAATCTAAGAAAAATATATGATGTACATTGCCATAAAAACTACCAACGAAAATTGGTTTGAACGAGATAGAGTTGGTAGTTTTTTTTAATACGTCATAAACCGCAATTTTCGCCTAGAAAAATCACTACACTGCGAACGCGTTAAAACATCGATCAAAGTTACAACGAACTACAAGAACTTTTATATTATATTACTTGCTGCTACGGAACCCTTCATGGGCGAGTTCATCTCGCACTTGGCTGGTTTTTTAACGTGAGGGAAAGTCCATCACGAATGCTATGCCGGACTCCTACCGACTAAAAAATCTCACTTTACGCCCAACAGCCTATGGTCGGGAGCCCAAGGTAAGCCATCGGAAGGATGTCCCAGGACTCCCAAGCCGAGGTGGACTCTTACCGTCTGCCTATTCACTCTCGCCTCATAAAACTTTTTTGTCAGTCTATTCTCATCCATTCTTTCCCCGTGTCCGAACCATCTAAGCATCCCTTTTTCTATCTTAGTCACTACATCTTTTATACCACCACACATATATCACACGGGTACACTACATTAATACGAAAAACTTAATTCCGAAAGTCACAATCACGAATTTCATAATTCCGAATTTCATAAGTCCGAATGATGCGAAATCCCGAAAGTCAAAAATCCGATGTTTCATAAATCCTTTTTATTAAAAGGCATAATTTTAAAATTCCGAATGTTTACAGTTCCGACTGTCAGAATGCCGAATTTCAAGAAACCGAACCGTTGAATTCCGAATCATTAAAAATCCGCCATATTATAAATACGAACTCCGATTATCAAAAATCCGAAATATCATAAATACGAATGGGTGAATGTCGTTTCCACCCGCTCCTGTTTTAACCCGAAAACTTATCATTAAACACGATTATTTATGTTCCCGATTCCACCCGTTTTTTTAATAAAGTATAGTCAAGTCTAACTACCGAAAATATTATTTCCAAGTGAGTGGAAGGCAAACGACAAAACAAAAAAAAATAACCACGAAGGCTAAGGCGAGAGCTCCGCTGCGCTTCGCTCCCGCCTTAGCCTTCTGACCTAACCAATCCGAGTCGGGGTACTCTGAGTCGGGGTGTTAACCATTCACTTGTTATGGTTAACACCTCGACTCGGATAGGTTAGGTTAGAAGGCTAAGGCGAAAGCGAAACGGAGCGGAGCTCCGGCCTCCGGCCAGGTTAAACAGCCACTAACCTGTACATGGACAGTTGTTTGAAAGAATTGCAAGAGAGTGCGTGTGGTATAAAACTGAACGAGCTGTCCATCAAATGCCTCCTATATGCTGACGATCAGGTGATCTTAGCTGCATTGGCGGAGGAGTTGCAGTTGATGGTTAATATTATGCATGAGGCGCTGAAAGGTAGAGGAATGAAAGTGAATGTAAGTAAGACTAAAGTAATGGTTTTTGAAAGAGAGAAATGTATGACGAATTGCCCTATTATTATCGAAGGGCAAAGAGTGGAACAGGTGAAAGAATTTGTATACCTGGGTTCAAAATTTACGAGGGATGGAAAGTGTGACTAGGATATTGAGAGAAGAGTTTTGGCAGGAAATCAAGTGAATGGGGCGATGCATACCTTTATGAGCAGTCAAAACGTGTCTAAGAAGGCAAGAGTGGCTTTGCATAGGGGTGTGCTTATCCCCACACTTATGTATGGTAGTGAAAGTTGGGTGTGGCAGAAGAAGCATGAAAGTAAAATTAATGCAGTGGAAATGAGAAGTCTGCGAAGTATAGCTGGAGTGAAATTGATGGACAAAGTAAGAAATAGCGTGATTAGAAAACAATGTGGTATAACTGAAGATGTAGTGACAAAGATAGAAAAAGGGATGCTTAGATGGTTTGGACATGTTGAGAGGATGGATGAAAATAGACTGACTAAACAGATTTATAAGGCGAGAATGAATGGGCAAGCTGGTAGGGGTCATCCTCGGCGTACGCATGGTAACCAAATTGATGACCTGCTGGAAAAAGGCCAGGTCAAGAGCACCCTTAACCGGCGAGCGTGTATGAAAGCACTTATGAAAGTAGAAGAAGCGAAAGTGGTATGCCAGGATCGTAGCAAGTGGAAAGCCATAGTCTCTGCCTACCCCGATGGGAAACAGGCGTGATGATATGTATGTATGTATGTATGTTATGCTATAGTATTGCATCGTCGATAAGGAAAATTAAATATTATTATTTACCTAAACTAATACAACATAAATAAGGCAAACAATTCTGTATCACGCTATAGGTTAATCTATACATATAATAAAACTGTTGAGGGTCGAGAGTCTGTACATGGAAGATATTTTGAAAATTTTAATTGTAGGGCGTTCTCTAATCGATACTGAAGCCGAATATGTAATTTAAATTTTTCATGTCTTTCTGTCTGTCTGTCTGTCTGTATCCCGAATAAGTATCACGCCGAAACTACTGAATCGATTTGAATGAAACTTGGTACAATTAGAGTTTATAATCCGAGGAAGGTTATAAGATACTTTTGATTCCGAAGTTTTGCGCGGTTCCTGCGGGAGAGGGGATGAAAGATAAAATGGATTTTCAGTTGTAATTTCTCAACGCGTGATGCGATTTCAAATATTTTTTTAGTATTGGAAAGGGAATACTTTAAGTATTTTTTGACCCAAGTTTCAAGATTGAGGGGTTTGTAGTTCAGAAATTAGAGGCATCTCAAGTTTCGCCAAACCTAGAATTCTAAACGGGCGTGTTGGCTTAATCATAAAAAAACTTAATTATTAAGGCTGTGAAAAGCTGAAGGTTTTCAGGAAGAAGAGAGAAATGAGAAGAGGTGACGTTTAATATTTAAAATAACAATTTGTTCGAACAAAAGATAGAACTCGGGGTCGAGGGTGTTTTCAGGTAGCAAGAGGTTTTGCGATTCCCGATGGTCTTCGCAGGGTTCCCGACTTATCTTTGGGGTTCGGCCTTCTCGATGAGTGATGCAGTCAGCGACGTCTCCGTGCGACTCGTCGAACTGCACGGTATTGCTGAACCCGGAGGGTGAACGTGTGCTAACCCGGAGGGTGAACGTTTGCAACCCGGAGGGTGGATTCTCGTAACCCGGAGGGTGAACTTCTCTCAACCCGGAGCGTGAAATATTTTCTTGTAGAACCCGGAGGGTGAATAATTCTTCGTAGAACCCGGAGGGTGAACCCTGGAAATGTTCCATACTAGGCGTTAGTTTGAAACCTTTTTTCCCGCATATCCCAAAGACCAGCCGGCTCCCGTCTGCTATGAAGAGCTGCGGAAATCGCGAGTTCTTACAATATCTGCTTAACGAAACTAATTCTACAAAATGTTTTTTCACACCCCTTTAACTACCCCCTGATAACAGGGTGGACCAACAGCCGTTAATTTTCACAGTTTAAAACTAGATCACGTTATATTCAATTAACTTACCCAAATATGGGGTCTTCTGTCTAGAGCTATTTGCTCCTTATACTTGACAAATATACTTTAATAACGACGACTTTTATACTTTTACTTTTCTCACTATTTCAATCGACACTTATACGTCCGTGAGCTAATTTAAATATTGATCTGGCGGTCCTCTTGCATTGATGCAACGCTTTATATACTAATGAATAGCGCCTCTGGTGGCATAACTCGATACTACTCAACGTCAAGACCGCAACTATGACTATGAACCAAACCTTCCGTCGTTGCGACACCTACTCGGTAGATGGCGCTTTCATTTATCATGACTTAAATTTCAATTCTAATTATCTAATTTTAATTAATTTATTCACACGTTGTTGCACAACGTTACAGCTGTTGTAAAATAATTTAGTCTGCGCCGAAGGCATGGACTGAATTGTTTTAGAATAGGCTTAATCTTTAAGCTCTTTTATGATTAAGCAAACAGGGCCGTTTCACAGGGTGCTTGACGAGTCTGATGAAGAATTACCTCTTCTATCGTGCACATTATGTGACGTAAACGAAGTTGCGAGGGTCAGCTAGTAATAAATATAACTTAATATCACCATAATTATATCTAAATGCGTTGTATGTTTCTCGTCGATAGAGTCATTGCGTAAAGTGCAGTACTTTCCGTAACAAATTTCAACTAAATTCGTTCAGCCATCAGATCGGTCAGAATCTGTGAAAAATTTACAAACATCGTTCTATAACATCCATACTCACAAATTTTTCGCATTAGTAGGTACGTGGCTCCACGGACTCAGTGATCTGTATACGATTACTGCAGTAAGCAAATGTCACTATGGCCGGTCGTTGGATGGGTGACCACCAAGCAGCCAGTTTGTAACATTTATTTATTTAAGCCATTTATTTACATGTTACATTTATTTAGATAAGCCGTTGATCACGGGTTTCAGTCAAATGGCAGTCGTTAAGCTAAGTTGAAGCCCTTATTGGTGGCTTGGAAAAAATTCAACAGCTTCCAGTCACAATCTGGCCCTGTTCATTGCAACAAGACAACGCATATTACGTGGGGCGGTTTAAAAATGGTGAAATGTACCTAGGCATGGCTCTGCCTACCTCTTCGGGGATAAAGGCGTATGTATGTATAATCACTTTTGCAGATGACACATCCCCAATCAAAGTGAACTCAAGACGGAGCCGTGAGATTGGATGGTATGCGTGGTATGAGTGGATCGGGAATCTTTTCAACGATGATGTGCAAAGTAAATAAATTGATTTTTACCTAGCCTTAAACATCTTACCTACCCTAAACTTTCACATGTGACAACATTACTTTTACCTTAAAAATATGTGGCTTCAACAAACTTCAACAAGAAAAAAAAAGATCTTTTCAAATGTTTTCAAGTTAGTGAGAGGCAGTATCGATAGTCCCCAACTTCTTATTCAAATGAAGTTTAATAATCCGTCCAGAATCCCTCGTAGCCATATCAAACCGCCGCACAGAAGAACCGTCCTCGGCTGTGTTTAAGCTATACCACGAATGAGCAGGCTTTTGAATGAGCATAGTGAATGTGTAGATTATTTACACAATAGTTCGCAGTACCAGTTTAAGAAAGTTATCGGTGATAAGCTGAACGATAAGCAGAGAGGCACTTGGAAGCGAGAGCCCTTGCGTCACTGTTCAGATGGCGGCAGCGTGACGTGTGCAATTCACGCACGCCCCCCCTTAGAAGCGGGATCACACCCGAAACCCCCCAAAGACGCGGGATAGCACCCGAACCACCCCCTGGGCGAGGCCGCAGTGGCGACCGTGGGTCTGTTGGGAGTTCTGGGACATCCTTCCGAGGGCTTCCCCAGGGCTCCCAACCACAGGCTGTTGGGCGTGACGTGAGGTTTTTTAGTCAGTAGGAGTCCGGCATAACATCCATGAGGATTTTCCCTCACGTTAAATAAAAAAAAAGCAGAGCGGCACTTCTTAGCCGTGAATTAACACTACTTAAACTAATAATTTACTTATTTTTGGGTTTTAGCATTTAGAAATTAGATACGTTAGGTCAAGTATTTGACACTATGTTAATTTTGTATGCCATGCCTGCCTGTAAGATGTTGAGCTTTTAGTTAAATGCTTACATTTATCTGCTCCTTTAGAATAGAATAGAATAGAATAAACTTTATTTGTACACCATGTTGAAACTAATTTTATACAATACTAGCTGATGCGCGCGGCTTCGCCCGCATGAAATTTGGTTCCCGTTCCCGCTTCCCGTGGGAACATTTTTACGGAATAAAAAGTAGTCTATGTGTTATTCCGGACTATACTCTATCCCTGTACCGAATTTCAGCTAGATCCATTCAGCCTTTAAAGCGTGATTGAGTAACAAACATCCAAACATCTAAACATCCAAACATCTTCACAAACTTTCACATTTATAATATTAGTAGGATTTTTTTACAAAATGTTGTACAAAGGGCGGACTTATCGCTAAAAAGCAATATATGCCTAAGCACTAACTTTAATTGTACGTATCTACTTAATTCGTATCTGCTCTTAGTCTGTAAGCTTTTTGTAACTGTTACATTATACAAATGTTTCACTGTATCAACTGTTCGTAGGCTAAATAAATAAATAAAATAAAACATTTAAGAGTCCGTATGATGCTAAGCAGTTAAAAGAAGATAGCAGATATAGATTTCAGCGTACAAAAAAGAGATACCCAGATGCGTTCGGTATTTGTGCGTTTTTAAAGAAATAAAGAAATAATAGAAAAATACACATTAGGAAGAAATGTTTACTAGGTACTTATTGTCATTCTTACAAAAAAAATGTAAAACCAACTTTAAATTTATGATAAGCTTAAAAATTAACGAAATCAATGTAGGTATTTTGAACAAAAGAAATCTATCGAGAATTTTATCAGTAATTGGGTTTTTAGCTTAGATCATGCCTAGTTTATGAACTGAAGTTGCTTGTGTTATAACGGTCATTTTTAGACCTCACAAGTCCAAGATCAAGATATTAGCTATTAGCGCCATACGGACTCTTAAGTGTGTTCTTTATATTGAAGACAAGCGGTCGTCACGCGGTTTCACCCGAGTAGTTCCCGTTCCCGTGGGAATACGGGAATTAAATATAGCCTATGTTCACCGCAAAGAGTGTAGCTTTCCAACAGTGAAAGAATTTTTCAAATCGGTCCAGTAGTTCCGGAGCCTATGCGTTACAAACAAACAAACAAAAAAAAAACAAAAACAAATCGTTCCTCTTCGAGTTCTATAAACGATCACTGCAGTAAGCAACTTAGCTCGAGGGACCGCTCCCCACGCACGCCTCTTGTGTATGTCCGCGCCGTAGGGTCTGTTGGGAACACCGCGCTACACACGCTGGTGGAGTGCACGGCGTGGGCGCAACAGCGCCAGGTCCTCGTAATGGGTCTGGACGTGGACACACTCTCGCTCGAGACCATGGTGCGAGCCATGCTCTCCAGCGGGAGTAAGTGGGACTGCGCCGCCTCCTTCTGCGAGCAGGTCATGCTCGTGAAGGAGGCGGCGGGACGGGTACGGGAGAGAACTCTCCCACCCGAGTTCCGCAGTCGGCGGCCTGGGCGCCGCCGACGTGTCTTCGCCGAGGACTATCGGCCACCATGACCGGGGGCCTGAGGACGGTGAGAGGGTGGCTCACCGTCCTTACAGAAGCAGGCCCATGACGGCAACGTGACGTGAGCAATTCACGCACCCCTTAGAAGCGGGATCACACCCGAAACCCCCCAAAGACGCGGGATAGCACCCGAACCACCCCCTGGGCGAGGCCGCAGTGGCGGCCGTGGGTCTGTTGGGAGTTCTGGGACATCCTTCCGAGGGCTTCCCCGGGGCTCCCAATCACAGGTTGTTGGGCGTGACGTGAGGTTTTTTAGTCGGTAGGAGTCCGGCATAATATCCATGAGGATTTTCCCTCACGTTAAAAAAAAAAAAAAGGGTATGTTGGGAGTCCTGGGGTATCTTTCTAAGGGCTTACCCGGGGTTCCCAACCGTAGGCTGTTGTGTAGAATACGTGTGGTATTAGTCGATAGCATCCAATCCATGTAGGATTTTCCTTAGGTACGTTAAACAACTGCACTAACTTAACGAACCTACTTTTATATTTCAGAACCCGTTCGCGGTTATCCAACGCCTGCTCCAAAACCTTCTCCAACCGTTTCTCCCACTCCAACTCTTCAGCCTTTCTATGTAGGTAAAGTGGTAACTTTCACATGCAAAGCCACTATAAATAAAGATGTACAATTTCGATGGTGGCACTATTTTTCAAGTGGTAAGTGAATAAAAATTAATTGAAATTTAAACGTCTAAAATGGTAGTCAGATAAAACCGGCTCAGTGCGAGTCAAACTCGGGCACAGAGAAAAATACGTTTGTCGTTATTGTATCTACGTATATGGAAGCCCCTTAGTAGGTATTTGTTGATATAGCGGCAACAAAAATACATCATCAGTGAAATTTTCAGCTAGCTATGACCGATCCTGAGATACAGCCCCGTGACGGACATACAGACAGACAGACGGACTGTTGCCACTGTGACAACAAATGCAAAATTCAGAAATTAAGAGGGAATTAATGGGGTTCCCATACAACACGCGTGTTTTTTGGCACTGTTTATGCAAACAAATTAAGAAGCCGTACTTAACGCCTGTGGTGTCCCCGCTATGAGGCCGCTGTATTCCGCCGTGTGTTACAACTTGACATATTGTTTATGCTAACAAATTAAGAAGCCGTACTTAACGCCAGTGGTGTACCAGCGATGAAGCTTCTGTATTCCGCCGGGTTAACAACCTTTAACGTCATGGCTCCACGCGGTGCGCGTCTCTTGCGCCTCATTACTTTTATAATAATTAGGTATATGGTTAACAAGTGTACCAGTTGTACCACCATGTACTAGTTGCAATAAAAACTTATCTTCAGGAACCACCTCTTATTGTTCTAATATCCTCAACAGGCACGGAACCCTCTGTGCACGAGTCCGACTCGCACAAGGCCGGGTTTTGTTCATATCAAAATAACCTCAAAAAGGAACTAAGGATCTTCGTTTCTGCCGGGGGCCCCCGACCGCACATTTATATTTTACTAGCTGACCCTCGCAACTTCGTTTACGTCACATAAGGTTTGTGAATGGGGAGGTCCTTCTTCATCAGACTCATCAAGCAGCGTGTGAAACGGCCCTGTTTGCTTAATCATAAAAGAGCTTATAGATTAAGGCTATTCTAAAAGAATTCAGTCCCCGCCTTCGGCGCGGACTGAATTATTGTACAATAGTCTTAATCATTAAGCTCTTTTATGATTAAGCCAACACGCCCGTTTAGAATTACCCTTACAATCAAAGGAAAACTTGAATTTTAGGTTTTGCGAAAGTTGAGATGCCTTTAATTCCTGAACTACAAAACCCTCAACATTGAAACTTGTGTGAAACAAATCTTAAAGTATTCCCTTTATAACACTGAAAAAAAATTTGGAATCGCATCACGCGTTGAGAAATTACAACTGAAAAACCATTTTATGTTTCATCCCCTCTCCCGCAGAAATCACGCAAAATATCGGGATCAAAAGTATCCTAGAACCTTCCTCGGACTATAAGCTCCAAGTGTACTAAGTATCATTCAAATCGGTTCAGTAGTTTCGGCGTGATACTTATTCGGGATACAGACAGACAGACAGACAGACAGACAGACAGACAGACATGAAAAGTTTAAATTACATTTTCGGCTTCAGTATCGATTAGAGAACGCCCTCCAATTAAAATTTTCAAAATATCTCCCATGTACAGACTCTCGACCCTCAACAGTTTTATTATAAGTATAAGTATACATTTTCGGCTTCAGTATCGATTAGAGAACGCCCTCCAATTAAAATTTTCAAAATATCTCCCATGTACAGACTCTCGACCCTCAACAGTTTTATTATAAGTATAGACAAGTGTACTAAGTATCATTCAAATCGGTTCAGTAGTTTCGGCGTGATACTTATTCGGGATACAGACAGACAGACAGACAGACAGACAGACAGACAGACAGACAGACAGACAGACATGAAAAGTTTAAATTACATTTTCGGCTTCAGTATCGATTAGAGAACGCCCTCCAATTAAAATTTTCAAAATATCTCCCATGTAGGTACAGACTCTCGACCCTCAACAGTTTTATTATAAGTATAGATTTTCTCCTATTAAGCGTCTTCTAGAATCTACCCAAATTAAAAATTAACACAATAATCATTTCAGATGACCAGAAACCAGTAAATTATCCCTCATCATACAATATAAGTCTGACTCTAGAAGAATTTGATAACGGAACAGCATTGGGATGTTCCAACATAGATGGAAGACCATCAAATCTGAGTATAATATTACTTCCTAAAACTTGTAAGTAGATATTGTTAGAGTAGTTTATGCTATAATAAGGGTTCTTATAACACGAGTGTGTTTTAAAAAAACGAGCCGTAAGCGAGTATAGTATCACACGAGTGTTACCTATAAGACCAAGTTAAGTACAGTGTCATACACTACTTTATCTACTCTCATATTATAATACCTGATTTCATTTTCGGATATATAGTTGCTCCTTGATTGCGCCGGTAACAGATTCATGGTCATTTTGACGCAGCTTCCAGAATGTCTGGTGGTGTACAATTACCACCATCCTCGCTTTAAGACGTGTTTTTACACAAAAACCAATTTATTTCACAAACAAAACCAAACTTTGTTTAATTTTAATGTAAAATGTTGGCGCCAAGGCGCAAACATCCATTGCGCATGCGTGTTTCTTTGTTTTTTAAGGCTGCGGAGGCACTACCTTTTTTTAAAGTAGAGGTTCAAACTTCTTTTTCCAGCTGGAAGTTGTATACGTGTATCGTTATGATTAAAAAGTTATTTAATGATATAGGTGTCCATACAAGACCTGTATCGTAATAAAACTTTTTTTTTGGCCTGTGCGTAATGTTTGTCTTAAGAGTTTTGATTTCAATTTTATAATCTTTGTATTATAGTATCAGAGTACATAAAAATATTTTTTTAACTGAGGTTAAGAGAACTATAGAATTCTGGACTTCACGCGAAATAATCTTCACTTACATGAATCGACGTTTCGGACACGTTGTAGCGCCCGTGCTTTTTTTCTTTTGCAGCAGTACAACTGCATATTCGTGAAGAGTATTTTGCGTGAAATCCCGAATTCTATACGCATGACAATAGCGGTAACATATCGGAATAATACGATTACATTAAAAAGACGTCAATCAATGAACCTACTTATCTAAAGTTTGTAATATTTTAGCGACTAAGGGGAACGACAACTCCCAGACGACACTGCCGAAAATATTACATTACAATGAAACGGATACGGTGAAGTTTAGTTGCAGTACGTTTGCATCTCCTTTATATTGTAAGTACCTAATTGAAACTGTAAGTATCTACTAATATTATAAAGTAGAAGACATTGTTTGTTTGAACTTTAAGATCTCAGAAACAACTGGTTGGTATTCAAAAATTCTTTTACCGATCATCATACACAACGAAGGAACACCTTGAAACTGTAGTACCACAGATTATATAATATACTTCACGCGGTGACACCCGCGTAGTTCCCGTTCCCGTGGGCATACGGGAATAAAATATAGCCCATGTTCACCGCAAAGAGTGTAGCTTTCCAACAGTGCAAGAATTTATCAAATCGGTCCTATAGTTCCGAAGCCTATTCGTTACAAACAAAAAAACAAATCTTTCCTCTTTATAATATCAGTATAGAATCTATAGTACTTAGGTAGGTACTTCATGACATAGCCAACTTCCAAAATACCTACTAGTTCCGTTTCAAACCTTTTTTATCCATGTTTTTAAGCTATTGCATAGCTTCTATCGCGGGCCTTGCGTGGAGACCGAATCCAGAAATTGTGTCACGAAAACGAGTCACACTCTCGGCTACCTTCGGCCACGTTCGTGTATCTAGTCTAGCAATTCATAATTTTTTTGTTTACGTCAATTATGAACTCTGCAGTCGTTATATATTATTATTATTATGTCAAATAATCCAAAAATTGATGCTTGTACCCAGAATCGATCTTGCGCCTTCTGCGTACCGATCCGCGTCTTAACCACTCGACCAAAGTTGAATTAAGAGTGTTGGTCGAATTTAGAGTTCTTAATCTGAAATGACAATTTCGATGCTGTCAATTACATTAGTTGCTGTCAATTTACTTCGTCTAAATAAAAATTGACTATAGGTGTATAGGTATTCATCATCTATGTACAACAGTGAACTGTACTCGTATAATTTGTGTAAAAAGTGTTTTAAATATAAATAAACAAAGTGCATTTATTAATGTAGAAAGTCACGAAAAATAGTGAAAGAAAATGAGTGAGTACTCTATATACATACATTTTATTATTATTATCACCAATGCAGTGTCATTTTTTGTTTTGTTAATTTATATATAATACTGCTATAAAGATAACCAAACCCGGGAGTACGTTCCCATGGGAAGCGGGAAGAAAATTTCACGCTGACGTAGCCGCGAGCGCCATCTATCCCATACCTATGTACTTTAAACGTGTCATAAAAGTCACAACAATACCATACATGCATATTTCAAAGAATGTCTATTATTACCATAAAATTTGTAAAAATAGTTTTTAAGTAGAAAGAAGAAACCTATTGTTTTATCTTTTAACTAGCTGACCCTCGCAACTTTGTTTACGTCACACAAGGTCTATGAAATTAGAGGTATTTATTAATCATACTCATCAAGTAGCGTGTAAATCTGCCCTGTATGCTATATCAAAATAGAGCTTAATGGTTAAAACTATTCCTCAGTATAGAATTTTCCTCAGTATAAACAATTTACATACAAACACCGGCGTGTTAGAATTTTATTACATGTATCAATGTAGTAGACGTAACGTGTATAAAATGACATCAATCAAATGTCATCAATATTCTGAAAAAGAAATTAAAAATAGAGTTCACAAACTCTTTTGAAAATACATACTGTACCTACCTTAGAGGATCGTTATGAAGATAACAGGATAGTTAACAACCATCCATAGAAAATAGATGGTATAATGCTGAATACCGCAAAGAACAATCGGCGCGGCATAGAATGGGGCCTATACTGATATCCTGGAGGATATTAATGATGCCGATGTCCTGTGCCTGCTGAGGCACACACACGCCGTCATGCATGTCTGCAGGACAACGTGCAGGACAACGAGCAGGATGAGGCAGCGAATGGCTGGACTGAAATTAAAATCGACAGACGCAAGAGATGTGGTGGAGGCACTAATTCACGTACCTCGGGAGTGTCGTGTCAGAAACTGATGGAATAGAAGAGTACCCTACATCATTTCGAGTCTCGCCAAGGCCAGAATAACCTTTACACAGCTGCGCCCCGTAGGCAGTTGCGAAAATAGACACGAAGAGTGAAACTCAAAACAAAGTAAACGTTAAAACTGTACTGCTAACTGCTATACGGATGCGAGACATGGAAGGTCACTAAAGTAAAGACATTTCGCACCAGCTACCAGCTATAAGTCTTCGTCAAACGCTGCCTCCAATGGATCCTCGGTACATATGGGCCCGAGAACATCACGAACGTAGGACTATTGGAACGCTGCAGTGAGACCCCAACAGATCAAACGTCGGAAGTGTAGCTGCTGCGCTGGATTGGACACACGCTGCAAAGGGACCATGAATCACATCATACCAAGGCAAGCCTTACTGAAACTACTGGTAGGCTTTCAAAAACTGTTCGATAGTAAGTAGGTACATTTATTGATAGTGGCTATAGGCTACATAACATAATGCGAAGATTAATAGGAGTGGTGCAGCAATGAGGAATGTTTCGAAAACGGAAAACATTTAATCGTTATAAGAGTATCCGTTGCGCCTCTGCGTAAATGGTTGAAGTTACATAAAAATAATTTATTACAAAATAATTGTTCTTCTTAAAAAGTTCTAAAACAAAATTCCAAAAGCCCAAATGTCCACAGTCAAGTAGGCACTTGGTACTTTACTTTGTTGAACATAGGCCTTAAAATCTTACTTCTTACTAATATTATAAATGCGAAAGTTTGTGAGTGTGGATGTTTGTTACTCTTTCACGCTCAAACCGCTGAACGGATCGGGCTGAAATTTGGTACGGAGATACATTATAGTCTGGAATAACACATAGGCTACCTTTTATCCCGGGAATAACTTCCCGCGGTAACAAATTTTACGCAGGCGAAGCTGCGGGCATCAGCTAGTATTCTTATATAGAAATAATTATACTAGCATAGTTGGTAAAAAATGCTATGTAATAGCTTTACCGCGGCAGTCCCCGAGTGCCACACGTCTTTTTTTGTTTATGTTTTTGTAGATAAAATAATCATATTTTGTCTGTTTACAGATATATTTTTAGTTCGAAATAACAAGATGCAACTACTTTCCAATCAATCGCAGGTGACAAGAAAGTTCAGCCAAAACGACAACAGTTCGTTATTAATTTGTATGATTTTCTATCCGCAAAGGAATACGAATATTCTTATAAGAGACATCCCAGTTAGGTCTTTACTAATATATACCGCAAAAGATGGAGATGTTTTGCCAATTACTGTCAATAGTTCAGGTAAGTGCAGAATGATTAAATTTAACCTCCGATTTTACCCCAATAGGGAAGAAATTGAATTCGACAGCGACAGCCTCTGTGGCGCAGTCGGTAGTGATACCGCCTGCGGAGCTGGAGGTCGTGGGTGCGATTCCCACCGGAGACAAATATTTGCGTGACCCATAAATGTTTCTCAAGAGTCTGGGTGTTTCTATGTATAATATGTATGTATTTTAAAGTATATAAGTATTAATATCCGTGGTCTGATACCGATAACACGAGCAGGTTATTCCTAGCTTACTTTGGGATCAGATAGCGTTGTGTGTAATGTCCGTGAATATTTATTTATTTATTGATAATTTTGAAAAAAATCGTTTACTGGGTGCCTGATAGCCAAAGTCTGTCAGGAACTAGGACTAGTACCCAAAGGGTAAAGACTCTGTTTATGAGATTTCGCAGTCTGTCTGTCTGTCCTTCACGAGGGTGTATCTCAGAAACCGTGATAGTTGAGATGACATTTTCACAGATTACTTATGTACTTATTTCTGTTGCCGCTATAACAAAAAATACTAAAAACAGAAAAAAGTGGGGGTTTAAGGGGGGGGTCCTATACAATCAATGATTATTTGTTGGATAAGGAAGCCTGGAAATGACCTGCGCTGATGGATTCTCAAAAAAAAATTTAAAATGCATAGTTTTTAGATTCTTTAAAATTGTAATTAGAGCAAAAAAACAATAACCCGCTGAGTTTCTTGCCAGTTCTTCTCAGATGGGTCGCGTTGTGAACTGGTGGTAGAGTTTTGGTTTTATATTCTGGACGTTTTACAAGCGCATTTGTATAATGCCTTAGTGAAATAAATATAATTTTGATTTTGATTTTGAATAAACGTGATTTATTGCCGTTTTTTAGGGTTTCGTAGCCAAATGGTAAAAACGGAACCCTTATAGATTCGTCATGTCTGTCTGTCTGTCTGTCTGTCCGTCCGTGTGTCACAGCCTTTTTTCTCCGAAACTATAAGGCCTATGCTATTGAAACCTGGTAACTAGATGTATTCTGTAAACCGCATTAAGATTCTTATATAAAACAAGAAAAAAGTAGTAAATTTTGGGGGTCCCCATACTCAAAACTGAAACTCAATTTTTTTGTTTTTCATCAAACCCTTACGTGTGGGATATTTATAGATAGGTCTTCAACGAAAATTGGATTGAACGAGATAGAGCTGGTAGTTTTTTTTATAATAATAAACCGCAATTTTCGGGTAGAAAAATCACTACCACTGCGAACGTGTTAAAACATCAATCAAAGTTACAACGAACTATAAGAACTTTTACCTATATTATGTTACTTGCTGCTACGAAACCCTTCATGGGCGAGTCCAACTCGCACTTGGCCGGTTTTTTATTTATAAGGAACTCCCTGCGCGAGTTCGGCTCGCTCTTTGTCGGTTTTCTAGGTTATCGGCCCATGTGATAGGTGTTTAATTGATTTTTTTTTTTTAGATTCTGATTTCTACTTTTATATTGGAGCAGCATTGGTAATCCTGATTCTTGGGACAGCTGGTATTTATTGGATGATTAAGAAGAATCGTAAACAGCCTTCAAGACCAGAACCCTTCTCAAAACCTGAAGAAAATACTTACGTGAGATTTTGTCATACTAAGTAGATGCCCCCCGCGTGTAATTTTATTGCCGTTCCCGCGGGAACTTATTCCCGGGATAAGACTATATTGTATCTTTGTACTTATCAAATTTCAGCCAAATCCGTTCAGCTTTTAGATTGTGAAAGAGAAACAAACATTCACACTCACAAACTTTCGCATTTAAAATATTAGTAAAATTCCCTACTCCTGACGTACAGTATCTCCCGTAGGTGGTAAGGGGCCGTCCATTAATCGCGTGAGGTTTTTTTGGGCATTTTTGGACCCCCCCCTCCCCCTTGGTGATATTTGGTGAGGTTTCAGATTACCCTCCCCCCCTGGGCCGAATCACGTGTATTTTAAGTAACTATCTATAAAGTTTTTTTAAAAATGTTGTACATAAAAGTCTCTATTGATATTATCTATCCAAACTTCTAGCTAATCCGCGCAACTTCGTTTGCATCACATAATAAAGACGGATATCGTATTAATATTTTAATATATTTCCCGTTGCATTTACTCCCGTCGTGTTTCTATATAATATTCTTTATTTTGGAGCTAATAAAGAAGGTGTCAGTTTGTCAAGCTATCTTACGTTGGTTTGATCGCAGTTGGCTAAATAGAAGCGAAGTTATGAGCAAAAGTACAATAATCAAGGTTGAATTTCCATGCGATCAATATGCTTTTAGTCACGACTATCGATATCCACGTTGACTGAGCTGCGTTTTTTTTGTTACGGAGGGAACGCGGTTTGGCACCATCATCCTAGCTGCGGGGGCAGCACCTACACACTAAACCCCGCGGTGTTCCTCCTTATCCTACAGCCGGCATTGATATCCAAAGATTATTCACGTCGGCCCAGCCCGGCCGGGGGCCCCCAACACTTCGGGATTCTCGCCCGCATTGCACCGAGCGGTGCAATGCGGGCGAGCGTGTTAGATTCGTCTCGTAGAGGGTAGGTATATCAATACATACGGTCACGCCTTTTATCCCCGAAGGGATAGCCAGAGGTATATTCTGTAAGGAGGGTATTAGCTAACAAGTTATGAAATGAAAAGAAATGAATATGAGATAAAAATATCTTTATTCTCGTCAAGATTTCCAATTCTACATTTACCGCCAGATTCGCAATAGGTAGAGCCTATGAGAAAGAACATGGCAATAAAACTCACGGCCACTCCTTTCAAAGTCACATTAATTGCTATACATCTATTTCTACTATAATCCAATTCCATCAATAGTTGGTACACGTCATTACAATTAATAGCAACACGGGTCATATCTTTACAAATAGTTCAGCAGGATAGTACCTATACATTATCTTTTAAACCAAGCCATGGGCAGTATAAAATAACCTTGAATACAATCAATCAAATCGGTCTATGGCAGTTCAGCACTGCTGGACGTAGACCTCTGCTAATTTCAACACATATATTACACATCACATCAGATCTGATAAATTACATAAGTTATTAATGAGAAACGTACCCTTAAGACGGCTGCTCAGCGACTCGACCGTCCTGACCTAACATTATACCCTTTTATATTATACTTTTGGCGCCAAAACATCACTACATTGTTTGCCCTTGTAAACAGTGTCAAATAAAATCCCAATACATTGAATCGAATGAGGCAATGACATTTTCTAACAAAGTAACATCTAAAATAACTTAATTTAATTATAAATGTGAAACATCATAGTATCTATTCAGTAATTACATTTAATATACATTACTCCATGTAATAACTATCGATATTTACCGGAAACATCAATGAAGCAAAACAGTTAATTAACACACTATTACTATTTCTTTTCACAAAGACGATTCTTAACCTGATCATATTTATTTTATTATTATTCTACAATTTTATATCTATATGCTATGAAACAATATTAATTAATTAGTACTATACAGTTTCTCAAAAACCGTCGTGAAACGGAACTTTATTTTGCATGTTGGCTAAATTGTTACAAAGTACTGCCAACTACATACAGAAGATTAAAATGTTTACCGTACAATAAATAATGGTTCTATCTAATGGGTTGCCATATAAACAGCACAAAAGCACTATTTTCTACTCTTTTATGCCAAGCTGTAAACCGCGAACCAGCACGGTCAACCAAGTAATTTACATAGGTATAAGCATATCTATCAAGCGCTTCTCTGGAAGCAGAGAGGGTAGAGAGCGGTGAGCGGGTGGGCTCTGAAGGCATCTCCGGAACAAGGAGAGGGGCCTTCCCCCAAATAATTATCGGTGAACGGGGTCATAGCTGCGTGCATCGGCTAGTCTAATATATTATATATCTATTACATAAAAATAAGTCGGGTTTTCCTTCCTGACGCTATAACTTTAGAACGCACGAACCGATTTCCACGGTTTTGCATTCGTTGGAAAGGTCTCGGGCTCCGTGAGGTTTATAGCAAAGAAAATTCAGCAAAATTTCACATACAGCGCCATCGCGGGCGAAGCTGCGGGCATCAGCTAGTAACTTATAATAAAGCTATATAGAGTTTAAAATCTGTACGTCAAATATATCTGGTAATTATTTTCCAAGATATTTTTTTACTAGACATTCTATCTATGTAACTTCCATTACATACGATACTGAAGCTAAAATAGTTTTTTTTTTATGTCTTTCTGTATCACGCCAAAACTATGGATTAAATAATATTTTAAATAATACTGACATAATTTGAGATTATCGGATTGATGCCGATATTCTGCGCGGTTCCTTTGGGAGACACGATGAAAAACAAAATTATTTTTGTGTTGTATGATTAACGCATAGGTATTCCGATTTCAATTAATTTCTGATGTAAGAAAGGAATTAAGTGCTTTATAAATTATTCCATACAAGTTTTAATATTGTAGGTTTTGTTGTTCAGAAATTACAGTGATCTCAAATTCAGGGTTGTAAAGTTGCTGTTCGAAATAAATACACGTGATGCCTCACTACACCCCCCACCCCCCCTGGTGATGGTTCGTGATTTTATCAGACCCCCTCCCCCCCCTTTCGAGCCTCACGTGATTAATGGACGACCCCTAAGCCTATTGCCGTGTTGAAATGGATAGACAGGGCCTGATTTACCCATAAGCTAACTAAGCTGAAGCTTAGGGCGCCAGGATCAAGGGGGCGCCGGGCGTTGGGCTCGGCGCAGGGCCACACAAGACATCTAGCAATTTTTAACAGATTGTAACAATTCCTAACAACATGTTTAAAATTGTTAGTTAACATTTTGTTGCACCAAAATACCTACATTTTTGGTAATTTAGTGAAAATACAAATACGTGCGTTAAAATTAAATTCCTGCAGCCATCTCCCTGGCAGCGTGGTAGTAAATACGACAGCTCCACCCGTGACGCGTTCAAGGCACCCAGGAACCAAAGTGAATGGGTGTCCAGCTTTTTGGCCGGTAGAAGCATAGGTTCTGAATGCATAGCCATAAACGCTGGATTACCACAAGGCTCAGTGTTGTCCCCCACTCTGTTTCTGCTGCATATCAATAAGATGTTGTCTTTTGACAGCATTCATTGTTATGCGGACGACAGTACGGGCGACACTTGTTACACGGGCCGCACCGGTATCTCTCGGGCTGCAGTGGAAGAAAACTGTGATTAACTTGTGTTTGAAATCGAGACAACTCGCAAAAGAGTGTCCGATTGGGAAAAACAAAATCTTGTTCAATTCAACCCTACTAAGAAACAAGGTTGTGTATTCACCGCAAAGAAAACCCAATTTACTGTAGCGCCATAATTTCAGGGCACAACTCTCTCCTACTCTGACAGTATAGGTATTCTTGGTGTTGACATCTCCAGTGACGTTCAGTTCCGAAGTGATTTGGAGAATAAGGCCAAGCTGGTGTCCAAACCGCTCGGTGTGCTCAACAGGGCGCGGCGGTACTTACTGCGGCGCAAACACTGCTTCTGTTTAAGTCGCAATTGCAGCCGCTCATGGAGTACAGCTGCCACTGCTGGGTGGGGGCACCAGAATATCAGAATGATTTGACTAAATTCTTCCGTTCGACTCGGTGCAGAGGCGAGCCATGAAGTGGTCAACGATGCCATGCTTGCAGGTGGTGTGGAACCTCTTCGCGACAGGAGAGACTTTGCCTCCTTCGCGTGACCACCGGTACATCTGGTGGGCCGTATGCTTGTCTGCCACTTTGGTGGTATAAAAAAAGTGTGAGACGGTGCTGTTGAGACGGTGAAAATGGAGGAGTGGCTGGAAAGGCACCATCGCACCAATATTACTGACGATTTAATTAACCCCGCCGAAAAACGAGAAGTGTTTTAAGTTTGACCTGTGTATCTGTGTGTCTGTCTGTGGCATCGTAGCAGCCCAACAGATGAGCCAATTTTGCGGTTTTCTATGCTCGAAAGCCAATGTGCCGGGGCCATCCCCAGCACATCGGCTTTCGAACCGTTCTCAGCTATAAATTTTGGAGTCATCAGCTCACTTCCGGAGTTATGACGGGATTTCACTAAGATTCACTGGTTCGATTTATCGGAAACTGGATGTACCGAGGTACTGTTAGGTACTTTAATGGGGGCGCATATTCATAGCTAGCCTAGGGCGCGCGGAATCCTAAATCAGGCCCTGTGGATAGACGCAGCTTATGCTGACATATCTTAAAATTTTCAAGTCGTTCATAAGAAAAACCAGGAACATCTTAACGTGCCATCCGGAAACACTCGTCATTCATCTCAAGAGTTCAAGACCAGTAATAGCGTAAGGTGTACACGCTGCATTTAAACAAAGTTTAATTATGACTATACTAAGCGTGTTAAGTGGTGTTTCCGACGCCTTTAACATTGGGGTGGCAAATAGTGGCAATAGATAATTTTAGGTAGATACTTGTCTCATTGTTTTTAGGGGTTCGTACCCAAAACCTTTTGGGTATGAACCCCTACGAACGGCATGGAGGAGTGGTTGGAGAGGCACCATGGCAGCCTAACCTACCGAGTGTCACAGATGCTTACCGGGCACGGGTGCTTTGGAAAGTATCTGTGGCGCATACACCGGGAGGTAACACCTGACCTGAGTGCCAGCAATGCGGTGGCTGCAGCGAGGATACGGTGCAGCACACACTGGCGGAGTGCTCAGCTTGGGTACTGCAGCGCCGGGACCTCGTTCCTGGCCTGGACGTGGGCATTCTCACGCTGGAGACCATGGTGAGGGCCATGGTCTCCAGCGGTGGAAAGTGGGACGCTGCTGCGTCTTTCTGCGAGCAGGTTATGCTCGAGAAAGAGGCAGCGGGGAGGGAGCGGGAGAGAAATCTCCCTCCCGAGTTTCGCAGTCAGCGACGGGGTCGTCGCCGGTTGCTGTTCGCCCAAGACTATCGGCCTCCATGTCTGAGGGCCTGAGAACGGCGAGTCAGCTGCTCGTCGTTCTTACAGAAGCAGGCCAAGACAGTGGCATGTCTCTTCGCCCCTCATAGTAGTGGGATAGCACCCAACTATCCCCCCTTCCCCAAGTAGCGGGGTAACACCCGAACAAACACCACAAACGCGGGATAGTACCCGAACCATTTAGGCGAGGCCGCGGTGGTAGCCAAAGTCTGCCGGGAGCCCTGGGAGATCCTTCCGAGGGCTTACCCGGGACTTCCGGCCAAAGACTATTGTAAGGCATTGTGTGGTTTTAGTCGGTAGGAGTCCGGCATAGCATCTATGTAGGATTTCCACACATAAAAAAAAAGCGAAGCGCTCGTGGCCCCGCGGACTCAGTGTTCTGTAAACGATCACTGCAATAAGCAACTTTCACTATGGCCGGTCCATGGATGGGTGACCATTCATGTGATCACTTTGTGACATTTATTTGAGCGTTTCCGTGCTTCGGAAGACACGTTAAGCCGTTGGTCCCGGTTGCCAGTAAAATGGCAGTCGTTAAGCCAAGTTGAAGGCTTTATTTCAACAGCAGGCAGTCACAACCTGCGCCTGTCCATTTAAACACGGCAATACGGCTCACAACGTATTACGTGGGACAAATTATAAAAAAAAAGGTGAAATGTGGGTATTAATATGCCTCTGCCTACCCCTTCGGGGATAAAGGCGTGTTGATGAATCAAAAAAAAACCCCTACGAACGGGGCTCTATACTCTGCTGTCCTTTTATCTGTCTGTCTCTAGGCTGTAGGTATCTCAGGAACCGTGATAGCTTGTAGAAAGTTGAATTTTTCAGACGATATATTGCTGTTGCAGCTATAACAAATACTAAAATACCGATAAATATATTAAGGGGGCTTCCAAGTCCCACATAGCAAAAGTGATATTGGCAGGTTTTTAATTTAAGTACATTTATTTTTCAGGAAAACACGGGACAAGTGACGTATGCCCAGTTAGACCTGAGACCAGCATCAAATAATCATAGAAATGAGTCACAATATGCTAATACTGTTAGTATAAAATGTACCTACTTTTTTTTTAATTCTGAGGTTGCATTCGCTAGTAGTTCGTATTTCTTCAAGCGGAGCGTGAAGAGGCACATCACAGGGCCACCAACTTGAGGACCACTGTCAGAAGTCTTACGGACTGTGAGAGTGGCCCCCAATCGCTAGATGCGCCACGGCTTAATATAAAAAAAAGTGTAACCGCCTACCGCGGTGAGGTCCAGGGTTCGATTCCCGAGACGGTCCAAAAAAATTGTGTTATCCACAAATGTTTGTATCGGAGTTTGGGTGTTTTACGTGTTGCATACATAGAAATTTTTCAACTCAGACATTCAGCTAAAAAAATTATAAGTATTTATGCCTATGAGTCGTCGATGTATTTCTGTTGCCACTATAATAACAAATACAAATATCAGAAAAAATAAAGGAGGGCTTGGGCTCCCATACAACGAACATGTTTTTTTTTTCTATATTTTTTGGTGAGGAATTGTCCTTGCGCCAGTCCAACTCACAGGGCTAACGTCGGTTTTTTTTATTTATATTATGTAATGACCTCAACTGATTTTTTTCAGGCAAATATAGATCAAACGACCTACGCTCAGCTCAACTTTAAGGCTATGCAGGAAGATCATAGAAGAAGCTTTGTTGAAGAGGCACAGTATGTTGAAGTGGTAAGTACCTACTTATCTATCTTTAAATCTATATTTAATAGCAGAGTTCAAAAAATAAATTTAAAAAAACAATACACCCGACTGCTTTTTAGGGTTCTGTAGCCAAATGGCAAAAACGGAACCCTTATAGATTCATCATGTCTGTCTGTCTGTCCGTCAGTATGTCACAGGCACTTTTCTCCGGAACTATAAGGCTTATGCTGTTGAAACGTGTATTCTGTAAACCGCATTAAGATTTTCATATAAAACTAGAAAAAAGCAGTAAATTTTGGGGGTCCCCATCTTGTCCAGTTCAACCCTTCCAACACAAGCAACCGGACACAAGTGTGACACACTCACACTCTGCGTCCGGTGCGTGCCAGCACGGTTAGATCCGATAGGTGTTTTCTTCCGCGCACTCTTAGGTTGTGGAATGACCTCCCTGCCTCGGTTTTCCCAAACGCCTACAGTATGGGGTTTTTCAAAGGGGTCTTAGAAGGTTTTTACAGGGTCGGCAGCGCGAGTGTGGCACCTCTGGTGTTGCAAACGTTCATAGGCTGCGGTGACCGTTCTGGTGGGCCGTATGCTTGTCTGCCACCTTAGTGGTATTAAAAAAAAAAAAAAAAAGTTCGCGCATCGTACACTTAGAGGCGCAAAAAAGTGCTCCACGGGCTCCAAAAAGTGCTCCACTCACTCCAAAACCTTGCCAAGTTAGATGCCATGCACTGTAGTAGGGACAAATTTAATTTTATGAGACATTTTTACTCCCAACAGTTGCAGTACCCACTAGCATAATAAAAGGTATTAAAATTAAAATTGCCCTAACAATATTTAATTTCTTGAGCCTTATATTTCAAAACTATAAATTTTAAACACTTATAGAATTCGGGACTTCACGCGAAGTCTCGAATTCTATGAGTGTTAAAAACCGCGATAGTTTAAAAATAACATATAAATTTTAAAGTTAAATTCTTGTCGAAGTATGTAAAACATTTTATTTACATTACAGGTACCTGCCATGTCCTCAGCTAATTACAAGCGAAGCGATAAAATTTGAGAAAATACTGAATTGACCTACCTACGTTAAAGGCTGTATTTGATATCATGTATTGACAGCTATAATTAAAAAATAGTAGATTGTATAACAAGGGGGCAAACAATGATATAAAAACTATAGATACGTTATAGACACTAGAAAATGGCAACACGTAAAGCAGGTAGGTAATTACCTGAAAATCTGTGACGCGGCTGTAGGGTTAGCGAAAGTTCTATTAGCACTGTTTTAAATTCTGTTAGTAAAGAAAACTCGAAAAAAACATGCCTTCATATATCTTCAGATGATACACAAGCTACACAGCAACTGCTCAATATAAAAACGTGTCATTTCATGCGTAAGCACAATAGAAATAATAATATTACCTATTTCATTTTCTTGGATCGATAAAATGGCGGCAAGCATAATGAATGCCCAAGGAAAATGTACTCTATAGTCTGTGGTTTGGCGCCCGCGACCCGTAAGGGGATGTCGGGGAGATTTTGTACTAATGTTTATTTTGCTATTTGAATTTATTTTTATTTAGTAATTATATTCCTTTAAAGATAATGAAACAATAATAATATATTAAGATTATTAAAATGATTTAAATTACAAATATTTGGATTACTTACTAGGCTGTACTTAATTATTACATACTATACTGGGTGTTTCTTTTAGGGTGTCAAGCCGCCACTACCTGGCAGCAGGGTTCCATACCTATCGATTTAACCCCCATGTATGTTCTACGATTTTTTGTAGTTTTCGAGTTATAATTTTTTTACGTTATTTTTCCACGTGGCTTTAAATAATTACAACTTTGACTGCCTCTGTGGCGCAGTCGGTAGTGATACCGCCTGTGGCGCTGGAGGTCGTGGGTTCGATTCCCACCGGAGTCAAATATTTGTGTGACCCATAAATGTTTGTCTCAAGAGTCTGGGTGTTTCTATGTATAATATGTATGTATTTAAAAGTATATAAGTATTAATATCCGCGGTCTGATACCCATAACACAAGCAGGTTATTCCTAGCTTACTTTGGGATCAGATAGCGTTGTGTGAAATGTCGGTGAATATTTTATTTATTTTAACTTCTTTTTGGTTCGACTTTTCTTGGATATTTTTTTATTATTATAATGCCTATTGATTGCAGTATTATGGACAAAATAATCTCCTTCCTAACTTTGATACAAGATGTAAAAATTTTAATCGATAATAAAAAAATAGGGAATTATGCAGAACATTATACACTCGAGAGCAATGAATCCGGGTCACTTAAAGAATCCTAAAAATCTCGGAAACTAAAAATGCTAGGTTAATGCAATAAATTGTATTTAATAGACAATGTAATACTCCTTAAATGAAGGTATTAAAACTTCTTAGTTATTGTAAAGTTATATCATAAAAAAATCAAATTTGAAAAAGGGCCACTTTCGAAGATGGAACTACGAAATTACAGCATTTGGTGTTGCTTTTGTTTGTAATCTGTCATTTATGTGGGTACATAAACCATGTTGATAGTGCTCTATATTCATTAATCAAGCTGAAATTATGTCGCTTACGCCTGAAGAATGCACCAGAATACTTACAATGCTGGAAACCGGCCGGAGTCAGCGCGATACAGCCAGGACTGTCGGTGTGTCGCTGTCAACAGTACAAAGAGTTCTCCGACGTTACGAAGAAACTGGTTCTAACCTACGCAGACCAGGAACGGGCAGAACCAGGTGTACCACAGCACGAGAAGACCGATACTTGGTGAACACCATGCTTCGAAATCGCTTTCTCACAGGAACTGAACTCACCAATCAGTTTCGACGCCTCGGAGGAAGTAACCCAAGTGCGTGGACAGTAAGACGTCGGCTTGCTGAATCTAACTTAAAACCCCTTAGACCTGCAAACGGCCCTAAACTGGAGCGTGGGCATCGTATTTCGAGACTAAGGTATGCCCAGAGCCACGTAAATTGGAGTATTGAAGATTGGTCAAAAGTTATGTTCTCCGACGAATCAAAATTTATGCTCTACAAGCACGATGGAAGACACAGAGTGTATCGAAGACCAGGGGAAAGATTCAAGCAAGCATGCATCGAAGAAAAAGTAGCCTACGGTGGTGGGTCTGTACTTGTGTGGGCCGGAATTTCTTCTGAAAGTCGCACAGAGCTGGTGATCATAGAAAACGGCTCTTTAACTAGCGTAAGATATGTGGAAGAAATCCTCAATGATCACGTTGGTCCATTTATGGTCAATTTAGGTGAGGATGCTATATTTATGCATGACAATGCCCGACCTCATACAGGTAGGATTGTGAATGACTACCTTCAAGAGATGAACATTACTCGTATGGAGTGGCCAGCGCGCAGCCCGGATATCAACCCGATCGAGCATGCTTGGGACGAGCTAGGCAGATGCGTAAAACAACGAAACCCTCCCCCAATCACGCTTCGTGAGCTCAAAATTGCTCTCACAGAGGAATGGGAGAATATTCCCCAAAATCGTATAAGGAACTTGGTGTACAGCATGCCAAACCGCGTAAACGCAGTAATGGAAGCACGAGGAGGCAATACGAAGTATTAAAATTCAAGAAAATCGTAATAAAGTTCAAAAATTTCATGTTTCCTATTTTTGTTTTAAGGAGAGATCAGCAGTTTTTTCTTTATGTAATTTTGTGTTAATAAAATGTATGGTGACTCATATTTTTTTTACTTTCATTTAAGGAGTATTACATTGTCTATTAAATACAATTTATTGCATTAACCTATCATTTTTAGTTTCCGAGATTTTTAACATTCTTTAAGTGACCCGGATTCATTGCTCTCGAGTGTATCTCGAAAACTACAAAAAGTCGTAGAACATACATGGGGGTTAAATCGATAGGTATGGAACCCTGCTACCAGCTAGTGGCGGCTTGACATCCTAAAAGAAACACCGTGTATAAATGTTTCTGTGTGATATTGTTATATTTTTATTTTATAACTTTAATTACGTTAATTATTATCTACTAATCCGAGTTACATTAAGATTTTATAAATTTAAATATTACGTACTTTACCCGTAAATACATTAATCATATTATATGTCTGAGTAAGTGAAATTCAAGTTTCCCTTTTTCCCCACATTCCTCTGATGTCTGACTTCATGCATGCTACCACAGATAATTTATAGAATTCTTTCTACACCGCCCGAGGGATATAGTAGATTGTATAACAAGGGGGCAAAATAGTATTTTTACGGCGAGGGCGCTACTTTGAATCACGAGCGAAGCGAAGGATTCTAGAATAGAATCCCGAGCTTAGCGAGGGATTCTAACGTAGAATCCTGAGCGCAGTGAGGGATTCAAAGTACACCGCCCGAGGTAAAAATAATTTGCCCTCGAGTAATATACTCTACTTTTCATTCCCTTTCTATGAGAAAACATAAGTTTTGTACGACGTAGTTACCTTCTATAGTTATTGTTCCAGGAGTTCATGGATTGTCACTTTCATAACTTGACGTAGAACTTATTATAAAATACTAGCTGACCCGCGCAACTTCGTTTGCGTGATAAATGAAAAACCGCTCGACCGATTTTGTGCAAACTTCACATAAACCATCTACTAAACAGTCTGAACAAAGCCTAAACATTTCGTCTAGATAAGTGAGCCCGCTCTTGAGTTATAAAATTACAACGAAAAGTGGCATTGATTTTTATAAATATAGATAGATGTTTACTGATTACAAGAACATTAATAATGACGAATACGAACAGATAAATGGCGCTCTTTAGTTTTTTTTAAGTTAGCTCAGGACACCGCGCTGTGCAGCCTACTTACCTGCCAGTAATTCATACAATTTGTGTTCGATTTCTATGAAATTTTCAAGTTCCAAATTCAAATCCTTTGCCGCCCGCTAAAAAGCTCTTGACAGAAAAGAGCTATTTTGCGCCCCGTTATCGTGGTGCAAAGTGATTCTTTTCGAATAGAAGGAATGAAAAATAATTTGCCCTCGAGTAATATACTCTACATTTCATTCCCTTTCTATGAGAAAAAATAAGTTTTGTACGACGTAGTTACCTACTTCTATAGTTATTGTTCCAGGAGTTCATGGATTGTCACTTTCACAACTTGACGTAGATTATATTTGCAGAATACAATAAAATATGTTTACTGATTACAAGAAGATTAATAATTACGAACACGAACAGATAAATGGCGCTCTTTAGTTTTTTTTTTAGTTAGCTCAGGACACCGCGCTGTGCAGCCTACACTTAGCAGCCAGTAATTCATACAATTTGCGTTCGATTTCTATGAAATTTTCAAGTTCCAAATTCAAATCCTAATGCCGCCCGCTAAAAAGAAAAGAGCTATTTTGCGCCCCGTTATCGTGGTCCAAAGTGATTCTTTTCGAATAGAAGGAATGAAAAAGTTCAGGTTCATCATCACGCCTTTATCCCCGAAGGGGTAGGTAGAGGCATATTATATACCCACATTTCACCTTTTTATGAATTGTCACACGTAATACGTTGTGAGCCGTATTGCCGTGTTTAAATGGACAGGCGCAGGTTGTGACTGCCTGCTGTTGAAATAAAGCCTTCAACTTGGCTTAACGACTGCCATTTTACTGGCAACCGGGACCAACGGCATAACGTGCCTTCCGAAGCACGGAAACGCTCAAATAAATGTCACAAAGTGATCACATGGATGGTCACCCATCCATGGACCGGCCATAGTGAAAGTTGCTTACTGCAGTGATCGTTTACAGAACACTGAGTCCGCGGGGCCACGAGCGCTTCGAAAAAGTTAATTATATTTTATTTTCTATGTCATAACTGACTTTGGCGCGAAAACTAGAAACGCCATATCGATGCATAATTTTTCTAAACTAGTGATTCTTAGATAGATTCGAAAACGTACACAAGTGTTGGGAAGTGAAATGACGCAGTGACACCAATACTATTATAGCGTAACCAATAGGTACTACTATACAGGTATTTTTTTGAAAAGGGCTTGGATGGCCAAATCCGAAACTATAAGGAATTTATGAGCCCGATTTGATTAAACTCAAAACCTCATCATTAGATTTTTTTTAAAAAACCGATAATGATTTCTATCCATGCAGAGGTTGCCTGGAAGAAATCGCTTTTAGCGATAAGGCCGCCTATTGTACATGATTGTTCTGAATTTCTTTTTTAACATACATACATACATATACTCACGCCTTTATTCCCGAAGGGGTAGGCAGAGGCCTATACCGGCCCACATTTCACCGTGTACAATTCGGTCCCACGTAACAGGTGGTGAGCCCATCGCCGTGTTGAAATGGACCGCCGCCGTCAGAGCCTCGTCCGTTGTTCAGCAGGTGCACGAGCTTGCACGTGAGGTTGACTTGGGCCCGAAGGTGTTGGTAGGGCCCCACTACACCCTTCTTTTTTAAAATGTAATATTTTTATGGTGTACAATAAAGAATATTTATTATTATTATTATTCCTCTTTATTACAATATATCACATATAAATTTACATTTTTAAATATACCTATATAAAAAATACATTTAAAAATATAAAAAAATAGTATCCCACCGGCATCGGGTACAGGGACCAAGCTACCGGTGGTCAGGTCTCCAGAGACAGGAATCGCCTCACAATACGTGCCGTGCTCAGTAAAACTGCCTTTTGCATCAAGCCCTTGACCCAACTGCCTAACACAAGCCTCTTAAGATGTTGATCGAGGCTTTTGGCAATCAGACCGTGTGCTGATACGACTATCGGAACAATAATCGCTGAATCCACATGTCGACAACCTCGTGAGCCAAGTCCAAATATTTCAATTGTTTATCTTTTTCTGCTTTCACGAGATTCTCGTCATGTGGAACCGTAATATCAACGATTATTGCGAGGCGCTCTGATCGATCTATTACCACTATATCAGGCTTATTGGACCATTCTCTAGAACTGGGTCGGGCACATACCTGTAATACGGTACCTCTGAATCTACAAGTTTATATTTTAGCGCAAGTTGCTGATGGATAATCCTGGCCACTTGGTAGTGTCTATGCAAGTACTCGCCGTTGGCAAGACGAGGACAACCAGAAATAATATGTCTGAGAGATTCACCCGGTAGGTGGCATGCCCGACATATGTCAACCGTACCGTCTCTCAAAATATATTTCCGATAGTTATTTGTCATGACAACTTCGTCTGTAATCGCACAAACAAAACCTTCAGTTTCTCCGAACAAATCTCCGAAACGTAGCCAGGATACGGAAGCTAGAAAATCTACATCAGGCCCATGTAAGGCCCGATAAAATCGTCCATGCAGCTCTTTACCCTGCCATATCTCCTTGCGATCATTAGTCGTCAATATTACTGGTTTGTGCCAGTTCTCTTTGGCAAGAGCAAGAAGGGTCAGTCCATTGTCTATTGCTACCACATCCCGATGCATACCCACGTCAGTATGAAGGAAATAATCCCTAAGGTTGTATACCTCACGATTGTGTAAGGTCTTGGCATTTAAAAAGCCACGCTCCCCACTTTCGTTGGATTTACAACCTCATTACAGACGAACGTGGGTGATGCATTCGGTTTATGGTCAATAGCGAACGGACTTTTCTATCCAGGGCGTCTAATTCAGTCTGAGTCTATCTTAGTATGCCGAAGGAATAGATTAAGATTGGCATGGCCCAACCGTTGATAGCCCGCACCTTGTTACCGCCCGACAATAGTAGTTTTCGATATAAGTGTGGGATTTCTGTTATTACAACGAGTTACGACAGGTGTTGACCCGAGCCGAAGGCGAGGGTAGACAGTCGGAACGAGTTTAAATAACAGTCCCACACGTTGTATTGAACAACTATTTTTAATACAGTTGCGAAAAAATTAAGCAATTTTATAAAATAATAAAAACACAATAAACCTGAATATGCAAAATGGCGCCTACCGTAAAAGAATGTATACCTTCCTAAGCAGAGACTATGGCAGTGCACTTCATACAGCCAACTTTTTTTATATTTATAAATTTAATTTGGCCGATACTTATATTAATTTATGCATAAATTTTAATTAAAATTACTGTTAATCTGATATTGAACAAGTTAGTATCTTTTTTTAAAAAAAAAATTTGCATGAATCACAGACATTATTTTGACAATTGGATAAGAAAACTCACGAGTGCGGGAATGGTAAAGAAAAAGCACGAGTGTGTAATAGCCGACATCCCGAACGCTTTACGTCCCTGTAATACGCCACTTTTTGAGCAACTGTATTAAAAAAGACTTTTCAGCACTTTTTTCAGGCGGCCAAATAAACGGTCCACCAACGTTTGTTTCATGCCTATTTCTCTGTATAGGCTGTATTTCAATAGCTTTGCGCAAAAATGTAAACAAACACATTTGATCCTTTATATCCATAGTAACTTGCAATTGAGTATTCACCCTGATTATATTCCAGTATCCAGGAGTCATAAAGTGTTCTTACAATCATTTCGACACCAAATAACGTTTTTATGATAGTTTATTTTCATTTAAAATACCTATTCAGGATAGTAAAAACTTCAATGATTTGTCATACTATATTTTTCTACTAATCTGTCTTAGACAACGATTGTCAAAACATGACATGGTTATATATTAAAATACCAGAAATCAAAATGCCTTTACTTAAAATGCATTAGACCAAAATACCCGAATTCAAAATACCTTAACATTCAAAATACCTTATTTCAGTACACCTTACCGTAAAATGTCTAAATTTAAAATACAAATAATTATTATATCAGAATTCAAAATACAAATTTTCAAATATCCTTAATTTAAAATACCGAAAATAGAATACAATGTGAATATAAAAAAAAACCATAACCTACCCAGTTTATCGCTATAACCTACTGGGTATTATTAGGTATATATTATGCTATACCAGTTCATTATATAGCGCATAGTTAATAAATGAATGATTTGAGAAATAAAGATTTATTGCCACACACACACAAGCCGCAGTTGTAGCCGTAGGTCTGTTGGTCCTTGGGTATCCTTCTGCCCGGGGCTCCCAACTGTAGGCTGTTATGTAGGATACGTGTGGTTTTTAGTCGGTAGGAGTCCGGCATAGTATTCATGTAGGATTTACCTCATGTTAAAACACTTTGATTCAGAGTTACAAAAGTACTACAGTGAGCTAACGAAAAATCGAAAAAAAAAATTACCACGAAGGCTAAGGCGCAAGCTCCGCTTTGCTTCGCTCCCGCCTTAGTCTTCTAACCTAACCTATCCGAGTCGGAATACTCTGAGTCGGGGTGTTAACCTTTCACAGATATATAGCATAGATGTAGGATTTAAACGTAGTGGGGCCCTACCAACAACTTCGGGCCCAAGTCAACCTCACGTGCAAGCTCGTGCACCTGCTGAACAACGGACGAGGCTCTGACGACGGCGGTCCATTTCAACACGGCGATGGGCTCACCACCTATTACGTGGGACCGAATTGTACACGGTGAAATGTGGGCCGGTATAGGCCTCTGCCTACCCCTTCGGGGATAAAGGCGTGAGTATATGTATGTATGTATGTAGGATTTAAATCATGTTAAAAAAAAAGGTATTTTGTGTTTGAACATTTTAGGATAAGGTATTTCATAAATTTATTTTTTGGGTTTCGGTTATTCGACCGTAAGGCATTTTAAATTATTTATATTATAAAAATTTGCCTTTTGAATATTGATATTTCGATTTCGGGTATTTTGGGCTCAGGTATTTTAAGTAAAGGCATTATGATTTCTGGTATTGTGACGGTATACCCATGACATGTTTACATTATTGCCAGATCGGGCAGGATTGGACTATAATACCCAATGCCTGCGACATACCTAAATATTTATAGGTTTCAGTCGCGGAAAGGGATTTAAGTTTTGTGAAATCTGAAAGTTGTACTCTTTCAGATTCCACAATCCGACCCTCCTTTACATGCATGACTGCACATTTATCTACACCAAATTCCATTTTGATAGAATTACTGAAAGCTTCTGTGACTTTTAGTAACTCGATCAAGTGGGAATCGGTGGAGGCAAATAATTTTAAGTCAACCATGTAAAGGTGGGAAACAACTTGACCTCCTCTCCGAAACTGATAGCCTAATCCTGAACCCTCCAGCAAAGTGCTGAGAGGATTCAGTGCCAGGCAAAACCATAAGGAACTCAGACTGTCACCCTGAAATATACCCCTCTTGATCCTGACAGGCTCGCCATCCCCAAGAACCTGACGACATCCTGGATATACAAGAGCCGTTATCCATTGCCCCATACATGTCTTCAAGAAGGCGCTAAGAGTTGCATCAACTTTATAACAACTCCAGCACCTTCAACAGCCATGTATGTGGCACTGAATCATAGCTTTCTTGTAATCAATCCAGCATGTCGCAAGGTTTTTCCGGTAACGCCGAACCTGCTGATTAATGGCCATGTCAAGAATAAGGAGTTCTTTAGTACCACGTGACCCGCTTCTACATCCATTTTGAGAGTTGGACATTATAGAATTATCTATCTATCTATACTTATAATAAAACTGTTGAGGGTCGAGAGTCTGTACATGGAAGATATTTTGAAAATTTTAATTGTAGGGCGTTCTCTAATCGATACTGAAGCCGAAAATGTAATTTAAAATTTTCATGTCTGTCTGTCTGTATCCCGAATAAGTATCACGCCGAAACTACTGAATCGATTTGAATGAAACTTGGTACAATCTGAGCTTATGGTCCGAGGAAGGTTCTAGGATACTTTTGATCCCGATATTTTGTGCTGTTCCTTTAGGAGAGGGGATGAAAGAGAAAATAGTTTTTTAGTTGTAACTTCTCACTGCAAGGTCTGATTTCAAAGATGTTGTGAGTGTCATAAAGGGAATACTCTAAGGATTGTTTCACTCAAGTTTCAATGTTGAGGGTTTCGCAGATCAGGAATTAGAGACATCTCAACTATCGCAAAATCTAGAGTTCAACGGGTTTTTCGAATTTGAGGGTAAATTTAAACTAGCGTGTTGGCTTAATCATAAAAGAGCTTAATGATTAAGTGTATTGTAAAATGATTCAGTCCACGCCGGAGGCGTGGGCTGAATTGTTTTAGAATAGACTTAATCTCAGACCACTGGTTTCCGCGTGTCGAGTGACCGTAGCACCGCCCGCACATCGCACTGCCGGATTACAATTTCCGGCATCGTGGTTCCACAGTTGGCGATAGTGGGAGGTTGCTTGCCACAGTCATCGACCCGGGAATTAGCCGCAAAGAGCTTGGCCAGCATTTCCGCTTTCGCTTGGGCCTTGTGAGCCAGTGATCCGTCAGGATAGCGCAGCGGCGGCAGCGAGGGCTTGCAGAAGTTGGCCTGCACGGCTTTGGCCAGTTGCCAGTATCCACGGCTGCCCGTCGGATGTGACGTGAGCTCCTGACCAAGCCGCGTGACGCGCTGGGCGTCCGCTCTCTTGAAGGCTCTCTTACTGGACCTAGTGGCTCTGTTGTACGCTGCCTTGAGGCGGGCCACATTCGGGTCGCGCACAGCTCGAGCCCTGATCCAGGCGCGGTAAGCCGCCTGTTTTTGTTGAACAGCTACGGCACACTCACGCCCGAACCAGGGGCGGGCTTTGCGGATGCTGGCGACATCAGTGTATGGAATGTAGTATTCCATACCTATTGTGATTTCACCAGCAACCGCAGAGGCGCTTTCCGATGAAGCCCTCCCTGCAAAGCAGCGCTGACTCCACGGGACGGCTGCGAAGTATTCTCGTAGTCCGTCCCAGTCTGCTGACGAGTAGTGCCACAGTCGCCGCGTCACCTCTACTGCCCTTGCAGGGAACGGTACCTGCAGGCGGGCACGCACAACACAGTGGTCGGATGTACCCAGTGGGGCGCTAACCGTCACACTGTACTGTGCTGGATTACTCGTCAGCAGTAAGTCCAGCAGGGCGGGTTCATGGTCTGACCTGTCCGGTATGCGCGTAATCCCGCGTACCACCTGGGTCAGACCATGGGAGAGTGCGAACGCGTGGGTGGCCCGTCCCGCAGGATCTGTCTTGAGGGACCCCAACCACTCAATGTGGTGACCATTGAAGTCCCCCAGAAAAACCAACTCGGCGTTCGGGAACCGTACCTGCGCGTCATCAGCCCCCTCGCTGAGGTGCTGATACAGCCTCATCATCTCAGCTGTCCCTGTGTGGGATCGATAGACGCGCACGTAGATCTGACTCATGGAGCCGTGATCTACGTGCAGCCAAAGGACGGAGAGGGAAGGGTCCTCAAGGCAGCGCAGCCGGCGACAGCAAACATCCGCCCTAACGAACGCGCACACCCCGGCTTTTTCTCGAAATAGTTCCTCGATGATATAGCCGGGGTAACTAAGGTACGACTGATCGGCAGGGCGGAGTATTTGCGTCTCCGTTAGGAACATCACAGCTGGCCGTGCCGTCTCTAGATGGTGATGGACGACGTTGAGGTTGGCATGGAGTCCGCGGATGTTAGCGAACTCCACCTCAAACAGTACGTTACTGGGAGTAGTAGCGGCCGCTGTGGTACCTGATTTTTTTTTCTGCACTGCCATGATTGCTGGGAAAGGGAGACGTGAAGACGGAGTGACATTTGCTGCAGCAGTGAGTGACAAGGCGTAGGGGCTAGCTTCATCTATGACTGTGTGGTGAGACGGAAGCCGACCCGCCGGACGGAAGGGCCCCCGTACCCCCCCGAGTGTGGTCGCCGGGGTCCCAGTCCGGTCACCATCCGGCACGACGAACCACATCGGGATTATGCGCGACCTGGTGGGGCAGCCTCCCAGGGTGGTTATTCCCAGTTGGGCCCCTATACTATGCCGCGGGCGGCCAGCGGTAAAACCGTTTCTACGGGTCTCCCTGGCCGGCGGGTCGACCCCCGTCAGCCACACTAGAATCCGCTTAGCGCCTACTGGTCCCCCCCTGCTGCATCAAACATCGCCCCGGGCCCGGCTGTGCAGCTGCTGAACCCCGAACGCAACCCAACCGGGGCTGGGTTACTTGGGGGGCTTTTCACAGCTGCACGGTGGTACCCCCCCAGACCAACACTTTGTACCACCTGGCACCCACATGGGAGCCTAGGCCACCATGTGGGTACCTAAATTCGCGGAGCCTCGTTCGTTGGTTAACAGGTGCACCACGTATAGGTGAGGTCGCTTGGGCCCCCGAAAATTTGGTGGTGGTGGGGCCCCTTACACCCAAAAATATAATAAAACTGTAGAGGGTCGGGAGTCTGTACATGGAAGATATTTTGAAAATTTTGAAGTGTAGGGCGTTCTCTAATCGATACTGAAGCCGAAAATGTAATTAGAATTTTTCATGTCTGTCTGTCTGTCTGTCTGTCTGTCTGTATCCCGAATAAGTATCACGCCGAAACTACTGCATCGATTTGAATGAAACTTGGTATAATCTGAGCCTATGATCCGAGGAAGGTTCTAGGATACTTTTGATCCCGATATTTTGCGCGGTTCCTTTGGGAGAGGGGATGAAAGACAAAATGGTTTTTAGTTGTAACTTTTCAATGCGTGGTCTGATTCCAAAATTTCTCTCAGTGTTATAAAGGGTGTACTTTAAGGATTGTTTCACACAAGTTTCAATGTTGAGGGTTTTGCAGTTCAGGAATTAGAGACATTTCAACTTTCGCAATACCTTGAATTCTTTGAGTGTGAGGGTTAATCTAAACTGGCGTGTTGGCTTACTCATAAAAGAGCTTAATAATTAAGGCTATTGTAAAATAATTCAGTAAGCGTGGACTGAATTGTTTTAGAATAGACTTAATCTTTAAGCTCTTTCATGATTAAGCAAACAGGGCAGTTTCATGCGCTCCCATGAGTCTGTTGAAAAAATACCTGGCGTGGACTGAATTGTTGTCATCTAGTCACTAGATGTTATTAGGACTGGTTCCATAGTCTGTATTGACTCACATGAAAGCTTGACATCCCGCATCCACTCACACTCTGTATGACTAACAGGTACCGACCAAATGCCTTGCCAAAATGTACTAGTGGTTTCAGCACTTGGTAGGCACCGCACATGTCAGTCATACTTGAATCAGGTTGCTCCCATCTTCTATACACCCATCTCTCATCGTTTTGAAACGACCGATTCTGAGTATAGCGATCCATTCGCTTTTTATATCGCCGTATACGGCTTGCACACGCATAAATTTTCTGCTCCAGGTGGTCTATACGGTCTGTGACTCGCACTGAGTATTCGTGAGGACTAATATCAGTCCCCGCAAATGCACGAGTCACAAAACGCATTACCCTGGGACGGGTATTACCCGTCCTGAAGCAGCATAGCTTACCAATGAGTACCCTAGTCTCGGCGATGCGACGCTCAATTCTGCATTGCCAGACTGGAACAAAATTAGGTCTAGTAGCTGGCTCAAATTTTTAAAATTTTACACCAGCCACTCGACACACTGCTACAGCCGCGCAATACATAATTGAGTGTGCTTAACTTATATCTACACAAGTTTCAAAATAACTTGGTAGAGCCGAGTCCAGGGCACTCACTAGCGCCATGTTCTTTTTATGCGTAGGCAAACGCGGTATACGTGGACGACATTATGAGATCACAAAATCTATAATCTTGAATAACTCGCTCCAAAACACTCTTTAATTCATCGTTATACTGTGTACTCTCTGTTGTAACAATATCATCCACTACTTCGTCAATGGGTACGACAGGTTGTGATTCGTTTACTTCACTATTAACACTAGGATGTGACGATGTAGGGATGATAATGTTACTCTGTACTTCCGAGCGAATCCTCTCAAGCACGGCATCGTCCAACATATGACTACGTTGTATGACCCGTACCTACTTGATCCCGGTTCAAGAGCCTGAAACAAAGGCAGTAAGCGAACACGATACGCAGTGAGGTTAGTTCCTCCCTCTGTAGCCACAAAATATGCCCGCATGACATTTTCATCCGTTGACGAAGTCCATCGCATGCGGTATTATTATTATGTCTCTCTTTCACACGGGTATCTTCTTTTTTTTTCTTACGAAGACACCCGGACTTTTGGTAGGCTTACACGGGGACACAGGTCCAACATGCAGAGGCCCTTTGAGACTTTTAATCTAAAAGGAAATGGGACCCCCACTGCAAGCAATCCACATCCGCCTTATGTAGAAGAACGGTAATGGACCATCTGCGATGGGAGCTAACTATTGTAAAATATGCTAACTACGAAATGGGCTATTGTGATGGGTGTTAAATGGTCTGGTTAACTTAGGCTATGGATTAAAACGGCGTCTGCCATTTCAATATATTATTATATTAAAAGTTTGGCAGACGGTGACACGCCAACTCACTAGATGGGCCCCCTATACAATCGCCATAGGCCCGTAGGCCTGTGAGGCGACAGAGGGCAACACCGGTGTGAGCGGCTAGGGGTGTCGAGCGGTGCGGCGCCGGTTTCGCCATCGCGGGTCAGACCCGGAGCGGGTTTCCCCATAGTTATGCCCTTGAAAATTACACTTCCACCCCCGAGCAAAAAGCTTTGGCTTCCTCCCTCTGACCAGCCAATCAAGGCAAGCCAGAGTTGAGATTTGCTGCACTTCCGGGAGTAGCACCCTCCCATTAACTCATTAAATGCTAACCGTTGACGAAGCGCAACAAAACTCTGAGGAATCGGGACCGATGTGTAGCCACGCACATTCAGCTCGCCACAAGCTGCCCTGCGGATGTGTGCTTTTCTATAACCTTGTGAGATATTTTTTGTTGATCTCAAAAAGTGGATGACTCAAAAAGCAAATCTACTATGCCCTAATAGGGTTGCGTTAATCCCATGAAAAGATAACGACTGTCCACGAGGGGTTTATTATTATTATTATTAATGCTAGCTGGGAATCGAACCAGTTGATTTTGATAAAAAACACATCCTCTATTATTATATCAAACGATAATGTCGGTGTTAAGGATCAAATTCTGCGAAGTAATGATATACCTATTCATTCAAGGGATTCGGCCAGGACATAGTACAACTACTGCACTTCTCAAGGTAACGGGTGACGTCAAGGATGGAATAGAAAAAGCTAAGGCCACTGTGATGGTCTTAGTTGACTTTTCAAATGCCTTCAATTGCGTAAACCACGACATTCTTTTGTCAATCCTTGCCCATATAAAGATCTCTGCCGGCGAGCTGGATTGGTTTTCCTCATATCTTCAGGGTCGTCAGCAGTCAGTTTGTGTCGACGAGATGTCGTCGAGTTGGTGCAAACTTGACTCTGGGGTCCCTCAAGGCGGCATATTATCTCCTCTTCTATTTTCAATATTCATCAATTTCGTGACCTCTAATCTTCAGTGTGCGTATCACCTGTATGCCGATGATCTGCAATTGTATAGCCAAGCCTCTGTGGACAATCTCTCGGATGCTATAAATAATGTTAACACTGATTTAGGCTGGATAGGTAGTTAATGTAATAGATTCGGTCTGGCTGTCAATCCTGATAAATGCCAGAGTATTGTAATTGGCACTAATTATATGATTAATCGGTTGAAGGAAGTAACTCCGCCACCCATAACTTTTAATGGTAAAGCCATTCCTGTCACACTCAGTGTTGAGAACCTAGGCTTAAACATTGACTCAACCTTGAGTTGGCGGGTTCAGGTGACTAACGTTTCACAAAGAGTTACTGGGATACTTCGGGCTCTCTATCGTCTTAGACATTTTTTGCCCGTCAAAACCAAGACAATGCTTGTGCAAACCTTAATATTTCCTATCTTCGACTATGGTGATGTGTGCTATCTCGACCTGAATGCAGATCTACTCAATAAGCTTGACCGACATCTCAACAATTGCATTCGATTCGTCTACAATCTTAGGAAGTACGATCATGTTTCGGCTTGTCGGGCAGAGCTTGGTTGGTTACCTATTCGACGACGACGCAGTCTGCGAGCGGTCTGTCTACTTTTCTCACTACTCAATTCTCCCAACGCCCCTGCATACTTAAAATCTTATCTTCATCTAATTGGCTCTAACCATGACAAACACTTGAGCTCCTCTAACAATCTTCTTCTCCACTGTCCAACTCACACTTCTAATCTCGTCCACTCCTCTTTTCTAGTGCGTTCTATTCTTCTCTGGAATGCTCTTCCTGTTGAAGTCCAAAAGTTGACAAATCGGTATACATTTAGAAACAAAGTTCGCGAACTGTATAAGAACCCATAGGCAGAACAACATTGTTAAGACTTTTCTCGGGTATGTATATGATATTTATTTATGTAGGGAACATGGGCATCAGTGGATCACGGGGAACAGTGGATCATTTGATATAACTTTGTGCTTATGGCACTCACACATTCACACTTCGGGTCAGCGCACATCCTCTCACACCCCGCACTACCCGACTAGTCGCCGCCACAGAGTCACAACGGAAGGCCGCGCGACAGCGCATCGGTCCGTAGGCACGTACGAAAAAAATAATTATCGTATTATTGGAAATAGTTTTGCTACCAAGTTTTTTAGATATTTCAATGTTCAGAGAACCTCAAGATTGTGGTTCAGCAGGTTGCCTCTACCGTGGGATACAGTCTACCCGATAACGAACTTGTTAATTTCCATCGCGTAGCAAAGTTGAACAAGGACTCCGGTCGACCCCGATCAATAATAGTTAAACTCTCTAGCCCCTTGGTACGGGACTCACTCATCGCTGCAACAAAGGCCTACAATAAAGCTCATCCAGGCGACAAGCTGAACTCTTCTCATTTGGGAATCGCCGACAAGGAGAAAAAACCAATTTACGTTTGCGAACACCTGAGCCTGGCGAACAAACAGCTACACGCCGCTGCCCGAAAAGTTGCAAAGGAAAAGAAATTTGACTTCGTGTGGGTCAGAAACGGTAAAATTTTTATGCGTAAAAACGCAACCTCAAAAAGCTTCATTGTCAAGGACTTGTTATTCTTAAATTCTATTTAAACCTTTATTTCCACTTAAATAGTTTATATACCATACAATTTCTTACTGCTTTAGACCATTTAGCTCATGGTTTCTGTTTCTAACCGTGGTTTGCATTATTCTTTTGATTTGAAGATTTATTACCAAAACGTGAGAGGTCTCAGGACCAAGACTAACACTTTATTGACCAATGTGTTGAAACAGAATGCTGATGTCATTGTGCTTACCGAATCAAACCTTAATGATTCTGTGTATGATCGTGAGCTCTTTGATGACAGGTACATAGTTTTCAGACGCGATCGACATTCAACCTGTAACACGAAAGCGGATGGGGGCGGTGTTGTGATTGCCGTGCACACGAAGTATGAGCCTACCCGAAAGCTCCAGTGGGAGTCGGAGGATGAGACCCTTTGGGTCGATATTAGGTACGGGGTTAATAGACATCTCTGCATATGTGGGGTGTACAATCCTTCACCCGCCATTGAGAGTCGTCTCGAGGGTATCACTAACGACCTTAGCCAAATAATTCACGGTAAAATGCCTCAGCATTCTGACATCTTGATTATAGGCGACTTCAATCTTACTCACATGAAGTGGCGGCCTGTGGACCACACCGGCACCGGTACCAACGTTACACTTTCTTGTAGACCAAAGTCGAAACCGGAGGGGATTCTTGTTGATTTTCTCTCTTATAATGGTTTGCATCAAGTAAATCCGATTCCAAACATTAACGGCCGTTTTTTGGATCTAGTGATTACTAGTACACCCAGCATAATATCTTCCATTGCCGAATGTAATTCTCCCCTTGTCAAGCTAGATGAGCAATATCACCCGGCTCTTATAGTTTCGGTGGTCATCAAAAATCACCCTCAGAAACATATCAAACATCATAGAACACCTTTTTTAAATTTTTCCAGGGCGGATTATGAAGGCATGGTTCAGGATCTGGCTGCGATCACTTGGAGTAAGCATATGAGCAACTCCCTTACGGTTGACGAAAGCGTTGATATTTTTTATGACCTTATTACTCCCATTATAGTCAGACATACTCCAACTAAGGTTAAAAATCCAACCAACTATCCGTGTTGGTTCAGTCGGTCCCTTATTCGAGCGCTAAGGGAAAAAAATCGATACCATCGTCGTCATAAAAAGTACGGTAACCCTAGAGACTATCTAACATTTAAAATTATACGCTCTCGCTGTGACAAACTTATAGATGAATGTTTATCCAAATTTAAATCTGATGCTCCAACCTACATTAGAAACAGTCCTAAGTATTTTTGGAAATATGTAAAGTCAACCAGATCCAATAGTAATGAGATACCTGATGAAATGTTTCTTAGAGGCGAAACTGCCGCAGGAGGACAACAAATTAGCGATTTATTCTCCAGACATTTTCAGTCTATATATAGATACAGTGCTTCTCCATACACATCTCCAACACATAGTGTGGGCGACAGCCGCACTACCCTTCACACTTGTTATTTGTGTCAAAGTGAAATCTTAAAATCTCTTCAACATATAAATGTAAATAAGGGACCTGGGCCTGATACTATTCCACCGATTTTTCTTAGAACTTGTGCTAAGCAGTTGGTCGAGCCCTTGTACATTATTTATAACAAGTCCCTGAAAAGCGGAATATTTCCTGCGAAATGGAAAACTGCACACGTCACACCTATTTATAAGTCCGGTGACCAAAGCGATGCAGCTAACTATAGGCCCATTTCTATACTATCGGCATTGGGCAAGTTATTTGAGAGTATGGTCCAAAGGGTAATTTATTTTCATCTAAAATCATTTTTCGACCCGCACCAGTACGGCTTTCTGCCAGGAAGGTCCACAACATCAAGCCTATTTGGCTACGCCACTGACATAGTTAAAGCCATAGAACACAAAAAAGAAGTGCATGCAATATATACCGACTTTTCAAAAGCCTTTGACGTAGTTAATCATGACTTACTCGTTCAAAAGTTGGGTCATGCTGGCATATGTGGTTCTTTGCTTCGATGGTGTGATTCGTACCTTCGAAATCGTTCCCAGCTTGTTAGTGTTAGAAATTATAAATCCGATTGGCAAGTTATACCCTCGGGCGTGCCACAGGGCTCCCACATGGGGCCCCTCTTCTTTCTAGTATGTGTTAATGACTTGTGTTCCGTAATAACTTCTAATTACAAATTGTATGCAGATGATCTAAAAATCTACAGGGTTATTGATTCGAGAGAGGATGTCTTAATCTTACAAAAGGACCTTGATAATATTAACGCATGGTGCCAGAGGAGTTTCATGACACTAAACCCCTTAAAATGTCAAAGCATAAAATTTTCACGCAAGAAAAATTCAATTGATGCAGCATACATTATAAATGGCACCAAAGTCAATGAAGTTATTAACATTCGTGACTTGGGAGTTGTTTTTGATCAAAGACTAGACTTCAGAGACCATTATGAATATGTTATTAGGAAGGGGGGTAGGCTTGCCGGTTTTGTCTTGAGACACACAAAAGCTTTCAAACAACCTGAGATTCCAATCATGCTATTCAACTGCTATGTACGCAGCCTACTGGAGTACTGTAGTCCCGTCTGGAACCCTTACTATCGTGTCCACATCAACCGGCTCGAGGGAATACAAAAAAAGTTCTACTATCATCTTACATACGCCAATAACAAATGCCAGGTTTTACAGACCTACGATTCTAGGTTAGAATATTACAAATCTTTCCCACTCTGGCTGAGGCGTAGAAATATCGACTTGCTATACCTCTTTAAAATCATCAACGGAAATATTGACAACCCAGACATTTTGGAACAGGTGGGTCTGTCTGTGCCTAGAAGTGGTAGTCGTCTGTGCAATCGCAAAACACTTGTCGTACCTAACGCTCGTACAAACTATGGTCACAATGCACCGTCGAATCGTTTGTTCCGTACGTACAATGACGTCTGCCATGAGTTCGACATCTTCGACGCGACGGTCAATAGAATCAAACGCTTAGGTTTTAACTGCTGATTCTGTCTTTGTGAACTATTTAGTTATTTTCTATTAAGTATATAAGTATTAGTTATAAGAGTGTTTTATAAGCATGCAGTGTCCATTGTTTTTAGGGCTTACAGCTGGTCAAGGTTTTTATATTACTATGTTGTTGTAAGTTTGCTGTTTTGTCCTGTTTATGGACCTAATAAAAAAAAAAAAAAAAAAAAAAAAAAAAAAAATGTCTTTTTGTATTTTCTTTTAGTGTGTGTGTCTCTGTATCTAAAACTGTATTATACTGTGCTGTAAAAGCTAATTATATATAAATAAAAATATTATTTCTGTTATTGGTAAATGGGTTACAGTGAATCATACTCCAATGGGGTTCATCGGATCGTGATCCACTGTTACCCGAAGGGATTCGAATTTTATGTGATCCTTCTTTACGGGCCAATATGCCCCGTAATCGTCAAAGAAAAACACAGCTAGGCGGTCCCAGCTTCACCAGGAAACCGTGGAGACCTGGAAGGTGCGACTTGAGCAACTAACGGGGGAATTCGCCACGATCGTGGCGGTCAGACCGGTCATGGACGAGTGGCTGGAGAAAAGCCGAGATGCTCTCTCCTACCGGTTGTCACAGATGCTTGCCAGGCACAGGAGCTTTGGTAAGTATCTGTGGCGAATACACCGGGAAACCTCGGCCGAGCGCCAGCACTGCGGCGAGCGCAGCGAGGACACAGCGCTCCACGCGCCTGTGGCCCGCTCAAGCGCCTCCTTGCGCGGTTGCGCCATTGAAATAGTGACGCAAGGACTCTCGCTTCCAGGTCCCATGGAAGGGTCCCGGCTAGGAGACAAGCGTGTGGAGCGCCGTGTCATCGCTGCGGTCCTCGCAGTGCTGACACTCGGCCGTGGTTTCCCGGTGTTTTCGCCACAGATACCTACCGAAGCTCCCGTGCCCGGCAAGCATCTGTGTCAACCGGTAGGAGAGAGCACCGTGTCTCCTCTCCAGCCTCTCGTCCATGACCGGTCTGACGGCCGCGATTGTGGCGAATCCCACCTTTGGTTGCTCAAGTCGTACCTTCCATATCTCCACGGTTTCCTGGTGGAGTAGGGACCGTTGGGCCTCGAGTGGCCGTCAGGGTCTTCGCCAATACGGGGGCTCCGTATAGGGCCATGCTCCGCACGATCCCGAGGTACTGTCTCCTGTAACGGATGCCCGACATCAGGGGACCCAACGCTCCCGTTGGGTCCCCTGATGTCGGGCATCCGTTGCGAGAGTGCGGCTGATGCCCCCCTCAGTTTTGGGACCAAACTTCGGAAGCGGTACCCGAGGTTCCACCGGCTATCCATACTACCCCTTATGATCCACTGTAACTCAAACCCCGATTCAAGGTAACCCATACATGTTGCACAATGGATCAATTCCCTCTCAAAGGAAAAACAGTCTTCAGACATATATTAGTTTATTAATAAGGTATTTAATAAAAGAAACTTTAAATTTAATTATGCTTTTACGTATTACATGCAAAATCTCTGTTATTGAAGCAAAAATTTACGTCAAAAACAGCTTTTAAAAAAAAATGATCCACTGAGACCCATGTTCCCCTATATAAATATACCTATATGTATATATAATTTATATTAAATGATATGCATTTATATATAATAAGTATGTATATACCTTTACTTATTTTTATGTATGCAAATTTTATGTTTATTTAATTTAATGAATACATAACTATAATTTGTTAAATTTTAATTATATTTGTAGTTTTGTACCGGTCATAAAGCTTTCATCATGTTCTTTGAGCACCTACTCTAACTTATCTCTGCATCACCCAAAGGTTGACTGGTAGATAATGCCTTTTGGCATTAAGTCCGCCTTTGTACAGTTATAATATGTGCAAAAAGTTTAATAAATAAAAAAAGCTTGAGAGGTGTCAAGGGACACCCGGATGGAACGAAGTTCCTTTCGATTAAAGTAAAGGAATTGTAATAAAATTTTATTTTAATTTTAAAATTTTATTGTAAGCAAAAACAAAAACAGAAACAAAAACAAAAAGAAAACAAATATAAAAAAAAGTGAGTGCGTGTAACCTTTACGCGCGACTGAAACTGAACAGAGCGAAACTCCTATTTGCTTTGGTGTTGCTCGTAGAGTTCATGTTCATCCCCTGGCTAGCACTACCACTATCACTACCACTATCACTATCACTACCACTACCACTATCATTACTACTATTACTACCACTATCACTACCACTATCACTACCACTATCACTACCACTACCACTATCACTTCCACTATCACTACCACTACCACTACCACTACCACTACCACTATCACTACCACTATCACTACCACTATCACTACCACTATCACTACCACTATCACTACCACTATCACTACCACTATCACTACCAAAAGTGTCGTTACAACTTTTCGTGAGAATTTTTTCCGTCTAGCCCCCTTTCACAACGCGCGATAAGGAACTTCGTTTCAATAAATAAAATACCTACGGCAAATTTAAGGAAAATTTGGAATTTTAAATATTCGGGGTTATCACGTCCGTCGGGGTCACCAATGTGGAGTCACGGTGGTTTGGGACAGTAAATAAAAGTTCAGAGGTCACTACTGGTGATTTCGTATAATGTTCGACTTGTCACACAAGTTTAATCCGATCTATAAACCGACCTACAGGCTGCACGACAGTAACGTGACTGGCGAGAGGTGTTCGTCATACACGCTTGCGTTTTACAGTGCTGACATGCATTCCTGTCATTTCCTGTGTTCCACAAATTCATATTTCAAGTACCTAAATTTTGTATCATAATTATTTTTCCGTTTTAAAATTATGCTCAGAATGATTCTGGTAGACTGGTAAAATTTGAAAGTAAAGTCGAATTTTTAATTAGACGAAGTAAATTGACAGCAACTAATGTCACTTCTTCATACAATGTTGCATTTTCTATGACGAAGTGACATTAGTTGTTGTCAATTTACTTCGTCTTATTAAAAATTCGACTTTAGAACATAATATGGCTTTTAATGTTGTTCCATTTTTGAAATTTTGAATGAACTGTTTGTTTGAAGAGCAGGAGAAATTGCCGTTGGTCCAGATCAACCAGTTTTTTTTTTCAACAAGATGGAGCTCCAGCCCATAACAGCCGTATAGTAAAAGAGATTTTGATTCAGCAGTTTGGCGACAATTTTATTGCAATGCATAGTCCTGTGCCTTGGCGAGCGAAATCCCAGGATCTTACCCCCTTAGATTACTTTCTCTGAGGGTATGTCAAAAATGAAATTTACAAAGATACGTATGATACAAATGAATGCAGTACGATCCTTGAGGTCTCGAATCCAACTACCTATTGAAAACAATAGTATACAGTGACAATAGTCTACATTTTGAACAATTTTATTAATCAGTTAACGTAAAAAAAATAAAATGTATTTTGTTATAGAGCTAAGCTTTCCCTTTTTTAGTTTGCCGTATGTCATTACTTCCCAGAATATGATCCTTAATAGCAACACTATCGTATGGTGTGATAATATAGGGTCTGTTTTTTTTAATAAAGGGGTTCGATTCCCACCTTTTTTTTTTTACGCGGGGAATGCAGTTTAGGCACTTCGCCGCCTCACTTCGGGGGAGTGGGGCGACTTCGTGTGGGACTCACGGTTCTGGAAGAAACCGTCCTACCCACTAAACCCCGCGGTGTTCCGCCTCACTTTGACCGGGTCGCAGGATAGGCCGGTGGATAAATCACTGCGGCCCGGCAAAAGGTCGCCCCGTTTTTACAGGACTCTCCACGGGGGCCTGATGGGCGGCCCCCCAGAACTCCCTAAAGAGCTGAATAACAGCCCACATCGTACCACTCTCGAATGTCCCTCTGTAAGCAGAGGAGGTATATTGTTGCCGAGCGGGCGGGTGCTAAAGCACCCTCGTTACGAGGGGCACCCCCGAAACGGGGAGGTGCCTGCCACCGTGCGGACATCAGTGGGCGGGGTCCCCCGACCTCCACCCACTATGTAAATGCTAGCATCCAAGCCGCCATGCGGCGCCCCCGTCGATTCCTACCTAGGATTATCGGTTTTTCAAAAATCGAATGATGAGGTTTTAAGTTTAATCAAAATCGGGCTCATGACTCCGTTGAGCATTTTCGCTATTCCCAATATTTTCGAATTTGGCCATCCAATCCCTTTTAAAAAATTCACCTGTAGGTATGTATTATACTAGCGTATATTTTGCGCGACAAACTCCAATAGATAAACTTTTGTGTTATCATTGCATGGAGCAAATAAGGATTATTATACGTACCTAGATACACCCACATTTTTCTCTCACGAGTTTTAGGTCCTAAAGAGGAGTCATTTTATTAGGCTGGTAACATTTAACAATTCAATTTCACAATCATTTGACAATCAAATTATTTCGCTCCTTAAATTTAAGAATTCTTCTCATTCATCATTCTCATTATGAAGATAAAACTGACAGACGTTAAATGTTACCTGTTAAAATGACGCCACTTTAGACAGCCTAACCGTTTGGCCATAGCCCGGGGCCGCATTTGCGGTTTCTAACCTCAAAATGTCATCAAATTGTCAAAATCAATAAAATCAAGTCAAGGTTTGACATTTTAGATTAAACCGCAAGTGCGGCCTCAGCCTTAGTGATACCGTAATGCTCATGTCATAAGCTAAGATTATGTAGATAATACTAATAGATTGGGGTATACAGGTAGGGGGCGTCAACATCGGCATTGAGCCCTCGATGAAGTATCTGGGGCTCGTACTCGGTGGCCGGTGGAACTTCGGACATCATTTCCGAAGTTTAATACCAAGTCAAAAAATTGTAATGAGTGATATAGTACCTACTCTTCACTCATTCCTTAACGGTCGCAGTTGAGAGTGTGAAGATTGATTATCAACTGGAACTGTGTGATCTGCAATCAGACCCCTTTTACAAGGGCAGAAGGAATTGAATTTTTTAAGCTCCTTATTGAACGTTTCCCGCAACTGACGAATTTCGGACTAAAAATGGGCTCGATGATAGGCAGTACCTACCTTTGTGAAAGTGCATATTCAACAATGAAGGTTATAAAATCGAAATACAGGTCTTCATTGACAGCACTTAAACATGCACTGCGTCTAGCTAGGTACTACTAATATTGCGGTTGATGTTGACAGAATTGTAAAAGACAAATGAATGAGAAAGTAGATAATTAAATAATGATACCTGTTACCTGTTTACTTTGTTAAATATTTTGCGGCCCTCCAATGTATTTAGCCCTTTTTGTTGGCCCTGGGTGCCATCTAGTTTGGACAGCCCTGGGCTACATGATCCATGCCTCATTATCGCGGATCGTGGATCGCAGGAATAGGATATATAGGAATAGGAATAGGCTATCCATTTTGGATCGTCTTGTGAGGATCCGCCTTTAACAGCCGATTAGTTAATTTTAGCGTTGATCAGCCTTTCGGAAACTGGGGGTAAGTACTGTAATAAATATTATTATCAATAGTATGTTCGTTTTATTTTATTTTTAGGTACATACACCACAAATGTTACTATGCATATAATTATTACAGACTAGCTGACCCTGCAACTTCGTTTACGTCACATAAGGTGTACGAAAGGACACGTATTTCTTCATCAGACTCATCATGCAGCGTGTGAAACTGCCCTGTTTGCTTAATCATAAAAGAGCTTAAAGATGCGGGACTGAATTGTTTTAAAATAGCCTTAATCATTAATCTCTTTTATGATTAAAACAACACGCCAGTTTAGATTTACCCATTTTTAGATTCATATGTCTATGTATGGCTCGGCATCTATGTATGGCATGGCTCGGACTGCAGAGATATAATGTGGGTAACAACTGTCCTGGCTGCTGGATTATTTGTGGAATGAATTACAGAAGGCTTTGAATGTACCTTATCCCCGTCCTTTTCCTACCTCAACCCTTTCCTATCCACCAATCCTATTCCTACCTCATCTTCTTCCCATCCTTTCTCCGCCAAGCCAACGTTGCCGTGCGTATGTGCTGCGTGACTAGGGGCGAGCCTAGTATTAGCGTGCCAATTGCCCTGGGGCCGGGCGACCCCAGAAGAAGGCTAGCCTTACTTAGACATGCGGGGCTCTGTCTGGGTGGACTTTATTTTCCCTTGCTTTTCGTGGGAACGCAATGGACAAAACCAAAAACAAAATCCAAAATGGCGGCGATGTGGTTCGCAACCCATCACGTCTCGTTTCCCATCGAGGCGAAAAGTGGACTGGGGATAGCCACTTTGCTACGTTGAATGTAAGAGGAGGTATGATAGACAAAATTGAGGAAGTATGCAAGATGATGAAAGAGAGACGACTCGATATTCTGTGCGTGAATGAGACAAAGAGGAAAGGATGTGACACCACCACACATGGACCCTACACTGCCTACTGGTCGGGTGTGCCTAAAACCAGTAAAGCGTGTCAGGGCGTTGGTGTAGTACTGTCTGCGAGAATGAATGAATGTGTCACAGAATATGAATGTGTAAGCCCAAGACTCGTTTGGTTGAGGCTGAAGGTTGGACTTACCCGCATCTTTGTTTTAGGAGTATATGCTCCGCAAGATGCGCGGTGGCGCCGATCTTTACGAGACCAAAGCGAGAGGCAGGCATTTTGGGAGAGCATGAGTGATGTTTTGAGTAAGTGCAAACTAAATGAGAGGATAGTAATGTTAGGCGATTTTAATGGGTGGGTTGGAGTCAAGCGTGATGGGTATGAAAGAGTATTGGGAAAGTTTGGTGATGAGCGAGTGAATGAAAATGGAGAAAGTTTGCTTGAAGTATGTTTGGAGAGGAATCTTGTGGTGACTAACACCATGTTTCACCACAAAGATATCCACTTGGTTACGAGACAAGAAGGAAGTAAGAGGAGCATGATTGACTTTGTGATTGTTGACGCAAGGATGAGAAAGAAAGTACTAGACACTCGAGCCTACCGCGGTGCTGGGATTGACACAGACCACTTCTTGGTTGTCAGCCGAGTAAGAGGTCTGTTTCAGCGGTGGAGGCACCGTGTGCGTGAACCTGTTAGTGTACTAGAACGCATAAAAGTTGAGAATTTGCAAGAGATAGGTATAAAAGAGGAATTTGTGAGCAAACTAAGCAAAAAGTTTGATAATTTAGATGAAGTATGTGAGATTGAAGAATTATGGAAGCCGATTAAGGAAGGACTCGTGGAAGTTGCGATTGAACTGTGTGGTGTGAGCAAGAGAAGCCAAGGATGTAAGTTAAAAAGAATGACCGCGGAAGTTCTGAAAGCGTTGTCTGATAAGAAGAAAGCATGGTTGGACTTGCTGGCTACAAAGGCCAATCAAAGAATGCAGAAGGCAACAGATGAGGATGTACGAATGGCCAACGATGAGTATAAAAGGTATAAGCGTGTGGCAAAAGAGGTGTTAGTAAGAAAGAAGGAGAATGATAGAGATGAATTTGATAAAAGGTTATCTGGTGACTTCCAACAGAATATAAAATTCTTTTGGAAGTCCATAAAAGCGGTGAGGAGTCAACAGACCACATCACCGCTTAATAAGATCAGAAACCAGGATGGAAGTTTTGTGGGAGGAGAAGAGTGTGTGCTAAAAATATAGAAGGAGTATTTTGAAAGTCTATTTGATAAAGAGGATACGCAAGTGCAAACTCATTTTTGTGAAATGAATGAAATTGGTAATGAAAACGACATTAGCATGGAAGAAATAGTGGAAGCATTGAATAGTATGAAACTAGGCAAGGCTGCTGGGATTGATAGGGTTTCCGTTGAGATGCTGAAAGCAGGACGTGGCGTGGTGATTGACCAGCTGTACCGCCTTTTTAATCTGTGCTGGAGGAATGGCAGCGTACCAAAAGAATGGTCCAAAGCGGTCATTGTGCCGCTGTACAAAGGAAAAGGGTCGCAGCAAGAGTGCAAAAATTACCGCGGCATAAGCCTGCTCAGCATCGTCGGTAAACTGTATGCGAAAGTGTTGATAAAAAGAGTGATGAATGAAAGTGAAGGAAAAATGTGGGATGTTCAAGCAGGATTTATGAAAGGAAGGGGATGCACGGATCAGGTCTTCTCCTTACGATGCATAGCAGAAAAAGTTTTGGCGAAAAGCCAAAAGGTATATTGCGTATTCGTAGATCTGGAGAAGGCCTATGACAAAGTGGTGAGGAATGAACTATGGTCAACATTGTCTTTGTACGGGGTGAGCAGCAGCTTGATACGAGCACTGAAATCTCTTCATGAGGGCTCAAGTGCTTGTGTCATCAACGGAGCTTGCACGGACTTCTTTAATATAGAAAGGGGTGTGAGACAGGGTTGTGTAGCGTCACCGTGGCTGTTTAACCTGTACATGGACAGTTGTTTGAAAGAATTGCAAGAGAGTGCGTGTGGTATAAAACTGAACGAGCTGACCATCAAATGCCTCCTATATGCTGACGATCAGGTGATCTTAGCTGCATCGGCGGAGGAGTTGCAGTTGATGGTTAATATTATGCATGAGGCGCTGAAAGGTAGAGGAATGAAAGTGAATGTAAGTAAGACTAAAGTAATGGTTTTTGAAAGAGAGGAATGTATGACGAATTGCCCTATTATTATCGAAGGGCAAAGAGTGGAACAGGTGAAAGAATTTGTATACCTGGGTTCAAAATTTAAGAGGGATGGAAAGTGTGACCAGGATATTGAGAGAAGAGTTTTGGCAGGAAATCAAGTGAATGGGGCGATGCATACCTTTATGAGCAGTCAAAACGTGTCTAAGAAGGCGAGAGTGGCTGTGCATAGGGGTGTGCTTATCCCCACACTTATGTATGGTAGTGAAAGTTGGGTGTGGCAGAAGAAGCATGAAAGTAAAATTAATGCAGTGGAAATGAGAAGTCTGCGAAGTATAGCTGGAGTGAAATTGATGGACAAAGAAAGGAATAGCGTGATTAGAAAACAATGTGGTATAACTGAAGATGTAGTGACAAAGATAGAAAAAGGGATGCTTAGATGGTTTGGACATGTTGAGAGGATGGATGAAAATAGACTGACTAAACAGATCTACACTCGAGAGCAATGAATCCGGGTCACTTAAAGAATGTTAAAAATCTCGGAAACTAAAAATGATAGGTTAATGCAATAAATTGTATTTAATAGACAATGTAATACTCCTTAAATGAAAGTAAAAAAAATATGAGTCACCATACATTTTATTAACACAAAATTACATAAAGAAAAAACTGCTGATCTCTCTTTAAAACAAAAATAGGAAACATGAAATTTTTGAACTTTATTACGATTTTCTTGAATTTTAATACTTCGTATTGCCTCCTCGTGCTTCCATTACTGCGTTTACGCGGTTTGGCATGCTGTACACCAAGTTCCTTATACGATTTTGGGGAATATTCTCCCATTCCTCTGTGAGAGCAATTTTGAGCTCACGATTGGGGGAGGGTTTCGTTGTTTTACGCATCTGCCTAGCTCCGTCCCAAGCATGCTCGATCGGGTTGATATCCGGGCTGCGCGCTGGCCACTCCATACGAGTAATGTTCATCTCTTGAAGGTAGTCATTCACAATCCTACCTGTATGAGGTCGGGCATTGTCATGCATAAATATAGCATCCTCACCTAAATTGACCATAAATGGACCAACGTGATCATTGAGGATTTCTTCCACATATCTTACGCTAGTTAAAGAGCCGTTTTCTATGATCACCAGCTCTGTGCGACTTTCAGAAGAAATTCCGGCCCACACAAGTACAGACCCACCACCGTAGGCTACTTTTTCTTCGATGCATGCTTGCTTGAATCTTTCCCCTGGTCTTCGATACACTCTGTGTCTTCCATCGTGCTTGTAGAGCATAAATTTTGATTCGTCGGAGAACATAACTTTTGACCAATCTTCAATAGGTACTCCAATTTACGTGGCTCTGGGCATACTTTAGTATCGAAATACGATGCCCACGCTCCAGTTTAGGGCCGTTTGCAGGTCTAAGGGGTTTTAAGTTAGATTCAGCAAGCCGACGTCTTACTGTCCATGCACTTGGGTTACTTCCTCCGAGGCGTCGAAACTGATTGGTGAGTTCAGTTCCTGTGAGAAAGCGATTTCGAAGCATGGTGTTCACCAAGTATCGGTCTTCTCGTGCTGTGGTACACCTGGTTCTGCCCGTTCCTGGTCTGCGTAGGTTAGAACCAGTTTCTTCGTAACGTCGGAGAACTCTTTGTACTGTTGACAGCGACACACCGACAGTCCTGGCTGTATCGCGCTGACTCCGGCCGGTTTCCAGCATTGTAAGTATTCTGGTGCATTCTTCAGGCGTAAGCGACATAATTTCAGCTTGATTAATGAATATAGAGCACTATCAACATGGTTTATGTACCCACATAAATGACAGATTACAAACAAAAGCAACACCAAATGCTGTAATTTCGTAGTTCCATCTTCGAAAGTGGCCCTTTTTCAAATTTGATTTTTTTATGATATAACTTTACAATAACTAAGAAGTTTTAATAATTTAAGGAGTATTACATTGTCTATTAAATACAATTTATTGCATTAACCTAGCATTTTTAGTTTCCGAGATTTTTAGGATTCTTTAAGTGACCCGGATTCATTGCTCTCGAGTGTATAAGGCGATAATGAATGGGCAAGCTGGTAGGGGTCATCCTCGGCGTACGCATGGTAACCAAATTGATGACCTGCTGGAAAAAGGCCAGGTCAAGAGTACCCTTAACCGGCGAGCGTGTATGAAAGCACTTATGAAAGTAGAAGAAGCGAAAGTGGTATGCCAGGATCGTAGCAAGTGGAAAGCCATAGTCTCTGCCTACCCCGATGGGAAACAGGCGTGATGATATGTATGTATGTATGTATGTATGTATGTATGTCTATGTATGATTATTTAAAGTGATATAACTTTTTTATTTATAAACTGATTGACAGGAAATAAACACTAAATGCTAAGTGGAGCAAACCTCAACACAATAAAGAAAACCGCATTGCAATCAGTTAAGCGGTAACTGAGATTAGCGTGCACAAACGTACAGACAAACAGATATAGGTACAGACATACAGACAAACAAACTGACAAAAATTCTAAAATCATTGTTTTGGGTTCTATTGCGTTCATAAAGCCCCCATATAATATTTTTTCTTAGTTTTCTTCCATATACAGACAGCGACCTGTTACGATTTTATCATTATGTATTGATTGATGATTGGTGATTGATTTGTTTCAGATATAAAAAAGTGCTCGAAACCTCTATTTTTAAAGTACTGGCATAGTAGAATTATATATAGTGGTATCTCCGACCCCGACCGCACGATACTTACCTACAGTATCAGGGCTGTCACTTTTAGTTAATTCAATCGTCATAAATGACAGGTTAGGTTAAACAATTGGACATTCTCATACAACATCATCTAGTCCAAATTAGGCCAGTTTAAGCTTGTGCTATGGGATCTAGACAACTGATGGACATTATGTACTTACATATTTCTAAATACATGCATAGTAGGTATACAAAAACATCAAAACTTTGATAAAAAACTTTGAGGAACACACAATTTATTCGATTTCACCCGAATCCAACCTGGGACCTCAGCACAGCATTCCCATATTAATGATGGCAACAGTTTTATGGATCACACAAATAATTGGACCGACCCAGGAATAATACTAGAACTATACTACCGACTGCGCCTCAGAGGCAATTAGAATCAAAATAAATAATCTGTGAAAATTTCAGCTTTCTAACTATCACGGTTCCTGAGATACAGCCCCATGACGGACGGACAGACAAAGTTCAAAGACAGACTGACGGACAGACAGACAGACAGACGGACAACGTAGTCTCATAAATAGACTCCCGTTTTTATCCTTTAGGTAGGGAACCTTAAAATCGACCGAAATTCTAGAATATTTTAGCTTTTTCTTAATTCATACACTTAACACTATTTGCATTCTTTTGAAGGTTCTATATTCGTTTGAAGTACCATAAAGTTTCGATTATCAGTCAGTCAGTTCACTCACTGCATACATACATATAGTCACGCCTTTATCCCAAAAGGGGTAGTCAGAGGCGTAGTATACGCCCACATCTCACCTTATAGTTGTATGTCCCACGAAATATGTGGTGAGCCTATTGCCGTGTTGAAATGGACGGGTAGTGTTTTGTTGAAAGGTATTAAAGATACTTCAAACTTCTAGTTTAATCCACAAAGAAATTATAAGGGGTCGAAAATGAACTGAGTGGGTTCGAAGCAGTACCCAAGGGTAAGAGGTGACTAAGGGAACACCTTCGCAAAAAGATCTATTGCGTAGAGAAGGAAAACTCAAAATGAAACCCGATTGTCAGTAAAATGACAATCGTTAAGCCAAGTTGAAGGCCTTATGCTTGGCTTGAAAATTTTCAACTGCGGGTCGTGGCGACCTGCGCCTGTCCATTCCGACACGGCAATAGGCTCACCACCTATTACGTGGGACATAAAACTAAAATGTGAAATGGGGCGTATACTATGTCGCTGTCTACTCCTTCGGGGATAAAGGCGTGATTATATGTATGTATGTATGTAAGTAAAGATAGCGGGCATATGACACATACATTTTACGTAATCACGCGCACGCGGTTCGCGGCAACACTGATTGAACACTTGGTTTACCAGCTGGGAGCTTTACGACTAGGACTGATTTTTAAATGTGTGCGTGACGCGCGGCTCGTTCTGACGCGACGCGCTCGTAGGCACTGCGCACGCACACAAATATACCGCGCTCGGTACCTTTGATATCATTTTGTTTGAAGATGCCTTAAACTCTGGTACTGGTATCTGGATGTTTGTTACTCTTCCACCAGAGTTTAAGAGAGTTAGGCATCTTCAAACAAAATGATATCAAAGGAACCGAGCGCGGTATACTTGTGAATTTTCCTTCTCTACGCAATAGATCTTTTTGCGAAGGTGTTCCCTTAGTCACCTCTTACCCTTGGGTACTGCTTCGAACCCACTCAGTTCATTTTCGACCCCTTATAATTTCTTTGTGGATTAAACTAGAAGTTTGAAGTATCTTTAATACCTTTCAACAAAACACTACCCGTCCATTTCAACACGGCAATAGGCTCACCACGTATTTCGTGGGACATACAACTATAAGGTGAGATGTGGGCGTATACTACGCCTCTGACTACCCCTTTTGGGATAAAGGCGTGACTATATGTATGTATGCAGTGAGTGAACTGACTGACTGATAATCGAAACTTTATGGTACTTCAAACGAATATAGAACCTTCAAAAGAATGCATTTGGTGTTAAGTGTATGAATTAAGAAAAAGCTAAAATATTCTAGAATTTCGGTCGATTTTAAGGTTCCCTACCTAAAGGATAAAAACGGGAGTCTATTTATGAGACTACGTTGTCCGTCTGTCTGTCTGTCTGTCCGTCAGTCTGTCTTTGAACTTTGTCTGTCCGTCCGTCATGGGGCTGTATCTCAGGAACCGTGATAGTTAGAAAGCTGAAATTTTCACAGATTATTTATTTTGATTCTAATTGCCTCTGAGGCGCAGTCGGTAGTGTAGTTCTAGTATTATTCCTGGGTCGGTCCAATTATTTGTGTGATCCATAAAACTGTTGCCATCATTAATATGGGAATGCTGTGCTGAGGTCCCAGGTTGGATTCGGGTGAAATCGAATAAATTGTGTGTTCCTCAAAGTTTTTTATCAAAGTTTTGATGTTTTTGTATACCTACTATGCATGTATTTAGAAATATGTAAGTACATAATGTCCATCAGTTGTCTAGATCCCATAGCACAAGCTTAAACTGGCCTAATTTGGACTAGATGATGTTGTATGAGAATGTCCAATTGTTTAACCTAACCTGTCATTTATGACGATTGAATTAACTAAAAGTGACAGCCCTGATACTGTAGGTAAGTATCGTGCGGTCGGGGTCGGAGATACCCTACTATATATAATTCTACTATGCTTCCACGCTCTAAAGACTGAACGGATCTGGATGAAATTTGGTACAGGGATAGATTTTCGAAGCTATCCTTTTTATTCCGGGCCCATATTCCCATGGGAAGCGGATACGGGAACAAAATTCCACGCAGGCGCCATGCAGTGTTAAATAAAAGACGAAAATAACACCAAAATTAGACTTTATTTGTACAAAATATCTTAAAACTATTTATTTACAATATCACGTGACTTAGAAATACTTTGATGGAACTAAACAGACTTACAATAATTACAACATAGGACTTCATTTTATAGATTTTTTATTCAATAGAAATAGGTAGGTACTTAAATAAAATTTCTAAGCCGCGCGTAATACTGGGCTAATCGACTGTCATGATTGTTATAGTGCACAGCATCTAACTTGGCAAGATTTTGAAGTGAGCGGAGCACTTTTTGGAGTGAGCGGAGCACTTTTTTGTTTTTGTTTTTTTAATACTTAGGCATATACAAATGCACTTGTAAACGTCACTTATATAAACCAAAAAGTTACCACCAGTTCACAACGCGACCCACCTGAGAAGAACTGGCAAGAAACTCAGCGGGTTATTCTTTTAACTACTCTATTTACAACTTTATTAATGAATCTAAAAACTATGCATTTTAACAGTTTTTTGAGAATCTAGCAGAGCAGGTCATTTCCAGGCTTCCTTATCCATCAAGTAATCACCAACCGTATAGTAGCCCTTGCTGTATAATTTACCTTTAACAAACTTTTTGAATTTATTTAGGGACATACTTTTAATTTCGTTAGGTAACCTGTTGTAAAAGCGTATACAGTTACCATGCCTCTAAGTGTACGATGCGCGAACTTGCCCTCACTACTCCAAAACCGTGTTAAGTTAGATGCCGTTAACTGTACCACAAATTAGAGATATACTGATGGAAATCTCATGTATGCACTTTTTTTTCACGCCTACCCTCTGCTACGCACACTCGCGCACAAATCAGCATCGAATACTTGCCTCAACATCGCCTGACCTCGTGCCTGTGAACTCTGTGAGCGGTGTATATTGTGTGTAGCCTCAGCGAATTTAGTACGTAGCTTTCCATCTGTACTAAAGTCGAATTTTGATGCTATCGAGGCGGTGAGGTCCGGGGAGGAGATGGATTCTGTAACAGAAGCTTATACCAGGGCCATTGAGGAAGCATGCGATCATGCCATTCCTAGACGGGCCAGTGGAAGGAAAAAGAGTACGCCACCCTGGTGGTCAAAGTCCCTAGAAGATCTCAAAAGGGACGTCCTACGTAAAAAGCATAGGATCAAAAATGCTGCCCCCATCAGAAGAGATGCCGTGCTGCAGGAGTATCTCCAAGCAAAGGAGGTATATTCCAAGAAAGCACAAGAGGCCCAAACTGAGAGCTGGAAAGAGTACTGCTCAAAGCAGGACAGAGAGAGTATGTGGGACGGTGACTACAGAGTGATCAGGAAAACAACAACAACACAGGAGGATAACCTTTTGAGAGACCCAGACGGTAATACACTTAGTCCCGAGGAATCAGCCAAACTGTTAGCAAAAACCTTCTATCCTGACGACTCTGGAACTACAGATAAGCCTTGTCACGCGTATCTCAGACGTCTTGTAGAGAGCAGAATAACAGAGATGATGTCGAAGCTGTCACCAGACGACCCGCCCTTCACCGAGGCGGAATTGGAATCTGTCCTCAAAGAACAGAATCCGAAGAAAGCCCCGGGACCAGACGGGTTCACAGCCGACATATGTGCCAAAGCAATACGCAGCGAAAAGGCGATTTTCCTGGCATTGGCTAATGTGTGTTTGTCCCTGCCGTATTTTCCGAAGCTATGGAAATCGGCTCATGTAGTCATTCTCCGTAAACCAGGAAAAGACGATTACACACAACCTAAGTCTTACAGACCGATCGGCTTACTATCAGTGTTAGGCAAAACGGTCGAGAAACTAATGGTAGGACGGCTGCAATGGCACATTCTTCCAGCCCTCAGCAACAAACAGTACGGCTTTATGCCGCAGCGCGGGACGGAGGACGCCCTCTACGATTTAATACACCACGTGAGAAAAGAGATCTCAAATTCGAAGGCAGTAATTATAGTCTCACTAGACATAGAGGGGGCCTTCGACAACGCGTGGTGGCCAGCTCTTAAATACCAACTCATGATCAGGGGTTGTCCTCTAAACATCTTTAGACTAGTGGAGTCGTATCTCGAAGACAGAAATATCACCATCCATTACGCAGGAGCGTCAAGTGGAAAAAGTACCACGAAGGGTTGCGTCCAAGGTTCAATCGGCGGGCCAACCTTCTGGAACATCATTCTGGACTCCCTGTTGCAAATTCTGTCACACGAGGACTTATACTGCCAAGCGTTCGCGGACGACGGAGTCCTGGTGTTCTCAGGAATATCCACCGAGGAAATGGAGAGAAACATCAACAAAGTTCTCAATAAGATAGTAGAGTGGGGAATACAAAATAAACTGAATTTTGCAGTGCATAAAACGAACGCAATGCTGCTCACACGCAAAACAAAATTCAGTCCCCCTTCAATCTACATGTCTGACATTCCACTAAAACTAGTTGATGAAATTAAACTCCTCGGTCTCACGATCGACAAAAATCTCAACTTTAACGCACATGTGAAGGCAGTATGCAAAAAAACAACTAATATCTACAAACAACTTGCATGTGCGGCAAGAGTCACTTGGGGATTAAACCCGGAGATAATCAGGACAATCTATATTGCCGTCATAGAACCAATCGTCACCTACGGGGCATGCGCCTGGTCATCAGCAACACAACTTCAATTAAATAGAAAGCCACTGGAGGCGCTCCAGAGAGGCTTTGCCCAAAAGATCTGCAAAGCCTACAGGACAACATCCCTGAGATCAGTACAGGTCTTGTCTGGGACGCTCCCACTGGACCTCAGGATCCAAGAGAACGCAACACTCTATGAGGCTAAAAGGGGAGTCTCAGATGACTTTCTGCCGCCGGGACAGAAGCTCGAGGGCACAGTTAAATTCAAAGACTTGCCACATCCCTCCACCAAAATAACCACTACATACGAGCTTCTAGAGGATATGGAGCCGCAGACCCAAGAAAGCCATCAAATATGTGGACCTCAGATCTATACTGATAGCAGCAAAATGGAGGGAAAGGTCGGAGCGGCTCTAACCTGGTGGGAGGATGGGAGAGAGACTCTCCATGATACCTTCCGCGTCAGCAACGCGTGCACTGTATTTCAGTCTGAGCTATACGCACTCCATAGAACCGTGAAAAGGGCAAAAGAGAGCTCAAGGGAAGTAGTCAACATTCTCAGTGATTCAAGATCAGCATTAGAAATGTTGAGCAAACCCAAACTCTTACATCCCCTAGCAAAGGCAATAAATGAGGACTTGGCTCAGATTCGGGGACAGAGCAGGCAAGTGCGCCTCTTTTGGTTAAGAGCACATGTGGGTACGCCGGAAAACGAAAGGGCTGACGAACTTGCAAAATCAGCAGCGAGTAATAATACCAACACACTCGACTATGCAGAAATTCCATTATCCTACGTCAGAAAGAAGATCAGAGAAGAAACAGTCAAGAAGTGGCAGGACCGTTACATCACCTCACAAACAGGAGCAGTTACGAAGGCGTTCCTCCCAGATGTGGCCAATGCGTATCGCATCGTAAGAGGATCGTCTCTGACTAGTCGCCAAATACAAATTCTGACAGGACATGGAGGTTTTGGGGAATACTTGCACCGCTTTAAGCTGCGAAGCAGTCCACGGTGCGAGTGTGATCCAAATATCAGGGTGTCGATATGGCACATACTGTTGGATTGCCCGCGTTTTCAAACAGCGCGATACAAACCTACAGTGCTCAACTAACTTTGAACTAAAAAAGGACAATCTAAAAACCATCTTAGAGAACAAAGATTCTAGACCACACCTTCTGGAATACATGGACTACGTCGCTACTATAGCTACACGACGCAATAGTACATTAACAGAAGTCCATGTAAATACCACCACCACAAACATGGATACACCAACAACCACACAAGCGAACATACCACAGGTACCAAATCCACCTTTCAACTTGCCAATGTGTGCGGAATTGGGTAAACCTGGGGTCCGTCTGAGAGGCGTTGCACTCTTTATGAAAGACAACTCTGAAAGAGCGGGCATAGCCTTCTGCAACCCCGTGGCTAGCAGTACGGTGTACATCTCGTCGGGTCTCGGCGCCCTGCTAAACGGCAGTACGAAGAGTACTTCTATGAGGCGTAAAACCTATAACGAGCTGCCAACAGTGACAATAGAGGGTCAGACGTGCAAAATAGTGCGAAAGAAGAATAAAACTGTCGCAATGTTCTGCGCGGACGACCAAATCACTGAGTTCGAGAAAGTTTGCGTAGCACTGACGGAACTGGGTTGCCGAGAAACATTGTTACCCAAAAAACTCAGTATCGATGCGATGGTAGTGGGGTATAGGAGGGGAAACACCGCGGATTACGTGGGTGCTCTCAAATCCTCCAAACACTACGAGCTGGTGATATACGAAGAGAGGGGTCAAAACCTAAGCTTTCTGAGAGGCTTGGCCTAGGAGCAGGCACTCTCGTCAACGATAACCGACTGCTGGGATCATCCAGTCCCAGACTCAACTGTCAGCGGGTCCGAGCGATTGGAAAATCGGGTGCGAGAGGAAAATCTCCAAACCAAACAAGCACAAGTCGATAAAACCAATGCAAGGACACAATCAACAGCAGCAACGATACTGACCACAGTCTTCCGGACCATACCCTGTGCGACTACACGCAGTTCACTTGCCATGGAAAATGCGGTGCGTGACTTCTTTAGAGGGCCTCCCTGCAACCAACTGGAGCTGCCTAGACCTCAACGCACTAAAGCTGACATGGGACTGGTAACCCCTCCTACACTCAGAAGCGTTCGAGAACCGCGAGACCACATAGTGAATGCGTTCATGGAATTCGTAGCAGTCACGAAAGCCACACGAAAGGTAAACACGGATGTCTGCAGTAAGATCATGCAGACCTATCGCCGTGATAACCAAAGACTGCTGCGGGAACTGTTGGATGAGGCGGGGGCGGCGGTGTACGACAATGACAGATCTCTAGTAGTATACGGAAACATGTCGGGATCGTACATGGCGGCCTACAGCCACGGGTGTGGTTTTGTGCCTTTGAATGGAGAAGAGTCAAGGCAGGGTAAACTTGTATTCAAAACACCACCCGGCGATTCAATAGTGGTAGTCGCCAAGTGTACCAAGGTGATGCTCGAAGACAGGATTCTGAATATGGCACAAGCTATATCGGGAGACCTGGGCGACAGCGGATACCCGGAGCACTGGACGACGCCCGCAATATCATGGGTAAATGGAGTTCCCGGGTGCGGTAAGACGACCTGGGTGATGTCTGAAATAAAGATAGAAAGTGACATCATATTAACAACTACTACGGAAGCTGCCAGGGATCTTAGAGACAAGCTGGAGCCACGAATAGGCGATCGTATCAAAACAAGAGTGCGGACTATGGCATCCTTTCTGGTCAATGGAATGAGTAAGGGCGAATCGTGTATACGCCTCATGGTGGACGAGGCCCTTATGAACCACTTTGGCTCCATAGTAATGGCAATACAGCTTGCCAAAGCCAGCGAAGCCTTATTGATCGGTGATAACAATCAGCTTCCGTACATAGATAGAGACAACCTTTTCCCACTGTTCTATAATAGACCCAACCTTATTACTAACATAACAAAAGAGCTGTTATGTACGTACAGAAACCCCCAGGATGTAGCGTATGCCCTCAGTGAAATCTATAGTGGCATATACTCATTCAAAAACCGTACTAAATCACTGTCGTTGAGACCTTTCACAGGTGCAGAGATCCCGAAACAGGATGCCACATTATACCTCGTCCACACCCAGGCTGAGAAAGCTCTCTTAATCAGCCAGGGATACGGTAACAACGAGGGATCTCGCACACTGACGGTTCACGAATCGCAGGGATTGACATACGAAAAGGTGGTTATAGTACGTACAACATCACGCAAATCCCAAATCCTCCAAAGTGTCCCGCATGCTGTGGTCGCAATTTCAAGGCACACAAACACCTGTGTCTACTACACAGACGACAGCAGTGACGACGCGACAGCGCGTCTAATAACTCGCGCTGAAGTTGCGACCACAGAGCAAGTGAGGGATTACAACCTAAAAATGGCGATCCGGCGAAGGGACGATAAGGCGAGAGATACTCTCTTGTCCTTTATAAAAAACCCGTGCCCTTAACGTTGACTTAGAGCGGCAACGACACGGTCGGGGCCGCTACTAGCTTATTTATTTTACATTACATAGATTATTATTGTAATTATATTATTGTATATATAATCATGAATTTGTCTAACGCGGAGACAGACATTAATTTAAATTACATTTATAATAAACATTTATAAATAAAAAATGGTACGGACCAAGCGTCTGTAGATGTAGTAATAAAAAATAAAAATAAAAAAAAGTCGAATTTTTAATTTGACGAAGTAAAGTGACAGCAACTAATGTCACTTCTTCATAAAATGTTGATTAATTTCTATGAAAAAGTGACATTAGTTGCTGTCACTTTACTTCGTCTTATTAAAAATTCGACTATATCTCTAATTTGTGATTGTATTGACAACCGGGACCAACGCGCAACGGCTTAATATTCACAGATCGTAAATAAAATTTTCAAATTTTCATAAATGATCCATTTCAGGATTAACAGCGCAAGACGCTAACACAGTGATCGTTAAAAGAACACTGAGCATGTACAATTTGTTTATATTTATCTATTGTCCCAAAATGTTGGGGACATGTCCCCAGCTAGAGTAATTCCTGGACATGCTCGCTCTTTCTCTCACTTATACGTTTAAAACGTACATAGAAGGGCAGTTCTTAAAGATTCTATGTTCCAATTTGTTTATATTTATCTATTGTCCCAAAATGTTGGGGACATGTCTCCAGCTAGCCTAGTTCCCGGACATGCGCGCTCTTTCTCTCACTTATACGTTTAAGGTTGCGCTAGTCGCCTCATTGTCCCATACAAAAACTTCCGAAGGAAATTATTAAACTGTTTGATGATACAAAGTTAAGCATTTTATCGTTTTGCTCCATATTTAACTTCCGTCTTTACAGATCGAATAATTGTTGTTTTTTATTTAAAGACCCCATTAAATGTTCGACTTCTCTGTCTAAATTTTAAACAATTTTCTGTGTTAAATCTCAAAGTCTAAATGCGTCTATTTCTTGAAAAGTTCACAAAATTTTATTATAAATTGATTTAAACAGTAAGTATGTACTTTGTCAATACTCTTTTTTTTTCAAAGGACCTTTGAATGAATTAACTACAGCTGCTTCCCACTATCACTACGATGTGAGGTGAAACAGCATGCTTATTAGGACGAGTTTGCGCAGCCTTATTCGTCTAAGAGAGATGGCTGCTGCCAAACTCCGCCTAGCGACAGTTTGAGTTGCAGACAGTTTGTATTAAGAGTTCATATGACGCCAAATAGACTATTACTTTGATCTAGATCTCAGGACTCGTGAGGTTTGCTGAATTAAAATATGAACACAGACAACTCTCCAGTTCATGAACTAAAAACGCTCTAGGCTTGTAACACGATTACTGATAAAATCCTCGATAGATTTTTGTGTTGAAAATACCTCGATTTCGTGAAATTTTAAGCAAGATCTCGTATTTTATAAGTAGTTTTTATAATATAAAATATTTATAAGAAAGACAATGGTAAAATCTTCATTTGCACTAGAGCATTTTTTTCATATTGGTTATAGTTTTTTTATAATTAATTTATTTCGTTAAAAGCGCACAAAAACCGATCGCATCTCTCTCTTCTTGCACGCTACAATGTATATCTTCTATCTTCTTTTAACAATTTGGCATCTGGTAGGCTCTTAAGCCCGCCGAGTTTCTTGCCAGCTCTTCTTAAGCGGGCCGCGTTCAGAGCTGTACCACGAGTTCAAAACGCGGCCCGCTACTTTGATTTATATTCATGGACGTGTCGCAAGTGCCTATGTATTAGGATTATGTGAAATAAACGCTTTTTTGAGTTTGAGTGACTACAAGAACTGTCCTTCTATGTATATCTATGTAGTTCTTTCTTATACTGATAATACAAAATATACAAATACAGATAATTTCATATATAACAGTTTTAGGTAAAGTATTTATTTCTTACTACTTATGTAAAATCTAATAAATAAAGATATCTCATAACAAAATAAAATGTTTTTCGAGTTCCGTACCAAAAGGATAAAAACGGTAGCCTATTAACGAGTCTTTGCTTTAATTCCTTTTCTTTTTTATAAATAAATATATATTCAAGGACATTTCACACAACGCTATCTGATCCCAAAGTAAGCTAGGAATAACCTGCTTGTGTTATGGGTATCAGACCACGGATATTAATACTTATATAAATGTTTTGAATTTGAATTTGAATTGAATTTGAATATACTTTAAAATACATACATATTATACATAGAAACACCCAGACTCTTGCGACAAACATTTATGGGTCACACAAATATTTGTCTCCGGTGGGAATCGAACCCACGACCTCCAGCGCCGCCGGCGGTATCACTACCGACTGCGCCACAGAGGCAGTCGGATTTCCCAACAAATACGAAAAGCAGAACAAAATACTTAAGGGGATTCCCATAGAACAAACGTGATTTATTGTCGTTTTAAATAAGAAACCCTCCGTTTTTCATATGGCTAAAACTCACGAATTTATGTTAAATAGATTTTTTAAATCATGTTTTCGAGTTTCTTTTTGTCAGTCATTTGGGATTGAAAGTACCTATGTAAATTCATAATTTTATAATTATTTTTTTCATTTTCATATTAGATATCTTATTCCATTTCCTCAGAAAGAAATTTTAACTCCGGATTGGCAGATTCATGAACTTCCTTTACCAACTCAGCGAGCTCGCCTGCTCCGTAACCCAGAAGTTGTCTCAAATCGCATACGAATTTGTATACGAACCTAGATTGAAAAGTAATAATCAAATTAATATTAACATACATACATATGGTCACCTCTTTGCGATTTGTTGTTTGTGATTGCGAAAACGACACTTGTACTATTCCACAATATTTATTATTATAAACCTGACCGGTTTCGCTTCACAGCATTTTCAAAGGTCTAGATGGAAGGACAAGGTTTTACTGTGATTTTAGACCTGACTTGTTACTGTCAACCGGGATCAACGGGTTAACGTGCCATCTGAAGCACGGAATCACTCGCAAATTAATGTCACAAAGTGGTCACGTGATGGTCACCCATCCATGACCGGCTACAGTAAATGTTGCTTACTACAGTGATCGTTTACAGAGCACTGAGATATGAGAGAGGCAACGAGCGCTTTATAATTACATACATACATATGGTCACGTCTTTATCCCCGAAGGGGTAGGCAGAGGCATATTATATGCCCACATTTCACCTTCTTTGTTTATAATTTGTCCCACGTAATAGGTGGTGAGCCGTATTGCCGTGTTTAAATGGACAGGCGCAGGTTGTGACTGCCTGCTGTTGAAATAAAGTCTTCAACTTGACTTAACGACTGCCATTTTACTGGCGACGGGGACCAACGGCTTAACGTGCCTTCCGAAGCACGGAAACGCTCAAATAAATGTCACAAAGTGATCACATGGATCGGCCATAGTGAAAGTTGCTTACTGCAGTAATCGTTTACAGAACACCGAGTCCACGGGGCCACGAGCGCTTCACATTTATAATTACAACTAATATTATAAATGTGAAAGTTCGTTAAGATGTTTGATACTTAATGACGCTCTAACGGCTGAACTAATCGGGCTGAAATTTGGTACAGGGATAGATTGCCTGGAATATCACATAGACTCCATATTATCCCTGGAATACGTTCCCATGGGATTTGGAAATGATAACGAAATTCCCTTCTATTTATCGCGGGAAAATGTGCAGGCGAAACCGCGAGCATCGTCTAGTATTATAATTGTGAAAATTTGTCAAAATGTTTGGATGTTTGTGATTCAATCACGCTCTAACGGCTGAACGGTCACGCCTTTATCCCCGAAGGGGTAGGCAGAGGCATATTATTTGCCCACATTTCACCTTTGTATAATTTGTCCCACGTAATAGGTGGTGAGCCGTATTGCCGTGTTTAAATGGACAGGCGCAGGTTGTGACTGCCTGCTGTTGAAATAAAGCCTTCAACTTAGCTCAACGACTGCCTTTTTACTGGCGACCGGGACCAACGGTTTAACGTGCCTTCCGAAGCACGGAAACGCTCAAATAAATGTCACAAAGTGATCACATGGATGGTCACCCATCCATGGACCGGCCATAGTGAAAGTTGCTTACTGCAGTGATCGTTTACAGAACACTGAGTTCGCGGGGCCACGAGCGCTTCAACGGCTGAACGGATCTGACTGAAATTTGGTATAGGGATAGATTAGTCTGGAATAACACATTTTTTTCCTAGAAAATGTTCCCAAGGAACGGGAAAAACGAGTATATCCTAAAGATTTCAATACATACATACCTTTTCCCAGGCACTTTAGCTATCATATCTCCGTCGTAATAATAGCGAAGTGCCCGCGAAAGTTTCTCGTAATTCATAGCGGGTTTGTGTTTCCGAGAGCCCCATAATCGAGCCACTCGCTCCGGCTCTAACAGTTTAAATTCGCCTTCGTTACCTAGGAAATCCATAACAATAAGGCGTCAATTCTCGATCTTGCGACTTAACGTAATTTACTGGTGAAACGTCATATATGGAACCGAAAAATAAACGAAAAAAAAGGACATATCATTCATAAAGTTTCGTCCCCGCATACAAGGATCGAGAATCGGCGCCCAAAGAAGCATTAAAATTATAAGTGTGAAAGTTTAGTAAAGATATTTGGATGGTTGTTATTCAATCACGCTCTCTAACGGATGAACGGATCTGGTTGAAATTTAGTACAACGATACATTATAGTCTGGAATAACTCACAGGCTACTTTTATCAAAAAATACATATCCACGACATGCGTGAACCGAATTTAACGTAAAAGTTGCCGCGGTCACCATCTAGTATGTTTTAATATTAAGGTGGCAAAGATATGCTTCCGATTCTCCTTATCTAATATATAAAATTCTCGTGTCACAGTTTTCGTTGCCATACTCCTCCGAAACGGCTTGACCGATTCTCATGAAATTTTGTGAGCATAATGAGTAGGTCTGAGAATCGGCCAACATCTATTTTTCATACCCCTGTGACCGGGAATAACATTCCACGCGGGCGGAGCCGCGGGCATCAGCTAGTAGAAATATAAGAAAGCTATTTAAAAAGTAGAACATACCATGCCATCTTATAATGTGAAAATATTCAGCGCTAGTCAACAATTCCAAAAGGAATTGCCACAGTTGTATTTGTCCGTTGTTACCGTTGCGTGACGTAACGTACGAATTCAACGTCATATCTTCGTCAGGGGAAGGCCGCACTACTATCTGAAAGTTTACTGGAACATTGGTGACGCGTTGTGCAAACCGAACGGCAGTCTATCAAATTCATAAGTGCCAGACAAGTCATTACTATCCGTTCGTTTTAACTTTGCCGCTGGCGTAGAGGCGTATACCCGAATTGTTAATTAGACGAAGTAAATTGACAGTAGCTAATGTCACTTCGTCATAGAAAATACGCAACATTGTATGAAGAAGTGACATTAGTTGCTGTCATTTACTTCGTCTAATTAAAAATTCAACTTTAGTATGGAGCCGAGCGGCAAAGTTAGAGCGAACGAGCAGTAATACTACTATGCCGGCAGACAAGATAAGCCACCTTATGGAAGGTGGTCATCGTGGCCTATGAACGTTTGCAACACCAGAGGTGCGTCAACCGCATTGATGATCCTGCAAGAACCTTCTAACATTCCCATAATGTAGGCGTTTGGGAATTAAGCAAATTAAGCGAGCGCAGAACGGCGGCGCCCTGTTGGACCTCACCGTGCTCGAACGCTCCGGACGCAGTGTGTCGTCACACTGCGTCCGGAGCGTTCTCGCTCGTTCGCGTTCTTTAAAGACCCTGTATTTGGGGAAAAATTACTATTGCAGTCCACTGCTAGAGGTGGACCTCTCCCAATCGTTATCTATCAGAGGGTGAATGGTTTTACTGTACAGTACTACCAGTTTTATAAGTTACACCGATGTACCTGCGCAGAACTCAATTTTTTGTAAGGCGCGAAAATATAAATACCAATCACAGCGCGCCACATATTCCCGGGAAAATACTCGCCTGCTATTGGCTGATGCGTACGCGCCATGTCTGGCTCGGCAGTCAGTCTGTCTAGACAACGGTGTAATCGCGTTCATTGCTCTGTGTAATATTATGAGTACAAGCATTAAGAGCGAGATAGCACATCCTGTTCACGTCTTGTTATTTTCGACCTTAAATTAGTAGCAATAAGTTCGATATTGCTTTGCAATTTTCATTCGGCTTAATTCGTCAGTGGGGGGGGGGCGTGCGTGAGTTGCTCACGTCCGCTGCCGTAATGGGCCTGCTTCTGTAAGGACGGTGAGCGACCCTCTCACCGTCCTCAGACCCCCTAAAAAATAGTGTAACTGTAACAGGAGTGACGCGTTTCATAAACCAAATGGTGGTCACAGATATTCATAATAGCCACTCATGTTTATGACTGGGTATCTGGTTATGCAATCAATCAATCAATCAAATCAGCCTATGGCAGTCCACTCCTGGACGCAGGCCTCTCCCAATCCTCGCCACAACACACGGTCTTGCGCCTTCCGCATCCAGTCCCAGCCCACGACTTTTTCCAGGTCATCGGTACATCTGGCGGTGGTTATGCGAAGGATATTATTAATAAACGACATATTTTATTCGCCATTATTCATTCACTCCCTTCTATTCGTATTAGTATTATTTTTCCGAAATAATATTATTTAGTTCAGCATAAATTTTCAGTTCAGCATACCTATGTTTACGAAGTGATTAAATGAATATGAATATGAATATGAATAAACATAAAATGGGGGAAGGTGGCTATACATATTATTTTTGGTGAATATAGAGAAATATACAGCTTGTATGTTTGTTTCCATCGAATATGCTCCGAAACTACTGAACCGATTTGAAAAATTCTTTCACTGTTGGGAAGCTACACTATCCCCGGGTGAGATACGTTATATTTTATTCCCGTATTCCCACGGGAACTACGCGTGTGTAACCGTGTGACATTCGATAGTAGAGAAATAATTACCTGTTTAGGTTTCTTCTTAATAGCCGAATGTGGTACTTCTAATGGATCTTTATTCGGTTGGTTTCCGTCAGTTTGAACCACAGCTGAAAAAAAAAAGATTTTTACAATAATCTCACTAATATTATAAATGTGAAAGTTTGTGAGTGTGTATGTTCGTAACTTTTTTACATTCTAACGGTTGAACAGATCTGGCTGAAATAAAATATATGCATACTTTTAGTCCCTAGAATAAGTTCTCGTGGGAAGCGGGAACGGGAACAAAGATCCACGTGGACGGAGGCGCGTGCGTCATCTTGTGTTTAAATATATTTGGGATAATCACAGTGTTTTTTAGTTCAAATTAAACTAATGATTATATTTATTAGCTTATTTTTTGGGCTAGTTAAATTCCACATTTCACCACTGTATATCAATAGAACACAGCTAGTTAGTGATAAAATTTACATGGATACGGAGTAGGCAAAGACACTGTTTCACCAAATCTATTCAGATATTTCATGGCTTCATTACTGGTACTCCTGAGCCTGGCTGTTTGATTCGATCTGATCTTATTAGAGTTATTAGGATGGTATTTAGGATCGATGCAAGCAGAAAGCATTATTAAAGGTGAAATAGATAGGTTCCCTTTATGAAATAAGCCACGATTTTTGTTCAACTTCCATCAACCCTTGCCAAAAAGTGTATTGTGATTATGTGTGCCAGTGTGTGTGTGTGTCTAAACCATCTAAGCATCGCTATAAAATAAAACTTACCTATAAATTTACACTTCCGTAGCAACTCAAAATGTGTCCAAAATAAGTCCCCCGGGTCAGAAGGGACTTTTTCTCTGTTGAAAATATACAAAAGATTAGATTATTGAAAGATGACATAAAATAAGGAAAGCCGATCTCAACCGGGTTGGCAAAAGGCTCAGAGGATGATTATATGATACAACAGGCTTCCAAATAAAAAAAAAAGTATGCCCTTAATTAAGTTCAAAAAGTGTATTTTTTTTTACGTGTGGAAATCCTACATGGATGCTATGCCGGACTCCTACCGACTAAAACCACACGATGCCCTACAACTGTCTACGGCCGGGAGTCCCAGGTAAGCCCTCGGAAGGATGTCCCAGGGCTCTCGGCAGACTTTGGCGAACACTTCAACCTCGCCTATGGGGTTCGGGTGCCATTCCGCGTCTGGGTAGTTGGTTCGGGTGTTAACCCGCTACTAGGGGAAGGCGGGGGGGGGGGATTTGGGTACTGTCCCACCACTATGAGGGGCAGAGATATTCGCCATCGTCTTGGCCTGCTTCTGTAAGAACGGCGAGCAGCCAGCCCACCGTTTTCAGGCCGGTCATGGAGGTCGGTAGTCTTGGGCGTATACAAGCCTGCGACGACCTCCCGCCGAGCCCAGCGAGCAAGAGAGGAAAAGTGTATAGAAAGTAAATTATACTGCAAGAGCTACTACACAATTGACGATGGTTGCATCAAAAGGAAGCCTGAAAATGATCTGCTTGCTCTACTGGATTCTCAAACAATAGTTTACAATTTTTGGTTTATTTTACTTATTGTAAATTGTAATTAGAGCACAAAAAGAATAGCCCGCCGAGTTTCTTGCCAGTTCTTCTCAGGCGGGCCGCGTTTCGAGCTGGTGGTACTAACTTTGATTTGTATTCATGATTTGTCGCAAGAGCCTATGTATTAAAGTATTAATACACGTTCCGATTTGGTTGGACCCGACCAAATATCGGCCGACGGAGCAACCAATCCAACATTGCTACAGACGTTCCGACGGTCGGACATCCAACCATCAGTTGCCTATGCTCTGTCGTAGTGTACGTACGTCATGCCACCCGCTCTTTCAAAGCAAGCGCTACAACTCTATCGGCTATCGCTATAGTTGTGACAGCTACATTAGTGCCCCAAAAGAAAAAAGAAAGAATAGAAAAGAATGGGCAAAATTTTATTTAAGTAAGCATAATTTTTAAGTATAATTGAGTACCTATGCTTAATTTCTTATTTACTACAATATATCAGTAAACTATGCCTCTGTCTACCCCTTCGAGGATAAAGGCATGATTATATGTATGTATGTTTTATTACAATAATCCTTGTGGGTTAAGTCTTACAGACAAGGAAAGTATTTATACAATATAAGTCTAAAAGGTTCACTATTATTCCGCGTTCTGTTATCGCATTTTCCGCGTCGTTAATTTTGACATCCTACATCGGCTGTGTGGCATGCGACTGAGCTGCATTCAGTCGGATGGAACGCTCCAGATGTACCGATTTGGTTGGATGGTCGGCTTGTCGGATGCGTCGGCGATCCATCCAATAATAATTATGTCGGGCCGACCGCCTTACACACTTTCCGATTTGGTTGGTGTCGGGTGGTTGGATCTAACCAAATCAGAACGTGTGTTAATACTTTTAGGATTATGCTACTTCCTACTTAATATTATAAATGTGAAATTTTCTTAAGATGTTTGGATGTTTGAATGTTTAGATGTTTGGATGTTTGTTACTCAATCACGCTCTAAAGACTGAACGGATTGGGCTGAAATTTGGTACAGAGATAGCTTATAGCCTGGAAAACACAGAGGCTACTTTTCATTCCGGGAATATGTTCCTACGGGAAGCGGGAACGGGTACCGAAAATCACGCGGGTGAAGCCGCGCGCATCAGCTAGTGCGAAATAAATGTTTTTTTGAGTTTGAGTATGACAATGACATAAAATAAGGTTCGTTTTCCCCTGAAAAAGTAAATATATTTTTCTTCTATTTTGATGTAATAACAACGTGCAATAGTCTAATATTATAAATGTGATAGTTTGTGAAGATTTTTGGATATTTGTTGCTCAATCACAACCCTAACGGGTGAACGAATTAAGATGAAATTTGTTACAGAAATAGATCTGATGATAGATAGAGCCTGGAAAGCACAGTCTACTTATAATCCCGGGAATATGTTCCCATGGGAAGCGGGAACGAATACGACAGAGAAAATACATAGCTTATACTTACTTAAACTCAACATTAGTTATAGTACAAAGTTCAGTTCCGCTAATATTCCAGTCAGATAGTTTGACTCCAGTCAAATTGAACTGTCGTACTGCCCATTGTATCCACAGCTTAACATGTTGAACTGACCTGTGTTTCAAAAAAAAATATCTTACAATATTATAAATGAGAAAGTTTGTGAGTGTGGATGTCTGTGGATGTTTGTTACTCAACCACGCTCTAATAACTAAGCTCTAGAATAACACATTTTTATTATCTTCTTGTGGGGACGCCCTGTATTGCCGCCCATTTCGTCCATTTCCATGGACCTCTCCAAGGGATGGGTTTGGGTATCCCAGCAATCCTCACGGCGCCCCGTCGAATCTTCTGGTTTCTTTGCAGAACCTCACTATCTGATCCACCTTCAGATGTTCCAGGTCTTCTTGTCGGTCATTTAGAATAACTATGTGTTATTCTTAGTACCAGGTATAGTTCCTTTGGGAGACGAGAACAGAACAAAATTTGAAGCCGTGAGCGTCATCTAATATTAAAAAAGTTTTAAAAGTTCAGATCCAGACTCGCGCGTGGAGGATTTCGTAACAGAAAAAACGGTCAAATATCACGTTTGTTGTAAATGGAGCCTTATTTATCTATACTAATATTATAAAGAGGAAAGATTTGTTTTTTTTGTTTGTTTGTAACGTATAGGCTCCGGAACTACTTAACCGATTTGAAAAATTCTTTCACTGTTGGGGAGCTACACTCTTTGCGGTGAACATAGGCTATATATTATTCCCGTATTCCCACGGGAACGGGAACTAAGCGGGTGAAACCGCGGGACGTCCGCTAGTTTTATTATAATAGCAATCAACTCCAAAGCCAGATTGTATCGGACATCAGATTGGATTGTTTTTACAAACAGATGGCCAAGAAGCGGGTTGGACAAAGAAAAATTTTTTAGGCTATTGCATAGCTTCTATCGCGGGCCTTGAGCGTGGATACCGAATCAAGAAATTCCGTAACGAAAATCTTCGCACTTCATATACCTACGTGTACACGTGAGCGTTTGCATAACGTGTACCTATGTCTATGAAGTGAAGTAGGGTGAGGTGGGGTGGGCTGAGGTGCGTAGGGTGGGGTGAGGTGAATTGGTGTGAGGTGGGGTGGGGTGAGGTTAGGTGGAGTGGGATGGGCATCAACCCCACCTCACCTTTCTCCACGTAAGGTGAGGTGGGGTTGAAAAGTCTAAAAGCTCGAAAGTTCAAAAGTCCAAAGTTCAAAAGTACAAAAGCCTAAAGCCCAAAGGTCCACAGTCAAGTAGGTACTTGGTACTTTGTTGAACATAGGCCTTAAAATATTTCTTTGTAGAAATAATTATACTAGCATAGTTGATAAAAAATGCTATGCAATAGCTTTACCGCGGCAGTCCCCGAGTGACACACATCTTTTTTTTTATTTTTATAGTTTTATGCTTGGGAAATCTAAGATTAGAGCGTAGGTGTGATCTGCAGGGAGCATCAAGAGAGCGAAAAAATGAGAACCGCTCACTCAGATAGGAAGGAGAAGAAGGGTTGTGGAGGATATTGAAAAGAAGGCAGAGGATACGAGTGTTTCGGCGAAGGCGGATTGGGAGCCACTTGAGTTCTTTGCGAAGGTGGGAAACATGATCAAACTTTCTAAGATTAAATATGAAGCGTATACATAAATTTTGCAACCTCACAAGTTTATCTAGAAGCTCCTCTGTAGCGTCCAAATAGCAAGAATCAGCGTAGTCAATAATGGGTTGAATAATAGTTTGGGCGAGACTAATTTTCGTCCTCAGGGGCAAGAGATTTTGGAGGCACCTTAAAGAGTGAAAGGAAAAATGCACCTTCTTGCTGACATTATTAATGTGGGCGCTCCAAGATAAAGTAGTATCCATTATCACACCCAGGTTCTTCACGGAGTCTGCGTAAGGTATTTGAATACCGGCTAGAAGTACAGGAGAAGGTTGAGACTCCGAAAGAATGTCACAATGGTATTTACTACCGATGATAATGGCTTGCGACTTCGCGGGGTTAATACGCAATCCGACCGAATTGGCCCAGTCACTCAGTCTATTCAAATCCTGGTTTATGGATGATATCGCGGGGAGGGGATCGGTAGCCGAAAAATGACGGTACAGCTGCAAGTCATCAGCATAGAGATGGAAGTTATTGGAAATAAGGCTGGTAAGTTAATGAAGACAGAAAATAAAAGAGGAGATAGCACGCCACCCTGAGGAACACCCGCAGATAGCTCGCACCAATCCGACGATGTCTGACCGATTCGAACACACTGAGAGCGCCCTCGAAGGTATGAATCAAACCAAGAGATAGCTGAAGAAGAGACATTTATAGACCTTAATGTACCTAGCAGTACATCAAAATCCACGGAGTTAAAAGCGCTGCTAAAGTCAAGCAGAACTAGTAGGGTTAACTGTTTACACTCCATAGCCCAGCGAATGTCATCCGTCACTTTAACAAGTGCAGTGACAGTGCTGTGCCCGGCGCGAAATCCAGACTGAAAGGGGCTGAGAGAATTAGCAGAAGATAAGAAGAGGGAGAACTGCCGATGGACAATATGCTCAAGAACTTTAGAGAGAAAGGGAAGAATGGAGATTGGACGGTAATCAGATGGCAAGCAGGGGTTCGATGTTTTAGGAAGAGGTACAACAAACGCCGACTTCCAGACCTCAGGAAAGGAGCTAGAAAATAATGAATAATTGAAGATGTGAGTGATGACAGGTAGTATTATAGGGAAAAAGGCAGGATCATCCTTGAGCAAATGCCATCGTTTCCCGAAGCTGTTGAAGAAATAGACAGTAGGGATCTCTTAACGTCGGACTCGGAGACCGAGTGAAACTGAAAAGGAGAGGTCTGAGGCACAGGCTCACCCAGTAGTCGCTGTAAAGTGGCACCTTTCACATTTACATCCAAGGAGACAGGTGGCCGTGAAAAATGTTTATTTAGCACATTGATGTCAATGTCCCTTGTGTCAGAGACTGGAGATTAACCTATGCCAACAGACCTCAGGAACCTCCAGGTATCAGCAGAATTCCGACTGTTAAGAGAATCATAGAAATGGCGTCTCCTTGCATCTCTACACATCCGACTGCAACGGTTGCGTAATGACCTAAACGCTACCAAGTTTTGTTCCGAGGGACTATTTTTAAGTCGCCTTTTCGCTTTGTCTCTAAGAGCCATAAGATTTTTAATAATTTGGTTCAACCAGGGAGCCGGGTAATGCTTGATACGTACACGTTTGACGGGGGCATGTCGGTCGAACAACGCTATAACAGTGGAATTGAAAAAGCCAACCATATCATTAACATCAGCCGAGTTGAAGACCAATGACCAATCAGCAGAAGCCGCATCAATTTGTAGTGCCTCCAAATCAGTGGCGGATACAGGGTAGGGGCGCGGGGGGCGCGCCCCCCCCCCCCTTCGGTGGCACACGCACGTGTCGTTCGTCCGCGCCGCGCCAGGCCACCCAAAATATTTTGGCTTTGAACTATAATGCTTCCTCTACATTACTCGCGAAGTTCGACGAATACGATAGTGTAGAGTGGCACTTCATCAAAATTTTTCTTTACCTCGGGCGACTTTGCCGACGAACTTCGTTCAACTTCGCGTATAATGTAGAGGAAGCATAACAATCTTAAGCGGACGGCGTGGACGACGCGATCGTGTGTGTTCAGTGTCTATCCTGCTCTAACATTAGTTATAGCAGGATAGATACAGTGTATGAAATACTACGAATGCGGCAAGCGTTGGCGGGCACACACTCGAACATACAGACATAACATCACGCCTGTTTTCAAACGGAGTAGGCAGAGACTATGGCTTTCCCTTGCCACGATCCTGACGTATCCCTTTCACTTCTTCTACTTTCATAAGTTCTTTCATATATGCTCTCCGATAAGGGGTACTCTTGACCTGGCCTTTTTCCAAAAGATGGCCCATTCACTCTCTCACACAGTTTCTTTGTTTATCCATCAATGTCACTCCACTATACTTCGCCAACTTCTCATTTCCACTGCATTAATTTTACTTTCATGCGTCTTCGGCAACACCCAACTTTCACTGCCATGCATAAGTGTAGGCACAAGCACTCCTCTATGTACAGCCATCCTTGCCTTTTTAGACACATGCTGACTGCTCATAAAGGCGTGAATGACTCCATTCACTTAATTACCTGCCAAAACTCTTCGTTAAACATCATAGTCACACTTTGCATCTCTTGCAAATTTTCACCCCAAGTACACAAACTCTTTTACCTGTTTCTCTCTTTGTCATTGGATGTAAATTGGGAATTCGTCATATTTTCTTCTCTTTCAAAAACCATTACTTTTGTCTTTTCTACATTCTCTTTCATACCTCTACTTTAAAACGCATCATGCATTATGTTAACCATCAACTGCAACACCTCCGCCGATGAAGCTAATATCACCTGATCGTCCGCATATAGGAGGCATTTGATGGTCAGCCATTCATTTTTAAACCATACGCACACTCTAGCAGTGCTTTCAAGCAGCTGTCTATGTACAGGTTCAACAGACACGGTGACGCTACACAACCTTGTCTCACACCTTTTTCAATATGAAAAAGTCTGTGCAAGCTCAGTTTATCCTGACACAAGCACTGAAGTCTTCATACAGAGATTTCAGTGCTCGTATTAAGGTTCCGTTCATGGTGTTATCACTTAGAACTGAGCATTGAATTATAATGTAACCAACTTACGTAGGTTCTCAACGTTGCAGTTACATTGAGACTTGTCATAATATTTAATTTCGTTTCATTATAACGTAAGAGTTTCCAGAAACACGTGGTAGTTGGCGCTGTATGCAATATTAAAAAATCTAATATTTTAGTTAAAAATTCACAACTAGATGGCGGTGTGCCTTTTTTTAAATCGCGGTATGGTTTCGTTACATAGGGTTATATAAGTAAGACTACTTTTCTGCCAAAGGTAGTTCATTATTATTTTTTACGATCTTAAAACTAATTTTTCTAAAAGATTCAAGTTTACTTAAATATATTTGTTACACTCGATTTTTATTTCATGGCCACGCAGTCAGAAAGTTTCTTGCAATAGCTGCTTGGCACCGCTGGTGTCGTCACTTAGTCGAGTGACGTCTCTATCTCATAATATACAAATGTACTCTGTGGTTCCGTTTACTCCATACCTGGACAGGACAGTGTTGTCCACATTTCATTCCTCACCACTCTATCATAGACCTTTTCCAAGTCTACAAAGATGCAGTAGACTTTTTGACTTTTTGGCAAAACCTTTTCAGCTACTTTTTTTTCTTTCCGAAATCCTGCTTGCACATTCCACATTTTGGCTTCCGTTTCAATTATCACTCTTTTTATCAGCACTTTTGCATATAGTTTGTCTACAACACTGAGCAAGCTTATGCCGCGGTAGTTCTTGCACTCTCGCTGCGACCCTTTCCCTTTGTACAGCGGCACTATGACAGATTTACACCATTCCTCTGGTACACTGCCACTTCGCCAGCAAAGGTTTAAAAGGCGGTACAGCTGGCAAGCTACCACGCCACATCCCGCTTTCAACATCTCGACAGAAATCCTATCAATTCCAGCAGCATTTCCTAATTCATACCATTCAACGCTTCCACAATTTCTTTCATACTTAAATCGCTTTAATCGTCAACTTCATTCCATTCCAAGATATGAGTTCTCTCTTCGTAAATCCTCTTTTTCAAACAAACTTTCGAAATATTCCTTCCATCGTTTTAGCACACATTCTTCTCCTTTCACTAAACTTCCCTCACGGTTTCTTATGTGAGTTGTGATGAAGTCTTTTGAGCCCCATTGATCTTATAGACTTCCAAAAGAAACGACGTGCCCGTAGTCACCGAGGGTGAGTTAGGGGCGGCTGTACTGCGGCTTAAATCCCGCAGAAACACCGCCCCTGGACCCGACGGCATTCCAGGCCGAGCGTGGGTTCTGGCTCTCGAAGAGCTTGGGCCTCGACTAATTGGCTCGTTCATCACCAAACTTTCCCAGTACACTTTCGTATCCATCGCGCTTCACTCCCACCCAACCATAAAATCAGCTAACATTACTATCCTCTCGTTTCGTTTACATTTATCCTGAATATCACTCATACTCTAAATACGTATAAAAATACTATAAAATACGTCATGTGGCTCGCCATCGAGAAAGCCGTGCTCGTGGAGCTCACGGTGCCGTGGGAGACTAACATACCTAAGGACCACGCTGTAAAAACAAATACTTTGAATTGATCAAGAATGGCTATGTGGTTAATCTCTAAGCCGTAGAAGTAGGAGCAAGGGGAATACCAGCTAAATCTCTATATGATCTACTTAAAGACCTAGGTTTGTCAAGAGCTTCAGTAAACTGCTCATTAAAACGCATTTCCAAAGCGACATTGTTAGGATCTTATCAAATCTGGTTAGGCAGGGAACATTGCGAACGCTTATGAACACCTATCTTAAGGTGGCCACCCTAAACCTACTCAAATGGGTCGCAAGCCCCAGACACCCTCACATTATTTCCCTGTGTACCACGCTATGGACCCGGCACGGCGTTGGTGGTTTTCGTTAGGTCCCTTGAACCTTGTATTTTTACTGTATTATCCCCTTGAGATTTTTCTGTATCCGCCACTGCTCCAAATCCATACCCCTGAAGTTGCGAAGAAAGCAGATTTGTTTGACCTTCCCTGGAGTTATAATGTTGATCCTGCCTTCAACAGACCAGCAGTTCCTCACGCCGAAGTGTTGCCTTGCAGCAATGAACACACGATGCCTCGCTTTAGTCAAAAACTCCGAAACAGTAACAGGCGTACCTTTTAATGATGCTTTACTGTCCCATACAAATTGTCGCTGCTGCACTCCATGAAACCTTACGAGAATAGGGCGGATCTTCCCTCGAGCACCACCCAGTCTGTGGCAAACATTAAGGTGTTGTGGGCCTACTTCAGTGAGCTTCATATCAGCAGTCATAACACCAAGGATAACCTCATGAAGGTTTTCACCAGGGCTCTCCGGAATGCCATGGAACAGCAACACTTTTCTTCTACTCATGGTTTCATGCCGATCCATTCCCAAGGTGAGCAACTCAATCTGCGACCTGAAGCTGGATAGTGTCTGCCAAACAAACTTTTTAAAGTTGCTGAAGTCAAGTGCCAGTGTTGCTGCATCCGGTGTTGTGGCAGCATCCGGGGATGAGATGTTCATGAGTTTTTCATCATACTCAGCCAATTTAGAGGTAAACAGTGTCTTCAGCTCCTCCAGACCGTTGGCTAGTTTGAGGTCCATTCTTGCTTTGTTATTATGATGGCTTGGGTCACTTACACAAGTTAATTGTCACTGGACAGCAAGTACAGGTGAGTACTAAATACAATTAGCACATTAAACTTATTAAACACTATTTAATTTAATTAAAATTAATATAAATGCGGGAGCTCAAAATTTTGCGTGTTTCACTTGCGACTACCCCTCTTTATATCTCGGTCTTTATATCTTTATGTCTCGGTGGCCGAGCAGATAAAGCGTCCGGCCGGTATGCCAGAAGGTTTGAGTCCTAAGCCTGATATTTTCAGCTTCTCCAAAATGTTGTACATACCATTGATTGGGGTCATCAGGTAGCCTGGTGCGGTGTTCACTGTTGAACATAGAGTCTACCACCCACTTAACCGTGGCCGAATGAGGTTGTATAGAGGTTTCCTCTACTAAGTGCCCTAGCATTGTGTAATTGAAGATGCACATGTGTTACAGAAACATAGTTGGGGATGCTCTCATCATTCTACTGTTGTTCCAATTTTGGAACTGAATTCAAAATATCTATAATTTTGAAAAGCAATTAGTATGCTAACTTCTTGAAGAGAAAGAATTAAGTCAGTTGAGAGTAGTAGTGTCTTGGTGGCCGAGCGGATAAAGCATCCGGCCCGGTATGTCAGAAAACACAGGTTAAAGTCCTGACCATTATATTTTTTAACATTAAATTTAAGAAAGTGAAAGAATTGAAAGAGATGAAAGAATTAGACTTGTTGGTTTAGTAGAAAGTCATCCGGTCCAGTATACCAGAAGATGCAGGTTCAAGTTCTGTTCGATTTGAGAATTCCAGCTAGTCCAAAATGTTGTACATACCATTGATTGGGGTCATCAGGTAGCCTGGTGCGGTGTTCACTGTTGAACGTTGAGTCTACCACCCACTTGACTGTGGCTGCATGAGGCTGTATTGTGGTTTCCTCTACTATCTGTTCAGGAACTGACATTGTGGCTTCTTCTGAGTCCAAAACTGTAATGAAGACAAAAAGATTTAAGCCGAAACCTCATACATATAATAAGTCACCATAAAATGTAAAAACCGTTAGAAGATTGCAATCCGGAATCCTACCGACTAAAAAACCTCACGTAACGCCCAATAGCCTATGGTTATGAGCCACAGGTAAGCCAAGGATGTCCCAGGATGAAGATTGCAATCTACCTCAGAGATAGAAGAATAAAAAAAATTACAGATTCAAAAATACAATTCCATGTGTTGTCATTATCTCTGAAATACCTACAAATCATACAGATGTCGAATTTAAAAATTTTTTTTTAGTTGCAGCCTGCTCAATATTGCATTGTTTACATTAGCGACAATGCGACGATATTCAAAAAATACATAGTTCTTGAGAAATACAAACCCGTTTTGGGTACAGCACCGTAAAAAACCGGCTTACAACAAACGTGATTTCTTGCGGATTTTTGGTACGGAATCCTACGTGCGTGAGTCCAACTCGCACTTGGCCTGCGTTTTTTAATTTACATTTTTTACCGTACAGGCAAAGTAAATGGTGTAGCAAAGAGGTAAAATGTTTAAGTTTGTATGTAGGACTAGCTGATGCCCGCAGCTTCGCCCGCGTGAAATTCGTACCCGCTTCCCGTGAGAACTTATTCCCGGGATAAAAGTGGCCCAAGTTACTCCTTATTACATAAGCTATCTGCCAGTGAAAGTCCCGTCCAAATCGGTCCAGCCGTTCCAGAGATTAACCGAACAAACAGTACACGTACAGTACAGACTCCCAACCGTAGGCTGTTAGGTAGGATACCTGTGGTTTTTAGTCGGTAGGAGTCCGGCATAGCATCCGTGTAGGATTTTCCTTACGTAAAAGGAAAGCGCTAACTATATCAACTTACATGTATCAGGAGTCTGATGCGGCAACTGTACCAGCTCTTCATCAGGCTTCAAAACATCCAGGATGTTGATTTTTCTCTCATTGGATCTGATCTGTATATTCACTTGTACCACACCTTCACCTCTTATACATTGTTCTACTAGAGTTTTGTGGTTTTCTAGCTGGAAAAGTAATTTAATAAGAATTTAACATTTGCCACATGGAGCCCCGGCCTGGGGGCCATGGGGCCTGGCAACGGGAAAGAGTGCAAAATGTTGTCACCCAATTCATTCCAAAGGTGTCGTAATAGGCGACTGTGGGAACACTTTCACAAAACGATGCACTGCGCAGAGAAGGAAATCTCGAAATGAAACCTGGTTGTCAGTAAATTGACAATTTATTGTTAAGCCAATTGGAAGGCCTAATGGGCTGGTTGAAAATTTTTAACCGCGGGTCTTCACGACCTGCGCCTGTCCATTTCAACACGGCAATAGGTTATAGCATATAGACCTATTATGTGGGACATAAAATGATATGGTGAAATGTGGGCGCAGACTATGCCCCTGCCTACCCCTTCGGAGATAAAGACGTGACTATATGTACGTTCAATTTTCATGATCCCACTGACATGATAAATGACACTGACATAGTGTCATTTATCATTTAGACTGGTCATTTGCGATTCGGACTTGTGCATGAGAGGTTCCGTACCAAAAACCAGTAAGAAAAATCATGTGTGTTGTATGACGGTGCCGTTGCATTTGTTTTTTGTGGTTACAGTGACAACAGAAATAATATACATTATCTGTGAAAATTAAGTAATGATTCATGAGTTAAAGCCTGGAGACAGACAGAAAGATCGCCGTCTCGTTTTTACTCTTTGGGTACCTTAAAATGTAGACAAAACCCTACCGTTTTACAGAATCCTAAAAACAAAACAAAGTCTTACCATTTTAGCATTTTGTAGCCAGAATGTGTAATCGGACAAGTCGGCACCAAGTCTCCTTTCCAGCATTGCTTTAAGACGAGAGAGCCTTGTTCTAATATCCATTAGTTGTACTATTACCTCCTCTGAAAGGCAATAAAAATAATATTAAAACCAGACACGTGGGAGTCACACTCGTGCATGAAGGGGTTCTGTACCAAAAAAAGATATATAAATTAACAGTAAATTTAAGAGAATACTTTTTTTATATATTCTTACTAATCTGTTGTTGATAGTGTCATCTATTGTTGAAAATACACATTTTAGTAACACAAGGACAATGTTGTGGGCTATACATTGATGAATATTTTTGTAAACTGTACTTTAAACATCGAATGTATATCTGTTTTTGTCCCATTAAATAAATAAATAAATTTTATAAATAAAAGATATGAAATGTAATTCTTCTTGTATGAGTGCCCCATTAAATATTTGCTCTAACTGTTTTTAGTATTTCTTGTGTGCAGCAACAGAAATACACAATGATTCTATGCAAATTTGAACTCTCTGGCTATCATGGTTTTTTGGGATACTGACGGCCAGAGGAACAGCAGAGTGAGTAATAAGGTCCCATTTTTATCCTCTGGGTACGGAACCCAAAAAATGATACCAAAAAATTCTTTGAACTATTGCCAATGCCGTCAAATAAAATAAAAATGTCAACGGCTGGGTTTACTTTTAATTTAAGTACATATTTTATATTTTACTGTACAACTTTTGCTGCATTTCTATTTGCTGTGGAATACGGGACGTCCCAAAATTAACTTAATAGAGATCAACTTCATTTTTGGGCTGCCTTACGCCAAACGGTACCATGCTGGGGTACATAAGTTGGTACAGAGCTCAGATTCGAATTTTCATCTCTTCATCTTGACTTCATTGGTTTGTGAACAGGTGTACAATTTGCAGTTTAGGCCGAATTCAGATCAAAAGACTAGCATTATAATATTTTTTTTAAAATTATTATACATACAAAACACATTACAATCATAAGCTATGACTATAAAAATTACCGTTCTGTTCTGAATTCTAACGTAAACTAGTGCACACAGTAAAAAATACAGAATATACAAGAAAGACACTAAATTATAAAAAAACAGAAGTTTACACAGCAATGACATGCTAATTAATTTACTTATTATTTAATATTTATATAATATCATCTAATATTTATGAGGGATATCTTTCAGAATATGCTCATATCTTATATAGCTGGGATCAAATATATCAAAGTGCGAGTTCTTTTTCGCCAGCTCATTGTATTGTATAGGGTTGTAATTGTAGGTTGTAAAGTGATCCCAACGCACCCCCATTGAATCAACTTTTAAGCTAATAGGTAATGTAAAACTCACCAGTACTATCTGTACTTTGCATAGTGTCATCCTCATCAGCTGTGTCTGAAAACACTGCTAAAGGAGCCTGTAGAATTTCACTTCCTCCATTTATTAGGCCTGCAGAAAATTATTGCAAAGATTCAATTAATATTTATGATAAAAGTAATGTTTGTCATCATAGAAGAGTAAAATAATTTAATGTCCTTTTCATAATGAAGCTATAGGTGTGGTGCTAATGAATATAAAAGTACCTAGGTAATTAGACACTTCGTTTCCAATGAAATAAATCAGCCATTAAGTTAAACTAATAGCACTGATTATCAGAACAGGAAATTACTTCTTCCAAACTATAACCTTGATCATTAATACTATACAAAAACTAGTGATTTCGATACGGTTAGGACTTACCCAGGTCGGATTCAGTAACGTATTGAGGTATAATTGATAATGGATCCGAATTTTCCGCAGTGTTTTCATCAAAACCATTTTCTACTTGTTCCATTTTGATAGCTCTTACATTTAGGAGCTCGTTCAAATCCGTCACCTCCATTATTAGATTACTTTATTAAAGTAACTCAGCAAACCACAATTTTTAGATAGCGAGACGTAATTTAAATATAATTTTGTTACACTTAGAGCAAAACTTTTAATGATTTTAGATTTGAAATTTTAGGAAAAGGAAATCATTCATCAGACACTTCCGCGTGCGCCAAAATTATTTTCAACGAACCATAAACAATTGTCGGTATTTGACAGTAATGACAGCATTTGTCTGATTTTATTTTTTAAATTGTTAGTTTCACATGGAACAGGTACTGTAGACCATACTGCCAAAGCATGGTTAAATTTTAGTCATAATTTCATCAATATCAAAATCAAAATCCTCGGCCTCTACATCTTCGCTAAGTATAGTCGCTAAGTCAAGATTAAAAGTCAGTCTAATTTGTGTTAGTAAAGCAGTGAGAACTTCACTGAAACTTTCGAATGTGCGGAATTGTAAAAATAAAACCAGTTTTGTATTAAGGTATTTGTGATCTTCATCCGAAAGCGTAGGTATAATATTATACGATAAATTTATAATTCAATGCAAATTAACCTGTAAAATCTTGAGTGTAAAGTAATTGTTAAAAGGCCTCCATTGCCCGCCTTCTTGAATGTTGTGTGCGATTTATTTTTGAGGCACTACACTCGCATTACCGGCCCTGCAAATCCTTCTTGAATTGACGTCCCACTCAAGTCAACCGATCAAATCCCGAGACACAACGTATGAGCCCGAACTCGACCGCAAGCAGCACTGCTGTCGGTGAAGTGCAAAGAGAATACAATACTACGTAAGAGGTGAAGTGCAGCACCACTCTGGTCCTCATACATTCTGTATAGATTTATCTATACCTACTAATATTATAAAGAGGTAACGTTTGTGAGGTTGTGAGTTTGTGACGCTGTAAGGGGTAATCTCTGGATCTACTGAAACGATATTCAAAATATTTCACGAATAGAAAGCTACATTATTGTGGAGTGTCATATGCTGTAAATCATCACGCTACAATGAACGGGAGTTAGCAGCAATAAAAAATGTAACATAAACGAAGTTGTGAGGGTCAGCTAGTATTAGAATACATTCCGAACTCGGCAGCAGCGTCGCGACTGCACTGCAGCGACAGCATTCCTGCGCAGGCGGCACTGTCGCCTTGCCGCATGCCATGCCACCGCGATAGACAGCAGTGACGTCATCGCCGCTGCTACTGCTCGTTCGCTCTAAGTTTGCCGCTCGGCTCCATACTAAAGTCGAATTTTTAATTAGACGAAGTAAATTGACAGCAACTAATGTCACTTTTTTTTTTTTTTTTTTTTTTTTTTTTCTTTTTGTTCTTGGACTTTCTCGGTTTGAGAGTATGCCAAAGTCAAGTAAATTTCATTGTGAAATATAAATCATTTTTATGTTATGATTCTTCTTATGAGCAGCGTATTCATGTATGTCCAAGTTTGGACTAACTAAGTTCTACTCTAGTAAGGCGGTGGTACCTTACTAGGGCTTGCTGTGGAATTCGTCGACAAACCTAAAAACTCGCGTTTTACTGCGCTTAGTCACTTTCCAACACTTTTGCACGTTGTCGAACCTTTATGTTTAATATTCCACCATATATTACACATAAACACTCAAAATTACACTAGTTTTGAAAAATTATTATAACACAATGTAACGCTTGTCTGAAAGTTTCCCGCCGAATCCCAATGTCACTTTTTCATACAATGTTGCTTATTTTCTATGACGAAGTGACATTAGCTACTGTCAATTTACTTCGTCTAATTAAAAATTCGGGTATACGCCTCTACGCCAGCGGCAAACTTAGAGCGAACGGGTAGTATGGTAGGTGGGTAGGTACGAAAATCATTCATCTAATTCAAAATAGGAACAATTAATTGACTTTAATGTATTCATATCCATCCCTTTATGCAATACGTTGTGAAAGTAAGTTAAATTGAGTTGATAGTATATACCTATGTGGAAGAATAACACCACGTGCAGCGCGACACTGCTGCCGTGCTTGGAATCAACGCGGCAGGCTGCATTGCAGCGACATCAATGCTGCTTGCGGTCGAGTTCGGACTCATACCTTTAACCTCTTTCGCTATTAACTCTAGATACCTACGATACATCGGCGAGTTGATGCCAAGAGCAAGAGCACAGAAGGCCATTCAAAAATTGAAATAAACCATCTTTATTATTTTAATATTACACGCATAGCTCCCAAACGGATTGACCGATCCGGGAACTTCCCGTAACGTCACATGGGGGCGATTCACATGATTTGTCTTAACGCAATGTTCAGTTTATTTCTAGTTATGTATTAGTATTTTCATAAAGTTTAACCGGGTGAGTAAATGAAGTTATCTAGAACACTTAGGTATTAACTTAGGTACTTATTTATGTTTTTTCTGTACTTACTACTAGGACTGACATAGATACATACCTACAGGTCACGGCTTTTATCCCCAAAGGGGTAGGAAGATGCATATTATAAACCCACGTTTCACCTTTTTTAGATTTTTTGACCCATTAGGTGGTGAGTCGTATTGCCGTGGACAAGTGCAGGCTGTGACCTTCAAATTAGCATAACAAGTTAAGGACTGCCATTCAACCGGCCATAGCAAATGTCGCTACTACAGTGATCGTTTACAGAACACTGAGTCTGCGGGGCCACGAGCGCTTAAGTAGGAATATGAAAAAAGTAAATTAAAAGTTCTCTTAAATGTTATTCTGGGCTCAAAACCACGGTGAAGGTACTGCAATGACTAGTAGTACTGGATAAGCCCTCAGAATAGAAGGATATTATCCTAGGAATCCTTGTGTGCATGTGTTAATCCTTCCCGTCAAGCTCGTCGCCACCCTGGCCTTTTTCTGGGACAGCAAGCAGTTATGTGAATCACCAGCACCACGTAGCTGTTCCACGGGGTCAAAAGGTGCTAATTCGACTGTGTTACAATTTGACAGTTATTGAAGTTATTGAGCTAAGATTACGATTGTACAAGAAGATCTGAAGAATTTGAAGGTGGATCATATAGTAAGACTCCGGAAGGAGACTGGAAATTTAATGGAGCGCCGTGAAGTTGCCGAGATATCTAAACGCATCCCTTAAAGATGTTCTGGAAAAATAGATGAAATAGACAGCAGAAAGGTGGTAGGATCGTCCGCCCCGCGGTGCCTGCGTACCCACAAGAGAATAATCTGACATATCTATACATATTATAATAAAATGATTGAAAAGTCAAATCTGTCCATTAGAAATATTTAAAAAACATACTTGCTGTGTGTTCAACAAAAGATACCGAAGCCGAAAATATAGTTAGAAATTTCTTTGTCTGTTTGCTTTGCTGTGTCCGGAAGGATCTCGAAACGTACTCAATAGATTTGATTCAAATTTTGCACAATATTACGTAGGGGTAAGGTCTTCAAATGGGCTATATATTATCACGCTACATATCCTAGGGGCTAAGCAGAGAGCACTCAAATTGGCATTATAACATAATTTTCACGCGTACGAAGTCGCGGGCAGCAGCTAGTAATAATAATAGGATTACGATTTGGTTCCGACACAATTGAAATAGCAAGGCAGACAAGGTCACCGTCAGAATGGCAGGTTGCCTGTGACAAACGAGTCCCAAAGTATACTCAAAAATTGCTACATGATTGCTTATATTTGCTACACGTCTCCAAGAATTGCTACATATAATACATTTTGAGAAACAAGAATATTTTTTTGACCAGCGGTCCTGACGTTTAGATGGCTGGTTGCCTATGCGTTCAGCATGAAGGACGCAGAATTCCAAAACTTTTATTGCGTTAATAATTGCTTAATAATTGCTTCATTCACGAATTTCAGGTTTGAGCTTCATACGTACATCAAGTAAGAAGATACAGCTATGACTGAAGAAGTGCCTGATATATTGGAATAGCAATTCAATTCAATTGTGTTACTGCAGCGTCATGTTCGTCATGTTCATGTTGTTGATGCTCTTGACTGCCTCTGTGGCGCAGTCGGTAGTGATACCGCCTGTGGCGCTGGAGGTCGTGGGTTCGATTCCCACCGGAGACAAATATTTGTGTGACCCATAAATGTTTGTCTCAAGAGTCTGTGTGTTATGTATAATATGTATGTATTTATAAGTATATAAGTATTAATTTATTCTTAGCTTACTTTGGGATCAGATAGCGTTGTGTGAAATGTCCGTGAATATTTATTATTTATTTATTAATGCTTACCTGAATTTTCCTAAAGTTCCAAGTCGTGTTGCTCCTCAATAAAGGACAGCGGGGAGGGAGTGTACTAGTCTTAGATATTCGCGAACATCAAAATAAATGCAACAACTTGAAAAAAAACTATTTATTTGACTTTTACTTATAAATAGTAGTGATTAATATTAATCTGAATAACGTCTACTTAAAATATGTGACCAGTTTCTTTGTTTGGTTTGAACTAATACATAAATCGCATTTTCAATTGTTCAAATACTTATTTCAACTACATTCCATTGGCATTTGCAGAAAAGAAACTTCTAATAAACAATGCTAAAACTTCAAAAAGAGATATCCACTGATTTTGGTTCGTCCGACAAAACATTTTATTTTATTGTTCAACTTCTCAAAATTTTACGTATCTTTTTTTCTGACTAACGTTACTTTATGCAGTGTGTGACAGAGACAGCGCTCTACCAAACTAGCGGCTGTCTCTTTCTAAAGTTCGATCGCCGTGTACTGTAGGCACATAAGATATTATTACTTAAAACCTAATTATTTAGTTTTCATTAAAAGATTTATAAGAATAATTTCAGTTATACACCTAGGCTATATTTATTATTAAAAAATGTCGTAAATAATATCACAATATTATAATTTCTATTGTTTAATTGGACGTATAATCGTAAAATAAAAATTAACGGAAAATATTCCGTTAGATTGTAAAATCGCTACAGTTCACAATCTCGCCAATTAAGTAAATTACCTACAATCTAATGTAATTTTTTACATTATTAGGTACATACATACATAAAGTCACGCCTTTATCCCCGAAGAGGTAGGCAGCAAAGACTTCTATATAAAGAGGTAGACCTGCCCTACGCACCAATTTTTGAAGCGTATAAACTGAGCTAGTTAGCGCGGTTGCGCTCAGTTCGCGCTGACACTATGTCACTGTCGTATCTCCCACGATTTTACAACAAATGTGTATTTTTAACGTGGAATAGTACATAATTAACGTCTTAAAAGTGCTTAAGATTAGGTAGTTTATAAAGGAGTACTAATTTATTTGGTAAGTACGCACAATTTATGCGTAATTAATTATTTTTCTTCAATTTTATGATTATTCTTAATCTTATTAATCCACCAAATTGTATAGGCCTAACTTATCTGACGAGCCCAATGCTTTTGTTGTACTTCGTATTTTGACAGCATAATACTTGCTGAATATGCCAAGCGAGAGTCAAGGCACGGGGATTCCCCGAATAGTTACAGTTCTTCGCAAGTACAGTTTGCAAGAAAAATTAATTTATATGTTTTACTTTTAAGGTACTTACAACGATTGTGATCGAGTCAGTCATTATAATTAGGGAATGCAATCTCGATCTCGCGAGATCTCGAACTCACGAGATCTCGGCCTTTTTTTACGAGATTGATCTCGGCCGACAAATAGGCGAGATCTCGCGAGGTTAACGGGATTGTACTCGAGCATGGAAATATTACGCGTGAACGCGAACTGCTGGATGCAGAATATGCGTGCATTATTGAGAAAGATAGAAAATTGGTTTCAAATATACATGAAGCAAGAATTTGGAAAATATATATAAGTTCTAACTTGATTGTAAAACTCTATGGTCGAGCCTAGCAGAAATGATTTCTACTCGATAATTGAGTCAAGATGTGTGTCAGCAAAACTTTGATCGACTTAAGCCTGGAAGATGATACAAACTACTCTTTGAGTGCGGAAGAACATGCGGTTTTAGTGAACTTAGACGAGGCATATCAGCCTGTAAAACACACTGATGACTGTTTGAGATTGATGGTTCCCACTAGCATTGAATCGGAAAGAGCCTTCTCAGCGGCTGGTTATCTGAACAACGAAACGAAACGAAACGAAAGAAGCTATTATAACTGATTCTACTCTTAACATTTTGTGTTTTTGAAGGAGCTACTCCTAAAATAGTTCTATTAATTTAAATGTTCAGACATTTATTTGTTAATTAATATTATACTTAGTATTTTGTTAATAAGTCTCTAAATTTATAATAGATCTCGTAGGTATTTGATTTTAAGTTTATTTAATATGTTTATAGATTACAATAAGTACCTACAATTCTTATTATTATTTCCTAATTTATTTAAATATTGTTATTTTTTCTAAGAATAAACACACAAAACTGCCAATTTCGCGAGATCTCGGAATTGGCGAGATCTCGCGGTATTGTTATCCGTAATCTCGCGAGATCTCGCCTGAGCCGAATCTCGCGAGATTTGCATTCCCTAATTATAATGCCATCTTGTGTACTAAGATTTTGTAAAAATTACACATCAAAATGCAACAAATCTTGTGGAGTTACCTTTCACATGTGATTTTTTAATAAAAATTTGATATAATTAATGGGATATTTTTATATACACATCTGTGTAATTTTCAGCACACCAGGTAACTCCACTAACTGAACGCATACCAGACTCTAAATGGTACAATCTTATAACTGAATAGGTTAGGTTATGTTTGAATTTTTTTATTCAATAATAATAATCGTTTTCGGTAATATTAATCGTTGGTTTTCCTTCAAAACGTTTAGGTATTATGTTTGTTGAACTATGGAATTGTTAGATAAACTATTTTGAAAATAGTTATTCGTTCAGTAAAACAGTTGTGCAAATACCATTAAACAGTACATTTAATTTGATTTATTTGTTCAAGTCAGTATTTTTAGTTTAACTTTGAAATATTTTGTTCGGAAAAGGGTTCGAAAAATTCAGATATCGATTAAATATCATTAAATAGTTATGTAATCAGTTTTTTTAAGTTTACATTTAAATATTTACATCATTAAATTTTGTATTTTATTCCTTTATACCTACTTAAAATTTTCTGCAGTCTTCCTTTATACCTAATTAACATTTTTCTGCAGTCTGTACCTGTGATACAGAATCGTAAAACTTCGAGAGTATTCGGTGGTACTCGGCTTGTAATTGGAGTCCATACGCCTTCTCTTTTACTCTTGTTCTATTCGTATATTGCTATTGCAGTTACAATTACGTAAATATAGTTTATTAGTGAGTGTAGTTTTAGCAATGTGTGTGTATGAGGATTGCTTTTATGCTTTCGTTTCTTATAGTAGAGCGTATCTACCTCATTTTATATAGAAATCTTTGGTAGGCAGAGGCATAGTATAGGTACGCCCACATTTCACCTTATAGTTTTATGTCCCACGTAATAGGTAATGAGCCTATTTTACATTAATACGGTATCTTATTATGCACTTTATACTACGCCACAACTCCTTTCGTCCAATAAGTATCTTTAAAAATACTTAATTTTAATACCTACTTAAGTTTAATAATACCTACACATATTTACAATGCAGATACTGCGATATACCTATTACTATTTCATCAGAATATTGAAATAATAGATTGCAGTATGCAATATACTAGGTATAAAACTAAGCTAAGAACGGCGATCTTCAATGTTTGATGTAGGTAGAAGAGCCTGGAACAAAATTGATGCAATTATTGTAGAATAATAATGTCGAAACAGTAAAGGTAAGATAATTTTACTACCTACTGTTAAAAATTACAGAGAAACATAATTATTACACATCTATAAGTAGGTACTTATATTTACATCATTACTATCTAAACTAAACCTATGGCCCCCGTGGCATTGTGCCCAAAAGACTAGCAGCATTCCCCCTTTTGAATAGCAATACCTATTCGCTGAGCGAGAAAACTGCCAGCCCTTGGGTCACCAGTTGACTCCACAAGGCGCTTTTTCAAATTTTTGAAAAATTTATGTGCATTGGGACCCCATGGACCATGGGTCTCGACACCGACTGGACAAAAACGATACGATGAATCGAGACCCTTATATTTATTAATTTTAATATTCTCAGCCGCTTCCGCTGCTGTGCTGGCTCACCTACTTAAGATAAGATAATATATGATACGATAAGATAACTATATATTTGCTAAAGGACTTGTTTTCATACAAGTGGCGCCACCTATGAGCGCCTGAAACATCTTGTCGGATCGATAAACCACTTGTGCGAGTCTAGGATGGTCTATGATAGGTCAAGCCGCAGTGATAGCCAATTTCTGTTGGGAATTCTGGAGATATCCTTCCGAAGGCTTACCCGGGGTTACCAACCGTAGGCAGTAGGTATGGAACGTGTGGTATTTAGTCGGTGAGAGTCCGGCATAGCATCCATGACGAATTTTCCTCACGTTAAAAAAGAGTGCAATTTTAGCGCCTCTAGTAATCGTCCATAGGCCCCAGTGAACCATTTTATTTCTGACCAGCGAACGTCACGCGGTTACACCCGCGTAGTTCCCGTTCCCGTGGGAATACGGGAATAAAATATAGCTTATGTTCACCGCAATGAGTGTAGCTTCCCAACGGTGAAAGAATTTTTCAAATCGGTCCAGTAGTTCCGGAGCCTATTAATTGCAAACAAAAAAACAAATCTTTCCTCTTTATAATATTATTAGTATACATACATAATCCGTATGCTTGTATACCATGTTAGTGGTGTAAATATTAAGACTTACTTGTTCCACTTCTTTCTGGCTTCTGGTAACGTGGAGAGGTCATCTTTCAGCAGGTATACTCTTAGTCCTGGAAATATTGTTAAAATTAATATTGTTATAAAATTGCTAATGAGGTAGCTAAGAAAGCATTCGTAACCCTACGACTCAATATTCTAAACAACAATTTCGTGGAGACTGGTCCTCAGATGGGTAACCATATTTCCATTTGCGAGCGTATTCGTGCTTTGGATGGCGCGTTAAGCCGTTGATCCGGTTGTCAGTAACCATGGCAGTCGTTAAGCCATAGTTAAAGAGTTTTTGGGTAAAGTCCGTTCACAGTTTATTTACCTCTGACAGATCGTTTTCTGTGTGTTGGTATTGCAGTAAAGTCCCCCCTATGAGTGCCAACTTAAGACATTTTACCGCGTTTTAGGGGAGATTATAAGACGAATCCGTTAACACTACGAGTTATTTTTTAAACGACTTCCAAAAAAGGAGGAGGTTCTCAATTCGTCTGTATTTTTTTTTTATGTTTGTTACCGGCAAATCGCTTGAAAAAGTTAACCGATTTTGAAAATTCTTTTTTTATTTGAAAGCTGGTGCTTCCCATGTGGTCCCATATACAGGAAGTCAGAATCTGATGCTAGGATCCTGGAGAAATCGAAGAAATCTCTCGAATCGAGGGAATTCCCTAACGATTTACAGCAGTTACCTTGTGTTTTGGCTTGATTAATTTGTATTGGGGTGGACTTTACCCCTAGACTGATATAATTTCAGTTTACCTGTCACTAAAAATAATGAAAAAAAAAAAAATAACAAAAAAAAACCGACTTCAAACAAAAACTAAAAATTGAAAAATTTAACTTAGCACAAAGTAATAGGTAGTAAATTTAGATTTATCAGATATTATTGATTGTAATACTGAAGTCGGTGCCAATAACTTTTTTTTTTTTTTTTGTTTTATTTGCGAAAATAGGTACATACAAAAATACAGAGATGTTACAAGTATGGTTGAGTTCCTCCATCTTCCACCTGTTATGGTATGCAAATAAGTACATAGGTAAATAAGTACATAGTCAAGTTATTACAATTAATTCTTATTAAAATTGAATAAATAATTATTCAATTTAGAGCAATCAATTTTTGAGTTAATTACAGCAATATGTGGTCAAATAGGTAATATTGTAACACAGATAATTCAGCAACAACTAAACGAATTCATTTCATTATTAAATATATTACTTACATACCCATTTTATTGATAGTTTATGTCAATTTACATAATGTCATTGCTAAACAAATCAGAATTTTGAGCACACATAACACAATGGATTCATTCATTGTAGGCTAATATTTTTATCTTCTAAATACTCTTTAACTGCATAATATGCTTTGTGACACAGAATATTTTTGAGCTTTTGCCTAAATAGGTCAACATTTTCCATCTTACATAACTCAATGGGCAGTTTGTTATAGATTCTATGAGAGATTAATAATACCTACCTAAACCTGTAGTTTTACTTGGCGCCGATTTCAGTATTACATTCAATAATATCCGATAAATCTAAATTTACTACCTATTACTTTGTGCTAAGTTAATTTTATTTTTCAATTTTTATTTTTTGTTTGAAGTCGGTTTTTTTTGTTATTTTTTTTACCATTAGTTAGTTTTTACCACCCCTTAAGACGTAGTTCTGTTACTATAAGATTTTTCTTTCTTTCATTTTTATTTACATAAATGGATAATTATTAAAAAAAGACACTCATCACCGTCATCAAGGAGAGCCAAAATTGCTGCTTCCACATCTCAAATAATTTCCACGTCGGAAAAAACTGCAGCAAAAGAAGAAAATAGTTTCGACTTAAGGTTGGAGTACATGGGAGAGAAAAGTCTTAATATGGTAACAACAACATCAAGTTCAACAGTGGGCAGTCAGAAACACAGTTTTCGTTTCAACCAACTCTTCATTTCAACACAGCAATCAGCTCACCAACTATTACGTGATTTCATTCTATCGTGATTTCCGTATCCAAAGAGTAAAAAACGGGACGCTATTCGCGAGACTTCGCTGTCCGTCTGTCTGCCTGTCTGTCTGTCTGGCTGTTACGAGGCTGTATCTCAGGAACCGTGATAGTTAGAGAGCTGAAATTTTCACAGATGATAATTCTGTTGTGACACTATAACTACAAATACTAAAATCATGAAAAAACACTAGGTAGGTATATAAAGTAAGTTAGTTTTTGATTTTGTGCCGATTTTTGGTACGAAGCCCTCTGTGCACGAGTCTATACTGCTCGTTCGCTCTAAGTTTGCCTCTCGGCTTCATACTAAGTCGAATTTTTAATTAGACGAAGTAAATTGACAGCAACTAATGTCACTTCTTCATAAAATGTTGCTTATTTTCTATGACGAAGTGACATTAGCTACTGTCAATTTACTTCATCTAATTAAAAATTCGGGTATACGCCTCTACGCCAGCGGTAAACTTAGAGCGAACGGGTAGTACGTACGTATCCGTATCTAAAAGGTTTTTTGTTACCTTTTAGATACGGAACCCAAACAAGCACTATATTGAAGTTTATTTTGATTATTTGACTGCCTCTGTGGCGCAGTCGGTAGTGGTACCGCCTGCCTCGCTGGAGGTCGTGGGTTCGATTCCCACCGGAGACAGATATTTGTGTGACATATAAATGTTTGTCTCAAGAGTCTGGGTGTTTCTATGTATAATATGTATGTATTTAAAAGTATATAAGTATTAATATCCGCGGTCTGATCCCCATAACATAAGCAGGTTATTCCTAGCTTTCTTTGGGATCAGATAGCGTTGTGTGAAATGTCGGTGAATATTTATTTATTATTTATCTTTTTTTTGTTACGAAACCCTGTGAGCACGAGTCCCACACGCATTTAACCATATTTTGTTACCTTTTGAGTTCAGAACCCTTATAAATGAGCTACTTACCAACAAGGAAAGTCTCGCACATACTATCCCACGAGAACTCCGCCATGCTGAACGGGAACACCACCCTATCATCATCTGACAGAGAACTCCACATAGTCCTGACATTCTTGTCGGAGAACTTCCAGTCCTGGGTGGAGAAATAGAACAGAATATTCGCGAGCTTCATCACTCGGCCGTACAGTTTTAGCATCCTGAAAGAAAGAAAGAAATATATTTTTAGTTTACTGCCACAACAGCGATATCTCTACTGTTATAAGAAGAAGCCGTGAGACGGTCTCACCCGACTGCCCCTCTAACGTTTATTGTGAAATTGAAAGTTCAATCCGATTGACGTTGTCATTTTTGTTTTATTTCAAACTTTGAAGAAATGATCCACGTGAACTAGTGACGTAATTTAATGCAACAGAGTCACAGACTACAGACACAAGTCTCGCCATAAGCCCCTTTGCAATCAATTTTTTAGAGAAAATTGAAAAAATTGCTGTGACATTCAAGATAAATTTAAAAAAAAACTGTAACAACTAATTTAGGACTTTGAGGCCAGCCTCTTGTCAGTGTCAAAACAACACAAATCAATGAGCCTCCAGAGTGGCCTCCAATTGCTTGATGTTGTCGTGGCTTTCCATCAGGTGGAAGGGGTCATCTTAGGGATCTAAACACTTAAATAGTAAAAATTATTACCAGTGTCACTCCTGGAGTGCCGACGAGTGATGTCAAAACTTGAATAACTTCTTTAAGGTACCGTTTTCTTTTATTTTTTAAAATAAGGGTCCGAGTTTTTCGAGTAATACCAGTTTTCTGTGTTTAACAAAGTTTTCCGAGTTTAACAAGTTTTCCGAGTATAACAAGTTTTCCAAGTTTAACATTTTCCGAGTGTAACAAGTTTTCCGAGTTTAACTAGTCTTCCGAGTTTAACTAGTTTTCCGAGTTTAACAAGTTTTCCGAGTTTACAAGTTTTCCGAGTTTAACAAGTTCTCCGAGTTTAACAAGTTTACCGAGTTTAACAAGTTTTCAGAGTTTAACTAGTTTTCAAAGTTCAACTAGTTTTCCGAGTTTAACAAGTTTTCCGAGTTTAACAAGTTTTCCGAGTTTAACAAGTTTTTCGAGTTTAACAAGTTTTCAGAGTTTAACAGTTTTCCGAATTTAACTAGTTTTCCGAGTTTAACATTTTCCGAGTGTAACAAGTTTTCCGGAATATCCTTGTTTCCAGTTCCAAGTTCCCAGTTCCAAGTGTGGCTGTTGGTGACGTTTTAGCGCGACGATCGCGATTACAAGAATTAGTTTTTCCTTTCAAAAATACACTATGTAGAAGTTAATAAAGAATAACAAGTACTTACATTCTTCTCTTCCCAGTGACAAAGCAACACAAATCGATGAACATAGCCGGCAAGTAGTGAAGGAAGAAATTGTAAAACAGGAACATGTAGTAGTTATTTGTGGGGTTCAGGCCGTAGTACCTGGGAAACAGAAGATTTCACTTTAATTATTATTCTCTGAAGTGCTCTGAAGCGCTCGTGGCCCCGCGGACTCAGTGTTCTGTAAACGATCACTGCAGTAAGCAACTTTCACTATGGCCGGTCCATGGATGGATGACCATCCATGAGATCACTTTGTGACATTTAATTGGGCGTTTCCGTGCTTCGGAAGGCACGTTAAGCCGTTGGTCCCGGTTGCCTGTAAAATGGCAGTCGTTAAGTCAAGTTGCATCAAGTTGCAGGCAGTCACAACCTGCGCCTGTCCATTTAAACACGGCAATACGGCTCACCGCCTATTACGTGGGACAAATTATAATAAAGGTGAAATGTGGGCATATTATATGCCCCTGCCTTAGACCATATAACACGGGACTAGCCTTTGCGAACCACCGCATACAAAAATATTCTGCCAGTTTTCATACAAATGAAGGGGGAAACACAAAGACATATAAAATTTCATTGCATTTAAAAATGTATTTATCGACAAACGCGTAATGGCTGTTGTGTGTTAATTATTATTGTACAGTCAACTACAATGTAATGTACTAGTTTAATCATATAAAATGATGTACTGATGTACAGGCTTTTCATAAAGCCAAAAGACCAAATGGTCATGTGCAATGGCAGAAAACAATGCTTAAGTAAGGCGCATCCTGTGGTTAGATGATCTAAGGCCCCTGCCTACCCCTTCGGGGATAAAGGCGTGACCATATGTATGTATGTATATATTATTCTCTGAAAACAGGTTCTTTTAAAATTCTAACAAAATAAAACCTAGGTACTTATCTCACCCAGGGATAAGCGTAGCTTCCCAATTCCCAACCACAGAAATGAGAAACAAAACTCTTTTCTGATTCTGTATTCCCAACAGAGTAGGAATTTTTGAAATTGGTTCTGCAGTTTCGAAGCCATTCATTTAGCCCAGATTAAGCTATTATAATTTTGTCGTATATTTCTTAAAACATAGGAAAAAAATATTAAATCTAAATAATCTAGGTAAATAAAATTGACTAAAATAATGAAATTACACTAACACTATTATTAAAATTAAAACGAAAACTACTAATTTAAAATGCATCATAAGATTTCTCCGCATCGTAGTCCTCTTGTGATAGCGTTCCCAGAACACTGGCAGAAACAATATTATACATAGGAAACAATATTTGTGGATCACACAAATATTTGTACCGACTCTGGAATCGAACCCAGGACCTTAGCGTGGCAGGTGGTTATACTACCGAATGCGCCACCGGGGCAGTCAAATCATATAGATATATAGATAAGTATAGAACATTGGTTCCTAACCTTTTCAGAGCTGTTACCCCTATCACATGTTAGTGAAACAGGTTTTACCCCCAAATAAAAAAAAATAAGAAAGAAAAAATGTCCTTATTCTAAAAAAATACAGGCAAGAAAAAATGTCCTTATTCTAAAAAAATGCATATTTAGGATACCGCTTTGTTACCATCATTAAGTTAGTTGACCCCCGACGAAAAACGAGGGGTGTTATAGTTATAAGTGTGTCTGCCTGTGGTACCCTAGCAACCCAGCGGATGAACCTCTTCGCCAGGTCCGTTTTTCTAGGTCCGGAAAGCGTGGAAAGTAGACGTGGTGATGGCGGTGTCTCTTGACATCGCCAACGCCTTCAACAATTGGGCCTGGAGCTGCGTTAAGGAGGCGCTTATTTATCACGGAGTGCCTCCTTACCTCCGTTGAATTGTCGGGGCTTATCTTTTTTTACAGAAGGCCATAGGTTTCCTGACTTGGCTAAGGCCCGCTTGGCAGTGTTCCGCAGGGATCGTTCCTAGGACTGCTTCTGTGGAACATCAGATATGATTGGATGCTGCGCGGCCCGTTGCTAGTGACGCGCGAGGAGCAACGCACCGAGACGCAGCCCTAAAGTCCACGGCAGGTGTTGCTCAAGTTGTAGGTCGAATACGGCGGCTGGATTTTGAGGTCGCCCTTCACAAATCCAAGGTTCTGAGCTTTCACGGACCTTGGAAAGGGCCACCTGCGGGATCCAGCATACTGGTAGGGAGCGTCAGCATCTTCAACGAGCCCTCGATGAAGTATCTGGGGCTCGTACTCGATGGCCGATGGAACTTCACACACCACTTCTGAAGTATTGTCCCAAAACTGAGGGGGCAACAGCCGCATTTTCACGGTTGTTGCCCAATATGAGAGGACCCAACGCTCCCTGCAGTACCTCGTGCTGAGTACTTTACTTCTATCCCTATACGGGGCCCCCGTTTGAGCAGAAACTTTGACGGCCCGCAATGCAGCTAGACTACTTAGCCTGCAGAAGCCCAGAAGGTAATAGACGTCAGGGTGATAAGGTTACCTACCGCACGATCTCATGGGGACACATGGAAACCACGGCTGAGTGTCAGCACTGCGAGTGAACGCAGGGAGGACACAGAGTGGAAACAATAGCGCCAGGTCCTCGTGGCAGGACTGGACGTGAACAAATTTTTGCTGGAGACAAACTCCAGTGGGAGTAAGTGGGACACCACTGCGTCTTTCTGCGAGCAGGTCATGCTCTTGAAAAAGGCGGCGGGGAGGGAGCAGAAAAGAACTCTACCACCCGAATTCCGCAGTCTGCGGCGCCCTTGCCGCAGACTGTGAAATTCAGTGGTGAGGAACTCAGGTCTGGACGTTGACATTTTCTCGCTAGAGACCATGGTGTGAGCGATGAACTCCAGCGGGAGTAAGTGGGACTCCGCTGCCTCTTTCAGTAAGCAAGTCGTGCTCCTGAAAGAGACTGTGGGGAGGGAGCGGGAGAGAACTCTCCCACCCAACTTCCGCAGTCTGCGGCGGGGCACTGTGGAAAATAAAGGACCTTTTCGGACCATAAATCAATAACTTTGTTATTTGTGGATGAAATCGATTGAAATTTTGCACACTTATAGAGTATTAAATAAGGCTTTAGGTGTTATGCTTTTTGTCCGGATTTAATTCAGTAGTTAGTAGTAAAAAAAGATAAGAAAACAAATTGTTGGAAAAATTACCTTTATTTTATTATGTTAGTGAAAATACTAGACATAATATCGTAAATACATTTATTTTATATACTTGGCTATCATAAAAAAACTAAATATAAAGTAATTTTCCTATTTCAGTAAGCAAAAAAAAATACCTTGAATAAAAAAATATTGTCTTATTAGAATTTTTACGGTTATTATAAAAACAATTTGTAATGTTATTTAATAAAAATAACATTAACACTTGCTGAACTTCGGGATCTAAAATGAGCTCGTTTACTTTTAGAAGATCTAGAGTATCTTCATCAAGTTCCTTCACACTTTTGCTATATGTTTTTCTGAGACTGGAAATTTACGGGTATAGAGGATGGTAGGGGTCTGATCACCGTCCTTTCAGAAGCAGGCCCAAGACTACAGCGTAACGTGATAGTTTTACAACGGTGGTAGCCAAGGTCTGTTGGGAATCCTGGGGTCATCCTTCCGAGGACTTACCCGGGGCTCCCAACCATAGGCAGTAAATAAGGAGCGGTGGTTGTTATTCGGTAAGAGTCCGGCATGGCATCCACGACGGATATTTCGGACGGACCTATTTTTGACGCGGTTTTCTTTGTGCGAAAAACGATGAACGCTCAATGCGCATCTGATACCACGCTCCACGTTCATACAGTTTCTGGATTTGTTTTCAATGTTACCAGAGTTGAGAAATCCGCTCTCGTAACTACAAATGGTAGCAAACGGTACCAACATGCTCAGAGCTCTATTAGCAATGATTGTGTATTCTGAAGCTGTTTTTCGCCAAAGTGTTTCTAGTGCTCGGAGTTGAGGAAACACCTTTTTTTATTTTTGTTTAACGTGAGCGAAAATCCTCATGGATGTTATGCCGGACTTCTACCGACTAAAAAACCTCACGTAACGCCAAACAGCCTACAGTTGGTAGCCCCGGGGAAGCCCTCGGAAGGATGTCCCAGGACTCCCAACCAACAGACCTTGGACGCCATAGCGGCCTCGTCCAGGGGGTGGTTCGGGTGCTATCCCGCGTCTTTGGGGGGTTTCGGGTGTGGTCCCGCTTCTAAGGGGGGGTGGGTGCGTGCGTGCGTGAGTTGCTCACGTCACGCTGCCGTCATGGGCCTGCTTCTGTAAGGACGGTGAGTGACCCTCCGTCCTCAGACCCCCGGTCATGGAGGCCGATAGTCCTCGGCGAAGACACGTCGGCGGCGCCCAGGCCGCCGACTGCGGAACTCGGGTGGGAGAGTTCTCTCGCTCACCCGGCCCGCCGCCTCCTTCACGAGCATGACCAGCTCGCAGAAAGAGGCGGCGCAGTCCCACTTACTCCCGCTGGAGAGCATGGCTCGCACCATGGTTGAGGGAACACCTTCTAGCTCCATGCTTCACTGAGATTTTACGAACAAGAGAGATCGCGATGCCGCGTACCTACCTAGGTATATAGGGTAAACCACCCAATCGTTGGCACTCCTCCAATTATTGGCACTTTAGGTAATTTTGCCCATTTCTAACAGAAAAAGAATGCTATTTTACTTTTTAATGCATACCTACAACTACATAATGGGCAACACCGAACTGAAATAAACTAGGTTTCCCTTATTTTTCGAAATATACTCTTAACTAAAGTGCCAATAATTCATTCTAAAAGTGCCAATAATTGGGTGGTTTACCCTACATTGATATTTTATTTTATACATAAAATCATTATTTTTATTGTGTATTCATCTTTTTAGGCATCACCACTGTTACCCCCATAGAATTACTGTTTTACCCCCGCGGGGGTAATTACCCCTAGGTTCGGAACCCATGGTATAGAATATATAGAAAACGTTACTCCGAAATCCATAACTACTTAAGAATCTTACTAATAAATGCGAAAGTTTGTGAGTGTGGATGTTTGTTACTCTTTCACGCTCAAACCGCTGAACGGATCGGGATGAGATTTGTCTGGAATAACACATAGGTTACTTTTTATCCCGGGAATAAGTTCTCGCGGGAACAAAATTTACGCGGGCGAAGCTGCGGGCATCAGCTAGTAATTTATATTTTGATTGCAATTTTTGTTTTTTGTGTTAACCCTTGAAACATAATGCCTGAATTAGAGATTGTGAATACCTAAGTGTTAAGAATGAATTATAAGCTTTTTCAAACAAGTTGGCAAATCATCAATCAATATCAATACATATAATAAAATCGTAACAGGTCGCTGTCTGTACATGGAAGATAAATAAGAAAAAATAATATAGGGGGCTTTATGAACGCAATAGAACCCAAAACAATGATTTTTAGAATTTTTGTCTGTTTGTCTGTATGTCTGTTTATCTGTACGTTTGTGCACGCTAATCTCAGTAACCGCTTAACCGATTGCAATACAGTTTTCTTTATTGTGTTGAGTTTTGCTCCACTTAACATTTAGTGTTTATTTCATGTCAATCGGTTTATAAATAAAAAAGTTATATCACTTTAAAGAAAAAAATACATAGACATAATTATGAATCTAAAAATGGGTTGGTAAATCTAAACTGGCGTGTTGGCTGACTGAATTGTTTTAGAATAGACTTAATCTTTAAGCTCTTTTATGACTACGCAAACAGGGCAGTTTCACACACTGCTCGATGAGTCTGATGAAGACATACACGTTCATACACGTTGTGACGTAAACGAAGTTGCGGGGTCATTTAGTGTATAATAAGTCTCTTCCTCTCTTCTAGCAAAACTGTGATGTGCCCGACAGGGTTCATAATTTTATTGTAACCAATAATATATTTGAACAGCTGTATCACATTATGGAATGCAATAAATGTATTGAGTATTGAGAATCCAAGACTTGAACTTACCATACAGCCTTAGTGGTGGGCTTGTCAATGCCATATCTCCAATTCTTCTCAATAAAGTCGCCCCATTTGACTGGGTTCTGAGCCCCAGACACAAAGTTGAAGATTGGAATGTGTGACGTTTGACTGGAAAAATAAAAGAAATAAACATATCTATCAATCAAGTCAAACTCAAGTCAACTCAAGTCAAACTCCTTATGTCAACTGTCATAGTGATTTGAGGCGTGGCGTAACACTCGGCCATCCCGTAAGCAGTTGCTCCTGCAATAGGAACTAGGCGTCGGGACTAGCCTGGCTCGCTGGACTGACTTACTCAAACTCAAAAGAACATTTATTTCGCATAATCCTAATACATAGGCACTTGCGACACGTCAATGAATACAAAACAAAGTACCACCAGCTCGGAACGCGGCCCGCTTGAGAAGAACTGGCAAGAAACTGGCAAGAAACTCGACGGGCTTTTCTTTTTGTGCTCTATTTACAAAATTTAAACTAAAAATCACAAACTCAGACTATTGCTTGAGAATGCAGTAGAGCAAGTCAGCCTATAGCAGTTCACTGCTGGACCTAGGCCTCTCCCAACTCACGCCACAACACACGGTCTTACGCCTTCCGCATCCAGTCCCAGCCTGCGACCTTTACCAGGTCGTCGGTCCATCTGGCGGGTGGACGTCCTACACCACGTTTGCCGAGACGCGGTCTCCACTCCAGAACTCGTTTGCTCCATCGGCCGTCAGTTCTTCTGCAGATATGGCCAGCCCACTGCCACTTGAATGTGCTTATTCTGCGATCTATGTCGACCACTTTAGTTTTCCGCCGCATAGTCTCATTTAGGAGTCTATCCGTCAGAGATACCCCAAGCATAGCCCGTTCTTTAGCTCGCTGCGCAACTTTGAGGGCATGGACTCGGCAATCCCACTGGCACTGTAAGTTTCCACGTCTCGGCAATCGGCAAACATATTTAATCGGGCATTTTTACACAGAATTCAGGTATATTACGGGTTACCCCTTAGAATGACAGATAAAATTGACTACTCATAAGCTTAAACCTATAACATGCTTAAAAACCTAACTGCTTATTGTAGCTAGTTTTACTTACTTTTCTTTAAAGTTTTTAGCAGTGTACCAAGCTGAAGCCAGGATTGCATTGACGCAGAGATCCACCGGTACCATATCAGCTACTTTTTCTTCATCCAGATACATGGTGCGCAGTACCTGAAAAGTATTATATTTTTAGTCAGCTCCACCAATGTAGCTCCCGTTCCCGTGGGAAGACGGGAATAAAATATAGCCTATGTCACCCGGGGATAGTGTAACTTCCCAACAGTGAAAGAATTTTTCAAATCGGTTCAGTAGTTTTGGAACTGGTTCAATGCATTCAAATAATCAAATCTTTCCCATTTATAACTAGTTCACGTAGAACTGTTCCCATGCCCGTCTCCCATGGGAACGTACGTTTATTCCAGGGATAATGGTCAGAGAACCAGAGTGGTCACATGGCTCGTACAGTTAGCTTTTTAAAGTGGCAATGGGCTGGCCATACAAATCTATATGAGAACCGACGACCGATGGAACAAACTAATCCTGGAATGGAGACCGCGACTTGGTACACGTGGAGTATGACGAGTCCCCGCCAGATGAACCATAGATCTGGAAAACATTACTAGGAAGGACTGGATGCGGAAGGTTGTGGCGTAAATTGAAAAAACCTACGTACAGCAGTGGACTGCTATAGGCTTATTTGGCTGACTGATACTAAATAATGAGAGCATCTGACCCCAGTTCCGACTCCCAGGATGAGTCCCGTAGGCCCGTAGACGCTGTCCGTCCATCCTCGAACCGGTTCCTCATAAGTAGACACAACTGGAAAAGTAATAAAGATGATTAGATACAGTTTCCCTCCTCTTGCAACCCCGTGCTCTTCAAGCGGAGCTTGAACTGTCTGAAGTATAATGGACTACGAGGTGATGAGGCCTCCAATCGCTTGATATCGTCATGACTTTTCATCAGGCAGGGGGTGTCATTTTGACGAGCCAAATTCAAAAGAAAAACATTAATCAGGTACACTTGGCAAAGGAGCACACAAATTTTGATTCGATCCGGGAATCAAACCCATCAGGACCTCAGCGGCAGTCACATACACTATCAATCGCCATCGAAGCAAAAGTTAAGAAAAAAAAAAAAAAAATGAAAATATTTTTATTCAAATAGATCGCAAAACAACACTTATGGACGTCAGGTTTTTTGATTTTCCATTGAATGCAGACTGTAAGCTGCTTGGTTACCAGACTTACCTATGGAAGGTCGGAGAATACAGATAGGTAGACCTTCACCGTATCTCTTAACCGCGTCTTCAGCTACTGCTTTCGTAAAACAATAAGTGTTCGGACGGTCTCCGAGCAATCTGCAATGAAACATCCAAGGTTACATGGCTTTCGCTTCGCGGAATAGGTATCGAAATTCAGTTGCGTCGCTGTTAGACCGGTAAGCCATTCTCAACTAGGTTGGTAAAAGGCTCAGTCTTAGACCATATATCACGGGACTAGCCTTTGCGAACCACCGCATACAAAAATATTCTGCTAGTTTTCATAGCGGGTGAAGGGGGAAACACAAAGACATATAAAATTTCATTATATTTAAAAATGTATTAATCGACAAACGCGTAATAGCTGTTGTGTGTTAATTTTTATTGTACAGTCAACTACAATGAAATGTACTAGTTTAATCATATAAAATGATGTACTGATGTACAGTGCTTTTTATAACGACAAAAGACCAAATGGTCTATTGGCTTGGCAGAAAACAATGCTTATGTAAGGCGCATCCTGTGGTTAGATGATCTAAGGGCTCAGTGGATGATGAAGAAAGTCCAAAATTCCATTTCCAGAGTTCCGATACAATACAGTTTATTATTAGGTAGTTTACCCCTTTGTATAGATGTTTTGCATCGAAAGACCGTGTCGCTGTATACTGTGTCTCTGTCAAACGATAGAAACTTGGAACTCTCTCCCAGCGTTTCTCTCCCTCTCTCTCTCTCGCTATCTTATAACTGACTTAAACAAAGTCAACGAAACGAATTCAGACGTATAAAGAAGGACAGTTCTTAAGGTTTTTTTTTGTCAATTTTGGACATGCGTGTTCTTTCTCCCACTTGTCTGTTTAATGGGTTAGAGAGAGTGTAACTGTTCTTCTTTGTAACTATGTCTGAATTTGTTGGCACGGGTCAGCTAATCTTACTAATATTATAAAGGCATCCTTCCGAGGGTTTACCCGGGGCTCCCAACCATAGGCTGTTGGGCGTTACGTGAGGTTTTTTAGTCGGTAGGAGTCCGGCATAGCATCCACGATGGATTTTCCCTCTCGTTTAAAAAAAAAATAGGCTATAAGTAGTTTGTGATTGTGGATGTATTTGTTACTCTTTCACGAACGAATCTGGCAGAAATTTGGTATAGGGATAGATTCTTGTCTGGAGCAACACAGGTTTTTGTTATCCCGGGAAAAAGCTCCCATGGGAACTGGAACAAAAGCTAGTTGAAAATACTTACGCTGGCAAAATGTTTTCAATGACTCTTTCATCTATTTCTGAAACAGCTTCTAATGCGTCCACTGATATTGGTGGTTCGTAGAACCTGAAAATTTAAAAAAAAAGGCAAATATAACTACATATTTTAGTCTTAGAGTGGAACAAACGCGCTGCCTCGCCTCCCGCACACACACTCACACTTCCCCGATTTAGAGCTAGCGCTGTACCTCGTTGCATACTCAAATATTTGTAATTGTAAGATTCCTTTCGTAATAATAAATAAATACATTAAAGTATCATAAATTAAGATCATTTGTATTTTAAGTATCAACGTATCAATGTATACAGCAAAATATTTGAATTGAATTACGAAGAGCCGTGAATTGACGTACCTACCTATAAGTGCGTTACAGCATTTAATAGGCCCAACCAGGAGCCCAATATCCGTATTTGGTTAAAATAACAGCGTTTCTTATCTATATATACCTATATAAAAATCAATGCCACTTTTCGTTGTAATTTTATAACTCGAGATCGGGCTCACCTATCCAAACCAAATGTGTAGGCTTTGTTCGGACTATTTAGTAGATGGTTTATGTGAAGTTTGCACAAAATCGGTCGAGCGGTTCTTGATTTATCACGCAAACGAAGTTGCGCGGGTCAGCTAGTATTTATATATTTATTTTTTGGTTTGTTAAAACCTACCATCATACTAACATCCATGAGGATTTTCCCTCACGTTAAAAAAAGCCTATCTATCTAATAGTTAGTAAATACTTGCATCTCACTGTAATTATCAATTAATTAGATTTCCACTCAGATGCGTTGATCGCGCACAGCGCATCACTTTTCAACCGCTACATCTGTAAGTAGCTATAGAACGTTGCTTACGCTTGGCATAATGGACAATGTGTGATGCTCGCCCTCTATAGCTATGGTTACCCTAAGATTTTAGTATTTAACGTACCGAGGATGTACCCGGGGCTCCCAGCCGTACTCCGTAGGCAGATGGTAGGGTACCTTGTGGTTTTAGTCGTTAGCAGACCGGCATAGAAGCAGGCCCAAGACCTGCCGTCTTGGGCCTGCCGGTAACGTGGAGATTCACGCACTCCACACGCCCCATGAAGCGGGTTGACACTCAAACTAACCCTCAAAGACGCGTAAAGAAGGTACCCGAACCTTTTTTATACTACTAAGGCCACAGACAAGCTTACGGCCAGTTACGGCCCACTTGATGGAATGTGGTCTCCGTAGCCTATGGAAAAATGCAACACCAGGGCGCCGATTCTCGGTTAATACGACATGAATGCGTGGACGAAAATTTACGGGTGAAATTTAATGGCTTATATTTAGGAACGGCAAAACGTTTCACCCGTTTTCCGTTCACGCATTCGAGTGGTCAGGAATCAGCGACCTGAGACGTTAAACTCGCGCTGACGATCGTGCAATGCAAGTACTTCTAAGACCCCTTCTGAAGAATCCCAACCTGTAAGCGTTTTGGGAAAACCGAGGCAGGTCGATTAAAATATTCATTCTTTACTTACTTCTCTTCAATATGCTTGACATGTGTGTTAGAGAAAGCAGTTGATATATGGGTGATAGCTTTAAGGTTTCTGCACTCTTTAGCCAGTTTTAGTACCTCCTTGGTACCGGTTACGTTGATAGCTGTGGCTGCTGACAGTTTCTCATCGAATCTCACCGTGGCCGCTGCGTTGATTATTATGGTAACCTGTAATATTAGATTTTATGAAATTGGCTGTTACGCTGCCGCGTGTCTAGTTATTTTATTTTTATGACAGCAGATATTTTAAGACAAACTACACCACACAAAGACGCACCCACCCACACTTCAAATTTTAAAAAAATCCTTTCTCTGTCTTTCAGTGCCTGAAATGAATGGTGCCTGAAGTCTATGGTTAGCATAGACTTCAGGCACCACTCATTTCAGGCACTGTCCTTGGCTGAAAAACCATGATATTTCATCACGCGGATTTTAACCTTGCAATTTTGCGAAGAAATTATATCAAAACACAGAAATTCTGTTTCGCTCGGAATTTTCATCGTCAATGCGGACAGTCCCACGTGTCACAAATTTTTGAAAACAATCGCGGGGAAAATAATCCGGTCAATCCCTATGCGGACAAGCTCTAATCTCGGGCTCTTCAAGAGGAAAAAAATATCTTAGGTATGTTATGGTTTTTAGATCTGAATAGGTACTTCAATGTTTCATTTTAAAAAAGTCAGCTATCATATAATGTCAAAAAATTAAAAAGAAAACATAATTTAGAGAATGATTATTCGATATTGAAATTTCAATCCAAAAAGAAAATTTATGATTCTGAAATCCAAACGAGGTTAACAGAAGAATTTCCAGCGTACCTTTTTTTATTAATAGAACTACAACTACAGACACTTGATCTTGATACATACCATTTTTTAGTTAGTTCAGTTTTCTACTTTAATAGTGTAACGAGCTTACCTTGCTAGTAATCAACTTTCTATCTTCATCGCTTATGCCCAAGCCCGGCAACTCTAAATCACCGACGATGGGCACAACTTTGTAAATGCCTTTAGGATTTACATCATGAGCTCGCTGGAACAGCTGAAAAAAAAACACGACATCAGAACAGGCTGTTTGTGTAACTTCATGACGTCATAGAGGATGTTTTGGCGGGAATAAAATTAACACATGGTATAATTTTTCAAAACTGTCGAGTGTTTATGTGTAATCATGGAGGATTCATAAACATAAAAGGTTCGACAACGTGCAATTTCCAAACTTCAAATCCACCATTTTTCACACCAGCATACAGTTTTGAAAACAACTGAGTGGCCTCCGCGTTATATTTTCCTTTATGTTCCCGCCAAAACTTCGACGATAACTTAAAACTAGCAGTTTTTCAATTATTATGAGGGTGGCGATTCTCAACCACACGGCTTGATTGAATGCGTAAACACAAATTTACTGGTGAAATGTCATTTGTCTCATTATAAGAAAACTTCGGCGATAACTTAAAACTAGCAGTTTTTCAATTATTATGAGGGTGGCGATTCTCGACCACACACACGGCTTGAATGCGTAAACACAAATTTACTGGTGAAATGTCATTAGTCTCATTATCAGAAAAGGCAAAAGAGTTTCAAGTCGAACCGACGAGAATCAGCGCCCTTGTAATTTCAAAATAACATATTAATTCGGTAATACTCACAAAATCGTCTAATAAGTCGTGAAGTCGTGCCTTAGGATCCTTGCCCTTCTTGCTCCTGATCAAAACGTAGATGGTGTCCACATCTCCACATGCTCGGAGAAGTTTCTCTATCAGAACTGTAAAAATATCATCATTTCTTAGCTTTCTTCTTAGGATTAAGGTCGGTTTCCACCGCAAGCTGAGCGAGCCTATTATTTTATTTTATTTTATTATCCCAATTTTTGTCCCCGACCGTAGGGGTAGGTGGAAACGTACTATGCGCCCAAATATTGTAATTTCTTCCCCGTATTAAACGGTGCGGATAGTTTCGTGATACTATACAGATCAGCTGTTTTTAATTTTATTATTTTTGTGGACATTCTTACACAACATCACATAGCCAAAATTAAGCTATATCTTGTGCTATGCGATCTAGACGACTGATAGACATACTCTTACCTATATATTTCTTAGTACATAGGTACATACATATTATACATAGAAAACACCCAAACTCCGAAACAAACATTTAATCAAACCCAGGACCTCGGCGGGCAGGCAGTTAACTGTAACTATGGTATCGCATCTTGCTGTGGAAAACACTTGAAAAGACACGACGCCATGTTAATGTGTAGTTTGAAAATATTGAATGACTATACATATAACCACAGATTATATAATATATTCTATATATAACTGCGCCTGTCCATTTCCACTAAGCAATTAGGTTCAACATTAATCGCAGAAAAAATACATACAGGAATCCGCTTAACTCACAACAAGAAAGCCGTGAGATCGTTCTCACCAGACTGCCCCTCCCCTCTCTAACACGTTTAATGTGAAAGTGAAAATTCAATCCGATTGACGTTGTCATTTTTGTTTTATTTCAAACTTTGAACAGATATCCACGTGGCCTTGTGACGTAGTTTAATGTAACAGAGTCACAGCTACAGACAAAGTCTCGCCATAAGCCCCTCTGCACTCTATTTTATAGAAAGGGGCTAAAAGTAAACTGTGGTGCGGTGGCGGCAAAATAAGTACCAGTATGTAAGTTTACTGAGCGGACTCACTAATGGGCCCGCTCAGCTCGCGGTGGAAACCGGGCTTTCTTCTTTGGGACTCAAAGGGGCCATTTCAGCAGAATAGACTATTTTCAATCCAGCTCAACTTATAGGTTTTTCCTCTATCTGTGTACTTTAAAGGTTTTCTAATTCAATGATAAAAACGCCTTCATGTACCCATTTTGATGGAAAATAAAACGTATATTTTTAGTTCTTGACTTTTTGGCTGTCCAGTAAAGTTATACATGCAGACATGGTCACGCCTTTATCCCCGAAGGGGTAGGTAGAGGCATATTGTATGCCCACATTTCACCTTTTTTTTAGAATTTGTCCCACGTAATAGGTGGTGAGCCGTTATATTGCCGTGTTGAGATGGACAGGACCTTATGTCCTATTAGTCCAATGACAGGTAATTAAGTAAGGTGATCCCAGCATCTTAATATCTAATAAAGATGCCGGGATCATCGATTGTCTCGTTGGTCTATCGACCTTAGGCAGTGGTCTGGTAGGGCACATGTGGTATTAGTAGTCGGTAAGAGTCCGGCATAGCATCCATTTTTGTTTATGTTAATCTCGCCAAATTGACGTCGCTAGCCTGATGGAAAGTCATGGCGCATCTAGCGATTGGGAGCCACTCTCATAGTCAGTAAGACTTCTGACAGCGGTCGTCAAATTAAAATACGGGATTTTTTCACGAAAGTAAATGCTGTTAGAAGAAAATCTTAAATTTACTGTGGAATAATAACTGGTCTCCAACAGGACTCGAACCTGCATCTTCTGTTGTGCCGGGACCGAAGCTTATCCGATTACGAGTGTTTCCTACTCATACGTATTCTTTGTCCTCTAGTATGGACGATAAACGAATCATAAATTCACAGTGGAAAAATAATGACATAAATTTTAAATAATAATACAATTTCAATTTTATGACATATTAACAAAAAAAAAAGTACATCTAATAATTAAAAACGAGTGGAAAAATTATCTGCATCTGGACTATTGGCCCTCAAGTTGGTGACCGTGTTTTTTTTTTACGTGGTAATCCTACATGGATGCTATGCCGGACTCCTATCGACTAAAACCACACGATGCCTAACAACTGTCTACGGCTGAGAGTCCCGGGTAAGCCCTCGGAAGGATGTCCCAGCGTCCTAATGACTTGCCTTTTCATGCTCGGCTTGGAGAACCCAGAGCAGTAAAAGAAGAAACACATGCGCGCACAGGTCATTCCCAGTTCGTATGGTTCGAAAAATCAAAGGGATCGCAAGAGAAACGATTTTTTAAATCGCTCGGTTCTAGCGAGGATTCTATCTATTGTAGGTATAGTGAGAGTGACACCTCTGCCCGACACGCGTTAGCCGGGAATGGGGATCGAAGAGGAGAGAAAGGGATTTCAACAATTCGTCGTGATAGATTCAGTAGATGCAGTCAATGACGCTGTATAGTTTTACAACGGCTCTGGGTTTTCCGTCACCTCAGGACAATCGGCTTTTTCTTTTTTTTTACGTGAAGGAAAATCCATCTTGGATGCTATGCCGGACTCCACGAGCATGACCTGCTCGCAGAAAGAGGCGGCGTAGTCCCACTTACCTACTCCCGCTGGAGATCATGGCTCGCACCATGGTCTCGAGCGAGTGAGTATCCACGTCTAGACATACCACGGGGACCAGCGTGTGGAGCGACGTGTCATCGCTGCGGTCCTCGCAGTGCTGACACTTGGCCGGAACCACGGCCACACCAGTGTCTTTGCCACAGATACCTACCGAAGCTACCGTGCCCGGTAAGTATCTGTGACAACCGGTAGGAAAGAGCACCGTGTCTCCTCTCCAGCCACTCGTCCATGACCGATCTGACGGCCGCGATTGTGGCGAATCCCACTTTGGTTGCTCAAGTCGCACCTTCCATGTCTCCACGGTTTCCTGGTGGAGCAGGGACCGCTGGGCCTCGATTTCCCGAGACGCAGGCACAATCGATCGGCTATTTTACACCCTTTTGACATGACTAAGTTCAATCTGCCTTATTGGTCTGGAGGTCGAAATGTGCGGCTGCGGATCACGAAGTTGTGGGTTCGATTTCCACCGAAGATATTTTTTTTTGTGCGATCCATTAATGGTAGTCGCTAGAAACTAGGTGTTTCTATGTTAGGATTTAGAAGTACATTTAAGTATAAGTATTAATATCCGTGATCTGCCAATACAAGCAGGTTATTGCTAGCTTAATTTGGGATCTGATAGAAAATAAAATCTATACTTCTTTATCGCTCTACTCATATTTTAAGAATAAAGATTTTTTTTATTTCACATATTGAAAACGACACTTGTACTATTCCACAATATTTATTATTATAAACCTGACCGATTTCGCTTCACAGCGTTTTCAAAGGTCTCGACGGAAGGACAAGGTAGTACTGTCTCGAAAACACACCAACATATTGGTGTGTTTCGAAACTTGCCGCACAAAACACACCAACATGTTGGTGTGTTTTGTGCAGCTAGTTCCACCAAGTGCCGTCAATCAACAGTATAAATAAAAAAAAAATTGTTTGTGATTTTTCATCGATGTACTCTGAAACCTTGGCGTAATAAGGATGAAGAGGAGGAATTTGATCTCCCTGCCTCGGTTTTCCAAACGCCTACAGTATGGGGTTCTTCAAAAGGGGTCTTAGAAGGCTTTGACAGGGTCGGCAGCGCGATTGTGGCGCCTCTGGTGTTGCAAACGTCCATAGGCTGCGGTGACCACCGGTACATCTGATGGGCCGTATGCTTGTCTGCCACTTAGTATAGTATAAGAAAAATATTTGGAAAGGATTGAGCACAGATATCAGAAAATTTTCTGGGGAATGGCTCTGCCGGAACTCCTAGATATCCTTCCAAGGGTTTGTCCGGGACATTCGGCTTTTCGTTGTTTCAAAAAAACACTATGTCATTAGGTGTAGTTTTCATTCATCCCAGTAACACAAAATCACCGAAACTGTCTCGTTGGTACAATGGTTAAGGCATCCGGTCCGGAAAACCAGAAGGTGCAAGTTCAAGTCCTGCTCAAATTTTTGACATATAATTTATACAAAGAACTAATTGCTCTGCAAAATTAATTATCTAACAGGAACAAAATAAAACTAAAATAAAATTATCTTATCTTTTAATATACTGCAAACACCGTTATTTTAATACAATACCAGGACCTGAAAAAGTACGTACCTATACAGACTCGAATCATCAGTGCCAAATTCTGTGCAGCCAATTTTAAAAAGTTACTAAATAAATGGCGGCAAAGAGATACGTACTTCTTTTAAACGATAATGTCAATCTGTGCAATTCTTATCTTGTAACAAAAAACTGTGTCAATTTTTAATTAGACGAAGTCAATTTGACAGCAACTAATGTCACTTCGTCAAATAAATTAAACAACATTGTATGAAGAAGTGACATTAGCTGCTGTCAATTGACTTCGTATAGAACCAAACCAACTGAAACAGTGTTTAAATGAAATTGCGAGACAGTTACATACAGATTTAAATCATAATTTTGTAACATTTTCTCCATACGTCTTTAAAAGTCCGTGGCAAGTACAGTTTTAAATAAATTATACAAAAACAACATAAAACTTAAATAAAAATTAAAGTACGACTTTTTCTATGACACGACTCGCCTTCAAGCTTATCCTGCCATCTGTGAACAGAAAACAAAATCAAATTAATAGATATCCAACTTCTAAATAAATATTAAACAAATTAATCTTCAACTTCCTAACATTTTCTTGATTTTTATTTGAAATTTTATTTGAATTATTTTTCAAGTACCGATTTAATGTTTTAATGAAATTTATTTTAACATTTTTTAAATTAGTTTACTAATGTCATAAATTTCACGTAACTAATTTTAAAATAAATCGCATTATTTGAGTGTATTTACACTGCCATTATGCGACTGATTTTTAAATTAATCGCATAATTTGAGGGTGAATACATTCAAATTATGCGATGAATTTTAAAATTAATTTAATGAAATTTGTAGGTTTTTTTTTTTAACGTAAGGGAAAATCCTCGTAGGATGCTTTGCCGGACTCTTACCGACTAAAAAACCTCACGTAGCGCCCAACAGCCTATGGTTGAGAGCCCCGGGTAAGCCCTCAGGAAGGATGTCCCGTGACTCCCAACAGACCTAAGGCCGCCAATGCGGCCTCGCCCAGGGGGTGGTTCGGGTGCAATCCCGCGTCTATGGGGGGTTTCGGGTGTGACCCCGCTTCTAAGGGGGGGCGTGCGTGAGTTGCTCACGTCACGCTGCCGTCATGGGCCTGCTTCTGTAAGGACGGTGAGCGGCCCTCTCACCGTCCTCAGACCCCCGGTCATGGAGGCCGATAGTCCTCGGCGAAGACACGTCGGCGACGCCCAGGGCGCCGACTGCGGAACTCGGGTGGGAGAGTTCTCTCCCGCACCCGGCCCGCCGCCTCCTTCGCGAGCATGACCTGCTCGCAGAAAGAGGCGGCGCAGTCCCACTTTCTCCCACTGGAGAGCATGGCTCGCACCATGGCCTCGAGCGAGAGAGTGTCCACGCCCAGACCCACTACGAGGACCTGGCGCTGTTGTGCCCACGCCGTGCACTCCACCAGTGTGTGGAGCGCCGTGTCATCGCTGCGGTCCTCGCAGTGCTGACACTCGGCCGTGGTTTCCCGGTGTTTTCGCCACAGATACCTACCGAAGCTACCGTGCCCGGCAAGCATCTGTGTCAACCGGTAGGAGAGAGCACCGTGTCTTCTCTCCAGCCACTCGTCCATGACCGGTCTGACGGCCGCGATTGTGGCGAATCCCCCCTTTGGTTGCTCAAGTCGCATCTTCCATGTGTCCACGGTTTCCTGGTGGAGCAGGGTCCGCTGGGCTTCGATTTCTCGAGACGCAGGCCTTTGGCCCCGCTCCAGCGCCTCCTTGCGCCATCTAAAGAGTGACGCAAGGGCTCTCGCTTCCAGGTCCCATGGAGGGGTCCCGGCTAGATCAAATTTGTAGGTACAATTTCAAATTGAACTAGTATTTTGTTTAAGTAGTATGTAACTAACTCAAGTAATAAATACTAGATGCATTCATTCAATTCAACAATAATAATATTTTATTTTATTTAAATATTTTAAATATTAATTATTTTAAATATTTATTTATTTTTTAAATATTTTAAAAAATATCTATTATAAAAATTTAGTTGTGGTTGTGAGTAAGAATGTGTAGATGTTTGTTACTCTTTCAAGCTCTAACGGCTAAACGGATCTGGCTGAAATTTGGTACAGGGATAGATAATAGTCTGTAATAGCAATTTACTTCATCTTCCCAGAACGAGATCTTATGGGATGTGGGAACGGGTACCATAATACCATGCGGGCGGAGGCATGTGAGCAATCTAGTTGTAAGTTTAAATGGTATTAGGTAATAGGAAGGTATTAGATTGTAGCACTATCGAATACGACAAACCTGTAAAAATAGATCTAGTAAATTAAAAAAGCTGATAAGTAAAAACTACTTACCTCATAAATGATCCCAATAAACCTAAAAACCCCAAACGGGGTTGAAACACACACCATGCTTCCAAAGCTCACACAAGAAGCGTCATAACCAGCACAAAATCAAAATCAAAATCACACGTCAAAAAAACACACCATGCAAATCCACCAAAATAACATTAATCATAGAATTAGAAGTTATAAGTCTATGATAATAGTCGTTTCAAACCGAAATGACACTGGATGTTGGTTTAATACAAAGAATAATGAGTTAAACATGTTTAGAAATAGTTTAAAAATTGCCCCACCTGATTACAAGTCCATTTTATAAACCACTAAGGTGGCATACAAGCTTACCGCCCCACTTAGTGGACTGTGGTCACCGTAGCCTATAAAAGTTTGCAACACTAAAGGAGCTACATAAAAATATCATTGTGTTTAGAAACGTAAGAAAGAAAACAATATTTTTTCTTTGAAAATGCTGTAAAGTGAAACCGGTGAGGATATATTAATTTGTAAATAAAGTTGTGGAATAAAGTACAAGTGTTTAGTAAAAAGTGCATAATGTAGGTATGTCAAGTCAATTTATTATTTGTTATGTAATTATAACTACCTACTGGAAGTTAATAAAAGAAAAAAAAACTCGATTTCGTGACATTTCAAAGCTAGATCTCATGAGTTTTAAGTTGTTTTTATAATATAAAATATTAATAACACAGACAATTGTAAAATCTTCATTTGCACTAGACCACTTTTTACTAAAGGTTATAGTTCTGTTATAAGTAATTATTTTTTTGTAAAAACGCCGATCGCACCTCTCTCTTTCTTGAACGCTAAAATGTACCTATATCTTCGATCTTGTTTCAACCGATTAGAGGCATTAGGACTCTTAACGTGCTTTGCAAAGCACGAACACACTCGCAAATAAATGTCACAAAGCTTTCACGTGGTGGCCACTGGTCACACATCCAAGGACCGACCACAGCGAAAAGTGCTTACTGCAGTGATCGTTAAAACACCGAGTCCGAAGGGTTACGCTTCCCATCATAAGCTATACATATAATAAAACTGTTGAAGGTCGAGAGTCTGTACATGGAAGATATTTTGAAAATTTTAATTGGGGGGCGTTCTCTAATCGATACTGAAGCCGAAAATGTAATTTAAACTTTTCGTGTCTGTCTGTCTGTCTGTCTGTCTGTATCCCGAATAAGTATCACGCTGAAACTACTGAACCGATTTGAATGATACTTGGTTCATTCCGAGCTTATAGTCCGAGGAAGGTTCTAGGATACTTTTGATCCCGAAGTTTTGCGCGGTTCCTGCGGGAGTGGGGATGCAAGATAAAATGGTTTTTCAGTTGTAATTTCTCAACGCGTGATGCGATTTCAAATATTTTTTAAGTATTGGAAAGGGAGTAGGTACTTTAAGAATTTTTCGACCCAAGTTTCAAGATTGGAGGTTCGTAGTTCAGAAATTAGAGGCATCTCAACTTTCGCCAAACCTAGAATTCAAGGGTTCCTTTGAATGAGAGGGTAAATATAAACGGGCGTGTTGACTTAATCATAAAAGAGCTTAATTATTAAGACTGTTGTAAAATAATTCAGTCCGCGCCAAGGCGTGGACTGAATTGTTTTAGAAGAGCCTTAATAATTAAGCTCTTATATGATTAAGCAAACAGGGCCGTTTCACACGGTGCTTGACGAGTCTGATGAAAAATGATCTCTCCTTTCGTGCACATTATGCGACGTAAACGAAGTTGCGAGGGTCAGCTAGTATCTAATATATTATTGACATAATTATGTCACTATACGAGAAATAAGCGCTATGTTGTACTATTCCAATATTTAGTTAAGAGTATCACCTCATTATTGATTTACCATCAATATTTTACTACTCGATAGTCAAGTTGAAGGTTTTATTTGATCCAATAAACAAACAGGGCAAGATAAATAAAACCGTTTTAAAAAAGGTAGGTATCTACTTAGATATAAAGACTGCTAAGGTGAAAACAGCGTGTCGATTACGCGTATTCAATTTGATTAACTTTTATCAGTTTCAAGTGTAGGTAGGTATGTCTAATAAATAATAATACATATATGCACATTATACATATCTATAATATATTATGTATATTATATACTCTGAACTTACATAAGTATACACTCGCAGATATTTGACTGCCTCTGTGGCGCAGTCGGTAATGATACCGCCTGCGGCGCTGGAGGTCCTGGGTTCGATTCCAGGGTCGGTGCAAATATTTGTGTGATCCACAAATGTTTGTTTCGGAGTTTGGGTGTTTTCTATGTATTATATGTATGTATTCAGAAATGAGTATGTATATCAGTCGTCTAAATCCCATAGCACAAGCTTATATTAGCTTATTTTGGGCTAGATGATGTTGTGTGTCCACAAATATTTATTTATTTATATTGTCGGTGTATATGTGTACATGGACCGCTTATGTCGGTGGTGTGTAACTGTAAGTTATAATAACTTACGGTTCTCTATCAAAAATCTTTCAACGTGTTCAAAGTTTTCATATCAAAGGAGATTGCCCATTATTTAATGGGCCGCCGTTTCGTAACAAATAATTTTGTATGACAGCGAAAATTTGATATTAAATTGGATGGATAACGTACTTTCATAGGAAATAAGAAATATTCTCTTATTTTGTGGGGTTTTCTCTCATTCTTCGTTTTGCTGTTCAAATTAGAGGTTAGTATCGAAGCAAATGTCCATCAATCCGTCAAATCAATTTTGTCCAGAAAGGGTTAATCGTTACATGGATGAACATGGATTGAATTCAAATAAGATAGAAGTAATAGTTCCAAAACTAATAAATAACCCTGAAAATGTAATACCCACCTAGTTACCTATACATCAATGTTTATATATTATCTCTATTTAATGCATAGTCGCGCCCGGTTCATCTAGTTGCGATAAAACTTTGTCAACCTATAGTTTGCACTTGCGTGAAAGTCATAGACATAATTTGAACTATTTTGAGCCCGGCAGGTAGCACTGCAACCTGGGTATAGGACTGTGCCGTGCGAAGCCGGGGTAGGTCAGCTAGTACTTATTAGGTTATGCAGGTTTGTGTAGGTAGAAGAAAATGAAAATGCTAGAATATTTTTAAGCAAGTTTTATTCATATATGATGTCTATATCATCACCCTCATATTCATGAAATATGTTGTCCAAAAATGCAGCTGGCGGTTCAATGTATCTAAATCGAGCCCAACTTAGGTACCACAATGTAGTCAGAATGTGGGCTCAGCATACCACCGTACGAAAGCCTACCAAACAATAATTGTTTGGTAGGCTTTCGTACGGTGGGATGCTCTGCCATTTTTACATTGATGAAAAATACAAATCCGTGAAGTCGCAGCAGCCCTTAATAAAAATATATATTTGACGATATATTAGGAATATGTACAACATTTGGAACATGGTACACTTGATATGTGAGTTGTGGTGGTGGTGTAGGTATAGGCCTTAAGAGGGAATAGCAGATTGTGAAACACTGTCTAACTGTTGTCTTGAAGTTGTGAGGACTTCCATATTCTCATGTGGTGTAACAGCACCTTCATGTATAACCTGCTGCCGCCTACTCTGATCGTACTGAGTCTGTCTCCTTACAGTTCTATACGCATTTGTCCAACAAGGCAGGCAAACTTTTTGAAGTCTGTGAACCTGTAAGCAAAGAAAATAAAGTTAAAACCGACTTTAATTTATGTCATTTAAAAAAGGCTCTGAAAAGGTGTTCCGTTAATATTAACTAAGGTTATTTTACTGCATTTTATCTGCAACTAGAGGACGTCACGCGGTTTCACCCACGTTGCCCCCATTTCCGTGACAATACGGAAATAAAATATAACCTATATTTGCCGGGAAGAGTGTAGCTTCCCAACAGTGAAAGAAGTTTTCAAATCGGTCCAGTAGTTTCAGAGCCTATTCGATGGAAACAGATAAACAATCAAATCTATTCTCTTTATAATATTATTATAGATTATAGATATCACAGACTTGAAGAATGTTGTGAAAGAATGCCTTGAGGCATAGTATTATTAAAAGTATATTTACCTGTTGATTAGGTATACATGACATGATGAGATTTTCTTCAGGTCTATTAATTATCACTTTATGCATCTTAGCTCTCAGTATGGAAGACCCACAGGCTAAGCACACTTGCTGATGTCCATAAGCTCGTACGGCTGCTGATTCACTAGATGAGCTTTGAGATGCTCTTTGTAATATTACAAAACATTCTTGACAAAGAAAATCCTCCACCGATATCTGCAAATAAATAAAATAAAATTATGTACCTACTAGCCTAATATTTTCTGTTATGATATTGATTGGAAAAAATCTACATTATTGTAACACATCACTGATATGGAAAACACAAGATCAGGTAAAAACCTTTAGCACAATTGGTTATTGTCATGCTTCATTATGTATTTACTTAACCATTTGAACATAACTAATTTACTATTACAAATACATTTCAAGTATGTTACAAGTACAGAATACAAAACTTAATTGAATAAGATATAGGTACTAACCACTTCTGGATCAATCCAGGAACGTAAAATTCGAATCATGACATCAGTCTGTTGCCTCCACGACTCGATGTCGAGGCAGAGGATGTACTAAAGATAGTGAACAATTCACACACCGTGGTATTTTTATCTAATCTACTGCAAAACCTCACATTCGACACCGAAAAGACTTTTCGTTCAAAAGTTTTCAATTTTTGACAGTTCGTATTATGCCGCACATTGATATTTGCGAATGGCGGCCATCTTCGTCACGTCAGTCCGCGGTGCGTAAAAAGATTACACCACGAATTATATCAAAGTTTAAACGCCACAAAATATATTATTCGAGTGAATGAAAAGATTGTTAAAAAAATATTAAATGATTTATCAATTTACTTAGGTAGCCATACACTTTTTACTTAGGTTTTTCAAAAAGAAACGAAGCCTGGGCGTTCTCCTTTATCATAACAAACGCAGTACCATCGCAAGCTTAGAAATAAATGTTACTGGTTCAATTGTTTCAACATAAAAGTAAATACGAGCTAATGTCTGCGGTGAGACTTTCTTGTATGTACTAGTTTACTATTTTCCCGAAGAATTATTAGTACATATTATGTACAAATTTTTACACCCTATTTAGCTTCAATAAGAGTAGAATTCAAATAATTCTGAAACATGTGTTCACCAATTTTTATTAACTAGTTACTTAACTTTTCCATACATTATTTTTACCACCTAATTTCATCCCACTTATTGTCGAATTTTTCATTAGACGAAGTAAAGTGACAGCAACTAATGTCACTTCTTCATAGAAATTAATTCAGTCCACGTCATAATTTCGAAATAATCTGGCCGACCTTCAAAATTCCGAACGCTCATTTCGCCGATGATAAATTCAACGAATGGTTGTATACCATTCGTTTTTATCATCGTCGACTGTTAAAACTCCGAATGGTCATTTCGCCGATGATCAGTTTTACGAATGATTGTATCGGGGTACTCTGAGTCGGGGTGTTAACCATTCACTTATTATGGTTAACACCTCGACTCGGATAGGTTAGGTTAGAAGGCTAAGGCGGGAGCGAAGCGGAGCGGAGCCCCCGCCTTAGCCTTAGCGTTCGTGGTTTTTTTTTTTTATAACCATCCAACACCAACATCAATTTCATACAATCATTCGTAAAACTGATCATCGGCGAAATGACCATTCGGAGTTGTAACAGTCGACCATACAACCATTCGTTGAATTTATCATCGGCGAAATGAGTGTTCGGAATTTAGAGGGTCGGCCAGATTATTTATATGTAATGACGTGGACTCAAATTAATTAACATTGTATGAAGAAGTGACATTAGTTGCTGTCACTTTACTTCGTCTAATTAAAATTCGACTTTAGGGGGTAAATTTCAAAAAATCATTTCTAAACTATCTCTACATCACTAAAGACAATTTAAATGAAACTATTGAACCAAAAGAAAGCGAAAAACCCATGCAAACTTACCTTTACCAAGAAAACCTGAACCCCCAGTCAAAAACACACACTGGTCCTTATAAAACTTTTGAATTTCAGTCTTCGGCCCTTTACCCTTAGTAAGTTTTTGTTTTTCTTCCTCCTTAGCATCAGTTTTGTCTTCTCCAGCGTAGTACGAGTTGTTTTGGCTGTCTGGAACGAATTCGTGGTCTTCGGAAAAGTCCAAAATTGGCGCTACGGGATTCATGGCTTGGCTTTCCACTTCTGGGATGTAGACTGTGTTTTCTAACTCCTGGAATTATATTAATATATGTTTATCAGGGCACATTATTCGCAAAATTTCACCGTTCAAGTGCAAGTCGGATTCACGCATGGAGGGTTCTTTACCAAAAAACAAATAAATAAATATTGTTGGACATTCTCACAACATCATCTAGCCCAAACTAAGCTATAAGCTTGTGCTATGGGATCTAGATGACTGATATACATACTTAGGTACATATTTCTAAATACAAACATAATATATCTACATAGAAAACACCCAAACTCCGAAACAAGAATATGTGGATCACTTCATATTATCATCATATTTAGTAATATATAAGTATGTCTATCAGTCATCTAGATCCCATAACACAAGCTTATATTAGCTTACTTTGGGCAAGATGATGGTGAGTGGGATGTTCCACAAATATTTATTTATTTCTTATTTAATTATGGTACATAAATACAGTGCAAGGAGATGTACAATGGGCGGCCTTATCGCAAAACAGCAATTTTACCAGGCAACCTTTGGATGAAGAAAGTTCATTGAAGGTAGCTTGTGGTAGTTCTTAGGCGTACTCTTAAATCTAATAAAGCTTTATAATTGCGAATTGGAATAAATAGTTTAAATAGTAATGTAACTCAAGTTAACCCAACTAGTGGTGCATTACTATCAGCAAGCATACAGCCCTTGTCCTGGGACATCCTTCCGAGGGCTTACCCGGGGCTCCCAACAATAGGCGGTTGGGCGTTACGTGAGGTTTTTTTGTCGTTAGGAGTCCGGCATAGCATCCATGATGGATTTTCCCTCACATTAATACAAAAGCATACAATCCTAATATTAGTTAGCGTAAAATAGATCGAGTGATTTTCAAAAGTAGATCTAGATTGTCCTTTTCGAATATTTCAGCACAATTTTTTATCACGTATAAAACTCCACATTTGAAACACTTTTGCATAATAAAACGATTTGAGACAAAAGTCGAGTTAGCGTTGTATAAATGTGGTCGCTATATAATATTAGGTAATAGGTTACGGATAGTCTGGAGCCGTTGGCGCAGCGAAGAACTATTGCGTCTTTGGCTGCATTCTACCGTATCTATCACAGTGAGTGTTCTGAAGAACTCTTCAACCTAATCCCGCCCTCTGCTGGACAGAGGTGCCACTCTCACACAGTGGAGAGAATCTTCGCTAGAACTGAACGATTCAAAGATCGTTTCTCTGTCGAACCATAAAAACCTGGAACGACCTGCCAGCGCATGTGTTTCACTCCTCTTACAATCCCGGGTTCTTCAAGCGGAGCGTGAAGAGGCACATCACAAGGCTGAGGACCACTGTCAGAGGTGGCCCCCAATCGCTAGATGCGCCACGGCTTTTCATCAGGCTGGTGACGACGTCAATTTGGCGAGCTAAATATAAAAAAAGGTACTTAAATAGGTAAGTATTTTAAACTTACATGAAGATTATCCTGCAGCTCCTTACTCAAATTTCTGACATTTTCCAGCTCCTTCAGCTGCTGTTCAGTCGGTTTTCCGTACACATCAATATCCAGGTCTTCCCCACGAGCCTGGGCTTGGATCCACCTCTCCATCCGCTCATGGGTCTCGCTGGTCTGCAGGAGAGGAGATTCTTCTAACGTGTGATTCATTCTGCGGACAAAGAAAATTCTGTTTCCTTAAATGTTATTATTTTTTAAATGAAAGCTTCTTTTGACGTAGAGACGAAGAAACTCCGTGTTTTTGGAACGATATGAACCCTTTTTTTATTTCACTAGCTGTTGCCTGCGACTTCGTTCGCGTGAAAATTTTGTTATAATGCCCATTTGATTGCTCTCTGCTTAGCCCCTAGGATATGTAGCGTGATAATAAATGGCTTATTTGAAGACCCTAACCCTAGGTAATACTTGTGCAAAATTTGAATCATATCTATTCAGTACTTTTCGAGATCCTTCCGGACAAAGCAAAGCAAAAAGGCAAACAGACAAAAAAAAATCTAGCTATATTTTCGGCTTCGGTATCTTATGTTAAACACCCAGGTTTTTCTATCTTTTTTTTATGTTAATATTAAATATTTCATATTTCACCTCCCAGCCGTGGACTGGCCGTGGACTATCAGTCCACGGCTGGGAGGTGCGGGTACGCCCTCGGAAGGATAAAGCCCAGTACTCCCGACTCGTTCCGTGGGTTTGGGTTTTATTAATTCCACTTATTATAGGAGTTGGGGTTCTATCCAACTGCTTTATGAAATTCGCGCCGCCATGAGCGCTTCAGCTTCAGCGGCCAAACCTTTTTTTTTCGTGTGGAAATCCATTATGGATGCTGGACTCTTAACGAATAAAATCACACGTTTCCTACCACAGCCTACGGTGGGCAGCCCCCGGTAAGCCATTGGAAGGATGTCCCAAGATTGCCGAGAGACTTAGGCCGGGACTCCACCAAAGCGGAGATGTGTGCAGTGTGCTGCGTGCTGTGCGAGAAGAGATGTTTTTCAGCTCGGGGCCTCCACGATAGCGGAGAGGTGTGCGGTGCTGTGTGCTATGCGAGAAGAGATGTGCGGTGTGTTGAGTGCTCAGTACGCGTTCTGACACGAATGGTAGACGGGGTTCTGTGGGTTGCTGGCGGGCGAGAGGGGGAGGGTTACATCACTTACAGCACGCCCGCTCACCGCTCATCGCGTCATACAAATATTCCACATCTCCGCATAGCGATCTCCACTGAAGCTAAGCGGAGGGAAGATGTATCAATAACGCATTTCTATTGGTTGTTTAAAAAACGTCTCCTTTCCGCTCGTCTCGTCTCCGTTTTGGTAGAGTCCCGGCCTTAGGCTACCACCGCAGCCTCACCTAGGGTATCGGGTACTCTCCCACGTCTTCTTTTTTTTTATAAAAATCACCAAATTGAAGTCGCCACCAGCCTGATGGAAAACCGTGGCGCATCTAGCGATTGGGGGCCACTCTCACACTCCGTAAGACTTCTGACAGTGGTCCTCAAGTTGGCGGCCCTGTGATGTGCCTCTTCACGCTCCTCTTGAAGAATCCGGGATTGTAAGATGAGGGAAACACGTGGACTTTGGGGATTGTTCGGGTGTTATCACGCTTCTTGGGCGTAAAGCGTGCATGAAACAATAATGTAAACATGTCATGTTTTGACAATCGTTGTCTAAGACAGATAAGTGGAAAAATATAGTATGACAAATCATTGAATTTTTTACTATCCTGAGTAGGTTTTTTAAATGAAAATAAACTGTCATAAAGAAGTTATTTGGTGTCGAAATGATTGTAAGAACACTGTATGACTCCTGGATACTGGAATATAATCAGGGTGAATACTCAATTGCAAGTAACTATGGATATATAGGATCAAATGTGTTTGTTTACATTTTTGCGCAAAGCTATTGAAATACAGTTTAATCAGAACTTAACGTCATTATCAAAACAAGTGTTTAAGTACGTAAAATAATCCCCCCATTCCCAACCGACCACCTGAGTTATCCACCTGGTTGGTCAGTTAGGAATAAAAGTTCCTAACCACCCACCTTGTGCACCTGGTTGGTCAGTTAGGAATAAAAATTCCTAACCACCCACCAGTGACTGTATAAAATAAAAATGAAGATCGACAAAACAAATGAAGATCTACAAAACAAATGAAGATCGACAAAACAAATAAGGATCGACAAAACAAATGAAAATCGACAAAACAAATGAAGATCGGCAAAACAAATGAAGATCACTAAACAATTAATGAAAGTAAGATAAACAACTGAAAGTCGACAAAACAAATGAAAATCGACAAAACAAATGACGGTCGGATAAACAAATGCCGCCCTCCGGCACGTTACGTCTTATTCCCGGAATGTCCAGTCGGTTCATTACGTCTATTTCCCTAAATGTCCATTTCCCTGATAGTCCATTTCCCTGAATGTCCACTTCCCCGATAGTCCACTTCCCTGAACGTTCATTCCCTAATAGTCCAATTCCCTGAATGTCCAAATCCGGTCGGATAAACAAATGACTATCGGCAAAACAAATGACGATAGAAAAAACATATGTAGATCAATAAAACAAAAGACTATAAGCAATTTGATAAGATCAAAAATACTTGCAGCCATATTTAGTAATCTAGATGCGTTTGCCATTAAAAAAAATAGGTGCAAGCAAATCTCGACCTTAATGACACTTCTCTAAAAATGTGCTTTTAGGCATTTATTGACATCACTGATCGACTTTTCATTTGTTTTGTCGACTTTCAGTTGTTTATCTTACTTTCATTAATTGTTTAGTGATCTTCATTTGTTTTGTCGATCTTCATTTGTTTTGTCGATTTTCATTTGTTTTGCTGATCTTCATTTGTTTTGTCGATCTTCATTTTTTTTGTCGATCTTCATTTGTTTTGTCGATCTTCATTTGTTTTGTCGATCTGCATTTGTTTTGTCGATCTTCATTTGTTTTGTCGATCTGCATTTGTTTTGTCGATCTTCATTTGTTTTGTCGATTTTCATTTGTTTTGTCGATCTTCATTTGTTTTGTCGATCTTCATTTGTTTTGTAGATCTTCATTTGTTTTGTCGATTTTCATTTGTTTTGTCGATCTTCATTTGTTTTGTAGATCTTCATTTGTTTTGTCGATCTTCATTTGTTTTGCCATATAGACATGTGGGTATATTGATAAAGTAGACATTATGGACATTATTTATTTTATACAGTCACAGGTGGGTGGTTAGGAATTTTTATTCCTAAATGACCAACCAAGTGTACGAGGTGGGTGGTTAGGAACTTTTATTCCTAACTGACCAACCAGGTGGATAACTCAGGTGGTCGGTTGGGAATGGGGGAAATAATCTATATATATAAAAATCAATGCCACTTTTCGTTGTAATTTTATAACTCAAGAACGGGCTCACCTACCCAAACCAAATGTTTAGGCTATGTTCGGACTATTAAGTAAATGGTTTATGTGAATTTTGCAAAGAATCGGTCATATCACGTAAACGAAGTTGCGCGGGTCAGCTAGTTATATAATATGAACAAGCACTTATTATGATTTCTCTGCAGAAATATCAATTGTCACGTAAATACGTACCTATGCAGTTTGCGGAAGTTAAATAACATACATAGATACGCCTTTAGCCCGAAGGGGTAGGTAGAGGCATATTATATGCCCACATTTCACCTTTGTATAATTTGTCCCACGTAATAGGTGGTGAGCCGTATTGCCATGTTTATATGGACAGGCGCAGGTTGTGACTGCCTGCTGTTGAAATAAAGCCTTCAACTTAGCTTAACGACTGCCATTTTACTGGCAACCGGGACCAACGGCTTAACATCATCGTTTACAGAACACTGAGTCCGCGGGGCCACGAGCGCTTCTGATTCAAAGTCGCAAATAAAAAGTACTAAATTAAAAGTGTGTCCCTTAATAAATTTAAAAAGGTTGTTAAAAGTAAATTGTACTGCAGGGGCTACTATACAATTGGTGATTATTTGTTGGATGGAGAAGCCTGGAAATGACCTGCCCTACTGGATTCTCAAAAAAATGTTAAATTGCATAGTATTTAGATTCATTTTGTTAATAGATCTCTAAAAAGAATAACCCGCTGAGTTTCTTGCGAGTTCTCCTCAGGTGGGTCGCGTTGTGAACTGGTGGTAGATTTTGATTTATATTCTGGACGTTTTACAAGAGCATCTGTATTATGCCTATGTGAAATAAATTTCTTTTTCTTTCTTTCTTTCAAAATTTCGACCTCTAGACCAAAAAGGCAGTCAACACAGTGAAACACAGGTAGTGTTAGATATTATAAAATAATACATTACTATTATTACAGTGACCGGTTTTGATAACCTTTATTATTATGCAGAAGCACGTACATTATACTGTTTTACAGTGTTACAACAACAGATATCTACTGCGTATCATTACACTTCATCGAAAACACTTCACCGAAAAACACTTGCCCGAACGACATTTCGTCGAAAACACTTCATCGAAAACACTTCGTCGAAGCGACATTTCACCGAAAACACTTCATCGAAAACATTTCCCCGAAAAGACACTTCGTCGAAAAACAGTTCACCGAAATGACATTTTATCGAAAGGCACTTCGCCGAAAGACATTTCATCGAAAACACTTTGTCGAAAACACTTTATCGAAACTGCATTTTACCGAAAACACTTCATCGAAAATCAGTTCGCCGAAAAAGACACTTCGTCGAACGACATTTCATCGAAAATCACTTTGCCGAAAGACACTTTCCCGAAAGACACTCAATCGAATGACATTTAATCGAAAACACTTCACCGAAAACATTTCTACGAATGACTGTCCTTATAACACAAATACGCAGAACAACTTTGTCGATTAGGTACAGTTCCTCGATTAACATTTTATCGAATCTAACCTAACCTGATAACCCAACAAAGGATCGGTCGGTAATGTATAAAAAGATTCCTTCTTAAAGTTTGCCATTTCTGTGCCCCCCCCCCCCCCCCCCTTCTTCAACCTACCTACAAATCTCAACCTCAACATTTCAGCTGATTAACGCTCTTCGGAAAGGTGTAATGCTTCCGTGTAAAAGTCGTTCGACAGTTTTTTTCGGTGAAATGTCATTCGAAGAAATGTTTTCGGTGAAGTGTCGAAGTTTTATGAGGGAATTAGAACAATAATTTGAAACACATTTACAATAACCGCACAGCATAGTGTGTATCAAGACTGACCTGAGGCGCGCTGGTAGCGGGTACGAATCCTGGTACTGTTTCTTTTTGTTTTTATTTCAATTTTTGTGTTTTCTATAGTTTTCAAAGTATTATTATATTAATAATTTTTTGTATTGTATGAAATAATATTTTTAATCTGTACTTTTTTGCACGAATTGGCTCAGAATCATGTTTCATTTTTCAATTTTTCATTTTTCAATGGCCACTACACTACTTTGGACTAGATAGCGTTGTGTGCCATTTCCCTTATTTATCTGGTAAAGTTATAAAATAGATTCAATCATTTTTGATTGTAAGGTAGGTAGGTATTTTATAAAGCAATTGTATTTTCGACTGCTTCTGTGGCGCAGTCGGTAGTGATACCGCCTGCGGCGCTGGAGGTCGTGGGTTCGATTTCCTCCGGAGACAAATATTTGTGTGACCCATAATTTTTTGTCTCAAGAGTCTGGGTGTTTTATGGATAATATGTATATTATGTATGTATTTAAAAGTAAGTACAAAGTATTACTACCTATCCGTGGTTTGATAACCATAACACTAGCAGGTTATTCCTGACTTACTTTGGGATCAGATAGCGTTGTGTGAAATGTCCGTGAATATTTAATATTATTATGTTATGACCTAATATTGTCAAGTTTTCGAGTTGTTATTCCCAGTGTTTTCTACCTGCAAGGACGATATTATAATTTCCGTAGAAATGGACAATGGGGTCTGCAGGTAAGATATATATTGTACTTATCTGTAGAAAATTATGAAACCAATTTGTTTCTTTGTTTGTTAGAACGTTAAGATCAAGATTTTAGTTGTTGCAAAATTATAGGTATCAATCGCAGGGTGCGGGCATGACAAACTAAATCTTTGAAGTTCAAAGTAATTACCGCCATCTAGTGATAAAATTGCGATATGCGATAAGTACGTTGATGCCGCATAGATGGCATTACTATTAATTTTATTTTGATAATTTAATCTAGATCAATAATATAGGTATCTCTGATTATACCATACCATAGTTCTCTCTGCTGCCACATGCCGCTATCTTAGATTTTTACCTTTAGAGGTTAAGGAAACATGTATGTGTTTACTTTATTGCAGTACGGAAAAGTTACAGATATGAATATTAACAGTCAGTTATTTTGTTTGAGGTTTATAAATAGCACAGGAGGACATTGTGATTATCGCCATCTTGTGGCACACGATTAAAACTTATGAAGTAATTAATAGATAGATGGCACTACTTTTAATTTTATTAAACCATGTTAAGATATTATTTATCTATCATAATAGCAGATTGTATTAATTAAGACTCTTTTATACCGTTTACAATGGGCACCACAGCGCAGCTGAGGAAGAGACAATTAGGTGTAATAATGTGACTTGGTACCTACATTACGTGGAAAATCGATAAATCGCTAAACCTCATGGGGTTGAGTTCAGCTAGGTAGGTAGGTACTGTTGTCAAGGCAAGTTCATGAATGGATTACCTACTTACCACCTGATACTTAAACTTTTGCAACAACTAAAATCTTGATCTTACTGTTGTAAAAAAACAAACAAATTGGTTTCATAATTTTCTACAGAAACATTATATATCTTACCTGCAGACCCTATTGTCCATTTCTACGGAAATTATAATAATCGTCCTCGCAGGTAGGAAACACTGGGAATAACACCTAGAAAAATTGACAATATTAGGTCGTTAAATACAATTGTTTCATAATAACTTAAATACCCATCAATCAAAAATGATACACATTGTACCTACATAATATTAAATAAGTGAAATGGCACACAATGCCATCTAGTCCAAAGTAGTGTAGTGACCATTGAAAAATGAGCGATTCGTGCAAAAAAAAAGAATGAATTAATAGTAGTTTATGACACTGTTGCATAATAAGGGTTCTTATAACACGAGTGTGTTTTAAAAAAACGAGCCGTAGGCGAGTTTTGTTATAGTATCACATGAGTGTTATAAGACCAAGTTATGTACAGTGTCATACACTACTTTATCTACTCTCATACTATAATACCTGATTTCATTTTGTGATATATAGTTGCTCCTTGATTTCGCCGGTAACAGGTTCATGGTCATGTTTGACGCAGTTTCCAGAATGTCTCGTGGTGTACAATTACCACCATCATCGCTTTAAGACATGTTTTTACACTAAAACTAATTTATTTTACAAACAAAACCAAACTTTGTTTAATTTAAATGTAAAATGTTGGCGCCAAGGCGCAAACATCGATTGCGCATGCGTGTTTCTTTTTTTTTTCAGGCTATGGAGGCACAATTTTTTTTTAAAGTAGAGGTTCAATCTTCTTTTTCCAGCTGGAGATTGTTTATGGTGTATCGTAATGATTAAAAAGTTTTATTAAGATATAGGTGTCCATACAAGACCTGTATCGTAATAAAACTTTTTTTTTTGGCCTGTGCGTAATGTTTGTCATAAGAGTATTGATTTCAATTTCATAATCTTTGTATTATAGTATCAGAGTAGATAAAGAATATTAATTAACACACTACAAAAAATTAATAATAATACTTCAAAAACTACAGAAAACACAAAAAGTAAAATAAAAACAAAAAGAAAAAAGAAATCCAGGTTTCGTACCCGCTACCAGCGCGCCTCATGTCAGACTTGATACACACTATGCTGTGCGGTTATAGCAAGAGTGCTCCAAATTATTGTTCTGATTCTCTCATAAATCTTCGACACTTCACCGAAAACATTTCTTCGAATGACTTTTCACCGAAAAAGCTGTCGAACGACTTTTACACGGAAACACTTCCTCGGTATCCTTCCCGAAGAGCGTCAATCAGCTGAAATGTTGAGGTTGAGGTATTTCACAATGTATTTTCTTATATATATCCAAGATGATTCAATCTTTTTCTTAGAATATAAAGGTTACTAATATAAAGCAACTTTTCTGACAGAAAATTCATGGATTAGTTCTGAAGTCTCGGGGATGACTTTGGGATTACCGCTTTTCAAAATCAACATCTTGTGTTCGCTATGGAATTTCTTTATCGGGATGTTTCGTTTGGGAAGCTATCATCGGGGAAGTGTTTGCGTGTAAACAACTCTCTGTCACATTTCGGAGAAGTGTTTTCGGCGATCTGCCTTTCGGAGAAGTGTTTTCGGTGATCTGCGTTTCGAAGAAGTGTCTTCGGTAATCTGTCTTTCGGAGAAGTGTTTTCGGCGATCTGCTTTTCGAGGAAGTGTTTTCGATGATCTGTCTTTCGGATAAATGATTTTCGATGAACTGTTATTTCGGATAAGTGTTTTTCGAGGAAATGCTTTTTCGGTAAAATGTTTTCGATGAAGTGTTTTTCGATGAAGTGTTTTCGATGAACTGTTTTCGGCGAAGTGTTTTCGATGAAGTGTTTTCGATGAAGTGTCTTTTCGGTGAACTGTTTTCGATGAAAAGTATGAGTACCTATCTACTGTTATTATAATAATCTATAATATAAAAATGAATCGCAAAATGTGTTGGTAAGCTCATAACTTCAGAACGGGTGGACCGATTTCTCTAATTCTTTTTTTGTTGTGTAAGATATTGTCAGGAGAAGGTTCTTATGGAAGAAAAAATATTGTATTCCCACGGGAACGGGAACTACGCGGGTGAAACCGCGTGACGTCCTCTAGTAGACTATAATAATAATCTAACTAATAATGCGAAAGTAACTCTTGGTCTGTCTGTTACGCTTATAAGCTGGACCGATTCTTATTAAATTTGATTTAGAATATAGAGTTTGGTAAGGGACATAGGTTACTTTTTATCGCGAAAAAGACTTCATACGTCACGGCTTTATCCCCGAATTGGTAGGCAGAGAGCAGTACACGCCCACATTTCATCTTATAGACATATATCCCACGTAATAGGTGGTGAGCCTATCACCGTGTTGAAATGGACAGGTGCAGGTCGCCGCGACCGGCAGTTGAAAATTTTCAAGCCGCCCATGGGGCCTTCAACCGGGTTTCATTCCAAATTTTCCTTCTCTACGCAATGGATCTTGGAACACCCTCGGGATGTATTGGGGTGGCGACATTTTGTACTCTTACCCGTCACAACACGGGACCCCGTTGCCACACAGGGCAAAAAGACTTCATGATGGGTGGAAAAAATTACAGAACAATAGTTAAGTCAAATTAAGGCTATAGAGCGGCTTGATAAATTTCAACAATGGGTCGTCACAACCTGCGTTTGTCCATTTCAACACGGCTATTATGTGGGACAAAAACTATAAGGTGAAATGAGGGTGTAATAATATGACTATGTCTACCTCTTCGGGGATCAACCCGTGGTTATAAACTTTATAAACTTTATAGTTTTAAGTCCCACGTAGTAGGTGATGAGACTATTGTCGTGTTGAAATGGACAGGCTTCGGTTGCGACTACCTACAGTTGAAACATTTCAAGCCGCCCATAAGGTCTTCAACTTGACTTAACGATTGTCATTTTACTAACAACCGGGTTTCGTTTCAAGTGTTTCTTCTCGGGTTTTGTGAAAGCGTTTTCTTGCTATTAAGAAAACGCTTACACAAAACCCGATCTTACGACACCCTCGGGATGAATTGGGGTGGCGATATTTTGTACTCTTTCCCGTCGCCAGACGCCACTAAGTAAAACGCTAATGAAAATTTTTGTACAAGCATAGAAACTACTACCACAGTATAAAGAAAACTATGATATGTCGGCTGTGCTACTACTACTAGGGAAACGACATAGGCTACTTTTTATCCCGGGAATAAGTTCATTTTGGGAATGATTACGTGAAAACTTTATCGTTTTACTAATATACAAATACATACTATCCTTCAAAAAAAAAACAAAAAACAAAAAAATTGTTTTTTTGTTTGTTTGTTTAGGAATAGCAAAAAAACAAATCTTTCCTCTTTATAATATTATTATAAATAACCGTTTTTTTGATGACCTATATTTGTACTGTATAATAAGTGATGTTCCTTCTGTGAGTAAGTAGGTATTTCCAATGTATGTTAAATAAGTATGGCCGTGTGGGCGGAACAGACAGATACCTACACTACTTTTTTATATTTTTTCTAGCTGCTTCTTTAACAACATCTAGCTATGACTATATATATTGGGTGTAACAAAACTACCTGTTCAAATTTCGTCATGTGACGTGGCGTCGGTCAAGAAACATTACAAAAATGAAGAAAAAAAATCACATAAATACTTTAACCGTAAATTCGTTTTAAAGGTCCTATAAATTTTCATTATCACCCTTTCTATCGCTACTGAGCGGCAGTAGAAAGCGACAACGACAGCCAGACGGGTGCTCCGTGTTTGTTTTGACACGGCGACCATGTTACCTCGAATTACTGCGGTAAAAAATGGATTCTTAATGTGCGATAATTTTTTTTTTTAATAAAAAAATTAACCCCCCTTTTTTATTAAATATTTGTATTTGATTTCCGATGCCAAGTCATCTCATGAAATTTGGAGAGGTAGTTTTGTTACACCCAGTATAGTCATCATGTAACTCTAGAGTACCACGTATTTACAAATAGCGGACGCCACGTGGTTTCACAGACGTAGCTCCCGTTCCCGTGGGAATACGGGAATAAAATATTACCTATATTCATCGGGGATAGTGTAGCTTTCTAACAGTAAAATAATGTTTTAAATCGCTTGCGTAGTTTCGAAGCCCTATTCGATGCAAACAAACCGTCAAATCTTTCATCTTTATAATATTAATGTTCCCCCCTAAGAAGCGGAATAAAACCTAAAAATCCCCCAAAGACGCGGGATAGCACACGAACACCCCCACCTAGGTGAAGCCGCAGTGGTAGTTGGGAGTCCTGGGGATCCTTCCGAGGGCTTACCCGGGGCTCCCAACCGTAGGCTGTTAGCAGGACACGTGAGGTTTTTTAGTCGGTAGGAGTCCGGCATAACATCCATGAGGATTTTCCCTCACGTAAAACAAAAAAAGGTATAAGACCTTGACACAGAAACTGCACTAACTTTTCCGTTTTAATATTTAACTATTTGAAGCATTATTACATTGTGTAATTATTGTTATCATAATATAATAGACTAGCGGACGTCACGCGGTTTCACCCGTGTAACTCCTTTTCCCGTGGGAATCTATATACCTACAAATAATAAAATTATAGAAAAGTCAAAACTGTAGGAAATATTAAAAAGAAAAATACTCGCTTGTACAACAGATACCGAAGCCGAAAATGTAGTTAGAAAATTTTTTGACTGTTTGTCTGATTGCTTTGCTTTGACCGGATCTCGAAAAGTACTCAATAGATTTGATTCAAATTTTGCATAAATATTAACTAGGGGTAGGCTCATCAAATAGGCTATATGTTATCACGCTATATATCCTAGGGACTAAGCAGAGAGCAATCAAATTGGCATTAAAACATAATTTTCACGCGTACGAAGCCGCGGGTAACAGCTAGTACGGAAATAAAATATAGCCTATGTTACCCGGCAATGGTATAGCTACCCAACAGTGATGGATTTTTAAATCGGTTTAGTAGTTTCGGAAGCTATTCGATGCAAACAAACAAACTAATCTTTCCTCTTTATAATATTAGTATAGATGTTAGCAAGATACCTTCCTCAAATGGGCATTCTAATACCTACAAATAGCGTCTACGGAAAAATCGACTAAAACAATGCGTCTAAATCAATTCGACTAAAACAATTCGTCTAAAAAACTATTCGACTGAAATCAATTCGACTAGTAACAATTCGACTAAAACACCCCGACTCAGAGTACCCCGACTCGGACAGGTTAGGTTAGAAGGCAGGAAAAAACCACGACGGCTAAGGCGGGAGCTCCGCTCCGCTTCGCTCCCGCCTTAGCCTTCGTGGTTTTTTTTTTGCATCTCTCATTGTGCGCATCTGTCATATTGCGATTCTGTCATTTTGCGAATCTGTCTTTTTGTGTTTCTGACCATTTGCGATTAAGTGCATTTGGCATTCTGCGAATCTGTACTAGTCGAATTGTTTTAGTCGAATTGTTTTAGACGAATTGTTTTAGATGATTTTTTTGCAAATCACAATTAGAATTTTCCAAATCAGTTCAGTAGATCCAGAGATTACCCCTACAACATCACAAACTTTACCTCTTTATAAATTAAGTGTAGATAAAATATCACAATCAAAAAAAATATCCTTGAAAAAAAAATCTTAAATAAAAACAATATGTATTAAATTTACATTAAAATAGATTGGTACGTATTACAAAAAAAAATTAACGGCTAGAAAGTAGAAGGCCTTATAGAAAAATTTCAACAGTGAATTCATATTGTCACAGCCTGATCCTGTCCATTTCGACACGGCAACCTATTGCGTGGGACAAAATAAATTACGTGTGTGTAATGGGAGTCTATTACCATGTTGAAATGGACTGGTCCAGGTTGTGACGATCGTGACCCACTGTAGAAATTTTTCGATTCTCATGTTTAATAATTATAATTGAGTAATGTCCTCCTTTTTTAAAGACGATTAAAAATTTTATTAAAACGACATCGCTAGCAAATAACAAACAAATAATTGTGTTATTGTTATACTTGTTGAATATTATTTACATTTTTAGGGTTCCGTACCTCAAGAGATAATGACGGAACCTTTATAAGGTCACTTTGTTGTCAGTAAGTCTTTCTGTCTGTCAAGACCTTTATCTCAAGACAGCGTGAAGATATGATATAATAGGCCTTTAGTTTGGCTTAACGACTGCTATTTTAATGGCAACCTGGACCAACGGCTTAAACTACTTAAAATGTCACAATGTGGACACGCGGTGGTCACCCATTCAAGGACCGGCCATAGTGAAAGTTGCTTACTGCAGTAATCGTTTACAAACCCTGAATCGGCGGGAAAACGAGACCACTAGATGTTTTTAATTAAGTATCTAAATAAAGATAGAGTAATAAAACTCGAAATGAAACCCGGTTGTCAGTAAAATGACAATCGTTAAGCCAAGTTGAAGGCCTTATGGGCGGCTTGAGCAATTTCAACTGTGGGTAACGTTACAACCTGTGCCTGTCCATTTCAACACGGCAATAGGCTCACTACCTATTGATGTAAAATGCGGTCGTATGCTATGCCTCTGCCTACCCCTTCAGTTGAACACCCAGCGAATGTATTTTTTAAATTATTTTTGATGTACAGTTTTGACTTTTCTATCATTTTATTATTTGTATAGATAATATTATGATAGGTCGGGTTTACACATATGCTACATAATATTATCACGCTTAGTTATCACGGACTAGGTAGTGAACAATTAAACTCATTTTACCTAAATTGCGTAATACAATAAAAGTATTTTGGTTTCGGATGCGTTTTGTCAATGTCTATTTTTTTAGTCGATTTAAAAAAGGATAAAACATTCTCAAAAAGAATTTGTTTTAAACGACCTTAATTTTTTTGTTTTATTTAAATTTAATCGTGAAGAGTATTTATAGGTTATTAAATATGCGAATTTGGTCAAAATTTCGAATAATATGAACTTTTCGAATGCCTCGGTGTAGTTTTCTTGCGACTGCCGTGCGGCCGTTTGTGTGATCCACAACTCTTGGTTTCGTAGTTCCTCTATTTTCTGTACAAAATGTACCTACATCATAATAATAACTCAAAGGTGACTGACTGACTGACATAGTGATCTATCAACGCACAGCCCAAACCACTGGACGGATCGGGCTGAAATTTGGCATGCAGGTAGATGTTATGACGTAGGCATCCGCTAAGAAAGGATTTGGATATATTCTACCCCCAAGGGGATAAAATACGGGAAGCGGGAACGGGAACAAATTTTACACGGGTGAAGATGCGGGCATCAGCTAGTTAGCAATATAATGTATCATCACAGATCACATAATATATTATATAGTATGATGGTCTAGATCCCATAGCACAAACTAATATTACACTTAGTTAGAGCTAAAATCTGTGTTATTTATCTCGTTATGTCTGTCGTTTAGTATGCACCTACATTTCACCTTATAGATTTTGTCCCACGTAATAGGTGGTGAGCCTATTGCCGTGTTGAAATGGACAGGCGTAGGTTGTCACGTTGAAATTTTACAAGACAACTGTAAGGCCCTAAAATGCTTAGCTACTGTCATGATACCAACGACTTAAGAGCCTACCAGACGCCAAATTGTTAAAAGAAGATAGAAGATATACATTTTAGCGTGCAAGAAAGAGAGAGATGCGGTCGGTTTTTGTGCGCTTTTAACGAAATAAATTATTTATAAAAAGAACTATAACGATATGAAAAAATGCTCTAGTGCAAATAAAGATTTTACTATTGTGTTTCTTATAAATATTTTATATTATAAAAACAACTTATAACATACGAGATCTAGCTTAAAATTTTACGAAATCGAGGTATTTTCAATCCAAAAATCTATCGAGGATTTTATCAGTAATCGTGTTTCGAGCCTAGAGCGTTTTTAGTTCATGAACTGAAGTTGTCTGTGTTCAAATTTTAATTCAGCAGACCTCACGAGTCCTAAGATCTAGATCAAAGTAATAGTCTATTTGGCGTCATATGGACTCTTAACGTGCCTTCTAAAGCACGAAAATGTTCCCAAATATTATGTCACAAAGCGGGCACGTGGTGTTCACCCAACCTAGGACCTTCTATAAAGAATGTTGCTTGCTGTAGAGATCGTTTACTACAGAACACTGAGTCCGCAGGATTAAGAGCGAAACTTCTGAAGACTAAATTCTAAAAATAATCCTGTAATTTCTACAACAGTAACAACAGTTTTGTATTAAAAACATTTTGTAATTTTCGGCATTTTGTGATCTTAAATCTGTGGCGATAGGTAAGATAAATAACCTTCTAAGGATCAAAACATCTCATTATTTTTATCGAACACGCATTAAAGGACCTCCGTTCGCAAATCACGACCACACAAAGACTTCTTGTTTAATCTATATCGCAATAAACCTACCGAGAGACATCTTTTGAATATATTATATCGTCCTTTTAAAATAACAATGAACAGTTAATACCTGAACTATTATGTTGAACAAACAGATGTATACACATTTTACGAGTGTAAATTAATAAGGAAGATATTTTGAGGCGTTTTATTTGACGATTGATTAAAGCGCTCATGGCTTCGTTGACTTAGTATTCTGTAAACGATCGCTGCAATAAGCAACTTTCGCTATGGTTGGTCCTAGGATGGGAGACCACCACGTGAATACTTCGTGAAATTTATTTGCGAACGTTTCCGTGCTTCGGAAGGCACGTTAATCATGGCAGTCGTTAAGCCAAGTTAAAGGCTTTCACAAACTGGCGCTGTGTACGTACATAAAAAATATCCCGCAGTATTTTTTATAGCTCTTAAATCTGTCTTATAACCCTTTATCATAAAACCCGTACAATTGTGAGTTGGATTCGTCCATCGAGGGTTCCGCATAAATCTTAATGTATAAAACAAAGACGGGTTTGTTACAACATTTATAACTCAAGAACGGCCGTACCGATTTGGCTGAAAATTGGTGGGCAGGTAACTTAGAACCAGGAGACGGACATAGGATACTTTTTATCCCGTTTGACCTCGCTTTTTTTTTTCCTTTTTTTGGTCGATTCACTATTCTGCTGGGCGACGTACACCGGTAGTCCACGTCCTTTGCATGAATATGCGCAATTTCTACAATAATGCGACGGGAAACATCTATCGTTAACGAAATTATTCTGACGGGAGTAAATGCGACGGGAACGGGTGATTTACTCTCTTATGTGACGCATACGAAGTTGCGCGGGTCAGCTGGTTTGAAAATACATAATAGTTCAGGTATAAAGTGTCGCAGTTTTAACTAACATAGGTAATTAAATTAGAGTATTTTTTTATGATTTATTCACAAATGTACATAGGTACATACACACATATGGTCACGCCTTTCATCCTTGAAGGGGTATTTAGAGGCATATAATATGCCCACATTTCACCTTTTTAAGGGGCGGTTAACCCGCACAAGTAGGCATTTGGCGCTCCCCTCGCCCCGGGCGCAAGACACACCGCGCGCCGGCAGCGGCAGTCAACTCTCATGTCACAGTATACAGTATAGTAGAAAGAAACAGCATGCTAACTTTGTTTGACGTAGTAAATGCATCTAACTTTATTAAGTGTAGTGATTTATTAGTTTCGTAAATAAAAATAAATGAGTTAATCGTAAATAAATTATGTATATTATACTATTATTTTTAAGCTAAAGAGTTTGTTTGTTTGTTTAGTTGGTCTAACTCTAGAGTCTAAGAGACTGCTAGGTGAATTTCAAGAGTTTCTTAACAGAATGTCCATTTTTGAAAAATACCAAAATATATAACATCACGCTAAGGCGAATAAGAGCTTAGCAGCAACGAAACATTTTTCGACAACTAGGATATTTCATTTCTTTTGAGAGTTTCCGTTGCGTACTGTTGCGTACGTTTGCTACAGTTGCATAAAAAATGTAAATTACATAATAGCTGGTCATAAAAACATCTAAAGTTTTCTAAAGTTGGTATGCTAAGTATGAATCACGGGATCATTGTGCAATCCAAAATGGCCGCCGCGGTGTAATCACAAAATTTCATGATGGGTGTCGTTTAAAGGGTTTTTTGGTATGCTGAGTACGAATCACGTACTAATTTTGCAATCCAATATGGACGCCGCGCCGTAATCACAAAATGTCACGATGGGTATCGTTTAAGGGGTTTCTTGGTATGCTGAGTATGAATCACGTGATAATTTTGCAATCCAATATGGGCGCCGCGCCGTAATCACAAAATTTCATGATGGGTATCGTTTAAAGGGTTTTTTGGTATGCTGAGTACGAATTACGTACTAATTATGCAATCCAATATGGCCACCGCGCCGTAATCACAAAATTTCATGATGGGTATAGTTTAAGGGAATTTTTGGAATGCTAAGTATGAATCACATGATAATTTTGCAATCCAATATGGCCACCGCGGTGTGATCACAAAATTTCATGATGGGTATCGTTTAAGGGGTTTTTTGGTATGCTGAGTATGAATCACATGATAATTTTGCAATCCAATATGGGCGCCGCGCCGTAATCACAAAATTTCATGATGGGTATCGTTTAAGGGGTTTCTTGGTATGCTGAGTACGAATCACGTGATAATTTTGCAATCCAAAATGGCGGCCGCGGTGTAATCACAATAATTCATGATGGGTATCGTTTAAAGGGTTTTTTGGTATGCTGAGTACGAATTACGTACTAATTTTGCAATCCAATATGGCCACCGCGCCGTAATCACACAATTTCATGATGGGTATAGTTGAAGGGAATTCTTGGTATGCTAAGTATGAATCACATGATAATTTTGCAATCCAATATGGGCGCCGCGCCGTAATCACAAAATTTCATGATGGGTATCGTTTAAAGGGTTTTTGGTATGCTGAGTACGAATTACGTGATAATTTTGCAATACAATATGGCCGCCGCGCCGTAATCACAAAATATCATGATGGGTATCGTTTAAGGGGTGTATTGGTATGATGAGTACGAATCCTGTGATAATTTTGAAATGCAATATGGCCGCCGCGCCGTAATTGCAAAAATCCATGATGGTTATCGTTTAAGGGGTTTTTTGGTATGCTGAGTACGAATAACATGATTATTTTGGAATTCAATTTGGCCGCCTAAGCTATTTAGGCCCACTTGCGCGAAGAGTCGAGTTAAATATATAAATATAGAGTTAGTAAGCTCTGAGTTAAATAAATAACTTCTTAACTCTGACCACGTCTTGCACAATTGCAAATTGGCACGCGGTTAACTAACTTACAGTAAACCGAACAAGTTTTTTTAGTCTGTGTCGTTCCATGCAATCCAACCACACACAAATGTTAGAACGAAGAATGGAACATGTGTCTGTATCTCTTTTACACTACAGTCTGCTACGTATGATTTACGATACTACCATTTACGATACCAATCATAAAATTTTCTGATTACGACGCGGCGGGCATATTGGATTGCAAAATTATCACGTGATTCGTACTCAGCATACCAAAAAACCCCTTAAACGATACCCATCATGAAATTTTGTGATTATGGCACGGCGGCCATATTGGATTGCAAAATTATCACGTGATTCGTACTCAGCATACCAAAAAACCCCTTAAACGATACCCATCATGAAATTTTGTGATTACGGCGCGGCGGCCATCTTGTATTGCAAAATTAGTACGCGATTCGTACTCAGCATATCAAAAAACCCCTTAAACGATACCCATCATAAAATTTTCTGATTACGGCGCGGCGGGCATATTGGATTGCAAAATTATCACGTGATTCGTACTCAGCATACCAAAAAACCCCTTAAACGATACCCATCATGAAATTTTGTGATTATGGCACGGCGGCCATATTGGATTGCAAAATTATCACGTACTTCGTACTCAGCATACCAAAAAACCCCTTAAACGATACCCATCATGAAATTTTGTGATTACGGCGTGGCCGCCATGTTGGATTGCGAAATTATCATGTAATTCGTAGACATTTTAATGCATTAGGTAGCTGGTTACCATGTCGTGAAAACACTTAAAAAGTAAAAGATCACCACATTTTTACCATAAGTCGCGTATGTATTTGTAACGGTTAATCTAATTACATTTTGCCCATTACTGATATTTTTATACTGTGGCGCGATTTCAACGTAATTTGGCATAATAATTACGAAATAGTTGCGAAAAAAACTGATACAGGTCCTGCCTCCACAAGCGCCAGGGCGAGACTGATCGGCCGTCAGCGGCGCAATTCTATTGCGTTTGGTAGATATTCGTACATGATAACTATGTAAATAGTTGTTTATAGAAAAACGCTCAGAAAATGTGTATAAAAACTTAATACCTTTAATTGAGTGCAAAAAAATATATAAAATGTTAATAGTTTAGCCACAGTATTGAAAAAACTTTTCTGAGAGAGTCAACTTTGGGATTTTTTTCTATCTAGTGAAATTTATTGCATCGTGTAACGGGCTCGGAATATGTTTAGCTTATATCCTTAACTATTATATATATATATTTTTCAGATTTAAAAACCCTTTACTTTTTGACTAGGATTGTTTCAAAAAACTCAAAATCTGACCCACGCGGCCTTAAAAATTGTCCCACGTAATAGGTGGTGAGCCGTATTGCCGTGTTGAAATGGACAGGCGTAGGTTGTGACTGCCTGCTGTAATCACAAATGTAAAAGTTTTAGAATTTTCTCTATAAGTACTTTTAGTAGATTTCATAGTTTTACGGGATTTCATTTTTCATTCCCTTGAGATTCTTGAAATTTACATTTTAGCCCCTCTCTATAAAATATAGTGCAGAGGGGCTTATGTCGAGACTTTGTCTGTAGTCTGTGTCTCTGTCGCATTAAACTACGTCACTAGGTCACTTGGATCATCTGTTCAAAGTTTGAAATAAAACAAAAATGACAACGTCAATCGGATTGAAATTTCACAATAAACGTGTTAGAGAGGGAGAACGATCACGGCTTTTTTGTTTCATAAAAACAGGTGAAACTTTTTTCCGGTATCCTATTCCGGCTACTAAACAATTGACGATTATTTGCTTGCAAGGAAGCCTGGAAATGATCTGCTTGCTCTACTGCATTCTCAAGCAATAGTTTGTGATTTTTAGTTTAAATTTTGTAAATAGAGCACAAAAAGAAAAACTCGCCGAGTTTCTTGCCAGTTCTTCTCAAGCGGGCAGCGTTCCGAACTGGTGGTACTATTGGCTTTGCATTGCCTATGTATTAGGATTATGCAAAATAAATGTTTTTTTGAGTTTGAGTTTGACAGACAAACGAACGAACAACATATTTGTAAAATGGTGCCGTTTTTAATGGTTTTCTTGGAATACAGAACCCTAAAAAGTTTAATCCAAAATCATTTTGGTGGTAGGTAAAGCAAACTCGCAGTTTATTTTGATAGCCGATTTGCATACGAAACTTATAAATTACTGAAATATGATACAAGTATACCTAAATGTTATATTTAAATTACAAAAGAGTTATTTAATCGTTTCGTAAACCAGTTTCTGATATTTTTAGAGATCCGTAAAAATAAGACCGTTTAGACTCGTTGTTCGTCTGTCCGTCTGTCTGTCTGTCTGTTTGTCCGTCACGAGGCTGTATCACTGGCACCAAAATAGCTAGAGACCTGAAATTTTCATAGATAATGTATTTCTGATGCCGCTATAACAACAAATACTAAAATTTAAAAAAAAAAATCATTAAGGGTAGGTCCTATACAACAAAAGTGACATTTTCCATTTTTGGTACCTACGGAACCCTCCGTGCGCTAGTCCGTTTCGCACTTGGCCGGTTTTTGCTAACTTAGGTTAACGACGCATATTATAATATAACCTCACCGGATTTTGACTATATTGCTTTTATAGTTCGCAATATACCTACGTAAGAATATACACACACACACATATACATACATATAGTCACGCCATTAACCCCGAAGGGGTAGGCAGAGGCATAGTATACGCCCTGATTTTACCTTATAGCTTTATGTCCCACGTAATAGGTGAAATTATATGCCGTGTTGAAATGGACAGGCGCAGGTTGTGACAACCCGCACTTGAATTTTTTTCATGCCTTGGCTTAACGATTGTCATTTTATTGACACGGTTGTCAGTAAAATGACGATTGTTAAGGCAAGTAAATTTTATTAAGTCCGTTCACTGTCATACCTACCAATAAAATATATTGGCATGACATACGTATTTATTTTCACCTTTTAGTTTTTGTCCCACGTAATAGGCAGTGGTCCTTATTGCCGTGTTGAAAAGGACAAGAGTAGGTAGTGACGATCCGACGATTTATCGCGGGAATAAGTTTCTACGGCAAGCGGTAACGGGAACAAATTTTAGACGGGCGAAGCTGCGGGCATCGGCTAGTCTATACTAATATTATAAAGAGGAAAGATTTGTTTTTTTGTTTGTTTGTAACGAATAGGCTCCGAAACTACTGGACCGATTTGAAAAAATCCCTCACTGTTAGAAAGCTACACTCTTTGCGGCGAGCATAGGCTATATTTTATTCCCGTATTCCCACGGGAACGGGAACTACGCAGGTGAAACCGCGTGACGTCCGCTAGTATTAAATATAAAAATATAGTAGGTAAATGTTTTTTTTTTAATATTCAGCTCGCCAAATTGACATCGCTACCAGTCTGTTGGAAAGTCGTGGCACATCTAGCGATTGGGGGCCACTTCTGCCAGTGGTCCTCAAGTTGGCGGCCCTGTGATGTGCCTATTCACGCTCCTCTTAAAGAACCCGGGATTGTAAGATGAGGGAAACACGAAGATGAGAGAATGATGCCAGAAAATTAGAATTCTGCTGAAGATCAGTATAGCCGTGAGAGCGTGGTTGAATAACAAACATCCAAACATCTTCACAAACTTTCACTTACAAAGAATAAACTTTGTAGTTACTGTTACAGTAATTTGGTGCAAATGAAAGCGGTGATCAATAAAGTTTACGGGTAGTTTTGAAAATAAGTATTTTTATAGACTTTGATATTCTCTTTCAGCATTCCCACTTTGCTTGCCCATCGCCATATTGGAAAAATAAGTCATTTTAGTGTTGTGACCTGTGCGGTGTTTTTAAAACTAAAAGGGGATATTAAGAATTCAAATATACACTAAGTAAAGGGTCAAGAAGTGAAAAACAATGGCCAAACGCATATTAATTTAGAAATTTAACTATATAAATATTAATACATACCTACCCATTATTTCAAGCAAGTTGTAATTTAAAAGTCTTATTACATTATTGTTGAAAAACTTCAGGAGTATATCCAATGTCTATTATTGTTATTAACGACTAGAGGACGTCACGCGGTTTCCCCCGCGTATCTCCCGTTCCCGTGGGAATACGGGAATAAAATATAGCCTATGTTTACCGGGGCGAGCGTAGCTTCCCAAAAGTGAAAAAAAAATTAAAATCGGTCCAGTAGTTTCGGGGCCTATTCGATGCAAAGAAACAAACAAACAAACATACAAACAATCAAATCTTTCCTCTTTATAATATTAGTATAGATATATCACCTGTTGGTAAGCGATAATGTGGCTGAAGATGGAACATGCTTGAAACAACCTATTCACTCTAGACTTGAATACCCTGAGGAGAAAAAGGCTTTTTGGAAACTCAGACTCAGTCAGCATATTCCTCTCCAATTACTGACTATAAGAAAAGAGTGGAAGTGAATTTTTATGGCCAGAATCTTTTCTCAAAGGCTCTAACCTTTTGCTTTTTGAATATGACAGATGGCAGCAATATTTTTGACGTTCTTAAGGTTTACTTTGTGACCTCCATGAATAAATGTATTAATAAATTTGAATAGTGTGATTAAAATTTTACCGACTTTTGATCCCGGAAGTAGATTTCATTCCCGGCGTTTTTGGAAAAACCAATTATGATGCTGTTGTGTCGCTTTACAATTAAATTTATATGTATTCTCTTTTTTGTTACTATAATAACAAAGTTAACTACGCGGTAACGTACTAATTTATTTGTTAAAATTGTATTAAATCTACATAAATTATTTCATATTGTAAACGTATGCGTACTAATTACTACAAGTACTATACCGGATGGGCACCATTGTAAATTAAAATATTGAATGTTTGACCAACAAGAAACCTCAAGGAAAAAAATATTTTCAAATCACAGAAGTTTTGAGAGGCGTGGCGTATTTTATGACAATGTTTTTCTTTTTTTTTTTCTCTTATTCTTAAGATTTCTCGGCTTGAGAGTATGTCAAAGTCAAGTAGATAAATTCTAAGTAGAAAAATTAAAATTTTTCTTGTTAAGATTCTTTTATACATACATATAGGTATGTAGCAGCGTATTAATGTAGGTATTTCAATTTTCAAGTCCAACTTTAGACTAAAGTTCTACTCCAGTAAATCAGTGGAGCGTAATACTGAGCGAATTTGACGTCAAACAAAAAAGTCTCATACCTACTTTTGTTTTTATTCTGTGCCTTTATGATTAAGAATTCGCAATTTTAATCATAAACCACAAACTCGAAAATAAACTAGTTTTGAAAAATTATACAACGGAGTACTTAGCGTCCGCTTCTCTTTAAATTTGGTGCCAAACTCCTATCAAGCTATATGCTTTGTTTTGATCTAATCAGATTTTTTTTAGGCGTAGTGTTATGAAAAGCCATACGTGTTAGCGCAGCGCGAATTTCACTTAGTAAGCTGTGCAATCCTTTTTCATACCGTCATAACCCCTCTCTCTCTTTTTCTATACTGATATTATAAAGAGGAAAGATTAGATTGTTTGTATCAAATAGGCTCCGAAACTACTGAACCGATTTGAAATATTCTGGCACTGTTGGAAAGTTACACTATCCCCGGTGAACATAGGCTATATTTTATTCCCATATTCCCACGGGAACGGAAGCTACGCGGGTGAATCAATGTGACGTCCGCTAGTGTCATATAATTATGAAATCCTATGAATGTAGTCTCTTAAGTACATTGCAATGTAATAATAAACAAAGAACTTGATTTACAGGCATTTATTATTCGTTATTGCGCCATTTATAGAGAGAGAAACATGCATAAAGTCACGTATTTTATCCCCGAAGTGGTAGACATAGACGTATTTTACGCCCCTAATATACGTAATTACCTTATAGTTTTTTTGTCCCACGTAATAGGTGGTGGGCCTATTGTCGTGTTGAAATGGACAGACGCCGCTTGTGACGACATACTGTTGAAATTTTTTGAGCCATTCCAATACGGGCTTCAACTTGGCTTAAGGACTGTCATCTTACTAACAGGTGGGGCCCCACGGCTAAACGTGAATTCCGAAGCGCGGAAAGGTCGCAAATGAAATGTCACAAAGTGGTCACCCATCCTAGGATCAGTCATAGTTAAAGTTGCTTACTGCAATGATTACAGAACACTGATTCAGCGGGGCTACGAAAAGAAGATTTGTCTGTACTCGATTAACACCTATTACGTGGGAAAATCTGAAAAAGGGTGAAATGCTGGCTTATAATATGCCTCTGCAAACCCCTTCAGGCAAAAAAGATGTGACTGTATGCATTATGTATGGATGTCGATAAACTCTGAAACTACTGAACCGTTTTTGAATAGTCTTGCTACATTATAAAGCCCAATTATTTTGATACAACAAGTAAAATGTCAAACATTATAGATCTCATTATCCATACATTTTTGAATTTAGGTACACATTACTAGCTGATGCCCGCAGCTTCGCCCGCGTAAAATTTGGTCCCGTTCCCGCTTCCCGTATTTATCCCCTTGGGGGTAGAATTTATCAAAATCATAGCGGATGCTACGTCATAACATCTACCTGCATGTCATATTTCAGCCCGATCCGTCCAGTGGTTTGGGCTGTGCGTTGATAGATCACTATGTCAGTCAGTCAGTCATCTTTGAGTTATATTTATTTAGATTGTATATTTAAAAATGTAAGATTCAATGGGTGCTAAGGGGTTCTTAGATATAGGTGAAGCCGTAAGCTACAGCTAGCTTTGAAAGCTTTCTTTAAGGGTCCCTAACCTAAAATAAAAGATTCAAGATTTTAGGTTTCAAACTTTTTCTTACACACCACATGATCTAGCCCAAATTAAGCTAATATAACCTTGTGCTACGGGGTCTAGACGACTGATATATATATACTTATTTTATTTCAAAATACATAAGTACATATTATAAATAGAAAACACCCAACAACAACAACATTTGTGGATCACACAAATATTTGGACCGACCCACGACCTTCAGCGTGGCAGGCGGTATCACTACCGACTGCGCCACAGAGGCAGTCCAAACTGTCATCTACATCCTTCCGAGGGCTTACCCGGGGCTCCCGACCGTAGAGAATGGTAGAGCACGTTCGGTTTTAGTCGGTAAGAGTCCGGCATAGCAGTACATGATAGATTTTCACATGTAAAAAAGTCGTGTTGTGTTCCTTCCGATAATTCTCTTTTTGAGATCTGTCTTTTTTCCAAACTTTGTTGATATTTTCCTGTTTTGACTTTATTATACACTAGCGGACGTCACGCGGTTCCACCTGCGTAGTTCCCGTTCCCGTGGGAATACGGGAATAAAATATAGCCTATGTTCACCGCAAAGAGTGTAGCTTTCCAACAGTGAAAGAATTTTTCAAATCGGTCCAGTAGTTCCGGAGCCTATTCGTTACAAACAAACTAAGTCAGTACTAAAAAAAAATCTTTCCTCTTTTTAATATTAGTATAGAAGTATAGATATACAGGCTTGGTCAATAAAAAAACCCGAAAAATACAGTTGTTATATGACAGCTAAATTGATTTCTATAAAATATGACAGAACCACTGTTAAAACTTGTTTAAATAAAAACGTATTAACTATGAGTCGTTAACCTTTATAAATGCTTACTTAAAAAAAATAAAAAATTGCAGTTGTGGAGAGCTTTAAGGCATATTAAAGGCAACTCCCAGCTACCAGGCCGGTCCCAGCCCACGGTAAGAGTACAAAATATCGCCACCCCAATACATCCCGAGGGTGTCGTAAGAGGCGGTAAAGGGAACACTTTCGCAACAAGATCCATTGCGACTGCCTGTCCATTTCAACACGGCAATAGGCTCACCACTTATTACGTTGGACATAAAACCCATAGCATCAGCAGCATCAGGTAAGAGTCCGGCATAGCATCCATGACGGATTTCCACACGTCATTAAAAAGAATGGGTGTATCAGATCCCTTCAATGGTTTGCGACGGCACACCTGTACAGGGCGGCTCAACATTCATCCACACTTATAACTTTTGGCTCACATACCTACACAAAACTCACATCACAAAAACAATGATAAAAAAAATGAGACAGCTTTTTTTAATCAGCTAGAGTTCCAATCATGACATCAGTTTGCATAATTTGTTCGCATTTTAAAAAAAGTTAATTTTTCTTTAAAACGCTTTTTTGTGAACCACTTTTAGCAGACCTATTTATTTTGTCCAGCCCTAAAAAAGGCTCATAGCTTCAAATTGGCTTGGTTTTATAATAATAAAATAAAGCACTAAATGTAGATATTATTTTTAATAGTAGAATTTGCTAGTAAAGCGTATATTTAGTTTTAAATTGTAATAAAATTTCTGAGTAGTTTTTAAACTGTAAAGTAATTTATTTCAAATTTTTTGATTTAATGATAAAATAGTTTGCGTTTTATCTATACATATAATAAAATGATAGAAAAGTCGAAACTGTACATTGGAAATATTTACAAAAAAAAACTCGCTGGGTGTTCAACATAAGATACCGAAGCCGAAAATATAGTTAGAAATTTTTTTGTCTGTTTGTCTGTTTGCTTTGCTTTGTCCGGAAGGATCTCGAAAAGTACTCAATAGAATTGATTCAAATTTTGCACAAATATTACCTAGGGGTAGGGTGTTAAAATAGGCTATATATTATCACGCTTCATATCCTAGGGGCTAAGCAGAGAGCAATCAATTGGCATTGTAACAATTTTCACGCGTACGAAGTCGCGGGCAACAGCTAGTTTTTGAATAAACGCGTTGTTATCGGAAGTTGATGGTGCAAAATTGCTTTAAAATTACGTTTTAATAAGTGCTCGTTATCACTTTCATAGATTTCATTACCCAGACCCAGTCATAAGTGAATGAGACTGCAGCGCTAAGGTCCTGAGTTCGATTTCCAGGTCGAATGAAATATTTGCACAGCCATATAGCCTTTATCCCTGGGGGTATGCAAAAGCATAGTATACGTCTTATAGATTTCCGTCTCACGGCGGTGAGCTGATTTCCGTGTTGAAATGGACAGGCGTATATTGGGACGACCCACTGTTGAAAATTTACAAGCCTTAATAACGTCTGGGAGTCCTGGGACATCCTTCCGAGGGCTTACCCGGGGCTCCCAACCGTAGGCTGTTAGGCGTAACGTGAGGGTTTTTAGTCGGTAGGATTCCGGCATAGCATCCATAACGGATTTTCCCTCACGTTAAAAGAAAAAAAACCTAACAACGCGACCTAGCCCGTCTTAATATAAGCTTGTGCTACAGAATCTAGACAACTGAAAGACATACCTACCTAGGCTAAAATCTTCATGGATGTTATGCCGGACTCCTGCAGTCCGGCATAACATCCATGAAGATTTCCACACGGAAAAAAGTGTATCAAATTTTACAATTTCCGTATCACACTAAAACTATTATACTTCCTTCATAAAAAAAATTTACATTTAATCTACTAGTACATCATATAGCACTCACCTTCTTTTTTGGGTTCTCACAAAAAAACCTTGCCACTAATACAAAAATAACTATTATTATTATTTATATGATAATAACAAGCACGTCAGTATACTGTTGCGGACGGAAACCAACTGTGGTCGTAAGCACTTAATATTTGAAAAGGATTATTCAGTTAAAAATCAGCGGCGCTCAACCGTTGGGTGTTTTATTTTTGTTTTTTTTTTACGTGTGGAAATCCCGTGCGATACCGGACTCCTAATGTTAGGATTCCTGGGGTCATTTTTCCGAGGGCTTACCCGGGGCTCCCAACCGTAGGCATTAGGTGGAAAACGTATGGTTTTAAGTCTTTAGGAGTCCGGCATAGCATCACTGTAGGATTTTCCTCACGTTAAAAAAAAATCGGGCCCCTAATGATCAAAACCACACAATATTATAAAAAGGAAAGAATTTTTTGTTTGCTCTATAAACTCTGAAACTAATAATCAGATAAACCCCATCACCCCGGGGCCCCCCATTGCCAGGTCGCAATGACTAAGCTTCTGACTTATCCTTCGACCCGATGTACTGTGGTATACTGGTGGCCAGTAGGACGGACTGGGCCGTAATCCCATACACCGCTCCACATGCCCCCACGGCAGGGATGTTATGAATTTCCCGCGTTACGAATGTAAACATAGGATAATCTCTCTCTCATATACTATATACATAAACATAGGATAGTCTCTGCATCACCTATGGTTGACTGTTAGAGAATGCCTACGGCATTAAGTCCGCCAATGTACATTGTGCATGAAGTTTAAATAAATAAATAATGTTACATCGTGTAAAATGATATTACTACCCAAAGGAGCAGAGCAGTAACCACAAATGTCAACAAAATTTACAGTTTATTATTTTCTTGTGGGGGACGCCGGCTATGGCGAGCGAACGATCTGCTGCCCATTTCAAGATATGCATACATTAATTTATCTATACTGTATACTAATATTATAAAGAGTTTGTTTGTTTGCATCGACAAGGCTTCGAAACTACTGACACTGTTGGGAAGCTACACTATCGCCAGTGAACATAGGCTATATTTTATTCCCGTATTCCTACGGGAACGGGTGCTACGCGTTTGAAACCGTACGACGTCCGATAGTTTTTTATATTATTCCACGTATTGTGTAAATACGGGAATGTATGGGTTCAATATATGTGCCACGGGGTTCGTTTTATGTCAGAGGTAAAGCCGTGACCCGTTTCAAAAGAAGAAGTTTTTATATTCCGGTTAATCTCCGATACTACTTATCTTATTTGGAAAATTTCTTTACTGTTAGAAAGGTTTATTACCCCTGAGTCCTATGCGCTACTTGTGAATTACTAATTTTTTTCGTATACTATTTCATCCTCTATTCTTAAGGGTAGAATTCGAAAATCATGACATATTCTTTTAATTATTTTTAACAAGATGGATGCAATCTCGCAGTCGCAGCACGTAGGAACTTACCTATTCCGGGCAAAAAGCCTAAGTGTTATTTTAGGCATTTAGTTATTATTACGTAGTAACTCAATGATTTTAGGCTACTTTTTTTGTGACGTGGAGAATGCAATTACGTGCCTTCATCCCAACCGCGGGGGCAGCTGGGACGGTGTGTGGGACTCACGACTCCAGAAAGCGACTATCCTACCCACTAAACTCCGCGTTGTTCCTCCTCGCCCTTTAGCCAGACCGAAGGATATCCAAGAATTATTTACATCGATCCGGCAAGGGGCGCCCCACACGGCTCTCCTCAGAAAAGCCAGATGGACGGCTCCCCGGAGCTCCCAACGGAGCCGAAGACTACGCCCGCACCTCCACCGCTCTCGAGCGCCCTCCTTTGTAAGCAGAGGAGGTAGAGAGCATGGCGGAGCGACAGCGGCCCAGCACTACTGCTGCAGCCATTTCGTTAATCATGGCTACAGCAACACACCACCGAGCAACTCAGAAGTGGGTTGCTCCCGCCGCGGCCGTAATTCGCCAGAGTAGCACAATTTTCCCCCACAGAGGATGGGGCGTGGTCGCTACTCCTTTGCCCAGGATGCACCACGAGGAGGATTCGACACATTGGGGACCCGAAGACGTTAGTAAGACTCCGTATCCCATTTTAGACTACCTACTTACGGTCCTGTTCCATTTCAGCACGATCCGTTCAGCCATGAAAGCGAGAAACAGTATCCATCCATTACTATTTCTTTTTAATCCCGTTATAAGTTCTGGAAGTTGACGGACAGACTACAAATTGTCGCCACCTCCTTTCATCCCGAAGGTGTCGTAAGAGTTGACTAAGTGAACACTGCCTCAAAACGATCCATTGCGTAGAGATGGAAAATTCGAAATGAAACCCGGTGTTCAGCAATGACAATCGTTAAACCAAGTTGAGGGCCTCATGCGCGGCTTGAAAAATTTCAACTGTGGGTTGTCACAACCTGCGCCTGTCTATTTCAACACGGCAATAGGCTCACCACCTATTACGTGGTATATAAAACTATATGGTATAATATGCCACTGCGTAGGTACCTCTTCGGGGATAAAATGACTCACTATGTTTGTATGTATGTATGTATAAGGTCCCATAGTCTAAGGGAACTAAATTAGAATATGATTAGTTAGCATACTAATTGCTTTTTTTTTAACATTAGGGAAAATCCTCGTGGATGTTATGCCGGACTCCTACCGACTAAAAAACCTCACGTAACGCCCAACAGCCTATGGTTGGAGCCCCGGGTAAGCCCTCAGAAGGATGTCCCAGGAAGCATACCTACTAAATTGTTTTTCTATATCTATACTTACTAATATTATAAAGAGGAAAGATTAGTTTTTTTGTTTTTTGTTTTTTTTTTTGTTTTTTTGTATGTTTGTTTTTTTGTAACGAATAGGCTCCGGAACTATACTGGACCGATTTGAAAAATTCTTTCACAGTTGGAAAGCTACACTCTTTGCGGTGATAGGCTATATTTTATTCCCGTATTCCATTCACGGGAACGGGAACTACGCGGGTGAAACCGCGTGACGTCCGCTAGTCAAAAATAAACTAAATAAGAATCCAAAACTCATAACTGTAATCATTCATAATCAAAAATACATTCCACCACGTACCTACAAATAAATGACGTTTCGAGTCATTTCGTTCACAACTTATCAGATCCGACTCAGCAAAACGTGACGATTACAACAAAAATGACATTCCTCATTCATCGTATAATTATCATCTCTGCTGAAGCGCTCGTGGTCCTGTGGGCTCACGTGTTCTTTAAACGAACACTGCAGTAAGCAACTTTAGCTATGGCTTGTCCTCGGATGGGTGACCACTTTGTGACATTTTTATTTGCTAGCGTTTTATGAAGAAGGCACGTTAAGACTTTGGTCTTGGTTGTCATTAAAATGGCAGTCAATAAGCAAGGCCTTCTGGGCCAATGGAATTACCTGTCTGTCCATTTCAACACATCAATAGGCCGACCACCTATTCAGTGAAACCGTGGGAAGTCTGTCGGGAATCCTGGGGCATTCTTCCGAAGGCTTACCCGAGGCTCCCGTATATCTGTCCATTTCAACACGGCAATAGGCCCACAACCTTTGCCGTGTGACCGTGCGAAGTCTGTCGGGAATTCGGGGACATTCTTCCGAGGGCTTACCCGAGGCTCCCGTATGTCTGTCCATTTCAACACGGCAATAGGCCCACAACATATGCCGTGAGACCGTGCGAAGTCTGTAGGGAATCCGGTGACATTCTTCCGAGGGCTTAGCCGAGGCTCCCGTCACAGTTTTGTTTTAGCCAATAAGGGTCCGGCATAGCACCTATGAGAGATTTAAACACATAAAACAAATGTGAAATGAAGACGAATAATATGCTTCGGCCTACCCCTCCGGGAATAAAAAGTATGAAGTATGACTATTTATATATTAACTAGCTGATGCCCGCAGCTTCGCCCGCGTAAAATTTTATAATGATGTCTGATTAAATTGGGTTTTTAAATTAGAATAAAGGATGTTCCTAAAAGTAAATTAGATGATGGTTTTCCTTAAAAAAGTTCTAATATGTTTGTTAAGCAAAGGAATTTATAGATATACTATTTTGATAATAGTGATTTGTTCAGTACAATAGTTCTGCAAATACCATTAAACAGTATATCGAATTTGACTTATTTAGTGTGCATAATTAGTGTGCAAGTCAGTTTTTTTGGTTTAAATTTGAAATATTTAGTTCAGAAAAAGGGAATATACAGATGTCGATTTAAATACATGCCTTTTGACAAGGGATATTTTTAAATGCACATCTACCTATATAATTTTTCTGCACACTAGGTAACTCCACTAATTAACTGAATGCATACCAGAAATCTGAATGCTGTGCAAAAAAACCAATTGATTAACTAAACTTGTACTACTTAAAAAACTAAAATTATACACAAAATGAGATGACCTTTATTTCTAGAATTTAAACCAAAAATGTGGTTCTCTTCAAGCAAATCTTATATCCGGTGTACGACCGGATATAAGATTTGCTAAACAAAAATACGAATTGCTTATCAAAAATACTAACTTGCACTCTAAATTTTACAATCTTATAACGGAATAGGTTAGGTTAGGTTAGATTTTTTATTCTTTTGATTAATAAAATTTATTTTTTTTTAGAATAAAAGATGTTCGTAAAAGTAAATTAGATGATGGTTTTCCTTAAAAAAGTTTTAATATGTTAGTTAAGCAAAGGAATTTTTAGATATACTATTTTAATAATAGTGATTGTTTAGTAAAATAGTTCTGCAAATACCATTAAACAGTATAATGATTTTGACTTATTTAGTGTGCATAATTAGTGTGCAAGTCAGTATTTTTGGTTTAACTTTGTAATATTTTGATCGAAAAAAGGGAATAAACAGATATCGATTTAAATACATGCCAAAAAAAATCAGTGGTAAGTAACCGTCTGTCTAGGTATGGACTTATGATGAGAAAGGATGAAAGCCATGTAACCAAAAGAGCGATGAATTTGAACGTTGAGGAATGGAGTGCAAGAGGAAGGCCGAAAAAAGGGGTGAGTGGCGTTTCCACCCGTTCCCGTTTCTACCCGTTGCGTTTCCACCCGTTCCCGTTTCCACCCGTTGCGTTTCCACCCGTTCCCGTTTCCACCCGTTGCGTTTCCACCCGTTCCCGTTTCCACCTGAATCGTTTTTGGCAGTAGGTACAGTCAGGAACATAAATAATAAATCATTTATTGGTTAATCATTTTTTAATTGAAATATAAAAGGTAAATCACAGTACTTTAGTTCGTTATAATTCTAATTTTGTATCACAGAAATCATTAGTTTCCTTCAGTTTAAACTACCTAATTTGTAAAAATCAACAACTCTCATAGATATCTAAATTAACGAAAATCAACTAAGTAAAAAATAACGAAAATTCTTACCTATCCGAGTCGGGGTACTCTGAGTCGGGGTGTTAACCATTCACTTATTATGGTTAACACCTCGACTCGGATAGGTAAGGTTAGAAGGCTAAGGCGGGAGCGAAGCGGAGCGGAGCTCCCGCCTTAGCCTTTGTGGTTATTTTTTTATTGTTTTCTCGTTTGCCTTCCACTCACTTGGAAATAATGTCTTCGGTAGTTAGACTTGACTGTACTTTATTTAAAAAACGGGTGGAATCGGGAACATAAATAATCGTCATTTTTAATGATAAGGATGGATAAATGATGATGGATGAAGCGCTCGTGGCCCCGCGGACTCAGTGTTCTGTAAACGATCACTGCAGTAAGCAATTTTCACTATGGCCGGTCCATGAATGGGTGACCATCCATGTGATCACTTTGTGACATTTATTTGAGCGTTTCCGTGCTTCGGAAGGCACGTTAAGCCGTTGGTCCCGGTTGCCAGTAAAATGGCAGTCGTTAAGCCAAGTTGAAGGCTTTATTTTTCAACAGCAGGCAGTCACAACCTGCTCCTGTCCATTTAAACACGGCATTTTTCTCACAACGTATTACGTGGGACAAATTATAAAAAGGTGAAATGTGGGTATGTAATATGCCTCTGCCTACCCCTTCGGGGTTAAAGGCGTGATGATGAACAGGATGGATAAATATATGAATGTGAAACGAGTGAATAATGAGATGATGAGTAAAGGGAGGGGGGGGCTGGGGGGAAGTATGCATATAGCGCTGACTTCAAATAAGTTAGGACAAAGGTAAGATAATGATGACTATAATTTTGTAAATGCAAATTGACTTGGTTGCACGGTTTGGTTAGCTAATATTATATTCAAAACTAGCGGACGTCACGCGGTTTCACCCGCGTAGTTCCCGTTCCCGTGGGAATATGGGAATAAAATATAGCCTATGTTCACCGCAAAAAGTGTAGCTTTCCAACAGTATAAGAATTTTTCAAATCGGTCCAGTAGTTCTGGAGCCTATTCGTTACAAACAAACAAACAAACAAACAAAAAAACAAATCTTTCCTCTTTATAATATTTATTCAAAATGAATATACATAGGTACCTACTTATTGAAAAAACTAAACTTAATAAGCAAATTATTTAACTGAAACACACAATTAGCAATGAACTTGAATTATGTAAATTAATGAAGTCCTAAAACAGTTTTTGCTTATAAATGCCTGTTTAGAAATCTAAATATAAATAAAGATGCTGGCTGATCCATCTACGCCCAATCGAAACTATAGAAAAAAAAAGCGTAAAATATTATCTATGTATGTATGAGGGACAAAAAAATAGCTATTGTCTCCAATTTTAGCCTATCTCTATAAAATAGATTGCAGAGGGGCTCATGGTGAGACTTGGGTCTGTAGTCTGTGACTCTGTTGCATTAAACTACGTCACTAGGTCACGTGGATCATCTGTTCAAAGATGGAAATAAAACAAAAATAACAACTTCAATGGGATTGAACTTTCACTTTCACAATAAACGTTAGAGGGGCAAAATCAAAATCAAAATCAAATATCATTTATTTACTTAGGCATACAAATGCACTTGTAAACGTCACTTATATAAACCAAAAAGTTACCACCAGTTCACAACGCGACCCACCTGAGAAGAACTGGCAAGAAACTCAGCGGGTTATTCTTTTAACTACTCTATTTACAACTTTATTAATGAATCTAAAAACTATGCATTTTAACAGTTTTTTGAGAATCTAGCAGAGCAGGTCATTTCCAGGCTTCCTTATCCATCAAGTAATCACCAACCGTATAGTAGCCCTTGCTGTATAATTTAACTTTAACAAACTTTTTGAATTTATTTAGGGACATACTCTTAATTTCGTTAGGTAACCTGTTGTAAAAGCGTATACAGTTACCCCTGAAAGAATTACTGATTTTATGCAATCTGCTATGATAAACAGCGAGGTTATTTTTATTTCTAGTGTTGACATTGTGTCTATCACTTAACTTATGGAAACTAAGTAAATTTCTTTGTACATACATAAGATTTTCAAAAATGTATTGAGATGCTACTGTAAGAATATTAACCTCTTTGAATGTTTCGCGCAGATAGATCCTTGGACCTAATCTATATATAGCTCTTATGGCTCGCTTTTGTAAAATAAAAATAGAATTTATATCTGCGGCATTGCCCCACAGTAGAATACCGTAAGACATTATACTGTGAAAGTAACTGAAATAAACTATTCTAGCCGTATCTACATCAGTCAAGTGCCTTATTTTTTGCACAGCAAATGCTGCTGAACTTAATCTACTAGCTAGTTTTACAATATGTGGACCCCATTGTAAACCAGCATCGACCGTTAACCCTAGGAACGTCGTTGATTCCACAAGTTCCAACTCTCGACCATTAAGTTGAACATTGGTGTCTGACTGTGTTACATTCGGCAAGGTAAACTTAATACATTTAGTTTTATTATCATTCAGTCTAAGATTGTTAGTGTTAAACCAATGAACCACTTTCAAGATTGCATTGTTTACATCGTCATAGTTATCTAATTGTCGTTTGACTTTGAAAATCAAAGAAGTATCATCAGCAAACAAAACAATCCTGTTGTTGTCCCCCATGTAAAAGGGTAGGTCATTAAAATATATAAGGAATAAAAATGGGCCGAGTATTGAACCCTGCGGGACGCCCATAGTAACTACTGATCCTTCTGAACGTGTACCATTAACATCGACTCTCTGAATTCTATTGTTCAAATATGAAGTCAGAAGATCGAGAGCCTTGCTCCTTATGCCGTAATGGTGTAATTTCCTGATTAATGTTTCATGTTGGACGCAATCAAAAGCCTTAGATAGATCGCAAAATACACCAATTGCATATTGTTTATCCTCCCAGGCCTCATAAATACATTTCAATAACTCTACACCAGCATCGGTAGTCGAACGTCCCTTAGTGAAGCCAAATTGTTTCTCATGAAACAATTTGTGACTGTTAAAATAAATCAGCATCTGCTCTAGTATTAATTTTTCAAATATCTTGCTCAAGGTCGGCAACACCGAAATAGGTCTGAAATTACCCGGATCTGAAGTGCTGCCAGCCTTGAACAGTGGTAATACTTTACTGTGTTTCATCAAATCAGGAAATACACCACTTGAGACGCAATCGTTAAACACAGTTGCCAAGTAGGGGGCAATGACATCTATAATACTTGAAACGGATTTCACTGATAATCCCCAAAGGTCAGCGGTTTTTTTAACATTAATAGATTTAAACGCTTTTATGATGTCGTTGCAGTTGACAACGGTGAATTCGAACGCGCCTTCACAGGCAGCAACGGATTCTGCTAATAATAGCTCGGCGGAGGTAGAAGACGACCGAAGAGTGTTAGTTATATCTATTGGTACATTACTGAAGAATTTTTCGAACTCGGTCGCTACTTCCATATCCTCCGAGACGTGGCGATTGTTTATCTTTAAATCGAACTTTTTTTTATTCACTGTACACCTACCACATTCCGCATTTATTATGTTCCAGGTAGTTTTAATTACATTCGCAGAGTCTAAAATTTTACTTCTAATGAAATTAGATTTGGCTAAGGAACAGGCTTGCTTTAATATCTTTGAATATTTTTTAACATATTCCTGAAATTCAGGGTTGATTTTATATGATTTTTCAGAATACAGTTCATATAGGCTATGACGACTTTTATAAATTCCGGGTGTTGCCCAATCACTGAAAGCAGAACTGCCTCCAATTGATAATGTTTTCGGGGTGAAAATTTTCCCAAACACATCATGTATCAAATTAAATAAATTGGTGTAGGATTCATCTAAACTAGTGTAATCAGGCAATTCTGGTAATTTCTTCACTAAATTTCTTCTGAAAGTTTCCAAGCGCTGTGTGTTGACTGGGACAAAACTGATTATCTTCTTACTTTCCCTACTATTTCTCAAATAAGAAACGGACTGTCCGCGATGATCTGATTTTACAGGGTCCACTATACATTTTTTAATGGGATGTATATTAGTATAAATATTATCAATGCAAGTAGCAGTAGTGGCAGTTATACGAGTAGGTTCTAAAAATATATTATACAAACCAAACGACTTGAACAAATTTAACAATTTCTCTCTCTGTAAAGGTTCCCGTGCAGATTCTAAAACATCTATATTGAAGTCCCCACAAAATAGGACTGTTTTTTTTGTACTTTGGCATTTAAACAACGCTTCTTCAAGCTTCTCTTCGAACTGGACATATGGAGCATCCGGGGGGCTGTATACGCTTAGTACAATGAACTGCTCAAACTCTATACTAGCTATCTCAATAACTCGTTCTACAGAGAGGCCTACTATGTCTTTACGTTCTTTACACTTTATTGACTTATTAACAATAATTAATGAGCCTCCACGTTTATATTTTATTCTACAGAACGAGCTAGCAACCTGGTGATTTTTGAAATTGAACATGACCTGATAAGGCTTTAACCAATGTTCTGTTACACAAAAAATATCAATGCCATTCAAGTTCATGTACAATTCCAATTCCAATTCTTTTCCACCAATCAGGCCTTCAACATTTTGGTGCACCAGGTGTAAAGCCTTATTTTTAAGATTAATAGGATTAATAGATTCAACGGCCTGAGAGCAATCAGATATAGAATTGGGCTGTGGCTGATGTAGAACTAAATTTGATTCATACATTATGTCAAGTTTAGTGCAAGAACGCTGCTCTTTTGTCCTATATTCTAATTTAAATTACCTGGATATAAACAGCTATCCAGAGATCTAATATCAATGTCATTTTGCTCAAAAGGAGCAGGTTTGATTAGCCAGATTTTTGGCTAAAACATCTATAAAATGATGTAGCGAAATTGCTACCCGTCTTTTAAAATAATCCAGAAGCTTATGCTTTCCTTTAGTCATATAAAAATAATAATTCTTCCTAACAATAGTGTTAGTGTCAATTATACTAAACTTTTTATCATGAAGTGTTAATGTGTCCAATGACAAATTTAAATAGTACCTAATCCTATTTTCCGCAACTGGCATATGTTTACAGTAAGGCAGTGTGTAAATAATAATATTATTTAAATCTAAGGAGTTTAATTTATTATAATATTTAACAAGTTTATGTTTGGTTATACCTGTCCTGTTTCCTATGAAAATGACCAGATTGTCTTTCTGTTGAAATTTATAACTGCATACGGACTTCATTATTTGTGTATACGATGAAGAAGGCATGCAGTGATTTATAAAGGACTGCCCCTGTGTACAAAAATTTAATTTTGACCCCATGTCTCTCCCAATTTCATCACTGAAACATGATCCATCGACTACTTTCGCTGTTATCTTTTTTTAGACCTATATTGACCTGTTTTTGTGTCCTATGCATCTGGTCACCAGATAGGGTAAGTGGCTGGCTCGAACTCGGCCCTGGCTCGGGTTGGCTGCAGTCACATTTAGTTTTATCCGCTAAAGAGCTAAAACGGTCAGCATAATGAGATGTTGAATTTAAGAGTTTATCCATAGCCAAAGAATATTCTTTTATAATCAACTGAGATTTATCATACATAGTCTTAACAGACTCCAGGGAATCTTGAAGCTGTTGTAATTTATAATTGAATTCCTGTGTGTCTGCAGCATGCTGTTTTTGACTAATTTCTAACTTTTCAGTGCATAAATTTAGTTCACGTAATATATCCAATCTATTTCTACAATTTTTAATATTTTTGGTAAAGTTTTTATTATTATTAAGCAAATTTTGATTTTTTCTTATTAACTTATTTATTTTTATATAATGTTTTAACTTTTTGTTACTAGAATGACCTAAACCTATTTTAGTCGATGGTACAGTGTGATTGGGAGTATCATTTGTCAGATCTATAATGTCAGTCTGTTTATATTTTGCAGCGGTAACCAACTGTGTGGACCTATCTATGAGTTCATCAAACAAGGTTTGGTTTTGTTGGGTACTGACTTGCAAAGAGACCTCTTCTAGCTGAGTTATTTGTTGGTGGGAGTCCCTAACCTCATGTTCCAGATCAGCTATGCGGTTTAAGGCGCGCTCATACTCTGCACTGCACTTATCAAAATTATTAACTATTCTTAACAGTTCATCCCGTTCCCCAGTCACTTCATCTAACCGTACACTTAGCAAGGACAACTGTTGCTTTAGTTTGCCGTTGTGTGCGACCGTCGGCAGTCGGGTGAGACCGTCTCACGGCTTCTTGTTAACATTGATATACGCCTATATGGGACAAACATTAAAAGGTGAAATATAGGCGTATAGTTAGCCTCTGCCCACCCCTTCGGGGACAAAACCGTGACCATTTACCTATGTAGATGACAATCGTTTAAATTGTTTAGTAAATCCCGAATTGGTTTATTATTCTAGTGGCGAGAATTCGTAGGGAAAGAATAATGTCCTGGGACATCCTTCCGCGGGCTTACCCGGGCAACCATAGGCTGTTGGGCGTTACGTGAGGATTTTTAGTCGGTAGAAGTCCGGCATAGCATCCATGAGGATTTTCCCTCACGTTAAAAAAAAGGAAGAGGATAATTTATGAGGGGATCCATTTCTTCATATTATGCATTCGAAGAAGGAATTCAGATTAATTACTTAATTGCCAACGTTTAACTATTGGTATAAAGAAAGAAAGAAAGAAAGAAAAGTATTTATTCTTGGCTCAATACTTATAAGGTATCAAGTATACATAATATGCTAAGTATGTAAATATAATAATCAATACTTAACACACTCTCAACTAACAAAAATGAACTGTAAAATAAGAGAATTAAAAATAAAATATATGAAAAGGTATGGGCTACAAACGGTTGCCACCTCAGCATAATGCTACACGCCAAACATAGTTGTGACGTGGAGCGCTGATTTTCAGGTAGCACCATAAAGAAGGGACAAACGTCACGCACGCTATACAAAACAAAACACTAAAAAACTAAATTAAACTAAAATATTAACAACAAACAACCCCTACCACAATTAAATTCAAAAGACTACAAAACAGAAAAAAAAATTGGTATGTCAACTATGTACACATGCCTACATACGTAGGTATCTACATACCTACCTACTGTATGTTTTATCTAATATGTTAGTTTTACTAAGTTAAATATTTCGACAAATCATGCCAAAACCTGTTCCAAGACTATTGGTATTCGTTCTTTACATAGTAATAAATTAAAGTCACTTCTCTTTGTATGTTTGTTTTTCAGTTATAACTTCTAAACGACGGATCGGATTTGTATGCAATTTTCATTATCAGTTAAATAATTTATTTAGTGTATTTGTCAGAGATATCGGAAATTCCTTAATTTTTGATTTAACATTAATAATTACCTTATTTCGGAAGGCACGTTAAGCCGTTGATCCAGGTTGTCAAAAATTTCAAACAGTGGGTCTGCGTCTGTCCATTTCAACACGACAATAGACTCACCTATTACGTGGGACAAAAAAACTATAACGTGAAATTTGGGCGTATACAAGTGGGTGTATGGTTCTGCCTACGCGATCGGGAATAAAGTCGTAACTGTATGTATGTATGTGGAACGAAAAGTCGACGATATTATAAAAAAAAATGTTTTGTGAATGAGTTTTTTTTTTTAAAGTCAATGTCAAAGTCAAAATTCTTTATTTCGTAATAGCCATTTTAACTGAACTACAAAACGTCAAAATCGGCGAAGTGCAAGTCGGATAGGCGCATGGAGTGTGTTTCGTACCAAAGTCGGCAAAAATACCGTTTTTTTTTTGACTAGCAGTCCATCCATATAATATTATTTCTGTTTGTTTGTTACTAGGGAATGCAATACCGGGATCCCGAAATACCGGGATCTCGCAGTATTTTTGCGGGACTAGTCCCGCACATTAGCGGGACTAGCGGGACTGCGCAAAGGTAAACGCCATGTATTGTGTTTTTTCTTTAAGCGGAAACGCGCAAACTTATTTGGCTCGTGATAGATTTTTTGTAATTGTGACATAAAATATAACCTAATAACGTGCTAAATTTATTTTAGTGATTTAATCAGAAAGATTTGACTTTTCTTGTACTATGAACAATTGAACAGTTAAAAAAGTATTCAATTATCTCGTACATTGCTTGCTGGCTATTATGACATGTAAAGTTAGGAATCGTTTGGCAGATAAGAATATTGACATTCTATGTTTTTTCTTCGCAGTTACTTTCAAAATAATGCCTTAACTACTTATTATATAATTATGTTTCTAAGACTTAATTTAAATTATTTTACTACTTATACTATATCTAATTATCTACATCTTTTTAATAATCTCAATACGAGTACAAACGTAATGTTGAAAAATGTATTTTCGTTTCATTTTCAGTTCTACATGCACGTATGATACACGATTTTATTCTTTTCTTAAGGGGCGGTTATAGCGCACAAGTAGGCATTTGGCGCTCCCCTCGTCCCGGGCGCAATACACACCGCGCGCCGGCAGTGGCAGTGAACTCTCATGCCACAGTATACAGTATAGTAGAAAGAAACAGCATGCTAACTTTGTTTGACGTAGTAAATGCATCTAACTTTATTAAGTGTAGTGATTTATTAGAGTTTCGTAAATAAATGAGTTAATTATATATATTATTTACTATTATTTTTAAGCTAAAGAGTTTGTTTGTTTGTTAAGTTGTTTGAACTCTAGAGTCTAAGAGACTGCTAGTTGAATTTCAAAAGTTCCTTAACAGAATCTCTATTTTTCTCTTCCCCTCGGACCGCGAAAGCGTAAAGACGTGAACCTATGTTGCAATATTTAATTATTTCAAAAAAAAAAATTAATTAATCATACCGTAAATGTGATACACTACCAGGCGCACATAACGCGCGTGACATTAACAGACTACGGCAGACAAAGACAACAACAGTGACCGCATCAGTTTTGTGCGTAACGCTAGAACTCGAACAGTACTAAAAGTGAAAGTGTTTCTTTTTGTTGGCTGGCGCAACTTAAAGGCGGAAGCGGTAGCGGGAAACATATAAAGGTCTGGTCCAAGATTAATTTTTTTTGTGACTGTCAACTGTTTTCGTTCTTCTCATTAATAGTGACCTTTTAGGATGCCGAAAGTACAACGCTCACCACTGGGAAATAAAACACTAAGTGCATCCGATCCAAACGTCGGTAAGACTGTGACTTCCAACATAGATCAGTTTGGTGACAGTACGCCTCCGAACTACGTTCAACATAGGCACAAGAGACCTCGAGAACATGGATTTGAAGAAGAGTTGCAAGATTTTAAAAATGAAATTAAAAATATGATTTCGTCTTTGTTTGCGGTTCAAAAAGCTGAGCTGGAAAAGATTGCATCGACACAACTTGAGATAAAGCAGACCAACACCAATATAGAAAGCAGCATTGCATTCCTGGCAGCACAAAACGAAGAACTTAAGAAAAAAATTGAAACGCTCGAAATTCAAACAAGGAAAGACAGAGACCAAATTATTATCTTGGAGGACCAAATTGAGATTCTACAGCGGGAGCATCGTAAAACAAATATTGAAATAAAAAATATGCCGAAATTGCCTGTAGAAACTAGAGACGACTTGGCGAACATGGTGGTATGCCTGTCGAAAACCCTGAATTATGACATGAAGAAGGAAGATATTAGGGATATATACAGAGTGAAGGAGAGGAACAGCTCTAAAAAAACAAATACACCAATTGTTGTTGAGTTATCATCAAAGATTTTAAAAACAGAAATTGTAAAAGCGACAAAGGTTTTTAATATCAAGAACAGGGAAAAGCTACGGGCTAAGCATCTAGGAGCTACCAAAGAGGAAGAAACCGCCGTGTTCATATCCGAGCAGCTCACTGCTAAGGGAGCTTGACTTCACTTTGTTGCCCGGGATCTTGCAAAATCAAAAGAATACAAGTTCTGCTGGACTGCCTATGGACGTGTCTATCTGAGGAAGAATGAGAACTCACCGGTTATCTTAATTAGAAGCGAGTCGCAGGTACATAACCTAATGCAAGCATGACTATTTCAATATGGTTCTTTTTGTGGTTTGTTTGTCCTTTTTCGAGAGGTTTCTCTGTTATTTTTTGTGAAACACGGCATTTCTGCTAAATTATTTTACACACAATTTTCTTGCATAATACTCCTTTTGCATCGCAACAGCAACAAATTCCGGAATTTTAATGAGTTTTCTTTGAATGGCTTACTATTGGTGCTCAACAATTATCGACACCTTTCTTACACATGCAATGGCTTACACTTCTTACACCCACATAGCAACACTAATATACACACATATAAACTATTCTTGTACGGTGTTTTGATTTATTTTTATCAACAATTCGTGATAAAAATATACCGTTTACTGATGTATAAACAAATTACACCTAAGGCTGTTTGCATTGTTGTATTGAAATGTATGGACAGCATTCATTATCGGTACAAAAATGGATAATAACATAGTAAATATGAACGAAATAGACCGAATACAAACTAGCCAATCTAAAACTTGCCGCATTGATGATAATTTCTTAAGGCAACCCGTGCAGAAGTCAGGTTTTACAATAATCTCACAAAACATTAGAAGTATTTACAAACATTTTGACGACTTCCTAATTTTATTTTCACAATTTAAATTTGATACTGATCTTCTAACAATGAGTGAGTGTAGAATTAATCCAAATAAACCAATACCGCAATTACAAAATTATACTCACTTTTCTACTACGAGACATGTTAATCATTGCGATGGTGTTGTAGTATATATAAAAAACAACCGTAAATGTAAAGTTACAGAAATAAATATAAAACATGCATCTTGTCTTCAAGTTACTACGGGTAACCTAGCTGTACTATGTCTTTATCGCTCTTCATCTAACTCTAACGCAGAAAATTTTATTAGTTCTTTGAATACTCATTTACATACTATAAAGACACAAAAAAATATTATAATAACTGGGGATATAAACATAAATTTAATACTGAAACCGAATGAACTATCACAGGAACGGACAAACAGGCTATCTTACCTAAATATGCTCGCCATGCATGGTCTACTCCCAGGTCATACACTGCCTACTAGAGATAGTAGTTGTATTGATCACTTCATACTAAAACTAAATGGAGTTACTGAAAAGGCTTCTATTACGGTTCTGGAGTCAACTATTACTGATCATAGAATGATATTCCTAAAACTGTCTCACACCAATATGGCAAATCTCAACTATCCGAGAACTAAAACTATAATGAATATGGAAGAGGCTATTACAAGCCTAAAGGAATGTAATTTAGCAAGTCTGTTACACTATGATGATCCTATACTAGCGAATTCATTAATAAATGTTCTGATGGACTGTACTTTGTCCAACACAGTTACAAAGGCCATTTCGAATAAAGAGAGACTTATCAAACCCTGGAATACCCAGGGCATAGTTAGGTGTATCCGAAACAGAAACAATATGCAGGCAAAGCTTCGTATGGATCCCCATAACGACATTCTCAAAATTACGTACAAGAGGTATAGGAATTACTGCAACGGACTTGTAAAGAAAGTTAAACTAAAATACGAAAGAGATCAACTGTCTAAAAATAAAAAAAATATGAAAAGCTTGTGGAAAACCATAAATAATATAACTTGTCGTAATCCCCCTAAAACACAAAATTTTGAGCTATTAAATAATAGCACATCCCCCTTAGATTCTGTTAATTTCGTAAACGATTATTTCATAAATATTGGAAAAAGCTTGGCTGAAAAGATCAATTCGGGTACAATCTCAGAACACGATAATGATAAAGATGGTGAAACAAGTTCCCAGCTGTCGTCTTTTGTACTTTTGGAAACAGACCCTGAAGAAGTCCGCTTAACCTTAATGGGTCTTAAGACAGACAGTGCCCCTGGTTGGGATAATATAAGTACCAAATTTTTGAAATATGCTAATGAGGTAATTGTGCCCATAATCACACATCTGACCAATCTGTGCTTCCGAAAAGGAATATTTCCACCAGCACTAAAGCGAGCAATTGTAACACCTGTATATAAAAGTGGTGACAGAGAAGACGTACCCAATTACCGCCCCATATCTGTCCTTACAGCTATCTCGAAGGTTCTCGAAAAATTAATAAATAAAAGACTTTTAAACTATCTTCAGAATTTTAACTTATTGTCAGAATCTCAATTTGGTTTTAGGAGAGATCTTTCTACCGAAGATGCAGTGATATCGCTTGCAACTTATATTGTTAATGAAGTGGACAAAGGTAATAAATGTATTACAGTGTTTCTTGACCTAAAAAAGGCTTTTGACACAGTCTCTGTCCCAATTTTGATACGCAGATTGGAAACCATTGGCATAAGGGGAACACCACTTACATTACTCGCTGACAATCTAAGAGGACGTACACAAGCGGTCAAAATAGGATCACACATCAGTGAACAATCTGAAGTGATGTATGGTGTCCCGCAGGGTAGTGTCTTGGGGCCAACGTTGTTTCTAATTTACATAAACAATCTATGCAGTATGAACATCTATCACGGAAAAGTATACGCTTATGCAGATGACACGGCTGTGGTATTTACTGGAAATACGTGTGAATCGGTGCGACTTTGTACAGAATTGGGCCTAGCTAAAACAAAGATTTCTATATAAAATGAGGTAGATACGCTCTACTATAAGAAACGATAGCATAAAAGCAATCCTCATACACACACATTGCTAAAACTACACTCAGTCATAAACTATATTTACGTAATTGTAACTGCAATAGCAATATACAAATAGAACAAGAGTAAAAGAGAAGGCGTATGGACTCCAATTACAAGCCGAGTACCACCGAATACCCTCGAAGTTTTACGATTCTGTATCACATGTACTGACTGCAGAAAAATGTTAAGTAGGTATAAAGGTATAAAATGCAAAATTTACCAATGATGTTCATATTTAAATATAAACTTAAAAAACTGATTATATACATACCTATTTAATTAAGACATGTATTTTAATCGATATCTGAATATTCCCCTTTTCCGAACAAAATATTTCAAAGTCAAACTAAAAATACTGACTTGAACACTAATTATGTACACCAAATAAATCAAATTAAATGTACTGTTTAATGGTGTTTGCAGAACTATTTTACTGAACGAATAACTATTTTCTAAATAGTTTGTCTAACAATTCCATAGTTCAACAAACATAATATCTATACGTTTTTAAGGAAAACCATCGCCTAATTTACTTTTAGGAACATCGTTTATGCTAAATAAAATCCCAATTTAATAAGTAATCAGTCATCTTCATATAATTAAATTTTTTTAAGGCCACAAGGAAGAGAGGCTCTGCCTGCCACAAATAAGACTGGAACTAATGAAAAGAAATGTACACTAAATGTGTGTAATATTCTATAACCACTTTCAAGGCGGCTCTCACTAGTCATTTGAACAACAGAACTTATTATATTCAGGAATAAATTAATGACAAATCCTAGTTTATTTAAAAATCAATGCAATTATTACTACTTTTATATAGGGTGTCAATGTATTTATTTAAGTTACTTTCCCTCAATGTGACATAGCCGTAGGACACCCTGTATAGCATATTCTGGAATAGGTATTGGGTATCCAATCGCTTTCCGACCGCTCCAGTCTGACAAATTCATCCCATTTTTGCTGACGTAGTTGATCTTGAGGAAAGCTAATGGAAACAAAAAAAATGTAATAATATTCGTCAATGAATGATGTAATAATCTCATAAAAAGTTAATATACCTAATTATCTTAAAATAACCTGTGAAAGGTAACTGCATTTTGATGTGTAATTTTTACAAAATCTTAGTAGGTACATAAGATGGCATTAAATGACTGATTTGATCACAATCGTTGTAAGTACCTACCCAAAAAGTAAAACATAAATTAAATTTTGTTGCAAACCGTACTCGCGTAGAACTATAACTATTCGGGGAATCCCCGTGCTTTGACGCTCGCTTGGCATATTCAGCAAGTATTATGCTGTCAAAAAACGAAGTACAACAAAAGCATTGGGGTCGTCAGATTAGTTAGGCCTGTACAATTTGGTGGGTTAATACGATTAAGAATAATCATAAAATTGATGAAAAATAATTAATTACGCATAAATTGTGCGTAATTACCAAATAAATTTGTGCTCCTTCGTAAACTACCAAGTCTTAAGCGCTTTTATGACGATAATTATGTACTTTTCCACGTTAAAAATACAATTTTGTTGTTAAATCGTGGGAGATACGACAGTGACATAGTGTCAGCGCGAACTGGACGCAACCGCGCTAACTAGCTCAGTTTATACGCTTCAAAAATTGGTGCGTAGGGCATGTCTACCTCTTTATATAGAAGTCTTTGAGCTAAAATAGAAAAGTGGTTAAGAAGCAACTTGTTGACACTAAATATAGACAAAACGAATTATATATATTTCACTAAATATAATAGCACTCAACCATCTAGCAATCTCGACTTAAAAATACATAATTGTAATTTTAAAGAAAACTGCTCCTGTAGCGTCATAAACAAAGTCCCTCACACTAAATATCTAGGAGTCGTAGTTGATCAAAAAATATCCTGGCATGATCACCTGGAACTAGTAATGTCTAGAGGTCGAAAACTGATATGGACTTTTAAAAAACTAAGACACATCGCTGACAAGGATCTTTTAAAACAAATTTATACTTCGCTAGCCCAGTCACTACTAACTTACTGCATCCCGGTTTGGGGTGGTGCAACCAAAACTAAGTTTAACTAAACTGAAATATGATGTTAACAAAGAAAAAAGGAGGCGCAAACATACTGTCGCTCCAGTACATAGATGTCTTACAGCATATGCAGGTAGACAATTTCAAAAACAATCTGCTAGACTTTACAATAAAATGAATAAAAAGTTGAATATATACGTCAAAACTAAATATGATTGTAAAAAGGCACTAACAAAATTACTGAAAACATGGGACTATGCTGAAACTGAAGCTTTCATAAGCTAATACGGCAAGCACAACAAGTATACTTACGCACACACGCACACACCCGCGCGCACACACACACACACACACACACACACACACACACGCGCACACACAAACACACATGCGCGTACACTACTCACGCATAACTTATAATAATCTTATAATAAATTAAACTGAGTACTTACGTACCTATGTAATTTTTGATTAAGTATTTTGTAGCAATTTGTGATTGTGTACGATTTTGCGGGATATCATCATTGTATAAGTTAAAAATTTGTTTATTGTTATGGAAGAGCGGGATCTCCTAACACAAGTGCATATGCACTTAAAAGGAGCTCCCAATCAAAAACACTGTTTCGTAATTCTATAAGATACCAATAAAGTTTATTATTTATATTATTTATTTATTATTATTTTCAAAAATACCAAAATATATAACATCACGCTAAGGCGAATAAGAGCTGAGCAGCAACGAAACATTTTTCGAAAACTAGGATATTTCATTTCTTTAGGGAGTTTCCGTTGCGTACGTTTGCTAAATGGTTACAGTTGCGTAAAAAATGTAAATTACATAATTTAAAATTTTTATGACCAGCTCATAAAAATTGCCAAAGTTGGTATGCTAAGTATGAATCACGTGATCATTTTGCAATCCAAAATGGCCACCGCGGTGTAATCACAAAATTTCATGATGGGTATCGATTAAAGGGTTTTTTGGTATGCTGAGTATGAATCACGTACTAATTTTGCAATCCAATATGGGCGCCGCGCCGTAATCACTAAATTTCATGATGGGTATCGATTAAAGGGTTTTTTGGTATGCTGAGTACGAATCACGTACTAATTTTGCAATCCAATATGGCCGCCGCTCCGTAATCACACAATTTCATGATGGGTATAGTTTAAGGGAATTCTTGGTATACTAAGTATGAATCACATGATAATTTTGCAATCCAATATGGCCGCCGCGGTGTAATCACAAAATTTCATGATGGGTATCGATTAAAGGGTTTTTTGGTATGCTGAGTATGAATCACGTACTAATTTTGCAATCCAATATGGGCGCCGCGCCGTAATCACAAAATTTCATGATGGGTATCGATTAAAGGGTTTTTTGGTATGCTGAGTACGAATCACGTACTAATTTTGCAATCCAATATGGCCGCCGCTCCGTAATCACACAATTTCATGATGGGTATAGTTTAAGGGAATTCTTGGTATACTAAGTATGAATCACATGATAATTTTGCAATCCAATATGGCCGCCGCGGTGTGATCACAAAATTTCATGATGGGTATCGTTTAAGGGGTGTATTGGTATGCTGAGTACGAATCACGTGATATTTTGAAATCCAATATGGCCACCGCGCCTTAATCGCAAAATTCCATGATGGGTATCGTTTAAGGTGCTTTTCGGTATGCTGAGTACGAATCACGGGATAATTTTGCAATCCAATATGGCCGCCGCGCCGTAATCGCAAAATTCCATGATGGGTATCGTTTAAGTGGTTTTTTGATATGCTGAGTACGAATCACAGGATAATTTTGCAATCCAATATGGCAGCCGCGCCGTAATCGCAAAAACCCATGATTGTTATCGTTTAAGGGGTTTTTTGGTATGCTGAGTAGTACGAATCACATGATAATTTTGCAATCCAAAATGGCCACCGCGCCGTAATCACATAATTTCGTGATGGATATCGTTTAATGGGTTTATTCGAATGCTGAGTACGAATAACATGATAATTTTGAAATTCGATGTGGCCGCCTAAGCTATTTACAGTAGTAAACTAAAAAGATTTGCTTGTTAAGTTTAGGCCTAGCAATGCGAAAATACTATGACAAACGGTTTTTATTGTAAAATTAAGGCCAATTACATTATATATAATTGGTATCTAGCATACGAAAGAATCCCTTACCAGCCTATATAATCCTTTACCAGCATATCAAAAAACCCCTTAAACGATACCCATCATGAAATTTTGTGATTACGGCGTGGCCGCCATGTTGGATTGCAAAATTATCATGTAATTCGTAGACATTTTAATGCATTAGGTGGCTGGTTACCATGTCGTGAAAACACTTAAAAAGTAAAAGATCACCACATTTACCATGAGTCGCGTATGGGAGTTTTAGTGAAATCCCTTCATCACTCAGGAATTAAGCTGATGGTCTTCAAAATGTATAGCTAAGTACCATCATGGATACATTGACTTACGATCAAAAAACCGCATCAAAATCGATCCACCCCTTGGGCCGTGACGAATTCACAGGACAGAGTTGTTAATTATGACAGTTCGTTAATTGAATTATTCAGTAACTAGTTACAATGTAATTAGATTAACGTGTAATTCCATTACTCAGTAATTAGTTACTGCTAGTACTCATTGTAATTAATTACTCAAGTAATCTTAATTGAATTAAGCATTACAAAGTAATTGTAATTTGTAACGGTTAATCTAATTACATTTTGCCCATCACTGATATTTTTATACTGTGGCGCGATTTCAACGTAATTTGGCATAATAATTACGAAACAGTTGCGAAAAAAACTGACACAGGTCCTGCCTCCACAAGCGCTAGCGCGAGACTGATGACTGATCGGCCGTCAGCGGCGCAATTCTATTGCGTTTGGTAGATATTCGTACATGATAACCATGTAAATACTTGTGTATAGAAAAATGATTGGAAAATGTGTATAAAAACTCAATAGCTTTAACTGAGTGCAAAAAAAAATGTTAACAGTTTAGCCACAGTATTGAAAAAACTTTTCTGAGAGAGTCAACTTTGGGATTTTTTTCTATCTAGTGAAATTTATTGGATCGTGTAACGGAACTGGAAAATGTTTAGCTTATATCCTTAACTATTATATATATATTTATCAGAATTAAAAACCCTTTACTTTTTTACTAGGATTGTTTCAAAAAACTCAAAATATGACCCACGCGGCCTTAATGACTTTCTGAAATATGCGGGATCTCGCATATACCGGGATCCCGCGGGACTTAGACCTCTCAGTCCCGCAAATACCAGGATTAAAATTTTGTTGCGGGATTGCATTCCCTATTTGTTACAATAGCTGCAACAGTTCATCCGTACTAATATTATAAATGCGAAACTAACTCTGTCTGTCTGTCTGTTACGCTTTCACGCCTAAACCGCTGAAGCGATTTGGATGAAATTTCGTACAGAGATGGTTTGAATCCCTGGGAAGGACATAGGCTTATTAACCGACTACGCAAAGAGAGAGTAATGATTTTACGCGATACCGACTTCTACGTCGACGAAGCCGCGTTAACAGCTAGTCATCTATGGAAATGAAAATTGTCTATGCTGTTTATATTCATTTTCATGAGATAAGTACAGCTTTGTTACAGACAGTCCTGGGATCATCCTTCCGAGGACTTACCCGGGACTCCCAAGCCCAACCGTAGTCATTAGATAAGAAAACGTGAGGTTTTTGGTCGGTAGGAGTCCGGCATAGCATCCATAATATAGGATTTTTCTCAAGTTAAAAAAAAGACCAAAGAGGCAGTCCTTATGACCCACCTTTTTAAGATGAAACCTTTAAAAGGTGATATGCAAAATGAAATTTAGATCATAATTATTCTTCCACAACATAGAGTCTAGATCCCATAGCACAAGCTTATATTAGCTTAATTTGGTCTTTCTTTTTTTAACGTAAGCGAAAACCCTTGATGGATGCTATGCCAGACTCCTACCAACTAAAAAACCTCACGTAAAGCCCAACAGCCTACGTTTGGAAGCCCCGGATAAGCCCTCGGAAGGATGTGTCAGGAAGCTTAATTTGGGCTTTTTTTTCGTTTAACGTGAGGGAAAATACTCATGGATGTTATGCCGGACTCCTACCGACTAAAAAACCTCACGTAACGCCCAACAGCCTATGGTTGGGAGCCCCGGGTAAGCCCTCGGAAGGATGTCCCAGGACTCCCAACAGACCTACAGCCGCCACTGCGGCCTCGCCCAGGGGGTGGTTCGGGTGCTATCCCGCGCCTATGGGGGGTTTCGGGTGTGATCCCGCTTCTAGGGGCGGGGGGGGGCGTGCATGAATTCCTCACGTCACGCTGCCGTCATGGGCCGTGAGGAACTCACGCATGTTGTGTGAAAATGTCCACAATTATTTATTTATTTACTTATTTATTTATAGAGGGAGCCTATATCATTCATCATCTTCCCATCATTATTTTCGTTTCAGTCCAAGGTCCACTATTTCCCGCTATATCATTTAATTTGAATACAAAATGAAAAATTACATTTCAATGTAAACTTTTTAATTAAAAGAATTTACAGCAACACTAAGGTCAGGCGGTACGGGCAATGACGTATCCACGCATAACTTAAGTAAAATGTATAAATTTCAATTGAATTATGTATATTGCTACTGTGAGTATTCGGCCTTTGCCCATTGAGGGCAAAGGCCGAATACTCACAGTACCAGTGCATGAAGGGGTATTTTAAAAAAATAGTACAGTACAGGCCTCTCTGACCTCCCTTTAAGAATTGAGAGGTCAGGTTGATAGTCATTTTCATGGACTATTTGTTTCAATATTTCAAACGAAAAAGTAATAAAATTGGATGCGCCAGTACCGACGCATACATATTTTTTAGTTTATGTATTTAATGGTATTTATTATAATTATTATATGTCAACACTCACGCACTAAACGCATCTTACTTTTATGTATTGTCTATGGCAACACTATCCCGCCCGCTTCCTACATTCACATTCCGCCATAGCTATTGGAAGATACGCACGCACCCGTCTCTTAACGCTCCGCTCCGCTATCGGCCGCTGTGATTACCCATCATATCGCGCTACATCGCTTATCATCAGCCACAGTCTCGAGAGTTACGGTTATAACTCCTGTGTGCATATTTCGCGGTCGTGAAACAGGACCCCGAACGCAAAGCTGGGAGCAGCGCCTACCTACCAACAAGAGTTCAAGGTAAGTGCATTTCCAAGTGTGGTCCTCCGTCCGGATATTCCATCTAACGCATTCTTTCTACTAATAATATTAATTACCTCTTTTCCTATTAAATTCACGCATACGCATATATATATTTAGTATATTACTCATAAATACTCAACGCAAATATTATATTTAACGCCACCCGCACGCATTAGAAAAGTTAATTATCTTTTCACACCGCATATTTTATATTACTCATAAGTACTCATATTCTATAACGCATTTACGCTATTTATCATAATCATATTTACCTATATATAATCAACCCGCTGGCAGGTAGCGCCCCCCGAAATTATCGCTACCCAGGACTTGGACCATCCTGGCCATGTTAGTCCGGTTGTCCGATTCTAGGCAATCATTTTGATATTTTTTGGTAATTAGGAGTTTTGGCATAAAGTAAAACGGACAATCCAAAATTAACAATTTTCTCAACCGTCATAAATTTAACGTAGTTTTCCCCAATTTCATTACAATTTCATATTATCTTTCGAATTGTAATCGTAGATAAAACTCATATTTATACGTTAATTTTATACCCACATATATTTATTTTATTGTGACGGTACTGGGCAACGCAGCCGATACATAACGGTATTCAAACGATTAACAGCTGATTGTTACGCAGACTCCATATTGGGTTTGTTCTCTGAATACTTTACCGCAAACAGCTGATTTAAGCTAACAGCTGATCGTTGTTCGAATTTTATACTTTTTCGCTGAATATTTCTATTACCTACCCACTTATATACATACTCGTATCTCGTATCAATTATATTATCATGGCTTCTAAAGACAAATCCCATAGTAAAAGTTCAGACGAAAGTCAGGTCATGATAAATTTTTTAGAATACAAAAAACAAAGTTTGTTTCACATAGTTCAGGAAGTGTACAACTTAAGTCTCAAGGTTACCGATGAAACAGTACGCATGATGTTTCTCGCTCGGGTTCAATCTATCGATAAAACCCGATCGGATTACATCGAAACTATCGATAAATTGTTAATTGAACAATTAAAAGATAATCCGCAGGTACAGCCGAGTTATAGTGTTTTTAATACATTTGATGAATTATACTGTTTCATAAAGCAAACGGAAACTACTCTGAGACAAGAACTCGACGATAAAAAGAAAAGTGATAATTTTAATATCAAATTACCCCCACTTAAACTCACAGGTTTCGATGGTACTTATGGTAAGTGGCCTATATTTTATGAAAATTTCTGTAGTGTGATACATACGAATACTCGTCTCACCAACGCCGAAAAGGTTCAATATTTGATAGGTTGCCTTTCGGGTAAGGCACTTACTGTTTGTTCAGGCATAGCTGCTACCGCACAAAATTACGATGTTATTTGGCAAGCCCTTCTGGCTAAATACCACGATACCAGGGTTCAGGCGTCGTGCTATTTAGAACAAATGTTACACCAGAAGCCAGGACAATCGGCTGATCAGATCTTGGAGAACTTTTGTTCAGCTGAAGCAGCTCTGCAGCGTCTACCTATCACAAATTTATCAGATTTCATAATAACTCATTTAGCATTAAGCAAGTTTGATAAACCTATGCTTGAATTGTTTGAACAATCTCATAGACATTTGAGTGTACCTACATATAGTGACGTCAAAACATTTTTGACAGAACAAAGCAAACTCCAAACGCTCCGCTCACCATCACATTCCCAAAAAGGTGATTATCGCGCTCAGCGGAGTTCAACCGCCTCTCATTTAAATAAACCTAAGTCATTTTTTACGCAAACCCGCCCTACTAATTTGAAATCAGTCGATACTTCTAACATAAAAAATTGTATCGTATGTAACAATAATTCCGCTCACCCTTTGTTCAAATGTCAACATTTTATTCAAGAGACTGTTGAAACGCGAAATGAAATAGTTCGTAAACATTCCTTTTGTGTTAATTGTTTAGGTTTTCATCACGTGAGTGCTTGCAGATCTGTTAATAGGTGTTCGATTTGCAATCGGTCTCATCATAGTTTACTGTGTTATAAAAATAATTTGAACGCATCAAATTCAACAAGAAATCATGCTGCCGGCAACGCATCGAGGCAGGCAAACGCGTCTACTGCGCCGTCCGAGCATTCCATGTCGACTCATGCGTCATCGGCAGATGATCCGTCCCGCTCGCACTCGCGGGAGGCGCGGTCACATAGTGGCAATATCGCGTCGTTATCGGCTGTGATCCCTCCGCCGCGTAATTCAAGCAGCGCGACCACGGTTTTGTTGCCGACTGCTTGTGTATATGCAAATTATAAATCGGATCGTATACGTTTGTTTTTGGACTCAGGGTCTATGAGTAACTTTATTACGAAGTCTTGTTGTGAGCGTTTGCACTTAACCATACTTAACGCTCCTTCTGTCATTAAAGGCATAGGTCAACTTGAAAGCCAATCTTATGGAATTACGCATTTCAAAATATATTCGCGATTTGATGCCCGCTGTTCTTATTCGGTTAGTGCACGGGTTATAGACACTATTACAGATTTTTTGCCTAACGTGGAAATTGATACAGCGGAATTAACCCATTTACAAAATTTACCTATGGCTGACGAACGATACTATACTCCGGGTGGTATAGATTGTTTGTTAGGTAATGAACTCTTCCCCATGATTTTAGGGTCGCAAAAAATTACATCCCCAACCTCATCAGTAATCGCGATAGAAACCACGCTCGGATACGTCGCAATGGGAAAGGCGCATGCTTTACCTTATTCGCTAGTGGCAAACAAGCATCCCCGCGATCGCATGTCTCATTCCTCCGTGTCCGACAAGGCCTTCTTATGTCACACTCAAGATGTGTCTCTCGAACAATTAACGCAACGCTTTTGGGAGATAGAACAGGTGCCAGATAAGAAGCACATTAGCACGGACGACGCAGCATGTGAAAAGCTGTTCTCGTCTACGTACTCACGCGACGATACCGGTAGATATACGGTTAGTCTTCCCTTTAAATACCCTCCCAGTGAGCTAGGGCATTCGTACACAATCGCCAAACGCAGGTTTTTAAATTTAGAAAAAAAGTTAGACGCTTCTAACTTACGCAACGATTATAATGCCATTATTCAAACATATATTGATCAAGGTTATCTCACTAAAGTGTCAAATAGCTTTCTAGACTCTCAAGTTTATTATATGCCGCATCGGGCCGTTTATCGCCCTGACAAAGAAACCTCTAAAACGCGTGTGGTCTTAGACGCTGGGTGTAAAACCACGTCAGGTAAATCGCTTAACGATTTGCTTTATACGGGACCAATATTACAGAACAATATCTTTCATTTGCTTCTCAATTTGCGTATGTACCCGGTTGCTGTAACCGCGGACATAGAAAAAATGTATTTTCAAGTGAAACTTACTCAAGATCATCATACATATCAAAGAATATTATTTAGGTTCGATTCCAATTCTCCTATTGAAAGCTATCATTTCAACCGCGTTTGTTTTGGCGTCTCCAGCTCACCCTTCCTGGCAATGCGAGTCGTAAACCAGCTCGCGTCAGACTGTCGCGCTTTATATCCTCTGGCGGCTTACGAAGCTGACAATCACATGTATGTTGACGACTACGTTAGTTCCATAGAGAATGTAGATTTAGCTGAAGACACCTATAGGGAAATGGTCGCTATGTTTAAATCTGGAGGTTTTAACTTAACTAAGTGGATCTCTAATGACAATACCCTATTGTCACGTATCCCGTCAATTCATAAGAGCTGTCTCGCTGTCAAGTTTGATGAGGATCCTCATGTTGACACTAAGATCGTGGGTATGCAATGGCAACCTAACGATGACACCTTTAACTTTAAAATAGTGATCGACATGCCTTTAACATGCACTAAACGCTCGATCCTTTCCGTAACCGCGCGCTTGTTCGATCCGCTTGGAATCATCAGTCCAGTGGTCGCATACATGAAGTTGCTTATACAAGAATGTTGGAAATTACAACTGGACTGGGACGAGACGGTCCCGGGTTGCATTCTGTCTAAATGGAAACACTTTCATAGGGAGTTGTCGCGTTTATCTGAAATAAAAATACCGAGACATATAGGTTTAACATCCGCTCGTCGAATTACTCTAATAGGCTTCTCGGATGCCAGCCAGCAATGTTATGGTGCTGTTATCTATGTACGAATAGAAACGGCTGAGAACGGAAACGCTCTTAATGTGAATCTACTGACCGCTAAATCCAAAGTGTCAGATTCTAATAAAACGCTAGCACGTTTAGAACTCTGCGCGGCGGTCTTACTCGCAAAATTAATTAATTCTGTGCGCACTGTTTTTAATAAGCGGTGTCAAATAAACAATATATTCGCATTCTCTGATTCTACGGTAACCCTTACCTGGATTCACTCTCCCGCTCATAAGTTTCAAACTTTTGTAGCTAATCGCATCGCTCAGGTAAATGAATATCTGCCTGCTTCCCATTGGTATCACGTTCGTGGGGTTGAAAATCCCGCCGATATAGTCTCGCGCCCTGTGACACCTAAAGGGTTAATAAATAACTATCTTTGGTTTCACGGGCCGAAATGGCTGTCCGCACCTATAAATGCATGGCCTGTGAAGGAATATAAAATCAATCATAACGAGAAGACAGAATTACCGGAAATTAAAATAGCTTCTCTCCATGCACATACCATACCTGTCTCCGATCACGTTCACATGATAGACGAACTTGCCGAGCGTTGCTCGAGTTGGGTAAAATTTATTCGTTCACTGGTTTATGTATTACGTTTCACAAGGATTCTCAAATCCCGCGGTATACTTTCTGTATACGATTTAGAATACGCAGAATATTATGCGGTCCGCTTCGATCAGTCTAAGTATTTTCAGGTAGAATTACAAGCACTTAAGGCTACTAAAATTTGTCCAAATCAGGCTATTTTAAAACTCAACCCTTTTCTTGACGAACAAGGGTTAATTAGAGTAGGTGGTCGACTTACTCATTCTCAACTAAATTACAATACAAAATATCCAATACTGCTATCACCTAAAGGACGTATAGTGTCGCTCTTAGTAGACCACTATCACACCGACAATTTACACACCGGTCCTGGACTAGTGTTAGCATTGACTCGCCAAAAGTATTGGATTCTTTCTGCACGAAATTTGATTCGCCAACGAGTACATAAATGTAATTTATGTTTTAAAGCTAGGCCTCGTTCTACAACTCCACCTATGGGTGATCTTCCATCCATTAGAGTTTCACAAGTAAAGTCGTTTGTGCATACCGCAGTTGATTACGCGGGACCCTTTTACGTAACTCACATAAGGCGTCGTGGAGTAAAAAGTCATAAAGCGTATATTTGCTTGTTCGTCTGTCTCACAACAAAGGCGCTCCATTTAGAGTTAGTAAGTGATCTTAGTACAGATTTATTTCTCGCTGCCTTTAAACGTTTTATCTCACGCAGGGGTCCTGTTTCAGTGTTGTACAGCGATGGAGGCACTAATTTCATAGGTGCGAAACGAAAATTGAACGAAATTTACACGCTTATACAGTCCACTAATTATAAAAATGATCTGAATAAATATCTAACTCAACATAAGATTCAGTTTCAGCACAGCCCACCTTTCGGGCCCAATTTTAATTCGTTGCCTGAAATTAATGTCAAATGTGTTAAGTCTCATTTATTTAAAGCTATCGGGAGTCAAATACTCACCTATGAAGAATTCAGTACAATATTGGTGCAAATTGAAGGCATTTTGAATAGCCGTCCGATTTGCATACTTTCTTCGGATCCATCGGATCCAACCCCCCTAACGCCTAATCATTTTCTTAATGTTACTCCGCTTAAATATTTACCCGCTGAACACATTGAACCCCTATTACCAGATAACAGACTCACCCGCTATCAATTATTAAATAGAATTGTTCAAAGTTACTGGACACGTTGGAGCAAAGAATATCTTACCTCTCTCCAACTTAGACATAAGTGGAATATGCCGTCCAAACCTGTGACGATAGGAACTGTAGTTGTTGTTAAGGATGACAATACGCATCCTTTATCGTGGCCACTCGCGGTTGTATCAGAGGTGTTTCCCGGGAAGGATGGTGTAATTAGAGTCGTCAGAATTAAGACTTCTTCTGGTGAATACATTCGTCCTGTAACTCGGCTTTGCCCGTTACCCACGCAATAACTCCTACGCTTTTGAATTATTTTTTAGTTCATAAGTTTTCATTCCTTTTATTTTTTTATTTTGTTTATTCAATGTAGAGGAAGAATCCTCTAAGCCCCCCGAAGTTGGATGCGCCAGTACCGACGCATACATATTTTTTAGTTTATGTATTTAATGGTATTTATTATAATTATTATATGTCAACACTCACGCACTAAACGCATCTTACTTTTATGTATTGTCTATGGCAACACTATCCCGCCCGCTTCCTACATTCACATTCCGCCATAGCTATTGGAAGATACGCACGCACCCGTCTCTTAACGCTCCGCTCCGCTATCGGCCGCTGTGATTACCCATCATATCGCGCTACATCGCTTATCATCAGCCACAGTCTCGAGAGTTACGGTTATAACTCCTGTGTGCATATTTCGCGGTCGTGAAACAGGACCCCGAACGCAAAGCTGGGAGCAGCGCCTACCTACCAACAAGAGTTCAAGGTAAGTGCATTTCCAAAAATCATTAATTAAATAATTTCATAAAACAACTAGCTGTTGCCCGCAGCTCCGCCCGCGATGGCGCTGTATGTGAAAAATGATTTTCCCGCTTTTCATTTGAAATTTTTCCTGATTTTTTTTTGCTATAAACCTCACGGAGCCGGGGACCTTTCCAACGAATGCAAGACCGTGGAAATCGGTTCGTGCGTTCTGGAGTTATAGCGTCAGGAAGGAAAACCCGACTTATTTTTATATAATAGATAAAAATGAATTATGAAAAATAATTGCTGGAAGGAGTCGATATCTTACCCCCTAAAACATTTTTTTATGTTTTTAGTATAGGTGTTTGTTGTTATAGCGGCAGCAGAAATATTATAATCTGTAAAAATTTCAGCACTATGTATCACGGCTTTTGAGCTACAGCTTCGTGACGGACAGACAGACCGACAGGCAGAAGAAGAAGTCTCATGAATAGGGTCTAATTTTTACATAGCTTTAGGTAAGGTACCCTAAACATTACGTTTGATGTATGGGAGGCCCCATTAAACTTTATTCTCTGTGCCTCTGTGCTCACTTGCTCACTGCCTCTGTGGCGCAGTCGGTAGTGATACCGCCTGCGGCGCTGGAGGTCGTGGGTTCGATTCCCACCGGAGACAAATATTTGTGTGACCCATAAATGTTTGTCTCAAAAGTCTGGGTGTTTCTATGTATTATATGTCATGTATGTATTTAAAAGTATATAAGTATTAATATCCGTGGTAACATATAACACAAGCAGGTTATTCCTAGCTTACTTTGGGATCAAATAGCGTTGTGTGAGATGTCCGTGAATATTTATTTATTTATTGTTTTTTCTGATTTTAGTATCTATTTGTTGTTATAGCGGCAAATACATTAACTGTGGGAATTTCAGCTCTCTAGCTATCACGGTTCATGAAATACAGAGATTCGATCCTTTGACCTAATTCGAGTAGGTATACTAAAACTTTTTAGTATTGGAACCACAACACAACATAATGGCAATAGGCTAGCAAAAAAATTTGAGTTCTGAAATTCAAAATTTGAAATTCATTTATTTAGGCATATACAGATGCACTTGTAAACGTCACTTATATAAATCAAAGAGCATAGAGTAAAGTAATATACTAGAGTTACCACCACACACAACGCGAACACAGTTCACAACGCGACCCACCTGAGAAGAACTGGGCACCGATTCTCGCTTCACGCGACATGAATGCGTGGACGGAAATCGGCGGGTGACGCGTCGCCTGTCTCATACTTAGGAACGGCGAAACATGAGACGGGCGACGTTTCACCCGTAAATTTGCGTCAACGCATTCACGTCGTGTGGTCGAGAATCGGCGCCCTGGCAAGAAACTCAGCGGGTTATTCTTTTAAATGCTCTGTATACAATATGTATTAATGAATCTAAAAACTATGCATCTTAAACAGTTTTTTGAGAATCCAAGCTTCCTTATTCATCAAATAATCACCAACTGTATAGTAGCACTTGCAGTATAATTTACCTTTAACAAACTTTTTGAATTTGTTTAGGGACATACTTTTAATTTGTTAGGTAACCTGTTGCAAAAGAAAAGCGTATACGGTTACCCCTGAAAGAATTACTGATTTTATGTAATCTGCTATGATAAACAACCAGCTTATTTTTATTTCTAGTGTTGACATTGTCTATCACTTAACTTAGCGAAACTATGTAAATTTCTTTTTACATAGGTACATAAGATTTTCAAAAATGTATAGTGATGCTACTGTAAGAATCCTCTGAGTTTGTCTTTATTTAATTTTTTTGTCATTTTCCTGTCTAGACGTTATTAATTGAGCTTAACGAACCAAATAGATTATGTTTGCTAATTAAGCAACCAGCATTAAGTATACCTACAGGGTGGAATTTAAAGATCGTGGTTGGAGGAAAAGTACCCTTGACATTGATGATCGTAAATTTTGCTAATAGGAAACATTCCATCATTTTCAAAAGTAAGTAAAACTGCATTTAGAGATTTCTAAAAAATCCTCTGCTTGAGCCGGGAATTGAACTTATTGAGATGTGAAAAAAAACACCTGTATTTTACGATGCCAACTGAAAGAGTCTTTCATAAGGAACAATTTCTTTTAATCAACGTATTATCTAAAATCAAAGTATGACCAAGTAAAACATTTTTTATTGTAAAGCTTACTAAGTATCTTTAAACAATATGATCTAGAAGCGCATGACCCCGCGGACTCAGTGTTCTGTAAACGATCACTGCAGTAAGCAACTTTCACTATAGCCGGTCCCTGGATGGATAATCGCTACATGAACCACTTTGTGACATTTATTTGAGCGCGTTTCCGTGCTTCGGAAGGCACGTGAAGCCGTTGGTCTCGGTTGTCAGTGATATAGCAGTCTGAACACCTTGAAAAATGTCCTGTCCATTTCAACACGGCAAATAGGCTCATCACCTATCGCGTGGGACAAAAACTGGTAAGGTGAAATGTGGACGTGTATTATGCCTCTGCCTACACTTACGGGAATAAATGCGTGTAAACAGTATGCCAGTTCCATAATGGAACCAGACAATGGAACTGGAAGACGAAGAATCTTTATTACTAACTAGCGGACGTCACGCGGTTTCACCCGCGTATTTCCCGTTCCCGTGGGAATACGGAAATAAAATATAGCCTATGTTCACCGCAAAGAGTGTAGGTTTCCAACAGTGAAAGAATTTTTCAAATCGGTCCAGTAGTTCCGGAGCCTATTTGTTGCAAACAAACAAAAAAACAAATCTTTCCTCTTTATAATATTATTAGTAAAGACTAGCTGTTCCCCCCGGCTTCGACCGCGTAGAAGTCGTTATGACCTAAAATCATAACCTTCCTTTTGCGCAGTCTGTTAAAAAGTAGTCTATGTCCTTTCCAGGGCCTCGAACTATCCCTATACCAAATTTTATCTCAATCGCTCCAGCCGTTTAGGCGTGAAAGCGTAACCGACAGACAGACAGAGTTAGTTTCGCATTTATAATATTAGTACGGATGAACTGTTGCAGCTATAGTAACAAATAGGGAATGCAATCCCGCAACAAAATTTAAATCCCGGTATTTGCGGGACTGAGAGGTCTAAGACCCGCGGGATCCCGGTATATGCGGGATCCCGCATATTTCAGAATGTCATTTAGAAAAGAATAAAATCGTGTCATCATACCTACATGGCATCTAGAACTGAAAATGAAACGAAAATAAATTTTCAACATTACGTATGTATTGAGAATATTAAAAAGATATACATAAGTATAGTATAAGTAATAAAATAATTTTAATTAAGTATTAGAAATATATATAATAGGTAGTTCAGGCACTATTTTGAAAGTAACTGCGAAAAAAAAAAATAGAATGTCAATATTCTTATCTGCCAAACGACTCCTAACTTTACATGTCATTATTAGCCAGCAAGCAATGTACGAGATAATTGAACACTTTTCTAAAAAAGTGTTCAATTATCTCGTACATTGCTTGCTGGCTTTAAGACATGTAAAGTTAGGAGTCGTTTGGCAGATAAGAATATTGACATTCTATGTTTTTTTTTTCGCAGTTACTTTCAAAATAATGCCTGAACTACCTATTATATAATTATGTTTCTAATACTTATATATTACGTCACAATTACAAGATAGACAGACAGAGTTTCTTTCGCATTTATAAAGACAGAGTTAATTTATAATATTAGTAGGGAAGTTATAAAGAGGAAAGATTTCATTGTATGTTTGCACGAATAGGCTCCTAAACTACTGAACCGATTTTGAAAATTCTTTGACGGTTCGAAAGCTACAATATCGCCGGGTGACATAAGCTAAGTATTTTATTCCTGTATTGCCTCGGGAACGGAAACTATAAATGCAATAATTATGGCCCCTTCCTACCGTTAATAATACCAATGTTGATTTAAATTTTTCTCAGTAATGCTCATCGAGAAATATCGATTTAATATTCGAATAAAGATTAGCAGTGACATCTATCGGCCTACTGGTGAACTAATTAGGTATATCTAAAGTCTTCGATCAAACAACGCGTACTAGTAGCATGTAGTTCTATATAAGTATGCTAGATGGCGCTGTATATGTTATTTTCTCTATCAATATCTATACATACATACATACATATGGTCACGCCTTTATCCCCGAAGGGGTAGGCAGAGGCATATTATATGCCCACATTTCACCTTTGTATAATTCGTCCCACGTAATAGGTGGTGAGCCGTATTGCCGTGTTTAAATGGACAGGCGCAGGTTGTGACTGCCTGCTGTTGAAATAAAGCCTTTCAACTTAGCTTAACGACTGCCATTTTACTGGCAACCGGGACCAACGGCTTAACGTGCCTTCCGAAGCACGGAAACGCTCAAATAAATGTCACAAAGTGATCACATGGATGGTCACCCATCCATGGACCGGCCGTAGTGAAAGTTGCTTACTGCAGTGATCGTTTACAGAACACTGAGTCCGCGGGGCCACGAGCGCTTCCAATATCTATACATATGATATTAATGATAGAAAAGTCAAAACTGTACCTACATTGGCAATATTGAAAAAAAAATACTCGCTGGGTGTTCAACATAAAATACCGAAGGAAAAATATAGTAAGAAAAATTTTTGTCTGTTTGCTTTGCTTTGTCCGGAAGGATCTCGAAAAGTACTCAATAGATTTGATTCAAATTTCGCACAAATATTAACTAGGGGTAGGATCTTCAAATTGGCTATATATTATAACGCTACATATCCAACGGACTAAGCAGAGAGCAATGAAATTGGCATTATAACATAATTTTCACGCGTACGAAGTCGTGGGCAACACAATTACAATTAACATATTATTTGCTGGATGACCTACTCTGCTGGATTCGAAAAAAAATTAAGCAACTTTATTATTTTTCGTCATTATTAAGCAACAGTAAGCAACTTTCACTATGGCCAGTCCTTGGATGGGTGACCATCCATGCGACCACTTTGTGACATTTATTTGAGCGTTTCCGTGCTTCGGGAGGCACGTTAAGCCCTTGGTCCCGGTTGCCAGTAAATGGCAGTCGTTAAGCCAAGTTGAAGGCCTTTTTAGGCGGCTTGAAAATTTCAACAGCAGGCAGTCACAACCTGCGTCTGTCCATCTCAACACGGCAGTACGGCTCACCACCTATTACGTGGGACAAATTGTAAAAATGGTCACGTAATATGCCTCTGCCTACCCCATCAGGGATATAGGCGTGATCATATGTTTGTATCTTTAGGCATGCACCCGAAAAGGAATCCATTTCAGCCAATAGCTACAGTCTTTTTTTTTTTTTTGTTTAACGTGAGGGAAAATCCTCATGGATGTTATGCCGGACTCCTACCGACTAAAAAACCTCACGTCACGCCCAACAGTCTATGGTTGGGAGCCCCGGGTAAACCCTCGGAAGGATGTCCCAGGACTCCCAACAGACCCACGGCCGCTACTGCGGCCTCGCCCAGGGGGTGGTTCGGGTGCTATCCCGCGTCTTTGGGGGGTTTCGGGTGTGATCCCGCTTCTAAGGGGGGGCGTGCGTGAATTGTCTCACTCACGTCACGCTGCCGTCATGGGCCTGCTTCTGTAAGGACGGTGAGCCGCCCTGTCGCCGTCCTCGGGCCCCCGGTCATGGTGGCCGATGGTCCTCGGCGAAGACACGTCGGCGGCGCCCAGGCCGCCGACTGCGGAACTCAGGTGGGAGAGTTCTCTCCCGTACCCGTCCCGCCGCCTCCTTCACGAGCATGACCTGCTCGCAGAAGGAGGCGGCGCAGTCCCACTTACTCCCGCTGGAGAGCATGGCTCGCACCATGGTCTCGAGCGAGAGAGTGTCCACGTCCAGACCCACTACGAGGACCTGGCGCTGTTGTGCCCACGCCGTGCACTCCACCAGGGTGTGGAGCGCCGTGTCATCGCTGCGGTCCTCGCAGTGCTGACACTCGGCCGTGGTTTCCCGGTGTTTCCGCCACAGATACCTACCGAAGCTACCGTGCCCGGCAAGCATCTGTGTCAACCGGTAGGAGAGAGCACCGTGTCTCCTCTCCAGCCACTCGTCCATGACCGGTCTGACGGCCGCGATTGTGGCGAATCCCCCCTTTGGTTGCTCAAGTCGCACCTTCCATGTCTCCACGGTTTCCTGGTGGAGTAGGGACCGCTGGGCCTCGATTTCTCGATAAGCGGGCCTTTGGCCCCGCTCCAGCGCCTCCTTGCGCCATCTGAACAGTGACGCAAGGGCTCTCGCTTCCAGGTCCCATGGAGGGGTCCCGGCTAGGAGACATGCCGCCTCACCGGAGATCGTGCGGTATCCTCTTATCACCCTGACGGCCATCACTCTCTGCGGGCGCAGCAGTCAAGCCACATTGATGGCCGTCAGGGTCTCCGCCCATACGGGAGCCCCGTATCCAATAGCTACAGTCTAGAGGCCGAAATGTGACGATGACTGCGTATCACGAGGCCGTGGGTTCGATTCCCACCGGAGACAAAAAATTGTGTGTCCCATAAATGTTTGTCACAAGAGTCTGGGTGTTTAATTGAAGTATATAATATCCGTGGTCTGTTACCCATGACACAAGCAGACTATTCCTATCCTAGCTTACTTTGGGATCAGATAGCGTTGTGTGAAATGTCCGTGAATATTTATTTATTATACCTACCATTCCAAAAAGAATGAAGAAAGGCAGCTAAAGAAAGCGAAATAAAGATAGAGAGCGGTGATTTTTAGATTGTACTTTAGTGAGGATACTGTACGCGGGCTGACGTCGCGTCGTGACTAGCGGTTCTACGTACGAAGGTTTTCATAGGCTTTTAAATGAACCCCGAGGGCTTACCCGGGGCCCCCAACCGTAGGCTGTTAGGTAGGATACGTGTGGTTTTTAGTCGGTAGGAGTCCGGCTAGCTACCCTGTAAGATGCTCCTCACGTTAAAAAAAGGGTGTTGATAAAATGTGCAAGATATTTTTGATTAGAACCGGAGATTATAAACAAAAATTAAACAAAGACAAAAATCCGTGAGGTCATTATTATTTTGTGTTCTTCACTATAACCGACTCTCGCCGGCAGAGCCGCGGTCATCAGCTAGTATCTCTATTCTCTACTAATATTATAAATGCGAAAGTAACTCTATCTGTATGTCTCTCTGTAACGTTTTCACGCCTAAACCGCTGAACCGATTTTGATGAAGATAATTTTTGAAAAGCAATTAGTATGCGATTTTCGCTAAATTTGCTCGATAGAAGCATAAATTTGCGATTTTGATGAAATTTGATATAGAGATAGTTTGAGTCCACTGTCCAAGGGAAGGACATAGGCTACTTATTGACTGGCTGCGCAAATGGAGGGTAATGATTTTACGCGATAGCGACTTTTATGCGGACATAGCCGCGGGAGGCCGCGGGGGACAGCTAGTATTAATATTATAAAATTCAAAAAACTGTATATACTTAAAACATGATTTTAAATCTATACTAATATTATAAAGAGGAAAGATTTGTTTTTTTGTTTTTTGTTTGTTTGTTTGTAACGAATAGGCTCCGGAACTACTGGACCGATTTGAAAAATTCTTTCACTGTTGGAAAGCTACACTCTTTGCGATGAACATAGGCTATATTTTATTCCCGTATTCCCACGGGACGGGAACTACGCGGGTGAAACCGCGTGACGTCCGCTAGCTTATAATATTTTGATGGAAGATATTTTGCAACGACAACGAGTAACGAGTATACAATATACGGACGTTGCTTGTTTGATAGTTTACTTGTATAGGTTAAAAATTAACCCATTTCAAAAATTTGACAATAACTGATAGCTACGAGGATGTTTCAAAATATTTACTATGCGCTTCTAACTCCTTCAATAGTTTATAACGAAATAATATCGCGGTTCAGACGATGTGCACAGCGCCATCTATCTAGTATATTGGTAACTTTAACTAAGATTCCCAGTCGTTTTTTTTTTTTTTATACTACTTAGGTGGCAGACAAGCTTACGGCCCACCGGAAGGTTGGTAACCGTAGCCTATAGACGTTTGCAACACCAGAGGCGCTACACACGCGCTGCCGACCCGGGCGCAGGTTGTGACGACCCACAGTTGAAATTTTTCAAACCGCCCGTGAGGCCTTCAACTTGGCTTAACGACTGTCATCTTACCGACAACCGGGACCAACGGCTTTTCGTGCCTTCCGAAGCACGGAAACGCTCGTAAATAAATGTCACAAAGTGGTCCACGTGGTGGTCACCCATCCATGTCCGGCCATAGTAAATGTTGCTTACTGCAGTGATCGTTTACAGAACACTGAGTCCGCGGGGCCACGAGCGCTTCAAAAGTTTTGAGGGTTTGTTGTTATAGCGGCAACAGAAATACATTATCTGTGAAAATTTCAGCAGTCTAACTATCACGGTTCCTGAGATACAGCTTCGTGACGGACAAACAGACCGACAGACGGGAAGTCTCATGAATGGGGTCGCATTTTTACCCTGTGGGTACGAAACCCAAAAAACTTGGGGTGTTTTGTATAAGATAGAGTTTGTTTATAATTTTTGGAACCGCCTTTTCGAACAGACATTAATTTTCTCGTAGAAGATATTTTGAAAAATTTAATTGTAGAACATTCACTAATCGACACAGAAGCCGAAAATGTAATTATTTTTTTTTATCTGTCTCACTGTCTATATTCCAAATATGTATCACGCCGAAATTACTGAATCAATTTGAATGATACTTGGCACGGATTGAGCTTATGATCTTAGATAAATTCTAAAATACTTTGGGAGAGGGGAATGAAAGATAAAATGGTTTTTTAACCGACTTCCAAAAAAGGAGGAGGTTCTCAATTCATCTGTATTTTTTTTATGTTTGTTACCGGCAAATCGCTTGAAGGAATTAACCGATTTTGATGATTCTTTTTTTATTTGAAAGCTGGTGCTTCCCATGTGGTCTCATATACAGGAAGTCAGAATCGGATGCTGGGATCCTGGAGAAATCGAAGAAATCCTTCGAATCGAGGGAATTCCTTCACGATTTACAGCAGCTACCTTGTGTTTGGGCTTGATTAATTTGTATTGGGGAGAACAATGCCCTTGAACAATATATTTTCAGTCTACCCGTCACTAAAAATAATGAGAAAAAAAATTCAGTTGTAATTTCTCAACGCATTGTTTATTTCAATTGTTTTTGGCGTTACAATTAAAGATTCCATTACTCTGATACATTTTCCTGAGTATTTCAGAAATGAGAGACGTTTCAAATTTCGCGAAAACTAGAATTCAAGGGTTTCTTTAAACTGGCGTGTTTGCTTAATCATAAAAGAGATTAATAATTACCTAAAACAATTGTAAAATAGTTTGAGAATACCTAGATTTTATCTTTAAGTGGGCCAAAGGCGTGGACTGAATTGTTTTAGATTAGACTTATTCTTTTAGCTCCTTTATGATTAAGCAAACAGGGCAGTTTCACACGCTGCTTGATGAGTCAAATGAATAAATACTTCTCCTTTCATACATCTTATGTGACGTAAACGAAATTACGAGGGTCACTTAGTAGAATATAATAGAATAAACTTTATTTCTTATTTCACACCAATAATATTAGTTAAATAAATAAATTAACACTATGACATGCCTAATTATTGTAAGAAAATACTTTTTATTATCTGAATGATGTAACTAAATATTTGAAAATAGTAATAATATTCAAGTAGGTAAGTAATTAACTATTATAAATTACCAAGAAAACCCAGACCTAATAACCTCAAATTACACTGTTAATAAAATGATAGATTTTATAAAATAACTAGCTTTTGCCAGCAACTTCGTTCGCGAGTTGTTTTTAACTTATAACCAATCGACTTTGACCCGTCCAATGTCTAGGACTTCTAGTAAAACATAGGTCAACCTGTAATATCATTTCCGCTGAACCTATTTTGATGAAACATACAGCAATATTTAAGTTGAAAAAATACCTACAAAATTTTGATAGTACAATATGATCAAGCTACTGATTTTTTGTCCAGCCCCGAACAAATAAACAAACAGACACGAAGAAAAAAATTATAGATTTGGACTCAGAAGTTATAAATTAGTCGATTACAGTTATTCTTAAAAATTTATCTTGAAATAATAGGAGAGATAGATTTGAATGACATTAAGCTATTCCCCAGATTATTTAAAAAAAAATCGCTTGTCTGTAAAGTCGGCTTACTGACGATAGTTGAACGTGACAACGTCATAAGAAAATACGGTTGGAATGGTTTCTCCTCACAAGGAACACTCAAATGGAACGCCTCAAAGCGAGGTAACGCCCATGAAAAAAAAAATAAAAACAAAAACAAATAAAACACATCAATTGATTATAACGCCATCTGTTGAAAACATTACTAAAATAAAAGGGAACACCTCAGAGCGAGGTAACGCGAGGGAGGTAACGACGAATTGCGTCATCTTTTTTCGTTCGTGCAGCCGGCTCCATCGAATTATAAGACACTAGCTGATGCCCGCAGCTTCGCCCGCGTAAAATTTGTTTCCGTTTCCGCTTCCCGTATTTTATCCCCTTGGGGGTAGAATTTATCAAAATCCTTTCTAAGCGGATGCCTACGTCATAACATCTACCTGCGTGCCAAATTTCAGCCCGATCCGTCCAGTGGTTTGGGCTGTGCGTTGATAAATCACTATGTCAGTCACCTTTGAGTTACATACAGGGTGTGGCGTAAATAGTGGTCCAACGTAAAGGGTGTGACATAACAGGTAGTCAACTACAACATACTACAATTTTGTCCGGTATTGCACAAGGGTTGCAGAAAAAAAAAAAAAAAAAAGTATCGGAAGGACACCGCAGACCCTTAGTGGGACCAAGGTGTTGACCAAAGTCTGTCAGGAATCCTGTAACATCCTTCCGAGTAGTTTTCCGAGGCGCCCGACAATAGACGGATAAGTAGAGACCATGTGGTTATAAACAGTTTGATTCCTTATTATGAAATTAAAATTTCAGTTTGTAATGAAAATGAAATATCCAGCTTTTAAAAAATAATATTTGTTAGTGTGATACCATTTCGAAATCGGTATTAGACGGGCATATTTTTGAAATAATGGGTAGCAACAGTGCAGTACATTTATTTTTTTAAAAATGCATTTGTATTTTAGTGATACTTAAAAAACTTGAGGTAAAATTGAGATAAATTTATCTTTTTTTTCCAAGTTAGAAATGGAAATAAACAAACTATATTATTGTTTGTTAGTTAATGTGTTAGGCTTTAATAAACAGAAATCAAAATTCAAAACTAACGATTTTTCTTCAAACTACAGCCAAATTTATAAAAAATGGGGTGAATTTCATAAAAAGTTCTTTTTTTCTGCAACCCTTGGGCAAAACCAGACAAAATTGTAGTATGTTGTAGTTGACTACCTGTTATGTCACACCCTTTACGTTGGACCACTATTTACGCCACACCCTGTATATTTAGATAGATTGTCACGTCAAAAAATAAATAATAATATTTTTGGCCCATTCTCACACAACGCCTTCTAGCCCAAATTCAGCTTACTTTTGCTTGTGTTATAGGATCTACCCAACTGCTAAACATACTTATTTATTTCTAAAAACCAGCCAAGTGCGATTCGGACTCGCGCACCGAGGGTTCCGTACCAAAAAAAAGACAAAAAATCACGTTTGTTATATGGGAGCCCCACTTAAATATTATTTATTTTTGATTTTGGTTGAACAGAAACACATAATCCGTAAAAATTTCAGCTCTCTAGCTCTCACCATTCATATGATAAAGCCTCAGTAAACAAGAAGCCATAAGACGGTCTCATGGTGACTCACCAGTCGACCCTACAAGGCGCATTTTCAAATTCTTGAAAATTTTTGGCGCATTTGGTCCCCATGGATCTAGTATCTCGACACCCTCACATACTTTGACAAAAGGTTTTCGAGTCGAATAAGATTTGATTGCAAATTGCGCACTGGTCTGACAGCGTGATCTAAGTTTCGCAGAATAATGAAAGTGTGTGTCTATATTGATTAAAAGAGCATAAGTTCGATTTTCTTACAGAAATTTGCACTTTGAGGTTACAATTTTAAAGTTATTAATTAAATGTTTCCATGTACATATACCTTTTAAATCTCAAGGATAAGGGACGCTGAGAAGTGAATTGAAACAAGAATAATGCTATTATACATAAATTCAACCTTAGGGGCGTACAAACAAAGTTACTTAAATGTTCTTTTTACTCAAATACTACATATTGGAAATTCTAAGCACATATTAGGACTCTATACTTAGAATAAAATGTACCTAATTAACAAGCTATTAAATAAAATGTCTTACAAATTTCTTAATAAACGTGTAATAAATTTAAATGATAATGACCTGCAAATGACACTTGACGCATTTAACGACAGCGAAAGTTGCCTCCATGTTGCACGACTCGCGTTCGAAATTCGTATTCATTCAGTTTGGCGGCAAAACTGACGGTCGCTGGTTATGTTTCTAATTTAAAAACAAACTTCTTATTTTTAAATGCAAGTGATAGCGATGTGATTTTGTGATACAGCTTTTTGGAAATAGAAAAAGTGTTTATTTTATTTTATTTAGTGTGTGTGAAATCAAAAGTTTTAAAATGTTTGCGCAATGGTGTATTTATATCTTCCTACTTTCTTACGGTAAGTTTATTCAAATGTTTGGGAAAACTTAAGTGTATATTATTTATTTTCTATGCTAATAAACTCGAATGTTTACATATCAAAAATTATTTTGACTTTTAAGTATAATATTTAGACAGGACCCGCGTGAAATAAAATGTATGTAGTATACAAAAGTGATTTTCTATTTATGTATATATTTTTTAAATCTATGTTTAATTCGAATTATAAAATATAAATTTATAATGGTTGGTCAATTATATCTTTATGCTATTATTTCTTTAGGATAAAAGACGATCTCAAAGACTTTTTTCGGAAGTGTTCACTATTGGGTCCGTCAGGAACTCAGGACCCTATAGTGGGACACTTCCGAAATTAGTCTTTTGGGCGTTACTGCCTTTACCTTAGTGTTCTTTTCTTTAAGAAATGACGATTATGACCTTTGACCCATGATTGCGGCGTGACTTCGTGAGTGACAAGGGTTGAGACAACGGACTTGGGATTTCGATAGGTACCCGGCCTTTACACCACGGATATGAACCCATTATCTCTACAAACAATTTAGTTCAAAGACTTCATAGGCGTTTTTTAACGTGAGGAAAATCCGTCATGGATTCTATGCCGGATTCTCACCGACTAAAAACCAACACGTTCCGTACCTACTGCCTACCGTTGGGAGCCCAGGGTAAGCCCTCGGAAGCAGTGGTAGCTTTCTGTTGGGGATACTGGGGATACCCAGTATCCCCAACAAACCTTGGCTATCACTGCGTCCTCACGGTCCTCACCAAGGGGGAAGCGAATAAACTAAATCCAAAGATAAATATAATAGATTGTATTACATACAGATCGGCAACTCCCTGCCGCGCCACAGCTGTCATTATAGTTGACGGATGTGTTAACGGAACATTTGCTTAGCATTATTGGTCACACAGAAATCAGAAAAAAGCCTCTTTTCTGATATCTGTGGGTCACACGCACACATTCAAGCTGGAGTTTTCGCCCTGTTCCTGAGATACAGCCTCGTGACGGACAGACAGACAGAGTACCATCAACCTGTGTGTAAAGTTGATATTCGATAGAGAAAATGCATGGGTTAGCGCGAGGCCGCACTTGCGTTTTTCCGCGGCGGTTTCTAACCTCAAAGTGTCATCGAACTGTCAAAATCAATGAAATTAAGTCACGGTTTGACATTTTAAGGTTAGAAACCGCCGCGGAAAAACGCAGATGCAGCCTCGCACTTAGAGGGGAACGTAACGGAAGTCAAATTGGCATTTAATTCTGACCCGGAAGTAATAAGGTCCATAATTAGCAACATAATTTTAGCAAAAGAATTTTTCAAAAAATCAAGTGGTCCTACAATTTTTTTCAAAAAGACATTCTTTTTGTATTTTTTTATTTTTTTTTACGGGTTCCCTACCCAAAGAGTGAACGGGGCCCTATTCTAGAGACTTCGCTCTCCGTCTGTCTGTCTGTCCGTCACGAGGCTGTATCTCAGGAACCGTAATAGCCAAAGAGCTGAAATTTTCACAGATCATGTATTTCTGTTGCCGCTATGACAACAAATACTAAATTCAGAATTAAGGGGGGTTATTTTTTTGTGCTATTTATTCTCTTTGTATATATTAATTTGTTTATTAATATTGAAATCCTGCAAAACTAAATTGGACAGCCCGTGATCGCCCCAACGAATCCCAAACAAAAATTACTGTTTAATTTCCGGATTTGCACCCCTTACGGTTTAAAATAAATAGGTAGGTACCTACCGACTTAGTGCGAGGCCGCTTCTGCGGTTTCTAACCTCAAAATGTCAAACCTTGACTTGATTTCATTGATTTTGACAGTTTGATGACATTTTGAGGTTAGAAACCGCCGCGGTAAAACGCAAGTGCGGCCCCGGGCTTAGTCTAAACATAAATAATAATATCGAAAGTGCTATGTTGCAATACAGACAGATTATATAATCTGCACTTTCTTCCACTGTGAAGTCATAGACTATAATTATTGCGAGTTAGTTTTTTACATTGATTGATTGATGGCACGTCTAGAGGCCGTATTCACTTGCGAGAAAATCTACCTTGAGACATTTTAAACTGTTGAGATTTTACAATGTTAGTGATATATTCTTTATACCAATGAGAAGATATATTACAAAATCACTGTAAGTGCAAAGCCGAATTCGCGAATGGAGGGTTCACACCAAAAACGACTTATAAATTATGTTGGTTGTATGGAATCTATATCTATATCACATTTCATCAAAATCGGTTCAGCGGTTTAGGCGTGAAAACGTAACAGACAGTCAGAGTTACTTTCGCATTTATAATATTAGTAGGGATTCTATCGCTCGTGTAAACGGCCCCTTAGAATGTAATTATTGTTAATATCTTTTTAGTTTTTGTTGATATTTTTAGGGTTCTGTACCTCAAAAACCAAAAACAGAATCCTTATAGGATCACTTTGTTGTTCGTTTGTCTGTCTGTCATGTGCCTTTATCTCATAAACGTTGAAATGGACACCTTAATAATATTCAGGTCTACGGTCCCTTGAAGCTGTAAAAAAAATCTAATTTTTAAGTTAAAGGGGTCTTAGAAGGTTTTACAGGGTCGGCAACGCGATTGTGGCGCCTCTGGTGTTGCAACGTCCATAGGCAGGGCTGCGGTGACCACCGGTACATCTGGTGGGCCGTACGCTTGCATGCCACCTTGGTGGTATAAAAAAAAATAAGTTAACGCAGAAAAAAATTACCGGCCGTTTATGTCGCAAAAATACATTTCGACACTCATACGGCAATCAAAATTAATAACGTACTTCCCGTTGACATAAAACTATGAAATTTGGCAAGTAATATCCTCTTATTAGTACTTTTTTTTTTACAAGGAGAGCTCCGCTTACGGACTACCCATGCTGGCGAGGCATGGGCTCGTGTGAGGGTCGCCTAGCACCTGATCACGATACCACTGGGAATACTCACTAAAACTCCTTGACACCGATCTGCCCCTGTGGGGGTGTTCTGGGATCTGACTAATTCACCAGAACACCGCCGGGCGGCTCAGGGTAGCTGAGCTACTGCGCCGACGGAGGATTACCCCGGTAGGTGCCAAGTAATCCTCAGACGTGGTGGCCTGTGCAATGCTCACGTGAGTGCCACTCGACCTCTTATTAGTACTACAAGTTTATGGAAAATCGAAAAAATCTGTTGTAATAAAAGTTTGAAAAATATTACTTTTAAAGTAAGTAATCAAAAACCGAGATTCTTGAACTACTTGTAACCTACTACGCCAATTTTAAACTTGTGCGGAACCCACGGTGCGCGAGGCCGTCACGCTCTTGTCCGGTTTTTTCTACTGTATTTCCACGGTGGCGCAATGGTAGTGCTTCCGGCTGTCCTTGCTGAAGTATCGGGATTCTGGGTCGGACAACATTTACGTGATCAGCAAAATTTTGCTTCGTTAGTTTGAGTATCTTCCTCGTTCCATCTTCCATGGTATCTTCCATGTTGTATCTTCCATTTATATTAGTAGTATTCCATGTATATTAGTAGCATATGTGTAAAGACTATTTACACGTATGTTAGAAGTATTAGTAGTAGTATTTAGAAATATATAAACGCGTAGGTATTAGCATGGAGTCCACGTCATTACATATAAATAATCTGGCCGACCCTCAAAATTCCGAACGCTCATTTCGCCGATGATAAATTCAACGAATGGTTGTATGGTCGACTGTTAAAACTCCGAATGGTCATTTCGCCGATGATCAGTTTTACGAATGATTGTATGAAATTGATGTTGGTGTTGGATGGTTATAAAAAAAAATAACCACGAACGCTAAGGCTAAGGCGGGGGCTCCGCTCTGCTTCGCTCCCGCCTTAGCCTTCTAACCTAACCTATCCGAGTCGAGGTGTTAACCATAATAAGTGAATGGTTAACACCCCGACTCAGAGTACCCCGATACAATCATTCGTAAAACTGATCATCGGCGAAATGACCATTCGGAGTTTCAACCCTTAACCACCTACCATACGTCTCACAGATCCAGCAGATATTTAAAACGTAAATATATCTGAGACCAAGTCGTTTACGAACTCGTCCGTTCCTGTACCTTTTCCCCGCCCCCCTTCAGTGCCGTGCAACTGCTCATCAAGGTCGTACGTGCGTTAATTGTGCGGTAATTGCAATAATAGGCTTGTGTCCACTAAGAATAAATCTGATCGATGTGTGTTTCTAACGACTATGTCCGATATATAAAAAAAACTTGAGAGGTGTCAAGGGACACCCGAATGGAACGAAGTTCCTTTCAATGAATCAGTGCAGGAATTGTAATAAAATTTTAAATTTATTGTAATTTTAAAATTTTATTGTACAAAAACAAAAACAAAAACAAAAACAAAAACAAAAACAAAAACAAAAACAAAAACAAAAACAAAAACAAAAACAAAAACAAAAACAAAAACAAAAACAAAAACAAAAACAAAAACAAAAACAAAAACAAAAACAAAAACAAAAACAAAAACAAAAACAAAAACAAAAACAAAAACAAAAACAAAAACAAAAACAAAAACAAAAACAAAAACAAAAACAAAAACAAAAACAAAAACAAAAACAAAAACAAAAACAAAAACAAAAACAAAAACAAAAACAAAAACAAAAACAAAAACAAAAACAAAAACAAAAACAAAAACAAAAACAAAAACAAAAACAAAAACAAAAACAAAAACAAAAACAAAAACAAAAACAAAAACAAAAACAAAAACAAAAACAAAAACAAAAACAAAAACAAAAACAAAAACAAAAACAAAAACAAAAACAAAAACAAAAACAAAAACAAAAACAAAAACAAAAACAAAAACAAAAACAAAAACAAAAACAAAAACAAAAACAAAAACAAAAACAAAAACAAAAACAAAAACAAAAACAAAAACAAAAACAAAAACAAAAACAAAAACAAAAACAAAAACAAAAACAAAAACAAAAACAAAAACAAAAACAAAAACAAAAACAAAAACAAAAACAAAAACAAAAACAAAAACAAAAACAAAAACAAAAACAAAAACAAAAACAAAAACAAAAACAAAAACAAAAACAAAAACAAAAACAAAAACAAAAACAAAAACAAAAACAAAAACAAAAACAAAAACAAAAACAAAAACAAAAACAAAAACAAAAACAAAAACAAAAACAAAAACAAAAACAAAAACAAAAACAAAAACAAAAACAAAAACAAAAACAAAAACAAAAACAAAAACAAAAACAAAAACAAAAACAAAAACAAAAACAAAAACAAAAACAAAAACAAAAACAAAAACAAAAACAAAAACAAAAACAAAAACAAAAACAAAAACAAAAACAAAAACAAAAACAAAAACAAAAACAAAAACAAAAACAAAAACAAAAACAAAAACAAAAACAAAAACAAAAACAAAAACAAAAACAAAAACAAAAACAAAAACAAAAACAAAAACAAAAACAAAAACAAAAACAAAAACAAAAACAAAAACAAAAACAAAAACAAAAACAAAAACAAAAACAAAAACAAAAACAAAAACAAAAACAAAAACAAAAACAAAAACAAAAACAAAAACAAAAACAAAAACAAAAACAAAAACAAAAACAAAAACAAAAACAAAAACAAAAACAAAAACAAAAACAAAAACAAAAACAAAAACAAAAACAAAAACAAAAACAAAAACAAAAACAAAAACAAAAACAAAAACAAAAACAAAAACAAAAACAAAAACAAAAACAAAAACAAAAACAAAAACAAAAACAAAAACAAAAACAAAAACAAAAACAAAAACAAAAACAAAAACAAAAACAAAAACAAAAACAAAAACAAAAACAAAAACAAAAACAAAAACAAAAACAAACCCCCAACCCCTTTCCACCCCCTTCCCCCCCCCCTCTCCCTCCCTCCCCCATATTAAATCCCCCCCACCCATATTACCCCCATATTAAAGGAGGGTAGAGGTACCTCTACCCTCCATAAACATATAAACGGCCGAATTGAGTAACCTCCTTTTTTGAAGTCGGTTAAAAAAGTGTCGTGACCATTTTTCGTAAGAATTTTTTCCGTCTAGCCCCCTTTCACAACGCGCGATAAGGAACTTCGTTCCAATAACAAAAAGTAATATAAATTGGTGCACAAATTAAGGATTACTATTATTTTTAGAAAATAAGATTGGAAAAAATAGGCAATCAGTCACGTGACATCAAACACCTCTATCAGATGGTGTGACGTCACAGTTTGCTTTTTGACGTTTGACACACTCTGGCAGTCTCGAGTCTTGACATCTTGTGTCACAAGTCGTGTTATCTTGTGTCATAAAATACCGTGGACAGAGAACATTTTAAATTAATATGGAAAGCAGACGAACGCTAACTTAACACGGTCAAACACCTGTCAAACAGTGATGTCAATGGCATTTTTTTTTTCAATTACAGGTTAGGTGGGGAAAGGGAAACATACTTTATTTTTCTTGTGACATATTGTGTTTTAATTTGAATATATAATGACATAGTAATATATTTCATAAATATGTGACTTCTATATACATGTGGCTCGACTATATGAAAGGAGTTTTTACATTATGTTTGGTACTTTTGATGAAAAACGCAAAATCATCAGCCTAGTCCTGTTGTTCCCCTTTCCCAGTTTTTGGGGTAAGGGAAACTATCTCCATAATTGTGTCAAATATATTATCTGTCTATGCGATGTATGCAAGTTTCATAGTTTATCCTTTTGTCAATCAAATTTGAGTTCTATTAGTCAGAGATAAAGTTCAAAATGGGAAACAATAATAAAAAACGGAATTCGGGGTAAGGGAAACATACGACACCCAGACAGGGGTTGTCAACCAAGGCCATATGGGCTATGTATTTCATCGCGGCACCACGGCAGCGGTAGCGCGACCAGTCACCCGCCACCAACAAAATACAAAAAACCACCAAAATACAAAATACAAAAAGCCACCAACAAAATACAAAAAACGCCGCCAATTTAAACATTTTGTTAGTGGTGGCGACTGGTCATGCAAACGTGGTGCCCCGGAGAAATATAGCTCAAGCAATGGTTTGGTTATATTTGTGGTACTATAAATAACCCTACATTAACATAAAAACACACACATGTATAACTAACAATTTATTCATTTATTATTAAGTAATTAGGAGTTGTAAATTCAAGTAATGTAAATTAAAAGAATCAAAGACATGTTGAAGCTTATGTGACCTCTTCCGCCAATAATAGATAAAAGCCTTTCTCACATAATTTCTAGGCATTCTGCATTTCTGTAACAAATAATATAACAATTACACGATCGAACGAACATTATTAAATGTGCTCATAATAATAAAACACACTACATATTATTCACTTTAGGATAGGGAACCGGGCCTACGTCAAACCAGTTCTTAAAAGGTTTACCCCCTCTGACACCGGCAAAGAGAAACATATGTTTCCCTTACCCCAGTCAGCACAGTTCCTCTTACCCCACTTATACTTTTTAGGTTAGGTTTCAAAACAAGTGGTTAATTTATGTGTGTTGCATAGTTTTTCACGTTTCATAGATGATATAATCTAATTTTAAGTATAACAGAACACTTACCAATATTTATACACTTCCAGCAAAAAAAAATGATGCCCAAATTACTTACAGAAAAAAGCACGTCGAGCTCACGTATCCGCGGAGATCGCACAAAATTTTTGATTGCGTCATAATTGTATTTTGGTGTGAGAAAGAGCCATCTATGTCTTTTCTTTGAAATTAAATTGACATTACTGCTTCATCAACCGCGTAGATATAGAGAAATTGTGTATAGTTTTTGTTATACGAACTGCTGTTTCCCTTGCCCCGTAGTTCCTCTTACCCCACCTGACCTTAATTTATACTGGCTTTGGTTACTTAGACCATATGCCAACTCCTACCGAATGTTCCTCTAAAAACCAACTTCAAATTCCCCAGATTTCCCTAAATATCGATTAAAACCCCTAAACGTTTCTTTTTTGTAGTATAACTTTTAATCTCAAAACAAATCATTGAAAGGGCTCTTAAAAAAATACACATTTTCTTTTTGTTTTGTTTGGCGAGATTCTTTGGCGGGAACTGGAAGGAATCGTATCGCGTCGTTTTGTAAATTTGCAAAATTAGTGTAATTTCGAGTGTTTTGTGTGTATCAATGGTAGATTCTTAAACATAAACGTTTGACAACGTGCACTAGTGTTGGGAAGTGATAAAACGCAGTGAATCGCAACTTTGCAGTGACAAAAAATCCAAAGAAACTTTCAGAAATTTATCCACCGCTTTTCTGAAGGAAGACTGACATTGACTTAGGGATGATGTACTTGACTGGACTTAGAGGACGAGGACTGTGACTTTTTAAAGCAAAATGAAGAGATAATAAATAAATAAGACTTGGCTGTATGGCTCAAATTGCCTTTGCCTATCCGAAAATGGATAAATAAAACCACTACTACTTTTGTTTGGCATCAAGTGACGTCACACAAGGCGCCATGAGCGTTTTCGATACAAATTGAAATTCATTTTTTAAATCACAAAATAAACTATGTACTTAAATGATTGTTTTAAATTAAAAATATAACATTTTTGTGATAATGTAGATATAAAGCTACAAACAATAAATGATTTTTGAAATTTAGGACACAAGCCTATAGGCCTCTTGGACAACTCTAGTGGCGCCACGTTGTGGCTGATTTAGGCAACACGCGGACGTTAGAGTGCGGTCAGCTGTACGGTTTACGTTTGTAATTCTCTCAAAAACGTTCAAAAGTGGTCTCTCAAAATACGAAAAATGGGTGGTACGAGATGCTGTTGTGTTGTGGGGTGCAAGAATTCCTAATCTCGGAATCGGGCATTGACTTTTTATTCGTTTCCGAGATGAAATTGGGAAATTAAAAAAGAGATGAGTGGATAAAAGCCGTCAGAACAATTATAAGTATAAATATTATAACGATTTGATAATCATAACGTATCGAACATAAACAAACGTCAAATTTTCTGTTCGTGTGTTGTATGTTTGAAGTAAAACTTCTTTAGGCGCGACTAGCGAGTAGGTAGGTATATCAAAACAAACATGCACAATGTTAATCATGTTAAATTTTTAATCTCGCATGGAAATTTTTAGAGAATCACGTGCAAGTTATTTTTAGGGTTCCGTAGCCAAATGGCAAAAACGGAACCCTTATAGATTCGTCATGTCTGTTTGTCTGTCTGTCTGTCCGTCCGTATGTCACAGTCATTTTCCTCCGAAACTATAAGGCCTATGCTGTTGAAACTTGGTAAGTAGATGTATTCTGTGAACCGCATCACGATTTTTTAGATAAAACTAGAAAAAACGCAGATAATTTTGGGGGTCCCCTACTCAGAAATATAATACTCAGAACTGAAACTCAAAAATTTTTTTTCATCAAACCCATACATGTGGTGTATCTATAGATAGGTCTTTAAAAATGCTATTGAGGTTTATAACATATTTTTTTCTAAAGTGAATAGTTTGCGCAAGAGACACTTCCATAATGGAAAAATGTATCCCCCCCCCCCCCCTCTAACTTCTAAACTAAGAGAATGATAAATCTAAAAAAAATATATAATGTACGTTGCCATAAAATCTACCAACGAAAATTAGTTTGAATGAGATCGAGTTAGTAGTTTTTTCTTAATACTTCATAAACCGCAATTTTCGCCTAGAAAAATCACTACCACTGCGAACGTGGTAAAACATTAATGAAAGTTACAACGAACTACAAGAAGTTTTATATTAGGTATGTAATTTGCTGCTACGGAATCCTTCATGGGCGAGTCCAGTTTTATTATCTATAATTTATTATACTTAGATGAAAAACGATTAAATAAAAAATAACTAAATGAATAAAATCATTATTGATTCGATATTTCATGCTTATTCTTATGAAATAGTCTTCACCAATGACTTTATATTACTAATTTAACATTAATAATGCAAGAAATGTTAATGTTCCTTTATACCGATATAAAAATGCAGTTTACAGATAATATAATTTCAATAACCAATACTTATTTCTTCATTATTTATATTTCTTTGATAATTAAGAGGAGATACATCTTCATTTTCCATTTCTGCTTTGCATGTAGGTATATGGTTGAAAAGTTGGTGTAAATAGATTTTTCAGATTCAATTAATAGTTATAACAATTATTATTCAACTATTAATTGATTTAATAATTATTTCATAGATACCTCTACTTTCACATCGTACGGTGGATTATTGACTCTCGTCTGTGGTATTACTTTTCCACTGATGATTTGTTTTCACTAGCTGCATCATGGATTTTGACCGCGACCTCCTGAACATGATGGCTTTGGAATAATTTATGCCCTATAATTCATAAATAATTTGATTTGATCATCGTGTTATACTAGTAATACGATAATCCTACAAATATATACGTAGAAAAAATTACAATGAAATTGAAAGAATATCTCATTGTTTCGTGTATTTACTTACCTTACGACACAGATTTTTCGCGAAAGAATTCTGCATAAATATTCTGGAATCCACACTTGATTATAGTTCGGCTCATAATATTATAAAAAGAATTTCTTATTATGTTAAACAAAACAATAATCTCAAATTTGTAGCGACATATATGCGAATCATATGTTCACTGTTATGTCAAGAACGACCTCGAGTTGTCGCCGCTAACCGACAGTTGGCGCTGCCGTAGCTTCGGCACGATATCCAAGAGGCCTATTGTCGTGAAAAACTATAAGTTTAGGGCTTGCAATTTTGTTTTAATTTAATTAAATTTTCATCTTTTTGTTTTTTTTGCTATGGTTGATTATTGAATAAGTAAAAAATTATAAAAGAAGTTACTATCCATGTGATTATTTTTTATAGATCTCATTTACCAAATGACTTAGTTTGTAAGCTAAAAATAGGAGATATTGTTGATTAACAATAATTAAGACAAAATGCCTATAAAAATGATTCTCTTGTACCTTTACTAAAGAGTTTAAGTTGATTATTACTAAAAAAATATACCTCAATAAACAAGATATTACTTTAAAGAACCATTTTACTCAGGAGTCTCATAGACGTTTGATAGGTGGTTGTGTGACAAAAAGTTATGGTAGGTGGCTAAGGGTTAACAGTCGACCATACAACCATTCGTTGAATTTATCATCGGCGAAATGAGCGTTCGGAATTTTGAAGATCGCCCAGATTATTCCGAAATTATGACCTTGCCCCATTAGCATGTCTCTGACGCAAACCTATGAGATTTTCACGTACTACCTACCTAAAATTTTTCAACGAGTCCGTAATAATTTTAATTCAAAAAAGGTCGGTCAAATGCGAATCGGACTCTGTGGACTCGTTTTGAACCGTTGTGGTAACGGACCCTATAAAGGTTTTTACCTTCTATGTTTAAGTATGTATGTATGTATGTTTATACTCTAAGGTTTTGACAGAAAAACGAACGTACGGACAACAGAGTAATTCTATATACTGCTCGTTTGCTCTAACTTTGCCGCTCGGCTCCATACTAAAGTCGAATTTTTAATTAGACGAAGTAAATTGACAGCAACTAATGTCACTTCTTCATATAATGTTGCGTATTTTCTATGACGAAGTGACATTAGCTACTGTCAATTTTCTTCGTCTAATTAACAATTCGGGTATACGCCTCTACGCCAGCGGCAAAGTTAGAGCGAACGGGTAGTAGTTTTTTTTTTTGCTTAAGTGTTAGCATAGGTAATACATTCAATAATATCTGATAAATCTAAATTTACTACCTATTACTTTGTGCTAAGTTAATTATATTTTTCAATTTTTAGTTTTTGTTTGAAGTTGGTTTTTTTTGTTAATTAATGTTTCTAGTACCTATTTTATTGTTAAAGCGACAATAGAACTACAGCTGTAAATTTTTTCAGCTCTCTAGCTATCACGGTTACGGGGATAGCTAGGGGTCTGTAGGCTATGGTAATAGGGAAGGGGGGATTCGCCACAATCGCGGCCGTCAGACCGGTCATGGACGAGTGGCTGGAGAGGAGACACGGTGCTCTCTCCTACCGGTTGACACAGATACTTGCCGGGCACGGTAGCTTCGGTAGGTATCTGTGGCTAAAACACTGGGAAAGTACTGCGACACTGTATTTGTTAAAGAACATATTTATACTGTGACTGCGAGGACCGCAGCGACGATGACACGGCGCTCCACTGGTGGAGTGCACGGCGTGGGTGCAACAGTGCCAGGTCCTCGTGGTGGGTCTGGACGTGGACACTCTCTCGCTCGAGACCATGGTGCGAGCCATTCTCTCCAGCGGGAGTGAGTGGGACTGCGCCGCCTCTTTCTGCGAGCAGGTCATACTTGTGAAAGAGACGGCGCGGGGCGGGAACGGGGCGGCTCACCGACCTCAGGCCGCCGACTGCGGAACTCGGGTGGGAGAGCTCTCTCCCGTACAGAAGCAGGCCCATGACGGCAGCGTGACGCGAGGAACTCACGCACGCCCCCCCTTAGAAGCGGGATCACACCCTGGGCGAGGCCACAGTGGCAGCCGTGGGTCTGTTGGGAGTTCTGGGACATCCTTCCGAGGGCTTACCCGGGGTTCCCAACCATAGACTGTTGGGCGTTACGTGAGGTTTTTAGTCGGTAGGAGTCCGGCATAACATCCATGAGGATTTATCCTTACGTTAAAGAAAAAAAAAGGGAGAAATATGATCTGTAGGCTATAGTTAATAGTGTCCCGTTTTTATCCTCTGTGTACGGAACTTACGTAGTAGCTATTTAGTAATCTGTGACGGAACCCTAACCGGTATGTCCACAAATAACATTCGTATAAAATCCGTATGTAAATATTTCACGGTAACATTGCGCTATGTCCTTCAAAGGGTTAACAGAGAAAGGTGCGTTCCACTTATTACCGGCCTTGTGGCTAGCATTACGTGAATTGACTATTAATGCATGCGTTTATTATAAAGTATTAGGTAGTGCTATAATATCTTTAATGGATAATGTTAATAGTTTTAGTTTTAAATGTTATTTTATATCACTGGGGTGGCAGACAAGCATACGGCCTACGAAGCGGACTGGTGAACTCGCCTGCCGACCCAGCAAGAGGTAGAACATTCTAAGACCCCCCTTGAAGAACCCCACACTGTAGGCGTTTGGGACAACTGTGGCTGGGAGCTCATTTCATAATCTAAGCGTTCGCGGAAGAAAACCCCTATCGGATCTTACCGTGCTCGATCGCTCCGGACGCAAGGTCTGAGGATGAAAACCTCGCCTGGAACGTAGCCGAAGGCATTATATCAAACAATTCCTCATGTTCTTGAACAAAATAATATATGTATTTTTATTGTTATCTATACTAATATTATAAATAGGAAAGATTTGATTGTTTGTTTGCATCGAATAGGCTCCGAAACTACTGGACCGATTTAAAAAATTCCTTCACTGTTGGGAAGCTAAACTCTTTGCGGTGAACATAGGCTATACTTTATTGCCGTATTCCCACGGGAACTGGAATTACGCGGGTGAAACCGCGTGACGTCCGCTAGTCCATAATAAAATGAAGCTTAAGAGTTTGTTTGTTTGTTACTTAGAACACTAGGATCGCTGCAAGTAGGTACTGGTTGACAGTTGGCAGTTCCGTTTTTACCCTTTCGGGTAAGGAACCCTAACAACCGATAATTTGATGATGGCAAAATAAGACAATCTTTACACTCGGGCTTAAATTCTACCACTAAAATGACAATTAACCTAATATATCGAGTGGAACCGCGTCTTTCGGGGTTGTTTCGGGTGATGCAGACCTTCACATGTGAGGTGTGCGCAAACTCTCACTTCACGCCATCACCGTCTTGCTGTCAAAGGACAGCAAAAAACCCCCCTCCAGTTGTGATGCGTCTGGACGTGGACACTCTTTCGCTCGAGACCATGGTGCAAGTCATGATCTTCAGCGGGAGTAAGTGGGACTGTGCCGCCTCTTTTTGCGAGCAGGTCATGTGAGTGAAAGAGGCGGCGGGGCGGGAACGGGAGAGAACTCTCCCACTCGAGTTAAGCAGTCGGCGGCTTGAGCGCTGCCGGCGTGCCCAGCACCTGATCACAATAGCACTGGGAATACTCACTAAAACTCCTTGACACCGAGAGGACTGTCCTTACAGAAGCAGGCCCATGACGGCAGCGTGACGTGGGAGATTCACGCACGCCCCCCCTTAGAAGCGGGATTACACCCGAATCCCCCCAAAGACGCGGAATAGCACCCTAACCGCCCCCTAAGCGTGGCCGCAGTGGCGGCTGTGGATCTGTTGGGAGTCCTGGGACATCCTTCCGAGGGCTTACCCGGGGTTCCAACCATAGGCTGTTGGGCGTAACGTGAGGTTATTTAGTCAGTAGGAGTCCGGCATACCGTCCATGATGAATTTTCCCTCACGTTAAAAAAATGTTTTTTTCGGGATTTGAGTGTTTTTTATGTATAATATGTATGTATTTAGAAATATATAAGTATGTATATCAGTCGTCTAGATCCCAAAGTACAAGCTTATATTACCTTAATTTGGGCTAGATGATATTGTATGTGAATGTCCACAAATACCTATTTATTTATTTATGCTCAGGCCAGTCATGAAGGATACTAAATCCCTTTACTTATAAAACCATCCACCTAAACGATTTCTAAACAACCGCTAAACGAAACTCAAACTTATGCTGTTAGCATTATAGATTATTTTCCAATGTATTTATAGTTACGACAACTTTTCTACTTATGTGTGTCAAGCAAGATCTCACCTCTTAAGCAATGACATACAGGTTTTGTCACATTTTAGCGAGTATGCATTGTGTCAAGGTTGTGTGGTTTATGCTGTTAGCGGGTTGGCGACCTCTGGTGGTGATTCTCGACCGTTCGACTTCAATGCGTTGAAAAAAATTTACTTATTTAGGTTCTTACAAAAGGAAGAAAACTTAACTCATTAAAGGCCAAGACTCGTTATCTCGTGAAAGTATCGAGTTGAAATTATTTATTTACTAGCTGTTCCCCGTGACTTCGTACGCGTGAAAATTATGTTATAATGCCATTTTTTTTCTCTCTGCTTAGCCCCTAGGATATGTAGCGTGATAATATATGTATAGCCTATTTGAAGACCCTACCCCTAGTTTATATTTGTGCAAAATTTGAATCAAATCCATTGAGTACTTTTCGAGATCCTTCCGGACAAAGCTAAGCAAACAGACAAAAAAAATTCTAACTATATCTTCGGCTTCGGTATCTTATGTTAAACACCCTGCGAGTATTTTAATTAATATTTCCAATGTACACTTTTGAGTTTGCTATCATTTTATTAATTACTAGCGGACGTCACGCGGTTTCACCCGCGTAGTTCCCGTTCCCGTGGGAATACGGGAATAAAATATAGCCTATGTTCACCGCAAAGGGTGTAGCTTCCCAACAGTGAAAGAATTTTTCAAATCGGTCCAGTAGTTCCGGAGCCTATTCGTTACAAACAAACAAACAAATAAACAAACCTTTCCTCTTTATAATATAATTATAGACTAGCGGACGTCACGCGGTTTCACCCGCGTAGTTCCCGTTCTCGTGGGAATACGGGAATAAAATATAGCCTATGTTCACCGCATAGAGTGTAGCTTCCCAACAGTGAAAGAATTTTTCAAATCGGTCCAGTAGTTCCGGAGCCAATTCGTTACAAACAAACAAACAAAAAAACAAATCTTTCCTCTTTATAATATTAGTATAGACTAGCGGACGTCACGCGGTTTCACCCGCTTAGTTCCCGTGGGAATACGGGAATAAAATATAGCCTATGTTCACCGCAAAGAGTGTAGCTTTTCAACAGAAAAATAATTTTTCAAAGCGGTCCAGTAGTTCCGGAGCCTATTCGTTACAAACAAACAAACAAAAAAACAAATCTTTCCTCTTTATAATATTAAGTATAGATGTATAATTATGGTCCTCAAAAGCTTCTAAGTTAACGCAGGAAAAGTTTATGGCCTACTACTACTACTGATGGTTGATAACCGTAGCCTATGGACGTTTACAACATCAGATGCGCTACTCACGAGCTGCTGACCCAGTCACAGACTGTGACAATGACGACCCAGTGTTGAAATTGTTCAAGCCAGGCCGTGGGTAGGCCGAACGACCTTGACCATACAAAACACGCGTCCTTCAGGCTAGTAAATGTAGCATTTTAGCTTATTTTAGTTGTAACAAGCTAATACTTATACTTATTCAAAATCGAACAAAACCAATATATAGGTGTATATTTTCTTCATATGTTGGCATATTTTTTTCTTTCGCGTCGATAAAAATTATGTCCTAAAATGCATTCATCTAAAAATTTAAGGGTGACTCTACGATCGTTTTAGGTACTCATTATGTATAATGAATATACAATTTACAACAAAACCATATTTTGACACACATCTTGTAGATTAACAATCTATTTTTGGCTATAATATTCCGTTTACTGATGCAGACAAAAAACGCTTTCATATGCACCTCTTTTTCGTCATTTTCTAAACCAGTCCCCTTAAAACCTTCAACTTGTTACGACTGTTATGGCTATGGATTACCGTCAACCGTGACCAACGGTTAAATGTGCCTTCCGAAGCACGGAAACGCTCGTAAATAAATGTCACAAAGTGGTGACGTGGTGGTCACCCATCCAAGGACCGGCTTTCTGCCGTGATCGTTTACAGAACACTGTGTCACACTGTGTCCTCGGGGCCACGAGCGCTTTAAAGTTACGGGAGAAGTGTCATTTGTCATATTTAGAACTAGCGGACGTCAAGTGGTTTTACCCGCGTAGCTTCCGTTTCCGTGGGAATACGGGAATAAAATATAGCCTATGTTTTGTTTTGTTTCAAAAGTGAAAGAATTTTTGAAATCGTCGCAGTAGTTTTTGTGTTTATTCATTATACACAAACACACACACAAAAATACAAATTTTGCCTCTTTATTATATTAGTTTAGATTGGCAAAAGATGAGACAAAAGACATAAACTTTCGTCTACGATTTCAAATCGAGAATCGAGTGCGCTCGAGAATCGACGCCCCCGCATCCGCTTTGGAGTCTTATCTACCTATATGGAAAATGACTTTTTAAATTCTGTGAAGCGAATTTCTCTTACGGACTTCGTTATCTATAGATATCTATATCTATATCATTTAAAATAAGATATTGGCACAACATCCGGTCAAGTGCGAGTTGGACTCTCGCGCAGAGGATTCCGTGCCAAAAAGCGACAAAATAATCACGTTTGTTGAATGGTATTTTTGGGAAAGGAGAATGCTTAAATATTATTTCCCGATTGGAAGTGGAAGCGGTCTACCAAAAAGAACTTCGACTCGAACTTGGCCGGTATTTTTTATGATTCATGTAATTGATGCTCGCAGCTCCATCCGCGTGGAATTCTGTTCCCAGTCCCGCTTCCCATGGGAACTTATTTCGGGAATAAAAAGTACGTTATGTGTTACTAGCTGATGCGCGCGGCTTCGCCCGCGTGAAATTTGGTTTCCATTCCCGCTTCCTGTGCGAGTATTTTCCCGGGATAAAAAGTAGCCTATGTGTTATTCCAGACTATACTATATCCCTGTACCAAATTTCAGCCAGATCCATTCAGCCGTTAGAGCGTGATTAAGTAACAAACATCCAAACATCTTAACAAACTTTCACATTTATGATATTAGTTGGATTCCAGATTATAATCTACCTATACCTGTCCCAGGGTCGATGATGAACCGAAGTCCATACAGCGAAGACGGTTGGAGGCATAGACTTATAACACATAGACTGAGAGTCGCTCAATTATACGTACGCGCCCGCGAAGCCGAACCAATATTAATGTAGGTGTAAACTACTCGTCTTTATACTCGGTGACACTCACACAAACTTACAGAAAATGTTGCCAGGAAATAAAATTTACCCTATAAATGGGAAAAAAATAAAATTGTTTGTATACATTTAATTTAACATTTAACTCTATTTATCTATATGCTATACTCTTCGCGGGGTAGGCAGAATGGTCTCCCATATTTTATTAATATGTAGTTTAAAAAAAAGCTAAATTAAACAGTGTAAAACGACTTACCTACTAACCAGTATAATAAACAGTTTAAGTTTTTACTAGTAGGCATACCTATGTATACTTCTAGAGTTCCGTAGACAAAAGGTAAATAAGGAACCCTATTTATGAGGTTCAGCCGTTCGTCTCGCTGTCTGTCTGTCTATTTCGAGGTTCCATCTCAGAAACCGTAATAGCCATAGAGCTGAAATTTTCCGAGATGATGTATTTCTGCTGCCACTATACCAACAAATTCTAAAATCAGTAATAATTTGTATTTCAAACTGTTGTAGTAAGTAATATATTATTACTACCGGCCTCCCTGACCGAGGGCCTGAGAAGGACGAGTTGGCTACTCGACGTTTTTCCAGAAGCATTCATGGTGGTGGAATAGTAACTAACTCTACCCCCTTCCCCAAGTGGCGGGATAGCACCCGAACCCTCTAAGCGAGGCCAAGGTGGTTGCCTAAGTCTGCCGGGAGCCCTGGGACATCCTTCCGAAGGCTTACCTTACTTATTAAATTAATAAACTTGTTTTAATTACAATATTTTACTAAATTATGTGGTACCCACCCACAAAATTTTGCAAATAAAATTATTTAAGTAGATATGCCCCGCGTACTCAGTGATCTATAAACGATCATCTGTAAACGATCACTGCAGTAAGCAACTTTCCCTATGGCCAGTCCTTGGATGGGTGACCATCCATGTGACCACTTTGTGACATTTATTTGAGCGTTTCTGTGCTTCAGAAGGCCGTTAAGCTGTTGTTTCCGGTTTCCAGTAAAATGGCAGTCATGAAGCAAAGTTGAAGGCCTTTTGAGGCGGCTTGAAAAATTTCAACAGCAGGCAGTCACAACCTGCGTCATCTCAACATGGCATTACGGTTCAGCCCCTATTACGTGGAACAAATTCTAAAAAGGTGAAATGTGGGCGTATACAATGCCTCTGCCTACCCCTTCGGGTGTAAAGGCGTAAGCATATGTATGTATGTGATAAGAGTATTTTTATAACAATAACAGTTCCTAAAACCGATATTGAAGCAAATAAGAGAAAATGTGGGAAAATTTTATTCTCATTGCTTGCAACATCGTCTATGAAAATGACGTCACTAAAATGTACGATTTTTGTTTCTTTAAATGAGGTGTTTTTAACAAAAATGTAACATATTTTGCAGTACTAACCTATGCAATGTGATCTTTAGGCGTTTGGAACAATTTTCAGATGAATTGTGGCATCCTTTCACTGCAGAATACGTCATTTTTAGACGAAAATTACGCGAGCTCTTTGCACTGACACTAGATGCCCGGTACTAAAGCGCCGATTGATGTAGGCAGCTGGTATCAGCTGCCTTGAAATGGCTTCACGTCGCTCGCGCGTATTGGGTTTCTTTGCGTTATAATTCTATGGTTGGAGGGACAATGGGTCAGTTGAGAGAGCTATCCCTGTACCAAAATTCAGCCAGTTCAGTTCAACCGTTTAGAACGTGAAAGAGTTACAAACATCCTGGCACCACACTTACAAACTTTCCCATTTATAATAATAGCTAAGAAAATGTTCCGTCAAAATACTCCCCAACTTTATGACAACTGTGTTGGGGGTGGAGAAGCTTGCTCAGTGGGAGGCAGGGAGTTGCCTATCTGTATCTATACTTATATTATAAAGAGGCAAGATTTGTTTTTTTGTTTGTTTGTTTGTAACGAATAGGCTCCGGAACTACTAAACTGATTTAAAAAATTCTTTCACTGTTGGAAAGCTACACTCTTTGCGGTGAACATAGGCTATATTTTATTCCCGTATTCCCACGGGAACGGGAACTATGCTGGTGAAACCGCGTGACGTCCGCTAGTGTTATATAAATTAATATCTATGATATTAGTAAGATGTCACCATTTTAAACTACTCAGATATACACATAAGCACTGCAGCGCCAGGGAACATACGACCAGCAGTGGATACCCTGAATCTGAAGACACTGCGGTATCCAAAGAACTTCGATGGTAAAGTGTACAACCAGGATTCGAACCTCGCTTGGCGTTTGAATGCTTTCGTTTGAGCTATTTTATTACACTGCTGCTTTCAAAATTGGTGGAGCTTTCGAATATTATTTAAAGAAAAATATCTATGCTACTGGTATATGTATCTATATGTTTGAATTTAAAGAAGTTTGAAGCGAACGATTATGGATTCGGAATCAATAATAGAAGGAATCTATTAAAAGTATTTATTTTAAAAGAAAAGATAGTTAGGTAGGTATGTAAGTAATTAGCAAAGTATAAAATAAATTAAATCGTCAATTTCTACAACTGAAGGAGTGAAAATTATAATTATTAGCTACTTATAAGTATTCACTCAGAACAATACTTTTTCGAACGAACTATAAGGATTTTACAAATAAATATGTATCTTTTTATTTCAAATTAATTTATAGTAGGGGAGTCCTAGAAGAAATTTCTGTAATTACTCAAGCGCGTCAGATTAATAAATGGAAAGTACTTTACATGTTGAAAAGTACCTCCAGCTAGTATAAGATCTTAATATTGGAGGGTGCTCTAAATCACTCGACCCTTGAGTCAATTTCAAATCGTCAGATTAGAAATTTATTTCGTATCGGTGAGATGTAGAAAAATTATCGATATCTGACGCGCTTATGTATTTCGGTGTAATTTTTTTTATATTACATACATTTTATGCGCTTCTCCCACCGTTAAATGTTCTACAGAAGAAGACTAATTTTCTCTTTTTCTCCCTATCATCGAATTTACCAATTCTATTGGTTTCTTCGACCCTCTCGTACAAATTAAGCATCATGGGCTACCCTCTGTTAATCGATTCTATTAAATGTAATCCAGTTCAAAATCTTTCGCTGCAAAATGACTTTAAATTTTTATCGTATTATTAAACCACTATACAACTACATTTAAGAGCTATTGCATTGTAGACAATAGGAAACATTAAAGTTAAACAATAAGTAGTTTAGCACAACATTTAGACACATTTAGCGATAGCTCACGCACTACGAGCACCTAGGTAGACGTAGTTTTGAAACCTTAGGTCTAAGAAGCCGTTTATACGAGTAAGAAATCGCGATCGCGGCATTATTTCTATACACTCTTTGAACATGGCGCATCTAGCGATTGGGGGCCACTTTTGACAGTGGTCCTCAAGTGATGTACCTCTTCACGCTCCTCTTGAAGAACCCGGGATTTTAAGATGAGGGACACACGTGTGCGGGCAGGTCGTTCCTTGTTTTTATAGTTCGACAGAAAAACGATGTTTTTAAACGCTCTGTTCTGGCAAAGATTCTCTCCACTGTGTGTGAGTGGTATCTTTGCCCGGCACGTGTTGTTCGGGATCGGAAAGGAGAGGGTGGGATCAGGTTGAAGAACTCTTCAGAACATTCGCCGTGATACATTCGATAGAAGGCAGCCAAGGACGCTATGTCTACACACGACGATGTTATCGCGATCAGAGAGTGTATGGAAAATAACACATTAATATCGCTGCGATGACTTTGCTCGTGGAGACGGTCCCTATAGATTTGTAAATCATATCACGATGTACTCTAAGAAGTAGGGACTAAAGCAATGTCTCTTCGCAATGTAACTATAATATAATATAGATATAGTTATACTATACTATTTTTATTCATGTAGGTCACAAATAGTCACAAACTAACATTTATGAACGTCAAAACGGTTGCTTCCACATTTACTATTAGTTTGCAATGCAATATGCAGAGCTGGAGAGCTCATACAAAACTCCCAGCCACATCTTTTCAATGTCAATAACTAATGGCATTAGTTCAAAGTGCGGACTGTACTGGACTTGCATGTACAGCCAATGAGAATATTTTAAGTAATTCTACGGGGTAAAGTAATACTACAAACACTTTTGCACTGCTTGCTTTATAAGAAATCTTCGTATATGTATAAGCTTTAGTAAATTCTATCGCAGTCACAAGATAGTCTCCAAGCATTTCAGTAATAATCCGCGACTAGGAATCTAAGGCTCAGTCAATCAAATCAGGCTGTGGCAGTCCACTGTTTGACAAAAGCCTTTACATCCAACTGCCTTCCCCAACCAGCCCCTTCCTACAACCTCTTCCAGGTCGTCGGTCCATCTGGCAGCTTACATTTGCCGACAATCTCCATTTTAGAATTCTTTTGCTGCGAGCAAACAGGAAAGGCCTACGCCCAGCACTGGACTACTATGGACAGATTTTTTTATAGTTCTAAGGTTACAGACAAGTTTAAGGCCCGCGTGATGGAAAGTGAGCACCTTACCCTATGAACGCTTGCAATATCAGAGACGGTGCACACGTGCTGCCAACCTTAGTGCTGGTTGTTACAACCCTCTTATCAAATTTATTAAGCTGCTCCTAAGGCCTTGAACTTGACTTAACGATTTTCAAGTCACTGACAACTGGCGACAACAGCTTATCGCGGCTTTCAAGGCAGGGAAACGCTTGCAAATTAATGTCACAAAGTGGTGTCACCCATCAAGAACCAGCTATAGAGAATTTTGCTTACTGCAGTGATAATTTATAGAGCACTGACTCAGCGAGGCCACGAGCACTGATGCATAGTAGGGAACTCTGATACAAACAGTTTCATATTCAAATTACAACTAGTAGATGACCTCTAGTTTAATCAAAGAGCCTTGTAAGTTACATAAAACTAGCTTATTACATGCTACCGTGGTGTAATGCGTGTAATATAATGTATGTACGTATAACATCACACTTTATTACGACTTTGAATTTCGTAATAACTTTTTTAGTTGCTGAGCGTATTAAATCATAGCTCAGTAATATAGCTATTTACGATAATCAATGTTTAAACCGCTGACCCTAATGAATCTGGCATTACATGACGGAAATTCATGTGGTAATTTACGCAAGAACTGTTAAGTCGGCATAGTTTTATGCCCAAACTATTTTAAAAGTTAATAAACAAAAAAACTAGAGTGATTCATTGACCCGAAAGAAAAAAGAAGATTACTTCACATGGTCCTGCGCCTTTTGCAGCCATCGCATCCTCGTGACCTTTTCTAGGTCATGGTGCCTCTTCCATGGAGAAGTCTTACATTACATTTTCTGAGTAGCGGTCTCCACTTCAATAAAATTAGAATGCTCCATCGGCCGTTGGCTCTTCTGCAGACTATGCCAGACCATTCCCGCTTTAACGCGCTTTCTCTGCCAGCTATGTGCATTAAATTCTATAGTCATATTATTTTTATAATAGTATAGGTTATACGCAATACAAACATTCACAAACAATAGGAAATAGATTTGAAAATTAATAAACGTATAGTAAAAATCAATATTTACGCAATAACGCTAATTGTTTTGAAATCTATCGCTTTCAGAAGTTGGTTGGGACACGGAAGATTGTCTACACAATTAGCCTATACTTTGCACTAAATATTCTATTTTACGTTACAGCGTCAGGTGCCCTAATTATCCCTGAGGAACTGCCGTCTCTTCTGTCCGTGGCTTACTCCAATATACCACCCATCAAAAAAGGTACGATTAATTTATATTGGATTATGCATTGCAGATTAATTTGCGTTACTCCTCTTTAAAAGAATAGGAAGAAAAATTTTGCCTCTAAAGGAGATACAGGTGCATACAATACGATTAATTTGACCTGCGGCCTCGTTGAAACAGACAGATACAGGTTGTGCTCTGCCTGCTTTGGGTCTTCAACTTGGCTTAAAGACGCTTTATCACGCTACTGGCAGCTGGGACCAACGATGACTTCAAGTAGAAGTGCCGCAAACTATCATTCATAACAGAACTAACCGTAGCGAAATGTGTTTAACATCAACCTAAGTAATGCAGACTATATGGTCGAAAGTTCTTCCCTTTAGGTTAGGGAACATCTTTTTCTACATAAGTTTTAAAAATATGCCTTTTTCTGGAACAGAAATATCTCTGGCGTCTAACTAAACCTAAGCTTAGATAGCCCCATCAGCCATAAACATTCTATAAAGTCATTTAGAATTACTTGACAATTCCAGGTACGGATTCTCGCGTCGGATTCGGTTTCGCCTTCGGCAACCACGCAGACTTCCAAGTGATGTTTGAACTGGGACCCCAGACCAATACCAAGGCTTTGGGTAAGCAGTGCAGATTTTTTTTATATTTAGCTACTTCAAATGGCTATAACTATCGTCTACTAATCTCGGGTATCTTCTTTTTGGGTATCCCAAAGAGTAAAAACATGTTACACTTTATCTTGTGAACTAGGATAGCTATGTTAGTTAAAATTTGTGTAGTTATTTCCGGTAGAACAATAAATACTAAAATAAGAAAAAAATAGGGGGGGAAGGGGGGGGGGGGTAATAAAATGGGGGTTAATAATAAAAAAAAATTATTATTAATTAAAGAAAATAAAATTTTATTACAATTCCTTCACTAATTAATCGAAAGGAACTTCGTTCCATCCGGGTGTCCCATGACACCTCTCAAGTTTTTATTATTATTAATTTGGGATCGTAGCTCATACAACATATTTTACAAATGTTTTTTAACCCAAATACTGGTTGTGTTTACAGATGGCACAGGATTTCAGCCGACTTCCACAAACACGAAGCGACAGGCTCCGTCACCTCCGAAAATCACTAAAAGTAGAGAAAAGGTGAGAAACTTATACAGATAATTCTAATAGGAGCTTTCTTCAGCGCGTATATTCCCAACGGACCCCGTGTATCTGTCCCCTCACGAGGTCTGTTGGGAACTGAAGATAATTTCATGTCCAAGGGACCCCCTTGCCAAGTACGTGGGGTCCGTTGGGAAAAAGAATTCCCTACGGACCCCACACTCCTCCCCGTTAATAAAAAAACGAGTAGGTACAAGCTGTGCTATATGTACAACCACCATGTAGCGCAATATATCTACACCTCCCGCTATCCGACTTGGATAGATTAGGTTAGAAGGCTAAGGCGGGAGCAGAGCGGATCGTGGTTATTTTTTTTTGTAACCACCTTTACAATTTTTCTTATTAACGGGGAGGAGAGTGGGGGGTCCGTAGGAAATTCTTTTTCCCTCTTCGAAGATTATTGGAGGGTCGGCAGTGCAAATGTAATAAATGAGATAAACAAGTGTAAATCTGACTTATAAACGGAATTCGGTACTTTGCTAAAAATGTACAGATTTACATCTAAATGAAATAAATATTTTTAGGCATTTCACACTACCTACGTCGTCATTTAGCCCAAATTAAGCTAATATATTTAAAAGCTAAAGCTATGTACAATATTTCTATGATTTCGCTAGCCTGGAATTCTGTTACCGTTTCCGCATTCCATAGGGTCTTATTCCAGGAACAAAAGATAGCTTCGTTGACCAGATTCGTTTTGGGTGAAAGAGTAACAAACTTCCTCAAATACATTTATTCTCACAAACTTTCGCGTTTATTATTCTTACTAATATCACGCGCAAATATTGTGTATGCAGGAACGGGAACAGAATTCTATAGGTACTGGTCGTGTACCTGTTTATCCCCGAAGGGGTAGGCAGAGGCACATTCTCACGTAATAGGTGGTGAGCCGTATTTCAAGCTGCCTAAAAGGCCTTCAACTTGGCTTAACGACTGCCATTTTACTGGCAACCGGGACCAACGGCTTAACGTGCCTTCAGAAGCACGGAAACGCTCAAATAAATGTCACAAAGTGGTCACATGGATCCATCCAAGGACTGGCCATAGTGAAAGTTGCTTACTGCAGTGATCGGTTACAGAACACTGAGTCCGCGGGGCCACGAGCGCTTCCCTTATCCTTGACGTAATAAATTTAATTTCTGTTACAGCTTCAACAAACTGAAGCGAGCAAATTCCTCCAAAACTGGGCTCACAATATGAAAAGCCCTCATATCAAAGAACCTGATTCTCCAAAACCAGGCGAAGTGCCCAATTTAGAAGAATCCATGGTAGAACTAGTCAAGAACGAAAAAGGCGAATACGAAATTCGACAACCACAACCTGGGAACCTTTCACCGAGAATTTTAGAAGATTTAGTAAAACTCTACAAATTTAAGAGTGATATCGCCAAGAAAATGGTCGAAAAAGAACGAACGCCAGAAGAAGTTAAGAAGATTACAGACGATCTGTCTAATGTAGACTTGGATTAGAATGTTTTTCGTATATTAACGATAAAGGTCTCCGTTCCACAGGTACGGCAAACAAGCCGTTCTTAAGCCCTGATTTACCGAACTCGTTTCATACAGCTGCATGTCTAATCGTCTTTTAAAAAGCGTTTGAGTTGTTTATTATTCTTCTAAAAGTCTATATCATTCTATGAAAGATCTGAGAGCCCGCACCTAGAAACAACGTAAAAACAGTCAGTATAATCGAAGCAGTGTTCTATTTGTAAGTACAGCGTGTCTAGTAAATATGAGTTGAACCTCGATGTACATTTCTGCTCTTGATGAAAAATGAAGCAACAATTAAACTAAGAAATCCTATGATGAAATAATAGAAAAAAAAAATGAACATAAAAATAAATTTGCTGAATTTTGCGTCAACCCCAAACAAACTAAGAAATTGATATGAAGAAAACAAATCATAGTTAGGAAATCAGAATACCATAAATAGTTGAATAGAGATTGTATTTTATACTAAATAAAAAAATATTATAAAATTCAAAATTAGTTTTTAATTTGATAAGCTTACTGTAACTTAGTAACTAATATGAAAAATAGAAAAAAAACAAAGAAAAAATAAAAAACCGTCGGGCTGTAATATAAAAATGAAATTAAAACAAATGAACATTGCGGTTAGCCACGCAGCTTACTGCACCTGTGAGATAGAGGCTTTATTGATCAATGATAAATATGAAATAAATAAGTAGGTAGTTGTGAATTTATGAGATTTTTAATTGGAGATACTTAAATAAGCCTTTAATGAACGTTAAGAAGATAAATGAATGTTTGAATAATCAAATCTCTGGGCTGAATCTGAAAAAAATATTCGTGACAATATTTTACGACAAAATAAAGCGAAATTGATATTTCAGACTTTGTGTCCATAGGCTAGCAGAAATTAAAAGAATTACATTATACACAGGCAATATCAATTGAACATAAAAATATAAATTCAAATAGATTATTACAATAAATTAGAATTCGATAAAATGTCGTTATACGTATAAAATTACTCCCCCTCGGGGTTTCTTTTCCCCCTCGGGGTTTCGGGGACATGCGTTACTTCTCATGGAGTTAACGTTACACCCTGAGGGTACAGTAGTGGCTTCTTCAATCAGATCCCTAAGATCCAATATCTTAGGGATTAACGAAAAAGCCCACATTAGGAGGAAGGGCCTAACGGTACTCCGTTCGTTGAGCAGCCCGCCTGGGGCAGTACCTCCGCCCTGCAGAAGACCGCGGTAATAGTAACCTGACTCCGGTCGGGATATGTTCTCCGTCGGTTAGCAGGGATCCAGAGCTCATTGGGGTGACATTGTGCCGGTGACGGTGAGACCAGAGGCTTATCTGTCTCCATTGGCAGATCGAGGCGCGGAATATTGGTACGGCGATCAGGGAGACCCGGTGAAACGGTTGACCGCTGACCGCCCGCAGGCTGTACGGGACCCGAACCTGGGGATTACTTAATCTCCGCCCCAGGAGGCTGAACCAGCAGCCTGTGTAAAGTCCCTGGTGCTGTGGTCGTGCCGGAGGAGGATACCGGAGTGGACGCGGCTACTGCATCGGGGGGGGACCGGGGGCCCTTCCGTACGCCGTGCCAATCTACCGCACTACCTCTGTCTGCCTTCGGTGAGTTCGAGCCTCGCCTAGTCTCCTGCGCCACCGGCACAAAAGCGCCCCCTTCACCTTCTTAATTCCCCATATTTTTAAGAACTATGGCTAAATCAAAGAGAAAGAAAAAGGTTTCCACAGCGGCATCGTCGTCCACACTTCAAGTGGACTTTTGCAACATCAGAGGTATGCGCACGAACATCAACGTAGTCCACCACCATCTTGAAACTGCGAAGCCGACCCTTTTTTTCTTAACGGAGACGCAGATCTAACATCCGGGCGATACATCTTGCTTAATGTACCCTGGCTACAAGCTTGAGTACCACTTTAGGCAGAAAGCTGGGGTATGTATGTACGTCCGGGATGATGTCTGCTGTCGTCGTCTTTCAAGCCTTGAAGACAGGGACCTGTCTACGTTATGGGCACGCTTGGATCACGGGGGCCACACTCGGATCTACGCGTGCGTGTATAGGTCTCACAGCGGTGGTAACACGGACACAGTTCGCCTTTTTGACCACCTGCAACAAGCGACTGACAAGGTGATTGAGCAGTATCCCTCCGCGGAGATAGTGATTCTGGGGGATTTCAACGGACATCATGTTGACTGGTTGGGCTCCCGGACCACCGACTTTGCGGGGAAAGCTGCTCACGAATTTGCCCTGACCTATGGGTTCTCTCAACTGGTTAAATCCCACACAAGGATACCAGACAAGAAGAACGAGCATAGTGCATTGCTGGATCTCCTGCTGACAACGCGTCCGGACGGATACAGTGTTTCAGTGGATGCTCCACTCGGATCGTCGGACCACTGTGTCGTTCGGGCGCATGTGCCTCTCGCAAGGCCTGAACCACCTCGGCCCAAGGAGTGGCGACATGTATGGCACTATAAGTCAGCAGACTGGGATGGACTGCGAGAGTTTTTCGCGTCGTACCCATGGAGGCGGCTTTGTTTTGCCTCAGAGGATCTGGATACTTGCGCTGCAGCAGTCGCTACGGGGATCTCGGAGGGCATGGAATGTTACATTCCTAACCGTTGGATCCCTGTAGGAGCAAAAAAGCGACCGTGGTTCAATCGGCTCTGCAGAGAAACTTTGATGTTGAAAGAATCTGCTTACAGGGCTTGGACCACGGCTCGTGCAAATTCAGATCCAAACATCTCTGAGGTGAAACGCAAATTAAATGCCGCCTCGAGAGCCAGCAAAAGAGCAATTGTCAGGGCTAAGTTCGATTTCGTCGGCAGAATTGGTGAACGGCTAGCAGGCTACCCTTCAGGGAGTCGCGAATTCTGGTCGCTTGCCAAAGCTGCCGAGGGAAATTTCTGTCGGTCAGGTTTACCACCTTTACTTAAACCCGACGGTAATTTGGCCCAGAGCGCTAAGGAGAAAGCCGACCTTTTGGGTTTTCTCTTTGCCTCTAACTCGACCATGAGCGACGGGGGTGCTTTGCCGCCGGATATTCCGTGGTGTGGAACTTCCATGCCGGAAGTAAAATTTACACAGCGGAATGTCCGACGTGAGCTTCGATCCCTGGACGTTCATAAGTCGAGTGGGCCGGATGGTATACCCGCGGTGGTACTGAAGCAGTGTGGTCCAGAGTTGTGTCCGGTACTTACACGTCTTTTCACGCTTTCATATTCCAAGCAACAAGTCCCGGCGTCGTGGAAGATCGCGTATGTGCATCCTGTGCCCAAGAAGGGTGACAGGACCGACCCGGCCAACTATAGGCCTATAGCCGTCACCTCCCTTTTATCTAAGGTGATGGAGCGTGTAATTAATATACAGCTCCTGAGGTACCTAGAGGAACACGACCTGCTCAGTGACCGGCAGTACGGTTTCCGTCACGGTCGCTCGACGGGCGATCTTCTGGTGTGCCTCACACACCGATGGGCGACGGCTATCGAGAGTAAGGGCGAGGCTCTAGCAGTAAGCCTTGACATCTCTAAGGCCTTTGACCGGGTCTGGCACCGTGGTCTTCTTACGAAATTGCCCTCATATGGACTGCCCGAGAGATTATGCGGATGGGTGTCTAGCTTCCTGGCCGGTAGAAGCATCAAGGCCGTCGTTGACGGCAGCTGTTCAGACTGCATGGCCATAAACGCTGGAGTACCGCAAGGCTCAGTGTTGTCCCCTACTCTGTTTCTGCTGCATATCAATGACATGTTGTCTATTGACGGCATTCATTGTTATGCGGACGACAGTACGGGGGACACTTGTTACACGGGCCGCCCCGGTATCTCTCGGGACACAGTGAAGGAAAATCGTGAACAGCTTGTGTCTGAAATCGAGGCTACTCTTACTAGAGTGTCCGATTGGGGTGGACAAAATCTTGTCCAGTTCAACCCTTCCAAGACACAAGCGTGTTTTTTCACCGCTAAGCAAACCCCAATTACTGTAGCGCCGCAATTTCAGGGCACATCTCTTTCCATCTCCAAAAGTATAGGGATCCTTGGCGTTGACATCTCCAGTGACGTTCAGTTCCGTAGTCATTTGGAGGACAAGGCTAAGCTGGCGTCCAAGAAGCTAGGTGTGCTCAACAGGGCGCGGCGGTACTTCACTGCTGCGCAAACACTGCTTCTATATAAGTCGCAAGTGCGGCCGCACATGGAGTACTGCTGTCACCTTTGGGCGGGGGCACCTGAATATCAGCTTCGTCCATTTGACTCGGTGCAAAGACGTGCTATAAGAGTTGTCAACGATCCTATACTTACAAGTGGTGTGGAACCTCTTCGCGACAGGAGAGACTTTGCCTCCTTATGCGTGTTCTACCGACTGTACAATGGTGTGTGCTCTGAGGAATTATTTGATATTATGCCCACGGCTACGTTCTATCACCGCACCGCTCGCCACAGACAGAGAGTTCATCCTCACACTCTGCGTCCGGAGCGTTCCAGCACGGTTAGATACGATAGGGGTTTTCTTCCGCGCACGCTTAGGTTGTGGAATGATCTCCCTGCCTCGGTTTTCCCAAACGCCTACAGTATGGGGTTCTTCAAAAGGGGTCTTAGAAGGTTTTTACAGGGTCGGCAGCGCGAGTGCGGCGCCTCTGGTGTTGCAAACGTTCATAGGCTGCGGTGACCACCGGTCCTTCTGGTGGGCCGTATGCTTGTCTGCCACCTTAGTGGTATAAAAAAAAAAAAAAAAAAAAAAAAAAAAAATAAAGGAATATCAGATGAAAGATTGTAACATATTTAATTAAATACAATAAAATGTCAATATCAAACATAAAATAAAATAAACTAAATACAAAAAAAAATAACATGCAGTATCAATCGGAAAATTAAAATTTTCTTAACTTTTGGTGATTTTTTTAAAAAGAAATCCTTTTTGGGGGGTGCCTATGTTGTAAGTGTGGTTAAAGTTTTAGGTGTAAAGATTTCACCTAGGCATTGATAGATTAGTTCAGTGAATCTCTTGGCTTTTTATTTCTTAGGGATTCTATAAGCGCCTTTTACAAATAAAAATCGGTTACTGGTTGTATATCGTGGGTGAACCGATGATCCTAAACACATAGATTCTTGAACGTCGCGGAAACCTATTAGAATTGGTAGATTAGATGATAGGGAGAAAATAAGTCCAGTACCAAAGTCTCCACTTCTAGCGGTTAAAACAAAGAAAAAAAGAAAAACGCTTTACAAAAAATGATATCGAAATACTCAAGCGTGTCAGATATTGATATTGTTCACATTCCAATATTTATAAATTGATGATTTGCTTGGTTGAAGTGACCGTGCAAGAAGGATTCAAAATTCAATTCAAAATTCAAAAATCATTTATTTACTTAGGCATATACAAATGCACTTGTAACCGTCACTTATATAAACCAAAAAGTTACCACCAGTTCACAACGCGACCAACCTGAGAAGAACTGGCAAGAAACTCAGCGGGTTATTCTTTTAACTACTCTACTAGCATTTTAACAGTTTTTTGAGAATCTAGCAGAGCAGGTCATTTCCAGGCTTCCTTATCCATCAAGTAATCACCAACCGTATAGTAGCCCTTGCTGTATAATTTACCTTTAACAAACTTTTTGAATTTATTTAGGGACATACTTTTAATTTCGTTAGGTAACCTGTTGTAAAAGCGTATACAGTTACCCCTGAAAGAATTACTGATTTTATGCAATCTGCTATGATAAACAGCGAGGTTATTTTTATTTCTAGTGTTGACATTGTGCCTTCACAGGCAGCAACGGATTCTGCTAATGAATGAATGAAAATCAAAAAAACATATATACGGTCGAATTGAGTAACCTCCTCCTTTTTTTAAGTCGGTTAAAAAATTATCACAAATGATTCATGGCACCCCCTATATTAAGGTCTGATACTAACTGAAGGTACTTTTCAATATGTAAGGTATCCTCTCTCATATTAATCTGAACTGACGCGGTCGAGTAACTACCTAAATTCCTGCTAGGGCACCCCTACCAATACGTTCGTATATCGCATTCGCTAAATTTATGCGCTGCCAATAAAATCTTCTTCTTACAAAAGGTTTTACTTTAAAAAGCTACACCTAATATAATTCCTACGATACACAAAGAGAGAAAGATAATTTATTCTGCATCGAAAACAATCAAACTATTTACTATAAAGTATAGCTGAAGTTTAAAGGAAATAGGTACAAGTGTTAATTTGAAAATGAAAATACCCCCTGTCCTTGAAAACTTGAAACTGTTCTGATAAGGCCAAACATGATAATACTATAATTTTCTGAGGAGTATATTACTTGATTCATCAGCCATTTTCAGGTTACCATGTCGTGAAAATACCATCAAAGTAACAGTTTATCACATTTTCGACAAATTGGACTGGTGAATTTTTGTAAAATTCCTTCATCACTTAGGAAGTGAGCTGATGATTTTTAAATGATTTTAAAAATTTATAGCTGAGAACTGAGAACCATCTCCAAAATTGGTCTATCCGTTGGACAGCTGTAATATCACAGACAGACACATATCAAACTTATAGCATTCCTCATTTTTCGTCAGGGGTTAAAATAAACATTATGATTAGGGTATTAATGCCTCGCAATAAGGGTTCGGCAGCGCGAGTGTAACACCTCTGGTGTTAAAAACATCTATAGGCTAGGGTGGTAATACCACTAAGGTGGCAGACAAGCATACGGCGCACCTGATCGAAGTGGATACGTTACCTATGGGTGTATGTTATTGGTATTATATACTACAATAGTTTTTTTATAGGTTTATAATAAAATTTTAAGTAAATTTATTTGGTTTTATTTGAACTTGTACCAATGTAAATCAGTTATGGAGTCGAGACCGCGACTTCTTGAACTTAAGTTAGGAGACCTCCTGCCAGATGGACTGAGGATATGAAAAAGGTCGTAGGAAGGGAATGTAAGTACTCTTTTGGTGCAAAATCACGAAGGTATTACAGCAAACCCTGGGGGAGAACTACGTCCAGCAGTGGCCTATGGCAAAGCTGATTTCATTAATTGTTAGAGAAGTTTTTGGGAGACCCAACGCCATCCTGCCATAAAATAATCCCTCCCCGTGTTACGGGGGTTTCCATTAGCGCACGCCCGCGCCAACCACTCTCTACTAAAGGTGCGCTCGAGAATGTTGGAGAAGCGGGCTTAGTCTTGAGCTCCTTAGAAAGCTCCGGGGAGCCGACCATCTGGCTTCCCCGTGGATAGCCCCGGACGTGCGGGCCGCCCCTTACCGGGTTGACGTAAATAATCCTTCGATATCGTTCGGCCCGGCTACAGGGCGAGGAGGAACACTGCGGGGTTTAGTGGGTATGCCGCTTCCTTTCTGGGGCCGGGAGTCCAGATACCGTCCCAGTTGTCCCCGCGGCCGGAATGACGGCGCGTAAATCCATTTGCCGTGTCAAAATAAAAAAAAAGATACCATCGTATCGCTATCTAGAAGCCGAAGAATTCCTCATCATCGCAATCGACTGGTAAGCATGTGCTATTGGATCCAGACAACCGTTAGTAACAGTGCGAGTGAACGTGACCGCTGCATGCGATATTTTTTGCTCACTATATGTATTGTATTTATTTAGAAATAAAAGCATGTATTGTTCATGTCATCGGTAGTAGCTATACCTAGATCTTATAGCACAAGCTTATACCCACTGAATTCGTGCTAGATGGCGCTGTATAAAAGTGTTATTATTATCTACAGATTATTATCAATCAAGGACGAATCAATTTACTTGCAACGCCATTTTTATCCGATTATTAATTTTTTCCTCTGTTTCATGATTGATTGATTACGTTGTGATTGTCGTGAGAATATTTAACAATGAGTAAGCAAGTCCATTGCTAAACTATGTACCTACTGAATTTATCTATTCTATTGTCTTTTACGAGATAATTCGCCAATGGTCGTGCGTCTAGAACGTGCTGTGCTTTTACTGTGCATTTTATGTAGTTAATTTAAACGGAAGTATGCTAAGGAAATTGTATTTTTGTGTTTTGGCGCTTATATTGAAAAGTAAGTACATAGACAATCTAAATCCTTACAATTCCTGCTCGCCAGGATCTACTGCAATGACTAAGATCTAACATTAAATAAATTAAAAACAAGCTGTGCCCCAACTTGAACCGTGACATACTAGTAAAGAATAATTTTCAAAATTGGTAATAAGCGTACGGCCCAACAGTTCGCCTGGTGGGCAGTACGCTAGTCTGACACCTTAGTGGTATAGAAAAAATAACTTTCACCCCCTTTTTGACCTCTTTAGGGGTGGTATTTTACAAAGCCTTTTTTGGATTCCTACTTAAAGGGTAGCTTACACTGAAACTTTCAAGTGTATTAAGGTTTCATAGTATAAATAAATAAGGTTGCCTGTCACATATTGCTTTATAGCGATAAGGTCGCCCTTTGTACAACATTTTGTAAAAAGTATAGTATTTTTTTTTTAATAATAATAAAATTTATTCAATAAATTTGTTTTAAAATGGTGTACAAATAAAGTTTATTCTATTCTATTCTATAAAGTTTTAAATTCAGTTGGGCTTGTGATGTTATGTTTATGAGTGCGTTCTGTAATATTTGTATTTTAATAATAATTATGTATTATGTGTTCAGATGTAGTCGTTAATGGGTTTCTGGTGATACCCGAGGACATTCCAGCCGCCTTGGCAGCTATATATGGATTTGCCCGACCGTTTCAGATAGGTAAGACAAATCACAATTTATTAAGTACTAGCGGACGTCAAGCGGTTTCACCCGCGTATTTCCCGTTCCCGCGGGAATACGAGAATAAAATATAGCCTATGTTCACCGCAAAGAGTGTAGCTTGAACAACAGTGAAAGAATTTTTCAAATCGGTCCAGTAGGTAGTTCCGGAGCCTATTCTTACAAACAAACAAAAAAAAACAAATCTTTCCTCTTTATAATATTAGTATAGATTTCAACTGATGCTTACGAAATGGCATTCTTTAGAAAAAAAATGTCATTTTGAAACCGGCTAAAATATTTACTAGGCACTAGGGAATGCAATCCCGCAACAAGATTGTAATCCCGGTATTTGTGGGACTGAGCAATCTCAGTCCCGCGGGATCCCCCGCATATTTCTGAAAGTCATTGAGAAAAGAATAGAATTCTGTATCATACATCCATCTAGAACTGAAAAATAGTCACCCCCTTAATTCCCGAAGGGGTAGGTAGGACGAGGCATATGGTCTCATCTCATACCTAATGTCCTTTTCTCAAAATTTCCCATTCTCAAAATATGTGCACTACAGGATTAACCCCGCTCAATCCGACTTGGATGGGTTAGGTTAGAAGGCTAAGGCTGGAGCGGAGCGCAGCGAAGCTTCCGCATTAGCCTTCGTGGTTATTTTTTTTATAACCTAACCTAACCTATCAAATCGGATTAAGCGGGGTTCCTGTAGTGCACATATTTGGAGAAAGGGACATTTTGAGACAAGGACATTTCGCGAAAAGGACATTTTGAGAAAAGGACATTTCGCGAAAAGGACATTTCGCGAAAAGGACACTGAGAAAAAGACATTTCGAGAAAAGGACATTATGAGAAAGGACATTTCGAGAAAAGGACATAATGAGAAAGGACATTTCGAGAAAAGGACATTATGAGATGAGGCGAGCCGGGCCTTTAACTTGACTTAGCTGCCATTTTACCGGCAAACGGGACCAACGGCTTAACGTGCCATCCGAAGCACGGCAACGCTCAAATAAATGTCACAAAGTGGTCACCCATCTAAGGACCGGCCATAGTAAATGTATGTAACTTACTGCAGTGATCTTTTACAGAACACTGAGTCCGCGGGGCACAAGGAAAAATAAATTATTTAATATTACTTTTGTATTGAGATTATTAAACCGATATACAAATAAGTAACTAGCTGACCCGCGCAACTTCGTTTGCGCCACATAGGAGAGAGTATTACCTGTTCCCGTCGCATTTACTTCCGTCGCGTTGCGTTTACTTCCGTAGTGTCTCGTCGTTAATATTCAATACTACGTGAGAGAGAGAGAGAGAGAAAGGTTTCTCGTCGCGTGTATTCCCGTTGCATTATTTTTAAGAACAATTTCGTTTATGAAAGAGGGATTCCGTGGCATTATAGTAGAAAAAAATTGATTGCCATTAAAATGGCTATTGTGCACCAACCCAAAGATAGACACATGCTATCGCGCAATTTTTTTAGAACCTTTTTTAAGAGAAACAATTTTGTAGTACATATTTTTTACATAACTATAAATTTTACGCAGCACACGCAACGAAGCTCTCAAAAGGAATAACTTATCGCCCGTTTTTGAAACATTTACTATTACTGCTTCGCTCCTATTCGCTGTAGCGTGATGTTATATAGCCTATGACACTCCACAATAACGTAGCTTTCAATTGGTGAAAGAATTTTTAAAATCGGTTCTGTAGATCCCGAGATTACCCTTTACAATTTAACAAACACACAAAATTTACTTCTTTATAATACATAATAAATAATAAAATAATAAATAAATAATAAATAATAATAATATTATTAGTATATTAGTATTAGTATAGATAATATAGCTACTGCAAATTATAAGAAGCGCAGAAAACATAGCATGTCAAAAATTTTGTCTGCTAAACGACTCCTAACTTTACATGTCAGATAGCCTGCAAGCAATGTAAGTGATAATTGAATACTTTTATAGTCCAAGAAAAGTCAAATCTCCCTGATTAAATCACTAAAATCAAATAAGTACGTTATTAGGTTATATATTACGTCAAAATTACAAAAAACTTTCTCAAACCGAATCAGTTTGTGCGCTTCCGCTTACAGAATAACACATGGCGTTTACCTTTGCACAATCCCGCTAATCCCGCGGGATCCCGCACGATTTACGTGCGGGACTGGTCCCGCAAAAATACTGCGGGATCCCGGTATTTCGGGATCCCGGTATCCCGGTATTGCATTCCCTACTAGGCACTTATGACGCAGTGGCGGCCTCACCGCAGTGGCGGCTGTGGGTCGTTGGGAGTCCTGGGACATCCTTTCGAGGGCTTACCCGGGGCTGCCAACCATAGGCTGTTGTTCGTTTGTAACGTGAGGTTTTTTAGTCGGTAGGAGTCCGATATAGCATAAATGATGGATTTTCCCTCACTTTAAAAAAAAAGGCCTACCTACTTATGATAAACACAATTTCAAAATATGGTTAATTGTTTATCCTGGGGTTATTCTCCCAAAGACCTACCCTGGACTCCCGGCCGTAAGCCACCGTCGACGTAGGAGTCTGAAATAGAAACTATTAGGATTTACACTACATTAGGACACGTAATAAACGCATTACCCTTCCTTTACATAACGCAGTCGGTTAAAAATCAGACCATTTAGGACTATTGAAAGTTTCTTTCTCAACCAGTCACATTGTGATTGAAAGCAGTGTTACTACCCGTTCGCTCTAACTTTGCCGCTGGCGTAGAGGCGTATACCCGAATTGTTAATTAGACGAAGTAAATTGACAGTAGCTAATGTCACTTCGTCATAGAAAATAAGCAACATTGTATGAAGAAGTGACATTAGTTGCCGTCAATTTACTTCGTCTAATTAAAAATTCGACTTTAGTATGGAGCCGAGCGGCAAAGTTAGAGCGAACGAGCAGTACTCGTAGTGGATAAAGGTGTGTGAAAGGAATATCTTATTATACCTGCGCGTAGATATCTATTGCGTGATAACTATACCATTTCTATAACCTGTTTGGCCGTGTAGCAATCATGCACTTAATTGCAACGTCAGGGTCGCTACTCATTAAATAATAGGTAGGTACCTACCTAAGTCATATCAAATTGCACGCTTATGAGACTATTCTAAGAGCTCTACGGCAGTGCTCTGTAAACGATCAGAGTGTTAATAAGTAGGTATGAGAAATCTTCTATCCTCCACATTTTAAAGAATTGGGTCGATGCGGACTTGCGCACGGAGGATTCCGTACCAAAAAAACCGCAAAGTATAAAGTACGTTGAATGGGAGACGCCCTTCCGCCTCTTTTTGCGAGCAGGTCATGCTTGTGAAAGAGGCGGCGAGGCGGGAACGGGAGAGAAATCTCCCACCCGAGTTCCGCAGTCACGCACGCCCCCCCTTAGAAGCGGGATCACACTCGAAACCCAACTGATGCCTACAAAATGGCATTCTCCACCTTTGTACAATTTTTGTGCATAAAGTTTTAAATAAATAAATAAATAAATAAAGTATTTTTTGCTATAGTGGCAACAGGAGTATGTACATTATCTATGAAAATTTCAGCTCTCTAGCTATCACGGTTTCTGAGATACATCCTCGTGACGAACAAACAGACAGACAGCAAACTACGAAGTCACATGAGTAGGGTTCCAAAACTCAAACTCAAACTTGCCTTGGCTGCCTCTGTGGCGCAGTCGGTAGTGATACCGCCTACGGCGCTGGAGGTCGTGGGTTCGATTCCCACCGGAGACAAATATTTGTGTGACCCATAAATGTTTGTCTCAAGAGTCTGGGTGTTTCTATGTATAATATGTATGTATTTAAAAGTATATAAGTATTAATATCCGTGGTCTGATACCCATAACACAAGCAGGTTATTCCTAGCTTACTTTGGGATCAGATAGCGTTGTGTGAGATGTCCGTGAATATTTATTTATTTATTTAAAAAAAAAAAAAACTCAAATTTGAAAGGGATGACTGAAAACCAATGTCAAGTTTACTCAATCGCGTCAGATTTTCATTGGGGGTATTCATTGCACCCTACAAATGCTCCAATTTCCTAATCTGACGATTTGAAATTGACTCAAGCTCGCAGCGAGTGATTTAGGGCACCCACCAATATTAAGGGGCTGATACTAACTGGACGTACTTTTCAATAAAGATATTATAAGAAATTCTCCTATTATCTTAATCTGACGCGTTCGAGTAACTGCAGAAAACTTCTTATAGGGCTCCCCTACTATTAAGGTGCACGACCTTAATAGAAGGGGAGTCTTATAAGAAATTTCTTTGAACTTTAATTGCCGAAAAGGCTATGACCTCATAACGAAATAAAACTTGATATTGATTGAAGGTCTACCTTCAATCAATGTCAAGTTTTATCATTCTAAAACATGCTTTTCATGATGACCTATCACGAAAAGCTTTTGAGTTGGAAAATTGCTTTTCCGATTGTACAAGAGAGTCATAACGACATACATACATTTTCCCGAAGGGGTAGGCAAAGGCATATCATACACTCACATTTAACCCACGCAATAGGTAGTTGGGAAACCTTATTGCAGTGGCGCGGTTGGGATATACAGTGGTTGGGACGACCCACTAGATATTGAATAATTAGGTAGGTACTTAGAATCCTTGTCTTAGAGTGTGCAATTTCACTGACAACCTGAACCAACTGCTTATTATGCCTTCACAAGCACGGAAACGCTCAAAAATGGGATTGTCAAAAAGTAATCACCCATCCAAGGACCAGCCACAGCGAAAGTTGCTTATTGCAGTGATCGTTTCGGAGACTGAGTGAGTGAGCACTAGGTACATACGAGTGTCATAATGATGAAAAATTGGAAACCTGATTGTAAAAATCATGGCATTTTTATAAGTAAAACCATTTGCAATCAAGACGTTTTGCAATGAAAACTTTTTTCAACCTAGACATTTAGCTAACTCAGACGTTTTACAATCACGTCCTTCCGAACCTAACCCATATTATCGTATTTCAGGTAACGACAACCGTTTTGGGTTTGGTTTTCGCTTCGGCAATCATGCCGACTTCCAGTTATTGTATGAGTTTGGGCCCCAAACCGTCACTAAACCTTTACAACCACCTCCAAGTAAGTAAAAATCTAATTAAGAGCCAAATTGTTAAAAGAAGATAGAAGATATACCTACATTTTAGCGTGCAAGAAAGAGAGAGATGCGACCGGATTTTGTGCGCTTTTAACGAAATAAATTAATTATAAAAAAACTATAACCAATATGAAAAAAATGCTCTAGTGCAAATTAAGATTTTACTATTGTCTTTCTTATAAATATTTAATATTAAAAAACAAATTCTATCATTATGGCTTAAAATTTCACGAAATCGAGGTATTTTCAACCCAAAAATCTATCGAGGATTTTATCAGTAAATCGCGTTTTGAGCCTAGAGCGTTTTTAGTTTATGAACTGAAGTTGTCTGTGTTCAAATTTTGATTTAGTAGACCTCATGAGTCCTGAGATCTAGATCAAAGTAATAGTCTATTGGCGTCATATGGACTCTTAAATTTCGGCCAGAACCGTTTAGACGTTAGAGCAGTAGAGAGTGTAAGAGTGACAAACATCCAGACATCCTGACCAATCCTAATATTCAGAACTTAACATACACAAACTTTCGCTTTTATATTAAACTAGCGGACGTCACGCGGCTTCACCCGCGTTGTTCCCGTTCCCGTGGGAATAGGGAATTGATATAGCCTATGTTCACCGCAAAAAGTGTGGCTTCCCAGTGAAAGAATTTTTTAATCGGTCCAGTAGTTCCGGAGCCTATTCGTTACAAACAAACAAACAAAAAAACAAATCTTTCCTCTTTATAATATTAGTATAGATGTATAGATATAGTATAGATGTTAACTAAATCATTTTAATGTGGAAACGTAGCCCCAAGACATAATGGGGAAAAATTGGTAAATTTGGTCATGATGTCATGAAGGCAGACGCTTTAACAAAGCTTGATAAGCTAAGATAAGCTGCGGCATGAGAGAAAGAGAAAACGCTGGTTTCGAGTCCTGTTCGAGATCGATAAATTATTCCAAAAATAAAATTTCAAATAACACCGGCCAATTTCAGTGACCAAACTGCCAACTGCTTTTTATTTTCAGAGATCCGATCAACGTCGTACCGCCAAAGGTTCGCGCGCAGACGTCCTATCCTGGAGCTGTTTCTAAAAGCTGGTATTCTGCAGAACTCATTTGAGGATAATTACTTAGAATTAGACGATAGAGATGATGAGCCTCGGTAGGAACATCGGTGGAAGATGTGTTGCAAGTTCTCAAACGCAAAAAGAACACTTTACAAAATACAAAGAAAAAAAAATCCCGCCATTATCTTTTTACCCGATTATGCGACGACGCAAAGGAGGGATGATAATATATTATATTCTATGTGATTGTTAAAATGGCTCGTTCAGCACTTCAACAAGGGAAATTTAAGACCTTCCGAATTTTTAATTAGACGAAGTAAATTGACAGTAGCTAATGTCACTGCGTCATAGAAAATAAGCAACATTGTATATTAGTTCCTGTTAATTTACTTCGTCTAATTAAAAATTCGACTTTAGACCAAAATACCTTACCAAAAAAAAAAGCCAGACAAGTGCGAGTCGGAATCGCCTACACAGAGTTCCGTACCTACCAAAAAACTTCGAAAAATCACGTTTGTTGTAGATATAGCCTCCCTTTAAATGTCCACCTCTTTTATTTTGATAAAAAAAAATACGTTAGTTGTATGGGGGCACCGCTTAAATATTATTATTTTTCTATTTTTAGTGCCTAGGTAGGTATTTGTTGTTATAGCGGCAACCGAAACACATAACCTGTTAAACAAGGTAGAATACCAAGGTAGATTGTAGTCTGGAATAACACATAGGCTACTTTTCATCCCGGGAATATGTTCCCATGGGAACGGCGAGCCCCGAGCATCAGCTAGTGTAACCCTATTTTGTGTAAATAAATGATCCTTTCTCATCCCTTGCCCCGCACGTTGATATTGCGCTTGGCGGCCATCTTGGCGACCACTTGGTGACGTATGTCCGTCGATCAGTCAGTACAAAAAAAATACCGTACGCAGCTTCGCGAGGCCAGCGCGCGCTCGCGCTACGTCACAATGACGTCACTTAGCTGTCATTATGACAAGGTTCCAGCGCATTACCAACTTGCGGGGCTTATACTTGGCTCTTAAGTCTAAGCAAAGCTCCTGCAGTGTGGCTTTAGCCTTACGGTTACGGCATGACTGCTTCTTTCAGACGACATGCTAGTGTATAATACAATAATGTAATACTTGTAATAAAGGATATACTTATAAATAAATACGACAAAATTATTTTTATTCCTTTTTATTTCTTATAAAAACTTCCTACACTGTACAAACTAAAGAACTCCCGCCAAAACACATTTGGTATGAGACCTAAAGTGGCGCCATTTTAATAGGTAACATTCGACGTCTGTCAGTTTTATCTTCATAATGAGAATGATGAATGAGAAAATAAAAAAATTGATAAGGACTTGGAAGATATGTGAATTTTTAAAAATCATCAGGCGAATTCCTGTCCCATTATTATTTGTTCTTTCGTAACTTTAAGAAGCAAAATAAGACAAGTAAGTACATACAACACGGCGGAAATGTCTGCGACCCTGGCTTATGACGTCATGTAAACTGTGCAGCATAATCCGCGCGCAACGAGAATGTGTGGAATCTTGTCAAATACCATACCATTCAATCGCGTGCGGGTTATACCTACTACTTAAATAGGCGAAAACGGGATCAGGTGCGGGGAAGCGCGAGGGGAAGCCAGGTTCAGCATTTCCGCCGTGTTGTAATTTGATTGTCAAATTATTGTGATATTGAATTGTCAAATGTTACATATTTTAAAATAACTTCACTTAAACTCTCAGCACTCCATATATTCACCGTGCGGGTGCCGGGTCCATAGCGTGGTACAGGGGGGAACAGAACAGGGTGTGAGGGTGTCTGGGACTTACTTCACGGGACATCCTTCCTGAGGGCTTACCCGGGGCTCTCAACCATAGGCTGTTGGGCGTTACGTGAGGTTTTTTAGTCGGTAAGAGTCCGGCATAGCATCCTAGGAGGATTTTCCCTCACGTTAAAAAAAAAAAAAAAAAAAAAGGGTGTCTGGGACTTGCGACCCAATATCTAAGTTTTAGGTGGCGACTTCAGATTATAAAACTAAAGGCAAATGACGAACAAATTGAGGCCAAGAAAGCAAATACTAAATCCAAAAGCGAGTACTGTGACGCGGCAGTGCTTAACACTATTCTTATTAATATCTACAATACAATCATATAATCACATCTAGGTCTACGCATCCCTATTGGGAGTCCTGGGACATCCTTTCGAGGGCTCAGCCGGGGCTCCCATCCATAGTCTGTTGGGCGTTACGTGAGGTTCTTTAGTCGGTAGGCATAGCATGCATAAAGGATTTTCCCTCACGATAAAAAAAAAGAGTATTAGTATTTGCTTTCATGGCTTTACTTTCTTATCTGGTAAGTATCATCTGCCCTTAGTTCTATGGCCACCTTATCAGGTATCAGCGTTCACCTTTACTGTCCATAATGTTCCTCCCTCTGCCTAACAGATTTGATAAGATCCTATCAATACTTCTTAGAATAACTTAGTACAAAATGGCGAAGCATACCTACCTATATGTATACATTAAATTCTACCTGTATATTTAAATAATTGTTTTGCTTGAAAGCGTTTGTAAATGTATTTATTTATGTAAAATTAATTATTATGAAAATATTTGTAGTTACCGTTATGTTGCATATATGCCTATTTAGTATTTGGGCGTAATCTATTCCTTGATGAATAATAACGGACGTCCGGTATGCTTCCAACATTCTTGCAAACCCCACCAGCTGAACAAAATTTTTCGTGTTAGAAATAAGTTCACATCGATAGTGTAATAATAAGATTTGAACTCATGCCAAGAAAACATAAGCCTCACACCTTGGAGGGGTTAAAAACTTTACATGTCAATGTCAAATTGACAGTTTGCAGCAAAGGCAGCTTTGGAATTTTCTATAGATCTTTCGTAACGATCGATTGCAGCTGAGGAAAATAATAAATAAAAAACCAAAAACAAAATTAATTCAAATATAAATTTATTTCGCCTAAAATTAAAATTAGTGTGCGGTGTTGCTATACAAAAAAAAACAAATATTACAAGTCCAGTTACTTAAAAATAAAAGAAAAAAAAATAACTTAACATAATTTAAAATAGTTTTAAAATTAGTCTTTTACACAGATGGCAAACCGAACATTAAAAAAATGTTAAATTATATTTTTACTAGCTAATGCCCGCGGCTCCGCCCGTACCCGTTTGCGGAACTCATTCCCGGGATAAAAAGTAGCATATTATTATGTCCTTTCCCAAGGTCTGTTCTATCTCTGTACCAAAGTTTATCTGAATCTGTTCAGTGGTTTAGGCGTAAAAGCTCAGACAGGAGTACTTTCGCTTTAATATATTAGTCGCGATACAATGAAATGTCATACTACCGCAGATTTTTAGCGTATATTTGGTGTAAATTTTTTATACAAATCTACACTAAAAAGTCGCTTAAATAATCATTCTGTATATCTTAAGCTGAGCGCACACTGGCAACAAAACTGTCTCCAGACAAACCGTTTTATTAAATTTAAAAAAGACGTCTCTCAGAAAAATGTATTTTAAGGAAAGGCGCGGAAAACAGATTTTCGGCAGCTGATTATTATGCCGAAAGTCGGACCAATCTGTCGGAAAAAAAATAATATTAAGCTTGCCAAATTGATGCCTCCCGCCTGATTAAAAGTCATGGCGCATCTAGCGATTGGTGGCCACTCTCACAGTCCGTAAGACTTCTGACAGTTGTCCTCAAGTTGGCGGCCCTGTGATGTGCCTCTTCACGCTCCGCTTGAAGAACCCGGGATTGTAATGCAAGAGTCAGTTTAAGACAGTAGTTTCTTAATGCGCTCAGCCTTAGTAGTTTAAGTAGTTAATTTATTTACAATACATAAAAATTCGATACCACGTTCAGAAAGGAGTGGCTGTGAGTTTTATTGCCAGGTTCTTTTCTCTTCGGCTCTACCTATTGCTTTGTGAATCTGGCTGTAAATGTAGAAGCAATCATAATTATTGACGTTCATAAATGTTACTTTGTGATATGAATAAATTATATTTTCATTTTATTGTTTGGTATATCGTTGTGATGCTTTGTGTGTTATAAAGGGAGTTTTTCTCCCTCTAACTATCACACATAATCTTTTATTACAAACAAGGTTTCGGCTTGGGACCAGCCAAAACCAAATAAAGTATATGAATAATGATCAGCAATCAGTTTCGAAACTTAATTCTAGGACTATCTTCAATCAACAATACCACTTGACATCGGGTCGCTCGATGCATAAAACCCGTAAATAATACGTACACAAGGAAAAAAAAGACCTTACTGATATATCAGCGATATGCTATTTTATGCTTTATTTTGTATGCAGTAAGGTATATTTTACGTTGAAATTTAATACCGTTGTGACCTATTTTATTAGGATTTCTAACAGAATACAGGTATAACTGCATATCAACACGGCAGGGTTTGTTCGCGACCCGTTATATAGGTATTTTCACAAAATAATAAGGTACAGAAAGCAATCTCATGTATGTACTTTATTTTTCAAACCTACCCGCGGCTACGCACACTCGCGCACAAACCAGTATCGAAATTACTATGAAAATCCTTTGATCTGTGAACTCCATGTGCGGTGTCTATGTGTGTGTAGCTCGAACGCACTTTGTATGTAGATTGTCTTCTGTACTGAGCCCCTCTCTATAAAATAGAGTGCAGAGGGGCTTATGGCGAGACTTGTGTCTGTATTCTGTGACTCAGTCGCGTTAAACTACGTCACTAGGTCACGTGGATCATCTGTTCAAAGTTTGAAATAAAACAAAAATGACAACGTCAATCGGATTGAACTTTCACTTTCATGATAAACGTGTTAGAGAGGGGCAGTCTGGTGAGAACGATCTCACGGCTTTCTTGTTTATTTAGTGGTATTGTTGATTGACAACTAATCAGCTGATTGTAAATTTGAAATATAAATAGTTAACGACTTTCAATATGGACGAATTCTTTTAATTGGCAACCCCATTAAGTAGTTTGAGCAGTACTAACAAATAAAAAGATAAGTTCGGACACAGATTATAGAACTGAAGGCAGATAACGCATTCCGAACAAGAGAGTGAGGTCAAGAAAGCTAATACTAAATCAAAAAGTAAGTACTGCAACGCAGCAGAGCTAATCACTGTTCACACTTAACGAGTTATTTCTAATTTTCGTAATTATGACGGCATTATTCACGTATTCACTTCCAGAGAGTATAATACAGTATACCAAAGATAATATAATAGTATTACATACAGATAGGCAACTCCCTGCCTCCCACTGAGCAAGCTTCCCCACCCCCGACACAGCTGTCATATAGTTGGAGGGTGTTTGCTTAACCTTAGTGGTCTTCTCACATTCAAGCTCTGTACAAACATAACGTGTTTTTAGTGTAGGTGACAGTATTGAAAACGAATCATTTGTATGGAGTTTCCACCCTGTGACAGTACTCAGTTTTGACGTGAAAAAACATGACGTATGCGGCGTAACCTCGCTCTGAGGCGTTCCAGTTAAGGCTGAGTTGTCACGTTCAACTATAGTCAGTAAACCGACTTTACAGACAACCGATTTTTTTTATTTAGTATTTGCTTTCTTGGCCTCACTTTGTTGTTCGGTGAGCATCATCTGCGTTAAGTTCTATAATCTATACGTTCGGACTGCAGAGGTTATAATTTCTAGATAATGTAACATCTGATCAGGCTGTTGGCATTTTTTTAATTTCCTTTAGGGTGCGCGTCCACGTTAGATAAATTATAGGACATCGTTTTTTTGTAGAAGACAAATAAAACGCTTGTTTCAATAGCGCAACGCTCATATCCTACAAACAGTCGATCAGAAATAAAATCGGCCTGATTATCGGTCCTACAAAATGTCTGACGTGAGCGCGCACCCTTAGTCTTTATTATTTATAATTATTAAATGACTGGGTCATATTAAATATACCCAGTAATTATCGAAAAGAACAACAAAATTGGCTTATAAGCTACTATGACCATTTTTGACTTGCAAACGTTTATTTTTTACAATATTTTTTGACAAATTGACCATTGTCTACCTATAATTAAACGATTAAAAGTAATTTCCTTTTTACAATATTAAAATACAATGTCTTTTTCAACATCAAAATATTCACAAGCTTTTTATTAAGCTCTGAGTTATAAACAAATCAAATTTAATATTATTAATTACACTTATTTAAATATAAAAACTGGACAGCCGATTCATAATATACACAAAATAAACACCAATTATCTTAAAAAAATTAACAAAAAAATTTAATTTGAGATTAATTTTTAAATGTCATAAATTACTTTCAAAATGGACAGTTTTAACCCGACCACATACTCTCAGTATTAATATCAATATTACTGACATAATGTCTCGTCATATTAATTAATGAAATAAATGTCGGTATACAAAAATAATAAATTTTAAGTATTTGTTAGTGATGTCCAAAAATTATGTTTTTTTTTACTAAATGCAATACGAATGCAAAGTAATTATACCAAAAATATTGTGTTTGTATAATCTATTTCGGACAATCTCACAAAATGCTGGACCGATTTTAACGGGATTTTTACTGATAGTTAACTGATTTTACAGATAGTAACTTAGGTTACTTATGTACCGCTCAAGATAAACAAATTTATTTGCAGGTTAGTTAGTAATATTAAAAAAATCATAATCATATTTTATACTTGGAATGCTAAATAAATGCAAGATTTCTACCAAAAGCTACCATGAATATAACTTCTTCGACCTCAAGATACATACATATAAATAGGTCTTTATCAACGAAAGGGTAGGCAGATGCATAGTATACGTCCACATTTCAGTTTATAAATTTTTTGACCGGTGAGTTTATTGATGTGTTGAAATGGACAGGCGCAGGTGTGACGAACAACTGTTGATATTTTTCAAGTCCGCGTCGAATTGAAGTTTTTGTCTGGATCGCGTAGTACAAGGCATAATAGATAGATGGCGCTGTTCTAGCAAAATAGACCACAATATTTTATACTGAATTAATTGTTTTAATTTATATTGTGGATGTAAACCTTTTATATTATTGTTTTTGCATTTATATGTTGATTTTATAGCGTATTTAACAAAGCAAAATGCAAGCTTTTCAATAAGTACTTTTTTTATTAAAAGCTCTTAGAATATAGGATGACTAACGCTACACTGTGCAGGGTCTAAGCAGAGTGTCGGCCGTAACACGGTCACCGAGCCGGTTCCATGTCTGAAATTACAAAGACGGGCCTCGACCGAGCCTCGACCGGGCAATTACGTTCGTCCGAGCAAAATCAGTTGGGTCGTGGCCGAGCCGAGGCGGGACTGAGTTGTTTCGAGCGTTGTCTATTGCTCGGCCGTCACTCGGTTGCCACTCGGTATAGCGTGAGTGTGTTCATACAAAATATATGTAATATTAGTTGACCGTGCTACGGCCGACACTCGGCCCGGACCCGGCATGGTGTAGCGTGAGTCATCCTATAGGCTTAGTTTCCACCGAAGCGAAGACGAGATGTATTTCAATAATCGATTAGACTTCATTTTTTACATAACCCGATGTGGGTAGATCGAAATCTGATTGATTATTTATCAAACCACATCTCCTCTCGTCTCTGTTTTGATGAAAACAGGCCCTAATTTGCAAGAAACTTTCATTATAACAAGCAAAAGCTGCAAGATGTATAATACAGCATAGATTTCGACTCTGGGTCAATTATTAGACATCGCAGTACCATTTTTGCTGTTACAGAATAAAAACCAGCCTCGTTTCAAAATCCCCCTATAAAGAATTGGACCGTTAACTCTTTTCTCCAAAAAAAAAGTTATGTCAAATTCAAAATTTGGACATTTCCAGTACTGCGACCGATACCGGTTTTGGATCTAACCTTACGTATTAGTTTTTCTAGTAAATAGATTGTTAGCTTTACTAGTTAAACCAAGAACTTCACGCAGTGAGAAATCGTAAGGTTAAACCAGGTTTTAGAAATGTTTAAAAAAGAACATCGGTCTCGTTAAAAATAATAGAACGAATGAATTCGCCCAGAAATGTCCGTAAAATATCTAAATAATTTTATATAATACATATTATTTACAAATAAAAATCTAAATAATATAAACAGACTTTGGAATATTAAAAGAAAAAAATTGCGCACTTTTGTGCAATGCAGTAAGAAAACGCAAGAAATATATTTTTATAATAATAAAAATATATACATAATATAATAATATTTGTAAGCGTATTTACAAAATTAATTCTAAAAAAACAAGCAAATTGTTTTAAAATATACAGTAGCTTTCGAAACAAAATTTTAAAATGCCACAGGATTGGGTGTTTTATCAACGAATTCAGACATACACAGAAGGGCAGTTCCTTTGATCGCTTTAAAGACTAACTTTCTGCGACTTAAACTGCCGCTAGTTAGCGTGGCAGTCGCAGTGTGGCAGCCATCTTTCTCCTACCCACAGATTATCTGCCGAGAGCTCTGGGACATCCTTCCGAGGGCTTACCCGGGGCTTCCAACCGTAGGCTATTAGGTAGGATACGTGTGTTTTAGTCGGTAGGAGGAGTCAGGGATAGCATCCATGTGGAATTTTTCTCAAGTTTAAGAGAATAATAGTCACGCTAAGGGCAAACTTCGTGGCAGTCGCAGTGTGGCAGCCATCTTTCTCCTACCCACAGAATATCTATACCCTGGGACATCCTTCCGAGGGCTTACCCGGGACTTCCAGCAGTAGACAGTTGTAAGGCATCGTGTGGTTTTAGTCGGTAGGAGTCCGGCATAGCATCCATGTAGGATTTCCACACGAAAAAAAAAACTCACAGATTATAGAATTAAAAGCAGATGACGCTTACCGAACAAGAAAGCAAATACTAAATGAAAATCAAATTTATTACCGATCAAAAATAAAATTGAGAGAAAAAGCGAGCATGTCCGGGAACTACGCTAGCTGGGAACATGTCCCCAACCAAATAGGGACAAAAACCCTTCTGAAATATTTTACCTACTAAGGTGGCAGACAAGCTAAGGCTGCGCTACTGCAATAACCTTCCAAGACCCCTTTTAAAGAACCCCATACTGTAGGCTAATGGGAAAATCGAAAACTATCCTAAGTAAGTCTAAATTCGTTGATTTTAGCGAGGATTAAGAAGAAGCTATATTTGAACTGCGATAGGCTGGTTTGATTAATTTATTAATTCCCTACTTATATTATAAACGCGAATGTTTGTATGTACAACTGTATTGTTTGTTACACTATCCCGCTCTAACGGCTGAACGGATCTTGCTGATATTTTGTACAGGGATAGATTATAGTCTGGAATTACACATAGGCTACTTTTTGCCCCGGGGATAAGTTCTACCCCAGGAATAACTTCCCATGGGAAGTGGGAAGGGAACGGAAATAAAATTTCACGCGGGTTCTTAAATGTTAAATATTATGACACAGCGCCAACTATGCAGACTTTTGCTGTTCATATAACACTCAAAAATAAATCAGTCATTAGAATCAATTTTCGTGCTTCGGAAGGCACGTTAAGCCGTTGTTCTAAGTTGCCAGTATCATGACAGTTTTTAAGCCAAGTTGAAGGCCTTATTCGCGGCTTTAAACTTTCTACAGTGGGTAGTCACAACCTGCGTGCAGCTTGGCAAAAAAGAGAAGAAAATAATGGAGGAGCCACTGTGCTGTTCATATGGCAACCCGTTAAAAGAACCACCAATCAGTAGCCAGTTGTCAACAACCGTCAATAAAACCCACCAATCAAATTGTATAACGTCATTGACTGACAGACATATGTGACGTTATTGGCAGCTTTTCGACAATGTAGCCAGCCTGCAAAATATTAGTTCCGTTTTTAGACTTTTTTGCCCAGCTGTATGTCAAATTAGAGATAGTACAGATGGAAACCTACATACTAAATTCGCTGAGGCTACGCACACATTGACAACGCTCACAGGGTTCACAGACACGAGTTCAAACATTTTCAAAGTAGTTTTCGATAGTGATTTGTGCGCGAGTGTGCGTAGCAGAGGGTAGGTGTGAAAAAAAGTACATACATGAGATTGAGTTCTGTAACTTATTATTTTGTGGCAATAGGTTGACATCTATTACGTGGGACGAAATACATTGAGTGAAATGAAGGTTTATAATAGTTATGCGTCTGCCTACGCTTTCGGAGAAATAGGGTTGACTATATGTATGTAAGTTTATTAAAGAAAGGAATGTGTAATTGTAGATAATGTGTGAGTTTTGTGGTCAAGAAAATAAATCTTGTAATTTCGTACTAAATATTTGCCATTCAAATCTGGGAGGAATTGGGAGTTACGCATCTTCATAAGGAATTCAAGAATGCTATTCAAATATCTTTACCACATTGATTTGATCAAAATTTATATGCAAATAGAGGGCGCTGTGGTAGCCATAGTCTGCCGGGAAGCCTGGGGTCATACTTCCCAGGGTTTACCCGCCCGGCACAAGACAGCTGGGAAGGATTCTGGTTACACTCGCTTCGAATCCGGCATAACATCCTTGAAGATTTTTACAGGTTAAATAAAGTATCAAAACCTTTTAAACCAAGTTAGTAAAATATGAGCAAATACGTTAAATGAAATCAATTTTTTGGAATGATTTTATTTGGAAAAATAATAATACCCCAATGGAAATTTCAATATTAATAGTTTTATAATCGATTGTAATAAGGACTAATTGATAATTTTGACAATATAACGTAATCTTGATCCATTAAACGATCGAATTTTATAATGAAGCGTTTGATATAGAAATATGATCTTTATGAAGTTGAGATAAGGGTTAAAATTGCTTGGTTTAATTTTACAATAACTTTTCGCTACAACTGACATATAACTATCGGTCTCTTTCGCTACCAAGCAATTATATTGCTATTTCACTCGCACAGCACTCAAATACATACATGTGAGTAAAATGCCAATATTATTAGCCATATCTTTACAATTTATTCTTTGCTTTGGAGGTTAAAACCAAAAAGACGAAAATCGGCGAAGATATCCAATAAAGTTAACCTTATACTTAAACGAATAAGATTGAAAATGCTACGAAACAACATTTCGTCGCCTCTAGTCTGAACAGACTCTGCCCAACCGAGCTACCGAACCATTAACACTTCAATATAAATAACACTTATTCAAAAAGCACTTATTTCGAGTTCTTCTTTACACAATTGCACAAAAAAGACGGTGTAATGTTTTTCACTCAGCGCTTGTACCAATACTAGCTCTCGTTCCCGGGTTCCCTCGTATTTGGCGGTAGGCTTTGCGGCTGTGAGAATTGGTTAACCATTTTATTTTGCATAATGTTTAGAAGTATGTCTGAGTATTGTTCTATGAGTGACATTGCTGGGTTGCCAGTTGTTGATGCCTCTGGAAAATAAAATATTTAAATTAGTTACATAGGTATTTAAAGACCTACATGAATACGTATGAAAACAGCGCTCGTGACCTCGCGGTCTTAGTGTAGTAAGCATACGATCACTGCAATAAGCAACTTTCACTGTGGCCGGTCCTTAGATGGGTTTGAGGGACCAATAGATCCGGCTCGAGGGATTAAAGACACACAGATAGACACCGGAGCCTCAGTAACTCAGTTATAGGGTCCCATTTTTACACTTTGAGATACAGAATAAAAAAAAACAATGAAGCCAGCTCGAGGGAAAGTAGCGTAGGAAGTGGCACTACAGACTACTGTAGTAGTTCTGTAGTGCCACTGTCAGAGACAGCCAGACAGACGGACATACCGACAGACAGTCAGACAGCTGAGTCGCGTCAGTATGGTTCCGTTTTTACCCTTCAGGATTGAAATCTAAAAAAAATCAATAAATCCTTTTCGAAGGACCAATAGATCCGGCTCGAAGGATCATAAACTTTCCATTTAACCTTAGACACGAGATGTTCCAGCTTCTTACTCATGTCGCCCGTTAGACGACAGACAACTATGTAGCTCTGTAGTGCCACTGCCAGAGACAGACGGACAGACAGACGGGCAGTGCAGTCTCAGTAATAAGGTTCCATTTTTACCCTTTGAGATACAGAATCCAAAAAAAGCAATTAATCCAGCTCGAGGGACCAACACATCCGGCTCAAGGGACCATTAAACTCTCCTCTTACCCTTAGACACGAGATGTTCCAGCTTCTTACTCGTGTAGCCGGTTAGACGACATTCCACATCTTAGACAAGAAACTACTCAGTAGGTCTATAGTGCCACCGCCACAGACAGACCCACAGACGGACAGTGCAGTCTCAGAAACTCAGTAATAGGTATATCCGTATCTAAAATAGTATATAATAATATTTACTATTTTAGATACGGAATCCAAAAAAAATGAATCAAGCTCGAAGGACAAATAGATCCGGCTCAAAGGACCAGTAGATCCGGCTCGTAAGACCATGAAGTCCCACGAGATGTTCCAGCTTCTTACTCGCGTCGCCCGTTAGACGACATTCCGCATCACTAAACTACCGAGATGCTCTGTTGTTTCACCGCCAGAGACAGACTGACAGACGGACAGTGCAGTCTCTGTAATAAGGTCCCGTTTTTACCCTTTGGGGACGAAAATCTAAAAGAAAACTCAATATATTCGGCTCAAGGGACCACAAAATCCAGCTCCAGGGACAATAAATCTCCACTTACCCTTAGACACGAGATGTTCCAGCTTCTTACTCGCGTCGCCCGTTAGACGGCTTTCTGCATCGTTCGACGACAGACTACTGAGATGCTCCGTCGTCCCGCCGCCATTTTGTACTCGTGATACGGCGCCGCGTAAGACTTTCTGTGTTTCTAAGATGGCTGCTTCTAGACCTGTAAGATATTAGTATTATTTATTTTACGAATGATTGTGAGGCTGCGTTCACACGGCGCACGTTTGTCTCGTACACGATTTTCTCGTGCACGATGAAATCGTAGTGGCAGTAGACACTGTTGTGCTGTTTATCATAGCAGATTGCACAAAATCAGCAATTCTTTCATGGGTAACTGTATACGTTTTTACAACAGGCTACCAGACGAAATTAAAAGTATGTCCCTTAATAAATTTAAAAAGGTTGTAAAAAGTAAATTTTGTACTGCAGGGGCTACTATACAATTGGTGATTATTTGTTGGATGGAGAAGCCTGGAAATGACCTGCTCTACTGGATTCTCAAAAAATTGTAAAAATGCATAGTTTTTAGATTCATTTTGTAAATAGAGCTCTAAAAAGAATAACCCGCTGAGTTTCTTGCCAGTTCTTCTCAGGTGGGTCGCGTTGTGAACTGGTGGTAGATTTTGATTTATATTCTGGACGTTTTACAAGAGCATCTGTAAATGCCTATGTGAAATAAAAAAATAAAAATAAAAAAAAACACAATATATGAAACTGTTCACATGGAGTCCATACGGGAAAATCGTGTGTACGAGACACATTTTTCCCGTATACCGTGCGGAGTTGCCACTAAGATCGCTGTGCGTCGGCACGATTTTCTCGAATACGCATCGTAGTGGCGCTTATGTACACATTGATCGTTCACACGACTAACCCTTTAATGCCGATTTTATCGTAACGTTAAAAACGCGTTGAATGGTGGCCGTGTGAACAATTGCATCGTGCACGGGAAAATCGTGTACGAGAAAAACGTGCGCCGTGTGAACGTAGCCTGCGTCTTGAATTAGACCATCAATTTGGATAAGCTGGGTTCAATGCTCCATATTTTTGTTGTTGTTCGGACAATAACATTATTTCCAAACAGTTCAATGATTTAACTTCAGAACAAAAACGTTTTGGAATTCGGTACAATGCTTTTGTGTTCACACTAAGGAAAAATAAATGGAGCAGCGGACGAATTAGAAAATGCATGGTCAATGCGAAACGAAATTGCTTTGCACTGAGAATTGACGCCATCTTTTGGATAACATTGGAAGTCAAGTATCTATCGTTGCCGATTTTTTTAATACCTCACACAGGAACGCGATTATTGTCAAAATAGCAACTCATTAATCTTTTGAGTAATGTTAATATGCCATCTAGTACATTTTTTGCGATTCTAAGGTGTCTATGCAAGATTATATTTGAGTAAACTGGCGCCATCTAGTGGAGTTTTTGTGAATTTGGACTCAAATGTGCATGGGATTATAGATCTTAAGGGGCCCATGCTATATTGGAGGTGACTGTACGTAGTTTTACATCTCATTTTTTATGCTTGTTCATTATACATACATACATATATTCACGCCTTTATCCCCGAAAGGGTAGGCAGAGGCATAGTATACGCCCACATTTTACCTTATAGCTTTATTTCCCACGTAATAGGTGGTGAGCACACTGCCGTGTTGAAATGTACAGGCGCAGACAATACAGCTACATTATCAGTAAGCTACTTACCACTTAGATCGGCGGCAGCGTTGGGCTCCCTCTGCAGGCTGGTGTACAGCTGGACCACCTTGCTGGCCGTCTTGGTCAGCTGCTCCGTCAGCGCCGAACATAGCTGGGACGACGACACTGCACAAGCAATACGGGAATTTATTTACTACTAGTTGTTCCCGTGGGAATACGAGAGTAAAATATAGCCTATGTCACTTGGCAATAGTGTAGCTTCACAACAGTGAAAGAATTTGTCATATTGGTTCAACAGTTTTGAAGTCCATTCAATGCAAAGAATCAAACAATTTTTAAATCTTTTATCTTTATAATATTAGTATAGATAATAATAATCAATGCTAAAATCAATAAATAAAAATATAAGCCTAGCAGATATGAAACGTCGAAATAATTTTATAAAAATCCATAATTTGGAATGAATTTAAATTTTAGACATTCTAAACATTCAAAGCCGGAATATCTAATATCCGGATATAGATGGGTGACCACCACGTGGACCACTTTGTGACATTTATTTATGAGCGTTTCCGTGCTTCGGAAGGCACGATAAGCCGTTGGTCCCGGTTGACAGTAAAATGACAGTCGTTAAGCCAAGTTGAAGGCCTTACGGGCGGCTTGAAAAATTTCAACTGTGGGTCGTCACAACCTGCGCTAGGGTCGGCAGCGCGTGTGTAGCGCCTCTGGTGTTGCAAACGTCTATAGGCTACGGTTACCAACCTTCCGGTGGGCCGTAAGCTTGTCTGCCACCTAAGTAGTATAAAAAAAAAATATCTGTGGCGCAATTGGACAAGCATGCAGTTAAATCATGAGTCCGCTCAGCTCGCAGTGGAAACCGGTCATCACACTGGGAAACTCTGAACTCTGTGGATTATGATGAGGTGGCACTTACAGTTAGGTTCGGTGCTCGGTTCAGGCTTGGCCCTCTGGCGGGGGTTCGCCGTGAGCCGCGCCGTCACCTCGCGAGCTTTGGCCGACAGATCCCTCTCGCTGCCACTTCGCCCTATAATACCATTAAATCAATTTAAAAGGACAGATGTATCTAAAATCAAAATCACCTAAATCGATCCAGAGTTCTGAGTTTTAGCGAGACTCACGAACAAAAATTCATTTTTATATGTATTAATAGAGGCCGTGGTTCCGCCTGTTATATGGAACTTTGTTTCCGTTTCCCATCCTTATTCCAGGGATAAAAGTGGTTTCATTATGTGTGATGCCAGACTAAATCCATCCCTGTTCCAAATTTACGCCAATTTCGTTCAGCCGTCGAGAGTGTGAAAAAGTACAAACATTTTTTTATATATTAAGTTAGCCAAATTGACGCTACCCGCCTGATGGAAAACCATTGCAACATCTAGCGATAGGGGGCCACTCTCACAGTCCGTAGGACTAGGACTACTGACAGTGGTCCTCAAGTTGGCGGCCCTGTGATGTGCCTCTTCGCGCTCCCCTTGAAGAACCCACAGTTGTAAGATGAAGAAAACACGTGCGCGGGCAATAATCACATTCAGAAACACATCACCGCTCACAAACTCTCGCACAACTTTCACAAACCCGTTCCAGTGGGAATAAGGGAAAAAAATAATCCTGTCACCGGGGCATAGCTTCAACTAACATTGAAAGAATTTTTCAAATCGGTTCCGTAGTTTAGAAGCCTACAAACAATCAAATATTTCCTCGTATAATAATATTAGTATAGATAGATAATTTCAGCATAATCTAGGATAGAATAATATCAAATTCAAGGAAGGATTAAACTTTTGAAAGCTACCTACCTACATTTCAAAAAAAAATTATAGATTAAAAATGGTAACTTACCAATCCTCCGCTGCGAGTGATCAACAGACGCAGCCCTCGGCCTGGATAGGTCCCCTGTACCCTCGGCTTCTGAACTGGACTCCTCCTGACCCCCCGTGTTGAGGTTCACTGGTAGACCGACCATTAGTTAGCGTGGTTTATATAGCTTGCGAGTTATATAGCGCTAGATAGCTTGTGATTCTAATATCTACATTGATTTAGGCTTAGAGTGAAAATAAAAGGGGTTGTCTGTAAAGTCGTTTAAGTATTTTTTTTTTATACCATTACGGTGGCAGGCAAGCTTACGCCTCCACCTGTACCGTTTACAACATCACAGGCGCTAAACTCGCGCTGCAGACCCTGCAAAGCCCCTATTGAAGAATCCCATCCTGTAGGCGTTTGGGACAAAAACTTAATCCGCGTTGTAGTGGAAGAGAGATAGATGCATCACAAGCCGAATTTTTCACGCGATCGTGCCTCTCTCTGACTAGTTCCACGCTTGTACGCTCGGCTCTGAAGGAACGTGACACTATTTCGTGCGTGCAGATGGCGTTCATCTTGGACTTGGCTCAGACGGGACTTGAACCCGTAACATATGCCTAAACTAGGAAAATGCTTGGCAACTGAGCTACAGAATACTACCAAAACAAGTTGAAATTCTGCACTAAGCGCCATTTTAAGTATTAGACACAGATTCATATACGACTTTAAAGATTGATTGATGTTTATTTACATTTATGACAGTATTATTAACGTAATCAAAAATAGCTTTTATTTCAAAGGCATACAGTAGTTATTTGCAGTTTGAACCTTCTGTGTTCTTACTCTGTGCATTTCAACTACAAAAGCTTTATGCCGTTGGAATAGAGTCTATTTTTGTTTATATTGATACAACTGTCATTCGAATCAAGCTCTTACAGACTATATTTGGTTAAACTAAGTGCTTATTAAGTGATCCATTCTTTTAAGTCATTACATAGAATACAAGTTTCAGTCATTCGTAATCATCAAACCAATATAATATGTACACAATACCAGTAGTATAGTATTACCGATCTCCCGCTTTGCAAAATAAGGTTTTTTTAAACAACTAAGGCAGAAAAGCACACGTTACACCCGATGAAATTATTGCCGCCATTGCATTGAGAATCTGGCAGTAAATGTAAATGTAGAAGCAATCATTTTGACGTTCATAAGTGTTACTTTGTGACCTATTTCAATTTAGATAATTTTATTGCATTTCAAAACAAAATATTAAATATTTGTAATATTGAACGATATTGAATAAATAAAAAATTAACTAAATATTTTACCCAACTACTACAAATAACTCTAATTTCCCTATCCAAAGAAAATAAACCTGTGATTTAGTAAAGTGTAATTCAATATTATACTAAACACTACAAGATATAACACTATAAGCCGATGCATTAAAGAAAGGAATCTTAAATGGCGGCTTGTACTTGCGTTGACGGATAGTACAGTTAGCATATAAAATTTCAAGTCTGTTTTTTTTTTCAATTAAAAATAATAAAATCAAGACCGGGTCGTATTATTTTCTGAGTAGCTTCTGCCAGCGCGGCTTTGCCAGAGTGAAAGTCAAAAATTGGCATCTATTATCATTTTCATCGGAAACAGTGCCTATACCTACATTTTTCGGGATAAAAGGACACTATGTCCATTTGTACGGAAACGGACATAGAGTGCTTTCATCCCGAAAAAAGTACCTGGCAACGTATACCACATTATGTCATGGATGATCATGATTTTGGTTAAAATAAAGAACGAAAATTTTTATTAACTTAACGTGAAAGCAAATCAAGATTTTTTTTTTGTTTACGGTACGTGCGAGAGTGAGTATAGACGGCACTAGTGTGCGAGCGAGAGTACATGATAAGCACCGCCATTTAAGATTCCTTTCTTTAATGAACCGGGTTATACCAAATTAAAGAGTCGCAATCTTACCGGCACTGTAAGCGTTGGCGAGGCCTCTTCTCCTGGCCGTGTTGGCTGCCTGCTTGTTCATCGAAGATATTGTGGGTCTCATGAGACCCTGGGGCCTTACGGGCTGTTGGCGTGAAGGAGGGTCGGATTCTGAGTCACTCTGTAGAAGTGTAGAGGAATGATAATTTTGAAAAAATAAAGCATTGTTTTCATAAAGAAATACATACAAACATATGGCCACGCCTTTATCCGCGAAGGGATAGGCAGAGGCAAAATTATTATATGCCCACATTTCACATAGGTGGTAAGCTATATTGCGGTGTTAAAATGGACAAGTGCATGTTATTACTGCTAGCTTTTGAAAATTTTCAAGCCGCCTAAAAAGACTTTCAACTCGGCTTAACGACTGCCATTTTACTGGCAACCGGGACCAACGGCTTAACGTACCTTCCGAAGCACGGAAACGCTCAAATGCCACAAAGTTGTCACATGGGTGGTCACCCATCCAAGGACTAGCCATAGTGAAAGTTGCTTACTGCAGTGATTGTTTACGCTGAGTTAGTGGGGCCACGAGCGCTTCAATGAAATATATAAAAAAAATGTTCTTATTTTTTCTCTCTGTTTAATTGCAACTGTTAACAATTGGTCTTAGTTCAGTTTGTCTAAATTGTCTTGATATAAAAAGAATTATAAAAACCTGGCCAAGTGCGATTCAGACTAGCGCACGGAGGGTTTCGTACCAAAAAACTCAAAGTCACGTTTATTGTATGGGACACCCTAATTTTTCTTTTCTCTGATTTTTTATTAGTTGTTACAGCAGCAAGAAAATACATCATATCTGTGAAAATTTCAGCTCCCTAGCTACCACGTTTCCCTAAGATACATCCTCGTGACAGAGAGAGACAGCGAAGTCTCATTAATAGGATCCCGTTTTACCCTTTGTGTACAGAACCCTAAAATGGCAAAGCATATACTGGGTGTTTCTTTTAGGGTGTCAAGCCGCCACTAGCTGGTAGCAGGGTTCCATACCTATCGATTTAACCCCCATGTATGTTCTACGATTTTTTGTAGTTTTCGAGATATAATTTTTTTTCGTTATTTTTTATAATTACGTGTCCACGTGGCTTTCTTCTTTTTGGTTCGACTTTTCTTGGATATTTTTTTATTATTATAATGCCTATTGATTGCAGTATTATGGACAAAATAATCTCCTTCCTAACTTTGATACTAGATGTAAAAATTTAAATCGATAATAAAAAAAATAGGGAATTATGCAGAACATTATATCTCGAAAACTACAAAAAATCGTAGAACATACATGGGGGTTAAATCGATAGGTATGGAACCCTGCTACCAGCTAGTGGCGGCTTGACACCCTAAAAGAAACACCGTGTATAAAACAAAAAAACTTACCTGATTGAGTACTCCAACGCTAGAACTCCTAGTCATATTAGATTTGCTGTTGTATCTAGGAGCGGGTCTGACGAACCCGCTGGGCGATTTGTTGGCCGATCCGTTGGGTTGCGGAGACTGTTTCGAAGGTCCTGTATATGGCGAGAGAGAGTTAGAGATGGATAGGGAAACAAGAAAGAAGAAAGGGAGTTGTAAGAGAAGAAATGGGTTAAAATATAGCGCATTTAGTTCACCATGAACCATTACCGATTTAAATTAGAAAGCAATTACTATGCTGACTACTAAGATCTATACATATAATAAAATGATAGAAAAGTCAAAACTGTACATTGGATATATTTTAAAATAATACTCGCCGGGTACTTTCCACAAGATACCAAAGCCGAAAATGTAATTAGAAAAAAATTTGTCTGTTTGTCGGTTTGTCTGTTTGCTTTGCTTTGTCCGGGAGGATCTCGAAAAGTACTCAATAGATTTGATTCAAATTTTGCACAAATATTAACTAGGGGTCGGGTCTTCAAATAGGCTGTATATTATCACGCTACATATCCTAGGGGCTAAGCAGAGAGCAATCAAATTGGCATTATAACATAATTTTCACGCGTACGAAGTCGCGGGCAACAGCTAGTTATAGAATAAAGGCAGATGACGCTTACCAAACAGGAAAGTGAGGCTGAGAATAGCCTTTAGTTAAATAATCTGAGGTTGACTAAAAAATAAATTTAATGTGAAAAATTTTTCTTGAACCAGCACCTTTTCAATAGGTTTGTGTCGACTAAGAATAAATCTGATTGATGTGTGTTTCTAACGACTATGTCCAATATATTAATAACAAAAAGTAATATAAATTGGTACACAAACTAAGGATTACTATTATTTTTAGAAAATAAGATTGGAAAAATAGACATTCAGTCACGAGATATCAAACACACATCAGAAAGTGTGACGTCACAGTTTGCTTCTTTGACGTTTATCGCACTTTGACAGTCGTGTCATCTTGTGTAATTGTTTTGATTCTCATACGATTTCGTAAAATACAACGATGGATTTTGTCTGAACCAAAAGCGTTTACTTTTTGTTTTGTTTGGCAACAAGTGACGTCACACAAGGCGCCATGACAGTTTGGAGCGTTTTTGATACAAATTTAAATTCATTTTTTAATCACAAAATAAACTATGTAAATGATTGTTTTAAATCAAATTATAACATTTTTGTGATCATATAAATATAAATATACAAAATTAAACATTTTTTGAAATTTAGGACATAAGCCTATTGTCGAATAACAAGTAAATCTTTGATAGCTTATTGTATAACCGTCTGTCGTGGCAAGACAAAAGATGTTTTTTTGCTCGAGTCCCGCTCGACACTGATATTTTCCCATGTTAAATAATTAAAATTTTAAGATTTAAATTTAAAAGCACTTAGCGAGTATGCTGTCTATAACAACAATTTTAATATTACAAAAATGTCAAGCTTTAGCGGGATTCGAACCCGCACTTCAACTGAGCTATCGAGTAACTCTAGGCTGTGTTGACATATTCCACCAATTAAGTTTTAGGGAAATAATTTCTATAGTAAAAAAAATCCCGCCCCAGGAATCGAACCTGTCACTACCCTCAATAACTTTAAACAGTGAGATACCCACCGAAAGAGACCTAATTCTATTAATTATTAGGAAAGTAATAAAACACAAAAAGCATATAATGGTTGCACTATGTAGCAAAAACCACAAAATAATAATGTACAGAAGTAAATCTACCAACAAAGTGTGCTCGCACTACGCACGCATTGACACCGCTCACCGAATTTCACAGACACGTGGTCAAAGGATTTTCATAGTACTGCTCGTTCGCTCTAACTTTGCCGCTCGGCTCCATACTAAAGTCGAATTTTTAATTAGACGAAGTAAATTGACAGCAACTAATGTCACTTCTTCATACAATGTTGCCTATTTCCTATGACGAAGTGACATTAGCTACTGTCAATTTACTTCGTGTAATTAAAAATTCGGGTATACGCCTCTACGCCAGCGGCAAAGTTAGAGCGAACGGGTAGTAATTTCGATACTGCTTTGTGCGCGGGGGTAGATTTGAAAAAGTACAAACATGAGATTGCGTTCTGTACAGTATTATTTTGTGCTAAAATAAAACATTGATACGTTTATCATGCAACATAGACAATGCGCCAATATCTAAGTGTGTGTATGGCAAGTACAGTGTGCATAGAACATGTTAATAAAAACCAACACCTGGGCCGTATACATATTTCTATACAATCGTCGTAATAATATCGCAATGTGAAGACGTGTTCATAGAGAATGTATAGAAATACGTTCGCTGGTGTAGACGGCCTCTTCCGCGGACATTAAATTAATGTAAATAAGTGATAGATGCTACTTTCACTCATTGGCTGTTTATACGTATTTACTTACATTCAATAACATGTTTATCCCAAAGACTTCTATATAAACTGAGGTAGACATGCCCTACGCACCGATTTTTGAAACCTATAAACTGAGCTAATTAGCAGCGTTGCTCGCACTGTAGTCAAAACTTCGAGAGTACTCGGCGTGCAATCGGAATCCATACGGCTTCTCTTTTACTCTTGTTCTTTTCGTATATTGCTATTGTGGTGACAATTACGTAAATATTATTTATAAGTGAGTGTAGTCTTAGCAATGTGTGTGTATGAGGATTGCTTTTGAAATCTCGTTTGTTAGAGTACGGCGTGTCTACCTCAGTTTATATAGAAGTCTTTGGTTTATACGTATTCACTCACGTCCATCTCTATTTATGTCCATGCAACGATTTCAAACTTGACAAAATCGCGTTCAAAAAGCTAACATAATCGCTCAAATCACTCAGCTAGCTCTTATGATCGTAAACTGTCGTAAAATAGTAGACGTAGGCATGTTATGTGGGCTTTAGTGAACCCAAAGCCGAATGGACCATACATAAAGATCACGATTTTTTTCTCCAAAGCGGTAGACAGGGGTCATATTAGCCCCTTGAAAATAAAGTGGTGACTCTATTGCCGTGGAGAGACGAAGGGTATCTATGCTAGTGCTGAATTCTTCAAGGTTTCCTATAAACTCTTCAACTTGGCCTAACGACTTATTGTATTATGGCTCCAGTGTCCAATAACTTAGAATGCCTTTCAAAGCACGAAAAGGCTTGTAAATGCAATGCAATAATTAACAACGCACTGATCGTTTGCAGAATACTGAACTAACAGGGCTAACAGCGTTTCCTACATTCATTCGTCATTCGTCTTAATACGTTCATTCATCTTATAACATAAATTCGTCTAATTACATTCATTTGTCTTTTACATTCATTTGTCATAATACATTCATTCGTCATAATACATTCATCCGTCATAATACATTCATTCGTCATAACATATTCATTCGTCATGATACATTCATTCCTCCTATTACATTCATTCATCTTATAACATTCATTCGTTAAATTACATTTATTCACTTATTCAATTCACAACATTTATTATGATCGACAAAAGATCAAAGATTCCTTTCACAGTGAGATTAGCTATGACTACCATGTGCCCAAAACCAACACCGTTACATCTCGCACCTTGCGGTGTCCTTGGCGCCGGCATGGGCTTAGCCGCCAGATCTGAGAGCGAGATAGCACGCCTCATGCCCGGGGACTCTTCTTCGCGGTCAGAGGGAGACAGGTGCGTACGGTTGGCTGTGTATAAATAAGTGTACAATATTTTTGTAAGCATGCTAGTAGTAAACTGAATGACAAATTAAAATACGACCGCTAAGGGAATACTTAGCGTGGCAAAGGCGATTGCGGCGCCAGAGTACAAGAGAGTACAGCTCGCGCCACGGATCTTTGCATCTATGAAGTTCGTTCATTCACGTCGCAAATATGCATTATTAGGTATTATGCAATAAACTACAGCTGAGGCGGGAGGGCCGCCCTTCACGCCCCAGCTGCGCAGTAGTTTATACTGTGATACTTAATCTATACTAATATTATAAATAGGAAAGATTTGTTTTTTTGTTTATTTGTTTGTTGGTAACGAATAGGCTCCGGAAATACTGGACCTATTTGAATAATTATTTCACTGTTGGAAAGCTACACTCTTTGCGGTGAACATAGCCTATATTTTATTTCCGTATTCCCACGGGAACGGGAACTACGCGGGTGAAACTGCGTGACGTCCGCTAGTAGTGAATAATTGCGGCGCGACCGAACGAACTTAATAGACGCAAAGATCCGTGGCGCGAGCTGTAGGCAACTTCGAACTAACGATAACAAATACCGAAGCACTGAGCGCGGTTTCGCGAACAAAAGAAATGTCGCCGCGCTCTCTTTTACGGTCACCTGCAAAGAAAAGTATCTAAGGATTAATTCTCTCAAAAAAAATCTTTAACATATCTTTGTGAGATTTTGTATTGTTATGTTACAGAATTACACTAATGTAACCATAGCAAATTATATCAAAATATATAAAAGATATTTTAAAATAAATCAATCGTTAGAGGGTGGCCCTGTGTACATTTTTTCTGCAGCTGAATGTACTTTGGCGACGCGGTCTCGCTCCGCTCGTCGCTCACATACAGTTTGAGCCTCGGGCCTTAAACGCATTACCTTAGCGGTCGGATTGTAGTACAATATCGATTAAAGATATTTAAGGTGATGGGAACATGACCGAGCTTATAATTTTAAATTGTGATTAATTATTATTAACCTTACAGTATAAGCTATTTCTTGGTCTATCCATTTTGATGTGAATTATTGTGGGCGACTATAAAAATTCTAATTATAATCAAATACAAACTCTATGGCTATTTAAAGAAGGTTTATATTTGATTATCATTTAAGTGCTGTTCGATCATTTTTCCATCACCCTTTTGTTTCTGCATTTTATATTGAGATTACTATCACGAAGCACATAAAAAATACATAACATTGATAGTAGTACAAATCCTCTAAAATACACAACACATGCTCTGAAATAAAAATTCACATTACGCCTAATATTCATGCATTTTAAAAACAAATCTCTGTTCTTTTTATATTTCTAAAAACAAGCATGATTTTGTGTGATATGTTGTGAATTGGCCTGTGCTTATAAAATACATAGATCGATAAATAAAATTTTAGTTCCCAGAAAAAAACTTATTAACCTATTTATAGTATGTTAAGAGCAGGCGGAACTAAAAAAATCCAATACTTAGCGGTCCGTTTCCACCAAAGCTGAGACAAGACTAGGTGTGTTTTGGTATAACCAAAGGCGTGATGAAATTTGATTGGTTTATAAAACCCATCTCCTCTCATCTCCCTTTTCGTGGATACCGGGTCTTAGACAGATGAAAGAACAGTCGTTAGCTGTGGAGGGTCGATATATCGTCCTATATTTTCGAGTACACACGAGATTTGCTCACGAAACTGAGGATATGCTGATCTATAGGTAGGTACCTACTGTTTATCGACACAAACACAACCAATATCATACATCATTATCTAATTCCGCCTGCCTTTGACAACAGACTAGCTAAACGAGTGAGTCTTTAAATGCATGGAACAAATTCACAAAATATCACGTTCTTATATGATTTTTTTATATGTTATTGGCCTTATTCTTGCAAATCTTAGTTCAAATATATGCTATAAGGGGAGCTTTCTGTTTACTCTTAGAATAATTAGAAAGAAATACTCATTTTTAATAGTACAATCTTCTAAAAATTATGTGACAAGAGTAAATTGTTATTTATGTCTCAAAAGATCAATATCTTGACCTTTAGATTAATATTGCTTAACGAATCTTAAGTTCAGGATACTCATCTTAAGTTCAGAATACCCAAATTTGTATAATTTTCTAAACAAATTATTTCATAGGCCATTAACACATAAAAATAAACCTTCAGACTACATTTCGCAAAAAAAGGGACCAACAACTGTCACAAGCGATCCCAACCTGGTTGCGGAGAAAATTTTGATGGCAACACCGTATTTTGAGCTATCAACTTTTTGGCTAAACAAGAACCCCTAGGCGCCAACATGGGAGTAATTTTATTAGGAAATATACGATTCTCCATACACAATCTCGGTGTAGGTCCTCTTATAATCTTTTTAAAAGGAGTTTTTGGTCGATTGAAGCCGTAAAAAGTTAATCGTTTGGGCGAATTCGTGCAACTAGAACTAGTTGTCGACGATTCGTAATTTTCACTGTCTAAATGCACATCAGTTTTTGGTATTACCATTTCGTTGTATACTCTTTGTTTTAAAGATCTTGGTGGTACTGGCATTTCGGTTTGGACGGCATTGTTTAGTACCACATCTTCCGCAGGCTCGATGTTGCCAGATTCATTAGGATTATCTACACCAACAGTTACTAGTCCACCAATCTGATCAGAATCTAAAATATCGGGTAGTGATAGGTTTCTTTTAATTTCTTTATTATCTGATATCGTGTCTGTATCCGTATCAGCCTCTTCTAGAGTCAATGACGCGAAATTAGGCACCGTTGTCTGTTTAGTGGCCAATTTCTCGAATTTTCTAGAAAGTAATTTGACGACACCTTTCCCGTCGTTTATATTAGCTTTAAGAGGTCTCATTCGCCACTCCTTCAATATCTTTTCTTGTAAGATTTTGCGTTCTTCCATCTCAACCAGTTTGTTGATTATTTCTATTTTTCTTTCTATATATTTGTATTGTTTTATTTCTTCTGGCGCTACATTTTCTTTAGATTCTTGCCTATTGTGATATGCATCTACCGTTTCATTTCTTGACTGTTTCACATTTAGATTGTCTTTGGTATTTTTTGCATATGCCTTGTTATCTTGCTCTGCGTAGTAATCTAAAGAATCTTTAGCAAAATCATTGGTTTCAACATCAAGTGAATCCATGCTTACTTGTTTCATTCTTTCCATACGTTGTATTGCATAAACTTCTAAGCTATCCATTTGTATTTCCGATTTATTTTCGTTAAAATCTTTTTCTTTGACAAATACATCGAAAGTTTTCTCACTATTGTCCAAATTAGAATTAGAATCTTCTGGTTTCTTATTGCTCAAGTAATTTTTTTTATTATGAAGTCCATCTAGTTTTGCTTTGTACTGTGAGGAAATTGACGAAGTTAGGCCTGATTTCTCAATTCCTGCTTTAAGCCTATTATTAATTTTGACCGATGACGTCCGTTTGATAGGTTTTGGAGGTTTGTGGGGAACAAATTCCATAGTAATTTTACTATTATTATTATTCTTTTGTCCTGAACCTCTTTCTAAACTTTTAGTAGTATTACTATATTTACTGTTAGACTTATCTTTATTTTCTTTATTCTTGCTCACTTTCGTTTGTGTATTCTTTCGAATCTGCTCTTCGAATTTTTCGAGGTTCTTTTGCACATGTGAATTTCGTTTTTCCATCAAGTGTTTTAATGGATTTGGTTTCGAGGCCGGCTCTAGCACTACTTCAAAACTACAACTTTTGGACTTGACCATTGCATTAGAATCACACCCTTCCATCTCACTTTTGTATTTACTAGTAAACTTTGGTTGCAACGACTTGCTCGCTTTCGCCATGTAGTCAGTTTTATTTAACCTTGGTATTTCATCAGTAAGTTTCTTTTCCTTTGTATACTGCTGTATGTTATTTCCGTCGAAATAATACGCAATATTTTTAGCAGGAGGAGGTTGTTTAACTGATGAATCATATAAGCTTCGCGATCTTGTAACTGTTTTATGTCCATCAACAGGTACATTGAAGCCGTAAACTTTTGTTACTGGAGGCTTTTGGTCAACTTTCGTCATAGCAGCATCTCTGTAATTCGGACTGGATGCTTCGCCCATATAATTATTGTATAAGTAGCCAAAGCAAGCATTATTCGGACTAGAACCATAGCTTTTCGATGTATTATCGAATTCGTAACAACTTTTACTGTTTCGGGGAATACTCGTATTTTTCTGATGTTTCTTGGGCTTCGCACCTTCGAATAACATTTCCAACGGAGCTGATTTGGTACATTCAGAGTCATCAGATAATACGCTCTCTAAAGAGTTACAATTAGTCCTGCATAGTTGATTGTCATTATCCAAGAAATCGTCTGACAACACAGATTCTTGGCTGCAGCTGTTTTTCATATATTTCTTCTGATTTAAGAAGAAACTTGCACTGCTATGTCTATGGTTGTCTAAATAATCTGTATCGTTAATATTTTCGTAGGAACAATTTTGAGAATCATTCAAATTGTATCTGCTATCATATCTGGCCTGTTGAAATGCGGCTTCATTGCCATATTTTAAGAATATTTCGTTGGAAACACTTGAGCAGTTAGAATTGTCACTTAATACAGACTCGTTTGATCTAGTAACACATCGTTTCGTTAAAACACTTTGACATCTGTAAAAATTCGTGTTATATTTCATGGAATCCTCTTCAATATCATCCAGATTTGAAGGCATATTTCGCGGTAATGTCGAACTTTTTTGATTCATTATATAAGCAGGTTTAGCCGGAACCACAGGTTTTTCACTGCTATGTATTTCGTAGTTCGACACAGCTCGCCTCGGCATACTTTTGGTATGTTTTTTACACACTTTCTTAGAGTACAATTTATTTTTACAGCTAGCATCCAGACTGAGGCTACAGTCTTCTAACGAGTCGGATGAAAAGTTACCGTCCTCTTTCTCTTTAGTAGGTTTTAGATCAAGATCGAATTCGTCTAAATCTCCATACTTTTTGGTTATTTCTGCAATCATTTTCTCTGTATCAGATTTGATAGTATCCACTATACTTTTGCCGTTGTCTTTGATATTTCTAGCGTCAAATCCTACGAAGAAACTTAAGGAATTTCTCTTTTTAGGATCTAAAGAGCTTGTATCTGATTTTTGATTATTTTGATTGACTTTATCAGCCCATTTACACTCCTCAGAGACAGGTGATACGGGACAGGATTTGTAATTTTTGAAAATACTTCGACTAGAAGGTTTAGGTGGTTTTTGTTTCTCTTCGTGTTTCGTCAAGTTTAAATGGAAATTTCTTGCTTTAGGCTCTTTATCTGGGAAAAGGCGATTGAAGACTTTAGACTGAACAGGTTTCCCTACATCTACTGTAAACGCCAAGGATTGTTTTTGAGGCAATTGCTCTTTGAAAACTATAGGTTTAGTATCGTATGGTGTATAATGGATTTTCTTATCGTTTTGATGGACACTTATATTTGCATGGGGAGGTACGTAAGGGGGCATATTCTCCAGATAGTCTGGAATTATTTTGTGGTTCAAATTGGCTGGTATATCATAGGGGTTCTTGTTTCTATAATCTAAATACGGATTTAGACTGTCGAAATAGTTCGAGTTTAGACTATCCAGTGTCTCTTCGGGACACGGGTTTATTCCTGGTGAGCATTTGGGAAAAATTTTGATTTCTGGTTAGTATATAGCGATGATATTATTGATTTTACTTATAGACGCTTCTATAAAAATATTTTCACATTAAAGGTTTTTCAGCTTAGCTTAGCATTTCAAAATGTTGAATTTCTGAGATTTTGATAGAAGCGTTTACAAATATTTAATGACAACACACTTTAATGAATCACACATTTAGTAAAATCGTCAAATATTTTTGAATTAAACTTTTCTTTAACTGTAATATTTATAGGAGGTCAACTATTAATTTTCTATTATAAATAATTAATATTAGATATTCAGTAAAACTATCAACAAAACTCAGCAAGACAATAACTGGCCTTAGAGGCGGCTTCAAAATTTTCGGAGTTCGAGTTAGTATTGAAAGGAAAACCGGTGCAGGTGGTTGTGGTGTTACTCGAGACAAACGATTGCAAGGGAAGGTGGTTTGATGTTATTGTCTCTTAGAACTTTCACCACAAAATAATTCTGAATTCTTATAATTCTAGATTGAACTTTAAGAGCCTACCAGACGCCAAATTGTTGAAAGAAGATATACATTTTAGCGTGCAAGAAAGAGAGAGATGCGATCGGTTTTTGTGCGTTTTTAACGAAATAAATTAATTAAAAACACACTATAACCAATATTAAAAAGTGGTATTGTGCTAATGAAGATTTTACAATTGTCTTTCTTATAAATATTTTATATTATAAAAAAAACTTGAAACGTATGAGATATACCTAGGTCAAAATTTCAAGAAATCGATATTATGTTCAACACAAAAATCTATCGAGGATTTTATCAGCAATCGTGTTTTAGCCTAGTGCGTTTTTAGTCCATGAACTGAAGTTGTCTGTGTTAAAATTTTAATTCATTAAACCTCAATAGTCTCGAGATCTAGAATTCTAGATCAAGGTAATAGTCTATTTGGCGCCAGACCGACTCTTAAGCTCTTTCCTGCTAAACAGGGCAGTTTCAAACGCTTCTATGAGTCTGATGAAGAAATACCTCTCCTTGAGTCTGATGAAGAAATACCTCTACTTGAGTCTGATGAAGAAATACCTCTCCTTTTTATACACCTTATGTGACGTAAAAGAAGTTGCGAGGGTCAGCTAGTTATAAATACGAGCTTGTATGACTGTGTTCAATAGTTACAACGAGATAACAAAACCAATAGTTGACCTCCTGATTCTCAAGTATATAAAGTTAAGCAACATACCGTAAGGCCTGGAATTGGATGGTATCGCCATGGAGATCGGTCGAGTGCGTCTTGAGCTGTCCTTTTCTGGTATGTAGGAGAGGTCTGTAGTTGACTGGCTGGACTTTAGATTTGAACGGAAGGCCACCTGTGTAATAAAATTGTAAATGTTAATAATGGATAATTACTATACATGCATATAGTCACGCCTTTATCCCCGAAGGGGTAGGCAGAGGCATAATATGCGCCCACATTTCACTTTATAGTTTTATGTCCCAAGTAATAGGTGAAGAGCCTAGTGCCGTGTTGAAATGAACAGGCGCAAGTCGTCGCGACCAGCATTTGTAATTTTTGAGCCGCCTATAAGGTCTTCAACTTGGCTTAAAGATTGTCATTTTACTGACAAACAGGTTTAATTTCGAGTTTTCCTTCTCTACGCAATGGATCTTTTTGCGAAAGTGTCCCCTTAGTCGCCTCTTACGACACCCTCGGGATGTATTGGGCTGGCGACATTTTGTACTCTCACCCGTCGCAACATGAGAATAGAGAATGAGAATTTCGTTGTGTGAGAACGTCCAACAATATTTATCTATATTTATTAATTTTTTTATTTTTATATTTATTTATTTAGTGCTGTTTACTATACTTCTTATTAATATTATTAAATGTGAAAGTTTGTGAAGATGTTTGGATATTTGGGTGCTAAATCATTCTAACGCTGGACGGATTTGGCTGAAATTTCATCGTCATCATCATTTTATGAATAAATCACTATAGGGTTCTTCAAGGAGAGTCTTAGAAGGTTCTTGCAGGGTCGGCAGCGCGAGTGTAGCGCCTCTGGTGTTGCAAACGTCAATAGGCTGCGGTGACCACAATTACCTGGTGGGCCGTATGCTTTTCTGCTATTCCAGTGGTATAAAAAAGTATTATAAAAGTCAACATTTTCTTCAGTGGTGGTTACCTTGCAGAAAAATCGACTTATAAAATTCTACAAGCTTTCGACTGAACTATAGAACACTCACGCTTTCCAACTGTCGCCTGGTCTCCAGGATCCTCCTGTTGAGTTCCTCGCGCCTCCTGGCGGCCTCAGGGTCTAACATCTTGGACGGAGTTCGAGGCGCCGGCGAAGGCCTGACCGGCACTGGAGCCCTGGAGAGGTGCTGCGCTGACAGGGACGTTGTGTTGCCTGTTGACAATATACTTGTTTTACTCGACTGACAGAAGAAGGGAATTGGTCATCAGTTCCAGGTAACAGTATACCACATTTCCAATGAATCGAACCTGTAAAATTTAGAAAAGTCCTTTCATCCCCATGACGGCAGCGTGACGTGAGGAACTTACGAACGCCTCCCTTAGAAGCGGGATCACACCCGAAACCCCCCAAAGACGCGGGATAGCACCCGAACCACCCCCTGGGCGTGGGTCTGTTGGGAGTCCTGGGACATCCTTCCGAGGGCTTACCCGGGGCTCACAACTATAGGCTGTTGGGCGTTACGTGAGGTTTTTTAGTCGGTAGGAGTCCGGCATAGCATCAATGAAGGATTTTGCCTCACGTTAAACAAAAAATAGGTCCTATCATTACTCAGAAAATGAGCTGATGATCTTCAACATTTATAGCCAAGAAAAGACTTTCGAACAATAAAAGGGATCAAAATCTGGTCTATCTATTGAGCAGCTTTGATGAGCTCATGCGCTAATAAACCAGCAAATGTACCACATGCAAATGAGGCTGCATTGAACCCCGGTATTGATGGTAGAGTCGCCGGGGTTTAAAACCCGTTTGCCACCTTAGTGGTGTAAAAAAAAGGATTACTCCATCTAATTGTAATCGAGGAATCTTTTAAATCTTAAGTTTTAAAGCGTTTCAAAAGATCGTTCCTCTGTCGCACTATAAAAACATGGAACGACCTGCCCGCACACGTGTTTCCCTCATCTTACAATCCCGGGTTCTTCAAGAGGAGCGTGAAGAGGCACATCACAGGGCCGCCAACTTGAGAACCACTGTCAGAAGTGGCCCCCAATCGCTAGATGCGCCACGGCGCACCATCAGGCTGGTGGCGACGACAATTTGGCGAGCTAAATATAAAAAAAACCCTAAGTACATTGCTATAAATTATTACCCGCTGTAAGATTAGTATCGTTATCAGCTCCACTGAGGCTGTCAAAAGCCGATTTGATGTACTGCTCCCTTCTGCCCGCCGTGTCTATGGACTCGCAGGACCCGGAGAGGGGGTTCCGTTCCGCGTCGCCGGATGGGGTGGATACCTGGTGAATATTGGATAGATTTGTTAAAAGTTTCCATTCGCTTTTCAGTCTATTTGGAACTGATATTATGTGTAGGCGTTGTCCTAAGCGAACGACAAACTCGTTAAGGCTTACTTATATACTCATCTTGGGGTGAACTTTGTACTAGGAAATATTCATTAATTTTATCTGATAAAAGTATATTTTTTTGTAATTTATTAGATACTCTTGCTTTTTTAACGGTTCAAAACACGATAAGGAAAACTTTGTTCAATCGAAATCGCTCTCGAAAAATGAGAAATATTGCAAAAATCTTAGCAAGTAATGGACTTTTTTGTCTAAATAAATTAGTTTATTCCTCATAAAAACAATATTTTACGGCTAGATTTGATCTTAAAACCCCTCAGATTTTATGACAATAATATTATGTATTAGAATCGAATGAAATTCGGCATTAGCGTACGCTGCAATCACTCGAATTGCCTTAGTATATGTCGATGTCGGTAAGCCTTGTCGCGTTGCGTCCCGTTCGCTCACCTAAGACGGGTAATCTATACTAATATTATAAAGAGGAAAGATTTGTTTATTTGTTTGTTTGTTTGTAACAAATAGGCTCCGGAACTACTGGACCGATTTGAAAAATTCTTTCACTATTGGGAAGCTACACTCTTTGCGGTGAACATAGGCTATATTTTATTCCCGTATTCCCACGGGAACGGGATCTACGCGGGTGAAACCGCGTGACGTCCGCTAGTACCCTATAATTGACTACACATAGACAAATTACATAAAAATTGAATTGATGGTTGAATGTTATGTACCACGCTGACCCGAAGGGTTTGTTTCGAAGGACAGCCAAGTGATGCTATAAGGGTTCCGTCTTTTCCGTTTGAGGTACGGTACGGTACCGTAAAAATAAATGTTCACTCACACAACCGGTCACTAACTCGTAAGTTCAAACAAAAAACATTTTCAAACGACAGTACCACATACTGCGATTGCGAGAAATTGCAAATGAATGATCGTTCCAGATCGAGATAATGTGTAGTTAATGAACGATAACCGAAATGTTAGATAAATGTTTGTCGCATACACAACCACCCATGAACCCAATAATAAATGACAACCAACGCTACAAGAACCAATGATACGCCATGACCAAAAAAGTTAAGGTATAAGTCCAAACTCGACTGCAAGCAGCATTGCTGTCACGGCGGCAAGGCGACAGTACTGAGTGCAGTCGCGACACTGCAGTTCGGAATGTATTCTAATACAAATCTATACAGAATGTATGGGGAGCAGTGGTGCGGTCGCGGCACTGCAGTTCGGAATGTATTCTAATACAAATGTATACAGAATGTATGGGGAGCAGTGGTGCGGTCGCGGCACTGCAGTTCGGAATGTATTCTAATACAAATGTATACAGAATGTATGGGGACCAGTGGTGCGGTCGCGGCACTGCAGTTCGGAATGTATTCTAATACAAATGTATACAGAATGTATGGGGACCAGTGGTGCGGTCGCGGCACTGCAGTTCGGAATGTATTCTAATACAAATGTATACAGAATGTATGGGGAGCAGTGGTGCGGTCGCGGCACTGCAGTTCGGAATGTATTCTAATACAAATGTATACAGAATGTATGGGGACCAGTGGTGCGGTCGCGGCACTGCAGTTCGGAATGTATTCTAATACAAATGTATCAGAATGTATGGGGACCAGTGGTGCGGTCGCGGCACTGCAGTTCGGAATGTATTCTAATACAAATGTATACAGAATGTATGGGGACCAGTGGTGCGGTCGCGGCACTGCAGTTCGGAATGTATTCTAATACAAATGTATACAGAATGTATGGGGACCAGTGGTGCGGTCGCGGCACTGCAGTTCGGAATGTATTCTAATACAAATGTATACAGAATGTATGGGGACCAGTGGTGCGGTCGCGGCACTGCAGCTCGGAATGTATTCTAATACAAATGTATACAGAATGTATGGAGAGCAGTGGTGCGGTCGCGGCACTGCAGTTCGGAATGTATTCTAATACAAATGTATACAGAATGTATGGGGACCAGTGGTGCGGTCGCGGCACTGCAGTTCGGAATGTATTCTAATACAAATGTATACAGAATGTATGGGGAGCAGTGGTGCGGTCGCGGCACTGCAGTTCGGAATGTATTCTAATACAAATGTATACAGAATGTATGGGGACCAGTGGTGCGGTCGCGGCACTGCAGTTCGGAATGTATTCTAATACAAATGTATACAGAATGTATGGGGAGCAGTGGTGCGGTCGCGGCACTGCAGTTCGGAATGTATTCTAATACAAATGTATCAGAATGTATGGAGACCAGTGGTGCGGTCGCGGCACTGCAGTTTGGAATGTATTCTAATACAAATGTATACAGAATGTATGGGGACCAGTGGTGCGGTCGCGGCACTGCAGTTCGGAATGTATTCTAATACAAATGTATACAGAATGTATGGGGACCAGTGGTGCGGTCGCGGCACTGCAGTTCGGAATGTATTCTAATACAAATGTATACAGAATGTATGGGGACCAGTGGTGCGGTCGCGGCACTGCAGTTCGGAATGTATTCTAATACAAATGTATACAGAATGTATGGGGACCAGTGGTGCGGTCGCGGCACTGCAGTTCGGAATGTATTCTAATACAAATGTATACAGAATGTATGGGGACCAGTGGTGCGGTCGCGGCACTGCAGTTCGGAATGTATTCTAATACAAATGTATACAGAATGTATGGGGACCTTGCCGTCGAGTTCGAAGTCATGCCTTTAAGCAAATTCTCGCACGCAAATTTGACCCGAAATGATACGAACCATTACGACCGACCCAAAATGTATGGCGACACAAATAACCGCGTATCCAGCGACCCAAAAGCGAAATAAATGATAAATTGTTACGTTTTTCGTTCTTGTATCATGGGTCCAAAGTTTCGAGTGTGGCTGTTCATGTCGGGCCAGGACTCTCACCTATTTTCAAAAACATATTTTACAACGCCATCTAGTCCAAATTAAAATACCTAGTAATAAACTGATAAAAATGCTAATATAATTATTATTCTAACTACGGTCGACTATCGATGAGTTGAAACTCGTTAATTTGAATCTTTCGATTATTAGAATTTTTCTCTTTTCCCTTGAAAAAAAAAACCAATAAATTTAATAAAATCAATATAACTTGAAATTGAGGGGGAAAACTTCTGCCTGTCAACATCCATCTCAGTATTAGTCGGATTGGTGGGACTTTTGAAATTTGTTTTATAATGGTGTACTTACTTCTTCCACCAATTTTCACCACTATTCAAATATATTTGCAAGTAAACAATATTTTTTCCTCTTTTTTGACTGAACTAAGCCTACAAAACGTCTTAAAAACATGAAGAAAGTTAATACTTTACCTCATCATCATCAGAATCGTGTCCAGATCCGCTGAGAGAAGCTTGAGGAGGAATATCCAGTCGGGTATCGGTGGTCCATCTCTTAGATCGCCTCATCGACTGACGCAGCTCTTCAGCGTCCATCGCGTTTACCATGAACTCGCTGAAATTGTAACAATCAATCGAATCAGTCACAAAACACTGTTAAGGAAATTCATACATACATTTGAATAGGCGCTGGAGGGTTCGATTCCCACCGGAGACAAATATTTGTGTGATCCATAAATGTTTGTCTCAAATCTACAACCAGTGTGTGTTCTACCCGTTATGACTTAAGGTGCCGAGACGTGGACACTTATGGCGGGGTGGGTCCGCGCCCTTAAGGTACGAGCTATGGAACGAGCTATGCTTGGAATGTCTTTAAGGGATAAACTTCTGAATGAGGTTATCCGGCAGAGAACTAAAGTGGCAGTTGCCTGCCACTTCAGTAGAACAACCGACGACCGATGGAGCGAGCGAGTTCTGGAGTGAAGACCGCGACTTGGCAAACGTAGAGTAGGATGTCCACCCGTCAGATGGACCAACGATCAGGAAAAGGTCCCAGGGAGGCCCTGGATGCGGAAGGAGCAGGAGCGTGAGTTGTGGGGGAAAACGGGAAGAGGCCTACGTCCAGGAGTGGACTACCATAGGCTGATCTTGTTATAGCTAGTAACAAAGACGCCATTCACTTACCCAGGCGTATCATCATTATTATTGCCGGGATAATACATAGTTCTGTTGCCTCGTTCTGATGAAGAAGTCCTTTCACCGTCCGATATATCTTCAATATCACCATCGTGTTCGGTAGACTCTTGATCCTGGAAAGAATTAGACATTAGGACACACGGCGGAAACTCCAATTCTATCACCTACACTAAAAAAGCACGCTGTTTCTCCAGAGCTTGAATGTGTGTGCAAGGTAAAGCAAACGTTCCCTCAAAACATCCTCCAATTATATGGCAGCGATGGCGGGGGTGGGGAAGCTTGCTCAGTGGGGGGCAGGGAGTTGTCTATCTGTATATAATACTATTATGTTATCTTTGATTATTATGAGTGGATGTACTGTGTGGTTTATGTGCTTGGCAAAAAAGAGTAGAAATACTGGAGAAATACTGTGCAGTTCATATGGCAACCGAAAGAATTACCAATCAGTATTCAGTAGCCAAATAAACTGAGGGTTCCGTACCAGAAAACGGTAAAAATCACGTTCAATGTATGGAAGACCCCTTGAGCCCTCCTTTTTTTCTGGTTTTAGTATTTGTTGTTCTAGCGGCAACAGAAATACATCATCTGGGGAAATTTTAGTTCTCTAGCTATCACGGTTCCTGAGATACAGCCTCGTGACCGACAGACAGACAGACGGACAGCGAAGTCTCATGAATAGGGTTCCGTTTTTTACCTTTTGGGTACGGAGCCACCACCCAAAAACCACCAATCAAATTTTATAATACATCATTTATTGACCGGATATGTGACGTTGTTGACAGTATTTTGACAATGTGGCCAGCATACAAAATATTCGTTCCATTTCTAAACTTCTTTGCCAAACTAGAGAGTTCAATATGCCGTGGAGTGGATTTTAATATCTACCACCATTTACATTTATCCTTGCGTATATATTTGTCATCATCATCTTCAAAATCGCACCCACATATGTTTCAATTATTAAACTGTATGACCTACAGCCTATTGTGTAAAAAAACTACAATACAATTGAATATGCAATTTCGAAAAGGGCACATGTCGGATATTTTGTGAAATACGTTTTTTTATACCAATGTGACGTAAATGCTTATCTACACCCGTTATGATCGAAAACAGCACATCTCTGGCATTAATTCTACTATAAACGTCATTGCCTGTACAGAAACAATTTCGAAAAGGGCACTGGGTTTGAGAGATGTGCCTTTTTCGAACTTCATGTTTAAAAAAGAGAGAAAAATGGGGGTCGAGCGTGGCCGAAGGTAGCCGAGTATTAGGTTATTTTCGTTACGGAATTTCTTGATTCGGTCTCCACGCTCAAGGCCCGCGATAGAAGCTATGCAATAGCTTAAAAATACATGAAATGTTTTTGAGCCGGTTCCCTGATATGACAGACAAAATCAACTATCAGTGGGCACTATAAATGGGCTCAAATAAATTTTAAAGCTAAGCCTTTATCAATGAGAAGTTACGGAAAAGCTGTACCGAAAAATCAAAAGGTTTCTTTTCAAGTGTATTATGAGTTTGTTTTTGACCCAAGTAAACCTGGTGAAGTAATCGCAAAAAACTATATAGTTAGTGACATTTCCCAAGAAGTTTACATACTTTCAAAAGTAAAAGGTAGGTACTTGTAGTAGCTTACCTAATCACGCAAATTTAGCTTATAGTGGCAAAGTACGTATAAATAATCTAAAAATTGCTGACATTTCAAAGGTGAAACAATACATACCGGCAGAATTTATAGACTTTTATGAAGAAATTTTACAATGGCCAACTACTACCGAAAGAGAGCCTGCAGAAGACGATTTTTAATAAAAGTTCATTACTCAGCACCAATATTAGTAATATGTTTAATTTTTAATGCCAGAAATAAAAAAAATACATAAATTTCAAATGTTTTTTTTATTTATTTATTGTACTCAAATCAGTAAATTTTGAAAAGGGCACATCTCACAAATATAAATTATCTAATAACACATTGATATTAATTTTAAAATTAATCAATTTAGCATTTTTCGAAGGCTTATTAACATCAAAATTTAACTCAATACTCACTTTTAGAAATTATGCAAAAGTTTGAAAAATAATCAGTTTTTTTCAATTCCTGAACATTTTAAATTTTCAGAGATGTGACCTTTTCGAAATTGCATATTCAATTAGACGAAGCTAATGCATCGGTTGAAGACTTAAAACCGAATAAGACATTTAATACATTGACATAAAGTTGAAATGACGAACGAAAACCGATCATTTCCGATGTTACCCGATGCACAAACTTTATCTAGTTGTACACAGATTATAGAACTAAATGCAGATGACGCTTACCAAATAAAAAGTGAGGCTAAGAAAGCAAATACTAAATCTAAAAGTGAGTACTGTAACGCGGCGGTGCTAACCACTGTTCACAGGTAACGAGTGATTTCTCATTTATCGTGAATAATATCGAAGGCAATCCCGGGTTCTTCAAGCGGAGCGTGAAGAGGCACATCACAGGGCCGCCAACTTGAGGACCACTGGCAGAAGTCTTACGAACTGTGAGAGTGGCTCCCAATTGCTAGATGTCTCCACGGCTTTCCATCAGGCAGGCGACATTAATTTGGCGAGCTTATTAAAATAAATCACATCTAGACAGTCTACACGGTACTCACTTTTGGATTTAGTAATTTTGCTTTCTTGGCAACACTTTTATGTTTGGTAAGCGTCATCTATTAGTTCTATGTATAATCTGCATGTGTGTGGTAGGTAATACTGGACTTAATTAAAAAAACTCATACCAAAATAAACACAATCAAAACCAACAAATACTCCATTTCCTTCAACAAAAAATAAAGAAAAAGTAAATAAAAAAACCGCACCTCATACTTAAAACTGCCAATGGACGAATCATCGGTATGATGTCGGGTCCGCGTGTCTGTGGCGCGACTTTGTGACAAGTTAAGCGTCTCCTAACGACCACAACAGAAACACAAAACATACATATGAATAAAGCAAAAATAAAATGCATTCGTACAAACAAAATTTAAAAAATGGTACAAATCATAATTGTGAAAAATATAGGGTAAGAAAACTGACTGTTTTAAGACTTTATATAAATAAATACTGCAATTGATAGCATAGTAGAACTAACTATACATACTGTACTTGAATGGTTAAATAATAAAAATGATTTATTCAAAATTGGACGTTATAATGGAATTTTCTTCACCAACAACGGTTTAAGAAATTTATTACCTAGGTGGGGATTAGAACCAAAATGTTGAAGTATAATTCGGGCGCAACGAGTATAATCCGGAACCTTGTCAAATGAAATGGAAAATGATAGATTTTCGAACCTTTTCGGTAACGCTCATCGTCATTTTCCATTTATAACACAAGATTATACCCACTGTGTAATATTGAGTACGAAAATAGTCATCTTATAAAAACCAAATACATAAAAACAGTCAGTAAACACCCATTCAAATAAAAATAAAAACTACAGCAACATGCATTTTAGACAAAGCGAGTAAAGCAAGCCTCTCACCTCAGTGGTCCACCTAAGGGTCCTAGGCCTCAGTGGTCCACCTAAGGGTCCTAGGTGTACCACTGTTAACTTTCTATATGTACAGATTTTAATGAACCCCTCAAATTTTTTTGAAAACCATCACTACGTCGCCGGCAAATATTAAGTTGGCCTTCGTGTGAAAAATCCGTCATAGATGCTATGCCCGGACTCTCACCGACTAAAAACCAAAACGTTCCCTACTTACTGCCTACGGTTGGGAGCCCCGGGTAAGCCCTCGGAAGGATATTAAGTGGGGTCCTTATTATTTACATTGACCCTCGACAAATTCTGAAAATTCTTTTCCTTAGACAGTCGAGAGGTGGGGCTCAAGATTGGATTTTTTGTTAGATGGGTCGGAACCCAGTCAATTTTAAGAACCACTGTTTTAAAATACTAACATTTTGTTTTAGATAAGCAGCTTTTAATTTTAAAGCAAGATTCATGCAAAAATACTACGAATAAAAAAATCATGCACGATTTAAAATAATTAAAAAAAAATTGCAACTAATCATAACATATAAGTATCCTTATTCGTTACGTTATAGGTTAGAATCATGCTGTCAGTTTGTGGTTATGTAATATTGCAACATACAAAAGCATAAAATGATACTGTGTAGAGTTATTTACATGAAGATTAAAAATACATTAATCAATTTAAAACAAAATATTTACTGAAATAGGGGAGGGGAGAGGAGAGAGAAAACTGTGAGCAAGACTGTCGTAATACTATCTAAGTGTCATAGAATTATATTCTCTCTTCGTAATACTACTCCCCTTAAAAGGTAACTGACCTACCTATAATACTATAAATCATACTATGTATTAACAAATTACCGAGAGTAGAAATTGCCTGCCTCGGTAGATCTCGTATGAATTTTTATTTTCTATACTAACATTATAAAGCGGAAAAAATTTATAGTTTGTTTGCATTAAATAGGCTCCAGAACTACTGAACCAATTTTATAAATTCTTTCACCAATATAAAGCTTATTTATTAACAAGTAACATAGGCTATATTTTATTTCCGTATTCCCACGGGAACGGGAAATACGCGGGTGAAACTTAATGTCGTCTAGTAAACAAATATAATGGAATCTATAATAATCAATTTAATTTTCCAGCATTTAAAATGAAATTAAAACTTACACAAAATACGATGAAATGACAGAAATTCGTGCATGAAATTGAACGAAACATCACAAAAGCTACATTCGATGGACAAAAAATGCAAAAAAAAACGAAAAAAAACCTTATTTTTGTTAAGGGTCGGTGACAACGCGAAAAGGTCGTAAGTTCTCGTGAAGGTTGTGTCGAAATGCTTGAAAAGTGCTTCTATCCTCGGCAACTGGGATATGTTGAGCGATTTCGGCCTCTATATCACCGTAACCAGGTTGTGTAACCGTTATTTTTGTTATGTAACCGTTACACTGTGAATGGCTTGACTTTTTTCAGTTATACGTTATCGAATTAATAGCACTTCAATATAGTACGTACTATAAGTCACTCAGTGTAGAAAATTTTAGATAAATTTTAGAAAACAGTTTAGAAAATAGTGACTCATAACTTATGAGTCACTATTTTCTTAACGCGTATCCCTACTAATATTATAAATGCGAAAGTAACTCTGTCTGTCTGTCTGTTACGCTTTCACGACTAAACGGTTGGAGCGATTGAGATGAAATTTAGTATAGGGATAGTTCGAGGCCCTGGGAAGGACATAGGCTACTTTTTAACCGACTGCGCAGAAGGAGGGTTATGATTTTACGCGATAACCGACTTCTACGCGGTCGAAGCCGCGGGGAACAGCTAGTCGACTGTAAATTAAACGACCCAGTTTTGTTTGAAGGGTCTCAAGAATAATTATTATATTCGACCGGGATTCGAACTCACGTCTTCCCTTACTAAGGAATTACTTTAAAAGTTTAGTGACTGTGTCAATAGTTACGTCAGTAGTTAATAGTTGACTAATTAAGTTACTTCTAGTGTAAGTAATATGTAAACTTTTCTACAAATAAAAGCAATTATTACTTTATTAATTGACCAAATATACCTAATATTAATTTGTGTAGTTGTAAAGTAAAAAAAAAATAAAACATCATAGATAACTAAAAAAAGGAAACCATTCACAAAAAGAGAAAAAAAAATGTTACGAACACAGAAAAATAAAAGAAAAAGAAAATAATAAAATTATGAAATGAAATGAAGTTTGATGTCTGACACAATTTTAAAATCAATCACATGATCTAAAGTCCAGTAAATATTCGCAGAAACGGAGCGCCAGACAAATGGGTTTTAGTGTCATGAAACTACTATACATACTTGATTTCGGAGTCATAAAACTATTGCAGATTCGTATTTAAACGTTGCGAAACCCAAGCGCGTAACAAATTATAAATATGATTTTTAAATCATGAATCCATAAATGTTTCTGATTTTGAAATCATGACTATTCCCAAAGAAATGGATTAAAATCAAGAAACGCAATATTCTGATTTTAGATTCATGACACTAATGTGAGCTCATGATTCCAAAATCATGAAGTCGTAATAATTCCCAAGAGTGCCACCTACATATTTGCAATATCTATCTATATCAAATCGCGACTCGGCAAACGTAGGGTACGCCAGATGGACCGACGACCCGGAAAAGATCTCAGGCTGGGACTGGAAGCGTTTAACGCAGGACCGTGTGTTGTGGCGTTAAGCAGTGGACTGCCATTGGCTGATTTGATTGATATACATCAAACTTCATCACATTTCAAGTAACACGTAAACGAACACATCACCAGTGGTGAACAATACCATCACCCCATCACCACGTGAGTCGTTAGACAAACAATGTTATTTACTTGAACACACTAAGTTTTATAGCGATGATTCGTACCTACGAAAAATTTACAAAATTCCGTCAAGATCCAAAGACCTTATATAAGGTCTACGGATCTTGACGGAATTTTGACACGACCCGGTTGCCCGGACGGACACTGACCCGGTTGGTATAATCTTAAAACAACTCTTCAACTTAAAAAAAAACGCATTTAAAACTCAGTATGTGATATGTACAGTAAAATATAAGACTGTGTTGAAAGGTCAAAAATTGTACATTTTGATTAATTTTGATTTGATTTTTTATTTCGTCACCTCAAGACGTATATAAGGTGGAAAAATTGGTTGGTTCCGGGTAGGTTTCGGTTGCCAAGTGGTTAAGGCGTCCGCACGGTATGCAAGAAGACGCAGGTTAGAATACTGCTCGAAACCAATTCTTTTTCTATTTTCAAAAAAAAATTTCACTATGGCCGGTCCATGGATGAGTGACCATCCATGTGATCACTTTGTGACATTAATTTAAGCGTTTCCGTGCTTCGGAAGGCACGTTTAGTCGTTGGTCCCGGTTGCCAGTAAAATGGCAGTCGTTAAGCTAAGTTGAAGGCTTTATTTCAACAGCAGGCAGTCACAACCTGCGCCTGTCCATTTTAAACACGGCAATACGGCTCACCACCTATTACGTGGGACAAATTATACAAAAGGTGAAATGTGGGCATATAATATGCCTCTGCCTACCCCTTCGGGGATGAAGGCGTGACCATATGGATGGATGGATGGTATTAAATTAATATATTAAAATAAAGGTTGAGTAGGTGGAATTACTAGCTAAAAAAATTCAAATTTAGTAATTTTAACTTTTTTTATTACTAAAATTTAGCTAATTATTTAAGAAAATCTTATTTGCTATTAATATCATATTTACAACTAAAAGCAAATTTCCCACATAATATCAGATTACGACATAGGTATCGACAAATTCTCAAATATTTTATCGACATGGTTCAACCCCTAGGGTAAGTGACATTTATGGCCCAAAGTGCTAATTCGTATTGTGGATACTATAGTCAACAATAGATTTACATAAAAAGTTATACCGACATTTCAACATAGTCAAAAAACAACATAGAATTCCCCAACTCTTCATATACAAGAAAAAATATATGAACGAGTCCCAAATCTTCTAGAAAGTAGCTCATAAAGATATATCCATCTCTTTCCCTCTCATACAAATCACTAACCTGTTTGACAGTTGTCTCTTTCCGTTTCTCAATGTACCGCGTGTCTGTTCCACTGTCTAAAGAGCTGTCTTTTGAGCCGTCTGAGTCGCCTCGCTTTTCTGGGAAATGGGAATAATAGTAGTTTATGACACTGTTGCATAATATGGGTTCTTATCACACGAGTGTTATAAGACCAAGTTATGTACAGTGTCATACACTACTTTATCTACTCTCATACTATAGTACCTGATTTCATTTTGTTGTGATATATAGTTGCTCCTTGATTTCGCCGGTAACAGTTCCATGGTCATGTTTGACGCAGTTTCCAGAATGTCTGGTGGTGTACAATTACCACCATCCTCGCTTTAAGACATGTTTTTACACAAAAACTAATTTATTTTACAAACAAAACCAAACTTTGTTTAATTTAAATTATGTAAAATGTTGGCGCCAAGGCGCAAACATCGATTGCGCATGCGTGTTTCTTTTTTTTTTAGGCTGCGGAGACCATAGATTTAGGATTTTTCGCTACTCTGGAGACACAATTTTTTTTTTAAAGTAGAGGTTCAAACTTCTTTTTCAGCTGGAGATTGTTTATGGTGTATCGTAATGATTAAAAAGTTTTATTATGATATAGGTGTCCATACAAGACCTGAATCGTAATAAAACTTTTTTTTTGGCCTGTGCGTAATGTTTGTCATAATAGTATTGATTTCAATTTTATAATCTTTGTATTATAGTATCAGAGTAGATAAAAATAGTTAGAATATTATAAGTGAAGGCCCTGTGTGGCGACAGGAGAGTATACAAAATGTTGTCACCTCAATTTATCACGAAGGTCTCGTAAGAAGCGACTAAGGGAAAACTAATGCTTTATTTTGTATTGCGTAAAGTATATTTTAGGCAGAAATTTGATACAGTTTTGGCCAATTTTATCAGGATTGCTAATGAACCGATATAGGCATAAGTTACCTAGCATCACGGGATGGTTTTTCTGCTTCGCTTTTGGTCGTGACCCGTTATCTAGTATATTGTTGATCGAAGAGGACTACTCCATATTAATTCCGTTCGTCAGTAAAATGACAATAAATTATGAAGCCAAGTTTAAAGCCTTATGGGCGGCTTGAATGATTTCAACAGCAGGCAGTCACAACCTGCACCTGTCCATCTCAACACGGCAACAGGCTCACTCACTATTAAGTGGGACAAAACACATGTGAAATGTGGGCGTTTACTATGCCTCGGCCTTACCCTTTGGGGTTTTAAGGCGTGATCATATGTATAAAGAGGAAAGATTTGACTGTTTGTTTGCATCGAATAGGCTCCGGAACTACTGAACTAATTTGAAAAATTCTTTCACTGTTGGGAAGCTACACTGTCCGCGGTAGACATAGGCTCACGTATTCCCACGGGAACGGGAACTAACGTGAACATCATACCACAAAAGATGGAAACCTACATACTAAATACGCTGAGGCTATGGACACATAGACAACGCTCACAGAGTTCATAGACGAGGTCAAACATTTTCATAGTATTTCTCGATACTGATTTGTGCGTGAGTGTGTGTTGCAGAGGGTAGGTGTGAAAAAAAGTACATTTTTTTTTGTTTAACGTGAGGGAAAATCGTCATGGATGTTATGTCGGACTCCTACCGATTAAAAAACCTCACGTAACGCCCAACAGCCTATAGTTGTGAGCCCCGGGCAGGCCTCCGTCACTCGCTACAAGTCGTTTTATAAGCACCTACTCCTAAGTATTATGACGCAGAACTAACGTGGCCGACCGGCAGAGGGCTGCCACATGCAAGACCGAGCGAAGTGCGCACAACCAATGTACATTTCCCGCGTAAAATAATATTTCGCTTTATTTAGTCTTGCTTTTTTTTTCATCTTACTTCTTACTAATATTCTAAAATTAAATGCGAAAGTGTTTGAGTGCGGATGTGTAGATGTGTGATGTGTGGCTGATATTTGATACAGGGATAAATTGTAGTCTGGAATAACAAATATGTAGGTTACTTTTTAATCCGGGAATAAGTTCCCATTGGAAGCGGGAAAAGGAAAAACTTTAACGCAGGCTAAGCTGCGAGCATCAGCTAGTTATAATATAATTCTTATATAAAGAAGAAGAAGTTATAAAATATTATTAAGTTTTTTTTCAGACACTGTTTTTATTGTTTTTTGTAGTTATATGTATTTTTGTTACGTGCTTACAACCCTAATGTTGTCAATAGTTGTCACTCGATGACGCAATCATACGGTGTGCGCACGAATCTCGACTCTCGGAATACGTCGTAGAGCATGTTTTCCACTGTAGCGATATGTTATAGCTAATATTTTTGAGGTTAAGTATGGGAGTGATGTATCTGTTACGTAGTAACTATTATTTAATCTGTGCCCCGGGTAAGCCCTCGGAAGGATGTCCCAGGACTCCCAACAGACCCACGGCCAGGGGGTGGTTCGGGTGCTATCCCGCGTCTTTGGGGGGTTTCGGGTGTGATCCCGCTTCTAAGGGGGGGCGTGCGTGGGTTGCTCACGTCAGAGAAAAATAGTACATACAGCTAACTCTAACTTTGTCGCTCGGCTCCATACTAACGTCGAATTTTTAATTTGACGAAGTGAATCGACGGCGACTACTGTCACTTCTTCATACAATGTTGCTTATTTTCTATGACGAAGTGACATTAGCTGCTGTCGATTTGCTTCGTCTAATTAACAATTCGGGTATACGCCTCTACGCCAGCGGCAAAGTTAGAGCGAACGGGTAGTACATGAGATTGCGTTTTGTACCTTATTATTTAGTGATAATACTGACCATGTGAGGGCTGTATCCTCTGCGCCCACTTGCCCCTGGCGGGAGGCTGGGGTGTGGGCTCTCCGGACAGAGCCTCGTCTCCTAAGCTCTTCTTGGCCCACGTGGGGAGGCGACCGATGCGGAGGCTAAGATAAGATAAGATAACATATATTTCCTTTATACTTTTGATTGTTGGCTCTAATTGAATGATCTAATGTCAAAAGTTAGTGTAAACACCTTTGAGAATGCTATAATAGCGAAACCGGTTAGGTATTATTAAAATTATAATAAAAGTTGTGGAATAGTACAAGTGAGTGAGTTTTCATAATGTAAGATATATTTATTTGCAAAACATGTGTAGGTACAATACAATAAGTACATGGTTAAATGCTTATTATGATGAGGATCAGTAAAGGTATAGCAAATTCCAAAAAAAATGTATCCCCGTTATTCTCTAGGACATCAGAATGATATATCTTTTTGAATTATCTAAATCGGACTATTACTTACGGAGATATTTAGCAATGAACTCACACTCAAACATAGTTACAAAAATCTAACAAAACCCTGCGCGTCTATACCGCGGCTCCGGCTAACTGGCAGGGATTTGGGTGATGTGACGTCACAAGCTACCGCGTCGGACACTCGGCGAACTTCTCTAGTTATTTGGTCATAACTTCTTTAATTTTCGTCGTAGAACAAAAGTTTTGCACTGTTTAATAAGGATTTCTAAGGTCTATAAATCTGCACTACCTAAAAACGTTACGGATCCTCATTGCAGATCTTAAATTAACATTTTATGTGTCAACATGTTTAAACAAAACAAAATTGGTTTACAAATATGATGGCATATAATTATTACCATTCCCTGACGAACAAGTATAAAAGTAAAATTAGGAAGTATTAGTTCACATTGTCACACATCATCTAGCCAAAATTAACTAATATAAGCTTGTGCTATGGGATCTAGACGACTGATATACATATTTATATATTTCTATATACATACACCCGTGTGGCGACGGGGTACCGCGTTATGACGGGTAAGAGTACAAACTGTCGCCAGCCCTATTCACCCCGAGGCTGTCGTAACAAGCGACTAAAGGAACGCTTTCGCAAAACGATCCATTGCGTTTAGAAGCCTCGAAATGAAACCCGGTTGTCAGTAAAATGATAATCGTTGTTGAAGGCCTTATGGGCGGCTTGAAAAATTATATAGCCGTGTGTTGAAGATTAAAATAAAATAAAAATAAATATTTACGGACTTTTCACACAACGCTATCTTATCCCAAAGTAAGCTAGGAATAACCTGCTTGTGTTATGGGTATCAGACCACGAATATTAATACTTATAAATACATACATATTATAGATATAAACACCCAGACTCTTGAGACAAACATTTATGGGTCACACAAATATTTGTCTCCGGTGGGAATCGAACCCACGACCTCCAGCACCGCAGGCGGTATCACTACCGACCGCGCCACAGAGGCAGTCACATTGCATACGGGAACTATGAAACGCCTACTAGGTAGTTCTGAATAGCAATTAGTTATAGTTTAGGATAATTGATATTTTTTAAGCACAGGAACTCCTGTTAAGTCACTTGTGCTAAGTCATCAAAGGATCACTTCCTTGGTTTATTCCTGAATTTTTACTTAAATACTACCAAAGTCACTACAGATCCCGAACATGGTCCTTTGAGCCGGATGCCGGACTATGTATGTATGTATAATCCAATCCTACGCAATCTGGCAATAATGTAAACATGTCATGTTTTGACAATCGTTGTCTAAGACAGATGAGTAGAAAAATATAGTACGACAAATCATTGAATTTTTTACTTTCCTGAGTAGGTATTTTAAATGAAAATAAACTGTCATAAAGAAGTTATTTGGTGTCGAAATGATTGTAAGAACAAAATAAAATAAAAAATAAAATAAAATTTATTCCCTTTGAAATTTTTAAAAAATTATTTAGGTTTGTCAAAATTTTTGTGACTCTACCGGGGGTTCGGAAATGCTACAGACTGAGAAGAACACCCCAAGAAACTCAGTCCGGTCCCTCTTATTCATCTTAGTATCTAATACAGTTTTTTTTTTAAATGTAGAAAGGAGCAATTCGTGTCACTGCCAGGCAGTCTTGTCTTCTAGAAAGTCTTTAATGCTATAATAAGCTTTCTGGCACAATTTAAGCTTTACTAGTTTTTTAAATTTATTAACTGACAAACTTGTTATGGCTGTCGGCAATGTATTGTACATTCGAATACAATTACCCGCAAAAGAATTGCTTATTTTATACACATAACATACTATACATATATATACATAACATAACACTGTATGACTCCTGGATACTGGAATATAATCAGGGTGAATACTGAATTGCAAGTAACTATGGATATATAGGATACTAGCTGACCCGCGCAACTTCGTTTGCGTGATAAATCAAGAACCGCTTGACCGATTTTGTGCCAAATTCACATAAACCATCTACTAAATAGTCCGAACAAAGCCTAAACATTTGGTTTGAATAGGTAAGCCCGATCTCGACTTATAAAATTACAACGAAAAGTGGCATTGATTTTTTATAGGATTTTATTGAAATACAGTATATCGAAATAGTGAAACTCACGTATAATCCGGTACAACAGGCGGTGTGAACTTATTCTCTTCATAAGGTATATCCCTTGGGGGGGAGCCGAAGTGTGAGTCGCTCTCACTGTCTAGACCGGACATGCCGTTACTGGCTGGCAGTTTTCTGGAAAAATACATTTAAATCGTTAATTTATTACATACGTATTATTATAATACTGGGACATCCTTCTGAGGGCTTATCTGGGGCTTCCGACCGTAAGCAGTAGGTAGGAAATGTGTGGTTTTAGTCGGTAAGAATCCGGCATAGCATCCATTACGGATTTCCACAGTACACGTAAAAAATAAAACCGGTCAAGTGCGAGTTGGATTCGTGTATAGAGGTTTCCGTACCTTAAAACGACATAAAATCACGTTTGTTGTTTAGGAGACCCCTTAATGTCCCCTTATTTTCTGATTTAGTGTTTGTTGTTATATCGGCAACAAAAACACATCTGTGAAAATTTCAGCTCTCTAGCTATCATCGTTGACTCCCAAACTGAATTTCGACAAATCCTTCTACGACAAGATTTTACTTCGACAACATGACACTCCGATACGACTCAATTTCGACAAAATTTTAGATCGAAACAACCTAATGTCGACACTACTGTACTCCGACAAAGCGTTTCTTCCTTTGTCGGAGTAGAGTAGTGTCGGGATTACGTTGTTTCGATCTAAAATTTTGTCGAAATTAAGACTTATCGGAGTTTCATGTTGTAGAAGTAAAATCTTGTCGTAGAAGGATTTGTTGAAATTCAGTTGGGGAGTCCCTTTGGGTACAGAACCCTAAAAATGCCTTACACGTGCTAAGAGAAGTTTTGATTTAAAAAAACGTGCCTTTCGAAACACATATCAACCTGGTATACAAAAATATACTAACTTCCCCTGCCGTATGGCCTGCTGAGCTAATCTGGCCCTCATAGTAACGACCATGTCGTGCGGCACGCGCCACACGAAGATGCAGCCGTCGCCGGACGCCGAGATGAGGTGCTGGCAGTCGGGCGTGAACCTGCAGATAAGAATATACGACACATTTCACTAAAACCATAAAGCTTATTGACATTATTCATTACAGTTTTAAATAGCGCGCGTTTGAAGCGCTCGTGGCCCCGCGGACTCAGTGTTCTGTAAACGATCACTGCAGTAAGCAACATTTACTATGGCCGGACATGGATGGGTGACCAGCACGTGGACCACTTTGTGACATTTATTTTCGAGCGATTCCGTGCTTCGGAAGGCACGATAAGCCGTTGGTCCCGGTTGTCAGTAAAATGACAGTCGTTAAGCCAAGTTGAAGGCCTTATGGGCGGCTTGGAAAAATTTCAACTGTGGGTCGTCACAACCTGCGCCCGGGTCGGCAGCGCGTGTGTAGCGCCTCTGGTGTTGCAAACGTCTATAGGCTACGGTTACCAACCTTCCGGTGGGCCGTAAGCTTGTCTGCCACCTAAGTAGTATAAAAAAAAAATTGTCTAAATCTCCGCTGTAATGTAAATTCAGAAACCGGGAAAATGCGAGTCGGACTTACGCACGCAGCGGTCCGTACCAAAAAATTGTTTTATGAGAGCCCCTTAATTTTATTGTTCGGTTTTTAGTTTTTAGCCCCTCTCTATAAAATAGATTGCAGAGGGGCTTATGGCGAGACTTGTGTCTGTAGTCTGTGACTGTTGCATTAAATTACGTCACTAGGCCACTTGGATCATCTGTTCAAAGTTTGAAATAAAACAAAAATCAAACAACGTCAATTGGATTGAACTTTCACTTTCACAATAAACGTTAGAGAGGCAGTCGGGTGAGACCGTCTCACGGCTTCTTGTTGATGTTAAAGCGGCAATAGAAAAACATTATTTATGAAAATTTCAACTGTCTAGCTGTCATGGTTCATGAGATACAGCCAGACAGACATACTATACTATACTATCTTCACGCCAAATCCCTTGCGGGGTAGGCAGAAAGAACCGAGCGCCACACGGCACGGTCCATACACACCTCACTCGCCTCTTCAACTTTCATTTTTCTTTTCATGCATGCACGTCGGTTCCTACGGCTCTTGACACCACCTTCAACTAACACACGATGAATTTGGTCGTGGTAGGTGTGTCGTGGCCTTCCCCGACTCCTACGTCCATCCACTTTCGCGTTGTATATCTGTTTTGTCATTCTTTCATCTCCCATTCGTTCCACATGCCCGAACCATCGTAGCATGCCCTTCCTTACTTTAACACCGACACTCTCTTTCAGACCAACTCTCTAACATACATACTACTAATATTATAAAAATGAAAATTTGTGAAGGTATTTGAATGTTTGTAACTCAATAGCGCTCTAACGTCTAAACAAATCTAACTGATTTTGGTACAGAATTAGTCCAATTTTTATTTTTTTTATTCGAACTTGAAAATTCGTAAAGTTTGAGATTTCGACTGCCTCTGTGGCGCAGTCGGTAGTGATACCGCCTGCGGCGCTGGAGGTCGTGGGTTCGATTCCCACCGGAGACAAATATTTGTGTGACCCATAAATGTTTGTCTCAAGAGTCTGGGTGTTTCTATGTATAATATGTATGTATTTAAAAGTATATAAGTATTAATATCCGTGATCTGATACCCATAACACAAGCAGGTTATTCCTAGCTTACTTTGGGATCAGATAACGTTGTGTGAAATGTCCGTGAATATTTATTTATTTATTTTCAAAAATAATCTAGTAGTCGTATCGCGGGAGTTTGACTTTGATGTTTTATATGATTATGAATACAGTATTCAAGAAGAAAACGGCTGTGACAAAAAATCGGCTGTTAATAAACATAGTGCGCTCTTCAACGGCTGAACGGATCCGGCTGAAATTTAGTACAGAGACAGATTATACTTTTTTTTTTATACGCTGGAAAAATCCTACATGGACGATATGCCGGACTCCTACCGACTAAAAAACTTCACATAACGCCCAACAGGCTACCCACGGGTACCACTGCAGCCTCGTCTAGAGGCGACAAATTATTCTCTGCAACAACACATAGGGTACTTTTTATCCCTAGAATATGTTCCCATGGGAAGCAAAAACGGGAATTCAAGCAGCAGATTAGTAAATATATGTAAATTAATACATACTTCAACCCAGTAACGATCTCTGAATGTCCATACATAGTGGCCATACATTCTCCGGAGTAATAATCGTAGACGCTTAATATCTTGTCTGTGCTGGATGTCGCTAGGTATATGCCGCTGTTGTCCAGCGCCACCTGGAAGCATAGGAGTGATTAGTAACTGTGATATGGTAACTAGACAAGAAATAAAGACTGTATGATCCTAAAGTAGGCTAGGATTAATTTGCTTGTGCTATGGGATCTAGCCGACTGATACACATACTTAAATATTTCTAAATACATAAATATTATACATAGAAGACACCCAAATTACGGAACAAACATAAGTGGATCGCACAAATATTTGTACCGACCCGGGAATCGAATCCAGGACCTCAGCGCGTCTATTCTGTAACCGATCACATAATATTTATTCACATATAAATAGAGTACATTAGGTGTTCACTAGTTACATAGATTACAGATCTTCTATTTAGCCACACAGGCATGTGAAGCCACACTGCAGAATGCAATCGTAGCTGTTCTCAGACGGGTGACTAATTTAATTTGTAATAACAGCGGGTCGTCGCAACCTGCGGCTGTCCCTTTCACCACGGCAGTAAGTAACGGTTGGAGTAGGTCTTGACAGCTGATTAAATAAGCGTCAGTCCCGGCAAGACAGAAGTTCAGGTCTTGGTCGGGACTGATAATTATTTCTCATTTTTAGATGCGGTGATACTAATATCATAAAGAGGCAAGATTTGATTGTTTGTTTTGCATCGAACAGGCTCCGAAACTACTGAACCGATTTGAAAAATTCTTTCACTGTCGGGAAGCTACACTCTTCGCAGTGAACATAGGCTATATTTTATTCCCGTATTCCCACGGGAAAGAGAACTACGAGTATGAAACTAATAACGTAGTAAATCGCACCTTTATAAGAGTACCATCCTCGGCCGTTGTTCCACGGAAGGTCTTCGTATGTCTTCCGTGGGCTGCGCTGTATACTCGAACGTTGCGGTCCTTAAACGAGAAACACCATAGATTTCGTTATTACTAGGAAATTATATAAGAAAAAAGTAAGACATTATTTCACACATCGTTATCTATCTCCAACTAAGCTAATATATGCTTATATTAGCTTATACAAGCTTATAAGAAAGTGTGGTAAAAAATGCAAATACTAAATCCAAAAGTGAATACTACATTTATGATGTTGTGTGAAAATGTCCACAAATATTTATTTATGTATGTATTTATTATTGACTAGCTGATGCCCGCAGCTTCGCCCGCGTCAAATTTGTTCTTCCCGTGGGAATTTATTCCCGGGATAAAAAGTAGCCTATGTGTTATTCCAGACTATAATGTATCTCTGTACCAAATTTCAGCCCGATCCGTTCAGTCATTTGAGCGTGAAAGAGTAACAAACATCCACACTCACAAACTTTCACATCCTATCCTACTTCCTACTAATATTATAAATGTGAAAGTTTGTGAAGATGTTTGGATGTTTAGATGTTTGGATGTTTGTTACTCAATCACGCTCTAACGACTGAATGGATCTGGATGAAATTTGGTACAGGGATAGACTATAGTCCGGAATAACACATAGGCTACTTTTTATTCCGGAAAAATGTTCCCACGGGAAGCGGGTATGGGAACCAAATTACACGCGGGCGAAGCCGCGCGCATCAGCTAGTTTATAATATTAGTAAGAAGATATAACGTGGGGTAGGACGTCCACCCGCCAGATGGACCGACGACCTGGTAAAGGTCGCAGGCTGAGACTGGGTGCAGTAGGCACAGGACCGCGTACTGTGGCGTGAGTTGAACGTATTCACTTCTAAAGAATCGACACAGTACTCACTTTTTGATTTCAGGTGCGGTTCCACTTAGGCGGAGCGGAGAGGAGCTGTGTCGCGATTCACCAATGACATGGCTTAAAATCCACATCTCTTCTCCATTCCGCACCGTGATTGTTGAATCGCGACACAGCTCCTCTCCGCTCCGCCTAAGTGGAACCGCACCTTTAGTGTCTGATTTTGGTCTTAATTTTTTGTTCGTCATGGTGTCATCTGACTTTAGTCCTTTAATCTGTGCTTTAGAGAGTGAACGAGTAACAAACATCCAGAAATAACAAAATAAAGTAAAATAAAATGTATTCTATTTGAAATTTAATATAATTTAATATTTACATAGAAGGTTCGGAAATGCTACAGACTGAGAGAACGCCTCAAGAAACTCAGTCCAGCTTTTTAAAAGAAAACCAGACACCCATATACTCACAAACTTTCACATTTATAATACAAGCACAGGGCGGAAACTCCAGCTTGAATGTGTGCGTGTGATCAATAAAATGTAAGCAAATTGTCCGTCAACGCGCACGTCAACTCTACTGACAGCTGTGGCGCGACAGGGAGTCGCCGATCTGTATGTAATACTATTATATTATCTCTGATACAAGTAAGATGTGTCTACAGACCTGACAGGCAGTAAGTATATGCCTGCCCCCCGCATCCACCTCCATATCGTATAACGTTGTCCGTCCGGACACGTTCTGGCCTCGAGCGAACTGGTAACTGCCGTCTTGTGTCTGTGGACAACATTATTGATAAATAACTAAATTAAAATGGACAAACTGGCCCTGTTTCATGACATATCCGGCTTAATGCCATACTTCCAAGGGCTTATCCGAGACTCCCGACTTTGTCTGAGCAAGAATATGTGTCCGGCATAGCATTCATGAGGTCTTCCATGTGATACAAGAATCCCAGCCCACATAAGCGACTTGAAAATTTTCAACAGCGGGCAGTCACCACCTGCCCGTTTATTTCAACACGGCCGTATCGCTATGGGAAAAATTCTAAAATGGTAAGATGTGGGCATGTGATATGCCTCTACCTACCCCTTCGGCGTGATCATTATGTATTTATGTAATAATAATAAAATGATAGAAAAGTCAAAACTGTACATTGGAAACATTAAAAAAAAAATACTCGCTGGGTGTTCAACATAAGATACCGATGCCGAAAATATAGTTAGAATTTTTTTGTCTGTTTGTCTGTTTGTCGGTTTGTCTGTTTGTCTGTTTGCTTTGCTTTGTCCGGAAGGATCTCGAAAAGACCTCAATAGATTTGATTCAAATTTTCCACAAATATTAACTAGGGGTAGGGTCTTCAAATAGGCTATATATTATAACGCTACATATCCTAAGGACTAAGCAGAGAGCAAAAAAAGGGCATTTTATCTTTTCACGCGTACGAAGTCGCGGGCAACAGCTAGTTTATGTAATAACTTCATAGCTAACCCGCTCAACTTCATATTCGTAAGCCATCAATCTTGATGCAACAAACAACCCATAATTTTCCATACCATACCCGGCTTAATGTCAATACGGATCAAGGCCATCTTTCCGAGGGCGTAACCGGTACTACCGACTTTAGGCAGATGGAGGGGCACCGTGTGGTTTTAGGCAATAGGAGTCCGGCATAGCATCCATGATGATATTAAAGTTCTGTAGTTTTACTATGGTTCCTTTCTTGAGACGGATTGTTTCTTCTGTAAGAAGGGGGGGGGGTGTCTGCTCTTGTACCTATTTAGTAGCCTGTATTTGCCTCTGAAAATAAGCTAGGATATAATACTCACGGTCCTAAGCTGCCTAAACAGTATAGTCTTGTCAGCGCCACAGGAGACCATCTGTAGGCCTCCGCCCGCACTCAGGAACCTCACAGCCGTTATTGAGGACGAGTGGTCGTCTAACGTCTGCAGGACTTGGTACCCTGCCTCCCTCATTCCATTGGCAGGAAAAAACAGTCCCATAACTACTCCTAGCATCCTAGAAAAGACGGACCTACCCTTGGTTTACACCATATCTGGAGGCCATTGTTTCAAGGACTTGCCCGGGTTTCCGGATCATATTCAAACCATATTTAGGTCAAGGTCATCCTTTCAACGGCTTACCCGGGACTCCCAACCTTAGGCAAATGGTAGGACATCATGCGTTTTAGTTGGTAGGAGTCCGGCATAACATCCATGGTGATGCTGTAGTGACACTATGGTTCTTCACTATGGTTTGTTTGTTTCTTCCCACGGGGGGAGGGTTCTCCTTTCATATTGGTAACCTGTAGTAGCCTGTTCTCATCCCTGGTATCCTCTGTAAATAAGCTTAGATAAAATACTCACGGTCCTAAGCTGCCTAAACAGTATAGTCTTGTCAGCGCCACAGGAGACCATCTGCAGGCCTCCGCCTGCACTTAGGAACCTCACAGCCGTTATTGAGGACGAGTGGTCGTCTAACGTCTGCAGGATTTGGTAGCCCTGGGAACAAATGGTTTTGATTTGGTTATTTTACTTTCTTATTCCTCACACACACATATTGCTGTCGAGATATTGTGAAGTGTAACAGATGGTAACCTAAAAGATGGTTAGGTTGGAACAGTGACCCGAAGGCGAGCGAGCAAAACGAGGGGGCGGCGGCATCGGCCGCTGAGCGCTAGATGCCCTAATATTATAATTTTTATAATTTTTCCGGTGTAAGAAGGCATAGTAAGAAACGGTAAAATTTATTTAATTAACAAATAGAACCTGACTGGTTGAGTAGGATAAGAATAATGCCCGCCTTCCACTGCGAGCGAGTCGGATCCATTACGGACTCCGCTATACTCGTAACGATGATTTTCGATACATGTCAGTGGAAGGCGGGCATAAGAGAAGAATGGAGAATGTTAGGGGAGGTCTGTGTCGCATGGGCAACTTCTACAACTCTTTCTTTTGTTTGCCTTTTTTTATCCTTACTTATAAATATGAGAAACCAAATGCTACTATAGTGAACAAGATGGTTTTACATTAAAAGAATACAGATTATTGATACTGTTGATTGATGGCACTTGATGGAACTTGCTACACATATTGAAAACCCTCACTTGTACTGTTCCAGGTAGTTCTACATCATAATTACACTTCAAACGCATAAGTTTATGCGTTCGAAGTGTAATTATGATTTAAATAAGTAAATAGCCTTTGAGAATGCCGAAAGGCGAAACCGGTTAGGTTTTACAATATTAAATGTTGTGGAACAGTACAGGTGAAGTTTTTCAATATAAAAGAATATACATGAATTCTGAGAGGCCTACGACCATCAATTTACTGCTTTAGACCAATTACATAGATATTGAACTTCCAACTCACCCGGTCAACATGAAACACATGTATCAGTCTATCCCGGGAAGCTGAGGCCAGCAGACGAGGCCGGGCAGCGTACTCCAAACACAACACTTCAGCGTCATGGGCCTCCAGGGTGTGAAGTAGGGCTCCAGAGAGCACCATAGACTTGATAGATAGAACCTACTTACCCGATCAACATGAAACACATGTATCAGTCTATCCCGGGAAGCCGAGGCCAGCAGACGAGGCCGGGCAGCGTACTCCAGACATAACACCTCAGCGTCATGGGCCTCCAGGGTGTGAAGCAGAGCTCCGGCTGAGGAGTGGATCCAGATGTTGCCGGCTCTGTCTCCGGATGCTATGTGTTGACCGTCTGGGGATACTCGGACACACCTGAGGACAAAAGTCTTATTAGTCAACAATTTACACAGATCTTCTTTTTTATTGCTGCTGGTGGCAAACAAGCTTACGGCCACCTGATGGTTGGTTATCGTAGCCTATGAAGATTTGCAACACCCAAAGCGTTGCGGATCCAACCACAGGTTGTGACTGCCTGCTGTAGAAATTCTTCAAGCTGCCCATAAGGCTTTCAACTTGACCAAAGATAATATAATAGTATTACATACAGATCGGCAACTCCCTGCCTCCCACCTGAGTAAGCTTCCCCATTAAAAAAAAAATTGTGCTATTGCTTTGGTTTAATTTGTGCTTAGCCGATGGTAGATTTGAAAAAAAAAGTACCTACATACATGAGATTGCGTTCTGTTCCTTATTATTTAATTTCCATAGCTAGTGTCCCTAGTATACTCACACACACATTCAAGCTTGATTCAAGCATTCACATTACGTGTATATTACTGTGGGTGAAAACGAACATTTTTGTATGGAGATCCGCCCTGTGGCTTGACTTTACTTGTCAAGTTACTGACATGTCTATCATATCTATACATACAAATAAATAAAATTTAAGTGTCTGTTTGTAATATTAAAATAACCGCTTTCTACTACATGCATATGAATTTATATACGGTACACATACCAACATATAATATATTTTTAAAATTGTTGTCTGTCTGTCTATCTGTCTGTTCGTTCCGGCTAATCTCAGGAACAGCTGAACCGATTTGGACGGGACTTTCACTGGCAGCTTATGTAATAAGGAGTAACTTAGGCTACTTTTTTTTTACATTCTACGCGGACGAAGTCGCGGGCACAGCTAGTATATAATACTATTGCAGTGGACACTTTTAGACCATTTATCATTTTTATAATTGGATATTAGTTGGTGAAAGGGTCTATTCCTATCCTCCTATCCTATCCCTGTACCAAATATCAGCCAGATCCATTTAGCCGAGAAAGTCGGTGAAAGAATAACAAACATCCATACTCACAAACTTTCGCATTGAAAATGAAAATCAAAATTAATGAAAAAAATATGTCAAATTAGTTCAGTAGTTTCGGTGCATATTCAATGCAAACAAACAATCAAATCTTTCCTCTTTATAATATTAATACAGATATCCAAGGTCTCACCTGACTCCGGTCTTATCATCATAGCTCTTCGACTTATCCTTGTCACTCGTGGCCGTTAGATCCACATCCTTCAGGAATTTTAACTCGGGATCTATGTATAGGACTTTGCTCAACTCCTGTAAAAAAAAGAGTTCTTCGGTTAGCTTAGAAATGTAACGCTGTAAAATATTAAACGTAGGGTAGACGTTCAGCCTCCAGATAGACAGACGGAAAGGCAGTCCCTTATTTTTTCTTTGTACAGTCAGCTGCAGAGAAAAAGACACACGGCCGCCCTTTAAGCATTGACTTTTTTCAAAAACTCTTTCATATATTTTTATGAAATTAGCTATGGTTATTACATCTGTGTAATTCTATAACTATACAAAATCTCATAAAAATATATTTAAGTATTTCCGAGAAAATTCAATCCTTAAAGTTAAGCCCTGTTTACGTTTCTCTGCAGCTGACTGTACTACTAAGGTCACCGACAAGCATGCAGCCCATGGACGTCTGCCACACCAGAGGCGCTACACACGCGCTTAGCGACTCAGGCGCAGTTTGTGATGACCCACTGCTGAAATTCTTCAAGCTGCCCTATGGCTTCGATTTGGCTTAACGACTGCCATTTTAGTGGCAACCGGGACCAACGGCTTAACGTGCCTTTCGAAGCACGTAAACGCTCGCAAATAAATGTCACATAGTGGTCACGTGGTGGTTACCCATCCGATGACCAGCTACAGTGAAACTTGCTTACATGAGAGCTCTCCACCCTCGCAGGAATAAAATAATTACAACTATTTCACACATTTTTAGTTACCTATCAAATTAACCAGTATTTAAGAGATTGTCATCTGGTAAACTAAAACTAATATTTTCTAATTAGAGGATTCTCGCGTCTTCACCCAAGTGAAATTTAGCCCATTTTGTAGTTAGCATATTTTACAATAGTTTAGCTCCCATTGCGGGCAGTTCATTACCGTTCTTCTACATAAGGCGGGCCTGAATCGTCTGCAGTGGGGGTCTCAAATCCCTTTACATTAAATATCTCAAAGGGCTTTTGCGTGTTGGACCAATATGTCCCCATGTAAGCATACCAAAAGACCGGGTATCTTCGTAAGAAAAAAAAAGAAGATACCCGAGAAATATAGAAACATAATAATAATAATTCGGTTCCCGTGGGAACATATTCCCGGGAAGAAAATAAAATACTAACACTACTATAGATAAAGTGGTCCTTAGGCGCCAGTACGTTCCACAGTCGTACAGTATCGTCGCTTGAACATATATGTGAGGATATTCCGGGGGCTCCGCCCTCTAAGCCCCAATGACATAATCACAAACTATTTTGCATATTTTCAGCTACAAAATTGACCAGTAGTGGCCAATGTTAAACAGGTTTTTACCTACTTCCCACCGACTTTTCATGTGGCTTTTTTTATTATGCAAAGGAAACAATGAAAGGCTTGTTGGCTAAACCAATATTTTCAAACTAGACGAAGGTCGGGGCTTCGCCAGCGTCAAATTCGGCTCCCGCGGGAATATATTCCCGGGAAGAAAATAAAATACTAACATTACTATAGATATTGTGGTCCTTAGGCGCCAGCACGTTCCACAGTCGCACAGTATCGTCGCTGGAACACGTGAGGAAGGTCCCGGGCGCTCCGCCCTCGAGGCCCCCCACCATGTCCACGCCCCAGATGCACGCCGAGTGGAACAACGCTGAATGGGACTTGCCGACCTGGAAACGTACAAAGGTATCTTGGTTAACTTGTAAAATGGTGAATTGTAAAACTGAGTATTGATTTTACGCTGCTTACTGCCCTGTATTTTCATTTATGTTTGTTTACCGTATAAGCACAAATTAGATATAGTACAGATGGAAACTGTATGTACTTTTTTAGGGTTTCGTAGCCAAATGGCAAAAACGGAACCCTTATAGATTCGTCATGTCTGTCTGTCTGTCTGTCCGTCCGTGTGTCACAGCCACTTTTCTCCGAAACTATAAGGCCTATGCTATAGAAACTTGGCAAGTAGATGTATTCTGTGAACCGCATTAAGATTCTCATATAAAACTAGAAAAAAAGCAGTAAATTTTGGGGGTCCCCATACTCAGAACTGAAACTCAAAATTTTTTTTTTCATCAAATCCATACGTGTGGGGTATCTATAGATAGGTATTCAAAAATGCTATTGAGGTTTCTAACACCATTTCTTTCTAAAGTGAATAGTTTGCGCAAGAGACACTTCCAAAGTGAAAAAATGTGTCCCCCCCCCCCTCTAACTTCTAAACTAAGAGACTGTTAAATCTAAAAAGAATATATGATGTACATTGCTATAAAAACTACCAGCGAAAATTGGTTTGAACGAGATAGCGCTGGTAGTTTTTTTTTTAATACGTCGTAAACCGCAATTTTCGGTTAGAAAAATCACTACCACTGCGAACGTGTTAAAACATCAAAGTTACAACGAACTATAAGAACTTTTATATTATATTACTTGCTGCTACGTAACGCTTCATGGGCGAGTCCAACTCGCACTTGGCCGGTTTTTTTCACACCTACCCTCTGCTACACACACTCGCGCACAAATCAGTATCGAAAAGTCGATTGAGGAGCGTCTGACCTCGTGTCTGTGAATGAGTTGTCAATGTGTGCGTAGTGTCTGTGAACGAGTTGTCGATGTATGCGTAGCCTCAGCGAATTTAGTATGTAGGTTTGTTTCCATCTGTACTATCTCTAATTTGTGGTATAAGGGTTTCTTTTGCACAAGAGATGTATTATAATACGTCGCGATCCATTTCAAGTTTTGATGGAGCGTTACACATTATGACGAATTGGCCGCAGCGCTGCTATAGTATCCGCAATACGAACTGGCACTTTGGGCCATAAATGTCACTTACTGTAGGGGTTGAACCATGTCGATAAAATATTTAAGAATTTGTCGAAATGTCGTAATGTGATATTAAGTGGGTAATTTGCTTTTAGTTGTAAATATGATATTAGTAGCAAATAAGATTTTCTTAAATAATTAGCTAAATTTTAGCAATAAAAAAGTTTAAATTAGTAATTTTTTGTTTTTTTAAGTTAGTAATTCACCTACTCAACCTACTTATTTTAATATATTTATTTTATTTACAACATTTGTCTTAATAAATCAATGCTGATATAAAAATAAAAAGATAAATAAATCATATTAAAATTTTTAATTTCATTACTTTTGTCGATACTATTATGGAATACATAAAAGATTACCTGCACAGCACTATGGGTGCGAGTCCCGCTCCATAAGACTGTGTAGGTGCGAAAGAGATAGCACGAATCCGATGATTTATGGCCCAACGTGCCAGTTCGTATTGCGGATACTATAACAAATTGTGCGCTGTAAATGATTATCGAGAAGGTTCTAATCTGCCGTAGTATGATTTTATATACATAGTCCAATAGCCTAAAAGCTTCCCTAAATAAATACACCATCGAACTAGTAATCATCGAATTCAAACGAATTCAATTTTCAAAAATTAATCAGTTATCTATATCTATACTTATAATAAAACTGTAGAGGGTCGGGAGTCTGTACATGGAAGATATTTTAAAAAATTCAATTGTAGGGCGTTCTATAATCGATTCTGAAGCCGAATATGTAATTTAAAATTTTCATGTCTGTCTGTCTGTCTGTCTGTCTGTATCCCGAATAAGTATCATCACGCCGAAACTACTGAACCGATTTGAATGATACTTGGTACATTCCGAGCTATAGTCCGAGGAAGGTTCTTGGATACTTTTGATCCCGATATTTTGCGCGGTTCCTGCGGGAGAGGGGATAAAAGATAAAATGGTTTTCCAGCTGTAAGTTCTCACCGCGTGGTTCGATTTCAAATATTTTTTTTGGTGTCTGAAAGGGAGTACTTTAAGCATTATTCCACACAATTTTCAATATTGAGGGTTATGTAGTTCAGAAATTAGGGGTATCTCAACTTTCGGTAAATCTAGAATTCAACGTTTCTTTTGAAAGTGAGTCTAAACGGGCGTGTTGGCTTAATCATAAAAGAGCTTAATGATTAAGGCTATTGTAAAATAATTCAGTCCGCGCCGAACTGTTGAGGGTCGAGAGTCTGTACATGGAAGATATTTTGAAAATTTCAATTGCAGGGCGTTCTATAATCGATTCTGAAGCCGAATATGTAATTTAAAATTTTCATGTCTGTCTGTCTGTCTGTATCCCGAATAAGTATCACGCCGAAACTACTGAACCGATTTGAATGATACTTGGTACATTCCGAGCTTATAGTCCGAGGAAGGTTCTTGGATATTTTTGATCCCGATATTTTGCGCGGTTCCTGCGGGAGAGGGGATGAAAGATAAAATGGTTTTCCAGCTGTAAGTTCTCCCCGCGTGGTCTGATTTCAAATATTTTTTTAGTGTCAGAAAGGGAATGTTTTTAACATTGTTCCACACAAGTTTCATTATTGAGAGCTTCGTAGTTCAGTAATTAGAAGCATCTCAACTTTTCGAATTCAAGGGTTTCTTTGAATGTGAGGGTAAATCTAAACTGGCGTGTTGGCTTAATCATAAAAGAGGAGGAAATTTCTTCAGCATGATAATCAAAAATTGCTTACCCGTTTAATATCTCTGACGTCCCACACATACAGACTGTGGTCGTTGTATACACACGTTAGCTTGTGGTTTCGCTCGTCGTATGTAAGCGCTATGGCGTCTGGATACCTAGCATTGGGTGGTTGGCTGAACATGTGGCTGGAATGGAAGACATTTTTCACCGTTAGAGAAATATATGTTTGGTAAATAATCAAAATTTAATTTTTACACAGTGCTATCTAGTTCAGAATTACATATATACATACACTAGCTGCTGCCCGCGGCTCCGCCCGCGTGGAATGTTGTTCCCGGTCACTTAGGTGTATGAAAAATAGATGTTGGCCGATTCTCAGACCTACTCAATATGCTCACAAAATTTCATGAGAATCGGTCAAGCCGTTTCGGAGGAGTATGGCAACGAAAACTGTGACACGAGAATTTTATATATTAGATATATGTCTGTAAAACCAGTGCTGCCTAACATTATGCTATTAGTGCAACGCAAAAACTGAGATATAGACCTCTTCGGGCACGCAAATTATACCTACACAATTTTTTTGATTGTTTGTGTTTAAATATTTGTGCGCGCTGAATAAAGCTGTTATTATTATTATGTAATATGTAATGGTATGTGGTGGTTGGTACACAACTGATAAACATACCCACATATTTCGAATACATGGATAATTGTACGTAGAAAACGCCCAAACTCCGAAAAAAGCTGATTACACAAATATTTGATCAATACTTGTGTTATTTTCATTTATTATTTGCATTTGTTTTTTAGAGAAAATAAAGTATTATTTATTTACTCGGCACAGGAATCGCATGTGTTAGTACATGCGATTGGGTACCATTTCTAAATGTACACTATTTTTATAAATAATGCTATACACAGCCGCATAAACTTGCCACTGTGCCACCGGGGCAGTCAATTTAAGTATTATTCATACTTAAATTGACTGCCCCGGTGGCACAGTTATTCGATACCTATAACACAAGAAGGTCATCCTGACTCAGTTTGGGACAAGATGGCGCTGGATAAAAAAAATCAATGAATTGCCCAGTACCTGATAGTAGTCCCCTGAGCGACGTCCACCCCCAGGTAGTGGGTTCGAGGCAGGGTCGTGACATACAGTAGAGAGGACGCCGCGAAGCATCGCACGATGCCTTCCGCGCACCCCACGAATATGTACGATGAGCCGATGGCCATGCAGTTGGCTGAAGATGTCTGTGGACAATAAGGATTTAGAGGATTAGCAAACATACATACATATTGTCACGCCTTTATCCACGAAGGGGTAGGCAGAGGCACAGAAATGACTCAAAGCGACCGCTTATCCTAGGAAGACAGGTGAGAGAGATGTTCCTCCAACAAAGGGAGGATACTCCGACCAGGCAAGGTGATCAGTCTGGCAGGCCGAAGCACAACGATTGATGTTGGACTGTTGTATATACAGGATGGAATTTAAAGACGGTAGTTGGAGGTAAAGTATCCTCAATATTGATAATGGCAATTTTTGCTGAAAGGAAACATTCCTTTATTTTCAAAAGTCATATTATACAGAATGTTTTTTTTTCACACATCCCAGGTTCGAGTCCCGGCTCAAGCAGATGATTTTTCAAAAATCTTTAAATGCAGTTATACTTACTTACTTTTGAAAATAAAGGAATGTTTCCTTTCAGCAAAACTTACCATTATCAAGATTAAGGGTACTTTCCCTCCAACTACCGTCTTTAAATTCCATCCTGATAGTCATCAGAGGGCGCATTGTACACTATCGCGATTTAGGATTGTTTGAATGTCGAACTACAATTCTTTATCTTCTTGACAAGTGGTGGTCGCCACAGATGCTTAACGCAATGATCGTTGATAGAACACAGATTACTCCACTTCACGTGTAGATTAAGGACTAAATTCTGACCAATGGTCGATGGATGTGTGTTAGATTTTCATGTTTACCAGAATTTTGACAGTACCCATTACCTGGTTTCTATTCTTATTTTGTTACACGCGTAGCTCTCAAATGGGTAGACCTATCCGGAAACTAGATACAACTGTCGCTTCTTCTACTTTCTCAAATATTTTTATACATTCTCGCCGGTTAAAGGTACTTACCGAGAACTTAGCTAGTCATTGCCCGTACTCTCTAAGTTTGCCGCTGGCGTAGAGGCATAGTATGGGAGCGACCGGCAAACTTAGAGCGAACGGGTAGTACAGTGTACAGATACATACCCTCAACTCCACCCACTTGTCCAGCAGTCTCCTACTGTTGAACTCACAAAGCAACCCGCCGCGAGTGATGGCGAATGTGCTCTCGGCTGAGGCGCCTCTACCGCACACCACGTCGCAGAACTCGTTGTCTTTTAACCCTGAATGATTATCATCTTACCCCTGAATGACCCCCATTACCATTTCACTCCTGAATGACCGCATTACCATTTTACCCCAATAGCCCCCATTCCTTACTAAGGTTCTCAAAGTTAACTAAGCTTTGACCCCCTCTAACAAAAAAATTGCCCGAGATCTCTCCGCTGACTTATAAGAAAGAATCATAGAGTTATCTACTAAAATGTTTTTGACTGCATGTGTGAATCGTTTTATGGTACACGTGTAGCTCCCAAACGGTTTAATCAATCCGGAAACTAGATACAACTGTCGCTTCTTCTACTTTCTCAAATATTTTTATACATTCTCTCCAGTTAAAGAAACTCTCGCCAAGTACTTAGCTAGTTATAGTCCGTTCGCTCTGAGTTTGCCGCTGGCGTAGAGGCGACCGGCAAACTCATAGCGAACGGGTAGTACAGTGTACAGGTACATACCCTCAGTTCCACCCACTTGTCCAGCAGTCTCCTACTGTTGAACTCACAAAGCAACCCGCCACGAGTGATGGCGAATGTGCTCTCGGCCGAAGCGCCTCTACCGCACACCACGTCGCAGAACTCGTTGTCTTTTTGTTCACCCAAGATGGCTGAGCGACCCATTAGAGGGACTGGCTCTTTGAACTGGAAAGATAGGATTATATTGTTAAAGGTATGTTATATCAAAGAATAGGACAAAATATTACTTTGGTAAACATAATGCCACTCCTATACAGTGGAGAGAATCTTCACGAACAACCATATTATATTATTTATTACAACCACATTTAATGTCCGTGAATAAATAAATATTCCCGGACATTTCAAACAACATTATCTGATCCCAAAGTAAGCTCGGCATAACCTGCTTGTGTTATGATGGGTATCAGACCACGGATATTAATACTTATATACTTTTTAAATACATACATATTATACATAGAAACACCCAGACTCTTGAGACAAACATTTATGGGTCACACAAATATTTGTCTTCGGTAGGAATCGAACCCACGACCTCCAGCGCCGCAGGCGGTATCACTACCATCTGAGGCAGTCAGTTAAGACTTAAGATTATTGAGGACTACTGTCAGAAGTGTCAGTGTCTTATGGGCTCTGGTGACGGTCGAAAAAAAAGTGGCTCAACCCTGCACAGACAAATATTTTAGACAATAAAATAAAATAAAATAATAATATTCTTTATTGACATAATCAGGATACATCGCAACATGGGAATCCCTTACACCTGCGCTAGTTAAAACTGTGTTGCAGGTGCAAGTTCCTTCCCCAATATTAAGGTGCCAACACTTAGGACTATTCTTTGTTACATAACTTTGAATAAATGTAAATTTAAAGGAAAAACAAAACAATTTAAAGGAAAAACAAAACAATTAAAACAAAAGATGCATGCATGCTTATTTTGATATGTGTACGTACGTATGTGTGTGTGTGTGTGTGTGTGTGTGTGTGTGTGTGTGTGTGTGTGTGTGAGTGTGTGTGTGTGTGTGTGTGTGTGTGAGTGTGTGTGTGTGTGTGTGTGTGTATGTATGTGTAGATGGATCATAACACTTTTAGGAGGTTTTCCACGGTTTCATAGTCCATGGACTTTAACCAGTCAGCTACAACCATTTCAATTTTTTTGTTATTATATTTACGTACTTTATGAGCTTTATCAATTTTATTGTATATATACGGAGCCAAAAAAGGATAATGCTTTTTTGCAAACGCAGAATTGGTACGCGGTACGGGGCATCGCTCTCTGCGCTTTTGCACCGTAGGTGGTATTGGAGCATCTCGTTTATGATATCTTTGTAGCATTTGCTTTACAAATATCTTTCTAACAGTCAATACTCCCGCCAATTCGTAAACTGATGATGTGGGCTGCCGATACGGTAAGTATAGCAATACCTTGAGAACCATACGCTGAGCTCGTTCAACCTCAATCATATGCGTCTTAGCTGCGCCACCCCATGCGCAGATGCAATATCTTATAATACACTCGCACAATGCCTTATAAGTTTGTATAAGCATTGCTGCGCTTGCTATGGTACGTAAATTTTTAAATATGTAGACCAGTTTTCTTACTCTGGCTGTTATTGCCTTGAGATGCTAAACTAGAGCACCAGGCCACCCGTTGTTGTGGCTAAAGTTTTTGTAACCCAGTATTCCCGGCCGTAGCCATGTAGGCTTTCCACAAAAAAAAACTAACCTGTCTCTCAACTTGGATCAAACTTTTACCCCTCGGGGTTTAGGGGTCATGCGTTACTTCTCATGGAGCTAACGTTACACCCTGAGGGTACAGTAGTGGCTTCTTCAATCAGATCCCTAAGATTCAATATCTTAGGGATTAACGAAAAAGCCCACATTAGGAGGAAGGGCATAACGGTACTCCGTTCGTTGAGCAGCCCGCCTGGGGCAGTACCTCCGCCCTGCAGAAGACCGCGGTAATAGTAACCTGACTCCGGTTGGGTTATGTTCTCCGTCGGTTAGCAGGGATCCAGAGCTCATTGGGGTGACTCTGTGCCGCTGACGGTGAGACCAGAGGCTTAATCTGTCTCCATTGGCAGATAGAGGCGCGGAATATTGGTACGGCGGTCAGGGAGACCCGGTGAAACGGTTGACCGCTGACCGCCCGCAGGCTGTACGGAACCCGAACCTGGGGATTACATAATCTCCGCCCCAGGAGGCTGAACCAGCAGCCTGTGTAAAGTCCCTGGTGCGGTGGTCGTGCCGGAGGAGGATACCGGAGTGGACGCGGCCTCTGCATCGGGGGGGGACCGGGGGCCCTTCCGTACGCCGTGCCAATCTACCGCACTACCTCTGCCTGCCTTTGGTTAGTTAGAGTCTCGCTTAGTCTCTTGCGCCACCGGCACACAGGCAGCTCTTCACTTTTTTAACCCCCCTTTTTAAAAAAAAAAACATGGCTAAAGGAAAAAAGACTAGAAAAGTATACACAGCGGCTTCGTCGTCCACACTTTACATGGACCTTTGCAACATCAGAGGTATGCACAAGAACCTCAACGTAGTCCACCACCATCTGGAAACTGCGAAGCCGACCCTTTTTTTCCTGACGGAGACGCAGATTTCATGCCCGGGCGATACATCCTACTTAATGTACCCTGGCTATAAGCTTGAGTACAACTTCAAGCCGAAAGCCGGGGTATGTATGTACGTCCGTGATGATGTCTGCTGTCGCCGTCTTACAAGCCTTGAAGACAGGGACCTGTCTACGTTATGGGCGCGCGTGGATCACGGGGGCCACACTCGGATCTACGCGTGCGTGTACAGGTCTCACAGCGGTAACACGGACACAGTTCGCCTTTTTGACCACCTGCAACAATCGACTGACAAGGTGATTGAGCAGTATCCTTCTGCGGAGATTGTGATTCTGGGGGACTTCAACGGTCATCATGTTGACTGGTTGGGCTCCCGGATGACCAACTTTGCGGGGAACGCTGCACACGAATTTGCCCTGACCTATGGGTTCTCCCAACTGGTTAAATCCCATACGAGGATACCAGATAAGGAGAACGAGCATAGTGCATTGCTGGACCTCCTGCTGACAACGCGTCCGGATGGATACAACGTCTCAGTGGATGCTCCGCTCGGATCGTCGGACCACTGTATCATTCGGGCGCATGTGCCTCTCGCAAGGCCTGAACCACCTCGGCCCAAGGAGTGGCGACATGTGTGGCACTATAAGTCAGCAGACTGGGATGGACTGCGGGAGTTCTTCGCGTCGTACCCGTGGAGGCGGCTTTGTTTTGCCTCAGACGATCTGGATTCCTGCGCTGCAGCAGTCGCTGAGGGGATCTTGGAGGGCATGGAGTGCTATATTCCCAACCGCTGGATCCCTGTAGGAGCAAAAAAGCGACCGTGGTTCAATCGGCTCTGCAGAGAAGCTTTGATGCTGAAAGAATCTGCCTACAGAGCCTGGACCACGGCTCGTGCAAATTCAGATCCTAACATCTCTGAGGTGAAACGCAAATTAAATGCCGCCTCGAGGGCCAGCAAAAGAGCAATTGTCAGGGCTAAATTCGATTTCGTCGGCAGAATTGGTGAGCGGCTAGCAGGGTACCCTTCAGGGAGCCGTGAATTCTGATCGCTTGCCAAAGCTGCCGAGGGAAACTTCTGTCAGTCAGGTTTACCACCTTTGCTTAAACCCGACGGTAGTCTGGCCCAGAGTGCCAGGGAGAAGGCCGACCTTTTGGGTTCTCTCTTTGCCTCTAACTCGACCATGAGCGACGGGGGTGCTGTGCCGCCGGACGTTCCGTGGTGTGGAACTTCCATGCCGGAAGTTAAATTTACGCAGCGGGACGTCCGACGGGAGCTTCGTTCTCTGGACGTTCATAAGTCGAGTGGGCCAGACGGTATACCCGCGGTAGTACTCAAGCAGTGTGGTCCAGAGTTGTGTCCGGTACTTACACGTCTTTTCTCGCTTTCTTATTCCATGCGACAAGTCCCAGCGTCGTGGAAGATCGCGTATGTGCATCCTGTGCCCAAGAAGGGTGATAGGACCGACCCGGCCAATTACAGGCCTATAGCCGTCACCTCACTATTGTCTAAGGTGATGGAGCGTGTAATTAATACACAGCTTCTGAGGTACCTTGAGGAAAACGACCTGCTCAGTGACCGGCAGTACGGTTTCCGTCACGGTCGCTCGACGGGCGATCTTCTCGTGTGCCTCACACACCGATGGGCGACGGCTATCGAGAGTAAGGGCGAGGCTCTAGCAGTGAGCCTCGACATTTCTAAAGCCTTTGACCGGGTCTGGCACCGTGGTCTTCTTAAAAAATTGCCCTCCTACGGACTGACCGAGAGATTATGCGGATGGGTGTCCAGCTTTTTGGCCGATAGAAGCATCAGGGCTGTTGTCGACGGCAGCTGTTCTGACTGCATGGCCATAAACGCTGGAGTACCGCAAGGCTCAGTGTTGTCCCCTACCCTGTTTCTGCTGCATATCAATGACATGTTATCTATTGACGGCATTCATTGTTATGCAGACGACAGTACAGGGGACACTTGTTACACAGGCCGTCCCGCAGGCTGATTACGTATAAAACAGCGATCAGCGATAATCGCGCAATCATTGCGCAATCATCGCGCGATTTATCGCTGGTCGCGGAAAAAATGGTATTACGTTAAATTCTATGGCGAATCGTTCGCTAATCGCTACGTCGCACTTATCACTACGAAACTAGCGCCATAAACAATTACGTGGCGATCACAGAAAACTGGGAACTGTCACATCTGTTGGGCATTTCATTAGTGTATGTGTGTGCGGAGAGACCACTTTTATTTTTTCGGATTTTTGCAGTTTAACTAACAATAGTGCATAGTAAAAGTGGCGAAAATATTTGTAAAGCTTAGTGATCAGTTAGAAAGCGCGTCCGAACACGTACTCGCAGCACTATTGTTAGTTAAACTGCAAAAGTCCGCAAAAAATGAAAGTGGTCTCTCAGTACACACATACACTAATAAAATATCGAAATCGCTGCCTGGAGGTTGTCAAAAACGATACGTAATACGAAATTATCGCCAGATAGCTGCCGCAGTATAGCACAAATGCACATTTTAATTTACTGATTGTCCTACAGAGGCAGCACCGTCGCTAGTTGGCTATGGCAAAACGATCGTTGATACGTAATACGAAACAGTCAACAAACAGCAATTATCGCGCGATTTCCGCGAGATTATCGCTATCGCTTGCCTATTGTAACATACGTAATAAGCCTGCCGGTATCTCTCGGGTCGCAGTGGAAGAAAGTCGTGAACAGCTTGTGTCTGAAATCGAGGCTACTCTTACTAGAGTGTCCGATTGGGGTAGACAAAACCTTGTCCAGTTCAATCCCTCCAAGACACAGGCGTGTTTCTTCACCGCTAAGAAAGCTCCAATTACTGTAGCGCCACGATTCCCGGGCACATCTCTTTCCATCTCTAAAAGTATAGGGATCCTTGGTGTTGACATCTCCAGTGACGTTCAGTTCCGCAGTCATTTGGAGGACAAGGCCAGGCTGGCGTCCAAGAAGCTCGATGTGCTCAACAGGGCGCGGCGGTACTTTACTGCGGCGCAAACACTGCTTCTCTATAAGTCGCAAGTGCGGCCACACATGGAGTACTGCTGTCACCTCTGGGCGGGGGCACCTGAATATCAGCTTCGCCCATTTGACTCGGTGCAGAGGCGAGCTGTGAGAGTTGTCAACGATCCTATACTGACAGGTGGTGTGGAACCTCTTCGCGACAGGAGAGACTATGCCTCCTTATGCGTGTTCTACCGCCTGTACAATGGTATGTGCTCCGAGGAATTGTTTGACATGATGCCCACGGCTACCTTCTATCATCGCACCGCTCGCCATAGACAGGGATTTCATTCTCACACCCTACGTCCGGAGCGTTTGAGCACGGTTAGATCCGGTAGGGGTTTTCTTCCGCGCACGCTTAGGTTGTGGAATGATCTTCCTGCCTCGGTTTTCCCAAACGCCTACAGTATGGGGTTCTTCAAAAGGGGTCTAAGAAGGTTTTTACAGGGTCGGCAGCGCGAGTGTGGCGCCTCTGGTGTTGCAAACGTTCATAGGCTGCGGTGACCACCGGTCCTTCTGGTGGGCCGTGTGCTTGTCTGCCACCTTAGTGGTATAAAAAATAAAAAAAATAAAAAAAATAAAAAAAATAAAACTGCACACGGTGTGCAAATTTAGTTAAAATCGGTTTAGTAGTTTAGAAGTTCATTGGGGACAAATAATGTGAATCGTAATTTATATAAATCCCAATTACTAAATTCAAATTTTGACTGCTTCTGTGGCGTAGTCGTAGTAATACCGCCTGCGGCGCTGGAGGTCCTGGGTTTGATTCCTGGGTCGGTCCAAATATTTGTGTGATCCATAAATGTTTGTTTCGGAGTTTGGGTGTTTTCTATGTATAATATGTGTATTTAGAAATATATAAGTATGTATATCAGTCGTCTAGATCCCATAGCACATGCTTATATCAGCTTAATTTGGGCTAGATGATGTTGTGTGTGAATGTTCACAAATATTTATTTATTTATTCAAATTCCTAGTTCTTGGCGATTGCGATAGCGTCGCCACCACTATACGTCAAAAAATTCAGTTTGCTCCTCAGCTATAATGACTGCAATTCTCTAAGAAAACTTTCATTACCAGTATGATATTTTATTTGAATGTGCACAATTAATCGTCCTCAAAAAGAATTTGAACCTGCATCTTCTAGCATACCGTGCAAGACACTTTACCTTATTCCCAATTATAGTATGACTATTCCCCTAGCTATTGACCGCGGCTTCGTCCGCGTATAAGTCGTTATCGGGTAAAATCATTTCCTTCCTCTTCCGCAGTCTCCAGTCTCTTACCAGGGCCTCGAACTATCCCTATACCAAATTTCATCTCAATCGCTCCAGCCGTTAAGGGGTCAGAGCGTAACAGACAGACAGACTAGAGCTACGTTATAATATTAGTAGGGATTTAGCTCACATTCCCCACTAGATACACAAATACACCAAAAATACTCACTTTGGCATTCCGGGAGTACTCCAGATACCAGAACTTGACGTGCCTGAAGCCAACTGTAACAAAATAGTTTCCGTTCTCCGCGAAGCTCACGGCTTTCACTCGAGACGACACCTGCAAGTTGATAATGGGATTTTGAAAGAAAGAAAAATAGTTTATTCCACTACTCAAACAAAAATATCAATAACAATAACTAAAATATACATTCTTAAATCTAAAAAACACTATTTTTGATTATGAATACCTAATAGTTTTTACACTACTGATTTCTAATGATAATCATATTTTTAGGGACAGCGCCATCTACCTAGTCTAAATTCAACTAGTATTAGTTTGTGCTATGGAATCTACAACTTAATTATACAATGTACTAGAGGGCCAGGCCACGCGTTGCTGTGGCTAAGCTTTTTCTAACCCGTGTAGACTTTTCACAAAAAAAACTGTCCTATCTCACAAGTAGGATAAAACTACACACGGTGTGCAAATTTGGTTAAAATCGGTTAAGTAGTTTAGGAGTCCATCGCGGACAAACATCGTGACTGGAGATTTATATACTTATATATTAAGATATTATATATTAAGATAATCTGAATCACAAATTTATTGGTGTCAAGAAGGACTTGAACCTGCATCTTTTGGCTCACCGGGCCAGACGCCCTAAGCACTGGACCATCGAGACACTACTCTCCACCGAGTAAGTCTTTCCATACCTCTGAGGGCGACGTAGGCACCATCTAACGGCAACTTAGTTAAGCTAGTCCTGCTCGAAACCGATAGTATTTCACATTAATTTTGTGATTATAAAATTTGAATATAATAGGTACATTAGGAGCTATTAAACAATTTCTCATACGATAGAGCAAAATGGCGTAAATATTTCCTGAGGTGCAGAATTTAAATCTATAAGGGTGACACGAATTCTACAAATCTAAATGGTATACTCTCTTAAATTCTTTACAATTCGTACGAAACTAAAAACATTCCTCACCTTGTTGCTAGCCAACTTGAGATTCGCTCGCCAGTCCCACACATTCACTATCATGTCATGCTGGGACCCGATCGACACCAGGTACTTTGATGATGTTGAGAACGCCTGAAATAATATATGAATATCAGGATTAATGAAAAGTCTATACTTTAAGGCACTAGGCAGACGACGGAGCGGGCCAAACTTTTTGCCCGCGACGTAATAAAGAACGCGTCTGTCCGTCGATGCCCGCGACTGCCCGCCCCGTGAACGCAACGCACACGACGGGCGGAGCCGCGGAGGCAGTTAGTTCACGACGTTCGTTCTAGCGAAGAGACTGAGCCGCCCCGCACCGCCGTCGGCGTTACTTCATACCAGTGGCGGCTGGTGGGTCCTCGATCTGGTGGTGCACTTTACCTGCTTTTTTCTTTTAAATTTAGTAAGCGTTAATTTAATACCTATCAACTTTATTTTGAAAAGTTTTGTATAGTTTTAAGTACCTACTTAGGTACTTAGTTATTGTTTATGCTCATTTTCACACACTCTACACACTTTACACGCAATATAGAATAGAACTACGAACAAAATAAAACAACTATCTAACAATAACTAAAAACAAAATCAAAACAATCAAAACATATTTAACGCGTCACAGATACAGCGAGAGAACAGCGGGAGAATTCGAATTTCGTCATCAACAAAACATCGAGGACTTTCGGTAATCCTCGGATTGCCCGAGCGCGCGTGCGGCGCACGAAAAGCGACTCTTTGCCCAGTACAATTTCTATGAACGATGTTTTGTCTCACGCGCCAGGCGTTTAGCTCGTATCTAATACAAGTTGTATGAGCAGCCTCGTGCACTCGGGAAAGCGCACGCCGATTTTTGTTACAGGGAATCTAGGCTTTAGTAGTGTAGCAAAGAGCTTAAATTGTTTCGTCATAATTAGACATGTTATTAGTTTTGAGTTTTTGCATATTTAGGTTATATTTAATATTTAAATATTCAATAAATAAGTGTTAGGTAAATACCTAATTGTAAGTTATTTATTAACACATTTTGTTATTTTTAAATTATTGAGCTGGTGGTTCACTGCACGAGCGCACTTAAGGTACAGCCGCCACTGCTTCATACAAACTGGTTTGTGTGATCCATGGCGGGGAGCCACGGACATGCCGCGCCGCCAGTGTCCGGCGGGCAGCTGCGGCGCGGTCTTATTGCCCTTAGTGTGTGTTGATAGTATAGGATTCCCATAGCGCTATCGTGCGCGGTCAAATTGCCCGGCCCGGCCCGCCCCGTCGTTTACTATGCGCCTTACTGTATTTATTTAGGTCGTGAGACAAAACACAAACAAAGAAAACTACTTTTTAGCCGGGTGAGGCGAAAAATATATTGTGTGTTTAATAGATGAAAATGTTAAAATAAAATAAGACTAAGTAGACATCTTCGACATGCTGTCTATATTTATTTAGTTTAGTGTGAAAAGTAGGTAATAAAATTTTGTTTACATTTTGTCTCACGGCAAAGAAATACGGTCCTAACAGGTCAACGCCTATAGTGACAACTTACTTCTTACAGGCCACTTACTTCTTACAGGCCAGACTAAGTAGACATCTTCGACATGCCGTCTATATTTATTTAGTTTAGTGTGAAAAGTAATAAAAATGTAAAAAGGTAATAAAATGTTGTTTACATTTTGTCTCAGGGCCAAGAAATACGGTATTATAGTTCTAACAGGTCAAAGCCTATACTGACAACTTACTTCTTACAGGCCACTTACTTCTTACAGGCCAGACTAAGTAGACATCTTCGACATGCCGTCTATATTTATTTACTTTAGTGTGAAAAGTAATAAAAATGTAAAAAAGTAATAAAATGTTGTTTACATTTTGTCTCAGGGCCAAGAAATACGGTATTATAGTTCTAACAGGTCAAAGCCTATACTGACAACTTACTTCTTACAGGCCACTTACTTCTTACAGGCCAGACTAAGTAGACATCTTCGACATGCCGTCTATATTTATTTACTTTAGTGTGAAAAGTAATAAAAATGTAAAAAAGTAATAAAATGTTGTTTACATTTTGTCTCAGGGCCAAGAAATACGGTATTATCTTAGACCATATAACACGGGACTAGCCTTTGTGAACCACCGCATACAAAAATATTCTGCCAGTTTTCATACAAGTGAAGGGGGAAACACAAAGACATATAAAATTTCATTGCATTTAAAAATGTATTAATCGACAAACGCGTAATGGCTGTTGTGTGTTAATTGTTATTGTACAGTCAACTACAATGTAATGTACTAGTTTAATCATATAAAATGATGTACCTACTGATGTACAGGCTTATATCTTATTGCCCTTCGTGTGTGTTGATAGTATAGGATTCCCATAGCGCTATCGTGCGCGGTCAAATTGCCCGGCCCGGCCCGCCCCGTCGTTTACTATGCGCCTTACTGTATTTATTTAGGTCGTGAGGCAAAACACAAACAAAGAAAACTACTTTTTAGCCGGGTGAGGCGAAAAATATATTGTGTGTTTAATAGATGAAAATGTTAAAATAAAATAAGACTAAGTAGACATCTTCGACATGCTGTCTATATTTATTTAGTTTAGTGTGAAAAGTAGGTAATAAAATTTTGTTTACATTTTGTCTCACGGCAAAGAAATACGGTCCTAACAGGTCAACGCCTATAGTGACAACTTACTTCTTACAGGCCACTTACTTCTTACAGGCCAGACTAAGTAGACATCTTCGACATGCCGTCTATATTTATTTAGTTTAGTGTGAAAAGTAATAAAAATGTAAAAAAGTAATAAAATGTTGTTTACATTTTGTCTCAGGGCCAAGAAATACGGTATTATAGTTCTAACAGGTCAAAGCCTATACTGACAACTTACTTCTTACAGGCCACTTACTTCTTACAGGCCAGACTAAGTAGACATCTTCGACATGCCGTCTATATTTATTTACTTTAGTGTGAAAAGTAATAAAAATGTAAAAAAGTAATAAAATGTTGTTTACATTTTGTCTCAGGGCCAAGAAATACGGTATTATAGTTCTAACAGGTCAAAGCCTATACTGACAACTTACTTCTTACAGGCCACTTACTTCTTACAGGCCAGACTAAGTAGACATCTTCGACATGCCGTCTATATTTATTTACTTTAGTGTGAAAAGTAATAAAAATGTAAAAAAGTAATAAAATGTTGTTTACATTTTGTCTCAGGGCCAAGAAATACGGTATTATCTTAGACCATATAACACGGGACTAGCCTTTGTGAACCACCGCATACAAAAATATTCTGCCAGTTTTCATACAAGTGAAGGGGGAAACACAAAGACATATAAAATTTCATTGCATTTAAAAATGTATTAATCGACAAACGCGTAATGGCTGTTGTGTGTTAATTGTTATTGTACAGTCAACTACAATGTAATGTACTAGTTTAATCATATAAAATGATGTACCTACTGATGTACAGGCTTTTCATAAAGCCAAAAGACCAAATGGTCATGTGCAATGGCAGAAAACAATGCTTAAGTAAGGCGCATCCTGTGGTTAGATGATCTAAGGGTATTATAGTTCTAACAGGTCAAAGCCTATAGTGACAACTTACTTCTTACAGGCCACTTCTTACAGGCCACTTACTTCTTACAAAAAGGCAACACCAGTGTTTTAAATAATTCTAACTCTTCTTCAAACATTAAATATTTACTTATTTACTGGGTGAGCCACCAAACTCCATAAGAGACGATGCTGATGAAGAATTAAAATAAATTCTTGTTTGCTTACCACACAGCTGACTCCATGTGTGTGTCCCGGGAACTCAGCGATCTGCACAGCGCCTGACGCTGTCGGATCCTGAAATTGAAAGCATAACTTCACGTTTACTGAATAAAATGATGACATATAGTATTTCTATAGCGAGCGAATTGTAAGAGTCATCTAGAGCAAATTACGCTAATATAAGCTTGTGCTGTGGGATCTAGACAACTCGGAACATATATAATTTACATAAAACTCTTCAGAAACTCCGAAACGAACATTCGTTTACCACAAAAATATTTGGGTGGACCAGGGATTGCGTACCTACTGTGTCGTGAACTGAGAGAGGCCTACGTCCAGCAGTGGACTGCTATAGACTGAATTGATTGGCATTAGATTCCGAAAAAGAAAGAAAGGAACCCCCTATATCAACCCTCGAGAAAACCCTAAACCTAATTACCCGCCCACTTTGGGGACCCACAAACGATGGCAGCTCTAAACACCAATGTTGATATTTGTAACTACGCTACTCATCACTAGATGGCGCTACGTGTACAGTATGGAGGTTTGGTAATTTTATGATTAATGTTTGCGACAACCTTTCACACAATTTATTTAGTTACTTTTGAATAAATTATAATCTGACTTATTTAAATAATAAAGTATTCATTATTTTCTGTCTACGAATGTGATAAATCTAAGAAAGATCATTTTGTTAATTATTTAGTATCATATATTACTTTTTAAATTAAGCTCGCCAAAGTGACTAGAGATGAACCGACGCGACGACGGCGACGCCCTGTAAAAGGCCGCACGGCGATCGCAGTGACTGGATGTGATAGGCCTACTTCCAGAAGTGGACTGGCATAGGCTAATTTGATTAATTGAAATTGACGCCGCCCGCCTGATGGAAAGCCATGACGTCATCTAACGACTGCAGGCCACTCTCAAAGTCCTTAGAACTTCTGATAGGGCAGTGGTCCTCTAAATATTATTATTTCATTTACTTACCCTATTAATACGTGAAGCGAAAACACTGTACCTACCCTTTTTTTTTGTTTAACGTGAGGGAAAATCCTGCCTGGATGTTATGCCGGATCCAACAGCCTATGGTTGGGAGCCCCGGGTAAGCCCTCGGAAGGATGTCCCAGGATTCCCAACAGACCCACGGTCGCCACTGCGGCCTCGCCCAGGGGGTGGTTCGGGTGCTATCCCGCGTCTTTGGGGGGTTTCGGGTGTGATCCCGCTTCTAAGGGGGGCGTGCGTAAGTTCCTCACGTCACGCTGCCGTCATGGGCCTGCTTCTGTAAGGACTGTGAGCAGCCCTCTCACCGTCCTCAGGCCCCCGGTCATGGAGGCCGATAGTCCTCGGCGGAGACACGTCGGCGGCGCCCAAGCCGCCGACTGCGGAATTCGGGTGGGAGAGTTCTCTCCCGTACCCGTCCCGCCGCCTCTTTCACTCACATAACCTGCTCTCAGAAAGAGGCGGCGCAGTCCCTCTTACTCCCGCTGGAGAGCATGGCTCGCACCATGGTCTCGAGCGAGAGAGTGTCTACGTCTAGACCTACCACCTACCCTTTTTAAGGAAGGTACCGAAAGGGTACAAACGGGACCCTATTACTGAAACTTCACTGTCCGTCTTTCTCTCCCACCCCTTCTTCATTATCATTACCGTTCTAAACTCCCGTACTGTTACTATCTACCGGAAAACGTGGCGTGGGTAGGCCTTCTGCAAGGTGGACAGATGCCCTAATAATGTTCGCGGGAGCTTCCTCCCCTGGAAGCGCTCGTGGCCCCGCGGACTCAGTGTTCTGTAAACGATCACTGCAGTAAGCAACTTTCACTATGGCGGTCCTTGGATGGATGACCATCCATGTGACCACTTTGTGATATTTATTCGAGCGTTTCCGTGCTTCGGAAGGCACGTTAAGCTGTTGGTCCCGGTAGCCAGTAAAATGGCAGTCGTTAAGCTAAGTTGAAGGTCTTCTAAGCGGCTTGAAAACTTTCAACAGCAGGCAGTCACAACCTGTGCCTGGCCCTGGCAATACGGCTCACCACCTATTACGCGGTACATACTCTAAAGAGGCGAAATGTGGGCATAAAATATGCCTCTGCCTACCCCTTCGGGGATAAAGGCGTGACCATTATGTTATGTTAAGTTATGGGAGCTTGCTGGATGCGGGCGGCACACAACCTTGGGGGAGGCCTATTCCCAGCAGTGAGCGCCGAATATGCTGAAATGATGAAATATGTTAATGATAACTTTCTGCCTCACCTGAAGATCCCAGACCCTGACGGCGGGAGCATGGCCACACTCGCCGGTAGCCAGGTACCTCCCGTCGGGAGAGAACGCCACGCACGTGACGCTCTTTCGACAAGCGTTCAACACGTGGGTCTGCCTGTTCTTGCGAGCGTTGTAGAGGACCACCGTACATCTGGAATGAGAGATATTGGAGATTATTATCAGTGAAATTACACCATTACAGAAGAACCGAATGGCCGATGGAGCAAACAAGTACTGGAGTGGACACCTGGACTCGATAGAGAGAAGGTAGATCAGGCGTCCCACCCGCCAGATGGACTGAAGACCATCTCCTTTCCGATCCCGAACAACGCGTGCCGGGCAGAGATGCCACTCATACACAGTGGAGAGAATCTTCGCCAGAACCGAGCGTTTCAAAAGATCGTTCCGATCGTCGAACTATAAAAACATGGAACAACCTGCCCGCACACGTGTTTCCCTCATCTTACAATCCCGGGTTCTTTAAGATGAGCGTGAAGAGGCACATCACAGGGCCGCCAACTTGAGGACCACTGTCAGAAGTGACCCCCAATCGCTAGATGCGCCACGGCTTTCCATCAGGCTGGTGGCGAAGTCAATTTGGCGAGCTGAATATAAAAAAAAAAGTTGTAAACTGGGGTGCCTACATCCAGCTGTGGACTGCTATAGGATGACTTGATTGATTGATTGATGAGATAACGCTCGCGGCTTCGCTTGCGTGAAATCTCCCTGTTCTCGCTTCCCATAGAAACATATGCCCAGAAGATAAGCGCAGGTACCGTATTGTAATATGCTTTTTTTTTACGTGAGGGAAAATCCTCAAAGGATGTTACGCCGGACTCTTACCGACGAAAAAACAACACGTCACGCCCAACACCCTGTGGTAGGGAGCCCCGGGGAAGCCCTCGGAAGGATGTCCCAGAACTCCCAAAAGACCCACGGCCTCCACTGCGGCCTCGCCCAGGGGGTGGTCCGGGTGCTATCACGCGTCTTTGGGGGGTTTCGGGTGTGATCCCGCTTCTAAGGGGGGCGTGTGTGAATTGCTCACGTCACGCTGCCGTCATGGCTGCTATAGGCTGACTTGATTGATTGATTGATGCCTGCGTGCAATGCGGTTCCTGTTCTCGCTTGCCACAGAAACATAATGCCTAGTCGGTAAGCCCAGATACCGTATGGTAATATGCTTAATGCAGTCATCGTTTACAGAATGCGGAGCTAACGGGATAACTATCACACTTATGATGAATTTTCACCTCACATTCACATCCAACCAAAATCAAACGCTAAAAAATTCAATGGCGTATCACCATCTAGTATAGGGAGACGCGGTTAGAATTTATATTGGTGAAGGTACGGTTGCAATGATAGCTTTTCAGCGATCCGTAATAAACAAATAAAACTTTATGTTTGAACATCTTTGTCCATACATCTGTGTCTGTTTGCTGTCTGGGTCAAACACCTAAAGGGTAGATAAACTAAAAAAGAGACATATGATGGAGCCGTCACGCCGAAATTTAGAAAATAATAATGTTATGCTATTATTTTCTAGTCTTCTCGTACTGGTTTAGACAATGGGGTAACCATTGGCCTAAAACCAATTTTCGAAAACGAACTCAGTTTGTGTGAGTTTGTTTAAAAGGCTCTAAAAGGCTTTCAATCTACAGTTTCAGAGATAGTAGGCCAATAATAAATCTATGCCTATTTTTCAAATTACAGTCCAACGTATCACAACTTCTAAAATTCTAGCCAGCAACGATTAAAATCGCGGTCAATGCGACCCGCCCGCATAATAAACGCCTAATTGTAATGCACATGAACGAGCCGTGGTCATATCGACCCCTCCGTGCAATAACTCGGTAATCGTAAAATCAAAATTGTTAAGGAGAAAAGATTTACTGATTTTATCAAATAACTTTTTAGTGAGAGGGACTATTCAAGTCATTGAGGTATCAAATGAAAGCTAATTTTTTGTTTATTGTAGCTGTACACTTAATGAGAACTTTCTTGTGTTCAAAACGTAGTAATTTACTAAAACAAATTATACCAAAAATTTTCAAAACCAAATATTACACTACATTACTTTATTAAAATTTATCAAATAAAACTTTTCGTAACATATTATAATGGACCTTTATAGCGTAATTTTCTATCGCAGGATGATACGTAACATATCTTTACGGACTTATTGTGGTACTATCAATATGTTTTTATAAATGGTATTAATAAGTAACATTGTTATTGCACTTAAAAGTTTTAAAACAATATGGTTGTTACCGCTCAGTGCCGTTTTTTTTATTAAGCATTTAAGTTGCGTATTCGAAGGTAGAAACGCAAAAAAGTTGTAATATCTTTTTTGTTTTAAAGTATTTTATGAGGCATAGATTGAAATTTGATGCTTAAATATATTGAGAATATGTATTAATAACAATAACGTAATAAATCAAATGCTGAAATCAACTTTGAGCCTTTTAAACTTAAATTTAACAATTTTTCTTCAGAAATAGCTTACGAGCCTTGGCATATTGGTCTGCCGCCTCAATTGTGCAGCTGGATATTCAATTTCCTGTACAGACGATGTATACGGGTTCTCTGTGATGGTCAGACACCCGGTATATTGCAGAATATTGCCGGGGTACTGTAGTAACCAACTCTCTTTTTTCTGCTTACAAATGAAATGCTATCCCATGAAAGAATTCAGTTTTATTAAAATAAAAACACTCTGCACGTCAGTTACTCTGCCCGTACAGCAGCCGAGAGAACCGATGTGGAGGAAAATAAGCTAACCCACCGGAAAATAAGACTCAAGTCCTCTCAAAAAGACCTGAGTTGTATTTACATCCGTCGAGCAGAAATCTTGGTCAATTTTAGTGCCAGAAAGACACAGGCGTGTGCATTTACAACAAGGAAGTTTTGAATTACACTAACTGTAACAGAAGGAATGCAGAAAAAGAGAAACAATCTATTATTTTAAGAGCGGCGGCTATCGAGAATAAGTGCGAGGCTCTAGCAGTAAGCCTCGACCTCTCTAAAGCCTTTGACCGGGTCTGGCACCGTGGTCTTCTTACGAAATTGCCATCCTATGGACTACCCGAGAGGTTATGCGGATGGGTGTCCAGCTTTCTGACCGGTAGAAGCATCAGCGCCGTCATCGACGGCAGCTGTTCTGACTGCATGGCCATCAACGCTGGAGTACCGCAAGGCTCAGTGTTGTCCCCTACTCGGTTTCTGCTGCATATCAATGACATGTTGTCTACTGACTGCATTCATTGTTATGCAAGCGATAGTACAAGGGACACTTGTTACACGGGCCGCCCCGCTATCTCTCGGGCCACAGTGGAAGAAAGTCGTGAACAGCTTGTGTCTGAAATCGAGGCTACTCTTACTAGAGTGTCCGATTGGGGTGGACAAAATCTTGTCCAGTTTAACCCTTCACAAGCGTGTATATTCATTGCTAAGAAAACTTCATTTGCTGTAGCGCCACAATTCCAGGGCACATCTCTTACTATCCCTGAAAGCATTGGGATCCTTGGCGTTGACATCTCCAGAGAGTTCAATTCCGGAGTTATTTGGAGGACAAGGCTAAGCTGGCGTCCAAGAAGCTCGGTGTGCTCAAGGCGGTACTTTACTGCAGTGCAAACACTGCTTCTGTATAAATCGCAACATGGAGTACTGCTGTCACCTCTGGGCGGAGGCACCAGAATTTCAGCGTCGTCCGTTTGACTCGGTGCAAAGCCGACCTGTGAGAGTTGTCAACGATCCTATGCTGACAGGTGATGTGGAACCTCTTCGCGACAGGAGACTTTGCCTCCTTATGTGTATTCTACCTGCTGTACAACGGTATGCTCTGAAGAATTGTTTGATTTAATGCCCACGGCTACGTTATATCATCGCACCGCTCGCCACAGACAGGGAGTTCATCCTCACACTCTACATCCAGAGCGTTCCAGCACGGTTTAATCCGATAGGGGTTTTCTTCCGTGCACGCTTAGGTAGGAGGAAGATCTCCATGCCTCGGTTTTCCCAAACGCCTACAGTATGGGGTGCTTCAAAAGGGGTCTTAGAAGATTTTTACAGGGTCGGCGGCGCGAGAGTGGCGCCTCTGGTGTTGCAAAAGTTCATAGGCTGCGGTGACCACCGGTCCTTCTGGTGCGGCATATGCTTGTCTGCCACCTTAGTGGTATAAAAAAAATATGTATGTAATATTTTATTGAAAACAGAATCAAATTTGACGTTTCAATTTAAAACTTACATGACATTGTGTTGTTTTCCAAATAATCTAATAGAATCAAATCTTGAGTTATTATTTAGTTCAGTTTAATTTATTTATTAATCTTCAGAAATGTTTTCATTCATGGTTTCAGAATGGGTCATGGTTTCAAAAAGGGTGGTATTTGCCATTTATGAATCTTCGCCAGAACTGAGCGTTTTAAAAGATCGTTCCTCTGTTGAACTATAAAAATATGGAACGACCTACCCCTACACGTGTTGTCCTCATCTTACAATCCCGGGTTCTTCAAGAGGATCGTGAAGAGGCACATCACAGTGCTGCCAACTTGAGGACCACTGTCAGAAGTCTTATGGGCTCCCGACACGATCATGCCTTGCAATTTTCAATCACGTTAAATATGAATGGAAGTTGCTTCAGTGTGCGTGATTGCTTTGCATGTGTGTGTGCATCGACGTATATTTATTTATTTTTATTTTATTTATTATACACTTTATTGTACGCCAGTTCAATAACTTAAGATGACATACATTATATACTGATAGCAATACAATGGGCGGCCTTATCGCTAAAAGCGATCTCTACCAGGCAACCTTTGGATGGAGAAGTTGGTAAGGTAAAGAGTGGTAGTTGTTTGGCGTACTTATAGATCTGCTATACTTTACTTACATACCATAGATACAATTTATCAAGTGATTATACTACCTAAACATACATAACCATAAGACACATACATTCATATATACATACATACCTACATATATACATACATACCTACATAATAATATATGCATACATACTTACATACATATACACATACTTACACACATGTATACACACATATACACAAACATACCTACCTAAATAACGCACACTCGTACATAAAGAGTATGCTACATAGATAAATAGTGTTCCCTTACCATAGTTTTAAATTTGGCTAAAGTCTGTGCTTGTCTTATCTTGACAGGAAGTTTATTCCATAGTCGGATTGCAGTGACCGTGAACGATTTGTCATAGAACATGGAAGCGTGATATGGCATCTTTAACCTCAGGTTTTTTGACGACCTTAGACATTTCGAATGCGTGTCATGAAGGAACTCAAACCGTCCCTTAAGATAGGAAGGAGAAGAAGGGCTAAATAATATATTATATAGTAGCGAAAGAACGTGAGCATCCCGGCGAAGTCTTATTGATAACCATCCGAGCTGTGTTCTGAACTGTGAAACATGGTCATATTTGCGTAAGCCAAAAATGAACCTTATACAGACATTTTGAAGACGCTCAAGTTTGTCTAACTGGTTTTCGGTGAGATATACGTGCACATGAAATTCTACGTGCTTGACAATTGCCAATTGATCATGTCGGGACCCCTTTACGGACTGTGAGAGTGGCCCCCAATCGCTAGATGCGCCACGGCTTTTCATCAAGCTGGTGGCGACGCCAATTTGGCGACACACGACAAATACATGTGGTTGGGGAGCGGCATATATGTTTATTACTGTCTAACAACAAGGAAAAGGTTTAATGGTTGCCTGACAGAAATTGCTTTAAGCAATAAGGCCGCCCATTGCATTGCTTCCTTTTGTATAAGTTTCTTATTTGTTGGCATACAATAAAGTGCAATAATATACAATAGTATACAATAATATACAATAAATAATAAATAAATATAAGAAAGAGACAAGTGCGCACTGCAAACTTTGCGCGGCAAGACGAAGATCGGTAATATCTAATACAGAGCTAGGTGTATTGTTATTTAGAACATTTTGATCGATTAAACTGTTGCGTACTAAATAAAAAAATTCTATACTTCAACAACTTTGTTAGAGTATATTACGGAATAAGAATATTAAAGCTGGCCCAGCAAAAACTCAGCACTTACTTATACAAAATACTCAATGAAATTTATTTACGCCAATAACTCAGTAAGTGCGACTTACTGAAAAACGTTTATTTTATATTTTTTGTATACACCTATTGCAAGTATATTGCCTACATATTTTTTGTTTCTGAATTTACACCAATAAAATTGTTTTTAGTTATATCTTTTTAAATATCAATAGGAAAAATCTACAAAAAATTGACAAGGTGTATTACAGTGTGTAGATTCCGAATATGACATAACAGCATAAACCGCATAACAGCATTTTACCGAGTTATTGCACGGAGGGGTCGATATGGTTAACTTAATCAGACAATACGTAAGCGTAAGAGAAAATCAGAATACATACATACATATAATCACGCTTGTCTCCCATCGGGGTAAGCAGAGACTATGGCTTTCCACTTGCTACGATCCTGACATACAACTTTCGCTTCTTCTACTTTCATAACTGTTTTCATACACGCTGACGCTATATTCTGATTTTCATACATGTATGAAACGTGTATGAAAATCAGAATATTGATTAGATAAATAAATAAATAAATATTCACGGACATTTCACACAACGCTATCTGATCCCAAAGTAAGCTAGGAATAACCTGCTTGTGTTATGGGTATCAGACCACGGATATTAATACTTATATACTTTTAAATACATACTTATCATACATAGAAACACCCAGACTCTTGAGACAAACATTTATGGGTCACACAAATATTTGTCTCCGGTGGGAATCGAACCCACGACCTCCAGCGCCGCAGGCGGTATCACTACCGACTGCGCCACAGAGGCAGTCGCACATACACAAACAAATGTATGAACTTGTTATTGACCACCAGTGGCGAGGTTTTTCGAAGCGCATTTTTTTTAAAATTATTGCTAACTTGACTTAAGCTCTTTCTTTTACTTGTGAAATCGCTCTAGACCCTACCGAAACTAACGGGGAGAAACGCATATTGGACTAGAACTGTGGTAAAACCTAGTACTTCCTCACGTCTTTGTGAGACCAGGTGGAGTCAAGGATCTTGGTGTAGGCACTCTAGAAAGTAAATCCTGGTACCATCAAATCGTTTAACTTCTTATCGATTCTGTTGTTTAGTGGTTAGTTTCCCCATACACTACAAAGAACACCCTGTGGTAAATATTTATTTATTATCCCCCATTTTAATAAGCATAATGATCAATGATATCAAATCGCTAACAGTGAGACCTTGCCCTACCCAACAATACACGATGACAAATACGTCAATGTACTGCTAGTTCACGCTGCGTGGGGCACACTTGCGATTCAATGTGACACGGACAAGCGGAAGGGTGAACAGCGTGCTCAGTTAATAAGCGGTAGCGATTTATTTTTATTTAGGACTACAATTAATAGTTCCAGTTTCAGGACTCAAGATAACATTTATATGAAACTTACACATGATATTGTCAGGTCCCTGTCGAAACGTCGAGAACCAAAAAAGTACTTAAAACCTATCGAGATTATGTTACATTGATGACTAGCTGTTCCCCGCGGCTTCGACCGCGTAGAAGTCGTTATCGCGTAAAAGTCACTATATCGTAAAATCATAACCCTCCTTTTGCACAGTCGGTTAAAAAGTAGCCTATGTCCTATAATATATATATTTATAATAATATTATAAATGCGAAAGTAACTTTGTCTGTCTGTCTATCTGTTACGCTTTCACGCCTAACCGGCTGGAGCGATTGAGATGAAATTTGGTATAGGGATAGTTCGAGGCCATTAGTAGGGATGTGGAGACAAGTCAGCGTTAAGGCAATCGAGTCCTCCTCTTTGAAGATCAGGGCCCGTGTTTGAGTCAATATTTATTATACTCTTGTTCGTGGGACTAAATACGACTTGTGAAAGTTAGTATAGTATGCCTTCTCCAGACGGTATGAAATGTTTTTTTCCGTCAGATTCTTTGGCAAGCAGCTCCAACGGCGCAACATGCTGAACTCAAAGACCAAGACCGTTCGAAGCAAAGTTCGAAGCTAACACAATTCGTTAAAAATATATTTATTACTAGCTGACCCGCGCAACTTCGTTTGCGTCACATAAGAGAGAGTAAATCACCCGTTCCCGTCGCATTTACTCTCGAGTGACCAAAAAAAGCGCATAAAACTGCGAGGATAAAAGTATCCTATGTCCGTCTTCTGGTTCTAAGCTACCTCCTACCTCCTAATATCGAATTATTTTACAATAGCCTTAATCATTAAGCTCTTTTCTGATAAAGCCAAGACGCCAGTTTAGATTTACCCTTACATTCAAAGAAATCCTTGAATTCTAGGTTTTGTGAAAGTTGAGATGTCTCTAATTCCTGAAAAACAAAGCCCTTAACATTGAAATTTGTGTGAAACAATCCTTAATGTATTCCCTTTATAACACTGGAAAAAATGTTGGAATCGGACCACGCATTAAGAAGTTACTACTAAAAAACCGTTTTATCTTTCATCCCCTCTCCCAAGGAAACCGCGCAAAATATCGGGATCGAAAGTATCCTAGTAGAACCTTCCTCGGGATATAAACTCTGATTGTACCAAGTTTCATTCAAATCGATTCAGTAGTTTCAGCGTGATACTTATTCGGGATACAGACAGACAGACAGACATGAAAATTTTAAATTACCTTTCGGCTTCAGTATCGATTAGAGAACGCCCTCCAACTAAAATTTTCAAAATACCTTCCATGTACAGACTCTCGACCCTCTACAGTTTTATTATAAGTATAGATTTTATACATTGGAAAGCTCAATGCATTTTAATTATGTATTATGACAAGGTGTGGCTTGGCACATGCCTTGTATTATAAAATCGATGACGGTGACAGAGGGAATCGTCCCTTCAAATCCTCCGCATTATCGATGATTTGCGGGCCGTGCCCTTAATTTTAGTAATGTAATGATCCAAGTGCCAGAAGGGTTTAAAAGTAATCAACTAACTATTACCGGTTACGGCCGAATGAATGATTTTATTCCTTTTTTTTTGTGGATATATTGTGGGTAAATTCTGCCCAGGCAGTCGGGAAATTTGGTTCTGATTAGAGATTGGTTATAAAGTTACTGCTGCATAAGTCCTCGGTAATGGCAACAGGTTTGCCGCCTATGACCAGTTCACCTCTGTCTACGTCCTCAGAGCAATAGTCGTGCTTGTTTGCCATATTATAAGAATTTGTCACGCAAAGTTTATACGAAGAAAAACTAAAAATAACACAATCTAACAGAACAGAACTTCGAGATCCAATTAGTTTGGAAGTCAGATCTGATGGCAGTTGCTTCATAGAAATTTTTCAATTTTAGACGCATTGTAGTTGGACTGGAAAGCCGACCCCAACTGTATTGGTAAAAGTTCGGAGGACGATGACGGAAAAGAAAAGAATTTTTAATGAATTACTGTAATTTTGACGACCAACGGTCTCTAACTCTCTAGTATTTAAAATTGTTTCGAAATTATATAATTCATTCATTCAAATACATAATATCAAGTAGAATTACGACAATTCACACGGCACGACGGTATTACAGGTTCAAGGCCTATTCTGTTTGGTTGACTTATTAAACTAGAAAAAAAAAAAACAATTTAAAAAAAAATTGCATAAGGCATTGTCTATTCTTTTTATTGTAATATTTTCGTAACGATTAATTACGCGTCACAGAGATGAGACATAAGTTAAATAAAAAGTTAACTATCATTAAAATCTGATGGCATTTATGATTTTTTATGTGTGGAAATCCTTCATGGATGCTATGCTGGACTCTTACCGAATAAAACCACACCGTTCCTACCACTGCTTACGGTAGGGATCCCTCGGAAGAATGTCCTAGGACGCGAGACCGAGACGCGGGGTAGCACCCGAACCCCATAAGCAAGGTTGAAGTGTTCGCCAAAGTCTGCCGAGAGCCCTGGGACATCCTTCCTTCATCCTTCCGAGGGCTTACCCGGGACTCCCGGCCGTAGACAGTAGACAGAAAAAGAAAAGGGATACTCGATAGACTTTGGTTACGACTGCTGCATCACCTAAAGGCTTCCAGTTCTACTATCTTGCGTCATAATTGCGTGAAATAATTCCATCCTAATCTCATAGACTACGATTGAATTTTCTTCTACTTAAAAGAGCTTTTTCTCTATGGCACAGGACACTAATTCGTAATAACGAAACGCTTGAGGGAGTCCGTGTGCCGTATGAAATTGGGCAAGACATGGGGTCGAAATTAAACTTTTGTACACAGGGGCAGTTCTTTTATAAATCACTGTATGCCTTCTACATCCTATACCCAAATAAAGTCCGTATGTAGTTATACATTTCAAAGGAAAGCTAATCAGGTTATTTTCATAGGAAACAGTTCAACCAAACAAAAACTTATTGTTAAAGGAGCGTCGAAGTTCAAACGCAACTAAATCGCTCCTCTTATCAACAAACTCGCAGGTTAATCGTCTCATTTAGTATGTAGTATGCGCAAGCAGAGCTATGCAACAACCGTACGGAACCATTCTCACGGTTGGGAACAGGCTTCATCGATTTTTTAAAACATATTCATGTTAATTTATACGTTGACAGTGAATTTTTGATTTTGATCGTCCAATTTACTGTTTCGTTTTTAGGGTTCCGTACCCAAAGAGTAATCCAGGGTAAAGGGGAATTCCTGGGACAACCTCCGAGGGCTTACCCGGGGCTCCCAACCGTAGGCTGTCGGGCGTTAGTTACGTGAGGTTTTGTAGTCGGTAGGAGTCCGGCATAGCATCCATGATGGATTTATCTCACGTTAAAAAAAATGAGGACCCTATTACTGAGACTCGGATCCGTCACTTGTTCAGGATGATCATGAACGGTGTTAGACAGATAGTTGAAATGGTTTAGGCGTACAATGTCAGAAACGCTAAATGACAGATTAGCGAATTGACAGAAACGCATAATGCCAGGTGTCGCAAAATGACCGATTCGCAGAATGACAGATTCTCTTAGTGACAGATTCGCAGAATGACAGATTCGCAGAATGACAAATAAATTTCGAATAAAAAACAGAGTTATATTAATCAAATTCTTTATTTGTTAGTATAAATCAACATAAATTTCCAAAACTTAAATCAAGACGAATCAACCGTCTCATCTCATAATGTCCTTTTCTCGAAATGTCCTCTCTCATAATGTCCTTTTCTCGAAATGTCCTTTCTCATAATGTCTTTTTCTCGAAATGTCCTTTCTCATAATGTCCTTTTCTCGACAAATAATAAAAAACAGAGAACTATCATACTGGCGAAGGTTTTTGAAGATGTTTGGATATTTGTTACTCAATCGCTCCAGAACGGATCGTGATGAAGTTTGCTACAAGGATAGGACAGTTCATGGGATAGGGAATGGGACCATTTCATGCGGACGAAGCCGCGGGCGTTCGCTAGTTTTTATTAATGTAGATGATGTTATTAACTAGACACGAACAACCGTGTAGCGCTTAGATCATTTAACCACAGGATGCGCCTTACTTAAGCATTGTTTTCTGCCAAGCCAATAGACCATTGGTTCCTAACCTTTTCAGAGCTGTTACCCCTGTGGCATGTTAGAGAAACAGATTTTACCCCCTATTAAAAAAAAAATCAAAAAAGCAATTCAGGCAATGAAAAATATCTTAATTTTCGTTTGGTTTCCGTCTGGAGTGCTTCGTCGTGGACACGATCATACGCATTCGAGATCTGACGGAGGAAGCAATATCGCAGAGCGAGGTGGTGATGCCGGTTTCTCTTGACAACGCCATCGCCTTCAATACTTTGGCCTGGAGCTGCGTTAGGGAAGACCTTATTTATCACGGCGTGCCTCCCTACCTCCGTCGAATTGTCGGGGCTTATCTTTCCGAGAGGGCCATAAATTACCTGAGCTGGCTAGGGTCGATTCAGCGAGATTCAGCGGTGTTCCGCAGGGATCGGTTCTAGGACCGGTTCTGTGGAACATCGGGTACGATTGTGTGCTGCGCGGCACGTTGCTTAGAAGTGTCGACGTAACGTGTTACGCCGATGACACCCTCGTTACGGCGCGAGGAGCAAAGCACCGAGACGCAGCCCTAAAGGCCACGGAAGGCGTTGCTCAAGTTGTGGGTCAAATACGGCCGCTGGGTCTTGAGGTCGCCCTTTACCAATCCGAAGCTCTGTGCTTTCACGGACCTTGCAAGAGGCCACCTGCGGGATCCAGCATAAAGGTAGGAAGCGTCAGCATCGGTACTGAGCCCTCGATGAAGTATCTGGGGTTCGTACTCGATGGCCGATGAGACTTCAAACACCACTTCCGAAGTTTGGTCCCAAAACTGAGGGGCAACAGCCGCACTCTCGCGGTTGTTGCCCAACATAAGAGGACCCAACACTCCCTGCAAGAGACTGCCTTGGGATAATGCGGAGTGCTTTACTTTTATCGCTATACGGGGCCCCGTATGAGTGGAGACCTTGACGGCCCGCAATGCGGCTGTACTACTTGGCCTACAGAAGGCTATGGCCTTGACGGTGATAAGGATATCGCACGATCTCAGGGGGACACAGGGAAACCACGGCTGAGTGCCAGCACTGCGAGGAATGCAGCGAGGACACAGCGCTCCACACATTGGTGTAGTGCACAGCATGGGCGCAACAGCTCCAGGTCCTCGTAACAGGTCTGGACTTGGACATTCTCTCGCTGGAGACCATATCCTGTAGAGACCATGGTCCCATGATCTCCAGTGGGAGTAAGTGGGACACCGCTGCGTCTTTCTGCGGGAGAGAACTCTACCACCCGAGTTCCGCAGTCTTTGGACAGGACGCTGCAGACTTTTCTTCGCCCAAGACTATCGGCCTCCATGATCGGGGGCTGAGGATGGTGGGGGCTTTTTAATTTCAAAATTAACACTTCTTTTATTTTTAACCCCCGACGAAAAACGAGGGGTGTTATAAGTTTTAATAACTGTGTGTCTGTCTCTAAGCAACGAGCCGCGCTGCGCCTTCGTCGCCGAATCGATCCCAGCCAGCTCGTACGTTATGGCCCTCTTGGAAAGATAAGCCCCGACAATCGACGGAGGTAGGGAGGCACTCCGTGATAAGTAAGGGCCTCCCTAACGCAGCTCCAGGCCAAAGTGTTGAAGTCGATGTCAAAAGACACCGGCATCACCACCTCGCTCTGCGATATTGCTTCCTCCGTCTGGTCTCGAATGCGTATGATCGCGTCCACGACGAAGCACCCATGACGGAAACCAAACTGGTTATCCGCCAGATCTAGCCCCAAGCGTGTGAAGTGCCCAACGAGGGGCTATGCAGCGCTGTGACTATTACGAACAAGCAGTTTCCATCGTTTTCAGTCATCGGATTTTTTTTCAAACTAGATGAGATTCCGAAAATTCCGGGATCTCGCAGGATTGATATTTCTAATCCTGCGGGATTTTGAATTTGCGATCTCTTGTCGGGATTGCATTCCCTAGTTCAGATGGTTTCTGGATTTGTTTTCAATGTTACCAGAGTTGAGAAGCCACTCTCGCATCTTAAAGTGGTAGCAAACGGTACCAACATGTTCAGAGTTCTGTTAGCAATGATGGGGTTTTCTGAAGCTGTTTTTCGCCAAAATGTGCATCTTCTCGCTCCACACTTCACTGAGATTTTACGAACACGAGAGATTAGGTATTTGTTTTATGTTTACAATCATATTTTTACTCATCTATTTTGGGCATCACCTCTGTTACCCCCATACAATAGCTGTTTTACCCCCGCGGGGGTAATTACCCCCAGGTTCGGAACCGAGGCAATAGACCATTTGGTCTTTTGGCTTATAAAAAGCACTGTACATCAGTACATCATTTTATATGATTAAACTAGTACATTTCATTGTAGTTGACTGTACAATAAAAATTAACACACAACAGCCATTACGCGTTTGTCGATTAATACATTTTTAAATATAATGAAATTTTATATGTCTTTGTGTTTCCCCCTTCACCCGCTATGGAAACTAGCAGAATATTTTTGTATGCGGTGGTTCGCAAAGGCTAGTCCCGTGATATATGGTCTAAGGTGTAGCGTGATAATAAGCAGTTATGAAGCCTTCATGTTATAACGATGTAGCCAGTTGTCTGGCCTTAAGGGACTTGAGCCATTTATTAAGTCATTAATCCCCATAAAGACGTAGTTTATGTACTTATCAGTAGATGGCCCCCACGGCTCCGGCAGAGAGAAATTTTATTCCCGTTCTTGCTTCCCACGGAAACTTATTCCCGGGATAAAAAGTAGCCTGTGTATTATTCCAGACTATAGTCTACCCCTGTACAAAATTTCAGTCATATTCGTTCAGCTGTTAAAGCCCAAAAGAGTAACAAACATTCACACATCCATACATACACACATTCACTCTCACAAACTAGATAGAAGATGTTTTTTCACGAACAACCGTGTAGCGGGTAGCGTGATAATAAGCAGTTATGAAGCCTCCGCAATATAACGATGTAAATAGTTGTCTGGCCTTAAGGGACGCCAGAGATAAATTTTGTTCTCGTTCTTGCTTCCCACGGGAACTTATTCCCGGGATAGAAAGTTAAAGCTATCCTTGTACGAAAGACATATGCGTATTTGGTCGTTTTCGTTTTGGGTAATACGCGTCGAAAGCCAAATCCATTCAGTCGTTAAAGCGTGAAAGAATATTGGGAGTCCTGGGGTATCCTTCCGAGGGCTTACCCGGAGCTCCCAACCGTAGGCTGTTGAGCAGGATACGTGTGTTTTTTTAGGCGGTAGGAGTACGGCGTAGCATTCATGTAGGATTTTCATTAGTAACAATTATCCATACATCTATACATACACACATTCACTCTCACAAACTAGATAGAAGAGATTTGTTTTTACACGAACAACCGTGTAGCGTGATAATAAGCAGTTATGAAGCTTCCACTTTATACGATGAACTGGTTGTCTGGCCTTAAGGGACTTTGAGTCATTTATTAATTCATTAATCCCCTGACTTAACTTATGTATCACTTTCACTAGACGGCGCCAAGGGCTCCGCCAGAGAGAAATTTTGTTCCCGTTTTTGCTTCCCCAGAGAACTTATTCCCAGGATAAAAAGGGGGTCATTCCAGAATATAATTTATCCTTGTACTAAGGTCCTATGCGTAGTTGGTCGTTTGCTGTTGAAAATATGCTCATTTACTTTTTAGGTCATATGCGTCGAAAGGTAGCCAGATCCATTGTTAGAGCGTAAAAGAGTAACAATCATTCACACATCCATACAATCACACATCCATACACGAATAACTATGTAGCATGATAATAAGCAGTTACGAAGCTTCCACTATATACGATGTAGATAGTTGCCTGACCTTAAGGGACTTTGAGTCATTAATTATCACTCTAATTCCCTTAAGGACTTACGTCGGTTTACATAATTTAAAGTCAGGTTTATTATTTACCAAGAAGCTATGGACCCCTACCAATATTTTTGGAGGTAGCAGTAGTGGGTACAGCAAGATCATCCCTACTAATATATTTAAATGCGAGAGAATTTAAATTTGTAGTTTTCAATATAATCTGATATTTTAGTTATAAGTAAAGTTTGCATGCTATCCTTGTAATGGCTAAATGGGCTCGTACCTACTATTATAATATATTGAAACTTAACATCACTGTAACCTCATTTACAGCAAATAAAGAATTTGTATTTGTAACTCTTTCTGTCTGTGTGTTACGTTTGACGCTGAACCGATTTTAATGAAATTTGGTATTAAGATAGTTTGAGTTCAAGGAAAGGACATAGGCTACTTTTTAACTGACTACGCAAAAGGAGGGTAATGATTTTACGCGATAACGACTTCTACGCAGACGAAGTCGCGGGGAACAGCTAGTTCTAAATGAAATTGATAGACACTGACGTCCATATTTGATTGATACGGATTGTGAGAGGCTGATTTGATTGATTGACGAAACTGAGTGACAGGTATTTTTCAAAAAAGAGTCTCAACGACACGTGGTGAGTTTACCAGCTGCAAGTTAGCGAGTACGAGAGAGTGGGATAGTCAAAAACACGAGCGAACTCGCTGGATTTTAGCACGTAAACTCGCTGTATCACGGAGCCTTTAGAAGGCGTTTTACAAGCTCGGAACCCGATTAACTCCTGTACGTGACTCCCCCATTACTTTATCGCTGTAACGGCAAATATTCGAGAACTCTTAAATAATATGCCATGTAATTACAGGTAGAAAGCTAGACAAAATAAACATGATGCATCCTATTTATGCCCCCTACCCAAAAGTGCCCAAACGAAACAATATAAGTACTGCAATAAACAGCCAGACAAACACGGAACACGAAGCTAGACAATAAAGGTAAGTGCACACCGCATCGTATCGATCTGAGGGTGCGGTTCTACCGCGCCCAGTCGACCACCCCACGTGGTAACTAATTTAAACTTCACTGGTTTTGATATAAACGCTGTTTGATCAAGTAACCACTATAAAATACGCGAACGAGGGAGGATTGACACATCAAAGAGGGTATTTGACCTCTAAACAACAAGCAGAGGTCATCACGGTTGCCCATTACCCCATTACAGTATCGGATATACGGTTACAATCCAGCAACCTACCCAAGGTTCTAAACAACAGACAGGTGTTGTCTAGGTACATCCTGGGTCCTGGGGTATCCTTCAGAGGACTTACCCGGGGCTCCCAGCTGTAGGCTGTTACGCAGGATACGTGAGGTATTTCCCTCACATATCCGTATCGTAGGATTTTCCCTCACGTAAAAAAAAGGGGTTGCCTGGGTTGCACACAAAGCGTCTGCTATACGGATCCGGCAACCCAAACAAGTGTCCGAACATCGTGACGTGATAGTTTTAAGCACACATCACGCTGAAAGAATCGGGCAACATCCGTATCAATCCCCAAAGACGCGGGATAGACCCAAAGCCGTAGGTGAGGTCGCGGTGGTAACCAAAGTCTGCAGAGAACCCTGAGACGTCCGTCCGAGGGTTTACGTGGGACTCTCTGCAGGAGGCAGTAGGTGGGGAATTACTGGAGGACAGAAACCTGCCACACATCCTCCGAACCGCAACGAATTGTAACGAAGGAATGTCGAATTGAACTCCTAAGCAAAGGGATGCAGGGCTGGTAGTAGGATTTTTGGTAATGAGCAATTTTGTAAAGTAGAGTATTGTTCCTTAGTTCCTTTAACTTTTGTGCGTTAGGACTGACGAATCGAAGATAAGATAAGTAGTGGTAATCCTCTCCTTCACCTTTATTATTTGCCTATAACCCTACCGTAAAAAAGGAGAATTCTTACCATTTTTTTAATTAAAACCCCACAACAACCAATTCCAGAATAGTTCCTAAAGCAATTATATTCACCTCGGGACAAAGTTTCGCAGTGAATGCTCCGTCGATCTCCTTAATTACAGGAAGGAAGCCGACCCCACGTTACACACACACACACAAATGGGGTCGCGGTGAAGGTTAAACCAAGTTAAACGGTGTTTACCGCTAAACACCTGTAAATCTAGATTGTGGGGGATTTTTAGTGAAATTCATATTTTTGGCAAATCCTGGATGAAAGCAAAAAATACGGTTTCAGCAAAAGTATGCTGCTTTTCGTGTCGTACGATCGTCGGCATCTGATAGTAAGTTCATGATCAAACACCGTTCATTATTTACCTTTTTTAGGGTTCAATACCCAAAGTGTAAAAACGGGACCCTATTTAAGAAACTTCGCCGGCCGTCTGTCTGTCCGTCACGATGCTGAATCTCAAAAACCGTGGTAGCAAGAACGCCTAAATTTTCACAGATGATGTATTTCTGTTGCCGCTATAACACAAATTACTAAAATCACAAAAAAACGTGATTTTTATCCGTTTGTTGATATGGAACCCTCCCTGCGCGATTGGTACTCGCACCTGGCCGGTTTATTTTTTACACTACTAAGATGGCAGACAAGCTTACGGTACGGCTCACCTGATGGTGTCCGTTAAACTAGACCGCACGGTGGATAGGACAATGGCTCAACATGCCAGAAACGACTGCACACGAACATGCCACAAACGATCACCCATCTTAGGACTGACAGGCAAGCATCCAGATTATAACACAGTCGCGACACCTTACTATATCAAATGAATGAATTGAAATCAATGGCGATAATAATGACCTACTCAACATTCAACCCACGAAGCAAGTCCATAACTGTGACGTAATGTCTCCTATTTTGTCTGTTCGTTTGTCCGGTCGTCATAGCGGTCGCATACCATAATCTGTGCCATAATTTGCTTAACTTCGCGTTTGGTAGCATATAAATATTCAAACATTTTTTAACAAATCGCGGCATCGCCATCTGATCCCGAAGTAAGCTATGATTATTGTGTTTTTGTTATGGATACCGGACAACGGATATTAATATCTATTTCCAATTTTTTATTGTCTCTTTTAACAAACTCCATACTGTAGGCATTTGGGATACCGCGGCAGGGAGATTATTTCACAATCTAAGCGTGCACGGAGGAAAGTCCCTATTATAGGATTCTAAAATCTGGCTTGTGTTCTAGGCAGGTAGCGGATCTTAATATGTACTTTTGGTGTCGTAAGAAGCGGCTAAGGGAACACTTTCGGAAAACAATCCATTGCGTAGAAATGGAAAACTCGAAATGAAACCCGGATGTCAGTAAAATGACAATCGTTAGCCAAGTTGGAGGTCTTATAGGCGGGCGGCTTGAAAAATTTAATTGCGGGTCGTCACGACCTGCGCCTCTGTCTATCTAAACTAGTGACCGACCGAAGTTTCGGTTTCGGTTTCGGTTTCGGCCAGTTTCGGCCAAAAAATCGAGTTTCGGCCGCAGTTTCGGTTTCGGCCAAAACGGGCCGAAACTTTCGGCCGGGCCGAAACTCACGTGTTTATGAATTTTGAGTGCCTAGCTCTGCTTGTGACGTGGTTAGGGTCAGCCCAACCAGTTAAAATGTTACTAACCGAAGATTTACAGATTTACAAAGGACTTCCAATCAATAGTTATAATCTTAGACCATATATCACGGGACTAGCCTTTGCGAACCACCGCATACAAAAATATTCTGCCAGTTTTCATACAAATGAAGGGGGAAACACAAAGACATATAAAATTTCATTGCATTTAAAAATGTATTAATCGACAAACGCGTAATGGCTGTTGTGTGTTAATTGTTATTGTACAGTCAACTACAATGTAATGTACTAGTTTAATCATATAAAATGATGTACTGATGTACAGGCTTTTCATAAAGCCAAAAGACCAAATGGTCATGTGCAATGGCAGAAAACAATGCTTAAGTAAGGCGCATCCTGTGGTTGGATGATCTAAGGTTATAATAGGTAAAACAATTTTTACAGAATCTTAAAAAGGTGATCTAGGACATTACATAACCCTACCCCTTTGTTGTCGGTTCCGTTGACTTCGTTGGCGTCTGTCTGTCTGTCAGCAGACTCATGCACCGTGACAGTTAGACTGTAAATTATTTTGCAGATGATTTATTTCTGTTGCCGCTATAGCTACAAATAATGAAAATAGACAAATTAATAATATTAAAGGAAACCTCTCAAACAACATACCTACGTGATTTTATGCTGATTTTCTTGGACGGAACCCTAAGCGCGCTAGTCCAGCACACTGTTGTCCAGTTTTAGTTATATACTTCTAGAATGTAGCCAAAACCAGCCAAGAGCTAGTAGCAGGGCACTGTGTGGTTTTAGTCGGTAGGAGTTTGCAATAGCATCTATGAGTAATTCCACACGTAAAAGATAGATGGAGATATTTCTAAAACACTTGAGAAGATTTATACCGTTGATTGATGGCACTTGGTGGAACTTGCTGCACCTATTGAAAAAATAACCGGCCAAGTGCAAGTCTAACTCACACACGGAGGGGTTAAAGCCTATTAACGAGACATGAGGCCTAGCCGTCCATCTGTCTATTAGTCACGAGGTTGTATCGCTGGAACCGTGCCAGATATAGGCCTAAAATTTTCACTGTACAGTAGTCCTACCGACTGAAAACCACGCGTATCCTACCTGACAGCCTTCGGTTGGGAGCCCCGAGTATGCCCTCGGAATGCTACATACTACGGCCGCGTCTTTGGGGGTTGTTCAGTTGTTATCCCGCTTCTTGAGCAGGGCGTGGATGAATCTCTCACGTCATGCTAGTCTAAAGCCTGCTTCTGTAAAGACGGTAAGCAGCCCCTTCACCGTCCTCAGGCTCCCGGTCATGGAGGCTAATAGTATGGGGCGCCGTCTCTTTTACGAGCATGACCTGCTCACAAGAAGAGGCCTATGGCCCCGCTCCAGCGCCTCCTTGCGCCATTTAAAACAATGATGCTAGGGCCCTTGCTTCCAGGTCCAATAGAGGGGTCCCGGCTAGAAGACATGCCTCCTTAACTGAGATCGTGCGGTATCTCCTTATCACCCTGACAGCCGTCGCCTTCTGCGGGCTAAGCAATCTAGCCGAATTGATACGGGGGCCCCGTAACAATGCGGTCCCAAGGTACAGTCTCCTGCAGGGAGCGTTGGGTCTCCTGATATTGGGCAACAACCGCGAGAGTGCGGCTGATGCCCCCTCCCTCAGCTATGGGACCAAACTTCGGAACTGGTATCTGAAGTTCCACCGGCTATCGAGTACGAGCCCCAGATACGTCATCGAGAGCTCGATACCGATGCTGACGCCCCCTATATGTAAGCTGGATCCCGCAGGTGGCCTCAGGGCTGCGTCTCAGTGCGTTGCTCCTTACGCTGTAATAAGGGTGTCGTCGTAACACGTTACGCCGCCGACACCTCTGAGCAACGGACCACGCAGCACCCAATCGTAACCGATGTTTCACAGAAGTGGTCCTAAGACCGATCCCTATGGAACACCGAACGACACATCTCTTGGATCCAGCACTAGCCAGCTCGGGTAAGTTATGGCCCTCTCAGAAAGATAGGCCGCGACAATTCGACGGAGGTTTGGAGGATCTTCTACTAAAATCAGAAAAAGCATCCACACAACAAACGTAATTTTTGTGCCCAATTATTGTAACGGAACCCTCTGTGCGGAATCCGACTCGCACTTGGCTGGTTTTTTTTTTTTTTTCAATATGAACACGTGAGTTTCGGTTTCGGTTTCGGTTTCGGCCGAAACTGACCCTGCGGCCGAAAGTTCGGTTTCGGTTTCGGTTTCGGCCGGAAAACCAGTTTCGGTCGGACACTAATCTAAACACGGCAATAGGCTCACGACATGGAACAAAAAACTTTAAGGCGAAATGTGGTCTAATAAAATATGCCTCTGCCTACCCCTTCGGGGACAAAGGCGTGACCGTATGTATGTATAAATCTGAAGTGTCTAGTAGCTAGTATATATATTATCCCATTACAGCCATTTATTTATCTAAGAACGTGATGACTTCCCATATTTACACCACAGCATGCAGTAACGTAGTAATTACCCACTAGTCGAAGGTAATTTATATTAATTACCGTAAACAGCCGCTCAGTTAAGTTGACTCAGCATTACCTTGGCCATGTTCTTGCTGACAGACTTTCGAATGATGCTGATATTTTAATCAATATCAATACTTACATACTTACATCGTAACAGGTTGCTGTCTGTACATTGAAGATATATAAGAAAAAAGTTTATAGGGGGGCTTTATGGACGCAATAGAACCCAAAACAATGGTTTTTAGAATTTTAGTCTGTTTGTCTGTACGTTTGTGCATGCTAATCTCAGCAACCGCTCAACCGATTGCGATGCGGTTTTCTTTATTGCGTTGCGGTTTGCTCCACTTAACACTTAGTGTTTGTTTCATGTCAATCGGTTCATAAATAAAAAAGTTGTATCAATCTAAAGATAATGCAGCGTACGAAGTCGCGGGCTACAGCTAGTTATAAATATATTTTTAACGAATTGTGTTAGCTTCGAACTTTGCTTGGACTTTCCTATACTGTCGAGTAGGCAGAAATTTGGCAAAACCACATTCCGGAGTTACGATAAACTCTTAATCCAGAACAAAAGTCAAACAGCAAAATGGAAATCTAAATACAGGTTATTAATCCCTCCATCTTGGTTTAATATTTAGATCGTATAATTTGAGAGATGCTCTTGAGAGATGTCTCGACGGTGGCAGCGTCCTGACCGGAAAATTGAATGCATCTTGGCGTGAAACGTGAAGAGGGCTTAATGTCATAGGAGGTGGAAATAGCCAAGGGCCTATTAGGAAAGCTTTACTTAAGTTTACAGTATATCTATACTAATATTATAAAGAGGAAAGATTTATTTTTTTGTTTGTTTGTTTGTAACGAATAGGTTCCGGAACTACTGGACCGATTTGAAAAATTCTTTCACTGTTGGGAAACTACACTCTTTGCGGTGAACAAAGGCTATATTTTATTCCCGTATTCCCACGGGAACGGGAACTACGCGGGTGAAACCGCGTGACGTCCGCTAGTGTTTAATATTTTTATCAGGCCATTTTTTTTTGTCGTAGCAACTTTTAGACTGAGGATCATTAGTGCAGTCGGAAAAGAAAGTTAACATAAAATCACGCCTGTATACCCGAGACGATAGGCTAGCTTCGTTGTTTCCAGATTAATTATATTGTGGACAACCTTATTGCAGTTACCAGGCACTATCAGAATCTTTAACCACTTTGTAATCTGAACCAAAATTTCAACTGCCAGAACTGATTTCAAAGATACAACCTATGTAGTCCGAAGACCTTACAAGCTCCGCTTATAAAAAACCTAGGATTGTAAAGAGAACGAAACATTAACTTTTTTACCTCAACTCCTCAATCATCTTACAATCCCGGGTTCTTTAAGCGGAGCCTGAAAAGGCACATCACAGGATCGCTTGAGGACCACTGTCAGAAGTCTTACGGACTATGAGAGTGGCCCCCAATCGCTAGATGCGCATTTTGGCGAGCTTAGTATTAAAAAAAACATGGAATTTGAGTATTAAGACTTACCCTGCTGGATAGGCGACTAGCTCGGTGTTGGGATCACAGTCTAGAGCTGCGTTGCTGCTCACAGTCAACCCAAGGACACTCTCCAACTTTATCTGTTGACAAATAAAGATTATATTAATTAATTGCTCAGCCTGGCTGTTCGGTTAGGGTTAGAGGCGACTGACGCGCGCCTTTTTTGAGGGTTGTGGGATATAATGTCTTCCAGCTATATCCCTAACGTTGTTTGATCGTCAGTTTAAAGACAGATCAGCATATCAAAAGAAAACCTCGGAATCTAGAACCATAAAGAAAGAACCAGTTACGGGCGAATATCACGAAATCGCGCATTTTCATGATCGTAAAATTAAATCTACAGCTTGAAAAAAAAAGAGAAGAAAAGAATGGAGACGTCACTGTGCAGTTTAAATGGCAACCCGTTAGATAGAACCACCAATCAGAATCCAGTTGCTGATGAACGTAAAATAAAAACCACCAACCAAATCATTTATTGTCTGACTGTTATTGGCACATTTTTACAATGTAGCTAGCATGCAAAATTAGATCTTTGTCTAGACTTTTTTGTCATGCTAGAGCTAGTTAATACGAAGTAGCTACTACTTATTACGCAAATGTATTGTAAATTCTCTTCAGGTGCGTTCACAGAGTCTGCAAAACTAGTGGAAAGATCAGACATATGGTGATATCACAGGTAGGTACCGTAGGTCTGTTGGGAGTCCTGGGACATCCTTCAAATTGCTTACCCGGGGCTCCCAACCGTAGGCTGTTGGGCGTTGCGTTACGTGAGGTTTTTTAGTCGGTAGGAGTCCGGCATAGCATCCATGAAGGATTTTTCCTCACGTTAAAAATACAAATAAAAATGTACCTAATATATTATTTCCGTAAAGTAGACTGATTAACAACATTACACAATATCCTTAAAGGTTTTTGTGCACCTAATACGGGTTGAAAGATTACACAGCAAGGTTACTTGTTAATTTGCAAATTATTTGTTCTGGGTATCGTAAAAAAAACCTAAAATGGATGTTTCTAGAAACGACACAATGTTTTGTTTCGATGAAATTGAGGGTTGTTGAATTTATCGACGCCCAAAAGCAATACAAATAGATCGATAATAAAGGAGGGGAGGACAAGCCACCACACACCATCAATCTCTCAATCCTAACGCTCCACAGTTAAGGGTTACCCTAAATAAAGAATCCAACTGCTCAAGGCAAGGGATTTGGGCAAGAACTAGGTACCAATACAGACAAGAGTTCATAGTCTACGGTTTTTTATTTAACGCGAGGAAAATCCTCCAGAGATGCTATGCCGGACTTCTACCGATATCGACTAAAACCTTCGATCAAGAATCTTGATCGAAGACTAAAACTTACACGTTTCCTACCCAATGCCCCCGGTTGGGAGCCCCGAGTAAGCCCTCGGAAGGATACCCCAGGACTCATAGGCCACGGTGAAACCATACCATCAGGTGAGCCGTCAGTTTTTTTTTTTCAGCTTTATCTCGTGACACTAAAACGACCCGTTTCACTCAGGGCATCCTCAAGTATGCTTGGCTACGCTTCAATAATTAGAATGGGGAAGGGCGGGGGAGGGGAAGGGGGGGGGGGTGTAGTTCTTCATTGTAGTGTGCTAAAATTGACGTATCAAGGGCGAATAGTGAGTTCCCCCTTCCCGCCTTTATTATGATTTGGCGTTGGATTTCTGCCAAGTAACGCCTGACTCCATTAGTTATAGAAATTGATGCCATTTATTGGGTTGATAGGCCGATAGGGATTATTAATGGTGTCGCTAAAGACATAATAGATAGGAAAACTTTCGAAGTAAACAGGCAAGTTAATATGATTAACAAAAATAAAGGTATTTTTGTGATTGCATTTTTTTTTATAACGTGAGGGAAAATCCTTCATGGATGCTATGCCGGACTCCTACCGACTAAAAAACCTCACGTAACGCCCAACAGCCTACGGTTGGTTACGGCCTACGGCCCTGGGTAAGCCCTCGGAAGGATGTCCCAGGACACCCAACAAGGCTATTCCAGCATCCCTACTAATATTATAAAATGCGAAAGTAACTATGTGTGTCTGTCTGTTACGCTTTCACGCCAAAACGGCTGGAGCGATTGAGATGAAATTTGGTATAGGGATAGCTCGAGGCCCTAGGAAGGATATAGGCTACTTTTTAGCCGACTGTGCAAAACGAGCGTTATGATTTTACGATATAACGACTCTTACGCGATAACGACTTCTACACGGTCGAAGCCGCAGGGAACAGCTAGTACCGAAATAAACGAGAAGACACCAAAATGAAACATTTTGTATAATGAATAATGATGGAGACGTAAAATATTGAAACAGGCGTCAATTTGCAAGTCCAAAATTAAAGTCGATTGAATGTTTATTTAGTGATCACCTCCAATCTAGGATTAAAATACTTTTGGTGACTTTTAGAGATTTGAGAGTTTTATTTGTCTATCAGGGGCAGGTTTAATTTAAACAAATGTAGAGTCAGTTGCACCAATCAGGTTGCTGGAAGATCTTGGTGGAACTGGAGGCCTTTTGCGCCATCTATTTCTTTATCATTTTGATCTATAAAATCAATTCAGGTCATTTGCGTCCGATTAAACATAATTATAAATGGTCATTGGCGTAACGGGTCATATGCATTCAAAAAAATAGTCAAATGCGTATTTTTAAGTACAACGGATATGACCACTAAAATGGCCCGATGGTCATTCGCGTTTCTGGCCATATGTGTCGAAAGGAAACAATCTATGTAGGCAGTTATCATTCGCTTTGCTAATACAAGGCAAACAGTAATATCTAAGATAATTTTCTATTTTAAAACCACTGAAGTCAAAGCAAAGTCCTAGTCTAAATATGCCGAAAATTTGACTAAACAAGGTTGTCCTAGTTGTGCAAATATCTTAGAAACCTTGACAGGTTTAGATAAAGCTTTATTTGTAGAGATAGGCGAGGTGGAGGCACGTGGGGGCGTGGAGCTATTTTGAAATTTTCTCGTATTACCCGTTCACTCTAAGTTTGCCAGTCGTTATCCATACTACGCCTCTACTTCTAGGCCAGCGACAAACTTGGAGCGAACGGGCTATACATACAATAAACAAAATGTTTGTGCCATATACATGATGATTAATGACTGCCTTGGTGACGCAGAGGAGATTGTTTGCTACTGCCGTGTCGAGAATCTATATTTTCTTTTGATCCCGAAAGTTTAATATAGTTTGGTCTGAATAGCGCAGTGTAAAAAATGTTCCAAAAATATTTATGTAATTAAACATTACAATAAAAAAACACGTCTGTTGTATACTGTTTCGCAACCGCAGGAAAATTCACAAGTCCTCTAGGATTTTTAGAAAAATATAGACACAAGCAAGGAAGTACCTTAAAGAAGTGAGGACTGAGTACCTATCTGCAGTATTGATCCTTTTGTCTTAAAAGATTTCTTATCTTAGACGAGCTACAATGTCAAAATTATCAAAATCAGTCAATTTGGCGCCATTACACATCGCATCAACATAATCTTTTTTTAATTGCACGCACGGAAATTAATTGGCCATCATTCACACTAATCATGTTAAGTCGAGGTCATATCCGTACTTTTTTTACATCTGCGGGCACCATTCGATTTTTAAACCACACCGATTTCATTGTATCAATAAAAACATAACCAAAAAAAAAAGAACACATGTTCGAAGTACAAATTCCGCGCGCTGTCAAGGTCGTCTGACACTTGATCCAAGATGGCGGAACATGGCGTCCTTGCTGCACAGATGCGCAAGGATGGCCCGCATTCGCCGTAACCGTGCGGCCTTGTGACTTAAAGGTAACCAAGTTATTGTAAACAAACTCCCAGTTGGATTTTGTTGCCGGAAAGCCTACGCTTATTCACCATGCGTATAAATAAACATAAGTCACTCGTTTGATAAGGACTCGCCTCTTTTTACTAACCTCGATGTTAAGACGCAGGCAGGATGGTATCAATGCAGACCAAATCTTAAGAGATAAGAAGGATTTATTGGAATAGTTAATAAACTCTCTACGTATCTGAGTGGAACTGTCGTGAACAGACGAAATTCCGTCCAATGTGCCAGCCAGAGTTCAGTGTTGAATGCATTTATCGAAAGGATCGGTACTCTACTTTTATTATTTTTATGCCACTAAGGTGTCAGGGCAGACACGATTGCAACACCAGAGGTGATTTTTTTGAAAAAGTCCATACTGCAGGCATTTGGGAAAACCAAGTCAGGGAGATCGTTCCAATGTCAAAGTGTGCTCCGCTCCGGACGCGAATGTGGGGATGAACTCACTGTCTATGGCGAGCGGTGCGATGATAGAATACAACCGTGAATATTACACAAATTATTCCTCAGAGCATAAAATAGATTTATCCAGATATATTGAAGGTTTATGTGAAATAGAGCACCATCATTTGAACAGACTTCAACAAAAAAAAACAGTCTCAAATATTTGAACTCCTCCGTTTCAATCCATGTTATTACACTTTTTTTGCGCAAATTTTACAGCGCACCGTGAGAAACTTGACGTCAAGACGATTCATAGACGATTCCTCAAGATTTTTAGGGTTCTGTACCCAAAGAGTAAGACGGAACCCTATTCATTAGACTTCACCGTCCGTCTGTCTGTCTGTCTGACCTCCGTCTGTCCGTCACGACTTCACAAGGCTGTATCTCAGAAATCTTAATAGCTAGAGCTGATTTTTAACAATAAATACTATCAGAAAAAAGGGGGAATAAATCCCATACAACTAACGTTAATTTTAGTCGTTTTTTTGGCACAGAGCCCTCTGTGCGGGAGTTCGACTCGCACTTGGCCGGTTTTTTGTAAATATTATCTGTGCTTTCAATCGATATTTCGATGAAAGCAACAGTGCAACATAAAATTTTATCGAATGGAAAGTTCTTTAAGTATATAATTACAAGTCAAATTGTTGATACTTAGCTGTTTTATTGTGTTTCATCGAAATTAATTTGTGGTCGATAAGTATTGGTAGTTAAAATTAATGTGCTGATTTTGATTGGTTTTCATTCTGAGATAGTGTTGCGGTTGTACGAGTAATTGTCGAGTGTAAAATATGCAACGATACGTTAACTCAGCCGCATAGCTTTTTTCCTCTAACACAAAGGGAGGATCCTTCGACCAGACAAGCTGATCACGACTGGCGGGACAAGGACCAACAGTTGATGCTGGGCTGTTCTTCAGCAGAACTCAATGTCCTTACAGAAGCAAGCCCTAGAGGACAGCGTGACGTGAGGGATTCACGCAAGCCCCCCAAGAAGCGGGATAGCACCCAGTCCCCCAAATGCTGAATTAGTTCGGTGGAGCTGTGCGACTTCAAATCAGCTTATAGCAGTCCACTGCTGGACGTAGGCCTCTTCACGTTCACGGCACAATACACTGCCCAGCGCCTGCATCCAGTACCAGCCTGCGAACTTTTCTAGGTCGTCGGTCCATCTGGCGGGAGGACGTTCTACACAAATGATTTGGCTAGCAGCGTAAAGGCGGATGCTGTAGAACAAAATGTCGCCACCCCAAATTCCTGCCGAGGGGTCGTAAGAGGCGACTAAAGGAACACTTTCGCAAAACGATCCATTGCGCAGAGAAGGAAAACTCGAAATGAAACCCGATTGTCATTAAAATGACAATCGTTAAGCCAAGAAGGCCTTAGCAGTGGCGGCCGTGGGTCTGTTGGGACTTGGGAGTCCTGGGACATCCTTCCGAGGGCTTACCCGGGGCTCCCAACCAAAGGTTGTTGGGCGTTACGTGAGGTTTTTTAGTCGGTAGGAGTCCGGCATAGCATTCATGAGGATTTTTCCTCACGTTAAAAAAAGTTAAAGGCCTTATGGGCGACTTGAAAAGTTTCAACTGCAGGTCGTCACGACCTGCGCCTGTCCTTTACCTATTACGGGGGACATAAAACTTTAAGGTGTGGTCGTATACTATGCCTCTGTCTACCTCTTCAGGGATAAAGGCGTGACTATATGTATGTATGAAGGTATGTAAGGCGGTCGGATGCTGTTGCCTTGGTCAATAGTTGTCACTAAAATAATTATTTCTTGAACTCAATAACATTGACAGGGGCAGTCTAATAATTACAAAATGACTGCTCAAATCGAACTTAATGAAGTGTACTTGTCAACACGTCGCCTAAGGACACCATTAACTAGTCCGATTTCAATTAAGTAATACTGATTTTTTTCGCGTGGGAAGGTTTAAGTGGCTGTCATATTGACCGATTAGAGTCAGAGTCACTTTTAAAGTGACTCATTGAAATATTAAAAAAATATTTAAATGTTCATCGTCTTCATCAAATCAGTCTATGACAGACTAGCTGGATTTTTGCATCCAGGCCTTCGACCTAGAACCCTTTGCTATAACGGTTGTTTGAATCTGAAAATACGCTATACCAGGCACACAGACTAACGATAACGTCATTCATTTTAGTTGGTTTGGTAGTGGTCTTACCACTACCACGTGTGTTTTTAGTCGGTAAGGCCGGTCATAGCATCCATGAGGGATTCCAGACGAAAAAAAAGTCCTATCGTTGAGAGGATGGCTCCAAGTAACAAGTCCTGAAATTGAAGTCCCTTTCTTGAGCCGGGGAGCCGAGAAGATTGCTGTGTGATTTTGATTGAGTTTGGCTTTAACATCTGTGGAAATGTCCGCACATAAAAAAAACCCTAGTACCCTAATAGTCCTTTCGTAACGTTTGTATTAATATAATATTAATATACAGACAGACCGACATAATCATAAGTGCCTACCTATTGCATTATATATTTCAAAATAAACACCGTTCACCAAAACGTATTCGCGACAAAACAAAGCACCAACACCGCTCCAAGCCCAATATGGTCAAGGTATGCGCGTAGGATACCTACAGACGGTTATATATAATGTCGTATAATAAATTGGTGTCGAGCTGTGGAATAATTATTTATAAACACGGCTAGGCGGCTGGGACAGACAAACGTATAAATAAAATATTGAGGAAGGAAAGGATGTACTGTGGTGCTCGTTCGTGATTTTAGTTTAGTTCGTTTTTTTAAAACATTTGCTATTAATACCTATCTCTACTTACATTATAAATATACATTATAATACTGTTTAAAAAAATAGCCACGAAGGCTAAGGCGGGAGCTCCGCTCCGCTCCGCTCCCGCCTTAACCTTCGTGGTTATTTTTTGCATCTATCATTTTGCGAATCTGTCTTTTTGCGTTTCTGACCATTTGCGAGTAAGTGCCAGCATTTGGCATTCTGCGAATCTGTCATTTTGCGTTTCTGTCATTATACGCCTAAACCGTTAAAAGCAGCTAAGAAAAACAAACCAATTCACAAAATAAGTTACTTATCTTACAGACAAGTCTCTGCGGTACAAAAAAAACTAAATTAATAGCTTCCTCTAAACCCCAGGAGTAATATAAGAAACAATTCATAAACAAAAAGTTGAGATCTCTTGAGTACATTATACTGAGTAACTTGTTCCATTACGGAAAGATCTAGAGCCTTGAGAGGATTGAAATGCTACGAATATTATAAATGGGAAAGTTTGTAAAGATGTTAGGATATTATATAGTTACTCAATCACGTTGATTAATTCTACAGAGGATTCTTATTCCCCGATATCTTCCATATCTTTCAGCACGAATACGCCACGAGGAAGTACTAACTCTCATGGTATTATTACAGGGCAGAAACTTCATACATATCATTATAATTCCGTCACCTACGCTAAAACACGTTGTTCTTACAGAGCTTGAATGTGTGCGTGACCATTAAGGTAAAGAAAACGTTCCCTCAAAATACCCTTCAACTATATGGCAGCTGTGGCGGGGGTGGGGAAGCTTGCTCAGTGGGAGGCAGGGAGTTGACTATCTGTATGTAATGAAAGGCGCTTAGCGAACGACGGGGTGGGCCGGTCGTATTGTCCGCGGGCACCGAATGTCGGTGAATATTAAAAAAAAAAAAAAAAAGACGTGTGGCACTCGGGGACTGCCGCGGTAAAGCTATTACATAGCATTGTTTACCGACTATGCTAGTATAATTATTTCTATATAAGAATACTAGCTGATGCCCGCAGCTTCGCCCGCGTAAAATTTGTTACCGCGGGAAGTTATTCCCGGGATAAAAGGTAGCCTATGTGTTATTCCAGACTTTAATGTATCTCTGTTACCAAATTTCAGCCCGATCCGTTCAGCGGTTTGAGCGTGAAAGAGTAACAAACATCCACACTCACAAACATTCGCATTTATAATATTAGTAAGATTTTAAGGCCTATGTTCAACAAAGTAAAGTACCAAGTACCTACTTGACTGTGGACATTTGGGCTTTTGGACTTTTGGCCTATTGGCCTTTTGGACTTTTGGACTTTTGGACTTTTGGCCTTTTGAACTTTTGGACTTTTGTACTATTGGACTTTTGTACTATTGGACTTTTGGACTTTTGGACTTTTGGACTTTTGGACTTTTGGACTTTTGGACTTTTGGACTTTTGGACTTTTGGACTTTTGGACTTTTGGACTTTTGGACTGTTGGACTTTTGGACTTTTGGACTTTTGGACTTTTGGACTTTTGGACTTTTGGACTTTTGGACTAAAGTCCAAAAGGCCAAAAGGCAGGAATCTTAGCATTATGTTATGTAGCCTATAGCCACTATCAATTAATGTACCTACTTACTATCGAACAGTTTTTGAAACCCTACCAGTAGTTTCAGTAAGACTTGCCTTGGTATGATGTGATCGTGGTCCCTTTGCAGCGTGTGTCCAATCTAGCGCAGCAGCTACACTTCCGACGTTTGATCTGTTGGTGGATAGGGGTCTCACTGCAGCGTTTCAATAGTCTTACGTTCGTGATGTTCTCGGGCCCGTATGTACCGAGGATCCATTGGAGGCAGCGTTTGACGAAGACTTATAGCTGGTAGCTGGTGCGAAATGTCTTTAGTGACCTTCCATGTCTCGCATCCGTATAGCAGTTAGCAGTACAGTTTTAACGTTTACTTTGTTTTGAGTTTCACTCTTCGTGTCTTTTGGACTTTTGGACTAAAGTCCAAAAGGCCAAAAGGCAGGAATCTTAGCATTATGTTATGTAGCCTATAGCCACTATCAATTAATGTACCTACTTACTATCGAACAGTTTTTGAAACCCTACCAGTAGTTTCAGTAAGACTTGCCTTGGTATGATGTGATCGTGGTCCCTTTGCAGCGTGTGTCCAATCTAGCGCAGCAGCTACACTTCCGACGTTTGATCTGTTGGTCTCACTGCAGCGTTCCAATAGTCTTACGTTCGTGATGTTCTCGGGCCCGTATGTACCGAGGATTCATTGGAGGCAGCGTTTGACGAAGACTTATAGCTGGTAGCTGGTGCGAAATGTCTTTAGTGACCTTCCATGTCTCGCATCCGTATAGCAGTTAGCAGTACAGTTTTAACGTTTACTTTGTTTTGAGTTTCACTCTTCGTGTCCATTTTCGCAACTGCCCACGGGGCGCGGCTGTGTAAAGGTTGTTCTGGCCTTGGCGAGACTCGAAATGATGTAAGGTACTCTTCTATCCCATCAGTTTCTGACACGACACTCCCGAGGTACGTGAATTAGTGCCTCCACCACATCTCTTGCGTCTGTCGATTTTAATTTCAGTCCAGCCATTCGCTGCCTCATCCTGCTCGTTGTCCTGCACGTTGTCCTGCAGACATGCATGACGGCGTGTGTGTGCCTCAGCAGGCACAGGACATCGGCATCATTTAAATCCTCCAGGATATCAGTATAGGCCCCATTCTATGCCGCGCCGATTGTTCTTTGCGGTATTCAGCATTATACCATCTATTTTCTATGGATGGTTGTTAACTATCCTGTTATTTTCATAACGATCCTCTAAGGTAGGTACAGTACGTATTTTCAAAAGAGTTTGTGAACTCTATTTTTAATTTCTTTTTCAGAATATTGATGACATTTGATTGATGTCATTTTATACACGTTACGTCTACTACATTGATACATGTAATAAAATTCTAACACGCCGGTGTTTGTATGTAAATTGTTTATACTGAGGAAAATTCTATACTGAGGAATAGCTTTAACCATTAAGCTCTATTTTGATTAAGCAAACAGGGCAGATTCACACGCTACTTGATGAGTATGATTAATAAATACCTCTAATTTCATAGACCTTGTGTGACGTAAACAAAGTTGCGAGGGTCAGCTAGTTAAAAGATAAAACAATAGGTTTCTTCTTAAAAACTATTTTTACAAAGGAGATCATTCACGTTTCATACATTTTTGGGCCAATTCTGAAAGTGCCGGCCAGAAAAAGAAAATGTAATATTCGCATAGAACACACAATTTCTAGCAAAAAATACTACTACATTAACCCTGTGCGTGCTATGGTTTTGTTGTTACATGCTTTTAAAATACGAGAAAAATGTTATTTTGATGATGTATTTTGATACATTTCATCACTTGAATAGTGATTTGTTTTTACGTTATTCTATTGTAATAAGAAAGAATTATCATTTTACTAATTATCTACGTACCTACGCACAAACAAAACGTACCTAACGATTCACAACAAGTCTAAACTTGTTTCAAAAAACTTAGACAAAGGTGCCGCGCGCGCAGTCCCCCAGGAACCACCAGTCAAGCGACAGGTCAGGCAAATCACCCCGCCACCTCCCGACGCCCGATGGGTGCGATGGGGCCCTACCACCAACCCCGGGGTCCAAGCCAGCCTCACCTGCGAGTGGTGCTCCTGCTGATAAACGGACGAGGTCATGGCGCACAGAAAAGGAAAATTCGAAACTAAACCCTGTACCAACCCGTCTGGCCAGCGTGATACAGTAAGGCCAAATATCCTCCTATGATACACACAACAAAACAACGGCCCCCAGTTCCCGGCACTCCCGCTGTTCCCGATCACGGCAGCGGTCGGAGTGACGGTGGGAGGGGGGTCCTAAGAATCTCCGGGTTACGGGAGGCTGCCATACAAAACTGACCCTGGCTACGTTTAATGGAACTACTCTGCGCCTGGACGAGCTGCTCACCGAATTCAAGGTAAAACTAGGTCGTATTAACTGGCACATCCAGTATTGGGCGAGTTCCGAAGAAAGGGGAAGGACACGCTAACCCTTTCATCAGGCGACCAGTTTTACTTTCGGGAAGGTGACGGAAGACATTCTTCCGAGGGCGGGATTGGCTTTATGGTGAAAAAGGACCTCGTTAGCAGGTTTGTGGAGATCAGCAGTGTTTTGCCTCGGGTAGCGTACTTAATACTGAGACTCACCAACAGGTACACCCTGAAGGTGATACAAGTGTACGCCCCGACCTCGAAAAGCACTGTCGAGGCAGTTGAGACCGTGTACGAGGACATAGCAAAAGCACTACATGGTACTGCCAAGACTCACTACAGCGTTGTGATGGGGGACTTCAATGCCAAAGTGGGAGTACAAGAACGCGGCGAAACGAAGATCGGCCCCTTTGGTGTAGGGCGCAAAAATGAGCGGGGCCATATGCTTGTCAGTTTTCTTGAGTCTCAGGGGCTCTTCTTGAAGAACTCTTTCTTTAAGAAGAAGCCCCACAGAACATGGACTTGGCGATTTCCCGACAAGGTCACACGGAACGATATAGACTTCATCATGACGGACAGGAAGTCTATATTTAGAGATGTCTCTGTGGTTAACAGGTTTAATACCGGTAGTGATCACCGACTTGTACGAGCATCTCTGAATTTGGACTTCCGAGCTGAAAGAGCCCGTATGATGAAGCCTACTCTCCGACCTACCGCGCTCCAGTTAGCCTCAGGGGCTGAGAGGTTCCAGTTAGAACTTCAAAATCGTTTTGATCTGCTGGAAACCACTGGCAATATTCACGATAAGGCCGACAATGTGGTCAGGACGCTACAGCAAGTGTCCCGAAGGTTTTTGTCCGGAAAAAGCAATAACAGGTGCTCTAAGCTCTCGCCCGAGACTCTCGAACTTATGAGAATTCGTCTTAGTCAGACCAGCGGGATCTAAATCTCAGAATCCGAAAGCTGATACGACGGGACCTTAGACGCTATAACACCAGCATCGTCGAGGCAGCGATCTAGCAGAACAGGGGTACCAAAGTATTTGCCCAACAGCTTGGAAGACCCCGTCTGATGAAACTGAAGACAGCGGATGGCAGAACTGTGACCTCAAGTTTAGAGATTCTCGAGGAAATTAAGAGCTTTTACAGAAGTCTGTAAAAGCTCTTAATTTCCTCGAGAATCTCTAAACGGAACGGATCACGGACAAAAAGGCCGGCAGTAGGACCCTACTGACTGTGACCACCGAGTCCCACTATCGCGCCACTATAGCGAGGACATTCCAAACATCGATCAGGGCGAGGTGAGGGCGGCTCTCGGGCAACTTAAAAACAACAAGTCCCCTGGGGAGGACGTAATTACAACTGAACTACTGAAGGCGGGGGGGGGGGGGCGGCTCCGGTTCTCAACGAGCTTACGAGTTCGTTTAATTCCGTCCTCCAACAGGGACAAACACCTGAAGCGTGGAGCGGGAGTGCGGTGGCTCTGTTCTTCAAGAAAGGTGATAAGACCTTGCTGAGGAATTACAGACCCATCTCACTCCTGAGCCATGTTTACAAGTTGTTCTCGAGAGCAGTCACAAACCGCCTCGCCGGAAGGCTCGACGAGTTACAGCAAAAGGAGCCAGCCGGATTTCGAAAAGGCTTCAGTAACGTGGACCACATCCATACTGTATGGCAGATTGTACAGAAAAAAAACGAATACAATCAGCCGCTGTGTATGGCTTTTGTGGACTACAAGAAGGCCTTTGACTCTGTCGAAATAAAATACTCTTTATCTTTATTTTACATGCTCCTTTATGTAGGAACGAGAAATCAAAATTGGGCATAAAATATGCCTCTGCCTCACCCTTCGGAGAAACAGGTATAATTATATGTATGTGTGCTTATATGTGTGCTGAAAGACATAATTAATAAAATAAATCACTATTCAACTGCTCATATCAATTAGAATGACACCTTCGAAATAACATTTTTCACGAATTTTAAAAGCATGTAACAAAAAAACCATAGCACGCACAGGGTTAATGTAGTAGTATTTTTTGCTAAAAATTGTGAGTTCTATGCGAATATCACATTTTCTTTTTCTGGCCGGCACTTTCAGTTTTTGGTCCAAAATGAATGATGTCCTTTTATGGTAATAATAGACATTCTTTGAAATATGCATGTATGGTATTGTTGTGACTTTTATGACACGTTTAAAGTACATAGGTATGAGATAGATGGCGCTCGCGGCTACGTCAGCGTGAAATTTTCTTCCCGCTTCCCATGGGAACGTACTCCCGGGTTTGGTTATCTTTATAGCAGTATTATATATAAATTAACAAAACAAAAAATAATACTGCATTGGTGATAATAATAATAAAATGTATGTATATAGAGTACTCACCTCTTATATTTGCTCCATGGTACTCACTCATTTTCTTTCACTATTTTTCGTGACTTTCTTCATTAATAACTGCACTTTGTTTATTCATATTTAAAACACTTTTTACACAAATTATACGAGTACAGTTCACTGTTGTACATAGATGATGAATACCTATACACCTATAGTCGAATTTTTATTTAGACGAAGTAAATTGACAGCAACTAATGTAATTGACAGCATCGAAATTGTCATTTCACAATATGAACTCTAAATTCGACCAGCACTCTTAATTCAACTTTGGTCGAGTGGTTAAGACGCGGATCGGTACGCAGAAGGCGCAAGATCGATTCTGGGTACAAGCATCAATTTTTGGATTATTTGACACAATATAATAATATATAACGACTGCAGAGTTCATAATTGACGTAAACAAAAAATTTATGAAGTGCGAGACGAGATACACGAACGTGGCCGAAGGTAGCCGAGAGTGTGACTCGTTTTCGTGACACAATTTCTGGATTCGGTCTCCACGCAAGGCCCGCGATAGAAGCTATGCAATAGCTTAAAAATTAAATTAACTACATCCGCTACAGATTACCAAACTGAAAAATACCAAATTGACCTTACTGTACTTTACCAGCGGCGCTGTCTTTTTGTCCTTATGTGCGTTGGTTCAAATATTTCCTTAATTTAATTTGTTGTTATTTTAAATTGATAAATCGTATCGTTTTATTTAGAACTAGATTACCCAATTTTTTTTCTGTAATTGTATTTATATAGATTTATTAGAAATATGCTTTACTAGCCTCAACCGCGTTAATTTTATGGATGTGTGGGTACCTGTATATTATTTAACACTAGCAGACGTCACGAGGTTTCATCCGCGTTTTTCACGTTTTCTTCGTTGGTAGTATAGGATTCCTAGCGCTATCGTTCGCGGAGAAATGCCCGGCCCGTACTGCCTCGTCGTTTGCAAAGCTCCTTCTGTATCTTTGATAGTACCTAGCAATCCGTGCAATAAAACTTATACTGCAGACATATAATATCAGTTCCGCACCGTTGTATAACATCATCTCCATAATCGTTTAAATAAACACTCCATCACAACAACAATGGTTGATACTGTAAGCATCTCCGCAGACTAACAACTTTTTATCGGCCGATAGTTGAACATGTTGACTGCCTCGGTTGCGCAGGCGGTAATGTAACCGACTGCCGCCTTAGTGACAATAATAACTATATTAAGTACTCTAAGACAGCCGCGCTGAGTTCCTGGGTTTGGTTCCCGGGTCGCTCCAAATATTTTTGTGATTCACAAATGAAAAGGCTTTTCATTGGAAATTGGGTGTTCCCTTATTAAATGTATAATATCTAGTTTAGAAATAAAGTCGCTCGGCTCTTTCTGCCTACCCCGCAAGGGATTTGGCGTGAAGGTGGTTAAGGTTTTTTTTTTTTAGAAATAGAGTCTATGTAGAGTCCATAGCACAAGCTTATAGTAACTTAATTTGGACTAGCTTACTATTAAGAATGTTCAAAAATATTAGATCTTTTACTTTTTAAAATATATGAAAGTGCGCACATTACACAGATTTGGTACCTATCGGCCGACAAAAGCTGGAGAGGTTTCAACTGTCTTCAAACTGAACCAACCCGACAGTTAGATCAGTGTGCGGCGCGCTTAGAGCTCAGCCCGATCAAACTCTCGTCCAACAAAAAGTCTGCGGTTTGCGTGGGATCTAACAGTTCTTAACGAGTACCAAGATGTAGGCAGTGGTCACTGTCAGTATGACATAAGCGTTGCGCAATCGCATGTGTAGATATCGCCTACACGTATGCGTTTGGTGTTTTGTTAGAATTGAGCTCGTTTAATACCAATAATTCGGTGACACTTCTAGGTGGATCGTGGGAGCATCGCCTATAAGTACATCAACAGTCAATTAGGGTGGTAGTAGTACCCTAAGGGGTAGGCAGAGACATAGTATATGCCCTCATTTCACCTTATAGTTTTATGTGCAAGACCTGACGATCCGAAGTTAAGATTTTTTAAGCCGCTTATAAGTGAGTGTTTTAACTTAGCTTAACGCGTGTCATTTAACTGACAATCGGGTTTCATTTCGAGTTTTCCTTCTCTACGCAATGGCGAAAGTGTTCCCTTAGTCGTCTCTTACGACACTTTCTCTCTATGCCGTTGCCACTCGGGGTATAGTACAGCTCTTGCTTATTCAAAGTACAGCCTATAACAGCAAGTACCAGTTGCAGGCGAAGGTTGTCGTGTCCCTTCACTATTGGAGAGATTTCGTCTCCAATGTACCATCCTAACACATTGCGTTCTAAGCCGTGTAAGGTTTTCCAAAATTCTTACAGTATGAGGTTCTTCCAAAGGTTTTTCAGGGTCGGCAGCGCGATATTTTGCAGACTAAAGATTGATTGAAGACATATTTGCCACTTTTGGTATAAAAAAACTTGAGAGGTGTCAAGGGACACCCGGATGGAACGAAGTTCCTTTCGATTAATTAGTGAAGGAATTGTAATAAAATTTTATTTTTTGTTAATTAATAATAATGTTTTTTTTATTATTAACCCCCATTTTATTACCCCCCCCCCCTCACGGTCGGTGCTCTGCCCAATTAATTGTGTGTCTATACGGAAAATAAAGTAATTAGCTGAGTCCTGAAGTGTTTAATTGCCCCTTTTCTTACACTTATTTTTCAAGGGCGAAATTATTAATGTCCCCAAATATATTGGCTATCTGCTATGGTATCCAGATCAGAAGCATAGCAAAAGTTCATAGGCTCAAAACCGCGTGGGTTCAAATTCTCACTTTCATTCACTGATAACTTTCCGTTTCGACGTAACCGGTTCAATTCAATTCATGGGTGCGGTGTGACAGACAGCCGTGCATATAAAAAGTATATTAAATAACTCGTTATGCTAACCGACTGGTTTCTTGAGATGTTATTTTTAGTTGAAGAGGATCTCGATTAATGAGAAGCTTGTTGTTTTATTCGCTGTGATAATAATACGCGTGTTTTGGTTATTCCCTTTCTTATTATTCTTTATCGTGAGGAAAATTCTAGATGGATGCTATGCTGGACTCCTACCGACTAAAAACCACACGTTCAATAACCTTTTTTTTGTCAACCAGAGGAATATCCTACATGGATGCTATGCCGGACTCCTACCGACTAAAAACCACATGTTACCTACCTAACAGCCTACCGTTGGGAGCCCCCGGGTATGCCCTCGGAAGGATACCCCAGGAACGTTCCCTGCCCTACGATTGGGAGCCCCGGGTAAGCCATCGGAAGAATGACCGCAGGATTTGTAATTTCCATTAGGGGGCCATTGCCATCTCATTAGGGGGTTAGAATCTTAAAAAACTTTTTCTAAGTAGAAGACTAAATTACAAGTCCTAACGCAAACATACTTACAACTTTTAATCACTCATCGATTAAAAGTGATATGTATGCGGGCTCTCTTAGATAAAGGTTGCACAAAAATTTTAAGTTTCTAGGTAAAAGTGTTTCGACTGGCCGTTTAAATATAGTTTCAATTTTTTTTGTTTCGACGCCTTTTTTCAGCACGCCAAAATGTCTAGTAACGCTATATTTATACCACTAAGGTGGAGGAGGACAAGCTTATGGCCTACCTAATAGATAGTGAACTCCACTTCAGAACACTCCGCACTCGCCCTGACGACCCTGCCAGAACCTTCTAAGACCCCTTTTGAAGAACCCCATATTGATGACCAAGCCACGTTCAGAGATTGAAAGCCAGTCCTGGGGTATCCTTCTGAGGGCTTACCCGGGGCTCCCAACCGTAGGCTGTTACCAGGACACGTGAGGTTTTCTAGTCGGTAGGAGTCCGGCATAACATCCAAGAGGATTTTCCCTCACGTAAAACAAAAAAAAATGAGATTAAAAGCAACTTTCACCTCAGATTATAATGCCCTTCTTTACATAACTAGGTACAAATAATAATGATTAAATACATAAATATGCATCTCTATATATTTTTATGGGACTGTGATGGAGTAATCGCATGACAAACAAACGTAAGGTACGTGAACGTTATGATATATGGCTCTATTTTGATCGTGTATATGATAATTTTATGAGGTTTTCTAAGATATTCTTGGCATTATACATATACATAGGTATTTTTTCGACATTATGTATTATGAACCTAAATCAAGCAGTTTTATGAATTTGCTTGTGGGCCTATTACGTAAAACTGATATCTTATTCACTTCTAAAATGATGAATATTATATTCCTTCATTTCAGGTCAAAAGGAAGAATTATACATATGCCTAAGTATGGCTAATATTATCCTCATAGGCGGGCTGATCGCATTTGTAGAAGAACCGATCGTCGATGGAGTTCTGGAGTGGAGAACGCACCTCGCTCGACAAACGTAATATTAAATATTTTTTATTGTACACCATCAAAAGAATACAATTTAAGAAAATAAATGTTAACAATATATTATGTACAATAGGCGGCCTTATCGCTAAAAGCCATTTGTTTGCGATTACTCTTAGCTTTGGATGGACTGAGTAACAAGGATCTGATAGGCAGCGTAACCCTCCAGCCTTCAGAAATCCTCATGGATGCTACCCCGGACTCTCACCGGCTAAAACCACACGTGCCCTACCACTGCCTACGGTCGGAAGCCACGGGTAAGTCCTCGGATGGATGTCCCAGGATTACCAAATTGTATTTTTGAGAATAGCCGATAGCCGCCCTGAGATTATCACACTCAACCAAATAAATACTTCAGCTATAAACATACATACATATAGTCACGCCTTTATCCCCGAAGGGGTAGGCATAGTATACGCCCACATTTCACCTTATAGCCCAACACCCTATATATTTTATATTCCAACAACACGCATAATATACCTACCTAATGATAAAAACCGGCTCACATACATCATGTAATATAATAATTGATAATGAACACGATAAAATTATACGAGTTGAAAACAGAACAAAAAGTTTAAGGTCGGATTCGTTTATAATAACGTATACACGTGTTATCTAATAAAATATTTTTTTCAAACATATATGCATAGATACCTAAATACGTAATATCAATCGATCATTATCAGCCTATGGCAGTCCACTGCTGGACGTAGGCCTCTCCCAAATCCCGCCACAATGTACGGTCCTGTGCATCCAGTTCCTCTCTGCGAAGTTTTTCAGGTTGTCAGTTCATCGGGCAGGGAGTCTATCCTACCTGCCCAACGGATTATCTATACTAATATTATAAAGAGGAAAGATTTGTTTTTTTACTTTTTTGTTTTTTTGTTTGTTTGTTTGTAACGAATAGGCTCCGGAACTACAGGACCGATTTGAAAAATTCTTTCACTGTTGGAAAGCTACACTCTTTGCGGTGAACATAGGCTATATTTTATTTCCGTATTCCCACGGGAACGGGAACTACGCGGGTGAAACCGCGTGACGTCCGCTAGTATTATTATAAAGAGGAACGTTCTTCTTTTTTAAACTGTCAAGAAGCTATACTATCTCTGGGTGACATAGACTGTATTTTATTCCCGTATTTCCACGGGAACGGGAAGTACAAGTGCTTCAAACTAAGTACATAAAGATATAATCAATTACAACGGTAAAACATAACATAAATATCACAGAATTGCAAAATACATAAGATTGCTTTTTAATAGCATAATCATTATATTTTTTGCAGATTTATCGTACAATATTCGTTTAGTAGGTTATCTACAGACAGGATATTGAATACAATCCTAATTCTTCATCTTAACGTCTGCTTCGGTGGCGCAGTGATGGTGCTTTGCAACTTTGCTGAGGGTCAGAAGATATGTGCTTAGTTACGTAATTTTTCCGTTAACTATTTTTACAGGAGCTTTAAAAAATAATGGCGGCGCCACTGCGCTATTCGTATGGGAACCGTTAGAAAGAACTATAATGAGGTTATTTCCTCTAGTTGCAGTAGTTCGATTGGTAGTTCGGTTGACAGCAATTGAATGCGACTTTTTAGTAGCAGAAGTCCGGTTGATTTCAATCACCGAACTGTTGCTACCTATCTAGCTGCAGTTGTTCGGTTGAAATGAAGATCGGTAAAACAAATGAAGATCAACGAAACAAATAAAGATCAACGAAACAAATGAAGATCAACGAAACAAATGAAGATCAACGAAACAAATGAAGTTCAACGAAACAAATAAAGATCAACGAAACAAATGAAGAGAGATCAAACAAACGAAAACGGTAAAATGTATTATACAAATTGTAGTGTTTCATTTATTAACTGACATAAGTAACGTTTTTGACAATAAATAAATAAATAAATATTTATAAATATTCACGGACATCTCACACAACGCTATCTGATCCCAAAGTAAGCTAGGAATAACCTGCTTGTGTTTTGGGTATCAGACCACAGATATTAATACTTATATACTTTTAAATACATACATATTATACATAGAAACACCCAGACTCTTGAGACAAACATTTATGGGTCACAAAAATATTTAAAGAGTTTACTTTTATGAAGAGTTGTATGTATATTGTGTATGTACGAGTATGTTTTTTTTTTAGTAATGCTTATCAGTTGTTTAACTAATCTTCTTCTTCTTTTAAATGAATGGCCCTCCGTTTACCAACGATTCCGCCAATCTCCAGTAGGAAAATAGATGCAAATAAAATCAGTAAAAAAATAGCGATACGCCAGTTTCAAGTCCATTGATATTCCTAACTAAGCTTTAAATTACGTTAATTTGGGCTTGATGACGTAGTGAGACGATGAGAAATTACAAAAAAAAACTATCTAGGCTCCGAAACTAGGAACGATTTGAAAAATTCCTTCACTCTTGGGAAGTTACACTCTTCCCGGTGAACATAGGCTATATTTTATTCCCGTATTCCCACGGGAACGGGATCTACGCGGGTGAAACGGCGTGACGTCCGCTAGTTTAAGATAACACCGACCTTCTCAAATACAATTACACAACTTCTCTTACTTAACATCTTCACAATGGCTTTGAGACAAACGTGACTTAGTTATTTTCGTATAGCGTTGTAATTATACTTTAATAGGTTATGTATTATGTAAAAGTTAATTATGATATTCATCTAAGGCTGTTTTCGACCAAAATCGGAGTAAGTCTATACTGCAGAATACCTTGCACCTCTTCTAAAAGTAAAGTGGTTTTCCATTTTATCAATAACTAATAAGCATAACGTAACTATGGTAACCATAGTTACGTTGTGCTTGTTAGTTGTTGGTGGTAACTTCACTTTCACTTTACTTTTATTATAAGTACGAGTTTTAAGATTTTGGTCCAATCCAGCCTTAGTAACTTTGGTACGGCTGACAGTTCTCATCCATACGTCTTGTAGTCCGTGTGAGTGGCCCCCAATCCATAGATATCGCCATGGATTTCCATCCGGCAGGCGACATCATTTTGGCGAGGTAAATGTAAAAAAAGAGCATCACATGAAGGTGAGGCTGCCTGTTTTTAACGGTTTGGAAATCCATTATGGATGCCATGCCGGACTAAAACCAGACGTTATCTACTACTACCTACGGTCGGAAGCCTCGGGTAAGCCCTCAGAAGGCTAACCTCGAAGGATCTTATCACATTCGTATTCTGCTACGCAAATAGCAATATTTAAGACGAAGATAGCAGTAACCTAGTAACTATGTTTTTAATTAGGTACTACGATAACAATATTATACTTTAAAATAAATACAGATTTAATCACCTAAGTACTTCAATGTAGGCAGTTACAAAAAATATTATGTAACAAAAAATTGTCTATTAGTTATATATAATAGTATAATCAGGCGTTTTTTATCTGTTTATAATTCAACTTGGGGGTTTTACGCGTCGGCTTATTTACCGGGTCCATCTTGCGATGACTATGAACATCCAATTAATTATTTTCAACTACAGGAGGCCCGCAGTTTCGCTCTAGTATTTTTTTGGATATCACAAAAACGTGTTTTAAACGGGAATAACGTGTTTCGTGGATAACAAGATGAGACTTGTGTCGTTAGTCACGTGAAAAAAGTACAAACGCACATTCCCATTTACAATATTACTAGCGACGCACCCCGGCTTGCAATGTAGATTTTTTATTTATTTAGCTCGCCAAATTGACGTCGCCACCAGCCTAATGGAAAGCCGTGGCGCATCTAGCGATTGGGGGTCACTTCAGACAGTGGTCTCTTCACGCTCCTCTTGAAGAATCCGGGATTGTAAGATAAGGGAAATACGTGTAGCAATATAGAATACTAGCTCATGCCCGCAGCATCGCCCGCGTAAAATTTGTTCCTGAGCCCGCTTCCCGTATTTTATCCCCTTGGGGGTAGAATTTATCAAAATCCTTTCTTAGCGGATGCCTACGTTATAACATCTACCTGCATGCCAAATTTCAGCCCGATCCGTCCAGGGGTTTGGGCTGTGCGTTGATAGATCACTATGTCAGTCAGTCAGTCACCTTTGAGTTATATATATTTAGAAGATAGATAGAAGATACTGTTACTGTGGAGTCATAATTCTCTTGCCCTTGTTCCAATATAATTAGGGTAAGCGCAATAATATGTATTCTTCTTCCATTTCAGTGTTAATGTAGTGTGTGTGACATTATTATTATCTATCTATACTAATATTATAAAGAGGAACGATTTGTTTTTTTGTTTGTTTGTTTGTAACGAATAGGCTCCGGAACTACTGGACCAATTTGAAAAATTCTTCCACTGTTGAGAAGCTGCACTCTTTGCGGTGAACATAGGCTATATTTTATACCCGTATTCCCACGGGAACGGGAACTACGCGAGTCAAACCACGTGACGTCCGCTAGTTTATTATAAACTAAAGAAATCAACTTACCTCGTACGCAGGAGTGTTCAAGCTATCCCTAATGTAAGGCGCACTGTTTCTTGGCGCAATCAACGCCATATTCACATCTTAGCAGCATTGAACTACCCTCGAATTTTCACTGCAAATCACTTTACTTTCACGGTTTCAACACCAACCTCACAAAAACCACCAAAGTACGTATTTCTGGACGTTATATGTAAATACACTTATTCACAGTTTCACTGGTATTTTTCTCGTTTATTTGGCACAAAAATCACTGAAAATCAAGATCTGATTCACTATTAACCCAATGACTAATTTATTCTAATTGCATTTATTACACTGGCTGCTATTTTTTTTAATGTATGATAAATTAATTGTGTCAAAAGTAACTGTTTATGATGATTTGTTATTTATGATAATTTTTGATGCATTGTGCTTAGACGTCACGATAAGACTAGCTCCAAGTTCTTAATATAATCTGCGTCTTTTTAATTTATCTGTTTTTTGTGAAAAAGGAGATACCATTGTTTATAATAATAACATCGCTTGCCTCTCTAGCATTTTTTTTATTTATTTCATTTCATTGCAAATACAGGTAGGTATACAAGATGTTGTGAGTTACAGATATGTATAGTATCACCATATTTAACCTTGCGGCATGCAACATTCAGCAAATACTATCATCGCCATTATAAACCTAAAATACAATTGACACACAAAAAACGGTGAAATCAGGCTCATTTAAGATTAATAATGTCAACTTTGTATATAAATGTCAAAGAATTACCAAAATTTCAATATTTACTTTACAGTCATGCAAGTTCACAAATCAATAAAATGAAATGTCAGTGTACATAAATCTCAGGCTGTCACAATTAACCAACAATTATAACAATATAATTTGGTATTTGTACTTTTTTAATGACATTCGTCAGACCTGTTGGTACAGGGTTACGTCTGGAGTTTTCTTATTCCCACAGCGTTAGTCAGCAAGTTCTCTACTTACAGGTAAGGTTGACTAGGGGTCTGATGGTATGCATTGCATTTCCTTCCTCAACAGAAGTATACTTTTCACTGCATTGCATTCCCCGCTTCGGTCACGTTGGAAACTGGTTTTGAAATCGGAATTATTTTTCTTTTAATGAAACCTGATTTCCAATAAAGAAAAATAAGCAACAGAAGTACACTTTTCACGAGTACATTTATATATTCTTTCTTTTCTATCCCATATTGTCCGTTAGTTTCCCTAATCAATATTACTAGCAGAATCGTGAGAATTTTCGCACATCAAGTCGAAACATTATAATAATGTGACAAACTGTCATCATGTAAATAAATGTCATTTTTCGCATACACGTACCAAGGTACACGCTGATTTGCTATAACTTGTCAAAAATAGCACTTGGTTTGTGTAGGACTCTTGTTTTGTAATTCAAGAATCAACATAATAAGGAATAGGTACTTTCTACGGATCCCAATCTTTTCTCTGTAAAAAAAAGGTTACGGCGAAGAAAAGGGAAACTCGCATCAAAGTTTTGTACCAATCAGTCTGGTCAAAATGGTATTATTGAGGTCAATCTCCCTCCCAATATGACTGGATACCGTAAGTGGACTACCATAGAGTAAAATTATTTGATTCTTTGTTTCAGAATTTTTTTTTTTGAAAAGCAATTATTATGCTAACTCAATCATTTTCTTTTTTCAATTTAATTATAAGATTTAATAACCAATATAATAGTTAAAAAAAACTAAAAGAACACGCTTATCCGCCACCTTGGGACGGCCGCCATGTTGGATTTTGGTCACGTGATTATTTTTTTCGTATCCCATTCAGCAAACCCTTTTATTTAATACCCATAACATGGGGATGCATTTCAAATAGCCAATCCGCCATCTTGGATGTCCGCCATGTTGGATTTAAGTCACTGACTGACTATTTTTTTCGTATTCCTGACAGCAAACCCTTTCATTCGATACCCATATCATGGGGGTGGATTTCAAACAGTCAATCCGCCATTTTGGGGAGGCCGCCATATTGGATTTGTAATGACGTTTTTTAGCTAGTCATGTATTGTCATCAGAACTCAAAGCGTGTGCAAGATTTCAGCCTGATCGAAGGACGGGAAGTGGGTCAAATTAACATTCCAAGATTTTCTTACATACATTACAAGTGAAGCTAATAAAAGCGTGTTAAAAATTCGCATGATTCAGTTACTTGGCTAAGTAGAACTGGTGTTTTACATTTTTTTTTGATATCGACATACTATACTTAAACAAAATCTCAATCCAATTTTATTAACATTTAACCCAACCGTCGGAATACCCACTAATAGAAAAATAATCCGAAAAAAATTGAAATCAGATCCGATCCGAAATTGTTTTTCAATCTCCAAAATGCTGTATGAATATTAATGCTCCAGAAAACATATTGGTAGGAGCATGTTTTCCAATCATTCGTATTATGATATGATATATTGGAAACATGTGCCTGAATAAAATTTATGTTGACGGAGAAACTTGTGTTTTTGACTGGTGGGCTGGAATGAACGGAATACTTACATCATACATGGCCACACCTTTACCCCCGAAAGGGTAGGCAGAGGTATATTATGCCTACGCCCACATTTCACCTTTTGCAGAAATTGTCCCAAGTAATAGGCGGTGAGCCGTATTGCCGCGTTGAAATCGTCAGGCGCAGGTTGTGACTGCCTGCTGTTGATTTTTTTCTAGCCGCCTAAAAAACCTTTAACTTTGCTTAACGATTGCCATTTTACTGGCAACCGGGACCAACGGCTTAACGTTCCTTCCGTAGCACGGAAACGTATGGCACGTAAAAATGGCTGAAGAATTATAATTTCTTTTTCTTTATATTTTTTTTTATTAAATAAATATTTTAAAAAGCAGTTCTGAGGAAACTAGACATGGTCTGATGGATCGAGAAACCGTTTCCAAGAAATAACGAAAATTTTTCCGTTTGCTAAATTACAAGAGCGCTTCTCCACATTAGCTGTGACATCTTTCGAAAGAATCTTCGAAAGACGTCTTAAATTGAGGATAGAAAACAAATACTAATTTCAAAAGTGACTACTATGACGCGGCCGCACTAAACGCACACGTCACGAGTGATTTCTCATTTCTTATTCACTTCTAGAGAGTCTAAACTGCACTTGCTTTTAGAGGGCTGCTCACCATCCCTACAGAAGCAAGTCTCAGACGACAAAGTGAAGTGAACGATTAACGCACCTAAAAAGAAGCGGGATAACACGCGAACAACCCCCTTACGACTCGGGATAGCACTAGCACCCGAACCCCCAGCGGGATAACATCCGAACAACCCTCTTAAGACACGGGATACCACCGGAACCCCTCCCTAAGATGATGCCGCAGTGGTAGGCGTAGCGTCTGTTTGGAGTCCTAGGGTTTTCTTCCGAGGGCTTACCTGGGGCTCCCAACCGTAGGCTGTTAGGTAGGATACGTGTGGTTTTTAGTCGATAGGAGTCCGGCATAGCATCTATGTAGGACTTTCCTCACGTTAAAAATAAAAGTATCGGCACTTTCTTGTTCAGTAAGCGTCATCTGCCTTAACTTCTATAATCTGTGCCCTTAAGGGTGAAATTATGAAAAACCCCTTATTTTTTATGCCTTATCAATCGAATCAAATCTATTTATTCAAGCAACCATATTCATACAACTATGTATCGGCGTATACGTAGTACTAAACATGTGAATTATGGCAACCCATCCAAAACAGAACTACAAACACGTAACCTAACCTGACCACAATGCGACGCGGTTTGTATTACGCACACGCCATCTATGTGTGTATCTGTAACACAATATCTATAAAAGGCATATTCCCATTTCACCCTTCCACCTGCCGCTGACGGCTTTCACTCGAGAGAGAAAATTGTAAACAACTGCGCGTACATCTAGATATGCGATGGCAATCAATATAGCTTTCTGTGTATACAAGTAGCATACAATGTATTAGCCCCTCTCTATAAAATAGATTGCCGAGGGGCTGATGGCGAGACTTGTGTCTGTAGTCTGTGACTCTTGCATTAAGTTACGTCAATCGGATTGAACTTTCACTTTCCCAATAAACGTTAGAGGGGCAGTCGGGTGAGACCGCTTCTTGTTTTGTGTATGTGTAAATATGTACCAATGTTATGGTGCTACATTCGTTTTTTTTTCTGATTAACGTGATGGAAAATCCTCATGGATGCTATGCCGGACTCCTACCGACTAATAAACCTCAGGTAGCGCCCTACAGCCTATGGTTGGGAGCCCCGAGTAAGCCCTCGGAAGGATGTCCCAGGACTCGCAACAGACCCACGGCCGCCACTCAATTTGGAACCACTGCCATTTTACTGGTAACCGGGATCAATGGCTTAACATGCCTTCCGAAGCACAGAAACGCTCGCAAATAAATGTCACGTGGTGGACACCCATCCATGACTGGCCATAGTAAATGTTGCTTACTACAATGATCGTTTACAGAATACAGGTTAGAATATCGCAGTACCTTTAAAATGTAATTGACGCTAGCTTTCTACTCCGCGGGATATAACATTTGCGGTCGATATGCATCTATATCGGTTGTAGTGAGTGACATTATTGTACTGAACTGGTAATTTAATGTATATTATCGGTATAATAAATGACAATAAAGGTACGGGTTATACAATCTTATGACCTACCTGATAGAAAGTGGTCACCTTAACCTATGGAGTTTGCAACACCACAGTTGGTACACCCGGGTAGTCGGCCCTAAACCAATGAATACAGACGTATATAGAACAACAGTTCTTAAGGACTTTTTGTGTTAATTTTGTTGGGGGCATGCCCCCAGCTCATGTAGTTCCCATTTGGCGGCGCTGTCGTCGCATTTTACTGTCGCAGATAATAGTAATCGTTCGCGCAGCCGGCTCCATCGAAATATAAGACGTTGTCACGTCAAAAACGTAAACTAGGTAGGTATCTATACATATAATAAAATGATAGAAAAGTCAAAACTGTACATTGGAAATATTTAAAAAAAAATACTAGTAGTATATTATTGGGCATTCTACTCCACCTTAAGTTCCATCAGCTCTCTTCGTTCGCTTCTGTCACTCTCAGTGGAGTAGAATACCCAATAATATTTTTGTCATCCAAATCAGCAGTGTGCATTTGCACTTCCACACTTAAAACACAGTCGTCAGACATAGACATTGCGGTTTTATGCAGTCGTCGACATAGACATGTGCGTTTAGTGCTTCATCGCATTAGCAACTACGTACAACCAAGAGACAATGTATGTAGTATGCATTTGCGCTTCCACACTTATAGCACAGTCGACATAGACATGTGCGTTTAGTGCTTCATCGCATTAGCAACTACTTACAACCAAGAGGCTAAGAGACGGATGTATGCAGTATGCATTTGCGCTTCCACACTTATAGCACAGTTGTTCGACATAGACATGTGCGTATTTATGCAGTCGTCGACATAGACATGTGCGTTTAGTGCTTCATCGCATTAGCAACTACGTACAACCAAGAGACAATGTATGTAGTATGCATTTGCGCTTCCACACTTATAGCACAGTCGACATAGACATGTGCGTTTAGTGCTTCATCGCATTAGCAACTACTTACAACCAAGAGGCTAAGAGACGGATGTATGCAGTATGCATTTGCGCTTCCACACTTATAGCACAGTTGTTCGACATAGACATGTGCGTATTTATGCAGTCGTCGACATAGACATGTGCGTTTAGTGCTTCATCGCATTAGCAACTACGTACAACCAAGAGACAATGTATGTAGTATGCATTTGCGCTTCCACACTTATAGCACAGTCGACATAGACATGTGCGTTTAGTGCTTCATCGCATTAGCAACTACTTACAACCAAGAGGCTAAGAGACGGATGTATGCAGTATGCATTTGCGCTTCCACACTTATAGCACAGTTGTTCGACATAGACATGTGCGTATTTATGCAGTCGTCGACATAGACATGTGCGTTTAGTGCTTCATCGCATTAGCAACTACGTACAACCAAGAGACAATGTATGTAGTATGCATTTGCGCTTCCACACTTATAGCACAGTCGACATAGACATGTGCGTTTAGTGCTTCATCGCATTAGCAACTACGTACAACCAAGAGGCTAAGAGACGGATGTATGCAGTATGCATTTGCGCTTCCACACTTATAGCACAGTTGTTCGACATAGACATGTGCGTATTTATGCAGTCGTCGACATAGACATGTGCGTTTAGTGCTTCATCGCATTAGCAACTACGTACAACCAAGAGGCTAAGAGACGGATGTATGCAGTATGCATTTGCGCTTCCACACTTATAGCACAGTTGTTCGACATAGACATGTGCGTATTTATGCAGTCGTCGACATAGACATGTGCGTTTAGTGCTTCATCGCATTAGCAACTACGTACAACCAAGAGACAATGTATGTAGTATGCATTTGCGCTTCCACACTTATAGCACAGTCGACATAGACATGTGCGTTTAGTGCTTCATCGCATTAGCAACTACTTACAACCAAGAGGCTAAGAGACGGATGTATGCAGTATGCATTTGCGCTTCCACACTTATAGCACAGTTGTTCGACATAGACATGTGCGTATTTATGCAGTCGTCGACATAGACATGTGCGTTTAGTGCTTCATCGCATTAGCAACTACGTACAACCAAGAGACAATGTATGTAGTATGCATTTGCGCTTCCACACTTATAGCACAGTCGACATAGACATGTGCGTTTAGTGCTTCATCGCATTAGCAACTACGTACAACCAAGAGGCTAAGAGACGGATGTATGCAGTATGCATTTGCGCTTCCACACTTATAGCACAGTTGTTCGACATAGACATGTGCGTATTTATGCAGTCGTCGACATAGACATGTGCGTTTAGTGCTTCATCGCATTAGCAACTACGTACAACCAAGAGACAATGTATGTAGTATGCATTTGCGCTTCCACACTTATAGCACAGTCGACATAGACATGTGCGTTTAGTGCTTCATCGCATTAGCAACTACGTACAACCAAGAGACAGGGTGCGTAAATTGTTGAACAACAAAAGAAACACACCCCAAAAGTAGAATGAGATTTTATTTATTAATTAATAATTACTATACAATATTAATTATTACAAGTACAAAAACTCATCGTTATTCGTTTGAGATAAACCTAGGTTGTTCGTCACATAATGCGTCAACAGATTGCACGAACGCTTGAAGCTTACGCCACTCAGGAGTGTCTTCGTTGGTCTGGAATTTTATTCGAATCAACGCTTTTTTCCAGAGCGTTAGTGGATCTGCTTGATGAACATCACTTGTTTTATACACCTTGACATCCACAAAGTAGTCGCCCGTGGTGTTGAGATCTCGACGTTCGTTACCATTAGCCACTCTATTTACGAAATATGATGATAGCACGGGTGAGGAAGACTGTCTGTATTCACTTGCGCCACGACTAATGTTAAACACATCACTTGTTTTTACAGGTTTTCTGAAACAAAAAACAAATACATATATATAAAATAAACTGTTGAACTGGTAGCACCTATGGATTTCTGAAAATTTAAGTACTAAGTATATAGATTTTGTTCAAATAATTACCTTATATTAGCAAGAGACTTTTTCACTCTAGAACCTTTAGTCTTGCTTTTAGGTATGACTTGATTGCATTTCGTAGAATTATTGTATTGTTCGCACTCGGAGTCTGACCTGTAAAAAAATAAATAATATGTCAATAAACCTGTTAAACATTAAAAAAGATGTTATATGTTAGGAGTGTAGTGGGGCCCTGCCAACACCTCCGGGCCCAAGTCAACCTCACGTGCAAGCTCGTGCACCTGCTGAACAACGGACGAGGCTCTGATGGCGGCAGTACATTTCAACACGGCAATCTGCTCACCACCTGTTACGTGGGACCGAATTGTACACGGTGAAATGTGAACCGGTATAGGCCTCTGCCTACCCCTTCGAGGATGGAGGCGTGAGTATATGTATGTATGTATGTATGTTAGATAAATAATATTTAAACACTTACATTTTTAGTTCTGCTGTGGAGGGTTATTGAAGAAGGATAGATACTGTTTACTGTCTATGTCGTCTGACTGAGTTTTCCCAGACCGACCAGGTTTCTACCAAAACCCTTGTACCGTAGCTGAGATGAGTTCTAATGTATCTAGCCGGATGGAATTAACCTTAGACCGTCGCTAGTAATTACACAAGAGACAACTCGAATTGTAATGGAAGTCTTTTGAAAATTATGAGATTATAAGCTAAAACAAGGCTGATAGCTTGTCTAATTAAAAATTTGTGTAATTCATTAACAAATAACAAACAATCAAACATTTTACCTTGGATGTATTATAACTGCTAAAAATTATCAACTAAGATATTTAATAAATAGTCAAGGCAGCAAATAGCAATTATTTAGGGTTGTCACACTTACCAGGTATACGAGTACAATTATACTAGTATCTGGCCTCGGTTTTCATATGGATTCTGCTAACTGTTCATATTTTGATTGCTACATTTTAATAATCGATCACAATCTATGGAGATATATAGGGTATTATGTCCTCACTAGTTTGTTTATAAAAACTTACTTAACATAGTCTTTCTAAAAATTACTTAATAATAAATAAATCTTTGTTAATATAAAATTTTATAGCATTGTTTATAATGTTTAAATTCCAGCTTTACATTACCACAACAATAAAGAAGTAATGATGTAATTTTTACAGAACCTAAATTTGTGGAAGTGACATCCATAGTCAAATTAGCTGCTATATAATAATGATGTTTTACATTTTAATTGATTGTGCAATATTTAGAAAATAGTACTGAGAATATGATACTTTTGTTTTGTTTGTTAATGTTGAAATTCTAAACAGCGATTAAGGTTGTCAACAATACAAATTTCAAACAGTACAATATTTATGATAGGTATATTATAAATAAAAATATCTCAATAAAGATAATTTATCTTTAGTATTAATAGAATCTAATTATCTATAAGTATGATAATTACGAATAATACGAATTAAAAGAGCAATCTGTGAGTACCTAAGTAATTCTTTTTAACGTAAACAACTTTATAATTCTTGTTTTTGTATTTCATGCTACTAGATTAGTTACTAATTATACTAATAACTTTGGTATATGGGTTCTTATAAAATTTTCACCATGTACTGTATTGCAAATTACTATACTAATGTAATTTACGATTTACTGCTAGTCTGCTAACCCTATTTGAAACTACAATCTTGCAAAAAAAATAATATTAGGTAAACTACTACCGGATGTATTGATTGAATAACATTATACTTTTGTTTCGCATTACATTTCGATTGCGACAATAATGCAGTAAAAAGTGTTTTTAATTTGTAAAAGTTTTAATCTTTTTTAATACAAATTATTTAATAACAATTTGCTAAAGTGCTACCAGAAGACCATTATAAGGTAATTGTAACGTTTAAATATTATTTTATTTAGAGAGGATATTTATTTTTTAGTAATTATAACTATATTTCAGTAATATTGTGCTATTATTTGGCTTATTGTAAGCGTAATTTTTAATTTCAGACGATTAAGTGCTTAAACTAATTGCGGATCAGTAGAGGTGTTGGTTTCAAGCAAAATATTTTATTCAAGACGTAAAGATTATATTAGTAATGAACGAAAATTTACTCTAAAGTGGATGCATCCAGAGAGACGAAATTATTTTTCCTATAAGGTTTGTACCTAATTATTATCATGATAGTTTTCTAGCAAAAATATGTGTCCTATCAGCGACAATAAGCTCGCTACCTATTACGTGGAACGAAAAATAATACTCTGGCGTAAGCATGTTAGATATGTGCCTTTGCCTATCCTCAAGAGATTTTGGTGTGAAGATATGTATGTATAGTGTTTATTATTTTTATCAAATATCCAATTAAAATATTTTATTTTTAAATAAATAATATTTTATGTACCTATGGTTTGAGCTCTATTCTATCGTTAAGGAGGTATAAAATTTAAATTTTGTGACTAGATTATCTATATCTGCTGTTTAAATATATTATCCATGACTAAAGAATTGAAAGTTTATTAAATTTCATATGTATTAATAAATTTGTGTTTTCAATTCCAGAATACCATCGCTTTGCAAGGCGTTGACTGTTAATAGAAGAAAAAAGTCCATCTGCAATAGATAATATTAAAAATTGTAAATTACTTAAGTAAATCTAACTTAAGTAGGTATATAACAGGTAACTAATTTTTATATAATTTTAAAATGCCTTTCTGTTCGGGTTGTAACATCAGTTTTCGTTGTTGGAGTAGTCATTTGCGAACTAATAAGCATAAAAATAATATTACTGTACCTATCAACGATAACGTCCAAATAATACATTCCTGTTTCAAAGGACGTATTGTAAGTTATCGTATTACTATATCTAAATCTGAAGTAAATATTTACCCAGAGTGTTTCTTAAAAAATATTTTTGATCAAGTTAAATCTTTAATAGATAGCTCACTTCAAAAACATTATTCTGTTAAAGTTAATTTTGAGTATTTCGCTTTCTTTTTAATGTTAAAAAATGATCTACAAGAGTTAAAATCTTTTGCAACAAAAAATTTTACCATTCATTTAAATTACGATTTTAAGTCCACATATGAGAAAGTTATGTCAATATTATTAAAAAAAATTGAGGAGTTTCAAGAGAGAGATAGTGGATGGACGTTTTTCAACAATTCACATTTAGAAATTAATATTAACAAGTATCAACCTCTTAGCGGATCTAAATTTATAGATTTACCAAAATTTATAAAAAGTAAAAGAGCATGTTTGAATATTCAAAATGATGATAGATATTGTTTTTTATGGTGTATAGTTGCTGCTTTATACCCAACCAATCGACATCCTGAGAGAGTAACGTCATATCCTCATTTTCGTGATGTCTTGAACGTAAATGATATTTCATTCCCAATGAATTTTTCAGACATAAATATTTTTGAAAAAAACAATCCTTCTTTTAACATTTTCATTTATGGTTTAAGAGGTAGTAAGACTATAACAGGTCCTTTGTATAGACCTAATAAAATCAATCGAAAATCTAAAATAATACACTTATTATTTTTAGAAACTAGTGAGTCGTCTCATTATTGCCTTATCAAAGATTTACCACGGCTCGTTAGAAGTCAAATAACTAAGCATCACGGTAAGCTATATTTTTGTCAAACTTGTTTAGTGTTTTTTCCTAGTGAAAACGAATTTGATAACCATTTATGTGGAGGAGTTGTTACTGTTTTGCCTGAAAAAGGCTCATTTTTACAATTTAAAAACTATGATAGAAAACAAAATGTTCCATTCACTATCTATGCTGATTTTGAAACATTACTCGAACCTATTTGCAACCATGAATCTGATACCACAAATACGTTACGCTTACAACGTCACATTCCTTCGGCCTTTGCGTATAATATTGTTTCATCATGCAGTAATAATTTTAATGAATTCAAAACGTATCGTGGAATTGATTGTATTTCTAAATTTGTAGATTTTCTTACTGAAGATATCAAGAGAATTTACAATATATTGATTCAAAATGTATCTATGATATTCACTGAGAAAGATGATAGGGATTATAAAAATGCTTGGAAATGTCATATATGTGAAAATCTGTTATGGAATAATAAAGTCAGAGATCATTGTCATATAACCGGACGATATCGGGGCGCTGCGCATCGTCATTGTAATTTACAATATAAGATACCTATGTTTATACCCATTTTTTTTCATAATTTGTCAGGATACGACTGTCATCTATTTATTAAAAAATTAGGAGAAACGCCTGGCAGGTTAAATATCATACCTAAAACGAAAGAAAAATACATTTCGTTTTCAAAATTTATACCTATCAACTCGAATGATTATGTACAGATTAGATTTTTAGATTCGTTTCATTTCTTAGGTACTAGTTTAGACAAACTCTCAAAAACTATGCAAATAGATGATTTTATTAATTTGCGCAAACATTATCCTAATAATGACCAGTTTCTATTACTTACACGAAAAGGTATTTATCCCTACGATTACATGAGTAGTTGGAAATGTTATGAAGAAAAAACATTACCAGCAAAACATTTGTTTTTCAATTCTTTATGCAATGAACATATATCACAGGAGGACTATGACCATGCTAAATTAGTATGGTATAAATTTAATATAAAGACAATGGGTGAATATACAGACTTATATTTAAAGACAGACGTACTTTTACTTACCGACATATTTCAAAATTTTCGAAAAACTTGTAAGTTACATTATAAACTCGATCCTGCGTTTTACATTACTGCACCTAGTTTATCATTTGACGCAATGCTTTTGAAAACAGGCGTTAGATTAGAACTCATATCAGACTTATCTATCTTGCGAATGATTCAAAGCGGTATTAGAGGAGGTTTATGTATGTGTTCCTATCGTTATGCTAAAGCTAATAATAAATATATGCCTTCGTATGATGCAGCAAAACCACAATGTTTTATAACCTATTTAGACTGTAACAATCTGTACGGATATAGCATGTGTCAATACTTACCGCATTCAGATTTTCGATTTTTAAATCAGCATGAAATAAATCAGTTATACATAGAAAATATCCGAGACAATGCAGAATGGGGATTTATACTAGAAGTCGATCTTTTATATCCTGATTCCTTGCATATTTTACATAACGACTTACCTTTTTGTGCTGAAAAATGCATACCGCCCGGCGGAAAAACGGAAAAACTTATTTCAAATCTTTACAATAAGTATAATTATGTGATTCATTACGTTCATCTAAAGAAATGCCTTGAACATGGGTTAATTTTACGTAAAATACATAGAGTCATTACGTTTCGCCAAAGTGCATATTTGAAAGAATATATAGAATTAAATACACAACTACGACAAAAGGCAATTACTGTATTTGAACAGGATTTCTTCAAGTTATTAAACAATAGCGTTTTTGGAAAAACATTAGAAAACACTGAAAAGAGGGTGACAGTTCATTTAGTTAACTCTTGGAGTTCATCTAACAATATTACCAAAAAATCTTTCTGCGCTGAGAAACTTATAAGCAATCCTTATTTTCATAGTGCATCAGTTTTATCGGAAAACTTAGTGGCAATTCAAATGAAGCCTAATCGTTTAGTTTTAGATAAACCAATATATATAGGTTTTTCAGTTTTAGAGCTATCTAAAGCACATATGTATCATTTTCATTATAATATAGTTAAGCCTTTTTATGGTAACAGAATACAACTATGCTATACCGATACAGATTCTTTTGTTTATTTAATCTACACCGATGACTTCTATAGTGATTTAAAATATAACTTTTTACAGTATTTTGATACTAGTAACTATAGCACGCAAAATGAATTTATGATATCTCAAAGTAATAAAAAAGTACCAGGATTGATGAAAGATGAGATGGGTGGTAAACTTATTACTGAATTTGTTGGATTGAGGTCAAAATTATATTCATTAAAAACAGCGAATAATGTAATTAAAAAAGCAAAAGGAATTAAACATTCGGTGGTGCGTGATTTAACGATAGATGATTATCAGAATGTGTTATTTAAGAATCAGGTAATTCATAGGAAAAATATTCTATTCAAATCTATCAAACATGAAATATTTACTCAAAGCGTAAACAAAGTAGCATTATCAAGCAATGACGATAAACGTATCATATCAAATTGCAATGTTGCAACCTTGGCATGGGGACATTTTTCAATTTTCAAAGGTTAATTTAAATTTGCCTCGGTGGCGCAGTGGTCTCCGGTTCGAATCCCGGACCGACTCAAATATTTGTGTGATCCACAAATGATTGTTTCGGAGTTCGGATGTTTTCTATGTATAATATGTATGTATTTAGAAATATTTAAGTATGTTTATCAGTTGTCTAGATCCCATAACACAAGCTTATAGTAGCTTACTTTGGACTAGGTGACGTTGTGTGAAAGTGTCCCACAATATTTATATTTATTTATTTAAATTGATGAACCTAATTGTCTTGTTATAATAAGAATGTACTTAGGTAAATAAGATGATTGTTAGTAACACAGTAATATGTAGATAAAGTATGTAGTTAAGTGTCTGAAAGTGACCGTCGATTGTATCAACCTTCATATGTTTTATAATTAAGTATCTATCTTTGTAATCCAATGTGGTGTACAATAAAGAATATTCTATCTACCTAACTAAGTAATATAATGAGATTGTATTAAGAATAATATAAGATTGTATAATTGTAAATATGCACATACAAATCATTATACTTTTATAAATAAAATTTGATAAGTTTCAGTTTTGTTTTATTAAAAGACAACTTCCGCACTAAAGAACTTAGATCAATAACTCAGAACATACATTTTACTAATAATATGAACCTTTTCATACATACATACATATAGTCACGCCTTTATCCCTCAAGGTATGGACATAGGCATATATAATATGCTCAAATTTCACCTTACGACGGTATTGCCGTGTTTAAATGAACAGGCGCAGGTTGTGGCTATCCGCTGCGTTGCGGGGCCACGAACGCTTCTATCTATCCCTTAGTCGTTTTCTACGACCCCCACTAGGAAGAGAGGGGTGGGTCTATTCTGTGTCACCAGGAACCACACGACTTAATATATATATATGTATGTAATATAGTATTGTTAACAGCAAAACAGTCACAACCTGCCCTAACCATTAATACATAGCAATATACTCACCTACACTAAGTGAAACAAATTTTCATAAGGTAAAATGTGGACATTTATGGATATGTGCACCATACCATACCATACGTATATGTGTATACATACCTAACTCAAGTCTCCAACTCCTTTCTACATAGATTGTTAAACGTAATCTAGGATTTGAATCAGTTCCAACCCTTTGTTGATTAATTATTATAGATAATGTATTTTATTTTGCAAACTTGTCTAAATTTCATGTTGAAACATGATCATATACGTATGCGTATCACATCATTGCCCCTTCCAATATATATTGAAAGGACAGTGACCTGATTTATATGTTGCTTTTCTAATTAATTAGAATTTCGATTTAGTAGTCACAGTAAGACGTCTAAATAAACTACAGTCATGTCATCGGTAAGTAATTTATTTCGCTCTATTACTGATTTATGTACCTGTTACATATACGAATTGAAGAAGTTAATATATTATGATAGGTAATATATATTTAATATAAATATTCTAAAACAAAAATAATTCTTATGTATGTTTTTATTTGTTATAGATAACGGATTCAGAGATTATCCTAAGCCAATATGCTCAAGACCCTTGGACCCCCAGAGATTTCTATGAGCTGATTGAAAACAGGCCTACCGATCTATCTAAGGAACCAGAAGTGAGGCCATTGGCAAAAGAAAAGAAATACAAGAAACGTTGCAGAGAAACTATAAAAAAATGTAACGTTAAGAAATCTTTTGTTATCAGCGAATCACCAAGAAGAGGAATTAAATTAATAAAAATTTCAGTAATTGATTTAAGTAATAACAATTCACAAGCAAGTTATAGTGAAAGTGAGAACATTTTGTTGAACGCACAATATATTGTTAAGGATTGTGTCGACAGTGTTATGGACGATACTGAGGCCTTAGTTAAGAAAATATCAAAAACTTTAGTTGATTGTGATTTTTAGTAGGTACATAAAAAGTGTTTGTTGATATTTTAAATTAGATTTATTAAGATGTTAAAGTAGGTAATTGACTGAAAATAAAAACATGATTTACATGAAAAATTTATTTTATTAATACATAATGCCTACACATTACCCAATATAATGTTTCTAAATAGTTTTTTGTACATCATTCCTAAGCGCACAATGCTTCGAATAGCGTAGGTTATCTTAATATTATAAAGAGGAAAGGTTTGATTGTTTGTTTTGTCTCTAATATGCTCCAAAACTACTGCATCGATTTCAAAAATTCTTTCACAGTTGGAATGCTACACTGTCCCTGAATGACATAGGCTATATTTTATTCCCGTATTCCTACGGGTGCGAAAACCGAGGGAAATCGTCTAGTACATTATATAACAGATATTCTTATCAAAATGTTTTTATATCAAAATAAAATAAATTGATTATGATATGCCTCTGTCTACCCTTACTAGGAAAGAGGCGTGAGTCTATGTATGTAGATAGCTAATATCTTGGATTGAGACGTAAGTATATTTTTATCATGGTATAAGTATTTGTAATATAATACAACGTGTTATTGATGTCTGCAAATTACTTTTTACATTACAATACGTAGGTAAATTTCAGCATAATCGACAAGCGTACAAATAGCTTGGTTAAATATCAGGCGGACTCGAAATCAGATGACCATGGTTCGATTCCAATTGAGTTTATTTTTCTCTTTTTGGATATTTTTTTTCGTACCTTCTTTTTTTATGAAATAATATATTTTTCAATATACGATTTACCAATACTATATTAAACTATATTACATATACCTACCATTCGAAATACCTGTCATCAAGGTACTTCATTATGAAGTCAGCTATTTAAAATCATCCAGGCGTCGCATTTGTTTGAATCATATTAATGAATTCATAATAAGAAGAGTGCTATTTAAATCATTCAAACGTTAAAGTTATATAGTCTAGCTGATACTTAAATCATCTCAGTTTTTTCAAACCAACATCAAAAAGGTTTAAGATCAATGTAAATTATATTAGACATTTAATAAATGGTATAATATTGAGAACGATGACTACGAATAAGTATATTATTGGGCACGATGTGGGGCAGAGTTCGAGAAACCTTGGGTAGGAAATAGTATGAAAAACAACAGTATATTAGTAAAACATTCATTAAGTTTATTCAAATTATAAAATACAAAAGTTATTTTTTAAACACCATTGCTTAATACACAATACATTCCTTAAAGCACAATAGTTCTTATGAGCAAAACAGTTATACAAAAATAGATCTTTACAGTAAAGATCACTAAGAGTCTTTAAATTAGGAACACTTTTATTTTCACATATGTCAGAAACATTATTATGACCACATAGCTCTTGAACCCACTTTATTTTCTCACTACCTTTAACAAGAACCTTTTTTTCCTTCAAATAGGGTTTGATTATTCTAGAAAATTCTCTGTAGTCTATATATCCTTCGCTCCAGCAGTAACCTCTATTCCTTTCAATCCACCTAGTACGTCTTTTTTCTTCATCAGTCAGCGAGGAGAACGGATAAGGAGGTTTTATTAAGAATATATGAGTATGTTCCAAAGTAGCTATAGCTAATTCCTTGACTATAAAGTTATTATAAAGATCTTTAAAACCTTGAACATCTACTATCATAGTATTTTTGTTCATGATATCTTTCTCACGGTGCTACTTAACGGTTTATACTCGATTATACAGTCGTTCAAAATAAGACAATATGCAGAAGTTTGATCTGGTATATCAATATCACTTTCAATTTCTACTCTAACATCGACAACAGGACCTGACTTAAGATTTTCTGGTTGTCTAGAACAATCTACGACAAATAACGGAGCAATATTTTTAAATTGTTTCTCACTTAATAACGGTTCACCGCGACGACCTCCGTAATAAGAGTGTTGGAATCTGGTGTATTGTTCATATATTAAAGCAATTCTGCTATTTGAGAAACTTGAATTTAAATTTTCATAAGGGAAGTAGGTTGAATTTAGGTATACTCTTACATCACGAACGTCACAGTGATCAAACCGAGACATATCCAATTTTGAATTATTTTTTCTATTTGTTTGCAGACCAATAATAACAAATCTTGGTTTCTCTATTTGCGATGATGTTTTTATGGACCAAGTATGTTTAGTAGTTTTTGGTAGAGCAGGATATTCATATAAATCCCAATTTCTGAATATCATCTGGAGTGGTCGATCTTTTTCTAACAGTTTTAACATATTTATTTTTTCTCTATCGGATACTTTGACATGTGGTACGCGCCATATTATTTTATTTATAATAATATCTTCTACCGTTTCACCTTCGTTAAGTTTTAAGGCGTTCAGATTAGTATTACTTCTCAACAATATTAGTTCATGTTTGCTGTTTATCACTACTTTCTTGAAATCTTCTGCAAAACCAAGAATGTTACAGAGGGGTATAGAAGCAGAAAAGCTACCCCCATTTGTACTATTTATGCCATCGATATTCCAACCCCAAGCATTAGATACTTTAGCCTCGTTTTCGTTCATTGATATTAATGATTTCATTGTGGTAGTTATACCAGCGTTTTTTATTTTATCTATTTCCACTCCATTTATCTCATACCTTATATCTTGAAACAAGTAAAGTAAACTATTGTTTGTGAAATGAACGCTACTGACTCTCTCTTTCGAATTTCCACCCTTGTTTACAACAACAGTTCCTTCCAAAAACAAAGTGCTTGCTGAGGGTAATATATACAAGTCTTGTTGATTAATAGGTATCCTGATTTCATCGCTTCTATTGAAACTTGTTACGTAAGGCTTGTAAGAGTGAAATTCAATTCCTTCCACAGAGTTGTTGTATGCAGGAGCGGATAAAACATCTAGTATATTCATTTTAATAAACCGATCGCTTTAAGAAATGCTTTATTATTATTATTCAATTTTATGACCTTTTTGGAGCGAGCTCTTATGGGTTTGATAGTTTTAGTAGGACTGTTAGTTTTAGTTGGACGAACCACATATTTATTATAATCTATCATTGCTTTCTTCTGATATGTAGATACAACTGCACTTCTTCACCTCGCAAATTTATTAAGTTATTATTTATATCTAACAGCCTTATCTGTATGCAGCTTATATTGGTTTGATTTAACGGAAAGTAGATTGCGTTTTTCGGAATTTCTATAATCCTGTATCCAGGTGGAACATTAAGTGCAAATTCGTGTAAGATGTGACTGGATTGACCGTTTATATAGGAACCGCTAACTATGTCACATTCAATCCTTATGACAGTCGTAGGCAAAATGTTAACTGGAAACTCTGATACATGATATTTATTTGCCTCTAAGATCTGCTTTTTAAATCCCAATAAACTTCCAAATGTATCTTCTTTAGTAAAATCTATACTTGATGTACAAAATAACATCGTTTTTAAGGTGTTGTTATTACATTGGAGTTTTATGGATGCATCTTTTATCTCAGTTTTTAAATAGTCACTAATATCTTGTAATTCATAAGTTCCTTCAGGTATCTCAATAACATTTTTAGAACCATAGTATAATTTATTGTTTGTATTATCAAAATTTGGAATAGAATTATATGTAGAGAAATGTAATAATGCACATTCATACTCCTCAGCTAATGGCAACGTGTCTGAATAATAGGTAGATAATACCGATGAGTTTCCAGTTATCGATAAGGTGAGTGACATCTTGCAAATGATGGAAATGAAAGAGTGATATAAGATTTATAGTATTTTTATTTAAAGTATTATAATTATAATAAAGATTTATAGTATTTAATCCAAAAAGTTTGCAAATAACTTAAACACATATGTCCACAAACTATTGTGTTAAATTGTTGATATCTATCATAGTTATAATGAACATCACAGTTCTTAAAATATAACATTAATTCTCTTGGCGGTTTTAAATCACCATAGCTATCAAAATATTCACAATAATTGTTTATTTTAACATAAGCTACCCAATGCGTTCCATCATTTCTCGAATTATCTAGGTTAACTATAGCACATTCAATTCGTTTAGGTGTTTTTGGTAACTGATCCTTCATATAAACTCCTCGAAAATGTGGAATACAATGGCCATACTTCTGAATATCGATATTAGTTAAAGCACGATTAGGTAGCTGATCAATTAGTTTTTTGATGGATTTATAAACAATCCCTGACCTTGCTTATGCGGTTTAATGTATAGACCTTTACCTATTGCTATAGCCTCCATAGTTTTATTATGACGTTCAGTTTCTTGTAATTTTTTCTGACCATGTTTATAGTCATTCACAGTTTTTGCAATACCAGCTGCACCACCAGCTAATGCTCCTAAAGCAGATAAACCAGCAAAAATTGGGATTAAAGGTAGAATGCCTCCAGTTTTTGGTATAGGTATCATTCGAGGTACTCGAACTTTTGGAATGCATGGAACTAATTTTCTGGCAGCCATATAAGCTACATTTATTAATGACTTATTATCTTTAGGTGAGAGTTTCTTGATTTTTCTTTTTATTTTTCTAACAAAGTTATTAAAGGTCTTAACACCAGCACCAGACTTCAATTTAGCTTTCATAACTTTGTTTACTATCCACGAACTAATCTTTTCCCCTGTTCGAGCATCTTTTGCTTTAAGTCTTTGTTTAGCCATATCTATAAGACGTAAGTCGGCTTTTTGACGGTTAGGCAAGTCTGTGTAGTTTGCGTATGCGATATCGTGATGCATACAAGCTTCGTCTAACTTATTTACACCTTTATCACCACGTAGTAATCGTTTCGAAAGCTTTGTTCCTGGTCCACAATAGTTATAACCGGGTATGTGTAGTTCGAACGGTAAATGATTAATGATATTGTTTATTAGTCCACCACCTTGCATTATCCAAAGAATAATGAATATACTTTAAAATTACATATCACTTATATATTTAACTTATTCCACTATTGCAGTCTTATCAATCCAACTGTTCTCTTCGTTATTTAAACCCAACCATTTTACAAACAGTTTGTTCCCTTTCTTTTTTAATACCTTTTCTATTAAATAGACACCAGGACAGGACGACTTTTGAAGCTCTTGTTCGTAAAAAGTTCCTAATATGACTTGTTTTTGATTATCTTCGATGCGATATGTTATTGGTTCAGTGTTATTTATCTTTTTTATAGTAAATAATTCGGTTGACCAGTTAGGAGTGTATCCTTTCTCAAATATATGTTTGTACTTACTAATTCGAACTTTGTCACCAATTATAAACTTTGAACGACATTTTTGGGCTACCTTTATCATGGAATTCGTAATATTATTTTTAATGTCCGTTTCATTAAACTTATTGACATTAACAGGTGCAAATTTAATAGTACGATGTTTTGAGTTGTTATATGTCTTCACAATACCGTTCAAGCCACCATCTATCCACTTATAGTGTCCGTTCAAGCTAAAGTATTTGTACAATTTATTTTTAATAGTTTTAATAACTCGTTCTACAATTGAAGCCTTTTTGGTTGAAAATGTAGAGTAGTGATTAATATTATAGTTCTGTAAAAGCTTTTGAAATGTAGAATTATAGAACTCGGTACCCATATCTGTTTGCAGATGAGTTGGTATCCTGTGATTAGTAGAAAGTAATTTTTCAAATGCAAGAGAGACCTCATGTTTGGATTTAGTTTTTAATGGTTCCACCCAAACGTACTTTGAGAAGCAGTCAATAACTATTAAAATATAGTTATATCCTTTATTAAAGGTTTTTAGGTTTTGCATATCAGCTAAATCTGCTTGCCACAAATCATCAATACCTTTTAAAATTACAGATCGTCGAGGAAAATTTTTTCGTGCTGCTTTATGTATTTCATTGACGACTTGTTGTTTTGTCATTTTAACAAACTTTGAGGTCTATGTTTTTCGATCTTTTAATATAGATTGAATTGCGTCTTGAACTAGTTTATCAACTGCTTTTCTTGTGTAAAATTTGCTTTCCAAATGAGTGTCTATCTCAGACATTATTGTTTTTAAAGCTTTCTCTATGTGGTTTTGAACACTATTTGGAATAGAACTTTGCAATTTTCGTAAGTCATTGATTAGTACACCTTTCAATTCATCTACATATGCTTTATTTACTGCATCATCTGCGTATTGAGGAGGTTTGACACCTTTTAGCCTCGATGTCTTCAAGTCATAATCTCCATAATCAGATTTTATTAATGCGTTATCATTAAAATCAAGTATTTCCGATATACGCATTCGCTTATGAATATAATGTCCAAATTTGTCTACATTCATATTAAAGGTGTATTATGTTGAACGGTATATAGTAAAATGACACACATACAATATTAGTAGATTTATTTATTTAATAATTTTGCTTTCACGTAGTTCTTCAATAATAGATATTATTTCATTGTCTAGTCCTGTGTTACCAGCATCTCGAGAAGCAATTAATAACTTTAATCTATCAACCAATTCATTGGGATCATCCCAATATACAAAATCTGTGTTTTTTTTCCACATTTTTGTTAAAGGTAATCCTTTTCCTACTTTTTGTCTACAACTTGGACTTCTACTTTCTTGATCGAAAAGTGGTTTAATAACTTGCAAATATTTTTGTCCTTTATTACTTTTAATTGGTTTTTTTGAATCGAAATCACGACGATGTGCATTCGTTACAAGTAACATTGCCTTATAATTTTGCTTGTCATAGTCATTAACCAAGCTCAGATCAATGTCCTTTTTTAACAGTAACTCTCGCAACCCAGGGGTACTTTCATACTTGTGTCCGGCTACAGTAATAACTTTATCCCCCATAGTTATGTTAGAGGAACCCATCATTAACTTTCCACGTTCATTTCTTATACCAAACGGTACATCTGATAGTACTTGTGAAGATAACGACCAAGATGATGCATCTGGATTAGTACCGACTAATGACTGAAATGAAGTCTGATGAGGGTTCCGATTCGTTACTAGCAATACTGATATCATCTGTTTCTTTCATATCTTGGTCTTGTGGTTCTTGGGGTTCTACTTTTTCCTCCTTTTTTGTTGGAGCTAAGTGGTTATTAGTGTTGGTTATTAAATTGAGTGATTCTGTAACAGGCTTAAAAACTGCATTAAGAGCATACCTATTACTATCTTCAAAATCCTTCATTTTACGTATTTTTTTCTTGACAGCTTGTGTCGCATCAACAATTTGTTTTTTCAATGATTTATCCATTATGTAAAATATGTGGTAATCGAATAAGAACCAATTAAAGAATAACAATAAAGTGACTGCAGTCTACTTAAATATTCAAATTTCATCTAATAATACAAAAGTATCAAACGTTTTTCTATAGCAACCATTGTTTTTTGAACAATCTTTATTAATTACCACATAATCAAAAGGCTCTTTCCATATTAGGGAACACATTTCTCGAAATTTCATCCATGTCATATCGGTGTTAACATGTTCTTCGTAAATATGTTTCAAATTAACTTCATCCTGCTTAAAAAGCACAATTAAGTTAGCATTATCTCTAACAAGTTGTTTAGGTATTTTGGTATAAGTTTGATTTAAATAAAAACAGTCAATCAATTTATGTCTTCCCATGGCAAAATAATCACGCATATTACTTTGATTTTCACATGCTACATCGTCAAAAATAATCACAGAATTAGGTTTTGCATCTGAAATCTTCAAAACGTCATCATTTGCTTGGTATTTCTGGAGAGTGATACCAGGTACCCTTCGTAAAACCTTTTCTAAAAAGATGTACTTCGGTTGATGTAGAGTTTTAGAATACACATAAACATTCTGAAATGTCAATCCATTTTCGTGCAATAGAAGACCAATCAATAAGTTAGTTTTTCCACAATTTGATGGTCCGCAAATGATGCAACGTACAGTGTTCGGTAATAATTCTCCATGACGTAACTTGTTTTTTGTTAAATCGTCGCTGATTGGATTGACTTGCAACGATTGTGCTTGTTTAACGAATTTCATGTTTGCTATGCAATACTGATGGATTCGTAGTGAAAAGATGAATTTATAACATAAATATTTATAACTACAAGTAGTCGAGCCAAACTGGCTACAGAAAACGTCGTAGGTTATAAATGGTAAATTCTGTCTCATCTGGAGCGAGGCGTGTCGCAGAGCGACAGGAGGGATGGAATGCCTAAGTCTATATCTGACGACTGTGCTATTAGTGTGGAAGCGCAAATGCACACTGCTGATTTGGATGGCAAAAATATTATTGGGTATTCTACTCCACTGAGAGTGACAGAAGCGAACGAAGAGAGCTGATGGAACTTAAGGTGGAGTAGAATGCCCAATAATATACTACTAATACTCGCTGGGTGTTCAACATAAGATACCGAAGCCGAAAATATAGTTAGAAAAATTTTTGTCTGTTTGTCTGTTTATCTGTTTGTCTGTTTGCTTTGCTTTGTCCGGAAGGATCTCGAAAAGTACTAAATAGATTTGATTCAAATTTTGCACAAATATTACCTAGGGGTAGGGTGTTAAAATAAAATAGGCTATATATTATCACGCTTCATATCCTAGGGGCTAAGCAGAGAGCAATCAAATTGGCATTGTAACAATTTTCACGCGTACTAAGTCGCGGCAGGCCTCCGTCACTCGCTCAAAATCGCGCGCTATGTACCTACCGCTCGGCATCTCCCTGGGGATACAACTGGCAGAGGGCTGCCGGACGCCCGACTGAGCGCTCGCATCGCACCGCACCGCACGTTTCCCGCGCTTACGCTTCGAAATACCGAAACCACGTAATTATTGTGCAGTGGATGGGTGTAATAGTACAAAAACAAAAGAAAATTTGTCGTTTTTTAAATTGCCGAGAGACGAAGAAAGTTATATTTTACATCTTATCAATTTCAATGTTTTTACCATTTATTTGTTTGAACATAAGTAGGTAGGTGATAAGTATGTAAATCGTAAATTAAGGAGTTATTTGAGTCAGGTATTATAAAATTGTTGTTTTTTATAGACAATTCAATGTTTTATAGAATTTGTAGGTAAATAGGTTTTATAGGTAGTCGAAGCGCTCGTGGCCCCGGGGACTCAGTGTTCTGTAATCGATCACTGTAGTAAGCAACTTTCACTATGGCCAGTTCTTGGATGGGTGACCATTCATGTGACCACTTTGTGACCTTTATTTGAGCGTTTCCGTGCTTCGGAAGGCACGTTAGGCCGTTGGTCCCGGTTGCCAATAAAATAGCAGTCAGCCAAGTTGAAGGCCTTTTAATGCGGTTTGAAAAATTTAAACAGCAGAGGGTCACAACCTGTACTTGGTACAAACTATAAAAAAAATGAAATGTGGGCATCTAATATGCCTCTGCCTTCCCCTTCGGAGATCTACGCGTGACTATATGTATGTGTGTGTAACATAGTAAGGTAGGATGGCCGGGTGAGATAGGTGAATAGCCGGTACTTACGCTAAAGGTAATGTCAGTTAAATTTAGATTTCTTTGTTATTTTAGTTATGGGTAGGCATAAGATAAACAATATAAAAATATAGGTATACCTACCTACTGTGATTCATAATTTATTTTTAGTTTTTACGTGCATTTATGAAAGCGTGTTTTTCTAGGGATTTTTTAAACCATTCATAATTTTTTTCCTTATATTCCATTACATTGTTAGTTACATACACGTCGGCCTACTAACTACCTAAAGCGTATTAAAACATGGTTGATTCGTAACATTTGTTTTATTACAACAATCATTATAGGTTCAACCCTAGCGCATTCTTACGATGACGTCACTCACACAGCGGGCAACACAGTCTCGACGCTATGAGCGCGTGTATAAGGTACAATTCTTCTCGTTCTGAGCAGCAGGTATTATTATTAAAATTTTGTAGGCTAATATAGCGTAGGTATTGTCGCTTTTGTATGGGAGTGATGTATCTGTTACGTAGTAACTATTTAGTAATCTGTGGTCGCGGGCAACGGCCAGTAAGAAATAAGTGGCGTACGTTCAATACAGTCTCACCCCGTTTCATCTAGCTTTCTAACCTCTATAAACAACTACAAAAGCCGCAAGTGCCGCGACTGTATTGTTTTAAACAATTCACAAACTCCAGAGTTCGCTCTAACTTTGCCGCTGGCGTAGAGGCGTATACCCGAATTGTTAAGTAGACGAAGTAAATTGACAGTAGCTAATGTCACTTCGTCACAGAAAATACGCAACATTGTATGAAGAAGTGACATTAGTTGCTGTCAATTTACTTCGTCTAATTAAAAATTCGTCTATAGTATGTAGCCGAGCGGCAAAGTTAGAGCGAACGAGCAGTACTTCTATACTTACAGCATAAACCGGTTTTGATTGATTACTAAGTGCATTTTTAGGACGAATCAGGGCGTACAAACGGGACCCTATTCAGGAGACTTCGCTGTTGATCTGTCTGTCTATCGAGAGGCTGTATCTCATGAACGATGATAGTGAGAGAACTGGAATTTTCACAGATAATCTGTTGCCGCTATAACAACAAATACTAAAATCATTAAAAAGGGAGGGATTAAGAGGGCCTCCCATACAACAAATGTGATTTTATACCGTTTTTAGGGTTTCGTAGCCAAATGGCAAAAACGGAACCCTTATAGATTCGTCATGTCTGTCTGTGTCTGTCTGTCTGTCTGTCTGTCCGTCCGTGTGTCACAGCCACTTTTCTCCGAAACTATACGGCCTATGCTATTGAAACTTGGTAAATAGATGTATTCTGTGAACCGCATTAAGATACTTATATAACACTAGAAAAAAAGCAGTAAATTTTGGGGGTCCCCATACTCAGAACTGAAACTCAAAAATTTTTTTTTCATCAAACCCATACGTGTGGGGTATCTATAGATAGGTCTTCCAAAATGCTGTTGAGGTTTCTAACATCATTTTTTTCTAAAGTGAATAGTTTGCGCAAGAGGGACTTCCAAAGTGGAAAAATGAGTGTCCCCCCCCCTCTAACTTCTAAACTAAGAGAGTGATAAATCTAAAGAAAAATATATGATGTACATTGCCATAAGAACTACCAACGAAAATTGGTTTGAATGAGATAGAGCTGGTAGTTTTTTTTTAATACGTCATTAACCGTAATTTTCGTTTAGAAAAATCACTACCACTGCGAACGTGTTAAAACATCAATGAAAGTTACAACGAACTTTTATATTATGTTACTTGCTGCTACGAAACCCTTCATGGGCGAGTCCAACTCGCACTTGGCCGGTTATTTGGTTCGTAACCCTGTGTGCGCGAGTCCGACTCGCACTTGGCCGGATTTTGTTACAGCGGCAACAGAAATAATCATCCGCGAAAATTACATCTCTAGCTATCACGGTTCCTGAGATACAGCCTGGTTACCGATAGACAGCGGAATCTCACAATATAGGGTCCAGTTTTTGTTCTGGGACATCCTTCCGAGGGCTTCCCCGGGGCTCCCAACCATAGGCTGTTGGGCGTTACGTGACGTTTTTTAGTCGGTAGGAGTCCGGCATAACATCCATGAGGATTTTCCCTCACGTTAAACAAAAAAAAAAGGTCCGGTTTTTACCCTATTGGTACGGAACCCTAAAAACAACGTCGAACGTTTATTTAACACTAGGTACATTTACTTTCCCTTCACAAACGATTTGTCTATACAGAGAACGATTTGAAAGTTCTCTAAACTAAGTGCTAAGCTTGAGGGCATAACATCGATATTTTTATTGTTTTAAGAGTAACTCTTCAGCGACAACGGTTGTTATGTAACTGGAAAGTGTTTAAAGTGTGGGTAAAGTCAGTAAAGGCAATAAAGATTACATTCTTTTGTAATAATACTAACTTTTACTGATGTTTCTGACGCATTGAAAAGTATCAAATCAGCATTTCCTAAGCGCACGCTTGTATTATGAAATGAGCTCACATGCCTAGGTTTTCACAAGGCCGCCAACTTGAGGACCACTGTCAGAAGTGGCCCCAATCGCTAGATGCGCCACGGCTTTCCATCAGGCTGTTGGGAGGTAAATTTGGCGATCTAAATATAAAAAAAAATTGGCTTCGTCATAATGAGTTTTAGAAGGTTTTTGCAGGATCGGCAGCGCAACTGTAGCGCCTCTGGTGGGCCTTATGCTTGTCTGCCGCCTTAGAGGTATAATTAAAAAAGCCTTTCATAGTCAACTGTTGGCCAATTTCAATCCTTTCGGAGGAGCGATTGTTCTTACCGTACCACGCTGATCAAAAAGTGCAGTTGCCAAGTGCGAGTCGGACTCTTGCATTAAGGGTTCCGTACCAATGTCAAAAAATCTCTTTTGTTGTATGGGAGAATACATCAACTGTGAAAATTGCAGCTGTCAAGGTTCTTGAGATACATTCTGGTGACAGAAACTAGTTTTTTAACAGACTTCAAAAAAGAGGAGGTTACTCAATTCGACCGTATATATTTTTTTAAAGTCACTTAAAAAAAAAAATGAAATAAGAAAGTTGAAGAAGCAAGTGAGGTGTGTATGGACCGTACCGTGTTCTTTCTGCCTACCCCGCAAGGGATTTGGCGTGAAGATAGTATGGTATAGTATAGTACTTTTTATCAAAAAAAGTCACTTTTTACCATTTGGATACGGAACCCTAAAAACGGTGTTCAAAGTTTGTCACGGTCGAAACCAGGAGCCACAGCTAGTCTATACTTATATTATAAAGAGGAAAAATTTGATTGTTTGTGTGTTTGTTTGCATCGGAGAGGCTTCGGAACTACTAGACCGATTTAAAAAAATCTTTCACTGTTGGGAAGCTACACTCTTTGCGGTGAACATAGGCTATATTTTATTCCCGTATTCCCACGGGAACAAGAACTACGGGGGTGAAACCGCGTGACGTCTTTTGTGCTTTTCGACATGACACGCTCTCCTCCGTGACCCGTCGCAGATATGCACTACCGATCTGATTCTAACAGGTCGAGTTATATCATAATAGTATCTGTAACACAATTGATAGAAAGTGTATAAGTAAGTCACGATTTAGACTAACAGGATTTGCACTTAATATGATTATAACCGAGTTATCTGATCATAATTTCATCATAGCGAGAAGTTCTAAATGCAAAGGTGGAAACCGCAAATCGAGGTCTAATTCTTCTAGCACCAAGCCTAAATGGTGACTACTCTCGGCTACGCACACTCGCGCACAAACCAGTATCCTAATGACTATGAAAATCCTTTGACCTCCTGTCCGTGAAATTTGGTGAGCGGTGTAGATTTTTCTTCTGTAAATTGTACATTATTATGTTGTGATATAAGCAGCTACTATATCTAGGACAAGTTAGATATAAGCCCCGCAAGTTGGTAATGCGCTGGAACCTTGTCATAATGACAGCTAAGTGACGTCATCGTGACGTCGCGCAAGCGCGCGCTGGCCTAGCGAAGCTGCGTACGGTATTTTTTTTTAGTACTGACTGCTCGACGGACATACGTCACCAATATGGCCGCCAAGCGCAATATCAACGTGCGGGGCTTATAAGACTTCAGAGAAAAGACTGCTTTTCTCTGGCATCCAAGAGTTTATCAATAACTATGGAGGCTTTTTCTATGAGTCCAACTGCTGATTAAAATACAAGGCTTGAGGGGCAGTTTTTCAAAGATAGGTAGCCAGGTCATACAATAGCCGCTTCAAACAGAGTACCCGTACCAGCCCAACAAACTAGAGTTCCGAAATCGATATTCTGGATGCAACTGGGACTTCAAGCTAAGATAAGAGAGGCGGTAGTGCCTTTATATTGTAATGTATTTTTATATGTGCAGAGAAGAAAAAACGCAAACAATGCGCAATCATCGCAATTCCGCATTTAATAAAAGAACAGTTAAACGTTTTCTATATACGACAACTACCAGGACATACCGCTAGGGGGCGCTAGCGGAAGACGCCATCTATGTCGCGGCGGATATGAGAGGAAACGTTGCGCGGGAAATCGTAACGCCATATTGGAATGACGTTGATAAATCGACGTAGGGCTGGCAGACTAGTAATTGTATTTAATTGACCTTTTTGCATCCTTATCTATATATATAAAAACAAGAACTGACTGACTGACGATCAACGCACAGCCTAAACCGCTGGGTCTAAAACCATGAAATTTTGCACAAATGCTCCTTATACGACGAAGGCGAGCAATAAGAAGGGATTTTTGAAAATTCCACTCCTAAGGGGGTAAACAAGGGTTGCAAAGTTTGTATGGGACTACCTGATTCCTTGGTCCGATCTTCTTCAAATTTGGCATAAAACATCTTTAACTGAATTGATGGGAGACGTGTATTTTATTTTATTGAAATTTATCATTTATACTGTTTTAAATGGGTTAGAAAAAAAATTGGGGGCATTTGCCTCATAGTTCATATTGATACTCCTTAACGGTACATACTTTTTAAATTATTTTTTTTGACACATTGCCATGTTTGACCGCTCAATTTGATTTAAAAAGATGGTGGCTATTTTTAATAAATGTCAAAATAATAATTTTATTAAAATTGAATATTTTATTGATTTTTGCCCTTACATATGCGGAATTGCCTTCATATTTTGAATGTCACAAAAATACATTTGTGAGAATGAAAACCTGTACATGGCTGGCTAGGAATCATGAAAAAACGATTCTAAAGTCGGATTAGGTAAGGTGTACACGGTTCATCCGAATAATACAGAGTATTTATTACTATTTTCGCTCAATTTGATTTAAAAAGATGGTGGCTATTTTTAATAAATGTCAAAATAATAATTTTATTAAAATTGCATATTTTATTGATTTTTGCCCTTACATATGCGGAATTGCCTTCATATTTTGTATGTCACAAAAATACATTTGTGAGAATGAAAACCTGTACATGGCTGGCTAGGAATCATGAAAAAACGATTCTAAAGTCGGATTAGGTAAGGTGTACACGGTTCATCCGAATAATACAGAGTATTTATTACTATTTTCGCTTACTTTCTTACTATATGGTACACTTATACAGGGATAATACAAATGATCAGAGGCGTTATAGATGAACATTTAGCAGATGAAATCTACAGTAAATGTCTGGTCACAATAGGAGAAATTGTATTAGTACGGGTTGCTTCAGCCTCAAAAGTCTGAAGACATTTAGTCAGAATTATATCTATACATATAAAAACAGTAGCTACTGTAAAGTGCCGCGGGCTGGCCACAGAAGGAAAGACGACGGCAGATGGAGCAAACGAGTTCCAAAGCGGGCATCGCAACTTTGGTCCACCCGCTAGATGGACCGAAGACCTAGAAGAGGTCGCAGGCTGGATTCTGAAGGCCCAGGACGTAAATTAGGAGAGACCTACGTCTAGGAGGGTACATGCTGATTTGCTTGATATAAAAATAAAAACTGACTTAGATACCTGATCGAGATCTAGAACCTTGAAATTAGATTTATGGCATAGTTGCGCACAAAGAAACGATTCGTGCCCTTAAACCGGACCCTTTTTATGAGACTTCGCTGTCCGTCTGTCTATCTGTCCGTCATGAGGCTGTATCTCAGGAATCGGGATAGCTAGAGAGCTGACAAGTTGGTGCCACGACGTGGATAAAGGGGAAATTTTCAGATGATATATTTCTGTATAGTGGCTACAAATACTAACGTCAGAAAAAGGGGCGGAGATTAAGGGGGCTCCCATCCAACAAACGTGATGCTTTGGTGTTTTTTTGGTACGGAACTCTCTGTCTTTCCACTCTGACCAACTAAACCGGCCAACCGGTTCGGGTCGCCTACGAGCTAGGCAGCCTTTACCTCAGGTTCCTCGGATCCTCCGCCGCGCAGGAAGAGACGAAGAAGACGACCGAAGCCGCCCAATCCCAGGTTGACACCAACGTGGACAAGGCAGGACCATCGGGCATCAAGTCGCTCGCCACTCAGGGGAGAAGCGAAAGCGCCCCCACCGGACGAGGTGCCGCCGCAAGGCCGGAAACCCCTGGTGCATCGTCGAGCGACGAGAAGAAAAAGGAAGAGGGGATGGAGACCATCAACAATGATGACCTCCCAGCCGCCACCACCTCATCCCAATAATCCCCAGGCTTGCACTATACCGATAGTGCAAGCAAACCTCCAGCACAAGCGGCTCGCAGCGGCTGCCCTGCGCAGACACCTGGAGGTAAACAAGTTGACCATAGCCGCTATCCAGGAGCCGTGGATAGCGAAGAACAAGATCTGTGGTCTCTCCAACATTGGAGGTAAGTTACTCCTAGATACTACAGTGAGCGGGCCTCGTACTTGTGTTTATATGCCTAACAGTATCCCCGCCACTTTACTAAATGAGTTCTGTTCTAGAGATCTAACTGCTGTTAGACTCAGGAACACCTCCGCTGTTGACAGCACAACATCCATGACCGGTGACATCATACTAGCGTCCTCCTACCAGCCCGGAGAAGACGCAGTGCCCAACGACGAACTGGTCAAGTTGACGAGATATTGCGAAGATGAGGGCCTGGAGCTCATCGTGTGCGCAGACTCTAATGCGCATCACCACATCTGGGGAAGCGCAGACACAAATAATAGAGGTGAGTCATTTTTCAACTTCCTATTATCCACACAGCTAAACGTATTAAATGTAGGCTCCGAACCGACCTTCAATACTCGTAGGGCCCACACACTCATAGATATTACTTTAGCATCTAATCTAGCATCAAATCTGATAAAAAACTGGAGACTATCAGAGGAACCATCATGCTCCGACCACAGAAGAATCATGTTCGACTTGGACTGGAGCAAAATTCCCACGGCCCCAAGACGTAACCCACGTAAAACGAACCGGCAAAAATACAAAATTCTAGTAGGTCTAAACATAGGAGATGCACACTCAGAGGTAAGTTACTCTGGCACCGCCGACATAGAACAACATGTCCGGAAGGTGACAAACACACTCACCACTTGCTATGAGGAAACGTGCCCCCTAACCGTCCCTGACAATCGAGCAAAATCGGGAGAAAAATGGTGGAGTAAGGACCTCGAACGGTTGAGAACCAAGGTAAGAAAACGCTTCAACCGAGCCAAAAACACCAGAACAGAGTCTGACTGGGACGCCTATAAGCTAGCACAAGCAAAGTTCAAAAAGCGTTTAAGTCAGAGAAAAAAAGAGGCGTGGAAACGCTTCTGCTCCAATATTGAATCCAATAGTCACGCACTAAGAGTCAAAAAACTTCTATCTCAGGACACGGATAAGTCTATTGGATCTCTAAAAAAGGTAGACAACACCTACACAAAATCTGACTCCGAAACGTGTGAGGTCTTACTACAGACACACTTCCCAGGCTGTCAAATCCAATCAGATATCAACTGGGAAGACACAGAAGGCGCCATCGAATCCGAGCCGGACTGGTCCACAGCTAGGGCCATAGTATCCGATAACAAGGTAAGATGGGCAATCGAAAGCTTCCAACCATATAAATCACCGGGACTAGACTGTATATTCCCCGGACTTATGTTATGGTGTATAGAGGCTATCACTACGCACCTGACAAAGATCTTCACGGGATGCATCGCGTTCAGGTACGTGCCAAAGTCATGGAGAGAAGTCAAAGTACTCTTCATACCTAAACCAGGTAAAAGTGACTACACTCATCCTAAGTCCTTTAGACCAATAAGCCTCACTTCATTTCTATTAAAGACTCTAGAGAGGCTATGCGAGAGAGAAATAAGGGAGAAAGTACTCCGACAAATACCAATGCACACAAAGCAGCACGCTTACTGCTCCGGAAAATCCACCGAATCAGCACTGCATGAGGTAGTATCGTACATAGAAGACTCCCTAGAGAGTAAATCATCAACACTGGGCGTCTTTATAGACATCGAAGGTGCCTTCGACAAGACGACCTTTGTAAGTATCGAAAGAGCCCTGCAAAAGCATAAAGTACACCCCACTGTGGTAAGTTGGATAGTGAACATGCTACGACACAGGGCTATACAAATTACAGTGAACTCCACATCTAGAGGGATCGCAGCCAAAGGATGTCCGCAGGGGGGGGTTCTATCTCCGCTCCTGTGGAATCTCGTGGTGAACGAGCTCATAGACGTACTCAACAGAGAGAGATACCTCACTGTAGGTTACGCTGACGACCTCACCATACTGGTAAGTGGCAAGTTCCTAGGTACAATAACAAACCTGATGGACAACGCCTTGAGGATCGTCGAAAAATGGTGCATCAGACATGATCTCACGGTAAATCCGACGAAAACAGAAATGGTTCTGTTCACCAACAAACGCCAAATAGATGATCTGAAACTCCCACAGCTCTTTGGCACAAAACTTTCCTTAGTAAATGAAGTCAAGTACCTGGGGGTCACACTGGACAGCAAACTGCTATGGAATAAGCACCTCACACAAAAAATCAGTAAGGCCACCATTGCATTCTGGCAATGCAAACGAATGATCGGTAAGAAGTGGGGACTCTCACCGAAAATCATACATTGGCTCTACACCACAGTCATAAGACCACAGGTAACGTATGGCGCAATAGTTTGGTGGCCCAGGGCCGAACTAGCTTCAGCCATAGATAAAATGCAGCAGTTCCAGAGAGCGGCGTGTTGCGCCATCACGGGATGCTTTCGCAACACACCCACAGCAGCGATGGAGGCAATGCTCTGCTTACCGCCTCTGGACCTGTTCGTTCACCAGGAAGCGGCCGCCGCGGCGGCACGACTTCAGGCGTCAAAACAATGGACGCGCTCAAGGGTAGGTCATAGGCGCATACTAGAGGACGCAATAGAGTATGAACCTCTCGTGGAAGCCCCTAACGACAGGATACCGAAAACATACGTGTTTGACCGTAAGTACAATATATCGCTGGCAGAGTCCGCCAAGGACCACTCCGGTATAAGAGAACTCAGAGTGTACACGGATGGATCCAAAACAGACTACGGATCAGGAGCAGGCACCTACTCCCCGGAGCTCAACATACACTCATCAATACCTTTAGGGTCTCATTCGTCAATCTTCCAATGTGAGTGCATAGGTTTAATTAACGCCGCCAATGCAATCGACTCCAGGAAAATTGAGCACAACCACATCAGGCTCCTCTCCGATAGTGCAGCAGTGCTAAAAGCTCTGAGGAGCACCACAATCGACTCTGGGCTGGTGCTTCAATGCCACCAGGGGCTACAAAAGCTGGCCCTAACACACAAGGTAAGCCTTCAGTGGATAAAAGGTCACAGCGGATCGAGCGGCAATGATGCAGCTGACGAACTGGCCAGATTGGGTTCCAGCACCACACCGGTGGGACCAAGCCCGATTATACCAATACCATTCTACCAGGTAAGGGCATGGCTGAGACAACGCACGAAAGAGCGGCATGAAAAGAGATGGGCACAAACAGTAAGTTGCAGGCAATCAAGGGAAGCTCTACCGAGACCCAGGCCAAAACTAGCTAGAACGTTGCTACATCTGAATAAAGGTGATCTGCGAACCATGGTGGGCACAATAACGGGTCATTGCACAGTAAATAAGCACTTGAATGTCTTAGGTATCACGGACAGCGCGCTGTGCAGAGCGTGCCTGTTGAAAGAAGAAACCATAGCTCACGCAATCTTGGAGTGCGAGAGCCTGGTTACATACAGAGTCGACATACTTGGCAGCCCCACAACACTCCGGGAGGCGTGTGAGGACCCGAAGAGGATCCTGCGCTTCTGGTCGGAGCTGGGTTGGCTGGAGTGACAGCCAACGGTCACGTACAATGGGTCCACTGGCGGACCTAAGTGCGGAAAATGGGAGCCCAAGAAGACTGAAGACTGAAGACTGAACCGGTTCGGAATGGAACTCATTAAGGGACTTTATTTCTATCTATGCTTTATTATTTATTTAGTTCCTCTGTGCGCGAGTCCGCTTTGCACTTTGCCAGTTTTTTATACTACTATGGCAGACAAGCTCACGGTCCACCTGATGGTTTGTTACTGTAGTGGACTAATTCGTATAGTGAACGTTTGCAACCCCCATATTTCCCTTGGCATCCAGTAGAGTCACGGGAAAGTAAAATATCCCGTAACCCTACTGATTGTGCTTCGAATTAGGTTCGTTTACAATAACCATTTTAATGAAAAACCAATTTGTGTCAAAACAATACAACGGGAATACACGCGACAGAAAACGAAAGAATAGAAGCGACGGGGGACCTTTCTATTTCTCTCTCTCTTACGCAAACGAAGTTGCGCGGGTCAGCTAGTCTACAATATAAACTAGGTAATATTATAAAAAGGAAGAAATTGTTTGTAATTAATAAACTTCGGAAATACTGAACCGATTTTTTTTAATTCTCTCAATGCTGGGAAGCCACACTATTACCGGATGACTGATGAGATTTTATGCTCTGGTAATACTACGGGAACAAATACCACGTGAAACATAATCACTGCTTGTGCTGCTTTAACTTCAGGATAGATTTTAAAGCGTTTTTGGAGGTAACCTTTATCCAGTGGCAATGTATTCCAGACTACGATAGGTTGATTTTATTGATCAGGGTTGATGAGGGTAGGAAGTAGTATACGCACACATTTCACTATTGATTATTTAAGAGCAATAATCTTTAATCAGCTTGAACCAACAAGTAAGTCCGGGTTTTTATGACCGTCATGTGAAGCTTTTCACGAAGTCGTTTTTGACAGCCCTAAGTAAGATCAAAACTAAGCAAAGCTTGTAATCTGTGTCTCAAGTCAAGTATTTATCGGCAAATTCCGAGTAAGCAATTGCTCGAATTATTTGAGGTTATCGACAAAACGGTTGGAAATGAAAACAAAACGCGACCTCCATTATTATGACTATTAACGAGGGTAGCAAGAAAATGCCTATTTATCAGGAAACCAAAGTTGTTCTTTTTATTATTGACTAGCGAATATCACGCACACGTGTAATATGAGGATAAAATATAGCCTACAGAATTTTTGAAATAGATCCCGTAGTTTTCGAGTTTATTTGTTACATACAAAAATACAAATCTTTCCTTTTTAGGGTTTCGTAGCCAAATGGCAAAAACTGAACCCTTATAGATTCGTCATGTCTGTCTGTCTGTCTGTCTGTCCGTCCGTGTGTCACAGTCACTTTTCTCCGAAACTATACGGCCTATGCTATTGAAACTTGGTAACTAGATGTATTCTGTGAACCGCATAAAGATTCTTATATAACACTAGAAAAAAAGCAGTAAATTTTGGGGGTCCCCATACTCAGAACTGAAACTCAAAATTTTTATTTTCATCAAACCCATACGTGTCGGGTATCTATAGATAGGTCTTCCAAAATGCTGTTGAGGTTTCTAACATAATTTTTTTCTAAAGTGAATAGTTTGCGCAAGAGGTACTTCCAAAGTCGAAAAATGAGTGTCAACCCCCCCCCCCCCTCCCACCCCTCTAACTTCTAAACTAAGAGAGTGATAGATCTAAAAAAAATATATGATGTACATTGCCATAAAAACTACCAACGAAAATTGGTTTGAACGAGATAGAGCTGGTAGTTTTTATTTAATACGTCATAAACAGCAATTTTCGGTTAGAAAAATCACTACCACTGCGAACGTGTTAAAACATCAGTCAAAGTTACAACGAACTATAAGAACTTTTCTATTATGTTACTTGCTGCTACGAAACCCTTCACGGGCGAGTCCAACTCGCACTTGGCCGGTTTATTATAATATTAGTGTAGATTTAAAAAATTGATGAGGTAGACAAGCATAATTATGACCTGATTGAAAGTGGTATCAGTATTCCGTAGCCTAAGAATGAAGGTTTACAAAAGGTTCTACACCACCAGCGTCGGCCTTTCAAAAGTTTTAAGACTTCTTATGCAAAAATCTGTACTCAGATCGAGAAAACCGAGGCTTGGAGTTCAGAGTAATCATTCGCATCGTTCTAGAAAAATCCAGCGTAGGCGTGAATGATACGGAATATAAAGAGGATATGAGAAGAGTGTACCTGATTATCCAATTGGACATCTTCACGGTCGGGCATGTTTATTTTTATGTTGAGGTCATTATTTAATCTTTTGAGACTACTTAATGAATCCAGCTGCGGACATAATCTTACTACATATCTTACTAATCTTACTTATATTATAAATGCAAAAGTTTGTGAGTGTGGATGTGTGGATGTTTGTTAATCATTCACGCTCGAACCGCCGAATAAATCGCCTAAAATTTGGTACAGGGATACATTATAGTCTGGAATAACAGTACACATATGCTATATTTTATCCCTATAAGTTCCTACGGGAAGCGGGAACGGGAACAAGTTTTAAGCGGGCGAAGCTGCGGGCATCAGTTAGTTAAATATAAAGGTACTGCACACACGACACCTGACCGTGCGTCGTCGTAAAGAGTTTAAAACTGATTAAAGTTGATCTAATCAATCACGTGACCGTGGCGAGCTTTGATGTTTACTAATACCACAGCCGACATATAATAGAAGTTCTTTTTCTTTTTATACTGTGCTAATACTTGTAAAGAAAGATTTGATTGTTGGTTGCATGGAATAGGCTCCGTAACTACTGAAACAATTTGAAAAATTCTTTCACTGTTGGGAAGCTGCACTATCCCGAGTGACATAGGCTATATTTTATTCCCGTATTCCTACGTGCGTGTCACACAGTTTCATCCGCGTAGCTCCCTGCTGCGTCGTTAAAAAATATAGGTACTGCACCCACTGCAACCGACCGTCAAAGCAATAAATGCTATGTCCTAAAAAGTACCCATCAGACCAGTACCTAACATCACGAGGGCGTGAAATAATAACAATTTGCATACTTTCATTGTAATTATCCTACCACATAACATTCATATGATGCAACTGTAGAACAATTATAGTTTTTCATCGCCCACTTAACACACGTAACTAATTTTGCATATAACCTAAGTGTTGGACTGCATATTCATTATGCATTATTTACTGAGCAGCTTGTATGTAAGTTGAAACGAAGGCACGTAGGCAGTTGTAGGGCAACGTGTGACGCACTGGTGGAGTGCACGGCGTGGGCGCAACAGCGCCAGGTCCATGTGGTGGGTCTGGACGTGGACACTCTCTCGCTCGAGACCGTGGTGCGAGCCATGTGAGCCAGCGGGAGTAAAGAGGCGGCGGAGCGGGAACGGGAGAGAACTCTCCCGCCCGAGTTCCGCAGTCGGCGGCTTGGACGCCGCCGATGTGTCTTCGCCGAAGACTATCGGCCACCATGACCGGGGGCCTGAGTACGGTGAGTGGGCTGCTCACGGCAGCGTGACTTGAGAGATTCATGCACCCTCCCCCCCCCCCCCCCTAAAAAGCGGGATCACACCCGAAAACCCCCCAAAGACGCGAGATTCCTTCATGGATGCTTTGCCGGACTTCTACCGACTAAAAAACCTCACGTAAGGCCCACAGCCTGAGGTTGGGAGCCCCGGGTAAACCCTCGGAAGGATGACTTCAGGAATTTGTATATGCCTGACTTGTCTTATTCGTATACAGGATGAATTTTTGAAAAGGGCTTGGATGGCCAAATCCTAAACTATAAGGAATAGCTAAAAATGCTCAAAGGAGTCACGAGCCCGATTTTGATAAAACTTAAAACCCCATCATTACATTTTTGATAAACCAATAATCCTAGCTGGGAATCGAACCCATTGATTTCGAAAAAAAAACACACCCTTTATTATTATACCATACGATAGTGTCGCTGATAAGGATCAAATTCTGCGAAGTAATGATATACGGCAAATTTAAGGAAAGTTTGGAACTTTAATAGAATTGATATTTCGTTCGAAATCCCAGAATAGATCGTAACTATTCCGTGTTTTAAATCAAGCTCATAATGATTCTTTGGAGAATATTCTAAACTAAATCAATAATATTGAATACAGTACGATCCTTGAGGTCTCGAATCTAGTTATGTATTGAAAACAATGGTCTACATTTTGAACAATTAATCAGTTAATGTAAGAAAAATAAATTGTATTTTGTTAAAGATGAGCACTTTTCTTTAGTTTGCCGTATGTCATTACTTCCCAGAATAAGATCCCTAATAGCAACACTATCGTATGGTGTAATAATATAGGGTGTGTATTTTTTTTCAAAATCAATGGGTTCAATTCCCAGCTAGGATTATTGGTTTTTCAAAAATCTAATGATGAGGTTTTAAGTTTCATCAACATCGGGCTCGTGACTTCTTTGAGCATTTTTCGCTATTCCTTATAGTTTCGGATTTGGCCATCCAATCCCTTTTGAAAAATTCATCCTGTATATATCTAAAAACATTAATATACCGAGCGAAGGCATTTAACATAATGAATAGTTAATGCAATTATGTTCACGCAACGTGTGTTGTTTTTTTAATTAGTGCGGTTTATCGTTTAATTAACTGATTTAATGGAAATATTACCGAAACTAGAAATATGTGTGTTCGTAGTTCTGATAACTTGCAATCTACGGCAGAGGGTCCCGGGTTAGCCTCCGGAAGACACCCCTTGCTTTGGAAGCCAGGTCTCTCTCTTAGTTGATTTCTGATAATTTATTTTTATTTATTTATTATATTTATTTCTGTACATATACACATGTAACATGAAATGGAAATAACAGAGAAAGTGAAGTACAAAGGCACTACTTATTTCAATAGAAATCTCTTCCAGTAGGCTTAAGATAGGAGAAGATAATAAGAATAAAATTATGTGTATTATTCCTGATTCATCTTAGCATACATCTGAAAAAAAATTTGGTAATCAGGTCAATTCAAGACAATAAACTGCTCACCCCCACTTACTACTACGAATAAAGTATTATACATATTAATAAACTTATCAAATGTAGGCGTAAAACAAGCATCTGCTAACTCCCTATAAATAGGCGTACCTTATAGGCATACGTCCAGAAAGAAATAGACTACTACAGGCTGATGTAATTGATTGGTTCACCATAATTATATCTTAATGTGTAGGTATGTCAGTCATTTCAGAAAACTCATTTTCAAATGATAATAAAAGGAGGGGGAAGAGGAACCCGCCTCACACCCTCTTTTTTTTTTTTTTTTTTTTTTTAGCATGGATTTCCGCCATGTAACGCCTGATTCCATTAGTTATCCTTTTCAAATGTCATAAATTTTGCGTTTCAAGGATCGTGCGCTCTCTACAGTTCTACACCAATACTACAAATAATTATTGTTAGGTATTGGAAAGAAGGTCACCATTGGCATTATCTATTTCACCAACAAGCAGAGGACAGATAGACAGACATATTGCAGGTCATGAAGCTAGTTCCGTGTTAACACGGTAAACCATACCATGGCATTATCTATGAAAACCGTGAGTCGTCTTCAAGGCTATTTAGTGCAAGGTGAGCTTAACAATACGTTTTACTTGAGTTTTAAAACTGTTTGCCCGTTTTTGAACTGGGTTAGTATTTTAGTGTAAATAAAGATAAGAAGTTAGCTTCTTGATTATCTGCTACTTTCTTTACAAAATGGCTTAATATTACACAGACGTTTTTGTTAAGTCAAGTTATCCTAAAATGAATTTATAAATCTTGAAAAAACCCGCTAGCTAGGCCTTCTAAGAACCGATATATTTTACACAATTTTTAGGGTTTCGTAGCCAAATGACAAAAACGGAACCCTTATAGATTCGTCATGTCTGTCTGTCTGTCTGTCCGTCCGTGTGTCACAGCCACTTTTCTCCGAAACTATAAGGTTTATGCTATTGAAACTTGGTAGCTAGATGTATTCTGTGAACCGCATTAAGATTCTTATATAAAACTAGAAAAAAAGCAGTAAATTTTGGGGGTCCCCATACTCAGAACTGAAACTCAAAATTTTTTTTTACATCAAACCCATACGTGTGGGTATAGATAGATAGGTCTTCAAAAATGCTATGGAGGTTTCTAACATCATTTTTTTCTAAAGTGAATAGTTTACGCAAGAGACACTTCCAAAGTGGAAAAATGTGTGTCCCCCCCCTCTAACTTCTAAACTAAGAGAATGATAAATCTAAAAAAAATATATGATGTACATTGCCATAAAAACTACCAACGAAAATTAGTTTGAATGAGATAGAGTTGGTAGTTTTTTTTTAATACGTCATAAACCGCAATTTCCGGTTAGTGAAATCACTACCACTGCGAACGTGTTAAAACATCAGTCAAAGTTACAACGAACTTTAAGAACTTTTATATTATGTTACTTGCTGCTACGAAACCCTTCATGGGCGAGTCCAACTCGCACTTGGCCGGTTTTTCTTTTTAGCGTCAATGCGAACAAATCTTTCACAAATAAATCAAATCAGCCTATGGCAGTCCACTCCTGGACGTAGGTCTCTCCCAATTTACTCCACAACCACAACACACGGTCATGAGTCTTCCTCATCCAGTCTCGACCTGCGACCTTTTCACTAAAGCCAAAGATTAATCAATATAATAATACCTAACAAATCAGTGCCACACTCAACAATCCTCAACTTGACTTCAGAAAGATGTACTAAAGTTACTCCATTTATCACATCATTTAATTGCAAATATCTTCCTAAACGGCTTTAACTTAAACACCGAGACAAGACCACACTTTCTTGCACATGTTAATGAGCTCACATGAGAACAGCCGGCCTTGAGACCGGAGCGGAGGCATGTCGAGCCGAGGGGCCCGGCGGACCGTAACCGGCCTGTAACCACTAATACGTGTTACGAACGCTACTTGCATCAGACAAGATGCTGGGATGGCATGCACAAACTGCTGAACTTTCTAAAAAGTATAAGAAAAGTTCAGTACAGATTCACAGTTGTCAAGATTCAGAACAAATTAAATTGAAGCCTGAGGAAGTCGAGGGGTCTACTCGCCGTCCTTACAGAAACAGGCCCAATAAGGAGGCGTGATGCGAGAGTTTCATGCACGCCTCATGCACATAAAAGAAGTAAGATAACACCTGAACCAACCTACATAGACGCAGGATAGTACTCGAACCCTTAGGTGAGGCCATGGTAGTAGCCAGTCTGTCGGGACATCCTTCCGAATGATTACCCGAGACTCTAGGCTGTTAATGAGCTTACACGAGAACAGCCGGCCTTGAGACCGGAGGCATGTCGAGCCGAGGGGCCCGACGGCGACGGACCGTGATCGGCCAGCCGTATACGAGAAATGAAGTTAAGATTCACAATTGTCAAGATACAGGACAAATTAAATTTGGAGGATGTGGAGGGGTCTAATCGCCGTCCTTACAGAACCAGGCCCGGAGGCGTAACGTGAGAGTTTCACGCACGCCATAGTGACCCATAACAAATTAAATTAGGGGCCTGAGGACATCGAGGGGTCTGGTCGCCGTCGTGGCAGAAGAGGGCTGACGATGTAGACGCGACGTGAGAGTTTCACGCACGCCTCGTGACGCCTTAACACCTGAACCAACTCTCAAAGACGCGGGATAGTAGGTACTCCAAACACTAAGATGGGACATCCTTCCGAAGGATTACCCGAGACTCCAGACCGGCTGGAGTCAGGTGTAGAATATCGCGTGGTTATAATCGGTCTAAGTCCTATTCATGGAACTATCGGCAGTACGAGTGCAAACTCCTACATCCTCGATCAGGTGATACGAGTGCTAGTCTGCGACTTTGGTGTTATAAAAAATCTGTTTTATCTCTGAAATGTGCGCGCATACTATGCCTATGCCGTGATGCCGTCCTGGGGGTTTCCTTCCAAAGGCTTCGAGGGCTCCCAACCGTAGGCAGTAGGTTGGGAACGTGCTGGTTTTTAGTCGGTGAAAGGCCAGCATAGCATCCATGACCGATTTTCCACACGTTAAAGAATTGCCCATACCGTGACTTGATTTGATAAAAATTGTGCCACGTGCGGTCATAACCTCAGCATTTTCATAGCCGTGTGGGTATTCAATTATTTATTCGGATATGAACGAGCGATGCGTATATAATTATGACATTATACGTAATTACATTAGTAGCAGCTGGCACATTGAGATTGTAGGTAGTTGAATAAATAATTATGTAATTCGTATGACATCAGACGACCTTCATTACGAACACGTATGTAATTAAGTTCTAAGTTATTTTTAATTTGAGTCGGTATTTTTGCTTACTGCCCGTCTACGTTTCGCACAGATTTATTTAAAAAGACAAAAGAGTTATATGGTACGAATTCCCATTCAAAGTCTCATCGCTGTAATTTGTTCATTGCTTGACTTAGCACTCCCAATTTCGCCAGGCAGGTTGGCACTAGGTCGAAATCTTCAAAAAAGTTAACATCGATGCCTAATGGCCAAAAAGGGATAACTGCCACTTAGCAAATTTTACAGGGGAGTCAACAAATTTTACAGAGCGAAATTAATCAGCAATTATATCAAAGGAATTCTTCCAAATGAATGTGAACGGCAACAGATTATTCAAAGGCTCAAATAAAAATGTAACAAAATTCTGATAACTCAGATACAAAACTCAAATAAAAATGTAACAAAATTCTGATAACTCAGATACAAAACTCAAATAAAAATGTAACAAAATTCTGTTTGTTGTGTGCCTTTACCGATATCCTTTTTCCATCCGATTTTCTCCTCGATTAAATGAAATCTAGACCTTAAAATCCTTGGCAGTATGTAAGACTTCGAAAAGATTTTTAAGAAGGTCTCAATTCCCTTGCTCTCCTTCCTGAATCCCCACTAGTATTCAGTGTTGATTTCTTCAATAGAGGTCTTAGAAGCTTATTACCAGGTTTGCAGCGCGTGTGTAACGCCTCTAGTGTTGCAAACGTACATAGGCTTCGGTGACCATTTCGGTTCCCTGGTCAAATGGGCCTTTATGGGCTTTTATCAATACTAATATTTTAAAGAGGAAAGATTTGATTGTTTGTTTGCATCGAATAGGCTCCGAAACTACTGGACCGATTTAAAAAACTCTTTCACTGTTGGGAAGCTACACTCATCGCGGTGAACATAGGCTATAATTAATTCCCCTATTTCCACGGGAACGGGAGCTACGCGGGTGAAACCGCGTGACGTACTCTAGTAATTTATAAATTACGTGTCACATTGTTTGTCCGCGATGAACTTCAAACTACTAACCCAATTTTAACCAAACTTGCACACCATGTGCAGTTTGATGCAACTTGAGACAGATTTTTTTTGTGGAAAGTGTACATGATACAAAAACCAAAGCCATAGCAATGTGCAGCCTGGTCCGCTAGTAGTTGTATGCAAAAAAAAAAGAACTAGTGACAGCTCTGTTCTGTCAAACATGCTACACATCACACGGAACACGTTTGTTTGAAGTATGACAATTATTATGAAACAATCAAGTTGTATAATGTTGTTATGCATGCGTCTGAGTTCGCAAAAACAAAGGAAGACGTCTACCTCTATTCGTGACGAGTTAATTATGCGCTCGTGTAAAAACGCTCAGCTCTTTAGCACGAACCATTATTAAATAGTTGTTGACAGTAAGAAACGCATGTTTTTTTACAATTTACATACGTTATCCACGAGCCCCGTTTGGCGATTGGGTCCCGTGTTGCGACGGATAAGAGTACCAAATGTCACCACCTCAATACAGTCCGAGGGTGTCGTAAGAGGCGACTAAGGGAACACTATCGCAAAAAGATTCATTGCGTAGAGAAGGAAAACCCGAAGTGAAACCCAGTTGTCAGTAAAATGATAATCTTTAGGCCAAGTTGAAGGCCTTAGGGGCGGCTAAAAAAATTTCAAGTGCGCGTCGCGGCAAACTGCGCCTGGCCATTCCAACACGGCCATAGGCTCACCACCTCACGTGGGACATAGGTAAGACTATAAGGTGAAATGTAGGCGTAGCGTACACTTTGCATCTGCCTACCCCTTCGGGGATACAGGCGTGACTATATGTGTGTATATGTACCCCTCACACAATTTCATATATCGCCCTCAAAGTCCTATTCCTAATACGCAATATGACATCAACAACCATTACAAGTCATAAAGCCGTCGCATACAACGCTTAATGCGTTATAGCAGTTATATAAATGGCCAAGGTGATGTAGATTAATCTTTGTCTATTGTCATGATAGAGGGGAATTTTATAATAATATTTTGTACCCATTTTGTGCGTTGTCACGTTTCTTGGGTAGGCAGTTGGATTTTAACTCCCTAAATGGTGCAATTATACTTGGTCGTTACTCTGTATTCGGGTGCACGAAAGGCATTACCCGAATTCGGGCACTGGTAGTATACATTTCACTGTCGGGTACTGGAGCACGGGCAAAAGATCCCGCACTCACAAAGTACTGCTTACTGTTTGACAATTGGAAGGAAAACGGCGTTGAGTACCCGAAATCAAAGATGCTCGAAAACGGGTCGTACTCGACTCCATTCATTAACACTTAGGCGTTTGTACGAATTCCATTGGCAAACGAATTCGGGCTCACAAGTCTCACAACCAAGAGTAACGTTGGTACTACGTAAGAAGTAATTTTTCATACATATTCGTACCCAAAATTCCACTGTGGAGCCCAGACGAATGCATAAATCAATTCGGCCAATCTTCGCTGTTGATAGCAATGCTATGGAGTACACAAGAATTTGGCAATGCGTATGTTTTAGCTGCAAACTTCAGAGAGAATCGAAAGTTAGTCACGTCACTTAAGCCTCGATGACACAAAGCGAGTACACAAGCTAAAAGCCAGTAAGTTTGCAATGTTAACGGAGTTTTAAAATCGGTTTTTTAAAAAAAGAACTTGAATACTTTAGGCACTATGACCTTTATTCAGAAAGAATAGAACAGGATTCTTTTGGGATCCTTAGGCAACTGCGCGATTCGGAGGATAAAGACAGACTGGCCTGTGGCTGAGCCACTGGACAGAGCAAGGGGCTGATAATCGGGAGTTAGCATAAAAGATGGTAGGACAGCACTAAGGCTAGCATAGTATGGATATAACAGCAAGCAGCTTCATATTCATATATTGCACACCACATGTCAAAATTAAAGATGTCACAAATTTGGTTAGAGTACAATATGGACCATGTCGGGCACGGCATCATACTTAGCAACGACAATATACTTATAGCTTACACTCGCTCCGTATCACCAAGGCTTTAAGTCCCCAGAACTTATTATCCGTCTTGCATCTTGAAGTTTGAACTTAGTATTAATAGAAACCAACTTTCATAGGTTCCTTATACCTGCAAGCTACAGAGAGAGCTGAACATCTATAGAAGTATAGACACATCTAACAAAGTAAATACTAAGATGCCTATTAATCCTCAGCAAAACCTATTTATACACAATGGCTCAAAGCACCATTAAACGGAGCATAAAAGATTTATATGTTAACGACTCGTCAAGGAGATTGTGGGTAAACTGCGTAAAATACAAGTTATTTTACATAATGATTTTTATTACTTCTTTGCTTTAATCCCGGGTGTTTTTGCTGCGTAGTATTTTGAGCATAACACTACAGATAATATTATAATTAAAATATAACATATCTCAAGAACGCCGTCATGATAGAGATTTTGTTTTCCTAACGCGAGCCAAGTGCCTTCGATGTCATCGGTGCCCTGTAAACTCTAGTTTCTTAGGCTTCTATGATCTGGGGCCTGAGGGGCAGGTGGGTTGCTTACTGTCCTTGCAGAAGCAAGCTAAGACGGTGGCACGACGTGAGAGTTTCATGCAGGCCTCACTCACCGGATGACACCCGGATCAACCCTTATTGATCCTTAGGCGAGGCTGCTAGCTGCTGCTGCTGGGAATGGGAACCACAGGGCGGAAACTCTATACAAATGATTTGTTTTCAATTCTGTCACCTACACTAAAACAGGTTATGTTTGTACAGATCTTGAATGTATGTGAGACCACTAAGGCTAAGCAAATCCTCCAACTATAATAACAGCTGTGCCGGGGGTAGGGAAGCTTGTTCAGTGAGGGGCAGAGAGTTGCCTATCTGTAGTAATACTATTACTTAGAACTTACCCCGGGTTCGTGGTTCGAGACATGGGAATCCCCACACGTTTATTTACAGAACTTATAAAATATAACACGTGCTGATGTCAACAAAATGGCACGTTCTCCACAAATGGATCCATCAAATCTCATGTCATGCGCACGCATTTGCAGCGGAATAGTAATAAGCCAGTCAGGTTTATCTTGTCTGAGTACAAACAATTATTATTTATTCAAGAAACGCCTCCTGTTTACACACAAAGACTGTTTTCCTGCTTCTAATCCACGTAGTTCACATAACACCTGATAAGGCGGTTGGTTTATTATCTTGATTTGTCTTGGAATATATTATGGTCTACTAGTCTAGAACTTAATGAACTGTAGGAATATGTACTACACAAGTAGGTACCCTATCGCGGAAAGATTTTTCAAGTTCCACAATATCCATGTCACTGTGACGCCGACGGTCGAGTTTGGGTGATCCGTACTCTCAAGGTCTTGGCAAGTAGATACAGATCAACTGCGTTCCAGAACCCTGGTTATTAAGAGGACAACGGACGAGGAAGTGGACCCGTAGGAAACATAAGGAGATGCAATATTTATGGTATGTATGCTGTATGCAACCCTTTGCCTTTACCAGGAACCATAATCCACTGGGAAGCTCCATATCAATTATCTCTTAGAATGGGTGGTAGCCTTGGTGGCTTGGGCTGCCAGTAACAGTAACACGAGCTCAAGGTGACCTAGCTAGGGTCTTCAATATAACCGTCTTGTTCCATAGGAACAGAACAAAAGACCATCCAATTCGATGGCGCAGAGAACTAGGTGTTGAACAGTTAGTCTAACTACAGAACTTCGGCATCGCCAATTGATTGTGGAGGGCAGATGGCAGTCACTTCATGGAAAATATCCAAGTTCAGCAGCATCGCAGTTAGACTGGGTAGCCGACCTCAACTAGGGATTTTTTTAACTTCAGGAAAATCCTACAGGGATGGTATGTCGGACTCCTACCGACTAAAAACCACACGTATCCTACCTAACAGCTTACGGTTGGGAGCCCCGGGTAAGCCATCGGAAGGATACCCCAGGACTCCCAAACCAACCCCAACTGGATTTAGAAACGGCTCAACGGATGAGAGAGAACTAGGTGTAAATCTTTGATGACAAGGAAATATAATCTAAGTCATATTTTATCTAAGTTTCTGTGTTAGGCCAATATTGGTTAAATGAACAAATATTTAAGTCGTGATGATACAGTGTTTGCTATGAGTGGTGTACTCGCTAATATTATCACATGTTTGTTATGCATGAGATTTCCGTTTCACTTACATACGATTTTTTTCCCGGAAAGAGTAGGCAGAGGTATAGAATACACCCACATTTTACCAGTTATTTGGCGCTCCAATTGTAGGTGGCTCTATAACCGTTTTTTTTTAAATGTGCAAATATAGGTTGAAAGTCTTTGGTCGGTCGATTTCATGGCTTCTCGTCGACGAACTTGTCGTTGCGTACAGCCTATGAAATTGACGGTTAGCGAATAGCATAGCTGACCTGACCAATCCAAGTCGTGTAAGCGTGGGGTACAAGGAACCCTCGCTAGTCCTGGGACACCCTTCCGAGGGCTTACCCGGGGCTCCCAACCATAGGCTGTTGGGCGTAACGTGAGGTTTTTAGTCGGTAGGAGTCCGGCATAGCATCCATGAGGATTTTCCCTCACGATAAAAAAAAATGGACCCCTCGCCAGAAGGACAGACGACCTGGTCGCAACTTGACTGGATGCGAAAGGCGCAGGACCGTGTATTGTGGCGTAAATTGGGAGAGGCCTACGTCCAGCAGTGGACTGCTATAGGCTGATTTGATTGATTGATGGCGCATAGACTTAGATCAATCAAAAATACCTCCTCCTCAGATCGTTCCTCTGTCGAACTATAAAAACTTGGAACGACCTGCCCGCACGCGTGTTTCCCTCATCTTACAATCCCGGGTTCTTCAAGAGGAGCGTGAAGAGGCACATCACAGGGCCGCCAACTTGAGGACCACTGTCAGAAGTGGTCCCTTATCGCTAGATGCGCCACGGCTTTCTATCAGGCTGGTGGCGACGTCAATTTGGCGTCTCGTAGGAAGGTATGTATTCTTCCAAATAACAAGACCCATATATAGTGCTTATGCGCGATCAAATTTAGGCATGATGTAACTGTACTATTAATGTATTTTTGTCTGAGATGACGCGATCGCGACACTTTACAGCTGATATAAACTGTTAAACTGTTTATGAGTGTTGATCTAGTAAAGAGGTTATACAATCCTACATCATCTGTGTAGGCATTTATTGAGCAAACGAAATGAGGCAGGGCAATTTTGATATAGTTGCGAATACCGTCGAACGATTATTTCCAAATTTGATCAATTAACCGCGACCGGTGAATTGCTGTTCCCGTTCCCGCTTCCCATGGAAAGTTATTCCCGGGATATACTATGTGTTATCCCAGACTACAATCTATCGCTGCCGCTGTACCAAATTTCAGTCAGATCCGTTCAGCGTTAGAGCGTGAAAGAGTAACGAACATACATCCATCCATACACATAAACTTTCGCATTTATAATCGGGTGATATAAACTTGAAAGGAAAATAAGCATATTCCGCATTCGTTCACAGCAGGGTTTTGAAGATATTTATGTGAAAAACAATACAAAACTCGATATGCAAAATCCGATTTCAACTAGAAACGGGAATCAACTAAATGATAATGGAGATTGCACTCAAGCAGTACCTATTAAAATTTTAATTACTTTAATATAATGGTATTAAAATCATTTAAATACTATACAAAACCATATTTAAGTACCCAACTTATCTAAAACCTGTTATCAATATTAACTTCCTAAAGAATATATTTTCTATCTTTTATGATTATGGAGTCAGTACTTAAAAGGCTAACGACTAGTACCTACATACATTACATACAATAATCTTAAAGGAATTAATAGAAATGTAGGAAATAAATAATTAATATTTTTATGGCGTTTGTATCAACTATATAAAGGACTGTGCGATTTTAATAGGAGTTGAACTGTACATTTTCCGGTGGTACAGTTAGACCCCAAGACTTCCTCTATTAATCCGTATCATTGGACTTTTGGACTTTTGGACTTTTGGACTTTTGGACTTTTGGACTACGCATGAAAACAGTTAAGCCTCGCTGCAGGTAGCTTAATATATCCTTACTAATTTATACTAATATTATAAAGAGGAAAGATTTGATTGTTTGTTTGTTTGCATCGAATAGGCTCTGGACCTACTAGACCAATTTGAAAAATTGGTCTAGTAGATCCAGGGAACTGTTGGGAAGCTACACTCTACGCGGTGAACATAGGCTATTATATATTTTATTCCCGTATTCCCACGGGAATGGGAACTACGTGGGTGAAACCGCGTGACGTCCTCTAGTAATAAATATACCTAGTCTACTTTTTTAACGTGAGGAAAATCCTCCATGAATGCTATGCCGGACTCTTACCGACTCAAAACCACTCGTATCCTGCCTAACAGCCTACGGTTAGGAGCCCCGGGTAAGCCCTCGGAATGATACCCCAAGACTCTCAAACATACCTAGTCTACTATTAGCCACCGGAGGCTGACACCGGAGGCAGCTAGCTGTAAGACACCGTGTGGTTTTAGTCGGTAGGAGTCCGGCATAGCATCCATATAGAACTTCCACACGTACAAAAAAGTAGCCACTGGTGGCTTCGTCTGCGTCAAAACTACATATTCCGTTTCTACCCCTTAGGGGTGTAATTTTGAAAGAACCCTTAGCTTGCTGGTTGCCGACATTATAAAGTTATCTTACTCTAAAAGTTCAAGTTTCTAGACGCTTCGGCCGCCTAGGAAACCGGAGTTTGGTAACTGGTTTCCTTTAAGGATTTTTAATACGTCTACGTAACCGGTTACCATGAAGGATTAATATACTTCTACGTAAATATAAGGGCTGGTCGTTCTACTAGGCGACCTAATAGGTACAAATTCTAAACTGTTAGCTCTTTTTACCCACGACGGAATGGAAACGGTATATGCGTTTGGGTGGTGAGGGTGTTTGTTGTATAGAAATCGTAATTCGACGATTATATCTCTGTGATTTTCTAGTTCGTGGAGACGGCCCTCAGGGTTCCAAATTCTAGGTTTCTAATAAAATAATAATAAATATTTGTGGACATTTTCACACAACATCGTTTAGCCCAAACTAACCTAAATAAGCTTGTGCTATGGGATCTAGACGACTGATAAACATACTTATATATTTCTAAATACATACCTACATATTTTACATAGAAAACAGCCCAACTCCGTAACTAACATTTGTGGGTCACACAAATATTTGGACCGACTCATGAATCGAACCAAGAACCTTCAGCGCCGCAGGCGGTATCTCTACCGACTACGCCAACTAAGGACTATTTATTACCCGACAAAAGCTAAAGAAACTATCACTAAATCTATGTAGAAACATCTACCCACAAACAGATTTCTTTTTCAAATTGACAGACCAGTAATGACAGTTACTTTTTTTTAAACATTAGCATAACACCTAACCCTTTGGCCTCACATTCTGCAGTCCGTACTACGCAACGCTCCTACGCCCATCAATGAAATTTCTCGGCGTGCGTGCGTGGGCGCATGGTCCTCTGCGCAAGGTCGGATTATTGATATAACCAGGCTAATTTGAAACGTGATGCAACTCTGCTACGGTATGTAAACGGATTGAACGGGTTTTTATGGTAATTGAAATAAATAGATAACTACTTCTTAAACTGATAGTGTAGACATTTTTTTTTCAATTGTATCTACTAAAAAAAACATTTCCACTAAGGTTGCAGACAAGCATACGATCCACTTGATCGTAAGTAGTGACCATAACCTACATTTTTTTTTGCCACACCAGAAGTCCAACACCAGCATAGAAGGCAATTATCGTCACCAAAAACCTTCCTAATGAATCTCTCTATCTATTTATGAAAGTTACACGACAATTCATATAGTAATTTTTAAGTTTATCGCGAACAGACATTCGCAAAACAATCTACGACTTTGTTTTATAACTATTAGCACAGCCGACATATCATTTTCTTTATACTGTGCTATTAGTGACTATCGGACACCGCACACGCGTAGTTCCCGTTCCCGTGGGAATATGAGAATAAAATATAGCAATTCACTGAGGATAGTGTAGTTTCCCAACAGTAGAAGAATGTTTCAAATCGGTACAGTAGTTACGCCTATTCGATGCAAACAAACATACGCCTATTCGATGCAAACAAACAATCAAATCTTTCCTATATATAATGTTAGTATACATGGACAGCCAAAGGAAGGAATTACTTTACACACATACTACTTATCATACGGTCACGTTAAAACACTTGTAAGTAGGTTTTTAACTAAGCCTTAGGATAATCTCGTAAGCATGCCTTAACCCTTCAAATGGTATTAGGACCACCCGTACTCGTTCTAAGTGGCATGACGAAGCCTGTTTATAACTGGCACTAAATATAACAACTAGATACGCCTACGGTTTACAGCCGGGTAAGCGCGAGAAAGTGTGAATTGAATTTAACCAACTTTAACGTGGTTAGTTGATGGGTTGTCTTTACAAATATTAACGGCGGACGTCACGCGGTTTCACCCGCGTAGTTCCCGTTCCCGTGGGAATACGGGAATAAAATATAGCCTATGTTCACCGCAAAGAGTGTAGCTAGCCAACAGTGACAGAATTTTTAAAATCGGTCCAGTAGTTCCGGAGCCTATTCGTTACAAACAAACAAACAAAAAAACAAATCTTTCCTCTTTATAATATTATATTAATATAGAAGTATGTATAGATAAAGAAGAAAGATTTGATTGTTTGTTTGCATCGAATAGACTCCGAAACTACTAAACCGATTTGAAAAATTCTTTCACTGTTGGGAAGCTACACTCTTTGCGGTGAACATAGGCTATATTTTATTCCCGTATTTCCACGGGAACGGGAACTACGCGGGTGAAACCGCGGGACGTCCGCTAGTTGTGTATAAAACGGTTCATTTGCTAAAATAAATGTTAAGGGAGAGAACTAGATATCGCCTTAGGTATAGTGGAAAAATTTCCCACGTCCCTCTATTAAGGGAGTTTTTATTTTACATACATACATATAATCACGCCTTTATCCCCAAAGGGGCAGGCATAGTATACCTACGCCCACATTTCACCTTAAGTATAGTTTTATATCCCACGTAATAGGTGGTGACCCGTATTGCCGTGTTGAGAAGGATAGGCGCAGGTTATGACTTCTTGCTGGTGAAATTTTTCAAGCTGCCTAAAAAGGCCTTCAACTTGGCTTAAGGACTGCCATTTTACCGGCAACCGGGACCAACGGCTTAACGTGCCTTCCGAAGCACGGTAACGCTCAAATAAATGTCACAAAGTGGTCACATGGATCATCACCCATCTAAGGACTGGCCATATTGAAAGTAGCTTACTGCAGCGATCGTTTACAGAACATTTTTTTTTCTCGCCAAATTGACGTCGCCACCAGCCTGATGGAAAGCCGTGGCGCATCTAGCGATTGGGGGCCACTTCTGACAGTGGTCCTCAAGTTGGCGGCCTTGTGATGTGCCTCTTCACGCTCCTCTTGAAGAACCCGGGATTGTTAGATGAGGGAAACACGTGTGCGGGCAGGTCGTTCCAGGTTTTTATAGTTCGACATAGGAACGATCTTTTGAAACGCTCTGTTCTGGCGAAGATTCTCTCCACTGTTTATGAGTGGCATCTTTGCCCGGCACGTGTTGTTCGGAACCGGAAAGGAGAGGGTGGGATCAGGTTGAAGAGCTCTTCAGAACATTCGCCGTGATACATTTGGTAGAAGGCAGCCAAGGACGCTATGGTTCTTCGTTGCGCCAACGGTTCGAGGGCTCCCGTCACCTCAGGACAACCAATTATTCGGATAGCACGACATTGAGTCCGCGGAGCCATGAGCGCTTCGTTTTACATTTTAGTTACAAAATGAACAATAAACAGAGAAGATGATAAACATTAATTTGCCTATCTTCCAGTACACTGTGTTTACATACAAAGTCAGTTACGAACAACACGACTGATAACAGAGATAAGAAAGTTATTTAATTGCGAATTCGTACTTGAAGATGCATGATATCAGCATTTGCCTTGTATATAGACCAGCAGATATCACGTGGTATCACCCGCGTAGTTTTCGTTCCCGTGGGAATCTTTACATAATTATAATAAAATGAGAGAGAAAAGTCAAAACTGTACATTGAAAATATAAAAAAAAAACTTTCTGGGTGTTCAACATGAAATATCGAAGCCGAAAATGTAGTTAGACAATTTTTTGTCTGTGTGAAGTATGGAAATAAAATATAGCCTAGCCGAGGATAGAGTAGCTTCCCAACAGTGAAAGAATTTTACAAATCGGTTCAGTAGTTGCGGGGCCTATTCAAAGCAACTAACATATCGTTTTAACATGCCGAGATCCATTATTTTGTGGATGTCCTTGAAACCGCCGTTCATACAACAATCAGCTGTTACGTAGGCTTCATCACAGACACGTGTTGCGAAGATACCGTGGAATTGATTTGCCACGCCAGTAAAGTAATAGTCATAGGATCTTACGAAACCCGACTGGACAACTACGTTTTAAATTGTTTAATATAGAAAAAATAATCGGTTTCGAGCAGGATTTGAACCTGTGTATTGTGCAAGACGCGTAACCGCTCCGCCATCGAAACCCTACCCGCAACAGAACAATTCTTCCCCCTCATATACGTTATGGGGCGACATACTGATCTGATACCCATAACACAAGCAGGTTATTCCTAGCTTACTTTGGGATCAGATAGCGTTGTGTGGAATGTCCGTGAATATTTATTATTATTTTATTATTATTATTATACTTATGTTTCTAAACATACAGAGGCTAAGGGGACCACTCTACTTTGTAGTGCTTCCTAAGTCTTAAGGCTATAAAAAAAAACTAGTAGATACTTCGGGAGTGCCGAGAAAAGTGAAGACTTTCAATTGTTATTTTTTTTAGTCAGAATCGGTATCCAGTTATCCATAATGTCAATAAAGTGTCTGTCTAAGCGCGTTTTATTCCGTAACAAAAACGCCTAATGCCTCTAACCTTTCCTGCTTTTTTAGGCTTAAAAACCACCTGGGACATCCTTCCGAGGGCTTACCCGAGGCTCCCAACCGCAGGCTGTTGGGCGTTACGTGAGGATTTTTAGTCGGTAAAAATCCGGCATAGCATCCATGATGGATTTACCCTCACGTTAAAACAAAAAAAAAACATGTTATGATTATAAGAGGTAGCAACCTTCTGGATAAAATATACAACACAAAGATAAATATACACGGTGTTTCTTTTAGGGTGTCAAGCCGCCACTAGCTGGTAGCAGGGTTCCATACCTATCGATTTAAACCCCATGTATGTTCTACGATTTTTTGTAGTTTTCGAGATATAATGTTCTGCATAATTCCCTATTTTTTTATTATCGATTAAAATTTTTACATCTTGTATCAAAATTAGGAAGGAGATTATTTTGTCCATAATACTGCAATCAATAGGCATTATAATAATAAAAAAATATCCAAGAAAAGGCGAACAAAAAAGAAGTTGTAATTATTTAAAGCCACTTGGAAAAATAACGAAAAAAAATTATATCTCGAAAACTACAAAAAATCGTAGAACATACATGGGGGTTAAATCGATAGGTATGGAACCCTGTTACCAGCTAGTGGCGGCTTGACACCCTAAAAGAAACACCCAGTATAAGTCATATCGAAAGGCTTATTTGTTCGGCAGAGAGTAAGAAAGTGCGCAAGCGCATCTCGAGTTCCCACTATTCCTAAGCACAAACAATCGATGACAATACCCTGTATTATATGCATTGTTCTCCATCTTAAAACGAAAGGTTATGAACACTTGGTTACAATAAAATATATTATTATGTAGGTATCTTTTGAAATAAATGTCAGTGTTGGTAAGAGCCGCTCGGAGGAGAATCTTTCAAAAGCGAAATATTTCTGGCCTCCATGACCGGAGGCCTAAGGACGGTGAGAGGGCTGCTCACCATCGTTACAGAAGCAGGCCCATGACGGCAGCGTGACGTGAGGAGTTCACGCCCCCCCCCCCCCTTAGAAGCGGGATCACACCCGAAACCCCTCAAAGACGCGGGATAGCATCCGAACCGCCCCCTGGGCGAGGCTGCAGTGGTCGCCGTGGGTCTCTTGGGAGTCCTGGGACATCCTTCCGAGGGCTTACCCGGGGCTCCCAACCGTAGGCTGTTGGGCGTTACGTGAGGTTTTTTAATCGGTAGGAGTCCTAGGCTAGCGTAGCCTAACTAAAGTATCAAGTTTCTCGGTGTAAAAGGTTTCGGCTAGGTATTCTCAAAAATATTTTAAAACTGATATTTTTTTCAAAAACTATATCAGTATAGTCGGTCACGGTCAATAACCGTTGCAACTACTAACTGAAAATCGTTTATTATTACTTATTTTATTATTTTATTTCCTAATTATTAGACTGAGAATAATAATAAAAACCTATTCTTGTAATAAGTCTAGTCAAAATAATTGAAACTAGGTCGATAGTAAATCTTGTGACTGACTTTAGCAGGTTCGATAGTATTCTTGCATATAGGTGTCAAACAAGCAAACATCTGAACGAAAGTAGCTACCTCTGCCTATGCCGCTTTGGACTAGAGATAAAAAAAAAATAAAAAAATAAATATTCACGGACATTTCACACAACGCTATCTGATCCCAAAGTAAGTTAGGAATAACCTGCTTGTGTTATGGGTATCAGACCACGAATATTAATACTTATATACCTACTTTTAAATACATACATAATTATACATAGAAACACCCAGACTCTTGAGACAAACATTTATGGGTCACACAAATATTTGTCGCCGGTGGGAATCGAACCCACGACCTCCAGCGACGCAGGCGGTATCATTACCGACTGCGCCACAGAGTCAGTCAAGAGATGAACATGAATCCAAGATAAACACCAAAGTAGTCATAGAAATCATAATAATTTTCAAAGCTGTATACTTTTGTTAACGTGAAGAAAATCCTACATGGACGCTATGCCGGTCTCCTACCGACTAAAAACCACACGTATCCTACCTAACAGCATACGGTTGGGAGCCAAGGGTAAGCCCTCGGAAAGATGTCCCCTCCGACTCCCTACCGAGTTCTTTAATTTCATTCTGCTGTTGAGAAACCTGACTATCGCCGAAAAAACTACATGCATCGGAACCATCTTTAAGCACCGCATCACCAGGATCTCGGCTTGTTGGAACTAGTTTAAAATTACGTTCTACATCTTGAAGGGTAATAGGCAGAAGCCAAATTCGCATTCGATGCCCAAATATCTACATCTACACTAATATTATAAAGAGGAAACCTTTGATTGTTTGTTTGTTTGTTTGTTTGCATCGAATAAGCTCCGGAACTACTGGACCGATTTAAAAAATTCTTTCAACAGTGAAAGAATTTTTTAAATCGGTCCAACACTCTTTGCGGTGAACATAGGCTATATTTTATTCCCCTATTCCCACGAGAACGGGAACTACGCGGGTGAAACCGCGTGACGTCCTCTATCTTTAAGGGTTGAAGGTGATGAAACCGTGTAATTTTAGCCTATAGGATTTAAGAATACATCTATGAGGATAACCTGCCGAAAAAAGCCTATCGATATCATCGTCATCGTCATTGAAACGTCGTTCCCGGTTGAATCCGAAACTTCGGAGTTCCGGGTCAGCTTAAGTGCCTATCAATACCTATCGGGACAGACATATTTCTGATTAAAATCACAAACATCACACCTACTTAAAAAAAACCTAAAAGATCGCAGTTATATATGTAGAACCAGATTATTAATAATTCCAACCGTTATTTTAACTTTCTGAATATAATTAAACTAATAAAAAAGTTTCATTATATATTATTGTGGAGACGTCAACTCACAATGCAGCGACACACCGGCATCTAAACAAGACCTAGATTTATGCACTTACTTAAATCTATTAAAACCGTATACAATACTAGCATTATCTAGTCGCCTTTCTATTCCAAATATAGGGTGACTAAAATCCCAGCACTATGCGATATTCACATCACTATGACACTGCACAGATCCAAAAAAAAACACGTGAAAAAAAAAACTTTTTCGAAAATAATTTTGGTATTCGCGTGACTACACGTGTGGTCTCCGCGCAGAGTGTACCGTCACTGGTTTGATTTTAGAACGCAATGTGTGGAGTGTTGCTGCGTTTTGGGTACAAATTTTCCTCATTTTCGGTAAATTTTATGAGTTTTTGATGAGAGAATTGATTATGTTACACGTGGTTGATTGGAGTTATTGCTATTTTTATATTTATAAAGACTTTACGTCAATTTTTATACAAAAGTGACCTTAATGTCATGTAATTGAGATGAAATTGTATTATTAACACTTTACGTCAATTTTAATACAAAAGTGACCTTAATGTCATGTAATTGGGATGGGATTGTAAGTGGAAGCTCCTTTTCTTACGTGCGGAAATCCGGATTATGAATGTCATGACGGACTCGAAACCACTAAAATCACACAAGCGACCAGATGAATAGTTACGGATTAGGTATCCGAACGGGACACCCTGGGTTGGCACACCTCGGATTCGGAAGAATGTCCTAGGATTCCCCGCATACTCGTGAAATTCCCGCGTTCGGTGACGCACTGGTAGTTTCGACAAGGACTGGAGTTCGCATCTCGTTTTGAAAAAAAACTTACAATGACAATCTTGAGAGCTGCTTTGCAGATTTCTTTAAAGTTTTATTTTGTATACTTCTCTACTGAAAGAATTACTATCTATTATTAACCACAGTATCCATATCCAAGATACCTTCTGTTAGTACAGTAAATTAAGAAAAATATAGAAAAGGGCATGGTTAATTAGTTACAATACATTTAAATCTAGACCGTGTAGAGAATAAAATAATGATTTATGTTTATTTCTTAGCAGTAATAACAATAGTTTACGATTATGATTCGGTAGTAATTTGTTGATGATTACTTTGATATAAGTTCTAAAATAATCTATTACGGATTTTTATTTTCTTTAACCGAACTTCGTCGATTTTGACTTTCTGCACTATTTTTCCCTTTCAAATTTTTTTAAGTAGAACTTCTTTAGGCGCGACTAGGCAGTAACTCTGATTTTTTTGTGACAGAGTTACGCTATTTGAATTATGAATGATACTATTTTAACATTTGATGCCGTCAATGGTAAAGAAGTTTTACTTCAATCGCGCGTAAAGGTTTCACGCACACACTTTTTGTTCTACTTTACAGTCAGTTGAAATTAGGGGGTTACTTACCTGGAAAGTTATCAGAAAATAATGCGACTTTGAAAATAAGTAATATACGAGATTTTATGCCCTTTATGATTTACACTGCATATTTTCTGAAAATATTTTCTGTCCGATTCATTCTACGACAACATCTTAATACCTTTAAAAAATTAAACCAGAATAATTTACTACAATTTATGTTCATAAGACTTTTCCATAGAATTTCGCCATTGCATTGCCAATAACAATATAAAATAAGGTAAAAGAAAAATAGCAAAGTATTTCAGTTATTACTTAATTATACCTTTCTACAAGTAATTCAATCTACCCACATTTTGTGCAACAAATTATAAGCTGGTATCACTGCAGCGATCAGACAGTCGAGTCGTTAATAATTACTCGTATCGTATAATGGAGTAGCCGTCTGTCTCACACAATAACATGTCCATCTACCTATTCTATATAATCACATTGTAACGGGAAAGGTTATCATAAGTGGCAATGCCAATTTAGTGGAGCACCCGCTAGATAGGTAAGGACGGTGGGGTTTTAGCCGGTGTGGATTCGGTATAGTCGTAGGTATCCAACTTGGCAAGGTTTTGGAGTGAGCTGAGCACTTTTTGGAGTTTTTGGAGTGAGTGGGAGCCCTTTTTTTCTGCTTCTATATGATGAGCGAACTTACTTCAAATACTCCAAAAACTTACCAAGTTAGATGCCGTGAACTGTGCCAGAGATAGACAGGAACAAAGTTTAAAATAAGGTGGTTTACCTAAAAAGTTATCAGAGACTTTTGATAATAGGTAATTTTAAAAATGTGAATGTGCGATGTGCTCTTTTAAATTTTCACTTTGCCACCTCGTTATCTTGCCAGTTTTTTTAAAGAATATTTCCATTACGAAATATCTAAGATAGCATTTTCTGCATCTAAAAAAATAAGCCATACAAAAGTTTCAACATTTTATACAACTTGTTCATAAAATTAATACTGTCGGCGTACACGAATCTGAGGTCTCAGCACGAGAGTCCACACCACTGCATTACAAGAAATAGAAAAATAGCAACGTACATATTTCAGTTATTACGTACTAAATTATACTTTCCTACAAGTAATTCAATCTACCCACATTTTCTGCAACAATTTGTAAGCTGGTATCACTGTGGCGATCAGACAGTCGTTAATAATTACTCGTATAATGGAGTAGTCGTCTGTCTCATACAATAACATGTCCATCTACCTATTTTATATAATCACATTGTAACGGGAAAGGTTATCATAACAAGTGCCAATGCCAATTTAATGGGGCACCCGCTAGATAGATAAGTACTACCCGTTCACTCTAACTTTGCCGCTGGCGTAGAGATGTATACCCGAAATTTTTATTACACGAAGCAATTGACAGTAGCTAATGTCACTTCTTCATAGAAAATAAGCAACATTGTATGATGAAGTGACATTAGTTGCTGTCAATTTACTTCGTCTAATTAAAAATTCGACTTTAGTATGGAGCCGAGCGGCAAAGTTAGAGCGAACGAGCAGTAAGGACGGTGTGGTTTTAATCGGTTTGAGTTCGGTATATCCGTAGGGATTTTCTCACAAATATACACACATAGATACTTTTTTTTAAATATAAATATAACCCAAATTAAGCTAATATAAGCTTGTGCTATGGGATCTAGAGGACGGATATGCATACTTATATATTTCTAAATACATACAGATTTTACATAGAAAACACCCAAACTCCGAAACAAACATTTGTGGATCACTCAAATATTAGGACCGACCCAGGAATGGAACCCAGGTCCTCCAGCGCCGCAGAGGCAGTCATCTATGCAGAGATGTTCAAATATGTTTTATTTTTTCATTTGCAACTTTTTTAGACCCTAGCCTCATTAGTACTTATAATTATAACGAGAACAGTTCTTAGAATCGATGCCTCTTATTGATACAGCCGTTTAGCAGATCTTGATTCTAATATGGCCTGATAATTAGCTACATCCTAGGTAAGTGGCAGACAGAATTATTTAATTGGTGCGAAATTACAACATCATTATTTTTTAGAGTTCCGTACCCAAAGCGTTAAAACGGTACCTTATTACTGAAGCGCTCGTGGTCCCGCGAACTCAGTGTTCTGTAAACGATCACTGCAGTAAGGAAATTTTCACCGTGGCCAGTCCTTGGATGTGTGACCATCCATGTGATCAGTTTGTGAGATTTATTTGAGCGTTTCCGTGCTTCGGAAGACATGTTAAGCCGTTGGTCCCGGTTGCCAGTAAAATGGCAGTTTTAAGCCAAGGTGAAGGCCTTTTTAGGCGGCTTGAAAATTTTCAACAGCAAGCAGTCACAATCACAACCTGCTCCTGTCCATCTCAACACGGCAATACGGCTCACCACCTATTACGTGGAACAAATTCTACAAAAATGATGAAATGGGCATATATTGTATATAAATAATCTCTTCGGGGATGAAGGCGTGATCATATGTATGTATGTTACTGAAACTCCGCTGTCTGTCTGTACATCACCAGACTGTATCTCATGAACAGGCATTAGTTAGAGCGCTGAAATTTTCACAGATTGAGGATGATAAGAATTCAACATTTTGCAAAACTAAAAATAATCTTCATTTTGGGAAAGTAATCATTTTAGGATTTCAACATTTTCGGAATTCAACTTTCTGTACCTGGAGGTGCATTTTAGTTGCCGCTTTAACAAAAAATAAAAACTGAAAAGTATTTATATTTAAGGGGGTTCCCAAACTTTCTTTATTTGCCGTATTTTGGGACGGAACCCTCGATGCATGATTACGACTCTCACTTGGCTGGCGTTTTTTAATTACAATAGGTCACAATTTTATTGCCTTCGTCAATAATGATGGCTGTTTGTAGGTCAAGCTTTGCTAATGCTGGTTGTCGTTTAACTTTAATGGTTGATCACCTCTGTCAACCGATTTTCATATAATATCCCTACTAATATTATAAATGCGAGTAACTCTGTCTGTCTGGTTGTTACGTTTTCAAGCCTAAACCGCTAATCCGATTTTGATTAAATTTGGTATAGAGATAGTTTGAGTTGAGTCCAAGGGAGGGACATAGGCTATTTTTTAACCGACTACGCAAAAAGATGGTAATGATTTTACGCGATAACGACTTCTACGCGGACGAAGCCGTGGGGAACAGCTAGTCTACACTATATAGGAGAAAGATTTGATTATTTGTTTGTTTGCATTGAATAGGCTCCGAAACTTATTAATCGTTTTGAAAATTTTTACGTTGTTGGGAAGTTACACTATCCCGGGTTACTTAGGCTATATGTTGTTCCCATATTCCCACGGGAACGGGAACTACGCATGTGAAACCGCGTGAGGTCACCCAGTATCTAAAATGATAATACATTGTCTTGTATTTAAAGTGCCTATATCTTTCTAAATTTTTATTACTATGTACTTTTAAGAAGTTCAAAATATTTAAAAAAATATGAGGGGGTCATTGAACTCTTCCACTTCACGGTTCGAGAGTTTATTACAAAGTAACCTTTTGGCGGAGTCTAGAATGTTGAACTATAAAATATAAAATTTTACTGTTGGGATGCTTTCCGGATTGATTCCCGGGTAACATAGGCCATATTTTATTCCCGTATTCTCACGGGGACGGGAGCTACGGGTAATGTAGTATAGGGTGCTTAATTTGGGTTAGATGACGTTGTATATGAAAGGCCACAAATATTAATTTATTATTATTATTTATTCTGGATGATAAATAAACCTATGTTTAGCCAGCTTATCTGAAGTTTAAGTTCAAAACTTCAAACTCTTTGGTAACATTATAATAAAGTCAAAAATTTTCTAAGAGCTTTTCAGGTAAATTACTCAAGAGCAATAAGGCCTCGACGAAACTTCTTACAAAATGGCTCCACTTGTAAAAAGCGCTTGAAATAAAACGTCGTTCTTGTGTTCAGTTCACACCTCTCTTTAGCTATAATATTATTATAAAATCTTCATTTTTCTAAAAGCCTTTTCAGGTAAATTACTCAAGAGCAGTAAGGCCTCGACGAAACTTCTTACAAAATGGCTCCACTTGAAAAAAGAGCCGCGCTTGAAATAAACCACGTCGTTCTTGTTCGTCAAAGGTTTTATAAAACGTAGGTTTTATGTATTTTAGATATTCTCTTTGGGCCTGTTCCAAAAATAGCATTTGCAATCTTTTCTAGTCGATGGATATTTACATTTTTTTTTATTTTTTACGACTTGGAGATCTTGGATTGACTTGGAGATCTCGCGAAAATTTTACAACTTTTCCAAGTAACAATGTACAGAAGCTAAAAAATTATTCTACATTCTGAGAGGACTGCACGCCCTTCATTACATATTCACATTAAAACAAAAAATAAAAATTAATAAAAATATGTTTATTCATAATTTTTGAATTCGTTATAAAACGTAGTCCGTGTGTCTGTCTAAAAACAAGATACACTCAATAGTAAAAACTTCTAGACGACAAGGCTGCCTGGCATATAAAAAAACTGTATTAGATTTTAAAATAAATTTTGTTAGAAGCCGTACTCAGTTTGACGTGCAATATGCAACAAACGGTTGGAAGACATCAAGATAAAGGTTTATGCGAGTGCAGCCAGGGGTATCGGCTAGTAATAACTAAAATACTTGGCCGCATTCTTCACAATTTATGCAGCTCTGCATACCATGAACCAATCGAAGCGGATAATCGACGCAAAACGCTTTGAACTTACTGCTATTTCGGTTCGATTCCTCGTTCGGATAAATTGTCTATTATTGGATTTCCTGTCTGGAAATAGATTCGTCTTAGGCAATGTAAGAACTAGTACCTATCTTATAGCCCAGAATCTCTGGTCCAATTTTTTAATTGATTGCTATTCAGCTATTTTCTTTTTGAGTATGTGGCGACCGCTTAGATCATCTAACCACAGGATGCGCCTTACTTAAGCATTGTTTTCTGCCATTGCACATGACCATTTGGTCTTTTGGCTTTATGAAAAGCCTGTACATCAGTACATCATTTTATATGATTAAACTAGTACATTACATTGTAGTTGACTGTACAATAACAATTAACACACAACAGCCATTACGCGTTTGTCGATAAATACATTTTTAAATGCAATGAAATTTTATATGTCTTTGTGTTTCCCCCTTAATTTGTATGAAAACCGGCAGAATATTTTTGTATGCGGTGGTTCGCAAAGGCTAGTCCCGTGTTATATGGTCTAAGGGCGACCGCCACTTGTCAAGAAGAAGAAATAATTGAAGTTCGACAATCAAACAATCCTGAATCGCGATAGTGTACAATGCGCCCGCTAATGACTAATCCAACAGTCCAACATCAACCGTTGGGTTTAAAAGCCCGCGTAAAGTTGTATACAGCCACAAGGCTTACAAATAATAGCCATTAAAAAAAAAAACAACCGTTGGGCTTCGGCCCGCCAGGCTGATCACCTTGCCTGGTCGGAGGAGCCTCCCTTTGTTGAAGAAACATCTCTCTTATCCGTTCCTCCACAAGTAGCTTTCAGTTCACGGCAGAGAACTAAGCTAACTAAACATAGCTGGCAGAATAAGCTCATTAAAGCGGCAGTGGACCGGCCACATCAGCAGAACAACCGACGGCCGATGGAGCATACGAGTCCTGCAGTGGAGACCGCGACTTGGCAAACGTAGGGGACGTCCACCCGCCAGATGGACCTACGAACTAGAAAAGGGAGGGCTGGGACTGGATACGAAAGGCGCAGGACCGTGTCTTGTGGCGTGAAATGGGAGAAGCCTGCGTCCAGGACTGCTATATGCTGATTTGATTGAATAAATCAAATGACGCACATATAGATAAGAGTACTATCACAATAACAGGTAAATTCATTACAAATGATGTGTGTAATTTGTGCGTATCTATTTCTCAATCAAGTGCAATCATGTATTGATACTGATAGTGCTTCTGTGACTGACATTTAAAATGTAAGGAATTTCCACATTGGATTGTAACTGTGTCACAATTCAAGCAAGCAGCAGCGTCAGGCAGGCAAGTCTGGGTATTCTCTAGCTGAGGACCCTGATGTGAGCCATGATCTCCAGCGGGAGCCCACTGTCTCATTCGAGTTCCGCGGTCTGACTGTCTTGCCTTCGCCCAAGACTATTGGTCTCCATAACCGGGGAGCTGTTCGCCGTCCTTACAGAAGCAGGCCAAAGACGGCAGCGTGGCGTGGATTTTACACACGCTTCATGCCCAAATAAGCGGGATAACATCCGAACAACCCCCAAAAAACGCGAGCTAGTACCCGAAGTACCCGAACCCTAGGTGAGGCCGCGGTGGTACTTAGCCAAAGTCGTCTGGGAGGGAATCGGACATCCTTTCGAAGGCTTACCCGAAGGTCCCAGCCGTAGGCAGTATAGTAGAGCACCGTCCGTGTGATAGGTTCATAAAAATCAGTAAGAAGTATTCATGCGGAATTTCACGCGTAAAAAACGAAACCTACATCATCTAAAATCTGCTGGTTAAGCAAGCATCACGTTCAAGATAAAGAAGATGGTGATTCGTAGCCATAGAGTTATATATTATCATTAGAGAGGCAAGCACGAACATCGCGTCTCGACAAAAGCACGGCTACTTATGAGTTGAGAAGACGCAACTATGAAACTTTTTAAGCAGTGATGGTAAATATATGTCTGTCTCACTCACACGCGTACGGTGAACACCGCCGCCGCTGCGATTAGACAAAGACAAAAACATAAACATGACGAACGTGGGCCAGTGTTGACTACTGTATGAAATTTCTACCCACGATAATTTATTATAGAATTACTAAACAAATTTAAAAAGTATTATGTACCTATTTCATTTATTATTTTATTTCGGTTGAAACCGAAACTCACGTGTTCATATTTAAAAAAAGCCGGCCAAGTGCGAGTCGAATTTAAGCACAGAGAACCCCATACAAAAACGGCAATTTACGTTTGTTGTGTGGGGTCTTTTTCTGCTTTTAGTAGGTATTTTTTGTTATGGCGGCAGAAACATACATCACCTGTGAAAAAAATGCTCTATCTACCACGGTTCTTGCGATACAGCCTCGCGACTAACAGACAGACCGACGGCAAAGCCTCATGTCTCGTTCATAGTCTCGCGTTTGCCCCTCGCCACGCATGGATGCTATTTCGAACGCCTACGGACTAAAACCACACTGCACCCTGCTACTGCCTACGAAGGGTGTCCCGGCTGGCATTTATTTGAGCATATCCGACTTTTCCGTGCTTCGGAAGGCACGTTAAGCTGTTGGTTCCGGTTGCCAGTAAAATGGCAGTCGTTAAGCCAAGTTGAAGGACATGACCAAGGTTGAAAAATTTCAACAGCAGGCTGTCACAACCTGTGCCTGTCCATCTCAACACGGCAGCGGCAGTACGTCTCACCACATATGACGTGGGTTATATTCTTATAATAAAAAGGTGAATTTTGGGCATATGATGTGCCTCTGGCCCTCTGCCTACCTCTTCGGGGATAAAGGCGTGACCATAACGCATCGCATCCCGATAGACCTTGGCTAACACTGCCGTCTCGCATAGAGGTCCTATCCCGCGTCTTTAGGATTGGATCCCGGTGTACTAAACAAACTCTCCCCGAAACTACTGGACCGATTTGAAAAAATATTTCACTGTTGGGAAGCTACACTCTTCCCGGTAAACATAGGTTATATTTTATTCCCGTATTCCCACGGGAACGGGAACTACGCGGCTGAAACCGCGTGACGTCCGCTAGTATTCTATATAGACCATTAAAAAGGCACTTACTTACAAAACGCCTAACCCTTTCATTTAATACCAAACACGATATTCTTTTCTTAAATTTATTTTAACACGGTACTTTTTGGCCTCTAGAGGGCGCACCATTAAATTCAGTGACACGATATAATAGCTTATAAGCTTATAACCAGTCGAACGTCAAGGCGCTTCTAACAATATCTCATTAGTCCAGTTCTATGTACCTAGTTGAGGAGGTCTGAGGGAATACATGAACATACAGACATACGTATCCAGCCTGTCAAAATCATAACCCTGCCTTAGTCGGGTAATATTATTAATGTATCTTACATAGGTAATTAATTACTAATTCTCCCACTGATGTGGGTAAACCAAACCGATATTTTAGTGGTAACACTGAATGGCAATCACAAATTTTATTTTCAAAATTCGATTATAGCGGTATTTACGCTGATATCAATGCGTAAATAGTATAATTACGTATAAAAAGTAATTCTACATGACTAATTGTGTTGTTATGTTTTAGAATCGCAATCTTTTACTGTGCATTTGCCCATTTTGTCGCCCGGTTCAATTTGTACGTACGATTGGCGTAACGGCGTCAGACTGAACTGACGTTTGGCTCACCTAAGCCTGTGGGCTTACGTTAGGTAGGCTTGATGTTGGCGCGGTCGTTAGTCATCTAGTCTTATCTATATCGATGTTCGTAGCAAAAGACTTTGTGTGAGTAAACATATTTTGTTATTATAATGCACAATTTTTTTTATCAGACAAATGTTGAGGACAAGGCTTAGAAAAATAGATTACTCACCCGATCAGAAATCGCCTCTTCCATTTTCCCGCGCTTCAATCCAGGTGCGCGGATCACGTTCGCCGGTGGCGCCAATACCGTAGTCGAGGAATGCGGCACACCGCCATTCCCGCTACCAACCGGTATGTAACCGGCCTCCATGGTTCTTATCACGTACTACACATTTCAACTACTGATCAACAGATGGCGTTGATTTCCACTCGACACTAGATGGCGTTGTTCTAAATTTTAAACTGATAAATTCCAAATATCGCTTTGAAAAAACAACACTATATTTAAAAATCGCACTAAATTCAATTCACTGTATGCATAAATGGACGCAATTTGAGTCACTAGCCATTTTTTGAGGAACTGATTAACTGGCACAGCACATTTTATTACAACTTTTGAGCATTTCAAATGAACGGAATGATTTTATTTTTTGACACTTTTTAACACTATTTTTTTCACTAATATTTCGGCATATTTTTCACTAAACACACTGCACAGATTTTTATTTATTTCACATCGCAGACATGTGAACCGATCGGCTGTTCGAGTATTTGTGAATTTCGTTTCGCTGTCTCGCTCATGGCTCCAACTGTGAAAGAGACAGAATTCTATCAAGTTGATTGACAAAACAACAATAATAGTACAGGTTCTAAAGCAATAAATGGGGTAAACTGACCAATTATCGACTGTGAGAAACAAGATTTGTCAAAAATCTATTTTTAACACAAAAATTTCGACGCGAAACTTTAATTAAAGTTAGGTAACTTAGAAGCCTTATGAGCAGTGTGATGTGAAGGTTAGTCGGTCGCGACTTTATCATTATTACTCAAGAATTGCCCATTCTATCTGCATGAGGTTTGTAATATTTTTAATGTTCATATCTCCAAAATGACTTTACCCGACTAATAAAAAGCAAAAGCCTGCGATTGAGGACAACTTTAAAAGTCGGAAAGTCCACTGAGAATACATAGTGTTGAGTGGGTAGGCAGAGGCATATTATATGCCCACATTTCACCTTTTTAGAATTTGTCCCACGTAATAGGTGGTGAGCCGTATTGCCGTGTTGTAAAAGACAGGCGCAGGTTGTGACTGCCTGCTGTTGAAATTTTTCAAGCCGCCTATAAAGGCCTTCAACTTGGCTAACGACTGCCATTTTACTGGCAACCGGGACCAACGGCTTAACGTGCCTTCCGAAGCACGGAAACGCTCAAATAAATGTCACAAAGTGGTCACATGGATGGTCGCCCATCCATGGACCGGCGATAGTGAAAGTTGCTTACTGCAGTGATCGTTTACAGAACACCGAGTCCGCGGGTCCATGAGCGGTTTACCACTCACCACTGAGAGTAGCAGTTTTATAATTACTAAATAATATCTGAAAATTGCTAAATGTGACGTCACACAGAGTCTTTCAAATCTAGACTAGATGTGACATCAGACGAGGGGTGGAATTAAAACGTCATGATTTTCGTGACGTACCTACTTAATGTATGAATCACCCCTTTTTTCTGTTATGTTTGTGTAACGTGAGGGAAAATCCTCATGGATGTTATGCCGGACTCCTACCGACTAAAAAACCTCACGTCACGCCCAACAGCCTATGGTTGGGAGCCCCGGGTAAGAGCTCTCGGAAGAATGTCCCAGGACTCCCAATATGAATCACCCCTTAGTTTCGAACTTTTGAAAACCTCAACACTTCCAACAACTTCTTCCCTCATTCACGAAGGGGTAGGCAGAGGCGTACTGTACGCCCACATTCAATACATATTTATAATTACGCCTTCCACAAAGGGGTAGGCAAAGGCATACATTTCATCATTCATACCAGTCTCACGTAACAAATGCTGAGCTGAGCAATATCTTCTATACTTCTATACTAATAATAATAATAATAATCATCATTTAATTCAAGCAACAAGGCCCATAAAATAACAATACACAAAAACAAACTTAATATACTTAAACTAATACATAATATGAAAGCAATATAGTTCACATAGTATTTAATGCACACGAATTATACGGCGTCAGTGTGCTGCGCTGCTTGGTGTACTGCTCGTTCGCTATAACTTTGCCGCTCGGCTCCATACTAAAGTCGAATTTTTAATTAGACGAAGTAAATTGACAGCAACTAATGTCACTTCTTCATACAATGTTGCTTAGTTTCTATGACGAAGTGACATTAGCTACTGTCAATTTACTTCGTCTAATTAACAATTGGGGTATACGCCTCTACGCCAACGGCAAAGTTAGAGCGGACGGGTAGTAGTTCAATGTTCCCCTGAAGCGGCGGTACACTACACCCTTCGGCCAAAATTCTTCACTCAGGAAGGTGGACAGATTTTGTGTCGGGACCCGCACCGTAAAATAACTGAAGTCGACGTTACGATACGAGACTAGTTTTTCCACCCTCACGGTACAGTTAGTCTTTTTGTTAATGTATTCGACTAATTCCTCGGCCTTGGTGGCATGATGCAAACGAGATACATACAACTGCGTCGTCGCCATAGCTGGACGCAGCAACATGTTCGGCCCCGCTACACCGGTACCACATTGGTTTCGACGGGAAGGCTTTCGCCTTTTCTTCTCTACAGTTATAAAGCCTTTCGAATCATTCTGCTGTCTTGCAAAATCTAGGCGCCTATCCTTCCTAGATGCCTCAACAGATGGTACCGTGATCTTTTTCATTTGTTTACATTTTGTATTCATTGCGGCCACCTTGGCGTAAGCAATTCTAGGCGTAGAAGTACTTACACGTGCCTGTACCGCTACCGGAGTCGAGCCACAAGCCGTTTTGGTCGGCGTAGAGAAATGAACTTCATTTATACATTCTAATGACTCATACCGCTCAGAGAGCTGCTCAGACAACAGCTGCGGTGACTGTAGTGGTGCCGAAGAATGCACTGTTTCGAGTGGCTGCGAATGAGCTAACAAACACTGATTATCCGTGCAGTCAGGTAACTCACTATCAGTTTGAGTCGATATTGAAATGTGAAGCAGCCCCACCGGACCGCTATCAAACCTTGCACTATTATGATCACCACCGCCTCTTTTTAAATTTACAAAATGCTCAGGAATATCTACTATCGAATCATGTTTAGTATTTAGAAAATCTGCCCTGACTTCCTGTACCTGTTCTTGCGACACATATATTATGTATCTTTCATTAATTGTAGCTCATGTTTAAGCCCAATTATGCACAGACGTACAATAAGTAGCAGACAAAGCAATAGAGATCGAAAAGTACGCCAAAACTAACACATATAAAAACCACACACACTAACGCAACTACAGGGAAGGAGTTAGCCGCCTAGTTCAATAAGATTTATTTTAATGAAATAAGAGTATCTTAAAATACCTCTTTTAAGGTTCCGTAGCCAAATGGCAAAAAACGGAACCCTTATAGATTCGTCATGTCTGTCTGTCTGTCCGTCCGAATGTCACAACCACTTTTCTCCGAAACTATAAGACCAATGTACTTGAAACTTGGTAAGTAGATGTATTCTGTGAACCGCATTAAGATTTTTAAATATAACTAAAAAAAAGCAGTAAATTTTGGGGGTCCCCATACTCAGAACTGAAACGAAAAGATTTTTTTTCATCAAACCCATACGTGTGGGGTATCCATAGATAGGTCTTCAAAAATGCTATTGAGGCTAAAGCACCTTTAGAAAAAAATGATGTTACAAAACATCAGTTTTTTCTAAAGGTGCTCCCTCACCGGGAGCATTCGCGCTTAATGTAATGTTACGAGTCGAGAATTACAGCCAGTGTGGGAGGTGAACCGAGCATTGCAATGCGCACCTTGTAATGATACAAGACGAGGTTACAGCAGTGAAGCAGGTGATCCGAGCATTGCAATGCGCGCCTTGTAATGATACAATGTGTAAAGTTTTGATCCAACTCGTAATACAATGCGCTTTTTTTGTTGCGGCTGGCCGGCCGCACACTGGTCCGGATTATAAATAGGTACGATCTAAGATGTCAAACGCTTTTGGGAAAAAAATAGTAGTACGAGTACTAATTTCAGGTTAATTTCGCAATCCAATATGGCCGCCGCGCCACCATTGTAAAATTTCATGTTGGATATCGTTTATGGGGTTTTTTGGTATGCTGAGTACGAATTTCAGGTTAATTTTGCAATCCAATATGGCCACCGCGCCACCGTTGTAAAATTTCATGTTGCATATCATATAAGGGGTTTTTTGGTATGCTGAGTACGAATTTTGGGTTAATTTTGCAATCCAATATGGCCGCCGCGCTGAATTCACAAAATTTCATGATGGGTATCGTCTAAGAGGTTTTGTGGTATGCTGAGTACGAATCTCGTGATAATTTTGCAATCCAATATGGCCGCCGCGCCGAAATAACAAAATTTCATGATGGGTATCGTCTAAGAGGTTTTTTGGTATGCTGAGTACGAATCACATGATAATTTTGCAATCCAATATGGCCGCCGCGCCGAAATCACAAAGTTTCATGATGGGTATCGTCTAAGGGGTTTTTTGGTATGCTGAGTACGAATCTTATGATAATTTTGCAATCCAATATGGCCGCCGCGCCGAAATCACAAAACTTTCGTGATGGGTATCGTTTAAGGGGTTTTTTGGTATGCTGAGTACGAATCACATGTCATGATAGTTTTGAAATCTAATATGGCCGCCACGCCGAAATCACAAAATTTCATGATGGATATCGTATAAGGGGTTTTTTGGTATGCCGAGTACGAACTTTGGGTTAATTTATCAATCCAAGATGGCTGTCGCGCCAGCGTTGCAAAATTTCATGTTGCATATCGTAGAAGGGGTTTTTTGGTATGCTGAATACGAATTTTAGGTCAATTTTGCAATCCATGATGGCCGCCGAACCATCGTTGTAAAATTTCATATTGGATATCGTGAAAGGGGTTTTTTGATATCTCAGCATACTGACAGAAATAGAAAGAAAGAAAGAAAGAAAATATTTTTTATTTTAGATCACAGCGCACATAGACCAAACAACAGTAACCTTTTATAAAAAATAATAATAAAAACAGAGAAAAACAAACATAGATATAAAAATAATATGTACATAAACAACACAACGATCATACAGACAGGCGGCAAAACGTTCAAAAACCTTTATTATAATCATCTCGCATCAGTGGCGCGGTGTATCATTAAAACCCCTTAGACGATACTCATCATGAAATTTTGTGATTTCGGCGCGGCCGCCATATTGGATTACAAAATTATCATGTGATTCGTACTCAGCATACCAAAAAACCCCTTAGACGATACCCATCATGAAATTTTGTGATTTCGGCGCGGCCGCCATATTGGATTGCAAAATTATCATGTGATTCGTACTCAGCATACCAAAAAACCCCTTAAACGATACCCATCACGAAAATTTTGTGATTTCGGCGCGGCGGCCATATTGGATTGCAAAATTATCATGAGATTTGTACTCAGCGTACCAAATTACCACTTAAACGATACCCATCATGAAATTTTATGATTTCGGCGCGGCGGCCATATTGGATTGCAAAATTATCATGAGATTCGTACTCAGCGTACCAAATTTCCCCTTAAACGATACCCATCATGAAATTTTGTGATTTCGGCGCGGCGGCCATATTGGATTGCAAAATTATCATGAGATTCGTACTCAGCGTACCAAAATCCCCTTTAAACAATACCCATCATGAAATTTTGTGATTTCGGCGCAGCGGCCATAATTGATTACAAAATTATCATGTGATTCGTACTCAGCATACCAAAAAACCCCTTAGACGATACCCATCATGAAATTTTGTGATTTCGGCGCGGCGGCCAAATTGGATTGCAAAATTATCATGTGTTTCGTACTCAGCATACCAAAAAACCCCTTAAACGATACCCATCATGAAATTTTGTGATTTCGGCGTGGCGGCCATATTGGATTGCAAAATTATCATGTGATTCGATCTCAGCATACAAAAAAACCCCTTAGGCGATACCCATCATGAAATTTTGTGATTTCGGCGCGGCGGCCATATTTGATTGCAAAATTATCATGTGATTCGTACCCAGCATACCAAAAACCCCCTTTAACGATACCCATCATGAAATTTTGTGATTTCAGGGCGGCGGCCATATTGGATTGCAAAAGTATCATGAGATTCGTACTCAGCGTACCAAAAGCCCCCTTAAACGATACCCATCATGAAATTTTGTGATTTCGGCGCGGCGGCCAAATTGGATTGCAAAATTATCATGTGATTCGTACTCAGCGTACCAAAATCCCCCTTAAACGATACCCATCATGAAATTTTGTGATTTCGACGCGGCGGCTATATTGGATTGCAAAATTATCTCTTAGTCTTTCTGTTCCCGGTTTCCATTTCGGAGTTTCCAGTTCTATGATCCGATTCAAAATCGCAATAAAAACCATTTCTGCTAATAGTTTTGCACCAATTTTTTTAAAACCTTCTCCTGACAGAAACAAACACAACAAAAAAGAATTAGCGAAATCGGTCCAGCATTTCACGCGTGATGCCGTGACCACGGAAATCGGGCTTCATTTTTATATATTGTATACTCAATATCATCGAAGATTACAGGCATTATATTAAAATGCAATTCTGAACTAATTAAATGCTGAATCACAGTTTGCCACACTTATTTTTATGTTAGCATTAAATTTAATCTTGAAAAGAAGTGCCTGAGTTTGGCCCCTACATTAATTAGAGGTATCTAATACGTCAAACTGCAGCATCGGCAGCTTATATCTTTCAAAAACCAGGCGTACGTCATTTTTTTTTAAATGTCATGTATAGTGTTGATATACGTGTAGAAACGAGATAGCAGCATTCACTAACCCCTTAGAGCGAGCGGAATGGAAAGACCAACGCACACAAACATAATTAATGTTTCGTCTGCTACTTATTGTAAGTCTGTGCAATTATGTCCTTTAGCAATCTTGAAGCGTCAATATGGTCGAATGTCAATGGTGGCAACTTCTGTAATTCCTTGGCCACAAAAACCGGCTACTAATATTATATGTAGAAGTAAAGTTTGTGTGTTTGTTAAATTGTAAGGGGTAATCTGGGGATCTACTGAACCGATTTTAAAAATTATTTCACCAATAGAAAGCTACGTTATTGTGGAGTGTCATAGGCTATATAGCATCACGCTACAACGAATGGGAGCGGAGCAGTAATAGTAAATGTTTCAAATACGGGGGAAAAGTTATTCCTTTTGATAGCTTCGTTGCGTGTGCTGCGTAAATATTTATAGTTATGTAAAAAATATGTACTACAAACTTGTTTCTCTTAAAAAAGATCTAAAAAAATTGCGCGATAGCATGTGTCTATCTTTGGGTTGGTGCACAATAACCATTTTAATGGCAATCAATTTTTTTCTACAATAATGCCACGGAATACTTCTTTCATAAACTAAATTGTTCTTAAAAATAATGCGACGGTAATACACGCGACGAGAAACCTTTCTCTCTCTCTCTCTCTTTCTCTCACGTAGTATTGAATATTAACGACGAGACGCTACGGGAGTAAACGCAACGCGACGGGAGTAAATGCGACTGGAACAGGTAATACTCTCTCTTATGTGGCGCAAACGAAGTTGCGCGGGTCAGCTAGTGTATTATAAAGAGATTGTGACTTAAAACTACCTACTTAAAAGTGAAAGCATTCTGCCTATTGCCTACCATGAATGAGAACCATTGTTCAGGGTTCGGTCTCAGGTTACGCAAAATGCATTAAGAGGCTTCGCGATAGATCTGAATCAGCGGCGTGCCTAAGATGAAACGAATTAATACCTGCATTGTAATTTACTTTTACTTTTTAATGCTATATTTAGTACTAGCGGACGTCACGCGGTTTCACCCGCATAGTTCCCGTTGCCGTGGGAATACGGGAATAAAATATAGCCTATGTCGCCCGGGGATAGTGTAGCTTCCCAACAATGAAAGAATTTTTCAAATCGATTTAGTAGTTTCGGAGCCTATTCGATGCAAATAAACAAACAAACAATCAAATTTTTCCTTTGAAAATTATTAGAATAGACTAGTTAATACCCGTTGTTCCCCCGCTTGTGGAGGTTTACCGTTTCAAGAAGAAACTTGTTCCTAGGATAAATGGCCAAAGCTCGCATTTCCCAAGCTCTATTCTAAGTAGTTCGGGCGGGAAACGACTATGTTCCCGACAGAACTAATAAATCGATGGTACAGAAAAATCTTCCCTCTCCTTTCCTTCTCTTCTTTTTCCGTACCAGTTTCAAGAAGAATACGGTTTCCTAGATTTTAAAGGTCTTTTTTTTCTTTATAATAAGAGAATACAGAAGTTAATAAGAATAGGTTTAGTATTCTTTTTGAAAAGCAATTAGTATGCTTACTAATCATAAATTTTAAATATGGAAAAAGAATTGGTTTCGAGCAGGATTCGAACCTGCATCTTCTCGCATTCCGTGCAAGATGCTTAACCACCACTTAGCCACCAGCATTAGGTACCGGTAGATGGCGCCTACGTCGCCCCAAGACGTATAATAAGGTGGAAAATTTGATTGGTTCCGAGTAGGTTTACTGTTTATTGCTTACTGAGTAGGAGAGGTTGACTGCCTCTGTGGCGCAGTCGGTAGTGATACCGCCTGCGGCGCTGGAAGTCGTGGGTTTGATTCCCACCGGAGACAAATAATTGTGTGACCCATAAATGTTTGTCTCAAGAGTCTGGGTGTTTCTATGTATAATATGTATGTATTTAAAAAGTATATAAGTATTAATATCCGTGGTCTTGTTACCCATAACACAAGCAGGTTATTCCTAGCTTACTTTGGGATCAGATAGCGTTGTGTGAAATGTCCGTGAATATAATGTACCGAATAGATATAGGTTTCGGTTGCTAAGTGGTTAAGCATCTTGCACGGAATGCGAGAAGATGCAGGTTCGAATCCTGCTCGAAACCAATTCTATTTCCATATTAAAAAAAAATAGGTTTAGTGTTAACAGACCGAGTTCTGGACGTTTCTAGCAACTTTGATGTCGCAACATAGGGATAGGCTACGGTGATCCCTTCGGATCAGGAAGGCCGTATGCTTGTCAGTCACCTTAGTAGTATGAACAACAACATAACATTCTTATCAATAACCAAGGACGAAATCATTATCAGGCCGAGAATTTTCACACACGTATAGGAAGTGATTATATACGAGGTATAAATAACTTTATATCAATGAAAACGTGGAAACTTCATAATATCCGTAGGCCGTGACTATAACTACATTATTATACTGTCTGTCTGTCTGTTCGAGATACATAAAAAACATATAATCACGCTTATTACTCTGAATGGGTAGACAAAGACAGATGGTGCCTGTGTCTTCATCCGCATGGAATTCTGTACGTTGAATCCAAAGGAAACGCATATTAGGGATAAAAAAGTACTGACTATAGATCTATCTCTGTACTAAATTTTAGCCAGATCTGTTCAGCTGTTAGAAAGTGAATGCATTATAAAAACAAACATCCATACATGCTTACAAACTTCGACTTATTCGACTAGATAAAATCAAGAATTTGAAAGTTTGTGAAGATGTTATCGTGTTAATTATTCAATCATTCTCTAACAGCTGAAAGGGTCGGGCTGAAATTTTTAAACAGGGATAGTTTTAGTCCCTCTCTATAAAATAGAGTGCAGAGGGGCTCATGGCGAGACTTTGTCTGTCTGTGACTCTGTCGCATTAAACTACGTCACTAGGTCACGTGGATCATTTGTTCAAAGTTTGAAATAAAACAAAAATGAAAACGTCAATCGGATTGAACTTTCACTTTCACAATAAACGTGTTAGAGAGGGGGAGTCTGGTGAGAACGACCTCACGGCTTTCTTGTTTATTATAGTCAAGAATAAAGTAAGTACTATAGGCTTCTTTTATCCCTGGAATAGGTTCCATGGGTTGCAGTACAAAGAGCAGAATTTTACACTGGTTCAGTCGTGGGTAGTACGTCTATATAAAAAAAATAATTGCGTGTACTTAGTGTACACACGTAAGAAGTGAAACTTCTTCATAAACTTAATTTTCACCTCACCTTAAATTAAGTCAAAAAGTACAAAAGTACAAAAGTCCAAAAGTCCAAAAGTCCAAAAGTCCAAAAGTCCAAAAGTCCAAAAGTCCAAAAGTCCAAAAGTCCAAAAGTCCAAAAGTCCAAAAGTCCAAAAGTCCAAAAGTACAAAGTCCAAAGTCCAAAAGTCCAAAAGGCCAAAAGTCCAAAAGTTCCAAAGTCCCAAGGTCTCAAGGTCCCAAAATCCCAAAGTCCCAAAGTCCCAAAGTCCCAAAGTCCCAAAGTCCCAAAGTCCCAAAGTCCCAAAGTCCCAAAGTCCCAAAGTCCCAAAGGCCAAAAGTCCAAAAGTCCCAAAGTCCCAAAGTCCCAAAGTTCCAAAGTCCCAAAGACCCAAAGTACCAAGGTCCCATCTAAAAGTCCAAAAGTCCCAAAGGCCAAAAGTCCAAAAGTCCCAAAGTCCCAAAGTCCCAAAGTCCCAAAGTCCCAAAGTCCCAAAGTCCCAAAGTCCCAAAGTCCCAAAGTCCCAAAGTCCCAAAGTCCTAAAGTCCCAAAGTCCCAAAGTCCCAAAGTCCCAAAGTCCCAAATTCCCAAAGTCCCAAAGTCCCAAAGTCCCAAAGTCCCAAAGTCTCAAAGTCTCAAAGTCCCAAAGTCCCAAAGTCCCAAAGTCCCAAAGTCCCAAAGTCCCAAAGTCCCAAAGTCCCGAAGTCCCAAAGTTCAAAAGTCCAAAAGTCCCAAAGACCCAAAGTACCAAGGTCCCATCCAAAAGTCCCAAAGACCCAAAGTACCAAGGTCCCATCCAAAAGTCCAAAAGCCCAAAAGTCCAAAAGTCCAAAAGTCCCAAAGTCCCAAAGTCCCAAAGTCCCAAAGTCCCAAAGTCCCAAAGTCCCAAAGTCCCAAAGTCCCAAAGTCCCAAAGTCCCAAAGTCCCAAAGTTCCAAAGTCCCAAAGACCCAAAGTACCAAGATCCCATCCAAAAGTCCAAAAGTCCCAAAGTCCCAAAGGCCAAAAGTCCAAAAGTCCAAAAGTCCAAAAGTCCAAAAGTCCAAAAGTCCAAAAGTCCAAAAGTCCAAAAGTCCAAAAGTCCAAAAGTCCAAAAGTCCAAAAGTCCAAAAGTCCAAAAGTCCAAAAGTCCCAAAGTCCCAAAGCCCCAAAGACCCAAAGTACCAAGGTCCCATCCAAAAGTCCAAAAGTCCAAAAGTCCAAAAGTCCCAAAGTCCCAAAGTCCCAAAGTCCCAAAGTCCCAAAGTCCCAAAGTCCCAAAGTCCCAAAGTTCCAAAGTCCCAAAGACCCAAAGTACGAAGGTCCCATCCAAAAGTCCAAAAGTCTAAAAGTCCAAAAGTTCAAAAGTTCAAAAGTTCAAAAGTTCAAAAGTCCCAAAGTCTCAAAGTTCCAAAGTCCCAAAGACCCAAAGTACCAATGTCCCATCCAAAAGTCCAAAAGTCCAAAAGCCCAAAAGTCAAAAAGTCCAAAAACCCTTAAATGACATGCTATCCCTGGATAAAGTACTCTTAATTCGAATCCACCGTGGTGAGGAACAGAACAAAGATGGCGCGTAACCAAAAATCGTGACGTGACGTGACGCAAATTTTTTTCCAACGCCGATAAAGAAGTTTCACTTCAAAAAAAAGCAGTTTGTCATGAAACTTGTGAGAAAAAACTTTACGACGCGAGTGAATCCGCGGACGTTAGCTAGTAATAAGTAAACTAATCACCTCAAGGGCAAAGTGTGTCAATAGAGTAAGCCAATACTCACAAATAACCTCAATTTTAAACACTGTTTACACTAATCATTAGAATACAAGCAATGATGCTATAAGTACCAGTTTACGATAAGTGAATGGGATAGGATTAAACCTCACGTGAAATAGCACGTCATCATATTGCTAATTGCTAGCTGTTTCCCGCCACTTCGTCCGCGTAAAAGTCGTTATCGCCTCAAAACCAAAAGAATAACATAGACGGAACGTACAGAACTAGCGAGTGAAGCCACCAAATGGGATAACATTCTTTTAGTCTGAGGTTATCGCGAAGCATCATTACCCTCCTTTCGAGCAGTCAGTTAAAAAGTACCCTATTTTCTTCCCTTGGACTTAAACTGTACTGTATACCAAATTTCAATCGGTTCAGCGGTTAAGGCGTGATAACGTAACAGACAGACAGGCAGAGTTACTTTCGCATTTATAATATTAGTAGGGATTATTTTCAGGTAAAAGCTTCGATTCCTGGATTGTTGTTTCTTTAGCGAACAAGAAGTTCAGGATACCAGAGACGGCAAGGTGTATGAAAGGAGGGGTATTTCATTATAGTTCACCGTACACTGAACAACGAGTGCTTTTTTTTATACCACCAAAGTGGCAGACAAGCTACGGCACCACCAGATGTACCGGTGGTCACCGCAGCCTATGGACGTTTGCAACACCAGAGGCGCCACAATCGCGCTGCCGACCCTGTAAAAACCTTCTAAGACCCCTTTTGAAGAACTCCATACTGTAGGCGTTTGGGAAAACCGAGGCAGGGAGATCATTCCATAATCTCAAAGTACGCGAGAGAAAGCGTCTATCTGGTCTTCCTGGGCTCGAGCGCTCAAGCCGCAACGTGGGAGGATGAACACCCTGTCTATGGCGAGCGGTGCGATGATAGAATGTACATGTGCTTGTGCTAGTCTAGATTGCAGTCTCAATCTGTCCACAATGCTATGACAGCCTGTGAAATATCTACACACGCTGACTCAGTACTTTTCTGCGTGATAAAATCCTTCATGGATAGGTACTATGCCAGACACCTACCGACTAAAAAACCTCACGTAACGCCCAACAGCCTACGATTGGGAGCCCCGAGTAAGCTCTCGGAAGGATATCCCAGGACCAGGAACAGACCAACGGCTACCACTGGGCACTGCGGGCTCGCCTAGGGGGTTCGGGTGCAATCCCGCGTCTTTGGGGGGTTTTTCGGATGTTATTACGCTTCTTAGGGGGGGGGGGGGGGGTGTATGAATCCCTTACGTCGTCTAGGGCCTGCTTCTGTAAGGACGGTAAACCGCCCCCTCACCGTCCTCAGGCCCCCGTCATGGAGGCCGATAGTCTTGGGCGTCAGTACTAGAACTACGCGATGAGGATGCTCAGAAAATAGCGAAGCTGGTACATAAAGCACCTGCCTTCTTGGGACTTATCAAAAATGTAATATGTGTCTTAAACCTTCAAATTAGTTACAAAAAGGTACTATGTGTGTTGAAGTTTTACCACAGATTAAATAATAGTTACTACGTAACAGATACATCACTCCCATACTTAACCTCAAAAATATTAGCTATAACATATCGCTACAGTGGAAAACATGTTCTACGACGTATTCCGAGAGTCGAGATTCGTGCGCACACCGTATGATTGCGTCATCGAGTGACAACTATTGACAACATTAGGGTTGTAAGCACGTAACAAAAATACATTATAACCACAAAAAACAATAAACAGTGTCTGAAAAAAAAAACTTAATAATATTTTATAACTTCTTCTCCTTTACATAAGAATTATATTATAACTAGCTGATGCTCGCAGCTTAGCCCGCGTAAAAGTTTGTTTCTTTTCCCGCTTCCAATGGGAACTTATTCCCGGGATAAAAAGTAACCTATGTGTTATTCCAGACTACATTCTATCCCTGTATCAAATATCAGCCAGATCCGTTAGCCGTTAGAGCGTGAAAGAGTAACAAACATTCACACATCTACACATACGCACTCAAACACTTTCGCATTTAATTTTAGAATATTAGTAAGAAGTAAGATGAAAAAAAAAAGCAAGACTAAATAAAGCGAAATATTATTTTACGCGGGAAATGTACATTGGTTGTGCGCACTTCGCTCGGTCTGGCGTGTGGCAGCCCTCTGCCGGTCGGCCACGTTAGTTCTGCGTCATAATACTTAGGAGTAGGTGCTTATAAAACGACTTGTAGCGAGTGACGGAGGCCTGGTTTTACGACAAGAATGACATTGTGTTTTTACCACAGACTTACAATAAGTAGCAGACAAAGCATTAGAGATTGAAAAGTACGCCAAAACTAACACATATAAAAACCACACACACTAACGCAACTACAGGGAAGGAGTTAGCCGCCTAGTTCAATAAGATTTATTTTAATGAAATAAGAGTATCTTAAAATACCTCTTAAGGTTCCGTAGCCAAATGGCAAAAAACGGAACCCTTATAGATTCTTCATGTCTGTCTGTCTGTCCGTCCGAATGTCACAACCACTTTTCTCCGAAACTATAAGACTTGAAACTTGGTAAGTAGATGTATTCTGTGAACCGCATTAAGATTTTTAAATATAACTAGAAAAAAAGCAGTAAATTTTGGGGGTCCCCATACTCAGAACTGAAGCGAAAAGTTTTTTTTTCATCAAACCCATACGTGTGGGGTATCCATAGATAGGTCTTCAAAAATGCTATTGAGGCTAAAGCACCTTTAGAAAAAAATGATGTTACAAAACATCATTTTTTTCTAAAGGTGCTCCCTCACCGGGAGCATTCGCGCGTAATGTAATGTTACGAGTCTAGAATTACAGCCAGTGTGGGAGGTGAACCGAGCATTGCAATGCGCACCTTGTAATGATACAAGACGAGGTTACAGCAGTGAAGCAGGTGATCCGAGCATTGCAATGCGCGCCTTGTAATGATACAATGTGTAACGTTTTGATCCAACTCGTAACATCAATGCGCTTTTTTTGTTGCGGCTGGCCGGCCGCAAAATTGCCGGATTGCAAAATTATCATGAGATTCGTACTCAGCGTACCAAAATCCCCCTTAAACGATACCCATCATGATATTTTGTGATGACGGCGCAGCGGCCATATTGGATTGCAGAATTATCATGTGATTCGTACTCAGCATACCAAAAAACCCCTTAAACGATACCCATCATGAAATTTTGTGATTTCGGCGCGGCTGCCATATTGGATTACAAAATTATCATGTGATTCGTACTCAGCATACCAAAAAACCCCTTAAACGATACCCATCATGAAATTTTGTGATATCGGCGTGGCGGCCATATTGGATTTCAAAACTATCATGTGATTCGTACTCAGCATACAAAAAAACCCCTTAGACGATACCCATCATGAAATTTTGTGATATCGGCGCGGCGGCCATATTGGATTGCAAAATTATCATGTGATTCGTACTCAGCATACCAAAAAACCCTTAAACGATATCCATCATGAAACTTTGTGATTTCGGCGCGGCGGCCATATTGGATTGCAAAACTATCATGAGATTCGTACTCAGCGTACCAAAATCCCCCTTAAACAATACCCATCATGAAATTTTGTGATTTCGGCGCGGCGGCCATATTTGATTGCAAAATTATCATGTGATTCCTACTCAGCATACCAAAAAACCCCTTAGACGATATACCCATCACGAAATTTTGTGAGTTTGCGCGCGGCGACCATATTGGATTGCAAAATTATCATGTGATTCGTACTCAGCATACCAAAAAACCCCTTAAACGATACCCATCATGAAATTTTGTGATATCGGCGTGGCGGCCATATTGGATTTCAAAACTTTTTTTTTTTTTTTTTATACCACTAAGGTGGCAGACAAGCATACGGCCCACCAGGAGGACTGGTGGTCACCGCAGCCTAAGAACGTTTGCAACACCAGAGGCGCCACACTCGCGCTGCCGACCCTGTAAAAACCTTCTTAGACCCCTTTTGAAGAACCCCATACTGTAGGCGTTTGGGAAAACCGAGGCAGGAAGATCATTCCACAACCTAAGCGTGCGCGGAAGAAATCCCCTATCGGATCTAACCGTGCTCGAACGCTCCGGACGTAGGGTGTGAGGATGAAATCCCAGTCTATGGCGAGCGGTGATTATATGATTAACTATCATGTGATTCGTACTCAGCATACAAAAAAACCCCTTAGACGATACCCATCATGAAATTTTGTGATATCGGCGCAGCGGCCAAATTGGATTGCAAAATTATCATGTGTATAGTACTCAGCATACCAAAAAACCCCTTAAACGATACCCATCATGAAATTTTGTGATTTCGGCGTGGCGGCCATATTGGATTGCAAAATTATCATGTGATACGATCTCAGCATACAAAAAAACCCCTTAGACGATACCCATCATGAAATTTTGTGATTTCGGTGCGGCCGCCATATTGGATTGCAAAATTATCATGTGATTCGTACTCACCATACCAAAAAACCCCTTAAACGATACCCATCACGAAAATTTTGTGATTTCGACGCGGCGCCCATATTGGATTGCAAAATTATCACGTGATTCGTACTCAGCATACCAAGAAACCCCTTAAGCAATACCCATCACGAAATTTTGTGATTTCGGCGCGGCGGCCATATTGGATTGCAAAATTATCATGAGATTCGTACTCAACGTACCAAAATCCCCCTTAAACAATACCCATCATGAAATTTTGTGATTTCGGCGCGGCGGCCATATTTGATTGCAAAATTATCATGTGATTCGTACTCAGCATACCAAAAACCCCCTTTAACGATACCCATCATGAAATTTTGTGATTTCAGCGCGGCGGCCATATTGGATTGCAAAAGTATCATGAGATTCGTACTCAGCGTACCAAAATCCCCCTTAAACGATACCCATCATGAAATTTTGTGATTTCGGCGCGGCGGCCAAATTGGATTGCAAAATTATCATGTGATTCGTACTCAGCGTACCAAAATCCCCCTTAAAAAGAGTTTCCAGTTCTATGATCCGATTCAAAATCGCAATAAAAACCATTTCTGCTAATAGTTTTGCACCAATTTTTTTAAAACCTTCTCCTGACAGAAACAAACACAACAAAAAAGAATTAGCGAAATCGGTCCAGCATTTCACGCGTGATGCCGTGACCACAGAAATCGGGCTTCATTTTTATATATTGTTTACTTAATATCATCGAAGATTACAGGCATTATATTAAAATGCAATTCTGAACTAATTAAATGCTGAATCACAGTTTGCCACACTTAATTTTATGTTAGCATTTTTAATCTTGAAAAGAAGTGCCTGAGTTTGGCCCCTACATTAATGAGAGGTATCTAATACGTCAAACTGCAGCATCGGCAGCTTATTTCTTTCAAAAACCAGGCGTACGTCATTTTTTTTAACATGTCATGTATAGTGTTGCTATACGTGTAGAAACGAGATAGCAGCATTCACTAACCCCTTAGAGCGAGCGGAATGGAAAGACCAACGCACACAAACATAATTAATGTTTCGTCTGCTACTTATTGTACGTCTGTGGTTTTTACAACATTTCGCCAGTTCACATTGCGTGAAGTTGCATTATTTTTGTTGCTCTTTACGATAATATTATATTACCTTTTATTGAGTAAGAGTAAGTACTTTACAACTGGCCACATCTGTAAAATAACCATTAGATGGTTGATGGAGCAAACGAGTTCTGGAATGGACATCGCGGATCTGACAACGAAAGGTAGGACGACGACCTAGAAAAAGCCTGGAAATGGTCGCAGGTAGGGACTGGATGTGGAAGGCGCAGGACCGAGTGTCGTGGTTGGAATTGGGAGATAAAACGGCGACCAGGAGGAGCGAGGAGGACTGACTGCTATAGGCTGATTTGATTTTGTTTCAGTGGACATGCAATTGTGACAGTTTTATTTGTCGTTGTATGTCTCTGCGGACGCCTTTGGGGATAAAGGCATGTAAGTACGTATGTAGTAATTAGTAATGGATTGTAGAACGCAGGTGGGGTAGTTTTTTTTACGAGTGCCTAAGGTCGGGAGCCCCGTGTAAGCCCTTGGAAAGATGTCCCAAAGTTACCAACCATCCTCAGGCCGCCGCGCCGGTCAAGGCGCTCACGTCGCAGACTGCAGTACTCGGATGGGAGAATAATCTCCCGTTCCCTTCCCGCCGCTTCTTTCACGAGCATGACCTGCCCGCAGAAAGACGCGGCGGGCGCCTTGCGGGCGCGGCAGCGTCCCACTTACTCCCGTTGGAGATCATGGCTCGTACCAAGGTCTTCAGCTAATGAATGTCGATGTCCAGACTCACCAAAGACTTGGCGCTGTTGCGTCCACGCTGAGCATTTCACCAATTATGTGAGCTGTGTCCTCGCCGCGTTCTTTTCAGTGTTGGCACTCGGCTGTGTGTGGCACAAATTAGAGATAGTACAGATGGAAATCTCGTGTATGTGCTTTTTTTTCGCCCCTACCCTCTGCTACACACACTCGAGCACAAATCAGTATCGGAAACTACTATGAAAATCTCCTGTCCACGAGGACAGACTGAATTCACAGACACGAGTCTGTGAATTCAGTGAGCGGTGTCTATGTGTGCGTCCTCAGCGAATTTAGTATGTAGGTTTCCATCTAGAATTCTAGACTATCTCTAATTTGTGGCCGTCTCCCGGTGTACTTATACATAAGTTAGATAGGTTCCATAATGCGGAATGTGATACTATGTGGAAATAAACAGGTCCTTAGACAAGGCCAGGTAAATTACATTTATGAATGCATAATGTATTGTATTCAAGTTTTGCGTACATTTACATTATCCACGGTTATAATTACATGCATGCAAGAAGCTATTTACGTATTGCTTTAGATATTACATTATTAAAATGCTAACTGTGTACTAAAATTGATTATTAACATTATTTATTTTTATTTACTACTTCTAATCCCTATACCTATATGTTACCTCCTTATCTGGGTAAGTGCAAGTCAGTATCGCACACGGAATTTTCCGATTCCGTGCTTCGGAAGGCACGATAAGCCGTTGGTCCCGGTTGTCAGTAAAATGACAGTCGTTAAGCCATTTTTATTTATTTAATCATGAACAATATAAATTGTGTCTGATATAGGTAATATATGATGATTCATTTAAACTATACCTATGCTAAACAATTCATCAGAATAATTTCAACACATCATATTAACATTGATAGAATTTACATGCAAAACAAAAAAAAAAAAAAAATAACAGAATTCATAATGTCAATGTCACAAACAAACAAAAGAACAAAAATTACAACCACGGTCAGCTAGGAATTTATAATGTCACATAATAAAATAATATTTGCCTACAACTTATTTCAAATAGTTCAATGTCAATAATACCAGTGTAGAAGTCAATTAGAAGTTTATTTGATTGTCATGAAATCCGACACAGAATACAAGCACGATTCCAATAAAAGGGCCCTTAATTTATTCCTAAAAGTATTTCTCTTGTGCACTAATATTTTTAGGTGGTTAGGTAACTTGTTAAACATTACTACTGCCTGATATTTCGAACAATGCTTTACTATTTCCAATTTAGGAATTATGGTATTTTTAACAGCCATTCTTCGCGTATTTTCTCTTTCTTGGCGCTCAGTTTGTGACTCATATTTATTTAAATATTTTGCGAAGTCGCTTAATATAACCATTATGTACAGGCTAGGCACCGTTAATATATTTAATTTTATAAAGTGCTCTCTGCACGATTCATATTGTGGAATTTTAACTATAGTTCTAATAGCACGCTTTTGCAAAATAAACGCTCTTTCTATATTATAATTGTAGCTATTTCCCCAGTGCATAACGCTGTACCTGATCCTGGATTCAACAAGCGCGTAGTAAACAGTTTTGAGTTGATTGATATTTAATTCATCTCTAAGACTCCTGAGTGCGAAACACGCTGATGATATTGAAGCATCTATGGCATCAAGCTCTTGTTTCCAATTTAATTGCGAGTCTATGTTTACGCCTAAAAATTTTGCATTTTTCACGGGTTCAATTTTATTGCCATTCAATTCCAAATTTATTTGTTCATTATTTTTAGCAGTAGTTTTAAATAATATAATGTTTGTTTTGCTGGAATTCAATATTAAATTATTTGCTATAAACCATTTATATAACCTGTCCATATAATTATTTGCCTTAATTTTTAAGTTGTCCAATTGGTTTTCCCCTACTATTATATTTGTATCATCTGCAAATACAACAAGTTTCGCGTCAGGCTGGTAGTTATTCATATAGTCAATTAAATCATTTGTAAATATTATATATAAAATAGGTCCTAATATCGACCCTTGAGGCACACCACGTTTTATATTTTGGATTTTAGAATTATATACCGCTTCGTGTTTATTTTCGTCAACATTTTTTATTTCAACACACATGCGCCTATTTCTCAAGTAAGAAGCTAACAGTTTTTGTGCGTTACCCCTAACTCCATAATATTCCAATTTGGCAAGTAGTAGCTCGTAGTCAATTGTGTCAAAAGCAGAGGAGAGATCCACAAATATCCCCACCACTCTTAACTTTTCATTTAATTTACTGACCACGTCATTTACCAATGTGTTTATTGCATCTGAAGTACCAACACCTTTTTGATAGCCAAACTGCCTTAAGTTTATAATTCTATTCCTATTGAAATGTCTCATGATTTGAGACTTAATCACTTTTTCAAAGAGTTTTGAAAGTGTTGGTAGCAAGGATATAGGTCGGTAATTTTTTAATTCAGTTTTTGATCCCTTTTTATGTATTGGAATAATTTTTGCCAATTTCAATTGATCGGGGAAAATGCACTCCTCTATGCAATTATTAAAGAACGCTGAAAGCGGATGAGCTAATATATCTATATTATCCTTTAGTACTGAAATTGGTATGTCATCGAAACCGCAAGAAGTTTTATTTTTCATTTTGCAAACCAATTTTCTAATTTCATGAGGTGTTGTTAATTCAAAGGTTAAAAGCTGGTCTATTTGTGTTATGGACTCTTGCAATAAAGACAAAGCCAGGCTTTTTTGGTTACCCTCTGTGGTTGCCTTATACACGAAGTGATCGGCGAACTTATTGGCTATTTCAGCTGGATCTGTAATGACTTTATTTTCGATTTTAAGTAAAATTGGTTTTATGTGCCTATTTTGTACCTTCTTTGTATATTGATTTACAAGTCTCCATGTTTCTTTTGGGATATTTTTGGCTTTATGAAGATGTTTACAAATAGCTAACTTTTTTGCTTGTATTACAACTTTCCTATAAATTCTTATGTACTGTCTTTTATAATTAGCTAGGGTAACATTCCTAGGGGTACCTGTACATAAGACTCTTTTCATTTTACTAGATATTCTAACGCCTTTGGTAATCCATTTAATTGTATTGTTTTTCTTTGAATTAATTTTCAGTGTCTTTTTCTTGAAGCAGTTACGAAATATTTTTCTAAAAGTGTTCAAAAAATTATTTATACCCATGTTGACAAGTTTTTTTTTTGTAATGTGTGTCCTAAACACTGCGTTACATTTCTTAGTAATTGTTCTTTTTCTGATAAATAATGTATTTTCAGAATTTGTGGAGTGTCTACTAATTTTATCTAAAACAACGTTACAGAGCAGTCCTCCATGACCATCCCCTAACCCATTGTGGTCTACATAACACCCTTCTATGCTATCTTCACCAATATTGGTTAATATATTGTCTAACCCTAAACGAATCTCATTTCGAATGAAAGTTATACTATTAATTAAATATTTAAAATTGTAACAAGTCAATAAGTTTATAAATATATTTTTTTGATTACTGTCAATACAAACGTCAATATTAAAATCTCCACAGATTAAACATTTTTTATCCATAAAATGGTCTAATAATTTTTCTAAACTCGAAATAAAACTATCGAAGTTACTGTCATATGGGGTTCTATAACAACAAATAATATTCAAACCCGTGTCTAAATCTTTAACACCACAAACTTCAAAATAATCTATTTTATATAATTTTTCAATTGAATCAATATTTTCGCTTGACCTATTTTTATGGGCAAGGATTAAACTGCCACCTCTTTTTTTCTTTACCCTTGCATTATAAGAAATCAGATTATATTCTGAAAATTTAAAGATTGGAGCTGACACGGAATTCAGAAAATGCTCCGTTATACACAAATAATCAAAACAATAGTTAAAAGTATCAAGGTATATCTCAAATTCATGTTTCTTATTGCTTATTCCACACAAATTTTGGTGAAAAATATTTATGTTATTTATCTCCGGTACACTTACATCCCTACCGACAAGACCTTCCATAGCATTATTATTTACGAAAAAACTCACCGTCTAAAGTTTGAGTAGCAGTACTTCTAGTTGACTTCTTTTCCGGTTGTATAAGGGAAATATTTTCTATGTAATTGGCATACTTAATTTTATACTGTACTCGCAGTATTTCCCTATAGATTAATTTACAAGCTTCATGTTGGTTAAGGTAACGGCTTTTTTTAGCATAGAAGTCGTTATCCAGTGATACAAAACTTGAGTTTATACAATTACTACAAATAAATCTCAATACGCGATTCACATTAAATACATTGAGGTGTCTATTATAGTATATTTTGCCAACAAGAACATTTGTGTTGTTTAAAAGTTGCAAGGTAGAATACAAAGAACTCGAAATACTAAGAGGGTTAGCATCGCATGATCCTGCCATTATTAAAATAAAGTCCGATTTCGTAAAATTCTTACACATTGCTTCACATGAGCTTAGTATTTGATACAGAGACGCATGTGGTTTGATAAAAGCTGTAACTTTAAACGAGTCTCCAATAAGTTTTTGTAATTTTTCTCGCATCTTGCAACCAGATTGATCCGCGAATATTGCAATTCTATGCTGTTGTACGGACATCTCCTGTAGCGGTTTATTAACATTATTATACTGTATATCGGGCTTCTCTGTCTGCCTCTCAATCTCTGCAACTGAGTGACTATTATCTGTTTGTGTTTGGATACGATAATCCGACACAAAATCAAGAGATTTAAGCTGTTCCTTATTTCTTTTACCTGGGGTAGTGGAAGTGGTTTCGCATAGCTTGTTTTTATTTACGTTTCTAACCCGTCCTTGATATTGAGGAGAATAGAATATCTTTGACTTCTGTGGAGAATCAGTCGTATCCATGCCCAACGATTTGTAGCTTTTTATCGCGTTTTCATAGTACTTTACTTTATTTCTTAACGATTGATTTTCTTTAGACAGATTATTAATTTCTGTATTGGCTGATTGTAGATCCAACTTGAGTTTATTTATTTCTGCATTAATTAAGTCATCCTTAGTACTTTCCGAAGTGGGTAAACGAAAAAAGTTGAAGGCCTTATGGGCGGCTTGAAAAAATTTCAACTGTGGGTCGTCACAACCTGCGCCCGAGTCGGCAGCGCGTGTGTAGCACCTCTGGTGTTGCAAACGTCTATAGGCTACGGTTACCAACCTTCCGGTGGGCCGTAAGCTTGTCTGCCACTTAAGTAGTATAAAAAAAAAATAACACGGAGGGTTAACTGCCAAATAACGGCAAACTAATTTGAGCTAATTCAATAAAAAAACTAATTTGAGCTTGTTGATAGTGGCAACAGAAATAGATATATCATCTGTGCAAATTTTAACTGTCTAGTTTAGCTATTGCTGTTCATTAGGTACAGTCTGGTCACTGACAAAACAGACAGACAGACCGACATCGAAGTCTCTAATAAGGTCCCGGTTTTACCCTTTGGGTTTAGAACTCTAAAAAGCTTTTATTTAGTGGATGTCATGGGTTGAGGGTTAACCTAAAACTTAGCCACAATACACACATACATTAAAGAATTGAGAATACGTCGGTAATCTTATTAAGCCAAGTTAAAGACCTTGCAAGTGGCTTTTAGCAGCTTCAAGACCTAGAGTTAGGATAACCCCATTCTCATGACAGTGGGTACCTCAACTCAATAATGGTCTAAGATGCCATAGAGAATCGTTATTTGTGTCATCGATAACTTGATTATTTTTTTATCAAACGGCGCGTGACGGGAGCGGCATAGGAACAGTCGTCAGCTAGAAATTACTTGCGTTGATGACAATGCATTAGACCCAAAAAATATTGGAATGTCTTAAAAAATTCACGAAATAAAATTATTTGTATATAAATATGTGTAAATTTACGAAATAAAACTATCTGTATTTGTATTCTTGACTGCAATTTTTTTCTTACAGATTTTTTTAAATGCAACGCTCACGCTCTGATATCTGAATGGATTTGGCTGAAATTTGATTCAGGGGTAGTAGATTATAGTCTGGAATAACACAAAGGGTAATTTTTATCGCTGGATTATACTCCCATGTCATTTAGGAATGGGAACAAAATTCCACTCGGACAAAGTTAAATATAAAAAAACTTGAGAGGTGTCAAGGGACACCCGTATAGAAGTTTATATATACTTAGTTTCAATATTTTTTTTTATTATTGACAAATATAATGTAAGTTAATATTACATTATATTTGTTAATAATAGAAAAAAATAATCAGTAGGCACAATTTTAGTAAATATATGAAAAACAAAAACTAACACAAAAACAAATATAAAATAAAAAACTTTTCAGAGCGAAACTCCTATTTGCTTTGGTGTTGCTCGTAGAATTCATGTTCGTCCCCTGGCTAGCACTACCACTAACACTACCAAAAGTGTCGTTACAACTTTTGGTCCAATTTTTTTTCGTCTAGCCCCCTTTCGCAACGCACGATAAGGAACTTCGTTCCAAAAACGTAATATCATGAACGCAGATCTGTTTTTTAAGTTAATGATATTGATAGTATCGTGGTTCGATTAATTTGTTTGATGAACAAGAACGGGAAATTCTTTTTTATATTGAGCTCGCCAAAATGATGCCGTCCGCCTGATGGAGATTCATGGCGAAATCTAACGACGGGGGGCTCTTTGACAATCCATAGTAGAACTATAGAAAAGCAGAAGAGTGGGAGGAGAAACCCACAACACACCACAATCCTAGCGCACAACAGTCAAGAACTACATAAGGAGTGTTCAAGTAAAGGGGAGTGTCGCAGTGGTAGGCATAGGTCTGTTGGGAGTCCTGGGGTATCCTTCAAACGGCTTACCCGGGACTCCCGGCCGTAGACAGTTGTAGGGCATCGTGTGGTTTTAGTCGGTAGGAGTTCGGCATAGCAGCCATGTAGGATATTCAAAAATCTTATTATAAAAAAAAGGAATGTACTTAGGAGAGGTAACGCTTACTTCCCAAACAAGATTGTTATTCAAGTGTAAAGTGTTGTGGACATTGTCAACTATTATCACGGACTCTGGTAGATTTCACCTCTCCTTTATAATCCTTCTCCTTGCTATTTCGTATAAAAAGTTTAATCTTAGGGGAGGACCCCCTTCGATTTAACTTTTTATACGAAATCATCAGCTTCCGTTGTAAATAGTAATTCGTTAAACAATACACATTAAATCACTATGTATTCTTGCAGCATATCTCTGTGTGTGATCGAAGACACGTCCATCATGTTCGTGAGGAACTTTGACAATACTTCGTACAACAATTAATATTCACCTATTAGATATTCCACGCTCGCTGAGGTGCGTGTTTCTACCAAGCATACATTATTGTGATGGTTACCCCTGAGTTTCTTGTATATTTTTTAAATGGCACCCATTTTCTGTCTTCTTAAAACTGATACGACAATCCTGCTAATATTTTATAAGATGTTTTGTGTGTTTGGTATTCAATCACACTGATCCAGCTGAAATTTAGTATAGCGATGGATAGTTTTTTTTAACGTGAGTAAAATCCTACAGCCCAGGGATGCTATGCTGAACTCCTACCGACTTAAAACCACAAGTTTCCTACCTAATGCCAACGGTCGGGAGCTCCGGGTAAGCCCTCGGATGACCTCAGGACTCCCAACAGGACGAGATGGATAGTCTGGTCTCGCGCGGAATATGTTCGCACGGCATGCGGAAACGGAAACGGACACAAACAGACACCATTTAAATTTTTTTTTCATGTGGAAACCCCTCATTGTTACTATACCGGACTCCTACCGACTAAATCGACATGGTGTCCAACCACAGTCTAAGGTCGGGTACCCTGGGTAAGCCCTCGGAAGGGTGTCACAGTCCACGGAAATCATCTTACTACGCAATAAGTTTCATTCGAAATCGACTAATAAGACCAGCCGAATACATATTTGAACTTTCGATTGCTTTTATTTATTCAACATAGAAGCTATGTTAGATGTTTGAAATAGTGTTACGTGAATACTTTTTATGACATTTGCGAGACCGAGGTTAGATTGGAACGTGATTTTGGCCATTTGGAGAATTGGCCTTCTGTTGAAGATCAGAATGAAACACTTAATATTTATGAAATGGCTTTTCCAAAATCTAGCACCACTTTTGCACTCCAAATGAGAAATGTGTCCTACGAATCTTTACCAATAATAAAAAAAAGTGTGTGCGTGTAACCTTTACGCGCCATTGAAGTTTTACCATTGACGGCATCAAATGTTATATTAATATCATTCATTCGAATTTTGAATAGCTGTAACTACGTTTCCGCTATTCAAAATTCAAATAGTAAGCGTTACTTCCGTCAGAAAAAAATATGAGTTACCCCTAGTCGCGCCTTAAGATGTTTTACTTCAAAAAAGAAAGAATCGTATTTTTTATGTACCTATGTATACTACTGGACGGATCTCGATAATTCTTTCACCATTAGAATGCTATGTTATCCTTAAAATGTAAATATCGGCAAGCATGAATACGTTAAATGTCTGTTACAGGGTTCCTGGTATGACACAGGTATAGTAGAGTACACCTACAGCTTGACAAAATGACAGAAGTGACGTTTATGACAGCATTCTGACAATGTTGCCAACATGCAAAATATTATTTCCGATTCTAGACTTTTTTGCCAAGCATTGTGCACATAATAAATTTAGCACGAACAAAAGAGTTTTCTCGTAACATTACCCTGCACGCAACCATTTAACTATGTATTCAGTTTGCAGCATGTTTACAAAACAACACGGCGATGCGACCAGTATGCAAATGATGCATGTCATAAATACCATTAAGGTATGTATTTCTGTAGAGTGTAAAACAGTGTTTTACATGTTATTATTCTACTAGCGTACCGGGTCCAATCGTATTTCCAAAACTTCCAACAATAGATTGAAATATACACACAAAATCAAATTCAAATCTGTCAGTCAGTTTAGGAGAAGTTAGAACACACGTACAGAAGAATTCTCTTCTTCTTCTCCTGTTACAAACCCGGGTTCTTCTAACGGAGCGTGAAGAAATACATGAGATATTTATTATTATTACTGCTCCGCTACCTATCTCCGCTAGTATCATGTTCATGACGATACAGATACAAACATGTATGCCCCCGTTACTCCAGAATAATTTGACATTCTAACAGCGAAAGAGCTTTTAAATTTGGTTTAGTAGTGCCAGAGTTCATCGATTACAGTTCCAGTCCTTGCCACTCCTTCCAAGTCGTCGGTCTATCTGGAGGGTTTATAATTCTTCTTAGTCGTTCACTCTTGGCAGAGTAGTCGTGGTTGATGATGCTGTATTTTCATTGGCCACAGCTGCCTTTGCGTTGCGTCGCCACTTGTTCCGGTCTTCAGCGTCTGGTGAACTCTGGATTATGGTGGTTTGAGTCTTAGTCCTTATTAGGTCTGTCCAACGTGTAGGTGACCGGCCGCGAGATCTTTTGCCCTGCACGTGTCCTTTCCTTGGACAACGAGTCTCTCCATTGAGTGTTCGTTCCGAACAACGTGTCCGAAATATTTGAGGATAGCCACCTTAGGAAATTGGTGACTTAGCTTCCAATAAATTGCGGTTCTGCAGTGACATTCGAATTAGCGAGGTCACTAAGCGGATGACATGGGTACATAAGCACTAAAGAAAATGCAAATGAGCTTTGACACTGGCTAAGCCCGGTCATTTAAAATAGATGGCCTTCGACACTAGTGCGAAGTAAAACATCATTTAGTAAGCAGGTTTCTAAAGGTCTCTCAATGTTAAATCATGCAAGTCGAGCAACAAGCCTCATTGATGGAGAGGCGAGATGGCCTCGAGACGTATGAGGATGATATTTCGTCTATCCGTGAATATTTCAACACGGCAATAGTCTCACCACCTATTACGTGGGACATAAAACTATAAGGTGTGGGAGTATACTATGCCTCTGCCTAACCCTACGGGGATAAAGGCGCGACTATATGCATGTATGTATGTATGCGAATACTTGGCCTGGATCAATGTGCAAAGTGCCAACTGCAAACTCTCAAAAATCTTCACCATTTTTGACTAATAGGCAATCGATTTCTGATTTTAAACATGGCAACATTATAATCAAGTACGATATAAGAACACCATGAAAATATAAAAATAACGGAACACATAGAACTAAAAAATGAATGAATATACAGAGCTCTTAGTAAAGTTGCTGACAGTCTAGCGGTCTAGCCAATATTGTGGTCTAGCCGAGTTTGTTGTTCGAAACTAAAATACCTAGTCAGTTTCGGCTTAAGTGAGACTTGGTTAGACAACCCTAAAAGTCTACGTGTCAACTGGCAAACGGTCCCTAGCTTTATACTGTGGAATAATGCGGCTTATGGAATGTCACATCAAGGTTGGCACTAACGAATTGTCACTTCACTTTAAAAGTTTTTGCTGTTTCGCCATAGATTTATCATTAACCTCACAAAAGACTTTTCATACAGATATATTCGTTTCATCTAGAAGTTTTTCATAAAGAAAATACTTAAAGCTATTTCTTCAATATACTGCACTGTTGGTACGAAAGTAATGTAAATTTATGTATCTTTAAACGAAATCAATGAGCAATTAAATTTTCACTAAAACATTATAAATAGGTTTTGGAAAGGATTCCGGCTTCCTCCTTGCGAGCACAAATTTTCCGCAAAAATATTTGCCAACTTTTGTTGGAGGTATGTTTGTTACTGACATAAAAGCAAGCAATGTTTGGGCTATAACATGACTGCAGATAACTAATGGAATCAGGCGTTTCATGGCAGAAATCCATTCTAGAACGATAATAAAAGAGGGGAGGGAAAGGAACCCGCCTCACTCCCTCGATTCGTCAATCCTAACGTACAGCAGTCATCCGAACTCCTCAGGAAAGGAATTCCTTTCCTGAGGAGTTCGGATGACTGCTGTTTGTTGAGTTCGTTTCGTATCTTCCTCCCCTTTTTTATCATCATTCTATAACTGCAGACTTTTTTTAAGTCAAGAATGCGCTATTAAGATCGTCAATTTTCGGATTGTAGGAGGGTTTATATGAGGCGACTTCTTTCGCAAAAAAGTCTTGATAGGGTTAACTTGGAAAAGATTTAGGCTGAGCGCAGACTATAGTCACAACAGTTTTAAGACAGACTATCTCTCTACGAGATAAATAGAGAGGCGCACACTTAGAACAAAACGTCTCTTAGACAAAGCTGTCTTTACCTACAAGGCGACAAGTCTGACTAACGTTTGTCGGCTTCCCTTTTATATGCATGCGGGCGCGCACATCAAAGACAAAACTGTCTTGCGCAAAACAGTACCCGATGATGTCCTGACATATAGCATAGCTTTCCGAACCGTGCCATATGGCATTCGAACAGTACCCGGACCAGTACCCGGTCTTTCGTACAAGTACATACAGCGTTCTGATTGTTCTGACAGGTTTGTTGACCTTCATATATTCCCGCTTTGCAAAAAATAAGGGAGGGGGGGGGGGGGGGCGAGGGTCACTTATGTTTGTATGTGTTTGCCCCTTATGGTTGGGGCTTTCTTAAAGGGGATGAAAATTTTGTTGTATTTGCAATATCAGGATATCACGCACGGTTTTCGATATACAAGATTTAGAAAAAAAATCTAACTAACTAACTAACTATCTTTACGCCAAATCCCTTGCGGGGTAGGCAGAAAGAACCGAGCGCCACACGGCACGGTCCATACACACCTCACTTGCTTCTTCAACTTTCATTTTTCTTTTCATGCATGCACGTCGGTTCCTACGGCTCTTGACACCACCTTCTACTAACACACGATTAATTTGGTCGTTGTAGGTGTGTCGTGGCCTTCCCCGACTCCTACGTCCATCCACTTTCGCGTTGTATATCTGTTTTGTCATTCTTTCATCTCCCATTCGTTCCACATGCCCGAACCATCGTAGCATGCCCTTCCTTACTTTAACACCGACACTCTCTTTCAGATCAACTCTCTTTCTTACATCTTCATCCCGAACGCGATCTGCGAGCGTTACTCCGCAGATTTTGCGTAGCGCGCGCATCTCGACCGCGTTTATTCTACTTTCATGCGTTTCCTGCCATACCCAACTCTCGCTTCCATACGTTAGCGTAGGTATCAGCACCGCATTGTGTACTGCGAGCTGGGCCTTTTGACTTAAGGCCTTGGTACCTAAAAGTTTGCCTAACGCCCGCAGTTACCCTCTTTTCTACATCAGCGGTGTACCGTCCATCCCTGCAGTACAGTTATCCTGGCATTCGTTCTGTCCTCTTCTCTTTCAAATAAGCCTCTCATTAGACAATCATCTTTCATCGTTGTGACTAGTTCTGATGGCGATTCGAAATAAAATCTACCTTGTAATCATTCTCTTATATGAAACTGCTAGCTGATGAGGATGACTGCAACACCGCCAGCATGGACCCTTTTTGACGATTGATATCAAACCAACAAATAAACCTACAGGCAACATTATGCCACCTTAGTGGTATAAAAAATCGTTATTCGTAATGTATATTTGGCGGATGGGGGCTTTCAAAGGGGGGTCAAAATTGCCATTATTTTAACGATAGCACGCACCGTTTTCGAGATAATTAAAAACTGTAACATGATTACACAAAAGATAGGTATTTGTTTATCAGAACGAATAATATTACCAGCTGCGATGTAGTTCCAATTCATTTTTTAGATATACAGAATGATGTATATGTCACTTTTTCTTCATTTATCATAATAATAAATATTATTCGTTTAATGTATTATTATCTGGCAGGTACTACACGTGCCTCGACTAATGGGCTCTTATATGGTCAATATGCACTTGACAAGTCGATTAAAATATGAATGAAAGTAGCTTCAGTGTGCATGATTTCTTTGCACGTGTGTATGCATCGACGTGTATGTACACTTGATATTGACTCAAGTCGCTTGACCATCTCCTGAGCCCAATAAGCTGGCAGGCGTGCCTTAAGTATTCATATAACATTCAACAGTGTTCCTTACTTACTACTCGTACGCTTTAAGTTGAGATACACTACGGAACAAAATGTTCCCAAGCGTGCATCAATCCGGTCACCCGGTCGCTCGGACCACAGATAGTATAATATATTCTATCTCGGACTCGGACGCGGTCGAACGTCGACTGTACGCGCCCGAGCGGTATATCGCGTCCGAAAATGGTCTTGGGTCTTGTTAAATTTTGTCGCGTACTGGGTACTGAACCAGTACTCGGTTATGCCATATAACACGTCCGGCAGTACGAACAGTACCTACCCACGGTGTTCGTGTGATGCGTATCGTAGACAAAACAGTTTTGTCTAAGGTGTGCGACGTGTCGTAGACAGAACAGTTTCGTTTTAATCTTAAAACAGACTTGTCTATGTGAGGCAAGTCTGTCTTAAAACTGTCGTGACTATAATCTGCGCTCAGCCTTAGCGTACCCATAAAAATAATTAAAGTGAGCCTAGGACCACATTTATTGTTCAGAAATATTTTTCTATTAAAAATAATAATCCAACTTTTCACAACCTTAGTATTTACTAAGGTTCTGAAAAGCTGGATTATTATTTTTAATTATTATTTTGAATTTTTGTAACGAAACTATAATTTTAGTACTTTTGAACACTTTAGTATCTAATGCGGTGACATCAATGCGAGTGCGTCAATCAGAAACCGTCGACACTGTCCGGTCCAGTTAACACTCGAATGACATTGTAACTGTTAGTTTTTATATCCAGCTGTATCAAGTTCATGGGCTTAGATGGTAACCTGGTACGTGCAAAAATTTGACTATTTTTTTCACGGGAAAATTCGAGTCATAAGATCTTTATCTTGCAAAAGACTCGCGTCACGCGGTTTCACCAGCGTAGCTCCCGTTCCCGTGGGAATATGGGAATAAAATATAGCCTATGTTCACCAGGGATACTGTAGGTTCCCAACAGTGAAAGAATTTTTCATATTGGTTCAGTAGTTTCGGAGCTTATTCAATGCAAACAATCAAATCTTTACACTTTATAGTACGAGTATAAAGTATGTACCTAATTTTGGTGGAAACTTCATTAGCCTAAACCAGTGATGGGCAAAGTACGGCCCGCGTGCCAACTCCGGCCCGCCGACGATCCTTCGACATGAATAGGTACCTACTATATGGCCTGCAATATTTCTATATCGACGATCGAGAAGTATTATGTAGATTCTATTTTTCGTCCATGAAATTGGGGAACAACTCAATCACAAACCGACTTACTGATGAACACTTTTCGTACTGCTGAAAGTTACTTCGTCACAACTCGAACTTGCATTCGACCGATTGTGCCTTAGCACATAGGTAAAAGCAATTACATACGTCCCACACGTCTACTATGGCAGGACCTTTCGAATAACAGTTAGATTCAATTATTTTACGTTTGTGCAAGTGTATAAAACTGTGAAGTTTATGTATGGTATATGATTAAAAGTTTTAGCACAAAAACCCTTTTAGGGTTCTGTACCCAAAGGGTAAACACGGGACCCTATTCCAGAGACTTCGCACACCGTCATGAGACTGTATCTCAGGAACTGTGATAGCTAGAGAGCTGAAATTTTCACAGATGATGTATTTCCCCTATGACAAAAAATACTAAAATCATAAAAAAAGTGGGACCATGGGAGGCTCCCATACAACAAACATGAATTTTGCCGTTTTTGGGACGAAACCTTAAATGTCCGACTCGCGCTTGGCCGGTTTTTTTATCCATAATCTGGCCCTTCCCTCAGAATTCACAAATTTTCTGGCCCTCCACTAAAAAGTTTGCCCACCACTGGCCTAAACATACGGCACTTCTTCATATTTAGCGTATTCCCAGATGCTTCGAATCCTACGTGGGTTCAGAGGATTTTCTGGTAGCTAGAATGAGCTATGATTTGGCTTTTAATTTCATCCTCCTCAGGTTCCTAGTACATCAGTACAATCTACATTCCTGGAGCACTCTTAACCAATCCCAAAACCGAAAAGTCGTAGTTTGATGTTGTTTATCTACGAGTGGCAATCCTCATGGATGTTATATTGGCTTTCTATCGACTAAAACCATGCCGTGCCCTACCATCTGCCCATAGCCGATGGTCCAGACTGCATCCTCGGAAGAACCTCACTGAATATATTGCTAAAGACCGTTCGAAACAAAGGAAAAAGATTAGAAAGTCGGCTGAAACCCGGTAACAAACTTGATGGTGACCAGCAAACGCTATCGGCTCATATATCTACATTTTAATGTTCGGAGAATGAATCCTGGACACTTCACCGTGTAACTTATGCTCTACTAAACCCTTCTGCCAAAGCTAATCTGGTAGTAACTTTGTAGCTGAGATATAGGCAACGACCGTAGCGGTCGTCGAGTCACTTAACAGACAGCATTATTACGGGTACGATTAGGCCTTGGTTCTACTATACCGTAACGGTGGATTTGCTGGAATTCGGAGGAGACAAGACATAGAGGTGTTCTTGACATTATCGAGTTGATATTACACTGGAGTCGGGTCTTCAAATCAAACAAATTTAGGAACTACTTGTGGATAATTTGTTGTTATGGTGGTATCGTAAAATGCTTAATATGTATAGAGTACTAAAAGTATGTAAGTATTTTGCAAGCCCAGATATAGGCAACGAACATAGCGGTCGTCGAGTCGTTTAACAGAGAATAATGCTTATTACGGGTAACTCATCGATTCTACTTAGACAAAACGGTCGTTATGCAGGAATCAGGAGATGCTAAGATGAAGTGTTCAGTGTTCTCAATACTGAGTTAACATTACACCGGAGCTCGGAGAGTCGAATGTTCGCACAGAAATCAGAAAAAAGAATGCTTGCCTCAGCCGAATTCAGACCAGATTTACGAAAACTGTTATGGTTGTACCGTAAAATGGTTATAGAGAGTACTGACCATACTTTGCACCTTGCAGCTCACTTCATGTTTTCATATAAAAATTCAGCAAGAATGCCGAACACGGCAACTTTGCAATGTCCAGCATAACGTGACTAATCAATCAATCAATCTACAGTGCACTTACGCTACAATACACGGTCCCGCGTCTTTCGCGTCCAATCACACTCTGCGACTTTTTCAAATCGTCGGTCCTTGTGAATAGTACATCCATTTACCGGACAAATTCAACAATATGTCCGGCTCGGTATAGTGGGAAAGAGGACTTAATCTTGTATTGGCAGAGTGCCAAGATAAGTTAGTCACGGAGGAATACCTTTCGTGTTAATCATGGAATTATTTTTGACGTGAATAGTTTAGTATTTAAATGTACAGTGCTTTCTAAGCCTATATAAAGTCATTTAGACAAGTTGCAGACCTCATTGGGCGGCTTGAAAACTTTCAATAGACAAAACCTGCCTAGGTTCAGTTTCAACACAGCAATAGGCTCGCCACCTAACCTATATCTATACTAATATTATAAAGAGGAATAATGTGTTTTTTTGTTTGTTTGTTTGTAACGAATAGGCTCCGGAACTACTGGACCGATTTGAAAAATTCTTTCACTGTTGGGAAGCTACACTCTTTGCGGTGAACATAGGCCATATTTTATTCCCGTATTCCCACGGGAACGGGAATTACGCGGGTGAAACCGCGTGACGTCCGCTAGTTATCTATAGGTACTAGTATTATGATTAAGATTTGATTGTATTTTTGCACCGAATAGGCTCCGAAACTGCTGAACCTTTTTGAACAATTATTTCACTGTTACGAAGCTACACTATGCCCAGTGAACATAGGCTATATTTTATACCCGAAATCCCACGGGAACGTGGGTGAAACCGCGTGAAGTCCGCTAGTGGGGAATAAAATGTAGTCGGTGAAATGGAATTGTGCAATGTACCTCTGTCCACCCCATCGAGAAAACGACGTGATCATATGTAATGTAGGTTTGTTTATAAATTTTGGTTAAAAATTGTGAGTTATATTAAAATTGATCATGTACAGTTTAAATATAAATTGTGATTCAATTAATTAATTATCAACAATCTTTCTTCGTAATGTTCGTAATTATTATTTACGATTTAGATTTATTTTACAAGCAATGAATTTACAATGATTTATTTATTTATACAGACAACAAATACATAAGCACTTTTAATTTTTAAAGGAAGGTAATAATAATTTTTAAGATATCCCTGCTAATATTATAAAAGCGAAAGTAACTCTGTTTGACTGTTACGCTTTCACGCCTAAACGGCTGGAGCGATTGAGATGAAATTCAGTATAGGGATAGTTCGAGGCCCTGGGAAGGACATAGGCTACTTTTTAATCGACTGCGCAAAAGGAGGGTTATGATTTTACGCGATAACTACTTCTACGCGGTTGTAACCACGGGGAACAGCAGTCAAAAATATCTTAGTTGCATTGAAGCCCTACTGAAACCTTAAAAGCCCGAAGCAGTATCACTTGCGCGTGGTGCACTGAGGACTCAAGATCTTGGCTAACAGAAGGAAACCGTGGAACCAAATCCTACACATATCATACCGTCCAGCTGCACGTGAGCAGAGCAGCCCAATTCACTATGGTTTGACAGAGAGACGGTCTTTTGAATCGCTCAGTTCTGGCAAAGATTCTCTCCACTGTATGAGAGTGGCACCTCTGCCCGGCAAAGAGGAGTTGCGAGTTCGGGAGCGTGCTGGTCAGACGCTCCCGCCCCGCCGTCCCGTTCGGGGGCGCCGCATGGCGGCGTGGATGCGCGCCCCCGACTAGTTCCTTGAATCGTGGGCGGTGGTCGTGGGCGACCACGATGATCAAACAGCGGTAGGCACCTCCCCGTGTTCCGCGGGTGCCTTTTTTCGATTCGGGGGCGCCTTACCCCCACCCGCTCGACTGCTCTCTACCCCCTCTGCTTACAGAGGGGCATCCGAGAGCGGTACGACGCCATCGGAACTTATAACTCCTTTAGGAGTTCAGGGAGGGGGCAGACCATCAAGTCCCCCCCGTGGAGAGTCCCTACGTAATGGGGAGACCCTTTGCCGGGCCGCAGTGATTTATCCACCGGCCTATCCTGTGACCCGGTTAAGGTGAGGCGGGAAAAAAAAAAAAAAAAAACCACAAAATGCAAGAAGGGTCTAAATTCTGAATCTGGACACTTGACACGCTAGCCTAGCAGCACAGCCGACAGTTCTCTTTATACTGTGCTAGCAGACAAAACGGTTTTCCACTCAGACGCCGAATTATTAACGGACTAGCTGGCCTCACGCGGATTTACACTCGTAGTTCCCGTTCCCATGGGAATACGGGAATAAAATATAGCCTATGTTACTCAGGGATAACAGAGCATTCCAATGGTAAAAAAAAATATGCCTTTCCGACTATCCGTCCAGTAGTTTTTGAGTTACATACAAAAATAAAGATATTTCCTCTAATAAAAAATACAGACGAATTAATAATCTCCTCCTTTTTTGGAAGTCGGTTAAAAAATAATAGTATAGATTCGTTTCAGAGCAAGTGATGTGAAAACAATATAATATTAATACAGCTTCATAACGGAAAATAGAAAGGTCTACCATGTACCAATTGGACTTGGTACACGGACACGGTATATCACCGTCAACAATCAAACGAAAGATCTGCCAAGAAGAATATAAATAGCATAAAATTAAATAAGACAGTCGAAGAAATAACAAGTCGCGGTAGGTAAACTATACAAAAACACAACTTGTCGCAGCGTAAAGTGTCACAAGGCAGATGAATGGCAGAAGTTCAATACATCCATTTGAAAGAACAGAGTAGTGCTTTACAAACTGCTAGAATAATGAACACTGAACATTTACTTACTTTTCATGCGAAAAAATCACCAAAGGACACTTTCTACGTGTCAATGGCAAAAAGATAATTGAGATTTTTGACAAAACTTCATTTTTTTATCCCTACTATATTAAAAACTTGAGAGGTGTCAAGGGACACCCGAATGGAACGAAGTTCCTTTCAATTAATTAGTGCAGGAATTGTTATAAAATTTTATTTTAATTTGAAAATTTTATTGTACTTAAAACAAAAACAAAAACAAATGTTAGGTATATAGTATGGAGGGTAGAGGTACCTCTACCCTCCATACTATAGCAAAAAGTGTCGTGACAACTTTTCGTAAGAATTTTTTCCGTCTAGCCCCCTTTCACAACGCGCGATAAGGAACTTCGTTCCAAAATGCGAAAGTAACTTTGTCTGTCTGACGCTTTCACGCCTAAACGGCTGGAGCGATTGACATGATATTTGGTCTAAGGATAGTTCGAGGCCCTGGGAAGGACATAGGCTACTTTTTAACCGACTGCGCAAAAGGAGGGTTATGATTTTACGATATAATGACTCTTACGCAATAACGACTTCTACGCGGTCGAAGCCGCGGGGAACAGCTAGTATCTCATAAACTAGAGCTGATACAAGAAAACCTATAGCATTTTTTTACACCACTACAACAGACATATTCAAAATCAGGTCTGAAATCTCAGGCACCAAAACGGTTGTAGGCCTGTGTTATTGATAGCGGTGCAGAATGCAGATTACGTCAACGACGTTTAACTTTATTGTCTAATTTCTTATAACTTCTTGTAAAAGTGGCTTTTCTTGCACCCTTAACATGTCAGTTATTTTCATCAGAAAAGAAATCCCCCCTCCAGAATATTACGCTTTTAGGTCATAATATTTTGGTTCGACGTTAATGTTTTAACGTTTAATGACAACTTCAGTACGTACTTAACCTTCTGTAACTTTCTTTCACAGTGGGTGGTGTCAGGTCAGTGACACAGAAAGTACGACGACTAATAAGCGATCGATTCACGGTAGACACTCTACCACAGTGTCATCTTACTCTGTTATTTACCATTAGAAAGGGATAGCGGTACCGTGTTATAAACAAAGAAAGGTGGCATGTTTAGTTGTTCGCAAACTTGACTGAATAATACATTCTAGATGAGGTGAAGAAAAAAAGAGATTGTATTAGGTCAATGTTAGATCGTACGAGTACGACTTTAAAACGTACACTCGTACGACAGTATACTGGTGAAATATCTTTAATCTCAAGTTTAAGTTTCTATGACATTTTTCTATGACATCCTTACAGAAGCAGGCCCATGACGGCAGCGTGACATGAGAAACTCACGCACGCCCCCCTTAGAAGCGAGATCACACCCGAAACCCCCCAAAGACGCGGGTAGCACCCGAACCTGCCCCTGGGCGAGGCCGCAGTGGCGGTCGTAGGTCTGTTGGGAGTCCTGGGACATCGTTCTGAGGGCTTACCCGCGGCTCACAACCATAGACTGCTGGGCGTTACGTGAGGTTTTTTTAGTCGGTAGGAGTCCGGCATAACATCCATGAGGATTTTCCCTCAGGTAAAAAAAAATTAAAATTAAAAATTTAAAAAACCCCCGACTCACAAAAAAAGATCAATAAAAAAACCTGTAAAAAGTAAAAAAATAACTATTATATTATGACCTATCTACACTAAGTATTAAACCTTTATTATTATTATAGGTAGCTAGGTATATTATTTACGTATTCATATTTTTAACTAACAGTTGGTCTCGTCGTCGGGGGGACCGCTCTATACCTAAATAGAGACAGACGCACGATTAGGTTATGATTAGGTGAGCGGTCCCCGACGAGACAAACTGTTAGTTAACAATATGAATACGTAAATAATATAGCTACCTATAATAATAATAAAGGTTCAATACTTAGGGTAGATAGGTCATAATTAAACTGACCATACGTCCCGTTTTGAACGGGACTGTCCCGTTTCTCGGTCCCTTGTCCCGTTGTCCCCAAACATAGCGCCGGGACGCTAAATTGTCCCGTTTTCCGAAACTTTGCGAATATTTTAAAATTTCGTATATCGTGGGACATGCGCGGGTCAGGAAAGTTAGAGCCACCGTGTTTTCACTCCACTATTGTTTTGTTTTTGTGTAAAATTCGTTAAGTAGTTTAGTGGTAAGCTCATAACTAAATTGAAGTTTCATTTTGCTTTGGAATTTTACCTATGGGTAGGGTAATGCCGAAACACAAGTGTTCATTTAATGTCAACATACAAGCAAAGTAACCATTTATTGAGCAAACGACCAATTATTACCTACGGTGCCGCGACGTGGAAACTTACAGTGGGGCTTGTCCATACCCTTAAAGTTGCGCAGCGAGCAATGGATTGAGCTATGCTTGGGGTGTCTCCGAGAGATAAAATCCGAAACTATGTTATCCATCATAGAACCAAAGTGGTCGAAGAACATCCGATGGCCGATCTAGCAAACGAGTTCTTGAGTAGAGATCGCGGCTGGTAAACGTGGGGTAGGACGACCCCTCCGCCAGATGGACCAGCGGAGAGGAACGGATGTAGAAAAGGTCGCAGGCTGGGACTGAATGCGGAAGGCGCAGGGCCGTTGTTGTGGCGTAGATTGGGAGAAGCCTACGTCCTGGAGTGGACTGCCATAGGCTGATTTGATGCTACCACAAAAATAGGTACTAAAATCAGACAAAAAGGGGATAAAGGAAAATTCTTTGTGGAAGATCGCGCACGTGCATCCTGTGCCCAAGAAGGGCGACAAGACCGACCCGGCTAATTACAGGCCTATATTCAACACTTCGTCCCTTTTATAAACGGTGATAGTGCGTGTCAACAATACACAGCTCTCAAGGTACCTTGAGGAAAACGACCTGCTCAGTGACCGGCAGTACGGTTACCGTCACGGTCGCTCCACAGGTGATCTCCTTTTGTGCCTCACACACGGCTGGGCTACCGAGCTACGACTATCGAGAGTAAGGGCGAGGTTCTAGCGGTGAGTACTCGACATTTCTAAGGCCTTTGACCGGATCTGGCACCATGGTCTTCTTGCGAAATTGCCCTCCTATGGATATGCCCAAAAGTTTATGCGGTGGGGTGTCCAGCTTTCTGGCTGGTAGAAGCATCAAGGCCGTCGTTGACGGCAGCTTTTCTGACTGCATGGCCATAAACGCTGGAGTACCACAAGTTATCCCGTACTCTGTTTCTGCTGCATATCAATGACATGTTGTCTATTATTAACGGCATTCATTGTTATGCGGACGACAGTACGGGGGACACTTGTTATACGGGCCGTCCCGGTATCTCTCGGGCTGCAGTGGAAGAAAACCATGGAAAACTGGTTTCTGGAATCGAAAGTACTCTCACCAGAGTGTCCGACAGGGAAAAAAAATCTTTTTCAATTCAACCCTATCAAGACACAAGTTTGCGTATTCACCACAAAAATAAATACCGATTTACTGTAGCGCCACAATTTCAAGGCACATCTCTCCCCACCTCTGACAGTATAGGTATCCTTGGTTTTGACTTTGACATCTCCAGTGACGCTCAGTTCCGAAGTCATTTGGAGAACGAGGCAAGGCTGGCGTCCAGGAGGCTCGGTGTGCTCAACAGCTCAATTTTACTGCGGCGCACGCAAACACTGCTACTCTCTAAGTCGCAAGTGCGGCCACGCAAGGACTATTGCTGTCACCTTTGGGCGGGGGCATCAGTTGCGACCGGTCGACTCTGTGCAAAAGCAAGCCATGAGAGTTGTCAAGGATCCTATGCTTGCTGGTGGTATGGAACCTCATCGCGACAGGAGAGACAGACTATGTGCGTGTTCTACCGCCTGTACAACGGTTTGTGCTGTGAAGAATTGTTTGATATGATACCCATGGCTACTTTCTATCGTCGCACCGCTCGCCGTAAACATGGTGTTCGACCTAACACTTTGCTTGTCTGCCACCTTAGTGGTATAAAAAGTGGGGGATGGGGGTCCAATAGAACAGTTTTTGTATTTTGCCGTTTTTTGGTACGGATCCCTTTGTGCGCAAATCCGACTCGCACTTTGCCGGTTTTTTGTAAATAATGAAGTTATGCTTATTTTAATTGCTTACCTGCCGACTGGGCAGAAAAACTTATGTGTCCCGTTTTGAGATGAAAAATAAATGGTCAGTTTAGTCATAATATAATAGTTATTTTTTTACTTTTTACAGGTTTTTTATTGATCTTTTTTTGTGAGTCGGGGGTTTTTTAAATTTTTAATTTTAATTTTTTTTTACCTGAGGGAAAATCCTCATGGATGTTATGCCGGACTCCTTCCTACCTACCTCCTACCTACCTATTTCATGCTTTTTATAGGGGTTTTTTAATATCAACATTACGTATAGTCTATCAACAATTATTCAGTACTAATGCGAATTGCGCGGAGTGTGGTTTGGTTACAGAATTAGAAATGCATTCCACTACTCATATATTTCGAACGGCTAAACCGATTTTCATAAAACTTGCGGTATCGTAATGTACAAGTTATGACCTTTCATTTGATACCCAACACGGGAATATTTGAACAAATTTAATTTTTCATCCCCACTTTCACCCCTCATATCTTTGAAATGGCTTAACCGATTTTTATAAAACATAGCTAAGAACACTCTCCCCTAACCCATCTTTCAAACAAAAGAAACAGAATCAAAATCGGTTCATCCGTTTGGGAGCTACGATGCCACAGACAGACTTACACACACACACACACACACACCCACACACACGTCAAACTTATAACACCCCGTCCGGGTTTCCGCCGGGGGTTAAAAAAAAAGTTTCTATGACATTTCACAGGTAAATTTCCTTCTACGCAGAAGTCGTGGGTACCGGCCTCCATGACAGAGTGCTGACTGCCTCTGTGGCGCAGTCGGTAGAGATACCGCCTGCGGCGCTGGAGGTCGTGGGTTCGATTCCCACCGGAGACAAATATTTGTGTGACCCATAAATGTTTGTCTCAACAGTCTGGGTGTTTCTATGTATATTATGTATGTATTTAAAAATATATAAGTATTAATATCCATGGTCTGATACCCATAACACAAGCAGGTTATTTATTCCTAGCTTACTTTGGGATCAGATAGCGTTGTGTGAAATGTGCGTGAATATTTATTTATATATTATTATTATTTATATACATATATTATATTTATTATACTTTCGAAAAACGTCACATAATATGCTAGTCAAAAAACGAAGTACCTACTACAAAGTACATAATTATTTAATATATTTTGCCGTAAAATAAACTAAAGACAGTGATGCCTCTATTATTCGCAACAACAGTATTCACAAAATAACCGACCAAGTTCGAGTCGGACTCGCGCACGAAGGGTTCCGTACCAAAAAATAATAGTTTAAAAAAACGAAAAAAAAAAAAACACGCTTTTAAAGAAAATCTAATTAATAAGTATATAATAATAGTTTAAAAAACTAAAAAACACGCTTTTAGCACGTACTAAAAATTACAAAACAATCCGCCATCTTGGATTTAAGTCACGTGACTATTTTTTTCGTATTCCTGACAGCAAACCCTTTCATTTGATACCTATATCATGGAGGTGCATTTCAAATAGCGTGTCCGCCATCTTGGACGTCCGCCATATTGGATTTAAGTAACGTGACAATTTTTTTCGTATTTCTGACAAAAAACCCTTTCATTCGATACCCATATCATGGGGGTGGATTTCAAACAGTCAGTCCGCCATTTTGGGGAGGCCGCCATATTGGATTTGTAATGATGTTTTTAGCTAGTCATGTATTGTCATCAGAACTCAGAGCGTGCGCAAAATTTCAACCTGATCAATGGACGGGAAGTACATTCCAAGATTTTCTTACATACATACCTAGTTACAAGTGAAGCTAATAAAAGCGTGTTAAAAAGAAGAAAATAAATTTTAATAAGTTTGAATTAAGAATAGTGTAAGTAAGAAATAAATAAATGTATGTTATTGTAAAAAAGCGTGAGGTGCATTTTAAGATAATATATTATCAAAATAATAATCCTTCTACTCATATCTGCCAAAAAAATATTTATTTATTTAATTATTGTATACTTTATTGTACGCCAAAGTAGTATAACAAGTAAGAAACTTAATACAAAAGGAAGCAATACAATGGGCGGCCTTATTGCTTAAAGCAATTTCTGCCAGGCAACCTTTATTTATAACTATTGACACTATGCACCCCACGCTTTATTTATTATTCATTTTTAGTTGAATGTTTTACATCGAATTATTGAATTCTCATCAGTATTTAACAAGTGTGCAAAGTTTGAATTAAATCTGATCGTTCAAAGTAGGGCAAAATCGAGCCCAAAAGAGTCGGTTACAAACAAGCAAGCAAGCAAGCAAACATACAGGTGAAACTAATAAAAGCGTTATAAAAACGACAAAAAATAAAGTTTGATGTATGAGAGACCCCTTAGCGCTAGTTCAGACACGGCGGGAACCGCGCGTTTGTAGAATCGCATGGAAATCGCGCGGGTCTTATTTATATGAGTTAGTTAGTAATCGTTCAGACATAACCGCGCGGTTAATCAAGTCGCGCGGTTACCGCAACCCAACTTCCGGAAAATAGAATCGCGCTGCTCCCGCGCATTTCTATTACTGTGGAGTCTTTATTGCGCGTTCAATGTGTTGCGGATACCGCGCGGTTAGCACGTCACAGCTCAGGAGTTCGTTATGAATCGTATCGACACTGAACTATTTATTAATTAAGTGGAGAAGAGACCTGCAATATGGGATTGATTCTTCAGTGTGAAGATCACCCAAATAAAATTAGGCCGTGGGTCTGTTGGGGGAGTCCTGGGCCGTCCTTCCGAGGGCTTACACTGGGGCTCCCAACCATAGGCTGTTGGGCATTACGTGAGGTTTTTTAGTCGGTAGGAGTCCGGCATAGCATCCATGAGGATTTTACCTCACGTTTAAAAAAAAGCAGACTCAAATAAAATTATCCCCGCAAGAAAATCGCATAATAACCGCCGGTGTCTGAATAGCATCATAATTTTGCGGGTTCAAACCGCGCGATTAGTAAACGCGCGGTTCCCGCATGTCTGAACGCTAGTAGGGGGAGATTAAGCGCTAGCTTAATCTCCCCCTTTTTTAATTTTAGTATTAGTTGAAATAAATCATTTGTGATCAGCTCTCTAGCTATCACGGTTCCTGAGATACCGCCATGACTGACAGACGGACAGCGAAGTCTCATGAATAGGGTCCCGTTTTTACCATTTGGGTACGGAACCCTAAAAAGAAACTATGTAGGTAAGTAATAATAATAATGAATAAATAGTTACCACACATTTTTCTGAATTACAAATTTTGCAAAAATTATAACAAATCGCATAACTATATAACTGGGCATAATAAATAAACATATGCTGAAATGAAATATTATAATAGTATTTTATTTCTAAACAAAATTCATTCACAATTATACAGTACATTTTCTAATTAATAAATATTAAATAATGTTTAAAAAATAACAGTTAACAATCTTCATACTTACGTACACGCAAAGATATTATGTACACGACTGCAAATTGGACGTCATTATAATAAATATGAATAAAAATAGTATTTTGTACCCAAATTTTTACAAATCATTACTTTTAGCCCCTCTCTATAAAATAGAGTGCAGAGGGGCTCATGGCGAGACTTGTGTCGGTAGTCTGTGGCTCTGTTGCTTTAAACTACGTCACTAAGTCACGTGGATCATCTGTTCAAAGTTTGAAATAAAACAAAAATGACAACGTCAATCGGATTGAACTTTCACTTTCACAATAAACGTGTTAGAGAGGGGCAGTCTGGTGAGAACGATCTCACGGATTTCTTGTTTATTATATCTAAAATATTAATAAAATTGCTACCGGAAAATCATCTACATTTAAAAAACGTAATTCCTTCATGGGTGCTATGCCGGACTCGTACCTACTAAAACCACACGTGCCAGCCTATGGTCGGGCGTCCCAGGTACGCCCTCGGAAAGATAAACCCCAGAAAATTACTCTTAAGGCTTCCGTATTCGACCTTGACAAATCCCCAAGGCAAAAGGCAATTCGAAGGATTGCAGCGTACGCATTTGCCGGATTTCATTCGATTCAAATACATTATACTACTGTAATCAAGTCTGAGGGGTTTTAAGAAAAAATCTAGCCGTAAAATATTGTTTTAAAGACCTATATCTATTTTATGAGGATTAAACTAATTTATTAAGATATAAAAAGTACATTACTTGATAAGATTTTTGCAATTTTTCTCATTTTTCGAGAGCGATTTTGAAGGAACAAAGTTTTCCTATTTCTTATCTTGAACCGTTAAAAAAGCAAGAGTATCTAATAAATTACAATATTATAGTTTTATCAATCTAACAAAGAATATTTCTTAGTATACAGGTCACCCCAAGATGAGTTTCTTTCGAATATACAAGCCTTAAGCGCCTTTGTACAATATTTTGCATTCCTCTTGTTCCAAAAACCGCCATTCATTCTTATCTAAAGTTCTCCAGGTAATTAAGTAAAAGAGACCATAAAGTAAAACACAGGCTACATTATTCTCAGAACACACACACAAATCGTTCGCACACATTACGTATGTAGGCAGCCACAGACGGACAAATAAATATAGGAGCGACTCTGTTGTGTTGTGAATATTGTATGCGTTAGGTACGCTGTACAGTGGGGACGCTTAGCTAAAGATTTTTTTATCTATTTAAGTGGTATGTCGCTTTGATAATTTTTTTCTGGACCTTTTTTTAGTTCTTCATGCATTCCATAGCTGTGCACTTTAGGATGGGGATACACTATAAATCGTCTATCATCGTCTATAATCGTCTATCGTCTATCGTCTACAGTGACCCAGACCTAGCTAGATTAGGGGAAAAAAATAAGTTGAAGTTGAAAATAAATTGGAAAAATGTATAATATAAAACAAAGCAGTAATGGTCAGACTGTCGGTGCATGACAGAACGCGGGAAGTATGAGAAGAGAACACGGGAATACACTTACGTCCTGCAGCTTGTAATCAAAAAAGTAACGAGCTTTTGAACTAAATTACACAATCTAACGTTACAAAATACTTTGCAAATGAAAATATTTGTGACAAATTAGCCTTCAGCTTAACGACTTTTATGTTACTGAAAACAGAGGCTAACAGAGATTAGCGTGTCTTCCTAAGCACGGAAACGCTCGCAAATAAATGTCACAAAGTGGTCACCTTTCGAAGGACCTGCCATAGCGAATCTTGCATACTGCACTGAACTATACTAATATTATAAAGCTGAAGAGTTTGTTTGTTTGTTTGTATGGTTGAACGCTAGGATCTCAGGAACTACTGGTTGGATTTCAAAAAATATTTTACGGTTTGATAGTTCATTTATTGAGGATGGCTATAGGCTATATAACATCACGCTAAGACGAATAGGGGCGAAGCAGCAATCAGTAATGTTTCGAAAACGGGGAATATTTTTTACCGTCTGAAAGCTTCCGAGGCGTACGCTGCGTAAATAGTTAAAAATACGTAAAAATTGTGTATTACAATATTGTTTCTTTTAAAAAGTTCTAAAAAAAAGTCCGCGGCAGCATATGTCTATCTCTTAAGGTTCGCTCACAATAACCTAATTTGTCTGTTTCTTAAGCTTCGCTCACAATATTATAAAACTGAAGAGTTTGTTTGTCCTAGGATCTCAGAAACTACTGGTTGCATTTCGAAAATTATTTTACAGTTTAATAGTCCATTTATTGAGGATGGCTAATGGCGATATAAAATCACGCTAATGCGAATAGGAGCGAAGCAGCCAGAAATAATGTTTCGTGAACGGGGAAAATTTCTTTCCTCTGCGTACGTTGCGTAAATGGTTAAAGTTACGTGAAAATTTTGTATTACAAAAATGTTCCCCTTTAAAAGTTACAAAAAAAATGTCGTCAACAACATATGCCTATCTTTTAAGGTTCACTTACAATGACCCCTTTTAATAAGTTTTGAAGTATGAGCGACGCGACGGGAGTAGGTAAACGTGGTCTGCAGTGGCTTTACATATTAATACCACACCTCTTTCCTTCTCAATCTCATGTGATGCAAACGAAGTTGTGCGGGTCAGCTCTAATGGATATAAGCGACGCGACGGGAGTAAATGCGAAGGGAAACATTATATCACCTTAAATATTAATACTACACCTCTCTCTTTCTCGCTCATGTGACGCAAACGAAGTTGTGCGAGTCAGCTCTAATGTATTTAAGCGACGCGACGGGACTAGGCGCGACGAGAGGAAATGCGACGGGAAACATTATATTACTCAAAATATTAATTCCATACTTACCTCTCTTTTTCTAACTCTCATGTGCCGCAAACGAAGTTGCGCGGGTCAGCTAGTCGTTAATAAATGTCACGAGCGCTTCAAAATCAGCCTACAGATGCACTATTATTATCGCTTGGACTTTTCGGATCAGTAAAACTCAAAACTGTGCTTAGCATAATTATGGTCATTCGTGTGGCTTTCAGAGTGACTGGTTCCCAAGCGAATGAGGCGATATACAGATGCGCTATCAAAATGCATGTTGCTATAGCATAGCTATCAATACATCAACACCCTAATTCCCCAAGGCACGTACATGCAATAGCGTGCAATCACCTCCGCCGGTAATGTATTCCGTTTAGCTAATTGTTTATACACATTACGTGGGTGGAACAAATAGAATGGTGGCAGAGTTTATATCCAATCAGGTGAAATGGTTTATTAAGACTATTGGCTTCTGGTTTTGGACGTGATACAGTCTTATAAATCGATGAACGTCGACGAACGCACGAAAAATTGTCACGTTCCGTCTGAACCGAGCGTGCAAGCGATAGTGCGATACAAGCGATAGAGAGGCAAGTTCGGCCTAAGCGTTCGACTTGTGGTGCATCTTCTTCTCCATTGGCCATGCCTTGTTATAGCTTAGTCTTCTGGGATGTTAAAGAGTGTTAAGTCTAATAATGGTATTTTTTTGGCTTTCAAAGTGACTGCTACCCAAACTTAACAGCAAGCGACTGAGCCAATCTACAGATGCGCTATCAACATGCATGTTGCTATAGTATAGCTATCAATACATCAACACCCTAATTCCCCAAGGCACGTACATGCAATAGCGTGCAATCACCTCCGCATGTAATGTATTCCGTTTAGCTAATTGTTTATACACAATACGTGGGTGGAACGAATGGAATGGTGGAAGAGATGTTTTTATCCAATTCGGTGAAATGGTTTGTTAAGACTTAAGACTATTGGCTTATAAATCGATGAACGTCGACGAACGCACGAAAAATTGTCACGTTCCGTCTGAGTCAAGCGTGCAAGCGAGAGTGCGGTATAAGCGATTTCTGCCTAAGCATTCGACTTGTGACGTATCTATATCTTTGCCACTCTATGGGCCGATTATGTTTGTTTTTGTATTAATTAAAATTATTATTATTACCGTATTTTGGAAATTCCTTCCCTAAAAGTTGATGAAATATAGGTTTTTTTTGTGAGGGAAAATTCTCATGGATGCTATGCTGGACTTCTAACGACTAAAAAGCTTTATATTAGCTTATAAATCGATGAACGTCGACGAACGCACGAAAAATCGTCACGTTCCGTCTGAGTCAAGCGTGCAAGCGACAGCGCAGTATGAGTGATTTCGGCCTAAGCATTCGACTTGTGACGTATCTATATCTTTGCCAGTCTATGGGCCGATTATGTTTATGTTTTTTAATTAATTAAAATTATTATTAATACCGTATGTTGGAAATTCCTTCCCTAACAGTTGATGAAATATAGGTTTTTTTTACGTGAGGGAAAATCCTCATGGATGCTATGCTGGACTTCTACCGACTAAAAAACCTTACGTATCTTGCCTAAAAGCCTACGGTTGGGAGGGAATATCGCAGGAAGAAATAGGGGTGGAAATTTTTAGTGATTCCGGATACGGGTAGCACTAGTTATGCGTGTCACGAGCGTAGTCGGGACGCGAAACTATTTTTTATAAATTGACTTCAATACTTATCCGTCATATAAATAGGTAGTTTGAGATTATTTAATGAAATTTAAAAGAAAATCCCTTAACCTCCAAAAAATGTTATTTGTCTACTTCAAAATTGATATTTAAAAGCGTAATTTACCCAAAAGTCGTAATTACGCATGAAATAAACGCGTAACCGTCAATTACTACCATTCAGGTAACGCGTCACTCACCCACAAACACATTGACACACATTATTTGTCGTCAAAGTACTGTGAGAATGTCAACAACTGTTGCTTTTAATAAAAGCTATGAAGCGCTCGTGGCCCCGCGGACTCAGTGTTCTGTAAACGATCACTGCAGTAAGCAACATTTACTATGGCCGGATATGGATGGGTGACCACCACGTGGACCACTTTGTGACATTTATTTACGAGCGCGAGCGTTTCCGTGCTTCGGAAGGCACGATAAGCCGTTGGTCCCGGTTGTCAGTAAAATGACAGTCGTTAAGCCAAGTTGAAGGCCTTACGGGCGGCTTAAAAAATTTCAACTGTGGGTCGTCACAACCTGCGCCCGGGTCGGCAGCGCGTGTGTAGCGCCTCTGGTGTTGCAAACGTCTATAGGATAGCTTGTCTGCCACCTAAGTAGTATATAAAAAAAAAAAGACATTCAAAACTTTTATTATTTTTTTGGTGAAGCGGAGTTCCCGTTCCCGCTTTTCTGGGAAATTATTCCGGGGATAAAAGTAGCCTATGTGTTTGTTGGGAGCAATAGAACTAAATAAAGAATGAAAAAATTATTCCCGTTCGTCCCCCCAAAAAAATTAAGGGGACCATCGGGAAAATAAAATAACGAATTCCCGTTCGTTCGTCCCCCTAGGGGGACGAAGTCAAGGGGACGAACGGGAATACTCCGTGTTATTCTAGATCTAGACTATAGTCTATCCATGTACCAAATTTCAGACATCCGTTCAGCCGTTACTTAGAGCGTGAATGAGTAACAAACATCCAGAAATTTTTGTTTACTTGTCCCTCATGGATGCTTGCCGGAATCTTGCAGGTTAAATCCACGTGGTACGCTACCACTACCTACGGTCGGGAGCCCCGGGTAAACCCTCGGAAGGTCGTCTCAGGAGTCCCGACAGACTCACCTAGGTGTTCAGGTACTATCCTGCGTTTTTAAGGGTTACTTCGGGTTGACATCCAGACATCAGAACATGCTTTTTTTAAACCACCAAAGTGGCAGACAAGCTCACGGCCCACCCGATAGATGTGATCGTTTGCAACACCAGGGGCGTTACAAACGTGTTTCCGATCCTGGAAGAACCTTCTAAGACACTCACAGCACAAATTAGATAGTACATATGGAAACCTACACACTAAATTCGCTGAGGCGTACACATAGACATCGCTCACAGAGTTCACATTCACAGACACGAGCTCAAAGATTTTCATAGTAGTTTTTGATACTGATTTGTGTATTATACACTCATTTGCAAAAAAACAGGTGGTTTTGATTTTCATTCATCTTTAAAAAGATACAATACCAAAAAGGTTTCAATCGTTTGTACACGTTACTGGTCGGTTTTAAAAATGCCGTGGTATTTAAAAAAGTACGTTCTAAATTCAAATTCTCATTTGATGCTCATTTTTACAGAAAACCCCTTTTTATCCTACATTTTTGGCGCGAAGTTCCAGAAGTTAACATCGACTTTCACAACTTTTATTCAATTTTTATCGATTATTTTCATATCCTTGACTGTCAAAGCTTTATTTATTGCTGTTTGGCTGTATCAAAAATGGTAGGTAAAGTGGTAAAAGCTACCAAAATTATCGCGCTGCTTGAAGAGGGTTGCAGCCAATGTTTCGTGGCTAGGAGATTAAATGTTAGTCGCTCGACGGTCCAAAGGACCTGGCAGCGATATCAGGAGACTGGTTCCGTCGAGAGAAGGCCTGGTTCTGGAGGAAAACCATGTACCCAACCACGGGATGATCGTTTTCTTGTGAGTCGCGCATTGAGAAATCGCAAATCTTCCTATGTGGATCTTAAGAACAACCTCCAAGAAGTAAGAAATGTGCATATTAGTCTATGGACGGTCAGGAGGAGGCTTCTCGCTGCCAATATACGCAGTCACCGCCCGGCCCGCGGCCCCAAATTACTCCGTGAGCACAGAGTTCACAGGCTTAGGTTCGCTAGAAATTGTGAATCATGGACTCAAGAAGATTGGAATAGGGTTTTGTTCTCTGATGAAGCCAGGATATCTCTGTTCGGTGAAGATCGACGTCGGCGAGTGCTAAGAAGAGAAGGAGAGCGCTTTGCAGTTGCGTGTTTCAAAGAAATCACACCTTATGGTGGGGGTTCTGTTATGTTTTGGGCAGGAATAAATTCAATTGAACGTACAGAGTTAGTTTTCATTGAAAACGGCTCACTGACTGGGCATCAATACATAACGGAAGTTCTAATTCCTCATGCACAACCCGCATTGGCCGCTCTAGGTCAAGACTCGATTTTTATGGACGACAATGCTCGCGCCCACCGATCCCGCGATGTTAATGCGTATGTGCAAGAGGTCGGCATTTGTCGTTTGGATTGGCCAGCTCGAAGTCCCGACCTCAATCCCATAGAACATATCTGGGACGTTCTAAAACGGTGTGTGAGATCAGTACACCCGGATCCGCAGACCATCAGAGAGCTGAAGAATGTGATTACTGCGGAGTGGGAACTTATTCCGCAAGCAAGTATCCGAGATATACTCGCTAGCATGCCCAGACGAATTCAAGCTGTGATTTTAGCTAGAGGGGGTCACACTCGATACTAAACATTTATCTGCTTTTACTTTATTAAAGAAAAACAAACAAAAAAACTTTATTATTTTTACTTCATGAGCATATGCACTACTAGCGAACATACACTACTAGCGAGGTTTAGCATTATTTCCCATAAATTGTAACAAAATTTTATGAAATACTGATGAAAACGATTATTTTCTTATTAATTTACCAAATTGTGAGGATAAAACTACCAATAATTATCAAACAAAGCAATATTAACATTTGAAATGGTTCATTGCTTAGGTGCCCGTTTTTTTTGCAAATGAGTGTAATTTGTACTTACAGACTTTCGCATTTACAGTTAGTAAGGTGTACTATGACACCTAGGCGAGGCCGCAGTGATAGCCGTAGGTCTGTTCGGAGTCCTGGGACATCCTTCCGAGGGCTCACCCGGGGCTCACAACCATAGGCTGTTGGGCGTAACGTGAGCTTTTTTAATCGGTAGAAGTCATGAAGGATTTTTCCTCACGTTAAAAAAGAAACGAGATGTAGTATGACATAATAGTTTTTCAGACGCATTCTAATCTACGTAGTACGTAAACGTTATCAGTAGCCGTATCTAAATAAAGATAAACAAGGCAGTATGACGCGTATCAGGAGGTCAGATATAGTAACACAATGGTAACGAATCTATTGTTACGTATAGGAAGGATGTTTTGTTGTTCAGTAATTTGCGCAAAATCGTCCGATAATATTAACCCCTATATTGTAAGAGAAAAATATTCCTGAGGCATCCTTCCGAGGGCTTACCCGGGGCTCCCAACCTAAGTCTGACAGGCGGGACGCGTGAGGTTTTTAAGTCGGTAGGAGTCCGGCAAAGCTTCCATGTAGGATTTTTCCTCACGTAAAATAAAAAAGGGAATCCTGGGATATCCTTCCGAGGACCCGGGACTCTTGTTCGTAGACAGTTGTAGGGCGCCGATGGAGATGGCGATGGATTCGGTGAAGGATTTCTAGTTCTCCACACGTAAAAAAGGAGAAATAATATTCCGCACTCATTTCTATTTTTCATCACACACACAGGTCCTACAAAAACCGGCCAAATGCGAGAATGACTCGTGCATTGACGGTTCCGCAGTGAGAGACCCGTCAGATAATATTATTTTTCTAATTTCCTTGAGGCGGAAACAGAAGTATATCACGTTCGCTCTAAGTTTGCCGCTGGCGTAGAGGCTGCTGGTAGAAGCGTAGTACGGGAGGCAAACGGCAAAGTTAGAGCGAACGAGTAGTACTTATATCATCTGTCAAGTCTGTCGAAACCCCCCAAGAAACTTACGGGAGATGCGGCGATGGCAGTCAAGGTGTGCCCTCCAAGGACGGAGTGTGAGACATGGAGTTGCAGCCGTAGGATGGAAAAGCAGCGTGTGGTTTTAGTCGATAGCATCCATCAGAATACTACCCGAAAAAAATAATGCTGTGCCACAGAAGTGAGAATTGTTTTATTCGTTTCTTAGTTCCACTACCATAGCAAGATCTAACGCATTTGCATTAAATGAATGATTGAATGCATTGTTTCATAACACTATTTAGAACGGAAACTGAATTGTGGAAGACAATCGTACATCGCTAGACCTAAGTACATGTCCTGGGGTCATCCTTCCGAAGGCTTACCCGGGGCTCCCAACCGTAGGCATTAGATAGGGAACGTGTGGTTTCTAGTCGGTAGGAGCCACGTAAAAAAAAGACCTAAGTACATTTCGATGTAGTAAATGAATGCTTTGAGTGCGTAAGGGCAGGTCTTAAAGCGTTGCGGCGTGAAAAGTTGAATTATGAAAATGTCGATAAATCAAGGATCTTACGATAAGGTCATTCCTACGATGGATCACCGTTTGTAGAACTTCAAATTAACGAGCCCCCATGATTCCCATCTCAATTGTCAGTTAGCATGGTAGTCGTAAAGCTAAGTTGAAGGCCTTAGGGGCAAGACACACAGAAAAGACGTAAGACGAGGACGCGTCGTATATGGGGCGCAGACGTGTCGCGGGTAAATTATATAGAAAAGTCGGGGCGAGGACGGGACGTGAGACAAGTGAAGAGATTTTTTTATTTTATCGTGTATTTTTGAGACGGCAACGTGTCTTCTTCAGACGATGAAGATGTTCTAGCTTTAGTTCACCTTGCTAACGTTCAAAGGGTTAGACGTTAATGGGTACATCCAGTATGGCGGAGTAATGGAGAAATAGGTTTTTTAAAATAATGAATGAGCTGCTAAATTATTCAGACCGGTTTCAAAAAGTATACAAGATGACACCTGATTGTTTTAACATTATACTTTCCAAAGTGAAGCCTAATTTACATAAACGTTTTACCCTTTCTTGCCGCGTCTTGTCTGTGCCCCGTCTCTTCAGTTTGTTTTGGAATAGGGCGCAGTCGTCGAAGCGTCGTGTCTTCGCGCAGTCCTTGCCCCGTCCTTTCTGTTTGCGTTGAATCTCGACGCTTCTATACATTTTATATGAAAATTGATCGAAAGGGCGCGCAGTCTGCACGCGTCCTCGTCTTACGTCTTTTCTGTGTGTCTTGCCCCTTATGGGCAGTCCTTGGGATATCCTTTCGAGGGCTTACCCGAGGCATAAAAACATAAAAACATGGAACGACCTGCCCGCACACGTGTTTCCCTCATCTTACAATCCCGGGTTCTTCAAGAGGAGCGTGAAGAGGCACATCACAGGGCCGCAAACTGAGAACCACTGTCAGAAGTGGCCCCCAATCGCTAGATGCGCCACGGCGCACCATCAGGCTGGTGGCGAAGTCAATTTGGCGAGCTAAATATATAAAAGGCTCCCAAATCGTAGGCAGTAGGACGGGATCGTGTTGGTTTTTTATTGGTAAGCGTCCGGCATAGCATCTATGACGAATTTTCAACACGAAAAAAAATGCCTTATCGGCAGCTTGAAATTTTTCAACAGCATATGCACATCCTGGCCCTGTCCGTATCAACACGGCAATAAGGTCAGCAGCGCGGGTCTAACACAAATCGGTGTTACTACCCGTTCGCTCTAACTTTGCCGCTGGCGTAGAGGCGTATACCCGAATTGTTAATTAGACGAAGTAAATTGACAGTACCTAGCTAATGTCACTTCGTCATAGAAAATAAGCAACATTGTATGAAGAAGTGACATTAGTTGCTGTCAATTTACTTCGTCTAATTAAAAATTTGACTTTAGTAAGGAGCCGAGCGGCAAAGTTAGAGCGAACGAGCAGTATAATCGTCTGTGGGCTATAATGGTCGCTTACATTACATACATACATAGTCACGCGTTTATCCCCGAAGGGGTAGGCAGAGGCATAGTATACGTTTATTGTCACACGTAATAGGTGATAAGCCTATTGCCATGCCGTGTTAAAAGTACATTATAATGCTTGTCTGATAAATTAAGCAGTTTAACATTATTGATCTATAATTGTCTTTAATAGTACATAATTTTAATTTAAAACGCGAGTGCGTGTGGTTCTGTTAATAGTACATAATTTATTATGACGTTTATTAAGGTAATAAATAACGGGATATAATAAACCGAGCCTCAAAAGTTTTTATCGGCCACGGCATTTAGCCTCTCATTTAATAACTAAGCCACGCGAAAATGATATAGCTTCTAATATACTAATTCGTCCTCTTTAAAACGTCACCTAAACATTCCATTATAAGCATCAAATAAAGATTAACAATTATTTTAACTTGTTCTCCGTAATAATATATTAATGTTACAAAGTGGTCACCCATCCGAGCACCAGCAATAGCGGTAGTTGCTTACTGCAGTGATCGTTTACAAAAGACTGAGTTAATATCTACAAGTGGTCTTAGCTATTTAGGTAATATTAATGGCCATAATTTGCTTTTGGTGGCAAATTTACTTAACTTTGATGATCCATTAATGTTGGACGAGTTACATTTTAAACATGCTGAATTAGGAAATTAGAAGCTATGATATTAATAAATAATGTCCGTTTTGATACCATTTTTTAGTATTTTAGAAGCTTACTGTTTGAATGTATGTTACAAAATTAAATGCTTAAAAATAATCACGATGCTGAATTATATTAACAGTGGCTAATACAGAAGTTAACTGGGGGCTATAATCTATAAATTCTGACGCTCATTAATTGTGGCTGACTTATTAATTTAGGGGGCAAAGTATTTTTCCGGAGGCTAAAAATGCTATTAAAAAGAAGATCGTTTAATTAGCACCCATAAATAACTTAGCGTTCGATGAGAGACGTATATAAAATCCATCATTATAATCATCAAAAACCATTCAAAAGAGGGTATCTCTTTTCTGATCAACTTGGTTAGATACTTGACTTGGCTAGGGGCTGTTCAAAAATTAAGTACCTATGGGAGTCCCGTAAATATACATATTTCTGTTTTTAGGTATTTGTTGTTATAGTGGGAAACACATAATTTGTAAAAAATTCAGCTCTCTAGCTTTCACCGTTCATGAGATACAGCCTCGTGACGGACAGACAGACAGACGGACAGTGAAGTCTCATGAATAGGGTCCCATTTGTAGCCTTTGAGTACGGACCCCTAAAAAGCAATATAAAAGACCGATTTGTTCAGGTTTCTTATGCAACCGGATCCAATGCTCAAATATGATGATCTAATAATTTCTAGTTCATTCAGCTCTAATCTATATACTTCCGGCAACTCCTTTGTACGAGTATAATCAATCTAGAATAAAATACAGATTATATAAGGTCTGTTGCTTTTTAGGGTTTTTTTGCTTCTACATTTACATTTACTGCCAGATTCGCAAAGCAATATGTAGAGCCTGTAAGGAAGAACCTGGCTCAACCTGGCAAGAAAGCCCACGGCCACTCTTTTCAAAAATCACTCTCTACTGTGTAGGAGTGGCACCTCTGGGTGGCAGGCGTTGTTAGGGATGGGAAGGGAGTCGGTGGGATTAGGATGAAGAGCTCTTTAGGATACTCGTCGCGATAGATTCGGTAGAATGATGCCTAAGACGCTATGGTTCTTCACTGCGCCAACGGCTCGAGGCTTTCATCACCTCAATTATCAAAATCCTTAGCAAAAGTTTATAAAAGTACTAGCGGACGACACGTGGTTTTACCCGCGTAGTTCCCGTGCCGTGGGAATACGGGAATTAAATATAGTCTATATCACCCGCAGATAGTGAAGCTTCCCAACAGTAAAATAAATTTTCAAATCGTTTCAGTAGTTTCGGAGCAAATTCAATGCAAACAAACAAACAATCAAATCTTTCCTCTTAAAATAGATTTTATACTGATGTCTCCCCCAAGCAGGGGGGAATACCAGGACTACGAAAGTCCTTATATCTCCCCTAGGGTGTTGACCGGGGGAGACACGAGACCTTCAATTATAATTTATAAACTTGTACTGAAGTCTCCCCCAGCTAGGGGGGACACCAGGACTGAAAAAGTCCTGTTGTCTCCCCCAGGGGATCGACTGCAAACAAAAAATGCAATCCTGATATCTCCCCCAGGGTGTTGACCGGGGAAGACACAAGACCTTCAAATATAATTTAAAAACTTGTACTGATGTCTCCCCCAGGTAGGGGGGACACCAGGACTGAAAAAGTCCTGTTGGCTCCCCCAGGGGATCGACTGGGGGAGACACGAGACAGCACCCGAATCTACCAAAACAAAAAACCAACCAATTTAACAACTTCCGATCCAATAATCGATTTCGACTTAAATATCTACAGATTACGTAACTTCAATACAGTCAAGTAACCCTGTTACCTATTACGAACCAACATTATATAAACTAGGTAAATAGCTTTAAAGTATTAATTATTAAGTGTATTGCGGCCTTGTGAAGGTTTCGATTCGACATTTTACGTAACGCGTCTGACGTGTGAAGCCTTACTAATTAATTTTGTTGGCTAAACACGTATGTTTTAACGTAGGTACTTAACTTACGAGTACGTTGCGTTACCGTTCGTCGAATTTTGTTCCTGTTCCCGCTTCCCATGGGAACTTATTCCCGGGATAAACGGTATCCTATGCGTTATTCCAGACTATACTATATGCCAGTACCAAATATCAGCCCGATCCGTTCAGTCGATGAGTAACAAACATCTTCACAAACATTTTTTTATATCACTAAGGTGGCAGACAAGCATACGGCCCACCAGAAGGACCGGTGGGGACCGTAGCCTATGAACGTTTTGCAACATTTATAATATTAGTATGATAAGCAGGCCATGGCATGAATTGAACACATACAATACATGGATAGGTACATACAGTTCTGGGTCCTAGGGTCCTATCCTTCCGAGGGCGTACTCGGAACCCACGGTGGGAGGCCGATGGTCGGCAACTGTTCGCGCAGGACAACCGGTTTCCATGATAGGGGGCCTGAGAACGGCGGGTTAGCTGCTCGCCGTTTTTACAGAAGCAGGCCAAGACGGTGGTGTCTCTTCATTCTTAATAAAAGTGAGATAATAGCCCCCCTCCCCGCCCCTCGCCCGACTCTTATGGAAGCGGGATAGCACCCGAATCCCCCAAGAAGAGGAATAAAACCCAAACCCATATGGAGAGTCGGGAGCCTTAGGGTTATCCTTCCAAGGGCGTACCCGGGGCTTTTGGCCGTAGACAGATGACCAGGTGGTTAGAATTTCCACACTTGGTAGGATACCTATGTGTGGTTTTTAGTCGGTAGGAGTCCGGCATAGCATCCCTGTAGTATTTTATTTACGTTCAAAAAAAAAGAGCATATTGGGTCGCGTCTGAAGATATCTGTCGATCAATTTAAGCTATTAGATTCATAATTAAGTCATACTCCAATAACGTCGCTTTTTCTGCTTTAGTGGTTCCAAGAATGCATTGTTCCAATCGGTTCGAGCGTGCAGTTACATACATTGTAACAAACATATTAAAAACAATACTCGTTTTTCACGGGTCAGTGGGGGCCGGCCCGGCTTATAAGAGGCATAATACGGCATATGGAGAAGAACTTCATATCCTACCATCAACCACAAATGTTTCCTTTAAATTCCATCCTGTATATGGGTGGAATTAAAGGAAACATTTGTTGGAGTTCTTTTTTTTCTTCTTCAGATAGTGAGCTTTACAATTAAAACATAATTTTACTTGATCTGCCTTTAATTTAAGATATTATGTTGTTTAAAAGAAATTGATCCTTATTAAAGACTCTTTCGGTTGGTATCATAAAATACAGGATGTTTTTTTTTTACATCTCCCAAGTTCGATTCCCGGCTCAAGCAGGTGATTTTTCAAAATACTTTAAATGCAGTTTTAATTACTTTTAAAAATAAAGGAATGTTTCCTTTCAACAAAACTTGCCATTATCAATATTAAGGGTACTTTCCCTCCAACTACTGTCTTTAAATTCCACCCTGTATACGGCACCATTCTATGGCTCAATCAATATTGTGAATTTTTTTCTGAACCGATGTATGATTGAGCAAACGAACTTTGAATTGAAAGACGGCTTTTTTTTTGTTTAACGTAAGGGAAAATTCTCATGGATGTTATGCCGGACTACTACCGACTAAAAAACCTCACGTAACGCCCAACAGTCTACGGTTGGGAGCCTCGGGTAAGCCCTCGGAAGGATGTCCCAGGACTCCCAACAGACATACGGCTGCCACTGCGGCCTCGCCTGGTACAGTGAGACCGTATTCTTAGCATTCCATGGATTCTCCGTGCGGGCGCCGGGTCCATAGCGTGGCACAGGGGGGAACACCCCGACGCACAGTGGATCGATTCATGCAAATCGGCGGACATAGGAATATTAAAACACTATTTACCGATTTAAAAAAAACTAATGATGCCAATGTGTTTATCTTAATAATTGTAGTCGAAAACAATACTACACAATTTTGATTAGACTTCAATTTTAAAAAATATTCGACAAAAACTGATTTCAATGTATGGAAAAGCACATTAAAAAAGGGATAGCTTGCGATTTTCTCGTGTTTTCTGATTTTAACGCTTATAGTGACTTTTAATGGATTGTTAGCAAAATATCTGCCAAACATTTTAGGTACCCCTAGGCACCCCTCTGGGAGCTATGTGACAAAGTATCATTTTTCTCATTTTCTTTGAGAAAATATGTCTAGTTCGTTTTTTTACAGTTATAATTGTTGATAAACTACATTTTAGCTTAGTACTGACCTACCCACATCAAAAATAATATGACTAGCATACGGGATCGGGAGTTTTTGAGAGATACTTGTAAGCAGGCGATTATAAGTTTATCCTACTTTTTTAGCAACATTTATGTATTGTATAGTTATTTACCATTAAGATTTGAAGAAAATAATGTATTAATAAAAAAAACAATAACGCGTTATATAAAACATAAATCATAGTTATAAAAATACAAAAACTTACTTATAAAATAAAAAGTGGTAAAATAATAGCTTAAAATAAATAAAAATGTGGAACAGAAACGATTCAATTAACATGTATGTACATTAAATAATCAAACAAAATTAGAATTACATAAACTTTAAAAAAATAGTAGCTTATAATAAACAAAAATATATAACAAAGACAATTAATGATTCGGAGGAATCCTAAGACGCATGTATGTAATTATGTATGTATGTATTATATAATTATGATTAGTTTTTTTTGCTTTTATTTTTAATTTATGGTTTAGTAAGATAGGTTCAATTTTTATTTATGATTGTACATTATTGTAAGTATTTTTTGCCAAGCCATTAAAGTTCTATTAAATTAAAACTATGTACATTAAATGAACAAACAAAATTAGAAATATGTAGACAAAAAACATCATTATCCGAAGCTTCCGTTTCTGAATCTTCTTCTGCTTGCGTAGAGACTAACAATTAAACAGTATCTATAAATTCAATTTCAGAAACTTCTAGAATTAGTAGATTTAAAGTTTCTAAAAACAATGCCTTCTTTTGCTTTTAATATATCCGTGGCCGTATTTGTGCTAAAATTGGATTGGATGAAATCAGCAAATTATTTAGAACATTTTCATTGCAAGCAATGCTATTTATTTTACGTGAATGGTGTTCTCTGTATTTTCTGAAATCCTTATTACTTGACTCAGATAACCCTTCCGAAAGAAGTCCTATCGGAACTATAGATAAATGTTGAATAATTTACGGCCCGTGAACTAATAACTTATGAATACTTGATGGCATGTAGTACCAGGGTGGCAGAGCTTTACATAGAATTGTACCCTTGGTACTTCATGCCACAAGTATTCATAAGTTATTTTATTAGTTACTTATTCTAGAAGTTTCTGAAATTGAATACATAGATACTGATGAATAATTAGGCTCTGCACAAGCAGAAGAAGATTCAGAAACGGAAGCTTCGGATAATGTTTTTTTTTGTATACATTTTCCTAATTTTGTTTCATTATTTAATGTACATACATGTTAATTGAATCGTTTCTGTTCCAGATGTTTATTTATTTTAAGCTAATATTTTACCACTTTTTATTTAATAAGTTTTTGTATTTTTATGACTATGATATATGTTTTATATAACGCGTGATTGTTTTATTTGATAAATACATTATTTTCTTCAAATTATAATGGAAAATCACTATACAATACATAAATGTTGCTAAAAAAGTAGGATAAACTTATAGTCGCCTGCTTATAAGTATCTCTCAAAAACTCCCGATCCCGTATGCCAGTCATATTATTTTTGATGTGGGTATGACAGTACTAAGCTAAAATGTAGTTTATCAACAATTATAACTGTAAAAAAACGAACTAGACATATTTTCTTAAAGAAAAAGAGAAAAATGATATTTTGTCATATAGCTTCCAGAGGGGTGCCTAGGGGTATGTTGGTCTCCCACGGCACCGTCAGCTCCACGAGCACCGCACGCCTGTGTATCCTCGAAAACAGGAATATGTCGGGTCTGGATGACGAGGCACATACATCCTCCGGGATTTTGTAGTGTTTTTCATACGTGTCTGAGAGTATAGTCCAATCGGCGGCAGCCATCAAAATTGAGTATGGCTTTTGAGGTACTTTCTTTGAACAGCCTTCCTTTACAAACGCAATGTCATTTCTTTTGTTTGTGGTTAATCCCTTTTTCGCTCTCGCTACCGCCAAACTGACAGCCTCACGTATGATCTCCAATACCCTATCGTGTCGGCGTGAGTAATGACCCCGGTCTAGTAACGTCCTACAACCTACCAGCAGGTGCCTAGCAGTTCCAATCGCTTCTCCACATGCATTACATGTTTTATCTGTGGCTTTCCCCCACCTGACCAGATTACTTGGGTCGGGGAGGGTCAATTGAAACGCGTTCAGGTAGAACTTAAGCAAAGCCGGCGACCAGTCGTACAATAAGGTACGCCACTGCAAGGCCATGGGAATACAAAACTCGCCCAGAGTAAGCCATTCATTCTGCATCTCCAGGTTCATCGCGTGCACCTTATAGGCATCGCTCTCATCCTGCTCCAGAAAAGATTTTGTAATGTCTTTATCTGTTTGTCTCCGGATACTACCCAACCCCGCTCGACCAGTCTGCGAACCCACCATGAATTTCCTGTGGAATTGGAGGCGTGACTCAAGTTCCGCTATATTTTTATCCTTTGGAAGAGTTTGAACGATTTTGTCTCTTGATTTTGCCAAGATGTGCATTTTTGTAACTCTTAGATGTTTATAGAGTTCCGACGGCTTCTTAAACGTCATTCCGAAGTTATTAGAGGCTCTGTATAATGCCGACGGGTCGGCCGATTGAGCTAGCCCTAGCCACGACTTCAACGTCTTCGTAACATTCGCATCCAATTTTCTGAGAAGGTTTTGGCTCATATCGTACACAAGAAACGGCCAGTTTAGACGTGATGTTAAATAGTTGTTGTATATCCATGCTTTCTTGACGTTACCTATTGGTTGTTGGTCTACCTTTTTTATGTCAACAATGAAACTTTCAGTTATGTCGTCCAAAGCTGGAGTACAACCTCTGTTATCTATCTTTCTGCCAAGAAATTTGAAAGGCACGGTTTCCGATATAATAGAAACTTTTTCCCCGCCTATAGCAAGCCCGGGGTCATATGACGTAAACTTAGTACCCCGCCTACCCAGACATAGACAGTAGCATTTGCTAGGTTTCGTCCCCATTCCATCTGTCCATGTACAGAATTCATCCACTTTACGCAGTAGGTCTTGGCACTGCTTTGGGCTGCGAGTCAGGATTGCTAGGTCGTCTGCAAACGCCAGGATGGACTCTGTATATTTGCCATTTAATTTAAACCGATATCCCCACTTCTTCTCCTGAGTAATAATACTGTCAATTAAAATATTTATTACTATATTGAAAACTATTGGTGATAAACAGCAACCCTGGAACAAACCTACTCTATACTTTAAGGGTTGCGTATGTCCTTCTTTTGTATTGATTACAAATTTTAATTGGTTATAATAAGAAGCTATTATTTCACAGATTATTGACGGAAAGTTATACCATTTTAATGCAAACAACATTAGTTCATGTTGTACTGAGCCAAAGGCGTTTTCCAAATCTATCCAACAAACTGTTAATTGCCTTTCATTTAATCTGGCATCTTTTAGACTTTCCGCCAGTAGAGAATTATGTTCCAGACATCCTGAAATTCCGGGCAGAAACCCTTTCTGGTGATTTGGTCTGAAATACTTATTGCTAAACATAAAATCAGTCATTTTAAATTGAAGCCATGAGAAGAAAATTTTTGATATTGTGTTGGTTAACGTCGGTCTGGCGTCTTTTGGACTGGTAACAATTTCTTTCTTAGGAATGAGCACAAAACTGGCCTCTCCGAAGGCCGCTGGTATTTCTTTACTCGACCAGATCCTGTTAAATATGCTCAGAAGGTGTTTACGTACTGATGGACATTTTTTATAGACTATGTAAGGTATGCCATCAGGCCCAGGGGCAGATTTAGTTGATTTCTTTTTAATTTGGTGTTCAATTTCTTCTAAGCTAGGTGGATTACAGTTGATTAAGAATTGAGGACTTGATGGTTTTTTTTCCTTTGGTTCACTATATGATTTGTCATATTTAGGCACCTCATAATTACTTTTTATAGTAGTTATAGATCTGATCGTTACTTATGTCCAGCCTACCATGCTTTCTGTCATTAAATATATTCCTCGAGTATTTAAAAGGGTCCCTATCAAATTCTACTTCATGTTTGGCTCTATTTAAATTATTAGTTTCATTAATTAGTTGAATGGAGACCCCTTGAATTAATTTCAGTATAGACCTTAAAGCCCTGGCCAGTTGGTGACTTAGTTGATTATCGCCCATAGCTTTAGCAATCCGTAGTCGTTTGATAAGTTCCCTCTTTTTTTGCCTCATTTTGATTTTAAAAGTGTTTATTCTATTTTTCCGAGCGTACTTTGAATGTGGTGGATAATGCTCGTGCAGATATGTATGGATAGTATCCTGAAAAGATTCCACTTGCTGGTTTAGGTCCTGTTTTTTTCCGGGGTGTTCTAGCAGGATGGCCAGATTTTGATCGTGGGCTTTCCAGGTGCTCTGCTTTAGAGAATCCTATCCTAATCCTACTAATATTATAAATGTGAAAGTTTGTGAAGATGTTTGGATGTTTGGATGTTTGTTACTCAATCACGCTCTAACGGCTGAACGGATTTGGCTGAAATGAAATACTTTTTGTCCCGGGAAAATGTTCCCACGGGAAGCGGGATCGGGTACCGAATTTCACGCGGGCGAAGCCGCGCGCATCAGCTAGTAGCTTATAATCTGGTGGTCTGAAGACGGCTAAGTAGGCAAAAACTTCGCAGGAAGGGACTCGAGGGGCCGTGTGCTGTGGCGAAAATCAGGAGCCTAGGTCCTGCAGTGGACTGCCACAGGTCGATTTGATTGATATAGTTATGGTATTGGAACCGTGTGTGGCATTTCCATGCTTTTTCGTGCTTCAGAAGGCCTATCCATTTCATATGCTCACCACCAATAACGTGGGAAAAAATATACTGACGAAATTTAGGTGTATAGATCTCTGCAGACACATACGGAGATCAGGTGTGTGCATGTGTATGTGTCTGTAAACTTCAAAATCAACGAAATTATCTTTTAATCAATATAAATTACCTACTTATTGTAAACACATTTCTCAATAGCTGCAAAGAAGTATCGCCCGATTATTTATTAATTTTGAAACTTAACTGCAGCTATATTCATACTGGATTTGACATTGGCAGATTAATTGAAATATCTATTCAAATGTGTGTCGATAAGATATAGAACTGAAGTACTACAAGATAACAGATTTACTGTTTATTTTGATAGCATCAGTACGGGGGGTACTCGTGTTCCTTTATTCTCAACTAGCGGACGTCACGCGGTCACACCCGCGTAACTCCCGTTCCCGAGGGAATACGGGAATAAATTATAGCCTATGTTACTCAGGGTTAATGTAGCTTCCCAACAGTGAAAGAATTTTTCAAATCGGTCCGGTAGTTTTGGAGCCTATTCGTGCAAACAAACAATCAAAGTCACAATACATTGGGGCCCACTGTGACTCGCTGAAAAATTACTCGCAAGGAGAACTAGTGTGAACCCTCAAGTCTGGAGTTAAAACGTGTATGATAAATAAATTTTAAACATGGAAAAAGAATTGGATTCGAGCAGGATTCGAACGTGCATCTTCTCGCATACCGTGCAAGATGCTTAACCACTTAGCCACCGAAACCTACTCGGAACCAACCAAATTTTCCACCTTATATACGCCTTGGGGCCGTGTAACTTTCTAAAAAGTGCCGGTAGATGGTGCCTACGTCGCCCCAAGACGTATATAAGGTGGAAAATTTGGTTGGTTCCGATAGGTGTCGGTGGCCCAGTGGTTAAGCATCTTGCACGATATGCGAGAAGATGCAGGTTCGAATCCTGCTCGAAACCAATTCTTTTTCGATATGTTATTGTTTATGAAACAAAACACCTTAGCCAATGATGCATCGAACCTTGGACCAGTGAGTCAGTTATGGTTATCGGCTGACTATCTGAAGAGTCACGCTCGAATACAGGAACAAAGAACACTTTGTCTCAGCATTTTGTTTTAACGTGAGGGAAAATCCTTTTTGTATGCTATGCCGGACTCTTACCGACTAAAAAACCTCACGTAACGCCCAACAGCCTATGGTTGGGAGCCCCGGGTAAGCCCTCGGAAGGATATTCAGTATTTTTGGTTAGAATTGTCGACGAATTTCCCCGTGTGTCGACTGGAAAACGTACAAAATTTCGCCACCCTAGTTCATCCCGAGGGTGTCGTAAGAGGCGACTAGAGAACACTTACGCAAAACGAGCCATTGCGTAGTGAAGTAAAACTCGAAATGAAACCAGTAAAATGACAATCATTATGCCAAGTTGATGGCGTAGTGGGTCAGGCGGTTTGAAGAATTTCAATCTTGCATTGCGTAAGAGGTCGCTTTTTTTTAACATGAGGAAAAATCCTCATGCATGCTATGCCGGACTCCTACCGACTAAAAAAGCTCACGTTACGCCCAACAGCCTATGGTTGGGAGCCCCGGGTAAGCTCTCGGAAGGATGTCCCAGGACTGCGTAAGAGGTCCCTAATCTCTCAGCGTAAGGGAAATTTCACCAGCACGGTGTGTGATGTCACACAGACGGCGCTTAAGATCGTAGAACGTTGGTGCACTGCCAATGAGCTATCGGTCAACCCAAGTAAGACAGAGCTGGTACTATTCACAAACAAAAGGATTCTTGGAAACTATCGGGTGCCACGACTCTACGGCACCGAACTACAACTCTCAAAAGAGGTCAAATATCTTGGGGTACTTCTTGACAGCAAATTGAACTGGAGTAATCATCTCGAAAACAAAATAAACAAAGGAACAATCATATTCTGGCAGTGCCGCAGAATGGTAGGAAATAAATGGGGGTTGAGCCCCAAGATCACCCTCTGGCTATACGAATCAATAATCAGACCCATTGTCACCTACGGGGCTGTGGTATGGTGGCCACACACAAACCTAACCACAGCCAAAGACACCTTACAAAAAGACTAACCTGCATGGCAACCACCGGGGGCATGAGAACTACGCCCACTGCCGCCATGGAAGCGATGCTGGGTCTCCCCCCACAACACGTCTTCATCAAACAAGAAGCCGCGGCTACAGCTACCAGACTGAATAGTCTAGGACTTTGGAAACCAACAAGGGTAGCACATACGGAGATATACAGAAACTTGGTGGATTTGGAACCACTAGCTGAAGCGATCACCGACACAATACCAAAGCAGTTTGTGTTCGACAAAAAGTACAAAATACAACTACAAGAGTCCCCCCAAGAGGGACTCAATACCAGGGAGCTGAGAATATTTACGGATGGTTCCAAGACGAGGATGGGTACCGGAGCAGGAACCTTCTCGGAGGACCTGAAAATAAATATTGCAACACCACTAGGCACCCATGGCACAGTATACCAGGCGGAGTGCATGGGCATTATCAAGGCGACTGAGGCCATCAAGGCTAGAACCGTACAGAATCAGCGTATACGGATTCTAACTGATAGCAGATCGGTTCTGCAGGCGTTACAGAGCCATACAATAACATCTGGCCTTATTATGGAGTGCCACATAGGCCTGATGGATATATGCGTAAATAACTATGTTACCCTACAATGGATAAAAGGACACAGTGGCTCACGAGGTAACGATGCAGCGGACGAGCTGGCAAGAAGAGGCTCTTCGCTGACAGCAATGGGCCCTGAACCTATTCTGCCCCTCCCATCTGGATGAGTACGAAACCTGTTAAAACAGCAGACAAGGAGCCAGCACCAGGATTACTGGGCCAGCCTTGACACATGCAGACAGGCGAGAGAGGCATTGCCGACAATCAACACCAGATTCTCTCGCAAAATTCTGCAGCTTAACAGGAACTACGATAAGTATAATAACAGGTATAGTTACAGGTCATAGTCCACTTAACAAACATCTCTTTAACTTAGGTGTCACAGACAGCCCCTTTGCAGAGCCTGCATGGAGACGGACGAAACTGTCAGCCACATTCTTATGGAATGACCGGAACTGGCAAGATACAGGGCTACACACCTCGGCACACCGAGGTCGCTCCAGGAAGTCGTCGGCAACGTGAAGAGTCTGCTAGGCTTCCTGGAGGAACTGGGATGGCAGTAGCCATACCATAACCCCCCACGCAAAATAGGCGCATTAAATGACGTCGAGTTGCGGAAACCAGCCCGTGTAAACCTAGAACCTAGAACCTAGAGGTCCCTAATCATAACGCCATGACTTTCCATCGGCATCATTTTAGCGAGCTAAAGAGAAGTCGGAGGGCGTGTATAGGACTACCAGTCTCCTGGTTTACCCACTCAACCCTGCAGCCTACCTCGGAAGAGTGTAAGAGGGACCAGGAACACAGAGGCTTCCGGTTTATAGTTGGTATTCACAGTCCTTTATAAAACTTTATGCATTATTGTAAGAAAATTAAACATAATTTATGTAAATCAGTTAAATCACAACATTTTGTGCGACAAAGAGAAATGAGTCTTTTTCGTGTTATCTTTAGTACCTAGACAGGAAGTCTTATTTATCTGAAGTGGCTTAAATTCATTTCGAAATATCAACAATGCATTCTTCACACATAATACAGGGTTTGGTTAGGTTTGAAATTTTAATGAAGCGCTCGTGGCCCCGCGGACTCAGTGTTCTGTAAACTATCACTGTAGTAAGCAACATTTACTGTGGCCGGTTATGGATGGGTGACCATCACATGACCACTTTGCGACATTTATTTGTGAGCGTTTCCGTGCTTCGGAAGGTTAAGCCGTTGGCATCGGTTGCCAGTAGAATGGCAGTTGTTAAGCCAAGTTGAAGGCCTTTATGGGCGGCTTGAAAAATTTCAACAGCGGGCCGTCACAACCTGCGCCTGTCCATATCAACACGGCAATACGGCTCACCACCTATTACGTGGGACTAAAATCTAAAAGATGAAATGTGGGCATATAATATGCCTCTGCCTACCCCTTCGGGGATAAAAGGCGTGATCATATGTATGTAGCAGTGACAGAATAAGCACATTCAAGTGGCAGTGGGCTGGCCACATCTGCAGAAGAACCGACGGCCGATGGAGCAAACGGGTTCTAGAGTACAGACCGCGACTCGGCAAACGTAGGACGTCCATCCGCCAGATGGACCGACGACTGGGAAAAGGTGGCAGGCTGGGACTGGATGCGGAAGGCGTAAGAAAGTGTGTTGTGGCGTAAATTGGGAGAGGCCTACGTCCAGGAGTGGACTGCCATAGGCTGATCTGATTGATAGTAGATGACAGTAGTTCATATGTAATTATGAACATACATACATATAGTCAAGCCTTTATCCCCGAAGGGGTAGGCAGAGGCATAGTATACGCCCACATTTCACCTTATACCTACCTCGATAGAAGACATGCATGACTGCCTCTGTGGCGCGGTCGGTAGTGATACCGCCTGCGGCGCTGGAGGTCGTGGGTTCGATTCCCACCGGAGACAAATTTTGTGTGACCCATAAATGTGTGTCTCAAGAGTCTGGGTTTTTCTATATATATAATAAGTATGTATTTAAAAAGTATATAAGTATTAATATCCGTGGTCTGATACCCATAACACATGCAGGTTATTCCTAGCTTACTTTGGGATCAGATAGCGTTGTGTGAAATGTCCGTGAATATTTATTTATTTATTTAGGTATTTATTTATAGTTTCATGTCCCACATAATAGATGGTGGACCTATTACCTTGTTAAAATGGATAGGCGAGGGTCGCGGCGACCCGCAGTTGAAATTTTTCAAGCCGCCCATAAGGCCTTCAACTTGGCTTAACAATTGTCATTTTACTGACTACCGGGTTTCATTTCGAGTTTTCATTCTCTACGCAATGGATCTTTTTGTGAAAGTTTTCCCTTAGTCGCCTCTTACGACACCCTCGGGATGTATCGGGGTGGCGACATTTTGCACTCTTACCCGTCGCCACACTTGATTATGAAATGTCAAACCTAATAGAAAGCGCCCATAGCCCCCCTGACTCGGTGTACTGTACATGATCACTACAGTAAGGACCTTTTGCTAAAGCTGGTTCTTGGATGATAAAGAGTCTTTAACCAGAGAGCATCTTTCTCATATTTTTAGCGATAGTTTGTCAGAAATAAACTTTTTAACGTAATTAAAGTGTTTTCTGTGTAAAGTAGCCAATCCCATTCTATCAGGTACCATGCAGGTCGCACCGCGTACAAGAAGTATGTATAGTGCCTGGTGACAGCAACAGCCTAACCCCTATTACATGGGACCAAAAATCAGGCAGTGTGTGTCCAAAAGCTACTAGCAAAGTGTGAGTGTTACTTCAAAACTGCCTTCTCTCTCAGAGGTATAGGCATATTGTATGTTATGTAGATTCTGATTATTATACCGGTTTGGTAATTCCTCAAAATATTGTTGTGTTTATTCAGTTTTGATAATTTTCAGTCCTATCTGTGCTAATATTATTAAGCTGAGAAAATATTAAAAAAGCAATTATTTATCTATTTTATTTTTATTTATTTATTTATTGCATCAAATATGGTAGATGTAAAATATGTTACGAGGTTTCACATATTTGGCTGTTGCAGCATGCAATTTGAGATTGAGAGTTCAATCAAATTTGATGTGAAAAAGTTTTAATGTGAAAAAAATTCTGTGCTAAAATTCTGTCCTGCTCCAGACCAAGAATTTTTTACAATAAGTTTCTGGAAGTGTTTGTTTTATTGCTAGAGCACTACAATCTTAGGAACTAAGTACTAGTTGGATTAGAAAAAAATCTTTAACAGTTTGATGGTCCATTACTAAGGAAGGTTATAGACTATAATGCTACACTACTACCCGTTCACTCCAAGTTTACCGGTTGCTTCCTAGACTATGCCTCTGCGTCAGAGGCGAAATTAGAGCGAACGGGATATACAATGAATATGAAAGGTGCAGCAATAAAAAATGTAAGGCAAATGAACTTACAAGTGTCAGGTAGTGTTTAGTTAATTTAATCTTGAGCAAGCCCACTTGATCCCTTGGAATTTGTTTTACGTTAGTATCAAAAATTCACTATTTTTATCTGTGTGATAAGTCAATATTAAGCGCTACACTACAACGAATATGAAAGGCGCAGAAATTAATGATCGTCAGCTAGTGTTTAATTATAGTCCCTTAGTCTTGAGCAAGCCAACTTGATCCCTTGGAATTTGTTTTACGTTAATATCTAAAATTCACAACTCTTATCATTTTGATAAGTAAATGTCCCTGATATGATAACATTTATAAACAAATATCCTGCGCCAAATATATGCTTGGTGTTATTAATAATACTATTTAAAGGTTAAAAAGAGGAAAATTAGAGCTTGCTTGCTTGAAATTGTTTACTGCATATCTAGGAAAAATAATGCATATTAGCAATGTGTTGAAAAGTTTTCCTGTTACAAAATTGACAGATGTTGTTTTAAAAATTATAATGAGTAAAACTCAAAAATGTTTGAAAAATGGTGAAATGTTAGAAAGTGGTAGGATTCAGATCTGTCTACTCTAGCTACAAATTTAGCAATCAATATGTATGTTCACTATCTGCTATGGTTATTTTGTCAGCAAGTAAAACCACTATAAAGGTGGTGTTTACCTACCTACCCAAAAATAAAACATAGCCCCAGTGACTGAATTTTATTTTTGGTAAAAAGATCTACCTACCGATCAAGGTTTCATTAGCAATTTAGTTATTTCATAAAGAAATACACAGCGAATTTGTCTTAATAAACCAGTCGCTGATTTATTTACTAAGAATCGGGCTTGCATATTATATGGAATGAATTGAAAAGAGAAATAAAAAGAAACAGCAAAACAACAGAAAGATTTTTGATGCACTGTACTTTCACCAAAGCGCTGAAACGCTGATTGTTATCGCATGAAACGAAATTTTGTCTCGCTCAAAAATATTGAGAGTCAAGTCAACATCATCTCAATATTTTCGTTAAATTTCTAACATAACTCAACACTCACCTGTGGTAATTACATGCGCACGGACGTCAGCAATCCTTTAAAAGCACTTAACACAGCCTGAATCACGAAAACAGTTTGATAAAAGTAAATATTAAAACCAATCTTTGTTTGGAGCAATAGGCTCCGCGCGTTGGTACACACAATATGGTAACCGCGCGAGACACTTGTTTGTTCATATAATATTTACAGTCTGTGTGTAAAATTTGAACAAATAAATACGCTTACAACACAATACGAACAATATTCACTACAAAATCAAGTGTTTATTAAAATATTATTCGAACGGTTAGCAATCGTCACAAATTGATGAATTCTTTTGATTTGTGATTGAACTGAATGACTGAACAACTGACAATGAATGATATTACATTAATTCATTCACGCACGTCAATCGTAAGACTCTGTACACACGATACGTTGCGGGACGGCGCGGCGCCGCGGCGGGCGTTGCTACATCGTTTTACCAAGACGAAGTGAGAGGGATGGTGTTACAACGACGGTTGCTCAGTTGTTTTGTTTATGCGTCGCAAAGAATTGCGCGTGTTCGCTTGTTTTGATTTTCCACCGATTTCAAAAAAGTAGGAAGTATGTTTGTTCTTTCTTTTGGGTTTTGTTACTTTTATTTAGATTTAAAGACTAGCCAAGCATGAGTCAGATCGGTGCTCAGAGGTTTTCTTATCAAAATACGACAAGTCAATTTAAAATGAATACCTCCTAATAAAACGTTAGTGTACTAAAATTGTCGTAATGCGAATTTGCCACTTTGATAATTTTTCTTTATGAGAAGTTGCCATTTCGAAAAGTTTTTTAGGGTTTTGTAGGGCAAAAACGGAACCGTTATAGATTCGTCATATCTGTCTGTCTGTCTGTCCGTCCGTATGTCACAGCCATTTCTTAATAAGGAATAGCGGAAACCTAGTTTCCGCTATTCTAAATTCGAATGAATGATATTAATATGTATTAAGAATTAAGATAACATTTGATGCCGTCAATGGCAAAGAAGTTTTACTTTAATCGCGCGTAAAGTTTACTCGCACATACTTTTTTTTTTGCTCAGACTGACAGTGAAGGCAAGGTGATAAGAGTTCCCCTTTAACCCTTTGGGTATAAATTAAAATGAGTATCTACCAATATAAAGGAAATAGTCATGGACCACCTGATAACATTTACAGTAGAGAATTTTCTTGGATATGTCGAATAAAAAAAAAACAAACAAAGCATGAAAGACAATCTCAAAATTTTGGAAAAAGGGTCTTCGTCCCATTACATAGTTATTACTGGTCATGTAATGGGATGCAGAGTGGCAAGTAGATAATAGTTATTACTGGGCATGTAATGGGATGCAGAGTGGCAAGTAGATAATAGTAGTAGGTATGATATGATATTATGAAATGACGTAGTGAGCCATGCGTCATGACTGACTGCGTTGCTACACCGCGGCACCGCGCCGCCAAAATATGCGGTGCTGACGAGTCATATGTGTTCCGACCTTAACCTCAAATGATATAACTTGTTCATTCTTTGAACGAATGATATAGTAAAGTTGCAGCTTTAGTTCATTCTTTTGTTCAATTGATAGGGGTGTTCTGCTTCTGACCTCATAGAGCTTCATGATTTATGTGACCCCCCCGACATGATCATGTACATTTGACATGAATGATTGAATCAAATGCATTTCACTCGACGTTCAATCATGATCTGGCTCTTGTACGTCAAAATTGTCAAAATAAATATGTCAAAATTCTGCTTGTCTTCTTTGTGTTGTGTGTTCTATTTTTTATATTTTTATTACTTAATTAATGTGTTTAATTTGTAATTAAAAACTAAAGTAGATAAATTGTGAAATAATAAGTTAGAAAGAGATATTGAAATTAGAACTTCTATTAAGAATTAACCCGTCTTAGAGACGTCTACATCTGTAGATCAACCCAATTTTAAAAAATACAAAGGTATTCAAAATACTTGAAAACATGGATGAGCCGGGTAATGAAGCTAAAAAAGCTGAAAAGTCAGAGTTTAAGAAGCCCGTACTTTTCGGACGCATTGGGAAACTCCCAAAAAAGGTTAAGGATGACATTGTAAAACCTTCAGAGGAAGTAAAGGTTGAAGAGCCGGTTGAAATTCCTTCGGAATCTACATCGAAAAATTCTTTGCCACCAGCAGTTCTTCTAAAGGAATTATCTACTCCTATACCATATAAAGAGCCTAAATGGTCAGGCTTATGTCCTGATGGTAAGTTAGTTATCAAATACTCGTATTGCTATGGTTTTGCTTCAATGCACATTACCTTTGATTTTAATATTAGTAGATGCTATGAGAACTATTGATAAATTATGTAAATATCAGGTTATTTCGTACATATTTATTTTGCAATGATTATATTGATAGGATTATGATGATGAGATGAGATAGCAACTTATTAATGACCTAAGAACTTTGTACCTGTGTACAGAATTATTGAAATTTTGAATTGCTGCCATACCGAACATTAAATCTTCTTAATGCATGCACACACTTAAATTTGTCCTTTACCCTAATCTCTATTCCAACTAATAGGAATTTCAATACACTTATTATTCTTTCAGGCTCAGATTATGCCCTAGAAGTACTTAAATCGGGAATGATAGTTGAGAAGATTGACCTTACCAAGAAGGCTTACTATGTGTTTGGCAGACTGGCTAACTGTGACGTCATAATGGCACACCCTACAATATCCAGGTTTGATAAGTTGGCAGTTCTTTTGAACCTATATTCCATTATACTAATATTATTAAGAGGAAGACTTTTTTGTTTGCACTGAATTTGCTCCAAAATTACTGAACCAATTTAAAAGATTCTTTTACTGATGGAAAGCTACACTATCCTCGGGCGACACAGACTATATTTTATTTCTGTATTCCTATAGGAAATTACCTTGTCGCTTACTTCATCCATTTGCCCAGAATTGCAGCAGACTGGATTTGAGTAATTCAGCAATTTACACATCGCCCTGTAAAATGTTCGAAAATGGGAATTCTTACTCCAATTTATTGTAATTTTAGACACCACTGTGTCCTCCAGTATAAGGCCTTTGCGGAAGAGAACGAGCCTCCATGCGGGTGGTATCTGCAGGACCTGGGCAGCACACATGGAACATTCCTCAACAGGGAGCGGCTCAAACCCAATCACTATACTCGGGTGAGGGTAGGACATCAGATCAAGTTTGGGAACAGTACGAGAACTTATATTTTTTTGGTAAGTAATCTTGGAAGTGCTTGTGGCCCCGCGGACTCAGTGTTCTGTAAACGATCACTGCAGTAAGCAACTTTCACTGTGGCCGGCCCATGGATGCGCAACCATCCATGTGATCACTTTGTGACATTTATATGAGCGTTTCCGTGCTTCGGAAGGCTTGTTAAGCCTTTGGTCCCGGTTGCCAGTAAAATGGCAGCGTTTAAGTCAAGTTGAAGGCTTTATTTCAACAGCAGGCAGTCACAACCTGCGCCTGCCCATTTAAACACGGCAATACGGCTCACCACCTATTACGTGGGACAAATTATAAAAAAAGGTAAAACATGGGCATATAATATGCCTCTGCCTACCCCTTCGGGGATAAAGGCGTGACCATAATATGTATCTATGTATGTAAGTAATCTTATAAATATTATACTAGATGGCGCCTGCAATTACGGGTTGTGAAATTCCGTTCCCATGTCCGATGGGAACGTATTCCAAGGATTAAAATGGTTGTTCCAGACTTCTAACCTATCACTGTACCAAACTTTAGTCAGATCTGTTTTGCCATTTCAGTGTGAAAGAGTCACAAACATCCAAAATATCTTCACAAACTTCAATGTTAGAAGGATTTTTATGACAGCGCATCTAGCCTAAACTAAGCTAGTATAGGTATATGCTTGTGCTATAAGATATAGACAACTGATAAACATGCTTAATATATGTCTAAATATTTACATCTTACTATCATAAGAAGTAAGATAGTAATAAGTAAGAAGTAAGATAGTAATAAGTAAGATTGTAAATCCTACTTATTACTATCTTACTTCTTATTAATATTATGAAGGCGAAAGTTTGTGAGTGTGGATGTGTGGATGTTTGTTACTCTTTCACACTCTAACGGCTGAACAGATCTGGCTGAAATTTGGTATAAAGATAGATTATGGTCTGGATAACACATAGGCCACATTTTATCCCGGGAATAAGTTCCCACGGGTAGCAGGAACGGTAACAAATTTACGCGGCCGAAGCTGCGTACATTAGCTAGTACATAATATAATGTGCACAGAAAACATCCACACTCCATAACAATACATTTGTTCCTATGTATCACACAAACAAATACCACTTCTGACCCAGTATCTGAACCCACTACCTAAAGCTGGCGAGACACATATCCTGACAACCTTGAAACATTGTAACACCCCACAGGGTCCAGATTTCGATTGCGAAGGCGAATCAGAGCTTACCGTGTCTGAAATCAAACAGAAAGCTCTTGAAATGAAATTAGACAGAGACAAAATGATTGCAGCGGCAATAGAAGAAAGAGATAGACTTAAAGCAGAGGAGGAGAAAAAGAGAGAGGAACAGGGCATTGATTGGGGAATGGGTAAGTGAAAATTATAGTTACAGGATAAATAATTTATTTATTTATTTATCACAAACAATTTTTACGTTGTGTTAGATGTACAGTCACCTCCAATATTGCATGTGCCCCTTAAGATCTATAATCCCATGCAGATTTAAGTCCAAATTCACAAAAACTCCACTAGATGGCGCAACTTTACTCGGATTTAATATTGCATAGACACCTTAGAATTGCAAAAAAAATACTAGATGGCATATTTACATTACTCAAAAGATTAATGAGTTGCTATTTTGACAATAATCGCGTTCCTGTGTGAGGTATTAAAAAATCGGCAACGATTATCCGAGAGATGGCGTCAATTGTCAGTGCAAAGCAATTTTGTTTCGGATTGACCATGCATTCTCAAATTCGTCTGTACATGCACTTAAAACTATTACACAATCCTCAAGGTAGAACAACAACGAAATCAGACACCGCAGCCAATCATTTCGAATTAATTCAATGCATTGACACGCTACTTGATGAGCCTGATGAAGAAATACCTCTTCTTTCGTACACCTTATGTGACGTAAACGAAGTTGCGGTGGTCAGCTAGTTAAAATAATAATTGTATAATTTTGATAAAATGTTGTATTACAGTATAATGTAGTGTTACGGGAAGTGAAGGATTTGTACCTATGAGAAATACATTTTGCTAAGTCTTTGACTATGAATGATATTGAAAGTAAACTTCAGTGATATAAAAAAAACCCCACAAGAATTTATTTTTATTGTAGTTTAAATGTCTAAACTTAATTGAGTAACGAATATAGTATCCTGTATACTATATTCATTACTCAATTAAGTTTAGACCTTTAATGATCAATCCAAATGGGTTCGATTCCCGGTTATGCATGTGAGTTTGAGAAAAAGTTTGAATGCCATTATTATTAAATCTAAAATCGAAGCCATGGTTCCTAAGAACAGATGCCGCTCTCTGTCATAGTTTCTGACTTCTCCCTGCTGAACCATTTGGATTGATCACCCTGTATAACTTCAGTTCGAGTTTGTTTGTGGTAAAATCATGTTCATTCGGTGCAGCACAGAACTGCGATCTTTGGGTCCAAACGATCGCTCAAAAGCCTGTCGTCTGGATGCACTTTAGAAATATTCTATTCATAAAAAGCCTTATAGTTAAAAGATGTAATATTCTCAAAAATACTGATCAATCTTGAATAGAATTTTCAAACCTTTCATAAAAACCAAATCTTTCGCAGGTGAGGATGCAGAAGAAGAACCAGATTTAGCTGAAAACCCATATGCAGTAGCGGCTAACGAGGAGTTATATCTGGAGGACCCTAAGAAGACTCTCCGAGGGTACTTTGAGAGGGAAGGTCATGAGCTCAGCTATGATTGTGAGGAGAGGGGCGTGGGGCAGTTTATATGCAGGTAAACTATATGAAATTATTTATCATCCTACTAATATTATAAATGTGAAAGTTTATGAAGATGTTTGGATGTTTGTTATTCTGAATCTGGCTGAAAATTTGTTACAGGGATAAAGTATAGTCTGGAATAACTCATAAGCTACTTTTTATCTCGGGAAAATGTTCCCACGGGAAGTGGGCCCAATCTAAAGTTACCTTGCTGTGTGACCTCTAATTCGCGAAACGTCGCTATGACTTACTATCAGGCGGGTCCTGTAGTGAATTTAAAAAAAACAGTTGTGATACCTTTTTCCGTTTCGCTAAAGTTTATATCCAAAAATGTATGAAGGTGGACACGTCATAGAAAGAAAGAAAGAAAGAAAGAAAACAGTTTATTTTGCAACAATACAGACACAATATTAACTACAACAAATTATGTGTAGTAGGTACCTTATCTTAAATTAAACCTAGTCATCACAAAATTGTTGTGTATTCTTAGTATTATAGAAAAAAATAAAAATAAAAAAAAAAAATCAAATAACCATAGGCATTTTCTTCCAGTTCAGATGTATATAAATAAATATTTTTTTCCTATTATTTACAGAGTAGAGCTGCCAATAGACGACGCCAGAGGGCGTGCAGTGGTCGCAGAAGTGATACACAAGGGCAAGAAGAAGGAGGCGGTGGTGGCTTGTGCCTTAGAAGCGTGTCGCATACTGGACAGGGCTGGGTTACTGCGCCAGTCCAAACATGGTGAGCATATAGTTTGTAGAGTCGTCTATAGGTGACGTCAAGAGGCGTGCAGTGGTCGCAGAAGTGATACACAAGGGCAAGAAGAAGGAGGCGGTGGTGGCTTGTGCCTTAGAAGCGTGTCGCATACTGGACAGGGCTGGGTTACTGCGCCAGTCCAAACATGGTGAGGATATAGTTTGTAGAGTTGTCTATAGGTGACGTCAAGAGGCGTGCAGTGGTCGCAGAAGTGATACACAAGGGCAAGAAGAAGGAGGCGGTGGTGGCTTGTGCCTTAGAAGCGTGTCGCATACTGGACAGGGCTGGGTTACTGCGCCAGTCCAAACATGGTGAGGATATAGTTTGTAGAGTTGTCTATAGGTGACGTCAAGAGGCGTGCAGTGGTCGCAGAAGTGATACACAAGGGCAAGAAGAAGGAGGCGGTGGTGGCTTGTGCCTTAGAAGCGTGTCGCATACTGGACAGGGCTGGGTTACTGCGCCAGTCCAAACATGGTGAGGATATAGTTTGTAGAGTTGTCTATAGGTGACGTCAAGAGGCGTGCAGTGGTCGCAGAAGTGATACACAAGGGCAAGAAGAAGGAGGCGGTGGTGGCTTGTGCCTTAGAAGCGTGTCGCATACTGGACAGGGCTGGGTTATTGCGCCAGTCCAAACATGGTAAGGATGATTAAAAATTAACTTGCATCGACGTTTCGAACGCGTTACATCGCGGTCGCGGTGGAAGGATCTATAAAAACTACGATAGTTTAAAAATAATATTTTTAAATATTATGTAACATTTAAAAAATGCTTTTAAGATTGACGTCATAGGGGTGTGAATGAGACAAAGCGGAAAGGATGTGACACCACGACACACGGAGCCTATACGGCCTATTGGTCAGGTGTAGCCACAACCAGCACAGCATGCCAGGGGGTCGGTGTACTACTTTCCGCGAGAATGAATGAGTGTGTGACAGAGTATGAATGTGTGAGCCCAAGACTCCTTTGGCTAAGACTGAAGGTTGGACTTACCCGCATCTTTGTTTTGGGAGTGTATGCTCCGCAGGATGCGCGGTGGCACCGGTCTTCAAAAGACCAAAGCGAGAGGCAGGCATTTTGGGAGAGTATGAGTGATATTCTGGATAAATGTAAACGAAACGAGAGAATAGTGATGTTAGGTGATTTTAATGGTTGGGTGGGAGTGAAGCGCGATGGATACGAAAGTGTATTAGGAAAGTTTGGTGATGAACGAGTGAATGTAAATGGAGAAAGCTTGCTAGAAGTATGTTTGGAAAGGAATCTTGTGGTAACTAATACCATATTCAACCACAAGGATATCCACTTGTATACAAGAGAGGAGAGAGATCAGAGAAGCATGATTGACTTTGTGATAGTAGACGCAAGACTGAGAAAGAAAGTGCTAGACACTCGGGCGTACCGTGGCACCGGGATCGACACAGATCACTTCTTGGTAATTAGCCGGGTAAGGGGTCTGTTTCAGCGGTGGCGACATCGTGTGCATGAACCCGTTAGTGTACTAGAGCGAATAAAAGTTGAGAATTTACAAGAGTTAGGCATAAAAGAGGCATTTGTGAGTAAACTGAGTGAAAAATTTGAAAACCTAGATGAAATATGTGAGATTGAAGAATTATGGAAGCCGTTTAAGGAAGGACTTGTGGAAGTTGCGATTGAAGTGTGTGGGGTTAGCAAAAGACGACAAGGATGTATGGCAAAGGGAATGAGTGCGGAAGTTCTTAATGCGTTGACTGGCAAGAAGAAAGCATGGTTGGACTGGTTGGCTACAAAGGCCAATCAAAGAATGCAAAAGGCAACGGATGAGGATGTAAAAATGGCAAAGGATGAATATAAAAAGTATAAACGTGTTGCAAAAGAGACGATGATGAGAAAGAAAGAGAATGATAGAGAAAAATTTGATAAAAGGTTATCTGAAGACTTCCAACGGAATATTAAATTTTTTTGGAAGTCCATAAGAACAGTGAGGAGTCAGCAAACAATGTCGCCGCTCAATCACATCAGAAACCAGGATGGAAGTTTTGTAAGAGGAGAAGAATGTGTGCTAAAGAGATGGAAGGAATATTTTGAGAGTTTATTCGAAAAAGAAGATATACAAGGCGATACGCGTGTTTTAGAACTGAATGAATTTGGCGATGAAAGCGAGTTAAGTATGGGAGAAATAGTGGAAGCGTTGAATTGTATGAAAGTAGGAAAGGCTGCTAGAATAGATCGGATTTCTGTCGAAATGCTGAAAGCTGGACGTGGCGTGGTAGCTTGCCAGCTGTACCGCCTTTTTAACTTTTGTTGGCGAAGTGGCAGAGTACCAGCAGAATGGTGTAAAGCTGTCATTGTGCCGCTTTACAAAGGAAAAGGGTCGCAGCAAGAGTGCAAAAACTACCGCGGCATAAGCTTGCTCAGCATCGTTGGCAAATTGTATGCAAAAGTGTTGATAAAAAGAGTGATGAATGAAACTGAAGGAAAAATGTGGGATGTGCAAGCAGGATTTATGAAAGGAAGGGGATGTACGGATCAGGTCTTTTCCTTACGATGCGTAGCTGAGAAAGTTTTGGCTAAAAGTCAAAAGGTCTATTGCATATTCGTGGACTTGGAAAAGGCCTATGACAGAGTGGTGAGGAATGAACTGTGGTCAATATTGTCCATGTATGGAGTGAACAGCAACTTGATACGGGCACTGAGGTCTCTCTATGAGGGTTCTAGTGCTTGTGTCAGGATCAACGGGGCCTGCACGGACTTCTTTCACATTGAAAAGGGTGTGAGACAGGGCTGTGTAGCGTCTCCGTGGCTGTTTAATCTATACATGGATAGTTGTCTGAAAGAACTGCAAGAGAGTATGTATGGCTTAAAAATGAATGAACTGACCGTCAAATGCCTCCTATACGCTGAAGATCAGGTGATATTAGCATCATCAGCGGAGGAATTGCAGCTGATGGTTAATAGTATGAATGAGGCTCTAAAAAGTAGAGGAATGAAAGTTAATGTAAACAAGACGAAAGTTATGGTTTTTGAAAGAGAAGAAAGTATGACGAATTGCTCAATCTTCATTGAAGGGCAAAGAGTGGAACAGGTGAAAGAATTTGTATACTTGGGTTCCAAATTTGTAAGGGATGGAAAGTGTGACCAGGATATTGAGCGAAGAGTTTTGGCAGGAAATCAAGTGAATGGGGCTATGTACACCTTTATGAGCAGTCAAAATGTGTCTGAGAAGGCCAGGTTGGCTGTACATAGGGGAGTGCTCATCCCTACACTTATGTATGGTAGTGAAAGTTGGGTATGGCAGAAGAAGCATGAAAGCAAAATTAATGCAGTGGAAATGAGAAGTCTGCGAAGTATAGCTGGAGTGACTTTAATGGACAAAAAAAGAAATAGCGTGATAAGGGAAAAATGTGGTATAACAGAAGATGTAGTGACTAAGATCGAAAAAGGGATGCTTAGATGGTTTGGACACGTGGAGAGAATGGATGAGAATAGACTGACAAAGCAGATTTATGAGGCGAGAATGAATGGGCAAACTGGTAGGGGTAAACCTCGGCGTACGCATGCCGATCAAATCAGAGACGTTCTGGAAAAAGGCAAGGTCAAGAGTACCCTTAACCGGCGAGCGTGTATGAAAACAGTTATGAAAGTAGAAGAAGCGAAAGTTGTATGTCAGGATCGTAGCAAGTGGAAAGCCATAGTCTCTGCGTACCCCGATGGGAAACAAGCGTGATTATATGTATGTATGTATGTCATAGGGGTGAGATTTATTTTTAACCCCCGATGAAAACTGAGATGTTATAAGTTTAACATGTGTATTTATGAGGCTGTTGGGGGCAAGTAGGATGCGGAAGTTTGTGAGTATGTATGTGTGTATGTTTTTTACTCAGTTACTCTACAGCTGAACGGATCTGACAGAATTCTGTACCCTTACCATGGAAATTTATTTCGGGACTAAAAGGCGGCCTATGGGTTATTCCAGATTTCTGTTGGGAGTCACGGGACATCCTTCCTGAGGGCTTACCCGGGGCTCTCAACCATAGGCTGTTAGGCGTGGCGTGAGGTTTTTTAGTCGGTAAGAGTCCGGCATAACATCCTGTGAGGATTTTCCCTCACGTTAAACAAAAAAAAATGGGTTATTCCAGATCTCTATCCCTGTACCAAACAGGGATGGAGTCTGGATTTATTAAACCCTCAGGGTCGGGCTTAATTTACAGCTTGGCAAAAAAGTTTAAAATCGGAACTAATATTTTGCAGGCTGGCTACATTGTCAAAAAGCTGCCAATAACGTCACATATGTCTGTCAGTCAATGACGTTATACAATTTGATCGGTGGGTTTTATTGACGGTTGTTGACAACTGGATACTGATTGGTGGTCCTTTTTAACTGGTTGCCATATGAACAGCACAGTGACTCCTCCATTATTTTCTTCTCTTTTTTGCCAAGCTGTACCTAATTTTCAAAATTTTAATCATCGCTCCAGAGTCCCGTCGCCGCAAACAACGCGACTACTCCGCGGACGACTATTACTCGTCAGACGAGGACACTTTCCTGGACCGGACGGGCAGCGTCGAGAGGAAACGCAAGCTGCGGATGGTGAAGCAGGGCGCGGCGCAGAGGGAGGACGACAGGCCTAGGACTTATGAGGACTTGGTATGTAAACAGCGGAAAATGGTAAAAAACTGTTGATTGTAACCTAGAAGGTGAAAATAGTGGCCGTGAGTTTTATTGCAAGGTTTTTCCTCACAGGCTCTACTTAAGGCTGCAATGTTCGACCTTGACAAATCCTAAGGCAATTCGAACGATTGCAGCGTACGGTTTTGCCGGATTTCATTCGATTCTAATACATTATATTACTGTTATAAAATCCGAGGGGTTTTAAGAAAAATCTATACGTAAAATATTGTTCTAAAGACCTATATCTATTTTATGACAAGTTTTTTGAGAATTAAGCTCATTTATTTAGATAAAAAAGTACATTACTTGTTAAGATTTTTGCAATATTTCTCATTTTTCGATTTCGATCGAACAAAGTATTCCTAATCGTGTTTTGAGACGTTAAAAAAGCAAGAGTATCTAATAAATTTAAATAAGATAGTTTTATCAGATCAAATCGAAGAATATTTCCTAGTATAAAGTAGACCCCATGATGAGTCTCTTTCGAACATTAATTGCTTTGCGAATCTGGCAGTAAATGTAGAAGCAACGATATGGACGTTCATAAGTGTTACTGTGTGACCTAGACGAATAAAGATATTTTCATTTTCATTGTCAACTGTCGAAAAATTACAAAAAATAAAACTACTCCTAATAGAGCATCTGGTGATAGGCGGCCGCTACCGCGGCTCGCTCGCTACGCTCGTTAATGGTCACTGTTCCAACCTAGCGTAACCAAACGATCTTTACAGTACACAATATCTCGACAGTTTACATACTTGTTAAGAAAATTACAATCTAAAATCTAAACGTGTATAACAATTTTACTTTAAATTGATTAAAACACAAAGAACATCTAAATTGTTTTCAAAATTTTCTTTGTAAATGCTTTATCTTGGTTAAAATTACCATCAAATCAAATCAAATCAAAAATATATTTATTTCACATAGGCATTATACAGATGCGCTTGTAAAACGTCCAGAATATAAAACAAAAACTCTACCACCAGTTCACAAGGCGACCCACCTGAGAAGAACTGGCAAGAAACTCAGCGGGTTGTTCTTTTTTTTGCTCTATTTACAATTTTAAAGAATCTAAAAACTAGGCATTTTAACAATTTTTTTGAGAATCCAGCAGAGCAGGTCATTTCCAGGCTTCCTTATCCAACAAATAATCATTGATTGTATAGTAGCCCCTGCAGTACAATTTACTTTTAACAGATCTTTTAAACTTATTAAGGGACATACTTTTAATTTCGTCTGGAAGACTGCTGTAAAAGCGTATACAGTTACCCATGAAAGAATTGCTGGTTTTGTGCAATCTGCTATGAAAAACAGCAAGGTTATTTTTATTTCTAGTGTTGACATTGTGTCTATCACTTAACTTAGCGAAACTATGTAGATTTCTTTGTACATACATAAGGTTTTCAAAAATATATTGAGATGCTACAGTAAGAATATTAACCTCTTTGAATTTTTCGCGCAGAGAGACCCTTGGACCTAGTCTATATATAGCTCTTATGGCCCGCTTTTGTAAAATAAAAATTTTATTTATATCTGCAGCATTGCCCCACAGTAGAATACCATAAGACATTATACTGTGAAAGTAACTGAAATAAACTATTCTAGCCGTATCTTCATCAGTCAAGTGCCTTATTTTTTGTACAGCAAATGCTGCTGAACTTAATCTACTAGCTAGTTTTACAATATGTGGACCCCATTGTAAACCAGCATCAACCGTTAACCCTAGGAATGTGGTTTGTTCCACAAGTTCCAACTCTCGACCATTAAGTTGAACATTGGTTTCTGACTGTGCTACATTAGGCAAGGTAAATTTAATACATTTAGTTTTATTATCATTTAGTTTAAGATTGTTAGTGTTAAACCAATGAACCACTTTCAAGATTGCGTTGTTGACATCGACATAGTTATCTATTTGTCTTTTAACTTTGAAAATCAAAGAAGTATCATCTGCAAACAAAACAATCCTGTTGTTGTCCCCCACGTAAAAGGGTAGGTCATTAAAATATATAAGGAATAAAAATGGTCCGAGTATTGAACCCTGCGGGACGCCCATAGTAACTACAGATCCCTCTGAGCGTGTACCATTAACATCGACCCGCTGAATTCTATTGTTCAAATATGAAGTCAGAAGGTCGAGAGCCTTGCTTCTTATGCCATAATGGTGTAATTTCCTGATTAATGTTTTATGTTGGACGCAATCAAATGCCTTAGACAGATCACAAAACACACCAATTGCATCTTGTTTATCCTCCCAGGCGTCATAAATACATTTCAATAACTCTACACCAGCATCGGTAGTCGAACGTCCTTTAGTGAAGCCAAATTGTTTCTCATGAAATAATTTGCGACTGTTAAAATAGATCAGCATCTGCTCTAGTATCAATTTTTCAAATATCTTGCTCAAGGTCGGCAACACCGAGATAGGTCTGAAATTACCCGGATCTGAAGCGGTGCCAGCCTTGAATAGTGGTATAACTTTACTGTGTTTCATCAAATCAGGAAATACACCACTAGAGACGCAATCGTTAAACACAGTTGCCAAGTGGGGGGCAATGACATCTATAATACTTGATATGGATTTTACTGATAACCCCCAAAGGTCAGCGGTTTTTTTAACATTAATAGATCTAAAAGCTTTTATGATGTCGTTGCAGTTGACAACGGTGAATTCGAACGCGCCTTCACAGGCAGCTACAGATTCTGCTAATAATAGCTCGGCGGAGGTGGAAGACGACTGGAGAGTGTCAGTTATCTCTATTGGAACATTACTGAAAAATTTTTCAAACTCGGTCGCCACTTCCAAATCCCCCGAACTCTTTGCGAAAAACCACAACATTTAACGAATAAACCTTTAGATCGCATAGCACAACTTCATATTCATTTAATTTAAAACAGATTGCGATGTGCAGAAAATTGTAAATCTAATTAAAAAAATTGCATTTCTATTACAGCTAAAACAAATCAAGGACATAGAATCCAAAATATCTGCGGAAGAACGCACCCTTGAAAGACTCCGGTCTCTGTCAGCGAAGGCTCAGCCCTCAGAAGACATGGATGCCCTGGACCAGTACATGAGTACCCTGGGGAAGCCCACCATGGCTGATAAGGCTGAGATCTCAAAGGCTAAGGTAACTAGCCTTCTGCGTAGCTTATATTACAGGTGAATTTTTGAAAAGGGCTTGGATGGCCAAGTCCGAAACTATAAGGAATAGCTAAAAATGCCCAAAGGAGGCACGAGCCCGATTTTGATAAAACTTAAAATTAAAACCTCACCATTAGATTTTTGAAAATCCGATAATCCTAGCTGGGAACTCATTACTTCCCAGAATAAGATCCTAGCAACACTCTCGTATGGTGTAATAATATAGGATGTGTTTTTTTTCAATGGGTTCGATTCCCAGCTAGGATTATTGCTTTTTCAAAATTCTAATGATGAGGTTTTAAGTTTCTTCAAAATCGGGCTCGTGACTCCTTTGAGCATTTTTCGCTATTTCTTATAGTTTCGGATTTGGTCATCCAATCCCTTTTGAAAAATTCAGCCTGTATAGTAGTTTTCAGGGTAAGGTACCATTGTATTCTAGACATGTAAAAAAATTCATCCCTTAAATGGGTGAAATATGGTGTTAAAGTTTATTGAAGTATATCACATGCTAAGCCAGGAAATAGCCATAAAACATCCTTCTAGAATTCTAAGAGTGTTTTATTTTATGTTACACGCGTAGCTCGCAAACGGTGTGACTGATCCGGAAATCTGCGGTCACAGACACATAATGTTATATTTACACAACAGTATACTCAAATAGTTTTATATATCTTTTCAGATGAACATGCAAAAATTAAGAACAGAATTATCAAAAACTCAACGATTGGCAGAATTAGCGCGACCGGCGCATCTACCGCCATTAATAAAGAAGGATGAAAAAGTTATCAAACAGGCTGCCAACTCTGTTGTTTATGGGAAAAGGTGAGTTATTTCCCGCCCTAGGCCAAAAAACCGGCCAAGTGCGAGTTGGACTCGCCCATGAAGGGTTTCGTAGCAGCGAGTAACATAATAGAAAAGTTCCTATAGTTCGTTGTAACTTTGATTGATGTTTTAACACGTTCGCAGTGGTAGTGATTTTTGTAACCGAAAATTGCGGTTTATGACGTATTAAAAAAAACTACCAGCTCTATCTTGGTCAAACCAATTTTCGTTGGTAGATTTTATATCAATGTACATCATTTTTTTTTTTTAGATTTATCATTCTCTTAGTTTAGAAGTTAGAGGGGGGGGACATACATTTTTCCACTTTGGAAGTGTCTCTTGCTCAAACTATTCACTTTAGAAAAAAATGATTTTAGGAACTTCAATAGCATTTTTAAAGACCTAACTATAGATACCCCACACGTATGGGCTTGATAATAAAAACATTTTTGAGTTTCGGTTCTGAGTATGGGGACCCCCAAAATTTACTGCTTCTTTTCTAGTTTTATATAAGAATCTTAATGCGGTTCACTGAATACATCTAGTTACCAAGTTTCAAAAGCATAGACCTTATAGTTTCGGAGAAAAGGGGCTGTGACACACGGACGGACAGACAGACGGACAGACAGACAGACATGACGAATCTATAAGGGTTCCGTTTTTGCCATTTGGCTACGAAACCCTAAAAAGGGACTGCTTTCCCGTGCCCCCAGAGTTTTTTCCCATTAATGGGCTTAAGACGGCACTAGTCGGTTGCTCGAAATCGGCCAAATAAGCATGCTGTTTCATCTCACATCGCATAGTGAGAGCGAGAAGCTGCGATAATGCATTTATTCAAAGGTCCTTAGTAAGAAGGGTGTTATGAAAAAAGTACTTCATGTATCAACTTAGAATAAAGGTTTCTGAACTCTTTGAAAAATGTAAATCTCTTTCGCAATAAACTATTACTATTATTATTAACGAACTTTGTCAGAACGGACTTAGATTTTTAGTTTTTATACTGCTTTTATTGTTTATTTACAATTGTGTAAATAAACAATAAAAGCAGTATAAAAAATTTTTAGACAACTTATTGAAGTTGTCTAAAAATTTGGCAGAAAAATCGAATTTTGAAGGACTTTTTATCTCTTTAATAGTTTTTTAATTCCCATTTTTGAACGGTAGTATAATAACTTTTCAGGAGTAATATTAAAATGGAAAGCCGTATTAGGTCAGGCCGGGCCGGAATTTTAAGCTAGTATAATTATGAAAACAGTAACATTAAACATTCTTTTTACAGAATAAGATTAAAAGAAGATGCAGAAAAAAGACCAAAAATACGTCAAGAGAAGAAACAAGAGGAATCGGAATTCGTAGAAGAAATGGACTCGGACGAAGAAGAATTACCGAAAAAGAATGAAAATAAAGAAAAATTACAAAATGAAAATGAAAGTACAGAAGAATTACAAAATAAAAATGAAAGTAAAGAAGAGTTACAGAAGATAAATGAAAGTAAAGTAGAAATACAAGAGAAGAATGATCAGAAAGAAGTGGAAAAGGCAAAAGATAGAAATAAGCAGGAAAAGTTAGAAGTTAAGAAAGTCTATGGTCCTATGAGACCGCCCGATAATTATGTTATACCAGAAAGTTATTATAATCAAGAAAGTTCAAGGGATTTGCCTGAAATTACGGAAAAAGACGAATAAATTAGTTGTACAGAAGTTTGGTTTTATTTCTATCTAATCTACATAATACTAATACTAGCTGATGCCCGGAGCTTCGCCCGCGCAAGATTTGTTCCCGCGGGAACTTATTCCCGGGATAAAAAGTAGCCCATGTGTTATTCCAGACTATAATGTATCTCTGTACCAATTTATAGCCCGATCCGTTCAGTGGTTTGAGCGTGAAAGAGTAACAAACATCCACACTCACAAACTTTAGCATTTATAATATTAGTAAGATTAGTAAGATTATAAAGAGGAAAGATTTGTTTGTTTGCATCGAATAGGCCTCGAAACTACTGGACCGATTTGAAAAATTCTTTCACTCTTGGAAAGCTACATTATCCCCGGGTGACATAGGCTATATTTTATTCTCGTATTCCCACGGGAACGGGAGCTACGCGGTTGAAACCACGTGACGTCCGCTAGTATAATTTATAAAGCGCTTGCGGCGCCGCGGACTCGGGTGTTCTGTAAACCGTCAATGTAGTAAGCAACATTTACTGTGGCTGTTCCTTGGATGGGTGACCACTTTGTAACATTTTCGTGCTTCGTAAGGTAACATGCCGGTGGTCCCAGTTACCAGTAAAATGGCAGCCGCTAAACCCAGTTGAAGATCTTTATTATGGGTGGTTTAAAAAGTCATTTACCTGCATCTGTCCATGAGTATTTGAAAATCCTGTTGGACCCCTTGGTGGAATTTAGCAGTGGAACCAACAGTCGGGGAGGATCCATATCAACACGGCAAATCGGCTTGCCCCTAATTACGTGGTACAAAATCTATAAGGTAAAATGTGGGCATATACTATAGGCCTCCCAGAACAGCTTGAAATTTTTTAACTGTGAGTCGGCACGACCTGCGCCTGTCCATTTGAACTCTGCGATAGGCTCACCATCTATTACATGGAACATAAGGTGAAATGTTGGCGTATACTATGGCTCTACCTACCCCTCAGGGGATAAAGGCGTGACTATATGTATGTATAAAGCAAAGAAACGCACGCCTACCTTATAGTTCTCCTTATCATTCAGATAGCGCTCGTGGCCCCGCGGACGGTGTGTGTGTAAACGATCATTGCAGTAAGCAACTTTCACTGTGGCCGGTCCTTGAATGGGTGACCATCCATGTGATCACTTTGTGACATTTATTTGAGCGTTTCCGTGCTTCGGAAGGCACGTTTAGTCGTTGGTCCCGGTTGCCAGTAAAATGGCAGTCGTTAAGCTAAGTTGAAGACTTTATTTCAACAGCAGAAAGTCACAACCTGCGCCTGTCCATTTAAACACGGCAATACGGCTCACCACCTATTACGTGGGACAAAATATACAAAGGTGAATTGTGGGCATATAATATGCCTCTGCCTACCCCTTCGGGGTTAAAAGGCGTGACCATAATATGTATGTATGTATCATTCAGATGGTAGCATTCTGCTTCACTGAACCATTCTTTAATGCTAAGGGTTTTACGAATAATTAATTTAAAAACTTGAAAATCCACCGACACTTCTAGTTTACCCAAAAATAGTATACTTAACGGTTCCCGCTTTCTGTGGGATGTCGTTCCCGGGATAAAAGGTCTATGTGTTACCTATCCTAGATGTCATATAATTTTCATCTGTACAATTTTTAACACAAAAAGGTTGTGGGCTTTTTATACGTGAGGGAAAATTCTGCATGGATGCTATGCCGGACTCCTACCGACTAAAAAACCCTACATATCCCGCCTATCAGCCTACGGTTGGGAGTCTCGGGTAAGCCCTCGGAGTGTGCGTTCGCGCAGCGGAATGTTGTTGAATTTAAAGATTTTAATTATGCAGATATTTAGTGTATGACGTCGTGTAATTGTGTATGGTAAAAGAAAATTTGTGTGTGCAGCCATTGTGGAGAAATTAGCTAAAAACTGATTCCGCTGGGCGAACGTTGTCCTGGCGGCACTTTTTTTAAATCCATGCACTTAGAAGAAAAAAATGAGTCCAACAATTAGTGTGTATTTGTGTGTAATTGTGTATGTATGAATAAAATTAGTGTATGCATTGACTTCGGAGAAATTCAAGTTTCCGCTACGCGAACGTTTGGCCATTAGCTAGTTTTCATATAAAGCGCTTATATAGAGAGCTGTAGATTTTTACATACGTTGTTTTGAATTTGTTTATATTTGTTTGAAAAACCGATTTCGAAAAAAACCTAGGGCTTAAAAGATAAAAATATAAACGTAAAATACGCTAATTAGATCGTAGTTCGTAAAGTATGCACTTTGGGGTCTAGATTTTCACGTTTATACAAACCTTGTAAGTGCCTGCAACATGTTGCCAAGTATCAATGAAGTTCCGTTAGTAATTAAAGGGTTATAGGACAATTTACCTTGAATAGATCACTGTTTACAAAGCAGTCAAATATCACGACGTTCTAAAGGAATTGCATAGTAAAATGTATTCCAATAATTAGTTTATTAATTCAACTACTCACATGCAAAATTTCATCTCATTAAATTCAGTAATTAAAGAGAAACAATTAAAATACTGACAAAGCATCGAAAGCCTACATAACCCGACCAAGTTTGAATGGCTACAAAAAAGCGGCCGTGCCATATATCTTAGTAACGTTCTTAACCTTCCAGTATAGTATTTATTAATATGGTACAGTTGCGTACACAAGCGTTAGGAAAAAATAAAACAATTGCATTTCTTGAACGAAAAATATTTTTTTAATAATAACGCCACTATCTACGATAAAAATAAATCTTCTGTTAACAAGTATTTCTCTAATTAAACATCTGTGTACAAAAATATTTATAATTACATATAATAACAAAAATATTTATAATTAAATATAATAATTATGTATTTATTATTTATTTCTCGCCACCAGTAACGTAGAAACCCAAAAATGGCAAAATGTGGGTGACACAGAAATGTCACACCTCTGCCTACCCTTTCTAGGCCAACAGCCGTGAGCATATGAATGAATGAATGAAAATACAGCTCTAAGCGACTAACATGACAATCCTTGGGCGCGCGCCCCAGTAACGGCAGAACTTGGCATACAACTCATGTGCGCGCACAGGCGCGTGTATTTCGAGCGTATCAGGAGCGCAGCTGAGGTGCTTGTCATGACTAGTCCCTTGTTCATAAAAACTTAACGTTAACAAACGCTTGCTAAACATACTGTCATTGGTTAGAGACAGCAATAGACTTAAAATGTGTTTTAACTAAAATAGGTTTAATAAACGATGATGAATATGAGGGTAAGGATATTAAGTATTTTGAGCTTCAATAAAAATTTAAATCACTGATCAAATAACTAGACTATTCAGATGTTCAGATTTGAGAGTCTGCCTAATATACCTAAAAATCACCATTTATAATGTGCTTATAAACTAAAACATTGGTATAAAAAAGGTATTTTCAAGAAAATATTAAATATTCTTTAATTAGCAGCCTATAAATTATATCGAAACAACAATTGTGTTATCACCTGTACCAATTCAAAACCGGTATTAGACTGTAAATTTTAGAATGTTACCTAAATATATTGCGCGGCCGCTTTTTTGTGGCTATTCGAACTTGGTCGGGTTATGTAGGCTTTCGATGCTTTGTCAGTATTTTAATTTTTTCTCTTTAATTACTGAATTTAATGAGATGAAATTTTGCATATGAGTAGTTGAATTAATAAACTAACTATTGAAATAAATTTTACTATGCAATTCACTTAGGACGTCGTGATATTTGACTGCTTTGTAAACAGTGATATATTCAAGGTAAATTGTCCTATAACCCTTTAATTACTTACGGAACTTAATTGATACTTGGCAACGTGTTGCAGGCACTTACAAGGTTTGTATAAACGTGAAAATCTAGACCCCAAAGTGCATACTTTACGAACTACGATCTAATAAGCGTATTTTACGTTTATATTTTTATCTTTTAAACCCTACGTTTTTTTCTAAATCGGTTTCTTAAACAAATATAAACAAATTCAAAACAACGTATGTAAAAATCTACAGCTCTCTATATAAGCGCTTTATATGAAAACTAGCTAATGGCCAAACGTTCGCGTAGCGGAAACTTGAATTTCTCCGAAGTCAATGCATACACTAATTTTATTCATACATACACAATTACACACAAATACACACTAATTGTTGGACTCATTTTTTTTCTTCTAAGTGCATGGATTTAAAAAAAGTGCCGCCAGGACAACGTTCGCCCAGCGGAATCAGTTTTTAGCTAATTTCTCCACAATGGCTGCACACACAAATTTTCTTTTACCATACACAATTACACGACGTCATACACTAAATATCTGCATAATTAAAATCTTTAAATTCAACAACATTCCGCTGCGCGAACGCACACGCCCTCGGAAGTATACCCTAGGACTCCTAACAGAGATTATGGGTAGGTTAATAAAATTCCGGTTACATCAAATTAATCAAAAACGCTTAACAATAATTGATTTATTGATTAAAATAAATTAAAAATGTACCGAATTATTACAATTTTTTTTTCATTTATTCTATGATTGTTTACACTTAACTAAACCTAGCGGTATTTCAGAATGTGATCTATTAAGATCGTTTATATAACTAGGTACTTTTTTATCGGTAACACCCGTTAATAGGGATGATGAATATTTTTTTAGCTATCAGATTAACTATAATAGTAGTTTATGACACTGTTGCATAATAAGGGTTCTTATAACACGAGTGTGTTTTAAAAAAACGAGCCGCAGGCGAGTTTTTTTATAGTATCACACGAGTGTTATAAGACCAAGTTATGTACAGTGTCATACACTACTTTATCTACTCTCATACTATAATACCTGATTTCATTTTGTTGTGATAATTATGTAGTTGCTCCCAGGTTGCTCCTTGATTTCGCCGGTAACAGGTTCATGGTCATGTTTGACGCAGTTTCCAGAATGTCTGGTGGTGTACAATTACCACCATCCTCGCTTTAAGACATGTTTTTACACAAAAACTAATTTATTTTACAAGCAAAACCAAACTTTGTTTAATTTAAATGTAAAATGTTGGCGCCAAGGCGCAAACATCGATTGCGCATGCGTGTTTCTTTTTTTTTTTAGGCTGCGGAGACCATAGATTTAGGATTTTTCGCTACTCTGAAGACACAATTTTTTTTTAAAGTAGAGGTTCAAACTTCTTTTTCAGCTGGAGATTGTTTATGGTGTATCGTAATGATTAAAAAGTTTTATTATGATACAGGTGTCCATACAAGACCTGTATCGTAATATAACTTTTTTTTTGGCCTGTGCGTAATGTTTGTCATAATAGTATTGATTTCAATTTTATAATCTTTGTATTATAGTATCAGAGTAGATAAAATGTATTTTGTAAGTATATATCTAAAGACAAATATATTACGTTTCTTAAGTTGCGCATATGTACATAAGGTCAGCCAGTGTACCTGAACAGGTACAGTAAAAAAAAAATACATGTCGCGTTTTTTGTTATTTTATGAAATTATTTTTTCCGACAGTATTCTAAGTTCTGTCAATCAATCAAATCAGCCTATCTATCACAGGTGTGTAGCATACCAGTAATATTTATAGTTTAAACGACACTAGCTTTATGCCGTTGAAAATATTATAATTATTTGAATTCCGTACCCAAAGGGTAAAAACTGGACTCCTAATACATCAAACGTAATAGTTTGAGCCGTTTCTTTTTTTGGTATGGAACCCTCCACGCGCGAGTGCGATTCGCACTTTGCCAACTTTTGCTTACACATTATTTGCTTATTTGACTGCCTCTGTGGCGCAGTCGGTAGTGATACCGCCCGCGGCGCTGAAGGTCATGGGTTCGATTCCCACAGGAGACAAATATTTGTGTGACTCATAATTGTTTGTCTCAAGAGTCTGGGTGTTTCTATGTATAATATGTATGTATTTAAAAGTATATAAGATTAATATCCGTGGTCTGATACCCATAACACAAGCAGGTTATTCCTAGCTTACTTTGGGACCAGATAGCGTTGTGTGAAGTGTCCGAGAATATTTATTTATTTTTTTTATACAACTGACATTCAAATTAGTACATATAGACCGATGCATTCGAATCAACCTATAGGTATTTTAAGAAAGGGAATATTACAAGTTCTCAAGTGGGTTTAAACCAAAATCAAATATTGTAAACTATAATTTATTTCTTAATTATTTATTTTTCATCATCCCTATTTACAAGTACGGGTATCTATCGGTCGATCTCTCCGAACACGACGTCCAATGTTCCTATGATAGCTACAATGTCTGCGAGCATGGAGTTCTTGCCGATTTTCTCTAAGGCGGCCAGGTGAGCGAAGCCGGGTGCTTTTATTTTACATCTGCGAAATGAAAAATAAGTATAAATATTTTGGGGACACTGGACACATATTTAAAACGCCATCTAGATTATAAAAAAAAAATTGCGCTATTCCATGCAGGCAATTAATAAACATATGTATTTGTTATTTTTAAATAAAGCTTATTTTTATATACATGTAAGACCCAAACTCCGAAACACCCATTTTCTTTGGTTTCTGTATTCGAACCTCAGCGCTATAGTCGCATACACCGCGCCACCGAGGCAGTCCTGAATTATACATAAATCGATGTACCTGAGCAGGTACAGTAAAATATTTTTTAGGGAAAAGACTTTTTGGTTATAAATGTTTTACATCATACCGTCTGCTTACTGGTAAAACATAATAAATGCATTTTTTATCTAAAATGACTTATGTATGCATATACATGTAATTTTCAATGCTCTATCTACTGGCGAAACAAAATAACTGCTAGGACCGTTTAATACAAAGATACCTTAGTTAACAATATGATAAACAACAATGAAATAGTAATAATCATTCAGATAAACAGAGGTAAATAACCTTAATATCGAATTAAAACATGATTTTTTCGATGTAGAAAGATGTAGTATTTACGTTCCCATGAACTTTAAGCTAAAATAAGTTAAATTCATTTATTTACGATCATATTTACATAATGTATTTAAATTCCTACAAGTAAAATGAGAGAAATGCAGAGTTTTACCCAATAAATCCATGGATCTGTTCTACACGCACATTTTTTTTATGTAATACCTTGCTTTTATCATTAGCTTATGGTTTCCATTAAATTACTGAGCATTTATGGCAAATAAAGGTATATCTGTTTTTTCAATTACAGGTAAAACCAGTTAAGTGCATGACCTAGGACAATAATAACTGATTTATTGCCTGATTTTCTGAAGAATGTGTTGCTTTAATTTAAATGAGATACAGTTGAATATTTTATTTATCATTTGGCATTAAAGTATTTTATAAAAAAAAATATTTTAATGATAGTTTTAAATCGATGAAACTTTCAAAGTTTAATATCTCAGTTCAAGGAAATGTGCAGTTAACATATTTTACCAGTAAGCTGAAGATACGTTGAACCTCCGATTATAGAACTAGTAGATACTGCTTACCGAACAGAAAGTGAGGCCAAGAAAGCAAATGCGATGATCCAATGTTCTCATCATCATCCACTCTTCTATCTTTCTGTTCTATCACTCGTTACATATAACGAGTGATAGAACAGAAAGTGTGTAGCTAGCTACCCAGCTACACACATAAGCGGGCATTAATCGGCAAGGCCGGGTGGTAAAATCAAATATATGAAGAATGTTCGGGAATCACAAACCGCTCGGCTGCCGCACATTACCACTCGGCTTGGTAGTTGCTAAACACAGCGAGCCTGCATCAATCGGCAAAGCCGGACGGTAAAATCGAATATATATAGATGAATGTTCGGGAATCATAAGCCGCTCGGCTGCCGCACATTATCACTCGGCTTGGCAACTGCCGACTTATGCCTATGAATTCTGCCGAATGGAATGATGTGTCGACCCGAATGAACAACTCGATCGGCACTAGCCGATTGAAGTCGAACAAGTGCAGTAATTGCTTCGGGTCGGCTTTGTTGTTCGACAAATACTGCCGAACCGATGATGCCGGCCCGCTTATGTGTGCTACCCTGATAAAACAGAAAGATAGAAGAGTCAGGACTCAACTTATGTATCTAAATGTTCTTATGTAATACCCATATTCGCAACAAAAAAAATTAAAGAGTTTTATCATAACTAATGGAATCAGGCGTTACATGGCGGAAATCCATCCTAAAATGATAATAAAAGGAAGGGAGGGGGGAAGTGTAAGGAGCCGGATAATAAAAGGAGGGGAGGGGGGAAGTGTAAGGAGCCGGATAATAAAAGGAGGGGAGGGGGGAAGTGTAAGGAGCCGGATAATAAAAGGAGGGGAGGGGGGTAGTGTAAGGAGCCGGATAATTAAAGGAGGGGAGGGGGGAAGTGTAAGGAGCCGGATAATAAAAGGAGGGGAGGGGGGAAGTGTAAGGAGCCGGATAATAAAAGGAGGGGAGGGGGGAAGTGTAAGGAGCCGGATAATAAAAGGAGGGGAGGGGGGAAGTGTAAGGAGCCGGATAATAAAAGGAGGGGAGGGGGGAAGTGTAAGGAGCCGGATAATAAAAGGAGGGGAGGGGGGAAGTGTAAGGAGCCGGATAATAAAAGGAGGGGAGGGGGGAAGTGTAAGGAGCCGGATAATAAAAGGAGGGGAGGGGGGAAGTGTAAGGAGCCGGATAATAAAAGGAGGGGAGGGGGGAAGTGTAAGGAGCCGGATAATAAAAGGAGGGGAGGGGGGAAGTGTAAGGAGCCGGATAATAAAAGGAGGGGAGGGGGGAAGTGTAAGGAGCCGGATAATAAAAGGAGGGGAGGGGGGAAGTGTAAGGAGCCGGATAATAAAAGAAGGGGAGGGGGGAAGAGGAACCCGCCTCACCCCCTCGATTCGTCAATCCTAACTTACAACCGTTAAGGATAACCCTAACTAATTGTATGGGAGGACTATTGGAATGGTTTTATCATAATCATTTAAGGAATCCATCATTCAAGGACATCATTTAATGACGGCATTGTTAATGTATTCACTTTTAGATAGTCTATGCAGTACTCACTTTTGGTTTCCTCGCCTTTCTTGTTCGGTAAGCGTCATCTGCCTTTAGTTCTATAATCTGTGGGTTGAACTATTCAAAACATAAACCCTCACCTGTAAGGTTTGGAGCCGCCATCGGACACGAGGTATATCCCGAACTCCCCCTTAGGCGCCTCCACCGCAGTGTAGGTGGCGCCGGGAGGCACCTGGTAGCCTTGCGTGAACAGCTTGAAGTGGTGGATCAGCGCTTCCATTGAAGTCTGCAATGGAAATAACAAAATTTAAAGCCATAGTTGCGAAATATAACCAAAAGGAGTATAAAGAAATACTTTGAGCCTACTTTTTATGAGAATTTAGTCCCACGTAATAGGCAGTGTGTAAGGATGTGACGCCATATTAGGAAATTTGCACATCCCACTTTGGAACACGCTTACACAAGGGTACGCTTGACCGGCAAAGTGGAAATACTAACCGAAAAAAAATCGTAATAATTTTGAAAAGAAAATTAGTGTGATACAAATGTGTATGTACCTTTTCGCGACAAATAAAGTTAAGTAAATTCAAGTTATTATTAGAAGGCCCAACATACGTACTTGTAACATAATTACAAATTTAATGTCAAATATTATAATATTTGTTTTTTTTCTTTCTGTTCTGCTTCAGCGGAACTCGAACCCGCGAAGTAACTTGACTTGATTGATTTAACATGGCGTACTACTTACTGACACGGCAATCAATGGGCTCACCACCTGTTACGTGGGACATAAGACTATAGGGTGAAGTGTGGGCGTATACTATGCCTCTGCCTACCCCTTCGGGGATAAAGGCGTGATTATATGTAGGTATGTACTACTTAGGGCTCGTAATCCCGCTAACTCCGTGTTCAGTAAATGATTACTGACAGAAAGCCACTTTTGCTATGCCCTGGCCCTTAGATGGGTGACCACTGTGTAATATTTATGGAGCCGTTGGTCGTGGTCAGTCAGTAAAATGGCAGTAAAGGGCAGCTTGAAAAATTTTAACTGCGGGTTGTCTCAACCTGCGCTTATCAGATGAGACATAAAGCTATAATGTGAAAAGTGGGCATATAATATGCCTCTGCTTACGCTCCAGGGATAAAGGTGTGACTATATGTATGTATGTTAGTGTAGTGTTACCTTCATCTCCTCGCGAGAAGGCGGCGTGAGCTTAGCATCATCGGTCTTGACCTCGCCAGGAGGCATCTGGTTGAGGCACTGGTCGATGATGCGTAGGGATTGACGCATCTCTTCTAAACGGCATAGGTACCTGGAAAACATAGGCTTAAATTAAATTACTAGCTGATGATAGTATAATTAAGTTTTTGGAATTAGTTTCTCGTCACGAATATTGCATTTAAAAAAAGAAAAAATATTGTTATTATAGTGGTTAGGTACAGTAAGAGTGTGAGCAGTGTGGTGTGGTGTGTAGTGTAGTGTGTAATGTAGTGTGGTGTAGTGTGTAATATAGTACCATGTAGTGTTGTCTAGTGCAGGGCTTCCTAAACTTTTAAGGTAACGGAACACCAAACAAATATGTTTTGTTCTACGGAACCCCATAAAAGATTATAACAAACTAGCTAGATAAAGCTCCGCCTGCGGTAAATCCTGTTGCCGTTCCTGCGTCCCATGGGAGCGTTTCCCCGGGATAAAAAATGCTTTCTTTTTATAATGCTCACCAAATTGGAACGTCGTCGCCCGCCTAATGGAAAGCCATAGCGGCATTTAGCGATTGCAGACCACTCTCACAGTGTAAGACTTCTGACAGTGGTCCTCAAGATGGCGACCTGTTATTTGCCTCTTCACGCTTCGCTTGAAGAACCCGGGGTTATAAGAGGTAAGAAGTACCTACGTGCGCGTGCAGGTCGTTCTAATTTTTTATAGTTCTACAGAGGAACGATTTTTTGAATCGCTCAGTTCTGGTGAAGTACTCTCCAATGTAGGAGCGGTACGTCTAGCCGGCACGCTTTATTCGGGATCGAAAACGAGAGGGTAGGATTAGGTTGAAGAGCTCTACTAAGAGCAATGCTAAGCAGACCATGATCTATCCATGTACCCTCGAGGATCAAGGGATAAGCGTTACTTCTTCATGGACATAACGCAGCACCCTTTGGGCACAGTAAATTTGGCTTTTTAAATTAGCTCCTTAAGATCATTGGAATTAACGAAACAGCCCACATTAAGAGGGAGTGCTTAACGGTACTCCGTTATTAATAAAATAAAAAAATGACCACTGGCCGCCCGCAGGCTGTACGTCCGCCAAACCTGGGGATTAATAATTAATCTTCGCCCCAGGAGGCTGAATCAGCAGCCTGTGTAAAATCCATGGTGATGTGATTGTGCCGGAGGAGGCTACCGGAGTAGACGCGGTCACTGCATTAAGGAGGACCGGGGGCCCTTCCGTAAACCGTGACAATCTACCGCATTACCCGTGCTGGCTTCTGGACTACTGGAACTGATTTTGTCTCTTGCGTCACCGGTACACAGTACCACTTAACCTTCTTAAATTCCCCTTTTCGAAACACCATGGCAAGGAAAAAAAATAAGGAACGTTTTACAGTAGCATCGTCATCCACACTTCAGATGGACTTTCGTAACATCAGAGAACGTCAACGCAGTTCACCACCATCTGGAAAATGAGCAGCTTACCCTATTTTCCTTGATGGAAACGCAAATCTCCTGTCAGGACGACACATCTTACTTAATGTTCCCTGGCTACAAGCTGGAGCACATCCGGGATGATATCTGTTGTCGCTATCTCAGGAGTCTTGAACAAAGAGAACTGTCTACTTTGTGGGCACGCGTGGATCGCCGGGTTACATTGGGATCTACGCGTGTTTGTACAGGTCTCACAGTGGTGACACAGACTTCTTCGCCGCCTGGCACCCCCTGGTGTGCACCCGAACAAGTTCCGGCATCACGACGCCAGGCGGGAGTTTCAATCCCTTGACGTTCATAAGTCGAGTGGGCCAGACTGCATACCCGCGGTGGTACGAAATCAGTGTGGTCCTGGGTTGTGTCCGGTACTTACACGTCTTTTCACGCTTTCATATTCCATGAAACAGGGCTTCTCGGCTTCGTGGACGACTGTGCACGTGCATCCTGTACCCAAGACTGGCGGTCTTCTTGTGTGCCCCACACACCGCTGGATGACGGCTATCGAAAGTTAAGGCGAGGTTCTAGCAGTGAGCCTCGATATTTCTAAGGCCTTTGACCGGGTCTGGCACCGTGGTCTTCTTACCAAATTGTCTTCCTATGGACTGCCCGAGGGGTTTTGTGAATGGGTGTCTAGCTTTTTTGGTCGGTAGAAGCATTAGCAAGCAGTAGCTGTTCTGACTTCATGGCCCTAAATGCTGGAGTCCCACGAGGCTCAGTGTTGTCGCCCACTCTATTTTTGCTGCATATTAATGTGTTGCTGTCTATTGGCGGCATTCATTGTTATGTTATACGGACGATAGTACGAGCGACACTTTTACACAGGCCGACCCAATATCCCTCGGTATGCTGGAGTTCACTCTATTTTTGCTTCGCTCGCTCGGTTCGTACACAAGGGGTCACAGCTCTAACTTAACCTAACCTAATTGAATCTTCTTTTACTTTGTCCCTGAAGGCAAGGACCACAGCGAGACGGGTTTTAACTTAATTTTTATGTTAGATGAATAGGTACCCTATTTAATAACAAAATTAGCCTGTTTAAGTAAAATTTTAGACATTGTGCGCCTTTGTCATTCTGCGCTTTTGACTATGTGCGCTTTGACAATTTGTGATCGTTTCTCATTTTGCGCTTTTGACCTTATGCTCCTAAAGCAATACGGTCAAAAGCGCAAAATGACAAACGATCACAAATTTTGAAAGCGCACATAGTTAAAGGCGCAGATTGTCAAAAGCGACATTTTTTACACAGGCCGACCCAAGATCCCTCGGTGCGTAGTGGAAGAAAATCGTGAACAATTTGTGTCTGTAATCGAGACTACTCTCACACAAGTGTCCAATTGGGGTGGACGTAACCTTGCCGTACACCCAGCTACAACTACAACACACTATTGTGACGAGTCCATGCTGTCATGACTCATGACAATACTGATGACTGTTATCTTCATTGTCAGCTACGGCTTTAATTTTGAAAAAAAAATTAAAGGTATGATTTCAACAGCAGTGGGTCATTATTTTGGCGGAACCCTGATGACTGGTCCACGGAACCCCTAGGTTCCGCGGAACCCACTTTGGGAACCGAGGGTCTAGTGTAGTGCAGTGTGTAATGTAGTGTCGTGTTTAGTGTAGTGTAAGGTGGTGTAGTGTGTAGTGTAATGTGGTGTAGTGTGAGGTATGGTGTAGTGTGGTGTAGTGTTAGAATGGTGTGGTGTAGTGGTTAGAATGGTGTGATGTCGTGTTTAGTGTAGTGTGGTGAGGTGTAGTGTGGTGAGGTGTAGTGTAGTGTGGTATAGTGTGATGTAGTGTAATGTAATGTGTAATGTAGTGTGTGGTGTGGTGTAGTGTAAAGTAGTGTAATGTAATGTAGTGTCGTGTGGTGTAGTGTCTCACCGGTCGTAGCAGTCCCCGTTGGTCCCGATGGGCACGTCGAAGTCCACGAGGTGGTAGGCGTCGTACGGCTGCGACTTGCGCAGGTCCCACTTGATGCCTGATCCGCGAAGCATTACGCCGCTGTAGAAAAATATGTTACTATAAGTTAAGCAACATTTTCCTGAACCTAATAGTTGTTAATTACTCTTCAGAGATAGATGAATTGATAGAAATGAAATTGTTTTTAGGATTCTATACCCAAAGGGTAAAATCAGACCCCTATTACGGAGACTATGCAGTCTGTCTGTCTGTCTCCAGGCTGTATCTTAGGAACCGTGATAGCTAGAGAACTGAAATTTTCACAGATGATGTATTTATGTTGCCGCTATAACAACAAATACGAAATATAGAAAAAAGGATTCAAGGGAGCTTTCATACAACAAAAATAATTCTTTTGCGGCTTTGTCGTACAGATATTTGGGACTGCCTCTGTGGCGCAGTCGGTAGTGATACCGCCTGCGGCGCTGGAGGTCGTGGCTTCGATTCCCACCGGAGACAAATATTTGTGTGACCCATAAATGTTTGTCTGAAGCGTCTGGGTGTTTCTACGTAAAATATGTACGTATTTAAAAGTATATAAGTATTAATATCCGTGGTCTGATACACATAACACAAGCAGGTTATTCCTAGCTTTCTTTGGTATCAGATAGCGTTGCATGAAATGTCCGTGAATATTTATTTATTATATATAAAAATGAATCTGCGAAATGTAAGTACGCGCGCATAACTTCAGAACGGCTCGATCGATTTCGCAATTTCTTATTTTTAACAAAAAAAAAAAACAGACACCTATGTACGAATCGTTTTTTCTATTTCCAACTATAGATACTTGTAAACCATCGAACACTATAGAATCAATAGACACGACTTACAAACTGATTGCTACAGTTAGTATACATACCTGAATCCATAATTCAAAGCATCCTGAGCGGTGACAAATCCGATATCCTTGGTCCTCTGAACCCAGATCCTGTTGGTAGTCAACACATCCTCAACTTCGTCCAGACGCTCGGCGAATTTGGAGGCGAATTCGTATATATCATCCATTAGTCCTAAGGGCATGTCCTGAAACAAAAACGGCGGCTGTTAGAGGATCTTTCTGAATATAAATAAATAAATAAATATTCATGGACATCTCACACAACGCTATCAGATCCCAAAGTAAGCTAGGAATAACCTGCTTGTGTTATGGGTATCAGACCACGGATATTAATACTTATATATTTTTAAATACATACATATTATACATAGAAACACCCAGACTCTGACAAACATTTATGAGTCACACAAATATTTGTCTCCGGTGGGAATCGAACCCACGACCTCCAGCGCCGCAGGCGGTATCAATACCGACTGGACCACAGAGGCAGTCAGAAGATATGTGGTAGTATAGTGTGGCTGCTGATCATGAGTTGTGGGTTCGATTCCCACAATGGGGCAAAATTTTGGTGATTCATAAATATTTTTGTCTCAAGAGCTAGATGTTTTTATCTATATTCTATACTAATATTATTAAGATGAAAGTTTTCATTGTTTGTTTGTTTGCATCGAATAGGCTCCGAAACTACTGGACCGATTTGAAAAATTCTTTCACTGTTGGGAAGCTACATTTTTAGGGGTGAACGTAGGCTATATTTTATTCCCGTATTCCTACAGGAACGGCAACTACGCGGGTGAAACCGCGTGACGTCCGCTAGTGTATTAATATACAATGACGTACATACATAAATATGGTCACGTTTATATCCCCGAAGGGGTAAACAGATATTTATTCCCAGAATAAATTCTCATGGGATACTGGAACAGGGAGAGAATACTTCGCCGGAATATGTGTGTATGTTTGTTATTCATATAAGTATAGTGTGGATGTTTGTCACTTCTTCACGCTCTAACGGCTTAACAGATCCGGCTAAAATTTGGTACAGGTATAGATTATAGTCTGAAATAACACAGGCTACTTATATCCCGGGATAAGTTCCCATGGGATACTATAACGGGAACCGAACTCCATTATATTCTCTTACCAAAGAAACTCTCCCCTGCCTGATATAAGTGGCGTGCATACTAATATTATAAATGCGAAAGTTTGTGAGTGCAGATGTGTGTATGTTTGTCACTAGTTCACGCTCTAACGGCTGAACGGATCTGATTGAAATTTGGTACGGGGATAGATTATAGTCTGAATTAACACATAGGTTACTTTTATTCCAGGATAAGTTCCCATACATACATAAATATGATCACGTCTTTTATCCCTAAAGGGGTAGGCAGAGGCATATTTCACCTTTTTTTATATTGTTCCACATAATAGTTAGCCGTATTGACGTGTTAAATTGGACAGGCGATGGTCGTGACGACCCGGAGTTGATATTTTCAAGCCGCTCATAAGGCCTTCAAACTTGGCTGAAAGATTGTCATTTTACTGACAACGGGATTTCATTTCGTGTTTTCCTTCTTGTTCGTTATGCGAAAGTGGTCCTCAAGTCGCTTCTTACGACACCCTCGGGATAAATTGGGGTGGCGACATTTTGTTCTCTTTTCCGTCGCCACAAGGGGCGAGAACCGGAACAGAATGCCACTATTGTTCTCTCTTACCAAAGCAACTCCTCCGGGCCGGATGTAAGCGGCGTGCATACGAGCGCCGCTCACTCGCTCGTAGAACTCCATCATCTTCTCTCTCTCCTCGAACAGCCAGAAGAAGGGAGTCAAGGCTCCCACGTCGAGGGCGTGGGTGCCCACCGCCATTATGTGGTTTAAGATGCGGGTTATTTCTGCGAATAGGGCTGGAAAGGCGTGCGAAAATTGTTTTTGTTAGTTAGTTTTAAACACTTCCTTTCAAGGATTTTAACCTTTACAGTCTGGAATAACACCTACGCTCCGCTTGAAGACCGAGATTATAATAATAATAACAAATTTTATTGGTAATAAGTAGTAGATTGTAGGAGACGGGTGCCTTCTATTTGGTAGAAACTTGATACTCCGAAACCTATTTGGGATAACTCACTTCGCAGAAACTTCTTTAATCGATCATTTATTAGGCATAAAAAATATTTCACATAAATATTTTTAGGCATAATGTGCTTATGACCGAATTTAGAATGGCATACATTTAAGACAGTAGAATTTTATTTGGCTTAATTACCTTTGGCATAGTTAAAATTTTGTATAACTTCATTTAGCATAACGTTCATTTAGAGTACAGATTTTCGCAGCGTTTCATTTCCCATAAGAATCTTTAGCAAATTTACATTTCGCATTTTAATCACTTCTTCAAATATTCATTTGGCAACTTTTTACTTGCTCAATTTTTATTTAGTCAAATATACATTTACCAAATGATTTGTTTCGCAAAAAAATATATTCCAAAGGTAACATCCCGACTCGAGAGTACCCCGACTTGGATAGGTTAGGTTAGAAGGTTAAGCCTTAGCCTTCGTGGTTATTTTTTTTTAATGCAATGAATTCAGACTTTTAAGTAAATCATATGATATGTAATTTTTTGGGTTTAAATAGTTATGGATAAGAAATATATACCAAAAGATGAATCTGGTATTGAACTTTCTGCGATGTGATGATTATACATTGTGATTATTATGGATATAAAAATTATGCGTACAGATTATTCTGACTTACAAATTTATGGGTTTTAATGTATGCTAAATGAGTTTATGCCAAACGATATTCTGCGAAAAGAGGTTATGCTATTAGTTGTTATGCAATATAAAATTATTACTTAAAAAGTTCTACTATATAAGGTGTACCCGTAGGAGACACTTGCGGCCCCAGAGCTATTCAAGTGTCCATGGTTCTACAGAGAGGTTCTTCAGAGGGGTTACCCGGGGCTCCCGACCGCAGGCAGTGATAGAGCACCAGATTAGTCGGTAATAGTCCGGCATAGCATCCATGAAGGATTTCCACACGTAAAAAATGTTTCGACAGAGAAACGATATTTTGAAGATTGTGCCCAACACGCGTTGTTCGAAATCGAAAAGGAGAGGATGGTATAAGTTGAAGAACAAGAGTAAGCGGTAATGGCTAAAATGAAAAGGTCAAATTTTAATATATCCCCGTAGAAGTACTCTATGAGACCCTGCTAACTCTCACAGATCACTACTATATTATCTTTGGGAGAAGCTATATTTGGCATAATCAATGTTTGCTTGATTTCTTTAAAAATAAGGGATATGCATCAATTTAAGGTGAGGAAACGGCACAATCGAAGTGATCAGACCTGTCTTGGATGAGTGGCTGGAGAGGACAACCTCTCCTACTGGTTAACACAGATGATTACTGGGCATGGGGGCTTCGGTAAATATCTCTGGGACACCGCAGGCAGTTGCCAGCACTGCAAAGAACGCAGCGAGAACACAGCACTAAACACATTGGTTGAGTGTTCATCTTGGTGAACACAAAAAGTGACTAAAAGTAAACTTACTCCTAATATATTTAGCCCGGATCGGTATATCAATATTCAGCAGCTTTTCCACAGCCAAGCTATAGCACTGTTCGTTGACCATCATTGACACATAGTCCAGTCGGTCGAAGTAAGGTAACGCTTGTGTGTATGTCTTGTACTCGATGAGCTTCTCAGTGCCGCGGTGGAGGAGGCCGATGTGTGGGTCGGCTGCTCGGACCGTCTGTGGAGAATAGGTGTTATGTATACATTAGCAATCTTTGTATATCTATACTAATATTTTAAAGAGGACAGATTTGATTTTGCATCGAATAGGCTCCGAAACTACTGAACCGATTTGAAAAATTATTTCACTGTTGGGAAGCTACACTCTTTGCGGTGAACATAGGCTATATTTTATTCCCGAATCTCCACGGGAACGGGAGCTACGCGGGTGAAACCGAGTGTCGTCCTCTAGTCTACAATATTATGAAAAGCAAAGACTTTTTGTGTAGGAAACCTTTAAAATCTGTTCACTACTAAACAGACTTAATTTTTTTCTAAAGCCAAATTATTTATTTACGAAAATAATGTTCTCCAAGAGAATGGAGAAGTACACAGTTCGAAACAGAACAGTCAAAAACGACGACTTAAATGGAAAAAAGTGAAGACATTCTAACAACATTTGCTTGGACAGCTTTTTTCCAATTAATAGAATAGAATAGAATAAAACTTTATTTGTACACCTCGTTAAAAACTATTTACAAAATTAAACATACAATATTGTACATAGGGCGGTCTTATCGCTAATAAGCAATTTCTTCCAGACAACCTTAGGATGGACAGAAAAGATTTATGTTATAATAGATGGGTAGTTTAGGTGTAGAGATTAAGCATATTTATACAGACTACATACATACATACATACTACATATACATATATATACATACCCATATATACAAATACACATAATATATACACATACATACATACCTACATATATATATAAGTACATATACCTAGACATACATTTATCAAAATAATATATACGTATAACAAATAACAACTTCAGTGTGAAGACCTTAAATATTTGATGTCGTAACAATTTAGAGTCTTAACTACCGTGTCAGATAATGTTGCTTTACCATTCGCTTGAAGACATCCAGAGACTGAGCACGTCTAATCGGTGTAGGTAATGCATTCCATAACCGCACTGCCTGTATGGTGAATGATTTGTCATAAAAACTGGTCGAGTGGGTAGGTACTGCAAGTTCCAAAGATTCCGACGACCTCAAGGATCTTGAATGTGTGTCATTAAGGAACATAAATCGTTCTTTAAGATAAGTCGGGGAACGTGGATCAAACAGTATACTGTAAAGCATAGAAAGAATATGAGTATTCCGACGAAGGCGAATTGGGAGCCACTCGAGCATGTTGCGATATTCAGTAATATGATCATTTTTGCGTAAGCCAAATATGACTCTTATGCAGAAGTTTTGTAGGCGCTCAAGCTTATCAAGTTGCTCTTAACTAACGTCGAGATAGCTGATATCTGCATAATCTAGCATAGGAAGTAGGAGAGATGGAGCTAGTGCAATTTTAGTGGCCAAAGGCCAGAAGAGCAGAAAATTACTTAGTCGGCGCAAGGATCCTGCAGAAGCAAACAGCTTCCGGCTGACTTCCTGCAGTTGAGGACGCCATGATAGCGTGCCATCAATCAAAATGCCCAGATTTTTGACCGTTTCGCTTATAGTTAGCACAACACCGTCAAACATAACATCAGGCAATTGTGTTCTATCTATTCGCGACACCATAATAGGACTGCCGATAACAGCCACCTGAGTTTTGGAGGGGTTAACTCTAAGTCCATACCGCTTACTCCACCTACATATCCGCCTTAAGTCAGAGTTGATAATTGATATGGCTTCTGTATATTAATTTACCATTTGGCTAAATAAAAACGCAAAAAATAACATTTTTGCAAAATTTCACCGTTTTACATTTCGTTTATACTTATTGGTATTTTGATCCGATCATTCATACAGCGGTTTTTTTTTAAATTTTGGTGTCTGGCACCTATTTTTTAATTTTGGTAACCTCGCACATATTTTTCAGGCCAGATTGCACAGACTAAATTTACAAGGCACCAGTAGTTGAGTTAATAAACAAGCAAAACAAAAAATATTTTTACCTCTCCATCTAGTTCAAGCACGAGACGCAACACTCCATGAGCAGCGGGATGCTGTGGACCAAAGTTCAGTACCATGTTGCGGACTGTCTTCTCACCCGGCTTGACCGTACCTGACAAATATTAAAGATATACAGTGGGCACTTGGAAATACTATAATCAGTAATTAACTCGTAAACAAAGTTCCGCAGAGCGCCAGGCCCCAGAAGAATAGGACCATGTAGTTTGAGTTGGTTTAAGTCCGGCATGGCACCCCGGCATGACGGGTTCTTCCACATGATAAAAATATGCAGTGAATAAAATATCATAAATATACATATCAATCAAATCAACGTAACTTGCCCACTGCAGCTGGAGGCTGTTTTCATTGATATGTATATAGACTGCTCAATAGCGCATTCGGTAGTGTAACCGCCTGCCACGTTGGAGGTCCTGGGTCCAATTCCTGGGTCGGTCTAAATCTTTGTGTGATCCACAAATGTTTGCTTCGGAGTTTGGGTGTTTTCTATGTATAATATGTATGTATTTACAAATATGTATATAAGTATGTCTATCAGTCGTCTAGATCCCACAGCAAAAGCTTATATTAGCTTAATTTGGGCTAGATGATTTTGTGTGAGATTGTCCACAAATATTTATTTATTGATTATCTATTAGCTTTTTGGATTTTATTGCGTAAGAGTGTAAAAAAGTCCTATTCACCAACTCATCCTTTTACAGGATTTCATTGAAATTAAATATGCATAAAATTATCAAAATTCGTTACTGTTATAAGGTGGATGTTTCATAAGCGAAGTTACTGATTCAGGGTACATGACTGCACCCTCGAACTGCTTCACATATTCTGCGTCTGGCATCCATCTGTGAGCGCTGCGCTGATGGCTAGAATCGACATTACATATTTATTACCTTTATAAAGTTATAATATCAAAGTATAGCTTATGCTACATAGCTTTGTCGGCAATATATACTCTTGATGTTAGCTTGTCTATTGGTCAAAGCATACAAAAACAGATGTAATGGTAGTCACTGTAGCCTATAAACGTTACCATCACCAGCGAGGCTACACTTGCGCTTCCAACCCTGCAAGAACCTTCTAAGACCCCCTATAACTGTATGTGTTCATAGATTAGTTAGTAACAGTAATCTCTTAATAAATTTCACTGTCAATAACTAATATTTGTATGCCTATAGATATATTCACAGTTTACACACCTTGTACATTTTCACACAACTGTCATTCTCAAATTTTTCAAATTGGTCCTGAAGTTCCAGAGCCTATTCGATGCAAACAATCAAATCTTTCCTCTTTATAATATTAGTATGGGCAAGCTGTTCAAGTCCCTGTGGATGTAACAGGGATGACCAATCAAAACATCTCTGTTAGAAATATCTAAAGCCTATTATTATGTATCTGTGTACCCCACTTGGGTGGTATGTTTACAACAGTTCCAGTGCTTTGACGAATCAGGATCATAATATTAGTAGATAAGTAGTAAAAGATTTAATAAGTAAGATCTGTACTACAGTAAATAGCAAAAACAATTATACAATTTCAATACATCTCTGAGTACATTCATTTTCCTGACATAACTTTTGAATATAATCAATATTTCTGGCATGCATAGACTCAGAAAGGAAACTTCTCCTTTAACATAGAAATTATACATTATCTAACTAACAATAACAACAAAATAAATGTAAAAAATGTAAAGTTTTGTAACCTCCAAACGTTACATAATTAATTTATTAACATATCTCCGTGAGCCAGGTTGTAAATACAATTTCATCAAAACAAGCACTCACTTCACATTGTAAACTGCTGGTAAATTCTTTATAAGGGCTACCGTTTGCCTTGAATTGTTAGATTTTCGCAGCAAAACATTGAGCAGGGAGGCCATTTTTGACGGGACTGCGTTCCATTTATATGGCAAGTATGAATTGAGCTGAACTGTCAGTTTGGTAGTTAACAAAGTAATTTTTGTGTTAGTTTCTTTCTGCTTACTACAACTACTATAAACTATTATAACTTTTTGAGCATAAATTAATTACAGAATATCAGTATTTAACTGGAAATATAATACTTCAAGTATTTCTAAGTTTAATACTAATTCTGATGTTGATAACACTGATTCTGCATGTATTGAAACAAGTTGCACTGCTAGCTAAATGTCATTTGCGTTTAATTGCAAATATTTTTTTACAACGAGAGACTGTTGCATGTAATTGTATAGATTTAGAATGTACATTTAGAATGTAATGTAGAATTTAGAATGATTTAGAATTGAGAGTAGCGAAAAATTCTAAATCTATGTGTAGTTGTATGTAGGACATTCCGGCATCAGTCCTAGCAGAAAAGCATTACCAAAAATCTTTTGAGTGCTGTGTCTAAATATAATGTCCTAAAGACAGAGTAAAACAAAAAAAATGCAGCTAACCTCTCCTCGTAGGACTCTCAGTCAATCTATCTGTACAACCTGGTCATACACAAATTATCTATGCACTTCGCTGGATTGCTGGAATGGAATGTAAGGCAGCGCGCTGCCACTACTCCTTTCATATCCCGGCGCTAGCTTTTTATTAAACGGGGATGATTTTATGAACTTTGAAGAGCTAGCACATTGATACCTACTACATAAGCGTACAGTGTGTGGAGCGCGAGTTTCGCCGTTCGACCTGTAGACTGTCACGGTGAGCGCGATTCGTATGAAAACGAGTCACTGTGCACCGCTAGATAGCCTACCTTACCTAGCTGGCAAAAACTTACACTCAGTTTCTTTTTTTTTACCGTGAGGGAAAATCCTTCATGGATGCTATCCTCCTCTCCTCTCGACGAGACTCCTCCCTCCTCGGACTCCTATCGACAAAAAAAAACCTCACGTAACGCCGAACAGCCTACGGTTAGGAGCTCCGGGTAAGCCCTCGGAAGGATGTCCCAGGACTCCCAACAGACCTACGGCTACCACTGTGGCCTCGCCTAGGGGATTACTTGCCAAAACAGGAGGTTATGCAGGAAAGACAGCTTCCAATGTATACATTGTGAATTGTGCTGGGTGAGGTTTTGCATCTGCTGAAATACATTGAAAATATTGTCATGTTTCTCTTAGACTACAACCCCATACCCCTTCTGAGGTGAAGAGGCACGTCATTTGGACGTCAACCTGACGGCTTCTATCATTAATTATAGACGAGAGAGAAAATAAGCTAGATTGAAAGTCGAAATCGCGCACGAAAAGTCTCGTATCAGAAAACGGCAAAAATCAATTTTGTTGGATGGGTAGCCCTTATTTTTTTTCCGGTTTTAGTATTCGTTTTTACAGCGACCACAGGAATACGAACAATTGTGAAAATTTCAGCTTTCTAGCTAACACGGTTCCCGAGATACAGCCTCGTGACACACAGACTGTAAGACCGCGTTTAGATCTTGGTTGCTTGGCAAAACTTTTGACGAAACTGAAGCATTTATATTGACATCCCTCTGATGTCTCAATAAAATAATACCTTTAACATAATTCGTATATATCATATTTATAAATTAATTAACAAATAAATAAATGAATAAATAAATAAATGAATAAATAAATAAATAAATGAATAAATAAATAAATGAATAAATATACCCACAAACGAACGCAAGCATGACTATACACACACACGCGCGTAGCACACTCACACAGACACACTCTCTCACAAACATACACGCACACACACACACACACACACACACGCACGCACGCACGCACTCTGTGCGTGCGTGCGACACACTACGATTACACAACTGTCTCTCTCTATGTATCACAGACTTAAATGCTATGTCTTTGTACCTTGCTAAAGTGTAGAAGGGTTGTATTGTGTACGTTGTCTCAAGTCTGGTGTCAATTAATAGTTTAAAAAGTGCCGGTAGATGGTGCCTACGTCGCCCCAAGACGTATAATAAAGTGGAAAATTTGGTTGGTTCCGAGTAGGTTTCGGTGGCGGGTGGATAACGCGTCGGCACGGATCGCCGAAGACGCAGGTTCGAATCCTGCTCGAAACCAATTCTTTTTCCATATTTAAAATTTATGATCAGTTAGCATACTAATTGCTTTTCAAAAATAATCTCATTGTTCGGGCTGGTTTCATCATAAATCGAATGAATATAGGTGTAATTCTATACATTCGTGCCGTGTAACTTTCTAAAAAGTGCCGGTAGATGGTGCCTACGTCGCCCCAAGACGTATAATAAGGTGGAAAATTTGGTTGGTTCCGAGTAGGTTTCGGTGGCGGGTGGATAACGCGTCGGCACGGATCGCCGAAGACGCAGGTTCGAATCCTGCTCGAAACCAATTCTTTTTCCACATTTAAAAATTAATAGTTTCTTTGGGTGGTCTATGTAAGTAGCACTTGGGGTGATGCTTACAGGGATCACACTCAAATCTGCTCTCCTTAACAAAGACTATTCAGTAGTCTAGCTAGGAGGGCAGTACCGGATGAAAGCCTCACTTTGTACTTACCCACTTAAAAAAAAAAAAGACGGACGGCAAAGTCTCATGAATAGGGTTACTGTTTACCTTATGGTTAAGGAACCCTAAAAAGAGCTAAGTCACAGTATAGCTAAGTGCTTCACACTCAGGGGATAAAAGAAATAAAACCACCAAATACATAATTAAAATCTTATATTATTTTAATCTTATTTCTAAACATCATTCACACGTTCAAACAAGGTTGTGCAAACTTATAAACATAATGTCTTTCTTTATTTTTTATTTTATTTATATAATGTTTAGTTCCCTTAAATAATTATTCGACCAAAATAATCTTGGTACATGAATATGAAGAAGAACTTTTTACCATAAAATGTTTTAACCATATTCTTTGTGAGCGAATAAATGATTTGACACATAAAAAGGGAAAAAAATCAAGTCCTGCTTTCTCGGATTTTTTAATTCTCAGTGTATTTTTATTAAACGCTATACACACGTATTCTTCATGCATTTTTGCACAAATCTTGTAAGAAACATAGCACAAAAATTGTGGGTATCTCGTCAAGTTTACAGTAGCAAATAACAGATGTCGCTATTAGGCTTGTTTTGCTAAAGAATAAAAGACGTCGCTTCTAGTCTACTTGACTCGCTTTTGTTGTCGTTGCCGATAGATGTCATTGACTGGCGGCGCCACACCTAATTCATCATCGTCTGAGTCGTCACCTAATTTCCGTCGGCGACCCTGTGGAGGAAAGCATGATAATGAGAAGCAGATTCTTGAAACAATAGGCAGTTTTCTGTGAAAGAGTTTATAGAGGTGACTGTATTGATTCCCTAAAATTAAAAATATAACGCTGAGGCTGTTCCAAAAGCCAATCATGGTTTATCAATGAATTAATCAAACAAAATTCAGATTCATCGGACCTGTGAAATTTCATCTAGTGAGCTGAGGATCTTCAAAATATACATCACATCGGTTTTCATAAAAATGCACGTCAAAATTGGTCCAGTCGCTCGGGAAATATGATGCCGCAATCGTATCGACATAGGTACAAGTCAGATACGATTTAAAATTAGGGCTAAGTTTAAACTTATAACAGCCTTCATACTTTTAATTGTAAAATTAGGGCTAAGTTTAAACTTATAACAGCCTTCATACTTTTATTTGTAAAATTAGGGCTAAGTTTAAACTTATAACAGCCTTCATACTTTTAATTGTAAAATTAGGGCTAAGTTTAAATTTATAACAGCCCTCACACTTTAATTGTAAAATTAGGGCTAAGTTTAAATTTATAACAGCCCTCACACTTTAATTGTAAAATGAGGGCTAAGTTTAAATTTATAACAGCCCTCATACTTTTAGTTGTAAAATTAGGGCTAAGTTTAAACTTATAACAGTCCTCATGCTTTTAATTGGGGTTAGAATGGAGCATATTTTACCTTGCTGGCGACGGTGGTGATTCCTTCATCATCCACGATCCAGTGCACAGACCGCGCCAGGTCGAATAACTTGGTGTCGCAGCCATTCTCTTGTGTAGGCGCCGGCGCTGAAAGTTTACAGTACATTTATTAGAAGACCAGCGGACGTCACGCGGTTTCATTCGCGTAGTTCTCGTTCCCGTGGGAGTATGGAACTAAATTGCCGCCTATGTCACCAGGGGATTGGTAATTTCTCTAAAGTGAAAGAATTTTTCAAATCAGTTCAGTGGTTTCGGAGCCTATTCGATACAAAAACATATAAGTAATCAAATTATAAAGAAGGGGGATACTACCTGGGACATCCTTCCGAGGGCTTCCCCGGGGCTACCAACCATAGGCTGTTCTGTTGGGCGTTACGTGAGGTTTTTTAGTCGGTAGGAGTCCGGCATAACATCCATGAGGATTTTCCCTTACGTTAAAAAAAAAAAGCGGGATAGTACCCGAACTGTTCCGAGGTGACACCGCGGTAGTGTCCAAAGTCTGTCGGGAGTTCTGGGTCACCCTTCCGAAGGCTTACCCGGGTCTTTCAGCTTTAGGTAGACGGTAAACACTGTGTGGGTTTAGTCGGTAAGAGTCCGGCATAGCATTCATGTAAGATTTTCCTCACGTTAAAAAAAGGAAAGTATTTGGGAATTGGAATTAAAAATATTTTCTGGCGTAATCTGTTCTTTTTTTATACCACTAAGGTGGCAGACAAGCATACGACCTACCAGATGTACTGGTGGTCCCCGCAGCCTATGGACGTTTGCAACACCAGAGGCGCCAGGTGCGCTGCCGACCTTGTAAAAACCTTCTAAGACCCCTTTTGAAGAACCCCATACTGTAGGCGTTTGGGAAAACCGAGGCAGGGAGATCATTCCACAACGTAAGCGTGCACGGAAGAAAGCCCCTATCGGATCTAACCGTGCTGTTACATATTCAGGACTTTTCACATAAATCTTGATAATAGATGTATACTCACGTTTGTCCGGCAGTGAGATTCTATTGAAAAGCTGCATGAGCCTGTCGACGGAGACGAATGGTCCTCTGAACGATGTGGGCGGCGGCATCAGTGTGCACAGGTGGGCGGCCGCCACTGGGACTGGGAACGAACCGCCTGGGGACAAAGGAAATAAATAAAAATCAAAAGAATATATTTAAAACTAGCTATACCCAGCAACTTTGTACGCTGCATTATCTTTAGATTGATATAACTTTTTTATTTATGAACCGATTGACATGAAACAAACACTAACCCCCTTATTCATAATCGTTTATTAAACCTATTTTAGTTAAAACACAGTTTAAGTCTATTGCTGTCACTAACCAATGACAGAGTATGGTTAGAGACAGCAATAGACTTAAAATGTGTTTTAACTAAAATAGGTTTAATAAACGATTATGAATATGGGGGTAAATGTTAAGTGGAGTAAACTAAACCGCAACTCAATAAAGAAAACTGCATTGCAATCGATTGAGCGGTTGCTGAGATTAGCGTGCACAAACGTACAGACAAACAGACAAAAATTCTAAAAACCATTGTTTTGTGTTCTATTGCGTTCATAAAGTCCCCCTATAAACTTTTTACTTATATATCTTCAATGTACAGACAGCGACCTGTTACGATGTTATTATATGTATTGATGACCAGCGGACGTCACACGGTTTCACCAGCGTAGCTTCCGTTCCCGTGGGAATACGGGAATTAAATATAGCCTGTTCACCGGGGATAGTGTAGTTTCCCAACAGTGAAAGAATTGTTCAAATCGGTTCAGTAGTTTCGGAGTCTATTCGATGCAAACAAAAAAACAATCAAATCTTTCCTCTTTATAATATTAGTATAGAAAACCGGTCAAGTGCGAGCGGAGTCGCGCACAGAGGGTTCCGTACCAAAAAATGGCAAATATCACGTTTTATTCTCTCCCTTTTTTCTGATTTTAGTATTGTTGTTACAGCGGCAACAGAAGTACATCATCTGTGAAAATTTCAGCTCTCTAGCTATCACGGTTCCTGAGATACAGTCTCACGACGGACAGACGGACAGCGAAGTCTTATGCCTAGTGTTCAGTTTTTACCCTTTGGGTACGGAACCCAAAAAATCAATCACTTGTACTATTCCACATTTATTTTAATTTCAACAATACCTCACCGGTTCGTTCAAATATTTCTAACATAATTACTTTAATGGACAAAAAAAGAAATAGCGTGATAAGGGAAAAATGTGGTATAACAGAAGATGTAGTGACTAAGATCGAAAAAGGGATGCTTAGATGGTTTGGACACGTGGAAAGAATGGATGAGAATAGACTGACAAAGCAGCTTTATGAGGCGAGAATGAATGGGCAAACTGGTAGGGGTCGACCTCGGCGTACGCATGCCGATCAAATCAGAGACGTTCTGGAAAAAGGCAAGGTCAAGAGTACCCTTAACCGGCGAGCGTGTATGAAAACAGTTATGAAAGTAGAAGAAGCGAAAGTTGTATGCCAGGATCGTAGCAAGTTGAAAGCCATAGTCTCTGCTTACCCCGATGGGAGACAAGCGTGATTATATGTATGTATGTATGTATGTATAATTACTAGATTAATATATTCCATTGCATTGTGAAACAGCACGAAGATAACCGGTCAAGTGCGAGTTGGACTCGCCCATGAGGGGTTCCGTAGCAGCAAGTAATCTATACTAATATTATAAAGAGGAAAGATTTGTTTTTTTGTTTGTTTGTTTGTTTGTTTGTAACGAATAGGCTCCGGAACTACTGGTCCGATTCGAAAAATTCTTTCACTGTTGGAAAGCTACACTCTTTGCGGGTAACATAGGCTATATTTTATTCCCGTATTCCCACGGGAACGGGAACTACGCGGGTGAAACCGCGTGACGTCCGCTAGTCTATTATATAAAAATAAGTCGGGTTTTCCTTCCTGACGCTATAACTTTAGAACGCACGAACCGATTTCCACGGTTTTGCATTCGTTGGAAAGGTCTCGGGCTCCGTGAGGTTTATAGCAAAAAAAATTCAGCAAAATTTCACATACAGCGCCATCGCAGGCGAAGCTGCGGGCATCAGGTAGTATAGTATAAAAGTTCTTGTAGTTCGTCGTAACTTTGACTGATGGTTTAACGCGTTCGCAATGGTAGTGATTTTTCTAGGTGAAAATTGCGGTTTATGAAGTTTTAAAAAAAAAACTACCTACTCGATCTCGTTCAAACCAATTTTTGGTTGGTAGTTTTTATGACAATGTACATCATATGTTTTTTTTAGATTTATCATTCTCTTAGTTTAGAAGTTAGAGGGGAGGGGGACACTCATTTTTCCACTTTGGAAGTGTCTCTTGCGCAAAGTATTCACTTTACAAAAAAACAATGTTAGGAACCTCAAAAGTATTTTTAAAGACCTATCTATAGATACCCCACACGTATAGGTTTGATGAAAAAAAAATGTTGAGTTTCAGTTCTGTATATCTGCTGGACCCCCAAAATTTACTGCTTTTTTTCTAGTTTTATATCAAAATCTTAATGCGGTTCACAGAATACATCTACTAACCAAGTTTCAACAGCATAGGCCTTATAGTTTCGGAGAAAAATGGCTGTGACATACGGACGGACAGACAGACAGACATGACGAATCTAAGGGTCCCGTTTTTTGCCATTCGGCTACGGAACCCCAAAAATTACGAAAAATAATGAAATCTGGCGCTCAGCGCGGTCTCTACCGCGGCCTATTCGCTTCGCTCGCTCGCTTTCGAGCATTAGTGAGCACTGTTCTAACCTTATCTTCATTTGGATCGGGCCTGAGGACGGTGAGGGGGCTGCTCAGAATGGTCCGTACAAAAGTAGGCCCATGACGGCAGCGTGACGTGAGGGATTCACGCACGCCCCCCCCCCTTAGAAGCGGGATCACATCCGAAACCCCCCCAAAGACGCGGGATAGCACCCGAACCACCCCCTGGGCGTGGGTCTGTTGGGAGTCCTGGGACATCCTTCCGAGGGCTTACCCGGGGCTCCCAACCATAGGCTGTTGGGCGTTACGTGAAGTTTTTTAGCCGGTAGGAGTCCGGCATAGCATCCATGATAGATTTTCCCTCACATTAAAAAAAAATCATTTGGATTACAATCTTTTCTGATTTAACAGTTTACAATCATGCTAGATAGATGTTAATTTAGTGTTTATACAATTTCTGATACATACCAGATATAGGATGTTCTCCGGGCAAGGGGTTCACTTTAGGCTTGTACGGGATCATTTGGTTTGTGTCCGGTCTGGCTATATCTTTGTTCGGATCGTTATCTCTGCAACAAAATAGATATATTTACACATCTATGCATATAATAAAATGATAGAAGAGTCAAAACTGTACATTGGAAATTACTCGCTGGGTGTTCAATATAAGATACCAAAGCCGAAATTATAGTTCGAAAAATTTTTGTCTGTTTGCTTTGCTTTGTCCGGAAGGATCTCGAAAAGTACTCAATAGATTTGGTTCAAATTTTGCACAAATATTACTTAGGGGTGGGGTCTTCAAATAGGCTATACAGGCTGAATTTTTCAAAAGGGATTGGATGGCCAAGTCCGAAACTATAAGGAATAGCGAAAAATGCTCCAAGGGGTCTCGACTCTCGAGCCCGATTTTGATAAAACTTAAAACCTCATCGTTAGATTATTGAAAAACCAATAATCCTAGCCGGGAATCGAACCCATTGATTTTGAAAAAAAAAAACACATCTTATATTATTACACCATACGATAGTGTTGCTATTAAGGACTTTATTCTGAGAAGTAATGACATACGGCAAACTAAAGGAAAGTGCTCATCTTTAACAAAATACAATTTATTTGTCTTACGTTAACTGATTAATTGTTTATTGTTTTCAATACATAGCTGGATTCGAGACCTAAATGATCGTACTGCATTCAAAATTATTGATTTCGTTTAGAATATTCTCCAAAGAATCATTCTGAGCATGACTTAAAACATGGAATAGTTACGATCTATTCTGGGATTTTGGACGAAACAAATTTTGATACAAAATTTAGGTACATGGAATATGAATTCTATTAAAATTACAAACTTTCCTTAAATTTGCCGTATATCATTACTTCGCAGTATTTGATCCTTATCAGCAACACTATTGTATGGTGTAATAATAAAGGGTGTGTTTTTTTTTTTTCAAAATCAATGAGTTCGATTCCCAGCTAGGATTATTGGTTTTTCAAAAATCTAATGATGTGGTTTTAAGTTTCATCAAAATCGGGCTCGTGACTCCATTGAGCATTTTTAGCTATTCCTTATAGTTTCGGATTTGGCCATCCAAGCCCGTTTCAAAAATTCGCCCTGTATATTATCATGCTACATATCCTAGGGGCTAAGCAGAGAACAATGAAATATGTAAGATGGTGGATTGCTTTAACCAAAACGTAGCAGGAATATTAGTAAGAGATAGGTTTTACACACAGGCTACATATTATTACGCTACTTGGCCTAGAGGCTTGGCAGAAAAGAATTCAAATCCAAACCAAATTGGCATCATAACATAATTTTCACGCGTACGAAGTCGCGGGCAACAGCTAGTACATATATAAATAGTCAAGTCTTTATCTTCAAGGGGTAGGCTGAGGCATAGTATGTCTACATTTCAGCTTTAGTTTTTGTCCCACGTAATAGGTGGTGAGCCTACAGCCGTGTTGAAATTTTCCAATAATAATATACCTTCAATTTAGCTTAACGACTGCCATTTTACTGGCAACTGAGACCAACGGCTTAACATGTCTTCCGATGCACAGAAACGCTCGCAAATAACCCATCCAAGGACCGGCCGTAGTGGACATTGCTTACTGCAGTGATCGTTTACAGTACACTGAGTCCGGGCCAGGAACGTTACATACACATATCACGCTTATCCCCTAAGAGTTAGGCAGAGGAATAATATACGTCCACATTTTAGTTTTTAGAGGAGTAATTTATAAATAAAAAACGTAAATAAAAAAATAAATTACTTCTGTCCGAGTATAACGGCGGCTAACTCCGGTGAGATGCCGGCTAAGGCGCCTCCTAAAGCCCACGACTTGTTCGACATCCCTGCGACCTGTATGTCAAAATAAAAAAAATGTTTGTATTTTTTGACAGTTGATCAAGAGTAAAATAGTTTTGTTCTTGGGTTGTGTACCCAAAGGAAAAGAACAGGTCTGTCTATCCGTCACGTATCTCATGCATACAGATAACCATGCCACTATATTTGAAAATTTTGTAATTTAAAGGTGTGCCACCAGACCATTTTCTTAGACTACCTCTGTGGCGCAGTCGCTAGTGACACGGCGCTGGAGGTCGTGGGTTCGATTCCCACCGGAGACAAATATTTGTGTGACCAATAAATGTTTGTCTAAAGAGTCTGGGTGTTTCGATGTATAATATGTATGTATTTGAAAGTATATAACTAATAATATCCTTGGTCTGATACCCATAACACAAGCAGGTCATTCCTAGCTTACTTTGGGATCAGATAGTGTTGTGTGAAATGTTCGTGAATATTTATTACGAGTGAAGTTTCAGGTGGCGCGATTTTACTCATGAGATGGGCCTGAATCGTTCTGAATACAAATACTTGTGCGACTCGTATTATTTATTTTACATACATACATACATAAATATGGTCACGCCTTTATCCCCGGAGGGGTAGGCAGAGGCATATTATATGCCCACATTTCACCTTTGTATAATTTGTCCCACGTAATAGGTGGTGAGCCGTATTGCCGTGTTTAAATGGACAGGCGCAGGTTGTGACTGCCTGCTGTTGAAATAAAGCCTTCAACTTAGCTTAACGACTGCCATTTTACTGGCAACCGGGACCAACGGCTTAACGTGCCTTCCGAAGCACGGAAACGCTCAAATAAATGTCACAAAGTGATCACATGGATGGTCACCCATCCATGGACCGGCCATAGTGAAAGTTGCTTACTGCAGTGATCGTTTACAGAACACTGAGTCGGCGGGGCAATGAGTCGGCGGGGCCATTATTTATTTTCTAAAATTAAAACACGTTGCCGCGTGTCATTATAGATTTTACCATTTAAAAATACCGGCCTAGTGCGATTTGGACTCGCACACGAATAATTCCGTACAAAAACCGCTGTAAATCACGTTTGTTTGTATGAGACCCCTTGAATATTATATTTTCTGATTTAAGTATTTGTTGTTATAGCGGCAACAGAAATACAATACATAATCTGTGATAATTTCAGCTCTTTAGCTATCACGGTTCCCGAGATACAGCCTCGTGACGGACAAACAGACGGACAGAAAGTAAGACGTCTCATGAAAGTCCTATTTTTTACCCCTTTGGGCACGGAACTCTGAAAAATAGCGAATTATAAAGGTCTCAAAATTTTCGAAATTCGTTTTTAGCGCGTCGAAAATACACCACACCCAAAAACTTCTAAATAAGACGTATCACATATTTCCTTACCTCAGTATATCCAATAGATTTGAGCTCAGCAATACTGCAAGGGTACAAATCTAAGAACTTGTATCTGTCGACCAGTTGCGCCGTCTCTTTACCTTCAAACTCTTTGATCTGGAACATAACACAGCATTTTGATAAGTCGGTCAAATCGCAAGCTTATAGATAGATAAACAGTAAATTCATAAGGTCGATCTGGAACATATCACAGAAGGTCGATCTGGAGAAAATCACAGCATTTTGATAAGTCGGTTGCATCTATTTTTGAAAAAATTATCGCTAATAGATTAAATACATACAGCCCCGTGTGGCGACGGGAGACAGAACAAAATGTCGCCATCGCCACGCCAATTCATCCCGAAGGTGTTGTAAGAGACGACTAAGGTAACGCTTTTGCATAACGATCCATTGCGTAGAGAAGGAAATCTCAAAATGAAACCTGGTTCCCAGTAGAATGACAATCGTTAAGCCAAGTTGAAGGCCTTATGAGCAGCTTTAAAAAATCGGTTGAAATGAAAGTCTAGTTTTGTGAATAGTGCCATCTAGCGAAAAGCTACCACGATATTCTTTCTGCATTAAATGCACAAAACTATTAAAAAATATGAAATAATGCTAATCCTACTTCCTACTAATATTATTAATGTGTAAGTTTGTAAAGATTTTTGGATATTTGTTACACGATCACGCTCTAACGGCTGAAAGAATCCGGCTGAAATTAGCCTGAACTTTTCATCCCGGGAATGAGTTCCCATGGGAAGCGGGAAAGAGGAACAAACTCTCACACGGACGAAGCAGCGAGCTAATTATGAATAACGTAAAATTTTGTATAGTGAAAACCAGTAACGCCATCTACTGAAAAGCTGTCAAACTGATATGACGTTCTTTCTCAATCGCACTAGAAGAGTTTTCGGAGATAAATAAAAAATGTATGTCTATTGTATTCCGACTTTATACAGCCTAAAGGGCTTGACTGATTTTAAAATTTGAGGTGTCATTAAATTCGCATTAATTCTTTCCACGAGTTTCATTGATCATAATCTATATCTATACTTCTATACTAATATTATAAAAAAGTAAAGTTTGTGTGTTTGTTAAATTGTAAGGGGTAATCTCGGGATCTACTGAACCGATTTTAAAAATTCTTTCACCAATAGAAAGCTACGTTATTGTGGCACTCCACAATAACGTAGCATGACACTTCATAGGCTACATAGCATCACGCTACAACGAATAGGAGCGGAGCAGTAATAGTAAATGTTTCAAAAACGGTGGAAATGTTATTCCTTTTGAGAGCTTCGTTGCGTGTGCTGCGTAAATATTTATAGTTATGTAAAAAATATGTACTACAAAATTGTTTCTCTTAAAAAAGTTCTAAAAAATGCGCGATAGCATGTGTCTATCTTTGGGTTGGTGCACAATAACCATTTTAATGGCAATCAATTTTTTTCCACAGTAATGCCACGGGATACCTCTTTCATAAACGAAATTGTTCTTAAAAATAATGCGAAGGGAATACACGCGACGAGAAACCTTTTTCTCTCTCTCTCTCTCTCTCTCTCTATCTATCTCTCTCTCTCTCTCTCTCTCTCTATCTCTCACACGTAGTATTGAATATTAACGACGAGACGCTACGGGAGTAAACGCAACGCGACGGGAGTAAATGCGACTGGAACAGGTAATACTCTCTCTTATGTGGCGCAAACGAAGTTGCGCGGGTCAGCTAGTCATACTATATTTCTTCAAAAACTCACCTTTTCCAACACAGCCTGCCTCCGTTTCTCCACTTTGACAATACTGACGAGGTCTCCAATATTGGACTCAAACTCAAGGAATCTGTTCCAGATATCCACTGAGCTCTCCGGCTTAAGGCTGCCTGAAGAGAGTACGCGTTCGAATAGTACTCGCGTGTTGTTGTCCTCTGAAATTGGGTTGTAAAATCTTAATGTCAACGTAAAACGTATAAAATCCCTACTATGTGCGATGCGAAAGTAACTCTGTCTGTTACGCTTTCACGCCTAAAAGGCTGGAGCGATTGAGATGAAATTTGGTATAGGGATAGTTCGAGGCCCTGGGAAGGACATTGGCTACATTTTAACCGACTGCGCAAAAGGAAGGTTATGATTTTACGCGATAAACAACTTCTGGGCGGTCGAAACCGCGGGAAACAGCAAGTGTGAAATAAATAATAAATCTTAACTTAACTTGTACTTTTCCACAAAATTTATTATTGTAATACCTAACCGGTTTCGCCTTACGGCATTCTCAAATGCTATTTGCTTATTTAGATCATAATTACATGTGTTCGAAGTGTAATTATGATCTAGATCTATGAGTGTAAATATGAAGCATTTGAGAATGCCGTAAGGCGAAACCGGTACAATAATTGCAGAGACAATAAATAGATCAAAATAAAATAAAAATTTGGTGCAGAAGAATAGAGCTCGCGAGCTCTATTATTCTGTACCAAAATTTCATCAAAATCGATACGGTCGTTGAGGTGTGTAAACGTAACAGACAAAATTATAGCATAGTTTTATCTATACTAATATTATAAAGAGGAAAGATTTGTTTTTTTGTTTGTAACGAATAGGCTCCGGTTTGTAACGAATAGGCTCCGGAACTACTGGTTCGTTTTGAAAAAATCTTTCACTGTTGGGAAGCTACACTCTTTGCGGTGAACATAGGCTATATTTTATTTCCGTATTCCCACGGGAGCGGGAACTACGCGGGTGAAACCGTGTGACGTCCGCTCGTCATTTACATGTATTGAAGATAGATTGTATTCACTTACCGTTCAAATGCGATAAATAGTCGATATAGCACAGCACATATTCAGGAATGTGTGAGAACTTCTTCAGACCCAACTCAAAAATTCTAAAAGCGATATTTTTATCTTTAGAGCAGTAGTACTCCATTAGGGCTGCAGCCACGAACACGTGGTAACGGGACCTGGGGACACACGAACATATAAGCCTTGTTAAACGGTTATTTATACTACTAAGGTGGCAGACAAGATTTAGGCACAAATTAGAGATAGTGCAGATGGAAACCTACATACTAAATTCGCTGAGGCTACGCACACATAGACAACTCATTCACAGACACTACGCACACATAGACAACTCATTCACAGACACTACGCACACATAGACAACTCATTCACAGACACTACGCACACATAGACAACTCATTCACAGACACTACGCACACATAGACAACTCATTCACAGACACTACGCACACATAGACAACTCATTCACAGACACTACGCACACATAGACAACTCATTCACAGACACTATGCACACATAGACAACTCATTTACAGACACTACGCACACATAGACAACTCATTCGTAGACACTACGCACACATAGACAACTCATTCACAGACACTACGCACACATAGACAACTCATTCACAGACACTACGCACACATAGACAACTAATTTACAGACACTACGCACACATAGACAACTCATTCGTAGACACTACGCACACATAGACAACTCATTCACAGACACTACGCACACATAGACAACTCATTCACAGACACTACGCACACATAGACAACTCATTCACAGACACTACGCACACATAGACAACTCATTCGTAGACACTACGCACACATAGACAACTCATTCACAGACACTACGCACACATAGACAACTCATTCACAGACACTACGCACACATAGACAACTCATTCACAGACACTACGCACACATAGACAACTCATTCACAGACACTACGCACACATAGACAACTCATTCACAGACACTACGCACACATAGACAACTCATTCACAGACACTACGCACACATAGACAACTCATTCACAGAGACTACTCACACTTAGACAACTCATTCACAGACACTACGCACACATAGACAACTCATTTACAGACACTACGCACACATAGACAACTCATTCACAGACACTACGCACACATAGCCAACTCATTCACAGACACTACGCACACATAGACAACTCATTCAAAGACACTACTCACACATAGACAACTCATTCACAGACACGAGGTCAGGCGGTCTCAACCGAATTTTTGATACTGATTTGTGCGCGAGTGTGTGTAGCAGAGGGTAGATGTGAAAAAAAAAGTACATACATGAGTTTTCCATCTGTACTATCTCTAATTTGTGATTTAGGCTACTCTGACGGTAGATTACCGTAACCTATGGACGTTTGTAACCAGAGGCGCGGCTGACTCAGTCACAGGCTGTGACTACCCACTGTTGAATTTCTTTAAGCCACCCATAAGGACTTTAACTTGGCTTAACGACTGTTATGTTATGGACCAACGGCATAACGTGCCTTCCGAAGCACGGAAACACTCGCAAACATATGTCACAGAGTGGTCACCCATTCAAGACCATAATAAAAGTAGCTTACTGCAGTGATCGTTTACAGAACACTGAGTCCGCAGGGTCACGAGCGCTTTGCACGTCCTTGTGAAGATCCTACATGGATGCCGGACTCCTACCGGCTAAAACTAGACGATGCTCAACAGCTGTCTACGGCCGGGATTCCGGGTATGCTCTCGGGAGGATGTCCAGGAGTTCCCGGCAGACTTTGGCTATCACCGTAGCCTCAGGGTTTGGGTATTATTCCGTATCTTTGGGGGTTTGTTCGGGTGTTATTCCGCTTCTTGGGAGCTGCGTGCGTGAATCCCTCACGTCGGGTCTTGGGCATGCTTTTGTAAGGACGGTGAACAGCCCCCGTTGAACGATTTACCTGAACCTACCCGCAGATATGCGGGATAGTACCCAAACCTGTATGTACCCGTGGTGGTAGTCAAATTCTGTAGGGAACGAATAAAGAGAGAGAGAGAGAAACGCGCGATTGGTCCAAAAAAGTGTCGAAAGAGTCGTTACTAGTTTTGGTCTTAATTTTACTCGACTCGCAACGCGCCATAAGGAAACTTCGTTCCAAAAAACCTTGGTACATCCTTCCGAGAGCTTGCCCGGACCTCGAGGCCGTGGACAGTTGTAGGACAATTGTGTAGTTTTAGCCAGTAGCAGTTAAGTACATATAGCTAACTCTTGAAGTTATCGCAAATCAATTTCCAAAATTCTGTTACATAAGCCAATAGTCGTCAATACTTGCTTTGTTTAGGAAATTATTGTCGTTTTGCGAAAGTTGGCTCGAAACTCCTCTTTTGCATACCAGGGGCTAAACTCGCACTGCCGAACCTTCTAAGACCTTTAAAGAACCCTCTACTCACCGCTGGTCTTCCCTCGCTCGCTTGAAGACAGTCCTGGCGGATTTGATGCCTTCAGCTCTTCGCGCGAACTCCATGTTTTGGACTTAGGCTAGGATCGGTTTCTACAGTAGCCTTACCGAGCCTAAAGGGCCAATGCTGCTATACATCCAGGTCAAGCCAATAGTCATCAATACTTGCCTTAAGTCCTCTTTTGCACTCAACCCTGCAAAAACCTTCTAAGACCTTCAAAGAACCCCCTACTCACCGCTGGTCTTCTCTCGCTCTCTTGAAGACAGTCCTGGCGGATTTGATGCCTTCAGCTCTTCGCGCGAACTTCAAGTTTTGGACTTAGGCTAGGATCGGCTTAGAAAGTTGCCCTTTAGAGCCTAAAGAGCCAATTCTGCCTTACATCCAGGTCAAGCCAATAGTCGTCAATACTTGCCCAAGTCCTCTTTTGCACTCAACCCTGCAAAAACCTTCTAAGACCTTCAAAGAACCCCCTACTCACCGCTGGTCTTCCCTCGCCCGTTTGAAGACAGTCCTGGCGGATTTGATGCCTTCAGCTCTGCGCGCGAACTTCATGTATTGGACGTAGGCTAGGGTAGGATCTATGTCTGCCATGTCTAGGTAACGGGTGTATACTTGGTGAACCTGTGGTATACAATGGGTTATTTGAGTATTTTAATGGTTTGTACAGCTGTATATCGAATAGGAATAAGGTCCGAAACTATTGAAATGATTTGAAAAATTCTTTCACTGTTGAGAAGCTACACTCTCCCCGGGTGACATAGGCTATAGTTTATTCCCGTATTCCCACGGGAACGGGAGCTACACGTAGACTTTAATATATGGTATTAATTCCAACTCAATTCTTCCATGTCTTCACGAGATAAAGGGTCTTGACAAGTAGACGGATAAAACAAAAATCCAATAAGGGTTCTCTTTATTCCTTTTGAAGCACGGAATTCTAAAAAGATATAAATACTTAGACAATCAGTGATTTACAAAAATACCAAACAACAATACCTTATTATAATGCAGCCTGCTTTCTTCATAGTCGGCATGAGCAAAATGCAACAGAGTAGATTGTTTCAAAGGACCGCTGGTCGCCCTTTCGTACACAGCCGCCGCCTCGTCAGAGAATAGACGTGCCGCGTTCGAGTCCTGGGTTACACATTATATATAATATTAGTAAAATGGGGTGACTCTAGAGGTTAAGTGCGACCGCGGATGACGTGGTCGAGGTTCAAATCCCACTGGAGGCAAAAAATTGTGGTCTGATATCCATAACACAAGCAGGTTGTTCCTAGCTTACTTTGGGATCAGATAGCATTGTGTAAAAATGTCCGTGAATATTATTCATCAATCAACGCCCAACTGAATCCCTAAGAAATTTGGCACCAGCTGAGAAAGATTTTTTTCAGCCACTCGTCCATGACCGGTCTGATCGCCCCGATTGTAGCGGTTTCCCAAGTTACATCTTCCAAGTTTCTATGATTTCCTGGCGAAACTGGGAACACAAAGTCTCGATTTCTCGGGTGCATTGCCTAGGTTATTATACTTTCATCAGCTCCCAATGACTTGCTCCCTTTTCCTGCAGTAGGATCACTCCAAGGTCATCTATATCTATCAGAACGAGCAATATAGCACACAACTCACTCCCTTCTCCTGCAACAGCTTGGCGGAATGGTCGAGGAACTGCGCGGCCTGATGCCACACATCTGGGTGGTGAGCTAGGCAGAGCAGGCACTGCTCGATGGCGAACATCACGCGCCGAGCCACGAGTGCCGTGTCTTCGGACCGGAGAGGGTTGGATCGCTCCCAGGTCACGTATTTTTTCCATAACTCCACCTGGGAAGGAAGGTTTATTATATTTAGGTTGTCAAAATGACGTCGCAAGGCTGATAAAAGTCACCAAGGCTGATAGCCGACATTACAGACAGTGGCCCTGAATAGACTACAAAAAGGCGTTTGAGTTGGTCCCCTATACATTGTTGAAAAGGGTAATCGATCTGTTTATGATAGACGATACAGTTCGAGGCTTCTTTTGAACCTGTATGGAGCAATGGAGCACAATGCTTAGTCTGTCCGGGGTGCGACTGTCGGCTGCTGAAGGCTTGATAAAGATGAGATGAGGTGTCTTCCAGGGTGATAGTTTGGGGCCACAATGGTTTTTTTTTCTTTCTTCGAAAGGTCCGGAGTTGCAGTCGAAACAAAATACATACGCTGGCAGAAGAAAAGGTAAAGACAGCAGTACCTTCTGTAAATAGAAGGAAGCAAAAGTTGTATACCAGGCTTGTAGCAAGTGGAAAGTCATAGTTTCTGCCTGGAGACTAGCGTGGCGTTATGTATGTATGTTTGTCTGTGAGATTCACATACCTGTTTCATTTCTTCCCTGTCAGCGGTGGGCGGAGTGGCAGGCATGTTTCTGTTCAATCCTCGCGTGACCGTCTCCAGCTCCTTGGCTACGCGGCGAGCGTTCATGTACTCGCGGGATCTTTCCATTGCCATGCGTTCAGCTGGAGAGAGGGACGGAGGGATTAGAGAGGAAATTTAGATTACGTTAAAGATAATTTCGAAAAGCAGAGCAAAATTGTGAAAAATTACAGTCTCGAGAAGGACTCGAACCTGGCTTTTCTGGTATTCCGGGTCAGACACTACTCTGTTCTCTTTTGTCTCGATGGTCCAGTGAATAAGGCGTCACGCCCGGTAAGACAGAAGACGCAAGTTCGAATTTTTCTCGAGAATGATATTTTTTTTAACATTAAATTATATTAGGAGGTTAATAAAGGTCTTCAAGGATAGGTGCTCTATTAAGATATTGGGAGCCCCAACCAATTTCTCCTGCATTTTGAATACATTCTGACTGACATACTAGGCCCTGATGTAAGTCGCTATAGGAAGATTGGCAAGCTGAATTTTCGAACCACATTTTTTATACCACTGAGATGGCAAACAAGCATACGACCCACCTGAACACAAATCCTTACACCAAGATGCTTAAAATTTTCAAGGTAACCATGTTTAGAATATGAGTTTTTTTCTTCTTCCCCTAATAAGGATGTCTTTGAATAGATAAATTTACCGCAGCGGAGTGCATTAAAAACTTTTGTTAACTTACCAATAATAGTATTGATGCTTTGTTCAAAAGCAATGTAGTCTTTCCACAGAGTTTCAATGCCTATGATAGGCGTTGTGACAGCCCTTTGGTATACCTGGCGGGAGAAGGCGAAAAAAATTAAAATTCTAAAGAAATAATTTTCGAAAAGCAATTATTTTATCAGCAAGAGTTCTTCGATAGCCTAGTCATCCAAAGCTTTGAATCAAAAACGTATTTAATACCACCACTTGAACATTTATTTACTTTACACCTAAGTGGTGTTATTCAATATGTGCAGCAGGTTCCACGAAGTGAAACTACTGAACCGATTTGAAAAAATTACGGGGGATAGAGTAGCAACAGTTTTACTGTTGGGAAGCTTCACTTTCCCCCGGGTGCTGGGCTATATTTTATTCCCATATTCCCACGGAAACAGTAACTACGCGGGCTAAACCGTGTAACATAGATATGGTTCTCTTACCTTCCTGACAGCAGATATCTTCTGGTTCTCCGCGTAAGATCCGACAGCTTCGACGCTCTTCAAGAACGTGATATAATCGTTCCATATCGGGTACGCGTGGATGTCCAGACCTATCTTCTCCAAAGCGAAATCATATGCTTGTGCCATTTTCTCTCTGAAATATGACGTGATCTTGGTGATTGAGACACAAAGGTACACAGAGACACGACTATTTTGTGGAAAATTTCGTCAGTAGATGGCAAAATTAAGTCCTGTATGCATGTTTCACGCACGTTACACGCCCCAAGATCAACCGAACAACCCCCCAAAGACGGGGAATAGCACCCGAACTACCTAGGAGAGGCTGCGGTTGTTAATCGGTAAGAGTCCATCCATTTAGGATTTTCCTCAAAAATAAAAAAAAAAGCCCTGTATGCATTATTTAAAGCGCCCTAACTCCTTGTCTTAGGTGAGCGACGTAATTCGAGTGCGACCCATAAGGACTTATAGAGTCCGGTTTCAGCGTGACTCCGTAGGCCACAATACATAACAACGACTCAGACTAAACGATAGATATTCTGAGAATTTAATCTGAGAATAACGACTATTTTATATTTTTGCGTCGCGATGCCGCGTTTGTCGTTCTCCTTGGTAGGACAAAACCTGTAGTGTAATTTGTACTTTTTATGCCCGAAATGTTATACACAATACTCTCAGTTGGGGACGAAAGACGCAAGGATTAACTGAAAAGTCCCCCAGCGACAGACTGCGCAATGACGAGGAGCCTCAGACCGATTTGACGTGTTCCAAGACTGGAGCGCATCTAGGGATAATTTACATCTTCCCTTAGAGGAGTGTAACCCCACCTCATCTTATTTTATAGTCTGTTCAGTATAACGTAAATAAAGCAGGGAGGGAAAAAAATATTATTTTGCTGCAAGTCATGAAGGGACGAGACGCTTGTACGTAGACGAAACACGGGTTGACTTATCCTCGCTACAATTGGTTCTGCCAGATGATCCTTGACTGTAGTGCGTTACAATTGACGAATCGAGGGGGAGTGGTGTGATGGTCCCCCCCCCCCCCACCCTTCCTTTAGTATCGTTCTATGATGGATTTCAGCCATGAGACGCCTGATTTCATCCATTACATACTTAAATATTATAGTAATACCACAGATTATATAACATATTCTATGTAATACGTACTTGTAAGTAGGCAGCATACACTTGGTCTCCTTCACGTAATTGAGGTACAGCCTCCACAGCTCAATGTTGAGGATCTTCATCAGACATCTCTGAAACAGCTGCGCGCCCACAATAATCATCAGTATATTACACCTGGCTGGTTCGATTTGCCTAACTGATAGAATATGGCATAAATCTAATCCTACTAATTAAATTAAAGTTTGTAAACATGTTTGTTATTCTAACACGCTCTAAGCTGAAATTTGACTGACACCTAGTATTCCCACAAAATCTACTTTTTATCCCGGTAAAAGTTTTTACGGTACGGTTAAACCCACCACGCGAGCGGGGCTACAGTCAAAAGCTTTTCCTAAAGGTTAGGACTCCACTATGGATCGAAAACCTAACAGCCAGCAATATACGATGCTGATAGCCATCAGAGTTATCAGGAGACACCGCGTGGTTTTATGCACGGGTCTTCTAGCTGTGATTTCTCCATGGGACCTTGAATGGAAGCCCTTGCAGTACTGTAATTGCGGCAGAGGAAACTTCGCCAATACCAGTGGAGGAGTGGAAAGAGGTCTTAGAGAATTAAGCTTATGTCACGCTCTAATCGAGGTGGTAAGAACCTCAATGGAGTATTGGTTGAAGTGGCTCAACAGTATCTTTTACCAGAATCAGAATGTTACTTATTTTTCCATTTTCAGCCCGAATCAGAATATTATTTATTTCTAGATCCAACAACACAGCTTACTTAAAAAATCTCATGTCACAGTTGCAAATTTCATTCTGTCGAAAGAAGAGTTTTAGAAACCTATCCAATATGGTTTCCTCCATTACTTATGATTATATAATTTAAAGTGAGGATAACGAAAAAGCAGTGGGGGTTAGCCCCAGCGGCAAGTCGTTTATTACTTTATGAGTGACTCTATAGTAAGAGCCTATGCTGTCGGAAGGGAGCCAGTCGTTTAAAGAGTTTTCACCTACTGCGACTGCACCTACCAGTTGCGAAACTAAAAATATTGTGTTGTCCATATCGCGTGTACGCCGGGCCTTATTGTTGTAGTCCCTCTATCGATAGAGATTTTAGGTTTTCAATCACATCGGCCGTGGAGATCATGCACACGACTGTGTACGGATTTTGTTGCAAGATTTCCCAAACTAGTTCGGTGTCTCGAGTAAAGGTGAGGCGTTCTTCTTGGGCAGGTTCCATTTACAATATCTCGGTAGCAGTTGAATTACTTCGTTGTCTATCACTGGCAGTAAGCATACTTGAATAGCAAGCTACTTGATGACGAAGCTTGGCTTGGAGCTGTAGCCGATGGCGATGATTGGATACAGTGCCTTCTGACCCTTTTCAATATTTTCTGTTGCATGTTTATTCATCGAAATCCTTTTGTCTAGCCAGACTACGAGGTATAAACTTGCTTAACGTATTTGATCATAATTGCGATAACCTGTGTTCAAGTTGTTAAGTATTGGTTTCTTTGGCGAAAACAGTATGCATTCTGTCTCAATTACATTGCATTTGAGGCCCCATTTTTTGTAAGTGATCTGGTCTTTCAGAGGCGTTGAGGATACATAGGTCGTTGGCGGAACGTGACAGCATCAGACCTCCTTTTTTTTTCGTTTGGTAAATCAGTCACGTAGAGGTTAAAGATTGACGGACCGAGGGTTGACCCCCTGGGGCACCCAATGTGGCATATGCTGCTCCGTTCTCAAAGTGGTTCTTGTTGTCCTGTTGCTCAGATAATCCTCGATAATCTTACGAATGTTGTTTCTTGCTCCGGCATCGATCAATTTTCGACAAAGTACTTTATGATTGATTAAATCGAGAGCTTTGCCCTGTCAGTAGATATCGTAGCGACCTACGAACTTTATCCAGGGCATCGGCTATATATTAAGCTAATTTGAGCTCGTATTTTGAAGTTCTATCGAGTGGTACGAATGGTGCAAAAAATTATGTGCGTTCTTCACTTGCATCGATGGTAGCTTTCTTGACTATAGATGTATCGACCATTCTATCAATTATTTCTAATTTAATCACGCAATCGCTGTAGTGAGGTAGTTTTATAATGAGTATTTTTAGTGCTCCTTGTACAGTCCACATGCGTTGTTTATTATATCTTTAGTGCTTTCGGGGAGCTTGGTTCACTCCCGCTTCTTAGTGTTGGATTCTCGAAATTTCTTCAGCTAACTGATGCTTGTATTGCCTTCTTACTCTTGTTCAGAGATCAGTATATCTTAGTCGTCAGAGAAGCTGTTACTTTGGCTGTTATGTGGGCCGGAAGTCTGTCTTTGGAGTCAACGATAGTAAGCGGGGCCAACTCATCAAATGTTTTTCCGATGGACTTCTTTATTTCAGTGACATACATTTCAAAATCGTCGTCCGAATTAATCTGTAGTTCTGAGTTCATGTTGTTAGCAAGCAACTCTTCAAAAACTATCTCCCTTCTCGGGTACCTTTTATGTGTCCGAATTCGCAACTCCTCAGTTGTTCCCCTTAGTCCATATTCTTAACTATGTTTCTTAACTATCTATTATTACTTCTAGTATTCTACTGTACGCAGGAAGTCGTCTGACTTCTAGTATTCTACTGTACGCAGGAAGTCGTCTGAGTTAATAATCTGCCTCTGCTGGCACTTTAAATCCAGTGCTGAGTAATCATGGTTTACGATTGCCGTGTCGACTATAGTATACGTTTACGAGTTGGTAGACCTATGTTAACGAGTCTTACAGAGCCCTGCTGGTAGGGTTGCCAACCGTCCCGCTATACGCGGGACGTCCCGTTTCTGAGACCCATACCAAGGCGTCCCGCTCACACCCAGAGCGGGACGCGTGATATCCCGCTTTTCTTGATCTAGTAACAAACGTTTACGTTTACAGTATTTCTAGCGATACATCAAATCACGGAAATGTGAAGTTATTTCCTATATGTATTTGTAAGATTCTACTGTCCAGAGGAGGGTATTCGCAAATGTTTGCTTGATTTCTATGAAGACCCCAATAAGACAGCGATAGATATATATGTTACGGCTAATACCCGAAGTGCGGCTGCACCTAGTTTTAGCCGGTTAGAACTAGGTGTAGCCACTTACTCTTGGTTAAACCTAGTACGAGCCGATTGATTTCGGGTAAAACTAGGTCTAGCCTTCATCATGCCGGCTACAACTAAGTAGGTTCGGCCATTCCCTGTTGGATAAAACTAGGTCTTTCTGATATTATTCCGGCTAGAACTAGGTCCAGACAATCCCTGTTGGATAAAACTTCGATGCGTGTCCCACCAAGCCTATATAATTATATGTTACGGCTAAAGGTAGGTGTGAACATAAACTTAAGATTAGCCGGCTAAACTTAGGTTTATCTTCGAGAAGCAGCTAAAGTTCGATAACATGTTAGTTTGCGTCGGCATATTCCATCTTTAGCCGGTTAATGTGCACATTTGCCGAAACGAAACGGCTATAAATGTATTCGATGGTGTTGAATGGTTATAAAAAAAATAACCACGAAGGCTAAGGCGGGAGCTCCGCTACGCTTCGCTCCCGCCTTAGCCTTCTAACCTAACCTATCCGAGTCGACGTGTTAACCAAAATAAGCGTCTCGCGTGAGCCAGGCGCTTGTTACTTGTTTCAACTTGTTTGCATCTAGTTTTATTCAACAGGGAATGGCTGGACCTAGTTGTAGCCGACATGATGAAGGCTAGACCTAGTTTTACCCGAAAACAATCGGCTCGTACTAGGTTTAACCAAGAGTAAGTGGCTACACCTAGTTCTAACCGGCTAAAACTAGGTGCAGCCGCACTTCGGGTATTAGCCGTTACATATACAATAACATTAAGGCCGTTCATAGGGCTAACGACCTTGACCATACAAAACACGCGTCCTTCAAGCTAGGAACTGTTGTATTTTAGATCTTATTTTTGTTGTAATACGCTAATACTCTTACTTATTCAAAATCGAAGAAAACCAAATTATAGATGTATATTTTCTTTTTAAGTTGGCAATTTTTTTCTTGCACGTCGATAAAAATTTAAGTCATAAAATGCCTTCATCTAAAAATTTGGGGCTGACTTTATGATCATTTTAGTACTTATAATTAATATACTAGACAACAAAACCATATTTTGACACATATCTTGTACCTAGATTAAAAAAATTTTTTTGGCTATAATCTTCCCGTCTACTTATCCAGACAAAAAAATGCTTTTATTTGCACCCTTTGATTTGCGAAACGCATCTGCGTATTCCGCTAATAATGCTCATGTTAATTTCGGGAGAAATAATTCCGTTTTTACACATTTACGGAACCAAAATGGCGACAAGGATGCTCAGCACACAATATGTTGCATGATGCTGTTGCGCATGCTGGTGCAAAATGTGAATTTGATGTGGAAACTTTGGTTTTAAAAGTATAGGTCCACCTGTCGTATCATGCACAGAGAGTTCAAACATTTAAAGAATTTTCCGCTGATGCTAATCTACAATATACAAATACAAGAGTGAGACATGTGATAACAAGTAACAAGATGGCTCTCATTACATCCTCCTGTCGAGAAAATTCTAAACGGGTTTCCTGCCTTAAAAAGTTATTTTTCGTTTCTTGGAGAAAACTTTCCAATCGCTTTGTAGAAATTTTTTGAAGAGGATAAGGGTAAAAAGACCGAAAGCTATCTTGGTTTTTTGGACAGCTTTAAAAAAAAAATCAGTACAGTTACAGAATCATGGACATGCGTTTGGAGAAAGAAAATGCGTTGTCGTGTAAAACTTACAACATAGCAAAAAGCGTACGGAAATTATATTTAAACTAAATGATGCTCGCGGCTTCTCCCGCGTGAAATTCAGTACCCGTTAAAGTTCACGTTTTTCAGTATTCTGAACAAAATTCGTAAGATCCCGCTTTTTAAATCCTTGTCCCGCATTTGAAATCAACATTTCCCGCAAATTCGCATTTTGAAGTTGGCAAGCCTACCTGCTGGGTTGCCTCGCGAAGTATAATGCCTAGGCCCATCTTGGTGTGGTTAAGTTGTCTCATGCGTATGTTCGAGGCACCTCTATGATGATGGCGCTTTGACCCAATATCAGTGCTCCGAACTCATACATCAGGTCTCCTTATCGCAGTATCGGTATATAGATGTCCTTAATTGGAATCTTGTCGTTGGTTATATGTTTAGAGTATAGATTTATACTGCATCCGTCGATGCCGAGTTTAAGTCCATCTTAGGCCTCGTTTGATGTACATCACGATGTTTCTCTTTTCGTTCATAAATTTTGTCGTAGCCAGTTATATTGTACCTTTGTTCGGCCAGGAAAATTTGTACCTCGTTGAGTATAACAATGCCAACTTTATACTTGCGCGTGATGTGCTTAACTTTCATGAATACCACGGAGGTATTTTGCACGTTGATGTGTACTATTCGCACTTGTTTCTTAGTTTCAGTTGTAGTTAAGGATGGCATCGGGCAGTTCTCTGAAACGCTCAAATATCTAGAGGAAGTCTTATTTAAATTTATGGCTAGATCTTGTCGTCTCCTGTTGTTGAGTTTTGGCGGTAACGTAAGCATAGCTACGTTACCACTAATTTGTATTTCATGTGGCCGGGATTGATGTCCAATTTGTGTCTTCTAATTGGCAGCATTCTGTTATTGCTTATTACGATATTTTTCTTTCTCACGGATGATAGCCTCTTCACTTATTATTTTTTGCTTGTTCACTTTTCGCAGCAACCGCGGACATTTGCTCTCTGTCGCCGTATGTTGTTCTGGCTAACCACATGGGTTAGCCAGAACAAGCCTGCAGATCGCGCTTTTGAGCATGGCAAGTACTTGTTGCGTAGTCAAAGAGACGATACTTCCTACATTACAGTATCCTGGCGCTACTCATAATGTATCGTTCAGGTTTGATTAAACCTGATCGATACATTATGACCAAAGATTTAGAATTCTCTCAGTGGCGTTCTTCATTTTTCCCCCAGCTCCAAGAGCAGCTCGAAAATGCTTAGTTGCACATCTGACGTGATGCGTTTAATACTCAACGGGCGAATCCCGATGCACATCTTTATTTCTTTCAGTTGTTTGTCGTGGGTGTGGTCGTGGATCATATTGATAATAATAAAATAATATTCTTTATTGTACACCATGTAGGAACATATTCAAAGAAGATCTTAATCTATGTATGTACAATAGGAGGCCTAATCGCTAAAAGCAATCTCTGTCAGGCAACCTTTGGATGGATAGAAAACATATTCCTGATTATCACTTTTGTCTTCGTTCTTGCTCTGAACGGGATTCCGGGGATCTTCTGCCAGCTGAAGCAGATCCAGCTCCCCACATGTACTACCTAAGTTGCAACGGACGTGAGTTTTTACCCGACTGCCAAAAAGGAAATAATTGTTGTAGCTATTTCTCAGTCCGGTGTGAAGTCATGCCATTAAAAAGGACAGTTAATTTAGGGCTGTCTTTTATTATCATCTAGAATGATGTTGTGTATGTCCCACAACATTTATTTATTTATGGTGAATAGAGCGGCTGTTGCCGACTGAATATGAGCAGAGTAGCAACACCAACCGACTGTTTACGTCCAAACCAAGTGGATAGCCGCTGTCAGGTTCTATGGGACCAAAATCACGTTGATTGCAACGGATTCGCCTCTTTGAATGATGGATTTATTTATACTACTAAAGCGGCAGATAAGAATACGGTCTACCTAATGGGAAGTGGACAGCGTAGCCTAGACGTGTTGCAACATCAGAGATGTTACGCTCGTGTTAAGGACCCTGCTGAAACCTAGGACCCCTTTAGAAGAACCCCATATTGTAGGCGTTCGGTATCACCAAGGCAGAGAGTTCATTTCACAATGTAAGCATGCGCGGAAGAAAGCTGCTATCAGATCTAACTGTGCACAAGCGATCTTTTGGGTAATATATTATTATGATTATACTCGTATGTACTGTTTTCTACTTTCTCGAGTTACTTCAGTCTTATAAACTATACTCTACGTCAAATAGAAACAATTTTACCTACCTTTTCCGCTGTATATTTCTTCAATATTTATATATCCTGAGTTTGATGCGCTTTATCAAGAGGCTTACCAGTCTTCCTTTTGGTCAATCAAAGAACTAGTACTTGCTTATGTTAATAATCAACGACTTTCAGCACGTTAGTAAGTAACTATGCTACTTATTGCAATATTTAATTGGGTATATTATATCGCTCGAAAAAATTCTTTACATGAACTATACGAAGTAAAATTGTAAAAAGAAATGACTATTTCGAAGATTTTATTAATATTCGGATTGTACAGAAATTTCACGTGTACGGCGGAGAGCTCCGGACTGGTAGACAAAGCCACAAAGGGGGAGCAGACTTAATGGTTACAGTAGCGTACGAATAGTCTAATAGCGGAGATATAATAATAAATACACTAGACTACTAATACGAACATGTTAAGTTTGTAATTCATTAGGTTGGGGGTATTATAAAAATCTTTAGCTGGTCAGGTTGTCGTTCGACATATGCCTCCCTCAATTTCTTCCACTTACCTCTGTCTGAGGAATATCTTCTCCATCCTTTAGTTAAGTCATCCTCCCATCTTTTAGTTTCAGTATATTTGAGGATATCATTAATATTACGTCCATTTTCTTCTGTTTGTCGTCATATAATTTTAAGTTCCATTTCAGTTTTATTATCGTTTGTAATACATCTCTCACATTTGTCCTTCTCCTCATGTTTGAGCGTGTCCAACAATATTTTAGCATACCTACTTTGTTCCATGCATCTTTGCTTACTTTTGCTATATGCAATGATAGCAGACCAAATGTGGCAGCACCCATAAGTGAAACATGGAAAGATGCATAATTATGTTGCATCATTTACTTTTTGTTGATGTTGGTATGGATCTAGTTTTCATTTTTTTCTTTTAGAGAGCACTTCCAAGCGCTGTCTCTTTAATAGATATTAGTTGTCCTTAATTTATTTCTTGTCCTATTTCTATAATTTCCTTTGTAGCATTCGTCATAACTTAGTGTTAAATGAATGAATTGAATTGAATTGAGTGTTCATTAGGTTCATGCTTAGAACAGATTTTCTGCTTTCATTATCTAGTCGTCGTCGTTGTATCATAGTTTGTAATGTGTCTGGTCTTTCAGCAATATTTTGCTTATTTTATTAAAATATTTCGATAAAAAATTTCAAAAACTGTTGTGAAAAGCTTAGGAGAAAGTAGACCTCCTTGCATGACGCTTCTTTGTATGATAAACTCTTCACCTTTTTATTAACTTCAATGGTACTGAGTGGAGACACACAGTTACATATGCTCTATGCTGCTATATGCAGATTTTAGTCTTTATGCCGGAACTCATTCTCAATCCGCGTCGTTCGCGACACAGTACCGGGTCATGAAAATAAAACTCCGGGGTGCAGCATAAAGGCAAAAGTCTATACACCGTAGGACTGATAGAAAGGAAATTGGTGAACGCCAGGGTGGTATTGTCATCTGGACTTTCATCAGTTGCAGGTGAGAGTTCAGGTGACAAGACCACCAGCAGTTCACCAAACTGGTATAGGAGATAGTTTGAATACGATATATTTGTACCGGGGCATTTACAGGTTTTATTTGGATATTGCACGGCTAAGATAGAGCATGGCGATTGTAATGCTGGGTTTAAGCATATATAAGCTTGATAAACCCAGTGACCAAGAGCTATTATTATATATTCTGCAGCAAGGAAGACGAAGGTTTATATATGTATAATACATACAGGGTGTCCCAGAAGTCGACGTCAAGCCGGAATCGGGTAATAGGCTAGGTCATAATAGTTGTCAGAAAAATATAAAAAGAATCTAGGTCTTCTATTTTAAAAATTATGGACGTTCAAAGTGAAGGGTTTTTCATTCCTGTTGCTACAGATATGAAATTTTTTGTTTTGTTTTTTCTCTAATGTAACCCTGAAAACTTTTTCTTTAAAGTCTAAACTGAAATTTAAAGTCCATTTTTCTAGCTTGGAAGTAAAATGTCACCATTTGCCCAACCAAAAATTTTTATAATACTAGATTTTTTAAAATATTTTTCTGACAAGTACCTATTATAACCTAGCCTATTACCCGATTCCGGCTTGACGTCGACTTCTGGCACACCCTGTATATTATATACATTATAGTACAGAAAAGTCAAACTGTAATGTAAAGGAAGTTGTGCGGGTCAGCTAGTTTATTATAATCCGTAACTATTAAGTCTTACTAACGTGCTAAGTCGTTGATTATAACACCTCAAAAAGAAGACATTTTTACGGTACTTAACTAACAACATTATAATTAATTGAATAGGATTTCATCTAAAAGGGTTTTTTACATATCGAAAGTGAGATTTATTTGCAAATGGATTTCAGAAATAATGGCTTTGAAAAACCAAATATCACCAACCAACGTAACAAAACATCAAAATCAAAATTAACCAATGTGAATTTGTGATCTATTTTAAGAAACACAACTCTTCCGTGAGTGGCGCAGCCGGGAAAAATTGTAGTAAAAAAAGTATACAATCTACTTCCATTTACAGCAAAATCTCGCCTCCAGTATGTCTGAACACAATAGCCCTATCCGAAAAAAAACATGGAGTTCAAAAATTTTTGGTTTTATTAAAATTCTTAGCATACACATATCTATAGCTAAGTTGTGAGAAGTGGCACATCGAAGTATCACAGCAGTTCTAGCCTCTATATATATAAAATTGAATATCACAGATTCAGTACATCCTTAAAACTAAACAACTTACTTTGTTATCTCATACTAACCTTTTCCACTTTTTCAAAATTCCTCGACTTCATCTGAAATTACGGAAAAAATTTTTGATACATATTATACAAAGAAAACATCCAAATTCCTATAACAACACAAACACTAGTGGGTCACATGAAAGAACATCTTGGATATGAACCAGTACCAGAACCAGAACCAGTAACACCCATAAAGTACCACTGTGTGACTAGAGGCAGTCAAATGTGTGGATTGGTAATCGGAATAATGGATACATAAGTAAAACCGGTCGATATTAAACATTTCTTCAATTTCTTTCATTCATTCCAGCAACATACTGTCAATAGATATTATTATATTATCTGATAGATACCATTAGCCAGATCCGCTAGTATGGGCATTTTTTTTATAGAAGGCGTAGGACTATGTATTGTAATGTAATTTGGGAGAGGTCTATGTCCAGCAGTGACTGCCATGGACGGAATTGATTGATGAAAGTAGAAAATAATATTATCTTACCTCCTGCTCAATATAAATTTTCCAATACCGCCCCGTAGTAGGGAAAGCAGTAATCAGCTTCTCATACATCTGTCGCACCTCATTGATGGCCCTCGTCTGCGCCTCTCGGATGAGGAGCGACCATGAGTCCACATCGTAAGTGTTCGCTTCTACCGCACGTTGGGCTCTGCTTAGCCTCTCGTTGCCCCAGTCCTGTAAAAAGGTTAATTAGTGGTACAGTAGCCATTAAAGTAGAACAATTGATGACCGATGGAGCAGAGTTCTGGACTCAAGACCACATCTCGGCAAACATAATGCTACAGCCACACACTGTAATGGTCTAAATTTGGTACAAAGATAGATTATAGTCTGGAATAACTCATAGGCTACTTTTTATTCCTGTAATAAGATGCCAAGGGATGCAGGAACAAATGAATATAAAAATGAAAGAAAGTGTTTGAAGGGAACTGAGGATTGCTAGGATACCCCAACCCATCCCTCGGAGAGGTCCGGGGAAATGGACGGCAATATAGGCAGTCGGATCGTTAGCCTGGCGATGACGTCGTCCCCACAAGAAGATAATAATGAAGGGAACTGATATCGATACCTCTGGGCTCAAAGGTCGTAAAGGACATTTGGGCGAAAATTACTTTTTGATACAGTTTTACTCAATTTTTAATTCCCTATCGATCTGTATATTCGGTTTTACGAAATTCGCAAAAAAATGCCTTTACGACCCACATAATCTGAGACTTTAAGCCAAGTTTACCGTGAAAATATGGAAGTAAATAACACTTACCTACTAGAGTGAAATTATTTTGGTAGTAAAGGAAAATATAAAGAAAATTTTGGGTGTAAAACACATAAAAAATTTAAATGGTCCTATACTCCCTATAAGTCACCTCAAAAATATGGATGTAAAGGACATCAGGACTTGTCCTGATGTCCTTTACATCCATACTGCTACTTGTAGCAGTGTGTTAAGTTTAAAAGTGAGCTAGATACAATCGACTTTGGAGACCCACAGGGTAGCGTGCTTGGCCCAATGCTTTTTATAATTTATATGGATAATATAATGTGCTATGCCGATGACACTGTTGTTATATTTGATGGTGCAAGTTGGGCTGAAAAATTTACGAAAGCCGAGTTGGGCCTGGGGCAAGTGTCAACATGGTTGCGTTATAATGTAGTGACACTGAATGCCAGTAAAACTAAATATATGTATGTTTTCATAAAACAGCTAGATCGGCCCATTACACATCTCTTGGTATCAAATTACACTACTGCAAAGAAATGAAAGGTGGCAAATGTGAATTCGACAGCATTAAATACCTTGGCGTAATTATTGACGAAAACTTGTTAAAAAACACATCATCGTTTAGTCAAACGGAGTGCGAAAAACCGCAAATATAATGAAATTTCTTCGTTCTTCAGCGCCAACGGACGACCTGAAATCCCTTTATTTTGCCCTGAGTCCTCCTGAGTCGTCGGCCGTCCCGTCGAGTCAGCGCTGCTTTGCAGGGAGGGCTTCATCATTGAGATTACATTCCATACATTGATGTCGCCAGCATCCGCAAAGCCCGCCCCTTGTTCGGGCGTGAGTGCGCCGTAGCTGTTCAACAAAAACAGGTGGCTTACCGCGCCTGGATCAGGGCTCGGTCTGTGCACGACCAGAAAGTGGCCCGCCTCAAAGCAGCGTACAACAGAGCCACTAGGTCCAGTAAGAGAGCCTTCAAGAGAGTGGACGCCCAGCGCATCACGCGGCTTGGTCAGGAGCTCACGTAACATCCGACGGGCAGACGTGAATACTGGCAACTGACCATAGCCGTGCAGGCCAACTTTTGCAAGCTCTTGCTGCCGCCGCGCCGCTGCACTATCTTGACGGATGACTGGCTCACAAGGCCCAAGAGAAATCAGAAATGCTGGCCAATCTCTTTGCGGCTAATTCCCGGGTCGATGACTGTGGCAAGCAACCTCCCACTATCGCCGACTGTGGAACCACGATGCCGGATATTGTAATCCGGCAGTGCGGCATTGGTGCTGAAGAAGTGTGCAGCTGAATTATGTCCAACGCTAACACGCCTGTATCGTCTTTCCTATTCGTCGGGAGAAGAGTCGAAGGCTTGGTAGGAGGCGAACGTTCAGCCGATCCCCAAGAAAGGGGATCGGTCGGATTCGGCCAACTATCGCACCATAGCCGTAACCACCGTAATCTGGAAAGTGTTCGAGCTAAATATGGCTTTAGGCCGAAACGATCAACGGGTGACCACTTAGCGTACATTACACACACCTGGGGCGAGGCTATGGAGAAGCACGGTGAATCTCTGGTTATTGGCCTAGACATGGCTAAAGCCTTTGATAGGGTATGACATGTGTCGCATCTTTCCAAGCTGCATATGGTCTATCGCCTCAGTTGTGCCGATGGTTGGCCAGCTTCCTGCACGGGCGACGTACATGGGTCCTCTGTGATGGTCAGGCTTCCTGCTTTTTGCAGGTATATGCCGGAGTACCACAGGGATCGGTATATTCCCCAACTCTCTTTCTTCTGCATATCAATGACATGCTGTCCCTTGGGTGCATTCATTGTTATTCGGATGATAGTACTCTGCATGGGAGCTATTCTGGCCGTCCAGCGGAGGGGCGAGGCGATGTGGAAGGAAAGAGATGACAACTCGAGGTGGATTGTCACCGGGACCTGGGTCGCACTGCCCAATGGGGTTCAGAGAACCTGGTCGAGTTCAATGCCAGAAAAACACACAGTTTACAGCTAAGAAGTCCCCGTTCCTATCCCTACCCTATCTTCGGAACATTACGGTTCCACTAAAAGAAAGCTCCCTCGTGGCCTCGTGGAAACTAGAATTCCTGAATAAGCTGAGACTATTTCACGTAACATCAGAGATGTTTACTGTACAAGACGAAGATTCGCCCCTGCGTCGAATTCTGTTCTCACATTTGGGATGACTCCGCAAGACACCTACTAGCGTCAACGCTATGCAGCGACGTGCTATCCGAATAACTCGTTGTCCTGAGGTGACGGGAGGCCTCGAACCGTTAGCGCAACGAAGAACCATAGGGTCCTTGGCTGCCTTCTACCGAATGTATTATGGTGAATGTTCTGAAGGGCTCGATTCAACCTAATCCTACCATCTCCTTTCCAAACCCGAACAACGCGTGCCGGGGCAGAGATGCCACTCATACACAGTGGAGAGAATTTTCGCCTGAACCAAGCATTTGAAAAGATCATTCATCTATCGAACTATAAGAACATGGAACGACCTGCCCGCATATGTTTTTCCCTCATCTTACAATCCCGGGTTCTTCAAGAGGAGCGTTAAGAGGCACATCACAGGGCCGGCAACTTGAGGAACCACTGTCGAAAGTCTTACAGACTGTGAGACTGGCCCCCTATCGTTAGATGCACCACGGCTTACCATCAGGGTGGTGGCGACGTCAATTTGACGAGCTTAATATTAAAAAAATATAAGTTTATTAAATAATGTAGATTATTACGTTATTTTCTTCAGAATTGCGCAGTGAAGTAGATTTACACCTAATCACGAAATCTTAATGCGGTTCACAGAATACATCTACTTACCAAGTTTCAACAGCATGTCTGTCAGTCCGTCCTTATGTCACAGCCACTTTTCTCTGAAACTATATGACCTATTCATACATGAATAGGTTTCATGTATGAATAGGTCATATAGTTTCAGAGAAAAGTGGCTGTGACATAAGGACGGACTGACAGACATGCTGTTGAAACTTGGTAAGTAGATGTATTCTGTCAACCGCATTAAGATTTTTACATAAAACTAGAAAAAAGGCAGTAAATTTTGGGGGTCCCCATACTCAGAACAGAAACTCAATTTTTTTTTATCAAACCTTATGTGTGGGGTATTTATAGATAGGTCTTCAAAAATGCTATTGAGGTTTCTAACATCATTTTTTTCTAAACTGTACAGTTGGCCCAAGAAATTCTTCGAAAGTGGAAAAATGTGTCCCCCCCCCCCCCTCTAACTTCTAAACTAAGAGAATGATAAATCTAAAAAAAATATACAATGTACATTGCCATAAAAACTTCCAACGATAATTGGTTCGGACAAGATCTAGTTAGTAGTTTCTTTTTAAAACATCATAAACCACAATTTTCGCCTAGAAAAATAACTACTACAGCGAACGCGTTAAAACAGCAATCAAAGTTACTTTTACATTGTTACTTGCTGCTACGGAACCCTTCCACCCCACCCCCCTCCCCCCCTCTCGAGGATGCGTAATTCAAATGCAACCCCGTTTCAGGTACACCGAATTCGAATTGGCCAAGGAAAGGATCACGATTCAACAAATGACCATAGGTTTTCGTCTTAATTTCTAATCCTATGAGTGTGAAAAGGTTAAGTTAACCTCAAAATTTCATATCGAAAATCTAAGCATCTTCTCAATGATATAGTCTGCAATACGCACAGAATACTAATGTAAAGAAATACTAATGATACATTGTTTGTATGTTCCACTACAACGCAACATTTACTAAACTATAAGTAAGCACCCGGCTATCAGGAAACCTCAATTATTTCTAGGTTGTTAATTCTCTAACCAGTGTATTCAATGATAAGGATACTAAAGATTACTAACAAACTCATGTTAGTACAAATGAAAAGCATTAGTTATTGACTTACAATCTCATTATTTTCTTCCGGCACAGGATTGACAGGATCAGACATTTTGAATCGTTTAGGAAAACACTGAGCTACTTAGCTGAAAGCAGACACAATCTAAGAAGAGACTGTAATGTTCTAAGAACAGAGGAAATAATGATTTAGCTACAATTTTTCTAAATACGGAAAACTGGAATTCACGCACACGTTTCTAGGTTTCGTTCCTTCACTTGCTGAAAGACGCCACCAACAAACAAACTGAAAAATGTTGTCAAGTACCAGTGTCGTCAAACTGGCTGTCATTTTTTTTATTCTTTTTTTTTTTTAATTAATTTATACTGGCTTTGGTTACTTGGACCATATGCCAAATCTAGATTCCATATATTATCAACAGCGTATTCGTAATGCTTCCTCCACATTACTCGCGAAGTTGAACGAAGTTGGACGAGTACGATAGTGTGGACGGGCTCCTCGGCCTACTTCGTCAAAAGTTTTCTTTGACTCGGGCAACTTCGCCGACGAACTTCGTTCAACTTCGCGAGTAATGTGGAGGAAGCAGAATGTCCAAGGTTGGACCAAGGAACCTATACTTCTAAATAAGTTCCTTGGGTTGGACTAAGTTCTACTCTAGTAAAGCGGTGGTACTCTCCTAGAGCTTGCTGTGGAATTTGTCGACGAACCTAAAAAGTTGCGCATCACTATATCATCGATCAAAATGTGATGGGAATAATGAAATTAATTAACAAAGATTAGGTGAAATCTTAGACCATATAACACGGGACTAGCCTTTGCGAACCACCGCATACAAAAATATTCTGCCAGTTTTCATACAAATGAAGGGGGAAACACAAAGACATATAAAATTTCATTGCATTTAAAAATGTATTTATCGACAAACGCGTAATGGCTGTTGTGTGTTAATTGTTATTGTACAGTCAACTACAATGTAATGTACTAGTTTAATCATATAAAATGATGTACTGATGTACAGGCTTTTCATAAAGCCAAAAGACCAAATGGTCATGTGCAATGGCAGAAAACAATGCTTAAGAAAGGCGCATCCTGTGGTTAGATGATCTAAGGGTCAAATTGATGAAGAGATGTGGCGTAATAAAAAGAAGAAGAATACTATCGACATTTTGATATCGAATCTGATTTTATAATTAACCTTGTAGAGAATTGTAGGATGATTAGTAGCGAGATTCCTCAATTTTATTCTTCTTGCAGCGATACATATTAATATGGTTAACATACATTTTACCCTTAGATCATCTAACCACAGGATGCGCCTTACTTAAGCATTGTTTTCTGCCATTGCACATGACCATTTGGTCTTTTGGCTTTATGAAAAGCCTGTACATCAGTACATCATTTTATATGATTAAACTAGTACATTACATTGTAGTTGACTGTACAATAACAATTAACACACAACAGCCATTACGCGTTTGTCGATTAATACATTTTTAAATGCAATGAAATTTTATATGTCTTTGTGTTTCCCCCTTCACTTGTATGAAAACTGGCAGAATATTTTTGTATGCGGTGGTTCGCAAAGGCTAGTCCCGTGTTATATGGTCTAAGATTTTACCCATTAAGTTTTTATTTTAGTTAAACAAGTGTTTTTATATTTTGTACTTCACTGTACCTCTTGTCATGCACATGTAGTCACTGTGTTTATACGAGGTTTACCCACACCTAGGGCCACGCGCAAAGATGAGTTGAACTTACTATTATCGTTGTGTAGCAACGTTACAGACTGGATGCGAAAGGCACAGTACTGTGTACTGGGGCGTGAACTGGGAGATGCCTACGTCCAGCAGTGAACTGCTATAGGCTGAGTTGATTGATTAAGATTTTGATAAGAAGAGATTTTAATCTTCTTCAATAACAAGAATTCAATAAGTAATTCCTTGCAGGTTTGTTAAAGGTTACAAGTTGTTTAAGATAAATACACGAGATATCTCACTACACCACCTCTCCCCTGGTGACATATTGTGATTTTTGTCAAACCCCTTCCTCTTTCGGTTCTCACGTGATTAATGGGCGGCCCCTAATTAATACCAATGACTAGGCAGCACGATATATTTTACCTTAGCCTTACCAACTTACTAAACCATATAAAAAGTGGAAATGACAAAAGAATTGACTTGACAATCTTGACATGACATTTGTTCTGCGGCTTTTCTTTTTGGCCGACTTTGTTGTGTTAACAAAATCGTAGCAAAATATCACGAAAATGTTATTTTACTCATTTTTTAAATCGCTGGTGGGTAAAGACGTTGTTGTGGAACTCAAGAACGATCTCAGTATATGCGGCACTCTTCATTCTGTAGACCAGTATTTGAATATCAAGCTCTCGGACATCAGCGTCATAGACCCGGATAAATATCCACACATGTTATCAGTTAAAAATTGTTTTATACGAGGCTCTGTCGTTAGATATGTTCAGCTACCAGCAGATGAAGTAGACACGCAGTTATTACAGGATGCGGCGAGGAAAGAAGCTACAGTGTCAACAAGATAATCCTAACCTCTTAGCTTTATTTGAACTTTGAAGTGCGTGTAAATATTTAATGTAAGTTTCTCAATAAAGTGTTTAAGTAACTTAGGTTTGATGTTTTATCTGTCCAAGAGTGTGATTTACTCATAGATTTAGTAACTTGGATTTGATGTTTTATCTGTCCAAGAGTGTGATTTACTCATAGATTTAGTAACTTGGATTTGATGTTTTATCTGTCCAAGAGTGTGATTTACTTTGAGAGTAGCTAAAAATTCTAAATCTATGGATTTACTACTGTAGTTCTCTTTGGACTTGATTCGTAAACCTGTTGACAAGTTAAAAATCAATCTATTGAATGTTAACTGCATAATAAATCTATAATCAGTTAATTATCTAATGTATTGTAAGCTATCACTGTGTTATGCGGCTTTTGCTATAATTCAGTTTTGAAATGGATGATGTGTTATGCTTCTGAAGTCATCAAACCTCCTGCCCCTTCTTTCTATAATGTACGCTGCATCTGCTAAAATTATATTATGGGTAGTCGTTAAGACAAGGTTTTTGAAATATTTCAACAAAGGTTAGACACAACTAATTAAGTAATTGTAACAGACAGGCCTTTTTAGGGGATAGAGAATGAACAACTGTGGAAATGAAATCCTATACATGCTTCTGCCAACCCTTATCGGGAAAAAAGGTCATCCTTATTATGTTTGTATTAAATCAATACATTTAATTACCAGCCTACAGCAGTCCACTGCTAGGCTTAAGCCTCTCCACAGTTCCCATCCCTGCTCCCCGTCTGTCTCCTGAGGAGAGCCCCAAACCTATGCTTGCAGTTGGAAGTTTTTGAACTCCTGGGATACCCTTTAACTCATAAGCAGAAGAGGAACACCGCGGGGCTTAGTAGGTAGTAGGGACCGGAAGCCTCGCACAAACACATCATTGCGTCCGCGTCGTCCATTCCAACTGGCTCCAGTGGCTCCGTGTCAAGAAAATCAAGAACTGCGTGAAACGGAACATCTTATTCATTTTATTAAAAAAAAAACAAAACGTTTTTATTGCCATGTTTATAATAATAAATTCTACTTATGTAGTAGAAATCGACAAATTGCAGTTAAAAAAAGTGCACAATGACATGACAATCAGCAATGAAATCTATATTCTGCTAGTAGTGGATGTCTGTAAACGTAATCCAATCGTAAAACGTAAAACAATATAAACATTTTTATTTTTATTTATTTTTTAGAGTTGAGCCATTTATGTGTCCTACTTGCACCAAATAAACGTTTTTTCTTTCTTTCTTCTAATCTTATATTTCAAAATATTCACAACGAAGGGTAACGCATCCAACATTACCAACACTGCAACGTGCACCTTAAAAAAGCTGGTGTCCGCATTTTGTATCAGCTTATTTCGGCACGTACCTATTATCTGTTACATAGATTTTGTGGCTGGCCCTCGTGCTCAAACGCCGCCTCTTCAAATCACCTACTTACACACACTTCATAGCACGAGTGCTATGCTTCATAGACAAAATATTTGAACTTGTTAAACTCGATTGTTATCATAAAGTCAACCTTCATCCCCCCTGGGCGAGGCCGCAGTGGCGGCCGTAGGTCTGTTGTGAGTCCCGGGACATCCTTCCGAGGGCTTACCCGGGGCTCCCAACCACAGGCTGTTGGGCGTTGCGTGATAAAAAAAAAGTCAACCTTCTTCTTCTAAGACAGCCCTTCTTAAAGAAAACCGAGACAGGAAGATCAATCCACAATCTAAAAGTCTAGTCATACGGAGAAAAGTCTCTATCAGATCTTACCGTTGAACGCTCCGTACGCAAGTTAGGAGGATGAGATGAACACTCTGTTTAAAGTTTCATGAGGTAGCCGGTAGGTATTAGTTACATATCAAACATTTCCACAGAGCACAACCATTGTACAGGTAGATAGAATCATATTATAGAGGCAAAGTCTCTCATGGTTCGCTTTACACAGAGTCAAATGGACGAAGCTGATTTTCTGGTATGAGGCACCAGAAAATCAGCTTGACGCCCAAAATATGACAGCACAGTACTCCATGAGCGGCCGTGCTTATGATTTATTTATAAAGAAGCAGTGTTTTCGAAGCATTAAGTGTATAAGTTAAGCACTCGAAGTTTCTCTGAAGCCAATTGAGCCTTGTTCTTCAAATGTCACGGAACTAAACGTCACAAAAGCTCTCAACACCAAGGGTCTCTATATTATTGGAGATGGTGAGAGATGAGCCCTGGAATTACGGCACCACAGATGTTTTCTTAACGATGAATACTCAAAATTGTATGTGTATAAGGACTGCTCTTCAGAAACTGACATGCATCAGGCACTCTGGCAGATTTAATAGTAGAAATTCAATATTGCGTTTGGGCAACATTAATTCTTCCTTCAAGTTCAACTTTTCTGAGCTTTCTTTTTGTTGTTCGCCCATCGCGTTTGCTACTTGCGCTTGTTAAATTGTACACTTTTCGCCAATCGCTACTTGTGCTTGTAATTTAGGAAAGATAATTGGAGTACTCACTCACTTAGATTATCCTCGGCGCGAGTGAAGTGATTCATTCGGTGTGTGTCTGTTTCATGTTATTATTGCCATAGAATTCTGTATTAATCAAACGTAAATATTCTTACACGAAGTTTATCTAACATGTGATTACAAATATGTAAATAATTAATTATATAGTATCGCACAACTGACGAAATGGACGGGAAAGGTTGTAATCGTGGATGTGATGTTTGATTACTTTATTTTTTGTGTTCTCTGCTGCTAATGTTTGTGAGAAAGTGTTTTTTGGATTACTCGGCCGTCTTCGATCGAGTTTGTATTCACTATACTACTACGTATCTCAAGTAAGTTGTTTTACTCAATATTTACAGATATGGTAGATGATTATCAATAAAAAATCAGCCTATCACAGTTCATCAGCTGTGGACTGCAAAATTTGTTCCAGCTTCCCGTGGGAACATATTCCCGGGATGAAAAGTATAGATTTCAGACCATAATCTATTAATGTACCAAATTTCAGCCAGATCCCTTCAGCTGTTAGAGTGTGAAAGAGTAACAAACATCTATACATCACATTTAAAACATTAGTAGGGTGAGCCTATATTCGCCCTGTTGGGAAGAATATTCGTCCTGTTTTTTTTTTTGTACCACTAAGGTGTACAAATAAAACGCCTAAATACAAACAAAGCCCCTGGCTATGACATAATTACGGCAGAAGTTTTGCGCAACTTACCACGTAAAGCGATTATTAAACTTACCACCATTATTAATGCCTCATTTAGACTAAACCATGTACCTGATGTGTGGAAAGTGGCCGAAGTTATTATGATACTTAAACCTGGCAAACCACCCCATGAAACTACTTCATATAGACCTATTTCCTTACTACCAATAATGTCAAAATTATTTGAAAAGCTGTTCCTGAAATGGTTAAAGCCCATCTAGAAGAACGTCAGCTGATCCCAAACTATCAATTTGGATTTAGACAAAATCACTCTACAATCGATCAAGTACACCGTATCACTAATATCATTGAAAAAGCTTTAGAAGACAAGAAAGTGTGTTCTACAGTCTTCCTAGACGTAGCTCAAGTTTTCGACAAAGTTTGGCATGAAGGTCTTGCACAAAAACTCGAAAATATGCTCCCAAAACAGTTCACCGCCATCTTAAAGTCCTACTTGACTCAAAGAATGTTCAGAATTCGACAAGATGATGCATACTCAGACTTAAGGGATATAAAAGCTGGAGTGCCCCAGGGAAGTGTATTAGGTCCAGTCCTGTACCTATTATACACCTGCGATATCCCGGTATTAGAAAACCATACCATTGCAACATTTGCAGATGACACAGCCATTATGGCCACAGGTGTTACTCATGCAGAAGCCGTGGAAAAGGTTCAAAATGCAGTCAACATCGTATATGACTGGACGAAAAAGTGGAAAATAAAATTGAACGAAGCCAAATCAGTTCACATAGACTTCACTAATAAAAGATCCAACTATCATGCAGTGTATATAAATAATACGATTATTCCCTACGAGAATACAGCCAAGTATCTAGGCATGACACTAGATGCTAAGCTTCGTTGGAAGGCTCACGTTAAGAAGAAACGCAGCGAGCTGCAGCTTTGCTACAAAAATATGTACTGGCTTCTAGGCAAACATTCTTCGCTGTCAGTACAAAACAAATTACTACTGTATAAACAAGTCCTTATGCCAGTGTGGACTTATGGAATACAGCTATGGGGCTGTACCAAATCAAGCAACATCTAGATTATACAAAAATTCCAAAATAAAGTACTGAGGGGTATCGTAAATGCGCCTTGGTACATTAGAAATGACGACCTCCATAGGGACCTTAAAGTGGACCTCGTAGCTAATGTAGTGCAAAAGTACGCCGAAGCTCATCAAAAAAGACTTCATCATCATGTGAATGTCGAGGCTATCCAACTCCTTGACCACACAGATTTAGTGAGAAGACTAAAAAGGACAAAACCCTTTGAATTAGTTTAGTGAAGTTTCAGTGTGACATAGTGTAATAAGTGCAACTTGTAATAAAGAAAACAATATGAACTAAGTGACTTCCCCTTAATAGAGACATTAAGAAAAGTGTTAATGGACACATTCTTACAATCTACTCTATATTAGCAGTTTAGGTTAAATGTTAATTACTTATTAGTCTTATGGCTAGATTGTAATTTATATGATATGCTATTATTGTAGCACGTCATTACAAAAAAAAAAAAAAACTAAGGTGGCAGACAAGCATACGGCCCACCAGAAGGACTGGTGGTCACCACAGCCTATGAACGTTTGCAACACTAGAGGAGCCGGGAAAGAAGATTGGGAAGAATATTCACCCTGTTGTGAAGAATATTCACCCTGTTGGGAAGAATATTTGCCCTGTTGGGAAGATGTGTGGCTTTACATCACCATGGTGGTCAGATGGGTTGAGGGTTCAAGTTTTCCTTCTCAGCATCATAATTTCGATCAAATTTGTTACAGATACATTTTTGAAACACAAAACGAGTTATTTTCGTCTACCCTCGCTTAAAAAGTGCACTTGTGTTTTATAGTCGCGTCTTGAAAATTTTGCATAAATAATAGAAAATTTGCTTGTTTCATGCTAAATACTGTGTTATTGTGTAAATAATAGAACAAAATAACAGTGAAAGTGTTATCTCGCAATAAATTTCGTGATTAGCTTACTGTAGAACCCGGCAAATTCGTGTAGCACATATACCTACAAAAATGGCAGTTTGTTTGAAATGTGAAAAAGAAATACCCAAAGTGGATGACAAAAATCCGAAAATTAAGTGTCATGGTTGCGATAGGCAAATTTGTGTAAAGTGCAGTGGTTTGCTAGCAACGGAATTGAGAGTGGTAGTTTTGCAGTGTCCTACTTTGCGGTATTTGTGTCCCGACTGTGAATTGGGTGTGCGTCAGCTACCAGCATTGAGGAACATGGTTACTCAACTTAAAATCGAGGTTGAGAATCTCAAATCGAAGCAAAGTCGGCAAACGGATATGGAGAGTATTCTCACCGAACTGGCAGAGAGGAAGAAGCGCAGTTCCAACATTATTATATTTGGAATAAATGAGTGTCAGCTTGCAACAGGAGATGATACCCGAGATAAAGAGATACGAATTAAGCACGATAAAACCCAGGTCCAGCAGGCATTGTGGAACATTTCGGTAACGGATCCTCCCATAGCTGTCATCCGCCTGGGTAAGCCTAAACAAAGCTCAACACCTCGCCCATTAAAGGTTATCTTTTCGCATAAAAAGGTGGCGGTAAATGTTTTGAAAAACAATAAAAAGTTACCATCCAATGTTGCTGTCAAAAATGATTTAACGCCTTACCAACGCGACTACCTGAAAAAGCTGCGTGAAGAACTTGGAAGGCGGACTAATGATGGTGAGACTGATTTAACCATTAGGTATGTAAATGGCAGTCCTACAATAGTTAATACAAAAAACTTATAACACTCAACAATCCTATTGTTGAGTTTACATTTTTCTACACCAACCTGGCATCCCTACTGGCTAAACGAGATTTGCTTATTGCTGAGGTAAACAAATACAAACCAACATGTATTATAATAACTGAAACCCATTTGAAACCAAGTGTTGCTAGTAGCTTAGTGGATATTAAGGGGTATGTGATTTTTAGACATGACAGATTGAAAGGCACAGGGTGGGGAGGAGTGGCCATCTATATTTCACACAAACTGTGCGGCATGCCTTTACAGGCTACTCTACACCCAACATATAACCAACATACTCAAGTCGAAGCTCTCTGGCTAAACTTGAAGTGTGGTCACTTTGAGATGCTGGTGGCCGGTGTATATAGACCAACACATTACACATTCGAAAACACTGACCGGTTACTGTTTAACACCATAAAGCAAGCATCAGAAGGGAAAACACCTTTGTTTATTATGGGTGATTTTAACCTGCCGGACCTTAGGTGGCCATTGCATCAGGTGGATGTCGACCATTACAACGGGTTACACAGAGCGTTTGTGGATATGTACACTGATAGCAATCTTACACAATTGGTTTCCAATATAACTAGAAAAAGAAATGATCAGGTGATTCCTGTTGGATTTAATTCTTTGCAACGAGGACAATCTATGCACCAAAGTAGAATATCACCCGAACATAGGTAAGAGCGATCATCTAGTACTTATAGCCACAATACAAATACAAAACCTGCTACCTACAAATCGTGAGAAACAAACACAGAGACGGAACTATTTCAATGCTAATTACGATGATATTAGTGAGACACTTATGAAAAATGTTATTATGGAATACTCTGATCCCGACCTAGCATGGCAGAATCTTTCTGGCATGATCCGCAATGCTATTGACATACATATACCTGTAAGCGCGAGACGTTCCAGTCGTAGCATAAACAAACCATGGGTTAATAGGATTGTGTTGGCTATGATCGAAGAGAAAAAACGGTTGTGGCGAATTTACTTATTGAATCGTTCTGATAGCTCCTACAGAGATTACCGCAAAATTAATAACAAAGTTGTGACCACGATTAGAAAATTTAGAATTGAATTTGAGAGGAGTATCGCTAGTAGTCGTGTTCGAGTGACGATAGAGGGTAGAACTCCGCTGAACTCCACACAAAGGATCTTTACTGATTGCTTAGAACCCTTGTAGAAGCCAGAACTCGATATACTGAGACAGCGTCTCACTTTCGTAATGATTTTTCGTTCATTCTGACTGTTCAAAAAATTCTTAATGGCGATAGAGGGTAGAACTCCGCTGAACTCCACACAAAGGGTCTTTACTGATTGCTTAGAACCTTATAGAAGCCAGAACTCGTTATAGTGAGACAGCGTCTCACTTTTGTAATGATTTTTCGTTCATTCTGACAGTTCAAAAAATTCTTAATGACGATAGAGGGTAGAACTCCGCTGAACTCGACACAAAGGATCTTTACTGATTGCTTAGAACCCTTGCAGAAGCCAGAACTCGCCATAGTGAGACAGCGTCTCACTGTTGTAATGATTTTACAGTCATTCTACCCGTTCAAAAAATTCTTAATGATGATAGAGGGTAGAACTCCGCTGAACTCCACACAAAGGGTCTTTACTGATTGCTTAGAACCTTTATAGAAGCCAGAACTCGTTATAGTGAGACAGCGTCTCACTTTCGTAATGATTTTTCGTTAATTCTGACTGTTCAAAAAATTCTTAATGACGATAGAGGGTAGAACTCCGCTGAACTCCACACAAAAGATCTTTACTGATTGCTTAGAACCCTTGTAGAAGCCAGAACTCGTCATAGTGAGACAGCGTCTCACTGTCGTAACAAATTTTAGTTTATTCTGACTGTTCAAAAAATTCTTAATGACGATTGAGGCTAGAACTCCGCTGAACTCCCTACAAAGGATCTTTACTGATTGCTTAGAACCCTTATAGAAGCCAGAACTCGTTATAGTGAGACAGCGTCTCACTTTCGTTATGATTTTTCGTTCATTCTGACTGTTCAAAAAATTCTTAATGACGATAGAGGCTAGAACTCCGCTGAACTCCACACAAAGCATCTTTACTGTTAGCTTAGAACCCTTGTAGAAGCCAGAACTCGTCATAGTGAGACAGCGTCTCACTTTTGTAATGATTTTTCGGTCATTTTACCGGTTCAAAAAATTCTTAAAGACGATAGAGGGTAGAACTCCACTGAACTCCACACAAAAGATCTTTACTGATTGCTTAGAACCGTTGTAGAAGCCAGAACTCGTCATAGTGAGGCAGCGTCTCACTTTCGTAATGATTTTTCGGTCATTCTACCTGTTCAAAAAAATCTTAATGACGATAGAGGGTAGAACTCCGCTGAACTCTACACAAAGGATCTTTACTGATTGCTTAGAACCCTTGTAGGAGCCAGAACTCGTCATAGTGAGACAGCGTCTCACTTTTGTAATGAGTTTTCTTTCACTCTGTTCAATAAATTCTTAATGACGATAGAGGCTATAAATCGGCTGAACTTTACACAGACAATAAGTACTCATCGTTTGGAACCCTTGTAGAACCCAGAACTCGTCATAGTGAGACAGCGTCTCACTTTCGTAATGATTTTTCGTTCATTCTGACTGTTCAAAAAATTCTTAATGACGATAGAGGGTAGAACTCCGCTGAACTCAACACAAAGGATCTTTACTGATTGCTTAGAACCCTTGCAGAAGCCAGAACTCGCCATAGTGAGACAGCGTCTCACTGTTGTAATGATTTTACAGTCATTCTACCCGTTCAAAAAATTCTTAATGATGGTAGAGGGTAGAACTCCGCTGAACTCCACACAAAGGGTCTTTACTGATTGCTTAGAACCTTTATAGAAGCCAGAACTCGTTATAGTGAGACAGCGTCTCACTTTCGTAATGATTTTTCGTTAATTCTGACTGTTCAAAAAATTCTTAATGACGATAGAGGGTAGAACTCCGCTGAACTCCACACAAAAGATCTTTACTGATTGCTTAGAACCCTTGTAGAAGCCAGAACTCGTCATAGTGAGACAGCGTCTCACTGTCGTAACAAATTTTAGTTTATTCTGACTGTTCAAAAAATTCTTAATGACGATTGAGGCTAGAACTCCGCTGAACTCCCTACAAAGGATCTTTACTGATTGCTTAGAACCCTTATAGAAGCCAGAACTCGTTATAGTGAGACAGCGTCTCACTTTCGTTATGATTTTTCGTTCATTCTGACTGTTCAAAAAATTCTTAATGACGATAGAGGCTAGAACTCCGCTGAACTCCACACAAAGCATCTTTACTGTTAGCTTAGAACCCTTGTAGAAGCCAGAACTCGTCATAGTGAGACAGCGTCTCACTTATGTAATGATTTTTCGGTCATTTTACCGGTTCAAAAAATTCTTAAAGACGATAGAGGGTAGAACTCCACTGAACTCCACACAAAGGATCTTTACTGATTGCTTAGAACCCTTGTAGGAGCCAGAACTCGTCATAGTGAGACAGCGTCTCACTTTTGTAATGAGTTTTCTTTCACTCTGTTCAAAAAATTCTTAATGACGATAGAGGCTGAACTCGGCTGAACTTTACACAGACAATAAGTACTCATCGTTTGGAACCCTTGTAGAACCCAGAACTCGTCATAGTGAGACAGCGTCTCACTTTCGTAATGATTTTTCGTTCATTCTGACTGTTCAAAAAATTCTTAATGACGATAGAGGGTAGAACTCCGCTGAACTCCACACAAAGGATCTTTACTGATTGCTTAGAACCCTTGTAGAAGCCAGAACTCGTTATAGTGAGGCAGCGTCTCACTTTCGTAATGATTTTTCGTTCATTCTGACTGTTCAAAAAATTCTTATTGGCGATAGAGGGTAGAACTCCGCTGAACTCCACACAAAGGGTCTTTACTGATTGCTTAGAACCTTATAGAAGCCAGAACTCGTTATAGTGAGACAGCGTCTCACTTTCGTAATGATTTTTCGTTAATTCTGACTGTTCAAAAAGTTCTTAATGACGATAGAGGGTAGAACTCCGCTGAACTCCACACAAAAGATCTTTACTGATTGCTTAGAACCCTTGTAGAAGCCAGAACTCGTCATAGTGAGACAGCGTCTCACTGTCGTAACAAATTTTAGTTTATTCTGACTGTTCAAAAAATTCTTAATGACGATTGAGGCTAGAACTCCGCTGAACTCCCTACAAAGGATCTTTACTGATTGCTTAGAACCCTTATAGAAGCCAGAACTCGTTATAGTGAGACAGCGTCTCACTTTCGTTATGATTTTTCGTTCATTCTGACTGTTCAAAAAATTCTTAATGACGATAGAGGCTAGAACTCCGCTGAACTCCACACAAAGCATCTTTACTGTTAGCTTAGAACCCTTGTAGAAGCCAGAACTCGTCATAGTGAGACAGCGTCTCACTCTTGTAATGATTTTTCGGTCATTTTACCGGTTCAAAAAATTCTTAAAGACGATAGAGGGTAGAACTCCACTGAACTCCACACAAAAGATCTTTACTGATTGCTTAGAACCGTTGTAGAAGCCAGAACTCGTCATAGTGAGGCAGCGTCTCACTTTCGTAATGATTTTTCGGTCATTCTACCTGTTCAAAAAAATCTTAATGACGATAGAGGGTAGAACTCCGCTGAACTCCACACAAAGGATCTTTACTGATTGCTTAGAACCCTTGTAGGAGCCAGAACTCGTCATAGTGAGACAGCGTCTCACTTTTGTAATGAGTTTTCTTTCACTCTGTTCAAAAAATTCTTAATGACGATAGAGGCTATAACTCGGCTGAACTTTACACAGACAATAAGTACTCATCGTTTGGAACCCTTGTAGAACCCAGAACTCGTCATAGTGAGACAGCGTCTCACTTTCGTAATGATTTTTCGTTCATTCTGACTGTTCAAAAAATTCTTAATGACGATAGAGGGTAGAACTCCGCTGAACTCCACACAAAGGATCTTTACTGATTGCTTAGAACCCTTGTAGAAGCCAGAACTCGTTATAGTGAGGCAGCGTCTCACTTTCGTAATGATTTTTCGTTCATTCTGACTGTTCAAAAAATTCTTAATGGCGATAGAGGGTAGAACTCCGCTGAACTCCACACAAAGGGTCTTTACTGATTGCTTAGAACCCTTGTAGAAGCCAGAACTCGTCATAGTGAGACAGCGTCTCACTGTCGTAACAAATTTTCGTTTATTCTGACTGTTCAAAAAATTCTTAATGACGATTGAGGCTAGAACTCCGCTGAACTCCCTACAAAGGATCTTTACTGATTGCTTAGAACCCTTGTAGAAGCCAGAACTCGCCATAGTGAGACAGCGTCTCACTGTTGTAATGATATTTCAGTCATTCTACCCGTTGAAAAAATTCTTAATGATGATAGAGGGTAGAACTCAGCTGAACTCCACACAAAGGGTCTTTACTGATTGCTTAGAACCTTTATAGAAGCCAGAACTCGTTTTAGTGAGGCAGCGTCTCACTTTCGTAATGATTTTTCGTTCATTCTGACTGTTCAAAAAATTCTTAATGACGATAGAGGGTAGAACTCCGCTGAACTCCACACAAAAGATCTTTACTGATTGCTTATAACCTTTGTAGAAGCCAGAACTCGTCATAGTGAGACAGCGTCTCACTGTCGTAATGATTTTTCGTTCATTCTGACTGTTCAAAAAATTCTTAATGACGATAGAGGCTAGAACTCTGCTGAACTTTACACAGAAAATAAGTACTCATCGTTTGGAACCCTCGTAGAAGCCAGAACTCGTCATAGTGAGACAGCGTCTCACTGTCGTAATGATTTACCGTTCATTCTGACTGTTCATAAAATTCTTAACGAGCTAGAACTCTACTGAACTTCACACAGGTAACTCTAGAACTATTCGTTGAAGAACTATTCCTGTTTGATTTTTCAGTTTCACTATAATGAGACGCTAACTTCCGGTCGTTAGCGTCTCATTTTTTAGAATGCCGTTTTCTGTATTTAATTCTGCGGAACTATCGATAAAAAGTATCAGGAACTCTAGAACTATGCTGGACGCTATAAGAACTCCTTTCAAACTATGAGACGCTAACATATGAGACGCTAACTTCACATACGTCAGATTCTCTGCCCGCCGTAGTATTAAAAAAATGTAGTGATGTACTATGTCACCAACTAGCACACGTAATGAATATGTCTCTTAAAACAGGAAAGTTACCACGTGAATGGAAAGAAGCGCACGTAACTCCAATATACAAGAAAGGCGACAAATTTCTCGCAGCTAATTACCGTCCTATTAGCCTCACTAGTATAGCTTGCAAAACTATGGAAAAAATTATTTCTTCTGAACTAAGAAAATTCATCGATAGGGAAAACATCATTCTTGATGAACAACACGGGTTTGTCCCAAAGAGATCCACTGTGACGAATCTCCTCACTTGTCTTGACACATGGACTTTTAACTGGAACAATAATCAACCCACGGATACCATATACTTAGACTATGAGAGAGCTTTTGATCGAGTTCCTATTAGGCGATTAATAGCTAAGCTGGAACACTTCGGGATACGTGGAGAGCTACTACAGTGGATATCAGACTTCCTGACAGACAGGAAATTCAAGGTTAGAGTGGGAGATACGTTTTCAGAGGCCCATGATGTGCACAGTGGAGTACCTCAAGGATCAGTGATTGGACCTATCTTGTTTGGAATTTTCATTACAGACCTAAAAACTATTATCAAATCAGACTTGTCTATATTTGCCGATGACACCAAAATTATGGGAAACCCTCTCATCAGCAACGATATAATACAACAGGACTTGGATCGTATTGTACAGTGGACACATGATTGGCTCATACCATTAAACATTGCTAAATGTACGGTATTGCACATGGGTAGCAACAACCCAAAAATTAAATACAGAATTGGTTCAGAGTTTTTGCAACCAGTAAGTTCGCAGAGAGATCTTGGTGTAACCATCACACATAATCTAAAGTGGGATGTTCATATCACAAATATTACAAAGAAGGCTAATTCTATGTTGTATGTGGTCAGAAAAGCGTTTAATATTATTACCAGTCGATAAGCCAAGTTGAAGGCCTTACGAGCGGCTTGAAAAATTTCAACTGTGGGTCGTCACAGCCTGCACCCGGGTCGGCAGCGCGTGTGTAGCGCCTCTGGTGTTGCCTCTGGTGTTGCAAACGTCTATAGGCTACGGTTACCAACCTTCCGGTGGGCCGTAAGCTTGTCTGCCACCTAAGTAGTAGGTATAAAAAAAAAAAAAAATACCAAGGACTTGTTTTTGAAAATTTACAAAACATACATACGACCCCTTCTGGAGTATGCTTATCAAATATGGAGCCCATACTTTCAGAAAGACATAACTATGCTTGAAAAAGTACAACGTAGAGCTACAAAAATGGTGTGTACACTAAGAAACAATACCTATGAAGAACGCCTTAATGAATTGAAGTTAACCACATTGGAGGACCGTAGGAAAAGGGGAGATCTCATTGAAACATACAAAATGTTAACTGGACACTACAATGTTAAGGGTATTGGCGATCTCTTTACAATGAACCCAAACCACCACTTGAGGGGTCACTTGCTAAAACTTACCAGGTCTCCTTCTGCTAGCAATCCGAGAAGACAATTTTTGCCAAATCGCGTTGTGGATATGTGGAACAAACTACCAGAAAATGTTATAAGTGCTAAATCAGTGAATAGTTTCAAAAATAGACTTGACGAACATTTAAATAAGAACTAGTAACATTATAATAAACTAGCTGACCCGCGCAACTTCGTTTGCGTCACATGAGAGTGAGAAAGAGAGAGGTATGGTATTAATATTTCGAGTATTATATTGTTTCCCGTTGCATTTACCTTCGTCGTGCTTATTTATTTATTTATTTACAATTTATGTACACACAAAATATATAACAGAGATACATAGTTAGGAAAAAAGAGTACAATGGCACTGCTTATTTCTATAAGAAATTTCTTCCAGCAGGCCTTATTCCCGTCGCGTCGCGTCGCTTGTATTCATTAGAGCTGAACCGCATATCTTCGTTTACGTCACATGAGAGTGAGAAGGAAAGAGGTGTTAAAGTGATAGAATGTTTCCCGTCGCTTTTACTTCCACCCATCCGTTTTTCGGTATGGAACTCATCGTGTGCAAGTCCGGCCTGCACTTGGCCGGTTTTTATCGTTCAGTTGAAAGGCTGCCACTGCAGACCAAGTTTACTCCCGTCGCGTCGCTCATACTTAATAAGAGGGTTATTTTAAGTGAATCTTAAAAGATAAGCATATGCTGTTGAGGACTTTTTTTATAACTTTTTAAGAGGAACAATTTTGTTTTACACAATTTTTACGTAACTTTAACTATTTATGCAGCATCCGCAATGGAAGCTCTCAAAAGAAAGAAATAATCCCCGTTCTCAAAACATAATTCATGGCTGCTCCGCTCCTATTCGTCTTAGCGTGATGCTATATCGCTATTAGGCAGCCTCAATAAATGGACTATTAAACTGTATAATAATTTTTGAAATGCAACCCAGTAGTTTCTGAGATCCTAGCACAAACAAACTCTTCAGTTTCATTATATCGTGTGAGAACCTTAAGAGATAAACAAATTAGGTTATTGTGAGCGAACTTTAAAAGATAGACATATGCTGTCGCGGACTTTTCTTTAGAACTTTTTAAGAGAAACAATTTTGTAATACACAATTTTTACCTGACTGTAACCATTTACGCAGCGTACGCCTCGGAAGCTCTCAGACGGTTAAAAATATTCCCCGTTTTCAAAACATTCTTGATTGCTGCTCCGCTCCTATTCGTCTTAGCGTGATGTTATATAGCCTATAGCCATCCTCGATAAATGGACTATCGGACAGTAAAAGAATCATTGAAATCCAACCAGTAGTTCCTGAGATCCTAGCGTTCAAACAAACAAACAAACAAACAAACAAACAAACAAACTCTTCAGCTTTATAATATTAGTATGCAACCCAGTAGTTTCTGAGATCCTAGCACAAACAAACTCTTCAGTTTCATTATATCGTGTGAGAACCTTAAGAGATAAACAAATTAGGTTATTGTGAGCGAACTTTAAAAGATAGACATATGCTGTCGCGGACTTTTCTTTAGAACTTTTTAAGAGAAACAATTTTGTAATACACAATTTTTACCTGACTGTAACCATTTACGCAGCGTACGCCTCGGAAGCTCTCAGACGGTTAAAAATATTCCCCGTTTTCAAAACATTCTTGATTGCTGCTCCGCTCCTATTCGTCTTAGCGTGATGTTATATAGCCTATAGCCATCCTCGATAAATGGACTATCGGACAGTAAAAGAATCATTGAAATCCAACCAGTAGTTCCTGAGATCCTAGCGTTCAAACAAACAAACAAACAAACAAACAAACAAACTCTTCAGCTTTATAATATTAGTATGGATAACACAAGTGCAGTGATATGCACGCATCAGATCCAAGATCTGCTAGTGCATTAAAAATATAATAATAATAATAATAAAAATTCATTCTCAGACCTTATGTACTGCTCGTTCGCTCTAACTTTGCCGTTCGGCTCCATACTAAAGTCAAATTTTTAATTAAACGAAGTAAATTGACAGCAACTAATGTCACTTCTTCATACAATGCTGCGTATTTTCTATGACGAAGTGACATTAGCTACTGTCAATTTACTTTGTCTAATTAACAATTCGGGTATACACCTCTACGCCAGCGGCAAAGTTAGAGCGAACGGGTAGTAGTTATTTCCTATGAGTAAGCTGCCATCTCTGTTTTGGTTTTTTTTTAACATGAAGAAAATCCTACATGGATGCTATGCTGGACGCCTACCAACTAAAAGCCACTCATATTATTATTATTATTATTTCTCTTTATTCAAATACATTAACATATAAATTACATTTTTAAATATACGTATAAAAAAAGGTACATTTAAAAATATAAAAAATAGTGTCCCACCGGCATCGGGTACAGGGACCAAGCTACCGGTGGTTAGGACTTCAGAGACAGGAACTTCCTCACAATACGTGCCGTGCTCAGAAGAACTGCCTTCTGCATCAAGCCCTTGACCCAACTGCCCACCGCAAGCCTCTTAAGGTGTTGGTCGAGGCTTTTGGCTATTAGTCCATGCACAGAAATTACTATCGGTACAATAATAGCTGAGTCAATACTCCACATGTCCACCATCTCGTGGGCTAAGTCCAAATACTTAGCTTGTTTATCTATCTCAGCCTTCACGAGATTGTCGTCATGTGGAATAGTGATATCAATTATTATTGCAAGGCGCTCTAGCCGATCTATTATCACTATGTCAGGTCTATTTGCAATAATAGTCCTATCAGTGATAATAGATCGGTCCCAGTACAACGTGATATGGTCACTTTCGAGAACTGGGTCAGGCACATATCTATAATACGGTACCTCTGATTCGATAAGGTTATATTTCAAAGCAAGCTGTTGATGGATAATCCTAGCTACTTGGTTGTGTCTATGCAAATACTCACTATTGGCAAGACTAGAACAACCTGAAATAATATGCCTAAGGGATTCTCCGGGACGGCGACATGCCCGACATATGTCAACCGTACCATCCTTTAGGATATACTTTCGGTAATTATTAGTCATCACCACTTCATCAGTAATTGCAAAAACAAAACCTTCAGTTTCTCCAAAGAGGTCACCGAATCGTAGCCAGGATACAGAAGATGTAAAATCAATATCGGGCCCGTGCAGGGCTCGATAAAAACGACCATGCAACTCCTTACTCATCCATATATCCTTACGATCATTGAGACTCTGTATCACAGGTTTATGCCAATTCTCTTTAGCCAGAGCAAGCGGGGTAAGTCCTTTGTCAACTACAACCACATCACGATGCACATCCGCGTCAGCGTGAAGAAAATATTCCCTGAGGTTGCACACCTCACGGTTATGGAGGGTCTTAGCATTAAGGAAACCACGACCCCCGCACTTCCGCGGTATGTACAACCTCATCACAGATGAACGCGGATGATGCATTCGGTATGTGGTGAGTAACGTACGGACTTTCCTATCCAGGGCTTCAAGTTCTGTCTGAGTCCACCTGAGTATGCCAAAGGAGTACATCAAAACTGGCATGACCCAATCGTTATAGGCGCGCACCTTGTTACCACCTGATAAAAGACTTTTAAGTACTTTTTTCAAGCGGCCAAAGAAGCGCTCCTTCAACGATTGTTTCATACCAACTTCACAGATGCCTAACGCCTGCGACATACCCAGGTATTTATATGTTTCGGTTGCAGAAAGACATCCAAGTCGTGTAGAATCTGAAAGTTCTACGCCTTCAGATTGCTATTATCCCGCCTCTGTTTACATGCATGACCGCACATTTGTCAACACCAAACTCCATCCTGATAGAATTACTAAAAACTTCTGTTATCTTTAGTAATTCTGTCAGTTGCAGCTTGTTGGATGCAAATAGCTTCAAGTCATCCATGTAAAGGAGGTGGGATATAACTTGGCCATCCCTCCGCAACCGATAGCCTAACCCTGAATTCTCTAACAAAGTACTCAGAGGATTCAGTGCCAGGCAAAACCATAATGGACTGAGACTGTCACCCTGGAATATACCCCGCTCAATCCTTATAGGCACACTGTTCCCGCAAACCCGTCGACATCCTGGATAGCACAAGACTGTTTTCCATTGCCCCATACATGTCTTCATGAAGGCACATAGAGTTGCATCAATTTTATACAACTCCAGTACCCTCAAGAGCCATGTATGCGGCACAGAATCGAAAGCCTTCTTGTAGTCTATCCAACATGTCGCCAGATTCTTACGGTTACGGCGTGTCTGTTGGCTAATGGCCATATCAATTATAAGGAGCTCTTTAGTGCCACGAGACCCACTTCTGCATCCATTCTGAGAGGTGGACAAGATGGAATTGTCAATTAAGTGGGACGATATTTTCCCTCTCAGAATAGAAGTTAGAAGTTTATAGAGCGTGGGGAGACACGTAATTGGTCTGTAATTCTTTGGGTCTGTGGCACTACCAGATTTAAACAAAAGATGGGTAACCCCAGTAGTGGTGAAATCTGGCAACAATCCTGACTCTAGGCATGATTCGAATTGAGATGCCAAACGCCCATGTGAGCTCTTAAACCATTTTCGCCAGAAGTTATGCAATCCATCTGGCCCTGCCGACTTCCAATTCGGCAGCAGACGGACTGCACTGGAGACATTATTTGGTGTTATTTGAATTGGCTCCATGGTTTTAATAGGCTCACATGAACGTTCAACATCTCGCATCCAATCACCCTCTGTGTGACCTACGGGCATCGACCAGATGTTGCGCCAAAATGAAGTAGTGGCATCATCATCCGGTCGATGCACTTCGGTCCCATTAGAGTCAGGACGCTCCCAATTTCTGTAAACCCATCTTTTGTCTCTCTGGAATGTGCGATTTTGTGAATACCGATCCACTCTTTTTTTGTATCTACGCACACGATTTGCCCACGCATAAATTTTTTGCTTCAGGTAGTCTATGCGTTCAGTGACTCGGGCTAAAAAATCTCGAGGTCTAGTGTTAGTCCCCGAGAAAGCCCGGGTCACAAATCGCATGACTCTCGGGCGGGTATTTCCCGACCTGAAGCAAATCAGCTTTCCAATGAGTGCCCTAGTCTCAGAAATACGACGCTCAATTCTGCCTGCTTGCTTTGGTCGTATAACAATGTTATCATTAAGAAATTTTACATTTGCTATACGACAAGCTGCAACGGCTCCGCAATACAAAATTGAGTGTGTATCCCCGAGATCTTCACTATTATCGAAATAATTCGATAATAGCGAATCCAGGGCACACACTAGAGCTATGTTTTTTCTATGCGTGGGCACTGCTTGCTTTGGTCGTATAACAATGTTATCATTAAGAAATTTTACATTTGCTATACGACAAGCTGCAACGGCTCCGCAATACAAAATTGAGTGTGTATCCCCGAGATCTTCACTATTATCGAAATAATTCGATAATAGCGAATCCAGGGCACACACTAGAGCTATGTTTTTTCTATGCGTGGGCAAACGTGGTAGACGCGGTCTAATTTGTACTGGCATAGATCGATATTCAAGCATGGCACACTCCAAAGCACTCCTTAATAATTGTTCGTTGTAATGGGTACTTACGTTTGTAGCACTGGTATTCATCACATCATCGTTACCGTTATTTAATTGTAAAGTAGTTGTAGAAGTTAGTGTCACAGGTAACGATGATGTTGATGGCAGACCAAGACTGCTACACACGTCCGAACGTAGCCTCTCAAGTACGGTAGCATCCAACAGATGACATCGTTGTATGGCCCGCACTTGATCCGATAGACGCTGTGCTGACACGTTGACTGATGGTTCAAGTTCCTGAAACAGAGGCAGCATTCTGACACGATACGCAGTGAGGTTGATTCCTCCCTCTGTAGCCCTGAAATATGCCCGCATGACGTTCTCATTCAATGAATTCGACCATCGCATGCGGTGCACATCACCACCGGAGGCGGGGGCCCTGTTCGAAGCTGGTGGGCCTCGGAGTCCCAAGCGAGACGGTGGCCGGCCTCTCCCCGGCCGACGTACAGGTGTTGGCGACGTCGGCGGAGAGAAAAACTCATCACTCGACGATGAGCTCGACGCCTCTGCGATTCCCCTTGTCGCTGTTACACATTCACGGGGAAGAGAGGCGGAGCTGAGTGATGAGTCCGGAGGTATAAGGCGTGCTTCTCGTTTCTTGGCTCTTGATATCATATTTTGCTGGATTTAATTATACATTTTATTGTGTATTTTCCAATACATGACAGCTGTCATAGACTTCCAATTCTTTTCTATTCAAAGATTTTTTATTACTATTATTCTTGAAGTATTTATACATTTTTGATAAAATATTCATTATAAATCTATATTTGTTGATAAATGATGTTAAAATTCTGTAAAATTTATGTGTTTTTAAAGCAAAAAGTAATTAAAACTGTACAGCAAAATGTTGACAGGGATGCCAATTTTTTTTTATTTTATTTTATTTTATTATTATTATTATTGATAAATCAGGCAGGCAGTTGCTTCAACTGATAGTTGCCTGTATCATAGTAGAATTATATATAGTAGGGTATCTCCGACCCCGACCGCACGATACTTACATAAAGTATCAGGGCTGTCACTTTTAGTATTCAATCGTCGTAAATGACAGGTTAGATTAAACAATCGGACATTCTCACACATCATCTAGTCCAAATTAGGTCAGTGTAAGCTTGTGCTATAGGATCTAGACAACTGATAGACCGAGCTCCTTGAAAGGAGCGTCTCCAACGAGGAGGAGGGGAAGCTCCGGGCTCGGGTTGCGAGCCTGGAGAAGGAGCTTGCCGATTCCCGCAAGCAGCAAGAGCTGATGCGGGAGGAGATCGGCAAGCTAACGCAGCTGGTCCAGGGGGCCGGGGAGGCTCGGGGTGTGAAAACTCCCGCTCCACGTGCACCACCTAAGGCGACACCAACGATGGTCCAGCTGCTGGAGACCATCGAACGACGCCTCGGCGTCCTCGAGGACCGGGCATACCGCCCGCCGCTGGCGGCACCTGTCGTCACGTCGTACGCGACGACGACTGCACCCAGTGGGGCTCCCGGTCCCCGGCGGAAGGTCTCCGCCCCCTTCGCCCCCAAGAAGACGGCGCTTGGTGGAGGTGACAACCCCGCCTCCCCAAGCAGAGCCAGCGCTCCCGCTGCACCCCTGACTCCCTCCAGAGCTTGGGAGGTGGCGGGAGCAAAGAAGAAGGCGGCTAAGGCCGCCAAGAAGGCAGCAAAAGTTGCCGCAACAGCGGCAAAGGCCGCCGCGACGTGACGACAGAAGGCAAGGCGAAGGGCGTGGGGTACGCCGAGGTACTGAGGCAGGCGAAAGCCTCAGTCGACCTCAAGGCCCTCGAGATTGAGGGAGGTCTCCGGTGCAAGGTGACCCGCACCGGAGCACGCCTCCTCGAGGTCTCTGGCGCCACCAGCGGCCCCAAAGCTGATGCCCTAGAGGCAAAGCTGAGGGCGTCGCTGGACACGGGCGACGTCCGCGTCACCAGACCCAACAAATGCGCTTTTTAATCTTTGGGTACGGAACCCTAATAAATACGAAGTCTAATAGGTATTAAACGAATTCGTACGTAAGCATTGAACTAATATTACTACGTCCATAATAATTTTAAAGTAAGGTAGTTACCTACGTAAGTGAATTATTCAAACTCACCTTTCTTCGTCTTTTGTAACCTATCGTGAATTCGTGAATAACGATAGATAATGACGGAGTTTAAAAATTACTGTTGAGGCATCCAAAATCACAGCAATATCGAATTACTATATTTATACCTGTGTGGCGACGAGGTCCCGTGTTGCGACACCCCAATACAACCCAAGGGTGTCGTAAGAGGCGACTAAGGGAACATCTTCGCAAAAAAATCCATTGCGTTGAAAAGGAAAACTCAAAATGAAACCCGGTTGTCAGTAAAATGACAATCGTTAAGGCAAGTTGAAGGCCTTATGCTTGGCTTGAAAATTTTCAACTGCGGGTCGTGGCGACCTGCGCCTGTCCATTCCAACACGGCAATTGGCTCACCACCTATTACGTGGGACATAAAACTAAAAAGTAAAATAGGGGCGTATACTATGCCTCTGTCTACTCCTTCGGGGATAAAGGCGTGATTATATGTATGTATGTAAGTAAAGATAGCGGGCATATGACACATACATTTTATGTAATCACGCGCACGTGGTTCGCGGCAACACTGATTAAACGCTTCGTTTACCAGCTGGGAGCTTTCAGACTAGTACTGGTTTTTAAATGTGTGCGTGACGCGCGGCTCATTCCGACGCGACGCGCCCCTAGCCACTGCGCACGCACACAAGTATACCGCGCTCGGTACCTTTGACATAATTTTGTTTGAAGATGCCTAACTCTATTAAACTCTGCCTGTATCATGTCATTCTATGTCATTTTCTCCTTTCTATTAATTAAAAATATGTCCAGTTTGTTCTTAAATTGATTCACAGTTTGTGCTGATATGATATCGTTAGGCAGCTTGTTCCACTCTCTAACCACTCTATTACTGAAAAAGTGCCTGTGTGGGTTGTTGTTAGAGAGGCTGGTGCAGAGTTTGAGGTGGTGGCCCCGTAGTCGATCATTAGTGTTAAAAATAAGCATTTTCTGAAAATCCCGCAAGTCGTAATGTCCATGCAAGATCTTGTATGTTTCTATGAGGTCACCACGATCTCGACGCTCCTTGAGAGATGTCAACTTTAGCAGCTTCAGTCTATCTTCATATGGTTGTCCCTTCAGTTGTCTAGGAACTTTTGTAAAGCTACGTTGCACCTTTTCCAATAACTGTATGTCCTTGACAAAGTAAGGACTCCAAACTTGGAAAGCGAATTCCAAGATGGGTCGTATATAGGTCTTATAGATCTTCAACATCATGTCAGGTGTTAGATTTCCAAAGGCTTTCCTTATTAGATAAACCAAGCCATTTGCTTTTTTAGCTATCTTATTTATGTGTTCCTCCCATTTGAGATCATCTGCAATTATCACTCCCAGATCAGTTTGCGATTTGACCTCTTTTAGTTTCACATCGTTTAATTTATAGGTGAGGTGTGGGTTACGACTACCTATATGCAAAACAGTGCATTTAGTGCTGTTAAGGTTTATAAGCCAATCTTTCGACCACTTCGCAATTTTATTGAGATCGCTTTGGAGTTGGTCATGGTCAATCAGTGGGTTAGCCAAGACTTTGGTGTCGTCTGCGAATATACTGACTTGGCTTTTCAGGCTCTGTGGGAGGTCGAACGTGTAAATTATAACGGGTGTTTTTTTTAGAGGTATAGAACTTTAAGTTGGCCTAGCTGTTTTAACCGGCGGTATTTTTGTCAGCTGTAAAGTGATTTATGTTTAGTATGGTTTGGCATTTTAACATAAATAGACTGAAGCCTGAACAATGCTTCCAAATTGTGCAAATTTATTCTGAAAATCATGGTTCTGTCCGAAATGCGTATCGTGATTTTCATAAGCGAATTTTCTTTAGCGGTGCAGCTCACTTTTGGTTGAATGGATACATCAATAAACAAAACTGCCATATTTGGGGTGATGATGATCCTCAAGTGTATGTTGAGACACCGTTACATCCAGTAAAACTGACTGTGTGGTGTGCTTTATAGGCTGGTGGAATAATTGGTCCGTACTTCTTTAGAAACGATGCTGACCAGAATGTTACAGTCAATCGTGACTGCTATAGAGCGAAGATTACTGACTTTTTCGTTCATCAATTGAACAACCATGATGTGCAGGAGTAGTGGTTTCAACAAGACGGCGCAACATGTTACATAGCTCGTGCCACAATTGATTTATTGAAGGAAACGTTTGGTTACCGCATAGTTTCACGTTTTGGACACGTGGATTGGCCTCCAGAGTCGTGCGATTTTACGCCACTTGACTATTTTCTGTGGAGATATGTGAAGTCGCTCGTCTACGCCGATAAGCCGGAAACGATTGACCACTTGGAGGATAACATTCGATATTGTCGCTATACGGCCACAAATGTTGGGAAAGTCATCGAAAATTGGACCTCTAGATTAGACTACGTCCGAGCCAGCCATGGCGGTTATATGCCAGAAATCATATTTAAATTATAATGCCAGAAGATTTCCTTTCGAATAAAGTCATTTCCATATCAATAAAAACAATCACTTTCGTTTTATTCCATTTCAAAGTTCTATACCTCGAAAAAAAACACCCTTTATATAGCACAGGGCCCAGCACTGAGCCTTGAGGCACACCGCTGTGTATTTGCCGCTCACCGGACAGTGTCTCTCCCACTTTCACTCGGAATGTCCTATTTCGCACAAATGCCTCAATCCATTTTAAAAGGTTTCCCCTTATTCCAACACATTCAAGCTTCTTCAGCAATCGTGTCGTTGGAACTTTATCAAAGACCTTCTCATAATCCAGGTATATTACGTCAACAGGTTCTCTCCTATTATAGCTACCAGTCCAAGACGACAAGCATGATAGCAAATTAGACACAGTGGAGCGGTGTGGACAGAAGCCATGCTGTTGCTCTGGGATGACGCTTTGATTTTTGAAGAAGCTATGAATGTGTGCCACTATTATTTTCTCCATAACTTTACAAACTACGCTAGTCAGGCTTATTGGTCTATAATTAGATGGTTGTAACTTGCTTCCCTTCTTGAATATTGGTGTCACATTCGCAGTTCTCCATTGCTGTGGCAAGATGCCAGTGTCATATGACTTCTGCATAATCGTCGCGAGGTGGTCATAGATATCACATTTTTGTAATATAATGACTGGCAAGTTGTCTGGGCCAGGTGAAGAATCTAATTTCAATTGAGCTACAGCCTGTTGGACTTTGGCTTTAGTAAATGTTAGGTCATCTATAGTATCTCTAACTCTAAGTGACACATCCAGTCGGGGCAGCTCGGTCAATGGTTCTTGCTGATAGACGCTAGCAAACTGGTCTGCAAATACTTCAGCAATATTTTGCGCGCCTGTCACTATTTTCCCCTGTTTATTCTGCAAGACACTTGGTATGCTAACTTTAGATGTAATCTGTTGTCTGATGTAGGAGTAAAATTTCTTTGGTCCTGCTTGTAGCAAGCTTTCTTCATAGCTTAGTCGTGCTTTCCTGCTTTGGTTTGTCAATTTATTGTTTACCTTTCTATAATCATTGTAAGCTTCGTCCAGTCCAGTAAGAGTATATTTGTTCCATAGTAATAATTTCTGTCTGATAAGTTCTTTAGTGTCTTTTGATATCCAAGGTTTATTTGTATTGTGAAGATTTAACATTGTCCTTGGCACATACAAGTTAGTCACCTTTTCAAGTGTCTGAAGTAGAAATTCAAACTGACTTTCCACACAGTTTAGGTTGGTTGAGCTTTGAGTCATCATAATTTGTAGCTCTTCATTCATTTTGAGATAGTCCGCTTGCCTGTAGTTGAACCTGGTAGATGTCTTGCTGGTATTCTTGAGGTCTTGGAGTTCAATTGTAGCCAGTAGACAATCATGATCGCTCTTACCAATCGGTGCTTGGTGGTCCACAGAAGCCACCAATGAGTCCTAATTTGTAAGGATCAGGTCCAAGAACGATGGCTGGTTTCCTTGTCGATATCTGGTAGGTCTGTCCACTAACTGTTCGAGATTACTGCTCTTAAACCACTGTATGAAGTTATCCTCTCTTAGAGTTACATATCCACAATCTTCAAGTGGCCATTTAACACCACGATAGTTTAGGTCCCCCATGACAATAACTGTGTTTTTTTCAGATGCAAGATTAATTTGATCAAGCAGCATTTTATCCTGTTCCAAAGTAGAATCAAGTCCATGATAAACTCCACAAACCAAAAATTTTGTTCTTCCAATTTTAACATCTAACCATAACCATTCAGAGTTTTCTAGTTTTATGTTGTAGTCCGTATTCAGTGTGGCCATCATAAAGTTAGTTTTATTTGAGATGTATATTGCCACTCCTCCACTTCGCTTGCCAATCCGATCATCTCTATATATGTCATATCCAGCTATTTTTATCATGGAGTCAGGTATGTTTGGCTTCAGCCATGTTTCAGTGATTATGATCACAGTGGGTTTCAGTGAGTTGACTCTAGTGAGAAACAGATCCAATTTAGAGGTTACAGACTGCATGTTTGTGTAGAATAGTGTTATTGTAGTTAATGTTGATGTGGTTGTCGTTAGCGGAGTTGTTGGTCTTTTTGTCTTCTGGCTTAGTTTTTTGTGAGTGTTGTTTTTACAATCTTCGGGTGTCCTTGTACATATCTTATGGTAATGTCCGTTTCTCCATTATCAATATGCGCCTGTAGCTCTCCACGCAGGTATGCCATATACTCCCGTTGCAGCGGTGTTTGGTGACTAGTAATAGATGATGGCTTTTTTAGCTTGTTTTTGTTTTTGAGCACTTCCAACGCATCTTTCTTACTCTTCATTATAACCTTCAATGGCCGTGGTTTGGTATTAATACCCGCCTTGGGAGCACCCAGACGGAACAGGCGGATTTCATCACAGTTTACCGCTTTGGTTACTGAATTTATGACAAGCACACAAGCTTCCTTGTCATGTTCTTTCCTCTGGTCAGGTTCCACGCAGGTCGATTCCGGTATGTCGTAAATAATGAGATTGTTGGCTCTATTGGACCTCTCTGTCATCTCCTGTATTGCGGATTCAGTCGCGAGCATACTTTGGCGCATGCGCAGCTGCTGAACCTCCTCTGTAAGACTCTTTAACTGCCTCATTATCATGGGCAATTGCGTTACGGCGGATTTACAGGTATCGCATAGGAACGACATATTGCGGCCGCTTTTAAGCTCCAGTACTCGAACTTCAGTCGGCAGCAACCCATGGCAATCACCACACAGAGTAATCTTACAAGCATCGCAATTTACATGCCCCTTTTTCTCACTTGGAACTTTGTTACACTTTCCACATTTTGGTTGTTGACTCTTTGGCGTCATGTTGTAGACGGTGGTTTTATTTAAATGACAACACTTTTTTTTATCTTCAAAAAGTAAATAACAAAACGCAAATGTCAGACAAAAAATGTAAATCTTGATGAGGGTACTTGGAAAAAGTTCTTATTCCGTGAAATGTCAGTAGGTGATTTATTTGCACTTATTTCTGCAGTTTTTCCGTGTTTAGAGTGTAACTAACATTAACACAGGTTTCACAGCACTTTGTCTTCACTTTAATGTTTGTTTTATGTTGTGTATCACACACTTTCGCACAAAAACCAGACAAAAAACTACGAGCGCGATTTTGACACGACTAGATATTTGACAGGTTTTCATATCATATCCATCATATCCTACCTAACAGCCTACGGTTGGGAGCCCCGGCTAAGCCCTTGGAAGGATACCCCAGGACTCCCAACAGCTGCCATCCCTTTTGCTTATAAGTATTGTAGGTGTTAGATCTAGCATTGTAGCACTAGTACCCCTTGAGTTCATGGTTTTCTAAAGTCTTTAGTTGGTTTGAGCCATGCCATAATGCCTAAACATATTCTATTCAAAATGGTCACCTGTGATTTGTGTTTGGTCATGAATCTATGAATTTATACAGTGTTTTCATAGGTAATTTTGCTGCAGAGACATTTTAATATCTTTCATGTTGCAGTATCCTTTGTATTATAGCTAGCTGTGACCTCAAAAACTGACAATAGTTTTAACAATTATTTAGTTTTCCCAAACGCCTACAGTATGGGGTTCTTCAAAAGGTTCTTCAGGTTTTTACAGGGTCGGCAGCGCGAGAGTAGCGCCTCTGGTGTTGCAAATGTCCATAGGCTACGGTGACCACCAGTCCTTCTGGTGGGCCATATGCTTGTCTGCCACCTTATTGAATAAAAAAACAAGGGTATATATTTCCTTTAACCGTCGCCAATTTTTAAGGTGGGAGGGAAAAGTTCTCATTCTTTCTGTGTATTTCAATTTTAAGCAAATTTTCCTTATTTTAGGAACATAGGGGCTGGGTGAAGTTTGAGGAGGGGTCTACTATCCCCGCTCCTCCTAAAAGGATCAATTGCTGGCCCCCCCTTTTTTAAGAAAAAATTTTCAACACCCAACTCAACTGCAGATAAAGGAAATCTGAGCCTTAACAAGTTCAGATCTGCTAAACAACGTAAACAAGTCTTCAACTCTTATAATTTCCACAATATTGGCTTTGCCAAGGTTGGGAAATTAGAAAATATGTTGCAGTTTTAGATCAGTTGTCCTTTTAGAAAGCACAGTTGTCCATATAAGCATTATGCTCATGCCTAGCCGTGAAGTTGCTGGGATACCCAAACACATCCCTTGAAGATGTCCTGGGGAAATGGATGAAATGGGCAGGGGAAAGGGGGTCAGATCGTCCGTGTCCCCACAAGAGAATATAATAATAATAATATGAGCCCAAAGGTAATACACACTCTATGTATGCTGTATTCTGAGAAAGGTGGATTACATTATAGAAGGTTTTACAAACTGATCTAAGATGTTGTTTTCATATAGTTTGACTGAAGTTTTCACTTCTTTTTCATAAAAATCAAGTTCTGCATTTCCTCAACAATGTCTGATGCAGTGTCCTTACCGATACTTGAGAGCATACCATCAATACCATGTAATTTTGATTGTAGTGCCCTTGGACTTGCCTTAAAGGCGACAGCATTAGTCACATCTGATGTATATTTATGATACCTACTTGACCAAAAGTTACGAACCCAAAGAAATAATCATACTAGGTTGTCATGCGGTTTCACTCCCATAGCTTGAACTCAATACGGAATTATAATATAGCCGATGTCACCCGGAGTAAGTGTAGTTTCCCAACAGTGACAGAATCATTCAAATTGGTTCAGTAGTTTCCGAGCCTCTTCAATGCAAACAAACTATGTTTTCTCTTTATAATATTATTAGTGTAGGCTGAGTGTAGATTATTAATTTCTTAATAGCCAATAACCATAAAAAGTGAAAGTCAACAGATGCATGCTTTCATAGTTATTATGCAAAATTTGAATGTTTTAGAAATACAATAAAAACACCCGACTTTCTCTTGCAGGCCTTTTAGATTCATAACTAGCTAGAATTATTTTTTATCTAGCTTCAATAGAAAATTTTGAAAGCACTACCACAACCGTATGTACAATATTACTTCACAAAAGCGTAGAGAGCGATGTCCCGTACCTCGAACCAGATCTGCATTTGCTCAAAGGCACTACAGTTTTTTGGCTCCCCATGTTTATAACAAGTGTGATAAGGTACACAAAGTCCGTAAATTTAATAATACAAAATTTAAAAAAGTTGTACTGGACTGGCTAAAATGTATGGACTATGACACTGTAGAGAATCTCCTAAAAGTGGTAAGTATATGACGCACCTAAATTACACACAAAATAACACACGAACATTCACACACAACACACACAACACACACACACACACACACACACACACACACACACACACACACACACACATACACAATTCTAAAATATGCGTGCAAGCGCTATTTCCTTTGTAAGCTTTAGATTAAGTGTATTGTAAGTACTTACTGTAAACAATTTAAAATCATTGTCACCTTAGTGTTGGGGAAGAAACTTACACCTGCAACACAGTTTTTTACTAGCGCAGGTGTGAGGAAATTCCATTTTGTGATAAACCTAGTTTGTGTGTCAATAAAGAATATTATTATATTATTATATTACATAATACAACTTAATAATGTACCACTGTTAGGGTTCCGTACCCAAGAGGGTAAAAGCGGGACCCTATATCTGGAACTCTACCATCCGTCCGTCTGCATGTCACCAGGCTGTGTCTCATAAACTGTGATAGCTAGACAGTTGACATTTTCACAGATATGTACCTATTTCTCTTGCCTCAATTTAAGCCATAATAAAAAACGGTATAGTACTATTATTTGGTATGAAACCTTTCATTTACGCATTTTAGAAGTTTTCATTAAGAAATATGGAATTTGTTAAGCCCGCTGCATGACCCTGGTGACCCGGATGGCGTGAAGAATTTCAAGTGTAGGGGCAATTCTTGGTCAATACAACAAATTAAAACCATAGTCATAGAAAAGTTACTGTTCAAGTATAATAATCTTTATTTCATGAATGTAAATATTCCCAGAAGACTGGCAGCATTGCCACGTTGAATGGCAATGCTAATTCTTTGTGCAAGGAAATAGCCAGCCTTCTGGTCCCGCAAAGTGTCGACTAGCCGCTTGGACAAGTCTTTAAAAAAGAAACGGGCACTCCGACCCCAAGGGCCTAACGTCTCAACCTCAAACGGCTCAAACATATAATCACCAATTAGATTACTAAATTTTCGCCGTTTGAGGTTTTCTGCAGGAGCGGCAGCGGCCCCCGCACAACCCGCTGTGCTTGGAAGATGTGATGGCGCAAGGGTGTCGACGCATGTGACGTCGCACACCAAAGGCCGACCCATCTTCCAAGGCAGCAACGACATGCCGTCAGGTCTCTTGCCATCGTCACGCACTAGCTTGTTTGGTTCTCGTACGGCTGGTATGACAGCGGTGACAAGAGCGCGATGGATTATGTCGTTAAGGTTGGCGTGACGAGACACTGCGCTTCTGCTGCACGAGAGGCCATGGCGTTCAAGGCTATCGACTACTTCTCCACAGTGTCAGTGATGCGGAGAAACACACGGCGCACCCAAACGGAGACAAGTGGCAAGGCGAAAAGTAGTATCATCTATCATAGTAGGTACCTATGTTGGGCAATGGAAGCGCTTGAATCCATAAGCCCGACTCCCACTATCCCACAGCCAACAAACTCGCACGCTCTGCAACATTGGAAGAAGTATTGATTAGACTATGTCTTACCAAGTTACAGAGCGGCACATCCCATAGTCTCTGAGAGGATAGGATAACGGGCAAAAACCGTATTGGGGCAGGCCATCTTCCAGGTATTTATGGCGTCAGTTTTACACGACACATCAAAATTAACCAGAGTGTTTTTTAAGATGTTCCTGGTTAACTCTTCAGTGCCGTGGACCGACGACAAAAACGCTGGTACAGCCTACCAGCGTATCAGCCATGTCAGAAATTTCGCGAACACCGAGCCCCCCGAGCGAACTGTAAGGGACGCTTGGAGCCAGGCCTGCTCAAGTGTGTTTTGTTTATGGAAAACATGAACAGTATACCATATTTCACCAGTAATTTTTTGTCTGTTTTTAGCAGTCAGCAACCTGTCCGTTTCAACACGGCATTAGGTTCCACAGCGCGAGTGTAACACCTTTAGTGTGCCTTTGGAACATCCACAGACTACGGTAGCCAATTCTGTTTTAGTTGCCCTATGCTTGTCTATTACCACAAGGTGGAAACTCCATACAAATTATTCGTTTTCAATTCTAATACCCACACTAAAAACACGTTATGTTCGTAACTTCGTACAGAGCTTGAATGTGTGTGTGACCAATGAGGCTAAGCAAATGTTCCCTCAAAACACCCGCCAACTATATTGACAGCTGTGGCGGGACTGCCGGGGGTGGGGAAGCTTGGTCAATGAAGGGCAGGGAGTTGCCTACCTGTATGCAATACTATTATATTATCTTTGCTATTACTTCAGTAACACAAAAAAAAACCGTATCAAGCCTGAGTATTTCATTAACACGCCATTATCTAACCGACAACAACAATAATGAGTTTAGTAATTAGGTATAATTATAATACACATAATTATGTGCACGAGATAATAAATGAAGGGTGCGTTTCCATTACGTTGTGACGACAGATTATCGTGCCGTTGGGCGCGTCCACGTCACAATTTTTCATAAGACCGATAATCAGGTTTATTGCTAATCGACTTTTTGCGGGGCTGTGTTGCAATTTCGCTATTGCTTTATTATATCTGCACAAAACTGAAAACGACAACAAAAAAAAATGTTTTGTTTTTCTCCTACAAATAATTTTATAGATGTCCGATGTATTGGACGTGAGTGCGCACACGTGTGTCGTTAAATGAAAGTGATCACATCACGTACAGTGTATTGTAGCGTAATTGGGAGAATTGTACGTCCTGCAGTGGACTGCCATAGGCTGATTTGATTGATTGTTCACATACTATCGCTCACGTTAGTGACGTGTCGATGACAGATTGGACAGGGCACGACTAGCATAACAGTCGTAAAACGATAATAAGACCGACAAGTCCCTTCTTTGCATGGTGAGGGAAATTTCAATCATAGTATTTAGTCAACAAAAAAAGGTACTCAAACCCCTTGTACTGTAAATTTGTTGTTGCTGGCAACATTTTAAGCGACTATTGCGTACAACAAAACGCAGTTGTTAAAAAATAGCAAACGTCACTGTCAATTACCAGGCCTAGAACTTGTCATTCCGCTGTTTGTTGTGACTGGAAAAAAGGAGCGAGATATTAGTTTGTTTTATGGAAATAAACGGATATATAAAATACAGTAAAAGTGAAAATGAGTGGAAATAAGGTTTGTTTTCATGTTTTTGTTGTTTTATGTACAATTTATATCAAAACACTGTGAATAAATTGCTCAAAACTATGTGATGGAAATTTACATCTCTATGCAGTAATTTCACTTGTAATGTATGGCAAACATTTTTTTGTAAATGTTTATTTTATAATAATAATAATAATATTTGCCTGGCGCTGAATCCTCTCAGTACCTTACTGGAGGGTTCAGGGCTAGGCTATCAGTTCAGGAGAGGAGGTCAAGTTGTTTCCCACCTGCTTTACATGGATGACTTGAAATTATTTGCCTCCACCGATTCCCACTTGATAGAGTTACTAAAAGTCACAGAAGCTTTCAGTAATTCTATCAAAATGGAATTTGGTGTAGATAAATGCGCTGTCATGCATGTGAAGAAGGGACGAATTGTGGAATCTGAAAGAGTACATCTTTCTGATTTCACAAAACTTAAATCCATCTCTGCGACTGAAACTTATAAGTATCTGGGTATGTCGCAGGCATTAGGTATTACAGAGGTTGGCATGAAACAAACGTTGGTGGACCGTTTCTTTGGCCGCCTGAAAAAAGTTCTGAAAAGTCTTTTATCGGGCGGTAACAGGGTGCGGGCTATCAACGGTTGGGCCATGCCAATCTTAATCTATTCCTTCGGCATACTTAGATGGACTCAGACTGAATTAGACGCCCTGGATAGGAAAGTTCGTTCTCTGTTGACCATAAACCGAATGCATCACCCACGTTCGTCTGTAATGAGGTTGTATATCCCACGAAAGTGTGGAGGTCGTGGCTTTTTAAATGCCAAGACCTTACACAATCGTGAGGTATACAACCTTAGGGAATATTTCCTTCATGCGGACGTGGGTATGCATCGGGATGTGGTAGCAATAGATAATGGACTGACCCCTCTTGCTCTTGCCAAAAAGAACTGGCACAAACCAGTAATTATGACTACTAATGATCGCAAGGAGATATGGCGGGGCAAAGAGCTGCATGGACGATTTTATCGGGCTTTACACGGGCCCGATGTAGATCTATTAACATCTGTATCTTGGTTACGTTTCGGTGATTTGTTTGGAGAAACTGAAGGTTTTGTCTGTGCAATTACAGACGAAGTTGTCATGACGAATAACTATCGGAAATATATTTTGAGAGATGGTACGGTTGACATATGTCGGGCATGTCACCTACCGGGTGAATCTCTCAGACATATTATTTCTGGTTGTCCTCGTCTTGCCAATGGCGAGTATTTGCATAGACACAACCAAGTAGCCAGGATAGTCCATCAGCAACTTGCACTAAAGTATAAACTTGTAGATTTAGAGGTACCATATTACAGGTATGTGCCCGACCCAGTTCTAGAGAATGGTCGTGTCACGTTATACTGGGATCGGTCTATTATCACTGACAGGACTATTGTCGCCAATAAGCCTGATATAGTGGTAATAGATCGATCAGAGCGCCTCGCAATAATCGTTGATATTACAGTTCCACATGACGAGAATCTCGTGAAAGCAGAAAAAGAAAAACAATTAAAATATTTGGACTTGGCTCACGAGGTTGTCGACATGTGGGATGTAGATTCAGCGATTATTGTTCCAATAGTCGTATCAGCACACGGTCTGATCGCCAAGAGCCTCGATCAACATCTTAAGAGGCTCTCTTTAGGCAGTTGGGTCAAGGGCTTGATGCAAAAGGCGGTTTTGCTGAGCACGGCGCGCATTGTGAGGAGATTCCTGTCTTTGGAGCCCTGACCACCGGTAGCTTGGTCCCTGTACCCGATGCCGGTGGGAAACTATTTTTTTATATTTTTAAATGTATTTTTTATATGTATATTTAAAAATGTAAATTTATATGTTGTTTATATTTAATAAAGAGGAATAATAATAATAATATAATGTTTATTTATTTAGTAAGTTACAAGGCGGTTGGCTCTCAGAAGATGACCTCGATGACCAAGATTCCGATGATGAAAACCGCGATTCTGTTGACGTTATAAGAGTGTTGCAGGAGGAGAACGACGATGATGATGATGATGGGGATTATTTATTTAGTACTGAGCCAAATATGTGACAATGCATGATGATGTAAATTTCCATCATATTGTTTTTTTACATAATACATATTTTTATTATTTTTATTTACATTAGGATTTTTTTTTAATATTTTTCCTTTAATCTAGAGCATTAATTACATCACCCTTTTTTAACAAAATAGCAAAAATCATGCAAAGAAGGGTTAAACTACGTGTGTCATGTCATGTGTAATGAATATTATTTACCGAATGAATAAATGAAAAACATATTATGAAAAAATGTCATCACGATCCAATGGGAAACAGCTAGAGATGGTATCCATGTGATGGTCCAATCCTGCCCGATCTGGCAATAATGTAAACATGTCATGTTTTGACAATCGTTGTCTAAGACAGATGAGTAGAAAAATATAGTATGACAAATCATAGAAATTTTTACTATCCTGAGTAGGTATTTAAAATGAAAATAAACTATCATAAAGAAGTTATTTGGTGTCGAAATGTTTGTAAGAACACTGTATGACTCCTGGATACTGGAATATAATCAGGGTGAATACTCAATTGCAAGTAACTATGGATATATAGGAGCAAATGTGTTTGTTTACATTTTTACGCAAAGCTATTGAAATACAGTATAGTGTCGTTCAACGAGAAAATATTTCGATGATACAGTGGCGATGAAAATGACAATATCTTTATTCATGTCCGTAACGAAGTAACACTTGTGAAAGTCAAAATTATTTCTTCTACATTTACTGCCAGATTCGCAACGCAATAGGCTCAACAGTCGGAATAATGGTAACAGCTACAGCCAACTCAGATGTCTGACGACAAATAATCGTCTTGAAACCGTGGAAACACACTCTGACTGTTGAAATGTAATTGAACAACACTTTATTGTAAACTTCCAGTGTAATTGAGAAAATAATGAAATGAGTCATCTAGCGTACGTCATGCGGTTTCATCCGCGTAGCTTCCGTTCCCGTGGGAATACGGGAATAAAATGTAGGCTCAGACAACCGAGGATAGTGTAGCTTCTCAACCGGGAAAGAATTTTTCAAATCGGTCGAGTATTTTCCAGGCCTATTCAATGCAGACAAACAAACAATCCTATCTTTCCTCTTTATAATATTAGTATAGAAGTATGGAAGTTGTAGTCAAAGTCAAAGTCAAAATAACATTTATTTCGCATAATCCTAATACATAGGCACTTGCGACACGTCAATGAATACAATGCAAATAGTACCACCAGTTCGGAACGTGGCCCGCTTGAGAAGAACTGGCAAGAGAAAATATTTAAACTAGGTACATAATTATATTAACTGCCTCAGTGGTCTTTAGTTCGAATCCCGGCTCGAATCGAATATTTGTGTGATCTGTAAAATGTGTTTCGAGTTTGGGGCGTTATCCATGTTATGTTTGTTTTCGTGGTTCCGAGATATATATATATCAGATTTCTTTATTTTTGTATCTCTCCGTGATGTGAAAATTACGACATCTGATTTATTTATGACTAGCGGACGTCACGTGGTTTCACCCGCGTAACTCCCGTTCCCGTGGGAATACAGGAATAAAATATAGCCTATGTCCCAACAGGGAAAGAATTATTCAAATAGGTCCAGTAGTTTCGGAGCATATTAGATGCAAACAAACAATCAAATCTTTCCTCTTTATAATATTAGTATAGAAAACACATCTCTTATCTCCGCTTTGCCGAGTCTTAGTCCGTAAACCTGTTGAAGAGTTTCATGAAGTGGGGCAAATAAGATCCCTATAAGTTTTTTTTTTCGTTAGGGTATCCTACATGGATGCTATGCCGGACTCCTACCGACTAAAACCACACAATGCCTTAAGAGTCTATGGCCTGGAGACCCGGATAAGCCCTCGGAAGGATGTCCCAGGGTTCCCGGCAGACTTTGACTACTATTGCGGCTGCGCCTAGAGATACCTATTGGTACAGTAACCGGTAGACTTGTTGAGGAACGACCTTGAATTGATTGACTTTTCTCTCTGTACCACAAACTAAACAGGAAGCCGTGAGACGGTCTCACCCGACTGTCCCTCTTTAAAACGTTTATTGTGAAAGTGAAAGTTGTGTTTGATCTGATTGACGTTGTCATTTTTTTTAAATTTCAAACTTTAAACAGATTATCCACGTGACCTAGTGACGTAGTTTAATGCAACAGAGTCACAAACTACAGACAAAGTCTCGCCATATGCCCCTCTGCACTCTATTTTATAGAGAGGTGTTAAAACTATGATGTAGGCACTTATACAAATTCTCTTGAGAAGTACCTAATATATTCCTCTAAAATTGTAAATAAACAACACTCCAGTGACGTTAATCCCTAGTCCCTACTAATATTATAAATGCGACCGTAACTCTGTCTGTCTGTCACGCTTTCACGCCTAAAACCGCTGTAGCGATTTAGATGAAATTTATTATAGAGATTGTTTGAGTCCCTGGGAAGGGCATAGACTACCTTTTAACTGACTGTGCAAAAGAAGGGTAATAATTTTACGCGATAACGACTTCTACGCGAACGATGCCGCAGGAACAACTAGTATTATTATTTATCTATGTATTCCGAGATGTTTACTTAGGTACATAATTTTTCTTATCGCTTCCTTATAAAAGAATACGTGACAATGACCCGTTATCAACGCTACAAGCTACAAGGTTTGAGAGTAAAGTTCTTATCAGTATGTACGATGTCAATATTGAAATCAGCGGTATTTTTGATAAACGTTTGAAAAACTATCAAGATCTTCGACAAACATAATATCGGCGAGTGGTGCATCTACTGAACAAAGACGGTGACTATACTTAATATTATAAAGAGGAAAGATTTGTTTTTTTTGTTTGTTTGTTTGTTTGTAACGAATAGGCTCCGGAACTACTGGACCGATTTGAAAAATTTTTTCACTGTTGGGAAGCTACACTCTTTGCGTTGAACATAGGCTATATTTTATTCCCGTATTCCCACGGGAACGGGAACTACGCGGGTGAAACCGCGTGACGTCCGCTAGTAATATTATAAAGAGGAAAGATTTGTATTTTTGTGTGTATGTTTGTTTGTAATGAATAAACTCAAAAACTACTGTGCCGATTTCAAAAATTCTTTCACCATTGGAAAGCTACATTCACCCTGAGTAACATAGGCTATAATTTATAGGCTTCATTTATAGGCCCCGGGTGAGCCCGAGACCTTACTCGGGGCTCATAATTAACAGTCCCAACCGTAGGCATTAGGTAGGCAACGGGTTTTTAGTCGGTAGGAGTCCTGCATAGCATCCATGTAGGATTTTCCTCACCTACAAAAATCTAAATAATAAACTTAATTACCTATTTAGAATACAAAAAACCCGACTGCCAAGTAAACATACAACTGAAAAGCAAAAAACAAGCTCTACATTTCTTTTGTGATTTTCTTTAGCTACTTAGGTACTGTTTTACTTTGTCGGCAACATTTGCAGGCGGGAAGAACCTATGTCAAGCGGGTGGTGCTTTACAAAATAGCTACTTACATGTTCCCATAGCTTGTTCCCGCCTGCAAATGTTGATTACATACATACATACATTATCTCGAAAAAAGGGCAAACCGTCATAGCTAGGCTACTCCTCACGATCTACCACAGAATCTGGACTCCTCAAATAGAATAGAAATAGAAATAGAAATAGAAAATTCTTTTATTTGGTAAAATGCCACAATATTACAGGTTTAGGTTTTCAGTTCACAAGTTAGGTAGATAACACTGACATTGTACCAAAAGGGACCACAGCTCAGCAAAATGTCCTTTACCTAAATGGCAAACGACGCTGATTTTCAGCTGCAACCCATTGACAAATAGTTACTAAAACTAAATAACAATAATAGTACCCGACGTGAATTCGTTAACATACTATTATTTATAACAAACATATTTACACTATAAGTATTTACATAAACAATAACATAATGTACATAATATAGCAGATTAAAACAAATAATAATTATAAATAAGCAGTAATATATAATAAATAAATATATATATATACATACTTATATACACATACATACTCATATATATTTTACTCATACAACAATACCTCACAATTCAACTGTATAGCTAATAATTATGGTTGTGCAATGGAGCCTATAGCGCCGTGCCAGGGATACGGTGGTTTTCAGTTGCTTTCTGATGCTGCAGCAGTATATTAAAAACCGCATTTCTAAATGATAAGAACGAACATTTTTTCCTAATTGGCGGCGGGATATTATTCCAGCATTTAGTAGCCGCATAACGAAAACCACCACGAAAAGCCGTTGTCCTATGCCATGGGATAGCCAAATGCTTAGGCCGGCGGCCGACACGCTCTGACCACTTTAGCTTATCATATAGATATTGTGGCATATTATTATTTATTACCCCAAACAAAAGCGCGGCCAGATGTAGCTTGCGACGAGCGTTCATTTTGAGCATGTTATTTTTATTGAAAAACGGCGTAACGTGTGCCCTACGCGGAATATCGAAACAAAACCGGGCGCACGCGTTTTGCAGGCGCTGGATCTGACGCTCAGTCTTAGCAAGAAGACGTGGCCCGTAAACCACATCCGCGTAGTTTAACTTTGAGAGGATAAGTGACTCGATAAGCGTAATACGTAATGGCTCAGTCAGGAAAGGACGCAATTTGTAAATAATTTTGAGACGATAAAAGCAATTTTTTAGAACTTGATGCATATGCTTCTCAAAACGTAGATTAACGTCCATTATAAGGCCAAGGTTTCGGGTCTCGTAAACACGCTCGATGGATTCACCCCTCAAAATCACATCACCATGAACATAATTAATAGCAGCCAACTGAGCTCTTGATCCAAACACCATGACTTTAGTTTTAACGGGATTTAACACTAGTGAATTCAGTTCAGACCACTCAGCTATGCGCTGTAAGTCCCCATTTAGTTTGGCTAATGATTCACTATAATCACAGGGTTTAAAAGACAAATATATCTGAGTGTCATCTGCATAGATATGATATTTGCAGTGTCTTATGGTACTAGCTATATCGGCACAATACATGATAAATAACACAGGCCCCAAAATGGAACCTTGAGGTACTCCTCTCTTCAATGCGCGTAAGCTTGAAGTAGCAATAGAGCCAGTATCCCTTCTAAACTCTACGAACTGAGAACGGTTTGTCAGATAGCTTCGAAACCACCTGACAAACCGTTCTCAGTTCGTAGAAAGTTCGTGTCAAAGCTTTCTAGCAGGGGTCTATAGCCTGTCATTCCGAGAGCTTTATCTATGAGTCCCCACTGTAGGCTATGGTGAGGCACTGCGTGGTTCTAGTCAGTGAGATCCCGGCATGGTATCCATGAAGAATTTCCTCACTAAAGCGGTCATTGAGCCAGATCGCGTAAAGACAGAATCTTGTTTTAAAGAGAACATACCGAACCTTCAATTAATAGTATCCCTCTTGGTCGTGGTTTCTTTGGGTCGGAGACATATCGTCGCCAGCAGGACGACGCAGGGCAGATACCTGGACAACCGCAAGCCTGGTGCCCAAAACGCGGGGGTCCGCGCGCCCCGCTCACCGAGCTACAGCTGCGGCCGTCACTCACTACGTCATTGAACACCGTCACCTTACACGCGCACCTATCTGTACCTACCTATACCTACGTCGATATTTGTACAAAGTAACCGTTTTTACAAGTTCACCAAGAAAAAGCTGTTTCTCTCGCCACCACCTGCAAGAACCCAGAGCACGTCGTCGCCACTTTGTTTAATACCAGAAGCCAGTTAAAATTACCTATGATGGCCCACCAGAAGTGCCGTTGCACATCTTTTAATCGGCCTGAACAAGTTTCCGAGTGTCAAACCGTATGTGAGCTACGCTCGCGGCAAATATTAAACCAAGCATTCAACAATACTGGAAATGGAGGCCATGCAACAACGGCTAAGGAGCATTTATCATTGTTATTATTACGGGACTGTCTACTGTACTATCTTCGAAACTAAGTAATTTTGTTGTCATAGAAAAAAACCTTAGATATGTGTACTAGACTCGATGAAAAAGCCTCCCAGCTCGCGTCATAAGAAGCATTTAGCGTGTCTATTGCGCTCGACTTGGCAGTCATTACCGTGACTGCTATCTTGGAAACTAATTCCGTTATGACCTGCCATTATTGGTAATGCATAACTGGAGTATATACCCTATTCAGGTTATATTGCGTCTTACTGCAAGGGCTGCTGCAGACCGAGCGTTGTAAGATACCTCGTGGGTTGATTGGCCATTATCTATAGTTCTATACTAATATTATAAAGAGGAAAGATTTGTTTGTTTGTATGGAATAGGCTCCGAAAATACTGGACCGATTTGAAAAATTCTTTCACTGTTGGGACACTCTTTGCGGTGAACATAGGCTATATTTTATTCCCGTATTCCCACGGGAACGGGAACTACGCGGGTGAAACCGCGTGACGTACCCTAGTCATCATAGAAAGTAAATACAGAGATGAAGTTAACACCCTCTATCAGTAATTTTCTTAGTAGTACCTGGTAAAGGTAATAGGGGAATCCTTACCTGCCAGATAAGGGCCTATATTACCTTTACCAGGTACCTAAAGGGTTCTTAAATTGAATTAAATACAGAGATAAAGTTAACACCTCTATCAGTAATTTTCTTAGTAGTACCTAGTAAAGGTAATAGGTTAATCCTTACCTGCTAGGTAAGGGTTCCCCTTTTACCTTTACCAGGTACCTAAAGGGTATTCTTAAATTGAATTAAATACAGAGATGAAGTTAACACCCTCTATCAGTAATTTTCTTAGTAGTACCTGGTAAAGGTAATTCTTAAATCAGCCTATGGAAGTCCATTGCCGGACGTGGAGATCTCCCAAATTCCGTATCCATTTGTGAAAATTTTCAGCTTTCTAGCTACTGCTCGTTCGCTCTAAGTTTGCCGTTCGGCTCCACACTAAAGTCGAATTTTTATTAGTCGAAATAAATTGACAGCAACTAATGTCACTTTTTCATACATTGGTGCTTATTTTCTATGACGAAGGGACATTAGCTACTGTCAATTTATATTGTATAATTAAAAATTCGGGTATACGCCTCTACGCCAGCGGCAAACTTAGAGCGAACTGGTAGTATCACGGTTACTGAAATACAGCCTCGTGACGGATAGACAGACGGACAGCGAAGTCTCATGAAAACGGGACCCTATTCATGAGACTTGGCTATCTGTCTGTCTGTCCGTCATGACTCATGAGTAATAGCTAGAGAGATGATTTTTTACAGATGATGTATTTCTCTTGCCGCTGTAACAACAAATACTAAAATCGGAATAAAAATAAAGGGGGCTACAACAAACGTAGGTAATATTTTGCTGTTTTTGGTAGGTACGGAACCCGTAGTGCTCGGATCCAATCGCGCAATCTCTGTAGCCCGAGCATAATATATAAATATATTCACGGACATCTCACACAACGCTATCTGATCCCAAAGTAAGCTAGGAATAACCTGCTTGCTTGTATTGTGGGTATCAGACCACGGATATTAATACTTATATTATATACCTACTTTTAAATACATGCATATTATACATAGAAACACCCAGACTCTTGAAACAAACATTTATGGGTCACACAAATATTTATCTCCGGTGGGAATCGAACCCACGACCTCCAGCGCCGCAGGCGGTATCGCTACCGACTGCGCCACAGAGGCAGTCGTCAATAATGATATGGACGAACGTAGGTATATAAATAGTATTAGACCAACTTAGGCTCACTAGTTTTGTCAATAATAATGAGTCATACGCTGCGTCACAATCGAATAACTATCGATTCTACCACCCCACCCTAAAAATGGTTAGATCGCGCTAAATATGACGTAAGTTTTGTACTATTTAAACCTTCAGTTAAACAGCGTCTGCACGGTTCTGCTATAACTGACTTGATGAAAAATAATCCCAGGCACTATTTAATATAAAGTGAAAAAAGACAACTTGGCCCACACGCGATTTGAACCCACAACCTTTGCCTAAACCGAGGCAATGCTCTGCCACCTGAGCTAATGGGACCGTAATGAATCAAGATGAAATTCTTCACCTTATTGTAACCACCATTTAAGAGTAATCCTAGGTACATTTGAAAGATGGAAGATGTTGGGATGTTTGTTATTCAACGACGTTGTAACGGCTGAACGAATCTGGATGATATATTGGTACCGCGATAGATTATAAACATGAAGCGCTCGTGGCCCCGCGGACTCAGTGTTCTGTAAACGATCACTGCAGTAAGCAACATTTACTATGGCCGGACATGGATGGGTGACCACCACGTGGACCACTTTGTGACATTTATTTACGAGCGTTTCCGTGCTTCGGAAGGCACGATAAGCCGTTGGTCCCGGTTGTCAGTAAAATGACAGTCGTTAAGCCAAGTTGAAGGCCTTATGGGCGGCTTGAAAAATTTCAACTGTGGGTCGTCACAACCTGCGCCAGGGTCGGCAGCGCATGTGCGTGTGAACTGAGGGACCAGACTGGGAATTCGGAAAATAAATTACCAAGGATTTAGTAGTAGATTAGAAACAATTGTAGAACGAATCTTGGAATTTGTAAAAAAATGTATCAAAAACTACAGCCCTTTATATGTGGTCCCTCAGTTCTCACAGACTATTTAGCCAGATCTCGGAAATTATCCTTAAAATGAAGGTAATGTGATTACACACATTTAGTATAGAATGAGTAAGGTTCATTTACTAAATAACAGGTCCCAAAGCATTAAAGAAAAAACAAAAACAACGTCCAAACTGTGGTCCCTCAGTCCACACTAATAATATATAATATATTTCAGTGAAAATTACTGAATCAAATCCCCAAATTTTCAAGCTATGGTTAGAGTGAAAGTCTTTAAACATTTTCTAAAAAAGAAATGGAGCAAAATATTGGCGCAATTTCAAGATAATGAGTATTAAAACTGGTCCCTCAATCCACACGTCCATTATCATATTGCGTGTGCTAACTGTTTGACCAAAAGAATATCAGAAACTCAAGTGGATGTACCTTTTAGTAAAAAGTTTCTACTAAATAATCGAAAACTTAAATTGTTTATTAATTACCTTTAAGCTGAGATAATCATTCATTATTAACCCTAAGAAAATACACCGAGTAGTGTGACCACAAAATGAAACAAAATGTATATCATCGTCGCCTACTATTGTAGTAGAAAGGAAACAGCTCTTTAGCAGAGCTAGATTATTATACGACGAGAGACGACACTTTCTGTTGGGCTAGGGTGAAAACGCCGTATTTTCAGCAAGCCATTTTCTGGCTTCACCCTTTTAAAGAATATCTTTTTTAACCCCCGACGAAAAACGAGGGGTGTTATAAGTTCGACCTGTGTATCTGTGTGTGTCTATCTGTGGCATCGTAGCGGCCCAACGGATGAGCCGATTTTGATGCGGTTTTTTTATTCGAAATTCAATTTGTCGGGGATGGTTCTTAACTGTAAATTTGAAAATCATTAGCTAAAATCCTGAGTGATGAAGGGATTTTACTAAAATTGACAGGTTTTATCTATTGGAAATGTGTTATACCACAGATATTATACTTTTAAATACATACTATACTTATACATAAACTACTTTTAAATACAATAGGTACCTACATACTTATAATACATACAAACACCCAGACTCTAAAGACAAACATTTATGGATAACACAAATTTTTGTGCAGTGGCCTGTAAGAGGATGTTGCAACAAGAATTGAAAAGAATATGCTAAGGTGGTTTTGCATTTAGAACGAATGAGTACTGAGCGACTGACACACCAAGTATCGAAGGCGCATGTAAGTGGACAGGCAAGCCGAGGTCGACCTCGCAGAACATACACCAATCAAATTAGTGGTGTTACAAAAAGGGCAGGTCAAAAGTACTCGAAACCAAAGGGCTTGCATGAAAGTTTTAATGAATGTAGAGGAAGCTTGAGCTTGATATGTAAGGACAGAAGCAAATGGCAGGCTGTTGTCTCCGCCTACATCGGAGGCAAAAAGGCGTAAGTATATGTACGTATGTATGTACAAATTTTTGTTTCCAGTGGGAATCGAAACCGACCTCTAGGCCAATAAGGCTGTAGTTTAGACTTATTGGAGCACTCTCGGGATCAGATTTTTTTAAATTTTCGAATTAACAGTTTTTCATGTTACAAGATCATATTGTCCTATTTCTTGATTATTAAATAAAACTGATTCATTCATTTCATTACACTTTCAAATAAACTATAATTTTACAAATTAGCGCAATTTCATGACTTTTTCACTTTTTGCCTATTCTCGGTCTCAGTTCTCGGTCTCGGTCGAGATTTCATTTTATTCTCGGTCTCGGTCTCGGTCTCGGCCGAGAACGAAATACCTGTCTCGGTCGAGCCTAAAAATGTACCATGCAACCTTTATTTAGTTCTGTCTAATGCTATATTATACGAAGTATCATAAAAGACATTGAAAACTGTATACATTTTGTTTCATTTTGTGGTCACACTACTCGGTGTATTTTCTTAGGGTTAATAATGAATGATTATCTCAGCTTAAAGGTAATTAATAAACAATTTAAGTTTTCGATTATTTAGTAGAAACTTTTTACTAAAAGGTACATCCACTTGAGTTTCTGATATTCTTTTGGTCAAACAGTTAGCACACGCAATATGATAATGGACGTGTGGATTGAGGGACCAGTTTTAATACTCATTATCTTGAAATTGCGCCAATATTTTGCTCCATTTCTTTTTTAGAAAATGTTTAAAGACTTTCACTCTAACCATAGCTTGAAAATTTGGGGATTTGATTCAGTAATTTTCACTGAAATATATTATATATTATTAGTGTGGACTGAGGGACCACAGTTTGGACGTTGTTTTTGTTTTTTCTTTAATGCTTTGGGACCTGTTATTTAGTAAATGAACCTTACTCATTCTATACTAAATGTGTGTAATCACATTACCTTCATTTTAAGGATAATTTCCGAGATCTGGCTAAATAGTCTGTGAGAACTGAGGGACCACATATAAAGGGCTGTAGTTTTTGATACATTTTTTTACAAATTCCAAGATTCGTTCTACAATTGTTTCTAATCTACTACTAAATCCTTGGTAATTTATTTTCCGAATTCCCAGTCTGGTCCCTCAGTTCACACGCACATGGCAGCGCGTGTGTAGCGCCTCTGGTGTTGCAAACGTCTATAGGCTACGGTTACCAACCTTCCGGTGGGCCGTAAGCTTGTCTGCCACCTAAGTAGTATAAAAAAAAAAGACAAGCACAATCCATTTTTTAATTTTCATAACGTTGACTGGACATGGACATCCTCAGGGATGCTATGCACGACTCCTACCGATAAAAAAAGACACGGTGCTCTATCATCTACCGACGGCCGGAAATTCAGGGGGAAACCCCCAGAACTCCCGACACACTGGATATTTGTTCGCTTCCCAAGGGAACTTATTATCGGGACAAAAAGCCTATGTGTTATTTCAGACTACAATCTATCCCTGTACCAAATTTCAGCCAGATCCGTTCAGCCGTTGGAGTATCAAACATCCACACATCCTCACAAACTTTCACATAATCTCATGTGATGCGGGAACGGTAACGCGGGCAGGGTCGACAGCCAGAGATTGTCATAAATTGTAAAAAGGATTTTACATATAAATATGTGTTTGAAAAACGTTTAAATGGTTCTACTTATACTGTATTTCAATAGCTTTGAGCAAAAATGTAAACAAACACATTTGATCCTATATATCCATAGTTACTTGCAATTGAGTATTCACCCTGATTATATTCCAGTATCCAGGAGTCATACAGTGTTCTTACAATCATTTCGATACCAAATAACTTCTTTATGATAGTTTATTTTCATTTAAAATACCTACTCAGGATAGTAAAAAAATCAATGATTTGTCAAAACATGACATGTTTACATTATTGCCAGATCGGGCAGGATTGGACTATACCATAAATTACTAACACTGTTGGGAAAAACTTACAACAATGTATGTCGCAAACCGTTTCCAGTATTACTATATAGGGTGGAATTTAAAGACGGTAGTTGGAGGGAAAGTACCCTTAATATTGATAATGGCAAGTTTTGCTGAAAGGAAACATTCCTTCATTTTCAAAAGTAAGTAAAACTGTATTTAAAGATTTTTGAAAAATCACCAGCTTGAGCTGGGAATCGAACCTGGGAGATGTGAAAAAACCTGGTCTAAGAAAAAACCCTTCCTTTTAGAGTTAGACAATTCCATTTTTTGGTACGGAATCCTTCTTGCGCAAGTCCGACTCGCACTTGGCCAGTTTTATTATTAAAGTCTTTATACTGGTCTGAAGAATATCTGCAAAATAGTCTCTACATTTAAAAAACTTTTTAAACAGATCGATAATTGACGAATTTTACTTAAGTATATTATGAAAAATAAATTTTCCTACTGAAAAAAACTAACAAAAAAGATATTTGACAGCGGTGGGATTCGAACCCACGCCCTTTCGGACTGGTGCCTAAAACCAGCGCCTTAGACCGCTCGGCCACGCTGCCTCATGGCTGAAGTCTTGAAACAATTGTACTGATTACGAACTCTACATTTTCATTACAATATTGAGTACCTATTGAAAGTGTAATGTGTACTAAATTATTCACTTACGTAATAGTATGTGACACATTGTTGTAGTCTGCAATGTGATGAATAGTATGTGTCACGTATTTGGATGTAGCATAATAGTGAAGCGCTCGTGGCCCCGCGGACTCAGTGTTCTGTAAACGATCACTGCAGTAAGCAACTTTCACTATGGCCGGTCCATGGATGGGTGACCATCCATGTGATCACTTTGTGACATTTATTTGAGCGTTTCCGTGCTTCGGAAGGCACGTTAAGCCGTTGGTCCCGGTTGCCATTAAAATGGCAGTCGTTAAGCTAAGTTGAACGCTTTATTTCAACAGCAGGCAGTCACAACCTGCGCCTGTCCATTTAAGCACGGCAAGACGGCTCACCAACTATTACGTGGGACAAATTATAAAAAGGTGAAATGTGGGCATATAATATGCCTCTGCCTACCCATTCGGGGATAAAGGCGTGACCATATGTATGTATGTATAATAGTGATAAGGCGGGGCCTGAAACATTTTCAGAGTTATAGCATAAGTACTTAATGTGCCTAATACACATAAATATTATTTCGTGGCCTACCTAATACATAATGTATTATGCATATTATAATGTTTACTAGCTGTCACCGCGAACTCTGCCTCGTCTCTGTCAAAATTCAATAACGAATATTGCTTAATGTACTTACTGCAAGAAATATTTGTTAAGAGTTTGTATGGGAAAATAAAACAGCTTTCATACTACTTTACTCTTAGTATTTTCAAAATTACCCAAATAGGTTCAGCCGTTGCCGAGACAGACAAACGTCAATTAATTTTTATAAGATTAATTAATGAACAAGCTGTGCTCTCTGGCTTCGGTCGTGAGCAGTTCTAAATCTCATTACACTCCACCGAAATTAGTTGTCAAATAATGTATAGAAGTAAGCCCAAATTGTTGAGCCCACTTCCCATCAGGTGGACAGTAAGCTTGTCTGCCACTTTAGTGTCTAGTCTAGTATAAATAAAACCGGCCAAGTGCGAGTTGGACTCGCCCATGAAGGGTTTCGTAGCAGCAAGTAACATAATATAAAAGTTGTTATAGTTCGTTGTAACTTTGATTGATGTTTAAACACGTTCGCAGTGGTAGTGATTTTTCTAACCGAAAATTGCGGTTTATGACGTATTAAAAAAAAACTACCAGCTCTATCTCGTTCAAACCAATTTTCGTTGGTAGTTTTTATGGCAATGTACATCATATATTTTTTTTAGATTTATCAGTCTGTTAGTTTAGAAGTTAGAGGGGGGGACACACACATTTTTCCACTTTGGAAGTGTCTCCTGCGCAAACTATTCACTTAAGGAAAAAATGATTTTAGGAACCTCAATAGCATTTTTGAAGACCTATCTATAGATATCCCACACGTAGGGGTTTGATGAAAATAAAAATTTTGAGTTTCAGTTCTGAGTATGGGGATCCCTAAAATTTACTGCTTTATTTCCAATTTTATATAAGAATCTTAATGCGGTTCACAGAATACATCTAGTTACCAAGTTTCAATATCATAGGCCTTATAGTTTCGGAGAAAAATGGCTGTGACACACGGACGGACAGACAGACAGACAGACATGACGAATCTATAAGGGTTCCGTTTTTGCCATTTGGCTACGAAACCCTAAAAACCGGGCAAGAGCAAGTCAGACTCGCGAACAGAGAGGAGGGAGGAAGGAAAGAAAAATGGCAAAAATCACTTTTGTTGTGTGGGAGCCACCCTTAACCCCCCCCCCCTCCTTGTTTTCTGATTTTAGTAGGTATTTGTTGTTCTAGGGGCAACAAAAATACCTAGGTACATCAGCTGTGATTTCAACTCCCTAGCTATCACGGTTTCTGAGACACAGCCTTGTGATAGACAGACAAACAGACAGACAGACGGACGGTGAAGTCTCATGAATAGAGTCCCGTCTATAGTGTCTATACCCTTTGGGTACGGAACCCTAAAAACGGGAGACCCGTGACATTTCCATTTAAGACTATTTCGAAAAACGGTTTATGTCAAGTTGAGGGCGTAATCAACGGTTTGAAAAACGTTTAATAATTAGCTAGAGTTCCAACCTGTCTTTGACTATATCAAACTAGCAATTATAACGTGGGAGCGAAGACATCTGGTGATGTGTGGGCGTATACTACACGTCTGCCTATCCCTTCGGGGAAGATGGCGTGACTGTTGTATTTCTGTCGATTACCCTGACGAATTAGATAGCAAAATCAACCAAGTGCGAATCGGATTCGCGAACTGAGGGTTCGGTACCAAAAACAGCTTAATATGTAATTTACGATTGTTGTATTGCCCCCCTTTATTATTATTGTTTTTCTGTTTTTAGTAGTTATTTGTTGTTATAGGGGGAACAGACTAAATACATAATCAGTGACAATTTCAGCTTTCTAACTACATATCACGATTTACCCTTCGTGACGGTCATACAGTCAGACGTACTGCTAAGTCTCAGTAACAGGGTCCCGTTTTTACCCTTAGGATAAGGCCGGCTTCCACTGCGAGCTGAGCTAGCCCATTAATGAAAACTGCATACTTGTTTTCCCGCCACCGCGTCACAGTTATTATGGCGCGAGTCAAGGGGCTTGTCTGAAAGAATAACAATAAAGAGGTGCAAATGAAATCATTTTTTGTAGGCATAAGTAGACGAATATTTCATCTACAAGATCTTCTTTCGATTTTGAATAAGTATGAGTGTTAACTTATTAATTAAGTACAACTAAAATTAGCTATAAAATACTACATTTCCTACCTTGAAGGACACGAGTTTTGTATGATCAAGGTCGTTAGCCCTATCAGCTATCAGCGCCATTATTGTAAACTGCATATATGTATAACGCGAGTCATTAATAGGTCCGCTCAGTTCGCGTTAGAAACCAGCCATTACTCTATTAAAATGGACACAGATAAATTGATTTTAAAATCGTCACTTCATGCTCTTGTTGACTAAGTAATTGTTCATGACGGCGAAATATTTAATATAAATGATGTAACTGTATCGGACTGGGGGAGAGCGGGTTGCATAGATACAAAGGGTTGGCAATACTGATAAAAGAAATAATAATATAAACTTTTGACTTGGGTGATTTTTACATCTCCATACCCAACGGGAAAAAATCGGTACCCTATTACCACAGAAAATAAATTAATCTATGTATTGTGCTATTTTTGAGACTTCGCCGTTCGTCTGTCTGTCTTTCTATCCGTCACGAGGCTGTATCACAGGAACCATGATGGCTAGAGAGCTGATTTTTTTACAGATGATGTATTACAGATGATGTATTTTTGTTACCACTGTAACAGCAAATCCATCAAAGTGCTCCCATTTACGTGATTTTTTGCCGTTTTCTGGTCGGAACCCTCCGAGCGCACTTGGCCGGCGAGTCCGACTGACACTTGGCCGGCTTTTTATATTAAACTCGGTAAAGTGATGCCGCCCGCCCTACGGAGAGCCAAGGCGATATTATGCGGTATCGGAACAATATCTAGCGATTGGAGGCCACTTTCACAGTCCAGAACACAGCAGCCCTGAAATTGTTGGTCATGATGTGCCTTGTCACGTTCCACTTGAACAACCCGGGGGTTGTAAGAGAAGGGAAACATGTCATAGACAGGGGAATTGCTCTTTTGTCTCACTCTACTTATAACTGAATGTAGCCATAAGTTCAAACACGCTTAACTCTATCTAGATAGGTGCTGAAGCACGCTATGTCTGCCATAATTTCTTTTTCCCGAAAGCAACTTACTTCAATAAACTTACTATGGAAAAATGTATCGTTCCTAAGTAAGGCTCCTATCTTGCAGGACAGACGCTTATCAACATCGCTTTCCCGAATTTATCCACCTCAAACGTCTTTGAGTGACGAGAAGTCCTGCTCAAGGCCGATAATTATTCCTTAAATTTATAATTTCATTTATTGCGTAATGATCGTTTATTATTTAGCCGGTATCCAGGTAAGCTGTGCAGTGCATAGGCATACAACACGGCGGAAATATCTGCGAACCTGGCTTCCCCGCACCTGGGCCCGTTTTCGCCTATTTAGTATAACCAGCACGCGATTGAATGGTATGGTATTAGACAGGATTCCGCATATTATCATTGCGCGCGGATTATTCCGTACAGCTTACATGACGTCACGAGCCAGGTTCGAAGATATTTCCGCCGTGTTGTATCTATATAGCTCGCTGGTTAGATTAAAGGCACTCCAATAAAAGCTATTTCTCAGAAATATCGATACTTCAACCTCACCCCTTTCAGGCCATGACGCATCTAGTAATTCTATAGCTCCCTCTCAGGGTCGGTAGGGCTTCATTCATAGCTAAAAGTTCGTCGTCGTGCCCCTGTCGCCCCTGTCTCCCCTTCGCCGTGCCGAACCTCCCCTAACATCTGCCAATCAATAAAATTACGCATCGTCTGGGTGGGCGAAAACTTATAATTTAAATATTGCTTTTAATTTGAGTAATGTACTGGTTTACCCACGTAACTTAGCTTGCGTGAGTGAGAGAGAGTGAGGGAGAGAGGGGTGATTTGGATAAGGATTTAATATCATGTTTATAAAACCTCTTCGCAAGCATTATTTTGATTTCCACGATGGTTATTTTGAGCCACTACCTTAAAAGTACAGACATGTGCATTTACGACTTTTTAAAACTCTCTAGGGAGTAATTAATCTAGTCTCTACAATCAATAAAGGGAACTAAAGAAAACCAGCCAAGTGCGAATCGGACTTACGCACGGAGAGTTCCGTACCATAAAACTGAACGATATCGTTTGACTTTGTTGTATGGGAGCCTCCTTCAAATAGGTAATAATAATTTCCTGTTTTTAGTATTTTGTTGTTAGAGCGGCATCAAATCAACTGTCTAGCTATCACGGTTCACGAGATTTAATCTGGTGACGAACAGACAAACGACAGTTTTAGTAATGAGATCCCGTTTTTATTAGGGTTTCGTACTCAAGGGTAAAAAACGGGACCCTGTTCATGATACGTCGCCGTCCGTCCGTCTGTCTGTCTGTCTGTCTGTCCGACCGTCACGAGACTGTATTTAGCTAGAGAACTGAAATTTTCACAGATTATGTTCGTTTGTTATGTTTATTTCACATATAACAAGAAGTACCTACTAAAAACAAAATATTTAAGGGGCGCTTCCTTACAAAAAAACGTGATTTTTTTTCGTATTTTGGTACGGTACTCGCACTTGGCCGGATTTACCCTTTCAGTACAGAACCCTAAAAATTGGTTGGGGCAACCCTGCCAGAGAGCGCGTCCATTCATTCATCTCGTATGATCAAAGTCGTCTAGAGGAGGTGACATTGTGGTTTTGGCTTATTTTCATTCGTGTGAGAGTAATCCTAATAAATTAACTTTCATAGTATCTTGAACTTACTTTGACTTGAAATAACCTTGCTAAAAGTTATACAAAACAATCCTACTAATCTTACTTCTTACTAATATTATAAATGCGAAAGTTTGTGAGTGTGGATGTTTGTTACTCTTTCACGCTCTAACGGCTGAATGGATCTGGGTGATATATTCGGTACAGGGGTAGATATAGGTCTGGAATAACACATAGGCTACTTTTTATCGCGCGAATAAGTTCCCAGAAACGGGAACTTGACGCGAGCGGAGCTGCGGGCTTCAGCTAGTTTTATATAAATGTGAAAGTTTGTGAAGATGTTTGGATGTTTGTTACTCAATCACGCTCTAACGGCTAAACGGATTGGGCTGAAACTTGCTACAGAGATAGCTTATAGTAGCATCCCGGTAATATGTTCCCACGGGAAGCGAGAACGGGTACCAAATTTCACGTGGGTGAAGCCGCGAGCATCATCTAGTATTATAAATGTGAAAGTTTGTGAAGATGTTTGTTACGAAATCATGGTCTGACAGCTGAACAGTTCGGGCTGAAATTTAGTACAGGGATAGATTATAGTCTGGAATAACACATAGGCTTCTTATTATCCCAGGGAAACCTTTCGCGGGAAACGGGAACAGACTTTCAAGCGGGCATCCTCGGGAGGAAAAATTTGTATTTTTGTGTGTGGTGTGGTGCTGTATGTTTGTAATGAATAAACTCAAAAACTACTGTGCCGATTTCAAAAATTCTTTCATCATTGCTAAGCTACATTCACCCTGAGTAACATAGGCTATATTCTATTCCCATGGGAACGGGAGCTATGCCGATGAAAACGCGTGACGTCCTCTAGTCTATACTAATATTATAAAGAGGAAAGATTTGATTGTTTGTTTGTTTGCATTGAATAGGCTCCGGAACTAATGGACCGATTTCAAAAATTATTTCTTCTTTAGAAAGCTACATTCACCCTGAGTAACATAGGCTATATTTTATTCCCATATTCCCACGGGAACGGGAGCTACGCCGATGAATTCGCTAATGGATAAATTACATTCAGATACAAAAAAAAATGACGTGCTCATCGTAAAAAGGTATTTGTCCTGGATGGCACTTGAACTCACGACCTCTAGTTTGAGATCTAAAATATGCTCCCGATTTAACCTTGGAACGGTCTAGACAGGCTTTGATAAATAAGATTGATAAGGGTAAGCACCCTTAGGCATTGTTAACTTTCTCTCAAAATTCTGATTTTCAGTAATAATTTACGATGTTATATTGTTACAATTTTGTGTTAGCTTAGCTAAGGATGGATAAAATACGAAATGAGTATAAAAGAGGTAGTTAAAATGTGGCATCAAGGGCTTAAAAATGAGAGGAAACCGTCTGTCTTCGTATGGATAATGTCATGAAGGGATGGAAGTGATGAAGAGCCAGAGAAAGATCAAAGAAAAGATGTATGGAGTGAAGTATACATACATATGGTCATGCTTTAATCCCCGAAGGGGTAGAATTTGTCCCACGTAATAGGTAATGAGACGTATTGCCGTGTTGAGATGGACAGGCGCAAGTTGTGACTGCCTGCTGTTGAAAATTTTCAAGCCGCGTAAAATGGCCTCCAACTTGACTTAACGACTTCTATTTTACTGGAAACTGGGCTTAACGTGCCTTCCGAAGCACGGAAACGCTCAAATAAAGGTCACAAAGTAGTCACATCGATGGTCACCCATCCAAGGAACCACTGGACTGATTTGAAAAATTCTTTCACTGTTGGGAAGCTACACTCTTTGCGGTGAACATAGGCTATATTTTATTCCCGTATTCCCACGGGAACGGGAACTACGCGGGTGAAACCGTGTGACGTCCGCTAGTAGATTATAATCTGAAATAACACATAGACTTTCTATCCCTGTAATGTATTCCCATGGGAACAGAGACAATGACTTCGTTACGAAGATACTTTATCATAAAATAATATTTTATAGCTCTTTCACGCTTTAACTGCTGATCGAATTTGGCTGAAATTCGAAACAAAAATAGATTATGGTCTGAAATAAAACATAGACTTTCTATCCCTGGAATATATATTCCCATGGGGTACGAAAAAGGGAACAGAAAACGGCAGCAGCTAGTAGAGAATAGATTAAAAATAAACAACCAACCCGCATGCTACACCGGAGGTACAAAAGACCCATGTTAGCGAGTTACGTTGTAACAGTTTGTATATCGTAACATCCTGTTTTCGCAGTTTTTGCGCGTTTTATTCCATACACTCGCTGTTTCCATTCATAAAGTATTCTCTGAGCGTGGAAATGTTTTGATATGATAATTTTTTGTGTACAATTCAATAGGCTTTGGGAGTCACGGGACATCCTTCCTGAGGGCTTACCCGGGGCTCTCAACCATAGGCTGTTAGGCGTTACGTGAGGGTTTTTAGTCGGTAAGAGTCCGGCATAGCATCCTACGAGGATTTTCCCTCACAATAAAAAAAAAAAAAAGAATTCAATAGGCTTTAATGAAAACAAATCAGGGTTTCAGAGTTGGAATTTAATAATAAAAAATTTTAAATATGGAATTTCGGTGGCGAGTGGTTAACGCGTCGGCACGGTTCGCCAAAGACGCAGGTTCGAATCCTGCTCGAAACCAATTCTTTTTCCATATTTAAAATTTATGATCAGTTAGCATACTAATTGCTTTTCAAAAATAATTTAATAATTAGGTAGTTGATCACAGAAGTAGATAGGGTTAGAATTTTCAAATTATCTTCAAGTAGGCGTCACCCGCGGCGCCGCCTCCTTTTTTAAAATTTGTTCCCATTCTCGCATCATATGGGAAATTATTCTGGGAATAAAAAGTAGCCTATTTGTGTTATTCCAAAGTCAAAGTCAAAGTCAAAGTCAAAGTTCTTTATTTGTGGAATACGGTACAATAGGTGGTATTATAATAAAAACATAGGTATCATCATATTCTGCCTAATTTGGCGTACAAATTTTTACATAAATTATAATATAACAAATTTAAATCACAATATAAAATTCAAATTAAGTTAAATGGAATAAAACAATTTTAATAATAATAACAAATAACAATTACAATCAGAATAATAGATTAATTAAATATGTCAATGTCAACAATAAAAATGTCAAAAATTCTTAAAACATTGTCAATTGTTACTATGCTATTAGTAATTGAAACATACCTACATCGGACTTATAATCTATCAGTGAAATATTCATTTATGTCATAATATACTTTATTAACCAAAAAAGTTATTAATCGTTTTTTATATATATTTAATTCATTTATCTCCAGAATATTAACTGGTAGTTTATTATATATTTTTGATGCCATTCCCAACAAACTTTTATTATATATTATCTTTTTGTGCGGCTTTTGGTGAATTTTATATTTATGACGCGAGCTATTTAATGTTTGAAATAGGTGCATGTTGATTTTTACAAACATTGCTACTTCATAAATATATAGGCTGGGCATTGTCAATATCCTATATTTCAAAAAGTAGGGTTTACAGCTGTCTGTGCTCATGATATTGGACATAGATCTAATGCATCTCTTTTGTGCTCGAAACACAGTTTCTTTATTGGTTGAGTTACCCCAATAAATGATTCCATAGCGTAACGTGGATGTTACATACGCATGGTATGCGGTAAGCAGTGTAGCTTCATTTACTATCTTCGCTAAGTTATAGAGCGCATAGGAGAATTGACTCAGTCGATTACATATGCTTTGAGTGTGGGTTTTCCAAGACATATCACTGTCCAATTCAATACCCAGAAATTTAGTTGAATTGACTTCAGAGATTCTATTATTATCATAAATAACAGTGGGTTTTATATTGTTTGTTCTCTGTTCAAAATTTATTATCTTTGTTTTGTCTAGGTTGATTCTTAAGTTGTTTAGTGTGAGCCAGCTAATTAGATCTTTTAAACAATTATTTATTTCCTTCTCTATTGACAAACCGTCGCTTTTACTAACAATTACCGTACTGTCGTCAGCAAACAAGACCATAGGATGCTGAATAACCCTTGGCATGTCATTTATATAAGTGATAAACAATAAGGGTCCCAAAATACTACCTTGGGGCACGCCATAGTTATTATTTTTTTCATATGAGGTGTATGTTCGCTCCAATTTTGTGTTTAAACATATTTGGTTGATCGTTGTCACGTGTTTTCTATCTTTAAGATAGGATTTTAGAAGATCAAGAGCATTTCCCCTTATGCCATAGCGCTCCAGTTTCTCAGCGAGCATTTTGCGATCCACAAAATCAAACGCTTTACTCATATCCAAGAATAAGGCTGTTACTGGATTCCGGTTGTCAATATTTGTCATTATGTTAGCGAATAATCTGTAAATAGCCATATTTATGTTCTTGTTTTTTCTAAAACCATACTGCTCATCCACCAAAATGTTATTCTTTTCAAAAAAACCGTACAGTGAGTTGTAAATAATTTTTTCAATGATTTTAGAGAATATCGGCAGCAGCGCTATAGGTCTATAGTTAACCAGATGTTCCTTATTCCCTTTTTTGTGCAATGGTTTTATTACAGATATTTTCAATCTGTCTGGAAATACACCTGTCTCTATGCACCGATTAATGACATGACATAGTACAGGGGCTATATAATTTGCTACAGATTTAACTACACTCGTAGTAATGTCATCGTAACCTGAGCTATTGGTATTGTTCAGTGATTTTATAATATTAACTATATCCTGAGGAATTGTAGGTGCAAAAAATAAAGAATTTTGGTTTCTGTCAATTCTGAAATTTAAATTTTTTGATCCAATTTTGTCATTAGCCGTTTTTGATTCTACATCGTCTATAAAATATTGATTAAATTTTTCGGCAATTTGCTGTGGGTCAGATATCACTTCACTGTCAACTAAAATTTTAGACAAACTCTCCGTTGGTTTGTTATGTTTTTGCCTATTTATAATCTGCCACGTAGCTTTGCTTTTATTAGCAGCATTATTTATAAAATAACTATTTTGTGACTTTTGGGTAAGCTTTATTACTGTCTTTAATCTATTTGAATAATTTTTAAACAGATTTTTGTTTTTACTATTAGGAGCTTTCCGAAACTGCCATAGCATTTGGCGTTTGCGTTTGCAACACTTCCTTATACCCTTACTGATCCACTTCGGTTTTCTTACAGCTGAAATTTTTATTTTCTTGACTGGAAAGCACATGTCATAAAATAATTTAAAAATATCATGAAATTTATTAAAGGCATCATTAGCATTGTCACAATTATAACTGTCATTAAATGTCAAATTTCGCAAGCAATTTCTAAATTTTGATGAGCTTTCTCTACAATATTTACGTCTAAATATATACCAGTAGGATAATGTACAGGTCTTTTTTACAGGGCACTTCATTAACTGGGCTGTGTGATCCGATAGAGACAATTCAACAATATCACATTTACTACCCCTAATATTATCAATAATATTATCAATACAAGTACCAGTGCATATACGAGTTGGGGCGTGTACACCTAGCTTTAGATTGTAACTACGTAAAATATTTTTATACTGTAGAGACACAGCATCATCTTTTAACGTGTCAATATTAAAATCTCCACAAAGAACAACCTTTTTTTGCCGTTGACAGCATGCGTAATGTAATATTTTATCTAAATTATCTAAAAAAATGTCTTTACTGGATTTATCATTTTTAGGAGGTCTGTATATGCACAAAATTATGATAGTATGCATGACTAATTCCACTGCGCAACATTCTATAAGGTTTGGTATGGACCATTTTTCCATATCAAGCCTCACACCTCTTTGAGTATTTTTTAATAGAATACATGAACCTCCATGCCTGTTGGATCGGGAATAGCTAGCATAAATTGTATAATTTAGTATAAATAGCTGCTCATGGTCACAACCCTTCATGTTTGTTTCAGTTATGCATAATACATCAATCGATTTTCCCCCCTCGAGAAATTCATTGAGGTGAACACTCAATTTGTCAGATTTACTAATAAGTCCGTCTATGTTTTGATGTAAAATATATATATTATTATACACGAAAAAAATCGTTTGCCTGAGTGCTGGTTTTTAATACCAATTTTTCTACATTTGATGATTCAGTAACATTTTGGTGCTCTTGTACATTGGTTTTATGACCACTCACAATAGGCTTAAAATACTGTAATATAGATTTCTGAGATAATATTCTAGTATTTGGTCTTGACTCCTTCTTAATACTATATTTACTAGAATACCACTTTTTGGCATTGAGGTATTGTTTACTGTAATTTATATAGTCTATCTCAATATTAAGCTTAAAACAGAGTCTATGTAAATATAATCTATGATTACAAGCTAATAAAGAATGTTTTCCATGAATTATGTCGTATAAAGAAAGAAACTTACAATTAGAATAGTTATGGGTCAATAGTTTAATACTTTGGTTCAGCATATTCTCATTTAGATACTTATTACATTGAATACCCAGTAGAAAAACTTGTCGACATTTCTCTAAATTTTTTAATGCTATACATAGTTCCTTACACAGATAAGAAGGGTTTTTGTCATTTGTTCCTACTGACAGAATAACAATATCCTGATCTGTAACCATGTTGAACAGAGTTGAAGTCTCACATAAGATGTGATAACAATTAGCACCGGGTTTAACCAGGGCTGACACACTATAAATATTGTTCCATTTATTTCTCCTCTGATTTATTAACATTTGAGACAATCCTCGCACCTGTTCGTCCCCTACAATAACAATCTTAGGTTTTTTGACTAAATTACTGTTACATAATGGTAAATTAGAATCAATTGTAGTTGACGCAACTTGTTGGCAAGTTTCACGTAACAAATCACTAGGCGATGCTAAGGTTTTCTCCGGTAATTGTTGACCGATATTCATGTTACTTTCCTTAATGCTAGAATCACTGTCATCCTTTTCAAAGTCCAGCGTTTTTTTGCATAAATTTCTATTTTTCTTTTTGCTTAGAGGATTGCATTTTGTGCGGCTTAGTGGCGTACTTGAACAAATAGATTTTAAATAAGTTATTGTTTTTTGTTGTTCCTTACAAGCTGTATTCAGTGAGCTATTTTCCAGTGACAACCTTTCAATCTCTTGATCAGCACTCTTTAATTGACTGGTAAGAGCTTGAATCTGAAACTTTAAGTTATCAACAAAGTCCTGGTCATAGTTATTTTCAGAGTTGTTTTCCGGTAAGCTGTCAGCAAATGAAATATTCCTTGAAGGTGAGCCCGACAAACATAAAATGTCCATTCTTTCGCAGGATTGTGTAGAAGATACATTTTTTCGACGCAATGTAATATTTTCAGAACTCATCTTGAAGAAAAAATGTCAAAAAGAAATTGCTGTCTGTGCCCGGATTCGTACTTGGGTCTCTCGTGTCAGTAGCTAAATTTATACCTCCAGACCAACTGCGCTTGATGACTGGTGTGTGAAAATATGGTTCTTAATAGAATATAGGCAAATGTTTATCAACCAGAAACTGTTTTATCGACACTACATACTGTTTGAGAAAAATTTTTTGGCGGTAGTGATTGCCAAGATTTGAAATAATTTTTCTCAACGATTTATATACATACACACACAGGTTTATTATATTTAAAAGTTATTTATTACACCGAATTTGCGTCAAAATCCTCTTCAATGCTATTACACTTCACTGTTTTGTAATGTATTTGCACTGTTTATATTATAATGTTGGATTTATTTCACTTTTAATCACTTTGTATTTGCTTATTGTTTATGCCTATTATAATAAATATTTAGCTCAGATAACACTTTCACTGTTGATTTAGGCTACAATAGTCAGTTTGGAATACAATTCACTGCGTTATGGGTGATATTAAAATTATACAAAACATTAATTACGGAGCGATACGGAACGATCTGTTTACGTGATGGCAGCGCCATCTGTTGACCAGACTGTAATCTATCGCTGGCGGTCTGATGTCGCCTCCCCTTTCGATCAAAGTCATAGTGGACGTGTTGCTTTATGTCTATGTGACTGACCTCGTGGTCCAGTGGTTAGTGTGCCTGACTTCGGATTCGGAGGTCGTTGGTTCGATTCCCGCCCTGGATAGGACAAATCTCTTTTGTGTTATGAGCACATTGATTTGTTCTGTGTTTGGGTTTAATTTATCTATCTCTTATCTTGTCTACTATTATAAAATTATAAAAATAGCTGTGGCGGTACATTCAAGATAAACTTTAAAAAATAACTGTAATCGACTAATTTCGGGCTTCTGAGTCCAAATCTATATTTTTTTTTGTTCAAAGCTCTTTGTTTGTTTATTTATTTGTTCGGGGTTGGAACAAAATTCAGATGCTTCATCATAAATTTACTATAAGGATTTTGTAGGTAAACTTATATATCGCTGTATGTTTTATCAAAATCGGTTCAGCAGAAATGATAATACAGCTTGACCTATGTTATACTAGAAACCCTATGCATTGGACAGGTCAAAGTCGATTGGTTATCCTCGCGAACGAAGTCGCGGGCTTAAGCTAGTAATTTATATTATCTGGATTTTTTTAAAAACATTAGAAATATTAAGTATGTATATCAGTCGTCTAGATCCCATAACACAATCTTATATTAGCTTAATTTGGGCTAGATGATCTTGTGTGAGAATGTCCACAAATATCTATTTACTTATGTCCGATAGTGGAGAGTCAACGAATGGAGAAGAATATATAATTATGTAAATTAATTCTCAAAGGCACGTCGCGTCTATTCTCTACGTCATTGCTGGCTAATTAGACCCTTTGGGTATAGGCAGGGTTAAAGGTTAGCGAATGAAGTTTGTACCCTATACATTATTAATTAAAAGGGCCAAAAACTTTATACGAAAGGAACTTTGCCACAAATAAGTTAGTTAGGTACTTTGAGAGTTTATAAAATTTTGCTTTGGCCCCTTGACTTTGCCCGTCACTTTATAAGAACTACCGTCGCTTTTGGCGGAATTTTATTTTGCTTTTTGGGGCTTAAGATTTCGGAAGACCCATCGCACCCAATTTGGTTCCACTGTTCCACTGCTTCGCTTGTATTTTCGATAGGTTTTTAAAAATTCTTTTGCCGTGAGTTTCAGAAACCTTTAAATAAATGAATATTTGTGGATATTCACACACAATATTATCTAGCCCAAATTAAGCTTGTGCTATGGCATCTAGACGACTGTTATACTCGTATGCCACTAGCGGACCTCACGTGGTTTCACTCGCGTAATTCCTGTTCCCGTGGGAATACGGAAATAAATTATCGCATTTGTCACCCGAGAAAAGTGCAGCTTCCCAACAGTAAAAGAATTGTTCAAATTGGTTCAGTAGTTTCGGAGCTAATTCAATGCAAACAAACAAATAATCAAATCTCACTTTATAATATACTAGCGGACGTCACGCGGTTTCACCCGCGTAGTTCCCGTTCCCGTGGGAATACGGGAATAAAATATAGCCTATGTTCACCGCAAAGAGTGTAGCTTTCCAACAGTGAAAGAATTTTTTCGCCCAGGGGGTGGTTCGGGTGCAATCCCGCGTCTATGGGGGGTTTCGGGTGTGACCCCGCTTCTAAGGGGGGGGGGCGTGCGTGAGTTGCTCACGTCACGCTGCCGTCATGGGCCTGCTTCTGTAAGGACGGTGAGCGGCCCTCTCACCGTCCTCAGACCCCCGGTCATGGAGGCCGATAGTCCTCGGCGAAGACACGTCGGCGGCGCCCAGGGCGCCGACTGCGGAACTCGGGTGGGAGAGTTCTCTCCCGCACCCGGCCCGCCGCCTCCTTCGCGAGCATGACCTGCTCGCAGAAAGAGGCGGCGCAGTCCCACTTGCTCCCGCTGGAGAGCATGGCTCGCACCATAGCCTCGAGCGAGAGAGTGTCCACGCCCAGACCCACTACGAGGACCTGGCGCTGTTGTGACCACGCCGTGCACTCCACCAGCGTGTGGAGCGCCGTGTCATCGCTGCGGTCCTCGCAGTGCTGACACTCGGCCGTGGTTTCCCGGTGTTTTCGCCACAGATACCTACCGAAGCTACCGTGCCCGGCAAGCATCTATGTCAACCGGTAGGAGAGAGCACCGTGTCTTCTCTCAAGCCACTCGTCCATGACCGGTCTGACGGCCGCGATTGTGGCGAATCCCCCCTTTGGTTGCTCAAGTCGCACCTTCCATGTCTCCATGGTTTCCTGGTGGAGCAGGGTCCGCTGGGCCTCGATTTCTCGAGACGCAGGCCTTTGGCCCCGCTCCAGCGCCTCCTTGCGCCATCTGAAAAGTGACGCAAGGGCTCTCGCTTCCAGGTCCCATGGAGGGGTCAAAAACGGAACCCTTATAGATTCGTCATGTCTGTCTGTCTGTCTGTCTGTCCGTCCGTGTGTCACAGCCATTTTTCTCCGAAACTATAAGGCCTATGCTATTGAAACTTGGTAACTAGATGTATTCTGTGAACCGCATTAAGATTCTTATATAATACTAGAAAAAAAGTAGTAAATTTTGGGGGTCCCCATACTCAGAACTGAAACTTAAAATTTTTTTTTTCATCAAACCCATAGGTACGTGTGGGATATCTATAGATAGGTCTTCAAAAATGCTATTGAGGTTTTTAGCATCATTTTTTTCTAAAGTGAATAGCTTGCGCGAGAGACACTTCCAAAGTGGAAAAATGAGTGCCCCCTCCCCTCTAACTTCTAAACTAAGAGAATGATAAATCTAAAAAAAATATATGATGTACAGTCAAGAGCAATAATATGTATACATTGTCAAGGCTCCTAAAATATGTAAACACCTTCGGCTCCAAAACGAAGTACTCAACGTGAAGAGCATAAAATTGTAACCACGAGTTCACACCATAAATATATATACACTATTGCTTCATTAACATGTATTCACGCGTTGATTCATAAGGTGTACTCATCTTATATTCCATTAAATTATATTTAACTTCTCCGCCAAAAACATGTATCTGAACGGTGCTGCATAAATATGTATCCACTTTTGATGAAAACCTCCAAATTAGATATATATGATTTAATATCTAAATAGAACCTTAGACAAAAAGAATGCTGAACTGAAAAAATAATGTGTGCTCAAAATTGCATAGGTTTATATTGATATTTTGCTGGCACCGACTCTCAAAAATATTTTTTAATAATTTGATGTTGTAAATCCCTACTAATATTATAAATGAGAAAGTACCTCTGTCTGTCTGTCTGTGACGCTTTCTCGCTTAAACGGGTGGAGTGATTGAGATGAAATTTGAAATAGGGATAGTTTGAGGCCCTGGGAAGGACATAGGCTACTTTTTAACCGACTGCGCAAAATGGTGGTTATGATTTTACGCGATAACGGCTTCTACGCGGTCGAAGCCGCGGGGAACAGCTAGTATTTGATAAATACAAAAATCGTCATATATGTACCTATAATGTTTGAGGAGTTCCCTCAAGTCCTTATAAACTTTTTTTTCACAAGGAGAGTTCCGCTTATGGACTACCCACGCTGGCGAGGCATGGGCTCGTGTGAGGGGCGCCTGGGAATACTCACTAAAACTCCTTGACACCGATCTGCCTCTGTGACGGTGTTCTGTGATCTGTCTAATGCACCAAAACACTGAAGTCCTCATAAAGCTACCCATCAGGACAATATTTTGAAAAAAAATAATACCAATCTGGAAATATATCCTTTATTCCGGTTTATTCCGGTCTGTAAATGTCTGAGTTATAAGGTAACAAACATTAAAAAAAACCTTCTCTTTTTTTGGAGTCTGTTAAAACACATTCGGGTTTGCGATACCAAACAACCCGTGCAAAGGTTTCAGATCGATTAACTAAAACTAATATTATAATACGGTACTTTAAAGAAAACAAACAAACAAACTTTGTCATTTTCATACACATATATAAGTCCCACAAATTATAATAAAGAATTTTTCTGAGAAAATAGATCGGTGATATTCGTATGGTTCGCGAAGGTGCCCGACCTACAGACATGAACTCTAGCATGCATTCGTTTCTCACAATTTTAAAGAATTTGTTTGTATACAGAGTTATGAAATTTTAGTTGTATACTTATTATTGGTGGAGTGTGTATATATATTTATGATGTGAACCCGTGGTTACAATTTTATGCTCTTCACGTTGAGCCCTTCGTTTTGGAGCCGAAGGTGTTTACATATTTTAGGAGCCTTGACAATGTTTACATATTATTGCTCGTGACTGTACATTGCCATAAAAACTACCAACGAAAATTGGTTTGGACGAGATAGAGCTGGTAGGTTTTTTTTAATACGTCATAAACCGCAATTTTCGGTTAGAAAAATCACTTCCACTGCGAACGTGTTAAAACATCAATCAAAGTTACAACGAACTATAAGAACTTTTATATTATCTTACTTGCTGCTACGAAACCCTTCATGGACGAGTCCAACTCGCACTTGGCCGGTTTTTTTTTGTTTTGGTATCTATTTGTTGTTATACCGGCACCAGAAACACATCAACTGTGAAAATTTCAGCTCTCTATCTATCATGGTTTTTGAGATAGACGGTCTGACAGGCGCCCAGGAGCACTTACAACGTCGATAGTTTCTAAATCGTACAAATTCATTGCGCAAGCGCACCTCCAAGCTCTGAAAATAAAAATGATATTAATCACATCTCATTCATCACGTTATCTCTATTGTATCCGCACCACGTTTCATATTGGCTTGCATGTTTCATTATTAAACTCTTTGATTTGAAACGAGTAGACTATTAATAGCTATCTGATAACGTAGAATAACAATCATATCAATCCAATCAGGCTATCACAGGCCACTTCTTTTTTTTTTAACGTGATGGTAAATCCATCATGGATGCTATAAAAAACGACTCGGGCCGACTAAAAAAAATCACGTAACGCCCAACTGCAACCTATGGTTGGGAGCCCCGGGTAAGCCCTCGGAAGGATGTCCCGGGACTCCCAACAGATCTATGGCCTCCACTGCGGCCTCGCCCAGGGGGCGGTTCGGGTGCTATCCCGCGTCTTTGAGGAGTTTCGGGTGTGACCCCGAGGGGGGGGGGTGGGGTTGGGGCGTGAATCCCTCACGACACGCTGCCGTCATGGGCCTGCTTCTGTAAGGACGGTGAGCAGCTCTATCACCGTCCTCAGGTCATGGAGGTCGATAGTCTTCAGGCCACTGCTGGACGTAGGCCTCCCTCAATTTTGCCCATTAGACATCCTTCCGAGGACTTACCCGAAGCTCTCCGCAGACAGTGGCCTTGTGTGATTTTAGTCGGTAAGTGTCCGGTATAGCATCCATGAGGGATTTTTACACGTAGATAAAATAGAGTTTGATTACCTAACATCTGGTTTATTAGACATGCTGTTACGTAGAAGAGGTCAGGATAAAGTGGTTACGTTATAGTTAAAAGGTTTTTTGTCCAATTTTCTTTGTCTGCCAGAAGCAACTATTCTTTGGATTTGACTTTCGGCATTGCTAGGAGCGACTGTCATCTGACTTACCAAACTGCTAAAGGTGCCTGCATAGTTGCCTCTTCCGTTGATCATCAGGTGCACCTCTAGCATGTGGGTCGCTTGGATCACATAGATCTTGGTAAGGCCCCTTACATTCTTACAAGTATCTTACTTAAACAGTGTAGCTAGAGAATCTTCGCCAAACTAAGCGATTCAAAAGATCTTTTCTCTGTCGAACCATAAAAACTTGAAGAGACTAGCACAGCACACGCACGTGTTTCCATCTACAACCCTGGTTTCTGACCTGGACTGCAGCTTGTGAACCACTGCCAGAAGTCTTATGGACTGTGAGAGTGACCTGACGGTTGACGTCATCATGGCTTTCCAGCAAGCGAGCGGCTTTCAATTTGGCGAGCTTAAATATAAAAAAAAAACCTTTAATTCTAACAACATCACATACATATGATCACGCCTTTCATTCCCTAAGGGGTAGGCAGAGGCATATTATATGCCTACATTTCACCTTTTCAGTAATTGTCCCAGGTGGTGGTGAACCGTATTGCCGGACAACATCACAGAACGATCTTAAATTTCTTACCTAGTCTAGATCATACACTCGCGCCCGTAGAAGCGGGTATACACCAGAACTAACTCCCAAACACGCAAGATGGCACCCGATTCCGAGGCCGCGGTGGTAGCCCAAGCTGAAAATCCTGGGAAATTCTTCCGAGGACTTACCCGGCAGTGGTAGGACACGTGTGGTTTTAGTCGGTAAAAGTCCGTAGCATCACAGGGCGGAAACTCCAGCTTGAATGTGTGCGTGTGCCAATAATGCTAAGCAAGTTCCCTCAACACGTCTATCAACTATATTGACAGCTGTGGCGCGGCAGGGAGTTGCCGATCTGTATGTAATACTATTATATTACCTTTGGTTGCATCCATGATGGAGTTCTATACGTAAAAAAACCTATCTAGATAGATATTCGCATCGTTAGTAACACTGTAACCACATGCCCTGAGCAAATTCTCGCATCTATTCCATGAAACATGCAATGCAATGTCTTAAAATAACTCGTTCTTGTAACACAGCTTTTGCTATCGATTCAGATTATATATTTTGATACGATATCGTTATGCGTCAGATCATCGATGCGATTGGTTACTCACTTTATAGATAGACTAGCTGACCCGCGCAAATTCGTTTGCGCCACATAAGAGAGAGTATTACCTGTTTCCGTCGCATTTACTCCCGTCGCGTTGCGTTTACTCCCGTAGCGTCTCGTCGTTAATATTCAATACCACGTGAGAGAGAGAGAGATAGAAAGGTTTCTCGTCGCGTGTATTCCCGTCGCATTATTTTTAAAAACAATTTCGTTTATGAAAGAGGTATCCCGTGGCATTATTGTAGAAAAAAGTTGATTGCCATTAAAATGGTTATTGTGCACCAACCCAAAGATAGACACATGCTATCGCGCAAGTTTTTTAGAACTTTTTTAAGAGAAACAATTTAGTAGTACATATTTTTTACATAACTATAAATATTTACGCAGCGCACGCAACGAAGCTCTCAAAAGGAATAACTTTTCCCCCGTTTTTAAAACATTTACTATTACTGCTCCGTTTCTATTCGTTGTAGCGTGATGCTATATAGCCTATGTCACTCCACAACGACGTAGCTTTCTATTGGTGAAAGAATTTTTAAAATCGGTTCAGTAGATCTCGAGATCACCCCTTACAATTTAACAAACACACAAACTTTACTTCTTTATAATATTAGAATAGAAGTATAGATAACTAGCGAACGTCACACCAGAGTTTAATCACACGGTTTCATATACATAGCTCCCGTTCTCGTGAGAATACGGGAATAAAATAGCCTATGTTCACCGCAAAGAGTGTAGCTTCCCAACAGTGAAAGAATTTTTCAAATCGGTCCAGTACTTCCGGAGCCTATTCGATGCAAACAATCAAATCTTTCCTCTTTATAAAATTAGTAAAGACTCAATGGCGCCCACGTGGAATTTTGTTCCCGTTTCTAATTCCCTTCGGAACTGATTCCCTGGATGTCTAGGTCTTGACTTTTTATCGCCCATCTGATGGAGAGCAATTGCAATATCTAGCGATTGGGGGCCACTCTTACAATCCACAAGAATATGGACAATGACCCTTAAGTAATTCGTTAGATACGAACACGAGTCACCTAGAATCCGCTTGAAAAGTCTCAAAAGCTTTGAAGCTTTTGAGACTTTTCAAGCGGATTCTCAAGCCATGTGGTTGACCACACAAGAACTCCCTGTAGCGATTAGAATCTCGCCGTTGAAAAAGAAACTCCCAACACCTTCTTATTTTTTATCTCCTTAGGGAAAGCTACTTCCCAAACTATCAAAAAGTCAATAAACAAAAATATAGAGTGAGTCATTGACATAAAGAAGATGAATTTGTAATAGAAAAGAACTATACTCTGTAAAATATAGCTTGATCTCTGTGACAATTATATTAACGTAAAGAAATTTGACTTTTATTTCAAAGGCATAAAGTTGTTATTTACAGTTTGCACCTCTGTGTTCTCACTCTCTGCATTTCAATCACAAAAACTTTATGCCGTTGACATAAAGTCTAGTCTTGTTCACGTTATAGAACTGTCACAGGGATCAAGCTATATTTAACAGAGTAAAGAAATTATCCCAAAACGCCAAGAAACTTAAATGCCATTCAGAATGCCGCTTCTGTCGGTTGAATGTCCATAAATAGGTACGCGAAGATTACCCGCGCGTGTCGGAACCAGCATCACAGGGATTACTATAAGGAAGACAAAATATTCGTTTATCTAAAATACACACGACCCGTTACAGCCATGAACTTCCTTATCGCGTCGCTTCATAGTAAAACGCCTCCTGAAATGCTCCTGAATGTTTTGCTAAGATATACATATATTGGAATAGCTAATGGCTGCGGCTTCGCTCGCGTAGTGAACTTTTCCCGTTTCATACAGCAACTTGTTCCCGATATAAAAAGAGATAGATAACTCTGGTTCTCTGATGGTTAACCTCGTTTCGGAGTATTCAAAGATACTCAAAGACACTCCAAGCATCTTTAATGGTCTGGATCAGCCACTCTTTAATTGACTTTCCTATTCAGGTATTGATCCTTCTGGCGGTTTTGTAAAGTTCTTGCCAAGTCAGATATTTTGCCCAAGTTAGATATATCCTGAACAACTTCAAGCATTGATCCTTCGACGTAGATTGGTCATAGCACGACTTGCTCATACGACGTAGGGACAATACCTAAGAAATAAATCTGTATGCTAAATTTGAGCTGTGCATTGATATATACTTAGTCTAGTTACCTTTTCTACACATACCTAGGTACTTGATTTTTCTCGAAAACCGGAACAAAAAACCATTCTTCCCGTTGTCCTGATTATCCCGATAGTCGCTGCATAAAAGAAAATTCTCTCGATACGTACTCGTATCTATCCGACGCACACATATTGTCATCCGCTAAAAGCTTAATGTCCCAGTTTCTGTCGTTCACAGATATTGGAGCTTTCTTACTGCTAGCTTTTATGTTGCGGTACATTTCGAAGCCACAATTGAGCACTATTTTTATACTCGTGCTGTCCTTTATCGCGTTGCAACAGACCGGTTTGTGGCTATCTGTTCTTGAAAGGCACATCCTGTCCCACTTTTTAGACAATCCATAAGGCATGTGATCGACAGTGGTCAACGTAGCCTATGAACTTTTGCAATTTTATCAAAGGTGGCCACACTCATGCTGCTGATTCCGCAAAAACCGTCTAAAAACCTTTTGAAGAACACCTTAATGCACACATTGAGGAAAGCAAATGTGATCGAAAGTAGTCACCGTTTGCAAAATCAAAGTTGCTAAACTCGTGCTGCCGATCCTCAAAAATACCTTCTAAGACTCCTTTTGGAGAAATCCATACCGCAGGCGTTTGAAAAAACCAAGACAGAGGAGTAATTCCACAATCTAAGCGTGCACGAAAGCAAGCCCCTAAGAGCACCTTGGTGGAGCAAAAGTCTGAACACCTGTCGACTTGTCCTGCCTGCTCCTGTCTATTTCAACACGGCAGGGCAAGTGTAACACTTCTGCTGTTGTTCCAAAATCCATAAGCTACAGTGACCTCTATTGATCAGATTGGTCGTAAGCTTCTCTGAATAATAAAAACAGAATACTCGTAGTGCTCGTAGTTACAAACTTTTCCTATTTATTAGCTTTCCTATTTATTATTTATCTGAAGATGAAGTTGTTCTGTCTTCTTCGTTTATATTGAAGGCAAAGTATTGATTACTTATTTTGTCCGGATCAGTAATTCTTGTTCTGAATGTTATGCGTAGTCGACAAAGTTGTTTGGAACTTTTGGGAAGTAAAGATTGGATCTGCATAACAATGAAGATACAGACGACGACGTCAAGCCGTTGAAGACGATAGTCAAGCCTTTTTCCCCGACGGGGTAGGGAGAGGCATAGGCCGCCCGCCCACATGTGGCAATTTGCAGTTTTCTCCGCAGTGGTGGTGGCCTGGTGGGTGGTAAAGATATTTTAAGGTCTTGAAAGTCATAAGGTAAAATTTACAAGTCTGCCGATGAGTTCTATAACTTGCCTTCCGACTAGGTGCCTTGTTTCTCCCGGGTTGAACGACATTGGTCAAATCTGATATTCGTCAAATCGGCATTTCGTCCAATGTGACAATGGTCAACCAGCCTGCTATTAGTAATCTTCACTACGTGAGTTTATGTCCTTATTCAAAGTAGAAAGCAAACAATGTATTTACATGTTTTGTATATGATTACTTTTATTTTATTCCCATATTTTATTCCCACGGGAACAAAATACAGACACATACATGCGGGTTTCTCCAGAGGCGTTCCCCATTAAGTCATACAATAAAAAACATTAACTCAAATAAGAGTTTCGAGGTCACCCCTGAAAGTTAGTGTCAAGCAAGAGACTCGTCCATTTTATTTTGTAAATTATGCTGGAGCGTGGGCGGGAAGACGTGACTTGATTATGGTTAACTGAATCGATATTTTGTGTTGGTATTTTCAGATTTTACATTACAAGATGTTCTTGTTTTATTCCATCTTAGCGTAGAGTAGCGGTTACTTCCAACATGACTGCGTCGATAGCACAGTGGTAAATGTATGCAGGACTGACCGTTCGAATCCTACATACATACATACATATGGTTACGCCTTTATCCCCGAAGGGGTAGGCAGAGGCATATTACATGTCCACGTTTCACCTTTTTTTAGATTTTGCCCAAGTAAAGTAATAGGTGGTTGAAATAAACAGGCGCAGGTTGTGACTGCCCGCTGTTGTTTTCAAGCCGCCTATAAAGGCTTTCAACTTGGCTTAACGACTGCCATTTTACTGGCAACCGGGACCAACGGCTTAACGTGCCTTCCGAAGCACGGAAACGCTCAAATAAATGTCACAAAGTGGTCACATGGATGGTCACTATCCAAGGACGGGCCACAGTGAAAGTTGCTTACTGCAGTGATCGTTTACAGAAAACTGAGTCCGCGGGGCCACGAGCGCTTCCCGTTCATCATCACGTTTGAATCCTAGGTTGGAAGAAATGCTTTATCATAAAAATGTTTGATTCAGATTGGGTGTTTCTTATGTATCGAGAGACCCGATGGCAGTCGAGTCAAATTTCTACGACCATACGGTCTAAAAAAGAGATGGCATTGCAGCATAATAATATGCACGTTTCCTCCTTATAACCTAACTAAACTATGTAAAATTTCATGTTCATCCATCACCAAAGCCGATATGTTTAAAAAAAAACCAATTCCCTCACAAATGCATTACATGATCAAGTAAAGGTTTAAACGTAGGTAAAGTAAGGAAGCGACGCAATTCCCATTTCGTTCCCAAGACGGATAGTTTCCGCCTCGTGATGAATTTATCATTGTACTGTAGGAACAGATGGACGTATGTGGGTCGAGTTGGGTGGCCATGATCTACTTGATTGGGAAGATATTACGGACTGGATGTGAATGCTGTATTCCCAAGAGTATGTTTGCTCTCCATATTTCTTTTTAATGCCTATCGTAGAGTCCAATTGTCACTAGGGGCAGATATTCTGTACTTACCTGAAAATGTTGATAGATCTATTTATTAACATTACACTTTTATTTTACTTTCAGATTTTGCTGGACATGTGCTTCAGATAACTAGGTGAGTAATGATTAATGATTATTTAGTTCTTAAAGGGCTATGTTACAGTCCGATATTGTATTGACAGAAAAACGTAATTTATTTTTTAACTGACATCAAAAAGGAGGATGTTACTGAATTCGACAGTACACTTTTTTAAGTTACTTTTTATTTTAGTTATCAGTGAGGCTTCCCTTTTTTATCATTTTTTCTTCTAACAAGAAAACAATAATGTTTAGCAAACATCTTATTGTCAAGATAAAGAACCACAGTTAGAGAAAAGTTTACGGGTTGTAAACTTTTCTCTAACTGTGGTTCTTGGTATTGACAGAAAAACGTAATTTATTTTTTAACTGACATCAAAAAGGAGGATGTTACTGAATTCGACAGTACACTTTTTTTAAGTTACTTTTTATTTTAGTTATCAGCGAGGCTTCCCTTTTTTTATCATTTTTTCTTCTAACAAGAAAACAATAATGTTTAGCAAACATCTTATTGTCAAGATAAAGAACCACAGTTAGAGAAAAGTTTACAACTCCTCTTTGATAATACGTTTCTTTTTTATTCCACCAACCTGTGTAGGTAATCAATTCACAGATTTTAATACACGTCACTGGATATCGATAATTTTACGCAAAACGCAGCAACCGGTTATTCTATTTTTTTTATTAATAGCTTAAGAAATCAGTACTGTCCTGATAAAAACGTGTGAACTGGTTACACTACAACTTGCATTCGATTTTACAACTATGTATAGACGAATGATACCGTGTTTGTTCTTGTGAACAATTATACGCTAAAGAGGTGATGTTTGGTTAGAGCAGACTGCCTGTTTGTGATTCTTTGTAATGGTGGTATTAAGTGGGCTTGGATTATTAATGAATAAGCTTGTAACAGATTGAGATGGGGCTTAAGTTGGTCTTCAGAATTTAAGGGGTGCAGTAGAGGTTCTATACGACGGTATAGAGCCTCTACTGCCTCGGTTCTCGGGTAAAACAGCTATTGTATGGGGGTAACAGAGGACAGAGGTGATGCCCAACATAGATGAGTAAAAATATGATTGTAAGTATAAAATAAATACCTAGGTAGGTACGCGGCATCGCGATCTCTCGTGTTGGTAGAATCTCAGTGAAGTGTGGAGCGAGAAGGTGCACATTTTGGCGAAAAACAGCTTTAGAATACCCCATCATTGCTAACAGAACTCTGAACATGTTGGTACCGTTTGCTACCACTTTAAGATGCGAGAGTGGCTTCTCAACTCTGGTAACATTGAAAATAAATCCAGAAACCATCTGAACTAGGGAATGCAATTCCGACACGAGATCGCAAATTCAATATCCCCCAGGATTAGAAATATCAATCCTGCTAGATCCCGGAACTTTCGGGATCTCATCTAGTTTAAAAAAGAAATTGGTGACTGAACACGATGAAAACTGCTTGTTCGTAATAGTCACAGCGCTGCACAGCCCCTCGTCAGGCACTTCACACGCGTGGGGCTAGATCTGGCGGATAACCAGTTTGGTTTCCGTCATGGGTGCTCCGTCGTGGACGCGATCATACGCATTCGAGACCAGACTGAGAAAGCAATATCGCAAAGCGAGGTGGTGATGCCGGTGTCTCTTGACATCGCCTTCAACACTTTGGCCTGGAGCTGCGTTAGGGAGGCCTTTCTCCTAGGCATACCTCCGTCGAATTGTCGGGGCTTATCTTTCCAAGAGGACCATAACTTACCTGAGCTGGCTGGGATCGATTCGGCGAGATTCAGCGGTGTTCCGCAGGGATCGGTCCTAGGACCGCTTCTGTGGAACATCGGGTACGATTGGGCGCAGCGCGGCCCGTTGCGTAGAGACAGACACACAGTTATTTAAACTTATAACACCCCTCGTTTTTCGTCGGGGGTTAAAGATAAAAAAAGACGTGTTAATTTTGAAATTAAAAAGCACCCCACCATCCTCAGCCCCCGATCATGGAGGCCGATAGTCTTGGGCGAAGAAAAGTCTGCAGCGTCCTGTCCGCAGACTGCGGAACTCGGGTGGTAGAGTTCTCTCCCGCAGAAAGACGCAGCGGTGTCCCACTAACTCCCACTGGAGATCATGGGACCATGGTCTCTACAGGAGATGGTCTCGAGCCAGAGAATGTCCAAGTCCATACTTGTTACGAGGACCAGGCGCTGTAGCGCCCATGCTGTGCACTACATCAATGTGTGGAGCGCTGTGTCCTCGCAGCGTTCCTCGCAGTGCTGGCACTCAGCTGTGGTTTCCCTGTGTCCCCCTGAGATGGTGCGATATACTTATCACCTTGACGGCCATAGCCTTCTGCAGGCTAAGTAGTACAGCCGCATTGCGGGCCGTCAAGGTTTCCGCTCTTACGGGGGCCCCATAGGGATAAAAGTAAAGCACTCCGCACTATCCCAAGGCAGTCTCCTGCAGGGTGCGTTGGGTCCTCTTATGTTGGACAACAACCGCGAGAGTGCGGCTGTTGCCCCTCAGTTTTGGGACCGAACTTCGGAAGTTCTGAAGTCTCATCGGCCATCGAGTACGAGTCCCAGATACTCCATCGAGGGCTCAGTACCGATGCTGACGCTCCCTACTTTTATGCTGGATCCAGTAGGTGGCCTATTCCAAGGTTCGTGAAAGCACAGAGCTTCGGATTGGTAAAGGGCGACCTCAAGACAGCGGCCGTATTTGACCCACAACTTGAGCAACGCCTTCCGTGGCCTTTAGGGCTGCGTCTCGGTGAATTGCTCATCGCGCCGTAATGAGGGTGTCATCGGCGTAACACGTTACGTCGACACTTCTAAGCAACGTGCCGCGCAGCACCCAATCTTACCCGATGTTCCACAGAAGTGGTCCTAGAACCGATCCCTACGGAACACCGCTGATTCTCGCCGAATCGACCCTAGCCAGCTCAGGTAAGTTTTGGCCCTCTCGGAAAGATAAGCCCCGACAATTCGACGGAAGTAGGGAGGCACGCCGTGATAAATAAGGTCTTCCCTAACGCAGCTCCAGGCCAAAGTGTTGAAGGCGATGGCGATGTCAAGAGACACCGGCATCACCACCTCGCTCTGCGATATTGCTTCCTCCGTCAGATCTCGAATGCGTATGATCGTGTCCACGACGAAGCACCCCAGACGGAAACCAAACGGAAATTGAGATATTTATCATTTCTTGCTTTCCTGAATTGCTTTCTTGAATTTTTTTTAATTGGGGGTAAAATCTGTTTCTCTAACATGGCATAGGGGTAACAGCTCTGAAAAGGTTAGGAACCAATGCTCTACTGCACCCCTTAGGCTTTCAAGTAAGACGTCACTTGCTAGTGATGTACCTGACACCTGCCTATGAAGGTTGAGAGGTAGAGAAAAAAAAACTTGAAACAAAACTAAATAAAATAAATAAATATTCACGGACATCTCACACAACGCTATCTGATCCCAAAGTAAGCTAGGAATAACCTGCTTGTGTTATGGGTATCAGACCACGGATATTAATACTTATATACTTTTAAATACATACATATTATACATAGAAACACCCAGACTCTTGAGACAAACATTTATGGGTCACACAAATATTTGTCTCCGGTGGGAATCGAACCCACGACCTCCAGCGCCGCAGGCGGTATCACTACCGACACAGAGGCAGTCAACTCTGTCTGTACACACCCGTTTGGCCATCGTAGTACAAAAGGATGTGGTGGTTCTCTGCCAACATGCAATTGGAAGAGTCCAACATTTTCCTAAAGCTCTCCATTTTTTGATATTTGATCTCTTCGCCCCAGTTGCGGGATACTCTTACGATGGAAAACTCCATTCAAAACAACAAATTTGACCCATTCATGGATAAAACCGCATTTCCTTCCTCAATTTACATTTAAAAACAATTGTAATAAAGCCTTATCTTGTCATTGTAACGTTAATTTATGGAATGGCAATAAAACCAAGCGATAACGGTCGTTAGTGTCAATGTGACACATCAATCAATCTGAAGTTGACAGCTGTCAGTACGACTGTGACATTTAATATAAATAGAGTGCCTCCGTGCGTTTTTATAGCGCTAAGGTGGCTAAGCATACGGCCTGCCTGATGGTAAGTGAGCACTGTGACCTACGGAGGTTTGAACTCCAGAAGTTCTACGCTCGCGCTGCCCACCTGTCCCACAAAGGCATTTTCAGACCCCTTTTAAAGAACCCGTACCTACCGTAGACCGTAGACTTTCGAGAATCCCGAGGCAATGAGTTCATTCCACGTACGAAAGCGTGCGCGATAGACTGCCCCTATCGGATCTTACCATACACGAGCGCTCTGGACGTAAAGTGTGAGAATGTACATCCTGTTTGGACGCATGTCCTTTCCCAAGCTCTATTCTATTTCTGTACCAAAATTTCATCAGAGTCGGTTTAGTGGTGAAAGCTTAACAGGCAGTTACTTTGAGAAGTACGGATTATAAAGAAATAAACTTGTGAGTTCAGATGTTAGGGTTAATCTCAGAAATTATTAACCCGTTTTGAAAGAGATATATTACAATAAACCTACGAATTTTATTCTTCAATAAACCCATCAATCAAGCGACCCTTATAGTAAACAGGCCCATACAATTGACCTAGTCCTATTATTTGTCAAATTTGTCTTTTTACATTATTTTATTACCTTTCGTGTCTGTGTGATAGCCATAAAAACATCATAAGCAATAAAAAATAGTTGGCCGTAGATATATCTCAAGGACATCTTATATTGCTCTGTATATTCGCAAGACATCCATTTTGAGGACGAAATGTGCTATAAATTCTGAGCCCCTGATGGTTTGGTAAGAAACTATTTTTGGGCATAGAATATATGGCAAGGGATCCAATAGGTTTTCGGCAATTTTAATGCGATTATATGTATGGTAGGGTATGGGCACAGTATAAAGAGTACTAACCAGTATTGTAGCTCCCTACAAACGGACGAAGCGCAAGCTATACCTACGATTCTCGTTTTCGGCAGGCCTTTCAGCACGCTAGCAGGCGATTGTGCCGAGTAGACGAATGGACGGTGTGTCGTTTTTTAGATAGTAACCGCGCGTGTTTTATTTACTAAAAATATTTAATATGACAACTTGAGTCTATTGTGCTTGTTTTGGTTGCATGCATTCGTCAATACCCAGAGATAACGTTTTTTAGATTACCTGGAAACTTCGAAAGGTAAGACTATAAATTGATTTTACTTAAGTACTATTTGGTACTATACTACTAGTTGACTAAAGTTAAACAAAGTGATTGACACGAGTGAACTGGGTAGTTACATGAAGTAGGTATGTTTGTGTTTAAAACTAGACTTGTGCTTGCTCAGTCAGTGAACGGTGCGATCCAATATAGTACAATATCCAAAAAGAAACTAGTTCAGAACTCTAGTACGTGTAGGTAGTACATTTAGTTCCGTTGTCAGTTCGTAGTTATTTAATTGAGAGCAATGATTTAGGTATGTTTCAAGAGTATTCATTTCTTTGTGGATGACCGATGTTACAGTACACGCTAAGTAGTGTACTGTAACATCGGTCATCCACAAAGAAACAAACCGTATGACTTTGATTGACAGCATTTATGTTACCTTTGATTTTTATTACACGCATAGAGACAAATATGAACTTCCAAAATTTAACACAACTTGACAATGTACGAAAAGTACTAGTGTACTAGAGACTGACTAGTACCTTCAAATCGAAAAATAGTTTTAATTTTGTAAATCAAAAATTTAACGCAATGATTATAAAGACTAGAATTCCGTGATTCTATCACTGACGAAACATGTGATGAGCCGATTATTATTGTCTACGCCGCTTACTCGTTTTCAAATTTCTATACCCGTCTCACTCCATCGTTAGTAGATAACGGGCGCTGCGCCGCCACGCCGCCGCCCCGCGCCGCCAGCCGTTGCGGGGATATTATAATGCAATAAATGATTATTTATTTATTTTATTTATATTATTACTCACAAAGTATTTTTTTGTTTAAATAAAAAAGGTACATATTTACTCGAAATTGAAGCCGGTTGTCAGTAAAACGACAATCCTTAATACAGATTGAAGGCCTTGTGGGCGGATTGAAAAAATTGAACTGCATTATGCTCACTATATAAACGCGTACGTAAAACTATAAGGTAAAATGTGGGCGTATACTATGCCTCTGCCTACACCTTCAGGGATAAAGGTGTGACTATATGAATGTATGTATGCACATATTTACAATCGCAATACTAAATAGAAAATCAAAGTAGGCACATATTATTAAAATGCTGTAGGTGGGCAGCCCTATCGCATGCTTACGTACCGCGCGGCTGTAGGCATTTATTTCTAAAACCCGGCCGAGTCAAACTACAGTATACAGTGGTATGGGTGACAGCAGTATTTTACATTTACGAAGGCGTTTCTGTGCTTGGGAAGCCACGTTAAGACGTAGGTCTCAGCTGCCAGGAACATTGTTTTCGTTAAGTCAACTTGAAGTATTAGGTTCGTCAAATAGACGCAATTCGCGTAATGGAAAACCTTGGTGGTTTTCCCAAGCGCCTATAGTGTATGTGGTTCTTCAAAAGGGATCTTAGAAGGTTTTTACTCGCTCGGCAGCGCGAGTGTGGCGTCTCTGGTGTTGCAAACGTTCATAGGCTGCAGTGACCACCGGTACATCTGGTGGGGCCGTATGCTTGTCTGCCACTTTAGTGGTATAAAAAAATGGCGGTTTCTGTATTACGTTCGCCAGATTGTCGCCGCCCGCCTCGGCGACATCTAGCGAATGGGCGCCACTCTCAGAGTCTATGACTTCTGAGAGTGGTCCTCAAGTTGGCGGCCCAATGGGATGTTTGTTTCATCGTGAAGTAAAATTCAGCAATAATATCGACAGTGCATGCTCTACCAGAGCACGTGTTCCCCCCCAGTTACCACCCTAGATCTATCCGAGGGCTTACCCGGGACTCCCGGCCGTAGACAGTTGTACGGCATCGTGTGGTTGTAGTCGGCAGGAGTCCGGCATAGCATCCATGTAGATTTCCACACGTAAAAAAACAAAAAAAAACCATCCTGGATCGGATTTGAAACTTTCCTCGAACAATTCGATCCGGTTACAGGTAGATAGATACTATTTAAGCGTGATGTTTTAGAGATGTCGGATTTCAAGAACTTAACTCTACTACAAAAATGTCCGCGCCCTAAGAAGTTTTCACTTCAAAAAGCTTAAGAAAGCACGCACAAGATGAGGCTGCATTGATGGGCTGCTGAGTGAGCGATGACCTTAATATTACGTAAAACATAACATCAATCAACACCACAGCTTAACTATGCGTTGTATACTGCCAAGTATAATATCAAATCAACTTGTTATTCAAATCTCAACTTAACGTATATAGCATAAGGTTGGAATTCGATTGAACGTTCTTCCATAATTGTATAAAAATAGCCAGATGCTTACCATGTGGGGGGAACGTAGTGTGAGAATAATAACATGAGCATAATTGCGATGATTAATTATGTAAAGTCTACTTATGGGTTAATCACCTTCGCTGGTATGCAGTGCTTGAAGCTGCTTTATCGCTAAACGTCAAGGTTCAAACATTGTTGGACGTAGACCTCATCCAATTGACGCTGAAACACACGGTTCTGCGACTTTAGCATCCAGTCACTCCCCTGCGACTCTTTCTACTGCCTTTGTACTGAGGATAACAACAAATTGTACAGGTCAGAGATGGTTTCCTAACCACCAATTGTCCTGGAACGGGTTCCTAGCGCTCGCTCGTATTTTTTTAATATTTACCTTGCAAAATTGACGTCGCCACCAGCCTGATGGAAAGCCGTGGCGCATCTAGCGATTGGGGACCACTTATGACAGTGGTCCTCACGTTGGCGGCCCTGTGATGTGCCTCTTCACGCTCCGCTTGAAGAACCCGGGATTGTAAGATGAGGGAAACACGTGTGCGGGCAGGTCGTTCCATGTTTTTATAGTTCGTCGTTCGCGCGCTCTCTATCCATTCTCCTCTTAGAGCAGAAGTAGAAACGCTCCCTCAGGGGTATCTTGGCGTACCTTTACCGGCCTCCGATGGCTGGTGGTGGTTTAGTCGGTAGTCTGTCCACTCTTGGCCAGGAAGCACCACATAAATGCACCTTACCGATTCCGCATAGATGAGCGAAGTCCCTGAATGCATTCCACCAAGTACAAACCAAAACTTACTCTTTGTCTTGACTGCGTTGTTGTTGACTGCCTCTGTGGCGTAGTCGGTAGTGATACCGCCTGCGGCGCTGGAGGTCCTGGGTTGAATTCGCGTGTCGGTCCAAATATTTGTGTGATCCACAAATGTTTGTTTCGGAGTTTGGGTGTTTTTTTTTTTTTTAACGTGAGGGAAAATCCTCGTAGGATGCTATGCCGGACTCTTACCGACTAAAAAACCTCACGTAACGCCCAACAGCCTATGGTTGAGAGCCCCGGGTAAGCCCTCAGGAAGGATGTCCCGTGACTCCCAACAGGCCTACGGCCGCCAATGCGGCCTCGCCCAGGGGGTGGTTCGGGTGCAATCTCGCGTCTATGGGGGGTTTCGGGTGTGACCCCGCTTCTAAGGGGGGGCGTGCGTGAGTGCTCACGTCACGCTGCCGTCATGGGCCTGCTTCTGTAAGGACGGTGAGCGGCCCTCTCACCGTCCTCAGACCCCCGGTCATGGAGGCCGATAGTCCTCGGCGAAGACACGTCGGCGGCGCCCAGGGCGCCGACTGCGGAACTCGGGTGGGAGAGTTCTCTCCCGCACCCGGCCCGCCGCCTCCTTCGCGAGCATGACCTGCTCGCAGAAAGAGGCGGCGCAGTCCCACTTACTCCCGCTGGAGAGCATGGCTCGCACCATGGCCTCAAGCGAGAGAGTGTCCACGCCCAGACCCACTACGAGGACCTGTCGCTGTTGTGCCCACGCCGTGCACTCCACCAGCGTGTGGAGCGCCGTGTCATCGCTGCGGTCCTCGCAGTGCTGACACTCGGCCGTGGTTTCCCGGTAGACGCGCCATACTCTAACAAACGAGATTTCAAACGCAATCCTCAAATACACACATTAATAAGACTACACTCGCTTATAAATATTTTTTACGTAATTGTCACCACGCACAATAGCAATATACGAATAGAAAAAGAGTAAAAGAGAAGGAATATGGACTCCGATTGCAAGTGGAGCACCTGCTTTCGAAGTTTTGACTCACAACAGTGCGAGCAACGCTGCTAATTAGCTCAGTTTATAGGTTTCAAAATCGGTGCGAAGGGCATGTCTACCTCAGTTTATATAGAAGTCTTTGCTTTGGGCTAGCTAGATGATGTTGTGTAAGATTGTCCACAAATATTTATAAAAAAAAAAAAAATCACGCTTTAACGACGGAAAGGATCTAGCTGAAATTTTTTTACAGGGATATATGATATTTGGAATACACACACAAGCTACTTTTGATCCCTGGAATATGTTTCCATGGTGTGTGGAACCGGAACTGAATTTACCTTCTAATTTATACTCTTAAGGAATTCTCTAATCTAGTGTCAAGTAATATTACCTCAAGAGACTGTTGATTCAACACGAAACTGTCACAGCCGTTGTTTATGCAAACATTATGCTCTGCGGGGGAGTACTGAGTACTGGATCACAATTACAAATAGTAAATAGATGCTGGATATAGATCAGAAGCTTGAAGGGCGCGTCCGCAAAATGCACAAAAAGACATTTAGGATTTTGGAAATATTCAAGAACTTACTTCATTACATGACACTAAAATGAAAACTTAAATTCTTAATAGATGAGCCTACAATAACACCGTGCGCTTTTTACAATATAATTATTTACTTGCGAAAAAACCTCTAAAAATCATCGAAATTTCCCCTTTGTCAATTTGATTATTTCTGCTATTTCGATTTTTTTTTCTTATGTAAATAATTATTTTGTAAAAAGTGCACGGTGTTATTGTAGTTTCATCTATTAAGAATTTAAGGATCCATTTAAGTGTCATTTAATGAAGTGAGTATTTCCAAAATCCTAAGTGCATTTTTTGCGGACTAGCCCCTTAAGGTTTTCTAGTTCTTGGGATGGACGAATGTTTGTACTCTACTATCTACTGCTCTATTACAACTGACCCTTATCAGTTGTCTAGATACTATAGCAAAAGCTTCCTAAGGCCCGGGCTAGACGGAAAGATAGCAATTGTAGGTTATAGTATTTCCTATCCATTAGCAGATTGTTCATCAGCTCCATCATCAATAGGTTTATTATTTAATACTGGCGGACGTCACGGGGTTTTATCCACGAACGCACGTGCCCATTCCCGTGGGAATACAGGAATTCCCTGCCTATTCACAGCAAACAAGCAATCAAATCTCTCCTCTTTATGATATTCGTATATATGTATGTGGCCATAGCATTTTGCGACATCTAATAAAAGTATTATTATCAAAAGAGAGCTATCATGAAGATCAACGTGTGGGGTCGATTATGGTGTTCGCGAGTTTTTATTTATGTCGTTTTCGTAAAACACTGTTTATTAGAGAACTGAATTGACTTATAGGGTTGTCACTTGTCACTTTGTGGTTTGGTGCTGCATTGTTTTTTTTTTACATTTGAAAATGCTTCTAAGATGCTATGTAGGAGTCTAAAGGGCCCCACTCACTAACAGTTTACCGGACGATATTAATCGGTCAGTTAATTGCAATAGCCCACACACTAACAGTTCTGTTGAAGGTTTTGGACGGACGACTAATACGAACTGATAGTGTGTGGCCGCTCGACGATTCCGTTCAGCGCCGACAGATATCGGCCGGACAGTTTATAGCCTTGCGCGCGATTGACCACACATTAGCAGGTAATCGGCCGGTGGCCTGTCGATCTAAGTCTTGTATCAGTTGCAGGCCGACAGTTTTAAGTTTTTCGACTTGTTTAATTTTGCCGTCAAAATGGACAACAAACTTCAATTTGAGTCTACGTTTATTGAGCTAAATAGAAGTTTCCCATGTTTATGGAAGGTGGAAGATGATTTTTATCACCAAATAAACGATTGAAGGATGATGCTTACAACAAATTGTTAGCATATTATCAAACCACAATACCTTCGGCAACAATTGACAATGTGAAAAGTAAAAATAATAATCTTAAAAGCACATTCAGAAAAGATTGATTATATTACTTAAGTATATGAAAATTGCTAAATACGCTTTTTGGTAGGTAGTTATCTAGAGGGATAAACCTATATATCTTATAACTATCTATAATTTACACAGATTAAAAGAACATACCTACGTACTTTTAAATTATTATAAATTTAAATATATAGGCATTTATTTATTTATTATTATTATCCAGTTTATAATAGTTTGACAAAAATATGGTGGATAAAAATATGGTAAGTGAGTCGTGAGTACGTACCATATTTTTATTTTGTACTTATTCATTAAATATCCGCTTATTCATTAAAATAACATGTTGACTTGTGATCATTTGCTGAATGTAGTGTATGGACCCTCAAACCGATATCAGACCATGGCCGACGGGCGATCGCACGGTGGGAAACTGCCGACTCTCAACTGTTAGTGTGTGGTCGCAAGACTGACAGCAGGGCCTTGCCGGCAGGCCAAAATCGCTTTAGTGTGTTGGCGCTATTGGTCTAGGACGGCAGGCCGTCCGATAGGACCAGAGACTGCAGGCGGACTGTTAGTGAGTGGGGCCCTTAAGACGGCAAGACTTGCCTACTGAAACCACACGGTGCCCTCCTATCACTGCCTAAGGCCGGGAGCCCCAGGAAATATATCTTAATTTGTTTATAGCTAGTGATTACACTTTCATAATGTCAGTGCCGCGCCCGCGTGATGAAGTTTTCTCGTACCCGTCAGTCACAGAAACTTCTCGGCATAAAAGCAACCGATGTCCTTCCCAATCTATTATCTTTACCGAAAAAATCGCTAGTTCTGCCGTGAAAGTGACAGATAGAGTTATTTCGCATCCATGGGCTAATAAAGATCGCGGTAGCTTTTTGGATGCGAATGGCATCTAACATAGTGTTGTGATGACCCGACCTGAGGAGAAGGCCGATGCCCAGCAGTATGCATCAATCGGTTGATAAGTTAATGAATATTTAAAAAATAATTCGGGTCTAAATTGTCGCAGCTGAAGCCATTTTAATGTAGTTAGTTGTAAACTTTCAAAACATTCCACCCACTTAACTTGTTACCAACTCGTAACTTATTCGAGACAGCCCTGAGTAGAATACTTCGCGTTCTTCGTAGCGTAGGCGGTGTCGCGAACTCGTAATTTTTAATGCAGTGTCTGTATGTAAACGAGATGGAGTTATGCGTGCGTGCGAACCTGACTGTAAAGACGACTTATGTTGCGTTAATTACTACTAGAGATTCGCTGGCTGTCGAAGATTCTTCAGTAATTCGAGTCGAACCTTTTGTTTCGTACAAAAAAAAAATAGCAGAGAATCACGTTTATTGTATGGGGCCCCCTTAATCCCCCCCTTTTCCCTAATATTATTAAGTATTTTTTGTTGTAGCGGCAACAGAAATACATCATCTGTGAAAATTTCAGCTCTTTAGCCATTACGATTCCTGAGATACAGCCTCGTGATGGACAGGCAGACGGACGTCGAATTCTCATGAATAGGGTTCCGTTTTTACCCTTTTGGACTCTGAACCCTAAAAACAGCGAACTTACCTCGGTATGTCCTGTGTTTTCTAATGTCAGAACTGGCAGCCGCCTCTTTCTGCGAGCAGGTCATGCTCGTAAAGGAGGCGGCGCGCGGCGGCGGCGGGGCGGGAACGGGAGAGAACTCTCCCACCCGAGTTTCGCAGTTGGCAGCTAGGGCGCCGCCGACGTGTCTTCGCAGAAGACTATCGGACTCCATGACCGAGGGCCTGAGGACGATGAGAGGGCTGCGTACCGTCCTTACAGAAGCAGGCCCATGACGGCAGCGTGAAGTGAGAGATTCACGCACTCTCCCCCTTAGAAGCGGGATCACACCCGAAACCCCCCTAAAGACGCTGGATAGCACTCGAACCACCTCCTAGGCCCTAGGCGACGCCGCAGTGGTAGCCGAGGGTCTGTTGGGAGTCCTGGGACATCATTCCGAGAGCTTACCCGGGGCTCCCAACCATAGGCTGTTAGGCGTTACGTGAGGTATTTAGTCGGTAGGAGTCCGGCATAGCATCCATGATGGGTTGTCCCTCACATTAAAAAAAATGTCAGAACTGGTGAATAATACCTTTTCCTGTCCCTTTGGAGAAAAATGTATGCGTGTAATGAAAAGAGAGTAGTTATAGTTTCAAATAACTCTTCAAATAACCACACGACACTCGCTCTCACGAGTACTACCACATCTGATAATATCGCACTATAAAATACGAATGTAGGTCGCACATTTCAGCTATTCCCATTAGCCCATTAAAGTCGTGCATGTTTTCGTAATGAGATGCTTTAATTGTACGCCATTGTCAACTGAGATTCACTCCCTTTATTTAAAACTGTGGCCCCCGACTTCACCCGTCTTTTACTCCGAACACCACACAGTTTCAATTTTGTTTATGCGTAACTCAATTTTTTTATCTAAAACTAGCTGATAAGCTGACCCGCGCAACTTCGTTTGCGCCACATAAGAGAGAGTACTACCTGTTCCCGTCGCATTTACTCCCGTCGCGTTGCGTTTACTCCCGTAGCGTCTCTTTGTTAATATTCAATACATAACTACTGCCCGTTCGCTCTAACTTTGCCGTTCGGCTCCATACTAAAGTCGAATTTTTGACTAGACGAAGTAAATTGACAGCAACTAATGTCACTTCTTCTTATAATGTTGCGTATTTTCTATGGCAAAGTGACATTAGCTACTGTTAATTTACTTCGTCTAATTAACAATTCGGGTATACGCCTCTACGCCAGCGGCAAAGTTAGAGCGAACGGGTAGTATAAATATTTACGCAGCACATGCAACGAAGCTCTCAAAAGGAATAACTTTTCCCCCGTTTTTAAACATTTACTATTACTGCTCCGCTCCTATTCGTTGTAGCGTGATGCTGTATAGCCTATGACACTCCACAATAACGTAGCTTTCTATTGGAGAAAGAATTTTTAAAATCGGTTCAGTAGATCCCGAGATTACCCCTTACAATTTAACAAACACACAAACTTTACTTCTTTATAATATTAGTATAGATAAGAGTAGTGTGAGGCTCTCCATAGAAAGGGTGATAATGAAAAATTATGGGACCTTTAAAACGGATTTACGGTTAAAGTATTCATGTGATTTTTTTTTCTTCATTTTTGTAATGTTTCATAACTGATGCCACGTCACGTGACGAAATTTGAACAGGTAGTTTTGTTACACCCAATATACTATATTTATTATAAATATTGTTTTTGTTTGTTTGTTTATTTGTAACGAATAGGCTCCGGAACTACTGGACCGATTTGAAATATTCTTTCACTGTTGGGAAGCTACACTCTTTGCGGTGAACATAGGCTATATTTTATTCCCGTATTACCACGGGAACGGGAACTACGCGGATGAAACCGCGTGACGTCCGCTAGTACGTTATAGAGACAGACAAACATTTTTAGAAGAGAATACATTTATTGTTAAAAATTACAGAGAAACATAATTATTACATAATTATCTATATTTACATTATTACTATCTAAACTAAACCTAAATAAGGCCCCCGTGGCATTGTGCCCAAAAGACTAGCAGCATTCCCAATACCTATTCGTTGAGCAAATATTGCTTCATTTTTATAAATGTGTTTTTTTGTGTTAGTTAAGTACCGTTTACTTTCTTACTCATTCGATGAAAAGCTGTTAAGTTGGAATAACAAAAATAAACACTTTTTTTTAATATTGTACAGGGTACATGAAATATGCTTGCTCTTAGAGTTTTTCGACCATTTAGCTACTACGTTGATAGACGAAGATGCGGGTGGTATTGCATTGCAACAAGTGTAGATTCGATAACAATCGACCTATTGTTTAATTCGAGTATGCGGGTTAATGTAAGAATAAACCCCCAAACGTTTAGGGATGGTGAAGTTCTTGAGAAATAGAAAGTTGTCATTGTTAAAACTTAGACGATGACTTTTCTACTTAGACCATATAACATGATCTAAGCTTTTCTAATATTATAAGGAGGAAAAGTTTGGTTGTTTGTAATAAACTTCCGGAGAACCCCCATCTTCGATTGAGCTGTAATTTTGCACAGGCCTTGTTTTTGGCGATTCTAAGCAGTTTTCGAGATATTTTTTAATTATTTAACATTTTTTTAAATTTTTATTAAATCTTAGGTGGTTATAAAAAAATAACAACGAAGGCTAAGGGGTAAGCTCCGCTGCGCTCCGCTCCCGCCTTAGCCTTCTAACCTAATCTATCCAAGTCGGATTGAGCGGGGCGGGGATAAAGATAGGTAACGCGCGTGCTAAAATCCGATTTTCGAAAATTAGATTTCTCGGAAACTATTGCTATGCGCCAAAAATCCCTTTTTTAGGGGTTGTCTTAGAACATCCAAAGGAAGGTCTGTGCAAAGTTCTGGGTTCAAGTGGAGCTTGAAGAGGCACATCACAGGGCCGCCAACTTGAGGACCACTGTCAGATATCCAATGGCCTGTGCGAGTGGCCCCCAATTATTAGATGTCTTCATGGTTTACCATTAGGTGGGCGGCGTCAATTTGGCGAGCTAAATTATTACCCAACGTAAGATATGGGACTGACGGCCTGATGATGAAAGCGGAGTAGTGCGTTTCAAAAGATCGTTCCTCTGTCGAAATATAAAAACATGGAACGACCTGCCCGCACACGTGTTTCCCTCATCTTACAATCCCGGGTTCTTCAAGAGGAGCGTGAAGAGGCACATCACAGGGCCGCCAACTTGAAGACCATTGTCAGAAGCCGTAGCGCATCTAGCGATTGGGGGCCATCGCTAGATGCGCCACGGCTTTCCATCAGGCTGGTGGCGACGTCAATTTGGCGAGCTAGATATAAAAAAAAAGAAAAGTGTTCATTATTAACATCTAGCTGACGCGCGCGGCTTCGCCCGCATGAAATTCAGTACCCGTTCCCGCTTGCCGCGGGAATATATTCCCGGGGTATAAGGTAGCCTATGTGTTATTCCCGACTATAAGTTATCTCTGTACCAAATTTCAGCCCGATCCGTTCAGCCGCTACAGCGTGATTGAGTACAAACATCCAATCATCTAAACATCCAAACATCTTCACAAACTTTCACATTTATAATATTAGTAGGATCTAGAGCCTCGGTTCCGAACCTGGGGGTAATTACCCCCGCGGGGGTAAAACAGCTATTGTATGGGGGTAACAGAGGACAGAGGTGATGCCCAACATAGATGAGTAAAAATATGATACCTAGGCAGGTACGCGGCATCGCGATCTCTCGTGTTGGTAGCATCTCAGTGAAGTGTGGAGCGACAAGGTGCACATTTTGGCGAAAAACAGCTTTAGAATACCCCATCATTGCTAACAGAACTCTGAACATGTTGGTACCGTTTGCCACCACTTTAAGATGCGAGAGTGGCTTCTCAACTCTGGTAACATTGAAAACAAATCCAGAAACCATCTGAACTAGGGAATGCAATCCCGACACGAGATCGCAAATTCAATATCCCGCAGGATTAGAAATATCAATCCTGCTAGATCCCGGAACTTTCGGGATCTCATCTAGTTTAAAAAAAATTGGTGACTGAACACGATGAAAACTGCTTGTTCGTAATAGTCACAGCGCTGCACAGCCCCTCGTCAGGCACTTCACACGCGTGGGGCTAGATCTGGCGGATAACCAGTTTGGTTTCCGTCATGGGTGCTTCGTCTTGGAGGCGATCATACGCATACGAGACCAGACTGAGGAAGCAATATCGCAAAGCGAGGTAGTGATGCCGGTGTCTCTTGACATCGCCTTCAACATTTTGGCCTGGAGCTGCGTTAGGGAGGCCTTTCTCCTAGGCTCCTAGGCCTACCTCCGTCGAATTGTCGGGGCTTATCTTTCCAAGAGGACCATAACTTACCTGAGCTGGCTGGGATCGATTCGGCGAGATTCAGCGGTGTTCCGCAGGAATCGGTCCTAGGACCACTTCTGTGGAACATCGGGTACGATTGGGCGCAGTGCGGCCCGTTGCGTAGAGACAGACACACAGTTATTTAAACTTATAACACCCCTCGTTTTTCGTCGGGGGTTAAAAATAAAAGACGTGTTAATTTTGAAATTAAAAAGCACCCCACCATCCTCAGCCCCCGATCATGGAGGCCGGTAGTCTTGGGCGAAGAAAAGTCTGCAGCGTCCCGTCCGCAGACTGCGGAACTCGGGTGGTAGAGTTCTCTCCCGCAGAAAGACGCAGCGGTGTCCCACTTACTCCCACTGGAGATCATGGGACCATGGTCACTACAGGAGATGGTCTCGAGCGAGAGAATGTCCAAGTCCATACCTGTTACGAGGACTTGGCGCTGTAGCGCCCATGCTGTGCACTACATCAATGTGTGGAGCGCTGTGTCCTCGCTGCGTTCCTCGCAGTGCTGGCACTCAGCCGTGGTTTCCCTGTGTCCCCCTGAGATCGTGCGATATACTTATCACCTTGACGGCCATAGCCTTCTGCAGGCTAAGTAGTACAACCGCATTGCGGGCCGTCAAGGTCTCCGCTCTTACGGGGGCCCCATAGGGATAAAAGTAAAGCACTCCGCACTATCCCAAGGCAGTCTCCTGCAGGGTGCGTTGGGTCCTCTTATGTTGGACAACAACCGCGAGAGTGCGACTGTTGCCCCTCAGTTTTGGGACCAAACTTCGGAAGTTCTGAAGTCTCATCGGCCATCGAGTACGAGCCCTAGATACTTCATCGAGGTCTCAGTACCGATGCTGACGCTCCCTACTTTTACGCCTATTCCAAGGTTCGTGAAAGCACAGAGCTTCGGATTGGTAAAGGGCGACCTCAAAACCCAGCGGCCGTATTTGACCCACAACTTGAGCAACGCCTTCCGTGGCTTTTAGGGCTGCGTCTCGGTGCATTGCTCATCGCGCCGTAATGAGGGTGTCATCGACGTAATACGTTACGTCGACACTTCTAAGCAACGTGCCGCGCAGCACCCAATCGTACCCGATGTTCCACAGAAGTGGTCCTAGAACCGATCCCTGCGGAACTAGAACTAGCCAGCTCAGGTAAGTTTTAGCCCTCTCGTAAAGATAAGCCCCGACAATTCGACGGAGGTAGGGAGACACGCCGTGATAAATAAGGTCTTCCCTAACGCAGCTCCAGGCCAAAGTGTTGAAGGCGATGGCGATGTCAAGAGACACCGGCATCACCACCTCGCTCTGCGATATTGCTTGCTCCGTCAGATCTCGAATGCGTATGATCGTGTCCACGACGAAGCACCCCAGACGGAAACCAAACGGAAATTAAGATATTTTTCATTACCTGAATTGCTTGATTTTTTTTTAATTGGGGGTAAAATCTGTTTCTCTAACATGCCATAGGGGTAACAGCTCTGAAAAGGTTAGGAACCATTGATCTAGGGGTACAAGATTTTTTCCTATCCAACATCCAAATTTGTTTTCCTAATGAGTTCAATTCATCATTACTCCCTTGCAATACGTTGTGATTATCCTTAACTGCTGTACGTTAGGATTGATGAATCGATGGTGTGAGGTGGGTTCCTCTTCCTCCCTTTCTTTATTATCGTTCTAAGATGGATTTTCGCCATTTAACGCCTGATGCCATTAGTTAGTCCGGAGCGTTCCAGCACGGTTAGATCCGATAGGGGTTTTCTTCCGCGCACGCTTAGGTTGTGGAATGATCTCCCTGCCTCGGTTTTCCCAAACGCCTACAGTATGGGGTTTTTCAAAAGAGGTCTAAGAAGGTTTTAACAGGGTCAGCAGCGCGAGAGCGGCGCCTCTGCAAACGTTCATAGGCTGCGGTGACCACCGGCCCTTCTGGTGGGCTGTATGCTTGTCTGCCACCTTAGTGGTATAAAAAAAGTAATTTATGATTGATTTGAAAATATGTATAACTAAACCAAAACCTCAAGATTTGTTTGACAGTCAGACTAGACTTACACCACGGCTACATACAGTTTTTGAACATAACTTGGTAGTCCCGCGTGGGTAGTTTAAGGCCGAATATGTTAAGCATTGTGTGGGACGTGACCTTGGACTTTCTACTCGTGGATAGCAAGGATTGTGCAGACATACATACATACATTACATAAATTATAGTTCGTCCTATAGAAAGAATTATAATTGTATTTTTTTCTTTTGTCGAGAGTACACAAAGGAAAGCGTATTTATTACTAACGGACGACACGCTGTTTCACCTGCGTAATTCCCGTTCCCGTGGGAATACGGGAATAAAATATAGCCTATGTCACCCGGGGATAGTGTAGCTTCCCAACAGTGCAAGAATTATTCAAATCGGTTCAGTAGTTTCAGGGCTTATATACAAACAAATAAACTATCAAATCTTTCCCCTTTGTAATATTACCTAGTATAGCTATCTCTATAATGTATTTCAATAGCTTTGCGCAAAAATGTAAACAAATACATTTGATCCTATATTTCCATAGTTACTTGCAATTGAATATTCTTGATAATATTCCAGTATCTAGGAGTCATACAGTGTTCTTACAATCATTTCGACACCAAATAACTTCTTTTTGACAGTTTATTTTCATTTAAAATACCTACTCAGGAAAGTAAAAAAATCAATGATTTGTCATACTATATTTTTCTACTCATCTGTCTTAAACAACGATTGTCAAAACATGACATGTTTACATTATTGCCAGATCGGGCAGGATTGGACTATACAGTTTACAATCTCGCTAGAACAGTATTTACAATGTTTTTTTTTTTTTTTTTTTTTTTTTATACCACTAAGGTGGCAGACAAGCATACGGCCCACCAGAAGGACCGGTGGTCACCGCAGCCTATGAACGTTTGCAACACCAGAGGTGCCACACTCGCGCTGCCGACCCTGTAAAAACCTTCTAAGACCCCTTTTGAAGAACCCCATAATGTTACGGCGACATTATACAACGGTAAAATTACTAACGTTACAAATATGTATGTCTGTTAGTCATCTTGTAGTCATATCGCACTGACTTCCTAGGTCTCGAGTTTATCTCATAGTGACGTCAGAGCTGGCTGGAGGCCTACAGCGGTGGAGGATATTTTTAGATGATAACTGACCAAGGAAATACATGAAACTGGCAAAAATTGGTCTCATTGGCTCTGTGAGTTCGAATTAATCCCTACTACGAGTACTCGTAATATTATAAATGCCAAAGTAACTCTGCCTGCCTGTCTGTTACGTTACGCCTAAACCACTGAACTGATTTTGATGAAATTTAGTATACAGATAGCTTGAGTTCAGGGGAAGGACAAAGGCTACTTTTTAACTGACTGCGCAAAAGGAGGGTAATGATTTTACGCGATAACTACCCGGACGAAGCTGTGGGGAACAGCTAGTCTATGTGATACGTTTTTAGAATTCCGTACTTAGAGGGTAAAAACGGAAACCTATTACTGAGTCTCCGCTTTCCGCTTGTCTAAGTTGAAATTTTTACATTTTTGTTGCCGCTATCTGGCTATATTATCAAAAATTAGGTACATATTCGGGCTCCCGATACAGAAAAAATGTTATTTTTTCGGCACGGAACCCTTGGTGGGTGAATCTGACTCGCACTTGGTCGGTTTTAAGAAAATGGTGCAAACGGATGAACGTGAAATTTGATACAGTTAAAGTTTATCAGGAGAAGCGCATAAAAAGCATTTTTTTAATGAACTTCCGTGCCATTTCGACTACTAAAACTAGTCTCTAGCAATACATAAATATTCGAAGATAAAATGCCAACATTAATTCTATAACTAGGTAGTGTATAATATTCAAATTCACACTACAATAATACATGTAGTACATTAAAGCCCTTCTCTCACACATTCATGCTCTTTCGCGAACATGCGATTCATAGCCTCGCCGTAACTTTATTCTATTCAGCGTGCCCATTCTCCAAGCTTATGAAAGAGTAATCGAGTGTAAAAAAACATATTTGGACTTATGTAGTACTAGCTGAAAATACTGCTCTTTGCCTCTACGTATGAGGGTACTTTTGTAACCCTACAGCCACACACTCCCATACAGTGGCGAATAGTGGAAAGTTTTGCAAAAGCGAAGCGAAACGCGAAGGTGTTTATATTTGCAATCTTTGGCCTTGCGGAAGGATACAATAACAACAAGTGTATTAAATAAATATATGTAGGTACTCAGTGGTGATATGAGTGGTGGTATGGTGGTCACTCAGTGGTGTATTGGTGATCTATTTAGAAAAAAAGGCATACTTATCATACATAGCAACGACTCTCCAGATAAACATTTATGGATCACACACATTTTTGTCTCCGGCGGGAATCGAAACCTTGTGATCTGCAGTCGCACATTTCGACCTGTAGACCAACAAGGCAGAGTTAGGAGTATACTATATATGTCACTGTCAGATCTGAAAAGGGAAGTCCTTAGGAATGGGGTTATATTATGTAGCCTTCGCCACTGCCCCCCTACCCTACCCACGATGGGTATCCACGCTAAAAGTAGCAAGAAAATTGATCGCCGGGCAGTACTCGCCGCATGACGAGTAAGCAGCTGCACTACGCCTCTGCCCCCTTCGGCACCTGAGGTCTTATTACCGAAATGTCAGTCGATTCATTAAGTCTATTTCACTGAATATCCAGTTCCCTACGATTCGATGTCTTGTAAGTCTACTTCTCTGAACGTCAGTTCCCTCCAGTCCAGTCGAGTTCCTTTCTTTGTTCTGAATGTCTATCTTACTAGTGTTGTAAAGAAATTACTTATTTAGATAAGTCCATTTCCTTCGCTCCTCGTCGAGAGTGTGGCCGGTCCATATCGCTGTATGAACAGACTTTACACACAAACGCACGTATAGATATACCACCATATATATAATATCATTTGTTCTATTTGCTGACCGTACACTCGCGGTCTGCTGAATTTTTAGTGGACGTCAGCATATTATGGTATTAATTTTTGCGAAATTTGTGGCAGCGGTTATTGACTTGTAAATTTTACAATGATGTAGATTTTCTACATCTCTTTCTTTTTATATTAAAGCTCGCCAAATTGACGTCGCCTGCCTGATAGAAAGTCAAGGCGCATCTAGCGATGGGGGGCCACTCAACTGTTGCTGAACGTGGGATTTCATCATTTTAGGGTTAAACCCACCCAATAGGTAAAAACGATATCGAGACTCAGCGGTCTATCTGTTGTCACCAACTCACCAGGCTGATCAATATACTACAAAATTAACACAGGTTTGCTCCGCCTCAAGGCCTTAATCAACTCCAGGCAGGCGGCAGTATGTTGAAAAGTACGAACATCCTATCCACAAAACAAAGAATACATTGCTGTACAAATGTTTTTTTATTCTCTTTTGTAGTCCTGTCCTTATCGTCCATTTTCAGCTAAAAATCCATCATCCTGTTTGCGAACGTTTACACGCGTTCATTTCGGATTCAGTGGTTTAATATTTCAGTAAAACCGGCTCGCATGAAAATCTGCGGTGGTGCTGATTTTATCTTGATTTTTGTAAAATAAAATAGAGATTGGACCGTATAGTTCCAAAGTGGGTTTACATTTAAAATGACCGTGTTTGTCAGGTAAAAGAAACATGTGAACTGGACGTTACAAGCATCATGGGAAAGTCTATACTAATATTAATAGAGGAAAGATTTGATTGTTTGTTTGCATCGAATAGGCTCCGAAACAACTGAACCGATTTGAAAAATTCTTTCACTTTTGGGAAGCTACACTATCCCCAGTGAACATAGGCTATATTTTATAACCATATTCCCACGGGAACGGGAGCTACGAGGGTGAAACCCCGTGACGTCTGCTTGTCGTTAATAATTGAAGCTCTCGTATCCCCACTAACTTGGTGTGTTCTGTGTTATGAACATTAGGATACGATCGGTCCTGTGATGGGTGACCGTTTGGGGAATTTCCATCCGTACAACCTTTGGTCCAGGTTACAAGGAACGAGTTTCAGATTAAAGTTCCAAGCTCCGAGGATCTAGAATTCCAGATGGTACTGTTTATCTTAGTTGAAGACGACTACCGTTTCCAACACCGCAATCGAATCGGCGACACCTCTGATGATATAAACGGCCATAGGCTAAAACATCAGCAACACTTTCGATCATGTAGGCTGCTTGTCTGCCACCTCAGCAGTATAAAAAACACGTGATTATGTGTTGGGTCCTCTCGCCAGATAATTGCCTTTCTGACCTTACAGAAGCAGGCCTAAGATGAAGGCCTGACGTTAGAAGTTTACGCACATCGCTCCACCCAAGGACGAACGAACACTTTTGATGCCTGTTTCAAAGCTAAATTCATATTTTTATTTCCTTGCCAATTCAGCAACATTCACAACTGTCTGAGCAAAACCACACAATCTAAATGTTGGCAACATCATTAAAACTTTATCAATATCGGCTCTCAGTCGGTTGTTGTTATCTGAATGTTTTAGAACTATAGCGTCACTGGAGTGTGACTGAGAGTGTGTCTGTCGAAGTATTGAATAATGAGTTATGAGATGCCTCCAGGCTTCTTGGTATGTTCAGCAACATTCTAAACGGCCTGAGCAAAACAAAACCACACAATCTAAATGTTGGCAACATCATTAAAACTTTATCAATATCGGCTCTCAGTCGGTTGTTGTTATCTGAATATTTTAAGAACTATAGCGTCACTGGAGTGTGACTGAGTGTGTCTGTCGAAGTATTGAAGAATGAGTTATGAGATGCCTCCAGGCTTCTTGGTATGTTCAGCAACATTCTAAACGGTCTGAGCAAAACAAAACCACACAATCTAAATGTTGGCAACATCATTAAAACTTTATCAATATAAGCTCTCAGTCGGTTGTTGTTATCTGAATGTTTTAGAACTATAGCGTCACTGGAGTGTGACTGAGTGTGTCTGTCGAAGTATTGAATAATGAGTTATGAGATGCCTCCAGGCTTCTTGGTATGCTGTGTACCATAAGCATGCGTGTTTGATGCAGGGTCATAGCATAGTGCCTAGTACCTATACGGCTTCTCCCACGTTACACCTTATATGTGCCTAGTTCTGGTCCCACGTAATAAGATGGTAAGCCTTCTTTTTTTTTGTTTAACGTGAGTGAAAATCTATCATGGATGCTATGCCGGACTCCTACCGACTAAAAAACCTCATGTAACGCCCAACAGCCTATGGTTGGGAGCCCCGGTTAAGCCCTCGGACCTCGGAAGGATGTCCCAGGACAGGTGGTGAGCCTATTGCCGTATATAATATATAAAAAACCGGCCAGTGCGAGTCGGGCACGAAGACTAGTGTGCCAAAAACGGCAAAAAGTAACGTTTCTTGTATGGGAGGTACACTTTAATATTATTATTTTTCTGATCTTGGCAACAGAAATACATCATGAGCTGAAATGTTCACAATTTGAGACAGAGAGACAGACGGACGGCGAAGACTCATGAAAAGGGTTCCATTTTTGCCTTTTGGGTGCGGAACCCTAAAAAGTGCAAGTTGTGACAAACTGTTTAAATTTTTCAAGTGGTCCATAAAGACTTAAACCATGCTACTGAGTACCGACAGCCAACCAAGTTAACGTACCATCCGAAGCACGAAAACGCTTGCAAATGAAATGTCACCAGTCACGTGGTGATTACCAATGCAACGATCAGCCACTACGAAAGTTGCTGATTTAAAAGTCAATTTAAATAAGGGGAATGCTGCTAGTCTTTTGGGCACAATGCCACGGGGGCCTTAATTAGGTTTAGTTTAGATCAGGGGTTCCCAAACTTTTAGGTATCGCGCCCCCCTACTGTTAAAATTAATATGCCCACGCCTCCCCTCAGCCCAGGGAACAGCAAGTGGCTTGCCAGACAATTTAAAAATAAAATAACAGTAATTATTATTTTTCTAATTTTAGTATTTGTTTTTTAAAACGGTAACAGAAATACATTATTATGTGAAAATTTTAGCACTCTAGCTATCGAGGTGCCTGAAATACAACCTCGTGACGGAAAGACAGACAGACGGACGCCGAAGTTTCTTGAATAGGGGCCCGTTTTGGCCCTTTGGACACGGACCCTGAAACATACAATTATTAAATAAAATAAGAGAAGGTAATAAAGTTTATAAATACATCGCAGACCTCCCTCTTGTTTACTATCCTACTTCTTTGAGGTATGAAGAGACACGCCACCATCTTGGCCTGCTTCTGTAAGACTGGCGAGCAGCAAACCCGTCGTTCTCAGGCCTTCGGTCATGAAGGCCGGTAGTCTTGGGCGTATTTATCTCCCGCTCCCACCACGCCACCATTTTTTGCACGCCGAAAGACACAGCTTGGGACCATGGCCCTCAACACGGTCTTGAGCGTGATAATATCCACACCAGGCCTGCGACCAGGTCTTGGCGTTGCAGCGTCCATGCTGAGCACCGTCAGAATATGTGGCACCGTGTCCTCGCTGAAGTAACCGCAGTGCTGGCACTCAGGTGTTACCTTCCGGTGTATGCACCACAGATACTTACCGAAGCACCCGTGACCGGTAAATATCTATGACGCCTCTTAAGCCACTCTTCCATGAGCGGCTTCACCACCTCGATAGTAGTGAGTTCCCAATTTGACAGCTCAGGGAACAGGCCTATGGTATCACTGCAGCTCCTCCAGAACCCTCGCTTTCAGGTCCCATGGAGGGTTCCCAGGTAGAAGACATGCAGCCTCGACGGAGATGCGTTACCCTCTTATTATCCTGATGCCAGCAATTCACGGTCAGACTTACAAAAGGTCACTTCTTACAAAAAGAGTCAAAGATAGATGTGCTTGCATGATTTTGAGAAGATTCCCGATTGTGAATATAATAGAGATAAAAAAATTGCACAACGCAGATTACTAGCAAAATATAGTTTTGCTTTTAAACTATGTTTTTATTATTGTAACCAATGCTACATGCTAAATGAATGTTAATAAAAAAGGTATAACATTTGAGATATTTAACCCAAAATTGTGACTTAGCATCTTTTCAAAATTTCCATAGCTTGTTCTTGTGATGTCACTCTGATTTGACCGCGCCCCCCTGCACGTGTCTTCGCGCCTCCCCAGGGAGGCGCGCCCCCCACTTTGAAAACCAATGGTTTAGATAGTAATAATGTAAATATAGATATGTAATAATTATGTTTCTCTGTAATTTTTAACAATAAATGTATATGTATATAACTAAAAAAAATAAAAAAATAAATAAGAAATGGTTAGTAAATTTTTGAAAGAACGACATTCGTTCGAAATAAGACTTCTAGTAGGACGTTTCAATTCGAAAGTCTCATTAAAATTGAACAAAGTCCTTCCTGCTACTAATGACTTAAAGGAGGAAATGACCTTTGACTCTTATTAGAACGTAAGTTATGGGATTTTAACCCTTATTGTGAAACTTTGTGGGTGTATAGTTGTTTACTGGCCTGTACTCACTCAAGTTTTGGAGACAATGTCTGGCCATGTCATTGGACATATTTGACTACCTCGTTGGTCTAGAGGTCGAAATGTGCGACTGCGGATCACGAGGTCGTGGGTTCGATTCCCACCGGAGACAAAAATTTGTGTGACCCATAAATGTTTGTCTCAAGAGTCTGGGTGTTTCTATCCATACTAATATTATAAAGCTGAAGAGTTTGTTTGTTTGAACGCTAGGATCTCAGGAAATACTGGTTGGATTTCGAAAATTCTTTTACAGTTTAATAGTCCATTTATCGAAGATGCCTATAGGCTATATATAACATCACGCTAAGACGAATAGGAGCGGATCAGCAGTCAACAATGTTCTGAAAACGGGGAATATTTTTTACCGTCTGAGAGCTTCCGAGGCGTACGCTGCGTAAATGGTTAAAGTTACGTAAAAATTGTGTAATACAAAATTGTTTCTTTTAAAAAGTTCTAAAAAAAGTCCGCGACAGCATATGTCTATCTTTTAAGGTTCGCTCACGATATTATAGAACAGAAGAGTTTGTTTGTGCTAGGATCTCAGAAACTACTGGTTGCATTTCAAAATTTGTTATACAGTTAAATAGTCCATTTATTGAGGATGGCCAATGGCAATTTAAAATCACGCTAAGATGAATAGGAGCGGAGCAGCCATGAGTAATGTTTCGAGAACGGGGAAAATTTCTTTCTTTTGAGAGCTTCCATTGCGTACGCTGCATAAATGGTCAAAGTTCCGTTAAAATAGTGTATTACAAATATGTTCCTCTTAAAAAGTTATAAAAAAAAGCCTTGAACAGCAAATGCCTGTCTTTTAAGGTTCACTTACAATAACCCTCTTTAAAGTATGAGCGATGCGACGGGAGTAAACGTGGTCTGCAGTGGTAGCCAGTCAACTGAACGATAAAAACCGGCCAAGTGCGAGTCGGAATCGCACACGATGAGTTCCATACCAAAAAACAGATGGTCGGAAGTAAAAGCGACGGGAAACATAACGTCACTTTAACACCTCTCGCCTCCTCACTCTCATGTGACGCAAACGAAGTTATGCGGGTCAGCTCTAATGAATATAGGCAAGCGACGCGACGGGAGTAAATGCAACGGAAATATTAATGCTAAACCTCTCTGTTCTCACTCTCATGTAAGGCAAACGAAGTTGCGCGGGTCAGCTAGTGTATAATATGTATGTATTTAAAAAGTATATAAGTATAAATATCCGTGGTCTGATACCCATAACACAAGCAGGTTATTCCTAGCTTACTTTGGGATCAGATAGCGTTGTGTGAAATGTCCGTGAATATTTATTTATTTATTTATGTCATGTAGAAATTGTAGACTAGACCTGAAAAGTCATATATGCCTTGAGATGGGTAATATTTCTTATATGGTATCAACATCGCTGACTCTGGCTTGGCTTGAAGAATAGAATAGGAGGGAAGCTTGATTCAAAGCGAGACGTATCGGATGTATTTTCGCGTTCCGTACCCAAAAGGGGAAAAAGCAGAATCATTACTGCTGAGACTTCGCTGTTTGTACCTTTGTTCTTTTGAGCGTCTGTCCGTCTGTATGCCTCCAGGGAGTATCTCATGGACCGTGATAACTAAACAGTTGAAATTTTTACAGTAGTAACTAAAAGTTGTATTTCGGGTGGTGGTACCAATACAAGAAACGTGATTGTTTGCTGTTTGTGCGTACCTAACGACGGAATAATCCGTGTGCGGTTTTGAGTCACACTAGGCCTGTAGAGTGTAGGTATTTAGTTAATACCGCGTGGGTATCCAATTCCAAATCTAATTCACTTCCATTTCCAAATCTATCCAGGCATTTGACATGAAAATGTAAATACTGTTAACACATCACAAAATCTTTATTAAAGGCGGTTTGGCAGTAAAGTGAAATGGAGACGACTCCATTTCACTTTACTGCCAAACCGCCATTTATTTAACGTTAAAAATTAACTCAAACAAACCTTAACGGCCATTTACCTAAGTACACACTAATTCGCCGCCCTCCTTTCTACCTTTTAAAATATTTACACCCTAAGACCGCACCGCACCCTTAAATACCTTATATGAAAGCCTTTAAAGCCTTCAAAAGCCCTCAAAAGCCAGGGCTTGCGTGTGCTACTCGTTAGCTCGCCTCATCAACGTAGTTTTGTTTAGGGCTTATACATACTTATAATTCTTAAGGCCTGGGATGGGGTTAACGACCTTGAGCATACAAAACACGCGTCCTTCAAACAAAGAAATGTAGTATTTTGTTGTTTATTTTAGTTGTAATAAGTAATTACTCATACTTATTCAAAATCGAAATAAAATCATACTATATGTACCAGTATGCGGTGACATGAATTCTTCCGGTGGGCCGTATGCTTGTCTGCCACCCTAGTGGTATAAAAAAACCGGCCAAGTGCGAGTTGGACTCGCCCATGAAGGGTTTCGTAGCAGCAAGTAACATAATATTATAAAAGTTCTTATAGTTCGTTGTAACTTTGCTTGATGTTTTAACACGTTCGCAGTGGTAGTGATTTTTCTAACCAAAAATTGCGGCTTATGACGCATTAAAAAAAAACTACCAGCTCTATCTCGTTCAAACCAATTTTCGTTGTAGTTTTTATGGCAATGTACATCATATCTTCTTTATAGATTTATCATTCTCTTGGTTTAGAAGTTAGAAGGGGGGGGGGGGGGGGGGGGCACACATTTTTCCACTTTGGAAGTGTCTCTTGCGCAAACTATTCAGTTTAGAAAAAAATGATGTTAGAAACCTCAATAGCATTTTTGAAGACCTATCTACATATAGTTACGACACACGTATGGTTTTAATGAAAAAAAAAAAAAAAAAAAATTGAATTTCAGGTCTGAGTATGGGGACCCCCAAAATTTACTGTTTTTTTAATAGTTTTATATAAGAATCTTAATGCGGTTCACAGAATACATCTAGTTACCAAGTTTCAATATCATAGGTCTTATAGTTTCGGAGAAAAGTGACTGTGACACACGGACGGACAGACAGACAGACAGACATGACGAATCTATAAGGGTTCCGTTTTTGCCATTTGGCTACGAAACCCTAAAAAGATATAAAAGATATTGAAAATTTTCCACGTCGCGTCGCCGCGTCTATCGACTAAAATGCATTCCTCTAAAAAATTGGGGCTGATACCTAAATGATATTTTATAACATTATGTAGAATCTATCTAGGTATAACCTTATGTAGAATCAATAAACTTAATATTTTTTTTATAATTTATAAAAAACAGTATTTTTAACCCCCGACGGAAACCCGGAAGGGGTGTTATAAGTTTGACGTGTGTGTGGGTGTGTGTGTGTGTGTGTAAGTCTGTCTGTGGCATCGTAGCTCCCAAACGGATGAACCGATTTTGATTCTGTTTCTTTTGTTTGAAAGATGGGTTAGGGGAGAGTGTTCTTAGCTATGTTTTATAAAAATCGGTTAAACCATTTCAAAGCTATGAGGGGTGAAAATGGTGATGAAAAATTTAATGTGTTCAAATATACCCGTGTTGGGTATCAAATGAAAGGTCATATCTTATACATTACGATACCGCAATGAAAATCGGTTAAGCCATTCGAAAGATATGAGGAGTGGAATGTATTGCTAATTCTGTAACCACACTCCGCGCAATTCGCATTAGCTCTGAATAATTGTTGATAGACTATTCGTCATTGTTGACATTAAAAACCCCTATAAAAAGCAAAAAAAAAAAATTAAATTTAAAATTTAAAAAACCCCCGACTCACAAAAAAAGAACAATAAAAAACCTGTAAAAAGTAAAAAAATAACTATTATATTATGACCTATCTACCCTAAGTATTGAACCTGTATTATTATTATAGGTAGCTATATTATTTACCTATTCATATTTTTAACTAACAGTTTGTCTCGTCGGGGACCGCTCACCTAATCATAACCTAACCGTACGTCTGTCTCTGTTTAGGTATAGAGCGGTCCCCCCGACGAGACCAACTGTTAGTTAAAAATATGAATAGGTAAATAATATAGCTACCTATAATAATAATACAGGTTCAATACTTAGGGTAGATAGGTCATAATATAATAGTTATTTTTTTACTTTTTACAGGTTTTTTATTGGTCTTTTTTTGTGAGACGGGGGTTTTTTAAATTTTTAATTTAATTTTTTTTTTGCTTTTTATAGGGGTTTTGATATCAAAATCCTCGCCCCGGCCAAGAAAGAATGATTTCATTTGCAGCTCTTTTTCGTCATTTCTGAGACAGGCCCCCTATGGAAGTATCTGAAGTCATCCATTTTAAATTTTGTGATAAAAATTGTACGTATTGCTATTTAATTTTATGGAGCAATTAATAAGCTAAATCTTTTAAAATACATTTTTATAAAGTTACATGAACTTGCGACCTTTGCCTTAACCAGGGCAACGAACGTACTTGAACCCTTTGATTTAGTGGTTTTGTTAGTTGCTATAATGACGATGTTTTGTTTAGGTTAAATATTATTTTTTACCTATTGGTAGCAAAGCAAAGGCTATGCTTAAAAGAATCTTGTAAAGCCAGGTGACTCGTTTCTAGATGGGGTCCTAGTTTTAAAAACCAGTCATTCGCTCAAAAAAAGCTTTTTAAGTAATCTTTTTTCAGGGTTCCGTACCCAAAGGATAAAAACAGGACCCTATTCACGAGACTTCGCTGTCTGTCTGTCCATCATGAGACTGTATCTCGGGAACCGTGATAGCTAGAGTTTAAATTTTCATTGATGATAAATGATTAATTAGGTAGATAATGTACTTATATATATCTGTTTTTTTACAGATGATAAATAAAATAAATATTTGTGGACATTCACACACAACATCATCTAGCCCAAATTAAGCTAATAAAGCTTGTGCTATGGGATCTAGACGACTGATATACATACTTATATATTTCTAAATACATACATATAATACAAAGAAAACACCCAAACTCCGAAACAAACATTTGTGGATCACACAAATATTTGGACCGACCCAGGAATCGAACCCAGGACCTCCAGCGCCGCTATGACAACAAATACTAAAATCAGAAAAGGGGGCTCCCATACAACAAACGTGATTTTTTGCAGTTTTTTGGTAAAGAACCCTCTGTGCGCGAGCGAGATGAGTCGCACTTGGCCGGTTTTTAAGTAATCTGTTTTTTTATACGTCTGAAAATCCCTCATGGATGCTATGCCGGACTCCTACCGACTAAAACCACCCGTGCCCTACCACTGTCTGCGGTCGGGAACTCCGGGTAAGCCCTCGGAAGGATCTCCCAAGATTTAAGTAAACCTTTAAACTAATAGTTTCTTTATTCTTTGTTACAGATATTCTGAAGCTCAAAAATGAACCATCAAAAATATTCAGCAGCGTCAAATTACAACAAAAATAACTTGCTAGAAATTCTCTTCGGAATGATGTGAACCTCAACATACTTGTGATAACAGCCAATCAGAAGGCCTATTATTAATAAAAAAAAACATCTGTTCCTCTAGATATAGTGTCAATTAGCGAATACCAAAGTAAAATTAGTAGCCTCTAGTATTTTTTTCAAAAATATATTTTCGAACCAAAGTTTAGTTAAGAATGTCGAATCAAAACCAGGTACCAATTTACAGTCAAATTGTTCCAAAATCCCAATACAAAAATAAAAATAGTAAAGTTAGCCGCACACAGAACGTTAGGAGCGATTTTGACCCCCTGAACTTCAATAACGGGGGTAATTTTGCTCTGAACGCCCCAGTTGAAGCAAAAATGGAGAAAACCGAAAAGAAAGAGCCCAGAAGGGTTAAAGAGGATTCGTCAAGAGTCCGAAGGGTGCAGAGGAATGAGGCAAGTGAGGGGAAGGTGGAAGCGTATTTGAGGCAATACCAGGTCAGCATGAGGCAGCAGCAGCATCGACATTCTGCTGTGCGACAGGCTGAACATAGAGTTAATCTCAGGTAAGGTTCGCTTTTGAATATCTATGAAACCCTGGTAGTCCCCGCTATTTCATACATATGGTCACGCCTTTATCCCCGACCGAATGGGTAGGCAGAGGCATATTATATGCCCAAATTTTGCCTTTTGTACCATGTAATAGGTAGTGAGCCGTATTGCCGTGTTGAAACGGACTTGCGCATTTTGTGACTGCCTGCTGTTGAAAATTTTCAAGCCGTTTATAAAGGCTTTTAACGTAACGGCTGGCAACCGGGACAAACCGCTTAACGTGCCTTCCGAAGCACGGAAACGCTCAAATAAATGTCATAAAGTGGTCACCCATCCAAGGACCTGCTATAGTGTTCTGTAAATGTCACTGTTATAAGTTTACGCTGTAGACGGTCGTATTGTCGGTTGTGATATGTCACTGAAATCAAATGGTAGTCGTCAATGGAAAGCCTTATAGGGGAATGCAAAAGCAGACAGCCACAGCCTGTTCCTTTCCGTTTAACACGATAATTAGGTTGGAAACCTATCTCAGAACGGTACCATATATTTGTCACCCTCTTTTTTTTAACGTGAGGGAAAATCCTCATGGATGCTATGCCGGACTCCTACCGACTAAAAAACGTCACGTAACGCAAAACAGCCTATGGTTGGGAGTCTCGGGTAAGCCCTCGAAAGGATGTCCCACGACATGTTTGTCACCCTACCACAAGCAGATCCTACTAAGTTACTCATCGTGTGTCGAGAAAAGGGAATTAACTGACTTTGGTTATCGTTCTGAGAAATACCTGACTCCGGTGGCTCTTACCACCAGACAGAAATGAAAATCATTAACCCAAGATCTACTGAATCTAAGACATACTTTTTTTATACCACTAAGGTGGCAGACAAGCATACGACTCACCAGATGGACCGGTGGTCACCGCCTTTGAACGTTTGCAACACCAGAGGCGGCACACTCGCGCCGCCGACCTACCCTGTAAAAACCTTCTAAGACCCCTTTTGAAGAACCCCATACTGTACAGATCCTTGTTCATCCTTATATTTGTTGATCTATAGACAGGCCTCGTAACATAATTGGGTTCTTCCGGATTGATTACTGACTCCCACAAATCCTGCTCAATTATAGTAGAAGCTGTCTGGGTTGTTTCACACATACACAGATAGTCACGCCTTCATCCCGGAAGGGGTAGGCAGATGCATAGTATACGCCCACATTTCACCTTATAATTTTATCCACGTAATAGGTGGTGAGCCTATTGCCGTGTTGAAATGGACAGGCCGCCCATAAGGCCTTCAACTTAGCTCAACGATTGTCACTTTACTGGCAACCGGGTTTCATTTCGAGTTTTCCTTCTCTACGCAATGAATCTTTTTGCGAAATTATTCCCTTAGTCACCTCTTACGACATCATCGGGATGTATTGGGGTGGCGACATTTTGTACTCTTACCCGTCGCAACACGGTTCATGTGGTGGATAAAGGTGGACAGTTCTTTGGTCTTACTCCCACCTTACGGTTGCACTAAATAAAGATTGTAATGAATAAAACACAACAATATATTTTCCAGATCGCTACCATTAAACGACGTGGTCACCTCCCGTGGTCACGATAGAACACCCACTGAACGACATCGCGGCTTCCCAGAAAGGGATAGAGAAACCTCCAGAGAACACCGGCGGGAACGCGACAGAGATAGAGAGCGGGAAAGAGACAGGGACAGGGAAAGAGATCGCGATACTTTTGACTTTGATGGTGAGTGATAACATAATTTTACCTTTGTGATTTCAGGGTGCTTAGTGAGAGTTTCGGAGTGGCTCGCGGTGAGCGCGGTAAGGCTAATTTGTATGGAATCGAGACCCCGCCACCAAGCCAAAGGCGCGGGTCCTTGTCTCGACCCCATACTAAATCACATGTACGCGCTTGACCCTGAATCACTATAGGCGCTTGCTAAAATTCATACTAGTCAATCAGTTGCAATTTCGAAAGCCTGTTTTTCAATCTGAGCAAATGAGGCATATCGCCGACTTGAGTGCTTCTTTCAAAAGCCTTTGTGGACTATGAGAGTGGACCTCAACTTACTAAATTTCGCCATGACTTTCCATCAAGTCGACGGCATCATTTTGTCGACTAATACAGAGAATGGAAAACCATCCAATAAATCAAACTAATCTTTACAGGTACACCCCTAAGTCCTATAGCATCGCGCTTACACGACCGAGAGTCTCGCGGAGTACGCAAGTCGACATCTTCCCAGCGAGTGACGGAGACGAGCATATCGACCGACAAGAGGAGGTTCTTCTGTAGAGAGTGGGCCTTCCAGAAGGTAGCTCACTGCTTGGAGCAGAGGCCGGTCAGCAAGACGTGTGGCGCGCTCATACTTGGTGAGTTCTCTTACCCCTGAGTTGTATAGCATCGCGCCTGTACGACAGAGTCCTGACAGAGACGAGGATATCTGCGGATAAGAGAAGGTTCTTCTATTGCAAGTGAGCCTTCCAGAAGGAAGCTCACTGCTTGGAGCAGAGGCCGGTCAGCAAGACCTGTGGCGCGCTCATACTTGGTGAGTTCCCTTACCCCTGAGTTGTATAGCATCGCTCTTGCAAGACAGAGAGTTCTGATAAGACGAGTTATCTGCCGACAAGAGGATTTTCTTTTGTCGAGAGTGGGTCTTCCAGAAGGTAGCTCACTGCCTGGAGCAGAGGCCGGTCGACAAGACGTGTGGCTCGCTCATACTTGGTGAGTTCCCTTACCCCTGCGTTGTATAGCAACGCGCTTGCAAGACAGAGTCCTGACAGAGACGAGGATATCTGCTGATAAGAGGAGGTTCTTCTGTCGAGAATGGGCTTTCCAGAAGGTAGCTCACTGCTTGAAGCAGAGGCCGGTCAGCAAGACGTGTGGCGCGCTCAAACTTGGTGAGTTCCCTTACCCCTGCGTTGGTATAGCATCGCCCTAGCACGACAGAGTCCTGATAGATACGAGTAAATGTGCTGATAAGAGGAGGTTCTTCTGTCGAGAATGGGCCTTCCAGAAGGTAGCTCACTGCTTGGAGCAGAGGCCGGTCAGCAAGACGTGTGGCGCGCTCATACTTGGTGATTTCCTTACCTTACTCTTGAGTTGTATAGCATCGCGCTTGCAAGACAGAGAGTCCTGAAGATACGAGTAAATGTGCTGACAAGAGAAGGTTCTTTTGTAGAGAGTGGGCCCTCCAGAAGGTAGCTCACTGCTTGGAGCCACAACACACGGTCCTGTGCCTTTCGCATCCAGTCCCAGCCTGCGACGTTTTTCAGATCGTCTGTGCAATGTCTGCTTCGCAAGACGTGTGGGGCGCTCATACTGGGTGAATTTTTTTAACTTCTTTGGACACACCAGAATATTCCGCCAAGTTTCTTGGCAGTTCGTGTCAGGGTCTTCTATAGGTTTGAAATCAACCATGCCCCTAAATCTATAGCCATTTATTTAAGCATATATTTTTCCATTACAATGTTTTATTAAAGGCGATTTAAAATCAAATTGCAGGCGATGCCGGTAGCGGTAAGACAGCTCTGTGCCAGGAGTTGAGCGAGCCGGGCCAGGGCCCTCAGGCGAGGCAGCAGAGATCGCTCAACAGGAGACTGTTGGCGCGACATTTTCTACAGGTATGGTACTATAGCGTTAGAACGGTTTTTATGTAGTCCGATATTTTTACTATCGTCCACAGATAGCTGTTCTAGAAAGTGGTTTGTTTCCAAAAAGAAAACTCCAGTACTTAACTACACTCGAGAGCAATGAATCCGGGTCACTTAAAGAATCCTAAAAATCTCGGAAACTAAAAATGCTAGGTTAATGCAATAAATTGTATTTAATAGACAATGTAATACTCCTTAAATGAAGGTATTAAAACTTCTTAGTTATTGTAAAGTTATATCATAAAAAAATCAAATTTGAAAAAGGGCCACTTTCGAAGATGGAACTACGAAATTACAGCATTTGGTGTTGCTTTTGTTTGTAATCTGTCATTTATGTGGGTACATAAACCATGTTGATAGTGCTCTATATTCATTAATCAAGCTGAAATTATGTCGCTTACGCCTGAAGAATGCACCAGAATACTTACAATGCTGGAAACCGGCCGGAGTCAGCGCGATACAGCCAGGACTGTCGGTGTGTCGCTGTCAACAGTACAAAGAGTTCTCCGACGTTACGAAGAAACTGGTTCTAACCTACGCAGACCACGAACGGGCAGAACCAGGTGTACCACAGCACGAGAAGACCGATACTTGGTGAACACCATGCTTCGAAATCGCTTTCTCACAGGAACTGAACTCACCAATCAGTTTCGACGCCTCGGAGGAAGTAACCCAAGTGCATGGACAGTAAGACGTCGGCTTGCTGAATCTAACTTAAACCCCTTAGACCTGCAAACGGCCCTAAACTGGAGCGTGGGCATCGTATTTCGAGACTAAGGTATGCCCAGAGCCACGTAAATTGGAGTATTGAAGATTGGTCAAAAGTTATGTTCTCCGACGAATCAAAATTTATGCTCTACAAGCACGATGGAAGACACAGAGTGTATCGAAGACCAGGGGAAAGATTCAAGCAAGCATGCATCGAAGAAAAAGTAGCCTACGGTGGTGGGTCTGTACTTGTGTGGGCCGGAATTTCTTCTGAAAGTCGCACAGAGCTGGTGATCATAGAAAACGGCTCTTTAACTAGCGTAAGATATGTGGAAGAAATCCTCAATGATCACGTTGGTCCATTTATGGTCAATTTAGGTGAGGATGCTATATTTATGCATGACAATGCCCGACCTCATACAGGTAGGATTGTGAATGACTACCTTCAAGAGATGAACATTACTCGTATGGAGTGGCCAGCGCGCAGCCCGGATATCAACCCGATCGAGCATGCTTGGGACGAGCTAGGCAGATGCGTAAAACAACGAAACCCTCCCCCAATCACGCTTCGTGAGCTCAAAATTGCTCTCACAGAGGAATGGGAGAATATTCCCCAAAATCGTATAAGGAACTTGGTGTACAGCATGCCAAACCGCGTAAACGCAGTAATGGAAGCACGAGGAGGCAATACGAAGTATTAAAATTCAAGAAAATCGTAATAAAGTTCAAAAATTTCATGTTTCCTATTTTTGTTTTAAGGAGAGATCGGCAGTTTTTTCTTTATGTAATTTTGTGTTAATAAAATGTATGGTGACTCATATTTTTTTTACTTTCATTTAAGGAGTATTACATTGTCTATTAAATACAATTTATTGCATTAACCTATCATTTTTAGTTTCCGAGATTTTTAACATTCTTTAAGTGACCCGGATTCATTGCTCTTGAGTGTAGTAAACAACGAAAATAAACATATTAAAATATTCATGTAGGTCATTCACAAAGCAAAGTAATGCTCATTCCATCTACATTTACTGACAGATTTGCAAGAATAGATACAAAAATTTTTCAAAAACCTGTGTATAAGTATCCATCGTCCAGTACCCATAACACAGGCAGGTTAATCCTAACTTGCTTTGAGATGACGCTGTATAAAAAATATCTTTTAATTTGTATTTGTTTTTATGAAATAAAAATTAACAAAATATATTTTCTACTTTACAGAGTCACACAGAGTCCAGCCTACGTCCCGGAGAGTTTGTCCGCTCCTTAGCCATGCAGATCCTCAGCCACTCTTCCCGGAGGCCCCGGGCTGACACCTCGGACCTGTCCCCTCGAGACCCGGAGACTCCTCATAGTCACAGGTAGGTTACAGAGTCACACAGAGTCCAGCCTACGTCCCGGAGAGATTTTCCGCTCCTTAGCCATGCAGATCCTCAGCCACTCTTCCCGGAGGCCCCGGGCTGACACCTCGGACCTGTCCCCTCGAGACCCGGAGACTCCTCATAGTCACAGGTAGGTTACAGAGTCACACAGAGTCCAGCCTACGTCCCGGAGAGATTTTCCGCTCCTTAGCCATGCAGATCCTCAGCCACTCTTCCCGGAGGCCCCGGGCTGACACCTCGGACCTGTCCCCTCGAGACCCGGAGACTCCTCATAGTCATAGGTAAGTCACCTCCACTTATATTATAAAGAGGAAATTTCAATGCAAACAATCGGATAGATTGTTTTTTGCATTGAATACGGTCTGAAACTACTGAACCGATTTGAAAAATTCTTTCACTGTTAAGAAGCTACACTATCCACGGTCGAGATAGGGTATTTTTTATTCCCGTATTCCCACGGGAAAGAGACCTACGCGGGTGGAACCACATGACGTCGGCTAACATGTAATAAATATGAATTTGTTGTATTTCAGACGCAACTCTGAGGAAGAACGTCTGATCAGCCGATTCCAGGAGCTTGGAGACGATGGCGAAGAGAGTTCCAAACCCTTACTGGCTGATAGCGAAGGTATGTACTCTTCAGATTAGAAATATTTCCAGATGTGCATGCGTTTACTTTACAACCTGGGAACCTGATACAGCACATTGTTTTGGTCAATTAGAAGAGGTGAAAATGCACGTCCGATTGGCCTGGAAGTAATCTATATATATAAAAATCAATGCCACCTTTCGTTGTAATTTTATAACTCAAGAACGGGCTCACCTATCCTAACCTAATGTTTAGGCTTAGTTCGGACTATTTAGTAGATGGTTTATGTGAAGTTGGCACAAAATCGGTCGAGCGGTTCTTCATTTATCACGCTAACGAAGTTGCGCGGGTCAGCTAGTTAATAATAATAATAAATATCCACGGACATTTCCACAAAACGCTATCCGATCCCAAAGCAAGCTAGGAATGACCTGCTTGTGTTATGGGAATCATTTGAACGCCGTTGTTTTGGCGGTGAGGCTGTACTGCGGTACTATAAATGAATGCTGATTTGAATCAGCATTCAGTTATATGTAGTTAAAGTTATAGTTTATGTGAAAACCGTGTGACAAAGAGCGTTAAACGAAAGCGACCATCAGCTAAAGAGACATTCAGCGAAAACGGCAATCAGCGAAAGAGACATTAACGGAACAGTAGACATTTTGCGATAAAGGCAAACTGGCGAATAAGCCTTTATTTTCTACTCCTTTTTGTCAAGCTGTAGTTCACCTCTGCCTACCCCTTCGGCGTTATATTAAATACCTAAATATCTTTTCCAGACCAACGCACAGACGATGAAGATATTGTATGCAACAACAATCGAACCCGCACCATCCACCGCATACACGAGCGTGAGGACTACCAGGATATGCATGCAGACGCACCACTCTCTACTGCAGATGATGCACAGGTGAGTTATACATACATATAGCCACGGGTTTTTGCCCTTAAGCGGTAGGCAGAGGCATAGTATATGTCCACTTTTAACTTAGTAATACACACAACGCAACGTTGTTCTGGGACATCCTTCCGAGGGCTTCCCCGGGGCTCCCAACCACAAGCTGTTGGGCGTGACGTGAGGTTTTTTAGTCGGTAGGAGTCCGGCATAACATCCATGAGGATTTTCCCTCACGTTAAACAAAAAAAAAAAATACACACAAACCCACAACGCTATCTGATCCCAAAGTAAGTTAGGAATAACCTGCTTGTGTTATGGGTATCAGACCACGGATATTAATACTTATATACTTTTAAATACATACATATTATACATAGAAACACCCATACTCTTGAGACAAACATTTATGGGTCACACAAATATTTGTCTCGAGTGGGAATCGAACCCACGACCTCCAGCACCGCAGGCGGTATCACTACCGACTGCGCCAGAGAGGCAGTCAAAAAAATAGTATGCCGTATCGCCGTGTTGATGTGGACAGTGCATTTCGAAGCACGGAAACGCTCGCAATTAGAAGTGTCACGTGGAATCACCATGGATATTGCTTACTGCAGTGATCGTTAAAAGAACACCTGTCATTGGGGCGTCGAACGCCTTTTTTAAAAGTAAAAAAAGTGTCGTGATATCGTGATCTACTTGTGAAAAGAAAATGTAAATGACATGCAGTATGTTTTATCTAGGGACCGACCGAAGTTTCGGTTTCGGTTTCGGTTTCGGCCAGTTTCGGCCAAAAAATCTAGTTTCGGCCGCAGTTTCGGTTTCGGCCAAAATGGGCCGAAACTTTCGGCCGGGCCGAAACTCACGTGTTCATGAATTTTGAGTGCCTGGCTCTGCTTGTGACGTGGTTGGGGTCAGCCCAACCAGTTAATATGTTACTAAACCGAAAATTTACAGATTTACGAAGGACTTCCAATCAATAGTTATAATAATACAATTTTAACGGAATCCTAAAAGGTGATCTAGGACATTACATAACCCAACCGCTTTGTTGTCGTTTTCGTTGAATTTGTTGGCTGTAACTCATGCACCGTGAACCGTGATAGTTAGCCAGTTAAAAATTTTGCAGATTTCTGTTGCCGCTATAGCAACAAATTAATAATATTAAAGGGGGCCTCCTATACAACATACGTGATTTTTTGCCGCTTTTCTTGTACGGACCCCTACGTGCGTTAGTCCGAGTCACTGTTGTCCAGTTTTAGTTATAGGTATACTTCTAGAATGTATCCAAAACCAGCCAAGAGCTAGTAGCAGGGCACCGTGTGGTTTTAGTCGGTAGGAGTTCGCAATAGCATCTATGAGTAATTGCACACGTAGAAGAAAGAAACTCATCTTTAGGTGGAGAAATTTCTAAAATGAACACTTGAGAAGATTTATATTATACCGTTGATTGATGGCACGTGGTGAAACTTGCTGCACCTATTGAAAAAATAACCGGCCAAGTGCAAGTCAAACTCTCGCACGGAGGGGTTAAAGCGGGACCCTATAAACGAGACATGAGGCTTAGCTGTCCGGAACCGGGTCAGATAGAGACCTAAAATTATAAATGTACAGTAGTCCTACCGACTAAAAACTACACGTATCCTACCTAACAGCCTACGGTTGGGAGCCCCGAGTATGCCCTCGGAATGATGAATACTGCAGCTGCGTCTTTGGGGGGTTATTCAATTATTACCCGCTTCTTGATGATGTGCATGAATCTCTCACGTCACGCTATCATCTAAGGCCCGCTTCTGTAAGGACGGTTAGCAGCCCTGTCACCGTATATGGGGCGCCACCGCAGACTGTGAAATTCGGGTGGGAGAGTTCTCTCCCGCTTCCTCCCCGCCGTCTCTTTCACGAGCACGACCTGCTCACAGGAAGAGGCCTATGGCCCCGCTCTAGCGCCTTCTTGCGCCATTTAAACAATAACGCAAGGGCCCTCGCTTTCTCGCTTCCAGGTCCCATAGAGGGGTCCCGGCTAGAAGACATGCCGCCTTAACTGAGATCGTGCGGGATCCCCTTATCACCCTGAAAGCCGTCGCCTTCTGCGGGCTAAGCACTCTAGCCGCATTGCTGGTCATCAGTATCTCCGACCATACGGGGGCCCCGTTAGGCCCCGTATAGGGCCATGCTCCGCATGATCCCAAGGTACAGTCTCCTGCAGGGAGCGTTGGGTCTCCTAATATTGGGCTCCTTCAGGTATAGGACCAAACTTCGGAAGTGGTATCCGAAATTCTACCGGCTATCGAGTACGAGCCCCAGATACGTCATCGAGAGCTCGATGCCGATGCTGACGCCCCCTTTATATAAGTTGGATCCCGCAGGTGACCTTTAGGGCTGCGTCTCGGTACGTTGCTCCTCGCGCTGTAATGAGTGTGTCGTCGTAACACGTTACGCCGACACCTCTAGAGCAACGGACCAAGCAGCACCCAATCGTAACCTATGTTCCATAGAAGCGGTCCTAAGACCGATCCCTATGGAACGCCGAACGACACATCTCGACGACCCTGCCCTAGCCAGCTCTGGTAGGATAAGGCCCTCTCGGAAAGATAGGCCCCGACAATTCGACGGAGGTATGGAGGCATGCCATGGTAAATAAGCGCCTCCCAAACGCATCTCCAGGGCAAGGTGTTGAAAGCGTTGGCGATGTCAAGAGACCGAGAGATGCAACCACCACCTCACCCTTTTATATTGCCGCTATAACAAAAAATACCTACTAAAATCAGAAAAAAGCATCCACACAACAAACGGAAATTTTTGCACCCAAGTTTTGTAACAGAACCCTCTCTGCGGGCATCCGACTCGCACTTGGCTGTTTTTTTTTTTTTCAATGTTAACACGTGAGTTTCGGTTTCGGTTTCGGCCGAAACTGACCCTGGGGCCGAAAGTTCGGTTTCGGTTTCGGTTTCGGCCGGAAAACCAGTTTCGGTCGGACACTAGTTTTATCTATGTGGTACTTTATTTTACCTGTCCAAAACGTACAAAAATAAATATCTCTATTTTGAAAATACATATATTATAAATTTTCACGCCTTTTATCCCCGAAGGGGTAGACAGAGGCATGACAACTTTTAGATTTTACATACATATGGTCACGCTTTTATCCCCGAAGGGGTAGCAAGAGGCATATTATATGCCCACATTTCACCTTTGTATAATTTGTCCCACGTAATAGGTGGTGAGCCGTATTGCCGTGTTTAAATGGACAGGCACAGGTTGTGACTGCCTGCTGTTGAAATAAAGCCTTCAACTTAGCTTATCGACTGCCATTTTACTGGCAACCGGGACCAACGGCTTAACGTGCCTTCCGAAGCACGGAAACGCTGAAATAAATGTCACAAAGTGATCACATGGATGGTCACCCATCTATGGTCCGGCCATAGTGAAAGTTGCTTACTGCAGTGATCGTTTACAGAACACTGAGTCCGCGGGGCCACGAGCGCTTTTAGATTTTGTTCCACGTAATACGTGGTGAGCCGTATTGCCGTGTTGTAGTGGACAAACGCTGGTTGTGGCTGCCCGCTGTTAAAAATTTTCAAGCCAGAATTTGACATTAAAAAAATCTATATTAAACGAATCTTTTATATTTCAGCTGAACTTATTTCCGGGATAAAAAGTAACCTTGTGCTATGCCAGACTGTAATTAATCCCTGTACCGAATTGCAGCCAGATCCGTTCAGCTGTTCGAGCGTGAAAGAGTAACAAACATCCTCATCCACACATCCACACTCCCAAACTTTCGCATTATAATATTACTAAGATTAACGTAATCTTTTCAAATTTCAGTTGCCAGAAATCTTGCCAAGATCAGTCAACAAGCAGACCAACCCATTCGCCCCAGAAGACCCGAAAGACGATCTACGTCTTTACGAAAACCACGAAAACCTATTCCTCCGTAACATTTCCCAACGCCAGTCAAAAGAGCTACGGAACTCCCGTCTTTTGAGGCAGTCTTCTGAGCCGTTGTCTGAGAGAAGACCGGCGGTCTTTCAGAAGAGTCTGTCTACTGATCAGAAGAATGAAAGTAGCGGGGAGGATAGGAAGGTGGAGAATAGTCCGCCTAAGTCGAGGATTCCTGTGGCAAATTTTAGGTAATTTGATTAATATTACTTGATACCCGCAGCTTCCCGTGGGAACTTATTCCCGGGATAAAAAGTAGCCTAGGTGTTATTCCAGGCTATAATCTATCCCTGTACCAAATTTCAGCCAGATCCGTTCAGCCGTTGTAGCGTAGAAGTGTGACAAACATTCATACATACAAACAAACTTTCACGTTTACAATATTTGCTAAGCTTGCGTGGAGAGGTTTCCCTTTTCCGAAAGTGCTACGGAACTCCCGTCTTTTGAGACAGTCTTCTGAGCCGATGTCTGAGAGAAGACCGGCGGTCTTTCAGAAGAGTCTGTCTACTGATCAGAAGAATGAAAGTAGCGGGGAGGATAGGAAGGTGGAGAATAGCCCGCCTAAGTCGAGGATTCCTGTTGCTAGCTTTAGGTAATTTTATTAATACTAGTAAAATTATAAATTAGCTGATGCCCGCAGCTTCCCGTGGGAACTTATTCCCGGGATAAAAAGTAGCCTATGTGTTATTCCAGACTATAATCTATCTCTGTACCAAATTTCAGCTAGATTTGTTCAGCCATTAGAGCATGAAAGAGTAACAAAATATTTTATTATTAGTATACATACTTTACATAGATAATTTACATTTATACTTACATACCAACTATCACATTTAAAATATTAGTTATGACTGCGTGGTGAGGTTACCCTTCCCAGTTTCCCATGGGAACTTGTTCACAGAATAAAAAGTAGCCTATGGTCTTTTCCAAGCTCTATTCTATTGCTGTACCAAATTTGAGTAGAGTTTAATGGTTTAATAGTGAAAGTGGAACATAGTTACTTTTATTGTCTGTTTGTCGGAAGGAAAAAACGATAATTGAAATTTCTTTATTGCGTTCCTTCTCTTCATACATCAGATTACTATTTTTTCATTGTCTTTCAAAGTTTACTTCTAACAATGTGTCAAAGTTGACTCCCAAAAACTTGACTGCCTATGTGGCGCAGTCGGTAGTGATACCGCCTGCGGCGCTGGAGGTCGTGGGTTCGATTCCCACCGGAGACAAATATTAGTGTGACCCATAAATGTTTGTCTCATGAGTCTGGGTGTTTCTATGTATAATATGTATGTATTTAAAAGTATATAAGTATTAATATCCGTAGTCTGATACCCATAACACAAGCAGGTTATTCCTAGCTTACTTTGGGATCAGATAGCGTTGTGTGAAATGTCCGTGAATATTTATTTATTTATTTATTTAAAAACAATTTCGACAATATTTTAGATCGAAACAACCTAATGTCGACACTACTGTACTCCGACAAAGCGTTTCTTCCTTTGTCGGAGTAGAGTAGTGTCGGGATTAAGTTGTTTCGATCTAAAATTTTGTTGAAATTAAGTCGTGTCGGAGTTTCATGTTGTCGAAGTAAAATCTTGTCGTTGAAGGATTTGTCGAAATTCAGTTTGGGAGTCGTCAAAGTTCAATTCTAACATACCGACTGGATAGATACATACATACATAAAATCACGCCTGTTTCCAAACGGGGTAGGCAGAGACTATGGTTTTCCACTTTCCACGATCCTGACATATCACTGGATAGATATTGTATCAAAAACCATTTATTGACCAAACAAATCATAATATTTCTAGATACCCCAACAAAAGCGATCTCCGTTCAGCCGAGTCATCCCCCCTCAAGAAACCCGAACGAGCCCCGTCTCCCAAACCCGAGGAGCCAGAAGAACCTCCGGAGTACCAGAACGTGATGAAGCCTCCAGAGGAAGCACCTCCAGTGGAGAAGGATGTACCTCCTCCCATCCCGAGCCTGCCCATCAGTCCGAGGACCCTCATAGCCAATGCTTACTATGATAAGCTGTTGGCTGAGCCACAGATACAACAGGTATGTGATTTTTGTACACTACACTCGCGCTGCCGACCCTGTTAAAACCTTCTCAGACCCCTTTTGTAGAACCCCATACTGTAGGCGTTTAGGAAAACCGAGCCGACCATTTATGTCCCCATGTAAGCCTATCAAAAGACCGGGTATCTTCGCAAGTAAAAAAAAAGAAGGTACTCGAGAAGAAGAGACATAATAATAATAATAAATAATAAATATGCGCGGACATTTTCACACAACGCTATCTGATCCAAAAGTAAGCTAGGAATAACCTGCTTGTGTTATGGGTATCAGACCACGGATATATACTTTTAAATACATACTTATCATACAAAGAAACACCTAGACTCTCGAGACAAACATTAATGGAATAACGTATCTAATGTGCGAATGCATAAATACCTAAAGTGTGTGAGTCGACATTAGCTGCTGACAGTTCCTGAGCATTATTATAATATTTACACTATGTAGACATTGTAGACTAAGACATTGTGTATGATAAGAATGTACCTTTCTGAGAAATAAATAAATATTATTATATTATCATATTATAATGTGTAATAAGAGATTAAATAATTTTAAGTACTTTTATGTAACTGATTAAGAAATTTTGTATAATTTTTGTAAATTTGTTGAAAATAAATTTGTAAATTTTGTAAAAAAAAAAAATACAATTTTTTGTCTCCAATCCACAACCTAACCGTGCTCGAGAAAATCTCAGTACAATTCACGTTTGCGGAGTCGTGGTCTTCACTCAAAAATTCATTTGCAGGTCATAAAATAACATAATATCTCGTGTCCTTAGGCCCTGCTGCCACAAAACCTTGAGAAGAACCCAGACGAGTGCTTCAAGAAGGCTCTGCTGTTCCCCCTGTTGGAGATTGACCCTCCCAAGCAGTGCCTGTTTCTGTTGGTAGATGCTATCGATGAAGGGGCTGTGGGAGGTGAGTTGGTAGTATTTTGTAATTGCTTAATAATAAGAGAAATGCCTTTTTGATGTAAACCTTTACATATAACGGAGGGGTAAATTGAATTTTTGGTGTGGCTATATCGCCACCGTCAAGAGCCCAGAATTTGGGAATAGGGAATAGGATTTAGGCATTGGAAATTCCTCTGTGATAACTGACCACAAATAATACAAGCAAGTCGCTCGGACTCTCGAAGCTCGACACAAAAATAAATTCATTAGAATTTAGAAGCGTTAAAAACAAACAAAGATCGGCAAAAACAAAAGAAGATCGTTAAAACAAAATAAGATCGGTAAAAACAAACAAAAATTGGTATAATACTGGAGAAGAACCCCGACGAATGCTTCAAGAAAGCTCTGTTGTTCCCCCTGCTAGAAATTGACCCTCCCAAGCAGTGCCTGTTTCTGCTGGTCGATGCTATTGATGAAGGGACTGTGGGAGGTGAGCTGGTATAACCTTGTACGTGAAATAGTATGAGATAAGTCAAGCAGCATGAGATAATAGTATGATAATAGTATAAGATATTTTAAAATGATGAATAAAAAAATAACTTGTTTGTTATCCGGCTGAACTTGAATATTTTCTGTAAAACGACTGCCATCTGAGTCACAGATTAAATAATAGTTACTACGTAACAGACACATCACTCCCATACTTAACCTCAAAAATATTAGCTAAAACACATCGCTACAAAGGAAAACATTCTCTACGACGTATTCCGAGAGTCGAGTTTCGTGCGCACACCGTATGATTGCGTCATCGAGTGACAACTATTTTCAACATTAGGGTTGTAAGCACGGAACAAAAATACATATTACAAAAAACAATAAACACAGTGTCTGAAAAAAAAACTTTATTATATTTTATAACTTCTTCTTCTTTACATAAGAATTATATTATAACTAGCTGATGCTCGCAGCTTAGCCCGCGTAAAAGTTTGTTCTTTTTCCCGCTTCCAATGGGAACTTATTCCCGGGATAGAAAGTAACCTATGTGTTATTCCAAACTACAATCTATCCCTGTATCAAATTTCAGCTAGATCTGTTGAGCCGTTAGAGCGTGAAGGAGTAACAAACATCGACACACCTACACATCCGCACTCAAACACTTTCGCATTTAATTTAAGAATATTAATAAGAAGTAAGATGAAAAAAAAGCAACACTAAATGAAGCGAAATATTATTTTACGCGGGTAATGCACATTGGCTGTGCGCACTTCGCTCGGTCTGGCGTGTGGCAGCCCTCTGCCGGTCGGCCACGTTAGTTCTGCTACGTTATACTTAGGAGTAGGTGCTTGTAACACGACTTGTAGCGAGTGACGGAGGCCTGTCTGAGTGCCTAGTGTAAGTTTTTGTGAGCGCTTGACGTGTTCACGCGAAGCGCGTATTCGTAAGTTTATATGGAACCGACACAAGTTCCCGCGTTTACAGCTAGGTGGCAGTAACTCGATTCCATACAAATCGGCGTTGCGAACTCACTGTGAATTTCGACAGGCGCACGCCAATACTTGCACTCCGCACTCTGATCTTCTCAACGAATTGTCGATGTCGAAATCCGGTTGTAAGAGTAGAGTATGGCTCTTTACTGGGGGAGGTTCTCCTTTCGTATTAAATGCCTGTGAGTGCCTTAAACGCATGATTTAAAGCGCCTCTATAATAATGTTGCATACGCCCGTTATCCTCTCGAAGAAGTGCTCGTAGCCCCGCGGACTCAGTGCTCTGTAAACGATCACTGCAGTAAGCAACTTTCACTATGGCCGGTCCATGGATGGGTGACCATCCATGTGATCACTTTGTGACATATATTTGAGCGTTTCCGTGCTTCGGAAGGCACGTTAAGCCGTTGGTCCCGGTTGCCAGTAAAATGGCAGTCGTTAAGCTAAGTTGAAGGCACAGGCAGTCATAACCTGCTCCTGTCCATTTAAACTCGGCAATACGGCTCACCACCTATTACGTGGGACAAATTATACAAAGGTGAAATGTGGGCATATAATTATGCCTCTGCCTACCCCTTCGGGGATAAAAGCGTGACCATATGTATGTATGTATGTACGCCCGTTATGCGGTACGGTAACCAACCATCAAGTTAGTGTAAGCTTGTCTGTGTCTTAATCTATAATGTTTCCAGGCGTGTGCGAAGACCGCGACGGCACAGAAGGTTCAACCAGCGTCGCGGGACTGCTATCCAGACACCAGCACTTGTTCCCGCAGTGGCTGCTGCTGGTGTGCACCGCCAGGAGGCACTGTAGGAACCTGACTAGGATGTTTACTGGTAAGTGTTGGTCTATCTTTAAATATAAAGCCTTCTAAAGATCTTTTTAACCCCCGACGGAAACCCGGACGGGGTGTTATAAGTTTGACGTGTGTGTGGGTGTGTGTGTGTGTGTGTGTGTGTGTGTGTGTGTGTGTGTGTGTGTGTGTGTATGTGTGTGTGTAAGTCTGTCTGTGGCATCGTAGCTCCCAAACGGATGAACCGATTTTGATTCTGTTTCTTTTGTTTGAAAGATGAGTTAGGGGAGAGTGTTCTTAGCTATGTTTTATAAAAATCGGTTAAGCCATTTCAAAGATATGAGGGGTGAAAGTGGGGATGAAAATTTAAATTTCAAATATACCCGTGTTGGGTATCAAATGAAAGGTCATAACTTATACATCACGATACCGTAAGTTTTATGAAAATCGGTTTAGCCATTCGAAAGATATGAAGAGTGGAATGTATTTCTAATTCTGTAACCACACTCCGCTCAATTCGCATTAGTTCTGAATAATTGTTGATAGACTATACGTATGTTGATATTAAAAAACCCCTATAAAAAGCATGAAATAAAAAATTAAATTAAAAATTTAAAAAACCCCCGACTCACAAAAAAAGAACAATAAAAAAAACCTGTAAAAAGTAAAAAAATAACTATTATATTATGACCTATCTACCCTAAGTATTGAACCTTTATTATTATTATAGGTAGCTATATTATTTACGTATTCATATTGTTAACTAACAGTTTGTCTCGTCGGGGACCGCTCACCTAATCATAACCTAATCGTGCGTCTGTCTCTATTTAGGTATAGAGCGGTCCCCCCGACGAGACCAACTGTTAGTTAAAAATATGAATACGTAAATAATATAGCTACCTATAATAATAATAAAGGTTCAATACTTAGGGTAGATAGGTCATAATATAATAGTTATTTTTTTACTTTTTACAGGTTTTTTTATTGTTCTTTTTTTGTGAGTCGGGGGTTTTTTAAATTTTTAAAGAATCATATTACATTGTAGATGTCACCGTAAAATTGTAAAAACCGTCAGATTGTAATCTATCTAGCGAGATTGTAAACTGTCTTGATGTTATGAATCGTAAAATATAGTCACCTAAAATATGGTCACCTAAAAGATAGTCACCTAAAAATAGTCACCTAAAATATAGTCACCTAAAAGATGGTCACCTAAAAGATGGTTATCTAAAAGATGGTTATCTAAAAGATGGTTACGTAAACGATGGTTACCTAAAATATGGTAACGTAAAAGATGGTTACGTAAAAGATGGTCTCCTAAAAGATGGTCACCTAAAATATGTTTACCTAAAAGATGGTCACTTAAAAGATGGTCACCTAAAAGATGGTTCCCTAAAAGATGGTTACCTAAAAGATGGTCACCTAAAAGATAGTCACCTAAAAGATGGTTACGTAAAAGATGGATACCTAAAAGATGATTACCTAAAAAATGATTACTTAAAAGATGGTTACGTAAAAGACGGTTACGTAAAAGATGGTTACCTAAAAGATGATTACCTAAAAGATGTTTACCTAAAAGAAAGTTAGGTTAAGTTGGAACAGTGCAACAATATTAATGCAAGAAGGCGAGCGAGCGAACCGAGCGGGCCGCGGCATCGACTGCCGAGCGCCTGATGTCTCATTAGCGTTTTTTTTTAATTTTTCTATTCGTTGGATCATAATTTAATGGAAAATAATACCTTAGTTTGAAAAATCTCGACAGCTTACTGCAAGGTAGATTGCTTTCTAATGACTTAACCGACTTAGATATTTGAAAAAAACATGTGGTAGAGAAATTCAATTCTTGACTTCTTCTAAAACTTTAAACTTTTCCAGGTTTCCGCAAAATAACCTTGGACGAGTTACAACGCGCTCACGTGTCCGCCGATGTACAACGTTACGTGTTGGCCAGACTGGACACGGAACCCAGGCTTAGGTATGTGAACTTAGATATATTAGAGACTAGCTGATGCCCGCAGCTTCGCCCGCGTAAAATTTGTTCCCGCGGGAACTTATTCCCGGGATAAAAAGTAGCCTATGTGTTATTCCAGAATATAATGTATCTGTGTACCAAATTTCAGCCCGATCCGTTCAGCGGTTTGAGCGTGAAAGAGTAACAAACATCCACACTCACAAACTTTCGCATTTATAATATTAGTAAGATAGTAAGATTCGTCGGACGTCGATATTTGGCAATCTTATAAACTAGATGATGCTGAGGAATGATGATGAGGAACGCATTCCTGGGATAACAATTAGCCTATGTGTTATTTCAGACTATAATATATCTCGGTACCAAATATCATCAAGATCTGTACAGCCGTTAGAGCGTGAAAGAGTAACAAACATCCAAACATACAGACACACAAATATTAGTAAAAAAAATAAGATGTAAAAGTTTATTTATTTATTTATTTTGTGAAGATGTTTGGAAACACGTTCTAACGGCTGTACGGATCGTGCTGAATTTTGGTACAGGCATAGATTATAGTCTGGACCATCACATAGGTTACCTTTTATCCCGGGAATAGGATTCCATGAGAAGCGGGAACGGGAACAAAATTTCACGGGAGAGACGCCCTTGAACATCCTCTAGTAATTCTTATTATGAAATTGCAATTCTTTTAATACTACTAAGATATACGGGCCACCTGATGGACTGTGGTCACCGCAGCCTATGAACGTTTACAACACCAGAGGCGCTACACTCGCGCTGCCGACTTACAAGAACCTTCTGAAACCCCTTTTGAAGAACCCCATACTGTATTTGATACTGTTTTGTGTTCAGGGCGCGTGTTTCAAGCGATTCTACCGCTGCAGCGGCCGCAGCTGCTGCGTTAGACCATCTTCGTATTAAAAGCGATGGCTGTCTGCTGTATCTTGAGAAGGTAGGTCACTTTGCGTAGGTCTTCACAACTCAAAAAGCGAGATATTACCCGAATAACTCCCACAAAGACACGGGATAGTACTCGATACAACCCCAAAGACGCGGCATAGTACCCGAACAACCACCAAAAACGCAAGATAATACCCGGAAAGCCCCCTCAGACGCGGTATAATACCCGAACAACCCCCAAACACGCGGGATAGTATTCGAACAACCCCCAAAGACGCGGGATAGTACTCAAACAACCCCCAAAGACGCGGGAGAGCACCTGAACAACCACCAAAGACGCGGGATAGTACCTGAACTACCCCTAAACACGCGAGATAGTACCCGAACCCCTAGGAGAGGTCGCGGAGGTAGCCAAAGTCTGTCGGGAATCTTGGAACATCCTTCCGAGGGCTTACCCCAGGCTCCTGGCCGTAGGCAGTGTTAGGGTACGTGATGGTTTTTTGTCAGTAAGAGTTCAGCATAGCATCCATGAGGATTTGCCCACGCAAAAAAAGGTGGATCACTTTAATTTAGCTTATAGTTTTAGGTAGAGAAACAGGGAGATCTATATATTTTGTCATTGTATGCATTTTAATGTGAAGCATCTATAGAGTGGTCAACTGATTTTTGCGGTGGTGACGCTATCGCCAACCCTGGCGCCAGATACACGAGTATGTATCGGAACTTGGAACTCGACTTTTTAATTTTTGTTTCGGATTTTGACTTTGTATTATGAATTTTACATTCTAGATATCGGGTTTTGGATTTTTACAAAATAATCTCAATGTTCACATTTACTAGGCATCCTACCCTGTGACAGCTCACTTTTTTTTTTAAATTATTGATTTGGAAATATAGTTATAAGTCTGCCATTGGCCGATTCAATTGATTCTTCCTGTTTTGTTTAAATCGCAATATATTTACGTTTATATTATCTTTAGGTGCTAGACGGCGTGGCAGACGGGTTTATAGCACTGCGTGAAATCCGGGAGATCCCCGGCACTCTCAATGGACTCTACCTATGGCTGGCTCAGCGACTGTTTCACGGAAGACGATTCACTAAGGTAGGCTCTTTAAACTGTTTAATTCTATATCATACATACGTATGGTCACGCTTTTTATCCCTGAAGGGGTAGGCAGAGGCATAGTATACCTCCGCCCACGGTTCACTTTATAGTTTTACTAAAAATCATAACTCTTCTTTTGCGCAGTCGATTAAAAAGTAGCCTATGTCCTTTCCAGGGCTTCGAACTATCTCTATACCAAATTGCATCTCAATCCCTCCAGCCGTTTAGGCGTGAAAGCGTAACAGACAGACAGACAGAGTTACTTTTGCATTTATAATATTAGTAGGGATGTACCACGTAATAGATGGTGAGCCTAATGCCGTATTGAAATGGACAGGGGCAGGTCGTGATGACCCGCAGTTCATCCGCAGTATAGAGCGTGAAAGAGTATCAAACTTCCACACAACCAGACATCGACTTTCACAAACTTTCGCATTTTATTATAACAGAACAGACATACTATATGGACATTACCGAAGGGGGAGGGGGAGTCTCACAATCCCTATCCCTACTAATATTATAAATTCAGAAGTAACTCTGTCTGTCTGTTACGCTTTCACGCCTAAACGGCTGGAGCGATGAGATGAAATTTGGTATAGGGATACTTGGAGGCCCTGGGAAGGACATAGGCTACTTTTTAACCGGCTGTGCAAAAGGAGGGTTATGCTTTTACGATATAACGACTCTTACGCGATAACGACTTCTACGCCGTCGAAGCCGCGGGGAACAGCTAGTATTTATGTATATTCAAGCTGCAAAGGCCTTCAACTTGGCATAACGACTGACATTTTTCGGGCAACCGGGACCAACAGCTTATCCTTCCGAAGCACGGAAACGCTCACAAGTAAATGTCACAAAGTGGTCACGTGGTCGTCACCCATCCAAGGACCGGCCATAGTGAAAGTTGCTTACTACAGTGACCGTTAACAGAACACTGAGTCTTTGAGCGCTTCTTTCACCTTAATACTCATACTACCTCATATACCGTGTGGCGCCTCTGGTGTTGCAAACGTTCATAGGCTGCGGTGACCACCAGTCCTTCTGGTGGGCCGTATGCTTGTCAGCCACCTTAGTGGTATAAAAAAAAAACTACGTCGTCGGGATTTCACGTGAAATCACGGACTAGCACCAACGTTTCAAACGCGGTCCCACATACCTTAAAAATACTTTATTCTATAGGTGCGGTTACTTCTGGACGTCCTTCTAGCAGCTCGGTGCGGAGTGACAGAAGAAATGTTATACAAATGTTTGCTGACTAAAGAGTACAGCGTCACCAGAGAAGACTTCAACAGGAGGCTGCATTTGCTTAGAAGGTAATGTATTCTAGTATTATCAAAAAAATACATATTTATTAACATTTGTTTTATTCCTGTAGTCGCATTTTGTCCAATTCGCAAAATATCCAACTGTCCAATTCTCAATAGGTCCAGTTCGCAATTGGTCCAGTTCGCAGTTGGTCCAGTTCGCAACTGGTCCAGTTCGTAATTGGTCCAGCTCACAGTTGGTTTAGTTCGCAATTGGTCCAGTTAGCAGTTGGTCCAGTTCGCAACTGGTGCAGTTCGTAATTGGTCCAGTTCGCAATTGGAGTTCGCAGTTGGTACAGTTCGCAATTGGTCCAGTTCGCAACTGGTCCAGTTCGCAATTGGTCCAATTCGTAATTGGTTCGTAATTAGGGATCCTCCTTGATTACGAGAAGCGTTTTATTGAAGTAGATTTTGTAAACGTGTGTATATATTGTTGTGTGTGAGTATATCGATATGTGAGCTGTGTCTATTTCTTCTTGCTTTAACACAAGAAACCTATCCATCCGTGTCGGGGCGAACTGCACCAATTGCGAATGGGACATTGTGAGAATCGGACATTTTGCGAATTGGACGTTGTGAGCATTGGACATTTAGCGAATTGGACAATTTGAGCCCGCTGGACATTTCGCGAATTGAACATAATGCGACTAAAGCGTTTTATTGAAAACGTTATAGGCGTTAGGCACTTTGGTACAGTCTTTCTTTTCTTTTTGTCGCCACACGTTGACAGAACCTACCTACTATATTTACAAAAAAAAACCTTTTTATTTTCTGAAAATGAACAGGTTGGTTTTGAGCTGGACTCAAACCTGCGTCTTCTGGTTTGCCGGACCAGATGCCTTAACCGTTGAACCACCGGGTGATGTTGCCAAACCATAAATTGAAAATTCTTAGAATTTTTATTTGATTCCTGATGGACAGAGGCAATATGAGCCATACAGTTTTGTAATTTATTGTGTGTTTATAATTTATTTGATTTCTTCAAATTTTATTCTCTCTCTTCAATATTTATAATACCTACTGTATGTCACATTGGCGCGCCGTCTCCGCAAAAATCAGCGCTGTCTGCCTGCACCACAGGTGGACAGCATTACGCTGAGAGACGGCCGTTATTTCACAAAATGTTAGTCATTGAAATATTAGGTTATTTTTTATGATTTCTTCATCAGTTTTCTTAACAATAGTCTTGTTTTCACTCCAGGATCTTAGTGCAGGAGCGCTCAACGTGCTTCCTGTCCATCTTCCACCACTCGTTCGCCAAGTGGCTGGTGGACGTGAAGCACTGCACGCGCCGCTACCTGTGCTGTCCCGCGGAAGGTCACGCCGCACTCGCCATGTACTACACTCTGGACGCCAAGAGGTGAGCTGGACCCTTGCCTTACAGAAGTGCAGGAGTACCTGTCCATCTTCCACCACTCGTTCGCCAAGTGGCTGGTGGACGTGAAGCACTGCACGCGCCGCTACCTGTGCTGTCCCGCGGAAGGTCACGCCGCACTCGCCATGTACTACACTCTGGACGCCAAGAGGTGAGCTGGACCCTTGCCTTACAGAAGTGCAGGAGTACCTGTCCATCTTCCACCACTCGTTCGCCAAGTGGCTGGTGGACGTGAAGCACTGCACGCGCCGCTACCTGTGCTGTCCCGCGGAAGGTCACGCCGCACTCGCCATGTACTACACTCTGGACGCCAAGAGGTGAGCTGGACCCTTGCCTTACAGAAGTGCAGGAGTACCTGTCCATCTTCCACCACTCGTTCGCCAAGTGGCTGGTGGACGTGAAGCACTGCACGCGCCGCTACCTGTGCTGTCCCGCGGAAGGTCACGCCGCACTCGCCATGTACTACACTCTGGACGCCAAGAGGTGAGCTGGACCCTTGCCTTACAGAAGCAGACCCAAGACGCCGGCGTGACGTGATAGTAGCACGCTGCACGCCATAAGAAGCGGGATAACACTCGAACCAACCCCAAAAGACACGGGATAGTACCCGAACCCCTCGGTGAGACCGTGGTAGCCAAAGTTTTTCGAGAATACTGGGACATCGGTCCGAGTATTCCGTAAATACGTCCGTTCACTCTGGACGCCAAGAGGTGACCTTTACACTAAAGGTACTACCCGTTTTCTCTAAGTTTGCCGGTGGCTTCCCATACTTCGCCTCTACACCAGCCTCTCCGCCAGCGGTAAACTTAGAGAGAACGGGATATACCACTGTACTGAGTATTAAGTTCTTTAATCGCCAAATAACTCCCGCCGGGGCCCAACCAAAACTATCGACACGACAGTGTTTGTTAAGGCCCCTGTGATGTGATGTGCCTCTTCACGTTCCGCTTGAAGAGTCCGAGGTTGTAGTCTGTGGGAAACACATGCATCGGCAGTTCTTTAAGTGAGTTGAGTTGATTTGAGACAGTGACTTGGTAAAAGTGGGGTAGGACACCCACCGGCAGATAAACTGAAGACTATTTTTCCCCACGTGGAAAAGGTCGCAGGCTGGGGCTTCATGCAGAAGGCGAAGCACCGAGGGCTGTGGCGTAAATTGGGAGAGCTCTACGTCCAAGAGTAGACTTCCATAGGCTGATTAGATGATTGATTGATTGACGTGCGCTAGCGGAGCGTTTCTGTCGTTCTTCTGTCGAACTATACAGTAAGCCTGTATAGTTCGACAGACGGAAACTATCTTCAGAACCGCTCGTTTCTGGCAAAGTGCCTCTCCACCGTATGTGAGACTGACGAATACTTCTATTTCAGGTTGTCAGCGCTAGAAATCCACAACTACGTGTTTCATATGACGAGCTTGGAGCAACATCTGTCTTCGCAGAAGAAGGTTAAGAATAGGTGCGTATATTATCATGTTAGCGGTACTTTTATACCTTGTGCCTGTAAAGCCAATAAGTTCGTGTTAATATTTAAAAATTACATTTCTCTCACTTATTTTCCTTTTAGTTATTGGATGGCAATATGAGACTAGGGCATGTTCCCAGTCCGGTACAGAGTTGTGTTTGATACTCTTGCGATGATTAGTAAGCTTATCATCATCATCTTAGCGGTACTTTTAGTGTAATCTAAATTCAATAGAGTTGACAGAATCTTGCTTTGGCTCTTGTAAGACCCTAAGTGGGCCAAATAAGGCTCACCGAATGGTTGCCGTAATCTGTGGCGTTTGCAATCAAATCAACCAACTGTGTTACACTCGCGCTGCTGACCCTTCAAAACCTTTCAAGACCTCTTTTTCAAAAACCCCATACATTCGGGAAAACCGAGGCAGTCAGTTCATTCCACAATCTAAGGATACGCGGAAAGAAGGATCTATCGAACCTTACCGTATACGTACATTTTGGACGAAAAGTTTGAGGATAAGCATCCTATCTGTGGCGAAAATTAATTGCCTCGTTGGTCTAGAGTTCTTCTAGAGGTTGTAAAGTGCGACTGTGGCTCTGCGGGTTCAATTCCCGCGGATGACAAAAACTTGTGTAATCCATAAATTTTGTCTAGAGAGTCGATGTTTCTATGTTTTTAAGCAATAAGCATACATTAATACAAAATGTTTATAATTTTTTATATCCATAGTCTGATACCCATAACACAAGCAGGTTATTCCTAGCTTATTTTAGGATCAGATTACATTATGTTAATGTCTGTATTTTTTTTATCAAGCCATGCTTTTTCAACAAAATTCTAACGACATACAATATTGTTTGACAGCGAACAAACGGAAGATCTAGACCTCCATTCGCTCATACTCCTGTGGGTCCTAGACTCCGGGTGTGACGTGGAGTCTGCTCTTAGGAAAGAGAGTGACTCTCATACTCCTACACTTCTACTGCTACAGGTATGATATATTTGTTTATTGAGAACTAGATGGCGTTGCAGCAATATATTTCGGTAATAAAAAGTAGCCTATCTGTTGTTTCAGACTATAATCTATCTCTGTACTTAATTTTATCCAGATCTGTTCAGCCGTTAGAGCGTGAAAGAGTAATAAACATTCAAATAACTTCACAAACTTTTACTACGCAATCATAAGTTTGAATCCCAAGCCCCAACGAATATTCATACTCATAGAATTCGGGACTTCACGCAAAATACTTTTTATTACATACATTCACCGACGTTCCGGATACGTTGCAGCACCCGTGGTCACGGTTGGACTGAGGCGAGGATCGACAAAAACCACGATGTAACTTCTTGTCGAACTACCCTCCGTTGTTATAACAACGAAGGGTAAGGCCGTCGACACACTACATTCACTACGTCAGTTTTAATTGGCACAGTTTTACGTTCAAGTTTATTAATCACTGAATTCCACATCCCGGAGAGCGTATATCTATCATCCCTTTTTTTTTTAACGTGCGGAAAATTCCTCATGGATGCTATGCCGGACTCCTACCGACTAAAAACCTCACGTAACGCCCAACAGCCTATGGTTGGGAGCCCCGGGTAAGCCCTCGGAAAGATGTCCCAGGAACCTCCATCATCCCTATTGAAATTTTTATGTTTTCTGATTTCAATGGATTCTTTAATGGTTAATATGATAATCAAAGTTTAGTATCGCTAATGTCCGCGGTTTTACCCGTGTGAAATTCTGTACCCGTTCCCTCCCATAGGAACATATTCCAGGGATAACTATGATCTATCCCTGTACCAAATTTCAGCCAGATCCGTTCAGCCGTTAGAGCGTGAAAGAGTAATAAACATCCAGACATCAACACCCGCAATCTTTCGCATTTATGATATCAGTAAGGGTTTAGAAATATATTCAAATGTGTATATGTTGCAGCGTGTGTCGTTGTTACAGCAACCGGATGCCAAGAGCGAAGACAAAGACCGGGACTTGGAGTCAGATGATAAGGATTCTGTGTCGGGTGAGTGTTTTCTATACTTATATTAACAACTAGCGGACGTCACGCGATTTCACCCGCGTAGTTCCCGTTCCCGTGGGAATATGGGAATAAAATATAGCCTATGTCCACCGCAAAGAGTGTAGCTTTCCAACAGTAAAAGAATTTTCAAATCGGTCCAGTAGTTCCGGAGCCTATTCGATTCAAATAAACAATCAAATCTTTCCTATTTATAATGTTAGTATAGATTACTTTGTACATCTAGTCCCTCCCTGCGACCTTTACAAGGTCGGAAAAAGAGGAAAAATTATGAAAAGCATTTAAATCGATGAACTGGAACTTTGAAATCGATTTTAAAAAACATAAGCTAAGAAAAACGGTATAAAATAATCTTTTTTGGATGCCTAAGGACAGCATTTCGCATTCCACAGTCGTATTGCCAAAACTGTAAACGATTTGTCATAGAAACTGTGGAATTTTTAGTATCTTTTTCGATAAGGTGGATACGGCTTGTAATACCTTTTCCTACTAATAAATGTAGACTTTGTACTCGTTCTCATTAAATTTATAATACAATTATTATTATTATATAGGTATCGTGTAGTTTTCTGCAATATGTATTTCCCTATACCCTGATAAAATCGTTTTTACATGTAATTATAAGCAGGTCATTCCTTGAGGAAATACATTGTTTTATTCCATTTATTTATATAAAAATTACCTATTAGTGGTTAATAGCGTTGAGGAATAATTTTTGAAATATATGTATTTTATAACATTTACTAAGGTGCAAAATATGAAATCATTATAGGAAATAATTTTGCTTAAATGAAACTTCGAAAGCACAAAAACATTTTATGTTCTTTGTGTAAACCCGTATGCTAAATAATGGTAACTGCGTTAAGCATTTGACGCAGTGGTCAGTCCTCAGAGGGGTGATCGGTTGTGGCATTTCCATTTTATGTGTGTTTCAAATTCCAAATAGCCGGTTCTTCAGTTACCATTTCCGTATAATGCATTCCACAAACGAATTGATAATGTCGTAAAAAAATTGCTTAATAGTGCTGTAGAATGCGAAATATATGCAAAATGTCGCTCTTTGTTTACTGTAAAGAAATTTTCTTTGAAATTAGAGTAATAAGTGCAGTGGTCACGTACGTTTCGTCATTTGCGTCAGAGATAGAATGTTTGTGGCGAACAAGCATTAATTTTCAAAAACTAGGTTTCTCATTACACTGAACTATAGACCACATTTTCTTTGTGGTTTGGATTAGTCAATTTCTTTGAGCAGGTGCTAATAACTGTTAATTTGCTGTCGTTTCTGTGAATTTTATTGTATTGTGGTTCAGTTGCATTTACTAAACGTAGCTCTATGAGCATTTATTTGTTTAGAAATTAATAAATGTCGATATTATTTGGTTACAAAACAAAATGATAATATCTTAGGTAACTGGTTACAAAGCAGTTGGGAGTCCTGGGACATCCTTCCGAGGGCTTACCCGGAGCTCCTAACCATAGGCTGTTGGGCGTTACGTGAGGTTTTTCAGTCAGAAGGAGTCCGGCATGGCATCCATGAGGATTTTCCCTCACGTTAAAAAAGAAACTGGTTGCAAAGGCAGCCGAAAGGAGAATAAAATTATCCCATTTTATTTGCAACTGCGCTTTTCGTAATTTATTTTTCGTGTGGAAATTCTTCGTGGATGCTATGCCGGACTCTAACCGATTAAACCACACGTGCCCTGCCACTGCATATGGTCGGGAGCTCTGGGTAAGCCTTCGGAAGGATGTCCCAGGATTTGCAACTACGCTGCGGTAGAATTCAAATAACGAGTGAAATTATTTTTCGAAATCTCTTATCAAAGTTTCTTTTTTAACGTGCGGAATTTCCCGCTATACAAAGTAGCGGAACTCACGCGGATTCACCCGCGTAGTTCCCGTCCCCGTGGGAATACGGGACATATATCGTATGTCACCCGTAGTTAGTGTAGCTTCCCAACAGTGAAAGAATTTTTCAAATCGGTTCAGTAGTTACGTAGCCTATTCAATGCAAAGAAACAAACAAACAAATAAACACTTTGCCTCGCCTCGTTGGTCTAGAGGTCGAAATGTGTGACTGCGGATCACATGGGTTCGATTCCCGCCGGAGAAAAACATTTGTGTGATCCGTAAATGTTTGTCTCGAGAGTCTGGGTGTTTCTATGTATAAGTATGTATTTAAAAGTTTATAAGTATTAATATCCGTGGTCTGAATGATCTGATACCCTTACACAAGCAGGTTATTCCTAACTTACTTTGGGATCAGATAGCGTTGTGTGAAAATGTCCGTGAATATTTATTTATGTGTTTATTTAATCAAATATTTCCTCTTTATAATATTAGTGAACATTAGTAGGAAGTAGAATAGTAAGGATATCACAAAAAAAGTGTTATTCCAAGAATTTATCACATTACCAACTATCGTCCGTCACAGAATCATGATAAGCCACTACAATATTACTATCTTCATAAGCCACAATTCTATACAAATTAATGTGTTATCTGTGCGTGTAACTGACCTAACTGTTTTTCATGTTAAATGTAATTGTTACATGTAATTTTACTATCGCATCCTGCGTATTTGTATACTAGCTGTATTTTGTTGCTTTGTCTATCGAAATTATATAAAACTAGCATAGCTCCCGTTCCCGTGGGAATACGGTGATAAAATAATATAGCCTTTGTTTACCGGAAAGAGAGTGGCTTTCCAACAGTGAAAGAATTTTTCAAATCGGTCCAGTAGTTCCGGAGCCTATTCGATGCAAATAAACAATCTAATCTTTCCTCTTTATAATATTAGTATAGATGACTTATGCCCCGCGGCTTCTCCTGAGGTTTTCTCATATTAATTTTCCACAGGTATTTGTTATCGACATAAAAGTAACCACATTAGAGTTGTCTGGATAACATACTAGGAGCTTTTATTAGCTTTTGGGCTAGATAGCGCTTTGCGAGAATTTCGAAAAAAAAAAAAATAATGTACTTAGTAGATGGTGTCTGCTGCTCTGCCTGTGAGGAATTTTATTTCTGTTCCCGCTTCCCACGGGAACTTATTCTCGAGATGAAAAGTAGCCTGTGTTATTTCAAACTATAAGCTATCTCTGTACCAAATTTCAGCCCAATCCGTTCAGCCGTTAGAGCGTGATTGGGTCACAAACATCTTCACAAACTTTCACATTTATAATATTACTAGATGATGCTCGCGGCTTCGCCCGCGTGAATTTCGGTACCCGTTCCCGCTTCCCGTGGAAACATTTTCCTGAGATGAAAGTAGCCTATGTGTTATTCCAGACTATAATCTTTCATTGTACAAAGATTTAGCCCGATCCGTTCAGCCGTTAGACCGTGATTGAGTAACAAACATCCAAACATCTTCACAAACTTTCACATTTATAATATTAGTAGGATGACTGGCTATGCTGCGTGGTTCTTCCCGCGTGGTGATGTTTTCCTATAGGTACCCGTTTTTCACTGGTATTTTATTCCCGGCATAAAAAGAAACATATTAATAAGGCCTTTCCCAAGATCTATTCCCTCGGTTCCCAAACTGGGTTCCGCGGAACCTAGGGGTTCCGTGGAGTAGGCTTCAGGGTTCCGCCAAAATTATGTTGAAAAACGCTAAATATGTGATGAGAAAACTTTATTAATATTATTAAATCTAAAAGTACTATTGTAGGGATAATCACCATCTATTTTCGCCCTTAAGATCGCCCTTTATCTAATCCTAAACTGTGTGCTTTCACGGGCCTCGGAAGGGGCCAACTGCCGGATCCAGCATACATAGGGGGCGTCAGCATTGGCAGCAAGCCCCCGATGAAGTATCTGGGGCTCGTACTTGATGGTCGATGGATCGCCACCACCACTATAAAACAGCGCTAGGTCCTCGTGGCTTGTCTGGACGTGTATCACGCTTTCCCACCCGAGTTCTCCTAACTAAGTCTACCTGGGGGGGGGGGGGGGAGGATGTCGCTCGGTGGGGTTCCATAAAATAAAAGATATTTGGCTAGTGTTCCGTTGTCTTTAAAGTTTAGGAAGCCCTGATCTATTCTATCTTTAGACATTAGAAACCAAGACTTAGCCCAACATATTGGGATTTTACCTCTTCCCCTATATAAGGAAGTTAATATAAGTATAACCCATCACCACTATTAGGTTTATAATATAACTAAATATAATTATTACATTCTATAACTACTAAATGAATAATCCATTGACGCAAACGAACAAACACTCCTACATATTATTAGTTAGTAGCGAGCGTTAACAATTTGTAATAATTATTTTGTTAGGGAAAATTAAAGGAATATATTTCAGTGTGTGACCTGCTGTTGTGGAGGGTAAACACTTGTTTCGTTGTTTTCGGTTTAGCCGTTTAGAATGTTTACGTGAGATTTGTGGAGTGTTTATATAGTTATGGTTTTATGTATTATACTCGTGAAATATATATTTTTGAAGTGATTTTTTTGACTTGAAGTGAATTGGATTTTATGTAAAGAAAAAGTGAAATAACTAAAGTTGTTGCTGTCTCTTTTATTCGATTTTTTTCCTTTGAGAAAAAAGGAAAATATTATACAAACTTTGAGTAGTGCGGTGTATGAAATCAGACTCGCTGTTTTTATTTAAAATAAGGGTTTTTGAGACTTAAAACAGTCGTTTTGAAAACTTGCAAAGTTCTATATGGTGATAAATCAATATATTGAGTAATATAATATACATTATAAAATGTGTAGCAACTATTGTGTCGGTGGCGATAAGACGGAATGGGTCTACAGTTCATACTACCACTACAATTATGTCAAGGGTGAGTTGAGTCGTATTTGTAAACAAAAGGTGTTCGCGAAACGCCTACGAGTTTTACCATAGCAAGTCTAGGATTCGAAGGACATCGCGCGCAATTAGCTAGTAGTTAATTATAACCTACACTTTTTCTGCGCGCAATTAGCTAGTAGTTAATTATAACCTACACTTTTTCATTGTAAGTCAAAGGCACAGTACACGTCTTTATATCGTCAATTTGTCGTTTCAATTTAATACCTGCTGAAAACCCCAACAAAAGGTGATAACTTTGTGTAGTGGAATGGTAGGTAATGACATCGGGTTGAGGTCTAGATTTTCTTTTAGCAAAGAATATTAGTATCCAGCTTATGTTGGGACTTGGCTACGTTCCTGCATTTTACTAAATCTGCCCAGTTGAACTCTTCAATTTCATCTCGACTTCTTGCTTACGTACTAGCAAAGATAATATAATAGTATTACAAACAGATCGGCAACTCCCTGTCGCGCCACAGCTGTCAGTAGAGTTGACGTGCGCGTTGACGGACAATTTGCTTACATTTTATTGATCACACGCACACATTCAAGCTGGAGTTTCCGCCCTGTGGTACCAGCTAGACGAGGTGCCAATCTCGTATAGTGAAGAGTATCTTCACCAGAACCGAACAGTTTGCTAGCGCACGTGTTTTCCTCCTCTTACAACCTTCGATAGATGGTCGTAGTCGCCATGGCTCTTCATCGGGCTTCGTCATTTTGGTGAGCTAAATAATACCAATAGTATAGATACAGAAGATTCATTCTAGGAAGTGACTACTACGTCAATACATTAACGTGGAATTTACCGTAACTTATAGATGGTTCTTCAAAACGTTGTCAAAATTATTATTATATTCTTCTTATTATTATATTCTTCTTATCTTATATACTATACCTTAAAAGGGCCAACCGGGGGCTCCGGATCATAGGCTGTTAGGCGTTAGGTGAGGTTTTTTAGTCGGTAGGAGTCCGGCATAGAATCCATGAGGATTTTCCCTCACGTTAAAAAAAAAAGCGGTGTGCTCTACTTTTTAGAGTCTGCAACTTTCCCTTCATCTATACTAAATATACTAAGTATAGATGAAGGGAAAGTCAGTAGTTCCGGAGACTATTCGTTCCAAACAAAAAAACAAATCTTTCCTCTTTATAATATTAGTATTACTAATATTATAAAGAGGAAAGATATGTTTTTTTTGTTTGTTTGTTTGTTTGTTTGTTTGTAACGAATAGGCTCCGGAACTACTGGACCGATTTGAAAACACACTCTTTGCGGTGAACATAGGCTATATTTTATTCCCGTATCCCCACGGGAACGGGTACTATGCGGGTAAAACCGCGTGACGTCCGCTAGTTCAAAATATAACGTATAAATCTTTGTCGACAGTAGACCCAACACCATTAGAAGCTATCATGCCGGAGCTGATAGCAGGCGAGACGGCGACACAATGGCCACGCGACCGTCGCGTTCTAAGAGCTCTGCTAGAACTCACTAGAACTGATGCTGTGCCGCCTGAGGCAGCTCAAGAATGTTTACTGGTAAGTTTTGTTTTTCTTGAGGAAATCCTATGCCATCCATCATGCTGGAGTTCTACCGACTAAAGAGGTGCCCCTTTCTGGGGATATCCTTCCTATGGCCTACCCGGGGCTCCTAACCGTAGGCAGAAGGTAGGAACGTGTTGGTTTTTAGTCGGTAAGAGTCCGGCATAACAAATCTCCCCTGTGTGCCCTTCCAATCTGAATCTGATACGATTAAAAGATAGCAAATATATAATATTAAAGATGGCGAATATATAATATTAAAAGATAGCGAATATATAATATTAAAAGATAGCGAATATATCATTGAGCGTACAAGAAAAAGATGGATGCGCTAGGTTTTGTGCGTTTTTAACGAAATAAATTAAATATAGGAGGGCTATAATCCTTAGGAAAAAAGTGGATCGTGTGAAAAGCTGAAGGCTTTCAGGAAACAAAGAGAAGAGAGAAATAAAAAGATAGAATTTAAAACATAAAAAAAACGGCAATTTATTGGAATTAGAGTTAAGCACTTGGGGGTCGTGGGTTGTGGTAATATCGGGAAGCAAGAAGGTTTTGCGATTTCCGATAGTCTTCGCGGGGTTCCGACTTATCTTGGGTCTCCTGAAGGATGCTGCAGTCGCTGATGTAGCCGTGCCGTCCACAATATAGAATGGCACGGTGTTCTCAACCCGGAGCGCAACTCCAGAGGGTGAGCTTCTTGTAACCCGTAGGGTGAATGTTTCTTCGTGGAACCCGAAGGGTGGATGTTCACAACCCGTAGGGTGGACGTTTCCTTAGAACCCGGAGGGTGGACCCTGGAATGTTCCAGAATAGGGGTTAGCTTGAACCCTTGTTCCCCGCATATTCCCAAAGACAGCTGGCTCCTGCTAACCATTTCAGGAGTCGGAAGTCTTACAAAATCTGCTTACAGCACTAATTTTACAAAGAAGTTTTTCACACCCCTTTTAACTACCCCTTTATAACAGGGTGGACCAACAGCCATTAATTTTCACAGTTTAAAAATTAGATTACGTTATACACAATTTAACTCACCCAAGGATGGGGTACTCGTCGTTTACAGCTAGACAATTATTCACCTAGGGAGACTTTCGCTCCCTATCACTGATGAATATATTAATTAATTATATTTAATTGTAAAGATCTTTATTGATGCACTGTTACTTTCGCGATAGTATATTTTAAATTTGTGATGTGTTCGCCGAAACTGCGCATGCACTCCTATTTATAGCATTGAACAGAGCCGCTGGCGGCTAGTATCGTCCCTACGTCATTTACCTACTTGGCGAGTTAACCCGCGCTAGTCTTAATGTGACTATTTGTCGGCAGATGGCGCTTTCAACTATTTTCATTATAAAATAGTTTTTAATATACACAAACTAATTGTAATAATAATATGAATTAATAGATTTTTTTTATTCGTTGCTTCACAATGTTACATACTCCCCCGCTCCGGTGAGCGTTTGACGTACCCTAACACGTCAAGTGCTGCGTTCGTCCCTAACATAAGACCTACTACTCGTCTATGTGTGTGTGTATATTCGTGTGCTGTGTGAATGAGGTGATGCTGGGTATAGCGAAGAGTCGTCCTTAACCTTAATGAAACCAACTCTCAGGTTGTATGTAGGTGATTCTGAAGAACTTTGTGGGACAGAAAGAGAAAAGACGTATTTGAGGCTTTGGGTTGAAGTTTCAGGTAATACGCACCGCCTGAAAGTGGGGTGTGTATAATAAGGCTTTTCGCTGAAGGCTGGGATTTATACCACCGTCCCAGAGAAGAACATCCTACTAGGGCTAGTGTCACACTTCCGAATCATAGGATGAGCTATCCCCCAGGGCAAGTCTCTAGCTTCCGAGTGGTAGGAGTAGCTATACAAATAACATAACATAAAGGTGACCTACACCTAAGACTGTTAGGGCAAGACAAATGCTGCCAAATAACAGTACACCATAAATCTGTTCGGGTAAGACTCATGCTTCCTCGTAACAGTAACCAACCTACAACATAAATCTGTTAGGGCAAGACCATGCTGCCGTAACCGACCAACAGTAACCGACGAACTCTGTTAGGGATAGACCTATGCTTCCAACTAACAGTATCTCTAAACTAAACCATGAAACAGAAATGTGATAGAAAATAAAGTACTTGCAGAATCCTTCGTGATGCTAGTTAACCCCTATGTCCCCATAACGAACACTGCATGTGTTTGTGTTATATATAGTTCTTTGAAAGTAGTGTGTAGTGTCCCTAACTAATAACTAGGCTATTTAGCCGTTTAACAAAACAAAATAATAAAAACTAATTGCTTATTCGCAACCTTAGTAGTAATAACAAAAACTAAGTGCTTATTCGCAACCTTAGTAGTAGACTGTTGACTGTGACTATTATGTCCACCCTAATAAATGACGAAGTAAATAATATTTGGACATAATGCCAATTATACTGGTTGAATTTATAGTCGTTTTGGAACGGAAAGGTTTAGGCCCAGTTTCGATAACAGAACCGATCGGCACTGTCAATTTGAAAATCAACAATAAAAACGAAAATGTCAAAATCTACATCGTTTGCCAAAATCAAAACGAGAACACCTGGTTATTCCTTTAAATTTCACGAAATACGTTTACTACGATTTTCTACTACAATTTTTCATTCAATGTCTAACGTTCCAATCAGTAACAAGAGTCACCGCGCCGGGAAAATTCGACCAATCACAACGCATGAACGCATCGGTCCACGTGGACTCGTTGCCAAGTAACGTCGGTAGGTACTCGACTAGTTACGTCTTGTAGGTAGGTAAATACGCTCGGCCGACCGCGCCGCCGACCGGCGACCGCGGCGCGCAGTTCGACTATAACTCGCACGCAGTATTGTCGTCGCGATCGACTTTTATTTGTGGTCGGAAATAAAACGATTAGTTTACACTCGAGAGTACGAATCTCGTGATGAATTACGCAGTGCGATAGTGGACGCCTTTGAAATAGTGAAAAGTGACAGAGACACATTGAATAAACTAAAAGACAATAGCCTAAAACGTGCCCGTTTGTGTATCGAACGTTCTGGACTCCATTTTGAGCAGTTGTTAAGGTACAGGGAAGTGTAAATAAACTGTGAATAGGTAGGTCTAGGTATTTAAGTTGATTATTTTGTAAATAGCTCCAATTTTTTAAATACGCCGGAAATACTCCCTATTTGTTCGTGTTTATTTTCATTATTATTACATAAACCTTATTAATTCACCGTAAAATAGAACAATATTGAAGTATTTCCGACGGTCCTAAGCCCGCGTAAAGTATGAAGGAGAAATTGGAGTCCTTTATTATTATCTAAGTACCTATTATTATCGAAACGATGCATTCGGCCAATGAACTGATCACATGGAGACACGCGCCGCGGCGTAGTAGGTACCTATGGGTTTCGGAGTTTCATTCATTGAAAAGTTCAATGAATAATCGAAGCGCTACTAATGTTTCAACTCGAACGAGTGATAAAGATTACATAGAAGTCATTTTTTTATTATAACCTGCACAGCTGTTTTGACACTCCGAAATGGTTCCATTATTGATTCCGAGTAACCCCCTCTCGGGTCCAGAACGACTATAAATTCAACCAGTATAAAAAAAATTGGGACCCTTGTGTGCCACCATAGTAGTATATTATGAATGTGAGTACCTAATCGTATATTATGTGTATGTGTGCGTGTAAGAAGTCAAGCGTGTATAATGGATGATCTTTGGCTATAATGCCAATTGCTAACAACTGATGGGGCCCTTGTGTGCTACCATAGTAGTGTAAAATGTATGTGCGTACATCATTGAATAGTATGTATGTGTGTGCGTAAGAAATCACCCTTGTGTAAGTTTTGTTTTGTTTGCGAATAAAATGTTGACGTAATAATGTTGATGTAAACGTGTTGTTTATCGTTGCATCTAAGGCCAGTGCTACACTACATTCCATGCTATATTAACCCGTCAGCTTTCGTCGGGAAACAAGACTTGGGACATTTGAGTCACCTTCTCTAATCTACGAATGTGACTCGCCTGTAGCTAGTCTGCCCCCTCCTTCCGCCTTTGGGAGTCACAGAACATAAAATGCCAGTGTCACTATGTAGATAAAAAAAAACTGCTTATTAAGTGTTGGGAGTTGTGAGTGATGATAATTATGATGAATGTGTGATGACTATATGCTACCTAAGTATTATGTAAGTGTAATTGTGAAACTTCCGTAGGGAAATGTACCTAGTTGTACAATGTGAAGTAATGTGGTACGTTATGTGCCACCTCAGTATTAACATTATATTACGGTGTGCTAACACCCTTAACTTTTCTATCAATTTAATAATTAAAGACAAACTTGTGTATCTGTAATGATATGCTATATACGCTATTCGCAAACGCATCTTAAAGCAGTGTGCTACGGCCTTTACCGTTATCTGCATTCGTCTTTGTAATATTGAGGAATGTGAATATTTTTCGACCCACCCGCGTACTATCGGAAAAAAAAATCTTCTTTTTAGGGTTCGGTGAACCGAATTACAAATTGAACCTTTTTGAAAACTGATTGTTTCTATTGGGAAATACTTGAGTTAGGAAATGCCTTCTTTTAGGGTTCCTTTGCTCAATTTATAAATTGGACCCTTCTAGATATTCTTTGTCTGTATGTCTGTCTGTGTTTGAAATTAATCTAACCAGAAGTAGTAAGTAGTGATAACGAAGTGTATGATGATTGGCTGATGAACTTAAATAAATGTTTGACAGCTTCAATTACCAACTAAATTAAATACAATACCAACTAAAAAATTTTTTTTTTTTTGAATAGTTCCTTACTACTACGGAACCCTTAAATATTTCGAATTGTGACAAAAACGATCCACACTTGGACGGTTCTGGAAATAAACTATATCGTAGTAACTAAATTTTTTATGTAAATTGTTCCTTACTACTACGGAACCCTTGAATATTTCGAATTGTGCAAATACCGATTCGTACTTGGACGATTCTGGAAATATCTTGTATCAAACTGTTGGTGTCAGGAGTATATTTTATTCACTTCCACCCACAGTTTATATGGAAAAATATTTCCGCTACTATCGAGCTAGGAAATAAACTTACTCGTAAACGTTATGAAAGCAAAATTACTAATTTAAAGTGGTTTTTGGCAAGAATGTATTCAATGCGTAATCTACGTTTGGAATGTTTTTTCTCAGTTTTATTTTCAGTGTACCAGATTTCGACGCAATTTGAAAAGTGAAAACAATTATAAATCTTCTGTTATTTACTTGAAGTGCAAATTCGTGAGATATTCGTTCTACCGTTTTACTAAAGTGAAATTTAATTATGGATTGTTACCTAGAAGTGTTATTAATCGCCTGTTGGTCTCGCTGTAAATTCACATATAGGAAATACAACAATATAATACACAAATTGAGGCGGTTTGACGCCGTAAAAAAATAAGAATTGTGGTGGCGATGTACTTTGACTACTTTTTATGATGAATATATACTATACAACTCACTTACGAAAATTAATGTAAGCGTTTCAAATTAGAAGTTTTACTTCAGAACTTTAACAAAGTAATATTTAAAATTGAAATAAAAAAACTTTTACTGTGAACTTCTTAAAAAAATTTCCACCATAAAATAAATATTGAGGGTGTGAAAAATAAAATGGGGACCGTTAAAATTTGGAAAATTTACAATTCTATGTTGAGAAAAATTTCAAATTTTGCCTTGTTCTTGTTTTTGCCGAAATCTGTCTAAAATTAATAAAAAACACCAAATAAGCCGGAAAGAACAAGTTGGCAGCAGAGGTCAGGAGTGCCAAATTCCTGGGTAGTTGTGATAATTTGGAGGGAAACTACCCCGCTCTATTTCGATACAAGTGTGGGATTTCTGTTATTACAACGAGTAACGGGCACTCTTAAGACTATTTTGCACAACTTAAAATATCTTATGACTATGACCTCCCGACTCCCGTCGGAAATCGCTTTCTCGCTACCTGAAACCACGATATGGGCGCCACTGAAAAGCTGAAGGCTTTCAGGAAACAAAGAGAAGAGAGAAATAAAAAGATAGAATTTAAAACATAAAAAAAACGGCAATTTATTGGAATTAGAGTTAAGCACTTGGGGGTCGTGGGTTGTGGTAATATCGGGCAGCAAGAAGGTTTTGCGATTTCCGATAGTCTTCGCGGGTTTCCGACTTATCTTGGGTCTCCTGAAGGATGCTGCAGTCGCTGATGTAGCCGTGCCGTCCACAATATAGAATGGCACGGTGTTCTCAACCCGGAGCGCAACTCCAGAGGGTGAGCTTCTTGTAACCCGTAGGGTGAATGTTTCTTCGTGGAACCCGAAGGGTGGATGTTCACAACCCGTAGGGTGGACGTTTCCTTAGAACCCGGAGGGTGGACCCTGGAATGTTCCAGAATAGGGGTTAGCTTGAACCCTTGTTCCCCGCATATTCCCAAAGACAGCCGGCTCCTGCTAACCATTTCAGGAGTCGGAAGTCTTACAACATCTGCTTACGGCACTAATTTTACAAAGAAGTTTTTTCACACCCCTTTTAACTACCCCCTTATAACAGGGTGGACCAACAGCCGTTAATTTTCACAGTTTAAAAATTAGATTACGTTATACACAATTTAACTCACCCAAGGATGGGGTACTCGTCGTTTGCAGCTAGACAATTATTCACCTAGGGAGACTTTCGCTCCCTATCACTGATGAATATATTAATTAATTATATTTAATTGTAAAGATCTTTATTGATGCACTGTTACTTTCGCGATAGTATATTTTAAATTTGTGATGTGTTCGCCGAAACTGCGTGTGCACTCCTATTTATAGCATTGAACAGCGCCGCTGGCGGCTAGTATCGTCCCTACGTCATTTACCTACTTGGCGAGTTAACCCGCGCTAGTCTTAATGTGACTATTTGTCGGCAGATGGCGCTTTCAACAATTTTCATTATAAAACAGTTTTTAATATACACAAACTAATTGTAATAATAATATGAATTAATAGATTTTTTTTATTCGTTGCTTCACAACGTTACACGTGTAAATGAAGATTTAACTACTGTCTTTCTTATAAATCTTACTAATATTATAAAGATTTGTGAGAGTTTCGCTGAGGACTATCGGCCCCCATGACCGGGGGCCTGAGGACGGTGAGAGGTCGCTCACCGTCCTTACAGAAGCAGGCCCATGACGGCAGCGTGACGTGAGGAACTCACGCACGGCCCCCTTAGAAGCGGGATCACACCCGAAACCCCCCAAAGACGCGGGATAGCTCCCGAACCACCCCCTGGGCGAGGCCTCAGTGGTGGCCGTGGGTCTGTTGGGACTAGTTGGGAGTTCTGGGACATCCTTCCGAGGGCTTCCCCGGGGATCCCAACCACAGGCTATTGGGCGTGACGTGAGGTTTTTTAGTCGGTAGGAGTCCGGCATAACATCCATGAGAATTTTCCCTCACGTTAAACAAAAAAGAAAGGTTTGTGAGAGTAGATGTGTGAATGTTCGTTACTCTTTCACACTCGAACGGCTGAACAGATCTGATTGAAATTTGGTACAGGGATACAGTATAGTCTGGAATAGCACATAGGCTACTTTTTATCCGGGTAATAAGTTCCTACGGGAAGCGGGAACGGGTAATAAGTTCCTACGGGAAGAGGGAACGGGTAATAAGTTCCTACGGGAAGCGGGAACGGGAACTAATTTTAAGCGGGCGAAGCTGCGGGTATGAGCTAGTAAATTAATAATTTTGTCTTCAGTTACCACTCAGTAGATTGACAACGACGAGCCACAGTATTCATATAGTGAAAAACCTATAGTATTTTTTCTCTTTCATCAGTTATCATCAGACCAGACTCTGCCAGTCGAAGATAGTCACGACCCAGTAGAGGAGCCAGAGGAAGCTGCACCCTTGGACCCTGGTACTGTGTACGAGTTGGCGACTAAGGGTGATGATGAGGCTCTCGCTGTCTTACTGAAGGTATGTAAAGTAGTATACACACAACAAATAAGTAAACTGTACTAATATTATTAAAGAGGAAAGATTTGCTTGTTTATGAGACCCTAAAACTACTGAATACGACTGATGTAACATACTTAAGGACATAGCCCACTTAAACGACTCTGCTCCAACACCGCTCCCACCCAACACTGCCCTAAACTAAGACTACTGCTCGCAGTCTACGCGGCGACACCTAGCACGCACCCAGCAGTCCACACGCAGACGGCCAGCTGTCCACCCGCCGACCGCTCTCGCCTTGCGCAATAGACACAGTTCGCGATCGGTGCCGGTGCGGCGACTGCTAGCAGTAAGCGCGCGGGCACCTTCCCTGGGTAATATGACCTTGAGGTCACCATGACCTCATGGTCATATTACCCAGGAAAGGCATTTTTTCCGGTTTAAGTATTTGTTGTCATACCGGTAACAAAAATACATCATCTGTGAAGCTCTTTGCGCGGTTTTCAGCTCTCTAGCTATCACGACTCCTGAGATAAAGCATCGTGACGGACAGACAGGCAGAAAGATGTACGGCGAAGTCTCATGAATAGGGTGCCGTACTTTGTACCTTTTAGTCCTCTATAAAATAGAGTGCAGAGGCGCTTATGACGAGACTTTGTCTGCGACTCTGTTGCATTAAACTACGTCACTAGTTCAAGTGGATCATCTGTTCAAAGTTTGAAATAAAACAAAAATGACAACGTCAGTCGGATTGAACTTTCACTAACAATAAACGTGTTAGAGAGGGGCAGTCTGGTGAGAACGATCTCACGGCTTTCTTGTTGGGTATGGAACCCTAACAACATGGCTTATTTGCATTCATTATTTGGTGTTACGGGGTTCATACTATCTCACAGAAGAATAAAATGACTGCCTCGCCCCTGTGTTTAGTAGTAGTGTATACGACTGTCGCTACTTAAGTTTCGTATTCGATTCCTGATCAATTTGTATGAACCCCAAACGTGTGTCGGAGTTTGAATGTTTTGTGTGTGTGAAGTATATAATTTGGATTATTAGTTGTCCAGATCCATAGCACAATCATTTATATGAGATGAGAATACATCTATATCTTTAATTCAAGCATATTTTGACTCGGAAGTTTTGTGTTCATATGTCAATATTAATAATTAGCGGACGTCATGCGGTTTCACCCGCGTAGTTACCGTTCCCGTGGGAATACGGGAATAAAATATAGCCTATGTTCACCGCAAAGAGTGTAGCTTTCCACCAGTGAAAGAATTTTTCAAATCGGTCCAGAATTTTCGGAGCCTATTCGTTACAAACAAACAAACAAAAAATCAAATCTTTCCTCTTTATAATATAGAGATTATATTTTAATGCAAGAATATTTTAAGTCAGAAGTTTTGCCTTATTATGTCAATATTGACTGTATATTATACATTTCCCAGCGCTACCCATCGCTAGTAGAAGCCACCGACGGCTCAGGCGGCACAGCCCTCCACGCCGCGGCCCGGGGCGGCCGGCCGCTGTGTACCGCCGTCCTTCTAAAGGCCGGGGCCAGGCCCGATGCGGCTGATGCTGACGGCTGGAGCCCACTTAGAGCTGCGGCTTGGGCTGGACATACTGAGGTAAGATAACTCTAATAACGTTATTTCCATAAGCCTACATAACTACCTTCTTTTTTATATATTAAGCTCGTCAAATTGACGTCGCCAGCCTGATTGAAAGTCATGGCGCATCTTGCGATAGGGGGCCACACTCTCACAGTCCGTAAGACTTCTGACAGTGGTCCTCAAGTTGGCGGCCCTGTGATGTGCCTCTTCACGCTCCGCTGAAGAACCCGGGATTGTAAGATGAGGGAAAAACGTGTGCGGGCAGGTCGTCCCAGGTTTTTATGGTTCGGCAGGTAAACGATGTTTTGAATAGCTCATTTCTGGCGAAGATTTTGTGGCCGAAACACGTTGTTTGGGATAGACAAGAAGAGGGGATCCCCAATTGCTATCGTGTTATATCTTAATTTTGGAGAGGCCTACGTCCAGCAGTAGACTACCATAGGCTGATTTGAGTAATTGTATGTATATTGTTTCACAGGTTGTTGAAGTACTGCTAGAATTCGGTTGCGATGTCGACTGCGTGGATTCTGACAACAGGACGGCTTTAAGGTATGTATACTATACTAGCCGACGTCACGCGGTTTCACCCGCGTAGCTCGCGTTCCCGTGGGATTATGGGAATTAAATATAGCCAATGTTCACCGAGGATTGTGTAGCTTCCCAACAGTGAAAGACATTTTCAAATCGGTTTAGTAGTTACGGAGCCTATTCGATGCAAACAAACAACCAAATCTTTCTCTTTATAATACGTAAGTAACTCATCTAAGCTTTCTGAAACCATTTACACCTAGAAACTTGATTTTTTTAGGGTGAGCCAACTAAACCGCCTTTAAAATGTAGGCACCTACTGAGAATGATCTTTCAAAATTTAACCTCTAAGAGGAGAAAATAAAGGTTAAAGTTAATTGAACGGAATGTCTCGAGCGAAGTCAGGGGACGCAGCTACTACTACTACTACTTTTACATTATGATAGAAAGATTTAAAAACTAAGTCTAAATGGATAAAATTATGAAATTTTGAATCCGAAACTGATTTTTTCGTCATGTCTGTCTGTTTGTTTATTTAAAGTTGTCGTAAATACCATGAATTTATTTTTCATATATTTTTAATAGATATTTACTCTGCTGAAAATGCTGAATTTTTTATCAAAATCCGTTGAACGGAAACGTGGATAGAGTTAGAACTCTGATTTACTAAACGCCCTGTACTCTGAAGAGGTCTTAATAAAGTGGTTAGGTTATACCTACGCATGAGTTTTCTGTAGAATAGATACCTTACGTTTAATGCGTAATAATTAATTTAAATTAACTAACTTACGCCATGCTTACCTTGTAAACAAGTTGTATGGTTATCCGATTGTGAGCCTTAACACAAATGTGTAAGGTTGATTTTCATTTGAGTCGGAACATTGTTTACATTGAAATATTACGATTCTAGAAACTTGGTCTACCATTATAACGGGTGTTTTTTTTAGAGGTATAGAACTTTAAGTTGGCCTAGCTGTTTTAACCGGCGGTATTTTTGTCAGCTGTAAAGTGATTTATGTTTAGTATGGTTTGGCATTTTAACATAAATAGACTGAAGCCTGAACAATGCTTCCAAATTGTGCAAATTTATTTTGAAAATCATGGTTCTTTCCGAAATGCGTATCGTGATTTTCATAAGCGAATTTTCTTTAGCGGTGCAGCTCACTTTTAGTTGAATGGATACATCAATAAACAAAACTGCCATATTTGGGGTGATGATGATCCTCAAGTGTATGTTGAGACACCGTTACATCCAGTAAAACTGACTGTGTGGTGTGCTTTATAGGCTGGTGGAATAATTGGTCCGTACTTCTTTAGAAACGATGCTGACCAGAATGTTACAGTCAATCGTGACTGCTATAGAGCGAAGATTACTGACTTTTTCGTTCATCAATTGAACAACCATGTTGTGCAGGAGTAGTGGTTTCAACAAGACGGCGCAACATGTCACATTGCTCGTGCCACAATTGATTTATTGAAGGAAACGTTTGGTAACCGCATAGTTTCACGTTTTGGACACGTGGATTGGCCTCCAGAGTCGTGCGATTTTACGCCACTTGACTATTTTCTGTGGAGATATGTGAAGTCGCTCGTCTACGCCGATAAGCCCGAAACGATTGACCACTTGGAGGATAACATTCGGAGCGATATTGTCGCTATACGGCCACAAATGTTGGGAAAGTCATCGAAAATTGGACCTCTAGATTAGACTACGTCCGAGCCAGCCCTGGCGGTTATATGCCAGAAATCATATTTAAATTATAATGCCAGAAGATTTCCTTTCGAATAAAGTCATTTCCATATCAATAAAAACAATCACCTTTGTTTTATTCCATTTCAAAGTTCTATACCTCGAAAAAAAACACCCTTTACAATACGTACCATTAATGATGTAATAAGCCGATAGCCGTACACGATGACTACCTTAGAAATCTTCCGGTCTTTCCTAAGATGGGTGACCGTATCTGGCATTATCATTATCCGCTTTTCCGTGTTTCGTACGTTAAGCTGTTACTCCCGGTTGTCAGTAACATAGCGGTTGTTAAGCCAAATTTAAGTCTTAATGGCCATTTCAACACTGCAATGAGTTAACGACCTTTTACGCGTGAAAAACTACTATAGGCGTAGAGGATGCATCTGTCTATATCTACAGGGAAATATTTATACTGTTGGTTGATGGCACTTGGTGGAACCTGTTCCATAACATTTATTTACTTTACACCTGACCGGTTTCGCATCTCGGCATTCACCCATTCCCCCATATATTTTGCCTTTGAGAATGCCGAGATGCGAAACCGGTCAGGTGTAAAGTAAATACATGTTGTGGAACAGTACAAGTGGTGTTATTCAATATGTACAGGGAAATTATAACTAGGTATTAGTATGTAGGTATAGCTTGTAACTGCATATTAGTATGTATAGCTTGGCAGAAAAGCGTAAAAAATAATGGAGACACCACTGTGCAGTTTATACGGCAATCTGTTAGAACCACCAGTCAGTATACAGTTGCCAAAACGTCAATGAAAACCACCAATGAAATTGTATTACGTCATTGATTGACAGACATAATATCTCGCGTTATTGAAAATGTAGCCAGCATGCAAAATATTTGTGCCTAGACTTTTTTACCAAGCTGTAGGTCTACAGTATAACTGATGTAAAACTTCAGCTTACAATAAAATACATGTTTCCAGAGCGGCGGCATGGTCAGGCCACGAAGCCGTAGTATCTCGACTCCTAGCGGCAGGAGCCGACCCTGATAAGGCTGACGCCGAGGGTCGAACCCCTCTGATCGCGGCGGCGTACATGGGCCATGCGGAGATCGTGAGGGCGTTACTGGACGCCGGCGCTCAGATAGATCACGCTGACGAAGACGGTATGTAGGGGTTTGTTGTGTTTGTGTGATAGGGCTACATCAGCGGACGATGTATCGTGTCCCGTTGGCGCGCTAAAAAACATCGTCTGCGGGCATACACGATGTTTCTGTCTACATTATCGCGCACAGATTTGTTACTCCACTCCATTTAAAAAAAAAAACAACCACGTTCGTCCCGCATCAAAGTCTGGACGACACTGAAGTGACGCAGGTGTAGTTACCCAAGCCCAAGCGAAAATTGTCGCGACAAATCCCTTTGAGGCGGGGCAGTTTAGCGACAGTGCCCCGATAATACATCGTCTACGCCCGATTACTGCGCGTTGCAACGATGTAGCCGGCTACGCCAGCGTGTTAACACGAATATTATATGAAGCCCCAGTATAACAGTAACACCTTTCCAGGTCGTACTGCCCTATCAGTGGCATCGCTGTGCGCTTCTGGGTGCGCCTGCGCAGCCTTGCTGCTGGAGCGAGGGGCTGACGTTTCTAAGGCCGATCGGGATAATGCCACGCCTCTACTGGTGGCCGCTTTTGAAGGGCATACGTGAGTGGTTTGCTATTATTAGTTCTTATTTCTATGCTAGATGGTTTTTGGAAAATATTCCTGGGATTAAAAGCCTATATTATTCCAGACTATAATCTATCCCTGTACCAAATTTAACCAAGATACGTTCATCCGTTAGAGCGTGATGGAGTAAGAAACATCCAAACATCTTAGTACTTCGAGGAATGACTCAAAAGAGGGCATAGAGTGCAACTCACGAACTCTATACCTTCTTTGAAGCTTTTATGTATCACCCTTCTTTAAGTAACCTGAGCAATTTCTTTAGAAACTTATTCCGGATGCTTAGGGAGAAAACATGATATCTTGACGTCTATGAGGCAAGCCGAAGTAGAGGTTTTTTTTTAACTATGCTAAACGCGCCATATGAAGTATTCTCTTCAAAAATATTTTGCATACATACATATTAGTCACGCCTTTATACCTGAAGGGGTAGGCAAAGGTATATACGCCCACATTTCACCTTATAGTTTTATGTCCCACGTAATAAGTGGTGAGCCTATTGCCGTGTTGAAAGTTGTTTTTAAATTTAAATTGTCATTTTGCTGGCAACCGGGTTCCATTTCGAGCTTTCCTTCTCTACGGAATGCGACACGATGATACGAATGCGAAAGTGTTCTCTTAGTCACCTCTTACGACACTCTCGAGATGTATCAGGGTGGCGACATTTTGTACTCTTACCTGTCGCAACACGGAACCCCGTCGCCACAGGGGGCCACAAAAATATTTTAAAAGAAGTTTATCAGGTTATCCTTCATTGTCGCGTGATTAAGGATCGAAGGTGCATTGCGGGTTCCTTTATTAGACTAGCCATACTACAGCAACCCTGCTTAGTGCCAAGAACCAATTGACCTACTTCGGCCTTCATGCAACTTGCTAGGCACGTTGTTCTCTAGGATCAAGTCACTACGCCAGTCACTAATAGCACAAATTAGAGATAGTACAAATGGAAAACTCATGTATGTACTTTTTTTCACACCTACCCTCTGCTACACACACTCGCGCACAAATAAGAGTGGCAAGTGCGAGTTTTTGCGTGAGCCTGTCGACATTCACGGCGCGCCAATTCGTATGGAATCGAGACCTGGCCACCTAGCTGTAAACGCGGGAACTTGTCTCGATTCTATACAAATCGGCGATATCGGGCTCACCCGTGAATGTCGACAGGCGCACGCCGAAACTCGCACTTGCCACTCAGTATCGAAAATTCGGTTGAGACAGCCTTACTCGTGTCTGTGAATGAGTTGTCTATGTGTGCGTAGCCTCAGTGAATTCAGTATGTAGGTTTCTATCTGTACTATCTCTAATTTAACTTAGATGGAGTGGACACGTCGTACGCATGAATGATGGAAAACTGCCGAAGGCCGTCTTTTACTCAGGGCTTTCATGCGGAAAGCACAAACAAGGAGGTACCTGTGCTACAAAGATGTTTTAAACGCAATCTTATCTTATCTTCCGTCTTAGACCGGAATATCGTCATACCGTCCGCACTGGTATCGACACTTTTGAAGGAAAACGTCTAGAATACCTTGACATGAAGCGCGAATCACGGAAGACTTGTCCAAAATCCTCATACTCCTACACGTATAATTCATCTGGCCAACTATACTGTACGCCTTGCGATCGTGTCTTCAAGTCGAAGCTCGACTTTGCAAGCCACATTAAAGCCCATCATAGGGATCAAATAAATATTTAGGAGTCGCCGTCGCCGGAAACGGTTTGGACGACATGATGATCTCTAATTTGTGCTTATAGTGTGAATCTTGTTTTTCAAATATGTACCGATGTTGTTCCAGAGAAATCTGCGAGCTCCTCCTAGAAGCGGAAGCAGACCCTGAAGCGATAGATGCAGCTGGTAGAACAGCTCTCTGGGCAGCGGCGGCAGCAGGACACGCGAGGACATTGCGTCTGCTACTGTTCTGGGGCGCGTGCGTGGACAATATGGACGCGGACGGACGGACTGTGCTCAGTGTGGCAGCCGCTCAAGGTACGAAATGTCACCTATACTACTGCTATTGCTTAAAATGACCTTCCTTACAGCATCTCCGAACAATGCGGCCTTAATGAAATCTTGAACCTTACTTCCAAAGCAGACTACAAGCTTGTATCGGCAATGTTTTTTCCTTTTAACGTGAAGGAAATTCCTCATGAATGCTATGCCGGACTCCTACCGACTTAAAAACCTCACGTGTCCTGTTAACAGCCTACGGTTGGGAGAACTTTTATCGCCCTATAGTTTAATCAATCAGTTAATGATTGCAAACAGTGTCAGTGCGCACATTACACTGATTTGGTATCGGCCGACATATTAAGTTGGATGGGCTTCGGCTCAACGTACAAAACGTTCCGATTCCAATTATATTATTATTTGGGTTCCGCACGGAGGGAGGAGGGTGATAATCTAAGAATAGGTACTTGGAAATTATTACACAGCGATTTTAGGCGAATAACAAAAATATGACATTTTCTAGTACTGGCTAGCGGACGTCACGCTGTTTCACCCGCGTAGCTCCCGTTCCCGTGGGAATACGTTGTAAAATATACCCTATGGCACCCGGGGATTTTTTTTTGATTTACGTGATGGAAAATCCTCATGAATGCTATGCAGGACTCCTACCCACTAAAAAAATCTCACGTATCCTGCCTAAAAGCACAGATTATATAATATATTCTATACAGATGCACGAACCGGAACAAAAATCGGTTACACTCGTAACTCGCTCCACAGACCTGGCCGCCTACCTGTCATTGTGGGAATTCTCAAATGTAACTAGATGGCGACGATATTTTTAGCAAAATGTTCAACTAGATTTCAAGGTCAAATTTGATTTCGTTTCAACTGTTTTAATAAGCTATTTAGTTATTTCGATCATGACGCAGTCACTCAATTAGCGCAGACGAGTAAGCGGGCGGTATCCGGTGCATGCAAGCCCCAGTTCGAATCCCACTTTTCACACGATTCTTTTTATCTTTTTGAGTTTTACTTTTTGAACGTACCCACATTTTATACAACTCAATATTTTTATTAAGTGAAAAAAGACTACTTACTCACACGGGACTGTCATTTTTTATTATATAAGAAAAATGTTATGAAAATGTTGACATACTAATTGCTTTAAATAAGCATGTTATCTTTGTATTGAGTATTTATTTTTTGCAATTGATCTATTTAAAATTTAAATCAATCATCAACTTTTCTCATATAAGTACTTATAATGATATGAGAACAGTTGAATTCGTTTCAACTGTTCTGATATGACTAAGTATTTCACTCCATGCATCAGTCGCACAGTTAGCTCAGCGGGTAGGCGGGTGGCGCCTGATACGAGATGACCCAGTTCAAATCCAGCTCACGGTTCTTATTGATTTCTTTTTTTACTTAATATTTTTATTATGAAGTGAAAATGACAATAAGCTCACACAGGACTTGTCTTTTTTTTATTTTACAATAAAAATAAATACTCACTATGGAAAAGTTGGCATATGTACTAAAAAATAAATATTTTATCTTGGTAGATACTTATTTTTACAGCGGGCGGCAGGCAGAATTATATTAAAAAACAGGCCAAGTGCGAGTCGGACTTGCACACAGGGATCCGTACCAAAAAACGGCAAAAAGTCACGATTTTTGAATGAGATTCCCCTGAATATTTCCTTTTTTTTTCTGATTTTAGTATTTGTTGTTATAGCGGCAACAGGAATACATCATGGGTTGCCAACTTTTTTTAGAAGAAATAGAGTATATCTGATTTCAATGGGGTAAAAAAAAGTACAGACTTACAAAGAAGAGTACATTTTATTTACAATTTTAAAATTGTACTTTTTTAGAACCTTGGCAGTACACAAGTGCTTTTTATTATTTTTAAAACTATCGGACGTTACGTGGTTTCTCCCGCGTAATTCCCGTTCCCGTGGGAATTTGGGAATAAAATATAGACTAGGTTCACCGCAAAGAGATTAGCTTCCCAGCAGTGAAAGAGTTTTAGAAATCGGTTCTGTAGTTTCGGAGCCTATTCGATGCGAACAAACAAACAATCAAATCTTTTCTCTTAATAAATAACAAGCGGAAGTCACGCGGTTCCGTTCCCGTGGGAATTCGGGGGCCGTGGGAATTCTGATATCTGTGATCCTAACAGTAAAAGAATTTTTGATATCGGTTCAGTAGTTCCGGAGCCTATTCGATGCAAACAAACAATCAAATCTTTTCTCTTTATAGATAGCTAGCGGACATCACGCGGTTTCACCCGCGTAATTCTCGTTTCCGTGGGAATACGTACGGGGATAAAATATAGCATATGTTGTGTCACCAAAGAGTGTAACTTCCCAACAGTGAAAGAATTTTTCAAATCGGTCCAACAGTTTCGGAGACTATTCGATGCAAAAAAACCGTAGTTCCCGTTCCCGTGGGAATACGGGAATGAAATATAGCCTATGTTCACCGCAAAGAGTGTAGCTTCCCAACAGTTAAAGATTTTTTAAATCGGCCCTGTAGTTCCTGAGCCTATTCGATGCAAACAAACAAACAATCAAATCTTTCTTTTATATAATGTTGGTAGATATAGATTGTAAGTCCATACAGGTAAACTCTAAACTTATGTACTTACTTAGATCAGGAGAAAAGATTCATACCTATTTCCTATAATTACTTAAGTCTGGCTCCACGGCCGGGGATCTTGGCCCATTCCGTTATACGAAAAAATATTCAGAGAAAACTTGTTGAAATCCCAGAAAAATCAAATCATGCGAAATAAAGTATTTTCGCGTACTTTATTGTTCTCATAAAGTATACAGTACAAATACCCGAAATAAAGTACAGTACAATACTTTATTATAAAGTACTGTTGGCAACCCTAAATACCTACATCATCTGTGAAAATTTCAGCTCTCTGGCCATAACGGTTCCTGAGATACAGCGTCATGGCGGACAGACAGACAGATGGCGAAGTCTCATCAATAGGGTCTCGTTTTTACCCTTTGGAACCCTAATAACAGCTGGTACATAATATCGCTGTAACATATTTCTCTTACAATTATCACATAGATTACAGCTTTCATTTTTTATAACAATAACGTGAAACAATTCTTAAAGAAAAAAAAAGGATTATAAAGTTCGAGAAATAAGTAGGACTATTTAATATATAATCTATGTTAGATTAAGTGAAAAAGTAAAAAAAATAAGAAAAATAAAAAAAGTATTGCAGTCAGTGGGGTTCGAACTAGAATTAACTCAAATATTTATACGCCCAAAGCAGCTTGCGTACCCGCTGAGCTAAAGTGCCACTGAGAGGATCGGCCAAATAACGTTTCATATTCCGCTTGCTTGTTTCGGTAACGTAAACTGGCCGTTCGTAAAAAACTAATGAAATAATAATTTCCTTAACATCGATAAAAGATGGCGCTCATGTTTGATTAACATGAGCGCCATCTTTTATCTTAACCAACCCTATCGAGAGATATTTTTTTACACAATCTACGTTTATTACTTTATCTATTTTTTTTTTTTCACCTTGTGGAGTCAACTGGTGACCCAAGGGCTGGCAGTTTTCTCGCTCAACGAATAGGTATTGCTATTCAAAGGGGGAATGCTGCTAGTCTTTTGGGCACAATGCCACGGGGGCCTTATTTAGGTTTAGTTTAGATAGTAATAGTGTAAATATAGATATGTAATATTTATGTTTCTCTGTAATTTTTAACAATAAATGTATACTTTATCTATGAGTTTGATGTGCTACTATATCAACCAATAATATGATTTAATGTTTAAAATAATTCGCCATGCAATATATGCATAAATAAGATTATTTAAAATTTCGATTCTAAAATATGAAACTACTAGTGCCATCTCTTGCTACTTTCTGTTTATTAAAGATATTCTCTATGCGTTAATACCCCGTGCTAAAAGCCTACGGTTGGGAGCCCAGGGTAAGCCCTCGGAAGGATGTCCCAGGACTCCCTACAGACCTACGGCTACCACTGCTGCCTCACTTGGGGGACGGGGGGGGGGGGGGGACCCACGTCTTTGGGGGGGTATTTCGGGTATTATTCAGCTTCTTAGGGGAGGGGGAGGGGTGCGTGAGTTGCTCACGTCACGCTGCCGTCATGAGCCTGCTTCTGTAAGGACGGTGAGCGGCTATCTCACCGTCCTCAGACCCCCGGTCATGGAGGCCGATAGTCTTGGGCGAAGACACGTCTGCAGCGCCATCCGGAGATATCGTATCTTTCCAACACATCTTTCCTCTTTATATTATTAGTATAGATGTAATAATTTCTTTTGTTGCCCAGGAAACGTGGAAGTGGTACGCCAGCTACTGGATAGAGGGTTGGACGAACATCACAGGGACAATTCTGGATGGACGCCATTGCATTATGCTGCCTTTGAAGGTACGTAAAATAGACTTTAATGTGTCTATGCTAAGTATATAAGGTATGGTTTGATAGAGAAACGATCTTTAGAATGCTATGGCTATTGCTAAAGGGACCCTATTCCCGAGACTCCGGTGTTTGTCTGTCACCGTGGTGTATCTCATGAAACGTGAAAACTATACAGTTGAAAATTTCACAAATAATGGATACCCGTTGCCGTTATAACAAGAAATACTATAAACATATTATATAAGAAAAGTATTTAGCAAGGCGATTTATAGAAGAAAAAACATATTTAGGGGGCTTTTTTTATACCTCTAAGGTGGCAGACAAGCATACGGCCCACCAGAAGGACTGGCGGTTACCGCAGCCTATGAATGTTTGCAACACCAGAGGCGCCACACTCGTGCTGCCGACCCTGTAAAAACCTTCTAAGACACCTTTTGAAGAACCCCATACTGTAGGCGTTTGAATAAAACCGAGGCAGGGTCTAGAACAAACGCGATTATGTGCGGTTTTTTGGTACGGGACCCTCCATGCGTGAGTCCAACTCGCACTTAACTGATATTTCTGGTTTTGGTCATTGCTTTAGAAATTTATTTTTATTTATTCGTTTATGCACACACAATAAATGTAAAAAAAAAACACAGTAAAAGAAACTTTGGTACAATGGTACTGCTTATTTCTAGAAGAAATATCTGCCAGCAGACCGGCGAGAGGAAAACATGAAAATATAAGGAAACAAAGAAAAGAAGTGTGTAAATAAAAGAGAGGGATAGAATTATATTAACACACATGATACAACAGCAAATAAGTAAATACTATTACTAACTAAGATATTTAATACTTATGATAAATATACATATTAATATATAAATAGATATATATATTATACATATATACTCCTTACATACATACATACATACTACGTATAGATTTTACTTTAACAAAATGCACATACAGGTAAATAACACATATAAATGACTAGGTTTAAAGACTAGAGAGATAGTGTTTACGGACTTTTCTTTTGAAAGTTACAACAGTTTTACTGTCTCTGACATCAGGCGGAAGCGCGTTCCACAATCTAACCGCATGCACTGTGAAGGAATAAGTATAGAAGTCGCTTTTGTGCCTAGGAAGATTGAGATTCGAACGTAAGTGAGACCGACAAAGAGCACCAGGAGAGCGAACGAAAGAAAACCGCTCCCTCAGATAGGAAGGAGAAGATGGGTTGTAAAGAATGTTATAAAGGAGGCAGAGGATTCGAGTGTTTCGGCGAAGGCGAATTGGGAGCCACTTGAGTTCTTTGCGAAAATGAGAAACATGATCATACTTTCTAAGATTGAATATAAAGCGAATACATAAATTTTGCAACCGCTCAAGTTTATCTAGGAGCTCCTCTGTGGCGTCCAAATAGCAAGCGTCGGCGTAGTCAATAATGGGCTGAATCAGAGTTTGAGCAAGATTGATTTTTGTTCCCAATGGTAAGAAGCTCTGGAGGCATTTCAAAGAATGGAAGGAAAAATGTACCTTCTTGCTGACATCATTAATGTGGGTACCCCAGGATAGAGTGGTATCCATAATAACCCCCAGATTTCTAACTGAGTCCGTGTAAGGTATCTGACTACCAGCCAATAGCACAGGACTCAGCCCAGACGCGGGGAGAATGCTACGTTGATATCTGCTGCCAATAATGATAGCTTGTGACTTCCTAGGGTTAATGAGCAGTCCCACCGAATTGGCCCATTCGCTTAGTCTGTCCAAGTCTCCGTTTATTGATGATACCCAAGAAGAGCATCATTGGCCGCAAAATGACGATACAACTGCAGATCGTCAGCATAGAGATGGAAGTTATTGGAAATAAGACTCGTAGCAGAGTTGATAAAGACAGAAAATAAAAGAGGAGACAGAACGCCACCCTGAGGTACGCCCGCAGAAAGCCCGCACCAATCCGAGGATGTCTGACCAATACGAACACTCTGCGAGCGGCCCCGAAGGTAAGAGTCAAACCAGGTTATAGTAGAAGAGGAGACATTTTTAGACCTCAGTGTACCAAGTAGTATATCAAAGTCAACAGAGTTGAAAGCACTACTGAAGTCGAGTAAAACTAAGAGGGTTAATTCTTTCCGCTCCATCGCCCAGCGGATGTCATCTGTTACTTTAACAAGAGCAGTAACAGTGCTATGCCCAGTTCGAAATCCCGATTGGTAGGGACTCAGGAAGTTTGAAGATGTTAAGAAAATAGAAAGCTGACGATGGACAATATGCTCAAGAACTTTGGAGAGGAATGGGAGAATTGAAATTGGTCGGTAATCAGACAAAGAGCACGGACTAGATATTTTAGGCAAAGGTACAACGTAAGCTGACTTCCAGGCGTCAGGAAAGGAGCCAGAGGATAGTGAAAAATTGAAAATATGAGTGATGACAGGAAGTATGATAGGGAGAATAGGTAGGATCATCCTTGAGCAAATTCCGTCATTGCCAGAAGCTGATGAAGAAATAGACATAAGAGATCTCTTAACGTCGGTTTTGGACACCGTACTAAACTGAAAGGGAGAAGTCTGTGGCACAGGCTCCCCTAAAAATCTTTGTAAGGTGTCATGTTTCACATTAGCATCCAAGGAGATAGGTGACCGTGAAAAGTGTTTGTTGAGTGCGTTGACGTCGACATCCTTGGAGTTTGAAACTGGAGATTTGCCTATGCCAACAGACCTTAGAAATCTCCAGGCATCTGCAGAACTCCGACCGCTAAGAGAATCAAAGAAGTGACGTCTCCTCGCATCTCTACACATTCGACTGCAGCGATTCCGTAGCGACTTAAATGTGACCAGATTTTGCTCCGAAGGGCAGTTCCTGTATCGCCTTTTGGCTTTATCTCTACGCGCCATAAGGGTTTTTATAGTTGAATTCAGCCAAGGAGCCGGATAGTGTTTAATGTGGACACGTTTGACGGGGGCATGCCGGTCGAACAACTCAGTAACCCTAGAATTGAAAATCTTAACCATGTCGTTAATATTAGTGGAGTCGAACACCCACGACCAGTCGACAGAGTCAGCATCCCTTTGTAATGCCTCCAGGTTCATACCCCTGAAATTGCGAAGGAAACAGACTTGCGGCTTACGCTTAGGAGGGCGAACGCGATAAGAAAGATAAAGTAAATCATGATAGGAGAAACAAGCGTTTAATTGGCCATGTGTGCAGACATCGTTAAGAGAGGAAACTATAATTAGATCAAGTAATGAAGGATTGCAATCAGGGGCATGGTGGGTTGAAGAAAGAGGCAAGGCATGTAGATTATAGGCCGACAACAGAGATAGCAATTTGCGAGAGCGGGAATCATCTTTTAACAGGCAGGTGTTGAAGTCACCCATTATGACTACGTGACTATAGGATGGGGTGAAAGTATGTAGAAGGTTATCAAAGGAGTTGAAGTAATCGATATGTAAGTTAGGGCTGTAGAAAACACCAAGCAAAAGTTTTGTATGAAGTAGAGAAATTTCTAGAAAAAGGTGTTCAGCTGATTCGGTGTAAGCAGAAGGAGATTCACTAACAACCTTATAGGGGATGTTAGCACGCAGGTAGATTCCTACACCGCCACAGCGTATTCCTGTCCTATCGTTACGTATTAAGACGTATCCTGGGAGTGAGCATTGAGTTGACAGTATAGATGGCTTTAAAAAAGTTTCAGAAATCAGGATAGCATCAAGAGAGGAGTTGCTAAAGGACGCCAGAAGGTCGGAGTAATGGCCGTTAACACTCTGAGCATTAATATGCACTAGGTTGAGATTTTTAGGATAATTAGCAGTGAAAGAGGAGAGATGATCGTGCAGGGTAAGAGAAGCAGGACAATCATGAACCGCACCACGGGAACTATCAGAGACAGAAGAACAAGAGAAAAAACTGCAATTTAAGTCACAGAGGTCATCCGTATTCTGCATTGTCCAGAAAATAAATGAATAAATATAGGTATTAATAAATATATATAATAATAACAATAATTAAAATTGTTTTAAGAGGGTAACAAAATGTCTTATATCCCACCACCTCGCTAGTATAGTGGCAGAAATTTAGACAAAACAAACGTCACCTGTGAAAGTGAATGCACAAAAAAAAAAAAAAAAACAGGATTCGACAAAGTAGACTTTCAAGAAAAAGCAGAAAAGAAAAAAAAAAAAAAAAAATAAAAAAAAAACTTAAGATACAACACTAAACTCACGCGCCATCCGGCCACAAAATAATAAAATAAAACCGTATGTCCACCATAGGCTAAAAATTTTGCGCAGTACATACACCAACAACCAAAAAATAAAAATAAAATAACCATTCATACATCTTGGCAAAAAGAGTAGAAAATAGTGACGCACCGAAGTGGTATAGTGATATGGCACGCTGACATAGTGTAACCGGCATAAAAAATAGAAAATAATAATATTCCCGTTTCTAGACTTATTCGCCATGATGCAATTTAACAATTCGGACGGATGTGTGTGACCGGCATTAACCGAAATGTCACAATGTCAATGTCACATGGTGATACTGATACGTCAAACTATTACAAATACAAATGTACTTATTCTGTGTCTGTGATTACAATGGTGAAACCGTGAAAGTGGCTTTTTTGGCGGGATTTGGAAGGAATCGTATCGCATCGTTTTATTAATTAGCAAAATTAGTGTTTTTTCGAGTGCTTTGTGTGTATTAATGGTGGATTCTTAAACATAACCGTTCGACAACGTGCACTAGTGTTGGGAAGTGATAAAACGCAGTGAATCGCAACTTTGCATTTTCTGACAAAAAAATCCAAAGAAACTTTCAGAAATTTATCCACCGCTTTTCTGAAGGAAGACTGACTTTGACTTAGGTCTGTACTTGACTTTGACTGGACTTAGAGGACGAGGACTGTGACTTATTTAAGTAAAATGAAGATATGACTTGTTTGTGGCCAACTGCAATGCAAGAAGCCAAAAAGAAAGAAAAAAAAAAAAAAAAAAAACCGTGAAAGTGAAACTAAAAATGAAAGTAAACAAACATTCAATTGCGAAGGAAGAATCTCGCGCTTATCGAAAGCTATTTAGCTTATTTTCCATTTGTTTATGCGTAAATAACACATGACAACCAGTACATACAAGTTACGAAAACTTTCCGGATGCGTGGAGCTATTTATTAGGTGACGAATAATATTAAAAGAACCGGAACGTGATTAAATTCGTCGACGACTAGACTTGCCTGCTCTCACAGGCCTCGGCACCCCGGCGGTCCCCGAAGATGCCACAACAGCAGGCTGCGCCAAATTGTCAGCCACGGCAACAGGGCTAGGATACTGGCGTATCAGTGTGTCGAGCTCAGCCTTAGTTTCAATCTTTCTACGATTTTTTTCTGGAGTCAGAACGATTATCCTGCCCTCTGAAGACCAGCAACTCCTCACGCCAAAATGCTGTCTAGCAGTTGTGAAAACACGATGTCGCGCCTTAGTCAGGAACTCCGAAACAGTTGTTGGTGTACCCTTGAGAACCACTTTGCTGTCCCAGACCAAGTGACGTTGTTGCACACCATGAAACCTGACAAGAACTGGACGAGTCTTCCCTCGTGCACCACCCAGTCTATGGCATATGTTGAGGTGCTCAAGACCAACTTCGGGTATCTTCATATCGGTAGCAATAATCTGGTGTATGGTTTCATGTAGATTCTCATTAGGACTCTCTGGGATGCCATGGAACAACAGGACCTTCCGTCTCATCGCTGTTTCATGCCGGTCCAACCCCTGGGTGAGAAGCTCAATTTGCGATTTGAAGGAGGATAATGCTTGCCATACAAATTTCTTGAAATTACCAAAATCTGCAGTCAAACTCACAATGTCAGGTGATGTTGCAGCAACTCCAGATGAGACCTTTGTGAGCTTCTCATCGTAATCCACCATCCTTGCAGCAAAAAACTTCTCCAGTTCCTCCAAACCATTGGCAAGCTTTAGGTCCATTTTAGATGTGTGAATTCCACGAACCGGTTAAATTAAATAGAGCAAATTTCACTGAATAGCGAGCACAGGTGAGTTTTAAGCACAATTACTTTGCATAAATATAGTAAATACTGATATATATAATTAATTTAAATAAAAATACAAGAGCTTAAAAATTTGCGTGTTTATGTTGCAACTACCCACACTTTATTCCGGGGAAATCCGGGTTTTACAGGAGTCAGTAGTCAGGAGTACAGGGAATACCAGTGGGAAGTCCCACTAAAATACTCGTTTACGCCACAGGTCACATTGAAGTATGCGAAGCCCTATTAGAAGCGGGAGCCAAGGTGGATGAAGCGGACAACGATGGGAAGGGACCCTTGATGCTAGCGGCCCAGGAAGGCCACATCAGGCTGGTGGAGATATTGCTGGACAACTGGAGCGCGCCTGTGGACCAGAGGGCGCACGATGGGAAGACTGCTTTCAGGTAATGTTGCTGATAAATAAATATTCACGGACATTTCACACAACGCTATCTGATCCCAAAGTAAGCTAGGAATAACCTGCTTGTGTTATGGGTATTAGACCACGGATATTAATCTATATATATAAAAATCAATGCCACTTTTCGTTGTAATTTTATAACTCGAGATCGGGCTCACCTATCCGAACCAAATGTTTAGGCTTTGTTCGGACTATTTAGTAGATGGTTTATGTGAAGTTTGCACAAAATTGGTCGAGCGGTTCTTGATTTATCACGCAAACGAAGTTGCGCGGGTCAGCTAGTACTTACATACTTTTTAAATACATACATATTATACATAGAAACACCCAGACTCTTGAGACAAACATTTATGGGTCACACAAATATTTGTCTCCGGTGGGAATCGAACCCACGACCTCCAGCGCCGCAGGCGGTATCACTACCGACTACGCCACAGAGGCAGTCTGTGTAAGTATGTATGTTTATTGCTCTTTCACACTCTAATGTGTGCCCGAATTAGGCTGATCAGCCAGATTCACACTACTTTCAGATACAGTGCTGTGGTTCTGGAATAACGCATAGATTACTTTCCTTCCCAGAATAAGTTCCCATATTATGATGCCAAAACTGCAACAGAGTTCCACTTGAATACATTGAAAAGATAATTTAATACTAATAAGGTTTGAATTCATAGGTTTAATCTTAAGAGCCTACCAGACGCCAAATTGTTAAAAGAAGATAGACGATATACATTTTAGCGTGCAAGAAAGAGAGAGATGCGATCGGTTTTTGTGCGCTTTTAACGAAATAAATTAATTATAAAAAAACTATAACCAATAAGAAAAAAATGCTCTAGTGCAAATGAAGATTTTACTATTGTCTTTCTTATAAATATTTAATGTTATAAAAACAACTTATAACATACGAGATCTAGCTTAAAATTTCTCGAAATCGAGGTATTTTCAACCCAAAAATCTATCGAGGATTTTATCAGTAATCGTGTTTCGAGCCTAGAGCGTTTTTAGTTCATGAACTGAAGTTATCTGTGTTCAAAATTTTAATTAAGCAGACCTCACGAGTCCTGAGATCTAGATCAAAGTAATAGTCTATTTGGCGTCATATGGACTCTTAAGTTCAGTTTTAGTTTTGATTTCTTGTAAACAGGCATGTCTATACCGGGAATCATGAGTGTTTTTTGAAGTGAAACTTCTTTATCGGCGTTGGAAAAAAATTTGCGTCACGTCACGTCACGTCACGATTTTTGGTTACGCGCCATCTTTGTTCTGTTCCCACCACGGTGGATTCGAATTAAGAGTACTTTATCCAGGGATAGCATGTCATTTAAGGGTTTTTGGACTTTTGGGCTTTTGGACTTTTGGATGGGACATTGGTACTTTGGGTCTTTGGGACTTTGGAACTTTGAGACTTTGGGACTTTTGAACTTTTGAACTTTTGAACTTTTGAACTTTTGGACTTTTGGACTTTTGGACTTTTGGACTTTTGGGCTTTTGGACTTTTGGATGGGACATTGGTACTTTGGGTCTTTGGGACTTTGAGACTTTGGGACTTTTGAACTTTTGAACTTTTGGACTTTTGGACTTTTGGACTTTTGGATGGGACCTTGGTACTTTGGGTCTTTGGGACTTTGGAACTTTGGGACTTTGGGACTTTGGGACTTTGGGACTTTGGGACTTTGGGACTTTGGGACTTTGGGACTTTGGGACTTTGGGACTTTGGGACTTTGGGACTTTGGGACTTTGGGACTTTGGGACTTTGGGACTTTGGGACTTTGGGACTTTGGGACTTTGGTACTTTGGGACTTTGGGACATTGGGACTTTGGGACTTTGGGACTTTGGGACTTTGGGACTTTGGGACTTTGGGACTTTGGGACTTTGGGACTTTGGGACTTTGGGACTTTGGGACTTTGGGACTTTGGGACTTTGGGACTTTGGGACTTTGGGACTTTGGGACTTTGGGACTTTGGGACTTTGGGACTTTGGGACTTTGGGACTTTGGGACTTTGGGACTTTGGGACTTTGGGACTTTGGGACTTTGGGACTTTGGGACTTTGGGACTTTGGGACTTTGGGACTTTGGGACTTTGGGACTTTGGGACTTTGGGACTTTGGGACTTTGGGACTTTGGGACTTTGGGACTTTGGGACTTTGGGACTTTGGGACTTTGGGACTTTGGGACTTTGGGACTTTGGGACTTTGGGACTTTGGGACATTGGGACTTTGGGACTTTGGGTCTTTGGGACTTAGGAACTTTGGGACTTTGGGACTTTTGGACTTTGGCTTTTGGGACTTTGGGACTTTGGGACTTTGGGACCTTGAGACCTTGGGACTTTGGGACTTTGGGACTGTTGGCCTTTTGGACTTTTGGACTTTTGGACTTTGGACTTTGGACTTTTGGACTTTTGGACTTTTGGACTTTTGGACTTTTGGACTTTTGGACTTTTGGACTTTTGTACTTTTGTACTTTTGTACTTTTTGACTTAATTTAAGGTGAGGTGAAAATTAAGTTAATGAAGATCACTTCTTACGTGTGTACACTAAGTACACGCAATTTTTTTATTTACTTGTACTCGTACTGTGCCACTGCATATGAGACCGTGCCCGGACGCGTATCATCGAGGTGCCCGGTGCCGAAACACAAGTTAAATCTTAGCACGATTCTGGGTCCATAACTATTAATTTTGGTGTTATGCTTGGTTTGTGCACATTTATTTTACGTTCAATAAAGAATATTATTATTATTATAGATTTAACAATGGGTCGTTTTAACCTGCATCTGTCTGACTTCGACACAGCAATAGACTCACCACCTATTATGTGGTAAAAACTAAATACGGAGAAATGTATGCGTATACCATGCCTTTGCATACTCCTTTGGGAATAACTGCATACTACAGCTTGGCAAAAAAGAGCAGAAAATAATGGAGGAGCCACTGTGCTGATCATATGGCAACCTGTTAAAAAGAACCACCAATCAGTAGCCAGCTGCCAACAACCGTCAATAAAACCCACCAATCAAATTGTATAACGTCATTGACTGACAGACATATTATTATGTGACGTTATTGGCAGCTTTTTGACAATGTAGCCAGCCTGCAAAATATTAGTTCCGTTTCTAGACTTTTTGCCAAGCTTTACATGTATGATTTTAACATTCTCCTATCATTTCTTTTCAGACTGGCAGCCCTAGAAGGTCATGCCGAATGCGTATCTGCATTATCTTCCCGAGGGGCTGACGCAGACGCGTTAGACGCAGATCGAAGAAGCACCTTATATGTTCTAGCCCTGGACAACCGCCTGCCCATGGCGAGGTACTTGTTGGCGCACTGTCGTGCCAGCGTCGACACTACTGACAATGAGGTATGTTATATACTACTAGTTCCCGTTCCCGTGGGAATATGCGGGTAAAATATAGCCTATGTCATAAGTGTGAAAGAATATTTGAAATTGGTTCGGTAGTTTTGGAGACTTTTCTATGCAAACAAACCAACAAAATAGTCAAATCTTTTCTCTTTATAATATATATATATATATATATATATATATATATATATATATATATATATATATACATATATATATATATATATATATATATATATACATATATATATATATATATATATATATATATATATATATATATATATATATATATATATATATAAATGTTGTGTGCGTTTAAGTACTTATTAAAAACTCAAAATTTACTGAATCGACTGAGCTCAAAATTGGACATGATATACAATAGGATTCAGAGATGGTTTTAGGCTACTTTATACACTTTTATCATAACAGCAATTAAAATAAAACAACTTTAAAAAGTGATTTTGCCAATAGATGGGGCTGGTCGTTTTTTTTAAATTATATTCTGCCAGCTTCAGAACCAAATATTATACCATATTATGACCAAATATTATGACCAATTTTGAGCTCAGTCGATTCAGTAAATTTTGAGTTTTTAATAAGTACTTAAACGCACACAACATTTATATATATATATATATATATATATATATATATATATATATATATATATATATATATATATATAAATATATATATATATACGAGGGTAGACAGTCGGAACGAGTTTAAATAACAGTCCCACACGTTGTATTGAACAACTATTTTTAATACAGTTGCGAAAAAATTAAGCAATTTGATAAAATAATAAAAATACAATAAACCTGAATATCCAAAATGGCGCCAACCGTAAAAAAAATATACCTTTCTAAGCAGAGACTATGGCAGTGCCAATATATACAGCCAACTTTTTTTATATTTATTAATTTAATTTGGCCGATACTTATATTGATTTATTTATTGATTTATTTATTATTTCGCAAAGCGTCTATTTGACTCCTCTCGCGACCATAGGGCTGGCCTCTTTCTCGCTCAAAGAATTAGTATCGCAATACAACGTGGGAATGCGGCCAGCCTTATGGGGACTTTACCGGTTGACACCGATGGGGAGGAATTCTTTGACACCTGAGCGAGGCTTTTTCAGTCTTGTCACACCCCTCTCCTTTTTTTTGTTGTTAATTTTCTTTGTTTTTGTTTTTCCTGTATATAAATATGTAGAGTATAAGTAATTTTAAATTCTCATTTTGTAAATATGTGAATAAATATTTACTTTATTTATTTATTTATTTATTTATCTTTATTTGTGTGAAATGGGTAAGTACATAGATCTTATAAATATAGTGACACATAGTTCTCCAAAACTGCCAGCGGCTTACACATTATTATTATTACAACATATTTAATTTAAATTGGTACATTAAATCCGATAATATAGTACATTGAAATTACATACATACATATACTCACGCCTTTATCCCCGAAGGGGTAGGCAGAGGCCTATACCGGCCCACATTTCACCGTGTACAATTCGGTCCCACGTAACAGGTGGTGAGCCCATCGCCGTGTTGAAATGGACCGCCGACGTCAGAGCCTCGTCCGTTGTTCAGCAGGTGCACGAGCTTGCACGTGAGGTTGACTTGGGCCCGGAGGTGTTGGTAGGGCCCCACTACACCCCTGAAATTAGGTAAATAATAAGTAAGTATTGATACTATGGAGCCATATATAACCTCAGTCTTCACAATACCACTGAACCTATCTCAAAAGCACACCACCGTACTGCTCGACCCCACATTCATGAAAAATAATTTAGTCAAATAACATATTTTAAGATGTCAGTAATACGAATAAATGTCAACAATTGAAAATATCATGTCAAATTGAAATTGTTAGATTATTAATTTCAACGTTTAAAATGTGATAACAAAAAATATTCAAATTCAGGTACTGGATTGTCATAACAAATACAATAATTAATATGGTGCAACAATTACAGACATAACGCACTCCACTCAATTCATTTCAAAGTTGTTCTTCAGGTAATCATCTACTGAGTAGAAACATTTACGAGTTAATATTTGTTTAAGTTTATTCTTAAAAGTATCAAATTCTACAAGTTCTCGCAAGGATTTTGGCAAATGATTGTAAATACGAGCACACATACATAACACACTTTTATTCATCAAAGCCGTCTTGTGGCATATTTTAAACTGGTGTCGTTTACTTCTTAATGGTGTAAATAAGTAAATATTTTTCTTTACAAACAGTAGTACTTCAAGTATATAGGTACAAGGAAATGTCAGAATATTCAATTTAATAAAGTGTGGCCTACAAGAATCGGTCTGTTTTAAATGACACAGAGAATTTATGCTTATATTTTAATTAAAATTACTTTTAATCTGATATTAGAACAAGTTAGTATCTTTTTTTAGAAATATTTGCATGAATCACAGACATTATTTTGATAATTGGGAATAAAAACGCACGAGTGCGGGAATGGTAAAGAAAAAGCACGAGTGTGTAATAGCCCACATCCCGAACGCTATACGTCCCTGTAATACGCCACTTTTTGAGCAACTGTATTAAAAAATATATTTAGAGTGATTTTTTTTGAAGCGTGCGCACGATGTTCTAAAAACTGAACATTGATCACAGAATAGATTTATTTTTTCAAGTGAAGCTTCTATTGATTTGGATGGTAATTTGATTTTCAGAAAGATTTATAATTTTGGTTACGGCTCAACATTCAACTTTTTTGAAATGTACCCATCCTTTGGTTTTTTACTTATTTCTCATAGGTACATGAAAACCACCATAAAAAAGTCACAGCGAAGCGTGGCAGGGAACCGCTAGTATTAATATAGAAAAGGCAATACATTTTATAGATGACATGTTGCTGAACTGTAATTGCAGTATGTTGACAACCGTGAACATACTTCGGATCAGCCGAGGATCAAAATTTGCGTGATCTATAAATGAACGGCATGAGACTTTTTTGCCAATCTGTCTAGTAAGACAGTTTTGAAGGATTTTTTGTCCCAAGTTTGTTGGGGACATGTCCCCAACTAGCGCAGTTACCCGACGTGTGTATGGTTAATGTGTAAGAGACAGATTTCTGCCGCACTGCGACTGCCACGCCGTCTAGCGGTTTTGGACTTTTACAAAATAATTTCAATCGTTTTAATATAAAGTGAACAAAAAAGACAACTTGATAATGTTTATAATTAAATATAATTAAAAGAGTTTCGTACTAATTGCTTTAAATATTTATCCAATGTCACGTGACGGCTCACAATATTTATTTTTTTAAATTTAATGTTCGGTTTTGTAAAACTTTTGTATTTTTGTGACACAGGGTCGAACTCCACTGCACGTGTCAGCGTGGCAAGGACATACGGACATGGTCAATTTGTTGATCAAAGTTGGTAAGTGCTCAAATTATTTGTGTACCTATATTATACTAGCCGATGTCACGCGGTTTTATTCGCGAAGTTCTCGTTACTGTAGAAAAACGGGAATTAAATATAGTCTCTATCAGTGTAGTGTTACTTTCCGATAGTGAAAGAATTTTTCAAATGGATTCAGTAGTTTCGGAGGTTATATTGAATCTCCGAAACTACTGAACTGATTTGAAAGTTGGCGTGTACCCACAAAACATTAAACCTTTTTATAATATTTATACTAATTATATTTGACAGTAGGTACCCACAATCCGCCTCTCTTCGTTTCAACACGACAGATTACGACTTATGTAATGGCAGGAAACTTAATTTGGGAGTTCCTACGTCCAGCAGTGGACTGTCATGGGATGATTTGATTCTCGACATTCATTCACCGGTATACTCCCTCAGGTGGCGTGGCAGTAGACGGTCGCAACCGCTATCTCCATACCACATTACACGCGGCCGCTTGGAGGGGCCGTACTCCCGTACTAAGAGCCTTATTCAAGCACGGAGCTGTGGACTGACATAGACCGATTTGATTGATTACTTGCTTGGCATTCATTTATTCACTGCAGAGAGCAACACGACCTATGACTTTGATCGTGAAGGGAGGCGCCATACGGAGAATTTCCTCTGTCAATCACTTACTTTCTTGTACTCGTAGGCCGCGCTCTCGCCGTCGTCGCTTGTATCGCCGCTGACGATCAGGTTGAGAGGCCTTAAAGTGAGACGCCTTAAAGTGCGACGCCTTTTATTAAACTCGTCTCACTTTAAATGGAATTCGTGTTATTCTATAATTCACCGGTATTAACACAGGTGGCGCGGCAGTAGATGGTCGCGACCGTTGTCTCCGTACGGCGTTACACGCGGCCGCTTGGAGGGGCCGTACTCTAGTACTGAGATCCTTACTGAAGCACGGAGCTGATCCAGCCGCCGTTTGTACGCAGGGAGCCACGCCGCTAGGTGAGTACCTATGGAAATATATACATACATACATAATTATAGTCACGCCTTTATCCTCGAAGGGGTAGGCATAGTATACGCCCACATTCACTTTATAGTTTTATGTCCCACGTAAGCCGTGTTGAAATTTTTCAAGTCGCCCATAAGCCCTTCAACTTGGCTTATCGATTGTCAATTTACCGACAACCCGGTTTCGAGGTTTCCTTCTCTACGCAATTAATCTTTTCGCTAAAGTGTTCTCTTAGTCGGTTCTTACGTCACCCTCGGGATGTATTGGGGTGGCGACATTTTGTAGTCTTACCCGTCGCAAAACGGGACCCCGTCGCCATACGGGCGACGCACTAAATTAATTGTACTTATAAATTTATTTTTCAAGGAAAGAAAATATACACTAACTCTTTGTTTACGAGTAGAATACCTTCAAGGATACTAAGCTGGACTATTACTGCCTAAAATCAGTCAGTGCCCTACCGCCCCACCTGCCTTCAGTCGGGAGCCTCGGGTAAGCCCTCGGATGGATAACCTCAGACATAGAAAAGAAAGGTTTAGAACTTGAGAGGGTTAGGGCATGTGTTAAAAATTACTTCTTACTTGCTGACTGCTATAGTAAGGTGTCTTTACATTGTAGAATATGAATATTTTATAATTTTTCGTATCTTGTCTACCACCAGGTATAGCAGCTCAGGAAGGTCATGAGGAATGTGTGTTGTGGCTACTACAGCATGGGGCGGACCCTCTGCAAGCTGACCATTGTGGTATGGAGCTTTCAGTTTATTATTTAATATTTTCTGCCGATGTGTTTCTCTTACATCAAAAAATTATTACATTCTCATTAATAATATCACAAAATTCGGCTGTTTTTTTTTTCATTTATTTTTTCCTGGACTACACATCGTTTTGGTCTTTCGAGCTGGATATGAACCAGCGCTTTTAATAAAAGCAGTATAAACAAAAATATAAAACATGAACAGATGATGATTATGTTTTGGATTGTGTTTTCCTACACTAAAAGTGCTTATGATTTTTTTATACCACTAAGGTGGCAGACAAGCATACGACCCTCCATAAGGACTGGTGATCACCGCAGCCTAGGAACGTTTCTGTTATTAATTGTCATTATTGTAATAAAAGTTCAGCTACTATTTAATTTAAAATTTTTCATAAAGGGACCACTTTTTAGTCGATTTTTGTGTCTTTTCGTCGATTTTTTTGACATTTAATAAGCCTTAAACGCTATACATTATTATACCGATGTATACTCTAGGTCGCACCCCAGCCAAGGTAGCCTGGCGAGCGGGTCACGCGAACATCTGCCGCTTATTAGAACGCTGGGCGGCGCCGTCCGCTCCCGCCGCGCCTGTGACCGCCGCTACCGCTCCAGTACCCGCGCCCGCTGTCGCTTGTGCGCTGGAAGTGCCTCACCAGCGGCCGCCCAGTGCAGGTCTGTATTAAATTAACAAGTTCATGTTTGAGCCGGTATTATAACAAATCGAATAATGGATTATAAGTGCAAATTCTATAAATTCGTGCCGTGTAACTTAATTATAGCTTAGCAAAAAAAGAGAAGGAAATAATGGCGGTTTTTACATACATACATACTACTGTGCAGTTCATATGGCGATTCGTTAGAAAGAACTACCAATCAGTATCCAGTTGCTAATGAACTTCAATAAAAACCACTAATCAAATTGCATTACATACATACATACATACATATACTCACGCCTTTGTCCCCGAAGGGGTAGGCAGAGGCCTATACCGGCCCACATTTCACCGTGTACAATTCGGTCCCACGTGACAGGTGGTGAGCCCATCGCCGTGTTGAAATGGACCGCATTACGTCATTCATTAACAGCTATAACCACAAAATAAAAAGTACAGAACGCTGTAATTGTACAAAGTAAGGTCGAGCTACGCACACATACACACCGCTTACAGAGTTCACGGACACGACGTCAAAGGATTTTAATAATAATTACGTTACTGGGTTGTGCGCGAGTGTGCGCAGGGTATAAAAAATACATACATGAGATTACTGTACCTCAGTGATTTTCAACCTTTTTCATGATGCGACCCCCCTGGCATGAACAAATATTCCGCGACCCCCCCGACTTATCATTTTTATCATGTTGGTATGTGTATGTTACAGTATAACAAATATTCCTTCTATACGAAGTTTTATAAAAAAAATAAAGGAAAGTACTTTTGTATTTTTGCAATTTGACAAATCCACGGATATTGCGGTTTGTGCGCATTTGTAGCTTTGTGGGTTTTGCATCCAGTCAAAATTTTATGGAAGAAAATACTATTTTGCAGAGCGCTTCCTACTAATGCTTGCATAACATGTTCCTTGAAGCCACGAAAGATACATACAGACATATGATCACGCCTTTTAATTCCGAAAGCTTAGGCAGAGGCGTATTATATGCCCACATTTCACCTTTTTAGATTTTTGTCTCACGTGGTAGGTCGTGAGCTGTATTGCCGTGTTGATATGGACAGGTGCAGGTTGTGACTGCCCGCTGTTAAACTTTACAAGCCACCCATAAAAGGCTTCAACTTGAATTAAAGACTTCCATTTTACTGGCAACTGGAGTCAACGGCTTAACGTGCCTTCCTAACGTGCCTTGGAAATACTCGCAAATAAATGTTTGGAAGTGGTCATGTGGTGATCACCTATCCATGACTAGCCTTAGTAAATGTTGCTTACTACAGTGGGGCTACGAGCGCTTCTGAAAGAACAGATGCCAAACGCTTGTTGGGTGCATTGCTTTCTCCATCGTTACGCTCTTGCTTGTAGTCGTCGTCAATAAATCAAAATAACTTCGAATATTTTCGTTGACACAATCTTTTACTGTTGAAGTCGGATATGAGATAAACATCAACGCTTGTAAGTATACCTGGTATGAAAATAGAGTAAGATCATAAGAAGACTTGTGTCATTACTTCTCAGTGCAAGAGACATCGCAGACCACCCTTACACTTGGAATTCAAATCTGCTAATTTGGATACTTTTTGGGTAAGGAAACAAACCTAGAATTGATTACTGAGGTTTTGAAATGTTTGATTACATTGGCCATCACTTATGCGATTTGGCATTTTCATTAATTTCCCAAATAAAAAGTAAGGAAAGAAATAGCTTAAACTTGGAACACAATTCCAGGTGCAGCAAATACAGATTTACGATAACAAAACGATAAAAATAATTAAGGCCCTCCCTCACCGGGGAGCCTTCGTTTAAGAGAAATTGATTAATCAATATTAAAAACAAGCACAATCTTCACACTAACATGAGTCTTAGGATTTTATTATTTTGTTAATTTGTTCGTATTATTAAGTACAAATGTTATTGAGTATACCTCATCCTTTTGTTATGATTCTTTCACTTTCTTAATCGATTTTTATGATTTTTATTGTTTTTTAACTGATGTATTTGACTCGACCTTTGGCGACCCCCTACAGAAGCTCCGCGACCCCCCAGGGGGTCGCGGCCCACAGGTTGAAAAACACTGCTGTACCTTAATATTTTGTGCTATAACTCTCCTTATAATTAATCTTACAATATTGTTTAAACCCAGGTTCACCGGACTACAAGCGTCGTAGCGTCCACAGTTCCAACTCTACCAAATCGTCTTCGAACATGACGGGTGGATCCGCGCGCTCGCACGAACCTCAAGACGCTAATGAACCGACACATGAAAAGGTAATTCTAATATTATACACTAGCGGACGTTCCCGTGGGAATACGGTAATAAAATATAGCCTATATTACCCGGGAAGTGTGTTGCTTTTCAACTGTGTAAGAATTTTTCAAATCGGTTCAGTAGTTTCGGAGATTATTCGATGCGAACAAACAATCAAATATTTTCCTCTTTGTAATATTAATAGAAATATGAAACATAAATATTTTTACAGGAATTTCTACAATACTCTCATTCTTTTTTTGTCTTTTTTATACCTTTTTTTATACCACCAAGGTGGCAGATAAACATACGCCCCACCTGAAGGACCGGTGGTCACCGCAGCCTATGAACGTTTGCAACACCAGAGGCGCCACTCTCGCGCTGCCGACCCTGTGAAACCTTCTAAGACCCCTTTTGAAGAACCCCATACTGTAGGCGTTTTAGAAAACCGAGGCAGGGAGATCATTCCACAACCTAAGCGTGCAATACCTGCATGCCAGTTAAGGATAGTCCAGTAAATGTATCGTGTTTGTTCCAGCCATCCCGCGCTCATCTCTCGCTGTCGTTCGCTCAGCAAGTAGCGAGATGTGGACGGCGCCGCGAGCCCGAATCTCATAGAGAACCGCCGCAGCATCACGCTCAAGAGAAGGACTCGAAACTAAGGTAGGTAACTAAAACTAGATCGGCATTGGATGTTGTGTGAACACAATATCATGCGAATGGCCCCCACGTATCTATCTTTTTATTTATTTATTATAGACACACCAACAGTTTACATTTACAACATTAAAATTATAGCTTGATTCGAAGACAGTTCTTATATGTAGACCAATAAGAGGCATGCACAGTGGTCATCGATTGATAAACAGACACAAACAGCAAACAATGCTTACACTAAAAACTTAAAAACAAAAGAAAAACCAAAACCCAAAACAACCATTTAAAAAAAAGAAACAAAAGATGTAGCAAATTAAAAACTACTGCCCGTTCGCTCTAACTTTGCCGTTCGGCTCCATACTAAAGTCGAATTTTTAATTAGACGAAGTAAATTGACAGCAACTAATGTCACTTCTTCTTATAATGTTGCGTATTTTCTATGACGAAGTGACATTAGCTACTGCTAATTTACATCGTCTAATTAACAATTCGGGTATACGCCTCTACGCCAGCGGCAAAGTTAGAGCGAACGGGTAGTAGATATAACTTTGCTTGGGGCAATAAACAAAAAACGAACGTAAACGTAACGTATCTGAACAGTATGCTAGTATGTATACTGTTTGGGAACTACACGTATAACAAAAAATAAACCACTTACGTAATCCAAGACTGCAGGAAAATGTAAAAAAAGAAACTCAGGATTACTATCTCCAATATTAGACATCAACAAATAAGTATTAATAAATAAGAATCTAACATGCATTATTAATGATTTACGTGGATAGTATTTTAAATAAATATTTGAAGAATAAATTCGTGCTCAAATGAGAAGAATGCGACGTGTTCAACAAAACCCGCACGTTTATTTTGTATAAGTGCGGCGTGCTTCCCCCAATAGTCGATGTACCGATATTCCGGTAAGCTGCACTGTGGCAGACTTCCCAAAGCTCCGGCTTTCCGGCCGGTAGAAACTTTGGGAACGTTTTTTAACCGTAGATTGACGGAGTTGCCATTGCAATAGGAGGAGAAACCATTGAGAGACCATGCTATCTATGTACAGTGGTTTCTGTCTATAGTGTTTTCGAACAACTATGACATCTGTGCAATAATGATTCTATCAACCAATACTTCGGCGAACCGTGTTTTCCACGAGTAGTGATTTCTGCCAACCGTGCTTTCTATGAAAGGAGACATCTGCCAAAAATGATTCTGTCAACAGATTATTAGAACAAACGAGTTTCGGATTAAGGTTCCAGGCTCTGCAATAGGAGGTCGTGGTATGACAAGCGTGCTAGCACAAATTAGAGATAGTACAGATGGAAAACTTATGTACTGCTCGTTCGCTCTAACTTTGCCGCTCGGCTCTATACTAAAGTCGAATTTTTGATTAGACGAAGTAAATTGACAGCAACTAATGTCACTTCTTCTTGTATTGTTGCGTATTTTCTATGACGAAGTGACATTAGCTACTGTCAATTTACTTTGTATAATTAACAATTCGGGTATACGCCTCTACGCCAGCGGCAAAGTTAGAGCGAACGGGTAGTATGTACTTTTTTTTCACACATACCCTCTGCTACACACACTCGCGCACAAATCACGTCTGACCTCGTGTCTGTGAACTCAGTGAGCGTTGTCTATGTGTGCGTAGCCTCAGCGAATTTAGTCTGTAGGTTTCCATATGTACTATCTCTAATTTGTGCTGCAAGGCCCGTGGCGTTGTGGTAGCTTCCGGATACCTGGTAGAAGCGTCGCGACGTTGTTTGTGAGGTCCGCTCCCGGCTGAGGCTGGTTCGAGTACGGTTGCTGTGCGACATCGGCAGTTGACTCGAAAATTGTCCTTCGAGCCTGCCAATAAGCAACACTATGTTTGTCCCCAGGAGTTACTTAGCTAACGAGAGAGACGCGGAACTGTGCGCTTGGAGCGCGTGGCGAGGCGACACGTCCCCGCTGTATGCGTCGCCGCCGCGGACGCCCGTCAGCGACATCTGTAGTCCCACGCAGCCGTCGCTTGTCATTGGTGAGTGGCTCTCATACACACATACATCTCATACTCTCATACACATATACAAAGACACATATATACACACAAATATACAAAGACACATACATACACACACATATACAAAGACACATACATACCCACAAATATACAAAGACACATACATACACACAAATATACAAAGACACATACATACCCACAAATATACAAAGACACATACATACACACAAATATACAAAGACACACAGACACACACACACAAACACACAAAGACACACACACTTTTAATTAATGTAGATATGCAGGGTCGCTGCTGTACGTCCAGGGCTATCGGCCTCCATGATCATGGGCCTAAGAACAGCGGGTTGGCTGCTTGCCGTATTTACAGAATCGGGCAGGTGAGGTGTCCTCTCCACCCCTCAAAGAAGTGAAATGGCACCTAATTTCCCCCACCCTCCAAACAAGCGGGAATAAACGCAAACCCCCTCAAATTCACATAGTGGTAGACCCATCCGAGGAGCATTTACAGCGAAATTTGCTTACTGCAGTGATCGTTTACAGAACCCTGAGTCCGCAGAACTACGAGCGCTTCAATATAAATAAGAATGAAACAGTATTTATATAGGTATTTATATATATATATTTTTTTAGGATCTCAACCACCTAGTCTAACAGCCGTGCAACCAATCCTCACAGACACGCACTTCAACAGAGATACACACATGCGCATCATACTGGGAAGAGACAGCAAGCCTCCACACGAACGATCTGATAGGTAAGTCTATCTTAAAACTTTACTAAAGCCTGTAAAATACACCTTGATCGACTGCTAGTAAAGTTATATTAACGTAAACAAAAATATACTTTATTCTAACGGCATAAGAGTGTTTTTACATCAGATGTGCTATGCTACGTTGCTATCGATGAGTTGATATTATAGCCTCTAAAATAGACCATGATTCGACTGACAATTGTATTGATGTAAGCAAAAATAGACTTTATTCCAACAGTATAAGAGTGCTTTTCAACTAGATATGTGCTATGCTACGTTGCTATGGAGGCGTTTTTAATATCTACCAATCACATTTGTCGGTCCACATGTAACGTTGACAGTTAATATTGTCACATTGTAATTCACGAATAATTGGTTGTCCTGAGGTGACGGGAGGCCTCGAACCGTTAGCACAGCGAAGAACCATAGCGTCCTTGGCTGCCTTTATCGAATGTATCACGGCGAATGTTCTGAAGAGCTCTTCAACCTGATTCCACCATCTCCTTTCCGATCCCGAACAACACGTGCCGGGCAAAGATGCCACTCACACACAGTGGAGAGAATCTTCGCCAGAACTGAGCGTTTCAAAAGATCGTTCCTCTGTCGAATTATAAAAACATGGAACGACCTGCCCGCACACGTGTTTCCCTCATCTTACAATCCAGTGTTCTTTAAGAGGAGCGTGAAGAGGCACATCACTGGGCCGCCAACTTAAGGACCACTGTCAGAAGTGGTCCCCAATCGCTAGATGCGCCACGGCTTTCCATCAGGCTGGTGGCGACCTCAATTTGGCGAGCTAAATGTAAAAAAAAATGTGTGACCGACGAATATGTTTGGTGGATTTCAAACGCGTCCTTAGCTATACCGTATTTACTTTGCCTAGCGACAAAATGTACAGAACATTTTATTACTTTTAAACTAAATATTATTGTCTTGTCGAAGATGCCTACTTAGTCTTATTTTACTATCACATTTTTATCTTATAAACACACAATACATTTTTCGCCCCACTCGGCTAAAAAAGTTCGACAACTACTGTTTTCTTTGTTTATGTTTTGTCTCACGGTAGCGTACCACATTTTGGTGGAAAGATACCCTAAAGCTTTTTCTGGATGAAATGCAGAGAGTCAGAACACAAGAGGTCTAAACTATACTTTAAGCCTTTGAAATAGGAGTTAATTTTGTTTGAAGATAGCAATTTAAATTGAATCTTATAGCTATGGGCATTAGGTTGAAAAAGAAATAGATTATTTTCGATTTTCTACGTACATATTATTATGTGTATTAAGAACCCCCCTCCCCTTCTACTAATTCAAACCATCACAACATAGTCTTTGGACAATCCTGGCGACTAATTAATATATTTTCGACCTGTTGTGAAGAGTAATTGAAATATTCACAATCAATTCACTGCGCGTAGCCAAGAATGCACCGGCGCTCGTTGTTTATGTATAGCATGTTCGAATTAAGATGCTGATGACGATATTGAATGAAGACATTTGCGCATTTTGCATAGTTATTATTTCCTTGTAAAACCTGACCATCGCCTTATAGCCCAGTCATATTAGGTAAAAAAAGGGGTCAACCTCGGAATGAAAGATAATAAGCTGCAAATTGGTATGAACCTTTGTTTTGTCATTCTAAATGTTGTCTCAAAAGTCACAATCGTTATCGTGTCCGCGTCTCAAGATATTCAAGGTCAAAGGTCACAAAAATCGGTTTTTCGCGAATATCTGGCTTCCTATCGGTTAAATGAGATTTGCATTTATTATAAAAGTTGTAGGCTATAAAATTCCCTACAACTTTTGTTTAAACTTTTTTTTCATACGACCAACCGTTTTGAAGGTAGAGCGCGAAGAGTGCACATCGTACAGTCATATACGGCCTAATGCAAGGTCAAGCGTGAGTTATGGTTATCAGTACGTTATAAAGTCAATTATTTACTTGGAAATTATAGTTATTAACCAATGCCTATTATTTATGTACTAACTATTAATTATTTATATTTAATTAAAGTAAGTAACTTGATAATTTATATATAATTATTCATATTTAACTATTTAAGTATAAAATATTATTAATTCTGGATTATATATTTTAGTTTTATTTTAAGTTAACACGACATTATATATCTTTTCTTTAAAACGCGTACATTTCTCAATACTTATATACCTGGAAATACTTGACCTTGCATTAGGCCGTATATGACTGTACGATGTGCACTCTTCGCGCTCTAGCTTCAAAACGGTTGGTCGTATGAAAAAAAAGTTTAAACAAAAGTTGTAGGGAATTTTATAGCCTACAACTTTTATAATAAATGCAAATCTCATTTAACCGATAGGAAGCCAGATATTCGCGAAAAACCGATTTTTGTGACCTTTGACCTTGAATATCTTGAGACGCGGACACGATAACGATTGTGACTTTTGAGACAACATTTAGAATGACAAAACAAAGATTCATACCAATTTGCAGCTTATTATCTTTCATTCCGAGGTGAAAGCCCTAATATGACTGGGCTATTATCAAATTTAACACAGACGTGATTGTGTAGCAAGTTCCGCCAAGTGCCACCAATCAACAGTATAAATAGTATATTGATGGCATTATTTATTACAGTGTAAACAATAGCTATGTAAAAAGGATCTAAGCGCGTATACGGAGACGTGTACGTACGACATGTTTAGTTAAAAATTTATTACTAGCTGTGCCTGGCATTCCTGGGGATATACCTTCGAGGGCCTACCCGGGGCTCCCAATCGTAGGCAGTAGGGTTGAGAACGTGTTGGATTTTAGTCATCAAGAGTCCGGCATAGTATCCATGAGGGACTTCCAAAAGATAACTTTACCTCCAAAGGGTTAGGGTTTTAGTGTCAGGTTGACTGAGGATATATTTTCGGAGGCTTACCCTGGACTCTCGGTCGTAGTCAGATGCTAGGGCACCGTATGGTTTTAGTTGGCAGGAGTCTGGCATAGCATCCATGAAAACTTCTATACCTCCGTAAAAAAAATGTTGGTCAAGGGCGAAGCCAGAGGCACAACTAGTTTACTGAACAAACTATCCTTTGATAGGTTTCAAAAGCAGAAAAGATAGCGATGATGAAATATTACTAGCTTTCCTTTTTACAGCTTGATAGAGATATTAATGGTTTTGGATATTTTAGAATTTGTAGCAACAGCTTATAGCAGTAAGCCATTGGAGTAGATTACAATTTTTATATAGCGCGATTGCTAAAGATTTGACAATGATATCAGTAGCAAATCGTATGCATTATCAGATAAGCACGATTAAAATATACATAATATTTTCATTCTCCTGAAATGTCTGAGCATGCTGTGACCCCTTACGGGTAAAAGTGTGACTCTACATAATGTATGCACGTATCTACTTATCTGACTTCTAACCTTTGTTATAAAAAATAACTATGTACAGAACGCAATCTTATGTATGTACTTTATTTTTTTAAACCTACCCTCGGCTACACACACTCGCGCACAAACCAGTATTGCAATAGGTACTATGAAAATTATTTGACCTCGTGACCGTGAAATCCGGTGAGCGGTGTCTTTGTGTGCGTAGCCCGAGTGCACTTTGTATGTAGATTTCCTTCTGTTCATTATTATTTTGTGGTTGTTAATATTAAAGGATGCAATATCGAGCTGTGTAAGAAAATGTACCCCATTAATACGAAATGCTACCGATAAAACACAAAATTAATCTATAATAATAACAAAAAATATGTAAATGCTAGTGAGCTGTGGGGTGCAAAGGGTCGCGTTGTGTACAACAGGCTTGTGGGCAGTATCGGCCGCGCCAGGGGCAAGATATTGAAGAAAACGTGAGTTTGGGATATACGGTTGTTTTTTGTACTGGGAGGTGGGACTGTGTGGTGTTTAAATTATGTATATCTATTTCTTTTTTAACTATAGTGGTATTTTGGAATACATTTTCGGATACAATCGCGATATTTAATACGTTTATACTGAAACCTAAACGGCGTAGGCCACACTACTATCTGATATCTGAAAATTTTCTGGAACATTGGTGGCGCGTTGTGTAAACCAAATGACAGTCTAATAAATTCAGAAGTGCCAGTCATGTTATAATATATATTTATTTATTTCAAAATGGTTGCTTCTTCAATGATAGGTGGTTGGTGAACTATTTAGAGTTAGAATTGTCTTTGGCATGATTCAATCTGAAGGAGAATCGATAGCGTAACGGATTTTTCAATTTAAAACTTTATCTAGCAATTTGAGCCAAATTTCCGTTCGTTTTCATAAACAATCAATGACGGCGTCTAAGTTGACAAGTATTTGAATAATTCCATTCCCCGCCTTCTTGAATTCAGGATATTTTTTGTGCCAAGCGTAGCTTCCAAACGGTTTGAACAATCCGGGAGCTTGATACGTCATGTTGTTGAGGTCGATTAGGAGTTTTAAGGGCACTTTTTGTTGGCTATAGTTAACTGGAAGGGACATTGACTGCGGGTTACACAACATCATGTAGATGTTGTGTAACCCCCCGCGGTCAATGCGTTGCTGGTTTATATTGTATCTATGTATATTTTAAAACGACACACAGTCCCACGCCTAGTTGGTATTGGCTAAATGGCTGGTGAAATAGGTTCTGCTGTAATAAGGCTTCTCATTTCATCACAATTCATAAAACCAATTTCTATTAGAGAACAAATCGTGGGTTACGAGCAAATAAATAATTTATATTCTGTTTTAGGACATTTAGGAAGTTATCATAAGTAATTGTATTAATCCATTACATTTGGCAAGCTTTGCGGGTACTAACAAACTAATACATGAATGTATAAAGGTCTCTAGCTTTACAGAAGAGGATTGATACCCTTTATGGTTACTCTCAATGAGTCATACTAAATCGAGTCACACAACACATGTTCAAACTTCTCGAAACCTAGTTATCATATCCACAGTGTGGTTGAAAATCTATTAAAATTTAAAGGACGTGACATCATGTTTCTTTTATAAAGGCCTCTCTGTATGTCTTGAGTCTACAATTGCATGATATTTTTTTAACAATTCAAGGGCTATGCTACAAAATTACTCCTAATATACGAGAAATGCTTGAGTTTAGTTTTCGTCGTATAAAACAACGATATCGTTGTGTAACATTGCCCTTATATAAACTACTAATATTGCATGTTATTATAAGTTACTGCTGTTTCAAAATAAGTATTTCGTCATATATGAAAAACTAACTTATGCTCGCGGGTCGAGTGTAAATTTTCTCTTATTCTTTTACCAAATGAACGTGTTCCTGGGATAAAGTAGACAATATGATCTGGAATGTCAGCTATCTGTGTATCAAATTTAAGCCAAAGTAGCTCGAGGTTTAGAGCGTGATTGGATGACAAACATTCTTGTACCTTCTTGTAAATTCTTGGCTTGAGATTTGGCAAAAGTCAAGTAATTTTTAATATGAATCAGCGTATCTATGTCAAACTCCTACTCCAGTAAAGCAATGAAAACTTTTTGAGGAGTTTGGTAAGTGCCGAAAACTGTCGGTATTATACTTCACTACATTTTTACTGGTTGTGGAACCTTTGATGTTTATAAATTCATAATTTTTTGGGTACTGTACCTCAAAAGGAGAAATATAACCCTTATAGGACCCCACTTTTTACACATGAAGACTCGAAAAACAGCGGAAGTGGCGACCGCGCCTTTTTATGTTACCGCCAAAATCCTTCTAATCGTCCATAGCGGATAATGTGACCAAATCAAATTGTCCATAGCGGATAATGTGACCATAAGAAATGGCCCTACCTACGTGTGTACATTAATTCCCTGTGTTATTAATGTTAATTAATGAATTGATATTGTTTTTCATAGTAAAAACAAGAGGAACGGCATTGTGACCAACCCGGCCATGCGACTGGTTGCAAACGTCAGAAATGGACTTGGTAAGTTTCAATCAATCTTCTCAACTAGATGGCGCTGGCGACTTCACCAGCGTTTAACCCCGTTCCTACATCCCATGGAAACTTACTGCGGGAATAGTGTGCTCATGTGTTATTCCATACTATAATCCAGTCCTGTACCAAATTTCGGCCCAATACTTTCAGCCGTTAGAGCGTGAATGAGTAACAAACATCCAAACATTTTCACAAACTTTCACATTTGTAATACTAGTAAAATCAAATCAGCCTTTCAGAGGCCCCTGCTGGACTCTCTTGCGATAATTTTGGGAGGGTGATTGTCCTTTTTTTTTACTTATTAGCCTGCCAAAATGACAATATTATTAGTCTGTAGATGGGTGATCATTGTTGGCATTATCATTTATGGGCGTTTCTGTGCTGAGGAAGGCTGAAAATCCTGCCTGCCAGAATCATGGCTGTCCTAAACCTAAGTTGATGGTCTTATAGGCGGCTTAATAAATTTATAAAACAAGTAGCCATTGCCAGTCTGTCCACGTAAGTACAAGTTATGTTGCAAACTAGACCAAGGTAACCATTTTTTATCAGGCGTTCTAGCATAAACTGTGTAATAACCAATTTTATTTGGTTTCCCAGATAACGCCGCCGCCAATATACGTCGTACCGGCGTAGCTTTAGCAGCTAGCGCCAGTTCTGCCAACCCAGCTGTCAAGACCAACGCCTTTCAATGGAGGAAGGAAACTCCTCTATGAGAGTAGACTGTCTAGAGTCCCGAAGGCTCATTCAAGAGAAGAAAGGAAAAAAAAAAACCATACTATGGTATACTAACGCCATCTGTGTAATAACTCTTGAACTAAATGGACGTGTTGTTTCTTGAGTTTCTGGCGTTTATGTTTAAAATCTAACCGCTATTTTTTTTTCGGATTTCTAGAAAATTATATGAATTTAGGTTATCATTTTTGACTGATTTGAATTCCTTTTTGTAAAAAAAAAAATCTACTTAGATTTATATTCAATTCAAAAAGTGTTTTAACATTTGACAGGCATTTGATTGCTGCAACGAGTATACTAAAAAGGTTGAATATTGAGAAGTTTGTAAAATATATATAGCTATAAAAGTAACATAAGTTTCTGCACAAGTGTATGTGTTGCTAGTCTTATATATAAATATGTTCCAAAAACGAACACTATATTTTAGTTATAGTAATTTAAAGATAAAAAAAAAACTCGATTATATTATAGTCTGAAATGAGAAAAAAACTACAAAAAAGTAGATTGAAAAAGTATATAGTATGTTACTTAAAATAGTATATGAATTTAGCCATCTTACAAAATGTTGTCCGTTTAATATAAAAATGCTTACATGTCTTAAAAATAAAGATTCCAGTAGCTCAGAATTACCATTTTTTATTTCGTAAAAAAGATGATTAATTTTGTGCCATTTTTTTGGAGATTATTACACGTTTGAAAATGTTTTTCAATTGATTTTCAAACCCGATGATATTAGGTAATCATGCCCTTTGGTACAAATGAACATTTGGTATATTGAATGGACCGATTTTGTAAGATCTTGACAAATATATACCTTATATATGTAAAGTATATTTATATCAGCAAACTAAAACCTACAAGATCAGTTAAAAAGAATGATACTCGTAAATTGGGAAGATTCTTAGGGAGAATTGACCTGAATTTGTCGATGCCGCAGTGGTATATACCTAGGAACTCATTTGAGAAGTTACTCATTTCGATTTAGTGTACCAAAAAAAACACCTAAAAAGAATTCATAAAATTTGATTGTTTTTTTTTAAAGGCAAAGTTACTGATTTAGATTTTGTGTTCCAAAAACACCTTAAAAGAATTCATAAAATTTGATTGCGTTTTAAAGGCTTTATTATTATGCTGACTATACCATATTTAAATAAAAACAAACACAGGTTGACATCCCGCTGGAGTGTGAATTTTTTTCATCATTAAATTTCAACATGGTTGAATTACCTAACGTAACTGATTTTGTAGGTATACATTGCTGATTTGTCTAGGCCTAAAATGATAGAACGGTGAGTTCTGGAACAGTGGTTGAATCTTATCTACGTAATATATGTATGGAAAAAAATGTACCACTATAATTTTATATGTGGAAGTCCTCATGGATGCTATGCCGGACTCTTACCGACTAAAAACCAACACGTTACCTACCTTACTGCCTACGGGAGGACTAGACTATATTTTTTGTTGCATTACACTTTCCACAGTTTTAACGACTTAAAATAATTTGTTTGTCTCTTACAATCCCGGGTTCTTCAAGCGGAGCGTGAAGAGACACATCTTGAGGTCGCCAACTTGAGGACCACTGTCAGAAGTCTTACGGACTGTGAGAGTGGCTTTCCATCAAGCTGGCGGCGTCAATTTGGAGAGATTAATTAAAAAATTCAAATGCGTGTCGTCAAAACATGTCCCCGGGTCGGCAGCGCGCGTGTAGCGCCTCTGGTGTTGCAAATATCCGTAGGTTACGCTAACCAACCACTCGGTTGACTGTAAACTTGTCTGCCGCCTTAGTAGTATCAAAGATTATAATAGTATTACATACAGATCGGCGACTCCCTGTCGCGCCACAGCTGTCAGTAGAGTTGACGTGCGCGTTGACGGACAATTTGCTTACATTTTATTGATTACACGCACACATTCAAGCTGGAGTTTCCGCCCTGTGGTAGTATATAACAAAAATATAAAAAGTTAGGAGGTACATAATACGTTTAGTGGTACATTTTTTGTCATATTTATAATTTGAAAAAATCGAATTCATTTTTTTTATTCTATTTATTTTGGAAGGAGTGATTGAAGCTTGTACGGACGACTTTAATCGTTATAATTATAACTAAGTGATAACAACTGGCCTATATTTAAAACTTACTGTATTTTTTTAAATATTATTTTATCTACTAAACGGTATATTTAACCTTTTAATGATGTACTGTCACAGCGTAGCGTGCATTGGTTGACTATATTTTCTAGATACGTATTTTGAATTGGGTTTTTGTATATAGTGTCAAATTATAACCATAAAAAATTACAGTTTTTGAAAAATTTTCAAATTTAAAATCTGAAAAAATCCATCCTAATCAGATACTCTTTCAGCAAAGAATACAATTACAATAACTAAAGAACGGGCTCACGTATCCAAACCAAATGTTTAGGCTTTGCTCGGACTATTTAGTAGATGGTTTATGTGAAGTTTGCACAAAATCGGTCGAGCGGTTCTTCATTTATCACGCAGACGAAGTTGCGCGGGTCAGCTAGTTAGTAATATATGTGACAGATCGCACTGACTCATATACATATTCCACCGGAAAAACTATTTTTTTTTGACTGTTGAAAATATATTATGAACTACCGCAACGCTTTACACTGTGACTTAAACTTTTTTTTATATACAGTAAAAGAAAATCAGTATTATTATTATACCTTGAATGTATTGGGAACACTTTGGTTTACTTTAGTACAATTTTTATTTTTTAAAACTAATCAAAAATATTTTTAGTACATTTCTAATGTTCAATATGATTTGTGCTGCCAAAAAAGTTGATTGATCTCAAAAGGAACAAACTTCATTTATATGATAATTTAATCAATTATTTTACATCTGCTGACTCCTTACATATAAAGGGGGTTAGTGGTTCCACTGAAATATTTTTATGCATGTATAGTACTAGACTTGAATGCTGAACTACAAATTTGGTTCTATGTTAAAATATGGCACTATAATTTATCTGTTCTGCACAAATTTGGTCCATGTTCAACATTAAACAAAAAAAAATATGGCACAATTTTAGTACCGTGTTGAAATACAAAATTAGTTCCGTGTTGAAATATTACACAAATTTTGTTCCGTTCTGAACTACAAAATTGGTTCCATGTTTAACTATGACACAATTTTTGTTCAGCGTTGAAAACAAATTGGTTCCTTGTCGAAAAATTATCCAAATTTTGTTCTGTATCGAACTAAAAATTTGGTTCCATATTGAACAACGATAAAATTTTGGTTCCATGTTGAACTATGACAAAATTTTAGTTCCATATTGAGCAAAAACACATTTTTTTATTATTTTCAGAATTTTGACCCATATTTTGTAGTCTAGTTCTATACATAAAAATCTTTGGTAAACAACGCATTTATTCAGTACTTTATTATTTTATACACTAACTAGTCTTTTGTAAGCGTAGTTTAGTTACATTTGTATATTATTTTCTTACTAAATAACCGCACAGGAGAATATAAAACTAAATCTTGCAATAATTGTATGTAAACTTTATGTGAGTGTTTTTTGAATGTTGGCAATAGATTTTGTAATGTCAGGGGGAGATATAGATCACAAAATAATAAGGTACAGAAAGCAATCTCATGTATGTACTTTTTTTTCAAACCTACCCTCGGCTACGCACACAAACCAGTATCGAAATTACTTTGAAAATCCATTGACCTTGTGCACAAATTAGAGATTGTATGTACATTTTTTTCACGACTACCCTCTGCTACACACACTCGCGCACAAATCAGTATCAAAAACTCGGCTCAAACCGCCTGACCTCGTGCCTGTGAACTCTGTGAGCGTTGTCTATGTGTGTGTAGCCTCAGCGAATTAAGTATGTAGGTTTCCATCTGTACTATCTCTAATTTGTGCCTTGTGCCCGTGAATTCCGTGAGCGACGTCTATGTGTGCGTAGCCTGAGCGCACTTTGTATGTAGATTGTCTTCTGAACTTATTATTTTGTGTAATTATAGATTCTAGATAATGTTAGATAAAAGACAGAGAACAATCTTTAAAAATGAGTGTATAACATTTATTAAATATTGTTGTGAAATATATATTATATTAATTTTGTCCAGTGTCTTTGTCCACGATATTGAAAATGCGTTAAAATACGTTGCTTTCTTTTTTAATCCGTAGTTTTTTTGAGTTTATCGCCAATTTTAAGAATTCTTCGTCTTTTTAGATACAGTATCCGCATATGTTTAAAGACTGCCACTTTTTTTGCTGTTGTCGTGCCAATATTTGCCAGTAAATTTGCTTTAAAATTTTACCGACTTACTATTTATTTGTCCATTATAAACATATTATTATAAAGAGGAAAGATTTGTTTTTTTGTTTGTTTGTTTGTAACGAATAGGCTCCGGAACTACTGGACCGATTTGAAAAATTCTTTCACTGTTGGAAAGCTACACTCTTTGCGGTGAACATAGGCTATTTTATTCCTGTATTCCCACGGGAACGGGAACTACGTGGGTGAAACCGCGTGACGTCCGCTAGTCCATTATAAACCCGTATTAAAAATCTTTCTTTTTTTCACAAAATTATTATTTACATAGAAATAAATACAGGTTCTGTATATATTCCGTATATATGATTATAATCTGTTACAAATATAATAAAAAAAACGGTTATAAAGTATAGAAGTTCGGATATAATTATTCATAGAAATAAATTGTCACGATCTTACTGTACATTTTATACGTTAACTAATTTTCCAAAATCCTGGCATATACCGGCCTCTTTTAATTTTAAAGTTCCCAATTTTTTTTTATAAAAAGTATAAGCGAAATTGGTACAGCCGTTCACGCGTAATGGAATGACGAAAGGAAATTAGTATACATTTTTATTTTTATACGTATATACGTGTAACTACTAAATATATAATCTAACAAATGGCAAAACACAGCGGGAAAGATGGTGGCATGATATATATTTCTATAATATATAATTTAAAATCAGTATGAAAAACAAATTAGGTAGGTATTTACTTTCGGATACTAAAAGACTTTTTAAATGAAAAGAAATGCACTTATTGGTGAATTTAGGATTTTTTGGGACTTATGTATTTGAAGTTCGGGTCTAATTTCTACTAAAAATGATTTTCATTAGTAACAACTATGTATGACTTTAGTACTGGTACTTCTAACAAAAATATTCCCAATCCCAAAAAAAGTTTCGTCAAAAAATATGTATTCATGGAGTATTAGACAGTAATATCGATGAACAAAATAACGTATAACCTCAAAATTGTTATTAGATAAAAATCTCAGCGGTAGAAGTGGTAGTTTCGGAAATATAATTAGGTATTATTATTAAAATTAGTATTGAGGAGTGAGAATCGATTTTGTATCTACACATTTACAATCTATGGCCTAAGAATCGTGGAGATTATTTAAAACAAGAAAGCCGTGAGATCGTTCTCACCAGACTGCCCCTCTCTAACACGTTTATTGTGAAAATGAAAGTTCAATCCGATTGACGTTGTCATTTTTGTTTTATTTCAAACTTTGAACATATGATCCACGTGACCAAGTGACGTAGTTTAATGCAACAGAGTCACAGACTACAGACAAAGTCTCGCCATAAGCCCCTCGGCACTTTATTTTATAGAGAGGGGCTAATATGTTGCTATCTTTGTCATACTTATGTATAAATACGTATTGGCATTTCACTCATACGTATACGCAAGACTTTTTTGAAATATATTTAACTTACTACCCGTTCGCTCTAAGTTTGCCAATCGTCTCCTATACCAGCCTCTGCGCCAGCTGCAAACTTAGAGCGAACGGGCTATATGTGTGATATTGGCATTTAAAATACAATATTATATGTATGAAAATGTGTAGAAACAAAAATATATAGAAATAAGTGCATATACGTGTCATATTCGAGGCTAAAAATGTAATGATTTCTAAAATTGTAATATTTAATGTATCAAAATTTGTCGTTTCGTTGTAATTATTTAATTTTAATTTAATAACGGTGATATTATGTTTGTTTAAGCTTATTTTCGCGGTATATAGGTATCTGACTTGCGTGGTAGTTGTGGAATGCATTCCACAAGTTACAAAGTAATTTTTTTCTGCAGGTTTTAGGCCTAAGTATGTAAATTTTTCTACAGAACAAAGTATTTTAAATCGTTGTATAGTTTCAGGTCATTTTTTTACAAAAAAAAAAATCATAAAATAAGAAATTTGCTTATTTTATTAAATTTTTTATCTTGTAAAGTATGGGCTAGTTTCGCATACTATTACGTTAGATAAAATGCAATTGCTGAAGTATGAGTATACCTCTACTTACCTCTTTAGGATAAATTCGTGTCCATATATATCTCTTCTGATTCTCATAGTTTTTTGTGCATTTAAAAAACATGTATCACCACCTCATGGTATACTAAATAGCTATAAAGTACTTGTATACATACATATAGACACGCCTTTATCCCCGAGAGGTAGGCAGGGGCGTTAAATAATTTATTTTTTACCGCAAACAGTCAGTTATCTATTTACCATATTTATATTAGTAAAACTCAATCTTGCTATGAATCCAGTCATTTATGTTTTTAATAACAACCAATTTAATGTATTGTGATTCAGAAAACTTATATTCTTATGTATAAAATGATAAAAATCAAAATTTTAAGAGAAGAATATGTAGAGGTCCCATTATCGATACCAATCGCTCAAATTTAGTAAAATAGTTATTCAAAAACAAAATGGGTTCATTGTTTTATTTTCGAGAATATATCACAAACAAGAAGCTCTTTGTTTTTAGGGTTCCCTACCTCAAAAGGAAAAACGGAATGCATAAAGTATCATTTGTTATGAATCACTCTCGAAATTTTCACAGATTCTTTACGCTGGGTAACACTAATTCACAGTTATATTAATTAAGTAGGTACCTACCTAATCAAAATAAAAAAAAATCAATATATCAGCATTTATGAGCAAAGTATAAGAATATAAGTTTTCTATATCGCAATTGGTTTTATAAGTTAAATTTAAAGGCTTTTTGTAAAAACGATAGCAATATTTATTTATTAGAAGGAGTGTGTGAATTAGATAATATGTGATCTTATATTATAATAGTGTGGGTGACTTAGAGGCCTGTGCCGAACGATCTTGGAAATATATAACAAAATATATATAATTTCTCTTATTTTAGTGTTTTATTTTTCTATTCCCGATACTATGAATACTGATCCTCCGACGCTGTTATAAAAAGTATCCGACGCTGTATTTATAGCATCATTACGCTGTTTTAAAAGGCGTAGAGATATTGTAATATAAGGCGTCGTGACGCTGTTATGAAAAGCGCCCGACGCTGCAATGAATAGCGTCATGACACTTAGAAAATGTCACAACACTGTTTTGAAAGGCGCCCGACACTGTTAAATGGCGGATGACGCTGTAATAAAATGCGTCGCGGCGCTATTATAAAAGACGTCGTGACACTGTAATAAACAGCGTCAAGACACCGTTATAAAAGACAACCGACGCTATTATAAGGCGCCGCGACGCTTGTATGAACGGCCTCTAAGGGCCGGCGCCCACTGCCGGCGTGGTACGGCAAAGGATTTTTTTACTAATCAAGTTATTTTGATACTTATTTCATGGACTTTAGAATTCATGTTACTTTATTTCGATACCAAGATGCCGTGGGATGCTGCGGCACGACGCGACGCGCCGCGAGATACTGCGGCATGACGTGTCATGACGTTTTTTTTCAACGGGATGCCGCGGCGCGTCGTTTCATGCCGCATCATCTCGTTGAAACTTGTGCAGCGGTCCGTCGGTGCGCGGGGGCAAGGGAGGAAGAAGATTTGAACTTCATATCATTGAATTTTAAAGTTTTGAACCATAATGACACAACCAACTTCGAATCCACGCGTAGCAAAACTGGTCGATGTCAGAGGGGCTGGGATGCCGCAGCACAACTTGCCGTGCCACGCCGGCAGTGAAGGATGCCACGGAACGCCGCGGGATGCCGCAGCACAACTTGCCGTGCCATACCGTGCCACGCCGGCAGTGGGCGCCGGCCCTTAAGCTGGAATAAACAGCGTCACTACGCTGTTATAAAAGGCGTCGCGACGCTGTTATAAAAAGCTGATATAAAAGAAGTCGGACGCTGTAATAAATAGCGTCATGACGCTGTTATAGAAGACATCGGGACGTTGTTATAAAAGGCGTCGTGACGCTGTTATATAAGGCCTCTGACGCTGTTATAAAATGCGTCCTACGGTTTTATAAAATGCTTCAGACGTTATAATCAGCTGCGTCATAACCCTGTTCATAATTTCCAACGCTGTTAGAAAAGGCACCGCGACGCCTTTATATAAGAAGCCACGACCTTGAAGTACAAGTACTGGTTGTCCTAATAATATAAATCATACTAATTTTATAAATGTGAAAGTTTGTGAAGATGTTTGGATGTTTGTTACTCAATCACGCTCAAAGGGCTGAAGGGCTGAACGGATTAAGCTGAAATTTGGTACAGGGATAGATACTTTTTATCCCGGGAAAGTGTTACCACGGAAAGCGGGAACGGGAACCAAATTTCACACGGGCAAAGCCGCGTGCATCAGTTAATAAATAATAGTGTCATGACGCTGTTTTAAAAGCTTTGCAACACTTTTACAGAAAGCGTCGCATGGTTGTTAGGAAAGCCGTTATGAAAAGCGCCGCGACTTGCCATCGCAAGACTATTATTTAAGTCATCGCGACGCCTGTTGATAGACGCCATATAGTAGAAAGAAAGAATATGAATCACAATTTTTGTCCGGTGGTGTGGTATAATCACAGTATTAAGAGAACTATGATATGATCTGTCGGCTGTGGTATTCTCTATGACTCTATACCTACTATTATAGAATATATTATATAATCTGTGCTACTATCATTCGATCTCTATAATAAAGAGGCAGTTTTCAAAGGCAAGGGGGTAATACATAGAATCTATACTAATATTATAAAGAGGAAAGATTGTTGATTGTTTATTTGCATCGATTTCAAAAATTCTTTCACTGTTGGGAAGCTACACTCTTTGCGGTGAACATTTTTCTCCCGTTTATTTTGTTCCCGTATTCCCACGGGAACGGGAGCTACGCGGGTGAATTGTATATTGTATAATCTGTGGTAATATGATAAAATGAAAAAAAAAACGATGTGACAAGGTATCAAAACCCTAAAACTGACTAAGGAAGTCAACTTAGTAGGTATACTTAAACGAGTTTAAAAAATCCTCTTATAATTACGAAAAGATTTAAAACAAAAGCCTTAATTATTAACTTCCGTCGCCATCTTTAACTCAAGTATTTCAAAACGGATGGACATCTTAATCCCAAGCACATCTTCACGTCAAAAACACCCCTTTTTATAAAAGAATACAATACGTACCTAATTCTGGCGTCCCCTAAGAAATTTGAGTAGCGACACGCGCCGTCACGCGGCGGATAGCGGAACTAAGCTCTTGAACAATGGCTGAAGTGAGATCATTAAAAATAAAAGTTGTGGATTAGTGATTTGATTCTTTGAATAATGTTTTGGGTATTGAGTTTTGTTTTGGTGTAATTGTGTATATTAAGTGCTGGGAAAATGTGGCGTATATTGTACAACCAGTTAGGCAAAGGGGTTACGTTACAACCAGGGGATTAGATAATTTGTTTTATAGTAAAAATTGTTGAACAAATAAATCTCGGGACGCAGTGGAGGAAAATCGTGAACAGCTTGTGTCTGAAAATGAGGCTACTCTTACTAGAGTGTCCGATTGGGGTGGACAAAAGCTTGTCCAGTTCAACCCATCCAAGACACAAGCGTGTTTTTTCACCGCTAAGAAAACCCCAATTACTGTAGCGTAATTTCAGGGCACATCTCTTTCCATCTCCAAAAGTATAGGGACCCTTGGCTTTGACATCTCCAGTGACGTTCAGTTTCGTAGTCATTTGGAGGATAAGGCTAAGCTGGCGTCTAAGAAGCTCTGTGTGCTCAACAGGGCGCGGCGGTACTTCACTGCGGCGCAAACCCTGCTTCTCTATAAGTCGTCACCTCTGGCCCACCTGAATATCAGCTTCGTCTATTTGACTCGGTGCAAAGACGAGCTGTGAGAGTTGTCAACGATCCTATACTTACAGGCGGTGTGGAACCTCTTCGCGACAGTAGAGACTTTGCCTACTTATGCGTGTTCTACCGACTGTACAATGGTTGGTACCTATGTGCTCTGAGGAATTGTTTGATATAATGCCCACGGCTCCGTTCCATCACCGCACCGCTCGCCACAGGCAGGGAGTTCATCCTCACACTCTACGTCCGGAGTGTTCCAGCACAGATTTTATAATATATTCTATGTTCCAGCACGGTTATATCCGATCGGGGTTTTCTTCCGCGCACCCTTAGGTTGTGGAATGATCTCCCTGCCTCGGTTTTCCCAAACGCCGACACTACAGTATGGGGTTCTTCAAAAGGGGTCTTAGAAGGTTTTTACAGGGACGGCAGCGCGAGTGTGGCGCCTCTGGTGTTGAAAACGTTCATAGGCTGCTTTGACCACCGGTCCTTCTGGTGGGCCGTATGCTTGTCTGCCACCTTAGTGGTATATAAAAATTTAAAAAACAAACCTCGGAAGATGATACCTCTTCATCAAGCAATTGTGAAGATCGACAGAAGTCATAGAACAAAATTATTCTCGCATTAAAGTCTAGTGAGCCTCTCCATCATTATTTTCCCTGACCTGGCCAGATTTTTTAAATATCTCTACCTTAGGCAGAGCTACTGCCTAAGGTAGATGCAGCTTTTTTCTTTTCTATTTGCACCCAGGCGGTTTTGTGTCGAGTTTTCCTTGTCTTTGTCAGGTGAGGCCACAGATTACTAAATAGGTGAGGCTGACTTTTTCCCCAACTTTGTTGATAGGGCTTCATTTCACCCCGTCTTGAATTATAGAAGGTAAATAATCTAAATGGACATTATTATGAACTCAAGTCTTTATTTTTACGTGTGAAAATCCCACATGGATGCTTAGCCGGACTCTTATAGACTAAAACAACACGCTGCCCTACCACTGCCTAAGGCCGGGAGCCCCGGGTAAGCTCTCAGCGGAAAATTACTCACAGTATTCACACGATTTAGGGCTTTCGCAGTAGAAAATTCATCAGCTTATAATATAATAGCTACTTAATCTAAAAGAATAGGACTGAGAATATGACGTGAATTAGGAGAAACTTACGTCCATTATACGACTGCTAACCTAAACTGATTTAATAGCAATAGATAATCACACAAGTTAGCCCTGTAATTTCGCCAAAATAATTTTACGAATAATCATGGACGTCAATAACTTTTAAAGGAATTATACAAAATGACTAGTGTAAGAATAAAAGCATAATAAACGCGATTATAGTACAGTGTGGGATACTGGTGTGTTTCACCCCTAGCGATTAGGTTGCGAGTATCTTGATGAGCGGAGCGGTTTTTAGAAAGCGATGAATTAATCCCACTAGGTTGCCAAGATACTCGACACGTTTTATAATCGACTAGCGGATGTCACGCGGTTTCACCCGCGTAGCTCCCGTTCCCGTGGGAATACGGGAATAAAATATAGCCTATGTTCACCGCAAAGAGTGTAGCTTCCCAACAGTGTAAATCGGTCCAGTATTTCCGGAGCCTATTCGTTACAAACAAACAAACAAAAAAAAACAAATCTTTCCTCTTTATAATGTTAGTATAGATATACTAGACTTGTTTAGTTGGGAGTTTAGTAGGTAGTCCGCGGGCTCCAGTACCTAGGTTATGTTCATAATTCCTGGGTGGCAGGAACATTGGTCGTAACTAATTTATATTTGTGATATAAAATTCTGGCGACGATATCTTATTTTAATGTTTTTCTTTGAAGATTTTCAATACTGGTGAGTATTATGATTATTAAACAATAATTGCCACAAGTACGATTAGAAAAGAGAAGTGACAGGAACGCAATTCCCATAGAGCAACGCGAACTGTCTAAGGGGAGACGGTACAAATTTGTCAAATCAAAATGACAATTCAACCGCTCACGCTGTCAACTAGACTTAGTCTAGTGAAAGAAACTTCAAAAAACAGTTTTTATGTAAGTGGGCACTTTTAGTCGTCAAAATGTCAAATTATCGCCAGAGGGGGTTTGCCAGCTTTGGCCTCTCCCTCTGTAAAGGCGCGCGATGCTCTTTGCGCAATTCCCCACTACTTCAAACCATACAAACACAGAGCTTAGAGATATATCTAGGTGACAAGTCAATAAAACAATGAAGAAGTCGCTTATTATCTAGTACATTAATTTTTCTAGTAACTACGGTACGCTTATAAATTGTTATTTACCTACGCAACACAGTGTGTTTAAAAATTGCAATATAGGCCCGAACAATCACGCACTTCTAGACATCTACATGTGGAAATCCTACATGGATGCTATGCCGGACTCCTACCGACTAAAACCACACAATGATATACAGCTGTCTACGGCCGGGAGTCCCAGGTAAGCCATCGTAAGGATGTCCCAGGGTTCCCGGCAGAGACATCCAGATTGTTAACGTTTATGAATATCGAGCTTAAGATCGATCTTAAGCTCGTTAATAGAGTTAGAAATAAAAATGTTAATAGTTGTAGATGTCGACATCTACAACAGATGCAGGCATACATAGTTTTCGGAAAACGCGTTCCGCTCTCACCCCGCTCTTCACAGACCCCACCTCATTTCTTCCCCTGCATTGTTAAATTGCTCGTACTATTCAATTATGGCTGTCAAAATATATTTGTGTTGTGATTGCTCTGATTGAGGGCACGCGGCTGCAATTATCTCTTACTTTGTGAATATAAGTATGGTACCTATAAGAAATTATATTATTTTATTGTTTTGATGAAAAGGCTATAGGGTGGTTTTTACAAGTGAAATAAATTGTTTCACTAATCATATTTATGAAGCAACGGAAAGATACGACCATTTATCATGCCGTCAGAATTTAAAATTGTTTAAGGTACAAGAACTACGAGTATAAATTACAAAATAGTTTGGAAAAATTTTAAAGCTTTCTAGGACTGCTGGAAAGCCTGGACCATGCATATGAGTTCAGCGTGACACCCGTGAGGACGTCACGCTGAACCCACACGTGCATACATATAGGTACAGTTTGTCTATAAAGTCGTGAAATTAAATGAGGGCGCTGCTGAATGCATGTATGCAACCCTATATAGTACGACCAAAATGATTTTGATACAAGGAGTTCGTTCCGAGTAAAATCTTACTATTCTTTATTCTTTATTCTAATATAAAATAATAACAATTCTTTATACTAATATTATAAATGCGACAGTTTGTGAGTGTGGATGTTTATTACTCTTAAGGTAAGACCGCACTGGGCGGAACTGCACTACACGACGCGACAAAATATTCTTTATATGAAATTGTATGAGGCAACACGCACTAAGCGGCAACTGAACTACACTTCAGCCGACTGCAGCGGAACTGCGCGACAAAGTTGATCAACTCACCAAAAGTGTCGCGACCTGTCGCGCCGTGTAGTTGCAGTGCAGTTCAGTTGCCGCTCAGTGCGGTTTAGGCCAACTTCATTTTCATAGTCAGTAGGGATGCAATATCGTTTATTAAAAATATCGATTTTGGAATATCGATATTTATCAAAATAAAATATCAATATTGAAAACATTGATGTTTATAAACGATATAATGTTGATGTTTAGATATAATTATGTTATTTTTTATTAGAGAGATCTTGTTAAGCTTAAAATCTGTTAAGCTTAGTTTCATGGCAATCGGTTGAAAAAAGCGGAGTGATGAACAAAAGTAGAATAATCAAGGTTGTGTTTCCGTGTGATCATTATTGTTAAAAAAACAATAAGAGCGGCGAACAAATCGATATATCAATATATCGTTCGTGATTATCCATATATCGTATATGTATAAACATCGACTTCTACATTAAAAAAAAAACTGTATTAGATACTAAGATGAATTAAGAGGGACCGGACTGAGTTTCTTGGGGTGTTCTTCTCAGTCTGTAGCATGTCCGAACCCCCGGTAGAGTCACAAAAATTTTGACAAACCTAAATATTTTTTTAATAATTTCAAAGGGAATAAATTTTATATTTTATTTTATTTTATTTATTTTATTTTATTTTATTTTCGATGTTTTCAATATCGATATTTTTTACAAACGATATTGCATCCCTATACAAAGCTTCATAGTGCCGTCATCCATTTCGACGTCCATCTTGCTCAGAGGTTCCCTACCTACTGAATATATTTTTGTAGTTCCCCTGCAGTTGTACCGCAGTTGTAGTGCGGTATACCAAAAAATGACGCGACGTGTCGCGCAGTTGCGCTGCAGTGCAGTTCCGCTCAGTGCGGTCTTACCTTTACACGCTCGAACGGTTCAAGGGATCTGGCTGAAATTTGGTACAGGGATACATTATAATCTGGAATAACCATGGCTACTTTTTATTCCGGGAATAAGTTCTTACGGGAAGCGGGAACGGGAACAATACAAATATTATAAATGCGAATGCTTATGAGTGTGGATGTGAGACTCTTTCACGCTCGAACAGTTGAACTGATCTGGCTGAAATTTGGTACAGGGATACATTATAGTCTGGAATAACACATAGGCTACTTTTCATCTCGGGAATAAGTTCCTACGGGAAGCGGGAACGAGAACAAATTCGACACGGGCGAAGCTGCGGGCATCAGCTAGTGAGTTAATAAATAAAACACATTATACGTTTTTAATTTTGTTTCTATTTTATTGAATCAGATCCAGAATAAAGTTATTGAACCAGATCCAGAAGCCCCGGTCTAATAGCGTCTTACAACCCACCAGCAGGTGCCTAGCAGTCCCAATTGCTTCGCCACAATCATGTAATTACATGTTTTATCTGTAACTTTCCCCCATCTGACAAGGATTTTTGTGGCGCAGTGCTCAAATATTAAAATCGTCTATTTGTTTCTTTGCCGACCTTTTCTGTGTTTCCCAGGAGTTTCAAACTTTCCTTCATTATTAAAACCTTCTTTAACTATTCGCCTAACTGTACTCTCTGATTTTCCTGAAAAGAGTAAAAAAAGAAAATTAATTACCTAATGGAAACAAACTATTGACATGAAGCAATTAATTCAAAATAAAAAATTGGTAGAAAACCAGATTGAACTGAGTATCAAAAATGTAGGTCGTACTATAAAATAACCTACTAACAATGTTATTCTAACCACTGACTTACATTATAGGTAGATTGTAAGTTTAAGATTCTAACCTAAAAATATGCAACAAACAATGCCTTTTTTTGTCTCCAAATCGTAAATTCAGTAAATTTGTAACTTCAGACAGATTCAAAACAAACAGTAACACGATTACATACCCACCAAAGATGCTGTTCGCTCATAAACATCCTCAAAATCCCACAACAATTGTCCAGCTTCGAAACATCACTGGAAAACTTTAAAAATCACTTCCTGCGCACCACTCCGATTTTCTTTACTCATTTCTCAAACCTTTATGCGTAGTTTGGTTTCAATTTGTTGCAGTTTAATCCAAACATTAAAGTTACGTGAGAGAGTAAACGAAATTCGACGATAGCATTGACAACTGACGTACTTATGTTTCGTGTTGCCAGTGTTGCCACACACATAACTATTTTTAGTTCCTCAAACATTCATGTCACGACTTTATAGACAAACTGTAGCCACGTATTTATCGCCGAAGGGGTAGGCAGAGGCATAGTATACGCCCACATTACACCTTATCCTTATAGAATTACTCTTTATACTGTGTATTATGTCCCACGTAATAGGTGGCGAGCTTAGTTCCACAGGTAGGTACAATAGGTGAAAAAATAGTAAAGACTACTATCGAATTTCGGCTAACGGATCTCTATAGGTATAAGCCGGTCAAGTGAGAGTCGGATTATCACACAGAGGGTTACGTACCAACAAACGGTAAAAAAAACGTTTGTTGTATGGGAGACTCCCTATAAGGTTCGTATATTCGAAAGAGACTCATCTTGGGGTGAACTTTATACTAGTAATATTCTTTGAATGGATCTGATAAAACTATATTATTGTAATTTGTTAGACAATCTTGCTTTTTTAACGGTTCAAAACACGATTAGGAATATTTTGTTCGATCGAAATCGCTCTCGAAAAATGAGAAATATTGCAAAAATCTTAACGAGTAATGTACTTTTTTTATTTAAATAAATTAGTTTAATCCTCATAAAAGCTTGTCATAAAATAGATATAGGTCTTTAGAACAACACGGCTAGATTTTTCCTTAAAACCTCTCAGATTTTATAACAGTAGGTAATATAATGTATTAGAATCGAATGAAATCCAGCAAAAGAGTACGCTGCAATACTTCGAATTGTCTTAGGATTTGTCAAGGTCGAATACTGCAACCTTAATTTTTGTTTCTGATTTTAGTATTGTTGTTACAGCACATCATCTGTGATTTTTTTTTATACCACTAAGGTGGCAGACAAGCATACGGCCCACCAGAAGGACCGGTGGTCACCGCACCGATTTTAGCTCTCTAGCTATCCCCGTTCCTGAGATACATCCTCTTGACAAACATATACCTACTGCCTAGGATTGCCTCTGTAGCGCAGTCGGTAGTGATACCACCTGCGGCGCTGGAGGTCGCGGGTTCGATTCCCACCGGAGACAAATATTTGTGTGACCCATAATAATGACCCATTTTTGTCTGAAGAGTCTGGGTGTTTATATGTATAATATGTATGTATTTAAAAGTATATAAGTATTAACATAATTATGTGGTCCGATACCCATAACACAAGCAGGTTTTCCTAGCTTACTTTGGGATCAGATAGAGTTGTGTGAAATATCTGTGAATATTTATGAGTTATATAGACGATCAGCTAAGTCTCAGTAATAGCGCCCCTATTTACCCTTCAGGTACGGAATCCTAAAAACAACAAATATTCCCGCATCTACTAAACACTAAACACCAACACGCTCCATCCCGCTAATTGGTCGTGGGAGAAGCGCTCGTGGCCCCGCGGACTCAGTGTTCTGTAAACGATCACTGCAGTAAGCAACTTTCACTGTGGCCGGTCCATGGATGGGTGACCATCCATGTGATCACTTTGTGACATTTATTTGAGCGTTTCTGTGCTTCGGAAGGCACGTTAAGTCGTTGGTCCCGGTTGCCAGTAAAATGGCAGTCGTTAAGCTAAGTTGAAGGCTTTATTTCAACAGCAGGCAGTCACAGCCTGCGCCTGTCCATTTAAACACGGCAATACGGCTCACCACCTATTACGTGGGACAAATTAATCTAAGGTGAAATGTGGGCATATAATATGCCTCTGCCTACCCCTTCGGGGATAAAGGCGTGACCATATGTATCTATGTATGTATGTACAGTTAAACATCGAAGTCTCAGTAGCAAAGTCCCGTTTTAACCTTCAGATACGGAACCCTAAAAACAACAAATATTCCCGCATCTACTAAACACTAAACACCAACACGCTCCATCCCGCTAATTGGTCGTGGGAGAAGCGCTCGTGGCCCCGCGGACTCAGTGTTCTGTAAACGATCACTGCAGTAAGCAACTTCCACTGTGGCCGGTCCATGGATGGGTGACCATCCATGTGATCACTTTGTGACATTTATTTGAGCGTTTCTGTGCTTCGGAAGGCACGTTAAGTCGTTGGTCCCGGTTGCCAGTAAAATGGCAGTCGTTAAGCTAAGTTGAAGGCTTTATTTCAACAGTAGGCAGTCACAGCCTGCGCCTGTCCATTTAAACACGGCAATACGGCTCACCACCTGATACGTGGGACAAATTAATCAAAGGTGAAATGTGGGCATATAATATGCCTCTGCCTACCCCTTCGGGGATAAAGGCGTGACCATATGTATGTATGTACAGTCTCGTATCAGAAAGTTAAACATTGAAGCCTCAGTAACAACATCCCGTTTTATTCTTAAGGTACGGAACCCTAAAAACAACAAATATTCCCGCATCTACTAAACACTAAACACCAACACGCTCCATCCCGCTAATTGGTGGGGTGTCCCGTCACTCGACTTAATGATCGTGGCTTATCTCGACTGTTGTCACTTTGTCGACTCTTCAACACTCGCCACTCGTGCTGACTCTGTGTAAGCAAATGTGGTGCTTTTTAAAGCACGTACGTTTTCCTTTGTTGGGGAAATAGAGGTGGTTGAGATTTCTAAGTAGTTTAAGTCTATTTTTTAATTTTTTTTGTTGATGCAGTATTTTTAACGGGTTGAGTTCGAAAGTCCCGGGTTGCGACGGGTAAGAGTACAAAATGTGGCCAAAATAAAATAAAATAAAATAAATGTTACTCCCTTCGAAATTTAAAAAAAAAATTAGGTTTGTCAAAATTTTTGTGACTCTACTGGGGGTTCGAACACCCCAAGAAACTCAGTCCGGTCCCTCAGAAAATTCATCTTATTGTGTAATAGATACAGTTTATTTTTTATATGTAGAAAGGAACAATTCGTGTCACTGCCAGCTGACACAATTTAAATTTTATAATTTTTTTAAATTTATTATCTGACAAACCTGTTATGGCTGTCGGTAATGTATGTACATTCGATTACAATTGCCCGCAAAAGAATTGCTTATTTTATTAAGCCTAAATCTAGGTACAGCCAATTTATTCTTATTTCTTAATACATCCCGAGGGTGTCGCAAGAGGCGACTAACCCAGAGGCAGGAACATTTTCGCAAAAAGACCCATTGCGTAGAGAAGGAAAACTCGAAATGAAACCCGATTGTCAGTAAAATGACAATCGTTAAGCCAAGTTGAAGGCCATATATATGGGCGGCTTGAAAAATTTGGCAATAGGCTCACCACCTATTACGTGGAACATAAAACTGTAAGGTGAAATGTGGTCATATACTATGCCTCTGCCTACCCCTTCGGGGATAAGGGCGTGACTATATGTAGATATGTATGTAAGTTCGAGAGGACGAGATTGTAAAATCTCTGTGCTAGCTAAATGCCCGAGTATGTCCACGTTCTTAGACGCAACGTAATATCTCCACAAGAAATAGAACGTAGCATGTAGGGAGTTTGTAATTTATTCAATATCTACGTATATTATTATCAACGCATTCACGTTGAACGCTTATAATCTCAGAAAGTAAAAAGGTAAATATTACCTCTAGCACTTAAGTTGCCTATCTTGATTGCTGTGTTACCCCAATAAGTTTTTGTTTCTCCCATGTAATTATAACTTTTAGTCGAAACTTATTTTCTTCTTTTGCTATCGTTTTTTTCGGGTGTGACCATTAATTGAGATGTGGTAGTTGTGGAAGCAGCAACTTCACCTCCGTTGGTGATGGTAGTGAATGTTTCTTTTCAGATATTCATAAAAAAATAAATAAATCTCAAATCCAATCGTATAGTTATAAGAGAACCGTTTCAGTAAAGTTAAGTAGGTACCTATATTATGACATGAAAAACAAAACTCTTCGTGCTAATGGTTGGATGTTATAATCTCCACCATAATCGGTAAAATGTCGTAGGCTGGCACTCATAGGGGGACTTTACTACTATGCCAACAGGCCAACACCACAGTATAAATATACGTTGTTTAACCCAACACACAGCAAATGATCGACAAGCTGTCAGTCAGAGGTAATATAACAGTGAACGGAATATACCTACTGGTTGGAATTATAAAATTCCTTAACAGAGGGCCTAAAAAGACAACATTGCCTGTTATGAAACATAAAATGATTTGTGCGTTTTGTGTGTCAAATTATATGAATTGTATATTTCACGTTATGAAACATGTTGCCTTTTTAGGCCCGCAGCTCTATAGTCCATTTATTGAGGATCGCTGTGGCTATAGGCTATAACATCACGTTATGATGAATGGGAGCGGACCAGTAGGTAATGATAAATGTTTCAAAAAAATATAGGTAGGAACTTTTTGATAAGTCTGCTAAAATGTAAATGAAAGTAGCTTCAAGTGTGCGTGCTTTCTTTGCACGTGTGTGTGTGTGTGTGTGTGTGAGCATCGACGTGTATGTGACACTTGTCAGGTCGCATTGATCATCTCCGGAGCCCATTATAAAATTGTTCATCATAAAAAATATCCGCGACGGCAAAATGTCTATCTTTTAAGTTTTAAGGTTGGCTCAAAGATAATACTTATCTACTATCGTATAACATACAGATCGGCAACTCCCTGTCGCGCCATACAGCTGTCAGTAGAGTTGACGTGCTCGTTGACGGACAATTTGCTTACATTTTATTGATCACACGCACACATTCAAGCTGGAGTTTCCGCTCTGCAGTTGGCTCACAAAACGTATTTCAATGGAAATCCAATTTGTTGTAAAATACCTAATGCATTAAACAAGTGACGGGAGACACGATCTTTGTTTTTCAAATAAGTACCTACAACTCTCTTTCTCTCACCAAAACGAAGTTGCGCAGGTCACCTAGTCCATAAGATAAGTAAGTAAGTTTTACCCGCATAACTCCGTTTCCCGTGGGAATACAGAAATAAAATATAGCCTATGTTACCTGAGTATAGTGTAGCTGCCCAACAGTCAAAGAATTTTTAAAATCGGTTCAGTAGTTTCGGAGCCTTTTTTCCTAGGACACCTACCGACTAAAAACCTCACGTAACGCCCAACAGCTTATGGTTGGGAGTCCCGGGTAAGCCCTCGGAAGGATGTCCCAGGGCCCGCAACAGACCCACGGCCGCCCTTGCAGCCTCGCCTAGGGGTTGGTTCGGGTGCTATCCCGCGTCTTTGGGGGGTTTCGGGTGTGATCCCGCTTCTAAGGGGGGGCGTGCGTAAATTCCTCACGTCACGCTGCCGTCATGGACCTGCTTCTGTAAGGGCAGTGAGCGGCCCCCGGTCATGGAGGCCGATAGTCCTCGGCGAAGACACGTCGGCAGCGCCCAAGCCTATCTCAAGCAAAAAAAAAAAGTGGGTGCGTGTACTTCTTCTTTCTTTCTTTCTTCTTGTTCTTGGACTTTCTCGGTTTGAGAGTATGCCAAAGTCAAGTTTTCATTGTGAAAATATAAATCATATTCATGTTATGATTCTTCTTATAAGCAGCGTATTCATGTATGTCCAAGTTTGGACTAAGTTCTACTCTAGTAAGGCGGTGGTACCTTACTAGGGCTTGCTGTGGAATTCGTCGACAAACCTAAAAACTAGCGCTTCACTGCGCTTTATCACTTTTCAACACTTTTGCACGTTGTCGAACCTTTATGTTTAATAATCCACCATAAATTACACATAAACACTCAAAATTACACTAGTTTTGAAAAATTATTAAAACACAATGTAACGCTTGTCTGAAAGTTTCCCGCCGAATCTCGTGCGTGTACTTATGTACGCGCGTGAGAAGTTATACTTCTTAAAAAAAAAAAAAAAATAAAAAAAAAAAAATATTATAAATTGAAAACAGTGATCAGAGGTGACGAGCGTACCAACATGCGCGACTAATATCGAGGTACAATTTCTATTTTGTTGGTAGCTTTTTTTTCGAGACTTAATGAGCGGTTAAGCAGACAACTTCATACTGTTAATTTTTTGTCACAGATCTTAAAATTTCACTCTCATAATTTTTTCATAACGCGCCTAAAGAAGTAGAACTTCAAAAAAAAAAAAACAATCAAATCCTTATGTACTATTTATAATATTCAATAATAAACGAATATTCTAATTACCTGCTCAAAAATCTACTATTTTCCCACAACTAATCGGTAAGTACCACAATGGTACTTCACTTACAGTTTGTCTATAAAGTCGTGAAATTAAATGAGGGCGCTGCTGAATGCATGTAGCAACCCTATATAGTACGACCAAAATGATTTTGATACGAGGAGTTCGTTCCGAGTAAAATATTACTAATATTAGGTATAAATGCGACAGTTTGTGAGTGTGGATGTTTATTACTCTTACACGTTCGAACGGCTAAAGGGATCTGGCTAAAATTTGGTACATTATAATCTGGAATAACCATGGCTACTTTTTATTCCGGGAATAAGTTCTTACGGGAAGCGGGAACGGGAACAATACAAATATTATAAATGCGAAAGCTTATGAGTGTGGATGTGAGACTCTTTCACGCTCGAACAGTTGAACTGATCTGGCTGAAATTTGGTACAGGGATACATTATAGTCTGGAATAACACATAGGCTACTTTTCATCCCGGGAATAAGTTCCTACGGGAAGCGGGAACGAGAACAAATCCGACACGGGCGAAGCTGCGGGCATCAGCTAGCGAGTTAATAAATAAAACGCATTATACATTTTTAATTTTGTTTCTGTTTTATTGAATCAGATCCAGAATAAAGTTATTGAACCAGATCCAGAAGCCCCGGTCTAATAGCGTCTTACAACCCACCAGCAGGTGCCTAGCAGTCCCAATTGCTTCGCCACAATCATGTAATTACATGTTTTATCTGTAACTTTCCCCCATCTGACAAGGATTTTTTTGGCGCAGTGCACAAATATTAAAATCGTCTATTTCTTTTTCTGCCGACCTTTTCTGTGTTTCCCAGGAGTTTTAAACTTTTCTTCATTATTAAAACCTTCGTTAACTATTCGCCTAACTGTACTCTCTGATTGTCCTGAAAAGAGTAAAAAAAGAAAATTAATTATGTACGTAATGGAAACAAACTATTGACATGAAGCAATTAATGCAAAATAAAAAATTGGTACAAAACCAGATTGAACTGAGTATCAAAAATGTAGGTCGTACTATAAAATAACTTATTAACAATGTTATTCTAACCACTGACTTAGGTACATTATAGGTAGATTGTAAGTCTGTGATTCTAACCTAAAAATATGCAACGTAAACAATGCCTTTTTTTGTCTCCAAATCGTAAATTCAGTAAATTTGTAACTTCAGACAGATTCAAAACAAACAATAACACGATTACATACCCACCAAAGATGCTGTTCGCTCATAAACATCCTCAAAATCCCACAACAATTGTCCAGCTTGGTATTCCGCGAAACATCACTGGAAAACTTTAAAAATCACTTTCTGCGCACCGCTCCGATTTTCTTTGCTCATTTCTCAAACCTTTATGCGTAGTTTGGTTTCAATTTGTTGCAGTTTAATCCAAACATTAAAGTTACAAGAGAGAGTAAACGAAATTCGACGATAGCATTGACAACTGACGTACTTATGTTTCGTGTTGCCAGTGTTGCCACACACATAACTATTTTTAGTTCCTCAAACATTCATTTCACGACTTTATAGACAAACTGTACAAGTGCCGACTGTCAATTAAGTGCGTTACTTAGTGGAATGGTACTTGAACGATTTGCGAGATAGGTCACGGGGAGACTGCAATGTTGACATGACAAATTTAGAGTTTATTATTGCAATATCGTTAATAGGTAGGTACCGACACTTGGTTGTTGGCACTTGTTGTAATACATTATGCACTTTTTGCTAAACACTTGTACTTTATGCTACTGCTTTAATTACAAATTAATAATATGTCCTTGTGTGTAAACGTCCACTAATATTAAAAAAAAAAATTTTTGTAAGTATCTTCTGTGAAAATTTTAACTGGGTACCTACCTATAACTTTCACGGTTTACGATATAGAACATTTTTTTTTATGGGAGGAAATCCTCATGGATGCTATGCCGACTAAAACCAAACAGTGTCCTACCATCAGCATGTGGTCGGTGTCCCGAACAAGCCCTTGGAAGGATAATCCTATGGCTCCCGACAGCCGATATACTGCTTGGTGACAGACAGACATACAGACCTGAATATCGGTGACAGACAGACAGACCATCAATTTAGCCTATAGCAGTCCACTGCTGGACATACATAAGCCTCTCCCAAATTTCGATCACAACACAGGGTCCTGCGCTTTGCGCATCCAGTCAATCCCTGCAACTTGCTTTAGGTCGTCGCTCCATCTGGCAGAGGGTCATCCTACCCCACGTTTACCAAGACGCAGTCTCCACTCCAGAACTCGCTTGCTCCATCGGCCATCTGTTCTTCTACATATGTGGCCAGCCCACTGCCACTTTAAAACGCATTCTCTGCGAGCTATGTCGACCACTCTTGTTCTCTGACGGATAACATAGTTTCAGATCCTATCCCTCAGAGACACCCCAAGCATAGCTCGTTCCATCGCTTGTTGCGCAACCCTAAGGGCACGGACCAGCCTCACCGTGAGTGTCCGCATCTCGGCACCGTAGGTCATAACAGGTAGATCGCACTGGTTGAAGGCTTTCGTCTTGAGGCATTACATACAGATAGGCAACTCCCTGCCCCCCACTGAGCAAGCTTCCCCACCCCCGCCAGTCCCGTCACAGCTGTCATTATATTTGACGGGTGTTTTGAGGGAACTTTTGCTTTACCTTATTGGTCACACACACATTCAATCTCTGTACGAACATAACGCGTGTTTTTAGTGTAGATTTAGATGATAGAATTGAAAACGAATAATTTGTATGGAGTTTCCGCCCTGTTGTACTTAGAACCCTAAAAACTACAGTGAGAGCCAAACTGAATTTTTATACCTCTAAGGTGCTAGATAATCTTTCGGCTACTAAGGAGGCGATAATTTTATTTGACCCACCTGATGCAAAGTGGTCATTGTAGCAATTTGTTGAGGTAGAACGATTGTATGCAAGTTCTTTTTATACCACTAAGGTGGCAGACAAGCATACGGGTCACCAGAAGGACCGTTGTCACCGCAACGTTTGCAACACCAGAGGCGCCACACACTTGCGCTGCAGCTGACCCTGTAAAAACCTTCTAAGACCCCTTTTGAAGAACTCCATACTGTAGGCGTTTGGAAAACCGAGGCAGGGAGATCATTCCACAACCTAAGCATTTACGGGACAAATTCAACAAATGTCCGGCTCGGTATAGTGGGAAAGAGGACTTAATCTTGTATTGGCAGAGTGCCAAGATAAGTTAGTCACGGAGGAATACCTTTCGTGTTAATCATGGAATTATTTTGGACGTGAATAGTTTAGTATTTAAATGTGATGCCTACAGTGCTTTCTAAGCATAGACAACCCCTATCGGTTCCTACCCAAATTGATTAAAATTCATAATACACAAGCAAATCCCAAAACCAACACTAGTCTCAATAACGGTTTAATAAAACGACAATTGGAGAATCTGCGACCCCAAATCTGTGTCCTTTTGAAACTTAATTGACGAGCTGCCATTGGTGGAAATAGGGGGATCTGCGTGCGCGGAGCTCTCTGATTGGCTGTTTGAATAAGCCACGCCCACGTTTACGGATTAGGGGGAGAGTTAGGGGGTGAGGTAATGTTGTTGGGAGAAACGGTTTTGATATTTTTGGATTAAGAGTTTTTGTTTATTTAAAAGTAAAATAACTGTAGAAGTATTTTTGATAAAGAGTTTGATTACTTTAAAAAAAGTTAAAAGTTCTTGTTTTGATTCAAAAACTAGAGTTACCCATACAATCTGGCTTAGTACCACACAAAACTATATGTTTCTTCATTGTTTTCGAAGTTTTTTTTACTTGCCAATTTTCTGGGTATACGTTTTTAGTCAGTTTTGATTTATGATAGGAACCTATACCAACGAATTCTATGACGTATGTTAAGAAATTGGTTAGTTTTTAGCACATTTATAACTGTTTTATTGATGGGTTTAGTCGAAGTAGGTATGTCACAGGAAAATTGATGAAAATGACAATAGCTACGAGTAGCTATGTAGGTAGTAGAAACATGGTTAAAAGAATGTTTACAAAACTGGTCAGGTATTGTAAAATTTAAAATTAAAATAGTGTAAAAGTATAAGTGATTATGTTTTAATAATGTAACGTTTATAAAAGTTCTAATTTAATTGAAACTAGTGGCCGTGAGTTTTGGTTGCCGGTTCTTTTCTTTTACTCTATCTATATTCTATACCCTTTTTTTTTACGTGAGGGAAAATCCTCAGAGGATGCTATGCCGGACTCTTACCGACTAAAAAACCTCACGCAACGCCCAACGGCCTGTGACTGGGAGCCCCGGGTAAGCCCTCGGAAGGATGTCCCGTGACATATTCTATAGCCTTGTGAATACCTATAGCAGTGAATGTAAATAAATATAGACATAATAATCTTAGCATTCAACTGTGTTACATTGTTTTACTAAAGCATTAAACTGTGTTAAATACATACATACATAATAATCATGCCTTTATCCTCGAAGGGGTAGGCAGATGCATAATATACGCCCACAATTCATCTTATAGTTTAAGGTCCCACGTAATAGGTGGTGAGCCTATTGCCGTGTTGAAATGGACAGGTGCAGGTCACCGCGACCTGCAGTTGAATTTTTTCAATCCGCCGCGCCCATAAGGCCTTCAACTTGGCTTAACGATTGTCATTTTATGTTTTATCTCGAGTTTTCCTTCTCTACGCAATGTATCTTTTTGCAAAAAATCTTCCCTTAGTCGCCTCCTACGACAGCCTCGGGATGTATTGTAAATACCATGAATAAAAATATTTTGCTAGAAAAACAGAAAAATTCATCAAGTATCAACACCTAACAGTCTTTCTATCCCGTTTTGAATTCAAGGGATGATCCGGTGAGTGGGTTACACCGTCTTACATCAATTTAACTGCCTGTGCCTACCCCCTGTACGGTATAATGCTGGAGGGCTGTGATACAGTTATATGAGACATACGTGTCTATGGATAGGGCAGAACCACACTGGAATGGTGTTTTAACATTTTTTATTAGTGGAATTTTGTTCCCGTTCCTGTATCCCATGGGAATGTTTGGCAGGGAAAGTAGCCTGTGTTATTTCAGACTAGAATCTATCCCTGTGCTAAATTTCAGTCAGATTCGTTCAGCTGTTAGAGCGTGATTGAGTAATAAATATCCAAACATCTGAACATCTTCATATCTATCTTTCTATCTATATCTATACTTATAATAAATCTGTTGAGGGTCGAGAGTCTGTACATGGAAGATATATTGAAAATTTTAATTGTAGGGCGTTCTCTAATCAATACTGATGCCGAAAATGTAATATAATTTTTTCATGTTTGTCTGTCTGTCTGTCTATCTGTCTGTCTGTATCCCAAATAAGTCTCAAGCAGAAACGACTGAATCGATTTGAATTAAACTTGGTACAATCAGAGCTTATGATCCAAGGAAGGTTCTAGGATACTTTTGATCCAGATATTTTGCGCGGTTCCTTTGGGAGAGGGGAAGAAAAACAAAACGGATTTTTAATTGTAACTTCTCAATACGTAGTCCGATTCCAAATTTTTTTTCAGTGTTATAGAGGAAATACTTTAAGGATTGTTTCACATAAGTTTCAATGTTAAGGGTTTTGTAGTTCAGAAATTAGAGACATCTCAAATTTCACAAAACCTACAATTCAACGATTCCTTTGAATGTGACGGTAAATCTAAACTGGCGTGTTGGCTTAATCATAAAAGAGCTTAATGATTAAGACTATTGTAAAATAATTCAGTCCGCGCCGAAGGCGAAAAGTACCTGTCCTTTTGATACACCTTATGTGGCGTAAACGAAGTTGCGCGGGTCAGCTAGTTTATAATATTAGTAGGATAGTAGGACTGCCCCAAAGTTCCGCCTGTGACATATTAAGAACCTTACACCCATATTTAAAGTAGGTAATTTAAGGAAATAAATAATTTAAAAATAATGTTATGTGGGTAAGTATCAGTACTGTATGGTTCTGTTACTGTTTACTTCAGAACGATTTGGCTTCATAACAGTGATTTTTTTTCAGTAGTTTATAAATCGGATCAGCAGTTCTCGAGTTTGGCGATTACAAACAAACCAATTCAGGTCCTTAAGAAAAGGGGAATCCCGTATGAAATCCACTGAGTGGGTAACACATGTCTCTGACTTGCGCATGATAAATAAATATCAATATTAATTAATACATATAATAAAATCGTAACAAGTCGCTGTCTGTACATGGAAGATAAATGAGAAAAAATATTATAAGGGGGCTTTATGAACGCAATAGAACCCAAAACTATGATTTTTAGAATTTTAGTCTTTTTGTCTGTATATCTGTTAGTCTGTACGTTTGTGCAGGTAAACCTCAGTAACCACTTAACCAATTGCAATGCGGTTTTCTTTATTGTGTTGAGTTTTGTTTCACTTAACATTTTAGTGTTTATTTCATGTCAATCGGTGTATGAATAAAAAAGTTATATCATTTTAAAGAATCGTACATAGACATAAGAATCTGAAAATGGGTAAATCTAAACTGGCGTGTTGGCTTAATCATAAAAGAGCTTAATGATTAAGACTATTTTAAAACTGAATTGTTTTAAAATAGACTTGTGTCCTTCCCAGGGCTTCGAAATGTCTCTATCCAAATTTCATCTCAATCGCTCCAGCCGTTTAGGCGTGAAAGCGTAACAGACAGACAGACAGACAGAGTTACTTTCGTATTTATAATATTAGTAGGGACTATGGTATCTAGACACCTTCTTTTTTTAAATTTTAGTTTTTATAGGGACTTTTGGCTAGCATAAGCCTGTCAGCCCTATCGTAACTCGGGTCGTAATCGTAACTCTTGGGTTTGATTCCTGGGTCGGTCCAAATATTTGTGTGATCCACAAATGTTTGTTTCGGAGTTTGAGTGTTTTCTATGTATTACTAGCTGATGCCCGCAGCTTCGCCCGCGATGGCGCTGTATTTGAAAAACGATTTTCCCGCTTTTCTGTTGAAAATTTTCCTGAATTTTCTTTGCTATAAACCTCACGGAGCCCGAGACCTTTCCAACGAATGCAAAACCGTGGAAATCGGTTCCTGCGTTCTGGAGTTATAGCGTCAGGAAGGAAAACCCGACTTATTTTTATATAATAGATATGTATGTATTTAGAAATATATACCTAAGTATGTCTTTCAGTCGTCTAGTCTAGATACCATCGCACAGCTTATATTAGCTTAATTTTGGCTAGATGATGGTGTGTGTATTTATTTTATTTATAAATCGTGTATAGACACGGCTTTATATAGGTATAAATTCCATTGCCAATTTGCTAGGGAATTTCCCGATTTGATTTGGAATTCTACCCTCTGTTCCGATCGGGAATCAGCTAGCGTAATGGCTGTAGGTATGTGCTTCACGCTTGCTAAACTTGTAGGAGTAGGCAGTGAACGTCGGTTAAATAAAAGGTTTCTTTTTAAATTTTTTCTTGATGTTTGTGTGTGAAGCGCTCATGGCCCCGCGAAATCAGTGTTCTGTAAATATCACTGCAGTAAGCAACTTTCACTATGGCCAGTCCTTGGATGGGTGACCATCCATGTGACCACTTTGTGACCTTTATTTGAGCGTTTCCGTGCTTCGGAAGGCACGTTAAGCCGTTGGTTCCGGTTGCCAGTAAAATGGCAGTCGTTAAGCCAAGTTGAAGGCCTTTTTAGGCGCCTTGAAAAATTTCAACAACAGGCAGTCACAACCTGCGTCTGTAATACGACTCACCACCTTTTACGTGGGACAAATTCTAAAAAGGTGAAATTGGGCATATAATAATATGCCTCTGCCTACCCCTTCGGGGATAAAGCCGTGACAATATGTATGTATGTATGAGTACCTACTGCCTATCGGTATGCCAATCATTTGCGAAGTTTTCCGTGGTTCGGAAGGCACGGTCGCGGTTGTCAGCGACAAAGGCCATATGTACGAATGCGTGGACAAAAATTTAGCGGTAAAGTTTATTTTGTTAATTTTTTTTATTTCTAAACATATTTAGTATTTAGAAAAGAGACAGATGACCTATGAGTAAATTTCCGCCCACGTCGTTCGGTCCAGAATTGGGTCCTAGTTCTCTCCAGTCATCTTGCGGAATGCTATAAAACTTTCAAAAATGTGTATCATCATTTGACGGATATGATATTTTCAATAAAATATGCTGGTGGTCCAATAAAAAAATCCATCACTCAAAAATATTTTTGACTTTTATTTAAAAAAAGTTGTTCAATAACAAAATTAAGTTGTATATTTATTGTAAATAGTAGTTATTGTTGATTTTGTAACACTATTGCATTAGGGAAACCTGTAATGATAGATTTTTTATGGAATAAATAAAAAAAGAAATAAATAAAAATAAGCTTAGCACGGTCTTTCTCTAGATTTCTTTAATTAAATAGTAAAAAATTAAAACGCATCTTCTTAGGAATTTTCATGTTTGTTAGATCTTCTCAAGAACTTGACGGATTTTAATGCAGATTTCAGCAATAGATAGAGTGATTCACGAGAAAGGTTTATCTGTATAATGCATAGGTACATAGTTCAGAAAAGCCGAGCGTAACGTAAACGAAGTTACGTGCCTCAACAAGCAGAAATACAAAAAAAAATCAATACAGTCTTAATACCAGCCCACTATCAACGCCAAATAGAAAAAAACAATCTCCACCACCCAGAGATAAGAGCCCTATTAAAAAACACACGGTATCCAATCCCCACCCCTAACGTTCAACCCAACCCCCTACCCGCCCCTTTTCAACCCCGTAACGACAGTTTATACCAACGTTTGCCCCAATCGGGTCGTTTCCGACATGCGAACGGGACCGATTAGCCATAATCGGGACGATTATTAACATTTTACGAAATTTGGTATCCTAAGTTTCGATTCGGAATAAAAAAAAATTGTGCTGTGGCTTAAAAAAAAGTTAAAAAAAATTTTATCAAGTGTGTGTGAAGCTTAAGTTTTTGAATATTTTTTTTTGCATTTTCGTTTTCTTGTATGTGAAATTATGTGTGTTGGTTTTTGTCGGAAATATTTGTAGTGAATTTAAAAACAAACTTGTTCTTAACTACATTTAAAGCGTTTTACAAGTTTAAAATTTAAATTGTAGCCGATTTTCATCAAAAACAAAGAGTGATTTTTAAGAAAACGATCCGTAGACAATTTTTTTTAAGTTTGAAATTGAAATTAATTGTATCGATTTTCACCAACAAAACAAAGTGTGATTTTCAAGATAATCTTTTAATAGAACTACGACAAGGCTTTTTGAAAGTATATTAATTAAAAACAATTCCCAAATCTGTGTTAAAATATTGTCAGCGCAAAAAGACAATAAAAAAACTTATATATAAGGCATAAAAATCGTGTCATATGGCATAACTCATCTTTTCAACATGGCACAAGAGACAAGAAGTGATTCCCCACCGGACAGTAACAGAGATCATTCTTCAAAAACATCTTTTCTAATAGAAGACATTTTATACCGCGGCCATGACAGTAGGAGTTTTAAAAGCCCGGAGCAGAGAAGAATAGAGTATGAAAGAGAGCCTAAGCCGTTCTTTCATGTGCCGTCAGAAGTTAGACCCCATATTCCTAGTCGAGAGGGGTCATATTTGCAAGTGGCTATGGGGGCACTGGGGGCATATTTACATACCCCTAATGCGTATAAAACTGTTGAAGCACCTTATTTTTTATCACAAGGTAAGAATATTTTTTATGGCAAAAAGTTTACAAGTATCTAACTACTACCACAGGGTGGAAAATCCAGCATGAATGTGTGCGTGTGGTCAATAAAATGTAAGCAAATTGTCCGTCAACGCGCACGTCAACTCTACTGACAGCTGTGGCGCGACAGGGAGTTGCCGATCTGTATGTAATACTATTATATTATCTTTGCTACTACATAAATACTTATTGTCAACCCTTTATCCTCAAAGGGGTAGGCATAAATACAGTATATTTCGCCCACAACCCACATTTTCGCCTTAAAGATTATTTGTCTGCCTATTGACGATTTGAAAATGTACAGACGTATGTTGTGACAAGCCGCTCTTTGAAATCTTTCAAGTCACCTATACGGTCTTTACCCGGATTAACGACTTTTTTATTACTACGAAGGTGGCAGATAAGCTTACGGCCCACCTGATGGAAAGTGGTGACCGTAGCCTATGAGCGTTAGCAACACCAAAAACTGACCTTAAACTGATGGCTTATGAAGAAAGAATCGCAGCGCTTTTCCATACCAACAAAAATTTTATGAAACAAAGATGATTCTTCAGGCATTATTCAGAATTCAATTCAGAAACATGGAGAGAGAGAAAAGGAATTTTCTCTAAAAAATGGTGTCAAAAATATTCAAATTGGTTCAGTTTTCTTGAGGAAAAAGGCGAATACGAATCAACAATTTTGATGGAAGACATACTACCCTCTTAACGCTTGCAAATGAAACTACATTCGTCATATTCTTATTTTTTTTATGTGACTATAAAAAACCTCACGTAACGCCCAACAGCCTATGGTTGGGAGCCCCGGGTAAGCCCTCGGAAGGATGTCCCAAGACTCCCAACAGACGTGCTATCCCGCGTCTTTGGGGGGTTTCGGGTGTGATCCTGCCTCTTCTAAGGGGGGGGGGGCGTGCGTGAATCCCTCACGTCACGCTGCCGTCATGGGCCTGCTTCTGTAAGGACGGTCAGCAACCCTTTCACCGTCCTCAGGCCCCCGGTCATGGAGGCCGATATATAGTCTTCGGCGTAGACACGTCGTCATATTCTCATATTTGATTAATAGGTACTTGCAATACGCTTGCAAATCTGAAGATGTTTGGATGTTTGTTACTCAATCACGCTTTAACAGCTGAACGGAGTGGGCCGAAATTTGGTACACGGATATATTTAGTCTTTTCATTCCGGCAATATGATTCCATGAGAAAGGGATACCGAATTCGACGCGAGCGAAGGGCATAGCATCATCTAGTTGGAAACCTTTGATTATAGAGTTTGGAAACATAGTAAAATGAAGAGGTCATTTTAAAATATTTTTATTATAAAACTAGCTGATGCCCGCAGCTTCGTCCGCGTAAAATTTGTTCCCGTTCCCGCTTCCCGTGGGAACTTATTCCCGGGATAAAAGTAGCCTAAGTTACTCCTTATTACATAAGCTATGCCACTGCCACTGCCCGTGAAAGTCCCATCCAAATCGGTCAAGCCGTTCCAGAGATTAGCCGGAACAAACAGACAGACAAAGATTTTAAAAAAATATATTTTGTTATGTGTACCGTATATACCTTCATATGCATGTAGTAGAAAGCGGTTATTTTAATATTACAAACAGACACTTCAATTTTATTATTTGTTTGTATAGATGAAGAAAGATTACGACACTTGAACGCATAACCTTTGTCTATCCGTCGCGAGGCTGTATCTCAGGAACCTTGATAGCTAGAGAGCTGAAATGTTCAAAGTTGATGTATTACTGTTGCCGCAAAAAGCTCTAAAATTAAAAAATATGGGGGATTAATGGGGTCTGCCGTACAACAAACGTGTTTTTTACCGTTTTTTGCTGTGGTAGAGTACGTGTGGTTTTTTGTCAGTAGGAGTCCGGCATTACATCCATGAGAATGTTCCCTCACGAAAAACAAAAAGAAGAACCCTTTTCCTATAGTAATAATTTCAACTTGATACCTTCACACGTTCACGAGATAGATAAAGGTCTTAACAGTTTGACCGACGGACGCAAACCTATAATAATATCTGTTTTTCCTTTTGAGTTTACGGAACCCTAAAAACAATGATGGGCGCAACAACACTTGCAGACTAGGCGACAGTCGCGACAACAAGTCGCGGCGACTTGTCGCCTAGTGTGCGCCTGCATCGGGCGGCTTGTCGCCACGACATGTCGTCGCGACTGTCGCTGACGTGCGCGACATGTCGCGGCGACTTGTCGCCTAGTGTGCGCCTGCATCGGGCGGCTTGTCGCCACGACATGTCGTCGCGACTGTCGCTGACGTGCGCGACATGTCGCGGCGACTTGTCGCCTAGTGTGCGCCTGCATCGGGCGGCTTGTCGCCACGACATGTCGTCGCGACTGTCGCTGACGTGCGCGACATGTCGCGGCGACAGACGTCGTACAAAAAGCTATCGCTGGGCGACTGTCGCCGTGTCGCCGCAACTCCCCTTGCTTGTCGCGGAGTCGCGGCGACATGTCGCGCAGTGTGCGAAGCTTAGAACAAAATGTATGTAAATTGCCGCCCGCAGCTTGTCGCCGCGACAAGACGCTCAGTGTGCGCCCACTGTTAGGGTCTGTTTAAGATGATTAATTTAGGTGTTAATTTCAGGGGTTCCGTACCACGCACTGTTCACGCCATCAGAGCTGTCCCTGTCTGCGTTGAAACACTGTCGACGGAGGAAAGCCAGGACTGTGTTCTCAGACCCTCAGTTAACAGGTGAGAGTAATGAACTGCAATCTATCTTCAACTAGCTGATGCTTTCGGCTTCTCCCGCTTGCAATTTTGTTCCCGTTCTAGATTCTACATTTTGCAGGGATAAACAGTTTATGTGTTATTCCAGGCTATAATCTGTCCCTGTACCAAATTTCGTCCAGATTCTTTCAGCCGTTATAACATGAAAGAGTAACAGACATCCAGGCATCCTCACTCCGCACACAGCACGGCTCAGTCCGCTTTTGATTTTTGTTCCCGTTCCTGCATTCCATGGGAACCTATACCCACGGGATAAAAAGTAGCCTTGTGTTATTCCAGACTATAATCTATCTTTGTATCAAATTTTAGCCAGATCCATTCAGCCGTTAGAGCATGAAAGAGTAACAACATCCAGATATCAACTCTCACAAACTTTCGCGTTTATCTATACATATAATAAAACTGTTGAGGGTCGGGAGTCTGTAAATGGAAGATATTTTGAAAATTTTAATTGGAGGGCGTTCTCTATTCGATACTGAAGCCGAAAACGTAATTTAAAATTTTCATGTCTGTCTGTCTGTCTGTCTGTATCCCGAATAAGTATCACGCCGAAACTGCTGTACCGATTCGAATGATACTTGGTAGATTCTGAGCTTATAGTCCGAGGAAGGTTCTTGGATACTTTTGGTCCCGATATTTTCATCTCGACTTTCGCAAAACATAAAATTCAAGAGTGCCTTTAAGGGTAATTCTAAACGGGCGTGTTGGCTTAATCATAAAAGAGCTTAATTCAGGCCGCGCCGAAGGCGGGGACTGAATTGTTTTAGAATAGACTTAATCTTTAAGCTCCTTTATGATTACGCAAACAGGGCCGTTTCACACGCTGCCTGCTTGATGAGTCTGATGAAGAAGTACCTCTCCTTTCGTAAACCTTATGTGACGTAAACGAAGTTGCGAGGGTCAGCTAGTCTATACTAATATTATAAAGAGGAATGATTTGATTGTTTGTTTGCATCCGATTTATTGCTCCGAAACTTGAAAAAGCTTGAAAAATTCTTTCACTGTTGGGAAGTTACACTATCCCCGGTAAACATAGGCTATATTTAATTCCAGTATTCCCACGGGAACGGGAGCTACACGGGTGAAACCACGTGACGTTCGTTAGTAATTAGAAAGATAAATTAATGAAATTACGGGGTAACTCACTTATCTAGCAGCGCCTTGCCGACAACCTTTCACTTAAAAACTAAGAAAGTATCTACTTACCTACTTTTATAATGTAGGCACCCACATAGAAATAAGTTTAGAAAATGGATTTTCTCACCCGGTTTTCAGTAGGGGTAGAAGATTTTAGCGATTTCGTAAATTGTTAAGGCTTTATTTTTAACGCGAGGGAAAATCATGGATGTTATGTCGGACTCCAACCGACTAAAAAAACCTCACGTAGCGCTCAACAGCCTTTTTTTTTTTTTTTTAACGTGAGGGAAAATCCTCGTAGGATGCTATGCCGGACTCTTACCGACTAAAAAACCTCACGTAACGCCCAACAGCCTATGGTTGAGAGCCCCGGGTAAGCCCTCGGAAGGATGTCCCAGGACTCCCAATAGACCCACGGCTGCCACTGCGGCCTCTCCTGCTTGGAGTGGTGCTGTGCTATGGTTCGGGTGCTATCTCGCGTCTCTGGGGGGTTTCGGGTGTGATCCCGCTTCTAAGGGGGGGCGTGCGTTTGAATTGAATTTATCACATCACGCTGCCGTCATGGGCCTGCTTCTGTAAGAACGGTGAGCCGCCCTCTCACCGTCCTCAGGCCCCCAGTCATGGAAGCCGATAGTCTTCGGCAGTCGGCGCCTAAGCCGCCGACTGCGGAACTCGGGTGGGAGAGTTCTCTCCCGATCCCACCCCGAAATCGTTAAGACTACATTTACGAAACGCAGTATGGGCTTTATTGCCATGTATAAATATACCTAAGTAAGTATGTTACCAGTTATCTAGATCCCCCAAAAACCCAAACCTATAGGGAGAGTCCGCGATGGTGGACAAAGTCCCGGGGGCTATCCTTCCGAGGGCTTACCCGGGACTACTGGCCTTAGACAGATGACAAGGCACCGTGTGGTTTTGTCCGTAGAAGTCCGGCATGGCATCCTTGAGGATTTCCAGACAAAAACGCAGTTGTCCAGGTTCCACATTACATAAGCGTAATTTGTGGAATCGCGAAAGTCCCATGAATATTATAACTAGCTCTCACAACTTCGTATGTGTTACATTTTCCATTGCTGCTCAGCTCCTTTTCATTGTAGCGTGATGATTTAGCCTATGACACTCCACAATAACGTAGTTTTTTATTGGCGAAATAATTTTGAAAATCGGTTCAATAGATCCAGAGATTACCCCTTACAACGGCAACGTCACAAACTAAACTCACAAATGTTACCTCGTTATAATATTAGTATAGATATAGAAAATTAAAATATCTATTTTTATAACCAGGCCTAGAAAAGCGGTTTGAAACTCAGCGGTACCTCTCAACTCCTGAACGAGTGGAGCTTGCTGGTGCTCTGAACCTGTCAGAGACACAAGTGAAGACCTGGTTCCAGAACCGACGCATGAAGCATAAGAAGCAAATGAGGAAACAGCAGCAGCAGAGAGGTGAGAATTGAGAATATAAACCCCCTAAATGTTAATTTGAAAAATAAAAATCGAAAAAAGGTAGTTATGATTCCGAACTACATCCAGCTAAAATTTAGGAAACCTTTTTTGATACTTTCTGCCGTTTTAATAAGTTAGTCCATTGAATTGGTCCCGGGACATCCTTCCGAGGGCTTACCCGGGGCTCCCAACCACAGACTGTTGGGCGTTCCGTGAGATTTTTTGGTCAGTAAGAGTCCGGCATAACATCCTTTGAGGATTTTCTCTCACGTAAAAAAAAATAGTCCATTGAATTGTCGTTTTTGCAACATTTTTCACAACTGTTCTACTGCTCTTGATTGAATCGTGATGTTATTCTTATAGCCTATGCCAACTAATAAATGTAGTTTAAATCTTGGTGAATGAATTCATAAAATCGGCTTAGCGGTTTCAGAGAATAGTTAAATAAAATGTACAAATCCCCTCTCTCCATAATTATTCTTGTCATAATGTTGACTGTACGTGATGTACTTCGAAAGTACTAAATCATTTTTAAGAATTATTTTAACATTTGGCTGGTTTTGTTTCGACTTAGGACATAATGAAGGGTTAATTTTAACTTATGATCTAAAAACTAGACGCGAGTCAGCAAGTATTCATAATCATAGTTATAACATTCTACACATTATTATGTTTCTGTCTTTCTCGGGCACCTTCTTTTTTTTTATTACGAAGGTACCCGGTCTTTTGGTAGGCTTACATGGGGACATATTGGTCCAACACGCAGAGGCCCTTTGAGATTTTTAATGTAAGGGGATATGGGACCCCCACTGCAGACGATACACGCCCGCCTTATGTAGAAGAACGGTAATGAACCGCCCGCAATGGGAGCTAAACTATTGGAAAATATGCTAACTACAAAATGGGCTATTGTGTTGGGGGTTAAATGGAACTAAGTAACTTATGCTATGGATGATGACGGCGTCTGCCATTTCAATATATTATTACTAAAATATTGGCAGACGGTGACTCGCCAACTCACGAGATGGGCCCCCTATACAATCGCCATAGGCCCGTAGGCCTGTGAGGCGACAGAGGGCAACACCGGTGTGAGCGGCTAAGGGTGTCGAGCGGTGCGGCGCCGGTTTCGCCATCGCGGGTCAGACCCGGAGCGGGTTTCCCCGTAGTTATGCCCTTGAAAATGACACTTCCACCCCCGAGCAAAAAGCTCTGGCTTCCTCCCTCTGACCGGCCAATCAAGGCAAGCCAGAGTTGAGATTTGCTGCACTTCCGGGAGTAGAGCCCTCCCATTAGACAAAGCGCAACAAACCTCTGAGGACATTCTACACACTATTATTATTATTGCCAATGACAAAAATGACAATAATATAACTTACATAATTATAATGTAGGCTTAGATCATCTAACCACAGGATGCGCCTTACTTAAGCATTGTTTTCTGCCAAGCCAATAGACCATCTGGTCTATTGGCTATTGCTTTGGTCTATTGCTTTTTATAAAGCCAATAGACCATATGGTCTATTGGCTTTATAAAAAGCACTGTACATCAGCACATCATTTTATATGATTAAACTAGTAGATACATTTCATTGTAGTTGACTGTACAATAAAAATTAACACACAACAGCCATTACGCGTTTGTCGATTAATACATTTTTAAATAAAATGAAATTTTATATGTGTTTGTGTTTCCCCCTTCACCCGCTATGACTAGCAGAATATTTTTGTATGCGGTGGTTCGCAAAGGCTAGTCCCGTGATATATGGTCTAAGAATGTAGGTCGTACCATTCACGAAGACGCGTCTCTCTCTGTTCTCAAATCGCTTACAGTGCTAGAGGACAATCTTCCACGTGGATTTTCCTTCTGCAGATACAATACTTTTGCATTCATCGAAAAATTTAATGACAGCCTTCTGTCATTTCTGGGACATCCTTCCGAGGGCTTCCCCGGCGCTCCCAACCACAGGCTGTTGGGCGTGACGTGAGGTTTTTTAATCGGCAGGAGTCCGGCATAACATCCATGAGGATTTTCCCTCACGTTAAACAAAAAAAAAAGCCTTCTGTTATTAAATTTTGGAGGAAGTTCAATACTTTTTTTCTAGTCAGCGCGTCGAAGACCTCGATCGGTCGGTCCGACAGGGTTGCGCGCATACCTAGATTGTTTTAAATTTTGAAAAAGTGCTTAGCTGCGTCGACTGGTGACCCAAGAGCTGGCAGTTTTCTCTATTTGCCCATGACGGCAGCGTGACGTGAGCAACTCACGCACGCCCTTACCCTTAGAAGCGGGGTCACACCCGAAACCCCCCATAGACGCGGGATTGCACCCGAACCACCCCCTGGGCGAGGCCGCACTTGCGGCCGTAGGTCTGTTAGGAGTCACGGGACATCCTTCCTGAGGGCTTACCCGGGGCTCTCAACCATAGGCTGTTGGGCGTTACGTGAGGTTTTTAGTCGGTAAGAGTCCGGCATAGCATCCTACGAGGATTTTCACACACCAAAAAAAAAAAAGATATTGCTATTTAAATGGGAAATGTTGTCCGTCGTTTGGGCACTTAGCCACGGGGGCGTTATTTAAATTAAGTTTTTTTAGTTTATACAAATATTATAAAGATATTTGATGGTTTATTTGCATCGAATAGACTCCAAAACTTTGTAATATGTATTTCGAAATAAATATCTACTGCACTTTCAACTTTTTGAAAAATGGGTGGAGCTTTCTAGACAGTACTATGGAGGTTCACCAACTACATAGTTATGTGCCCGCCCCTAACAACAAGTAAGGTAGGTACTCCAATCCAAGTTCCAACTTAGTTCTAAGTTAGACGTCTTAGAAATTTTCCGTATGTGCATACTTAGTCCTAACTTGCAGTAAACTTTACCGATATTAAAACTAACTTTCAAGTTAGTTGTTCGGTGTAGTTTGAAAAGGAATTAAACTTTTGAATATAACTAGCTTATGGACCCCGGTTTCACCCATGAATTTATGTCTAACTAGATAAAACTCGCGGCTTCGCGCGCGTTATTTCGTCCTCTTACTCGCCTCATTTTTCATTAGAGAACATATTCTCGGGATAAAATGTAGCCTATACCTATGTTCTCCCAAACTACAATCTATCCCTGTACCAAATTTCAGCCCGATCCATTCAGCCGTCAGAGCTTGATTGAGTTAAGAAGATCCAAACATCTTCACAGCAAATCGGAGTAAGATTATACTAGAGATAGAGAATACCTTGTATTTATTCTAAAAGTAAAGTGATTTTCCATTTTATCAACAACTTATAAGTACAAGGTAACTATGGTAACCATATTACCATACTGTAGACTATGGTAACCATACGATAAACTACTTCGTTACCTACAAGTTATTCTGTAGTATAGTCTTACTCCGATTTAGTCAAATCCGCCCTAAGTAGGCTTTTACTTCGAAGGAGTTTCTTTTTGTCCTATATACCTACCTAATAGGTGCCTATGATGATGATATTTTCAAGCCTCCCATTAGTACTACTTGACCAAGTAAGTAGACGATTCGAATGTGACTAAAAATCTCAATGATCGATCAGTTTATTTTTGTTCAGAACAGCGCGATGAAATGAAACGAATGAACCGATGAAAAATCGGTTCAAACAAACAAATCTTTCCTCTTAGTATAGATATGCTAGGAACAATCTTCTCGTCTCAATCTTGGCCTAATTGAACTCAAACCTCAAAGACGGGCCCGATTTAATAATAGCGCTTTTAGCCCGCAACTGAAGACGTTGTCAAATCAAGTTAAATACAAGATGGCCGACTTACTTGGCAACTCAACGTCTTGGCAACGCTCACAACAGAAATTGAACCTTAACCTGTGTACGTAAAGTCGATATTACCGTAATAATTGGTGCGAGGGATGGGCAATGTTTAGTACAAGGTAAATTAGTCGTTAATTATGGGAAGTTAAGAGCGTTAATGGTATGTAACGGTAATTTTATTGTGATGTCTTAAGGTTGTAATGATTTTTGGTACTTATACGTTTTTAGGGGAGTATAAGTACTTTGTAGGTACCTATGTAGGCGATTTGGGTTGGTCGATTTTAAAGCGAAGTTGAAGAATAAATTAACGCTGTTTGTAAGTTAGTTTTTGATACGGAGTTCCACAAATATTCTACTTTTAGTGGCATATTTTACAATATTTATGAGGAATGATTTCGCCTCGATTTTCCCGAACGTCTACAGTATGGGCTTCTTCAAAAGGGGTCTTAGAAGGTTTTTACAGGGTCGGCAGCGCGAGTGTACCGCCTCCGGTGTTGCAAACGTTCATATGCTACGGTGATCACCAGTCCTTCTGGTGGGCCGTTGCTTGTCTGCCACCTTAGAGGTATAAATAAAATATCTGAAACGGTGCCTTAAAATATCACAAGTAGGTATAATTATTGAAGTAAAACTTCTTTAGGCGCGACTTAGGGAGAAACTCAGATGATATTAATGTATCATTTGATGCCGTTAATGTCAAAGAAGTTTAACGTCAATCGCGCGTAAGGGTTACAAGCACACACTGTTTTATTTATTTTGTTCGTATTTTTTAAATTTGTTAGCTGCAAAAAACATGCTTGGGCTTTTTTTTAACGTTAGGCAAAATCCTAATGGATGCTATGCCGGACTCCTACCGATTAAAAAACCTCACGTAACGCCCAACAACCTATGGTCGGGATCCCCGGGTAAGCCATCGGAAGGATGTCCCAGGACTCAACATGCTTGGGCTTAGATATTCTGGACTCATATCTCTAATTATTTTTAATCACATTATAAAGCAGAACAGTTAGTTTGTTTGAACACTAGGAGCTCGGGAACTACTGGTTGGATTTTAAAAATCTATTACACTTCGATAGTTCATTTCTTGAGGAAGGTTATAGGGCTATAACATCACGCTAACACAAATAGGAGAGGAGCAGCAATTAAAAAATGTTCCAAAAACGTGGAAAATTATTGCTTATAAGAGCCTACACGCGAAGGGAAACATGCTGATGCAAAAGAAGTTGACGCAGGTTAGCTAGTGGAAAAATATACTTAACGTAAAAATAAAAATATACAAGTGTGGGATTTCTGTTATGACGGAACGAGTTTAAATAACAGTCCCACACGTTGTATTGAACAACTATTTTTAATACAGTTGCGAAAAAATTAAGCAATTTAATAAAATAATACATACATATGGTCACGCCTTTTATCCCCGAAGGGGTAGGCAGAGGCATATTATATGCCCGCATTTCACCTTTGTATAATTTGTCCCACCTAATAAGTGGTGAGCCGTATTGCCGTGTTTAAATGGACAGGCAGGTTGTGACTGCCTGCTGTTGAAATAAAGCCTTCAACTTAGCTTAACGACGGCCATTTTACTGGCAACCGGGACCAACGGCTTAACGTGCCTTCCGAAGCACGGAAACGCTCAAATAAATGTCACAAAGTGATCACATGGATGGTCACCCATCCATGGACCGGCCATAGTGAAAGTTGCTTACTGCAGTGATCGTTTACAGAACACTGAGTCCGCGGGGCCACGAGCGCTTCATAATAATAATAAAATAATAAGAACACAAAAAACTCAACTGATCATTTTTGGAAAATGGCGCCCACCGTAAAAGAATATAAGCAGAGACTATGGCAGTGCACGTCATACAGCCAACTTCTTTTATATTTATAAATTTAATTCTTTTTTCTACAGGTAACGCAGCTGTGGACTTCACAACCAAACATAATTCAACACATTCGGAATGTCGCAAGGTAAATTAATAAATCAGCTTTGCGTATTTAGACCGATAGTCATCTTATTTTTTACTAGCGGACGTCACGCGGTTTCACCCGCGTAGTTCCCGTTCCCGTGGGAATACGGGAATAAAATATAGCCTATGTTCACCGCAAAGAGTGTAGCTACCCAACAGTGAAAGAATTTTTCAAATCGGTTCAGTAGTTCCGGAGCCTATTCGTATCTATATACGTGTGGGAATGGATTCCATTTTGGTCTTTTACTGACTGAAACCATACGTGCCCTACCACTGCCTACGGCTGGGAGGACCAGATAAGCCTTCGAAAGGATGTCCCAGGGTCCTGACAGACTTTGGCTACTACCGCATCCAGGGGTTCGGGTACCATCCCGCGTCTTTGGGGGTGGTTCAAGTCTTCGTGCAACCTACACGTCAGGCCTCAATGTGAAAGTTAAATAAATAATCAATACATATAATAAAATCGTAACAGGTCGCTGTCTGTACATGGAAGATAAATATCAATCAATCATCAATACATCCTACTAATATCCTACTATCCTACTTCCTACTAATATTATAAATGTGAAAGTTTGTGAAGATGTTTGGATGTTTAGATGTTTGGATGTTTGTTACTCAATCACGCTCTAACGACTGAATGGATCTGGCTGAAATTTGGTACAGAGATAGAGTATAGTCCGGAATAACACATAGGCTACTTTTTATCCCGGGAAAATGTTCCCACGGGAAGCTGGAACGGGGACCAAATTACACGCGGGCGAAGCCGCGCTCATCAGCTAGTACATATAATAAAATCGTAACAGGTCGCTGTCTGTACATGGAAGATAAATAAGAAAAAATATTATAGGGGGGCTTTATGAACGCAATAGAACCCAAAACAATGACTTTTAGAATTTTTGTCTGTTAGTCTGTATGTCTGTATATCTGTTTGTCTGTACGGTTGTGCACGCTAATCTCAGTAACCGCTCAACCGATTGCAATGCGGTTTTTTTTAATTGTGTTGAGGTTTTCTCCAGTTAACATTTAGCGTTTGTTTTATGTAAATCGGTTTAGAAATAAAAGAGTCATAACACTTTTAAGAATCAGATATTTTGAAAATTTTAATTGTAGGGGTTTCTTTGAATGTGAGTGAACCTAAACTGGCGTGTTGGCTTAATCATAAAAGAGCTTAATGATTAAGACTATTTGTTTTAAAATAGGCTTAATCATTAAGCTCTTTTATGATTTAGCAAACAGGGCAGTTTCAGACGCTGCTTGATGACTCTGATGAAGAAATACCTTTCCTTTCATACACCATACGTGACGTAAACGAAGTTGCGGGCTCAGCTAGTAATAAATATTAACGGACATTTCACACAACGCTGTCTGATCCCAAAGTAAGCTAGGAATAACCTGCTTGTGTTATGGGTATCAGACCACGGATATTAATACTTATGTATACTTTTAAATACATACATATTATACATAGAAACACCCAGACTCTTGAGACAAACATTTATGGGTCACACAAATATATTTGTCTCCGGTGGGAATCGAACCAAACCAAACCAAAGCACTGCGCCACAGAGGCAGTCAAGACAGTTTGTGAAGATGTTTGGATGTTTGTTACTTAACCACGTTCTAACAGCTGAACGGACTGGGAGGAAATTTGGCACAACAATAGATTTTAGTTTGGAATAATAGGAATAGGAAACGAAATCTACAGGGACGAAACTGCGGTCATCATCTAGCAAATATATTTCTACGGAATTTAAAGCTATTTTAGGCTTTCAAATGAATCCAAATCGGTTACTATACTTAATTATTATCAAGTGTGGGAATAAACAATTATACAAAAATACTTTGTGAATAATCATCAAAAACAACAGTTTCCTATTTAATAAAGTCGGTTAACGAATATTCTGAAAGCAATTTAAAATGAAATTATGTTTTCGTATTCATTCCGTAGCTTCGTAGCACATGCGTAGCAGTAACGTAGCAATTTAAAATCTTGGAGCGCCTTCAAATTAGAGGCGTGAAGAAGCGCTGCAGTGATGCCACAGCGGTGCGCTAGACGCGCCACCACTAGTTTTCATACAATTTTAGAAGCGCAGCTGCAGCGCCACTAACTTGCCACTCGCACGGCATTTCTGTATAGGGAAGGGACATTATACTCTGTTAAAATTAGGATGATAATTTTGACAGCTCTTACCAGTCGTGCATCCGAACTGTCAAACGTCACTGGCCTGCGACGCTAACACCTTCGCGAGCGTTGGCGGGAACGGCGGTTGCGCGCTAAAATGGCGGCTCAACAGAAAATTTATTTATCACAATCAACTCGAAGATTCTGATGTTTTTTCTTTTAATGTTACTCTGCAGTCTATGTCAATCATTATTATAAACTCATCCTGCATTATTTCCGGCCTGGATGAAAGAGGATAACACCGGATATAAACGGATATAAACTGGCAATATGATGACCGTGGGCGTCGGAGCCGATGACAGTTCTGTCACTATAGTGCACGTGGGCGCTATTGTGGTATGGTATGGCACCCCATAGTGTCCAATCGTTAAGAATCTATTCGATTATCGATTGCGAAAAATTTTAAATCGATAGTTACAAAAACCGTTTTTATTATTTTAGGTAATTAGGTAAATATAATTGCATTATTATTTTTTGTATTAAACTTAGCTAATCATATTACAAAAAAATATTGTAGAAAACTACTTATTAACTTTACTTGCATTTAAATGAATATACTTGATTTCGATTTATTCGAATTATTTGTCTATGATCGATTCTGCGGTATTGTTGGAAGACGCTTCACTACGATAAGTGGGCGGTACTCGTCTATGTGCTACGATAATTTTTTGAAGTATACTTGACATAAACAAATCCGATACTTCATAGGCGTGAGCTGTCAAAATTATCAACCTAATTTTAACAGAGTATAGTTAATATTGAAACAGTACTTTTGCGTAGTCGGTTAAAAAGTAGCCGATGTCCAAAGAACTCTTAGCATCGGTTTCCCAAACGCCTACAGTATGAGGTTGTTCAAAGGGGGTCTCTGTAAACAATCACTGCAGTAAGCAACTTGCACACTTTGTTCGGTCATTGGATGGTTGACCATCTCGTGAGCGCTTTTTTTTTGTTTTACGTGAGGGAAAATCCTCATGGATGTTATGCCGGACTCCTATCGACTAAAAAACCTCACGTTACGCCCAACAGCCTATGGTTGGGAGCCCCGGGTAAGCCCTCGGAAGGATGTCCCAGGACCATCTCGTGAGCGTTTCCATGCTTTATAAGGCACGTTAAGCTATTAATTGCGGTTGTATAATTATAATTTCTTGTTACTAACAAGAAATTATTAGCTAAACGCCTTAGGGGCGGCTTGCAAAATCTCAACAGAGGATCGTCACATCCTGCGCCTGGGTCTGAAGTGATTCTGTAGCGCCTATAATGTTGCAAACGTTCATAAAGAACAATAACCTAAGAAGTAGTTATGGAATGATATGTGAAAATACCTATATTTAACAATGATATATAAAAAAAACTATAGATACAACACTATCAGTGTTGTATCTATAGTTTAGGCAAATTAATGGCAACAAAAAAGTCAGGCAATTGCCTTACTTTTCATACATGCTACCATAGATAATTTCATAATAAATAAATAATAAATATTCACGGACATCTCACACAACGCTATCTGATCCCAAAGTAAGCTAGGAATAACCTGCTTGTGTTATGGGTATCAGACCACGGATATTAATACTTATGTACTTTTAAATACATACATATAATGCATAGAAACACCCAGACTCTTGAGACAAACATTTATGGATCACACTAATATTTGTCTCCGGTGGGAATCGAACCCACGACCTCCAGCGCCGCAGGCGGTATCACTAACGACTGCGCCACAGAGGCAGTCGGTAGTGATAGTGAATTTCATAGAAATTCTTTTTTTTGAATGTATATAAATTTTTTGAAAGACGTGATGTTCGTGCATGACGTGTCTATATTATAATAAGTCGTTGTATTTAATCGTTTTTTTTTTCTCCACAGGTAGAAGGCTCAAGAATGTCAACACAAACGTCAGATTCGGACACGGAACACAGTGACAGTGACATCGACATTGTCGGCGAGACGAACTATGCACGTCACTATTCGGCTAACAAAACGTAAAGCCGAATAAACATGTTTAGTATTCTTGTGAGGTGTGCAATTAATGATAGTTTTGCGCCATTTTTCATCAAGCTTTAAGAAAAATGGATGAAACTCTTTGTTCATAAAGAAACATATACTGGGTGTTTCTTTTAGGGTGTCAAGCCGCCACTAGCTGGTAACAGGGTTCCATACCTATCGATTTAACCCCCATGTATGTTCTACGATTTTTTGTAGTTTTCGAGATATAATTTTTTTTTCGTTATTTTTTATAATTACGTGTACACGTGGCTTTCTTCTTTTTGGTTCGACTTTTCTTGGATATTTTTTTATTATTATAATGCCTATTGATTGCAGTATTATGGACAAAATAATCTCCTTCCTAACTTTGATACAAGAAGTAAAAATTTTAATCGATAATAAAAAAATAGGGAATTATGCAGAACATAATATCTCGAAAACTACAAAAAATCGTAGAACATACATGGGGGTTAAATCGATAGGTATGGAACCCTGCTACCAGCTAGTGGCGGCTTGACACCCTAAAAGAAACACCGTGTATATGTATGTACAATGAGATCAGCCTATCACGGTGAAAGAAAAATTTCTTTATTCATGTTCTTATGTCACAAAGTAACACGGGCAATAAAGGACACTGAACGTCAAGTTTATTGCTTCTACATTTGCTGCCAGATTCGCAAGGTATACAAAAAAACCTGGCTATAAGAAAAGAACCTGGCTATAAAAATCACGAATCCCCCTAATAAGCGGAATAACACCCGAAAAACCCCCCCAAGACGTGGGATAACACCCCGAACCCCTCCCTAGATGAGGCCGCAGTGGTAGTCGTAGGTCTGTTGGGAGTCCTGGGGTATCCTTCCGAGGTCTTACCCGGGGCTCCCAACCGTAGGCTGTTAGCGGGACTCGTGAGGTTTTTTATTCGGTAGGAGTCCGGCATAGCATCCATGAAGGATTTTCCCTCATATTAATAAAAAAGAAGAGCCTGTAGAAGAGAAAACAACCAGGTTATAAAAAACTCACTTAATCTTTTTGCATGAGATTTTTTTGTTTAGTAGAGCTCCAACACGTGGGAATGTTCTTTTTTCAGTTGTGTAAATCTAAATCTATACTAATATTATAAAGCGGAAAGATTTGATTTTTTGTTTGTTTGTTTGTTTGTTTGTAACGAATGGGCTCCGGAACTACTGGACCGATTTGAAAAATTCTTTCACTGTTGGAAAGCTACACTCTTTGCGGTGAACATAGGCTATATTTTATCTCCGTATTCCCACGGGAACGGGAACTACGCGGGTGAAACCGCGTGACGTCCGCTAGTAATACATAATTTGCCAGACTGCCTTAACGTGAAAAAATCCTACATGGATGCTATGCCGGATTCCTAGCTATTTAAAACCACACGTTTCCTACCTAATACCCACGGTTGGGAGTCCCGGGTAAGCCCTCGGATGGACAAACTAGGACTCACAACAGACCTACGCTTGCCGGAGTACTACCGGCTTACAACAAGCTTACGTCGAAATAAAATAAAATAAAATTTATTCCCTTTGAAATTTAAAAAAAAAAATTAGGTTTTTCAAAATTTTTGTGACTCTACTGAGGGTTCGGATATGCTACAGACTGAGAAGAACACCCCAAGAAACTCAGTCCGGTCCCTTACAAAATTCATCTTATCTAATAGATACAGTTTATTTTTAATATGTAGAAAGGAGCAATTTTCATGTCACTGCCAGGCAGCCTTGTCTTCTAAAAAGTATTTAATGCTATAATAAGCTTTCTAGCACAATTTAAATTTTATATTTTTTTTAAATTTATTAACTGACAAACCTGTTATGGCTGTCGCGGCTGTCGGCAGTGAACTGTGACAGGCTGATTGATTGATTGATTGATACAAGTCATGGCGCCACCAGTAAAGTATTATGATGATGTGTATAATATAGTATTTAAGATTAAGCGACATCTTTTGTAGAAATTTTTACATAAACGAGTACTTACTAGTCAGAAAGTAATTTTTAATCTTACTAATATTATAAATGCGAAAGTTTGTGAGTGTGGATGTTTGTTACTCTTTCACGCTCAAACGGCTGAACGAATTTGGCTGAAATTTGGTACAGATATACATTATAGTCTGGAATAACACATAGGCTACTTGTTATCCCAGGAATAAGTTCCCACGGGAACAAATTTTCCGCGGGCATCAGCTAGTAAAAATATAATTTTGAAGTTAATTTTGTATACTTTACAATTGTAAGGTTAGTTTGGGAGATTATGTTTGACATCTCTGTTTATTTTGCACTAAAAAAAGTGGAGTCATTTTAATAGGTAATATGACAGTTCATCAAAATTCAACAACGCAACCTTGTAACGGCGGGCATAATTTTTTTTTTTGTTCTGTTAGAACTGCACTATTGCTTAATTTTTTGCAATTACGATTACATTATTTATTGTAATAATGACAGATAATAGTAATTTTATTCCCACCGGAGACAAATATTTGTGTGACCCATAAATGTTTGTCTCAAGAGTCTGGGTGTTACTATGTATGATATGTATGTATTTTAAAGTATATAAGAATTAATATCCGTGGTCTGATACCCATAACACAAGCAGGTTATTACTAGCTTACTTTGGGATCAGATAGCGTTGTGTGAAATGTCCGTGAATATATTTATTTATTTAAATTTATTTAATTTTACGTTTTATTTTCACTGATAAATGTATAAACTGACAGACGTCAAATGTTACCTAGTACAAATATTACTGTAAAATTGTAAAAACAGATTGTAATCTATCTGAGCGAGATTGTATAATGTCTAAAGTTTACAATCTAATAGATTACTTCCCGTAACATTGTAAAGTAACGAAAATAATTATAAAAACGAAACGAAATTATAAAAATAAAAAGAATAGGAAGTTTGGTTTTTAGTTAATGGTCACTGTTCACAATATGTTTTTATTTTTCAAAATAATACAAAATGCATTTCATTGGAAATTATTTATTTATGTGCTTATTTAAGTTAAGTTATTTATTTATATATTTGATGTCCGTGAATAAAGGTCGAAAGCGATTCTTTTTACACTACGTACTAAAAGACTTAACACATTATTATGGAAAAGAAGTGCATTATTCTATGTGTTTATGGAATTACTGTTGATTTTTGACAACGAGCATCCAAAATGGCGGATAGCGTCCCTGTGACAATAGTTACGTATAAAATATCTAGTCATTTTATAAGTAAATAGTTCACTAAAGTGAGTTTAGTCAACATTAGAAAGTTATATTCTAATAATAATGTATTTAAGTGCAATAATAGCGTTATTTTGTACAAAGTAATATTTAATTGTTAGAAAATAAATGAGTGTCTAGTCATACAAATATGTAGTATAAAATTGACATAAAAACCTGTATCACAGGAGGTGTTTATTTCAGTTACCGGACAACAAATACTTAAATCAGAAAAAAAGGGGGTATTAAGGGGGATTTTTTTGCCCTTGTGTAGCCATTTTTTGAAGTAAAACTTCTTTAGGCGCGGCAGTAACTCAGTTTTTTTTCTGACGGAAGTAACGCTATTTGAATTCGAATGAATGATATTAATATAACATTTGATGCCGTTAACGGCCAAGAAGTTTTACTTCAATCGCGCGTAAAGGTTACACGCGCACACTTTTTTAGTAGCCCTCTGTGCACTTGTCCGATTCTGACTTGACTGGTTTTTATAATATCCTTTAGGTTCAGAGCCCTAAATAGACAAATTCAGTAGTATTTTTTACACCGTTGAATGAGCATTTTAAAACATTTCAGGTTTTTTAATTGTATGTATTATAGAACTAGAAAATGGCACTGAATGATAAGATCTCATAAATAAATAGATTTAATTGTTGGATATTTGTATATTATGTTTGAAATGTACATTTAAGATTGAATAAAATACATTAAAATCTATGTTCTTTGAGTTTTTTTTTTGAAAAGGGGTCTTAGAAGGTTTTTACAGGCTCGGCAGCGCGAGTGTAGCGCCTCTGGTGTTGCAAACGTCCATAGGTTGCGATGACCAGCGGTACATCTGGTGGGCCATATGCTTGTCTGCCACCTTGGTGGTTTAATAAATTAATTAAGCGAGAGGGCCAAGATCGGCAGAACTGCTGCGACAGTTTCACGCGCGCATCACGCCAGCAACCCCCAAAGACGCGGAATAGTACTCAAACCCCTATAATCAACTTGACTGCCTCTGTGGTACAGTAGGTAGTGATACCACCTGCGGCGCTGGAGGTCGTGGGTTCGATTCCCACCCGAGACAAATATTTGTGTGACCCATAAATGTTTGTCTCAAGAGTCTGGTTGTTTCTATGTATAATATGTATGTATTTAAAAGTATATAAGTATTAATATCCGTGGTCTGATACCCATAACACAAGCAGGTTCTTCCTAGCTTACTTTGGGATCAGAGGGCCTAAAAAGGCAACATTGTATGTTTCATATTATGAAACGTAAAATGTTGGGTATGCTTTGTATGTTCTGTATTTCAAATTATATGAATTGTATGTTTCATATAATGAAACACACAATGTTGCCTTTTTAGGCCCGCTGATAGCGTTGTGTGAAATGTTCGTGAATATTAACATCATGTGATCACGCCTAGTTTTATCCCCGAAGTAGGCAGAGGCATATTATATGCCCACATTTCACGTTTTTTATTTTGTCCTACGTATAATGTGATGAGCCGTATTGCCGTGTTGAATGGACAGGCGCTGGTTGTGATTACCTGCTGTTAAAATTTTTGTAGCCGCCTTGGCGCAACTTGGCTTAACGACTGCCATTTCACTGGCAACCGGGACCAAGGGCTCAACGTGCCTTCCAAAGCACGGAAACGCTTGCAAATAAATGTCGCAAAGTGGTCACGTAGTGTAGTAGTAAACACCCATCTATGACCGGCCATAGTAAATGTTGCTTACACAGTGATCGTTTACAGAACGCTGAGTCTGCGGGGTCACCAGCGTTTCCCCTAATGAGGCCCTTTGTGAGGCCCTAGGTAAGGCCGAAGTCTGTCGGGCATTGTGGGACATCCTTCAGAGGGCTTACCCGGGGCTCACTGGTAGCGCACCCTGTGTTTTTTTTTACTAATATTATAAAGAGTAAAGATTTGATAGTATTTTTGCATCTAAACTACTGGACCGATTTGAATTTTTTTTTCTCTGTTGGAAAGCTAGACTCTCCACAGTAAACATAGGCTATATTTCATTCCTGTATTCCCACGGGAACGGGAGCTACGCGGGTGAAACCGCGTGACATCCTCTAGTAGTCGATGAGTTTGGTATAGCATTCTGTGGGATTCTCGACGACCTTTTATGAGTGTCCGCTTCAAAGTTAGCGGGAAAGGTTGTGTTGTATTTGTCATAGAGATTAAGGCTAGGACGTTACATAAGGCTAGTGGGTGGTGAATATTTACTGCATTGTAAGTTATTATAACTTATAACAAATAATTTTATAAAGTAGGTGTGTAGTAGATAAATAATTATTATCAAAAACAACTTGGGCACATAGGGTTCCGTACTATATAAAATACACAAAAAATCACGCATGTCCTCCGGGAACCCCCCCCTCTTTTTTGAGATGAGATGCTCCCAATGAATCAACTGTCACTGGTTGATTTCGGAATCTGCCAATACAGGTGGCGCTTTCTCAAATGTCAAAACGGACTACTTATTTTGTGATAACTTGAAATGGAAATACGTTAAAATTAATTCACAACTTTGTCTTAAGTGTTAGCATAATCTTTAAATACACAGCCCGAATTATAGATTCTGTTATGTATTGCATTGGATTGGCTAAGCCAAATAAATCCTTATCTAATATATGTAATTTATTTTAGTACCTACTCATTGTTAAAGTGGCAACAGAAATAGGTACATCATCTGTGAAAATTTCAGCTCTCTACGTATCACGATTCTTGAGAAACAACCTCATAACGGGTAGACAGACAGACGGACGGCAAAGTCTCATGTATAGGGTCCAGTCCTTTGGGTACGGAACCCTAAAAACAATTATTATCCATAATAACATAATAAAAACAACAATCAAACCAATAATAACTGCACAAATAAAAGATGAAGTACATAACTTTGTGAGGGGTGAAAATCACAAACAATATAGAATTAGTGTGAAATTGTGCGTGTGACGGTGGGAACGTTATAACAAGGTTATATAGGGATAACTCTGTTAAATGCCTTGATAGAATATTGTAATATTTCTTTTGTGAAATATGTGCTGAGAATTTTAAGGATGCGAGTGGTGTTTTGGTTGTGTCTTGTTAAAGAATAGAATCTATGAATTTTAAATTATAATGGTAGCTGACTCAGTAATTTTTAGGGTTCCGTACCCAAATGGTAAAAACGGGGATTGAAAGAAATGGAAAAAGGGGGATTGAAGGGGCTCACATACAACAAAAAAAAAACCGACTTTAAACAAAAACTAAAAATTGATAAAATAAAATAAACTTAGCACAAATTAATAGGAAATATTTAGATTTATCAGATATTATTGAATGTAATACTGAAATCGGCGCCAAGTATATATAGGTTTAGGTAGGTATTATTAATCTGTCATAGAAATATGTGCACCGACAGCCCCGTAGAACCTCATACATGCCCATATTGTAAGGCTTCTACAGGATTCATAATATATTATGTCAAAGGAAAAGCCGTCTGACTTGATTCCGCACTGTGTAGAAAATTACACACTACATTTGACTAAATAATATATTAATTATCTCTAAAGGCCGTTTTAAGCGGCTGGAAAAATTACGTGAGACTAGTTCTAAAAAGGTGAAATGCAGGCATATTATTTGCCTTTGCCGACCCCTTCGGGGATAAAGGCTTGACCATATGTATGTGGGTATTTATTTAGTTATTCATTCGTCAGTCCGTTCTATCCATTGCCCTTATTTCGAAGCTCGAGGTCTTCTGGAAGATCTAGGCACCATACGGTATAATAGCGAGGATTACAAAGCACTGGCACAAATGAAGTAATAACTTTGACAGGTAGGGTGAAAAGGGCTGCTTCGAATATAGCCCAAGTGGACGGTGTTATGTATAATGTAGTGATTGCTAATGTATTTATTTCTACATCAAGCTATTTAAATGCCATTCTGTTTTTTATAAAAAAAGGGTTCTATTATATGGACGCTTGTCTGTGTGATCTGATAATATTGATTGTTTACTCAATTTATTTTATTAGTCTGTCTCATCTCATACTCATATACTCACGCCTTTATCCCCGAAGGGGTAGGCAGAGGCCTATACCGGCCCACATTTCACCGTGTACAATTCGGTCCCACGTGACAGGTGGTGAGCCCATCGCCGTGTTGAAATGGACCGCCGCCGTCAGAGCCTCGTCCGTTGTTCAGCAGGTGCACGAGCTTGCACGTGAGGTTGACTTGGGCCCGATGGTGTTGGTAGGGCCCCACTACACCATTAGTCTGTAAGCTTTCTTAAATGAATAAATTAAATAAGGTAGGGCTATTCCCTTCATTAGCAGGTGGGTGATGGTACCGGAAGAGGAGGAGCCTTTGTTTTTTTCGAAAGAGGCAGCAGCCGGCAGAGCAGGGGACAAATTATAGGTATGTACAAATATGTTATTGGAAGATTAAACAGTATACTATAAAAGACGTAAGTTGTCTCTTTTTAGTCGTGGTTTTCCAATAAGTATGAACTTAGATTAAAGCTTAAGCTACTAAAAGTTAGTAGTGTTTTTGTGAAAACTGTGTATGAAAACCTAGCAACATGCAGCTCACATCTGATCTACAAATAAGTGTTTACAAAAAATAATACAACTTAATAGTAAATTGTTCATTGTTATATAACTCCGTTCAAGCAGTAATCAAATCACGTCAGCACCGAGCCCTCTGTTCGCAAATTAAAAGAGTTGTGCGAGATCACTCGCCCTTTGCCACACTGTGCAGATAAAACAGTAAGTTAACTGTGGTGTGTCATTGTGAGAATAAATTTGCAGTATTTTTATAAGACTTGTTCTACTGACATGAGCTTAAATAGACCTACTGGTCATTGAAATTTAACAATAATAATAATATAGGTATTTAGAAAATAAACAGCTTTATATCCTAAACTTTGACTGCTACAATTTTTATCATATACCTATTTTTTTAGCGCAATATATAAAACTGTACAAAGCTTTTGTTCCATATAGGTATTTTTTTTTTTTTTTTTTTTATATTACTTAGGTGGCAGACAAGCTTACGGCCCACCGGAAGGTTGGTAACCGTAGCCTATAGACGTTTGTAACACCAGAGGTGCTACACACGCGCTGCCGACCCGGGCGCAGGTTGTGACGACCCACAGTTGAAATTTTTCAAGCCGCCCATAAGGCCTTCAACTTGGCTTAACGACTGTCATTTTACTGACAACCGGGACCAACGGCTTATCGTGCCTTGCCTTCCGAAGCACGGAAACGCTCGTAAATAAATGTCACAAAGTGGTCCACGTGGTGGTCACCCATCCATATCCGGCCACAGTAAATGTTGCTTACTGCAGTGATCGTTTACAGAACACTGAGTCCGCGGGGCCACGAGCGCTTCATGTCATCATCATTATAAGTTGTGAAATCTCTCAAAGTAAATAAGCTATGCTATTAGTATTTTAGACACGTAAAAGTTAGGTATTTACCTAAAAATGAATAGTTTAGTATACTATATTTTAGGTACCTATGTATTACATTTAGTTTTGCAACAGCAATAATGGCTCTCTTTTCTAAGAAAGTCAAGAGAAATTAACAAAATTGAACTATGCATAACAGTATAGGGCACTGATAATTTTGGCCCATTTCCTAGCAATGTTGTTCGAAAATTACCAATCTATACTAATATTATAAAGAGGAAAGATTTGTTTTTTTGTTTGTTTGTTTGTTTGTTTGTTTGTTTGTAACGAATAGGCTCCGGAACTACTGGACCGATTTGAAAAATTCTTTCACTGTTGGAAAGCTACACTCTTTGCGGTGAACATAGGCTATATTTTATTCCCATATTCCCACGGGAACGGGAACTACGCGGGTGAAACCGCGTGACGTCCGCTAGTAAAATATAAAATGTAAAAAAAGGTTAAAATCTACTTCAATAAGATTTTTTTTCTTCAGACAGTCAGGTAATTTTGACTTACTGCATGTATCTTCTAAGTGGCCAACTGTATAAAAAAAGTGTCTTTCAAAGTCATTTTTGTCCCCAACACTTCTTTCACTCAAATGTAAATTCCAAGACACTTGTAATAAGGTTCAAAATCGTGCATAATATCAAATATTAGGATGGTATTCCATAATTGAACGTTATTACAGCGTGGAATGCTTTACTTTGATCCGTTTATAACCGGATCGAACTGATTTGAGCCGGTACAGAGGTACATTATGAACTCCTAATTTGATTTGCCGTATTTGATCTTTTTGTGATGAAGCGATAAATGACTATATTGTCGAAATTATGGTAGGGTAGTGCTTTTATTAGAGCTTTAACGTTTGGGGTGCGAGTAAGGGCAACAAAAAACTACCTGTAGGGTCAATAATAAATTAAAAGCGTTTGATTTGTAAGAGAGGGTTTAAATGCGTCATGATGTTTTTAGTGTTTTTAAAATTAGATATCAGATTGTTTACAGGTTGGTTTCAGGCGAGAAATTACTGAAGTTATAAAACTTAAACGGGGCTCAGGTTAACTCTGACGCCTCTGTGGCGCAGTCGGTAGTGATACCGCCTGCGGCGCTGGAGGTCGTGGGTTCGATTCCCACCGGAGACCAATAATAATAATAATAAATAATAAACATTTTATTTCAGACAATATTCATCCATAATTTGTTAGTAAATGAACGGTGGACTTATGAACTATGTTAGTAAGTAATGATAATAATAATATAACTTAAACTAGACACTGGTTAAATACACATTACCTAAAATAAAATCAAATTACAATTAAATTGGCGCTGATGTCATAAAAATTAAGCTTTTGATTAAAATAAAAGCTTAATTTTTAGATAGTCAATATTTGTGTGACCCATAAATGGTTGTCTCAAGAGTCTGGGTGCTTCCATGTATAATGTGTAGGTATTTAACAGTATATAAGTATTAATATCCGTGGTCTGATACCTATAACACAAGCAGGTTATTCCTAGCTTATTTTGGGATCAGATAGCGTTGTGTGAAATGTCCGTAACTCGTAGGTAAGTTTGATGTTTGTTTCGCTTTCGAGAATGAAACGGCTATAGCTATAGACATATGGATACTTTTTACATTCAGACAGCCAGTTGCATTCTGCAGAAAATGAGAAGGAAAAAATCTTGACTAGGTCTCAAATTGAGATAGGGTTTAGACTTAACTGGAAAATAAATTGTGTGTAATGGAAATCATCATAGAAGCCCAGGTTAGGTTCACCTGTTGAATGATGGACGAGGCGCGTTGTTCCCGTTCCCGTGGGAATACGGGAATAAAATATAGCCTGTATTCACTGCAGAGAAGAGAAGAGCTTTCCAACAGTGAAAGATTTTTTCATATCGGTCCAGTAGTTCCAGAGCCTATTCGATGCAAACAAACAAACCAACAAATCTTTTTTCTTTATAATATTATCTAGTATAGATGAACAATACCTAGCCCCTAGGGACATGGACCATATTAAAACGTTTTAACCATTATATTGCATTTAGAACCCCATCAAAAGGGACGACACGTTTACACAAAGCAACGTTATGCTAAATGTCACATCCCTAGGCGATATTTAACCTTTTTAAAGACCTCGTTACAAAGTTAGTGCGTTCGGAAAATTACAAGTGTTTGGCGTTAGTAATTTATAGCGGGTATTTTTGGCGGGAATAAACAGATTTTTATTAAAGTGATGCCAACTTTGGGGTTTTCCCCCCAAATTTAGGGGGAAAATGGTTGCCTAGGGGCATTTTTAGGGGGTACATTTATTTAGGGGAATTTTTAGGGGGTATGTTTCAGAATAGGAGTACCTCTTGAACATTTTCCATAAAAAATGGGAAAAAATAGAAAATAAGTTTCGATTTTGCTGTACCCATACTTAATTTTAAATTTATATTAATTTTTCGCAAAGCTTTACCTATTTTTTATTCTATTATTGTTATTACTACTTTTCTGCCATGTACATAAGTGAATAATAAAACAAATATGGTAGAATGTGTTCTGTTCTACGTTTATTGTCTATTTATTGTCGTTAATTGAAGAATACAACATTTAATTACATATTTAACTTGAATGCACAGAAAAAAATCCCTAGGCACACAATCAGTGTTAAGTTAAATACGAAAAGTTTCAATCGGCTGTTCTTTCTTCAATTTAGGAAATTTTATGACTTTTGTAATGAAACTACTTATATAAATATTGCTATTAAGTATTCTAACATAAACAACTTTATCTACCTACGCAAAATTGCCGACGCTTTTGTTGAGCCCTAGCTTTGGTCGTGACTCTGCACCTTGGGATTTTTGTATGTAAGTATGTCAATGCTTGAATTAAAAAAAAATATTTGAAAAAAGAAAGAAAGTTTAGGGGGTTTTCCAGATTTTTAGTCAATATTTAGGGGTATTTTGACTTGGTTCTAGGGGGACCATTCTGTACGAGTTGGCATCATATTCATTTGAATTATTAGCTGATTTTACATAGGCACTGGTATTTATGTAATAATACTAATTACTTTGTGTGTATAACTTCATAAATAATAATCATTTATTGGCAAAGGTAAGGACAGCAAAATACAAAAGAATTAATTACAAATACCTTTATTAGGCTTCTCCTTCTCTCCGTACCACAATGTAAAAGTGTTAGTCTAGTAAAATAAGCATTTGAACCAGGAAATAATTAGATAGGTACTTACCTACCTAGTAATTATTGTTTATTTACAATGATTTTTATTTTAAAATTTACACGAAAACTGTCTCTTCAGGTGCCCTGTCCGTGATGAAATGTCACAAAGTGGAAGTGGTCACCCTTTTTTTTTTTTTTTTTTTTAACGTGAGGGAAAATCCTCGTAGGATGCTATGCCGGACTCTTACCGACTAAAAAACCTCACGTAACGCGCAACAGCCTATGGTTGAGAGCCCCGGGTAAGCCCTCAGGAAGGATGTCCCGTGACTCCCAACAGACCTACGGCCGCCAATGCGGCCTCGCCCAGGGGGTGGTTCGGGTGCAATCCCGCGTCTATGGGGCGTTTCGGGTGTGACCCCGCTTCTAAGGGGGGGCGTGCGTGAGTGCTCACGTCACGCTGCCGTCATGGGCCTGCTCCTGTAAGGACGGCGAGCGGCCCTCTCACCGTCCTCAAGAAGTGGTCACCCTTTTGACCGGCCGGTGCGTCCTGATGCCGGCCCCAATATCTTGTACTGCTCGTTCGCTCTAACTTTGCCGCTCGGCTCCATACCAAAGTCGAATTTTTAATTAGACGAAGTAAATTGACAGCAATTAATGTCACTTCTTCATACAATGTTGCTTATTTTCTATGACGAAGTGACATTAGCTACTGTCAATTTACTTCGTCTAATTAACAATTCGGGTATAGGTACACCTCTACGCCAGCGGCAAATTTGAGCGAACGGGTAGTAGATAAGTATATTTCGATCGCTCTAGTTTGCCGTTGGTGTAGAGGCGTAGTATGGGAGGCGACCGGCAAGGTTATATATTAAAATACCAGAAATCAAAATGCCTTTACTTAAAATGCATTGGACCAAAATACCCGAATTCGAAATACCTTAACATTCAAAATACCTTATTTCAGTTCACCTTACCTTAAAATGTCTAAACTTAAAATACAAATAATTATTATATCAGAATTCAAAATACAAATTTTCAAATATCCTTAATTTAAAATACCGAAAATAGAATACAATGTGAATATTAAAAAAAAAACCATAACCTACCCAGTTTATCGCTATAACCTACTGGGTATTAGGTATATATTATGCTATACCAGTTCATTATATAGCGCATAGTTAATAAATGAATGATTTAACCCCCCCCCCCCCCCACCTCTAAGTGTAGCCGTAGCTCTGTTGGTCCTTGGGTATCCTTCTGAGGGCTTACCCGGGGCTCCCAACTGTAGGCTGTTATGTAGGATACGTGTGGTTTTTAGTCGGTAGGAGTCCGGCATAGTATCCATGTAGGATTTACCTCATGTTAAAACACTTTGATTCAGAGTTACAAAAGTACTACAGTGGGCTAACGAAAAATCAAAAAAAAAAAAACCACGAAGGCTAAGGCGGCCTTAGTCTTCTAACCTAACCTATCCGAGTCGGGATACTCTGAGTCGAGGTGTTAACCATTCACAGATATATAGCATCCATGTAGGATTTAAATCATGTTAAAAAAAAGGTATTTTGTGTTTGAACATTTTAGGATAAGGTATTTGATAAATTTATATTTTGAGTTTCGGTTATTCGACCGTAAGGCATTTTAAATTATTTATATTATAAATATTTGCCTTTTGAATATTGATATTTCGATTTCGGGTATTTTGGGCTCAGGCATTTTAAGTAAAGGCATTATGATTTCTGGTATTATGACGGTATACCGACCGGCAAACGTGGAGCGAACAGGTAGTACTAATATTTACCCCAAATTATGCACACTAGGACGAGGAAGTTCTGATGTCTCTTAAGACCAGCCATATCGAAACTTGCTTACTGCAGTGATCGTTTCCAAAACTCAGAGTATGAGGGGCTAAAAGCGATAATCTATAAATCTCTAAATACTGGCCATTAGAAAAATTAAAGCTTAATATGTCAACAGCTCAAACAATTTACTAGTATTTCGTCGACAATACGTACTTTATGTCAATTATCAAGTGATTACGCTACTCGACGGTAGATGGCAGGGATCGGATTACTGTCTCTAGGGACTTGTTAGGGAGTAAACTTACCAGTTTACATTGAACTATTGTAAACATTGAAATGTTTAATATTTTGATGTTACGTAAAGGTCTTTATAATTTGGTGGTGTTATTGCTAATGTTTTATTAAATTTTAGGTCTTATTCAATAGCCATAAAGTTCGTATTGCTTTGTTTAAGTTTGTTAATTAGATTGACTATTGACAATAAATGTTATCTCATTATCTTTTGATAAAATATTGATCCGAATTACACGGAGTGTTAAAAGATATGGCAAAATGGTTTGAAATATCCAAAATAGTTTGAAATAACCGTTATTTAAACATACAGTAAAGAAATATATTACAATTTTATAAATGTACAGAGGGCGGCCTTATCGCTAAAAAGCAATCTCTTTCAGGCAACCTTTTTCTCTTTATTCAGGCAAAATCTTGGTTTTAGGAGCTCAATAATATTTTTCAGATCTTTGGAGGCGCTGAGGTCTCTGCCTCTGGTTACAATACTTACAATAGAAGTTCAAATCAAATATTTGTGTTGTGTGACAATATTGGTTTCGGAAATAGTCTTCCTGGGGATTTTTTATCCATAGTAGAGGTTGCTCAGCGGCACCACTTGGTGCACCCGCTGAGTAACCTCTGAGTAAGTACAGATGAGGCTGAATTGGACCTTAAAGATCGGTTTTTATGTAGGTTGCATTGGTGCTCTACCGAGATCTTTTTACTTTACCTACCAAGATCTCAAAATTATTTCTAGTCATAAAAATACATTTTAAATACCACGAATTCAAAATGACAAAAATACGTATTCATATTTTTAACCAACAGTTGGTCTCGTCAGGGGGACCGCTCTATACCTAAATAGAGACAGACGCACGATTAGGTTATGATTAGGTGAGCGGTCCCCGACGAGACAAACTGTTAGTTAACAATATGAATACGTAAATAATATAGCTACCTATAATAATGATAAAGGTTCAATACTTAGGGTAGATAGGTCATAATATAATAGTTATTTTTTTACTTTTTACAGGTTCTTTTATTGTTCTTTTTTTGTGAGTCGGGGGTTTTTTAAATTTTTAATTTAATTTTTTATTTCATGCTTTTTATAGGAGTTTTTTAATATCAACACACGTATAGTTTATCAACAATTATTCAGAACTAATGCGAATTGCGCGGAGTGTGGTTACAGAATTAGAAATACATTCCACTCTTCATATCTTTCGAATGGCTAAACCGATTTTCATAAAACTTGCGGTATCGTGATGTATAACGGTACCTTTCATTTGATACCCAACACGGGTATATTTGAACAAATTTAATTTTTCATCCCCACTTTCACCCCTCATATCTTTGAAATGGCTTAACCGATTTTTATAAAACATAGCTAAGAACACTCTCCCCTAACCCATCTTTCAAACAAAAGAAACAGAATCAAAATCGGTTCATCCGTTTGGAAGCTACGATGCCACAGACAGACTTACACACACACATACACACACACACACACACACACCCACACACACGTCAAACTTATAACACCCCGTCCGGGTTTCCGTCGGGGGTTAAAAACAGATATACAACGCGAAAGTGGATGGACGTAGGAGTCGGGGAAGGCCACGACACACCTACCACGACCAAATTCATCGTGTGTTAGTTGAAGGTGGTGTCAAGAGCCGTAGGAACCGACGTGCATGCATGAAAAGAAAAATGAAAGTTGAAGAAGTGAGGTGTGTATGGACCGTGCCGTGTGGCGCTCGGTTCCTTCTGCCTACCCCGCAAGGGATTTGGCGTGAAGATAGTTAGTTAGTTAGTTAATTCAAAATGTGTTGTATGTTATGTCCTGGAATAATTTTGAGTTTCTAGTTCTAAGAATCAGTGCGTAATTTAATTCCATAATGAGCGAGTCATAAAAAATAAAGAAAAAAGTGACTATTACTTACTACCTATAATAAACTTACTTAAATAGTCATCCAGTCTGAATCAATAATATTTCTTCGAATGGATATATGACAATACGGACTTGCTCGTTATCAATAAGAATTAGATAATATTAATCTAGTAGGTAGATACTCATTTGTACCATATGAAGCGTTCGTAGCCTTGCTGTCTCAATGTTAAGTATATCTGGTGACCACTTTGTGACATTAAATTGTGAGCGTTTCCGTGCTTCGGAAGGCACGTTCCCGGTTATTTATTATTATTTATTTATTTATTAAGTAAGACACACAATACATGATTTAATACATCTCGTACCACAAAACCAGCAAAATGGCAGTCGTTAAGGTTGCGCTAGTCGCTATTTTGTCCATACAAACTTCGGGAGGACATTACTCAACTGTTTGATACCCTACATAGAAAAACAAACATTTTACTGTTTTGCCTCATCATAAACTTTGTCTGTACCGTTCGAGAAATGAGAATTAAAAAACTATTAAAGAGATAGAAGCCATTAAAAATTCGACTTTTCTGCCAAATTTTTAGAAAACTTTCTGTGCAAATAAACAATAAAAGGAGTATAAAAACTCAAAATCTAAGTCCGTTCCGACAAAGTTCATTTCTCAAAGAGTTCAGAAAACTTTATTCTAAGTTGATACATGAAGTACTTTTTTCATAACGCCCTTCCTACCATAGGACCTTTGAGTAAATGCATTATCGCATCTTCTCGCTCTCACTATGCGATGTGAGGTGAAACAGCATGCTTATTTGGCCGAGTTCGAGCGACCGACTAGCGCCACCTTAAGCAAAGTTGAAGGTTTTTAAGAGCGGCTGGAATAATTTACAGCAGACAGTCACAACCTGCGTCTGTCCATATCAACACGGCAATACGGCTCACCACCTATTTGGTGGGACAAAATCTGATGGTGAAATATGGGCATAATATTATGCCTCTGCCTACCCCATCAGGGATAAAAAGCGTGAATTATGTACCTATTTATGTATGTCTGTACAATGTGAAGAGCTCGTAGCCTTGCAGACTCAATGTTAAGTTCTTTACGCTAAGTCTGGAACTTAGGTGGGTGACCATTACGTGACACTTACGAGAGTTTCGATGCTACACAATGCTATTATTATAAAGAGGAAAGATTTGCTTTTTTGTTTTTTTGTTTGTTTCTTTGTAACGAATAGGCTCCGGAACTACTGAACCGATTTGAAAAATTCTTTCACTGATGGGAAGCTACACTCTTTGCAGTGAACATAGGCTATATTTTATTCCCGTATTCTTACGGAAACGGGAACTACGCGGGTGAAACCGCGTGACGTCCGCTAGTCTGTAATATGATAAGGGTTGTGCATCAGTGGCATCCTGCAATTTAGGTATTTCGCTCAAAAGGGGATAAATAGTCGTTATGCCAAGTTCACTTGAAGGCCATATCGAGGCCTTGAAAAATCTCAGCAACTTGCCCCTGCTTGTGTCAACACGATAATAGGCTCTCCACCTATTACGTGGGACTAAGTTTTTTTTAGCGAACGTCACGCAGTGTCAGCCGCGTAGCACACGTTCCCGTGGGATTCTGGGAATAAAATATAGCATATGTTACTCAGGGTGAATGTAACTTTCCAATGGTGAAAGAGTTTTTGGAATCAGCTCAGTAGTTTATGAGTTTATTCATTACAAACATCGCCGTAGAAACTATGGGATGCCTGGGGCTCCGAGGCAAAAAAGAATTACTCAACTAGCTCAACGCGTGAAAATTATGTTATAATGCTAATTTGATTGCTTTCTGTTTAGTCCCTAGGATATGTAGCGTATTTGAAGACCCTACCCCCCCCCCCCCCTAGTTAATATTTGTGCAAAATTTGAATCAAATCTATTGAGTAGTTTTCGAGATCTTTCGGACAAAGCAAAGCAAACAGACAAAAAAATTCTAACTATATTTTCGGCTTCAGTATCATACGCTGAACACCCAGCGAGTATTTTTTTTAAATATTTCCAATGTACCTACAGTTTTGACTTTTCTATCATTTTATTATATGTATTGATAGATTGGGGCAGAGGATTACGGAGAAAACGGGTGGCTCCCGCTTAAAGACGTTCCAGGTGCAAAGGCTAGCTATAGCCATTCAACGTGGTAATGCGGCTAGCGTTATGGGCACCTTTGCACCGGGAACGGTAATAAGCTATTATTGATTGCTTATTATTGCTATTTTATTTTATTTTATTTTTTGTAATTTTTGTAATTTTCTAATGTGACTTTTGTATTTTTTTTATACTACTTAGGTGGCAGACAAGCTTACAGCCCACCGGAAGGTTGGTAACCGTAGCCTATAGACGTTTGCAACACCAGAGGCGCTACACACGCGCTGCCGACCCGGGCGCAGGTTGTGACGACCACAGTTGAAATTTTTCAAGCCGCCCGTAAGGCCTTCAACTTGGCTTAACGACTGTCATTTTACTGACAACCGGGACCAACGGCTTATCGTGCCTTCCGAAGCACGGAAACGCTCGTAAATAAATGTCACAAAGTGGTCCACGTGGTGGTCACCCATCCATGTCCGGCCATAGTAAATGTTGCTTACTGCAGTGATCGTTTACAGAACACTGAGTCCGCGGGGCCACGAGCGCTTCTATGTATGTATGTATTATTATTAAATAAATATAATATTGCAAACATAGACAGATACACAAAAGTATTTCTTTTTCCTATGTATAATATTAGTATAAAAGTGTAGAAGATCAATGACCTGATGAAGATAGTAGGGAGTACTGGATGCGGAAGGCGCAGGACTGTGTATTGTTGCGTAATTTGGGACATGCCTACTTCCAGCAGTAGACTGGCATAGTCTGATTTTTGCAGTTCTTTTATTTGAATGATACCTATTATATCAAAGACTTCTATATAAACTGAGGTAGACATGCCCTACGCACCGATTTTTAAAACCTATAAACTGAGCTAATTAGCAGCGTTGCTCGCACTGTTGTGAGTCAAAACTTTGAAAGTAGGTGCTCGACTTGCAATCGGAGTCCATACGCCTTCTCTTTTACTCTTTTTCTACTCGTATATTGCTATTGTGCGTGGTGACAATTACGTAAAAAATATTTATAAGTGAGTGTTAGTCTTATTAATGTGTGTATCTGAGGATTGCTTTTGAAATCTCGTTTGTTAGAGTACGGCGCGTCTACCTCAGTTATATAGAAGTCTTTGATTATAATATGCTAACCTATTATCTATTTAGTTAGTAGGTAGTAGGTATAGTATATAAATCATTATATTATAGTACTAGCGGACGTCACGCGGTTTCCCCCGCGTAGTTCCCATTCCCGTGGGAGTACGGGAATAAAATATAGCCTATGTTCACCGCAGGGAGTGTAGCTTCCCAACAGTGAAAGAATTTTTCAAATCGGTCCAGTAGTTCCGGAGCCTATTCGTTACAAACAAAAAAACAAATCTTTTCTCTTTAAAATATTTGTATAGATAGGTACCTATTAGGTATAATATGCATAATATAAAATATTCGTATAGATAGGTACCTATTATAATATGCATATTATAATAGGTACATACCTATCTATACAAATATTTTAAAGAGGAAAGATTTGTTTTTTTGTTTGTAACGAATAGGCTCCGGAACTACTGGACCGATTTGAAAAATTCTTTCACTGTTGGGAAGCTACACTCTTTGCGGTAAACATAGGCTAGATTTAGCATGCTAACCTATTATCTATTTAGTTAGTAGGTAGTAGGTATAGTATATAAATAATTATAAGTATTATAGTATTGGAGGTTATTGTCTTTTCAAGTTAATGAACAAACCAAACAGTGACAAATAATAAAACTGTAAACATTATGGTCAATAATTTCGCCTTGATAAAGTATGTATATCTGACTCATTCGTACTCGCTATCCTTATCTCAGGAGCTGATAATATTACGATAACAGATAAGAACGCACCTAAACCACCATTTTGTTTTAGTACTTTTACAGCTGTGTCCAGTGCTATTGTGTTGAGAAAAAAAAAAGAAAATTTTAAATGAGTTTTTATTCTGTGTCTTGAAGAAAAAAGAGGTGAATATTTTACTTGAATTGGCGGGAAATAGTTATATTTTGTGACAGTTTTTTACTTTTTTATGCGTTTTAAGGAAGTAGGTATGTAAGAATGTACCTATGTACTTATTATTTATCAGTTCTCTTATGTATATTGAGGTTATTGTGTCATAGATTAGGTACAGTTTTATACTAAGGTGTGGTAGGTTGAGTCGATATTATAAAAATACCGATACCGTCATGATGTTTTGTACGTGATGGACTCCAAAATTGAACTTAACCAGTGTGTCACACAGTGTGTGTGAGAACATCTCTGTCCTCAATATTGAAAAAGAAAAAAAAAGATTTTTTTTTCGCTAGATTTGTAACGACTTAGGCTTTGTTTTAATGTCTTTTCTTATCTTTGGGGTATCTCCGCTAGAGATCTCTTATGCCAAAATCAAGTAAATATTTTGCCGAGAAGATGTATCTTTTTTAATGCTGAGATTATGGTACACAGTAGCGTAGGTATTCACGTATGTCCAAGTTTGGACTAAGTGCTACTCCAGTAAAACGGTGGATCCTTAATTAGGGCTATCTGTGGAGGTTTCCCGTTCGGGTTGCGAGTTCCCGGTTCATGGTTTTCAGTTACTGGTTTCCAGCTTCCTGTGAGCTCAAAAATTCATGTTATCAGTTAAAACTAGTTCGTTTGAAGATTTGTTATCAATATTTATTTTCATCAAATGATTGCTGAGATATTTCCAAGAATATTATTGTTATCAACAAATACTCATAGAGTTTTGACAATATTGCATTTTCAGTATGACCGTATTATAGCTCGGCAAAAAGGACATGGTCTCTTTTTTTTAACGTGGGAGAAAAGCCTCATGAATGCTATTGCTTCTACCGACATGACTTCTATCGACTAAAAAACTTCACGTATCCTTCCTAACACCTTACGGTTGGGAGCCCCGGGTAAGCCCTCGGAAGGATATCCTTCCGAGGGCTTACCTTACAGTGGTAGCCGTTTGTCTGTTGGGAGTCCTGGGATATCCCAGGACTCCCAACAGACCAACGGCTACCACTGCGGCCTCGCCCTGGGAGAAGGACAGAGTCTAGAAACGGAATTAATATTTTGAATGCTGGTTACATTGTCAAAAGGATGTCATACTTATACAGTTTTCATAAGACGATGAATTCGAATCAAAGCCTAAAATAAATTTTAAAAAAATCAAGACGCTGCCAACAACGTCACATATCAATCAATCAATCAATACATGTAATAAAATCGTAGCTGTCTGTTTGTCTGTACGTTTGTGCACGCTAATGTCAGCAACCGCTCAACCGATTGCAATGCGGTTTTCTTTATACGTTACGGTTGGCTCCATTTATTATTAAAGTGTTTGTTCCATGTCAATTGGTTCATAAATAAAAAAGTTATATTAATTTAAAGAATTAGATAGGTACATTTAAAATGCAGCGTACGAAGTCGCAGGCAACAGCTAGTTAAGATTATTTTTGAAAAGCAATTAGTATGCTAACTGATCATAAATTTTCTTTTTCCATATTTAAAGTTAACGTCACATAATGTCACTCAATAAACCAAGTTCTACAATTTGATTGGTAGATTTTAATAACGTTTATTGGCAACTGTATGTATACTGATTGGTGGTTCTTTCTAGCGGGTACTTGATGCAACTGCACAGTGGCGCTTTTATAATTGTGTACTTTTTTGCCAAGTTATAGTCAGTTCGAATCAAAGATGCTCATTTCAAAGATCTCTTTTACGGCACCTGGTAAATATCAAGCTGACCATGACACAAGCTTTGCACTAATCGTTTTTACTGCTCGTTCGCTCTAACTTTGCCGCTCGGCTCCATCCATACTAAAGTCGAATTTTTAATTAGACGAAGTAAATTGACAGCAACTATTGTCACTTCTTCATTCAATGTTGCGTATTTTCTACGACGAAGTGACATTAGCTACTGTCAATTTACTCCGTCTAATTAACAATTCGGGTATACGCCTCTACGCCAGCGGCAAAGTTAGAGCGAACGGGTAGTAATTATGTTGGAGATATGCTTAAAGAAACTTTCAGCTTTCAATTATAAGGTGTGTCCTCCGCGGGCTCTGCAACTATACCGTTTGATTTCGTAGCATATGGGCGGCCGTCTTGGGACAGGAGGCTTCACCCGGGGCCTCCCAACCATAGGCTGTTGGGCGTTACGTGAGGTTTTTTAGTCGGTAGGAGTCCGGCATAGCATCCATGAAGGATATTCACGCAGGTTAAAAAAAAAGGCATATGGGCTGCTAGACCCCGTGCGTGTGCTAGCACACTCCATTGACCCCACATAGAACCTTAGATATACTTACCACAACCGCATGCGGCTGAGAAACCACATGACAATGGAACCGCCCTAAGTCCCCGTTACGTTAAAAATCAACACATCGGGGACCTATTTAAATAATTGTTTTTATTTTTGTTTTATTCCAATAACTAGCTTAAAAGAGATCACTTCTGGCTAAGCCGTCCAAAAATTAGTGTACTTTCACCTGCTATCTGTGTGCTTTGACACACTGGACGTTGAATTACGGGATATAGGCAGTTATAAATGAACGTCATGATGGCGGGACCCCGCCAGATTTTGTGAATATCATGCAATAAGGATTTAATACACTTTCTCTACTATTTCATACTTTCATAGTAAAATTTTACACCCATAAAATTACTAAATATCCTGCAAAGAAAGTGGTCCCGCTATTTTGACGTCATAATGGAGGTACCACTATTAAATTAAAGAAAAAACATGACGTGATCTTAAAACTGACCACACAAAATTTTAATACGATATAGTACAACAACTTAAGAATCATTGTTATACTTATAAAACTGCAATTTCAATAGAAAACAAACCCTTCCAAATTAAAACCGTAAGAAACAAAACGCCTGTACAAATTGCAAGAGCATAAAAGAATACTTATGTTAATTGGCTTTGATACTTTTTCTTTAGGCGCTTTTCTAATGTAAACATAATAAACGTGTTTTCTATTGAAATTGCAGTTTTATAAGTAAAACAATGATTCATATGTAGTTGTACTATATCGTATTAAAATTTGGTGTGGTTAGTTTAAGATCACGTCATGTTTTTTCTTTAATTTAATAGTGGATCCGCCATTATGACATCAAAATAGCGGGACCACTTTCTTTGTAGGATATTTAGTAATTTTATCGGTGTAGAATTTTACTATGAAAGTATGAAATAGTAGAGAAAGTGTATTAAATCCTTATTGCATGATATTCACAAAATCTGGCGGGGTCCCGCCATCATGACGTTCATAGTTATAAACACTGTTGGGAATCATCCGTCGTACGACTGTAGGTAATGGTACATGGTACCTACAGTACGTAATGTTTTAGTCGGTAAGAATCCGGCATAGCATCTGGGAAGGATTTTCCAACGTAAAAAAAGCCTGGTCAAAGGTTTGATCCTCTTTGATCATTTTTTTTATAAAAAAGTTATGTAGGGACTTCGTAGTATAAAAGATTGTAAGTAAGCACTTTTGTATGTAAGCGTAATGAAGAAAGAAAGAAGAAAGAAAAAGATTTTTTATTCCACTTAGAAAATACATATCTAATAATGGCAATAAAAAATAAAAGTAATATATAGAAAGTAGAATAACGGCCACCTCTCAGCGTAATGCTGTCCACCTGCGCTAATAGGCAGATAGCGCTGATTTTCAGGGGTGGCCGGACCCCACTTGACAGGGGCACCGTTAATTTAAATAAATATCCTAATATAAAATCATTTTTATCTCTTTTTTACTATCACGCGAACATATGACAACCTATTATTTTTCTCTAAGAACGAACGAACGTAATCCTACAATAAAAACATACAGAAAACACAATGACCAAAACCATAAAGATTTTTAATTAGAGCTGGCGACATTCACTACTTCCGTCTCCGAGAGACACCACAGTCCACACCAGACGCAGCCAACCAAGCCAACGCGCCAGCCATGTATCAACCAATGTATGGCTCCAGACCCAAAAGTAGGACGATCGTCATTGAGTTTCTGATAAACTAGTTCTTTTTTATCGTACGGTACAGTCCTTAAAGTAATATAGGTAGAGGAAATAGTCAGTAACAGTACTTGCTGGTTGGGGTGCGGGGTCCTACTAACATCGTCGGGACCCCAATGGTTCCGATTGTTTTCATGGTGCATTATGGACAACGGATTAGCGACCACTTTCCTTCTGTGGAGGAGTTATGCCACTCCGGCTAAGACAGGAGCAGCCCACCTCTGGGTTCCTCGGCCGCCGTGTCAGTATTGTAAATATAGAATCAACTGGCGGACGTCACGCGGTTTCACCCGCGTAGTTCCGGTTCCCGTGGGAATACGGAAATATAATATATAGCCTATGTTCACCGCAAAGAGTGTAGTTGAGTAATAAAATTACCAGTAGTTCTGCCAACAGAACTAGTCAACAGAACAGGTGGGAGTAGAGGGTTTCCCCCGCGTCCCGTCTCCCGTCTCCCAACAGTGAAAAATTTTTTCAAATCGCTCCAGTTGTTACGGAGCCTATTCGTTACAAACAAACAAATTTTTCCTCTTTATAATATTAGTATAGATAGTATGGATAAAGTTTCACGACTGCCTCAGTGGCGCAGTGGTAGGTTTAGTGGATATAGGTCTCGGTATCCAAATTGAATCGAACCAAGTAATTTTGAAGATTCGTTGCGCTGTGTAAAAAATGTACCGCAATTACAATGATATATAAAAAACTATAGATACGTTACCAACACTGAAAAATGGCAACAAAAAAGTCAGGCAATTGCCTTATTTTTCATACATGCTACCATAGATAATTTCAAAGAAATTCTTTTTTTGAATGTATAAAATATTTGCTGTTTTTGAAAGCCATGATGTTCGTGCATGACGTGTCTATATTTTATTACGTCGTTGCGCAATTATAATTAGTTATTTATCGAATTAATATTTACAGGAAAATGGGCGGGAATCTGGTGGCAGTTTTGGCATTCGCAGTGTTGATCGCTGGCATCATTTGTGAAAACAGTAGTAAGTAGCGACATCTATTATCGACGTTCTTAAATAATCCGTGGAGGTACTCATAGCTGAGGACTATTTAGTAATCTGTGGCTGAGGAGCGAAAGTTTTTGATGTAAAAAAAAAACGTAAGCTGTATCCACACTACAACACTATAATAAAAGGGAGGGAGCGGAGCAGTTACCCAATATGTCAAGAAATTTGAAACCAAATTAATTTAAGCACGGGCTGTACCTGTTGCAATAAGAGCTCGAATTATGACACAAAAGAAGGCACTGTTAGCTAAGTATAAAGTGGCTTAGTAGATTGTTTTTTTTTTTTTTTCTTCTTGTTTTTGGACTTTCTTGGTTTGAGAGTATGCCAAAGTCAAGTAAATTTCATTGTGAAAATATAAATCATTTTCATATTATGATTCTTCTTATGAGCAGCGTATTCATGTATGTCCAAGTTTGGACTAAGTTCTACTCTAGTAAGGCGGTGGTACCTTACTAGGGCTTGCTGTGGAATTCTTCGACAAACCTAAAAACTCGCGTTTCACTGCGCTTTATCACTTTCCAACACTTTTGCACGTTGTCGAACCTTTATGTTTAATAATCCACCATAAATTACACATAAACACTCGAAATTACACTAGTTTTGAAAAATTATTAAAACACAATGTACTGCTTGTCTGAAAGTTTCCCGCCGAATCCTAATAGATTGTTTTTTTTTTTTTTCTTCTAGTTCTTGGACTTTCTCGGTTTGAGAGTATGCCAAAGTCAAGTAAATTTCATTGTGAAAATATAAATCATTTTCATATTATGATTCTTCTTATGAGCAGCGTATTCATGTATGTCCAAGTTTGGACTAAGTTCTACTCTAGTAAGGCGGTGGTACCTTACTAGGGCTTGCTGTGGAATTCGTCGACAAACCTAAAAACTCGCGTTTCACTGCGCTTTATCACTTTCCAACACTTTTGCACGTTGTCGAACCTTTATGTTTAATAATCCACCATAAATTACACATAAACACTCGAAATTACACTAGTTTTGAAAAATTATTAAAACACAATGTAATGCTTGTCTGAAAGTTTCCCGCCGAATCCTAATAGATTGTTAGACGGCACTTATCTCAAGAACTGTCAAGCCGACATGGAAATAGTAGTTTTCGATACAAGTGTGGGATTTCTGTTATTACAACGAGTTACGACAGGTGTTGACCCGAGCCGAAGGCGAGGGTAGACAGTCGGAACGAGTTTAAATAACAGTCCCACACGTTGTATTGAACAACTATTTTTAATACAGTTGCGAAAAAAATAAGCAATGTTATAAAATAATAAAATCACAACAAACCTGAATATCCAAAATGGCGCCAATCGTAAAAGAATATATACCTTCCTAAGCAGAGACTATGGCAATGCACTTCATACAGCCAACTATTTTTATTTTTATAAAATTAATTTGGCCGATACTTATACTAATTTATGCTTAAATTTTAATTAAAATTACTTTTAATCTGATATTGAAAGAAGTTAGTATCTTTTTTTAGAAATATTTGCATGAATAGACATTATTTTGACAATTGGGAAAGAAAACGCACGAGTGCGGGAATGGGAAAGAAAAAAGCACGAGTGTGTAATAGCCCACATCCCGAACGCTATACGTCCCTGTAATATGCCACTTTTTGAGCAACTGTTGTTGGGGAAGGCTAAAAGTTTGCACCATGCTAAGCGTAATTATCATTATGCATGATACCATATCGAAAAGTCAAGCAGACTCTCACAGATTTAAAAAAAAAAAACTTTTGTTTATTTTTAAGCAATGCAAAGTATGAAATACGTACCAGTCCCGCCATCTAGTATCGAGTAGTATAACTTACACTATCAATTTTCTTTCAGCTAACGCTCCCCCGCCCAAAGAAATAGCGGAAAAGTCTGGCATTTGTAGAATATGTTCGTGTACAGAAGAAAAAGTGGACTGCTCTGCTCGAAATATTACTAAATTCTTTAGCCAGCAAGAATGGGCAGGTATGTATGGTTGGTTAAAGTGGGATGGGGTTGCAGAAAGTGAGAAGTGCGGTACGATTCTAAGTAAAATTTGTTCCCGCTCCCTCTTCCCGCGGGAACTAATTCCCGGGAAAAAAGTGGCATATGTTTCAGACTATAATTTACCCCTTTTTTTTAATGTGAATGAAAATCCATCATGGATGCTATGCCGGACTCCTACCGACTAAAAAACCTCACGTAACGGCCAACAGCCTACGGTTGAAGCCCCGGGTAAACCCTCGGAAGGATGTCCCAGGACTTATAATTTACCCCTGTAACAAATTTCAGTCCATTCAGCCGTTAGAACCACACATCCACACTCACAAGCAGTTTGGGAGTTACAGTAGCGCGACTAAAGTGATGTGACTAAATAGTGCGGACGCACCACCTCTATGTTGACTGTTCGATTCCCACCTCGATACAAAAATTGGTGTGATTTATAATTATTTGTCTAGAGAGTCTGGTTGTTTCTATGTTAGGTACATATTTACATACTAGCTGACCCCCACAACTTCGTTTACGTCACATAAGGTGTATGAAGATGAGGTATTTCTTCATCAGATTCATAAAGCAACGTGTGAAACTGCCCTGTTTGCTTAATCATAAAACAGCTTAAAGCAAAAGCAAAAACTTTTTTATGATTAAGCCAACACGCTAGTTTAGATTTACCCTCACATTCAAAGAAATCCTTACAATTAAAATTTTCAAAATATCTTCTATGTAATAGATTCTTAAAAGTGTCACAACTTTTTAATATATAAACCGATTGGCATGAAATAAACACTAAATGTTAAGTGGAGCTAATTTCAACACAATAAAAAAACCGCATTGCAATCCGTTAAGCGGTTACTGAGATTAGCGTGCACAAACGTACAGACAAACAGATATACAGACATACAGACAAACAGACAAAATTAAAAAAATCTTTCTTTTGGGTTCTATTGCGTTCAGAAAGCCCCCCTATAATATCTTTTCTTATTTATCTTCCGACAACGACCTGTTACGATTTTACTATATTATTGCTTGATTGATTTTGAATATTAAAGTAAAATTTTCAGAGAAATAAATATATTAAGTATCCAAAATTTTTTATTTCCAGATTTAAAAGAACTAAAACCAAAACTGATAGATCTATCAGAAAACCCGATCACCAACGTGACAATGATGGCTGACCTTCCGGTGGAAGTCCTCAACTTATCCAGATGCAGCATTGAGATCTTAGACAACGCTAGCTTTAAGGGTTTGCAAGATATGAGAGTGCTGGATCTAAGTCATAATAAGTTGACCATGGATAAGCTTAGTCCACATGCTTTTGAGGTAAGCAAAAACATTAAGGCTGCAATGTTCGACCTTGACAAATCCTAAGGCAATTCGAACGATTGCAGCGTACGCCTTTGCCGGATTTCATTCGATTCTAATACATTATATTACTGTTACTAGCCGACTTCACGCGGTTTCACCCGCGTAGTTCCCGTTCCCGTGGGAATACGGGAATAAAATATAGCCTATGTTCACCGCAAAGAGTGTAGCTTCCCAGCAGTGAAAGAATTTTTCAAATCGGTCCAGCAGTTCCGGAGCCTATTCGTTACAAACAAACAAACAACCAAAAAAACATATCTTTCCTCTTTATAATATTAGTATAGATAAAATCTGAGGGGTTTTAAAAAAAAATCTATACTAACGTAAAATATTGTTCTAAAGACCAATATCTATTTTATGACAAGTTTTAATGAGAATTAAACTCATATACTTAGATAAAAAAAGTACATTACTTGTTAAGATTTTTTGAAATAAGTATTTCTCATTTTTCGAGAGCGATTTCGATCGAACAAAGTATTCCTAATCGTGTTTGATTTGCAAAAAGCAAGAATATCTAATAAATTACAATAATATAGTTTAATCAGATCAAATCGAAGAATATTTCGTAGTATAAAGTTCATACCAAGATGTGTCTCTTTCGAACATACAAGCCTTAATAGGGGAAATATGACGTGTATGAAATTCAAACATATTCGCATAATCTCTCGGGCTCTTTAAGCGGAGATGAATAGGAAGATCATAGGGCCACCGATTTGAGGGTCACTGTTTTTAGTTTCGTGGACTGTAGGAGTGGTCCCCAATTTGCTAGATACAGATAGGTACCTATCGGCTTTCCATCAGTCGGGCGCAATTTGGACGAGCTTAATAGGTAAAAAAGAAACAAGTCGACAAGGACTGTGCAATTAATGACAAATCAATCACTGGCGATGGTTTTTAAACCACTTTTGTCTCAAGTCTTCAGCTGGGGCCATACGCAAAGTCATCTAAGTCAAACAGGCCATTTTATCGCTGCAGTAGCAAAGGCCAGGCCAACCACGGCTCATCTCTCCAAACGCCCGAAAAATGAAAGATTCGCCACCAAAACCAAGCGATCAAGAATCTTAATTCAGAAGATAAATTAACCATTCACTCTTCGACAGTACCCAGCATTGCCAAAACGTTTTGTGCTGTTAAATTCTTTATTATACTTTTAAATTTTCCAGGGTCGCTACGCAGCCACAGAATACGAGCCCCTCCTCTCAATGAGGGTGTTAAACCTGGCTTATAACGATCTACACTCCCTCCACCAAGACTTGTTCGAGCATATCTCCAAGCTGGAAGAGCTGGATATCAGTGGAAACCCTCTTACAATGATAGATCATGGCACCATGATCGCTATATCTAGTGTTACTTCATTGAAGGTAAGAATCGAGGCAGAACTGCCTTCTAACCTAACCCATCCGAGTCGGGGTGTTAGTGTAAAATTCTGTTCCCGTTTTTGCTTCCTAAGTGGTAATAAATGAACAGGGCGACTTTCGGCAGCAATTTCTTGGAAAGGACTGCTATGTAAGAAACATTCTAAGGCATACCAACCAATAGAACACATGTCTTATCAGCACTGTCTGCTGTTGGAAGTTGAAATTAGGAGTAGCTCTCAAAAGATTAGTACTAAATCATAGAGAAGAAAAATAGATTACACACATTACCTATGCTTCGACCGGCATTCTATACAATGTCTAGGTATTCTACATATACATTTCCTAGGCAAAGTGTAAAATAGTTTAAACATTTAATATCACTTCATACATTGTCTGAACGACCCCGTCATTCTATACAATGCCTAGGTATTAATGCCTGCATTATACACATTGCCTATAACAGTAAGTATACACTTGGAATTTCTGCCAGTATACGTGTCAGTATTGGTTATATATCTTAGGACCGACGACTGTCACCAAACAACCTATCCCTTTTCGTTTTAACACGGCAAAGGGGGTAGGGGCGTCTAATAAGAATGGGTCTGCCAAATTGATGTACATGCGAGTACATAAATTTGGCAGACCTTTAGAACGGCTGGACCGATTTCGCCACTTCATTTTTTTTTAATTAGTTGTAGCCAGCGCAAGGCTGGTATCAAAAAAAATTAAGCAAAAAAAAAATTATATGGCGCATGGCGGAGCAAAGTTCGCCGGGGTCAGCTAGTTTTTAATTAATTTGAAAATGAAAAGGGTATTTTTGGATTTTTTTTTAAAACCATATCCGAAATTGCAAACCGCTTCGTCAAACTGTTCGAGCCGGTTACAATTTCTTAAGCATAACGCCACGATTTCAAAATATTCTCTACTTAAATAAAAAAAAAGCCTAAACTATCTCCAGTTTTCATTTTGAAAAAAAACAAGCGATTTCAAATCATTTTTCACTCCCAGGTTCTAAGAATGCGATCCTGTCAACTGACCGAAATTCCAGAGAAGTTCCTCCACACTCCAAGACTGCTGGAACGTCTGGATCTAAGCGATAACCGCTTAACTTCAGTACCGCAAGAGTTGGATGAGACCAAGAACTTGGTCTTTTTGAACTTGAACCAAAATAAGATAACGACGCTTGACATGGATTCCTCGGAACATTTGTAAGTTGATTATAAGTAAATACTTATAGATAACTTAGGAAATTTTACACAACGGCCAAATTAAGTTAATTAATATCCCTACTAACCTACTAAGTTATATTATAAAAGCGAAAGTAACTCTGTCTGTCTGTCTGTTACGCTTTTACGCCAAAACAGCTGGAGCGATTGTGATGAAATTTGGTATAGGGATAGTTCGAGGCCCTGGGAAGGACATAGGCTATTTTTAAGCGACTGTGCAAAGAAAGGATTATGAATTTACGATATATCGACTCTTACGCGATGCGATAACGACTTCTACGCGGTCGAAGTCGCGGGGAACAGCTAGTAACGTATATATTTTTAAATAGGTACTAATATTATAATTGTGAAAGTTTGTGAAAATGTTTGTTCTCAATAACGCTCTATATCACGGCTAAACAGATTTGGCTTAAAATTCGGTACATGGATAAATTATGTTCTAGAATAAGAGACTTACGGACTGAGGTTCGGAATAATAAAAAAGAAACAGTTACAATCATTGATTAGGTATATACTCGTATTTAATTAGGTGGGGCTTATTACATTTCAGAGCATTATTATTAAAAGTACTTGACCGTAATTCGAAGCTTATATAATGAGATAGGCATATCCGTTACCCGTAGGCTTATCTTACTCATGTTTGATGACGTATTTCCGTCGACTCACCAGCAGATGGCGCCACCTGTGAACTTATAAAAGAACATGGCGTCCACTTTGTCCTCATTGGCGTTTTGATTCCCGTAGCAAAAGGTTATAGCAGGAACACCTGCTAGTGCATTTATTTTTTCTAGTTACTAGTTATATACCTAGTAAAGTTATAAAAAGTGACTTGGGATGAAGTTAGTGAATTTACAGAAATAATTATTTAACGGCTTTGCCGTTCGTTTGAATATACAGTGAATCTAAAACAAGTGACTTGTGATTGAAGTAAGTGAACCTACAGACATATTTAACGGTTTAACCGTTCGTTTAAGTCTCAGGTATGTTTTTACTTCATACTTTTACGATCACATATGAGTGTGATACGTCATAACGTGAAAAACCTATTATTTTAAAATAGCACGTAAACCTTTCGAGGTTGCAGTTTCTTTTATTTAATATCTTTAGTTACAGCTAATACCAAACTGATTTTATAGATTGTATTCATAGGTACTAATACTTTTTTTTTAGATATTATTTGCTTCGTGTATGTACAGCGTAAGTACCGCCGAATATAGAAAATATTTTCAAAATATTTTTATACCTACCCACATAAAGGCACATTAATTACTAGATGTTCCTATACATGTAAAATATGGCCTATTATGGGTAAAATCGTAATCATCCCCTGTTTCTGAATACGTACGAGTGTGTCAAAGTAATAACTAAATGTTCACCATGAAAGTAGTACTTAAATTTTAGGTACCTAACATAATACTATTTCTTTTAGTTTGGTTTCTTGATAGAAATGAATCCTCCATCCTTAGAAAGTGAGCTAATTCCAAGTGGAGTATTTCAGAAGCGCGCTCTGAGCTCCAGTTACTGTATTAGGTACGTCAAATAGCTACAGTTCCAGCTCATTTAGCTCGAACTTCAAATAAGGGCGATCGCGACGCCACGTGCATTGTCGTAAGTGGAGTAAAAGAAGCCGACTTCCACTAAATCAGATAAGGATGATGGAAATAGGTTAGTTATTTCTTATTACCTAACACTGGTGCTGACCAAGTGTAAATTTCTTCACAGATCAGAGGTTAAATTACGAGGATGATAGAAACAATCATCCTTGCTTCGTATTTTATATAGGGACAGCATTAAAAGAGATTTCGGTTACCCAAGATCCTAAGACACAGTATAACCTAAGAGGTTGATAGACACGTTTTGGCGACAAATTGCCTTGATAAGATAATATGCTGATACCCACTATTGTAAAATCATGGTCCTGGGTTCGTCAACCTAAACAAAAACGGGGAGATCCGACAATTCGAATCCCTGCTACATTTTGAAAAAGCTGACAAGGTTCTTTCTGCCAAAAGGCTTTTGCTGCCAAAACCTTTTGTATTTTTAAACAAAGAGAATCTTTTGAAAAACTTAAGTTTCTTCGAAAATATTTATGACAAAATTGAAGACCTACTTTAATAATAGGATTTCCATAAATCTTTTATCAATTTATTACAAATGGCTTGCGGCCATAGATCTGATTTCATATATTATTTTCAGAATTGTCAAAGACCCAATTCTTAAAAATTAACCTTGATAAAATATCGTCTTCAAACACATACATTTTCGAGGCTGAAGCCTTTTCAACGGCACTCGGGAAGGCATGCATTTTGGTCTTCGATCTCCAAAAAGGATGACCCCGAAAAAAGTTCATCCAAATCATTACGCCAGCCTTCGAGAGGATCAGGCGTCAAGATCAGATCTCCATCGAATAGAGTCCAGATTCCATTGTACCAAGAGCCTTTTTAGGCCTGTTTTACAGTTACCACTCTCGAGGGGTGTGTACAATATCCATAATAATTGGGCATACGACAGTGACTGTCCCTTCAATTATGAAATTTCTGAGCTTTAGGCTCTCAAAGAGACTGAGAAGTTTAACATCCCCTGCCCATACCAGCAAAGGAAACGCTAACCAGTAACCACCCTCGAGGGGTATGTACAATATTGTGTATCTATAATAATTGTAATATACGATAGTGACCAGGCGTACGATAACATACTAAGTAACCATGCAAGGATGTCCCTTCAATTACGAAATTTCCGAGCTCGAGGCTCTCAAAGAGACGAGGAGAGGTCTAACATCCTCTGCCCACACCAGCAAAGGAAACACTAAATGATATGACCCTGTCATTCTATGTCGGTCAGTTAACTCTGTACAAAATACGTTGGTAAGGAACGAGAGTACCAAAAAGTTTTAAATTTATAAAAGGGTACCGCATTCCCTTTATCCAGAAACTCCAATCCGTCCTGCACGGTATTCGAGAGGACGCAGGTTCGAATCCTGCTCAAAACTGATAACCTTCCCACATTTAAATTTACACCGAACTCTGTTCAAGTCCCGTCCTGACAAAGTTGTAAAATTTTCACTTTATGTTAAAATGCTATGGAAAACTTGACTAAGGTGGAATACTAATCGCTTTAAATACTTAAGAATCCATACAACGAACTCTTTTTAAAAAGGTTTCCTTTTTAACTGAAATTACCACATTGTGCAATGGTTCAAAAGATGAATGCTCAAGGCACTCTAAAACTAGTTCCTTTGTCACCAAGTTTGTCTCCACTTTTCCTAACTTCAAATAGCGATGGGTCATCCGCCCAGAATTCAGTTTTAGGACATTGTACGCCTTTGTGAAGCCAGAATAATTCTATCTTTCAGCATGTTCCGTTTACCAGATTTCCTCCAACCACGAGATTGGATGTGCAAAATACATCTCAGTCAAGCTTATTTTCATGATAAAGCTGACGTAGTGTACATTATTCTTTCTCAGAGCACATTCTTGTCTTCCGCTCGGGTAAGCCGCACCCAAAACATTTTCGTTTCTCACCATCTGGGTACCTCGATTTCTATAGAATAAGAGTATTCAAATACTCGTCTACCTACACAAAATCTCATTTTGCGCATCAAAATCCTGTTACTCTTCACAAACACGTACAAATAGCCTTGAAAACTCTTCAAACTTAGGGATGGTTAGACAATTGGGAGAAAACAATAATAGGTTCCCAAAGAAACCTCTCATATCGTTATGCGATAGACATAGAACTACCTGAAAGTCCAATACCAAAAGAAAAGATATTAGACATAAAAGGAAGATTTATTTAATTCCAAATTAAAGAAACTTAGTTCTTTTAAAGAAAATTCAAACTTGGTGGGTCTTTTGAATTTTTACCACTTTCGCAATGCCTAGAGGTAGCTTTACCTCAGCGTCACATTCGGTCAATCCCCTAACCGACAACCCACTGAAGAAAATAGTAGTGCACGGAGTGGTACAAGTGGAACTCCAATAGTGGGTCCGCAATTACCGGTTCTCGACAATTTTACAAGCTTTCCATCCGAGATGCTTTCTTACCACGGACGCGTCAGATTTCGCTTGGGAGCCCAGCTAGAAAACATTTCTCTAACAGGCTCGAGGGCCTAGAATAACAAAGATTGCACTGCATCAATAGAGATGTTAATAATCTTACACATGATTCGAAATCATATACCGGTACTGTGTAACAGTCTGTACTCATTCAAAGCAGTTGTAGTCCATCCCCCCCAGAGGGACGAGACCAAATCAATTGCCTTGACGAACTTAACTCGTCAGCTTGCGTGTAATGGTCCGACATCAAATTGACTTCACCATACACTGCATTCCGAGCCGATACCATATGTATCAGCTCCTCCGGGTATTTTTTGTGAGCATCCTGCTTCAAACACCACTAAGGCAAGATTGCCTACAAACAATATTCCTATTATGAAATGGAGAACACTACACATAATAGGCCTGTTTGTAATGTGTGGATATTACTTTCACCACCATTTTTAATACCCAAGATGCTGTCACACCTTAATCGGTCAACAGAAGTGTTTGTGGTGTCGCGATGGCACAAGGTAATAATAGAGGGCAGATCTCAAAGCGAGAGCTCTGTAAGCTCCATTCGTTCTGCAGAACCTGCAAAAGAACCTAATAAACATTATTTCTTTCCTTCTACTAAACACCTCGACAGGTCTCCCACCACCTCACATAGAGAATCTGTGGAAATGTGGGGGGGGGGGGGGTGCGAAGAGGTAAATAACAGATATTAAATCAAAAACTTCTACTATTGAGCTCCTTGAGACCTACCTTTTAAGATACTTATAAATTTTACAGTTTTAACCGACTTGCATTTTATTCATGGTTATTTAAGGCAATCATTCACCCAATTTTCAAGGAGGGAGACGGAACATCACCTGGTAATTACCGCCCTATAGCAGTTCTGACTGCCTTGTCAAAGGTACTTGAACGCATAATAAACAGTAGACTAGTTAAATATCTTGAAAATTATAAACTTATATCGCCAAACCAATATGGTTTTTGCAAAAACCTATCAACCTCTAACGCAGTTCATGAATTGACGAACTATGTTGTCCAAAATTTAAATAATGATAAAAAAGTTTTAACCATATTTCTAGAATCTCGCGAAGGCCTTTGATACTGTTCCTGTCTCTACTCTCTTACTAAAACTCGAGGGATTGGGTGTCAGAGGAATTCAACTAGACTTGCTCCAGAGCTATCTAACTAATCGTTCGCAAATAGTTAGAATAGAAAATTACCAAAGTGACGAACTTCCCATCTCCTACGGAGTGCCACAAGGTAGTATTTTGGGACCTACACTATTCCTTGTATACATAAACGACTTGTGCAACCTTCATATCCGGGACGCTTTGATAACCTCTTTCGCAGATGATACGGCTGTAACCATTACTGGTGACACATGGCCTCAACTAGAGAACAAAGCGCAACTGGCCTTAAACAGTGTACTAAAGTGGCTCTCTACTCATAGACTCACACTCAATACCTCTAAAACAAAAATCCTTACATGGTCAATTAGCAACGTCTCCCAACCACTTCTCCCAATAATAGTCAAAGCTCACACTTGTTGTACAGATTCCCATTTTGCTTGCAACTGTCCATCTTTAGCAGTAGTTGACCATATGAAATATCTGGGTATCACGTTGGATAAGACCCTCAACTTCAAGACTCATATCAATCTTACAAGTAGAGTTCGTAAACTAATATACATTTTTAAAACACTTCGACATGTAACCAATTTTTCAACCATTCGTATCGTTTATTTTGCAATGTGTCAATCCATTATCACATACTGTATTTCGAGTTGGGGTGGAGCTGCCAAAACCATACTTAAACCTCTAGAAGTCGCCCACAGAGCTGTGTTAAAAGTGGCCACTTTTCGCTCGTTCCTATTTCCTACAGACGAACTGTACAGGCAATGGAACATTTTAAACGTACGGCAGCACTTTATTATGCATGTAGTACTCCATCAGCATCACCAAACACCATACAAAAAAATTGCTCACCGTAGGAAAGACAAAATCTGTACAATCCCTTCATCACACTCTACTTTTGTTAAAAGATTCTTTTACATCCTTGGACCTAAGCTATACAACAAAATAAACCGACACTGCCGAATTTACGGCTTGAGTCACTTCAAGTGTAAAAAAAGTGCATACTTGTTCCTTCGTTACAAATCCTACGAAGAAACGGAGAATTTCTTAACGTAGTTTAAGATAGCAGCTGAATACCTAATACCTATTTTTATATCTTATTCAGGTATACCCGTATTATATTTTTATTTGTGTTATTCATATAATAATTTATCTGTCATACTTAACTCATCAAGCATACATACACTCTAATGTTCGCAAACTCATACACACACACACACACACACACACACATACACACACACACACACACACACACACACACACACACACACACACACACAAGTACCTACATATTGTACTTGCATACACACAAATTACATTATTATTTTGTGCTCAAACGCACGCGCAGACAATTTGTAATCATGTTAAATAATTATGTATTTGGGGAGCCTGGAGTTCTATTTTACAAGTTTCGGCTTAGTTTAGACTCCAGATCTCCTATAAATTGCAAACTTTGTTTTTAAAATTGTCAACTGTAGTTGTATCATACCTACATAGTACGATTGTAATTTGTGGAGATGAATAAATAAACTTTATTATTATTATTATTTCCTTTATTATTATTATATAATACGATTCTGTTACATAAATCTGTTGTTGCTGTTCTTGATAATATAGAAACCGTTAGTCAACTTTACATAGTTCGCATGTTTTGGTTAAACATATTATCTTGATCGATTTCTTTAAAAAATAAGTCACATATTCATTGATATTGGGATTGATGACTTAGTTCAATATTACCAAGTATTGATACAAAGAGAACATTTTTCAGGTTTCTCGTCATAGTGATTTTATGCTTAGGTCGCCGCAACCACGATCTAACTTTGCTCGATTGTATTAACTCTCGTCATAGGTACTACTTTTGGGCCCGAATCAAGAGTCCGAAACTAATCATTTTCTTTTAGACAATCTGGTTGGAAACTATTGTAAACAAAGATAACACCTACGACTAATCAATTGAATCCTTTATTCTAGATAGAAATTAGGATATCAGAGTAACCGATATGAGACTACACAGTTAAATAGTTTATTTATGACTGTTAGATTAGAGGTTCTCCAACTATTCTAGCCCCGGCACTACCCGGTGAACAGCAGCTTCTAAGAATTGGTGGTGTTGTTAAGATCAAATTAATCCTTAACACGAGGTAATTGACGATGAGTTTCAAAAAAAAAAAAAAAATTATCGTCGAGTAATAATGTCAGCTACTTCCACCAATCAAATATAATAATAATTCGCAATTATTTAATCATGTCAATAGAAGGAATACTTACTACTCCTTAAATAAGATTCCTTATTTAGTCTGTTTAAGATTACATATGAAGTTGTTCAAGATGGTAAAGGTTATTAATCTAGATACCATACATACAACATTGTATAATATTATTTTCCTAAAAACAAATTAGAATCACATTGGCGTTTCCGTCACTCACCAGGCGAAAACAAACATTTCTCATTATATAAGCTTCGAATTACGGTCAAGTACTTTTAATAGCGGCGTTTTCCCTGAAAGAAAACGCATATTAAAATACTTACCTAATTCGAAGCTTACTTTTTAAATCTGCCTGGTGAATAAAAGCCAATGAGGACAAAGTGGACGCCATGTTCTTTTATAAGTTCACAGGTGGCGCCATCTGCTGGTGAGTCGACGGAAATACGTCATCAAACATGAGTAAGATAAGCCTACGGGTAACGGATATGCCTATCTCATTATATAAGCTTCGAATTAGGTAAGTATTTTAATATGCGTTTTCTTTCAGGGAAAACGCCGCTATTTTGAGATAATGTTAAAAAAAATTGTCGAAGTAGTGGTCATTCGAAGATGTGTCTTGTCTAAGTATTGTCTGTCGAATAATCGTCTGTCGAAGTAGTGGTAATTCGAAGGTGTGTGTTGTCTAACAAATGTCTGTCGAAGTTCGCTACATGTCGAAGTATTGTACTGTCGAAATTTAGTCCGTAAGTCAGAATAAGAACAGGTTACTCTTTAACTCGTTAATAATTTCCCATGACAAGCGGGAACGAGAAAAATATTCCACGCGGGCGAAGCTGCGTCTAATAAATAAGTATTTTTGAAAAATATCGCCTATTGTCACCGAACGGTTATATATTAAAATACCAGAAATCAAAATGCCTTTACTTAAAATGCATTAGACCAAAATACCCGAATTCGAAATACCCGAATTCGAAATACCTTAACATTCAAAATACCTTATTTCAGTACACCTTACCGTAAAATGTCTAAATTTAAAATACAAATAATTATTATATCAGAATTCAAAATACAAATTTTCAAAAATCCTTAATTTAAAATACCGAAAATAGAATACAATGTGTTACTGTCACTGTCATAACTGCGTGGAATGTAACACAATATATATTGTCTTTTCTATCTTACTAATATTATAAATGCGAAAGTTTGTGAGTGTGGATGTTTGTTACTCTTTCACGCTCAAACCGCTGAACGGATCGGGCTGAAATTTGGTACAGAGATACATTATAGTCTGGAATAACACATAGGCTACCTTTTATCCTGGGAATAACTTCCCGCGGGAACAAATTTTACGCGGGCGAAGCTGCGGGCATCAGCTAGTATCTAATAATTTCAGTCACCAAAATTTAAGGAACAATTATACAATCTTGTGCCTGGAATATAAAAAAAAACCATAACCTACCCATAGGTCTGTTGGTCCTTGGGTATCCTTCTGAGGGCTTACCCGGGGCTCCCAACTGTAGGCTGTTATGTAGGATACGTGTGGTTTTTAGTCGGTAGGAGTCCGGCATAGTATCTATGTAGGATTTACCTTATGTTAAAACACTTTGATTCAGAGTTACAAAAGTACTACAGTGGGCTAACGAAAAATCAAAAAAAAATAACCACGAAGGCTAAGGCGGGAGCTCCGCTTCGCTTCGCTCCCGCCTTAGTCTTCTAACCTAACCTATCCGAGTCGGGATACTCTGAGTCGGGGTGTTAACCATTCACAGATATATAGCATCCATGTAGGATTTAAATCATGTTAAAAAAAAAGGTATTTTGTGTTTGAACATTTTAGGATAAGGTATTTGATAAATTTATCTTTTGGGTTTCGGTTATTCGACCGTAAGGCATTTTAAATTATTTATATTATAAATATTTGCCTTTTGAATATTGATATTTCGATTTCGGGTATTTTGGGCTACGATATTTTGAGTTAAGGCATTATAATTTCTGGTATTGTGACGGTATACCCACCGAACCTGAGGACGGTGAGAGGGTTGCTCACCGTCCTTACAGAAGCAGGCCAATGACGGCAGCGTGACGTGCGTAATTCACGCACGCCCCCCCTTAGAAGCGGGATCACACCCGAAACCCCCCAAAGACGCGGGATAGCACCCGAACCGCCCCCTGGGCGAGGCCACAGTGGTGGCCGTAGGTCTGTTGGGAGTCCTGGGACATCCTTCCGAGGGCTTACCCGGGACTCCCAACCATAGACTGTTGTGCGTTACGTGAGGTTTTTTCGTCGGTAGGAGTCCGGCATAGCATCCACGATGGATTTTCCCTCACGTACCTAACTCAAGCCTCGTTCACGCTCAGAGATTTACCATTTAACTTGGCAATGCGGCTAACCTATGGGAACCTTATTAGTCGACGGTGAGGAATTCTTACTCTCCAACTTTGGTAACCCTTTGGGTAAAAAACCTATAAAAGGGGAGGGTCCCCTTTTTTGGGTTTTGTACCCAAAGGGTAAAAACCCCAATCACTGAGACTAAGCCGTCCGTCTAACATAGGTTCTTTTTAACGTGAGGGAAAATCTTGCATGGCTGGTATGCCAGACTCCTACCGACTAAAAAACCTCACGTAACGCCCAACAGCCTACGGTTGGGAGCCCCGGGTAAGCTCTCGGAAGGATGTCCCAGGACTCCCAACAGACCTACGGCTACCACTGCGGCCTTGCCTTGGGGGTGGTTCGGGTGCTATCTCACGTCTTTGGGGGGTTTCGGGTGTGATCCCGCTTCTAAGGGGTGGGGGGGTGGGGTGGGGGCGTGAATATCTCACGTCACACTGCCGTCATGGGCCTGCTTCTGAAAGGACGGTGAGCAGCCCTCTCACCGTCCTCAGGCCCCCGGTCATGGAGGCCGATAGTCTTTGGCGAAGACACGTCGGCGGCGCCCAGGGCGCCGACTGCGGAACTCGGGTGAGAGAGTTCTCTCCCGTACCCGTCCCGCCGCCTCTTTCACTCACATGACTCAAGAGCGTTCCGTACAACAAACGTGATTATTTTGCCGTTTGTTGGTACGGAACGCTCTATTATTTCTGTAAATATTTCGTTATAAGTTTCTATATTTGCCTTTCATAAATTCTCTTAATAACCTTCTAGGTAGCCTAACCTACGGTAATATAATTCTGGTGGGTGATATAAATGTGGATATACGGGCAAATAACAATGACAGCAACTCTCCTAGTTACTTGGATTTACTGGCTTCCTACAGTCTCTTACCTGCGCATCAGTTTCCAACTCATGATAAAACTTGTTTGGATCATTTCATGCTCAAGAGTAAACTACCAGCATACTGCTATGTCGCCAAAACTACTGTAACTGATCATAATTGTATAATTCTTGTATTAGAACACATGTTTCGTACAAACTTAAATATAACATCACGCTCAGTTAAGAAGGTCAACTATAAAGGACTGGACTCAAATATGAAGGATATATGTTTTGACTATATCTATAAAACAAGTGATCCTCAACTGGCGACTTCCCTACTTATCAATGACTTAAACATAAGAATTCAGTCGAACACTCAAACTATAATCGTTTCAAACCGTAAACGAATAAGAAAACCATGGATAACTGCTGGTTTGTTAAGATGCATGAAAAATAGGGACAAACTACATCTAAAATCAAAAAAGTATCCAAATAATGATATTATCACTACGACTTATAAAAGATATAGAAATTATTGTAACTGGTTATTGAAAAAAATGAAAAGAGATTATGAGAAAAGTTTAATAAATAAGGCTACAAAATCTAATAATAAAACTCTATGGGATACTATAAAAAAGGTTACATTAATTAAGAACACCACCAATCCAGCCACTCAACTTTTATCTGCATCGGATCCAACGAGTTCAATTAACTACGTTAACAGCTTCTTCGCATCTGTTGGGCAGCAATTAGCGCAGAGGATGATGGCCCCAATTTCACCTAATGTGTCATTATATCTCAACCGTCTACCATCTTCTTTTGTATTGTTCCCAACAGATGAAAGAGAAGTATGTAGCTACATTCTAAACCTGAAGAAGGATAAAACTGTGGGAAGAGACAATATCCCTGGATATTTTCTGAAACGATATCATCAGGTTTTAACGGCTCCTCTAGCATACATATTTAACAGTATGTTTCAAACTGGAATATTTCCAAGTGAGTTTAAGCTGGCTGAAGTAATCCCAATTTTTAAGAGTGGTGACAGAGGCTGTGTTAACAATTACAGACCTATCTCTCTGCTTTCTACTTTGTCTAAATTGGCGGAAAAGCTACTTAACAAACGACTAATGGGCTATTTGGAGTCTAAGAACCTTCTGTCGAAATCCCAGTTTGGATTTAGAGCTGGTAAGTCAACTAACGATGCAGTGCATGAATTGGTTGATCATATAGTTCGCAAATTGGATAGAAAGGAAAAGGTCTTAGCTATCTTTCTGGACCTAGCTAAAGCGTTTGACACAGTCTCTGCGCCACTCTTACTAGATAAACTGGAGAAGATGGGAATTCGAGATACTCAGCTTGAATTGTTCAGAGATTATCTCACTAACAGAAAGCAACGAGTTAGAGTGGGTGAACATGTTAGTGATGATCTACCCATAGCCTTCGGTGTACCACAAGGCAGTGTATTGGGTCCTACGCTGTTTATCACCTTCATCAATGATCTTTGTAATCTTAATCTAAAAAATGGCAAAATCGTAACCTATGCTGACGACACCGCACTCATTTTCCACGGAGACACATGGGACGACGTCTATAACAATGCTCAGACTGGATTTAATGCGGTGACAAAATGGCTCATGGATAATGGCTTGACACTGAATGTTGATAAAACGAAGTACATACCTTTCTCAATTAAAAACCTGTCATACCAATTGCAAGATAATTATTCAATTGTAGCGCACTCTTGTTTACCCTGTCAACCTTGTTCTTGTAGAAATGTAGAATTGACTCTCAATATTAAGTATTTAGGTGTCATGATCGATAGCACGCTAACCTTTGACTATCATGTGAATTTACTTTCATCCAGGGTCCGAAAGCTTATTTTCGTCTTTAAGAACTTGAGATATATCGCCGATGATACAATTTTTCGATTAGTGTACTCAGCTTTATGCGAGTCCATATTGAGCTACTGCATTACAGTTTGGGGTGGCGCATGTAAGAAGAATTTGATTGTGCTCGAGAGAGCTCAAAGGGCAGTTTTAAAAGTGAGTCACTTCCTACCATTTTTATACCCCACAAAAGACCTTTACCAACTTGTGGATCTACTTACAGTGCGCCAACTATATATTACTAATACTGTCTTGAAACAACACTCGCTTATTGGTTGGGACCCTCTGCGTATAAATAACAAACGACTTAAGTACAAAGTGTGTTCTTCACTAGATAATCGGTGGAACACAGCATTCTCTCATAGGTTCTTTGGTTTCCTAGGGCCATTCCTTTACAACAAAATCAATAAAGAAAATTTAATACATGCGCTCACAAAATTTCGCTGCAAAAAGATCATAATTGCTTGGCTAAAGACTCTTAGTTATGAAGATACAGAAAACCTCTTCTATATACCTTCTTAATGTCTCAAAATATACTCAATCACATAATGCTGCACGCTCAGTTACACACACACACACACACACAAACAGTCACACACACACACACACATACACACACACACACACACACACACACACACACACACACACACACACACACACACACACACACACACACACACACATACAGACAGACACACATTCTATAACAATAAATAAAATAAACTTTCAGTAATTGTGTTAATACAAATCACACACACAATCTCTCTACGTCTATGCTTGTCAATTTAATCTAGATGTACAACTAACTAGCCGCAGCTGTCCAGGGTCTGGAGAGGCTGGTAATTCTGTCATACAGGTCTCCTAGTGCAGATGCCAGTCTCTCACATAGATTTTCAATGTTATGTATCACTAGATTAAGACTAACATGTTGTATATTTTTCTGTGTGAGAGAACAAATAAATAAAAAATTTATTATTTATTATTATATGTACCTACGAGAAACTCCCTTAATATTAATTTTTATCTTCCAGAGGTTTCCCCCAACTCCGTAAGCTAGAAGAACTGCACATGTGCAACAATCCAAGCCTCAAGTACATAGGCCCGGGGGCTTTGGCCGGGCTTGAGAACTTGAAGCGGCTTCACATGAGTTTCAACCCCAGCTTGGAGACCATAGACCCTAAGGCGCTGGCCAGACCTGATGAAATCGGAGAGGTTTATGATTGGCCTCCTCTTAAAGAGGTAAGTTTTTTTATAGTACTGAGCGACAGACCAACATACAGACAAGACAATTTTTGATCCGATAGTCGAAAGTCGTCATTGTAGGGCAATACAAAAATATGAAAAACTTAAGTCCGAAAGGAAGAACCACGAATTTCAATATTCCTTTTTTTTTAAATTTTGTACCCAAAGCATAATATAATAGTATTACAATATACAGATCGGCAACTCCCTGTCGCGCCACAGCTGTCAGTAGAGTTGACGTGCGCGTTGACGGACAATTTGCTTACATTTTATTGATCACACGCACACATTCAAGCTGGACCCTATTACTGAGACTCAGCTGTCCGTCTGTTTGTCACGAGGTTGAATCTCATAAACGGTGATAGCTGGAGAAGCAGATTTTTTACTGATTAGGTATTTCTGTAGTCGTTATACTGCTGTAACAACTAATATTTCCAGAAGTATGATAAGTTAAAGTCGCCCTCTGTAAATTTTTACTTTTATCCCCTCTCTATAAAATAGATTGCAGAGGGGCTTATGGCGAGACTTGTGTCTATAGTCTGTGACTCTGTTGCAATTTATTACGTCACTGGGTCACGTGGATCATCTGTTCAAAGTTTGAAATAAAACAAAAATGACAACGTCAATCGGATTGAACTTTCACTTTCACAATAAACGTTAGAGGGCAGTCGGGTGAGACAGTCTCACGGCTTCTTGTTTACTCCTATAATCTCTTCACATACGAATGTTTTTGTTTTGATGTGCAATAAAGTTTATTCTATTCTATGATACTTAAATAAAGTGTATGAAATTTTTACTTTAAGAGAAAGTTGACATGGGGAGAAATTGCAAGCTATTTTTATGATAAACATTAGTTTAGTTTGGGCTATATTTAAATATGTATTGTTTCGTTCTTTTCTCCAGCTATATCTTCAATCAAACAACTTAACTGAAATCGACTCACGCCTGGTCTCCCGCTGGGACCTGCTAGAAAAGATCGATGTTTCGGACAACCCATTCCTCTGTGATTGCTCCACTCAATGGATGGTGGATGAGCTCGTTCCTTTATTAGACAAGAAGGCAGGAAACTCTTCGCTTTTGATGTAAGTATACCTATGTATAGATTTTTTTTTTGGGTTTCGTACACAAAGGTAACAAAATAACAGACAGACAGACAGACGGACAGCGAAGTGTCATGAATAGGGTCCCGTTCTTAAAAACTACCTACTGAAATAGCCCTTACTCAAGTCGATCACACGAAAAATTAATAATTCCGTAACCAAGAAAATATATCAGATGCCTCTTGACCAATAAAAAAATATGAATGACGAATGAACATGTACAAATGACAAAATAGAAGTATGATTTTTGTTTCACCAGAAGACTGCATTGACAAATAAAGAACAATGAATGACGAGTAAAAAAGTATTAATGACGATTGAACGGGCATGAATAACGACGAAGAAGTACGAATGACAACTGAAGAAGTATGAATGATAAATGAAAAAGAATAAATGACAAACAAATAAGTATGAATGACCAATAAAGAACAATGAATGACAAATAAATAAGTATGAATGACGAATGAAAAATTTTGAATGTCAAATGAGGGGTACAAAATCAAGTAAATGACAAAAGAAGAAGTATGAATGACGAATAGAAAGCTATGAATGACAAATAATTATAGAACTACGTATAAGACCTTTACTTTTGTTCTTTAGTCGTCAGTCGGTCGGTCGGTCGGTATATGAGTTCGCTCACGGTAATTAAATTTTAAAGTGGTAAAATTGAACTTTATAGTTGTAAACATGTTCCTAAGTTGGACGCTAGGTGTTAGTGCACGTTTACAAGGTGGAGAACAGTGCTAAAACGTTGAATTTACGATTTTACAACGAAAATCTTAAGTGATCATTTGATTGTGCACCAGTGATTGGAAACTTTGCGGGTGGCGCGCCGAAGTATCGCATCGCGCTCGCTCGCACGCATGCGATTTGGATAGCTTCGTCACTGTCGCACTGCATTGGTGAGACACTTGGAATTGAAAATGAATTGCGTTACTTGCAATAGAAAAATAGATACAGCGGAATTGCTAAAATGCATTGGATGTAAGTCGACATACCACTACAAATGTGCGAAATTTACGAGAGCTGTGATCAAGGAGGGACTGGTAAGAAGTACTTTCAAGTGTGAGTGCTGCACCAATGTGACACAGCGCATAAGGGTCACGAATGCTCCCAACGCGCCGTGATGATGGACCACTCCTTGGAAATCAGTGTCACTAAGAATAACGTATGAAGAAACGGACAAAGTAGTAGGTAAAATGGAAAAAGTGAATAAAATGGTAATGGCAAAATTAAGTGATCTAGAAACGAAAATTATTAAAGATATTAAGGCAACTGCGAAGGTTTTGGTGCTGGAAAATAGTAAGTTGATACAAGAATTAAAAGAAGTGAATAAAAAATTGTATTTCGTATGATAAGGAAATTGAAAGTGAGAGGAATGAAATTAGAGGAAGTCAAACTAAGAATGACACTGAAAACAAGTCAAGCAGTCAACGGCAAACTGTTGTCAGTGTCCCGAAGAACGTAGCGGCTTCCGGGACATCACAAGTGGTTAGTGGTCCGGTGCGTGAGTGCTCCAACCCTAAGCAGCAGACATAGGCGAAGCCGGGGTCAAGCGTTAGTTATGCGGCGGCGGCTAAGGAGGCAACGAAAACTGAAAGTGATGGTAATAAGCAATACACCTGGACAGAAGTTAAAAGTAGCAAAAGGAAAAACCCTATAAGAAGGGGGAGTAATGTGTCGACTGTACTCCTGAAAGCAGTAGAACGAAAACGGTTCCTTCATGTTTGGAGACTTGATACACACACGTCGGAAGATATGCTGAATGAAAAACTATATTAGGAAACGACTGAAATAATTGTAGAAAAAATAAAACACAGAACTGAAAGGGATGACGCTTCGTTTAAAATTAAGGTAACTACACTAAACTTTGTGACTCACAAGTATGGCCGGTAAACGTTGAGTTTAGTGAATGGATCTTTTTTCGTCGCTCAACCGTCTCTGACCAACTACAAAACTATTAGAAGATTATATAATATACTAGCGGACGTCACGCGGTTTCACCCGCGTAGTTTTAGTTTTTAGTTTTAGTTTTAATTTTTTATTGCACACAGAAACAAAAATACATTGACATTGATAACTAGGAACTATGATGTACAAAGGCGAGCTTAACTCAACGCTGAGTTTTCTCCCAGCAAACCTTTGGGTGAAAGGAAAAGCGCAACGGAAGGTTTAAGAAGTGTGCAACTAGATAGAAGATAAGATGAAAGTTAAAGTTTTGTAATGTTACATACATATCTAACATTATACATAGATACACGTCATACACACAATACCAATATACTAATCACATAAATATGGATAGGAACTTAACAGTAATAAGTATAAACATAATATTATACAACATACAAATCTGCATCCGCATATCGTAATACATGATGAAATACACTAAACATACACTGCTCGTACACACTTATATATTTGAAGAAAGAAATAGTTCCTTAACTCTATCCTTGAATACACCCAAAGAGGTACTTTCCCGCTCAGAATGTAGCAATGAGTTCCACAACCGTACTGCGCGAATGGTAAAGGAACCATCATAACAATGCGAAGAGTGAGAAGGCATACGAAGAAGAAGTTCCCGTTCCCGTGGGAATACGGGAATAAAATATAGCTTATGTTCACCGCAAAGACTCTAGCTTCCCAACAGTGAAAGAATTTTTTAAATCGGTCCAGTAGTTCCGGAGCCTATTCGTTATAAACAAACAAACAAAAAAACAAATCTTTCCTCTTTATAATATTAGTATAGATCAGAATGTGGCGGGTCTTAAAACGAAGATTATGCAGTTTCTATCTTTTATTGAATCATCGGAGTTTGATATTTTCGCTATTACCGAGGCTGGTTTGAACGATTCTATTCAAAACGAAGAGTTCGTGCTTCCCAGTTAACAAACATTACGCTGCGATCGGGCGGACGGGCGTAAGCAGGGCGGGGTGCTTGTGGTGGCCACGCCGGCCGTTCGAGTTGAGACGAGTGACGCCGCCTGATAACATGGACGCGCGATTTATGGACAGTCACGCGTTCGAAATAATTTGTGCTTCTGTCTATGTACAGTCACCTCCAATATTACATGGGCCCCTTAAGATCTATAAGCTCATGCACATTTGAGTCCAAATACACAAAGACTCCACTAGATGGCGCAACTTTACTCGAATATAATATTGCATAGACACCACACATTGCAATCACAAAAAATGTACTAGATGGCATATTTACATTACTCAAAAGATTAATGAGTTGCTATTTTGACAATAATCGCGTTCCTGTGTGAGGTATTAAAAAAATCGGCAACGCTAGATACTTGACTTCCAATGTTATCCGAGAGATGGCGTCAATTCTCAGTGCAAAGCAATTTCGTTTCAGATTGACCATGCATTCTCAAATTCGTCTGTATAAGATCGTTTTTTATTTACATGCTGTACTGTGTATATCCCGCCAAATACTGATGAAAACGAATATGATGTTTAGCGTCTTCGAAAAATTGTGTATGAAATATAAACAAAACTTAGTCATACTCGGTGATGTTAATTTGTTTTCGTGTAGTCAAAATGTCGTTAATTACTATGATTTTTTTATGGCCTTCTGCGAGTTCATTCAGTACAATGCAATCAATACCTAATTCTAACGGTAGAATGTTGGACCTCGTGTTGAGCATGCGCGGCGGCGGCGAATGACAGGATGGAGCCGGTAGACCGCCACCATCCTCCGCTCGCCGTGCGCCTCGTGGCCTCGAGATGGGTGCGAGGGCGCCGTGTGACGTGCCTTCGCCCTCCCTCGCTTCTCTCATACAGCGCTCGCAGAGTTCGATACCATTTATTCAATGAAATTATAATAAAGCCAACTTTAATTATTTATATGATTTGTTGACTAGAATAGATTGGAGCGAATTATATTCTTCTAATGATCCGGAAATTATTTTAGATTTGTTTTACAATAAAATTTACGAAATTTTTGGTCCATGTGACCCTCATAAAAATATCAAGGCAATAAATAGGAATAGGCATACATACCCGGTATGGTATACTCCTCATATTATTAGGAAATTACGACTTAAGCATGCGTTACATAAACAATTAAAAAAAACTGGATCCCGTAGTGATTATGAAGCTTTTAGCAGGGGTAGGGCAGCGGTGAAGGTCGAGACTGTGCGAGCCCATAACCTGTACCACGAACGCGTACAGAGTCACCTCGCTACGGACCCGCAAGCCTTCTGGAGTTACATGAGGGTTAGGAGGGGCGACTCGGGTAAGCCTAGGTTGGTTAAGGATGGCCGCACTATATCTGAGTTGAAATGCGCGGATGAGTTCGCTCAGTTTTTTCACTCTGTGTGCAACCAGGATCCTGCTGAATTGACGCCGGCGCCGGGGGGTGAGCCTTACTAACCTGCGCTTGGGTGATGTGAGCGCCGCGCTGGCTCGTCTGCCTTCCAAACGCTCCATGGGACCGGACGTCATACCGGCGTTCATTTTCAGGAATTGTCGCATGGTACTCGTTGATCCTTTGCTGCACTTATTTAACGTCTGCACTGAAACTGCAAGACATCCAAAGCGATGGAAACTCACGCGCGTTGTACCTGTACCAAAGGGAAGTGGAGGCCCAAACCCAAGTAATTATAGGCCCGTGGCAGGACTTAGCACTCCGGCAAAGGTGTTCGAGGCAACCATTCACAGCTGCCTGTACGGACAGATAAACACCCAGCTATCTGATGCGCAGCACGGGTTCCAGCCCGGGCGAGGGACGACGGGCAATCTGCTCCATTTAATGTCCTGTTTGGTGCCGTGTGTTATTTGGATTTTCAGAAGGCGTTTGATACTGTCAATAATGACGTCCTTCTTTCACGACTGACTGGCTTTGGGTGTACGCCGCATACGCTGTCCTTCTTTGCCAACTACTTGCGGGACAGATGTCAATACGTTGACTGTGGGGGACACCGTTCCATTCCATATTTCACGAGATCGGGGGTGAGTCAAGGCAGTAACTTGGGGCCTCTTCTCCTCATACTAATGATAAATAGCTTACCGGAGGAGGCCAAACACTCAGTAGGTACCCTTGCTTTTCGCAGATGATCTCAAATTGGTACGGGTAATTAAAGACCAAGCAGATCATGATGAACTGCAGCAGGACGTTAATAGAATTGTGGGATGGAGCCTACAAAATAAGCTTTATTTTAACGTAGCTAAGTGCTCGGTGATTACGTTAATCCGTGCCCACAACCCAAGTCACTACCAATATTACATGGAGGGGACCCCTCTGCGGCGTATAACCGACCTTAAAGATCTAGGCGTTCGTTTTGGTGCTGATTTACATTTTAGGGACCATATCACCGGTGTCTGTAAAAAAGCGAACAGAAATTTAGGATTTGTCTTACGTCAAGTAAACCAATTTTCGAATACCGCGGCATTGAGGGCGTTGTATGAGGCTCTCGTGAAGAGTCATTTGGGGTTAATTGCGCTTATCTGGTCTCCACTCGAGGACAAATATACAGTTAGGTTAGAGCGTATCCAGAATAAGTTCCTTCGATGTTTTATATTTTAAACAGTATGGGGTCTACCCGGGATATCCACGGTTGTATCCTACGTTGTTCTTTCTGGGTATGGTGTGATACTAAGCCACCTACTTGATTAAAGTGTTTCGTGGGTTAATACGCGACCCAGCTATCCTACTGGAAGTGGGGCTGTGGGTACCAAAGCAGTACGTGATGAGGCAGCGGCAACCCCAGCTGTTGCAGGTGAGTCGCGCTCGTACCAACTTGCTGCAGAGGGCGCCGCTGACCCGGTCGCTCCATACGCTTAATAAGATGGCGGAAAATTTAGATTTGTGCTTGTTTTCATGCTCACAGAATGAATTCACAAGGGCTAGTAAATGTATTTTGAGCGAAGGTTTTTTAGCTTAAATTACTATTTTATAATCGATTTTTTTATGTGGGATTATATCAATGTTTTATATGGATTTTTCTATTGAATATTATTGAATATATATTGAATTTTTATCAAGTTGACATAATACTATTATAAATTTGACATTGTAATTTTAAGTTTTATTCTGATTATTTATTGTTATATTTAATTGTATTATAGTTTTAATTAATTTGACCTTAGACTAATTATTTATTTGACATTAAATTAATCTTAACTTGACATTGAATATATAGACTTGACATTGAATAAATAGGGACTTGACATGGAATAAATACCTAGTAAACTGCCATTTATGTATTGAGAATTTATTTGTTTTTTAATGGGTATCAGTTTTTATTTTGTAATTAGGGTGGCATAATTTTTGTAAGTTTGTGTGGATCTGGGGAATTATATTTTGAATATAATCATATAAGTATTATAAGGGGAATTATTAATTATATATTGATTATAGTGATCTGCTACGTAAAAGTTTTAATAAGGTACTAATGTTTGGAGTTGCGCTTTTCAAGTGTTGTGCTAATTTGTTGTAAAGTGGTCTGCTATTGTATTGGATTATTCCACTTCACCTAGGTGGTATCATCCAGGTGAACAAAGTGGAATTGATTAGTCTTCTTTGATCACCTCGGAAATAAATCACCTGGCTGATATTACCCAGGTGAACAAAGTGGAATTGATTAGTCTACTTTGGTCACCTCGGAAATAAATCACCTGGGTGATATCACCCAGGTGAACAAAGTGGAATTCATTAGTCTACTTTGCTCACCTCGGAAATAGCTCACCTCATTACTTGTATCTTATTGAGTAAATCGGTACTGTAAAATAAAACCCAATGTTTATAGGATAATGAATATGTACCTATTGCTTTTGAGAGTAAATTAAAGTGTAAAGAGAATATATAATCTTGATGATATGTTATGTTCAAGTCAACTAACGTATTTAAATTGAGAAGGATACCTTTTGCCTAATATATAAGATAAAATTGAGAAAAAACACGTTTGTTGTATGGGGGCTCCCATACATATTATTCCCCTTAAATATTATTATGTTTTTAGTATTTGTTGTAATAGCGGCAACAAAATTTCAACTATCTAGTTTCACTGTTGATGAGATACAGCCTCGTGACGGACAGACAGACATACCTACAGACAAACAGACGGACAGCGAAGTCTCATGAATAGGGTCCCGTTCGGTACGGAACCCTAAAAAATTACAAAGTTATCTGAGCTTTTCTAGAAAATGGCCAATGGACATATGGCCATCGACTAACGCCATTTGACAATCTGATACAAATTGTCGCGATTTCTTGCTGTAATTCTTCGATTTGATAATGATGAGCACTCACCATGATCAATATTTAAATTGTTCATACGCACAACATAAAAAGATGCATCTTTTTGTAATGCATCGAGCAAATGTATAACATTGTTCTTCCGAAGTCGTATGGAGTAATTCAATTTGTGGTACCACCCTTTTTTTTGTTTAACGTGAGTGAAAATCTTCATGGATGTTATGCCGGACTCCTACCGACTAAAAAACCTCACGTTACACCCAACAGCCTGTGGTTGGGAGCCCTGGGGAAGTCCTTGGAAAGATGTCCCAGAACAATGTGGTGCCACCCTTCTAAAACATTCGTCGTTCGATGCTGCTCGTCCCACACACACCAAATATTTGGCACAATTTTAGACATCCACTGCGATTTAAAATAATCAAGAAAAGGTTTCATAGCTGGAAGACGACAGTCTGGAATAACACTTATGCTACTTTTTAATCCGGGAATGAGTTCCCGCGGGAAGCGGAAACGGGAACAAAACTTGACGCGGGCGGAGCTGCGGGCGTCAGCTAGTACAAAATAAAATAAAAAATTGGAGTTATATCGTAATAGGCGTCTTGGGTCAGGTGATTTATTTCCGAGGTTATCAAAGTAGACTAATCAATTCCACTTTGTTCACCTAGGTGATATCACCCAGGTGATTTATTTCCGAGGTGATCAAAGTAGACTAATCAATTCCACTTTTTTCACCTGGGTGATATCACCTAGGTGAACAAAGTGGAATAATCCAAGGTATACCAACCTGTAATGATAGTAGTGTGTGGAATAAATAAATAAATATTTTTAATATATTTCAGATGTCAAGAGCCGATTGAGATGAAAGGAAAGACTATGAAACACTTGAACGAAATCCACAGCGTCATGAGATGTGTTGACAAATACGGACATAGGCCCGAGCGAGACGGAGCTATACTACTCGGATTCCTTATTGGTAAGGAAGAAATGAGATGGATATATTGGGTGTAACAAAATTGACTCTCCAAATTTCGTCACGTGACGTGGCATCAGTCAAGAAACATTACAAAAATGAAGAAAAAATAATCACATGAATACTTTAACCGTAAATCCGTTTTAAAGGTTCCATCAATTTTCAATATCACCCTTTCTATCGCTACTGAGCGGCAGTAGAAAGCGACAATGACAGCCAGACGGGTGCTCCGTGTTTGTTTTGCCACGGCGACCATGCTACCTCGAATTGTCGCGGTAAAAAACGAATTCTTAATGAGCGACAATTTTTTTTTTTTAAATAAAAAAAAATAACCCCCCTTTTTTATTAAATATTTGTATTTGATTTCTGATGCCAAGTCATCTCATTAAATTTGGAGAGGTAATTTTGTTACACCCAGTATAACTATAAAAGTTGATGACCGCAGCTTCGCCCGCGTAAAATTTGTTCCCGTTCCCGCTTGCCGTGGGATCTTATTCCCGGGATAAAATGTGGCCTATGTGTTATTACAGACCATAATCTATCCCTGTACCAAATTTCAGCCAGATCTGTTCAGCTGTTAAAGCGTGAAAGAGTAACAAACATCCACACTTACAAACTTTCGCATTTATAATATTAGTAAGAAGTAGGATGTCATTAGGGTTCCGTAACCAAAGATTAAAAGCGGGACCCTATTACTCAGACTCTTCTGGCCGTCATGGGGCTGTATCTCAGAAACCATATGCTAAATTCAAAAAGTCATAAAAATTTCAGCTCTCTAGCCATACGAGGCCGCACTTGCGTTTTTCCGCAGCGGTTTCTAACCTCAAAGTGTCATCAAACTGTCGAAATCAATGAAATTAAGTCAAGGTTTGACATTTTGAGGTTAGAAACCGCCGCGGAAAAACGCAGATGCGGCCTCGCACAGAGAGCTGAAATTTTCACCGATGATAAAAATAATTAAGGGGGGCTCCCATACAACAAACATGTTACTTTTTAACGTTTTTTGGTACGGAACCCTCCCACCGCGAACCCTCCCTGCGCGAGTCTAACACTAGTGTGGTTTTTAAATATAAGTTTAAAAACTAAAGGTAATCTACTTGTGACTTCAGTTATTGTAACCCAGATATGCACACTCTCTCGCTCGAGACCATGGTGCGAGCCATGATCTCCAGCGGGAGTAAGTGGGACTGCGCCGCCTCCTTCTGCGAGCAGGTCATGTTAGTGAAGGAGGCGGCAGGGAAGGGAACGGGAGAGAACTCTCCCACCCGAGTTCCACAGTCGGCGGTTTGGGCGCCGCCGAAGTGTCTTCACTGAAGACTATCAGCCTCCATGACCGGGGGCCTGAGGACGGTGAGAGGGTTGCTCACCGTCCTTACAGAAGCAGGCCCATGACAGCAGCGTGACGTGAGGGAGTCACGCACGCCCCCCCTTAGAAGCGGGATCACACCCGAAACCCCCCAAAGACGCAGGATATCACTCGAACCACGCCCTAGGCGAGGCTGCAATGGCGGCCGTAGGTCTGTTGGGAGTCCTGGGACATCCTTCCGAGGCTAAGGTTTCCAACCATAGGCTGTTGGGCGTAACGTGAGGTCTTTTAGTCGGTAGGAGTCCGGCATAGCATCCATAACGGATTTTTTCTCACGTTAAAAAACCCAGGCATGCAGGTATTTACAATAATATTATAGAAATTGGCCCAGATTTGTTGACTTTAAATATTACTGCACCGCTCCCTTGGGCAGTAGCTTGATGATACGTAGCCTAGGGTACTTACTAATGGTGAAAGGTGTTATACACCATATACGGTTCAGTAGTTTAAGAGCTTCGAGTCAAATCTTTATAACCCCTGCTAAATGACTGATCCGTTTGGGATGAAATTTTGCAAGTATATAAAAGTACTGATTATTACTCGCATTTTACAGGTGTTCTTTTAGCGGTACCACTAATGCTAGGATTAGTACTGATGTGGCGTAGGGGATACTTCAGCTGGCTGGGACTAAGACCTCCGACCAATGTGTCGACGGCATTCTACAAGCGTGCGCCGGCAGAAGATAATTATTTCTAAGAGACGCTTGTGGGAGTTAGGACATATTTATAAGTTTTTTTTTGTAATCAAGTGATAGTAAATAAAGAATAAGTACCTAAATATATTATATTGTTTCTTATCCTAAAATCATATTAATTCCAAATAATGAAAGCAAATATTAATTCCAAAAGTGAATACTGCGTATTATACTATGTAGCAGTGACCTCATTAAAATACCATCTATACTATCTATACCAATATTATAAAGAGGAAAGATTTGTTTTTTGTTTTTTTGTATGTTTGTTTGTAACGAATAGGCTCCTGAACTAATGGACCGATTTGAAAAATTCGTTCACTGTTGGAAAGCTACACTCTCTAGCGGTGAACATAGGCTATATTTTATTCCCGTATTCCCACGGGAACGGGAACTACGCGGGTGAAACCGCGTGGGGTCCGCTAGTTAGGAATAAAATGACGGAATTAAGGTATGTGTCCGAACTTGACCGCAAGCAGCACTGCGGTCGCTGCAGTGCCGCGACCGCACCACAGGTCCCCATACATTCTGTATACATTTGTATTAGAATACATTCCGAACTGCAGTGCCGCGACCGCACCACAGGTCCCCATACATTCTGTATACATTTGTATTAGAATACATTCCGAACTGCAGTGCCGCGACCGCACCACAGGTCCCCATACATTCTGTATACATTTGTATTAGAATACATTCCGAACTGCAGTGCCGCGACCGCACCACTGGTCCCCATACATTCTGTATACATTTGTATTAGAATACATTCCGAACTGCAGTGCCGCGACCGCACCACTGGTCCCCATACATTCTGTATACATTTGTATTAGAATACATTCCGAACTGCAGTGCCGCGACCGCACCACTGGTCCCCATACATTCTGTATACATTTGTATTAGAATACATTCCGAACTGCAGTGCTGCGACCGCACCACTGGTTCCCATACATTCTGTATACATTTGTATTAGAATACATTCCGAACTGCAGTGCTGCGACCGCACCACTGGTCCCCATATATTCTGTATACATTTGTATTAGAATACATTCCGAACTGCAGTGCCGCGACCGCACCACTGGTCCCCATACATTCTGTATACATTTGTATTAGAATACATTCCGAACTGCAGTGCCGCGACCGCACCACTGGTCCCCATACATTCCGTAAACATTTGTATTAGAATACATTCCGAACTGCAGTGCCGCGACCGCACCACTGGTCCCCATACATTATGTATACATTTGTATTAGAATACATTCCGAACTGCAGTGCTGCGACCGCACCACTGGTCCCCATACATTCCGTAAACATTTGTATTAGAATACATTCCGAACTGCAGTGCCGCGACCGCACCACTGGTCCCCATACATTCCGTATACATTTGTATTAAAATACATTCCGAACTGCAGTGCCGCGACCGCACCACTGGTCCCCATACATTCGGTATATTCCGAACTGCAGTGCCGCGACCGCACCACTGGTCCCCATACATTCGGTATACATTTGTATGAGAATACATTCCGAACTGCAGTGCCGCGACCGCACCACTGGTCCCCATACATTCCGTATACATTTGTATTAAAATACATTCCGAACTGCAGTGCCGCGACCGCACCACTGGTGCCCATACATTCAGTATACATTTGTATTAGAATACATTCCGAACTGCAGTGCTGCGACCGCACCACTGGTCCCCATTCATTCGGTATACATTTGTATTAGAATACATTCCGAACTGCAGTGCCGCGACCGCACCACTGGTCCCCATACATTCCGTATACATTTGTATTAGAATACATTCCGAACTGCAGTGCCGCGACCGCACCACTGGTCCCCATACATTCCGTATACATTTGTATTAGAATACATTCCGAACTGCAGTGCCGCGACCGCACCACTGGTCCCCATACATTCCGTATACATTTGTATTAAAATACATTCCGAACTGCAGTGCCGCGACCGCACCACTGGTCCCCATACATTCCGTATACATTTGTATTAAAATACATTCCGAACTGCAGTGCCGCGACCGCACCACTGGTGCCCATACATTCGGTATACATTTGTATTAGAATACATTCCGAACTGCAGTGCTGCGACCGCACCACTGGTCCCCATACATTCCGTAAACATTTGTATTAGAATACATTCCGAACTGCAGTGCAGCGACCGCACCACTGGTCCCCATACATTCCGTATACATTTGTATTAAAATACATTCCGAACTGCAGTGCCGCGACCGCACCACTGGTCCCCATACATTCGGTATACATTTGTATTAGAATACATTCCGAACTGCAGTGCCGCGACCGCACCACTGGTCCCCATACATTCGGTATACATTTGTATTAGAATACATTTCGAACTGCAGTGCCGCGACCGCACCACTGGTCCCCATACATTCCGTATACATTTGTATTAAAATACATTCCGAACTGCAGTGCCGCGACCGCACCACTGGTGCCCATACATTCGGTATACATTTGTATTAGAATACATTCCGAACTGCAGTGCTGCGACCGCACCACTGGTCCGCATTCATTCGGTATACATTTGTATTAGAATACATTCCGAACTGCAGTGCCGCGACCGCACCACTGGTCCCCATACATTCGGTATACATTTGTATTAGAATACATTCCGAACTGCAGTGCCGCGACCGCACCACTGGTCCCCATACATTCCGTATACATTTGTATTAAAATACATTCCGAACTGCAGTGCCGCGACCGCACCACTGGTCCCCATACATTCCGTATACATTTGTATTAAAATACATTCCGAACTGCAGTGCCGCGACCGCACCACTGGTGCCCATACATTCGGTATACATTTGTATTAGAATACATTCCGAACTGCAGTGCTGCGACCGCACCACTGGTCCCCATACATTCCGTAAACATTTGTATTAGAATACATTCCGAACTGCAGTGCCGCGACCGCACCACTGGTCCCCATACATTCCGTATACATTTGTATTAAAATACATTCCGAACTGCAGTGCCGCGACCGCACCACTGGTCCCCATACATTCGGTATACATTTGTATTAGAATACATTCCGAACTGCAGTGCCGCGACCGCACCACTGGTCCCCATACATTCGGTATACATTTGTATTAGAATACATTCCGAACTGCAGTGCCGCGACCGCACCACTGGTCCCCATACATTCCGTATACATTTGTATTAAAATACATTCCGAACTGCAGTGCCGCGACCGCACCACTGGTGCCCATACATTCGGTATACATTTGTATTAGAATACATTCCGAACTGCAGTGCTGCGACCGCACCACTGGTCCCCATTCATTCGGTATACATTTGTATTAGAATACATTCCGAACTGCAGTGCCGCGACCGCACCACTGGTCCCCATACATTCGGTATACATTTGTATTAGAATACATTCCGAACTGCAGTGCCGCGACCGCACCACTGGTCCCCATACATTCCGTATACATTTGTATTAAAATACATTCCGAACTGCAGTGCCGCGACCGCACCACTGGTCCCCATACATTCCGTATACATTTGTATTAAAATACATTCCGAACTGCAGTGCCGCGACCGCACCACTGGTGCCCATACATTCGGTATACATTTGTATTAGAATACATTCCGAACTGCAGTGCTGCGACCGCACCACTGGTCCCCATTCATTCGGTATACATTTGTATTAGAATACATTCCGAACTGCAGTGCCGCGACCGCACCACTGGTCCCCATACATTCCGTATACATTTGTATTAAAATACATTCCGAACTGCAGTGCCGCGACCGCACCACTGGTCCCCATACATTCTGTATACATTTGTATTAGAATACATTCCAAACTGCAGTGCCGCGACCGCACCACTGGTCCCCATACATTCTGTATACATTTGTATTAGAATACATTCCGAACTGCAGTGTCGCGACCGCACCACTGGTCCCCATACATTCTGTATACATTTGTATTAGAATACATTCCGAACTGCAGTGCCGCGACCGCACCACTGGTCCCCATACATTCTTTATACATTTGTATTAGAATACATTCCAAACTGCAGTGCCGCGACCGCACCACTGGTCCCCATACATTCTGTATACATTTGTATTAGAACTAGCTGATGCCCGCAGCTTCGCCCGCGTAAAATTGGTTCCCGTTCCCGCTTCCCGTATTTTATCCCCTTGGGGGCAGAATTTATCAAAATCCTTTCTTAGCGGATGCCTACGTCATAATATCTACCTGCATGCCAAATTTCAGTCCGATCCGTCCAGTGGTTTGGGCTGTGCGTTGATAGATCACTATGTCAGTCAGTCAGTCACCTTTAAGTTATATATATTTAAGAAGATACATTCCGAACTGCAGTGCCGCGACCGCACCACTGGTCCCCATACATTCTGTATACATTTGTATTAGAATACATTCCGAACTGCAGTGCCGCGACCGCACCACTGGTCCCCATACATTCTGCATACCTACAGTTGTTTTAGAATACATTCCGCACTGCAGTGCCGCGACCGCACCACTGGTCCCCGTACATTCTGTATACATTTGTATTAGAATACATTCCGAACTGCAGTGCCGCGACCGCACCACTGGTCCCCATACATTCTGTATACATTTGTATTAGAATACATTCCGAACTCGGCAGCAGCGTCGCGACCGCACCACTGGTCCCCATACATTCTGTATACATTTGTATTAGAATACATTCCGAACTGCAGTGCCGCGACCGCACCACTGGTCCCCATACATTCTGTATACATTTGTATTAGAATACATTCCGAACTCGGCAGCAGCGTCGCGACTGCACTCAGTACTGTCGCCTTGCCGCCGTGACAGCAATGCTGCTTGCGGTCGAGTTCGGACTCATACCTTAATTCACGATAAATCACTAGTTACATGTGAACAGTCAAGTTTAGTTTAGCACTGCCGCGACATAGTAGTCACTCTTGAATTTAGTATTTGTTTTCCTCGCCTCACTTCCTTGTAAGGTAAGACGGCTGCCCACCGTCCTTACAGAAGCAGGCCTATGACGGCAGCGTGACGTGAGGGATTTACGCACGCCCCCTCCCCCCCTTAGAAGCAGGATCACACCCGAAACCCCCCAAAGACGCAGGATAGCACCCGAACCACTCCCTAGGCGAGTTCGCAGTGGTAGTCGTAGGTCTGTTAGGAGTAATGGGACATCCTTCCGAGGGCTTACCCGGGGCTCCGAACCGTGGGTTGTTGGGCGTTACGTGAGGTTTATAAGTCGTTAGGAGTCCAGCATAGCATCCATGATGGATTTTAACTCACGTTAAAAAAAAGCGTCATCTGGCTTTTGTTCTATAATCTGAGATTATAACTATAAAATATTGAACGATATTACACACACAGAGCTCAATTTATAAAATTGTCTCAATTTACAAAATTGTCTACTTTAAGAGCGGGCCGGGGCGGGGGCTTTGCACTAGTGTGAAATTAAGTCTGCAAGGTATTAGGTATTGGTATGATAAAGTTTTACCAAGATCTTCGGGTTCTAGTCAAAACATAGTTGAAAATATCCAACAATTATTTTGAAATAGAACAGGATGAACAAATAGATTAGCCTCGTGTTGTGGAAAGTGGTGAATTACCCTCTTGAGCGAAGTACCTAAATTGCAAAGCATCCCGGAGAGCTTATATCCATCAGTGTTTTTTTTTATTTCAACAAATTCAAACTCAAAAAATCATTTATTTCGCATAATGCTAATACATAGTCACTTGCGACACGTCCATGAATACAAAGCAAAGTCATTAGCACCAGTTCGGAACGCGGCCCGCTTGAAAGGAACTGGCAAGAAACTCGGCGGGCAGCCCTATTTACCTACAATAATATTAACTAAAAATCACAAACTATTGCTTGAGAATGCATTAGAGCAAGCAGATAATTTCCAGGCCTTCTTGTCAAGCTAATAATCGTCAATTGTATAGTAGCCCTTGCAGTACAATTTACTTTTTATGCATTTTTTAAACTTATTTAAGACATACTTTTTATTTTATTTGGAGGCCATACTATATGTGGATAATAATGGCGATCAGTGGAGAGGACTATCTAACGGTTGGTGAAGTTCGATCCAGTGACCGAATCGAAGTGTTATGCTGTTGCCGATTTGTTGAACTGACGATTTTTCACAGCTGCGATGTGTTTCTTAATCCGTATCCAAGTACCTATCCGACTATCGAGTATCGAGTAGCGAATATCAAGTATTCGATTGTCAGTTGTCGATTGTCGGTTTTTGATTGTTGGTTGTCGGTAATGGATAATCGATAATCAAGAACCGATTCTATATCCGGTACATATCTAATTAAGCAGACGGCGATGTCGCGAATGGAGCCCGTTACCGCACATTTCACTCGTAAGACCACTCAAAAAATCTGTTTACTACCCGTTCGCTCTAACTTTGCAGCTGGCGTAGTGGCGTATACCCGAATTGTTAATTAGACGAAGTAAATTTACAGTAGCTAATGTCACTTCGTCATAGAAAATACGCAACATTGTATGAAGAAGTGACACTAGTTGCTGTCAATTTACTTCGTCTAATTAAAAATTCAACTTTACTATGGAGCCGAACGGCAAAGTTAGAGCGAACGAGCAGTACTGACTACGAGAGGTAGCGTTATTTTTTTATTGAGTATCGATGGTTGATAGTCAATCAAGTGCCTAACAAAAAAGGAAACGTTTGCGTTTGCGACATGAGTGAAAAGAACGACGGTATCGGCATCGTCTATCGACCGCCAATCATCGGCCATCGACTACAGTCTCGATTTCGGAAACCGAATATTAAAATCCGAAAAAAAAACTCGATACTCGAAATGGTCTACCGTCTACGGTCTACGGCCTACGATTTATGGTCTCCGGGTACGGTCTAAGGTCTACAGCCTACAGTCTACGCTCTTCGGCTTAATGTCTTCGGTCTAAGGTTTACTGTCTACGGCGCATGGTCTCCGGTCTACGATTTCCAGCCTACGCTCTACGGCTTATGATCTACGGTCTACGGCTTAGGGTCTCCGGACTACGGCCTGCAGTCTACGACTTATGGTCTCCGGTCTACGGTCAATAGCCTACGGTCTACGCTCTACGGCCTATGGTCTTCGGCCTACGGTCTGCGGTTTAGGCCTATGGGTTATTGTCTGTCCTGTGTACGGTCTACGGTCTACAAACGGTATTTTTTACAATAACATTCGAATTCAAAAAATACAAAGTTTTTAGTTTCTTTCTAAATTTGGCACCAAACAACAATTAAATGGGTGCGCCAGTATCGACGCGTATGTATTATTTTCATTTTAAATATTTAACTATGTTATATTTTTAATTATTATATAAACAAGTTCCTATTTTATGTAATGTGGATAATTGTATGCCGCACCTGGTTCGACATCGCCGCGCAAACTGTAAGTATTAACGCATCGCTCGATAAACGCCGCGATTACCCATCCCTTCCTTGCCATCAAATCACAGTCTCGAGAGATGCGGTATATATCTCCTGCGAGCATATTTCGTGGTTATACTTGAAGACCAAGAAACGAAAAATTGGTGTCGCGCCTACATGCTGAGAATTGCAAGGTTCGTGCTAAACCAACTGTGGTCCTCCGTCCGGATATTCCTTCTTAACGCATTCTTATCTACTAATAATATTAATTACCTCTTTCCCATTAAATTCACGCAAACGCATATAAATAAATAAATATTCACGGACATTTCTCACAACACTATCTGATCCCAAAGTAAGCTAGGAATAACCTGCTTGTGTTATGGGTATAAGACCACGGATATTAATACTTATATACTTTTTTAAATACATACATATTATACACTAGCTGACCCGCAACTTCGTTTACGTCACATAAGGTGTATGAAAGGAGAGTATTTATGCACCAGACTCATCAAGCAGCGTGTGAAACTGCCCTGTTTGCTTAATCATAAAAGAGCTTAAAGATTAAGCCTTAATCATTAAGCTCTTGTATGATTAAGCCAACACACCAGTTTAGATTTACCCATTTTTAGATTCACATGTCTATGTAAAATTCTTTAAAGTGATGTAACTTTTTTATTTATAAACCGATTGACATAAAATAAACGCTAAATGTTAAGTGGAGCAAACCGTACAGACAAACCATTGACATAGTACATATAGATCGATGAGACAAACAGATATGCAGACATACAGACAAAAATTCTTAAAATCATTGTTTTGGGTTCTATTGCGTTCATAAAGCCCCCCTATAATATTTTTTCTTATTTATCTTCCATGCTCAGACAGCTACCTGTTACGATTTTATTATATGTATGGGATCTGCTAGAAAAGATCAACGTTTGGGACACCCGATTCCTCTGTGATTGAGTGGAGCCACTCAATAGATGGTGGATGAGCTCGTTCCTATAATGGACAAAAAGGCAGGAAACTCTTCGCTTTTGGTGTAAAATATATAGAACTAGCTGACCCGCGCAACTTCGTTTGCGCCACATGAGAGAGAGTATTCCCTGTTCCCGTCGCATTTACTCCCGTCGCGTTGCGTTTACTCCCGTCGCGTTGCGTTTACTCCCGTAGCGTCTCGTCGAAGCTCTCAATAGGAATAACTTATCCCCCGTTTTTGAAACATTTACTATTACTGCTCCGCTCCTATTCGTTGTAGCGTAATACTATATAGCCTATGACACTCCACAATAACGTAGCTTTCTATTGGTGAAAGAATTTTTAAAATCGGTTCATTAGATCCCGAGCTTACCCCTTACAATTTAACAAACACACAAACTTTACTTCTTTATAATATTAGTATAGATAATGTTTTTAGGGTTACGTAAGGTAAATCCAAAAATAAAAACTACAAAAATGACCAACTCAAGTCAACACACACGAAGAATTGATGATTCCATAACAAAGAAAATAAAATCGCCTTTTGACGAATGAGTATGAATAACAAATAAAGAAGTGTGAATGACATAGAAAGAAGTATGAATAACAAAGGGGACATTATTTAACAAGATATTTGAGTCACACACATTGAATTCAGATACTTTTGTGCGTGTGATGTATGCATTTGACAGATACGCGCGTGTTATCACGCGCTTAAAACGCCGCTTTTGGGCAGCGGGTTAGCTAACATAGACGTTTTCCATTCGAATCTGACCCAGGAATAAATGTGAATGACAAATGAAGAAGTATTAATGACAAAGAAAAAACTATAATGACAAATGCACAAGTGTGAATAACGAAAGAAATGAATCGCGAATGAAAACCTATGAATGACAAACAAAGAACTATGTATGCCGATACCTAAATATAAATTACTAGCTGACCCGCGCAACTTCGTTTGCGCCACATAAGAGAGAGTATTACCTGTTCCCGTCGCATTTACTCCCGTCGCCTTGCATTTACTCCCGTAGCGTCTCGTCGTTAACATTCAATACAACGTGTGAGAGAGAGACAGAGAGAGAAAGGTTTCTCGTCGCGTGTATTCCCGTCGCATTATTTTTAAGAACAATTTCGTTTATGAAAGAGGTATCCAGTGGCATTATTGTAGAAAAAAATTGATTGTCATTAAAATGGTTATTGTGCACCAACCCAAAGATAGACACATGCTATCGCGCAATTTTGTTAGAACTTTTTTAAGAGAAACAATTTTGTAGTATATATTTTTAAATGTAAATATTTAAAAATATGTACTACAAAATTGTTCTTAAGCAGCACACGCAACGAAGCTCTCAAAAGGAATAACTTTTCCTCCGTTTTTGAAACATTAACTATTACTGCTCCGCTCCTATTCGTTGTAGCGTGATGCTATGATAGCCTATGACACTCCATAATAACATAGCTTTACATTGGTCAAAGAATTTTTAAAATCGGTTCAGTAGATCCCGAGATTACCCCTTACAATTTAACAAACACACAAACTTTACTTCTATATAATAATAATAATTATTAGTAATTAGTAATTAGTATTAGTATAGAAGTATAGATATAGATTTTCTATTTCAGATGTCAAGAGCCGATTGAGATGAAAGGAAAGACTATGAAACACTTAAACGAAATCCACAGCTTCAGGAAATGTTCCGACAAATACGGACACAAGTCCGTATTTGGGGACACTGAGCCTGAGCCAGACGGTGCTATGCTACTCGCATTCCTTATTGGTAAGTAATAAACATATATTGGGTGTAACAAAATTACCTCTCCAAATTTCGTCACGTGACGTGGCATCAGTCCAGAAACATTACAAAAATGAAGAAAAAAAATCACATGAATACTTTAACTGTAAAGCCGTTTTGATGGTCCTATAAATTTTCATTTTCACCCTTTCTATCGCTACTGAGCGGCAGTAGAAAGCGACAACGACAGCCAGACGGGTGCTCTGTGTTTCTTTTGCCACGGCGACCCTGTTACTTCGAATTGCCGCGGTAAAAAATGAATTCTAAATGTGCGACAAAAAAATTTAAAAAAAAAATGAAAAAATTTACCCCCCTTTTTTATTATTGATTTCCGATGCCAAGTCATCGCATGAAATTTGGAGAGGTAATTTTGTTACACCCAGTATACATACATATATTATGCATGCATGCATATTGTATTCCAAAAATTCCCTGATGAAATCAGACTCTAATGTGTGATGAAAGTTTTTTTTAAAATTCGGTTCAGAAGCTTCTTATTATAGTTATCGATTATAAACAAATAAATCTTTCATCTACATACAAACACACATACAGCAGAGTAACAAGATTATAAATCTCGTTACTCTGCTGTATGTGTGTTTGTCACGTAACTCCTGCTAAACGGCTAGACAAACTTGGATAAAACTTTGTGTTATATTTAAGTACTTATAGTTTATTATTATTTCCAGGTCTTATTCTAGCGGTGTTAGCCAGAATTTATTTATAGATTTATTTTGTAATTAAGTGATAGTTAATAAAGAATAAGTAATTAAATTATTTCTTTATTTATTATAGATTCAAAGTCATAATAGGTACTTATTAACTTTTTGATTCAAGAACTAAAGATGGCGCTTACCAAACAAGAAAGTGAGGTCATGATTTTTTAAAGTGATATAACTTTTTTATTTACAAACCGATTGACATAAAATAAACACTAAGTAAATGTTAAGTGGAGCAAACCTCAACACAATAAAGAAAACCGCATTGCAATCGGTTAAGCGGTTACTGAGATTAGCGTGCACAAACGTATAGACATACAGACAAACAGACAAAAATTCTAAAAATCATTGTTTTGGGTTCTATTGCGTTCATAAAGCCCCTCTATAATAAATCCCGCAGAAACACCGCCCCTGGACCCGACGGCATTCCAGGCCGTGCATGGGTCCTGGCTCTCGAGGAGCTTGGGCCTCGACTTATGGGTCTTTATAGCGCATGCCTCGAAAAAGGCCAGTTTCCCAAGGTCTGGAAGACAGGGAAACTGGTCTTGATTCGAAAGGCGGGGCGGCCGGCAAATTCCCCATCAGGGTACCGGCCGATCGTGTTGCTCGACGAGGTGTGCAAGCTCTTTGAGCGCATTATTGCACAACGCCTCGTCGGGCACCTCACACGCGTGGGGCCTGATCTGGCGGATAGCCAGTTTGGCTTCCGTCAGGGACGCTCCACCGTGGACGCGATCATGCGCATTAGAGGCCTGACGGAGGAAGCAGTCTCACAGGGTGAGGTGGTGGTGGCGGTGTCTCTCGACATCGCCAACGCATTCAACACCTTGCCCTGGAGCTGCGTCAGGGAGGCGCTTATCTATCATGGAGTGCCTCCCTACCTCCGTCGAATTGTCGGGGCTTATCTCTCCGAGAGAGCCATAACTTACCCGAGCTGGCTAGGGCCGGGTCGGCGAGATGTGTCGTGCGGTGTTCCACAGGGATCGGTTTTAGGGCCGCTCCTGTGGAACATCGGTTACGACTGGGTGCTGCGTGGTCCGTTGCTCAGAGGGGTCGGCGTAACGTGTTACGCCGACGACACCCTCGTTACGGCGCGGGGAGCAACGCACCGTGCCGCAGCACTTAAGGCCACGGCAGGGGTTGCTCAGGTCGTGGGTCGGATTCGGCGGCTGGGTCTCGAGGTCGCCCTTCACAAATCCGAAGCTCTGTGCTTCCACGGACCTCGGATGGGGCCACCTGCGGGATCCAGCCTACAGGTAGGGGGCGTCAGCATCGGCATCGAGCCCTCGATGAAGTATCTGGGGCTCGTACTCGATGGCCGGTGGAACTTCGGACATCACTTCCGAAGTTTGGTCCCAAAACTGAGGGGAGCATCGGCCGCACTCGCGCGGCTGATGCCCAACATCAGGGGACCCAACGCTCCCTACAGGAGGCTGTACCTGGGGATCGTGCGAAGCATGGCCCTGTACGGGGCTCCCGTATGGGCGGAGACCCTGACGGCCAGCAATGAGGCTAGACTGCTGAGCCCGCAGAGAGTGATGGCCGTCAGGGTGATAAGAGGATACCGCACGATCTCCGGTGAGGCGGCATGTCTCCTAGCCGGGACCCTTCCATGGGACCTGGAAGCGAGAGCCCTTGCGTCACTGTTCAGATGGCGCAAGGAGGCGCTGGAGCGGGGCCAAAGGCCTGCGTCTCGAGAAATCGAGGCCCAGCGGACCCTGCTCCACCAGGAAACCGTGGAGACATGGAAGGTGCGACTTGAGCAACCAAAGGGGGGATTCGCCACAATCGCGGCCGTCAGACCGGTCATGGACGAGTGGCTGGAGAGAAGACACGGTGCTCTCTCCTACCGGTTGACACAGATGCTTGCCGGGCACGGTAGCTTCGGTAGGTATCTGTGGCGAAAACACCGGGAAACCACGGCCGAGTGTCAGCACTGCGAGGACCGCAGCGATGACACGGCGCTCCACACGCTGGTGGAGTGCACGGCGTGGGCACAACAGCGACAGGTCCTCGTAGTGGGTCTGGGCGTGGACACTCTCTCGCTTGAGGCCATGGTGCGAGCCATGCTCTCCAGCGGGAGTAAGTGGGACTGCGCCGCCTCTTTCTGCGAGCAGGTCATGCTCGCGAAGGAGGCGGCGGGCCGGGTGCGGGAGAGAACTCTCCCACCCGAGTTCCGCAGTCGGCGCCCCGGGCGCCGCCGACGTGTCTTCGCCGAGGACTATCGGCCTCCATGACCGGGGGTCTGAGGACGGTGAGAGGGCCGCTCACCGTCCTTACAGAAGCAGGCCCATGACGGCAGCGTGACGTGAGCACTCACGCACGCCCCCCCTTAGAAGCGGGGTCACACCCGAAACCCCCCATAGACGCGGGATTGCACCCGAACCACCCCCTGGGCGAGGCCGCATTGGCGGCCGTAGGTCTGTTGGGAGTCACGGGACATCCTTCCTGAGGGCTTACCCGGGGCTCTCAACCATAGGCTGTTGGGCGTTACGTGAGGTTTTTTAGTCGGTAAGAGTCCGGCATAGCATCCTACGAGGATTTTCCCTCACGTTAAAAAAAAAAAAAAAAAAAAAAAAAAGCCCCTCTATAATATTTTTTCTCATTTATCTTCCATGTACAGACAGCGACCTGTTACGATTTTATTATATGTATTGATTGATATTGATATTGATTGAAAGATATTACACTACAGCGCTATCTAGTCTCAATCTATAAAATTGTGGCTATGGTTTCCTATAAACGCCGGAGGCTGCGTGCAACGTCACGGCCTTTTTTTTTGATTAACGTGAGGGAAAATCCTCATGGATGTTATGTCTGACTCCTACCGACTAAAAAACCTCACGTCACGCCCAACAGCCTGTGGTTGGGAGCCCCTGGGAAGCCCTCGGAAGGATGTCCCAGAACTCCCAACAGACCGACGGCCGCTACTGCGGCCTCGCCCAGGGGGTGGACCGGTGCTATCCCGCGTCTTTGGGGGGTTTCGGGTGTGATCCCGCTTCTAAGGGGGGGGGGGGAGGCGTGCGTGAATTGCTCACGTCACGCTGCCGTCACGGGCCTGCTTCTGTAAGGACGTTAAGCCGCCCTCTCATCGTCTTCAGGCCCCCGGTCATGGTGGCCGATAGTCCTGGGCAAAGCGTCACGGCCTACGTCGCGTCATTATAGTTACTATCGAAATGTACTGCTGTGGTCTGTTTCATGCGCTGACGGCGACGTGTGGATGACGTAGCTGTCATTGGAACGCCTTGCGCCGCGTCTCTAGTTATTTCGAACCTTTGCAGCGTCAGCGTCAAGACAAAATGTCATAATTCAATAAAGAAATAGGTGATATATACAGGGCGTCCCACGGCTTTGCCACAGGGAGGGAAAGTACATTAAATATTGTAGATGGAAAATTTTACTGAAAGAAGACATTATTTTAATTAATTTAAAAAACAATTTAAACTGCATTCATAGATTTTTAAATACTTACATGGTTCAGCCGGGAATCGAACCTGCTACACGAGAAAAATAATTACCTCGTTAGCTTTATCATACCGATCGAAAGGCTTCATCATAAGGATTATTTTTCGCTATTTTTCAGTGTCACACTATTGTGACAGAGCAGTGTGAGGGTGAGTCAGCGGGAGAGTAGGTCTACGGTCTTTAGCCTACTGTTTTTAGTCTAAGCTAAGGCTGAGGCCGCATTTGCGGTTTACTGCGGCGGTTTCTAACCTCAAAATGTCAAACCTTGACTTGATTGGCGCCCTTGGCACACCTCCGCCGCGAAACCAGAACAGCGGAACCGCTGAATGAATTCCGCTGTGATCAAGTGTGGATTGAACAGCGGAACTGGGCAACGGAACCTGACACGAGTTAGTCGATGTGACGCTATCGCAATTTTATCATATTATTTTTATTATCTGGATGTCTTAATAAATACATAAAGGGTCTATTTCTGATGGCTTGAAGTAGTTTTTCCGTGAACTTCACGTCCATTTACTGAAAAAATATTAGTTTCGTCGTTCCGCTCTGTATTTCTGTCAATTTTGACAAACCGGCGCATAGACAACGCGGCACCGCAATAACAAGGCGGCCGAAGCGCGGAGGTTTGACTGGCGTAGGAGCAGATTGGCGAAACCGTGCGGTGAAAGAGAGAGAAGATAGTTAAATCTATGCATTAGAACAGGCGGTTTCGCTAGTGTTCCGCTCCTCCTACATGTGACAGAACTTGGCGGAATTACTGCGGTTCCGCTATCATGGTTTCGCGGCGGAGGTCTGCTAAGGGCGTTAATTGATTTTGACATTTTAAAGTTAGAAACCGCCGCAGTAAACCGCAAGTGCGGCCCCGACCTAAGTAGTAGATCTTCGCTCGTAAACCTCGGCCGAACTTCACTTCTACGATCTCCGGGTTCCAGTCTACGGTTTTCTGTCTACGGTCCACGGCCTACGGTTAAAGGTCTACGATCTACGATCTGCATACGTCACTTTTAAACCCCTTATTGTTGTTGTTGTTGAAGTTTGTGTAAAAAATCACCTATTTACACAATTACAACATTACATTCGAATTCGATAAACACAATTTTTTACGTTTCTCAATAAATTTAGCGCCAAACACCAATACGGAAAATATTTGGAAATGGTCAAGTTAGGAAATAGACAATGTCGACCGGGTTTTTGCAACTAAAAATACAGATTTACCACAAAAATAAAAATCAATACGGTATCATTTTCTTTATTTTGTTTAGCAACCGTTATAAGTATTCATTTTCTTCATCGTAGTACCCAGGGTCCTTCCGCACTTTTCTACCTCTGCAGAACTTTGCGAAGTATCCTCTCTTCCACAATAACACCAGTATCAAAACTATTGGGAATGTTACTATTATACCTGTGGAAAATAAAAAGAATATTAGAGATAAATTAGTCATATCATATATAGGTGAGGCCTCCTAGTGTTTTGCTCGTACGCTAGCTCGCACTGTGTAAACCAGCCATCAGGGTGAGTCAGCGGGGTAGTAGGTCTACGGTCTACGGTCTACGGTCTACGGTCTACGGTCTACGGTCTACGGTCTACGGTCTACGGTCTACGGTCTACGGTGTACGGTGTACGGTCTACGGTCTACGGTCTACGGTCTACGGTCTACGGTCTGCGGTGTACGGTCTACGGTCTACGGTCTACGGTCTACGGTCTACGGTCTACGGTCTACGGTCTACGGTCTACGGTCTACGGTCTACGGTCTACGGTCTACAGTCTACGGTCTACGGTCTACGATCTACGCATATTCACGCCTGGCCAGCGTGGATGGTCTGTAAGTGAATCACTCCTTGTAAAAAAAAGAGCCTATTGCCGTGTTCAGGACAGGCCCAGTTTGTGGTAGCACACACCGCTGTTGAAGGTTTTCAAATGTTACCATAAGGTTTTCAACTCGGCTTAACGACTACCTTGCTACTGGCGACGGCATTCCGAAGCATGGAAAGAAGTAAGTAAAGAATCTTCATCCTTCGAGATTTTTCCCAACCCAGTAGGGGTCGGCATTCCAATCTATCTGCAAAGCAGCGGAACTTGGATATTTTTCGTGAAGCGATTGCCATTTGACTTCCACAACCAAATGGCGATATCAAAGTTCTTTAATTAGACTGACTGTTTTTGTCTAGTTTTTTTTTATACCACTAAGGTAGCAGACAAGCATACGGCGCACCAGAAGGACCGGTGGTCACCGCCTATGAACGTTTGCAACACCAGAGGCGCCACACTCGCGCTGCCGACCCTGTAAAAACCTTCTAAGACCCCCTCCCATTCGTCCCCTCTTGAATTAGGAGGGGGACGATCGGGAACTGATTAAATATTATTTTTGTGAATTCCCGTTCGTCCCCCTCGGGGGGACGATGTCAAGGGGACGAACGGGAATACTCCCCTTTGAAGAACCCCATACTGTAGGCGTTTGAAAAAACCGAGGCAGGGAGATCATTCCACAACCTAAGCGTGCGCGGAAGAAATCCCCTATCGGATCTAACCGTTCTGGAACGCTCCGTCCGCAGAGTGTGAGGATGAACTCCCTGTCTGTGGCGAGCGGTGCGATGATAGAACGTAGTCGTGGGCATCATATCAAACAATTCCTCAGAGCACATACCATTGTACAGGCGGTAGAACACGCATAAGGAGGCAAAGTCTCTCCTGTCGCGAGGAGGTTCCATAGCCGCCGTTTGCATTTGTAGTGGTGTATATGAATATGATTGACGCCTCTGATGTTGCAAACGTTCATAGGCTGCGGTGACGACCAGTCCTTCTGGTGGGCCGTGTACTTGTCTGCCACCGTAGTAGTATAAAAAAAATGTGTGTGTATAGGTGTGCACTTTTTGGGAGTCTGCTTTGACAGAAGGGACATTCTTAGTATGGCTCCATCGTATGTTTGATTTTGGCAAAGATGCAGGCACCGGCCCCGGCGCCGTCGTAACGTGATTGCTAAGTGGTCTAAGGCAGGCTTTCTCAGACTTTTGGCTCCACGAACCTCTGTTAAAGTTTCCAGATGATAGCGAACCCCTTGCCTCTAACTACCAAATCAACCCTCCCCTAATAGACAATTATGAAGTTGACTGTTGAAGAAAATAAAATTTATTTCAATATTAAGGCACCAAAACAAAGACAGTATTTAAAGTATCTTTTCAATACAAGTGTGAAGGGTAGGCTTGTTTTTTTCGCAATTTGAGTAAATCTTGGGCGTTATTCTGAACAATTTTAATCGTAATTCGGGCTCTAAATCCAGTCCATTTCTATATATATTGTTTTCATTGCGACCAGATGTGAAACTCTCACATAGATTATGTTGTTCCGGGTAAAAGAAAATTCACTGCTTTGCGTGAGAGTTCGGTATACTCTTCCTGTTAACGACATCCTTTTTAAATCAACTTCAAGAGTCAACTCTACGGTTGTTAGTATAGTTTTAACAATGACTTTTAATAGTCAAATTAAAATTGATACTCGTCGTAATGGTATGGCATTGTGATTTTCGTAAATGCTTTTACTTGTACATTGTCATGAATAAATAAATGGTTTAAAAAACCCTAGCAAAATACGCTTTAATAATGCACGAAAAAACCAAAAATAAATTATGGATTGATCAAGTTGCCTCTATTTCTAGACTGAAGTGTAAACTATATGCTTTTAGTTATAACATTTGATTGTAAAAGCGTCGGGCGCTGGACAGGAAAGACTTTCCTGGCGGAAGCTGCATGATGTCTTGTCAGATTAAGAATAAGTTCACATTTAAAAAAGTGTGTTTTTCTCGTGTTTTTAACCGACTTCCAAAAAAGGAGGAGGTTCTCAATTCCATCTTATTTTTTTTTAAACTATTAATTTACACTGTCACGCTTTTATATAATATATCTATTGTGACTTTTACTATTATTTATATCATTTTATATTTCGGAAATGTATTTACGATGATAGGCTTTAATTGAAATGCATAACACACTTACTTGAAAAGTAAAGTAGTTAATCACGCCTACGCATTTTCAACACCCACTTTTGCCAGTTTTTCGTGACGCCCGCGTAATAGGAGCAAACCTATTACCGTTACGGATCTCTATTAGATAATTCATAGGTAGGTCCTTTAAGTTTCGGCATTCCGAGATATTTAGTACAATATGTAGTTATCATGTAATAAGAATACAAACGCATATATCCCCAAGCGGGTTATCAAATGTAACCAAAGATATCTCGTTCTCGAACAAGAACTCGACATTTTGCCATTGTTAACGTATTCCCCTCATGTATCTACTTAATTGTCTGAAAGAAGAGGCGTTCCCTTTGGCAGCATAAAAGTTATGCTCTTGTGCGACCTCATGCAGCTTTCGCCAGGAATTTTATTATAAAAGGATTAGTATTAATAGAAATTTGCTTACAAAAAAGTTTTTCTAGGTCCAGCGCCCCACGCTTTTACAATCAAATATTATAACTAAAAGCATATAGTTTACACTTCAGCATAGAAATAGAGGCAACTTGATCGATCCATAATTTATTTTTGGTTTTTTCGTGCATTATTAAAGCGTATTTTTCTAGGGTTTTTTAAACCATTTATTTATTTTATACTTTTTAGTCACAACATTTATACCTTTACTAGCTGTTCCCTGCGGCTTCATACGCGTAGAAGTTGTTATCGCATAAAATCATTACCCTCCTTTTACGGAGTCAGTTAAAAAGTAGCCTATGTCCTTACCTTAAACTTAAACTACCTTTATAACAAATTTCATCAAAGTTGGTTCAGTGGTTTAGGTGTGAAAACGTAACAGACAGACGAACAGAGTTACTTTCGCATTTATAATATAAGTAGGGATTTCTGTATTACATGGTGTTTTGTCTGAGTTCGACTAATGTGAAAACATTTCATTATTACTCTAATACATTTGTTTACATTTTATGCAGGTACCTATGTCAATATTTACACTCAATATTAACTTCAATATATAACAGGTTTGTTATAACCTTAAACCCTAATCGTGGTCGAAGTTCATTACAAGACTTTTCTAACAAATCCAAACACAGCTATGATACGATATTTCATCATGAAGTTCCAGTGCATATCTTACGACTCCATCATCAGATCAGTTTGACAGCACCATATTATTGTATTGTTATCAGAACTACGAACATCTGCCAATTTTCATGACGCTAAGATCCTTGGAAGGTGGTTAAATTAGTTACCTGAGATTCCATTGCATAGTTTTACAAGTCAATTAAAAAAAAGGTTTGTTATAACCCTGAAACCTAAGCCTGGTCAAAGTTCATCACAAGACTTTTCTAACGAATCCAAAAACAGATATAATACGATATTCCATCATGAAGTTCCAGTGCATATCTTCCGGCTCCATCATGAGATCAGTTCGAAAGTACCATATTATTGTATTGTCATCAGAACTACATACAGCTGCCACTTTTCATGACCCTATGATCTTTGGAAGCTGGTTAAATTAGCTACCTTAGATTCCATTTTTTCCATCAAAGTTTCAGTGCCTATCTTCCGGCTCCATCGTCATATCAGTTTGACAGTACCATATTATTGTATTGTCATCAGAACTACATACAACTGCCACTTTTCATGACCCTACGATCCTTGGAAGCTGGTAAAATTAGCTACCTTAGATTCCACTTGTTTTCAGTACCTATCTTCCGGCTCCTTCATCATATCAGTTTGACAGTACTATATTATTGTATTGTCATCAGAACTACATACATCTGTCAATTTTTATGACGCTACGATCCTTGGAAGCTGGTTAAATTAGCTACCATAGATTCCACTTATTCCATCGAAGTTTCAGTGCCTATCTTCCGGCTCCATCGTCATATCAGTTTGACAGTACCATATTATTGTATTGTCATCAGAACTACATACAGCTGCCACTTTTCATGACCCTATGATCCTTGGAAGCTGGTCAAATTAGCTACCTTAGATTCCACTTGTTTTCAGTACCTAGCTTCCGGCTCCATCGTCATATCAGTTTGACACTACCATATTATTGTATTGTCATCAGAACTACATACAGCTGCCACTTTTCATGACCCTACGATCCTTGGAAGCTGGTCAAATTAGCTACCTTAGATTCCACTTGTTTTCAGTACCTATCTTCCGGCTCCATCATCATATCAGTTTGACAGTACTATATTATTGTAGTGTCTTTAGAACTACATACATCTGCCAATTTTCATGACGCTACGATCCTTGGAAGATGGTTAAATTAGTTTCCTTAGATTCCATTACAATGTTAGTTACATACACGACGACCTAATAAAAGCGTATTAAAAAAGAAATATCCTGTAACGAATGTTCAAAAAAAAATTAATTAATAAATGCGTTTTAATTGAGATGGTGGGCCATAAAACCCGCGAAAAAAGTATGGCATTACGCTGGCACCAAGTTAATTTTTCATGGACTACAAAAAACGCAAGAGTTATTGTGTAACAAATCGTTTGAACACCGTATTTTTTTCGACAAATTTAATTAATCAGCCTGTAATTACGCCCCGCGGGCCAGCTCTGAAATAACTATATATAAAAAAAAACTATTTTCGGTTCTCAAATCACCCAATTCAACCCTCTAAGGGTTGCCATTCTTGTAATTTGTTACAAGAATGGCAAGTTGAAATTTTCTGTCATCATCTCCCGGTCTATTACCGACGAATGGCGAACTGCACTTTGAGAAAGCCTGGTCTAAGGCATGACACTCCACACTCCGTGCGGAGCAATGCTTTTCTTGAAAAAAAAACATTATTTTATTGGTTATACATACCGATCATGATTCCTAAAATGATAGCCAGGTCAGGAGTGGACTGCTGTGATATATCCATCGACTCTGTGCACACCAGCGTTTTAGACACGTTGCTCAGGGTCGTGAAGGTCAGACCTCTTAAATGTGAGGGCTTTTTACAACTGAAAGGTAAAAAATAATCGTAAATAAGCCGTCACACATAAGACTGGAGCACGCGCTGACCGTCGGCGCTGACAGCCGAAATGTATAAACTTGTAGCAAGCATTTTAGAATAACGCGTAGCTATCAGCGCGTGTGTTGGTCAGCGCCGACGGATACGCGGCGCCGACGCGCGACGCGTATGGCGCTGACCAACGCACGCGTAATAGGTTACGGTTTTTCTAAAATGCTTGTTACAAGTTCATACACTTTACTCTGGCCGTCAGCGCCGATGGTCAGCGCGACTCTAAAACCAGCCTAACCTGCAGCCTAATCGGATTGGTAAACAACCATAAGGTGGAGGACCGTAGGCTTGTCTGACACCTTATTAGATTTAAAAATAATATTAACAAAAAATAGCTTGATGTTGAAAAAGATACTTGCTTGCGGTGCGGTGTTACAATTGAGGATGCACCTGACTGAAAAGCTGGTAAGTAAGTCAATAAATAAATATTCACAGAAATTTCACACAACGCTATCTGATCCCAAAGTAAGCTAGGAATAACCTGCTTGTGTTAGGGGTATCAGACCACGGATATTAATACTTATATAGGTACTTTTTAAATACATACATATTATACATAGAAACACCCAGACTCTTGAGACGAACATTTATGGGCCACACAAATATTTTTTCTCCCGGTGGGGATCGAACCCACGACCTCCAGCGCCGCAGGCGATATCACTACCGACTGCGCCACAGAGGCGATAACAGTCATATAAAGTATATATTATAATACAGTCAGTCGATCTTAGGCTGTGAAGTGAACGATAACAGCTGTTGAAAACTTTCAGTCTTGAACTCAAAAGATATTTCTCATACTTACACCATCTGACTCAACGTGCTATTATCCAAGATATCTGCCAGTATGTGTGTCAGTACGTCAACCATCCACTGGCTGTGACAATCGCAGTCGTAGGGGTTGTTGCTGAAGTCTGCCGTCACCAGGTCGTTCCAACTGTCCAGGAAGTGGGAGTCGATTGATGTTAGGTTATTGTTGTTTAGGTATAACTGAAATGAAAGACATCTTATCATTATTGAAACTGGTTCTCCGAACTATATAAGCCCCGCAAGTTGGTATTGCGCTGGAACCTTGTCATAATGACAGCTAAGTGACGTCATCGTGACGTAGAGCGAGCGCGGGCTGGCTTCGCGAAGCTGCGTACGGATTTTTTTAGTACTGACAGCTCGACGGACATACGTCACCAAGATGGCCGCCAAGCGCAATATCAACGTGCGGAGCTTATACATACATACATACGATCACGCCTTTTATCCCCGAATGGGGTAGGCAGAGGCATATTATATGCCCACATTTCACCTTTTAGATTTTCGTCCCACGTAATAGGTGGAAAGTCGTCTTGATATGGACAGGCGCAGGTTGTGACGACACCCTGTTGAAATTTTTCAAGCTGCCCATAAAGGCCTTCAACTTGGCTTAACGACTGCCATTTTACTGGCAACCGGGACCAACGGCTTAACGAGCCTTCCGAAGCACGGAAACGCTCGCAAATAACAAAGTGGTCACCCATCCATAACCGGCCATAGTAAATGTTGCTTACCATAGTGATCGTTACTAGAACACTGTATCACAAGCGCTTTTTACTAATATGGGTTTGCCTATCAATCAAATCAGCCTATGATAGTACACTACTGGACGCAGGGCATTAAAAAAACTAAGTCACAATTGGTCTGCCCCTTCAGCATTCAGTCCCTCTAGTCTTCTATTCTAGTCTCTGGCAGGGGGTCATCCTTCCTACCCCACTTGTGCCAAGCCACGGTCTGCACTGCACCAGAACTTGTTTGCACCATCGGTTCTCCTAAAGAAGTGGCCAGTCCATTGCCACAATTAAATAAAAAATAAAATAGAAATAAAATAATATTTATTCCCTTTAAAATTTAAAAAAAAAAATTTGGGTTGTCATATTTTTTGTGACTCTACTGGGGGCTCGGAAATGCTACAGACTGAGAAGAACCCCCCAAGAAAGTCCCGGGACATCCTTCCTGAGGGCTTACCCGGGGCTCTCAACCATAGGCTGTTGGGCGTTACGTGAGGTTTTTTAGTCGGTAAGAGTCCGGCATAGCATCCTACGAGGATTTTCCCTCACACTAAAAAACAAAAAAAAACACCCCAAGAAACTCAATTAGGTCCATTTTAATGCGTATACTCTGCGAGCTATGTCTACCATTCCGGTTCTCTGACTAGGTAATATTAGATAGGTATAAAAGCCTATTACTATTTCACGTCTAAATCATTGAACCGTTTCTGATGGAAATTGATACGGAGTCAGAATCGAGCTTGAGAAAAGACACAACTTTCGATCCCTAATACAACGCGTGCTAGGCAAAAATGACACTCGTTCAATGGAGTGGGTGATGATTTTTGCTGGAACTGAGCGGTCAAAGGTCGCGGTCAGAGACAGTAGTAGTTTATTTATTCATTTTTGGAAAGGCAAAAGCAATTTGAGCTATACAGCCTAGTCTTATACCTATTTATTATATCTTAATTTTTCAAGTCAGAATCCTCGTCCTCTAAGTCTAGTCAAAGTCAAGTAAAGTCCAAGTCAAAGTCAGTCTTCTCTAGTAAAGCGGTGTGACTTTATTAGAAGTGTCTCTGGAGTTTGTCGAGAAATGGTAGAGTCACGTTTCACTGCGTTTTATCACTTTCCAACACTTGTGCACGTTTGTCGAACTTTTATGCTTAAAAATCCACCACTTTTTACTCATAAGACACTCGAAATACACTAAGTTTCGAAAATTTTACAACGGAATAGTCCGCTTGTCTCCAATTTCGCGCCAAAAACCTCGCGGTCAGAGACAATCGCCGCAAACGTTTTTTTTAAGTGGAATCTGAATTTCATCTCCCAATGACATACGAGTACATCCATGATTGTGCGACCAAATTGAGAGCCATTGTTTTACACTGTGAGGGTAGCTACACACATAAGCGGGCCGGCATTGTCGGTTTGGCAGTATTTGTCGAACAACAAAACCGACCCCAAGCAATTACTGCACTTGTTCGACTTCAATCGGCTAGTGCCGATCGAGTTGTTCATTCGGGTCGACACGTCATTCCATTCGGCAGAATTTCAGAAAGAAAATGCCAACCCAAAGCAACTACTAAATTACCGTTCGGCTTACGCCGATATGCGGCAGCCGAGCGGTTTGTGATTCCCGAACATTCATCTACATATATTCGATTTTACCGCCCGGCCTTGCCGATTAATGCCGGCCTGCTTATGTGTGTAGCAACCCTGATAGTGATCCTCGACTCATATCCTCGATTTTCATACATGTCCTTCCACCAAAGCGGACATGACATGTATCGAAAATCATCGTTACGAGTATAGCGGAGTCCGTAATGGGTCCGACTCGCTCGCAATGGAAAGCGGGCATTAGCGTGGTCATGGCTTTCCATCAGGCGGGCGAAATCATTTTAGCCCACTTTAGTAACAAAATGCAGAAGGACCCCAAACCCGCAATAAAAGATTCTTGAAGAGAAAGAAGAAAGCTCTTACTTCTTTTAATGTAGGAGTTAGGTGCTCTCCAAGTTCATCTGGCCAGTGAAGAAACTTCGGATCCAGGTTCGTCAATCTCGGGTTATAGTTGAGCCAGAGTATTTCCAAGTTCCTGAGCCCTCCGAGAGCTTCAGCCGTGATGTTCTGAAGTCTACTCATTCGAGAAAGGTGCAGTTCTTTGAGGGTTATCAGTTTTGACATGGCGCTGGAAATTAGAAAAGGTGTTTTCAGATTTTTTTTACATAATTATATGTAATTTTGAAAATGATATATTAGCGAATACGGACAGGTATTGTTGTTTTGCAAGTGAGTGAGTTTTCGTAATGTAGGTACCTAGACTGGTTGAATTTATAGTCGTTGTGGAACGGAAGGGTTTAGGCACAGTTTCGATAACAAAACCGACCGGCAATGTCCAACTTGACAATCAACAAAAAAAAATTACGAAAATGTTCCCTGCGTCGAATACTGTTTTCACCTTTGGGTTGACTCCGCGAGGTATTTACTAGGCGCGCTTGGCGCTATGCAGAGACTGGATTTCTTTTTGTTGATTTTCAAATTGACAGTGCCGATCGGTTCTGTTATCGAAACTGTGCCTAAACCTCTCCGTTCCAGAACGACTATAAATTCAACCAGTATAACAAGTTCTATCAAGTGCTAACAATCAAAAGTATAAAGGATACTACTTACTTAGTTTTATTGATGACCTGTATAGGATTCTTGTCCAAATTCAAGTAGCTTAATTTAGGAGCTTCCTGCAGAACGGAAGGTACGGTGATGAATCTGTTGTCACTCAGGTCCAGCCATAGGAGCTTCCTCTGTCTTCGGAGAAGACCTTCAGGTAGAGTTTCCAGCTCACAGCTGCTTAGTGATAGACGCTGAAATGGAGTATAGTGGTTTGTTTTAATCTTGACGAAGAAGAACGTTTTTTACAAAACATAAATATGTATTCACGCCTTTATTGCCAAGATGGTAGACAGAAGCATTCTACTTAATATTACAAATGTGAAAGTTTGTGAAGATGTTTTGATATTTAGATGTTTGGATGTTTGTCACTCAATCACACTTTAACGGCTGAACGGGTCGGGCTGAAATTCGGTGCAGAGATAGCTTATAGTCGGGAATAACACATAGGCCACTTTACATCCCGGGAATATGTTCCCACGGGAAGCGGGAACGCGTACCAAATTTCTCGCGGGCGAAGCCGCGCGCATCAGCTAGTAGTATTTAAGAAGTTCCCATGAACGTTGGACGTGGGAACGTTAACAAAATTTCACGCAGGCGAAGCTGCGGGCGTCAGCTAGTATAGAACTTTGTCTATCTATCTATATCTTAGACCATCTAACACTGGACTAGCCTTTTGTGAACCGCCGCATACAAAAATTTTCTGCTAGTCATAGAAGGTGAAGGGGGAAACACAAACACATAGAAAATTTACTACATAGGTTCACTATCTCATGTAATTACAAACGCACACAATAAAACATCACGTCTCACTACAATAATATGCAACACACTACGACAAAAATGTCATCGATACTTTGTGTTCCTATTCTCGCTGGCAAAAATGTAAGGCATGTCTAGTACGGCCACATAGGTATCATATACAGTATGGGGTTCTTCAAAAGGGGTCTTAGAAGGTTATTACAGGGTCGGCAGCGTGAGTGTAGCGCCTTCGGTGTTGCAAGCGTTCATAGGCAGTGGTGACCACCGGTCCATCTGTTGGGCCGTATACTTGTCTGCCACCTTAGTGGTATAAGAAAATAATTTACGTCTTTTTTCCTAAAAAATATAACGCAAGAAATTACCTTCAAATTAACTAGATCCTTTATAGCTCCCATAGTAACCTGGTCTATATAAGCCAGGGGGTTACCGCCAAGGTCCAAGGAGATCAGAGTCACCATGTTCATGAAGAGATCTTGGGGCAACGAGTGCAGTTCGTTGTATGACAGGTTCAGCTCTTAAATTTGTTTAGAATGCCTATGCCACGGACATTTTTTAGAATTTTTTACGAGAAACAATTTTGTATTACGCAATTTTACCTAACTATAACCATTTACGCAGCGTACGCCACGGAAGTTCTCAGACGGTAAAAAAATCCCCGTTTTCGAAACATTCTTCATTGCTGCTCCGCTCCTATTCGTCTGAGCGTGATGTTATTATAGCCTATAGCCTTTCTCAATAAACGGATTATCAAACTGTAAAAGTATATTTGAAATCCAACCAGTAGTTTCTGAGATCCTAGCGTTCAAACAAAAATACAAACAAACAAAAAAACCAAACTCTTAAGCTTTACAATATTAGTATGGATGGATGTAAGGATGAAAAGAACTAACCTTTAAATTAACAAGATCCGTTATAGCTCCCATCGTAACTTGGTCTATATAAGCCAGGGGGTTTCCGCTAAGATCCAAGGAGGTCAGAGTCACCATGTACATGAACAGGTCTTGGGGCAAGGAGTGCAGTTCGTTGTATGACAGGTTCAGCTCTTGAATTTGTTTAGAATGCCTATGCCACGGATGTTTTTTAGACTTTTTTTACGAGAAACAATTTTGTAATACGCAATTTTTACCTAACTATAACCATTGAAGCGCTCGTGGCCCCGCGGACTCAGTGTTCTGTAAACGATCACTGCAGTAAGCAACTTTCACCATGGCCGGTCCATGGATGGGTGACCATCCATGTGATCACTTCGTGACATTTATTTGAGCGTTTCCGTGCTTCGGAAGGCACGTTAAGCCGTTGGTCCCGGTTGCCAGTAAAATGGCAGTCGTTAAGCTAAGTTGAAGGCTTTATTTCAACAGCAGGCAGTCACAACCTGCGCCTGTCCATTTAAACACGGCAATACGGCTCACCACCTATTACGTGGGACAAATTATACAAAGGTGAAATGTGGGCATATAATATGGCTCTGCCTACCCCTTCGGGGATAAAGGCGTGACCATATGTATGTATGTATGTATAACCATTTACGCAGCGTACGCCACGGAAGCTCTCATACGGTAAAAAAAATCCCTTTCGAAACATTCTTCATTGCTGCTCCGCTCCTATTCGCCTTAGCGTGATGTTATATAGCCTATAGCCTTCCTCAATAAATGGACTCTCAAACTGTAGAAGTATATTTGAAATCCAACCAGTAGTTTCTGAGATCCTAGCGTTCAAACAAAAAAACAAACAAACAAACTTTTCAGCTTTATAACACTAGTATGGATTGATGTAAGGATGAAAAGAACTAACCTTTAAATTAACAAGATCCGTTATAGCTCCCATAGTAACCTGGTCTATATAAGCCAGGGGGTTACCGCTAAGGTCCAAGGATGTCAGAGTCACCATGTACATGAAGAGATCTTGCGGCAAGGAGTGCAGTTCGTTGTATGATAGGTTCAGCTCTTGAATCTGTTTGAAAGGGCTTGGCCCTGAGTATATGTTTAAAGGTCCCTGGAAATAGTGTTTAACGTTAACATACATTCATAAAGGACGTACGTCCCTTAAAGTGTAGGTAGACTTGGTTTCGAATGTGGCCAAAGCACTATAGTACCGCATTATCACAGGGCGGAAACTCCATACAAAAATGTTCGTTATCACTTACACTAATATACACGTAATGTGAATGCTTGAATCAAGCTTGAATGTGTGTGTGAGTATACTAGGGTCACTAGCTATGGAAACAAAAAATAATAAGGAACGCAATCTCATGTATGTAGGTACTTTTTTTTCAAATCTACTCTCGGCTAAGCACAAATTAAACCAAAGCAATAGCACAAAGTACGTAGGTAGTATTACCACGTAATGCAGCGCAGTGACACTCTCTCAAGTACTGACACGGCAATAGACACATCAGCTTTGGTGGGGGATGGGGAAGCTTACTCAGTGGGAGGCAGGGAGTTGCCGATCTGTATGTAATCCATACTAATATTATAAAGCTAAAGAGTTTGTTTGTTTGTTTGTTTGTTTGAACGCTAGGATCTCAGGAACTACTGGTTCGATTTCAAAAATTCTTTTACAGTTTGATAGTCCATTTATTGAGGATGGCTATAGGCTATGTAACATCACGCTAAGGTGAACAGGAGCGGAGCAGCAACGAAGAATGTTTCGAAAACGGGGAATTATTTTTACGGTCTGAGAGCTTCCGAAGCTTACGCTGCCTAAATGGTTAGAGTTACGTAAAAGTTGTGTATTAAAAAATTGTTGCTCTTAAAAAGTTCTATAAAAAAATCCGCAACAGCATATGTCTATCTTTAAAGATTCGCTCACAATAACCTAATTTGTCTTTCTTTTAAGGTTAGCTCACAATATTATCAAACTGAAGAGTTTGTTTGTCCTAGGATCTCAGAAACTACAGGTTGCATTTCAAAAATAATTTCACAGTTTTATAGTCCATTTATTGAGGATGGCTAATGGCTATATAACATCACGCTAAGACAAATAGGAGCGGGGCAGTCATGAATAATGTTTTAAGAACGGGGAAAATTTATTTCTTTTGGGAGCTTCTATTGCGTACGTTGCGTAAATGGTTAAATTTACGTAAAAATTGTGTACCGATTCAGTCAACTGAAAGATAATACCGGCCAAGCGCGAGTCGGACTCGCACACGATGAGTTCCGTACCAAAAACCGGACAAAAATAAATGCGACGGGAAACATTATATCACTTCAACAAAGTTGTGCGGGGTCAACTCTAATGGTAATGAATATAAGCAACGTGACGCGACGGGAAAAAATATAGGTATCACTTTAAATATTAATACCTGCCACATCTCTCTTATAAATATAAGACACGCGACGGGAGTAAGCGCGACGGGATTATATTACTTAAAATATTATTACTATACCACTCTCTTTCTCACTCTCATGTGACGCAAACGAAGTTGCGCGGGTCAGCTAGTACTATTATATTATCTTTGGCATTACACAACTACAATCTACCAGCAGTTTTGTTGTCGCCAAGCTTTTCGACGAGGGGAAATCCTAAATGGATGCTATACTGGACTCTTACCGAAAACCAAACGTACCCTACCACTCCCTACGGTCGAAGTACCGGGTAAACTATTGCGTTCATAAAGCCACCCTATCATATTTTTTCTTATTTATCTTCCATGTACAGACAGCGACCTGTTTAAACGTTCATAGGCTGCGGTGACCACCAGTCCTTCTGGTGGGCCGTATGCTTGTCTGTCACCTTAGTGGTATAAAAAAACAGATAAATTATTTGACTATACTCACATATAAAACCATCTTATTAAAATACGACGTAGATATTCTATTTCTACTGAGATCCAAAATTTTCAAATCTTCCAGATACATGAAAGTAGCTGTTTCTATGTTGACTATAGCACAGTTGGATATGTTAAGCGTTTGTATGGGCAGCTTGCTGATCCTGGAGAGGGTAGGCAGGAGGTTCTGGCTGAGATCCACTGTGATTGGATTGAAACTGGCAAGGGCTAAAAAGGAAATATATCTGTAAATTAATATTATGAAGCAGCGCTCACGATCACTGCAGTACTACCCGTTCGCTCTAACTTTGCCGATGGCGTAGAGGCGTATACCCGAATTGTTAATTAGACGAAGTAAATTGACAGTAGCTAATGTCACTTCGTCATAGAAAATAAGCAACATTGTATGAAGAAGTGACATTAGTTGCTGTCAATTTACTTCGTCTAATTAAAAATTCGACTTTAGTATGGAGCCGAGCGGCAAACTTAGAGCGAACGAGCAGTAAGCAACATTTATTTGCAAGTATTTCCGTGCTTCGGAAGACACGTTAAGTCGTTGGTCCTGGTTGCCAGTAAAATGGCAGTCGTTTAGTCACGTTGCAGGCCTTGAATGAAGGCGGCTTGAAAAATTTCAATAGCGGTCAGTCACAACCTGCGCCTGTCCATGTCAACACGGCCATACAGTTCACCACCTATTACGTGGGACATAGTCTAAAAGGTGAAATGGGGGCATATAATATGCCTCTGCTAACCTCTTTGGGGACAAAAGGCTACTACGTGAGAGAGAGAGAGAGAGAGAAAAGTTTCTCGTCGCGTGTATTCCCGTCGCATTATTTTAAGAACAATTTCGTTTATGAAAGAGGTATCCCGTGGCATTATTGTAGAAAAAAATTGATTGCCATTAAAATGGTTATTGTGCACCAACCCAAAGATAGACAAGCATATGTTGGGTCGCGCAATTTTTTTAGAACTTTTTAAGAGAAACAATTTTGTAGTACATATTTTTTACATAACTATAAATATTTACGCAGCACACGCAACGAAGCTCTCAAAAGGAATAACTTTTCCCCAGTTTTTGAAACATTTACTATTACTGCTCCGCCCCATTCGTTGTAGCGTGATGTTATATAGCCTATGACACTTTACAATAACGTAGCTTTCTATTGGTGAAAGAATTTTTAAAATCGGTTCAGTAGATCCCGAGATTACGAGATTCGATTTGATTAGACCCCTTACAATTTAACAAACACACAAACTTTACTTCTTTATAATATTAGTATAGATATCTTACCGTCCCAGTCACTTAGTTCAAAATTTGCGCTTATATTCATGTTTGAGCAGTTGACTATACCATCGGCGCAGACGCAAGTTGAACAAATTACTTCCGAAGCAGCTTCTGTCACATCCAGAAATTCTGTTGTTGGTTGGTCTGTGGTCTCTATGGCTGGAAATGGGAGAAATCCGAATGTTATTGACTGCCTCGATGGTTAAAGTTCCTAAAGTGCGGCGGTGTATTATACTAGCGGACGTCACGCGGTTTCACCCGTTGTTCCCGTGGGAATACGGAAATAAAATTAAGCCTATGTTCACCGCGAAGAGTGTAGCTTCCTAGCATTAAATGAATTTTTCATATCGGTTCTGTAGTTTCGGAGCATATTCGATGCAAACAAACAAACAATCAAATCTTTCCTCTTTATGATATTAGTAGATATAGATTTGTTTCGAGACTCTGGGTTTCTATTCTTAACGTGTGATCCGATTTCAAATATTTTTTTAGTGTCGGAAAAGATTGTTTCAAACAAGTTTTAATATTGAGGGTTTTGTAGTTCAGAAATTAGAGACATCTAACTTTCGCTAAGCCTATAATTCAAGGGTTTTGAATGTAAGGGTCATTCTAAACTGGCTTGTTTGCTTAGTCATAAAAGAACTTAAAGATTAAGGGTAGGTATTGTAAAATAATTCAGTCCACTCCGAAGGCGTGGAATGAATGAATTATTTTACAATAGACTGAATCTTTAAGTTCTTTTCTGATAAAGCAAATAGGGCAGTTTCACACGCTGCTTGATGAGTCTGATGAAGAAATACCTCTCCTTTCATAGACCTTATGTGACGTAAACGAAGTTGCGAGGGTCAGCTAGTTTATAATATTAGTAGTATATTCAAAACTCAATTTCCAAAAAGACTCTGCAACGGTCACTTATCGCTTATTATCTAAAGACTGACCATAGCGTCCGATGCTTAACCATAACGCACTGACCGTTTACAGAACACTGATAAAAACTAAAATATAAAATTACCTTGATCTATCCATTGTGAAAAACTTAGCCTAAACATCACTAACACTATAAAAACACTAAAACTAAAATATTTCTTAAAAAACACATTTAAAAACATTTTTCACAGTTACTTATACACATTTATACATAACATATGTAAAAAGGTGTATTTACAGATAATGCCAAAATGTTGGGTTCTCAAGGTAAAGGGTGAAGTAGATTATGGATTAAAACAGATATGCGAAGTTCGTATATTTATACCTACAGCGCGTAGATATACATAGTAACGAAAGTCGGAAGTTCCGATTTGCTTAACAGGCAGCAGAGGCTTTCATCATAATATGTGAGACCAATAAATACTACTCAACGCTTACTAATTCGCGGTCTTCACTCTAGAATTCGTTTGCTCCATTGGCCGTCGGTTCTTCTACAGATGTGGCCAGCCCATTGCCACTTTAATGTGCTTATTCTGATTCTGCGAGCTATCATACTTATAGAATATGCGATATCTGCATCTGCGAGCTATGTCGACGTCCACCCGCCAGATGGACCGACGACCTAGTAAAGGTCGCATGCTGGGACTGGATGCGAAAGGCACAGGACCGCGTACTGTGGCGTGAACTGGGAGAGGCCTTCGTCCAGCAGGTAGACTTCTGTAGGCTGATTTGATTGATTGAATAAAAGTACTGTTGGCAAAGTGTAAGGCATGCAATTCACCCTACTGGGACATCCTTCCGAGGGCTTACCCGCGGCTTCCAACCATAGGCTGTTGGGTGTTACGTGAGGTTTTTTAGTCGATAGGAGTCATAGCACCCATGAGAATTGTCCCTCACGTAAAAAAAGGCATGCAACTCATTACTGTCTTCCCCCTTCAGGATAAAGACGTGATTGTAGGGTAGACTGGGTACGGTTAAAACGGTGGACGGTTGAAACAACGCGAATATCTCGTAAACAGTGCGTGATGAGGTGAGGGGTCCAAGGGGAGTATGAAGCGGGTGACAAGCCAAAATACGAATTTTTGTATCACGTTGTTCTACGGGCGCTGTGCTTGGCTATAGGAGGCCCCATTGTGTTTTTTGACGGACAAGTAAGTATTTTTGTTCTTACATTTTTGCAAATATTTAGATTTTGTATAAAGTTAGAGTATTGAGAGTTTTCTTTCGTTTTAATTGAAGTTTGTATAATAATGTAGTATCATTAGTTTTAAATTAAATGTGTAATAATTCTAACTGTGAAACTTTTTATACCAATCGGGGGGTTGGGGACAGTTGAAACATTATTTGTGGGTACGTTTGAAACATTTTATTTATTCAATTTTCTTGTTTCTCAGATGCCAAGGGTACGCCAAAGAAAGACTAAGAAATGTCGGGCCGACTTATCAACATGCAAACAAGCATATGAAGATGTAAAAGCGGGATTTTGTTTTGTTTAGTTCGATTTTTGTTTTGTTGATAGTTAAAAAAAATACCAAAATCGCAAATTACCAATATTGCAAATATTACTGTCAAGCAAATCTTACTATAATTTCATTTAAGCTGTACTTGATGTAAAACTTCAAAGGCTAATAAAAAATATTGTTAGGTTATAAGTATCAACAAAGACTATACTATATTACTAAAAAAATATTTGTAATTTTCATCTGTGCCATTAAAATATTATTAGATGACTAGTTCTTTACTGTTTGTTTTTGTTATTTTTCTAATAAAACGTGATAACTTATAATATTTTGTATTATTTGCATGTGTTTCATTTGACCCCAAGCACTGTTTCAACCGACCCTGACATGGGGACGGTTAAAACAAATTACCGTTTTTTTTTTCAACACAATTTTACACAGAAAACGAATATAAAGTGATTTCAAATAACATTGCCCATTAGAAGACAGATAAAAGGTCTTTTGTTTAATACATTTCTTTCATCGCTAACTTAACAAATTCCGATGCTATGCCCGATTATACGCAAAAATGTTTCTACCGTACCCAGTCTACCCTATGTATGAATGTTGTTAGACATGCACAAATTTTTTCAACGAATCATCCCGACATTGATAATGTAATAAAACCTAAAATATGTTTTACAAGAGAAACGGATTAAGTTGATTATTTAGCACAGCTTTTATCATTGGTTAACGAGGGATATTGTTTATAATTACTTAAGTAGCTCAATTTTGTAAAAAGTAGCAAAGAAAATTTACAGGATTCAATAAAAAGGTAACCTACCTATATTCTGAAAATAGGATGACGATTTCACAGACTGGGTCTAAAAATTAGTACCTACAAACCTTTAAAACGCCACGTCTGTATTTAACTTACTCAATGTATTATCAAAACGTCTTATCTCTGATAAGCACCAACTGATTCTATAAAAAATCACGGATATAAATTAAATCTGTCAAGCAAGGTTTATCTATTGCAATAAGGTTCAAAATCGCAGTGATCACATAATTTTATCTGTTCAGGTCATTTGCACGGAAGTTCACATTCCTACATGAATGTTTCTTATTTATAGCACACTGAGTTGTACAAGGCAATTTGGACTTTAAGAATTACGGAGATGGGGCAGTCCGACCAGACGAAGACGAATGGCTGAAGAGGAGCCATGGCAACCTCGCCTGTGGGTTGTCTATACTAATATTATAAAGAGGAAAGATTTGATTGTTTGTTTGCATTGCATAGGCTCCGAAACTACGAAACCGATTTAAAAAAAAAACAGTTGGGAAGCTACTCTCTTCCCTGACAATATATTCCCATGGGAACGGAAGCGACGTCCTCTAGTCACAGATAATTACTGGGCACGGGTACTTTGGTAAGTATCTGTGGTGAATACACCGGGAGACCACGGCTGAGTGCCAGCACTGCGACGAACGCAGCAAGGGCACAGAGCTCCACACATTGGTGGAGTGCACAGACCCCGTCGCTGGAGAGGAGTCATGGCAACCTCTTCTACCGGTTGTCACAGATAATTACCGGGCAGGGTGCTTCGGTAAGTATCTGTGGCGAATGCACCGGGAAACCACGGCCGAGTGCCAGCACTGTGAAGAACGCAGCGACGGCATAGCGTTCCACACATTGATGGAGTGCACAGACCTCGAGGCTGGAGAGGAGCCATGGCAACTTCTCCTAGCGGTTGTCACAGATAATTACCGGGCACGGATGCTTTGATAAGTATCTGTGGCGTATGCACCGGGAAACCACGGCCGAGTGCCAGCACTGCGAAGAACGCAGCGACGGCATAGCGTTCCACACATTGATGGAGTGCACAGACCTCGAGGCTGGAGATTTGCCATGGCAACTTCTCCTAGCGGTTGTCACAGATAATTACCGGGCACGGATGCTTTGATAAGTATCTGTGGCGTATGCACCGGGAAACCACGGCCGAGTGCCAGCACTGCGAAGAACGCAGCGAGGGCACAGCGTTCCACACATTGGTGGAGTGCTCAGACCTCGTGGCTAGAGAGGAGCCATGGCTAATTCTACTACCGTAAACCGTATTTGCTTGTTTATATAGCATTAGCGGACGTCACTCGGTTTTGCCCTCGTATGTAGGGGGATAAAATATTTCCTATGTTACTCAGGGTGAATGTAGCTTACCAGTGGTGAAAGATTTTTAAAAATCGGCTCAGTGGTTTTTGAGTTTATTCATTACAAACATACACACACGCACTCACGCAAAAATAGAATTTTTTTCCTCTTCATAATATTAATGTAGATCTCAGATTAAAAGAATCTTTAGTCTGAGGTGTAGTAATAAAATGCATTTTGGTGATGATCTAAATCCAATGAGATCATATTGTTGCATGAGTTTATGTAATCACAATAGAATGTTTTCTATTATTAATTCTATAATAAACAACAATATCCATCTTCGTATAGATTAGTCATAAAGTTATTTTCTATGCCAATATTTCTAACATTCTTTTCAATAATTCCTTCAGAGTAGCTTCTTAGGTTAAATATTTAAAAAAAAAAATTTAAGAATCTAAGTCTTTTCAATAATTCCTTCAGAGTGGCTTCTTTGGTTAAATATTTTTGAAAATTTTATTTTTCAGAGTTAAAATTATGTAGGTTCTTTGGAAAAAAAGTGTAAAAAATATTTTTTTTTCATTTTCTAACGATTTGTTTTTAAAGTTTTTTTAACACTGCTGTACGGGGTCAAAATAAATTTATAAAAATCAAGTATCATGAAAATCAGTGCTGCCGTTTTTGGGTTATTTATAAATCAATAGATAAATAGATATGAGTGATGTATTTTTAGTGTATAATCATGTCTGAAATATTTTCTGCCGATTCTACGATTGTGCATATCTGGAAAAAGTTACAAGGGGCTGGCAGAAGTGTTTTACAAGTTATTAGTGAGAATGTTCTACAGCCTATAAAGAATACTTTCAGTCCACGTCCGAAGGTGCAAAGTAAGTACCTTCTTTAAGTAAGTGGGTAAATAACATATTTATAGCAATAAAGTATGCTAAAACCAATGATATATGAAAACTATAGATACGTTATCAACACTGAAAAATGGCAACAAAAAAGTCAGGCAATTGCCTTAATTTTCATACATGCTATCATAGATAATTTCATAGAAATTCTTTTTTTGAATGTATTAAATATTTGCCGTTTTTGAAAGCCGTGATGTTCGTACATGACGTGTCTATATTTTATTACGTCTTTGGCTAAAACAAACAATTTAAAAAAGAAAAATACGCAATGTTTTTTTTTTTATTTTTCTTTTTTAAATTGTTTGTTTTAGCCTTTTGTAGATATTTTATAATAGTTGTAAATAAATATGTTGGCTTTTTCATAATATTTTAATATATCTTCTTAAAGTAAAAAAACACAACTTGGAATCCCGTATGGGCCAAGGCGTCTTTTATCATATTAAAAGATTAAGTAGGTAACGTTCAAAAAGTGGCAATTTTTTTTATAATATCGGTGCTACTTTGCAAAGTATAACAACTTATATAGGTACCTATCCTTTTATACTTTGCTAACAAAATTGTCAAATCAGTACTTGAAAAGGCCACCGATGTTATTATGCACACACTTTTTCGAAAATTACAATATATCTATAATACCTAGGATAAAATCATTAACACTCGATGAAGCTAATTCACTTTCTAAATTTGAAAGAAGCAAGCAACCATAAAATAACTACTTGTTACACAATAAAAATGCAACCACCGATTTTATAAAATAATTGTCCATTAGCAAAAGATTGACGTACTTATTCATGAATTATGCCAACGCCATTTTTAGTCCTATTCAAATAATATTTTTGCCTCAACCAACGACGTATTATAATATAGACACGTCATGTACGAACATCACGGCTTTCAAAAATGGCAAATATTTTTTATATTCAAAAAAAGAATTTCTATGAAATTATCTATGGTAGCATGTATGAAAATTAAGGCAATTGCCTAACTTTTTTGTTGCCATTTTTAAGTGTTGGTAACGTATCTATAGTTTTTTATATATCATTGGCCTCAACCCAATAACTACCTATTGATTCTCCGATTATTCCCAGTTGTTCCGTTGAAGTAGTTCCGTGGCGGAACTAGTGAGACTTTTTTCCCAGTTGTCCCGCGGAACAAAGCATCAATAATTCAGTTCCCATTAGTTCCGCGGAACAAAGTATAAATGAAATACTAATAAATTCATTCCCAGTAGTTCCGCGGAACAAAGCATAAATTAAAATCTAATAAATTAAGTCCCAGTAGTCCCGCGGGAGAAAGCATCACTTACATACGAATATTTTATGTTCCCATTAGTTCCCTCGGTCTCTTACGGCTATTTAAAAAAAATGAAGATCGACAAAACAAATGAAGATCAATAAAACAAATGAAGATCAATGAAACAAATGAAGATCGACAAAACAAATGGAGATTGACGAAACAAACGAAGATCGACGAAACAAATGAAGATCAATGAAACAAATGAAGATCAGCAAAACAAATGACTGTTGGTAAAACAAATGACAATCGAAAAAACATATGCAGATCAATAAAACAAAAGACTATAAGCAAGTTGATAAGGTCAAAAGTTACTTGCAGCCATATTTTGTAATCTAAATGCGATAACCATTAAAAAAATACGTGCAAGCAATTCTCTACCTTATGAACATAAATAATATTTATTTATTTTTTATATATTTGTGATCTGTGATGTCTATAAACGCCTAAAAGCACATTTTTAGGGAAATGTCATTAAGGTCGAGAATTGCTTATACCTAGTTTTTTTAATGGTAATTGCTTCAGATTACAAAATATGGCTACAAGTAACTTTTGACCTTATCAACTTGCTTATAGTCTTTTGTTTTATTGATCTGCAAATGTTTTTTCGGTCGTCATTTGTTTTTCCAACCGTTATTTGTTTTTCCAACCGTCATTTGTTTTGCTGATCTTAATTTTTTCGTCGATCTTCATTTGCTTTTGTCGATCTTCATTTGTTTTTGTAGATCTTCATTTGTTTTGTAAATTATTTAACTACTTTTAAACTATATGTTCTTCGTATCGTTCCTTTAACGGATCTTTTGACACTCGCATGTCCTAAAAGATCAATTTTTCATAAAAAATAAAAATACTTTAAGGTTTGGAGTGGACATAATATAATGTCCATAAAGATCCATAATAGTTACATAATATAATGTCCATAAAGATCCATGATAGTTACAGCTACGGAACTATTGGGAATAGAAAAGTTTCACTAGTTCCGCTACGGAACTACTGAGAATAGAAAAGTCTCACTAGTTCCGCCACGGAACTACTGAGAATAAAAATGTCCCAGTAGTTCCGTGGTGCGGAACTACTGGGAAAAAAAAGTCTCACTAGTTCCGCCACGGAACTATTGGGACAAAAAGTCTCACTAGTTCCGTCGCGGAACTACTGCCGCGGAACAACTGGGAATTCTCATAATCAAATACAAATTCTAGCGAAGACAAAAAAATAGAAACCTGGGAAATTTGCCAAGATCATTATTATTATTATTACATAGAAATTAAGGCATGTATTTAAATCGATATATATCTGTATAATTCCCTTTTTCAGAACTAAATACATATTTCAAAGTTAAACCAAAAATACTGGCACACTAATTTTGACTGGCACTGGCACACAATACATAAATCAAATTCATTATATTGTTTAATGGTATTTGCAGAACTGATTTACTGAACGAATAACTATTATCAAAATTGTTTATCTAATAATTCCTTGGTTCTACAAAAATATTAAAACTTTTTAAGGAAAACCATCGCCTAATTTACTTTTAGGAACATCGTTTATTCTAAGTAAAACCCCAATTTAATCAGTCACCTCCACAAAATTAAATTTTATTGATCAAAAAAATAAAAGTCTTAACTAACCTAACCTATTGACCTATTCCGTTACAAGATTGTATAATTTAGAGTGCAAGTTACTATTTTTGATAAACAATTCGTATTTCTGTTTTACAAATCATTATATTCGATGTACGAACCACATTTTTCGTGAGAATTCGATTAAAAAGGTCATCTTGTTCTAAGTAACATATAAGTTTTTTAAAGTAGGACATGTTTAGTTAATCAATTGAGTTTTTTGCACAGCACTTAATTTTCTGGTTTGCATTCAGTAAATTAGTGGAGTTATCTAGTGTGCAGAAAAATTAAACAGATGTGCATTTAAAATATCCCGAAGTAAAGTAGCGCAAGCTGGTTCACAGAATACAAAGCTCCTAGCGCGGCTCCTAGATCTATACTAATTAACTATAAGGATCTCTTACACGTAACGAGAACAGTGGCGAGACTAGGGTTACCATATGCCAGGCTTTCGCCTGATTTGCCAGGCATTTTAGCACTTGATCAGGCGCCCGGCCGGCATTGTTCTAAGTCAGGCGAAATGATTAATTGTAAAGAGTTTTGTGCATTATATTATAACTCAAAAAGACTTGTTAAAAATGGCGTCATCAGATAATTATCATTAGAAGTAAGAAAACGTACAGTGGAATTCCTCTTTCATTTATTAAAAAACAAATCATATATTTGGCTGATTTTCTTATTACCTACTCTGATGTGTCTGAAAATTGATATTTTCAAATTAAAAATTCATTCAAGCAATGTGTTTTACTTATTATCAAATATTTCTTTTATTATGCGGCATTTTTCAAGAAAATCAGGCATTTTTCGTGAAAATCAGGCGATTTTATCATGTAAATCAGGCATACATTTCTTCAGAAGTGGTAACCCTAGGCGAGACAGTGCCCTCGGCCGATTGCTCGGTACGTGTGAACATTTTGACGAGTGACTCGGTCGAGCAGAGTGGCGAGAGAGTCACTAGAACTACGATTTGTTTGCTAGGCCGAGTGCCCACTCTCTCGGACTAGTATCGTTTTACTGTCTAGTGTCTCGCCACTATACTCGTTACGTACCCATAACCACAGGGCGGAAACTCCATACAAATGATTCGTTTTTAATTCTAACACTTACACTAAAAAAAACGTTGTGTTTGTACAGAGCTTGAATGTGTATGTAGGACCACTGAGGTTAAGCAAACGTTCCCTCAAAATACTCTCTAACTATACGACAGCAGACGACTAGGAAGTTGCCTATCTGTATGTAATAGGTATAGTATAATCTTTGCTATGAATTTAGTAGGAACTTTCAAGTAGGAGTTTGTAGAATGGTCAAATTTTAGAAAAAGTCAGGACTGTAGAAATAATGTAAGTGTACTTTCGTTTGAAATAATTTTTCTCCCAATCTTTTTACTCACTTTGTCTTTCTAGCGCACCGCCATTCGTCGGCGCAGCATCGAGATTATCAAGCCTACCAACTTAACAAGCAGTCCACTACCACCCAAATTGCAACTCCTAAAAGCCGATCCAATAGATGTCGTCATAAAAAAGGTAATTCGTCTTCTGGAAATAAATCTATACCTACTAATATTATAAAGAGGAAAGATTTAAGTGTTTGTTTGTTTGCATCGAATAGGTTACGAAACTACCGAGCCGGGATCCACACTTGTCCTGGGTATCCTTCCGAGGGCTTACCCGGGGCTCCCAACCGTAGGCTGTTAGCAGGACACGTGAGGATTTTTAGTCGGTAGGAGTCCGGCATAACATCCATGAGGATTTTCCCTCGCGTATAACAAAATAAACCGGCCAAGTGCGAGTTGGACTCGCCCATGAAGGGTTTCGCAGCAGCAAGTAACATCATATAAAAGTTCTTATAGTTCGTTGTAACTTTGACTGATGTTTTAACACGATCGCAGTGGTAGTGACTTCACTAACCGGAAATTGCGGTTTATGACGTATTAAAAAAAACTACCAGCTCTATCTCGTATTCTCGTTCAAACCAATTTTCGTTGGTAGTTTTTATGGCAATGTACATCATATATTTTTTTTAGATTTATCATTCTCCTAGTTTAGAAGTTAGAGGGGGGGGGGGGGGACACACATTTTTCCACTTTGGAAGTGTCTATTCACTTTAGAAAAAAATTATGTAAGAAACCTCCATAGCATTTTTGAAGACCTATCTATAAATACCACACACGTATGAGTTTGATTGAAAAAAAAAATTTTGAGTTTCAGTTCTGAGTATGGGGACCCCCAAAATTTACTGCTTTTTTCTAGTTTTATATAAGAATCTTAATGCGGTTCACAGAATACATCTAGCTACCAAGTTTCAATAGCATTGACCTTATAGTTTCAGAGAAAAGTGGCTGCGACACACGGACGGACAGAGAGACAGACAGACGGACAGACAGACAGACATGACGAATTTATAAGGGTTCCGTTTTTGCCATTTGGCTACGAAACCCTAATTAAAAAGGGTTCCACAATTACTTACGAACACTTTTTTTTATACAGGACACTCCCTTCCTCGCTGTCTACGTTTAAGGATACCTGCATACCGAAGAGATAATTTCCGAAATGTGACTAAAAGGACATTAGCCGCTCTAAGGTTTCAAAATAATACGAAAGGTATGATTCTCCATTTTGCAGGTTTTTTAATACCTACTTATAACACTAGTAGACGTCACGAGGTTTCACACGCGTAGTTCCCGTTCCCGTGGGAATACGGGAACAAAATATAGCCTATGTTCACCGCGAAGAGTGTAGCTTCCCAACTGTGAAAGAATTTTTCTAATCGGTTCAGTAGTTCCGGAGCCTATTCGATGCAAACAAACAAACAATCAAATCTTTCCTCTTTATAATATTAGTGTAGGTAGACTAAACGCGGCCGCGACTCCGACCCTTGTAAAATTTTGTTCCCGCTTCCCATGGGAACTTATTCCCGAAATAAAAAGTAGCTTACGTGTTCTAGGTTATAATCTGTCCCTGTACTTTTTTTTTGTTTTGTTTAACATGAGGGAAAATCCTCATGGATGTTATGCCGGACTCCTAACGACTAAAAAACCTCACGTCACGCCCAACAGCCTGTGGTTGGGAGCCCCGGGGAAGCCCTCGGAAGGATGTCCCAGAACATCTGTCCCTGTACTAAATTCAACCTGTGAGTGTGTACGAGTACCTAGATGTATGGATGTTTGTTACTCTTTCACGCTCTAACGGCTGAACGAATTTGGCTGAAATTTGGTACAGGGATAGATTATAGTCTGGAGTAACACATAAGCTTTAATAAGGCAGAGCCTCCGAGATCCATTTGAGATGAATCAGCGAGGAGCATCTGAGGTAGCAGACAAGCCCCACGTTTCAGTACTTGTTGATATCATCTGGGATAATTTCAAGTACTCCCGTGTGACAACGGAGCCCAGTCTAGCAAAGGGAAAGAGTACATAAAGAGGCGACTAAGGGAACACTTTCTCAAAACGATCTATTGCATAGAGAAAGAAAACTCGAAATGAAACCCGGTTGTCAGTAAAATGATAACCGTTAAGCCAAGTTGAAGGCCTTAATATTTTGAAAATTTTCATCGGTGGGTTATCACGACCTGCGCCCGCCCATTTCAAGACGGCAATAGGCTCACCACCTATAACGTGGGACATAAAACTATAAGGTAGTAGTAAGACTAGATATACTGTGACTCTGCCTGCCTCTTCGGGGATAATAGCGTGACTATTATGTAGGTATACAAATATGTAACTAGCTGATACCCGCAGCTTCGCCCGCGTAAAATTTGTTCCCATTCCCGTAGGAACTTATTGGGGATAAAAAGTAGCCTATGTGTTATTCCAGACTATAATGTATCCCTGTACTAAATTTCAACCAGATCTGTTCAGCCATATGAGCGTGAAAGAGTAACAAACATCTACAGTCACAAACTTTCGCATTTATAACTAACTAACTAACTATCTTCCCGCCAAATCCCTTGCGGGGTAGGCAGAAAGAACCGAGCGCCACACGGCACGGTCCATACACCTCACTTGCTTCTTCAACTTTCATTTTTCTTTTCATGCATGCACGTCGGTTCCTCGGCTCTTGACACCACCTTCAACTAACACACGATTAATTTGGTCGTGGCAGGTGTGTCGTGGCCTTCCCCGACTCCTACGTCCATCCACTTTCGCGTTGTATATCTGTTTTGTCATTCTTTCATCTCCCATTCGTTCCACATGCCCGAACCATCGTAGCATGCCCTTCCTTACTTTAACACCGACACTCTCTTTCATTTATGATATTAAAATAGTAAGATTTCAAGTGACTAGCAAACACGTAGGTTCATGGTTCATGAAATACATACAGCTGTGACAGACAGACAGATGGACAGCGTAGTCTCAGTAAAAGGGTACCGTTTTTACCGTTTGAGTGCGGAACCCTAATAATAATATTTGTGGATATTCTCGCACAATATCTCACAATATGCTTGTCTGCCACCTTAGTGGTATAAAAAAAAAAAAAAAAAAAAAAAAAAATCATCTAGCCTGAATTAAGCTAATATAAGCTTGTGATATAGGATCTAGACGACTGATATACAATGACACATATATTTCTAAATACATCTATACTAATAATATTAAAAAGAGGAAAGATTTGTTATTTTGTTTGTTTGTTTGTAATGAATAGGCTCCAGAACTACTGGACCGATTTGAAAAATTCTTTCACGGTTGGAAAGCTACACTCTTTGCGGTGAACATAGGCTATATTTTATTCCCGTATTCCCACGGGAACGGGAACTATGCAGGTGAAATCGCGTGACGTCCGCTAGTATAATATATATTGAAATGTAGACGCCGTCTTCATCCATAGCCTAAGTTAACCAGACCATTTTACACCCATCACAATAGCCCATTACGTAGTTAGCATATTTTACAATAGTTAGCTCCCATTGCAGATGGTCCATTACCGTTCTTCTACATAAGGCGGGTGTGGATTGTTTGCAGTGGGGGTCCCATTTCCTGTTAGATTAAAAGTCTCAAAGGGCCTCTGCATGTTGGACCTGTGTCCCCATGTAAGCCTACCAAAAGTCCGGGTGTCTTTAAAAAAAAAAAAGAAGATACCCGTGTGAAAGAGAGACATAATAATATTTGTGGCGCACCACACCATCTAACCCAAATTAAGCTAATATAAGCTTGTGTTATGGGATCTAGACGACTGATAGATATACTTATATATTTCTAAATGCATACGTAATAAAGATAAATTACACCCTGACACAGAACAAATCAATGTGCTCATCACACAAAGAAATTTGTCCTGGGTGGGAATCGAACCCACGACCTCCGAATCCGTAATCAGGCACACTAACCACTGGACCGGTTCACTATTTGCATAAAAATAATATAACCATAAAATATTTTGGCATATGGTAATTTTGACTAATGATATTTATGCATAATTTTGTTATCCATAACAAATTTAGCATAATTGTCTTAATCATAAATAAAATTAGCATAATCATATTTAGGCATAAAATTTATAAGCATTGCTTTATAAATGAAAAGTATCAAACTATAATGAAAAACTTATGTAAAATAATTAAATTGGCGGCTTAGGCCTTAGCCCCTGCCGGACCTAAACCTACTTTGACACTATTTAATATAGGAAATACTATTAGGCTACTGTACACCATGCCTAAAAACATTGTGCAAATTATAACTATGCATAAATATATTAGACCTAAATATAATTATTCCACAGTACAATGCTGCTAAAAATCAATTATGACCAAGTATAATATGCCAATAAAAGTATGCCAAATTCATTGTGCCAAATCATTTTAGGAATAAATATATTATGTTTACAAAAGGTATCCCCACTGGACCAGAGGCCAACTTTTGGATGCGGAACCCTTTAATGGTTTTAGTCACAATATTTCTTTTTGTCTAGGATCTTCGTTGAGGCCTGGTCAACGGTCACCACCTATCTCCACCACAACCACGAATACGTTGGAAGCATTTCGTACTTCTGGATTATGGCTATTGGAAACATATGGTCCGTACCCAACGGGTAAGTAGGTACGGGTAAATACATGAGACTTCGCTATCCGTCTGTCTGCGCGTCATGAGGTTGTATCTCAGAAACCGTGATTGCTAGAGAGCCGATTTTTTCACTGACAATGCCGCTAGGACAACAAATACTAAAATCAAGAAAAAAAGAGGGTATTAAGGGGGGCTCCTATACAACCAACGTGATTTTTTAACGTTTTTTGGTACGGAACCATCTGTGGGCACTTGACCGGTTTTGGGCTTACGGAAGCAGCTTAGAAACTTTGAAGGTAAGTCCTAGCTGTGACGAGGGGTTACTTAGTTAGACTATCACTAAATCACCACTTTTTTTTGTTTAACGTGAGGGAAAATCCTCATGGATGTTATGCCAGGCTCCTACCGACTAAAAAACCTCACGTCACGCCCAACAGCCTATGGTTGGGAGCCCCGGGGAAGCCCTCGGAAGGATGTCCCAGCACTAAATCACCACTTTATTCCGATTCGACTACGCTGAGGGACACCCATCCTAGTAATCTCCGCTCTTTGGAAGCGCAGCACCCTTTGTTTTACGGGTCCTTCATGGATGTTATGCCACTGCCTACCGTTGGGAGCTTCGGATAAGCCGAAGAAGGATATCTATTACCTAAATCTGTTCATAAAGACATGTAATACTTTATGTTAGTATTTTACTCAATACATATAATAAAATCGTAACAGGTTGTCTGTACATAGAAGATAAATAAGAAAAAATATTATAGGGGGGCTTTATCAACGCAATAGAACCCAAAACAATGATTTTTAGAATTTTTGTCTGTTTGTCTGTATGTCTGTATGTCTGTATATCTGTATATCTGTTTGTCTGTACGGTTGTGCACGCTAATCTCAGTAACCGCTGAACCGATTGCAAAGCGTTTTTTTTATTGTGTTGAGGTTTGCTCCACTTTGTATTTAGCGTGTATTTCATGTCGATTGGTTTATAAATAAAAAAGTTATAACACTTTTAAGAATCAGATATTTTGAAAATTTTAATTGTAGGGGTTGCTTTGAATGTGAGTGTAAATCTAAACTGTCGTGTTGGCTTAATGTTCGCCTTCGGCGCGGACTGAATTGTTTTGAAATAGACTTAATTTTTAAGCTCTTTTATGATTAAGCAAACAGGGCAGTTTCACACGCTGCTTGTGCACAATAGTATAGAGAAGAGGTACAGTACTACCAGTTTTATAGGTTACACCGATGTACCTGCGCAGAACTCAATTTTTTGTAAGGCGCGAAAATATATCTACCAATCACAGCGCGCCACATATTCCCGCGAAAATACTCGCCTGCTATTAGCTGATGCGTATGCGCCATGTCTGGCTCGGCAGTCAGTCTGTCTAGTCTGTCAAGTGTAATATTATGAGTACAAGCATTAAGAGCGAGATAGCACATCCTGTTCACGTCTTGTTATTTTCGACCTTAAATTAGTAGCAATAAGTTCGAAATTGCTTTGCAATTTTCATTCGGTTTAATTCGTCAGTGGTATGAGCTATTCTGCGCAGCCGAATAAAGCCGATGCGACTTATAAACGTGGTACTACTGTATAGAGGTAGAGTTATGGCAACTAAGAATGTGAAAATATGTAAACTGTTTTCAGAAACCAGTACTGAGGTTCCAGAGAATGCTAACGTGATTTGTAAAAGGTGCGCCTGCGTCGAGAGCACTGTCCAGTGCCGTCACATGAATATTAGTGAACCTTTTAAATTGCAGGATTGGAATGGTAATTATTCTTATCTGAGTAACAAGCTTTTTTTTGTTTAACGTGAGGGAAATCCTCATGGATGTTATGTCGGACTCCTACCGACTAAAAAAACCTCACGTAACGCCCAACAGCCTATGGTCTGGAGCCCCGGGTAAGCCCTCGGAAGGATGTCCCAGGACTCCCAACAGACCTACGGCCGCCACTGCGACCTCGCCCAGGGGTCTGAGTAACAAGCGCTCGTGGCCCCGCGGACTCAGTGTTCTGTAAACGATAACTGCAGTAAGCAACTTTCACTATGGCCGGTCCATGGATGGGTGACCATCCATGTGATCACTTTGTGACATTTATTTGAGCGTTTCCGTGCTTCGGAAGGCACGTTTAGCCGTTGGTCCCGGTTGCCAGTAAAATGGCAGTCGTTAAGTCAAGCTGAAGACTATTTCCACAGCAGGCAGTCACAACCTGCGCCTGTCCATTTAAACACGACAATACGGCTCACCACCTATTACGTGGGACAAATTAGAAAAAAGGTGAAATGTGGGCATAAAATATGCCTCTGCCTACCCTTTCGGGGATAAAGGCGTGACCATATCGATACCTCTGGGCTCAAAGGTCGTAAAGGACATTTGGGCGAAAATGACTTTTTGATACAGTTTTACTCGATTTTTAATTCCCTATCGATCTGTATATTCCGTTTTACGAAATTCGCAAAAAAATGCCTTTACGACCCACAAAATCTGAGACTTTAAGCCAAGTTTACCGTGAAAATATGGAAGTAAATAACACTTACCTACTAGAGTGAAATTATTTTGGTAGTAAAGGAAAATATAAAGAAAATTTTGGGTGTAAAACACATAAAAAAATTAAATGGTCCTATACTCCCTATAAGTCACCTCAAAAATATGGATGTAAAGGACATCAGGACTGGTCCTGATGTCCTTTACATCCATACTGCTACTTGTAGCAGTGTGATAAAGTGGGTAACTTTAAAAGTGAGCTAGATACAATCGACTTTGGAGACCCACAGGGTAGCGTGCTTGGCCCAACGCTTTTTATAATATATAATTATGGATAATATAATATGCTATGCCGATGACACTGTTGTTATATTTGATGGTGCAAGTTGGGCTGAAAAATTTACGAAAGCCGAGTTGGGCCTGGGGCAAGTGTCAACATGGTTGCGTTATAATTTAGTGACACTGAATGCCAGTAAAACTAAATATGTATGTTTTCATAAAACAGCTAGATCGGCCCATTTCACATCTCTTGGTATCAAATTACACTACTGCAAAGAAATGAAAGGTTGCAAATGTGAATTCATCCAAAGGATAGACAGCATTAAATACCTTGGCGTAATTATTGACGAAAACTTGTTAAAAAACACATCATCGTTTTGTCAAACGGAGTGCGGAAAACCGCAAATATAATGAAATTTCTTCGTTCTTCAGCGCCAACGGACGACCTGAAATCCGTTTATTTTGCCCTGAGTCCTCCTGAGTCAGTCGGCCGTCCCTTGGAGTCAGCGCTGCTTTGCAGGGAGGGCTTCATCATTGAGATTACATTCCATACATTGATGTCGCCAGCATCCGCAAAGCCCGCCCCTTGTTCGGGCGTGAGTGCGCCGTAGCTGTTCAACAAAAACAGGCGGCTTACCGCGCCTGGATCAGGGCTCGGTCTGTGCGCGACCAGAAAGTGGCCCGCCTCAAAGCAGCGTACAACAGAGCCACTAGGTCCAGTAAGAGAGCCTTCAAGAGAGTGGACGCCCAGCGCATCACGCGGCTTGGTCAGGAGCTCACGTAACATCCGACGGGCAGACGTGAATACTGGCAACTGACCAAAGCCGTGCAGGCCAACTTTTGCAAGCTTTTGCTGCCGCTGCGCTATCTTGACGGAGACTGGCTCACAAGGCCCAAGAGAAATCAGAAATGCTGGCCAATCTCTTTGCGGCTAATTCCCGGGTCGATGACTGTGGCAAGCAACCTCCCACTATCGCCGACTGTGGAACCACGATGCCGGATATTGTAATCCGGCAGTGCGGCATTGGTGCTGAAGAAGTGTGCAGCTGAATTATGTCCAACGCTAACACGCCTGTATCGTCTTTCCTATTCGTCGGGAGAAGAGTCGAAGGCTTGGTAGGAGGCGAACGTTCAGCCGATCCCAAAGAAAGGCGATCGGTCGGATTCGGCCAACTATCGCACCATAGCCGTAACCACCGTTATCTGCGAAGTGTTCGAGCTAATTATCAACAAACAGCTCATGCGCTATCTGGAGGATCACTCGTTAATTAGCGATTGTCAATATAGCTTTAGGCCGAAACGATCAACGGGTGACCACTTAGCGTACATTACACACACCTGGGGTGAGGCTATGGAGAAGCACGGTGAATCTCTGGCTATTGGCCTAGACAGGGCTAAAGCCTTTGATAGGGTGTGACATGCGTCGCATCTTTCCAAGCTGCCGGCATATGGTCTATCGCCTCAGTTGTGCCGATGGTTGGCCAGCTTCCTGCACGGGCGACGTACACGGGTCCTCTGTGATGGTCAGGCTTCCTGCTTTTTGCAGGTATATACCAGAGAATAGAGTACCACAGGAATCGGTATTTTCCCCCTCTCTCTTTCTTCTGCATATCAATGACATGCTGTCCCTTGGGTGCATTCATTGTTATGCGGATGATAGTACTCTGCATGGGAGCTATTCTGGCCGTCCAGCGGAAGGGCGAGCCGACGTGGAAGGAAAGAGAGGACAACTCGTGGCGAATCTTCACCGGGACCTGGGTCGCATTGCCCAATGGGGTTCGGACAACCTGGTCGAGTTATATGCCAGAAAAACACACAGTTTACAGCTAAGAAGTCCCCATTCCTATCCCTACCCTGTCTTCGGAACATAACGGTTCCACTAAAAGAAAGCTCAATCTCAAAACCTACGTAGAGAGATGTATTGGGCTGGCCTCGTGGAAACTAGAATTCCTGAATAAGCTGAGACTATTTCACGTCACATCAGAGATGTTTACTGTACAAGACGAAGATTCGCCCCTGCGTCGAATTCTGTTCTCACATTTGGGATGACTCCGCAAGACACCTACTAGCGTCAACGCTATGCAGCGACGTGCTATCCGAATAATTGTCCTGAGGTGACGGGAGCCCTCGAACCGTTAGCGCAACGAAGAACCATAGCGTCCTTGGCTGCCTTCTACCGAATGTATTACGGTGAATGTTCTGAAGAGCTCGATTCAACCTAATCCTACCATCTCCTTTCCAAACCCGAACAACGCGTGCCGGGGCAGAGATGCCACTCATACACAGTGGAGAGAATTTTCGCCTGAACCAAGCATTTCAAAAGATCGTTCATCTGTCGAACTATAAGAACATGCAACGACCTGCCCGCATACGTTTTTCCCTCATCTTACAATCCCGGGTTCTTCAAGAGGAGCGTGAAGAGGCACATCACAGGGCCGGCAACTTGAGGAACCACTGTCGAAAGTCTTACAGACTGTGAGACTGGCCCCCAATCGTTAGATGCACCACAGCTTACCATCAGGGTGGTGGCGACGTCAATTTGACGAGCTTAATATTAAAAAATATAAGTTTATTTAATAATGTAGCCCTTAAAAATGAGTTAGCAAGTGATCTTTATGACCTAAAAATTATTACACTAGTCGATTATTACCTTATTTTCTTCAGAATTGCGCAGTGAAGTAGATTTACACCCTTCGGTGAAATCTTAGGATGGAAATTTGACGGGTGTAAAGGACTTTTATTTTCAAATTTATGGTCGTAAAGGAAATCTATCTCGGTAAATACAGCACTAGGGTATTTTTTTTAATCTGCCTTAGAAAATACTATAAACTCTAAGCACTTTCTTCCTTGGTTTTATTAAAATAGCTCAAGAAACAAAAAAGTTAGAGTACAAAATATTATTTTTCTTTTGTTTTTTGCTTCTCCTGAAAAGTCCCATTTTGTCCTTTACGACCTTTGAGCCCAGAGGTATCGATATGTATGTATGTATGTATTTTTAAACGGCATGGCCATATCTATAGAATCGATGGCCGATGGAGCAAACGATCGTTTGCTCCATCATTTGCACATTTTGAATTCTTATTGTTGTCATATTAAATGGGTTTATAAACGTTTAATCCGCTTAATTATAAGAATAGAGGTAATATCAGCCAAATATTCTTATAAGACGCCGTAATAGCGTACATTAGTATTATTAACTCTCTTTTAAAACCCATACAGCACTTAAAGCTTTAAAGAAGGAGTTTTATAAGTTTATTTTGTTTGTTGGGGAGTTCTGGAGTGGAGCCCGCGACCTGGAAAACGTGGGGACCCTGTCAGATGAAGCGACACGACCTGTAATAGGTTGCAGGGATTGACTGGATGCGAAACACGCAGGACCGTGTATTTTGGCGTAACTTGGGAGAGGCCTGTCCAACAGTGGAATGTCATAATTGATTGATGGCCTGATGGAAAGCTATGGCGACATTTTAGGCCATGTGAGCCCACAGATAGTGGCGACGTATTCGCTCAAGTTGACAGCCCATAGCACAAGCTTATATTTGATTGCTCTCTGCTTAGCCCTTAGGAAATGTAGCGTGATAATATATAGCCTATTTGAAGATCCTACCCCTAGTTAATATTTGTGCAAAATTTGAATCAAATCTATTGAGTACTTTCCGAGATCCTTCCGGACAAAGCAAAGCAAACAGACAAAAATGTTTTCTAACTATATTTTCGGCTTCGGTATCTTATGTTGAACATCCAGCGAGTATTTTTTTTTTAATATTTCCAATGTACAGTTTGGACTTTTCTATCACTTTATTACATGTATAGATTATGTGTCAATTCATTTGCACTTCACGCTCCGCTAGAAGAAACCAGTGACAGATAAAAAAACATGTTATTTGACCGAGCGTTGTGAGTTTCTATGGAAAGAGGAACGAGCTTTATGCCATTATGATGACAGAATCAGTTCATAGTAGACAATTTTTGCTGGTTGGGCGTCCTAACCGTAGGCTGTTAGGTGGAATACGTGTGCTTTTGAAGTGATACTTCTTTAACGGCGCGGCGTTGCAAAAAAAATTACCGTCACGTCACATTTTTCTGTTACGCGCCACGGCGCCATCTTTGTTCTCGTCCCCACCACGGTCGATTCGAATAAAGAGTACCTACTTTATCCAGTGGAGTAGGGATAGCATGTCGTTTAAGGAATTTTGGAGTTTTGGACTTTTGGACTCTTGCCCTATTCGGCATGCTTATGTTAAAAACCATTTATTTCTTTTATTTAGTTTTTAATGTTAAGGCTATGTACCGAATAAATATTATTTCTTTCTTTCTTTTTTGACTCTTGGACTTTTGGACTTTTGGCTTTTGGACTTTTGGACTTTTGGACTTTTGGACTTTTGGACTTTTGGACTTTTGGACTTTTGGACTTTTGGACTTTTGGACTTTTGGACTTTTGGACTTTTGGACTTTTGGACTTTTGGACTTTTGGACTTTTGGACTTTTGGACTTTTGGACTTTTGGACTTTTGGACTTTTGGACTTTTGGACTTTTGGACTTTTGGACTTTTGGACTTTTGGACTTTTAGACTTTTGGACTTTTGGACTTTTGGACTTTAGAACTTTTGGACTTTTGGACTTTTGGACTTTTGGACTTTTGGACTTTTGGACTTTTGGACTTTTGGACTTTTGGACTTTTGGACTTTTGGACTTTTGGACTTTTGGACTTTTGGACTTCTGGACTTTTGGACTTTTTGGACTTTTGGACTTTTGGACTTTTGGACTTTTGGACTTTTGGACTTTTGGACTTTTGGACTTTTGGACTTTTGGACTTTTGGACTTTTGGACTTTTGGACTTTTGGACTTTTGGACTTTTGGACTTTTGGACTTTTGGACTTTTGGACTTTTGGACTTTTGTACTTTTGGACTTTTGGACTTTTGGACTTTTGGACTTTTGGACTTTTGGACTTTTGGACTTTTGGACTTTTGGACTTTTGGACTTTTGGACTTTGGACTTTTGGACTTTTGAAATGTTGGACTTTTGGACTCTTGGACTTTTGGACTTTTGAACTTTATTTAACCAATTTCTGAAAAGTTGCATAATTTAGATCATTTTTAGAAAAATAAGGTCATGAAGAAGTTTTACTTCTTACGTGTGTACACTAGTACAAGCACACATTTTTTTTTAGTAGGTAGGAGTTCGGCATAGCATCCATGCAGGATCTTCCTCACGTTAAAATAAAGACAATTTGTACTTCACGAAAAAAGTGCAATTATTCGAGAGACAGTGGATCGTGTTAAAACGGATAGCCTGCTACCATATAATAATGTCAACAGCATATTTATAGTCACAGCCTACCCCTGTCCATTTAGATACGACAATAGGGTCGGCAGCGCTAGTATAACACCTCTGATGCCCGATCCAGACTCTCGTGGAGCGCCTCCTAGAGGCGTTTGACACGGTTTATACCTACAGTTACCTGCTCCGTCTACTCAAAATTGACGTGATTCAAGCGATAGCGGGGCTATATATGCCTATTAATATTATAATGTCTTGCATTAAGAGTCCATATGACGCCAAATAGACTATTACTTTGATCTAAATCTCAGGACTCGTGAGGTCTGATGAATTAAAATTTGAACACAGACAACTTCAGTTCATTAACTAAAAACGCTCTAGGCTCAAAACACGATTACTGATTAAATCCTCGATAGATTTTTGTGTTGAAAATACCTCAATTTCGTCAAATTTTAAGCTGGATCTCGTATGTTCTATGTTGTTTTTATAATATAAAATATTTATAAGAAAGACAATAGTAAAATCTTCATTTGCACTAGAGCATTTTTTCATATTGATTATAGTTTTTTTATAATTAATTTATTTCGTTAAAAGCGCACAAATACCGATCGCGTCTCTCTCTTTCTTGCTCGGTAAAATGTATATCTTCTATCTTCTTTTAATAATTTGGCGTCTGGTAGGCTCTTAGTATCATATCACTAAAATAAGAAATTAAAAACGGAAAGGTCCACAAAAAAATGAGCGAACGCGATAGCACACGAGTGTGGATGGCACCCTCGCCTCGCCGCCTCCGGTCCTTTGACTCCGTCCCAAAAACGACACGGAGCGGAGCGCAGGAGGCGAGGCGAGGCACCTATCCACACTCTCGCGTTCGCCTCGCCTCCTGCCGCCTCCACGAGAGTCTGGAGCGGCCATGATGTTACGTGCATCGATAGGCTGGCTTGTCAGCTACTTAGAAAAATGTGATTTCAATTATTTCTAATTTCAGAGCTTGCAGATTTCGCACCAATATCAGTGGATCTCAGTCAAAACCCTTTTTCCAATATCACAGTCATCGGTAATCTACCAATCCTGGTCCTCAATATATCCAATTGTCATGTTAACCATTTTGAACCGGCATCTTTGATGTATTTGCAAGATTTGAAGACTCTGGACCTCAGTAAGAACAGAATTACTACATCGAATTTGATTGATTTGTCTGTAAGTATGCGTTTTTCCTTTACATAATACTTAATAGTAAATAGCTACTTACCCAGTTTATCCCTAATCTAGAGATCATTTTGAAAAGTTGCCCACGAAATCTATAAATATATATAACTCAAAGGTAACTGACTGACTGACTGACATAGTGATCTATCAACGCACAGCCCAAACCACTGCAACTGGACGGATATCGGGCTGAAATTTGGCATTCAAGTAAATGTTATGACGTAGGCATCCGCTAAGAAAGGATTTTAATAAATTCTACCCCCAAGGGGATAAAATACGGGAAGCGGGAACGGGAACAAATTCTACGCGGGCGAAGCTGCGGGCATCAGCTAGTATATTATAAGCAAATGCCCTTCGACTTTTAAAACACTTTAGAGGTGTGTGCCAAAACACACGCCCATTTCTGACACTTGATTTTTGTTACTACTTAGGTAGCAGACAAGCTCACAGGCCCACCTAATGAAAAATAGTCACCATCATAAACGTTTGTCACTCAAGCAGTTTAAATAAAACCGGCCCAGTACGAGTGTAGCGCCTCTGGTGTTACAAACTTCCATAGGCTGCGATGGCCACCAGTACAAATAGTGGGTCGTATGCTTGTTTGCCACCTTAGTGGTATAAAATAAAAAAAAAGAGTTGGCCACGCGCACAGAGGGTTCCGTACCAAAAAACGGCCAATAATTTTATTTGTTGTATTGAAACCTCCTCTTTTATTATTTTTTCTGTTTTAGTACATACCTACCTACCTATTAAAAAGAAACAAAGAAAAAAAAATGATTTTATTTCATACAACAAGACGATAAAACAAAAATTATATAAAAAAGTACGACTTAAGTAATTTCCTATTATTGCAGCAACAGAAACACACTATCTGTGAAAATTTGAGCTCTCTAGCTATCATGGTTCTTGAGATAGTCTCGTGACAGACAGACAGACGGCTACGTCTCATGAATAGGGTCCCGTTTTCACCCTTTGGGTAATGAGCCCTAAATTTTCATAATTTCCTTGTATTCTAACATAGACTTGCCTAATTTTCAGGAACCACAGAATAATAATTCACAACCTCAACCATTTAAGAAGATGCTTAACCTCAACCTATCCCACAACGCGATACACTCTTTACCTTCGGCTTTGTTTACTTTGATGAGCAACTTGCGGCGCCTGGATCTAAGTGGAAACCCACTGGCGTACATTGACGCTGGAACTTTAGAGGCGATATCGGGACTTGCGCAGCTAAAAGTGAGTCAGAATCATACATACAGCGACGCCTTCATCCGCTAGGCATAGTAGTTATATGACCAAATTTCATCTGATGGCTTTTTGCTTCACGTAATAGGTGGTGAACATATTGCCGTGTTGAAATGGACAGGCGCAGGCGTACTTACAACCAGGACATACGACCTAAAATGCCTTCCGATCATGGCATGGAAACGCTCGCAAATGGGTTCTTACAAAGCGGTGACATGGTGGTCACCCATACAAAACCAGTCATAGCAAAAGTTGCTTACTGCAGTGATCGTTTACAGAGCACCGAGTCAGCGGCGCTACAAGGGCTTCAGGAGCGCTCTCCACCCACTATTAATCTGGTCGGGGATAATCTTATAACTTCCAATCATAAATTTTAACCCTTCCAATTTCAGCGTTTACTACTAAGAAACTGCGATCTGGAAATACTATCAACAGGATTCTTCACTAATCAAAAAAAGTTGCGTTGGCTTGACCTCAGCAACAACAGATTCACAGTAATACCATCTGTGCTGCAAGAAGTGCCTAGGTTATCATTCTTGAGCTTGGATAGAAACCCAATCACGAGTATAGGCCCAGAAAGGTAAGTCACTCATCCCTCTCTAGACGACGCCGCGGTGGTGGCCAAAGTTTGCCAGGAACATGAGACATCCTTTTTTTTTTTGTTTAATGTGAGGGAAAATCCTCATGAATGTTATGCCGGACTCCTACCGACTAGAAAACCTCACGTCACGCCCAACAGCCTGTGGTTGGGAGCCCCAGGGAAGCCGTCGGAAGGATGTCCCAGAACTCCCAACAGGACAGGGAGCTTACACGGGACTCCCAGTCGAAGGAAGTTTTTTATTTATTATTTACTAGCTGACCCTCGCAACTTCGTTTACGTCACATAAGGTGTACGAATGGAGGGGTACTTCTTCATGAGACTCATCAAGCAGCGTGTGAAACGGCCCTGTTTGCTTAATCATAAAAGAGCTTAAAGATTAAGTCGATTCTAAAACAATTCAGTCCACGCCTACGGCGCGGACTGAATTATTTTACAATAGCCTTAATCATTAAGCTCTTTTATGATTAAGCCAACACGCCCGTTTAGACTCACTTTCAAAAGAAACGTTGAATTCTAGATTTACCGAAAGTTGAGATGCCCCTAATTTCTGAACTACATAACCCTCAATATTGAAAATTGTATAGAATAATGCTTAAAGTACTCCCTTTCAGACATCAAACAAATATTTAAAATCGAACCACGCAGTGAGAAATTATAGCTAAAAACCTATTTTGCCTTTCATCCCCTCTCCTGAAAGAACCGCGCAAAATATCGGGATCAAAAGTATCTAAGAACCTTCCTCGGACTATAAGCTTAGATCGTACAAAGTATCATTCAAATCGGTTCAGTAGTTTCGGCGTGATACTTAGTCGGGATACAGACAGACAGACAGACAGACAGACAGACAGACATGAAAATTTTAAATTACATTTTCGGCTTCAGTATCGATTAGAGAACGCCCTACACTTAAAATTTTCAAAATATCTTCCATGTACAGACTCCCGACCCTCTACAGTTTTATTATAAGTATAGATTACTATCACATGCTTTTACTATCTATACTATACTATACTATACTATCTTCACGCCAAATCCCTTGCGGGGTAGGCAGAAAGAACCGAGCGCCACACGGCACGGTCCATACACACCTCACTCGCCTCTTCAACTTTCATTTTTCTTTTCATGCATGCACGTCGGTTCCTACGGCTCTTGACACCACCCTCCACTAACACATGATTAATTTGGTCGTGGTAGGTGTGTCGTGGCCTTCCCCGACTCCTACGTCCATCCACTTTCGCGTTGTATATCTGTTTTGTCATTCTTTCATCTCCCATTCGTTCCACATGCCCGAACCATCGTAGCATGCCCTTCCTTACTTTAACACCGACACTCTCTTTCAGACCAACTCTCTTTCTTACATCTTCATTCCGAACGCGATCTGCGAGCGTTACTCCGCAGATTTTGCGTAGCGCGCGCATCTCGACCGCGTTTATTCTACTTTCATGCGTTTCCTGCCATACCCAACTCTCGCTTCCATACGTTAGCGTAGGTATCAGCACCGCATTGTGTACTGCGAGCTGGGCCTTTTTACTTAAGGCCTTGGTACCTAAAAGTTTGCCTAACGCTCCATTCACACTATTTCCCGCAGTTACCCTCTTTTCTACATCAGCGGTGTACCGTCCATCCCTGCTAAATGCACATCCAAGATATACAAACTCATCCACCTGTTCCAGCACTACATCATTTACAGTTATCCTGGCATTCGTTCTGTCCTCTTCTCTTTCGAATACCATCACTTTCGTTTTAGTCGCGTTCAAATGTAAGCCTCTCATTAGACAATCATCTTTCATCGTTGTGACTAGTGACTGTAGTTCTGATGGCGATTCGGCTATGAGCACGGCATCATCTGCATACAGCAAACAGTTCACAAGTAAGTCACCCATTCGCAATCCAACATTCATCGATCTTACTCTCTTAAGACAATCGTCCAGGTACAGGACAAACAGCAGAGCCGACAGCACGCAACCCTGTCTGACGCCAATGTTGACGTCAAACCAGGGAGACAGGCTGCCGCCCACCCGCACACATGCCGTACATCCCACATATGTAGACTGCACAGCACGAAGCAGCGTACCATCAATCCCGTATCCTGGCAATATATCCCAGAGGTCCTTCCGTACAACTCTGTCAAATGCTTTCTCCATGTCCACAAAACCGCAGAAAACCTTCCGGCCTACAGCCAGCTGCTTCTCTACAATGTTGCGGAGCGAGAAAACTTGGTCCATACATCCCCTTCCATTTCGGAAACCACCCTGCGCCTCCCACAGTAATCCGTCAGATTCCACCCTCATTCTCCTTTCAATAATTTTGCCATACACTTTAGCTGCTATACTGATCAAACTGATGGCCCTATAGTTGGCGCACTCCATACGTGAGCCCTTGCCTTTATACAAGGGCACGACGATAGCACGCCTCCAGTCCATTGGGACCCTTCCAGTCTTCCAGCATAGATTGCTCAATGACCAGAAGGCGTCCCGGACGCAAGGACCACCTAATTTGATCATTTCAGCAGATATCCTATCAATTCCCGCAGACTTTCCATTTTTCAAGCTTCGTATCGACCATTCAATCTCTTCCAAAGTAATATCTCCGCTTGATGCTTGCACCGCAAGATCAGTCATCGCCTCCCTCGCAGTGCCCGCATCCGGGAGATATTCATACATTTCTCCAAAGTACTCATTCCACCGCTCTAACACCTCTAAGGGGTCCGCAAGAATGTCCCCAGCTTTACTCTTTATCTTATCCATTCTGGAAACTGACGAACAGCTCCTAGACTTCTTGACCTCCCTCCAAAAGAGTTTGGTATTCGTCTCGAAGTTCCTCGTCAACTTCTCTTCCGCAATCATATTTATTCTTTCACGCTTCTCTTTCACTAAAGCTTTGGCTTCATTCTTGCAGAGGCGGTAAATTTCTTTCTTCGTGTCTTTCATACTGTCATTCAGTTGCAAAGATGAGACATAATCCAACCACGCTTTCTTCTTTCTTGCTACGCAGGATTGAACTTCTGCATCCCACCAGGCATCATCGTTCGAATGTTCATGTCTCTTTGCACTCCCACATGCTTCTTTTGCACTATCCACTATACTTTCTTTCATAATATTCCAGCATTCATCCACATCTAAGTCGGAAAGGCTCGCGTTTGCAAGCCTTTCACTGACTAAGCCAACATACATACTCCTTACGCTTTCATCTTCCAGTTTTTCACTCTTTATCCTTTCATAGTCTCCGAAAGGGACACGCACTCGCCAGTGCCTCCACTTCTTGAAAAGACCAACAAACCGGCTTACCACCAGGTAGTGATCAGTTTCAAGAGTGGGGCCTCTGTAGGCTCTTGTATCCCTTATAGCCTGTCGAAGACGATTGTCTATCAAAATCAGATCAATCACACTTTTTTCTTCCTTCCGTCTCCATGTATACGTGTGGATATCTTTGTGACGGAATAAACTGTTCGCCACAAGGAGGTCTCGTTCCAAGCATACGTCTAAGATTGACTTACCAGCATCATTCGCTCTCTTATCTCCATACGGACCAAGGACAGCATCGAAGCCATCTCGCTTGGTCCCCACCCATCCATTCAAATCACCACACATGATCAACTTTTCATTCCCGTCAGCCAAATCGAGGACGTCCCTAACGGATTCCCAGAACTCCGCGAGCACTTGGGGATTAGCCGAGCTGACGGGAGCATAGGCTGCGACCAAAAAAACTCTCGTGATCCCCAGTTTTATACGTACCCACAGGAGTCTTGGGCCTACCAATCCATAATCTTTCACTCCAGAGGCCAAACGGGAGGAGAGCAAGACACCCACTCCCTTACTGGCATGTTCCTCTTGGTTCACTCCGGACCACAAAGCAATTATTCCGCCAGGAAGATCGCCGATGCCGCTCCCCTTCCGCTTAGTCTCTGTGACACACAATACATCCAGGCATCGCTCTTTCATTACATCCATCAATTCATTCATCTTACCTTCCATACCACCACGCACATTCCACGTGCCTATCCGGCACTCGGCTCCTCGCATCCCGCCAGAGTTGGCGCTGCGTGAAGGGTGGCGGCCCCCTTCGCCGCGTGCGCATGCAGTCGTACCGACGGGGGCATACCGGTACGCGTCGCCTTGGGGGGACGCCCTAGCCCTGTCGGCACTCATCGGTAGTGTTTTGTTTCGCGTTTTCGCTTTCGCCGCTACTTACGGGGAGGGCCCGAGCACAGGTAACGCTCTTCGTGAAGGCACACTACTTCCCCCCCTAACTATCTCTACCCCCTAACTTACTATCCTCACAGGAAACCCCAATACAATAGTGAAGTTACAGATCAAACATGACATTGCAAATTAAATCACATTAATTGAATAAATATTTTTCATTGAATAAGTTAATTACAATATAGGATTTTCAATTGCATAAACGATTTCACACATACATACTTTTAAGATAAATTCGCATTATGTATAATTTTATTATTGCTATGGAATAATCAGAATAATCAATAGTCAGATTTAACTATCAAACAACATCATAAATATAAAATGTCAAAATATAAGTCCATGTCAATATTAAAATGTCAAAAAAGCAAAATTCTATTTATAACATAAATTTACATATAAATTTTATTATTGCTATGGAATAATCGATAGTCAGACTTAAATATCAAATATCATTATAAATATAAAATGTCAGAATAAAGGCCCATGTCAATATTAAAAATGTCAGATAAAGAAGTTGTAAGGCATCGTATGGTTTTGGCCGGTAGGAGTCCGGTAGTGCATCCATGTAGGACTTCCACACGTGAAAGAAAGACTCCTATTTGTACAGCTTTAAAGAGGAGTGGAATGAATCTTTGTCAAAACCGAGTGATTCTAGAGATTGTTTCTCTGTCGAACCATGGACACTTGGAACCCTCTGGGTTTCCCGCGGTTGGGTAGGCGTTTCTTAAACAAGAAACCGTGAGAGCGGTCTCACCAGACTGCCCCTCTCTAACACGTCTTCTAAAAAACTACGTGACCTATTGTTTTGAAATTTTGTATACTCTCTCAAAATGACCAGCTATTACTGTCTGCAAAATTTCAGTATTGTAAGTCACGTGGTTTTGAAGTTATGAGTTTTATGCAACAGACTACAGACAAAATCTGGACATAAGCCCCTCTGCACTCTATTTTATAGAGAGGGGATAAAAGTGGTACAAATTTTCTACTTCAACATTCCAACTTTTCCCAATCCAGTTGAGGTCGGTTTTCCAGTTTAACTGCAATGGGGCTGAACTTTGATATTTTACGTGAAGTGACTGCCATCTGACCTAGAGGATATCGAAGTTCACTAAATATTTTTCATATGTAAAGTACAAGGACTGATTTTCCTACTCTTGTTTAAGTTCTTCACATAATCCAAGGCTGTTCGATTCTTTAAATTGAATCAATCTTCAGTCATATAGTCACGCCTTTATCTCCGAAGGGGTAGGCAGAGGCATAGTATACGTCCAAATTTCACCTTATAGTTTTATGTCCCACGCAATAGGTGGTGAGCCTATTGCCGTGTTGAAATGGACAGACGCAGGTCGCCGCGACCAGCAGTTGAAATTTTTCAAGCCGCCCATAAGGCCTTCAACTTGGCTTAACTTGATTGTCATTTTACTGTCTTCAGGAGCTGACCTAATTCCTGAAGTAGTTATGTTCGATCATTAGTTAGCTTTTAAGTTAGAGCAAAGATAATAATATAATAGTATTACATACAGATCGGCAACTTCCTGCCTCCCACTGAGTAAGCTTCCCCATTCCCCCGCCAAAGTTGACGTATCTGTTGCCGTGTCAGTACTTGAGAGAGTGTCACTGCGTTGCATTACGTATTACTACCTATGTACTTTGTGCTATTGCTTTGGTTTAATTTGTGCTTAGCCGAGGGTAGATTTTATAAAAAAGTACCTACATACAAGAGATTGCGTTCTGTTCCTTATTATTTTGTTTCCATAGCTAGTGTCCCTAGTATGCTCACACACCATTCAAGCTTGATTCAAACATCCACATTACGCGTATATTAGTGTGGGTGAAAACGAACATTTTTGTATGGAGTTTCCGCCCTGTGGTTAAAGATTGAATAGTTATAAAATATAATAAAATAACAGAGTGTGTATTCTAATAACATTGCTTTACATCATATTTTTCTTCCAGCTCCATCACAAAACTAACAAACCTAGAAGTATTACACTTGAGCCACATGAGCAGACTTCAGAACATCACCGCAGGAGCTCTGGGTGGACTTCTGAAGCTGAACATACTGAGGTTGAACCACAATCCCAGGCTGACATACTTGGATCCTAACTTTTTAATGTACCGGGATGCGGATAAAATGCCACAATGGCCGACGCTTCGGGAGGTTAGTTCTTTTTTTTTTAACAAAAATAAAACCGACTTCAAACACAAACTTAAAAATAAAATTAACTTACCCCAAAGTAAGATGTCTTTTAATTTATCAGGTTTTATTAAATACTAGCTGAGCCCGCAACTTCGTTTACGTCACATAAGGTGTATGAAAGGAAAGGTATTTCTTCATCAGAGTCATCAAGCAGCGTCTGAAACTGCCCTGTTTGCTAAATCATAAAAGAGCTTAATGATTAAGTCTATTTTAAAACAATTCAGTCCTCTTTTATGATTAAGCCAACACGCCAGTTTAGGTTCACTCACATTCAAAGAAACCCCTACAATTAAAATTTTCAAAATATCTGATTCTTAAAAGTGTTATAACTCTTTTATTTCTAAACCGATTTACATAAAACAAACGCTAAATGTTAACTGGAGCAAACCTCAACACAATAAAAAAAAACCGCATTGCAATCGGTTGAGCGGTTACTGAGATTAGCGTGCACAACCGTACAGACAAACAGATATACAGACATACAGACAAACAGACAAAAATTCTAAAAATCATTGTTTTGGGTTCTATTGCGTTCATAAAGCCCCCCTATAATATTTTTTCTTATTTATCTTCCATGTACAGACAGCGACCTGTTACGATTTTATTATATGTATTGATTGATCATAATGAAGTCATTATATAGATTTCATTATTTTAAGTGGCGGGTGGACTCTCTATCTCTATCTCTCTGTCTCTCTCTCTATCTATCTAGGTGTAAAGTTCTCATCAATACAAATCAATAAAGCCCAAACACAAGGCATTTGCTGTAAGTCGTTAAAGAATTCCCTCGAATGTCTTTCGGCTCCTTCATCAGTTCAACTCCAGACCTTAATTAAATTGTAGTACTATAAAGCACTTAATTGAAAAGTTAACAAACGCACTAGTTGCCCCTACTATATTCGTCGATTTTTTTTTTCGATCCGTGGATCATCAGATTTTGACCTCTTGAATGGGACCACCATTTGCCCCAGAAGTAAAACCTATTCAACAAAAGAAAACCAATTTAAATCCGTCAATAATTGACGGAAATATCGGTGGACATACATAAAAAAAACATACAGACGAATAGAGAACCTCCTCCTTTTTTGAAGTCTGTTAAAAAGGTGTTTTAGACGAGTGATATCCATGGTCTTATACCCGTATCACAAGCAGGTTATTCCCAGCTTACTTCTGGATCAGATAGCGTTGTGTGAAAATATCCGTAAATATTTATTTATTTTCTGCTTTTCAGTTCCATTTAAACGACAACAACCTATCAACGATAAGTCCTAAATTTCTGGAAGACTGGGATGACCTGGCTGAAGGAGATTTCAGTAACAACCCATATGTGTGCGATTGTCATAGTCAGTGGATGGTCAACGACTTAATACCATTGCTAAGGAGTTTACCCGAGAGTCGGAGAGTTTATCAAATGGTGTAAGTGTGATTTCCAAAATGCACTCAACCCTGGCTGTAAGAGGTATTGGATAGGTAGGAGGGGTTAGGTTTAGGTACCCCCCCCCCCCCATTAGTACATCCATGGCCGAGAGATCTCTTCTAGCTAGCGGTGTACCTGCTAACCATAGCAAAGATAACACTGCACAACAGCATTTTTGATGATTGGGTTATGTTACATGATATAAGTCCAATTTTCAATGACGATTTCAAATCTGTGACTGAAATTTCTGTATCAGCTTCAGATAAAAAAATATGACGGATGGTTTTTTTTTTAAATTCAACACTTTATATTTGGAGATGATTTTAATTTATTTAATTTTAAGTGGAAAAAGACTTCCTTTTATTCGATTTTCTTGCTGAAGCTGAAGGCTGAGAGCTATTCTGAATGCTCCAACAATAGTCAGCCATCATGTGAGCGTTCCAGTAGCCTTGATAGCGTTCCTCCATCGTACGAAGGTCCGGGGAAATCGCTCGCCCTGTTCTTCAGTTAGATCCCCAAGACTGGTGGGTAAATAGTCTAAGAAGTTGTGAAGAAAGTGTAGATTGATGCTCATGTTACATCCGAGCTTTTGAAAATCACTCATTAGTTCTTTCACGTGTTGAGAAAATTCCAAACGTTACTTATTTCCCAAAATCTTTTAGTTCCTTTTGTTACTAAGTTTTTTCATTTAGCCTAGAAGACAACAGGTCTGAAGCAGACTTTGACAGTCCCAGATCTCTGATATGGTCGTTTAAATCATCTTGGTTGAATAGTTCTGGCGCATTCAAGTCACATTCAAAGTCACAAAATGCATAGCTTCTTCCTGAGAAGGGCCGGTTTGAGGTTCCAGTGATATTTTAGGGGCTCAAAACACGTCTGTTTGCAGACCGTATTCCCATATTCCCATTTGGCTTGATTTTTTCGGTTAATACCAGTTATGTTCACCAAGCAAAAATAACCGTCATCGTGGTGGTTCACGGGTTCTTTCCAGATTATAGCCGTTTCGTACCTAAATCTATTCTTTTTTCATCTGTCTACAAACGTAGAAACTCAAGACACATTTTGCATACCTTTTGCGGAATCCAAGGCTTGTTTTTTTATTTCCAGGTGACCAAAGTACCTTTTGTAAGCCTCATTTTCGAACGTAATCGCATTCAAATGGTATTCATTAAAGATATACTCTCCGCAAATGAAACAAAAATGATTCGGATCATTCACAGAAACTCGTCTTGACGACGCCATATCAAATTATATTAAAAAAAACCCAAGGGAAAATATTATTATAAGCAAATTAACACGGTCTTACGTCGACTTTATTGTGAAAGCTATAACTTGTAAACAAGAGCTGTTACAAAAAAAACGAGGGTATATCTAGAATCAGCGACGTCAAATTAGTAAACATCATGTGATAAAAGCCAATCATCAGACAAAAGTTGCTTCTCCATCCCCCCACCAAATGTGATGTGTCTATTGCCGTGTCAGTACTTGAGAGAGTGTCACTGCGTTGCATTACGTATTACTACCTACGTACTTTGTGCTATTGCTTTGGTTTAATTTGTGCTTAGCTGAGGGTAGATTTTATAAAAAAGTACCTACAATTATGTACATGAGATCGTGTTCTGTTCCTTATTATTTTGTTTCCATAGCTAGTGTCCCTAGTATACTCACACACACATTCAAGCTTGATTCAAGCATTCACATTACGTGTATGATAATGTGGGTGAAAACGAACATTTTTGTATGGAGTTTCCGCCCTGTGCCAACAGTCAAGGGCCTTCAAGGGGTTGGAAGGTCAGATGACTGGCATCACTTTATCGCACTTTTACGCGTATAAGCTGACCAAAAGCTTTAAATGCAGGTAGTGTTGGGAGTACTTACCTTAAAATGGAGAGTAGAGGCTGGTCTAGTTTATCTGCATATAGCGGAGCGTTTATCTAACATGGACCAGCCAAACCTCATCAGTAACGTGAAAGAATTTCAAGCGTATTTAGAATTAGAACGGGACCCTATTCATGTCTATCTGTCCATCTCGAAGCTGTATCTCAGGAATCGTAATAACTAGAGAGCTGAAATTGGTTTTCCCCATGTACGTCTGCACTGCACCATCAGAAATGTTACACTTGCGCTACGGAAACGGACACAATCAGATGTCTGGAACAAAGAGCATCCCACTTCTCCACAAATCTATCGATCTCAATATAATAAGATTAGATTAGAAAAATATACATATTAAGAGATTAAAGTAGTAAATATGTACAGAGGACGGCCTTATCGCTAAAAAGAAATCTCTTACAGGCAACCTTTGGATGGAGATTTTGTCAAGGATCATTTAGTAAGTGGGTTGTGAAAATTTTTAAGATTTTTTTTGTACTATTTCAGCTGCCATAAGCCGACGGAGTTAAGAGGCGTGACATTCGGGCATATGAGCAATGCGTCACAGATACTACCATGTGCCGATGTCAAAACGAACCAGCAACAGAAAAATCTGATGATGACTTTTGGAACTATGACTGGTAAGCAGTTTTTTCATACTACTCAGGTGGCAGGCAAGCTTACGGTATGGACGTTTGCAACACCAGAGGCGCCGTACACTCGCTGCCGACCCAGGCGCAAGTTCTGACGACCTGCTGTTAAAAAAATTCAAGCCTTCCTTGGCTTAGCGACAAACAAATGGGACCAACAGTTTAGCGTGCCTTCCGAAGCACGGAAACATGATCACTTTGTGACACAAAGTGATCACGTGGTGGTTACCTATCCAAGGACCGTTCATACCGAAAATTGCTTACTGCAGTGCTCGTTTATAGATCACTGAGTAATATTATGTTAGGAAGCGTTATGTGAAGGAGTTCTAAACTTAATAATAAAATTTTCTTGTTTGTCTAATCCGAGGCCTCAGCCGGGGCTCCCAACCGTAGGCAGGGGTAGGGTACGTGAGGTTTTAGTCGGTAAGAGTCCAACATAGCAGCCATGAGGGATTTACGCACGTAAAAGATGATGGAGACGAAAGACCGTCGAGGGAATTCCTTAACGTTAAACAGCAGTTACCTTGTGTTTGGGCTTGATTAATTTGTATTGTCGAGAACTTTACACCTAGATAGATCATTTGTGTGTTATGCCGAAATTTAGGAGGGGCCTATGTCCAGCAGTGGACTGTTATAGGCTGAATTGATTGATTGAAATAGATATTCAGTCAACCCGTCACTAAAAATAAAGAAAAAAAGCTTATTATTTTAAGTTTCTTTTACCGCAAATTAGAATCGCATTTAAATTAATTCCAAGTATTTTAATGAAAAACTTTGTTTCAGCCATTGTTGCTACGATTCCAGTGTTGATGATTTTCGTCATTTTACTATGGAATAGGGTTAGAAGGCGCAAAAAACTGACACTTGGACCGTATTCCAGCCAATTACTTTAGTTTATTATTATTGTCTCCAAATCTCCAAATCCAATGTAAATAAATATTCACGGACATTTTAATACTGAGCCTTCTGAGCCCAAAGTAAAAATTAATCTGCTTGTGTTATGACAACGGATATATTAGTATATTATTCTTATAATTATTAATACGTTTTCTTTTTGTAAATACATAGGAATATATACAAATTACATAGGAATGTCATCATTCATCGAGTATTTTCCAAACGCAGTTGGATGCGACTGAATTTGCATATTTTTCGTGTGCCAACTTTGTAAGGCGTAACAAAGTTTGACGGGACCATTTTCCAAAAAAATACGATATAACAAAAAAACAATTAATATCTGATAACATAATTTATTCCAAAATCTCTTTTACATATAAATGAATAGATTTCCCTTTAGCTCATAATTTGAGAAAATATTTATAAAATCTATTGAGTTAACATGGAATATAAATGGAAATAAGTATGACCAGGTCCTTTGAATGAAGTGGTCGGAGCTGGTTTAGCTGCGTCCGACTGGAATACCGTCTGGAGTTCATAGTTGTTGGGTTGAGGCTCAGGACCAGGGCCTACGACTGGAAATAAAAACATTAAATACCTAAATAATAAAATCAATATCATCAATCAATACATATAATAAAATCGTAACAAGTCGCTGTCTGTACATGGAAGATAAATAAGAAAAAATATTATAGGGGGGCTTTATGAACGCAATAGAACCCAAAACAATGATTTTTAGAATTTTTGTCTGTCTGTCTGTATATCTGTTTGTCTGTACGTTTGTGCACGCTAATCTCAGTAACCGATTGCAATGCGGTTTTCTTTATTGTGTTGAGGTTTGCTCCACTTAGCATTTAGTGTTTGTTTCATGTCAATCGGTTAATAAATAAAAAAAATATATCACTTTAAAGAATCATACGTAGACATTAGAATCTAAAAATGGGTAAATCTAAACTGGCGTGGTGGCTTAATCATAAAAGAGCTTAATGATTAAGGCTATTTTAAAACAATTCAGTCTATTGAGCTTAAAGATTAAGTCAGTAGACTTAATCTTTAAGCTCTTTTATGATTAAGCAAACAGGGCAGTTTCACACGCTGCTTGATGAGTCTGATGAAGAAATACCTCTCCGTTCATACACCTTATGTGACGTAAACGAAGTTGCGGGGTCAGCTAGTACTTAATAAAAAAAACTACTTAGTCAAGTGCGAGTCGGACTCTACTGAGGTGCCGTAGGAGGTGGAGCACACTAGATGTTCGTTGTTATAAGTAGTGGCAATATAATTCATCCGTGAAAAGTTTCAACAGCGAGTGTTCTGAAGAGCTCTTCAACCTGATCCCACCCTCTCCTTTCCGATCCCGAACAACACGTGCCGTGCAGAGATGTCACTCACACACAGTGGAGAGAATCTTCGCCAGAACTGAGCGTTTCAAAAGATCGTTCCTCTGTCGAACTATAAAAACTTGGATCGACCTGCCCGCACACGTGTTTCCCTCATCTTACAATCCCGGTTTCTTCAAGCGGAGCGTGAAGAGGCACATGTTGGGGCCGCCAACTTGAGGACCACTGTCAGAAGTCTTACGGACTGTGAGAGTGGCCCCCAATCGCTAGATATGCCACGGCTTTCCATCATGCTGGCAACGTCAATTTGGCGAGAAAAAGAACCGCATCAAAATTGGTCAATCCTTTGGACCGCTACGATGCCACATATACACACATGTTAAACTTAATACCCGTATATCACCTCCGTTTTGGTCTTGGGTTAAAAATTAGAATAAGGATATACGAGTACTTACAAAAATTTCCAATGTTTTTCAACACTCTTCTCAATTTTTTGCTTTTAAGTCTTTGTCTGAAGCAAGCTAATCTGTAAATGAAAATAGTGACCAATTAATTTTCAAAATTTCATTGGCTTAACCTTTCGTATGTGGAAGGGGCAACGAACTTGTACCCGTCGTCTGTGGCAAGTTACACAGGCCGCTGGGAGCGCGCGACTGCTTTTCGAATTTCTCAAAATTCAAGGAAAATTTATATGAATCATAATATGAACAATGACTGTTTTAGGAAGATAAATAAGTGAATAATGTTATTCATGAACATTTATTGATAAAATCATGTTTTTTTATAATATTACCGAACATTACCTGTTGCAAAACATGAACGATTTTGTCAATAAATTAGTTCACAGAATTTGGTTATTTTTATTTTTACACATTCCTAGATAATTTTCCAATCAATTGATAAGTAAACTCTCTGGATTCCAACAATAAATCACTCCTAAAAACAGATTTCAAATATTGCAAATCGGCGTTTGTCGAATTGTTTGACCGATATATATTTTTTTTTTAACGATGGCACTACTGAATGGTAAAATTGATGATCATAGATACAATATCAAGCAATAAAAGAACCTATTTTCAAGAGCATTAGCGTTTTATTTGCGTAAATTTAGAGCCGGTATTCTTGGGACGGATACGGGACAACACAAATGGTGGGGTATGGACGGATACGGCACAACACGGTTGAGAGGTAGTACTCGTACCTATTAGCATCAATAAGTTGTAGAGTGCAGGACAACCCCCCGATAGAGGGACCGACGAGTCCTACGACCTGAAAAAGGTCGCAGGGACTGACTGGATGCGGAAGGCGCAGGACCAGGACCGTGACCGGCGAAATTTGGGAGAAGTCCACGTCCAGCAGTGGACAACCATAGTTTGATTTCATTGATTGGCACAAATATTTGTGTGATTCGCAAATGTGACCTCTGTAAAAAAATGTGTGTGTCTGTCTCAAATGTGTTCTGTAAAAGATCACTGCAGTAAGCAATTTGCACTATGGCCGGTCTGTGGTGATCTTGACTATTTTGTGACATTTATTTGCGAGCGTTTCCATGCTTCGGAAGGCACGCTAAACCGTTGGTATCATTTTTCTGTCGTTAAGCCATTGGTCTGGTTGCCAGTAAAATGGCAGTCGTTAAACCAAGCTGAAGGCCTTATCAACTGCAGACAGTCTCAACTTGTGCCTGTACATTTTACCACGGAATTCGGCTCACTACGAGGTGGGACAAAAATGTAAAAGACTAAATGTGGGCATATAATAGGCTGCCTTCGCGCATAAAGGGCGTGACCATAATATATGTATGTTACTAATATTGGATACCGCTTCAAAATATTTTATTCTGATTTTTGTTTTTGTTATAGCGGCAAAAAAAATGAGTACATCATCTGTGAAAATTTCAGCTCTCTAGCTGTTCCTGAGATGCAGCCTTATAATAGACAGACGAACGGTGGAGTTTCAGTCCCATTTTTACTCTTTGAGTACGGAACCCTCAAAATGATGTAAATAACTTACTGGCTGCCTGTAGGTCCGGCTAGTCTCATAACTTGAGCCCTCATACATCTGTAGCTGTGCGAGTTAAGATGTTTGCACCTAGGGCAAAAACAATCAAATTATAAAAATATTAGCGGACGTCACGTGGTTTCACCCGCGTAGTTCCCGTTCTCGTGGACATACGGGAATAAAATATAGCCTATGTTCACCGCAAAGAGTGTAGCTTCCCAACAGTGAAAGAATTTTACAAATCGGTCCAGTAGTTCCGGAGCCTATTCGTTACAAACAAACAAACAAAAAAACAAAAAAAAAAACAAATCTTTTCTATTTATAATATTAGTGTAGATAATTACAGTGAAAAACTTCACTGCCTCCCCGCGTGGCGTGTGTCCCATGTTGCGACGGGTAAGAGTTCAAAATGTCGCCACCCCAATATATCCTGAGGGTGTCGTAAGAGGCTAATAAGGGAACACTTTCGCAAAAAGATCCATTGCGTAGAGAAGGAAAACTCGAAATGAAACCGGGTTGCAGCAAAATGGCAATCGTTAATAATATTTTATATATTTATTTTGTAATTCATTAAATCCAATGTAATATTTCATTTAATACAATTTATTTACTTCTTAATGTTAACATTTTATGATATAGGTAATTATTTATTTTTGTATTCTTTATTATTATTTCTTTTGTTAATTATATAATTATGTTGCCTAATTTAAAAATAATAAATAAATAATGTTAAGCCGCCAAGTTGAAGACCTTTTTAGGCTTGAAAAATTTCAAGAGCACGCAATCACAACCTGCGCCTGTCCATCTCAACACGGCAATACGGCACACCACCTATTACTTGGGACAAATTCTAAAAAGGTGAAATGTGGGCATATTATATGCATCTGCATACCCCTTCCGGGATAAAGGCGTGACGTATGTATGTATGTATTTGTGGACAATCTCACACAACATCCATCTAGCCCAAATGAAGCTAATATAAGCTTGTGCTATAGGATCTAGACGACTGATAAACATACTTTTAAATTCTTAAGTACATACATATAGCTGTACCCGCGACTTCGTACGCTGCATTTTATATGTGATTCATTATATTGATATAACTTTTTTATTTATGAACCGATGGACATGATACAAACACTAAATGTTAAGTGGAGCAAACCACAACAAAATTAAAAAACCGCATTGCAATCGGTTGAGCGGTTGCTGAGATTAGCGTGCACAAACGTACAGACAAATAGACAAAAATTCTAAAAATCATTGTTTTGGGTTCTATTGCGTTTATAAAGCAACACTATTTTTTCTTATATATCATCAACGTACAGACAGCGACTTGTTACGATTTTATTATATGCACCTATTGATATGATGATAAATTACAGCCAGACAGAACAAATCAATGTGCTCATCACACAAAGAGATTTGTCCTGGGTGGGAATCGTACCCACGACCTCCGAATCCGTAGTCAGGCACACTAACCACGGGACCACGAGGCCAGACAATCAAATCCGCCAATCAGGCCTCGATAGACTTTTTTCAAAAATTTCGTCGATGGTAACTAACCTTCTATTTCTCGCAGAATCAGTGATGCATTTTCCGCTGCAATTGTTTATAATTATATTAGCATGGTAAAGATAACAAGAAAGCCGTGAGATCGTTCTCACCAGACTGCCCCTCTCTAACACGTTTATTGTGAAAGTGAGAGTTCAATCCGATTGACGTTGTCATTTTTGTTTTATTTCAAACTTTGAACAGATGATCAACGTGACCTAGTCGACGTAGACGTAGTTTAAGGCGACAGAGTCACGGACTACAGACAAAGTCTCGCTATAAGCCCCTCTGCACTCTATTTTATAGAGAGGGGCTAAAATTGTGAAAAGGGAATATTTATTGTGTGACATTATAATTAATTTTCATTACTTGATATTGTAAAATTGGTAATGACATAAGTACTCAATAATTTTTATACTTTTTGAATGACATTTTCTTTTTAAATTTATACATTATTATAAATTGTTCTGTCATAACTGTGATAATATCATAGATTTAGAATGTGCATGATAATGATAATGCTAATGATAGATTTGAGAGTAGCGGGAAATTCTAAATCTATGGATAATATTTTTCTATAATGTACTTTGCATGCGTAAGGGCGAAATATGGCGATACTTTATTTTTTTTTGTATTCATCTACTGTAACCTACCCATATTTATGCAAATAAATGATTATGATTATTATGAAAAAAATGTATTTGCTCTCCATGGAATAAGACGTTTATTGCGTTGAGTTAAAGTTGAAATTGCAAGTGTAAGACAGTTTCCAATGTTTTCTATGCGGACATTACAAAGTTTCACATGCTTGTAGTTTGCGTAGCTACCGATCTCGTGGGAATACGGGAATAAAATATAGCATATGTCACCCGGGGAAAGTGTGTGGCTTCCCAACAGTGAAAGAATTTTTAAAATCGGTTCAGTACTTTCAGAGCCTATTCGTTGCAAACAAACAAACAGTCAAATCTTTCCTCTTTGTAATATTAGTATAGACTAGCCGTGTCCCTCGACTTTGCCTGTGACATAGGTACTCGCGTATAGGGCTTGAATATCGGACGCTTTTTCAGTTCCGGAATTGGGTTTCGATATTCAGTATTTGAATTCCGGAATTCCGGAATTCCGGAACTCAATCAAGTTTCGTTTTGTACAAAATAGTGATATGTAAAAAAAGAAACGGGAGCTGGCAGTCCTACGTGATTAGTGATAAACTACTTTGATTCCCAGTAAAATTATTTATTTTAACGTAACCAACTAAAACCACACGTTTCCTAACTATTGCCTACGGTTGGCCCGGGTAGGCCCTCAGAAGAATGACCCCAGGATTCCCCACAGACCTTGACTATCACTGCGGCCTCGCCTAGGAGCTGTTCAGGTGTTATCCCGCATCTCAGGGCGTGTGGCGTGCGTGAAACTTTCACGTCACGCTTTCGTCTTGGGCGTGCTTTTGTAAGGACGGCAATTAGCCCTCCCACAATCCTCATGCCCCCGATTATGGAGGCCGATAGTCTTGGGCAAAGACATGCGAAATTCGGGTGGGAGCTTTCTCTCTCGATCACTTTTCGCCGCATTAACTGATCACAGTAAGACGCAGTGGCGATGGCGTCCCACTTACTCCCACTGGAGATCATAGCTCGCGCAATGGTCTCCAGCGAGAGAATGTCCACGTCCAAACCTACCACGAGGACCGGGCGCTGTTAAGCCCACGCTGTGCACTCCACTAATGTGTGAAGTACTGTGTCCTCACTGCGTTCCTCGCAGTGCTGGCACTCAGGTGTGGATTCGTCACAGATACTTACTGAAGCTCCCGTGCCAGGTAAGCATCTGTGACAACCGGTAGGACAGAGCACCCGCACCGTGGCTCCTCTCTAGTCACTCGCCCATGACCGGTCTGGCCGCCTTGATTGTGGCGATTCGGCGATTCCCCCCTTGTGTGATGTGACGTGGCGATTCGGTTTGTTGCTCAGTCCAGGTCTCCACGGTTTCCTTGTGGAGCTGGAACTGCCGAACCTAGATTTCTGGAGACGTAGGCCTATGACTCCGCTCCAGCGCCTCCTTGCACCAGAAAAGAATAAATTATAAATATAATTAATTTATTTAAACAAGGACTCAAGTTGCCTTGCTGCCAGATCCTTGAGACATGCCGCCTTTGAACAACGGACCACGCAGCACCCAATCCTAACCGATGTTCCACAGAAGCGGTCTTAAGACTGATCTCTGCGGAACACCGCACGACGTATCTCGCTGACCCGGCTGGGCCCTAGCCAGCTTGGAGTTATGGCCCTCTCGGAAAGATAGGCCTCGACAATTCGACGGAAGTAGGGAGGCACTCCATGATAAATAAGCGCCTCCCTAACGCAGCTCCAGGGCAAGGTGTTGAAGGCGATGCCGGTGTCTCTTGACATCGCCATCGCTTTCGACACTACCTCACCCTGCGATGTTGCTTCCTCCGTCAGTCGTCAGTCGACTGTCATACTGAATTTCGAAGTTCAAAATCGCGATGAACTGTAGCCCTAAAGTACCGAAACGCGACTAACGTTAGTGCGAAAGTACGCCACATCGATACCCATAATTTCGAATGTTTTCCACCGCGAAGCACGTTAGTGCGAAAGTATTCCACATCGATTCACACATTGTCAAATGTATTCCAGCGCGATGCACGTCAGTGCGAAAGTCTAGTAAATGCTAAGGCATGCCTTTTTTTTTAAGGCGAGGGAAAATCCTCACGGATGTTGACTCCTACCGACTAAAAAAAACCTCACGTCAGTCGGGTGTGATCCCGCTTCTAAGGGGTGGCGTGCGTGAATTGCTCACGTCACATTGCCGTCATGGGCCTGCTTCTGTAAGGACGGTGAGCCGCCCTCTCACCGTCCTCAGGCCCCCGGTCATGGTGGTCGATAGTCCTCGGCGAAGACACGTCGGCGGCGCCCAGGCCGCGGACCGGTCTGACGGCCGCGATTGTGGCGAATTCCCCCTTTAGTTGCTCAAGTCACATCTTCCATGTCTTCAAGGGTTCCTGTTGGAATAGGGACCGCTGGGCCTCGATTTCTCGATAAGCGGGCCTTTGGCCCCGCTCCAGCGCCTCCTTGCGCTATCTGAACAGTGACGCAAGGGTTCTCGCTTCCAGGTCCCATGGAGGGGTCCCGGCTAGGAGACATGCCGCCTCACCGGAGATCGTGCGGTATCCCCTTATCACCCTGACGGCCATCGCTCTCTGCGGGCTCAGCAATCTAGCCACATTGCTGGCCGTCAGGGTTTCCGCCCATACAGGAGCTCCTTATAGAGCCATGCTTCGCACGATCCCCAGGTAATGCGAAGGCATGCTACTTCTTGCTTTACACAGAAAAGTTTACTGTAAATCTATGATTGACGAATCGATGTTTTGTGTGAGTGTGTAAAGTTATAGATTTAGTGGAACTTGAATAAATAACAGAACAAAGTCAATTTTTATATAAGTGTCAAAAGTGGAACAATAAAAAAATAAGGGTAAATAAAATTTAATGATTAACCAACAAAAAGATATTTACAACATCAAAAAAAGATAAGTTTGTTAAAAGCAACTAAAAGTTACGAATTGGATTAGGTTATTTATAATTCATCGGAATAAAATGTAATTGGGGTACAATTGAGAGCTTTTTTCTTATATAAGTGTATATACCTAATTTCTTTAGAAATCACTTTAAGATACGCACTTAATGAACTAAAAATTAATCTGAAATTCATATTTGTAGCCTTCGAGTTAGCAGAAAATAGGAAGTGTGTCTATGTGGCATACCTTCGCATTTACTAGACTTTCGCACTGACGTGCATCGCGCTGGAATACATTCGAAAATGTGTGAATCGATGTGGAATACTTTCGCACTAACGTGCTTCGCGGTGGAAAACATTCGAAATTATGGGTATCGATGTGGCGTACTTTCGCACTAACGTTAGTCGCGTTTCCGCACTTTAGGGTTCATCGCGATTTTGAACTTCGAAATTCAGTATGACAGTCCTCAGTTTATAATGCGCATGATCGAATCCACGGTGGAGCGCCCTTGAAGGAAACCAAACTGGTTATCCGCCAGATCTGACCCCATGCGTGTGAGGTGCCCGACTGTGGGCTGTGCAATGATACGCCCAAGGAGCTTGCACACCTAACAAGGTATGCAAGCTCCTTGAGTGTATCATTGTTGGGGATCGACCGATCGGGGATCGACCGAAGTTGCTCAACGGAGCAACACGATCGACCGATCCCCGGATGGGTAGACTGCCGACCACCTTGCCTTTCGGATCAGAACCAGTTTCCCTGTCTTCCAGAACTTGGGAATCTGGCCTTTTTCGAGGCATGCACTAAAGAACCCCATCACTCGAGGCCCGAGATCCTCAAGAGCCAGGACCCACGCTCGGCCTGCAATGCTGTAGGGTCCAGGGGCACGGTCCTTGCGGAATCTAAGCAGCAGTACAGTCGCCCCTAACCTACCTTCAGTGACTTCGGGCACGTCGTTCTCGCTGTAATCAGCGTCGGGCGCCTGAGACGGAGCCATGTGCGAAGGAATATGTTCCTCCGCCTTAATGAGAACAGGGAACCCAGGACCCTCCTCACTCTGGGTCAGTGGAGCGCCTTGGGGCAAAGTTTGCCCCTAATAATAAGGTACGGGCCCCATGAGTTCCGTCAGAACTACTAGAACTATGCGAGACCTCTGTCAAATTCTTACAGCGTTTCTATCAAAGTTAAATTTAACTCGAGATAAGTTCAAGTTCGCACTATAAATTGAAGTCTAAATGTAAAAAAAAATACAAAAACGTCATCAATAATATTATTATTATTTAAATAGTATGTTTTCTAGGTTTTAGAAATATCATCAAATAAAATGATTAATACCTAAGTAAGTACATATCGAATTAATTTTTAATAGAGAAATCCTAAATTATCAACATTTTAGCAATTAAAGGTAATTAAATTGCATAAGAAGCTTATAATCTACATTTTTGTTTGTAATGAAATTAATTGAAGAAGCGATAATTTTTTTTTTTTCAATATCGAAATACCGGTATTGATCTCGCCAATTCCGGAACTGAGAACGATATTAGATTTTATCGGAATTCCGGAATTATGTCAATTCCGGAATTCCGGAGTTCAAGCCCTACTCGCGTAGCACCAATTTCAAGATTTTTTGACATTAATTAATTACTACTCCGCTCCCTCGGGTAGAACTAGGTATGTGATACATCCGCCTCTTTCTGCGAGCGGTCATGCTCGTGAAAGAGGCGGTGGGGCGGGAATGGGAAAGAACTCTCCCATCCGAGTTCCGCAGTCGGCGGCTTGGGCGCCGCCGACGTGTCTTCGCCGAAGACTATCGGCCTTCATGACCGGGGGTCTAAGGACGGTGAGGGCGGCTCACCGTCCTTACAGAAGCAGGCCCATGACGGCAGCGTGACGTGAGGAACTTACGCCCTCCCCCCCCCCCCCTTAGAAGCGGGATCACACCCGAAACCCCCCAAAGATGCGGGATAGCACCCGAACCACCCCCTGGGCAAGGCGCAGTGGCGGCCGTAGGCGTAGGTCTGTTGGGAGTCCTGGGACATCCTTCCGAGGGCTTACCCAGGACTCCCAACCATAGGCTGTTGGGCGTTACGTGAGGTTTTTTAGTCGATAGGAGTCCGGCATAGCATCCATGATGGATTTTCCCTCACGTTAAAAAAAACATGATACATAACCGTTTACTTCAATTCAAAAAAGCATTGCAAAGGAATATTGTTAAAATTGTTTCATTAGTTTGAGAGATAATGGACCAATCAATCCTAGATGTAGATTTACTTACCCAGACATTAATCCTGTCACGGCCGCGTTGTAATCTATCCTACAACAAAATTAACAATTTATTTTCAAAATACTATCTATTGTCTACTAGCGAACGTCACGCGTAGCTCCCGTTCCCGTGGGATCATTCCATCCATGGAGGCCATGATCTCCAGCGGGAGTAAGTGGGACTGTGCCGCCTCTTTCTGCGAGCAGGTCATGTGAGTGAAGGAGGCGGCGGCGAGGATGGTGCGGGAGAGAACCTTCCCACCCGAGTTCCGCTCCGCAGTCGGCGGCGAGGGCTGCCCACCGTCCTTACAGAAGCAGGCCCTAGACAACAGCGTGACGTGAGCGATTAACCCCCTTCCCCCCCCCCAAGAAGCGGGGTAACACCCGAGCAACCCTCCTAGGTGAGGCCGCAGTGATAGCCAAGATCTGTTGGGACTCCTGGGGTATCCTTCCCGGATAACCGGGGCTCCCAAACGTAGGCGTTAGGGTGAGAATAGTGTGGTTTTTAGTCGATAGGAGTCCATGTAAAATTTTCCTCACGTTAAAAAAAACTAGCTAATGCTTGGGGTTTCAACCATGTTGTGAGGGTTTCCTATACCCGTTGCTATTTCATTTATTTTATTTGATTGACCTATAGATTGGGAAAGATTAGTCTATATTCTTTCCCAATCTATAGGTAGGTATTATACCTCTTTTCCAAATTTCCTCCCCTAAAATTGTCTAGCTATGAAGGTTCATGAAATACAGTTGATAACAAAACGGCGGACGTTGAAATGTCAATGACAGGGTTCCCTTTTTATTCTTAGGATACGGAACATTAAAAAATGATGTATTTTCGATGCAATCAGGACTTTATGCTAAGATGCGAGAGCAAAAACATTACCATCCCAACTTATATGCTTTCTTCCTTCTATTGATGGTGGAGTACAATCTTCGCATACCACGACCTAAAACAGACAAAAAAAGTTCAGCCGTAAGCTTGTTTGCCACCTTAGTGGCATTGATTGTTTGTTTGTTTGCATCGAATAGGCTCCGGAACTACTGGACCGATTTGAAAAATTCTTTCACTGTTGGGAAGCCACACTCTTTGCGGTGAACATAGGCTATATTTTATTTCCGTATTCCCACGGGAACGGGAACTACCTGGGTGAAACCGCGTGACGTCCGCAAGTAACTAATAAAGCTCAAACATGAAATACCTACCTCGGTGTTCAGTAACTTCTTCGTAAAAGATCATTTTCAGTTTTTCTAGTAAAGTCCTGAAAGAAAGCAACAATCCATATAATAATGCCATATCTATACTAATACTTTATAGAGAAAGGTTTGATTGTGAGATTTGATTTTTGCATCGAATAGGCTCCGTGATATTAAATTTTTTTACGGAACTAAAATGTTTGTCTCAAAGGTCATCACTTGAAATTGAGAACCAGTTTTTTCAACAACAATCCACATCTGTATTTCAGTGAGGTTAGGTCAGGTCAGAGCATAGAGCAGGCTGCCGGAATATGTGGTGTCCGCCGAAAATACCATTCAATTGAAGAACTGGCTTGACAAACATTTTAAGCACAATTAGCGATGAAAAGAATGAAAGGAAAAGAATACAAGCACTACCTGTTGTATACAACTGCCTGCCTGCTAAATAAATTCTACTTCCTACTTCCCACTAATATTATAAATGTGAAAGTTTGTGAAGATGTTTGGATGTTTGTTACTCAATCACGCTTTAAAGGCTGAATGGATCTGGCTGAAATTTGGTACAGTATGGTCTGGAATAACACATAGACTACTTTTTATCCTGGGAAAATGTTCCCACGGGAAGCGGGAACGGGAACCAAATTTCACGCGGGTGAAGCTGCGGGCATCAGCTAGTAGGCTATATTTTAATCCCTTTATTCCATCGGAACGGGAGCTTCGCGGGTGAATCCGCGTGACTTCAGCTAGTTTTAACTATAAAACGTTGCTCATTTGTATTCATTTGTTTTTCGGCGATGATCATTTATTTTCTGACAATTTTCTTTTTTTAGGGTTCCGTATCTAAAGTGTAAAATCGGGAGGTAACGTAAGGTAACGTAACATAAAAAGTACCTACTTTTTATGTATAACTAGCTGTGCACGTGACATCGTCCGCGTGGAATGTATAAAAAAATAGTTTATTTACTTTTTGTTTTGTTTTTGGCATTTTTTTCTAAAATAAAAGATTTTTTCTGAAATAAAAGTATCCTAAGTTACTCCTTATTACATACCTAAGCTATCTGCCAGTGAAAGTCCCGTCAAAATCGGTCCAGCCGTTCCAGAGATTAGCCGGAACAAACAGACAAACAGACAAAAATTTTAAAAATATATATTTGTTATGTGTACCGTATATACATTCATATGCATGTTATTTTAATATTACAAACAGACACTCCAATTTATGAACGTCATGATGGCGGGATCCCGCCAGATTTTGTGAATATCATGCAATAAGGATTTAATACACTTTCTCTACTATTTCATACTTTTATAGTAAAATTCTACACCCATAAAATTATTAAATATCCTACAAAGAAAGTGGTCCCGCTATTTTGACGTCATAATGGCGGGACCACTATTAAATTTAAAAAAAACATGACGTGATCTTAAAACTAACCTCACCAAATTTTAATACGATTTAGTACAACTACTTAAGAATCATTGTTATACTTATAAAACTGCAATTTCAATAGAAAACTAACCATTCCAAAATAAATCCGTAAGAAACAAAACGCCTGTACAAATTGCAAGAGCAAAACATAATACTTATGTTATTTGGCTTTGATACTTTTTCTTTAGGCGCTTTTCTAATGTAAACATAATAAACGTGTTTTCTATTGAAATTACAGTTTTATAAGTATAACAATGATTCTTAAGTAGTTATACTAAATCGTATTAAAATTTGGTGAGGTTAGTTTTAAGATCACGTCATGTTTTTTTTAAATTTAATAGTGGTCCCGCCATTATGACGTCAAAATAGCGGGACCACTTTCTTTGTAGGATATTTAGTAATTTTATGGGTGTAGAATTTTACTATGAAAGTATGAAATAGTAGAGAAAGTGTATTAAATCCTTATTGCATGATATTCACAAAATCTGGCGGGATCCCGCCATCATGACGTGCATTCCAATTTTATTTATTTATATAGATACGTATGTATTTGAAAATTTTAAAGTGTGTTTTTCAGTCGTCTAGATCCCATAGCACAGGTTTATACTAACTTAATTTGGCCCAGATGATGTGTGTGAATGTCCACAAATATATTTTATTGGTGTGGGTGGGACTAGTCCGTATCTATATTAATATTATAAAGAGGAAAGATTTGTTTTTTTGTTTGTTTGTTTGTAACGAATAGGCTCCGGAACTACTGGACCGATTTGAAAAATTATTTCACTGTTGGGAAGCTACACTCTTTGCGGTGAACATAGGCTATATTTTATTCCCGTATTTCCACGGGAACGGGAAGTACGCGGGTGAAACCGCGTGACGTCCGCTAGATACTAAGAAGTTCAGTACTTACGGATTTGGGTCCTGTTTGCTATGCATTAGCAAGCTTATAAGGGAACTGCGCTCCAGTATATTCTTTTTGACTGAAATGGAAAAAGTAAAAGTTGTGCTTTTTATAGAGTAACTAGATTACCCTGTAATTTTATTAATATGTAGATTTAATAAGTGAAGCGACCAATGTAGAGACCAATATACTATAATCTTAGATCATCTAACCACAGGATGCGCCTTACTTAAGCATTGTTTTCTGCCATTGCACATGACCATTTGGTCTTTTGGCTTTATAAAAAGCCTGTACATCAGTACATCATTTTATATGATTAAACTAGTACATTTCATTGTAGTTGACTGTACAATAACAATTAACACACAACAGCCATTACGCGTTTGTCGATTAATACATTTTTAAATGCAATGAAATTTTATATGTCTTTGTGTTACCCCCTTCACTTGTATGAAAACTGGCAGAATATTTTTGTATGCGGTGGTTCACAAAGGCTAGTCCCGTGTTATATGGTCTAAGACTATAATGGGTGTAACAAAATTACCTATCCAAATTTCGTCACGTGACGTGGCATCAGTCAAGAAACATTACAAAAATGAAGAAAAAAAAATCACATGAATACTTTAACCGTAAAGCCGTTTTAAAGGTCCTATTTTGTCCTATTTTCACCCTTTCTATCGCTACTGAGCGGCAGTAGAAAGCGACAACGACAGCCAGACGGGTGCTCTGTGTTTTTTTTGCCACGGCGACCATGTTACCTCGAATTCCCGCCGTAAAAAATGAATACTTAATGTGCGACAAAAAAATTTAAAAAAAAATGAAAAAATTTACCCCCCTTTTTTATTAAATATTTGTATTTGATTTCCGATGCCAAGTCATCTCATGAAATTTGGAGAGGTAATTTTGTTACACCCAGTATAGAGATATTATAGTTAGGTACCACGTTTCTAGAAATATAGGTACGCGAATATAATATTGAAATTTAACACAGTTAATTATTTATGAAGAAAATGTGCAGAAATATATTTTTTTGTAATAAATTGCTTTCTAAATTTTGACGGCCAATGAGTCTCTTGTTCCACTTTTATTTAGTGTTCAACGTCTGACATTGCAATTGGCGGGCTTAAGGCTGGTTTTAGAGTCACGCTGACCGCACGCTGACCGTCGGCGCTGACAGCTAAAATGTATGACGCTGACCGTCAGCGCTGACGAACGTACGCGCTGATAGCTAGCGTTATTCTAAAACGCTTCCTACAAGTTCATACATTTTGGCTGTCAGCGCCGACGGTCAGCGTGCGATCAGCGCGACACTAAAACCAGCCTATAAGGTTCGCCACAAGACACTTGAGGTGAAAAAATTAGTCGGTTGAGAGCAATGATATATTAAAACTGTAGACACGTTACCAACACTGCGAAATGGCAAGACAAAAATGATGCAATTACCTCTTGCATGCTATCACAGACAATTGTTTAAATTATTTTTTAAATGAATAAAAGATCTGCTGTTTTTGAAAGCCGTGATGTTTGTACATACATACATATAGTCACGCCTTTATCCCCGAAGGGGTAGGCAGAGTAGTATACGCCCACATTTCACCTTATAGTTCCACGTTATTGTCTTGAAATGGACAGGCGCAGGTCACCGCGACTCGCAGTTGAAATTTTTCAAGCCGCCCTTACGACCTTCAACTTGGCTTAACGATTGTCAATTTACTGACAAACGGGTTTCGTTTCGAGTTTTCCTTCTCTACGTAATGGATCTTTTTGCGAAAGTGTTCCCTTAGTCGCCTCTTACGACACCCTCGGGATATAGAGGTGGCGACATTTTGACCCCGTCGCCACACGTGGCACATGACATGTTCGTACATGACGTGTCTAATATGTTCGTATATACTGGATGTTTCTTTTAGGGTGTCAAGCCGCCACTAGCTGGTGGCAGGGTTCCATACCTATCGATTTAACCCCCATGTATGTTCTACGATTTTATGTAATTTTCGAGATATATTTTTTTTTCGTTATTTTTCCACGTGGCTTTAAATAATTACAACTTCTTTTTGGTTCGACTTTTCTTGGATATTTTTTTATTATTATAATGCCTATTGATTGCAGTATTATGGACAAAATAATCTCCTTCCTAACTTTGATACAAGATGTAAAAATTTTAATCGATAATAAAAAATAGGGAATTATGCAGAACATTATATCTCGAAAACTACAAAAAATCGTAGAACATACATGGGGGTTAAATCGATAGGTATGGAACCCTGCTACCAGCTAGTGGCGGCTTGACACCCTAAAAGAAACACCGTGTATAACCGTCGTTGGTTGAGAGTAGCGTTTTGTTGGTCCAACGGTAAGACGTCTGGCGACCCTGCTCGAATATTTATATGGCACAACAACGTTTTCCGATCGGCTGGATGATACAATTTTTAAAATAATACTTACAATATTTGTATGGTAGTTTAATAATACTGCGGAGACGCCTGTCCAAACAGTTCCTAGAAAATTAACAAATAAATAATATTATTACTAGCTTTTAAATACGGTTTTGTTTCTCTTCCATTCAGATTAGTTTTTAGCCCCATGTTGGGCGCCATTGTAACGAAACACTATTAATGGACTCAGGAGACGGTCAATCGACTTGAGTCAAGTTTATTGAGTTGTGAATGAAAGTAGCTTCAGTGTGTTTGCTTTTTTTGCATGTGTGTGAATCGACGTGTACACATAGACTTGACTCAAGCCGCTTGACCGTGTCCGGAGCCCATATAGACGTTACATACAAATTGAGAGAGTTGCTAGCAATTGTGGAGCAGATCAAAACAACTTTAAATGGTTACAGTAAATATTCATGTATTAATATTTTCTACAACTATAAGATTCATAATAATACTAACGGTCTCATTGATCCGCTGAGAGTACTGTACGCAGAATCGAGAGATTCTTGAACTGATCCTTCTGAAAAATGACAATCCCGTCTTAATGTATAAATGAGAAAGTAACTCGCTTACTCGCTCTGTTAGAGGCCCCATACACGGACAATAATATTGATCAATATAAATGATTGTTCAATAACATGTTCGCGCCTCGAACAAGTTGCAGACGTCAAGTATTCGTAATACCGAAAACCGGATGCCTCGGCCCCTTCAACATCGGGCCGCCATACTACTATTTCCAACAAGTGAACATATCGCTTGTAATTTTAAGAAATTATTAAACGATATTCTATCTGCAAGTCGTCTAAATTATTTTTATGTTCCCATACTGAACATAGGGACATTGAGGTTTGAACAATCACTATACAAAAGTCTGACGGATCTTAAATTTTATTGGTCAATATTTTTTTGTCGCACCGTGTAGGCTTAATATTGAATTGGTGATCAATATTTTTCAGATCAGTGTTAATCGGATATCGGAAATTCGAATTTAGAATTTACTTCTTCTTCGGACATATACCTACTCGGACGGAAATAAAAATATTGATGCAATGTTATTGAGTCAATATTATTGACGATGTGTATTAAAAAGATGGTGATTAATAATATTGAACAATAAAAAGATTGATCAATAGTATTGTAGGTGTATGGGGCTTCTTACGCTTTTACGCCTGAATCAATTACCTGATTTTGAGGACATTTAGTACAGAGATAAAAAAGCTTGGGAAAAGACTAACTTTTTCCGAAAAAAGTTTCAAGAGGGTTGAAGTAGGAAATAAAATAAAAAAAAAATATCCACAGTGGTTCGAGCGTGAAAACATATTATGTTTGACACAGGACAGTTAGGTACTTTCAAATGTATATTTTGTTAGTAGACATTTGCTGTTTTTGAAAAACTGTGGTCTTTTCCATAATTTATTAATGACGTTGACTGTACGCTAAAAACTAGCCGTGTGCAATCCCATAACTTAGAGCGGGACATTGTATGCGTACTAATATTATAAAGAGGAAAAATTTGATTGTTTGTTTGCATCGAATAGGCCCCGAAACTATTGGACTTTAAAAATCTTTCTCTGTTGGGAAGCTACGTTATCCCCGAGTAACATAGGCTACATTTTATCCCCGAATTCCCACGGGAACGTGAGCTACAGGGGTGAAGCCGCGTGACATCCGCTAGTATCTTAAATATGGTTAGGATGTAAGATGCTATGATAATTAGTAATAACGGCAGGTAGGTACCTACCCGATTCTTGATCTATTATTGAAATACTGTAAGTAAGAGCGTCGGCTTCGTTAAGTTGATGTCTGGAAGAAAATTAGTTTTTTCAAAAAAACATCAAAAAAAGTTCTCTCGGTCTAAGAACGCCAACTTCCTAAAATACCTGGGAAGTTACAGACATACATAGTACATAGGTACATATAGTCACGCCTTTATCCCCGAAGTGGCAGGCAGAGGCATAGTATGCGCCCACATTTTACCTTATAGTTTTCTGCCTAGGAAGTGTTCTTTTCAAATTTTGTAATTTTAGGAAGTTGCCATTTTAGTAAGTCATCGTTTTGAGTCTGAGGGTAAAACTTATTTCCTGTCACATTAAAACATCTAGCGATATCTCAGCTTATTACCACATCGCCATCTATGTAGGTGCACTTGTAACTAGTGACTACTTGAGTGTATAACAGAACTCGTTAGAAAGGGTACAATGAGACCGTACCCAGATCTTCTGGACCTAGCTTCTCCAGCAAGTGGTATACTTGCTGACTAACGCACGAGCTCATGGCGAAAGGAATGATCTCTCGAAACTATGCACACCTCAAGCCCGAAAAAGCGGGAATAGGGATTTTTAAAGAATAATTATATTGTGTATCAAAAATAATATCAGTGGCCAGCAGCGGTGCGGCGCCTCTATGGTCTTGGCCGTATGCGCCGCACACTTCGCACACAGGGGCGGCCCAGCCCTACCTGTACCAACCAGTTTTGGTCCTATAGCCCCGAGGACTCAAACGATCACTACAAATTAGATAGTATAGGTGGAAACCTACATACTAAATTCGCTGAGGCTACGCACACATAGACACCGCTCACGGAGTACACAGACACGAGGTCAAAGATTTTCTTAATACTTAGTTTTCGATACTGATTTGTGCGCGAGTGTGCGTAGCAGAGGGTAGGTGCACGTAGGTGTGAGAAAAAAGTACATAGGTAGGTACATGAGATTTCCATCTGTACTATCTTTTGCTTTGTGAAATTCCATTTTTCGTTATTGGGGAAAATAAGTAGAGGCGTACGATTACATGAACAAAGTCGCTGGGAATGTCTGGATGTAGTTACTGCGTCAGACCCATCGAGACCTTCCCTGTGTTTTGGAGATTTTAAGTTGGGAGACGACAACTAAGCTCAGCAGCGGACTGCCATAGGCTGATTTGATTGATTTTCTCGGTCTAAAATAAAATAGAAATTATGAAAAAAAATAAATAAAAGAACTTACTCCGATTTGATAATGACGGGAACCTCAGACTTCTTGCGTAGAGCCATGTTAGCAATCTCAGTTGACACACCAAGCTCTAGAAACAAGAGTTGGTCCAAATACTCACAGGGACATTGAGGTATATTTCTTACGAATTCTAACTCACCTTAGAAGTAATTTAGAAAAGCCATTAGTAACTAACTATAAATCATAAATATTTTTCCACAAAGAAAAAAACTATCTTATCTCTCAAGTTGGATCAAACTTAAGTATTCAGGAGTTCATCCCACTATTTAATGGATGTTATTATACATATAAACCTTCCTCTTGAATCACTCTATCTATTAAAAAAAACCGCATCAAAATCCGTGCGTAGTTTTAAAGATTTAAGCATACAAAGGGACATAGGGACAGAAAAAGTGACTTTGTTTTATACTATGTAATGATAATATTATAAAGAGGAGATTTGATTGCTTTTTTACAGCGAATAGGTTTCGAAACTACTAACCCGATTTAAAAAATGTTTTCACTTTTGGAAAGCTACACATCCCCGAGAAAGATTGGCTATATTTTATTACTGTGGTCCCGCGGGAACGGCAGCTACGCGGGTTAAACCGCGTGACGTCCGCTAGTATATAATATTAAGATGGTAAGATGCAAAGATTAATCAAAGAGTTACGATTGAAGCCAACAATGCTCAAGGATAAAATAAGTAGAGCTAAATACATATTATTGTTATATTGGGTCTCGTCATTCAGTTTAAATGAAATCTTACCTGCCATTCGAAGGTCACTGCACACATGTTTCTGAAAAGTTAAAAAATTCTTCAGTCAAAAAAATATTACTTACAAACCCCTCAACGGAATAGTTTGACTTAAATACATGAAGCGGTATAGTGCGGTTTGATAGGTGAAATCAAATAGATGGCATTCCAGAACTTTCTGACCCGGTCCACCTAAATACTCCACGGTAAATTCAAAGACAAGACAAGAATACCCAGATGGACCAGCGGGACACGAGTTAAGGTGCGGTTTCACTTAGGCTTTAGTAGTCTACTGCTGAACGTACGAACACACGATCTTTTCTCAAGTCGTCAGTCCATGGTGTCCTGGTGTGTGGACGTCCTACCCTACGTTTACAGAGTCGTGGTCTCCACTCCAGAACTCGTTTGATCCATCGATCATTGGTTCTTCTACAGATGTGACCAGTCCATTGCCACTTTAATGTGCTGTTTCTAAGAGCTATGTCGACCACTCTGGTACAAATTAGAGATAGTACAGATGGAAAACTCATGTTTGTACTTTTTTTCACACCTACCCTCTGCTACACACACTCGCGCACAAACCAGTATCAAAAATTCGGTTGAGACCGCCTGACCTCGTGTCTGTGAATGAGTAGTGGAATTCAACAGACTTAAAAAATATAGTAAACAAAGAAATTGGATCTCGACTACTCCATAATTACTTACATTTAATTATCAATCCTGATCATAGTCGTTTCAAGGAACTCTAGTTAGATTTATGCGGACATTTCGACACTAATAAACCTTTAGATTATAGAATAATTTCATGAAAAATACTCGGATGGTAAAAATTTAAGACTGTCATTTTTGCTTGTCATTAAATTATTTTTTCTCAGACTTGTTTGTCTTTGCCATAGTGTTGTAAAACTGTTGTACTGGCCAATTGATTTTAAAAGGAGGTCATTGTTTTATCAATACGTCAGTTCGAAAAAATGTACTTCCTTTATATAATATAACTTATTGACCCAGAGAGCGAAGAGTGCTAGTCCACAGAGTATATTGAATATATGGAGATGAGAGTCTTTGCCCCTTTTCACAAGTACCGGTTGCCGGGTGCCGGGTAGGGTGGGTATATGGCCGTGTACTATAGCTTTCACACGTACCGGAGTGATTTGCCCGCCAACCGCTTGCATTCACCGCCGCCGCCGCGCCGGTTACCCGGCACCGGCTACCCGGCAACCGGTACGTGTGAAAAGGCACTTTGAGTTTGGGTCTTCGATTCCACAGTATAGACGATTTTGCTTTCGTCCGTATGTGTGTGTACATGTCAGTTTCGGTCTAGAAGACGCATTTGTTAACCAATTATCTCCAAACTTGGCACACATGTTCTTTGATTTAAAATCATTGATCTACGAAAAGATAAAAATACAACTTTTGTCAAAAGTTTTTTTAATAGGGCTGAAAATAAGGGAGAAAAAGGTCCCCGTTATATATGATGGGATCATAAGGGATATAATTCCTCACAAGTTGTTTTTTCCTGGGCGCTCGCGAGGCCTACTCTTCGCAGAAGTACTTTTAAAAAATTGGGACTAAATAAGTATTTGTGCGACCCAGAAATCGTCAGAAGGATCCGGTTAGGCTTAGTACCGTGTGGAGGAGTAAATTTAAAGAGGCTAACGTTCATCAGCGAGCTGCCAAAAAGATAATCTAATGTTTCGAACGCCATAAACATTTAAATATGAATAAAAAGAAAAAAAAATGATTCTTTAGGGTAGACTGGGTACGGTTGACGGTGGATGGTTAAAATATTCAGTCCTAAAGTAATATATTATTGTAAATAAATGATTATATGTACTATTAAATTTTCTAAAAGTTTCTTTTTTTAAAGATCCTTTAATTAAATTAATATAAAAAAATTATTGCACATAATATATATTGATATACCGAATTTCATGATTTGATGAATTTGGCGATTGATATACCGAAGTAAATGAATGTACGGTGAACTAGATATAACTCAATGATTATTTACATACATAGAATCAGTATAGTTACAGCACTATGATCATAGACAACTTCTGTCAACACATGACATGTTTACATGATTGCTGAGCTGTCCAGAAAAAGACTATATATGTGCGTATCCTCAGCGAATTTAGTATGTAGGTTTCCATCTGTACTATCTCTAATTTGTGACTCTGGTTCTCAGTTAATACCTAGGACTAGAGGAAATACCTAAATAAAATTACTCACATTTTGATGGGGACGGTGAGGTCTCGGAGAATAGTTTTTCTTTTTGTAAACTCTTTGCAGTTCACGTTTTTTTGTAGGACACGGCGCTTTAGGTTTCGTGGCAGGCTTAGTTGGCGTGGGTGGGGTGCTTGCACTGGTGAAAATAACTTAATATTAGACTCGTTTTACGTATTTTTATGTGGTTGGCCTAAAAAATTATATACCTACATTTTGCGTAAATCAACAATTTAATTATGTCACTTTTGCCTCCATACAGAAAATTTCAGGAGGACCTTTCAGTATGGCGTTGGTATGGCCTTAGCAGTGGCGGATACAGAAAAATCTCAAGGGGGGGGGGGGGCGCAAAAGATATTTCGAGTTTTAAGCTACCTTTACTATTATCGCAATAAAAAGTAATCAAGTCACATGTGAAGTTTATGAAAATTTTATTTAAAATGATTATAATACAGTAAAAATACAAGGTTCAAGGGACCTAACGAAAACCACGTCCATGCGGGCATTCCATAGATTCACAGTGCGGGCGCCGTGCCGGGTCCATAGCGTGGTACAGTCGTACAGAGAGAAATACTGTGAGGGTGTCTGGGACTTGCGACCTATTGAGTAGGTTTAGGGTGACCCCCTTTAGATAGGTACGCATAAGCGTTCACAATGTTCCCTGCCTAACCAGATTTGATAAGATCCTAACAATGTCGCTTTGGATATTCGTTTTAATGAAGAGTTTACTGAAGCTCTTGACAAACCTAGGTCATTAAATAGGTTATATAGAGACTAGCTGGTATTCACCTTGCTCCTACTTTTACGGCTTAGAGATTAACCACATAGCCATTCTTGGTCAATTCAAAGTATTTGTTTTTACAGCGTGGTCCTTAGGTATGTAAGTCTCCCACGGCACCGTGAGCTCCACGAGCACGGCTTCCCGATGGCGAGGCACATACGCCCTCCGGTATTTTATAGTATTTTTATACGTACCTATTTAGAGTATGAGTGATATTCAGGATAAATGTAAACGAAACGAGAGGATAGTAATTTTAGGTGATTTTATAGTTGGGTAGGAGTGAAAGGCGATGGATACAAAAGTGTAGGTACTGGGAAAGTTTGGAGATGAACGAGTGAATGAAAATGGACAAAGCTGTTAGAAGTATGTTTGGAGAGGAATCTTGTGGTAACTAAGACCATATTTGACCACAAAGATATCCACTTGTATACGAGAGAACAAAAAGATCAGAGAAGCATAAATGACATTGTGATAGTAGTATGAAAAGCTGATCTTTATGTTCTCTCGATACAAGTGGATATCTTAGTGGTCAATTATGCGTCTACCGCAAGACTGAGAAAGAAAGTGCTAGACACCCGGTTATACCGCGGTGCCGGGTATTGTATAATTGACACAGTTCACACTTCTTGGTCATCAGCCGAGTAAGAGGTCTGTTTCAGCGGTGGCGGCATCGTGTGCGTGAACCTGTTAGTGTACTAGAGCGCATAAAAGTAGAAAATTTGCAAGAGATAAGCGTAAAAGAAGATTTTTTGTGTAAATTGATAAAGTTTGAATATGTATTTAGATAAAGAATGTGAAATGGACGAATTATGGAAGTCGATTAAGGAAGGACTCGTTGTGGTAGTTGAAGTATGCAGGGTATGCTTATGGTATGCAAGAAGAGTCAAGGATGGCAGGTAAAGAGAACGTGTGCAGAAGTTTTGAAGGTTCTGTCTGAATAGAAGAAAACATGGTTGAACTGGCTGGCTGCAAAAGCCAATCAGACAATGCAAAAGGCAACGAATGAGGATGTAAAAATGGCAAAGGGTGGTAAAAAGTAGGTATAAGCATGTCGCAAAAGAAGTGATAAAAAGAAAGAGAGAGGATGATAGGAATGTATTTCATAAACGGTTATCTGATAACTTCAAAGCAAATTTGAAATTCTTTTGGAAGTCTATAAAATCAATGGGGCTCAAAAGACTACATCACAACTCACATAAGAAATCGTGAGGGAAGTTTAGTGAAAGGAGAAGAATATGTGCTAAAACGATGGAAGGAATATTTTGAAAGTTTGTTTGAAAAAGAGGATTTACAAGGAGAGACTCATGTCTTGGAATGGACTGAAGTTGACGATGAAAGTGATTTAAATATAAAAGAAATTGTGGAAACGTTGAATGGTATGAAATTAGGAAAGGCTGCTGGAATTGATAGGATTTCTGTCGAGATGCTGAAAGCGGGACGTGGCGTGGTAGCTTGCCAGCTGTACCGCCTTTTTAACCTTTGCTGGCGAAGTGGCAGAGTACCAGAGGAATAGTGTAAATCTGTCATAGTGCCGCTGTACAAAGGGAAAGGGTCGCAGCAACAGTGCAAGGACTACCGCGGCATAAGCTTGCTCAGTGTTGTAGACAAACTAAATGCAAAAGTGCTGATAAAAAAAATGATAATTGAAACAGAAGCAAAAATGTGGGATGTGCAAGCAGGATTTCGGAAAGAAAGGGGATGCACGGATCAGGTCTTTTCCTTACGTGCGTAGCTGAAAAGGTTTTGGCAAAAAGTCAAAAAGTCTACGGCATCTTTGTAGACTTAGTTGCAATTGATGGTTAACATAATGCATGGTGCGCTTTAAATTAGAGGCATGAAAGAGAATGTAGAAAAGACAAAAGTAAATGTTTTTGAAAGATGAAGAAAATATGACGAATTGCCCAATTTACATCGAAGGGCAAAGAGTGAAACAGGTAAAAGAGTTGGTGTACTTGAGGTCAAAATTTGCAAGAGATGCAAAGTGTGACTATGATGTTTAACGAAGAGTTTTGGCAGGTAATTAAGTGAATGGAGTCATTCACGCCTTTATGAGCAGTCAGGATGTGTCTAAAAAGGCAAGGATGGCTGCACATAGAGCAGTGCTTGTGCCTACACTTATGCATGGCAGTGAAAGTTGGATGTTGCCGAAGACGCATGAAAGTAAAATTAATACAGTGGAAATGAGAAGTTTGTGAAGTATAGTGGAGTGACATTAAGAGGGCTAACATATTTCGCGCCACATATTGCTCAGAAACCATACTTTTCATTGCATTTAAAGTCATTAAATATTTATCGTACAAACATGGTATTCACTAACATACTTAGTAAATTTAGTTCTCTAAACGTTTCATAAAACATATTTTACCTAACAACGGATTACATATGGTTAATATCAACGAAAGTGAAACAGGTTTTTCAAATCATACGATTTGCATAGATTTCGATGCTTAAATTCATGTCAAATTACTGATAAATTTAATAAACAAGGGATACGAAGCAATTGCAAAGGGCGTTGGCTATCTGTTTGTAAAATAACCTGATATCAGGTAGGTTCCTTTTTTTAGAGAAAAATGACTGTAAAGTTTGCTCAAATACTGAGAAATTTCACCAAAATAAAGTAGTCTTTTCACCAGCTTCTGTAGTTTAAATCATTATGATAATTATGTAATATTATGTCAAAACTTCCCCTTTGACAATAAAAATATTTATTTTTAAGTAACTAGATACAGATTTTTTTTTACAAAGTATAATGTGAACCCCTATAAATGCAGATACGCGAACAAATACGATTTAGTACCGCCGAGAGGCTCTCAGAGAGTGGTCATGTCGCTCGATGTTCCATTTTTGAATACGAAAAAATTAACAAAAATAGTCTAATTCTAGCGTGACCAAACAATCTTAGTACTTTGTGACGTATAATATAATATATATAAATATTTATGGTCGATATAGGTACAACGTGAACTTTTGTATAGTGCAAAGCTCAGACAACCCGACTAGGGGTCGTCCATTAATCATGTAAGGCTCGAAAGGGGGGGGGGGGGGTCTGACAAAAATCACGAAACATCACCGGGGGGGTGGGGGGTGTATTGAGATATCACGTGTATTTAATTCGAAAAGTAACTTTACAACCCTGAATTTGAGATCACTGTAATTTCTGAACAACCAAACCTACAGTTTTAAAACTTGTATGAAATAATTCATAAAGCACTTAAGTAATTCCTTTCTTACATCAGAAATTAATTGAAATTGGGAAAAACCATACAACACAAAAATCATTTTGTTTTCATCGTGTCTCCCAAAGGAACCGCGCAGAATATTGACATCAACCCGATCAATAATAATCTCAAATTATGTCAGTATTATTTAAAACTAGCTGTTCCCCGCCACTTCGGCCGCGTAGAAGTCGCTATCGCGTAAGAGTCGTTATATCGTAAAATCATAACCCTCCTTTTGCGCAGTCGGTTATAAAGTAGCCTATGTCCATCCCAGGGCCTCGAACTATTCATATACCAAATTTCATCTCAATCGTGAAAGCGTAACAGACAGACAGACAGAGTTACTTTCGCATTTATAATATTAGTTGGGAAGTAGGGATAGTAGGGATGGTACTATCCATAGTTTTGGCGTGATACAGAAAGACATACAAATAAAACTATTTTAGCTTTAGTATCGGATGTAATGGAAGTTACATAGATAAATGTCTAGTAAAAAAAATATCTTGGAAAATAATTACCAAATATAATTCGACGTATACATTTTCGACTCTCTATAGCTTTATTGTAAATTATATATATTAGACTAGCCGATGCATGCAGCTATGACCCCGTCCTCCGATGATCATTTGGGGGAAGGCCCGTCTCCTTATTCCGGAGATGCCTTCAGAGCCCAATTCATTTATTTACACGAAACATGTGTACAGGCCCACCCGCTCACCGCTCTCTACCCTCTTTGCTGCCAGAGAGCGCTCGAGAGCGGTGCGATGCGGGCGAGAACCCCGGCAGTGTTGGGAGCTCCCGGCCGGGCCGGGCCGACGTCAATAATCTTTGGATATCCATGCCGGCTGTAGGATGAGGAGGGACACCGCGGGGTTTAGTGGGTAGGACGGTTCCTTTCCGGGACCGGGAGCCCCACACACTGCCCCGGCTGCCCCCGCAGCTAGGAACCTGATGCCAAACCGCATTTCCCCCGTAACAAAAAAAAAACGCAGCTCAGTCCACGTGGACATCGATAGTCGTGACCAAAAGCATAATGATCGCATGGAAATTCAACCTTGATTATTGTACTTTTGTACATAACTTCGCTTCTATTTAGCCAATTGCGATCAAACCAACGTAAGATTTTAAGCTTGACAAACTGACACCTTCTTATTAGCTCCAAAATAATGAATATTATATAGAAGCACGACGGGAGTAAATGCAACGGGAAATATATTAAAATATTAATACCAAATCAGTCTCTATTATGTGACGCAAACGAAGTTGCGCGGATTAGCTAGTATTCGTATAGAAGTATGGATAGATTATAACAATAGAGACTTCTATGCATAAAGTGAAAAAAAAAAATAATAAGTATATGAAAAATAAAACATGGTATTTACTAAAAATATACGTGATTCGGCCAAGGGGGGGAGGGGTAATCTGAAACCTCACCAAATATCACCAAAGGGGAGGGGGGGTCCAAAAAACGCCCAAAAAAACCTCACGCGATTAATGGACGACCCCCTAGAGTTTCGCTTCAAAATACTGTATAAAAAAAATTAAATGAAACTAACGAAAACTGACCAAGTTATAAGCTTTTACATTTGCACTATTTTCTTCACGAACAGCGTAGGTGTAGGTATTATACGCAAGGCAGGTAGTCACTATTCGTGTGGTATTGATAATAACATTTAACACACCATTTTCATAAGTGGTAATTATGGAACACCTGTGAGGAACCAGACCAGGATTGGGACGGCTATAAAGCCGCTAAAGCAAAATACAAGTAGCGACTGAGATACAAAAGTACCAAGTCTTGGAGAAACCTCTGATAGAGTCAGACTAATACTAGCCAAACAAGGGTCAGAACTGTCCGTATTTATAAAGAAACCTGACGGCGCGGCGGCCTGACACACACATGAAACGAATTATTTATACTGTTGATTGATGGCACTTGGTGGAACCTTTCGGCATTTTCAAAGGCAAATTAACATTATATAATGACCACTACTAATTACTCGAAAACAATAAATTAATAACATATAAACTACCACTACATCATTCTACTAACGTTAACTATCATGAAAAGAAGCCGAGAGTATTTTGATACAAACGCACTTCCCAGAATGCCAATTGCTGCAGACACTCATATGGCTGGTGGAAAACGTATCCACAGAAGAAGTCCAGTAGGAGCTAGCAAGACCTGTTCTAATCCATTCTGTCAACTTACAAAAAAACTGAATGGGTAATTAACAGCTTCAAGTCCTTCAAATCTCCAGGAGAGGATGAAGTCTTCCCTGCATTGATAAAATGGGGGAGGACACAAGTTGATATTGTCAGTTACATAGTATCTATACGCCAGACAATGAATGGGACTGTGACCCAGACTGTGGAGAGAGGTCTAAGTGATCTTTATACCAAAACCCGGTAAAGGGATTATGTTTGTGATTCAGACCTCTGGTTAAACAGACCGATGAGCCCTTCGTCTTTCCTGCTAAAAACTCTGGAAAGATTGTGTGACAGAGACAATCGAGGGACGGCCCTTCAAAATAAACCACTGCATTCCAACCAACGCGCATAATGCCCCCGGCAAGTCTACAGACTCAGCACTACATGCAGTGGTACACAAAATAGAAGAGGTCATCCAGAATCAATCAATCAATGTGCCTCGGCACTTTCATAAACATAGAGGGAGCTTTCGACAGAAGAAGCATAACTACGGCACTGGCAAAACACCGAGTATACACGGTAGTCAGTGAATGGATAGATAACATGCTAAACAAACTCATTTTAAAGCTACAGACAGGCAGAAACCAGTGCGCAGCCATGGCCAAAGGTTGTCAACAAGGGGGCGTGGTCTCACCACTGCTAAAGAACCTTGTTGAAGACGACCTAATAACCAACCAATCAATCAATCAATTTAACCTAGAACAGTCCCTATATACATGGATGTGGAACAAGCCGTAGCAGATGGTAAAATTAAATTATGGAGAAAAACGGATCTGTTTACAAAGCATGACTGGTATTTAAAAATCCAAGACCAACTTCAAATCAAGTGAGAAGCTGCGTTTATTTTATCTTCTAGTGATCTTGTGTATATCTATACTAATATTATAAAGAGGAAAGATTTGTTTTTTTGTTTGTTTGTTTGTTTGTAACGAATAGGCTCCGGAACTACTAGTCCGATTTGAAAAATTCTTTCACTGTTGGGAAGCTACACTCTTTGCGAGTAACATAGGCTATATTTTATTCCCGTATTCCCACGGGAACGGGAACTACGCGGGTGAAACCGCGTGACGTCCGCTAGTAATAAATATTTTTAATGAATTGTATTAAAATTACTTTCAGTCAAGCTAACATTTATCGATTTGCGGTGTAGACTGAACACTAATTTGCCCATAAGCACAGTAAATATTTCGAAAGACGACGAGTTCTGGACTACGAGGATGGAACCTAAATTGTTAAGTTTTTACGACTAATGTCTGTTGCCCAAAATGATTGAGCCCAGAAAGAGCCGATAAAATAAAACAAAATTTATTCCCTTTGAAATTAAAAAAAAAATAGGTTTGTCAACATTTTTGTGACTCTCCTGGTGGTTGGGAAATGCTACAAACTGAGAAGAACACCCCAAGAAACTCAGTTCGGTCGCTCCCAAAATTAATCTTAGTAGGTATCTAATAATCGATCAATGCCGATACGGAATGGCTTTTTCTTGGCGGTGTGCATTGTTATGCACATACCTCTTAATTAGTAGTTGGTTGTTGTAAATGAAAAACACCTACTATCAATTAATATTTGATTTAGATCCCATAGCTCAAGCTTATAGCTTAGTTCTATCTAGATGATGTTGTGTGAGAATATCCAACAATATTTATTGATTATTTATTAAAAATATTTTAATGTTCCTGCCAGCACTGAATCTGCAGTAGGCAGCAAAACATCGGACCATGCCAAGCGCCTGCGCGTTTTTAACTATGTGTATTGTCAAATTTAAATATTTATAGTGTAAAATAGAATATTGTCCATTACTTTCTACAATTTGCGTATATTTAGATACTTTAAAAATAAACTTATGGACCGTTTTCATGTATGTGTGTATTATATACTATACTATCTTCACGCCAAATCCCTTGCGGGGTAGGCAGAAAGAACCGAGCGCCACACGGCACGCTCCATACACACCTCACTTGCTTCTTCAACTTTCATTTTTCTTTTCATGCATGCACGTCAGTTCCTTCGGTTCGGTATTTCTAATTGCACTATTGATATTAGTTAGGTAAATAAATGTCAACTTTATTAATTTCATGATGGCAATGTCTATCACTACTTAATATCAATCAATTTGCAATAAAATAATCAATAATTATTAACTAATATTACTAACATAAAAATTAAATTAAAAGATTGAACGCTTAGACTAAGAATATGACACCGGTAATACATCAAGGAAAACAAAAGTATCAAACTTGTTGGTAGCAACAATTGGCACTATACGGCTATATGCGCCGCGCCGCGCTGATTTCTTACGATCGTAAAGAAATTTGAAAACCGAATTTACGCTCTTAATGGATAAAGAAAAAAACTGTGTGATTAGGGAATATTGCGGCTTGACAGAAGAAGTAGTGACTAAGATAGAGAAAGGGATGCTCAGATGGTTCGGATCGGACATGTGGAGAGAATGGATGAAAACAGATTGACAAAAGAGATTTATAAGGCGAGCGTGAATGGACAATCTTTTGGAAAAAGGCCAGGTCAAGAGTACCCTTAATCGGAGAGCATGTATGAAAGCACTTATGAAAGTAGAAGAAGCTAAAGTGATCTGTCAGGATCGTGGCAAGTGGAAAGCCATAGTCTCTGCCTACTCCGTTGGGAAACAGGCATGATGTTATTTATATATGTATGTATGTTCGAGTAAGTATGTTCGATGTATGTGCGAGTATGTGCCCGCCAACGCTTGTCGCATTCGTAGTATTTCATACACTGTATCTATCCTGCTCTAACGTTAGTTAGAGCAGGATAGACACTGAACACACGATCGCGTCGTCCGCGCCGTCCGCATAATACTGTCCGATTGTTATGCTTCTCTACATTACACGCGAAGTTGAACGAAGTTCTTTGGCGAAGAAGCCCGAGGCAAAGCAAAATTTTGACGAAGTGCCCCTCTGCACTATCGTATTCGTCCAACTTCGCGAGTAATGTACAGGAAGCATTATAGTTACATTATAGTTAAAAACCCAAAATATTTTGGGTGACCTGGCGCGGCGCGGACAAACGACGCGTGCGTGCGCCACCCAAGGGGGGGGGGCGCGCCCCCCGCGTCCCTACCCTGTATCCGCCACTGGGCCTTAGCAATACAATGATGTACCTAATACGAGTAAGCCGTCTAGTAAAAGTGAGTTATACAATTTATTTAAACGAATAACGGTTTATAATTAGCCCCTTGGAAACAAATGTCCTGAATTCCTGGAAATCGAAATTAGAAATATTTTTTGCTTTGGGTTTTCTAAATAATATTATGTGATGGGATGATTTATTGATTGACAAATATTGATTTTATTATCACCGACAATCATTAGTTAACCATTGGGTGATGCAAATTAACTGATTAATAATTAAATATTATTTTTTTAAATTGGCGTAATAAATAAGTTCTAATACATATTTATTTAAGTTTAAGTATTCAATATTGCCAACTTACATATCTGCACCACCCGCTGGCTAACAACAGCATTCTAGACAACAGATAAAAAATAAACTCAATATTTGTCAATCGGAAAAAATATAAAAACTTATTTTTATGTGCGGTAGAATCACCCCCCGGCAGATGGATGGAGAAGAGCTGGTTTTAGAATCGCACTGACCGTCGGCGCTGACAGCCAAAGTAAAGTGTATGAACTATTAGGAAGCCTTTTAGAATAACGCGTAGCTATCAAGCGTGCGTTGGTCATCGCTGACGGGTCAGCGTCCGTACGCGTCGCGCATCGGCGCCGCGTAGCAGTCGGCGCTGCGTAGCTGTCGGCGCTGACCAACGCACGCGCGCCTCCATATACATACCTCATATATGTATTTGGGTGACCACATGTACACCACAATGATCAGCACGATACAGAAACGTCTCGCGCTGACGAGCTACGCGCTGAGCTGTCAGCGCCGATGGTCAGCGTGACTCTGAAACCAGCCTAAGTAAAGTCCGTTTACGCATGATAATTTTACATGACAACGTCATAAAAAACATACAGCGGTAACAGAAATACATATTCTGTGAAAAATTCAGCTATCTAGCTTTCACGGTTCGTGAGATACAGCCTAGTGACAGACAGACGGGCGGCGAAATCTCAGTAGAAGCACTGTATACTGTAGTTTGACTCGGCCGGATTTTAGAAATAAATGCCTACAGCCGCGCGGTAGGTAAGCATGCGATAGGGCTGCCCACATACAGCATTTTAATAATATGTGCCTACTTTGACTTTCTATTTAGTATTGCGATTGTAAATATGTACATACATACATTCATATAGTCGCGCCTTTATCCCTGAAGGTGTAGGCAGAGGCATAGTATACCTACGCCCACATTTTACCTTATAGTTTTACGTACGCGTAATAGATAGTGAGCCTAATGCAGTTGATTTTTTTCAAACCGCCCACAAGGCCTTCAATTTGTATTAAGGATTGTTGTTTTACTGACAACCGGCATTCATTTCGAGTAAATATGTACCTTTTTTATTTAAACAAAAAAATACTTTGTGAGTAATAATATAATATCCCCGCAACGGCTGGCGGCGCGGGGCGGCGGCGTGGCGGCGCAGCGCCCGTTATCTACTAACGATTGAGTGAGACGGGTGTAGAAATTTGAAAACGAGTAAGCGGCGTAGACAATAATAATCATGAACGTCATGATGGCGGGACCCCGCCAGATTTTGTGAATATCATGCAATAAGGATTTAATACACTTTCTCTACTATTTCATACTTTCGTAGTAAAATTCTACACTCATAAAATTACTAAATATCCTACAAAGAAAGTGGTCCCGCTATTTTGACGTCATAATGGCGGGACCACTATTAAATTAAATAAAAAACATGAAATGATCTTAAAACTAAACTCACCAAATTTTAATACGATTTAGTACAACTACTTTAGAATCATTGTTATACTTATAAAACTGCAAATTCAATAGAGAACTAACCCTTCCAAAATAAATCCCTAAGAAACAAAACGCCTGTACAAATTGCAAGAGCAAAACATAATACTTATGTTAATTGGCTTTGATACTTTTTCTTTAGGCGCTTTTCTAATGTAAACATAATAAACGTGTTTTCTATTGAAATCACAGTTTTATAAGTATAACAATGATTCTAAGTAGTTGTACTATATCGTATTAAAATTTGGTGTGGTTAGTTTAAGATCACGTCATGTTTTTTCTTTAATTTAATAGTGGTCCCGCCATTATGACGTCAAAATAGCGGGACCACTTTCTTTGTAGGATATTTGGTAATTTTATGGGTGTAGAATTTTACTATGAAAGTATGAAATAGTAGAGAAAGTGTATTTAATCCTTATTGCATGATATTCACAAAATCTGGCGGGATCCCGCCATCATGACGTTCATTAATAATCGGCTCATCACATGTTTCGTCAGTGATAAAATCACGGAATTCTAGTCTTTATAATCATTGCGTTAAATTTTTGACTTATTTTTATAACTTTTTAAGAGAAATAATTTCGTAATACACAATTTTTACGTAACTTTAACTATATATGCAGCGTCCGCAATGGGAGCTCTCAAAAGAAAGAAATAATCCCCGTGCTCGAAACATTATTCATGGCTGCTCTGCTCCTATTCGTCTTAGCGTGATGTTATATCGCCATTAGCCAGCCTCAATAAATGGACTATTAAACTATTAAATATTTTTTGAAATGCAACCAGTAGTGTCTGAGATCCTAGCACAAACAAACTCTTCAGTTTCATTTTATCGTGAGCGAACCTTAAGAGATAGACAAATTAGGTTATTGTGAGCGAACCTTAAAAGATAGACATATGCAGTCGCGGACTTTTTTGTAGAACTTTTTAAGAGAAACAATTTTGTAATATGCAATTTTTACCTAACTTTAACCATTTACGCAGCGTACGCCTCGGAAGCTCTCAGACGGTAAAAAATATTCCCCGTTTTCAAAACATTCTTGATTGCTGCTCCGCTCCTGTTCGTCTCAGCGTGATGTTATATAGCCTATAGCCATCCTTGATAAATGGACTATCAAACTGTAAAAGAATTTTTGAAATCCAACCAGTAGTTCCTGAGATCCTAGCGTTCAAATAAACAAACAAACAAACTCTTCAGCTTTATAATATTAGTATGGATTTTTAGTAAATAAAACACGCGCGGTTACTATTTAAAAAACGACACACCGTCCATTCGTCTACTGGGCACAATCGCGACTGCGGACGCTGCTTGCGTGCTGAAAGGCCTGTCGAAAACGAGAATCGTAGGTATAGCTTGCGCTTCGTCCGTTTGTAGAGAGCTACAATACTGGTTAAACAACATATATTTATACTGTGGTAGAAGGGTTCCGTTTTTACCCTGACGGGTACGGAACCCTACAAAAGGATAGATCACTTACGCGGGTTGCATGAAATCATTGATCTCTTGTAAGAGTTGCTGCGTTACCTCTGTTGTTACACCGATCTCTGAAAAATATATAATTTTTGAAATTGAAATGATCGTTCTAGATCATTAAGTTCTACGTCCTTTACCTATGTTGAGTTTTCTGAAAGTTGGATTCTCTTGCAGAAATATGGCTATACCCATAAGAAAACTTATATTGAATTTAAAAACCGAAATCACTACATAGTATAAAACAAAGTCGCTTTCGTTGTCCCTATGTTCCTATGTATGCTAAAATCTTCAAAACTACGACGGATTTTGATGCGGTTTTTTTAATAGATAGAGTGATTGAAGAGGAAGTTTTATATGTATTTAGTATCAGCATTGCACCCGTGCGAAGCCGGGGCGGGTCGCTAGCAATATTATAACACGCGCCCGGAATATACGTACAGATAGCTAACAACTTTGATTAAAGGATGGACTACTTTTTATCCTGGGACTAAGTTCTTTTACCACAAGCGTGAAACAGGGGACATTAGCTAGCTAGTAATAAAAAAAGAATAGGTTTCAAAAATCAAAGACTCACCAGCACTCGGCTTCTTAAAATTTGTAGTTGGATGAATCTGAAAATAAAATAAAAATATTAGTAGTCCTGTCACGGTGGCCAAATGATGTCACGAGATATGATACGTTTAGATTTATGAGTTTATGAGTACGTAAAGAAAGATACGTTCTAGGTTTGAGGAAATAAGAGGGGATTTCTAGTCGATAATGTTATAAATTTCATTTAGGTAAGTACCTATGTGTCTTATATTATCTTCATCGAATAGAATTCTTCTATACTAATATTACAACAGGAAAGATTTGTTTGTTTGCAAGAATAACCTCCGAAACAACAAAACCGATTTAAAAAAAATCTTTCACTGTTGGGAAGCTACACTATCCCCGGGTAACATAGGCTACTTTTAATTCCCGTATTCCCACGGGAACGGGAGTTACGCCGGTGAAACCGCGTGACGTCCGCTAGCCTATACTAATATAACCTATACTAATATTATAAAGAGGAACGATTTGATTGTTTGTTTGTTTGTTTACACCGAATAGGCTCCAGAACTACTGGACCGATTTGATAATTTTTTTCACTGTTGGGAAGCTTCACTCTTTGCGGTGAACATAGGCTATATTTTATTCCCGTATTCCCACGGGAACGGGAGCTACGCCAGTGAAACCGCGTGACGTCCGCTAATAGTTTATATTTATGTTTTGAGTTAATTTTGTCGCATTGAACCTTTTTTTAAGAAAATTACGCAAACTGATGAACATGAATCTGACTCACCCTACTCTCGGTATGAGTCGGTTGGGAAGTTTTACACGACAGATTCTTTAAAATGAAGAAACAGTGTATATTTTAATACATAGGAATTCCTGTCTAATTTGGAAGTATGAAACTGGCTATGCTTGGGGTATCTGTGAGGGATAAACTCCGAAATGAGACTATCCGACAGAAAACTTAAGTTGTCGACATAGCTCGCAGAATAAGCACATTGAAGTGGCAGTGGGCTGGCCACATCTGCAGAAGAACCGACGGCCGATGGAGCAAAGGGGTTCTAGAGTGGAGACCGCGACTCGGCAAACGTGAGGTAGGATGTCCACCCGCCAGATGGACCGACGATCTGGAAAAGGTCGCAGGCTGGGACTGGATGCGGAAGGAGCAAGACCGTGTGTTGTAGCGTATATTGGGAGAGGCCTACGTCCAGGAGTGGACTGCCACAGGATGATTTGATTCATCTAATTTGGACGTTCAATAGTATTTAGTTGGATCGCCGTCGACGTGTCTTCGCCGAAGACTATCGGCATCCATGACCAGGGGCCTGAGGACGGTGAGAGGGCTGCTCACCGGCTCAACAGAAGCAGGCCCATGACGGCAGCGTGACGTGAGGGATTCACGCCCCCCCTCCCCTTAGAAGCGGGATTACACTCGAAACCCCCCAAAGACGGATAGCACCCGAACCGCACCCTGGGCGAGGCCGCAGTGGCGGCCGTAGGTCTGTTGGGAGTCCTGGGTCATCCTTCCGAGGGCTTACCCGTGGCTCCCAACCATAGGCTGTTGGGCGTTACGTGAGGTTTTTTTGTCGGTAGGAGTCCGGCAAAGCATTCATGATGCATTTTCACTCAAGTTAAAAAAAATAGTATTTAGTAGCATTTTTATAATACTAACACTGTAAGAACAATTTCTTTCTAACTGAAGCGTCTCTGTGACTACTGGTGGAATGCTGAAACAAAATAACAAATAGTTGGTTAGGTATTAATTCGAAAAAAAAATTACCGCCCCGATATCCCAATGATGCAGTGATCTATTAGTGAACACTTTGCGACTATTTCATTCAATCCCAACCGAACGAAAACGAGGTTGTTATTTGTTTGAACTGTGTGTATGTCTGTGGCATCGTAGCGGCCCAACCGATGAATCAATTTGGATCTGTTTTGTTTTTAGACAAGACAGCTATTATTATTATTTATTTATACCACTATTTAAATGGCGACTCCTAAATCAACACATTTAAAGTTCAAATTACATAATAGTACACAATACACGTGCACGATAAGTTGAGGCCAGTCAGGAAACAAAGTCTTCCCAGATGTGCCTCAACCCTCAAGGTTTGAGTCCCGGGACATCCTTCCGAGGGCTTACCCGGGGCTCCCAACCACAGGCTGTTGGACGTTACGTGAGGTTTTTTAGTCGGTATCCGGCATAACATCCTTTGAGGATTACCCTCACGTTTAAAAAAAAAAAAACCCTTAAGGTTTCGCCTTCGATCAACGATATACTGTTGATGGAAAGTTTTCGCGCACGGACCGTTTCGCACGTTTCCTCCTCAATATTCTGCTTGAAGTTCTCTGTCCCTCCCTTTCAGAATCGCACTACTAGTTGGAAGCCTCTTGGAAAGAAGCCCCCCTTCCACCAGAACCACTCTAGCCTAACGGCTAGGAAAACGAGACTCTTCTTTTTTCTGCGTTAACTTAAAAGTTCAATTATTTTACAACTTCAAGTTGCATTAGGACTTAAAAGTTCAATTATTTTACAACTTGAAGTTGCATTAACTTAAAAGTTAATTATTTTACAACTTGCAAGACGACCTGAATTACGTAGTGTTAGTTTGAATATTGTAGATAGAACATTTTACTGAAAGTCAATAAGAATTTAAACTGCATTCATAGATTTTTAAAGGCATGTATTTAAATCGATATCTGTTTATTCCCTTTTTCCGAACAAAATATTTTAAACCAAAAATACTGACTTGCACACTAATTATGCACACTAAATAAATACAATTCAATATACTGTTTAATGGTATTTGCAGAACTATTTTACTGAACAGATCACTATTATCAAAATCGTATACCTATCTAAAAATTCTTTAGCTTAACAAATTTATTAAAACTTTTTTAAGGAAAACCATCGCCTAATTTACTTTTATGAACATCTTTTATTCTAATTAAAAAGCAATTTAATCAGTCATCTTTACAAAATTAAATTTTATTAATCAAAAAAATAAAAAAAACTAACCTAACCTAACCTATTCAGTTTTAAGATTGTAAAATTTAGAGTGCAAGTTAGTATTTTTGATAAGCAATTAGTATTTTTGTTTAGTAAATCATATATCCGGTGTACGAACCACATTTTTGATGTGAATTCGATAAAAAAGGTCATCGCGTTTTGTGTTAAATTTTAGTTTTTTAAGATGTAGGTACATGTTTAGTTAATCAATTGGTTTTTTTGCACAGCATTCAGATTTCTGGTATGCATTCAGTTAATTAGTGGAGTTACCTAGTGTGCAGAAAAAATATATAGATGTGCATTTAAAAATATCCCATTTTTAAATAATTACATGGTTGAGTTTTATCATACCGATCGAAAGCCTTCATCATAAGGATTATTTTTTGCTAAATAACATAGTGTCAGAAATAAAAGGAAGACCATGAATTTTCACATTAGATGTGAAATTTTGTTCAGAAAAATTCTTCACAAAAGCATTCGGTAGTTCAACCGCCTGCCACGCTGAGGTCCCGGGTTCGATTCCCGTGTCGGTCCAAATATTTGTATGACCCACAAATGTTTGTTTTGGAGTTTGGGTGTTTTCTATCTACCTATAATAATAATATGTATGTATTTAGAAATATATAACTAGAAATGTATATCAGTCTTCTAGATCCTACAGCATAGGCATATGGATGACTCACGCTAGACAGTGCCGAGTCCGAGCCACAAATTAGAGTCCGAGCCGAGGCGGGACCGAGTTGTTTCCGAGCTTTGCCGTTGTCCGTTGCTCAGCTGTCACTCGGTTGCCGCTCGGTATAGCGTGAGTGTGTTCATACAAAAATAATTATGTAACATTTAGTTGACCGTGCTACGGCCGACACTCGGCTCGGACCCGGCACGGTGTAGCGTAAGTCATCCTTTATACTAATATTTATATTAGCTTAATTTGGGCTATAAGATATTGTGTGTGAATGTCCACAATTTGTTTTTAAAGGATTTAAGGATTTTTAAAGATTTTCTTAAAAGCCCATCTCTATGTAGTAGGTATCTTCTCACCTGGATATGGTCATCGTCTTGTCTCCTCTCGACTGAACACTATCGGTGGTGGAGCCCCCCATCTGAGCTCGTTCGATGACACCGTTGAAATTGGTTTCCAGACGTGGTTCTGGTAGCCTACTTCTTTCACGTTTCCTGTAAGCAATCAATTTAATAAGCCTATCACTGTCCGGTGCTGGACTAAGAAGAGGCGACTAAGGGAACACATTCGCAAAAAGAATCATTGCGTAGAGTAGGAAAACTCGAAATGAAAACTGGTTGTCAGTAAAATGACAATCGGTAAGCCAAGTTGAAGGCCTTATGGACGGCTTGAAAAATTTCAACTGCGGGTCTCGGTGACCTGTCCATTTCAACACGGCAATAGGCTCACCACTTATTACGTGGGACAAGAAGTATAGGGTGAAATGTGGGTGTACACTATGCCTCTGCCTACCCCTTCGGGGATAAAGGCGTGACTATATGTATGTATGGAAGAGGCATTTGTCCTTAGGCTCGGTATCCACCAGAACACCGAGGAGATGGGTTTAGATAACCAATTAGATTTCGTTACTTCCACATCTGGGATATTAGATAGGGAATTCACTAAATCCGATTGGTCGAGAGAAAGTGTCTCCTCTCCTCTAGTGTTTAATAATGATCAGAGGGGTTAATATCTACAGGAATTTCAGAGTTAGTTCTGTTAATCAACATGTGCATTACTTACTGGTGAGGCTAGCTGGAATCTCAAAAATCAGGGTACGATTCCATCGCACAAGTCACTGTTCTGTAGAATGTAGGTACCTAGTTGCCTTAGGCTACGTTCACACGGCGCACGTTTTTCTCGTACACGATTTTCCCGTGCACGATGCAATCGTTCACACGGCGACCATTCAACGCGTTTTTAACGTTACGATAAAATCGCATGAATGGCTTAGTCGTGTGAACGATCAATGTGTACATAAGTGCCACTACGATGCGGTATGCGGGGAAGGAGTATTCGAGAAAATCGTGCCGACGCACAGCGATCTTAGTGGCAATTCCGCACAGTATACCTACGGGAAAAACGTGTCTCGTACACACGATTTTCCCGTATGGATTCCATGTGAACAGTTGCATATATTGTCTACTGCCACTACGGTTTCATCGTGCACGAGAAAATCGTGTACGAGAAAAACGTGCGCCGTGTGAACGCAGCCTTACTTGTCTCCCACTTTGGGGGAAAGGGGAAGTAAAGATTCTCCCCTTCCATCTTTCCTTCCCTCAACTGTTCCATGGAGCTCGATACAGCTGTTCTGGTCTTGGTCATTGCTGTAGCTCCTGCTACACAGGAGGCGCAGCAGTGGGAGTGTGGGTGGGTATAGTTCCATTTTTGGTACCTACCTGCGTTGCGAAGACCTGGACTTTCTGCTGGAGTCTCTTGGCTTCGACCTCTTCGAAGATGAGGATTTCTTATTCCTTGGTATGTACCTGAAGAAAATAGCATCATTTAGAATGTATAAGTTTTTGCGTGGTTCTCTCCTGTTAACACGGCAATAAAGTCGATGTGTGAAATTAGTGGTTATAAAAAAAATCTATTCTTAACGTTGTTCATAAGTTCATCTGACTGATCACATAACAAAAATAAAAAATAACATACTGACGAACTGAAACCCTCTTCCTTTTTTACATATTCACGCCTCTATTTGCGACTGTATGGGCAGAGGCATATTTTTTTTTTTCACATTTTGGATAGTGACCTGAAAGTGTCCATTTCGACAGGACACTTTCAGGTCATGACTACCCGTTCTATCCACCCATAAAGCCGATATGTTAATGCCAACTACCTACTAATAAATGCTCAGAACAAATCAAACAAAATAAGTATATTCATATACCCTCGTGATTTCGACCTGGAGTTCTTCAGTCGATTATTAGCCTGCTGTTTGGTCTTTCTCGCAGAAGCACAGCCCTGGAAGATCCGCTTGGCACAGGCGTAGCAGAATATAACGCCTTTGAACACCTCGGCGTTGTGGAGGTTAGTTTCGCTGCAGACGTCTGTATTAAAAATGCATTTTGTAAGTAGGTACTATGAAGTGGAGCCCGCGTGGAATGCTTTCCTGGTTCCCGCGTCCAATGGGAACGTATTCTAGACATAAAAGGAACCCTATGCGTTATGACTATCTACAGGTGTAACACTCGGAGCAGTCAGTGAGGACAAGCTTGTAAATATAAGACAAGCAAAGATCTGTTCTTAGGAACCATGTCATCGAGTTTAGAGAAAACCAAAACTGCATTCTCCAGTATGCAGTTTTAGATTTACAGATTTGCCCTCAGGAATCTATCAATATCAGGAGCAATGAACGAGCATGGGTGGGACGACAAAGACATAAAATGAATCAAGTCGAAAATGCAGCAATACCGCATAACGCCCGCCGAGCAGCCCCACAATGGGAAGAGTGCTCAGGATAGGAAATTGTGAGAGTCGTGCCCGAAAGAGCAGTCACAAGTATCTGCGGCATGCATCTCCCGACGATTCGGTCCATATAGCCAAGATGACTGGAGGGACCATGGGTTGGTGGAGTATCCTATCCCTGTACCAAATTTTATCCATTCTTTCAAATTTACAACTGACTCATTACGACTAGCAATGCCCGCGATCCCGCCCGCGTTCTGAATTTTTCTCGTTTCCGATTTATAAACGGACTGCTGAAGGTAGGTACCTATATGCTACATTACATACATAATATATATGTATATAGTCACGTCTTTATCCCCGAAGGGGTAGGCAGAGGCATAGTATATGCCTACATTTCACTATATAGTTTTATGGTCACCAATGGCAGGTTGCCTGTGACAAACGAGTCCCAAAGTATACTCAAAAATTGCTACATGATTGCTTATATTTGCTACACGTCTTCAAGAATTGCTACATATAATACATTTTGAGAAACAAGAATATTTTTTTGACCAGCGATCTTGACGTTTGGATGGCTGGTTGCCTTCGCGTTCAGCATGAAGGACGTAGAATTCCAAAACTTTTATTGCATGAATAACTGCTTAATAATTGCTTCATTCACGAATTTCAGGTTTGAGCTTCATACGTACATCAGGTAAGAAGATACAGCTTTGACTTAAGAAGTGCCTGATATATTGGAATAGCAACAATTTGTGTTACTGCAGCGTAATGTTCTAATCGTGCAGGCGCTAATAAATAAGGGTTATTTCACAAATTTAACGCTGAATATCGAATTACCTGATTATAAGATCACAGTTTTATACCATTAGTGAAAAATTACTTACCATCAACATTAATTAGTTATTCTATATATAATTACCATTAGTGGCGCCGGACACCCACCCAGTGTTCTGGAGGTGCCCATTAGCGCACGCACACACCAGCCACTCTCTACCTACTCTTCTTTCTTACAGAGGCGCGCTCAAGAGCAGTTGAGGTACAGGCGTGGTTTATATAAATAAATAATGAAGAATTGTTCAATATGATTCCCACGACTACGCCCGTTCCATGAAACTACTGGATTTAAAAAAAATTGCGTGTACTTAGTGTACACACGTAAGAAGTGAAACTTCTTCATAAACTTAATTTTCACCTCACAAAAGTCCAAAAGTCCAAAAGTCCAAAAGTCCATTCAAAATTTGGTACAAGTTAAGGTTGCCTGTAAGAAATTGCCTTGTGCGATAAGGCCGCCAATTGTAAAACCAATTTAGTGTAAGTAGATATAAGTAGTATAAATTGTATTTTGGTATTACAATAAAGAGTATCTATCTATCTATCTATCTAAAAGTCCAAAAGCCCAAAAGTCCAAAAGTCCAAAAGTCCAAAAGTCCAAAAGTCCAAAAGTCCAAAAGTCCAAAAGTCCAAAAGTCCAAAAGTCCAAAAGTCCAAAAGTCCAAAAGTCCAAAAGTCCCAAAGTCCCAAAGTCCCAAAGTTCCAAAGTCCCAAAGACCCAAAGTACCAAGGTCCCATCCAAAAGTCCAAAAGTCCAAAAGTCCAAAAGTTCAAAAGTTCAAAAGTCCAAAAGTCCAAAAGTCCCAAAGTCCCAAAGTCCCAAAGTTCCAAAGTCCCAAAGACCCAAAGTACCAAGGTCCCATCCAAAAGTCCAAAAGTCCAAAAGTCCAAAAGTTCAAAAGTTCAAAAGTTCAAAAGTTCAAAAGTCCCAAAGTCTCAAAGTTCCAAAGTCCCAAAGACCCAAAGTACCAATGTCCCATCCAAAAGTCCAAAAGTCCAAAAGCCCAAAAGTCCAAAAGTCCAAAAACCCTTAAATGACATGCTATCCCTGGATAAAGTACTCTTAATTCGAATCCACCGTGGTGGGGAACAGAACAAAGATGGCGCGTAACCAAAAATCGTGACGTGACGTGACGTGACGCTAATTTTTTTCCAACGCCGATAAAGAAGTTTCACTTCAAAAATCCGAGTAGTTCCATCGTGGAACTACTGGGCTAGCCACCTAAGGTAATGGTAAGGCATTATATGGTACAGGGAGATATAGATGATAATATCAGAGATAACAATAGTCTAAAATAACTCATAGGCTCTTTGGATTTTTTTCTATTGGGATGCGAGAACGAGAACAGAATCCCACGCCGGCCAAACCGCGAGCGTCAGCTAGTATGCTATAAATTTTATTACATATGAGATTTCTGAGAATGACCCTTAATTATTAGCGCCTGCACGATCAGAACATGACGCTGCAGTAACACAAATTGTTGCTATTCCAATGTATCAGGCACTTCTTCAGTCAATGCTGTATCTTCTTACCTGATGCACGTATGAAGCTCAAACCTGAAATTCGTGAATGAAGCAATTATTAAGCAATTATTCATGCAATAATAGTTTTGAAATTCTGCGTCCTTCATGCTGAACGCAAGGGCAACCAGCCATCCAAACGTCAGGATCGCTGGTCAAAAAAATATTCTTGTTTCTCAAAATGTATTATATGTAGCAATTCTTGAAGACGTGTAGCAAATATAAGCAATCATGTAGCAATTTTTCAGTATACTTTGGGACTCGTTTGTCACAGGCAACCTGCCATTCTGACGGTGACGTTTTATGTCCCACGTAACAGGTGGTGAGCCTATTGCCGTGTTGAATTTGTACTCATAGCCGTCGCAACACGGGACCCCGTCGCCACGCGGGGTTCCCTATGCTACATTACTGCAAAGTTTACTGTAAAATCCATTAACCTAGTAGCTTTTCAATCCATTCATAAAGACTTTCGTGTTTATATTATTATTGTGATTAATTTATTGCGATATCGAAAATTAAACTGTAGGTACTTACAACATTTATAACATTTTTTGTGGTAGCTAAATCCTTCATGAAACGTAAGTATGTCCCGGTCGATAATTGGACTGTGGCAGTGCTCGCATACTGCACAACTAGCGTAGATTGAAAACAAAAAACACATTTTAAACAGTGCAGAATCCTTGCTCCATATTACTGCTCCTGCATCTTATGGCAACCTTTCGAAAGCAGCATCTGTAGGTACCAGATCCGTTCAGCGGTTGGAGCGTGGCGAGTACCTACATAACAAACATCTACACCATTAAGGCCGTGGGTAGGCCTAACGACCTTGACCATACAAAACACGCGTCCTGTAGGCTAGGAAATGTAGCATTTTATAGCTTATTTTAGTTGTAACAAGCTAATACTTATACTTATTCAAAATCGAAGAAAACCAATTTATAGGTGTATATTTTCTTCATATGTTGGCATATGTTTTTCTTTCGCGTCGATAAAAATTGAAGTCATAAAATGCATTCATCTAAAAATTTGGGGGTGACTCTATGATCGTCTGACACATTATGTATAATATAAAAATCAATGCCACTTTTCGTTGTAATTTTATAACTCAAGAACGGGCTCACCTATCCAAACCAAATGTTTAGGCTTTGTTCGCACTATTTAGTAGATGGTTTATGTGAAGTTTGCACAAAATCGGTCGAGCGGTTCTTCATTTATCACGCATACGAAGTTGCGCGGGTCAGCTAGTTATGTATAATTTAATTAATATACAATTTACAACGAAACCATATTTTGACACACATCTTGTAGATAAACAATCTAGCTATAATTTTCCGTCTACTTATGCAGACAAAAAACGCTTTCATTTGCACCTCCTTTTCGTCATTTTCTAAACCAGTCCCCTTAACCACCTACACAAATTAAAGTGAAAATATTATCAGACTCACTCGAGCAGGACTCGAATCTGCATCTTCTGCTAGTCCAGGGCTTACTCCCTATTCACTGGACTACCGAGACACTACTCTCATCCGACTAATCCTTCACCATATTATACCTACGTCTTGAGACGACTTGAATACATAGATAGATATAGTCACGCCTGTATTCCCGGAGGGGTAGGCAGTAGCATAGTACCTATACGCCTACTTTTCACCTTATAGTTTTATGTCCTTGGTAATGGTTGGTGAGCTTGATTGCTACGATTTGGCAAAATATCCTCTCAATCACTCAGATACTTCGAAGTGGTGAAGTGGATAGGGCGTCTGCCCCGGATTGGCTGAAGACGAAGGTTCAAGTCCTGCTCGGGACCGATTTTACATTAATTTTGTGATTAAGTTAGCATAGGTAGGAGTCCTGGGGTATCCTACCGAGGGCTTACCCGGGGCTACCTACATTAGGCTGTTAGGTTGGATACGTGTGGTTTTTAGGCGGTAGAAGGCCGGCATAGCATCCTTGTAGGATTTTTCTCACGAAAAAACCATAGGCAGGAACTAATTGCTTTTCAAAATTATCTCTAATCTACTGTTACAAATACAACCCAAGATAGATGGCGCTTACTCCAACATACTCAACATCACTATTTAGTTGTAATAATTATATGATAACTGTGTTTTGTGTTGTATCGAGTACTAAAAATATTAATTATAATTATCCATAATTGCTAAGTTAGTTTTGTATAATATTGTGTAATTAAATGGTATTGTCTAATTAGCAGCTTCTGGGGGTAAATGTATAAAATGGCGGGTAATCATATTGGGAGCTCTCTCTTCATTCTGAACGCTTAGATAGGCGGTAACGCTGCACAAATAAATGTAAATGTAAAGTTGTGATTTCAAGTTTTATTTTATTCCTGAAGGTGTACCTATTTAACACTTCAGAAGTGGGATAAGACCCAGCTTAGATAGATTTGGAGTATTTTAGTTGTAGGCGGCAGTTTCAGATCAGAAGACGAAAAAGAAAGCAATTTTTTTTCTAACAATTAAATCCTGCACGAAAACGACGCTGGGTGAGCGATGCTGTAGAGATTACCAGGTTTTGAGAGGAGCTCACGACATCATCCAGATAGAAAGGTCAGTTGAACATTACTTTCTTCGTTTGAGATCTGTGTTAATAATTGCTAAAGATTCGTGACCGCGAATGATCACCAGTTCTAGGCATATATTGCTGCCAGTGTCTGGCAGAAAATTAATAGGTGTAGCTTTTGTCGAAAGTCAAATATAGGCATTATAATCGGACCCGGTACCAAGACCGACGATCGTGAGGTTTTGTAAATGCAGGTGATGAAGATTTGAACCTACATATTTCTTATCATTGAGAGACTGACTGAAAGGCATAGTTTTAGTTGATTGTATGACATCGGATAGGTTATTAAGTTCAAAGAAAAATTTAATATCAATTGCGTAGTAAGTGTCGTCTTTTGTACTAGTTTGGTTAAGATCGTCTTTCAAGATAATTGTGTTGAGGGACATGTATCAACCCGCATCTAACTGTATTGAGTAGTTTCCAGTTAATTTAAATTGGTTGCAGCGTTCAAATAAAAATCAAGGCGATGTTTATGTGGGTAGACAATTATAAAAATCGAAAATGACCACACCATTCTATTTATAAGCACTACGAATGCATTTAGGAAACGTGACTACCTTCTGTTATAATTAAACAGTACCTCTCATTTGAAAATTGTCAAATCAGTTTGTAAAGTTTGGAATACGGAAAGTCCATAAGTTGAAAACTATTTCAGAGTCTGTAATATTTTTTACTTTCATATAATATGAAATAACCCCAATAGCAAACCAAAAATACGCAGGATTTTTGCGGAGTACCGTACATTCTGCAGATGACAATTTGAATCCAGCTTAATGAATACATCTGTGTGATGAATACATCTGTGTGATGAATACATCTGTGTGATGAATACATCTGTGTGATGAATACATCTGTGTGATGAATACATCTGTGTGATGAATACATCTGTGTGATGAATACATCTGTGTGATGAATACATCTGTGTGATGAATACATCTGTGTGATGAATACATCTGTGTGATGAATACATCTGTGTGATGAATACATCTGTGTGATGAATACATCTGTGTGATGAATACATCTGTGTGATGAATATCTATTTTATGCTTAATATTGGCCGGTCGAATTAACTGTGTGATTCTAAATCTAATTTACCATTCACTTATTTTACATTTGTTACATAATGTGAAAAACCTATAGTCCAATCCTGCCCGATCTGGCAATAATGTAAACATGTCATGTTTTGACAATCGTTGTCTAAGACATTCGAGTAGAAAAATATAGTATGAATCATTGAATTTTTACTATCCCGGGTAGGTATTTTAAATGAAAATAAACTATCATAAAGAAGTTATTTGCTGTCGAAATGATTGTAAGAACACTGTATGACTCCTGGACACTGGAATATAATCAGGGTGAATACTCAATACAAGTAACTATGGATATATAGGATCAAATGCGTTTGTTTACATTTTTGCGCAAAGCTACTTATTGGACACACGACATAACAATATGCTTGGTGTAGCTACAACTACAGAAATATAGTACTAGCTATATCTAATGCGAAGGATACGGTACGCAGCAGTTCTCTCTCCAAAAACATTTACTGCTCCAACCGGGTTAGGGGACATTCGTCCCACTATGGAACTGGCCCGAGTACCAGTTGCCCCCTCTCAAAAATTTGATAGTGGTTAACTGGGCCCACATCTGTTTTGGTTCCAACCAAGTGAAGGGCGTTTAGGCGCAGAATGTCCAGTTCGCAAAATGTCCAATATTCATCATAACGGTGTCCATGTCCCAAAATGTATCAATCCCACAATGTCCATATATATACCGGGTCCGGTGGGTTATAAAAAAAAATAACCACGAAGGCTACGGCGGGAGCTCCGCTCCGCTTCGCTCCCACCTTAGCCTTCTAACCTAACCTATCCGAGTCGAGGTGTTAACCACAATAAGTGAATGGTTAACACCCAGCGACTCAGAGTACCTCGACTCGACATTTTTTTTATAACCCACCGGTATACCGGTCGCCCATCCATGGACCGGCCATGGTGAAAGTTGCTTACTACCGTGATCGTTTACAGAACACTGAGTCCGCGAGGCCACGAGCGCTTCTTGTAATTATTATATCATAACATAGATAATAACACATAGGCCACTTTTTATCCGGAGAATAAGTTCCCACGGGAAGAACAAATTTTACGCGGGCGAAGCTGCGGGCACCAGATAGTAATATAATATATAAGCCACCTTTCGCTTGGTTGGAACCAAAACAGATGTGGGCCCAGTTAACCACTATCAAATTTTGAGAGGGGGCAACTGGTACTCGGGCCAGTTCCATAGTGGGACGAATGTCCCCTAACCCCTCAACCGATACTACTTTTCTATTTTTTCATTTGGGCATGGTATAAGATATTTCTTGTAGAAAACATGGATAAAAAAAAACGATTCTAAGTATATGAAGACTATAGATTAGATTATTTCTATATTTTTGGTTTAAATCATGTCGTAAAGCTTTTTTTTTTGAGAAGTCTTCATTGGAGTTCATGATTTCGATCAAGATAAGGCTTATACGTTCTTCCATAGCTCGCTATGCAGTATCCGATAATCGATATCAGTTAGTAGGTAGTGTAAGTACCACTAGGTACGTTATACAGCACGAGTTCAACTTTAAATGGTACTCTATCGTCAATAACATATTTTGCCAGAAAAGCTCAAAGTTTTTCACATAATTAGTAAGTGAATATGAGGAAGCCAATGAAATTTCTTAATGGTATAATGGGTAATAATGCTCAACACCCTCGATTTTTGGACAAGTACAGCATTTCTTATAGGCAGCTATCAAGCTTTTTCACATGTTTTTAGATACACTGTATTTTTAGGCTGTAAATATTGATAATAGTCGACTTTTCCTTTTTTTTCTCGGTTGAAAGTCAAATTGATTTTGTAGATATTATCTACTGTTGACTAAAATTCTGGACCCGACGAACGCTAACGCAATCCGTTGGAATATTTTCCTGTTTTGAGACTAGTATTAATGTGGTTAGCAATAGATTGACGAAATTTAACTTATATTTATCAGGCGCTATAGGTATAGGTAACAAGCTTATTTAAAATAGTGTTTAATTTGCCTGGGGTTAACTAGCATGCTGAGTTACACATTTTGAAAATAGTCCTTATCGCCAAGAAGAGGAATGTTACTGTGTCATCAACTCGTTAACCGAGCTTTGAAATTTCACTGCAAATTTATTGGCCATAGGAGGGTAGGTTCTAATAGCTAAACGCTTTTGTAATAATATCATCTGTTGCTGCGAGAGACCCTTCCGCAAATAGCAATAATTAAATGCCACAGATTTTGTAGCTTTGCCAAAGTTTTTAATATTATCTAGAAGTCGTTTCTACAATATTCAGTTTTTTTTATGAGTTTTGTTGCGTCACTTTTTATACTGTAGCTGATGAGTGCAGTCCTTGATGTCTATCTATTAGTGGGAGCTGACTTCCATGTGGCAAATAATTCGTCTCTTATTTGACAGAAGTTAAAATCTTCGGTTGTTTGTGGTGAATGACATTGCGAGTAGTTACTAAACTGGGCTGTACTAAATGCACTTCGAAAACTATCATATTCAGCCAGGACAGCTTATGCCCTCAATGATATACCAATCGATTGAATTAAGTTCATTGTGCAAAATACGACGATCATAGCAATTCAGTTAATTTCTATTCGGAGCGAGTACTACAATGCGATGATCCGCCAGTCTTGCTGATTCGGTATAATCTGATATGCCATACACAAAACCGTGGCTAGATTTCATTCAAATGAGTCTCGATGTGAGGGATGTGTTTGTGTCACTAAGTACCTATATTCAGTGAGACTGCATTTAGTTATGAGTTTGTCAAGTTAGGAAACACACATACCTACCTAGTTCGCTATTCGATGGCGGTCTATAAATTACACAGTTAACATTTTTGTTATTAATTGTCGTGCTCGCGATTAAAGTGCCTGTTATACTTTCAAAGGTGTATTCGGAGTGTCTTGACAGTGAATTTAAAGCAGTTTCGAACTATTGTTATTGCACCACCTTTACGATTTGGATGCAGATGTGTGTACATTAGTGTCCGACCGAAACTGGTTTTCCGGCCGAAACCGAAACCGAAACCGAACTTTCGGCCCCAGGGTCAGTTTCGGCCGAAACCGAAACCGAAACCGAAACTCACGTGTTCATATTGATAATAAAAAAAAAACCAGCCAAGTGCGAGTCGGATTCGGCACAGAGGGTTCCGTTACAAAGATTGGGCACAAAAATTACGTTGGTTCTGTGGATGCTTTTTTCTGATTTTATTAGGTACTAGCTGATGCACGCGGCTTCGCCCGCTTGTAATTTGGTTCCCGCTTTCCGTGGGAATATTTTCCCGGGATCAAAAGTATCCTATGTGTTATTCCGGAGTACCTATACTCTATCCCTGTACCGAATATCAGCCAGATCCATTCAGCCGTTAGAGCGTGATTGATTAACAAACATCCAAACATCTAAACATTCAAACATCTTCACAAACTTTCGCATTTATAATATTAGTAGGATTTTTTATTACCGGCATCAGAACAGGGTGAAGTGGTGGTAGCAGTGTCCCTTGACATCGCCAACGCTTTCAGCACCTTGCCCTGAAGCTGCGTTTGAGAGGCGCTTATTTACCATGGAATGCCCCCATATTGGCCCATACCTCCGTCGAATTGTCAGGGCCTATCTTTCCGAGAGGGCCATAACTTACCCGAGCTGGCTAGGGCTGGGTTCGAAAGATGTGTCGTTCGGTGTTCCATAGGGATCAGTCTTAGGACTGCTTGTGGAACATCGGTTACGACTGGGCGCTGCGTAGTCCGTTGCTCAGAGGTGTCGGCGTAACGTGTTACGACAACACCCTCATTACAGCGCGAGGAGCAACGCACCGAGACGCAGCCCTGAGGCCATCTGCGGGATCCAGCTTACATATAGGGGGCGTCAGCATCGGCATCGAGCTCTCGATGACGTATCTGGGGCTCGTACTCGCTAGCCGGTGGAACTTCGGATACCACTTTCCGAAGTTTGGTCCCATAGCTGAGGGGGCATCAGCCGCACTCTTGCGGTTGTTGCCCAATATCAGGAGACCCAATGCTCCCTGCAGGAGACTGTACCTTGGGATCGTGCGGAGCATGGCCCTATACGGGGCCCCCATATAGACGGAGATCCTGATGGCCAGCAATGCGGCTAGATTGCTTAGCCCGCAGAAGGCGACGGCTGTCAGGGTGATAAGGGGATACCGCACGATCTCAGTTGAGGCGGCATGTCTTCTAGCAGGGACCTGGAAGCAAGGGCCCTTGCATCATTGTTTAAAATGGCGCAAGGAGGAGCGGGGTCATAGGCCTCTTCCGGTAAGCAGGTCATGCTCGTAAAAGAGACGGCGGGAAGGAAGCGGGAGAGAACTCTGCCACCCGAGTTCCACAGTCTGCGGCGGCGCCCCATACTATCAGCCTCCGTGACCGGCGGCCTGAGGACGGTGACGGGGCTGCTTACCGTCTTTACAGAAGCAGGCCTTAGACGATAGCATGACGTGAGAGATTCGTCCACGCCCAGCTCAAGAAGCGGGATAACAACTGAACAACCCCCTAAAGACGCGGCCGCAGTATGCATCATTCCGAGGGCATACTTGGGGCTCCCAACCGTAGGCTGTTAAGTAGGATACGCGTGGTTTTTATTCGGTAGGACTACTGTAAAATGAAAATGTTAGGCCTATATCTGGCTCGGTTTCAGCGATACAAACTCGTGACTAATAGACAGACGGACGGCTAGGCCTCATGTCTCGTTAATAGACTTTACCCCCTCCGTGTGTGAGTTAGATTCGCACTTGGCTGGTTATTTTTTCAAGAGGTGCAGCAAGTTCCACCAAGTGCCACCAAGTTCCATCAATCAACGGTATAAATCTTCTCAAGTGTTCATTTTAGAAATATCTCCACCTAAAGATGAGTTTCTTTCTTTTACGTGTGGAATTACTCATAGATGCTATTGCGAACTCCTACCGACTAAAATCACACGGTGCCCTGCTACTAGCTCTTGGCTGGTTTTGGTTACATTCTAGAAGTAGAAGTATACAACAGTGAACCGGACTAGCGCGCGTTGGGTTCCGTACAAGAAAAGCAGCAAAAATCACGTATGTTGTTTGGGAGGCCCCCTTTAATATTATTAATTTGTCTATTTTTATTATTTGTAGCTATAGCGGCAACAGAAATCTATCATCTGTAAAAAAATTAACTGTCTAACTATCACGGTGCATGAGTCTGCTGACAGACAGACAGACGACCAACGAAGTCAACGGAACCGACAACAAAGGGTTAGGGTTATGTAATGTCCTAGATCACCTTTTTAGGATTCCGTAAAAATTGTATTATTATAACTATTGATAGGAAGTCCTTTGTAAATCTCTAAATCTTCGGTTAGTAACATATTAACTGGTTGGGCTGACCCTAACCACGTCTCAAGCAAAGTCAGGCACTCAAAATTCATGAACACGTGAGTTTCGGCCCGGCCGAAAGTTTCGGCCGATTTTGGCCGAAACCGAAACTGCGGCCGAAACTCGATTTTTTGGCCGAAACTGGCCGAAACCGAAACCGAAACCGAAACTTCGGTCGGTCACTAGTGTACATCTTATAACTCGGTATTTGGTACATATTACACATATGCATAGATATACCTACTTTGGTAGTTGCAACTTAAACGAAAGGTAGGACTAAAAACTATCTATATACATATATCTACATATAACACAAAGTAGCATTTACGTGCACTCAGAGTAGATGAAAACTGCCAGAGGAAATGTTTTGATACAATCATTAGTGATATGCAAACAAATAAACAAGCAATCAAATCTTTCCTCTTTATAATATTAGTATAATAGAGTATAGATGTGGTCGAGTGAGTGCATACTGAAAACTCGTGTTAAGTGTAAATATGCTGTGTGGATTAATTTATAGTAAGTCAAGATACATTTCTTTCATATGGATATATACATAACGCTGATAAAATGCCAATGATTCAAAGTAAATTTTACCCCTCGTTCAGAACTCAACACCGTCGTGAGAGGCACCGGCCGGAAACTGTGTAGGCTTATTCCTTTTGGTTCTCTATTCTACAATGTAGAAAATCAAAAAATAATTTTGGGAATCTACCTAGTAGAGAAGGATCTTTTCCAGGCTTCATTGAACAATAGTTAGGTCTTGTGGTTTAGGCCATTTAGTTCTGTAAACTTCTTGAATGGTTACTAGCCTGTTGAAAGAAAACGCATACGTTGCCCTACAAAAAAAGTTATAGACCTTTGTCAGAGATCTCTCTTGGCAATGACTATGACTGTGATAATCTGTGTGATAATCTGTGTGATAAGCTGTCTATGTGACAAATCCATATTTACATTGATGTCTGTGTGACAAATCCATATTTACATTGATGTCTGTGTGACAAATCCCTATATGTCAATGGATTGTTGTGTGATTCTGTGTAAATTAATTCATACAAGTAAGGAATGCTGTGTGATCAATCCCATGCATTTAAACCGATTACTGTATGAATAGATTTGGAGTTTTGCTTCTCGCTGTGTGAAAAAGTCTATTATAGAAAATACAAAATAAGGAGTCACTGTGTGCTTAAATCCACGAAAATGATTATAGCAGTGTGTAAAGTTATAAAATAACAATAAAAATTTTAACATGTTTTATCTGGCCGTAACTTTGGTTTAAATTGCAACTGTGTCGCAGCTAGAGATGTGGGTTCGAATCCTGCTCGAGTCTGATATACGTATTTTAATAACCAACTTCAAAACTGATAACTGAACTCTTTCTACTGTATGTTTTTTTCCACATTATCATGTTAGCCGACTTGTAACCGGATGGATGTGGGTTCGATTCCCACCTGAGACAAAAATTTGTGCGACCCAAAAACATTTGTCTCGAGAGTCTGCATGTTTATATTTATGATGCAGTCGGCATAACCGCCAATTATTTTAAAAAAATTAATGCATTCCTACCTACCCTGTTATTAAGTATTTTATACAGGTACTAGCTGTTGCCCGTGACTTCGTACGCGTGAAAATTATGTTATGATGCCACTTTGATTGCTCTCTGCTTAGCCCCTAGGATATGTAGCGTGATAATAGCGGCGTTTTCCCTGAAAGAAAACGCATATTAAAATACTTACCTAATTCGAAGCTTATATAATGAGATAGGCATATCCGTTACCCGTAGGCTTATCTTACTCATGTTTGATGACGTATTTCCGTCGACTCACCAGTAGGGGGCGCCACCTGTGAACTTATAAAGAACATGGCGTCCACTTTGTCCTCATTGGCTTTTATTCACCAGGCAGATTTAAAAAGTAAGCTTCGAATTAGGTAAGTATTTTAATATGCGTTTTCTTTCAGGGAAAACGCCGCTATTAAAAGTACTTGACCGTAATTCGAAGCTTATATAATGAGAAATGTTTGTTTTCGCCTGGTGAGTGACGGAAACGCCAATGTGATTCTAATTTATTTTTAGGAAAATAATATTATAGAATGTTGTATGTATGGTATCTAGATTTATAATCTTTACCATCTTGAACAACTTCATATGTAATCTTAAACAGACTAAATAAGGAATCTTATTTAAGGAGTAGTAAGTATTCCTTCTATTGACAGGATTAAATAATTGCGAATTATTATTATATTTGACTGGTGGTAGTAGCTGACATTATTACTCGACGATAAAAATTTTTGAAATCCATCGTCAATTACCTCTTGTTAAGGATTAATTTGATCTTACCACCACCACCAATTCTTAGAAGCTGCTGTTGACCGGGTAGTGCCGGGGCTAGAATAGTTGGAGAACCTCTAACAGTCATAAATAAACTATTAGACTGTGTAGTCTCATATCGGTTACTCTGATATCCTAATTTCTATCTAGAATAAAGGATTCAATTGATTAGTCGTAGGTGTTATCTTTGTTTACAATGTTTTCCAACCAGATTGTCTGAAATGAAAATGATCAGTTTCGGACTCTTAATTCGGGCCTAAAAGTAGTATGACGTGAGTTAATACAATCGAGCAAAGTTAGATCGTGGTTGCGGCGACCTAAGCATAAAATCACTATGACGAGAAACCTGAAAAATGTTCTCTGTGTATCAATACTTAGTAATATTGAACTAAGTCATCAATTCCAATATCAATGAATATGTGACTTATCTTTCTTTACATTTTTTAAAGAGATCGACCAAGATATGTTTAACCAAAACATGCGAACTATGTAAAGTTGACTAACGGTTTCTATATTATCAAGAACAGCAACAACAGATTTATGTAACAGAATCGTATTATATAATAACCATGAATAAAATGCAAGTCGGTTAAAACATCTTAAAAGGTAGGTCTCAAGGAGCTCAATAGTAGAAGTTTTTGATTTAATATCTGTTATTTACCTCTTCGCCCCCCCCCCCCCCCCCACATTTCCACAGATTCTCTATGTGAGGTGGTGGGAGACCTGTCGAGGTGTTTATTAGAAGGAAAGAAATAATGTTTATTAGGTTCTTTTGCAGGTTCTGCAGAACGAATGGAGCTCTCGCTTTGAGATCTGCCCTCTATTATTACCTTGTGCCATCGCGGCGCCATAAACACTCCTGTTGACCGATTAAGGTGTGACAGCATCTTGGGTATTAAAAATGGTGGTGGAAGTAATATCCACACATTACAAACAGGCATATCATATAGTGTTCTCCATTTCATAATAGGAATATTGTTTGTAGGAAATCTTGCCTTAGTGGTGTTTGAAGCAGGATGCTCACAAAAAATACCCGGAGGAGCTGATACATATGGTATCGGCTCGGAATGCAGTGTATGGTGAAGTCAATTTGATGTCGGACCATTACACGCAAGCTGACGAGTTAAGTTCGTCAAGGCAATTGATTTGGTCTCGTCCCTCTGGGGGGATGGACTACAACTGCTTTGAATGAGTACAGACTGTAACACAGTACCGGTATATGATTTCGAATCATGTGTAAGATTATCCACATCTCTCTTTGATGCAGTGCAATCTTTGTTATTCTAGGCCCTCGAGCCTGTTAGAGAAATGTTTTCTAGCTGGGCTCCCAAGCGAAATCTGACGCGTCCGTGGTAAGAAAGCATCTCGGATGGAAAGCTTGTAAAATTGACGAGAACCGGTAATTGCGGACCCACTATTGGAGTTCCACTTGTACCACTCCGTGCACTACTATTTTCTTCAGTGGGTTGTCGGTTAGGGGATTGACCGAATGTGACGCCGAGGTAAAGCTACCTCTAGGCACTGCGAAAGGGGTAAAAAATCAAGAGACCCACCAAGTTTGAATTTTCTTTAAAAGAACTAAGTTTCTTTGATTTGGAATTAAATAAATCTTCCTTTTATGTCTAATATCTTTTCTTTTGGTATTGGACTTTCAGGTAGTTCTAAGTCTATCGTATAACGATATGAGAGGTTTCTTTGGGAACCTATTATTGTTTTCTCCCAATTGTCTAACCATCTCTGGGTTTGAAGAGTTTTCAAGGCTATTTGTACGTGTTTGTGAAGAGTAACAGGATTTTGATGCGCAAAATGAGATTTTGTGTAGGTAGACGAGTATTTGAATACTCTTATTCTATAGAAATCGAGGCACCCAGATGGTGAGAAACGAAAATGTTTTGGGTGCGGCTTACCCGAGCGGAAGAAAAGAATGTGCTCTGAGAAAGAATAATGTAAACTACATCAGCTTTATCATGAAAATAAGCTTGACTGAGATGTATTTTGCACATCCAATCTCGTGGTTGGAGGAAATCTGGTAAACGGAAAATGCTGAAAGATAGAATTATTCTGGCTTCACAAAGGCGTACAATGTCCTAAAACTGAATTCTGGGCGGATGACCCATCGCTATTTGAAGTTAGGAAAAGTGGAGAAATCAAACTTGGTGACAAAGGAACTAGTTTTAGAGTGCCTTGAGCATTCATCTTTTGAACCATTGCACAATGTGGTCATTTCAGTTAAAAAGGAAACTTTTCGTTGTATGGATTCTTAAGTATTTAAAGCAATTAGTATTCCACCTTAGTCAAGTTTTCCATAGCATTTTAACATAAAGTGAAAATTTACAACTTTGTCAGGACGGGACTTGAACAGAGTTCGGTGTAAATTTAAATGTGGGAAGGTTATCAGTTTTGAGCAGGATTCGAACCTGCGTCCTCTCGAATACCGTGCAGGACGGATTGGAGTTTCTGGATAAAGGGAATGCGGTACCCTTTTATAAATTTAAAACTTTTTGGTACTCTCGTTCCTTACCAACGTATTTTGTACAGAGTTAACTGACCGACATAGAATGACAGGGTCATTTTATTTAGTGTTTCCTTTGCTGGTGTGGGCAGAGGATGTTAGACCTCTCCTCGTCTCTTTGAGAGCCTCGAGCTCGGAAATTTCGTAATTGAAGGGACATCCTTGCATGGTTACTTAGTATGTTATCGTACGCCTGGTTACTATCGTATACCCAATTAATATAGATACACAATATCGTACATACCCCTCGAGGGTGGTAACTGGTTAGTGTTTCCTTTGCTGGTATGGGCAGGGGATGTTAAACTTCTCAGTCTCTTTGAGAGCATAAAGCTCAGAAATTTCTTAATTGAAGGGACATTTACTGTCGTATGCCCAATTATTATGGATATTGTACACACCCCTCGAGAGTGGTAACTGTAATACAGGCCTAAAAAGGCTCTTGGTACAATGGAATCTGGACTCCATTAGATGGAGATCTGATCTTGACGCCTGATCCTCTCGAAGGCTGGCGTAATGATTTGGATGAACTTTTTTCGGGGTCATCCTTTTTTGGAGATCGAAGACCAAAATACATGCCTTCCCGCGTGCCGTTGAAAAGGCTTCAGCCTCGAAAATGTATGTGTTTGAAGGCGATATTTTATCAAGGTTCATTTTTAAGAATTGGGTCTTTGACAATTCTGAGAATAATATATGAAATCAGATCTATGCCCGCAAGCCATTTGTAATAAATTGATAAAAGATTTATGGAAATCCTATTATTAAAGTAGGTCTTCAATTTTGTCATAAATATTTTCGAAGAAACTAAGTTTTTCAAAAGATTCTGTTTAAAAATACAAAAAGTTTTGGCAGCAAAAGCCTTTTGGCAGAAAGAACCTTGTCAGCTTTTTCAAAATGTAGCAGGGATTCGAATTGTCAGATCTCCCCGTTTTTGTTTAGGTTGACGAACCCTTATACTGACCGAAATCTCTTTTAATGCTGTCCCTATATAAAATACGAAGCAAGGATGATTGTTTCTATCATCCTCGTAAATTAACCTCTGATCTGTGAAGAAATTTACACTTGGTCAGGACCAGTGTTAGGTAATAAGAAATAACTCACCTATTTCCATCATCCTTATCTGGTTTAGTGGAAGTCGGCTTCTTTTACTCCACTTACGACAATGCACGTGGCGTCGCGATTGCCCTTATTTGAAGTTCGAGCTAAATGATCTGGAACTGTAGCTATTTGACGTACCTAATACAGTAACTGGAGCTCAGAGCGCGCTTCTGAAATACTCCACTTGGAATTAGCTCACTTTCTAAGGATGGAGGATTCATTTCTATCAAGAAACCAAACTAAAAGAAATAGTATTATGTTACGTACCTAAAATTTAAGTACTACTTTCATGGTGAACATTTAGTTATTACTTTGACACACTCGCACGTATTCAGAAACTTGGGATGATTACGATTTTACCCATAATAGGCCATATTTTTACATGTATGGGAACATCTAGTAATTAATATGCCTTTATGTGGGTAGGTATAAAAATATTTTGAAAATATTTTCTATATTCGGCGATACTTACGTTGTACATACACGAAGCAAATAATATCTAAAAAAAAAGTATTAGTACCTATGAATACAATCCATAAAATCAGTTTGATATTAGCTGTAAAAGATATTAAATAAAAGAAACTGCAACCTCGAAAGGTTTACGTGCTATTTTAAAATAATAGGATATTTCACATTATGACGTATCACACTCATATGTGATCGTAAAAATATGAAGTAAAAACATACCTGAGACTTAAACGAACGGTCAAACCGTTAAATATGTCTGTAGGTTCACTTACTTCAATCACAAGCCACTTTTTATAACTTTACTAGGTATATAACTAGTAACTAGAAAAAATAAATGCACTAGCAGGTGTTCCTGCTATAACCTTTTGCTACGGGAATCAAAACGCCAATGAGGACAAAGTGGACGCCATGTTCTTTAAAAGTTCACAGGTGGCGCCCCCTACTGGTGAGTCGACGGAAATACGTCATCAAACATGAGTAAGATAAGCCTACGGGTAACGGATATGCCTATCTCATTATATAAGCTTCGAATTACGGTCAAGTACTTTTAATATAGCCTATTTGAAGACCATACCCCTAGTTAATATTTGTGCAAAATTTGAATCAAATCTATTAAGTGCTTTTCGAGATCCTTCCGGACTAAGCGAAGCAAACCGACAAATGGACAAACCGACAAACGGACAAAAAAATTCTAACTATATTTTCGGCTTCGGTATCATAGGTAGAACACCCAGCGAGTATTTTTTTTAAATATCTCCAATGTACAGTTTTGATTTTTCTATCATTTTATTATATGTATAATAAATTATCAATAAATGAACAAAATGTTTGTTAGGTTGACTACAATCGAACACGTAATGTTGTTGAAGTTACTGCTGTTAAATGTTTGTTTCAGAACTCCCGATTCTATACGCTGACGAATGACGAATGACTAATCAAGCCATGAGCACAATGTACCGTACCATGAGGGCCGTGGGACACGGCCTTTACAGGATGGCCGAGTGTTACAAATACAACCCAAGATAGATGGCGCTTACTCCAACATACTCAACATCACTATTTAGTTGTAATAATTATATGATAACTGTGTTTTGTGTTGTATCGAGTACTAAAAATATTAATTATAATTATCCATAATTGCTAAGTTAGTTTTGTATAATATTGTGTAATTAAATGGTATTGTCTAATTAGCAGCTTCTGGGGGTAAATGTATAAAATGGCGGGTAATCATATTGGGAGCTCTCTCTTCATTCTGAACGATAGATAGGCGGTAACGCTGCACAAATAAATGTAAATGTAAAAGTTGTGATTTCAAGTTTTATTTTATTCCTGAAGGTGTACCTATTTAACACTACCTACACGACATAAACTTGCGAATTTATAATATTACTAGCGGACGACACGCGGTTTCACCCGCGTAACTCCCGTTCCCGTGGGAATACGGAAACGAAATTTATATTATGTTCACTGCAGATAGTGTAGCTTCCCACCAGTGAAAGATTTTTTAAATCGATTCAGTAGTTTCGGAGCCTATTCGATGCAAACAAACAAATATTCCTCTATAAAGTAAGAGGAAAGATAAGACATTTAGGTAGGTACTTACGCCATAAGTAGAGTGTTAGTTATCAGAGTTTTTCTTTTATGTCCAATTTTATCTTCATTTTAATATATATTTTCTATTTTTAGAGTATTTTATACAGAATTTTCTAACTAAAGATTTGAACAAATTTACACCAAAAAATTGACAGATTTTAGTTTGAAAGCCAAAGTTTATACCTACTCTATGTCGATTTTCGAAAAAGTCTATGGGTAGTTCTAGATTTTCAATACAACCTTTTGCAATGCTCATTTCTCTATTATAATCCTAATTCTATCCTACTATTATCTTGACTGCCTCTGTGGCGCGGTCGGTAGTGACACCGCCTGCGGCGCTGGAGGTCGTGGGTTCGATTCCCACCGGAGACAAACATTTGTGTGACCCATAAATGTTTGTTTCAAGAGTCTTGGTGTTTATATGTATAATATGCATGTATTTAAAAGTATATAAGTATTAATATCCGTGGTCTGATACCCATAACACAAGCAGGTTATTCCTAGCTTACTTTGGGATCAGATATCAATATTATTATTATAAATTTAAAAGTTTTTGAAGATATTTGAAGATTTAGATGTTTGTTACTCATTCCCGATTTAGCGGCTGAACGGATTTGACTGAAATTTAGTAAGTACCTACAGAGATTGAATTTAGTCTGGAATAACATATCATATAAGTATGCAACTTTTTATCCCGGCAATATGTTTCCATGGTAAGTGGGAATGGTCGCGAGCATCATCTAGCTATACATAATAGTCGAGACATTGAAATATGACTTACCTACTTGCACCGAACGTTTCGATACAAACGCGTTGCGAGCGACGTTTGTGGTCGCAGCTGGACTGTCACTTCTCTCCCTCTCATTTTTATTGGATGCCTTTCATTTGTGTGGTCAAGAGGTCTGGGGTTCCATTCTCACCACGGGAAATAAATCCATCTATCCATAAATAATTGTCTCAAGAGTCAGGGCACAAATTAGAGATAGTACCAATGGAAATCTCATGTTTGTAGGTACTTTTTTCACACCTACCCTCTGCTACGCACACTCGCGCACAAATCAGTATTTTAAACTCGGCTCAAACCGCCTGACCTCGTGTCTGTGAACTCTGTGAGCGTTGTCTATGTGTGCGTACCCTCAGCAAATTTAGTATGTAAGTTTCCATCTGTACTATCTCTAATTTGTGGTCAGGGTGTTTCTATTTAATTTTTTTTAACATAATGTAGCTACAACCGTCGGCAGAGCGAGTGTAAAACTAATGAATCCTGTATTGCAAACGTCCATAGTTTAAAGTGACCATTTTGATTTTGACAACTAAGGTGGCAGATATAAATACTGGGTATAACAAAATTACCTCTCCAAATTTCATGAGATGACTTGGCATCGGAAATCAAATACAAACATTTAATAAAAAAGGGGGGTAAATTTTTTCTTTTTTTTTTTAATTTTTTTGTCGCACATTAAGAATTCATTTTTTACCGCGGCAATTCGAGGTAACATGGTCGCCGTGGCAAAACAAACACGGAGCACCCGTCTGGCTGTCGTTGTCGCTTTCTGCTGCTGCTCAGTAGCGATAGAAAGGGTGAAAATGAAAATTTATAGGACCTTTAAACGGATTTACGGTTAAAGTATTCATGTGATTTTTTTTTCTTCATTTTTGTAATGTTTCTTGACTGATGCCACGTCACGTGACGAAATTTGGAGTGTCAATTTTGTTACACCCAATATACGCCTCAACTCAGCGTATAGTTTTCTATTAGTTTATGTGGGGTTGAAAATAATAAAAAGATATAGGTACTTATCAATAAATTTATTGTCATATAAAACGAGAAATATAATCTTTTATCTTTAAAAGGACTTTATAGCACCATTTTTTTTATAAAACCCAACAAAACATAATATTAATATAAGAATTGCCAAACGTTAAAAGAGAAATAAGATTAGATGCACATCTGGCCAAAAAAATGTTAGCATTTTAAACAAGACAGGTTTTTGGAAATAAAAAAATGGCAAAAGACATTTTAAGACCGGTAGACATTTAGCGAAAAAGGCGTTTTGCGAATAAGACCTTAAGGGGCCCGTCCGCAAAAAAGCACTTAGGATTTTGGAAATATTCAAGAACTCACTTCATTAAATGACACCAAAATGTAACCTTAAATTCTTAATAGATGAGACTACAATAACACCGTGTGCTATTTACAAAATAATTATTTACATTAGAATAAACACCTCTCAAAATTATTAGAAATCATCGAAATAGCAGGAATAATCAAATAGACAAAGGTAAATTTTGATGATTTTCATAGGTTTTTTCGCAAATAAGTAATAAGTAAATAATTATTTTGTAAATAACACACGGTGTTAATGTAGTCGCATCTATTAGGAATTTAAGGTTCCATTTTAGTGTCATTTAATGAAGCGACATCTTGAACATTTCCAAAATCCTAAGTGTCTTTTTGTGCATATTACGGACGGGCCCCTTAACAGATCTATGTGTTTCTATTAACTACCATCTATTTCACTAGGTAACTTTTTTGTGCTAAATTCATGAAAACAATGATTTTAGTACAAAACTACCTTTAAAGATTCTGTTATATTTAAAGGTAGTTTTTAAAATGTCAGTTGTATGGTTTGATTTTTACACAATTGAGAGTTGGTCAGATGTGCCTCTATCCTTATTTTAGTGACTTCTACTTTTCTCTGAAGTTTGCAAAGAAGTTAATAACCAAGTATTGTATTATATACAGGTTGATTTCATTTCATCGAATATTCTTAAATTAATTAATCTACTTAATAAGTGGGTAGTCAAAGCACTATGACGTCTAAAATTGCCTGGACAGTTGTAAATGAAATAATGATACATGTAAAAATGATATTTTCTAAGTTTGTCTCGCTAAAATTGAGAATACTAGACCATTTGGCACATTTTGCTTTGAACACGTTTATTAAGTTTAGAAAAAGTTGAAATGGGGAAAAAGGTACATAACACACGATTCTGAGGCGATAAGAACTTACTTTAGTGTTGAGCGCACAACTATCGTTAAATTTCTTAAAACCAAACCTTATTTTTTACTGAATGAATACTACTATTTACATGGTAAAATATATATAGTTACTATTTATATATGTAGCTTGATGCTTGAACCAATGTAATTAGAACTGCCCAAGCAATTTTGCAAACAGTACAATATACACAAAAACAATAATGTAACTAAAAGTCATTATGAATACTTAGTTTACATATAATTATAATAGGTATGCATTTACTTTTTTACTGGCCGGTAAAATGCGAAATTATTTTATAATAATTATTTATTGTTATAATTTAAGTAGGTAAGTAGATACTGATTAATCCTTGAAATATTTTTTTGCACAATTTTATGAAACACGTTTTTTATTTAAAGAAAAAATCATATCACATAATTTAAAAGTGGGTTTTCTATTTATTTTGTTAGAGACTTGTTTTTTTTGTTAGTGGTTTTTGAGATCAAATTCATATAACGAATAAGTGAGAGAGAAATATCCAATTGAGATCATGTTTTACAAAACAGTGTATAACTTATTAATTCTAAATTTTAGATTATTACAAAAATAATTAACACCCAATTCTTTTTACAAAAAAATCACAGGAATTTTCTTTATATAAATATTTTTAATCTAAATATTTTCTGAAATACTGGCCCCCGAAATTATCTTATTAATTATTTCTACAATAATAATAAAACTTAAACTTAAATCTATTGCAAATCCTACTTGATATAAACTTTTAAAACAAAACGAAATATATTAAAATCTAGTATCAAAAAAATAAGTACAAAAAACAGGAAAAATATTTTTTCTATAATACTAATATTGCCACTACTGCCCTGTATACTTTTATACGACGGAACTGTTTTGAGCATTATAGCATATCAATTTTATAAAATAGATTTATTATACTTACGCAATCTAACATTTCTTAGAACTACAAAAAACTAAACATTAATAAATGTGTAATATTACTGGCCTTAATGTTTAAGTATAATGCCACTTCATTTTATTAAAATAATATTTATGAATCCCTAGTTATAATGTGAAAGATAGAAAAATATCCAGTAAGTCAATAAAAGCCAAACTAGTTGAGCATTAATATTTGTTTTTATATTTAGGAAAATAGCATATCACATTTGCCTGTTGTGAAAACACAACATCAGAATTGCCCCCTGCCCAACCGAAAGTCCCTTTGCTCCCCACTAAGTATCAATTTCCCCGGATAGGTCAAACCGTTTGGGAGCTACGCGTGTAACAAAAAATAAACCACGCCGAAATTTAAAACGGCAGGGAATGGAAACATTTACCAAGATTTAATCAGTAGATGTATACGTAATGATCAAAAAAATTAAAAATACCTACATATAAATTGTGTCTTAAGAGACAGGGATTCCTAAATAAAAATGTTTGTTTTTATAACTTAAAAAAAATCTAACTATTGTCATAACGCTTGAGCAAACGATCACATAATAATGCCCTTAAGTACATAATAATAATTAAAATAATATCTACTAAAAGAAACATGCTGTATAAAAACAGTCGTTCGTAACACAAAAATTGAATATAGTTTGATTTCTATGACAGTAATGTATTGACGTAAGCAAAAGTAGACTTTAATTCAAAGCCATAAAGTAGTTTTTCAAATAAAATAATATTTGTGGACATTTTCACTAAATATGTACATACATATTATAGACTAGCTGTGCTTGCGACCTCGTCCGCGTGAGATGTAATAAAAAAAATTAGTTTGTTTAGCTTTTTTTTGCTTTTGGCATTTTTTCTAAAATAAAAGATTTTTTTGAAATAAAAGTAGCCTAAGTTACTCCTTATTACATAAGCTATCTGCCAGTGAAAGTCCCGTCAAAATCGGTCTAGCCGTTCCGGAGATTAGCCGGAACAAACAGACAGACGGACAAAAATTTCAAAAATATATATTTTGGTATGTGTATAAATATAGGTATATATGCCTGTAGTAGAAAGCGGTTATTTTAATATTACAAACAGACACTACAATTTTTTTAAATATATTTATTTATAGATAAACTACACCCAGACACAGAACAGATCAATGTGCTCCTCACACATACTACTCCGTGTTCTCGCTCTCTGCATTTCAACCACAAGCTTATGTCTTTGAACTAAAGTCTATTTTTGTTTACGTTGATACAACTGTCATACGAATCAAGGTATATTTTACAGACTATAGTCGGTATTCGCACTAATTAAGAGAGTACAGATGGAAACCTACACACTAAATTCACTGAGGCTACACACACATAGACACCGCTTACTGAGTTCACAGACACGTCAGGCGAGGTTAAGGCGAGTTTTCGATACTGATTTGTGCGCGAGTGTGTGTAGCAGAGGGTAGGTGTGAAAAAAAAAGTACATACATGGGATTTCCATCTGTACTATCTCTAATTTGTGATATTTGCCAGGATATTTCCCACTCCTACGTCTTTCCGACGTCCTTAGGTATTCTGTTCTATAATTCTATTCTTTAAAGACGCGGGTAGTCACGTCTATATTTAAAGACTTCGATTTTCACGACAATATCTATCTAAAGATTTGGGTATTCTCGTCCAAATTAAAAAGACTCTGGTATTCATGATCAAATTTAAAGACGCTTGTATTTTAATTAAAACCTAATTCTGAAAATTTCTTTATTTATTTCACTAATGTAATCTCTGTGTAATGGTGTATTATCAGCAATAAGATATTTTTTTGTCCTTTTTAAAAATAGAATTAGATTCAGACGGTTTCATTTTGGTAAATGTTTGTTTGGCAAACGAAAATGTAGGTACTCTTTTATACTCAAAAATGACGTCATAGAGCTGAGAAAAATTGAGTACCAAATTTAGTACTCATCTGTACTCAAAAGTGACGTCATACGCCAGCCTTCTATATACACAATTCACACTGGATAATAACATTTTCAAGTTATTCATTGGGTCTAAAGTCTTTCTGTGTCTTCTCAAAGGAAAGTTGTTAACAAATTCATTCAGTCATTCCTATTTTTTCAAAATTTCAATAGCAAATTATTAATATCCTTTAACAGTTACTTTTGAATAGTACATGCTGAGTACAAATTATCTCATTATGCATTCAAAAGATATTGTTATTTTCTTAACTGTGTTCAAGATGATTAACACTGGACAAAGACAGTGTAATTTTTGTTAGGCCTGAAGTCTTTAGATGTCTTTTTAAATATCTGAATTATTTTAGTCTTTTTCTGAACTTTTTAAGAGGTACTTAGATAAAGTAAAATAGTTTCTGTGTAACCTTTTTCGACCTATTGCCGAAAATAACTCGTTTTGACGCGCCTCTTGACATCTGCATTTCGTAGCTTAAGGACCTTCTAAACGGGCCATGTTTTGCTGCAATTTGTGGCTGCAACACTGTGGCCCGGCAACATTGCAAGCAATACCGGCCAGACTATGCAATATTGCCGTAATGTCCCGGCCATATGGCCAAACATGTTTTGTGTTGCCACATAAGGCCGATATTGCCCCGATGGGTTGCTGAACGATCGCTAGGCGGTCGATTTTACTGCAATATTGCTCGGCCAGTTCTGTTGTTGTTTCAGTCGCTCTCTTTGTTATGTCACAGTCTATCCTTTTCTACGCGACATGAAGTTTGCTGTGAGTGACGCCATGTTGCTATATTCTGTGTTTTGCGAACAGCTCCGTGTTTATTTCGAGGATATGTTATTATGTTAATACATTATTACATTTCAAAAATGCTATTATTATATTATAGAATAGAAAATAACTTTATTTGTACACCAAGTTATAGTTTACAGAAAATAGCTCAAATTATCAGCAGCATATATTGTTTTATTAAAAAATAATCATATATATATATATGTTTATTTTTTAATAAAACAATATATGCTGCTGCTACAAGTGTGATTTCGTCAGCCATTGTTGCCAGTTTGTGTAGCCCGTTTAAGAATCTGCATCAAGAGCCATACTATTGCAGACATATTGCAACACATTGCCCAGCCATTGATTGTTCGGCCATCAGTTGCAATAAAATATTTTTGAGATTGCCGGGAAATTAGTTGCCGAAAGTGCAGCCACAAATTGCAGCAAAACATGGCCCGTTTAGAAGGTCCTTTACACACAACGATCCATATAATAAAGAACGCATTATGATATCCAATCCCACTGCGGAGAGGTTTTCAAGAAATTGTTACAGATGTATTTTATGATCTCTGCCTTCAAATAGATTTTAGCAGCTGTTCTTAATTACGGTCTTTACGAATTTTACCAATCAAACATCATCAAGATGCTATTGAAGTTCTCTGTTTGATTGTATTGAAGAGTTTGATAGAAATCGAACATCTCTGCATGAGTTTTGACTAATCTTTCTTAAGCCTGAGCTTTGGCTAGTAGATAGTTATAGTTACGATTTAGGATCGGGTCTTGGAAGTCGAAGCACCAAAATGGGAACCAGGAATAGAAAAACGGACTGGAAAATGAAAACCAGTAACCAGGAGCAGGGATCAGGTAACCAGGAATGGGAACATGGGACCGGGAACTCAGAACTCCAGATACCGATTTCCATATTCATAGTTATGGCAGGACAACCTCTGTTGGGTCAGCTAGTAGTACTGTGACGTCATGTCACGCCACCACCACGCGCGAGCATCGTGCGAGGCGCGCGTCCCCGCACCCTCGCCCCCGCCGCAGACTCCTCTATCGGTGCCTATAAAAACAGCTGCGCGGCGGCGACGGGTCTCTCATTCCGGCCTGCGGCTCTTGAGGTGATGTTGACACGCTCCATCTGTGCGCATCACTGGGACTGGTGGTCTAGTACTAAGAAACCTCTCTCGTTAATTGATTAAAGGGACGAAAGTCCGATGTTTATATTGTGATATATTGATTCTCTGAAGAATAAACGCAGATAACTGCAGTTCTACTACTACCGAATCGTTCATATTTATCTCCTTGGTAAATATCCCTATAATTGCACTTGATAAGGTGGCTGAACCACCCATCTCGTGACAGTACCTAGATAGTTATAGAGAAGGGTATTTTTGCCGTAGTACACTTCTCCAAATAGTCGCTTTACTTCTTAAATCAAGTTATTGAATCTCTCGAAATCAACTTCTCCTTTGCTGAATCTTTTAGATACTGTTGTCACATAATTATGACGCTGGATACACCCAAGGCTTACAGAGTATTTGCACAAATTAGAGATAGTACAGATGGAAACCTACATACTAAATTCGCTGAGGCTACGCACACATAGACAACTCATTCACAGACACTACGCACACATAGACTGACAGACTGCCTCTGTGGTGCAGTCAGTAGTGATACCGCCTGCGGCGCTGGAGGTCTTGAGTTCGATTCCCACCGGAGACAAATATTTGTGTGACCCATAAATGTTGGTCTCAAGAGTCTGGGTGTTTCCATGTTTAATATGTATGTATTTAAAAGTATATAAGTATTAATATCCGTGGTCTGATACCCATAACACAAGCAGGTTATTCCTACAGGGTACAGGTTAGCTTACTTTGGGATCAGATAGCGTTGTGTGAAATGTCCGTGAATATTTATTTATTTATTTACATAGACAACTCATTCACAGACACGAGATCAGGCGGTCTCAACTGAATTTTCTGTGTGTAGCAGAGGGTAGGTGTGAAAAAAAAAGTACATACATTAGTTTTCAATCTGTACTATCTATAATTTGTGGTATTTGGCTCAATGGGAGCACCTTTATCACGATGCAGATTTTCAACTAGTTTTCAACAGTTCATTATTAATTCTGCTTGCTATTATTTTCTTGCGATTACCCATAACGTAAATGTTACTTGTATTAGATTGTCTGTGAAGCAAGTGATAGTATTAGTACTCCTAACCAATTAAATTTATTCTTTATTCGACAATTATTTCTCAAAAGTGACGGAATAGAACTGAGAAAAAAGGACTTAATTTTAAAATTTAGTACTCATCTGTACTCAAAAGTGTCATCATTGGTTAGTATTTTGAAAATTTTAAGCATAGACTAGCCTTCTAGGCAATTCAAGATAGGTAAAGACAGAGTCTTTTTTTGGGACCAAAGTTTTTTTTGGGTCCAAAGTCTTTTTTTAGGTCCAAAGTCTTTTAATGTCTTCTCATAATTATGTAACCCTAAGTGGTCAGATCTGGCGAAAGATCGCCTACATAGGGGGCAAGATTCAAGATAAGTAAAGACAGTATTTTTGGCTCCAAAGTCTTTTTTGGGTCCAAAGACTTTTTTGGGTCCAAAGTCTTTTTTTGGGTCTAAAGTCTTTTAATGTCTTCTCATATGTAACCCTAAGTGGTCAGATCTGGCGAAAGATCGCCTACACAGGGGGCAAGTGAAGGGTCTATGGCCGGTGTGTTTTCGAGTGTGACGGGTTAACTCGTCAGATCTGGCAAAACGCCAGTCGCAGCCCGCCCAAGCGCACGAATAGGGCTTTTCACCTGAAAAGAAAAGGAATGTATTAAGCTTTACCTGTGTAGTTCCCGTTCCCGTGGGAATGAGGGAATAAAATATTGCCTATGTCACCCGGGAATGGTGTAGATGCCTAACAGCGAAAGAATTTTCAAATCGTTTAAACAAAGAATTAAATCTTTCCTCTTTATAATATTAGTATTTTATAGAGTACTAGCTGATACCCGCAGCTTCGCCCGCGTAATATGTGTTCCCGTTTCCGCTTCCCGTGGGAACGCGCCTATGTGTTATTCCAGACCATAATCTGTCGCTGTACCAAATTTCAGCCAGATCCGTTCAGCCGTTAAAGCGTGAAAGAGTAACGTCGCAATGAAAGTGGTTGAAATTTGGTACAAGGATAGATTATAGTTTGGAATAACACATAGGATTTTATCCCTGGAGTACGTTCTCATAGGATGCCATAAAAGTAACAGTAGTTAGACAAAATTACAGATCAATAGGACCTGTGAATTTAATTGAAATCCCTTAAGCACCCAGGAAGAGGACTGACGAAATTCAAAACTTATAACTCACTAGCGGACGTCACGCGGTTTAGTTAGTAGTTCGCGTGTAGTTCCCGTTCCCGTGGGAATATGGGAATAAAATATAGCCTATGTTCACCACAAAGAGTGTAGCTTCCCAACAGTGAAAGAATTTTTCAAATCGGTCCTGTAGTTCCGGAGAGATTCGTTACAAACAAACAAACAAAAAAACAAATCTTTCCTCTTTATAATATTAGTATGGAAAACTATTTCGAGCACAATAGTTTTCAAACAAAAATCCGCATCAAAATCAGTCCATCTGTTGGACAGCTATGATGTCACAGACTTAGATACACACAGATACACAGGTCGAACTTATAACTACCCTCAATTTCATCGTCTTTATAAGACTAGCTCCCGTTCCCGTGGGAATAAAATATAGCCTATGTTACTCAAGGTGAATGTAGCTTTTTAATGGTAAAAGAATTTTTGAAATCGGCATAGTAGTTTTTGAGTTTATTTATTACAAATATACAGACACACAAACACACACGCAAAAATAGTGTAGATTTAGAAAACCACTCACCAGTATGCGTCCTCTTATGCGCCTTTAAATGAGAACTTTTAGTATACACCTTATGACAACCAGCTACATCACATTTATGCAGTCTCCTACGAGACTGAGTCTCATCACTGACAAAGTCTTGCTTTCTCTCAGAAATATTACTCTGTGGCTGTCTTAAGTGATTTAAAGACTCTGTAAGAGCATTTTGAAGGGCTGTGTTTAGGAGGAATGATTTGATTTGAGCGTCGGTTGTCGGTTTGTGCGTGTTAAGAAGGAATGATTTGATTTGAGCGTCGGTTGTCGGTTTGTGTATTAAAGGGATTAAGGGGAATGAGGGTTTTGTGAGTTCTATATTGTTTAGATGTGATGTTGACTGCGTGGGTATTGGGGGTTTTAGCCAGAAAGAAAGACATAACGCTATTATTGTATTTGTCACTTTAAAAATTAATATCATTGACTATAAATACATACATACATTAGTCATCCTCCCAATGCGCAAAAATTTTTCAAGAATTTGAAAAAGCGCCTTGTGGAGTCAACTGGTGACCCAAGGGCTGGCAGTTTTCTCGCTCAACGAATAGGCATTGCTATTCAAAGGGGGAATGCTGCTAGTCTTTTGGGCACAATGCCACGGGGGCCTTATTTAGGTTTAGTTTAGATAGTAATAGTGTAAATATAGATATGTAATATTTATGTTTCTCTGTAATTTTTAACAATAAATGTAATACTTATTAAAAGTAATTTAAATCATATCATTTTATTAAGCAAACTTAAGAGTAAGTTAGGTACTCTACTGTAACATGTAGGATTACATATTATAATATGTATGTATTTATAGTCCCGTGTGGCGACGGGGTCCCGTGTTGCGGCGGGTAAGAGTGCAAAATGTCGCCACCCCAATACATCCAGAGGGTGTCGCAAGAGGCGACTAAGGGAACACTTTTTCAAAAAGATCCATTGCGTAGAAATGGAAACCTCGAATTGAAACCCGGTTGTCAGTAAAATGACAATCGTCGAGCCAAGTTATAGGTCTAATCGGGCGGCTTCAAAAATTTTAACAGCGGGTCGCGGCGACCTACGCCTGTCCATTTCAACACGGCAATGGTATACTATGCCTCTGCCTACCCCTTCGGGGATAAAGATGTGACTATATGTGTGAATGTATTTATAGTCACTTTAGTTAACTTGAAGTTAATATCAAGCCTTGTGAAGTCGGTGACCTTCTATACACCATCCGGAAAGCGTCATTTAAGCGAGCTGGTGACAGATGATGACATGCAGATAACGAATTTTTTGTAATATGGTCCCGTTTTGACCGTTTAAGTATGGAACCCTAAAAATATCGAAATTGGCACTCTTGGAGATATATATAGATAACTAGCAGACGTCACGCGGTTTCACCCGCATAGTTCCCGTTCCCGAGAGAATACGGGAACAAAATATAGCCTATGTTCACCGCAAAGAGTGTAGCTTCCCAACAGTGAAAGAATTTTTCTAATCGGTCCAGTAGTTCCGGAGCCTATTCGTTACAAACAAACAAACAAAAAAACGAAAAAAAAAAAAAAACAAATCTTTCCTCTTTATAATATTAGTATAGATATAGATATAGATAACCTTTTAAACACAATTTACAAAAAATATGTTCAATACATTTGTAAAATTAATTTGTACAATTTTACATATGTAAAATATGTTCAACTGGAACGTTAATCCGATACTCGTTTGTTCGAATAAACTGTTGACAGAATCATTTTTCGCAGACGTCTTCTTTCATAGAAAGCACGGTTGGCAGAAATCACTACTCGTAGAAAGCACGGTTCGCCGAAGAATCCTTCCATAGAAAGCACGGTTGGCAGAAATCACTATTCGTAGATAGCACGGTTCGCCGAAGTATTGGTTGATAGAATCATTGTTGCACATATGTCATGGTTGTACGAAAGCACTGTAGGCAGAAACCTCTGTACATAGATAGCACGGTTCGCCGAATTAATTGTTAATAAAATCATTATTCATAGAAGTCTTGATTCATAGAAAGCGCGGTTGGCAGAAACCTCTGTACATAGATAAAACTTCATTCCGAAAGAACAAACGAGTTTCGGATTAACGTTCCAGGCTCGTTCAACTCACTTGTTGTAATGCTGTTTAGGTTTTCTGGCGCTTCTGAGATCTGGTCCGAGCTTTATTTTGGGCAGTTGATGGCTCGTGCTGAAATATTTAAATATACATTGTTTAATTAAGCCAGGCAGTGACGCGTTTGCGGTGTTGATATTGACAGGCTCAGGTTGTGACTGCCCGCTGTTGAAATTTTTCAAAAAGAACCATTGCGTGAAGTAGGAAAACTCAAAATGTAACCCGGTTGTCAGTAAAATGACAATCGTTAAGCCAAGTTGAAGGCCTTATGGGCGGCTTCAAAAATTTCAACTGCGGCTCGCGGCGACCTGCGCCGATCCATTTCAACACGGCAATAGGCTCAACACCTATTACGTGGGACATAAAACTATGGTGAAATGTGGGCGTATACTATGCCTCTGCCTACCCTTTCGGGGATAAAGGCGTGATTATATGTATGTAGAATCTAAAGCTATTCTGTAGATCAAAATTTCAAAGCCAGTACAGATGTTACACTTCCACAAATAACACAGGCCTGCAAAATGAAGGTCATAACTTCCTCTCTGGAATTTGATAGCTGATTCTAAGGTATTTTGGTGCGCTGATTACGAATATGTACTTAGATTTTCTCCATCACCTTCAGATTTTTCGGAAAAGGCACAGATAGAAAATAGAAAAAAAGACCCACGTTTTCTCAAGAAAAATATATATTTAAAAAAGTACATTACCTTCAACTTATAAAACGACTAAAATATAATAATAACTTGTTACTAGTCTAAATTACACGTAAATTTTATTTGTGGAACCAGGTTCTTTTTTCCAGGAACCTTCGGTTGTGCGATTTTCGCTTAAATTTCCGGTTTGGATCGTCGTGCTTCAATAAACAACAATAGTCCGCCATCATGCTAGTATTCCATCTTCCACGATATCAGACTTCAAGCTCTTTCAAATCTTGGTAAAATCTTTCGCCTTGGTCTTTCTAACGGCTACTAAATTTTCTGGGAAGTAATCAATGTGCGAATTTAGGAAATGAAGTTTAGTGCTTGTTTATGTCCCTTTTATTTTAGAATTGTATCCAGTTATGTCACAACAACAAAAGTAGCCATCTTTATCATGGTCTTTAGCCTCTCTCTCATAGCACAGGTGAAACGATTTTGAAGCTATTTTTCTGGCCTTTTAAATACTTGCGAAATTGTAAGAAACAAGTCGAACAAAGTTCATGAGGTGTCGAAGTTTTGACTTGGTTACTTAATACGTGTCCAAAATAACTTTTGTAAATATTTTTCACTAACTCTGTAATGCTGTTTCATTGTTTTATCACGATAAAATTCCGGGAGATATTACAAAAACAATTCGTAGAATTGAAACAACTTCGCAATGACATTTTAAAGTTCATGTTTCAAGATTCAACTGTTAATTTTCTAAATCAGTGTGGGTACTTCTACAAAAACCCTTTGGATTATCTTTATTACACCCTTTTCTAATAATATTTACAAAAATAGGTATCTAATATTACTACTAGGTAATTTTTTTCATTTTATTACAAAATTAAGTCAAAATTACCCGTTTTTAACATGGTTAAGGCGAATAACTTATACTTTTTATGTAGTAATTACCAAATTACTGATTTGCATGAATATCTATGTCCTCTTACACTAATTAAATGCAATAAAAATTAAACTTAAATAATTTAATGACGTTTTATAAATTTCAAAAGGTAGACGCTCAGACATTTTGAAGCAATATCTTAAATATTCAATATCAAAAAATCCTGACGTGTAGGATATTTTTCATTATTTTTCTCGTAATCAGCACATCAGAAACTATAGAAAATGTTACTCAGATTTCAAAAAGGAAAACCATTGCAGACCTGTGTAATTATCTGTGGTCCCAGCATTTTAACAAAATAGCGTTCTGGGGAAGGTGGGAATCAATGGCAACTGAGATTCTAAATAAATTATTGCTAAGATATGTACTGACGCGCTCGTGGCCCCGCGGACTCAGTGTTCTGTAAACGATCACTGCAGTAAGCAACTTTCACTATGGCCGGTCCATGGATGGGTGACCATCCATGTGATCACTTTGTGACATTTATTTGAGCGTTTCCGTGCTTCGGAAGGCACGTTAAGCCGTTGGTCCCGGTTGCCAGTAAAATGGCAGTCGTTAAGCTAAGTTGAAGGCACAGGCAGTCACAACCTGCGCCTGTTCATTTAAACACGGCAATACAGCTCACCACCTATTACGTGGGACAAATTATACAAAGGTGAAATGTGGGCACGTAATATGCCTCTGCCTACCCCTTCGGGGATAAAGGCGTGACCATATGTATGCATGATATGTACTTACTCGAATATCAGTTGTGTGGGTGTGGCATCTTCAATAGTAATCTTGGATGACGTAGGAACTGCGCCACCTGTAATCAAATAAAGGTACTAATTTAAAAAGAGTCAATAACATATTATACAACTAGCTGACCGTCGCAACTTCGTTTACGTCACATAAGCTGTACAAAAGGAGAGGTATTTCTTCATCAGACTCATCAAGGAGCATGTGAAACTGCCCTGTTTGCTTAATCATAAAAGAGCTTAAAAATTAAGTCCAAAATAATTCAGTCTGCGCTGAAGGCGTAGTCTGAATTGTTTTACAATAGCCTTAATCTTTAAGCTCTTTTATGATTCCGCTATACTACCCCCACAATCAAAGGAACCTTTAAATTCTAGGTTTAGCGAAAGTTAAGATGTCGCTAATTTCGGAACTAGATAACCCTCAATATTGAAACTTTAGTGGAACAATGCTTAAAGTACTCCCTTTCCGATATCAAAAAAAAATTAAAATCGGACCACGCGGTGTGAAATCACAGCCAAAAACTATTTTATCTTTCATCCTCTCTCCTGAAAGAACCACGCAAAATATCGGAATCAAAAGTATCCCAGAATCCTCCTCGGATCATAAGCTCAAATTGTACCAAGTTTCGTTCAAATCAATTCAGTAGTTTCGGCGTGATACTTATTCGGGATACAGACCCGTACAGACGTAGGCCTCTACCAATTTACGCCAAAATATTTGGCCATGCGGATTTAAACGGACAGGAACAAGTTGGGGCATCCTAATATCGAAATTTTAGAGCCGTTCATCAGATATACAATAAAATGTGGCTTTACGGTTTCTGGCGTGGCACCACGCGAGAAAAGTCGCAGAATATAGTTTTATATGTATAAATCATTCACTCGTTCAAAAACATCACTTTCCTTCGGTATTCAGTTTAAAATACCTATTCACAGTACCTTGAATACTAGCGCAAAGGTAATTTTCCCATTACACATTTTTTTTCAGTCCCTTATTCTAAGTACAGTCGAGGCCGCAAATTTTTTGTTCGTAGTGTACTAAACGGTGCGCATGCGTCGAAGTATCTGCTTTTTACTGTACATACCATTTTCAAGGAAGCCTTAGAATAATACAATTAACTTTTTATATTGCACAGGTGGCAGACAAGCCTAGGTTGACGCATATGGGAGGATGATTGGTCTGCAATCATGGCCGAAAACGGGCGCAACTTGTGACTTGAAACTGTCAGACTAGTCGTCAATGTTTTTATAGGTATTAAAACGATTACATCTGTATAGCAGCTACTCGTTGATTAATGCTATCACAGGGCGGAAACTCCATACAAAAATGTTCGTTTTCACCCACACTAATAAACACGTAATGTGAATACTTGAATCAAGCTTGAATGTGTGTGTGAGTATATTAGGGTAACTAGCTATGGAAACAAAATAATAAGGAACAAAACGCAATCTCATGTATGTAGGTACTTTTTTTTTTCAAATCTACCCTCGGCTAAGCACAAATTAAACCAAAGCAATAGCACAAAGTACGTAGGTAGTAATACGTAATGCAACGGTGACACTCTCAAGTACTGACACGGCAATAGACACATCAACTTTGGTGGGGGGATGGGGAAGCTTACTCAGTGGGAGGCAGGGAGTTGCCGATCTGTATATATACTATACAATTAAATTATCTTTGGCTATATCCTGGCACAAAGCCACTGACGGCAGGAAGATAATTATCCCACCTTCGCCCAAGACTATCGACCTCCATGAATCTGAGCCCTTCCCCGATTACAGCTGAAAACCGATATTATCTTTCATCCCTCTTAGACTGCCTCTGTGGCGCAGTCGGTAGTGATACCGCCTGCGGCGCTGGAGGTCGTGGATTCGATTCCCACCGGAGACAAATATTTGTGTGACCCATAAATGTTTTTCTCAAGAGTCTGGGTGTTTCTATGTATAATAAGTATGTATTTAAAAGTATTTAAGTATTAATATCCGTGGTCTGATACCCATAACACATAAGCTCAGATTGTGCCAAGTGTCATTTAAATTGATTCAGTAGTTTCGGCGTGATACTTATTCAGGATACAGACAGACCGACAGGACCGACAGAAGAGAGACAGACAAAAAAATACATTTTCGGCTTCAGTAGGTATCGATCAGAGAACGCCCCATAACTAAAATTTTCAAAATAGCTTCCACGTACAAACTCTCGACCCTCTACAGTTTTATTTTATTATACCTATAGAGAGACAGATCAATATTAATACATATAATAAAATCGTAACAGGTAGCTGTCTGTACTTACATGGAAGATAAATAAGAAAAAATATTATAGGGGGGCTTTATGAACGCAATAGAACCCAACTGAACGCAATTAACGCAAATGAACGCAATAGAACCCAAAACAATCATTTTTAGAATTTTTGTCAGTATGTCTGTATATCTGTTTGTCTGTACGTTTGTGCACGCTAATCTCAGTAACCGCTTAACCGATTGCAATGCGGTTTTTTTATTGTGTTGAGGTTTGCTTCACTTAACACTAAGCGTTTATTTCATGTCAATCGGTTTATAAATAAAAAAGTTATAACACTTTAAAGAATCAGATATTTTTAAAATTTTAATTGTAGGGATTTCTTTGAATGTGAGTGTAAATCTAAACTGGCGTGTTGGCTGTTTCTTTTTTACGTGAGGGAAAATCCTCAGAGGATGTTATGGCGGACTCTTACCGACTAAAACACGTCACGTAACGCCCAACAGCCTTTGGTTGGGAGCCCCGGGTAAGCCCTCGGAAGGATGTCCCGGGACAACCAGCGTGTTGGCTTAATCACGCCTTCGGCGCGGACTGAATTGTTTTAAAATAGTCTTAATCATTAAGCTCTTTTATGATTAAGCAAACAGGGCAGTTTCACACGCTGCTTGATGAGTCTGATGAAGAAATACCTCTCCTTTCATAAACCTTAAGCGACGTAAACGAAGTTGCGCGGTCAGCTAGTGTAAGAATAAAGATTTATTTCCCGATTTCCACGATAAAATATATCTGCCGCATTTATTTATAATCTTTTTATCGTCACAAATAAGAATCTAGAATTTCCGCACCTACCGTCCGACTAGTTTTTATCCTGTCGAGACAGTTCGCGCTATTATTTCCTCTGAAGTGGTTGGTCACCATACTGGTAATATATTACCGTAAACAGACATTCGTTTGTGTTTTTGAGCTTAGATAGGTGCGAGAATTGTGTTTTTAGTATCATTGTTTAGGTCTAAAGTGGAAGGAAACTTGCGGTGGTAGAGCGTTTCAAGTGATTTTAAAAGACTATGGTTAGACAGACAAAGCTTGTTAAGAAGAACTTGAAAAATAAAGTGACGATAAATAATGCTATACTATTTTTTTTTTATATTGAGCTCGCCAAATTGACGTCGCCACGGCATGTCTCCTAGCTGGGACCCCTCCATGGGACCTGGAAGCGAGAGCCCTTGCGTCACTGTTTAGATGGCGCAAGGAGGCGCTGGAGCGGGGCCAAAGGCCTGCGTCTCGGGAAATCAAGGCCCAGCGGTCCCTGCTCCACCAGGAAACCGTGGAGACGTGGAAGGTACGACTTGAGCAACCAAAGGGGGGATTCGCCACAATCGCGGCCGTCAGACCGGTCATGGAAGAGTGGCTGGAGAGGAGACACGGTGCTCTCTCCTACCGGTTGACACAAAGACTTGCCGGGCACGGTAGCTTCGGTAGGTATCTGTGGCGAAAACAGCGGGAAACGACGGCCGAGTGTCAGCACTGCGAGGACCGCAGCGATGCCTCGGCGCTCCACACGCTGGTGGAGTGTATGGCGTGGGCGCATCAGCGCCAGGTCCTCGTGGTGGGTCTGGACGTGGACACTCCCTCGCTCGAGACCATGGTGCGAGCCATGCTCTCCAGCGGGAGTAAGTGGGACTGCGCCGCCTCTTTCTGCGAGCAGGTCATGCTCGTGAAAGAGATGACGGGGCGGGAACGGGAGAAAAGTCTTCCACCCGCGTTCCGCAGTCGGCGGCTTGTCTTCGCGCGAGGACTATCGGCCTCCATGACCGGGGGCCTGAGGACGGTTAGAGGGCGGCTCACTGTCCTTACAGAAGCAGGCCCATGACGGCAGCGTGACGTGAGGAACTCACGCACGCCCCCCTTAGAAGCGGAATTACACCCGAAACCCCCCAAAGACGCGGGATAGCACCCGAACCACCACCTGGGCGAGGCCGCAGTGGCGGCCGTAGGTCTGTTGAGAGTCCTGGGACATCCTTCCGAGGGTTTACCCGGGGCTCCCAACCATAGGCTGTTGGGCGTTACGTGAGGTTTTTTAGTCGGTAGGAGGCATAACATCCATGAGAATTTTCCCTCACGTTGAACAAAAAAAAGGGGGCTCTCTGGCAACAATTATGACTTTTTGTTGTTTTTTGGTACGGAACCTTCCGCGCGCGAGTCCGACTCGCACTTGGCCGGTTTTATTGTTACTCGTAAGCTTGTTAGCTACCACAATCGTTTTTTTGCTTAATCCCTACTAATATTATAAATGCGAAAGTAACTCTGTCTGTCTCTCTGTCTATCTGTCTGTCTGTCTGTCTGTTACGCTTTCACGCCTAAACGGCTGGAGCGATTGAGATGAAATTTAGTATAGAGATAGTTCGAGGCCCTGGGAAGGACATAGGCTACTTTTTATCCGACTGCGCAAAAGGAGGGTTATGATTTTACGATATAACGACTCTTATGCGATAACGACTTCTACGCGGTCGAAGCCGCGGGTAACAGCTAGTAGATAATATTCGACGTCTTATCCAACTGTAGTTACTTGCAGAAAATTAGCTTGATAGTAATGTATTTAAAAATGTAATAGAAATGCTGCTCTATTGAGTTTACTACTAAACAATGACAAAACTAAACTCCATTACCCAATACCTTAGAATCTCAACTCAACTACCTCAATACATCTGGATGGTACAAATCTGCATAACATAATACACGAACACGATCGAATGTAGGGAAACTTGTACAAGAGAAAGCTTGATACGATCGCTATCAATTTATAGCAGCTTGAATATGTAACACGGTATTATAAGGGCTTACAGACGTAGAATAAATAATTGTATAGCAAATACTAGTAACAAGCTATTAAGAAAATTCTTTAATCATTTTTAAATTTCATAATAACTAGTTCACACGTTTTCACCCACGTAGGTCCCGTAGCCTTTTTTAAAAATGAGGAAAATCCTAATCAATTTATAAGAGCTTACAGTGGCAGAATATATTCAAATAAGTACGATTAACACCCCCCAAAGGCGCGGGATAGCACCCGAACCACCCCCTGGGCGAGGCCGCAGTGGCGGCCGTAGGTCTGTGGTGAGTCCCGGGACATCATTCCGAGGGCTTACCCGGGGCTCCCAACCACAGGCTGTTGGGCGTTGCGTGAGGTTTTTAGTCGGTATGTTCCGGAATAACATCCTCTGAGGATTTTCCCTCACGTAAAAAAAAAATCAAAGTAGTTTAAGCCTTTTTTTAACATGAGTAAAATCCTAATCAATTTATAGCGGCTTGAATATGTAACACGGTATTATATGGTTACAGTAGTATAAATAAACTACTAACAAGCTATTGAGAAAATTCTTAAATCGTTTTTAAATTTCATAATAACTAGGAAAGCGCTCATGGCCTCGCGGACTCAGTGTTCTGTAAACGATCACTGCAGTAAGCAAGTTTCACTATGGCCATTCGTTAGATGGGTGACCCTTTGTAACATTTATTTGAGCGTTTCCATGCTTCGCAAAGAACGTTAAGCCGTTGGTCCCGGTTGCCATTAAAATGGCAGTCGTTAAGCCAAGTTCAAGGTCGTCGTTTAAGCCAATTTCAACAGCAGGCAGTCATCGCCTTTTTAGAATTAAGTGGGACAAATTCTAAAAAGGTAATATGTGGGCATATTATATGCCTCTGCTTACGCTTTCGGGGATAAAGGCGTGACCATATGCTATGCTATGCTTAGGTATAACTAGTTCACGCGTTTCACTCACGTAGGTCCCGTAGTTTTCAGGCCTTTTTTTTAACATGAGGAAAGCAGACCAAGCATAGGCGGAATAAATCGTAACCATTACGCACACATAGACATTAGAACGAATCCAGGGTCGAATCCACAGACAAAATGTCTGTGGATATGACCCGCCCGCATCCCGCTTTTTAAAGGGACCAGGTTTTGGAGCCTATTCTATGCAAATCAGCAGCCATGGAGGCACATTGGGCTAACCCGAATGATTCCCATTTTTGGGATACTTTTTGCAGATGCGCAGTGACTTAGGAGTTTCCGCCCATATCATACTTTTTATAGGGCCGATAAATCGAACCTATAAATATCATCTATACTACTTAATATTATAAAGAGGAAAGATTTGATTGTTTGTTTGTTTGCATCGAATAGGCTCCGAAACTATTGGACCGATTTAAAAATTCTTTCACTGTTGGGAAGCTAGACTCTTCCCGGTGAACATAGGCTATATTTCATTTCCGTATTCCCACGGGAACGGGAGCTACGCGGGTGAAATCGCGACGCTACAAAACCAGCCGACGCATACGGCCTTCATGTCTACGCCTAAAATGATGAATTGATGTATAATTTATACAAATTACAGTATCCTGTAAGTATGTATATTTTTGTATACCGTTGCAGATAGAGCATGAATGTAATTGTTAGTGCATGCAATCTTTATACTTAAGTACTTAATAAAATTCAAACGCCGAAATGTATTAAGTATTAACGTTAGCGTGTAACTTTTTGACCACTGAACCAATCGTGATAATTCTTTAATTAATTCGTGTTCGTCGGTATTAACAGGACAAGTTTCGTTTAAAATAAATTAATACCTAACACAATTCTCTGGGACATCCTTCAGAGGGCTTACCCGGGGCTCCCGACCGTAGGCTGTTGGGCGTTACGTGAGGTATTTTAGTCGGTAGGAGTCCGGCAAAGCATCTATGAAGGATTTTCCCTCACGTTAAAAAAAAGGTATAACATTCGGAGCGGTCTGGGCAAGTCTGAAAATATAAACCGTACAAGGAACTGTTCTTAGGAACCATGTCATCGATTTTAGAGAAAAGAAGAACTGCATAGATTGATTTTAAAAATAACTCTTGCACAGTATGGGAATCGAACCCGGTCGCTTTGAAAAATAAAACTTTCAACTACGCGTACCATCGCCTAGCCCAGGGGTCGGCAAGGCGCGGCTCGCGAGCCGCATGCGGCTCTTTGGGTGTAGACCTGCGGCTCTTTAGTTGCATACATAATTATCATATTATTCATTTTCAAGAACATTATCACCCTTTCATTTTCAAAAATACCACATAAGTCTTACTAGTAGTTAAACAAGCAAACTCGCCTAATGGTGGTTATATGAACACCATTTTCTTTCTAATAGGATTCTGCTGCAATGTCCGCAGCGGGCCATAGCCCAGAGAATATAATATCATAAGAGACGGCTTGTCTAATTCTGACAGTCCGTCGCGGAACCTAGAGGCCGCAGTTCTGGCAGAAATCTACCGGCCCAATGCTTTGGTGCGTCAAAATGGCAAACAACCATCTTCGGAAGAGATTGAAAGCTGGCGTGTTAGAGCGCGCAATGATCTCATTGATTCAGGCTAGAGATCGGCGGTAAGCATTGAGCTCGTCTCTGCCATCTTATTTATTCTGAGGTCCTGGGTAGAAAAGCGGCACTGACATACCTACCACCTCACACAGCTCCTCACGGGGCACGGATATTTTAGTAAATACTTGCATGATGTGGTAGGGATTGAGCCTGAGGCAACGTACTCACTGCGAGGACGGCGCCGTGGATAAAGCGCTGTACACCCTCGCTTTTTGTACGGAGTGGAGTGGCGAGCGTACCGCTTTAAGAGTCCTAAATTGGCCCGGTCGCGTCGCTGTCTATTATAGTTTACGCTATGTTAGACAGCGAAGAAAATTTGTTCGGCTGTTGTTTTGACGCCAACGGCAATGAGAAAAGCGCAGCGCTTTTCTCATTGCCGTTGGCGTGGTTGGTTGCCTGAGCGGGGTGACCTAACACTTCCAGTATGCCAACCTCGCAAGCGTGGCCGACGATGGAAGCTTGATGACAGCCGTGAGACTGACTAAGACGCACCCCTCATCTTCAGGCGTCGCGGCAATGAAGTTTCGGTGGGTAATATTTAGACCCCCAGAGTCGAGACTGTTGCACTTAGCTGTTGTACGCTTGCCTTCCCTGTGACCCAACAATAGTGACAAGAAGGAACATCACAGGGTTTTAGTGGGAGAATCCCACATAATAACTCAGATTTTTCTATTTAAACTTTCATGGTCACTAACACTATTATTAGAGTTAACGGGATATTTACCATGTCCTTTTGAGTATTTCCGATATTTCGGCGCTGTTGCAAGTTCCAGTGCGACTGTACAGTGAAAGTGAAACCAATAGTAGTGGTGTTGTACGACACAAACGAGTGCGAAGGAGGGTAGATCGATATATGTGCTAAGACTTTTACTTTCAACCGTCAATACTTCAGTTCCTCCGTGATCATGGCACTTGCAACAGCGCCGAAATATCGGAAATACTCAAAAGGACATGGTAAATATCCCGTTAACTCTAATAATAGTGTTAGTGACCATGAAAGTTTTAATACCTATATTGTGCACCGGTACGGGCCGGAATGTGTAAAATTAATAAAACAACTTGAACGTGCGCGGAAAAAGAGTTAATGTCTAAGTGAATCGTTATCGTTTCTCGTGAAGTGTCGGGACGCGGATATTATCCCTGTGTGTGTACAAATAAAACCTCGCAAGGACGTTCATGGTTCCGTAAACATCTTACGTAACGCGAGTGTGAAATTGTTACGTAAATTAATCAGTAACACCAGGTATAAAATTGACAAAAGTCAGTGTGAGCTATATAACATACATATGAAGTGCAGTGCGGTGTTGTCAAGGACTGATTTTGATAAGTGTGATCAGATCACGTATTTACAGGCACAACGTTCGAGGGAAATAAGTGCCTTGAAACAATCACGTAAGTTTGAATCCCTTTTAAATAAACAAAAACCAAATATCCCCCGCCAGGATAACTTACGGACTGTAATCAATCTCTCAGATAAAGTATTGACCGAGCAAGCACTCACTACACTAGAGAGAGGTTTGAACTTTGCCCCCACACCTAATCGTATTCCGTATGAAAAAGTGATCGGCACGATTGAGGAGGTTGTCCGACGAAATAAGATACCAGCCGATGACGCTGAGGTACTAAGACAAGAGGTGGCAATTACTTTGCGTCAGGCCAGGCTTCCTCAGTCGAACATGACTTATAATGAACGTTCTGCACTCCGGGACTTACGAGATGATGAGAGCGTGCTCGTATTAAAAGCCGACAAAGGAAATGCGACGGTAGTCATGAATGTCACTGAATACGATGAAAAATTACGGCACTTGTTAAGTGACGAAAATACTTATAAAAAAGTTAACTATAACCCGACCGCGAGAACGAGCCGAGGCACTGTGAAGTTAATCAAGGAATGTAAACATGCGATAGGTGAAGAGGCAGCGACACACCTGCTGCGACCGAGAACTTTTCAACCTCCCAAGCTTTATGGCCTGCCAAAAGTTCATAAACCTAACACACCTTTACGGCCCATTGTGAGTCAAATTGACTCACCGACGTATGAACTCGCCAAACATGTGGCCAGCATTTTGCAGCCTTTAGTAGGGAGAACGACCTCTTTTGTGAAGGACTCGAGACACTTCGTACAGATTTTGCATCAAACTACCCTGAAAGAACAGGAAGTAATGGTCAGTTTTGACGTTGAATCACTGTTCACTAACGTTCCCATTACTGACTGTATGGAGGTCTTGAAACGCAAAATTAGGGAGGGCGGTATTGCGATGGAATATGCAGAACTTGTGCAGCATTGTTTGACTACAAATTACTTCGTATACAGAAATGAGTACTACCTACAGATAGATGGAGTAGCAATGGGCAGTCCGGTAGCTCCAGTGGTGGCCAATATTTGGATGGAGCATTTTGAAGCCTTAGCCATAGTCAGCGCTCCATGCATAAAAATCTGGAAACGGTATGTTGATGATATTTTTTGTATATTGAAGGGTAGTGAAAATGAGGTACAGCACTGTGTGACTCAGTTTAACAACATTCATCGGAATATGAGCTTTACGTACGAAATGGAGAAAGATAGAACTCTTGCTTTCCTTGACGTGAAGATCAGTGTAAGAAAAGACGGTTCGTTGAGTCACTCTGTGTACAGGAAGCCCACTCACACTGATAGATATCTGCATGCTAACTCGCATCATCATCCGCGTCATTTGAACTCGGTAGTTACGTCGCTTACGGACCGCGCATATAATTTTTGTGACGAGGAGCACTTGAAAGACGAATTAAATCATATAAGCGGCGTGCTACAAAAGAATGGGTACAGTGGACGAATTAGACCACCAAGATGCTCGAGGAAGACTGTAAACTACAGGGTAGAAAGACAACCAGCATTTTTACCGTACATCAAGGGAGTGACGGATAAGGTCGCCAATATTCTTAAAAAAGTTTCCATAAAAACTATCTTCACCCCTTTTATAAGACTTTCACAATATCTACGTACACCTAAAGATAGTTCTCCACTGGACAGACCGGGAGTGTACAAAATTGATTGCAGTTGTGGTAGTTCGTACATAGGGCTAACCAAAAGAACGGTTACGTGTCGAATTAAAGAACACATCAGGGCAGTCAAAAACAACGAACCACAGAAATCTGCAATAGCTGAACACCTATTGGAGTCTGGTACAGACCACTGGATCGTGGTATCAAGAAAGATTTTGTGGCTCTTTAAAAATGTTGTAATTTAAAATCGTCATTTTTGGCTCTTCCGACTCAAAAGGTTGCCGACCCCTGGCCTAGCCTAGGGGGGAGGGGGTTCGGGTGCTATCCCGTGTCTTGTATAATAATAGCATTATGGAGTCGAAGTCTCTCCTTTTAGCGGTTCACCCATAGATTTAGAATTTTTCGCTACTGTACATTCTAAATCTATGGGTTCACCAGTTGTAGACTTAAGCAACAGCGCTGTTCTGGTTCGAATATTGCTTTAAAATATGTTGTTATACAAACATTTACTGCTGCAAAAAAAGAATTAAAAGCGCTGTATAAATATTGATGAATTTAGTTTTTTTATCGTTTTATTAGTGTTATGAATTTAGTGGTAATTTAATGTAAATTGATAGTTTACATTGCAATGCTACGCAATTAGTAATAGGTTATTGCGGCTTTATAATTTGACTTAGTTACAATGATGATGGAATGCCCTAAATACCGTACATCCTTCCGAGGGCTTACCCGAGCTCGGGACCGTAGGCAGCTCATGGATGCTATGTTGGACGTGTCCTATCACTGCCTACGGTCAGGAGCCCCGGGTATAAGCCATTTCCACTCGTAATAAAAATGTACCCTTCAGTCGTTTCCAAATAAATATTTTTGGTACTCATACAACGCCGCCTAGACGCCTAGAAAGTAAACTTGTGCTACAGGATGTAGACAACTGTTAACATGGTTATAATACTTCTGAATACCTACATATCATACATAGAAAACACCCGAACTCCGAAAAAATATTTGTGAATCACATAAATGCTTATTTCATGCAACCCGGGATTCGAACTAGCCGTGCAAGAGCAACGTGTTATCAGTACCCAAGTGAAAGAGGTAGAGTATGGGACTACCTCTTGCATTGAGGCAGTCAAAATAACGCCCGTATCTAGAAATGTCACAAATGATTACCAATCTCAAGACCATTATCGCGCAAGATGCTTAACGTTATCTCTCACGTTAAGTCGTTTATGTCTCTCAACAACCATCGACTTAGAACGCCAATAAATTCGTTTTAGACGTCTAAAGGTGCTGATAGACTTGAGCGTTCACTTGTAATGAGCATTCTCACGAATGTTACATTACAGTAGAGAGAGAGTTTTTAGCGAGCATTCTGGAGAGTGCTTTAGTGTAAGGACAGTTAATTTTGTGAGCTTTTGCGTCTTTCCCCGAACCCTTATCATATTCTATTTTTCCTTTTTTTTTTTAATATAAACCATTAATAAAAATAAATAGCCTCGCCAGATGGACCAATGGCCTCAAGAAAGGCGCAAGGAGTGGCTAGATGCGGAAAGCGCTGTATTGTGCCGTAATTTGGGGGAGGTCTACGTCCAGCAGTGGATTACCATGGACTGATTTGATTGATTAGTATAAATGCAGCACACGCGATCAGTAAGCATTTGTTCATGTAAATTTTTAGCGCGTTACCTAGAATTATCATGAAAATGGTCGTAGAGACGTATGGCTCTATGCTTTCATGTGTGGAAATCTCTCATAAATCTTTATGGCAAAAAACCTAGCCAGATAGGCATAGTCGGACTCCGATGGACTAAAACCAAGGGTAAGTGGTTCCCCCCCCCCCCCCCTCAAAGAAGCGGGATAAAACCCGAAGCTCCCCAAGAAGTGGTATAGAACCCAAACCCATAGGGAGAGTCCGCGATTGTGGACAAAGTCTGTGTCGGGAGCCTTGGGTTTATCCTTTCGAGGACTCCTGGCCTTAGACAGATGGCAAGGCACCATGTGGTTTTAGTCGGTAGAAGTCAGGTATATCATCCATCATGAGGATTTCCACGCGAAAACAAGTTTAAAAAAAAGGGTAAGTGACTCTGTTCGTTGTTCAGTTCGACAAATTAAAACCGGCAATGCTCGGTGTTGTTACATGTAAAATTAAATGCTCAAGTGTATCACCACCTTTACACCGTCGCCTTTCAAATAACAGCAGCAGTGCCGTGTAAAATCCTTTCCTTATCCAAAAACAACTGGCGATGTCCGATTGCACAACTTGTACTCCATAACTCAGTAACCAGCGGCCCAGTTCTCACGATTTACATACTTGTACACAGAAGCTCACTGCTGGTCAAACTATCGCTTTTGTACTAGTTAAGTAATAAGGGTAGTGATTTAGGCTGTGTTTTCGAGAAGCACGGATTTAATTTAAGGCTACCATCTGAAAGGCAAACTTGGTTCTAGCTATGCATATAATAAAACTGTTGAGGGTCGAGAGTCTGTACATGGAACATATTTTGAAAATATTAATTGTAGGGCATTCTCTAATCGATACTGAAGCCGAATATGTAATTTAAAATTTTCATGTCTGTCTGTCTGTCTGTATCCCGAATAAGTATCACGCCGAAACTACAGAATCGATTTGAATGAAACTTGGTACAATTAGAGCTTATAATCCGAGGAAGGTTCTAGGATACTTTTGATCCCGATATTTTGCGCAGTTCCTTTGGGAGAGGGGATGAAAGACAAAGCGGTTTTTTAGTTGTAACTTCTCAATGCGTGGTCCGATTCCGAATTTTTTTTCAGTGCTATAAAGGGAATACTTTAAGAAATGTTTCATACAAGTTTCAATGTTGAGGGTATTGTAGTTCAGGAATTAGAGACACCTCAACTTTCGCAAAACCTAGAATTCAAGGTTCCATTTGAATGTGAGGGTATATCTAACCGGGGCGTGTTGGCTTAATCATAAATTAATCTTTAAGTTCTATCAAACCCACACGTGTGAGGTATCTATAGAGAGGTGTTCAAAAATGCTATGGAGGTTTCTAACATCATTTTTTTCTAAAGTGGAAAGTTTGCGCAAGAGACACTTCCAAAGTGGAAAAATGTGTGTGTCCCCCCCCCCCCCCCCCCCTCTAACTTCTAAACTAAGAGAATGATAAATCGAAAAAAAAATATGATGTACATTGCCATAAAAACTACCAACGAAAATTAGTTTGAACGAGATAGAGCTGGTAGTTTTTTTTTAATACGTCATAAACCGTAATTTCCGGTTAGTGAAATCACTACCACTGCGAACGTGTTAAAACATCAGTCAAAGTTACAACGAACTATAAGAACTTTTATATTATGTTACTTGCTGCTACGAAACCCTTCATGGGCGAGTCCAACTCGCACTTGGCCGGTTTATTTAGTTTTACGTGAGGGAAGATCCTCATGGATGTTATGCGTTATCCTCCTCTCCTGCCGACTGAAAAACCTCACGTATCCTGCTAACAGACTACGGTTGAGGTAAGGCTGGGTAAGCCCTTGGAAGGATACCGATACCTTTATGTACATTGTCTTCGAAATGAAAAAGTAATAGGGAATACTTAGGATTTTCGTCTACCATGCGCAAACTAACAAAAATAACAATACCCAGATTTTCCCTCACTTAAAAAAAAAGCCCAGTGTACCGGTAAATAATATGTACTGAGTTACTTCTGTCATGAGTGTCCATAAACAGCCATTTAAACGGCTACGCACCCGTTGGATCTCAAAGTTTGGACCTCCTTGATAATCGTGATTCATTGGAATGAGGTAAAACGCGTATTTTTAAAATAGGTTCTAAGCTTTGAGGTCCTACGGGTGTGTAGGCCTAAAAACATAACCAGCTGAACCACATGCCACTGCCTACCCCTTTACACGTACGCGTTAAGATACAAGTTAACTCTCATCGTCCAGTGAAGGGTACAATACTGTAGTTCACTTACTGCCTTTCTAATGACTTGGTTATAGATTTAAATCTGTACTAGATATGGCTAAATTGGTTTATACCACGTACGCTCAGAGATTGTCTTGTGAATGTGCAACATCTGAGATTATTTTGGGAAAAAAAATAGTTTGCTAAATAAATTACAAATTTATTGTGTAAAATTTATCGGTTTCCAGCAGGAGTCGAACCTGCGGTTTCTGGTTGCTGGTTTCAGTCCTGCTTTGGACCTCATCTTGCAATCCCGGGTTCTTTAAGAGGAGCGTGAAGAGACTCATCACAAGGCCGCCAACTTGAGGACCACTGTCAGAAGTCTTACGGACTGTGAGAGTGGCCCCCAATCGCTAGATGCGCCACGGCTTTCCACCAGGCTGGTGGCGACGTCAATTTGGTGAGCTAAATATATAGTTAATAAGCTAAAGTTAATTTAAAAATTTATTACATCGTGTTTTATGTAGAAATATATGGGTCTGTTTATCAGTCTGCTGGTAGATACCACAGGATAAGCTTACACTCAATGAATTTGGATTTGAATGTGCGGTGGAACGCGGCCCGTTTTTAGCCACTATGGATGTCAAGCCGCCAAAGACAATATAACGGGTTTTATTGTCTTGGCAAGCCGCACTCGAATCGCCTAAGACCATACACAGTTAGGTGTCCCGATTGACTCATCGGAACAACGTCCCATGGTCTGAAAAGTACTTTCAGATTAAAAGACACATCTAGTACTATTTAAATCTTTGATAACGTCACATAAACATAGAACATAGGTGCATTATTATCTAAGCCTGCTGAGCCATATCTAGTACCTACTATAGATCTTTGACAGCGCTACATAGGCTAAAGTGACACAGTATGGTGCAAAATACACTACCAAGCTTATATTTAAGGTATTAAGTCGTTTTCACATAGGTAGGCAGCTACGATGGCAGACCGTCTCATTATACTGATTAATTTCAAGGCAAGTTTTCCAAAGTATTTGAAGCTTGTGGACATTTTACAACATCATCTAGCCCAAATTAAGCTAATAGAAACTTGAGATATAGGATCTAGACGACTTATAAACAAAATAAAGGCGCCATTTTTTTTTAACGTTAGGAATGTTCTACATGGATGCTATGCCGGACTCCTACCGACTAAAAACCACACGTATCCTACCTAATGCCTACGGTTGGAGTCCCGGGTAAGCCCTCGGAAGGAGACCCCGGGACTCCCAACAGACCTACGGCTACCACTGCGGCCTCACCTATATATGTGTATGTACCTATTTCTAAAACGACGAATTTTTAAGGCGATGGGGTCCCGTGTTGCTTCGGGTAAGAGTAGAAATGTCGCCACCCCAATACATCCTGAAGGTGTCGTAAGAGGCGACTAAGGGAACACTTTCGCAAAAGATCTATATAAAGAGAAGGAAGACTCGAAATGAAACCCGGTTGTCAGTAAAATAGCAATCGTTAAGCTAAGTTGAAGGCGTTATGGGCGGTTTACAAAATTTCAACTACGGGTCGCGGTGACCTGCGCCTGTCCATTTCAACACGGCAATAGGCTCAGCACCTATAACGTGGGACATAAAACTAGGTGAAATGTAGGCGTATACTATGCCTCTGCCTACCCCTTCGGGGATAAAGGCGTGACTATATGTATATACAATACAGTACAGCACGTTATGCCTTCCACACAAAACTTTCACACTAACATACATATTGTATCTAGGTACCTATTCTAACCTATATATTGAGTTTCAAACACACTTTCACTTAGTACTTACTACACTCCTAGATCTAGATCTTAATAGTGCTGTTTGCTGTGCGATGGGCCTTTAAACGCATGTAAGGAGGGTTACGTACCAAAAATAATATTCACTGAAAATAAAAAAGTAACTGACATTATTCACACAACGCTATCTGATCTGCTTGTGTTATGTGTATCAGACCACGAATATTAATACTTATAAAAAACTTTTTAAAATACATACTTATCATACTCGTACATAGAAACACTCACGACTCTCGAGACAAACATTTATGGATCACACAAATTTTTGTATCCAGTGGGAATCGAACCCACAACCTCGTGATCCATAGTAATATTTTAGAACTCTAGACAAACGAGGAAGTCAAAAACTTGCAACAAATCATGTTTCATAAAATGAGATTATACTAATAGATTTTCTTTCTGTTTTCGAATTTGTTGTGGAACTTTAAAAAATATGGTACTACCCGTTCGCTCTAACTTTGCCGCTGGCGTAGAGGCGTATACCCGAATTTTTAATTACACGAAGTAAATTGACAGTAGCTAATGTCACTTCGTCATAGAAAATATGCAACATTGTATGAAGAAGTGACATTAGTTGCTGTCAATTTACTTCGTCTAATAAAAAAATCGACTTTAGTATGAAGCCGAGCGGCAAAGTTAGAGCGAACGAGCAGTAGATTAGCGAACGACACGCGGTTTCATTCGCGTAGTTTCCGTTCCCGTGGGAATACGAGAATATAATATGGCCATATGGCCTATGTTCACCGGGAATAGTGCACCTTTACAATAATAAAAGAATTTTTCAAATCGGTTCAATAGTTTCGGAGCCTATTCGATGCAAACAAACAATCAAATCTATCCTCTTTATAATATTAGTATAGATTTCTATACATTAATCAAAATACTAATAATGGGTCCTTCGGAGGCGGCGGGGCAGGAGCGGGAGAGAACTCTCCCACCCGAGTCCCACAGTGACGTGCCTTCGCCCAAGACAATCGGCCTCCATGACCGGGGGCCTGAGGACGGTGAGGGGGCTGCTCACCGTCCTTACAGAAGCAGGCCCATGACGGCAGGGTGACGTGAGAGATTCACGCACGCCCCCCAAGAAGCGGGATGACACCCGAAAACCCCCCAAAGACGCGAGATAGCACCCGAACCACCCCCTAGGCGAGGCCGCGGTGGTAGCCGTGGGTCTTTTGGGAGTCCTGGGACATTCTTCCGAGGGCTTACCCGGGGCTCCTAACCGTAGGCTGTTGGGCGTTACGTGAGGTTTTTTAGTCGGTAGGAGTCCGGCATAGTCCATGAAGGATTTTCACTCACGTTAAAAAATGGCTCCTACGGGGATCTTAAAATGTATGTCAGAGGTGTGCAGTAAAGGACAGTTAGTGCCGTTGATGGGCTTCCATTTTGTGGTTACACGAAGCTATTATGGGCGAAATATTACACGGGAAATGATAGGCGTCATTTTATTTTCGTGCTATATTATGTGCCGCACCTAGGTATAATAAAATACCTACAGTAATATAATCACTGCGTCCTTCACATACAAGTGACTATCATTCTTCCACGCGCTGTAATCGTGAGGTTCTGGATGCATAAAAACCTGCCAAGTGCGAGTCGGATTCGCGCACAGAGTTTCGTACCAAACAAGAAAGCCGTGAGATCGTTTTCACCAGGCTACCCCTCTCTAACACGTTTATTGTGAAAGTTCAATCCGATTGACGTTGTCATTTCATTTGTGTTTTATTTCAAACTTTGAACAGATGATCCACGTGACCTAGTGACGTAGTTTAATGCAACAGAGTCACAGACTACAGACAAAGTCTCGACATAAGCCCCTCTTCACTCTATTTTATAGAGAGGGGCTAAAAGCTGCAATAAATCACGACATGCCCCGACAAACGGACCGGTCATAGCTAAAGTGCTCACTGCAGTGATCGCTTACAGAACACCGAGTCCGCGGCGCTAAGAGCACTGTACTGTATTTCAATCGCTTTGCACAAAAATGTAAACAAACACATTTGATCCTATTTATCCATAGTTTCTTGCAATTGAGTATTCAGCCTGATTATATTCCAGTATCCAGGAGTCATACAGTGTTCTTACTGCTCGTTCGCTCTAACTTTGCCGCTCGGCTCTATACTAAAGTCGAATTTTTAATTAGACGAAGTAAATTGACAGCAACTAATGTCACTTCTTCATACAATGTGGCTTATTTTCTATGACGAAGTGACATTAGCTACTGTCAATTTACTTCGTCTAATTAAAAATTCGGGTATACGCCTCTACGCCAGCGGCAAACTTAGAGCGAACGGGTAGCACAATCATTTCGACACCAAATAACTTCTTTATGATAGTTTATTTTCATTTAAAATAAAGAAAGGGTCTAAGAAGGTTTTTACAGGGTCGGCAGCGCGAGTGTGGCGCCTCTGGTGTTGCAAACGTTCATAGGCTGCGGTGACCACCAGTCCTTCTGGTGGGCCGTATGCTTGTCTGCCACCTTAGTGGTATAAAAAAAATACCTACTCAGGATAGTAAAAAATTCAATAATTTGTCATACTATATTTTTCTACTCATCTGTCTTAGACAACGATTGTCAAAACATGACATGTTTACATTATTACCAGACCTTTATAATGTTTAAAAAAGCTTAAAAGTTTATGGAAATACATCTAAAGCCAAGCCTTGGGCACATCTAGTTAAACCATAGGACCTAATGGACAGTGATACATATTTTTCCTTACTATCCCGGTTATATAACTATAGGTTAACCAAATTTTACACAAAACCATAATCTTAAGCTAGTTACCAAACCAATAAACGCTTTGTGCTGTAACTTAACCGTATCCGCATACATTTATATCCATAGGTAAATTGAGAACGGTCTACTTTACACAACAAACAACGTGCTAAGTGACATCCAAGTAAGCTTATTTCACTTAAATATAACTTACGCGAACAGTTAATGCCTGAATAAGACATATTTATAACTTAATCTTGTGGTTGGGATTGAGAGCTGAGAGTAGCGGAGTGGGTTTAAATTGTAAAATATTTAGTAAAAGTCAATAAACTAAAATCGCTGTCGTATTTTCGTTGGAAAATAAGCTGTGAAACAGCACAAGTCTTGGGAACTGGGAAATCGATGAGAACATATGCGATGTTTGATAAAGACTGTGGATATTGAAAGGCATCCGATTATATTTTGAACTCAAAGTACCAAAAGATCTGAAAAAGAGACTAGCTAGAGATTTGAGGAAGAAAGAGTTATGTTTTTTCATCGACAAAGAGAAAGAAAGAATGAAAAGTATTTAATTTTGTCATCAGAATAGACACATAAATTACTAGAAGAGGTATATGGTCCTATGATTGGACTTGTCCTTTGGCAAAGCAGTATTGATTTGGAATTTTGGAAGAACTTTCAAATTGCGATGCAGGATTCTTAGCATCAATGTAGATCGATCGCTCTTCCGCACAACAGATCCAATACTAAAATTATTGAAAACGTTGAAAACGCTTATCGTTACGCTTATCACAATGCCAGCACTATTCAGATTTGGCACAGTACCTTATTATAGGGTACTTATATTATAATTTATGGCAATTAAAGGGCACATGGACAGTATTATGTTTGGCTTGGCAATATAGTATATTGCCCATATAAGTTCCAAATCTATATTGACAAAGCTCAGTATTGTATGTATTTTGCAATCATTAAAGTTTGTGGAATGCGGATACAATTATTGTTTTAACACTAATGTAGAATGCTTTTATATAAAAACTAGTGGACGTCACGGGTTTTCACCCGCGTAGTTCCCGTTCCTGTGGGAATACGGGAATAAAATATAGCCTATGTTCACCGCAAGGAGTGTAGGTTCCCAACAGTGAAAGAATTTTTAAAATCGGTCCAGTAGTTCCGGAGCCTATTCGATGCAAACAAACAAACAATCTGGTTCTATATATGTAAGTAGGTAGTTGGACAATAATATGCAATCAAAAATAGCGCTTTTTTTTGCAATTTTAGCGAATGGATTTTTTTTCATAAATAATCTACATGCTAATCTGAATTGATTCGTCGAGTCCTGAGAGACTACACCTAGATCATAATTTTGGAAACAGCCCATTGAGAATTTTACGCTTAGAAAGCAGTATTAAGCTAACCAGTTCTTCTAATCATATAGGTATCACTACATAAGGTACATCACTATAACTATTTATTATCACGAACATAATGTATACGACTTCAGCGAGAAGTAAGTTATAATAAATACTTATTTTATTGTACTCGAGTAAAGTTTTCCGCCAAGGGCCAGGTTGGTTGTTATTTCAAGATTTTAAAAACAATCGGTACTTATAGAAATAAGAACTTATATTGTATTGAAAACGGGATTTCGCATATACACCTGTCACCTAGCAGAATCTCCAGCCTACATGCATCAGTCGCTTCGGAACCACGATAGGTGTAACCCTATCGAAACGTCCGTCGGTGAACAAGAAGGTACCGAAAACCTTTATTTAATCAATACATCTATACTTATAATAAATCTGTAGAGAGGTCAATTCTGTACATGAAATATATTTTCAAAATAACTATCAGGGGGTGATTAGTGATCGATACTGATGCCAAAAATGCAATCAGTAAAATTTTTGTCTGTCTGTCTGTCTGTCTGTCTGTATGTTCCTTATAGAAACAAAAACTACTCGACGGATTTTAACGAAAATTGATACAATTATTCTTCATACTCCTGGGCAGGTTATAGTATACTTTTCATCACGCTAAAACGAATAGGAGCGGAGCAGCAATCAAGAATGTTTTGAAAACGGGGAATATTTTTTACCGTCTGAGAGCTTCCGAGGCGGTAAATGGTTACAGTTAGGTAAAAATTATGTATTACGAAATTGTTTCTCTTAAAAAGTTCTAAAAAAAAGTCCGCGACAGCATATGACTATCTTTTAAGGTTCGCTCACAATAACCTAATTTGTCTATCTCTTAAGGTTTGCTCACGATATAATAAAACTGAAGAGTTTGTTTGTACTAGGATCTCAGAAACTACTGGTTGCATTTCAAAAATTATTTTACAGTTTAATAGTCCATTTATTTAGGCTGGCTAATGGCAATACAACATCACGCTAAGACGAATAGGAGCGGAGCAGCCATGAATAATGTTTCGAGAACGGGGATTATTTCTTTCTTTTGAGAGCTTCCATTGCTGACGCTGCATAAATAGTTAAAGTTACGTAAAAATTGTATACTACAAAATTGATTCTCTTAAAAAGTTATAAAAAAAGTCCTTGACAGCATATGCCTATCTTTTAAGGTTCACTTACAATAACCCTCTTATTAAGTTTTAAAGTATGAGCGACGTGACGGGAGTAAATTTGGTCTGCAGTGGCAGCCAGTCAACTGAACGATCAAAACCGGCCAAGTGCGAGTCGGACTCGCACGCCATGAGTTCCATACCGAAAAACGGATGGGTGGAAGTAAAAGCGACGGGAAACATTATATCACTTTAACGAGAGGTGTTAAAGTCACATCCTTCTCACTCTCATGTGATGCGCCATAATGAATACAAGCGACGCGACGCGACTATAATAAGCGCGACGGGGGTAAATGCAACGGGAAACATTATAATACCTAGGTACTCGAAATATTAATACCATACCTCACTCTCATGTGACGCAAACGAAGTTGCGCGGGTCAGCTAGTAATATAATAAAATTATAGAAAAGTCAAACATGTAAATTGGAAATATTAAAAAAAAACTTGCTGGGTGTTAAACATAAGATAACGAAGACGAAAATTGGCGAAAATATAGTTAGAAAATTTTTTGTCGGTTTGCTTTTCTTTGTCCGGAAGGATCTCGAAAAGTATTCAATAAGCGCGTGTTAGTTTAAAACAAATGTTAGAAATAAGAATTGTAAGCTAACTATCTTCAAAACATTTAGCTATTTTTATTTATTACTACTACCTACATACTATATTTACTAACACTATAACATGTATATTTATACGACGGTGTACGTACACCTTTTCCGCAACCTGCAGCGTCCGCGTCCATCTGCCGCGCCCGTAATGTTACCGTTCAACAAATTGTGGCCAGTGAGGGGACTGTATCGATAGTTTTGCTACATTAAATTTGTATAAGTACTTAATCTTTCTAAATATTAAAATTATTATAAATACGGAAGTCTGTGTGTTTATTACGCTTTGACTCGATAATGGTTTATACGAGTATAAGTCATTTTTATGAACATCAGAGATAAAAATGTCGTTTACTCCGCCATATCGTGCATAGTTTTATGTGGCAATTATTGAGAACTTTGCCAAAAACCAGTACTTATTAATCTATTTTGCATAAATCTTGGCCTAGAGCGTATAAATCTCAAGCATATTGATCTCCCTGCCTCGGTTTTCCCAAACGCCTACAGTGTGAAGTTCTTCAAGAGGGGTCTTAGAAGGTTTTTACAGGGTCGGCAGCGCGAGTATGCGAACGTCCATAGGCTGCTGTGACCACCGGTACATCTATTGGGCCGTATACTTGTCTGCCACCTTAGTGGTATAAAAAAACATTTTTAGGAGATACATATCGTGGGTAAGAGTTACATTTCGTCTTCGTTTTTAAAACGCCATGAGGTGAAATCGGGCAGTTTACAAGTATGTAACTGTTGTGGAACAGTACTAGAGGTTTAATTAAATATGGATATTCAAAGGCGTTAATGTCTTTGATGCCACGAACCCTTTTCGTAGTCAATTATAATTACGGTCCATAAATAATCTCTGTTTGTGATAATCATCCGAGCGGTGAAAACTAATAGTACAATTAGCAATTTTTTTTTTCACATTATTAGCATTGAATCATGATTTATTTTCTTGCTTAAGTTAAACTTTTATTATTGAAATTTCTAGATTTTATAATACAAAACGAGTTCAAATATTTCAGACTCCTTTAGTCGCTGACCTGTATGAAGTACCCTACGCAAACTGCACTTGAAACACAAAATATAGATGCAATTTTTAGCAATGTAAGTTGCTTTAAAAATATTGGTTCACCAACCCATTATGTGGGACAAAAATATAAATGGTTAAATGTTGGTGTTTAGTTTTGTTCTGCATACTTACCTTTTTGGGGAATAAAGCATGACAGTATGCGTTTATAAGTGCTGTTTAATGGGTATCTTACACGTAACGAGTACAGTGGCGAGACAGTGCCCTCGGCCGAGTACTCGGCACGTATGAACATTTTGACGAGTGACTCGGCGGAGCAGAGTGGCGAGAGAGTCACTAGAACTACGATAAAAACACTTGAGCCGTTCACCCCACTCTCTCGGCCTAGTATCGTTTTACTGTCTCCACTGTACTCGCTACGTGTAAGAGACCCATAATCTAACTAAACGATTTATTACTTTTATCGACATCACAACATCGACACATGCCCGTCTCTAACCGCATAGGTGCGGTTCTATGTCCTAGATATACACTGCATAATATATTGCAAACCGCGCCTTCCAGCGCATCTGTCAATACCATATTTGCATTGACATTTGGTAAAGAAGTGGTACTCTTTGGAATGGAATGGATAAATATAAATAAGCCAGAACTGATTAAGTCAGAGTGGTATGAATGTATTTAGAAATATGTAATGAAGGTTTATCAGTTGCTCTGGAAACAAATTCAGATAAACCGTGTTGAAATGGACAGACGCAGGTTGAGGCTACCAGCATTTGAAATTTTAAAAGCCTTCAACTTGGTTTTTAACGACTGACATTTACTGTCAACCGGGATAAATGCTGCAACAAGATAGCACTGAGTAAGAAGGGGGTGAGTAGTAAGGTGAGTAAGGAGTAAGGTGAGTAAGGAGTAGGGTGAATAGAAGGGGGTGATTCGTCGGCGAGCCAGAAAGCTAATCTAAATCGTTAGCTCGTTAGTTCGTCTGCTCGCGTTGGTGATCCATTTGCGTGCCAAAAAATCCACTGGCGGGTTCCTGCACCTCGGACTTCGAACTCAAGCGTGTCTTAAAAGCCAGTGAGCAATTCCGTCGATTTTTGAGTACGTAGACTTTTAAGAGCTGCATTGGCGTCGGCTCGCCTTATTAAGAACCACAGGCGGTTTATTTTGCACCGCGGATTTTGAATTTCAAACACGCACATAAAGCCAATGAGCAAATCCGTCGGTATTTAAGTCCACAGACTATAAAAAGCTCCACGGTTTAGACGTTTAGTTAGCGAGTTCGTTGGCGTGTCGGCAGTTATGCCCAATCCAGTTTTGCATTTGGAGGGCCGTATGCTTGTCTGCCACCGTAGTGGTATAAAAAAATCCTTTGGCGACGCTACGAGCGTGTCATTTATATATGATCTTATTTATCTTACTGAATAATTTATAGTACTTAACTCAATACTTTCATGTTTATTTATAAAATGGTTTAAAAAAGTCTTAACAGCGCGTGCGGCATTATGCAACACGCGATTACTTTAAGAGCAGTTGATCAGGGCATAAATATTTAATTGTCATTATTATACTAATACTTTGTAAGCCAATGTTCAGAAAAAGATCTTAGTAGTAAAATGTCTAACAACGTCAAACGTATTTTTAACCGACTTCAAAAAAGGAGGAGGTTCTCAGGTTATTCGTCTGTGTGTTTTTTTTATGTATGTTCACCGATATTTCCGTCAATTATAGACGGATTTCAATTGTTTTTCTTTTGTTGAATAGGGTTTACTTCTGAGGTGGTCCCATTTTCACCAGGTCAGGATCTGATGATGGGATCCAGGAGAAATCGAGGGCAACCACCGAAATTTGTAGAGACAACAGTTTGTTAACCTTTTGATTAAGTGCTTTAATGTCCTACAATTTAATGAAGCTCTGGAGTCGATCTGATGATGGAATCGAAAGACAGGCGAGGGAATTCCTTAACGATTTACAGCAGCAGTCCCGGATTCGGCAGTAGCGTAGAAAGGAGGATTACGAAAATTTACAGGACTTTTGAAAATATTTACGGTTCATGTGCTTTTTTCTTCTATTTTGTATTTTTTTAAGACTGAAGCCATGTTACGTGACGAAGTTGCAATAGTTAGTTTTGGGACGCTTTCTATATCCACCAATCGCAATCCACCAACAGACGGGTGGCGTCATTATGGCGAGCTCAATATAAAAGCGCTCGTGGCCCCGCGGACTTAGTGGATCACTGTGTGGCAAACTTCAATGTGACCAAAAAAATTCATGTGACCACTTTGTGACATTAATTTGAGAGTTTCCGTGCTTCGGAAGGCATGTTAAGCCGTTGGTCCCGGTTGCCAGTAAAATGGCAGTCGTTAAGCCAAGTTGAAGGCCTTTTTAGGCGGCTTGAAAAATTTTAAAAGCAGGCAGTCACAACCTTCGCCTGTCCATCTCAACACGGCAATACGTCTTACCACACCACCTATCACGTGGGACAAATTTTAAAAAGGTTAAATGCGGGCATATAATATGTCTCGGCTTACCCCGTCGGGGATAAAAGCGTGACTATATGTATGTAAATATATAAACAAAATATTATTACTGTTTAATTATATTATTATTACCAACAAAACTCAAAAACACGGATTTTTATTGATTCTGAATTAAAATTACCATCACGTAAGTAAGTATGGAAATGGCGGTTGTAAAACTAATTGTTTTTAACCATTTAAGGTAAATTAAAAACAGGTAAATATTAAATGTAGGTATAATTTGAATGTTGTTACGGAGTCTTAAAAAGCCGCTATAAAATGCAAATTGATAACTTAAATATTTTTTAAATAACATACAATACAATGTATAATATAATATGCGTATAAGGTCTTTTTTTTTTAACGTGAGGGAAAATCCTTCATAAATGCTATGCCGGACTCCTACCCACTAAAAACATCATATAACGCCCAACAGCCTACGGTTGGGAACCCCGGGTAAGCTCTCGAAAGGGCGTCCCAGGACTCCCAACAGACCTACGGCTAGGCGGGTACGGGTGCTATCCCACGTCTTTGAGGGTTCTTTGGGGTGTCATCCCGCTTCTTAGGGGGGGCGTGCGTGAATCTCTCGCGTCACGCTGTCGTCTAACTCTAAATCCTAAGGCATGCTTCTGTAAGGACGGTGAGCAGCTCCCTCACCGTCCTCAGGCCCCTATAGACCAAAGCGACCTTTACTGAAGGGAGCCGCCTTTATATGTATACTAGCTGACCCGCGCAACTTCGTTTGCGTGATAAGTGAAGAACCGCTCGACCGATTTTGTGCAAACTTCACATAAACCATCTACTAAATAGTCCGAACAAAGCCTAAACATTTGGTTTGGATAGGTGAGCCCGTTCTTGAGTTATAAAATTACAACGAAAAGTGGCATTGATTTTTATATATATAGATTTAAGCACAGGGCGGAAACTCCAGATTGAATGTGTGCGTGTGATCAATAAAATGTAAGTAAGTAAGTAGTAAAAAGTAAGTAAATATGCTTTTAAAGAATTTTAAAACACCGGCTTCAGCTACTGCTACATACTGTATTTTAAATGATAGGTACCAACCGACAGAGTCGTTCATAAGGAACAATTTCTTTTAAACAATTAGGTATCTTTATTAAGGTAGATAGCGTAGTATGAGAATGTCCTAAAAACAAACATTTAATAGTAATAAAACCACGAAATCAGGTCCAATATTGATAGCATTGGATTTGCCAATTAGGCAATTATTAATTTTATTATTATACACTCGTAGGTCATATAAGAGCCGTATAAAAGTAAACATATAATATGATATCGAACACATACTTGTATACACTTGCCGTAGCTGTTTCAAAACGGCTTTCACTCTCATTTGACTCAATTAACAGGGACTATGTGAGGGAAAGGACGTTGTATATTAATTTTCATTATCACCCTTTCGACCATGTTAACTCGAATCGCCGCGGTAAAAAAAACGAATTCTTAATGTGCGTCAAAAATATTTTTTTAAAAATGAAAAAAATAACCCCCGTTTTAATTAAATATTTGTATTTGATTTCCGATGCCAAGTCATCTCATGAAATTTGGAGAGTCAATTTTGTTACACCCAGTATTGTTATAATACCACAGGCGAAGCCGTGGGCTAGTATTCGAATATACGGTATTGCTACTAAAACTTCTAAAATAAAATAAAATAAAATAAATAAAATAAAATTTATTCCCTTTGAAATTTTTAAAAAAATTATTTAGGTTTGTCAAAATTTTTGTGACTCTACCGGGGGTTCGGAAATGCTACAGACTGAGAAGAACACCCCAAGAAACTCAGTCCGGTCCCTCTTATTCATCTTAGTATCTAATACAGTTTTCTTTTTTAAATGTAGAAAGGAGCAATTCGTGTCACTGCCAGGCAGTCTTGTCTTCTAGAAAGTCTTTAATGCTATAATAAGCTTTCTGGTACAATTTAAGTTTTACTAGTTTTTTAAATTTATTAACTGACAAACCTGTTATGGCTGTCGGCAATGTATTGTACATTCGAATACAATTGCCCGCAAAAGAATTGCTTATTTTATTAAGCCTAAATCTAGGTACAGCCAATTTATTCTTATTTCTTAAGTTTAGGTTATGGATATCACTATTTTTAATAAATTTACTGTTATTTTTATGAGTATATAATAAGTTTTCATATATGTACTGTGAATACACAGTAAGGATGTTGATATCCTTAAACTTTTCTCTTAATGACTCCCGAAACCCCATACCATAGATAGCCCGGATAGCCCTTTTCTGCAACACAAAGATAGATTCGATGTCGGCAGCGTTACCCCATAATAGTATGCCATAGGTCATGACACTGTGGAAGTAGCTAAAGTAGACAAGACGCGCTGTTCTAATGTCTGTCAGTTGTCGGATCTTTTTAACGGCATAGGCTGCAGAGCTCAGTCTGCCCGAGACTCTCTCGATATGAGGCCCCCACTGCAAGTTGGAGTCTAACTTTATGCCCAGAAAGACAGTTTCATCGACCAATTCTACTTGATCATCCCTAATCTTAATACTGGTGTTAACGAGCCTAACATTTGGCAAGGTGAATCTAATACATTTTGTTTTAGTTTCGTTTAACAATAAATTATTAGCGTTAAACCAGTGGACTACCCTAGAGAGGGCATTGTTTACTTCGTCAAGATCGCGTTGTCCACGTTCAACTTTAAATATTAAAGATGTGTCATCAGCAAACAAAACTACCTCGTGATCGTCTCTTATAAGGTGAGGGAGATCATTTATGTACACTAAAAATAGAAAAGGTCCCAGAATTGAACCCTGAGGCACCCCCATTGTTACAGCAGAACCATTTGACTGTTTACCATTTATAACTACTCTCTGTACTCTATCTCTAAGGTAAGAACTAATTAAATCCAAGGCCGTCCCCCGGATTCCATAATGATCAAGTTTTTGAATTAAAGTCTGATGCTGGACGCAATCGAAGGCCTTAGATAAGTCGCAGAATACACCATAAGCATCATACGACTCCTCCCAGGCCTCATATATACACTCTTACAATTTGATTCCAGCATCCGTGGTAGACCGACCGCGCGTGAAACCGAATTGTTTAGTATGGAATAGTTTATTTGTATTAAAATGATTTTGCATTTGATTAAGCATTACCTTTTCAAAGATTTTACTAAACGTGGGTAGTACAGAAATAGGACGAAAATTGGACGGATCTGAGGTGTTACCCGATTTAAACAGAGGAGTTATTTTACTAAACTTCATTTAGTCAGGAAACACACCACTATCAACACAATTATTAAATATTATTGATAATTCAGGGGCAACCATTTCAATTAACGAATTAACTAAATGTACAGAAATTCTCCAGAGGTCAGCAGTTTTCTTAATATTTAAAGATTTAAAAGTTTTTATGACAGTGCGTAAACTAATTTTACTGAATTTGAATATTTCATTACAGCAAGGAACATTTGCTTTTAACAAGGATTCTGCTATTGGGGTAGAAGAACCTAGGGCTCTGGTCAAATCTACTGGAATTCGAGAAAAAAATTGTTCAAATTCGTTAGCGACTTCGGCATCTGTTGTAATTATGTTACCATTTACTTTAAGTTTAAAATTATTATCATTCGATTTTGCTTGGCCTCTTTCTGCGTTAATTATTTTCCAAGTAGATTTAACTTTGTCTACACTATTGAGAATTTTATTACTTATATACTTTCTTTTGGCTGCTAAGCAGTCTGCTTTAAACTTTTTTGAATAAGTTTTAACATAATTTAGAAATTCATCTGTTCCATTAAGCTGTCTTTCTGAGTATAGTTCATACAGTTTTTGTCTACTTTTATGTATATCCTCAGTGGCCCATTCACTGAAGGCTGGCCTATCACCGATTGTGACTTCCTTAGACTTGAATACGGAGTTGAACTCATTGTAAAAGGAATCAAAAAATAACTTATACATTACATTTGGATCTAAGCCAGTGTCTAAAAATGGAAGTTTATTGCAAAGTCCAACTCTCATACGTTCCAAGCGGTCACTAGTTACTGGTCTACATAATATTTTACGTCTTTTAACTTTTTCTCTTGTGATCTTGAAAGATGCTATTTGCCCAGTATGATCTGATTTTATCTTATTTATAATACTCTTACTTTCTGGCAACATATCACTGTATATATTGTCCAGACAAGTAGCTGTTGTATCACAATATCTAGTAGGCTCTAAAAATAAGTTAGTGAGATTGTGTGATTTAAATAAATTTAAGATATCATTGGTCTGACGCGTATTTATAAGTATATTAACATTAAAATCACCGCACACTATTAGGTGTTTATTAGTTTTTCCAAGTTTAAATAGCACTTTATCCATTACTTCCTCAAACTCACAAAAGGGTGAGACTCCAGGTTTATATACGCATACTACTATGAATTGCTCCAATTCTACGCACGATATTTCAACTGTACACTCTACAGAGAGGGACACAACATCTTTCCGTTCCTTATATTTTAATTTCTTATTTAATAAAATCAACGAACCCCCCCGTGTTGTGTTGACCCTGCAGAACGCACTACCAACCCGGTGACTACTGAAACTGAACATGAGCTCATACTCCTTACGCATATGTTCTGTAAGACAAACAATTTCAATATTTTCTGAGCTCATGAACAGCTCCAATTCAAACTCTTTGACCTGTGTTAATGTTGCAATATTATAATGCACCAGGCTGATGTTATCTACATTTTTTAATTTAGTTTTGTTCGGAGGACAGTTTCCGATAAAATTACGGTTTGCAATTAAATTTAACTCCATTAATTTACAATTTTGGCTAGAGGGTAATTCCTCTGTTGTCCCAGCAGTTAATTTAAATTACTTGGAACAGATTCCAAAGTCCTAAATCTACTCTGCTCAAATAAAGCAGTTTTGTCAGCCAAGTTTTTGGCTACAGAATAAAAATAATTAAATAGCAAACTTGCTATTTGTCTTTTATAATATTTGGGTAGACAATACCTACCCTTGTGATTATTATAGACTATAAACTTACTATGTGACAAATTTGTGTTAAATACAGAATTAAAGTCAATTATATTAAATTTATTATTATACTGACTTATTAAATTTAAACGCAAATTCATCTTATATCTAAATGAATTTTCCGAATCTGGCACACCTTTTATAAATGGAAGTGTGAACATTACAACTTGTATGACATTTAAGTTTAAGATGTAATTCATGTATAGGGACAAATCATCATTGCTAATTTTCCCCCTGTTTGCACAGAAAATTATTATTTTACTGTTAGCTTCAAATTAATATTCTAATATCTTTTGCATAATACCACTTAATGAAGCACCCGGATAGCAATTATTAATAACCGAGTAATAACTTGAATTTGAGTTTTGTTTTAAAAATGAACTTAGATTGGTACCAATATCATCACTAAATACAATTAATTTAGTACAACTATTACTATTATTTACACTGTCACACAATATATCCACTGATGTACTGGGCGAGCATGTGGTAATGGGAGCTAGGGGCTCAGCGATAACCGGTTCGCCCTGGGCCTCCACCGGCTCAATTGCTTTAGGGCAGTTAATATTGCATAAGTGGTCATTTAGGAAACAATTAAGGCGCTCAGTGTTATCATTTGATGTTTTGAGTACCTTGTCTATTGTTAAAGAACATTTAGTAAAGTCCTTAAGGGACCATTCATATTTTTTAGTCATATATTGTAGCTCAAATTGCAAACTTTGTATTTTTGACTCTAATTTCTGTGTGTCAGTGCAATATTTTAAATGGCTTTGTTCTAGTTCTAACATTGACAATTTAGCTTGTTCTCTAAATTTTAAACAAGAACCTATATTTTTACAGTTCTTGATTAACATTTTATGGAATTTTAATTGCTTTTTTGATTTTTGTATGAACTTTTTAATTTTTAGATATTTTTTTAGTTTATTTCTGCTGCAAAACAAAACCGACTTGTCCTGTTGATATGGACTGTCACCTGTAAGATCTATAGTAGTCAAGTCCAGGTTTTGAGAATTTGCAGAAGGAATAAACTGCGGGATACCACTCATTAACTCACTAAAAAGATTATCGGTTTGTTGGGCAGTAACTTTCTCAGCAGCTTCTTCCAGGTGTGAGATCTGTCCCTGGGCATCCCTTAGCTCCTGTTCCAGAAAGGTAGTCCTCCTCAAGGTTTTCTCATACTCGTCACTGCACTCTTGGAACCTATCTACAATTGACTGAAGGTGGTCCCGCTCCGCAACAATGTCATCATAACTAACATGAAGTCTTGATAATTCGCATTTTAATTTTTTTGTGTCATTCAAAGCGTTTATCAATAGATTTTCATTTTCCTCTCTTTCCTTTTCCAACTGTACACAGAGCTCCGTTTTAGATTTAAGCTCCAGCAACACCAACTGAAGTTTGGGCTCTTCCTGCTGGCGGCCGAGAGCTCTGCGACTACGGGTATTCATATTATTAATAAGTAAGTGCAATTAAACGCGAATTATATGATGGAGCTCCTTGTACAGTTTATGGTAAGAAGTAACAAGGTTATGTACCGGCAATAAATTATACCTACTTAATATTTTTATGTACTTACGCAAATACACCAACCGTCGTCAACGTCGAGTAAACGCTTATACAAGTATAATAATTCTACTCACGAGAAACAGTCGATTTATTATGTATTTACGTGAAAAAGAAAGCATTTAACATTCGAAAAAAAACGGGTACCTGACTCGTCACCTCTTACACGAAAATACACGGACAGAACACTTTTATTATATTAATCTGACTATTTTAGGACACTATTAATGCGATGATAATGGTTTTAATTGGTTTAAAATTGTTTAAATACTAAATAACTAATTAATTTTAAAAATATTTTCAGAGAGCTAAAATTTTTGACAGTTCGATAGTGTTGCCAGACTCGGAATTCAATTCCGGGATCAAGTCCGCCTGTTCGGACGTGGGTGGCCTCGCTTACGGCTTCACAGCATCCAATCACTTTCAGATCCGTGGACCAATTAGAGATGACATTTCCGTCCTAGTATCACCGTCCTAGTATCACAGATGAATTGTCACGACACTTTTTCATCTAATAGGTCCAGCAGATTTCAATATCTCGACTTTGAAGTCCATTAAGAGCTGGGATTTGCCAAAGTGACGTCGCCCGCTGATGGAAAGCTACGGCGATATCGAGCGAATTGGAGGCCACTTTCGCAGATCTCAAGACTACTGATAATGGTCCTCGAATTGACACAATGATCCCTACTTCCCTACCAATATTTTAAATGCGAAAGTAACTCTGTCTATCTGTCTGGCTGTTCCGCTTTCACGCCTAAACGGCTGGAGCGATTGAGATTAAATTTGGTATAGGGATAGTTCGAGGCCCTGGGAAGGACATATGCTACTTTTTAACCGACTGTGGAAAAGGAGGGTTATGATTTTACGCTATAACTACAAAGTCGTGGGGAACAGCTAGTATACCTTATAGCATATAATTGGGCCTTCAAACAGTTAGAAAGTAGCACACCGCGGCTAACTTGAATTTTGACTACTTATTTGACTATTTTCGGAATTTTTGGAAAAAATCAGCCCCTGACATTTTTAGCCTGCTTGTGCTTGAGCGGCAGTAATTAAAGAACCATAAAATGATAGTAGACTGTACTGTAAGCTCTTGAAAGCTATTTTATATACATACATGCATGTGGTCACGGCGTTATCCCCGAAGGGGTAGGCCGAGGCGTATAAAGTGACCACATTTCACCTTTTTTAGAATTTGTCCTACGTAATAGGTGGTGAGCCGTATCGAGATGGACAGACGCCTAAAAAGGCCTGCAACTTGGCTTAATGACTGCCATTTTACTGGCAACCGGGACCAACGGCTTAACGTGCATTTCTGAAGCACGGAAACGGTTAAATAAACGTCACAAAGTGGTCACATGGATGGTCACCTATACAAGGACTGGCTACAGTGAAAGTTCCTTACTGCAGTGATCGTTTACAGAACACTGAGTCCGCGGGGCTACGAGCGCTTCGTATCCTATTTTGTCTATACTAATATTGAAAAGAGGAAAGATTTGTTTTATTTTTGTTTGTTTGTTTGTAACGAATAGGCTCCGGAACTACTGGACCGATTTGAAAAATTCTTTCACTGTTGGAAAGCTACACTCTTTGCGGTAAACATAGGCTATATTTTACTCCCGTTTTCCCACGGGAACGGGAACTACGCGGGTGAAACCGCGTGACGTCCGCTAGTTGTTTCAATAAAAAGGTATAATTATAATAAAACGCATTTATTTGATCGAAGTCCGGTAATACACATCCGTGTCGTCCTGTCGGCCTTGAGTACGCACGATTTGCGCAGAGTCGACAGTCTACGGATAAACTGCCATGCTTTTTCTTGGATAGTAGGTACGTATGCTTTAAAATGTATATTATACCTAAACTACTAATCTATACCACAGTATAAAGAGTACTAACCAGTATTGTAGCTCCCTACAAACGGACGAAGCGCAAGCTATACCTACGATTCTCGTTTTCGGCAGGCCTTTCAGCACGTTAGCAGGCGATTGTGCCGAGTAGACGAATGGACGGTGTGTCGTTTTTTAGATAGTAACCGCGCGTGTTTTATTTACTAAAAATATTTAATATGACAACTAGAGTCTATTGTGCTTGTTTTGGTTGCATGAATTCGTCAATACCCAGAGATAACGTTTTTTAGATTACCTGGAAACTCCGAAAGGTAAGACTATAAATTGATTTTACTTAAGTACTAATTGGTACTATACTACTACTAGTTGACTAAAGTTAAACAAAGTGATTGACACGAGTGAACTGGGTAGTTACATGAAGTAGGTATGTTTGTGTTTAAAACTAGACTTGTGCTTGCTCAGTCAGTGAACGGTGCGATCCAATATAGTACAATATCCAAAAAAAACTAGTTCAGAACTCTAGTACGTGTAGGTAGTACATTTAGTTCCGTAGTCAGTTCGTAGTTATTTAATTGAGAGCAATGATTTAGGTATGTTTCAAGAGTATTCATTTCTTGTGGATGACCGATGTTACAGTACACGCTAAGTGTACTGTAACATCGGTCATCCACAAAGAAACAAACCGTATGACTTGGATTGACAGCATTTTTGTTACCTTTGATTTTTATTACACGCATAGAGACAAATATGAACTTTCAAAATTTAACACAACTTGACAATGTACGAAAAGTACTAGTGTACTAGAGACTGACTAGTACTTTCAAATCGAATCAAAAATTTAACGCAATGATTATAAAGACTAGAATTCCGTGATTCTATCACTGACGAAACATGTGATGAGCCGATTATTATTGTCTACGCCGCTTACTCGTTTTCAAATTTCTATACCCGTCTCACTCCATCGTTAGTAGATAACGGGCGCTGCGCCGCCACGCCACCGCCCCGCGCCGCCAGCCGTTGCGGAGATATTATATTATTACTCACAAAGTATTTTTTTGTTTAAATAAAAAGGGTACATATTTACTCGAAATTGAAGCCGGTTGTCAGTAAAACGACAATCCTTAATACAGATTGAAGGCCTTGTGGGCGGATTGAAAAAATTGAACTGCATTATGCTCACTATATATACGCGTACGTAAAACTATAAGGTAAAATGTGGGCGTATACTATGCCTCTGCCTACACCTTCAGGGATAAAGGCGTGACTATATGAATGTATGTATGCACATATTTACAATCGCAATACTAAATAGAAAATCAAAGTAGGCACATATTATTAAAATGCTGTAGGTGGGCAGCCCTATCGCATGCTTACGTACCGCGCGGCTGTAGGCATTTATTTCTAAAACCCGGCCGAGTCAAACTACAGTATACAGTGTCTATACATTTAATAAAATGATAGAAAAGTCAAAACTGTACATTGGAAATATTTTTAAAAAAATTGTCGCTGGGTGTTCAACATAAGATACCGAAGCCGAAAATGTAGTTAGAAAAATTTTTGTCTGTTTGTCAGTTTGTCTGTTTGCTTTGCTTTGTCCGGAAGGATCTCGAAAAGTACTCAATAGATTTGATTCAAATTTTGCACAAATATTAACTAGGGGTAGGGTCTTCATATAGGCTATATATTATCACGCTACATATCATAGGGGCTAAGCAGAGAGCAATCAAATTGGCATTATAAAATAATTTTCACGCGTACGAAGTCGCGGGCAACAGCTAGTATAAACATAAATTGCAAAGGTCTGTCTGGCTGAAATAGCGCGGTGCGTCTGTTACGCATCCACCACTGAATCGATTTCGGGCATACGCTACTATTAACACCGGAAAGAATTTTGTGTGGGGAACAGGCACTGGAAAACCTTACAACGCTTGCCTTAGAAAATATCAGAGACTTAGCTGTTCCCCGCGGCTGACAAAAGTCAACATTTTATCGATTAACGTGTGTATTTTTTGGAGCGACAGTAAAGGAAGAAACTGTGACAATATTAAGTAGATACTTGAGTCACCGGGAATGGTAACGGCAACAGTGTCTCTAACTTTTTTTTTTTTATATACTACTTAGGTGGCAGACAAGCTTACGGCCCACCGGAAGGTTGGTAACCGTAGTCTATAGACGTTTGCAACACCAGAGGCGCTACACACGCGCTGCCGACCCGGGCGCAGGTTGTGACGACCCACAGTTGAAATTTTTCAAGCCGCCCTTATGGCCTTCAACTTGGCTTAACGACTGTCATTTTACCGACAACCGGGACCAACGGCTTATCGTGCCTTCCGAAGCACGGAAACGCTCGTAAATAAATGTCACAAAGTGGTCCAGGTGGTCACCCATCCATATCCGGCCATAGTAAATGTTGCTTACTGCAGTGATCGTTTTTTTTTTTTTTTATACTACTTAGGTGGCAGACAAGCTTACGGCCCACCGGAAGGTTGGTAACCGTAGCCTATAGACGTTTGTAACACCAGAGGCGCTACACACGCGCTGCCGACCCGGGCGCAGGTTGTGACGACCCACAGTTGAAATTTTTCAAGCCGCCCGTAAGGCCTTCAACTTAGCTTAACGACTGTCATTTTACTGACAACCGGGACCAACGGCTTATCGTGCCTTCCGAAGCACGGAAACGCTCGTAAATAAACTCGTTTACAGAACACTGAGTCCGCGGGGCCACGAGCCTTCAATAGATTTTTTATTTCGTCTGAAAAATATCCAACGCCTATGAAAAAGATTTAACTTTAAAAGTCACAACAAGACTATAGACAGTCCTCAAGTTGGCGGCAATGATGTGCCTCTTCACGCTCCGCTTGAAGAAAATACCAAATTACATTGTAAGTTACAACTCACCAATGGTTCGTGGTCTTCTTCTAGGAGTCGGCGGGCGTCGCTTGAGGCTCAAGTCAACTGGTTCCAGCTGTATTGGTGGTCCGCAAGCCTGGAGCAAAGAACAATTCCCATTAATTTATAATATAGATAGGTATAAATGGTCACGCAACCACGCGTGAAGGGTTGGAGAAATATTGCTAACTCCTTTTTATGGTTCCGTACCAAAAGGGCAAAAACATAACCCTGTTCATGAGACTTCGTCGTCCGTCTGTCTGTCTGTCCGTCACGAGGCTGTATCTCAGGAACCGTGATAGCCAGAGAGCTGAAATTACAAATTTTACCGATGATGCATTTCTGTTGCATGGAACCGTCTGGGCGCGAATCCGACTCGCACTTGACCGGTTTTAGTTTGATTTGATGTTATCAGGTTTTAATGAAGAAAACCTTCGGAATTTTACAAATAAGATACGATGCAAGGATGTGCGATAATTTTGGGACAGTACGAATCCGCCGTGACAACTGGTAACGCAATAAAATATAGAGAAGCACTCATTCATAGCCCCGTAAATACATTGTTCTGTACAGAAGTACCCTCAGGACCAGCAGAACCCTCAGGACCAGCAGTCCTGAGATTGGTGATCCACTTTGTGTCATTTCGATTTATAAGCTTTCTATATGAATGACTGTATGTGTAAGTGTTATGAAATTTCCTTAAATTCTCGATCCTCATATTCGAAGGCCTTATTGTATAACTGTACGAAGCTAGTTCGACGAATTTGTACAGGGCTATGTTTTGGGCTGTCTTCGCCATAACCTCGTGAAGGCCAGCTATAACTCAAAGGGGTTAACCTACCTTTATGTACTTAGCAGAAAATGGAAATAAACTTTTTTGAAAATAAATCTTTATAATAGAAAAATACCCAGAATCTCGAGACAAGTCTTTATGCGTCACACTATTTTTTCTCCCGTGGTGGAAATCAAACCCACAACCTCGTGATCCGCAGTCACACTTTACGACCTTTAGACTTACAAGCAGTCAAGATGTCACCGCAACTTTCTATCAGGCTATTTTTAGAGAGCTGAGTTTACCAGGCCAAGGTTATCTCATCAATGCTTTATATTCATCGTTTAACAAATATATTTGCTTATTACTAAATACAATGTACGTGAATACTCGCCGCGGTAAATACATCAATCTTGGCGGACCATCGCATGCGCGGCCGGGCACATGCAATATTGCAAGTGGGGTGGGGTTTTAATGCTAGCGATTTTATTTCGTGATGTTATTTGTGATCGTTACAGTAAAACAACTGATCAAATAATCTTAACTAGGTGATTCGGCAAGTCCTTTACTATTTTTACTTAGAATGGACAGAGGCTCAATTAAATTTTAAATTATAGTAAGTCACTGGAATATCACTGTCACAGTAACATAATGGAATTTACATGGAAAAATATCGATAAATTTTTCTAAGAGTTTTATAAGAGTGCAAATTTCGAAAAATGCCATTTCGATGCCTCCAAGGAACACTCCTCTAACTCAAAATTTTGAAATTTTCGTTTTTTACCTAATTTGCTTTAATATTATCTAAGGATTAAGCCCCCCAATTTTTATAAAAATATCATGAGAAACAAAAAAGTTTTAAGATTTACAAAACTCTAAGTATATGTACTTCCAGCAATCATGGGGTAGACATGCCACTACCTCAATATAGCGGAGCGTATGCTGAGCGCACGGGCGGCGGCCCGCGACTGCCCGCGAGGTATATTCCACCAACTACGGTTGGTGGGATATACGCGCGCGCTCGTTTGTTTATCGTCGCTTTGGTGGTGAAGAGAGTCAAGCCACAATTTTACTCAAAATGAACTAAATATGCCACATGCATAGAAAAATTTTGTTTTTATGGTGGAGAATAGAGCTAACTGCCAAAATAGCTTGAGAATCTCGAAAATTGAGGTCACTTTATGGCCACCCCCTGTCTTTAATTTCACCAGACGGGGTCTTCCAAGCTGTTGGACTAAGACCTTGGAACCCCTGTTTTGCTCGATCACAGCCTCGACGACGCTGGTGCTATGTCGTCTGAGGTCACGTCGTATCAGCTAGTGGAGCCTTAGGTTCAAATCCCACTGGTCTGACGAAGACGTGTGCAAAGATGGCATGTCTCATCTTATCCTCTTAAGTTCAAGTCTTGGGCGAGAGCTTAGAGCACCTGTTATTGCTTTTTCCGGACAAAAACCTTCGGGACTATTGCTGCAGCGTCCTGACAATAATATCAACTTTTTATGGGGCTTCTTTTTAAAGAATGAGTTCATCAAGAAAAGCTTTTGAGACTCAAGAAAGTTGACAAGCCCCCAGTCATTCCTACGCCCCACTGCTAAGAGGCTGATTTTCATTTTGCCGCGTTTAGTACTGCCACTATGGCATTAAAGCCCCCCATTACAACATTGTAGTGAGTCTTGGCATTACGGTCGGGGCATACACCTGGATCCCCTTCAGGAAGTACCTGTTGGTAAGACTTAGTATACTAAGGCGAAACACTGCTGATCTCCACAACGATGCTAACGATTTTCACCACAAAGTCGACACCACCCTCGGGAGAATGCCTTCCGTCACTTTCTCGAAAGTAAAACAGGTCCTCGCACAAACCCAGTATGTGCCGGTTTATGCGACCTAGTTCTACCTCGAGTTCCATGAGCCGCTCGTCCAGGCGCAGATTGGCTCCTTTGAACGTTGCCAGGGTTTGGTAAAGGGTTTCTTGCGAGTTTTCCTACTCTACACCATGATCCCGTCCGTTAATTGGCAGGTGCACCACCGGCAGGTGAAGCTGGCTTGGACCCCGGGGATGTTGGTGGGGCCCCATCGCACCTAGGACTTTTTTAAGAAAGTTACAATTCCTACCTCTTGCCATGATTTTATATAAACCTTAATGCTTCAAGTGAGGATGTTGATGAAGGCCTATTATTAGTAAAGATTTTTAACAAATATCTATATCTTTTATTATTACTTTGTGCCTAGTTATTAATGAAGATAATTTTAGTTTTATGTAAATGAGGTCCTAACTGATACAAATTGCAAGCATTGATTCTAAATTTGAAAATTCTAAATAGGTCTATGACACTTATATCTTTTCACCACCATGTTTATTAATTAGGAATGTTCAAAAGATTTCACTAGTGAAAAGAGACAAGTGCAAATTTGCAATTAACCGAAAAACCCGTCTGCTAACAAAAGGAATTATTATAACTAAAAAACAAGGAACATGTTTACCTAATGTAATGCCACTCTTGTTAAAATTTTACTTACGCTTTGGAAGTTGTAGACTAATTATTATTTTTAGTTCAATCTCGACACTTAAATGCTCGTTATCTCGAAAATTGGTAAATGTGGCTTGACTATCTTCACCTCCAAAGCGACGATATACTGTGATTTACTATGTAAGAATATTCATTTCTAGAAGTTTTTAAGTTAAAAATAATTATTTTATTCGTACGTACTGTATGTTATTAAGAAATTTTTAATTATTAAAATAAATAAATATGTTTACAGTAAACTTTGTTTCCATTTATTTACATACATCTATAAAATAAAAATTAAAAGTATTATGTAAAATTCTAAGGTTTTCGTTGTTATCTACTAATACAAAACGTTAAGTCCGTACCCTTTATGAGTTACAATCCACTATATATGATTATTAGCAGTTTGTTACACGGCGTAACATTTTCTTGTTATCCCAACTACAAAACTCCAACTAACATAAATTGATATAAATTGGTTTTATTGGCAGAAAATATTGGTTAAAAACTGTAAATAAGTTACAAATTCGATTTTAGACGTTAGTTACTATGTGTATTTTATTCTTTCAAGGATTTTATTTATTATTCTGTATTATCTAATATTCCCTCATATATTCCTCCAACTATGAGTTAGTGGAATGTATCCTAATCTTGAACTTGATTTTTTTCGGTTACAATCCGCTAACTGGGGCTAACTTTAAAATTAAAAGGATTTACAATTTACTATAAATGGGGTTTGAAGCAAGAGTAAATCACCTAGTAACATACAAAAAATCATGAATATATCTGCATTAATAAAGATTTTATCGAGTTTTTTCGTTCAAATGCTTCTCGTGTAAACCTATGAATTTGAAGTTAGAGGAGTGTTCCTTGGAGGCATCGATTTGAAATATTCATAAAGCAAATGGCATTCTTAGAGAGACAGTGGAACGACGTTAGTTTGTGCTAACATAAAATAGGGAAATATTTCGTCTAGAAATCTCCGCGATGTTATGCCAAACTCAAACCGATTAAAAACACACGGTTAACACCTTTCCATCTAGGGCCTTCAGGTAACTCTTCACTTCGGGAGGAAGATGTCTGTCAAGTAATGCTCGCTAAAAAGGCAGCGGAAGCGGAAAGGGAGCGGGAGAGAAAAAGACTCCCAGCCAGGCTATGGTAAGACACCGCGTGGTTTTACCCGGTAGGAGTCCGGCATAACGGTCATGAGAATTTCCACACGTGTATAAAAATTATATCTGTTATATTAAATATCTCGTAACAATAAAATCCCGCGTGGCGACGGGCCCCATGTGGCAACGGAAAAGAGTAAAAAATGTCGCCACCCCAATTCCTCCCGAGGGTGTAGTAAAAGACGACTAAGGGAACACTTTCGCAAAACGATCTATTGTGTAGAGAAGGAAAACTCGAAATGAAACCCGGTTGTAAGTAAAATGACAATCGTTAAGCCAATTTGAAGGCCTTATGGGCGGCTTGAAAAATTTCAACCGCGGGTCGTGCTGACCTACGCCTGTCCGTTTCAACCCATCTATTTCGTGAGCGTATACAATCCCTATGCCTACTCCTTCGGGGACAAAGACGTGACTATATGTATGTAATATACATCTTAGCCCGCCCGCACTGCGATCACACATTAACAAGTACAATCGCGCGTGCAACTTCATACACGCCCTCTTCACTCCTGCTTTGCACTTGTGTAATATCACGATTTTTATTACGGCTGGTACTTTATACTGCAATAATTAACGCTATGTAGGTTTCAATTGAAATCTGGGTGCGGCTATTAACGGCCAAAGGTACCTAATGTTAGTTGTTTCGTGTTGAAGGGACGAAAAGTTTCTTTATGTCTATATTTTCATGTCGTATTTTATACCGCAGGGGTTCGGCATGACATTCATGAGGATTTCCACACGATAGAAACGATAAAAAACTGGCCATGTGCGATTCGGGCTCTGTACCAAAAAACGGCAAAAACCCAATATAATAATATTCTTTTTCGTTGTTATAACGGCTACAGAAATACATAAATCCACAGATTCAGAATGTTTTTCTGATTTCTGTGCATAAATCTGTGAAAATATCCGCTCTCTGGCTATAACGGTTCCTGAGATTCAGCCCGGAGATACACAGAAAGACAGAGAGACGGACAGCGGGCTTTTAGTAATAAGGTCAAGGTTTTTATCCTTATAAGTAGAACCGTAAAAGTGATCGATTTTCTCGACATTGATCTGTCGTCTGACCTCTCAACGAGATAAGGGCCTTCACCAAAACCCTGTTGGTCAACAGATACACCATTTGCAGTTAAGGTTCTCTTAGGGAAGAAGATCTCGTCACGGGACATCCTTCCTGTCACGGGACATCCTTCCTGTCACGGGACATCCTTCCTGAGGGCTTACCCGGGGCTCTCAACCATAGGCTGTTGGGCGTTACGTGAGGGTTTTTAGTCGGTAAGAGTCCGGCATAGCATCCTACGAGGATTTTCCCTCACACAAAAAAAAAATGGGAAGATCTCGATAAAGCTAGACTATCGGAAGGTACCTATAAAGAGCTCTACCTACTACCTGTGAAGGAAGCGCAATAAAATTGCCGGATATGTGTAATAATCACATGCAAGGTGCGCCTGGGCGCGGCAAATTTCCTTAGAAAAACATCCTCGCTGTATTGGCGTTGAGAAGGATGTAATTAACCATCATGATAATGTTTTGCAAGGTGAGCGAAACCTATGTCTTGTACAGACGAATTTGAGAATGCATGGTCAATCCGAAACGAAATTGCTTTGCACTGAGAATTGACCCCATCTCTCGGATAACATTGGAAGTCAAGTATCTAGCGTTGCCGATTTTTTTAATACCTCACACAGGAACGCGATTATTGTCAAAATAGCAACTCATTTATCTTTTGAGTAATGTAAATATGGCATCTAGTATATTTTTTGTGATTCTAAGGTGTCTATGCAATATTATATTAGAGTAAAGTTGCGCCATCTAGTGGAGTCTTTGTGAATTTGGACTCAAATGTGCATGAGATTATAGATCTTAAGGGGCCCATGCAATATTGGAGGTGACTGTACGTAGACAAATAATCGTTCCTCGAACTATGTCTCAGGCGTTACAGCAGGCAGCAGAAATCCATCGTAGAACGATAAAAAAGAATGGGGGGAAAGGACCCCACTGCGGTCATTGTCGCATCATTGCGGTTGGGTCCTCACAGCATATGAGAGGTATAGATGTTGCTGCCATACAGTCCTACTCCTGAGGATACCGAAACACATGTTGACTTTTTAGTCACGTTGTTAAGCGGAGTAGTGCTCATCACTCAGCACTAGCTGACCCGCGCAACTTCATTTGCGTCACATAAGAGAGAAAGTAAATCACCCGTTCCCGTCGTGAGTGACCAAAAAAAGCGCATAAAAAAAAGCACGCGGAAACGGGATAAAAATCTTATGTCTGTCTTCTGGTTCTAAGCTACCTCCCCACCAATTTTCAGCCAAATCGGTACAGTCGTTTATATAATATATCTATACTAATATTATAAAGGAGTAAAGTTTGTGTTTTTGTATATTTGTTAAATTGTAAGGGGTAATCTCGGGATCTACTGAACCGATTTTAAAAATTCTTTCACCAATAGAAAGCTACGTTATTGTGGAGTGTCATAGGCTATATAGCATCACGCTACAACGAATAGGAGCAGAGCAGTAATAGTAAATGTTTCAAAAACGGGGGAAAAGTATTTCCTTTTGAGAGCTTCGTTGCGTGTGCTGCGTAAATATTTATAGTTATGTAAAAAATTTGTACGGGACGCGACGGGAACAGGTAATGCTCTCTCTTATGTGAAGAAAGACTTCTCGCTAAAGAAGTTGCGCGGGTCAGCTAGTAGATTATAAAGATGAAATATTTAATTGTTTGTTTGCATCAAATAGGCACCGGAACTACTGGAAATTCTTTCACTGTTGGAAAGCTACACTCTTTGCGGTGAACATGGGCTATATTTATTCCTGATTTCCCACGGGAACGGAAACTACGCGGGTAAAACCGCGTGACGTCCGCTAGTTTTTAACAAAAGGTACAAGCGTTGAAAAGTCAAGGGGGTGCGTTTAGTCCCTCTATTATGATTCTACTATCGTTTCTCTGTTGAGCCAGAGGAACTTGGCACACTGCCAGCTACAACCTCGGGTTCTTTAAGCAGAGCCTGATGAGGTACAACATTGAGCCGCCATCTTAAAGGCAGTCTTGCAGACTTTGTGAATGGAGCACTATTCGCTAGATGCCATGAATAAAACCTATCCCTGTAAAACCAGGGCATGTTACACAGAACACACAATTTGTACCTGTATATATTACGGACTACTGAACGATTTAATCAATTTAATTGCTTATAAACTATGCCACCCACTCGGTAAGATAATACTCTCGATTTATTTGTAAGTAATCGATACTCTTGTCGATTCGATTAAAACACTTGTACCTAGCCCGTGATGGCTCCAATATAAATGATCACGCGTTTTATCCCCGAAGGGGTAGGCAGAGCCATATTATATGCCCATGTTTCACGCTTTAGCCCCTCTCTATAGAGTGCAGAGGGGCTTATGGCGAGACTTGTGTCTGTAGTCTGTGACTCTGTTGCATTAAATTACGACACTAGGTCACGTGGATCATTTGACAAAAATGACAACGTCAACCGGATTGAACTTTCACAATAAACCTTTTGAGAGGGGCAGTCGGATGAGACCGTCTCACGACTTCTTGTTTGATTTTGTCGAGGTGGTGAGCCGTATTGTCGTGTTGATATGGACATGCGCAGGTTGTGACTGCCCGCTGTTGAAATTTTTCAAACTATCCATCCATAAAAGCCTTCAACTTGGCTTAACGACTCCCATTTTACTGGCAACCGGGACCAATGGCTTAACGTGCCTCCCGAAGTACTTTTCACAAAAATAAAGATTAACATAGCTCTGTAAATTTTGAAAGTCTATTTGATAAAGAGGATACGCAAGTGCAAACTCATTTTTGTGAAATGAATGAAATTGGCAATGAAAACGACATTAGTATGGAAGAAATAATGGAAGCATTAAATAGTATGAAACTAGGCAAGGCTGCTGGGATTGATAGGGTTTCCGTTGAGATGCTGAAAGCAGGACGTGGCGTGGTGATTGACCAGCTGTACCGCCTTTTTAATCTGTGCTGGAGGAGTGGCAGCGTACCAAAAGAATGGTCCAAAGCCGTCATTGTGCCGCTGTACAAAGGAAAAGGGTCGCAGCAAGAGTGCAAAAATTACCGCGGCATAAGCCTGCTCAGCATCGTCGGTAAACTGTATGCGAAAGTGTTGATAAAAAGAGTGATGAATGAAAGTGAAGGAAAAATGTGGGATGTTCAAGCAGGATTTATGAAAGGAAGGGGATGCACGGATCAGGTCTTCTCCTTACGACGCATAGCAGAAAAAGTTTTGGCGAAAAGCCAAAAGGTATATTGCGTATTCGTAGATCTGGAGAAGGCCTATGACAAAGTGGTGAGGAATGAACTATGGTCAACATTGTCTTTGTACGGGGTGAGCAGCAGCTTGATACGAGCACTGAAATCTCTTTATGAGGGCTCGAGTGCTTGTGTCAGGATCAACGGAGCTTGCACGGACTTCTTTAACATAGAAAGGGGTGTGAGACAGGGTTGTGTAGCGTCACCGTGGCTGTTTAACCTGTACATGGACAGTTGTTTGAAAGAATTGCAAGAGAGTGCGTGTGGTATAAAACTGAACGAGCTGTCCATCAAATGCCTCCTATATGCTGACGATCAGGTGATCTTAGCTGCATCGGCGGAGGAGTTGCAGTTGATGGTTAATATTATGCATGAGGCGCTGAAAGGTAGAGGAATGAAAGTGAATGTAAGTAAGACTAAAGTAATGGTTTTTGAAAGAGAGAAATGTATGACGAATTGCCCTATTATTATCGAAGGGCAAAGAGTGGAACAGGTGAAAGAATTTGTATACCTGGGTTCAAAATTTACGAGGGATGGAAAGTGTGACCAGGATATTGAGAGAAGAGTTTTGGCAGGAAATCAAGTGAATGGGGCGATGCATACCTTTATGAGCAGTCAAAACGTGTCTAAGAAGGCAAGAGTGGCTGTGCATAGGGGTGTGCTTATCCCCACACTTATGTATGGTAGTGAAAGTTGGGTGTGGCAGAAGAAGCATGAAAGTAAAATTAATGCAGTGGAAATGAGAAGTCTGCGAAGTATAGCTCGAGTGAAATTGATGGACAAAGTAAGAAATAGCGTGATTAGAAAACAATGTGGTATAACTGAAGATGTAGTGACAAAGATAGAAAAAGGGATGCTTAGATGGTTTGGACATGTTGAGAGGATGGATGAAAATAGACTGACTAAACAGATCTATAAGGCGAGAATGAATGGGCAAGCTGGTAGGGGTCATCCTCGGCGTACGCATGGTAACCAAATTGATGACCTGCTGGAAAAAGGCCAGGTCAAGAGCACCCTTAACCGGCGAGCGTGTATGAAAGCACTTATGAAAGTAGAAGAAGCGAAAGTGGTATGCCAGGATCGTAGCAAGTGGAAAGCCATAGTCTCTGCCTACCCCGATGGGAAACAGGCGTGATGATATGTATGTATGTATGTATGTAAATTATCAGTGTGTCTAGCATGTGTTATAGATGGGTGACAGCATTCTGGCATTACCATTTGAAAGGCCAGCCCCATTAAGGCGTTGATTTCAATTGCCTGTACCTTGGTATTGGATTGGTTAAGCCAAGTTGAAAACTAATGGGCAGCTTGAAAGTTTTCGGATGGAGTCAATGTAGGTAGTTCCTATCTCAACCTGTCTAGCTCAACAAAGCAATAAATAAATATATATTTGTGGTCATTCTCACACAACATCATCTAGCCCCAATTAAGCTAATATAAGCTTGTGCTATGGGATCTAGACGACTGATATACATACTTATATATTTCTAAATACATACATTTTTTTATACATGCAAAACATCCAAACTCCGAAACAAACGGATTACACAAATATTTGGACCGATCCAGGAATCGAACCCAGGAGCTCCAGCGCCGCAGGCAGTATCACTACCGGCTACGCCACAGAGGCAGTCAATAGGCCCATGTTTGTGGGACAAAATACAACTGGTTACATTTGGACGTACCTATAGTATGTCTGCATTCACTTTCGGAAAAATACGTGACTAAAATATCCAGTTTGTATAAAATTCTTACACTATGTTTATGAGGTTATTATCAGAGTTTCCAGAAACTCCAAAAATATAGAGCCTTATTTAAAAGTAAAAAAAAAGCTTCATCTTATTTCAGTCATAATAATATTTAAGCTTGCAACTCGCTCTACGCAATAATGATTTGCAGAAACTCCATACTGGCCATAAAACGAAACCCTTTTGATTATAACAATTTTAACAACGATGCGGTAGTTATAAATTCTGTAACAGCAATAAACACCAAACTTTCCCGAAGAAACCCGAATAGAAATCGGTTGAGCAATCATCCAATCCCGTCGCCGTATCAGATAACTGACAAATCAATAGATCAATTACAATTGGCCCGTTCGAGCGTTCCAATGTTCCATATATTCAAATCGATGTATCGCATTGGTCCATTTAAATTTGGAATTGATTTCGAATATATTTCGTAACCGTATTTTGCTGTCAGCCAGTCCCGATCTTATATTAGATAATGCATGAATATGTGCAGAATAAGTGGCGGTTTATGAATCTTATTCGATTGTGGCTGTTGTTATCGGTAGAATCAATTTTGCTGAAGACAATAGCAATAACTCCGGAGTAGCAATAACAATATAATAGTAAGGAGAGAAATTAATAGTTTATCGTTTTCACACATTCTAAGACTTCCTTAAGTTGGCTTGATGCTATCGGCAATAATAACATTGACAGTATAAAATTTGCCTATCGCTGTCTACTGCTGGACTCAGCTGGATGTCAGCTTCCGCTAGTAATTTTGAGAGGATCTTTGTTCTTTTCGCCATGACTTCATCAATCAACAGGTGGAGTTGGCTTGGCCGCCTAAGGATTCACAGTAGACACATTTTGTAAGAAATTAACACCAAAAAAGATGATTGACACGAGACGCAGATTGATAAAATGGAGTTTTTGGATTATACCACCTTTGTCAGAAGCTTAAGTCCTGGGGTATCCTTCCGAGGGATTCCCGGGGCTCCCAACCATAGGCTGTTAGGTAGGATACGTGTGGTTTTTAGTCGGTAGGAGTCCGGCATATAACACCCATGTAGGATTTTCCTCACGTTAAAAAAAAGCACTACTAGTTCGACTAATAGTACGTGAAAATATTTGGATGTTTTCGGCTGAACGGATCTGACTTAAATTTGGTACAGGAATGGATTATAGTCAGGTCGGAAATAACACATTTTTCCCCTAGAATAAGTTCCCATGGATTGTGGGAACGGGAACAGAGACCGACCGCGGGAACTATCTAGTAATAACATAAAGCCAGAAAGTCATAAAACACTACCCCACCACCCGTCGAGGGAACGGACAGCCATCGCAATAATATTGACTTGTAAAGTCGTTATAACTGGATTGATATTGAGTATTAAATATAGATGGACATGGAAATGATGCCGTGGGATCTGGGCTGTTGAACACGCCATGTTCCTGTACCAGCGATGATAAATGGCTTTGCAGAAGAATCGCTTACGTGTTTTAAGAAAATTCTGTTTGGGAAGTCTATTATATTATCTTTCGTAGGGTAGGAGGCATGTTTTTTTATACTACTAAGGTGGCAGACAAGCTTACGGAGCTGATGGAATGTGGTCACTGTAGCCTATGAATGTTTGCAGCACCAAAGGCGCTCGCTCACGCTGCCGACCCTGCAAGAACTTTCTAAGACCCTTTTTGAAGAACTCCATACAGTAAGGCGTTTGGGAAACCCGAGGGTCGGAGATCATTCCACGATCTAAGCGTTCGCCAAAGGTAGGCGCAAGTCGCGCAAGAAACGCAACGCCTTTATCCCCGAAGGGGTAGGCAGATGCATATACAATACATTTATCTTTTTTTATAATTTGTCCCCCGTAATACGTGTTGAAAAGGCCAGGTGCAAGTTGTGACTGAATTGTTGAATCGATTGATTGATGATGAAATCTTCAAACCGCCCATAAAGCCTTCAACTTGACTTTACGACTGCCATTTTACTGGCAACTGGGACCAAGGGCTTAACGACCTTTCGAAGCACGGAAACGCTCGCAAATAAATGTCAACAAAGTGGTCACTTGTTGGTCACCCATCTAAAACGAGTCATAGTTAAAGTTGCTTACTGCAATGATCGTTTACAGAACACTGAGTCCGCGGGGCCACGAGCGGATCTATTCACACAATGAAGATATATAATATAATTTAATGAGCTGTCAATCACTGGAGATCGGCCTTTAATGGCGTCAACTGGCATCGGTATTCTCACGGTTGTGTGGAAACCGTTGGCAAATTGACAAGGGCATAACCTTAAAGTTACGCATCCAAGTTATTGAGGCGTATTTCATACAATATTCTGAGAAATATTAGCAAAAAACACTCGATTTTTGATGAAAATATGTTTAAAAGTTTTGTACCATTAGGACAACCCTTCCGCCAGATGAACTGACGAGCTGGAAAAAGTCGCAAAGGACTGGGAACCCTTTGTCCACTCAAATCTATTAAAAAGATCCATCATGGATCTCTGTGGACATATCATGTAGGGCCTGGATGCGGAGACGCCGGACCGTTTATTGTAGCGTAATTTGTGCCTTACGAAGCACGGAAATGCTCGCAAATAGAAATTTCACAGAGTGGTCGTCCATCCGACGACCAGCCACAGTGAAAGTAGCTTACTGCAGTGATCGTTTATAGAACATTGAGTGCGCGGCGTAACGAGAACTTACTAGGACATCTGATAATAACGAAGAAAATATCTTTGTTTCAAATAATTTGATAGAATCCCAAATTTTAGAGATCCTTAGCATATATTCACAAAACAAAACAAAAAAGTATTTTATTTCACAAAAAATTGGTGACGTATTACATAATTAAGTATACTTAACTAGAGGACAAAAAAATAACTTTTCTTTACATGCAAACTATAAATAATACTCGGATATGACCCGTCACGTCACCATTATGCAGAATAGGGCCCCCTCTCAGCTTAATGCTGTCTCACGGCAAGCATAATATCAGCGCTGATTTTCAGAGGAGACCAGTTGGGACATGATGACGACACGACAGTCTATTTATTAAATAGGAAATACAAATAAATATTCAACTTTAAAGATGATGACACGAACGTATGTGTTACAAAATACAACCAATGATAGATGGCGCTTACCCCACCCCAACATAGTCAACATTACTATTTAATTGTATAATTTACATATTTTACATGATAACTATGTGTTTTGTGTTATATCGAGTCCTTAAATTATTAATTACAATTATCCATAATTGCTAAGTTAGTTTTGTTTAATATTGTGTAATTAAATGGTATTGTCTAATAAGCAGCTTCTGGGGGTAAATGTATAAAATGGCGGGTAATCATATTGGGAGCTCTCTCTTCATTCTGAACGATAGATAGGCGGTAACGCTGCACAAATAAATGTAAATGTAAAGTTGTATTTTCAAGTTTTATTTTATTCCTGAAGTGTAACTATTTAACATATGTTTACTTACCTCCATAGTAGCGGGCAGCACGACGCCTCCTCGACGCCCCGCGCCCACCCGCTCATCCTAAAACAAACAAAATATCATACATTCAAGGTGAATAGTAGAGATTTTTATACTACTAAGGTACAAGGTCTCTCGTCGCGGACTCAGTGTTTTGTAAACGATCACTGAAGTAAGCGACTTTCACTTTCACTAGCCAGTACTTGGATGGGTGACCATCCATGTGACCATTGTGACATTTATTTGAGCGTTTCCGTGCTTCGGAAGGCACGTTAAGCCGTTGGTCCCGGTTGCCAGTAAAAATGGCAGTCGTTAAGCCAAGTTGAAGGCCTTTTTAGACGGCTTGAAAATTTTCAACAGCAGGCAGTCACAACCTGCGCATGTCCATCTCAACACGGCAATACGGCTCACCACCTATTACGTGGCAACAATTCAAAAAAAGGTGAAATGTGGGAATATAATATGCCTCTGCCTACCTCCTTCGGGGATAGAGGAAAACCCCATGGTGTTACATAATGTTGCGCTACCGATCATGTTACCGTGTTGAGAGCAATATGGGTCAAACTGTGGCTATCGGGCTGCGGGCCAATTTCACAAAAGTGACTTTCCGATATTTTTTGTCAGATTTCGAAAAAAAATTCTAAGTGTTGCAACTTGCTTAATAAGTGCCTTCCTGTCCTAATACATAAATTATGTACGCCATGTATCATCACGCTATGACTTAACGGAGTGGAGCAGTAATAATAAATGTTTAAAAAACATTACGTAAGTATATATATTTATTATCTAATCGTGTCGTGTGTTAGCAGAAGGTGGTGTCAAGAGCCGAAGGAACCGACGTGCATGCATGAAAAGAAAAATGAAAGTTGAAGAAGCAAGTGAGGTGTGTATGGACCGTGCCGTGGGGCGCTCGGTTCTTTCTGCCTACCCCGCAAGGGATTTGGCGTGAAGATAGTAGTAGTAGTATACATTTTCATACATTGTAAAGACCCACATTAATGGATTTCGGCGCTACGGGTTTATCGCTGTCACGAACATAGTCGAAGGTACAGTCAGTAGTCAATCACGCTTGATGTATGGGAGTACCCCTTATTTATGATTTTAGTAGGTAGGTACAGTCTATTTAGATATTAAATCAAATATCTAATTTGAACATTTTCATCAAAAGTACGAGTGTACGTATTTATGCAGCACCGTTCAGATAATGCTTTTGCTGGAGAAGTTAATATAATTTAATGGAATATAATTCATATTCATTTATTCATTGTTTGTTACAGGTTTTTAAGATGTTATAAAATTACAATAAGATGACTATATCATATGAATTAACAAATAAGATGAGTACATCATATGAATCAACGCGTGAATACATGTTATTGATGCAAACGAGTTTTGTTCCTTTCTTAATGGACATAATCTAATTAAGCAATGAGTGTATATATTTTTATGATGTTACAATTTTATGCTCTACACGTTGAGCACTTCGTTTTGGAGCCAAAGGTGTTTACATATTTTAGGAGCCTTGACAAAGTATACTCGTTATGTGTATTGCTCGTGACTGTACTATTTGTTGTTAAAGCAGCAACAGAAATATATCATCTTTGCAAAGTTCAGCTCTCTAGCTATCACCGTTCTTGAGATAGAAACAGTCATCTGACAAACAGACAGATATCGAAATCTCAGTAATAGGTACCCGTTTTGTACCCTTTGCGTACGTCATTCTAAAAGTCCAAAATCAATCATTCAAGTAGCAAAAATAATTTTACGCTTTTTTGTTTTACATGAGGAAAAATCCTCATGGATGCTATGCCAGACTTCTATCGACTAAAAAAACCTCACGTGTTCTGCCTAACAGCCTACGGTTGGAAGGGAGCCCCGGGTAAGCTTTCGGAAGGATACCCCAGGCCAAGTTTACCCTTCAGCATGGTCTTCCTTTTATTTCTGACACTATGTTATTTAGCAAAAAATAACCCTGATATTGAAGTCTTTCGATCGGTATGATCAAGCTACAGGGTAATTATTTTTTCGTATAGCGGGTTCGATACCCGACTCAACCATGTAATTATTTAAAAATCTATGGAATGCAGTACAAATTGTTTGTGAAATTAAAATAATGTCTTCTTTCAGTAAAATGTTCCATCTACAATATTTAAGGTAGGTACTTTCCCTCCATGTGGCATAGCCGTGGGACATCCTGTAGATGCTTTATTCAAAAACAAAAAAAAAAGCCGCCATAACTAATTCCAAAAGACACCACCAATAAATAAATATCTATCATCATCTGTATAGAATAGAGCGTCCGTGCGTCCGTCTGTCCGCGCACACTACGGTGAAAGCCTTCGCCAAATGTCGTCTGGTTCCCACGATACAGAAATAAGATCTGTCCTCGTAAACAGTGATGAGATGTTGTAAGAGTAAGTGTCAGTTATTTATTGTAATACTGAAAACATACTTTATCACTAGCTGTTGCCTGCGACTTCGTACGCTGCCTTTTATATGTCATTTTTTAGATTGATATAACTTTTTTATTCATGAACCGATTGATAAGAAACAAACACTAAATATTAAGTGGAGCAAAGCGCAACGCAATAAAGAAAACCGCATTGCAATTCGCTACCAAGAGCGGTTGCTGAGATTAGCGTGCACAAACTTACAGACAAACAGACAGTTATGATTTTATTATATGTATTGATTGATATTGATATTGATGATGATGATATACACTTTCGCAAAACGATCCATTGCGTAGAGAAGGAAAACTCGAAATGGAACCAGGTTTTTTTTTGACATGAGGAAAAATCCTCTTGGATGTTATGCCGGACTCTTACCGACTTAAAAACTTCACGTATCCTGGTCAAAAGCATGGAACACGATTATCAGTAAAATGACAATCGTTAAGCCAAGTTGAAGCCTTATGGGCGGCTTGAAAATTTTCAACGGGCGGCTCGGCTCGTCAGGACCTGCGCCTGTCCACAATAGGCTCATCCCCTATTATGTGGGACATAAAACTATAATGTGAAATGTGGGCGTATACTATGCCTCTGCCTACCCCTTCGGGGATAAAGGCGTGACTATATGTATGTATATACTAGCTGTTCCCCTCGGCTTCGACCGCTTAGAAGTCGTTTATCGCGTAAAATCATAACCCCTTCTTTTGCGCAGTCGGTTAAAAAGTAGCCTATGTCCTTCCCAGGGCCTCGAATTATCCCTATACCAAATTTCATCTCAATAGCTCCAGCCGTTTAGACGTGAAAGCGTAACAGACAGACAGACATAAAGACAGACAGACAGAGTTACTTTCGCATTTATAATATTAGTAAGATAAGGATGTAAGATAAGTCTGTGTCTCTCATAAAGGCGGGGTGACGATTATAATATACGCTAGTACTACCCGTTCGCTCTAACTTTGCCGCTGGCGTAGAGGCGTATACCCGAATTGTTAATTAGACGAAGTAGATTGACAGTAGCTAATGTCACTTCGTCATAGAAAATACGCAACATTGTATGAAGAAGTGACATTAGTTGCTGTCAATTTACTTCGTCTAATTAAAAAATCGACTTTAGTATGGAGCCGTGCGGCAAAGTTAGAGCGAACGAGCAGTATGTATAATTGCTGTACAACGGATGAGTTTGCGCTACTAGGTGAAGGCAAACCAATTATGGCCGCTACTGTAGACGAACTAGACATATCGACTAAGGTATGATATTTTTTTAAAGTTCTCTCACAATAAACTTTTATATAGACAGATAGAAATCAAATTTGTTCTCTAATGTAGGTATTAACCTAATTAAGATTATTTTTGAAAAGCAATTAGTATGCTAACTGATCATAAATTTTAAATATGGAAAGAAATGGTTTCGAGCAGGATTCGAACCTGCGTCTTCTGCGATCCGTGCCGACGCGTTATCCAGCCCGCCACCGAAACCTACTCGGAACCAACGGAGTGGTTGCTTTTCAAAAATAATCTTAATATTCGGGCTGGTTTCATCATAAATCGAATGAATATAGGTATTACATTCGTGCCGTCTGCCGTGTAACTTTCTAAAAAGTGCCGGTCGATGGTGCCTACGTCGCCCCAAGACGTATAATAAGGAAAATTTGGTTGGTTCCGGGTAGGTTTCGGTGGCGGAGTGGATAACGCGTCGGCACGGATCGCCGAAGACGCAGGTTCGAATCCTGCTCGAAACCAATTCTTTTTCCATATTTAAAAGTATTAACCTAATATTAGCGCCGCGTCAGGAGTCTAATACAGGAAAACTTTATTTTGCGGGCAGAACCCCGAGTATCAGCTAGTAAAATAATATTAGTTTAATGTTACGGTAAGTAATACACGCTTCCGAAATTTATAAGTAACTAGCGGACGTCACGCGGTTTCACCCGCGTAGTTCCCGTTCCCGTGAGAATACGGGAATAAAATATAGCCTATGTTACCCGCAAAGAGTGTAGCTTTCCAACAGTGAAAGAATTTTTCGAATCGGACCAGTAGTTCCGGAGCCTATTCGTTACAAACAAACAAACAAACAAACAAAAAAACAAATCTTTCCTCTTTATAATATAGAAGAAGAAGAAGAAGAAGAAGAAGAAGAAGAAGAAGATCTAGGTACCGCCCAAGTAGCACACAAGCTCTATAACAAGCCGTACAATGGCTGGTTAGATGTTTTTAATAACGGCATAGCCTCTATGAAGAAGTTCTACAATACATGTATAAGCGGCTATAGCACTGCTGTACCCCCGAAAGAGGCACCGATTTATACGGCTGATGGTTCTACAATGTATTTACAATGTTGGTAAATACGTGTTAGTACGGAGATACAAAGGTGGTATGGGAGCGGTAGTGTGCACCTCATTATCTAAAATAAGTTATAGTAGCGCGACTGTAGCGCTCGCATCTTTTTTAGACGCGTCTGTATCTCTGAATTAGATCGCGAGTTTATACATCTGATATACAGTGGCGATATTTTGGGAAAAGAACAAAACATAATAAAAATGTTAACAAGACCCAGTGTCATAGTTGTAGAACGACTGAAAATAATAAAAAATAAACAACAAGGGAATGTGTTGATTTTTCCTTTTACGCATGTAAAGTACCATTGCGAGTACCAGTTTACTGTAAATATAGACATATATTTTAGCTAAAATTTTCACGCGCCTGCTATTTATGCAGTTTTCTTTAGTAAAAAGTACATTTAATTAAAGTGAGTGAATTTAGAATTTAGTTTATTAAGCTAGTTAGCTTTCTAGGTAGTTTCTTTAGAATCCTGGGTGTGAATAAGTCACCAGGATGCGGTTTTTATACATAATTATGACATTAATAAATTATAAATAATCAAGAAAATTGCTTTTATCAATAATTATAATAGCGGCTCGGTTACAACAGCCTTCAGAGTTTACTAGAACCATTCTATTTATTTTTTACCACATTTATCACTGCAGTAGATATATGGTTTCTATGATGGTAATAACTTCTATTAAACAGCTTAGACATTTAGTAATATGCAATATTCAACCTAAGGTGCTTTAAAGGAGGCTTATACCACCATTTAAAAAGTATTAACTATTAAAGCCCTCTATTAGACCTAGCGGTGTTATAAAAGGTATTTATAACTCTGCTTTACATCAGATGCTCGTACAATAACTCTATAACACGTTATTTTATCTTCATTGGGATTATATTTACTGTTGTACGGCTGTTGTATCACATGCCTGTTAAAGAGGTATTAAATACGCTACTGAATTACTTAAGTATCATAGTAAATCCCTAGAACAGCTATTATAGAACATTCAGGTTGTAAAGAAGTCATATTAACAACTTGTGTGCTATTTGGGCGAGAACGGCTGAAACTTGTTACCTACCTACATCTATTCCTGTAATAATACAACGACTGCCTCTGTGGCGCAGTCGGCAGTGATACCGCCCGCGGCGCTGGAGGTCGTGGGTTCGATTCCCACCGGAGACAAATATTTGTGTGACCCATAAATGTTTGTCTCAAGAGTCTGGGTGCTTTTATGTATAATATGTATGTATTTAAAAAGTATATACGTATTAATATACGTGGTCTGATACCCATAACACAAGCAGGTTATTCCTAGCTTACTTTGGGATCAGATAGCGTTGTGTGAAATGTCCGTGAATATTTTATTTATTTATTAATCTATTGACTCGCATTGAGCTGGACAGCTGAAATTTTCATAGATGATGTATTTCTGTTGCCGTTATGACAACAAATATTAAAATCAGAAGAAAGGGAAGATTATGGGGACTCCCATACACCAAACGCGATTTTTGCCATTTTTTGGTAAGTACGAAACCCTCCGCGCGCGAGTCCGACTCGCACTTGGCCGAATTTTTTTTGTGTTGTTACAGCGGCAACAGAAATACATCATCTGTGAAAATTTCAGCTCTCTAGCTATCACGGTTCCTGAGATAACAGGCAGACAGACGGACAGCCAAGTCTCAGTTATATGGTGCCGTTTTTACCCTTTGGCTACGGAACTCTAATAAAGCACTCGTGGCCCCGCGGACTCAATTTTCTGTAAACGATCACTGCAGTAAGCAATTTTCACTATGGCCAGTTCTTGGATGGGTGACCAATTGGGATGGTCAATTGGTCACCCATCCAAGAACTGGCCTGTGACCACTTTGTGACATTTTTAAGTGTTTCCGTGCTTCGGAAGGCACGTTAACCAGTTGGTCCCGGTTGCCAGTGAAATGGCAGTCGTTAAGCCATGTTGAAGGCCTTTTTAGGCGGCTTGAAAAATTTCAACAGCGGGTAGTCACAACCTGGGCCGGTCCATCTCAACACGGCAATACGGCTTACCACCTATTACCTACGTGGGACAAATTCTAAAAAGGGTTAAATGTGGTCATATAATATGCCTCTGCCTACCCCTTCGGGGATAAGGCTAGACCATATGCATGCATGTATGTACTCTAATAAAGCACATCCTGTTATACATCCCTGCCTCTCAGACAAACTCACAAAAGCATGAGTAAGATAAATATAAGCAAACTTTTACAAGTGTCGTGTCACACAGAGGTCAAGCACATCACGCACAATGCTTCCGTGTATAGGCAGAGTTCTCATCTTTGAAGCCTCAAACCGGATGTCAGTAACAGGCGGAGCGACGGTGACAGCAGAGCGACAGCGGTGCAATACATATAACTCGTCCTCTCATAGGTGAGCGACGGGATGCGATATGTACGCATTGTACGCGACGCTATGCGACGACGACGTATTGAATGCCCACCCATACTTATCGAGTCTCGTTTCAGCGCGACAACGAAGGCCACAATCTTATATTTGCTCAATGGCCACAATACGCTCTGGGACATCCTTCCGAGGACTTACCCGGGGCTCGTAACCATAGGCGTGACGTTAGGTTTTTTTGTCGGTAGGAGTCCGGCATAGTATCAATGAGGATTTTCACTCACGTTAAAAAAAAATCGCCATAATACACGACTATTTGATATTTTCGCGTCGCGATGTCGCGTTTATCGTTCACCTAGGACAACTATTACGCATTTATTGGACGAAGCTCGTGCCGTGCTCGCCCCCTTTTCATACTGCCTCTGTGGCGCAGTCGGTAGTGATACCGCCTGCGGCGCTGGAGGTCGTGAGTTCGATTCCCACCGGAGACAAATATTTGTGTGACCCATAAATGTTTGTCTCAAGAGTCTAGGTGTTTCTATGTATTATATGTATGTATTTAAAAGTATATAAGTATTAATTTCCGTGGTCTGATACCCATAACACAAGCAAGTTATTCCTAGTTTACTTTGGCATCAGATAGCGTTGTGTGAAATGTCCGTGAATATTTATTTATTTTATTTATCTGGTTCACTCCAATTAGACTCCATCACTATGTTACATCGCGCCGCGCTCAATCCGCTGACGCGGTCGCTCCGCTCATCGCTGACATACCTACACTTTGAGGCCTGAGCGACACCAAGTAGTAATACGATGCAGTATGACCTTGCTATCTAAGTTGGCGTCTTGTAAGTGCGTCGCGATTCGCGATTAAGGCGAATAGAGTAGCAGATCCTTTCGTATATATTTAAGGTTGCGCTAGTCGCTATTTTGTCCATACAAACTTCGGGAGGATATTACTCAACTGTTTGATACCCTACATGCAAAGTCAAACAATTTACTGTTTTGCCTCATCATAAACTTTGTCTGTACGGTTCAAAAATGGGAATTATAAAACTATTAAAGAGATAGAAGCCATTAAAAAATCGATTTTTCTGCCAAATTTTTAGACAAGTTTCTGTGTAAATAAACAATAAAAGCAGTATTAAAAACTCAGAATCTAAGTCCGTTTCGACAAAGTTAATTTCTCAAAGAATTCAGAAAACTTTATTAGTTGATACATGAAGTACTTTTATCATAACACCGTTCCTACCAAAGGACCTTTGAATGAATGCATTATCGCAGCTTCTCGCTCTGACTATGCGATGTGAGGTGAAATAGCATGCTCATTTGGCCGAGCTCGAGCGACCGACTAGCGCTGCCTTAACTCGCCAAAATATCACCGCCTACATTAAAGTCATGACTACATGGCGCTTCCAAAGTTGGCTGCCCAATGAGTGAAGAACCTGGGGTTGCAAGAGGAGGGAGACACGTCTAATACACGCCAAATAATGTTATTTTTAAACTATGTCGGTTTCTAACACTCATACTTATAGAATTCGGGACTTCATGCGAAATACTGTTTACTTACATTCACCGACGTTTCGAGTATTTCGCGTGAAGTCCCGAATTCTATGAGTATGACACGTCAAATAAATTCTCACGCCAAATTGGCATAGCAAGGAGTCAAAGAATATCACGAGCGAACCCACGCAGCACACGCAAGCAACCAATCAAGTAGGTATAGAAGACATATTCGCCTTAACTTGTCCTTGCTCATCCATAGATGTTTTGCAACACAAGATGTTCACAGTTCACACAAATTACCGTCTACATCGACCTTATAAAATACTAAACCAGATCAAATTAACTAGATTGGCAAATATAAGTATTATATAGACAAGCTGTTCCCCGCGACTTCGACCGCGTAGAAGTCGTTATCGCGTAAAATCATAACCCTCCGTTTGCGCAGGCGGTTAAAAAGTAGCCTCCTTCTCAGGGTCTTAAACTTTCTCTATACCAAATTTCATCTCAATCGCTCCAGCCGTTTAGGCGTGAAAGCGTAACAGACAGACAGACAGAGTTACTTTCGCATTTATAATATTAGTAGGGCTTGGCAACTTTTATAGGTACATTATGTCTAATGGCTTCGATTATCACATCTATACCAATATGAAGAAGAGGAAAGATTTGATTGTTTGCATCGAATAGGCTCCGAAACTACTGAACCGATGTGAAAAATTCTTTCACTGTTGGGAAGCTACACTATTCTCCGGTGATGCAGGCTATATTTTATTCCCGTACTCCCATGGGAACGGGAGCTACGCGGGTGAAACCGCGTGACGTCGGCTTGTAGAATATAAGAAGAAAAACAAGGGTTCAATATACGTTGAGAGCAAACCCACGCAGCATAAGCACAGTTCACACCAACGGCCGTCTACATCGACCTTTTAATATATTAAACCAGATCAAATTAACTAGATTGGCAACTAGCAGATCTAGATAGGTATTTTTTTTAACGTAAAGGAAAATTCATCATGAATGCCATGCCGGACTCCTACCGACTAAAAAACCTCACGTAACGCCCAACAACCTATGTAACAGCGCCGACTGCGGAACTCGGGTGGGAGAGTTCTCTCCCGCACCCGGCCCGCCGCCTCCTTCCCGAGCATGACCTGCTCGCAGAAAGAGGCGGCGCAGTCCCACTTACTCCCGCTGGAGAGCATGGCTCGCACCATGGCCTCGAGCGAGAGTGTCCACGCCCAGACCCACTACGAGGACCTGACGCTGTTGTGCCCACGCCGTGCACTCCACCAGCGTGTGGAGCGCGAGCGCCGTGTCATCGCTGCGGTCCTCGCAGTGCTGATACTCGGCCGTGGTTTCCCGGTGTCTTCGCCACAGATACCTACCGAAGCTACCGTACCTGGTAAGTATCTGTGACAGTCGGTAGGAGAGAGCACCGTGTCTCCTCTCCAGCCACTCGTCCATGACCGGTCTGCCGGCCGCGCTTGTGGCGAATCCCCCCCTTGGTTGCTCGTCGCACTTTCGATGTCTCCTGGTGGAGCACGGACCGCATGTGTCTTGGCTTCGATTATGACATTTTTCATAATGGATGTAGGTATATTCTATGCAAATCTCTCTGTTTTGATAACATATAATTAGTGTCCGACCGAAACTGGTTTTCCAGCCGAAACCGAAACCGAAACCGAACTTTCGGCCCCAGGGTCAGTTTCGGCCGAAACCGAAACCGAAACCGAAACTCACGTGTTCATATTGAAAAAAAAAAAAAAAACAAAAGACAGCCAAGTGCGAGTCGGATTCCCGCACAGAGGGTTCCGTTACAAAAATTGGGCACAAAAATTACGTTTGTTGTGTGGATGATTTTTTCTGTTATAGCGGCAATAGAACAGGGTGGCAGTGTCTCTTCGACATCGTGCTGCGTAACGTGTTACGACGACACCCTCATTACAGCGCGAGGCGCAACGCACCGAGACGCAGTCCTAAAGCCGCGGACCACCTGCGGGATCAAGCTTACATACAGGGGGCGTCAGTCAGTATCGGCATCAAACTCTCGATGACGTATCTGGAGCTCGTACTTGATAGCCGGTGGAACTTTGGGTACCAGTTCCGAAGTTTGGTCCCATAACTGAGGGAGGGGGCATCAGCCGCACTCTCACGGTTGTTGCCCAATATCAGGAGACCTAACACTCCCTGCAGGAGGGATCGTGCGGAGCATGGCCCTATACGGGGCCCCCGTATGGGCGTAGATCCTGATGACCAGCAATGCGGCTAGATTGCTTAGCCCGCAGAAGGCGACGGCTGCCAGGGTGATAAGGGGATACCGCACTATCTCAGTTAAGGTGGCATGTCTTCTAGCCGGGACCCATCTATAGGACCAGGAAGCAAAGGCCCTTGCGTCATTGTTTCAATAGCGCAAGGATGCGCTGAAGCGGGGCCATAGGCCTCTTCCTGTGAGCAGGTTATGCTCGTAATAGAGGCGGCGGGGAGGGAGTGGGAGAGAACTCTACCACCCTAGTTCCACAACCTGCGGCGGCGCCCGATTCTATCAGCCTCCATGACCGGGGGCCTGAGGACGGTGACGGGGTTGCTCACCGTCCTTACAGAAGCAGGCCTTAGACGATAGCGTGACGTGAGAGATTCATGCACGCCCCCCTCCAGAAGCGGGATAACAACTGAACAACCCCCCAAAGACGCAGCCGTAGTATGCAACATTCCGAGGGCATACTCGGGGCTCCCAACCGTAGGCTGTTAGGTACGATACGCGTGGTTTTTAGTCGGTAGTACTAATGTACCTACAGTGAAAATTTTAGGCCTCTATCTGGCACGGTTCCAGCGATACAGGGTCCCGCCTTAACCACTCCGTACGAGAGTTCGACTCGCACTTGACCGGTTATTTTTTCAATAGGTGCAGCAAGTGGTGGTGGAACCAAGTGCCATCAATCAACGGTATAAATCTTTTCAAGTGTTCATTTTAGAAATATCTCCACCTAAAGATGAGTTTCTTTCTTTTACGTGTGGAATTACTCATTTATGCTATTGCGAACTCCTACCGACTAAAATAACACGGTGCCCTGCTACTAGCTCTGGGCTGGTTTTGGTTACATTATAGAAGTATATAACTAAAACTGGACACCAGTGAGCCGGACTAGCGCACGTAGAGTTCCGAACAAGAAAAGCGGTAGAAAATCACGTTTGTTGTATGGGAGGCCCCCTTTAATTTGTTGCTATAGCGGCAACAGAAATACTTCATCGGTAATTTTTTTAACTGTCTAACTATCACGGTGCTTGAGTTACACCCTGCTGACAGACAGACAGACGACCAAAGAAGTCAACGGAACCGACAACAAAGGGGTAGGGTTATGTAATGTCCTAGATCACCTTTTTAGGATTCCGTAAAAATTGTATAAGTGAAAGGTGAGCGCTGACGCGTCTTAAAGTGGCCACCCTAAACCAACTCAAATGGGTCACAAGTCTCAGACACCCTCACAGTGTTTCCCTCTGTACCACGCTATGGACCCGGCGCCCGCACAGTGAATCCATGGAATGTTGAGGAAACGGTCTTATTGATTGGAAATCCTTTGTAAATCTTCGGTTAAGTAACATATTAACTGGTTGGGCTGACCCCAACCACGTCACAAGCAGAGCCAGGCACTCAAAATTCATGAACACGTTAGTTTCGGCCCGGCCGAAAGTTTCGGCCCATTTTGGCCGAAACCGAAACTGCGGCCGAAACTCGATTTTTTGGCCGAAACTGGCCGAAACCGAAACCGAAACTTCGGTCGGTCACTACATATAATATAGTATTATAACATAATGAATAACACATAATCCGTAACTTGGACTTTATAACGTTGAAAAATGTTTAGGGTTCCGTACCGAAGGGTAAAAACGGGACCCTTTTCATGAGACTCCGCTGCCCGTCTGTCTGTCTGACAGACTGTATCTCAGGAACCGTAATAGCTAGAGAGCTGAATTTTTCACAGATGATGTATTCCTGTTGCTGCTATCACAACAAATACTAGAATCAAAAAGAAAGGGAGATTAAGGGGAGCACAGGGATAGATTATGGTCTGGAATATAACACAGAGGTTGCGTTTTATTTCCGAAATAAATTCCCATGGGATGCGGGAAAAGGGAAACGATTCCACGCGGACATGATCTAGCCATACCTACGTCATTTTGGGTCGCAAGTGCAGCAACAGATGAAGTACTGCTACCACTTTTTAAATGGATACACCTGACTGAACATACAAACACCCTATCAATTTGCCACTATATAAGGACGAGCAGCATGAAGACCATCCGGAATCCCCTACATAAAGGGACTTCAAGCATTTTGCAAATGGGAAGATTTCCTAGTAGTAATAAGTGTTGGAATATTAGTTATTATTCCAACACTTATTAATCTATACTAATATTATAAAGAGGAAAGATTTGTTTTTTTGTTTGTTTGTTTGTAACGAATAGGCTCCGGAACTACTGGACCGATTTGAAAAATTCTTTCACTGTTGAAAAGCTACACTCTTTGCGGTGAACATAGGCTATAATTTATTCCCGTATTCCCACGGGAACGGGAACTACGCGGGTGAAACCGCGTGACGTCCGCTAGTGGTTAAATAAAAACAATTTCCTACCCGTTAGTATTTTCCGTATAGGTATCAGTTTTTTGTACCCCGTAGCACCAGATTAACGAATTCATAATGTATATACCTAAATCTGTCAGATGACCGGTTATTATTTCTCAGCTTCTTTGGGTAATATTTTAGCCTATAATCACCTCTGATAATTTGACATTCCAATGGTGAAAGATTTTTAAAATCGGTTCAGTAGTTACAGAGCTTTTCGATTAAAAAACAAGCCTACAATATGTCGTTCGTATCTTCGCTCTGCCTCAGGTTGAGGCATGTGAGATCATTCGTGACGCATGCCTTGCAAAGCCTGTACGTGAACTTGGATTCAAAAAAAAAGGTTTATGAAAGGTGGTACTTACCATGAAAACCATTAAGCGCTTTTCATGCGGTCTTCACTCCTCGTGCAGTTGATGACAGCTATGATGAACAAGAGTGTGTATTAGAATCCAGAATTTGGAAGTCGTATGTATTCATAGGAATTTTTGCTAAAAGATTAATGTGACTCTTCAAAGGGATTATTGTGAGGTTTCCATAACCCAAGGGTGAAATCGCAACCCTATTACTGTGACGTCGTTCCGTCAAACTAGTGATAGTCTTGCTGGCTACCCGGGGCTCCCAACCGTGGGCTGTTATAGTCCGTTCAGAGATATATTACCTCTAGCACTTAAGTTGCCTATCTTGATTGCTGTGTTACCCCAATAAGGTTTTGTTTCTCCCATGTAATCTAACTTTTAGTCGAAACTTACTTTCTTCTTTTGCTATCGTTTTTTTCGGTTGCGACCAGTATTTGAGATGTGGAACATTGTGAAAGCTGCAACTTCACCTCCGTTGGTGATGGTAGTGAATGTTTCTTTTCAGATATTCATAAAATAATAAATAAATCTCAAATCCAATCGCATAGTTATAAGAGTACTGTTTTAGTAAAGTTAAGTATATTATGACATGAAAAACAAAACTCTTCGTGCTAACGGTTGGATGTTATAATCTCCACTATAATCGGTAAAATGTCTTAGGCTGGCACTCATAGGGGGACTTTACTGCTATGCCAACACACAGGAAATGATCGACAAGCTGTCAGTCAGAGGTAATATAACTGTGAACGGACTATAGGTAGGATACGTGTGGGTTTTTAGACAGTAGGAGTCCGGCATAGCATCATGTAGGATTTTCCTCACGTGAAAAAAAAGTTCTGCTAGCTGACAGGACATAAAGGTCTGATCTGAAGCAGAGCATTTGGCAGCATTAAGCGTGTTCACCCTCAAAATTAACGCTCCACATTTTGAAATTTGGATGCAAAGGAGGACTGTTGTTAAAACAAGACTAGGTACTTTTTTCTTCTTCACATTTTTACATGTTACATTTACTGTGGCCGGATATGGATGGGTGACCACAACATGACCACTTTTTGCATTTAGGTATATGCAAGCGTTTCCGTGCTTCGGAAAGCACGTTAAGCCGTTGGTCCCAGTTGCCAGTAACAACCAAGTTGGAAGTCAATGTGTGACTATGGAAGTCTTTCGGCTTAAAATTGTTCACCAGCAGGTATTCACAACCTGCGCCTGTACATTTTAACACAGCAATACGGCTCACCAACTTATATGTGGGGCAAATTCCAAGAAACTGAAATATAGGCATAAAATATGCTTCTGCCTACCTATATGTAGGTAATGTATGAAATGAAATACTTACTAAATATTGACAGTGCATGCTCTTCATTGTAGGATAATAACTTGCTTCTAAATTATTATAATTAACTTAAAATAGTACTGGCCTTTTATTTAAAAATTAATAAAAAGTTGTCACATAATTTATGTTTTATTTAGGTATTTAAATTAAATAAGTTTCAAATACTGGCTGATAAGAGTCACTTTTTTATCATCTTTAATTATCAAGTTTCTTTTGGACTCTTTTGGGTAACCTATTCTATTCATCTTCCATTTTTGAATCTGGAACAAAAGAAAATAGTATTATACTGACTGCCTCCTGTGGTGCAGTGGTATAGCCCGTTCACTCTAAGTTTGTTGATGACATAGAGGCATATTAAGGGAAGCGACCAGCAAACTTAGAGCGAATGGGTAGTATAATGTGACTGTTGTGGTGCTTATTACCGTTAACCGGGACAGATGCCCTTACCACAGGTCTATTGAGACAATGGTTGCTGAGTCTTCTGGCATACTGGGCTGGACATAAACCACTAACTATTGACAATGGTGCAGTGGTTAACACAGATTCCAGTCCATTAAAACTATACAAACAGAATAGCAAGTAAATGAATAAGCTTCTTTAATAATTTACTATGGGATCTAGACGATTGATAAACATACTTATTTTTTAATACATACATAATAAATAGAAAACACCCAAACCCAGAAAAAGAGATTTGTCGATCACACAAATATTTTGACTGACGCTGGAATCGAACCCAGGACCTCAGTGCGCCAGTCGGTTACACTACCAAAGGCGAGTCAATGTTTAAAAGATATAAATAAAAAAATGTTTTCTTCTGCATTGATAAACATAGGAACATTTGAAAGCATGTAAGAAATTTGATTCACTATTGTTTTAGCTTGTGAAGGTCACCTTATGTAAGGGTCAATGATCTAGCGCTTCTTTAGGGCTTCCTGGCATTCTTCTTTCAATACGATAACTCTATTGAATTACTTCTGTTCATTGATCTACTTTTTGATGAATCTTTCAGAACTTTTGCTTACTCCACTTTCTTATCTTTTCACCTTTAATGATGCCCGAAGAATACAGGGGAGAGACCCTTATAATCTACTTGAGAATCAAACAGTTACTAGGTATTTATCTATTCTATTAAAATGTTTGTTAAGAATTCAACACATACTATCTGATGGGAACTTTGCCTTAGCATGTTGGCCTCCAAGTTATAATTTAATTATTGTACTTTAAAAGAACGATATTGATTGATCGATACTGATTGCGAATTTGTGATAAACATAAAATAAATTCTCTTTTAATAAAAATTTTGAACTAAGATTTAATCACTAAAACTTCGTCGATATAATTGGAATTTGGAATTTGAGACTAGTATTTTGGCAATATATTCTTCTGAATATTCTACAATATGAAGGAAAGTAGGTACTGTATTAGATGTGGACCAGAATTACTTCACGATAATATTTCTAAGTTCTAACAATATACATGAATACATACCCATAATTTTTAATCCTTGAGTAGCACATTCATATTTACACTATCACAACACGTTTATTAAAACTATTTACATACATTAAGTCAATTTAAAACTTATTTCAAGAAAACTTTAGGTACTCAAAAAAAGTTTTTCTCTAACGTCACGTCACGATTTGTATTTTGTAAATATTTTCATTGAACTGTCAAAATTACATTACCCGAGCGAAAAAAATAGAACACGGAAACAGAATGAGAATCGTACATCTGACTTGCATTATTATTTAGCCGAGTTATGTTTCATAATTGGCGCAAAAACATAGCTGTTATTTTTTTTGCTTATAAAATAAAATTATGATGTGCGAAGATATCTAAATTGTCTGCCTACATTGTTACACGCACTGTACACTGCTATTCGATCGTAGCGGCCTTCTAATACTGTTCAAGAAATAAAGCGAGATAGTATTGGTGGATTGGCCGTTCGCTTCCCGCGGCCGGTTTACGCACGGCTTATGTTGAATATTACCTACCGATGTACTTACAATGCCACAATAATTACCGAGACAATTACCTGCCGTACAAAATAATCTCGCTACTGTTTGAGGTCGATTGCGTGTCTTTATTATTCGACCAGCACAATGACCTTATTTTGATAATGAGATGAACTTAATGGAGCTGGTAACTATAGTCATTACATAAAACGATCATGAATGAGCGAACACTATTTTGAGTGGTATAGATATAGACTTAGGTACTTGTAACACAGTAGGTAGGTAAGTACATTTTGTGATTGATGTGTAGTACTCGTATTAGTGTCTGCATAAACTGGCCAAGTGCGAGTTGGGCTCGTTCACAAAGGGTTCCTTACCAAAACAAGGCAACGTCACGTTTGTTGTAAGAGAGCCTCCCTTAAATTATGTCCTAGGGGCATCTTTCCAAGGGCTTACCTGGGGCTCCCAACCGTAGGCTGTTAGGTGGGATACGTATGGTTTTTAGTCGGTAGTAGTCCGGCATTGCATTCATGTAGGATATTCCTCACGTTTAAAAAAAAAGGGCCTCCCTTAAATGTAGGTAATTATTTTAATTTGTTGATAAAGAAATACGTCATCTGTGACAATTTCAGCTATCTATCTATCACGGTACAAAAGAAAAGATACGGCCAGGTGACAGACATACGGACATCGGAGTGTCAGAAACCGGGTTACGTTTCACCATTTGGGTACAGAACAGTATCTTCACATTGAGCCGTTAGTCCCGGTTGTCAGTAACATAAGTCTCGATCAAGTTGAAGGTCTTATGGGCAGCTTGAAATATATCAACATTGGGTCTGCACAACCAGCGCCTGTCTATTTCAACACAGCAGTAGACTCACCACCTAACGTAAGATAAAAAAAAAACTATACTGTGAAAAATAATGGCGTATACTGTGCCTCTGCTACCTTTTATTTAACGTGAGGGAAAATCCATCATGCATGCTATACTCCTACCGACTTAAAAACCTCACGTAACGCCCAACAGCCTATGGTTAGGAGCCCGTGTACGTAGTCCTGGCGGAAGTGTCGATTTTTTAAATTCTAGATATGCAGAAAATTAGCGTTCGAGTCCGTGGGTAAATCCTCTATCCCTCCTCGAAGATATCGTCAAACGTCATCGCAGCGGAAACCTGAATTACTCCGTGGTGTTATCATATTTACAGCCGGCACCAAGCTACCTAATGAGCCTCTTTTTTTTTTGCAAAAAAAGAAAATGTTCCGCTGGGCTGACGTTTCGAACGTACTCCTGGCGGAATCAGTTTTTCAAGAATATCTTCACAATGGCTGGATGCACAAATTTCTATTTACTATACACATTTACACGGACTCTTACGCAAATTTTCTGCATATCTAGAATTTAAAAAATCGACACTCTTCCGCCAGGACTACGTACACGACGCACCGGGTATAAAGCCCTCGGAAGGATGTCCCTGGACTCCCAACAGACCCACGACCACCACTGCGGCCTCGCCTATAGGTGCCTCTGCTACCCTTTTGGTAATAAAGGCGGTAAGTATGTAGATTTGTTATCTGTATAGTTTTTTGGGACATTGGGATTTGGGTTCAAGCAACACACACAACACATTACGATTTCAAATATTTATTTCTTATACATTATTTATATATGTAAGTTTATACATTATTCTGTAACTTGTGGATCTGCAATCCTTTTTCTCTTCACGTAATGTTCTATACGTTCTTCTAAACTTGCTGAAAACAAAAATAAAATGGCTTATTAAAAGATTTTTTACAATATTTTTTGATGGTGGGCAATCGCGAATCGAATACACGCATAATTCGGCGGTTTTACTAAGGTTCGGCGTACCTAGAAACCACAAAAAAATTCGTTTTACGTTGTATGAGCCACCCCCCTCCCTATATACCACTAAAGTGGCAGACAAGCCTACGGACCCACCAGATGTACCGGTGGTCACCGCAGCCTATGAATGTTAGCAACACCAGAGGCGCCACTCTCGCGCCGCCGACCCTGTAAAAATCTTCTAAGACCCCTCTTGAAGAACCCCATATTGTAGGCGTTTGGGAAAACCGAGGCATTTCACAACCTAAGCGTACGCGAATGAAAGCCTATATCTAATGAACTTTTTCTCTAGTTAGTATTTATTACTATTATTAAAACACATCATATTATATTATGTGAAAATTTCAGCTCTCAATACATCGTCTTTGAAATTTTCAGCTCTCTAGCTATCACGGTTCTCGAGATACAGCTTCACGACACACAGACAGCGTGTCTCGTTTTTACCCTTTCGAGGTACAGAACCCTAAAAACGGGCAAGGATATTTCCTTAAAAAAACATAGAAAAATAAGGCAAAAGGCTAAACGTAGGACAATAAAATACTATAATATAAAATGTGGGAGTATATTATGCCTCTGCTTAGCCCTTCATGGGTAAGAGCATGATTATATGTAATTGTGCGAAATAGGAAGTGAAACATATCTCTGAAAATCCGGCAAAGTGCGAGTCGGACATCGCACTAAGGGTTCCGTACGAAAAACACGTTTCCGGTATGAGAGCCCCCATTTATTATTATTACTAGCTGTTGCCCGCGACTTCGTACGCGTGAAAATTATGTTATAATGCCAATTTGATTGCTCTCTGCTTAGCCCTTAGGATATGTAGCGTGATAATATATAGCCTATTTGAAGACCCCACCCCTAAGTAATATTTGTGCAAAATTTGAACTAAATCTATTGAGTACTTTTCGAGATCCTTCCGGACAAAGCAAAGCAAACAGACAAACAGACAAACCGACAGACAAAAATTTTTTTAACTATATTTTCGGCTTCGGTATCTTATATTAAACACCCAGCGAGTATTTTTTTTTTATTTCCAATGTACAGTTTTGACTCTTCTATCATTTTATTATATGTATAGATTACAGCGTCATGAGAAATACATCGTCTTTGAAATTTTCAGCTCTCTAGCTATCATGGTTCTCGAGATACAGCTTCAGGACACACAGACAGCGTGTCTCGTTTTTACCATTTCGAGGTACAGAACCCTAAAAACGGGCAAGGAAATAAAACCATTGAAAAATAAGGTAAAAGGCTAAACCGTTACGTAGGACAATAAAATACTATAATATGAAATGTGGGAGTATATTATACCTCTACTTAGCCCTTCGTGAGTAAGAGCATGATTATATGTAATTGTGTGAAATAGGAAGTGAAACATATCTCTGAAAATCCGGCCAAGCGCGAGTCGGACATCGCGCACTAAGGTTACGTCCGCACAGGCCGGTGGCTTGCTTGGCGCCTAGAGCCTAGCGAGTCACCTAGCGAGTAGCTTAGTAAAACGAACATACTTGAATGTTCGCGACCGCGACCTAAGCCTACATAGTTTTACTGAAACAAAATCATAAATCTCAAAAAAAAACTCAAAAGGACAAAATCTCAAAGGTGAAATGTGGGCATCTAATATGCCTCTGTCTACCCCTTTGTGGATAAAAGGCGTGATCATATGTATAAACCGGAATCAGTTTTTCAAGAATATCTTCACAATGGCTGGATGCACAAATTTCTATTTACTATACACATTTACACGGACTCTTACGCTAATTTTCTGCATATCTAGAATTAAAAAAATCGACACTCTTCCGCCAGGACTACGTACACGACGCACCGGGTATAAAGCCCTCGGAAGGATGTCCCTGGACTCCCAACAGACCCACGACCACCACTGCGGCCTCGCCTATAGGTGCCTCTGCTACCCTTTTGGTAATAAACGCGGTAAGTATGTAGATTTGTTATCTGTATAGTTTTTTGGGACATTGGGATTTGGGTTCAAGCAACACACACAACACATTACGATTTCAAATATTTATTTCTTATAGATATGTAGGTATTATACATCCATACTAATATTATAAAGCTGAAGAGTTTGTTTGTTTGTTTGTTTGTTTGTTTGAACGCTAGGATCTCAGGAACTACTGGTTGGATTTCGGAAATTCTTTTACAGTTTGATAATCCATCTATTGAGGATGGCTATAGGCTATATAACATCACGCTAAGGCAAATAGGAGCGGAGCAGCAATCAAGAATGTTTCGAAAACGGGGAATATTTTTTACCGTCTGAGAGCTTCCGAAGCGTACGCTGCGTAAATGGTTAAAGTTACGTAAAAATTGTGTATTACAAAATTGTTTCTCTTAAAAAGTTCTAAAAAAAAGTCCGCGACAACATATGTCTATCTTTTAAGGTTCGCCCACAATAACCTAATTTGTCTATCTCTTAAGGTCCCGCTCACAATATTTTAAAACTGAAGAGTTTGTTTGTGCTACGATCTCAGAAACTACTGGTTGCATTTTAAAAATTATTTTACAGTTTCATAGACAATTTATTGAGGATGGTTTATGACAGTATAACATCACGCTAAGACGAATAGGGGTGGAGCAGCTATGAATAATGTTTTGAGAACGGGGAAAATTGCCGGGAAAAACCGGTCAAGTGCGAGTCGGATCCGAACCATAAAAGGACGGGCGGAAGTAGATGCGACGGGAAACATCATATCACTTTACATATTAGTACCACGCCTTTCTCCTTCTCACTCCCATGTGACGCAAGCGAAGTTGTGTGGGTCAGCTCTAACGAACATAAGTGACGGAGTAAATGCGACGGGAAATATAATATCACAAAATATTCATACTACACTTCTCTCTTTCTCACCCCCATGTGACGCAAACGAAGTTGCGCGGGTCAGCTAGTTATTTATATATGTAAGTTTATACATTATTCTGTAACTTGTGGATCTGCAATCCTTTTTCTCTTCACGTAATGTTCTATACGTTCTTCTAAACTTGCTGAAAACAAAAATAAAATGGCTTATTAAAAGATTTTTTACAATATTTTTTGATGGTGGGCAATCGCGAATCGAATACACGCATAATTCGGTGGTTTTACTAAGGTTCGGCGTACCTAGAAACCACAAAAAAATTCGTTTTACGTTGTATGAGCCACCCCCCTCCCTATATACCACTAAAGTGGCAGACAAGCCTACGGACCCACCAGATGTACCGGTGGTCACCGCAGCCTATGAATGTTAGCAACACCAGAGGCGCCACTCTCGCGCCGCCGACCCTGTAAAAATCTTCTAAGACCCCTCTTGAAGAACCCCATATTGTAGGCGTTTGGGAAAACCGAGGCATTTCACAACCTAAGCGTACGCGAATGAAAGCCTATATCTAATGAACTTTTTCTCTAGTTAGTATTTATTACTATTATTAAAACACATCATATTATATTATGTGAAAATTTCAGCTCTCAATACATCGTCTTTGAAATTTTCAGCTCTCTAGCTATCACGGTTCTCGAGATACAGCTTCACGACACACAGACAGCGTGTCTCGTTTTTACCCTTTCGAGGTACAGAACCCTAAAAACGGGCAAGGATATTTCCTTAAAAAAACATAGAAAAATAAGGCAAAAGGCTAAACGTAGGACAATAAAATACTATAATATAAAATGTGGGAGTATATTATGCCTCTGCTTAGCCCTTCATGGGTAAGAGCATGATTATATGTAATTGTGCGAAATAGGAAGTGAAACATATCTCTGAAAATCCGGCAAAGTGCGAGTCGGACATCGCACTAAGGGTTCCGTACGAAAAACACGTTTCCGGTATGAGAGCCCCCATTTATTATTATTACTAGCTGTTGCCCGCGACTTCGTACGCGTGAAAATTATGTTATAATGCCAATTTGATTGCTCTCTGCTTAGCCCTTAGGATATGTAGCGTGATAATATATAGCCTATTTGAAGACCCCACCCCTAAGTAATATTTGTGCAAAATTTGAACTAAATCTATTGAGTACTTTTCGAGATCCTTCCGGACAAAGCAAAGCAAACAGACAAACAGACAAACCGACAGACAAAAATTTTTTTAACTATATTTTCGGCTTCGGTATCTTATATTAAACACCCAGCGAGTTTTTTTTTTTTATTTCCAATGTACAGTTTTGACTCTTCTATCATTTTATTATATGTATAGATTACAGTGTCATGAGAAATACATCGTCTTTGAAATTTTCAGCTCTCTAGCTATCATGGTTCTCGAGATACAGCTTCAGGACACACAGACAGCGTGTCTCGTTTTTACCATTTCGAGGTACAGAACCCTAAAAACGGGCAAGGAAATAAAACCATTGAAAAATAAGGTAAAAGGCTAAACCGTTACGTAGGACAATAAAATACTATAATATGAAATGTGGGAGTATATTATACCTCTACTTAGCCCTTCGTGAGTAAGAGCATGATTATATGTAATTGTGTGAAATAGGAAGTGAAACATATCTCTGAAAATCCGGCCAAGCGCGAGTCGGACATCGCGCACTAAGGTTACGTCCGCACAGGCCGGTGGCTTGCTTGGCGCCTAGAGCCTAGCGAGTCACCTAGCGAGTAGCTTAGTAAAACGAACATACTTGAATGTTCGCGACCGCGACCTAAGCCTACATAGTTTTACTGAAACAAAATCATAAATCTCAAAAAAAAACTCAAAAGGACAAAATCTCAAAGGTGAAATGTGGGCATCTAATATGCCTCTGTCTACCCCTTTGTGGATAAAAGGCGTGATCATATGTATAAACCGGAATCAGTTTTTCAAGAATATCTTCACAATGGCTGGATGCACAAATTTCTATTTACTATACACATTTACACGGACTCTTACGCTAATTTTCTGCATATCTAGAATTAAAAAAATCGACACTCTTCCGCCAGGACTACGTACACGACGCACCGGGTATAAAGCCCTCGGAAGGATGTCCCTGGACTCCCAACAGACCCACGACCACCACTGCGGCCTCGCCTATAGGTGCCTCTGCTACCCTTTTGGTAATAAACGCGGTAAGTATGTAGATTTGTTATCTGTATAGTTTTTTGGGACATTGGGATTTGGGTTCAAGCAACACACACAACACATTACGATTTCAAATATTTATTTCTTATAGATATGTAGGTATTATACATCCATACTAATATTATAAAGCTGAAGAGTTTGTTTGTTTGTTTGTTTGTTTGTTTGAACGCTAGGATCTCAGGAACTACTGGTTGGATTTCGGAAATTCTTTTACAGTTTGATAATCCATCTATTGAGGATGGCTATAGGCTATATAACATCACGCTAAGGCAAATAGGAGCGGAGCAGCAATCAAGAATGTTTCGAAAACGGGGAATATTTTTTACCGTCTGAGAGCTTCCGAAGCGTACGCTGCGTAAATGGTTAAAGTTACGTAAAAATTGTGTATTACAAAATTGTTTCTCTTAAAAAGTTCTAAAAAAAAGTCCGCGACAACATATGTCTATCTTTTAAGGTTCGCCCACAATAACCTAATTTGTCTATCTCTTAAGGTCCCGCTCACAATATTTTAAAACTGAAGAGTTTGTTTGTGCTACGATCTCAGAAACTACTGGTTGCATTTTAAAAATTATTTTACAGTTTCATAGACAATTTATTGAGGATGGTTTATGACAGTATAACATCACGCTAAGACGAATAGGGGTGGAGCAGCTATGAATAATGTTTTGAGAACGGGGAAAATTGCCGGGAAAAACCGGTCAAGTGCGAGTCGGATCCGAACCATAAAAGGACGGGCGGAAGTAGATGCGACGGGAAACATCATATCACTTTACATATTAGTACCACGCCTTTCTCCTTCTCACTCCCATGTGACGCAAGCGAAGTTGTGTGGGTCAGCTCTAACGAACATAAGTGACGGAGTAAATGCGACGGGAAATATAATATCACAAAATATTCATACTACACTTCTCTCTTTCTCACCCCCATGTGACGCAAACGAAGTTGCGCGGGTCAGCTAGTTATTTATATATGTAAGTTTATACATTATTCTGTAACTTGTGGATCTGCAATCCTTTTTCTCTTCACGTAATGTTCTATACGTTCTTCTAAACTTGCTGAAAACAAAAATAAAATGGCTTATTAAAAGATTTTTTACAATATTTTTTGATGGTGGGCAATCGCGAATCGAATACACGCATAATTCGGCGGTTTTACTAAGGTTCGGCGTACCTAGAAACCACAAAAAAATTCGTTTTACGTTGTATGAGCCACCCCCCTCCCTATATACCACTAAAGTGGCAGACAAGCCTACGGACCCACCAGATGTACCGGTGGTCACCGCAGCCTATGAATGTTAGCAACACCAGAGGCGCCACTCTCGCGCCGCCGACCCTGTAAAAATCTTCTAAGACCCCTCTTGAAGAACCCCATATTGTAGGCGTTTGGGAAAACCGAGGCATTTCACAACCTAAGCGTACGCGAATGAAAGCCTATATCTAATGAACTTTTTCTCTAGTTAGTATTTATTACTATTATTAAAACACATCATATTATATTATGTGAAAATTTCAGCTCTCAATACATCGTCTTTGAAATTTTCAGCTCTCTAGCTATCACGGTTCTCGAGATACAGCTTCAGGACACACAGACAGCGTGTCTCGTTTTTACCCTTTCGAGGTACAGAACCCTAAAAACGGGCAAGGATATTTCCTTAAAAAAACATAGAAAAATAAGGCAAAAGGCTAAACGTAGGACAATAAAATACTATAATATAAAATGTGGGAGTATATTATGCCTCTGCTTAGCCCTTCATGGGTAAGAGCATGATTATATGTAATTGTGCGAAATAGGAAGTGAAACATATCTCTGAAAATCCGGCCAAGTGCGAGTCGGACATCGCACTAAGGGTTCCGTACGAAAAACACGTTTCCGGTATGAGAGCCCCCATTTATTATTATTACTAGCTGTTGCCCGCGACTTCGTACGCGTGAAAATTATGTTATAATGCCAATTTGATTGCTCTCTGCTTAGCCCTTAGGATATGTAGCGTGATAATATATAGCCTATTTGAAGACCCCACCCCTAAGTAATATTTGTGCAAAATTTGAACTAAATCTATTGAGTACTTTTCGAGATCCTTCCGGACAAAGCAAAGCAAACAGACAAACAGACAAACCGACAGACAAAAATTTTTTTAACTATATTTTCGGCTTCGGTATCTTATATTAAACACCCAGCGAGTATTTTTTTTTTATTTCCAATGTACAGTTTTGACTCTTCTATCATTTTATTATATGTATAGATTACAGCGTCATGAGAAATACATCGTCTTTGAAATTTTCAGCTCTCTAGCTATCATGGTTCTCGAGATACAGCTTCAGGACACACAGACAGCGTGTCTCGTTTTTACCATTTCGAGGTACAGAACCCTAAAAACGGGCAAGGAAATAAAACCATTGAAAAATAAGGTAAAAGGCTAAACCGTTACGTAGGACAATAAAATACTATAATATGAAATGTGGGAGTATATTATACCTCTACTTAGCCCTTCGTGAGTAAGAGCATGATTATATGTAATTGTGTGAAATAGGAAGTGAAACATATCTCTGAAAATCCGGCCAAGCGCGAGTCGGACATCGCGCACTAAGGTTACGTCCGCACAGGCCGGTGGCTTGCTTGGCGCCTAGAGCCTAGCGAGTCACCTAGCGAGTAGCTTAGTAAAACGAACATACTTGAATGTTCGCGACCGCGACCTAAGCCTACATAGTTTTACTGAAACAAAATCATAAATCTCAAAAAAAAACTCAAAAGGACAAAATCTCAAAGGTGAAATGTGGGCATCTAATATGCCTCTGTCTACCCCTTTGTGGATAAAAGGCGTGATCATATGTATAAACCCAATATTGAGCGGTATAGAGCTATTTTTGAAAGTGACATCTTGTCAAAGTGCTGACAAGCAAATGACCAAGGCACCTAGCGACCCCCCACGCAAACCACCTTTCAGTGCGGCCACCGTGTATCCTAGCAAGTAGCCAGGATGCAAGCCACTAGGCTCTAGGCGCCAAGCAAGCCGCCTGCCTGTGCGGACGTAACCTCAGGGTTCCGTACAAAAAAAAACCAAAGACTTCTATATAAACTGAGGTAGACGCGCCGTACTCTAACAAACGAGATTTCAAAAGCAATCCTCAAATACACATATTAATAAGACTACACTCACGTATAAATATTTTTTACGTAATTGTCACCACACACAATAGCAATATACGAATAGAAAAAGAGTAAAAGAGAAGGCGTATGGACTCCGATTGCAAGTCGAGCACCTACTTCCGAAGTTTTGACTCAAAACAGTGCGAGCAACGCTGCTAATTAGCTCAGTTTATAGGTTTCAAAAATCGGTGCGTAGGGCATGTCTGCCTCAGTTTATATAGAATTCTTTGAAAACAACACGTTTCCTGTATGAGAGCCCCCATTTATTATTATTACTAGCTGTTGCCCGCGACTTCGTACGCGTGAAAATTATGTTATAATGCCAATTTGATTGCTCTCTGCTTAGCCCTTAGGATATGTAGCGTGATAATATATAGCCTCTTTGAAGACCGTACCCCTAGTTAATATTCGTGCAAAATTTGAATCAAATCTATCGAGTACTTTTCGAGATCCTTCCGGACAAAGCAAAGCAAACAGACAAAAAAATTCTAACTAAATTTTCGGATTCGGTATTTTATGTAGAACACCCAGCGAATATTTTTTTTTCAATATTTCCAATGCACAGTTTTGACTTTTCTATCATTTTATTATATGTATAATTGTATAGACTTTACAGATTTTAGTATTTGTTGTTATAGCGGCAAAAGAAATACTGAAATCATCTGTGAAATTTTCAACTCTAGCTATCACCATTCCTGAGATACAGCCTCATGACGGACAGACAGACAGACAACGAAGCCTCACGAATAGAATCCCGATCGTAGGTACCCTTTGGGTAAGAAACCCTAAAAAACTATAAGGAAAATGTGGGCGTATACTATGCCTCTACCTACCCCTTTGGGTATAAAGGCGTGACTATATGTATGTATGTATGTAGAACTACTCGCAACAAGTAGGCCTCTGGGAAACAAAATTCTGACACAAAACCGGGCGACGTCAATATGGCGAAATAAAAAACAAAATTCAAACACAATTCTGTGCGGAATATGTGTCCTTTTAAAGGTCGTTTTAAACATAAAGTACTCCAAAAATCATCATCCTTTTTTCCCATTTCATGAAAAGCTCTCGACAAAAGTCGTATTTTAAATCAAAGAACACGTGTGCCAAGTTTGGTGAAAATCTGTTAAGAAATGAGTCCTCTAGACCGGAACTGACATACATACACACAAACATACGGAAATCTATGTCTAAATCGTCCATACTGCCGAATCGGAGACTCTCGTTCGCTTCGCTCCCTCGGTCAAAGACTCTAGTTCGCTTCGCTCGCTCGGTCAATAAAAATACTCACAACAAGTAGGCCTCTTCATCAAAGGCTTATACTCCTTAGGGGGCTTCGGTCCTTGTATCAAACAGTCCGTATACGATATAATGCTATCTCTGTCACTCTTTACATTAGTGCTATCTTCTGTCTCGCTCGCACGTGCTAAAGAATATTGCGTTTGTAATTCTTTGAGCACGTCTGTTATCATTGTTGATCTGGAATTATATAAAGATACTAGCGGACGTCACGCGATTTCACCCTCGTAGTTCCCGTTCCCGTGGGAATACGGGAATAAAATATAGCTTATGTTCACCGTAAAGAGTTTAGCTTCCCAACAGTGAAAGAATTTTTCAAATCGGTCCAGAAGTTCCGGAGCCTATTCGTTACAAACATACAAACAAAAAAGCAAATCTTTCATTTTTATAATATTAGTATAGATTGTTGGTTGGGAGTCCTGAGACATCCTTCCGAGGGCTTACCCGGGGATCTCAACCGTAGGGTGTTGGGCGTTACGTGAGGTTTTTTAGTCGGTAGGAGTCCGGTATAGCATCCATGAGGGTTTTCCCTCACGTAAACAAAAAAAGATATGTTTTGTTGGACATTCTCACACAACGTCATCTAGCCCAAATTAAGCTAATATAAACTTGTGCTATGGGATCTAGACGACTGATAGACATACTTATATATTTCTAAATAAAGACATTAATATACTAAAATAATTGAATCTAATAACTGTGAGATGATTCATGGACTATTATATCAAGATGGAAGGAAAGTGACTCATTTATTGACTATTTATAGGTCACCCAAGTTGAACAAGAAGTGTTTTGTACAGGAAATAAAAGAAAAGTTGTCAACAATTCCTCGAGGCTGTGAAATTATATTACTGGGTGATATTAACATAGACCTTCTAGTGCATAGAGACGGGGTGACCAAACAGTACATTAATAACATGTGTGATGTAGGAATGGAATGTGCAATTTTAATGATGTAACGAGAGAGGAGGTGCTTAAAGGTTCAGTTACGCGATCATGTATAGACCATGTATGGATTCGAACCCAGTGTATGGTGTCATCCTATGTGTTAGTGTGTTAGTTATCGGACCATTTTTTAATTGGTGTTAGTTTAGAATATTGTTTATCGGAATCATTACCTAACCATAAGCAGCTTAGTTTGAATATTCTAAGTAGCAAGTTTCATAGATGGAAGGGAAACCCGAGTGATATGAGTTTGAGAGTGCAGTACAATGTATATAGAAATAGAGTAAATAAATGTATAAATAAAGCTAAAAATAGTTATCGTCAAGAAGAGATTAAAAAGTGTAACAAAAATGTAAAAAAGATTTGGTGTAAAATTAATGAGTGGGTGGGAAGAGAGAAGAAAAGTTTAGATACTAGGTACTATTATAAAATATTTAGGCAAAACAAATTGTACAATTGATATTTGTAATAATTTTTTAACAACATTTACCAAAGAAATTTTAGATGTTAAACATATGTGCACACATAAATTTATGGATAGATATAGGTATGTTAAGGGCAGTACTGTGTCATTGAGGTTTCAAAAAGCTACACCACAAAAAATATTAAAGATTATTGAATCATTGAATTGTGACAAGGCTGAAGGGGTGGATGGAATACGTATGAAAGATGTTAAGCATATTAAATTTAAGATTAGTTCAGTAATAGCTTTATTTATAAATCTTTGTGTACAAACCGGAGTATATCCTGATCAATTAAAAACAGCTTTAATAAGGCCTCTTTTCAAACAGGGAAGTCATATGGATTATTCAAACTATAGGCCTATTGCAATACTTTCTGTTATTAATAAAGTTGTTGAAAAGTTCATAGTGGATCAGATCAGCACCTTTTTGGAACAGCATCATATAATATCTAATTCTCAGCATGGTTTCCGGCGGAGGCGGGGCACGGACTCGGCTCTGGGACAGTTTTCAGACGATATAAATCATTGTTTAGACCAGCGGAAGCAGGTGGTGGTGATCTATATTGACTTCAAAAAAGCATTTGAAACCCTGGAGCACCATCAGCTGCTTCAAGCTATGGAGGAGTGCGGGATTGCAGGGCCGATTAACAGGTGGCTTCCAGCTTATCTTTCTAATAGAACACTAAGGACAAAGATTAATGGTATAGTCGGTGAACCTAATCAAGTCACGTGTAGGGTGCCTACCGGTTCAGTGTTCGGTCCTGTCGGATTTATTATGCACGTTAACAGTATGTGTAATGTGGTACAGAACAGCCGTGTGTACATGTATGCAGACGACACATGTCTGGTGTATGCAGATCACAACTTGGTTGATATTGAGTCTAGGGTGCAGTCTGATTTAACTAATATCATTAAATGGTCACATGATAATGGTCTTGTAATAAACATAGGAAAAACTAAGTGTATGCATATTCGATCACCTTATTTAAAGAATAGAGAGTGTTCACCCCGCATAGTAGGTCATACTTTTGAGTGTCTGCATGAGTGCCACAGCGACACCAACACCGGCCCTATAGATTGTGACTGTGCAGTTGTTGAGGTGGTGGAATCATACAAATATTTAGGATTGACAGTCGATAGCAAGTTTTCCTGGAAATTACACATAACAAAATTATGCGAGAAACTGAGATCTGTGCTTGTGACATTCCATCACCTCAGTTTTGCTTTAAACAGGGCTTCTATGTATACTGTGTACTATGCCCTGGTGGATTCGCTGATTTCCTATGGGCTGGCATGCTATGGGCGTACATTTAAAACTTACTTGGAGCAAGTAAAGCTGTTACAAACAAGGTTTTTAAAATTATTAGTAGACAAACCTACAAAGGTGAGCTCCAAAAATAGCAACTACGAAATTTTGTTTTGTGAGTGTAAAGTATTGCCGCTGCATGAGAAGTCGGTGCTGTTGGTGGCGCTGGGGCACTTTGAAGAGGACTAACATAAAAATAAAATAGTACGGGGGAGGTCTCAAAGAGCTGGTAAGCGTAAATTTGAAGTGCCTATGTGTAACAACTACTATTGTCGAAGATCTAATAGGTATATAGTGCCAATAATTTTTAATAGCATACCAGATGCTATTTGCGATGGGTGTCACTCGAGAAAAAGCTTCAAAGCGAGGTTGGGGAAGTATCTTCTTGAAAATGTATTGGAGGATATTTGCTCAAATTATAATTGATGTAACTACTTACCAACATGGATTTGGCTTTGCTACTGTATTTTGTACTGTACTAATACTTTACAATAATAGATAAAATAAAATGTGTATGTTTATAAGGAAACCCTAAGATGTAATAAGTATGGAGACAGAGAAACCCTAAGAGGTAGTACCTAATATGTTTGTTTACAGAGAAACCCTAAGATGTAATAAATGTTGTGTATCTGAAGTTAGACCTATAGAGAAACTCTGATCTGAGATGTAGGTAATGTTATGAAAAAAGAAAGAGTATGTATATAAAACTCGGTTAAACAAGGAGCTACGACTGCCAACAAACTGCCCTGCAGTTTGGCAGTAGTTTAAATTTATGTATTTCGCTAAAAATTTTTTTATGAATAAACATTTTTTCTTTCTTTCTTTCTTTCTACATGAAACAACCAAACTCCGAAACAAACATTAGTAGATCACACAAATATATGGACCGAACCGGGAATCGAACCCAGAATATCAGCGCGACAGTCGGTTACACTTTCGAATGTACAAGGCAGTCAGATAATCAGTAGTTATTTCAAAGAAGTCAGCCTATCACAGCCCAATTCTTGTCGTAGGTCTCTACCTATCATGCCTTTCCTGCCCTCCGCTGGTCAGACAAGTTGACACAGGACAAGAAGGGATTAATATAATGAAGTGCTGGTGGCCGACAGACCAGTGTTCTGTAAACGCTCACTGCAGTAAGCAACTTTCACTGTGACCGGTCCTTGGATGGGTGAACACCATGTGACCACTTTGTGACATTTATTTGCAACTGTTTTCGTGCTTCAGAAGGCACGTTAAGCCGTTGGTCCCAATTTTCAGTAACATTACAGTCGTTAAGCCAATTTCAAGGCCTTATGCACCCATAAGGCCTTGAAATTGGCTTAACGACCTTGTAATATTTCAACAATGGGCCTTCATAACCTGCGCCTGTTCATTTCAACAGGGCAATAGCCTTACCACCTATTACGTGGGACAAAAACTATAAGCTGATATGTGGGCGCATACTATGCCTCTGCATACCCTTTGGTGATAAAGGCGTGACTTTATGTCTTTCGACTGCCTCGTTGGTCTAGAGGTCGAGGTCTAGGGTTCGATTCCCACCGGAGGCATAAATTTGTGTGACCCATAATGTTTGTCTCAAGAGTCTGGGTGTTTCTATGTATCATAAGTATGTATTTAAAAAAAAGTATATTAGAATTAATATCCGTGGTCTGATACCCATAACACAAGCAGGTTATTCCTAGCTTACTTTGGGATCAGATAGCGTTGTGTGAAATGTCCGTGAATATTTATTATTATTATTATGTATATAGATACTTACTGTATATTTTTCAAAGTCCATTCCTTTTGCAACTGAGTTATAACTGTATGGAGATCTTCGCTATCAAACATCCAAGAACCATCCAAATCGTAAGAGCAATGGAATAGATTCAATGGTAGATCTAATGCCATACTGTATTGAGGTTTTCTGAAAAGGAAATCATCAATATACATATAATAAAATCGTAACAGGTCGCTTTCTGTACATGGAAGATAAATAAGAAAACATATTATAGGGGGGCTTTATGAACGCAATAGAACCCAAAACAATGATTTTTAGAATTTTTGTCTGTTTGTCTGTATGTCTGTATATCTGTTTGTCTGTACGGTTGTGCACGCTAATCTCAGTAACCGCTCAACCAATTGCAATGCGGTTTTTTCATTGTGTTGAGGTTTGCTCCAGTTAACATTTAGCGTTTGTTTTATGTAAATCGGTTTAGAAATAAAAGAGTTATTACACTTTTAAGAATCAGATATTTTGAAAATTTTAATTGTAGGGGTTGCTTTGAATGTGAGTGAACCTAAACTGGCGTGTTGGCTTAATCATAAAAGAGACTGAATTGTTTTAAAATAGACTTAATCATTAAGCTCTTTTATGATTAAGCAAACAGGGCAGTTTCAGACGCTGCTTGATGACTCTGATGAAGAAATACCTTTCCTTTCATACACCTATGTGACATAAACGAAGTTGCGGGCTCAGATAGTTTTGAATTAATTGGTACTTTATCTGTGGCGCAGTTAGCGACTGAAGTTGCTGTGGTGTTGAGTTCGAATTCAGGTTCGCAATAATATTTGATTTATTTTATTAATGTGGGGAAAATTCACAAAAATCAGCTTTAAAATACTACTTGGTTAATCCTAGACAGTGACGCCTCGCCACGAAGCCTGGAAATGACCTGCTCTGCTGGATTCTCAAAAAATTGTTTAAATGCATAGTTTTTAGATTCATTTTGTAAATAGAGCACTAAAAAGAATAACCCGCTGAGTTTCTTGCCAGTTCTTCTCAGGTGGGTCGCCTTGTGAACTGGTGGTAGAAATTTTGATTTATATTCTGGACGTTTTACAAGAGCACCTGTATATGCCTATGTGAAATAAATTTATTTTTAATACAGTTGCTCAAAAAGTGGTGTATTACAGGGACGTATAGCGTTCGGGATGTGGGCTATTACACACTCGTGCTTTTTTCTTTCCCATTCCCGCACTCGTGCGTTTTCTTTCCCAATTGTCAAAATAATGTCTATTCATGCAAATATTTCTAAAAAAAGATACTAACTTGTTTCAATATCAGATTAAAAGTAATTTTAATTAAAATGTAAGCATAAATTAGTATAAGTAACGGCCAAATTAAATTTATAAAAATAAAAAAAGTTGGCTGTATGAAGTGCATTGCCATAGTCTCTGCTTAGGAAGGTATTATATTCTTTTACGGTTGGCGCCATTTTGGATATTCAGGTTTGTTGTGTTTTTATTATTTTATAAAATTGCTTAATTTTTTCGCAACTGTATTAAAAATAGTTGTTCAATACAACGTGTGGGACTGTTATTTAAACTCGTTCCGACTGTCCACCCTCGCCTTCGGCTCGGGTCAACACCTGTCGTAAGTCGTAACTCGTTGTAATTACAGAAATCCCACACTTGTATCGAAAACTACTATTTTCTTTCTTTATTACGGCTTGAAAATTTTCAAAAACGGATCTTTATGACCTGAGCCTTTCTATTGCAACACGGCAATAAGCACCACCTCATTACGTGTGTCAATTGACAAAAGTAAAAAAATATGATATTTGGGCGTACTGTATGTCACTGCCTCAACCTTGTTGCCGTGGCTATAATATGTACGTATATCTTACTTCTTACTAATATAGACTAATATTATAAATGCGAAAGTTTGTGAGTGTGGATGTTTGTTACTCTTTCACGCTCAAACGGCTGAACGGATCGGGCTGAAATTTGGTACAGAGATACATTATAGTCTGGAATAACACATGGGCTACTTTTTATCCCGGGAATAAGTTTCCACGGGAACAAATATTCCGCGGGCATCAGCTAGTGTAAAATATTAGTGCTTATTACAACTAGCTGTTCCCCGCGGTTTCGTCCGCTTAGAAGTCGTTATCGCGTAAAATCATTACCCTCCTTTTGCGCAGTCAGTTAAAAAGTAGCCTATGACCTTTCCTTGGACTCAAACTATCTCCATACCAAATTTCATCAAAATCGGTTCTGCGGTTTAGGCGTGAAACGTAACAGACGGGCAGACAGACAGAGTTACTTTATTAGTAGGGATAGATTAAAAATACTTTACCTAGGATTTTTCTCAACATCCAATAGTTCAGTGATAATATCAGGACTTTCTTTCCCTTCACCCACCAGCAGGAGTACTCCCATAATACATCGTATCTGGTGCCAAAGGAACGCGTTACCTTCTATCAGAAGATAGTACATCGATGTTGCTGTAAAAAGCAATAAAATCTTTAAGTACTACCAAAGATAATATAATAGTATTAAGTACATACAGATCGGCAACTCTCTACCTCGCACCGAGTAAGCTTCCCCAACCCCCCACCAAAGTTGATGTGTCTATTGCCGTGTCAGTACTTGAGAGTGTCACCGTTGCATTACGTATTACTACCTACGTACTTTGTGCTATTGCTTTGGTTTAATTTGTGCTTAGCCAAGGGTAGATTTAAAAAAATACCTACATACATGAGATTGCGTTCTGTTCCTTATTATTTTGTTTCCATAGCTAGTGTCCCTAGTATACTCACACACACATTCAAGCTTGATTCAAGCATTCACATTACGTGTTTATTAGAGTTTCCGCCCTGTGGTACCACCCAGTGGAAATATCTGCAAACCTGGCTTCCCCTCGCGCTTCCCCGCACCTCGCCCCGTTTTTGCCTATCTATACTTCTATACCAATATTATAAAGAAGTAAAGTTTGTGTGTTTGTATATTTGTTAAATTGTAAGGGGTAATCTCGGGATCTACTGAACCGATTTTAAAAATTCTTTCACCAATAGAAAGCTACGTTATTGTGGGGTGTCATAGGCTATATAGCATCACACTACAACGAATAGGAGCGGAGCAGTAATAGTAAATGTTTCAAAAACGGGGGAAAATTTTGGGTTGGTGCACAATAACCATTTTAATGGAAATATTTTTTTTTCTACAATAATGCCACGGGATACCTCCTTCATAAACGAAATTGTTCTTAAAATAATGCGACGGGAATACACGCGACGAGAAACCTGTCTCTCTCTGTCTCTCACGTAGTATTGAATATTACCTAACGACGAGACGCTACGGGAGTAAACGCAACGCGACGGGAGTAAATGCGACGGGAACAGGTAATACTCTCCCTTATGTGGCGCAAACGAAGTTGCGCGGGTCAGCTAGTCCAGTATAACTCGCGCAGGATTGAAATCGGCCATTTTGACTTTGACAAGGTTCCGCACATTTTCGTTGTGCTCGGCTTATACTGTACAGTTTGCATGACGTCTTTATGACAGGTCTGCAGATATGTCCGCTGGGCTGTACTAATTACCATAGAATCTTGAAATATTTCTACCAGCTTATGTGTTTCTTCATAAATTTCTTTTTACACTAATATAATAGAGGAAAAATTTGTATATTTGTATGGAATATCATAAAGAGGAAAGATTTGTTTTTTGCTTGTTTGTTTGTAACGAATAGGCTCCGGAACTACTGGTCCGATTTTAAAAATTCTTTCACTGTTGAGAAGCTACACTCTTTGCGGTGAACATAAGCTATATTTTATTCCCGTATTCCCACGGGAACGGAAAATACGCGGGTGAAACCGCGTGACGTCCGCTAGTATGGAATAAACTCAAAAACTACTGTGCCGATTTCAAAAATTCTTTGACCATTGGAAATTTACATTCACTCTGAGTAACAAAGGGTATATTTTATTGGACACTAGCGGACGTCACGCGGTTTCGTTCCGGAGTAGTTCCGGAGCCTATTCGTTACAAACAAACAAACAAAAAAACAAATCTTTCCTCTTTATAATATTAGTATAGATGGAGAATCTTCATCAGACCTATTCTAAAAATAGTTTCTCTGTTGAACTATAGACACTTGGAACTTTCTATCAGAACACGTGTTTCTATCCGACTACAAAACCAGGCCCTTCAAGAGGAGCATGAAGAGGCACATCACAGGGCCGCCAACTTGAGGACCACTGTCAGATATCGCCATGGCTTTCCATTAAGCGGGTGACGTCAATATAGCGATATAAAAAACCGGCCAAGTGCGAGTCGGACTCGTGCAAGGAAGCTGGGACCAAAAAACGGCAAAAACCACTATTGTGGGATTTCAACGCCAATCGGGGTTAGCGTAGCTTTTCAACAGTCAAAGAATTATTTAAATCGATTCAGTAATTTTGCAGTATATTCAATTTAAGCAAACAATCAAATCTTTTCTCCATATAACATTAGTGTAAATGAAAATTTTAAACTTACGATCATTCACATCGTATTCATTTACAGGTACAATCTCAGCCTTCAACAGTTCCCGCCGGAACTGGGTGACGTTATTCCCGACGTCCATCTTACACAAGTTGCGGTAGTCATTGGAGCCCAATAGACGGCTATAGGCGTCCTGCATAGCGTTGATGTTTAACGTAGAACGGGGGAAGTAGTATTTGTATTGACTTTTCTGAAAGTCTCGTGAATAGAGTCCCGTTTTTACCTTTCGCATACGTAACCCGAAAAACCGCATCAAAATTGGTCCCACAATCAGACCTTTGTCAAACAAATTCATATAAAAATCCATTTCAGCTGGCCCTGGGCAACATACATCTTTAATCCCCTCCGGACTCGTGGTCACACCAGGTTATCAAGCACTAGCGGACCTAGCGCGGTTTCACAAGCGTTGTTCCCGTTCCCGTGGGAATATGGGAATAAAATATAGCCTATACCAATCGGGGTTAGCGTAGCTTTCCAATACTGAACGAATTATTTAAATCGGTTAAATACTTTCGCAGCATATTCAATTAAAAACAATCAATCAAATCTTTTGTCCTTTTAACATTAGTACCTATTGAAAACAATTCTGAACTTACGATCATTCACATCATATTCATTTACAGGTACAATCTCAGCCTTCAACAGTTCCCGCCGGAACTGGGTGACGTTATTCCCGACGTCCATCTTACACAAGTTGCGGTAGTCATTGGAGCCCAATAGACGGCTACAGGCGTCCTGCATAGCGCTGATATTTAACGTAGAACGGGGAAAGTAGTATTTGTATTGACGTTTCTTGCAGTCAAATCTGTTGAATGTTTGAAAATGGTATTTTATTAAGGCTTGGGATATTGCTAACAATCTTGAGCGTTCGCGACACGCGTTCTTCAGATCAAGAAATGGAGTCTTTTATAGCTTTCTAACTGTTACCCGCGGCTTCATCCGCGTAGAACTCGTTATCGCGTATATTGTATTTCAATAGCATTGAACATTAAATAGCAAACACATTTGATCCTATATATCCGTAGATGAGAGTCAAAGTCGCGGGTTGCGAATCATGTTGTACCACTTACTAAAAAAATGTACCTAAAATGTACTAAATTGTACCTATGTCTAAAAAATGTGTACCCGATTCAGAAGGACATTATTTCGGAACTAAAATACACCCGCCATATTGACATCAATACGGCGGGTGTACTGTAATATTTTATTACTTAACCATTATTCATAAAATATAATCACACCAAAAAATTGTACCTAAAAAGTACCTCAAGTAAAAAAAACACGCTCTTGATCCGTTGGGTAGTTTCTGAGAAATAAAACGGCTTTGTCTCCACCGAGCCCGGTATCAGATTGAATTGTCCACGGATCACGTCGAGTTGTATCCACTGGTACCGGGATCCGTTTTACTCAAAAAATATATTAATATTATTAGCCACCGATCACGGTAACCGTGGCTACATAAAATAGTGTTTATTATGATTCGAAACCGATCACGAGTTATTTCATTTTCAAATTGGATAGGTTAGGTTAGAAGGCTAAAGGAGCGGAGCGCAGCGGAGCTCCCGCATTAGCGTTTGTGGTTATTTTTTTTACACTGAATGAGTTTTTTTTACACTGAAGTTTGTGGTTATTTTTTTACACTAAAAATTCTAATTATTACACTGAATGTTCTGAATCACTTCGTAAGTTGGATGTATATGTTATACATCAAATTTACTAAGTGAATGGTGGTAACTTAGGTGGTTATAAAAAAAAATAACCACGTCGGATTGCGCGGTATCCTCACAAACTTGAAGTTGGTAAATTGGAAAGTTGGTAAATCGTTATCTGTTTCGAATCATAATTAACACTTCTTGTAGCCACGGATACCGTGATCGGCGGCGACTTTTTGAGTGAAACGGATCCCGGTATCACTGGATACAACTACAAGTGATCCATGGACAATTCAATCTGATACCGGGCTCGGTCTCCAGTCTCCACCGAGCCGAGTTTTATTTCTCAGAAACTATCCAATTGATCGAGATTGCATTATTTTTTACTTGAGGTACTTTTTAGGTACAATTTTTTGGTGTAATAAAATATTATAGCACACCCGCCGTATTGACGTCAATATGGCGGGTGTATTTTAGTTACGAAATAATTTCGTTCTGAATCGGGTACACATTTTTTAGACCTAGGTACAATTTATTACATTTTAAGTATATTTTTTTGATAAGTGGTACAACATGATTCGCAATGGTACACCCGCCACTTTGACTCTCATATCCATAGTTACTTGCAATTGAGTATTCACCCTGATTATATTCCAGTATCCGGGAGTCATACAGTGTTCTTACAATCATTTTGACACCAAATAACTTCTTTATGATAGTTTATTTTCATTTAAAATACCTACTTGATACGACTACAGGGATAGTAAAAAATTCAATGATTTGTCACACTATATTTTTCTACTCATCTGTCTTAGACAACGATTTTCAAAACATGACATGTTTACATTATTGCCAGATCGGCCAGGATTGGACTATAAAATAATTCCCCTGCTTTTGCGCAGTCACTTAAAAAGTAGCCTATGTTGGACTCAAACTATATATACTAAATTTTACCAAAATCGTTTCAGCGGTTTAGGCGTGAAAACGTAACAGACAGACAAAGTTACTTTCGCATTATAATATTTGTAGGTATAGAGATTTTAGTTGCAATTAGTAGAAATGTATAGTTATTCAAAACCGACGAAAATCAAATATAGGTAAATAGGTCTGTTTTCTACTGATCCTTAAGGTTGCGCTAGTCGCTATTTTGTCCAAACAAACTTCGGGAGGATATTACTCAACTGTTTGATACCCTACATACAAAGTCAAACATTTTACTGTTTTGTCTCATTATAAACTTTGTCTGTACCGCTCAAAAATGGGATTTAAATAACTATTAAAGAGATAGAAGTCATTAAAAATTCGATTTTTCTGCCAAATATTTAGATAAATTTCTGTGTAAATAAACAGTAAAAGGAGTATAAAAACACAAAATCTAAGTCTGTTCCGACAAAGTTCATTTCTCAAAGAGTTCAGAAAACTTTATTCTAAGTTGATATATGAAGTACTTTTTTCAGAACACCCTTCCTACCAAAGGACCTTTGAATGAATGCACTATCGCAGCTTCTCGCTCTCACTATGCGATGTGAGGTGAAACAGCATGCTTATTTGGCCGAGCGTCACCTTAACACTTTCCTATGTAGAATCAATATACAATTTATAGCAAAACCATATTATGATGGACTTCCTGTAGATAAAAAAAATATTTTTGTCTATCATTTCTGTCTACTTATCCAAAATAATACACAAATAATTGATACAAACCTCGCACTAAATTCAGGCTTATCCAAAGGTATAGGCATCCAAGCAACGGCTCTTATATCTTTTGGCAATAATTTGTTCAATATCTTGCAATAAGGCATCTCTCCCTTTAAAGCTTGTTGAGTGAACTGATCTTCTATTGGAAACTTGCTGCGTAGAGATATGGATATGACCTGGGAATGTATTCTTTTGTTAGAAAACTACTGGATGGGGTTGATTTTCTACATAACATTAGAAATTCCTGTATATCAATGCAAATGTATGGCATTTGTGTAGGAGTGACAGATTATTTACAAGAAATATATACAGACAGGGTCGGCAGCATGAATGTGGCGCCTACGGTGTTGCAAATGTTTGCTGCGGTGGCCACCAGTCCTTCTGGTGGGCCGTATGCTTGTCTGCCACCTTAATGGTCTAAAAAACTATTTCAGGCAGCCAGACAGACAGACAGTTTGAGAAACAACATTAATTTTTACCACAGAAAAGAAAAAACATGCACACAAACTTGTTTTTATTAGGTATTCCGTGCTTTTTACCCAGAAACATATTACTGGACATAGAAGCCTTTCGAAAATTAGCTAGGCCATGTAGAGACCTTTTCTCCAATATTCATCTTATCCCCTTTTCAAGTCTTTCAAGCTTTTTTCAACACAAAGATAGCCCATGTTCATTTTCAAGCTTTAATCTATCTCTGCACTAAATCTAATCAGAATTGGTGCAGTGGTTCAGAGTTGTAAGCATAACAAATAGAGAGAGCTAATTTATATATTAGCACAGGGTGGAAACTCCATACAAAAATGTTCGTTTTCACCTATACTAATATAGACGTAATGTAAATGCTTAAATCAAGCTTCAATGTGTGTGTGAGTTTACTAGGGTCACTAGCTATGGAAACAAAATAATAAGGAACAGAACGCAATCTCATGTATGTAGGTACTTTTTTTTTCAAATCTACCCTTGGCTAAGCACAAATTAAACTAAAGCAATAGCCCAAAGCACTTAGGTAGTAATACGTAATGCAACGCAGTGACACTCTCTCAAGTACTGACACTGGAATCAACACATTAATTTTGGTGGGGGGATGAAGAAGCTTACTCAGGTGGGAGGCAGGGAGTTGCCGATCTGTATGTAATACTATTATATTATCTTTGATATTAGTAGGGAAGCAAAGATGATATTAGTTTTATATTGGGGCTACAAAAACTCAAAGATCAAAATTACCTGACCAAAAGCACTGACACCCTTATCTGTTCTTCCACACCTATGATAATTGGACTTTTCCCTATTTTCAATTAGACAGGCTTTGGTGAGGGCATTAAAAAGATGGTGTTCAATAGTTTGGTATGAATCTTCCTGAACTACGTAACCTTGGTAATCCCAGCCAAAGTATAATATCCTTAGTAATACTCGTCTATAATGGCATCTGGAATTTGATGAAAGCTGAATTACTCATAAGTTAGATAGTATTCATAGAAAAGCTTTAAATTCTAATTTAATCTTAAAATAAAAATACCCATTGCTAATTGAACATACCTTTGTAAACCATCACATTTTACAATATGGTTTGTCTTAGATGGGTCACCATTTTCATGCTTTAGAAGCCACGTTCAGACATTGTTCCGGTAGGACTTCGGATTACTATCCCACGATTTAAGTGGTGGGAGGGGGGCTGGAGGGGGGAGGGGGGTGTGTAGAACCCCCCCCTTGACGGAAAAGTTGCGGACGCCCCCCCTTTTTGAGTTATGATTTTTTTTATATTCTAACCTAACTTTCGCATTTTCTTGGTTTGAAATCGATTTCAAGGTCGAAATTGGAAGATGGAAAATGGAGGGGGAGGGGGGAATCCCCCTGACCCCTCCCCAAAGTTAGGAAATCAATAGTTACCTTAAATTTAGATTTTTATTTTTTGAGGTTATGTTCAATAAAATCGACGACCTAAGTAATCGACTAATCGTTCTCCAAATAAGAACTCGTCGACAAGCCAAAAAAAAAAAAACCACGAAAGCTAAGGCGGGAGCTCCGCTCCGCTTCGCTCCCGCCTTAGCCTTCTAACCTAACCTATCCGAGTCGGGGTGTTAACCATTAAGTACTAAATAGGGTTGAATTAGGGATGCGCGTAATTCAAATGCCGACCTGGGGTTGAAAAAAAAACTACGCGTCTCCTATACAAGACACAAATTCACAAATAGGGTGTCATTTGAAAGGGTTGACCTTGACCAACCCATATACTGCGTACGACGTTTTACGTTTAGTTTCACATATCGGCAACCGTCATTAAATTATTATAATATTTAATAGCATTCATTTATATAAATATACGTAATATAATAAAATATGCATAAAATTTAACTTAATAACTAAATATCATTATTAATTAAATTTTTAAATGAAGTAAAACATTGTTGTGCGTTAATGTTACGTAAAACAAAACGTATTGGACGAGCCGAATGTCAAAAACATTGGGAGTGTTTGTGTTCTGTGGTGAAAAGTGACAAATTATTGGTGTTTTTTTTACGATTTTCATTATTTTTTTTCTCGTTAACCATTAATCTCCGCAAGTTAAAACTTCGCGTGGAGGCTTCTAATAATATTAGCTTTGTGTATAAAAAATATGAACCTCAAACTCGATGGCAGCTAATCTAAAGTTAAGCCGTTTGCTATTGCTTAACTCTTCGTGAAAAAATAAGAAAAAGTTATACTCACTTAGTGAAGTCAAAGGCTTTTGTTTGTGTTTTCCTGCCTTTTGTTTCATTATCATCGCCACTTGAACAGTTTTTACTAATAATATTTCTTAACTGTAGATTATGCGCTTCCAATTGAATAATCTTTTCAACAAGATCCTGAAGAAGTTAAAGAAAAATATGTTAGCAAAGTTTGAACCGATTATCGGCTCACAGGTTATGTTGTTAAAATATCTGTAACAAGGTATAGTACATGTTTATCCTGAGTTAACAATTCTTCTTTACTTAGGCACTTCTTTTTGTTTTTTTTAAATGATTTCCTTTCCATATTACTTTAGTATTTTCGAATTATTGCTAAACGTAGTGATTTTATATTATTCTCTCTCTTTGTTATTGCAATGTTTATAATTTACAAAACAAATTGCATGGCATGCACAGCACTTTACATTCACTATGACATTGACAGTTGACTTGACACTGACAGTGACGTGATTCTATGAGAAGACGTTTAGTTTTTTAATGACCAACAATTTCTTAGGTTGCCGGCATCGGCCCCGGCAGAAAGCCATAACCAAAAATAGAATAGAATAGAACAATTTCTTAGACAACCCAATACTCAGCAACCACAAATATGAGGCATTTATCCCAACTCATAACATTTCAAGGATGGGGGTAGTTAGATCGGTTCCAGTGGATTGGTCTATGGATGAATTCGTGGAGTCCATGGTCTTTCCTACAGGGTGTACCACTGTTCTCAGGGCTCGCCGACTCAATAGAAAAACGGTAAATAGCAACAACTCCACACTTCCACAGAATGGATCCCTACTCAAACTGTGGTGGTAACCTTCAAGGGACAGGTTCTCCCCTCCCATATCTACTCCTACTACACCTCCCTACCAGTTGAACCGTATCAATTTCCAACCATTCAATGCATGAACTGCTGTAGGTTTGGTCATGTATCAAACCAATGCAGGTCTAAGCCAAGGTGCTATAAATGTGGACAACCACATACAGGGATGGAATGCACAATAGAAGAGGACAAGGCATTGTGTCTGTACTGCTCGGGGTCACATTACTCTATTAGTAAGGCGTGCCCTGAGCAGGATCGACAAAAATCTATCAAAGCGTACATGGGACAGGAAGGGGTTTCGTACATGGAAGCCTCAGAGTGTATCCCTAAAATATCCAAAACTTATTCTATGGCTGCCAAACCAGTCAACTTGCAGGGTTCCCAGTCTACAGCCCACTTGAATGCAACCCCACTCCGCACATCCTACAGAAAAACAACTTTCATAACCCCTCGACCTAAGGCTCCTCTTGGTAAGTCATACGATAGAGCTGCCCATCAGGCTATCACTTCACAAGATGGGTCTTCTATGCCCAATGGGTGCACCCTCCTTAATACACAGCCCCCTTCAACTTACGAAATCTCCCAATCCCAACAAAGCTCCCATAACTTCCTGTTCACATTATTGAATATATTACTATCCCTCATATCCCAAAACAATATCACCCTACCGCCCAACGTTGCCCAAATACTTACCCAATCACTACCAAACTTCAACAATGGATCTCAAACTGATCCAGTGGAACAGCCGAAGCATTAACAATAAAAAATCTGATTTATATTATTTAATTAACAGACACGAGCCACTGGCCATGGCAATCTCGGAGACATGGTTAAAGCCTGAAGATGCTTTGCGCATCCCGGGCTTCTCATGTCTTCGGGTTGACAGAGCTGATGGTTATGCTGGCTGTGCTCTTATAGTTAGCAAAAAAGTTTCCTTTTCCCAGATCAACCTACCCCCTCATTCCCCTGAAATAAATATTGTAGCGGTGAGAACATGCAACATATCACTCATATCCCTCTATATTGCAAATCCATGCTCCACTTTAATCCCAGACCTACAGATGATTTTTAGCTCTGTCCCCCCTCCTGTGCTTATCATGGGCGATCTTAATGCAAATCACACATCGTGGGGGTCAGGTGTTTGTGACCTGTTTGGGCGCTCCATAATGGAGATGCTTGATGACCTTAACCTTTGCCTACTTAATAATGGCTCCCCTACCCGTAGAACCGCCCCTAGCAAAAAACCTAGCGCTGTGGATCTCACCATCTGCTCTCCTTCAATGGCATCCAGAATAACCTGGTACATCTCTGCCGATTCAAGGGGCAGTGACCATTATCCCATTTTTATCAATTTGTCTATGACGGTATCCCTTCCTAGTAACCCCACCACTTCTTTCGGGTATAGGTTGCGCGACGCTGACTGGACGACATATGCAGCTTCTCTGGGGAATAGAATTCGCTCGCTGCCTGCCCCAACAATTCATACTGTCGCACAATCCTACTCCAACTTCCGTGACGCTATCATTGCATCGGCCGATGACCACTTCCCTGTCAAAAAACCCTCTAAACAAATCCTCTCGACCCCCTGGTGGGATGCTGAATGCACCGAGGCAGTTAGGATTAGGCGGGAAAGCGAGAGAAACTACAAAAGGGAAATGACGGTGGAGAATTTGATAGCCTATCAGCAAAAAGCAGCACAAACGCGAAGAATGCTGTCCACCAAAAAGAAGAATGGCTGGTCGAACTTCTGTGCGGACCTATCACCTAGATCCCCTGCTTCCACTGTTTGGAAACAAATTAACAGGTACAGAGGAGCTTGTCAGAAAACCCAAATGAAAATGATTTATCATCATGGGTTGAGGCCTTTGCTGACAAGTTGGCTCCACCGTGGGTACCCACAGAGGATTCCATCCCTAGCTATTCTCCAAATCTTTGTCTTGCCCATCCTCAGGTGGGCCTTGGCAGCGAGTTCACATATGAGGAACTTGAGCTGGTGGTTGATGGACTGAGGGATTCGGCGCCAGGTATGGACCAGATCCTCTACTCGTTCATAACCAAGTCATCTGATAACACCAGGACACAGTTTTTGAACATTGTGAACTTGATTGTTGGTAGTGGAGTGATTGGAAGACACAAATAATTGTCCCTGTCCTAAAGCCTGGCTACGATCCTTCATCCCCTAGCAGCAGAAGACCAATAGCACTGTCTTTAGTGTTGTGCAAAGTAACGAAACATCTGGTGAAACATCGCCTTGAATGGTTTGTGGAAGGTCATGGAATTTTGGCTAATTCCCAATTTGGTTTTAGGAGAGGCATGAGCACACTGGATGGTCTCAGCATCCTCACCACTGACATACGTATATCCTTCCACAAAAAAGAATACCTTGGAGCTGTATTCCTAGATATACAGTCAGCGTACGACAATGTCTTGCTTCCGGTACTCAGGAGTAAACTACTCAAGCTGAATATCCCTGAGAGGCTAGTAAATTTCTGTACCAACCTTTTAATGGAGCGATCTATAGTAATTAAGAACCACAATCTCCTACTTCCACCTAGGACTATTTGGAAGGGTCTTCCTCAGGGCTCAGTTTTAAGCCCTCTCCTCTACAGCCTTTACACCCATGACCTGGAGTTGGTGGTGAACCCGTTTTGCCAGATTCTGCACTATGCTGATGATTTGGCCCTTTATGTATCATCTAATTCGATCCACGACGTATCCGATAATCTGAACAGGGCCTTGGGGTATTTGAATGATTGGTTGTCGGAACATGGGCTATCACTGTCTCCTTCTAAGAGAAAGGTGGTAGTATTCACGAAGAGAAGACAGATTCCTAATCTGGATCTCCAAGTTGAGGGACAGTTTATACCTCAATACAACAGTGCCAAGTTTCTGGGGGTCCTACTGGACTCTAAAATGACTGGTTCTTCTCACTTTGGTTATGTCAGCGATAAATGTGAGAGGAATGTTAACATTCTTCGTTCGCTATCTGGTGCATGGTGGGGATGTCATCCATATAATCAAAAGCTCCTCTATAATGCCACAGTCCGCAGTCACATGGACTATGGCTCTTTCTAGCTAGAACCTTGTAATAAAGATCCCCTTGCAAAACTAGACAAAATTCAATTCAAATGTCTACGTATCATTCTTGGGGCTATGAAATCTTCTCCAACTAATGCACTACAAGTGGAGGCTGTGGATCCTCCCCTCTTCCTCAGAAGACAGTATCTATGTGACAGATTCTTCTTTAAACTTGTGCAAAATTCACAACACATCCTTTTGGGTAAGCTTCGACATTTGGGTGATTTATATAACATAAACTCAAACCCCGCCCCAACCAACCTTCCCTGTCTAATAAACAGCTTCATCAAATTCACACGCCTACCGTGCCCAGTCATGCAGAGTAGGTTGAGTCCATTGTACTCTCTCCCCTTTGAGGCTCTTATATACCGCCCTCCTATCGAGATAGATCTGGGAATCCGGAAGGGTGCAATGGACGCTAATCTGGAGTTTCATGGAGTTATGGCCTCTGATTATGAGGGTTGGCTTAAAATCTACACCGAGGCTTCCAAGTTCATAGCTGGTGAGCCGGTGGGCGCGGCCGTATGGATCCCTAAGTACAATGTGGCCCTAAGTTATAAATGCCCGCCTATGACTTCTGTGTTCACGGGGGAGTCTGTGGCCATCCTGGAAGCTATCCGGTATATTATATCCCACAACTTAAATAGGTCCATCATCCTGTCTGATTCCAAAAGCTGTCTTCAAGCCATACTCTCTCACCCCTTCCGTTCCAAGTCCAGATTCCCCATCATTTATAGGATCCGAGAGGCGCTATTCCAGTGCCAGCGACTTAACTTAGAACTTATATTGGCGTGGATCCCGGGCCACTCCAATATAGCGGGAAATGAGACGGCCGACTCTTGGGCCAAAAATGCCACTGGAACTGGCTCACTCGAACACTACCAAGTATTTACACACGACTTGACTCAGGTAATTAGGGACAGTCTGACACGGGCTTGGCAAGTGGATTGGCAAAGATCAACAAAAATCAAGGGTAAGCATTACTGTGATATTCAACCAGTAGTCCCTACTAAGCCGTGGTTCTTTAAACATCGATGTGTTGACAAGCGAGCGGTATCGATTGTTTGTCGTCTCCGTTTAGGCCATGCCTGTACACCTGTTCATCTGGCAAAGATTAGGATAAGGGATCACTCGCTCTGCGAGTGCGGTTTGGAGGAGGGTGATGCAGAACATATATTTTCTTCTGTTGCCCTCACCAAAGATTCTCACTATATGATGTCCTTACCACAAATGTCCCCCGCCCTACCTCTTTCAAATGTCTCCTATCCTTAGTTTATACTCCCTTTATAAAAATCCTTACCAATTACACACTAATAAATAATCTAAAACTGTAGAATTCTATATCCTAAATACTTTATTGTTTAAAATAGAATATAGGTATTATGTAGTCTATACCATATAAGTATATTTGTAGTCTATACTAACCAATAATTGTGTTGTCCTTGTGTTTAGATTCTGACGGAATTGACGTCGCACTTAAGTCTACTGATCAAATCCCGAGACACTAAAACCTCCTTCGCTGTTAGCTCTAGATACGGGACATTGGCGAGTTGATGCTAGGGCGGCGTTACGCGGGTTCACACGGTGTCTTCTGCCCCTCCGACGCCGACGGGGGCAGAATCTAGGTTTTTTTTTTTTTTTATACCACTAGAGTGGCAGACAAGCATACGGCCCCCCCAGATGTGCCGGTGGTCACCGCAGCCTATGGACGTTTGCAACACCAGAGGCGCCACAAGCGCGCTGCCGACTCTTTAAAAACCTTCTAAGTCCCCTTTTGAAGAACCCCTTATTGTACGCGTCTGGGAAAACCGAAGCAGGGAGATCATTATAGGTCCGCGGTGTGGTGTGTGAGAGCTTGCCGTAGTGTTCCTACTCGCGTGTATTTTGTCTTGTGCTTTAGTGATATCATCATCTTCGTCGACGAGTAGGTACGTGTCTCGGACGACGAACACGTGATATCCGGGATGGCGTGTAAGAAGCCGCGGCGACTACTAAAGGATTTGGGTGGGAAGCGGCAGAGTCAAAGAAGCTAGGGAACAGCGTTTCATGAATTGAAAAATAGGTGCGTGTGCGAACACGACAGATGCGTACGTCATTATGGGACGAATACAAGTAGTGTATAAACCACAGACTTACAATAAGTAGCAGACATAACATTAATTATGTTTGTGTGCGTTGGTCTTTCCATTCCTCTCGCTCTAAGGGGTTAGTGAATGCTGCTATCTCGTTTCTACACGTATAGCAACACTATACATGACATGTTAAAAAAAATGACGTGCGCCTGGTTTTTGAAAGGTCGCCATTTTGGTAAGCTGCCGATGCTGCAGTTTGACGTAATAGATACCAAACTCAGGCACTTCTTTTCAAGATTAAATTTAATGCTAACATAAAAATAAGTGTGGCAAACTGTGATTCAGCATTAAATTAGTTCTACGGGTCTAAAAAGGCAACATTGTGTGTTTCATTATATGAAACATACAATTCATATAATTTGAAATACAGAACATACAAAGCATACCAAACATTTTACGTTTCATAATATGAAACATACAATGTTGCCTATAATGTTTAATATAATGCCTGTAATATTCGATGATATTGAGTATACAATATATAAAAACGAAGCCCGATTTCCTTGGTCACGGCATTACGCGTGAAATGCTGGACCAATTTCGCTAATTCTTTTTTGTTGTGTTTGTTTCTGTCAGGAGAAGGTTTTAAAAAAATTGGTGCAAAACTATTAGAAGAAATGGTTTCTATTGCGATTTTGGATCCGGTCATAGAACTGGAAACTCCGAAATGGAAACCGAGAACAGAAAGACTAAGAGATAATTTTGCAATCCATATGGCCGCCGCGTCGAAATCACAAAATTTCATGATGGGTATCGTTTAAGGGGGATTTTGGTACGCTGAGTACGAATTACATGATAGTTTTGCAATCCAATATGGCCGCCGCGCCAAAATCACAAAATTTCATGATGGGTATCGTTTAAGGGGAATTTTGGCACGCTGAGTACGAATCTCATGATACTTTTTCAATCCAATATGGCCGCCGCGCTGAAATCACAAAATTTCATGATGGGTATCGTTAAATGGGGTTTTTGGTATGCTGAGTACGAATCACATGATAATTTTGCAATCAAATATGGCCGCCGCGCCAAAATCACAAAATTTATGATGGGTATTGTTTAAGAGGGATTTTGGTACGCTGAGTACGAATCTCATGATAATTTTGCAATCCAATATGGCCGCCGCGCCGAAATCTCAAAATTTCATGATTGGTATCGTTTAAGGGGGAATTTGGTACGCTGAGTACGAATCTCATGATAATTTTGCAATCCAATATGGCATATACCAAAATCCCCCTTAAACAATACTCATCATGAAATTTTGTGATTTCGGCGCGGCAGCCATATTGGATTGCATAAGTATCATGAGATTCGTACTCAGCGTACCAAAAACCCCCTTATACGATATCCATCATGAAATTTGGTGATTTCGGCGCGGCGGCCATATTGGATTGCAAAATTCTCATGTGATTCGTACTCAGCATACCAAAAAACCCCTTAAACAATACCCATCATGAAATTTTGTGATTTTGGCACGGCGGCCATATTTGATTGCCAAATTATCATGTGATTCGTACTCAGCATACCAAAAATAGCCAAAACTTTAACGATAACCAAAAATTTAACGATACCCATCATTAAATTTTGTGATTTCGGCGCGGCGGCCATATTGGATTGCAAAATTATCATGAGATTCGTACTCAGCGTACCAAAATCCCCCTTAAACAATACTCATCATGAAATTTTGTGATTTCGGCGCGGCGGCCATATTGGATTTCAAAATTATCATGTGATTCGTACACAGCATACAAAAAAACCCCTTAGACGATACCCATCATGAAATTTTGTGATTTCAGCGCGGCGGCCATATTTGATTGCAAAATTATCATGTGATTCGTACTCAGCATACCAAAAACCCCATTTAACGATACCCATCATGAAATTTTGTGATTTCAGCGCGGCGGCCATATTGGATTGAAAAAGTATCATGAGATTCGTACTCAGCGTGCCAAAATCCCCCATAAACGATACCCATCATGAAATTTTGTGATTTCGGCGCGGCGGCCATATTGGATTGCAAAACTATCATGTGATTCGTACTCAGCGTACCAAAATCCCCCTTAAACGATACCCATCATGAAATTTTGAGATTTCGGCGCGGCGGCCATATTGGATTGCAAAATTATCATGAGATTCGTACTCAGCATACCAAAAACCCCATTTAACGATACCCATCATGAAATTTTGTGATTTCAGCGCGGCGGCCATATTGGATTGAAAAAGTAGATAAGCTGCCGATGCTGCAGTTTGACGTAATAGATACCAAACTCAGGCACTTCTTTTCAAGATTAAATTTAATGCTAACATAAAAATAAGTGTGGCAAACTGTGATTCAGCATTAAATTAGTTCTGCGGGCCTAAAAAGGCAACATTGTGTGTTTCATTATATGAAACATACAATTCATATAATTTGAAATACAGAAAATACAAAGCATACCAAACATTTTACGTTTCATAATATGAAACATACAATGTTGCCTATAATGTTTAAAATGCCTGTAATCTTCGATGATATTGAGTATACAATATATAAAAACGAAGCCCGATTTCCTTGGTCACGGCATTACGCGTGAAATGCTGGACCGATTTCGCTAATTCTTTTTTGTTGTGTTTGTTTCTGTCAAGAGAAGGTTTTAAAAAAATTGGTGCAAAACTATTAGAAGAAATGGTTTCTATTGCGATTTTGGATCCGGTCATAGAACTGGAAACTCCGAAATGGAAACCGAGAACAGAAAGACTAAGAGATAATTTTGCAATCCATATGGCCGCCGCTTCGAAATCACAAAATTTCATGATGGGTATCGTTTAAGGGGGATTTTGGTACGCTGAGTACGAATCACATGATAGTTTTGCAATCCAATATGGCCGCCGCGCCGAAATCACAAAATTTCATGATGGGTATCGTTTATGGGGGATTTTGGCACGCTGAGTACGAATCTCATGATACTTTTTCAATCCAATATGGCCGCCGCGCCGAAATCTCAAAATTTCATGATGGGTATCGTTTAAGGGGGATTTTGGTACGCTGAGTACGAATCACATGATAGTTTTGCAATCCAATATGGCCGCCGCGCCGAAATCACAAAATTTCATGATGGGTATCGTTTATGGGGGATTTTGGCACGCTGAGTACGAATCTCATGATACTTTTGCAATCCAATATGGCTGCCGCGCCGAAATCACAAAATTTCATGATGAGTATTGTTTAAGGGGGATTTTGGTATATGCCATATTGGATTGCAAAATTATCATGAGATTCGTACTCAGCGTACCAAATTCCCCCTTAAACGATACCAATCATGAAATTTTGAGATTTCGGCGCGGCGGCCATATTGGATTGCAAAATTATCATGAGATTCGTACTCAGCGTACCAAAATCCCTCTTAAACAATACCCATCATAAATTTTGTGATTTCGGCGCGGCGGCCATATTTGATTGCAAAATTATCATGTGATTCGTACTCAGCATACCAAAAACCCCATTTAACGATACCCATCATGAAATTTTGTGATTTCAGCGCGGCGGCCATATTGGATTGAAAAAGTATTATGAGATTCGTACTCAGCGTGCCAAAATCCCCCATAAACGATACCCATCATGAAATTTTGTGATTTCGGCGCGGCGGCCATATTGGATTGCAAAACTATCATGTGATTCGTACTCAGCGTACCAAAATCCCCCTTAAACGATACCCATCATGAAATTTTGTGATTTCGAAGCGGCGGCCATATGGATTGCAAAATTATCTCTTAGTCTTTCTGTTCTCGGTTTCCATTTCGGAGTTTCCAGTTCTATGACCGGATCCAAAATCGCAATAGAAACCATTTCTTCTAATAGTTTTGCACCAATTTTTTTAAAACCTTCTCTTGACAGAAACAAACACAACAAAAAAGAATTAGCGAAATCGGTCCAGCATTTCACGCGTAATGCCGTGACCAAGGAAATCGGGCTTCGTTTTTATATATTGTATACTCAATATCATCGAAGATTACAGGCATTTTAAACATTATAGGCAACATTGTATGTTTCATATTATGAAACGTAAAATGTTTGGTATGCTTTGTATTTTCTGTATTTCAAATGATATGAATTGTATGTTTCATATAATGAAACACACAATGTTGCCTTTTTAGGCCCGCAGAACTAATTTAATGCTGAATCACAGTTTGCCACACTTATTTTTATGTTAGCATTAAATTTAATCTTGAAAAGAAGTGCCCACAGACGTACAATAAGTAGCAGACGAAACATTAATTATGTTTGTGTGCGTTGGTCTTTCCATTCCGCTCGCTCTAAGGGGTTAGTGAATGCTGCTATCTCGTTTCTACACGTATATCAACACTATACATGACATTTAAAAAAAAATGACGTACGCCTGGTTTTTGAAAGATATAAGCTGCCGATGCTGCAGTTTGACGTATTAGATACCTCTAATTAATGTAGGGGCCAAACTCAGGCACTTCTTTTCAAGATTAAATTTAATGCTAACATAAAAATAAGTGTGGCAAACTGTGATTCAGCATTTAATTAGTTCAGAATTGCATTTTAATATAATGCCTGTAATCTTCGATGATATTGAGTATACAATATATAAAAATGAAGCCTGATTTCCGTGGTCACGGCATCACGCGTGAAATGCTGAACCGATTTCGCTAATTCTTTTTTGTTGTGTTTGTTTCTGTCAGGAGAAGGTTTTAAAAAAATTGGTGCAAAACTATTAGCAGAAATGGTTTTTATTGCGATTTTGAATCGGATCATAGAACTGGAAACTCCGAAATGGAAACCGGGAACAGAAAGACTAAGAGATAATTTTGCAATCCAATATAGCCGCCGCGTCGACATCACAAAATTTCATGATGGGTATCGTTTAAGGGGGATTTTGGTACGCTGAGTACGAATCACATGATAATTTTGCAATCCAATTTGGCCGCCGCGCCGAAATCACAAAATTTCATGATGGGTATCGTTTAAGGGGGCTTTTGGTACGCTGAGTACGAATCTTATGATACTTTTGCAATCCAATATGGCCGCCGCCCTGAAATCACAAAATTTCATGATGGGTATCGTTAAAGGGGGTTTTTGGTATGCTGAGTACGAATCACATGATAATTTTGCAATCAAATATGGCCGCCGCGCCAAAATCACAAAATTTCATGATGGGTATTGTTTAAGGGGGATTTTGGTACGCTGAGTACGAATCTCATGATAATTTTGCAATCCAATATGGCCGCCGCGCCGAAATCACAAAATTTCATGATGGGTATTGCTTAAGGGGTTTTTTGGTATGCTGAGTACGAATCACGTGATAATTTTGCAATCCAATTTGGCCGCCGCGCCGAAATCACAAAATTTCATGATGGGTATCGTTTAAGGGGGCTTTTGGTACGCTGAGTACGAATCTCATGATACTTTTGCAATCCAATATGGCAGCCGCCCTGAAATCACAAAATTTCATGATGGGTATCGTTAAAGGAGGTTTTTGGTATGCTGAGTACGAATCACGTGATAATTTTGCAATCCAATATGGGCGCCGCGCCGAAATCACAAAATTTTCGTGATGGGTATCGTTTGAGGGGTTTTTTGGTATGGTGAGTACGAATCACTTGATAATTTTGCAATCCAATATGGTGACCGCGCCGAAATCACAAAATTTCATGATGGGTATCGTCTAAGGGGTTTTTTGTATGCTGATATCGAATCACATGATAATTTTGCAATCCAATATGGCCGCCACGCCGAAATCACAAAATTTCATGATGGGTATCGTTTAAGGGGTTTTTTGGTATGCTGAGTACGAAACACATGATAATTTTGCAATCCAATTTGGCCGCCGCGCCGAAATCACAAAATTTCATGATGGGTATCGTTTAAGGGGGCTTTTGGTACGCTGAGTACGAATCTTATGATACTTTTGCAATCCAATATGGCCGCCGCCCTGAAATCACAAAATTTCATGATGGGTATCGTTAAAGGGGGTTTTTGGTATGCTGAGTACGAATCACATGATAATTTTGCAATCAAATATGGCCGCCGCGCCAAAATCACAAAATTTCATGATGGGTATTGTTTAAGGGGGATTTTGGTACGCTGAGTACGAATCTCATGATAATTTTGCAATCCAATATGGCCGCCGCGCCGAAATCACAAAATTTCATGATGGGTATTGCTTAAGGGGTTTTTTGGTATGCTGAGTACGAATCACGTGATAATTTTGCAATCCAATTTGGCCGCCGCGCCGAAATCACAAAATTTCATGATGGGTATCGTTTAAGGGGGCTTTTGGTACGCTGAGTACGAATCTCATGATACTTTTGCAATCCAATATGGCAGCCGCCCTGAAATCAAAAAATTTCATGATGGGTATCGTTAAAGGAGGATTTTGGTATGCTGAGTACGAATCACGTGATAATTTTGCAATCCAATATGGGCGCCGCGCCGAAGCCACAAAATTTTCGTGATGGGTATCGTTTGAGGGGTTTTTTGGTATGGTGAGTACGAATCACTTGATAATTTTGCAATCCAATATGGTGGCCGCGCCGAAATCACAAAATTTCATGATGGGTATCGTCTAAGGGGTTTTTTTGTATGCTGATATCGAATCACATGATAATTTTGCAATCCAATATGGCCGCCACGCCGAAATCACAAAATTTCATGATGGGTATCGTTTAAGGGGTTTTTTGATATGCTGAGTACGAAACACATGATAATTTTGCAATCCAATTTGGCCGCCGCGCCGAAATCACAAAATTTCATGATAGGTATCGTCTAAGGGGTTTTTTGGTACGCTGAGTACGAATCTCATGATAATTTTGCAATCCAATATGGCCGCCGCGCCGAAATCACAAAATTTCATGATGGGTATCGTTTAAGGGGAAATTTGGTACGCTGAGTACGAATCTCATGATAATTTTGCAATCCAATATGGCCGCCGCGCCGAAATCACAAAATTTCATGATGGGTATCGTCTAAGGGGTTTTTTGGTATGCTGAGTACGAATCACATGATAATTTTGCAATCCAATATGGCGGCCGCGCCGAAATCACAAAATATCATGATGAGTATCGTCTAAGGGGTTTTTTTGTATGCTGAGATCGAATCACATGATAATTTTGCAATCCAATATGGCCGCCACGCCGAAATCACAAAATTTCATGATGGGTATCGTTTAAGGGGTTTTTTGGTATGCTGAGTACGAAACACATGATAATTTTGCAATCCAATATGGCCGCCGCGCCACCGTTGTTAAAATTTCATGATGGGTATCGTTTAAGGGGTTTTTTGGTATGCTGAGTACGAAACACATGATAATTTTGCAATCCAATATGGCCACCGCGCCAATGTTGCGAGATGATTATAATAAAGGTTTTGAACGTTTTGCCGCCTGTCTGTATGATCGTTGTGTGGTTTATGTACATATTATTTTTATATCTATGTTTGTTTTTCTGTTTTATGATTATTTTTTATAAAAGGTTACTGTTGTTTGGTCTATGTGCGCTGTGATCTAAAATAAAAATATTTTCTTTCTTTCTTTCTTTCTATTTCTGTCAGTATGCTGAGATACCAAAAAACCCCTTTCACGATATCCAATATGAAATTTTACAACGGTGGTTCGGCGGCCATCTTGGATTGCAAAATTGAGCTAAAATTCGTATTCAGCATACCAAAAAACCCCTTCTACGATATGCAACATGAAATTTTGCAACGCTGGCGCGACAGCCATCTTGGATTGCTAAATTAACCCAAAGTTCGTACTCGGCATACCAAAAAACCCCTTATACGATATCCATCATGAAATTTTGTGATTTCGGCGTGGCGGCCATATTGGATTTCAAAACTATCATGTCGTCTGCTTACTGGTAAAATATGTTAACTGCACATTTCCTTGAACTGAGATTATAAGCTTTGAAAGTTTCATCGCTTTAAAACTATCATTAAAATATATATTTTTTTAATTCTTTAATGCCAAATGATAAATAAAATATTCAACTGTATCTCATTTAAATTACAGCAACACTTTCTTCAGAAAATCAGGCAATAAATCAGTTATTATTGTCCTAGGTCATGCACTTAACTGGTTTTACCTGTAATTGAAAAAATCTGATATAATAGATACCTTTATTTGCCATAAATGCTCAGTAATTTGGGTAAAACTCTGCATTTATCTCATTTTACTTGTAGGAATTTAAATACATTATGTAACTATGATCGTAAATAAATGCATTTAACTTATTTTAGCTTAAAGTTCATGGGAACGTAAATACTACATCTTTCTACATCGAAAAAATCATAATACAGTGATATATTGTCATTTACTTGTGCTGTTTAGTTTTAATTCGATGTTAAGGTGATTTACCTCTGTTTATGTGAATGATTATTACTATTTCATTGTTGTTTTGTTTATCATATTTAGGGATTGCAATCCGGTGGCATTTTGAATCCGGCCGGATTCGTACCGGATTTCACAAATCCGGCCGGATCCGGTCGGACCCGGCCGGATTGGTTTCCTGTATTTATTCCAACATGAACTGTTTGAATAAGAAGCTGAAGTGTACAATCAAAACGAGACGATTTAACCTTATAGAAAAGAAAAAACAATTATTAAAAAAAAGCTGCAAATTTTCATTTTCCGAGACTAAAACTCAAATCTTAAACTTAAAGGTTCCAAAGTCCATGCAGTTAATAAATCAGTTGTAGAGTGCGTGAGCGGGAACCTAAACTGTTTCTTGTTCTTTGCCTAAGCAGTAAAGTAACTTATTCAGGGTGCTGTGAAGAAAACATACTACAATAAATAAATAAATAAATATTCACGGACATTTCACACAACGCTATCTGATCCCAAAGTAAGCTAGGAATAATCTGCTTGTGTTTTGGGTATCAGACCGCGGATATGAATACTTATATACTTTTAAATAATTATACATAGAAACACCCAGACTATTGAGACAAACATTTATGGGTCACACAAATATTAGTCTCCGGTGGGAATCGAACCCACGACCTCCAGCGCCGCAGGCGGTATCACTACCGACTGCGCCACAGAGGCAGTCAAAAGTCCCAACATCTAGGAGGCGAGGCAGAGAAAGAGGGCGGGTGTGACAAAGATCTCAATTTTAAGTTTTTCAAAACTATTCCAAAATCAGTGCGTCTTTCGTAGCAAAGCTTATAAAATAATCTACACCTCTGGTTCTAAACACTTTTCCATTATTCCAATGATTTTGGACTCCACGGTTCAGAAATATAGAAAATGAAGTTATTCCGCGTGATCGTCGCCGTCGTTGACGAACGACCATCACGTGGAATAACTTTACGTCGTCGTCGACGACTACCTCATATTGAGAAAACTTTCATCCATGTAAGCAAAAATTTCTTTTACTTGTTTTTAAAACAATGATAGTTCTAGGAATCTCAGCTTTCTGGAGTTTTGGTAAGTGACAGGGTTCAGAAATAAGTAATACCAATATCTGTCATATTTTGCTCCGTCAGCAACCATGATCGTTATGAGGGACAAACTATTAAAAATTTCTCACCCTAGGCTTTATTTTTCAAAGAACATTCCTCCCTGACACTATATACTATACTAGCCGACCCGCGCAACTTCGTTTGCGTGATAAATGAAGAACCGCTCGACCGATTTTGTGCAAACTTCACATAAACCATCCACTAAGTAGTCCGATCAAAGCCTAAACATTTGGTTTGGATAGGTGAGCCCGTTCTTGAGTTATAAAATTACAACGAAAAGTGGCATTGATTTTTATACAGGGTGAATTTTTGAAAAGGGCTTGGATGGCCAACTCCGAAACTATAAGGAATAGCTAAAAATGCTTAAAGGAGTCACGAGCCCGATTTTGATAAAACTTAAAACCTCATCATTAGATTTTTGAAAAACCAGTAATCCTAGCTGGGAAGCGAACCCATTGATTTTGAAAAAAAAACACACCCTTTATTATTACACCATACGATAGTGTCACTGATAAGGATCATATTCTGTGAAGTAATGATATACGGCAAATTTAAGCTAAGTTTGGAATTTTAATAGAATCCTTATTTCATGTACCTAAATTTTGTATCATAGTTTGTTTCGTTCAAAATCCCAGAATAGATCGTAACTATTCCGTGTTTTAAATCATGCTCAGAATGATTATTTGGAGAATATTCTAAATGAAATCAATAATATTGAATGCAGTACTCTATCTTTGAGATCTCGAATCGAGCTATGTATTGAAAACAATGGTCTACATTTTGAACAATTAATCAGTCAACGTAAGCAAAATAAACTGTATTTTGTTAAAGATGAGCACTTTCCTTTAGTTTGTCGTATATCATTACTTCCCAGAATAAGATCCTTAATAGCAATACTATCGTATGGTGAAATAATATAGGGTGTGGTTTTTTTTTCATAATCAATGGGTTCGATTCCCAGCTAGGATTATCGGTTTTTCAAAAATCTAATGATGAGGTTTTCAGTTTCATCAAAATCGGGCTCGTGACTCCTTTGAGCATTTTTCGCTATTCCTTATAGTTTCGGATTTGGCCATCCAATCCCTTTTGAAAAATTCACCCTGTATATATAGATTTAAAGTGGAAACCAAACGTACAATCTTTCTTTTTTCAGAGGCTTTTTTAAACCGATACGTTGAACTACTTTCATTTCTACATTTTGGATATGTGTAGTTAAAAAACTGTTAAAAATGTGGAAAAATGACACGACTCAAAGCTATGTGAATTTCACTTTCATTTCACTTTACTTGTTCTTGGGATATTGGCGAGCCCTCCGGCTCATCTCCTAGATTTCGGGACTTTTAGTATGTTTTTTGTTTGTATCCTGTAAGTTTCACCCTGAAGAAGGCATTCAAATGACTGACGTGCAGTACAAGCTCCTTGCGCTTGACCTACATTTGGCTACAGCACGGTTATTTTGCCAAAATATTCAAACACCGGGTCCGGAATCCGGATCCGGTGTATTGGCGCCGGATCCGGTAGACGAATATTGGTGCCGGATCCGCCGGATTACCGGATCCGGTTTTCCGGATTGCAATCCCTAATCATATTGTTATCTAAGGTATCTTTGTATTAAACGGTCCTAGCAGTTATTTTGTGCTGCCAGTAGATAGAGCATCGAAAATTACATGTATATGCATACATAAGTCATTTTAGATAAAAAATGCATTTATTATGTTTTACCTGTAAGCAGACGATGTGATTCGTACTCAGCATACCAAAAAACCCCTTAAACGATACCCATCACGAAAATTTTGTGATTTCGGCGCGGCGGCCATATTGGATTGCAAAATTATCATGAGATTCGCACTCAGCATACCAAAAAACCCCTTAGACGATACCCATCATGAAACTTTGTGATTTCGGCGCGGCGGCCATATTGGATTGCAAAATTATCATGTGATTCGTACTCAGCATACCAAAAAACCTCTTAGACGATACCCATAATGAAATTTTGTGATTTCGGCGCGGCGGCCATATTGGATTGCAAAATTATCATGAGATTCGTACTCAGCGTACCAAAATCCTCCTTAAACGATACCCATCATGAAATTTTGTGAATTCGGCGCGGCGGCCATATTGGATTGCAAAATTAACCCAAAATTCGTACTCAGCATACCAAAAAACCCCTTATATGATATGCAACATGAAATTTTACAACGGTGGCGCGGTGGCCATATTGGATTGCAAAATTAACCTGAAATTCGTACTCAGCATACCAAAAAACCCCATAAACGATATCCAACATGAAATTTTACAATGGTGGCGCGGCGGCCATATTGGATTGCAAAATTAACCTGAAATTCGTACTCGTACTACTATTTTTTTCCCAAAAGCGTTTGACATCTTAGATCGTATGTCCACCTATTTATAATCCGGACCAGTGTGCGGCCGGCCAGCCGCAACAAAAAACCGACTTCAAACAAAAACTGAAAATTGAAAAATAAAATTAACTTAGCACAAAGTAATAGGTTGTATATTTAGTTTTATATCAGACTTTATTGAATGTAATACTGAAATCGGCGCCAAGTAAAACTATAGGTTTAGGTAGATATTTATTATTAATCTCTCATAGAAATATTGGCACCGACTTCAGTATTACAGTCAATAATATCTGATATAAAACTAAATATACTACCTATTACTTTGTGCTAAGTTAATTTTATTTTTCAATTTTCAGTTTTTGTTTGAAGTCGGTTTTTTTTTGTTAAAAATTTTTTTTTCATGATTTTCAGTGACGGGTAGACTGAAATTATATCTGTCTAGGGGCAATGTTCTCCCCAATACAAATTAATCAAGCCCAAACACAAGATAACTGCTGGAAATCGTTAAGGAATTCCCTCGATTCGAGGGATTTCTTCGATTTCTCCAGGATCCCAGCATCCGATTCTGACTTCCTGTATATGGGACCACATGGGAAGCACCAGCTTTCAAACAAAAAAAGAATTTTCAAAATCGGTTAACTCCTTCTAGCGATTTGCCGGTAACAAACATAAAAAAAAAAAAAAAAATACGGACGAATTGAGAACCTCCTCCTTTTTTAGAAGTCGGTTAAAAAAAGCGCATTGTATTACGAGTTGGATCAAAACTTTACACATTGTATCATTACAAGGCGCGCATTGCAATGCTCGGATCACCTGCTTCACTGCTGTAACCTCGTCTTGTATCATTACTAGGTGCGCATTGCAATGCTCGGTTCACCTCCCACACTGGCTGTAATTCTCGACTCGTAACATTACATTAAGCGCGAATGCTCCCGGTGAGGGAGCACCTTTAGAAAAAAATTATGTTTTGTAACATCATTTTTTTCTAAAGGTGCTTTAGCCTCAATAGCATTTTTGAAGACCTATCTATGGAGACCCCACACGTATGGGTTTGATGAAAAAAAATCTTTTCGTTTCAGTTCTGAGTATGGGGACCCCCAAAATTCACTGCTTTTTTTTAGTTATATTTAAAAATCTTAATGCGGTTCACAGAATACATCTACTTACCAAGTTTTAAGTACATCGGTCTTATAGTTTCGGAGAAAAGTGGTTGTGACATTCGGACGGACAGACAGACAGACATGACGAATCTATAAGGGTTCCGTTTTTTGCCATTTGGCTACGGAACCTTTAAAGAGGTATTTTAAGATACTCTTATTCATTAAAATAAATCTTATTGAACTAGGCGGCTAACTCCTTCCCTGTAGTTGCGTTAGTGTGTGTGGTTTTTATATGTGTTAGTTTTGGCGTACTTTTCGATCTCTAATGCTTTGTCTGCTACTTATTGTAAGTCTGTGGAAGTGCCTGAGTTTGGCCCCTACATTAATGAGAGGTATCTAATACGTCAAACTGCAGCATCGGCAGCTTACCAAAATGGCGACCTTTCAAAAACCAGGCGCACGTCATTTTTTTTAACATGTCATGTATAGTGTTGCTATACGTGTAGAAACGAGATAGCAGCATTCACTAACCCCTTAGAGCGAGAGGAATGGAAAGACCAACGCACACAAACATAATTAATGTTATGTCTGCTACTTATTGTAAGTCTGTGGTTTATACACTACTTGTATTCGTCCCATAATGACGTACGCATCTGTCGTGTTCGCACACGCACCTATTTTTCAATTCATGAAACGCTGTTCCCTAGCTTCTTTGACTCTGCCGCTTCCCACCCAAATCCTTTAGTAGTCGCCGCGGCTTCTTACACGCCATCCCGGATATCATGTGTTCGTCGTCCGAGACACGTACCTACTCGTCGACGAAGATGATGATATCACTAAAGCACAAGACAAAATACACGCGAGTAGGAACACTACGGCAAGCACTCACACACCACACCGCGGACGTATAATGATCTCCCTGCTTCGGTTTTCCCAGACGCCTACAGTATGGGGTTCTTCAAAAGGGGACTTAGAAGGTTTTTAAAGAGTCGGCAGCGCGCTTGTGGCGCCTCTGGTGTTGCAAACGTCCAAAGGCTGCGGTGACCACCGGCACATCTGGGGGGGCCGTATGCTTGTCTGCCACTCTAGTGGTATAAAAAAAAAAAGAAAAAAAAACCTAGATTCTGCCCCCGTCGGCGTCGGAGGGGCAGAAGACACCGTGTGAACCCGCGTAACGCCGCCCTTGCACACAACTCAGCAACGCCCTAAGCTGAGGTTCGTACCCCCCTAAGGGGTGCCCTTAGGCATGTTGCACAACTACCCCTCAGGTTGGGAGCACTTAGCTCACCTAAAAGCCCTCGTAAAGTTGTATACAGCCACATGGCTTCAGTGTGACCGATTTCAGTATTTTAATACTTTTTCGGTATATTTTATTGACTTTTTTGAGTATATTTTGAATAAAAGGTTAGGGTTACACCTCCATGTCTCAGCGAACATTGAAGTTCTGGGGATTTCCCGGATTTTGTGCATAATATTTCATTTGGGAGCATCTTAGACCATATAACACGGGACTAGCCTTTGCGAACCACCGCGTACAAAAATATTCTGCCAGTTTTCATACAAATGAAGGGGGAAACACAAAGACATATAAAATTTCATTGCAATTAAAAATGTATTAATCGACAAACGCGTAATGGCTGTTGTGTGTTAATTGTTATTGTACAGTCAACTACAATGTAATGTACTAGTTTAATCATATAAAATGATGTAGGGGAGAGTTGGGTAATACCGAGCCCATAAGGATTTGCAGCTATAATTACGAAACTTCTTGATATTTAAAAAAACAAAATAGAGTAATTAGTAGGAAATTTATTTAGGTACATATACCTTATAACAAAAACTTCCATAATTTAAACAAACAGTAATTATTGTCAATTTACAAAAAAAAGTAAAGGTCGCGGTATTGTCAAACTGGTCCGATAATATCGTGCCCAGGTTTGAAAATTCGTGCCCACATTAATTGTACACAAATGGGTAAGTAACAAACGTAATAATAGAAATATCTATAAGGTAATTTTCTTAAGTACGTGAAGATAGGGATCCCTAATTGTTGATTCAGGGGTACTGAAGTTTCTAGCAGCTGTCTTTATTTTACTTCCGTTTCGTATAGCCTCAAGTGCAGCCTTCAAATTTTCGGGATTCCATGACTTCTTCTTTTTCTTTGGCACAGATTGGTTCATCTGAAACAAAGATAATATTATGAAGCTATATTATCTTAATTTCTATATAGGTACCATATTTATTTTCATTAAATAAGTCATATTTATATATATATCCTAAGCGAAAATACCTATTTTGATTTAAAAATACCTACTCTTTCATCAAAATAGGTATTTTCGCTTAGGATATAAAATGCCACAAACACGTACATAAATAACTTTTTGTCGAGGTAATATAAGTTAATGTAAATAAAACATATTTTTCATAGTTTACAATTTCGCGATCTCGACTGATAATACCGCGCCCCCGGCGCGGAATTATCAAACTTAGTCATTTTATTTTTTAACCTCAAAATTATATGAAAAATATTATAGTACCTACGTAAAAACTTTCTGACATAAATTCTACAGTATACAAGCATTAAAAATTTATAGTATTAAAGTATTACAATATAACAGTATTTACTTACCACTTATCGAAAGTTCGCGCAGAATTATAAGGGGTGACGAAAAAAACCTCTACCGCATGCACTGTCTCCGTCGTCGCGCGGATCATAATGGCAGTGCGCGGGGAAGGGTGTAGGCATGTCCTGCTTCGATGTATACGTGCTGTATCGCAGAACTAGTGGATAGTTTTTGAACTACGCTGAGGCGCGGAATTATCAAGCGCGCGGTATTACCCAACTCTCCCCTACTGATGTACAGGCTTTTCATAAAGCCAAAAGACCAAATGGTCATGTGCAATGGCAGAAAACAATGCTTAAGTAAGGCGCATCCTGTGGTTAGATGATCTAAGGGGAGCATAGATAATCTTATCTTCAGTAGTCCCATTAGCCAGTGGAACCATGGTTAAATGATATTTTCCGTTGTCACATCAATGGGGACCACGCAATAGAAGAGGTACAAATATTGATAAAAGAATGAAAAGTACATAGGTATTGGCAGATGGAACTTGTCAGTGCCCGAAAATATTAAGAAATAATTAGATTATGTCAGGGACAGTTGAAATACATGTCCTCATTACATTCACATTATTTATTAAATGTTTTTAAAAGCCATATCGTTTAACATAATAGATAAGTACTTATTAATTAAATATTATTATTTTTAATTATTGTTTCGTCGTAACTGCACACCTCGTAGGTGTGCAGTTACGATAAACATAAAAAAACCCGGCCAAGTGCGAGTCGGACTCGCGCATGGAGAATTCCGTCCAACAAAAAATGTAAAGATATATCACGTTTGATGACATGAATGAAAGCCTCCCTAAATATTATTTTCATATAGCGGCAACATATACATGACCTATGAAAAGGTATATCCTCCTGCTCACATTTCATGATACAGTACAGCCTGGAGACAGACGGCGAAATCTCAGATAGGGTTCCGTTTTGAACCATTGGGTACCGCACCTTAAAAATATTCAGCATTTTTGTTTTGCTGACGTGGGTAATGCGGTTGGTACCATCATTCGAGCCCGCGGGGACAGCTGGTGGGGCTCCTGTTCCCGAAAAGGGGCCGTCCTACCCATTAAACCCGGCGGTATTCCTTCTCCCTATAGCCGGCCGAAAACCAAAGAATTTCCCATCGGAACCCGTATGGCTGAGTTCGGCAGCTCTCCTCGGGGGAGCAAGACGGGATGTTAGGTTAGGTTAAGCGCTAAGGACCTGAAAAAAAACCTAATTCCACATCGCAACGTTTTTTTTCTTTGTGTATTGCAATAATATTCGGTAATTTTTTTTTTATGAAGCGTGATGAATGTGAAGTAGGGTTTATTCTATCCTTCAAATAGAATGTTACTCGTTAATGTCAATTCTAAGTTCTTCTTATAAAAAAATAAGGTAGAAATTAAAGAATAAAACTCAAATTAAAAATCGGTATTTTTATCGGTATATTTTCCCTGTGCAAGTTGGTATATTTCAGTATATTTTTAAGGTGCTACGGTATTTTCGTAAAATGAAAATCGGAGACACTGCACGGCTTACAACTATAGCCATTTAAAAAAAAAAAGACATTTGGTTGGCTGTTTGTTGATTGAAATAGAATTACATACACATTCAAAGATAGATATAATACCTACATTACTACCTACATTAATACCTACATGTACTTATCGTTTCAAATGAGTTGATAACTGTCAGAATGACATTTTGATTCGCGGCGCTAACTTCATTATATAATGTAGGGTCAGCAAACCCATTTTTTTGTTTCACTATTGCTTGACTCTGGTACTTCTAAATGTCCTCTTCTAAATTCACTTCGTCAAAATAGGTACTTATTCAGATAAATACCTAACAGTATTCTGTTAGGTATTAATCTGAATAAGTCTAGCCATGATTATTTGCGGAATTTCGATAGTTTTGATTCATAATGAAGTACAGGTAAGTACCTACTTGTACAACGCGAACTACTTTATAAGTAAAGAGGCGGCCAAGGACAGTGGAACAGGAATGTATTGTATGTATATTCCTAAATGTATGTAAAAACCAGCCAAGTGCGAGTCGGACTCGCGCACGCAGGGTTCCGTACCAAAAACGATGCACGAAATCACGTTTACTATATGGGAGCATATTTTGTTTGAATTTAATTATTTATATTTAATGAAAATTGAAAATACACAGCTCGATATTCTGTGAGTATTTCAAGCGTCTACTCGTTGTCCTTATTAATAGGTATTTAAAGTAAAATGGCAAAAAGAATCACATTATTGTATGCGTAATGCCCCTTTTTGTTTTAGTTCCAATTTGTTGTTATAGTGGCAACAGAAACACATAATCTGTGAAAATTTCAGCTCTCTAGCAACCACCGCCAATGAGATACAACCTCGTGACGGACAGACAGACGGACGGTAAAGTCTCATGAATAGGGTCCCGTTTTTTAACTATTAAAATTATTTTTCGACTTTTGTCTAAAACCAAAATAGTCGCGATTCACTTCGTTTTATCGCTTTTTAACACCAGTGCACATAGTCGAACTTTCATAAAGAAAATAAAGATTAAAAGTCATTGTTACCATAATACACGTAGGTACATGAACCTATCCGACAAAGAAAATTTTGTTGCTAGCTGTACAATTTTGATGAGTACGGAGTGAAGTTGTCGCGATCGCGATTATCTTCTCTCTCATTTGAATCCACAGACTTACTTATTGTACGTCTGTGTTTGAATCGCATTTTTCATTAATTTAAATATGAAAATGTCGTCTACATGTAGAATTTGTTTAGTGCACGACGAAATTCAATTACGTTTGATTGCCGACACTCATCTGCAAGAGATGTACGAGTCTTTGACTTTTATGCCCGTAAGTGAATAATATAATCTTATAAAGGTACTCACAAAACTTTGATCATGTACATGTGTGGACCGCATAAACAGTTACCAAATTCACACCGAGTATTTGGCGGAAAGGAATCGCCAAAGGGGAAGAAAAAAAAACTAGGTATGTGAAATGTGAGTGTATAGGTACTATTCCTCTACTTACCCCTTCGGGGATGAAGGTGCGAGTATGTATGTATATTAAGTCGATTAGTAGGACAGAGCACGATCCGGTTATGCTTTATCGGCACTGTGTAGAGTTTTAGTAGTTCAATTTAGTGGGTGCCATATGAAATACACATTGATTCTTTCAACAATACAACATGAAACATTCATAGTGCCATTGCCTTTCATCATTGGTGTCATTTACTGAGTTGTTTTAGTCACTACAGCATTCTTTGATTAGACAATCCATACCTTAGTGAAATAAGGTGGGTTAGTAAGATATGCAGAATATAGTATGTAGGGACACTGCTGACGCTTTAGTTTTATATACCGAGGCGCAAACACTCGCTGGGCGCAGCAGTCGTCTCCCCGCACGCTATGGGTTAGGTCATATTATAATATCGTATAGTATTTTATTTTATTTAGTGTAACTGGTACCAGACTACAATTTTATATTCTAAATTTTATACATGAAGTCCCAGAGTACTTATTCACCACAACCCATGGAAACCCTACAATTGGTGACCCCAAAATGGACACGGAGCCTACTGTTGCTTGGCGCGAGGGCACGCGTTGTTATCGAATATCACAGCAACGTAACCGACGGATACGACGCGTGGCAGCCAGAAATGCACCTGGAGGTGAGTCCATGGGAGACGACTCCGAATTTCCGTGACGAGGCATCAGGCGTTACTACTTGGAAGCGTGAGACATTCCGCATCAAGATGAGAATCGCAGCATACCCGAGGAGAAACATGGATGGCTGGAGGACACGTCGGTGGCACTCTTTAGCACAGTGCACGCAACGTAATCGTGCATCACACGTGGACGCGACGACACATACCGCTTCAGTGTTGGATAGCGCAACCTACAGCATCCAGAAGAATTCGGTCCATTGCTCATTGTGAAATATTGGTGAATTTCGTTGGCAGACACTCAATAGACAGTAGCAAATTGTTTCTTCATACAGAACGCGTCAACAGCATCTTATGAAGAACAAATGGCAAGATTGTGAAGTGCGTGTTAACTCGTGAATTTTGTTAATATTTTTAAAGTGTTGCACCTGTACACAGGTAGCGCAATAATATGATTACGATTTCATTCAATTATTGTTATAGTTCAACATAGGAACAGTGATTGTACAATAATGTCCATTCAACTTTCTTGGAACCGCTCGACGGCTCAAGTAACATGATACTCTATATGTTTTGCAATGTAGGACGGCGATAACGTTTATTATTATTATTATTATTTATTTAGCAGGCAGGCAGTTGTATACAACTGATAGTGCCTGTATCCTTTTTTCCTTCATTGGTTTCATCGCTACTTGTTCTTTAAATGTTTATCAAGTCTGTTCTTGAATTGTATGGTATTTTCGGCGGACACCACAAATTCCGGCAGCCTGTTCCATGCTCTGACAACCCTGTTGCTTAAGAAATGCCGATGTGGATTGTTGTTGGAGAAACTTGTGCTCAATTTCAAGTGATGACCTCTGAGACGAACATTATCGTTGCGTGTAAATAAGTTGTCCAAATCTTTAACGTCATAGTGCCCATTCAGTATCTTAAATGTTTCAATTAGGTCGCCACGTTCCCTGCGGTCCTTCAAAGTTGTGAGCCTCAATATCGTCAAACGCTCCTCATAGGGTTTTTGTTTGAGTATTCTAGGTACTTTAGTAAAACGTCTCTGTACTCTCTCCAGGAGTTCAATATCTTTAACAAAATAGGGGCTACATATCTGAAATGCGTATTCCAATATCGGTCTTATGAAGGACTTGTGAATCTTTATCATCATCTCTGGAGTTAGGGTTCCGAATGCCTTCCTAATGAGGTAGATCAAGCTATTCGCCTTCTTCGTAACAGATGATATATGAGCCTCCCACTTTAAATCCTCGGTGATCTTCACCCCTAGATCTGTCTGTTCTTGGACCTCTGCTACTCTTGTGTTGTTCAATATGTATGTACGATGAGGATTGCGGTTTCCTATGTGCAGCACTGAGCATTTCGAGGCATTTAAATTAAGGAGCCACTTCTTGGACCAGTCTGCTATTCTGTCCAGATCATCCTGAAGACGCTCATAATTCATCAGTGGGTTAGCAAATATCTTTGTGTCGTCCGCGAAGACGCTGACGCTACATTTCAAGCTGTGGGGTAGGTCAAAGGTGTAAATAATGTATAGTACTGGCCCCAAAACGGAGCCCTGCGGTACTCCACTGGTTATGGTGCGATGGTCCGACAGTGTTTCACCCACTCTCACCCGAAAAGATCTCTGTTCCAAAAATGCTTTGATCCAACTCAGTAGTCTTCCACGAATTCCCACAAATTCTAGTTTATGTAAAAGTCTCTTAATTGGTACTTTGTCAAAAGCCTTCTCGTAATCCAAATATATTACATCTATGGGCTCTCTGCGATTGAAATCTTTGGTCCATGATGACAAACATGACAACAAATTGGATATGGTGGACCGATGTGGGCAAAAGCCATGCTGCTGCACCGGAATCACAGGATGCTCAGCTAAGAACTCTCTAATATGCTTTACTACAATTTTTTCCATAATCTTACAGACTACACTGGTCAGGCTAATAGGTCTGTAGTTAGAGGGCTCCAATTTACTTCCCTTTTTAAATATAGGTGTTACAATGGCATTTTTCCACATATCTGGCAGCACTCCTGTGTTGTATGAGGTCTGCATTATTATACTTAAGTAGTCCGCAAGGTCACATTTCTTCAGAATGATCACTGGTAGTTGGTCTGGGCCAGGCGAAGAGTCTGTTTTCAGATCCTTAATGGCATGTTCGATTTTGTCTCTTGAGAACTCAATATCTCCAATGGATTCTCCTACCCGTAGCATTGGATCCAAGTAAGGTAATTTATCAAGTGGTTCCTTTTGGTAGACGCTTAGGAACTGATCTGCAAATACATTAGCTATTTCGTCTGGTGTAGTTACAGTTTCGCCCTGCCCATTACGCAGAACGGTAGGGATGCTTATCTTTGATGCAACTTGCTGTCGTAAGTATGAATAAAATTTTTTTGGTCCCGCTTGTAATATGTCCATCTCGTAAGATATACGTGAAGCTCTGTTAAGATTTGTAAGCTTATTGTTCAATCTCCTATATTCCTTGTAAGTCTCATCAAGCCCAGTCAAGGTGTATCTGCTCCATAGTGACACTTTTTGTTTAATCAGTTGTTTCGTTTCATTTGATACCCAGGGCTTATTCTTGGTATTATATCTGCAATTCATACGAGGTACATACAGATTGATAGATTCATTTAGGGCCTTATGGAAAATGTCATATTGTGTTCTTGCACAGCTGTTGTTAGCTAAACTTTCAGGTGGTATGGTATGTAATTTTTCTCTGATTTTATTGAAGTCAGCTTTGTTATAATTTAGTCTGCAAGTTGGAGTGCTGACCTGATTTTGTGCTTGAATGTGTATGGTTGTGACTAGACAAGTATGATCACTCTTTCCAATAGGCGCTTGATGGTAGATATCTGCTATTAATGGTGGATCATTCGTTAAAATTAAATCCAGAGTTGAAGGTCTATTTCCCTGTCGAAACCTGGTGTGTCTATCCACTAACTGCTCAAGATTATTGTCTTTGTACCATTGCAAAAAGTTATGTTCTATTGGAGTTAGGTATCCATTATCATCAAGGGGCCAGTTGACCCCACTATAATTGAAGTCACCCATTATAATAACCGTATTAGTCTCCGACACATGGCTTAGGGAACTCAGTAGGGTGTTGTCTTGGTCTAGTGTTGAGTTTTGTCCACGGTATAATCCACATAAATGAAGCACCTTGCCTCCTACTTTCAAATCAAGCCATAGGCATTCTGTGGCTTCGTGTTTGGTGTTGTATTTAGTGTTTAGTGCTGTTTTCATAAAGTTTACCCTGTTTGAAGAGTAAATTGCAACTCCACCGCTACGTCTGCCAAGCCTGTCATCTCTATACAAGTCATATCCTGATATTCTGATCATAGAGTCAGGTATTTCTGCTTTAAGCCATGTTTCTGATAGTATAATTATGTCCGGTTTAACCGTTTCAACTCTTGCAATGAATAAATCCAGTTTAGCAGTGACTGATTGAATATTTGTGTACATTATAGTAATTGTGACCAATGCTGTTTGAGGCTGAGATTTAACAATAGTGTGTTTGATTTTATCATCTGTATGTGGGACATGCGTGTAGTTATGGCTTTTGCTACTTAGTTTTTTTGGTGGTGATTTTTGACTATTGTTGGATACCCTCGAATATATTTTATAGTAATGTCTGTCTCCCCATCATCAATTCGCTTGCCAAGTTCTTCTCTTAGGTACTTCATATATTCTCTCTGCATAGGAGTAAGATCAGCCGTGACAGACTTGGGCTTCCTCAGTTTACCTCTATTACGCAGTATCTCAACGGCATCAAATTTGCTACGCAGGGTAACTTTCAGTGGTCTTGGTCTTGCTTTATCCCCTCTCTTAGGCGCACCAAGGCGGAAGAGCTTTACACCATCGAGGTTTACCTTATTTGTTATACTTTCAACCACAGCCACAATCTCCTTATTATCATGCTCTTTTCTCACATCAGCAACATCACTAGTTGATTCCGGCACATCATAAATTATTATATTAGTGGCTCTGTTGGCCCTTTCATTTATTTCTTGAATTGCAGACTCAGTCACAAGCATATTCTGTCTCATACGTAGATGTTGTACCTCATCAGTTAGTTCATTCAACTTTTTCATAATTAATGGGAGTTGAGACATTGCAGACTTACAGTCACCGCAGAGAAATGTCATAACACGGGCAACAGTCTTCAGTTCGAGCACCCTCACTTCAGTCGGTGACAACCCATGGCAATCCCCACAAAGCAAAATTCTACACGATTCACAATTAACTGGTAGCTTTTTATCAGTGGCCACCTTACCACATTTGCCACATTTTTCCTGAGATACACTCTTTTTGGAACTCATTTTGTTGGGTGTCTACAATTGTTACACTGACAACACTGAGTCTGACAGTTCAACAAAAATATAAATGTTTAGTGGGTAGTCTAAATTTTCTCCACTGATACAAATGTCAAACGTGAATTTGTTTGCACTATTTTTACAAAGTTTTTATATTTATTTCATGGAAAAAACACTAGTACACGTCACTCAACAATGGTAAATGTTTTTACAAAGTTTTGATCACTGTTTGCACACTTTTGACTACGAAATTAAATAAAATGAAGGAGCGCGATGTTACTCTCAACTACCGAAATTTGACAGTCCAATTATACGAAGTAAATTGACAGTCTAGTCTAGTCTGTCTAGTCTAGTTTAGTTTTATTCTTTGTACCTAATGATTGTTTATGTGAATGTAATTATCCTGAACTTCATTTACTGAAATGTTTTAAAGTTATAAATTTTTTGTTGTAAAAATTTGGGGGGAGTACTGTAGGCAGTGAGGGATTAACCCTTAATCAAATTAAGCAATTGCCTAGGGCACCACGGCTGAGGGGGCACCAGAAGAAGCAAAAAAAAAATCCGTCCTTAGTCTCTTCGTCGTCTCACTCTCACGTCACCAAAAACAACACCAAAAAATGTTCTAGGACTAATTTGAAAATTCGCGAGTTTTAAGTTGACATAGAGTCCGACCTAGAGTCATAACCCCACTCCCGTTTGTCCACTCGCTGCCCGTTATTGCATTCGACAGTTCAAACCACTCCTTCCGCGGGCCTCAAGCCTGGCACCTCCGCAAATCTGTTACAATCATTTTTTTTTGTTTTTTATTAATTGTGTAATAAATATGCGTACGTAATACAATTTTTGTCGACAATTCATTCAAGTTCTGTTCATAATATTGTGTTCGCTTAGGTAGGTACGTAAAGTTTTACATATTATTTTGTTTTGTTTTGATAATATCCAAAGTCAAAATATCTTAGGTATTTTGTCTCATTAAAGTAATTACTTTTGCTTATGTAAATTAACTTAAACCAATCGAAGCTGAAGGTTTCTCATCAAATCAGCCTATGGCAGGCCACTCCTGGACGTAGGCCTCTCCAAATTTACGCCACAACACACGGTCCAGGTTGCCTTTCGCATCCAGTCCCAGCCTGCGAACATTTCCAGATCGTCGGTCCATCTGGCGAGTGGACGTCCTACGCTACGTTTGCCAAGTCGCGGTCTCCACACAAAGTGCTTATTCTGCGAGCTATATCGACCACTTTAGTTGTCTGCCGGATAACCTCATTCCGAAGTTTATCCCTCAACTCAAAGACACTCTAAGCATAGCTCGTTCCATAGCTCGCTGTGCGAACCCCACTGTAAGTGTCAACGTCTCGGCACCGTAACTCATAACCAGTAAAACGCACTGGTTGTAGAGTTTCGTCTTCAAGCATTGCGGTATAGGTGAATTGAAAACTCGACGCAGTTTACTGAATGCTGCCCAGCCCAACCGAATCCTTTGGGCGATTTCCTTGTCCAATGTTGTGACAATGTCGTCGGCAAACCGAAGGTGCGAGATGCGCACGCCGTTGATGTTCACACCCAATCCTTACCAGTCTTGAATATGTCCTCAAGCAAGGTGAAGAGCTTAGGCGAAATAACATCGCCTTGTCCCACACCTCTACGCAGTTCTATAGAGATGTTTTTATAATTTTCCAGCTGGATGGTCATGGTAGCAGTGTCGTACAAGCATCTTAACACCTTGATATATCGCTAGTCGACACGACAGCGCTGCAGAGCGTCCAAGACTGCCCAGGTTTCGACAGAGTCAAAGGCCGTCTCGTAATCCAGAAAAGCCATTCACAGCGGCTGATTGTACTCATTAGTCTTCTGTCCCATCTGGCGAACAGTATGGATGTGGTCAACGGTCCTGAAGCCTTTTCATAACCCGTCATGCTCCCTGGGCTGAAACTCGTTGAGCTTTCCGGCGAGGCGGTTTGTGACTACTCTCGAGAACAACTTGTAAACATGGCTCAGGAGTGAAATGGGACTTTAGTTCTTCAGCAAGGTCTTGTCCCCTTTCTTGGAAAACAGAGCTACCGCACTCCCGCTCCATGCTTTAGGTGTTTGTCCCTGTTGGAGGACGGAATTAAAGAGACTCGCTAGGTCGCTCGCTCTTTGAGGACCGGAGTCGCCCCTGCCCTTAGAAGCTCGGTCGTAATTCCGTCGTCCCCAGGGTACTTGCTGTTCTTTAGTTGACCGAGAGCGCCCCTGATCTCGTCCTGTTCTATGTCCGGAATTTCCTCGGTATAGTGGCGCGTTAGTGGGGCTTGGTGGTCACAATCAGTAAGACCCGTTGGGCTTTTTGTCTGTGATGCATACAGATCTTTGTAAATTCTCTCAATTTCCTCGAGAATCTCGAGCCTTGAGGTCACGGTATCGCCCCCCGCTGTCTTTAATTTCACCAGACGGGGTACCTCTGGTACCCCTGGTTCTGATCGATGGCAGCCTCGACGAGGCTTGCTGCTATGTCGTCTGAGGTCACGTCTTATCAACTTGCGGATCCTTACGTTAGGCGTTAATACTATAGCGGTACGTTACATCTCATCATCTTATTTTACAAAAAAACTGATGTTTTTAGGCGGCAAAGGTTTAAAGACCGATTCTAGTTGACATACGGTTATAGGGGCCCATAGGCATGGATTGCTTAGGGCATCAAGAAGTCTTAATCCGTCACTGACTGTAGGGACACTGCTGACGCGTTAGTTTTGTATACCGAGGCGCAAACACTCGCTGGGCGCAGCAGTCGTCTCCCCGCATAGTGATGGGACGGGCCACAGATTTTTCAACTCGGGCAACTCGAATTGATATATTACGTAACCCGGGTTGTAACTCGGGTTAACCCGGGTTGAGTCTGGACGACCACCCCGCCGCCCGCGCCGTCGCACCGCAGTGTGTCGAGTAACTCCACGTTTTTAACCCGACCAACCCGACAAATTAATATTATTTTACATAATTTCATGTACTTACTAGGTAACTTGTGCAAACAACGGGCGAGTTTGGATGTGTAGTCGTAATTTTTTGTATAAAACTCCCACACTACACTCTTTTTATTTCGATTCATGTTATTAAATTATGTATACTTATCAATTTTACTGTTATTTTTACTGTTAAGTGAAATAGCGTCATCAATCAAATGAATGTTGCACCGTTGGCCTATAACCTCTAATTAAGATATAACAAAATAAATTTAAAAACCAGCTCGGGTTCCATAACGACCTGACCAGTTTTCTATTCATCGAACGTAGAATAGCTTTTATTACTTCAATCTTAGTTCGATATTCCTTAATGCTGCGTGTGGTGTGAATGTGTGCGAGGCCAGCGCATGCTTAGTTAGCGAGCGAGCCCGACCCAAACCGAAACAAGCCGAGTCAACGAGAAGGGCTGAGCGAGCTGACAGTGAACGAACGAGATAAAGCGAGTTGAACAGCGTGGCGGGTGGCGAGCGTGCCGAGTGTAGTGGTCAACCGAGTCAGCCCGAATCAAGCAAAAATGAACCCGAGTCGACGGGTTGGAAGCTGAGCCCGGGTAACTCGAGTTTTTTAGCCCGACCCGCCCACCGCTATCCCCGCACGCTATGGGTTAGGTCATATTATAATATCGTATAGTATTTTATTTTATTTAGTGTAACTGGTACCAGACTACAATTTTATATTTTATACATGAAGTCCTAGAGTACTTATTTACCACAACCCATGGAAACCCTACAAGTATATTATGTGCCTTCTGTACTTGTCCTATGACAAATTCTATACCTCCACTAACTGTGTTTAATAGTTTGTTACAGAAGATGGGAGACCAGTAGTGGTCTGTGACATCTGCTGTGCAAAGCTGGAGGACTGTTACCAGCTGAGGAGAAGTTGCATTCAAAGTGAAAATCTGTTCACTCAGATGCTGAAGTGTATAGTGGTTAGTGCTCCAGAATTGTGTTTTAGTATTTTATGCCTATATACAATGCCTAATTACATCAAAATAAAATAATATATGTATGTATGAACAACTGTTACCAAGTTTGGATAAAGGAGTTATCTCTGAAAAGTAATTGATTGATTTTGATACATAATTGTGTAACTACCATGGAGCTATGATCTCCCTAATTGTTTCTTGTGAACAAACAGTTGATGACTTGATGACGGTTGTGTGGTCTTGATTTTGCCATTTTAAACTAAATGTAGTGCAGGATATAAAGCAAAGCTCGTCTGCCAGCTGGCGAACTTCTGAAAAGAAATGAAAGTTGCAATTTTCTAAACTAGAGCTTCAGTTTGGAATTCCCAAACAAAATTTTCCTCATAATGCCCAATTAAATGGGCGCTTAGTAGAGTTCCTTGGAGCGAATATTTACATCGTCGTAGCGGCGGCAAAACGCACTTGCTGGCTTCCTCAGATTAGGGTTCAGCCTAGCCAGCCTTCTGGCGGCGCGGCGTACGTCAGTAACTTCCGATCCCAGTCATGCTGAACGGAATCCTACCGACTTTCGAATACCACCTGACGCTGTGGTTAGGGGGCGTCGTATGTTGCAGGACAAATAATTTTGGGAAGCCCTGGGTTGAATGATAGAATAGAATAAACTTTATTGCACACCAATACAAAAACATTCATGTAATGTAACGAGATTATAGGAGTAAAAATGTACAGCGGGTGGCCTTATCGCTAAAAAGCAATCTCTTACAGGCAACCTCAATGATGACTGGTAGAATTGTAAATTCGACCTCAACTCCTAAAATTTCAGACTAAAAGCTATTGGCTATTTGTACTGGTGTCATATTTTCTGTTGTCTCATAATTAATTTGTTTTTTTTCGTATTTTCTGCAGCAAGTCAGACTAGAAAAATTAAGCCTTGATGTACACCTGAGCGGGAATGACGTGGTCGAGAGGACTCCACCTGGTTGTAATACTGATGAAGTGAAACAAGAAGACACAGAACGTAAGCCATAACTCATTTTACTTAAAAATGTCAGTTAATTCTGTTTTACGGGGACATGTCACCTTATAGTTTTATATGCCACATTTGCTGTGTACGGAAGTTAATTCAATAAAAGCTTATTTGGATAAGCATCTGTCCCAGCAAGATAGAAGAGGCAGGATCGAGTCCTGTTGGAATCTGATACATTGTTTCCACATTTCTGTTGAGGGCTACGACATCCTCCAATAAGGAGCTCAGCGCAACATCCAAAGACAAGCGCGGTGAGCTCCTTATTGGAGGATTAGGTGGTGGCGGCTGGCTGGCGCCACGTCTCACAAGTTTGCCTACTTGCAAGGTGTGCTCTGTACCGCCATACTACCATCTGTTACACTGCAACATCCAATCACACTACTATGTGATGTGGTGAAATCTTACTCCGAACTCAGCTGTTGAGCCATTAAAATTGCTTTGCAGCAATGGTATATTCTGGCCTGTCGTAAACTGTCAATTACTATAAATTCTGCAGTTGCTGAGCAAGATACGTTAGAAGATGACTGCATCCAGCCATCAGATCCAGAAGAGTGTTCGAGTATCTTGGTCAAGAAAGAAGAGAGCGAAGACACGTATGGTAAGTTCACTTTAGTCATTCATTGATATATCTTAATATTATAGAACAAAGTGCTCCATTACTATAAATTCTGCAGTTGCTGAGCAAGATACGTTAGAAGATGACTGCATCCAGCCATCAGATCCAGAAGAGTGTTCGAGTATCTTGGTCAAGAAAAAAGAGAGCGAAGACACGTATGGTAAGTTCACTTTAGTCATTCATTGATATATCTTAATATTATAGAACAAAGTGCTCGTGTCTGTCTGTCAGATTTTTCAGCCCTGTTTTCTCGTGGTCCCACTATTTGGTCACACTAATGGACATCAACATTCTTTTCCAGTTTGATAGTCCATTTATTGAGGATGACTTAAGGGTATATAGCAGTCTTTCCCAAAGTGGGCGATAACGCCCCCTTGTGGGCGCTGCAGGTCTCAAGGGGGGCGGTAAGAGACCCAGAAGAAAATGGGGGCGTTGTGTAGAGGCGGGCGGGCGGGGGGTGATTTGTAACTCTTATCTGGCTAAGAGGCCTCTTAAACAACAACTGCAAGAGCTCTCGACTCTCAACAACAACTTGTGAACATCAACTAATATGAATTAAAAGATTGCTCAAACTCGGTTCTATATTTCTCTTCGCGTAGTTCATATATCTGTCCTATTTTATTTAATATAGAAAAAATTAATAGTTATTAGTACTCGTAGATATCTATCATGTTTTAACAAGTTTTTGTTAAATAACCCGAATTGTGCATTCCTGTATCAGTCGGCTGGTTCATTGAATGCTTGTTCGGACTTGAGATAAACGAGTTTATGCATGTTTGTTTTATTCCTGTCGGTGCGTGCTGCCTCTGTGTGCGTTCCTATATAAACAATGTAATATTTATTTTATTTTCATTTGTGGTCTCGCACGCAATAGATGAGCAGTTTGCTAGAAATTTAGAGACCGATACAAAAGGTGAAACCATATTCAATACATTGGAAAAGTTTTGCGATGAGAAAGAGATTCCTTTGAAAAATATTATTTCAGTTGCTACGGATGGCGCTCCGGCTATGACAGGGTGCCATAAAGGCTTCATAGCGTACTTAAAAAATAAAATTCCAGATGTCCTTGGTGTACATTGCGTTATTCATAGACAACAGTCGTCAGTCGTCGATCGACAGCGCTCGAAAGAAGTCACATAAGCAGCGGTGTATAACTTTTTTTTGTAGTACCTACATTATAAGTATAATGGCAAAATGTGCGAAGTGTGTAAAACTTATAACCAAAAAATTACCAGGATTGCAGTGTAGTAAATGTAGCAAATGGTTTCATGCTTCTTGTGCATCAATAACAACTGTGGATTGGAAGTGTAAAAATTGCAGTGGAGGTGGTAAACCTAGACGGCTTTCGTGTATCATGCCGGATATCGACGCGGATGAAAACACGGACACAGAGTCGTTGTCTGCACGCACGGGAGTACAATCCGACATCACAATGCAACAAATATTACGCGACATACGCAAAGAGGTTAAACAGGTGATACAAGAGGAATTACAGAACACCTTGAAATACTTTTCTGACAAAATCGATGAGTATGAGAGAAAGATTCAGAAGTATGAGAAGTCTAATAAGGAATTGGAAAACCGTTGTACTGATTTGCAAAATAATATTAAAAACGTAAACATTAAATATGAAGTACTGGAGAGCAAAATTAATCAAATGGAACAGTCACAATTATGTAACCAACTTGAAATATGTGGTATCAACCCATCCGAGAAGGACAACCCTGCTGAAATCGCTAAAACACTTGCAGTAACCCTCTCGCAGAACCCGAGTGACATAGTAAGTGCATATATAAAAAGGAAACCATCGTCCTCAACTGCAAAGAAAGACCTACTGCCAACCATCAGTGTGGTACTTCGGGAGGGTGTTCGAGACACATGGTTGGATACTGCCAAAAACATGACAATACCGGCTACCAGCATTGGTCAGCGTGGAGCTGAGAGAGTATACCTTCGGGAATGTCTGACTCCATCTACCGCCTATCTGTTATGGAAAACTAAGCAAGACCTGAAAGGACTGTTCAATTACATATGGTGTAAACATGGAAACATTCTAGTGCGTAAGAATGAACGAGAAAAGAGAATTTATACTGTACGCTGCATCGCTGATATTAGTAAGGTAAAGTCATCTCACGGCTGAGGGGGGTAAGTGTATATTTTATTTCATTTTCTTTTTGTAATTTTTGCAATTTTCATATCCTACCCCAATGGGCATGTCCAGTGCACAAAACAAAGCACTTTCCAATGGTTTTAGCAGACCACAATATAGTTGAAGCCAACTGTCAGTCGTGGGATGAGTTTGTTTCCTATGTGCCTATATCACAAAATTGTTTATATTTTTTTCACGTAAATTTAAACTCCATTAGGAAATATTTTGACCAAATTGAATACATTGTATTAAATAGCAAGCATACGATTCAGGTTTTGATACTAACAGAAGTCAACATTAAAAATGATATGGTACAAATGTTTAATATTAAAGGTTACAATCTATATTCAGAACTAAGATCTTATAGAAAGGGTGGGGGTGTGCTGTTGTACGTTCATCACTCGGTTTCTTTCATGAGGTACAATAATGTAATTACTCGTGAAATGGAATACATTGCGGGAGAAATATGTATAAATAGTCATAAATTTGGCCTATTTGCCGTTTATCGGCCGCCTGATACGTCCAAAAATCGTTTCATTAAGGAATTATTGTCAGTATTGAAATATTGTCCTACCAAACAGGATTGTGTATTGATGGGAGATATGAATATAAATATAAAACGTCGTGACAGTACGATTAATAATTATTTAGAGTCGCTGAGCTCTCGGGGATTTATTAGTAGTATTAGTTCATATACGCGTATAGAAAAATACGGTGATAGTATAACAAAATCCTGTATAGATCATGTGTTTGTTCGCAATGCCAGCTCGTATAATATCTATGCGTGTGTGGTAAACACCGGGCCAGCTGACCACTACATTACCGGCTGTGCCGTTATGAGCGCGCTTAACAACGATGACTCACACTCCCCGAGTGAACTGATAACAAAATTGGACAGTCGCAGAGTGCGCGATGAATTAAATCGTATCGACTGGAATATACCCCTTCAATACACATGCCCTAATGATATTGTGTCATTTGTTTGCTCGAATTTTGATAATGTATATGATAAATGTAAATTCACTATTAGTAAAAATAACTTTGGTAAGCGAAAAACATGTTTATGGGCAAATGAAAGGCTTAGAAATATGTGCAGGAAACGAGATTCATTGTACAGAGATTGGATTAAAGATGAAAATAATGCACAGAAAAGATTGTTGTATAATAAACATAGGAATAAAACTAATAAATATACACAATACATAAAAAATAAGTACATAATGATGAATGTTTCGAAAAACTTTAGAGATAGTAGAAAAGTGTGGAGTATTGTTAATAATTTAACGGGAAGAATTGTGAAATCTATTGAGCACGTTTTACTAAGAACTTTTCGAATGAAACCATTAACTTTAGCAAATACTTTTATGACAGAATTTAATAACAATGTCAGAGACTTAAGCAGCTCTTGCAACGTACCTCTGTTGGATAAATCGACCTATATGGTAACTCCGGATAGGTCTGTAAGAATAAAATCAGCCCGTGAGGATGTAGTCGAGCTAATCATCAAACAGATGAACGACCGAAAAAGCCCGGGATACGACGGTATACGAGTAACGGATATCAAGTGTTGTTCTGGCGTCCTGGTACCGGTTATAACACATTTAATTAATTGTTGTCTGATAACGGGAACGTATCCCGATTTGTTGAAGATAGGGGTCATTCGTCCAATACATAAAAAAGGGCCTCGCAATGATATAAACAACTATCGTCCAATCACCATATTATCGTGTATGGACAAGATTATTGAACGTTATATTAGTAATGAATTAAATGACTTTATACAAAAAAATGAAATAATTAACAACAAACAATTTGGATTTCAAAAAAATAAAAGCACCACAATATTATTAAGGGAATTTTCCAATGAAATAAATGGGTATTTGAATGATAAAAAACATGTTTTAGCGATATTTATTGATTTTAGCAAAGCATTTGAAATGCTCCGTTGGGATACACTTTTTGACCAATTAGCAAGAAATGGAATACAGGGACCCCTTCTAGAATTACTTAAAAGCTATCACACAAACAGATACACCACTGTGAAAATACAAAATGACTTTAGTGATAAGTTTTTATCCACCCAGGGAACGGCACAAGGTTCAATTATTGGCCCGACGGAGTATTTACTTTATGTAAATGATATGACTAACGTCATAAACATAGGTTCCGTGTACCAGTTTGCGGACGACACGTGTATATTAGTTGCCGATAAAAGCCTCGAGGAAGCCCAAAAGAGCATACAACTTAGCTTTGATCAAATGTCCAGGTGGGCCCATGATGTGGGATTGGTTATTAACTTCTCGAAGACAAAGATGGTACACATACATTCTTCACAAAATAAGAGTAGCTCAATACCTACGGTTCTAGCTCACAGCCACTCCTGTCTACATACCTCACCAATACACTGCAGCTGTCCTGCACTGGAAGTAGTAAATCAACACATGTATATTGGGCTTGTAGTCGATAGCCGTTTCTGCTGGGGACCGCACAGGGACTATGTTTGCAATAGATTGAGGTCGGTACTAGGAAAGTTAAGAATATTAAAATACAAATTACCATATAAAACTCTCAGAATGCTATATATGGCCCTTGCGGACACGGTGGTCGGCTATGGGCTCAGTAGTTATGGACAAACTTATCATACATATTTAACCGAAATTTATAATTTGCAATTAAGAATATTAAAGACTATTACGCCAAAACATGTAAAAGAAAAATACAAAAATAATTATGAAGAGCTCTTCAAATACTGTAATGTGATGAATGTGTACAGTAAGGTACAATTCCTAACACTTACGGAGGTGAATAGGCCCGAGTTAATAAACAAAAAAATAAGACCTAACTTTCTAAGACCTATGAGACATAAAAATAAATACAGTTTACCTAAATATAATAACAAGTATGGAACAAGAGTTGCGGAGTATTTGATACCAAATTTTCTGAATAAACTGCCAAGACAATTGCAAGCATTATATTTGAAGGGTTCGAAAAGTTTTAAATATAAATCAAAGCGTTATTACATCGAAACCAATTCTGTGTATGTTTAGTTATGGCTATAGTAGTTATGTGTGGTGGAAATATACATTGTAAACAAGTGAACGACTCGCCAACACACAGATAAACCCTTAGAGGTTTGTGTTTGTGGCAATTTATATTGAAATATTGTAAAGTTACTGTTGTGTGAATAAATAAATAAAAAAAAACATTTAGTTGCTAGAAACTTAAGTGAAAAACTATTTCAATCACTGCAATATGTCATCAAAGCAGTCAATAAAATCCGCAACAGCTCTTTGAATGATAGATTATTTCATCAGCTTTGTGTTACTAATGACGAGGATTTCAACCGTTTGTTGTTTCATACTGAAGTTCGTTGGCTATCAAGAGGCAATTGTCTGACTCGATTTTACAACCTGTTTGACTCTGTTATAGAGTTCTTGGAAACTAAAGATACAGAATTGCACGACAAGCTCATAACATCAAAGAATGATATAGCTTACATGACAGACCTGTATAAATTGTTCAACGACATGAATCTCCAACTGCAAGGCGATAAATTAAATTCAATTAAAACAAAACACGTCGTTGCTGCTTTCGCAGCCAAACTGCTTCTACACAAAAAGAATCTGGGCAGACGTGAGTTTCACAATTTTCCAAATTTATCAGTATCATGCAGTAACGACGAATTGTTTGCCTACTGCCAACATTTGGAAAACCTCCACATTGACTTCACCGAACGATACCAGGACATTTTGAACTTGGAAATACCAGACTGGGTGTTGGATCCGTTTTCAAATGTCAACACAGCAATGTCACCTTAGCTGGAACAAGAACTTATAGAATTGACAACAAACGAGGAAATAAAAATAAAGTTCAAAAATGGTTACCAAGAATTTTGGCTTCAAAAACCGATCCCTCAATTGTACCCTCCCTGGATTGTGGTCAATCGTTCAACGATTCTTGATAGCATTCCCATCGTCATATTTGTGTGAACGTGGATTTAGTGCTGTGACAACACTGCTTACTAAAAAGAGAAATCGTTTGCTTGTAACCGAACGTGGCGACTTGCGACTGTTCTTGAGTAAATTGGAACCTGATATCAACAAACTTATTAAACAGCATCAGATTCATCCTTCACATTAGTTTTTATATAAGGATTGATTATTTTAGTTATATTTTTAATAAAAGATACTCTGTTTTAATACTATAAAGTTGCGTTTCAATAATCATTCTTATTGGCAGGTGGAGCCCGTAAGAGTTAACTTGAGACCTAAGCGCCGTTGTATGTTACCTACTGCGCTCAGGTTTCAAGTTGCGGGTTATAGTAAAAGTTTCGTTTAGAATTCTCTGTTAATATACATAATATACATTTTTTTTACACATCACATATATAGGTCACAATAATTAATTAATTTAATTTGAAGTTATAGTGGTTTTTAAATAGGTGAAAAAATGGGGTCGCTAAAAAAATATTTATTTTCAAAGTGGGCAGTAGACAAAATAAGTTTGGGAACCACTGGTATATAGCATCACGCTACGACGATTAGGAGCGGAGCAGCAATGTTAAATGTTTCAAAAACGTGGAAATTTATTCTGAAACGATGAGAGCTTCCTTGCGTGCCCTGCTATGGTTAAAGTTACGTAAGAATCATGTATTACGAAATTACACAATATAAATCAAACTTTTTCTGAAATAATGCAATATTAGCGACGTGATTACACGCGATTTGAAACATTTTGTAATACATATTTTATACGTAACTTTAACCATTTACGCAGCGTAAAGCAGCAGTTTTCGAAACATTCTTAATTGCTGCTTCTCTCTTATGCCATGTCTCACCTTATTCAGCCAATCTCACTACTCTGTAACGTGGGGAAATCCTGCTCCAAATTCAGCCGTTGACCTATGAAAATTCAATTGTAGCTATGGTATATTCTGGCATATCGTAAACTGTCAATTACATGAAATTCTTCAGTTGCTGAGCAATATCCGGTAGAAGATGACTACGTCCAGCCATCAGATCCGGAAGAAGATTCATGTGTCTTGTTCGGCAAGCAAACACCGAGTGAAGCCACATATTGTAAGTTCACTTGTATCATTGATGTAATAAGTGTAAGTTGGGAGTAGAGCTGTGATTCAGTCTCTACCTCAGCTCAAACTTCCTAGTTGCAGCCAAAAGTTCTAACACACAATACATGATAAGGCCAGAACATAAACACCACCACTAAAACTGGAATTCATTATGATAAAGAGCTTAGATTTAGAATGTAAAAGATGAACAGTGGCAGACCACAGGGCCGATCTCCATACAAAAAAGTTCGTTTTCACCCACAGTAATATACACGTAATGTGAATGCTTGAATCAAGCTTGAATGTGTGTGTGAGTATACTAGGGACACTAGCTATGGAAACAAAATAATAAGGAACAGAACGCAATCTCATGTATGTAGGTACTTTTTTTCAAGTCTACCCTCAGCTAAGCACAATCGCAACTGACACGGCAATAGACCTTAAATTTTGGTGGGGGGATGGGGAAGCTTACTCAGTGGGAGGCAGGGAGTTGCCGATCTGTATGTAACACTATTATGTTATCTTTGGTCAGACAGAGCTCATTGGGGTGACTCTGTGCCAGTGACGGTGAGACCAGAGGCTTAATCTGTCTCCATTGGCAGATAGAGGCGCGGAATATTGGTACGGCGGTCAGGGAGACCCGGTGAAACGGTTGACCGCTTACGGCGCAGGCTGTACGGAACCCGAACCTGGGGATCACATAATCTCCGCCCCAGGAGGCTGAACCAGCAGCCTGTGTAAAGTCCTTGGTGCTGTGGTCGTGCCGGAGGAGGATACCGGAGTGGACGCGGCCACTGCATCGGGGGGGGGGGGGGGGACCGGGGGCCCTTCCGTACGCCGTGCCAATCTACCGCACTACCTCTGTCTGCCTTTGGTTAGTTACGAGTCTCGCTTAGTCTCTTGCGCCACCGGCACACAGGCACCCCTTCACTTTTTTAACCCCCCTTGTTTTTAAAACACATGGCTAAAGGAAAGAAAAGAAAAAAAGTATACACAGCGGCGTCGTCGTCCAACCTCTACATGGACCTTTGCAACATCAGAGGTATGCACAAGAACCTCAACGTAGTCCACCACCATCTCGAAACTGCGAAGCCGACACTCTTTTTCTTGACGGAGACGCAGATTTCATGCCCGGGCGATACATCTTACTTAATGTACCCTGGCTATAAGCTTGAGTACAACTTCAAGCCGAAAGCCGGGGTATGTATGTACGTCCGTGATGATGTCTGCTGTCGCCGTCTTACAAGCCTTGAAGACAGGGACCTGTCTACGTTATGGGCGCGCGTGGATCACGGGGGCCACACTCGGATCTACGCGTGCGTGTACAGGTCTCACAGCGGTAACACGGACACAGTTCGCCTTTTTGACCACCTGCAACAATCAACTGACAAGGTGATTGAGCAGTATCCCTCTGCGAGGATAGTGATTCTGGGGGATTTCAACGGTCATCATGTTGACTGGTTGGGCTCCCGGATGACCAACTTTGCGGGGAAATCTGCACACGAATTTGCCCTGACCTATGGGTTCTCCCAACTGGTTAAATCCCATACGAGGATACCAGACAAGGTGAACGAGCATAGTGCATTGCTGGACCTCCTGCTGACAACGCGTCCGGATGGATACACCGTCTCAGTGGATGCTCCGCTCGGTTCGTCGGACCACTGTATCATTCGGGCGCATGTGCCTCTCGCAAGGCCTGAATCACCTCGGCCCAAGGAGTGGCGACATGTGTGGCACTATAAGTCAGCAGACTGGGATGGACTGCGGGAGTTCTTCGCGTCTTACCCATGGAGGCGGCTTTGTTTTGCCTCAGACGATCTGGATTCCTGTGCTGCAGCAGTCGCTGAAGGCATCTTGGAGGGCATGGAGTGCTTCATTCCCAACCGCTGGATCCCTGTGGGAGCAAAAAAGCGACCGTGGTTCAATCGGCTCTGCAGAGAAGCTTTGATGCTGAAAGAATCTGCCTACAGAGCCTGGACCACGGCTCGTGCAAATTCAGGTTCTAACATCTCTGAGGTGAAACGCAAATTAAATGCCGCCTCGAGGGCCAGCAAAAGAGCAATTGTCGGGGCTAAATTCGATTTCGTCGGCAGAATTGGTGAGCGGCTAGCAGGGTACCCTTCAGGGAGTCGTGAATTCTGGTCGCTTGCCAAAGCTGCCGAGGGAAACTTCTGTCAGTCAGGTTTACCACCTTTGCTTAAACCCGACGGTAGTCTGGCCCAGAGTGCCAGGGAGAAGGCCGACCTTTTGGGTTTTCTATTTGCCTCTAACTCGACCATGAGCGACGGGGGTGCTGTGCCGCCGGACGTTCCGTGGTGTGGAACTTCCATGCCGGAAGTTAAATTTACGCAGCGGGACGTCCGACGGGAGCTTCGTTCTCTGGACGTTCATAAGTCGAGTGGACCGGACGGTATACCCGCGGTGGTACTTAAGCAGTGTGGTCCAGAGTTGTGTCCGGTACTTACACGTCTTTTCACGCTTTCATATTCCATGCGACAAGTCCCGGCGTCGTGGAAGATCGCGTATGTGCATCCTGTGCCCAAGAAGGGTGATAGGACCGACCCGGCCAATTACAGGCCTATAGCCGTGACCTCTCTATTGTCTAAGGTGATGGAGCGTGTAATTAAAACACAGCTCCTGAGGTACCTTGAGGAAAACAACCTGCTCTGTAACCGGCAGTACGGTTTCCGTCACGGTCTCTCGACGGGCGATCTTCTCGTGTGCCTCACACACCGATGGGCGACGGCTATCGAAAGTAAGGGCGAGGCTCTAGCAGTGAGCCTCGACATTTCTAAAGCCTTTGACCGGGTCTGGCACCGTGGTCTTCTTAAAAAATTGCCCTCCTACGGACTGACCGAGAGATTATGCGGATGGGTGTCCAGCTTTTTGGCCGGTAGAAGCATCAGGGCTGTTGTCGACGGCAGCTGTTCTGACTGCATGGGCATTAACGCTGGAGTACCGCAAGGGTCAGTGTTGTCCCCTACTCTGTTTCTGCTGCATATCAATGACATGTTGTCTATTGACGGCATGCATTGTTATGCAGACGACAGTTCGGGGGACACTTGTTACACAGGCCGCCCCTGTATCTCTCGGGACGCAGTGGAAGAGAGTCGTGAACCGCTTGTGTCTGAAATCGAGGCTACTCTTACTAGAGTGTCCGATTGGGGTAGACAAAACCTTGTCCAGTTCAACCCTTCGAAGACACAGGCGTGTTTTTTCATCGCTAAGAAAGCCCCAATTACTGTAGCGCCACAATTCCAGGGCACATCTCTTTCCATCTCTAAAAGTATAGGGATCCTTGGTGTTGACATCTCCAGTGACGTTCAGTTCCGCAGTCATTTGGAGGACAAGGCCAAGCTGGCGTCCAAGAAGCTCGATGTGCTCAACAGGGCGCGGCGGTACTTTACTGCGGCGCAAACACTGCTTCTCTATAAGTCGCAAGTGCGGCCACACATGGAGTACTGCTGTCACCTCTGGGCGGGGGCATCTGAATATAAGCTTCGTCCATTTGACTCGGTGCAGAGGCGAGCTGTGAGAGTTGTCAACGATCCTATACTTACAGGTAGTGTCGAATCTCTTCGCGACAGGAGAGACTTTGCCTCCTTATGCGTGTTCTACCGCCTGTACAATGGTATGTGCTCTGAGGAATTGTTTGACATGATGCCCACGGCTACGTTCTATCATCGCACCGCTCGCTATAGACAGGGATTTCATCCTCGCACCCTACGTCCGGAGCGTTCAAGCACGGTTAGATCCGATAGGGGTTTTCTTCCGCGAACGCTTAGGTTGTGGAATGATCTTCCTGCCTCGGTTTTCGCAAACGCCTACAGTATGGGGTTCTTCAAAAGGGGTCTAAGAAGGTTTTTACAGGGTCGGCAGCGCGAGTGTGGCGCCTCTGGTGTTAGGCTAGGTATAGGCTGCGGCGACCACCAGTCCTTCTGGTGGGCCGTATGCTTGTCTGCCACCTTCGTGGTATAAAAAAAAAGGAAGAGCTCAACATAATGTTAGTACATGTTACCTACATAAGTCGAAATACAGAAGTAGGTGGCGTTGTCAGAAAAATGGGCTCCCCCTGGGAAGTGTTCTCGCACCCATTTTAATCAACATCTTCACCAATGACCAGCCCTGTGCTCCAAATACAAAAAAATGGCTTTGTCTGTAGCAGCCATATTACCCTACTGGTAGTGCCAAGCGGTAGTGCCACGGGCAACGAAGGAAGTAATTGTAAACAATACTCAAATAAAGCCATTTATAATTTTATATCCCACACATCGAAACTTTGATTTGAATGTCTATGAAGCGTCGATTTCAAACCACTGTGCGCCGATGACTTAGCGCTGGATACTCAAACCCAAACAGTCAACAAAGCCGAAGAACATCTTAGTTCGGCCCTGATGGGGTTGGAAAGCTATTATACATCAAATGGACTAAAACCAATCCCATCAAAAACTCAAGTGTGCGACCTTGCAGCCGGGATGCTAAACGTAGGCTCAGGGTTACCTGGTTGGGGTCTGTTCTGGCGCACTGCTTCCATCCAAGGTATCTTGGTGCGGCATTGGACAGGACTCTTAAGCTTTAAAAACCCTCTGCTTTAATACTAGGGCCAAGGTAGGCGCCCGAAACAACCTGCTCCATCGCCTGACAGGCTCGGCCTGGGGGGCAGAGCCTGGCATCCTTCGCACAACTGCACTGGCTTTATGTTTTGCTGCGGGTGAGTGTGCTAGTCCTGTGTGGTACCAATCGGCTCATGCCTGGCCGGTGAATGTCGCTCTGAACGATGCCTGCCGAATATTACCGGCTGTTTAAAGCCCACTCCTCTCACTATGCTCTACACACTGGCGGGCATCGCACCACCTTCTACGCGGCGAATCGCTGCTTGCAGACTGGAGAAGGCATAACAATGTCCATACTATATAAAAGTCAATAAAGAGTGAATCATTGACACCAAAGAAGAAGAAGAAGAAGACCTACATAAGAATTATCTTCATGATTTTTTTTGTATGTAGTGGCTTCAAGTACACCAAGCTTATAATGTGGAATACAATGTAGCTAGGCCGCCATATACGTGTTTATCTTGCCAATAGGACGCCACTTGATAGAAGGCGATAGCCACATCTAGAGCATTGGAGGCCACTCTCACAGTCCGTAAGACTATCGGAAGTTCCTTCAAATTGCCGGACCAAAGAATTCGTGGTTGTCCGTTATAGTCTAAGGGAAACAGATGCTCTGCATGCTCAGAGAAACAGGCGTTAAATGCAAAAGAAGCCTAGCCATAAATTTTTTCCAAAAAAAAAGGCCAAAATAGCCCGACCAGCCAGGCCTTTTCAATTATTGACATAATGAAATGAAGCAGAAGTAATTTTGCAACGCTACATATCCGTTAAATGATGGTGTAACAAGAGATAGACTGGATTTGTATTAAATACGAGTAAAAACCGTGCGAGTCAGACTCGCGCACGGCGGGTTCTGTAAATATTAAGTAGTATGGAAGCTAATTTAAATATTATTATTTGTCTGTTTTTAGTACCTATTTGTATAGCGGCAGCAGAAATACATGATCTGTGAAAATTTCAGCTCTCTAGCTACCAAGTTCGTGAGATACAGCCTCGTGACAGACAGACCGACGGACAGCGAAGTACCTAATAGGGTCCCGTTTTACCCTTTGGGTACGGAATCCTAAAATAAACAGAACAGATAATAAAGGAGGGGAGGGAGAGGAACCCGCCTCACACCCTCGATTCGTGAATCCTAATGTACAACAGTTACGGATAACCACACCTAATTGTTTAGGGAGGAATGACAAACCGAACTCAGGAAAGGAATTTTTGGTGTTGGAAAGGGAAAATTACCTGTACCCTCCAGATTGTTAATAATTAGCACTACTCCGCTTAACAACGTGACTAATAAGTCCACACATATTTCAGCTACACACGAGGCATCTTTAGGACTGCATGGCAGCAAATGAGCTCACCTTTTTATAGAACATCAGTAACAGAACAGAGACTAAGCTCTGAACGAACGCGCGAATCGGTTGCAGACAGGCATCCAGTTGACACGCATATACATATCCCAGCGTGCCTGTTGTGATGCAACTGATTCTCGCGTTTATGCAGAACTTAGTCTCTGTACCAATTACTTACTCAGGTGCCCCCGTTCCCAAGAAGCGCCGCCTGGCCTCGCATACGGTACGTGAGTGTCTCCGTTCGGACAATAAAGGGACCCCTCCCCAAAGAAAGAGTAACATTCAACAAGAAGATACTGCAGGTACGTAAGGGAGATATTATAGCAAAAGTATAGGTATTATAAAATTAGTGCGCAGTTATACCACAGATTGTATAATATATTCTGTACAGATGCACGAACAGGAACAAAAATCGGTTACACTCGTAACTCGCTCCACAAACCTGGCCACCTACCTGTCAGTGTGGGAATCCTCAAATGTAACTAGATGGCGACAATATTTTTAGCAAAATTTTCAACTAGATTTCAAGGTCAAATTTGATTTCGTTTCAACTGTTTTGATAAAGTATTTAGTTATTTCAATCGTGACCCGGTGCATGCAATGCCAGTTCGAATCCGTTAACACGATTTACTTTTTGCTTTCTTTGAGGTTATTTTATTTTATTTTACTTATTTTATTAACTTAATCAATGTCTTAAAATTTACTATACTTACCCGTATTCAGAAGTTTTCGTTATTTATATTTTATTTAAAAGTATAAGTTGATTTATACTATTTCCATTTCTTTATTTTCTCGATGACAGCTCGACGACAGCTCCTGTGAAAACTCGTACGAGCGTCCTTTTCACATTTTGTATGCATTATTTTATAAAAAATTGACGTTTACGCACGTACAATACCTGACTCTGAAAAACTGATAGGGATTGAGCCATCGATAAACATAACACGATAACAGATCCGATATTTTTTTACAAAATGTAGAAACTAAACTGCTTACTGCCGGATACTTTTGTACTAATTTACTAACTAATATTAGGTCTTTACCTATGAAATTGCCATTGTGTATGAAAAAAATTAAATTTGATTTTTTTCATTATTTTTTATTTGTATTAATCGAAGTAATCACCCAGGCAATCAATGCATCTTTGCCAACGCAGCGGCAGTTTGATGCCCTTCTTGAAGAAATCACCTGAACGGGAGGCAACAAATTCTTCAAAGCCATTTTGTACTGCCTCTCGGGTATTGAATTTCTTTCCCGACAAGAAGTTATCCAAATTCTGAAAAAAGTAGTAGTCTGTAGGTGCAATGTCTGGTGAGTTTGGCGGATGGCTGAGAGCTTCCAACCCCAGTTCTTGCAAATTTGGAGATCGTCTGCTGTGCAGTATGAGGTCGCGCATTGTCGTGCAGAAACAACGGAGACGAGCGATTGACCAATGCTGGTTGGAGATGTGCCGTGCCAGCTTCTCCATCATTGTGTTTTGTTCCTCACAGTACTCTGTAGTAATGCTCACCCCGTTTGGTAAAAAGCTGTGATGAATCACACCGGCGCTAGACCACCAAACAGTGACTATCACTTTTCTAGGGGTAAGATTTCGTTTAGGGCATTGTTTAGGTGCTTAACCAGGATCCAACCAACTTGCTGAGCGCTTGAGGTTATCAAACAGAATCCATTTTTCATTGCAAGTAACAGTTCGGTTATAAATTCCTTCATTTGTGTGTCTGTTGAGCAATACAAGGCAAGTCTCGACGCGTTTTTCGCGCTGACGATCATTGACTTTGTGGGACACCCATTTGTCAAGCTTTTTTACCTTGCCAATTTGACGCAAATGGACCAATATAGTTTTGACTCTAAGGTCGAAAGCTGCTGCTAAGTCAGCCGTAAATTGTATCATCGGTTTCCACAATCGCCTTTAATTCGTCATTGTCGATCAAAGTCTTCGGACGACCGCGAGGATCAATTTTCAGGTCCAAATTTTCCAGAAAGGAAGAGAGCAGACCAATAACAGGAGGCGGTGCGTTGGTTTGTAGTAGGTTTAGCTCCGTAAACGTCGTTGATGTTGCGTGCCGCTTGTGCCGCGTTGCTGCCTCGACGATACTTATCTAATATATAAATTTCGTGTCACAGTTTTCGTTGCCATACTCCTCCGAAACGGCTTGACCGATTCTCATAAAATTTTGTGAGCATATTGAGTAGGTCTGAGAATCGGCCAACATCTATTTTTCATACCCCTGTGACCGGGAATAACATTCCACGCGGGCGGAGCCGCGGGAATCTTTAACGTATCCTTGATGACGAATAACGTCACACTAATCAATAAACAAAAGACTACTTTTGAAAAATGAATTTTTTAAAATAAAATTAATTTGAAATTGGAATTCTTAGCCAAACAAAAATTATATTGATTTGAAATGGCCAGTACTGCAGAACGGCAATCTTCAAGTCTTGTAATGAAATATAATTAAGACCTATTATTATATTTCATTACAAGATGTTAGACGTATTAATTTTTGCTTGATAATGCCAACTGATTTAAATTTTCGAAGCGGTTATCAAATAAGTAGGTATTGGTAGGTACAGTCAAAGGCAAAAATAAGTATACACTCCACTGCCTCATAAAATGTCACCCTCATTAGGATTATAAATATGGATTCATATAAGAGTTCATAAATATGTACACAATGTTTGGTAGTAAATATGTATACAATAGTAAAATAATAGGTATCCAACAATCAAAACACAAATTTGGGAACATCCTTATGTTAATATTTATGTATCCATGGTTATAATCAATAATAAGTAAACACTTGACAAATCAGATTTTGGAGAGCATGATGTATGTTTCCGTCACTCAATACTAAAAAGTACTTACATACTTAAACAATGATGGATCATTTTAATAATGTGAGTGACTGGCTGTTTATTTTCCTTTTTCTTCATATTCATTTGTTGGAATAGACGTTGTCAATTTTTCATTTAAGTAAAATTTGCGCTTATAACATCAAATTTTCAGCCCGGCAGAGAGCCACAATATAAAATATACTGGGTGTAACAAAATTACCTCTCCGAATTTCATGAGATGACTTGGCATCGGATATCAAATACAAATATTTAATAAAAAAGGGGGTTAATTTTTTATTAAAAAAAAAATTGTCGCACATTAAGAATTCGTTTTTTACTGCGGCAATTCGAGGTTACATGGTCGCCGTGGCAAAACAAACACGGAGCACCCGTCTGGCTGTCGTTGTCGCTTTCTACTGCCGCTCAGTAGCGATAGATAGGGTGAAAATGAAAATTTATAGGACCTTTAAAACGGATTTACGGTCAAAGTATTCATGTGACTTTTTTTCTTCATTTTTGTAATGTTTCTTGACAGATGCCACGTCACGTGACGAAATTTAGAGAGTCAATTTTGTTACACCCAATATTAGAATAGAACATCAAATTGCAATTCAATTGCAATTTAAAAATTCAAGATTATAATTCCTAAGAAACAAAGCTCCGAATATTCAAAAGGACGATATTCATTTATCCGAAAGTAATAAGTACGAATTTTTATTTTTTCTAATTTCATTAGCACGAATAATCAAAAGACCGGACTGTTATTTTACCGAAAAAAAATATTCAGAATTTCAAATATTCAAAAATTCACTGTTAAAGTTCTTTTAATAAAGTACGGTCAAGTCTAACTACCGAAGATATTATTTCCAAGTGAGTGGAAAGTAAACGACAAAACAAAATACCTATCCGAGTCGGGGTACTCTGAGTTGGGGTGTTAACCATTCACTTATTATGGTTATCACCTCGACTTGGATAGGTTAGGTTATAAGAAAAAAATAACCACGAAGGCTAAGGCGGGAGCGAAGCGGAGAGGAGCTCCCGCCTTAGCCGTGGTTATTTTATTTTTTTGTCGTTTGACTTCCACTCACTTGGAAATAATATTTTCGGTAGTTAGACTTGACTATACTTTATTAAAAAAACGGGTGGAATCGGGAACATAAATAATCGTCTTTAATGATAAGTTTTCGGGTTAAAACAGGAACGGGTGGAAACGACATTCACCCTTCGTATTTATGAGATTTCGGATTTTTGATAATCGGGGCTCGTATTTATAGTATGGCGGATTTTTAATGAATCGGAATGCAACGGTTCGGTTTCTTGAAATTCGGCATTCTGACAGTCGGAATTGTAAAAGGATTTATGAAACATCGGATTTTTGACTTTCGGGATTTCGAATCATTCGGACTTATGAAATTCGGAATTATGAAATTCGTGATTGTGACTTTCGGAATTAAGTTTTTCGTATTAATGTAGTGTACCCCTACGAAACAAATGAAGAAAGACGAAACAAATGAAGATCATTAAAACAAATGAAGATAGAGTAAACATATGCAGATCAATAAAACAAAGGACTTAAAGCAAGTTGATAAGGTCAAAAATTGCTTGCACCTATTGTTTTGAATGGTTATCGCATCTAGATTACAAAAAATAGGCCCAAGCAAATTTCGAACTTATGAGCATGCATAATATCAATTATTTTTTCATATATTCGTGATCATTGATGTACGCCTAAAAGCAAATTTTTAGATAAGTGTCATTAAGGTCGAGAATTGCTTGCACCTATTTTTTGAATGGTAAACGCATCTAAATTACAAAATATGTCTGCAAGAAATTTTTGACCTTATCGACTTGCGTTGAAAAACATATGCAGATCAATAAAACAAACGACTATAATCGTTTGTTTTATTGATCTGCATATGTTTTTTTGATCTTTATTTGTTTATCCAACTGTCATTTTTATTTTGTCGATCTTCATTTGATTTTGCTGATTTTCATTTGTTTCAACAATCTTCATTTGTTTTACCGATCTTCATTTATTTTATCGACCTTCATTTGTTTTACCGATCTTCATTGGTTTTATCCGACCTTCATTTGTTTTGCCGATCTTCGTTTGTTTTGTCGATCGTCTTTTATTTCATCGATCGTCATTGGTTTTTAATCAGCCAATAAGAACGGAAGTGTCACGGGAAAGTAAAAATTCCCGTGACACTACTGGTAGTGCCAAGCGGTAGTGCCACGGGCAACAAATAGACCGGGAGATGATGACAGAAAAGTTCAAGTCATTTGTTGCAAGTATGGCGACCCTCAGAGGGTCGAATTAGGTGATTTGAGAACCGAAAATAGTAATTTTAGAGCTGGTGAGTTTACTATGGGTGAATATACATAAAGTGTACATTAGAGCTATATTAACTTTCGAACGGCGGCGTCGGTGACATCAATGTGAAAATTTGCCACAGTACAGAGTATCACAAAATTTGTAGATTTCTTACAAAAACTCGATTTCCCAAAAATTGCAGATTCGCAAGTTTGCAATAGAGGTGACGACATGTTTGTCTACTGGAAGCGATGAAAGCCGAATTTTCTGTTGGATTTGCGACATTGCGCGGTTCGTCATCTTTTGCTTCGTTCAAGAACGATTAAAACGAAAGTAATTTTCTTAGGCAAGCCTAAGAAAATTACTTTCGTTTTGAAGCCATTTATATAATTACGTGAATCAAATAATAGTCTACCCTACCTTCAATGACTATTCAAAACGGAAAGATACATGACATGGCAAATGTCAATAAACTATGATTTCGTAGTTTTAATCTTCGTATGTACAAAAAGTATCGTCTATTCTTGTATACATATTTATGTGTTCAATAGTGTGTATATAGTTTATAGCGTAATGTCGTGTACAAGTTAGTGATGCTTTGGAAGGATATATATTTTTATTAGCATTACATGTAAACATGTTTTTGCATTTGGTTGATACATGTTTTTGCCCATGACAAAGTAGACATATTTATAAATGTTTGGATGTATCTAAATTATTGCCTGTGTAGATGAATACCAAATTATGTAAACTGTACGTGTATCCATGTTTTTGCCCTTGACTGTACTCGACTATGAAACGAAATACTTATAATGACAGGTAATCTTTATTTATTTATTTTTATCAAATCTGATGAATCGTCACTGTCACTCGATGAGCTCTCTCCAACATTTATTATAAGTTCCTGTACTTCTATATTATCGAATGCCTCATGAATTTCCCAATCTGACGCTATAATGTTTTGGGTTCTTCTCAATATTTTTTCCCAGTTTTCATCAGTAACATCTGCGGATGTTACTGCCGAAAACTGGGAAAATTATGCATTTTTTAATAAATCTAACATCTTGTTTGTCCTAAAAGGGGGATGGTTATTGTTTCGAGCGGCGCGGGCGTGTCCTATGATTTGTGCCTATATTAGTTCTAAAGAATTGTACTGGCAATGATACGATATTCGAGCAATAAACAATATTCGATCGATATCATTACTTATTTGGTCACAACACTAAAACTATCAAATTAGAACTGTCATCGAGAAAATAAAGAAATGGAAATAGTTTAATTTTAAATGATTGATTTAAATGATATGAGAACAGTTGAATTCGTTTCAACTGTTCTGTTATGACTAAGTATTTCACTTCATGTAGCAGTCGCACAGTTAGCTCAGCGGGTAGGCGGGTGGCGTATGATACGAGTTGACCCAGTTCGAATTTCACTGAAAACACTTTTCTTTTTGTTTGCTTTTTAGGTAATTTTACTTAATATTTTTATTATGAATTGAAAAAGACAACTAAACACACACGGAACTTGTCTTTTTTTTCATTTTATAAAAAAAAAATACTATGGAAAAGTTGGCATACCTATGTACTAAAAAATTAATATTTTATCTCGATAGATATTTATTTTTTCAGCGGGTGACAGGCGGAATTATATAGAAAAAAAACCGGCCAAGTGCGAGTCGGACTAGCACACACAAAATCGGCAAGAAATCACGATTTTTCAATGAGATTCCCTTTCTTCCCTTTGTTCTGATTTTAGTATTTATTTGTTGTTATAGCGGCAACAGGAATACATCATCTGTGAAAATTGCAGCTCTCTGGCTATGACGGTTCCTCAGATACAGCGTCATGGCGGACAGACAGACAGACGGATGGCGAAGACTCATGAATAGGGTTCCCGTTTTTACCTTTTGGAACCCTAATAAATGCTGGTACAAAATCTCGTCGGAATTTTTTCTTTTTGTAATTATTTTTATTTTATCAATTTTATCAGCATCAACTTTTTTATAATAACCAAAACGTATTTATTTTTCTTAGAATTATCACATAGATTACAGCTTTCATTTTTTATAACAATAACGTGAAACAATTCTGAAAGAAAAAAAAAAGGATTATAAAATTCGAGAAATAAGTAAGACTATTTAATAATCTATGTTAGATTAAGTGAAAATGTAAAAAAAATGAAAAGCAAAATACAAAAAGTAATGCAGTCAGTGGGGTTCGAACCAGAATTAACTTAAATATACGCCCAAAGCCGCTTGCGTACCCGCTGAGCTAAAGTGCCACTGAGAGAATTGGCCAAATAACGCTTCATAAGTTCATCACCACCACGTGCCGCTTGCTTGTTTCGATAACGTAAACTAGCCGTTCGTAAAAACTAATGAAACAATAATTTCTTTAACATCGATAAAAGATGGCGCTCATGTAAATCATTGACATGATAAACATGAGCGCCATCTTTTATCTTAATCAAACGCTATCGAGAGATAATGTTTACACTATCTACGTTTATTCTATAATTAACGAGTTTGATGTGCTACTACTATAACAGCCAATATCATGATTTAATTCTTAAAATAATTTGCCATGCATTATATATCTAAATAAGATATTTTGAAATTGGAATTCCGGAATATTAAACTACTAGTGCCATCTCTTGATATTTTCTGTTTATTAAAGATAATCTGTATGAGTTGGGTACCCATGGTTATACCTACTAAATGGCGCCTGCGTGGTATTCTGTTTCTACTTCCCATGCGAATTACATTATTACATACCAATTACTTACTCAGGTGCCCCCGTTCCCAAGAAGCGCCGCCTGGCCTCGCATACGGTACGTGAGTGTCTCAGTTCGGACAATAAAGAGACCCCTCCCCAAAGAAAGAGTAACATTCAACAAGAAGATACTGCAGGTACGTAAGGGAGATATTATAGCAAAAGCATAGGTATTATAAAATTACTACGTAGTTATACCTACTAAATGGCGCCTGTGTGGCATTCTGTTTCTACTTCACATGCGAATTACATTATTACATACCAATTACTTACTCAGGTGCCCCCGTTCCCAAGAAGCGCCGCCTGGCCTCGCATACGGTACGTGAGTGTCTCAGTTCGAACAATAAAGAGACCCCTCCCCAAAGAAAGAGTAACATTCAACAAGAAGATACTGCAGGTACGTAAGGGAGATATTATAGCAAAAGTATAGGTATTATAAAATTATTACGTAGTTATACCTACTAAATGGCGCCTGTGTGACATTCTGTTTCTACTTCACATGCGAATTACATTATTACATACCAATTACTTACTCAGGTGCCCCCGTTCCCAAGAAGCGCCGCCTGGCCTCGCATACGGTACGTGAGTGTCTCAGTTCGGACAATAAAGAGACCCCTCCCCAAAGAAAGAGTAACATTCAACAAGAAGATACTGCAGGTACGTAAGGGAGATATTATAGCAAAAGTATAGGTATTATAAAATTACTACGTAGTTATACCTACTAAATGGCGCCTGTGTGACATTCTGTTTCTACTTCACATGCGAATTACATTATTACATACCAATTACTTACTCAGGTGCCCCCGTTCCCAAGAAGCGCCGCCTGGCCTCGCATACGGTACGTGAGTGTCTCAGTTCGAACAATAAAGAGACCCCTCCCCAAAGAAAGAGTAACATTCAACAAGAAGATACTGCAGGTACGTAAGGGAGATATTATAGCAAAAGTATAGGTATTATAAAATTATTACGTAGTTATACCTACTAAATGGCGCCTGCGTGGTATTCTGTTTCTACTTCCCATGCGAATTACATAATTACATTATCCCAGGATAAAAAGTAACATATGTGGTACTCCAGACCACTGATCTGTATCATAACCACTGGATAGGTGGCTGTCAAACTAATGTTATGCATTCTTGATTCTCGCCATTTTGGCGCTGTAGTCCAGTAGCGTTGGTTCAGAGAACTAAAATTAGTGATGTGCCAAACTTTCTTGATCTGACGCGTATCGATAAATTTAATTTGAAATTAAAACATTTTTAAAATGTTTTAATTTTATAATACGATTAAGAATATTAGTAACCGAAATTACTAATATTCCCTTAAACCCTGGAGGGCTTTAACTAAACTAAATTGGGAACTATGCTAAATTGCTTCTGCTAGGAATGTAATGCCCAGGATTCGAACCCGAGTCCTCTCGATCTCAAGACCGACTCCTTAACGGCTTAACCACCAAGCTATCGACGCTTAAATGAACAGTGCTCTTAATTTAAAGGTGGTTCAAATTTGTGTCTAGTATACCTACCTAAATGAAATAAAATTTACCTGCAATTTTCCATACCCGTTGCGCTAAATTGCAGGTAAATATTATTTTCTTGGAGAGAAGGAGAGAAGTATTAGATTGTTTCCATGCACCATAGAAAGGGAGTTGTATTGGAGGAAGTAGAGAAAATATAAAAATAAACGTGATTTAACTTTATTGGTCATTCACAATTTTCACCTAAATTTAGTTTTGAAAAGTTATCCATTTTAAAAATTATCCACGATTGTATCTAGAAAACATAGACGATCGCTTGTTCTTGGTGTCCAGTTATGGGCGCTCATGCTGCCAAGCCACGGGGATTGCTTTAGAATCGTGCCAATCGAATTAAGGGGGAGAGGAGCGGGAGGGGGGAGGGGGGAGTCCTCCCCAGCGACTCCCCCCTGCGGAAACGCTTAGTTTTTAAGTTATTAACATTTTCATAAACTAACCTAAAAGTATTTTTTTGAAGGCTAAGTAAGTTTGTTATACCTACTACCTAGCCCCCATTTACCTACTCCACCACCCCTATGTACCTACTCCGTGCAATGCAATTTATTACCAACGAACCCCGAGTATCTGTCCCCACACGGGGTGCGTTGGGAATTGAAGATAATTTCATGTCCAAGGGACCCCCTTGCCAAGTACGTGGGGTCCGTTTGGAAAAAAAAATCCTTACAGACACCCACTCTCCACCCTGCTAATAAAAAAAATTGTTTAGGTTGCTACAAAAAAAAATAACCACGTAGGCTAATGCGGGAGCTCCACTTAGCTCCGCTCCCGCCTTAGCCTTCTAACCTAATCTATCCAAGTCGGATTGCGCGAGGTGTATACTGCACTACATGGTGGTTGTACTATATCACTTTATTGTTTTTTATTCATTATTGCATTATTAAACAATACAAGCGCTAAAATATATTCAAATAGTAAAATTATTAAAATGAACTATATTTATAATGTATAAAAATAATAATATAGCGTTTTATTACGCATTACTTAGTCCCGTTACAGGAAACTTCAAAAAGCCTTTAAAAAAAACCACGCATCTCAAACGCGGGGTGATGGGTATTTTTGAGAAGGGGAGACCCACCCCTATCTAACACAACCCATAGCAACCCTAAATTCAATTAGCACGATTCTGAAGCCAACCCTTACTTCGTCCCGTTACCGGAAACTTTAATAACCTCATAAAAAAAACCACGCATCTCCGCGCGGGGGGAGGGGTATTTTTGAGAAGGGGAGACCCACCCCTATCTAACACAACCCCTAACAACCCTAAATTCGATTGGCACGATTCTAAAGCCAACCCAAGCCACGAACTTCTGATACCTGGATCAATTGGAAATCTGCAATGAAATAAACACCATCAATAATAGAGTAAAAAACATTCTAGTAAGCATTACCTAAACGAGTTAATGTCAGAAACATAATACTAATAATGTTTGTTAGTTTGATACCATTATTAGTCATTTTTATTATCATATCAGACCATGATCAAGTTTATCGATATGACAAAATGGACATCACTAAACGAAATTAAAATCCAATTTTGTGCTTAAAAAACCATTCAATCTCACCTATACATATATTATTCAAAAACATATTTTGTACCATAATCAAGCATTTTACAGGAAGGTCACGCTGATTTAATGATAAAAATTACAAATATCAACTTACCTGTGAAGTGTTACGTTGCACACTTTTTCAAAGCTACATTTGCAAAACACACATTTCACCATGTCCATTGTAAATGTATTTCACTTTATAAACACACAAATCAGCACTTAACTGCTCAAAAGTCCTTAAATTACCAAATTTTTACGTAATTTTCGGCGCGATACGGGATGTCATGATCATTAAACGTCAGATTTAGCTCCCTGAACCAACTCTAGAGGCGTTTCAAATCAACACAAACAATTCGCTGTCATTTGTATGAAATTGATCAGTGCTCCAGACTACTGATGAAGTAAATTAACGAAAAGGGAACTAGGTGTATCCCAATGATAATTCACTTACTATGGCATTAGTATAGTTACAACACTATGATCATAAACAACTTCTGTCAAAACATGACATGTTTACATGATTGCTGAGCTGTCCAGAAAAAGACTATAGCGACGTGTAGTTTACGACTGAGCCCCACAAAATGGCGTTGCCGCTTTTTATAAACATTCCCCACCCGTTCTCATTCTCAATCTACCTTCATTGCCATTGCAAAAATCCAGGCAAATACCACGAAACCTTACAAATGTAAGTACATTTTACCTACATAAGTCGAAAGACAGAAGTAGGTGGCGTTGTAAGAAAAATGGGCTCCCCCAGGGAAGTGTTCTCGCACCCATTTTATTCAACATCTTTACCAATGACCAGCCCTGTGCTCCAGGTACAGGATGTTCCTCTACGCCGATGACTTAGCGCTGGCAACTCAAACCCAAACATTCGACAAGCCGAAGAACATCTTAGTTCGGCTCTGGTGGGCTTGGAATTTTGCAAAGCTATTATACATCAAATGGACTAAAACCAAACCCATCACAAACTCAAGTGTGCGCCTTCCACCTCGCAGCCGGGATGCTAAACGTAGGCTCAGGGTTACCTGGTTGGGGTCTGAGCTAGAGCACTGATTCCATTCAAGGTATCTTGGTGTGGCATTGAACAGGACTCTAAGCTCCCACTGCCTAAATCCGTTCCATGGAAGGACGACCACTTTGTGACTTTTATTTGAGAAAGTTTCCGTGCCTTGGAATGTTGGTCGCCGTTCGACCCGGTTACCAGTAAAATGGCAGTCGTTAAGCCAAGTTACAAGCTTTATTCGGCTGCTTGAAATTTTTTAACTACAGGTAGTCACTACCTGTACCTATCCATTTTCACGCGGCAATATGGCTCAATTGGCTCACAAGGTGAAATGCAGGCATATAATGTGCCTCTGCTTACCCTTCGAATATAAAGGCGTGACGTGAATGCGTGTATGTACCTATGTCTGTAAGATTAAAATTTTTCAATCGACCCCCCACATTTTCCCACTTGCATTTGGGAAATTTAGTGAGATAAACTAATCAATATGTTTAGATCATCCTCATCCTACAGCCTTAACAAAAACGAAGTACGCAGCAACAGAAGAAAGTATATTACCTACCTAGTTACTGAAAGTAGGTGTTTCGAGTGATCTTCAATCGAAAACTGTATTGAGTATGATATTGAATTTGTTATTCAGGTCCTCCTGTCGTCAAAAAGCATGCACCGGTCCAGCAAAAGTTCTGTAAAGATATAACTACAGAAAAACTTAAAAAAGGTGAAAAAGGTAGAGCAAAAAAATACCAGTCTAAAATTGAAACTAATTTAACTGTTGAAGACAAACCAGAGCAGGGAAATAAGGTCGTTAAAGCTTGTTGTATAGTAAAATCACCAATTCATACACTACAAAGTAATAAACCAATCACACCTGAAGATATCCTATCTGAAAATAAGATCAATGGACACCGAAATATTCAATATGATTCCTCCAAAAAATACTTATGCGACGCTTGTCCAAAATGTTTTAAGACAAATACAGAATTATTTAGTCATATTCGTACACACACAGGCGAGAAGCCCTATCGTTGTGATATTTGTAAGAAATGTTTTAATCATAGGGCGCATTTAGATAAACACATTCGTACACACACAGGCGAAAAGCCCTATAGTTGTGATGTTTGTAAGAAATGTTTTGGTCAAAAGTGGTCTTTAGATACCCATATTCGTACACACACAGGTGAAAAGCCCCATAGTTGTTATATTTGTAAGAAATCTTTTAGTCAAAAATGCTCTTTAAATAGCCATATTCGTACACACACAGGCGAAAGGCTCTATAGTTGTGATATTTGTAAAAAAAGTTTTACTCAAAAGTGCTCTTTAAATACCCATATTCGTACACACACAGGCGAAAAGCTCTATAGTTGTGATATTTGTAAGAAATGTTTTAGTCACAAGCATCATTTAGATAGCCATATTCGTATACACACAGGCGAAAGGCTCTATAGTTGTGATATTTGTAAAAAAAGTTTTACTCAAAAGTGCTCTTTAAATACCCATATTCGTATACACACAGGCGAAAAGCCCTATAGTTGTGTTATTTGTAAGAAATGTTTTAGTCACAAACATCATTTAGATAGCCATATTCTTATACACAGGCGAAAAGCTCTATAGTTGTGATTTTTGTAAGAAATGTTTTAATCATAAGGCGCATTTAGATCAACACATTCGTATTGTAAGAAATGTTTTAGTCACAAGCATCATTTAGATAGCCATATTCGTATACACACAGGCGAAAAGCCCTATAGTTGTGTTATTTGTAAGAAATGTTTTAGTCACAAACATCATTTAGATAGCCATATTCTTATACACAGGCGAAAAGCTCTATAGTTGTGATTTTTGTAAGAAATGTTTTAATCATAAGGCGCATTTAGATCAACACATTCGTACACACACAGGCGAAAAGCCCTATAGTCATGATATTTTATTCTTGTTATACGCTCATTTGCAAAAAAAAACGGGCACCTAAGCAATGAACCATTTCAAATGTTTTTTTTTTTTTTTTTTTTTAGAATAGAATAATTTATTTCCAACTAATTTACAAAAAATATACAAAATTCTTAATCAGTTACATACAAGTACTTAAAATTATTTAATCTCTTATTACACATATAATATGATAATATAATAATATTTATCTATTTCTCAGAAAGGTACATTCTTATCATACACAATGTCTTAGTCTACATAGTGTAAATATTATAATAATGCTTACTGTCAGCAGCTAATGTCGATTAACACACTTAAGGTATTTATGCGTTCGCACATTCGATACGTCATTTTTGCCTGAACTAGGAAATCCTGTGTTTCAGGCTATATATAGGTAGTTTTATCCTCACAATTTGGTAAATTAATAAGAAAATAATCGTTTTCATCAGTATTTCATAAAATTTTGTTACAATTTATGGGAAATAATGCTAAACCTCGCTAGTAGTGTATGTTCGCTAGTAGTGCATATGCTCATGAAGTAAAAATAAAAAAGATTTTTTGTTTGTTTTTCTTTAATAAAGTAAAAGCAGATAAATGTTTAGTTCGCTAGTAGTGCATATGCTCATGAAGTAAAAATAAAAAAGATTTTTTGTTTGTTTTTCTTTAATAATCTTTTAAGATCGACAACGGCGAGTGCTAAGAAGACAAGGAGAGCGCTTTGCAGATGCATGTTTCGAAGAAATCACACCTTACGGTGGGGGCTCTGTTATGTTTTGGGCAAGAATAAATTCAATGGAACGTACAGAGTTAGTCTTCATTGAAAACGGCTCACTGACTGGGCATCGATACATAACGGAAGTTCTAATTCCTCATGCACAACCCGCATTGGCCGCTCTAGGTCAAGACTCGATTTTTATGGACGACAATGCTCGCGCCCACCGATCCCGCGATGTTAATGCGTATGTGCAAGAGGTCGGCATTCGTCGTTTGGATTGGCCAGTTCGAAGTCCCGACCTCAATCCCATAGAACATATCTGGGACGTTCTAAAACGGCGTGTGAGATCAGTACACCCGGCTCCGCAGACCATCAGAGAGCTGAAGAATGTGATTACTGCGGAGTGGGAACGTATTCCGCAAGCAAGTATCCGGGATATACTCGCTAGCATAACCAGACGAATTCAAGCTGTGATTTTAGCTAGAGGGGGTCACACTCGATACTAAACATTTATCTGCTTGTACTTTATTAAAGAAAAACAAACAAAAAATCTTTTTTATTTTTACTTCATGAGCATATGCACTACTAGCGAACTAAACATTTATCTGCTTTTACTTTATTAAAGAAAAACAAACAAAAAATCTTTTTTATTTTTACTTCATGAGCATATGCACTACTAGCGAACATACACTACTAGCGAGGTTTAGCATTATTTCCCATAAATTGTAACAAAATTTTATGAAATACTGATGAAAACGATTATTTTCTTATTAATTTACCAAATTGTGAGGATAAAACTACCTATATATAGCCTGAAACACAGGATTTCCTAGTTCAGGCAAAAATGACGTATCGAATGTGCGAACGCATAAATACCTTAAGTGTGTTAATCGACATTAGCTGCTGACAGTAAGCATTATTATAATATTTACACTATGTAGACTAAGACATTGTGTATGATAAGAATGTACCTTTCTGAGAAATAGATAAATATTATTATATTATCATATTATATGTGTAATAAGAGATTAAATAATTTTAAGTACTTGTATGTAACTGATTAAGAATTTTGTATATTTTTTGTAAATTAGTTGGAAATGAATTATTCTATTCTAAAAAAAAAAAAAAAAAAAAAACATTTGAAATGGTTCATTGCTTAGGTGCCCGTTTTTTTTGCAAATGAGCGTATAACAAGGAAAAAAATATGATATTAAACAAGTTTGTAATGCTGGCACAATACTATCATTTGTTTGTAATGGTACATTATTCATTGTAGATTTCTGTACAGATGAAAAATCGTTAATGTGAATTATGGAAAATTGATCGTTACGTTAATGAAAATTAATTAAAATTTGTTGTGTTTGCGCTTACAAATGGCAAAACCTTGTCGTTTGCAACGATTAGCAAAGTGTCCACTGCCAAAACAGTTGAAATAAACCTTTAAAAGTCAATAATTGCAGGTTATGTTCGTGACTTTTACACATTGGACAAGACTTTGTTGTAATAAGTGTAAGTACTTGTGTTGTGATCATTATTAATTATTTTGTAAAAAAACCATTGATTTGTGTTTTATTTGATTCTTAATGGGTAATTTAATGTGACCATGATTTGAACTACGTTTTAACTCCAAATCTCAATCAAATCAGCTCGGCCACGTAGAAAACTGTTAAAAGATTCTAATGTGATGACTTCATTTTTGTCTAACGGGTATAACAGTCATACTCTTCCTACTTACGAAATGAGGTCTGAGCCAACTTAATGGTGACTATGTGGATAAGCACGAGTATCCCAGTGCTTGACAGGTTCCCCAAGTGATTCTAGTGCTCGTAAATTCTTATTTAAAGAATCAATCAAACCCTTAATGTTGCTGGAGCATTCCTTTGCGATCGGTTTGATATTTAACAATGCTGAAACATGGTTATGAATCAACAATCGCTTGTTATCGAAACGCTCACAAAGAAGATCCCATGCAATTTTATAGTTTTTAGCACAGAATTCAACTGAATTTATAACTACCAAAGCTGGAACTCACTCAGGTAATGTTTCTCGTGTATGTTTGACTGTCCGCGACAACATCCAAAAGAACACTCATTTTTAAATAATTTACCTGACATTGCTATTCTTGTCATAACTACTCTAATTTAACTTGATAAAATCTAAAAATAAAATGACGTTAATTTTGTTTTAGAATAGGGAAAAAAAACTACTTAATTGTTTTGCGACGCAGTGTATGTATATGCTAAGTACCTACTGACTATTTCAAACTTTCATAACTCACCGGACTCACCCATTCCTTTGAATAATGTGCCTTACATACTCTCCTATTCATACCTTTCATACATTCATACATTTCACGCTCATAAAACACTCATGCACACTTGTGTCATTAATACAATCACATGATGACGAAATTCTTATATACAAGAGAATTTACCTTAAATTTTACACCAAATCTCAACATTATTCATTAAAACTGTATCCTGTCCTTACGCTTATGGAATTATGATAGCGTGATGAAATGCAGTCTGTAAGAACCCTAACGATATTCACATGATATTCACAACTACCCATACTTAGGAGAAAAATAAAATGATACTACAATTTATATTGACTATTTTTAGCTACAAGGTTAAATTTTATTGAATTATTGTATGAAGATTATAATTACTATTTTTTTTGCAATTATTAAGTTTAAATATTCGTATTGCTAACTACTATACAGCATTATTGGAATGATTTTAATGATGAACATTAGTTTACCTACCCCAAAATTTTCTTTATACCTATTACTAAGGTCGCTATCGACATAGATATGAATAACTTTATGAAGGTGGCAGACAAACATACGGTCCACCAGAAATACCGGCGGTGACCGCAGCCCATGAACGTTTGCGACACCAGAGGCGACACTCTCATGCTGCCGACCCTGCAAAACCCCTTGATGACCCTTTTTAAAGAACCCCATACTATTTGCTGTAGAAACCGGCTCACAACCGCGAATAACTACTTCATAAGTTAATGTACTCTCATATGGCAAGAAATATTTAATTTTATTGAACAAGAAATATCTAATTTTATTAATATCCATTGCTAAACGGTTCTGGTAAGCACCGAATCACTTACAATTTTTATGACACGAATCACTTTCTCTATTCACATAGAACTAGAAAGAAGAAAGAAAGAAAGAAAATCATATTTATTAGCACACACAATAACACATACATATAGTAAGAAAAATTACAAAATGAGCAGGGATCGATGGTCTCGGCACAGTAGTGTATGTGTGGCTAACAGGCTACAACTCAGCCTATGCTGCAAGTAATTGCAGCGCTGGTTTTCAGTTGTAGCCTTTAAGGTCAGTTCCATTAGGCACAGCAAATAAAATCATAATTTAACAAAAATGCACAAACACAGACACGGTAATTGCAGCGCTGGTTTTCAGTTGTAGCCTTTAAGGTCAGTTCCATTAGGCACAGCAAATAAAATCATAATTTAACAAAAATGCACAAACACAGACACGAAATGAGAAATAAGAAAGTTCAAGATACATTTGATTATGTCAGAAAATTAGAATTTAAATATAAAATAAGGGAAAATAGAACAATTCATTTGGTATGTCAACGTTGAAACAGAAACATAAATAATAATAAATAATTGGAATATGTGGCTCATACTAAATGCCAAAAGTAAATTTTATTATAAATGAACACGATAGGTCATTATGTTTTTCATGTCACATACCAGTAGAAATTTAAATAATGAAATAATAATAATAAAATAATTGCAGGTTTAATAATATGTATTAGAAAAATAACTATAAAAATAAATTAAAATAATGATACTAAAAAAATCATATTAAATGTTAATCATTAGCTGACCGAGACTCGTAGCTTTGCATTTCCAGAAACACGAACTTCAACCTAATCCTAAAACTATGCAAGCTTTTCAACCTCCTCAACGGCGGCGGAAGGTCGTTCCAACACTTAGTAGCACTGTACTTAAAGCTACCTCGGAACGCAGCAGTCCTATGACTTGGTACACGCAACGGGCATGACGAGGATCTCTAAGGATACCTACTTCCATCACTCATCCAAACCAGCTTCTCAAACAAATACGCTGGCTTTTGCGTTCTAATAACACCGAATAGCAAGGTGGCCAGGTGCAACTGACGTCTGTATTTCATTTTAAGAATACTAAATCTATTCAGAAAGGGCGTGATATGGCTTCGGGGCTCAATATTATAGCAGAAGCGTGCGCATGCATTCTGCACTCGCTGAATAAGGCTAACCGTTTTAGCAAGCAGACTAGGACCATATGCTGCATCCAGATAATTAAATTTTGACAATACAAGTGAATCAACCAACTGTTCTCGCAGCGGTACGGATAGAAAACTACGCAATTTGTACAAAATTTTTAAGCGATAGAAACAGTTTCTCACTACTTCAGCTATGTGTTGCCAATCCCAAATTCCGAGCCACATAAACTCTGTTTATTAGTTCGTTTCCCACATAGATGCTAGGGTTTTGATCATCAAAGATACTGCGAGAACTTTTTGAACCCATTATCATATATTTTGTTTTATCAGAGTTCAAAATCAGTGAGTTGCGACGTGCCCAGTTGGAGATATTATTTAGATCCTCATTAATTCTCCGTTCTGCAACGTGAATGTCACTCGGCTTAAAGCTATAGTAGACCTGCACATCATCCGCATAAATATGAAATTTGCAATGCCTTATTTCCCGCGTTATATCTGCGCTGTATAATATGAACAACAACGGGCCAATCACGGAACCCTGTGGCACCCCCCTGGTAATGGGAGATACATCGAATCTGACCGTTGAACCGTCCGGCCTACTAATCTCGACCAATTGGTAACGGTCAGTTAAATAAGAATCGAACCATTTTACAGTAGTGTTGTCAAAGCCATAATACGTCAATTTGGATAGAAGGAGTGAGATATTTATACTATCAAATGCTCTGGAAAAATCCAGTAGCACGAGTATAGTACACTCCCCCCTATCCTGAGCTGTAAGTACATTATCAACCACATCCAAAATGGCTGTTGTAGTGCTGCGATTCTTTCTGAAGCCAGACTGCAAATCAGGTAAAATTTTGTGCTGCTCTAGAAAAGTGTAAATTTGTGCAGCGACAATTTTTTCCAATATTTTTGATAAGCATGGCAAAATACTTATGGGGCGAAGATCCTTAATATCACTAACGTAACTACAATAGTATTCAGATTTTCCTGAAACAATACACAATTTATATAAAACAAAACCTACCGTGAATGGTTTGCATTCATACTATCTTTAAAACATTAACAACAATTTTACTTCTAACAAGAAGGTTCGTAACAATTTTACTAATGTGGGTATATTTTTTGCGTTAAAGTTACTACACAGAAATATTAAAAACAATGAGGGTAGAATTTTTTCCTTAAGATGAACAATACAAAATTTGAATCTGACTATAAGCCAACCATTATATAATAAAAGATATTCTACTATTACAGTAACAACAATAACATAAAATACTGTAATTAAATTTGGGGACAGCTACGTTAATAAAATAATGTGTCAGAAAATTTTCAAATTTCGGAATACCCGTTTAGCCAAAAAAATTTAAATGCAAAAAAATGTTCAAATTTCGGGCATCCAGACTCGCATAGGCCAAGGGCGGGCGTCTATTCCTTGAGGTAGCACGAATTTCGGGGGAGGCTACCTGCTAGCGGGAAACACCTTACAATAAAAATTATTAATTACCTAGGAGTCACTAGACCCAGCAAATCTGTAATACCACAAATAAGCTATCAACTGCCAGGACAATTAATTAAGTTCGGGCGCCATGACACGCTTCTGGGAAGTCCAGAGTGTTCCCAGGAGTTCCCAGGCGGTTCAGTAGTTTAGGTAAGGTAAGATAATTTGTCCTGGAGTCAATAATGCAAGTACTACAGAGTATTATTACTTTTATTGTAATTCCACAATATTTAAACTTATTAAAAACTAGGTACTCATCCGGATTCTGGGGATGGGACTTCCTTCTTCCAGGATATGTAACAATATGGCTCTACGCTATTCTACGCTCTACTCTTCAGTAAATAGGTAGTTGCTTAGTTAATTGTTGCCATAAAGGTACAGGCAGGGATTTCTAAACCCAAAATTGGAAGCTCATTCTGTAAAGAACAATAAATATTTTATAAACACCCTCTTCAACCTATAGATATTCCCTAAACTTTCCTTTCGCTATTAATTTTTACTCCCCATTTTAAAACCCTTAATATAACAAAAGAACGTTACCCCCTTCATAAATTTCACAAACGCTTGCCTAATATAATAAAACATAAAATATTTTTTTGTACACGAAATTACCCACACTTAATTGACTAAATAAAAATTACGCAATTGATGCTTACCAGAGCTTCCGTTGACAAATATATGAATTTATATTTCGTTTAAATACTTTGACTATTTAAGTCACTCACTGGTATTTCAGTGGAACTAATTTAGAGAATAATTACTTTCATATAAAATTTCTTCGACTGATGAAGTAGCAAAAATAAAATAATTTTAGTTAGTGCCTGATTCGTCGCATTCTACTAATGCGCACGCTTATATATTGGGTGTAACAAAATTACCTATCCAAACTTCGTCACGTGACGTGGCATCAGTCAAGAAACATTACAAAAATGAAGAAAAAAAAATAACATGAATACTTTAACCGTAAAGCCGTTTTAAAGGTCATATTTTATCCTATTTTCACCCTTTCTATCGCTACTGAGCGGCAGTAGAAAGCGACAACGACAGCCAGACGGGTGCTCTGTGTTTGTTTTCCCACGGCGACCATGTTACCGTGAATTGCCGCGGTAAAAAATGAATTCTTAATGTCCGACAAAAAAAATTTAAAAAAAATGAAAAAATTTACCCCCTTTTTTATTAAATATTTGTATTTGATTTCCGATGCCAAGTCATCTCATGACGGGCCGTGAGTCCCACACAAAGCCGCCTTGCTCCCCGAAACAAAGCGGCTAAGTGCCTAACCCGCAGTCCCCGCGTCAAAAAAGAAAAAACTGGATAAAATTGTCATCGGTAAAAACTAACAGTGCAACCGTGATGGTGTCAGTTTCCTTGACATCAAAACTGCAACTGTTTGTTTGCCGCGCACATCCTAGTAAAAAAACACTTCGCATGATAAGGCGTGGTTCTTCTCTCTGCTGTCGAAGATGAAACTGTCTTTCTAGGCATAAAGTTAGACTCCAACTTGCAGTGGGGGCCTCATATCGAGAAAGTCTCGGGCAGACTGAGCTCTGCAGCCTATGCCATTAAAAAGATCCGACAACTGACAGACATTAGAACAGCGCGTCTTGTCTACTTTAGCTATTTCCACATTGTCATGACCTATGGCATACTATTATGGGGTAACGCTGCCGACATCGAATGTATCTTTGTGTTGCAGAAAAGGGCTGTCCGGGCTATCTATGGTATGAGGTTTCGGGAGTCAGTAAGAGAAAAGTTTAAGGATATCAACATCCTTACTGTGTATTCACAGTACATATATGAAAACTTATTATATACTCATAAAAATAACAGTAAATTTATTAAAAATAGTGATATCCATAACCTAAACTTAAGAAATAAGAATAAATTGGCTGTACCTAGATTTAGGCTTAATAAAATAAGCAATTCTTTTGCGGGCAATTGTATTCGAATGTACAATACATTGCCGACAGCCATAACAGGTTTGTCAGTTAATAAATTGAAGAAACTAGTAGAACTTAAATTGTGCCAGAAAGCTTATTGTAGCATTTTTTTTTACGTGAGGGAAAATCCTCATGGATGTTATGCCGGACTCCTACCGAATAAAAAACCTCACGTAACGCCCAACAGCCTATGGTTGTGAGCCCCGGGAAAGCCCTCGGAAGGATGTCCCAGGACTCCCAACAGACCCACGGCCGCCACTGCGGTCGCGCCCAGGGGGAGGTTCGGGTGCTAGCCGCGTCTTTGGGGGGGTTTCGGGTGTGATCCCGCTTCTAAGGGGGGGCGTGCGTGAGTTTCTCACGTCACGCTGCCGTCACGGGCCTGCCTCTGTAAGGACGGTGAGCGACCCTCTCACCGTCCTCAGACCCCCGGTCATGGAGGCCGATAGTCCTCGGCGAAGACACGTCGGCGGCGCCCAGGCCGCCGACTGTGGAACTCGGGTGGGAGAGTTCTCTCCCGTAAGCTTATTATAGCATTAAAGACTTTCTAGAAGACAAGACTGCCTGGCAATGACACGAATTGCTCCTTTCTACATTAAAAAAAAACTGTATTAGATACTAAGATGAATAAGAGGGACCGGACTGAGTTTCTTGGGGTGTTCTCAGTGTAGCATTTTCGAACCCCCGGTAGAGTCACAAAAATTTTGACAAACCTAAATATTATTTTTTAAAATTTCAAAGGGAATAAATTTTATTTTATTTTATTTATTTATTTTATTTTATTCGGCCCCTGTCCACTAATGTATTACGCATATGAACGGTTTCACTTCCTCCAATTTAAATAAAGAGCGACTCCTTGTGATGTGACTACTGACACGCGAGGCGAAGAAAGGACTCTTCTATTATAAAAAAAAAATGTCTACTAAATGCAAAGACTCGTGGCAGTCGGTGACATAAATCATTTCCGTAACAGGGATGTGTACGCGCAAATTACTGGACTATCGATAATATGGAATGCATGTGTACTTAATCGATACACAAAACATAGGCTTATTAATGGCTTTCGTACAAGGATTTCAGACAAGTCGCCATAGTAAATATTTTTCCTAATTAAAAGACCTCTCCAAAACCACCACACACCTTGCTATTCAAGCGGGTACCAAAATGCCCATCCTCCTTTCTGTTCAACGGGAATGATAATTATTATATGCCCACATGTCACCTTATAGTTAAATGTTCTACATTTGCCAAGTACAAAAAAGAAAATAATCGCTAGAGTTGAGTAATTAATTAATTAATTAATTAATTAGTTTATAACTTCTGTTTTACATAAGAATTATATTTCATTTTATTAGCAAGAAGTAAGATGAAAAAAAGCGAACAAGTAAACTAAAAATATCATTTTACGCGGGAAACGAACAACGACTGTGCGCACTTCGCTCGGTCTGGCGTGTGGCGCCTTTTGCCGGTCGGCCACGAAGAGCCGCTAACGGCATACTCAGCGGTAGGTGATTGTATCACGACTTGACGATGACTACATCCAGCCATCAGATCCGGAATATATTAATGGTTCCAGTAATAATTTCACTGCCATTTAGATAATAAAGGACTTCCCCGTTGTAGAATTCACAGAGAGCACTCAGACCACGGTCTCTCTGGAGTCTAGCGTAAGGGACTCTGGACCCGAGATTGTTAATACCGAGCCTCGAAACCCGGACTTGGGGTTTGTAGATCATGGCAAGATTATTTGTAAAAATGTTGTTATTGTCTAGAAAGAGCTCAACATAATGTGTAGAACCTCAAAAGATAACACAGATATCATCACTCCTTCTTTATTTCACTTAACTAAGTAACTATAACTAGGAAACCTTATACACCGCGTGGCACAAGGAAGAACATTGCAACCAGTGTCTGGGACTTGCGACCCAAATTGTAGGTTTGAGGTGGCCACCTTACAATGCGCATAAACGCTCACCTTCCACCGCCAACAATGTTCCCCATTGCCCAATTACACTTTTACGTTTCTATCTAGCGACGTGTAGTTTACGACTGAGCCCCACAAAATGGCGTTGCCGCTTTTTATAAACATTCCCCACCCGTTGAATTCTCAATCTACCTTCATTGCCATTGCTAAAATCCAGGCAAAAACCACGATATCTTACAAATGTAAGTACATTTTACCTACATAAGTCGAAAGACAGAAGTAGGTGGCGTTGTCAGAAAAATGGGCTCCCCCAGGGAAGTGTTCTGGCACCCATTTTATTCAACATCTTCAAACCGATGTTCCTCTACGCCGATGACTTAGCGCTGGCAACTCAAACCTAAACATTCGACAAGCCGAAGAACATCTTAGTTTGGCTCTGATGGGGATGGAATTTTGGAAAGCTATTATACATCAAATGGACTAAAACCAAACGCATCACAAACTCAAGTGTGCGCCTTCCACCTCGCAGCCGGAATGCTAAACGTAGGCTCTGGGTTACCTGGTTGGGGTCTGAGCTAGAGCACTGATTCCATGCAAGGATCTTGGTGTGGCATTGAACAGGACTCTAAGCTCCCACTGCCTGAATCCGTTCCATGGAAGGGTGACCACTTTGTGACTTTTATTTGAGAAAGTTTCCGTGCTTTCGAATATTGGTCGCCGTTCGGCCCGGTTACCAGTTAAATGGCAGTCGTTAACCCAAGTTACAAGCTTTATTCAGCTGCTTGAATTTTTTTAACTACAGGTAGTCACTACCTGTACCTATCCATTTCCACGCGGCAATATGGCTCAATTGGCTCACAAGGTGAAATGCAGGCATATAATGTGCCTCTGCTTAACCCTCGAATATAAAGGCGTGACGTGAATGCGTGTATGTACCTATGTGTGTAAGATTAAAAATTTTTAATCGACCCCCCACATTTTCCCACTTGCATTTGGGAAATTTAGTAAGATTCCATTTTAAACTAATCAATATATTTAGATCATCCTCATCCTACAGCCTTAACAAAAACAAAGTACGCAGCAACAGAAGGAAGTATATTACCTACCTAGTTACTGAAAGTAGGTGTTTCGAGTGATCTTCAATCGAAAACTGTATTGAGTAAGATATTGAATTTGTTATTCAGGTCCTCCTGTCGTCAAAAAGCATGCACCGGTCCAGCAAAAGTTCTGTGAAGATATAACTACAGAAAAACTTAAAAAAGGTGAAAAAAGTAGAGCAAAAAATTACCAGTCTAAAATTGAAACTAATACAACTGTTGAAGACAAACCAGAGCAGGGAAATGAGGTCGTTGAAGCTTGTTGTATAGTAAAATCACCAATTCATACACTACAAAGTAATGAACCAATCACACCTGAAGATATCCTATCTGAAAATAAGATCAATGGACACCGAAATATTCAATATGATTCCTCCAAAAAATACTTATGCGACGCTTGTCCAAAATGTTTTAAGACAAATACAGAATTATTTAGTCATATTCGTACACACACAGGCGAGAAGCCCTATAGTTGTGATATTTGTAAGAAATGTTTTAATCGTATGGCGCATTTAGATAAACACATTCGTACACACACAGGCGAAAAGCCCTATAGTTGTAATATTTGTAAGAAATGTTTTGGTCAAAAGTGGTCTTTAGATACCCATATTCGTACACACACTGGCGAAAAGCCCCATAGTTGTTATATTTGTAAGAAATCTTTTAGTCAAAAGTGCTCTTTAAATAGCCATATTCGTACACACACAGGCGAAAGGCTCTATAGTTGTGATATTTGTAAAAAAAGTTTTAGTCAAAAGCGCGTTTTACATACCCATATTCGTACACACACAGGCGAAAAGCTCTATAGTTGTGATATTTGTAAGAAATGTTTTAGTCGCAAGCATCATTTAGATAGCCATATTCGTATACACACAGGCGAGAAGCCCTATAGTTGTGTTGTTTGTAAGAAATGTTTTAGTCACAAGCATCATTTAGATAGCCATATTCTTATACACAGGCGAAAAGCTCTTTAGTTGTGATATTTGTAAGAAATGTTTTAATCATAAGGCGCATTTAGATCAACACATTCGTACACACACAAGCGGAAAGCCCTATTGTCGTGATATTTGTAAGAAATGTTTTAGTCAAAAGTGGTCTTTAGATACCCATATTCGTACACACACAGGCGAAAAGCCCTATAGTTGTGTTATTTTATTCTTGTTATACAGGATGTCGATCTGCATTTGTGCATTACTTGCACACATGACTGTACTGCCTACACTCGTTGATATTTCGGGATAAAACGAGACACCTTTTTTTACACTTTTTTTTTCTGCTTAAATTCTTTTCTATTTAGTACGGGAACTCTACTGCTTATACTAAACCAATATTAAGTGAAAAAATGGGGCAGTAAAATTAAGTTCTTAATAATTATTAAATAAAATAAATTTAAAAAGCAACTCGTATGAATCGGTTCTAAATATTCTAATAATACTATTACCTACATAGGTACATTTTCACCGTTCATTCAAAACCGTTTCTTCTTTGCCTACAGTTTAGTAGGCACATACAAATGTGTAGGCATAGGCAAAGGAGGCCTGCGGTGGCGGCGCGGCGCGTGTAAGTTACCCCTCCAACCCCCGCGCAGGAGCGAGCGGCTCAGGCGGCGCCTTTGATCGGTGAATTTGAAATTTTGAATTAATTAGTCGCTCGCCCGCGTTCAGCGTGAGTATAACCGCACGCGCCGATATCTACGTAACGTCCGTAACAACACCGGTAACGATGTCAGAGCGTTACAGTAACGTTGAGTTGGTGGAAATGGTGCGCCTTTACGCTATTTCTAATAATAACGTTGTTGATGCAATTCGCATGTTCAGGGAAATGTTTCCAGACCGACCAATACCATCTCGTCGCATGATGCTTGCCGCCACACAGCGCTTAAGGGATCACCGACAGTTCGAGGTTCCTCGACATGCACAAGGTCGTGGTACACAAGGCCTATCAGCTGATCGGCAAGAGCAGATTCTCAATTATTTTGAGGAAGAACGTCGAGCCAGTACGCGTGAAGCCGGTCGCCGTTTCGGTGTTCATTATACCACAGTGTGGAAGCTGCTGAATCGCGAACTAATGCATCCGTTCCATTTCCGACGTGTTCAAGAGTTGCATCCGCAGGACAAAAACGCTCGGACAGTTTTTTGTCACTGGCTCCTTGAACATCAGGACGTGAACATTTTGTGGTCCGACGAATCATTTTTTACGCGCGTGGGCGTTTATAACGTCCACAATGAACATTGGTGGGCTCACCGACAACACAACCCACATGTTACTACGCGGGACTCGTTCCAGGTCCGGTTTAGTCTGAATGTGTGGGCTGGTATCATCGGTGATCATCTACTTGGCCCATATTTTATTGACGGTCGTTTGAACAGTGCTACATACTTGGTGCTACTCCGACATGTGGTTAATGAGATGCTCGATGACATTCCACTCGCATTTCATAGGGACTTGTACTTCCAACAGGACGGTGCGCCACCTCACTATGGACGCCAAGTGCGCGAATATTTAAGTGAAGTGTTTGGTACGCAGTGGATAGGCCGTGGTGGACCGGTAGCCTGGCCGCCGCGTTCACCCGACCTAACGCCCTTAGACTTTTATTTGTGGGGAGATATTAAAAGACTTGTTTACCATGAAGACATTGTGAGTGTTACACAATTACGTGAAAGAATTGTTTTGGCATTTGAACAAATAAAAACAAATGTGCTAGTGCTTCGCAGCTTAAAACGCAACTTAGTGCGCCGCGCCAATCTGTGCATAGACACTGGGGGTGAGCATTTTGAACAATTATTGCGTGTTACATGATTTTGTAAATAGGTATTTAAGCTTTGATTCTCAATTAATTCTGTAAATAAGTTGATTTAAAATTTTTAACTACGCCAGAAATGCTTCATTTCAGAATACTTTTCTCATACCTAATGTTTACTAACAGTACTTAATGTTTTTGTTTGCAATTGCATGATAAATAGCGTGTTTCTGCCGGTCCTAAGCCCTTGAAGTAGGAAGGAATCTTTTAAATCAACATAAACTCATCATCAAATCATTAATATCAAATCAAAAAAGTACATAAAGGTCACCGAACTTGTCAGCTGGAAATAAAAACTCATGAAACCTAATAACTAATGGCTCCTCTACACTGCCCGCAAAGTTCATAGGCGAAGTACTCTAGAAACTTTGTCTAAGTTCGAAAAAAGTGCGTCACTACACACTCAGTGGTGTCAGTAGCCTGCGCACGCACATTGCCGCCGTTTGTAATGAACAAAGAAATTTGTGTGGCAGAGTTTCCAGGAACAACATAATTTGCTCCTGACCACTGTTTGACGCTGATAATTGGATCACATACACCAAAGCACTAATTATAGCTTAAATCACGCGCCGGCAAAGCACCGGCACACACGATGTCGGCCAAGTAGTGTAGAGAGGTACTTCGTGAACGCACTTTCCGCATCTTTGGGCCCATTGACTGCGGCGCAAAAATCGACAGCAAATAAAGTCGCCTGAGGGGAGGTATAGTTTTTGACGAGGTAAGCCGAAGTGCCTCTTTACACTATCGTATTCATTTAACTTCGTTCAACTTCGCGGGCAGTGTAGAGGAGCCATGAGATGCGATACGTAGCCGCATTATCTTGGTACCTACTATTGTCTAGCTTTAAGCCCAGGCCACACCGCCAGCGGGCGGGCGAGCGAGCTAGGCGGGCGGGTGAAGTGAGATATTGAAGTTATGCAAACTACGCGACATTGCCGAGTTAAACTATGGGGTTTACACCAAAAACTACATACGGAAGGGCGAACCGGGTAGTGCGGATGAGACTAGACACGTGGACACTGCTATTCGAATGACAAGCGACGACTAGTCTGAGTACCCGAAACGGGGAGGACGGTAGTTAAGCTAGCGAAGCGGGCGCGCCTAACGACGAAAACGAGTAGCTTCGCTCGCATCAGCCACGTTGGTTATTCGGCAGCTCGCAGTGTGCCTAGCTCACTCACCCGCCCGCTGGCAGTGTGACTTGCGCGTTAGCGTTGGCTCGGCGACGTAAACATTAAATACACGGGTGAAGATTTTTTCTTCGTAAATCATATTTCACTAAAAACAGGATTTTTGGGGTTTTGTTATCTACGTATGTTTGTGTTGCTTGCAATCGATAATACCTATAGTACACTACGCACTGAAGGAGGCTTGTGCACGACCAAATCAACAGCTTGTATAATATTTTATTTCACCTATCTTCCTATTCCTATCCTATTATCCTTCCTATTTAAAGAAAAGTTTCAAGTTCCTTCATGATACGCACGACAGATGTTTGAGGTCATCGGAGAACATGAAATTGAAAATGCCACCGCATTCCACAAACTTTTTTTACCACTCGTTTATTGTGACAGCAGTCCGTTTGTGGAATAAGTTACCATTGGAAATTAGACGAGCTGAGTCATTACAGACGTTCAAAACTTGTATTAAAGACCATTACTTTGCAAATACCTAATTGATAATTTCTTCCGCTATATTATAAAATAAGTAGGTACTGGAATCATCTTAAAGTTGTACATATATGTATCTACCTATTTGAATATTTGTATGTACTTAAGTATGTTTATCATGTATCTGATCTGGTGTCTCTCCGACATAAAATATATAAAATACTAGCTGCTGCCCGTGGCTCCGCCCGCGTGGAATGTTGTTCCCGGTCTCTTAGGGGTATAAAAATAGATGTTGGCCGATTCTCAGACCTACTCAATGTGCTCACAAAATTTCATGATAATCGGTCAAGCCGTTTCGGAGGAGTATGGCAACGAAAACTGTGACACGAGAATTTTATATATTAGATATATATTTTATGTCGGAGAGACACCATCCTGGTCGACAACTTCAGTATTTTTTCCGAGCTTAGTGGGCGTTTGTGGGTGTAATGCGAGCATAAAACACAATGATCACTGTTTCACAATATTGTAATTGATTTAATTTTATGAAAATCACTTTCAACACTGAACTACACTGAATTATCCTTCACATAAGGCAGAGCAGCGGATTCAAGGCACCGCTCTTACTTATTTTTTCATAACCTCAACACGGTCCAACCTGACCGTCACCAAACTCAGCAGCCGCACACACCAACTCAACTGTGTTCCTTCCAAGCAAGCAATGGCTGCCTAGACTCCGCTCAAATACGTCATGTATTCTACTCTGTTTGATAGATACGTGAATGACAATTCAGCAAATTTTAATAAATTGATAACGCTTTTAAATTATAAAAATAAATTGACTAGTATTATAAAATTAAATGAACATTTCTAAAAGTAATTAAAAGGCAGACTAATTCAATATTGTGCGTTCTTCATGCAAACAGCCATCAACCAGACTTGTAGCTTCCTCTGACACGCTTCCCCCGACACGGTCATTCTGACCTTTCACACGTCCTCGTGTGATACCGAAGGCTGCGCCTCATTGGTATCTTCTGAAAAGAGACACTATCTATAGTTCGGCCACTCCTGCTAAAACATCGTACATCTTATCATCAGCCCCTCATTAATAAGAGCCCTGAATAACAGTAGCTTAGGTCGCCATCAACTCTGATTGCCACATAATGAAGCCTGTAGGAATAGTCATCTCACCACCATTATACTATAAAGGCCATCTCGCCTTACCCTAGCCGTTCGCCATGCAGTGGCCAACTCACCAATGCGATATAAATTAAATAAATAAATACAGTGGCCAACTCGCCAAACAATATATTCCTTCAATACACTGGCCAACTCGCCAAACATATTCCTCATAAAAATACTTAAATACACTGGCCAACACGCCAAACAATATATTTCCATAAATAAATACTTAAAAACATTGGTCAGCTCGACAACTTGCCTTACAGAGGCCAACGCCTCTCACCGTATTAAAATACTTAAATGAATACAGTGGTCAGATCGCCTTACTCCAACAACTTCAAAAGACAACAGGATTAATTTCAACAGGCAACACTTATTTTGTATTATCACTCGCTGTTCAGTGCTCAAGTGGTAAAGCTGCATTTGCACGAAAAGTATAGGCTAATGGTATTAAAGAGAAATGAAAAAAAAAAGAACTTGATTGTGTGTATATTTGCACCGGATAAACAAACACACACTTTATCTCGATATCTCTATTATTACTTACATCGAAATTTTCACCCTGATTAACTCACGTATCAAGGAACCATACAATGTTCTTACAATCATTTTGATACCAAATAACTTTTCTAATGTAGAATAATTATTTTAATTTAAAATTCGTAAGTGATAAAAATATCCACGATATGTAAAACTGTCATAGGTACCTATTGTCATGTCAGATATCAGATTTTTTTTACTTATCTGTCTTGTTTGCCTTTGGCGTAGTGCTGTCTAACCAAAACCATTTGGCGCCTCTTTAGTAATACTGAAAGACTGTCATGAGCATTCAGATATTAACATAGACAAGGCTAGTCTGCAAAGTAGGTCGCAATCTACCACAACCTAACAATTTTAAGAAAGACGCTTTCTTTAAATACGGGACAATCAGCACCAGAATCAAATTGCACAATTTCATACCATACATGCCAATTCGCTTCACAAAATCACAACGCAGCTAGCCCGGCCTTTTCTCTAAGCACCGCGAAGCTACGTGACTCTAGGCACCGCACTCGTAGCTACAGGAACCCACGAAGTGCCGATCGTGTTGGTACTCGCAGAGATCCGGGCTATTTGTTGCTTCATGTATTCGACTGAAACAGACATAAAATTTATAGCTAAGTTTTCCACAATCATAACGTTTCATCGAAGCAGAACTTAACCTATGAAGTTTATCATCTTGTGCACTGCTTGCATGCAAATGTCCTTGCTAGGTACCTATGTCTTTTCTATAAAGCCATACAGATAAAGCTATTGATTCACTCTACATTTTAGAGCGAGTAAATCTGAGAAAAGCACATCGCAGCCGAACCTTGCATAGTCTTACTAAGAATAATAATAAACTACTACTTCCCTGTATATACAATGATCGAATATGCAGATATACACCGTTGCCAGCCAGGCCCGGTAGTCAGAAAAAAAATTATCACGATATTAGGTTGGCTGGTCACTTGGTCAGCGCCTCTACTAGTAGTCTCATGCTGGTTTGTAGCGTATCAAACAGCGCGCTTCATTCATTCCATCATTTGTCATACTTAGTTGCAAACCCATTATGCAAAATTTGTAGTTACTCAAACGTCGTGAAAACGTGTTTCGATCACACCGATCCCACTTCTGATGTCGGAGAGACACCATCCTGGTCGACATCTTCAGTATTGTTTCCGAGCTTAGTGGGCGTATGTGGGTGAAATGCGAGCAAATGTGAATGTGATTTTAGATTAAGGGTCGCGTACAAAATGAAAGTTAAAAGGTGTCCCAAGTCGATACGTAGTTAAACCTATATTCTATTTATTAGCAATCGTAAATTAATCATCCAAGACGGTATCACTTCAAAAAAAGGAGGAGGTTCTCAATTCGTCTGTGTTTTTTTTTATGTATGTTAAGCGATATTTTCGTCAATTATAGACGGATTTCAAAATTTATTATTTCGTTGAATAGGGTTTACTTCTGAGGTGGTCCCATTTTCACCAGGTCAGGATCTGATGATGGGATCCAGGAGAAAACGAGGGCAACCACCGAAAATTGTAGGGACTAGTGCGCTTGTTCACTTTTTAATTAAGTGCTTTAATGTTCTACACTTTAATGAAGGTCTGGCTGGAGTCGACCTGATGATAGAGTCGAAAGACAGTCGAGGGCATTCCTTAACAATTTACAGCAGTTACCTTGTGTTTGGGCTTGATTGATTTGTATTGATGAGAACTTTACACCTAGATTGAAGGATCCGACTTAAAAAAAGGAAGTTCTCAATATTTTATGTATGTTCATCGATATTTCGTCAATTATAGACGAATTTCAAATCTGTTTTTGTTGGATAGAGTTCACTTCTGAGGTGGTCCCATTTTAACCAGATCAGGATCTGATGATGGGATCCAGGAGAAATCGAGGGCAACCACCGAAAATTGTAGGGACAACTAGTGCGTTTGTTAACTTTTTAATTCAGTGCTTTAATGTACTCAATAAATCAAAATATTTAGTAAAACTTTTATTTTGTATGCAAATTATGATATTAAACAAGTTTGTAATGCTGGCACAATACTATCATTTGTTTGTAATGGTACATTATTGATTGTAGATTTCTGTACAGATGAAAAATCGTTAATGTGCATCATGGAAAATTGATCGTTACGTTAATGAAAATTATGTTTACGCTTACAAATGGCAAAACCTTGTCGTTTGCAACGATTAGCAATGTGTCCCCTGCCAAAACAGTTGAAATAAACCTTTAAAAGTCAATAATTGCAGGTTATGTTCGTGACTTTTACACATTGGACAAGACTTTGTTGTAATAAGTGTAGGTACTTGTGTTGTGATCATTATTAATTATTTTGTAAAGAAACCATTGATTTGTGTTTTATTTGATTTTTAATGGGTAATTTAATGTAACCATGTTTGAACTACGTTTTAACTCCATTTCTCAATCAAATCAGCTCGGCCACGTAGAAAACTGTTAAAAGGTTCTAATGTGATGACTTCATTTTTGTCTAACGGGTATAACAGTCATACTCTTCCTACTTACGAAATGAGGTCTGAGCCAACTTAATGGTGACTATGTGAATAAGCACGAGTATCCCAGTGCTTGACAACAGTGGCGGGGCAAGACCTAAATTTGGTGTGGGCAAGACAGATTTCGCGAGGCCCTGCGCCAATAATAATAGTATCGCCATAAGGAAAAAAAAATTAACCACAGAGGTTTACGTCAAATGTGGTGAGTGGAGTCACTCGTCCCAAAAAATCCAGGATGAAACATATATTGTTGGTTCCACTACCTAAATGGGTCCACGAGTATTTGTAAATCCTGTTGGACCCCTTAGTGGAACTTAGCAGTCAAACCAACAGTCCGGAAGGAATACTTTTTACTGTTTTTAACCGACTTCAAAAAGGGAGGAGGTTCTCAATTCGTACCTACGCTATTTTTTTTGTTTGTATGTTACGCGATAAAATACCAATGATACCAATTATGGATGGATTTTGAATTTTTTTTTGTTTGAATGAGGCTACTTCTGAGGTGGTCCCATATCCATGGTATCAGGATCTGATGCTGGGATCCAGGAGAAATCGAGGGCAACCACCGAAAATTGTAGGGACAACTAGTGCGTTTGTTAACTTTTTGATTAAGTGCCTAAATGTACTACAATTTAATGAAGCTCTGGAGTCGATCTGATGATGGAACCGAAAGACAGTCGAGGGAATTACAGCGGTTACCTTGTGTTTCGGCTTGAATGATTTGTGTTAATGAGAACTTAACACATAGATAGATATACTTTTCGGTCTACCCGTCACTTAACCAATAAAACAAAAATTAACAAAAAATAGAACCGACTTCATACAAATCTTTAAAAATAAAATTTACTTAGCACAAAGTAATATGTATTTTGATTTATCAGATTTTATTCAATATAATATGAAAGTTGGTGCCATTAATAATATCTACCTAAACCTATGGGTTTACTTGGCGCAGACTTCAATATGATATTGAATAAAATCTAGTAAATCAAAATACTTACATATTACTTTGTCCTAAGTAAATTTTATTTTTAAGGATTTGTATGAAGTCGGTTCTATTTTTTATTAATTTTTTTTTTACAATAACTAATGATGCCAATGTGTTTATCTTAATAATTTTGTAGTCGAAAACATTTAGACACAATTTTGATTAGACTTCAATTTTAAAAAATATTCGAGAAAGACTGATTTCAATGCCATGCATTGAAATCAGTCTTTGTCGAATATTTTTTTAAAAGTACATTAAAAAGGGATAGCTTGCGATTTTCTCGTGTTTTCTTATTTTAACGCTAATTTTTGTCTACATATTATTTTTCTAATTTTCTTTGATTATTGAATGTACATAGTTTTAATTTAATTTTCTTTGTTATATATTTTTGTTTATTTTAAGCTACAATTTTTTTAAGTTTATGTAATTCAAATTTTGTTTGATTATTTTGATGTACTGATATGTTAATTGAATCGTTTCTGTGCTATATTTTTATTTATTTTCGGCGATTTTAGGCGAGACAGATTTCGCGAGGCCCTGCGCCAATAATAATAGTCTCGCCATAAGGAAAAAAAAAATTTTACCACACAGGTTTACGTCATATGTGGTGAGTGTGGTCACTCGTCCCAAAAAATCCAGGATAAAACATATATTGTTGGTTCCACTATCTAAATGGGTCCACGAGTATTTGTAAATCCTGTTGGACCCCTTAGTGGAACTTAGCAGTGGAACCAACAGTCCGGAAGGAATAAAATAAGGGATTCCCTGCATTGGTCGGCGGCGTACAGTGGATCGATTCATACAAATCGGCTGACATAGGAATCTCGAAATATTCTTTACTGTTTTTACAAAAACTAATGATGCCAATGTGTTTATCTTAATAATTGTAGTCGAAAACACGGAGACACAATTTTGATTAGACTTCAATTTTTAAAAAAATATTTACAAAAAATATGTACATTAAAAAAGGGATAGCCTGCGATTTTCTTGTGTTTTCTTATTTGAACGCTAATTTTTTGTCTACATATCTCTATTTTTTGTCACATATCTCTATTTTTTGTCTATATTTTACCACTTTTGTTTTTATAAGTTAGTTTTTGTATTTATTGTAACTATGATATGGGTATGTTTTATAAAAAGTGTTATTGTTTTATTTGATTAATAAATTATTTTATTCAAATCTTAATGAAAAATGCTATACAATAAAAACATGTTGCTAAAAAAGTAGGAAAAAATTATAGTCGTCTGCTATAAGTATCTCTCAAAAACTCCCGATCCCGTATGCTAGGCATATTATTTTTGATGTGGGTAGGACAGTACTAAGCTAAAATGTAGTTTATTAACAATTAGGCATAACTGTAAAAAAAAGAATTAGACATATTACATTATTACATGCAAAGTAAAAGATATAATTAGACATATTTTCTTAAAGAAAATTAGAAAAATTATATTTTGTCATATAGCTTTCAGAGCGGTGCCTAAAATGTTTGGCAAGTATTTTGCTAACAACCCATTAAAAGCCACTATACGCGTTCAAATAAGAAAACACGAGAAAATCGCAAGCTAACCCTTTTTTAATGTACTTTTCCATACATTGAAATCAGTTTTTGTTGAATATTTTTTAAAATTGAAGTACAATCAAAACTGTGTCTCCATGTTTTCGACTACAATTGGCATCATTAGATTTTGTAAAATCAGTAAAAAAATTTTCAAGATTCCTGTCCGCCGATTAGTATGAATCGATACATAATTTTCACAGCAACATTAATTTATATCTTTTTTTATTTTATTCTCGCTTTGAAGCAATGCATAAAAATTTTTGAGGCGCTAGGCCCCTTGTACCGCGAGGCCGTGGGCGGTGGCCCACGTCGCCCACGCCTTACGCCGCCTCTGCTTGACAAGTTCCCCGAGTGATTCTAGTGCTCGTAAATTCTTATTTAAAGAATCAATCAAACCCTTAATGTTGCTGGAATATTCCTTTGCGATCGGTTTGATATTTAACAATGCTGAAACATGGTTATGAATCAACAATCGCTTGTTATCGAAACGCTCACAAAGAAGATCCCATGCAATTTAATAGTTTTTAGCACAGAATTCAACTGAATTTATAACTACCAAAGCTGGAACTCACTCAGGTAATGAAAGGACATCATTCATTTTGGACTAAAAACTGAAAGTGCCGGCCAGAAAAAGAAAATGTAATATTCGCATAGAACACACAATTCCAAAAAATACTACTACATTAACCCTGTGCGCGCTATGGTTTTTTTGGTGTGCGTTCGCGCAGCGGAATGTAGTTGAATTTAAAGATTTTAATTATGCAGATATTTAGTGTATGACGTCGTGTAATTGTGTATGGTAAAAAGAAAATTGTGTATGCAGCCATTGTGGAGAAATTCGCCAAAAACGGATTCCGCTGGGCGAACGTTGTCCTGGCGGAACTCTTTTTTAATCCATGAACTTAGAAGAAAAAGAAATGTGTCCAAAAATTAGTGTGTATTTGTGTGTAATTGTGTATGTATGAATAAAATTAGTGTAAGCATAAACTTCGGAGAAATTCAAGTTTCCGCTACGCGAACGTTTGGCCATTAGCTAGTTTTCATATAAAGCGCTTATATAGAGAGCTGTAGATTTTTACATACGTTGTTTTGAATTTGTTTATATTTGTTTAAAAAACAGATTTAGAAAAAATCGTAGGATTTAAAAGAAAAAAATATAAACGTAAAATACGCTTATTAGGTCGTAGTTCGTAAAGTATGTACTTTGGGGTCTAGATTTTCACGTTTATACAAACATTGTTAGTGCCTGCAACATGTTGTCAAGTTTCAATGATGTTTCGTTAGTAATTAAAGGGTTATAGGACAATAATTTACCATGAATAAGATCACTGTTTACAAAGGAGTCAAATATCACGACGTCCTAAAGGAATTGCATAGTAAAAAGTATTCCAATAATTAGTTTATTAATTCAACTACTCACATGCAAAATTTCACCTCATTAAATTCAGTAATTAAAGAGAAACAATTAAAATACTGACAAAACATCGAAAGCCTACATAACCCGACCAAGTTCGAATGGCTACAAAAAAGCGGCCGTGCCATATATCTAAGTAACGCTCTTAACCTTCCAGTATAGTATTTATTATTATGGTACAGTTGCTTACACAAGCGTTAGGAAAAAATAAAACAATTGCATTCCTTGAATGATTTTTTTTTAATAATAACGCCACTATCCACGATAAAAATAAATCTTTTCATAACAAGTAATTCTCTAATTAAATTTTTGTAATTATATTTATTATTTACTAGCTGACCCCGCAACTTCGTTTACGTCACATAAGACGTATGAAAGGAGAGGTATTTTTTCCATCAGATTCATCAAGCAGCGTGTGAAACTGCCCTGTTTGTTTATCATAAAAGAGCTTAATGATTAAGACTATTTTAAAACAATTAAGTCCGCGCCGAAAGCGTGGACTAAATTGTTTTGGCGATTAAGCCAACACGCCAGTTTAGATTTACCTATTTTTAGATTAATATGTCTATGTATAATTCTTTAAAGTGATATAACTTTTTTATTTAGGTACTAATCGGCACGGCAGAACTTGGCATACAACTCATGTGCGCGCACAGGCGCGTGTATTTTGAGCGTATCGGGAGCCCAGCTGAGGTGCTTGTCATGACTAGTCCCTTGTTCATAAAAACTTAACGTTAACAAACGCTTGATAACCATCCTCTGTCATTGGTTAGAGACAGCAATAGACTTAAAATGTGTTTTAACTAAAAAAAAAATTAACAAAAAAACTGACTTCTAACAAAAACTAAAAATTGAAAAAAAAATTAACAAAAAAACCGACTTCAAACAAAAACTAAAAATTGAAAAATAAAATAAACTTAGCACAAAGTTTTTTCATGAAATTTAGTGACGGGTAGACCGAAATTATATCTGTCTAGGGGTAATGTTCTCCCCAATACAAATTAATCAAGCCGAAACACTAGATAACTGCTGTAAATCGTTAAGGAATTCCCTCGATTCGAGGGATTTCTTCGATTTCTCCAGGGTCAGATTCTGACTTCCTATATATGGGACCACATGGGAAGCACCAGCTTTCAAATAAAAAAAGACAGTTGCCAGTAACAAACATAAAAAAAATACAGACGAATTGAGAACCTCCTCCTTTTCTGGAAGTCTGTTAAAAATAGGTTTAATAAACAATTATGAATATAGGGGTACGGATAATGTATTTCGAGCTTCAATAAAAATTTAAATCACTGTTCACATATAAATTATATCGAAAAAACAATTGTGTTATCACCTGTACCCTTAGACCATATAACACGGGACTAGCCTTTGCGAACCACCGCATACAAAAATATTCTGCCAGTTTTCATACAAGTGAAGGGGGAAACACAAAGACATATAAAATTTCATTGCATTTAAAAATGTATTAATCGACAAACGCGTAATGGCTGTTGTGTGTTAATTGTTATTGTACAGTCAACTACAATGTAATGTACTAGTTTAATCATATAAAATGATGTACTGATGTACACAGGCTTTTCATAAAGCCAAAAGACCAAATGATCATGTGCAACGGCAGAAAACAATGCTTAAGTAAGGCGCATCCTGTGGTTAGATGATCTAAGCCTGTACCAGTTCAAAACCGGTATTAGACTGTAAATTTTAGAATGTTACCTAAATATATTGCACGGCCGCTTTTTTGTAGCCATTCGAACTTGGTCGGGTTATGTAGGCTTTCGATGCTCAGTCAGTATTTTGATTGTTTCTCTTTAATTACTGAATTTAATGAGATGAAATTTTGCATGTGAGTACTTGAATTAATAAACTAATTATTGGAATACATTTTACTATGCAATTCCTTTAGAACGTCGCGTGATATTTAACTGCTTTGTAAACAGTGATCTATTCATGGTAAATTGTCCTATAACCCTTTAATTACTAACGGAACATCATTGATACTTGGCAACATGTTGCAGGCACTTACAAGGTTTGTACAAACGTGAAAATCTAGACCACAAAGTACATACTTTATAAACTACGAACGAATAAGCGTATTTTACGTTTATATTTTTATCTTTTAAACCCTACGATTTTTTCTAAATCTGTTTTTTAAACAAATATAAACAAATTCAAAACAACGTATGTAAAAATCTACAGCTCTCTATATAAGCGCTTTATATGAAAACTAGCTAATGGCCAAACGTTCGCGTAACGGCAACTTGAATTTCTCCGAAGTTTATGGATACACTAATTTTATTCATGCATACACAATTACACACAGATACACACTAATTGTTAGAAACATTCCTTTTCTTCTAAGTGCATGGATTAAAAAAAAGTTCCGCCAGGACAACGTTCGCCCAGCGGAATCAGTTTTTGGCGAATTTCTCCACAATGGCTGCATACACAATTTTCTTTTTACCATACACAATTACACGACGTCATATACTAAATATCTGCGTAATTAAAATCTTTAAATTCAACAACATTCCGCTGCGCGAACGCACACTTTTTTTGTTACATGCTTTTAAAATTCGCAAAAAATGTTATTTCGATGGTGTCATTCTTATTGATATGAGCAGTTGAATAGTGATTTATTTTATTCGTTATGTCTTTCAGCTCACATACATATAATTATACCTGTTTCTCCGAAGGGTAAGGCAGAGGCATATTTTATGCCCAATTTTGATTTCTCGTTCCTTAATAAAGGCGCATGTAAAATAAAGATAAAGAGTATTTTATTGTAATATAAGAAATAATTTATTATTCCTAATACTCTACGGGCCACACAGATGGAAGTTACAATTTACAACAAGTTCAAACTTGTTGATGACCCAATGTCATATAAGCCTAATAAACATGGCAAGTACCTATGATCATTTTAATGGTACAACATTTTGGAATAGCAACAGCGCTTCACTTATATTATATTTATAAATAAGTGAAGCACGAAGATATCTACCATTTAAATGAAAAATCAAACAATATTAATTGTAACCATTTCATTTAATTATACTTGTCTTAATCGAATATATACATCATCTAATCCTATTGCAGGTGGAGTGAGGTACTGGTCATGTTTGGCATAACCCATATACCAGACTATGGTCATAGTATGAGAGCAGCGTCCAATAGTCCTCTTACCAATAATGCATTTTGTGACTGCTCTCGAGAACAAATTGTGAACATGGCTCAGGAGTGAGATGGGTCTGTAATTCCTCAGCAAGGTCTTATCACCTTTCTTGAAGAACAGAGCCACCGCACTCCCGTTCCACGCTTCAGGTGTTTGTCCCTGTTGGAGGACGGAATTAAACAAATTCGTCAGCTCGTTGAGGACCGGAGCCCCCCCCCCCCCCGACTTCAGTAGTTCAGTTGTAATTCCGTCCTCCCAGGGGACTTGTTGTTTTTAAGTTGCCCGAGAGCCGCCCTCACCACGCCCTAGTCGGAACGTCCTCGGTATAGTGGCGCGATAGTGGGGCTCGGTGGTCACAATTAGTAGGAACCGTCGGCCTTTTTGTCCGTGATGCATACATGTCTCTGTAAAAGCTCTCAATTTCCTCGAGAATCTCGAACCTTGAGGTCACAGTTCTGCCATCCGCTGTCTTCAGTTTCGTCCGACGGGGTCTTCCAAGCTGTTGGCCAAATACTTTGGTACCCCTGTTCTGCTCGATCGCTGCCTCGACGATGCTGGTGTTATTGCGTCTAAGGTCGCGTCGTATCAGCTTTCGGATTCTGAGATTTAGATCCCGCTGGTCTGACGAAGACGAGTGCGTAGATGGCGTTTCCCGTCTTGTTCTCATAAGTTCGAGAGTCTCGGGCGAGAGCTTAGAGCACCTGGTATTGCTTTTTCCGGACAAAAACCTTCGGGACACTTGCTGTAGCGTCCTGACCACATTGTCGGCCTTATCGTGAATATTGCCAGTGGTTTCCAGCAGATCGAAACGATTTTCAAGTGCTAACTGGAACCTCTCAGCCCCTGAGGCTAACTGGAGCGCGGTAGGTCAGAGAGTAGGCTTCATCATACGGGCCCTATCAGCGTGGAAGTCCAAATTCAGAGATACTCGTACAAGTCGGTGATCACCACCGGTATTAAACCTGTTAACCACGAATACATCTCTAAATATACACTTCCTGTCCGTCATGATGAAGTCTATCTCGTTCCTTGTGACCTTGTCGCGGCATCGCCAAGTCCATTTTCTGTGGGGCTTCTTCTTAAAGAAAGAGTTCATCAAGAAGAGCCCCTGAGACTCAAGAAAACTGACAATCATATGACCCCGGTCATTTCTGCGCCCCACACCAAAGGGGCCGATCTTCATTTCGCCGCGTTCTTGTACTCCCACTTTGGCATTAAAGTCCCCCATCACAACGCTGTAGTGAGTCTTGGCAGTACCATGTAGTGCTTCTGCTTTTGCTATGTCCTCGAACACGGTCTCGACTGCCTCGACACAGTGCTTTTCGAGGTCGGGACGTACACTTGTATCACCTTCAGGGTGTACCTGTGGGTGAGTCTCAGTATTAAGTGCGCTACCCGAGGCGAAACACTGCTGATCTCCACAACGCTGCTAACGAGGTCCTTTTTCACCATAAAGCCGATCCCGCCCTCGGAAGAATGTCTTTTGTCACCTTCCCGAAAGTAAAACATGTCGCCTGATGCAAGGGTTAGCGTGTCCTCCCCCTTTCTTCGGACCTCGCACAATACTGGATGTGCCAGTTAATACGACCTAGTTCCACCTCGAGTTCGGTGAGCCGCTCGTCCAGGCGCAGAGTAAAAACAAATCACTATTCAAGTGATGAAATATATCAAAATACATCATCAAAATATCATTTTTCTCGTATTTTCACAGCATGTAACAACAAACCATGGCACGCACAGGGTTAATGTAGAAGTATTTTTTGTTAGAAATTATGTGTTCTATGCGAATATTACATTTTTTTTTCGGGCCGGCACTTTACTATTTTTAGCTACAAGGTAAAATTTTATTGAATTATTTTATGAAGATTATAATTACTATTTTTTTTTGCAATTATTAAGTTTAAATATTCGTATTGCTAACTACTATAGAGCATTATTGGAATGATTTTAATGATGAACATTAGTTTACCTACCCCAAAATTTTCTTTATATTACTAAGGTCGCTATCGATATAGAAAAGATATAACTTTTATGAATAACTTTGTGAAGGTGGCAGACAAACATACGGTCCACACACACCAGAAATACCGGCGGTGACCGCAGCCCATTAACGTTTGCGACACCAGAGGCGACACTCTCATGCTGCCGACCCTGCAAAACCCCTTTATGACCCTTTTTAACCTCTTTAATGTCCATTCGATCCTTTACTATTTGCTGTAGAAACCGGCTCCCAACCGCGAATAACTACTTCATAAGTTAATGTACTCTTATATGGCAAGAAATATTTAATTTTATTGAACAAGAAATATCTAATTTTATTAATATCCATTGCTAAACGGTTCTGGTAAGCACCGAATCACTCACAATTTTCGACACGAATCACTTTCTCTATTCACATAGAACTACAATAGTACTCAGATTTTCCTGAAACAATACACAATTTATATAAAACAAAACCTACCGTGAATGGTTTGCATTCATACTATCTTTAAAACATTAACAACAATTTTACTTCTAACAAGAAGGTTCGTAACAATTTTACTAATGTGGGTATATTTTTTGCGTTAAAGTTACTACACGGAAATATTAAAAACAATGAGGGTAGAATTTTTTCCTTAAGATGAACAATACAAAATATGAATATGACTATAAGCCAACCTTTATATACTATACTATACTATCTTCACGCCAAATCCCTTGCGGGGTAGGCAGAAAGAACCGAGCGCCACACGGCACGGTCCATACACACCTCACTCGTCTCTTCAACTTTCATTTTTCTTTTCATGCATGCACGTCGGTTCCTACGGCTCTTGACACCACCCTCCACTAACACATGATTAATTTGGTCGTGGTAGGTGTGTCGTGGCCTTCCCCGACTCCTACGTCCATCCACTTTCGCGTTGTATATCTGTTTTGTCATTCTTTCATCTCCCATTCGTTCCACATGCCCGAACCATCGTAGCATGCCCTTCCTAACTTTAACACCGACACTCTCTTTCAGACCAACTCTCTTTCTTACATCTTCATTCCGAACGCGATCTGCGAGCGTTACTCCGCAGATTTTGCGTAGCGCGCGCATCTCGACCGCGTTTATTCTACTTTCATGCGTTTCCTGCCATACCCAACTCTCGCTTCCATACGTTAGCGTAGGTATCAGCACCGCATTGTGTACTGCGAGCTGGGCCTTTTGACTTAAGGCCTTGGTACCTAAAAGTTTTCCTAACGCTCCATTCACACTATTTCCCGCAGTTACCCTCTTTTCTAGCGGTGGTACACCGTCCATCCCTGCTAAATGCACATCCAAGATATACAAACTCATCCACCTGTTCCAGCACTACATCATTTACGGTTGTAGCATTTATTTTCTATAGATGCAGTATTTAGGATGTGAAAGCAGCCTTATCGAGTTATCTTTTTTTAATCGGTTGTCAGTGGTGACATTTCTGCTGTCAGAATGACAGGATGTCATAAGTTCGGTGACGAAGCGTTTCGCATTTAAAGGAACGGGTTTTGTTAAGATTTTTCATGAAAGACGGACTTTTGACCGAGACCTGCTTTGGGGTAGTTGGAGGTCCTTTGGCTTTTGCTCTGAGACTGTGCCGCGAATCAGTTTTTCGCTCAAGCGCGATTATTTGTTACCTCGCGTGGCCTAACGGGCTGTGATTGGGTTGCTGCATTGCATCTTGCTACATTTTACCCAGAAAACTGGTGAGTCACTTCTTCTTTTGCAAAGCGGGTCGATTGTCGTCTGTCGCGCAGCCAAGATCTTAATTTGTCGTTTCTTTCATGACAGGGTTTTTTACTACGGGGCTAGTTGCCGGATGAGATATTTGGTGCCGCACCTATAAGTTAGTGGGCTGCACGTGGTACGACAACGTGGAAGTGCGGACTACACGAGCTTCTCATGTGAGAGGTATCTGCCGTCATCACCTGGCAGTAACAACAGGCAGTCACTCTCACTCAGCTCACTCTGCAGGCCAGTAAATCCACTACTTATGTGTAGCTTAGTAGCATAAGTACCTAAGCACTGACTATACTTCTGTGTACCTGTGATATTTGTGTCTATCAGTGAATAAGCTCTCTGTGTGTCTCTGTGTTTCTCTGTGTTATATAAATATATGTGTGTACACCCTACCTGACTGTTTTCGTCAGAGCCCTGGCCTACCCTTGCACGCACACTGGAATCTCTGTAGTAAGGCGCCCTGGGAAAGAGTTCTCTGCATAGCTACCTCGCGCTAGTTGGTGAGTAACACTGATCATCACTGTGTTATAAATTGGCTCCCAACGTAGTGGCAAATCTCTGGGTCTACTCTGCGGTAGCCTCAGTCTAGTGTGTGTGCATAGGTGGTTACCTCTGGCGAAACCATCCTGGTGAATCGTCCGAGACGCTCCAGGACGTTAATTGGTGGTGCTAACAGCTAAGCACAAAATTATCCCTTTCGTCTTCTTCCAGCTACCTACATCTTTGGCTGGAAAAGACACTAAATTCTAAATTCAAAAATTTAAAATAGCTGTGATTTTGGAAAAACTTTTTGATTTTATTTGGCATACCCACTTTTTTTTTCTTATTGTGTTTTATGTTCCTTTTTTTTTATGGTGCACACATGTATTTATCATTAGTGTATTATTGTATATTATTCTATAGCTTTACCTTGTAGGGTAAACTTGGTAAACTTCTCACTGTGTAAACTTTGTGAATTTCTCTGTGTAACTTAAAACTTTTTTTATAAGGTGTGTACATACCTTGTAATTTTGAATGTTAACCTGAACAGTGTTATCAGAAAATTTAGAAACTTTTCTCTCTTAGCCTTAATCTTTGTTAAATTCTAAAAGTTCAATTTGAAACATAATTACCTAACTTAGTACACTTTGTTGTAACTCAATTTACATTTTTACTTTGTAATTGATCCCTATCTGTGCCATTTTATCTTTATAATTGTTGTAAGTAAATTTTTACATAATGGCACAGAGGAAAAAATATATTAATTATTTAAGAAAGGATGAACTTGCTAACGAGCTGTCCCACATGGGTATTTCAGTGGAACCGGAAACGACAGTGTCTGGCCTTCGGAGTGAGCTAAGAACGGCACACCGACTCGTCCGTCGAGGTAGCATCAAAGCGAGTGCCCCGGTACCCGCTGATGCATCGGCTGAGCTCTCGACCTGTCTTCCAAAGGTCTCCGAGTTGGAGGAGGCTATTCAGTCAGGTGAGTTTTTGGCCAATAATAATAGTCGTCTTAGGGTGTATATCAGGGCCAACTACTTATTGAGTAGGTTAGCTCGTTGTGGTCTGGATTGCCCCGACCTGGTGGATATTCGTGGTAGGCTAGTGAAGATCATCGCTAGGGCTGAACCCAGTAGTGATTCTGAATCCGAAGGTTCGGATGATGATGGTGATGATCCTTCGGGTCGTGACCAGGTGGAATATACTTCACCAGTAGTGAGAGAGGACCGCTCGGTGCGAGCTAGTTCAAGTAGGAATAGTTCTACATGTAACATAGTGTATAAAGAACGTCCCCTTAACTTATGTTCATTTAACTTAAAATATGATGGTTCTACTTGTGTACGTGTGTTTTTAGAGAGATTAGAGGAACTTAGATGTGCTCGGGAGGTTACTAAGCCTAGACTCCTTATGGCTTTCTCCGACCTGTTGGATGGACCGGCTTTGTCTTGGTTCCGTACAAACAAAGCTAACTTCATCTCATATGAGGATCTTATTAGTGAGCTTAGAGATACCTTCGATATTCCTGATTATGATTACCGCCTCAGGAACGAGATAAGACAGCGTACACAAGCCCGCTCTGAGTCCTTGGTTAACTATATATGTACAATGCAAGCCATGTTCTCAAGGTTGTCATGTAAGATGCCCAGTGAGGAACAGCTGGACATTCTCATGCACAACATTAGACCTGACTACATGAAGGAACTGGCCTTGCATGACGTCAACTCTGTAGATGACTTGAGACGTTTGGGTAAGCGCTTGGAGCTTGCGCGTACTAGGGCAGACGCTTTCCATGAGCCTGCTCTTGACAAGTTTGAGATTACATCTGACTTACACCAGCTTAAGAACAAAGGTGTACAAAAGCCCGCTAAGCAGGTGTCTGCAGTGGAGACGCCGGTTACCCCCCACGATCGCAAATGCTTTCGTTGCGGCGGGGGCGGTCACACTGCATACAGCTGCACACAGTCAAGGGAGCTGGTGTGTTTCCGGTGTGGTCTCAAAGGAGTCAAGACCCCAGACTGCTCACACTGTACTAGCAAGTCAAAAAACGCGTAGGCCAGGGCCTTATTAGGAACTCTGTGCATCACTCTGTATCTGAGTCTATTTCTGATAAGGTCCTGTTTCCTAAACGGGATAGTGACATTAGACCGTATCTAGTTGTTAAGGTTTTAAATTTAAATGTCTTAGGCCTTCTAGATTCCGGTGCCTCCTGCTCTATACTAGGTAAGGGAGCGCACCGCATCTTCTTGGAACTGGGTTTTGATCTTGTGAGTATCAATCCTACTTTTCGTATTACAACTGCAGACAGCACTCACTTGCAATGTCTGGGTTGTATCTCTTTGCCAATTGAGTACAATTCGGTTATCCGAGTTGTCAAGTTCTATGTTGTCCCAGGTATAACCACCTCCATGATATTTGGAGTGGATTTCTGGCAACAATTTAAGTTAAGTGATAAGTTAATTTTACAAAATATTAGTCTTGATAGCTTTAGTGATAATAATCCTATAGAGTCTGTGTCCCTTAACGGTGGCCTCGAGGATTACGACAACCTGACAACTAAACAAAGGTGTGTAATCAACGAGGTCATTGAAAAGTTCGACTCGTTGAACACTGATAAGGTGGGTTTAGGTCGGACCTCACTTGTGCACCATGTCATTGACACTGGTGACAGCAAGCCGATCAAGCAGCGTTATTATCCGCTCTCTCCCCTTAAGCAGAAGGCCCTGGAAGCCGAGCTGGACCGAATGCTGGAGATGGGAGTAGTGTCCCCGTCTCAGTCCGCCTGGAACTCTCCAGTGGTCATGGTGGAGAAGGCGAACGGCGACCTCAGATTGTGCTTGGACTCTCGCAAGCTGAACTCTGTGTCTAAGAGTGACGCCTACCCCTTACCCTATATCAATCAAATCTTAGACCATCTTAATAATGCTAAGTATTTAACCTCTGTAGATCTGAGTGCGGCCTACTGGCAGATTCCATTCGACTCACTCCAGTCTGCTGAGAAGACTGCTTTTACGGTTCCCCGGAGAGGATTGTTCCATTACAATTCCATGTGCTTCGGTCTTGTCGGTGCCAGTGCCACGATGCAACGCCTCATGGACCGTCTGTTTGGTCCCGAGTTCGACAACAAGGTATTTGCGTTTCAGGATGACATAGTCTGTGTGTCCAGCACCTTTGAGGAGCATGTAGAGCTCTTACATAGAGTCTATCAGCAACTCAAGGATGCTGGCCTAACTATTAATATGAAAAAATCCCACTTTTGTCGGAGTGAACTCAAATACCTGGGGTATTATGTGGACAAACATGGCTTACGGACAGACCCGGGTAAAGTTGAGGTTATCCTCAACTATCCCACCCCTTCTAACCCTAAGGAGGTTAAGAGATTTCTGGGAATGGCCGGCTGGTATCGTCGCTTTGTTAACAACTTCTCGAAGATTAGTAAACCTCTGTGCAAACTCACTTCTACGAACCTTAAGTTCGAATGGACCCCTGAGGCTGAACAGTCCTTTAACCTGCTAAAGTCAGCCTTGGTTTCTGCCCCTATATTAAAAATGCCTAACTTTGAGATGCCCTTCCGCATTCTTAGTGACGCGTCAGCTTACTCAGTTGCTGCTGTACTGACACAAACTCACGATGGTGTTGAGCACCCTATCGCCTACTGTAGCCGTTCTCTCAACAAGAACGAGGTGAACTACAGCACAACTGAGCGAGAACTTCTGGCCGTGATTTTCGCTTTGGAACAATTTCGACAGTACGTCGAAGGCCAAAAATGTACGGTCGTCACGGATCATTCATCTCTTCTGTGGTTCCATAAGCTAAAAAATCCCACGGGTCGTCTAGCACGTTGGAGCATGAGGCTCAGTCAATTCGATTTTGACATAGAGCATCGAAAAGGTAAAGACCACGTTGTACCTGATGCTCTGTCTCGTATCAAAATTGATTCCCTCGATGCAGTACCCACTAAAGACCCGTGGTATGACCACACCATGAATAGTGTTCGGAAAAACCCTAGGAAGTCACCAAATTATGACATTCGTGACAACCTTCTATATAGGTTAACTAAAAATAAATATTCTTTGACTTCAGACTTTGACTGGAAGCTGGTGGTACCTCAGGAGGATCGCTTGCCCCTGCTCTCTAAGTACCACGATGACACACTTAGTGCCCATGGTGGCGTTTGGAAGACGCATAAAAGGTTAGCCCTAAATTATTACTGGCCCAAGATGTACGAGGACGTCAAAGAATATGTTGGGAATTGCGAAACATGCAAGCAGTACAAACCCGTAAATACGTCTCGTCCCGGCCTAATGGGTAGCCCGAAGCGGGTTTCGAAGCCATTCGAAGCTATCTCTGTCGATCTGCTTGGTCCCTTTCCCACTTCGAGCAATAGAAACGTACACCTGATCGTGGTCTCCGACTACTTTAGCAAATACGTCATGTTGTGCCCTGTTCGGGTTGCCACAGGCGCTGTAGTCGCGAGGTTCATAGAGAAGAGTGTGTTTCTCGTGCACGGAGTCTGCAAGACTATTTACATGGATAATGGCCCTCAGTTTGTGAGTAAGCCATTTAAGGATCTGTTGGCTAAATACAATGTACCTAATATATATTATAACCCTAGGTATCATGCCCAAACTAATCAGGCGGAACGAGCTATTCGCAATGTGGTTCAAGCGATCTCATGCTATGTGAAGTCACAACACAAGTCTTGGGATCAGTTCTTGGTTGAGATACAGTGTGCTTTAAACACTGCAGTTAACGAAGCAACTCGTTTCACCCCTTACTTTTTGGTACATGGTAGGGAATTTATTGGGGATGGAGTGCTGTACAGGCAGACAGATATCGCGTGCCATCCTACTTCAGTCTCTGTAGACGATCCATCAGCCTTCGGTGTCAAGCTGAGAGAAATACAACGCATTTACGACCAGGTGAGGAAACATTTGAACGTTGCCCACCAGCGTAATGAAAAGTATTACAACCTCAGAAAAAGGCATGTAGAGCTGAAAGTGGGACAGATAGTTTACAAACGCACGTTCTACCTGTCCAACAAGGCCAAGAATTTTACTGCTAAGCTAGCTCCTAAGTTCCTTAAATGTGTGGTGACTGCTAAACGATCCCCTTTAGTATATAGGCTGTCAGATCTGGACGGTAAGGATCTTGGGGAGTACCATATCAAGGACATCCTGAAGTATCAGGAGGAGCAGTCTCCAATACCTAACGTAACTACATAGCACTGTTTCTCTAGTTTATTAAACCAGTGCTATGTGATCATTATGTAAGACTATTTTAATCTTTTGTTTGTATTTCTATATGTGTACGTGACTTTAAATTGTCACGTTGTAGTTTCTTCTATGCACCGCACCGAGCGTTTTTCTCTCATTCGCTTCTTAGTACTCTACATTATCCTGAGAGCTTGGGTAGTGTTAGGGTATCGGCAGTGAGTAAAGGGAGCATACGTTTTCTATGAAGGGCATTAGACTCTAGTTACTTAGCCTAACCGGTACACGAGTCAGTGTCTAGTTAGGTACATAGGAGGATCTTTCTTTGGTATTGTAATGGTCGTAGTCAGCTGGTGTTTGAAGGACCTAGCTGGTTGTCTTTGTTTATTAGTCAGTACTTTTCTGTTTTCTTTATTGTGTATTTCCAGCGTGTCATATCCGCAGGAAATACTATTAAAGGGGGGGTGGTTGTAGCATTTATTTTCTATAGATGCAGTATTTAGGATGTGAAAGCAGCCTTATCGAGTTATCTTTTTTTAATCGGTTGTCAGTGGTGACATTTCTGCTGTCAGAATGACAGGATGTCATAAGTTCGGTGACGAAGCGTTTCGCATTTAAAGGAACGGGTTTTGTTAAGATTTTTCATGAAAGACGGACTTTTGACCGAGACCTGCTTTGGGGTAGTTGGAGGTCCTTTGGCTTTTGCTCTGAGACTGTGCCGCGAATCAGTTTTTCGCTCAAGCGCGATTATTTGTTACCTCGCGTGGCCTAACGGGCTGTGATTGGGTTGCTGCATTGCATCTTGCTACATTTTACCCAGAAAACTGGTGAGTCACTTCTTCTTTTGCAAAGCGGGTCGATTGTCGTCTGTCGCGCAGCCAAGATCTTAATTTGTCGTTTCTTTCATGACAGGGTTTTTTACTACGGGGCTAGTTGCCGGATGAGATATTTGGTGCCGCACCTATAAGTTAGTGGGCTGCACGTGGTACGACAACGTGGAAGTGCGGACTACACGAGCTTCTCATGTGAGAGGTATCTGCCGTCATCACCTGGCAGTAACAACAGGCAGTCACTCTCACTCAGCTCACTCTGCAGGCCAGTAAATCCACTACTTATGTGTAGCTTAGTAGCATAAGTACCTAAGCACTGACTATACTTCTGTGTACCTGTGATATTTGTGTCTATCAGTGAATAAGCTCTCTGTGTGTCTCTGTGTTTCTCTGTGTTATATAAATATATGTGTGTACACCCTACCTGACTGTTTTCGTCAGAGCCCTGGCCTACCCTTGCACGCACACTGGAATCTCTGTAGTAAGGCGCCCTGGGAAAGAGTTCTCTGCATAGCTACCTCGCGCTAGTTGGTGAGTAACACTGATCATCACTGTGTTATACAGTTATCCTGGCATTCGTTCTGTCCTCTTCTCTTTCGAATACCATCACTTTCGTTTTAGTCGCGTTCAAAGGTAAGCCTCTCATTAGACAATCATCTTTCATCGTTGTGACTAGTGACTGTAGTTCTGATGGCGATTCGGCTATGAGCACGGCATCATCTGCATACAGCAAACAGTTCACAAGTAAGTCACCCATTCGCAATCCAACACTCATCGATCTTACTCTCTTAAGACAATCGTCCAGGTACAGGACAAACAGCAGAGCCGACATCACGCAACCCTGTCTGACGCCAATGTTGACGTCAAACCAGGGAGACAGGCTGCCGCTCACCCGCACACATGCCGTACATCCCACATATGTAGACTGCACAGCACGAAGCAGCGCACCATCAATCCCGTATCCTGGCAATATATCCCAGAGATCCTTTCGTACAACTCTGTCAAATGCTTTCTCCATGTCCACAAAACCGCAGAAAACCTTCCGGCCTACAGGCAGCTGCTTCTCTACAATGTTGCGGAGCGAGAAAACTTGGTCCATACATCCCCTTCCATTTCGGAAACCACCCTGCGCCTCCCACAGTAATCCGTCAGATTCCACCCTCATTCTCCTTTCAATAATTTTGCCATTCACTTTAGCTGCTATACTGATCAAACTGATGGCCCTATAGTTGGCGCACTCCATACGTGAGCCCTTGCCTTTATACAAGGGCACGACGATAGCATGCCTCCAGTCCATTAGGACCCTTCCAGTCTTCCAGCATAGATTGCTCAATGACCAGAAGGCGTCCCGGACGCAAGGACCACCTAATTTGATACTTTCAGCAGATATCCTATCAATTCCCGCAGACTTTCCATTTTTCAAGCTTCGTATTGACCATTCAATCTCTTCCAAAGTAATATCTCCGCTTGATGCTTGCACCGCAAGATCAGTCATCGCCTCCCTCGCAGTGCCCGCATCCGGGAGATATTCATACATTTCTCCAAAGTACTCATTCCACCGCTCTAACACCTCTAAGGGGTCCGCAAGAATGTCCCCAGCTTTACTCTTTATCTTATCCATTCTGGAAACTGACGAACAGCTCCGAGACTTCTTGACCTCCCTCCAAAAGAGTTTGGTATTCGTCTCGAAGTTCCTCGTCAGCTTCTCTTCCGCAATCATATTTATTCTTTCACGCTTCTCTTTCACTAAAGCTTTGGCTTCATTCTTGCAGAGGCGGTAAATTTCTTTCTTCGTGTCTTTCATACTGTCATTCAGTTGCAAAGATGAGACATAATCCAACCACGCTTTCTTCTTTCTTGCTACGCAGGATTGAACTTCTGCATCCCACCAGGCATCACCGTTCGAATGTTCATGTCTCTTTGCACTCCCACATGCTTCTTTTGCACTATCCACTATACTTTCTTTCATAATATTCCAGCATTCATCCACATCTAAGTCGGAAAGGCTCGCGTTTGCAAGCCTTTCACTGACTAAGCCAACATACATACTCCTTACGCTTTCATCTTCCAGTTTTTCACTCTTTATCCTTTCATAGTCTCCGAAAGGGACACGCACTCGCCAGTGCCTCCACTTCTTGAAAAGACCAACAAACCGGCTTACCACCAGGTAGTGATCAGTTTCAAGAGTGGGGCCTCTGTAGGCTCTTGTATCCCTTATAGCCTGTCGAAGACGATTGTCTATCAAAATCAGATCAATCACACTTTTTTCTTCCTTCCGTCTCCATGTATACGTGTGGATATCTTTGTGACGGAATAAACTGTTCGCCACAAGGAGGTCTCGTTCCAAGCATACGTCTAAGATTGACTTACCAGCATCATTCGCTCTCTTATCTCCATACGGACCAAGGACAGCATCGAAGCCATCTCGCTTGGTCCCCACCCATCCATTCAAATCACCACACATGATCAACTTTTCATTCCCGTCAGCCAAATCGAGGACGTCCCTAACGGATTCCCAGAACTCCGCGAGCATTTGGGGATTAGCCGAGCTGACGGGAGCATAGGCTGCGACCAAAAAAACTCTCGTGATCACCAGTTTTATACGTACCCACAGGAGTCTTGGGCCTACCAATCCATAATCTTTCACTCCAGAGGCCAAACGGGAGGAGAGCAAGACACCCACTCCCTTACTGGCATGATCCTCTTGGTCCACTCCGGACCACAAAGCAATTATTCCGCCAGGAAGATCGTCGATGCCGCTCCCCTTCCGCTTAGTCTCCGTGACACACAATACATCCAGGCATCGCTCTTTCATTACATCCATCAATTCATTCATCTTACCTTCCATACCACCACGCACATTCCACGTGCCTATCCGGCACTCGGCTCCTCGCATCCCACCAGAGTTGGCGCTGCGTGAAGGGTGGCGGCCCCCTTCGCCGCGTGCGCATGCAGTCGTACCGACGAGGGCATACCGGTACGCGTCGCCTTGGGGGGACGCCCTAGCCCTGTCGGCACTCATCGGTAGTGTTTTGTTTCGCGTTTTCGCCATTATATTGTAACATTTATTTTCTATGAGTGGCAGTGTCTGGTCTCTGGCTGGTCAATACTAATTGACCGTGTCAGTGCGCCATGATCGATTCATTGTTTTTTTGCTGTGGTAACAGCTGTCTCAAGGAAATGGACGTTAGTCTATGGGTTTTTTTGTGATGGACGGAGGAATTGTGCGTAGCAAACTGGTTTAAAGTCTTCCAGAGTATTTGATAGTGAGGGTATAAATAGCCCTGCTATGAAGTTCACGGTCTCTTCTAACATCATAAGTTTTCCGATTCACATCTTAGTTAATGTTGAGCTCTGATGATTTAGCGCACCTCATGTGTTGCGAGGTTATAGTTTGACGCAGGCACTGTACAAACCTGAGGACTTGTTGAGGAATATAGCCTAGGTTCTACTTTCCTCAGAAAGAATAAGTTTCTGTTTCAACCTACACCCGGGATACCGGTAAGTGTCATTTCTTGTTTGCAAAGCGGTTCGAATTTCGTCGGTCGCGATGTCAGTTATTTCATTTGTCGTTTACTTGTCATAACAGGGTTTTTTTACTACGGGGAACAGCGGCCCGTCCACGGTTGGCAGAGCCACATCCAAAGACACGTGGACTGCACGAGCGAGGGGCTTTGAGAGGAATCAGCCGCCTCCACGTGGCATGCTCGTGCTGTGCTGCTCTCAGATTAACTCAAGGCCAGTAATTGTCATGTCACCCTATTACAAGTGTAGTTAGCTGCTTACCCGTTCTACCTGCTCACGCGGCAGTGGTCTATTGAGTGGAATTAGTACCTAAGCCCTGACTATATTTCTGTGTACCTGTGATATTTGTGTCTATCAGTGAATAAGCTCTCTGTGTGTCTCTGTGTATCTCTGTGTACTTAGTAAATATATGTGTGTACACCCTATTGTCAGTTTTCGTTAGAGCCCTAGCCTACCCTTGCACACAGACTGGAAACTTAGAAATAAGGCGCCCTGGGATAGAGTTCTCTGCATAGCTACCTCGCGCTAGTTGGTGAGTAACACTGATCATCTATGTGTTACAAATTTGGCTCCCAACGTAGTGGCAAATCTCTGGGTCTACTCTGCGGTAGTCTCAGTGTGGTGTGTGTGCATAGGTGGTTATCTCTGGCGAAACCATCCTGTAATATCGTCCGAGACGCTCCAGGACGTTAATTGGTGGTGCTAGCAGCTAAGCACAAAACCTTCCCTTTCGTCTTCTTCCAGCTCCCTACATCTTTGGCTGGAAAAGACACAAAATTCTAAATTCAAAAATTTAAAATAGCTGTGATTTTGGAAAAACTTTTTGATTTTATTTGGCATACCCACTTCTTTTTCTTGTGTTTTTTCTTTTATGTTTCTTTTTTTCTTTTTTGTGGTGCACACATATATTTATTATATTATCAGTGTAGATTAATATATAATATATATTAACTGTAAAAATTACTAGAGGGCGTTAATATTAAGTTCATAAGTTCCACAAATTTAAAAAAGAGGGCGCAAGCAGTACGAAATGGAACAAATCACAGAAATATTAAAGTCTCTGCAGGATAAATTGGCTGAACAATCGAATGAACTGAAAGAAATAAAAGAAAACATACCAAATAGCATAAACAAAAATATAGATGAGAAATTCCTTATACTTGATTCTAGACAACAACAACTACAAAAAATTACCGAAGAACAAAGTAAAAAAATCCAGATATTTGAAAGTATTATAAAAAGAAGGAATTTGATATTTTTTGGTGTTGAAGAGACTGAAAGCTCCTATTTCAGTCTACAAAAGAAAATTATAAATATTATACTAAACGACATGAAAATAGACTGTCAAAAAGGAGACATAGAATATATATCAAGAATGGGGAAGAAGTCTGGAAAAACAAGGCCAGTTATTGTCACCCTTACTACTATGGGAAAAAAGATAGAAATACTCAAAAACAAAAAAATGTTACAAAGTACCTCATACTACATTCAACCGGATTATCCACGAGACATTCTAGAGCAAAGAAAAAACTTAGCCATTCAACTTCAACGAGAAAAAGATCAAGGAAAGAAAGGTTATATAAAATATAACAAATTAATAATTCTACCGGACAAAGAAAATGCTGAACAAAATTTAGAATATCAGAGCCGTCAAAAAAGGGTTTTATCACAATCACCTGAAACACAAAATGGCAATAATGGCCAGCAAAAGAAGGTAGCAAAATATCCCTTAAAGAAAAATAATATGGATAAATATTTATTGAAAACTAATACAGAGAATAGATCTCCTTCACGTAAGGACATGACAGATACCTTAACATCCGGCAAATGACACAAGACAGCAGCCTCTCTACGTCCCCCAATACGGCCGGTCACCGCGGGGGTCACAGACTACAACCCTCCACTCCACATATGCACATACAATGCTCGATCCTTACTGTCACACGAAAGGCTACTCGATTTTAAGCAAGCACTATCAACTATTAACTATGATATAATTGGTCTAGCGGAGATCAGGCGTTTAGGATATAACATTATGGAAGATGAAGATCACATATTCTGTTACTACGGCGAAACTAAGGGTCAATATGGTGTGGGTTTTCTTATAAAAAAGTACCTCAAAGAATACATAGAAAGTTTTTGTGCAGTATCTGAAAGAATCTGTACCTTACACATGACCTTTGAAACAACAAGCTTATCTCTTATACAAGTTCATGCCCCCACTTCCAATGCAAGTGAACTGGAAATACAGGAGTTCTACAGTCAACTACAGAAATCTCTTCTGAATTGTAGTAAAAGTCTTATTATTATGGGCGATTTCAATGCCAGAGTTGGCCGTAAATTAAAAGATGAGGACAACATACTTGGAAATTCATGCTTTGGGAAAAGGGATGAAAGAGGTGAATTATTGCTGCAATTTTGCTGGGAGAATAATTTGTTTGTAATAAATAGCTTATTTCAGAAAAACCCCAAGAACCTGTGGACTTGGCTTTCGCCTAAGAACAAAAGAAGCCAAATTGACTACATCTTATCTAACATAAAAGAAAAATTCATGAACTGTGAAGTATTGCACAAATTTACCTATCCCAGCGATCATAGATTTCTGAGAAGCACAATTGCACTGAAAACACATAAAAAATCCAGAGCCAAATATAAAAACAAAAACTATGCCCTGTTAACCGCCGACCAGCACCAACACTTTAAAGAAGCACTAAAAATACAATGTTCCTGCATACAACCAGAAGACATAGATGACATAGAAATATCTTATGGAAAAATCAAAAGAGCCATTGAAGAGAGCCTAAAGTCAACATTAAAAAATTATACCAAAGTAAAAAGAGGACCTATTATTTCGGAAGACACAAAATTACTTATTAAGAGAAGAAATGAGCTAACAAATAAAAAACAGTTAACACTTGAAGAAAAGCATGAAAAATCCCACTTATACAAAAACATTCATAAAATTATTAAGAAAGAATATCAAGACTTTAGAATATCCACTATTGAGAGACATTTAGATCTGTCAAGAAGCATGAAAAAAGGCCAGAAGGAATTAAAGACGAGTAAAAGATGGATCCCTTGTTTACAACAGAACTCTACAAATAGTAAAAGTACCTACTCCAGGTCGGAGATAATAAAAATAGCAACTGAGTTTTATAAAGATTTGTACTCATTCAAGACACCATCGCACAAAAAGACACAAATTGAAAATCAAAATGTAATGGCCCTACAAAGATTCACATCCCAGGAAATCTCTACAAAAATTAAAACTTTGAAGAATGGTAAAAGTAACGGGCCAGATGGTATACCAAACGAAGCAATCAAAACAGGTAGAGAAATGTTGGTGCCATTCTTGACCAAGCTATTCAATAAGATACTAGACAGGAAATCTATTCCTGTAGAATGGGCAAAATCTAATATAATTCTCTTGTATAAGAAGGGAAACCCGGCTGATATAGGAAATTACAGGCCAATCAGTTTACAACCTAATATCTACAAACTATTTGCCTCTTGTGTGGAAGATCGTCTCGCGGCGTATACTGAAAAAGAGCAGCCGGTAGAGCAGGCCGGTTTCAGAAGAAACTACTCAACGATAGACCACATCCACTCTCTAGAACTCGTTATAGAGAAGTACAAAGAAATGAACCGCCCGCTCTACCTAGCGTTTATAGACTACGCCAAAGCATTTGACTCTATCTCGCATAACAGTATTTGGAGAGCTTTACAAGAGTGCGATGTACCTTCAGAAACTATAGAACTTATTCAAGATATATATAAGAAAAGTAAAAGTAGAGTTGTATTGGAAAAGCCAGGATCTGAAATAGATATATGTAGAGGCGTCCGGCAGGGTGACCCACTCTCACCCAGAATTTTTATAACCGTGCTCCAAAGTATCATGAAGAATCTAAAATGGGAGAGTAAAGGTATATACATCAATGGCAAATATCTTAGTAACCTCAGATTTGCTGATGACATAGTTCTCTTTGCGGAAACTGGACCACAGCTTGAAAAGATGGTAAGAGAAATATACAATGTCAGCTGCGAAATTGGTCTACAGTTAAACACAAGCAAAACCAAGATTATGACTAATAGAAAAAAAGTTCCTATAGTTGTTGCAAATGTTCCAATAGAATATGTCCATGAGTATATATATCTAGGTAAACAAATATCATTCAAAAAATCGAGACATCAAGATGAGCTGAATAGACGAGTAAAAATGGCCTGGAATAAATTTTGGAGCCTAAAAGAAGTTCTAAAATCAAATCTTCCAGTGAGACTAAAGAAACAAGTCCTGGACTCTTGTATTCTACCATCTCTATCTTATGCATCGCAAACATGGATATTTAACAAATTGACAAGTAACAAAATATTAACAACCCAAAGAGCCATGGAACGGAGCACTCTCAAATTAAAATTAAAACATAAAAGAACAAATAGAGATATAAGAAATACAACAAAAGTCATAGACGCTCTACAACACTGCAAAAAACTAAAGTGGAAATGGGCCGGTCATGTTTCACGTATGGACGATGACAGATGGACAAAGAGGATTACCACGTGGAACGGTCCATTGGGAAAGCGAAATAGAGGCAGACCAATGGAAAGATGGTTGGATGAAGTTTTGGAGATAGCGGGAAATAAATGGACAAAAAAGGCGATAGACAGAGACCAGTGGAGAAAAATGGAGGAGGCCTTTACTCAGTAGAGAGGTCCTTAATAATAGTAAATAATAGATAACATAGTACAATTTAATATAATGAAAATATATGCTAATTATTGTAAAATAATAGAATATTTTTTTTCAAATTGGATATTGATATTGAAATTGAAATTGAATTTTATGTTACTTTTATGGTTTTGTTTTTATTTTATGTTATGGAAATAAATTTTATATTAAATTAAAAATGCATGATATGAAAATTAAATGTAATTTGAATTGAAAAAATAACATTAAATAATAAATAACATAAATACAATTTAAATAAATAGAAATATATGCTAATTATTGTAAAAAAAATTATGTTAGTTTTATATTTTTATTTTATGTTATGGTAATAAATTAAGCAAATAAATTTTATATTAAAGTAAAATTGCATGGAATGAAAAATTAAATGTCAGTTAAACTGAAATGAAACTATAGATGTAAGTTTATATTTTATTGTAATTGTATTTTATTAAGGAAATAAACAAGGCTGTATTATTATTATATATTATTCTATAGCTTCACCTTGTAAGAAAAACTTAGTGAATCTCTCTGTGTTAACTTAGTGAATTTCACTCTGTAATTATAAACTTTGTTGAAGGTGTGTAGATACCTTGAAATTTAATAATTAACCTGAACTGTGTTATCAGAAAATTTTCTCTCTTAGTATACCCTTAATCTTTGTTAAATTCTAAAAGTCAATTTGAAACATAATTACCTAACGTAGTACACTTTGTTGTAACTCAATTTACATTTTTACTTTGTAATTGATCCCTATCTGTGCCATTTTATCTGTATAATTGTTGTAAGTAAATTTTTACATAATGGCACAGATGAAAAAATATATTAATTATTTAAGAAAGGATGAACTTGCTAACGAGCTGTCCCACATGGGTATTTCAGTGGAACCGGAAACGACAGTGTCTGGCCTTCGGAGTGAGCTAAGAGCGGCACACCGACTCGTCCGTCGAGGTAGCATCAAAGCGAGTGCTCCGGTACCCGCTGATGCATCGGCTGAGCTCTTGATCTGCCTCCCAAGGTGTCCGAGCTGGAGGAGGCTATTCAGTCAGGTGACATCTTCATTAATAAGGGTAGTCGTCTTAGGGTGTCTATCAGGGCCAACTACTTATTGAGTAGGTTAGCTCGTTGTGGTCTGGATTGCCCCGACCTGGTGGATATTCGTGGTAGGCTAGTGAAGATCATCGCTAGGGCTGAACCCAGTAGTGATTCTGAATCCGAAGGTTCGGATGATGATGGTGATGATCCTTCGGGTCGTGACCAGGTGGAATATACTTCACCAGTAGTGAGAGAGGACCGCTCGGTGCGAGCTAGTTCAAATAGGAATAGTTCTACATGTAACATAGTGTATAAAGAACGTCCCCTTAACTTATGTTCATTTAACTTAAAATATGATGGTTCTACTTGTGTACGTGTGTTTTTAGAGAGATTAGAGGAACTTAGATGTGCTCGGGAGGTTACTAAGCCTAGACTCCTTATGGCTTTCTCCGACCTGTTGGATGGACCGGCTTTGTCTTGGTTCCGTACAAACAAAGCTAACTTTATCTCATATGAGGACCTTATTAGTGAGCTTAGAGATACCTTTGATATTCCTGATTATGATTACCGCCTCAGGAATGAGATAAGACAGCGTACACAAGCCCGCTCTGAGTCCTTGGTTAACTATATATGTACAATGCAAGCCATGTTTTCAAGGTTGTCATGTAAGATGCCCAGTGAGGAACAGCTGGACATTCTCATGCACAACATTAGACCTGACTACATGAAGGAACTGGCCTTGCATGATGTCAACTCTGTAGATGACTTGAGACGTTTGGGTAAGCGCTTGGAGCTTGCGCGTACTAGGGCAGACGCTTTCCATGAGCCTGCTCTTGACAAGTTTGAGATTTCATCTGACTTACACCAGCTTAAGAACAAAGGTGTACAAAAGCCCGCTAAGCAGGTGTCTGCAGTGGAGACGCCGGTTACCCCCCACGATCGCAAATGCTTTCGTTGCGGCGGGGGCGGTCACACTGCATACAGCTGCACACAGTCAGGGGAGCTGGTGTGTTTCCGGTGTGCTCTCAAAGGAGTCAAGACCCCAGACTGCTCACACTGTACTAGCAAGTCAAAAAACGCGTAGGCCAGGGCCTTATTAGGAACTCTGTGCATTACTCTGTATCTGAGTCTATTTCTGATAAGGTCCTGTTTCCTAAACGGGATAGTGACATTAGACCGTATCTAGTTGTTAAGGTTTTAAATTTAAATGTCTTAGGCCTTCTAGATTCCGGTGCCTCCTGCTCTATACTAGGTAAGGGAGCGCACCGCATCTTCTTGGAACTGGGTTTTGATCTTGTGAGTATCAATCCTACTTTTCGTATTACAACTGCAGACAGCACTCGCTTGCAATGTCTGGGTTGTATCTCTTTGCCAATTGAGTACAATTCGGTTATCCGAGTTGTCAAGTTCTATGTTGTCCCAGGTATAACCACCTCCATGATATTTGGTGTGGATTTCTGGCAACAATTTAAGTTAAGTGATAAATTAATTTTACAAAATATTAGCCTTGATAGTTTTAGTGATAATAATCCTATAGAGTCTGTGTCCCTTAACGGTGGCCTCGAGGATTACGACAACCTGACAACTAAACAAAGGTGTGTAATCAACGAGGTCATTGAAAAATTCGACTCGTTGAACACTGATAAGGTGGGTTTAGGTCGGACCTCACTTGTGCACCATGTCATTGACACTGGTGACAGCAAGCCGATCAAGCAGCGTTATTATCCGCTCTCTCCCCTTAAGCAGAAGGCCCTGGAAGCCGAGCTGGACCGAATGCTGGAGATGGGAGTAGTGTCCCCGTCTCAGTCCGCCTGGAACTCTCCAGTGGTCATGGTGGAGAAGGCGAACGGCGACCTCAGATTGTGCTTGGACTCTCGCAAGCTGAACTCTGTGTCTAAGAGTGACGCCTACCCCTTACCCTATATCAATCAAATCTTGGACCATCTTAATAATGCTAAGTATTTAACCTCTGTAGATCTGAGTGCGGCCTACTGGCAGATTCCATTCGACTCACTCCAGTCTGCTGAGAAGACTGCTTTTACGGTTCCCCGGAGAGGATTGTTCCATTACAATTCCATGTGCTTCGGTCTTGTCGGGGCCAGTGCCACGATGCAACGCCTCATGGACCGTCTGTTTGGTCCCGAGTTCGACAACAAGGTATTTGCGTTTCAGGATGACATAGTCTGTGTGTCCAGCACCTTTGAGGAGCATGTAGAGCTCTTACATAGAGTCTATCAGCAACTCAAGGATGCTGGCCTAACAATTAACATGAAAAAATCCCACTTTTGTCGGAGTGAACTCAAATACCTGGGGTATTATGTGGACAAACATGGCTTACGGACAGACCCGGGTAAAGTTGAGGTTATCCTCAACTATCCCACCCCTTCTAACCCTAAGGAGGTTAAGAGATTTCTGGGAATGGCCGGCTGGTATCGTCGCTTTGTTAACAACTTCTCGAAGATTAGTAAACCTCTGTGCAAACTCACTTCTACGAACCTTAAGTTCGAATGGACCCCTGAGGCTGAACAGTCCTTTAACCTGCTAAAGTCAGCCTTGGTTTCTGCCCCTATATTAAAAATGCCTAACTTTGAGATGCCCTTCCGCATTCTTAGTGACGCGTCAGCTTACTCAGTTGCTGCTGTACTGACACAAACTCACGATGGTGTTGAGCACCCTATCGCCTACTGTAGCCGTTCTCTCAACAAGAACGAGGTGAACTACAGCACAACTGAGCGAGAACTTCTGGCCGTGATTTTCGCTTTGGAACAATTTCGACAGTACGTCGAAGGCCAAAAATGTACGGTCGTCACGGATCATTCATCTCTTCTGTGGTTCCATAAACTGAAAAATCCCACGGGTCGTCTAGCACGTTGGAGCATGAGGCTCAGTCAATTCGATTTTGACATAGAGCATCGAAAAGGTAAAGACCACGTTGTACCTGATGCTCTGTCTCGTATCAAAATTGATTCCCTCGATGCAGTACCCACTAAAGACCCGTGGTATGACCACACCATGAATAGTGTTCGGAAGAACCCTAGGAAGTCACCAAATTATGACATTCGTGACAACCTTCTATATAGGTTAACTAAAAATAAATATTCTTTGACTTCAGACTTTGACTGGAAGCTGGTGGTACCTCAGGAGGATCGCTTGCCCCTGCTCTCTAAGTACCACGATGACACACTTAGTGCCCATGGTGGCGTTTGGAAGACACATAAAAGGTTAGCCCTAAATTATTACTGGCCCAAGATGTACGAGGACGTCAAAGAATATGTTGGGAATTGCGAAACATGCAAGCAGTACAAACCCGTAAATACGTCTCGTCCCGGCCTAATGGGTAGCCCGAAGCGGGTTTCGAAGCCATTCGAAGCTATCTCTGTCGATCTGCTTGGTCCCTTTCCCACTTCGAGCAATAGAAACGTACACCTGATCGTGGTCTCCGACTACTTTAGCAAATACGTCATGTTGTGCCCTGTTCGGGTGGCCACAGGCGCTGTAGTCGCGAGGTTCATAGACAGAGATGTACAAAATGGTTTTAAAAAAGCATTTAAATACAAAATGCAAAATACTTTTCAGATTTACTATTTCAAATGCAAAATACCAAATAGTTTTGCGTTTTGTATTTCAAATGCTAAATGCAAAATAGGTATTTTCAAAATACTTTTTTAAAATAAAATACTTTTTTACCAAATTTCACATACATATTTTTATTTATTTTAGGTATTTATCATGAGAAATAGAGACACAATGCCGAGCCGAATAAAAACGTCTAATATCATGTCACCTTATGAACATGACCATGTGGTCATATTTATCAGTACACGTATCAATAAATTCTGTTATGTTATTAATAATAATAATACTCACTTAAAATAATGTAAAAAACTAGACTAACGAAAAGAGAGCCATGGCTCCATTTTGTGGCTTGTGTGGCCATTTATTTGGGTTGATTGTGTATCTAGTTCTTATTTTATTATTATTATACTTTTCTTTTATTAGGTAATAATAATAACAACTGGACTGGTATTGGTAAAAAGTGAAAAAATAAAATAAACATCAATATTTATTTATTACGCTTTTTAGCAATACCGGTTGTTCGAATACATCATCACTCATTTTTCTTCTGTGAGGTCTCATAATCATTCGACCGTTTTTTTTAACGAGAGGGAAAAGCCATCATGGATGCTATGCCGGACTCCTACCGACTAAAAAACCTCACGTAACGCCCAACAGTCTATGGCTGGGAGCCCCGGGTAAGCCCTCGGAAGGATGTCCCAGGACTTGGAGTCTTCAGACCCACGGCCACCATTGCGGCTTCGCCTAGGGTGTAGTTCGGATGCTATCCCGCGTCTTTGGTTTCGGGTGTGATCCCGCTTTTAGGGGGGCGTACGTGAATTTCTCACGTCACGCTGCCGTCATGGGCCTCCTTCTGTAAGGACGGTGAGCAGCCCTCTCACCGTCCTCAGGCCCCCGGTCATGGAGGTCGACAGTCTTCTGCGAAGACACGTTGGCGGCGCCCAAGCCGCCGCCGACTTGACTGCGGAACCCGGGTGGGAAAGTTCTCTCGCGTTCCCGTCCCGCCGGCGCCGGCGCCGCCTCTTTCACGAGCATGACCTGCTCACAGAAAGAGGCGGCGCAGTCCCACTTACTCCCGCTGGAGATCATGGCTAGCACCATGGTCTCGAGCGAGAGAGTAATCATCCCACCGTACGAACAATTTCGTTCATTTCATTTTGTTTGGCTGGTGATGTTGGCTGAACTTAATCACAAAGTATTTTGCATTTTGAAATGAATTTTAAAAATGCAAAATACATCTCGAAAGGTATTTCAAATAAAATACAAAATGCTTTTTAATAAAAGGCATTTAAATTCAAAATACAAAATAGGTATTTTGCATTTTGTATTTGCATTTTAAATAGAAGTATTTCAAATAAATCACATCTCTGTTCATAGAGAAGAGTGTGTTTCTCGTGCACGGAGTCTGCAAGACTATTTACATGGATAATGGCCCTCAGTTTGTGAGTAAGCCATTTAAGGATCTGTTGGCTAAATACAATGTACCTAATATATATTATAACCCTAGGTATCATGCCCAAACTAATCAGGCGGAACGAGCTATTCGTAATGTGGTTCAAGCGATCTCATGCTATGTGAAGTCACAACACAAGTCTTGGGATCAGTTCTTGGTTGAGATACAGTGTGCTTTAAACACTGCAGTTAACGAAGCAACTCGTTTCACCCCTTACTTTTTGGTACATGGTAGGGAATTTATTGGGGATGGAGTGTTATACAGGCAGACAGATATTGCGTGCCATCCTACTTCAGTCTCTGTAGACGATCCATCAGCCTTCGGTGTCAAGCTGAGAGAAATACAACGCATTTACGACCAGGTGAGGAAACATTTGAACGTTGCCCACCAGCGTAATGAAAAGTATTACAACCTCAGAAAAAGGCATGTAGAGCTGAAAGTGGGACAGATAGTTTACAAACGCACGTTCTACCTGTCCAACAAGGCCAAGAATTTTACTTCTAAGCTAGCCCCTAAGTTCCTTAAATGTGTGGTGACTGCTAAACGATCCCCTTTAGTATATAGGCTGTCAGATCTGGACGGTAAGGATCTTGGGGAGTACCATATCAAGGACATCCTGAAGTATCAGGAGGAGCAGTCTCCAATACCTAACGTAACTACATAGCACTGTTTCTCTAGTTTATTAAACCAGTGCGATGTGATCATTATGTAAGACTATTTTAATCTTTTGTTTGTATTTCTATATGTGTACGTGACTTTAAATTGTCACGTTGTAGTTTCTTCTATGCACCGCACCGAGCGTTTTTCTCTCATTCGCTCTACAATATCCTGAGAGCTTGTGTAGTGTTAGGGTATCAGCAGCCAGTAAAGGGAGCATTCGTCTTCTATGAAGGGCATTAGACTCTAGGTACTTAGCCTGTCCGGTACACGAGTCAGTGTCTAGGTAGGTGTATAGGAGGATCTTTCTTTGTTATTGTAATGGTAGCAGTCAGCTTGGGGTTGAAGTACCTAGCTGGTTGTCTTTGTTTATTAGTTAGTACGTTTCTGTTTTCTTTATTGTGTATTTCCAGCGTGTCATATCCGCAGGAAATACTATTAAAGGGGGGGTGGTTGTAACATTTATTTTCTATGAGTGGCAGTGTCTGGTCTCTGGCTGGTCAATACTAATTGACCGTGTCAGTGCGCCATGATCGATTCATTGTTTTTTTGCTGTGGTAACAGCTGTCTCAAGGAAACGGACGTTAGTCTATGGGTTTTTTTGTGATGGACGGAGGAATTGTGCGTAGCAAACTGGTTTAAAGTCTTCCAGAGTATTCGATAGTGAGGGTATAAATAGCCCTGCTATGAAGTTCACGGTCTCTTCTAACATCATAAGTTTTCCGATTCACATCTTAGTTAATGTTGAGCTCTGATGATTTAGCGCACCTCATGTGTTGCGAGGTTATAGTTTGACGCAGGCACTGTACAAACCTGAGGACTTGTTGAGGAATATAGCCTAGGTTCTACTTTCCTCAGAAAGAATAAGTTTCTGTTTCAACCTACACCCGGGACCGGTAAGTGTCATTTCTTGTTTGCAAAGCGGTTCGAATTTCGTCGGTCGCGATGTCAGTTATTTCATTTGTCGTTTACTTGTCATAACAGGGTTTTTTTACTACGGGGAACAGCGGCCCGTCCACGGTTGGCAGAGCCACATCCAAAGACACGTGGACTGCACGAGCGAGGGGCTTTGAGAGGAATCAGCCGCCTCCACGTGGCATGCTCGTGCTGTGCTGCTCTCAGATTAACTCAAGGCCAGTAATTGTCATGTCACCCTATTACAAGTGTAGTTAGCTGCTTACCCGTTCTACCTGCTCACGCGGCAGTGGTCTATTGAGTGGAATTAGTACCTAAGCCCTGACTATATTTCTGTGTACCTGTGATATTTGTGTATATCAGTGAATAAGCTCTCTGTGTGTCTCTGTGTATCTCTGTGTACTTAGTAAATATATGTGTGTACACCCTATTGTCAGTTTTCGTTAGAGCCCTAGCCTACCCTTGCACACAGACTGGAAACTTAGAAATAAGGCGCCCTGGGATAGAGTTCTCTGCATAGCTACCTCGCGCTAGTTGGTGAGTAACACTGATCATCTTTGTGTTACAATATAATACAACCATTATATAATAAAAGATATTCTACTATTACAGTAACAACAATAACATAAAATACTGGAATTAAAGGAGAACGCCCAGAGATCGTTTCTTTTTGAAAACCCTTAATAAAAAGTGTATGGCCATCTAAGTAAATTGGTAAATCATGTAATATTTTTTTAACAATCTTTTAATTCAATCGATCAAAATCTTTTGTGGCGTTTTAACTATGATAATAATTCGTGGTTGTATCGTTTGTACGCGCCGCGGACTGACCAAATGAATGGTACTGACGTGACGAAGATGGCCGCCAATCGCAAATATCAATGTTGATGCAACAATCAAAGAGAATACAATACTACGTAACAATGTCGTTGAGATCATAGATTTAATATCGATAAATTCTAAATCTATGGTTGAGTTGGAAGTAGGTTCTATTAATAGCAGATTATTGTATTTTTTTAATATAAAATTGCATTCAAACTATTGTAAAAATCTAGGCTGGTGATATATTATTCACCGTGTTGCGAGCATATTAGACATTTGAACGAAATACGAACTGTCAAAAATTGAAAAGTTTTTAACAAAACGTCTTTTCGGTAACGAATGTGCGGTTTGATCTGATAAAAATGCCACTCATCCTCTTTTTTCGACAAACTCCAGAGACACTTCTAGTAAAGTTCCAACTCTTTACTAGAGAAGACAGTCAGTCTTCTCTAGTAAAGCTTGACTTAGGACCGTACTTGACTTTCAGTGTCCTAAGAGGACGAGGACCGAGAAAAATGACATAAACAGCTGAATATTAAATAATACAGGAATTGGCAGTATGGTTTTAAATACCTTTGCCTGTCCTTTGGACGAATAAAGCAACAACAACAACAACAAGGAAAAATGACAGTGAATTTTTCATGAAATTATTTTATATAAATCGGTGTGAAATGTTTATAATATATAAAACAATGTATGGTTCCATACAAAGTGATTATGATCAGGATTGATATTTAAATGGTATAATTAAGGAACAATCGAGATCCAATTTGTTTATTTACTAGATATATTATCTCAATAAGTTGATATGTGGTAAGTAAATACATTTTCAGGGTTTTTTATAAGTGTGATGGAACTATTACTTTTATCTTTTTTGAATTAAATCCATGTTCATCAATGTAACGATTACACTTTTTGTACAAATTGATTTGACGGATTGATGGACATTTGCTTCAAAACTAACCTCTAATTTGAACAGCAAAACGAAGAATGATAGAAAACCCTACAAAATAATAGAATATTTTTTATTTCCTATGAAAGTACGATATCCATCTAATTCAATCTCCGATTTTCGCTGTCATACTAAATTATTTGTTATGAAACGGCGGTCTATTAAAAGATGGGCAATCGCCTTTGGGGACAGCTACGTTAATAAAATAATGTTTTAGAAAATTTTCAAATTATGGAATACCCGTTTAGCCAAAAAAATTATGTAAATGCAAAAAAATGTTCAAATTTCGCATAGGCAATCCAGACTCGCATACGCCAAGGGCGTCTATTCCTTGAGGTAGCACGAATTTCGGGGGAGGCTACCTGCTAGCGGGAAACACCTTACAATAAAAATTATTAATTACCTAGGAGTCACTAGACCCAGCAAATCTGTAATACCACAAATAAGCTATCAACTGCCAGGACAATTAATTAAGTTCGGGCGCCATGACACGCTTCTGGGAAGTCCAGAGTGTTCCCAGGAGTTCCCAGGCGGTTCAGTAGTTTAGGTAAGGTAAGATAATTTGTCCTGGAGTCAATAATGCAAGTACTACAGAGTATTATTACTTTTATTGTAATTCCACAATATTAAAACTTATATCTAACTTAAAAACTAGGTACTCATCCGGATTCTGGGGATGGGACTTCCTTCTTCCAGGATATGTAACCATATGGCTCTACGCCTATATTTTCAATAAATAGGTAGTTGCTTAGTTAATTGTTGCCATACAGGTACAGGCAGGGATTTCTAAACCCAAAATTGGAAGCTCATTCTGTAAAGAACAATAAATATTTTATAAGGGTGTGATATGTAGTTTCGAATGACGTTCTTGCGACGCACGCTACTGCGAAAAATAATTCAAGTGGTACGCATTTGCGAAAGGCCGCTGTATCGAAAATCGCTAAATCGAATGACGGACTCGCGAACATGCTGTCTCAATAGTCCTTTTATCGAAATCCATTGTTGCGATTAGAGTGCCTATGCCTATTCAAATCCATCGTATGGGAATCGAACTCACGACCTCGATGAGGAACAGCAACTTACGATAGGCTCGATTAGATTCGGAAGGAAGAGAAATGAAAATAGTAGATTGTTAACCGAGGGTGGAAAGAATCAATTCCCGAGGTATTTAGACGCCCGAGCGCAGCGAGGGCGGCTATAGTCCGAGTCGGAATTGATTTTTTTACCCGTGTTAAACACTCTTCTTTTCATTTCAAATACGAGGAAAATAAAACTAATAATAATATTCAAACCTTACCCTTAAAGATTATTACCAATTGTTTTGAATTCTGTTACAGATACATAACAACTACACTACATTATGTCGACTTTTTTAAATTTTAAATATGGAACTCACCGCGTAATTGTTGCAGAGATCCCGCTCTAAGAAATTTTCGCTAAGTTCACACTGGCTGTTTGGAAAGTCGCATGGCCGCAGCACTTTTTTTTTACACAAAATCTATCTTCACTATCACAGCTGACCTGTCAGCATTCTATTTTTAAAGTTCATTCTGGCCCTTAGGTGGGAAGTAATTTGTATGAGTTTTTCCCTCCCTAGGGAGGGAAACAGCATTTTCCACCCAATAGTCAGATCAAGAAAAGTGTGCTTCAAGCTGTAATCCTCACCTTTGAAATCTCAATGAAAACGAATTTTGACAATGCCAAAAAATAGTCGTGAAATAGTCGTAAATAGTCGTACATGTAAAAAAAATAGTCGTATTATAGTTTCGGCGTTATAGCTATAGGTTAGTGAGGATTATGGCTTGAACGTCAAGCTGTAATCCTCACCTCTAGTGCAAGCAAACGGTTAATGCTATCGAATTGGTTTAGGTTCCAAAAAATAGTCGTGAAATAGTCGTAACGACATGCCAAATCTCAGAAATAGTCCATAAGCGGTTCCCGAGATATGAAGGTACCCGGTGAGGATTATGGCTTGAACCTTTAAAAACTTCAAATTTCTCCGGAACGACTGCGAGTTTCGGTTCAAAGTTTGTGCCAAAAAATAGTCGTGAAATAGTCGTAAGAAGCTATAATAAATTTGAGTTGATTTAATGTGAAAAAAAAAACTTTTTATTTTCCCTACATTTCTATTGATGTACAGTCGTGTACAAAATTTGCAACTTCCAATGATACTAGAGGAAGTCACGTGGTTTTATCCGCGTAGTTCGCGTTCCCATCGGAATGCGGGAATAAAATAAAGCCTATGTTTACCGGGAAGAGTGTGGCTTCCCACCCAACAGTGAAAGAATTTTTCAAATCGGTGAAGTAGTTTCGGAGCCTATTCGATGCAAACAAACAAACAATCAAATCTTCTCTCGTTATAATATTGGTACAGAATTAGATTATTGGGAAATATTCCGCTTAGTATAATAATATTTCTTCAAATGAGACGTTTTCCATACCAGCAGTTATAATGTAAACATTTATGATTTGTAACCTTATTTTTTTTTTTACGGGAGGAAAAATGCTCAGAGGATGTTATGCCGGACTCTTACCGACTAAAAAACCTCACGCAACGCCCAACAGCCTGTGGTTGGGAGCCCCGGGAAGCCCTCGGAAGGATGTCCCGGGACTCACAACAGACCTACGGCCTCCGCTGTGGGCGAGGGCCCAGGGGGTGGTTCGGGTGCTATCCCGCGTCTTTGGGGGGTTTCGGGTGTTATCCCGCTTCTAAGGGGGGGCATGTGTGAGTTGCTTACGTCACGCTGCCGTCATGGTCCTGCTTCTGTAAGGACGGTGAGCGACCCTCTCACCGTCCTCAGACCCCCGGTCATGGAGGCCGATAGTCCTCGGCGAAATCACGTCGGCGGCGTCAAGGCCGCCGACTGCGGAACTCGAGTGGGAGAGCTCTCTCCCGCACCAGGCCTGCCGCCTCCTTCACGAGCATGACCTGCTCGCAGAAAGAGGCGGCGCAGTCCCACTACATCGCTCCCATACAAAAGCGAAAATACCTATGGTATATTAGCCTACAAAATTTTAATAATAATACCTGCTGCTTAGAACGAGAAGAATTGCACCTTAAACACGTGCTCATAGCGTCGAGGCTATGTTGCCCACCGTGCGAATGACGTCATCGTGAGAATGCGCTAGGGTTGTTATTGTAATACAACGAATGTTACGAATCAACCATGTTTTTTATTAGTCAATCAAATATGTTTTAGTTTTGTATTTTTGTTCCCTTTTTCGGAATTGAAAATTTCACAGTGTAAAATATTCTAAATAATTTAAATAAATAATCATAAGGAAAACAGGAGCAAAGCGATGGAAAATCAACGTATTTTAACATTTGTAGTACGGCAATGAATAAAAAATTCCTTTGTTTTTTTTACTTTTACACCCATCTACTGTACAATAGTTACCTGGATTGGGCATTTCGAAGCATTATAAAAATAGTAAACATTCTACAAACATAAAAAATCAGATTAGATCGAAATACAGACAGAAATTAGCACAGATTTTACATAATGAATCAGCAGCTTCGGTTCGATACAAAATGGCTGCCGAATTAATGAAAGCCAATGATAAGGAACCTCCAGTTTTACCCAAATTACATAATGTACAGCAAATAAAGCACGGAAGTAAAAAGGCAGACAATTTTCATTCAAATCCTATTTTATCCCATGCAGCAATAAGTGAGACACCACCATTTAATAAATGTGTTAGATTTGTGTCAGCCAAACCATTTTATACATTCTATTGGACTGAAGATCAATTAAAGTATTATAAAAAGTGTCAAAATTAGTTGAATTATGTTAGGGTTTCAATAGACGCCACAGGTTCAATATTTGATAAAAATCTTCGAACAATAGTCAACGAACATACACAGTTAGCATTTGAAACCCAAGGGCCACTATTTTTGTACGTTAATAATAACATGGGAATATAAAGACTGATCAATGCAAATATTTTTTTTAGGATAGTCTGAGTATAATCTGTTTGTTTGTTTATCTGTATAGAATATGACAATACTAGTCCACAAGTGTTTCTGACACTGCCAATATTGTATTTATTACTAATAATTGTTACTTGTTTATATGTAATAAGTGCTATTTTAATACATATATGGTAGTAGAACATTGCTGTGATTATACGAAGGAAACAACTGTGATAATTATGATTAAAACTTGTTATAAAAGTACTAGACCAGTAGTAAGATTTTATGACAATGACAGGATATTTTGACTGCTTACACTTAAATTAGTACTTAATTTAAGTAGTATTATACTTTTATTCGATGTAAGTAATTAAAAAATGTTGGTGTGTGATTCGTTGTTAGATTTTATGATTTTAGAAAATGCATTGAACCTACAAGCGCCATCTAGAAATTTTCTAGAAACGCCAACAGATATTGAACTGACTATGACAATTGTGATCAAAACTAATTGCTGTGTTATAAACATACAGAGAGATTTAAACAAGTGTACGTATTTGCAAGCTTTCGGTTGTAATAAATAAGGATACAAATCATAAGTGTTTGTTTTTTGTTTAATTATAACTGCTGGTATGGAAAACGTCTCATTTGAAGAAATATTATTATATTAAGCGGAATATTACCCAATAATCTAATTCTGTACCAATATTATAACGAGAGAAGATTTGATTGTTTGTTTGTTTGCATCGAATAGGCTCCGAAACTACTTCACCGATTTGAAAAATTCTTTCACTGTTGGGAAGCTACACTCTTCCCGGTGAACATAGGCTTTATTTTATTCCCGCATTTCCATGGGAACGGGAACTACGCGGATAAAACCGCGTGACTTCCTCTAGTATCATTGGAAGTTACAAATTTTGTACACGACTGTAAATCAATAGAAATGTAGTGAAAATAAAAAGTTTTTATTTTCACATTAAATCAACTCAAATTTATTATAGCTTCTTACGACTATTTCACGACTATTTTTTGGCACAAACTTTGAACCGAAACTCGCAGTCATTCCGGAGAAATTTGAAGTTTTTAAAGGTTCAAGCCATAATCCTCACCAGGGTACCTTCATATCTCGGGAACCGCTTATGGACTATTTCTGAGATTTGGCAGGTCGTTACGACTATTTCACGACTATTTTTTGGAACCAAAACCAATTCGATAGCATTAACTGTTTGCTTGCACTAGAGGTGAGGATTACAGCTTGACGTTCAAGCCATAATCCTCACTAACCTATAGCTATAACGCCGAAACTATAATACGACTATTTTTTTTACATGTACGACTATTTACGACTATTTCACGACTATTTTTTGGCGTTGTCAAAATTCGTTTTCATTGAGATTTCAAAGGTGAGGATTACAGCTTGAAGCACACCAAGAAAACACTATTTTCCGAGTATGAGAAATGAAAAATAAATTATCAACTCTTTACTATTATTAGAGGTACTTATAAAAAAAACAATCAAGTTTTTACGTAACAAAATAACAACAACTTACAGTATCCGAAGAGGATAAATTTAAACATTAGATAAACGAGTTACAACTCTATAAAAAGAAATAAAAAAGTACTTACAAAATCAGTATTACTCGTTAGGTAACAAAAATACTTAATCAATATCAATAGGTACACTATAGTAAAATCGTAACAGGTCACTGTCTGTACTTTGAAGATACATAAGAAATAAATTATAGGGGTACTTTATGAATGCAATAGAACCCAAAATAATATTGTTTAGAATTTAAGGGTGTTTGTCTGTACCTACGTTTGTGCACGATAATCTCAGCAACCGCTCTGCCGATTGTGTTGCGGTTTGCTCCACTTAACATTTAGTGTTTTTGTGTTTCATGTCAATCGGTTTATAAATAAAAAAGTATTATCAATCTAAAGAATCAAAAGCATATAAAATGCAGCATACGAAGTCGCGGGCAACAGTTAGTACCTAATTAAATCTCATAAAAAGAACATAAGTCTGTAACATTAAATAAACTCAGTATAAGCGAGTGTTTAGAGCTAAAGCTTTTATAAAATCCAAAGTGGTCATAGTATTTTTCTTTTTTAAAATGGCTCAATAGAATTTTCTTTCATTTTTATTTTCTTTGGTGGCGGAGTCTGTGGAATATTACCCAAAATTCGTTCAATTTTGTGCATTGTGGTTTTTTGTTCGTCAATGAGCTTTTGAAGACAGGCGTACAAACCCAGTTTTCGATTTTCCATTAAACTATTCCATGGCCGGTGCCAAGCTTCCACGCTATTTTGGGTTCGCGGAAGATGCAAATGATTGTGTCTCTCAACGGACCACAAACTAGGTGGAAACAACGGTTGCATTATTGCTTATATTACTTATTGGCCGAAAAGAACGATTAGTATTCATTGTATATGTTTTATGTCACACGCTGCAGCAAATCAACAAACTAAGTTCAAGAAGGAACATAGGAATACAAAATAGTATAGTAGTTTAACAAATGTTTACGTAGAAAGAACAAATAAATTTTAATCAACCTACGTAAATTTATATGAACTGTTGTGATAGCATGATTATAATATGTGCTTAGAACATGGACCATGGCATAGAACTTGAATGTTATAAGTTTATCATAACGGGAAGCATACATTATACTAGATATTATACGGATCACAATAATTACATGACTAATGGGTATTATTCATAGCCGGTCTACATAACTCAGTCTAGTCTAGTTCTATTCTAGTTAACGTAGGTAGTTTTTAGTAATCATCGAGGTCGTCAGTTCGATTCCCATACGATGGATTTGAATAGGCATAGGCACTCTAATCGCAACAATGGATTTCGATAAAAGGACTATCGAGACAGCGTGTTCGCGAGTCCGTCATTCGATTTAGCGATTTTCGATACAGCGGCCTTTCGCAAATGCGTACCACTTGAATTATTTTTCGCAGTAGCGTGCGTCGCAAGAACGTCATTCGAAACTACATATCACACCCATTTTATAAACACCCTCTTCAACCTATAGATATTCCCTAAACTTTCCTTTCGCTATTAATTTTTACTCCCCATTTTAAAACCCTTAATATAACAAAAGAACGTTACCCCCTTCATAAATTTCACAAACGCCTGCCTAATATAATAAATTTACAAAAAATATTTTTTGTACACGAAATTACCCACACTTAATTGACTAAATAAAAATTACGCAATTGATGCTTACCAGAGCTTCCGTTTACAAATATATGAATTTATATTTCGTTTAAATACTTGGACTATGTAAGCCACTCACTGGTATTTCAGTGGAAATAGTTTAGAGAATAATTACTTTCATATAAAATTTCTTCGACTGATGAAGTAGCAAAAATAAAATAATTTTAGTTAGTTCCTGATTCGTCGCATTCTACAAATGCGCACGCTTATATATACGTCTTAAATCCCCCAGAAACCCTTTCCATCAACTTCCCCTTCTTTGACACTACTAGGATACACCCAACTAACTACCTAACTATAACTACCTATAAGCATGTAAATAATATGCTTATAGCGCCTACCAAATATTTATAGCAATTCACTTGCGTGTAACGCTACACCCCTCTGCTTACAGAGGGGCATCCGAGAGCGGAATGACGCAATTAGGTTTACCTACAATTCCTTCAGGAGTTCAGGGAGGGGGCAGCCCATCAAGCCCCCCCGTGGAGAGTCCCGATGTAACGGGGCGACCCTTTGCCGGGCCGCAGTGATTTATCCACCGGCCTACCCTGCGACCCGATTAAGGCGAGGCGGAACACCGCGGGGTTTAGTGGGTAGAACGGTCCCACACAACGGGCCGTGAGTCCCACACAAAGCCGCCTTGCTCCCCGAAACAAGGCGGCGAAGTGCCTAACCTGCAGTCCCCGCGCAAAAAAGAAAAAAACTGGATAAAATTGTCATCGGTAAAAACTAACAGTGCAACCGTGATGGTGTCAGTTTCCTTGACATCAAAACTGCAACTGTTTGTTTGCCGTGCACATCCTAGTAAAAAAACACTTCGCATGATAAGGCGTGTTTCTTCTCTCTGTCCCTGTCCCACTAATGTATTACGCATATGAACGGTTTCACTTCCTCCAAACTAAATAAAGAGCGACTCCTTGTGATGTGACTATTGATATGCGAGGCGAAGAAAGGACTCTTCTATTATAAAAAAAAATGTCTACTAAATGCTAAGACTCGTGGCAGTCGGTGACATAAATCATTTTCGTAACAGGGATGTGTACGCGCAAATTACTGGACTATCAATAATATGGAATGCATGTACTTAATCGATACACAAAACATGGGCTTACTAATGGCTTTCGTACCTACAAGGATTTCAGACAAGTCGCCATAGTAAATATTTTTCCTGATTAAAAGACCTCTCCAAAACCACCACACACATTGCTATTCAAGCGGGTACCAAAATGCCCATCCTCCTTTCTGTTCAACGGGAATGATATTATATGCCCACATGTCACCTTATAGTTAATGTTCTACATTTGCCAAGTACAAAAAAGAAAATAATCGCTAGAGTTGAGTAGGCCTTAATAGCTTAATTGGATAAGCATCTGTCCTGGCAAGACAGAAGAGGCAGGTTCGAGTCCTGTTCAAGACTGACACAATGTTTCCATCAATGCCATTTATCGTCCCACAGAAATATAGTCAAATATGTCAATCCCTACTAATATTATAAATGCGTAAGTAACTCTGTCTGTCTGTCTGTTACGCTTTCACGCCTAAACGGCTGGAGCGACTGAGATGAAATTTGGTATAGAGATAGTTCGAGGCCCTGGAAAGGACATAGGCTACTTTTTAACCGACTGCGCAAAAGGAGTGTTATGATTTTACTTTTTAACCGACTGCGCAAAAGGAGGGTTATGATTTTACGCGATAACGACTTCTACGCGGTCGAAGCCGCGGGGAATAGCTAGTAAACTGTATTTCTGTTGAGGGCTACGACATTCTACAATAAGGAGACAGATTCTACAGACAATCGTACTAATTACTGCCCGTACAATAACGCCATACTGTCATCTGTTACACTGCGACGTCCAATCACACTACTCTGTGACGAGGTGAAATCTTGTTACATATTCAGCGGTTGAGCTATTAAAATTGCTTTGCAGCGATGGTATATTCTGGACTGTCAATTATATTAAATTCTGCAGTTGCTGAGCAAGATCCGTTAGAAGATGACTACATCCAGCCATCAGATCCGGAAGAGCATTCAAGTGTCGTCGAGAAAGAAGAAAGCGAAGACATGCTCGGTAAGTTCACTTTTGTCATTCATGTTCGTGATAAATCTAAAAACTATTGCACCGATTTTCAGCTCTGTTTACCAAGGTCCCACTGTTTTGTTCCACCAATGGACATCAGGATCATACTGGGATCTCAGAGACTACCAGTTGGAATTAAAAAATTCCTTCACAGTTTGATAGTACGTTTATTTAGGATGGCTACATGCTATATAATTTCACACCAAGGCTGGATTCGACCAAAATCGGAGTAAAGCTCTTCTAGAGAATAACTTGTACATCTACATTAATATTATAAAGAGGAAAGATTGGATAGTTTGTTTGCATCGAATAACTTCAACGTTTACTCGTACATTCAACGTATTCCGAGAGTCCAGATTCGCGCGTGTTAGATTCGTCTCGTAGAGGGAAGGTATATCAATACATACATACGGTCACGCCTTTTATCCCCGAAGGGATAGCCAGAGGCATATTCTGTAAGGAGGGTATTAGCTTACAAATTATGAAATGAAAAGAAATGAAAATGAGATAAAAATATCTTTATTCTTGCCAAGATTTCCGATTCTACATTTACCGCCAGATTCGCAATAGGTAGAGTCTGTGAGAAAGAACCTGGCAAGAAAACACACAGCCACTCTTTTCAAAATCATGTCCTTTACAATATATAATCTAATTTCCTTAAAACGCTATTACAATTCATAGCAACACGGGTCATAAACAATCTTTATAAATTGTTCAGCAGGATAGTACATACATACATACATTATCTTCTAATCACGCCACAGTTAGTTTATGAATACCATCATTACAAACAATCAAATCGATCTATGGCAGTCCAGCACTGCTGGATGTAGACCTCTGCTAGTATACAACATAAATTACATATCACATCGGATCAGATAAATTACATAAGTTATTAATGAAAAACGTACCCTTAAGACGGCTGGCGACTGACTGTCCTGATCTAACATTATGTATCCCTTATATATTATACATTTGGCGCCCAAACAGCACTAAACTGTTTGCCTTTGTAAACAGTGTCAAATAAAATCCCCATACATAGAATCAAATGAGGCAATGTCATTAATAAACAAAGTAACATCTAAAATAACTTAATTTAATTATAAATGTGAAACATCATCGTATCTATTCAGTAATTACATTTAACATACATTACTCCATGTAATAACTTTTTCCCCTCGTGGTTTCGGGGACATGCGTTTTTTTTTTTTTTTTTTTTTTTTTTTTTTTTTTTTTTTTTTTATGCCCAGCTACCATGGATAGCTGGGTGTGTACCTAATATACCTCCGATGCTCATTTTTCGGAGTCTTTCCTAGTCTACTCAATTCATGCCAGTTCTCGCTATTGGATGGTCAAATTCATGCTTCATACTGTATCTTTCTATCATTCTGTCTTTCATTCCATTTCCAGGTGGGATGCCTGCTAATCTTTCTGTATTCTTTATTTATTGTTTTTCTTATATACTAGTTTCTAGGGTAGTAAATAATTCTTCCGCCTTCCTTCTCTCCTTTTTTCAGTTTTTGTCTTTTTATGTACTTTTATAACTTTACTTTACATTTACTGTATCTTTTACAGCTTTTAACAGCTATTCTTACATTTGTTTCTTAATTTCTATTCTCTTATTTGCTATTACATTTATTTCTATTTCTTATTACTATGACATTCTTTATTTTACTTAATTATGTTACAATAACTGCTTCTTACACAACAGTTTTTTAGGTTTCACATTTTTGTTACATCTATTTTTAGTTCCTTGTTTTATCTTCTACTTCTTATACATTTACCAGTTTTTTCTTATTTCTATTGTTGTTATACATTATAACATAATATTATATTATGTTACTGTAGGTTCACTTTTTAATCGACTCTATTTCTCAGATTTACGGTTTTACAAATTTCTGTACAGAATTTCAGGAACTTATTTCTGTTTTTGTCTTTCATGATGATTTTAAAGTTGTTTATCGTAATATCCATATCAATTTCTAATTCTGTGTTGTATCTTTGCCTCGCAAACGTTGGACAATCCACCAGCAAGTGAGTGATGGTTTCCTCAACTTGGGGGTCACAAGCGCACGATGGATTCTCCTTGCACTTGAAGCGAGTCAAGTACTCGGAGAACCCACCGTGCCCCGTTAGGACCTGTGTGGTGAATCTGTCTGGAGTGAATTTCCGAATAGCTCTGTACGCCTCCACCGCATTTGGGAAGAAGAGCCTTGTGATCGAGGCGGTGTCGCCGGACTCGTACCGCCGATTCCATTCGTCAAGAGTATCCATTCGGATGCTACGCTTGACGTACGAAACCGGACACAGGTCGTAATCCGGTGCCCGCCTCGACCGCAACGCTGCCTCTTTTGCCAGTTCGTCGGCCCTCTCATTTCCCTCCATCCCCGCGTGTGCCTTTATCCAGTACAAGTCAATAGATTTGCCTGCCAGAATACTTATTCTGAAATTTTTCCGGGCTTCTACAGCGAGGGGATGGAGACAATTGGGATTCGCGACGGTCTGGAGTGCTGCTGTCGAGTCGCTGAACACCCCGAAGGATCTAGCACTATGTTTGCAGATCATCCTTGTTGCCTCGCATATCGCCAGCAGTTCTGCCTGGTACACCGTGCAAAAAGACGGCAGGACAAGTTTGCGAGCAGCTGTCTCGGCCCCATCTTTCCACAATGAAAGTGCGGCCCCGACCCTGCCTGGGCACATGCGTTACTTCTCATGGAGTTAACGTTACACCCTAAGGGTGCAGTAGTGGCTTCTTCAATCAGATCCCTAAGATCCAATATCTTAGGGATTAACGAAAAAGCCCACATTAGGAGGAAGGGCCTAACGGTACTCCGTTCGTTGAGAAGCCCACCTGGGGTAGTACCTCCGCCCTTCAGAAGACCGCGGTAATAGTAACCTGACTCCGGTCGGGTTATGTTCTCCGTCGGTTAGCAGGGATCCAGAGCTCATTGGGGTGACATTGTGCCGGTGACGGTGAGACCATAGGCTTATCTGTCTCCATTGGCAGATCGAGGCGCGGAATATTGGTACGGCGATCAGGGAGACCCGGTGAAACGGTTGACCGCTGACCGCCCGCAGGCAGTACGGGACCCGAACCTGGGGATTACTTAATCTCCGCCCCAGGAGGCTGAACCAGCAGCCTGTGTTAAGTCCCTGGTGCTGTGGTCGTGCCGGAGGAGGATACCGGAGTGGACGCGGCTACTGCATCGGGGGGGGGGGGGGGGGGACCGGGGGCCCTTCCGTACGCCGTGCCAATCTACCGCATTACCTCTGTCTGCCTTCGGTGAGTTCGAGCCTCGCCTAGTCTCCTGCGCCACCGGCACAAAAGCGCCCCCTTCACCTTCTTAATTCCCCATATTTTTTAAGAACTATGACTAAATCTAAGAAAAAGAAAACGGTATCCACAGCGGCATCGTCGTCCACACTTGAAAAGCCGACCCTTCTTTTCTTAACGGAGACTCAGATCTTACGTCCGGGCGATACATCTTGCTTAATGTACCCTGGCTACAAGCTTGAGTACCACTTTAGGCAGAAAGCCGGGGTATGTATGTACGTCCGGGATGATGTCTGCTGTCGTCGTCTTACAAGCCTCGAAGACAGGGACCTGTCTACGTTATGGGCACGCTTGGATCACGGGGGCCACACTCGGATCTACGCGTGCGTGTATAGGTCTCACAGCGGTGGTAACACGGACACAGTTCGCCTTTTTGACCACCTGCAACAATCGACTGACAAGGTGATTGAGCAGTATCCCTCCGCGGAGATAGTGATTCTGGGGGATTTCAACGGACATCATGTTGACTGGTTGGGCTCCCGGACCACCGACTTTGCGGGGAAAGCTGCTCACGAATTTGCCCTGACCTATGGGTTCTCTCAACTGGTTAAATTCCACACAAGGATACCAGACAAGCAGAACGAGCATAGTGCATTGCTGGATCTCCTGCTGACAACGCGTCCGGACGGATACAGTGTTTCAGCTGATGCTCCGCTCGGATCGTCGGACCACTATGTCGTTCGGGCGCATGTGCCTCTCGCAAGGCCTGAACCACCTCGGCCCAAGGAGTGGCGACATGTATGGCACTATAAGTCAGCAGACTGGGATGGACTGCGAGAGTTTTTCGCGTCGTACCCATGGAGGCGGCTTTGTTTTGCCTCAGAGGATCTGGATTCTTGCGCTGCAGCAGTCGCTGCGGGGATCTTGGAGGGCATGGAATGCTACATTCCTAACCGTTGGATCCCTGTAGGAGCAAAAAAGCGACCGTGGTTCAATCGTCTATGCAGAGAAACTTTGATGTTGAAAGAATCTGCTTACAGGGCTTGGACCACGGCTCGTGCAAATTCAGATGCAAACATCTCTGAGGTGAGACGCAAATTAAATGCCGCCTCGAGGGTCAGCAAAAGAGCAATTGTCAGGGCTAAGTTCGATTTCGTCGGCAGAATTGGTGAGCGGCTAGCAGGCTACCCTTCAGGGAGTCGCGAATTCTGGTCGCTTGCCAAAGCTGCCGAGGGAAATTTCTGTCGGTCAGGTTTACCACCTTTACTTACCCGACCCGACGGTAATTTGGCCCAGAGCGCTAAGGAGAAAGCCGACCTTTTGGGTTTTCTCTTTGCCTCTAACTCGACCATGAGCGACGAGGGTGCTTTGCCGCCGGATATTCCGTGGTGTGGAACTTCCACGCCGGAAGTAAAATTTACACAGCGGAATGTCCGACGTGAGCTTTGATCCCTGGACGTTCATAAGTCGAGTTGGCCGGACGGTATACCCGCGGTGGTACTGAAGCAGTGTGGTCCAGAGTTGTGTCCGGTACTTACACGTCTTTTCACGCTTTCATATTCCAAGCAACAAGTCCCGGCGTCGTGGAAGATCGCGTAAGTGCATCCTGTGCCCAAGAAGGGTGACAGGACCGACCCGGCCAACTACAGGCCTATAGCCGTCACCTCCCTTTTATCTAAGGTGATGGAGCGTGTAATTAATACACAGCTCCTGAGGTACCTAGAGGAACACGACCTGCTCAGTGACCGGCAGTACGGTTTCACGGTCGTTCGACGGGCGATCTTCTGGTGTGCCTCACACACCGATGGGCGACGGCTATCGAGAGTAAGGGCGAGGCTCTAGCAGTGAGCCTCGACATCTCTAAGGCCTTTGACCGGGTCTGGCACCGTGGTCTTCTTACGAAATTGCCCTCATATGGACTGCCCGACAGATTATGCGGATGGGTGTCCAGCTTCCTGGCCGGTAGAAGCATCAGGGCCGTCGTTGACGGCAGCTGTTCAGACTGCATGGCCATAAACGCTGGAGTACCGCAAGGCTCAGTGTTGTCCCCTACTCTGTTTCTGCTGCATATCAATGACATGTTGTCTATTGACGGCATTCATTGTTATGCGGACGACAGTACGGGGGAGACTTGTTACACGGGCCGCCCCGGTATCTCTCGGGACACAGTGAAGGAAAATCGTGAACAGCTTGTGTCTGAAATCGAGGCTTCTCTTATTAGAGTGTCCGATTGGGGTAGACAAAATCTTGTCCAGTTCAACCCTTCCAAGACACAAGCGTGTTTTTTTACCGCTAAGCAAACCCCAATTAATGTAGCGCCGCAATTTCAGGGCACATCTCTTTCCATCTCCAAAAGTATAGGGATCCTTGGCGTTGACATCTCCAGTGACGTTCAGTTCCGTAGTCATTTGGAGGACAAGGCTAAGCTGGCGTCCAAGAAGCTAGGTGTGCTCGGCAGGGCGCGGCGGTACTTCACTGCTGCGCAAACACTGCTTCTGTATAAGTCGCAAGTGCGGTCGCACATGGAGTACTGCTGTCACCTTTGGGCGGGGGCACCTGAATATCAGCTTCGTCCATTTGACTCGGTGCAAATACGTGCTGTAAGAGTTGTCAACGATCCTATACTTACAAGTGGTGTGGAACCTCATCGCGACAGGAGTGACTTTGCCTCCTTATGCGTGTTCTACCGACTGTACAATGGTGTGTGCTCTGAGGAATTGTTTGATATGATGCCCACGGCTAATTTCTATCACCGCACCGCTCGCCACAGACAGGGAGTTCATCCTCACACTCTGCGTCCGGAGCGTTCCAGCACGGTTAGATCCGATAGGGGTTTTCTTCCGCGCACGCTTAGGTTGTGGAATGATCTCCCTGCCTCGGTTTTCCCAAACGCCTACTACTGGGGTTCTTCAAAAGGGGTCTTAGAAGGTTTTTACAGGGTCGGCAGCGCGAGTGTGGTGCCTCTGGTGTTGCAAACGTTCATAGGCTGCGGTGACCACCGGTCCTTCTGGTGGGCCGTATGCTTGTCTGCCACCTTAGTGGTATAAAAAAAAAACTATCGATATTTACCGGAAACCTGATAATTTCGATCAAGCAAAATAGTTAATTAACACAGACTCTTACGATTTCTTTTCACGAAGACGATTCTTAACCTGATCATATTTATTTAATTATTATTCTACAATTTTACATCCATATGCCATGAAACAATATTAATTAATTAGTAGTACACAGTTTCTCAAAAACTGTCGTGAAACGGAACTTTTATTTTGCATGTTGGCTAAATTGTTACAAAATACTGCCAACTACAGAAGATTAAAATGTTTACCGTACAATAAATAATGGTTCTTTCTAATGGGTTGCCATATGAACAGCACAAAAACACTATATTCTATTCTTTTTTGGCAAGCTGTAAACCGCGAAACAGCACGGTCAACCAAGTAATTTACATAGTACATAGGTATAAGCATATTTATCACGCGCATAAAAATGCATGTTACTTTAAGAAATAAAAACCACAGTGCCTGAAAAAAACTTTATTATAGTTTATAACTTCTGTTTTACATAAGAATTATATTGAATTTTATTAGCAAGAAGTAAGATGATAAAAAGCGAACAAGTAATCTAAAAATATCATTTTACGCGGGAAACGAACAACGACTGTGCGCACTTCGCTCGGTCTGGCGTGGGGCGCCTTTTGCCGGTCGGCCACGAAGAGCCGCTAACGGCATACTCAGCGGTAGGTGATTGTATCACGACTTGACGATGACTACATCCAGCCATCAGATCCGGAATATATTAATGGTTCCAGTAATAATTTCACTGCCATTTAGATAATAAATGACTTCCCCGTTGTAGAATTCACAGAGAGCACTCAGACCACGGTCTCTCTGGAGTCTAGCGTGAGGGACTTTGGTCCCGAGATTGTTAATACCGAGCCTCGAAACCCGGACTTGGGGTTTGTAGATCATGGCAAGATTATTTGTAAAAATGTTGTTATTGTTTAGAAAGAGCTCAACATAATGTGTAGAACCTCAGAAGATAACACAGATATCATCACTCCTTCTTTATTTCACTTAACTAAGTAACTATAACTAGGAAACCTTATACACCGCGTGGCACAAGGAAGAACATTGCAACCAGTGTCTGGGACTTGCGACCCAAATTGTAGGTTTGAGGTGGCCACCTTACAATGCGCATAAACGCTCACCTTCCACCGCCAACAATGTTCCCCATTGCCCAAAATTACACTTTTACGTTTCTATCTAGCGACGTGTAGTTTACGACTGAGCCCCACAAAATGGCGTTGCCGCTTTTTACATATAAACATTCCCCACCCGTTGAATTCTCAATCTACCTTCATTTCCATTGCAAAAATCCAGGCAAAAACCACGAAACCTTACAAATGTAAGTACATTTTACCTACATAAGTCGAAAGACAGAAGTAGGTGGTGTTGTCAGAAAAATGGGCTCCCCCAGGGAAGTGTTCTCGCACCCATTTTATTCAACATCTTCAAACAAAGATGTTCCTCTACGCCGATGACTTAGCGCTGGCAACTCAAACCTAAACATTCGACAAGCCGAAGAACATCTTAGTTTGGCTCTGATGGGGTTGGAATTTTGGAAAGCTATTATACATCAAATGGACTAAAACCAAACCCATCACAAACTCAAGTGTGCGCCTTCCACCTCGCAGCCGGGATGCTAAACGTAGGCTCAGGGTTACCTGGTTGGGGTCTGAGCTAGAGCACTGTTTCCATGCAAGGTATCTTGGTGTGGCATTGAACAGGACTCTAAGCTCCCACTGCCTGAATCCGTTCCATGGAAGGGTGACCACTTTGTGACTTTTATTTGAGAAAGTTTCCGTGCTTTGGAATATTGGTCGCCATTCGGCCCGGTTACCAGTAAAATGGCAGTCGTTAAGCCAAGTTACAAGCTTTATTCGGCTGCTTGAAATTTTTTAACTACAGGTAGTCACTACCTGTACCTATCCATTTCCACGCGGCAATAGGGCTCAATTGGCTCACAAGGTGAAATGCAGGCATATAATGTGCCTCTGCTTACCCCTCGAATATAAAGGCGTGACGTGAATGCGTGTATGTACCTATGTGTGTAAGATTAAAAATTTTTAATCGACCCCCCACATTTTCCCACTTGCATTTGGGAAATTTAGTAAGATTCCATTTTAAACTAATCAATATATTTAGATCATCCTCATCCTACAGCCTTAACAAAAACAAAGTACGCAGCAACAGAAGAAAGTATATTACTTACCTAGTTACTGAAAGTAGGTGTTTCGAGTGATCTTCAATCGAAAACTGTATTGAGTAAGATATTGAATTTGTTATTCAGGTCCTCCTGTCGTCAAAAAGCATGCACCGGTACAGCAAAAGTTCTGTGAAGATATAACTACAGAAAAACTTAAAAAAGGTGAAAAAAGTAGAGCAAAAAATTACCAGTCTAAAAATGAAACTAATACAACTTTTGAAGACAAACCAGAGCAGGGAAATAAGGTTGTTGAAGCTTGTTGTATAGTAAAATCACCAATTCATACACTACAAAGTAATGACCCAATCACACCTGAAGATATCCTATCTGAAAATAAGATCAATGGACACCGAAATATTCAATATGATTCCTCCAAAAAATACTTATGCGACGCTTGTCCAAAATGTTTTAAGACAAATACAGAATTATTTAGTCATATTCGTACACACACAGGCGAGAAGCCCTATAGTTGTGATATTTGTAAGAAATGTTTTAATCGTATGGCGCATTTAGATAAACACATTCGTACACACACAGGCGAAAAGCCCTATAGTTGTAATATTTGTAAGAAATGTTTTGGTCAAAAGTGGTCTTTAGATACCCATATTCGTACACACACTGTCGAAAAGCCCCATAGTTGTTATATTTGTAAGAAATCTTTTAGTCAAAAGTGCTCTTTAAATAGCCATATTCGTACACACACAGGCGAAAGGCTCTATAGTTGTGATATTTGTAAAAAAAGTTTTAGTCAAAAGCGCGTTTTACATACCCATATTCGTACACACACAGGCGAAAAGCTCTATAGTTGTGATATTTGTAAGAAATGTTTTAGTCGCAAGCATCATTTAGATAGCCATATTCGTATACACACAGGCGAGAAGCCCTATAGTTGTGTTGTTTGTAAGAAATGTTTTAGTCACAAGCATCATTTAGATAGCCATATTCTTATACACAGGCGAAAAGCTCTTTAGTTGTGATATTTGTAAGAAATGTTTTAATCATAAGGCGCATTTAGATCAACACATTCGTACACACACAAGCGGAAAGCCCTATTGTCGTGATATTTGTAAGAAATGTTTTAGTCAAAAGTGGTATTTAGATACCCATATTCGTACACACACAGGCGAAAAGCCCTATAGTTGTGTTATTTTATTCTTGTTATATAATATTTTATTTCACCTATCTACACCTTCCTATTTAAAGAAATGTTTCAAGTTCCTTCATGATACGCACGATAGATGTTTGAGGTCATCGGAGAACATGAAATTGAAATTCGCATTCCACAAACTTTTTTTACCACTCGTTTATTGTGACAGCAGTCCGTTTGTGGAATAAGTTACCATTGGAAATTAGACGAGCTGAGTCATTACAGACGTTCAAAACTTGTATTAAAGACCATTACTTTGCAAATACCTAATTGATAATTTCTTCCGCTATATTATAAAATAAGTAGGTACTGGAATCATCTTAAAGTTGTACATATATGTATCTACCTATTTGAATATTTGTATGTACTTAAGTATGTTTATCATGTATCTGATCTGGTGTCTCTCCGACATAAATAAATACTTAAAAACATTGGTCAGCTCGACAACTTGCCTTACAGAGGCCAACGCCTCTCACCGTATTAAAATACTTAAATGAATACAGTGGTCAGATCGCCTTACTTCAACAACTTCAAAAGACAACAGGATTCATTTCAACAGGCAACACTTATTTTGTATTATCACTCGCTGTTCAGTGCTCAAGTGGTAAAGCTGCAGTTGCACGAAAAGTATAGGCTAATGGTATTAAAGAGAAATGAAATAAAAAGAACTTGATTGTGTGTATATTTGCACCGGATAATCAAACACACACTTTATCTCGATATCTCTATTATTACTTACATCGAAATTTTCACCCTGATTAATTCACGTATCAAGGAACCATACAATGTTCTTACAATCATTTTCATACCAAATAACTTTTCTAATGTAGAATAATTATTTTAATTTAAAATTCTTAAGTGATAAAAATATCCACGATATGTAAAACTGTCATAGGTACCTATTGTCATGTCAGATATCAGATTTTTTTTACTTATCTGTCTTGTTTGCCTTTGACGTAGTGCTGTCTAACCAAAACCATTTGCCGCCTCTTTAGTAATACTGAAAGACTGTCATGAGCATTCAGATATTAACATAGACAAGGCTAGTCTGCAAAGTAGGTCGCAATCTACCACAACCTAACAATTTTAAGAAAAACGCTTTCTTTAAATACGGGACAATCAGCACCAGAATCAAACAAAATGAAGAAAACTGCTCACCAAATTGCACAATTTCATACCATACATGCCAATTCGCTTCACAAAATCACAACGCAGCTAGCCCGGCCTTTTCTCTAAGCACCGCTAAGCTACGTGACTCTCAGCACCGCACTCGTAGCCGCAGGAACCCACGAACGTCAGAAAAAAAAATTATCACGATATTCGGTTGGCTGGTCACTTGGTCAGCGCCTCTACTAGTAGTCTCATGCTGGTTTGTAGCGTATCAAACAGCGCGCTTCATTCATTCTATCATTTGTCATACTTAGTTGCAAACCCATGATGCAAAATTTGTAGTTACTCAAACGTCGTGATCCCACTTCTGATGTCGGAGAGACACCATCCTGGTCGACATCTTCAGGCGGCATCGAGCGAAAAATGGCAAAACGATAGTTACCATTTCGTTGATTCAAACAATTCTATTTGCACAATTTGCATAAAAAAATAATATGTAAGTCAGCAAGAACCAATGCATCATTACTGATACTCACAATCAGGATATAATTAATAGGTATTTAGAAAAATACGTTTAAAAATCACCAATATCTAAAAAATCTTATGCTACTGTTTAAGGGATTTAACAAAATTGGATGTAGATTACTATGTATATCTTTACTTTCAATAAACTACATTTCATAAACTACAATTAGTAATGCCAATATTTTACCTACGTTAAAATTTTAATTCATTAATACCTAAACACAAAAGAGTTGCCCAAGTTTCTCATACATTTCTGCGAGCACGCAGCTTGCCGACTGACAAACCTTAGTGATCCGCAAGAGCTCAGAGCGAGTACACGACTCGTTGCGTCGCAAAAAATAAAAATATTTACGTAAAGCATAGCGTGTACGCACACTTGGACGTGCAAACAAAAAAGAGGTAAGTACATTTTACACATTTTCAAGTTTTATACTTATGTATGCAATTGCAGTGGAAGATGAATAGAAATAGGTCTATAATACTTTTTTTTTATTAATAGGTTAACGACTACAATAAATCGTATGTTCTATGTCTGATTTCCTTGCAATTATTGTAACTCAATTTAAGATGTTCTTTATAAACTATCGCAGTTCTTAGACCGAATGTCTGAGTTATCTGAAAATGTGTTATTTAACAAAAATTATTGTATTTCACAGAAAATGGGACGACGCAAGGAAAAGTATTATAAATAGAAAAGTGGGCGAGATTCCGCAAAAATAGGATATCTTACTACAAGTAGCACGATAAGTTATTTGTATTTTTTGGTGTTCCGTTCTCAAAGGGAAAAAATGGGACCCGATAACTGTGACTCAGTCTATCATCTGATTGGATCTCATAAACCATGATAGCTAAAAATTATAAATTGTCATTTGTTTGTATGTATTATGATGGTATTGTGGCTGAAGGCCACATTCTATTCTTCAAAATATTCGAATAATAGATACAAATTCACAAATAGGTTAGGGTGTTTTGCAATGTAAATATTATCGAAATACACATTTGAGTCTATGAATATGATCTAACGTTGTGAAACAACGGGTGCAGATATTGATTAATATTAGAGTATTAAAATTCAAATTTGATGAAAACAAATGAAAGCGCCATCTGCCGACAACTAGTCTTATCTACACAGCTCTGACATTACTAACTGATGTCAGACGTAGGGACCCGATTTGCCGCCAGAGGCGCTGTACAAACATATAAATACGACCGCGCGCGAATTTCAAAGCACCATTATTCGTGAAATTAAAATATACTCGTCGCGAAGGCGTATGTGTGTCAGTAAATAAATTTAATCGATATAAAGATAAGTTATAGGGAGCGAAATACTCCCGAAGTAATCAGTGATTTAGCTGCAAGCATCAATTACCCCATAATTGGGTGAGTTAAATTATTTATAAGGTATTCTAGATTTTAAAACAGTGAAAATTAACGGCTGCTGGTCGACCCTGTTGTGGGAGGGTAGTTTACAGGGGTGTGAAAAAATGTCTCTGTAAAATTAGAATATCAGCAAGCATTGTAAGACCCCCGACTCCTGAAATGGTTAACAGGAGTCGGCTGTCTTTGGGGAATATGCGGGAAAAAGGGTTCCGGCTAACCCGTCATATGGAACATTCCAGGGTCCACCCTACGGGCTGCAGAGATCCGCCCTACGGGTTGTCAAGATCCATCCTTCGGGTTACAAGCCAAGCAGGAACGTCCACCTGCGGGTTCCAGAGGTTCACCCTACGTGCTACGGAAATAATTTACTCTCCGGGTTGAGAACACCGTGCCAGCCGAAGTTGTGGACGGCACGGCTACGTCGCTGACGGCATCACATCAAGAAGGCCAACCCAAGATAAGTCGAACCCTGAGGGACCTTCGGGAATCGCTATAAACCTTGCTACCCGATCACGAACCACGACCCCGAGTTTAATTTACAATAAACCAGCATTTAACTTCAATATTACTTTTTATTCATCTCTTCAATTTCCTGAAAGCTCATAGCATTTCAGTGGCGCCCATATCGTGGTTTCAGGTAGCGAGAAAGCGATTTCCGACGGGAGTCGGGAGGTCATAGCTATAAGAAATTTTAAGTTGTGCAAAATAGTTTTAAGAGTGCCCGTTAGCGGGGTAGTTTCCCTCAAAATTAACAACTACCCAGGAATTTGGCTCTCCTGACCTCTGCTGCCAACTTGTTCTTTCCGGCTTATTTTGTGTGTTTTTTATTAATTTTAGACAGATTTCGGCAAAATCAAGAACAAGGCCAAATTTGAATTTTTTTATCAACATAAATTGTAATTTTTCCAAATTTTAACGGTCCCCAATTTTATTTTTCACACCCTCAAGTATTTATTTTATGGTGAAAAAATTTTAAGTAAATTTGAAGTAAAAGTTTTTTTCAATTTTAAACATTACAATTGTTAAAGTTCCGAAGTAAAACGTCTGATTTAAAACGCTTACATTAATTTTCGTAAGTGAGTTGTATAGCACATATTCATCGTAAAAAGTAGTCAAAGGATATCACCACCACAATTTTTATTTTTTTACGGCGTCAAACCGCCTCAATTTGTGTATTATTTTGTTGTATTTCCTATATGTGAATTTACAGCGAGACCAACAGCCGATAATCACACTTCTGGGTAACAATCCCTATTGAATTTGCACTTTAATAAAACGGTAGAACAAATATTTTACAAATTTGCACTTCACGTAAATAATAAAAGATTGATAATTGTTTCACTTTTCGAATTACGTAGAATTCTGATACACTGAAACAAAACTGTAAGAAAAAACATTCCAAACGTAGATCACGCAGTGAAAACATTCTTGCCAAAAACAATTTTAAACTAATAACTTTGATTCGTGTTCTGAATAAACAACGGCAGATTTTGCTTTCATAACGTTTACGAGTAAGTTGATTTACTAGCTCGATAGTAGCGGAAATTTTTTTTCCATATAAACTGTGGGTGGAAGTGAATAGAATACACTCCGGACACCAACAGTCTGATACAAGATATTTCCAGAATCGTCCAAGTACGAATCGTTTTTGACACAGTTCGAAATATTTAAGGGTTCCGTAGTAGTAAGTAACTATTTAAAACAAAAAATAGTTGGTACGAGTTAATATACAATTAACTCTTAGCACGTTCGTGGGAATAGTTACATTTCAATAAAAATAATAGTAGCGTCGAAAATTGGATTAATCGATTAAAACTTTAAAACATTTTGTTAATTTCATCAACCCATCATCACACACTTCATTTTCACTACTCACTACTTCGGATTAGATTACATGTAAACACAGACAGACAGACAGACAAGTAATATCTAGAAGGGTCCAAGTTATTATTTGAGTGAAGGAACCCTAAAAGGTAACATTTCAAAACTTAAGTATTTACTAAAGGAAATACTAAGTTTTACAAAGGTTCAATTTATAATTCGGTTCAACGAACCCTAAAAAGAACAAATTTATTTTCGTTATTCCGCGGGTGGGTCGAAAAATAGACACATTCTGCCAACATTCAAGTACGTAAACAGACAACGGTAAGGGCCGTCGTCCACTACAACAGAATTCGTTAGCGAATATAGCGAACATTCGTTGTTTACATGAAATTAACTTTTCACATAGAATAAACAAACGGATTAACAAATTAAAGTGTGTCATACACCAGTAGTGGATTTCACTACGCAGGTGGCACAGTAGGCACCACAGTTCAGCACACATTACAGTTATACACATATTGATACGAAAATTTTCACAATTCATTTAATACAACTAAAGTAGCAGATAAACACACTATACGTTGGAAAATAATCATCATCACTAAAGATTCCCGGTAATAGTAATTGAGTTAGTCATTACAATGGCATTCAAATCAAATTTCACATCACTCCCAAAGGCGGAACTTGCATATGAAGTAAAGATCCGGGGAGAGGAACCTGGTTCAACGGTGGCAGCCCTCAGGCAACAAATTAAAAAATTAAAGATAACAACGGACGAAGAGGACTTACAGGTCTCCCCTTTGGATTTGGAGGAAGACTTAGTAGGGTTGTATTCCTCGCTGGCCGTGTTGGAGAAGAACGTGGCGTCCCTTCAGGACAAGTACAAACTTTCATTATTGGCTAGCTCCAAAGCCTTATGTGCTCACATGGAGTCTAGGTTTGCTAGAATCATTCCCCCAGAGGAATCAGATCTAAAGGAAAGATACGACGACTTTCAACTCACTTTCAAAACTACATACAAGAGATTGAAAGCCATATCCGAAAGTTATTCGCATGCATCAAACACCAGCGAATTTGATGATGCGGACGAGAGCATTGCTGCCCCTACCAATGAAGCGCAGGAGGCAGACACCCTCGCGGACATGAAAGAGAAAGCAAATAGCAACAACCGGAAAGAGAGTCACCTTCTAAGTTTTCCCGTAAAATATGAGCGATGCTCTCTTACGGAACTTTCCAAATTTAAATACGACGGTAATTCGCAGGTACACTCTTTCATTGAACGGGTGGAAGATTTTAAACAAGCCCGTGAAATCGACGACAAGAGATTGTTAACAGCAGCCTCTGAACTATTCACAGGCAACGCTAGGCATTGGTACCGCAGTAATCGCGATAAATTTGCGTGCTGGCAAGATCTAACGAATTGCCTCGCTGATCCATAGTATATAAGTAATAAGGTTGTCTATAATGATGTCAACAATACAATCCTGAAAGTAGTACATTGTGTAACACTAATATTCTTAGCCTGAATGGTAACAAAACTAAATGTAGACTAAACAAAGTCAGCAATTATTTCCTGGGTAACTGTATACGTTTTTACAATAGGCTTCCACATGACATAAAAAGTTTGCACTTAATTAAGTTCAAAAGTGTATAAAAAGTACCAAAATTACACTGCAAGGGTTACTATACAATTGACGATTATTTGCTTGACAAGGAAGCCTGTAAATGATATGCTCGCTCTATTGCATTCTCAAACAACATTTTGTGATTTTTTTTTATATTCGGCTCGCCAAATTGACGTCGCCACCAGCCTGATGGTAAGCCGTAGCGCATCTAGCGATTGGGGGCCACTTTTGACAGTGGTCCTCAAGTTGAAGGCCCTGTGATGTGCCTCTTCACGCTCCTTTTAAAGAACCCGGGTTGTAGATGAGGGAAACACGTGTGCGGGCAGGTTTTCTTCACTGTGTATGAGTGGCAACTCTCTCAGCCAAGGACGCTATGGTTCTTCGCTGCGCTAACGGTTCGAGGCCTCCCGTCACCTCAGGTCAACCAATTATTAGGATAGCACGTCTCTGCATAGCGTCAAGCGCGTCTAGTAAATACTTCGTGGAGTCATCCCAAAGGTGAGAACAGTACTCGACGCAGGTACCGTTTCACCTTATTTAATTTGGATTTGTTGTTAAAACAGAAATACATAATCTGTGAAATTTTAACTCCTGTTGACGGACAGCCGTGTCTCAGTAATGGGGTCCTGTTTTTTACCCTTTGGGTACGGAACCCTAAAGACTAGGTGAAATGTGTATGTGCCTCTGCCGATCCTTTCAGCGTTAAGGCGTGTCTATATATATGTATGGTACAAACATATGTATGTATGTACCTATAAAAGTACCTATTAATATCTGCTGCCTAGCACTAGTACTGCACTTTGGGATCAGATGGCGCTTTGTAAAAGAATAACAAATGTCCGTATCATATTAATACGGTCCATTGTATTTAAACTTATCTAAACGTACTTCATAATATAAAAAGTAGTCATGATCTTTTCGAGCCATTCGTCTCAATAAAAATACTAATATTTTTTGAAATTTTTAAGTTGCCTAATGTTGCGTTGCGACCAAACAGAGCGACTGTCGCTGAGAGAATTGTCTATGTGTGAGTGCCGCACGCACACAGCTGAACCGCCGATTCAAAACACCGAAAGTGCCGCTGCCTCGTGCGCTCGGACGGGCCTTAAGTATTGTTTCCGAGCTTAGTGGGCGTATGTGGGTGAAATGCGAGCAAATGTGAATGTGATTTTAGATTAAGGGTCGCGTACAAAATGAAAGTTAAAAGGTGTCCCAAGTCGATACGTAGTTAAACCTATATTCTATTTATTAGCAATCGTAAATAAATAATCCAAGACGGTATCACTTCAAAAAAAGGAGGAGGTTCTCAATTCGTCTGTGTTTTTTTTTATGTATGTTAAGCGATATTTCCGTCAATTATAGACGAATTTCAAATCTGTTTTTGTTGGATAGAGTTCACTTCTGAGGTGGTCCTATTTTAACCAGATCAAGATCTGATGATGGGATCCAGGAGAAATCAAGGCCAACCACCGAAAATTGTAGGGACAACTAGTGCGTTTGTTAACTTTTTAATTCAGTGCTTTAACGTACTACAATTTAATGAATGTCTGGAGTCGATCTGATGATGGAACCGAAAGACAGTCGAGGGAATTCCTTAACGATTTACAGCAGCTACCTTGTGTTTGGGCTTGATTGATTTATATTGATGAGAACTTTCACTTAAATGGATATATTTTTCGGTTAACCCGTCACTTAAAATAATGAAAAAAAAATTCAATAAAAAATAAATCCGACTTCAAACAAATCCTGAAAAATAAAATTTACTTAGCACAAAGTAATATGTATTTTGATTTATCAGATTTTATTCAATATAATATTGAAGTTGGTGCCATAAATAATACCTACATAAAACTATGGGTTTACTTGGCGCCGACTTCAATATGATATTGAGTAAAATCTGATAAAATCAAAATACCTACATATTACTTTGGGCTAAGTAAATTTCCTTTTTCAGGATTTGTTTGAACTGGGTTTTTATATAAAATGTACCCAATTTACCTTAAAATTATGATCTGTAACCATAAAATACCATGCCACTGATATATCAGTTAAGTCGTTTTGTTCCATACGTTTGTATTTTTTTTTTTGATGTGAGGGAAAATCCTCGTTGGATGCTATGCCGGACTCTTACCGACTAAAAAACCTCACGTAACGCCCAACAGCCTGTGGTTGAGAGCCCCGGGTAAGCCCTCAGGAAGGATGTCCCGTGACTCCCAACAGACCTACGGCCGCCAATGCGGCCTCGCCCAGGGGGTGGTTCGGGTGCAATCCCGCGTCTATGGGGGGTTTCGGGTGTGACCCCGCTTCTAAGGGGGGGCGTGCGTGAGTTGCTCACGTCACGCTGCCGTCATGAGCCTGCTTCTGTAAGGACGGTGAGCAGCCCTCTCACCGTCCTCAGAGCCCCGGTCATGGAGGCCGATAGTCCTCGGCGGCGCCCAGGGCGCCGACTGCGGAACTCGGGTGGGAGAGTTCTCTCCCGCACCCGGCCCGCCGCCTCCTTCGCGAACATGACCTGCTCGCAGAAAGAGGCGGCGCAGTCCCACTTACTTCCGCTGGAGAGCATGGCTTGCACCATGGCCTCGAGCGAGAGAGTGTCCACGCCCAGACCCACTACGAGACATACGTTTGTATTATTCAATGCCGCCCTATTGTTGCCAGTTCAAACAAGGACAAAGTCATAGAGCCGCATCAAAATATTTAGTAAAACTTTTATTTTGTATGCAAATTATGATGTTAAACAAGTTTGTAACATTATTCATTTTGACATTATTCATTGTAGATTTCTGTACAGATGAAAAATCGTTAATGTGAATTATGGAAAATTAATCGTTACGTTAATGAAAATTAATTAAAATTTGTTGTGTTTACGCTTACAAATGGCAAAACCTTGTCGTTTGCAACGATTAGCAAAGTGTCCACTGCCAAAACAGTTGAAATAAACCTTTAAAAGTCAATAATTGCAGGTTATGTTCGTGACTTTTACATATTGGACAAGACTTTGTTGTAATAAGTGTAGGTACTTGTGTTGTGATCATTATTAATATTTTGTGTAGAAACCATTGATTTGTGTTTTATTCGATTCTTAATGGGTAATTTAATGTGACTATGATTTGAACTACGTTTTAACTCCATTTCTCAATCAAATCAGCTCGACCACGTAGAAAACTATTAAAAGATTCTAATGTGATGACTTCTTTTTTTTCTAACTGACTGTTATACTCTTCCTACTTACGAAATGAGGGTCTGAGCCAACTTAATGGTGACTATGTGGATAAGCACGAGTATCCCAGTGCTTGACAGGTTCCCCAAGTGATTCTAGTGCTCGTAAATTCTTATTTAAAGAATCAATCAAACCCTTAATGTTGCTGGAGGATTCCTTTGCGATCGGTTTGATATTTAACAATGCTGAAACATGGTTATGAATCAACAATCGCTTGTTATCGAAACGCTCACAAAGAAGATCTTATAGTTTTTAGCACAGAATTCAACTGAATTTATAACTACCAAAGCTGTACCTCCTTGTGAGTTCCTCAGGTAATGAAATTTGTTTACACGATCGATTTCACTGTCGGAATGGATTAAACTAGAAAATGTATTGTATGTAGGCAATTGGATAGTCGGCTACTTGACGAGTTTGTATTTGCTATAACTATTTGAGTTATTCTTCTCCATAGAATAATTATTCAGTATGTTTTGAGCCCGTTTAAGGACTTTGTAATAAGAAGACTCAAAATCATTTCTTTCAACAAACTGTATGTCTGTATTTTCAACTAAACACTCAAGTTTGGTTTGTATTTCGTCGTAGCTATCATACAAAGATTGTATCGTACCTACCCATGCGTAATTCCATTTCATTGATGTCAGTAGGGGTCAAAAAAGAAATATTTAATGAATTTAAATAACTAGAAAAGGATCGTAAACAACCTTTGTAACTGCCTCTTTTCTTTATTAATTCTTTTTCTTCAGAAATTCTGGGAAGTAAGTGCTTTGTGAACCTGTAATGTTATATAATGCAAGTAGGTAATGAATAACTATGTAAGGATAAATCTCTTATGTCAGGGCTTCCCAAACTGTGCTTCGCGATGCCCTGGGGCGTCGCAGCCACGTCCTAGGGGCGTTGCGATTTGATAGGAGCGAGTTAGGTGAGCGCCGATTAAAAATATTTTCCCGATAGTCGGAGCAATATGTGTGATTCACCAACCTTTCCAGTTGCCCATAGCGTCTCATCTCATAATGTCCTTTTCTCGAAATGTCCTTTCTCGTAATGTACTTTTCTCGAAATGTCCTTTCTCATAATGTCCTTTCTCAAAATGTCCTTTTCCCAAAATGTCTCTTTCTCGAAATGTCTTTTTCTCAAAATGTCCTTTTCGCGAAATGTCCTTTTCTCAAAATGTCCTTTTCGCGAAATGTCCTTTTCTCAAAATGTCCCTTTCTCAAAATACTAAACACTACAGGATTAACCCCGCTCAATCCGACTTGGATAGGTTAGGTTAGAAGGCTAAGGCGGGAGCGGATTCCGCATTAGCCTTCGTGGTTATTTTTTTTATAACCACACCTAAGTTTTGTTTAGGTGGTTATGAAAATATTACATCACACTTACCAAGTGAATGGTGGTAACTTGGTGGTTATAGTTATAAAAAAAATAACCACGAAGGCTAATGCGGAAGCTCAAAGAACGTTTCACGTTCCTTCATGACAAACATTCGAGATTTTTTAAGGTCATCAGAAAATTTGACTCTGGATGCCACAGCACTCAACAAATTTCGTGGACAAATCCTTCACTGTACAAGCGATTCGCCTGTGGAATGCTTTGCCAGTATCTATAAGGCGAGCACAATCACTAGTATCTTTCAAGAGTATGCTAATGAATCACTTTTTGTCTATTTCCGACTAGTACCTACTTCGTGTTTTCTTCTTAGTATGTAATGTATATGTCTCTAAATACGAGTATATATGATAAAGTATATCGTGTCTGTATGTATGTTTATGTATTGTATATATTATATAATAATTATGTATGTGTATTTATGTATGTTTATTTATATGTATATAATTATAGTTATGTTGTTGGTATATGTTTGCTTCTAAAATTTGTACACTGCCGCTATCAGCTTCATGTTTTCTATCCATCCAAAGGTTGCCTGGCAGAGATTGCTTTTAGCGATAAGGCCGCCTATTGTACATACGTAGATTAAGATCTTCTTCTTTGAATATGTTCCTTTATGGTGTACAATAAAGAATATTTTATTATTATTATTTATTAAGCTCCGCTGCCAAGTAGGATTGAGCGGGGTTAATCCTGTAGTGCACATATTTTGAGAAAGTGACATTTCTAGAGAAGGACATTTCACGAAAAGGACATTTTGAGAAAAGGACATCTCGCGAAAAGGATATTTTGAAAAAAGGACATTTCGAGAAAAGGACATTTTGGGAAAAGGACATTTTGAGAAAGGACATTATGAGAAAGGACATTTCGAGAAAAGGACATTATGAGAAAGGACATTTCGATAAAAGGACATTATGAGATGAAACCACCCATAGCAATGAAACTTTAAACAGAAGAAGAAGAATAAACTAATAGCATTGTCCTGTGATTGTATCATAAATCTTCAAAACGGCAAGGACAGACAGTTACAATTTTATCAGTTCGAGAAAAGTTCGCGATCTCAGTTTCTAATGAATATCGTGCCATCAGCACTGCTTTATTACTATTTGCTACTTCGGGCTTGTGGGAAACATGCTTTTCTGCAGTTTTTTGAGGGGCGTCGTAATAAAATGACCAGGTCCCAAGGGCGTCGCAGTACAAATAAAGTACAAAGTTTGGGAAGCCCTATCTTATGTAATGAAATGAACCTAACCACTGTATACTGTAGTTTGACAAGGCCGGATTTTAGAAATAGTAAGTATGTACCTTTTTTATTTAAACAAAAAAATACTTTGTGAGTAATAATATAATATCCCCGCAACGGCTGGCGGCGCGGGGCGGCGGCGCTGGCGGCGCAGCGCCCGTTATCTACTAACGATTGAGTGAGACGGGAATAGAAATTTGAAAACGAGTGAGCGGCGTAGACAATAATAATCGGCTCATCACATGTTTCGTCAGTGATAGAATCACGGAATTCTAGTCTTTATAATCATTGCGTTAAATTTTTGATTTACAAAATGAAAACTATTTTTCGATTTGAAAGTACTAGTCAGTCTCTAGTACGAGTACTTTTCGTACATTGTCAAGTTGTGTTAAATTTTGTAAGTTCATATTTGTCTCTATGCGTGTAATAAAAATCAAAGGTAACAAAAATGCTGTCAATCAAAGTCATACGGTGCTAAGTGTACTGTAACATCGGTCATCTACAAAGAAATGAATACTCTTGAAACATACCTAAATCATTGCTCTCAATTAAATAACTACGAACTGACAACGGAACTAAATGTACTACCTACACGTACTAGAGTTCTAAACTAGTTTTTTTTTGGATATTGTACTATATTGGATCGCACCGTTCACTGACTGAGCAAGCACAAGTCTAGTTTTAAACACAAACATACCTACTTCATGTAACTACCTAGTTCACTCGTGTCAATCACTTTGTTTAACTTTAGTCAACTAGTAGTACAGTACCAATTAGTACTTAAGTAAAATCAATTTATAGTCTAGTCTAGTCTAATTATTTTCTCCCTTCGCCGTGGAGACGATGGGCAGTTGGGGTGCAGATGCAAAGAATTTAATTAAGGAATTGGGACATCGGTTAAGAGTTAAGACAGGAGACTCTCGCTCCGGATCGTATCTGGTGCAAAGGTTGGCCATCGCTATCCAGCGTGGCAATGCCGCCAGTGTAATGGGCACCTTTGCACCGGATACGTTAAGGGGCGAGTTATGTAATTTTTTTTTTGTGTTTTGGTTTAATCTGCAATCAGTATTTTTCTTTTCTTTGACTATAAGCAGATATGTTGGTTGATAATATTGGCATGTGGAGTGTGCCTCCCAGCAGAGACATCTACTCCTTAGATCCACAGCTCAGTCACTCGCAAGATGTAGGCTCAATATGTCCTTTCTCTTTAGGCGCTTGACATGACTTGGTTGAGTCAGTTTGGCTGCAAGTAAGTTAGGGTGTTTATGCAGCCGAATCTGGTACTTTTTAGATGTTGAAGAGATTTCCTCTTTGACTGTGTCCATTTGAAGATTGTGATGTACTTCATTATTTGTAACAGGCCATGGCACTTGGGCTATTGATCTGAGGATCATATTTTGCATTCGTTGTAAGATGCTAATATTGGAGTTACTGGCACTACCCCAGAGCTGTATTCCATACATCCAGACAGGTTTCAGAATGGTTTTGTAGATCAGGAGTTTGTTGTCCATAGACAGTTTACTGTTACGGCCCATCAACCAGTAAAGACCTTTGTACCGCATATTAAGTTCGTCTCTTTTTGTTTTTATAGGATGTCTCCATGTCAGCCTGCGATCGAGATGAAGGCCAAGGTATTTAGCTGTATCCCTGTGTGGAAGTGTTGTATTCTCCAGCACCACTGGAGGGCAGTTTCCCTTCCTCAGAGTAAAAGTGACCTGTATGGATTTCGTAGCACTTGCCTTAATTTTCCAATTGAGTAGCCACTCAGACAAAAGGTCTAGGCCCCCCTGTAAAGTAGCTGTGGCTTTCAGTGGATCCTTATCACTGGCCAGGATAGCTGTATCGTCAGCGAAAGTGGCAGTAGTGACGTTGCTAATCCGGGGGAGATCTGCAGTGTAGAGGGTGTACAGGACAGGGCCCAACACAGATCCTTGCGGTACTCCTGCCCTGATATCAAAGAATGTTGAAGTTGCTCCCGAATCCTTTACCTGGAACAGTCTCTCTTCGAGATATGATTTAAGTATCAAGTAGTAACTGTGAGGCAAGTTTAACTTCATCTTGTACAGCAACCCACGGTGCCAAATTCTGTCGAAGGCTTGCTGCACATCGAGGAAAGCAGCTGAGCAGTACTCTTTATTTTCCAGTGCGCTTCTAATTTTATTATATACTCGATGCACTTGTTCTACTGTGGAGTGCTCCTCTCGGAATCCAAATTGATGGTCTGGTATAATGTTATTCTCTTTGAGCAGAGGCAACAGTCTTCGGAGTAACACTTTCTCAAATAATTTAGAGAGAATTGGCAGAAGGCTAATTGGCCTGTACGATCCAACATCGTTTGTAGATTTGCCCGGTTTAGGGATCATGAGGATCTGAGATACTTTCCACAGCCTAGGGAAGTACTGAAGTCTGAGTAATCCATTGAACAGCACTGTGATGAACACAATCGCCCTCCTTGGTAACTGTTTTAGAACTTCCTTGGTAATTAAATCAAACCCAGGTGCTTTTTTATCTTTCATATCTCGAATTGTCCTGCAAATTTCCCGTGGTGTAGCGGGATTAGGCGGAAGGGAGAGTTGGAAGTCCTGTTTGAGGCTTAGCTCTATCTCATTCTCTATATTTCGGTTGCCAGTGTCATGATCTCCAAAAACTTTAGACAGGTGGGCGGCAAAGATGTCAGCCTTCTCTTGCGGTGTTCGAGCCCATCTATTACCACTAACTCTTATGGGGGGTTTTGTTTCTTGTGGTCTATTGTACGACTTCGTGAACTTCCACAAAGAGTAATTCGTAGACGCTGTTGCGGTGAGAGCCTCTAGTTTGGTCTGGAGGGTGGTGCTATGCCATGCCTGAATAGTTTGTTTTAGTTTGGTTGCAGCATCTTTAAATGCAATTTTATCCTCCAGAAGTCTGCTGTGGTGCCACACTCTACGAAGTCTCCGTTTTTTGAGTACTTCCTGCCGGATTTGTAATGGGAAGTTTATGGGTGTTTTTTTGGACCTCAAGGCAGGTGTATTTAGCCAGCACGCTTGTTGAATTAACGAGGTTATATACTCCGTAGCGTCCTCTAAATCATCTGTAGTCTTTAGTGCTATCTTAAGATCAATCTTGTGTTCAAGGTACTCGCGAAAGGACTGCCAGTCAGTAAGGCGATTGTACAGTCTCTCAGGTTCCTCAAATTCAATGGGCAATGTACTTAATGTTAATAAAACGGGCGTATGGTCTGAGGTGCCATCGAGACATGATGTGGCTCGGAGGTATTCTTTGGATAATCCTCTGACTATAAAGAAATCCAGTAAGTCTGGAGACCTATTCTCATCCTTAAGCCAGTATGTTGGCTCAGATGTTGAAACTACAACAAGTTTGTTGCTATCTAAGGCCATCTTCAGTTGCCTGCCTCTGGTAGTCACACGTCTAGAACCCCAAAAGTTATGCTTCGAGTTCCAGTCACCTCCTGCCACGAAGCGATTGCCAAGTGTACGAAAATATTCAGTGAACATCGCTTCAGTGACTTTATGTTTAGGTGGAAAGTAAACTGAAGACACTACTATTCTGCCACATTGAGTTTCAATTGCGATTGTAGTTGCCTGTAGGTAGTCAGTCTGAAAGGCAGGCAACAGGTAATGTTTAATTGTGGATTTCACAACTACTGCAGTGCCACCATGACCAGTACCATCCGGGTGTCCGGTGAGGTATGTGGTGTACCCGCGAATGGTAATATTAGTAGTAGATTTGCTGTGAGCCTCAGATATCATGACCACGTCCAGATTGTGTTCCCTCAGTAAAACCTCCATATCCTGTACATTGGATGCTAAACCATTGATGTTCCAGGTTGCCATGTTGAGAGTAGTCATTTTGTCAATTTATCGACGAGTTTGGCTATGAGGCTCATTAAGGCGCCCATTTGTTGGATGATAAGATCAAATTTTTCAGATTGTTTTATTAGCATAATTTCTAGCTTGTTATGAGTTGTGAGTGGATCTAGGGATTTTTGAAGGGCTTCAGCAAAGGTTCTCTCCTGTAATTCAGGGCTGTTGTTTGATGGCTGCTTTTTGGGCAATATCTTCTCTTCTACTGTAGGATGTGTTCTAGTTTGGGGCTTTGTATGTTTTGAAGTTCTTCTGGCTAGGATTTCCTTGTAAACCTCACATCCTTTGTAATTAGCTGGGTGTGGGCCTTGGCACAATGCACAAAGTGCGGGGGTGGAACGATCAGTCTTTGGACACTCTGATGTCTTGTGTTGTTGTGAGCACTTAACGCAGCGATAAGGTCTCATACAGTAGTTCTTTGAATGCCCATACTGCTGGCATCTTTGGCATTGTACTATTGACTGTCTCTTTTTTGGATCTTCAATAACGACAATTTGATGATTTATAATTCTAATATCTTTGGCTTTCTTATTATTAGGACCAGGAATAATATTAACGAAAAATGTAGAAGTAGGTTTCTTGTCCGGACCATATTTGGCGTTAATAATTTCTCCGGTGACAATATTCCCTGTCTCTGTTATTGCCTCTTTTATTGCATCTAGAGGTGTTTTGGGATGCAGATTCCTAATAACAATTCTAAAGGGTCTCTCATCCTTTCTATTGAATGTGTGACCTATGAGATTGTTCTCTCTTACCACAGTGATCAGTTTCTTGTAGACATCTATTTCCTTACAGTTTATGGCTATTTCTCCTGGTTGCTTAAATTTGATGGTCACACGCTTATATTTTCTAAACCGTATAAGTTAGAAAGAAATGTTTTAAAATAGTGGATAAAACAGCTATTAAGCTATAAAATACATGAAATTTGTTGCAATAGAAGTAAATATTCATACCAAAAATTAACACGAAAGGTCAAAATCGGGGTCATTTTTCGCATTCTACTCGTGTCACACTTCCCGATTCAGTTAAACATTTGGTTACTGCTTCACCAAATTTCCATAGATTTTGAAGTTACATACACTAAATTCACCGTAATAACATACACTACACACACAGTATTACAAAAAAAATCTTCTAACTATTATTTAGAACTTAAAACACAATATACATCGGTCACACGAATCTAGGTACTTTAAATTTGCGTTGTAAACGGTTTACTGTTGACCAAAACGACCGCCCCAATAACAAAACTCAACTTAACTGAACGTTATTCGTGATCGGGCATCGCGGAAGTACAACGTGCAACTCCAGGCTCTTTGAGAAAAAAAAATATCAGTAAGTTTCTACATTTGACACTTAATTCGAGTACTTTTCGTGGGTGACTTTTTGTACATTGTATAATAGCTATTGAAGTCAGAGTTTATTCATCGAAACCGCAAATTAATTGAGATATTTATGTAGTATTTGATTTAAAACGTAACGGCTAAACTTTGTCGGAATTTAAAAAAAAGCTATGTTTTCGTTACCTTCGTGTCACATCCTTCGTGGCGTTTTACCCACGAAGGTGAGTTTATGCCACGAAGGTGATCTCTGACTAGTTTCAGTAAGAGTGGTAATCTTTTAGATTCGTATTGTGGTAGATATGTAGCGGAATAATAGTATAACAAATAAGTTGGTACCTACAATCATGGCAAAGGACCTATAACATTCCGTGTGAAGCCCTTTTATAGGAGTAGAAATCCCACCGGACGTTATGCCAGATCCAAACCGTCTAAAACCCACATCGTAGCTACTTACCCGTCTAGTATTAGGCGCCCCGGGCAACTCCTTAGAATGATGTATCAGGGTACCCGACAGGCTTAGGCTATCACCGTGGCCTCGCCTACGGGTTCGGGTGTTATCTTGCGTCTTTTGGGTTAGTTCAGATGCTTTTCCGCTTCTTGAGGCGTGCGGCACGCTAAGAACTTTTGAACAAAGACACAATGACCTTCGCGTCCAAGTCTCAAGAAGAAATCCTGGGAAAGAGTCATGCCACCTAAAGCTTAGGCTACTACCTTATACTTATATCAACTTAAATACATTTAGGTACCTAGTACTCGTCGAGTTTTCCGGCAAGGCGGTTTGTGACTACTCTCGAGAACAACTTGTAAACATGGCTAAGGAGTGAGATGGGTATATAATTCTTCAGCAAGGTCTTGTCACCTTTTTTGAAAAACAGAGCCACCGCACTCCCGCTCCACGCTTTAGGTGTTTGTCCCTGTTGGAGGACGGAATTAAAGAGACTCGTCCGCTCTTTGAGAACTAGAGTCCCGCCAGCTTTAAGAAGCTCAGTCGTTATTCCGTCCTCTCCAGGGATTTATTGGTTTTTAGTTGTTCGAGAGCAGCCCTGACCTCGCCCTGGTCAATATCCAGAATGTCTTCGGTATAGTGGCGCATTAGTGGGGCTCTGTGGTCACGGTCGCTAGGTCCCGTCGGTCTTTTTTTCCGTGATGCATTTAGTTCTCTGTAGAAGCTCCTAACTTCTTCGAGAATCTCGAACCTCGAGGTCTCGGTTTTGCCACCCGCTGTCTTCAATTTTGTCAGACGAGGTCTTCCGAGCTGTTGGGCAAAGACTTTAGTACCCCAATTTTGTGTGATCGCTGCCTCTACGATGTTGGTGTTATAACGTCTGAGGTCGCGTCATAGCTGCTTTCGGATTTTGATGTTTAAATCTCTCTGGTCTGACGAAGACCAAAAGTAAGCAAAAGTAAGTATGCATAGATTTTTATTTTTTTATTGAGGTTCGCAAACTGGATTCTCGGCAAGACTATTCAACATCGCTCATTTAGACTCAGTTCAGCCGAGAACTCAGTGCGAACACAGCATGCATCCTAATTTTCGCACTTCAACGAAATGTAGATGGCGTTTCCCGTCTGATTCTCATGAGCTCGAGGGTCTCGGGCGAAAGCTGAGAACACCTATTTTTGCTTTTTTCCAGACTGAAACCTTCGGGACACTTGTTGTAGCGTCCTGACTACAGTGTTGGCCTTATCGTCATCGTTGCCAGTGATTTCCAGCAGATCGAAATGATTTTGAAGCTCCAATTGAAACTTCTCGGCACACAAAGCTATTTGGAGCGCAGTAGGTCGGAGAGTAGGCTTCATCATCCAGGCCCTTTCGACGCGGATGTCTAAATTCAGAGACGCTCTGACGAGTCGGTGATCATTTCCGGTATTAAACCTGTTGATCACAAAGACATCTTCTCCAAATATACACCTCCTGTCCGACATGATGAATTTTATCTCGTTCCTTGTGACCTTGTTGGGGCTTCGCCAAGTCCACCTTCTATGGGGTTTCTTCTTAAAGAATGGGTTAATCAAGAAGAGCCCCTGAGCCTCAAGACAGTTGATAAGCATACTGCCCAGCGGCCCCCGGTCATTTCTATGCCCAACACCAAAAAGTCCGATTTTCGTTTCACCGCGTTCTTGTACTTTCACTTTGACAGTGAAGTCCCCTATCATAACATTGTAGTGAGTCTTGGCAGTACCGTGTAATGCTTTCACCACGTCCTCGTACACGGTCTCAACTGCCTCGTCAGTGCTTCTCGAAGTTGGGGCATAGGTACACCTGAATCACCTTCAGGGAGTCCTGTTGGTAAGTCTCAGTATTACGTATGCTACCCGAGGCGAAACATTCCTGATCTCCACAATGCTGCTAACGAGTTCCTTTTTCACCGTAAAGCCGACACCGCCCTCGGAAGAATGTCTTCCATCACCTTCCCGAAAGTAGAATAGGTTACCCGACCCAAGGGTTAGCGTGTCCTCCCCCTTTCTTCGGACTTCGCACAACACCAGTATGTGCCAGTTTATGCGACCCAGTTCTAACTCGAGTTCGGTGAGCCAATCGTCCAGCCGCAGAGTGCTTCCATTATAAGTAGCCAGGTTCGGACATTCTCACACAACATCATCTAGCCCAAATTAAGACAATATAAGCTTATGCTATGGGATCTAGACAACTGATAATTTGCCACTTTGTGCCAAAGAGATGTACTGTGTTATTTTTATAATATTATGGTTCCAGAATAACTTTTACGTCAAAAGCATGTGTAGGTGTAGGGTCTGGTAATTGTTTCTAGTTAAGTAGCTGTTACCATATAACTGCCGAATGAACAAATTAACTTATAATGTGTACTTAAATAATGATTAATAATGTCTGTAAAGCTACTGCGTCACCTTCGTGGATCGTCGCGTAACCTACGTGGGATCAAATAATTCAAAACCTTATTCTTCTAAATCTGACACTAAATTTAACTTGTTGACTTATATATGTTACTTAACTTACCAAACGCTTTGTGTTTGTTTAAAAAAAATGTTGAAATAATCAGTATTTAAAATTTACCATGAAGGTGACGATGAGAATCGTAAAAAGTAGAAATAGCCTTATTCGGAGTTGATTTCTATTAACGATTCTGTAGGAGAACTGGCCTTTTGATACCACAGACTCCAACAGTTCAGTCAATTTACTGACTTCTTCAATACCATAAAGTATGATTGGTGGAGGTTTAGGCACCCTTTTTTCCTTTGGTTGGTCTGAATTGTCTTCAGTCAGGTCTATAGGCAGATTACTGAATCTATTGAACGTCTGGATTTTTTCAGGTGATGGAGATTCTACTTTTCTTCGCTTTGGATTCCTGAGCGGGGGAACTCTTTGCCACGAAGGAGGCTTCTTGGGGTCCTCATTTGATCTATGTTGCTCATCACAAGAGTGTAGTTCATTGGATGTTAGGATCTTACTCAGTGATGAACTTCTGGGTCTGCTTAGGAACAGACTTGGGTGGAAAGCTTGCTGCACCATCTTCTTGTTTCCAGTAGTATTTACTGCCACAGGAGCCTGGTCACCTACTCCTGTAGAGTCTTCGGTAGTCCATTTCACACTTTCCAGCCCGGATACTGGAAAGCGCCGGGGGTTAGCCGGATCGCTCGACAAATCGCATTCATATTCAGACATTTTCATTATAAAAAGGTTGGGAGAAAAAATCATAGCACTTTCCCAAGGCACTGTGTCCACTCTTTTAAAGGGTATTTAGTTCCTTTTGGCCTGTGGTTGCCAGGTACAGGTTATTTGACTGCCGCCTGTTGCTCGGCATTGTTGCGTCGTTTAGCACCACCCAGGGGGCACGTGTAGGGTGAGAATAGGAAAAGATGGTAAATTTTACGGACGCGACGCAACCCACCCCCGAGTTATGTAATTAGAATAAATTAGTTTTAATACCTAAATTGTATTATATTTGAAAATTAAATTAATTACAAATATAAAATATTAATTTGGATTTACAATAAAACTGTGCTAAGTTAAAAAAAAAAATTATAGTCTTACCTTTCTTAGTTTCCAGGTAATCTAAAAAACGTTATCTCTGGGTGCGTTATTGACGAATTCATGCAACCAAAACAAGCAAAATAGACTCTAGTTGTCATATTAAATATTTTTAGTAAATAAAACACGCGCGGTTACTATCTAAAAAACGACACACCGTCCATTCGTCTACTCGGCACAATCGCGACTGCGGACGCCTGTTGCGTGCTGAAAGGCCTGCCGAAAACGAGACTCGTAGGTAAATAAATAATAAATAAAATAAATATTCTCGGACACTTCACACAACGCTATCTGATCCCAAAGTAAGCTAGGAATAACCTGCTTGTGTTATGGGTATCAAACCACGGATATTAATACTTATATACTTTTAAATACATACATATTATACATAGAAACACCCAGACTCTTGAGACAAACATTTATGGGTCACACAAATATTTGTCTCCGTTGGGAATCGAACCCACGACCTCCAGCGCCGCAGGCGGTATCACTACCGACTGCGCCACGGAGGCAGTCTAGTTTGCGCAGGTAGGTATAGTTTGCGCTTCGTCCGTTTGTAGGGAGTTACAATACTGCTTAAATAAATATATATACGAGTATATACTGTGACCTAACTGTATATAATATAATTTTAAAGTGTTGATAGTAAGTTAAGTTTTTTAACGGAGTTAAAACAAGATCCTGTCAAGTTAACTTTGCAAGCCTCGCGAACTAACTGCAATAATTTGTGGAATTAGTTTAAGAACTATCGATTGAATTAACAAAACGAATACGGTCACGAAGTTATTCGGTTACCACCATTTCATTGCCAATACAGTCCGATCAAGCTAATTTGGGCGCAGGTAAAAGGACAAGTGTAGTCATTCGAATTTAGTCGGATAACCATCCGTTGTTAGTATGTTTTGTTTTTTGTTTATTTCTTCTTTAATACGAAATATTTCACGCTGAATTCACCATATATTATTTAATTAGACGCACAAGTTTTTTTATCTACCTTAGGTATCTCGCGTTGAGCCAGTTCCTTATATTTTTATGTCAGAGTTTTACAGCGTTGTTTTGAGTTTTTGTAATATTATTCGATATCGCATGTATGTTCACTTCTGAAACTTTTTATGGTTATTGTAAGTGTCGAGCAGGACCGAATACAGTTTTTAGCAAGTTCGTAGGTGTTCTCGTTTAGGTGGTGCAACTATTTTACAGGTTTTCAAAAAAGCGTGATTACTTGAAAACTATAAACATTTTCCTGAATCTAATTACGGCACAAATCGGTACGAATTAAGGGCCACTCGTGTTAGTTTATTCTAGAGGCGCACATGTAGTGGTTTTCGAGATACAACATTCCACAAAACGTTACCCCAGCAGGAAACTCAATATAACTAAAACCTTAAGACGCACAAATTTTATTTTATGGGCACAAATTTGTACAAGTATGAGCCATCGGTACATGCAAAATATTTCTCTCTATGAAATCGTTTTTTCCTTTTTTTCTACAACGACAACACGCACAAATTTTTTGTGCAGCGCACATATACAAGCTGTAGATTTAGTAGTGTGCAATACTTGCACACGTGACTCTACTGCCTACACCCGTTAATATTTTGTGATAAAAAAAAACGTTTTTTTTTTTTTCATGTTAAATTTCATTTTATTTGCAAAGGACCTCTGCCTGTACCCACTGGCCAATAATACGTGAACATAAATTTAAGTAAGTACTCAATAATTAATAATAAATCTAAAAAGCGAAAGATTGTAAATGATACTCGCATAATGCCTATTTATTATCCAGTGCTATGACCTCTAGCGTCCAGCTGATCGTTTGTAGGTATTAGGTATACTGGCTGCGTTCGAGCGTTCACCGCTCACCTTTTGCCGTTTTTTGGTACGGAACTCGCACTTGACCGGTTTTTCTGTTTCATAGGTTCACGTATTATTAGTCAGTGGAGGTTAGGCAGAGTTCCCGTTGGAATTAAAAAACGAATTCAATATGAAAAAAGACTAAAAAAAATATTTTTTTTTTTTATCACACAGTATTAACGAGTGTAGGCAGTAGAATCACGTGTGCAAGTACTGCACACTACTAAATCTACAGCTTGTATAGTAGATTAAGCACTAATAATAGGTTCCACTCAAATCAGTCTGGGAGCTACTTTCCTGCTGGGGTAACGTACACACAAACAGGTTGGTCAATCTTAATTTTTTTTTTAAATATCCCTAGTTGGTACATAGAAAGCGGCCCCCAAATTTTCATTACTCTTAGATCCGTCAGTGCAGGGCCTGATTTAGGGTTCCGCGCGCCCTAGGCTAGCTATGAATATGCGCCCCCAGCTGCAACTAATTTAAGTCCTACCTACGAAAGAGACTACGTAAGCTGGTCCTAAGTTACTAATCGTTATTCTTTGTTAATTTGAAATAAAATAAAACCCGATTCTAAGACTTTTTATGAAGTTATGATATGATGCATCAGCCACTAAAAAGCGAGATAAAAATACCATCAAAGTACCTAACAGTACCTCGGTACATCCAGTTTCCAATAAATCGAACCGGTGAATCTTAGTGAAATTCCTTCATAACTCAGGAAGTGAGCTGATGAATGCAAAATTTATAGCTAAGAACGGTTCAAAAGCCGATGTGCTGGGGATGGCCCCGGCACATTGGCTTTCGAGCATAGAAAACCGCAAAATTGGCTCTGTCAGTAATATTGGTGCGATGGTGCCATTCCAGCCACTCCTCCATGACCGGTTTCACTGTCTCAACAGCACAGTCTTACACTTTTTTTATACCACCAAAGTGACAGACAAGCATACGGCCCACCAGATGTACCGGTGGTCACGCACAAGGAGGCAAAGTCTCTCCTGTCGCGAAGAGGTTCCACACCACCTGTAAGCATGGGATCGTTGACCACTTCATGGCTCGCCTCTGCACCGAGTCGAACGGAAGAATTCAGTCAATCCATTCTGATATTCTGGTGCCCCCACCCAGCAGTGGCAGCTATACTCCATGTGCGGCCGCACTTGCGACTTAAATAGAAGCAGTGTTTGCGCCGCAGTAAGTACCGCCGAGCCCTGTTGAGCACACCGAGCGGCTTGGACGCCAGCTTGGCCTTATTGTCCAACTCACTTCGGAACTGAACGTCACTGGAGATGTCAACACCAAGGATACTTATACTGTCATAGTAGGAGAGAGTTGTGGCCTGAAATTATGGCGCTACAGTAAATTGGGTTTTCTTTGCAGTGAACAACAACAAACTTGTGTCTAAGTAGGGTTGAATTGAACAAGATTTTGTTTTTCCCAATCGGACACTCTCGTTGCGAGTTGTCTCGATTTCAAACACAAGTTGTTCACAGCTTTCTTCCCCTGCAGCCCTAGAGATACCGGTGCGGCCCGTTTAACAAGTGTCGCCTGTCGTCCGCATAACAATGAATGCCGTCAATAGACAACATCAACAATTGATATGCAGCAGAAACAGAGTGGGGGACAAAACTGAGCCTTGTGGTACTCCAGCGTTTATGGCCATGCATTCAGAACCTATGCTTCTACCGGCCAAAAAGCTGGACACCCATGCACTTTGGTTCCTGGGTGCCGTGAACGCGACACGGGTGGAGCTGTCGTATTTACTACCAGGGGCGCAGGAATATAATTTTAACGCACGTATTTGTATTTTCACTAAATTACCAAATATTATTATGTACTTTGGTGTAACAAAATGTTAACTAACTATTTTAAACATGTTGTTAGGAGTTGTTACAATCTGTTAAAAATTGCTAGATGTTTTGTGTGCTCCTTTTTGGGAGCACCGCAAGTCACAGCCCTGCGCCGAGTCCAACGCCAGGCGCCCCCTTGATCCTGGCGCCCTAAGCTTCAGCTTAGTTAGCTTATGGGTAAATCAGGCCCTGCGTCAGTGTATAGGCGCTTGCACATTGCATGATAACGGTAACGACACGATATCGTCACGATATCGTAGGAGTGGTGTTTTGATACATTTACTACTACACGCTTTCACACTGCCACGATATCGTCACGATATCGCCACGATATCGTAGACGATAGATTACTGTCGTGACGAAATCGGGTGACGATACAGAGCGGGGTCACAATATACAGACACAACAGTAAAGTAACTTCATAGAAACGTGCGAAACGGCTCACTCACGCATCTAGTGACCCGCGACATTCCTGGAGTATGACTTGTAGCTCAGTTCAGTCGCGGTAGTGGTAGTGGTAAAGTTGTTTGCGTATTTTAAACTGCTGCGCCTATTCTTAAAATTATAAGAATAGGCTTCTCTCATGTTTTGAAATATGCTAGGACTGTATGGCAATTTTTTTTAACGTGAGGGAAAATCAATCATGGATGCTATGCCGGACTCCTACCGACTAAAAAACCTCACGTAACACCCAACAGCCGATGGTTGGGAGCCCCGGATAAGCCCTCTGAAGGATTTCCCAGGACTTCCAACAGACCAACGACCACCACTGCAGCCTCGCTTAGGCGGTTGGTTCGGGTGCTATCCCGCGTCTTTGGGGGGTTTCATGTGTAATCCCGCTTCTATGGGGGGGAGGGGGCGTGAACTCCTCACCTCATGCTACCGTCATGGGCCTGCTTCTGTAAGGGTGATGAGCAGCCCTATCGCCCGTCCTCAGACCCCCGGTCATGGAGGATAATAGTCTACGGCGAAGACACGTCGGCGGCGCCCAGGCCGCCGACTGCTGTTCTCGGGTGGGAGAGTTCTCTTCCGTTCCCGCTCCCTTTCCTGGCGCAAAGCTACTAACCGAATAACAAGCTGTGGGTTATATTGTGTCAATTTCGTTCGGCTATATCGTTGAACGATATCGTCACGATATCGTTACGATATCGTGCCACGAAATCGTGCTGTGTGCAAGCGCCCTATATCTTCTGCCAATCCCCATAACTAGCTTCTAATTCCCATTTTATTGATTGATTTAAGTATTTAACTGTTTTCTCTAATGTATCATTAATATGTTTTTGCCACAACAGGGAACGGTCAACGGTCTAACCACATACCTAAATACTTAACACAGTGCGAGGATTTCAGGAAACGATCAGCTACCTTAAGTTTGATATCAATAGTTTTGATATCAAACTTAAGGTAGCTGATCGTTTCCTGACATCCTCCTCCTCCTCCTCTCCTCATCCGTCCTCTTCTAAAAACATACATTTGATTTTGTAGCAGACAAGTTCAGGCCAAGCTCTCCCAGCAAATGAATCAAATTGTTAATAGCTAGTTGTAAATGGGATATAATAAACCGAGCCTCAAAGTTTTTATCGGTCACGGCATTTAGCTTCTGATTTAATAACTAGGCCACGCGAAAATGAAATAGCCTCTAAAATGCTAATTCGTCCTCTTTACAACGTCACCTAAAAAAATCCATTATAAGCATCAAACAAAGATCAACAATTATTTTAACTTGTCCTGCGTATTAATATATTAACCCCTAATTTATTAATTCAGCCACATATTTTACATGTAGTCACCATTTTTTATTTTACAGCTTCAAATCTAGAGCCTCAAAAAATTATAATTTAAGCCTCCACAGACAACATCAGTTTTTATAACTTACGAGTGTAAAATAAATATATCACATTCTTTTTAAAAGTGTATAATATGTACAATTGTACATAATACACTTGATTTTAGTATAGGTATATACATTAAGTATAGGCACATCACAGGGCCGCCAACTTGAGGGCCACTGTCGAAAGTCATAAGGACTGTGAGACTGTCCCCCAATCGCTAGATGCGCCACGGCTTACTATCAAGTTGGTGGCGACGTCAATTTGGCGAGCTGAATATACAGGGTTACAGGAAAAGTCGTGCTAGATCCGTTAAGGGCGTGGAGTACCCATTATTTCTGACTAATTTCACTATGAAACACCCTACCCTAAACTTAACCCTGTTCGAGATATTAGACTTTTAATATTTTTATTGAAAATTGCCGATTTTGAGGTTACAAAATTTTTTATTTTTATTTTGGGCGCCTTATTTATTATTTTTGTTGCATTTTGACATGTGTAATAAGATGCTCCAGAACGTCAATCATTGAAATAGTGCATAAATTAATTGAACATGTCGTAGAAGACAGTTTATTTTTCTTTAAGGGATATGTAAAAAAAATATTAAGGCAGTCGTTCGGCAGATGTTTTTTAAAATATCTACATTTCATCAGCTATCTAACGACGTATAGCAATGTAGGGTTGTATTTAAATTCATTGAAAAAAACTTAGTTTCAAAAGCGACAGTGGAGAAGAAAATTAATACTTAGCCCTAAAAAGTAAAATAAAACAATAGGAAAAGATGAAGTTAGTAGTTGGGACGCTTCAGGTAGCAGTTCTAATGGTCCCGCGCCTATTGTCCTTCAAGTTAAGACGCACCGTGCGAGCGAGACAAGTGACAATTTATGCAAGTGTGAATGAAAGAACATAGTGACCGGTTGGGGTCGGGAATACAACACGTGATATTGTTTTGGTTGTTAGTCTGCTTTTGTGCTTCGTACATAGTAGATGTGATATCGTTATGCTCTTTTTCTCGACTTGGCTGTGATTCTGGACCATTTCTTCTTATTTGTGACTACTGTGCTTGTTAACCGGACTCTGATTTGTACTTGTGATACGGAAGTGTTGAAGATGACGTCCTATACACCTGAGGAATATGCGGATATGCTTATTTGTTACGGATACTGTGATTGTGTGTCTGCGCAAGCTTGAGTGACGTCACGGACGTTGAGCACGACTAATTGCCTATACGTATTTCTAAGTTTTAAAAATAGTAAAGCAGTGAAAGTTACTAAACATTTTATAATAATCTATAGACAGTGGTTGAACTATACCGGAGCAGTGTTATAGGGAGTTTGTGTACAGTAAATATTATATAAATTCGTAAGAATCGATAAATTGATACTACGAACTCTGTTGAAGTACCCTAAACCAATTTAAATAATTGTGATTCAGTAAAAAAGTGTTTTTCCATAAAGGGGTGATATAAAGTGCGCGGTGCGGCCTTCCGACTTTTAAATAGTGAACAGTGCGCGCCAAAATCTTTCACGTACAGGCTCCTGTAAAGATTAAAACTTTTTCTTGTGAACAGCGCCATCTGTGGTAGACCCTGTGAACTAAGAACTCTGAAATATCAATAGATGACCGTGGTATTGAACGGCTGGTATTAAAAGGTTACTAGTGCCATCTGTGTACACACTAATTAACTACCAACTCAAATGGCGAAGTGTACGAGCTGTGGTAGATTTTTAGCAACTAAGGGTAAAGATGGCGCTGGCAGTTGCAAATGTGGTATCAACAGGCTAGCCAGGGATGGGGGACCACTGAAAGAGCTGCATGTCCGTGCTCGTGGGTCACCGGCGGCCAGCCCTGGATTTGAGGATGCGACGGAAACACCACGGGGCGTGCCACAGCACTCAAATGTCTCTGGTGCGTCGTCGGGACTTGATGTAGCGAGTGAGCTCAGGATGTTCAGGGCCGAGCTTCGTGAGATGAGGGACGAGTTGACCAGAGAGCTGAGGGATCTGCGTCGCGAGGTAGGGGACCTTCGGCGGAATATAGTGACCTGTGAAGCTAGAATAGACGGTTTAGAGAATAAGGTCAAAGAGCTCGAGAACCGTAGGGCAGGCTCAGAGGACCTAGAGCATACCGTGTCCCTGCTAAAAGCGGAGCTAAATGAACGAGATCAAGAGCTGCTAATTTCTGATCTCGAAATCACCAACCTCCCCGAAGAAAAAGGTGAGAACCCGGTACACCTGGTAGAACTCGTGTCAAAGAAGTTCGGAGTGCAGCTGGAGTCGCGGGACATCGTGTTCGCTGAGAGGAGAGGTCCTCCAGTCAGGCAGGGTGAGTCGAGGGAGTCCGGCTCCGCGGATGTGGTCGCGGCGGGACGCGCGCGCCCCCTGGTGGTGCGCCTGGCGCGCCGCCACCTGCGCGACGAGCTGTTGCGAGGCGCGCGCGTGCGGCGCGGTGCCACCACTGCCGACCTCGGGCTGGGCGCCCCGGTGCGCCGCTTCTATGTTAATGAAAGACTTAGCAGGTTCAATAAGAAGTTGTTCTACCGCGCGAGACAAACTGTGGAGCGCCTAGGATGGAAATACGCGTGGACTAAGCGCGGTAGAATAATGGTCAAGCAGGCGGAGGGTAAGCGGGCCTACAACATCAGAAGCGAAGCTGACTTGCACCGTGTTTTTGGTGGTGAAGGGTTACACGATATCACTATTTAGGTATAGTAATACCATATTTCAGGAATGCAAAACCCTTATTATAATTGGTATATCTTATAGTTCAATTATCTATATTTATTTTAATTCGTTTAACATTATTAAAAAAAATACACACCAATTGGAGGGATGTAACCATCATAAGCTGCCTCCTGCTCAAATGTGTAAACAAATCAAGTATACTGCCTATTTGAGCAAAAGCTCTGAATCTCAGGGCTTGGAGTTTCATGCTACATATTATTATTTTTTTGATGTAATATACAAAAACACACACAAATGGAGTATAAATAGTTTATTGTTTTCTTTATTAATAATACACACACATCCAACTTATAATAATAATTATCAAAATATACACATACAAAAATGAATAAAAAAACAGAAAAACGTTTAAAAATAGGGTTATTTAACGCAGGCTCACTAGGTACAAAGCATGAAGAGTTTATTGTGGCTATGGGTAACTTGGCTGTGGACATCATGGCCATAAATGAAACGTGGATCAAGGAAGGGGCTGAATGCTGTGCTCCAAAAGTGCCAAACTACAGGTTGCAACATACGCCGCGCCCGACATACATCCGCGAAGGACACGGCGGAGGCGTCGGCTTTTACATCCGCCGCGGTATACACGTGCGTAGGGAACCGCACCCTATTGCCCCCCAAGTTGAACAGATGTGGCTGAGAATTAGTAGAAACTCACAGTCCATAATAATTGGAACAGCTTATAGGCCACCCTGGTTAAACATAAACACATTCTTAGATGCACTAACGGACTCTGTTTCTTCATTTGGAAGAGCAGATAAAATAGTGCTCTTGGGTGATTTTAACGCTGACTTATTGAAGCCTACAGATTACGAAACCAAGTATCTTGAGTCATTCCTAGTAAGTGTAAGCTTGTCCAACTATGTAGCTGAGCCGACTCATTTCACTGATCATAGTGCTACTTTGATCGACTTACTATGTACAGATGCTAGAGTAGACAAGATCATGGTACAACATATCCCGGATCTGGGTGGACACGCAATAATATCAGCGGAGATTAACTTTAAAATCGAGAAGCCAACTCCCCAATGGATCACTTACAGACCCATCAAGGATGTCTTGATTGACAGGTTTGAATTGGACCTTGATAGTATTGATTGGGACTCAATCATGGCATTGGATCATGTGGATGGCATGGTGCAGGCGCTGACCTCAAATATTGTGATGTTGTTTGATTTACATGCTCCGATTAAAAGGGTTTTAATAAAGGAGAAAGGTTATCCCTGGATCACGAGAACTGTCCGGGACATGATGCGACTTAGGGATAGATATTATAAAAGGGCAAAGTCATCAGGCCTGGAGACACATGCTAGCTCTTATAATCAATTAAAATATATAGTAAGAGCTGCCATTGAAAGAGAGAAGCATGCTTATTTTAAGACCTACATTAACAGTAACATAAAATATCCAAAGAAACTCTGGAGTCAGCTAAAAAGTAACATATTACCAAGTAATAAAGCTGATCTAGACATTCCTGGCGTTTGCAGGGACCCTGATGTGCTTAACTGCCACTTCCTTGATGTGCCGGGCAACGATGAGGTGACCATATCTGACCTCTCATACTTTGAGTTTGGTCGTGCTACCGAGGCTATTTTTAAATTTGTGCCTGTTGATGAGAAGGTGGTGGAAAGCATTATCAGAGGTCTTGGTTCGAATGCCATGGGTACAGATGAAATATCACTTGAGATGTTGATGATGACACTCCCACAAACACTGACAGTCATAACCCACATAATTAATACATCCTTAACCACTTCCACATTTCCTAGCTCATGGAAGACAGCAAAGGTGAGGCCTGTGCCAAAACGAATGCACCCATCTGGCCCTAGAGACCTTCGACCAATCAGCTTGTTGCCGTGTTTGTCAAAAATTCTTGAGCGAGTTGTTAGTAACCAATTAGTTAAGTATTTAGAGCAGTCAAATTTACTACCGTCAAGGCAATCGGGATTTCGTAAGGGTCACAGCACGGCTTCAGCCCTTTTAGATGTGGTTGATAGCGTCTTGGAGGCCAGAGAAGAGGGAATGGGTACGGTGCTTGCTTTGCTTGATTTTTCACGTGCATTTGATGGTATAAATATTACGCTGCTACTATCGAAGCTTGCCTACTATGGTTGTGAGGAGAGGGCAGTTTTGTGGTTTCATAGTTATCTCAGCAACAGATACCAATTTGTACAGGTGAAGGATGGCAAGACTGGTTACATGGTCGACTCTGCTCACCGCCCTGTAACTCGTGGCGTTCCACAGGGCTCAATCCTCGGACCGTTGCTTTTTATATTGTACACTGCTGACATCACTGAGGTCATTGATACTTGCGGATTTCATCTTTATGCGGATGACCTGCAGCTACATCTGCCTGTGGTTCCATCTGAGTGTGTAGAGTCTGTAAGCAAATTAAATAAAGACCTGAATAACATTGTAAGCTGGGCAAGTAGGAACTGTCTGACTTTGAACCCAGATAAATCTAAATTCATGTTCTTGGGCACAAGGCAGATGATTGAGACTGTGAGTCAGCAGCAAATGGATGTACGTATAGGTGGCTGTGCCATAGAGAGGGTAGCGGAAGTCCGAAATCTTGGAGTGGTTATTGATGAGAAGCTGCTCTTTGAGAGCCATGTCCTACAGGCTGTACGTAACTGCTTTTTTAAGTTGAAAGTTCTTTACAAGATAAGACCATACATCAATGAGGACATCAGATTGCTGCTCTGCGAGTCTTTAATTTTATCCAGACTAAATTATGCAGACAATGTGTACGGAGGCTGTCTTCTCAAAAGAACAGAGCGGCTCATACAACGGGTACAGAATGCCTGTGCACGTTTTTGTTTTGCCATCCCACCACGTACACATGTTACACCATACCTAAATAAAGGCAACCTGCTGAAAATGTCGGAGTGACGAGAGCTGCATCTAGCTACTATGTTGTTTGGTGTAGTGTTGACACATAGGCCACAGTACCTATATGAGAGGCTGTCTTGGTCAAGGGATACAAATAGATACAGGACTAGGGGAGCGTCTTACCTGTTGCTTGTCCCTATACATCATACAGCAGCATATAGAAGTTCGTTTAGATATGCAGCTAGCAGAATATGGAACAATTTGCCACCACCACTTAGAGCCCTGAAAACGGCAAAAAATTTTAAAAAACGTTACAAGATACATCTCTTGAATATACAAAAGAGTAATAATTAGCACTTACCTGTTATGCTCAGTATAAAATGTGGTGGCAAATGTGTGAAAATGAAGGGCATATCTGTAGCTGAGGAAATATCACACACATCATAACCCAAACCACACCACTTATTGTTGATTACATGCATCCGTCTGTGCCAGTATGTTCTCAATAATTCTTGGTCAGATATAAAAAAAAAACAAGCTGATAAAAAAAAAAAAAAAAAAACCTGAGTTTCTGTTTATGCTTAATGTCATGAGATGTCTGGTTGTGTATGTTGTGTGAGTATGTTAAATTAGTGTGTTTAATTATAAGCTTTGTGTATATTGTGTATTATGTAGTTTTCCTTTTTGTTGTATTCTTTACTAGAATTGTTCTAAAATGTAAGAATAGTATTATTATAAGTAGTATTCCTTCTTTGATTAAGAGGTTATAAGTTAAGTTTTAAATTTTAAGTTATTTTAAAGTTCCTTTTTGATCTGTGCACACGTGCGTGGCGTTACACCGAGAGGGCGCCATCAGAAAATCAGCGCTTCGCATTCTATGTCATTGACAGAGGATGCGTAGCATTTATGCTGAGATGGCGACCCATTTAAGATGCGCACAGTTGTTAATTTTTTGTCTTTGTAGTACGTATGTGTGTTTTAACATGTGTAAATGTGCGTGTCATAAATAAATTTATTTTCTTTCTTTCTTTCTTTCTTTCAAGCTCGCAACGAATACATAATTCGCTACCCCGGTCGTTGAGTGCCAGATGTGGCCGTTTTTGACAGAGTTTATCGAAGACTTCGAGAAACTGGCTCTATTTCGAGACGAAGTACGGATTTGGGAAGACCACGAATTAATAGCGACGAAGAACAGGACAATGAGATAGTGCAACGCTTTCGAGCGGATCCAACTACTTCCACTAATATTGTTGCCCGTGATCTGGGACTTTCGCAATGGAGAGTGTGGTTTACAGTGCATACTGCTGGCCTATACCCGTACCATTACACTCTGTAGCATTTATTTTCTATAGATGCAGTATTTAGGATGTGAAAGCAGCCTTATCGAGTTATCTTTTTTTAATCGGTTGTCAGTGGTGACATTTCTGCTGTCAGAATGACAGGATGTCATAAGTTCGGTGACGAAGCGTTTCGCATTTAAAGGAAGGGGCTTTGTTAAGATTTTTCGTGAAAGACAGGACTTTGACCGAGACCTGCTTTGGGGTAGTTGGAGGTCCTTTTTGGCTTATGCTCTGAGACTGTGCCGCGAATCAGTTTTTCGCTCAAGCGCGATTATTTGTTGCCTCGCATGGCCTAACGGGCGGTGATTGGGTTGCTGCATTGCATCTTGCTACATTTTACCCAGAAAACTGGGTTTTTTACTACGGGGCTAGTTGCCGGAAGAGATTTTGTGTGCCGCACCTATAAGTTAGTGGGCTGCACGTGGTACGACAACGTGGAAGTGCGGACTACACGAGCTTCTCATGTGAGAGGTATCTGCCGTCATCACCTGGCAGTAACAACAGGCAGTCACTCTCACTCAGCTCACTCTGCAGGCCAGTAAATCCACTACTTATGTGTAGCTTAGTAGCATAAGTACCTAAGCACTGACTATACTTCTGTGTACCTGTGATATTTGTGTCTATCAGTGAATAAGCTCTCTGTGTGTCTCTGTGTATCTCTGTGTTATATAAATATATGTGTGTACACCCTACCTGACTGTTTTCGTCAGAGCCCTGGCCTACCCTTGCACGCACACTGGAATCTCTGTAGTAAGGCGCCCTGGGAAAGAGTTCTCTGCATAGCTACCTCGCGCTAGTTGGTGAGTAACACTGATCATCACTTAGTGCTACAAATTGGCTCCCAACGTAGTGGCAAATCTCTGGGTCTACTCTGCGGTAGCCTCAGTCTAGTGTGTGTGCATAGGTGGTTACCTCTGGCGAAACCATCCTGGTGAATCGTCCGAGACGCTCCAGGACGTTAATTGGTGGTGCTAGCAGCTAAGCACAAAACCTTCCCTTTCGTCTTCTTCCAGCTTCCTACATCTTTGGCTGGAAAAGACACAAAATTCTAAATTCAAAAATTTAAAATAGCTGTGATTTTGGAAAAACTTTTTGATTTTATTTGGAATACCCACTTCTTTTCTTATTGTGTTTTTTTTCTTCTTTATGTTCTTTTTTTATGGTGCACACATATATTTATTATATTATTAGTGTAGATTAATATATAATATATATTATCCTATAGTTTCACCTTGTAAGGTAAACTTAGTGAATCTCTCTGTGTTAACTTAGTGAATTTCTCTGTGTAACTTAAAACTTTTTTATAAGGTGTGTACATACCTTGTAATTTTGAATGTTAACCTGAACAGTGTTATCAGAAAATTTAGAAACTTTTCTCTCTTAGTATACCCTTAATCTTTGTTAAATTCTAAAAGTCAATTTGAAACATAATTACCTAACTTAGTACACTTTGTTGTAACTCAATTTACATTTTTACTTTGTAATTGATCCCTATCTGTGCCATTTTATCTTTATAATTGTTGTAAGTAAATTTTTACATAATGGCACAGATGAAAAAACATATTAATTATTTAAGAAAGGATGAACTTGCTAACGAGCTGTCCCACATGGGTATTTCAGTGGAACCGGAAACGACAGTGTCTGGCCTTCGGAGTGAGCTAAGAGCGGCACACCGACTCGTCCGTCGAGGTAGCATCAAAGCGAGTGCTCCGGTACCCGCTGATGCATCGGCTGAGCTCTCGATCTGCCTCCCGAAGGTGTCCGAGCTGGAGGAGGCTATTCAGTCAGGTGACATCTTCATTAATAAGGGTAGTCGTCTTAGGGTGTCCCTCAGGGCCAACTACTTATTGAGTAGGTTAGCTCGTTGTGGTCTGGATTGCCCCGACCTGGTGGATATTCGTGGTAGGCTAGTGAAGATCATCGCTAGGGCTGAACCCAGTAGTGATTCTGAATCCGAAGGTTCGGATGATGATGGTGATGATCCTTCGGGTCGTGACCAGGTGGAATATACTTCACCAGTAGTGAGAGAGGACCGCTCGGTGCGAGCTAGTTCAAGTAGGAATAGTTCTACATGTAACATAGTGTATAAAGAACGTCCCCTTAACTTATGTTCATTTAACTTAAAATATGATGGTTCTACTTGTGTACGTGTGTTTTTAGAGAGATTAGAGGAACTTAGATGTGCTCGGGAGGTTACTAAGCCTAGACTCCTTATGGCTTTCTCCGACCTGTTGGATGGACCGGCTTTGTCTTGGTTCCGTACAAACAAAGCTAACATCATCTCATATGAGGATCTTATTAGTGAGCTTAGAGATACCTTCGATATTCCTGATTATGATTACCGCCTCAGGAACGAGATAAGACAGCGTACACAAGCCCGCTCTGAGTCCTTGGTTAACTATATATGTACAATGCAAGCCATGTTCTCAAGGTTGTCATGTAAGATGCCCAGTGAGGAACAGCTGGACATTCTCATGCACAACATTAGACCTGACTACATGAAGGAACTGGCCTTGCATGATGTCAACTCTGTAGATGACTTGAGACGTTTGGGTAAGCGCTTGGAGCTTGCGCGTACTAGGGCAGACGCTTTCCATGAGCCTGCTCTTGACAAGTTTGAGATTACATCTGACTTACACCAGCTTAAGAACAAAGGTGTACAAAAGCCCGCTAAGCAGGTGTCTGCAGTGGAGACGCCGGTTACCCCCCACGATCGCAAATGCTTTCGTTGCGGCGGGGGCGGTCACACTGCATACAGCTGCACACAGTCAAGGGAGCTGGTGTGTTTCCGGTGTGGTCTCAAAGGAGTCAAGACCCCAGACTGCTCACACTGTACTAGCAAGTCAAAAAACGCGTAGGCCAGGGCCTTATTAGGAACTCTGTGCATCACTCTGTATCTGAGTCTATTACTGATAAGGTCCTGTTTCCTAAACGGGATAGTGACATTAGACCGTATCTAGTTGTTAAGGTTTTAAATTTAAATGTCTTAGGCCTTCTAGATTCCGGTGCCTCCTGCTCTATACTAGGTAAGGGAGCGCACCGCATCTTCTTGGAACTGGGTTTTGATCTTGTGAGTATCAATCCTACTTTTCGTATTACAACTGCAGACAGCACTCACTTGCAATGTCTGGGTTGTATCTCTTTGCCAATTGAGTACAATTCGGTTATCCGAGTTGTCAAGTTCTATGTTGTCCCAGGTATAACCACCTCCATGATATTTGGAGTGGATTTCTGGCAACAATTTAAGTTAAGTGATAAGTTAATTTTACAAAATATTAGTCTTGATAGCTTTAGTGATAATAATCCTATAGAGTCTGTGTCCCTTAACGGTGGCCTCGAGGATTACGACAACCTGACAACTAAACAAAGGTGTGTAATCAACGAGGTCATTGAAAAGTTCGACTCGTTGAACACTGATAAGGTGGGTTTAGGTCGGACCTCACTTGTGCACCATGTCATTGACACTGGTGACAGCAAGCCGATCAAGCAGCGTTATTATCCGCTCTCTCCCCTTAAGCAGAAGGCCCTGGAAGCCGAGCTGGACCGAATGCTGGAGATGGGAGTAGTGTCCCCGTCTCAGTCCGCCTGGAACTCTCCAGTGGTCATGGTGGAGAAGGCGAACGGCGACCTCAGATTGTGCTTGGACTCTCGCAAGCTTAACTCTGTGTCAAAGAGTGACGCCTACCCCTTACCCTATATCAATCAAATCTTGGACCACCTTAATAACGCTAAGTATTTAACTTCTGTAGATTTGAGTGCGGCTTACTGGCAGATTCCATTTGACTCACCCCAGTCTGCTGAGAAGACTGCTTTTACGGTTCCCCGGAGAGGATTATTCCACTACAATTCGATGTGCTTCGGTCTTGTCGGGGCCAGTGCCACGATGCAACGCCTCATGGACCGTCTGTTTGGTCCCGAGTTCGACAACAAGGTATTTGCGTTTCAGGATGACATAGTCTGTGTGTCCAGCACCTTTGAGGAGCATGTAGAGCTCTTACATAGAGTCTATCAGCAACTCAAGGATGCTGGCCTAACTATTAACATGAAAAAATCCCACTTTTGTCGGAGTGAACTCAAATACCTGGGGTATTATGTGGACAAACATGGCCTACGGACAGACCCGGGTAAAGTTGAGGTTATCCTCAACTATCCCACCCCTTCTAACCCTAAGGAGGTTAAGAGATTTCTGGGAATGGCCGGCTGGTATCGTCGCTTTGTTAACAACTTCTCGAAGATTAGTAAACCTCTGTGCAAACTGACTTCTACGAACCTTAAGTTCGAATGGACCCCTGAGGCTGAACAGTCCTTTAACCTGCTAAAGTCAGCCTTGGTTTCTGCCCCTATATTAAAAATGCCTAACTTTGAGATGCCCTTCCGCATTCTTAGTGACGCGTCAGCTTACTCAGTTGCTGCTGTACTGACACAAACTCACGATGGTGTTGAGCACCCTATCGCCTACTGTAGCCGTTCTCTTAACAAGAATGAGGTGAACTACAGCACAACTGAGCGAGAACTTCTGGCCGTGATTTTCGCTTTGGAACAATTTCGACAGTACGTCGAAGGCCAAAAATGTACGGTCGTCACGGATCATTCATCTCTTCTGTGGTTCCATAAGCTAAAAAATCCCACGGGTCGTCTAGCACGTTGGAGCATGAGGCTCAGTCAATTCGATTTTGACATAGAGCATCGAAAAGGTAAAGACCACGTTGTACCTGATGCTCTGTCTCGTATCAAAATTGATTCCCTCGATGCAGTACCCACTAAAGACCCGTGGTATGACCACACCATGAATAGTGTTCGGAAGAACCCTAGGAAGTCACCAAATTATGACATTCGTGACAACCTTTTATATAGGTTAACTAAAAATAAATATTCTCTGACTTCAGACTTTGACTGGAAGCTGGTGGTACCTCAGGAGGATCGCTTGCCCCTGCTCTCTAAGTACCACGATGACACACTTAGTGCCCATGGTGGCGTTTGGAAGACGCATAAAAGGTTAGCCCTAAATTATTACTGGCCCAAGATGTACGAGGACGTCAAAGAATATGTTGGGAATTGCGAAACATGCAAGCAGTACAAACCCGTAAATACGTCTCGTCCCGGCCTAATGGGTAGCCCGAAGCGGGTTTCGAAGCCATTCGAAGCTATCTCTGTCGATCTGCTTGGTCCCTTTCCCACTTCGAGCAATAGAAACGTACATCTGATCGTGGTCTCCGACTACTTTAGCAAATACGTCATGTTGTGCCCTGTTCGGGTTGCCACAGGCGCTGTAGTCGCGAGGTTCATAGAGAAGAGTGTGTTTCTCGTGCACGGAGTCTGCAAGACTATTTACATGGATAATGGCCCTCAGTTTGTGAGTAAGCCATTTAAAGATATGTTAGCTAAATACAATGTACCTAATATATATTATAACCCTAGGTATCATGCCCAAACTAATCAGGCGGAACGAGCTATTCGTAATGTTGTTCAAGCGATCTCATGCTATGTGAAGTCACAACACAAGTCATGGGATTCGTTCTTGGTTGAGATACAGTGCGCTTTAAACACTGCAGTAAACGAAGCAACTCGTTTCACCCCTTACTTCTTGGTACATGGTAGGGAATTTATTGGGGATGGAGTGTTATACAGGCAGACAGATATCGCGTGCCATCCTACTTCAGTCTCTGTAGACGATCCATCAGCCTTCGGTGTCAAGCTGAGAGAAATACAACGCATTTACGACCAGGTGAGGAAACATTTGAACGTTGCCCACCAGCGTAATGAAAAGTATTACAACCTCAGAAAAAGGCATGTAGAGCTGAAAGTGGGACAGATAGTTTATAAACGCACGTTCTACCTGTCCAACAAGGCCAAGAATTTTACTGCTAAGCTAGCTCCTAAGTTCCTTAAATGTGTGGTGACTGCTAAACGATCCCCTTTAGTATATAGGCTGTCAGATCTGGACGGTAAGGATCTTGGGGAGTACCACATCAAGGACATCCTGAAGTATCAGGAGGAGCAGTCTCCAATACCTAACGTAACTACATAGCACTGTTTCTCTAGTTTATTAAACCAGTGCTATGTGATCATTATGTAAGACTATTTTAATCTTTTGTTTGTATTTCTATATGTGTACGTGACTTTAAATTGTCACGTTGTAGTTTCTTCTATGCACCGCACCGAGCGTTTTTCTCTCATTCGCTTCTTAGTACTCTGCATTATCCTGAGAGCTTGGGTAGTGTTAGGGTATCGGCAGTGAGTAAAGGGAGCATTCGTTTTCTATGAAGGGCATTAGACTCTAGTTACTTAGCCTAACCGGTACACGAGTCAGTGTCTAGTTAGGTACATAGGAGGATCTTTCTTTGGTATTGTAATGGTCGTAGTCAGCTGGTGTTTGAAGGACCTAGCTGGTTGTCTTTGTTTATTAGTCAGTACCTTTCTGTTTTCTTTATTGTGTATTTCCAGCGTGTCATATCCGCAGGAAATACTATTAAAGGGGGGGTGGTTGTAGCATTTATTTTCTATAGATGCAGTATTTAGGATGTGAAAGCAGCCTTATCGAGTTATCTTTTTTTAATCGGTTGTCAGTGGTGACATTTCTGCTGTCAGAATGACAGGATGTCATAAGTTCGGTGACGAAGCGTTTCGCATTTAAAGGAAGGGGCTTTGTTAAGATTTTTCGTGAAAGACAGGACTTTGACCGAGACCTGCTTTGGGGTAGTTGGAGGTCCTTTTTGGCTTATGCTCTGAGACTGTGCCGCGAATCAGTTTTTCGCTCAAGCGCGATTATTTGTTGCCTCGCATGGCCTAACGGGCGGTGATTGGGTTGCTGCATTGCATCTTGCTACATTTTACCCAGAAAACTGGGTTTTTTACTACGGGGCTAGTTGCCGGAAGAGATTTTGTGTGCCGCACCTATAAGTTAGTGGGCTGCACGTGGTACGACAACGTGGAAGTGCGGACTACACGAGCTTCTCATGTGAGAGGTATCTGCCGTCATCACCTGGCAGTAACAACAGGCAGTCACTCTCACTCAGCTCACTCTGCAGGCCAGTAAATCCACTACTTATGTGTAGCTTAGTAGCATAAGTACCTAAGCACTGACTATACTTCTGTGTACCTGTGATATTTGTGTCTATCAGTGAATAAGCTCTCTGTGTGTCTCTGTGTATCTCTGTGTTATATAAATATATGTGTGTACACCCTACCTGACTGTTTTCGTCAGAGCCCTGGCCTACCCTTGCACGCACACTGGAATCTCTGTAGTAAGGCGCCCTGGGAAAGAGTTCTCTGCATAGCTACCTCGCGCTAGTTGGTGAGTAACACTGATCATCACTTAGTGCTACAACTCCGGTACACGTTGTTGAAGAGGGAGACCCGGCGAGGAGGATAGATTTCTGCAGATTTATGCTGAATGCTGACATAAAAGACCCAAATTTTTTAAAAAACATCTTGTGGACAGATGAATCCAAATTTGATAAAGATGGAATAACAAATACAATGTGTAAATAATCTTAGCTATGCAGACGACATGGTGTTGCTGAGCCCCTCAATTGGGGGACTAAGAAAGCTATTAAGAGTTTGTGAGTCTTATGCTGTGACACACGGTTTGAAGTACAATGCGAAAAAGAGTGAGTTTATGTTATTTAAAAGTCATAAAAAAGGGCCATCCACAATTCCTCCACTCACACTAAATGCAGTTGCTTTGAGCCGTGTGACACAATTTAAGTACTTAGGGCATATTGTCACTGAAAATATGTGTGATAATTTAGACATAGAGAGGGAGCGTAGGCATTGTCGGTGCGTGGCGGTATGCTGGCACATAGGTTTGCTCGGTGTACAGCTGAGGTCAAGATCACGCTATTTAAAGCATATTGCCAGGTATTTTACACGGGTGGACTGTGGGCCAGCTTTTCACAAAAATCCTATAATGCCCTACGGGTTCAATACAACAACATCCTCAGGGCTCTGTTCCGGCTTCCACGCTACTGTAGCGCTTCAGGAATGTTTGCCGATGCCGGCGTGGACGACTTTTATGCGATAATGAGAAAAAAGGTGGCCTCGCTGGTCTATAGGGTGCGGCGGAGCTCGAACGGAGTCCTGAGGATGGTTGGTGAACGCCTAGACTCGCCCCTGATTGGTAGGTTCACCGAGCTGCATGTTAAAAAAGTTCGGTGAGCCTGCCAATTGGGAGTTTCACATACTTTACTTATATATACTTTTATTTTATTCATTATATATATACTAACATAGTCAATAAGTTATATTGTTACTAACACTATGGATCTATGGTCTGAAATTAAATGATTTTTATTGTTTTTTATTTTTATTTATTTATTTTACTAAACTTAATCAGGGACATGTGGTTCCAACATGATGGCTGCCCTGCCCATTTCAGAAGAAGTGTCCGAGACTGGCTGGATACAACTTACCCAAATAAATGGATAGGACGAGGTGGGCCGTTGCCATGGCCAGCAAGAAGTCCGGACTTAACCCCCATGGATTTTCATATGTGGGGAGTTATGAAAAGTCTTGTGTACAGCGAGCCAAATCCAGTTTCGTCTGTGGAAGAATTAAGAGAAAGGATTGTGGACGCAGCCAATCAAATGAGGACAACATTGACCACTGGAGTAGTAAAGACTGGTCTCCGTAGAAGGATGCGAAAATGTATTCATAACCGAGGCGGCCATGTTGAACATGAACTGTAGAGTATGAAAAAGTTGTGTAAAAACCTTGTTTAATTAATGACATTTCATCTTTTCCTATTGTTTTATTTTACTTTTTAGGGCTAAGTATTAATTTTCTTCTCCACTGTCGCTTTTGAAACTAAGTTTTTTTTAATGAATTTAAATACAACCCTACATTGCTATACGTCGTTAGATAGCTGATGAAATGTAGATATTTTAAAAAACATCTGCCGAACGACTGCCGTAATATTTTTTTTACATATCCCTTAGAGAAAAATAAACTTGTTACTATTTTTTTAATTTTCTTAACTTTCACTTGTCTTCTACGACATGTTCAATTAATTTATGCACTATTTCAATGATTGACGTTTTGGAGCATCTTATTACACATGTCAAAATGCAACAAAAATAAAAATAAGGCGCCCAAAATAAAAATAAAAAATTTTGCAACCTAAAAATCGGCAATTTTCAATAAAAATATTAAAAGTCGAATATCTCGAACAGGGTTAAGTTTAGGGTAGGGTGTTTCATAGTGAAATTAGTCAGAAATAATGGGTACTCCACGCCCTTAACGGATCTAGCACGACTTTTCCTGTAACCCTGTATACAGGATGAATTTTTGAAAAGGGCTTGGATGGCCAACTCCGAAACTATAAGGAATAGCTAAAAATGCTCAAAGGAGTCACGAGCCCGATTTTGATAAAACTTAAAACCTCATCATTAGATTTTTGAAAAACCAATAATCCTAGGTGAGAATCGAACCCATTGATTTTGAAAAAAAAAACACACCCTTTATTATTACACCATACGATAGTGTCGCTGATAAGGATCAAATTCTGCGAAGTAATGATATACGGCAAATTTAAGGAAAGTTTGGAATTTTAATAGAATTCATATTTCATGTACTTAAATTTTGTATCATAGTTTGTTTCGTTCAAAATCCCAGAATAGATAGTAACTATACCGTGTTTTAAATCATGCTCAGAATGATTATTTGGAGAATATTCTAAACGGAATCAATAATATTGAATGCAGTACTATCTTTGAGGTCTCGAATCCAGCTATGTATTGAAAACAATGGTCTACATTTTGAACAGTTAATCAGTCAACGTAAGCAAAATAAATTGTATTTTGTTAAAGATGAGCACTTTCCTTTAGTTTGCCGTATGTCATTACTTCCCAGAATAAGATCCTTAATAGCAACACTATCGTATCGTGAAATAATATAGGGTGTGTTTTTTTTTCATAACCAATGGGTTCGATTCCCAGCTAGGATTATTAGTTTTTCAAAAATCTAATGATGAGGTTTTCAGTTTCGTCAAAATCGGGCTCGTGACTCCTTTGAGCATTTTTCGCTATTCCTTATAGTTTCGGATTTGGCCATATAATCCCTTTTGAAAAATTCAGCCTGTTCATCTATACTGGGTGTAACAAAATTACCTCTCCAAATTTCATGAGATGACTTGGCATCGAAAATCAAATACAAATATTTAATAAAAATGGGGGGTAATAAAAATATAAACACACTATACCTTTGAGAGAACAGATAAAATATTATTTGACACAATACGGGATGCTGATATGAAACATAGAACTTTGGTAATGGGTGATTTCAACCTACCGGACCTCAAATGGCCACTTAGTATACTCAATGGTTACAATTTGTTGCATGAGAGTTTCCTTGATATGTACATTAACAGTAACTTACACCAACTAGTCACAGGCATAACTCGTAAAAGAAATGAACAGGAATCTCTTTTGGATTTAATTATGTGTAACGAGGAAAATTTGTGTACTTCTGTGAGACATTTACCCAACATTGGTAAAAGTGATCATGAAGTACTTTTAGCAACAATACAGCTCCCTCATCAAAGCGAACAAAGTACTCACCGAACCCCGAGGCGAAACTTCGCCCATGCTAACTATAAACTAGTGTCCCGAGCTCTACAAGATAATCCCCTACCTGTACCTACCACCTTGGCCACTGAGGCATGGAATAATTTTAGAACAATAACACATAGCACTATAGAACAACACATTCCCTTTTGCAGAGTTAGGAAAGGACATCAATGCAATAAGCCCTGGGTGGGCCCTGACATAACTATGCTGGCCAAGGAAAAGGCTTCATTATGGAAGAAATATAAACTGTATAACTGTACTATAAGTTACAAAAAGTACAGAATAATTAATAACAAACTAATTACACAAGTACAAAAAGCAAAGAGCAAATTTGAAGAGAAAATTATCAGTAGCGGACCCAAGGCTTTCTATGGGTATATCCGTAACCAACTTGTATCCAAAGTCTCGGTGCCACTCTCACTAATTGACGATACTACAGATATTATAGTAGCAGACCATGGAAAAGTGGCTGATATATTATTATTTGCTAGACAATTTGAAAAATCATATGTTTAGGAACCTCAGGATTTGCCTATTCCACTTATAAATTCACCTAGAGTCATAAACTCCATCGATGACATAGTGATTACACCTGACCTTATTAATAAAGCACTGATGACCTTTAAAGACGACTCTGCTATGGGGCCTGATGGAATACCTGCTGTTCTACTGAAGAGATGCAGTCGAGCTGTGGACTCCCAGTTGGCTGCTATTATGAACCTCACTCTAGCCCAAGGAATACTCCCATCTGACTGGAAGGAGGCAGTGGTGACGCCTATATATAAAAAAGGGAATAAACGAATAGCGGCTAATTATCGTCCAATAAGTCTAACTAGCATAATATGCAAAGCGATGGAGAAAATCATATCCAACGAACTCAGAAGCTTTCTACACAAAGAAAATGTTGTGATGAATGAACAGCATGGATTTACTGCGGGGCGCTCGACGGTTACAAACTTGCTCTCATGTTTGGACTTGTGGACTCAAAATTGGAATTGTCATCAACCTACCGACGTCATCTATCTAGACTATGAGAAGGCGTTCGACCGAGTCCCAATTAAGCGACTAATTGCAAAGTTGGAACACTTTGGCATACGCGGAAATCTCCTAAGATGGATAGAGAACTTCCTCTCTAATCGAACTTTTAAAGTTCGAGTGGGAGACACATTTTCCAAGACGCACAATGTCCATAGCGGTGTACCGCAGGGCTCTGTGCTTGGGCCAACCCTCTTTGGAATATTTATCACCGATTTAAGACAGATTGTCGAGTCTAATCTCTCACTATTTGCAGATGACACGAAAATAATGGGTCTCATAACTTATGGCGTAATACAAAAAGACCTTGATTGTATTTATCAGTGGACACAGGAGTGGCTGTTGACTCTCAACACATCTAAATGCACAGTACTACATATTGGCACTAAAAACCCCAAAATGGTCTACACAATAAATAATAATCAATTAAATGCAGTCGCAAATCAAAAAGACCTGGGTGTCAATATTGCATTTAACTTGAAATGGGAGACGCACATTGTGGAAATTACCAAAAAAACTAACTCTGTACTATACATTATAAGAAAAGCATTCCAAAATTTGAACAAAGAACTTTTCTTAAAGTTATACAAAACCTATGTAAGGCCTCTATTGGAATATGTTTTCCAGATCTGGAACCCTCATTTCAGAAAGGACATTGATCTCCTCGAAAAAGTACAACGAAGAGCCACTAAAATGGTACCAGCACTCAAAAGGTTACCATATGAGGAACGCCTGAAGCAACTTGGACTCACAACCCTGGAACAACGAAGGCACCGTGGAGACCTAATCGAGACCTACAAAATCCTAACAGAGTACTATAACTCATCTGTGCTGCCCGGACTTTTCACCATGAATAGTAACGAACACCTTCGAGGGCATTCTCTGAAACTCCATAGGCAACTATGTACAAGTGACCCACGCAAACACTTTTTGCCTAACCGAGTGGTGAAATCCTGGAACAAATTACCGGAAGCAGTTATAAGTGCTCCCTCTGTGAATTCCTTTAAGAACAGACTGGACAAATTTTTAAACGACCAAGTGCACTAGATATGCACGCATCAGCTATAAGCTGCTAGTGCATTATATAATAATAATAATAATAAAGTTGATGCAACTCTTTGCGCCTTCTTGAAGACATGTATGGGGCAATGGACAACGGCTCTTGTATATCCAGGATGTCGTCAGGTTCTTGGGGATGGCGAGCCTATCAGGATCAAGAGGGGTATATTTCAGGGTGACAGTCTGAGTCCATTATGGTTTTGCCTGGCACTGAATCCTCTCAGCACTTTGCTGGAGGGTTCAGGATTAGGCTATCAGTTTCGGAGAGGAGGTCAAGTTGTTTCCCACCTTCTTTACATGGATGACTTAAAATTATTTGCCTCCACCGATTCCCACTTGATCGAGTTACTAAAAGTCACAGAAGCTTTCAGTAATTCTATAAAAATGGAATTTGGTGTAGATAAATGTGCAGTCATGCATGTAAAGAAGGGTCGGATTGTGGAATCTGAAAGAGTACAACTTTCAGATTTCACAAAACTTAAATCCTTTTCCGCGCTGAAACCTATAAATATCTAGGTATGTCGCCGGCATTAGGTATTACAGAGATAGGCATGAAACAAACGTTGGTGGACCGTTTCTTTGGCCGCCGTAAAAAAGTGCTGAAAAGTCTTTTGTCGGGCGGTAACAAGGTGCGGGCTATCAACGGTTGGGCCATGCCAATCTTAATCTATTCCTTCGGCATACTTAGGTGGACTCAGACTGAATTAGACGCCCTGGATAGAAAAGTCCGTTCGCTATTGACCATAAACCGAATGCATCACCCACGTTCGTCTGTAATGAGGTTGTATATCCCACGAAAGTGCGGAGGTCGTGGCTTTTTAAATGCCAAGACCTTACACAATCGTGAGGTATACAACCTTAGGGAATATTTCCTTCATGCTGACGTGGGTATGCATCGGGATGTGGTAGCAATAGACAATGGACTGACCCCTCTTGCTCTTGCCAAAGAGAACTGGCACAAACCAGTAATATTGACGACTAATGATCGCAAGGAGATATGGCAGGGCAAAGAGCTGCATGGACGATTTTATCGGGCCTTACATGGGCCCGATGTAGATTTTCTAGCTTCCGTATCCTGGCTACGTTTCGGAGATTTGTTCGGAGAAACTGAAGGTTTTGTTTGTGCGATTACAGACGAAGTTGTCATGACGAATAACTATCGGAAATATATTTTTAAAGACGGTACGGTTGACATATGTCGGGCATGCCACCTACCGGGTGAATCTCTCAGACATATTATTTCTGGTTGTCCTCGTCTTGCCAACGGCGAGTACTTGCATAGACACAACCAAGTGGCCAGGATTATCCATCAGCAACTTGCGCTAAAATATAAACTTGTAGATTCAGAGGTACCATATTACAGGTATGTGCCCGACCCAGTTCTAGAGAATGGTCGTATCACGTTATACTGGGATCGGTCTATTATCACTGACAGGACTATTGTAGCCAATAAGCCTGATATAGTGGTAATAGATCGATCAGAGCGCCTCGCAATAATTGTTGATATTACGGTTCCACATGACGAGAATCTCGTGAAAGCAGAAAAAAATAAACAATTGAAATATTTGGACTTGGCTCACGAGGTTGTCGACATGTGGGATGTGGATTCAGCGTTTATGGTTCCGATAGTCGTATCAGCACACGGTCTGATCGCCAAAAGCCTCGATCAACATCTTAAGAGGCTTGCGTTAGGCAGTTGGGTCAAGGGCTTGATGCAAAAAGCAGTTTTACTGAGCACGGCACGTATTGTGAGGCGATTCCTGTCTCTGGAGCCCTGACCACCGGTAGCTTGGTCCCTGTACCCGATGCCGGTGGTATACTATTTTTTTATATTTTTAAATGTATTATTTATATAGGTATATTTAAAAATGTAAATTTATATGTAATAAAGAGGAATAATAATAATAATAATTTTTTTCATTTTTTTTTAAATTTTTTGTCGCACATTAAGAATTCATTTTTTACCGCGGCAATTCGAGGTAACATGGTCACCGTGGCAAAACAAACACGGAGCACCCGTCTGGCTGTCGTTGTCGCTTTCTACTGCTGCTCAGTAGCGATAGAAAGGGTGAAAATGAAAATTTATAGGACCTTTAAAACGGATTTACGGTGAAAGTATTCATGTGATTTTTTTTCTTCATTTTTGTAATGTTTCTTGACTGACGCCACATCACGTGACGAAATTTGGAGAGTCAATTTTGTTACACCCAATATAATATAAAAATCCAAACCAAATGTTTAGGCTTTGTTTGGACTATGTAGTACTTAGGTTTAACTTTAGCACTCAGTTGACAGTTACTTGTCATCTTTCTGACATCATCGAGGGAATATGGTAAGTTTTTGTTTTCAGCCAGTGGAACATTCTTGTGATCCCGGGGCCACCCCGGGATCACAAGAATAGAGCCTCGTGAAGTGATTCGAGTTTAGATTTGCCAGTCGTTGTGCAACTGCATATACGTGACAGTGCGTCTGCTGCATGATTGTCTTTACCGGGTCTATACACAATGTGGTATTTATAAGGAGCCAATTCTAGTCGCCTTCTCTGTATTTTCTCGTTTTTGACTTTGCTTGAATGTAGTAGTGGAATATTGGGCATTCGTCCCACTTTAAGTTCGCATCGTCGCTATCGCTCCTTGCTCACGTGGGACAGATCGCCCAATATTCCACATTTTAAAAAATTAACCTAACCTAACATAATTATAAAAAAAAATTAAAAAAATAAAATTTGCTGAAGCTCCCTCCATGTTCATTACTTACCATTTATAACCCACAACGTTTTCTGTATCCAGTTGGGTTCGACTACTTGTAGTTATAAATATTTATGTTATAAATTCATCTTTTCATTATGAGTCCATCAGTATTGCATAGCAAACATGAAATTCGTTAAACAAAGACAATCGTTACAGGTCAATACAATCTGTGACGATTTGACAAAAAACAAATTACGTCATGGAGAATTATTACCGAATACTGTACGTTGCATCATTTGTGGACCATCAAATTGTGGAAAAACTAATTTATTAATTGGTCTTCTATTGCATGAAAATGGCTTGACATTTAAAAATGTTTATGTATACTCTAAAACTCTACATCAACCAAAGTACATCTTTTTAGAAAAGGTTTTACAACGAGTACCAGGTATCACTCTTCATAAATATCAGACAAATGATGACGTTTTAAAAGTTTCAGATGCAAAACCAAATTCTGTGATTATTTTTGATGATGTAGCATGTGAAAATCAAAGTAATATGCGTGATTATTTTGCCATGGGAAGACATAAATTGATTGATAGTTTTTATTTAAATCAAACTTATACCAAAATACCTAAACAACTTGTAAGAGATAATGCTAACCTAATTGTGCTTTTTAAGCAAGATGAAGTTAATTTGAAACATGTTTATGAAGAACATGTTAACACCGATATGTCATGGTTGAAATTTCGAGAAATGTGTTCCTTAATATGGAAAGAACCTTTTGATTATGTGGTAATTAATAAAGATTGTTCTAAAAACAATGGTTGCTATAGAAAAACGTTTGACACATTTGTATTATTGGATGAAATTTGAATATTTAAGTAGACTGCAGTCTGTTTATTGTTATTCTTTAATTGATTCTTATTCGATTACCACCTATTTTACATAATGGATAAATCATTGAAAAAACAAATTGTTGATGCGACACAAGCTGTCAAGAAAAAAATACGTAAAATGAAGGATTTTGAAGATAATAATAAGCATGCTCTTGATACAGTTTTTAAACCTGTCACAGAATCTCTCAATTTAATAGCCAACACTAATAACCACTTAGCTCTAACAAAAAAGGAGGAAAAAGTAGAACCCAAAGAACCGCAAGACCAAGATATGAAAGAAACAGATGATAGCAGTATTGCTCGTAACGAATCGGAACCCTCATCGGACTCTTCATTTCAGTCATTAGTCGGTACTAATCCAGATGCATCATCTTGGTCGTTATCTTCACAAGTACTATCAGATGTTCCATTTGGTATAAGAAATGAACGTGGAAAGCTAATGTTGGGTTCCTCTAACGTAACTATTGGGGATAAAGTTATTACTGTAGCCGGACACAAATACGAAAGTACACCTGGGTTGCGAGAGTTACTGTTAAAAAAAGACATTGATCTGAGCTTGGTTAATGACTGTGACAAGCAAAATTATAAGACAATGTTACTTGTAACGAATGCACATCGTCGTGATTTCGATTCAAAAAAACCAATTAAAAGTAATAAAGGACAAAAATATTTGCAAGTTATTAAACCACTTTTCGATCAAGAAAGTAGAAGTCCAAGTTGTAGACAAAAAGTAGGAAAAGGATTACCTTCAACAAAAATGTGGAAAAAAAACACAGATTTTGTATATTGGGATGATCCCAATGAATTGGTTGATAGATTAAAGTTATTAATTGCTTCTCGAGATGCCGGTAACACAGGACTAGACAATGAAATAATATCTATCATTGAAGAACTACGTGAAAGCAAAATCATTAAATAAATAGCTCTACTAATGTTATATGTGTGTCATTTTACTATATACCGTTCGACATAATACACCTTTAATATGAATGTAGACAAATTTGGACATTATATTCATAAGCGAATGCGGATATCAGAAATACTTGATTTTAATGATAACGCATTAATAAAATCTGATTATGGAGATTATGACTTGAAGACATCGAGGCTAAAAGGTGTTAAACCTCCTCAAGACGCAGATGATGCAGTAAATAAAGCATATGTAGATGAATTGAAAGGTGTACTAATCCATGACTTACGAAAATTGCAAAGTTCTATTCCAAATAGTGCTCAAAACCACATAGAGAAAGCTTTAAAAACAATAATGTCTGAGATAGACACTCATTTGGAAAGCAAATTTTACACAAGAAAAGCAATTGATAAACTAGTTCAAGACGCAATTCAATCTATATTAAAAGATCGAAAAACATAGCCCTTAAAGTTTGTTAAAATGACGAAACAACAAATCGTCAATTAAATACATAAAGCAGCACGAAAAAAATTTCCTCGACGATCTGTAATTTTAAAAGGTATTGATGATTTGTGGCAAGCAGATTTAGCTGATATGCAAAACCTAAAAACCTTTAATAAAGGATATAACTATATTTTAATAGTTATCGACTGCTTCTCCAAGTACGTTTGGGTGGAACCATTAAAAACTAAATCCAAACATGATGTCTCTCTTGCATTTGAAAAAATACTTTCTTCTAATCACAGGATACCAAATCATCTGCAAACTGATATGGGTACTGAGTTCTATAATTCTACATTTCAAAAGCTTTTACAGAACTATAATATTAATCACTACTCTACATTTTCAACCAAAAAGGCTTCAATTGTAGAACGAGTTATTAAAACTATTAAAAATAAATTGTACAAATACTTTAGCTTGAACGGACACTATAAGTGGATAGATGGTGGCTTGAACGGAATTGTGAAGACATATAATAACACAAAACATCGTACTATTAAATTTGCACCTGTTAATGTCAATAAGTTTAATGAAACTAACATTAAAAATAATATTACGAATTCCATGATAAAGGTAGTCCAAAAATGTCGTCCAAAGTTTAAAATTGGTGACAAAGTTCGAATTAGCAAGTACAAACATATATTTGAGAAAGGATACACTCCTAACTGGTCAACAGAATTATTTACTATAAAAAAGATAAATAACACTGTACCAATAACATATCGCATCGAAGATAATCAAAAACAAGTCATATTAGGAACTTTTTACGAACAAGAGCTTCAAAAGTCGTCCTGTACTGGTGTCTATTTGATAGAAAAGGTATTAAAAAAGAAAGGAAACAAACTGTTTGTAAAATGGTTGGGTTTAAATAACAAAGAGAATAGTTGGATTGATAAGACTGCAATAGTGGAATGAGTTAATTATATAAGTGATATGTAATTTTAAAGTATATTCATTATTCTTTGGACGATGCAAGGTGGTGGACTAATAAACAATATCTGTTCGATGCAATACCTAATTGCAACCAAACACTTATTGCTGATCCAGCAATACGACGTGGCCGCACTAAGTGCGCCGCGAGCTCAGTGCATGTCGGACAGCGACCGGGTGCATTCATTCCCATTTTCTCACATTTTTAGCGATAGTTTAGCAGAAATAAACCTTTTAACGTAATTAAAGTGTTTTCTGTCTAAAGTAGCAAACTCCCATCCCATCAGGTACCACGCAGGTCGCACCCCCTACATTTTGGTCCTTCGAGCGTTTTACAAGGACTTCGCGAGCGCGTTTTCGTTTTTCGGGACTAACGATTCGTGAAGTGAACTTGAACGATACCAGCGACACTTGGAGTTACAGTGTTTTTTTAGCATAGCAGTGACTGTGGTGGTAACCTTAGCAGCGAAACTTTTGTAGTGACTTTAGTGAAACTTAGCGGTAGCAGAAAGGGTGGTGCTCAAGGCATACCTTTTCACCAGCAGTGAGTCCATAGCTCACACTAGCGACTCCAGCGGGTCACTGGCCTGGGGAGCAACCTTCGTCAGTGGCAAAGCAGCAAGCAGCGGTAAAGGACTTTTCCAAGTAAGATCGTTCCTATTTTTTCTTACAACAGCAAAATGGAAAGCCTTTATTTTGTGCAATCGGAGATTGCAGATAGCATTAGAAAACTCCTCGTTAATTTTCGAAAGGATAGCGTAGAGCGTAAATCGTTAGATTACTGTAAGCGTAGACACGAGGAACTTGAGCAGTACTGGGAAGACTATCAAGTCAATCATGACAAGATTCTTCCCTTTGAAAAGACGAATCATAAATATTTTATCAACTCTGAGTTTGAGAGTACTAAACAGCTTTATATCAATGCTAAAGGGCTAATTAGTCAATGCAAAGAAGAGTTGATACAGCAAGCGCAGCAATCATCGTCTTTTCCTCAACTAGCATATAAAGAGGCGCCCGGAACTTCAGCTACTCAGCCGGAGACGCCAGCAAAAGCAGCAGCAAATCCGACCTTTCAGTCCAGAGGGTCCAACAGCAAACTTGACGATATGCTTCATAAGCAGTCGGTCAATTTTAAAGCGTTCCTTAGAGCAGTAGATAATGTTGACGTTGAAGCTATGGTTGACAAGTGGGAATTCGAAGACTCACTTCGAACACTTCAAAACCGGTGGACCACCATTGATAACCTTCATTGGGAGATCGTTGGTGAGTCGGGTGAAGATCTATCAGAAACCTATGATTATCACTTCATCAAGCACGAGCAAACTTTTAATAGGATGAAAAAATCTATTAACTCTAAGATGTGGTCTACATCTTATCGTGAAAAATCTACTCCTAGAATGGATATTCCCATATTCACAGGGCATTACCAGCAATGGATGCCTTTTAAAGATCTGTTTAGCGAAGCAATCCACAAGAACAACGCATTATCAAACGCTCAAAAAATGCAATACCTGAAAGGCAAGCTAAAAGGTGAAGCCGAGCGTTTAATTCAGCACCTTCCGATTAGCTCTGATAACTATGTCGTTTGTTGGGAGATTTTAAATCACCGGTTTGATAATAAGAAACTTATCTTTACAGCACACGCCAATGTATTCCTAAATCTTCCCAATATACAGCATCAAGCATTTTCAGCGTTCAAAAAATTGCATGACGTCACATTAGAGAGTCTTCACGCCATCAAAAACCTAGGTGTGGATATTAGTACGTGGGACCCTCTACTAGTGCATATCTTGTCCCAAAAGTTGGATAGTGAATCTTATTCCGAATACATAGAGTCGTTAAAAAACGCTAGAGAGCTACCAACCTTACAAGACTTTTTAGATTTTCTCGAGAACAAGTTTACTAGTCTAGAAACATCTCGTCGGCGACAAGATACCATGCAAAAGTCCCAGCAACCTCAGCAGCAAGCGAATTCTTCAAAATCATTTCCTAACAACCGAAAATATGATAATTACAAATCAAGCTATAATAATTATTCCAAGAACTCAAAAGCAATGCATGTGCAGGAAATTAAGTGTCCTCATTGTTTTGCTGATCATAAATTACACAATTGCGAAAGGTTTATTCAAATGCCAAAGGAAATGAAACTTAAAACCATCAAACAACTGAAGTGTTGCATTAATTGCGTTTTTAATCATAATGGTAATAAATGCCATTCCAAAAAACGCTGTTTCAAGTGTTCTGGCCGACATCATACGATATTGCATGATTGTTTTGCTGATGGCAAGCAAAATGATTACGAAATTTTTAAGCAAGAAGAATTTTTTAAGCCAAATAGCAGCAATGGGGTGCACGCATCTCAGCAAAATGTCAACGAGATTTTATTAGCTACAGCGTTAGTGCGAGTGCGAGCAGCTGACAGCACTCAGCTCGTCATGAGAGCTCTTATCGATCAGGGCTCACAGGTGTCGTTGATTACGGAGAGGGCAGCTCAACAGTTAGGTTTAAAGAGACAGCAATTTAATGGAGCGGTTTCCGGAATCGCAAGAAAGGAATCGAGCTGTATGGGCAAGCTAAGCATTACGTGTCAGTCTATGTATACTGGCTTTTCATTCCAAACGGATGTTTTGATTATGAAAACTCTAATTAAAAACTTACCAAATCAATCTTTCGAAAAACCTTCATGGGCGCATTTAAAACATATCCATTTAGCGGATCCGGAGTTTAATACAAGTCGTCCAGTGGATTTGTTACTCGGGGCAGACGCCTATGCTATTATCATGCTAGATGGTTTGATAAGAGGGCCAGATACGTATTCGCCCATAGCTCAGCACACTCAACTAGGATGGTTACTATGCGGAACCGTAAAGCCACAGTTCCACTGTAACGTCATCTTAAATAATATAGCGGATATTCATCAATTTTGGCAAATTGAGGATATTCACGAGCAAAACGAAATGTCAGCGGAAAATCAACAATGCGTCGAGTACTACCTATCAACGACTAAACGTCTTGAAAACGGTCGTTATGAAGTTAGGTTACCGATGAAGCAGCAAGCGTACGAAAAGTTAGGATCGTCTAAGGAGATAGCACTAGCGCAATTTAAGAATTTAGAGAAAAAACTTAGCAAGCAAAAATCTTTAGCTCAACAATATACACAGTTTTTAAGCGAATATTCAGAGTTGGGTCATATGAAATTAGCAACACTTAGCAGGGGTGGAACAGAGTGTTTCTTACCTCACCATGGGGTCCAGCGAGCGGAATCCTCCACAACGAAGTTACGTGTCGTGTTTAATGCGTCCGCAAAAACCTCTTCGGGACTTAGTCTCAATGATGTCATGCATCAAGGACCTAACTTACAGCAAGATCTACAGGCACTGTTACTCAAGTGGAGACGATATCGATACGTATTCACTGCCGATATTGAGAAAATGTATCGACAGATACTAGTAAGCGAAAGCGATCAAAAATTGCAGCAAATATTTTGGAGAGCTCAAACTGGAGAGCCTATTAAAGCATACCAGCTGACAACATTAACGTACGGCATGAACTCAGCACCTTTTTTAGCGATAATGACCCTTCGAAAACTCGCAGCGGACGAGAAGCATAATTATCCTACAGCAGCAAAAATTATACAAGATGATTTTTATATGGATGACCTAATATCGGGGGCCCATACTATCGATGAAGGAAAAATCAGCATAGCAGAGTTAAATTCGTGTCTAAGCAGTGGCGGATTGTTTTTGAGAAAGTGGTCAGCGAATGAGACGAAGCTTTTGGAAAATATAAGTTCATTACAGCAAGATGAGCAAGCGTCATCCTTCATTTTCAAAACAGAAAACACAGCAAAAACTTTGGGCCTGAGATGGAACTCAAAAACAGATGAATTCACTTTCCAATTTACATTATCAACGGACACTACAAAGCTTACAAAAAGATTGCTTTTGTCAGAGATATCCAGGTTATTTGATCCCTTAAGTTGGCTAGCGCCTCTGACTATAAAATTCAAGCTCTTATTTCAAAAGGTCTGGCTAGATGATATTCAATGGGGTGATGAAGTTTCAGCCGAGATCAAGCATGAGTGGGGCAAATTAACTGAAGATATAGAATGTATTACCAAATTTAAAATTCCACGATGGTTGCAAAGTAAACGGGATGACGTTATCCAATTGCACGGGTTTTGTGACGCATCCCTCAAAGCGTACGCATGTGTCGTTTACGCGAGAATCGTCTCAAAAACGGAAGTGTCAGTTGTACTAGTCGCAGCCAAAACAAGATTAGTACCAAACAGCAAGACAGTGTCGCTATCTAGATTGGAACTATGTGCAGCGGAGCTATTATCGAGACTATTAACAAAAATAGTCACCAGCATGACCGGCATAGATTACGAAATCTATGCTTGGAGCGACTCTAAGGTCACCCTAAGCTGGATACAAGGTTGTCCAGAACGTTGGAAGCCGTTTGTAGCGAATAGAGTAAAGAAAATTACTAGCTTAGTATCGCCTGATGTTTGGCATTACGTATCAACCAAAGAAAATCCAGCAGATTCAGCGAGTAGAGGACTATTCATTAAGCAATTGATGGAGCATACATTGTGGTGGCGAGGACCATCCTGGTTGTCTATACCGGAATTTGACCCCAAGCAACAGAAAACGGGGTATACGACTGAGGAAGAGGTCCGGAAGCAAGTTATGACGGTTCAAATCAGTAATCTCGAAAATAGCATAGTTGAAAATTTATTAAATCGTTTTAGCTCATTTATAAAAATAAAGCGCATTATAGCATGGTTACTACGTACTTTTATACGAACAAGTAAACCAAGGCCGGCACATCTCACATTACAAGAACTAAGGAAAGCAGAATTAGTTATAATTAAATGTATACAACGCATCGAATTTACATCCGATATCGAGAGTTTAATGCAGAATAAACTACATTTAAATAGCAAATTATTAAAGCTACAACCATTTCTAGATGAAAATGGTGTATTAAGGGTCGGTGGACGTCTTAAAAATGCTGACATCAGCTTTGATATGAGACATCCAATTATAATACCCTATAGCGGAAGATTAACAGAACTTCTCATCCAGCAAGCACATGAGTATACTTTCCATGGAGGAGCTCGACTTACCTTGTCTTTATTGCGACAGAAGTTTTGGATAATTCAAGGAAACAGAGCCACTAAAAAGCAACTTCATAATTGCGTGACCTGCAAAAAACAAGAGCCCAGAAAACTACAGCAAATAATGGGAGATTTACCTGATTACAGAACCAACCCAGCTCCCCCATTTTATCATACTGGAATAGACTATACTGGGTCTATTCGAGTTAAAGCAAATACAGGGAGAGGTATAAAAAAGACAAAAGGGTACATAGCTTTGTTTATTTGCATGGTTACAAAAGCGGTCCATATAGAGTTGGTCTCTGACCTTAGCAGTTCATCATTCATAGCAGCATTGCGTCGCATGGCGGCTCGACGTGGAACTCCAAGGCATATATATTCAGATAACGGTACAAATTTTTTAGGTGCCAGTAACATTCTTCAGGAGGAACAGCAACAGTTGGAGCGAATTTTCAGTGACACATTTTACAAAGAAATAGCGGAGATGAGCATAGAATGGCACTGGAACTGCCCATCCTGGCCTAGTGCAGTAGGTATTTGGGAGCGTTCAATTCGTAGTCTTAAACAACATCTGAAAAGAGTAATAGGGGACCAAGCTCTAACTTTCGAAGAATACAGCACAATCTTATCTCAAATCGAAGCGTGCCTTAACTCGAGACCGCTATGCCCAGTATCTGAGGATATCGAAGACATCGATTTTCTCACGCCAGCGCATTTTCTAACTACTCGCCCAGGTTTGAATGTCATAGAGACAGGACAAGATGCGAGAACGAGATGGTATTTAATTAATAAAACTTTCAAAGACATATGGAAGCGGTGGAAGGTGGAGTATCTTACCCAGTTATCTATACGCAGCAAGTGGTTGAAAGCACAGAAGAATATAGCTATAGGAGATATGGTCACCATTCATGATGACAACTTACCCCCTGGAAAATGGCCAGTTGGTCGGGTGGTAGAGGTTCATCCAGGAAAAGACGGAGCTGTCCGGGTGGTGACTCTTAAAACAAAGAATGGTCAAATAAAGAGACCGATTATTAAGCTTTCTATTCTACCTATGGCTGAAAAGAAAGAAAGCAAACTGCCAGTTACCTATAGCGGGAAAGAAAGTAAGCAAACTAGGTGTCACAGTTGTCTTAAAATCTATAGCATAGCATTATCATTGCTATTTTTTATGAGCCTTATATTCTCCACTGAAGCATCTTATAAACTGACCGCATTCGATAACAATCAAACGTTGTATTTCGATCTGTTGGGACAGATGCATCTTATTCGTGATCAGTGGAAAATCGTAACTTATTATGATATGTCTCCTTATTGGCAAGGAGACAAAGCGGTCACACAATTTTCCGAATATCTCAAGCAAACATGTGGGAAAACTCAAGAGCAGAGTCATTGTAAAATCATTATCCTTCAAATAGAACACGAGTACAATGAACTACAATATTATAATCAGCTGTTGCTAAATCAGCACTTTGGAGCGAGCTCACGAACTCGACGCGGACTTATCAACGCTGTCGGCTCCCTAGCTAATTCATTGTTCGGAGTACTCGACCAGGAATTCGCAGAAAAATATAAGCGTGACATTGACCTAGTGCGTGTAAATATAAACCATCTTAGTCAGCTGTATCGTAATCAGACGTCGGTCATTGAAGCGGAGTATAATATCTTAAAGAGAACAGAGGAGACTATTGAAAAGCAGCATAAGATAATCAATAAACATTTAAATTATTTAGACTCCATCACCAACACATTGCAGAAGGAGATTGATATAATATCTATTCAGCAAGATTTCTCTCTAGCAGCGTTGGCGACTATTAATATGATCCAGAATTTGAAGCGGATTCAGGATACTTTTCTTGACACAATGACTGAAATATATCATGGTCAGATCAATCTGCATCTCTTAACTCCACAACAGCTCCGTGGTGAGTTACAGGTTGTATCTAGCCAAATATCGAAAGAGCTAGCATTACCTGTAGATGACATTCAGTTCAACCTGTATAAGGTCTACAAATTACTAAAGGTTAAAGCAAGAATGACGGAAGAATATTTCATATTTGAAATTACCTTGCCGTTAATTAGCAGAGATACGTTTCAGCTATATAATTTAATACCAGTGCCGGTACAAATTAATAAAAATATGATCAGCATCAAACCAAAGTCTGAATTCGTAGCGATTAACTTGAGACGTGATTCATACTTAACAGCCAGCGCCAGCGATCTGCAAGGCTGTGAATATGAAGCGGAAACTTACCTTTGTCGTCTTCGAGGACCTGTCCAGAGTTTAGGTCCTGACGAACAATTTTGCGAGAAGGAGACACTATCTTGCAAATTCATTAAAGCTAGCTGTGAAAACAAATGGGTTCCATTACACGACTTATCTACCTATTTGTATTTCTGCTGTGACTCATATTCTTTGAGAGTCATATGCGACGATGACGTACAATTGAGCGAAGTCAGCAAGGCCGGACTGATTCAAGTATCAAAACAATGCATTGTAAAGGGTTATGACGTGACTCTTTATTCTCATCAGCAATTAGAGAATACTCTCAAACTTAAGCTAAATATTCTTGAAACTAAATTGAGTCCCATAAATCGTATAATCAGTAATCTTACGCTACCTATCCAAACTTTCCAAGATTATAAGGTTAACGAGGATGTCACGCCGATAACCGATTCCTTAAACTATCTCGGTGAACAAATAAAAGCAATAAAAGACTCAGCCCAGCAGACCGAGATCTTAACGACACATGACATACATCAGTACGCGGTGTCGTATAGCCTATTAGCAGCAGCGGTCGCAGCAGTCCTGTGGTTCCTGTGGAGGAGGTGTCAGCGAGCCCGTGATGCCCCTACGCAAGGACGGAACGAGAGCGTGCCAGCGAGTGTGAGTGTGTGTATAAATCAATCTGAGCAAGAGCAAGGCTCTAGTGTAAGTGCGCGATGTCAACCCCTGTCCGAACAGAGGCAAAGTGTCAGTGATAGTGCGCGCGTATCAAATTTTTCTAAGCGGTGGTCTAGTTTGCGTTTAAAAAGGCGAGACATATCTACGTCTCCCCTAGCTAAAAGACATGCGCTATTCTCGATAGATGACTCCGCCGTTTAAGCAAATAATAATAGACTGTTAAGATAATTATGATTGTTTTATCACCTTGTATCTCTCATCTATTATTGTTTTAACTCATTAGCGTTTAAGCTCACACTCACATAACTCTTTATTTTGTATAAGCTAATATCATTAGCTCATCTCCGCGCTCGGGAGCATGTTCGATGCAATACCTAATTGCAACCAAACACTTATTGCTGATCCAGCAATACGACGTGGCCGCACTAAGTGCGCCGCGAGCTCAGTGCATGTCGGACAGCGACCGGGTGCATTCATTCCCATTTTCTCACATTTTTAGCGATAGTTTAGCAGAAATAAACCTTTTAACGTAATTAAAGTGTTTTCTGTCTAAAGTAGCAAACTCCCATCCCATCAGGTACCACGCAGGTCGCACCCCCTACAATATCATTAATCATTTACCATTCGAACTACACATACCTGGTTATAACTATTGTGGACCAGGAACAAAGCTTTCGAAACGATTACTACGTGGTGATAAAGGTGTAAATAAGTTAGACGAAGCTTGTATGCATCACGATATTGCATACGCAAACTACACAGACTTGCCTAACCGTCAAAAAGCTGAGTTACGTCTTATAGATATGGCTAAGCAAAGACTTAAAGCAAAAGATGCTCGAACAGGGGAAAAGATTAGTTCGTGGATAGTAAACAAAGTTATGAAAGCTAAATTGAAGTCTGGTGCTGGTGTTAAGACCTTTAATAACTTTGTTAAAAAAATAAAAAGGAAAATCAAAAAACTCTCACCTAAAGATGATAAGTCATTAATAAATATAGCTTATATGGTTGCCCGAAAATTAGTTCCATGCATTCCAAAAGTTCGAGTACCTCGAATGATACCTATACCAAAAACTGGAGGCATTCTACCTTTAATCCCAATTTTTGCTGGTTTATCTGCTTTAGGAGCATTAGCTGGTGGTGCAGCTGGTATTGCAAAAACTGTGAATGATTATAAACACGGTCAGAAAAAATTACAAGAAACTGAACGTCATATTAAAACTATGGAGGCTATAGCAATAGGTAAAGGTCTATACATTAAACCGCATAAGCAAGGTCAGGGATTGTTTATAAATCCATCAAAAAACTAATTGATCAGCTACCTAATCGCGCTTTAACTAATATCGATATTCAGAAGTATGGTCATTGTATTCCACATTTTCGAGGAGTTTATATGAAGGATCAGTTACCAAAAACACCTAAACGAATTGAATGTGCTATAGTTAACCTAGATAATTCGAGAAATGATGGAACGCATTGGGTAGCTTATGTTAAAATAAACAATTATTGTGAATATTTTGATAGCTATGGTGATTTAAAACCGCCAAGAGAATTAATGCTATATTTTAAGAACTGTGATGTTCATTATAACTATGATAGATATCAACAATTTAACACAATAGTTTGTGGACATATGTGTTTAAGTTATTTGCAAACTTTTTGGATTAAATACTATAAATCTTTAATTATAATACTTTAAATAAAAATACTATAAATCTTATACCACACTTTCATTTCCATCATTTGCAAGATGTCACTCACCTTATCGATAACTGGAAACTCATCGGTATTATCTACCTATTATCCAGACACGTTGCCATTAGCTGAGGAGTATGAATGTGCATTATTACATTTCTCCACATATAATTCTATTCCAAATTTTGATAATACAAACAATAAATTATACTATGGTTCTAAAAATGTTATTGAGATACCTGAAGGAACTTATGAATTACAAGATATTAGTGACTATTTAAAAACTGAGATAAAAGATGCATCTATAAAACTCAATTGTAATAACGACACCTTAAAAACTGTGTTATTTTGTACATCAACTATAGATTTTACTAAAGAAGATACATTTGGAAGTTTATTGGGATTTAAAAAGCAGATCTTAGAAGCAAATAAATATCATGTATCAGAGTTTCCAGTAAACATTTTGCCAACGACTGTCATAAGGATTGAATGTGACATAGTTAGCGGTTCCTATATAAACGGCCAATCCAGTCACATCTTACACGAATTTGCACTTAATGTTCCACCTGGATACAGGATTATAGAAATTCCGAAAAACGCAATCTACTTTCCAATAAATCAAACCAATATAAGCTGCATACAGATAAGGTTGTTGGATATAAATAATAACTTAATAAATTTGCGAGGTGAAGAAGTGCAGTTGTATCTACATATCAGAAGAAAACAATGATAGATTATAATAAATATGTGGTACATCCAACTAAAAATAACAGTTCTACTAAAACTATCAAACCAATAAGAGCTCGGTCCAAAAGGGTTATAAAATTGAATAACAATAATAAAGCATTTCTTAAAGCTATCGGTTTGTTGAAATGAATATACTAGATGTTTTGTCCACTCCTGCATACAACAACGCTGTGGAAGGAATTGAATTTCACTCTTACAAGCCTTACGTAACAAGTTTCAATAGAAGCGATGAAATCAGGATACCTATTAATCAACAAGACTTGTATATATTACCATCAGCAAGCACTTTGTTTTTGGAAGGAACTGTTGTTGTAAATAAGGGTGGAAATTCGAAGGAAAGAGTCAGTAGCGTTCATTTCACAAACAATAGTCTACTTTACTTGTTTCAAGATATAAGGTATGAGATAAATGGAGTGGAAATAGATAAAATAAAAAACGCTGGTATAACTACCACAATGAAATCATTAATATCAATGAACGAAAACGAGGCTAAAGCATCTAATGCTTGGGGATGGAATATCGAAGGCATAAATAGTGCAAATGGGGGAAGCTTTTCTGCTTCTATACCCCTCTGTAACATTCTTGGTTTTGCAGAAGATTTCAAGAAAGTAGTGATAAACAGCAAACATGAATTAATATTGTTACGAAGTAATACTAATCTGAACGCCCTAAAACTTAACGATGGTGAAACTGTAGAAGATATTATTATAAATAAAATAATATGGCGTGTACCACATGTCAAAGTGTCCGATAGGGAAAAAATAAATATGTTAAAACTGTTAGAAAAAGATCGACCACTCCAGATGATATTTAGGAATTGGGATTTATATGAATATCCGGCTTTACCAAAAACTACTAAGCATACTTGGTCCATAAAAACATCGTCGCAAATAGAGAAACCAAGATTTGTTATTATTGGTCTGCAAACAAATAGAAAAAATAATTCTAAATTGGATATGTCTAAGTTTGATCACTGTGATGTTCGTGATGTTAGAGTATACCTAAATTCAACCTACTTCCCGTATGAAAATTTGAATTCAAGTTTCTCGAATAATCGAATTGCTTTAATATATGAACAATATACTAGATTTCAACAGTCGTATTATGGACGTCGCGCCGAGCCGTTATTAAATGAGAAACAATTTAAAAACATTGCTCCGTTATTTGTAGTAGATTGTTCTAGACAACCAGATAATCTTAAATCAGGTCCTGTTGTGGATGTTAGAGTGGAAATTGAAAGTGATATTGATATACCAGATCAAACTTCAGCATATTGTCTTATATTGAACGACTGTATAATCGAGTATAAGCCGTTAAGTAGCGTCGTGAGAAAGATATCATGAATAAAAATACTATTATAGTAGATGTTCAGGGTTTTAAAGATCGTTATAATAACTTTATAGTCAAAGAATTAGCTGTAGCTACGTTGGAACATACTCATATATTCTTAATAAAACCTCCTTACCCGTTCTCCTCGCTAACTGATGAAGAAAGAAGACACATTTGGTGGATTGAAAGGAATAGAGGTTACCGCTGGAGCGAAGGATATATAGACTACAGAGAATTTTCTAGAATAATCAAACCCTATTTGAAGGAAAAAAAGGTTCTTGTTAAAGGTAGTGAGAAAATTAATTGGGTTCAAGAGCTATGTGGTCATAATAATGTTTCTGACATATGTGAAAATAAAAGTATTCCTAACTTAAAGACTCTTAGTGATCTTTACTGTAAAGACCTATTTTTGTATAATTGTTTTGCTCATAAGAACTATTGTGCTTTAAGGAATGTATTGTGTATTAAACAATGGTGTTTAGAAAATAATTTTTGTATTTCATAAGTTTAATAAACCGAATAAATGTTTTAGTACTATACTGTGTTTGTTTTTCATACTATTTCCTACCCAAGTCGAAATTGAAATGAAAAAAAAAAATTAATCATAATACCATTTATTTAATGTCTCAAAAAATTACATTGATCTTAAACCTAACACAATGATATAAAATGACGCGTACAAAATGTTGAACCGTCAGCAGTACATCTCTAAGTATTAAGGTGATGTATAACTTACTTAAAACTAAAAACACATTAGTTAAAATGATAAGCTATCACCATGAATTTTCTTAGATATTTTCTTAATAATACCTTCAGCCATGTCCATGATTTCATCAACTGTATCATGAACTACGTATTGAGCACTAAGTATCACACTGTCACTATCTTCACAAAACGGCAACGAAGGTTTGTCTTTGTCGCTGGTGATGTCCAAGATCTTTATCTGAATTAGCTTGACTCCTTTTGGTTGGTTGGTGATTACAAAAGATTTATGAGCTGTCTTTTTAGATTTTCTACAAATAGTTGGTTTTCTTCTTTTTGGTTCAACTTGCGTAGGTGAAAGAGGTAAAATATGTGAGAAGTCAAAGGGGTCTTGAGCGTATTGAACAATACCGTCACCATATGCATCTGCCATTATTTATAATGTATTAATGTTGAGGTATATCTGGTCGGCCTCGTCCTCCTCTGCCACGATCTTCTAACGTTTTAAATATTTGGCTCAGTAATTTCTCTGTTTTATAATATATTTCATCCCACTGATCGTAAACAATATATTGGGTTTTCACTTTTGTATGTATTTCTACTTCGTTATCTGATGTATCTTCAGCTTCTAATACATCTATTTTAATTACGTATTTTGGAATCCTCCTATTCCTTGTAGCAAAGTAACTGGTTTGAGGTTCAGAGATGCACTGCTGTTGCTTCAACATTATTAATTAAAAGACTGCTTTGTGTGAATGTAAAGAGAACAAGTATGAAACTGAATGTAATTATGAGTAATAGGTGAATTAAATAGAAACATGACCCGCTAGTGACACATACACTGTACTACGTATTAATTCAAGTTCTGACCTGTTGATTTAGTTTATTTTGCAATAAGTTGTAACGAGATACTCCCTACAAGTTTGCAAGTGTCATCGTTCACTATGACGAACATGTTCAAACATGTCTTAAGAATGATGTTAATGCACATTGTTATGTACTTACTTAAGTTGCGAAATTTTTATGAATTGTAAACGTGTTGTAACGTGAATGATGATGCATATCATCAGGTGTTATGAGGTTGTGACTGTCGCTACCAAGGTCCCAGGTTTTGAAGATTTTTTTTGAATGTTCAGTAGTCCACTACTACTAACCGTAGATATCCTATTTCACATTTCTAAGAAATTTTACTTCGAAGTATGTAACTTAAGACATCATAACATACATACATATACATATTTTCACACCTGTTTCCCATCAGGGTAGGCAGAGACTAAGGATTTCCACTTACTACGATCCTGACATACAAGTTTCATGGCGGGCATAGCCAGCGCGACAGCGGTTTCCCGCGACCGCGAAAATCTCTCATGGTACATGATAGTAGGTATTGCAAATGTATTAGGAAATTAAAGAAAAAACAGAATACTATATTTATAATAATGCATTTATTCCAAATTTCTCAGTTTTACTTAGTTTAATTTCTTAAGATTAGGTACTTATAATAATACAAAACAGTATATAAATTTTACAGTTTTAGTTAGTTTAGTTGATTACAATAATTATAATTTGCGAATACTATGTAAAGACAGGATAGCACACCTAATTTTTGTTAAAAATTAAAAAATATCAGTATGACCCCATGCTCTTACTTGGTTTAATTTCTTAAGATTAGGTACTTATAATAATACAAAACTGCATTTAAATTTTACAATTTTAGTTAGTTTAGTTGATTACAATAATTATAATTTGCGAATACTATGTGAAGACAGGATAGCACACCAAATTTTTGTTAAAAATTAAAAATATCGGTATGACCCCATGCTCGAGTTGAAATCTTATCTTTTGCAATAACTCGTTTATCATCATCACCAGACAGCGCAATTTTTGTTACAGCACATGTAAATAGCTCATGTTTTATTGACTTAAATAAAACATTTGTTTTATGAACAATTTCATTGTTGTAAAGTGTTTTTTTGTAATCGAAAACGTTAATGTCACGCACAACATTCTTTTTAATACCCTTGGCTTTTTTAATAGTGCTATCAATGGTTTTGATACAATATAACTTTGATCTCAACCCAACGAATTCGCTTATTATTTTACCACCCATTTCATCTTTAAATAAGCCTGGTATTTTTTTGTTCTGTATGGGTAAATTATACACATTATTTTTACAAAATTGCTGGTGTCGAAGTAAGATAAAAAGTTATTTTTTATGTCTTCATAGAAATCATGGGTTTGTATATGATAAACAAAACTATCTGTGTCCGTGTAACACATCCGTATCCTATCCTTGTAAAAAGGTTGCATGACTGAATAGTGAAAGTCATACATATGACTTTTTGATAATTCTAGAACAGCAAATCCAATATATATTAGTTTGTTCAAAACTATTTGTTCAGGATTTAACTGCACCGCTACTAGATTTTTTGTGAAAACCGTTGCACTATGGAAATTTGGACGAGCAATAAGGTTTTGAGCGCATTTTCTTCGTTTAGTTATGTTTTCGATATCTTGCCACTGAGAAAATAAATGGACATTAACCCTGTTTTCAGTATTTTCTAAAGTTTTTCCAAATACACTATTATTCAAGAGCTTAAAAAAGTCTTGTTCAAAAGTGGAAGAACTTTTTTGTCTCAGTTTGGTGTTTAAATCAATATATTGTTTTAAATATGGGCTTTGTAGAAAACTGATTATTCTATGAATCTTCTTCAATATCAACCCATGTTTCATACAAGTTTGTAAATGCACGTAATGTATGACATAATTAAATTTATCATATAAATTAGGTATTAGCTTAGAACTCTTTCCCCCGGGGGGTATAAATTTTTCGGAACAAAATGGTAAATCGTTGTGCAAGTTATGCAAATGCTTAGGGTATGCTATATCCACTTCCAAAATATAACCATAATCAGCATCAATTGCAATTTTAGTTATATCTAAATTATCAATTTCTTGTTGAGTGAGAAATTTGAAATTAGATAATGGTAAGTATTGACACATACTGTACCCATACAAATTATTACAATCTATATAAGAGATATAGGAATCAGGTTCCGAAGATTTGTAATTAGCTAAGTATGTGTTATTTGCTTTAGCATGCCTGTGAGAGCAGAGGCATACTCCTCCTCTTATACCACTTTGTAACATGCGTATCATAGACAAGTCATTTATTAGTTCCAATTCAACACCTGTTTTTAATAACATAGCGTCGAAAGATAAACTGGGTGCAGTTAAATAAAAAGATGGATCTAAGTGATAATGTTGTTTGCATGTCTTTCTAAAATTTTCAAAAATATCTGCTAATAAAAGCACATCAGTTTTTAGATATAAATCCGTATATTCACCTAAACTAGTAATTCTAAATTTTGACCAAACTAAATTTGCATACCGGTAATCATCTTCAGAAACATTTTCATCATTAAGGGAACTATAAAAGTATTTCTTTGGAGGTAAAAAATTTTCATCATACCGTTTCCACGAATCCATATATTCATATGGATAAATACCTTTGCGAGTAAGTAGTTTGAATTCATCAGGAACAGGGAAGTGATTTTGTAAATGTTTAAACATTTCTGGTGTTAAAGTTTTACTTAATTTGTCTAAACTTGTACCCAAAAATTTAAATGAATCAAGAAAACGCATTTGAAAAAACTTATTATTTGAAACTGATACAAATTTCGTAAATGAGATATAGTTTTCTTTATTTTTAGGTATTATTTTTATTTCACCAGGGACGTCACCCAACGCTTTAATAAATAAATGACAATCATAACCAGCTAAGTTATGAAAAAAAATGGGGACAAATGCGGGCATTTTATATTGCAAATTACAGAACGAATGCGCAGCTCCTCGATAACGACCGGTAAGATGACAATGATCGCGGACTTTGTCACAAAAAATAAAGTTTTGGCAGATATGACAACGTGTTGCATTTTCAAAATCACACCTGTCCTCCGAGGAAAATATCATTGCAGCAGGCGACTTAATTATATCATAAATTTTTTGTACGTCTTTAGTTATATAGTCAACAAAGCGCTTATCACAGTCTCTACCTCGATATGACACGTAACGATTATAACGAGGATCATCACAGCATACAATATAATAACCAAAAGCAACCGGCACGTGTTGGTGGAATATATTCGTATTTTTACTAGAACAATTATTATTAGGCTCAGTATTTTTTCGTAACATCGATTCAAAATCTGCGTAAATACAAAAAGGCATAGTTTGTTTGCGTTCATAGTTTTTAAATTTAATTACTGAACCTTTATTTGGGAGGAGAGTTATTATACCTCCACATAAATGGTTGTTAAGTTCGTCAGCGGTATTGAAAAATATTAAACATAAATCACAAAGATGTAATCTGTTGTGATGAGATGTGACTTGACTTCTAAAAAGTCTAGAACAGTCTTTGATCAAACAATAATGAGAAGAGCTGTTATTTTCAAGAAACAGTAAATGAATAATTTTTCCTTTGTAATTTTTATCGATTTCAGATTTATACAAAGGACCTATAAAGGTTTTATGATTTTTTAAACCATAAATTATAAACTTAATACATGGATTGTTTCTTTCAAATGTTTTAATATCATTAAAGGTCACGGGAAAAGACATTCCCTTTAAATTAAATAATTCTCGAAAATTAGGATAAGAATGCGTTCTTTCAGGGTGTTTTTTAGTTGGATATAAAGCCGCTGTTACACACCATAAAAAACAATATCGATCTTTATTCATAATATTCAAACACGCTTTTTTAGCCTGAATTGATTTGGGTAAACTGATGAAACTCGACCCACCAAGTGGTTGGTATTTATTGAGATTCATCTCAACATACAAATGATTTATAAATGTCCAACCACTATCACGACCTTCAAACTCTTCAATATTTGTTTTTAAATAATTAACTGTTTCAATATAAAATTTTTCGAAATCAAAATTAGAATACAATATTTTATTTTTGGTTCCAAAAGATTTCACTTCTTGGGAATTATCTTTGAATTTTAAAAATGTACCAAAATACTCAAAGTTTACCTTAACACAATTATGCTTAGCAAGAAATTCGATTAGAAGAGATTTTAATTGGTCACGAATATTTAAAAAAAAAGATTCTACTGACGCTCCCTGAAGTTCATCGCAAGACAATATTTTATATGTTAATATACGATTGCGAAACGCTGAGTTTACGATTTCTACTCCATCACTATGTTTTATTGTATGAGTACTTTTCCTATGCAAACTACTTCGTAAATGTCCTATCCATGATTTACTGGGTACGGATGTGTTACACGCAGTACAAAAAGGCATTATTATTATTATTATATGTAACCCAATTTATAAACCGAATACATACGAAACTTTTTCAGTCTATAGCTCAATTTATAAAAAATAGAGAATAAAACTACTTGATAAAAATCTTATCAGAATAATGCACTGGTTCAGTGTCTTGAAATTCTTTAAATGCGAGTCCTAGAAACTCTTGAAGTGACTCCCAAGATAGTAAGGACTCGTCACACTGTAGTTTTACAGTCACCACAGATATGTAGTCGTTAGTTTTATACAGTTTAAAATCAATCACATACCCTCCTCGGATGTGTTACACGCAGTACAAAAAGGCGTTATTATTATTATTATTATATATAACCCAATTTATAAACCGAATACATACGAAACTTTTTCAGTCTATAGCTTAATTTATAAAAAATAGAGATTAAACTACTTTATAAAAATCTTATCAGAATAATGCACTTGAAATTCTTTAAATGCGAGTCCTAGAAACTCTTGAAGTGACTCCCAAGATAGTGAGGACTCGTCACACTGTAGTTTTACAGTCACAAGGGCAGTCCTATAGCGCACATCAGCGGCGTGTGATATGTAGTCATTAGTTTTATACAGTTTAAAATCAATCACATACCCTCCTCCCGTCTTCTTGGAGCGACGGGACGTTCCCGTTGCAACACGGCTCGAGAAACTGGAAGTTAGTTCACGTCGTTCTGGTTCACTGCAACTGGCTTTTTCGGACCGCAAAATATTCAGGAAGTTTGGTTTATTTTTTCTGTAAAAGAAACAAAGTGTTAATTATAAACGTACTGAATCAAAGTGACTAAGAACTTGGGATCAAAGTATACTAAGTATGAATGTTAACAATCAAAACACAAACTTAGTTGAAAAAGTTGAAGTTTTGAAGCGCTCGTGGCCCCGCGGTCTCAGTGTTCTGTACACGATCACTGTGGTAAGCAAGTTTCGCTGTGGCTGGTCCTCGATGGGTGAGCAATTTGTATCAATTCTTTGTGCGAGCGTTTCCGTACTTCGGAAGGCACGTTAAGCCGTTGGTCCCGGTTGTCAGTAAAATGGCAGTCGTTAAGCCATGTTGAATGCTTTTCTGAGCGCCTTGAAAATTTTCAATAGCAGGTAGTCACAACCTGCGCCTATCCATTCCAACATGGCAATACGGCGTTCAGAGTCGGCAGCGTGGGTGTAGCGCCTCCGGTGTTACAATCATCTATAAGCTGCGGTGAGCACTTACCATCAGGTGGGTCGTAAGCTTGTCTGTCACCTTACTAGTATAAAAAAAGAACATAGTGAAACCTACCTCTGTGTGGTTTTAAGGTCAGATGAATTTCTTTTTCGTCGAACGCTGTCTGACTCCAACGGAGGTGAAGTGAGGATCTTCGATTGTTTTTGCTTTTTCTCCACCGGCTTACGTTTCTTTGGTGCAACAGACTCCACTACAGAACACGTTTCAAACTCCGAATCAGACCTGTTAAGATACAATCAAATCATAAATAAAATATTCTCAGATTTTCAGTACATCAGGAATAGATAGGACATGAAAGTTAACACAGCCGACAGACAAAAACCGGGTTCGTAACTGAACAACATCATGAGGAATAGATAGGATATGAAAATGGGTGCATGAGGTCCAAGCGTCCTCACCTTTAAGCGGTGCACCTGTTGACTAACGGATGAGGGAACGATAAAGGCATTCCTAGGGGGTTGGGATGTTAGACGGCAATCGCTCCCATCAATGTTGAAAATCAAAAGTCAAACAATAGCTGCTCTAGCAACCAAATAAAACTGGACCCCAGGCTCCAAATCCCAGTAGGGTTTGGTAGCTACTGAGAATGCACTAAGATGAAGAGAAGATGAAAATGAACACAGCTAGCAGACAAAAACTAGGTCCATAGCTGAGCATTTCTACTATTAAAAGAAGAACTTACTCACATGATAGAAATCTGGTTATTTCTTGTCACTTGTCACTTGTCACTTGTGAGATACTGGTTCGAATGTGATTTTTCATTCAAAAATTCCGAGTTTTATACAAATAAAATATCGATTCAGCAATAATTTACCTCACTACAAATTGAACCTTAATAAAATATATTTGCAAGTGTATCATTATATTTATGTTGCTTACGCCCGATTGATCATGAATCATATTTTAAACAAACCTAATCAATTTAAGTCTTTTATAACTGGTACTAGTGGGTGTCCGTGGCTGATATTTTACCGGTGAAATATATTCTCAGGATAAAAGTAGTCTAATATTATACATTATTACACCAACTATCTGTCAACCAAAGTCATGGTTTCGAATCCAGAAATTTGTTTGAGATCTTAGCGATGAATTCAGCACCTATTATGTTGGACCAAAAATGTATACGATGAAATGTTGGTTGGTATGCCTGTGCCTACCTCTTCGAGGAATTTTAGATGCTTCGTTTCCACTTGTTGAAACGATTACTCCCCTGACCGATAGATGACGTTAGCTGTCTTGTTAATTTGAAAACACATGTAAGCATTTGTAACATATATTTATTCTTACACGTTTAGTCAAAAGCTGTTGTTTAAAATTAAGTACACACACACACACACACACACACTTTTATTTTATTTATATGTAATATTTTAGACGCTGAAAAACAATAAAAATTATTTTTGAGATTGAGCACAGCGCCATCTAACGGATATTGGACACACTTGTTAAAACGTTTACTCCCCTGACCGATAGATGACGTTAGCTGTCTTGTTAATTTGAAAACACATGTAAGCATTTGTATCATATATTTATTCTTACACGTTTAGTCAAAAGCTGTTGTCTAAAATTAAGTACACACACACACACACTTTTATTTTATTTATATGTAATATTTTAGACGCTGAAAACAATAATGAGATTGAGCACAGCGCCATCTAACAGATATTGGACACACTTGTTGAAACGATTACTCCCCTGACCGATAGATGACGTTAGCTGTCTTGTTAATTTGAAAACACATGTAAGCATTTGTAACATATATTTATTCTTACACGTTTAGTCAAAAGCTGTTGTTTAAAATTAAGTACACACACACACACACTTTTATTTTATTTATATGTAATATTTTAGACGCTGAAAAACAATAAAAATTATTTTTGAGATTGAGCACAGCGCCATCTAACGGATATTGGACACACTTGTTAAAACGTTTACTCCCCTGACCGATAGATGACGTTAGCTGTCTTGTTAATTTGAAAACACATGTAAGCATTTGTATCATATATTTATTCTTACACGTTTAGTCAAAAGCTGTTGTTTAAAATTAAGTACACACACACACACACACTTTTATTTTATTTATATGTAATATTTTAGACGCTGAAAACAATAATGAGATTGAGCACAGCGCCATCTAACAGATATTGGACACACTTGTTGAAACGATTACTCCCCTGACCATTAGATGACGCTAGCTGTCTTGTTAATTTGAAAACACATGTAAGCATTCGTATCATATAATTATATATTCTTACACGTTTAGTCAAAAGCTGTTATTTGAAATATCAGCAGTTGCATTTTTTATACTAGGTATGTTGAAAATTATTTATTATGAATGTAACATTATATGCAATTCAAACAGGAAAAGAGTCCGATAACATTATATCCAATTTAAACAAGAAAAGAATTCGATCACATAAAATTAATTAGACATAAAATATGATGAATGGATGATTTCACAAAAATGTTGTTGTTGAAATGTTTAAGCGGAAACGGAAAGTAATATAATATTCAACAATTAAATTAACTAAAACTGAGAAATTTGCTATGAGTGATGTGTTTACGTTTGACGTGTGTTGAAACATAAAAGATACCTATTTGCTTCAGCCTCAGTGTCTTAAAACAAAGGTTTACAACCAATGTGTATTACCCGTGATGAATTATGGTTCTGAGATGTGGTGCATCACAAAAGGTCTTTTCAGACGGCTCAAAGTCGCGCAGCGAACTATGGAGAGGGCTATGCTTAGCATTTCTCTACGTGATCGAATCAGGAATGAGGACATCCGTAGAAGAACTAATGTTGCTAACATAGCTCGCAGGATTAGTAAGCTGAAGTGGCAATGGGCCGGCCACATAGCGCGAAGATCGGACGGTCGATGGGGCAAAAAGATCCTTGTCCACTCAAGCCGCGCACCGGCAGGCGCGGTGTGGGACGGTCACCTACCAGATGGACCAACGACCTGGTGAAAATTGCTGGGTCTCATTGGATGCAGGTGGCAATGAACCGGTCTGGCTGGAAATCATTTAAAGAGGTCTATGTTCAACAGTGGACAGCGATAGGTTGAGATGGTGATTGGCTTCAGCAAGTTTTATTTTATAAATTATTTTTTAGAAAAATGTTAGGTTAGGTTACATTTTTAAAATGTGGAATATTGGGCGATCTGTCCCACGTGAGCAAGGAGCGATAGCGACGATGCGAACTTAAAGTGGGACAGAATGCCCAATATTCCACTACTGTATGTTTTGCTAAACATAAACGACACAGATTTCTTATCAGTGATGACCGTGAAAGGTTTTCCGATTAAATAATGTCGCCATTTCTTGAACGACTCTACAATAGCATATGCCTCTTTTTCTATAGCAGAATGGTTGAGTTCGCTAGCATTCAAGGATCGCGAAAAAAAAAGCAACTGGTCTGGAGTCTTGGCTCAGTGTAGCTGCAATTGAATGCTCGGACGCGTCGGTTTCAACTGTGAACGGCATTTTCTCGTTAATGGCATGTACAGAGGAGCTTGCTATAATTAATTTCAAACGTTCAAAACATGATACAGCTTCCTCACTTAATCGGAATGTGCTGGTATGAGCTGGCGTATAAATTTTCTGAGAGAAGTTTGGTATCCACCTAGAATAGTGCGCAAACATTCCCAGTACGCGTCGTAGAGAGGACAGATCATTAGGTGGCGTCATCTTTAGCAAAGGTTGCAATCGTTCACTATCCGGTTTTATTATTTGATTTGGGCCAATAGTATAGCCGAGTAAGTTTATAACTTTAAGATTGAATTTGCTTTTAGTTTTGTTCAGCGTTAATTTATACTTTTCAGCAGCTTTCATAAAGTTTTGTAGGTTTTCATTATGCTCTTCCTGAGTTTTTCCGCATATCGTGATGTCATCAAGGTAGGCATATGTCCCTTTGAGGTTCTCTTGCCTGCTTAACCAGTCAATCGTTCTTTGGAAACTTGCGACTCCGTTAGTTAAGCCAAATGGGATTCGGCGAAATTGATAAAGGTTACCAGCAGCTTTAAATGCCGTGAAGATTTTCTCGTGAGGAAGTATCGGCACCTGATAATAGGCAATTTGAAGGTCAATTGTGCTGAACACGATATATTGAGATACTTTTGCTACTGTCTCATCGATATTGGGTAATGGATAAGCGTCGAGCTGTGTATATCTATTGACAGTTTGCGAGTAATCAATAACTAAGCGTCTCTTATGTGTTTCGCTTTTGGTTATCAAAACTTGAGCCCGCCATGGGGACTGGCTTTTTTCTATAACGCCGTCGTCCAACAATTTTCTGATTTCATTCTTGATAAAAATTTGGTCATCAGAGCTATGTTTTCTTGATTTGATTGCGATTGACTTGCAGTCCGGAGTCACGCTTGAAAACAAAGGATTTGCTGGAACGGAAGCTTCGGTCACACTGCAGACTTTAAAAATCTCTTTTGGACCACCAAACACGAACTCCAGGCTTGAGTGATTCCGCAAAACATCGTGACCAATAATCAAATCGGCGCAAAGGTCTCTTACTATCAGAAGATTAACATCCTCGTATAGGCATTTACCTATTTTGATATTCTGGCATGTTAGACCTTTTACGACAGAGGTATGAGATAGTGAGGCCATAGATACGGTTTGATTGCAGCTTTCTTCTTAAATTACACAAATTTGCAAATTCTTCGTTAATAAAGCTTACTGAGCTCCCGGTGTCAATCAGTGCTTGACCTCGAACACCTTTGATGTACGCGGGAACTACTGCTTTTCGTAGTGAAGCTGGAGATGCTGCTACAATGCACGCTGAATAGTGATCGAATTCAGCGGAAAGATCAGTAGAAGCACTAGTCGCTTGTGTCTTCGAACGGCATACTTTAGCAAAATGTCCTTTCTTATCACAAGATTTGCATCTTGTTTCCTTTGCAGGGCAATTCCTTCTTTGATGTAGGGGGCCCCCACAGAAAAAGCACTTTCGTCCTGAGCTCTTGTTGATTGCATTTGAAGATGCTGCAGCGGTAGGACTCTCATCACTCGCTGATGTGCTACTCGTTAATTCTGGTAAGGCACTAACCAATGGATTGTTGACAAAGTGTTGCGAGTTGACATCCGCCATTTCCATAGCGCGTGCTGAATCATAAGTTTGATCTAGAGTCAGAGTCAAGCTCTCTAAAAGTCTCGACCGTATTTTGGAGGACGTTAGACCGGCTATGAAAGCTCCTCTAATGGTGTCACTTTTGTTTGTTTCTGCATCCACGGCCTTGAATTCACATTCTTTGGCGAGTTGCTTTAAAGATTGCAAAAAAATATCCACGGTTTCACTAGGTTGCTGTCTTCTTGTGGTTAGGACGTGACGAGCATAGATGACATTATTTGGCTTGACAAAGATTCTATCGAGGTATGCAATTGCCGTATCATAGTCCGTGCATTCGCTTGTATAGGAGAAGAGTTTAGGTGAGATGTGGTTAATTAATAGTTGGAACTTTGGTTTTAGATCAATTGGTTTTGCATCAGTCATATTAGCGGCTAAGAAATTCACGAACCTTTTTTTCCAATGTTCCCATTCTTTTGCGGTTGACTGTACAACTGGGTCTCCATTGAATATTTCGGGCCTCAAGTACTTTTCCATTATGTTTATTAAATTGAAATGACTAAGACAAAACCTATAAATAGGTTTTAATAAACATAATATTATAGTACCTACATATTGCAAAATAAAAATGAAAGAAAGACAAAGATAAAATGATATGACATTGTCAGGTAGAAACCTCACAACTCTAAAGAGTTCATCAGTACATATTGGGAAAATTCACAAATCCCAGAATATACTTCCAAGCCAGCCAAATCCAATCACGAGGGTTGATTTTCCATCAATCATCTTAGAAATTCCCTATTGGCACACGTTGAGTAAATTAAAAAATTCTGTTCCTGTTTTCAAAAGAATTCCTCGTGGCGCGAGGCCTACTGTTGCTTATAACTTGTCGTCCGCGAGAATTCACTGACGGCCTGGGAGCGTTTGCTCACTTTCCCTTACAGAATACTTCATGTAAAAAAAAGTGAATTAACAAATAGAACATTAACAGCCCCTATAAAAGAAAATTGCAATAGCCATAATTCCAGTTTGATTCGATTACACCTTTCTCACACAGTAATATGGTAAATCAATTCAAGTATATAGAAAATAAAGTAAGGGAAGGTGACATAAGGGGAGCGTCGAGGTTGCTCTTTAGTAGTGATGTGGTGGCGTCTTATTCTGCAGACACGCTTGCGAGTCTGCAGAGTAAACATCCACCGCCTTCGGATGACCTCACTTTTCCTGAGCCACCCAATGATGACATTGAGTGTCCTTCCGCAGTGGATCTGCTGGCGGTCTTGACGGTCTATCACCGCAACACCTTAAAGACTTGTTGTGCCAGAACGCAGGTGAAGCTGGTGATTCTCTGCTGAAGGAGCTAACGGCGCTAATAAATTTAATGCTCTCCGGCAATGTGGACGATGGCATCATCGACATCCTGTATGGGGCACATTTGTGTGCCTTGCGCAAGAAAGATGGTGGCATTCGTCCCATTGCCGTAGGGAGCACTTTGCGACGTTTAGTAGCAAAACTTTGTTGCAAACATTATAACTCGGAACTTTCTGAAAATTTCAGCCCTACCAACTTGGTTTCGGCTCCAAAGGAGGTTATGAGGCAGCGTTGCACGCTCTTGCTACATACCTTGGCAGTGGTGAAGGTGAAGTCATCCTGAAGGTTGACCTGAGGAACGCCTTCAATTCATTAAACAGGGATACCTTGTTGACTCAAGCAAAATTAGAAACCCCAAAAATTTTCAAGTTCCTTTGGCAATGTTACAGATTCCCTTCAAAATTAGTGTATAAAGACCACCTTTTGGAATCAGCTGTTGGATGTTAGCAAGGTGATCCACTGGGGCCTGTCATCTTTTCACTCGCTATTCATCCCATTATTCAAGAACTAAATTCTAAATTTAACATATGGTACTTAGACGACGGGACTCTTGGAGGCGATGTACATACAAACAGTTTTAAAAGACTTAGATTTTCTAATTAATAAATTTAATTCCATTGGTCTTCAACTAAATCCCAATAAATGTGAACTTTTTGTTACTACTTTTTGGTACTGAAAAGACAGACAGACTTTCGACAATAGACAAATTCAATTCTTTGGCACCAAACATTTTATAACATTTTAGATAGTACATCATTTCGCCTCTTGGGTTCCCCGGTTTTAGAAGAAGGTTTTCAATCTTTTTTAGAAGAAAAGCTTCAAAATTTCGATAATATTTCTGATCGTTTACCCAAAATTAGTGTTCATTCGGCTTTCACAATTCTACGGTTTTGTCTTTTTACCCCAAAATTTACTCATGCACATCGTTCATCACCTTTTTGGAAACATTTGCCACTTTTGGAAAACGTCGATAAGACTATTCAGTTCACTTTATGCAAAATTTTAAATGTGGCCTTGAACGACCGGGCCTGGCTCCAAGCGTCTCTTCCAGTTCGCGTGGGGGGGCTCGGTATTCGCAAAATTTCTGAAATCAGCCTACCGGTGTTTTTGTCGTCAGTTCACGGCACTGAAGAGTTAACCAGGAAAATATTAAAAAACACACTGGTTAATTCTGATGTGTCGTGTAAAACTGTAGCCATAAATGCCTGGAAGATGGCCTGCCCCAATACTGTTTTGCCCGTTATCCTATCCTCTTAGAGACTATGGGATATGCCGCTCTGTAACTTGGTAAGACATAATCTAATTAATACTTCTTCCAATGTTGCAGAGCGTGCGCGTTTGTTGGCTGTGGGAGAGTGGGAGTCGGGCTTATGGATTCAAGCGCTTCCATCGTCCAACATAGGTACTATGTTGGATGATACTACTTTTCGCCTTGCCACTTGTCTCCGTTTGGGTGCGCCGTGTGTTTCTCCGCATCATTGCCACTGTGGAGAAGTAGTCGACAGCCTTGGACGCCATGGCCTCTCGTGTAGCAGAAGCGCAGGCCGTATATCTCGACACGCCAACCTTAACGACATAATCCGTCGCGCTCTTGTCACCACTGGCATACCAGCCGTACGAGAATCCGTTTGATTCTCGTACGGCTGGTGCGTGACGATGGCAAGAGACCTGACGGTATGTCGTTGCTACCTTGGAAGATGGGTCGGCCTTTGGTGTGGGACGCCACATGCGTCGACACCCTTGCGCCGTCACATCTTCCAAGCACAGCGGGTTGTGCGGGCCTGCTGCCGCTTCTGCAGAAAACCTCAAACGGCGAAAATATAGTAGGTAATATAATTGGTAATTATATGTTTGAGCCGTTTGGGGTTGAGACATTGGGGCCTTGGGGTCCGAGTGCCCGCTTCTTTTTTAAAGAGTTGTCCAAGCGGTGAGTCGACACTTCGCGGGACCAGAAGGCTGGCTTTTTCCTTGCACAAAGGATTAGCATTGCCATTCAACGTGGCAATGCTGCCAGTCTTCTGGGAACGTTTCCAGTTAGCGATGATGCGGAGGAATTCTACGACCCATGTATGTAATTATGTATGTATATTATGATTAGCTTTCTCCTTTTATTTTTTACTAGCTGAACCCGCAACTTCGTTTACGTCACATAAGGTATATGAAAGGAGGGGTATTTCTTTAGCAGACTCATCAAGCAGCGTGTGAAACTGCCCTGTTTGCTTAATGTTTTAAAATAGCCTTAATCATTAGGCTCTTTTATGATTAAGCCAACACACCAGAGGGCCTAAAAAGGCAACATTGTATGTTTCATAATATGAAACGTAAAATGATCGGTATGCTTTGTATGTTATACATTTCAAATTATATGAATTGTATGTTTCATATTATGAAACATACAATGTTGCCTTTTTAGGCCCGCAGTTTAGATTTACCCATTTTTAGATCTTGTCTATGTACGATTCTTTAAAGTGATATAACTTTTTTATTTATAAACCGATTGACAGAAAATAAACACTAAATGTTAAGTAGAGCAAACCTCAACACAATAAAGAAAACCACATTTCTATCGGATAAGCGGTTACTGAGATTAGCGTGCACAAACGTACAGACAAACAGACATACAGACAAACAGACAAAAATTCTAAAAATCATTGTTTTGGGTTCTATTGCGTTCATAAAGCCCCCCTATATTATTTTTTCCTATTTTTCTTTCATGTACAGACAGCGACTTGTTACGATTTTATTATATGTATTGATATTGACTAGCTGACCCGCGCAACTTCGTTTGCGCCGCATAAGAGAGAGTATTACCTGTTTCCGTCGTCCCCGGTTTTTGAAACATTTACTATTACTGCTGCGCCCCTATTAGTTGTAGCGTGATGCTACATAGCCTATGACACTCCACAATAACGTAGCTTTCTATTGGTGAAAGAATTTTTAAAATCGGTTCAGTAGATCCCGAGATTACCTCTTACAATTTAACAAACACACAAACTTTACTTCTTCATAATATTAAGTATAGATATAGATTTATGGTTAGATAGGTTTAATTTTTATTTATGATAGTACTGTACTTTTCTTATTAAATCATATCATATGTAGAACTAAATAAATCATCCTTTTTAATTAAATACATACATATTATACATAGAAACACCCAGACTCTTGAGAGCAAAATGAAGAGAAGGGCCTGAGATAAATACAATATACCAGACTTGGCTGTATGGCTCAAATTGCCTTTGCCTATCCGAAAATGGATAAATAAAACTACTACTACTGAAACGCTTAGAGAGTAGGGATGTTACGATACCATCAAAGTATCGATACCTACTCATTCGATAGGTACTCAAATCTTTTTTCGATACTACTTAAATAAATACTCCTAAAGTATCGATACTTACTGATATCGATACTTTTGGTACTTTTTTTTTATTTTGAGGAAACTAACGTAAAAACAATGAACATTGAACGACAATAATTAAAAAAAAAAAAAAAATTTAATCTTTGATTATAAACGTTTTGCGTCACGTTAAGTACCTACTTTAAACAAAAAACTCTGTAACATCAAGATTGCCCAAAAACAGTAACTGTTCGAGGTATTTTGGGGACAATCTGTTCCTTGTTTGAGATATTGTTGCACCGACTTTGGAAAAAAGGCTTTCGCTAGGTACTGATGTTGCAACAACAATTAAATATTGCTTTGCATACTTGTACAGATCAGGAAATACAGACTTCATGTCATCCCATTCTACAAAAGGGTTGCTTTTAAGAGAAACTACTACTAGATTTGATAAATAAAGAGAAACTTCATCTCCCTGATGACATTTCTTCTTCTTCCATGTCCCTATTCCGTCCATGTGCTAACTCCTTATGATGTTTCCAAAAATCGTATTCAGGTGGTGCAGCATGGCCGGTTAACTGAGCGCGGGCCTTTGCTTTCTCATTCTGTCGGATGCGATCGAAAATTTTATTTTTCTTAAATGTTGATAGATTTTTTTTATTGTGATGGTCATTCATGGTGGCTGATTCGATTTGGTACCAAGTACTTTTATTTCGATACCTAGTCTGTAAAGCAAGATTGATTCGATGCTATCGATATATAAATTCTTGGTATCGAATCAAAAGAATCGAGTACCTACTCGTATTTACTAGTATAATATCGGATTATCCCTAAGAGAAGAGAGTAGCGATGTGACGAATCGTATTTTTTTTCAATTCGAATCAATCGATTATAAATTACTCTTAATTCGAATTGCAATTCGAATTGATTCGGATCGTCACGTGTCGCCGCGTCGGTGTCATCAAATCGCACGACGAATTTGCGAAAGCGAGTCAAATTATTCGTATTCGTACTCGCATGTCGAGTCTTCCGCATGACAGGCAGAGTTAGCGAGTACTGAACATACTATCTATGCTCCCAAATGAAATATCAAGGACAAAATTTGAAAAACCCCCAGATCTTCAATGTTTGCTTAGTCACGGGAGGTGTAACCCTATCCTCTTATTCAAAATATACTAATAAATAAAAAAATCAAACTAGGTCTCAAAGGTGTTGGCAGTTCTGCTCATAAATATAAATTTGTGTTATTTTCTATTTTAAACGTACGAAGCATGAATTATGTTTCAGGACAAAAGCGATAAAATTTCCTAAATCGATTTTTTAAATTCATTTATGTAGACTAAAAATACCCCTAAATAAAGTTATTTCACCCTAAATTTAGTTAGAAACCCCCTAAGTTGGCATCACTGCTGTACGTAAAACGAATCGAATATCAAATAATGTATCCAACCAATCGTGATTCTTAGATCAATATTCGAATTCGTATTAGAGCGAGAGAGCGAATCAACGAATGTCGAATCAAGCCGAGTCGACACGACAGCGGCAGCGCCGCTCCCCGACGCCCGCGCTCCGACCTTAGACTATATATCACGGGACTAGCCTTTGCGAACCACCGCATACAAAAATATTCTGCTAGTTTTCATAGCGGGTGAAGGGGGAAACACAAAGACATATAAAATTTTATTATATTTAAAAATGTAGTAATCGACAAACGCGTTATGGCTGTTGTGTGTTAATTTTTATTGTACAGTCAACTACAATGAAGTGTACAGTTTAATCATATAAAATGATGTAGGTACTGATGTAGGTACAGTGCTTTTTATAAAGCCAAAAGACCAAATGGTCTATTGGCTTGGCAGAAAACAATGCCTAAGTAAGGCGCATCCTGTGGTTAGATGATCTAAGGCTCCGACCGAAAGTATAGTATAGTATAGTAAGTATGGACCTGTCTACGACTAGCGAGTACCTCACGAGTTATCGAATTGATTCGGTTTCGGGCGAAAGTGATTCGGATCAACGAGTCAACAATCTTATTCGAATTACCCATCGCTAGAAGAGAGACATTTGGTTGGTTACTTACAGTCATGAAGTTATAGGGCTTTTTGGCGGTATTTGGAAGGAATCGTATCGCATCGTTTTATAAATTTGCAAAATTAGTGTTTTTTCGAGTGCTTTGTGTGTATTAATGGTGGATTCTTAAACATAAACGTTCGACAACGTGCACTAGTGTTGGGAAGTGATAAAACGCAGTGAATCGCAACTTTGCAGTTTCTGACAAAAAAATCCAAAGAAACTTTCAGAAATTTATCCACCGCTTTTCTGAAGGAAGACTGACTTTGACTTAGGGCTGTACTTGACTTTGACTGGACTTAGAGGACGAGGACTGTGACTTATTTAAGCAAAATGAAGATGAACTTTAAATAATAATAAATAAAGACATGGCTTAAAGGACTTGTAAACAAGCCATAACTATTAAAAAAAAAATGAAGTTTATAGATCTACAGCTTCATGGTTACAGTTGATTTGATTGAATTGAATCATTAAACGTAAATATTATTATCACCAAGTATCAATTTACTATAAAAAAAGATATTACCTACATTCAGTAAAGTGGTAATTGGTCATACGTTTTGATTAATTTAAACATGAAAATGTCGTCTACATGTAGAATTTGTTTAGTGCAAGACGAAATTCAATTACGTTTGATTGCCGACACTCATCTGCAAGAGATGTACGAGTCTTTGTCTTCTATCCCCGTAAGTGAATAACATAATCTCTCACAGGTACCTACTCACAAAACTTTGATCATGTACATGTGTGGACCGCATAAATCGCCAAAGGGGAAGAAAAAAAAAACTATTATGTGAAATGTGAGTGTATAGGTACTATTCCTCTACTTTACTTACCCCTTCGGGGATGAAGGTGCGAGTATGTATGTATATTAAGTCGATTAGTAGGACAGAGCACGATCCGGTTATGCTTTATCGGCACTGTGTAGTGTTTTAGTAGTTCAATTTAGTGGGAGCCATATGAAATACACATTGATTCTTTCAACAATACAACATACCTACAGTATAGTTTCTGAAACATTCATAGTGCCATTGCCATTCATGGTGTCATTTACTGAGTTGTTTTAGTCACTCACTACAGCATTCTTTGATTAGACAATCCATACCTTAGTGAAATAAGGTGGGTTAGTGAGATATGCAGAAAATAGTATATTATGTGCCTTCTGTACTTGTCCTATGACAAATTCTATACCTCCACTAACTGTGTTTAATAGTTTGTTACAGAAGACGGGAGACCAGTAGTGGTCTGTGACATCTGCTGTGCAAAGCTGGAGGACTGTTACCAGCTGAGGAGAAGTTGCATTCAAAGTGAAAATCTGTTCACTCAGATGCTGAAGTGTATAGTGGTTAGTGCTCCAGAATTGTGTTTTAGTATTTTATGCCTATATACAATGCCTAATTACATCAAAATAAAATAATATATGTATGTATGAACAACTGTTACCAAGTTTGGATAAAGGAGTTATCTCTGAAAAGTAATTGATTGATTTTGATACATAATTGTGTAACTACCATGGAGCTATGATCTCCCTAATTGTTATCTCTCCCTAGTTGATGACTTGATGACGGTTGTGTGGTCTTGATTTTGCCATTTTAAACTAAATGTAGTGCAGGATATAAAGCAAAGCTCATCTGCCAGCTGGCGAACTTCTGAAAAGAAATGAAAGTTGCAATTTTCTAAACTAGAGCTTCAGTTTGGAATTCCCAAACAAAATTTTCCTCATAATGCCCAAATAAATGGGCGCTTAGTAGATCCTTGGAGCGAGTATTTATATCGTTGTAGCGGCGGCAAAACGCACTTGCTGGCTTCCTCAGATTAGGGTTCAGCCTAGCCAGCCTTCTGGCGGCGCGGCGTACGTCAGTAACTTCCGATCCCAGTCATGCTGAACGGAATCCTACCGACTTTCGAATACCACCTGACGCTGTGGTTAGGGGGCGTTGTATGTTGCAGGACAAATAATTTTGGGAAGCCCTGCGTTGAATGATAGAATAGAATAGAATAAACTTTATTGCACACCAATAAAAAAACATTCATGTAATGTAACGAGATTATAGGAGTAAAAATGTACAGCGGGTGGCCTAATCGCTAAAAAGCAATCTCTTACAGGCAACCTAAATGATGACTCTGGTAGACTTGTAAATTTGACCTCAACTCCTAACATTTCAGACTAAAAGCTATTGGCTATTTGTACTGGTGTCATATTTTCTGTTGTCTCATAATTAATTTGTTTTTTTCGTATTTTCTGCAGCAAGTCAGACTAGAAAAATTAAGCCTTGATGTACACCTGAGCGGGAATGACGTGGTCGAGAGGACTCCACCTGGTTGTAATATTGATAAAGTGAAACAAGAAGACACAGAACGTAAGCCATAACTCATTTTACTTAAAAGTGTCAGTTAGTTCTGTTTTACGGGGACATGTCACCTTATAGTTTTATATGCCACATTTGCTGTGTACGGAAGTTAATTCAAATAAAAGCTTATTTGGATAAGCATCTGTCCCAGCAAGATAGAAGAGGCAGGATCGATTCCTGTTGGAGACTGATACATTGTTTCCACATTTCTGTTGAGGGCTATGACATCCTCCAATAAGGAACTCAGCGCAACATCCAAAGACAAGCGCGGTGAGCTCCTTATTAGAGGATTAGGTGGTGGCGGCTGGCTGGCGCCACGTCTCACAAGTTTGCCTACTTGCAAGGTGTGCTCTGTACCGCCATACTACCATCTGTTACACTGCAACTTCCAGTCACACTACTCTGTGATGTGGTGAAATCTTACTCCGAACTCAGCTGTTGAGCCATTAAAATTGCTTTGCAGCAATGGTATATTCTGGCCTGTCGTAAACTGTCAATTACTATAAATTCTGCAGTTGCTGAGCAAGATACGTTAGAAGATGACTGCATCCAGCCATCAGATCCAGAAGAGCGTTCAAGCGTCTTGGTCAAGAAAGAAGAGAGCGAAGACACGCATGGTAAGTTCACTTTATTCATTCATTGATATATCTTAAAATTATAGAACAAAGTACTCCATCGTGTCTGTCTGTCAGATTTTTCAACCCTGTTTTTTCGTGGTCCCATGATTTACCCATAAGCTAACTAAGCTGAAGCTTAGGGCGCCGCTCGGCGCCAGGATCAAGGGGGCGCCTGGCGTTGGGCTCGGCGCTGGGCTGTGACTTACGATGCTCCCAAAAAGGAACATACAAAACATTTAGCAATTTTTAACAGATTGTAACAACTAACAACATGTTTCAAATTGATAGTTAACATTTTGTAAGATGTTCTGAATGCATGGCAATAAACGCTGGAGTACCACAAGGCTCAGTATTTTCCCCCACTCTGTTTCTGCTGTATATCAATGACATGTTGTCTATTGACGAGCTCTCTTGCGTCCCGTCCTGTCGTCCCGCCTCCCCTTACGTGCGAAGCTGGGCGTCTACAAAGCATACATCCGACCGCGTATTACATATGCCTCTCCAGGCTGGTATGCGCTGGTCGCGGAAAGCTATCGCAAAAGGTTGCGTGCACAGCAGTCGCTGACCTTACGCACCATTGTAGACGCCCCTCGCTACGTGAGGAACAGGACCATCTCCAGGGACCTACGCATTGAGAGCCTCATCGGCCGTCTGAGTGCCAACTTGTTCACCCGCACTGAGGGGTCCACATTCCGCCATCTGCGGGAGCTTGCACCCTACCACCGTCGCCCACCGGACCGACCACTGCCGCGGGATTTAATTCCCGCAGCAGCTACACGAATCTCACTCCCTCACTGACATCAGCTGACGGGCACCTGACGAGAACTTCTCGACAGGTTCGACCTCGCTGATCTCAAGTGCTATCCCCTGCCAAGTCGCCGCTGGCTCGCAGATCGCTCACCGGCCTTCCCCTCCAGAGGGGATACCCCCGGCGGGGGCAGGTCTCGCTTGCGGCGCCATTACCTTCCCAGACTTGACAACCGGAAATGAAACCACGGTGACCACCAGGCCACCCACTCAGTGACCCGCCTGTATTCGCAGGCGGCGATGATCTCACTGTAATATATAAACAGTTACCCCCCGATTTCCTTAGGGAAATTGTGAGAAGACCAAAAGAGAGTGACGGCATTCATTGTTATGCGAACGACAGTACGGGTGACACTTGTTACACGGGGCCGCACCGGTATTTCTCGGGCTGCAGTGGTAGAAAGCTGTGAACAACTTGTGTCTGAAATCGAGACTACTCGCACTAGAGTGTCCGATTGGGGAAAACAAAATCTTGTTCAATTCAACCCTACTAAGACACAAGTTTGTGTATTACCGCAAAGAAAACCCAGTTTACTGTAGCGCCACAATTTCAAGAAAGAAAGAAATACATTTTAATTCAGCCCTTGAGATACACATACCTACTTAATTTACATAAAAATACAATAATAAACGAGGTTCTAACAATTCATAGGTACCTATATCTTCAAGCATGCCGAATGGGGCTTGGTTCAGCATGTGCTAGGCTGGTGCCTAGCGCTGATTTTCAACCAAGCCCCTTGCGACCCACGCATGCCAATCAGCCTACTGGTTGAAATGTTGGGGTCCCGATGTGGAATAAAAGGAAACAACCTTTACGTACGAGCGTGATTTATTCACTGTTCTAATCTATATATATAAAAATCAATGCCACTTTTCGTTGTAATTTTATAACTCAAGAACGGGCTCACTTATCCAAACCAAGTCTTTAGGCTTTGTTCGGACTATTTAGTAGATGGTTTATGTGAAGTTTGCACAAAATCGGTCGAGCGGTTTTTCATTTATCACGCAAACGAAGTTGCGCGGGTCAGCTAGTTTTATATAAAGTACAAACGAGGTAAAAACATACAGTCAGCAGTTAAGAGTCAACGCTTAGTATTACGAGTATAAAGAACTAATATGTCGATGGTTGTTAAGGAGTTTACTCACACACTTCACCTCCCGGGGAAAGGTGAAAAAAAAAACAATGATGAACAATGATGACATTGCTTTTTTTGTAAGAAATTACAAAATAGAAAAAAATAAATAAACTAAACACGTTAAAACAAAATAGCTTTTATAAAAAAAATACATGTAAACAATTCGAACAAAGTCTACTAAATTATTTATCATAACATGTTAGATTGTGTTAGATAAACGAGATATTACAAGTTGATAACTATTACACTTTTATTATTAGATATTACAAATACACTTTAAGTACTATACACTGCAGTGAATATACTTATTGGTAAAAGAGCTTAGTTCTATTCTTATGTACTATATCTATTTTATTGTTTTTACTTATCTTAACATTACAACCCAAATCTTCTACAACAGAATAAGGGCCTTCAAAAAGAGGGTCTAATTTTCGAGCTGTCTCACTTTTTAATAAAATTAAATCATCTTTATCGTATTTAATAGCATTCATAGTTTTGTCATACACATCTTTTCTTTTATATTTATTACGTAATAAGTTTTTCTTTGCATCGGTGTGCGCTTGTTGTAACCTGTACTTTAATTGCAATGGATAATTATCATGATTATACAAGGGTTCTACCTCCTCAATAATATTACTAGGTATACGACAGAGTTTCCCAAAGACTAGTTCATGTGGCGTATAATTTGTTTCAGAATAAACGGTGTTATTAGAACTAAAAGACCAGAATGGTAACCAATAGCTCCACGTATCGGTGTGGTTCTCACATTGAATTCTCAAAAATGCACCTAATGTCTTATGCGCATTTTCAAGAGCTCCAATCGATTGGTGATGGTATGCTGTAGAGGAAAGCTTTTTAATATTAAGAATTTTACAAACCTGTTCCATAGTAGTGGAAATAAACTCTGTCCCTCGATCTGTAGCTATGACTGCTGGAATACCAAATCCTAAAATAAACTGTCTTACAAATGCATCTGCAATGGACACGGTTTCCTTATTTTTAAGTGGAATAGCTTGAACAAATTTAGTCAACTCACACTGTATAGTCAATATATAACAATTAGGTACCATCAATATCCCTATCTAACGGACCTACTACGTCTAAATAAATTTTGTCAAATGCCGAAGAAGCCGTTGTGGTGATTTCCATTGGCTCTTTAATGTAACGAAAATATTTCGAACTTTGACATTTTACACATCTTTTAACAAATTGCTGAACGTCTTTCTCAATACCTGGCCAATAATACCTTTTTTTGATTGTATTAATCATTCGTCGCACTCCTGCATGCCCACTAGATGGCAGTAAGTGGAAGTCATTCATGATAATAGTCTTTTCTTTAGCATCCGTAATTCTTTTTACTCCTTTTAATATGCATATTCGTGGTCCGGACCATTCTTTTAATGACGTTATCTCTTTACAAATAGACTCCACAAAATCAATATTATCTTTATTTTTAATAACACAAACTTCGTCAATATGCATTATTTTGCAAAAATAATTCAACTTCTGCACAAATTCGGCTCGCGAGAAATGTGCCTTGAAATCGTAATTAATATATAACGTCAATCTACTTGAAATATATGCAAAACATTCAATTTCTTTATCGACTATATTCTTGCTACGTAAGGTATTTAGTTCCTTGCTACTAATAAAAGTCATTTCTACTGTTGTACACGGTTTTCTCAATATGTCTACAACTCGTGGTTGATCAGGCCACTTGTCAATAGAATTACTAAGATCCGTCTTATCATCATCTTTCTTTGTAAGACTTTTTTCATTTGCCATTTTCTTCTGAGCTCTAGTCATTACGAACATACATTGCTCATGCATACTTTTAAGATCATCAGATGTAATACTCACTCTGGAAAGAGCATCCGCAACAACATTATCTCTTCCTTTGACGTAAATTATTTTAAAGTTATATTCCTCTAAAACTAACCGAAATTTAAGTAATCTACTTGAAGGATCTCTCATGCTAAATAAGTATACTAAAGGTTTATGATCCGTCATTATTGTGAATTTTGTGCCATACAAATACGGTCTAAAGTATTTGACTGCCCATACTATTGCAAGCGATGCAATACGGCGATGGGCTCACCACCTGTCACGTGGGACCGAATTGTACACGGTGAAATGTGGGCCGGTATAGGCCTCTGCCTACCCCTTCGGGGATAAAGGCGTGAATATATGTATGTATGTACTATTGCAAGAAGTTCTTTTTGGATGGTTGGGTAGTTCTTTTCCGCCTTGTTTAAGGGTCTACTGGCATAAGCCACTGGTCTTAAATCCTTATTGCATAAGACTGCACCTAATGCTATACCCGAAGCATCCGTTTGAAGTATAAATTCACTGTTTTAGAAAAATCTGGATATTGTAGAACAGGTGAAGATATTAAAGCATTTTTTAAATATTCGAATGCATTATTACATTCCTCAGTCCAAATAAATGTTTCGTTTTTCCTACTTAATTTATTTAATGGTATAGCTATTTCTGAAAATGATTTAATAAATTTTCTATAATAATTACAGAAAGCTACAAAACGCTTTACTTCGTCAGAACTTTTGGGTACTGGATAATTACTTAAAATTTAAGTTTTTTCTGGATCGGGCTCAACACCCTTTTCCGAAACGATATGACCTAAGTACAGAATTTCCTTCTTCAAAAACTCACATTTTTGAGGGTTTAATTTTAAATTTACTTTCCTTAACCTCTCCATGACAGAAATTAAATTAGAATTATGTGAAATTAGGTTACGGCCTGCTACAATTAAGTCGTCCTGATATACCAGACACTTGTCGTATGTCAACCCAGACAATGCTACTGACATCATCCGGCTAAAAGCACTTGCACTTGTCTTTAGGCCTACGGCTAAGCGTTTCATTTGGTACTGGCCTGAATTGGTTGTAAAAGCAGTTAATTTACGACTACTAGGCTCCAAAGGTACCTGATAGTAACCTTGGTGAAGGTCAAGATGGGTAAAGTAAACAGAACCGGTCAAAGAGTCCAAAATTTCATTAATATTTGATAGGGGAAACTTATCGTCACAAATAGATTCATTTAATTTTCTATAATCTACAACTAGTCGCCATTATTTGTCTCCATTTTTATTTTTCTTTGGCACTAGCAAAATAGGACTAGACCATTCGCTATTAGACTCCTCGATGATATCATTTTCTAACATTTTATTTACCTGTTTAATAATTTCTGGTTTTAACGCTTGAGGTAGTCGATATGGCTTCACATAAACAGCACTAGTATTTGGTTTTACTGTTATAGATGTTTCGTAAATATTAGTCGTACCTAATTTATCGCCATCAATATAAAAAATATCTGAGTACTTGGCACAAATAGCTTCTATTGACTGTCTTTCTTCAGTATTTAAATAATCTAACTGTAACTCATATAATAACTTTTGAACTCGGTCAACGTTATGGTTAGAATCATTAAATTCACAAATACTGTAATCACTTAAAGGCAATAAATCAGGGGTAAATGAGGGTAAAATTACCTCCTTCTCACTAACATTTAGTATTTTCACTGGTATTCTATTGTTACGTACAGTTGCTATACTATTTGCTAAAAACACATCATTCCCTAACTGTTTACCACATATAATGACGTCAGAGTTAATATTTCCATTTATTAAAATATAAGTATAGAATAGATTCTGATCGTGCTGGAATAGTGAACTCATTCTTAACCCTATCGCAATCATCAACGAAATTTAAATAAAATTGTTCTCCCTTAATATTTAACGTTAAAATATTTGTATTTAGATCTATATTGGCACAGTATGTATTTAAAAAATCTAATCCTAAAATTCCGTCTGCTTTCAATGGTAGTGAGTCAAAAATAATAAAATTATGCAAAAAAATCTCTTTGTTATACCTTAGAGGTAAACTAACTGAACCTTGGGAAAGGCGCTGACCACCTATTCCATTTATTATAGTATCGTCATTATGAATATCAACATTCAAAGGTAATGCTTCCTTCTTAATAACTGATAGTGATGCACCCGTATCAACAAGCCAATAGTATTTAATATTATTAACTAAAAAAATAACATACTTTGCACCACCTTGAAATGAAAAAATATAATTGTTAAGAACGAAAAAACTGGTTAGCGCGTGGATCTGTGTCATTACTTTCAGTAGTAGAAGGTTCCGTGTTATTTGATTGTTGCACAGAGTAAATACCTCTACCACGGTTCCTAAAATTCCTATGACCTTGTCCGCGACCTCTAAAATTTGGAGGTACGTAATTAGGGGACGTATAATTCGTATTCCGCATCGGTTCCTGAGTATTTCGATTGATAGACTGCTTACCACGATTGTAATTGTTATAACATCGCGCACGAGAATTAAAATTATAACCTTTCCACTGTTGACATATCGCATTTGATATTTTTTGCAATGTCTCGCATCTGTGTAAGTATCGCCTAGCGATACTTTTGTTTCCGGTTAGTTTGCGGTCTTGTAGCGCAAAAAGTACTATCCCGATCCTGCTCAATTTTTTATGGAGTGTTCTTAGACGGAAACGGGACAAGTATGTAGTACATTGTATGTCTGTCTGTCACAGCTGCACCTCATGATTCTCTATTCCTTGCTATGTCTCGCATCTGTGTAAGTATCTCCTAGAGATACCTTGCCGTCAGACAGTTTGCGGTCTTGTAGCGCAAAAAGTACTATCTCTATCCTGTTCAAATTTTTATGGAGTGTTCTTAGACAGAAACGGGACAAGTATGTAGTACATTGTATGTCTGTCTGTCACAGCTGCACCTCATGATTCTCTATTCCTTGCTATGTCTCGCATCTGTGTAAGTATCTCCTAGCGATACCTTGCCGTCAGACAGTTTGCGGTCTTGTAGCGCAAAAAGTACTATCTCTATCCTGTTCAAATTTTTATGGAGTGTTCTTAGACAGAAACGGGACAAGTATGTAGTACATTGTATGTCTGTCTGTCACAGCTGCACCTCATGATTCTCGTTTAAAAAGTGCCCTCCATCGCGCACCATTCCGCGCGGCTAAGTGACGACGACCGGTACTGTGTTGCGTGTAATTACATTTGTGTTTGGTGTTTTTTACTTTCAAAACTTAACAAAATCATGACTAGGTTAGAGTTTTTATTCGTAGATTGTGTATTTCATAAAGATTTTGGTATTTTCAACGAACATTCATTGTATTTTTACGCGCCGTCGGCGTCACGGCGGCGCGGCACCAAGCCCATACATTTGGATGAAATACAAAGAATAAATACTGTAATGATGACAATCTATCGTTATTTTATGTATTTTTATGTATTCTTTTATTGTTTTCAAGCATTGAATGTAAAATCTATTTCAATAATTTTGTGTAAAATTTGGTCGAAATTCTCGATCATTTTTTGCAAAACTTTCAAATTTCAAATAATTCATTTCTGAAATATATTTGTATGCCAGCACACCTTTTTTTTATGTTAATCGATTAGGAAAAGTCATGTAGCTGAAGATTGTAAATTTTTATGAAAAAAAATACACAAAAAAAATTCAAAAAAAAAAAACAAAGTTACGACCACCCTTTTGGGCCTCTTTTTAAGTGCTCGGTTCATTGTTCAATTTCTAATAAACTAAACACGTTTGTCAAACAAAACTCTGTGTAAAAAAAATTTAAGGACCATACTTACGAATAAAAAAAGAATGTAAGCCACTTGAAGCACAGTTTTCTCAGAATCATGGCATGAACTTAACCTTTTTTTGGCGGTCGGCGGTCGGGTCGCCGAAATGAGTCGTATTTTGAAAAGCTTGTAAATAAAAAAAAATGTACTACGAGTTGTATTGTGTCTGTTGAACATTGTGAAATACGATGTATTTAAAATACTAAAAAAAAAAAAATTTGGAATTGTACATTATTTTTTTTTTTTTTACAATTTTTGTAGAGAAAACTGGTGAAAAATTACAAATTCTTTTTTCTAATAGAAATTAGTAATACATTACAAGGCAGAACTGGTCTTATCTATCATTTTATCATTAGCTTGTTTCATAACGATTCCAGTGAGGTAAGTATTTTATATGGCTGCCATAGAAAAGTTATGAGAAATCGCCATTTTTAGAACATCAGTCGACGCCGCGCTCCCCCCCCCGCAGTAGGTTACACAGATGCGAGCTACCGCGCGCTGACGCCCTACACAGATGAGGGGATAACGTTGCTGATAAAAATGACCTTGGGACGGTCTCACGTAACCTGAACCTCGTCCATTTTTAGTAAATTGCAAGACGTTACCTGATGGTGAAGGATTCAGTGCTATCTCCTCGTCCTTGGCTGCTTGGATGGCATCCGATAAGCTGCTGTAATTTCGAGCCGCGATGATAGTGCCCAATTTTGAGCTGCGAAGACCATCTAAAAACCGTTTTGTGGCATACTTTTCATTGAGCTGTTTTAAACCTTCGAACATGGTAGGATTACCATCTGCTTGGGTGATTGTCAGTTCGGTGAACATTTTCACCAGTTCGTTGCCAAAACTATCGATGGACATGGAACCTTGTTGAAGATTTTGTAGTTTAGACTGAATGGCAATAAACGATCTTTTCGGTATGAGATATTGTTTTAAATTAGTAATGAGATGTTCGACATTTGCATATGTGCCAAACATTCGTAATTTGGCACTCTCGGATAGCCGGCTTTTTAAAATAAAAGTAATTAGCATGTATAAAGGCAAGGGCTCACGTATGGAGTGCGCCAACTATAGGGCCATCAGTTTGATCAGTATAGCAGCTAAAGTGTATGGCAAAATTATTGAAAGGAGAATGAGGGTGGAATCTGACGGATTACTGTGGGAGGCGCAGGGTGGTTTCCGAAATGGAAGGGGATGTATGGACCAAGTTTCCTCGCTCCGCAACATTGTAGAGAAGCAGCTGGCTGTAGGCCGGAAGGTTTTCTGCGGTTTTGTGGACATGGAGAAAGCATTTGACAGAGTTGTACGGAAGGATCTCTGGGATATATTGCCAGGATACGGGATTGATGGTGCGCTGCTTCGTGCTGTGCAGTCTACATATGTGGGATGTACGGCATGTGTGCGGGTGGGCGGCAGCCTGTCTCCCTGGTTTGACGTCAACATTGGCGTCAGACAGGGTTGCGTGCTGTCGGCTCTGCTGTTTGTCCTGTACCTGGACGATTGTCTTAAGAGAGTAAGATCGATGAATGTTGGATTGCGAATGGGTGACTTACTTGTGAACTGTTTGCTGTATGCAGATGATGCCGTGCTCATAGCCGAATCGCCATCAGAACTACAGTCACTAGTCACAACGATGAAAGATGATTGTCCAATGAGAGGCTTACATTTGAACGCGACTAAAACGAAAGTGATGGTATTCGAAAGAGAAGAGGACAGAACGAATGCCAGGATAACTGTAAATGATGTAGTGCTGGAACAGGTGGATGAGTTTGTATATCTTGGATGTGCATTTAGCAGGGATGGACGGTACACCGCTGATGTAGAAAAGAGGGTAACTGCGGGAAATAGTGTGAATGGAGCGTTAGGCAAACTTTTAGGTACCAAGTCCTTAAGTCAAAAGGCCCAGCTCGAAGTACACAATGCGGTGCTGATACCTACGCTAACGTATGGAAGCGAGAGTTGGGTATGGCAGGAAACGCATGAAAGTAGAATAAACGCGGTCGAGATGCGCGCGCTACGCAAAATCTGCGGAGTAACGCTCGCAGATCGCGTTCGGAATGAAGATGTAAGAAAGAGAGTTGGTCTGAAAGAGAGTGTCGGTGTTAAAGTAAGGAAGGGCATGCTACGATGGTTCGGGCATGTGGAACGAATGGGAGATGAAAGAATGACAAAACAGATATACAACGCGAAAGTGGATGGACGTAGGAGTCGGGGAAGGCCACGACACACCTACCACGACCAAATTAATCATGTGTTAGTGGAGGGTGGTGTCAAGAGCCGTAGGAACCGACGTGCATGCATGAAAAGAAAAATGAAAGTTGAAGAGGCGAGTGAGGTGTGTATGGACCGTGCCGTGTGGCGCTCGGTTCTTTCTGCCTACCCCGCAAGGGATTTGGCGTGAAGATAGTATAGTATAGTATAAGTATTTAGCAATGCCTTACCTTTGTCGTCTAACATAGCTGCATACATCTCGGTAGAGTCTATAAGTCGCTTGGTGGTCTCCTGCTTGCCGTCCATAACTGGAATCAGACTACACGCCACCTTAAGATCAAAGTCCATTTTATTTATTTATTTATTTATTTATTTATTTATTTATTACACAACACAGATTACAATTTTAAAGATAATAGTAAAACTAAATTATACACTGCAAGTCTGAATTGCAATCCAAAAACTTGTGTACACAAAGAAAACAAGATAACTAAGCCTAAGTTATTTTATAAATACTAGACAGAATGTTATGCGTCGAGACTATAACAGCTGACTAGTCGCCTAACACTCTCCTGAGCTTACCTTTCCGCGGTTGGGTGTGGAATAGAGGAGAGTTTTGAGTAATCTAATGTATGTTGCAATTCTTGAAGTGAAAATATCGAGGTCTAAGTTATTTTTTGCCAAATCATTGTACTGACGGGCCATCCTGACCAAGGGATTATAAAACGATATGTTGTTTTTGTAGACCCGCAAAGCAAAAACGTTTGTGTGATTGTACCTACGCGCGCTGTGTCTGGTGTTAAGAGATATTTGAGAGAGCAAATATGGGGTATCCAATTTTGAGTGAATTATTTTATAAAGATATACCAAGTCAAAATACTCGCGACGGGTTTCCAATTTTTTAACGGTAAACTTTGTGAGCCTAGCTTCGTAATTAAGATTGTTGCGACCCAACTGTTGACGGTAGCATAACATTCTCAAGCACTTTCTCTGTATGCCTTCAATTTTATCTATATGCACTCCGTAGTACGGTGACCAAATTGGGCTGCCATACTCCAAGACGCTTCTAACAAGTGTAAAGAATAAAAATAGTAATGTTTCAGGTTTTTTAAAGGCCTTCGTGGATCTAAATACGAAACCAAGGAGTTGATGGGCTTTTGTTGTTATATGTTCATAATGTGTTCGAAATGAAAGCTTGCTGTCGAAATAAATGCCTAAATCCCTAGCCGTATCAGACCTAATGAGAGTCTGGCCATCAATCGAGTAGTCATTAACGATAGCACAGCGCTTGTTACTGAGAGTTAAAGCAAAGCATTTGCTGATGTTGAGATGCATTTGATTTGCCTTACACCAACTCGAAATGATATTCAGATCGTTTTGCAAAAGATTGCAGTCATCAGGGGTGAAGATTTTATTAAATATCTTCAGGTCGTCAGCGTAAAGCAAACACTCGCATGTTAAACGCTCGACCAGATCATTAATGAAGATAATGAATAAGAGGGGCCCCAAATGGGACCCCTGTGGTACCCCGGAAGTCACTTGAGTTGGCGAGGAAAAGAACCCTTTTGTAGTAACTAACTGGCTTCGTTTGCTGAGGTAAGAAGTTATCCAACGATACAAGTTACCGTGGATGCCATAAGAAGCGAGCTTTGCGGAGAGAAGCTTGTGGTTGACTCTATCAAAGGCCTTTGAGAAGTCCGTATAGATAGAGTCCACCTGCCCACCAACAGCGAAACTTCTGCAAAGGTAATCCTTATACACCAAAAGATTGGAGACTTGGACATTTTGGTAGACTCTGTTGTTGGTAAAATACACAACTTATTAATCTCTTCGTATACCCTTTTAACGTCTTTTACAATCTCTAACGCGGATGGCAGAGAAGGTCCTTGACTTTTTTCTAACAATAAAAATATTTCACAACATTTATCAAAAATAAGTTTTGATTCGGCTAACTTATTGTCGATTATTGTGCCTTTATGCGTATTTCTGTTAAGTTATTTAAACATTTTATGATACTTTTAATCATATTTTAAAGTTAACATCTTATAAAATATTCCAATAGGTCACTTATACTACGTAAAACAATGATAGATAACAAGGTATCAAATAAAATTATTGCGAAACATCGCAGCTGGGTTTGTGCAGCGTTGCATATTGCGCGTGCGGTATCATATTCGATGAGTCTTTATGCACGATTCTTGGCACCTTAAGTAATTAGCGTAATGTAATTTTACACTTTCACACTATTGCAGTAGCAAACTATTGGCACGGAAACTTGGTGAAAAAATGTTGTTGGTCACGAAACACTTACGATTCGTTGTTGGAACTGTTTCCTGATCGTCCTCTCAAAGATGCCCGAATACGCTGGACGGTGCTGAGGCCAATCTCCTCCTGTATCCACTGGCGTAGTAGTTCCGGTACAGCTTGATGATGAAATACATGCCGAGAACAGCTATAATGGCTAGTATGATGATGGTCACAGTACTCAGCCGCTCCACATGGCCACCAATGTCCTTCAAGGTTGCGTCGTTCTGGCCGCCTGCTGCATTTTGGCTCAAGATCACCTCTTCTTTCTCCACTGACGAGCGACACATCGTCAACACATAGGTATATTACTTAACCAAGAGCCCCTTGGCAGACCAAGTTTTCGGCAGGGTCGCCATGAAATGTTGGGGTCCCGATGTGGAATAAAAGGAAACAACGTATACGATACGATACGTACGAGCGTGATTTATTCACTGTTCTAATTTTATATAAAGTACAAACGAGGTAAAAACATACAGTCAGCAGTTAAGAGTCAACGCTTAGTATTACGAGTATAAAGAACCGTACCTACCGTGACAAGCAACCTCCCACTATCGCCAACTGTGGAACCACGATGCCGGAAATTGTAATCCGGCAGTGCGATGTGCGGGCGGTGCTACGGTCACTCGACACGCGGAAAGCCAGTGGTCCTGATGGCATTCCGGCCGTGGTGCTGAGGAATTGTGCAGCTGAATTATCTCCAACGCTAACACGTCTGTGTCTCGCCTTTCGTATTCGTCGGGAGAAGTGCCGGAGGCTTGGAAGGAGGCGAATGTCCAACCGATCCCCAAGAAAGGGGATCGGTCGGATCCAGCCAACTATCGCCCCATAGCCGTAACCACCGTCATCTGCAAGGTGTTCGAGCTAATCATCAACAAACAGCTCATGCGCTATCTGGAGGATCACTCGTTAATTAACGATCGCCAATATGGCTTTAGGCCGAAACGATCAACGGGTGACCTCCTAGCGTACATAACGCACACCTGGGGTGAGGCTATGGAGAGGCACGGCGAATCTCTGGCTATTGGCCTAGACATCGCAAAAGCCTTTGGTAGGGTATGGCATGCGTCGCTTCTTTCCAAGCTGCCGTCATATGGATTATCGCATCAGTTGTGCCGCTGGTTGGCCAGCTTCCTGAACGGGCGACGGATTCGGGTCCTCTGTGATGGTCAGGCTTCCTGTTTTTTTCAGGTAAATGCCGGAGTACCACAGGGATCGGTATTGTCCCCAACTCTCTTTCTTCTGCATATCAATGACATGCTGTCCCTTGGGTGCATTCATTGTTATGCGGATGACAGTACTCTTCATGGGAGCTATTCTGGCCGTCCAGCGGCAGGGCGAGGCGACGTGGATGAGAAGAGACGACAACTCGTGGCGGATCTCGATCTGGACCTGGGCCGCATTGCCCAATGGGGTTCAGACAACCTGGTCGAGTTCAATGCCAGAAAAACACAGGCGTGTGCGTTTACAGCTAAGAAGTCCCCATTCCTACCCCTGCCCTCTCTTCAGAGCATTACAATTCCACTAAAGGACAACCTGGAGATCCTCGGTATAGACGTCCGGCGTGAGCTCAATCACAAAAACTACATAGAGAGCTGTATTGGTCTGGCCTCGCGGAAACTGGGAATCCTGAATAAGGTGAGACGGTATTTCACGCCACATCAGAGATGTTTACTATACAAGACGCAGATTCGTCCCTGCGTCGAGTACTGTTCTCACCTTTGGGATGACTCCGCGAGGTACTTGTTAGACGCGCTTGACGCTATGCAGAGACGTGCTATCCGAATAATTGCGGATGACAGTACTCTTCATGGGAGCTATTCTGGCCGTCCAGCGGCAGGGCGAGGCGACGTGGATGAGAAGAGACGACAACTCGTGGCGGATCTCGATCTGGACCTGGGCCGCATTGCCCAATGGGGTTCAGATAACCTGGTCGAGTTCAATGCCAGAAAAACACAAGCGTGTGCGTTTACAGCTAAGAAGTCCCCATTCCTACCCCTGCCCTCTCTTCAGAGCATTACAATTCCACTAAAGGACAACCTGGAGATCCTCGGTATAGACGTCCGGCGTGAGCTCAATCACAAAAACTACATAGAGAGCTGTATTGGTCTGGCCTCGCGGAAACTGGGAATCCTGAATAAGGTGAGACGGTATTTCACGCCACATCAGAGATGTTTACTATACAAGACGCAGATTCGTCCCTGCGTCGAGTACTGTTCTCACCTTTGGGATGACTCCGCGAGGTACTTGTTAGACGCGCTTGACGCTATGCAGAGACGTGCTATCCGAATAATTGGTTGTCCTGAGGTGACGGGAGGCCTCGAACCTTTGTCGCAGCGAAGAACCATAGCGTCCTTGGCTGCCTTCTATCGAATGTATCACGGCGAATGTTCTGAAGAGCTCTTCAACCTGATCCCACCATCTCCTTTCCGATCCCGAACAACGCGTGCCGGGCAGAGATGCCACTCATACACAGTGGAGAGAATCTTCGCCAGAACCGAGCGTTTCAAAAGATCGTTCCTCTGTCGAACTATAAAAACATGGAACGACCTGCCCGCACACGTCTTTCCCTCATCTTACAATCCCGGGTTCTTCAAGAGGAGCGTGAAGAGGCACATCACAGGGCCGCCAACTTGAGGACCACTGTAAGAAGTGGCCCCCAATCGCTAGATGCGCCACTGCTTTCTTACCATCAGGCTGGTGGCGACGTCAATTTGGCGAGCTGAATATAAAAAAAAAAAAAAAAAAGCCTAATATGTCGATGGTTGTTAAGGAGTTTACTCACACACTTCATGGTCATCATTACCCTCATTACCCCAATTTGATAATTATAATTAACAGACAGTAAGTACATAGACAAAATAAAATAAGCAAAACAATTTATAAAAAGAACCAGTCTGTAACATCCCCATCAACAGTTAAATAAATGAAGAAAAAAAAAAAAACAAAAAAAAATCACCACAATAACAAACATAAGTACATTTGACGAGCACCACCACATACGTGTTTCAGGGCACAACTCTCCCCGTGTTGAAATCTCCAGTGACGTTCAGTTCCGAAGTGATTTGGAGAATAAGGCCAAGCTGGCGTCCAAGCCGCTCGGTGTGCTCAACAGGGCGCGGCGGTACTTTACTGCGTCGCAAACACTGCTTCTGTTTAAGTCGCAAGTGCGACCGCACATGGAGTACAGCTGCCACTGCTGGGCGGGGGCACCTGAATATCAGAATGAATTGACTGAATTCTTCCGTTCGACTCCGTGCAGAGGCGAGCCATGAGAGTGGTCATCGATCCCATGCTTGCAGGTGGTGTGGACCCTTTTCGCGACAGGAGAGACTTGCCTCCTTGTGCGTGACCACCGGTACATCTGGTCTGTCTGCCACGTTGGTGGATTAAAAAAAGTATGAGACGGTACTCTTGAGATGGTTAAACCGGTAATGGCTGGAAAGGCACCATCGTAGCCTCACCTACCGAATGCCACAGATACTTACTGGACACGAGTGCATCAGCAAGTATCTGCGGCGGAAGCTAACATCCGAGTGTCAGCACTACGGTGACTGCAGCGAGGATACGCTCAGCTTCTGCACTGCAACCTCGTTGCGGGCCTGGGCGTAGATGTTCTCACAAGAGGAGAAAATAGGATGCCACTGAGTCTTTTTGCGAGCAAGTCATGTTTGCGAAAGAGGCAGCGGGAGAGGAACTCCTTCCCAAGTTCCGTAGTCGACGGCGGGTTCGTCGCATACTGCAATACGCTCAGGACTACCCGCCTCCATTATGGAGGGCCTGAGAACGGCGAGTTGTCATCTTGCCATTCTTACAGTAGCAGATCAGGACTCTTCACTCCTCAAAGAAATAGGTTACTACCTATTTCCCCTCCTCGATACACCGGAATCCCCCCAAGAAATCCGATAAAACCCTAACCCACGGGAGGAACTGCGATGGCGTACAAAGTCTGTTTCGTAGACTTTGTCCGCCATCGCAGTTCCTCTCGTGGCCACGATAAAAACGATAAAAGATAAAACCTAAAACCCACGCGTGGGTTTGGGTTTTATCTGATTTCTTGGGGGGATTCGGGTTTAGTCCAGTTTAGTTCAAATTGCGGGAAGTGATCAGTAATGTACCATCATAGGGGACACCGTAAGGTTAAAGGGCAATTTTAGGACTGTTTGTTATTTTTCTTTTATTTCGTGACAGTCAGGAAAGGTTTTTGGAAGAAGAAATAGGTGTAATTACCGGAAAAACAGAGATCTCTTATTTTATGTCGAAATGTCCGGATGGGAATCACCCGGATCGAGCCGTTACATTCAGCTAATACCAAGGATTCAGCTTAGCTCTAGTACCTTATTTGGTACCTTTCGTATTTCGTCTACTTAATTACTTAATTACTGACGATTTAAATTAACCACGCCGAGAAACGAGAAGTGTTATAAGTTTGACCTGTGTATCTGTGTGTCTGTCTGTGGCATCGTAGCAGCCCAACAGATGAGCCAATTTTGCGGTTTTCTATGCTCGAAAGCCAATGTGCCGGGGCCATCTCCAGCACATCGACTTTCGAGCCGTTCTTAGCTATAAATTTTGCATATCATCAGCTCTCTTCCTGAGTTATGAAGGGATTTCACTAAGATTCACTGGTTCGATTTATCGGAAGCTGGATGTACCGAGGTACTGTAAGGTACTTTGATGGTATTTTTATCTCGCTTTTACTGGCTGATGCATCAAGTAGTCTGCGGAATACCCAACTCCTCAGTAATGGGAGTAAATCCCCATGGGTCATAACTTCATAAGAAGTCTCAGGATCGGGTTTTATTTTATTTTCAAATTAACAAAGAATAAAGAAATAAATATTCACAGACATTTCACTCAACGTATAACGATTAGGAACGTAGGATCAGCTTACGTAAAGTCTCTTTTGTAGGTAGCACTTGTAATATAATTAGTTGCAGCTGGGGGCGCATATTCAAAGCTAGCTTAGGGCGCGCGGAACCCTAAATCAGGCCCTAGGTCCCACTATTTCGTCACACTAATGGACATCAACATTCTTTTCCAGTTTGCTAGTCCATTTATTGAGCATGACTTAAGGGTATATAGCATCACGCTACGACGATTAGGAGCGGAGCAGCAATGTTAAATGTTTCAAAAACGTGGAAATTTATTCTGATACGATGAGAGTTTCCTTGCGTGGCCTGCTATGGTTAAAGTTACGTAAGAATCATGTATTACGAAATAGTTTCTCTTAAAAAGTTATCGACTGCATAATATCTATCTTTTAATGTTGGCTTACAATAACCATTACAATATAAATCAAACTTGTTCTGAAATAATGCAATATTAGCGACGTGATTACACGCGATTGGAAACATTTTGTAATACATATTTTATACGTAACTTTTACCATTTACGCAGTGTAAAGCAGCAGTTTTCGAAACATTCGTAATTGCTGCTTCGCTCTTATTCGTCTTAAATACATACATACATACATACATACATACATACATACATACATACATACATACATACATACATACATACATACGGTCACGCCTTTATCCCCGAAGGGGTAGGCTGGGGCATATTATATGCCTACATTTCACCTTTGTATAATTTGTCCCATGTAATAGGTGGTGAGCCGTATTGCCGTGTTTAAATGGACAGGCGCAGGTTGTGACTGCCTGCTGTTGAAAAATAAAGCCTTCAACTTAGCTTAACGACTGCCATTTTGCTGGCAACCGGGAACAACGGCTTAACGTGCCTTCCGAAGCACATCCACGTTTCCACCATTGTCACAAAGTGATCACCTGGATGGTCACCCATCCATGGACCGGCCATAGTGAAAGTTGCTTACTGCAGTGATCGTTTACAGAACATTGAGTCCGCGGGGCCACGTGCGCTTCTCTTCTCTTCGTCTTAGCGTGCGAAATACGCGATCGTGTAGTTACATGTCTTTTATTACACTTTTTATACTACTAAGGTGAAAGACTAGCTTACGGCATACTTGATAGTTGATAACCTTAGCCTATGGACGTTTGTAACACCAGAGGCGCTACACACGGGCTGCCATGTCTCACCTTAGTCAGCCAATCTCACTACTCTGTAATGTGGTGAAATCCTGCTCCAAATTCAGCTGATGACCTACAAAAATTGAATTGTAGCAATGGTATATTCTGACCTATCGTAAACTGTCAATTACATTAAATTCTTCAGTTGCTGAGCTATATCCGTTAGAAGATGACTACGTCCCGCCATCAGATCCGGAAGAAGATCCATGTGTCTTGGTCGGCAAGCAAACACAGAGTGAAGCCACAGATTGTAAGTTCACTTGTATCATTGATGTAATAAGTGTAAGTTGGGAGTAGAGCTATGATTCAGTCTCTACCTCAGCTCAAACTTCCTAGTTGCAGCCAAAAGTTCTAACACACAATACATGATAAGGCCAGAACATAAACACCACAACTATAACTGGAATTCATTATGATAAAGAGCTTAGATTTAGAATGTACAAGAGAACAGTGGCAGACCACAGGGCGGATCTCCATACAAAAATGTTCGTTTTCACCCACACTAATATACACGTAATGTGAATGCTTGAATCAAGCTTGATGTGTGTGTGAGTATACTAGGGACACTAGCTATGGAAACAAAATAATAAGGAACAGAACGCGATCTCATGTATGTAGCTACTTTTTTTCAAGTCTACCCTCAGCTAAGCACAAATTAAACCAAAGCAATAGCACAAAGTACGTAGGTAGTAATACGTAATGCAACGCAGTGACACTTTCTCAAGTACTGACACGGCAATAGACCTTAAATTTTGGAGGGGGGATGGTGAAGCTTACTCAGTGGGAGGCAGGGAGTTGCCGATCTGTATGTAATACTATTATATTATCTTTGGTCAGACAGAAGACAAACAAAGAAAGATCTATATGAGAGTTACAATGTTAGAGTATATATTAGAAGGTACAGAGCGCGTATTTAAGGGAGAACAGTAGGCACGGGTGAGCACATGACGATGTTCCCTCCGTCGCAGTCGTATACGAATGGTAGCGGTACGAAGCAGCACGCGTTAGTTGAGATTTAAAAGAAATCTTTGTAATATATTAATGATTCCAGTAATAATTTCACTGCCATTTAAATAATAAATGACTTCCCTGTTGTAGAATTTGGACTCTAGACACTGGGACCTGGAGTGTGGACCCTGCACCCTAAATGCTTTGCTACAGGTACAGATTCCAGAGAGCACTCAGACCACGGTCTCTGAAGTCTGGCGTGAGGGATTCTGGACCCTAGATTGTAAATACCGAGCCTCGAAACTCGGACTTGGAGTTTGTAGATCATGGCAAGATAAGATTATTTGTAAAAATGTTGTTATCGTCTAGGAAGAGCTCAACATAATGTTAGTACATGTTACCTACATAAGTCGAAATACAGAAGTAGGTGGCGTTGTCAGAAAAATGGGCTCCCCCTGGGAAGTGTTCTCGCACCCATTTTAATCAACATCTTCACCAATGACCAGCCCTGTGCTCCAAGTACAAAAAATTGGCTTTGTCTGTAGCAGCCATATTACCCTACTGGTAGTGCCAAGCGGTAGTGCCACGGGCAACAAAGGAAGTAATTGTAAACAATACTCAGATAAAGCCATCTATAATTTTATATCCCACACATCGAAACTTTGATTTGAATGTCTATGAAGCGTCGATTTCAAACCACTGTGCGAAGATGACTTAGCGCTGGATACTCAAACCCAAACAGTCAACAAAGCCGAAGAACATCTTAGTTCGGCCCTGATGGGGTTGGAAAGCTATTATACATCAAATGGACTAAAACCATTCCCATCAAAAACTCAAGTGTGCGACCTTGCAGCCGGGATGCTAAACGTAGGCTCAGGGTTACCTGGTTGGGGTCTGTTCTGGCGCACTGCTTCCAGCCAAGGTATCTTGGTGCGGCATTGGACAGGACTCTTAAGCTTTAAAAACCCTCTGCTTTAATACTAGGGCCAAGGTAGGCGCCCGAAACAACCTGCTCCATCGCCTGACAGGCTCGGCCTGGGGGGCAGAGCCTGACATCCTTCGCACAACTGCACTGGCTTTATGTTTTGCTGCGGGTGAGTGTGTTAGTCCTGTGTGGTACCAATCGGCTCATGCCTGGCCGGTGAATGTCGCTCTGAACGATGCCTGCCGAATATTACCGGCTGTTTAAAGCCCACTCCTCTCACTATGCTCTACACACTGGCGGGCATCGCACCACCTTCTACGCGGCGAATCGCTGCTTGCAGACTGGAGAAGGCATAACAATGTCCAAACTATCTAAAAGTCAATAAAGAGTCAATCATTGACACCAAAGAAGAAGAAGAAGACCTACATAAGAATTATCTTCATGATTTTTTTTGTATGTAGTGGCTTCAAGTACACCAAGCTTATAATGTGGAATACAATGTTGCTAGGCCGCCATTATACGTGTTTATCTTGCCAATAGGACGCCACTTGATAGAAGGCGATAGCCACATCTAGAGCATTGGGGGCCACTCTCACAGTCCGTAAGACTATCGGAAGTTCCTTCAAATTGCCGGACCAAAGAATTCGTGGTTGTCCGTTATAGTCTAAAGGAAACAGATGCTCTGCATGCTCAGAGAAACAGGCGTTAAATGCAAAAGAAGCCTAGCCATAATTTTTTTCCAAAAAAAAGGCCAAAATAGCCCGACCAGCCAGGCCTTTTAAATTATTGACATAATGAAATGAAGCAGAAGTAACTTTGCAACGCTACATATCCGTTAAATGATGGTGTAACAAGAGATAGACTGGATTTGTATTAAATACGAGTAAAAACCGTGCGAGTCAGAGTCGCTTACGGCGGGTTCTGTATCAAAAAAGGGAATTAAATTAGTTAAATAGTATGGAAGCTAATTTAAATATTATTATTTGTCTGTTTTTAGTACCTATTTGTATAGCGGCAGCAGAAATACATGATCTGTGAAAATTTCAGCTCTCTAGCTATCAAAGTTCGTGAGATACAGCCTCGTGACAGACAGACCGACGGACAGCGGAGTACCTAATAGGGTCCCGTTTTACTCTTTGGGTACGGAATCCTAAAATAAACAGAACAGATAATAAAGGAGGGGAGGGAGAGGAACCCGCCTCACACCCTCGATTCGTGAATCCTGATGTACTACAGTTAAGGATAACCACACCTAATTGTTTAGGGAGGAATGACAAACCGAACTCAGGAAAGGAATTTTGGGTGTTGGAAAGGGAAAATTACCTGTACCCTCCAGATTGTTAATAATTAGCACTACTCCGTCCATAGGTATTTCGGATACACACGAGGCATCTTTAGGACTGCATGGCAGCAAATGAGATGAGCTCACCTTTTTACAGAACATCAGAAACAGAACAGAGACTTAGCTCTGAACGAACGCGCGAATCGGTTGCAGACAGGCATCCAGTTGACACGCATATACATGTCCCGGCGTGCCTGTTGTGATGCAATTGATTCTCGCGTTTATGCAGAACTTAGTCTCTGTACCAATTACTTACTCAGGTGCCCCCGATCCCAAGAAGCGCCGCCTGGCCTCGCATACGGTACGTGAGTGTCTCAGTTCGGACAATAAAGAGACCCCTCCCCAAAGAAAGAGTAACATTCAACAAGAAGATACTGCAGGTACATAAGAGAGATATTATAGCAAAAGTATAGGTATTATAAAATTACTGCGTAGTTATACCTACTAAATGGCGCCTGTGTGGCATTCTGTTTCTACTTCACATGCGAATTACATTATTACATACCAATTACTTACTCAGGTGCCCCCGTTCCCAAGAAGCGCCGCCTGGCCTCGCATACGGTACGTGAGTGTCTCAGTTCGAACAATAAAGAGACCCCTCCCCAAAGAAAGAGTAACATTCAACAAGAAGATACTGCAGGTACGTAAGAGAGATATTATAGCAAAAGTATAGGTATTATAAAATTAGTACGTAGTTATACCACAGATTATATAATATATTCTATACAGATGCACGAACAGGAACAAAAATCGGTTACACTCGTAACTCGCTCCACAGACCTGGCCACCTACCTGTCAGTGTGGGAATCTTCTAATGTAACTAGATGGCGACAATAGTTTTAGCAAGAGGAATTCTCCGTCCACTCCCACCTGTTCTGTTGAGTAGTTCTGTTAACAGAACTAATAGTAATTTTTTTCCCATTATTCCTGTTAACAGAACTAATGGTAATTTTTTTCCCATTAGTCCTGTTCACAGAACAGATGGTAATGCAATTCCCACCTGTTCTGTTGGCAGAACTACAGGTAATTTTTTATTCCCATTAGTTCTGTTCACAGAACAAATGGTAATTCAATTACCATTTGTTCTGTTGAGTAGTTCTGTTGGCAGAACTACTGGTATTTTATGTTCCATTAGTTCTGTCCATGGTAATACCACGGGCACCCAACTCATACAGATTATCTTTAATAAACAGAAAATATCAAAAGATGGCAGTAGTAGCTTCATATTCCGGAATTCAAATTTCAAAATATCTTATTTAGATATATAATGCATGGCAAATTATTTTAAAAATTAAATCATAATATTGTCTGCCAAAGTAGCACATCAAACTCGTTGATTATAGAATAAACGTAGATTGTGTAAAAATTATCTCTCGATAGCGTTTAATTACGATAAAAGATGGCGCTCATGGTAATCATGTCAATGATTAACATGAGCGCCATCTTTTATCGATGTAAAGAAATTATTATTTCATTAGTTTTTACGAACGGCCAGTTTACGTTATTGAAACAAGCAAGCGGCAAGGGTGGTGATGAACTTAAATATTCTTACTAACTTAATTATTGTTAAAGATTCGTCCCTGCGTCGAGTACTGTTCTCACCTTTGGGATGACTCCGCGAGGTACTTGTTAGACGCGCTTGACGCTATGCAGAGACGTGCTATCCGAATAATTGGTTGTCCTGAGGTGACGGGAGGCCTCGAACCTTTGTCGCAGCGAAGAACCATAGCGTCCTTGGCTGCCTTCTACCGAATGTATCACGGCGAATGTTCTGAAGAGCTCTTCAACCTGATCCCACCATCTCCTTTCCGATCCCGAACAACGCGTGCCGGGCAGAGATGCCACTCATACACAGTGGAGAGAATCTTCGCCAGAACCGAGCGTTTTAAAAGATCGTTCCTCTGTCGAACTATAAAAACATGGAACGACCTGCCCGCACACGTCTTTCCCTCATCTTACAATCCCGGGTTCTTCAAGAGGAGCGTGAAGAGGCACATCACAGGGCCGCCAACTTGAGGACCACTGTAAGAAGTGGCCCCCAATCGCTAGATGCGCCACTGCTTTCTTACCATCAGGCTGGTGGCGACGTCAATTTGGCGAGCTGAATATAAAAAAAAAAAAAAAAAAAAAAATATAAAGCGTTATTTGGCCGATTCCCTCAGTGGCACTTTAGCTCAGCGGGTACGCAAGTTGCTCTGGGCGTATACATATATGAGGTAATTCTGGTTCGAATCCCATTGTGACTGCATTTCTTTTTGTATTTTTTCTTACTTTTTTTTACTTTTTCACTTAAGGCCGCGTGGGTCAGATTTTGAGATTTTTGAAACAATCCTAGTCAAAAAGTAAAGGGTTTTTAAATCTGAAAAAAATATATATAATAGTTAAGGATATAAGCTAAACATATTCCGAGCCCGTTACACGATCCAATAAATTTCACTAGATAGAAAAAAATCCCAAAGTTGACTCTCTCAGAAAAGTTTTTTCAAAACTGTGGCTAAACTATTAACATTTTATATATTTTTTTTGCACTCAATTAAAGGTATTAAGTTTTTATACACATTTTCCGAGCGTTTTTCTATAAACAACTATTTACATAGTTATCATGTACGAATATCTACCAAACGCAATAGAATTGCGCCGCTGACGGCCGATCAGTCTCGCCCTGGCGCTTGTGGAGGCAGGACCTGTGTCAGTTTTTTTCGCAACTATTTCGTAATTATTATGCCAAATTACGTTGAAATCGCGCCACAGTATAAAAATATCAGTAATGGGCAAAATGTAATTAGATTAACCGTTACAAATACATACGCGACTCATGGTAAAAATGTGGTGATCTTTTACTTTTTAAGTGTTTTCACGACATGGTAACCAGCTACCTAATGCATTAAAATGTCTACGAATTACATGATAATAGCGGTCTTTACACACACACTCTATCGTGCGTGAAACAGCAATCGTGCGCGAAAGAGCGCGCGTATAAAGGATGTGGAAGGGAAAGGGAAAGACCTCGCGCCGCGCTTGTCAGTCGTGCGCGCAATCGCGTTTCCTCAGGTTGCTTATACACATAAAATTCATTCGCGCACGATTAAGATGGCGGACATACGTACATGGAATAAAGAACTAATCTTAGGGTTAATTACATTGTACAAAACTTTTCCTTGCCTTTGTAAAGAAAAAGGTTTTCCCGACGCCAATCGTGATTTTGTGGTTAAGAAATTACAAAGTTTAAGGGGCTCGTTCCGAAAGGAACATAAGAAAGCTACAGACAGCCAGCGAACATGTTATCTTGCGCCACGCGATATCTTCTATCCATTTTTCACCGCAACACCCACGTTCTTCAGTAAAACTGTGTGAATTGCACACACTTCAACACGCGCCAGTTTCGCGCAATCTATCCCGCGCGATTAGCCTTTACACGGCCGCTCATTCCGCTGAGGAAAACAAACGCGAGCAAACGCGCGCGAAAGAACGGGTAGCGTAAACAAACTGTACAAAGACAGTCGCGCGCGAATGAGCGTGCAGGCTATCCCGCGTGCAATCCTGTACGCTCCTGAAAACGCGCGATAGAGTGTGTGTGTAAAGGCCGCTATTTTCGCAATCCAACATGGCGGCCACGCCGTAATCACAAAATTTCATGATGGGTATCGTTTAAGGGGTTTTTTGGTATGCTGAGTACGAATCGCGTACTAATTTTGCAATACAAGATGGCCGCCGCGCCGTTATCACAAAATTTCATGATGGGTATCGTGTAAGGGGTTTTTTGGTATGCTGAGTACGAATTACGTGATAATTTTGCAATCCAAAATGGCCGCCGCAGTGTAATCACAAAATTTCATGATGGGTATCGTTTAAGGGGTTTTTTGGTATGCTGAGTACGAATCACGTGATAATTTTGCAATCCAATATGCCCGCCGCGCCGTAATCACAAAATTTTATGATTGGTATCGTAAATGGTAGTATCGTAAGTATGGTAGTATCGTAAATCATACGTAGCAGAATGTAGTGTATAAGACATAGAGACACATGTTCCATTCTTCGTTCTAACATTTGTGTGTGGTTGGATTGCATGGAACGACAGACTAAAAAAACTTGTTCGGCTTACTGTGAGTTAGTTAACCGCGTGCCAATTTGCAACTGTGCAAGACGTGGTCAGAGTTAAGAAGTTATTTATTTAACTCAGAGCTTACTAACTCTATATTTATATATTTAACTCGACTCTCCGTGCAAGTAGGCCTAAATAGCTTAGGCGGCCAAATTGATTCGTACTCAGCATACCAAAAAACCCTTTAAACGACACCCATCATGAAATTTTGTGATTACACTGCGGCGGCCATTTTGGATTGCACAATGATCCCGTGATTCATACTTAGCATACCAACTTTAGAAAACTTTAGAAATTTTTATGACCAGCTATTATGTAATTTACATTTTTTACGCAACTGTAGCAAACGTACGCAACGGAAACTCTCAAAAGAAATGAAATATCCTAGTTGTCGAAAAATGTTTCGTTGCTGGTAAGCTCTTATTCGCCTTAGCGTGAAGTTATATATTTTGGTATTATTCAAAAATGGACATTCTGTTAAGAAACTCTTGAAATTCAACTAGCAGTCTCTTAGACTCTAGAGTTAGAACAACTAAACAAACAAACTCTTTAGCTTAAAAATAATAGTATAATATGCATAATTTATTTACGATTAACTCTTTTATTTTTATTTACGAAACTAATAAATCACTACACTTAATAAAGTTAGATGCATTTACTACGTCAAACAAAGTTAGCATGCTGTTTCTTTCTACTATACTGTATACTGTGGCATGAGAGTTGACTGCCGCTGCCGGCGCGCGGTGTGTCTTGCGCTCGGGGCGAGGGGAGCGCCAAATGCCTACTTGTGCGGAATAACCGCCCCTTAATCTAACATAGATTATTAAATAGTCCTACTTATTTCTCGAATTTTATAATCCTTTTTTTTCCTTTCAGAATTGTTTCACGTTATTGTTATAATTAATGAAAGCTGTAATCTATGTGATAATTGTAAGAGAAATATGTTCCAGCGAGATTTTGTACCCGCTTTTATTAGGGTTCCAAAGGGTAAAATCGGGACCCTATTGATGAGACTTCGCCATCTGTCTGTCTGTCTGTCCGCCATGACGCTGTATCTCAGGAACCGTTATGGCCAGAGAGCTGAAATTTTCACAGATGATGTAGGTATTTAGGGTTGCCAACAGTACTTTATAATAAAGTATTGTACTTTATTTCGGGTATTTGTACTGTATACTTTATGAGAACAATAAAATACGCGAAAATACTTTATTTCGAATGATTTGATTTTTCTGGGATTTTGAAAGTTTCCTCTGAATATTTTTTCGTTAACGGAATGGGCCAAGATCCCCGGCCGTGGAGACAGACTTAAGTAATTATAGGAAATAGGTATGAATCTTTTCTCCTGATCTAAGTAAGTACATAAGTTTAGAGTTTACCTGTATGGACTTACAATCTATACTAACATTATAAAGAGGAAAGATTTGATTGTTTGTTTGTTTGCATCGAATAGGCTCCGGAACTACTGGGCCGATTTAAAAAATCTTTCACTGTTGGGAAGCTACACTCGTTGCGGTGAACATAGGCTATATTTCATTCTCGTATTCCCACGGGAACGGGAACTACGCGGGTGAAACCGCGTGACGTCCGCTAGTATATACTAATATTATAAAGAGGAAAGATTTGATTGTTTGTTCGCATCGAATAGGCTCCGAAACTTTTGAATCGATTTGAAAAATTCTTTCACTGTTGGGAAGTTACACTCTTTGCGGTGAACATAGGCTATATTTTATCCCCGTATTCTCACGGAAACGAGAATTACGAGGGTGAAACCGCGTGATGTCCGCTAGTTATCTATAAAGAGAAAAGATTTGATTGTTTGTTTGCATTAGGCTCCGGAACTACTGAACCGATATCAAAAATTCTTTCACTGTTAGGAATACAGATATCAGAATTCCCACGGTTCCCGAATTCCCACGGGAACGGGACCGCGTGACTTCCGCTTGTTATTGATTAAGAGGAAAGATTTGATTGTTTGTTTGTTCGCATCGAATAGGCTCCGAAACTACAGAACCGATTTCAAAAACTCTTTCACTGTTGGGAAGCTAATCTCTTTGCGGTGAACCTAGACTATATTTTATTCCCGAATTCCCACGGGAACAGAAATTACGCGGGAGAAACCACGTAACGTCCAATAGTTTTAAAAATAATAAAAAGCACTTGTGTACTGCCAAGGTTCTAAAAAGTAGATACAATTTTAAAATTGAAAATAAAATGTACTCTTCTTTGTAAGTCTGTACTTTTTTTTACCCCATTGAAATCAGATAAGTATACTTTATTTCTTCTAAAAAAAGTTGGCAACCCTAGATGTATTCCTGTTGCCGCTATAACAACAAATACTAAAATCAGAAAAAAAAACAAAGATTAAGGAGAATCTCATTCAAAAGTCGTGACTTTTTGCCGTTTTTTGGTACGGAGCCCTGTGTGCGAGTCCGACTCGCACTTGGCCGGTTTTTTTTATATAATTCCGCCTGCCCCCCTCTGTAAAAATAAGTATCTACCAAGATAAAATATTTATTTTTTAGTTCATATGCCATCTTTTCCATTGTAAGTATTTATTTTTATTGTAAAATGAAAAAAACACAAGTCCTGTGTGAGCTTACTTATTGTCATTTTCACTTCATAATAAAAATATTAAGTAAAAAAAAGAAACAAAAAGAACCGTGATGCCAACTGGATTTGAACTGGGTCAACTTGTTTCAGGCGCCACCCGCCTACCCGCTGAGCTAACTGTGCGACTGATGCATGAAGCGAAATACTTAGTCATATCAGAACAGTTGAAACGAATTCGACTGTTCTGATATCATTAAATGATATGAGAACAGTTGATGATTGATTTAAATTTTAAATCAATCAATTGCAAAAAATAAATACTCAATACAAAAATAAAATGCTTATTTAAAGCAATTAGTATGTCAACTTTTTCATAATATTTTTCATATAATAAAAAATTACAAAGTCCCGTGTGAGTAAGTAGTCTTTTTTCACTTAATAAAAATATTGAGTAGTATAAAATGTGGGTGCGTTCAAAAAGTAAAACTTAAAAAAATAACAAAAAGAATTGTGTGAAAAGTGGGATTCGAACTGGGGCTTGCATGCACCGGATACCGTCCGTTTACCCGTCTGTGCTAATTAAGTGATTGCGTCATGATTGAAATAACTAAATACTTTATCAAAACAGTTGAAACGAAATCAAATTTGACCTTGAAATCTAGTTGAACATTTTGCTACAAATATCGTCGCCATCTAGTTACATTTGAGGATTTCCACACTGACAGGTAGGCGGCCAGGTCTGTGGAGCGAGTTCCGAGTGTAACCGATTTTTGTTCCTGTTCGTGCATCTGTATAGAATATATTATATAATCTGTGGTAATACATGGCAAAACAAATGAAGATCGACTAAACAAATGAAGATCGTCAAAACAAATGAAGATCGACAAAACAAATGACGAATAAACAAATGCAGATCCTAAAAACATATTCAGATCAATAAAACGTCTGGCGCCACGTCTCACAAGTTTGCCTACTTGCAAGGTGTGCTCTGTACCGCCATACTACCATCTGTTACACTGCAACATCCAATCACACTACTCTGTGATGTGGTGAAATCTTACTCAGAACTCAGCTGTTGAGCCATTAAAATTGCTTTGCAGCAATGGTATATTCTGGCCTGTCGTAAACTGTCAATTACTATAAATTCTGCAGTTACTGAGCAAGATACGTTAGAAGATGACTGCATCCAGCCATCAGATCCAGAAGAGTGTTCGAGTGTCTTGGTCAAGAAAGAAGAGAGCGAAGACACGTATGGTAAGTTCACTTTAGTCATTCATTGATATATCTTAATATTATAGAACAAAGTGCTCCATCGTGTCTGTCTGTCAGATTTTTCAGCCCTGTTTTCTTGTGGTCCCACTATTTCGTCACACTAATGGACATCAACATTCTTTTCCAGTTTGATAGTCCATTTATTGAGGATGACTTAAGGGTATATAGCATCACGCTACGACGATTAGGAGCGGAGCAGCAATGTTAAATGTTTCAAAAACGTGGAAATTTATTCTGAAACGATGAGAGCTTCCTTGCGTGCCCTGCTATGGTTAAAGTTACGTAAGAATCATGTATTGCGAAATACACTCATTTGCAATAAAAACGGGCACCTAAGCAATGAACCATTTCAAATGTTAATATTGCTTTATTTGATTATTATAGGTAGTTTTATCCTCACAATTTGGTAAATTAATAAGAAAATAATCGTTTTCATCAGTATTTCATAAAATTTTGTTACAATTTATGGGAAATAATGCTAAACCTCGCTAGTAGTGTATGTTCGCTAGTAGTGCATATACTCATGAAGTAAAAATAAAAAAGTTATCTTGTTTGTTTTTCTTTAATAAAGTAAAAGCAGATAAATGTTTAGTATCGAGTGTGACCCCCTCTAGCTAAAATCACAGCTTGAATTCGTCTGGGCATGCTAGCGAGTATATCCCGGATACTTGCTTGCGAAATACGTTCCCACACCGCAGTAATCACATTCTTCTCTGATGGTCTGCGGAGCCGGGTGTACTGATCTCACGCGCCGTTTTAGAACGTCCCAGATATGTTCTATGGGCTTGAGGTCGGGACTTCGAGCTGGCCAATCCAAACGACGAATGCCGACCTCTTGCACATACGCAATAACATCGCGGGATCGGTGGGCGCGAGCATTGTCGTCCATAAAAATCGAGTCTTGACCTAGAGCGGCCAATGCGGGTTGTGCATGAGGAATTAGAACTTCCGTTATAGAGGAAGATCCCAGAGCCCCCAGACGTCACTCATTTTCTGATGGACAAAATATATACGAGTGATTAGTGGTGGGGTGTACTATGATCATATGACTAGTTGCTACCTTGGCCAGACGGCCAATTTTCAGGTAGCAATTAATCAAGGTACATAAAAACGCTGCTCACCTCACTTAAATTCTGATAGCTGATTTTAACATATATTTTACACAATATCGTTAAAAATCAGTATTCATAACTCCCAGACACATGCGGTCGGCGGTTTTACGTTACAGACGCTTCAAAGCTCTGAAAAAAAATTATTAAGGTCACTTATTTTCTGATGCTTGATTTTTATATATGTTATTCAGACAACTATTTTAAAACGTTTTGCAAACGGACAGACCGATCCCAGGGGCCAAACATTCCTCAGACCCAATTTTAATGTCGCTGAGAGTATGGGCGCGGGCATTATCTGTGCGTATTATGCGTATGTAGCATGTCTAATCGAAGTCGGAATTAATATTGAAATGTTAATAAAAATGCATAAGTACTTATTAGTAATTAACGCCTGTCATTTTAAAATTTACTTTTTCGTATTTGTTTTATTTAATAGAGAATTAAGTTTTAAAGGTAATAATTTGAAAATCACGTAAATAATCAAAGATTAACTTTGAGAAAAGTGCTCGTCTGACCGCAATAATTATAGAATTGTGCCTTACAAACTGTTTCATGAATTTTTTTTAATCGAATTAATTTTATTTTTTTAAAGTAAATATCAAGAGGTTTACAAAGTATTAATAATTTAATTATATAACGGCAACCTTTTCAAATAGTTATTTATTGGTAACGAACCCCAAAAAAACTACAAAAAATCGGACAAATATTTTTTCTAATCTTCATTGTCATCGTCGTTGAAGTCAGGTAATTCATCATCGAGTCAATCTTGATATCGAATATCTAAATCGTCATCTTCTTCATCAGTGTTTTCCTCGGGCTAGGGTTCGTTACCAATAAATAATTATTTGAAAGGTTGCTGTTATTTAATTAAATTATTAATACTTTGTAAACCTCTTGATATTTACTTTAAAAAAATAAAATTAATTCGATTAAAAAAAATTCATAAAACAGTTTGTAAGACACAATTCTATAATTACTAGCCGACCCGCGCAACTTCGCGTCAAATAAGAGTGACAAAGAGAGTGGTATAGTATTAATATTTTAAGTAGGTAATATAATCCTGTCGCATTTACTCTCGTCGCGTGTCTCAGGTATATTTAATAGAGGGTTGTGGTAGGTTTTAATAATGTGTGTTAAAATGATATAATTTTTCCCGTCGCGTCGCTTATATTCATTTAGAGTTGACCCGCACAACTTTGTTGAAGTGATATAATGTTTCACGTCACATTTATTTTTGTCAGTTTTTTGGTACGGAACTCATCGTGTGCAAGTCCGACTCGCACTTGGCCGGTATTATCTTTCAGTTGATTGGCTACTGCTGCAGAAAACGTTTACTTCCGACGCGTAGTCGAGTTGCGTCGCTCATATTTTAAAAATTATTGTGAAGGTTATTGTACTTTTTTTTGTAAATTTTTAAGAGGAAACATTTTGTAGTACACAATTTTTACGTAACTTTAACCATTTACGCAACGTACGCAATGAAACCTCACAAAAGAAATACATTTTTCCCGTTCTTAAAACATTATTCATGGCTGCTCCGCTCCTATTTGTCTTAGCGTGATGTTATATAGCCATTAGCCATCCTCAATATATGGACTAAAAAACTGTGAAATTATTTTTGTAATGCAACCAGTAGTTTCTGAGATCCTAGCACAAACAAACTCTTCAGTTCGATAATATTGTAAGCTAACCTTAAAAGAAAGACAAATAATTTAATTGTGAGCGAACCTTAAAAGATAGACATATGCTGTCGCGGACTTTTTTATAGAACTTTTTAATAGAAACAGTTTTGTAATATACAATTTTTACCAAACTTTAACCATTTAGGCAGCGTACGCCTCAGAAGCTCTCAGACGGTAACAATAATTCCCCGTTTTCGAAACATTCTTCATTGCTGCTCCGCTCCTATTCATCTTAGCGTGATATTATATAGCCTATAGCCATCCTCAATAAATGGACTATCAAACTGTAAAACAAGTTTTGAAATCGAACCAGTAGTTCCTGAGATCCTAGCGTTCAAACAAACAAACTCTTCAGCTTTATAATATTAGTATGGATTGCGGTCAGATGAGCACTTTTCTCAAAGTTAATCTTTGATTATTTACGTGATTTTCAAATTATTACCTTTAAAACTTAATTCTCTATTAAATAAAACAAATACAAAAATGTAAATTTTAAATGAGAGGCGTTAATTACTAATAGGTACTTATGCATTTTTATTTACATTTCAATATTATTTCTGACTTCGATTAGACATGCTACATACACGCATAATACGCACGGATAATGCCCGCGCCCATACTCTCAGCGACATTAAAATTGGGTCTGGGGAATGTTTGGCCCCTTGGATCGGTCTGTCCGTTTGCAAAACGTTTTAAAATAGTTGTCTGAATAACATATAGAAAAATCAAGCATCAGAAAATAAGTGACCTTAATAATTTTTTTTCAGAGCTTTGAAGCGTCTGTAAGGTAAAACCGCCGACCGCATGTGTCTGGGAGTTATGAATACTGATTTTTAACGATATTGTGTAAAATATTTGTTAAAATCAGCTATCAGAATTTAAGTGAGGTGAGCAGTGTTTTTATGTACCTTGATTAATTGCTACCTGAAAATTGGCCGTCTGGCCAAGGTAGCAACTAGTCATATGATCATAGTACACCCCACCACTAATCACTCGTATATATTTTGTCCATCAGAAAATGAGTGACGTCTGGGGGCTCTGGGATCTTGGACTATTATGTATCGATGCCCAGTCAGTGAGCCGTTTTCAATGAAGACTAACTCTGTACGTTCCATTGAATTTATTACTGCCCAAAAGATAACAGAGCCCCCACCATAAGGTGTGATTTCTTCGAAACATGCATCTGCAAAGCGCTCTCCTTGTCTTCTTAGCACTCGCCGACGTCGATCTTCACCGAACAGAGATATGCTGGCTTCATCAGAGAACAAAACTCTATTCCAATCTTCTTGAGTCCATGATTCACAATTTCTAGCGAACCTAAGCCTGTGAACTCTGTGCTCACGGAGTAATTTGGGGCCGCGGGCCGGGCGGTGACTGCGTATATTGGCAGCGAGAAGCCTCCTCCTGACCGTCCATAGACTAATATGCAAATTTCTTACTTCTTGGAGGTTGTTCTTAAGATCCACATACGAAGATTTGCAATTTCTCAATGCGCGACTCACAAGAAAACGATCATCCCGTGGTTGGGTACATGGTTTTCTTCCAGAACCAGGCCTTCTCTCGACGGAACCAGTCGACAGTCCTTTGGACCGTCGAGCGACTAACATTTAGCCTCCTAGCCACGAAACATTGGCAGCAACCCTCTTCAAGCAGCGCGATATTTTTGGTAGCTTTTACCACTTTATCTACCATTTTTGATACAGCCAAACAGCAATAAATAAAGCTCTGACAGTCAAGGATATGAAATTAATCGATAAAAATTGAATAAAAGTTGTGAAAGTCGATGTTAACTTCTGGAACTTCGCGCCAAAAATGTAGGTTAAAAAGGGGTTTTCTGTAAAAATGAGTATCAAATGAAAATTTGAATTTAGAACGTACTTTTTTAAATACCACGGCATTTTTAAAACCGGCCAGTAACGTGTACAAACGATTGAAACCTTTTTGGTATTGTATCTTTTTAAAGATGAATGAAAATCAAAACCGCCCGTTTTTTTTGCAAATGAGTGTAGTTTCTCTTAAAATGTTATCGACTGCATAATATCTATCTTTTAATGTTGGCTTGCAATAACCATTACAGTATAAATCAAACTTTTTCTGAAATAATGCAATATTAGCGACGTGATTACACGCGATTGGAAACATTTTGTAACACATATTTTATACGTAACTTTAACCATTTACGCAGTGTAAAGCAGCAGTTTTCGAAACATTCTTAATTGCTGCTTCTCTTCTCTTCGTCTTAGCGTGCGAAATACGGGATCGTATAGTTACATGTCTTTTATTACACTTTTAATACTACTAAGGTGAAAGACTAGCTTACGGCATACTTGATAGTTGGTAACCTTAGCCTATGGACGTTTGTAACACCAGAGGCGCTACACACGGGCTGCCATGTCTCACCTTAGTCAGCCAATCTCACTACTCTGTAATGTGGTGAAATCCTGCTCCAAATTCAGCTGATGACCTACAAAAATTGAATTGTAGCAATGGTATATTCTGACCTATCGTAAACTGTCAATTACATTAAATTCTTCAGTTGCTGAGCAATATCCGTTAGAAGATGACTACGTCCAGCCATCAGATCCGGAAGAAGATCCATGTGTCTTGGTCGGCAAGCAAACACAGAGTGAAGCCACAGATTGTAAGTTCTTTTGTATCAATACTAACTTTTAAACTTTCGCGTTGCATGATATTATGAAACTATATGAAACGGGAATTAACGCGATCATACCTTATATTTGAGGCTTGACGTTTCGGCTGGGTTGCACCAGCCGTGGTCACAAGCAGACTGAAGAGGCGGTGTCACTCCGATTGCGAGGTAGAATCGTTCAAATCTACCCTCGCATTGTCCATCCACGCACTAGTACACACTACGCTGACAGTGTCCCTATTCTGGAAGCCGTCCGTATTCCGATCACTACCCGACTGTGCAAAAGAGCGAGATTGCGTGATGTTGATAACTGGATTCCACGTCGCAGATAATTTTTAACCGTCCTCTCTATTGAAATTAAGATGTTTTTTAATTTCGATTGCTTCACGCACTGTTCTTGAATAGAAATGGCGGTCAGTGGAGAGGACTTGAGGACGGTGAAATTCAATCCAGTGGTTAGTGCCTGATTGTAATATGTGCTCTGCAATCGCCGATTTGTTGGTCTATGAGCACATATTACAATCAGGCACTAACCACTGGATTGAATTTCACCGTCCTCAAGTCCTCTCCACTGACCGCCATTTCTATTCAAGAACAGTGCGTGAAGCAATCGAAATTAAAAAACATCTTAATTTCAATAGAGAGGACGGTTACAAATTATCTGCGACGTGGAATCCAGTTATCAACATCACGCAATCTCGTTCTTTTGTATCATTGATGTAATAAGTGTAAGTTGGGAGTAGAGCTGTAATTCAGTCTCTACCTCAGCTCAAACTTCCTAGTTGCAGCCAAAAGTTCTAACACACAATACATGATAAGGCCAGAACATAAACACCACAACTATAACTGGAATTCATTATAATAAAGAGCTTAGATTTAGATTGTACAAGATGAACAGTGGCAGACCACAGGGCCGATCTCCATACAAAAAAGTTCGTTTTCACCCACAGTAATATACACGTAATGTGAATGCTTGAATCAAGCTTGAATGTGTGTGTGAGTATACTAGGGACACTAGCTATGGAAACAAAATAATAAGGAACAGAACGCAATCTCATGTATGTAGGTACTTTTTTTCAAGTCTACCCTCAGCTAAGCACAATCGCAACTGACACGGCAATAGACCTTAAATTTTGGTGGGGGGATGGGGAAGCTTACTCAGTGGGAGGCAGGGAGTTGCCGATCTGTATGTAACACTATTATGTTATCTTTGGTCAGACAGAGCTCATTGGGGTGACTCTGTGCCGGTGACGGTGAGACCAGAGGCTTAATCTGTCTCCATTGGCAGATAGAGGCGCGGAATATTGGTACGGCGGTCAGGGAGACCCGGTGAAACGGTTGACCGCTGATCGCCCGCAGGCTGTACGGAACCCGAACCTGGGGATCACATAATCTCCGCCCCAGGAGGCTGAACCAGCAGCCTGTGTAAAGTCCTTGGTGCTGTGGTCGTGCCGGAGGAGGATACCGGAGTGGACGCGGCCACTGCATCGGGGGGGGGGGGGGGACCGGGGGCCCTTCCGTACGCCGTGCCAATCTACCGCACTACCTCTGTCTGCCTTTGGTTAGTTACGAGTCTCGCTTAGTCTCTTGCGCCACCGGCACACAGGCACCCCTTCACTTTTGGCTAAAGGAAAGAAAAGAAAAAAAGTATACACAGCGGCGTCGTCGTCCAACCTCTACATGGACCTTTGCAACATCAGAGGTATGCACAAGAACCTCAACGTAGTCCACCACCATCTCGAAACTGCGAAGCCGACACTCTTTTTCTTGACGGAGACGCAGATTTCATGACCGGGCGATACATCTTACTTAATGTACCCTGGCTATAAGCTTGAGTACAACTTCAAGCCGAAAGCCGGGGTATGTATGTACGTCCGTGATGATGTCTGCTGTCGCCGTCTTACAAGCCTTGAAGACAGGGACCTGTCTACGTTATGGGCGCGCGTGGATCACGGGGGCCACACTCGGATCTACGCGTGCTTGTACAGGTCTCACAGCGGTAACACGGACACAGTTCGCCTTTTTGACCACCTGCAACAATCAACTGACAAGGTGATTGAGCAGTATCCCTCTGCGGAGATAGTGATTCTGGGGGATTTCAACGGTCATCATGTTGACTGGTTGGGCTCCCGGATGACCAACTTTGCGGGGAAAGCTGCACACGAATTTGCCCTGACCTATGGGTTCTCCCAACTGGTTAAATCCCATACGAGGATACCAGACAAGGTGAACGAGCATAGTGCATTGCTGGACCTCCTGCTGACAACGCGTCCGGATGGATACACCGTCTCAGTGGATGCTCCGCTCGGTTCGTCGGACCACTGTATCATTCGGGCGCATGTGCCTCTCGCAAGGCCTGAATCACCTCGGCCCAAGGAGTGGCGACATGTGTGGCACTATAAGTCAGCAGACTGGAATGGACTGCGGGAGTTCTTCGCGTCTTACCCATGGAGGCGGCTTTGTTTTGCCTCAGACGATCTGGATTCCTGTGCTGCAGCAGTCGCTGAAGGGATCTTGGAGGGCATGGAGTGCTTCATTCCCAACCGCTGGATCCCGTGGGAGCAAAAAAGCGACCGTGGTTCAATCGGCTCTGCAGAGAAGCTTTGATGCTGAAAGAATCTGCCTACAGAGCCTGGACCACGGCTCGTGCAAATTCAGGTCCTAACATCTCTGAGGTTAAACGCAAATTAAATGCCGCCTCGAGGGCCAGCAAAAGAGCAATTGTCGGGGCTAAATTCGATTTCGTCGGCAGAATTGGTGAGCGGCTAGCAGGGTACCCTTCAGGGAGTCGTGAATTCTGGTCGCTTGCCAAAGCTGCCGAGGGAAACTTCTGTCAGTCAGGTTTACCACCTTTGCTTAAACCCGACGGTAGTCTGGCCCAGAGTGCCAGGGAGAAGGCCGACCTTTTGGGTTTTCTATTTGCCTCTAACTCGACCATGAGCGACGGGGGTGCTGTGCCGCCGGACGTTCCGTGGTGTGGAACTTCCATGCCGGAAGTTAAATTTACGCAGCGGGACGTCCGACGGGAGCTTCGTTCTCTGGACGTTCATAAGTCGAGTGGACCGGACGGTATACCCGCGGTGGTACTTAAGCAGTGTGGTCCAGAGTTGTGTCCGGTACTTACACGTCTTTTCACGCTTTCATATTCCATGCGACAAGTCCCGGCGTCGTGGAAGATCGCGTATGTGCATCCTGTGCCCAAGAAGGGTGATAGGACCGACCCGGCCAATTACAGGCCTATAGCCGTCACCTCTCTATTGTCTAAGGTGATGGAGCGTGTAATTAAAACACAGCTCCTGAGGTACCTTGAGGAAAACGACCTGCTCTGTAACCGGCAGTACGGTTTCCGTCACGGTCTCTCGACGGGCGATCTTCTCGTGTGCCTCACACACCGATGGGCGACGGCTATCGAAAGTAAGGGCGAGGCTCTAGCAGTGAGCCTCGACATTTCTAAAGCCTTTGACCGGGTCTGGCACCGTGGTCTTCTTAAAAAATTGCCCTCCTACGGACTGACCGAGAGATTATGCGGATGGGTGTCCAGCTTTTTGGCCGGTAGAAGCATCAGGGCTGTTGTCGACGGCAGCTGTTCTGACTGCATGGGCATTAACGCTGGAGTACCGCAAGGGTCAGTGTTGTCCCCTACTCTGTTTCTGCTGCATATCAATGACATGTTGTCTATTGACGGCATTCATTGTTATGCAGACGACAGTTCGGGGGACACTTGTTACACAGGCCGCCCCTGTATCTCTCGGGACGCAGTGGAAGAGAGTCGTGAACCGCTTGTGTCTGAAATCGAGGCTACTCTTACTAGAGTGTTTTTTTCCGCGAAAGTTTAGGTTGTGGAATGATCTTCCTGCCTCGGTTTTCGCAAACGCCTACAGTATGGGGTTCTTCAAAAGGGGTCTAAGAAGGTTTTTACAGGGTCGGCAGCGCGAGTGTGGCGCCTCTGGTGTTGCAAACGTTCATAGGCTGCGGCGACCACCAGTCCTTCTGGTGGGCCGTATGCTTGTCTGCCACCTTCGTGGTATAAAAAAAAAGGAAGAGCTCAACATAATGTTAGTACATGTTACCTACATAAGTCGAAATACAGAAGTAGGTGGCGTTGTCAGAAAAATGGGCTCCCCCTGGGAAGTGTTCTCGCACCCATTTTAATCAACATCTTCACCAATGACCAGCCCTGTGCTCCAAGTACAAAAAATTGGCTTTGTCTGTAGCAGCCATATTACCCTACTGGTAGTGCCAAGCGGTAGTGCCACGGGCAACAAAGGAAGTAATTGTAAACAATACTCAGATAAAGCCATCTATAATTTTATATCCCACACATCGAAACTTTGATTTGAATGTCTATGAAGCGTCGATTTCAAACCACTGTGCGCCGATGACTTAGCGCTGGCAACTCAAACCCAAACAGTCAACAAAGCCGAAGAACATCTTAGCTCGGCCCTGATGGGGTTGGAAAGCTATTATACATCAAATGGACTAAAACCAATCCCATCAAAAACTCAAGTGTGCGACCTTGCAGCCGGGATGCTAAACGTAGGCTCAGGGTTACCTGGTTGGGGTCTGTTCTGGCGCACTGCTTCCATCCAAGGTATCTTGGTGCGGCATTGGACAGGACTCTTAAGCTTTAAAAACCCTCTGCTTTAATACTAGGGCCAAGGTAGGCGCCCGAAACGACCTGCTCCATCGCCTGACAGGCTCGGCCTGGGGGGCAGAGCCTGGCATCCTTCGCACAACTGCACTGGCTTTATGTTTTGCTGCGGGTGAGTGTGCTTAGTCCTGTGTGGTACCAATCGGCTCATGCCTGGCCGGTGAATGTCGCTCTGAACGATGCCTGCCGAATATTACCGGCTGTTTAAAGCCCACTCCTCTCACTATGCTCTACCCACTGGCGGGCATCGCACCACCTTCTACGCGGCGAATCGCTGCTTGCAGACTGGAGAAGGCATAACAATGTCCAAACTATCTAAAGTCAATAAAGAGTGAATCATTGACACCAAAGAAGAAGAAGAAGACCTACATAAGAATTATCTTCATGATTTTTTTTGTATGTAGTGGCTTCAAGTACACCAAGCTTATAATGTGGAATACAATGTAGCTAGGCCGCCATATACGTGTTTATCTTGCCAATAGGACGCCACTTGATGGAAGGCGATAGCCACATCTAGAGCATTGGAGGCCACTCTCACAGTCCGTAAGACTATCGGAAGTTCCTTCAAATTGCCGGACCAAAGAATTCGTGGTTGTCCGTTATAGTCTAAAGGAAACAGATGCTCTGCATGCTCAGAGAAACAGGCGTTAAATGCAAAAGAAGCCTAGCCATAAATTTTTTTCAAAAAAAAAGGCTTAAATAGCCCGACCAGCCAGGCCTTTTCAATTATTGACATAATGAAATAAAGCAGAAGTAACTTTGCAACGCTACATATCCGTTAAATGATGGTGTAACAAGAGATAGACTGGATTTGTATTAAATACGAGTAAAAACCGTGCGAGTCAGAGTCGCGCACGGCGGGTTCTGTAGCAAAAAAGGGAATTAAGTTAATTAAGTAGTATGGAAGCTAATTTAAATATTATTATTTGTCTGTTTTTACCTATTTGTATAGCGGCAGCAGAAATACATGATCTGTGAAAATTTCAGCTCTCTAGCTACCAAGTTCGTGAGATACAGCCTCGTGACAGACAGACCGACGGACAGCGAAGTACCTAATAGGGTCCCGTTTTACCCTTTGGGTACGGAATCCTAAAATAAACAGAACAGATAATAAAGGAGGGGAGGGAGAGGAACCCGCCTCACACCCTCGATTCGTGAATCCTAATGTACAACAGTTACGGATAACCACACCTAATTGTTTAGGGAGGAATGACAAACCGAACTCAGGAAAGGAATTTTTGGTGTTGGAAAGGGAAAATTACCTGTACCCTCCAGATTGTTAATAATTAGCACTACTCCGCTTAACAACGTGACTAATAAGTCCACACATATTTCAGCTACACACGAGGCATCTTTAGGACTGCATGGCAGCAAATGAGCTCACCTTTTTACAGAACATCAGAAACAGAACAGAGACTAAGCTCTGAACGAACGCGCGAATCGGTTGCAGACAGGCATCCAGTTGACACGCATAAACATATCCCAGCGTGCCTGTTGTGATGCAACTGATTCTCGCGTTTATGCAGAACTTAGTCTCTGTACCAATTACTTATTCAGGTGCCCCCGTTCCCAAGAAGCGCCGCCTGGCCTCGCATACGGTACGTGAGTGTCTCAGCTCGGACAATAAAGAGACCCCTCCCCAAAGAAAGAGTAACATTCAACAAGAAGATACTGCAGGTACGTAAGGGAGATATTGTAGCAAAAGTATAGGTATTATAAAATTAGTGCGCAGTTATACCACAGATTGTATAATATATTCTGTACAGATGCACGAACAGGAACAAAAATCGGTTACACTCGTAACTCGTTCCACAAACCTGGCCACCTACCTGTCAGTGTGGGAATCCTCAAATGTAACTAGATGGCTACAATATTTTTAGCAAAATTTTCAACTAGATTTCAAGGTCAAATTTGATTTCGTTTCAACTGTTTTGATAAAGTATTTAGTTATTTCAATCGTGACCCGGTGCATGCAATACCAGTTCGAATCCGTTAACACGATTTACTTTTTGCTTTCTTTGAGGTTATTTTATTTTATTTTACTTATTTTATCAACTTAATCAATGTCTTAAAATTTACTATACTTACCCGTATTCAGAAGTTTTCGTTATTTATATTTTATTTAAAAGTATAAGTTGATTTATACTATTTCCATTTCTTTATTTTCTCGATGACAGCTCGACGACAGCTCCTGTGAAAACTCGTACGAGCGTCCTTTTCACATTTTGTATGCATTATTTTATAAAAAATTGACGTTTACGCACGTACAATACCTGACTCTGAAAAACTGATAGGGATTGAGCCATCGATAAACATAACACGATAACAGATCCGATATTTTTTTACAAAATGTAGAAACTAAACTGCTTACTGCCGGATACTTTTGTACTAATTTACTAACTAATATTAGGTCTTTACCTATGAAATTGCCATTGTGTATGAAAAAAATTAAACGATTTTTTTCATTATTTTTTATTTGTATTAATCGAAGTAATCAGGCATCAGGCAATCAATGCATCTTTGCCAACGCAGCGGCAGTTTGATGCCCTTCTTGAAGAAATCAGCTGAACGGGAGGCAACAAATTCTTCAAAGCCATTTTGTACTGCCTCTCGGGTATTGAATTTCTTTCCCGACAAGAAGTTATCCAAATTCTGAAAAAAGTAGTAGTCTGTAGGCGCAATGTCTGGTGAGTTTGGCGGATGGCTGAGAGCTTCCAACCCCAGTTCTTGCAAATTTGGAGATCGTCTGCTGTGCAGTATGAGGTCGCGCATTGTCGTGCAGAAACAGCGGAGACGAGCGATTGACCAATGCTGGTTGGAGATGTGCCGTGCCAGCTTCTCCATCATTGTGTTTTGTTCCTCACAGTACTCTGTAGTAATGCTCACCCCGTTTGGTAAAAAGCTGTGATGAATCACACCGGCGCTAGACCACCAAACAGTGACTATCACTTTTCTAGGGGTAAGATTTCGTTTAGGGCATTGTTTAGGTGCTGAAACAGGATCCAACCAACTTGCTGAGCGCTTGAGGTTATCAAACAGAATCCATTTTTCATTGCAAGTAACAGTTCGGTTATAAATTCCTTCATTTGTGTGTCTGTTGAGCAATACAAGGCAAGTCTCGACGCGTTTTTCGCGCTGACGATCATTGACTTTGTGGGACACCCATTTGTCAAGCTTTTTTACCTTGCCAATTTGACGCAAATGGACCAATATAGTTTTGACTCTAAGGTCGAAAGCTGCTGCTAAGTCAGCCGTAAATTGTATCATCGGTTTCCACAATCGCCTTTAATTCGTCATTGTCGATCAAAGTCTTTGGACGACCGCGAGGATCAATTTTCAGGTCCAAATTTTCCAGAAAGGAAGAGAGCAGACCAATAACAGGAGGCGGTGCGTTGGTTTGTAGTAGGTTTAGCTCCGTAAACGTCGTTGATGTTGCGTGCCGCTTGTGCCGCGTTGCTGCCTCGACGATACTTATCTAATATATAAATTTCGTGTCACAGTTTTCGTTGCCATACTCCTTCGAAACGGCTTGACCGATTCTCATGAAATTTTGTGAGCATATTGAGTAGGTCTGAGAATCGGCCAACATCTATTTTTCATACCCCTGTGACCGGGAATAACATTCCACGCGGGCGGAGCCGCGGGAATCTTTAACGTATCCTTGATGACGAATAACGTCACACTAATCAATAAACAAAAGACTACTTTTGAAAAATGAATTCCAAGTTTTTAAAATAAAATTAATTTGAAATTGGAATTCTTAGCCAAACAAAAATTATATTGATTTGAAATGGCCAGTACTGCAGAACGGCAATCTTCAAGTCTTGTAATGAAATATAATTAAGACCTATTATTATATTTCATTACAAGATGTTAGACGTGTTAATTTTTGCTTGATAATGCAAACTCCTTTAAATTTTCGAAGCGGTTATCAAATAAGTAGGTATTGGTTGGTACTCGACTATGAAACGAAATACTTATAATGACAGGTAATCTTTATTTATTTATTTTTATCAAATCTGATGAATCGTCACTGTCACTCGATGAGCTCTCTCCAACATTTATTATAAGTTCCTGTACTTCTATATTATCGAATGCCTCATGAATTTCCCAATCTGACGCTATAATGTTTTGGGTTCTTCTCAATATTTTTTCCCAGTTTTCATCAGTAACATCTGCGGATGTTACTGCCGAAAACTGGGAAAATTATGCATTTTTTATTAAATCTAACATCTTGTTTGTCCTAAAAGGGTTATTGTTTCGAGCGGCGCGGGCGTGTCCTATGATTTGTGCCTATATTAGTTCTAAAGAATTGTACTGGCAATGATACGATATTCGAGCAATAAACAATATTCGATCGATATCATTACTTATTTGGTCACAACACTAAAACTATCAAATTAGAACTGTCATCGAGAAAATAAAGAAATGGAAATAGTTTAATTTTAAATGATTGATTTAAATGATATGAGAACAGTTGAATTCGTTTCAACCGTTCTGATATGACTAAGTATTTCACTTCATGTAGCAGTCGCACAGTTAGCTCAGCGGGTAGGCGGGTGGCGTCTGATACGAGTTGACCCAGTTCGAATTTCACTGAAAACACTTTTCTTTTTGTTTGCTTTTTAGATAATTTTACTTAATATTTTTATTATGAAGTGAAAAAGACAACTAAACACATTCGATCGATATCATTACTTATTTGGTCACAACACTAAAACTATCAAATTAGAACTGTCATCGAGAAAATAAAGAAATGGAAATAGTTTAATTTTAAGAGGGTTTATCACCCAGCGCGGACAAAATTGAAAAAGTATCAAGTGGCGTTGAGCACACTCAAAGTATTCGAAGATTACGATAATACCTGACTGGGAACGCGGGAAATAAAGTGATACCTCCTCCCCCTGGAAGGCCTCGGCCGGTACTAATTTCTCGCGGCCCGTGCATCGAGTTTGAGGACTCTTTTTATTACGTTATTATAGATATGTTTAAAGAGGTTTCTGGAATATTACTGATGTATTCAATTGGTGATATCATGATCAGTCTGTAAATGTAAAAAGATCACCATTTTGTAAACTAGAAGTGTACCAAAAATCGTGATGAAGTTCATCAAAGTACGACGTTTTTTGGAAACTTTATTTGTCATGTTTTGGTGATAAGAAATATATTTCGGTATAATTTTCTTAGGCGGATTTAAAGAAGACAATACGAAGATACTTATAGCAGCTTTAATTTCTGTGTACATCAATTAATTTTATACCACCCGATTGGCAATGATGCCTTGTTTCGTGAATTTCTTCAAACGAGGTGTGTAAACACTGTTTTTAATAAAAACCTAGTTATGCCACGTTTATTTTGCTTAGAACAATTTTTAGACAAGGAAATATATTACTCTTACACATTAATCATACTTACTAAACATTGGTAGTTTCTTCAGAAACAAACGTTTCAAACGCGTGAAATCATGTATTTGGGTGTTAACCCTCTTAAATGATTGATTTAAATGATATGAGAACAGTTGAATTCGTTTCAACCGTTCTGATATGACTAAGTATTTCACTTCATGTAGCAGTCGCACAGTTAGCTCAGCGGGTAGGCGGGTGGCGTCTGATACGAGTTGACCCAGTTCGAATTTCACTGAAAACACTTTTCTTTTTCTTTGCTTTTTAGGTAATTTTACTTAATATTTATATTATGAAGTGAAAAACACAACTAAAGACACAGTCTTTTTTTTTTCATTTTATAAAAAAAAAATACTATGGAAAAGTTGGGCATACCTTTGTACTAAAAAATAAATATTTTATCTCGATAGATATTTATTTTTTTAGCGGGTGGCAGGCGGAATTATATAGAAAAAAAACCGGCCAAGTGCGAGTCGGACTAGCACACACAAAAAACGGCAAGAAATCACGATCTTTCAATGAGATTCCCTTTAATCTTCCCTTTATTTCTGATTTTAGTATTTATTTGTTGTTATAGCGGCAACAGGAATACATCATCTGTGAAAATTGCAGCTCTCTGGCTATAACGGTTCCTCAGATACAGCATCATGGCGGACAGACAGACAGACGGATGGCGAAGACTCATGAATAGGGTTCCCGTTTTTACCTTTTGGAACCCTAATAAACGCTGGTACAAAATCTCGTTGGAATTTTTTCTTTTTGTAATTATTTTATTATTTTTATTTTACAAATTTTATCAGCATCAACTTTTTTATAATAACCAAAACGTATTTATTTTTCTTAGAATTATCACATAGATTACAGCTTTCATTTTTTATAACAATAACGTGAAACAATTCTGAAAGGAAAAAAAAAAGGATTATAAAATTTGAGAAATAAGTAAGACTATTTAATAATTTATGTTAGATTAAGTGAAAATGTAAAAAAAAATGAAAAGCAAAATACAAAAAGTAATGCAGTCAGTGGGGTTCGAACCAGAATTAACTTAGATATACGCCCAAAGCCGCTTCCGTACCCGCTGAGCTAAAGTGCCACTGAGAGAATTGGCCAAATAACGCTTCATAAGTTCATCACCACCACGTGCCGCTTGCTTGTTTCGATAACGTAAACTAGCCGTTCGTAAAAACTAATGAAACAATAATTTCTTTAACATCGATAAAAGATGGCGCTCATGTAAATCATTGACATGATAAACATGAGCGCCATCTTTTATCTTAATCAAACGCTATCGAGAGATAATGTTTACACTATCTACGTTTATTCTATAATCAACGAGTTTGATGTGCTACTACTATAGCAGCCAATATCATGATTTAATTCTTAAAATAATTTGCCATGCATTATATATCTAAATAAGATATTTTGAAATTGGAATTCCGGAATATGAAACTACTAGTGCCATCTCTTGATATTTTCTGTTTATTAAAGATAATCTGTATGAGTTGGGTACCCGTGGTTATACCTACTAAATGGCGTCTGCGTGGTATTCTGTTTCTACTTCCCATGCGAATTACATTATTACATACCAATTACTTACTCAGGTGCCCCCGTTCCCAAGAAGCGCCGCCTGGCCTCGCATACGGTACGTGAGTGTCTCAGTTCGGACAATAAAGAGACCCCTCCCCAAAGAAAGAGTAACGTTCAACAAGAAGATACTGCAGGTACGTAAGGGAGATATTATAGCAAAAGCATAGGTATTATAAAATTACTACGTAGTTATACCTACTAAATGGCGCCTGTGTGGCATTCTGTTTCTACTTCACATGCGAATTACATTATTACATACCAATTACTTACTCAGGTGCCCCCGTTCCCAAGAAGCGCCGCCTGGCCTCGCATACGGTACGTGAGTGTCTCAGTTCGAACAATAAAGAGACCCCTCCCCAAAGAAAGAGTAACATTCAACAAGAAGATACTGCAGGTACGTAAGGGAGATATTATAGCAAAAGTATAGGTATTATAAAATTACTACGTAGTTATACCTACTAAATGGCGCCTGTGTGACATTCTGTTTCTACTTCACATGCGAATTACATTATTACATACCAATTACTTACTCAGGTGCCCCCGTTCCCAAGAAGCGCCGCCTGGCCTCGCATACGGTACGTGAGTGTCTCAGTTCGAACAATAAAGAGACCCCTCCCCAAAGAAAGAGTAACATTCAACAAGAAGATACTGCAGGTACGTAAGGGAGATATTATAGCAAAAGTATAGGTATTATAAAATTATTACGTAGTTATACCTACTAAATGGCGCCTGCGTGGTATTCTGTTTCTACTTCCCATGCGAATTACATAATTACATTATCCCAGGATAAAAAGTAACATATGTGGTACTCCAGACCACTGATCTGTATCATAACCACTGGATAGGTGGCTGTCAAACTAATGTTATGCATTCTTGATTCTCGCCATTTTGGCGCTGTAGTCCAGTAGCGTTGGTTCAGAGAACTAAAATTAGTGATGTGCCAAACTTTCTTGATCTGACACGTATCGATAAATTTAATTTGAAATTAAAACATTTTTAAAATGTTTTAATTTTATAATACGATTAAGAATATTAGTAACCGAAATTACTAATATTCCCTTAAACCCTGGAGGGCTTTAACTAAACTAAATTGGGAACTATGCTAAATTGCTTCTGCTAGGAATGTAATGCCCAGGATTCGAACCCGAGTCCTCTCGATCTCAAGACCGACTCCTTAACGGCTTAACCACCAAGCTATCGACGCTTAAATGAACAGTGCTCTTAATTTGAAGGTGGTTCAAATTTGTGTCTAGTATACCTACCTAAATGAAATAAAATTTACCTGCAATTTTCCATACCCGTTGCGCTAAATTGCAGGTAAATATTATTTTCTTGGAGAGAAGGAGAGAAGTATTAGATTGTTTCCATGCACCATAGAAAGGTAGTTGTATTGGAGGAAGTAGAGAAAAAATAAAAATAAACGTGATTTAACTTTATTGGTCATTCACAATTTTCACCTAAATTTAGTTTTGAAAAGTTATCCATTTTAAAAATTATCCACGATTGTATCTAAAAAACATAGACGATCGCTTGTTCTTGGTGTCCAGTTATGGGCGCTCATGCTGCCAAGCCACGGGGATTGCTTTAGAATCGTGCCAATCGAATTAAGGGGGAGAGGGGCGGGAGGGGGGAGGGGGGAGTCCTCCCCAGCGACTCCCCCCTGCGGAAACGCTTAGTTTTTAAGTTATTAACATTTTCATAAACTAACCTAAAAGTATTTTTTTGAAGGCTAAGTAAGTTTGTTATATCTACTACCTAGCCCCCATTTACCTACTCCCCCACCCCTATGTACCTACTCCGTGCAATGCAATTTATTACCAACGAACCCCGAGTATCTGTCCCCACACGGGGTCCGTTGGGAATTGAAGATAATTTCATGTCCAAGGGACCCCCTTGCCAAGTACGTGGGGTCCGTTTGGAAAAAAAAAATCCTTACAGACACCCACTCTCCACCCTGCTAATAAAAAAAATTGTTTAGGTTGCTACAAAAAAATAACCACGTAGGCTAATGCGGGAGCTCCGCTTAGCTCCGCTCCCGCCTTAGCCTTCTAACCTAATCTATCCAAGTCGGATTGCGCGAGGTGTATACTGCACTACATGGTGGTTGTACTATATCACTTTATTGTTTTTTATTCATTATTGCATTATTAAACAATACAAGCGCTAAAATATATTCAAATACACTCGAGAGCAATGAATCCGGGTCACTTAAAGAATGTTAAAAATCTCGGAAACTAAAAATGATAGGTTAATGCAATAAATTGTATTTAATAGACAATGTAATACTCCTTAAATGAAAGTAAAAAAAATATGAGTCACCATACATTTTATTAACACAAAATTACATAAAGAAAAAACTGCTGATCTCTCCTTAAAACAAAAATAGGAAACATGAAATTTTTGAACTTTATTACGATTTTCTTGAATTTTAATACTTCGTATTGCCTCCTCGTGCTTCCATTACTGCGTTTACGCGGTTTGGCATGCTGTACACCAAGTTCCTTATACGATTTTGGGGAATATTCTCCCATTCCTCTGTGAGAGCAATTTTGAGCTCACGAAGCGTGATTGGGGGAGGGTTTCGTTGTTTTACGCATCTGCCTAGCTCGTTCCAAGCATGCTCGATCGGGTTGATATCCGGGCTGCGCGCTGGCCACTCCATACGAGTAATGTTCATCTCTTGAAGGTAGTCATTCACAATCCTACCTGTATGAGGTCGGGCATTGTCATGCATAAATATAGCATCCTCACCTAAATTGACCATAAATGGACCAACGTGATCATTGAGGATTTCTTCCACATATCTTACGCTAGTTAAAGAGCCGTTTTCTATGATCACCAGCTCTGTGCGACTTTCAGAAGAAATTCCGGCCCACACAAGTACAGACCCACCACCGTAGGCTACTTTTTCTTCGATGCATGCTTGCTTGAATCTTTCCCCTGGTCTTCGATACACTCTGTGTCTTCCATCGTGCTTGTAGAGCATAAATTTTGATTCGTCGGAGAACATAACTTTTGACCAATCTTCAATACTCCAATTTACGTGGCTCTGGGCATACCTTAGTCTCGAAATATGATGCCCACGCTCCAGTTTAGGGCCGTTTGCAGGTCTAAGGGGTTTTAAGTTAGATTCAGCAAGCCGACGTCTTACTGTCCATGCACTTGGGTTACTTCCTCCGAGGCGTCGAAACTGATTGGTGAGTTCAGTTCCTGTGAGAAAGCGATTTCGAAGCATGGTGTTCACCAAGTATCGGTCTTCTCGTGCTGTGGTACACCTGGTTCTGCCCGTTCCTGGTCTGCGTAGGTTAGAACCAGTTTCTTCGTAACGTCGGAGAACTCTTTGTACTGTTGACAGCGACACACCGACAGTCCTGGCTGTATCGCGCTGACTCCGGCCGGTTTCCGGCATTGTAAGTATTCTGGTGCATTCTTCAGGCGTAAGCGACATAATTTCAGCTTGATTAATGAATATAGAGCACTATCAACATGGTTTATGTACCCACATAAATGACAGATTACAAACAAAAGCAACACCAAATGCTGTAATTTCGTAGTTCCATCTTCGAAAGTGGCCCTTTTTCAAATTTGATTTTTTTATGATATAACTTTACAATAACTAAGAAGTTTTAATACCTTCATTTAAGGAGTATTACATTGTCTATTAAATACAATTTATTGCATTAACCTAGCATTTTTAGTTTCCGAGATTTTTAGGATTCTTTAAGTGACCCGGATTCATTGCTCTCGAGTGTAGTAAAATTATTAAAATGAACTATATTTATAATGTATAAAAATAATAATATTGCGTTTTATTACGCATTACTTAGTCCCGTTACAGGAAACTTCAAAAAGCCTTTAAAAAAAACCACGCATCTCAAACGCGGGGTGATGGGTATTTTTGAGAAGGGGAGACCCACCCCTATCTAACACAACCCATAGCAACCCTAAATTCAATTGGGATGCGGGGTCCTACTAACATCTTAAGGACCCCAATGGGTCGGATCCTCCTCGTGGTGCATCCTGGGCAACGGAGTAGCGACCACTCCCCTTCCTCTGTGGGGGAGTTGTGCTACTCTGGCTAATTCCGGCCGAGGCGGGAGTAACCCACCTGTGGGTTGCTCGGTGGTGTGTGTTGCTGCCGGCCGTGCCGTTATTCACGGCCGGCAGCAGCAATGATGGGTCGCCGTCGCTTCGCCTCCTTTGCTGGCGAGACGATGGCGGCAAAGTGGGAGAGGCACTGCGTGGGGGGCGGGAGTTTGGGTAGATGCTCCCGCCCTGCCATGCAGTTCAGGCTGCCGGCCGTGAATAACGGCGCGACCGGCGGCAACAGTGCTGGGCCGCTGTCACCTCGCCAGTTGACGAGGTGATGGCGGCAAAGCGGGAGGTGCACTGTGCGGGGGAGCGGGAGTAACCGATAATGCTCCCGCTCTGCCGTGCAGTTCGGGGGCGCCGCGGTGAGGAGTTACTGCGCGCCCCCGATTGTTTCTTGACCGTGGGCGTAAGGTCGGGGGACCCCGCCCACCAACGGTCACATGGCGGTGGGCACCTTTTCCGTGTTCCAGGGGTGCCCATTAGCGCACGCCTGCGCCAGCCGCTCTCTGTCTCCTCTATTACAGAGGGGCGCTCGAGAGCGGTGCAGGCGTGGACTTCAGCTCCTTAGGGAGCTTTGGGGAGCCGCCCATCTGGCTCCCCCGAGGAGAGCCCCGAATAAACGGGGCGCCCCTAGCCGGGTCGACGTGAATAATCTTTTGATATCCCTCGGCCCGGCTAAAGGGTGAGGAGGAACACCGCGGGGTTTAGTGGGTAGGACGGTCCATTCCGGACCGGGCCGGGAGTCCCACACACCATCCCAGCTGCCCCCGCAGCTGGGATGAAGGCGCGTAAATGCGTTCCCCGCGTCAACAAAAAAAAAAAAAAACCCTAAATTCAATTAGCACGATTCTAAAGCCAACCCTTACTTCGTCCCGTTACCGGAAACTTTAATAACCTCATAAAAAAAACCACGCATCTCCGCGCGGGGGGAGGGGTATTTTTGAGAAGGGGAGACCCACCCCTATCTAACCCAACCCCTAACAACCCTAAATTCGATTGGCACGATTCTAAAGCCAACCCAAGCCACGAACTTCTGATACCTGGATCAATTGGAAATCTGCAATGAAATAAACACCATCAATAATAGAGTAAAAACATTCTAGTAAGCATTACCTAAACGAGTTAATGTCAGAAACATAATACTAATAATGTTTGTTAGTTTGATACCATTATTAGTCATTTTTATTATCATATCAGACCATGATCAAGTTTATCGATATGACAAAATGGACATCACTAAACGAAATTAAAATCCAATTTTGTGCTTAAAAAACCATTCAATCTCACCTATACATATATTATTCATAAACATATTTTGTACCATAATCAAGCATTTTACAGGAAGGTCACGCTGATTTAATGATAAAAATTACAAATATCAACTTACCTGTGAAGTGTTACGTTGCACACTTTTTCAAAGCTACATTTGCAAAACACACATTTCACCATGTCCATTGTAAATGTATTTCACTTTATAAACACACAGATCAGCACTTAACTGCTCAAAAGTCCTTAAATTACCAAATTTTTACGTAATTTTCGGCGCGATACGGGATGTCATGATCATTAAACGTCAGATTTAGCTCCCTGAACCAACTCTAGAGGCGTTTCAAATCAACACAAACAATTCGCTGTCATTTGTATGAAACAGAAAATCCAGTGGTAATAATACAGATCAGTGCTCCAGACTACTGATGAAGTAAATTAACGAAAAGGGAACTAGGTGTATCCCAATGATAATTCACTTACTGTGGCATTAGTATAGTTACAACACTATGATCATAAACAACTTCTGTCAAAACATGACATGTTTACATGATTGCTGAGCTGTCCAGAAAAATACTATAGCGACGTGTAGTTTACGAATGAGCCCCACAAAATGGCGTTGCCGCTTTTTATAAACATTCCCCACCCGTTCTCATTCTCAATCTACCTTCATTGCCATTGCAAAAATCCAGGCAAATACCACGAAACCTTACAAATGTAAGTACATTTTACCTACATAAGTCGAAAGACAGAAGTAGGTGGCGTTGTAAGAAAAATGGGCTCCCCCAGGGAAGTGTTCTCGCACCCATTTTATTCAACATCTTTACCAATGACCAGCCCTGTGCTCCAGGTACAGGATGTTCCTCTACGCCGATGACTTAGCGCTGGCAACTCAAACCCAAACATTCGACAAGCCGAAGAACATCTTAGTTCGGCTCTGGTGGGCTTGGAATTTTGCAAAGCTATTATACATCAAATGGACTAAAACCAAACCCATCACAAACTCAAGTGTGCGCCTTCCACCTCGCAGCCGGGATGCTAAACGTAGGCTCAGGGTTACCTGGTTGGGGTCTGAGCTAGAGCACTGATTCCATGCAAGGTATCTTGGTGTGGCATTGAACAGGACTCTAAGCTCCCACTGCCTAAATCCGTTCCATGGAAGGACGACCACTTTGTGACTTTTATTTGAGAAAGTTTCCGTGCCTTGGAATGTTGGTCGCCGTTCGACCCGGTTACCAGTAAAATGGCAGTCGTTAAGCCAAGTTACAAGCTTTATTCGGCTGCTTGAAATTTTTTAACTACAGGTAGTCACTACCTGTACCTATCCATTTTCACGCGGCAATATGGCTCAATTGGCTCACAAGGTGAAATGCAGGCATATAATGTGCCTCTGCTTACCCTTCGAATATAAAGGCGTGACGTGAATGCGTGTATGTACCTATGTCTGTAAGATTAAAAATTTTCAATCGACCCCCCACATTTTCCCACTTGCATTTGGGAAATTTAGTGAGATTCCATTATAAACTAATCAATATGTTTAGATCATCCTCATCCTACAGCCTTAACAAAAACGAAGTACGCAGCAACAGAAGAAAGTATATTACCTACCTAGTTACTGAAAGTAGGTGTTTCGAGTGATCTTCAATCGAAAACTGTATTGAGTATGATATTGAATTTGTTATTCAGGTCCTCCTGTCGTCAAAAAGCATGCACCGGTCCAGCAAAAGTTCTGTAAAGATATAACTACAGAAAAACTTAAAAAAGGTGAAAAAGGTAGAGCAAAAAAATACCAGTCTAAAATTGAAACTAATTTAACTGTTGAAGACAAACCAGAGCAGGGAAATAAGGTCGTTGAAGCTTGTTGTATAGTAAAATCACCAATTCATACACTACAAAGTAATAAACCAATCACACCTGAAGATATCCTATCTGAAAATAAGATCAATGGACACCGAAATATTCAATATGATTCCTCCAAAAAATACTTATGCGACGCTTGTCCAAAATGTTTTAAGACAAATACAGAATTATTTAGTCATATTCGTACACACACAGGCGAGAAGCCCTATAGTTGTGATATTTGTAAGAAATGTTTTACTCTTAGGTCGCATTTCGATAAACACATTCGTACACACACAGGCGAAAAGCCCTATAGTTGTGATGTTTGTAAGAAATGTTTTGGTCAAAAGTGGTCTTTAGATACCCATATTCGTACACACACAGGCGAAAAGCCCCATAGTTGTTATATTTGTAAGAAATCTTTTAGTCAAAAGTGCTCTTTAAATAGCCATATTCGTACACACACAGGCGAAAGGCTCTATAGTTGTGATATTTGTAAAAAAAGTTTTACTCAAAAGTGCTCTTTAAATACCCATATTCGTACACACACAGGCGAAAAGCTCTATAGTTGTGATATTTGTAAGAAATGTTTTAGTCACAAGCATCATTTAGATAGCCATATTCGTATACACACAGGCGAAAAGCCCTATAGTTGTGTTATTTGTAAGAAATGTTTTAGTCACAAGCATCATTTAGATAGCCATATTCTTATACACAGGCGAAAAGCTCTATAGTTGTGATTTTTGTAAGAAATGTTTTAATCATAAGGCGCATTATTTAGATCAACACATTCGTACACACACAGGCGAAAAGCCCTATAGTCGTGATATTTTATTCTTGTTATACACTCATTTGCAAAAAAAACGGGCACCTAAGCAATGAACCATTTCAAATGTTAATATTGCTTTGTTTGATAATTATAGGTAGTTTTATCCTCACAATTTGGTAAATTAATAAGAAAATAATCGTTTTCATCAGTATTTCATAAAATTTTGTTACAATTTATGGGAAATAATGCTAAACCTCGCTAGTAGTGTATGTTCGCTAGTAGTGCATATGCTCATGAAGTAAAAATAAAAAAGATTTTTTGTTTGTTTTTCTTTAATAAAGTAAAAGCAGATAAATGTTTAGTATCGAGTGTGACCCCCTCTAGCTAAAATCACAGCTTGAATTCGTCTGGTTATGCTAGCGAGTATATCCCGGATACTTGCTTGCTGAATAAGTTCCCACTCCGCAGTAATCACACTCTTCAGCTCTCTGATGGTCTGCGGAGCCGGGTGTACTGATCTCACACGCCGTTTTAGAACGTCCCAGATATGTTCTATGGGATTGAGGTCGGGACTTCGAACTGGCCAATCCAAACGACGAATGCCGACCTCTTGCACATACGCATTAACATCGCGGGATCGGTGGGCGCGAGCATTGTCGTCCATAAAAATCGAGTCTTGACCTAGAGCGGCCAATGCGGGTTGTGCATGAGGAATTAGAACTTCCGTTATGTATCGATGCCCAGTCAGTGAGCCGTTTTCAATGAAGACTAACTCTGTACGTTCCATTGAATTTATTACTGCCCAAAACATAACAGAGCCCCCACTATAAGGTGTGATTTCTTCGAAACATGCATCTGCAAAGCGCTCTCCTTATCTTCTTAGCACTCGCCGACGTCGATCTTCACCGAACAGAGATATGCTGGCTTCATCAGAGAACAAAACTCTATTCCAATCTTCTTGAGTCCATGATTCACAATTTCTAGCGAACCTAAGCCTGTGAACTCTGTGCTCACGGAGTAATTTCGGGCCGCGGGCCGGGCGGTGACTGCGTATATTGGCAGCGAGAAGCCTCCTCCTGACCGTCCATCGACTAATATGCACATTTCTTACTTCTTGGAGGTTGTTCTTAAGATCCACATACAAAGATTTGCGATTTCTCAATGCGCGACTTACAAGAAAACGATCATCCCGTGGTTGGGTACATGGTTTTCTTCCAGAACCAGGCCTTCTCTCGACGGAACCAGTCTCCTGATATCGCTGCCAGGTCCTTTGGATCGTCGAGCGACTAACATTTAGCCTCCTAGCCACGAAACATTGGCTGCAACCCTCTTCAAGCAGCGCGATAATGAAATGAGTGTATAATACACTCATTTGCAAAAAAACGGGCGGTTTTGATTTTCATTAATCTTTACAAAAATACAATACCAAAAAGGTTTCAATCGTTTGTACACGTTACTGGCCGGTTTTAAAAATGCCGTGGTATTTAAAAAAGTACGTTCTAAATTCAAATTTTCATTTGATGCTCATTTTTACAGAAAACCCCTTTTTATCCTACATTTTTGGCGCGAAGTTCCAGAAGTTAACATCGACTTTCACAACTTTTATTCAATTTTTTGTGGCGACATCGACATAATATGTAATATGATAGGCAAAGGCGACTAACCCTTGCTCCGTCCCGCGGTAAGTTAGTCGTCTCGGGAATCGGGATCGCGCCACATGTGTGTGCGAATAAATTAATTATTTCGTATCCGCCTTTTACTTTTTCCCTTTGCTTACTATCTGATGCTGGCTGCACTAGTTAACACAGCGGAGTACTACAGACCTACGCACGATAAGTATACGGCCAGCACATTTTATTGATTAATTTCATATCCTTGACTGTCAAAGCTTTATTTATTGCTGTTTGGCTGTATCAAAAATGGTAGATAAAGTGGTAAAAGCTACCAAAATTATCGCGCTGCTTGAAGAGGGTTGCTGCCAATGTTTCGTGGCTAGGAGGCTAAATGTTAGTCGCTCGACGGTCCAAAGGACCTGACAGCGATATCAGGAGACTGGTTCCGTCGAGAGAAGGCCTGGTTCTGGAAGAAAACCATGTACCCAACCACGGGATGATCGTTTTCTTGTGAGTCGCGCATTGAGAAATTGCAAATCTTCGTATGTGGATCTTAAGAACAACCTCCAAGAAGTAAGAAATGTGCATATTAGTCTATGGACGGTCAGGAGGAGGCTTCTCGCTGCCAATATACGCAGTCACCGCCCGGCCCGCGGCCCCAAATTACTCCGTGAGCACAGAGTTCACAGGCTTAGGTTCGCTAGAAATTGTAAATCATGGACTCAAGAAGATTGGAATAGGGTTTTGTTCTCTGATGAAGCCAGGATATCTCTGTTCGGTGAAGATCGACGTCGGCGAGTGCTAAGAAGACAAAGAGAGCGCTTTGCAGATGCATGTTTCGAAGAAATCACACCTTATGGTGGGGGCTCTGTTATGTTTCGGGCAGGAATAAATTCAATGGAACGTACAGAGTTAGTCTTCATTGAAAACGGCTCACTGACTGGGCATCGATACATAACGGAAGTTCTAATTCCTCATGCACAACCCGCATTGGCCGCTCTAGGTCAAGACTCGATTTTTATGGACGACAATGCTCGCGCCCACCGATCCCGCTATGTTAATGCGTATGTGCAAGAGGTCGGCATTCGTCGTTTGGATTGGCCAGCTCGAAGTCCCGACCTCAATCCCATAGAACATATCTGGGACGTTCTAAAACGGCGTGTGAGATCAGTACACCCGGCTCCGCAGACCATCAGAGAGCTGAAGAATATGATTACTGCGGAGTGGGAACGTATTCCGCAAGCAAGTATCCGGGAATACTCGCTAGCATGCCCAGACGAATTCAAGCTGTGATTTTAACTAGAGGGCGTCACACTCGATACTAAACATTTATCTGCTTTTACTTTATTAAAAAAAAAACAAACAAAAAAAACTTTATTTTTACTTCATGAGCATATGCACTACTAGCGAACATACACTACTAGCGAGGTTTAGGATTGTTTCCCATAAATTGGAACAAAATTTTATGAAATACTGATGAAAACGATTATTTTCTTATTAATTTACCAAATTGTGAGGATAAAAGTACCTTTAATTATCAAACAAAGCAATATTAACATTTGAAATGGTTCATTGCTTAGGTGCCCGTTTTTTTTTGCAAATGAGTGTATTTTATTTAACCTATCTACACCTTCCTATTTAAAGAAATGTTTCAAGTTCCTTCATGATCGCACGACAGATGTTTGAGGTCATCGGAGAACATGAAATTGAAAATGCCACCGCATTCCACAAACTTTTTACCACTCGTTTATTGTGACAGCAGTCCGTTTGTGGAATCAGTTACCATTGGAGATTAGACGAGCTGAGACATTACAGAAGTTCAAAACTTGTTTTAAAGACCATTACTTTGCAAGTACCTAATTGATAATTTCTTTCGCTATATTATACAATAAGTAGGTACTAGAATCATCTTAATGTTGTACATATATGTATCTACCTTTTTGAATATTTGTATGTACTTAAGTATGTTTATTATGTATATATATAAATATATATATTTTATGTCGGAGAGACACCATCCTGGTCGACATCTTCAGTATTTTTTTCGAGCTTAGTGGGCGTATGTGGGTGAAATGCGACCATAAAACACAATGATCACTGTTTCACAATATTGTAATTGATTTAATTTTATGAAAATCACTTTCAACACTGAACTATACTGAATTATCCTTCACATAAGGCAGAGCAGCGGATTCAAGGCACCGCTCTTACTTATTTTTAGGGTCCATAACCTCAACACGGTCCAACCTGACCGTCACCAAACTCAGCAGCCGCACAACAACTCAACTGTGTTCCTTCCAAGCAGGGCAAGCAACCCTCTGACTGCCTAGACTCCGCTCAAATACGTTCAGTATTCTACTCTGTTTGATCGATACGTGAAAGACAATTCAGCAAATTTTAATAAAATTGGTCAGCTCGACAACTTGCCTTACAGAGGCCAACGCCTCTCACCGTATTAAAATACTTAAATGAATACAGTGGTCAGATCGCCTTACTCCAACAACTTCAAAAGACAACAGGATTCATTTCAACAGGCAACACTTGATTTGTATTATCACTCGCTGTTCAGTGCTCAAGTGGTAAAGCTGCATTTGCACGAAAAGTATAGGCTAATGGTATTAAAATGGTATTTCACTAACAGAATTTTGTTAAGTGGTCTGGAGAGCTCTCGGGTGTGTATGGATTGCGGCGCGGGGTGAGGCAGGGTGGAATTAGCTCACCGGTGCTCTTTAACCTTTACATAAACGGGCTGATCGAGGAACTCAGCAGCGCCGGCGTCGGTTGTTCTATTGACGGTACTTTTGTCAATAATATAAGCTATGCTGACGATATGGTGCTGCTGTGCCCCTCGATCAGTGTTCTCAACAAGTTGATAGGCATCTGTGAACGATATGCGGTGGCCCACGGTCTTAGATACAACACTTCCAAAAGTGAGTTGCTAGTTTTTTAAGCTAAAAATAAGTCCTATAAAATTCCAACTGTTAGGCTTAATGGTACACCACTAAAACAAGTGCAAAATTTTAAATATTTGGGACATTGGGTGACCGGGACGCTCAGGACATGGACATAATGCGTGAGCGTAGGGCACTGTGCGTTAGGGCAAACATGCTGGCTCGCAGGTTTGCACGCTGTACCAAGCAGGTCAAGATTACACTTTTTAAAGCCTATTGTAATTCACTGTACACGTGCAGCCTGTGGACAAACTACACACAGACGGCGTACAGGGCCTTACGCACTCAGTATAATAACGCGTTCAGGACGCTGATGGGGCTGCGACGTAGCTGTAGTGCCTCTGGGATGCTGGCAGAAGCTGACGTAGATAGCTTTACAGCAATTATTAGAAGTCGCATTGCATCTTTGATTGGTCGAGTAAGGGGCAGCTCCAACAGTCTCCTGCAGAGTGTTGCGGCGAGGCTGGACGTAGACAGTGCTATTATGCAGCACTGGACCCGCGTTCACCTCGTCAAAGACACAAAAATAAACTATGTCCATTTCTGACATTGTGACCTCGTTTGTGCATCTGTAGGTTAGTTATTGATTTATTCTGATTAGGTACAGACGAATTTGAGAATGCATGGGCAATCCGAAACGAAATTGCTTTGCACTGAGAATGGACGCCATCTCTCGGATAACATTGGAAGTCATGTATCTAGCGTTGCCAATTTTTTAAATATCTCACACAGGAACACGATTATTGTCAAAATAGCAACTCATTTATCTTTTGAGTAATGTAAATATGCCATTTAGTACATTTTTTGTGATTCTAAGGTACTATGCAATATTAAATTCGAGTAAAGTTGCGCCATCTAGTGGATTTTTTGTGAATTTGGACTCAAATGTGTATGGGATTATAGATCTTAAGGGGCCCATGCAATATTGGAGGTGACTGTACCTACCTGAATAATGAAATTTTATTTGTATATATAAATATGAAATTTAACTTCATTTATTTATTGAATTTTTAAATATTGACATTTAATTTAATTTTACTGTATGACTTTTAAATTAATGTATTGAATTTGATTTTATAAGTATGCCAATCTTGAATTTTATATTGATACTACCTGCCTCATATAAATTGTTAATTTAATGTAAGCTTATGGACAATGTCTGAATTAAATAATTTTTATTTTATTTTATATATTTATTTATTAAAGAGAAATTCACGTATCAAGGAGCCATACAATGTTCTTACAATCATTTTATAATTATAATAATAATCATTTATTCTCAGAATTTCTTCCATAAATGTGTTAGTAACAATTATCTTAAAACCAATGTTAGTGTTATATTGGGTTAGTAACAATAACCTTAATGATACCAAATTACTTTTCTAATGTAGAATAATTATTTTAATTTAAAATTCTTAGATAAAAATATCCACAATATGTAAAACTGTCATAGGTACCTATTGTCATGTCAGATATCAGATTTTTTTACTTATCTGTCTTGTTTGCCTTTGGCGTAGTGCTGTCTAACCTAAACCATTTGCCGCCTCTTTAGTAATACTGAAAGACTGTCATGAGCATTCAGATATTAACATAGACAAGGCTAGTCTGCAAAGTAGGTCGCAATCTACCACAACCTAACAATTTTAAGAAAGACGCTTTCTTTAAATACGGGACAATCAGCACCAGAATCAAACAAAATGAAAACTGCTCACCAAATTGCACAATTTCATACCATACATGCCAATTCGCTTCACAAAATCACAACGCAGCTAGCCCGGCCTTTTCTCTAAGCACCGCTAAGCTACGTGACTCTCAGCACCGCACTCGTAGCCGCAGGAACGAATCCACGAAGTGCCGATCGTGTTGGTACTCGCAGAGATCCGGGCTATTTGTTGCTTCATGTATTCGACTGAAACAGGCATACAATTTATAGCTAAGTTTTCCACAATCATAACGTTTCATCGAAGCAGAACTTAACCTATGACGTTTATCATCTTGTGCACTGCTTGCATGCAAATGTCCTTGCTAGGTACCTTTGTCTTTTCTATAAAGCCATACAGATAAAGCTATTGATTCACTCTACATTTTAGAGCGAGTAAATCTGAGAAAAGCACATCGCAGCCGAACCTTGCATAGTCTTACTAAGAATAATAATAAACTACTACTTCCCTGTATATACCTACAATGATCGAATATGCCCTCGAGGGCCAGCAAAAGAGCAATTGTCAGGGCTAAATTCGATTTCGTCGGCAGAATTGGTGAGCGGCTAGCAGGGTACCCTTCAGGGAGTCGTGAATTCTGGTCGCTTGCCAAAGCTGCCGAGGGATATTTCTGTCAGTCAGGTTTACCACCTTTGCTTAAACCCGACGGTAGTCTGGCCCAGAGTGCCAGGGAGAAGGCCGACCTTTTGGGTTCTCTCTTTGCCTCTAACTCGACCATGAGCGACGGGGGTGCTGTGCCGCCGGACGTTCCGTGGTGTGGAACTTCCATGCCGGAAGTTAAATTTACGCAGCGGGACGTCCGACGGGAGCTTCGTTCTCTGGACGTTCATAAGTCGAGTGGGCCAGACGGTATACCCGCGGTAGTACTTAAGCAGTGTGGTCCAGAGTTATGTCCGGTACTTACACGTCTTTTCTCGCTTTCTTATTCCATGCGACAAGTCCCGGCGTCGTGGAAGATCGCGTATGTGCATCCTGTGCCCAAGAAGGGTGATAGGACCGACCCGGCCAATTACAGGCCTATAGCCGTCACCTCACTATTGTCTAAGGTGATGGAGCGTGTAATTAATACACAGCTCCTGAGGTACCTTGAGGAAAACGACCTGCTCAGTGACCGGCAGTACGGTTTCCGTCACGGTCGCTCGACGGGCGATCTTCTCGTGTGCCTCACACACCGATGGGCGACGGCTATCGAGAGTAAGGGCGAGGCTCTAGCAGTGAGCCTCGACATTTCTAAAGCCTTTGACCGGGTCTGGCACCGTGGTCTTCTTAAAAAAATTGCCCTCCTACGGACTGACCGAGAGATTATGCGGATGGGTGTCCAGCTTTTTGGCCGATAGAAGCATCAGGGCTGTTGTCGACGGCAGCTGTTCTGACTGCATGGCCATAAACGCTGGAGTACCGCAAGGCTCAGTGTTGTCCCCTACCCTGTTTCTACTGGATATCAATGACATGTTATCTATTGACGGCATTCATTGTTATGCAGACGACAGTACAGGGGACACTTGTTACACAGGCCGTCCCGGTATCTCTCGGGTCGCAGTAGAAGAAAGTCGTGAACAGCTTGTGTCTGAAATCGAGGCTACTCTTACTAGAGTGTCCGATTGGGGTAGACAAAACCTTGTCCAGTTCAATCCCTCCAAGACACAGGCGTGTTTCTTCACCGCTAAGAAAGCTCCAATTACTGTAGCGCCACGATTCCAGGGCACATCTCTTTCCATCTCTAAAAGTATAGGGATCCTTGGTGTTGACATCTCCAGTGACGTTCAGTTCCGCAGTCATTTGGAGGACAAGGCCAGGCTGGCGTCCAAGAAGCTCGGTGTGCTCAACAGGGCGCGGCGGTACTTTACTGCGGCGCAAACACTGCTTCTCTATAAGTCGCAAGTGCGGCCACACATGGAGTACTGCTGTCACCTCTGGGCAGGGGCACCTGAATATTAGCTTCGCCCATTTGACTCGGTGCAGAGGCGAGCTGTGAGAGTTGTCAACGATCCTATACTGACAGGTGGTGTGGAACCTCTTCGCGACAGGAGAGACTATGCCTCCTTATGCGTGTTCTACCGCCTGTACAATGGTATGGTGGACGACCAAGTGAACAAAATCAAGTAAGACGTGTTATTCGGTGATCCGTGTTCGAAAAATCAAAAAGTGAGCAAAAAGTGAACAGTGCAAGGTGAAATTTATGTTAAAATAAACAGTAGTTTGAGTGCTATCAATTTGGGTTTCGTCAAGGTAAATCTACTGGTACTGCACTTTTCCATTACTTACAACAAGTAATGGCAGGGTTAGACCAAAAAAAGAGTGTCACCTCTTTATTCATGGATATGACGAAGGCCTTTGATCACGTAGACCAATTACCACGAAATTCTATTACTAAAACTGGAAAAGTATGGGGTAAGATCTAACTCGTTGGCACTACTAAAATCTTACCTCACTGAGCGACTACAGGTGACAACAATGAAAAATATGAACAAAAACTCAAAAATTGAAATAAATTATATATCAAATGAAAAAATAGTTAAATATGGCGTCCCACAAGGTAGCATTCTTGGACCGCTGTTGTTTTTGATTTACATAAATGACCTCCCAAAATCTATTGACCAAAACATGATTCTATTCGCAGATGACAGTACGGCTATCTTTACTAATAATGACAAATATACAAATTATGAAATTGACATAAATGAATCACCCGGAAATATAATTACAAATTATGAAATTGACATAAATAAATCACTCGAAAATATAATTAAATGGATGAGTGAAAATAACTTAAACATAAATTTGGGAAAAACAAATTACATGATATTTGACAACAAAAATTATATTCACAAGAATCTATCACTAAGTTATAAAAACGAAACATTAAATGAAGCAAAGTTAACAAAATTTCTTGGTATTTTAATTGATTCGGATTTGAATTGGAAAGCCCAGGTGGAACAAATTTGTAATAAATTGAGTTCTTATTCGTATGCCCTGTATATGCTCAGAAAAATAGCAAATGAGGAAACACTATTAACAGCATATCACGCAAACGTTGGTTCTATTCTCAGATATGGGGTTTTATTTTGGGGTAACTCAGTCCATAAAGAATATGCTTTTAAGGCCCAAAAGAAGTGCATCAGGAGTATATGTGGTCTTAAACAAACTGAATCGTGTAAACCCTCATTCCGCAGGTTAAGAATACTTACCTTGCCTTCTATATATATTTATGAAGCACTAATTATCGTTAAACAAAATATACACAAATTTAAAACACTCTCAAGTAAAAGACATAAAACTAAACTACACATAGATATGTGCAGGACTCAAAAATTTAGAAGTAGTGTATTTGGAATGAGTGCAAAGATGTATAATAAGCTGCCAGACGGTATTAAATCTGAACCTATCAATATATTTAAAAAAAGACTCTGTGACTTTTTAATTGTTAAGACATACTACTCAATTGAAGAATACATGAATGATAAAAATTTATGACATTTTGTACAAATTAACTGAAGCAAGAAATTTTTAATAATGTTAATGTAATCAAAATAAGAAGGATAATTTGTTTTAGTTTTAAGAAGTATTTACTGACATTTACATGAAAAGACTTGACATTTTAATGAAAATATTGTATTACTAAAATATTTTTGGGCATGTTACGGTTGGACATTGAATTGTAATCAGCAGTTTTAGATTTAATAATGACATATAAATGAGAGAAAATTAAATTTTATTTAAAATGTATTTAACTAATGTAATTAAAATATTGTTGTACGCCAGATAGGCATGTTACGGAAGGACATTAATTGTATTTTATATCATCTATGTAAAGAAACCTGTAACAAACAACGAATAAATGAATTATGAATTATGTGCTCCGAGGAATTGTTTGACATGATGCCCACGGCTACCTTCTATCATCGCACCGCTCGCCATAGACAGGGATTTCATTCTCACACCCTACGTCCGGAGCGTTTGAGCACGGTTAGATCCGGTAGGGGTTTTCTTCCGCGCACGCTTAGGTTGTGGAATGATCTTCCTGCCTCGGTTTTCCCAAACGCCTACAGTATGGGGTTCTTCAAAAGGGGTCTAAGAAGGTTTTTACAGGGTCGGCAGCGCGAGTGTGGCGCCTCTGGTGTTGCAAACGCTCATAGGCTGCGGTGACCACCGGTCCTTCTGGTGGGCCGTGTGCTTGTCTGCCACCTTAGTGGTATAAAAAAAAAAAAAAAAAAAAAAAAAAAATATATATACACCGTTGCCAGCCAGGCCCGGTAGTCAGAAAAAAAAATTATCACGATATTTATATAATTATCACGGTTGGCTGGTTACTTGGTCAGCGCCTCTACTAGTAGTCTCATGCTGGTTTGTAGCGTATCAAACAGCGCGCTTCATTCATTCCATCATTTGTCATACTTAGTTGCAAACCCATGATGCAAAATTTGTAGTTAGGTACTCAAACGTCGTGAAAACGTGTTTCGATCACACCGATCCCACTTCTGATGTCGGAGAGACACCATCCTGGTCGACATCTTCAGTATTGTTTCCGAGCTTAGTGTGCGTATGTGGGTGAAATGCGAGCAAATGTGAATGTGATTTTAGATTAAGGGTCGCGTACAAAATGAAAGTTAAAAGGTGTCCCAAGTCGATACGTAGTTAAACCTATATTCTATTTAAAATTTGTAGTTACTCAAACGTCGTGAAAACGTGTTTCGATCACACCGATCCCACTTCTGATGTCGGAGAGACACCATCCTGGTCGACATCTTCAGTATTGTTTCCGAGCTTAGTGGGCGTATGTGGGTGAAATGCGAGCAAATGTGAATGTGATTTTAGATTAAGGGTCGCGTACAAATTTAAAGTTAAAAGGTGTCCCAAGTCGATACGTAGTTAAACCTATATTCTATTTATTAGCAATCAATATCAATATATATATATATATATATACATATAATAAAATCGTAACAGGTCGCTGTCTGTACATGGAAGATAAATAAGAAAAAATATTATAGGGGGGCTTTATGAACGCAATAGAACCCAAAACAATGATTTTTAGAATTTTTGTCTGTTTGTCTGTATGTCTGTATATCTGTTTGTCTGTACGGTTGTGCACGCTAATCTCAGTAACCGCTCAACCGATTGCAATGCGGTTTTTTTTATTGTGTTGAGGTTTGCTCCAGTTAACATTTAGCGTTTGTTTTATGTAAATCGGTTTAGAAATAAAAGAGTTATAACTTATAACACTTTTAAGAATCAGATATTTTGAAAATATAAACTTAATCATTAAGCTCTTTTATGATTAAGCAAACAGGGCAGTTTCAGACGCTGCTTGATGACTCTGATGAAGAAATACCTTTCCTTTCATACACCTTATGTGACGTAAACGAAGTTGCGGGCTCAGTTAGTCGTAAATAAATCATCCAAGACGGTATCACTTCAAAAAAATCGTCTGTGTTATTTTTAATGTATGTTAAGCTATATTTCCGTCAATTATAGACGGATTTCAAAATTTATTATTTCGTTGAATAGGGTTTACTTCTGAGGTGGTCCCATTTTCACCAGGTCAGGATCTGATGATGGGATCCAGGAGAAAACGAGGGCAACCACCGGAAATTGTAGGGACTAGTGCGCTTGTTCACTTTTTAATTAAGTGCTTTAATGTTCTACACTTTAATGAAGGTCTGGCTGGAGTCGACCTGATGATAGAGTCGAAAGACAGTCGAGGGCATTCCTTAACAATTTACAGCAGTTACCTTGTGTTTGGGCTTGATTGATTTGTATTGATGAGAACTTTACACCTAGATTGAAGGATCCGACTTAAAAAAAAGGAAGTTCTCAATATTTTATGTATGTTCATCGATATTTCGTCAATTATAGACGAATTTCAAATCTGTTTTTGTTGGATAGAGTTCACTTCTGAGGTGGTCCCATTTTAACCAGATCAGGATCTGATGATGGGATCCAGGAGAAATCGAGGGCAACCAATGAAAATTGTAGAGACAACTAGTGCGTTTTTTAACTTAACTCAGTGCTTTAATGTACTACAATTTAATGAATGTCTGGAGTCGATCTTGATGATGGAACCGAAAGACAGTCGAGAGAATTCGTTAACGATTTACAGCAGCTACCTTGTGTTTGGGCTTGATTGATTTGTATTGATGAGAACTTTCACTTAGATGGATATATTTTTCGGTTAACCCGTCACTTAAAATAATGAAAAAAAAAATTCAATAAAAAATAAATCCGACTTCATACAAATTCTGAAAAATAAAATTTACTTAGCACAAAGTAATATGTATTTTGATTTATCAGATTTTATTCAATATAATATTGAAGTTGGTGCCATAAATAATACCTACATGAAACTATGGGTTTACTTGGCGCCGACTTCAATATGATATTGCTAAGTAAATTTTATTTTTCAGGATTTGTTTGAACTCGGTTTTTATGTAAAATGTAGGTACCTAATTTACCTTAAAATTATGATCTGTAACCATAAAATACCTAGCCACTGATATATCAGTTAAGTCGTTTTGTTCCATACGTTTGTATTTTTTTTTTGATGTGAGGGAAAATCCTTGTAGGATGCTATGCCGGACTCTTACCGACTAAAAAACCTCACGTAACGCCCAACAGCCTATGGTTGAGAGCCCCGGGTAAGCCCTCAGGAAGGATGTCCCGTGACTCCCAACAGACCTACGGCCGCCAATGCGGACTCGCCCAGGGGGTGGTTCGGGTGCAATCCCTCGTCTATGGGGGGTTTCGGGTGTGACCCCGCTTCTAAGGGGGGGCGTGCGTGAGTTGCTCACGTCACGCTGCCGTCATGAGCCTGCTTCTGTAAGAGGGTGAGCAGCCCTCTCACCGTCCTCAGACCCCCGGTCATGGAGGCCGATAGTCCTCGGCGAAGGCACGTCGGCGGCGCCCAGGGCGCCGACTGCGGAACTCGGGTGGGAGAGTTCTCTCCCGCACCCGGCCCGCCGCCTCCTTCGCGAACATGACCTGCCCGCAGAAAGAGGCGGCGCAGTCCCACTTACTCCCGCTGGAGAGCATGGCTTGCACCATGGCCTCGAGCGAGAGAGTGTCCACGCCCAGACCCACTACAAGACATACGTTTGTATTATTCAATGCCGCCCTATTGTTGCCAGTTCAAACAAGGACGAAGTCATGGAGCCGCATCAAAACATTTTGTAAAACTTTTATTTTGTATGCAAATTATGATATTAAACAAGTTTGTAATGCTGGCACAATACTATCATTTGTTTGTAATGGTACATTATTCATTGTAGATTTCTGTACAGATGAAAAATCGTTAATGTGAATTATGGAAAATTGATCGTTACGTTAATGAGAATTAATTAAAATTTGTTGTGTTTGCGCTTACAAATGGCAAAACCTTGTCGTTTGCAACGATTAGCAAAGTGTCCACTGCCAAAACAGTTGAAATAAACCTTTAAAAGTCAATAATTGCAGGTTATGTTCGTGACTTTTACACATTGGACAAGACTTTGTTGTAATAAGTGTAAGTACTTGTGTTGTGATCATTATTAATTATTTTGTAAAAAAACCTTTGATTTGTGTTTTATTTGACTCTTAATGGGTAATTTAATGTGACCATGATTTGAACTACGTTTTAACTCCAAATCTCAATCAAATCAGCTCGTCCACGTAGAAAACTGTTAAAAGATTCTAATGTGATGACTTCATTTTTGTCTAACGGGTATAACAGTCTTCCTACTTACGAAATGAGGTCTGAGCCAACTTAATGGTGACTATGTGGATAAGCACGAGTATCCCAGTGCTTGACAGGTTCCCCAAGTGATTCTAGCGCTCGTAAATTCTTATTTAAAGAATCAATCAAACCCTTAATGTTGCTGGAGCATTCCTTTGCGATCGGTTTGATATTTAACAATGCTGAAACATGGTTATGAATCAACAATCGCTTGTTATCGAAACGCTCACAAAGAAGATCTCATGCAATTTTATAGTTTTTAGCACAGAATTCAACTGAATTTATAACTACCAAAGCTGGAACTCACTCAGGTAATGTTTCTCGTGTATGTTTGACTGTACGCGACAACATCCAAAAGAACACTCATTTTTAAATAATTTACCTGACATTGCTATTCTTGTCATAACTACTCTAATTTGACTTGATAAAATCTAAAAATAAAATGACGTTAATTTTGTTTTAGAATAGGGAAAAAAAACTACTTAATTTTTTTGCGACGCAGTGTATGTATATGCTAAGTACCTACTGACTATTTCAAACTTTCATAACTCACCGGACTCACCCATTCCTTTGAATAATGTGCCTTTCATACTCTCCTATTCATACCTTTCATACATTCATACATTTCACGCTCATAAAACACTCATGCACACTTGTGTCATCAATACAATCACATGATGACGAAATTCTTATATACAAGAGAATTTACCTTAAATTTTACACCAAATCTCAACATTATTCATTAAAACTGTATCCTGTCCTTACGCTTATGGAATTATGATAGCGTGATGAAATGCAGTCTGTAAGAACCCTAACGATATTCACATGATATTCACAACTACCCATACTTAGGAGAAAAATAAAATTATACTACAATTTATATTGACTATTTTTAGCTACAAGGTAAAATTTTATTGAATTATTGTATGAAGATTATAATTACTATTTTTTTTGCAATTATTAAGTTTAAATATTCGTATTGCTAACTACTATACAGCATTATTGGAATGACTTTAATGATGAACATTAGTTTACCTACCCCAAAATTTTCTTTATACCTATTACTAAGGTCGCTATCGACATAGAAAAGATATAACTTTTATGAATAACTTTATGAAGGTGGCAGACAAACATACGGTCCACCAGAAATACCGGCGGTGACAGCAGCCCATGAACGTTTGCGACACCAGAGGCGACACTCTCATGCTGCCGACCCTGCAAAACCCCTTGATGACCCTTTTTAAAGAACCCCATACTATTTGCTGTAGAAACCGGCTCACGACCGCGAATAACTACTTCATAAGTTAATGTACTCTCATATGCCAAGAAATATTTAATTTTATTGAACAAGAAATATCTAATTTTATTAATATCCATTGCTAAACGGTTCTGGTAAGCACCGAATCACTCACAATTTTTATGACACGAATCACTTTCTCTATTCACATAGAACTACAATAGTATTCAGATTTTCCTGAAACAATACACAATTTATATAAAACTAAACCTACCGTGAATGGTTTGCATTCATACTATCTTTAAAACATTAACAACAATTTTACTTCTAACAAGAAGGTTCGTAACAATTTTACTAATGTGGGTATATTTTTTGCGTTAACGTTACTACACAGAAATATTAAAAACAATGAGGGTAGAATTTTTTCCTTAAGATGAACAATACAAAATTTAAATCTGACTATAAGCCAACCATTATATAATAAAAGATATTCTACTATTACAGTAACAACAATAACATAAAATACTGTAATTAAATTTGGGGACAGCTACGTTAATAAAATAATGTGTCAGAAAATTTTCAAATTTCGGAATACCCGTTTATCCAAAAAAATTTAAATGCAAAAAAATGTTCAAATTTCGGGCATCCAGACTCGCATAGGCCAAGGGCGTCTATTCCTTGAGGTAGCACGAATTTCGGGGGAGGCTACCTGCTAGCGGGAAACCCCTTACAATAAAAATTATTAATTACCTAGGAGTCACTAGACCCAGCAAATCTGTAATACCACAAATAAGCTATCAACTGCCAGGACAATTAATTAAGTTCGGGCGCCATGACACGCTTCTGGGAAGTCCAGAGTGTTCCCAGGAGTTCCCAGGCGGTTCAGTAGTTTAGGTAAGATAAGATAATTTGTCCTGGAGTCAATAATGCAAGTACTACAGAGTATTATTACTTTTATTGTAATTCCACAATATTTAAACTTATATCTAACTTAAAAACTATGTACTCATCCGGATTCTGGGGATGGGACTTCCTTCTTCCAGGATATGTAACAATATGGCTCTACGCCTATATTTTCAATAAATAGGTAGTTGCTTAGTTAATTGTTGCCATACAGGTACAGGCAGGGATTTCTAAACCCAAAATTGGAAGCTCATTCTGTAAAGAACAATAAATATTTTATAAACACCCTCTTCAACCTATAGATATTCCCTAAACTTTCCTTTGCTATTAATTTTTACTCCCCATTTTAAAACCCTTAATATAACAAAAGAACGTTACCCCCTTCATAAATTTCACAAACGCCTGCCTAATATAATAAAACATAAAATATTTTTTTGTGCACGAAATTACCCACACTTAATTGACTAAATAAAAATTACGCAATTGATGCTTACCAGAGCTTCCGTTGACAAATATATGAATTTATATTTCGTTTAAATACTTTGACTATTTAAGCCACTCACTGGTATTTCAGTGGAAATAATTTAGAGAATAATTACTTTCATATAAAATTTCTTCGACTGATGAAGTAGCAAAAATAAAATAATTTTAGTTAGTGCCTGATTCGTCGCATTCTACTAATGCGCACGCTTATTTATTGGGTGTAACAAAATTACCTATCCAAATTTCGTCACGTGACGTGGCATCAGTCAAGAAACATTACAAAAATGAAGAAAAAAAAATCACATGAATACTTTAACCGTAAAGCCGTTTTAAAGGTCATATTTTATCCTATTTTCACCCTTTCTATCGCTACTGAGCGGCAGTAGAAAGCGACAACGACAGCCAGAGAGGTGATTTGTGTTTGTTTTCCCACGGCGACCATGTTACCTCGAATTGCCGCGGTAAAAAATGAATTCTTTATGTCCGACAAAAAAATTTAAAAAAAAATTAAAAAATTTACCCCCCTTTTTTATTAAATATTTGTATTTGATTTCCGATGCCAAGTCATCCCATGACGGGCCGTGAGTCCAACACAAAGCCGCCTTGCTCCCCGAAACAAAGCGGCGAAGTGCCTAACCCGCAGTCCCCGCGTCAAAAAAGAAAAAACTGGATAAAATTGTCATCGGTAAAAACTAACAGTGCAACCGTGATGGTGTCAGTTTCCTTGACATCAAAACTGCAACTGTTTGTTTGCCGCGCACATCCTAGTAAAAAAAACACTTCGCATGATAAGGCGTGGTTCTTCTCTCTGCTGTCGAAGATGAAACTGTCTTTCTAGGCATAAAGTTAGACTCCAACTTGCAGTGGGGGCCTCATATCGAGAAACTCTCGGGCAGACTGAGCTCTGCAGCCTATGCCGTTAAAAAGATCCGACAACTGACAGACATTAGAACAGCGCGTCTTGTCTACTTTAGCTATTTCCACATTGTCATGACCTATGGCATACTATTATGGGGTAACGCTGCCGACATCGAATGTATCTTTGTGTTGCAGAAAAGGGCTGTCCGGGCTATCTATAGTATGAGGTTTCGGGAGTCAGTAAGATTAAAGTTTTAAGGATATCAACATCCTTACTGTGTATTCACAGTACATATATGAAAACTTATTATATACTCATAAAAATAACAGTAAATTTATTAAAAATAGTGATATCCATAACCTAAACTTAAGAAATAAGAATAAATTGGCTGTACCTAGATTTAGGCTTAATAAAATAAGCAATTCTTTTGCGGGCAATTGTATTCGAATGTACTATACATTGCCGACAGCCATAACAGGTTTGTCAGTTAATAAATTTAAAAAACTAGTAGAACTTAAATTGTGCCAGAAAGCTTATTATAGCTTTTTTTTTTACGTGAGGGAAAATCCTCATGGATGTTATACCGGACTCCTACCGAATAAAAAACCTCACGTAACGCCCAACAGCCTATGGTTGTGAGCCCCGGGTAAGCCCTCGGAAGGATGTCCCAGGACTCCCAACAGACCCACGGCCGCCACTGCGGTCGCGCCCAGGGGGAGGTTCGGGTGCTAGCCGCGTCTTTGGGGGGGTTTCGGTTGTGATCCCGCTTCTAAGGGGGGCGTGCGTGAGTTTCTCACGTCGCGCTGCCGTCACGGGCCTGCCTCTGTAAGGACGGTGAGCGACCCTCTCACCGTCCTCAGACCCCCGGTCATGGAGGCCGATAGTCCTCGGCGAAGACACGTCGGCGGCGCCCAGGCCGCCGACTGTGGAACTCGGGTGGGAGAGTTCTCTCCCGTAAGCTTATTATAGCATTAAAGACTTTCTAGAAGACAAGACTGCCTGGCAATGACACGAATTGCTCCTTTCTACATTAAAAAAAACTGTATTAGATACTAAGATGAATAAGAGGGACCGGACTGAGTTTCTTGGGGTGTTCTTCTCAGTCTGTAGCATTTCCGAACCCCCGGTAGAGTCACAAAAATTTTGACAAACCTAAATAATATTTTTTAAAATTTCAAAGGGAATAAATTTTATTTTATTTTATTTATTTATTTTATTTTATTCTGCCCCTGTCCACTAATGTATTACGCATATGAACGGTTTCACTTCCTCCAATTTAAATAAAGAGCGACTCCTTGTGATGTGACTACTGACACGCGAGGCGAAGAAAGGACTCTTCTATTATAAAAAAAAATGTCTACTAAATGCAAAGACTCGTGGCAGTCGGTGACATAAATCATTTCCGTAACAGGGATGTGTACGCGCAAATTACTGGACTATCGATAATATGGAATGCATGTGTACCTAATCGATACACAAAACATGGGCTTAATAATGGCTTTCGTACAAGGATTTCAGACAAGTCGCCATAGTAAATATTTTTCCTGATTAAAAGACCTCTCCAAAACCACCACACACCTTGCTATTCAAGCGGGTACCAAAATGCCCATCCTCCTTTCTGTTCAACGAGAATAATAATTATTATATGCCCACATGTCACCTTATAGTTAAATGTTCTACATTTGCCAAGTACAAAAAAGAAAATAATCGCTAGAGTTGACTAATTAATTAATTAATTAATTAATTAGTTTATAACTTCTGTTTTACATAAGAATTATATTTCATTTTATTAGCAAGAAGTAAGATGAAAAAAAGCGAACAAGTAATCTAAAAATATCATTTTACGCGGGAAACGAACAACGACTGTGCGCACTTCGCTCGGTCTGGCGTGTGGCGCCTTTTGCCGGTCGGCCACGAAGAGCCGCTAACGGCATACTCAGCGGTAGGTGATTGTATCACGACTTGACGATGACTACATCCAGCCATCAGATCCGGAATATATTAATGGTTCCAGTAATAATTTCACTGCCATTTAGATAATAAAGGACTTCCCCGTTGTAGAATTCACAGAGAGCACTCAGACCACGGTCTCTCTGGAGTCTAGCGTGAGGGACTCTGGACCCGAGATTGTTAATACCGAGCCTCGAAACCCGGACTTGGGGTTTGTAGATCATGGCAAGATTATTTGTAAAAATGTTGTTATTGTCTAGAAAGAGCTCAACATAATGTGTAGAACCTCAGAAGATAACACAGATATCATCACTCCTTCTTTATTTCACTTAACTAAGTAACTATAACTAGGAAACCTTATACACCGCGTGGCACAAGAAAGAACATTGCAACCAGTGTCTGGGACTTGCGACCCAAATTGTAGGTTTGAGGTGGCCACCTTACAATGCGCATAAACGCTCACCTTCCACCGCCAACAATGTTCCCCATTGCCCAATTACACTTTTACGTTTCTATCTAGCGACGTGAAGTTTACGACTGAGCCCCACAAAATGGCGTTGCCGCTTTTTATAAACATTCCCCACCCGTTGAATTCTCAATCTACCTTCATTGCCATTGCAAAAATCCAGGCAAAAACCACGAAACCTTACAAATGTAAGTACATTTTACCTACATAAGTCGAAAGACAGAAGTAGGTGGCGTTGTCAGAAAAATGGGCTCCCCCAGGGAAGTGTTCTGGCACCCATTTTATTCAACATCTTCAAACAGATGTTCCTCTACGCCGATGACTTAGCGCTGGCAACTCAAACCTAAACATTCGACAAGCCGAAGAACATCTTAGTTTGGCTCTGATGGGGTTGGAATTTTGGAAAGCTATTATACATCAAATGGACTAAAACCAAACGCATCACAAACTCAAGTGTGCGCCTTCCACCTCGCAGCCAGAATGCTAAACATAGGCTCAGGGTTACCTGGTCGGGGTCTGAGCTAGAGCACTGATTCCATGCAAGATTCTTGGTGTGGCATTGAACAGGACTCTAAGCTCCCACTGCCTGAATCCGTTCCATGGAAGGGTGACCACTTTGTGACTTTTATTTGAGAAAGTTTCCGTGCTTTCGAATATTGGTCGCCGTTCGTCCCGGTTACCAGTTGAATGGCAGTCGTTTACCCAAGTTACAAGCTTTATTCGGCTGCTTGAATTTTTTTAACTACAGGTAGTCACTACCTGTACCTATCCATTTCCACGCGGCAATATGGCTCAATTGGCTCACAAGGTGAAATGCAGGCATATAATGTGCCTATACTTACCCCTCGAATATAAAGGCGTGACGTGAATTCGTGTATGTACCTATGTCTGTAAGATTAAAAAATTTTAATAGACCCCCACATTTTCTACCTTTCATTTGGGAAATTTAGTGAGATTCCATTATAAACTAATCAATATGTTTAGATCATCCTCATCCTACAGCCTTAACAAAAACAAAGTACGCAGCAACAGAAGGAAGTATATTACCTACCTAGTTACTGAAAGTAGGTGTTTCGAGTGATCTTCAATCGAAAACTGTATTGAGTAAGATATTGAATTTGTTATTCAGGTCCTCCTGTCGTCAAAAAGCATGCACCGGTCCAGCAAAAGTTCTGTGAAGATATAACTACAGAAAAACTTAAAAAAGGTGAAAAAAGTAGAGCAAAAAATTACCAGTCTAAAATTGAAACTAATACAACTGTTGAAGACAAACCAGAGCAGGGAAATAAGGTCGTTGAAGCTTGTTGTATAGTAAAATCACCAATTCATACACTACAAAGTAATGAACCAATCACACCTGAAGATATCCTATCTGAAAATAAGATCAATGGACACCGAAATATTCAATATGATTCCTCCAAAAAATACTTATGCGACGCTTGTCCAAAATGTTTTAAGACAAATACAGAATTATTTAGTCATATTCGTACACACACAGGCGAGAAGCCCTATAGTTGTGATATTTGTAAGAAATGTTTTAATCATAGGGCGCATTTAGATAAACACATTCGTACACACACAGGCGAAAAGCCCTATAGTTGTGATATTTGTAAGAAATGTTTTGGTCAAAAGTGGTCTTTAGATACCCATATTCGTACACACACAGGCGAAAAGCCCCATAGTTGTTATATTTGTAAGAAATCTTTTAGTCAAAAGTGCTCTTTAAATAGCCATATTCGTACACACACAGGCGAAAGGCTCTATAGTTGTGATATTTGTAAAAAAAGTTTTAGTTCAAAGTGCTCTTTACATACCCATATTCGTACACACACAGGCGAAAAGCTCTATAGTTGTGATATTTGTAAGAAATGTTTTAGTCGCAAGCATCATTTAGATAGCCATATTCGTATACACACAGGCGAGAAGCCCTATAGTTGTGTTGTTTGTAAGAAATGTTTTAGTCACAAGCATCATTTAAATAGCCATATTCTTATACACAGGCGAAAAGCTCTATAGTTGTGATATTTGTAAGAAATGTTTTAATCATAAGGCGCATTTAGATCAACACATTCGTACACACACAGGCGGAAAGCCCTATTGTCGTGATATTTGTAAGAAATGTTTTAGTCTAAAGTAGTCTTTAGATACCCATATTCGTACACACACAGGCGAAAAGCCCTATAGTTATGTTATTTTATTCTTGTTATACAGGATGTTGATCTGCATTTGTGCATTACTTGCACACATGACTGTACTGCCTACACTCGTTGATATTTTGGGATAAAACGAGACACCTTTTTTTACACTTTTTTTTTTCTGCTTAAATTCTTTTCTATTTGCTATGGGAACTCTACTGCTTATACTAAACCAATATTAAGTGAAAAAATGGGGCAGTAAAATTAAGTTCTTAATAATTATTAAATAAAATAAATTTAAAAAGCAACTCGTATGAATCGGTTCTAAATATTCTAATAATACTATTACCTACATAGGTACATTTTCACCGTTCATTCAAAACCGTTTCTTCTTTGCCTACAGTTTAGTAGGCACATACAAATGTGTAGGCATAGGCAAAGGAGGCGGTGGCGGCGCGGCGCGTGTAAGTTACCCCTCCAACCCCCGCGCAGGAGCGAGCGGCTCAGGCGGCGCCTTTGATCGGTGAATTTGAAATTTTGAATTAATTAGTCGCTCGCCCGCGTTCAGCGTGAGTATAACCGCACGCGCCGATATCTACGTACTTCCTCGACAAGCACAAGGTCGTGGTACACAAGGCCTATCAGCTGATCGGCAAGAGCAGATTCTCAATTATTTTGAGGAAGAACCTCGAGCCAGTACGCGTGAAGCCGGTCGCCGTTTCGGTGTTCATCAATCGCGAACTAATGCATCCGTTCCATTTCCGACGTGTTCAAGAGTTGCATCCGCAGGACAATAACGCTCGGACAGTTTTTTGTCACTGGCTCCTTGAACATCAGGACGTGAACATTTTGTGGTCCGACGAATCATTGTTTACGCGCGTGGGCGTTTATAACGTCCACAATGAACATTGGTGGGCTCACCGACAACACAACCCACATGTTACTACGCGGGACTCGTTCCAGGTCCGGTTTAGTCTGAATGTGTGGGCTGGTATCATCGGTGATCATCTACTTGGCCCATATTTTATTGACGGTCGTTTGAACAGTGCTACATACTTGGTGCTACTCCGACATGTGGTTAATGAGATGCTCGATGACATTCCACTCGCATTTCATAGGGACTTGTACTTCCAACAGGACGGTGCGCCACCTCACTATGGACGCCAAGTGCGCGAATATTTAAGTGAAGTGTTTGGTACGCAGTGGATAGGCCGTGGTGGACCGGTAGCCTGGCCGCCGCGTTCACCCGACCTAACGCCCTTAGACTTTTATTTGTGGGGAGATATTAAAAGACTTGTTTACAATGAAGACATTGTGAGTGTTACACAATTACGTGAAAGAATTGTTTTGGCATTTGAACAAATAAAAACAAATGTGCTAGTGCTTCGCAGCTTAAAACGCAACTTAGTGCGCCGCGCCAATCTGTGCATAGACACTGGGGGTGAGCATTTTGAACAATTATTGCGTGTTACATGATTTTGTAAATAGGTATTTAAGCTTTGATTCTCAATTAATTCTGTAAATAAGTCGATTTAAAATTTTTAACTACGCCAGAAATGCTTCATTTCAGAATACTTTTCTCATACCTAATGTTTACTAACAGTACTTAATGTTTTTGTTTGCAATTGCATGATAAATAGCGTGTTTCTGCCGGTCCTAAGCCCTTGAAGTAGGAAGGAATCTTTTAAATCAACATAAACTCATCATCAAATCATTAATATCAAATCAAAAAAGTACATAAAGGTCACCGAACTTGTCAGCTGGAACTAAAAACTCATGAAACCTTATAACTAATGGCTCCTCTACACTGCCCGCAAAGTTCATACGCGAAGTACTCTAGAAACTTTGTCTAAGTTCGAAAAAAGTGCGTCACTACACACTCAGTGGTGTCAGTAGCCTGCGCACGCACATTGCCGCCGTTTGTAATGAACAAAGAAATTTGTGTGGCAGAGTTTCCAGGAACAACATAATTTGCTCCTGACCACTGTTTGACGCTGATAATTGGATCACATACACCAAAGCACTAATTATAGCTTAAATCACGCGCCGGCAAAGCACCGGCACACACGATGGCACACACGATGTCGGCCAAGTAGTGTAGAGAGGTACTTCGTGAACGCACTTCCCGCATCTTTGGGCCCATTGACTGAGGCGCAAAAATCGACAGCAAATAAAGTCGCCTGAGGGGAGGTATAGTTTTTGACGAGGTAAGCCGAAGTGCCTCTTTACACTATCGTATTCATTTAACTTCGTTCAACTTCGCGGGCAGTGTAGAGGAGCCATGAGATGCGATACGTAGCCGCATTATTTAGGTACCTACTATTGTCTAGCTTTAAGCCCAGGCCACACCGCCAGCGGGCGGGCGAGCGAGCTAGGCGGGCGGGTGAAGTGAGATATTGAAGTTATGCAAACTACGCGACATTGCCGAGCTAAACTATGGGGTTTACACCAAAAACTACATACGGAAGGGCGAACCGGGTAGTGCGGATGAGACTAGACACGTGGACACTGCTATTCGAATGACAAGCGACGACTAGTCTGAGTACCCGAAACGGGGAGGACGGTAGTTAAGCTAGCGAAGCGGGCGCGCCTAACGACGAAAACGAGTAGCTTCGCTCGCATCAGCCACGTAGGTTATTCGGCAGCTCGCAGTGTGCCTAGCTCGCTCACCCGCCCGCTGGCAGTGTGACTTGTGCTTTAGCGATGGCTCGGCGACGTAAACATTAAATACACGGGTGAAGATTTTTTCTTCGTAAATCATATTTCACTAAAAACAGGATTTTTGGGGTTTTTGTTATCTACTGTGTTGCTGTGTTGCTTGCAATCGATAATACCTATAGTACACTACGCACTGAAGGAGGCTTGTGCACGACCAAATCAACAGCTTGTATAATATTTTATTTCACCTATCTACACCTTCCTATTTAAAGAAATGTTTCAAGTTCCTTCATGATACGCACGACAGATGTTTGAGGTCATCGGAGAACATGAAATTGAAAATGCCACCGCATTCCACAAACTTTTTTTACCACTCGTTTATTGTGACAGCAGTCCGTTTGTGGAATAAGTTACCATTGGAAATTAGACGAGCTGAGTCATTACAGACGTTCAAAACTTGTATTAAAGACCATTACTTTGCAAATACCTAATTGATAATTTCTTCCGCTATATTATAAAATAAGTAGGTACTGGAATCATCTTAAAGTTGTACATATATGTATCTACCTATTTGAATATTTGTATGTACTTAAGTATGTTTATCATGTATCTGATCTGGTGTCTCTCCGACATAAAATATATAAAATACTAGCTGCTGCCCGTGGCTCCGCCCGCGTGGAATGTTGTTCCCGGTCACTTAGGGGTTTAAAAATAGATGTTGGCCGATTCTCAGACCTACTCAATGTGCTCACAAAATTTCATGAGAATCGGTCAAGCCGTTTCGGAGGAGTATGGCAACGAAAACTGTGACACGAGAATTTTATATATCAATATATATAATAAAATCGTAACAGGTCGCTGTCTGTACATGTAAGATAAATAAGAAAAAATATTATAGGGGGCTTTATGAACCAATAGAACCCAAAACAATGATTTTTAGAATTTTTGTCTGTTTGTCTGTATGTCTGTATATCTGTTTGTCTGTACTCAACCGATTGCAATGCGGTTTTTTTATTGTATTGAGGTTTGCTCCAGTTAACATTTAGCGTTTGTTTTATGTAAATCGGTTTAGAAATAAAAGAGTTATAACACTTTTAAGAATCAGATATTTTGAAAATTTTAATTGTAGGGGGTTTCTTTGAATGTGAGTGAACCTAAACTGGCGTGTTGGCTTAATCATAAAAGAGCTTAATGATTAAGACTATTTTTAAACAATTCTGTCCGCGCCGAAGGCGTGGACTGAATTGTTTATCTAATCTTATAATCATTAAGCTCTTTTATGATTAAGCAAACAGGGCAGTTTCAGACGCTGCTTGATGACTCTGATGAAGAAATACCTTTCCTTTCATACACTTTATGTGACGTAAACGAAGTTGCGGGCTCAGCTAGTTAGATATATATTTTATGTCGGAGAGACACCATCCTGGTCGACAACTTCAGTATTTTTTCCGAGCTTAGTGGGCGTTTGTGGGTGAAATGCGAGCATAAAACACAATGATCACTGTTTCACAATATTGTAATTGATTTAATTTTATGAAAATCACTTTCAACACTGAACTACACTGAATTATCCTTCACATAAGGCAGAGCAGCGGAGTCAAGGCACCGCTCTTATTTTTTCATAACCTCAACACGGTCCAACCTGACCGTCACCAAACTCAGCAGCCGCACACACCAACTCAACTGTGTTCCTTCCAAGCAAGCAATGGCTGCCTAGACTCCGCTCAAATACGTCATGTATTCTACTCTGTTTGATGGATACGTGAATGACAATTCAGCAAATTTTAATAAATTGATAACGCTTTTAAATTATAAAAATAAATTGACTAGTATCATAAAATTAAATGAACATTTCTAAAAGTAATTAAAAGGCAGACTAATTCAATATTGTGCGTTCTTCATGCAAACAGCCATCAACCAGACTTGTAGCTTCCTCTGACACGCTTCCCCCGACACGGTCATTCTGACCTTTCACACGTCCTCGTGTGATACCGAAGGCTGCGCCTCATTGGTATCTTCTGAAAAGAGACACTATCTATAGTTCGGCCACTCCTGCTAAAACATCGTACATCTTATCATCAGCCCCTCATTAATAAGAGCCCTGAATAACAGTAGCTTAGGTCGCCATCAACTCTGATTGCCACATAATGAAGCCTGTAGGAATAGTCATCTCACCACCATTATACTATAAAGGCCATCTCGCCTTACCCTAGCCGTTCGCCATGCAGTGGCCAACTCACCAATGCGATATAAATTAAATAAATAAATACAGTGGCCAACTCGCCAAACAATATATTCCTTCAATACACTGGCCAACTCGCCAAACATATTCCTCATAAAAATACTTAAATACACTGGCCAACACGCCAAACAATATATTTCCATAAATAAATACTTAAAAACATTGGTCAGCTCGACAACTTGCCTTACAGAGGCCAACGCCTCTCACCGTATTAAAATACTTAAATGAATACAGTGGTCAGATCGCCTTACTCCAACAACTTCAAAAGACAACAGGATTAATTTCAACAGGCAACACTTATTTTGTATTATCACTCGCTGTTCAGTGCTCAAGACTGGTAAAGCTGCATTTGCACGAAAAGTATAGGCTAATGGTATTAAAGAGAAATGAAAAAAAAAAGAACTTGATTGTGTGTATATTTGCACCGGATAAACAAACACACACTTGATCTCGATATCTTTTTATTATTACTTACATCGAAATTTTCACCCTGATTAACTCACGTATCAAGGAACCATACAATGTTCTTACAATCATTTTGATACCAAATAACTTTTCTAATGTAGAATAATTATTTTAATTTAAAATTCTTAAGTGATAAAAATATCCACGATATGTAAAACTGTCATAGGTACCTATTGTCATGTCAGATATCAGATTTTTTTTACTTATCTGTCTTGTTTGCCTTTGGCGTAGTGCTGTCTAACCAAAACCATTTGCCGCCTCTTTAGTAATACCTACTGAAAGACTGCCATGAGCATTCAGATATTAACATAGACAAGTCTAGTCTGCAAAGTAGGTCGCAATCTACCACAACCTAACAATTTTAAGAAAGACGCTTTCTTTAAATACGGGACAATCAGCACCAGAATCAAATTGCACAATTTCATACCATACATGCTAATTCGCTTCACAAAATCACAACGCAGCTAGCCCGGCCTTTTCTCTAAGCACCGCGAAGCTACGTGACTCTAGGCACCGCACTCGTAGCTACAGGAACCCACGAAGTGCCGATCGTGTTGGTACTCGCAGAGATCTGGGCTATTTGTTGCTTCATGTATTCGACTGAAACAGGCATAAAATTTATAGCTAAGTTTTCCACAATCATAACGTTTCATCGAAGCAGAACTTAACCTATGAAGTTTATCATCTTGTGCACTGCTTGCATGCAAATGTCCTTGCTAGGTACCTATGTCTTTTTTATAAAGCCATACAGATAAAGCTATTGATTCACTCTACATTTTAGAGCGAGTAAATCTGAGAAAAGCACATCGCAGCCGAACCTTGCATAGCCTTACTAAGAATAATAATAAACTACTACTTCCCTGTATATACAATGATCGAATATGCAGATATACACCGTTGCCAGCCAGGCCCGGTAGTCAGAAAAAAAACATCGAAATTTTCACCCTGATTAACTCACGTATCAAGGAACCATACAATGTTCTTACAATCATTTTGATACCAAATAACTTTTCTAATGTAGAATAATTATTTTAATTTAAAATTCTTAAGTGATAAAAATATCCACGATATGTAAAACTGTCATAGGTACCTATTGTCATGTCAGATATCAGATTTTTTTTACTTATCTGTCTTGTTTGCCTTTGGCGTAGTGCTGTCTAACCAAAACCATTTGCCGCCTCTTTAGTAATACCTACTGAAAGACTGCCATGAGCATTCAGATATTAACATAGACAAGGCTAGTCTGCAAAGTAGGTCGCAATCTACCACAACCTAACAATTTTAAGAAAGACGCTTTCTTTAAATACGGGACAATCAGCACCAGAATCAAATTGCACAATTTCATACCATACATGCCAATTCGCTTCACAAAATCACAACGCAGCTAGCCCGGCCTTTTCTCTAAGCACCGCGAAGCTACGTGACTCTAGGCACCGCACTCGTAGCTACAGGAACCCACGAAGTGCCGATCGTGTTGGTACTCGCAGAGATCTGGGCTATTTGTTGCTTCATGTATTCGACTGAAACAGGCATAAAATTTATAGCTAAGTTTTCCACAATCATAACGTTTCATCGAAGCAGAACTTAACCTATGAAGTTTATCATCTTGTGCACTGCTTGCATGCAAATGTCCTTGCTAGGTACCTATGTCTTTTTTATAAAGCCATACAGATAAAGCTATTGATTCACTCTACATTTTAGAGCGAGTAAATCTGAGAAAAGCACATCGCAGCCGAACCTTGCATAGCCTTACTAAGAATAATAATAAACTACTACTTCCCTGTATATACAATGATCGAATATGCAGATATGCACCGTTGCCAGCCAGGCCCGGTAGTCAGAAAAAAAAATTATCACGATATTAGGTTGGCTGGTCACTTGGTCAGCGCCTCTACTAGTAGTCTCATGCTGGTTTGTAGCGTATCAAACAGCGCGCTTCATTCATTCCATCATTTGTCATACTTAGTTGCAAACCCATTATGCAAAATTTGTAGTTACTCAAACGTCGTGAAAACTTGTTTCGATCACACCGATCCCACTTCTGATGTCGGAGAGACACCATCCTGGTCGACATCTTCAGTATTGTTTCCGAGCTTAGTGGGCGTATGTGGGTGAAATGCGAGCAAATGTGAATGTGATTTTAGATTAAGGGTCGCGTACAAAATGAAAGTGAAAAGGTGTCCCAAGTCGATACGTAGTTAAACCTATATTCTATTTATTAGCAATCGTAAATTAATCATCCAAGACGGTATCACTTCAAAAAAGGAGGAGGTTCTCAATTTGTCTGTGTTTTTTTTATGTATGTTAAGCGATATTTTCGTCAATTATAGACGGATTTCAAAATTTATTATTTCGTTGAATAGGGTTTACTTCTGAGGTGGTCCCATTTTCACCAGGTCAGGATCTGATGATGGGATCCAGGAGAAAACGAGGGCAACCACCGAAAATTGTAGGGACTAGTGCGCTTGTTCACTTTTTAATTAAGTGCTTTAATGTTCTACACTTTAATGAAGGTCTGGCTGGAGTCGACCTGATGATAGAGTCGAAAGACAGTCGAGGGCATTCCTTAACAATTTACAGCAGTTACCTTGTGTTTGGGCTTGATTGATTTGTATTGATGAGAACTTTACACCTAGATTGAAGGATCCGACGTAAAAAAAAGGAAGTTCTCAATATTTTATGTATGTTCATCGATATTTCGTCAATTATAGACGAATTTCAAATCTGTTTTTGTTGGATAGAGTTCACTTCTGAGGTGGTCCCATTTTAACCAGATCAGGATCTGATGACGGGATCCAGGAGAAATCGAGGGCAACCACCGAAAATTGTAGGGACAACTAGTGCGTTTGTTAACTTTTTAATTCTGTGCTTTAATGTACTCAATAAATCAAAATATTTAGTAAAACTTTTATTTTGTATGCAAATTATGATATTAAACAAGTTTGTAATGCTGGCACAATACTATCATTTGTTTGTAATGGTACATTATTCATTGTAGATTTCTGTACAGATGAAAAATCGTTAATGTGAATCATGGAAAATTGATCGTTACGTTAATGAAAATTAATTAAAATTTGTTGTGCTTACGGTTACAAATGGCAAAACCTTGTCGTTTGCAACGATTAGCAATGTGTCCACTGCCAAAACAGTTGAAATAAACCTTTAAAAGTCAATAATTGCAGGTTATGTTCGTGACTTTTACACATTGGACAAGACTTTGTTGTAATAAGTGTTGGTACCTACTTGTGTTGTGATCATTATTAATTATTTTGTAAAGAAACCATTGATTTGTGTTTTATTTGATTCTTAATGGGTAATTTAATGTAACCATGTTTGAACTACGTTTTACCATTTCTCAATCAAATCAGCTCGGCCACGTAGAAAACTGTTAAAAGGTTCTAATGTGATGACTTCATTTTTGTCTAACGAGTATAACAGTCATACTCTTCCTACTTACGAAATGAGGTCTGAGCCAACTTAATGGTGACTATGTGAATAAGCACGAGTATCCCAGTGCTTGACAAGTTCCCCAAGTGATTCTAGTGCTCGTAAATTCTTATTTAAAGAATCAATCAAACCCTTAATGTTGCTGGAATATTCCTTTGCTATCGGTTTGATATTTAACAATGCTGAAACATGGTTATGAATCAACAATCGCTTGTTATCGAAACGCTCACAAAGAAGATCCCATGCAATTTAATAGTTTTTAGCACAGAATTCAACTGAATTTATAACTACCAAAGCTGGAACTCACTCAGGTAATGAAAGGACATCATTCATTTTGGACTAAAAACTGAAAGTGCCGGCCAGAAAAAGAAAATGTAATATTCGCATAGAACACACAATTCCAAAAAATACTACTACATTAACCCTGTGCGCGCTATGGTTTTTTTGTTACATGCTTTTAAAATTCGCAAAAAATGTTATTTCGATGGTGTCATTCTTATTGATATGAGCAGTTGAATAGTGATTTATTTTATTAGTTATGTCTTTCAGCTCACATACATATAATTATACCTGTTTCTCCGAAGGGTAAGGCAGAGGCATATTTTATGCCCAATTTTGATTTCTCGTTCCTTCATAAAGGCGCATGTAAAATAAAGATAAAGAGTATTTTATTGTAATATAAGAAATAATTTATTATTCCTAATACTCTACGGGCCACACAGATGGAAGTTACAATTTACAACAAGTTCAAACTTGTTGATGACCCAATGTCATATAAGCCTAATAAACATGGCAAGTACCTATGATCATTTTAATGGTACAACATTTTGGAATAGCAACAGCGCTTCACTTATATTATATTTATAAATAAGTGAAGCACGAAGATATCTACCATTTAAATGAAAAATCAAACAATATTAATTGTAACCATTTCATTTAATTATACTTGTCTTAATCGAATATATACATCATCTAATCCTATTGCAGGTGGAGTGAGGTACGGGTCATGTTTGGCATAACCCATATACCAGACTATGGTCATAGTATGAGAGCAGCGTCCAATAGTCCTCTTACCAATAATGCATTTTGTGACTGCTCTCGAGAACAAATTGTAAACATGGCTCAGGAGTGAGATGGGTCTGTAATTCCTCAGCAAGGTCTTATCACCTTTCTTGAAGAACAGAGCCACCGCACTCCCGTTCCACGCTTCAGGTGTTTGTCCCTGTTGGAGGACGGAATTAAACAAATTCGTCAGCTCGTTGAGTACCGGAGCCCCCCCCCCCCCGACTTCAGTAGTTCAGTTGTAATTCCGTCCTCCCCAGGGGACTTGTTGTTTTTAAGTTGCCCGAGAGCCGCCCTCACCACGCCCTAGTCGGAACTTCCTCGGTATAGTGGCGCGATAGTGGGGCTCGGTGGTCACAATTAGTAGGAACCGTCGGCCTTTTTGTCCGTGATGCATACATGTCTCTGTAAAAGCTCTCAATTTCCTCGAGAATCTCGAACCTTGAGGTCACAGTTCTGCCATCCGCTGTCTTCAGTTTCGTCCGACGGGGTCTTCCAAGCTGTTGGCCAAATACTTTGGTACCCCTGTTCTGCTCGATCGCTGCCTCGACGATGCTGGTGTTATTGCGTCTAAGGTCGCGTCGTATCAGCTTTCGGATTCTGAGATTTAGATCCCGCTGGTCTGACGAAGACGAGTGCGTAGATGGCGTTTCCCGTCTTATTCTCATAAGTTCGAGAGTCTCGGGCGAGAGCTTAGAGCACCTGGTATTGCTTTTTCCGGACAAAAACCTTCGGGACACTTGCTGTAGCGTCCTGACCACATTGTCGGCCTTATCGTGAATATTGCCAGTGGTTTCCAGCAGATCGAAACGATTTTCAAGTGCTAACTGGAACCTCTCAGCCCCTGAGGCTAACTGGAGCGCGGTAGGTCGGAGAGTAGGCTTCATCATACGGGCCCTATCAGCTCGGAAGTCCAAATTCAGAGATACTCGTACAAGTCGGTGATCACCACCGGTATTAAACCTGTTAACCACGAATACATCTCTAAATATACATTTCTGTCCGTCATGATGAAGTCTATCTCGTTCCTTGTGACCTTGTCAGGGCATCGCCAAGTCCATTTTCTGTGGGGCTTCTTCTTAAAGAAAGAGTTCATCAAGAAGAGCCCCTGAGACTCAAGAAAACTGACAAGCATATGACCCCGGTCATTTCTGCGCCCCACACCAAAGGGGCCGATCTTCATTTCGCCGCGTTCTTGTACTCCCACTTTGGCATTAAAGTCCCCCATCACAACGCTGTAGTGAGTCTTGGCAGTACCATGTAGTGCTTCTGCTTTTGCTATGTCCTCGAACACGGTCTCGACTGCCTCGACAGTGCTTTTCGAGGTCGGGACGTACACTTGTATCACCTTCAGGGTGTACCTGTGGGTGAGTCTCAGTATTAAGTGCGCTACCCGAGGCGAAACACTGCTGATCTCCACAACGCTGCTAACGAGGTCCTTTTTCACCATAAAGCCGATCCCGCCCTCGGAAGAATGTCTTTTGTCACCTTCCCGAAAGTAAAACATGTCGCCTGATGCAAGGGTTAGCGTGTCCTCCCCCTTTCTTCGGACCTCGCACAATACTGGATGTGCCAGTTAATACGACCTAGTTCCACCTCGAGTTCGGTGAGCCGCTCGTCCAGGCGCAGAGTAAAAACAAATCACTATTCAAGTGATGAAATATATCAAAATACATCATCAAAATAACATTTTTCTCGTATTTTCAAAGCATGTAACAACAAACCATGGCACGCACAGGGTTAATGTAGTAGTATTTTTTGTTAGAAATTGTGTGTTCTATGCGAATATTACATTTTTTTTCGGGCCGGCCGGCACTTTACTATTTTTAGCTACAAGGTTAAATTTTATTGAATTATTTTATGAAGATTATAATTACTATTTTTTTTTGCAATTATTAAGTTTAAATATTCGTATTGCTAACTACTATACAGCATTATTGGAATGATTTTAATGATGAACATTAGTTTACCTACCCCAAAATTTTCTTTATATTACTAAGGTCGCTATCGATATAGAAAAGATATAACTTTTATGAATAACTTTGTGAAGGTGGCAGACAAACATACGGTCCACCAGAAATACCGGCGGTGACCGCAGCCCATTAACGTTTGCGACACCAGAGGCGACACTCTCATGCTGCCGACCCTGCAAAACCCCTTTATGACCCTTTTTAACCTCTTTAATGTCCATTCGATCCTTTACTATTTGCTGTAGAAACCGGCTCACAACCGCGAATAACTACTTCATAAGTTAATGTACTCTTTATAGACTCTCTAGAAGTGAATATCGTATATGTCGTCATAAATTTACGACGACGTCATAATTTTAGGGTCGGCAGCGCGAGTGTGGCGCCTCTGGTGTTGCAAACGTTCATTCTTTTTTCTTCTTCTTTGTTTGGGCAAGAAATATTTAATTTTATTGAACAAGAAATATCTAATTTTATTAATATCCATTGCTAAACGGTTCTGGTAAGCACCGAATCACTCACAATTTTTATGACACGAATCACTTTCTCTATTCACATAGAACGACAATAGTACTCAGATTTTCCTGAAACAATACACAATTTATATAAAACAAAACCTACCGTGAATGGTTTGCATTCATACTATCTTTAAAACATTAACAACAATTTTACTTCTAACAAGAAGGTTCGTAACAATTTTACTAATGTGGGTATATTTTTTGCGTTGAAAGTTACTACACGGAAATATTAAAAACAATGAGGGTAGAATTTTTTCCTTAAGATGAACAATACAAAATATGAATATGACTATAAGCCAACCATTATATACTATACTATACTATACTATCTTCACGCCAAATCCCTTGCGGGGTAGGCAGAAAGAACCGAGCGCCACACGGCACGGTCACCTCACTCGTCTCTTCAACTTTCATTTTTCTTTTCATGCATGCACGTCGGTTCCTACGACTCTTGACACCACCCTCCACTAACACATGATTAATTTGGTCGTGGTAGGTGTGTCGTGGCCTTCCCCGACTCCTACGTCCATCCACTTTCGCGTTGTATATCTGTTTTGTCATTCTTTCATCTCCCATTCGTTCCACATGCCCGAACCATCGTAGCATGCCCTTCCTAACTTTAACACCGACACTCTCTTTCAGACCAACTCTCTTTCTTACATCTTCATTCCGAACGCGATCTGCGAGCGTTACTCCGCAGATTTTGCGTAGCGCGCGCATCTCGACCGCGTTTATTCTACTTTCATGCGTTTCCTGCCATACCCAACTCTCGCTTCCATACGTTAGCGTAGGTATCAGCACCGCATTGTGTACTGCGAGCTGGGCCTTTTGACTTAAGGCCTTGGTACCTAAAAGTTTGCCTAACGCTCCATTCACACTATTTCCCGCAGTTACCCTCTTTTCTACATCAGCGGTGTACCGTCCATCCCTGCTAAATGCACATCCAAGATATACAAACTCATCCACCTGTTCCAGCACTACATCATTTACAGTTATCCTGGCATTCGTTCTGTCCTCTTCTCTTTCGAATACCATCACTTTCGTTTTAGTCGCGTTCAAAGGTAAGCCTCTCATTAGACAATCATCTTTCATCGTTGTGACTAGTGACTGTAGTTCTGATGGCGATTCGGCTATGAGCACGGCATCATCTGCATACAGCAAACAGTTCACAAGTAAGTCACCCATTCGCAATCCAACACTCATCGATCTTACTCTCTTAAGACAATCGTCCCCTGTCTGACGCCAATGTTGACGTTAAACCAGGGAGACAGGCTGCCGCTCACCCGCACACATGCCGTACATCCCACATATGTAGACTGCACAGCACGAAGCAGCGCACCATCAATCCCGTATCCTGGCAATATATCCCAGAGATCCTTTCGTACAACTCTGTCAAATGCTTTCTCCATGTCCACTAAACCGCAGAAAACCTTCCGGCCTACAGCCAGCTGCTTCTCTACAATGTTGCGGAGCGAGAAAACTTGGTCCATACATCCCCTTCCATTTCGGAAACCACCCTGCGCCTCCCACAGTAATCCGTCAGATTCCACCCTCATTCTCCTTTCAATAATTTTGCCATACACTTTAGCTGCTATACTGATCAAACTGATGGCCCTATAGTTGGCGCACTCCATACGTGAGCCCTTGCCTTTATACAAGGGCACGACGATAGCACGCCTCCAGTCCATTGGGACCCTTCCAGTCTTCCAGCATAGATTGCTCAATGACCAGAAGGCGTCCCGGACGCAAGGACCACCTAATTTGATCATTTCAGCAGATATCCTATCAAATCTCGCAGACTTTCCATTTTTCAAGCTTCGTATTGACCATTCAATCTCTTCCAAAGTAATATCTCCGCTTGATGCTTGCACCGCAAGATCAGTCATCGCCTCCCTCACAGTGCCCGCAGATATTCATACATTTCTCCAAAGTACTCATTCCACCGCTCTAACACCTCTAAGGGGTCCGCAAGAATGTCCCCAGCTTTACTCTTTATCTTATCCATTCTGGAAACTGACGAACAGCTCCGAGACTTCTTGACCTCCCTCCAAAAGAGTTTGGTATTCGTCTCGAAGTTCCTCGTCAGCTTCTCTTCCGCAATCATATTTATTCTTTCACGCTTCTCTTTCACTAAAGCTTTGGCTTCATTCTTGCAGAGGCGGTAAATTTCTTTCTTCGTGTCTTTCATACTGTCATTCAGTTGCAAAGATGAGACATAATCCAACCACGCTTTCTTCTTTCTTGCTACGCAGGATTGAACTTCTGCATCCCACCAGGCATCATCGTTCGAATGTTCATGTCTCTTTGCACTCCCACATGCTTCTTTTGCACTATCCACTATACTTTCTTTCATAATATTCCAGCATTCATCCACATCTAAGTCGGAAAGGCTCGCGTTTGCAAGCCTTTCACTGACTAAGCCAACATACATACTCCTTACGCTTTCATCTTCCAGTTTTTCACTCTTTATCCTTTCATAGTCTCCGAAAGGGACACGCACTCGCCAGTGCCTCCACTTCTTGAAAAGACCAACAAACCGGCTTACCACCAGGTAGTGATCAGTTTCAAGAGTGGGGCCTCTGTAGGCTCTTGTATCCCTTATAGCCTGTCGAAGACGATTGTCTATCAAAATCAGATCAATCACACTTTTTTCTTCCTTCCGTCTCCATGTATACGTGTGGATATCTTTGTGACGGAACAAACTGTTCGCCACAAGGAGGTCTCGTTCCAAGCATACGTCTAAGATTGACTTACCAGCATCATTCGCTCTCTTATCTCCATACGGACCAAGGACAGCATCGAAGCCATCTCGCTTGGTCCCCACCCATCCATTCAAATCACCACAAATGATCAACTTTTCATTCCCGTCAGCCAAATCGAGGACGTCCCTAACGGATTCCCAGAACTCCGCGAGCATTTGGGGATTAGCCGAGCTGACGGGAGCATAGGCTGCGACCAAAAAAACTCTCGTAATCACCAGTTTTATACGTACCCACAGGAGTCTTGGGCCTACCAATCCATAATCTTTCACTCCAGAGGCCAAACGGGAGGAGAGCAAGACACCCACTCCCTTACTGGCATGATCCTCTTGGTCCACTCCGGACCACAAAGCAATTATTCCGCCAGGAAGATCGTCGATGCCGCTACCCTTCCGCTTAGTCTCTGTGACACACAATACATCCAGGCATCGCTCTTTCATTACATCCATCAATTCATTCATCTTACCTTCCATACCACCACGCACATTCCACGTGCCTATCCGGCACTCGGCTCCTCGCATCCCGCCAGAGTTGGCGCTGCGTGAAGGGTGGCGGCCCCCTTCGCCGCGTGCGCATGCAGTCGTACCGACGAGGGCATACCGGTACGCGTCGCCTTGGGGGGACGCCCTAGCCCTGTCGGCACTCATCGGTAGTGTTTTGTTTCGCGTTTTCGCCATTATATAATACAACCATTATATAATAAAAGATATTCTACTATTACAGTAACAACAATAACATAAAATACTGTAATTAAATTTGGGGACAGCTACGTTAATAAAATAATGTTTTAGAAAATTTTCAAATTTCGGAATACCCGTTTAGCCAAAAAAATTATGTAAATGCAAAAAAATGTTCAAATTTCGCATAGGCAATCCAGACTCGCATACGACAAGGGCGTCTATTCCTTGAGGTAGCACGAATTTCGGGGGAGGCTACCTGCTAGCGGGAAACACCTTACAATAAAAATTATTAATTACCTAGGAGTCACTAGACCCAGCAAATCTGTAATACCACAAATAAGCTATCAACTGCCAGGACAATTAATTAAGTTCGGGCGACATGACACGCTTCTGGGAAGTCCAGAGTGTTCCCAGGAGTTCCCAGGCGGTTCAGTAGTTTAGGTAAGGTAAGATAATTTGTCCTGGAGTCAATAATGCAAGTACTACAGAGTATTATTACTTTTATTGTAATTCCACAATATTAAAACTTATATCTAACTTAAAAACTAGGTACTCATCCGGATTCTGGGGATGGGACTTCCTTCTTCCAGGATATGTAACAATATGGCTCTACGCCTATATTTTTAATAAATAGGTAGTTGCTTAGTTAATTGTTGCCATACAGGTACAGGCAGGGAATTCCAAACCCAAAATTGGAAGCTCATTCTGTAAAGAATATTTTATAAACACCCTCTTCAACCTATAGATACTCCCTAAACTTTCCTTTCGCTATTAATTTTTACTCCCCATTTTAAAACCCTTAATATAACAAAAGAACGTTACCCCCTTCATAAATTTCACAAACGCCTGCCTAATATAATAAATTTACAAAAAATATTTTTTGTACACGAAATTACCCACACTTAATTGACTAAATAAAAATTACGCAATTGATGCTTACCAGAGTTCCGTTTACAAATATATGAATTTATATTTCGTTTAAATACTTGGACTATGTAAGCCACTCACTGGTATTTCAGTGGAAATAATTTAGAGAATAATTACTTTCATATAAAATTTCTTCGACTGATGAAGTATTAAAATAAAATAATTTTAGTTAGTTCCTGATTCGTCGCATTCTACAAATGCGCACGCTTATATATACGTCTTAAATCCCCCAGAAACCCTTTCCATCAACTTCCCCTTCTTTGACACTACTAGGATAGGTACACCCAACTAACTACCTAACTATAACTACCTATAAGCATGTAAATAATATGCTTATAGCGCCTACCAAATATTTATAGCAATTCACTTGCGTGTAACGCTACACCCCTCTGCTTACAGAGGGGCATCCGAGAGCGGAATGACGCAATTAGGTTTACCTACAATTCCTTCAGGAGTTCAGGGAGGGGGCAGCCCATCAAGCCCCCCCGTGGAGAGTCCCGATGTAACGGGGCGACCCTTTGCCGGGCCGCAGTGATTTATCCACCGGCCTACCCTGCGACCCGATTAAGGCGAGGCGGAACACCGCGGGGTTTAGTGGGTAGGATGGTCCCACACAACGGGCCGTGAGTCCCACACAAAGCCGCCTTGCTCCCCGAAACAAGGCGGCGAAGTGCCTAACCTGCAGTCCCCGCGCAAAAAAGAAAAAAACTGGATAAAATTGTCATCGGTAAAAACTAACAGTGCAACCGTGATGGTGTCAGTTTCCTTGACATCAAAACTGCAACTGTTTGTTTGCCGTGCACATCCTAGTAAAAAAACACTTCGCATGATAAGGCGTGTTTCTTCTCTCTGTCCCTGTCCCACTAATGTATTACGCATATGAACGGTTTCACTTCCTCCAAACTAAATAAAGAGCGACTCCTTGTGATGTGACTATTGATATGCGAGGCGAAGAAAGGACTCTTCTATTATAAAAAAAAATGTCTACTAAATGCAAAGACTCGTGGCAGTCGGTGACATAAATCATTTTCGTAACAGGGATGTGTACGCGCAAATTACTGGACTATCAATAATATGGAATGCATGTACTTAATCGATACACAAAACATGGGCTTACTAATGGCTTTCGTACCTACAAGGATTTCAGACAAGTCGCCATAGTAAATATTTTTCCTGATTAAAAGACCTCTCCAAAACCACCACACGCATTGCTATTCAAGCGGGTACCAAAATGCCCATCCTCCTTTCTGTTCAACGGGAATGATATTATATGCCCACATGTCACCTTATAGTTAATGTTCTACATTTGCCAAGTACAAAAAAGAAAATAATCGCTAGAGTTGAGTAGGCCTTAATAGCTTAATTGGATAAGCATCTGTCCTGGCAAGACAAAAGAGGCAGGTTCGAGTCCTGTTCAAGACTGACACAATGTTTCCATCAATGCCATTTATCGTCCCACAGAAATATAGTTAAATATGTCAATCCCTACTAATACTATAAATGCGTAAGTAACTCTGTCTGTCTGTCTGTTACGCTTTCACGCCTAAACGGCTGGAGTGACTGAGATGAAATTTGGTATAGAGATAGTTCGAGGCCCTGGAAAGGACATAGGCTACTTTTTAACCGACTGCGCAAAAGGAGGGTTATGATTTTACGCGATAACGACTTCTACGCGGTCGAAGCCGCGGGGAATAGCTAGTAAACTGTATTTCTGTTGAGGGCTACGACATTCTACAATAGGGAGACAGATTCTACAGACAATCGTACTAATTACTGCCCGTACAATAACGCCATACTGCCATCTGTTACACTGCGACGTCCAATCACACTACTCTGTGACGAGGTGAAATCTTGTTACATATTCAGCGGTTGAGCTATTAAAATTGCTTTGCAGCGATGGTATATTCTGGACTGTCAATTATATTAAATTCTGCAGTTGCTGAGCAAGAACCGTTAGAAGATGACTACATCCAGCCATCAGATCCGGAAGAGCATTCAAGTGTCGTCGAGAAAGAAGAAAGCGAAGACATGCTTGGTAAGTTCACTTTTGTCATTCATGTTTGTGATAAATCTAAAAACTATTGCACCGATTTTCAGCTTTGTTTACCAAGATGTGGGACCTTGGTATTTTGTTCCACCAATGGACATCAGGATCATACTGGGATCTCAGAGACTACCAGTTGGAATTCAAAAATTCTTTCACAGTTTGATAGTACGTTTATTTAGGATGGCTACATGCTATATAATTTCACACCAAGGCTGGATTCGACCAAAATCGGAGTAAAGCTCTACTAGAGAATAACTTGTACATCTACATTAATATTATAAAGAGGAAAGATTGGATAGTTTGTTTGCATCGAATAACTTCAACGTTTACTCGCACAGTCAACGTATTCCGAGAGTCCAGATTCGCGCGTGTTAGATTCGTCTCGTAGAGGGAGGGTATATCAATACATACATACGGTCACGCCTTTTATCCCTGAAGAGAGAGAGAGGCATATTCTGTAAGGAGGGTATTAGCTAACAAATTATGAAATAAAAAGAAATGAAAATGAGATAAAAAATATCTTTATTCTTGTCAAGATTTCCGATTCTACATTTACCGCCAGATTCGCAATAGGTAGAGCCTGTTAGAAAGAACCTGGCAAGAAAACTTTTTGAAGAAGAATTTTTTTTTAAAAAGAATTTTTTTTCGGCGGTAGGTGTGAAAAAAGTGAAGACATAAAATTTTGCTCAAATTAATTTAATTTATTTTTATGTGATTTTAACTATAAAATCATAGTTAGAAGTAATCTACATTTAACAAATAGAGTGTACTCACATTTGTGACCATATATGTGACAATAGAGGGCTATTGGACACCACCTGCCAGCTTCAAAACTATTCACATTTCATAAACAGTAAGCAGTTTTGCTTTTATATTTATAATAACACAACAGAATGTCACAGCAGCTTGAAGAGATCCAGACGGCACAAAAGAGTCTCGAGGAGAGTTTCTTCAAAAAAATGGATGAGCTGCAGGCCCAATTGCATGTTGGTGGTTCAGCAAAAGACACAGTGGCCAGGGTTGCAGAGGAGTTTCGCACCTTCCGTGAACTTATATTTAACATTCTTGGCTTATTACGGACACAAATAGCTGAGTGTGCCAAGTCTGTTGATATTGTTGACACTTGGCAGCGCAGGAAGGGCCTTGTTTTCTCCGGTATCCCTGAAGCTGAAAAGGAGAATTGCACAAGCACAATGGTTGGAATTCTGCAGAGTAGGATGGCCTTGAAGGACATTACGGCTGCGTCAATTACATCATGTCATCGTCTCGGAGCTGCTAAGGTGGGCCACCATCGTCCCATTCTTGTCAGATTTGGCACTATGAGCGTAAGGTCGGTGTGGAATTCTAAGACCAAGCTCAAGGGATCTTCAGTGTCCATTAAAGAATTCTTGACTAAAACACGACAGTCAGTATTCACCAAGGCACGACTTCACTTTGGGCTGCGTTGCTGCTGGACTCAGGATGGCAATATAATGTTAAAAACGCGTGATGGGAAGCGTCACAGAATCACCACTCCAGAGCAACTCAACGTGGTCATAGAGAAGTATCCAAAGTCTCCATCTTCTGTAAATGTTAGTGATAAGTAATGCGACCACAGCTTTTGGGTAGAATATTTTGTAGTCATAGAACCCGTATCTATTTACTTTTGTTTCTAATGTTATGTTTCTTCTATGCATGTTACAGTGTGTTTTTGTACTTGATATTTTGATTGTTCAGACTTAAAACTTAACAATGTTATTTGTTATGGTTGTTTTCTAGCAAAGATTTGCATGGTAGACAAAAGTTTTTTTTCTATTTTTATAAATTGCTTGTCTTGTAGCGATGCGCGATTGTGAATGATTTGATTCGAATTATTCGACTTAATAAATCATTCAACTCATTCGAATGAACTATGAAATTAGTAACTAATTTGTAGCAAGGACTTATACTCGCCGCCTCGGTGTCGACAGGATTCTGCCGATTCTTTTCATGCGAATAAGCGACGGCGCGCCGTCACTTATTCGAATAAACCGAATTCGCGAATGATTGACGAAGTTAGTAGGTAACTAATCTTCCTCAATTCCCGGAGGCAGAGTCGACAGACGACAACCGTTTCCCGCCGCCGCCCGGTGCCTATTCGCTAAGATCTTCTAAACTACCAAACGGATTTTAAATGCGCTAGTTAGGTAGGTACCTACCAAAAGCATTTCAGATCCTACCTCTTAGCCTCTTACTAATATTATAAATTTATAAGAATTTATTATTCGACACCTGCGGCAGTCACGGCAGTCAGCGAAAGATTCATTTATACCTACTTATTTCATTCGATCGTTTCAAACTGGCGAATGGCGACGAGTTAGTTACTAATATTAGTAGTGGTTATTCGATTATGCATATTAGTATAGTACTAATATTAAAGTCGAATGTGAATATTAGTAGTCGTAGATAATTCGAATCCTCGGATTATTCGCAGTCGCGCATCGCTATTGTCTTGTCTCTGTAAATGGCAGTGGTCTGTCATCTTGTCACTTTGACACTTTCATCTAAACTGTATAGGCAATGGAACTCGGCCATGCAGCCTAGTCTCTGATTATCTGTGACTCTTGACATTTATTTTGTAGTCAGATAGGCAATCCTTATAACGTTGTAATATATTCTAGATTTATTTTGTGAAAGTTAGCTGGCGGGTGGTGCAGAGATTAACAGTTGCATACATTTTGTGCAGTACATTATTCATTAAAATATTAAATAAGTATTTATATTAGTATTTATAAACGTAGATATTTATTATTTTATATTATTTAATATTACTTTATTACTTTAATGGAGAGTGACTTGTCAGATGATGACTCCCTATATTATTCTGTCAGCGACACGGAATCATTATCTGAGAATGTTAGTTTTTCCTTAGTAACACAACATACACTTGGCGAAGTACTTCGAAATAAATTTGAACTTGAACAGGGTAAAACACTTAACGTATGTCATATTAATGCTGAAAGTGTGCCCTATCATTATAGTGATCTGGTTGAAACATTTGCGAATTCGAATATTCATGCTGTCCTGATCTCGGAAACTTTTTTAAATCTCTCAACTACATATCCACTTCCTGGCTTCATTCTGATTCGGAATGATAGACAGGTAAAGAAAGGGGTGGGGTCGCAATATATCTTCGCAGCGATTTTCCCCATAAAATAATCGCTTCATCTCCCTCTCAGTATTCTGCTACCGCAGAGTATCTTTTTCTTGAGGTATGGGTTAAAAATATCAAAATTTTGCTTGGTGTTGTTTATTGCCCCCCCGCTGTCAACTATTTCACTGATATCGAATCCGTTTTAGAATCCTTGGGGTCTGATTATGAGCATCACATCATCATGGGTGATCTTAATACCAACCTTCTCGCAAGAAGCACTTCGCGAGCTATCAAACTACATCACATAATTGAATCTGCCAGTCTTTAAGTGTTGCCACTACAGGCCACACATCATAATAAAGACGTGCCTGATACTTGGCTAGATTTAATTATAATAACTTCTTTGCCTTCACTGGATTCCTCGCATGGTCAGTATCTTGCTCCAGCTTTTTCCCACCATGACCTAATTTTTGTTTCATATATCCTCAAACCTCCCAAACTAAAACCAAAAATACTGTATAAGCGCTGCTTTGGTCGGATGAATGTTGCTGAGTTGAGTGAAGATGCATCTGCAGTTGACTGGGATCCACTACTTGAAGCAAATACTGTCGATGAGAAGATTCTTGTGTTTAATGCAATAGTTCATAGCCTGTATGATACTCATGCTCCAGTTAGAAAAGTGAAAATAAAACGTCCTCTAGCTCCATGGTTAACGGCTGAGGTACGTACGGCAATGAAACGCAGAGACAAGGCCTTTCGCATTTTCAAGAAGCACCGTAGGGAATTAGACTGGAACGCTTACAAAACAGCTAGGAATAGCTGTAATCAGATGATACGCAACGCCAAACGCCGACATATCTATGCTAACATTTCTTCCGCATCACCTGCAGATGTATGGAAGTTTCTCAGGTCGTTGGGTATTGGTAGGATTAGGCACACGGAGCTGCCCAAAACGCTTGAGTTGGACGTCATTAATAGTCATTTCTCCACCTCTAATCAAATTGATGACCTAACAAGGCGTCAAACGGTAAGCTTTGTGGCCGGCCTTGCCTGTCCCAATTATGATTTTTTAAAGTTTTCTCTAGTTACGTCAGATGAGGTCAAAAAGGTTATTATGTCCATAACATCCAAAGCTGTAGGTTGCGATAACATTAGTCGTCGTATGATAACAACCATTATGAACCAACTCCTTCCTGCTATTTCTTATATCATTAATTTTTCTCTTGGTTTGGGAAAATTAATCGGTTGGTTAGAAGCAAATAATTTAAAATTAAACTTTGAAAAAACAAAAATAATGACTTTCGAGCAAAAAACTAATCACAAAAGACCTGTGATAAGATATGGTGGGAAAAGAATTGAAGAAACGGACTCTACAGTTTTCTTAGGCATAGGAGTAGACAGGGATATGACTTGGCAAACACAAATCACCCAGTTATGCAAACGCCTAAATCAATGTTCCTATGCGTTGTTCAATTTAGCAAAAATTGTAAATCGGGAAACCGCCCTTACGGCGTACCATGCCTCCGTCACATCCAAATTACGATATGGTGTGATATATTGGGGTAACTCAACAAACACAGAAACCTTATTTATAGCTCAAAAGAGATGTGTTCGGGCGATATGTGGTATAAAACCCACTGATAGTTGTAAACCATATTTCCGAAATCTTCGCATCCTATCATTGCCTTGTCTTTATATATATGAGATAGTTATGTTTGTAAAGAACAATTTTCACTTATATGATTCTCTAAACAGTGTGCGAAATAGTCATAAAATTCGTTGTCAACGACATAAAAAAGCAATATTTAGCAAAAACTTATTAGGAATGGCACCCAAAATATATAACAAACTACCTAAAGATCTACTAACAATTAACAATACGAATTTGTTCAAAAAGAAATTGTTGACATTATTAATAGGTAAGGTGTACTATACAATTGACGAATATTTGAAGGACATAAATTTATAATCTATTTTTTATTAATTTGATTGATTTGTAGTTTTATTGTTGACATGTAAAAAATTTATTATGTATTATTATAATCTATGTGACATTCCATTCATTGTACCACTTTAGTAATAATTTGCATGCCATAATTGGCCGAATATAATTTCCTCTGCATCCTATAACACCTTAGATGTAAAATACCAATGTTATGTTCAGCAATAAATAAATGATTATGATTATGATTATGATTATGATTGAATCTCGTCAATTTCCTGCCATATGGCGAAAAGCCTATGTTCTTCCGCTCCCAAAAATTTCCTCTCCCTCTTTGCCTAGTCACTATCGCCCAATCTCCATCCTCCCGTTTCTGTCGAAGGTGCTGGAATCTTGTGTGCACAGCCAATTGACCAAGTTCATCCGTCTAAATAACATTCTGAGTCCACTAAAATTGGGTTTCAGGATAGGCCACAGTACCACGACAGCTCTCTTGAAGGTAACGGGTGATGTCAAGGCGGAAATAGAGAAGGGTGAAGTAACAGTGCTGGTCTTAGTAGATTTTTCCAACGCATTTAATTGTGTCAATCATGATATCCTTTTATCTATCCTTGCTCACCTGAAGATTTCATCTGGCGAATTGGAATGGTTCTCATCTTATCTTCGGGGTCGTCAGCAGTCGGTTTGCGTTGACGAGAAGTCATCGACTTGGCGCAATCTAGACGCTGGTGTTCCTCAAGGCGGTATACTCTCTCCTCTTCTGTTTTCAATATTCATTAACCTCTTAACCAAAGAACTTCAGTGTGCGTATCATCTGTATGCAGATGATCTACAGTTGTATAGCCAAGCAAGAGTGGAAAATCTCCGGGAAGCCATTTCAAAAATAAACACTGACTTGAACGCAATGGGACACTGGTGTGACCGCTTTGGGCTTACAGTCAACCTTGATAAATGTCAAGGTATTATAATTGGGAGTAGTCAAATGCTGAGCAGACTGGATGGTGTAAATTTGCCGGTTTACTAATGTTTGCCATAATTTAAAATGTCATAATTTCATATGCCATACTGGTATTTGCCATAATTTCATTAGACATAACGCTTCAGTTGCCATAATCGTAAAATGACATAAAATGACTTTCACTTATTCCATTGGTCATAATCGATCAAGTGTCATAATAATTTACATCCATAAATGTATTTGCCATAATTTTCGTTTTCAATAATGCCATTTTCCATAACTTTTATTCACCATAATATAAATAAAGATAATTTCTACGACACATAATTTATTCACAATTAAACCTAAAACTAAACTTCTCTACGTCTACTAACTAAGCTCGACGGAGCCCCGCTCCGCGGGGCTCCTACTTCTGGGTGGCTTAAAAAAAAAACCACGAAGACTAAAGGCGGGAGCTCCGCTTCGCTTCGCTCCCGCCTTACTACGTCTTCTAACCTAACCTGTCCGAGTCGGATTGCACTGAGTCGAGGCGTTAACGATAATTAATTTCGACCTAACAATATTATGTATTATTTTCATAATTATATCAAATTTTGATTATGTCAAGAGTCGATTATGAGATGTGTTACTTATGGAAACTAATTATTATGATACATGTTGTTATAGAAAGTCATTTTATGGCAAATAAAATGACTGTTGAGTTGTTAAGGCAAACGTTATTAGTATAAATGATAATAGTGCAAGTAAATATTATGATCGGGGATGATTATGGCAAACAATATTAGTGCAAATGAATTTATGGAAAACGAGAGAAGACCAAATTTGCCACCAATAACTTTTAACACAAGAACTATCCCAGTTACTCTTAGCGTAAAAAACTTAGGCCGGTATCTTGATAAAACCTTTGATTGGAGAGCTCAAGTTACCAACGTTTGCCAGAAAGTAACTGGAACACTTCGTGCCTTTTATCGACTCAGGAACTTTCTTCCACCGAAAACCAAGGCAATGCTGGTTCAGACTCTTCTATTTCCTGTTATAGACTATGGTGATGTGTGCTACCTCGACCTGAATGCAGATCTACTCAATGAACTCGATAATATGATCATATCTCCGTTTATCGTTCCGAGTTGGGTTGGTTGCCTATACGTCAGCGTCGCAAATTGCGTGCTGTAACGATGCTTTTTTCACTCATGAACTATCCTAATGCTCCTTCTTACTTAACATCTCATTTTCATTTACTTTGCGCTAATCACAATAAAAATTTGCGTTCTACGAACAATCGCCTTCTTTGCTGCCCCGCTCACACTTCAACCAAGAGTGATTCGTCATTCTACGTGCAGGCAACCCGTCTCTGGAACGCAGTTCCGCCGGAAGTCAGGACATGCACCAACCGTATCACTTTCAAAAATAAAGTATACGAGCTTTACAATGTTTAGGAAAGACTTTTTCTATTATATGATGTAAATTTCTAATGTATGGTATTTGTACTTGTATGTATATTAATTGTGTATATATATAGTAATGTGTGTATGTATTTATATGTATGTTTATGTATGTATATATCTGTTAATATATATTTTTATATGTATGTATGTATACCTATATATGTATGACAGTATCGTGATTGGGTGTTCGTTTGGTTTGGATCTGGCTGCATTTCTTCAAGTTGTTACTTGAGTGAGTGTTGTGGGGTCTGGACTGGGAGGGCACGTGATCATACATTTTTACTTAAATATTTTTTTTATCTTCTTTTCATAACATCCTTAAGCACCTACCTGAAATTACCTATCTCTGCATCACCCTAAGGTTGACTGGAAGAAAATGCCTACGGCATTAAGTCCACCTTTGTATTTTTTATGTGCATAAAGTTTTTAAATAAATAAATAAATAAAAACACAGCCACTCTTTTCAAAATCATGTCCTTTACAATATATAATCTAATTTCATTAAAACGCCATTACAATTCATAGCAACACGGGTCATAAACAATCTTTATAAATTGTTCAGCAGGATAGTATATACATATATACATTATCTTCTAATCACGCCACAGTTAGTTTATGAATACCATCATTACAAACAATCAAATCGATCTATGGCAGTCCAGCACTGCTGGATGTAGACCTATGCTAGTATACAACATATAAATTACACATCACATCGGATCAGATAAATTACATAAGTTATTAATGAGAAACGTACCCTTAAGACGGCTGGCGACTGACTGTCCTGATCTAACATTATGTATCCCTAATATATTATGCTTTTGGCGCCCAAACAGCACTAAACTGTTTGCCTTTGTAAACAGTGTCAAATAAAATCCCCATACATAGAATCAAATGAGACAATGTCATTAATAAACAAAGTAAAATCTAAAATAACTTAATTTAATTATAAATGTGAAACATCATCGTATCTATTCAGTAATTACATTTAACATACATTACTCCATGTAATAACTTTTCCCCTCGGGGTTTCGGGGACATGCGTTACTTCTCATGGAGTTAACGTTACACCCTGAGGGTACAGTAGTGGCTGCTTCAATCAGATCCCTAAGATCCAATATCTTAGGGCTTAACGAAAAAGCCCACATTAGGAGGAAGGGCCTAACGGTACTCCGTTCGTTGAGCAGCCCGCCTGGGGCAGTACCTCCGCCCTGCAGAAGACCGCGGTAATAGTAACCTGACTCCGGTCGGGTTATGTTCTCCGTCGATTAGCAGGGATCCAGAGCTCATTGGGGTGACATTGTGCCGGTGACGGTGAGACCAGAGGCTTATCTGTCTCCATTGGCAGATCGAGGCGCGGAATATTGGTACGGCGATCAGGGAGACCCGGTGAAACGGTTGACCGCTGACCGCCCGCAGGCTGTACGGGACCCGAACCTGGGGATTACTTAATCTCCGCCCCAGGAGGCTGAACCAGCAGCCTGTGTAAAGTCCCTGGTGCTGTTGTCGTGCCGGAGGAGGATACCGGAGTGGACGCGGCTACTGCATCGGGGGGGGACCGGGGGCCCTTCCGTACGGCGTGCCAATCTACCGCATTACCTCTGTCTGCCTTCGGTGAGTTCGAGCCTCGCCTAGTCTCCTGCGCCACCGGCACAAAAGCGCCCCCTTCACCTTCTTAATTCCCCATATTTTTTAAGAACTATGGCTAAATCAAAGAAAAAGGTATCCACAGCTGCATCGTCGTCCACACTTCAAGTGGACTTTTGCAACATCAGAGGTATGCGCGCGAACATCAACGTAGTCCACCACCATCTTGAAACTGCGAAGCGCGAGACTCAGATCTTACGTCCGGGCGATACATCTTGCTTAATATACCCTGGCTACAAGCTTGAGTACCACTTTAGGCAGAAAGCCAGGGTATGTATGTACGTCCGGGATGATGTCTGCTGTCGTCGTCTTACAAGCCTCGAAGACAGGGACCTGTCCACGTTATGGGTACGCTTGGATCACGGGGGCCACACTCGGATCTACGCGTGCGTGTATAGGTCTCACAGCGGTGGTAACACGGACACAGTTCGCCTTTTTGACCACCTGCAACAATCGACTGACAAGGTGATTGAGCAGTATCCCTCCGCGGAGATAGTGATTCTGGGGGATTTCAACGGACATCATGTTGACTGGTTGGGCTCCCGGACCACCAACTTTGCGGGGAAAGCTGCTCACGAATTTGCCCTGACCTATGGGTTCTCTCAACTGGTTAAATCCCACACAAGTATACCAGACAAGAAGAACGAGCATAGTGCATTGCTGGATCTCCTGCTGACAACGCCTCCGGACGGATACAGTGTTTTAGTGGATGCTCCGCTCGGATCGTCGGACCACTGTGTCGTTCGGGTGCCTGTGCCTCTCGCAAGGCCTGAACCACCTCGGCCCAAGGAGTGGCGACATGTATGGCACTATAAGTCAGCAGACTGGGATGGACTGCGAGAGTTTTTCGCGTCGTACCCATGGAGGCGGCTTTGTTTTGCCTCAGAGGATCTGGATTCTTGCGCTGCAGCAGTCGCTGCGGGGATCTTGGAGGGCATGGAATGCTACATTCCTAACCGTTGGATCCCTGTAGCAGCGGTCTGTAATAATTATTATGGTCAAAGGTGTAGAAAATACATGGTTCCCACCGTATACAATAGCCTGCCACCGGATCTAGAAACTAACAGATTGACGGCAAAATCGTTTAAAAAGAACGTGAGTGAATTCCTGTTGGACATGTTTCAGGAATACATCTCAGTAAATTATAGTAATGGGTAGCCGTGATCATTTTTCACTAAAAGAAAAAGGTTTTATATTTAATGTGAATCTATGAATTATAATTTCTATTTTATTTTGAAGTGTATTAATATTATTAGGTATAAATTAATGTTTAAATTATTTTATTATAATTATGGATAAATTTATTAATATAAATGCATGAATTATATTTTAATCATTATTTTTTAATTAAACTGTAGGTATAAATAAATGAATGAATTTAATGATAATTTGTAATGGAGCTTAATCATTCTGCCAACAAACTGTTATGCAGTTTGGCAGAGATTGTAATGTACAATTGTGTGAATATGTTGTGAATAAAATATTTATTTTAAAAAAATATTTATTTAAAAAAAAAAAAAAAAAAAGCAAAAAAGCGACCGTGGTTCAATCGGCTCTGCAGAGAAACTTTGATGTTGAAAGAATCTGCTTACAGGGCTTGGACCACGGCTCGTGCAAATTCAGATCCAAACATCTCTGAGGTGAAACGCAAATTAAATCCGCCTCGAGGGTCAGCAAAAGAGCAATTGTCAGGGCTAAGTTCGATTTCGTCGGCAGAATTGGTGAACGGCTAGCCACCCTTCACGGAGTCGCGAATTCTGGTCGCTTGCCAAAGCTGCCGAGGGAAATTTCTGTCGGTCAGGTTTACCACCTTTACTTAAACCCGACGGTAATTTTGCCCAGAGCGCTAAGGAGAAAGCCGACCTTTTGGGTTTTCTCTTTGCCTCTAACTCGACCATGAGCGACGGGGGTGCTTTGCCGCCGGATATTCCGTGGTGTGGAACTTCCATGCCGGAAGTAAAATTTACACAACGGAATGTCCTACGTGAGCTTCGATCCCTGGACGTTCATAAGTCGAGTGGGCCGAATGGTATACCCGCGGTGGTACTGAAGCAGTGTGGTCCAGAGTTGTGTCCGGTACTTACACGTCTTTTCACGCTTTCATATTCCAAGCAACAAGTCCCGGCGTCGTGGAAGATCGCGTAAGTGCATCCTGTGCCCAAGAAGGGTGACAGGACCGACCCGGCCAACTACAGGCCTATAGCCGTCACCTCCCTTTTATCTAAGGTGATGGAGCGTGTAACTAATACACAGCTCCTGAGGTACCTAGAGGAACACGACCTGCTCAGTGACCGGCAGTACGGTTTCCGTCACGGTCGCTCGACGGGCGATCTTCTGGTGTGCCTCACACACCGATGGGCGACGGCTATCGAGAGTAAGTGCGAGGCTCTAGCAGTGAGCCTTGACATCTCTAAGGCCTTTGACCGGGTCTGGCACCGTGGTCTTCTTACGAAATTGCCCTCATGTGGACTGCGCGACAGATTATGCGGATGGGTGTCCAGCTTTCTGGTCGGTAGAAGCATCAGGGCCGTCGTTGACGGCAGCTGTTCAGACTGCATGGCCATAAACGCTGGAGTACCGCAAGGCTCAGTGTTGTCCCCTACTCTGTTTCTGCTGCATATCAACGACATGTTGTCTATTGACGGCATTCATTGTTATGCGGACGACAGTACGGGGGACACTTGTTACACGGGCCGCCCCGGTATCTCTCGGGACACAGTGATCTGAAAATCGATGACTCGGAAAATCGTGAACAGCTTGTGTCTGAAATCGAGGCTACTCTTACTAGAGTGTCCGATTGGGGTAGACAAAATCTTGTCCAGTTCAACCCTTCCAAGACACAAGCGTGTTTTTTCACCGCTAAGCAAACCCCAATTACTGTAGCGCCGCAATTTCAGGGCACATCTCTTTCCATCTCCAAAAGTATAGGGATCCTTGACGTTGACATCTCCAGTGACTTTCAGTTCCGTAGTCATTTGGAGGACAAGGCTAAGCTAGCGTCCAAGAAGCTAGGTGTGCTCGGCAGGGCGCGGCGGTACTTCACTGCGGCGCAAACACTGCTTCTAGACCATTTGGTCTTTTGGCTTTATAAAAAGTACTGTACATCAGTACATCATTTTATATGATTAAACTAGTACATTTCATTGTAGTTGACTGTACAATAAAAATTAACACACAACAGCCATTACGCGTTTGTCGATTAATACATTTTTAAATATAATGAAATTTTATATGTCTTTGTGTTTCCCCCTTCACCCGCTATGAAAACTAGCAAAATATTTTTGTATGCGGTGGTTCGCAAAGGCTAGTGCGGTGGTTCGCAAAGGCTAGTCCCGTGATATATGGTCTAAGGCCATGAAACAATATTAATTAATTAGTAGTACACAGTTTCTCAAAAACTGTCGTGAAACGGAACTTTATTTTGCATGTTGGCTAAATTGTGGCAAAGTACTGCCAACTACAGAAGATTAAAATGTTTACCGTACAATAAATAATGGTTCTTTCTAATGAGTGGCCATATGAACAGCACAAAAACACTATATTCTACTCTTTTTTGCCAAGCTGTAAACCGCGAAACAGCACGGTCAACCAAGTAATTTACATAGGTATAAGCATATCTATCACGCGCATAAAAATGCATGTAACTTTAAGAAATAAAAACCACAGTGCCTGAAAAAAACTTAATTATTGTTTATAACTTCTGTTTTACATAAGAATTATATTTCATTTTATTAGCAAGAAGTAAGATGAAAAAAAGCGAACAAGTAAACTAAAAATATCATTTTACGCGGGAAACGAACAACGGCTGTGCGCACTTCGCTCGGTCTGGCGTGTGGCGCCTTTTGCCGGTCGGCCACGAAGAGCCGCTAACGGCATACTCAGCGGTAGGTGATTGTATCACGACTTGACGATGACTACATCCAGCCATCAGATCCGGAATATATTAATGGTTCCAGTAACAATTTCACTGCCATTTAGATAATAACTGACTTCCCCGTTGTAGAATTCACAGAGAGCACTCAGACCACGGTCTCTCTGGAGTCTAGCGTGAGGGACTCTGGACCCTAGATTGTTAATACCGAGCCTCGAAACCCGGACCTGGGGTTTGTAGATCATGGCAAGATTATTTGTAAAAATGTTGTTATTGTCTACAAAGAGCTCAACATAATGTGTAGAACCTCAGAAGATAACACAGATATCATCACTCCTTCTTTATTTTACTTAACTAAGTAACTATAACTAGGAAACCTTATACACCGCGTGGCACAAAGAAGAACATTGCAACCAGTGTCTGGGACTTGCGACCCTAATTGTAAGTTTGAGGTGGCCACCTTACAATGCGCATAAACGCTCACCTTCCACCGCCAACAATGTTCCCCATTGCCCAATTACACTTTTACGTTTCTATCTAGCGACGTGTAGTTTACGACTGAACCCCACAAAACGGCGTTGTCGCTTTTTATAAACATTCCCCACCCGTTGAATTCTCAATCTACCTTCATTGCCATTGCAAAAATCCAATCAAAAACCACGAAACCTTACAAATGTAAGTACATTTTACCTACATAAGTCGAAAGACAGAAGTAGCCCATTTTTCTGACAACGCCACGTTGTCAGAAAAATGGGCTCCCCCAGGGAAGTGTTCTCGCACCCATTTTATTCAACATCTTCAAACAAAGATGTTCCTCTACGCCGATGACTTAGCGCTGGCAACTCAAACCCAAACATTCGACAAGCCGAAGAACATCTTAGTTTGGCTCTGATGGGGTTGGAATTTTGGAACGCTATTATACATCAAATGGACTAAAACCAAGCCCATCACAAACTCAAGTGTGCGCCTTCCACCTCGCAACCGGAATGCTAAACGTAGGCTCAGGGTTACCTGGTTGGGGTCTGAGCTAGAGCACTGATTCCATGCAAGGTATCTTGGTGTGGCATTGAACAGGACTCTAAGCTCCCACTGCCTGAATCCGTTCCATGGAAGGGTGACCACTTTGTGACTTTTATTTGAGAAAGTTTCCGTGCTATGGAATGTTGGTCGCCGTTCGGCCCGGTTACCAGTAAAATGGCAGTCGTTAAGCCAAGTTACAAGCTTTATTCGGCTGCTTGAAATTTTTTAAATACAGGTAGTCACTACCTGTAGTTAAAAATACCTTCCACGCGGCAATATGGCTCAATTGGCTCACAAGGTGAAATGCAGGCATATAATGTGCCTCTGCTTACCCCTCGAATATAAAGGCGTGACGTAAATGCGTGTATGTACCTGTCTGTAAGATTAAAAATTTTTAATCGACCCCCGACATTTTCTCACTTGCATTTGGAAAATTTAGTGAGATTCCATTATAAACTAATCAATATGTTTAGATCATCCTCATCCTACAGCCTTAACAAAAACAAAGTACGCAACTATAGAAGAAAGTATATTACCTACCTAGTTACTGAAAGTAGGTGTTCCGAGTGATCTTCAATCGAAAACTGTATTGAGTAAGATATTGAATTTGTTATTCAGGTCCTCCTGTCGTCAAAAAGCATGCACCAGTCCAGCAAAAGTTCTGTGAAGATATAACTACAGAAAAACTTAAAAAAGGTGAAAAAAGTGGAGCAAAAAATTACGAGTCTAAAATTGAAACTAATACAACTGTTGAAGACAAACCAGAGCAGGGAAATAAGGTCGTTGAAGCTTGTTGTATAGTAAAATCACCAATTCATACACTACAAAGTAATGAACCAATCACACCTGAAGATATCCTATCTGGAAATAAGATCAATGGACACCGAAATATTCAATATGATTCCTCCAAAAAATACTTATGCGACGCTTGTCCAAAATGTTTTAAGACAAATACACAATTATTTAGTCATATTCGTACACACACAGGCGAGAAGCCCTATAGTTGTGATATTTGTAAGAAATGTTTTACTATTAGGGCGCATTTAGATAACCACATTCGTACACACACAGGCGAAAAGCCCTATAGTTGTGATATTTGTAAGAAATGTTTTGGTCAAAAGTGGTCTTTAGATACCCATATTCGTACACACACAGGCGAAAAGCCCCATAGTTGTTATATTTGTAAGAAATCTTTTAGTCAAAAGTGCTCTTTAAATACCCATATTCGTACACACACAGGCGAAAAGCTCTATAGTTGTGATATTTGTAAAAAAAGTTTTAATCAAAAGGGCTCTTTACATACCCATATTCGTACACACACAGGCGAGAAGCCCTATAGTTGTGATATTTGTAAGAAATGTTTTACTATTAGGGCGCATTTAGATAGCCATATTCGTATACACACAGGCGAGAAGCCCTATAGTTGTGTTGTTTGTAAGAAATGTTTTAGTCACAAGCATCATTTAGAAAGCCATATTCTTATACACAAGCGAAAAGCTCTATAGTTGTGATATTTGTAAGAAATGTTTTAATCATAAGGCGCATTTAGATCAACACATTCGTACACACACAGGCGGAAAGCCCTATTGTCGTGATATTTGTAAGAAATGTTTCAGTCAAAAGTGGTCTTTAGATACCCATATTCGTACACACACAGGCGAAAAGCCCTATAGTTGTGTTATTTTATTCTTGTTACATAATATTTTATTTCACCTATCTACACCTTCCTATATATATATCTATATGTATCTACCTATTTGAATATTTGTATGTACTTAAGTATGTTTATCATGTATCTGATCTGGTGTCTCTGCCGTGCGTGCGTGCGTGGTGCGGAGGTGGTGGTGTAATGTTGGGGTTTGGGTAAATTATACAACCACTTCGGTTTACCTACGTTTATTGAATGACACATAATTATAACAGTTTACAATAGTAAGTAAATGCTGATACAGATACACTCATTTGCAAAAAAAACGGGCGGTTTTGATTTTCATTCATCTTTAAAAAGATACAATACCAAAAAGGTTTCAATCGTTTGTACACGTTACCGGCCGGTTTTAAAAATGCCGTGGTATTTAAAAAAGTACGTTCTAAATTCAAATTTTCATTTGATGCTCATTTTTACAGAAAACCCCTTTTTATCCTACATTTCTGGCGCGAAGTTCCAGAAGTTAACATCGACTTTCACAACTTTTATTCAATTTTTATCGATTAATTTCATATCCTTGACTGTCAAAGCTTTATTTATTGCTGTTTGGCTGTATCAAAAATGGTAGATAAAGTGGTAAAAGCTACCAAAATTATCGCGCTGCTTGAAGAGGGTTGCAGCCAATGTTTCGTGGCTAGGAGGCTAAATGTTAGTCGCTCGACGGTCCGAAGGACCTGGCAGCGATATCAGGAGACTGGTTCCGTCGAGAGAAGGCCTGGTTCTGGAAGAAAACCATGTACCCAACCACGGGATGATCGTTTTCTTGTGAGTCGCGCATTGAGAAATCGCAAATCTTCGTATGTGGATCTTAAAAACAACCTCCAAGAAGTAAGAAATGTGCATATTAGTCTATGGACGATCAGGACGGGCTTCTCGCTGCCAATATACGCAGTCACCGCCCGGCCCGCGGCCCCAAATTACTCCGTGAGCACAGAGTTCACAGGCTTAGGTTCGCTAGAAATTGTGAATCATGGACTCAAGAAGATTGGAATAGGGTTTTGTTCTCTGATGAAGCCAGGATATCTCTGTTAGGTGAAGATCGACGTCGGCGAGTGCTAACAAGACAAGGAGAGCGCTTTGCAGATGCATGTTTCGAAGAAATCATACCTTATGGTGGGGGCTCAGTTATGTTTTGGGCAGGAATAAATTCAATGGAACGTACAGAGTTAGTCTTCATTGAAAACGGCTCTCTGACTGGGCATCGATACATAACGGAAGTTCTAATTCCTCATGCACAACCCGTATTGGCCGCTCTAGGTCAAGACTCGATTTTTATGGACGACAATGCTCGCGCCCACCGATCCCGCGATGTTAATGCGTATGTGCAAGAAGTCGGCATTCGTCGTTTGGATTGGCCAGCTCGAAGTCCCGACCTCAATCCCATAGAACATATCTAGGACGTTCTAAAACGGCGTGTGAGATCAGTACACCCGGCTCCGTAGACCATCAGAGAGCTGAAGAATGTGATTACTGCGGAGTGGGAACGTATTCCGCAAGCAAGTATCCGGGATATACTCGCTAGCATGCCCAGACGAATTCAAGCTGTGATTTTAGCTAGAGGGGGTCACACTCGATACTAAACATTTATCTGCTTTTACTTTATTAAAGAAAAACAAATAAAAAACCTTTTTTATTTTTACTTCATGAGCATATGCACTACTAGCGAACATACAGCACTAGCGAGGTTTAGCATTATTTCCCATAAATTGTAACACAATTTTATGAAATACTGATGAAAACGATTATTTTCTTATTAATTTACCAAATTGTGAGGATAAAACTACCTATAATTATCAAACAAACCAATATTAACATATGAAATGGTTCATTGCTTAGGTGCCCGTTTTTTTTTGCAAATGAGTGTATTATAAAGGTACTTACACACTACACCACCCCCCTTAATTTATAAAAAAATACATTGTAAATGTCCTTTTTTTATGGTTCCACGTACAATTTTGTTCTATTCTTATGTACTAAAATATGTTTTCCATTATAATTAATTAAAACATTAGGTGCAACGTCTTCTATAACAATATATGGACCTGTATACAAGGTGCTTAACTTATTTCCTGTTTCGTTTTTTAACAATAATGTATCACCTCTCTTATAAGTAATCGGATTGATAGATTGATCGTAAAAGTCTTTCCTATGCATTTTGCTTACTATTAAATTATTTTGTGCATCTTTTTGAGCTTTTTGCAATCTGTATTTAAATTCTAATGCATAATCTTCAAAATTATACAATGGTTCGAGTTCACTTTTTAAACTATTAGGTAACCTACATGCATGTCCAAACACTAACTCATAAGGAGTGTATTTACTTTCCGAATGAATAGTTGTGTTGTATGAAAAACACCAGTAGGGTAACCATGTACTCCAACTAGACGGATTGTTATCAGTTTGAATACGTAAATAAGCTCCTAATGACTTATGTGAATTTTCTAAGGAACCTATACTCTGATGGCGATATGCGGTTGCAGTTGTTTGAGTTATTTTTAACAGTTTACAAATTTCTGACATAATTTTAGAAACAAATTCTGTCCCCCTGTCACTTGCAATTTCTTTGGGAACTCCGTATCGCAAAATAAAATTTTCGGTGAACGATTTAGCAACTTCGGTTGTTGTTTTAGTCTTTAAAGGGTATGCTTCAACATATTTACTGAGTTCGCATTGTAATGTTAAAATGTAACTGAATCCTAAGTCATCCCTGTCTAATGGACCTACTAAATCTAAGAAAAAAATTTCAAAGGATGAAGATGCTGTGGTTGTAATGCACAATGGTTCTTTGTGAATTTTTGTATATTTTTGTTTTTGACACTTGCTACATTTTTCGACATAGCCCGTAACATCTTTTTCTAAAGAAGGCCAATAATAATATTTTTTGATATTATTAACCATTCTTCTAACTCCTACGTGTCCACTACTAGGTAATAAGTGAAAGTCATTCATTATTAATTTTTTGTCATCGTCCGTGTAAATTCTCTGAACATCCTTCACAACACATAGTCGTGGGAAACTACACGTTTTGTTTTTTGCGATGTACTGCGATATATATTCAATATACTCTTTATTTTTATTAGACTTTACAATCACAATTTCTTTTATATTTAATTTATTGCATAATAACGCCATTTCTTTCAGCAAATCGTCTCGCGAGTTTACTGATAAAGAAGATGAACTAGCAAATAAATTATTTTTACTTTCACAATAAACAACGTTTCGATTTCGTGAGTAAATATACGTATCATTATTCTTTAATATTCTATATAAACTTTTTACCGGTATAATAACTAATTCCACGTCCGTATCACATTTTTTGAGTACTTCTACAACTTTAGGGTGATCAAGCCTATCATTGTTCAAAGTCTCAGACGTGCTTGACATATCAGATGATTGCACAAATCTTTTAGATTGCGCTCGAGTCATAACACATAACTGTTTGTTACTCATCTCTTTTAATTCATTTGAGGTAATAATGATTCGAGATAGAGCATCGGCTACTACAATAATGATTCGAGATAGAGCATCGGCTACTACAATAATGATTCGAGATAGAGCATCGGCTTCTACATTTTCCTTTCCCCGAATATACTCTACCGAAAAATCATATTCCTCTAATAGGAGTCAAAATTTTGTTAAACGACTCGATGGATTTTTCATGTTAAAAAGATAAAGTAACGGCCTATGATCGGTTTTAATGATGAATTTCTTACCATATAAATAAGGCCTGAAATATTTAATAGACCATACTATCGCCAAAAGTTCTTTTTCTATTGTAGCGTAGTTTAACTCTGCTTTATTTAAACTTCGACTAGCGTATGCAATTGGTTTTCCATTTGAATTACTCAAAACACTACCTATAGCGAAACCTGAGCTATCTGTGTGTAAAAAAAAGGTATTTTCTTTCGAAAAATTTGGATAATCTAATACTGGTGGACTAGAAAGTAACTTTTTAAGACTATCAAAAGCGTCTTGACATTCTTTTGTCCATTCGAACTTAACTTTCTGTCTACATAATTTGTTTAGTGGTAAAACAATTCCCGCGAAGTTATTTATAAACTTTCTATAATAATTACTGAATGCAACGAAGCGCTTGACATCATCGCTACATACTGGTGTCGAATAGCTTTCAATGGCACGAATTTTTTCTGGGTCAGGTAATATACCTTCCGCTGAAACAGTGTGCCCTAAGTACACTGTTTGTCGTCTTAAAAAATCACATTTCAATGGATTTAATTTTAAATTAACTTCTCTTAATCGCGTGAAAATAGACATAAGGTTGTGGTTATGTTCAGATAAATTTCGACCAAAGATTAACAAATCGTCTAAATATACTATACATTTGTCATAATTGAGACCTGACATGGCCACTGTCATTAACCTGCTGAAAGCCGAAGCACTCAGTTTGAGCCCTACTGGCAAGCGAGTCATTTGATACTGGGCTTTATCAGTAGTGAACGCAGTATACTTCCTAGACTCTTTCGATAAACTACATTGAAAATAACTACTGCCTAAGTCGCAATGACTAAAATAAAAGGCACCGGATAAGGACTCTAATATGTCTGTTATGTTCGGGAGGGGAAATTTGTCATCTTGAACCCTTTCGTTCAATTGCCTATAGTCAACCACTACTCTCCATTTCCGATTTCCACTTCGGTCTAATTTTTTTGGCACTAGCAACAAGGGACTTGACCACTCACTACTAGCTTTTTCAATAATTCCATCTCGTAGCATTCCCTCAATCTGCCTATTAAGTTCGTCTTTCTGTGCAAATGGAATTCTGTACTGTTTTCTATATACGGGTGTCGCATTATCCTTTAAATGAATAGACTGCTCATAAACGTTCGTAACACTTAGCTTATCACCAGGTAAATGGAATATATCCGAGAATTTAGCACAAATTTGTTCTATTGATAATTGCTCTTCTGTATTTAAATATGAACCTAAATCCAATAAAGAAAATAAGTTTCGAACTCTCTCCACATTAATATCTGGCCTGTTAAATTGACAAAACTCATATTTATCTAACTTATCTACCTCAAGGTCGTTCAAACATAACGTTACTTCCTTTTCAGTGGTATTCAAAATTCGTACTGGTATCATACCATGTTTAGGACTCGCTACTACACTAGCTAAAAAAATTCCTTCCCTGATCTCCTTAGGATATATGACACAATCATAATTAATACGCGTAGGTATGTGTTTAATAACCTCACAGCGTGGTCCGATAGACAAATGATAATTATAATAATGTAAAGGTAACGTTACTCTACTCTGCGCGACTTGGAGAGTGAGAGTGTCTGTACCATAGTCTATAACGCCAAAAAAACGTTTCATAAAATCTTGCCCCAATATACCTATCGCCTTACACGGTAAATTCCTAAATACGTAAAACTTATGCTTTAAAATTATACCATTATGTTCTAAATTCAAATGAACAAAACCTACAGACTTTAAACTACCACCTATACCATGAATATTTAATTCGCAGTTATGTAATTCTAACTTAGTTAAATCTAAGAGTTCATATTTAATAGCTGATAAGGAGGCCCCCGTGTCTACTAAGAATTCTAACTGTAGCTTATCTAGACTTAAATTTATCCAATTAATACTATCGCAAACTAAAACCTGATTAGGAACGAAAAAACTCGCTACTTTCCTGTCCATTAGTATCTATGGAAGAAGGCACGTTATTATGATTATTTGTGGTAAAATGGTTTAAATTTCTATTATAAGAATTATTTGCACAATTGCCACGGTTTCCACGAACATACCGGTTACCGTAACCTGAGGCTTGGTTCGCACGGGTACCGCGACCGCCTCGCCACGTCTTTGATGCCGCTGAAACTTGATGCGCCTGCGACATACCTCTATTACTTGGAAAATAACGATTATGTGAATTATGATTATGACCACGGAATCCACGTGTTCTATTAAAAGAATATTTTTGATTATTGGTACGCCAAGACGATTGGCGATTGTATGACATCATATGAGGGTCCGAAGGTGAAGACTCATCCTCAGCCACTCTGATAGCCTCTTTCAAGGACGTCAAATTACGCGCCGATATTATTGTACCTAATTTTTGACTTCTCAAACCTTCCGAAAAACATTTTATTGCATTTTTTTCGTTTAGAGGGCGCAAAACTTTGTATGTATTTTCGTCACTATTTGCCTGTGAAATAGTTAGATCTACAAACAATTTCTCTATCTCCTCGCCAAACTGTTGCACTGTTTTATCACCTTGCCTACATCTCTGTAACCTAGCCTGTAAAGCAGTGTCAGATTTGCGAGTTAGTAAATGTATACGCATATCCTCTAATAGCAAAGTCACCGAACTGTAAGAAGTAGCCAAACGCATTTTTGCACCACTGGTTAACCGAGTTTTTAAAACAAATTGTATCAGCAACTGCTTATCACCATCAATAAGTATTGAGTCGTACAATTCAATAGCATCTATCAAATCTCGAGTCACCTGTTCGTCTCCCGTCATTTTCGGTAAAAGGCTAACCGCCGTTTTTAAACTGAATTTTTCCCCCGACATTCTCTCTGATTTGCTACTAGTAACGGGTGTTTTTTTTAGAGGTATAGAACTTTAAGTTGGCATAACTGTTTTAACTGGCGGTATTATTATCAGCTGTAAAGTGATTTATGTTTAGTTTGGTTGGGCATTTCAACATGAATAGACTGAAGCCTGAACAACGCTTCCAAATTGTGCAAATTTATTTTGAAAATATTGGTTCTGTCCGTAATGCGTATCGTGATTTTCATAAGCGAATTTTGTTTAGCGGTGCCGCTCACTTTTGGTTGAATGGATACGTCAATAAACAAAACTGCCATATTTGGGGTGAAGATGATCCTCAAGTGTATGTTGAGACACCGTTACATCCAGAAAAACTGACTGTGTGGTGTGCTTTATAGGCTGGTGAAATAATTGGTCCGTACTTCTTTAGAAACGATGCTGACCAGAACGTTACAGTCAATTGTGACTGCTATAGAGCGATGATTACTGACTTTTTTGTTCATCAATTGAACAACCATGATGTGCTGTAGTAGTGGTTTCAACAAGACGGCACAACATGTCACATAGCTCGTGCCACAATTGATTTATTGAAGGAAACGTTTGGTTACCGCATAGTTTCGCGTTTTGGACAAGTGGATTGGCCTCCAGGGTCGTGCGATTTTACGCCACTTGACTATTTTCTGTGGAGATATGTGAAGTCGCTCGTCTACGCCGATAAGCCCGAAACGATTGACCACTTGGAGGACAACATTCGGCGCGTTATTGTCGATATACGGCCAAAAATGTTGGGAAAGTCATCGAAAATTGGACCTCTAGATTAGACTACGTCCGAGCCAGCCGTGGCGGTTATTTGCCAGAAATCATATTTTAATTATAATGCCAGAAGATTTCCTTTCGAATAAAGTCATTTTCATATCAATAAAAACAATCACCTTCGTTTTATTCCATTTCAAAGTTCTATACCTCTAAAAAAAACACCCTTTATTAGACAAATTAGATTCTTTCTGAAAAGTTAATATTTTTTCATAGCATTTCTCTACACAAGAACATATAAGTCTTAAATCTTCAGACACACCTTTAGGAAAATTATTCAATATATTTTTAAACAATTCGTACAAACCTTTAGCTTGTAAAATCTTACTTTCGAAATTGCTTCCTGTCCGTCGAAGAGGACCTAATTTAGAAATATTTTCTTTAATTCTATTTAACTCTTCATAAATTTGAGTAATATCTTTATCTATACTCATAATATATACCTAATATTATTATCTAAACATTTGCGTTTGCCATTACCTAAATTAAAGAAAAAATAATAACACTAAAAATAACACGTTTTAGAAATAAAAACAGTAGGAAAAAAAAACACATCACTATACTTGATTTACTAGTCAGCAACGTATTGTTTAGCCAGTTCTCTCTGCAACATGACCTCGTATGGACGCTCGAATTCTTTCCATTGCTCGAAGACCGATCTCCTCCTGTATCCACCTACGATGGCATTTCCTATATAGCCTCACTGCAAAGTATAGAAATAGTGCAAATATTACCGCAAGGATGATGCACGTGACAGTGTTCAAGTTTTCCAGATGACCTCCAATTCCTTTTAGAACTGCGTCATTATTTCCTCCAGCCGCGTTCTGATTGACGATCACCTCGTCCTTTTCGATGTTGGAACGGCACATCCTCACAATATAATATACGGCAAAACTATTTTTTTTCTGGAACTGTTAACATTATAGAAGACCCCTTAGCAGAGCCTTTGGCAGGGTCGCCATGTAATGTTGGGGTTTGGGTAAATTATGCAACCACTTCGGTTTACCTACGTTTATTGAATGACACATAATTATAACAGTTTACAATAGTAAGTAAATGCTGATACAGATATTATAAAGGTACTTATACACTACAGTGGAGAGACACCATCCTGGTCGACAACTTCAGTATTTTTTCCGAGCTTAGTGGGCGTTTGTGGGTGAAATGCGAGCATAAAACAATAATCACTGTTTCACAATATTTTAATTGATTTAATTTTATGAAAATCACTTTCAACACTGAACTACACTGAATTATCCTTCACATAAGGCAGAGCAGCGGATTCAAGGCACCGCTCTTACTTATTTTTTCATAACCTCAACACGGTCCAACCTGACCGTCACCAAACTCAGCAGCCGCACAACAACTCAACTGTGTTCCTTCCAAGCAAGCAATGGCTGCCTAGACTCCGCTCAAATACGTCATGTATTCTACTCTGTTTGATGGATACGTGAATGAAAATTCAGCATATTTTAATAAATTGATAACGCTTTTAAATTATAAAAATAAATTGACTAGTATCATAAAATTTAATGAACATTTCTAAAAGTAATTAAAAGGCAGACTAATTCAATATTGTGCGTTCTTCATGCAAACAGCCATCAACCAGACTTGTAGCTTCCTCTGACACGCTTTCCTCGACATATTTTATGTATGAATATTTTGTTACATTATTATTATTATTATTTATCTGCTAACGTCTTAAAATTTATGTGTTACTTATTCATAGAAATATTCCTAATAAATTATACGCCAACAACTTCCAATTCGCTCCTGCCAACATATTTCTCCATCCAAAGGTTGCCTGGCAGAAATTGCTTTAAGCAATACAGCCGCCCATTGTATTGCTTCCTTTTGTATTAAGTTTCTTAATTGTTATACTACTTTGGCGTACAATAAAGTATACAATAAATAAAAGCTCTATATTTGTGATATTTGTAAGAAATGTTTTAGTGACAAGAGTAGTTTCAATAAACACATTTGCACACACGCCGGCGCCGGTGAAACCCGTACTGTGTGTAAGTAGGTGTGTCCCTGTGGCGCGCTGCTGCAACGTGTAAGCACAGAACGCTTGGGCGTACTTACAGTGTGTGCTGCTTCGGGCGGCGGATAATACCCTATACTGTGCAGTGTAGGGTGAGGCAAGGGGGGCTGACATCACCGAGACTATTTATTAACATATAGGTATGTTAATGAACTGATTGGGGAGCTCAGCAGCACTCATGTTGGATGCCATGTAGATGACGTATGTGTCAATAACTTGAGTTATGCCGATGACATGGTGCTGCTGGGACCTTCGATTGGCGGTTTGAGGCAACTGGTGGGTAAGTGTGAGCGTTATGCTGCGGAGCACGGTTTAAAGTACAACGTTAGTAAGAGCGAGTTCATGCTTTTTAAAGGTAGTAACAAGGAACCTGACTATATACCGCCCTTATTGCTCGACGGAGTACCATTGAGTCATGTTTCGCAGTTTAAATACCTATCTAGGTCATATAGTGACTGAGAAGTTATGTGACAAATTGGATATTGAAAGGGAGCGCAGGGCATTGTCGGTTCGCGGTAATATGTTGGCGCACAGGTTCGCTCGGTGTACTGCAGAAGTAAAAGTTACATTATTTAAAGCTTATTGCCAAACTTTTTACACCAGCGGCTTGTGGGCCGGGCCAACTTTACCCAGAAGGCCTACAATGCCTTGCGAGTCCAATACAATAATGTGTTCAGGGCACTGTTTCGGCTCCCTCGGTACTGCAGTGCTTCCGGTATGTTATGTTTGCTGACGCGGGTATAGATGACTTCTATGTGATTATGCGAAAGAAAGTAGCGTCTGTGGTGCGGCGGGTTCGGGGGAGCCGGAATAGTGTATTAATGATGATAGGCCAACGAACAGACTCTGTGCTGATGGCTAGGTTTGCTGAGCTCCATGTGAGGCGAGTTGGGTAGGTTTGGGGTAATTTAATTTATTTGTTTATGACATTATTTAAAGCTTTTGGGACATTTTTAATTTTATTGAATTTTATTAATTGGTAAGCTTGTATGAGGAACTTTATGGACATTGTCTGAGAATAAATAATTTTTATTTTTATTGAAGTGAAACTTCTTAATAATAATAATAAATAAAATATTCTTTATTGTACACCATAAAGGAACATATTCAAAGAAGAAGATCTTAATCTACGTATGTACAATAGGCGGCCTTATCGCTAAAAGCAATCTCTGCCAGGCAACCTTTGGATGGATAGAAAACATGAAGCTGATAGGGGCAGTGTACAAATTTTAGAAGGAAACATATACCAACAACATAACTATAATTATATACATATAAATAAACATACATAAATACACATACATATTATATAATATATACAATACATAAACATACATACAGACACGATATACTTTATCATATACTCGTATTTAGAGACATATACATACTAAGAAGAAAACACGAAGTACCTAACTAGTCGGAAATAGACAAAAAGTGATTCATTAGCATACTCTTGAAAGACACTAGTGACTGTGCTCGCCTTATAGATACTGGCAAAGCATTCCACAGGCGAATCGCTTGTACAGTGAAGGATTTGTCCACGAAATTTGTTGAGTGCTGTGGCATCCAAAGAGTCAAATTTTCTGATGACCTTAAAAATCTCGAATGTTTGTCATGAAGGAACGTGAAACGTTCTTTGAGATATCGGGGAGTACAAGGATTGAACAGTATATTGTATAGTAAAGCTAATATGTGAGTATTCCGTCGAAAGCGAATTGGGAGCCACTTGAGCTTTTTTCTGAATTCAGATACGTGGTCATATTTGCGTAGTCCAAATATGAATCTAATACAAACATTTTGAAGGCGCTCAAGCCTGTCAAATTGCTCCTCTGTGAGATCAAGATAGCTGACATCTGCATAATCAAGGATTGGGAGCAAAAGAGAGTGGGCAAGCGCAATTTTAGTGGCTGTGGGGAGAAAACTACGTAATCTACGTAGTGATCCTGCAGATGCAAACAGTTTGCGCCCGACCTCCTGCAGCTGATGATCCCAGGACAATGTGCTATCGATATGCACTCCCAAGTTTTTGACCACATCGCTTATACCAATAGGAGTACCATTAAAAATAACTTGTGGCAAAATTGTGTAGTCGATACGTGACGTTATCCAAGAACTCCCGACTATAATGACCTGGGTCTTTGAGGGATTAACTTGAAGCCCATGATTAATGCTCCATTCACATATGCGATCCAAATCCGTGTTCATTGCAGCAATTGCTTCGTGCAACTGGTTTAACGGCGCCTGTGTATATATTTGTAAGTCATCTGCATAAAGGTGGTAGGATGAAATTAATTTTTGAGAAATTGAATTTATAAATATAGCAAAGAGTAAAGGAGACAGAACGCCGCCCTGTGGAACACCGGCTGTAATATTAGTCCAAGAAGAAAGAGAATCTTCTACATATATACGTTGCCGGCGCCCACTCAGGTAACTTTGAAACCAATCAATCACCATAGGAGATATGTTAAGAGAGCGAAGTATGCCGAGTAGGATATCATAGTCCACAGTGTTGAAGGCATTGCTGAAATCAAGCAAAGACAGTACCGTGAGGCTGCCCTTCTCCATGCCTATTCTTATGCCGTCCGTAACATTAACTAGAGCAGTTACAGTACTATGTCCAGTACGAAAACCAGATTGGAAAGGATTTAGCAAAGAGTTGGTAGACAGGAACGTGTTAAGCTGGTTATAGACAATGCGTTCTAGAACTTTAGAAAGAAATGGTAGTATAGATATAGGACGGAAGTGGGAAAAACATGATGCGTTACCTTTTTTTGGTAGAGGAATAATCTGTGCTTCTTTCCAAACGGATGGAAAGAGGCTCACAGAAATGGAAAAATTTAAAATGTGAGTCAAGACAGGAAGGATTTGATCTAGGATAGGTATGATCATGTTACGACTGACATAGTCACTACCCACTGCACTTGATGCAATCGCCATTATGCTCTTCTTAACATCACTATTAGCGAAAGATTCAAAGAAGAAACTCGGATAATTTGGAGTTGGAAGTGATGAAAGATGACTAAGTGTATTGGTCTTGGTGGTCCCTCCAAAACCGGACGAAGAAGAAAAATGCAAGTTAAGTGCATCGAGGTCAAAATTTTTAGGAATACTATTTTCTTTAGACTTTCCAACCCCTATGCTTTTTAGGAATTTCCACACTTTAGGTGGATCACCGTTTTCAATTGATGCATGAATATGCTGGCGTTGTGCATTTCTACACACCTAATTGCAGTGATTACGTATTTCGACATATTTTTCAAAATTGCATGTAGTCGGTCGACATTTATATTTAAATTTTGCTGCAACTTTCTTGGCCATTACCTTTTTTATGGCATCAGTGAGCCACGGAGCAGGCATATGTTTTATTTTAATCGCTCGGACAGGAGCATGCTTATCATAAAGCTCTATGATATGTTTATTAAAAATGGAAATTTTTTCATCAATAGATTCTGATGTAAATAATGAGTCCCAGTCAACCCTGTCAGCATCCCCACGAAGGCTGTCAAGGTTCATAGCACCAAAATTGCGCTTACGCAGTATTTTGCATTTTGCCTTAGGAGGGCGAAGTTTATAGGAAAGGAAGAGTAGATCGTGGTGAGAGAAAGCATCCGCATTACATTGGCCATATTTAATGACGTGCTCCACTGATGATACCAAGATAAGGTCTATAAGGGATGGTCTACAGTCTGGAAAGTGGTGGGTGACATTCAGGGGAAGAATTGAAAGATTACAGGATTGAATCAAACGGCGAAAAGAAGAAGCGCGAGCGAGAGAGCGAGGATCATTTTTTTCGAGACAGGTATTGAAATCCCCTAGTATGACTGTGTGACTGTAAGACGGGGTATGTTTTTCCAAAAGACGTTCAAAGGATGCAAAGAAACTAATGTTTGAAGATGGGCAGTAATAAACACCCAGCAAAACTTTGGAATGATTAAGTTCCACCTCCAGGAAGAGATGCTCCCCAGCATTCGGGGGTGGTGGCTGTGCTGACACATCAAGGACGTGAAAAGGAATTTGAGAACGAATATAAATTGCAACACCGCCACCAACCTCGTCGCCACCACGATCATTTCTTATTAATTTAAAACCTGGAAGTGGGAAGGCGGAAGATGAATGATATGTCCTGAACCAGGACTCTGAAACAAGAATTGCATGAATGTCTTTACAGTCGAAAGAAGTCAGCATATCAGCAAAATGGGAGGGAATACTCTGGGCATTTAAATGGACTACATTGAAACCTTCAGGTACATCAGAAAACCGAGAATTTAACGTTTCAGCCAGTGTTGGAACACTGACAAAACTATTAAAGAGGCTCGAACCCAGATAAAAACTTTCACTATCACTGTCATGTCTTAAATCTGTCATAGATATATAATAAAATAAGTATAAAAATATAAATAATATATATAAATAGGTATAATAGAATAATAATATAATAGGTATAAGAAAGATTTAACTACAAAGATATTATTAGTTATATTAGTTCGAATGTCTATCCACCCGCCAGTTGAGTGTCTGAGTATTGAAAAACGTAGCTACAGGCATGGAACAAAATAATACAGAACAAAACATTATAAAATAAATAAATCACTAATTTTGTTAGAAACAAAAATGAGAACAAATTTCAACAACAGTTCACAACATACACCTTAATAAAAAGTACTTTCTATGCTCTGGACAGAGCCGTACGCAAATACTAGTCCATCATAGCATAGCCCAGCCCATAAGCAGATTGTGTTTTAGTAGCGAAAAAAAAAAAAAAAAAAAAATCTAATTCTGTGGTTTTCATATTTGTCCATAGAAAAAAAAAAAAAAAAATTATAAAAGCGAGGTTGTTGTAGGTATAGTCCATTCACCTCTGACAGACCGTTTTCTGTATGTTGGTATTGCAGTAAACTCCCCCTATGAGTGCCAGCTTATGACATTTTGCCGCGTATTATGGGAGATTTTATGATGTAAACGTTAGCACTAACAATTAATTTTCTATGTAAATATCTAATTGTCAACATACATAACTTTACTAAACACGTGATTCTGTTACTATAAGATTGTACTTAAGTTTTATTTTTATTGATATGGATATTTAGAAAAGACACTCATTACTATCACTAAGGAGGGCGAAGTTACTCCTTTCACATCTCAAATAATTTCCGCGCCCGAAAAACGGCAACAAAAAAGAAAATAAGTTTCGACTTTTAGGTTAGAGTACATGGGATAAACAAAGTCTTTGTGTGGTAACACGAAAATCAAGCAAGCCAACATCAGCGCCAGAGGAAAATCAAGTATGAACGGACTATATGTAATGTAACGCAAAAACGGAACGCACCCAGTGACAGACAATCGATTGACATTGACATTTTAAGATGTCACCGTCACAATCTCGCCGCCCACCACTGACATTTGCTGTTATTGTTTGTATTCTCAACAACAACAACAACAAACTTAATTAATGTAGGTAGTGAGTGAATTATTTGTCGGTAAAAGTTGTACTCATGATAAAAACATATTGTTCATCTTATCTTACTAAAGAAAAGTGATAAGTATAATAACAAAATACAAATAGCAAAGAGTGTCTACGTTCAGTACCTATATAAAAAGAAAGAGATAAACAGTTATATAAGCGGAAAGTGTAGTGAACTGTTATTGTTGTCCTTACAATTACTCAACCACTGTAGCACCAACGATGATAAATAAACAATTACTTTTTGGTAGTTACAGCACGCCGGGACTTACTAGTTACAGTTTTAGGAGCTTCAGCTGGTTTGTCATCGACATCGCTGATCTTAGCGAGATCCCGCATTGTAGCCACTCGATGACGCTGAGCCTTCGAATCAATGACATAAATATGACCATCCCTTGTCCATCTCTTCTTGACACCAAAGCGTTCACGAGCAGCTAGAAAAACCTCGTGTCGAGCCCTTGTGAGAAACTCTGATAATGTCAAACCAGAACCCTTCAGCAACGTCTTTGAAAACCAGACCTTATCTCTCAGTTCAATTTTGTCAAATTTTACCAAAATAGGCCTGGGTTTATGGGCATTAGATGGACGGCCCATTCTGTGACACCGCCTAACATCCGCAGCGACAAAGGTGCTCAATCCGAGTTGCCGTTGAACAGCATTGACAATTACAGCTGTTGTATCCTCCGACTTGTCATCTGCCAGCCCATGAAATAGAAGTATTTTACGCCGCCCATGCATTTCAAGACTGTCAACCTGACTGGCAAGCTTGTCCACCTGTCGCTGAAGCAAGCCTAAAGATTCCATCATGAAGTTCTTGAATACATTAAAATCTGCCGCAATACTGGACATATTTGTAGGTGACACAGAGCCGGTCTGCTGCAGCCTTGCTTCAAATTTTGCTAGACCATCAAAAAACATTGCCTTCAGACTGGACATAGATTCCTGTACATTGTGCTCCATAGTGCTGCTATTTACAATAGATAATTGTTGTGCAAACTGTTGGAAAAACACTCTCACTGGTAGGTGAATATTTCTAATTGTTTTTTATCTGCATTAATATCAATATAAGTACTATAATATATTTTTATTTACAATTTAAAAGACGAGCAAATTTTAACTTTACTTTATTTCTCAACTACCCACGTAGAAAAAAACATTCTTCTTTATCGGCGTTGGAAAAAAATTTGCGTCACGTCACGATTTTTGGTTACGCGCCATCTTTGTTCTGTTCCCCACCACGGTGGATTCGAATTAAGAGTACTTTATCCAGGGATAGCATGTCATTTAAGGGTTTTTGGACTTTTGGACTTTTGGGCTTTTGGACTTTTGGACTTTTGGACTTTTGGACTTTTGGACTTTTGGACTTTTGGACTTTTGGACTTTTGGACTTTTGGACTTTTGGACTTTTGGACTTTGGGACTTTGGGACTTTGGGACTTTGGGACTTTTGGACTTTTGGCCTTTGGGACTTTGGGACTTTTGGACTTTTGGATGGGATCTTGGTACTTTGGGTCCTTGGGACTTTGGAACTTTGGGACTTTTGGACTTTTGGGCTTTTGGACTTTTGGATGGGACCTTGGTACTTTGGGTCTTTGGGACTTTTGGACTTTTGGACTTTTAGAGTTATGGAGTTTTGGACTTTTAGACTTTGGGACTTTGGGACTTTGGGACTTTGGGACTTTAGGACTTTGGGACTTTGGGACTTTGGGACTTTGGGACCTTGGGACTTTGGGACTTTGGGACTTTTGGACTTTTGGCCTTTTGGACTTTTGGACTTTTGGACTTTTGGACTTCGGACTTTGGACTTTTGGACTTTTGGACTTTTGTACTTTTGTACTTTTGTACTTTTGTACTTTTGTACTTTTTGACTTAATTTAAGGTGAGGTGAAAATTAAGTTTATGAAGAAGTTTCACTTCTTACTTGTGTACACTAAGTACACGCAATTTTTTTTTTATTTATTATATAGCCGCCAACTTGAGGGCCACTGTCAGAAGTCTTACGGACTGCGAGAGTGACCCCCAATCGCTAGATGAACTACGGCTTTCCATTAGGCTGGCGACGTCAATTTGGCGAGCTTAAAAATAACGAATGGGGTTCTTCAAAAGCGGTCTTAGAGGGTTTATACAGGGTCGGCAGCGCGAGTGTGGCGCCTCAGATGTTGCAAACGTTCATAGGCTGCGGTGACCATCAGTCCTTCTGGTGGACCGTATGCTTGTCTGCCTCCTTAGTGGTATAAAAATAACCCACACTGTAGGCGTGGCAGACCTCTCCCCTTCTTTAATTATCGTTCTATGACGAATTTCCACGATATAACACCTGATTGCATTAATTATGAATGAATTGTGCGCCGGTGGGTTATTTTCAGCTACGAAAATCAAAGAATTGTGATTCTAAAAATACATTTTGTGATACAAAAATAGTGTTAATAAATAATTGATTTGAGACCATTTCTCGTGTATCATAATAGCTTTCTCGGTGTAGGTATATTGGAAGGTAATCTAGGACGCAGGAGGTTGCTAGTATGTTTTCCTAAGCTTCTTAATTTCGAGGATAGTCTTGCTTATATTTTAATTATAAGTGCGAAAGTTCGTGAAGATGTTTGTTACTCATTCAGGTTTACTAATGTTTCCCAAAAAACGTTCCCCAAGTGACACATGCCAAAGTATGTTTCCCAAATTTTCATTTGGCAAAAAAACATTTGGCGTGAAATTCGGTACCCGTTTCCGCTTCCCTTAGGAACATTTTTCCCGGGATGAAAAGCGTTCAGCCGTTAGAGCGTGATTGAGTAACAAACATCCAAACATCCAAACATCTTAACAAACTTTCACATTTATAATATTACTAGCTGATGCGCGCGGCTTCGCCCGCGTGAAATTTGGTTCCCGTTCCCGTTTCCCGTGGGAAGATTATTCCGGGATGAACAGTAGCCTATGTGTTATTCCGGACTATACTCTACCCCTGTACCAAATTTCAGCCAGATCCATTCAGCCGTTAGAGCGTGATTGAGTAACAAACATCCAAACATCTTCACAAACTTTCACATTTATAAAATTAGTAGGATATAATATACAGGGTGGAATTTAAAGACGGTGGTTGGAGGGAAAGTACCCTTAATATTGATAATGGCAAGTTTTGCTGAAAGGAAACATTTCTTTATTTCCAAAAGTAAGAAAAACTGCATCAAAGATTTTTGAAAAATCACCTGCTTGAGCCGGAAATCGAATCTGGGAGATGTGAAAAAAAAAACCAATTTCTTTTAAACAACATAGTATCTTAAATTAAAGGAAGATTAAGTAAAATATGTTTTTATTGTAAAGCTTACTCATTATCTAAAGAAAAAAAAGTCTCTAAGTGTAATTGAGAACTTCCTACTTTTTTTTTGAAGTTGGTTAGTTAAGTGACCAGGACGCATATTCCCGTTTACAGAAACTAGAACATTTTTTAACCAACTTCAAAAAAAGGGAGAAGAATCTCAATAAGACTGTTTTTTTCTTCAGATAGTGAGTAAGCTTTACAATAAAAACATATTTTACTTGGTCTTCCTTTAATTTAAGATACTATGTTACTTAAAAGAAATTGTTCCTTATTAAAGATTCTTTCGGTTGGCATCATAAAATACAGGAAGTTTTTTTTTTACATCTCCCAGGTTCGATTCCCGGCTCAGGCAGGTGATCTTTCAAAAATCTTTGAATGCAGTTTTTCTTACTTTTGAAAATAAAGGAATGTTTCCTTTCAGCAAAACTGCCATTATCAATATTAAGGGTACTTTACCCCCAACTACCGTCTTTAAATTCCACCCTGTATATACATATACATATATATATACATATATATATATATATATATATGTATATATATATATATATATATGTATGTATAACCTAACCTAACCCACTATTACATCTGATTTTTTCATGTTTTCACCATTTTTATCCATAGTAAAATCAAAATTTAAACAAACTTAGGTACTTTTATAATATATTTTTTTACGAAACAAAGCATTGGCTTAATGAACCTATACCTATTTGACTAAATCAAAATTGAGCAAGTAAAAAGTTGTCAAATGAATATTTGACGAAGTGATTAAAATGCGATATATAAATTTTGGGAAACGGCAGGACTCCGCTCATTCACGCTATAACGGCTGAACCATAGAAATCAGAAAATCTTTTCTGATATCTGATATCTGTGGGCTGAACGGATCTAGCTTAAAGGAGATCATTCACGTTTCATACATTTTTGGGCCAATTTTGAAAGTGCCGGCCAGAAAAAAAAAATCTAATATTCGGATAGAACACACAATTTCTGGCAAAAAATACTATTACATTAACCCTGTGCGTGCTATGGTTTTGTTGTTACATGCTTTTAAAATACGAGAGAAATGTTATTTTGATGATGTATTTTCATACATTTTATCACTTGAATAGTGATTTGTTTTTACGTTATTCTATTGTAATAAGAAAGAATTATCATTTTATTAATTATCTACGTACCTACGCACAAACAAAACGTACCTAACGATTCACAACAAATCCAAACTTGTTTCAAAAAACTTAGACAAAGATGCCGCGCGCGCAGCCGCCCAGACTCAAGCGACAGGTACCTGGCGAATCACCCCGCCACCTTCCGACGCCCGATGGGTGCGATGGGGCCCTACCACCAACCCCGGGGTCCAAGCCAGCCTCACCTGCGAGTGGTGCACCTGCTGATAAACGGACGAGGTCATGGCGCACAAAAAAGGAAAATTCGAAACTAAACTCTGTACCAACCCGTCTGGCCAGCGTGATACAGTAAGGCCAAATATCCTCCTATGATACACACAACAAAACAACAGCCCCCAGTTCACGGCACTCCCGCTGTTTCCGATCACGGCAGCGGTCGGAGTGACGGCGGGAGGGGGGGTGCTAAGAATCTCCGGGTTACGGGAGGCTGCCATACAAAACTGACCCTGGCTACGTTTAATGGAATTACTCTGCGCCTGGACGAGCGGCTCACCGAACTCGAGAACTAGGTCGTATTAACTGGCACATCCAGTATTGTGCGAGGTCCGAAGAAAGGGGGAGGACACGCTAACCCTTGCATCAGGCGACCTGTTTTACTTTCGGGAAGGTGACGGAAGACATTCTTCCGAGGGCGGGATTGGCTTTATGGTGAAAAAGGACCTCGTTTGCAGTTTTGTGGAGATCAGCAGTGTTTTCCATCGGGTAGCGTACTCAATACTGAGACTCACCAACAGGTACACCCTGAAGGTGATACAAGTGTACGCTCCGACCTAGAAAAGCACTGTCGAGGCAGTTGAGACCGTGTATGAGGACATAGCAAAAGCACTGCATGGTACTGCCAAGACTCACTACAGCCTTGTGATGGAGGACTTCAATGCCGAAGTGGGAGTTCAAGAAGGCGGCGAAACGAATATCGGCCCCTTTGGTGTAGGGCGCTGAAATGACCGGGGCCATATGCTTGTCAGTTTTCTTGGTCTCAGAGGCTCTTCTTGATGAACGCTATCTTTAAGAAGAAGCCCCACAGAAAATGGACTTGGCGATGCCCCGACAAGGTCACAAGGAACGTGATAGACTTCATCATGACGGACAGGCAGTCTATATTTAGAGATGTTTCTGTGGTTAACAGGTTTAATACCGGTGGTGATCACCGACTTGTACGAGCATCTCTGAATTTGGACTTCCGAGCTGAAAGAGCCCGTATGATGAAGCCTACTCTCCGACCTACCGCGCTCCAGTTAGCCTCAGTGGCTGAGAGGTTCCAGTTAGAACTTCAAAATCGTTTTGATCTGCTGGAAACCACTGGCAATATTCACGATAAGGCCGACAATGTGGTCAGGACGTTACAGCAAGTGTCCCGAAGGTTTTTGTTCGGAAAAAGCAATAACAGGTGCTCTAAGCTCTCGCCCGAGACTCTCGAACTTATGAGAATAAGACGGGAAACGCCATCTACGCACTCGTCTTCGTCAGACCAGCGGGATCTAAATCTCAGAACACGAAAGCTGATACGACGCGACCTTAGACGCTATAACAGCAGCATCGTCGAGGCAGCGATCGAGCAGAACAGGGGTACCAAAGTAATTGCCTAACAGCTTGGAAGACCCCGTCTGATGAAACTGAAGACAGCGGATGGCAGAACTGTGACCTGAAGGTTCGAGATTCTCGAGGAAATAAAGAGCTTTTACAGAGACCTTTATGCATTACGGACAAAAAGGCCGACGAGTAGGACCCTACTGATTGTGACCACCGAGTCCCACTATCGCGCCACTATAGCGAGGACATTTCGGACATCGATCAGAGCGAGGTGAGGGCGGCTCTCGGGCAACTTAAAAACAACAAGTCCCCTGGGGAGGATGGAATTACAACTGAACTACTGAAGGCGGGTGGGGGGGCTCCGGTTCTCAACGAGCTGATGAGTTTGTTTAATACCGTCCTCCAACAAGGACAAACACCTGAAGCGTGGCTCTGTTCTTCAAGAAAGGTGATAAGACCTTGCTGAGGAATTACAGACCCATCTCACTCCTGAGCCATGTTTACAAGTTGTTCTTGAGAGTAATCACAAACCGCCTCGCCGGAAGGCTCGACGAGTTTCAGCTAAAGGAGCAAGCCGGATTTCGAAAAGGCTTCAGAACCGTGGACCACATCCATACTGTACGGCAGATTGTGCAGAAAACAAACGAGTACAATCAGCCGCTGTGTATGGCTTTTGCGGACTACGAGAAGGCCTTTGACTCTGTCGAAATAAAATACTCTTTATCTTTATTTTACATGCTTCTTTATGTAGGAACGAGAAATCAAAATTGGGCATAAAATATGCCTCTGCCTCACCCTTCGGAGAAACAGGTTTAATTATATGTATGTGTGCTTATATGTGTGCTGAAAGACATAATTAATAAAACAAAACACTATTCAACTGCTCATATCAATTAGAATGACACCTTCGATATAACATTTTTCACGAATTTTAAAAGCATGTAACTAAAAAACCATAGCACGCACAGGGTTAATGTAGTAGTATTTTTTGCTAGAAATTGTGTCTTCTATGCGAATATCACATTTTCTTTTTCTGGCCGGCACTTTCAGTTTTTGGTCCAAAATGAATGATGTCCTTTGGTACAGGGATAGAGTTTAGAATTTCATATCAATTTAGAACAGTCTTTTAGATGTGGACGAAGCGCTTTATAAAGTTTTTTTTTTAAATTAGATTCATCTTGAATCATTACCTCAACCTACCATGACACGCTTCTGGGAAGTCCGTAGTGTTCCCAGGAGTTCCCAGGCGGTTCAGTAGTTTAGGTAAGGTAGGATAATTTATCCTGGAGTCAATAACTCAACGATTTTATAATATTCAAAATTTATTGCACTTCTACAATATAACTTATATCTAACTTAAATCTTTAAATCTAAGTACTCATCCAGATCCTGGGGATGGGACTTCCTTCTTCCAGGAATAATGTAGTTAAAATATATGGGTCTAAACCTATGCTTTTAATCACAATATTTGTGCGCAAGATCCCTTTGCCATAAAGGTACGGGCAGGGGTTTTTAAACCCAAAATTGGAAGCTCATTCTGAAAAGAACGAACATATTTTATACACACCCTCTTCAACCATAGATATCCCTAAACTTTCCCTTATTATTAATTTTTACTCCTCATTTTAAAACACTTAATATACAACAGAACGTTACCCCCTTTATAAATTTCCAAACGCCTGCCTAATAAAATAAATTTACTTAAAATATTTTTTCTTTGTACACGAAAATTACCCACACTTAATTGACTAAATAAAATTACGCAATTGATGCTTACCAGAGCTTCCGTTTTCAACTATATGAATTTATTTAAATACTTGGGCTATGTACGCCACCCACTGGTATTTCAGTGGAAATAATTTAAGGAATAATTAGGTACTTTAATATAAAATTTCTTCGATAGTAAGAAGTAAAATATTTTTTTAGTTAGTTCCTGATTTTCTCTCTTCTACTATTGCGCACGCTTATATATAGCTTACATCCCACCATAATCTCCTTCCATCAACTACCCCCTCCTTGACACTAGCAAGGAACCACCCATCTAACTACCTATCTATAGCTACAAGCATAATAAATAATATGATTATAGCGCCTACCAAATATTAACAGCAATTCACTTGCGTGTAATGCTACAAGAGGTCAATCAATCAATTATGCCTCTTGCAGGTCACTGCAAGACGTAGACCTTCCCCAATTTTCTCCATTTCAAAAAAGTTCTGTTTTGGAAGCTTTGATTATATAAGGACTTTATATCTATGTTTGGAAGTACGTGATGACGTGATGGTACAGAATTTCGTTTCGAGATTTCCTTCTATCAGGTTCTTCTTGGGCTGTGAAGATTTCAGTAGGGGGGTCATATCGGGGTTCATAAGATACAGACAGTTGATAGATAGACAGATGGACATCGGAGTCTTAGTAGAGGAATTTAAAAATAAGAACTCAACTCATGGTGCTTCTACAAGAACTCATTCAACATGCAGTCATCAAATATTGATACTCCATCTACGTCACCGCACAAACAACGTCAGAATACCTACGATCTATTGAACCTTTCAAACATAATGGTCACGCCTTCATCCCCGACGGGGTGGGTAGAGGAATATTATATGTCCACATTTCGCCTTTTTAGAATTCGTCCCACGTAATAGGTGGTAAAAAGGCCTTTATCTTGGCTTAACTACTGTCATTTTACTGGCAACCGGGAGCAACGGTTTAACGTGCCTTCTGAAGCACGGAAACGCTCAAATAAATGTCACATGGGTGGTCAGGTCCACCCATCCAAGGACTGGCCATAGTAAAAGTTGTTATTTTTAAACTATCGCGGTTTTCTACACTCATACTTATAGAATTCGGGACTTCACGCGAAACACATTTACTGCTCGTTCGCTCTAACTTTGCCGCTCGGCTCTATACTAAAGTCGAATTTTTGACTAGACGAAGTAAATTGACAGCAACTAATGTTACTTCTTCATACAATGTTGCGTATTTTCTATGACGAAGTGACATTAGCTACTGTCAATTTACTTCGTCTAATTAACAATTCGGGTATACGCCTCTACGCCAGCGGCAAAGTTAGTGCGAACGGGTAGTACTTACATTTTCACACCGACGTTTCGAGCACGTTGCAGCGCCCGTGGTCAGTCTGTCAGTCCAACCGCGACCACGGGCGCTGCAACGTGCTCGAAACGTCGGTGTGAAAATGTAAGTAAATGTGTTTCGCGTGAAGTCCCGAATTCTATAAGTATGAGCATAGTAAAAGTTGCTTACTGCAGTGACCGTTTACAGAATACTGAGTCCGCGGGGCCACGAGCGCTTCTTGAACCTTTCCTACAATCTAAATATATATACTTAGGTGACGTAGAACCTCTTCCCCATAAGGAGAGACTTTGCATCACAATGATTTGAGCTATAAGGAATTGTTTGATATGATGCCCACCGCTTCTTTCTATCATCGCAACGCTCGCCACAGACAGGATATTCATCCTCAAACTTTGCGTCCGGAGCGTTCGAGCACGGTAAGATCCGATAGGGGCTTATCTTGCGTGCACACTTAGATTTTGGAATGAACTACCTCGGTCTTTTTAAACGTCTACAGTATGGAGTTCTTCAAAAAATGTCTTAGGACGTTTTCCCAGGGTCGGCAGCTGAACTTCTATACCGTGTTCTGATATAGTAGAAACATTTGAAAGCTTTTAGTAACGTGCGAATGCGAACGAGCGGAGCGAATGGACCGCGGCTGCGGCCACCGAGCGCCGCCACATAACCTAACCTAACCAATATTGTATTACGATTTACTTTTTAAACGTAGTCTACCGTAACTTAGGTATAATGAAAGGTTATAAATGAATTAATCAATATATCAATACATATAATAAAATCGTAACAGGTCGCTGTCTGTACATGGAAGATAAATAAGAAAAAATATTATAGGGGGGCTTTATGAACGCAATAGAACCCAAAACAATGATTTTTAGAATTTTTGTCTGTTTGTCTGTATGTCTGTATATCTGTTTGTCTGTACGGTTGTGCACGCTAATCTCAGTAACCGCTCAACCGATTGCAATGCGGTTTTTTTTATTGTGTTGAGGTTTGCTTCAGTTAACATTTAGCGTTTGTTTTATGTAAATCGGTTTAGAAATAAAAGAGTTATAACACTTTTAAGAATCAGATATTTGAAAAATTTTAATTGTAGGGGTTTCTTTGAATGTGAGTGAACCTAAACTGGCGTGTTGGCTTAATCATAAAAGAGCTTAATGATTAAGACTATTTTTAAACAATTCAGTCAATAAGAGAGTCAGATTAAGCAAACAGGGCAGTTTCAGACGCTGTTTGATGACTCTGATGAAGAATACCTTTCCTTTCATACACCTTATGTGACGTAAACGAAGTTGCGGGCTCAGCTAGTAGTGAGTAAATTTATTCAACTGCCACGAAATAATAGAATGATATATCGCTAATAGCTTTCAGTTTAAAACCACATTAAACGCTTCCAATGAAACATTTATTTAATTGAGTTTATAGGTTTCATTTAGAATCCTATCTATCCAAACGATCGGACCATCAATATGACATGCTTTAAGCTTTTAAGTTAATAGCTGTGCCCACCCGCAGCTTCGCCTGCGATTTAATTACCTTCTTAGAGAAGAAATTTTGAATAATACCTACATTTTTTCTTAGCGGGTTCTTGTATAAACCCTTCTTGGTTGTTATACTAGACCAGTGATGGGCAAAGTACGGCACGCGGGCCATCTCCGGCCCGCCGACGGTCCTTCTACATAAGTAGATATATGGCTCTCGATATTTTGACGGTCCAGAAGTATTATCTAAGTAGATTCTACTTAGGATAACAATAGACGCATAGGTGAAGGAGCCACCTAGAGCGTGAAAGAGTAACACAGCCACACATCAATATTAGAAGAAAGTAAGAATAAAAGTTTCAGCATTTTCTTTTTACCCATAGTCCTGTTGACCGGTGAACTTAACCGTACTATGGCCCTACTCTGAAATATCTTAATTTTTCTGGCCCCCCATTATGAATTGTTTGCCTACCACTGTACTAGACTATAACCTTATAAAACCATACGAAACGCTACTACGGCCGGTAGCTTTGAGTTAAGCCCTCGGAAGAATGTCTGTATAAGTCCAATCCTGCTCGATCTAGCAATAATGTAAACATGTCATGTTTTGACTATCGTTGTCTAAGACAGATGAGTAGAAAAATATAATATCACAAATCATTGAACTTTTTACTATCCTGAGTAGGTATTTTAAAGGAAAATAAATATCATAGAGAAGTTATTTGGTGCCGAAATGATTGTAAGAATACTGTATGACTCCTGGATACTGGAATATAATCAGGGTGAATACTCAATTGCAAGTAATTATGGATATATAGGATCAAATAATGTGTTTGTTTACATTTTTGCGCAAAGCTATTAAAATACAGCACCAGTATCTTTCATATCGGATGCCTACCAACCGGGTTATTATAGGTGGACATTCTCACACAACAGCATCTAGCCCAAATGAAGGTAATATAAGCTTGTGCTAAGGGATCTATCTAGAGCTAGACTACTGATAGACCTATTTATATATTTCTAAATACTCGAAGCGCTCGTGGCCCCGCGGACTCAGTGTTCTGTAAACGATCACTGCAGTAACCAATTTTCTCTATGGCCGGTTCACAGATGGGTGACCATCCATGTGATCACTTTGTGACATTTATTTGAGCGTTTCCGCGCTTCGGAAGGCACGTTAAGCCATTGGTCCCGGTTGCCAGTAAAATGGCAGTCGTTAAGCTAAGTTGAAGGCTTTATTTCAACAGCAGGCAGTCACAACCAAGGAACTTATACTTCTAACTGGAATGCTCACGTGCACATCAAAAGCGTTCCGGAAAAGGAAAGCTAGAAAAGGGGATGCTATCTCTTTCTACTAATGTGTCCATGCAGACGCTTCAGCTAGTGAGACAATATTTTCTTATTAAGTTGAAAGACATAGGTACACAATAATAAAATAAATGATATCTATGGAACTTACAGTTATGTATGTTTTAATTAGGTCTTACAGAAGACAATTTAATAATTTGACGAATTGAATGACTTGTAATAATTGACGTGAAATTTTTAAAATTAATGAATAAGGTACTAGATCAGTTATTACCTATGTGGAGCCATTCTTACACTACCGGCTCGGTATGATGGCCGTTAAGTAGGTACGAAGAGAATTTGGCAGAGCTTGCTTGCTCTCTCTTTTTTTACAAGGCCTTTTAGTACCACCTAATATCTACTACTTTATCAACTCAACTACTAATGACTAGACCGTTTTACTCGGTCAATATCGTAACTTAGTTGATATGTCAAAAATTATAGCGTGCCGCACGTATAATTACGTATGACGGTTTAGGGGAGAGGGGTCGAACGTCTTATTTATCATTATCAAAAAGTCGGAAACCAAACTTATACTTTTGTTTAGATTCTTACGTATCAAATATTACGCAGCCAGGGTTGTAGGATGTCGGCCTATGCTTTTCATACACAAAGGAAAGAGGGGATGGAAACTACATAAAACCAACTATCGTATCATACAATCAAATAGGTATATGTATATAGTTTTACCGAAGTATCTATCCCCTTTTTGCTTTCGGTAAGAATATTGGGAAAGAGAAATTTCATTCTACCTACACAAAAATCTCACATCAATCTAATTTCCTAGTAATTTAATACTTGTTCATTAGCGCTGGAGGTCGTGGGTTCGATTCCTGGGTCGGTACAAATGTTTGTGTGATCCACAAATGTTTGTTTCGGAGTTAGGGTGTTTTCTATGTATAATATGTATGTATTTAGAATTATATAAGTATGTATATCAGTCGTCTAGATTCTATAGCACAAGCTTGTTGTAGCTTAATTTGGGCTACATCCACAAATATTTATTTTATATTTATTTTATTAAAAGTAGGTAAGTCCGATCTAGAACGTACCGTGTTGGCACCACAATGAATCTTCAGAGTTGCCATGCGTAATTTATGAGTTACTACCAATAGCTATTATTTTTCAAATAAATTTATTTTAAGTAACATCAATAATGTATGAAATATTGAAATAATATAATTTTGAAGTTAAAACATTAATTATTATAATAAACATTAACGCGTATTGACCAGCACGTATGAAAACTGTTACCTCTGATCTGGTCTACTACTGGTCATAAAAACTACCGTCTGTTTCTTTTTATTACCACTTACAACATACTGCGTTGCAAGAAAGAGAAGAATCCCCTTAAGTCGTTGTCCTGCTCGGGAACGTTTTTTACATCTGACATGAAATAATGCAATATAAACCGAATGACGTTGAAAATAAAGTTCAATTTTAATTTGTTTTTGTGATTTCGTAAGCATTCCAGTTAGAAGTATAAGTTCCTTGGTCACAACCTGCTCCTGACCATTTAAACACGGCAATACGGCTCACCACCTATTACGTGGGAAAATTATACAAAGGTGAAATGTTTGCATATAATTATGCCTCTGCCTACCCCTTCGGGGATAAAGGCGTGACCATATGTTCTAAATACTGCTCTTTCGCTCTAAGTTTGTCGCTCGGCTCCATACTAAAGTCGAATTTTTAATTAGACGAAGTAAATTGACAGCAACTAATGTCACTTCTTCATACAATGTTGCTTATTTTCTATGACGAGGTGACATTAGCTACTGTCAATTTACTTCGTCTAATTAAAAAATCGGGTATACGGTATACGCCTCTACGCCAGCGGCAAACTTAGAGCGAACGGGTAGTACATATCTACATATTATACATAGGAAACACCCAAACTTCGATACAAACATTTGTGGATCACACAAATATTTGGACCGACCCGGGAATCAAACCTCAGCGCGGCAGGCATACAAAAATGCAATATGAGGGCGCATTCCATAAAAATGTTAAGTTTTTAAGGATTGTGCGTTGATGAGATGATGGAACTGGAAAAAATAATACGCAGGGAGAGCCACGGGGATCATTTAGTTACACCTATACACTAATATTATAAAGAGGATTTTTTTGTGTTTTTGTATGTACCTACGTTTGTAATGAAGAAACTCAAAAACTACTGCACTGATTTGATAAATTCTTTCACTGTTGGGAAGCTACACTATCCCCGGTGAACATAGGCTATATTTTATTCCCGTATTCCCACGGGAATGGGAGATACGCGGGTGAAACCGAGGGACGTCCGCTAGTAATGCTATAAAACTGTATTGTTTGTTTTTTTGGTAGAAAGCACTAATCACAGAAACCGCATACAACAGGTGCAGACTTCCATATCTACTGTTAAGTAGGTACACTTCAGGAACAAAATAAAACTTGAAAATACAACTTTACATTTATTTGAGCAGCGTTACAGCCTATCTAAGCGTTCAGAATAAAGAGAGAGCTCCCAATGATATTACCGCCATTTTATAGATACATTTACCCCTAAAAGCTGCTAATTAGACAATACCATTTAATTACACAATATTATACAAAACTAACTTAGCAATTATGATAATTATAATTAATAATTTTAGAACTCGATATAACACAAAACACATAGTTATGTAAATTAGTTATACACTTAAATAGTGATGTTGATTATGTTGGGGATAAGCGCCATCTATCATAGTATTCTGTAACACTACTTATTTCAAGGGTACATGAACAAACATACTCGTATAGTCACGCCTATATCACCTAAGGGTTAGGCAGAGGCATATTATATGCTCACTTTCACCTTACAGTACTGTCCCACGACTCATTATAAGTGAAAAGTCTATATCCTAGGATCCCTTTAAGAACGACCTTCACCGAGCTGGTTATTGGATGAAAAGTGTTTAAATTAAACTAAATATCACTACACTGGTCACATAAGTTTTATTTTTTATGTAAGGAAAATCATAGGTATGCTATGCCGGAATCCTACTGACTAAAAACCAAACGTATCCTACCAAAAAGCCTACAATTGGGAACCCCGGGTAAGCCGTCAGAAGGATGTCCCCAGGACTCCCAACAAGCCTACGGCTACCACTGCGGCCTCATCTAGGGGGGTTCGGGTGATATCCCACTGGGGTGGTTTGGGTTTCGGGTGCTATACCTCGTCATTGGGGGGTTCTTCAGGTGTTATTCCGCTTCTTGGGGGGGGGGGGGACTGATCACATAGCTGAGGACCAACCATAGGTAAGAAAAATGGAGCAGTGGAGTTATTACCAGATGACAATACGATTGCTTCAAGTATAAACCATGAATACTAATTAGAATTTATCTATTTAGGTATACTATAATTACATACCTACCACAAAAATCAACGTCTATTTTTTGTAAGTGTCAAGATTAATGAGAGGTTACTGTTCGGTTACGTAACATAAAATAACAAAAAAAATGTTTCATGTTTTTATTTCACGTAAACTGTGTGTTTTGTACACACACGTATATGTATAAATGTACACAAAGATGGGTCTGACGTGTCACCAAATTACACGGTACTCGGACGTTAGGGATGGAAAGAATTTGTCGATATTATTTAATTAATTATACCTTACTTTTTTTCTTCAGAACAACGACATCTCTATCGAGGATGTCTAGATTATCCTTCAGTAGAATTATCTCTTTTATTTTTATTCATTTGCCCTCAGCTGCTGCTCCACATTTGTGGAATTTTACTATAGTTCCCGCTTCCCATGGGAACTTATTCCAGGGATAAAAGTTAGCCCATGTGTTATTTAAGACTATAATCTGACTGCCTCTGTGGCGCAGTCGGTAGTGATACCGCCTGCGGCGCTGGAGGTCGTGGGTTCGATTCCCACCGGACACAAATATTTGTGTGACCCATAAATGTTTGTTTCAAGAGTCTGGGTGTTTTTATGTATAATATGTATGTATTTAAAGGTATATCAGTATTAATATCCGTGGTCTGATACCCATAACACAAGCAGGTTATTCCTAGCTTACTTTGAGATCAGATAGCGTTGTGTGAAATGTCCGTGAATATTTATTTATTTTATTTTTATAATCTATCCGTGTACCAAATTTCAGCCAGATCCGTACAATGTTAGAGCCTGAAAAAGTAACAAACCTCCATAAAAACATTCACCAAAATTTCATTGACTGATAAACTGATGGAAAATTTTATCCCGTGAAAAGTTCCCTTATGATGCAGCAAAGGGAACAAAATGACGCGAGCGGAGCTAGTGTCAAATATATATAGACACTTTTGTAATATATCTTTAGAGTAACATAGAATACAGTATAATTAAACTCGCCTCCAACAGTAAAACGCATTTGTATAAGCAATCTCATTCAGAACGAATTGATTGCTTTTGCCTACATACGATAGTGCCAATATAAACTACTGAAGTACTTACTTTACGACCTGTGCACTGTTTCTATTTTTATAATGTTTACGAATTCAGTGACCCTTATTCGCCAATATTCGTGAAGTTTCCGAACAACATTCAACAAGTCTGGGAAAGAGACAGTCAATTCGATAGATTCGAAAATGCGATTTACGATGTGAATATTATAAAAAACATAGTCTGACTGCCTTTGAAAAGCCTCATGGATGCCATGACGGACTCCTACTGTCTAAAAAACCTCAAGTATCCTGCTCAACAGCCTACGGTTGGGAGCCCCTGGTAAGCTCTTGGAACAACATCCTTGGACTCCCAACAAACCTACGGTTAACGCTGCGGGCTTCACCTAGGGAGGGTTCGGGTACTATCTTGCTTCTATGGGGGTTATCCCGCTTCTAAGGGGGACGGGGTGGGGGGGGGGCGTGCGTGCTATACTTGGTACAGAAAGAAATTTGGTACAGGGTTTTTTTTTTTGAAGAGAGAAAAATCCTACATGATGCTATGCCGGACTCCTACCGACTAAAACCCACATGTTTCCAATTCCTACCATCTGCCAACGACCGGGAGTCCCAGATGCGCCTTCGGAACGATAACCCCAGGCGACACCCAGGGCTCCTTGATGGAACGCGCCCAAAACGTCGGTGCATGTAAGTAAATAAAATAGTATTTCGCATGAAATCCCGAAGTTAGTAAAAGGTGTTTGTGGTAGTATTTATTAAATAATATATTTCTTAACGAATCATATTGTGTAGTTAATTAAGCGGTGGTCACGGATAGATTCACACTAAGGTCAATTGCATGACTAGTTATGAAAACGTATCTGCATCAAAATGTGCTTATCCTTCCTTTAGGTCTTTAGACTACAATCACACGATTCCTTACAACTGTCTATGGCCGGTACCAGGTAACTCGTTGAAAGGATGTTCCGGAGTCCCCGGGAAAAATACCCTTTCTTACTGATTGTCATCATCATCATTGCAGCTGTTTTGACGCCCACGGCTAAGCATGGACCTAACTCAAAGATCGCCATAACGTTCGGTCTTGTACTGTCCGTATTCAGCAGGCTCCCGTGCCTTTGGTATAATATAAATGTCCACCTCACCTTGTAGGAGATCTTACTAATATTATAATAACTAGGTAAGTTTGTAAGTAATAAGGATGTGGGAATCGATGTATGGATGCTTATTACTCTTTTATCCTCTAACGGCTAAATAGATCGGGGTGAAATTACCTACCTACAGGGATACTAGGGATAGATTATTACCTATATATATATATATTACCTATAGCTTATGTTTTATACCACACTATACGTCTGGTATAAAACATAAGCTATAGGTATTTTTATCTCGAGAAATTATGCCCATGGGAATCAGGAACGCAAATAAAACTTAAACGTTTACAAGTCTGACTCCGGCAGCACTAGTAAACGAAATTATGTAAACACTTTTAGTTGTTCTGTCTGTGAAACTACACTCAAATTTTGTTAGTATATTATTAAAAACCGGGCAAGTACGAGTCAAGATCGCGCACGGAGAGCTTCATGCCAAAAATACTACCAAATATAATTACGTCTGTTGTATGGTATGGGAATATATACACTTTTATTTTTTTTTAGTATTTTGTTGTAAGTAATAGCGGCAACAGCAATACATCATCTATGAAAATTCTAACTGTCAGCTGTCTAGCCTCACGGTTCTTCTTCTTCTTCTTTTCCTTATATCTTGGACTTTCTCGGCTTGAGAGTATGCCAATGTCAAGTCAATTATATATCGAAAATATCAATCCTTTTCATGTTGAGATTCTTGCAAATAGCAGTGTAAGTGTAGGTAATATATCTTTTTCTTAATAATTATTTTTATTATCAGCGTCTTCATGTATGTTCCAGTTCGGACAAATTTTGTACTCAAGTAAAGCGGTGGTACTTTACTAAGAGTTGTCTTTGGAGTTTGGTAGTACAAAAAAGTCACGTATCACTTCGTTTTATCACTTTCCAACACTTGTGCACGTTGTTGAAACTTTTATGTTTAAGAATCCACCATTATTAAACATAAATACTCATAAATACACTAATTTTGAAAAATTACAACACGGAATAATGCACGAGTCCTTTCGTGTTCGCGCCAAAACTCCGCCTCACGGTTCATGATATACATCCTGGTGACGGACGGTGATAATGTTGATAAGGCCAAAATAGAATTGTCTAAAACCACAGATTATATAATATATTCTATCTAAAACTGTTCACAGTCTCGTTAGTTTGTGACATTGCGCGCTAATTTTGATTGTGTTGCGTTGTTGATGTATAGTATAGATAGAGCGCTATTAAATAGGTTATGCGTCGATACTAATTCGGGGAATGAGAGTAATCTTGGGCATTGCCATTGTCTAAACTTCTACAGAATTAGGATCATTGATACTTTTGGTAATAACATACCTTGTATAATGAGAGTTTAGACTGCACTTCTTATGAAATACTATACAGAGTGAATTTTTGAAAAGGGCTTGGAAGCCAAATCCGAAACTATAAGGAATAGCTAAAAATGTTCAAAGGAGTCACGAGCCCGATTTTGATAAAACTTAAAACATCATCATTAGATTTTTGAATTCTAGCTGGGAATCGAACATTTTGATTTTGAAAAAAAAAAGTCACGACTCCTTCGAGCATTTTTCGCTATTTCTTAGAGTTTCGGATTTGGCCATCCAATCCCTTTCGAAAAATTCACCCTGTATAGGTACACTGTATATTGCTACACACTTCTAGACCCTAGTACAACCGGTACCGGCCTAACGACTAGATTGCGGTTCTATGCGGCGGCTCCCTACACTCATCCGCCCTATTTTAAGTACCTATTTGCGAATGAAATAAATTCCAAATATGAAGACATCGAATTCTTGCACGATCAAAATTCCTATGTGTAACATATTCATGGCGATAGTACGCGATTACAATAAAAAAAAACTTGAGAGGTGTCAAGGGACATGCGGATGGAACGAAGTTCCTTTCGATTAAAGTGAAGGAATTGAAATAAAATTTTATTTTAATTTTAAAATTTTATTGTAAGCAAAAACAAAAACAGAAACAAAAACAAAAAGAAAACTAATATAAAAAAAAGTGAGTGCGTGTAACCTTTACGCGCGACTGAAACTGAACAGAGCGAAACTCCTATTTGCTTTGGTGTTGCTCGTAGAGTTCATGTTCATCCCCTGGCTAGCACTAGCACTACCACTATCACTACCACTATCACTACCCACTACCACTATCATTACTACTATTACTACTACCACTATCACTAAAGTCCATCCATTTGCCCGGTATGATGCCACAAATAGACAGATAGTACACAAACATCTTTTAACACCTCTTGTTTTCATCGGTAGTAAAAAAACGTTACCCTAATTTTTTTTTCCAAGTAATACTTGTAAGATAAAGGGAAGCCAAACAGACTGACGCCGTAACGCGTTACATAACGAAACGAAGCAGTTTACTAGTGTTTACTAGCAAAAGTAAAACCACTTTCAAATATTCTTTGCAAAAGAAAATTCCTATCGATAAATTTTCCAAACACACATCACTACCGATTATCACATTACGTTCGTTTTCAGTCAGCCATCTTGGATAGTTTATTTGAAAATCGAACTCGCGACGGAAGCGCGCGATACTATCATGCCGGTTTAGTGAAATAATTATTTAGTAATTTTTTAAAGCATTTATTATTCGTAATTAAATCAATGTGATATTACATTAATTATTATTTTTGTAAGTGTTGTTGTGTAGTGCTAGAAGGACTTTTAATATATTTGGTAAGTTTTTTTTTATGTTTTATTATTTTCTGGCACGACTGTCGATATTAGTTGGTCAGTTGGCAATTTTCCGGTTGCATGCATTTCTTCGTTTCAGCATAACTAATTGTGAATTTTTAGTGATAAAGTCTGAAATTATTTCACGTTTTAAATGAAATAATGTTGCTTATAAATTCACAATTTAATTTAGTTTTTTCTGACCTTGGCAACATTAAAACTAGTTTAAAGTACCTATTGTAAATATTATGATTTGAAAACAACGATTCGTTGTAAGCGAGTTAAAGGCAAACATACGATATTTTACACTATAGTTAGGTACTGTTTTGTTGCATTGTGGTGTTTACGTTCGTCCGTACTATATGATCACGCCACTAAAACTCCCAAACCTCTTAGGAGATCATTGTGATGAAGATATATATTTTTATTGTCACCCTAATTCATCCCAAGGGTGTCGTAAACGGCGACTAAGGGAACATTTTCGAAAAACGATTCATTGCTTAGAGAGAAGGAAAACTTGAAACGAAACCGGTCAGTAAAATGACAATCGTTAAGCCAAGTTGAAGGTCTTATGGGCGACTTGCATTGTGGTGTTTACGTTCGTCCGTACTATATGATCACGCCACTATAACTCCCAAACGTCTTAGGGAATCCTTGTGATGATGATATGATATATTATTATTATTGGGACATGTCTGAGACAGGTTTTAGCCACTCCGGAAATGTGTGTTTAACACCCATTAATGGCAGAAATGAACGCTGTCATGCCATTCCCCGCCCCCAGCTTATCAATACATCAATCAATACATTTAATAAATTCGTAACAGGTCGCTGTCTGTACATAGAAGATAAATAAGAAAAAATATTATAGGGGGGCTTTATGAACGCAATAGAACCCAAAACAATGATTTTTAGATTTTTTGTCTGTTTGTCTGTATGTCTGTATATCTGTAAATCTGTTTGTCTGTACGGTTGTGCACGCTAATCTCAGTAACCGCTTAACCGATTGCAATGCGGTTTTTTATTGTGTTGAGATTTGCTCCACTTAACATTTAGCGTTTATTTCATGTCGATCGGTTTATAAATAAAAAGTAATACCTAACACTTTTAAGAATCAGATATTTTGAAAATTTTAATTGTAGGGGTTTCTTTGAATGTGAGTGTAAATCTAAACTGGCGTGTTGGCTTAAGCATAAAAGAGCTTAATGATTAAGATTTAAAATATATATATATGAATTGTTTTAAAATAGACTTAATCTTTAAGCTCTTTTATGATTAAGAAAAAAAATGATCCCCTGTTTGCTGACTGATTACCGACCAATTTCCATTCTTCCTTTTCTCTCTAAAGTTCTTGAGCATATTGTTCATCGGCAGTTCTCCCACTTCCTATCCTCTTCTAACTCCCTCAGCCCTTTTCAGTCGGGATTTCGCGCTGGGCACAGCACTGTCACTGCACTTGTAAAAGTGACGGATGACATTCGCTGGGCTATGGAGCGGAAACAGTTAACCCTACTAGTTCTACTTGACTTTAGCAGCGCTTTCAACTCTGTGGATTTTGATGTACTGCTAGGTACATTAAGGTCTATAAATGTCTCTTCTTCTGCTATCTCTTGGTTTGATTCATACCTTCGAGGGCGCTCTCAGTGCGTTCGAATCGGTCAGACATCGTCTGACTGGTGCGAGCTATCTGCGGGTGTTCCTCAGGGTGGCGTGCTATCTCCTCTTTTATTTTCTGTCTTCATTAATTCTGCTACTAGTCTTATTACCAATAACTTCCATCTCTATGCTGATGACTTGCAGCTGTACCGTCATTTTTCGGCTACCGATCCCCTCCCCGCGATATCATCCATAAACCAGGATTTGGATACACTGAATGACTGGGCTAATTCGGTCGGATTGCGTATTAACCCTTCGAAGTCGCAAGCCATTATCATTGGTAGTAAATACTACTGCGACATTCTTTCGGAGTCTCAACCTTCTCCTGTTCTTTTAGCCGGTATTCAAATACCTTACGCAGACTCCGTGAAGAACCTAGGAGTGATAATGGATACCACTCTATCTTGGAGCGCCCACATAAATGATGTCAGCAAGAAGGTGCATTTTTCCTTCCACTCTTTGAGGAGCCTCCAAACTCTACTACCCTTGAGGACGAAAATTAGTCTTGCCCAAACTATTATTCAACCCATTATTGACTACGCTGATTCTTGCTATTTGGACGCTACAGAGGAGCTTTTAGATAAACTTGAGAGATTGCAAAATTTATGTATACGCTTCATATTCAATCTTAGAAAGTTTGATCATGTTTCCCACCTTCGCAAAGAACTCAAGTGGCTCCCAATCCGCCTTCGCCGAAACACTCGAATCCTCTGCCTTCTTTTCAATATCCTCCACAACCCTTCTTCTCCTTCCTATCTGAGGGAGCGGTTCGCATTTTTTCGCTCTCCTGATGCTCCCTGCAGAACACACCTACGCTCGAATCTTAGATTTCCTAAGCATAAAACTGATTTCTACTCAAATTCCTTCACAGTGCATGCGGTCAGACTGTGGAACTCACTCCCACCTGTCATCAGAGATAGCAAAACTGTTTCTACTTTTAAAAGGAAAGTCCGTGAATACTATTTATCAACTTTGTAACTTATGTATCTATTTATTTATGTAATTATATACCTATACCTATTTATGTATTTGTTTATAAAGTATTTATTTAAATATTTATTATTATATTTATATAGTTAAAACTGCCTCTGTTCTTTTGTATGTGTGTTATATCAATTCTCTCCTGTTCTTTTCAATTACACACTTTTAATTGTTCTTTTCCTACTTCATGTTCTCCTCTCGCCGGTCTGCTGGGAGATATTTCTTCTAGAAATAAGCAGTACCATTGTAGGTACCTAAGTTTCCTGCTATACCTATAATTATTATATACTAGTGTGTGCATAAATAAATAAATAAATAAATAAATAAATAAATTAAGCAAACAGGGCAGTTTCACACGCTGCTTGATGAGTCTGATGATGAAATACCTCTCCTTTCATACACCTAATATGTGAAGTTGCGGGATCAGCTAGTCAGAAATAAATACCATCAAGAACAAAAACATTTTTGGGGTTCCTATCCTTATCCACAGGGTAAAACATGACCTTATTGCTGAGACTTCACAGCCCGTCTGTTTGTCTGTCACGCGGCTGTATCTCATGAACCGTGATAGCTAGAGAACTGAAATTTTCACAGATGATGTATTTCTGTTGCCGCTATAACAACAAATACTAAAGTAAGAAAAAAAAATGTTTAACGGGGGCTTCCATTCAACAAACGTATTTTTTGCCGTTTTTAGGGTTCAGTACACGAATTTTAATAATTAGACTATTACCGTCTGTCCGTATGTCTGTTGGTCACAAAGCTGTATCGCAGGAACCGTGATAGCTAGCGAACTGAATGTTTTACAAGAGATGTATTTCTTTTGCCGCTTTATAAATATACTATTTTTTTTTACGTGAGGGAAAATCCTCATAGGATGCTATGCCGGACTCTACCGACTAAAAAACCTCACGTAACGCCCAACAGCCTGTGGTTGGGAGCCCCGGGTAAGCCCTCGGAAGGATGTCCCAGGACTCCTAACAAACCTACGGCCGCTACTGCGGCCTCGCCCAGGGGGTGGTTCGGGTGCTATCCCGCGTCTTTGGGGGGTTTCGAGTTTGATCCCGCTTCTAAGGGGGGGGGGGGCGTGAGTTGCTCACGTCACGCTGCCGTCATGGGCCTGCATCTGTAAGGACGGTGAGCCGCCCTCTCACCGTCCGTAAATATACTACCGAACGTCACGCGGTTTCACCAAAGTAGCTCCCGTTCCCGTGGGAATATGGGAATAAAATATAGCCTATGTGACTCAGGGTGAATGTAGCTTTCCAATGGTGAAAGAAGTTTAGAAATCGGCACATTAGTTTACGAGTTTATTCATTACAAACGTACAAAATCACATTTTTTTTCTCTTTAAATATACTTATTCTTTCTCTTTATTATTACACCTTTTTTTACGCTTAATTTTAAGTGGAAAAGGTTAAGTTAATATTAAGTAATATATTAAGTTTATTGAAGTCGGTGTCGAGACCCTAGGTCCATTGGCTCCCAATAAGCATAATTTTTTCAAGAACTTTAATAGCGCCTGGTAGTGTCTATTGCTCATCAAAGGGAGAATGCTGCTAGTCTTTTGGGCACAATGCCACAGGGGCCTTATTTAGGCTTAGTTTAGATAGGTAATAATGTAAATATGTATGTAATAATTATGTTTTACTGTAATTTTTAACAATAAAGAATCTAGTGTAGATGTACGTAGATGTAGATTACCAAGGCTGAAATACATCATAGGTACGACGCACCTGCTTCGTCAGTTGCTAATGGCGCCGTACATTCCCATAAACCTAACCTACTTACTCTGACTATTGACGCATCAGCTAAAGACTCATGCGATGCACAGAAATGAACCTAACATACATTTTTTTACGTGAGGGAAAATCATACATAGATGCTACATTATGCCTCCTACCGACTAATAAAACCTCCTGTGTCCTACCAAAGATAATATAATAGTATTACATACAGATCGGCAACTCCCTGCCTCCCACCTGAGTAAGCTTCTCCATCCCCCCACCAAAATTAATGTGTCGATTACCGTGTCAGTACTTGAGAGAGTGTCACTGCGTTGCATTACGTATTACTGCCTAAGTGCTTTGGGCTATTGCTTTGGTTTAATTTGTGCTTAGCCGAGGGTAGATTTGAAAAAAAAGTACCTTCATACATGAGATTGCGTTCTGTTCCTTATTATTTTGTTTCCATAGCTAGTGACCCTAGAATACTCACACACACATTGAAGCTTGATTTAAGCATTCACATTACGTCTATATTAGTATGGGTGAAAACGAACATTTTTGTATGGAGTTTCCACCCTGTGGTCCTACCTAACAGCCCACGGTTGGGAGCCACTGGTAAGCCCTCGGAAGGATACCCCAGGACCGCTATCGTAGCCCAAAGGCTAAAAACCCTATAACTGAGACTCCGATGTCCTTCTGTAAATTATCAGGTTGCACCTCATGAGTCGTGATAGTTCAATCAATTAAATCAGCCTATAGCAGTCCACTGCTGGACGTGCCTGCCTCTCCCTAATTACCCCTTTCCTATTCGGAAGGGTCAATGGCCTTCCTGTATCACGCGTAGACCCCGAGAATGTTGGTAGGGCCCCATTGCACCCCGTGATAGTTCGACAGTTTTAATTGTTTTTAAAGTGTTAGGCAAGTGGCAGACAAGCATATGGCCCACCAGATGTACCGGTGGTCATCGCTCCCTATGGACTTTTGCAACACCAGAGGCGCTACACTCGCGCTGCCGACCCTGTAAAACCTTATAAGACCCCTTTTGAAGAACCCTATACTGTAGGCGTTTGGGAATACCGAGGCAGGGAGATCATTCCACAACCTAAGCGTGCGCGGAAGAAAGTCCATATCGGATATAACCGTGCTGGAACGCTCTTGAACGCTGGCGAGCGGTGCGGTGATAGAACGTAGCCGTGGGCATCATATCAAGTAATTCTTCAGAGCACATACCATTGTACACAGGCATTAGGCGGCAAAGTCTTTTGTAGTGTACTCGGTAAAAATAGATCCATTATTTTTTTGTGTTGCCTGATGGAAAGCTGTGGCGCATCTAGCGATTGTGGGCCCCTCTCACAGTCCGTAAGACTTCTGACAGTGGTCCTCAAGTTGTTGGCCCTGTGATGTGCCTCTTCACGCTCCGCTTTAAGAACCCGGAATTGTAAGATGAGGGAAACACGTGTGCGGGCAGGTCGTTCCAGGTTTTTATACAGTACACAGTATAATATACTAGGTTACAGCCTTACAGGTAATTACTCTAATCTACCTCTTTACTAGAACTATTTTCCGTGTCGTGTGTAGTTCTGTAAACAGCCACGCCACTTATAAGTGCGATTGGAAACCATTTATTGATTGCGTTATAAATGGTATTGGATTAATAATGGATTAGCTCATGGAGGACGCATGGCGGGAAAAATGTTGCTTAGACAGCCACGCTGATATTAAATTTAAAAACCGGTCAAGTGCGAGTTGGGCTTGCGCATGGAGGGTTCATTACCAAAAAAATTCAACAAAAGTACATCGATTTTGGTCGAGTAGTGGTAGATACGGAATTCTGTCTGCGACTCTGACTTGAACTTGGCCGGTAATTTTCGTCTATCGTTTTCCGCTCAGACATCCATTAAATGCTATCTACTTTAATATTTATAATATGGCCTATTTAATGTAGCCGTAGGCTGTAGAGAAGAGCATACCTAGTATATCGTAAAAGTATTCCGGTTGTAAATGTATCGAATGATAGATACCTACTATCAGTAATCCATAACTTTTGATTTTTGTTGATTGTGTCAATTAGCCAAATGGCAAAAACGGAACCCTTATAGATTCATCATGTCTGTCTGCCTGTCTGTCTGTCTGTCTGTCTGTCTGTCCGTCCGTATGTCACAGCCACTTTTCTCTGAAACTATAAGGCTTAGACTTTTGAAACTTGGTAAGTAGATGTATTCTGTGAACCGCATCATGATTTTTATATAAAACTAGAAAAAAAGCAGCCCATACGTATGGAGTATCTATAGATATGTCTTTAAAAATGCTATTGAGGTTCCTAACATCATTTTTTTCTAAAGTGAATAGTTTGCGCAAGAGACTCTTCCAAAGTGGAAAAATGTGTGTCCCACCCCCTCTAACTTCTAAACTAAGACAGTGATTCATCTAAAAAAATATATATGATGTACCTACTTACATTGTCATAAAATCTACCAACGCAAATTGGTTTGAACGAGATCGAGTTGGTACTTTTTTGAAATACATCATAAATGGCAATTTTCGCGTAGAAAAATCACTACCCCTGCGAACGTGTTAAAACATCAACGAAAGTTACAAAGAACTACAAGAACTTTTATATTATGTCACTTGCTGCTACGGAACCCTTCATGGGCGAGTCCAACTCGCACTTGGCCAGTTTTTTGGGTTTCGTACGTACCCTATTAATTAGACACCGCTGCGCTGTACGTCTATTCGTCACCAGGCTGTAATCTCCTAAGCTTACCCCGGGGCTCCCAACTGTATGCTGTTTAGGTAGGGACACAGGGCGGAAACTCCATACAAAAATGTTCGTTTTCACCCACAATAATATACACGTAATGTGAATGCTTGAATCAAGCTTGAATGTGTGTGTGAGTATACTAGGGACACTAGCTATGGAAACAAAATAATAAGGTACAGTACGCAATCTCATGTATGTACTGCTCGTTCGCTCTAACTTTGCCGCTCGGCTCCATACTAAAGTCGAATTTTTAATTAGACGAAGTAAATTGACAGCAACTAATGTCACTTCTTCATACAATGTTGCTTATTCTCTATGACGAAGTGACATTAGATACTGTCAATTTACTTCGTGTAATTAAAAAATCGGGTATACGCCTCTACGCCAGCGGCAAAGTTAGAGCGAACGGGTAGTAGGTACTTTATTTTAAATCTACTCTCGGCTAAGCACAAATTAAACCAAAGCAATAGCACAAAGTACGTAGGTAATATTACGTAAGTACGTAATGTAACGCAGTGACACTCTCTCAAGTCAGTACGGCAAGCTTCCCCATCCCCCACCAAAGTTGATGTGTCTCAACTTTGGTGGGGGATGGGGAAGCTTACTCAGTGGGAGGCCTAGGAGTCCCGCATAGCATCCTTGTAGGATTTTCTCCACGTTGAAAAAAAGGGTTTCCTGATTACCCGTTGGGCACAGAACTCTAAGAAGTTGCCCTTTTTTAACGTGTTAAAATCACATCATCTCTACCTACCTACCTCAGTATCAATCTTGAGAGTTTCTTTACAAGTCATTTCCGCAGATATTTCACGATTCACTAACCTAGCCATTGTTCAATATATTTCTTTGCTGTTTGGAATCTGATGACCTGATTACCGTGAAATGTATCAATTGTAGAGATTCTCGGAAACAATATGGGATCAGATGTTTTCAAACATACTGTTTAAAAACAATACAAGCCACAACAATGGAATTTTCGAGACTTACCTTTCTTACTATACTAAATTAAATTGAATAGCGTTAAATTTAATAATATAAAAATAATCAATATCAATACATATAATAAAATTGTAACAGGTCGCTGTCTGTACATGGAAGATAAATAAGAAAAAATATTATAGGGGGGCTTTATGAACGCAATAGAACCCAAAACAATGTTTTTTAGAATTTTTGTCTGTTTGTCTGTATGTCTGTATGTCTGTATATCTGTTTGTCTGTACGGTTGTGCACGCTATTCTCAGTAACCGCTCAACCGATTGCAATGCGGTTTTTTTTATTGTGTTGAGGTTTGCTCCAGTTAACATTTAGCGTTTGTTTTATGTAAATCGGTTTAGAAATAAAAGAGTTATAACACTTTTAAGAATCTCTAAACTGGCGTGTTGGCTTAATCATAAAAGAGCTTAATGATTAAGACTATTTTTAAACAATTCAGTCCGCGCCGAAGGCGTGGACTGAATTGTTTTAAAATAGACTTAATCATTAAGCTCTTTTATGGTTAAGCAAACAGGGCAGTTTCAGACGCTGATTGATGACTCTGATGAAGAAATACCTTTCCTTTCATACACCTTATGTGACGTAAACGAAGTTGCGGGCTCAGCTAGTATGTAATATTTATGGACTCACACAACATAATCTAGCCCAAATTAAGCTATTATAAGCTTGTGCTATGGGATCTGGACGACTGATAAACATACTTATATATTTCTAAATACACATACATTTAAAATTCATTTTTTGTCTCGAAAATTATTATTCAGGTACATTAAAAGGTCTTACAAATAATGGTACAGGGAACTGGTTCCCAAACCAGGCTAAAAACTGTATTTTGGGGAACAGAGTTGAAACGAAATCGTTTGTCCATGGTGAATCTGTGATTTAAATCCTACATGGATGCTGGACTCCTACCGACTAAAAACCACACGTATCCTGCCTAATAGCCTACGGTTTGGAGCCCCGGATAAGCCCTCGGAAGGATACCCCAGGACTTCCAATAAACCTACGGGTAACATTGCAGCCTCACCTAGGGAGGCTGCAGTTAAAAATGACATCACCTAGGGAGGGTTTGGGTACTATCCTGCAACTTTGGTAAAACCATACAAACCAACACGTTCGATCCCTACATACAGACTGATGAGTCTGATCAAGAGATATCTCTCCTTTCATACACCTTAGGTGGCGTAAACGAAGTTGCCGGGTCAGCCAGAACTTAATATGTATACAAATACTGCTTGATGAAGCAGCGTGTGAAACTGCCCTGTTTGCTTAATCATAAAAGAGCTTAGATTTACCCATTTTTAGATTCATATGTTGCTTGAAAAGGAGAGATATCTCTTGATCAGACTCATCAGTCTGATCAAGAGATATCTCTCCTTTCATACACCTTAGGTGGCGTAAACGAAGTTGCCGGGTCAGCCAGTACTTAATATGTATTTAGAAATATCATCATCAATGCAGCCTCTTTGGCACCTACTGCTGGACAAAGGCCTCCCCCATTGAACGTCACAACCACAACGTTCGGTCTTGGCTGCCCTTCTCCAGCTGGCTCCCGGGACCTTAATAGGTCGTCAGGTCATTTTCGTTTTGAGAAATAAACATTTTTCTTTCTTTCTTTTCCTTTCGTTCCTTCATCTGTCTACCTTATTTAGAAATATATAAGTGTGTCTATCAGTCGTCTAGATACCATAGCACAAGCTTATATTAGCTTACTTTGGTCTAGTCTAGATGATGTTGTGTGAAAATGTCCCTCTTTCAAACTTGGGAACTACAATTAGTTGCTAAGTATAGCTGTAATAATGCAACGAATGATTATAAACAGTTTGTGATATACCTGGGTAGTTACTGTTATTACAATAAGGATCCGCTCACACAGACCGGCTCGGAGAGCATCGGCGCGCACTTTTCTTTTCACACAGACCGGATCGTATACGCTCGGAGTTGGTCGGAGCGGAGCCGCCAACTATTTCACACAGACCGGCTGAAAGCGGGTGCGCTCGGAGCCGGTCAGATGCGCTCGCAGCCGGTCGGATTCATCGAGTGCATCGATTTACTACAAAGGCAGTACCAGTATTCCAAGTTTTGTTGTCGGTGTTAACGGGTGCTTTTCGGAACATGGTTCTAGATAGCTCCGATGAAGAAATATATAAATTTTTCATCAGTCATATTTTCGTATAAGTGCACACAACTGTTCTGTTTAAATTGTGCTATCAAAATGGCGGTCAGCGTGGGGCAGCGCGCACGCAATCGGAGCAGATCGGCTGCGCGAGCGGGAAAGAGCACGCAATCGGAGCCGATCGGCTGCGCAAGCTAGAAAGAGCATGCAATTGGAGCCGATCGGCTGCGCGAGCGAGAAAGAGCATGAAATCGGAGCCGAACGGCTGCCCGAACGAGAAAAGTACGCGATCGGAGCCGGTCAGCTCCTCTTATTATTTCACACCAAGCGCGTTCAAGCATTCTTACTGACAAAAGCAGTGCACATGCAAGAATAAACCTTACTTCAAATATTAAAAGCTCTGTTTTCAACGTGATAAGAATCTGCTCTGCTCTCCGAGTCGGTCTGTGTGAACGGACCCTTATATGGCGTAACGGTAAAGTAAGGAAGGGCATACTATACTACGATGGTTCGGGCATGTGGAACGAATGGGAGATGAAAGAATGACAAAACAGATATACAACGCGAAAGTGGATGGACGTAGGAGTCGGGGAAGGCCACGACCAAATTAATCATGTGTTAGTTGAAGGTGGTGTCAAGAGCCGAAGGATCCGACGTGCATGCATGAAAAGAAAAATGAAAGTTGAACAAGCAAGTGAGGTGTGTATGGACCGTGCCGTGTGGCGCTCGGTTCTTTCTGCCTACCCCGCAAGGGATTTGGCGTGAAGATAGTAGTAGTAGTAGTGGTATTTTTCGCGCAAATAACTCCGCTAGTGTTCTGTAAACGATCACTGAATATTTTTAGGGCTACGTATCCAAACGTGCCCCGAATGGCGACGGGGTCCCGTGTTGTGCCGGGTAAGAGTACAAAATGTCGCCACCCCAATACATCCCGACTAATCCCGAGGGTGTCGTAAGAAGCGACTAAGCGGACACTTTCGCAAAAAGATCCATTGCGTAGAGACGAAAAACTTGAAATGAAACACGGTTGTCAGTAAAATGACAATCGTTGAACCAAGTTGAAGGCCTTATTGGCGGCTTGATTATTTCAACAGCGGGTCGCGGCTAGGGTTACCATATGCGAGGCTTTCGCCTGATTCGCCAGGCATTTTAGCGCTTGATCAGGCGCCCAGCCGGCGCTCTTCTAAGTCAGGCGAAATGATTAATTATAAAGAGTTTTGTGCATATATTTTAACTCAAAAAGACTTGTTAAAATGGCGATCATTAGAAGTATGTAAGAAAACGCACAGTGCAATTCCTAATAATTTATTAAAAAACAAATCATATGTTTGTCTGAATTTCTTATTACCTACTCTAATGTGTCTGAAAATTGATGTTTTCAAATTAAAAATTCATTCAAGCAATGTGTTTTACTTGTTATTAAATATTTCTTTTATTATGCGGCATTTTTCAAGAAAATCAGGCATTTTTCGTGAAAATCAGGCGTTTTTACTATGTAAATCAGGCATACATTTCTTCAGATATGGTAACCCTAGTCGCGGCGACCTGCGCCTGTCCATTCAACACGGCACTAGGCTCACCATTTATTACGTGGAACATAAAACTATAAGGTGAAATGTGGGCGTATACTATGCCTCTGTTTGCCTCTTCGGGGATAAAGGTGTGACAAAATTAAATGTATTCAAAAGGTGAAAACGGGACCTTATTACTGAGCGGATGGAGCCTGGGCCCCCAGAAATCGGCGGCTTCGGTTCGGTTTCGGTTGCAGGTTAGTGTGCTATACATATACCGCTTCTTGGGAGGGGGGGGGGGGGGGCTATACCACTCGTACTCGTAAAATACCTAAAAACCAGACTTAAGTGGTGACAGTTTTAGAATCTCCTTGAATAAGAATGTTAAACCTATCATTATTTACTTGACTTGATAATAAAGTAGACATCAAATAAATTTAAATGCTAAATAAAGCGTATCTTGTTCAGTATTTACTGTATTTACATTTTTCACGGCAGCAGATAGGTGTTCTTATATTACTAAGATGGCTAACGTAAACCCACGATCTCTAGTGTTTTCCATTCTGCTAATTAAAATATTCTAACATCATAAAATCTGCTCCCCTCCATGGGAACTGGAAGCGAGAGCCCTTGCGTCACTGTTTAGATGGCGCAACGAGGCGCTGGAGCGGGGCCAAAAGCCTGCGTCTCGAGAAATCAAGGCCCAGCGGTCCCTGCTCCACCAGGAAACCGTGGAGACATGGAAGGTACGACTTGAGCAACCAAAGGGATTTGCCACAATCGCGGCCGTCAGACCGGTCACGGACGAGTGGCTGGTGAGGAGACACGGTGCTCTCTCCTACCGGTTGACACAGATACTTGCAGGGCACGGTAGCTTCGGTAGGTATCTGTGGCGAAAACACCGGGAAATCACGGCCGAGTGTCAGCACTGCGAGGACCGCAGCGATGACACGGCGCTCTGGAGTGCACGGCGTGGGCGGCCGTGTCCACGTCCAGACCCACCAGGAGGTGGGTCTGGACGTGGACACTCTCTCGCTCGAGACCATGGTGCGAGCCATGTGAGCCAGCGGGAGTAAGTGGGACTGCGCCGCCTCTTTCTGCAAGCAGCGGGAGAGAACTCTCCCACCCGAGTTCCGCAGTCGGTGGCCTGGGTGCCGTCGACGTGTCTTCGCCGAGGACTATCGGCCTCGACCGGAGACGGTGAGAGGGAGGCTCACCGTCCTTACAGAAGCAGGCCCATGACGGCAGCGTGACGTGAGGAACTCCCGCACGCCCCCCCCCCCCCCCATAAAAGGCGGGATCACACCCAAAACCCCCTAAAGACGCAGGATAGCACCCGAACCACGCCTCTGGGCGAGGCCGCGGTGGCAGCCGTGGGTCTGTTGGGAGTCCTGGGACATCCTTCCGAGGGCTTACCCGGGGCTGCCAACCATAGGCTGTTGGGCGTTACGTGAGGTTTTTTAGTCGGTAGGAGTCCGGCATAACATCCATGAGTATTTTCCCTCACGTTAAACAAAAAAAAAATCATAAAATCTGAATAGAATAGAATAATGATTTATTTGCCATAAATGTACAGAATGTTTGGAGACGGCAGCGGGGGTAAACTAAATTAATACGCAATACTTAAAATTCCGGAAGTCACAATCACGAATTTCATAATTCCGACTGTCATAATTCCGAATGATTCGAAATCCTGAATGTCAAAAATCCGATGTTTCATAAATCCTTTTTATTAAAAGTCAGAATTTCAAAATTCCGAATGTTTATAATTCCGACTGTCAGAATGCCGAATTTCAATAAACCGAATCGTATAATCCCGAATCATAAAAAAATCCGCCATATTCTAAATACGAACTCCGATTATCAAAAATCTGAAATATCATAAACACGAACTCTAATTTTTTCGAAAATTCGAAAAAAAAAACACATGTCCGTAATTTAAAAGTTAAAAGCCTTGTAAAACTCGCATTGAAGCACTCGTAGCCCCGCTTAAGCTTCTGTAAACTATCACTGTCAGTAAGCTACTTTTGTTATGGCTGCAACGTAGTCTTCTGACTATAAATTACACGACACCTTGGGAATCTACTTGCTTGCACATGGTAAACTGTGCAAGCAAGCAAAGGCAGAGATGCTTGCAGGATGCTTTCAAAAATTACGTGACGAGTTGAGAGTGACGAGACAAGACAAGGTTGTTACTGCAATCCAGGAATGTCCTTTCTCTACACTTTCAACTGGTATTTCAAAGCACTCGTTACAGTTCTAACCTAACCCAACCTAATTGAATATTTTTTTACTCTTGTCACTCCGGGTAAGGATCACAGCGAGTCGGGTTTCAACTTCATTTTTATGTTTCAATAATACCTACCCTATTTAATTAGAAAATCATTCTATATAATTATGCTTATTTATTTACAAAACTTTGGATAATATCAATTTTAACTTTAACCTATTTTTGTAGAAAGTTATAATTTATGACAATGAAAGTTAACAATGAATTTTTGGAAATTTGAAATTCGGAATAATGTTTTTCGGGAAAATAACAGTACGGACTTTTGATCATTCGTACTAATGAAATTAGGAAAAATACTGTACCTACTTATGACTTTCTGATAAATCAATATCGTCCTGTTGAATACTCGAAGCTTTGTTTCTTAGGAATTATAATCTTCGGAATTTTGAACATCGGAATATTGAAATTCGGAAAAACATATTTCGGAATTTTTGGGTGTTACCGTGCAGCGGTGGTGCTGTCGCAGCATTGCAGCGGCGCTGTGCTGTATGCTGCCAAGTTCGATACCATAATTTTAAAGGAATGAAATAAGACAGATTAATATGAAGTGGTCAAAGCTTCGTACATCCACAGTAACATGAATAAAATACCTATTACAATTTATAATTAATAAAGCGAGCGTGACTCTCATTCTTGACAAGTAAAAACCTTCGACGCTTTAAAAATATCAATTTTTTATCTGTTTTATTAAAATTCCTTGTAGCTCGTCTTCAACATGACACGCCCCAAAGGTTAATAACCTATGGTCAAGTTCATAGTCTAAAGATCGCACTGTTGTAAAAACCATTTCATAGATCTATGTTATTATTAAACTAGCTGTTCCCCGCGCCTTCGACCGCGTAGAAATTGTTATCGCGTAAGAGTCGTTATATGGTAAAATCGTAACCCTCCTTTTGCACAGTCGGTTAAAAAGTAGCCTATGTCCTTCCCAGGGCTTCAAACTATCCCTATACCAAATTTCATCACAATCGCTCCAGCCGTTTAGACGTGAAAGCGTAACAGACGGACATACAGAGTTACTTTCGCATTTATAATATTAGTAGGGACTATCGCGGTTTTTAGGGTTCCGTACCAAAAGGGTGAAAACGGGACCTTATTCATGAGACTTCACTGTACGTCTGTCTTTCTAAATCTTTCTAAATAATTTTAAAAATCGCTCAATACCGCTGTTTTCACGTCAAAATACCTATTCAGTACAGTTGTTCGCACTCTTACTAGTGAGCTGTAAGCTTGTTTGCCACCTTTTGATATAAAAAAAGAGACGAAAGACAGTAGAGAGAATTCCCTAACGATATACAGCAGTTACGTTGTGGTTGGGTTTGATTAATTTGTACTGTCGAGAACTTTACACCTAGAAACTCGTAGATGGATCATAAAAGACAATAATCGAATTTTCTCCAACCAAAATTCGCTCAAAACCTAAAGCTGTTTTCATGTCAAAAAACCTATTTAGTACAGTCGTTCTCACTCTGTCTAGTCACAAATCAATCAGCAAACATCAAAGTCTCGTAAACCATTGCCAATAGCCTCGCTTCCACGTAGTCCAAGTCGGTATTTATAGATGGCAATAAAAAACTCATCCAAAGTTTAAGAAAACTCTCGAATTTACGTACATGGATTATATGTACTTACCAACGTTTAAATATACTTCCAAACTATATACCAATAATAAACAAGAAGCCGTGAGACGGTCTCACCCGACTGGCCTTCTTAATGTGAAAGTGAAAGTTTAATCCGATTGACGTTGTCATTTTTGTTTTATTTCAAACTTTGAACAGATGATCCACGTGACCTAGTGACGTAATTTAATGCAACAGAGTCACTGACTACAGACACAAGTCTCGTCAAAAGCCCTCTGCAATCATTTTATAGAGAGGAGCTAAAAAAGGAAAGATTTGATTGTTTGTTAATTGTTTGCATTGAATAGGCTGCAAAACCATTGAACCGATTTGAAAAATTCTTTCACTGTTGGATAGCTACACCATTCCTAAGTAACATAGGCGGCTATTCTTATTGTATTCCCGTAATCCCACGGGCAAGGGAATATCGTAACTCGGCATCGACTCCGAATATCGGGGCGCGGGTGATTATTGGGCGGGTTCATAAATTCATAGATTTTTCAACATTTAGGCGGTGTATTGGACAACAGACAATAGCTGTGTGCTATAAGTCAATTATATATTGCTTATACACATACAAGACAAAAGTTGAAAGTTCTGTCTTGTGAAGAATATCCAGGGTCTAGTCTGCTATTTCAAAATTTCAATGGCCTCCTCTGAAAAAGACATATCTACTTATATACGCCCACATTTCACCTTATTATAATTTTATTCATATACAAATATCTATTTATTGTTAAAAATTACAGAGAAACATAATTATTATATACTAGCGGACGTCACGCGGTTTTACCCGCGTAGTTCCCGTTCCCGTGGGAATACGGGAATAAAATATAGCCTATGTTCACCGCAAAGAGTGTAGCTTTCCAACAGTGAAAGAATTTTTCAAATCGGTCCAGTAGTTCCGGAGCCTATTCGTTACAAACAAACAAACAAAAAAACAAATCTTTCCTCTTGATAATCTATATATATAAAAATCAATGCCACTTTTCGTTGTAATTTTATAACTCAAGAACGGGCTCACTTATCCAAACCAAATGTTTAGGCTTTGTTCGGACTATTTAGTAGATGGTTTATGTGAAGTTTGCATAAAATCGGTCAAGCGGTTCTTCACTTATCACGCAAACGAAGTTGCGCGGGTCAGCTAGTATTAGTATAGATTTTTGGGACATGTCTGAGGAAGTTCGTAGCTACTTCTGGCTAACCCAAATTGCGTGTGAATTGTAAATGATATGAGAATAGGTGATGCTCGCGGCTTCGCCCGCACTAAATTCGGTATACGTTCCCGCTTCCCGTGGGACCGTTTTCTCGGAATAAAATGTAGCATATGTATTATTCCTGACTATAAGCTATCTCTGTACCAAATTTTCGGCCCAATCCGCTCTGCCGTTAGAGCGTGATTGAGTAACAAACATCCAAACATCTTCACAAACTTTCACATTTATAATATAAGTAGGATACCAGGTACTTATAGTCGGTCCCTGTCCGTTTCAACACGCCAATAGGCTCTACTACGAGTGTTGCATTGGTTACAGTGACTCTCCCCCCCCCCCCCCCCCCCAACCCCTTCAGGTGAGGCCGCAGTGGTAGCCGTACCTAGCTCTGTTGGGAATCGTGGGAACATCCTTACGAGGGCTTACCAGGGGCTCCCAACCGTAGGCTGCTGTTAGGCGTGTGGTTTTTAGTCGGTAGGAGTCCGGCATGGCTTCCATGTAGGGTTTTCCTTTCGTTAAAAAAAACAGTGGCTATTTTCGATCATTCGACCCCGGCTTGTCTATATTTAGAAGTAACTATAGATACTATAATTATTTAATAGGTGTGATTGAAAACGAGGACCTACCAGCTGTTAGAAGTTGACGTCACTATAACAGTGACGTCTAAGAAACTCTGACGTCACTGAATGATTGAAGAGCAGCTATTTTTGTAGTTCATTCATTAATAACTGAATACATTCATTCACTAGGTACTTGTATGGAGTTTCAGCTGAAATATTCTCACCTTTGAAGTTTCTTTAAATAGTGACTTCTACGTAGGTTAAGTTAAAATTCCGGATTGGACTAAAATATATATTATAATGCATAAGTCACATCATAGCCATATTTTGATTCAGAGGTGTAGGCAGATGCATGCCTTTTTAGGGTTCCGTAGCCAAATGTAAAAAACGGAACCCTTATAGATTCGTCATGTCTGTCTGTCTGTCTGTCCGTCCGTATGCCACAGCCACTTTTCACCGAAACTATAAGGCTTATGCTATTGAAACTTGGTAAGTAGATGTATTCTGTGAACCGCATTAAGATTTTCATACAAAACTAGAAAAAAAAGCAGTAAATTTTGGGGATCCCCATACTCAGAACTGAAACTCAAAATATTTTTTTCATTAAACCCATACCTACGTTTGTGGTATCTATAGATAGGTCTTCAAAAACGCTATTGAGGTTTCTAATATCATTTTTTTTCTAAGGTAAATAGTTTGCGCAAGAGACACTTTCAAAGTGGAAAAATGTGTGTGTGTGTGTGTGTCCCCTCTAACTTCAAAACTAAGAGAATGTTAAATCCAAAAAAAGAATATGATGTACATTGCCATAAAAACTACCAACGAAAATTAATATAAAATATAAATAAAAACACTATCGCATTGGGTGTACACACCTGTAATGATAGTGGTGAGAGAAGTGAATAAATAAATAAATAAATTAATAAAAAATATATAAAAATCGTATTGAGGCATCTTGAATTCTCCGTTACAAACCAATGAATACGTTGCGACCCTGAATTTATTAGATGATAATTAACAAAGAATTTACCCGAAACCGTAACATTGAAGTTGAAGGACTGAAATAAATCGCACAAAAGGAAACTGGGATGAAGTTGAAAAACAAAACGGTTTATTCAAAGTTACAAAATATTCTCGTATTCAATCGCTGTCGGATTCGGAATCGTCGTGCAGGATGTGTCGGCCAGGCGACTCCGAAACGTTATTTTCGTTTTTGGGAGTATATGCTACACTTAAAGTGTCTGAAAACAGGTTTTTGGTAATCATGGCAGCAATACGAAAAGTTTAAAAAAAAAATTATCCGTATTGCTATGATACAGGTCGGCTAAATTTGTTGACATTTTCAAAAATGCGCTCAGGCTATGTGCTACGCGCAAAATGTCTGAAAACAAACTTTTTCGTAATACAATTATAAAATCTATGTACATTTTCACTATCAGACGTATTGCTATAATACCGACTGCCTTTTTTTTTTGACACAGCAGAAATGGCCTCCTACGCAGTTGCTACACTTTCGACCGTTACTACACACCTAGTCGGGTTCAGAATCATACAATCTAACGATTTTATAGGGTTTTTGCCGTATTGCTATGAGACATGGTTTTGGTCGTGGGCTCTCGTACTATTATGCTTATTTATTTACAAAACTTTGGATAATATCAATGTTAACTTTAACCTATTTTTGTAGAAAGTTATAATTTATGACAATGAAAGTTAACAATGAATTTTTGGAAATTTGAAATTCGGAATAATGTTTTTCGGGAAAATAACAGTACGGACTTTTGATCATTCGTACTAATGAAATTAGGAAAAATACTGTACCTACTTATGACTTTCTGATAAATCAATATCGTCCTTTTGAATACTCGAAGCTTTGTTTCTTAGGAATTATAATCTTCGGAATTTTGAACATCGGAATATTGAAATTCGGAAAAACATATTTCGGAATTTTTGGGCGTTCCCGTGCAGCGGTGGTGCTGTCGCAGCATTGCAGCGGCGCACGGTGGATCCTGTTGTATGGGATGGTTGGTCAATATTATTTAACTACGTTCCGAGACTTAAGCTAAGTCTTAAAGGTGTATAATACATTCATACGTACCTAAATACATAAAATCACGCTTATTACTCACTGGGGTAGGCAGAGACCACTGATTGCCACTTGCAACGCTCCCGGCAAACATCTTTCGCTTCCTTAACTGTCATAAATTGTCTTTATTGAAGGTGTTTTGAGGCAAAATAACTTTATTAATGTCTTTATTACTCCAAACAATTTAAATATATATCACAATAAATGGATTTATGAAGGCTAGATTCTTTTAATCTGGTAAAATCATTTCTAGCACCTCACTAGGAAGAGTAGTTTTATATTTTCTCACAACCCTTGAGCACGATACTACTGGATCCGAAAAAATTAAAAACAAATTAAATACATCCGTTAGAGTGTCCTTTCTCGAAGTTTTACGACGTTAAGTTAAGAAGGAAAGATATGAGGCGCGTAGCTCTGTACCACGTTATACTGCTTCTTACTTTATTTCGCTTCAGTATCTAAACATAGACAAAGCGGTTTGAGGAGATACTGCCTCTTCTTCATTTACTGTGGGTTTCGGTGATAGAATATCTTTTAATTTATTTAATTGGAAATGGTGGCCTTCAGTTCGAAAATACATTTGAGCAGAATAAAGAAGTTCACTGCCAGAACCGGACGCACGTAAAACTTCGGTCTTCCTACGCTTACTGCGGACACTACACTGCTGAAAATCCTTCGGGGGCCTACCTGGGCTCACCCTTTGCTTAATAATATATTTTAAAAAAATGCAAGTCTTATCTAGCCACCTTGAGTTATTTTTTACAAACCTTTCTTTGATTCTGTTCGACGATTGCTATTTTATTTTAATAGATTTTTAAAAAAATATGCAGTGTTTCTTTAAGGGAAGTTATAATTGAAGCAGGGCAGTTGGTTTCTGCAATAATTATCTCCTCTAATTTTAAAAACTTGCTATCTAATTTCTTGTATTGAATTAAAAATAATTTGTCACACAAATCTCTCCTTTTTACTGGATAATCCACTATTCTTAAGAAAAAAAAATAACCTATATAATTGGCTACAATACAATACAAAACTATTCATTCATGTTAAAGACGAAAATTTTCACAGTTAAGTGTAATAACTAACCGAAATACGACTGGCTCATATTTTTAATCTACTACCGTGAAACTATAAACCACTGCCATTTGAAAAGGAGCATTTTGTCTGAACTTTTGATATCAACTATATAAAATACACTAACTAACGAGTTACGGAGAACTAATTAGTACCCTGACAAAATGCACTTTTCAGAAAAAAAACAGTATCAAAACTGCACTTCTGAAGAAAAAGTGGTTTTTAAATAAAAAATTATTATGAAGAAGTTATTTTATCGTGAAGAACTAAATTTATACATTTTAAATACTACATACCTTCAGCATCACTCATGATTTTTTTTATTAATTATACCCTGTTACTTTTAAAGTAATACAATGTTTCAATACTGCACCAAACTTAAAAAACGTAATTGACTACAAGGAAAATACAAATATGGTCAACTTTGTCGTATCATAAAAAGTATACTAGACAACCAATACTACTTTAATTACATATAATAAATGTGGTATACCCTCTATTTGCTAAATCTATGAAAAAATATTATCTACCGGCATTTTTTAAATTTTGATTAATGACCAACCAGCTCATACTACAGGATCCAACGTGCGGCGCTGTGCTGTATGCTGCCAAGTTCGATACCATAATTTTAAAGGAATGAAATAAGACAGATTAATATGAAGTGGTCAAAGCTTCGTACATCCACAGTAACATGAATAAAATACCTTTTACTATTTATAATTAATAAAGCGAGCGTGACTCTCATTCTTGACAAGTAAAAACCTTCGACGCTTTAAAAATATCAATTTTTTATCTGTTTTATTAAAATTCCTTGTAGCTCGTCTTCAACATGACACGCCCCGAAGGTTAATAACCTATGGTCAAGTTCATAGTCTAAAGATCGCACTGTTGTAAAAACCATTTCATAGATCTATGTTATTATTAAACTAGCTGTTCCCCGCGCCTTCGACCGCGTAGAAATTGTTATCGCGTAAGAGTCGTTATATGGTAAAATCGTAACCCTCCTTTTGCACAGTCGGTTAAAAAGTAGCCTATGTCCTTCCCAGGGCTTCAAACTATCCCTATACCAAATTTCATCACTATCGCTCCAGCCGTTTAGACGTGAAAGCGTAACAGACGGACATACAGAGTTACTTTCGCATTTATAATATTAGTAGGGACTATCGCGGTTTTTAGGGTTCCGTACCAAAAGGGTGAAAACGGGACCTTATTCATGAGACTTCACTGTACGTCTGTCTTTCTAAATCTTTCTAAATAATTTTAAAAATCGCTCAATACCGCTGTTTTCACGTCAAAATACCTATTCACTACACTTATTCGCACTCTTACTAGTGAGCCGTAAGCTTGTTTGCCACCAAAAGAGACGAAGGACAGTAGGGAGAATTCCCTAACGATATACAGCAGTTACGTTGTGTTTGGGCTGGATTAATTTGTACTGTCGAGAACTTTACACCTAGAAACTCGTAGATGGATCATAAAAGACAATAATCGAATTTTCTCCAACCAAAATTCGCTCAAAACCTAAAGCTGTTTTCATGTCAAAAAACCTATTTAGTACACTTCTCACTCTGTCTAGTCACAAATCAATCAGCAAACATCAAAGTCTCGTAAACCATTGCCAATAGCCTCGCTTCCACGCAGTACAAGTCGGTATTTATAGATAGCAATAAAAAACTCATCCAAAGTTTAAGAAAACTCTCGAATTTACGTACATAGATATGTGTAGGTACTTACCAACGTTTAAATATACTTCCAAACTATATACCAATAATAAACAAGAAGCCGTGAGACGGTCTCACCCGACTGGCCTTCTTAATGTGAAAGTGAAAGTTTAATCCGATTGACGTTGTCATTTTTGTATTATTTCAAACTTTGAACAGATGATCCACGTGACCTTGTGACGTAATTTAATGCAACAGAGTCACTGACTACAGACACAAGTCTCGTCAAAAGCCCTCTGCAATCATTTTATAGAGAGGAGCTAAAAAAGGAAAGATTTGATTGTTTGTTAATTGTTTGCATTGAATAGGCTGCAAAACCATTGAACCGATTTGAAAAATTCTTTCACTGTTGGATAGCTACACCATTCCTAAGTAACATAGGCGGCTATTCTTATTGTATTCCCGTACTCCCACGGGCAAGGGAATATCGTAACTCGGCATCGACTCCGAATATCGGGGCACGGGTGATTATTGGGCGGGTTCATAAATTCATAGATTTTTCAACATTTAGGCGGTGTATTGGACAACAGACAATAGCTGTGTGCTATAAGTCAATTATATATTGCTTATACACATACAAGACAAAAGTTGAAAGTTCTGTCTTGTGAAGAATATCCAGGGTCTAGTCTGCTATTTCAAAATTTCAATGGCCTCCTCTGAAAAAGACATATCTACTTATATACGCCCACATTTCACCTTATTATAATTTTATTCATATACAAATATCTATTTATTGTTAAAAATTACAGAGAAACATAATTATTATATACTAGCGGACGTCACGCGGTTTCACCCGCGTAGTTCCCGTTCCCGTGGGAATACGGGAATAAAATATAGCCTATGTTCACCGCAAAGAGCTTCCCAACAGTGAAAATTTTTTTCAAATCGGTCCAGTAGTTCTGGAGCCTATTCGTTACAAACAAACAAACAAAAAAACAAATCTTTCCTCTTTATAATATTAGTATAGCTCTATATTTACATTATTACTATCTAAACTAAACCTAAGTAAGTTCACCTTATAGTTTTATATCTTTACGTGAGGTGGTGGTGAGCCTTGTTTTTTTTTTAACATGAAGAAAATCGTACAGGACGCTATGCCGGACTCCTACCGACTAAAAACCACACGTATCCTTCCTGACAGTCTACGGATGGGAGCCCCGGGTAAGCCCTCGGAAGGATGTCCCAGGACTAGGTGGTGAGCCTATTGCCGTGATATAATTATAGGAAAGTAAAGGAGAGAAAGGCAGGATGATAATATTAAAACGAAAGTATTACTATCGGTGTGTTTGCGACCGAATATACCTAAGTATTTACATACCCGTAGTTTGCACCTAGTTACTTATAGATTATAGATACCATAATCCCTAAGAAGCGGGATGACCCCCGAAAGAAGCGGGATAGCACCCGACCCACCCCCCCTAGGCGAGGCCGAAGTGGCGGCCGTGGGTCAGTTGGGAGACCTGGGACATATTTCCGAGGGGTTACCCGGGGCTCCCAACAGTAGGTTTTGGGCATTAAGTGAGCATAGCATCCATGAAGGATTTTCCCTTACGTTTACAAAAAAAAAGATACTTATTGATGCCGTGCCGTGTGTATGTATGTATGCGAAAGGATGACAATATATGCATACATATACTTAATATACTTTTATCCCCAAAGGGGTAGGCAGAGGCATAGTTTACGCCCACCTTTCTCCTTAGTTCTGTCTCACGTAATATGTGGTGAGCCTATTGCCGAAAGGATAAGGAAAGGAAAGATGATAATATTAAAGCAAAAGTATTGCCACCGACGATACCTAAGTTTACTTACCTATGCGTAGTTTACACCTGAGTATGAGTATCTCTCATAGATTGTTTGGCCGTACGCCTAAAATACACATAATATGTCATTTGTTACGGTATTCTAACTATTCAGTTAGAATCTTGCCAAACTATTCTATGTACTTCAAAAGTCTATTTTCTAATTGCATTTATGCACGTACAGATTTATAAATCTGTGTAGTACGTGCGTGAGTTCGTCAGCACTGTTTGGATATGCCACTATAACTCCCAAACGACATGAAGATCCTTGCAATGAAAATATAAATTACTAGCGGACGTCACGCGGTTTTACCCGCGTAGTTCCCGTTCCCGTGGGAATACGGGAATAAAATATAGCCTATGTTCACCGCAAAGAGTGTAGCTTTCCAACAGTGAAAGAATTTTTCAAATCGGTCCAGTAGTTCCGGAGCCTATTCGTTACAAACAAACAAACAAAAAAACAAATCTTTCCTCTTGATAATATTAGTATAGATTTTTGGGACATGTCTGAGGAAGTTCGTAGCTACTTCTGGCTAACCCAAATTGCGTGTGAATTGTAAATGATATGAGAATAGGTGATGCTCGCGGCTTCGCCCGCACTAAATTCGGTATACGTTCCCGCTTCCCGTGGGACCGTTTTCTCGGAATAAAATGTAGCATATGTATTATTCCTGACTATAGGGGAAACTGGGGATACTTGATCCTTACGGGAGACTAGGTACACAAGATTTACAGAACCTGTATAAGCCGTATTTAGTTTTATAGTGGCAATATCGATTGTATATGGTATACGATAATTTTCTAAAGATGGTAAACCTATCATATTTGACACTTTGGCAAATGGCGGGCGAGTAAGTAATTGTTGCGGCAGAAAGAAAATTTTGATTAGTTTTTATTGTGACTAAACATTTATTTAAAATAGGACTTTTAAGTGTGTAGGTATGCATTTAATACGAGCCATTATCTATATTATTAGCAATTCTTTACGTAATAAAGTGGTAATATTATAGACATTTGAAAATATTTTTGTTTATAACCTCAAATAGCTCAGGGTATACTTGGTACACTTTATTATGGGAGATTTGATCCACCTGGCTCAAGTGTCCCCAACCTTTTTTTTTTTCAATTCAATGCAGAACAATATGCCAAGAGCCTACAAAACCAGAGAAGGTGCCTGAAAAATGGTGCCAGGGAACGAAAATAAAGCTAGTCCATGCCTATAAAGTCGCACAGCGGGTAATTGAACGAGCTGTGCTATAGATGTCTCTGAAGGATAAAATCTGAAACGATGTTCTCCGTTAGAGAACTAGAGTGGTCGACATAGCTTGCAGAAGCATGTGTCTTGAAATGGCAGTGGGCTGGCCACATCTCCGTAGGAGAACCGATGTTCGGTGGAGCAAACGAGTTGTGCTGTTAAAATTTTTCAAGCCGCCTAAAAAGGCTTTCAACTTGGCTTAACGACTGCTATTTTACTGGCAACCGGGATCAACTGCTTAACGTGCCTTTCGAAGCAGGGAAACGCTCAAATAAATGTCACATAGTGATCACATGGATGGTCACCCATCCAAGGACTGGCTCTTAGTGAAAGTCGCTACTGCAGTGATCGTTTACAGAACACTGAAACCGCGGGGCCCCGAGCGCTACCAATAAACCGTGATATAGATAGATATATGGAGAAATATGTGATTTCGAAAATGAATAAACAGACAAGACGTTTTTTATTTAACTCCTTAGTAAAGGTATCATGTGACCCTAAATATGGGAGACTTGTTCCCGCAGGATCAAGTCATCCAGACCGGGGGGATCAAGTCTAACGTATATAGGGGACACATGGTACGATTCCTTATTATTGATTTTAGTCAAATAACTACTAAATTTAGATATTCATATCTTTGGCTCTTACAGCAATTATAAGCAAATAAATTTCACGTATTTTAGTACCAACGGTTTTTTAAAGGGATACTCAATATAGAAATTAGGGATAAAAAACAAAAGGGGGGATCAAGTGTCCCCAGTTTCCCTTAAGCTATTTCTGTACCAAATTTTCGGCCCAATCCGTTCAGCCGTTAGAGCGTGATTGAGTAACAAACATCCAAACATCTTCACAAACTTTCACATTTATAATATAAGTAGGATACCAGGTACTTATAGTCGGTCCCTGTCCGTTTCAACACGCCAATAGGCTCTACTACGAGTGTTGCATTGGTTACAGTGACTCTCCCCCCCCCCCCCAACCCCTTCAGGTGAGGCCGCAGTGGTAGCCGTACCTAGCTCTGTTGGGAATCGTGGGAACATCCTTACGAGGGCTTACCAGGGGCTCCCAACCGTAGGCTGCTGTTAGGCGTGTGGTTTTTAGTCGGTAGGAGTCCGGCATAGCTTCCATGTAGGGTTTTCCTTTCGTTAAAAAAAACAGTGGCTATTTTCGATCATTCGACCCCGGCTTGTCTATATTTAGAAGTAACTATAGATACTATAATTATTTAATAGGTGTGATTGAAAACGAGGACCTACCAGCTGTAAGAAGTTGACGTCACTATAAGAGTGACGTCTAAGAAACTCTGACGTCACTGAATGATTGAAGAGCAGCTATTTTTGTAGTTCATTCATTAATAACTGAATACATTCATTCACTAGGTACCTACTTGTATGGAGTTTCAGCTGAAATATTCTCACCTTTGAAGTTTCTTTAAATAGATAGATAAGATAAGATAATAGTTTATTCAGCCAATATCTATACAGATTTCGCTTATAAATAAACTAGTGAATTAATTAGGCTATGAAAAGATTACCGTTGCAATAATCTCTGACTCTCAAACTAGGTAAAGAAAACCTGTGTTTTGAGCCATCAGCGAAATCTCACTCTGGAAATATATTCATATGAAACTTAAACTAGGTACTAACAATAACTTATCGACTATACAAATCCTGAACAATGCGAGGACTTGAGCTTGTGAGTAAACGGTTGTGTTGGTTGTGTGTTTGTTTGTTTTGTGTGATGATGATGTGCTAAAAGTTGGAGATAGATCGTAGTACGTGAAAGATATTTTCATTGTTGTTAAGATTATGTTTCTTTGGTGAATTTGAGTGAGTAGCAGCTCTGTATTTATTATTGTAATCTAGGCTTTTTAGCCAGTCAGTAACTTTGTTTTTAAGTGCATACCTTGTGAGTGGATATATATGCATCGATTTGTTGGCTTTATTATATAGGCGGTTGCCTAGTGCATAAAGGTGGTTACGAGCCAATTTTGTTCTGCATCGTATGGTCTTACATACCCTGTCATGCCTACGCTTCCGAGCATAAATTGAAGGATCATAGGGTACTTTGGAGTGCGTATGCATTATAGCTCGCATCAGGAATATTTGTCTTACCATAAGTACCTCTGTGTCCCTATAAAGCTGAAGCGTAGAGTAGAGGAAAGGTTTTTTACTTAATACCTTGAGTAGGTACTGCTCTCTGGGCTCTCTCTGTTTTTAGAAAATTGGTCTTGGATGCGGCGCCCCATGCTGTAATACAGTACCGTAGCAGTGACTCGCAAAGGGATGAGTAGGCCAGCATAATTGTTTTCTTGTCAGCTGCGTTCTTAAGTTTTTGAAAATAAATAGTGACTTCTTCGTATTTTAAAATGCATAAGTAACGTCCTAACCATATTTTGATTAAAAGGTGTAGGCAGATGCATGCATTTTTTCCTAACTATGTTATATTAATCAGTTCTGTAAGGTACAGCTTGCTTGGCAGTAAAGCGTTGAAAAAAAATGGAGTCGCCACTATTCTGTTCATATGGCAACCCGTTAGAATGAAAAATATTTATTCAACGGTTTATATACTGCTCGTTCGCTCTAACTTTGCCGCTTGGCTCCATACTAAAGTCGAATTTTTAATTAGACGAAGTAAATTGACAGCAACTAATGTCACTTCTTCATACAATGTTGCGTATTTTCTATGACGAAGTGACATTAGCTACTGTCAATTTACTTCGTCTAATTAACAATTCGGGTATACACCTCTACGCCAGCGGCAAAGTTATAGCGAACGGGTAGTACTAACTAAATGATCAAAGGCAGGGGTTCCCAACCTTTATCAGTCCACGGCGCACTTAAGAGCCTACCAGACGCCACATTGTTAACAGAATATAAAAGATATACATTTTAGCATGCAAGAAAGAGAGAGATGCGATCGGGTTTTGTGCTTTTTTAACGAATTAAATTAATTATAGAAGATGTAAACAATAGCCTCCGTGTTTTTAATTAAATTAATATAGTTTTCTCGTTTATTTTTGTGCTTAAACCAACTGAAGACACCAGTTGACGCATATCTCGCTTGGATTATTGTTATCAAGCATTATAAAATATATATCGGCCGCGATATTGTGGAGACGTCTACGGCTGCCCACGAACGACCGTTCCTTTACTACCAATAAGCAAAAACAAAGTGAGCCCATTTCCGAGGGTTGAAGAAAAGAGTGGTCTGTGAAGTGCTCGTTTGTAATCCTGTAGGAAAGGGGGGAAATTGTAATTGTCCTTAAAACTTCCCCGGCTTAAAGGCACAAGTGGTGCCATCTCTGTACTGAGCCCCGTATCAAGTCGTCTCAGTCAAACCTTCCAGTCCTTTGCTGCCTTTGGGAGTTGCCGTTCGTACACATACTCACAAGAGGCGAGTCTCAGCAGTCTCAGGTTGCATGTTTTATCAACCTTTCTCATCGCGTACACAAAATCAAAGGATTTAACACAGGCGGGCGACAGCGGCGATCGATTGGTTGTTGTCATACCTACGTGCCTGCACAGAAGAGGGCGGCACTGCGTGGTGTTCGGATAGTTTTAGGAAATACTTAGACTTGACGTTATATACCTTTTTATTTTTTTTTTATTTTTATTCAATATTATACCTACAATTATTTTAAATTCTAAATTTCAATTTTTTAATGTAGAATCAAATAAAATTTATGTAATATAGATAACTCCCTACTTTAATATTGGGTATTTTTTTACCATATAATGCACATCTTGTATCAATGTTTGTTATGTGTATAAACTCTCAAGTTTGTAATACTATTGTATACATTGTTTTTATTTAACCTGTGTACTTATTGTCGATTTTTGATATTTTATTGTTATGACATTCAAATTTTATTAATGTGACATTCTGGGTATATTTTTCATCGTTATAGAATATAGCTACCTATCTCATCCTGAACAATGTGTCTATTCTAGAATTCTTTTTTTTTAATATTCTTCATTGCTTTAAATATCTGAAACTGAACAATGTGTATGTGTCTATTACTATTAATATCTGAAGGATAATGTTGTGTTGCCTATCTGTGATACCGGTTTGATGTGTATTTATATGTATTGATATTATGAAAATGTTGATAATTTGATTATTATGTCTATCAATTGATACATTTGATTTTTGTTTGATTGGTCATAGGTACCTAGTCATAAACGTGGTAGATTTACTTGATATTACCTACTTAATGTTTTTTTGAAGTGCAATAGGATTTTGGTATTTCACAACAAGCTACTTGAAAGTAGTGACTTTAGTAAAAAGTTTCTCCCATTTTATTCTGTAAAAGTAAACTACAAAATGAGCAATTCATGTACCACATGGACTTGCCCCCACTGCCCAGGGTCTGTTCGTACATTTAGCACACATGGGCTCAAAGTTCATATAGGACGAAAACACAAGGGTTTAAGGGAAGTTCAGGCTCTTGCTACACAGACTGCCTTAGTTTCCAACAACTCCGCTCCGGTGCACCTGGCGCACAGTACTCTCCTCAGTCGAGGCCCATTGGACAGTTTGGCCTATTTGAGGGATAGTACACCAGTACTTCGCCACATCCCTAAGAGTGCAAGAAACCAGGCGGCTGGCAGAATGTGCGAATTAATTGACAAGTGTGTAGATTCTAATAGTTTGGATTACTGGGCTGCCCTCCTAACATTTGCGTATGGCGCCTTTAGGGTCCCGTCCACAGACCTCCCTGGGAACGTGACAACTAAAGTCTTTACTTTAGTTGTCACGTTCCTTCATTCATCAAGTGTATCGCTTGCCTTCAAATGTCTATTATAATAATGCCTTTGCCAACATCGCGTCTTTAGAGAATATGCAAGTTCATGATGAACCTAGTAACAGGCATTCGAACTCCGGTTCCTGGTCCTTACGGAAGACTATAGAGTCAAAAGTGCATGAGGGTGATGTGAGAGGTGCGGTGCGATTATTAGTCTCAGACGATACTTTTTCACAGCGGGGGCCGGAGACGCTTGCAACACTTAAATCGAAGCACCCGGGCCCATCGCGGCCGCTTCACTTTCCATCAGCGCCTGACTTGTCTGCGATGGCTTTGACTGTTACTGATGATTTGGTGGCCCAAGCCCTGACATCCTTCTACAGCGGTTCTGCTGCTGGCTTGGATGGCATTCAGCCAAGCCATCTCAAGGAGCTTACCACTCGCTCGGCCGGAGAAAATGGGCCGCGTTTACTCAGTCGTCTGACTAGGCTCTTAAACTTAATGCTAAGTGGTCGAATTAACTCAGATGTGTGCCCATACTTGTATGGGGCATCACTCTTAGCGCTGACAAAGAAGGATGGGGGTGTAAGACCAATCGCAATCGGCAGTGTGTTCCGCCGGCTTGCGGGCAAGCTAGCCTGTCGATCGGTGAGGGGGAGTGTTGCTGAGCATTTGCTACCGCAGCAGCTGGGTTTCGGAACACGCTTGGGGTGTGAGGCGGCAATTCACGCTACACGCGCATTTGTTATGGGTGCTGGAAATGCAGACAGTGTGGTTGTAAAATTAGATATCTGTAACGCTTTCAACACTTTCGAAAGAGACGTCCCGTTGCGCGAATCTTGTGACCTTGTTCCCTCTATCTATCGCTTCCTTCATCAAGTGTATCGCTTGCCTTCAAATGTCTATTATAATAATGAACTGATTCTGTCACAGGCTGGGGCACAGAGGGGGACCCGCTTGGACCCCTCGTGTTTAGTTTGGCGATTCACAGTGTCATCAAAGAGCTTAAGTCGCCGCTTAACGTCTGGTATTTGGATGATGGAACGATTGGCGGCAAACCAGAAGACGTGTATCGTGATCTGATAACTCTTCTTCCTAAATTCAGTGAACTAGGCCTTAAGATAAATACGCGCAAGTGCGAATATTTCCCTTGCAGTGCTTCGGCTAGAACACACTATCCTACCTTTAGTTCTATCTTGCCCGGTCTTAGGGAACTTTCCCGCGACACTTTTCATCTATTAGGGTCTCCTATGTTTCCTGACGCTCTTCCCGAGGTTATAAAGGAGCGCCAAAATCTTCTTCTAAATGCTCAGGGACGTCTCGAGGGTTTGTCAGCGCATATTGCTATGACATTGTTACGGATGTGCTTTGCGGTACCTAAAATAACATATTTGCTGAGAACAACCCCCACCTGGATGTGCTCGGCAGAGGTCGCGTCCTTCGATAACGCCTTGAAATCTCTCCTGGAGTCGGTACTAAACGTTTCTTTTACTGAGTCCCAGTGGAACTTAGCTTCTCAACCGATCAGGTACGGGGGTCTCGGGATTCGGCGCGCACAGGATGTTGGCTTGCCGGCGTTCCTTGCGTCGGCGCATGGGGTTTGCGGGCCTTGTCGCTATTATACTTCACTCTGAAGGCGGCAAGGCTAGTCTATCCTTTGCGTCTGAGGCAGTGGAGTCTTGGTTGGCGCTTACAGGTAGTGCTCGTCTCCCAGCGGAGCCTCGTGCCCAGAGGGCTTGGGATGAAGTTGGAGTAAAACTGGATCATGAGCGGCGGTTGGAGAGTGCATCTGGGACAGATCGGGCTAGGTTGCTCGCTATAACACAATCAGAGGCGGGGGCATGGTTGCACGCATTGCCATCACCTCACCTGGGTACTTTATTGGACGATGACTCTTTGCGTGTGGCAGTGGCTCTTCGCCTGGGCTGTAGGGTGTGTGAACCCCACAGATGCACCTGCGGTTCCATGGTGGAGGCTGACGGCCATCACGCATTGAGTTGTCGTCGTAGTGCAGGTAGGTTCCCGCGTCATCATGCCCTCAATGATTTAATACGGAGAGCTCTGATTTCAGCAGATGTGCCCTGTACTCTTGAGCCCCCTGGTCTGTCCAGGTCAGATGGCAAGAGACCGGATGGATTGACTCTTGTACCGTGGAAAAGGGGCAAGTGCTTGGTTTGGGACGCGACTTGCGTGAGCACCGTGGCTGCGAGTCACTTGAGCCGAACGGCTCTTTCCCCCGCTGCTGCGGCTGAAGACGCGGCTAGCAGGAAGCATCAAAAGTACGCGGCTTTGGAGTCGCGCTACATTGTGCTGCCGGCTGCGTTCGAGACAATGGGCAGTTGGGGCAAGGAAGCCAAAAGATTAGTGGCTGACATAGGCAGAAGAATGGGGGAGAAAACTGGTGACTCTCGGTCCAGCTTGTACCTGGTGCAAAGGTTGGCTATTGCCATTCAGCGTGGAAATGCGGCGAGTGTTTTGGGCACCTTTGCACCGGATACAATCCGGGGCGGGTTATTTAGTTAAAAATTTTTGACGTTTGTATTGTACAATGAAATAATTGATTTTATTTATTTTAAAAAAAAATTATAGAAAAACTAAAACCAATATGAAAAAAGTGGTCTAGTGCAAATGAAGATTTTGCTATTGTCTTTCTTATAAATATTTTATATTATAAAAAACTTATGAGATCTAGCTTAAAATTTCACGAAACCGATGTATTTTCAACACAAATAACTATCGAGGATTTTATCAGTAATCGTGTTTCTAGCCTAGAGCGTTTCTAGTTCATGAACTGAAGTTGTCTGTGTTAAAAATGTAACTCATTAGACCTCAAGAGTTCTGAGATCTAGATCAAGGTAATAGTCTATTTGGCGTCAGACGGACTCTTACATTTTTTGAAAAGTTCTGCTCCCTAACATAACTAGTCGAAAACAAAAAGAGGAACATTCTGAAACTCAATCCCTAGGGAAAGCCGGCGCGGCGCCCAGGTTAGGAACCCCTGGTCTAGGGGTTAAAATGTTCTACATAAAGTTGTAGTAACTACTGCTCGTTCGCTCTAACTTTGCCGCTCGGCTCCATACTAAAGTCGAATTTTTAATTAGACGAAGTAAATTGACAGCAACTAATGTCACTTCTTCATACAATGTTGCGTATTTTCTATGACGAAGTGACATGAGCTACTGTCAATTTACTTCGTCTAATTAACAATTCGGGTATACGCCTCTACGCCAGCGGCAAAGTTAGAGCGAACGGGTAGTACTTCATTTATTAACTGAAATACCTATGTGACGTATTTGATAGAATTAGTTCCGTTTCTATAATTCTATATTATAAAATTCTCGTGTCACAATGTTCGTTCGCGTACTCCTCCGAAACGGCTTGACCGATTCTCATGAAATTTTGTGAGCATATTGAGTAGGTCTGAGAATCGGCCAACATCTATTTTTCATACCCGTAAGTGACCGGGAATAACATTCCACGCGGGCGGAGCCGCGGGCATTGATTAGTAATTCTATATATTTTTACCAAGTTAGGTGAGCCTGCAAAGACTTCTATAGAACATGTAGATCTGCATTTGTGCAATACTTGTACACGTGACTCTACTGCCTACACTCGTTAATATTTTGTGATAAAAAACATTTTTTTTCGACATGAAAAAATACTAAAGGTATTTTTTTATCACTGTATTATTGTGATCTGCAAGTATTGCACAAATGCCGATCTACATGTATACTAATATTATATAGAGCAGTCTTTCCCAAAGTGGGCGATAACGCCCCCTTGTGGGCGCTGCAGGTCTCAAGGGGGGCGGTAAGAGACCCAGAAGAAAATGGGGGCGTTGTGTAGAGGCGGGCGAGCGGGGGGTGATTTGTAACTTTATTTAGCTAAGAGGCCTCTTAAACAACAACTGCAAGAGCTCTCGACTCTCAACAACAACTTGTGAACATCAACTAATATGAACTAAAAGATTGCTCAAACTCGGTTCTATATTTCTCTTCGCGTAGTTCATATATCTGTCCTATTTTATTTAATATAGAAAAAATTAATAGTTATTAGTACTCGTAGATATCTATAATGTTTTAACAAGTTTTTGTTAAATACCCCGAATTGTGCATTCCTGTATCAGTCGGCTGGTTCATTGAATGCTTGTTCGGAATTGTTGAGTACGATTGAGCGTCGAATGAGATAAACGAGTTTATGCATGTTTGTTTTATTCCTGTCGGTGCGTGCTGCTTAAGCATTCCTATATAAACAATGTAATATTTATTTTATTTTCATTTGTGGTCTCGCGCGCAATAGATGAGCAGTACTTACGCCTCCTCTACTCGCGAAGTTGAACGTATTTCTCAAAGCAAAACAATGTCGGAAGTAAAAAAGAAGAGACGGCAATACTCTGCGGAATATTTTTTTTTTTTTTTTTTTTTTTTTATACTACTTAGGTGGCAGACAAGCTTACGGCCCACCGAAAGGTTGGTAACCGTAGCCTATAGACGTTTGTAACACCAGAGGCGCTACACACGCGCTGCCGACCCGGGCGCAGGTTGTGACGACCCACAGTTGAAATTTTTCAAGCCGCCTGTAAGGCCTTCAACTTGGCTTAACGACTGTCATTTTACTGACAACCGGGACCAACGGCTTATCGTGCCTTCCGAAGCACGGAAACGCTCGTAAATAAATGTCACAAAGTGGTCCACGTGGTGGTCACCCATCCATATCCGGCCATAGTAAATGTTGCTTACTGCAGTGATCGTTTACAGAACACTGAGTCCGCGGGGCCACGAGCGCTTCAAATTAAATTCGAATTTATTGAAAATCCCACAAACCGATCGTCGCCTTTGTGTCTTCTATGTCTAAAAACATTTTCGAATGAAGCAATGAAGCCTTCAAGGCTGCAAGATCATTTGAATAAAATGCATCCAGATAAGAAAGACAAGAATGTAGCATATTTTAAAGACCTAGAGAAGAAGCATAATACTCAGCCAAGTGTAGTAAAACTATTTTTGGCGGCTGCTAAGCAAGATGACGACGGACTTCAAGCTTCCTACAATATCTCTTTGTTAATTGCTCAAAAAGGCAAACCACATAACATCGGAGAAGAGTTAATATTGCCAGCAATAAATGAAGTAATAACTACTGTGCTTCATAAACCGGCCGCAAATATTATCCGAAAAATTCCTTTGAGTAATAATTCTGTGCAAAGACGAATTGACGAAATGGCTGAAAACATTGAAGAATCATTGTGCGATCACCTGAGGACAAGTCAATTCTCAATTCAGCTCGATGAGTCCACTTTACCAACTAATGAAGCATTGTTGTTGTCTTACGTGAGGTTTATTAAAGATGAGAAAATATGTGAAGACCTATTATTTGCTAGAAATTTAGAGACCGATACAAAAGGTGAAACCATATTCAATACATTGGAAAAGTTTTGCGATGAGAAAGAGATTCCTTTGAAAAATATTATTTCAGTTGCTGTGGATGGCGCTCCGTCTATGACAGGGTGCCATAAAGGCTTCATAGCGTACTTAAAAAATAAATTTCCAGATGTCCTTGGTGTACATTGCGTTATTCATAGACAACATTTAGTTGCTGGAAACTTAAGTGAAAAACTATTTCAATCACTGCAATATGTCATCAAAGCAGTCAATAAAATCCGCAACAGCTCTTTGAATGATAGATTATTTCATCAGCTTTGTGTTACTAATGACGAGGATTTCAACCGTTTGTTGTTTCATACTGAAGTTCGTTGGCTATCAAGAGGCAATTGTCTGACTCGATTTTACAACCTGTTTGACTCTGTTATAGAGTTCTTGGAAACTAAAGATACAGAATTGCACGACAAGCTCATAACATCAAAGAATGATATAGCTTACATGACAGACCTGCATAAATTGTTCAACGACATGAATCTCCAACTGCAAGGCGATAAACTAAATTTAATTAAAACAAAAAACGTCGTTGCTGCTTTCGCAGCCAAACTGCTTCTACACAAAAAGAATCTGGGCAGACGTGAGTTTCACAATTTTCCAAATTTATCAGTATCATGCAGTAACGACGAATTGTTTGCCTACTGCCAACATTTGGAAAACCTCCACATTGACTTCACCGAACGATACCAGGATATTTTGAACTTGGAAATACCAGACTGGGTGTTGGATCCGTTTTCAAATGTCAACACAGCAATGTCACCTCAGCTGGAAGAAGAACTTATAGAATTGACAACAAACGAGGAAATAAAAATCAAGTTCAAAAATGGTTACCAAGAATTTTGGCTTCAAAAACCGATCCCTCAATTGTACCCTGGATTGTGGTCAATCGTTCAACGATTCTTGATAGCATTCCCATCGTCATATTTGTGTGAACGTGGATTTAGTGCTGTGACAACACTGCTTACTAAAAAGAGAAATCGTTTACTTGTTACCGAACGTGGCGACTTGCGACTGTTCTTGAGTAAATTGGAACCTGATATCAACAAACTTATTAAACAGCATCAGATTCATCCTTCACATTAGTTTATATATAAGGATTGATTATTTTAGTTATATTTTTAATAAAAGATACTCTGTTTTAATACTATAAAGTTGCGTTTCAATAATCATTCTTATTGGCAGGTGGAGCCCGTAAGAGTTAACTTGAGACCTAAGCGCCGTTGTATGTTACCTACTGCGCTCAGGTTTCAAGTTGCGGGTTATAGTAAAAGTTTCGTTTAGAATTCTCTGTTAATATACATAATATACTTTTTTTTTTTTTACACTACATCACATATATAGGTCACAATAATTAATTAATTTAATTTGAAGTTATAGTGGTTTTTAAATAGGTAAAAAAATGGGGGCGCTAAAAAAATATTTATTCTCAAAGTGGGCAGTAGACAAAATAAGTTTGGGAACCACTGAATAGAGGAAATATTTGTTTTTTGTTTATTTGTTTGTTTGTAACGAATAGGCTCCGGAACTACTGGACCGATTTTAAAAATTCTTTCACTGTTGGAAAGCTAGACTCTTTGCGGTGAACATAGGCTATTCCCGTATTCCCACAGGAACGGGAACTACGTGGGTAAAACCGCGTGACGTCCGCTAGTGTTGTATAAATAGATGTCTTTGACTGCCTGCTGTTGTCATTGTGGAAACTCCATAAAAATAATTAGTTTTCTGTCATCCACACTACGGGCGTTGGTGGTGGTTTAAGAGGGTATAATAAATAATAATATTTTTAATAAATTTTCTTAATATACGTACCTACTTAATCACAAAAGGTAGTTAAACCAAAAAGGTAGTTTACATTTTTAGTTTAAATTCGAAACATTTTTCATTGCAATATAAAATAATATAACTTTAAACTAGCTTATTAATTAGTATTTAAAGAAGAATTGAATAGAACCTTGAATAATAACAATGTAATCTATACATAGCATACATATACATACATACATACATACAAATAAATAAAATTGGAGTATCTGTTTGTAATATGAAAAATAACCGCTTTCTACTACATACATATGAATGTATATACATACCAAAATATATATTTTTAAAATTTTTGTCTGTTTGTTTGTTCCGGCTAATCTCTGGAACGGCTGGACCGATTTGGACGGGACTTTCACTGGCAGATAGCTTATGTAATAAGGAGTAACTTTTATTTTAGAAACATTCTTTTATTTTAGAAAAAAATGTCAAAAACAAAAAGAAACTAAATAAACTAAATTTTTTATTATTACATTCCACGCGGACGAAGTCGCGGGCACAGCTAGTTAATAATAAAAATAAAATATAAAATAAGGCTGAGTACACATTGGCGGCAAGATTGTTTTCAGATCAGAGTGATCAGCATCAAACGGGCTAACTCTTTAGCAAAAATATATGAAACTGTGAAAGAAAACTTACAGTAGACTGCCTCGGTCTTTTGGTTGTTCTCTGAAATTCTCTGAAGTTTCGGAGCCTATTAATCTTTTTTATTTATTTATTTATTTACTTAAAATACAAAATAATAGCAATGGCAAACCAAAAAAACACAAAGGGTTATGCGGAGTGCCTTGCCGGCCTTATACACGTACAATATTATTGACTCAATAATATTGCACGACGTCCGAATACCTATAGTCTTTTCAAACCTCATTATTACCCATACACGGTCATTTTATTGCCAAATTGATCAATATTATTGTACGTGTATGGGGCCGGTTACATTCTGCAAATAAAGTTTAAAATTATCATCACTAACAAGTATCAGAATCAAATTTTTCCTCGATATAATATTTTTATTTATCTTTTTTAATGTGAGGAAAATCCTACATGGATGCTATGCCGGACTCTTACCGACTAAAATCCACGTGTATCCTAAACTAACCTAACCTAACAGAATACGGTTGGGATTGGGAGCCCCGGGTAAGCCCTCGGAAGGATGCCCCAGGATTTACAACAGAATGGTAATATTAGTATAGTTAAAATATTAAATAACCGCGAGACATTAACTTCATTAACCCTCACTGCTGTCGCCGTCTTACAAGCCTCGAAGACAGGGACCTGTCTACGTTATGGGCGCGCGTGGATCACGGGGGCCACACCCGGATCTACGCGTGCGTGTACAGGTCTCACAGCGGTAATACGGACACAATTCGCCTTTATGACCACCTGCAGCAATCGACTGACAGGGTGATTGAGCAGTGTCCCTCCGCTGAGATCGTGATTTTGGGAGATTTCAACGGTCATCATGTTGACTGGTTGGGCTCCCGGACCACCGACTTTGCGGGAAAAGCTGCTCACGAATTTGCCTTGACCTATGGGTTCTCCCAGCTGGTTAAATCCCATACAAGGATACCAGACAAGGAGAACGAGCATAGTGCATTGCTGGATCTCCTGCTGACAACGCGTCCGGACGGATACAACGTTTCAGTGGATGCTCCGCTAGGATCGTCGGACCACTGTGTCGTTCGGACGCATGTGCCTCTCGCAAGGCCTGAACCACCTCGGCCCAAGGAGTGGCGACATGTGTGGCACTACAAGTCAGCAGACTGGGATGGACTGCGAGAGTTCTATGCGTCGTACCCGTGGTGGCGGCTTTGTTTTGCCTCAGAGGATCTGGATTCTTGTGCTGTAGCAGTCGCTGAGGGGATCTTGGAGGGTATGGAATGCTACATTCCCAACCGCTGGATCCCTGTAGGTGCAAAAAAGCGACCGTGGTTCAATCGGATCTGCAGAGAAGCTCTAATGCAGAAAGAATCTGCCTACAGAGCTTGGACCACGGCTCGTGCAAATTCAGATCCAAACATCTCTGAGGTGAAACGCAAATTAAATGCCGCCTCGAGGTCCAGTAAAAGAGCAATTGTCAAGGCCAAGTTCGATTTCGTCGGCAGAATTGGCGAACGGCTAGCAGTCTTCCCCTCAGGAAGTCGTGAATTTTGGTCGCTTGCCAAAGCTGCCGAGGGAAACTTCTGTCGGTCAGGATTACCACCCTTGCTTAAACCCGACGGTAGTTTGGCCCAGAGTGCCAAGGAGAAAGCCGACCTTTTGGGTAATCTCTTTGCCTCTAACTCGACCATGAGCGACGGGGGTGCTTTACCGCCGGGCATTCCGAGTTGTGGCACTTCCATGCCGGAAGTCAAATTTACACAGCGGAATGTCCGGCGGGAGCTTCAATCCCTGGACGTTCATAAGTCGAGCGGGCCAGACGGCATTCCCGCGGTGGTACTTAAGCATTGTGGTCCAGAGTTGTGTCCGGTACTTACACGTCTTTTCACACTTTCCTATTCCATGCAACAAGTCCCAGCGTCGTGGAAGATCGCGTATGTACATCCTGTACCCAAGAAGGGTGACAGGACCGACCCGGCCAATTACAGGCCTATAGCCGTCACCTCCCTTTTATCCAAGGTGATGGAGCGTGTAATTAATACACAGCTCCTGGGGTACCTTGAGGAACACGACCTGCTCAGCGACCGGCAGTACGGTTTCCGTCACGGTCGCTCGACGGGCGATCTTCTTGTGTACCTAACACACCGATGGGCGGCGGCTATCGAGAGTAAGGGTGAGGCTCTAGCAGTGAGCCTCGACATCTCTAAAGCCTTTGACCGGGTCTGGCACCGTGGTCTTCTTACGAAATTGCCCTCATATGGACTACCCGAGAGATTATGCGGATGGGTGTCCAGCTTTTTGTCCGGTAGAAGCATCAGGGCCGTCGTTGACGGCAGCTGTTCAGACTGCATGGCCATTAACGCTGGAGTACCGCAGGGCTCAGTGTTGTCCCCTACTCTGTTTCTGCTGCATATCAATGACATGTTGTCTATTGACGGCATTCATTGTTATGCGGACGACAGTACGGGGGACACTTGTTACACGGGCCGCCCCGGTATCTCTCGGGACACAGTGGAGGAAAATCGTGAACAGCTTGTGTCTGAAATCGAGGCTACTCTTACTAGAGTGTCCGATTGGGGTGGACAAAATCTTGTCCAGTTCAACCCTTCCAAGACACAAGCGTGTTTTTTCACCGCTAAGCAAACCCCAATTACTGTAGCGCCGCAATTTCAGGGCACATCTCTTTCCATCTCCAAGAGTATAGGGATCCTTGGTGTTGACATCTCCAGTGACGTTCAGTTCCGTAGTCATTTGGAGGACAAGGCTAAGCTGGCGTCCAAGAAGCTAGGTGTGCTCAACAGGGCGCGGCGGTACTTCACTGCGGCGCAAACACTGCTTCTCTATAAATCGCAAGTGCGGCCGCATATGGAGTACTGCTGTCACCTCTGGGCGGGAGCACCTGAATATCAGCTTCGTCCATTTGACTCGGTGCAAAGACGAGCTGTAAGAATTGTCAACGATCCTGTACTTACAGCTGGTGTGGAACCTCTTCGCGACAGGAGAGACTTTGCCTCCTTATGCGTGTTCTACCGCCTGTACAATGGTATGTGCTCTGAGGAATTGTTTGATATGATGCCCACGGCTACGTTCTATCATCGCACCGCTCGCCACAGACAGGGAGTTCATCCTCACACGCTGCTTCCGGTGCGATCCAGCACGGTTAGATCCGATAGGTGTTTTCTTCCGCGCACGCTTAGGTTGTGGAATGACCTCCCTGCCTCGGTTTTCCCAAACGCCTACAGTATGGGGTTCTTCAAAAGGGGTCTTAGAAGGTTTTTACAGGGTCGGCAGCGCGAGTGTGGCACCTCTGGTGTTGCAAACGTTCATAGGCTGCGGTGACCACCGGTCCTTCTGGTGGGCCGTATGCTTGTCTGCCACCTTAGTGGTACAAAAAAAAAAAAAAAAAACCACAGGGCGGAAACTCCATACAAAAATGTTCGTTTTCACCCACACTAATTAATATACACGTAATGTGAATGCTTGAACCAAGCTTGAATGTGTGTGTGAGTATACTAGGGACACTAGCTATGGAAACAAAATAATAAGGTACTTTTTTTTTTTCAAATCTACCCTCGGCTAAGCACAAATTAAACCAAAGCAATAGAACAAAGTAAGTAGGTATTAATACGTAATGCAACGCAGTGACACTCTCTCAAGTACTGACACGGCAATAGACACATCAACTTTGGTGGGGGAAGGGAAGCTTACTCAGTGGGACTGTGGGAAGCAGGGAGTTGCAGATCTGTATGTAATACTATTATCTATATTATCTTTGCCCTCACTTAGGACAAAAATTGGCAATGGCCTTCTTTACTGTAATATCCCGATCGATTTATTATCTACTAGCGGACGTCACGCGGTTTCACCCGCGTAGTTCCCGTTCCCGTGGGAATACGGGAATAAAATATAGCCTATGTTCGCCGCGAAAAGTGTAGCTTCCCAAGAACGAAAGAATTTTTCAAATCGGTCTAGTAGTTTCGGAGCCTATTCGATGCAAATAAACAAACAGTCAAATCTTTCCTCTTTATAATATTAAGTTTAGAAGACAAATAGACTAGCTTTTTCCGGCGGGTTTTCTAACATGAAATAGTACCTAATTTTTTTTTTTTTTTTTTTTTTTTTTTTTTCAATATAATAAAATTAAATAAGTTTATTCATTCATAAACAATAATAATAAAATCAATTAAAACTAATATCATCACACTATTAGGGTTATACAAAAAACATATAAAATTATAACTACTTAAAATAAAAACTAACTAACTATCTATCAATATACAAATTGGGTCCCTTCGGTAAGGTACCTATGACGCAGGCAGCATTCCCACGCTGAATAGCTATGGAAAGCCTTTGCGCTAAATAGCTACCTGCGTGGGGATCACGCGTTTCTTCCCTCAGACGCTTACTCAGTGCCTTGAAAAGACCCTGTGCACCGCGACCCCATGGACCCAGTGTCTCGACACCAAATGGAACGAATTCATATTGGGCACCGAGACAACTGTACTTGCCGATCTTTAACCGCTCACGCGCATTAGCCGCCGCACCAGCTCTTTTGCTAGTAGCCGGGAGGTAGGACGCCGCAAGAGTGTCGGTGCAAGTGGCATCCCACACTAACGCACGTACCTAATTGTATTAATATTAAATAGGTATACAGTGTCGATATGGTGGCTCAGTAATTACATAGCTAACATAGTAATTACAACGTCTGATGAATACAAAATTAGTCTATTAAGTTTCGATAGTAAAAATTCTCATAAAAGTATTTATTAGTTACTTAGGTATTCGTAAATATAACCGAGTTTTGACTTTGCATTGACAATGACTTTCCATTAGGCTGGCGACGTCAATTTGGCGAGCATCTTATAAAAAAAAACTCCTTGCCCGAGTCCGACTTGTACACCGCCTGTTTTTTTTTTAAATTTAGCTCGCCAAATTGACGTCGCCACAAGCCTGATATAAAACCGTGGCGCATCTAGCGATTGGGGCCCACTTCCGACAGTGGTCCTCAAGTTGGCGACCCTGTGATGTGCCTTTTCACGCGCCTCTTGAAGAACCCTGGATCGTAAGATGAGGGAGGGAGGGTTTTATTAAAAAGATCTTAATCAGACTAAAAATCTTACGTTCATTTTATCGTAATCGATAAAGCGCAGTTATAAACAAAAATAAAATAACCAAGATTGGATTTCTATGCGATCATTATTCTATTGGGGAGCCTGGAGTTCTATTATACAAGTTCTGGCTTAGTTTAGACTCCAGATCTCCTATAAATTGCAGACATTGTTCTTAAAATTGTCAACTGTAGTTGTACCATACTTATTAAGCTTGTAATTTGTGGAGATAAATAAATAAACTTATTACTTATTACTATTGGTCGGGATAACCGACATCCCACGGTCACAACCGCGAGCATCCGCTATAGTATTCCCACATACAAAAAGCACGTTTATTGAATAGGACTCCACTTTTAAGGTGAGGAAAATCCATCATGGATGCTATGCCGCTATGCCGGACTCTTACCGACTAAAATCACACATTCCCTACTCTGCCTACGGTTGGGAGTCCCTCGGAAGGATATCTCCAGGATTCCCAACAGACCTACGACTACCACTGCGGCCTCACCTAGAGGTTCAGGTGCTATCCCGCGTCTTTAGGATGTTGTTCAGGTATTATCCCGTTTCTTGGGGCGTGTGGCGTGCGTAAAACTCTAACCCCCATATTCATAATCGTTTATTAAACCTATTTTAGTTAAAACACATTTTAAGTCTATTGCCGTCTCTAACCATACTCTGTCATTGGTTAGAGAAAGCAATAGACTTAAAGTGTGTTTTAACTAAAATAGGTTTAATAAACGATTATGAATATGAGGGTTAGAATATAGACTCTCTATATATACTCTCTATATAGACTATCTATATATACTCTCTATAAATAATACTCTATAATCTAAGGTAAAACTATGACGTCACGCTGTCGTCTGTTAGGTTGGGACTCCACTAAATTCATTTTTCTTATTTTAGTAAGTACTTATTTATTGATATAGCGGCAAAAGATTCTCCTTATGCGTGTTCTATAACCTGTACAATGGTGTGTGCTCTGAGGAATTGTTTGACATGATGCCCACGGCTACGTTCTATCATCGCACCGCTCGCCACAGACAGGGAGTTCATCCTCACACTCTACGTCCGGAACATTCGAGCAACGCTTAGGTTGTGGAATGATCTCCCTGCCTCGGTTTTCCCAAACGCCTACTACAGTATGGGGTTCTACGAAAGGGGTCTTAGAAGGTTTTTACAGGGTCGCCAGCGCGGTGTTGCAAACGTTCATATGCTGTGTGACCACCAGTTCTTCTGGTGGGCCGTCTGTGAAAGTCATACCGATATTCAAGCGGGCGGGGCCACGGGCATCAGCTAGTATCCCCATATGACATAGATATTAATAAACGACACACGAGGCCTGCACTCTCACGGCATGGCGTGAATTATATATTAACTATCGATTTTAAGCCGCTGCCCAGTATAGGTCAATACTAATAGCTGTATTGACAGTATAAATATAGGACACCGTACACATTCATAGAGATATGTAGGTAGGTAGGCAGTGGCTTAATAGGTTAGAATTGAATTAAAGGAAAGTTTTATAGCGATGATTTCTGACAAAACACATACATATTTTCAAAAAAGCGTTAAAATAGTTCGGCCTCCATGACCACCTTTCAACATGAAGGTGAAGAGGCTGCTCACCGTCCTTACAGAAGCAGGCCCTATACGACAGCGTGACGGGAAGGATTCACGCACGCCCCCCCTAAGAAGAAATTACCCGAAAAGACGCGGCATAGCACCCCCCCCCCCTTAGAGGCCGCAGTGGTAGCCGTAGGTCTTTTGGAAATCCTGGGGTATCCTTCCGAGGGCCTCAACCGTAGGCTGTTAGGCAGGATACGTGAGGTTTTTTTAGTCGGTAGGAGTCCGGCATAGCATCCATGCAGGATTTTCTCTCACGTAAAAAAAAGTGTGCGCCCGTGTGGCGACGGGGTCCCGTGTTGTGACGGGTAAGAGTACAAAATGTCGCCACCCCAATACATCCCGAGGGTGTCGTAAGAGGCGACTAAGGGAACAATTTCGCAAGAAGATCCATTGCGTAGAGTTAGAGAATGAAAACTCGAAATGAAACCCGGTTATCAGTAAAATGACAATCGTTAAGCCAAGTTGAAGGCCTCATGGGCGGCTTGAAAAATTTCAACTGCGGGTCGCAGCAACCTGCTCCTGTCCATTTCAACACGGCAATAGGCTCACCACCTATTACGTGGGACCTAAAACTAAAAGGTGAAATGTGGGCGGATAATATGCCTCTGCCTACCCCTTCGGGGATAAAGGAGTGACTATATGTATGTATGTAAAAAAAGCGTTTAATCAGCTTCGTTTTATTTCTTTATTACTTCTTGACACATAGTATCTATACTAATATTATAAAGAGGAAAGATTTGTTTTTTTGTTTGTTTGTTTGTTTATTTGTTTGTTTGTTTGTAACAAATAGGCTCCGGAACTACTGGACCGATTTGAAAAATTCTTTCACTGTTGGAAAGCTACACTCTTTGCGGTGAACATAGGCTATATTTTATTCCCGTATTCCCACGGGAACGGGAACTACGCGGGTGAAACCGCGTGACGTCCGCTAGTTAGCTATAAATTGGTTGTAACCCCTATTGCACCAGTGCCATTATGCTATAAACTTTACCCTTACAGGTTTTTTTACCCTAACAGGTGGAATTTACAAATGTCTTTTCTTAATGAGTGTAGTACTACGGCTAGGATAACTTACTCTAAAAATATTCTATAAGGGATTTTTTCTGCCTTGGCCAGTATTAGCTGGAGAAGCACCACTCCTCCACAGAGGAAGGGGAGTGGGCGCTACTCCGTTGCCCAGGATGCACCACGAGGAGGATCCGACACATTGGAGGTCCGAATATGTTAGTAGGATCCCGTAACCCGGTTTCAAGCCAAGTTTTGGCTGGGTGTGGATGAGTCACATGATAATTTTATTAATATTGATATTAAATATCATATTCTGTTTCATATTCTATTCAATTATCTTATCAACTTCGAAAAAGTAATGAAATGTGGAGTACAATATAACTTATACACGGCGTTAAACCCATTGAAACTTAACTTTTATAAATAGGCCTCGATCATAAAGGTGAGGCCGCAGTAGTAGTCGTAGGTCTGTTGGGAGTCCTTGGGTATCCTTCCGAGGGCTTACCCGGGGCTCCCAACCGTAGGCTGTTAGACGGGACACGTGTGTTTTTAGTTGATAGGAGTCCGGCATAGCATTATGTAGGATTTTCCTCATGTTAAAAAAGAAGATCTTTTTGTATCCAGCTATCACAGTTCATGAAGGAAAGCCTGGTGACACACATACAGACTACCTAACAGTGGAGACTCCCGTTTTCACTCTAAATAATCAACTTATAACAATCAAAGTGGACTCCGAGCTCCCATAGAAAATATTTTGTATGCAACCGAAACTTTACGTGAAGATGAGAGGATAACCACACAGAATAGACAACTAGGTGTATTCAGCTATGTATTTGCGGTTTAGGATTGTTCATTATTTTGATGGCTTGAACTCGAAACTAAGTAGGTATTGTATGCATCATAACCCAATGATATTTAAGTAAAGATATGCTACCTTCATACAAACAGCGTTCAGTTTTTGTTGAGTTATAATTTCACGTGCTTACCTATCGGTACTTAATAGATTTCATCTATGAATGCGATAGAGAATACAAAACGTTTAAAACAGAGAGGGATAGCTATCTGTGTCGTTTTGCACACAGCAGCAGACCACAACACGACTTGTTTCGCTCGCAGCTATTAGCCGACTAAATGGAATTATAACAATTGTGTGACTTTGTCCGCAACAGTTTTTGAGCGCTAATGCGATATCTACCTCTTTTTTACTATAACATCATTGATCATAACCTCTATTTAATATGACTAGTATCAAAGATAATATAATAAGTACTCGTATAATAGTATTACATACAGATAGACAACTCCCTGCCTCCCACCAGCAAGCTTCCCCACCCCCGCCACAGCTGTCAATATAGTTGGCGGGTATTTTGAGGGAACATTTGCTAAAGAATGACTCACGCTTCACGCTAGACCGTGCCGGGTCCGAGCCGAGGCGGGACCGAGTTGTTTCCGAGCGTTGCCGTGGCAACCGAGTGACGGCCGAGCAACGCTCGGAAACAACTCGGTCCCGCCTCGGCTCGGCCACGGCCCATTGCATAAATACAGTGCCGCCGAGCTTCGCCCGAATAGTCGCGAACAGAAACGGCTCGGTGACCGTGCTTCGGCCGACACACGGCTCGGACCCGGCACGGTCTCGCGTGAGTCATCCTGTTACAGACACGGACCCGGCTCGGTGACCGAGCTACGGCCAATACTCGGCTCGGTCCGGGCACGAGCCGAGCACGAGCGTCTTCGTGGTCTCTTCTCACACACACATTCAAGCTTTGTACGAAGATAGCGTGTTTTTAGTGTAGACAGAATTGAAAACGAATCATTTGTACTGAGTTTCCACCCTGTGCTAGGACCTAACGACGACTAAAGACCTTCGGGGTCCAACCTCACTTTGACTGCAAGTTGTGCACCTACTGACCGCAGCATATATGGTTACCAACAGTTTTCAAACAAAAAATTCGCATGAAATGTATTCATCCGTTTTAAGTTTTCTGATTTCTGTGGTTTGAGAGCTGGAATACCATAGACAGATACACAGTTTAAACGTTAAACACCTTAACTTTTCGAGTTTCATACTCATAGAATTCGGTACTTCACGCGAATCACTTATTATTGACATACATCGACGTTTCGGACACATTGCAACGCCCCGTCGTCACGGTTGGACTAGTTTTCGAGTGCGAGTTGTCTCAATTTTTTTATTAAAGATACCATTTTTGTTCCAGTAACAAAACCATGGAAGATGGTCACATTGAGGAGCAAGCCATCAAAAAAGTCACCATCACATACGACCAACGAGCTCCCAGAAGATTGGACCATTTGGACAAACTTGGCCTCAACTTGGAAAATCTAGGCAAGAAGGTTGGCCAAGCGTTGGAGAGAGTTAATCCCAATTCTCTTTTGGATACGATTAGTTATGAAAGCGAGAGGCTCAGAAGTCACAGTGAACATTCTTCTAGAAGAAACAGCGATGATGGTGGAAGGAGTAGGCAGGAAGGATTTAGGAATGGTAAGTAACAAACGATTGCTATAAGTACTTATTACATATTTTAAACTAGCTGACCCAACAGACGTTGTCCTGCCACAGCTATGAATATTGAAATAGGTATTCCAAGTTCTGAGTTCCCGATTCCCGTTCCTGGTTTCGGGTTCCGAGTTCCCGGTTTCGAGTTTCCTGTCCGTTTTTCCGATCCCGGTTAACATTTCGGCGTTTCGAGTTCTAAGACCCAATGCAAAATCGCAATGGAAACTATTTCTTCGAACAGTTCGAGCCGGTACGTAACTTATCGAATTTTCCACGCAATATTCTTAATTTTTTCTTACATAAGATCCTTCTTCTGACAATAAAAATACAACAAAAAAATAATTTAGCGAATTCGGTTTAGCTGTTCTCGAGATTTGCGCTTAGCATTCAGCTAATCAATTTTATATTATAGATAGTTTACAAATGTCATTGATTGGTTTTCAAAAGATATTTCTAAATATTTTTTCGAGGTACCTATGCAATGCGCTCATGGTCTTGTAGAATTTCTCTATGGCCCCAAAAGTCAGTCAGAGCACAGATTACTAAATACTTACTATGTAGTCAGAGGCAGTCATCCCCTCCTCATTTTGTTTGAGTATTGGCAAATAGAGATAGGTACACATACATATGGTCACACCTTTATCCCCGACGGGGTAGGCAGAGGCATATTATATGCCCACATTTCATCTTTTTTTAGAATTTGTCCCACGTAATACTCGTAGATAGTGGGCCGAATTGCCGTGTTGAGATGGACAGGTGCAGGTTGTGACTTGTGACTGACTGCTGTTAAAATTTTTCAGGCCGCCTAAAAAGGCCTTCAACTTGGCTTAACGACTGCCATTTTTACTGGCAACCGGGACCAACGGCTTAACGTACCTTACCAAGCACGGAAGCGCTCAAATAAATGTCACAAAGTGCTAACATGGATGGTCACCTATCCAAGGACTGGCCATAGTGAAAGATGCTTACTGCAGTTGATCGTTTACAGAACACTGAGTCCGCGGGGCCGCGAGCGCTTGCCAGACGTATTCATGTACAAGACACGGCCTTCTCAATGACAACAACCCATTCTTTATAACACTTTCTCATTAATATTATATTAATAGGTATGAATTCTTGATAAATCTAGCCGACTTATAAATTGATACGTAGAGTGACACTCAAACGATTGTAGACTGAAACACCTGAACGATTCTCACGAGATTTAATGGGTAGGTCAAGCGCCGTGCAATCGATATTATCGTGTATCAGTGCCATCGGCTTTCATCGCGTGGACTTCTGTTCCCGTGGGAACATGTTCAAGGGATGAAAAGTAGGTCATGTGTTATTCCAGACTATATTTTATCCCTGTACCAAATTTCATCCAGATTCGTTTATCTATTAGAGCGTGATGTAACGTTCTGACATCCTCACAATCTTTCGCATTTATAATATCTTTAAGATTGAAGTTTGTTTTTAATTTGAAATTAACAGCTTGACACTAAATGCATTGAAAACTTTGCAAGGTAAAACGTAGTTAAGCGTAAAATATTACGTTCCAAAACTACTAGTACCTACTAAAGAACTAGACGAATTAAAGTACTAGAAAAATAAGGAGATTTTATTAATGTTATTTTTAAACTATCGGACTGAGTCTGAGACTGAGTCCAACCGCGACCACGGGCGCTGCAACGTGCTCGAAACGTCGGTGTGAAAATGTAAGTAAATGTGTTTCGCGTGAAGTCCCGAATTCTATAAGTATGAGATTTTATTAGTTTCTATTTACCATGGAAACTTATTGTCGGAATGAAAGAAAGATTCCAGATTATAATCTATCCTTGAACCAAATTTCAGCCAGATCCGTTCAGCCATCAGCTATTAGAGAGATAAAGAGTGGCAAACATAAACACTCACAAACTATCCAATTGACCGAGCGAGCGAAGCGAGTGAGAGACGTAGTAACTATTTAGTAATCTGTGGTGAGAGCCTCCTATTTGACAGTAGACAATTTTGCTTTCAACCGTATGTCTGTGGGTATGTATGTCTGTCTAGAACTTTAGAGGACGCATTTCTTAACCGATTTTCACCAAACTTGTCACACGTGTTCATAGATTTAAAATACAACTTTTGTCGAGAGCTTTTTCGATAGGGGGAAAAATAGGCGTTACTTATGAACGGATCTTGATGATTTTTGGCTGAAACTTAAAAGATATGATACCTCTCAAGTTGTTCTTTTTTCCTGGGTGCTCGTGAGGTCTACTCTGCGCAGAAGTAAGTATTAGGATAGTAGGATTAGAAAGATAACAGAATAGGTATCAACTTTCGATCAGGATGGGCCGTTTTAGCCCCTCCCTATTCTTCTTTCTTCTTTTCTTATATGAATGGCCCCGTCGTTTACCAACGATTCCACCAACGTCAAGGTGGAGAATAGATTTACTAGTTTGAAGTTCGGTTTCGAGAAATTTGTTCGGTCTCTTAAACAATTTATCGTTTTTATATTCTGAAATAGAGGACGTCACAAGTGTTAGTATTGGTTTGTAAACATATTATATTATAACTACATATTATTATAGCTAGGAGTAGGTTCGTGAGGACAGAAAAAGAGGAAGGGCGGTCTGGGATTAGGAATGTAGCAAAATGGGGTACGGTTATAATTTTATTTAATTTATGGAGATTAATTTGTACGTACTTTTATTAGTGGGGAGTTGACTAGGGTTAGCAAGTAGGCCAAATAAATAGGTCGGGAGATCCGTTCAGGGAGGAGGTCGTATAGGGGAACCACTAATCTGGGACAGGAAAAGCCCCTCCCTATAAAATAGAGTGCAGAGGGGCTTATGTCGAGAGACTTTGACTGCAGTCTGTGACTCTGTTGCATCAAACTACGTCACTAGTTCTCATCATCATCCTGTTCAAAGTTTGAAATAAAACAATAAAACCTGCCAAGTGCGAGCTGGACTCGCCCATGAAGGGTTCCTTAGCAGCAAGTAACATAATATAAAAGTTTTTGTAGTTCGTTGTAACTTTGATTGATGTTTTAACACGTTCGCAGTGGTAGTGATTTTTACAGGCGAAAATTGCGCTTTATGACGTATTAACAAAAAACTACCAACTCGATCTCATTCAAACCAATTTTCGCTGGTAGTTTTTATGGCAATGTACATTATATATTTTTTTCAAATTTATCATTCTCTTAGTTTAGAAGTTAGAGGGGGGGGGGGACACACATTTTTCCACTTTGGAAGTGTCGCTTACGCAAACTATTCAGTTTAGAAAAAAATGATGTTAGAAACCTCAATGGCATTTTTGAACACCTATCTATAGATACCCCACACGTATGAATGTGAAGAAATAAAATTTTTCAGTTTTTTCAGTTTTGAGGGACCCCCAAAATTTACTGCTTTTTCCTAGTTTTATATAAAAATCCTAATGCAGTTCACAGAATACATCTACTTACCAAGTTTCAATGGCATAGGTCTTATAGTTTCGGAGAAAGATGGCTGTGACACACGGACGGACAGACAGACAGACAGATATGACGAATCTATAAGGGTTCCGTTTTTTGCCATTCGGCTACGGAACCCTAAAAATGACCACGTCAATCGGATTGAAGTTTCACAATAAACGTGTTAGAGAGGGACAGTCTGGTGAGAACGATCTTACCGCTTTCTTGTTAAGCTTGTCTACTTAGTCGTTACTTAGTTGTTGATAAAAGATTGCTTCGTCGTTTGTGAACCAATTACGGAAATTGTTTTGACTTACCCTGTTTGTATAATTAAGTACATTACCTAATTGACATTTGACCTGCTTTCTGTTGACTAATTTATTTTATCTACTCTGATACTATAATACAAAGATTATAAAATTGAAATCAATACTATTATGACAAACATTACGCACAGGCCAAAAAAAAAGTTTTATTACGATACAGGTCTTGTATGGACACCTATATCATAATAAAACTTTTTAATCATTACGATACACCATAAACAATCTCCAGCTGAAAAATAAGTTTGAACCTCTACTTTAAAAAAAAATTATGTCTCCAGAGTAGCGAAAAATCCTAAATCTATGGTCTCCGCAGCCTAAAAAAAAAAAGAAACACGCATGCGCAATCGATGTTTGCGCCTTGGCGCCAACATTTTACATTTAAATTAAACAAAGTTTGGTTTTGTTTGTAAAATTAATTAGTTTTTGTGTAAAAACATGTCTTAAAGCGAGGATGGTGGTAATTGTACACCACCAGACATTCTGGAAACTGCGTCAAACATGACCATGAACCTGTTACCGGCGAAATCAAGGAGCAACTATATATCACAACAAAATGAAATCAGGTATTATAGTATGAGAGTAGATAAAGTAGTGTATGACACTGTACATAACTTGGTCTTATAACACTCGTGTGATACTATAAAAAAACTCGCCTACGGCTCGTTTTTTTAAAACACACTCGTGTTATAAGAACCCTCATTATGCAACAGTGTCATAAACTACTATTATATTTTGGACACAACCTTTTGTTTTGATAACACCTATATTCTAATTGGACGAGACGATCAATCCGACTTGACAAGAAGTCTGCTAAGTGGTTGAAAGTAGCTTCAAGTTTGACGTGTGAGTTTTTTTTTTTACGTGAGGGAAAATCCTCATGGATGTTATGCCGGACTCCTACAGACTAACTTACTTACTTACTTACTTACTTTGACGTGTGAGTACACGGAGACTTGTGAAGTCACACTGGATAGGAACCCGGCAGAAAATTAATGAGATTAAAAGAGTGGCGCTCGTGGCCCCGCGGACTCAGTGTTCTGTAAACGAGCTGCAGTAAGCAACTTTCACTATGGCCAGTCCTTGGATGGACGACCGTCCATGTGACCACTTTGTGACATTTATTTGAGCGCTTTGGATCGGAAGGCACGTTAAGCCGTTGGTCCCGGTTGTCAGTAAAATGACAGTCGTTACCAAGTTGAAGGCCTTTTTAGGCGGCTTGAAAATTTTCAACAGCAGGCAGTCACAACCTGCTCCTGTCCATTTCAACACTGCAATAGGCTCACCACCTGTTACGTGGGACATAAAATTATAAGGTGAAATGTGGGCGTATACTATGCCTCTGCCTACCCCTTTGGGGAGAAAAGGTGTGACTATATGTATGTATGTATCATCTTCAACGACTTTAGATGTTCCCAATCTAAAAGTTCACGTACGTAGGTAGGTCTAGTGTTGACTGCCTCTGTGGCGCGGTCGGTAGTGATACCGCCTGCGGCGCTGGAGGTCGTGGGTTCGATTCCCACCGGAGACAAATATTTGTGTGGCCCATAAATGTTTGTATCAAGAGTCTGGGTGTTTCTATGTATAATATGTATGTATTTAAAAGTATATAAGTATTAATATCCGTGGTCTGACACCCATAACACAAGCGGGTTATTCCTAGCTTACTTTGGGATCAGATAGCGTTGTGTGAGATGTCCGTGTGCATTTTTTTTTATTTATTTTAGGTTCTTTCTCTTTATACTGTACGGTCTGTACGTGTGTCATGTCCCCCTAATCACCTTGAATAGTAACACGTAACACACACATTGGACGGATGCTCATAAAACGGCTAATCGATTCCAGAGGATAACATTGACATACGAACAAACAAACACATTCATTAGCCTCTGTTTAGTAAACATTGGAATGTAGCCAATATCCTGATTAATTGCATGCAGTAGGGTACATTTTACGTAGTTAGCACAGGAAATTAGGCGTTTCCTTGGGTAGTTAAACATCTAGATCTAGTCTAGCGGTGTAATAGTCTCGATTATAGACTTGACCATATTTTTAGTAGCCGAATGGCAAAAAAACGGAACCCTTATAGATTCGTCATGTCTGTCTGTCCGTCCGTATGTCACAGCCGTTTTTCTCCGAATCTATAAGACCTATTCTCTTGAAATTTGACAAGTAGATGCACCTATTCGGTAAACGGCATTAATATTTTTACATAAAACTAGAAAAAAGCAGTAAATTTTGGGGGTCCACTCACAACTGAAACTCACATTTTTTTTCATTGACCCTGTACGTGTATCTATAGATAGGTCGTAAAAATGCTATTGAGGTTTGTAACATTTTTTTTCTAAACTAAATAGTTTGCGCAAGAGACACTTCCAGGTTGCTATGTAATGTTACTGGTAACCGTTCCAACCGCCTAAAGCATGTTAGTACTCAAAAATCGGCCAAGCGCGAGTCGGACTCGCGCACGGAGGTTTTTTTTATACTACTTAGGTGGCAGACAAGCTTACGGCCCACCGGAAGGTTGGTTACCGTAGCCTATAGACGTTTGCAACACCAGAGGCGCTACACACGCGCTGCCGACCCGGGCGCAGGTTGTGACGATGACGACCCACAGTTGAAATTTTTCAAGCCGCCCGTAAGGCCTTCAACTTGGCTTAACGACTGTCATTTTACTGACAACCGGGACCAACGGCTTATCGTGCCTTCCGAAGCACGGAAACGCTCGTAAATAAATGTCACAAAGTGGTCCACGTGGTGGTCACCCATCCATATCCGGCCATAGTAAATGTTGCTTACTGCAGTGATCGTTTACAGAACACTGAGTCCGCGGGGCCACGAGCGCTTCGAAAGGTACCAAAAAACGGCAAAAAATCAAGTTTGTTGTATAGAAGCCTTAACTAGAATTATTTTTCCGCTTTTAGTAGGTAATTGTTGTTATATCGGCAACAGAAATACATCATCTGTGAAAATTTCAGCTCTCTAGCTATCACGGTTCTTCAGATAGGCACAGACAGACAGACAAATCTAGAACGACAAATGTTCTGAAGAGCACGATAGGGTATCTCTTCCGCACACGCTTAGATTATGGAATAATCTTCCTGTCTTCCTGCATCAGTTTTCCTAAGGTTCTTGCAAAATCGGCAGCGTGAGTGCACCGCCTCATGTACCTACTGCAAACGTCTATAGGTTTTGGTGAACACTTTCCATCCGTTGTGCCATAAGCTTATTTGCCACTTTAGTGGTATAAAAAATAACACAAAGTTCAACACGATGTGACGCAACGAACTTATGTAATACTGGTAACACTTAACCAGACCTGTATCCTTTCAGATGGGATCAGCTCAGAGCCTCCTACAGCCAACGTGGCCAACCTCAACGCGTGGAGTGATCTGAACAGTTCCACCTCCACCACAAGAACCGAACTCAGTTCTTCAGATGGAGGAGATGATCAGGTATGTCTTTTTCATATTCAGCGCGCCATTGACGTTGATGGAAAGCCATGGGACATCTTGCGAATAGCGGCCACTCTCACAGTCCGTAAGACTTCTGACAGTGGTCCTCAAGTTAGCGGCCCGCAGTAAGTTCGGTACAGTATCTAAATAGTCATCTAAAAATGCTATTGTTTGAGTGATTTCGATACAGAATAATCGTCATCATCATCATCATCATCTAAATCATTGAGAATGCCGTAAGGCGAAACCGGTCAAGTGTTTTTTTTTATCTGAAGGAAAATCCATCATGAATGCTATGCTGGACTCCTACCGACTAAAAAAACCTCACGTAACGCCCAACAGCCTATGGCTGGGAGTCCCGGGTAAGCCCTCGGAAGGATGTCCCAGGTACCGGTCAGGTATATTTAATAAATATTGTGTAACAGTACAAGTGTCGTTTTTCAATAAGGGTCCTGTGATGTGCCTCTTCACGCTCCGCTTGAAGAACCCGGAATTGTAAGGGGAGAGATACAATGATGGTCCGGTCGTTCCAAGGTTTTGTAGTTCAGTTCACGATCTTTTATTTTGCTCAGTTCTGACGAAGATTCTCTCCACGTTGTTGGAGTGGCACCTCTGGTACTGGGATAATCCCCTCCACCAGCCCATAGTCTTACCAGCCTCTTGGCTATGCAGACCGAATCGTCGAGAGTTACGTGCCGTACTTGCGTTTGTTGACTCCACCAATTGACTATCCCAGCCCTGTATTTGGTAAAGAGGTAGATTATATTCTGGAATAACACACAGACTTTTTATCCTGGGAATAAATATTCACAGACATTTCACACAACGCTATCTGATCCCAAAGTAAGCTAGGAATAATCTGCTTGTGTTATGGGTATCAGACCACGGATATTAATACTTATATACTTTTAAATACATACATATTATACATAGAAACACCCAGACTCTTGAGACAAACATTTATGGGTCACACAAATATTTGTCTCCGGTGGGAATCGAACCCACGACCTCCAGCGCCGCAAGCGGTATCACTACCGACTGCGCCACAGAGGCAGTCGTATATAGAATAAGTTCTCATTGGATTCAGGACCATCCATGTGACCACTTTGTGACATTTATTTGAGCGTTTCCGTGCTTCGGAAGGCACGTTAAGCCGTTGGTCCCGGTTGTCAGTAAAACTTGCAGTCGTTAAGCCAAGTTAAAGGCCTTTTTAGGTGGCTTGAAAATTTCAACAGCATTTAGTCACAACCTATGCCTGTCCATCTCAACACGGCAATACGGCTCACCGCCTATTACGTGGGACAAATTCTAAAATCACATGAAATGTGGACATATACTATGCCTCTGGCTACCCCTTCGGGGATAAAGCCGTGACCATGTATAGGATTCAGAAACTAGAACAGAATTTCAGGTGGAAGGCCTTTCTTTTTTAACGTGAGGGAATATCCCTCATGAATGATATGCCGGACTTAACTCCTACGGTTGGGAGCGCCGGGTAAGTCCTCGGAAGGATGTCCTAGGATCAGGTGGATGCCCTTAATATCTACTTATTGTCTCAACTTCAGGTAAACAAAAACCGTCGTCGTAGTCATGAGTCAGCGTTACCAGGGACCCCCATGCACATCAAGCAGCCTTGGAAGTCCGCGGAGAATCTGACTCCAGACACGGCGTTTGGGTCCTCGCTGGCCGATATTATGGAAAGTCCTGCTAATAAGGTATGTTCCTTCTAAGAGATTACTTATATGTTTTCAGATTATTGTATTTTCTTTTTTGCGAGAGTTCTCTGGATTCCACTTTTTGATCTCCGGGTCCAAGCCATTCTGGCATGAAAGTTGTCTCATGTTCTGGGACGAAGGATAAGTTTTGATGCCAAATGCTACACAGTATACAGGGTGAGAAAAATCTTTTGGCACTAAAGGGCAACACTATCTTAAATACTCCAGTTTCCTCATTTGGAGAAACTTCCGAAAACCCCCACCTTCGATTGAGCTGTAATTTTGCACAGGTCTTGTTTTTGGCGATTCGAAGCAGTTTTCAAGATATTTTTTAAAATTTTTATTTCTTATTTTTTTAAATTTTTATTAAAAACTTAGGTGGTTAAAAAAAATAACCACGAAGGCTAATGCGGAAGCTCCGCTCTAGCCTTCTAACCTAATCTATCCAAGTCGGATTGAGCGGGGATAGATAGGTATAACTCGCGTGCTAAAATCCAATTTTCAAAATTTGATTTCTCGGAAACTATTGCTATGCGCCAAAAATCCTTGTGTCTTACAACATCTGATGTCTTAGAACATACAAAGGAAGGTTTGTGCAAAGTTTCAAATCGATCTGAGGTGGGGAGTTTTCGGAAGTGCACCCCGTCATTTTAATGAAAGAAAAAAATCCTAGAACTGTACTGCAATAGGCAGTTTTAGGGTTCCGTACCCAAAGAGTAAAAACGAGACCCTATTCATGAGACTTCGCCGTCCGTCTGTCTGTCTGTCTGTCCGTCACGAGGCTGTATATCAGAAACCGTGATAGCTAGAGAGCTGAAATTTTCACAGATGATATTGTCATTTCTGTTGCCGCTATAACAACAATTACTAAAATCAGAATTAATGGGGGCTCCGGGGCTCCCATACAATAAACGTGACTTTTTGCCGTTTTTTGGTACGGAATCCACCGTGCGCAAGTCCAACTCCTCATGGATGCTATGCTGGACCGGTAGGAGACCAGCATAGAGCCAGACGGTGCCATCCCATGCCTACCGCCAGGAATTTGCATGAGATAGCCGCAGTTTGAGCTGTAGGTAATAGTTTTATTTTACGACTGGTGGACGTCACGCGGTTTCACCCGCGTAGTTCCCGTTCCCGTAGGAATACGGGAATAAAATATAGCCTATGTTCAAAGAAAGTAGCTTCCCAACAGTGAAAGAATTTTTCAAATCGGTCCAGTAGTGCCGGAGCCTGTTCGATGCAAACAAACAATCAAATCTTTCCTCTTTATAATATTATTATAGTACATACATACATACATATGGTCACGCCTTTATCCCCGAAGGGGTAGGCAGAGGCATATTATATGCCCACATTTCACCTTTGTATAATTTGTCCCACGTAATAGGTGGTGAGCCGTATTGCCGTGTTTAAATGGACAGGCGCAGGTTGTGACTGCCTGCTGTTGAAATAAAGCCTTCAACTTAGCTTAACGACTGCCATTTTACTGGCAACCGGGACCAACGGCTTAACGTGCCTTCCGAAGCACGGAAACGCTCAAATAAATGTCACAAAGTGATCACATGGATGGTCACCCATCCATGGACCAGCCATAGTGAAAGTTGCTTACTGCAGTGATCGTTTACAGAACACTGAGTCCGCGGGGCCACGAGCGCTTCTATTTATTATAGTAGGTACCTATATAGATGATAGTAGATATTTAAGATTTAACAAACTGTTTTCAGAACAATCCATTTGGTAGCTACGATGACAAAAAGGTACATATTTGTATGTGAATGTATGTATGTACCTATATGTGCTGTGTATGTGTATTCAATGTTGTATGTGTGTATTATCTAAACCTTCATATTTCGTCAAGATAAATAATGCTAAGGTAAATAATGTAAAAATGTGTATAGACGCATTTACATAATATCTACCTACCTTTTAAAAACATACGAGTTAGGAGTGCATTAAGCCTTTAACCGAAGCTAAGACAAATATATTTCTTTTTAGCCCATCTCTATAAAATAGAGTGCAAAGGGGCTTATGGTGAGACTTTGTCTGTAGTCTGTGACTCTGTCGCATTAAACTACGTCACTAGATCACGTGGATCATCTGTTCAAAGTTTGAAATAAAACAAAAATGACAACGTCAATCGGATTGAACTTTCACTTTTACAATAAACCTGTTAGAGAGCGGCAGTCTGGTGAGAACGATCTCACGGCTTTCTTGTTTTTACGTGTGGAAAATCCATCATGGATGTTATGCCGGACTACCGACTAAAAACCAACACATTCCCTACCTAGGGTTGGGAACCCCGGATAAGCCTTCGGAAGGATATTCACCACCACCAGCCACTGCGGTCTCACCGTGGGAGATCGGGTGTTATCCCGCGTCGTTGAGGGGTTTGGGTGTTATCCCGCTTATTGGGGCGTGTGACGTGAGTGAAACCATCCGTCACGCTGCCGTCATGGGCCTGCTTCTGTAAGGTCGGTGAGCGACCCTCTCACCGTCCTCAGGCCCCCGGTCATGGAGGCCGATAGTCTTATATAGTCACAACCTGGACCTGTCTATTTCAAAACGGCAATTGACTCACCATACTAGGCGGGCGGGCGAAAGGCGCCCAAGTCTAATAAATATTTGTGAACAATTCACACAACTTTTTTTTTATACCACCAAGGTGGCAGACAAGCATACGGCCCACCAGATGTACCGGTGCTCTTGCCCAACAACATCATCTAGCCCAAATTAAGCTAATATAAGCTTGTGCTATGGGATCTAGACGACTGATATACATACTTACATATTTCTACATACATATTATACATAGAAAACACCCAAAACTCCGAAATAAACATTTGTGGATCACTCAAATATTTGGACCGACCCAGTATCGAACCCAGGACCTCCAGTGCGGCAGACGGTATCACTACCGACTACGCCACAGAGGCAGTCGTGCTCCTATACTATGCCTCTGCCTGTCCCTTCAGGGATAAAGGCGTGACTATATGTATGTGTGACAAATTTAAGCCACATTTCTCCTTTCTTCCTTTGAAGTAGGTTAACAGTAAATATTTTATTGTCCCTAACTACCGGAAAATGTAAGTAATGAAATCGCGTGAGTTCAACTGAATTTTAAAAAAAATGTATAAAGGTACTTTTACACATGCAGACTGTGTAATATGTGTACCTGTGACTGTGGACCTTTTGACTGCCTCTGTGGCGCGGTCGGTAGTGATACCGCCTGCGGCGCTGGAGGTCGTGGGTTCGATTCTAGTGTTGTAAATATAAGCGCTGAGAGTCGAGCGTTGAGCGCTGAGTCGACGCTTTTGAACGTTAAAGACTTGAGCGTTAAACGCTCAAGCGTTGAAAGTTTGCGAGCGTTAAGACTCGCAACTTAAACGCTCGAGCTACCAGCTCAAGCGTCGAACGAAGCGCTCGTTATAAGTTTTGAATGTGGGTATTTCACAAATAACTAAATCCCTACTAATATTATAAATGCGAAAGTAACTCTGTCTGTCTGTCTGTTACGCTTTCACGCCTAAACGGCTGGAGCGATTGAGATGAAATTTGGTATAGGGATAGTTCGAGGCCCTGGGAAGGACATAGGCTACTTTTTAACCGACTGCGCAAAAGGAAGGTTATGATTTCACACGATAACCGACTTTTACGCGGTCGAAGCCGCGGGGAACAGCTAGTATTAAATATTAGAATAGAATATTGTGACAGTAATTGAAGGTTGAGTGGTTAGTCGGTCACGCAATATAATAATATTAACTGTATTTAAGTAAGTGCAGTATCTTCTGATATTAGGAGTAAGACATCTTTCTTTTCATACAAACAACAATCGGATAGAAGACCCATAGATGAGATTGAATAATAAATAATAATAAATAAATAAATTTTTGAATATGAATGAATTAAAATAAATAAATTGAAATTTATTTAAATTCATCAATTGAACCTGAGAACATAGATATATAGATGTAATCCATATGTAAGGAATCCACATTGCCAAACTTAGCTAAAATGGCATTTTAAATTTTGGATGTTCCAAGTACAAGTGTACCAAAATTTGGTAATAAACCTCATTTAATGAGGTGGCATAATCGAAGGCTCTCCTAATCATAACTAAAAGAAGAAACAGACTTAGTGATGAAAATGTACAGGACTGCAATGTGTCTTTCTTCGTGGTTAAAAAAAATGTGTATAAGATGATTAAGTATATAAAACACGATGACTATGACAGCCTCCGTGGTTCATGTGGCTTAAAAAAATAACAAAAAGAAATTACTTACACATTAAAGTAATTAAAAAAAATACAAATAAAAGACCACTCTATGTGCGAGATTCTTTTGCAAAAAATACAGATAATTCAGCAAAATAATTAATTATTTTCTGTTTATTTTGATTACTTACCTAATACTTTTTTTTATTATAATAAAATATTGTTTAATGGTAAAGTTATCTCATTAAATATAACATAAATAGGAATAAATCTCTTTTAAGGTTATTTCTCGTTTGACGCTCAAGCTCGAATCGAGCGTGAAAGCGTCGAGTTCGAAGCTCCGAATGAGCTTTTTTACGCTCAAGCCATTGCTCGAGCGTTTAAGACCCGACTAGAGTTCCGACTCAAGCGTTTACAATCTGTTCGAGCGCCGACTCGAGCGTTTAAGCGCCGACTCGAGCGTTTTTACAACACAGTTCGATTCCCACCGGAGACAAATATTTGTGTGACCCATAAATGTTTGTCTCAAGAGTCTGGTTGTTTCTATGTATAATATGTATGTATTTAAAAAGTATATAAGTATTAATATCCGTGGTCTGATACCCATAACACAAGCACGTTATTCCTAGCTTACTTTGGGATCAGACAGCGTTGTGTGAAATGTCCGTGAATATTTATTATTTATTTACCTGTTTGTAGAATCATATTGGCTTCCAAATATAGTTACTGTTAAGTGATTAAGCTTTGAAGCACTCGTAGTTCCGTACCCAAAGGGAACATATGGGACCCTTTTCATAAGACTTTGCCGTTCGTCTGTCTATCACGAGGCTGTATCTCCAGAACCGTGGTAGCTAGAGAGCTGAAATTTTAACAGATGACGTATTTCTGACAAATACTAAAAAAAAAACGGAGGACTGACATAGGACAACCGTGATAATCGTCGTTTTTAGGGTTTCGTAGCCAAATGGCAAAAACGGAACCCTTATAGATTCGCCATGTCTGTCTGTCTGTCCGTCTGTCTGTCCGTCCGTGTGTCACAGCCACTTTTCTCCGAAACTATAAGGCCTATGCTATTGAAACTTGGTAACTAGATGTATTCTGTGAACCGCATTAAGATTCTTATATAAAACTAAAAAAAAAGCAGTAAATTTTGGGGGTCCCCATACTCAGAACTGAAACTCAAAATTTTTTTTTTCTTCAAACCCATACGTGTGGGGTATCTATAGATAGGTCTTAAAAATGCTATTGAGGTTCCTAGAATAATTTTTTCTTTAAGTGAATAGTTTGCCCAAGAGACACTTCCAAAGTGGAAAAATGTGTGTCCCCCCCCCCCTCTAACTTCTAAACTAAGACAATGATAAATCTACAAAAAATATATGATGTACATTGCCATAAAAACTACCAACGAAAATTGGTTTGAACGAGATAGAGCTGGTAGTTTTTTTTTAATACGTCATAAACCGCAATTTTCGGTTAGAAAAATCACTACCACTGCGAACGTGTTAAAACATCAATCAAAGTTACAACGAACTATAAGAACTTTTATATTATGTTACTTGCTGCTACGAAACCCTTCATGGGCGAGTCCAACTCGCACTTGGCCGGTTTATTTTGTAAGGAACACTCTGTGCACGAGTCGGACTCACACTTGACCGGCTTTAAAGTATTTAATAAACGTGTCGAAAATCCGGGCTCCTGCCGGCTAAAACCGCGCGGTCCCGGTGACATTCTTCCGAGGGCTTACCCGGGAGCCCTTGGAAGTCAAGCTCTGCAAACGGTCTCTGCGTTGAACATCTTCATAGAATAATCACATTATTGTCCCTGAAGGGATACGCAGAGGCATACGTTAGGCCCACATTACATCATTAGATTTTGGCCTGATGTAAACCCATGGCGCATCTAGCGATTGGAGGTCACTCTCACAGTCCGTAAGACTTCTGAGTGGTCCTCAAGTTGGCGGCCCTGTGATGTGCCTCTTCACACTCCTTACTCATAATTATTGTGACTACTCACTAAATTAATAACTAGCTTACTTGTAATTCAATAGCAAAGAGTAACCATTGTGCAAGGTCCTTTAAACAGCCTTAAAACCTACTTACGGTACAAGAATCTAGTTAATATTTAGTACTTAGAAGTTAATGTAGAAGTTGGGACGTGGATCTCAAAGTTAGGCTTAATAGAATATTTACTAAAATTGTGAAGATTAAAGGATAGTTTATTTAAATCATGGCGGCTACAGTGCGTGCTGTAAGAAACGGTCCTTTCTGGGTAAGTTCTGTTCTAGAAAATAACTGCAGATATGACTGCCTCTGTGGCGCAGTCGGTAGTGATACCGCCTGCGGCGCTGGAGGTCCTGGGTTCGATTCCTGGGTCGGTCCAAATATTTGTGTGATCCACAAATGTTTGTTTCGGAGTTTTGTGTGTTTTCTATGTATAATATGTATGTATTTAGAAATATGTAAGTAGCACAAGCACAAGCTTATATTAGCTTAATTTGGGCTAGATGATGTTGTGTGTTAAGGCTATTCTAAAACAATTCAGTCCACGCGGTCCACAATTTTTTTAAACTAGGTATTTATTATAAAATAAGTGCGTAGAGGATGCTATGGCAACCTTTCAAGATCTTCGAAATCTAAACCAGCCTTACCTACAAGTGGTGCATCTGCTGAACAACCGACGAAGTCATTTCAAAGAGAAAAATAATCTGGCCGATACTGGGTCATCCTTGCGTTGCACCTCTCATAATAAAAAATTGTCTTATCATGTTCCCGGATCGATCAAACCATTTAGGAGCTACGCTTGTAATAAAGAAAACCAGCAAAGAGCAAGTCTGACTCACGCACGCAGGGTTCCGTACCAAAAAATGGCAAATACATCACGTTTGTTGTATGGGAGCTCCCCTTGAATATGTTTATTTTTCTGTTTTAGTATTTGTTGTTATAGCGGCAACAGAAATACATAATCTGTATAAACTACAGCTGTCTAGCTATCACGGTTCCTGAGATACAGCCTTACAGATGACAGACAGACAGACAGCCGGTAGACAATAGTCTCATTAATGGGGGTTTTAAATCTTTTGGTACGAAATCCAAAGATTAAAATCCGCTATTGGTTCTAGTTGATCTCTAAGGGCTTACCCGGGGCTCCCAACCGTGAGCTTAGGCAGGATGCGTGAGGTTTCTTAGTCGGTAGGAGTCCAGCGTAGCATCCATGAGGATATTCCCTCTCGTTGAAAAAAGTTTTGGTTAACAAAAACCCATTATACTTCCAGATCCACCTCCGCGATGACATCAAGTCCATTCGTTCAGACTCCTCATCAGATGAACGCAAGCCTCGCGGCTGGAGACTGGTCAGGAACATGACATCCGCAGCTGGTGCTTTTACTCCTAAAGGACAACCTCATACGCCTTTGCCGGGAACTCCTCTGCCTAGTTTTCAGGTGATAAGATCTATGGTACAAAAATCTGCCTAAGATTTCTAAATGACTTTTTGTATGAACTTATATGTCTAATGTCACTTATGTTAAATTTAGGGCCTGAGATAGGTTTCCGAGTTTCGGAGGGGAAGTTATTCTACTAAGGTGGCAGATAAACTTACAGTCCACGAGTGGTCGCCGTAAGCTATGAACGTTTGCAACGCCAGAGGCGCTAAATGTATTAAGGCCATTTTCCAAGGTCTTCAATAAGACTTCCTGATGTTCGTTCTTTCACATCTACATAATATATTATTTTGATCCTTCTTCTTCATATACTGACTCGAAGAATGATGAATGCTTCGTCATCCTAAGGAATATTTCGGGGTCCTTTCCGACACGAATACGAAATGTCTAAGGTCGATAAAGAAGCTTGAGAATTGAAGGTATTACATGCAAAGTCGCCTATAAATACGAGTATATGCTAATTTGTTTCAGTCCAAATCTGATAGCAAGACTTCAGACTATACCAAAGAAGACAGGAAACCTTCGTATCCTAACGAGAAAGAGGAGAATGTTGGAGAGACAAGTCCAGAGGTAAAATCTTTTTATACTAACTTCGCCAATACGATGGCACCCGCCTGAAGGAAAGTCATGAGGACTTCTAACGATTGGGAGCCACCCTCACAGTCCGTTAGACTTCTGATAGTGGTCCTCAAGTTGGCGGTCCTGTGAGTTGAGAGAACATTTGCTTAGCAATATTGGTCACACGCACACGTTCAAGCTGGAGTTTCCGCCATGTGGTTCTATGTAAAAATGCCACCTCTGCCCGACGCGTGTTGTTCGGGATCGGAAATGAGAGGGTGGGAATCGGTGGAATTAAGTTAAAGAGCCCTACTGAATACTCGCTGATTTTAATCCCGGGAACTAAGGCCTGAAGGAAATGACCAATGTAAAGCCTTTTATATACCACAAAGGAGGCCGAGACGAGAAGCCTACGGACGGCCCAAATGATCGAGTGTGGCCACCGAAGCCTATGGACTTTTGCCACGTTACACTCACTCGACCGACCCTGTTATTATTCCGTTGACATTATTTCAAATCTTATGTCTCTTCCAGGGTCTAGAGCCAGAGTCTCTGATGTTCCGGGATGGCAGAAGACGGATAGACATGGTGTTGGTTTACGAGGAGGAAGACTACGGCGTCATGACTGAAGCTGAGGCTAGGAAGAGAGAGCACAGAAAGACATTCCAGGTAAAACTTTCTTTTTTAAACATACATAGACAGTCACGCCTTTATCTCCGAGGGGGTAGGCAGAGGCATAGTAGGTATACCACCACATTTCATCTTATAGTTGTATGTCCCACGTAATAGTGGTGAGCCTATTGCCATGTTGAAATGGACAAGCGCAGATTGTAACAACCCACAGTTGAAGTTTTTCAAGATTTCCATAAGACCTTCAACTTGGCTTCATGATTGTGGTTTAACTGACAACCGGCGAATTTTCCTTCTCTACGCAATAGATCGTTTAGCGAAGGTGTTCCCTTAGTCGCCTCTTACGACACCCTCAGAATGAATTGGGGTGGCGACATTCTGATTGAGATTTCCTCGTTGGTCTAGAGGTCGAAATGTGCGACTGCGGATCACGAGGTCGTAGGTTCGATTCCCACCGGAGATAAAAAATTGTGTGACCCATAAATGTTTGTCTCGAGAGTCAGGGTGTTTCTATGTATGATATGTATGTATTTAAAATATTATATGCATTGATATCCGTGGTCTGATACCCATAACTCAAGCAGGTTATTTTTAGCTTACTTTGGGATCGGATAGCGTTGTGTGAAAATGTTCGTGACTATTAAGTCTATAGCTTCCTTATAGTAAAATTTCTACTATCAGTGTTTAAGCTCATAACAGACTAGTGTTAACAAGTATAAATTCTGTACTCTTTTCCGTCTCCATGAGGGCTCGGAGCTTTCTTTTTTTCGTGTGTAAATTCATCATGAATGCTATGCCGGACTCCTACCGACTAAAACTACCTACTGAAACTACTCCCCGGAGTCTCGGGTAAGCCCTCGGAAGAAGATACTATAGTAATGATTGTGAAAGGTTAGGCAGGAACCCCCTGGGCGAGGGCGCAGTGGTGGCCGTAGGTCTGTTGGGAGTCCTGGGACATCCTTCCGAGGGCTTACCCGGGGCTCCCAACCATAGGCTGTTGGGCTTTACGTGAGGTTTTTAGTCGGTAGGAGTCCGGCATAGCATCCATAATAGATTTTCCCTCACGTTAAAAAAAAAATTTAAGCAGGGACTGGATGCATTTGTCACAGGACCGTGTATTTGCGACGTGATTTGGGAGAAGTCTTCGTCCAGCAGTGGACTGTCCTATGCTGATTTGATTGACTTCTACCGTGTATGGAGTCTTTCGGCCTCCAAGACCGGGGGCCTGAGGACAGTGAGTGGGCTGCTCACTTTCCTTACAGAAGCAGGCCCATGACGGCAGCGTGACGTGAGAGATTCACGCACACCTCCCCAAAAAAGCGGGATAACACTCGAACAACTTCCCAAAGACGCGGGATAGCAACCGAACCACCCCCTAAGCGAGGCCGCAGTGGTAGCCGTAGGTCTGTTGGGAGTCCTGGGGTATTCTTCCGAGGTCTTACCCGGGTCTCTTAACCGTAGGCATTGGGTAGGATACGTGTGGTTTTTAGTCGGTAGGAGTTCAGCAAAGCATCCCTGTAGGATTTTCCTTACATTAAAAAAACCGTGTATGAACTCATACTTTCTTTTCAGGAAAATTTAGTTAAAGAAGGCTTAGAACTAGAACTAGAAAACAAATGCTTGTCATTCGACGAGAAGACCTGGTTCCTCAAGATACACATCCCCTGGAAGACGGAGATGAGGCTGGCAGAGGTGATTGGTATGAAGTTACCCATCAAACGGTTTATCACGATATCTGTTAGAGCTTGGGTAAGTTTACGTACACTAGATGGCTCCCGTTTTGTTCCCGCTTCCCATGGGAACTTATTCCAAGCATAAATTGTAGGGAAAGGCGAGGTAAGACGGAGTAGCGAGGTAAGATGGGGACCATACGAAAACCGATTTCACAAAGTCGTTATGAAATTGATTTTTATGCCATTTGACGGTCTTTAGCTAAACATTTTAGTTTGTGGAATTTGGTCAATGCTGTTCAGACTGGAAAGGCGGGGTAAGACGGGGTAGCGAGTAATGGGGACCATACAAAAACCGATTTCACAAAGTCGTTATGAAATTGATTTTTATGCCATTTGACGGTATTTAGCTAAACATTTTAGTTTGTGTTTGGTCGATGCTGTTCAGTCTGGAAAGGCGGAGTGGGGTAAGATGGGGTAGCGAGGTAAGATGGGGACCATTGAAAAACCGATTTTACAAAGTCGTTATGAAATCGATGATGATTATCGCAGCTTCTCGCTCTCACTATGCGATGTGAGGTGAAACAGCATGCTTATTTGGCCGAGTTCGACCTACCGACTAGCGCCGCCTTAAGAAAATCGGTCATGGACTTGACCGATTTTCTTAATCATAAGTTTTTCTCTCGCACTTCGCTGGATTTCTTTATACGTTTTCCATTTTCTTTCAGAGCGACGAAAAGCAAGCAGAAAAAGACAAACGATGGCATTCCAAATGGCGGCGAAGATGGAAAGAGTTGTACGAGTATGAACATTCCAGGATCGAACCTGAACCCTCGTTCTACGGGTCTACCGATCAGAGGGGGGCCAGGAGGGAGGAAATGTAAGTTTATTTTTTCTACCACTGACATGTTTTATTTTTTCTACCACTGACATTTGCAGACAAGAAAACGGCCCACATAGAACCTTAATACGAAAGAACACCAGAACTGTTACACTTGTGCTGCCTACCTTTAAATACCCCGTTTAGAAAATCACTTACTGTAGCTGTTCGGGATGCAGTGTCAGGATGAAAACGACAATAATAATGTGTGTGTGAGAGTCAAGTTCATGTGTGTGTCCACAACCATTCATCTAAGGCACAGAAACGCTCATAAGTATAAAGACCACAAACGGTAACCCATCTCAGAAGTGATCACGGTGTAAGATGCTTAACCTTAAAAACAAGCGAATAAGACAAGCGATGTGTAGCATTTCGTCCCACGTAATAAGCGGTGAGCCTTTTTGCCGTGTTCAATTTAACAGGCGCAGAATGTGATTATTTGCTGTTGAAATATGCATTTCAAGCCGCTCAAAAAGGCCTTAAACGTGGCTACCATGTCACGGAGCCCAACGGTTTAACGTGCGTTCTAAAGCACGGATACACCCATAAATATAAATACCACAAACGGTAACCCATCTTAGAACTGACCAAAGCGTAAAATGCTTAACCTAGTTATCGTTTACTACCTGAATCTAAATGCTAATCCCTTTTAATTTCAGGTTTCTAGTTAAAGACAGACACACGCAGTTTTCGCCGGCTCAAAGAAGTTTTCTTGTGATGCAAATATTATTGCGAGCTAGATATGATAATAATGAGACTAAGGTAAGACCATTTATAATGATACTAGCTTCCCGCGGGAAATAGTTCCTTAATAGTAGTCAATTTGTTATTTCAGTGTCAGGCATCTTTAAACCAAACAAGCGGACGGTTTCAACCGTGTAGCTACTGTTCCCGTGGGAATACGGGAATAAAATATAGCCTATGTTACCCAGCGATAATGTAGCTTACCAACAGTGAAATATTTTTTCAAATCGGTTCAGTAGTTTTAGAGTATATTAGATGCAAATACACAATCAAATCTTTCCTCTTTATAAAATGAACTGCCTCGGTGGCGAATTCGGTGGTGTAACCGCCCGCCACGCTGCGGTGTTGGGTTCGATTCCCGGGTCGGTCCAAATATTTGTGTAATCCACAAATGTTTGTTTCGGAGTTTTCTATCATCAATCAATATCATCAATCAATATCAATACATATAATAAAATCGTAAAAGGTCGCTGTCTGTACATGGAAGATAAATAAGAAAAAATATTACAGGGGGCTATATGAATGCAATAGAACCCAAAACAATGATTTTTAGAATTTTTGTCTGTATGTCTGTACGTTTGTGCACGCTAATCTCAGTAACCGCTTAACAGATTGCAATGCGGTTTTCTTTATTGTGTTGAGGTTTACTCCGCTTAACATTTACCCTCATTTTCATAATCGTTTATTAAACCTATTTTAGTTAAAACACACTTAAGTCTATTGCTGTCTCTAACCAATGACAGAGTATGGTTAGAGACAGCAATAGACTTAAAATGTGTTTTAACTAAAATAGGTTTAATAAACGATTATGAATGTGGGGGTTATTGTTTATTTCATGTCAATCGGTTTACAAATAAAAAAGAAATATGACTTTAAAGAATCATACATATGAATCTAAAAATGGGTAAATCTAAACTGGCGTGTTGGCTTAATCATAAAAGAACTTAATGATTAAGGCGCTATTTTAAAATAATGCAGTCCACGCCATCGGCGCGAACTGAATTGTTTTAGTAATCTTTAAGCTCTTTTCTGTTTAAGCAAACAGGGCAGTTTCACACGCTGCTTGATGAGTCTGATAAAGAAATACCTCTCCTTTTATACACCTTATGTGACGTAAACGAAGTTGCGGGTTCAGCTAGGATATAATATGTATGTATTTTAGAAACATAATTATGTCTATCAGTCGTCTAGATCCCACAGTATATTATTAGATATGTTGTGTAAAAATGTCCTTCAATAGTATAGATATCTCACAATATTTGCCTGTGATTAATTTAGTAATGTTTTCAGATGGGCATTAGAAGATTACTGAACGACGGCACATATCTAGCATGTTTTCCTCTACACGAAGGAAGACATGATGTCGATATGTCTGATGGGAGTGTTACTGATAGAAGAGTAAGTATCTTTTCATCTTTAACTTAAAATTTATGACACGTCCCGGAAATGATCAATGTGAATTGACAAATCTCACACGTGCAAACAAAGTCACGCACACTTGACGTTACTTTCATACGATCTGAGATTAGGGTGATGTAAGACTTGTCAAGTAATTGATCGTCTCATTGACGCTTTTAATTTACTGCAGGAAGAAGTGTCACGTTCCGACTGAGCCGAGCGTGCAAGCGAGAACGCGGGACAAGCGATAGAGAGGCACGATCATCGCTTCTTTCGCGATCGCGTATCCTAAGCGTGACCATCTATTTCTCTTCCACTCTATCGGCGGTTTACGTTTATGTTTTCGTATGAATGACCCAATGACGCTAGGCCCGATGATTGAAAGAATTTATAGATCGACAAACGATATTTTTAATCCCTCGGTTCTGGTTCTGGCAAATATTCTCTCCACTGTATGAGAATAGCACCACTACCCGGCACGCGTTGTTCGGGATCGAAAAGGAGAGGATGGAATTAAGTTTAAGTTAACCTACCTCCTGAAAAACACTATCTTTTGCTGAAAACTGCTCTAAAATCAGTTGAAGGACTTTTCAGAACCTTCACGGTAAATTGGTAGAATGCAGCTTAGAAAGCTATTTTTCCACGCTGTCCCAGCAGCTCAAGACTGAGGATCTGAATACTTTTATAATCCAGTAATGCCCCAACGGCTCAAGACTATTTTCTATATGAGGACTTTTATAAACCAGCAAATATTTTCATTTCCAGCTGTTATATTTAGAATGGGCTCGACCCTGCAAATGGTTCAAAAAACAACCTCTATGGCTTATCCGAAGATACTTTGGTGACAAGATAGGCTTGTATTTTTGCTGGCTTGGTTTCTATACCAAAATGCTGTACGCTCCAGCCATAGTTGGAACGTTGTGCTTTCTTTATGGATTGGCTAGCATGGATTCCAGTGATAACATTCCTAGGTATGTGATATTAATATTATAAATATGAATTCTAAGAAGATGTTTGGATGTTTGTTACTCTCTAATGTCTGAAAGGATCGGGCTGAAATTTAGTACAGGGATAGAATATAGTCTGGAATATCATATACCTCAGTTACTTTTTATTTCGGGAATATATTAAAATTGGGGGCAAGAATGGGAACCAAAACCGTGCGAAGTCGCCACCGTCGTCTAGTAATCTGACCTATAGACAATTATTTTCAGATACTGGTAAAATTTGCATATTAATAGAATAGCTATGTATGTATGTCTATTCTATGTAGCAAACGACTCCTATTAAAAAAAGGTATTCAGAATTGAATTAGATTTAGATTTTTGGATTACGTTTGACACTATAACTAGGGAGTTTCTCTTTCAGAAATATAATAATCACCTCTTTTTATTCCCACTTAAATATAATTGAACATATATATCAAAATTGGAACTTCAATCCCATAACTGACGTGACCAAACATAAAGAAGCTCAGTATTTAAGAGCTGGCTATATCAAGGCAATGCACTCGGTCCAATAGTTTGCAATACCAGGAATGCTTCTTCCGCTAAGTCGACCCTGCAATAACCTTTTATATTTTCCTTCAGAGGGCCCAAAATTTCCCTGATCAACATTTTTCCTGCCAATAATCTGAAATAACCTTTCCAGCAAAGAAATCTGCGACATAAACGGTCCAGGTAATACAACTTTATGCCCACTTTGCGACAAGGCGTGCCAATACCAGACGTTGGCAGACTCCTGTCTCTTCGCCAAATTGACGTACCTGTTTGATAACCCTGCCACTGTGTTCTTCGCGATATTTATGTCTTTTTGGGGTAAGCAGATGTGTTATAGTATCTTTGTTTTGTTAGGTAAACTAATTACGCATTATATTGTATTATATTTTTAGAAATGTATCAACAACGTCACGTCTCCTTTCCCAAAGGAGATGATGTACAAACCATAAACTATATACTATTCTTATGAATGGTGCACGGAGCCAGTTTACAAGCTACAATTCAGCGAATTTGCAAGCAGCTTGTAAACTAGCTACAACCAGTACTTTCTACCCGTTATGACTTACGGTGCCGAGACGTGGACACTGACGGTGGGGTGGGTCCGCGCCCTTAAGGTCGCGCAGCGAGCTATGGAACGAGCTATGCTTGGAGTTTCTCTGAGGGATAAACTTCGGAATGAGGTTATTCGGCAGAGAACTAAAGTGGTCGACATAGCTCGCAAATAAGCGCTTTAAAGTGGCAGTAACCTAGCCACATCTGCAGAAGAACCGCCAGCCGATTGAGTAAACGAGATCTAGAGTGGAGACTGTGACTCGGCAAACGTAGGTTAGGACGTCCACCCGACAGATGGACCGACGACCTGGAAAAGGTCGCAGGCTGGGACTGGATGTGGAAGGCGCAGGAACGTGTGTTGTGGCGTAAATTGGGAGGTCCAGGAGTAGACTACCATCAACTGGAGAAAAATCACAAATGCTGAATTCCAATGCAAATTGGTATAATGCATTACAAAGCAAAACCGGCCGAACCTATTATTTTTTCAATAGCTTGTTTCATAACGATTCCGATGATATGACTTTTGTATGTAGCCACCATACAAAGTTATGAGTTATCGTCGATTGAAGAACACTCGCCCGCGTAGCGCGTGCCGCCCGAATATACTTGACAGACGCGGGTTTTCGCGCGCTGACGTCACGGACTGAATAGAGGATAGGCGAATTTGATTCAAAAAATCTCGAATTTTTTATATCTTCCACCTTCTAAGGCTCCTTGTAGTGTGCCTTTAGTCTTACAAACACTAGGTGAGGGCGCACTGATAGCAAAGGTCTGTTCGGCTGGGGTCATTCTTCCGAGGGCTTACCCGGGGCTCTCAACGGAGTGATTTATATTCAGCAGTGGACTGTGCTAGACCGATTTCATTGATTGATTTTGTATTAAATCATTTCAGCAACCACATTCCTGGAGCTTTGGAAGCGAAAACAATCGATATTGAAATGGGAGTGGGATTTAGCAGGAGGTGACCAGGTAAAATAAATAAATAAATAAATATTCACGGACATTTCACACAAGCAACGCTATCTGATCCCAAAGTAAGCTAGGAATAACCTGCTTGTGTTATGGGTATCAGACCACGGATATTAATACTTATATACTTTTAAATAGAAGCGCTCGTGGCCCCGCGAACTCAGTGTTCTGTAAACGATCACTGCAGTAAGCAACTTTCACTGTGGCCGGTCCATGGATGGGTGACCATCCATGTGATCACTTTGTGACATTTATTTGAGCGTTTCCGTGCTTCGGAAGGCACGTTAAGCCGTTGGTCCCGGTTGCCAGTAAAATGGCAGTCGTTAAGCTAAGTTGAAGGCTTTATTTCAACAGCAGGCAGTCACAACCTGCGCCTGTCCATTTAAACACGGCAATACGGCTCACCACCTATTACGTGGGACAAATTATACAAAGGTGAAATGTGGGCATATGATATGCCTCTGCCTACCCCTTCGGGGATAAAGGCGTGACCATATGTATGTATGTATGTATGTATGTATACTTTTAAATACATACTTATCATACATAGAAACACCCAGACTCTTGAGACAAACATTTATGGGTCACACAAATATTTGTCTCCGTTGGGAATCGAACCCAGGACCTCCAGCGCCGCAGGCGGTATCACTACCGACTGCGCCACAGAGGCAGTCTGTATGTTTTAATATCTTTCTCTTTCTCTCTCGCTCTCTCTCTGCTCTTCACCTAAGCGTATTTCCAGTTGCTGCCAAATCTGGAGAATCCTTTTATCAGACTCTAGATTCTTGACTGTCGGTCTAGAGGTCGTAATGTGCGATTTCGGATCACGAGGTCGTTGGTTCGATTCCCACCAGGGACAAAAAATTGTGTGATCTTTAAATATTTGTCTCGAGAGTCTGGGTTTTCTATACGAATATGGGCATAAAGTATAACCTACTAGTTGTTACCCGCGGCTTCGACCGCATAGAAGTCGTTATCGCGTAAAATCATAACCCTCCTTTTGCACAGTCGGTTAAAAAGAAACCTATGTCCTTCCCAGAGCCTCTAGCTAACTCAATATCAAATTTTATCTCAATCGCTCCAGCCGTTAAGGCGTGAAAGCGTAACAGACAGACAGACAGAGTTACTTTTGCATTTATAATATTAGTAGGGATATCACCCAGGAATAGTGTAGCTTCCCAACAGTGAAAGAATTTTTCAAATCGGTGCAGTAGTTTCGGAGTCTATTCGATGCAAACTAACAAACAAATCTTCTCTTACTGCAATATTTTCTCACCAGGACGAAGAACCCAGACCCGAGTTCGAGACGTCGGTGAAGACATTCCGCACGAACCCTGTGACTAGAGAGAAGGAACCCTACTTGCCTACGTGGCAGAAAACTGTCAAATATGTTGCTAGCAGTTCTGCTGTGCTGTTTATGGTACGTATTATGATGAAGAATGAGTCAATTGAATGTAGGGAAGCAAATGTCCACCAAGAACATATTCTAGGAATAAAATAATAAAAAAGTAGCCTTTTTTTGTATTAGGTGAGGGATAATCCTCATCGATGTTATGTCGGACTCCTACCGACTAAAAAACTTCACGTATCCTGCCTAACAGCCTACGGTTGGGAGCCCCGGGTGAGCCCTCGGAAAGATACCTGTTACCCTGGGACTCCCAAGGATACCCCTGGACTCCCAAATAACAATAGCCTATATGTTATTCTAGACTACAGTTTATCCCTGTTCCAAATTTCAGCAAGATTCGTTCAGCCGCTTAAGTGTGATTTAGTAACAAAGATCCATATACTGGGTGTAACAAAATTACCTATCCAAATTTCGTCACGTGACGTGGCATCAGTCAAGAAACATTACAAAAATGAAGAAAAAAAAATCACATGAATACTTTAACCGTAAAGCCGTTTTAAAGGTCCTATAAATTTCTTTTTTTAACCCTTTCTATCGCTACTGAGCGGCAGTAGAAAGCGACAACGACAGCCAGACGGGTGCTCTGTGTTTGTTTTGCCACGGCGACCATGTTGCCTCGAATTGCTGCGGTAAAAAATGAATTCTTAATGTGCGACAAAAAAATTGAAAAATGTACCCCCCTTTTTTATTAAATATTTGTATTTGATTTCCGATGCCAAGTCATCTCATGAAATTTGGAGAGATAATTTTGTTACACCCTATATGTAATACATAGATCAGACACATCCATACCATACTCATAAACTTACGCATTTATAAATTTACCAGCAGTTGACGGCGGCGGCGTCACCCGTGTGTAATTCTGTTCCCGTTCCCGCTTCCCATGGAAACGTATTCGTTATTCCGTACAATAATCAATTCCTGTACCACAAAGTGTGCGCTTGAAAAAGACCTTCGCAAGTATGGCGCGTACCTCCGGTGATTTGGTCTTAATAGCCAACATGCTTGGGACACCAGGGTTTGGAGAAGGATATCCCTGTACCAAATTTCAGCCAGATCCGTTCAGTTGTTAAAGCTTAACAAACATTCACATATTCGTACCTACTCACAAACTTTCGCATTTATAATATTAGTAAGATTGTATGTCTATTGTCCTAGATCGCGATAGTAATGGGCGCAGTGCTCGGAACGATCATCTACCGTATCTCCATGGTGTCCGTCATCTACGGAGGCAGTGGGTTCTTTATCCAGCGCCACGCCAAGATCTTCACCACCATGACCGCTGCGCTCATCAACTTGATCATCATCATGATTCTTACGAGGGTATGTGTTGTTAACTGAGAAAATGAACTAAAAAAATATCTTAAAATTAAAAAGTTCATACAGAAATCAAAAAAGCAATTAAAATTTCATAAAATGTTAATCAAGAAGTGTAAAAATATAGGTTCTGGTTTAAAATTTAGAGAACAAGCTAAATTGTCAATGTTAGAGCTGGAACAAAGTCATTTAAAATATTGCACTGACACACAAAAATTAGAATCAAAAATACAAAGTTTGCAATTTGAGCTACAATATATGACTAAAAAATATGAATGGTCCCTTAAGGACTTTACTAAATGTTCTGTAACCATAGATAAGGTACTCAAAACATCAAATGATAACACTGAGCGCCTTAATTGTTTCCTAAATGACCACTTATGCAATATTAACTGCCCTAAAGCAATTGAGCCGGTGGAGGCTCAGGGTGAACCGGTTACCGCTGAGCCCTTAGCTCCCATTACTACGTGCCCGCCCAGTACATCAGTGGATATATTGTGTGACAGTGTAAATAATAGTAATCGTTGTACTAAATTAATTGTATTTAGTGATGATATTGGTACCAATCTAAGTTCATTTTTAAAACAAAACTTAAATTCAAGTTATTACTCGGTTATTAATAATTGCTATCCGGGTGCTTCATTAAGTGATATTATGCAAAAGATATTAGAATATAAATTTGAAGCTAACAGTAAAATAATAATTTTCTGTGCAAACAGGGGCAAAATTAGCAATGATGATTTGTCCCTATACATGAATTACATCTTAAACTTAAATGTCATACAAGTTGTAATGTTCACACTTCCATTTATAAAAGGTGTGCCAGACTCGGAAAATTCATTTAGATATAAGATGAATTTACGTTTAAACTTAATAAGTCAGTATAATAATAAATTCAATGTAATTGACTTTAATTCTGTATTTGACACAAATTTGTCACATAGCAAGTATAAAGTCTATAATAATCACAAGGGTAGGTATTGTCTACCCAAATACTATAAAAGACAAATAGCAAGTTTGCTATTCAATTATTTTTACTCTATAGCCAAAAACTTGGCTGACAAAACTGCTTTATTTGAGCAGAGTAGATTTAGGACTTTGGAATCGGTTCCAAGTAATTTAAATTAACTTCTGGGACAACAGAGGATTTACCCTCTAGCCAAAATTGTAAATTGATAGAGTTGAATTTAATTGCAAATCATAACTATATCGGAAACTGTCCTCCGAACAAAACTAATTTAAAAAATGTAAATTATATCAGCCTGGTGCATTATAATATAGCAACATTAACGCAGGTCAAAGAGTTTGAATTGGAGCTGTTCATGAGCTCAGAAAATATTGAAATAGTTTGTCTTACAGAACATATGCGTAAGGAGTATGAGCTCATGTTCAGCTTCAGTAGTCACCGGGTTGGTAGTGCGTTCTGCAGGGTCAACACAACACGGGGGGGTTCGTTGATTTTATTAAATAAGAAGTTAAAGTATAAGGAACGGAAAGATGTTGTGTCCCTCTCTGTAGAGTGTACAGTTGAAATATCGTGCGTAGAATTGGAGCAATTCATAGTAGTATGCGTATATAAACCTGGAGTCTCACCCTTTTGTGAGTTTGAGGAAGTAATGGATAAAGTGCTATTTAAACTTGGAAAAACTAATAAACACCTAATAGTGTGCGGTGATTTTAATGTTAATATACTTGTAAATACACGTCAGACCAATGATATCTTAAATTTATTTAAATCACACAATCTCACTAACTTATTTTTAGAGCCTACTAGATATTGTGATACAACAGCTACTTGTCTGGACAATATATACAGTGATATGTTGCCAGAAAGTAAGAGTATTATCAATAAGATAAAATCAGATCATACTGGGCAAATAGCATCTTTCAAGATCACAAGAGAAAAAGTTAAAAGACGTAAAATATTATGTAGACCAGTAACTAGTGACCGCTTGGAACGTATGCGAGTTGGACTTTGCAATAAACTTCCATTTTTAGACACTGGCTTAGATTCAAATGTAATGTATAAGTTATTTTTTGATTCCTTTTACAATGAGTTCAACTCCATATTCAAGTCTAAGGAAGTCACAATCGGAGACAGGCCAGCCTTCAGTGAGTGGGCCACTGAGGATATACATAAAAGTAGACAAAAACTGTATGAACTATACTCAGAAAGACAGCTTAATAGAACAGATGAATTTCTAAATTATGTTAAAACTTATTCAAAAAAGTTTAAAGCAGACTGCTTAGCGGCCAAAAGAAAGTATATAAGTAATAAAATTATCAATAGTGTAGACAAAGTTAAATCTACTTGGAAAATAATTAACGCAGAAAGAGGCCAAGCAAAATCAAATGATAATAATTTTAAACTTAAAGTAAATGGTAACATCATTACAACAGATGCCGAAGTCGCTAACAAATTTGAACATTTTTTCTCTCGAATACCAGTAGATTTGACCAGAGGCCTAGGTTCTTCTACCCCAATAGCAGAATCCTTGTTAAAAGCAAATGTTCCTTGCTGTAATGAAATATTCAAATTCAGTAAAATTAGTATACACACTATCATAAAAACTTTTAAATCTTTAAATATTAAGAAAACGGCTGACCTCTGGGGAATTTCTGTACATTTAGTTAATTCGTTAATTGAAATGGTTGCCCCTGAATTATCAATAATATTTAATAATTGTGTTGATAGTGGTGTGTTTCCTGACTTAATGAAGTTTAGTAAAATAACTCCTCTGTTTAAATCGGGTAGCACCTCGGATCCGTCCAATTTTCGTCCTATTTCTGTACTACCCACGTTTAGTAAAATCTTTGAAAAGGTAATGCTTAATCAAATGCAAAATCATTTTAATACAAATAAACTATTCCATACTAAACAATTCGGTTTCACGCGCGGTCGGTCTACCACGGATGCTGGAATTAAATTATTAGAGTGTATATATGAGGCCTGGGAGGAGTCGTATGATGCTTATGGTGTATTCTGCGACTTATCTAAGGCCTTTGATTGCGTCCAGCATCAGACTTTAATTCAAAAACTTGATCATTATGGGATCCAGGGGACGGCCTTGGATTTAATTAGTTCTTACCTAAGAGATAGAGTACAGAGAGTAGTTATAAATGGTAAACAGTCACATGGGTCTGCCGTAACAATGGGGGTGCCTCAGGGTTCAATTCTGGGACCTTTTCTATTTTTAGTGTACATAAATGATCTCCCTCACCTTATAAGAGACGATCACGAGGTAGTTTTGTTTGCTGATGACACATCTTTAATATTTAAAGTTGAACGTGGACAACGCAATCTTGACGAAGTAAACAATGCCCTCTCTAGGGTAGTCCACTGGTTTAACGCAAATAATTTATTGTTAAATGAAACTAAAACAAAATGTATTAGATTCACCTTGCCAAATGTTAGGCTCGTTAACACCAGTATTAGGATTAGGGATGATCAAGTAGAATTGGTCGATGAAACTGTCTTTCTGGGCATAAAGTTAGACTCCAACTTGCAGTGGGGGCCTCATATCGAGAAAGTCTCGGGCAGACTGAGCTCTGCAGCCTATGCCGTTAAAAAGATCCGACAACTGACAGACATTAGAACAGCGCGTCTTGTCTACTTTAGCTATTTCCACAGTGTCATGACCTATGGCATACTATTATGGGGTAACGCTGCCGACATCGAATGTATCTTTGTGTTGCAGAAAAGGGCTGTCCGGGCTATCTATGGTATGGGGTTTCGGGAGTCATTAAGAGAAAAGTTTAAGGATATCAACATCCTTACTGTGTATTCACAGTACATATATGAAAACTTATTATATACTCATAAAAATAATAGTAAATTTATTAAAAATAGTGATATCCATAACCTAAACTTAAGAAATAAGAATAAATTGGCTGTACCTAGATTTAGGCTTAATAAAATAAGCAATTCTTTTGCGGGCAATTGTATTCGAATGTACAATACATTGCCGACAGCCGTAACAGGTTTGTCAGTTAATAAATTTAAAAAACTAATAAAACTTAAATTGTGCCAGAAAGCTTATTATAGCATTAAAGACTTTCTAGAAGACAAGGCTGCCTGGCAGTGACACGAATTGCTCCTTTCTACATTTAAAAAAAAACTGTATTAGATACTAAGATGAATTAATAGGGACCGGACTGAGTTTCTTGGGGTGTTCTTCTCAGTCTGTAGCATTTCCGAACCCCCGGTAGAGTCACAAAAATTTTGACAAACCTAAATAATTTTTTAAAAATTTCAAAGGGAATAAATTTTATTTTAACCCTTATTTGTCTCAAGGGTCCTGAATGGATGGGCAAATTTTGGTGCAGATTTTTTAAAATTCTCATCAAATATGATTGAAAAGCTATACATTTTCAGGATCTTCAGGTTTTATCCTAGGTTATGGAGTCATAATCTATCGGTCCGATTAAATAATCTGAAATATGGTAAATATACTGTTGCTTGCATAGTATTTCCACGAGCATCTACGGGGCTGGTAGCTGATGGTCCTTCCCTAAGACTGAAACTATATCTACATCAAATTTCATCAAAATCGGTTCAGCGATTAGGCGTGAAAACGTTACAGACAGACAGTACAGACAGAGTTACTTTCGATATTAGTAAGATACAGAATTCTATAAGTGCCTTCTCCTTCCAGATATACGCGAAAGTGGCAGTCTACCTCACCAACATGGAGAACCCTCGCACTCAGACGGAGTACGAGGATTCCTACACCTTCAAGATCTTCTTCTTTGAGTTCATGAACTTCTACTCTTCGCTCATCTATATTGCTTTCTTTAAGGTAAGGTTTGTGTTAGATGGTCGAAGTCCAAACCATCCGGACTTAATTTTCCAATAATGAACAAAAACCACACGGTTCCCTACCTCTGCATACGGCCGGGGGCCCCGGATAAGCCTTCGGACGGAATGCCTTAACATGCGTCAGTAATATACGGTTACTGACGCATAATAATGCGAACTGTAAATGCGTTCGTACATCCCTTTCCTTCGCATTCGCGTTATATTTTTAAGAGCCAACTAACGTCAAGGTATGTGTTACCTTACTATCCAAAGTTGATGTGCATGTGACCCCAGAACTCTGGTCTGATCATGATCTAGTCTTGATGGCCTAGACTAGAAAGAAGCCTGCAAATCCCGACAGATGGATAGTTTTCGTCCATTAAAGGATTTCGTTTTAAAAAAAATCACACATAATTTTTCAAGTTTTCACTTCTGTTGGCAATCCAGGAGTGGCACTGACATGTTTAAATTTTAATGCGCCAAAATGGTTCCATCCGCCTGATGGAAAGCCTTATCGCCATCATGCAAGTTAAGGGCTACTCTTACAGACCACAAGGCAATTGACAAAGACATCAAGAAATTAATCCTTATGTATTTTCCCAGGGTCGTTTCTACGACTACCCGGGAGACGACCAAGCCAGAAAGTCAGAATTCTTCAAGCTAAAGGGAGATATCTGCGACCCGGCTGGCTGCCTGTCCGAACTGTGCATCCAACTGGCCATCATCATGATAGGCAAGCAGGTGTTCAACAACTTCGTGGAGCTGGGTTACCCGTAAGTACGTGTGTGTTTGTGAATGTACCTATTTTATAGTCATACTAGTTGGATCACTCGTGTTCGTCCGTGACACAATTCTAGAACTGTGACCCTCAAGTTTACTCCTTAGGTGTAGAAATTTGTAATATCCTTTCTTATTGGGTGCTTTGCCTATAATATAAGGTTCTCCAAAATCTAGAGATAGAAAGATCGTTTCGTTGTCGAACCAGACTTGGAACACTTTGTTCACGTACCTAGGTCTCTCCCTCCCCCTGGACGAGCTCATGGCAAAGAGAAGGAACACAATCAAAACCTCGTACCAACCCGTCTGGCCAGAGTGACCCTAAGGCCAAAAACCCTCCCAGCATAAAAACACACAAAGGCCCAGCAGGGTTAGCCGTAGGCTGATTTGATTGACTTGTTGAGAGCATTGCATTTCTCTTCAGAACTCTTGGCGTCAGAGATCCAGCAAGCTACACATGGCGTAGAAGCAAGACTATCACCTGCAGAACCTAGGCTAAAAACGCTCCTTGAACCTTTCTGATTAATTATAAGTCTAACTTCCGATTCGGGTAACTCGGTCTATGATATAAGTAAACGAAAGCACTCCAGCCGAAAATAATTAATAGACTGCTTGCCTTCTGCAAGAATTACCGTTTATTTTTAGTTATTGTTGGCACAGGTTTGTCAATATTTTAATTTTTTTTATAAATTCTCATTTGTTTTCTCAACAAATCTTTCCATTCCACTGAAGGAGTATCAATAGTCCGCCATCTTGGATGTTCCGTCAGGTGGGATTTTGAATGACGTCACATAGAAATTAACATTTTGAGAGCATTTCTATTTTCTCCCAGTAAACTCCACAACTGGTGGCGTCAGAGATCCCACCGGGCGGTGACCAGGGACTTGAGCAAGCCTCACATGGCGTGGGAACAGGATTATCACCTCCAGGATCCTGGGAGACTGGCGCTGTTTGATGAGTACCTGGAAATGAGTGAGTTTTAGCTGATATCTTCCAAGCAGTTTGAGATAATTTTGAAAAGCAATTAGTGTGTTAGCTGTGAAATATTTCTCGGTCTCCAGCAGGACTCCAACCTACTGCGTCTTCTGCAAATTCTGAGCAGATGACACCCGATCCACTGTTGGCAGTCCTGGGGTCATCCTTCCGAGGGCTTACCCTGGGCTCCCAACCGTAGGCAGTTGGTAGGAAACGAGTGGTTTTCATCGGTAGAAGTCCAGTATAGCATCCCTGTAGGATTTTCCTCACGTTAAAAGAAAGACCCTATCCACTGGACCACCGAGGCACTACTCTCAGCCGCCTAATTCTTTCACCTAATACTTGTGTTTTCGTCATCTTGCATTCCTGTAACCTTATTGACCGAACGAGCGCAGTATGGACGATTGCTTTCGTCCGTATGCCTGTGTGTATGTATGTCAGTTCCGGTCTAGAGGACGCATTTCTTAACCAATTTTTACCTGCGATTTAAAATACAACTTTTAACAAGAGTTTTTTTCGAAAGGAGGGAAAATTGGGGAGATAATGTGAATCGAGACGATTACTGTCGCGTTATTTATGAACGGAACTCGGTGATTTTTGGCTGAAACATGAAGGATATGATTTCTCACGGGTTGGTTTTTTCCTTTGACATTTATTTGAGCGTTTCCGTGCTTCGGAATGCACGTTAAGCCGTTGGTCCTGGTTGCTAGTAAAATATATAATATAATAATATAATATTGTATTTATTTTCTCCCATGTACATTATTGTGTGCATTTTATGAACATTATTGTTGTCATATATAAGGTAACTGGGAGACTGGTTTCCAAACTAGGTAAAGAACCTGTGATATGGATAACCAGGCTTCCATTCCACCGAAGTGTCTTACTCTGAGACAGTACAATAATTGCGCATTAAATGGCAGTCGTTAAGCTAAGTTGAAGGCTTTATTTCAACAGCAGGCAGTCACAACGTGCGCCTGTCCAATACGGCAATAAACACGGCAATACGGCTTACCACCTGTTACGAGGGACAAATTATACAAAAGGTGAAATGTGGGCATATAATATGCCTCTGCCTACCCCTTCGGGGATAAAGGCGTGACCATATGTATGGTTTTTTCCTGGATGCTCGCGAGGTTTCCTCTTCGCAGGAGTACTAGTATTTATTTTACCATAAACATCTATTATGTATAGGGTGTCTGCCCCGGAATGGCAGAAAACGCAGATTCAAGTCCTGCTCGAGGCCTTAAATTTTTTTCAAGTACATCAAATTTATTATACAGCTTCCTTATTTCATGATCGTAGTCAGTAAACCTAACCCACTTTTTACCAGTTCTCCAATACGGCTTCGTGACACTATTCGTGGCAGCATTCCCCCTGGCTCCACTGTTCGCGCTACTGAACAATATAGCAGAGATACGATTGGATGCTTATAAGATGGTGACGCAGGCCAGGAGACCGTTGGCTGAGAGGGTTGAAGATATTGGGGCATGGTAAGTGATAATGACAAAAAGAAAGTAAGTACCTCCCAACACTTTCTTCTTTCGCCGTCAGTTTCGTAGTAGGCCTAAGTTTTTTTTTTTTTTTTTTTTATACCACTAAGGTGGCAGACAAGCATACGGCCCACCAGAAGGACCGGTGGTCACCGCAGCCTATGAACGTTTGCAACACCAGAGGTGCCACACTCGCGCTGCCGACCCTGTAAAAACCTTCTAAGACCCCTTTTGAAGAACCCCATACTGTAGGCGTTTGGGAAAACCGAGGCAGGGAGGTCATTCCACAACCTAAGCGTGCGCGGAAGAAAACACCTATCGGATCTAACCGTGCTGGAACGCACCGGACGCAGAGTGTGAGGATGAACTCCCTGTCTGTGGCGAGCGTTGCGATGATAGAACGTAGCCGTGGGCATCATATCAAACAATTCCTCAGAGCACATACCATTGTACAGGCGGTAGAACACGCATAAGGAGGCAAAGTCTCTCCTGTCGCGAAGAGGTTCCACACCAGCTGTAAGTACAGGATCGTTGACAATTCTTACAGCTCGTCTTTGCACCGAGCCAAATGGACGAAGCTGATATTCAGGTGCTCCCGCCCAGAGGTGACAGCAGTACTCCATATGCGGCCGCACTTGCGACTTACAGAGAAGCAGTGTTTGCGCCGCACTGAAGTACCGCCGCGCCCTGTTGAGCACACCTAGCTTCTTGGACGCCAGCTTAGCCTTGTCCTCCAAATGACTACGGAACTGAACGTCACTGGAGATGTCAACGCCAAGGATCCCTATACTTTTGGAGATGGAAAGAGATGTGCCCTGAAATTGCGGCGCTACAGTAATTGGGGTTTGCTTAGCGGTGAAAAAACACGCTTGTGTCTTGGAAGGGTTGAACTGGACAAGATTTTGTCCACCCCAATCGGACACTCTAGTAAGAGTAGCCTCGATTTCAGACACAAGCTGTTCACGATTTTCCTCTACTGTGTCCCGAGAGATACCGGGGCGGCCCGTGTAACAAGTGTCCCCCGTACTGTCGTCCGCATAACAATGAATGCCATCAATAGACAACATGTCATTGATATGCAGCAGAAACAGAGTAGGGGACAACACTGAGCCTTGCGGTACTCCAGCGTTTATGGCCATGCAGTCTGAACAGCTGCCGTCAACGACGGCCCTGATGCTTCTACCGGCCAAGAAGCTGGACACCCATCCGCATAATCTCTCAGGTAGTCCATATGAGGGCAATTTCGTAAGTAGACCACGGTGCCAGACCCGGTCAAAGGCTTTAGAGATGTCGAGGCTCACTGCTAGAGCCTCACCCTTACTCTCGATAGCCGCCGCCCATCGGTGTGTTAGGTACACAAGAAGATCGCCCGTCGAGCGACCGTGACGGAAACCGTACTGCCGGTCGCTGAGCAGGTCGTGTTCCTCAAGGTACCCCAGGAGCTGTGTATTAATTACACGCTCCATCACCTTGGATAAAAGGGAGGTGACGGCTATAGGCCTGTAATTGGCCGGGTCGGTCCTGTCACCCTTCTTGGGTACAGGATGTACATACGCGATCTTCCACGACGCCGGGACTTGTTGCATGGAATAGGAAAGTGTGAAAAGACGTGTAAGTACCGGACACAACTCTGGACCACAATGCTTTAGTACCACCGCGGGAATGCCGTCTGGCCCACTCGACTTATGAACGTCCAGGGATTGAAGCTCCCGCCGGACATTCCGCTGTGTAAATTTAACTTCCGGCATGGAAGTGCCACAACTCGGAATGCCCGGCGGTGAAGCACCCCCGTCGCTCATGGTCGAGTTAGAGGCAAAGAGATTACCCAAAAGGTCGGCTTTCTCCTTGGCACTCTGGGCCAAACTACCGTCGGGTTTAAGCAAGGGTGGTAATCCTGACCGACAGAAGTTTCCCTCGGCAGTTTTGGCAAGCGACTAAAATTCACGACTTCCTGAAGGGTAGCCTGCTAGCCGTTCGCCAATTCTGCCGACGAAATCGAACTTGGCCTTGACAATTGCTCTTTTACTGGACCTCGAGGCGGCATTTAATTAGCGTTTTACCTCAGAGATGTTTGGATCTGAATTTGCACGAGCCGTGGTCCAAGCTCTGTAGGCAGATTCTTTCTGCATTAGAGCTTCTCTGCAGAGCCGATTGAACCACGGTCGCTTTTTTGCACCTACAGGGATCCAGCGGTTGGGAATGTAGCATTCCATACCCTCCAAGATTCCCTCAGCGACTGCTATAGCACAAGAATCCAGATCCTCTGAGGCAAAACAAAGCCGCCACCACGGGTACGACGCATAGAACTCTCGCAGTCCATCCCAGTCTGCTGACTTGTAGTGCCACACATGTCGCCACTCCTTGGGCCGAGGTGGTTCAGGCCTTGCGAGAGGTACATGCGTCCGAACGACACAGTGGTCCGACGATCCTAGCGGAGCATCCACTGAAACGTTGTATCCGTCCGGACGCGTTGTCAGCAGGAGGTCCAGCAATGCACTATGCTCGTTCTCCTTGTCTGGTATCCTTGTATGGGATTTAACCAGCTGGGAGAACCCATAGGTCAAGGCAAACTGTGAGCAGCTTTTCCCGCAAAGTCGGTGGTCCGGGAGCCCAACCAGTCAACATGATGAGCGTTGAAATCTCCCAAAATCACTATCTCCGCGGAGGGACACTGCTCAATCACCCTGTCAGTCGACTGCTGCAGGTGGTCATAAAGGCGAACTGTGTCCGTGTTACCGCTGTGAGACCTGTACACGCACGCGTAGATCCGGGTGTGGCCCCCGTGATCCACGCGCGCCCATAACGTAGACAGGTCCCTGTCTTCGAGGCTTGTAAGACGGCGACAGCAGACATCATCCCGGACGTACATACACACCCCGGCTTTCCGCCTGAAGTGGTACTCCAGCTTGTAGCCAGGGTACATTAAGTCAGATGCATCTTCCGGGCATGAGATCTGCGTCTCCGTCAAGAAAAAAAGGGTCGTCTTCGCAGTTTCAAGATGGTGGTGGACTACGTTGATGTTCGCGCGCATGCCTCTGATGTTGCAAAAGTCCACTAGAAGTGTGGACGCCGATGCCGCTGTGGATACCCTTTTATTTTTCCTTTTTGCTGCCATGGTTGTTTTTTTTAAAAAGGGGAATTAAGAAGGTTGAGGGGGTACCTGTGTGCCGCTGGCGCAGGAGACTAAGCGAGGCTCCAACTCACCAAAGGCAGACAAAGGTAATGCGGAAGATTGGCACGGCGTACGGAAGGGCCCCCGGTCCCCCCCCAATGCAGTGGCCGCGTCCACTCCGGTATCCTCCTCCGGCACGACCACAGCACCAGGGACTTTACACAGGCTGCTGGTTCAGCCTCCTGGGGCGGAGATTAAGTGATCCCCAGGTTCGGGTTCCGTACAGCCTGCGGGCGGTCAGCGGTCAACCGTTTCACCGGGTCTCCCTGACCGCCGTACCAATACTCCGCGCCTCTATCCACCAATGGAGCCAGGTAAGCCTCTGGTCTCACCGTCACCGGCACAAAGTCGCCCCAATGAGCTCTGGATCCCTGCTAACCGACGGAGAACATAACCCAACCGGAGTCAGGTTACTATTACCGCGGTCTTCTGCAGGGCGGAGGTACTGCCCCAGGCGGGCTGCTCAACGAACGGAGTACCGTTATGCCCTTCCTCCTAATGTGGGCTTTTTCGTTAATCCCTAAGATATTGAATCTTAGGGATCTCATTGAAGAAGCCACTACTGTACCCTCAGGGTGTAACGTTAGCTCCATGAGAAGTAACGCATATCCCCTAAACCCCGAGGGGCAAAATAATTAAGTTACATAATGATAAGTACTCCTTGGTAACCAGTTACATAACAGTATTCAAAAATCCTTCATTGTAACCAGTTACTTAGAAGTATTAAAAAATCCCTAAAGGAAACCAGTTACCAAACTCCGGTTTCCTAGGCGGCCGAAGCGATAAATAAATATTTTTTTGGTTATCGAGACAGAAAGGGGCGGTCCAGCCGGTATGGTAGTCTCAGTACTTAACGTTTGGTGAGTGCATATCTAATCCCGGTAAAGCGTTGCCTATTAGGTTGTATGGTCTGTGATAGGTACGTACGCATATCACCTTGATCCCATAAGCTGAGGCCGCTACAGAAAACAAATAAAATTTGTATTTATGTATTGTACCATATCATGCGCCTTTATTTCTTTTCATAGATTATTTGTTCCACGTAATAGGTGGTGGGTGAACCTATCGATGTGTTGAAGTACACAAGCGCAGTACACAAAACCCACAGTTAAAATGTTTTCAGCCACCCATAAGGCCTTCAACTTGGCTTAACGTCTGTCATGCTACTGACAACAAGGACCAACGGTTTAACGTGCACTCCTAAACTCTGAAATGCTCGAAAAGTGCTGTCACAAAATGGTCACGTGGTCAGGTCACCCATCCGAAGACCAGCGACAGCGAAAGTTGCTTACTGCAGTGATCGTGTTCAGAACACTGAATTTGGGGAACAACAAACGCGTCAACTCCATCTGGTTCTATTAATACCTACTTTCGTAGACTACCTATATTTTACAAAAGGTCCATTTATTTTTCAGGTACGGAATTTTAAAAGGAATAACTTATGCTGCAGTTGTGTCCAATGTAAGTAAAATATGACTAACAACCAAATTTTCTAAATTGTTGCTAGGTTTTATACCTTCCTGGGGTATCCTTCCGAGCGCTTACTTGGTGCTTCCAACCGCAGGCTGTCAGCACAGCCGACAGATCACATAGACAGGATACGTGAGGTTTTTTAGTCGGTAGAAGTAGGTATATATAGAAATAGCATCCATGAGGATTTTCCCTCAAGTAAAAAAACAGTTTTAAACCTTAACATATTTCTCGATGGTGTCACAGGGCATAGCTTAATATTCCCAATGGTACTACAGATAAAGACGATTCCCGTGACGCGACCTGTGTCGGTGGAACACTCTGACCCTGGAGACGCCTCTCCGAAGATTTTTTCAAAGAGCATTTTAATATATTTCATTATTTTCTGGTTAAATATACACACAGTAGTAACTCAAGATTCTGAAACATCCTTTTTACAGCATATGGATGTTTCAGAGTCTTGAGTTACTATCTTAGACCATATAACACGGGACTAGCCTTTGCGAACCACCGCATACAAAAATATTCTGCCAGTTTTCATACAAGTGAAGGGGGAAACACAAAGACATATAAAATTTCATTGCATTTAAAAATGTATTAATCGACAAACGTGTAATGGCTGTTGTGTGTTAATTGTTATTGTACAGTCAACTACAATGTAATGTACTAGTTTAATCATATAAAATGATGTACTGATGTACAGGCTTTTCATAAAGCCAAAAGACCAAATGGTCATGTGCAATGGCAGAAAACAATGCTTAAGTAAGGCGCATCCTGTGGTTAGATGATCTAAGGTTACTATTTACTACATAGGTATTTCACTGTAATGTTTTATCAAACCGTTTAGGTAAACTTCCGAAAAGCGCATACCGCCGATCAATCTGAAATTTCGTGTAATGACGTATTTTGACCTCCTAATCACGAATATCATAACGAAAATTGGCGCAAACGTCAAACGTGTGCGTGTGTGTGTGTGTGTGTGTGTGTGTGTGTACACCCCGACTCAGAGTACCCCGACTCGGATAGTTTAGGTTAGAAGGCTAAGGCGGGAGCTCCGCTCCGCTTCGCTCCCGCCTTAGCCTTCGTGGTTATTTTTTTTTGTTTTGTCGTTTGCGCCAATTTTCGTTATGATATTAGTATTAGGAGGTCAAAATCCGTCATTAAACAAAATTTCAGATTGATCGGCGGTAAGTAGGTATGCGTTTTTCGGAAGTTTATCCCGAAACTCAATTTGGAAAGTATACTTAATAAGTAAATGACATTTTCCCGAAGGAATGTTTCTCAAAAAGGCAGTATCTTTTTGCTACGAACTTGTGAAAGCGTACAGTTAAGGTAAAAAGAATACCTACACTTCAACACAAAGTCCATGAATCACTTTATCACAATGATGTTATGATTTGAGTTGTAATTGAGAAAGGGCAGTGTGGGCATAGATACAGAACTATAAAACCTTTTTCTTTAATTTCCAGGCGTTTGTGATAGCCTACACGAGCGATTTCATTCCACGGATGGTGTACAAATACGTATATTCACCGGACCACACGTTGACAGGGTACATCGACCACTCTTTGTCACGTAAGTATTCAACATATTTTTTATACCACTAAGGTGGCAGACAAGCATACGGCCCACCAGAGGGACCGGTGGTCACCGCAGCCTATGAACGTTTGCAACACCAGAGGCGCCACACTCGTGCTGCCGACCCTGTAAAAACCTTCTAAGACCCCTTTTGAAGAACCCCATACTGTAGGCGTATACTATTATATCTAAGTACTATACAGACATACAGTAACATACATTTTAGATTTCGGGTCTATTTCGAGGAAACCTCTCGACGTTTCGGCTATACCTATTGCAACAACCATCAGAATCAGAATCAGAATGGTTTATTAGTAAAACATAGTTAATAATAGATCTTAAATTCACAAGTCCGCTATGTTTTGTCCGCCGTGGTCACTAGTAGACTCGAGAGACTCGAGAGTCTACTAGTGACGATAGTCTAGTCTAAGGAGACTCTAGCTAGACTCTACTCGTATAGCCAAAAGGTCGAGAGGTAAGCAAAGTTAGATGTATATGCGAAAAATATCAGAAATCTTTAAACGTAGGTATAGTACAAGTCGTGTGTCCCAGAAACTCAAACTATCTCTATGACATATTTTATCTAAATTGCTTCAGCGGTATAGGCGGAAAAGCGTGACAGACATACAGAGTTACTTTAGTATTTATAACTAGATGACGTCATTCTTCATACCCCTTCGGTATATGGAAGCGCTCGTGGCCCCGCGGACTCAGTGTTCTGTAAACGATCACTGCAGTAAGCAACTTTCACTATGGCCGGTCCATGGATGGGTGACCATCCATGTGATCACTTTGTGACATTTATTTGAGCGTTTCCGTGCTTCGGAAGGCACGTTAAGCCGTTGGTCCCGGTTGCCAGTAAAATGGCAGTCGTTAAGCCAAGTTGAAAGCTTTATTTCAACAGCAGGCAGTCACAACCTGCGCCTGTCCATTTAAACACGGCAATACAGCTCACAACGTATTACGTGGGACAAATTATAAAAAGGTGAAATGTGGGTATATAATATGCCTCTGCCTACCCCCTCGGGGATAAAGGCGTGATGATGATGATGAACCTTCGGTATATGTATGTATGTATGTATGTATGCAAAACACCCTAACTCCGTAAAAATGTTTGTAATAAATAACACAAATATTAGGTATTAGCTGTGCCCGCGACTTCATCCGCGTGGAATGTAATAAAAAAAATAGTTTATTTACTTTTTTTCTAAAATAAAAGATTTTTTCTAAAATAAAAGTAGCCTTAGTTACTCCTTATTACATAAGCTATCTGTCAGTGAAAGTCCCGTCTAAATCGGTCCAGCCGTTCCAGAGATGAGCCGGAACAAACAGACAGACAGACAGACAAAAAAATTTAAAATATATATTTTGGTACCTATATACATTCATATGCATGTAGTAGAAAGCGGTTATTTTAATATTACAAACAAACACTCTAATTTTATTTATTTGTATAGATGTATAGATTTGTAATCCGGGATCCGTTATCAAACAGAGATTGGCTTTGATTTTCCAGTTTAGTTGCAGACGCCTTGTTAAATTTCCATTCTTCCAATATCTCTAGTTTCTATCAAGAAATTTGTAAATACTTACAGTATTCAACACATCAGACTACCAAGCAGACTGGGGTGCCGACGAAAACGAGAAAGACCCCCCGGTGTGTGCGTACCGTGGGTACCGCAACCCCCCGGGACAGGCTGATGAATATGGCCTCTCGCCGCACTACTGGCATGTGTTCGCTGCCAGGCTCGCCTTCGTCGTGGTCTTTGAGGTTAGTAGCCATGTATTTTCAACTAGAAATGGTCAGACAGACAGACGGACCGACAAAGTGATCCTCTAAGGGACGGAACCCTCCCCCCCCCCCTCCCTTCGAAAATGCAATGATGTCACTTAGGTACAGCCTGGACATCCTCGACAGTAACGTCTAACCTGGAAAAGGTAGGCATCAGGAATGAATATGTAAGGCGGAAGACTGTAAGTTGCAGTATAATTTGGGAGAGGTCTACGTTCGGCAGTGCAGAAGGATCTTACGATAACCAGTCTCCAGACACTCTATCTTAGATTTGAGATGAGTTAAATCGAAACCTGCATCGTCTTTCATGGTCAGACGATTAACCAACTAACCATCAAGACTCGCAACAGACGATTGTTTTTCCGCCTCATGCGTATTGGAGCAACCTATCCCTTTCTATCGCTCGATAAATGAGAAAGATAGCAGGTCTCCAGACACTCGCTATCCTCATTATAGCCAAGCAAAATGAGGAAGACCCCCCGGCGTTTGCGTGTCGTGGGTGCCGCAACCCCAGCCCCCCCAGCCAGCCTGGGACAGGCTGATGAGTTTGGTCTTTCACTGCCAGGCCAACTTTCGTTGTGGTCTTTGAGGTTGGTATAGTTAAAAGAGGCTTGACAGACATGCGGACGGACAACAAAGTGATCCTATAAGGGACGGAACCCTCCCTCTTCTCAGAATGCCATGGTGTCACTTAGAAACAACGTGGACATCCTCGGCAGTGACGTTAGACCTGGAAAAGGTAGGTAGCAGGACTGCATGTGTGTTGTGACGTAATTTGGGAAAGAGTCCAGCTGTGGACTGTTATAGGCTGACTTGATTCATTAAGCCGATTGGTAATTTTTTCCAAATGCCCATTCATTGTCCGCTAGAGAAATGAGAAAGCTAGAGAGTTTCCATACATTCCCTTTCTCAAATTCAATGTGAGCAGGACAGATTCGAGTCCTGCTCAAGATCGATATTTTTTTTCTGTCATATCAGGACAGACGATTATCCAACTAACCATCTAGACTAGACTTTTAATCAAGAAATGTTCCACCTGTCACCTGGTACGTCTTGGTGTGACGTATATCCTATCTCTTTCTGTATCTTGCCTGTCGAAATCATACCAATCTCATTCTCCCCACAGCACGTAGTCTTCGGCCTAACCGGTCTGATGCAACTCTTCATACCAGACGTCCCCAGCGAGCTTCGAACCCAAATGCAGCGGGAAGCCCTGTTAGCTAAAGAGGCGAAGTATGAACACGGCAGGAGACGACTCAGCACGGAGTATAGACAGCTGATTACGCAGAAGAGTGAGAGTTCTACAGGTATATTTTACTGATATTCTTATTAGGTTGGCTACATAATTGGACGTATAACATATACCTGTGCATACCCCTTCACCGGAAAAAGCGTTATGCCACCCGCCTGAAAGAAAGAATGAATGAAATCTTAGGCCGATCAAGATCGCAACATTATAGGGGAAGGCCTACATCCAGGAACAGCATGCAGTGAACTGTTCATGTTGAGAAAGTCACTGTGAGAGAAAAAAAAATGCTGGCTGATTGTAACACTCCATCTCCAATGTTGTAGTTTAGCCCCGTGTGGTGACGGGAAAAGAGTATAAAATGTCACCATCCCAATTCATCCCGAGGGTGTCGTAAGAGGCGAAATTAGGTCCTAACCTAACCAAATTACAAAATTGGAGATGGCCTCAATCCATTTGGTCGCAAATTGGATGCTATTCCATATGCAACTAATTCCATTTTATTCAAGTTTTTAAATACAATGGAATTAGTTGCATGTCAAGATTACTTACCACTTGTACATTTACTGCCATATTCGCAAGGCAATCTGGCAGTAAATGGCTGTAAAAAAGGTAGAGCCTGTAAGAAAAGAACCTGGCAATAACAACTCACTTCCACTCCTAAAGTACTCCTAATCATTCCAGGTAACACAGGACCTACAGGATACGCAGTAGACCGCGTAGGACCTTGGGCAAGGAGACCTTCAAGGGTATCAGATGGACTTGACGCTCATGTGGCAGTGGCACAAAGACCTTCATCTCATACACGTTTTGATAACCACTGATTAAACCACGCCCCTTTTTAAAACATGTAGAAAGCCCCACGGGTTTTCTAAAACCAACACGATCCTGCTATTTGTACAGAGCGGGAAGTTTTAAGTCTTGGAGGATTTTTTCAGGATTCCCTAACAGATTTTGACTACCATCACGATCTTGTGTAAAGTATTATACCGCGTATATTTATATATGGCGTCCCAAAATTAACTCGTCAAACTTCATGAGATGACGGCACCGGAAATCAAATACAAAAAAAGGGGTGTTGCTTTTCATTTTTTTTTGAAATATTTTGCACTATTTCTGCAATTGTTTAATACCGCGGCAATGCAAGGTAACATGGTCGGCGCGGCAAAATAAAACGTCTACTCCCACCTGTTCTGTTGAGTAGTTCTGTTAACAGAACTACACTACAGAGCACCCCCCTGGCGTTGGAAATTGAAAGGGTTATCATGAAACAGGACCTTTGAAACGGATTTACGGTTAAAGTGTTCATGTTATATATTGTTATTCTTTTTTAGGGTTCCGTACCCAAAGGGTAAAGAACGGGACCCTATTCATGAGACTTCGCTGTCCGTCTGTCTGTCTGTCTGTCTGTCCGTCAGGGGGCTGTATCTCATGAACGGTGATAGCTAGAGAGTTGAAATTTTCACAGATTATGTGTTTTTGTTGCCGCTATAACAACAAATACTGAAAACAAAAATATAATAGTATTTAAGGGGGGCTTCCATACAACAAACGTGTTTTTTAGCGATTTTGTCATATATATTCGGTAATAAGGTATCCTTCTCAATTCAAATACGTTAGCTAATTTGAACATTTCATCAAGATCATTCATTCCCTTTACACCATGCAAATTAAATGAATACTTTCGGAGGTATAGCACAATCAAATTTTGTTCAATGAAATTAATTTCGTGTCGCCATGATTGAACATTATACGGGTCACATACTAAGTTATTTTTCGACTTTCATCGTAAATATTTTTTCTTAAAAAAGTGAACAACTCTTTCAGCAGATTACTTTAGGTAGGTGTAATATTTCAAAGATAGCTATTTCATAGGAAATAGTAAACAAATAGTCCATATTTTAGTTTGATTCTCCAGTATAAACAATTTACGTACAAACACACAATTTATGTTGTAGACTAAGATATCGTGTTTATAATGTCATCATTCAAATGTCATCAATATTCTGAAAAAGAAATTAAACATAGAGTTCTCAAACTCTTTTTGAAATATATACTGTACCTACCGTAGAGGATCTATACAAGGATAGTTAACACTATACAGCAACGCGAACTGTCTGAAGAGGCGCGTTGTAAAACACTATAGAGCAACGCGAACTGTCTAAAGACGCGCGTTGTATAACACTATAGAGCAACGCGAACTGTCTAAAGACGCGCGTTGTATAACACTATAGAGCAACGCGAACTGTCTAAGGCGCGCGTTGCTCTGTGTTAATAGGTAATGAGGGCAACCAGTAGACGCTTGAAATACTCACAGAATATCGAGCAGTGTATTTTCATAAAAAAATAATAATTAAAACAAAATAGACCTTCACTGGGACATCCTTTCGAGAGCTTACCCGGGGCTCCAAACCGTAGGCTGTTGGCCGACTTTTTGTTGTTTTTTGGTACGGAACCCTCCGTGCGGGAGTCCGACTCGCACTTGGCCGGTTATTGTAATTTTTTGACTGATGCTACGTCACGTGACGAATTTTAACAGTCAGTTTTGAGACGCCTTATATATTTGAAAAGAACGCGCAAGGACGATCCTCAAAGACGCGAAATACGAAAGGAACTCGCAGGGACGAACCCCAAAGACGAGAAGGGTTCAGGCACAAATTAGAGATAGTACAGATGGAAAACTCATGTATGTACTGCTTTTTTCACACCTACCCTCTACTACACACACTCGCGCACAAATCAGTATCGAAAATTTGGTTGAGACCGACTAACCTCGTGTCTGTGTGTGAATGAGTTGTCTATGTGTGCGTAGCCTCAGCGATTTTTTTTTACTTTTTTAAATATTCACGGACGAACGCTAGCTGATCCCAAAGTAAGCTAGGAATAACCTGCTTTGTTTTTTTTATTTAATTTTTATTTATATTTTTATTTATTGGGTGTAACAAAATTACCTCTCCAAATTTCGTCACGTGACGTTGCATCAGTCAAGAAACATTACAAAAATGAAGAAAAAAAAATCACATGAATACTTTAACCGTAAAGCCGTTTTAAAGGTCCTATTTTATCCTATTTTCACCCTTTCTATCGCTACTGAGCGGCAGTAGAAAGCGACAACGACAGCCAGACGGGTGCTCTGTGTTTGTTTTGCCACGGCGACCATGTTACCTCAAATTGCCGCGGTAAAAAATGAATTCTTAATGTGCGACAAAAAAAATTAAAAAAAAATGAAAAAATATACCCCCCTTTTTTATTAATATTTGTATTTGATTTCCGATGCCAAGTCATCTCATGAAATTTGGAGAGGTAATTTTGTTACACCCAGTTGACCCAGTATAGATATATAATTTTGTATGTAGGTTTCCATCTGTGGTTCAAGTGTTACATCTTTGGTGTTGATAATGCGTTGTTCCGCATCTTTGGGCGTCTTCGGGTATTATCCCACGTTTTTTGAGGGTAATCGGGTGTTATCCCGCATCTTTGGGCGTTGTTTTGGGTATAACCACGCGTCTAGTGACGTGTATATTTAGTTCTACTGGCCTGATGAAAATGTTATAAGTACCTATATACTCGTATCATTAAATTGTACTGTAATTATACCCGATGACGTAATATTAAGGGTCCAATATAGCCATAAAGGTATAAGAGACCCCCATACACAGACAATAATATTGATCTATTTAGATGATTGTTCAATAAATTGACCATGTAGCGGTAATATTGAAGTTTGAACAATCACTAAACAAAAGTATGACGGAGCTTAAATTTTATTGATCAATTTTTTTTCTTGCACAGTGTAGGCTTGATATAAATCATTATTTTTCAGATTACTGTTAGTAGATACAGATATCATCAATCAATCATTTGAATTTGGAATTTACTTCTTCGTCAGACATATTATACTCGAACGGAAATAAAATAAAATATTGACGCAATGTGGTGATTAATAATATAAAACAATAAAAATATTGATCAATAGTATTGTAAGTGTATAGGGCCTCTAAGAGAATTATTTTTCGTCTAATAATTCTTCTGTACAAAGGTTAGTAAGTATAGTTTAATTTATTTATTGAGTATAGAATAAAAGATGGCCTTCTTAAAATATCTACTAATATGGAATGCGGCAAAGGCGCATTGGTTGTTGCGACTGCAGTACTGAGGTCACGGGTTTGATTGAGTTGATTTGTTCTGGGCCTGTGTATGTATCATTTTCTATATTATTATATTATGTATTTAGAATAAGTTTCTCAGTTGTCTAGATCTCATAGCACAAGCTAATATTAGTTTAATTTGGGTTAGATGGCACTATGTAAATATGTTCCAAGATATTTATTATTATAACCGAAACGTCGATATACATATAAATAAGTAAAACTTTCAAATTAAGAGAAATAGTAGTTATTCTAAGAAGTGCCTCAATTAAAGTTAAGTAAATAAATTAATTAACATCAAATTAAGTGTCAAAATATTTGGCCAAGTTAACATTTTACTATCATGTATGTGGCAAAATTATCTAAACAATAGAATTTTTGATTGTCATGACAGTGTTATTTAAAAGAAAAGCCACACATACACACACACATCGACATACCAGTTTGTTAATAGTTTTTGAAAAATTTCAATAGCGGGCAGTCACACAACCTTTACCTACCCTACTTTACCTAAATTAAGTAAACTGATTTTCTAAATACCAAATACAAAATCATTTGCATTCAGATTTTAAAATCATCGTGGATGGAAAAAATAGGTCATAATTTTTTTTGTAAACTAACTAAGGGTTCTGTCACACTGAGAGCGTTCACGCGGTCAAACTTTCAATAGATCTGTTTTGTGTTCTCTTTATGTTGTATGTATAGAGATAAACTCAGTTAATTAGCTCAGGAGATGGTCAATAATATTGACTGAATGAAACTAACTTCAGTGTGCGTACTTTCTTTGCACGTGTTTGTGCATCGACGTGTATGTGCACATTTATTGTCGTCAAGTTATTAATTTGACTGTGACCGGAGTCCATAAGAGGCATTCTAACCGCGTCTCAAACAACATCGGGGTTCGTGAGCAACTGCTCGCTCGAAGAATGCGAGCCGCCTGACCGCTCTCTGTCTGATAGGGACCTTAATAGGTAAAATCATCAAATTTGGACTGCCTTGGGGCCACGATAATAGATCTTAGATTTATATCATCTAAGTATAGTTTTAAATACATTTTCAATCAGTAATGTTATGAGACTGTGACATGTAAGAAATACTAAAGAGAACTCCTTACTATACCAAATTGATCTGTAAAGAGTCGATGAGATTGGGCTAGTGTATAAGCTGCTTGTTAGTGAGCCTAAAAGCGCATGCCGATGACACGAACACTCGCTCATTAGCGAACTAGCTAGTTTTTGTTGTAAATTCTTGATAACATGAGTCAAGCTCGCAACTAGAGGACTAGCAGCGACAGCTAACTGTTTTACGCCAAAAAAGGCCAGAAATCGCGAATATCGAATAGTCAAAAGCGATCGATAACACGGAGTGAATTTTCGAACTGCCCGCAAACTCCCTGACTTTGCAGCTTGTAAATTTGCTCCGCTCCGTCATCAAGGCGTTACATTTTATTTAAACTATCCAAATAAATATGATCTGTAACGGTCTTTAAAAATACTGTTATTTAAGTATCCAAATTCTGTCATAGGTAAAAATAAAATGTCGTTATTCTGAAGGGATTGCCTCTGGAATAACGGCATTTCAGTTATAACAACGACAGGTTTTGACTTGTAACATTCTTGAAATTCACACATACGCGTCAAGGTAAATTTATAGATTTATGGGACAGCATATTAAATACGTATTGGTGAACTTCAAGAGTCATAAATATATTAATGACGTATCTACTTGTGTATGTCCTAAATAAATGTGATATTAGTTAATTTCACTTTAGAGTTAAGTCTTTGAATCTCTGTAGACGAAAATCTAAATGTAATTCTATGTTCTAATACTCATTGTTCTAAAATATAATTGTTTTAAATATTTTTTTTTTTTACTAATTGGTATAAATTAGATACCTACTATCCTGACAGAACATCGACGGAGGCGCTCGTAACCCTGCTAATGCACTTTTCTGTAAACGACACTGCTGCTGCTTTACCCTGTGTCTTTAGATGGGTGACCACTTTATTTGTATTTATTAACGAGCGTTTCCGATTTTTGGAAGGCATGTTAAGCCGTTGGTCCCATTTAGCAGTAATTAAACCAAGTTTTAAAAAACATTGCCAAATAAAACTGATATAGGTAGTGAGTGTGGTGTGTCCCCAGCCTTATCATTCATCGTAATAATAATATCTCTAACACTTATAGCCATCCAAAGGTTGCCTGGAAGAAATTGCATTTAGCGATAAGGCCGCCCGTTGTACATTTTAAAACATGTTTTCCGTATGTCATGTAATTCTAAATTGGTGTACAATAAAGAATATTTCTATTTCTATTTCTATTTCTTAGCGCAGTCCAGTCGCGACCAGGGACGCCGCAGCACGTTCGAAACGTCGGTGCAAGTAAATAGTAGTGCCGATAATCTATATCATTTGTTATAATTATGTACTTAATTGATAAACTCTGGAACTACGGAATCGATATAAAAAATCGTGGTTCAGTTGGTTCATAGCAGAAAATCCCATCCTGTAGCGTTTGGGTAAATCGAAGCAGGTTTTACCTAAGGCTTCAGGTGTTTTAAGTAGGTGGGGATTTATTTTAGAAGTATATTTTTAAATTATATTTTATTAAAAACTAGAGGACATCACGCGGTTTCACCCGCGTAGTTCTCGTTCCCGTGGAAATACAATAGTTTTTCTTCCAGAACCTTTTCCTGACAATACCTTACACAACAAAAAAAGATTTAGTGAAATCGGTCCACCCGTTCTGAAGTTATGCGCTTACCACCACATTTTGCGATTCATTTTTATATATAAGAAGAATAACAAAATGTATATGGTGATTTGGGAGAGGCCTACGTCCAGCAGTGGACTGAATTAGGTTCAGGTTCATCATCACGCCTTTATCCCCGAAGGGGTAGGCAGAGGCATATTATATACCCACATTTCACCTTTTTATAATTTGTCCCACGTAATACGTTGTGAGCCGTATTGCCGTGTTTAAATGGACTGAATTAGGCCTCTGCTAATATTTATACTTTATACCTACCATAGATTTGTCTGTAATAAATGATTAATTTTTATTTACCACTAGCTGACCCTCGCAACTTCGTTTACGTTACATGAGGTGTACGATAGGAGGGGTACTTTTTCATGAGTCTCATCAAGCAGCGTGTGAAACTGCCCTGTTTGCTTAATCATAGAAGAGCTTAAATTTTTCGGGATTTATGCTCTTATTATTATTCGGGATACAGACAGACAGACATGCAAATTTTAAATTACATTTTCGGCTTCAGAATCGATTATAGAACGCCCTACAATTGAAATTTTCAAAATATCTTCCATGTACAGACTCTCGACCCTCAACAGTTTTATTATAAGTATAAGATAGATAGATATGTATTGATATAGAGATATTTACTCCCGTACTCAATACTTATTAAGAATCTTACTAGATTAACGTATGGCCTGATAAAAGTAGTTGCCCTTTTTTGACCCTCAGTGATAAGGAGAGTAATTTGTAATATCTGTATTGAACAAAGATATTTCATTATGAATTGAAATGTTATTACGTTAGGAAGCGCTCGTAGCCCCACTGAATCACTCACTGACCACCACGTGACCTTACAGAGAGAGAGAGAGAGAAAGAGAGACACACACACACACACTCACAGGTACACAATGGTACTATCGACCAATCAAATCTAAATAAATATATATTTAACTCAAAGGTGACCGACCGACTGACATAGTGATCTATCAACGCACAGCCCAAACCACTGGAAGGATCGGGCTGAAATTTGGCATGCAGGTAGATGTTATGACGTAGGCATCCGCTAAGAAAGGATTTTGATAAATTGTACCCCCAGGAGGATAAAAAGCGGGAAGTGGGAACAGGAACAAATTTAACGCGGGAGAAGCTGCGGGCATCAGCCAGTCAGCCTATAAGCAGTCCATACTTGCCAACTTTTTAAGGTTTTTTTTTTATATTAAGCTCGCCAAATTGACGTTGCCAGCCTGATGGAAAGCCGCGATACATGTAGCGATTGGGCACATACCATTGTACACAGGCATTAGGCGGCAAAGTCTTTTGTAGTGTACTCGGTAAAAATAGATCCATTATTTTTTTGTGTTGCCTGATGGAAAGCTGTGGCGCATCTAGCGATTGTGGGCTACTCTCACAGTCCGTAAGACTTATGACAGTGGTCCTTAAGTTGGCGGCCCTGTAATGTGGCTCTTTACGCTCCGCTTGAAGAACCCGGGATTGTAAGATGAGGGAAACACGAGTGCGGGCAGGTTGTTCAAAGTTTTTATAGTTCGACAGAGAAACGACCTTTTGAAACGCCTAGTTCTGGTGAAGATTCTCTCTACTATTGGCTTTGTAGTAATAAACCACACACATACACTCAGAGCGTAAAAGAGAGACATAGAGAGAGAGACACACACACACACAGGCACTATCAAACAAGCAAATCGGTCTATACTCTATAGCATACTTGCATACTTGCAAACTTTTCCAGGTTTAGCACAAACCAACCTGCGCCTGTGTCGCAGATTGGTGGTTGCAGTGGCAACGCGTGTGTAGCGCCCCTGGTGTTGCAAACGTTCATTGGCCTCGGTAACCAACCATCAGGGGGCTGTTAGCTTTTCTGCTACCTTATTACTAATTACTTTATAAATAGTAAGCGCTCGTGGCCCCGCGGACTCAGTGTTCTGTAAACGATCACTGCAGTAAGCAATTTTGATTACGGCCGGTCGTTGGGTCACCCATGTGACCACTTTGTGACATTTATTTCAGCGTTTCCGTGCTTCTGAAGGCACGTTAACCCGTTGGTCCCGGTTGCCAGTAAAATGACTGTCGTTAAGCCAAGTTGAAGGCCTTTTTAGGCGGCTTGAAAAATTTCGACAGTAAGCCTGTGCCTGTCCAAATCAACACGGCAATACGGCTCACCACTTATTACGTCGGACAAATTCTAAAAAAAAAAGGTGAAATGTGGGCATATAATATGCCTCTGCCTATCCCTTCGGGCATAAAGGCGTGACTATATGTATGTATGTAATAAATAGTGCTAGTCATTATGCCTTCAATGTTATTATAGTGGTACTTCAGCTAATTTATGATTGTGAATTTAATTAACCAAAGTTTAATTTAACCAAAAGTTATTCTAGTTACCATGACCCGTCAAAATTAGGCAACACTGTGATCCAATTCTCACCATGATCTTGACACACTTGCGTACCAATTGATGGAAACTGGTACTGTTAATGGAAATATTTAGGTTGGTACGTAATAAATAAAATAATTATTCAAATCCGAAGCAAATAATGTTATCCTACTAATACCTATTATTGGCTATTATTAATGAAAAGTTTAGGGAGATTTTTTTTTAAAGCGGCAGTCAAGTTTAAGGGTCCCACTTCATGGACTGTGATATCACCGTAGCCTATGAACGTTTGCAACACCAGAGGCGCCACACTCGCGCTGCCGACCCTGTAAAAACCTTCCAAGACCCCATTTGAAGAACCCCATACTGTAGGCGTTTGAGAAAACTGAGGTAGGGAGATATTTCTACCACCTAAGCGTTAAATTGGATATTCAGCGGAAATAAGTGGAACGTCGCGTCTTTCTGGCGGCGGGGAGGGAGTCTGAGCCCAAGACTATCAGCCTCCATGACCGGTCCAAGCCGTGGGTGCCTCTTCATTTAAATAAATAATTGTGGACAATCTCCCACAACATCATCTAGCCCAAATTCAGCTAGTATACGCTTGTGCTATGGGGTCTAGACGACTGATAGACATACTTATATATTTCTTGATACATACATATGTATGATACATAAAAAACACCCAAACTTCGAAACAAACATTTGCGGATCACACAAATATTTGAACCGACCGACCCAGGAAGGAATCCACATCTCCTGGGGTTTCCTTCCCAGGACTTTTCCGGGGCTCCCAACCATAGGATGTTAGGTGGATACGTGAGGTTTTTTAGTCGGTAGGAGTCCAGCATAGCTTTCATGAGGATTTTCCATGACGTAAAACAAAAAAAAAGTGTGTGCGTGTAACCTTTAGGTACGCGCGATTGAAGTAAAACTTCTTTGCCATTGACGGCATCAAATGTTATATTAATATCATTCATTCATTCAGTCAAAATTCAAATAGTAAGCGTTACTTCCGTCAGAAAAAAAAACTGAGTTACCCCTAGTCGCGCCTAAAGAAGTTTTACTTCAAAAACAGAATCAGTCATTTGAGGGAAAAGAGTTTGTAGGAAGAGGTCATCTTGTATGCTGTGGACCCTGAACTCATCGGTCATGGCATTATATCTATATCTACTTCCGAATACGTGTCTTATCAGTTTGTTCGTCCGCCGTCAACCATTGAACATTGTAGTCCAATAATTACGCCGTAGTTATAATGAATAATATTGAGATATATTTTAGCCTAATTTAGGTGAATACTTAGCAAAATAATCAGCACAGAATTTTACATACGCTTATAATCACGTTTGTAACCCCGAGGAGGTAAGCAGAGGTCTATCCACATTTTTGCTGACACATTTGCTGGGAATTGTAATGGTTACACCACCGCACCGTCCACGTAAATAAGAAATTTGTTGACAACAGGCTTGCGTGCTCTCAAGACAGATGTTTAATGTAAAAAGCATTGATTGAAGAAATTTGTGGACTGTATCCGAGCATTTCAAAAACTTTCTGAAGTGAAAAATTGTCTAAAGAAATTTTTATACATTTTAAATGGTCCATTTGTAAATACATTCATATGGGAAAAATAATATGATTAGGTTAACATAGGTACTTACTAATTGTTTTTCAAAATTATTGCTTAGGAAGTTTTCACTTCAAAAGGCTTGTGTATCCTTCTGTAAAGAGTTTGTTTGAAAACTAGTCTCTCAGGAACTACTGCTTGTATTACAAAAAATCTTTTACAGTTCGACAGCCTAATTATTGAGGTAGGTTATAGGCTAAATAAGATCACGCTAAGACAAATAGGAGTGGAGCAGCAATTAATAAGTATTTAAGGCAATGGCTGCTCCACCGTTCCGTTTCAAAAACGGGGAATATTTATTACTGGGTTACGACCTCTTCAAGCAGAGAATAAAAACTTTAACCAAAGCTCCTCCTGTAAGGACTAAGTGTTTGGGTTCCACAGTTTAAAGTTTAAGGTCTAGTTCAGAGTCTATAATTTAAAGTCGAGAGTCCCTAATCAGTACCCAACATCCATAGTTAAAACTCCACGATTTTAATTCGACGCCTGGAGTCTGAATTCAGAATCACTTAAACTGGTATATTGCTCATTGCGTTTAAATAACCTCTAAATTTTTCTGCGTTACTAAGTAATTTATAATCTGTATGTAAGTAAAACTGATACTAAGAGGTCACAGGGGTCATGGAATTAAAAGAATTGATAACGCAATGACCGTACTAGTCTCAAAACAATCAAATCATTGATTGACCTTGGACCACGCTGGTCGGGACGAGTTGGTACAGTTTTGTTTTCAGTTTTTCTTGTCTTTGCCACTCATAGGTTATGCTACGCCGGAACAAGCCAGGGATATGGGCAGAGACGTAGAGTGGCTGAGTAACTTTTCATGTCGCGAGTACTGCCCCGCACGTTTGATTTATCATCAACGGACCCCGAGTATCTGTCCCCTCACGGGGTCCGTTGGGAACTGAAAATATTTTCATGCCCAAGGGACACCCTTGCCATATAGCCTTGTTTTATATTTTTACACATAATATACTATATACTGCTCGTTCGCTCTAAGTTTCCCGCTCGTCTCCATACTAAAGTCGAATTTTTAATTAGACGAAGTAAATTGACAGCAACTAATGTCACTTCTTCATACAATGTTGCTTATTTTCTATGACGAAGTGACATTAGCTACTGTCAATTTACTTCGTCTTATAAAAACATCGGGTATACGCCTCTACGCCAGCGGCAAACTTAGAGCGAACGGGTAGTACTATAATATTTTGACGTATTTTTAGCGCGAGTCAATGTAAGATCCACGGATTCAGTGTTCTGTAAACAATCACTACAGTAAGCAACTTACAGTATGGTCGGTCCTTGGAAAGGTGACCCTCGTGTGACTATAGAATATATTATATTATCTGCGGTGTGACCACTTTGTGACATTTATTTGCCTACGATTCCGTGCTTCGAAAGGCATGTAGAGCTTCGGTCCCGGTTGTCAGTAATATGACAGTCGTTAAGCCAAGTTAAAGGCCTAGCGGCTTAATCATTTTCAGTGCCCGTGTAGTGGAAAAAGTACAAAATGTCGTCACCCTTATTCACCCTGTGGGTGTCGTAAGAGGCGACTAAGGGAACACTTTTGCAAAACAATCTGTTGCGTAGAGAAGTAAAACTCGAAATGAAACCTGGTTGTCAGTAAAATGACAATCGTTAAGTTATGAGTGGCTTGAAAATTTTCAACTGTCGGTCCGGTACATTTTGACACGGCAATAGGCTCAACAGTTCACCACCTATTACGTGGGACATAAAACTATAAGTTGAAATTTATACTTACTCTGCCTCGCTCACCCCTTTTTTTAACGTGAGGGAAAATCCTTCATGGATGCTATGCCAGACTCCTACTGACTAAAAAACCTCAAGTAACGCCCAACAGCCTACGGTTGAGAGCCCCGGGTAAGCCCTCGGAAGGATGTCCCACTCGCTCACCCCTTCGGGGACAAAGGCGCGACTATAGGTAGATGTAGACATTTACAGCAGTGGGTCGTGACTGCCTTTAAGGCGCCTCTGGGTCACTGGTGTTGCAAACTCTCGAAAATAACTTTTTTTTTATACTAAGCACGCCAATTTGACGTCGCCACCAGCCTGATGGAAAACCGTGGCGCATCTAGCGATTGGGGGCCACTTTTGACAGTGGTCCTCAAGTTGGCGGCCCTGTGATGTGCCTCTTCACGCTCCTCTTAAAGAACCCGGGATTGTAAGATGACGGAAAAACGTGTGCGGGTAGGTCGTTTCAAGTTTTTACAGTTCGACAGAGGAACGATCTTTTGAAACGCTCAGTTCTGGCGACGATTCTCTCCACTGTGTATGAGTGGCATCTTTGCCCGGCACGCGTTGTTCGGTATCGGAAAGGAGAGGGTGGGATTAGGTTGAAGAGCTCTTCAGAACATTCGCCGTGATACATTCGGTAGAAAGCAGCCAATGATTAACTTAACTTTAACTATTTCATTTAACTTACTGCTCTATATTTTTACTATGACAGAATGTAGCTCAGTCTTTTCAGTCTGCAACATGCTGACTACTTAGGGGCCATTTTGGCGTCGGTAAGTACTTCTAAGTGTCAAAATACCTTTATCAAGTTCGCGCTAAATTTGCCGTTGGCGTAGAGGTGTATTGGCGTAGTAGGGGAAGCGACAGGCAAACATAGCGCGAACGGGTATAACTTCACGTGACGTTCGCCGCTACCGGAGTCGAAACACGTGGAGTGGCTGGTCGCAACTCGCAATGAATCAATTGCTGACTCATTTACTTTATGCCCCCAAAATGCTAACTTCGCATCATAATATTTCTTGACAACTTAGAGGCATCGGGTGACTTGGTAACTAGAACAGTGCTACGTATTAACGCAATTTACGTACCTTCGTATATTACAACTAGCGGACGTCACGCGGTTTCACCCGCGTAGTTCCCGTTCCGGTGGGAACACGGGAATAAAATATAGCCTATGTTCACCGCAAAGAGTGTAGCTTTCCAACAGTGAAAGATTTTTTCAGTAGTTCCGGAGCCTATTCGTTACAAACAAACAAACAAAAAAACAAAAAGAAACAAAAAAACAAATCTTTCCTCTTTATAATATTAGTATAGATATAGATATTATAAAGCTTACTTTTTGTCCCGGAAATATTCCCTTGAGATGAGCAGGAAAGGAAAATGAACTCCCCGCGGGCAATGCCGTAAACATCGTCTAGTTCGTTAAATTTGACTAACAAAAATGACGCCTCCCGCCTCATAGAGAGCCACAGCGGCATTTAGTACATAAATTGCCGCAGTCAAATTCACATTACAGTCCTTAATACTCTTGACAGTGGGCATCATGTGAGCCGCCGAATGATGTGCCTCTTCAACCTCCACTTAAAGAACCAATTGTAAGAGATGGCAGGTCATTCCAAGTTATTATAGTTCAACAGAGGAAAGATCTTTATAATCGCTCGGTTCTGTCGAAGATTCTCTCCACTGCATGAGAGTGGCACCTGTCTGCCCGGCACTGACTTGACAAAATTCAAAAGGGGTTTTAGATGGTTCTTGCAATGTTGGCAGCGCGTTTGTAGCGCCTCTGGTGTTGCAAACGTTCAAGGGCTTAGTGGTATTGTAGGGTTGTACCTGTCGAAGATTCTCTCTACCAGGGTTGTCCTGTCACGGTCGCCATGTACGGGATGTATTAAGAGACTAATGAATACCGCCAGATCTTAACTAAGACTGCGTTATTAGATTGCACGTGGAACATATCTATAATGCAATTTGATTATAATTATATTACATAGGTATTAGGTTCAACCCTACAGTATAATAAAACAAAAAAGAGACAATGAGATTTCACGCGTATATGTATTTTCACACACGATTTCAGTATAATGCTTAACGTGGAGATCGATATCAGAACACTAGGAGCGATCCTTGAATAAAAGGATGAAGATATAATTTTTTTTTATATTTAGCTCGCCAAATTGACGTTGCCACCAGCCTGATAGGAAACCGGGACGCGTCTAGCGATTGGGGACCACCTCTGACAGCAGTCCTCAAGTTGGTGGCCTTGTGATGTGCCCCTTCACGCTCCGCTTGAAGAACCCGGGATTGTAAGAGGAGGGAAACACGTGCGCAGGCAGGTCGTTCCAGGTTTTTATGGTTCGACAGAGAAACGATCTTTTGAATCGTTCAGTTCTAGCGAAGATCCTCTGCACTGTGTGAGGGTGGCACCTCTATCCAGCACGCGTTGTTCGGGATCGGAAGGGAGAGGGCGGGATTAGGTTGAAGAGTTCTTCAGAACACTCACCGTGATAAATACTTCTTCGCTGCGCCAACGGCTCCAGACTTTCCGTAACCTCGTGGCACTTAATAATGCTGATTTGAAAATTAGTATCAAACATAACATACATAATTATCTACGTCCAAAATCTACAGTACCTACAGTTATTGTTTACTTTGTAGGTACCCTATGACACTCGAAAGACCTTTTATTTGAACCGTATACATATTCATCGAAATCTATTCAGTCATTCATTATATCTATAGAATTAGAAATGCAAATATCTCCATACATTTGCTAGTGCAGCTGGTTATAAACATAAGTACCTAAATATACTTACTAGATTTAACGCTTATAACCTCCTATTTTTGAAATCAGTTAATAATTTTGCAGTTTTAAAATTACTCATAAATTATTAAATATTCACTAATCAATTTGGTTCGAGACATAATCAACTGGCAGGGGTGAACGCAACTATTAAAAATCTTGCCGGGGCCACATTAAAGAAAACGTCAATGCCCATCATCGCGTTAGATAATGCGCTAAATAAGGCGTTAATTCTTAACGTCACCATTTGAGTAGTGTGGCCGCTTCAACGTAATAATTTTCGCGTGAATGCCCATTCTTGGCGTTAAAATTGACGTTAAGTGTGACCGAATTAAATTTTACAAAAATACCTTAGCTCCTTAAAAATATACTGAATGTATCTATATATAATACTGGCACAGAGAAAATATACCGATAAAAATACCGATTATCAAAACGTGTTTATTCTTTAATTACTACCTTATTATTATAAAAGAAGAACCTAGAATTTACATTTAACATTTTATTTGAAGGATTGAATTCAACGTCCTTCACCTGCCGAAATTTTCCCGGCTTTCCGGATTCCCGGCTATAGGGAGGAGGAATACCACCAGGTTTAATGGGTAGGACGGCCCCGTTCCGGGACCGCGAGCCCCACACCCAGCTGTTTTACATGATAATTTTGCAATCCAATATGGCCGCCGCGCCGAAATCATAAAATTTCATGATGGGTATCGTTTAAGGGGGTTTTTGGTATGCGGAGTACGAATTTCGGGTTAATTAAGAGATCCAATATGGCCGCCGCGCCGAAATCACAAAATTTCATGATGGGTATCGTTTAAGGGGTTTTTTGGTAAGCTGAATACGAATTTCGGGTTAATTTAGAGATCCAATATGGCCGCCCCGCCGTTATCACAAAATTTCATGATGGGTATCGTTTAAGGGGTTTTTTGGTATGCGGAGTACGAATTTCGGGTTAATTTAGAGAACCAATATGGCCGCCGCGCCGTTTTCACAAAATTTCATGATGGGTATCGTTTAAGGGGTTTTTTAGTATGCTGAATACGAATTTCGGGTTAATTTAGAGAACCAATATGGCCGCCGCGCCGAGAACACAAAATTTCATGATGGGTATCGTTTAAGGGGTTTTTTGATATGCTGAGTACGAATTTCGGGTCAATTTAGAGATCCAATATGGCCGCCGCGCCGTTATCACAAAATTTTATGATGGGTATCGTTTAAGGGGTGTTTTGGTATGCTGAGTACGAATTTCAGGTTAATTTAAAGATTCGAATATGGCCGCCGCGCCGTTATCACAAAATTTCATAATGGGTATCGTTTAAGGGGATTTTTGGTATGCTGAGTACGAATCTTAGGTCAATTTTGCAATCCAAGATGGCCGCCGTGCCACTGTTGTGAAATTTCATGTTGTATATCGTTTATGGGGTTTTTTGGTATGCCAAATACGAATTTCAGGTAAATTTTGCAATCCAATATGGCTGCCTCGCCACCGTTGTAAAATTTCATGTAGCATATCGTATAAATGGAATTTTGATATGCGGAGTACGAATTTAGGGTTAATTTTGCAAAATTATCTTAAAATTCGTACTCAGCATACCGAAAAACCCCTTAAACGATACCCATCATGAAATTTTGTGATAATGGCGCGGCGGCCATTTCGGATTGCAAAATTATCATAAAATTCGTACTCAGTATACCAAAAAAACCCTCATACAATATACAGCATGAAATTTTACAACGGTGGCGCGGCGGCCATCTTGGATTGCCAAATTGACCTAAAATTCGTACTCAGCATACCAAAAAACCCCTTAAACGATACCCATCATGAAATTTTGTGATAACGGCGCGGCGGCCATATTCGAATCTCTGAATTAACCTGAAATTCGTACTCAGCATACCAAAAAACCCCTTAAACGATACCCATCATGAAAATTTGTCATATCGGCGCGGCGGCCATATTGAATCTCTAAATTAACCCGAAATTCTTACTCAGCATACCAAAAAACCCCTTGTACAGTATCCAACATGAAATTTTACAAAGGAGGCGCGGCGGCCATCTTGGATTGCAAAATTGACCTAAAATTCGTACTCAGCATACCAAAAAACCCCTTAACGGTACCCATCATGAAATTTTGTGATAATGGCGCGGCGGCCATATTGAATCTCTAAATTAACCCCAAATTCGTATTCAGCATACTAAAAAACCCCTTAAACGATACCCATCATGAAATTTTGTGATAACGGTGCGGCGGCCATATTGGATCTCTAAATTAACCCAAAATTCGTACTCAGCATACAAAAAAACCCCTTAAACGATACCCATCATGAAATTTTGTGTTCTCGGCGCGGCGGCCATATTGGATCTCTAATATACCCAAAAATACTGACTTTTACCAATATACTGATATCGAAAAAAGTCAATAAAATATACCGAAAAAGTATTAAAATACTGAAAACGGTCACACTCTCACGGTGCGCACTGACACACGTAGTGTGGCCGCTTCAACGTAATAATTCTCGCGTTAATCTCTTTGATGTGCCGCCACTTGAGCTATCGCCTAACGTCAAACGGCAATGTGAATGCCGTTGTCGAATTATCGCGATAATTCGGTGGCTACACTAACGTTTAACGTTCATCAACGCCATTATTAATGGCATTTCCCCTTAGTGTGGCCCGAACATAACAAAAACATGGCTTACGATAACCTATTTCGTATGAATAAAAATAGTTTACAGATAACAACCCTATACTGTGGCTTGACTTATTCAATTGAACATTAGCGCTTGACGCAGACGGACGCGTCGCGCTATCTCGTGTATTCTAAATATGAAACAATAAACTTATTATAATTTCAAAAATGGAACACGCGGATTCGAATAACGCAACGGCTCGGGCGCTTATGCTGCCTAAACAAAGTGGTGATGAAAAAATTGTGATTTTAACCCCCTCTAACGGGGTTGGAAAAATTTTGATAAGGGAGGATACAGTTTTAGCATGTGCGGGATGTGGTAAAGGACCTTTTAATTGTGGTAGGGTTAAGAATCAGTGGAGGGGTTTGTGCTGGGGTAAGACGGAGAAAAATTACTATTGTCGTAAGTATTTATTATTTACTAAAACATTTATTGTTAAAAATTACAGGGAAACATAATTATTAGATATTTTTTTAAATTATAACTATCTAAACTATAGGCATTGTGCCCAAAAGACTGGCAGCAGTTCCCCTTTGAATAGCAATACCTAATTTGCTGAAAGAGATGACTGCCAGCACTTGGGTCACCAGTCGACTCTACTAGGCGCTTTTTTTTAATCTGAAACAATATATGGGCATTGGGACGCTTTGAACCTAGGGTCTCGAAACGGACTGAAAGAAAAAAAGTTGTTATTTTCATGCTCGAACTGCAGAAACTGTTCTTCGACTGTTTCGGTAGTCGGCAGCGCAATGGCAGTCCCGAGTTCGATTCCCCAGGTCGAATGAAATATTTGTGTGATACTCTTTTTTTTTTTTTGTTTAACGTGAGGGAAAATCCTCATAGATGTTATGCCGGACTCCTACCGACCAAAAAACCTCACGTAACGCCCAACAGCCTATGGTTGGTAGCCCCGGGGAAGCCCTCGAAAGGATGACCCAGGATGTGTCTCTTACATTTGTTTCGGAGTTTCAACGTTTTCTATGTATTGATTCCATAGCATACGTTTTATTAGCCAAATTTGGGCTAAATGACGTTGTGTGAGAATATCCAACAATCTATACTAGTATTATAAAGAGGAAAGATTTGTTTTTTTGTTTGTTTGTTTGTAAGAATAGGCTCCGGAACTACTGGACCGATTTGAAAAATTCTTTCACTGTTGGAAAGCTACACTCTTTGCGGTGAACATGGGCTATATTTTATTCCCGTATTCCCACGGGAACGGGAACAACGCGGGTGAAACTGCGTGACGTCCGCTAGTACTTAATAATTTTGTACCTATTTGTGTGTCTGTCCTGAGAGTTAGCATTTGTGGTTCGAATTACAAAACTATTTTAACTACCTATAGTGTCCAGTGACAGCAAGGGCATAGTAGGATCTGGCTTGTCTCATAACACGTGGTACCAACACAACGACTGAAAAACTGAAGGTTTATGATTCACCTCTGCTATCTCCATCTTCTATTCTAAGTTGCAATTGCAAAAACAGCTTTTTGAGAATGAGAACTGATTTCATTGATAAACTACCGCATCCATGTTTATAAAATGAAGTGTATCTTATTAATTTATAAATGCGAAAGTTTTGTGAGCATGGTGCTGTACATGTTTGTTAATCTTTCACGCTCTAACGGCTGAACAGATCTGGCTGAAATTTAGTACAGGGATAGCCTAAAACACAAAGTTGAGGTACTTTTTATTCTCGGAATAAGAAGCGAGAAAGAGAACACAAATACACGCGACGCCGTGGGCACCAACTAGTTTTATATATATCTAGCGGACGTCATGCGGTTTCACCAGCGTAGCTCACCTTCCCGTGGGAAAAAGGGATATAAAATATAGCCTATGTTCACTGGGGATAGCGTAACTTCCCAACAGTGAAAGAATTTTTAAAATCGATTCAGTAGTTTCGGAGCCTACTCGACACATACTAAAAAAACAAACAATCAAATCTTTTCTCATTATAATATTAGTCTAGAATACAATTAAATCTATAGCTCTAAAGTGACACAACAGTAGTATGTATAATACATAAAACATTTGCATATCAATGCTAAGGGTCGTGGGCTCGATTCCCGGGCCGATAACACAGTGTACGTAGGTACTTGTATTGACCTACAATTTGAAGTTCCACCAGTTACTTCCCATATTGATAGGTGTAGTACATTGTGCATTGTTGAAACATATTTTTTTATACTTGTGACGAGCGCCACTTAACAAGAAGAAAAAATAATTAAAGTTCGACATTCAAACAATTCTGAATCGCGATAATGCAATGCGCCCGCTGATGACTATTTACAGGGTTAACAATCCAAATGGGTCAGTAGGGAGAAGTCAAAAACTATGCGTGATAGCGACGCGACATCTGTTCTTAGGAACCATGGCTTCGATTTTAGATTTAATAATAACGATATTCAAACTATTTCTCAAAATATCATACTTAACCCGGGAATCGAACCTGGTTGAAGTCTCTATAAACAATGAAAAGTTTGGTTAGGTTAGTAAGTGCAAATCGTAAGTCACTAGGAACGTTTAAGTAATTTAATGAAAAACATATAACAATAATATGAAAGTCCTAACACAAAGTTGTTTAAAACACGACAGTCGTTCACCCCCAAAAACCCAAAGAGTTTCTAAGTGTATATTTTAAAATGAGAATTTAAAATTACCATTCTACAGATTTAAATACGGAAAGAAAAAACAAAGAAAATTAACAACAAAAAAGAAGGGAGGGGAGTGACAAGACTGGCAATGCCTCGCTCAGGTGTCAAAGAATTCCTCCACATCGATGTCAATCGGTAAAGTTCCCATAGGGCTGGCCGCATTCCCACGTTGAATTGCAATACTGATTCTTTGAGCGATAAAAAGTCCAGCCCTATGGTCACGAGAAGACTCAACTAGACGCTTAACGATCTCCCTATAAAGCGAACAAAAGTGTTCCATTTTCAAATTTTGCCCACTGAATGAATGTGTTCCAATTTTAAATACAACGCAATTTGTAATGAATAATAGCGACTATGTAGATAAAATGTTAATAAGTGGTCTATTCAGATAATGATTCAAAATAACGACCGATTATTCCAAATTATTTAAATTATGGGCATTTCAGTCTAATGTTTACACAAGGTTTCGTGGCAAAATTGTTCCTTATACTTTCAGGATAAATTAAACAAATAAACACTACACACGATTACATACAACAAATATTGACCAGGTTCGATTCATCATCAGTCATTATTATTAAATCTAAAATCAAAGCCATGGTTCCTAAGAACAGATGTCGCTATCTCTCATAGTTTCTGACTTCTCCCTACTGACCCATTTGGATTGATCACCTGTATACCAATAATTTTTTCCAAGCAATTCTTTTGCGGGGCAATTGTATTTGAATGTACAATACATTGCCGACAGCATAAAATAGCAAACATAAGCCACATAACGTGGCGCCTGCCACGTTATGTGGCTTATAACAGGTTTGTCAGTAAAAAAATTTAAAAAAATCATAAAATTTATATTGTGTCAGAAAGTTTATTATAGCATTAAAGACTTTTTAGAAGACAAGGCTGCCTGGCAGTGACACGAATTGCTCCTTTCTACATAATAAAAAAAACTGTATTAGATTAGATGAATTTTGGTAGGGACCGGACTGAGTTTCTTGGGGTGTTCTTCTCAGTCTGCAGCATTTCCGAGCCCCCAGTAGAGTCACAAAAATTTTGACAAACCCAATTTTTTTTTTAATTTTAAAGGAATAAGTCCAACATCAAGCGCTGGCCTTCTGCCCGCCAGGCTGAACACCTTGCCTGGTCGGAGGAACCTCCATGTCTTGGAGGAACATCTCTCTCACTCGTTCCTCCAAATACGGTGGCAGACATGCTTCTTTTATCGTATTATCGAGGCACTACGTACTACTCGGGGTGACCGCGCGGACTCAGTGTACTGTGACTCAGGTAATCGTTTATAGAATAAACGATTGCTGTAGTAAGCAACATTTACTATGGCCGATTATGGATGGGTGACCATCACATGACCACTTTGTGACATTTATATGCGAGGGTTTCCGTGCTTCGGAAGGCACGTTATTAAGGCCATTATGGGCGGCTTGAAAATTTCACCCTAAAGGTGAAATGTTTGCATATAAAATGCCTCTGCGTATGTACAATACTTCCAAAATACTCAAACGGCGAAATAGACGTTCGCCGTCACACAAAAAAAAATTCTACAAATTCAATTTGTATTTTTTTTTTGTAAGCGACCCTCTCACCGTCCTCAGGCCCCCGGTCATGGAGGCCGATAGTCCTCGGCGAAGACACGTCGGCGGCGCCCAGGCCGCCGACGATTGCGGAACTCGGGTGGGAGAGTTCTCTCCCATTCCTGCCCCGCCGCCTCTTTCACAACCATGACCTGCTCGCAGTAAGAGCCGGCGCAGTCCCACTTACTCCCGCTGGAGAGCATGGCTCGCACCATGGTCTCGAGCGAAAGAGTGTCCACGCCCAGAGACCCACTACGAGGACCTGGCGCTGTTGCGCCCACGCCGTGCACTCCACCAGTGTGTGGAGCGCCGTGTCATCGCTGCGGTCCTCGCAGTGCTGACACTCGGCCGTGGTTTCCCGGTGACTTCGCCACAGATACCTACCGAAGCTACCGTGCCCGGCAAGCATCTGTGTCAACCGGTAGGAGAGAGCACCGTGTCTTCTCTCCAGACACTCGTCCATGACCGGTCTGACATCCGCGATTGTGGTGAATCCCCCATTTAGTTGCTCAAGTCGCACCTTCCATGTCTCCACGGTTTCCAGGAACGCAGGCCTTTGGCCCCGCTCCAGCGCCTCCTTGCGCCAGCTTCCAGGTCCCATGGAGGGGTCCCGGCTAAATTCAATCTGTTTAACATAAATGTTTCATAAAACAAAAGTTGGTCTCTATGTAGGTTTTTTTTTTTTGTTTAACGTGAGGGAAAATCCTCATGGATGTTATGCCGGACTCCTCCCGACTAAAAAAACCTCACGTCACGCCCAACAGTCTATGGTTGGGAGCCCCGGGTAAACCCTCGGAAGGATGTCCCAGGACTCCCAACAGACCCACGGCCGCTACTGCGGCCTCGCCCAGGGGGTGGTTCGGGTGCTATCCCGCGTCTTTGGGGGGTTTCGGGTGTGATCCCGCTTCTAAGGGGGGGGCGTGCGTGAATTGTCTCACTCACGTCACGCTGCCGTCATGGGCCTGCTTCTGTAAGGACGGTGAGCCGCCCTGTCACCGTCCTCAGGCCCCCGGTCATGGTGGCCGATAGTCCTCGGCGAAGACACGTCGGCGGCGCCCAGGCCGCCGACTGCGGAACTCGGGTGGGAGAGTTCTCTCCCGTACCCGTCCCGCCGCCTCCTTCACGAGCATGACCTGCTCGCAGAAGGAGGCGGCGCAGTCCCACTTACTCCCGCTGGAGAGCATGGCTCGCACCATGGTCTCGAGCGAGAGAGTGTCCACGTCCAGACCCACTACGAGGACCTGGCGCTGTTGCGCCCACGCCGTGCACTCCACCAGTGTGTGGAGCGCCGCGTCATCGCTGCGGTCCTCGCAGTGCTGACACTCGGCCGTGGTTTCCCGGTGTTTCCGCCACAGATACCTACCGAAGCTACCGTGCCCGGCAAGCATCTGTGTCAACCGGTAGGAGAGAGCACCGTGTCTCCTCTCCAGCCACTCGTCCATGACCGGTCTGACGGCCGCGATTGTGGCGAATCCCCCCTTTGGTTGCTCAAGTCGCACCTTCCATGTCTCCACGGTTTCCTGGTGGAGTAGGGACCGCTGGGCCTCGATTTCTCGATAAGCGGGCCTTTGGCCCCGCTCCAGCGCCTCCTTGCGCCATCTGAACAGTGACGCAAGGGCTCTCGCTTCCAGGTCCCATGGAGGGGTCCCGGCTAGGAGACATGCCGCCTCACCGGAGATCGTGCGGTATCCTCTTATCACCCTGACGGCCATCACTCTCTGCGGGCTCAGCAGTCTAGCCACATTGATGGCCGTCAGGGTCTCCGCCCATACGGGAGCCCCGTATAGGGCCATGCTTCGCACGATCCCCAGGTACAGTCTCCTGTAGGGAGCGTTGGGTCCCCTGATGTTGTGCATCAGCCGCGCGAGTGCGGCCGATGCTCCCCTCAGTTTTGGGACCAAACTTCGGAAGTGATGTCCGAAGTTCCACCGGCCATCGAGTGCGAGCCCCAGATACTTCATCGAGGGCTCGATGCCGATGCTGACGCCCCCTACCTGTAGGCTGGATCCCGCAGGTGGCCCCATCCGAGGTCCGTGGAAGCACAGAGCCTCGGATTTGTGAAGGGTGACCTCGAGACCCAGCCGCCGAATCCGACCTACGACCTGAGCAACCCCTGCCGTGGCCTTAAGTGCTGCGTCACGGTGCGTTGCTCCTCGCGCCGTAACGAGGGTGTCGTCGGCGTAACACGTTACGCCGACCCCTCTGAGTCTCTATGTAGGTATAATTACTATATTTAACATTACCTAATACCTACTTATATTTTAAGTCTGTGCCTAATACGAGTATATATACTCACTTTCTAATGGTCCTTGACAAAATCTCCATCCAAAGGTTGTTTAAGGGATTGCTATTAGCGATAAGCCCGCCCTCTGTACATTTTTACTACTATGATCTACTTACTTGAATGTTTTTGTATTGGTGCAATAAAATTTATTCTATACTATTTCAAAATATATAAGCACTAGATGTTGCCCGCGACTGCGTCCGCGTGAATATTGTGTTAGTTTAGTGAACATTTTAATTGCTCTCTACCGAGTTCCCTGGATAGGTGGTAGACAAAATCTGCGGAGTACCTTGGGAGATCCTCCCGGGAACTTTCCCATGGTATATGCAGAGTACAAAAAGAAAAGCCCGCCGAATTTCTTGCTAGTTCTTCTCAAGCGGGCCGCGTTCCGAACTGGTGGTAGTGACTTTGCTGTATTCATTGACGTGTCGCAAGTCCCTATGTAATATGACTATGCGAAATAATTTATCTATAAGTACATAATAATAAAATGATAGAAAAAATCAAAACTGTACATTGGAAATATTAAAAAAAAAATACTCGCTGGGTGTTCAACATAAGATACCGAGGCCGAAAATATAGTTAGAAAAAAAATTGTCTGCTTGTCGGTTTGCTTTGCTTTGTCCGGAAGGATATCGAAAAGTACTCAATAGATTTGATTCAAATTTTGCACAAATATTAACTAGGGGTAGGGTCTTCAAATAGGCTATATATTATCACGCTACATATCCCAGGGGCTAAGCAGAGAGCAATCAAATTGGCATTAAAACATAATTTTCACGCGTTCGAAGTCGCGGGCAACATCTATAATTCTATACTAATATTATAAAGAGGAAAGATTTGTTTTTTTGTTTGTTTGTTTGTAACGAATAGGCTCCGGAACTACTGGACCGATTTGAAAAATTCTTTCACTGTTGGGAAGCTACACTCTTTGCGGTGAACATAGGCTATATTTTATTCCCGTATTCCCACGGGAGCGGGAACTACGCGAATGAAACCGCGTGACGTCCGCTAGTAAATAAATAAATTAAATATATGTTTATTTGAGTTAGAGTTTGGTTGTTTGCGCTAAATGGATAGGCAGTGACCCTGTAGTTTAAGTTGGTTCAAGGTTGGTATGACATACGTGTTTATCAATTGGTTCCTTAAACGTTAATAAAAGTAAGTAGCGTGATGAATCATATCTTATGTAGCACTACGAATAACAATTCTATAAAGAATTGATCTTGATGTTTGTTAAATAGAAACTTCAGAAATAAAATAAAACACTGCTACAACTTTTACATCTGCATTTATTTGGGTAGAGTTACCCCCTAGCTAAGCAATGAGTGACAAAAGAGACCTCACAATAATCTCACCCGCCATTTATACCTTCTCCCCCAGAAGCTGCTAAATAGACAATACCATTTAATTACACAATATTAAGCAAAACTAACATAGCCGTTATTTACAATTCCAATTAATAATTCTAGGGGTCGATATAACACAAAACACATAGTTATCATTTAAATTACAATATTGAACAGTTATCTTGACTATGTCGAGATAAGCGCCATCTAGCCTCAGTCTTAGTACTCGTAGTTGGCAGCATGTTCTAACATGTTATTTGTAGGTGTTTTTTTTTTTAACGCGAGGGAAAATCCTACCGACTTATAAACCTCACGTAACGCCCAACAGCCTACGGTTGGGAGCCCTAGGTAAACCCTCGGAAGGATGTCCCATCCCAGGGTATTCGTAAGTGTAGCACTAATATAAAAAGTTTGTTTAACTCTGGTCATTGGGTTTTTGGTAATGCTTGAACATAGAGACAAACTGAAAACTTCATAAGCTGCAGTTTTGAGATGTTATACATACATACATATAGTCACGCCTATATCCCCGAAGGGGTAGGCAGAGGCATAGTATACGCCCACATTTTACCTCATAGTTTTATGTCCCACGTAATAGTTGCCGTGTTGAAATGGACAGGAGCAGGTCGCCGCGACCCGCAGTTGAAAGTTTTCAAGTCGCCCATAAGGCCTTCAACTTAGCTTAACGATTGTCATTTTACTGACAACCAGGTTTCATTTCAAGTTTTCCTTCTCTACGCAATGGATCTTTTACGAAAGTGTTCCCTTAGTCGCCTCTTACGACACCCTCGGGATGTGTTGCGGTATTAAGATTTTATAATGTAAGTATATTATAATGTCAGTGTAGCCAAATTTGCGATGAACAGATTATTAGTTAGTTAGTTAGTTAGTTATGCTTTATTGTAACACCAAAACATACAGTTATATTTTATACACATAGACAATATTATACGGGTTATACAATAGGCGACCTTATCGCACAAGGCGATTTTTTTCAAGGCAACCTTTGGATTATTAAATTATTTTTCAAGAATGTTCTCTATAAACTACGTTCGTAGCTCTGCTCTCAGCAGCCAAAATACTGCCCGTTCGCTCTAACTTTGCCGCTCGGCTCTATACTAAAGTCGAATTTTTGATTAAACGAAGTAAATTAACAGCAACTAAAGTCACTTCTTCTTGTAGTGTTGCGTAGGGGAGACCCGTACAAAATCGTATACCGGGGTAAAACCGTATACTAGGCTCATACTTGTTGTTTATTCAAATTTTCCCGCGCAACTGCCACTCAGCGACGTCCACCAATGAGAGCTAAGTTGCCAAAAACACTTGTTGCGACACGACTGCGCGTTATCAAAATATTTCATTTTATCGTTTTTTGGTGTAATTAATCTTATTTTTGTAAAAAAATAGTTACCAACAGTGCAGTTTACGTGTATTCCAGGTAAGTCATTAATTACTTATGTGAGAGTGCATGATTTTGAGCGTTAACTGAGAGTTTATACCGGTAAATTTGATTTGCGTATGTGTGAGTGAGTGACATAGTTATAGTTATAGGGCATCGGGACAAAACCGTACGGGGTAAAATCGGCCTGTATACGGTTTTGACCCGAATGTATCAATATTAACTAACCTTCATTTTTGTTACAACAGGTACGAAAAATGCCGCGAAATTATAAAAGAACTACAACCAGACAAGATTGGGACCCGGAGCAGATGAAAAAATCGGTTCAGGCAACTTTTTCAACTTCAACCGATCCATATGTTAACCCAGTGCCATCAGCTGCAACAGTACCATTTCTTCCGACTCCAACTTCTTCTGCGTCTCTTAATAGCTTGGTGCCAAATTCTTCTGCTCCAGTGTCTCCAGCAGAAATAATGCCAGTGCCGCAAATTACAACAAAAAAAAGATCAACCAATCATCGAAGAGGAAAAACGGCGGTGATCACTTCTTCTCCATATAAGGAAGAATTGATGGCTTTAAGATGTAATAAAAAAGCAATCACCAATAAACCTAAATTACATTTAAACGACACAAAGAAAACTAGACCTCCAAAATGGAACCAGGAAAATATCTGCCTCTATTGCTTGGAGGAATATGGTGCAAGCCGTTTTGAGGAAGGGTGGGTACAGTGATGTAAAGGCTGGGCACACTAAGGCTGTACAGGCATCGACTCCGAGGACTTGGATCAGTTCCTATGTATGGGCTGCATAGCGTCACGGTAGTTCCGGGGCAGTACCGTATACAGTATACGATTTTGTCCTTATGTCGGGGCAAAACCGTAATAGTTAGAGTTTTTGTTTCCGTTCGTTTTTTTTTGGTCTTCATCCTAATAACTCAAAAATGTAACTGTGTAATACTACATCAAGAAGTTCATGCATCGACAACTAGATGGCGCCACCGTCGAATTAGATGTCGATGTTGAGATTCTCCATAACTTAATAAAACCAGGAGGTTTCTTTTGTTTGTCAATCTACTTTTAGGCTTGTCACAGCTTCTAATTTTGGCTTCCACTGCGTGGGACTAATATTGGGACTGGGACATTCATAATAGCTAGGTGACGAGTATAGGTAGCTTCCACTTTGTGGGACTAACTTTACTCGCCAGACTCCGTAATTGTTTAGCTTAGGAATTACTTTTCTTTAATAAAATTACATAGCACTCTTCGCGCCTTTAATTCAGCGTCAAGTCCCGGTAGCACATAACCAGTGTATCCCCAACCATCTTACAACTGGCGCCCAACGTGGGGCTTACGTCGTTCGTTACATCTTCGGAGAAGGGAACCCTGTGGATCACGCTGGAAGAGACACCTGCGGGATATTACGTGACACGCGTAGGAAGAGTGACTACGTATACACCGTCAAAAGAAAGAAAAAGCAAAATGGCACTCACTGGCGAACAATTTAAGGAATGGTTGACGGTACAGCGAGAACAACAAAAGGAACTGATCGGTGCCCTCACAGAAAACAAAAAGAAAACGTTAGTCAGTTGTACGGCTCGATTCAGTGGGAAGAAAGGTGAATCCATTGATTCATTCCTATCGGCGCTCACCGTATTTAAGGATAGTCAAGCCCTAACCGATCACGATGTCCTCAAAGGTTTACCCATGCTACTTGTGGACGACGCTGGTGACTGGTGGTGTGGAGTTAAGGACTCTGTTAAAAAGTACATCGACTTCGAGGCCAAGATCCGAGATAGGTACGCTCCCAAAAAGCCTGCATACCTACTATATCAAGACATACTTGGAGTAAAACAGGATCCCAAGGAACCGACAGACCAGTTTCTCATCAAGAAAAGAACTCTGTTCACTCGTCTACCGGAGCCACAGCACCCCGAAATACAACAACTCGACATGTTGTATATGCTGTTACGCTGGGAGATTCGGGATAAAATTCCACGGAACACGTTTAAAACTTATGACCAAATCATAGCATCGGCCAGAGGTGTGGAGATTATACTTCGTGAAAAGGAGAAACCTACTCCATCAACGAAGGCAGAAGACACCACCGCAGTTACTATACCAAAGGGCAAAGTTAAATGTGGATTCTGTAAGAATCCTGGCCATACTGCTGAGGTATGCCGCAAGAAGGAAAGAGCTGACAAGTTGCTCGCAGCAAAAGAAGTCTCAGCTACGCAAGCCCTCACTACGCCGACACCCAAGGTTAGCTGCTACGGTTGTGGTGCACCTGGTGTGGTCCGAACAAATTGCCCTACATGCGCTGGGAAAACTACAAAGGGTATCAAACATGAAAATGTAAGCTTCTGTGCCATCAACGTCGAGACTGATATACTTGTACGTCCAAGACCGGTGGTATTTCTCTCAATAGGAGGAGTGAATGGGTACGCACATGTCGACACTTGTGCTAAGGCCAGCGTTGCCTCATACAGTCTGTACAAACGGCTGCAAGAAAAGAATTTTGTATTCCACCAGCGAGAAGTGGAACTTAGCCTAGCTGACGGTGTGGCAAAAAAACAAAAGGTTCTCGTAGTACAGACTAATGTCATACTATGTGAGCGAACGATACCCACTTCATTCATTGTTCTTCCGGAGTCGAGAGATAACAAGACTCTTTTGGGAATTGGATTCCTACAAAAGGCGGGGATCATTCTAAACGTGCCCCAATTCACTTGGCAATTCATAGACGACACAACTACCTATGAATTATTTACAGAAGATTTCGCTACATTTGGAGACGGTAACAACGATATACATAATGATACACTGGGAAACAGTGGTCACTATGCAGTTGCCCCGATATCCATAACAGAAGATAGACGGGAAGGAGCATATCATGGTACAGATGTAAAGGAGGCTCAAGAGTATCCCGGGTTACAATATTTTGAAGCACACACTCCCAAGCGCCAACGTATACTTTTTGACGGCTACTCACCCAGGATAAATTATATGATACGGGATGCACAGATGGCGGTACATATGAGTGAAGGTAATCTCTCACCACACTCGGAATCGTTGTTTCCAGACACTAGATGTCCCAAGATTGGCCTCAATGCGGTGGATATAACTTGGGACGATACTCATCTAGCGCTCAGTCAAGAACAGCGTAAAGTCTTAGAGACGCTACTGAACAAACACGAGAACGTGTTCGAGTCAAATGGACAACCAGCTAAGGATACCGTGCACCGAATAGACACGGGCACTAAGGGTCCGATTTCTGTACCACCTTATCGCCTGTCTCCACCACGAAGAGATATTTTGTCAAAAGAAATAGATAAAATGCTGAAGGCAAATATCATCGAATCTCGTACCACTCCATGGGCTGCTCCAGCCGTACTGGTTCCAAAACCTAGTGGTGAAATTCGAGTCTGCGTGGATTATAGACGCCTTAACTCCATAACGACACCCGATACCTATCCGATTCCTCGAATCGACGATTTGTTGCATGAAGCGAAACCTACGCCATTCATGACAAGTTTAGACCTCAAGGCTGGTTACTGGCAAATTGCCGTCGCTGAAGAAGACAAGGAGAAGACGGGTTTCATCACTCCTTTCGGGATTTATGTCTATAATCGCATGCCTTTTGGTTTGCGCAATGCCCCAGCCACTTTTCAGCGAATGATCGACAAAATTCGGGTAGACCTGGCCAATGTGAAAATGCTTGCTTACCTTGATGATCTTATAATATTCTCTCCAACCTTTGAGTTGCATATGACGGACTTGGACCAGGTGTTTATGAAACTTAGAGAGTATAACCTGACAGCACACTTACGCAAATGCAGATTTTGTTGTTCGACAATCAAGTACCTAGGCCACTACATAACGCCGGAAGGTCTAAAGGTAGATCCCGAAAAGACCTCAGCAATAATGAGTCTTCCAACCCCGACATCACTGAAACATTTAGTGTCGTTCCTTCAAACATGTTCCTGGTACCGCCGTTTTATTAAGAATTTCTCGCAAATTGCCGAGCCACTTTCCAAATTAACCAAGAAGGGTATTTTGTGGACCTGGACAAATGAGCAACAGAGAGCATTCGAGGAATTAAAATATCGGCTTACGACGGCACCCGTGCTTTGCCAAGCAGATGAGACAAGACCATACACCATCAAGACCGATGCGAGTGGGTATGCCATAGGGGCCGTTCTCATACAGGGGGAGTCCGACAGTGAGCACCCCGTAGAATATGCCAGCCGATTGTTAACTTCAGCGGAGAGGAATTACTCGACAACAGAGCGAGAAGCACTTGCGGTTGTGTGGGCAGTGAACAAGTTTCGTGGGTATATTGAAGGAGTGCCGACTGTCATAGTGACCGATCACCAGGCATTGAGGTGGCTCATGTCCTTAAAATCACCTACCGGCCGCTTAGCAAGATGGGCCTTACAATTACAGGCGTTCGACATCACAATTAAGTACTCACCAGGCAGGACCAATATTGTCGCTGATATGCTTTCCCGACCTTCCTGCAATGAAGACACAAACTCCAGTTGTGAAGTTTGTAGTGTATCCATCAACATGCCTACTCGTAGTACAAAAGAAATACGTGAAGAACAGCTAAAAGATGCGTTTATCGCTAACATCATAAAGGCATTTGAACTGGGTGAAGGCACTGAAAATGCTACCTACTGGAGGAACAAAGGTTATCATATGAACAACGGTCTCCTATATAGGCTGTCTGTTGATTCAGATATGGAAGAGGCTCAACTTCTTGTCCCTGAGCATGAATGGGCTAACATTTTGACTGCCTACCATGACGATCCATTAGCTGGTCACAATGGCGTCGAGAAAACGTATGTTCGGATTTCCAGAAGATACTTTTGGAAGGGAATGAGGAGATATATAGAGTCGTATGTGAAGAATTGTATTGTATGTCAACGATACAAGCCTTCTAACATGAAACCCGCTGGGTTACTGCAAACTAGTGCAATGAATCGTCGTTTCGAAGCGATATCATTCGACTTGTTTGGGCCTTTGCCCCTATCCAACGACGGGAAGAATTGGATCCTTATTGTGGAAGACTGTGCCACTCGTTGGGTTGAGCTGTTCGCCTTATCAGGCGCAACTGCAGAGATATGCGCCGAGACTCTGATTACGGAAGTTTTCCTACGGTATGGTGTTCCCCGAAGGATGACTAGTGACAACGGGACACAGTTCGTTAGCGCAATCATGCAACAGGTTTGCTTTTGCTTCCAAATCAAACATTCCTTCACCGCAGTATACCACCCAGAAGCCAATCCGGTCGAACGAAGAAATAGAGACTTGAAGTTACAACTAGCTATATTGGTGGGCGACAACCATCGAAGCTGGCCTGACAAGCTCCCTAGTATTCGTTTCGCGATGAACACTGCTCCATGTTCAACAACAACGTTTAGCCCGGCGTATCTCACCTTTGGCAGGGAACTTAGAGCCCCACGGGACAATGAAAATGATTTTAGAGAGGTAGTAAATTCAGAGAATTTCATTTCTGAAATAATCCCAAAACTTCTGCTTATCTCCGATACCATGCAAAAGGCACGGGAGGTCCAGGAGATGAAGGAAGAAAAGCGTAAGGAATATGTGGATAAACAACGTAGGCAAAGCCCTAATTACAAACCAGGTGACTTTGTGTTAGTGGAGATGCACCCACTGAGCAAGGCCGCAAAGGGATTCAGCTCCAAGTTTTCCCCACGTCGGGACGGGCCATATCTCATCAAGGAGAAGCATGGTCCCACGTCTTATAAACTGAGTAATGTGACAGAGCCTGATACTATTATTGGCGTGTATCACACCTCAGCCTTACGACCATTCCACGGTACTAGTGTGCAGCCTCCAGCACCTACTCAGCCACTGCGTAAAAGAGGGAGACCAAGGAAGAACTAAACTACCAGTTTCTTCGTCGGGACGCCTTCAGAACCTGAGGGGGAGTATGTAATACTACATCAAGAAGTTCATGCATCGACAACTAGATGGCGCCACCGTCGAATTAGATGTCGATGTTGAGATTCTCCATAACTTAATAAAACCAGGAGGTTTCTTTTGTTTGTCAATCTACTTTTAGGCTTGTCACAGCTTCTAATTTTGGCTTCCACTGCGTGGGACTAATATTGGGACTGGGACATTCATAATAGCTAGGTGACGAGTATAGGTAGCTTCCACTTTGTGGGACTAACTTTACTCGCCAGACTCCGTAATTGTTTAGCTTAGGAATTACTTTTCTTTAATAAAATTACATAGCACTCTTCGCGCCTTTAATTCAGCGTCAAGTCCCGGTAGCACATAACCAGTGTATCCCCAACCATCTTACAACTGTGATTATGTACCTCAAGAGACTGATTAATTATAAACATTGACTGATTACATTTGTGTTTTAAATTAAGCATCTTACATCCCAAAACCCTTAGCTATACGGTTTTAGACCGGTCTCCCCTATTTACTATGACGAAGTGACATTAGCTACTGTCAATTTACTTCGTATAATTAACAATTCGAGTATACGCCTCTACGCCAACGGCAAAGTTAGAGCGAACGGGTAGTACAGAAGATATCATGTCTAATGACGTAGGAGCAAGCGACGTAACTTATTGTAGTATTTGTTGTCATAGCGGCAACAGAAATACATCATCTGTGAAAACTTCAGCTCTCTAGGCATCACGATTTCTGAGATGCTGTATCTGAAAGAAAAAAAGAAAAATAAATAAATTATTTTTCTTTCTTTCTTTCAGATACAGCCTCGTGACGGACAGACAGACAGACGGACGGACGACGAATTGTTATGAATAGGGTCCCGTTTTTCAAAGGCGAGGCTGAAGTGTCCGCTAAAGTCTGCCGAGAGCCCTGGGACATCCTTCCGAGGGCTTACCCGGGACTCCCGGCCTTAGACAATTGTAAGAAATCGTGTGGTTTAGTCGGTAGGAGTCCGGCATAGCATCCATGTAGGATTTGCACACTTAAAAAAAAGGGTCCCGTTTTTACCCTTTGGAGACGGAACCCTAAAAATGTAGCTCAAACAAACATTATCTTACTTCTTACTAATATTATAAATGCGAAAGTTTGTGAGTGTGGATGTTTGTTACTCTTTCACGCTCAAACCGCTGAACGGATCGGGCTGAAATTTGGTACAGAGATACATTATAGTCTGGAATAACACATAGGCTACCTTTTATCCCGGGAATAACTTCCCGCGGGAACAAATTTTACGCGGGCGAAGCTGCGGGCATCAGCTAGTACAATATACTATTACATAAATTAAATTAATTTATGCATATTGATATATTTTGTTCTTATCACTCTTTGAGCATCCAAAGGTTGGGTGGAAGAGATGGCAGTTGCTGTTATCTGTTACAATTATTGTGCAGTTCATTGTTTTGTTATTACAGTAACATTATTATAATAATTTGAAGCTCTCGTGGCCCGTAATACTCTGGGCCTATCTTTCCGAGAGGGCTTCTTTTTTCTTTTTTTAACGTGATGGGAAATCCATCATGGATGCAATGCCGGACTCCTACCGACTAAAAAACCTCACGTAACGCCCAACAGCCTATATGGTTGGCTAATGGCTTATGTATGGCTTACCCGGGGCAAGACCTCGGAAGGATGTCCCAGGACTCACACAGAGCCACGGCCGCCACTGCGGCCTCGCCTAGGGGGTGGTTCGGCCTTCGAGTGTTATTCCGCGTCTTTGGGGGGTATCGGGTGTGATCCCGCTTCTAAGAGGGGGCGTGCGTGAATTCCTCACGTCACGCTGCATTCATTTCCGAGAGGGCTATAACTTGGCTAAAAGAGCTGGCTAGGGCCGTGTCGGCTAGATGTGTCGTGCGGTGTTCCACAGGGATGGAAGGACCAGAGGACCGCTCCTGCGGAACATCGGTTACGACTGGGTGCTGCGTGGTCCGTTGCTCAGAGGGATCCGCGTAACGTGTTACGCCTACGAGAACCAACGCTCCGAGACGCAGCACTAAAGGCCACAGCAGGGGTTGCTCAAGTCGTGGGTCGGATTCGGCGGCTGGGTCTTGAGTCCCTTCACAAATCCGAGGCTCTGTGCTTCCACGAACCTCGGATGGGGCTACCTGCAGGATCCAGCTTACAGGTAGGGGGCGTCAGCATCAGCATCGAGCCCTCGATGAAGTATCTGGGGCTCGTACTCGATGGCCGTTGGAACTTTGGATACCACTTCCGAAGTTTGGTCCCAATACCAACAACAGTTGATGCCCAACATGCTCCCTACAGGATACCCGGGGATTGTACGTAGCATGGCCCTATACGGGGCCCCCGTATGGGCGGAGACCCTGACGGCCAGCAATGTGGCTAGATTGCTTAGACCACAGAGGGCGATGGCCGTCATGGTGATACCGAAGGATTTCAGGTGAGGCGGCATGTCTTCTAGCCGGGACCCCTCTATGGGACCTGGGAGCGAGAGCGTCACTATTTAAATGGCGCAAAAAGGCGCTGGAGAGGGGCAAAGGCCAAGAGGGGGTAAAAGTAATTGAGAAATCGAGGCTCGACGGTCCCAGCTCCACCAGGAAACCGTGGAGACATGGAAGGTGCGACTTGAGCCGCCAGGTCCTCGTGGCAGGTCTGGACGTGAACACTCTCTCGTTGGAAACCACGGTGCGAACCTTGATCTCCAGCGGGAGTAGTGGGACTGGAAGGAAATCTCGAAATGAAACCGCTTGTCAGTAAAATTAAAATTGTTAAGCCAAGTTGAAGGCCTTATGGGCGGCTTGAAAAATTTCAACTGCGAGTCGTCACGACCAACGCCTGTCCATTTCAACACGGGCAATAGCCTCACCACCTGTTACGTGGGACATAAAATTATAAGGTGACATATAGATGTAAACTATGCCTCTGAGTACCCCTTTGGGGATAAAGGCGTGTCTATATGTATGTTGTATGCAACAAAATATTTGTGTTTCTTGACTGCATCTGTGGCGCAGTCGGTAGTGTAACCGCCTGCTGCGCTGGAGATCCTGGGTTCGATTCCTGGCTCGTTCCGAATATTTGTGTGATCCACATATCCATGAAATATATAAGTATGTCTATCAGTCGTCTAGATTCTATAGCAGAAGCTTATATTAGCTTAATTTGGGTTAGATGATGTTGTGTGATATTGTCCACAAATATTTATTTACTAGCTGACCCCGCGCAACTTCGTTTGCGCCACATAAGAGAGAGTATTACCTGTTCCCGTCTCATTTACTCCCGTCTCGTTGCGTTTACTCCCGTAGCGTCTCGTCGTTAATATTCAATACCACGTGAGAGAGAGAGAGAGAGAGAGAGAGAGAGAGAGAAAGGTTTCTCGTCGCGTGTACTCCCGTCGCATTATTTTTAAGAACAATTTCGTTTATGAAAGAGGTATCCCATGGCATTATTGTAGAAAAAAATTGATTGCCATTAAAATGGTTATTGTGCACCAACCCAAAGATAGACACATGCTATCGCGCAGTTTTTTTAAACCTTTTTAAGAAAAACAATTTCGTAGTACATATTTTTTACATAACTATAAATATTTACGCAGCACACGCAAGGAAACTCTCAAAAGGAATACCTTTTCCCCCGTTTTTGAAACATTTACTATTACTGCTCCGCCCCTATTCGTTGTAGCGTGATGCTATATAGCCAATGACACTCCACAATAACATAGCTTTCTTATGGTGAAAGAATTCTTAAAATCGGTTTAGTAGATCCCGAGATTACCCCTTACAATTTAACAAATATACAAACACACAAACTTTACTTCTTTACAATATTAGTATAGAAGTATAGATTATTTTTGGTAGGATATCCTACGTGCGTGAAACCGACTCGTTTTTTTCAGTAGCCTACAATACAACGTAGTGTGTAATTGTATGCCCTGTATTAAATAACAGAGATATGCAACCTTGATAATACACTCGAGAGCAATGAATCCGGGTCACTTAAAGAATGTTAAAAATCTCGGAAACTAAAAATGATAGGTTAATGCAATAAATTGTATTTAATAGACAATGTAATACTCCTTAAATGAAAGTAAAAAAAATATGAGTCACCATACATTTTATTAACACAAAATTACATAAAGAAAAAACTGCCGATCTCTCCTTAAAACAAAAATAGGAAACATGAAATTTTTGAACTTTATTACGATTTTCTTGAATTTTAATACTTCGTATTGCCTCCTCGTGCTTCCATTACTGCGTTTACGCGGTTTGGCATGCTGTACACCAAGTTCCTTATACGATTTTGGGGAATATTCTCCCATTCCTCTGTGAGAGCAATTTTGAGCTCACGAAGCGTGATTGGGGGAGGGTTTCGTTGTTTTACGCATCTGCCTAGCTCGTCCCAAGCATGCTCGATCGGGTTGATATCCGGGCTGCGCGCTGGCCACTCCATACGAGTAATGTTCATCTCTTGAAGGTAGTCATTCACAATCCTACCTGTATGAGGTCGGGCATTGTCATGCATAAATATAGCATCCTCACCTAAATTGACCATAAATGGACCAACGTGATCATTGAGGATTTCTTCCACATATCTTACGCTAGTTAAAGAGCCGTTTTCTATGATCACCAGCTCTGTGCGACTTTCAGAAGAAATTCCGGCCCACACAAGTACAGACCCACCACCGTAGGCTACTTTTTCTTCGATGCATGCTTGCTTGAATCTTTCCCCTGGTCTTCGATACACTCTGTGTCTTCCATCGTGCTTGTAGAGCATAAATTTTGATTCGTCGGAGAACATAACTTTTGACCAATCTTCAATACTCCAATTTACGTGGCTCTGGGCATACCTTAGTCTCGAAATACGATGCCCACGCTCCAGTTTAGGGCCGTTTGCAGGTCTAAGGGGTTTTAAGTTAGATTCAGCAAGCCGACGTCTTACTGTCCATGCACTTGGGTTACTTCCTCCGAGGCGTCGAAACTGATTGGTGAGTTCAGTTCCTGTGAGAAAGCGATTTCGAAGCATGGTGTTCACCAAGTATCGGTCTTCTCGTGCTGTGGTACACCTGGTTCTGCCCGTTCCTGGTCTGCGTAGGTTAGAACCAGTTTCTTCGTAACGTCGGAGAACTCTTTGTACTGTTGACAGCGACACACCGACAGTCCTGGCTGTATCGCGCTGACTCCGGCCGGTTTCCAGCATTGTAAGTATTCTGGTGCATTCTTCAGGCGTAAGCGACATAATTTCAGCTTGATTAATGAATATAGAGCACTATCAACATGGTTTATGTACCCACATAAATGACAGATTACAAACAAAAGCAACACCAAATGCTGTAATTTCGTAGTTCCATCTTCGAAAGTGGCCCTTTTTCAAATTTGATTTTTTTATGATATAACTTTACAATAACTAAGAAGTTTTAATACCTTCATTTAAGGAGTATTACATTGTCTATTAAATACAATTTATTGCATTAACCTAGCATTTTTAGTTTCCGAGATTTTTAGGATTCTTTAAGTGACCCGGATTCATTGCTCTCGAGTGTAATGCTCATCCGGTTTCCAAAGAATAGTCACAATGATCTTTGCATTTCTTGGGCAATTAAAGTAAGTAAGTACCTAGTACTTCTGATGGTCTAGTGGTTATGCCTAGTACCTAATTACTAAAATCTAGCCACTGCGACTTGGACTCAAGCACGGAAGGCTCCGTTCCAAAAAAACGTTTGTTGTATAGGATCCCCACCCTTTTTTTTTTTAAACGTGAGGGAAAATCCGTTTTGGATGCTACGCCGGACTCCTACCGACTAAAAAACCTCGCGTTACGCCCAACAGCCTATGGTTGGGAGCCCCGGGTAAGCCCTCGGAAGGAATTCCCAGGACTCCCAACAGACCCACGGCCGCCACTGGGGCCTCGCCTAGGGGGTTGTTCAGGTGCTATCCCGCGTCTTTGGGGGGTTTCGGGTGTGATCCCGCTTCTAAGGGTCACGCTGCCGTCATGGGCCTGCTTCTGTAAGGGGTCGTCCATTAATCACGTGAGGCTCGAAAGGGGTGTCTGACAAAAATCTCGAAACATCACCAGGGGGGGTGGGGGGTGTAGTGAGATATCACGTGTATTTATTTCGAACAGCAACTTTACATCCCGGAATTTGAGATTATGTGATTTCTGAAAAACAAAACCTTGAACAGGTATTAAAACTTGTATGGAATAATTCATAAAGCACTTAATTCCTTTCTTACATCAGAAATTAATTGAAATCGGAATACCAATGCGTTGATCTCTAAATTGAATTGAATTGAACACAAAACTCATTTTTTTTCATCGTGTCTCCCAAAGGAACCGCGCAGAATATCGGCATCAATCCGATCAATAATAATCTCAAAATATGTCAGTATTATTTAAAACTAGCTGATGCCCGCAGCTTCGCCCGCGTAAAATTTGTTCCCGTTGTCGCTTCCCGCGGGAACTTATTCCCGGGATAAAAAGTAGCCTATATGTTATTCCAGACTATAATGTATTCCTGTACGAAATTTCAGCCAGATCCGTTCAGCCGTTCGAGCGTGAAAGAGTAACAAACATCCACACTCACAAACCTTCGCATTTATAAAATTAGTAAGAAGTAAGATGGTATTTGGCGTGATACAGAAAGACATACAAAAAAAAACTGTTTTAGCTTCTTATCTTACATCGGGGGCTGACGAAGTCAGCAACACTTCGACCCAGTGGGATCTTTTGTGTTTGCCCCTACCTTAATGTTTCTTACTCTTTGAAGAAGTGGTCTATTAGCGCGGTGATCCCACTAAGAGGAAGAAACCTGTATTCTTCCGGTTTGGGATAAGCATTCCCAAGGAGGCTCATACGCTTCGCTGCTAAGACGTCGCATTCGCACAGGATGTGCTCCATAGTTTCCCTGACATCACCGCAGGCTCTGCAGTCGTTATTTGAAGTGATCTTCATTTTAAAAAGCATGTCGTTTGTTCCGTAATGCCCTGTAAGGGCACCAACCACAGCTCGAGCTTTGCTTCTTCCATTATTCAATATAAATTTTGAAGCCTCATTGGTTCTGCTACTTATGAATTTCTTCGAATGTAGAAACCCTTGACTGATATCCCACTCTTGCATGTGTTTATTATCAGCATAATCCTTAGCGGCCTTTATGAATGTGCATGCTGGTAGGCCCATACATGGTTCAGGTCCAAGCATGGCATTTGCCGATCCTGTCCTAGCTAGCTCATCGGCCTTCTCATTTCCTTTTATTCCTACATGGCCTGGGACCCAGAGCAGTCGCAGCTTGTTCCTGCGGCCCAGTTTGTTTAGGGTTTTCACCGCATTCAGGACAAGTTTTGAGTTGACCTTGTAGGAATTTAAGGCCTTTAGTGACGCTTGACTGTCGCTAAGAATGTAGATGGTCTTGTTCTCTACACTCCTTTTCAGATTTTCCTCTGCGCATGCTATGATGGCATACATCTCGGCCTGGAAGACCGTGGTGTACTGACCCAGGCTGCTCCAAAGTTGTGAAGATTCTGAGTAAATACCTGCTCCTGTACCAGATTCCGTTTTTGAACCGTCTGTGTACCAGATGAGGCAGTCTGCATCTGGTGAGCGCAGTTCCTGCTTCCAGTCTTCCCTTGTGGGGACATGTATTTTGAAGTTTCTTTTGAAGATTTTTATGCACGGCATAGCGTCGCTAATCATATGCATCTTCCTTTGAATCTCTTCATTAAGCTCCATTTTTGTATGCCACGTTGTTGGCCTATTGCAGTTAAAAGCGCCTGCCGTTTTTAGTCTGTATAAGGTTTTGATCGCCTCCTGTTGTATGAAGATGTGAAGAGGGGTTAAGTTTAGTATTATATCTAACGCCTTTGTAGGCGTGGACTTAAACGCTCCTGTGATAGCCATAGTGGCCATCCTCTGTAGTTTGCCCAATTCTTCCACGCACGATGTTAGTTTGCTTCTTCTCCACCATACAACACTGCCGTAGGTTAAAATTGGGCGAACCATAGTGGTGTAAATGAAGTACAGTACCTTGGGCTTCAGGCCCCAGGTTTTGCCATACGCCGATCTACACATATTGAAGGCTCTCATGGCTTTTTCTGTCACCTTCTTGGCATGCAGATTCCATGTGAGCTCTTTGTCTAAGGTCATACCAAGGTATTTCACGTTGGTGGACCATTCTAACTCTGTGTCAAATAAAAGCAATTTCTTTAATTTGCTCAACCTCTTCTTTCTTGTAAAAGGAAGAATTGTAGTTTTGCTGGGATAAATGGTTAGATGATCTTCAGCACACCATTCCTCCACATCCTTCAAAGCTTGTTGCAGAAGTTCCGAGACAATTTCCGGAAATCTACCGTTGATCATGACAACTATGTCATCTGCATATCCCACAGCGAAGCATTCCCCTCTATTCAGTTTGGTTAGGAGGGAGTCTGCTACCAGACACCACAGTGTGGGGGACAATACCCCTCCTTGAGGGCATCCCTTGGTCGTTGTGGCGTGAATTTCATCTCCTAATAGAGATGACCTTACTCTCCTGCCCCTCAGCATGAAGTCAATCCATTTGCAGAGGGTGGGGTCAATGCCGTGTTCTTTTGCGGCTTTCATAATCGATTCGAATGTTGTGCGGTCAAATGCTCCCTCAATGTCCAGAAACGCAGCCGCACAAATCACTTGACCATCAATAGCATTCTCTGCTCTCTCAACTACGTGGTGCAACGCAGTTTTGGTTGATTTTCCGGTTTTAGCTTCAGTATCGGATGTAATTTAAGTTACATAGATACCTAGAATGTCTAGCAAAAAAATATCTTGGAAAATAAGTACCAAATATATTTGACGTACAGATTTTCGACTCTTTATAGCTTTATTATAAGTTATATATATAAGGCTAGTTGATGCACGCAGCTATGACCCCGTCCACCGATGATCATTTGGGGGAAAGCCGCTCTCCTTGTTCCGGAGATGCCTTCAGAGCACAACCGCTCACCGCTCTCTACCCTCTCTGCTTCCAGAGAAGCGCTCGAGAGCGGTGCAATGCGGGCGAGAACCCCGGAAGTATTGGGAGCCCCCAGCCGGGCCGGGCCGACGTGAATAATCTTTGGATATCCATGCCGGCTGTAGGATGAGGAGGGACACCGCGGGGTTTAGTATGGTCCCTTTCCGGGACCCCCACAAACCGTCACGGCTGCCCCCGCAGCTAGAATGACGGTGCCCAACCGCATGCCCCCGCATGACCAAAAATAACAATCAGTATCTATTATGTAATGTAAACGAAGTTGCGCAGATTCACTAGTATATAGAAGTATAGATAGATTATAACAATAGAGACTTTTATGAATAAAATTTAAAAAAAACTTTGTAGTTACTAAAAATACACGTGATTCGGCCCAGAGGGGGAGGGGTAATCTGAAACCTCACCAAATATCACCAAGGGGGAGGGGGGGTCCAAAAAATGCCCAAAAAAACCTCACGCGATTAATGGACGACCCCTAAGGACAGTGAGCAGTCCTCTCACCGTCCTCAGGCCCCCGGTCATGGAGGCCGATAGTCCTCGGCGATAGGAACCCCCTTTAAATATTTATATTTTTTTGTTTCTAGTATTTTATGTTATAGAGGCAACAGAAATACTTACATCTGCTGTGAAAATTTTAGTGGCCTAGCTATCAGGGTTCATGAAAACCCATACAACCTGACAGTAAAGTATACATTTTACCTTTTGGGTACAGAACCCTTCTCAATCAAATCAGCCCATGGCAGTCAAAGACATGCCCTACGCACCGATTTTTGAAACCTATAAACTGCGCTAATTAGCAGCGTTGTTCGCACTGTTTGTGAGTCAAAACTTCGAGAGTAGGTACTCGACTTGCAATTGGAGTCCATACGCCTTCTCTTTTACTCTTGTTCTATCCGTATATTACTATTATGTGTGGTGACAATTACGTAAATAGTATTTATAAGTGAGTGTAGTCTTAGCAATGTGTGTGTTTGAGGATTGCTTTTGAAAGCTCGCTTGTTAGAGTACGGCGCGTCTACCTCAGTTTATATAGAAGTCTTTGGTCCAGACCTGCTACGAGGAGCTGGCGCTGTTCAGAGAAATTCCCGGACAGTGCAAGAGATTTAAAAAAAATCTAAGTAGGGTAAACCACCCAATTATTGGCACTTTTAGAATGAATTATTGGCACTTTAGTTAAGAGTATATTTCGAAAAATAAGGGAAACCTAGTTTATTTCAGTTCGGTGTTGCCCATTATGTAGTTGTAGGTATGCATTAAAAAGTAAAATAGCATTCTTTTTCTGTTAGAAATGGGCAAAATTACCTAAAGTGCCAATAATTGGAGGAGTGCCAACGATTGGGTGGTTTACCCTACCTATGCAGTTTTTATTTTCTCTAAAATCGATGACATGTTTCGTAAGAACAGATCTTTGCATTTTTTATATTTACAGTGTTGCCCATACTGACCGCTCCGAATGTAACACCCTGTATAGATAGATATAAATAAAACGCCCCAAAGCGTAGGTACCTTGAGTGAGATTGGAAATATTCATCGGTTATATTCGAAAGTTCCAACGGCTAGTTGGTTAAGTCTGGCTGCATTCCAGAAGACGCAGGTTCGATTCCCGCTCGAGATTGATAATTATTATTTACATTAAATTTGTGATTTTGTTAGTATACTTACTAATTGCTTTAAAATTGTTTTTCGAAGTATTTTAAATATGTGAAACTTCTTCTTCTTCACGCCAAATCCCTTGCGGGTTAGGCAGAAAGAACCGATCGCCACACGGCACGGTCCATACACACCTCACTTGCTCATGTGAAAGTTAAATAATGAAAACAGCGCGTAAATCCATAGATTCGTGGCCAGAAGACTTTCGTTCAAGTCAAAGGTGGCCCGTAGCTTTTTATTTATACCAATAAGGTGGCAGACAAGCATACGGCCCACCAGAAGGACCTTAGCCTATGGATGTTTGCAACACCAGAAGGGCCACATTCACTTTTTGCTGAAACTTTAATACTTCATAGAAAAAATTGCAATTTCATTTACACTCGAGAGCAATGAATCCGGGTCACTTAAAGAATCCTAAAAATCTCGGAAACTAAAAATGCTAGGTTAATGCAATAAATTGTATTTAATAGACAATGTAATACTCCTTAAATGAAGGTATTAAAACTTCTTAGTTATTGTAAAGTTATATCATAAAAAAATCAAATTTGAAAAAGGGCCACTTTCGAAGATGGAACTACGAAATTACAGCATTTGGTGTTGCTTTTGTTTGTAATCTGTCATTTATGTGGGTACATAAACCATGTTGATAGTGCTCTATATTCATTAATCAAGCTGAAATTATGTCGCTTACGCCTGAAGAATGCACCAGAATACTTACAATGCTGGAAACCGGCCGGAGTCAGCGCGATACAGCCAGGACTGTCGGTGTGTGGCTGTCAACAGTACAAAGAGTTCTCCGACGTTACGAAGAAACTGGTTCTAACCTACGCAGACCAGGAACGGGCAGAACCAGGTGTACCACAGCACGAGAAGACCGATACTTGGTGAACACCATGCTTCGAAATCGCTTTCTCACAGGAACTGAACTCACCAATCAGTTTCGACGCCTCGGAGGAAGTAACCCAAGTGCATGGACAGTAAGACGTCGGCTTGCTGAATCTAACTTAAAACCCCTTAGACCTGCAAACGGCCCTAAACTGGAGCGTGGGCATCGTATTTCGAGACTAAGGTATGCCCAGAGCCACGTAAATTGGAGTATTGAAGATTGGTCAAAAGTTATGTTCTCCGACGAATCAAAATTTATCTACAAGCACGATGGAAGACACAGAGTGTATCGAAGACCAGGGGAAAGATTCAAGCAAGCATGCATCGAAGAAAAAGTAGCCTACGGTGGTGGGTCTGTACTTGTGTGGGCCGGAATTTCTTCTGAAAGTCGCACAGAGCTGGTGATCATAGAAAACGGCTCTTTAACTAGCGTAAGATATGTGGAAGAAATCCTCAATGATCACGTTGGTCCATTTATGGTCAATTTAGGTGAGGATGCTATATTTATGCATGACAATGCCCGACCTCATACAGGTAGGATTGTGAATGACTACCTTCAAGAGATGAACATTACTCGTATGGAGTGGCCAGCGCGCAGCCCGGATATCAACCCGATCGAGCATGCTTGGGACGAGCTAGGCAGATGCGTAAAACAACGAAACCCTCCCCAATCACGCTTCGTGAGCTCAAAATTGCTCTCACAGAGGAATGGGAGAATATTCCCCAAAATCGTATAAGGAACTTGGTGTACAGCATGCCAAACCGCGTAAACGCAGTAATGGAAGCACGAGGAGGCAATACGAAGTATTAAAATTCAAGAAAATCGTAATAAAGTTCAAAAATTTCATGTTTCCTATTTTTGTTTTAAGGAGAGATCGGCAGTTTTTTCTTTATGTAATTTTGTGTTAATAAAATGTATGGTGACTCATATTTTTTTTACTTTCATTTAAGGAGTATTACATTGTCTATTAAATACAATTTATTGCATTAACCTATCATTTTTAGTTTCCGAGATTTTTAACATTCTTTAAGTGACCCGGATTCATTGCTCTCGAGTGTATTTGTAACAGAACTTACAGCCTAGGTAGTTTTTTGAAGTGAAACTTCTTTATCGGCGTTGGAAAAAATTTAGCGTCACGTCACGTTTTTTCGTTACGCGCCATCTTTGTTTTCGTCCCCACCACGGTGGATTCGAATTAAGAGTACTTTATCCAGGGATAGCATGTCGTTTGTAGATTTTTGGACTTTTGTACTTTGGGACTTTGGGCTTTTGGACTTTTGGGCTTTTGGGCTTTTGGGCTTTTGGGCTTTTCGGCTTTTGAGCTTTTCGGCTTTTCGGCTTTTGGGCTTTTCGGCTTTTCGGCTTTTCGGCTTTTCGGCTTTTCGGCTTTCGGGCTTTTCGGCTTTTCGGCTTTTCGGCTTTTCGGATTTTCGGCTTTTCGGCTTTCGGGCTTTTCGGCTTTTCGGCTTTTCGGCTTTTGGGCTCTTGGGCTTTTCGGCTTTTCGGCTTTTGGGTTTTTGGGCTTTTGGGCTTTTGGACTTTTGGACTTTTGGACTTTTGGACTTTTGGACTTTTGGACTTTTGGACTTTTGGGCTTTTGGGCTTTTGGGCTTGAAAAATAAGGTTATGAAGAAGTTTCACTTCTTACGTGTGTACACTAGTAATAGTACACGCACACATTTTTTTTATATATTAAGTTCGCCAAATTGACGTCGCCAGCCTGATGGAAAGCCGTGGCGCATCTAGCGATTCCACTCTCACAGTCCGTAAGACTTCTGACAGTGGTTCTCAAGTTTGGCGGCCCTGTGATGTGCCTCTTCACGCTCCGCTTGAAGAACCCGGTGTTGTAAGATGAGGGAAACACGTGTGCGGGCAGGTAGATCCAGGATTTTATAGTTCGACAACGGAACGATTTTGAATCGCTCAGTTCTGGCGAAGATTCTCTCCACTGTGTTTGTTATCAATAAGACAAAATACAGTTTCTTTTTAAGTCTTATTAACCTTGATAATAATTTAAGATAATAGAGAATCGTATGACGATGTTTATACTACAGAGGAGTTGATAATCATTTAATAGCATAACCAGACATATTATCAAATTAACAATAAACATTTCTAGACCCTGTGGTAAGTCATGTAAGTCTGTTAGTCTGTCTGTGGCATCGTAGCTCCCAAACGGATGAACCGATTTCGATTCTGTTTCTTTTGTTTGAAAGATGGGTTAGGGGAGAGCACAGAAATCAGAAAAAAACTTTTTTTATAAAAAGCTATGTTTTATAAAAATCGGATAAGCCATTTCAGAGATATGAGGGGTGAAAGTGGTGATGAAAAATTGAATGTGTTCAAATATACTCGTGTTGGGTATCAAATGAAAGGTCATAACGTATACATCACGATACCGCAAGTTTTATGAAAATCAGTTTAGTCATTCGAAAGATATGAGGAGTGGAATGTATTTCTAATTCTGTAACCACACTCCGCGCAATTCGCATTAGCTCTGAATAATTGTTGATAGACTATACGTATGTAGATATGATATTAAAAACCATAGGGGTTCCTATAAAAAGCATGAAATAAAAAAATTAATAAATAATTTAAAAAACCGACTCACAAAAAAAGAACAATAACAAAACCTGTAAAAAGTAAAAAAATAACTATTATATTATGACCTATCTACGCTAAGTATTGGACATTTATTATTATTATAGGTAGCTATAATATTTACGTACCTATTCATATTTTTTACTAACAGTTTGTCTCGTCTTACAATCCCGGGTTCTTCAAGAGGAGCGTGAACACACACAGGGCCGCCAACTTAAGGACCACTGTCGAAAGTCTTAAAGACTGTGAGACTGGCCCCCAATCGCTAGATGCGCCACAGCTTACCATCAGGCTGGTGGCGACGTCAATTTGGCAAGATAATTATTTAAAGAAAAAATACTTGGCCGTGAGACGAAATGTAAACAACATTAAAATACATTTTTTTACATTTTCATTACTTTCCAAAATATACATATAATACAGACGGCATGTCCAAATTATCCTACATACCTACCTATCTACACCAGTTTTGATAATAATATTTCTTTTGTTGCAGTGATAATGCTTCTGTTGGTGACATTCATTCTCAGTATGATAGGAACAGTATTTTTCTGTTTCACAAACGCTGTCAACGACGCCATTTTATCTGTAAGTACTGTCAAATTTTATTTTTTGTAATCCGTGGGCTTAATGAAAGACCTGCAAAAATCGCCAAAAATGTTTTTGTATGGGAGTCCCTTACCCTTAATTATTTTTATTTATCCCGAAGAGAAAAAGTTTTATTTTATTTATCCAATTAGCCAATTAAAGGTTGCGAGTATAAGCCCCGCAAGTTGGTAATGCGCTGGAACCTTGTCATAATGACAGCTAAGTGACGTCATCGTGACAGTGGGACGATTGTATGGAGAAAAGGGCGAAATTAATAACTCAACAAATATTGAAAAAGGAATTGCTTTAAAATTTGTAACAGTCTCTATATTAAACTATCTTTATATATAAAGTAGAATAACAAATTATTTATAAATATTTTGAACATAAAAAAAAAAAAAAACGAAAATTATTTAAAATTATTCCTCCTGAGATTCTTCACTTTCAGGGTCGCTGAGATTTATCTGGGCAGGTAAATTAAAAGAATAAGAGGTTTCTTCAGATTCTGACAATTGCAGATATTATAATATTCACTTATATCTAAGTTTTTATGCTTAAATTTATTTCTATTGATTTTCCTAAGGGTACATAATTATGTTATGAGCATAACATTATTAATTAAATCTTTGTTACTATTTAATCGTGATGATTTTCTCGTATGAGAAAGGCGATTTTTCCGAAATTCTTTGTGTCTTGCTTCTAAAGCTTCTTCAAACAAGATTCCTGTAGGCAAATCAAAAGATGATAAATTATATCTGGACCATGAATTAATAGTTTATGCATGCTACTTGGCATATAATACCACTCATAATTTTCTTGATGAAGTTGTTTTGCATTATTAATTAGAATTTTGAAATTTTCCATATTTATTTTTTCTCCACTAGCAATCACTCTCAAAATTATATTCAAATTATTTATTAAATTCTCATTACCCCTGTTATGTTTGATGATAAGTTGCCAATACTAAAAAAAATGTTCGAGCGGTATTGCCATCGTTTGTTGTACCATAACCTGGCTTAGGAATATCAACATTCAACCCCATTTGGGACTTGAATGCCGCTTGGATAGCTCTTTTTCTTTCGAGAAATTGAGGTATTTTTTCAGCCTTAATTTTCCACGTTTTAAAAGGAAGTCTGTAACAAACATTCAAGATACATTGTCTTTCGAGAAATTGAGGTATTTTTTCAGCCTTAATTTTCCACGTTTTAAAAGGAAGTCTGTAACAAACATTCAAGATACATTGAAAGCATCTGATCCACAAATGTAACGAGGAGAGACCAAACTTGTAATGGTCCGTATTTGATGGCCGCTGACTAACGGAAGGCAAATTCATCTCAGTTGGTTTTGAACCACATGTGTAACAATTTTGGACATTCTTTTATATGCAATAGTTCCTGTACCTATTTTATTCGCCAGTAAAACTTTCTTTTCGTTTTTAGGACTCAGTAGCCAAGTTTCGAAAAGGTCTTTATTTTTAATAGGTTGACTTGATCCTATAAAATGCAAACAATTATCAAGTCTGCCAGTTTCCGCGGAAAAAATTACTGTCAAGTAACAGTAGACAAGTACCTGAACTCGAAAAAATAACATTTACAGAAAGGGTTTGTGATGTATTTTTAAAAACTCTCGTCAAAGTAGAAAAAAATATTTCATGAAGAATCTAAGTTAACATCGTCTTTTACGAACTTCTAAATCGTGATATTAGTTATTGTATATTACTTACGATCAGTTACGTCCTCCATAGTAAAATTCAAAACTTAGAACAATACAGCTTACAATAAGAACTTCGTAATTATTAGTTGTTAGATGCACTTATTAACGTAGCGAATGACAAGATATTTACACGACAAACTACACTGAGTGATAACTCATTAACCAGGAGGGTTATATCCATTATTTCATGTTATTCATAGAGGGTATTTATCTATGTTAACTTGCCAATATTTTAAATCTACCTCCCTTTCTCTTGATTTTTTGATTTTTATGTATGGGACGTCCCACTGTGTGACGTAGCGCGAGCGCGCGCTGGCCTCGCGAAGCTGCGTACGGTCAGAGAAGCATGATTGACTTTGTGATAGTAGACGCAAGACTGAGAAAGAAAGTGCTAGACACTCGGGCGTACCGTGGCACCGGGATCGACACAGATCACTTCTTGGTAATTAGCCGGGTAAGGGGTCTGTTTCAGCGGTGGCGACATCGTGTGCATGAACCCGTTAGTGTACTAGAGCGAATAAAAGTTGAGAATTTACAAGAGTTAGGCATAAAAGAGGCATTTGTGAGTAAACTGAGTGAAAAATTTGAAAACCTAGATGAAATATGTGAGATTGAAGAATTATGGAAGCCGTTTAAGGAAGGACTTGTGGAAGTTGCGATTGAAGTGTGTGGAGTTAGCAAAAGACGACAAGGATGTATGGCAAAGGGAATGAGTGCGGAAGTTCTTAATGCGTTGACTGGCAAGAAGAAAGCATGGTTGGACTGGTTGGCTACAAAGGCCAATCAAAGAATGCAAAAGGCAACGGATGAGGATGTAAAAATGGCAAAGGATGAATATAAAAAGTATTAACGTGTTGCAAAAGAGACGATGATGAGAAAGAAAGAGAATGATAGAGAAAAATTTGATAAAAGGTTATCTGAAGACTTCCAACGGAATATTAAATTTTTTTGGAAGTCCATAAGAACAGTGAGGAGTCAGCAAACAATGTCGCCGCTCAATCACATCAGAAACCAGGATGGAAGTTTTGTAAGAGGAGAAGAATGTGTGCTAAAGAGATGGAAGGAATATTTTGAGAGTTTATTCGAAAAAGAAGTAGAACTGAATGAATTTGGCGATGAAAGCGAGTTAAGTATGGGAGAAATAGTGGAAGCGTTGAATTGTATGAAAGTAGGAAAGACTGCTGGTGAGGTGTAGTAATATAGTCTATGACAGACTTTAGTATAAATATAGTTACTTTGTATTTTAAGAGAGAGTAATAAATGGTAATCGTTCGAGAACAGTTGTTTCAATAACACAACTCCCCTCATGGCGACCCTTGCCATATTTGGGATCTGTGACGCGACGCGATGCACTCTCATTAAAAGTGAATAGCGAAATTGATAAAACATACCTAATAGAAAACAAAGCGTGTAATGTGTTTAACAAAATAATTTATAAACTTTTAAATCAAAATGTGTCGGTCCAACGTCGAAAAAGATACTGTGTTCGTAAATCAGAATGCTCTTGGTGAAAATTCTGCTCACGTTGAATAACTAATAAGCAAGTAATAGATTATGCATTTTATTCGGTGTTATGCTTGTGTATTTTGCATGGAAAAACTACAAAAAATGTCATCATTCCTGGATCCGGGACCAAATACAACAAAACAATTTCCGACGGTCATTTAACTCCTTCACCCGTTCCAGAACCAATCGTGAAGAAACAGAGATACGTATTCCAATGAAGTAATTAAAATAGTATAATTTTTGTATCGGTGCGTATTATGGTGTATCAATTTGTTTAACTATAAAATAAAGTGCTTAATTATGTGAATAAGTGCAAAATAAATAGAAGTGTTTTTTTTTATAATACCAATAGTTCGCGAAATTGTATAAAAACAATGGACAGAGGGACAATTATAAACTTTAAATGTAGTGTTAATTATCGTCTTATTATTAGTAATCTAAAATAGTTTAGATAGTGTTGTGTATCATTGTGAGAAGTATCAACTTACACTCGTGTCCCCTACTATTGCAACTCAATAAAGGACTATGGTATGTATTAATATATTATTTTGTATAGGGTTATGGAAGATGAATTATTATCATGTTTAGAGGAACTTAAAGTAATTAGAAAATATTCATCTTAAGTATAGGCTACAAGTAGCACATCAAGATGCTCGTAATAATCTAGTATTAAGTAAACAAAACCGTAAAGCTAATTATGATAAAACCACTAATAATATTACTTATGTTAACGGACAGTTAGTATTAGTTAAAAATGAGGTAGCTAATAAGTTAGATGTACAATGGCATGGACCATTTGTAGTTTTAGATGATTTAGGAGTTAATGTCAGAATATTGAAAAATAATAAACATTATGTCTTGCATAAAAATAGAACAAAACCGTTTGTATTATAAATGTAGATTAATGTCTTTAAATAACAAAGTTTTAAATTGCCTTTAAATATTTTAGTAAACACAAAAAAAAAAAAAAATGTTTACATTTTTTTTTCTTTTTCTCACCCCCGAGGTGAGGTGTAGTAATATAGTCTATGACAGACTTTAGTATAAATATAGTTACTTTGTATTTTAAGAGAGAGTAATAAATGGTAATCGTTCGAGAACAGTTGTTTCAATAACACAACTCCCCTCACTGGAATAGATCGGATTTCTGTCGAAATGTTGAAAGCTGGACGTGGCGTGGTAGCTTGCCAGCTGTACCGCCTTTTTAACTTTTGTTGGCGAAGTGGCAGAGTACCAGCAGAATGGTGTAAAGCTGTCATTGTGCCGCTTTACAAAGGAAAAGGGTCGCAGCAAGAGTGCAAAAACTACCGCGGCATAAGCTTGCTCAGCATCGTTGGCAAATTGTATGCAAAAGTGTTGATAAAAAGAGTGATGAATGAAACTGAAGGAAAAATGTGGGATGTTCAAGCAGGATTTATGAAAGGAAGGGGATGTACGGATCAGGTCTTTTCCTTACGATGCGTAGCTGAGAAAGTTTTGGCTAAAAGTCAAAAGGTCTATTGCATATTCGTGGACTTGGAAAAGGCCTATGACAGAGTGGTGAGGAATGAACTGTGGTCAATATTGTCCATGTATGGAGTGAACAGCAACTTGATACGGGCACTGAGGTCTCTCTATGAGGGTTCTAGTGCTTGTGTCAGGATCAACGGGGCCTGCACGGACTTCTTTCACATTGAAATGGGGCTGTGTAGCGTCTCTGTGGCTGTTTAATCTATACATGGATAGTTGTCTGAAAGAACTGCAAGAGAGTATGTATGGTTTAAAAATGAATGAACTGACCGTCAAATGCCTCCTATACGCTGATGATCAGGTGATATTAGCATCATCAGCGGAGGAATTGCAGCTGATGGTTAATAGTATGAATGAGGCTCTAAAAAGTAGAGGAATGAAAGTTAATGTAAACAAGACGAAAGTTATGGTTTTTGAAAGAGAAGAAAGTATGACGAATTGCTCAATCTTCATTGAAGGGCAAAGAGTGGAACAGGTGAAAGAATTTGTATACTTGGGTTCCAAATTTGTAAGGGATGGAAAGTGTGACCAGGATATTGAGCGAAGAGTTTTGGCAGGAAATCAAGTGAATGGGGCTAGTTACACCTTTATGAGCAGTCAAAATGTGTCTGCCAGGTTGGCTGTACATAGGGGAGTGCTCATCCCTACACTTATGTATGGTAGTGATAGTTGGGTATGGCAGAAGAAGCATGAAAGCAAAATTAATGCAGTGGAAATGAGAAGTCTGCGAAGTATAGCTGGAGTGACTTTAATGGACAAAAAAAGAAATAGCGTGATAAGGGAAAAATGTGGTATAACAGAAGATGTAGTGACTAAGATCGAAAAAGGGATGCTTAGATGGTTTGGACACGTGGAAAGAATGGATGAAAATAGACTGACAAAGCAGATTTATGAGGCGAGAATGAATGGGCAAACTGGTAGGGGTAAACCTCGGCGTACGCATGCCGATCAAATCAGAGACGTTCTGGAAAAAGGCAAGGTCAAGAGTACCCTTAACCGGCGAGCGTGTATGAAAACAGTTATGAAAGTAGAAGAAGCGAAAGTTGTATGTCAGGATTGTAGCAAGTGGAAAGCCATAGTCTCTGCTTACCCCGATGGGAGACAAGCGTGATTATATGTATGTATGTATGACTGCTCGATGGACATACGTCACCAAGTGGACTCCAAGATGGCCGCCAAGCGCAATATTAACGTGCGGGGCTTATATGTATTGATGACTACTTGGTTAAGCGTTTGATCCAGAATGCCAGAAGATGCTGGTTTCTAATTCTGCTTAAGATCGATAATATTTCCATAGGTGAAATTTATGATTTAAGTAATTAATTAGCATACTTAATCCCTCTGGGGAATCCTTCCGAGGACTTACCTGAGACTCCCAACCGAAGGCTGTTAGGTAGGATACGTGTGGTTTTTAGTCGGTAGGAGTCCGGCATAGCATCCATGTAGGATTTTTCTCACGTTAAAATAATAAAAAAAAACCTAAAGCCCGCTAGGAATACCTAATTTATTTTCAAAATTATTTCTAAACAAAAACTAAACAGTTTCTAAACATTGTGATCAAACATTAATGTTGCTAGTATTAAGGCTTCAGTATTCGACCTCGACAAATCCTAAGGCAATTCGAAGGATTGCAGCGTACGCTTTTGCCGGTTTTCATTCGATTCTAATACATTATATAACTGTTATAAAATCTGAGGGGTTTTAAGAAAAAATCTAGCCGTAAAATATTGTTCTAAAGACCCATATCTATTTTATGACAAGTTTTTATTAGGATTAAACTAATTTATTTAGATAAAAATATTTTTCATTTTTCGCGATCGATTTCGATCGAACAAAGTGTTCCTAATCGTGTTTTGAACCGTTAAAAAAGCAAGAGTATCTAATAAATTACAATAATATAGTTTTTTTTTTTTTTTTTTTTTTTTTTTTGACGCGGGGAACGCATTTACGCGCCTTCATCCCAGCTTCAGGGGCAGCTGGGATGGTGTGTGGGACTCCCGGCCCGGTCCGGAATGGACCGTCCTACCCACTAAACCCCGCGGTGTTCCTCCTCACCCTTTAGCCGGGCCGAGGGATATCAAAAGATTATTCACGTCGACCCGGCCAGGGGCGCCCCGTTAATTCGGAGCTCTCCTCGGGGGAGCCAGATGGGCGGCTCCCCAAAGCTCTCTAAGGAGCTGAAAAAACCACGCCTGCACCGCTCTCGAGCGCCCCTCTGTCATAGAGGAGTCAGAGAGCGGCTGGCGCAGGCGTGCGATAATGGGCACCACCGGAACACGGGGAAGGTGCCCACCGCCATGTGACCGTTGGAGGGCGGGGTCCCCCAACCTTACGCCCTCGGTCATGAAACAATCGGGGGACGTGCGCTAGCTCCTAGCGCAGGCGCCCCCAAACTGCATGACAGGGCGGGAGCATTTACCCAAACTCCCGCCCTTCCATGCAGTGCCTCTCATACTTCGCCACTATCGCCTCGCCAGCAAATGTGGTGGAGCGACAGCAGCAACACGATACAATCGGGGGCGCGCAGTGAACTCCTTACTGCGCCGCCCCCGAACTGCACGGCGAAGCGGGAGTATTTTCCATTACTCCCGCTCCCCCGCGCCTCCCTCTTTGCCGCCATCACCTCGTCAACTGACGAGGCAATAGCGGCCCAGCACTGCTGCTGCCGACCGTGTTGCTACTCACGACCGGCAGCAACACACACCACCGAGCACCCCACAGGTGGGCTGCTCCCGCCTCGGCCGGAATTTGCCAGAGTAGCACCACTCCCCCACAGAGGAAGGGGAGTGGTCGCTACTCCGTTGCCCAGGATGCACCACGAGGAGGACCCGACCCATTGGGGTCCCAAAGATGTTCGCAGGACCCCGCATCCCTACAATAATATAGTTTTATCAGATCAAGTCAAGGAATATTTCCTAGTAAAAGTTCATCCCAAGATGAGTCTCTTTCGAATATGCAAGCCTTTTTTTTTTTTTTTTTTTTTTGTTTAACGTGAGGGAAAATCCTCATGGATGTTATGCCGGACTCCTACCGACTAAAAAACCTCACGTCCCGCCCAACAGCCTGTGGTTGGGAACCCCGGGGAAGCCCTCGGAAGGATGTCCCAGAACTCCCAACAGACCCACGGCCGCCACTGCGGCCTCGCCCAGGGGGTGGTTCGGGTGCTACCCCGCGTCTTTGGGGGGTTTCGGGTGTGATCCCGCTTCTAAGGGGGGGCGTGCGTGAATTGCTCACGTCACGCTGCCGTCTTGGGCCTGCTTCTGTAAGGACGGTGAGCCGCCCTCTCACCGTCCTCAGGCCACCGGTCATGGTGGCCGATAGTCCTCGGCGAAGACACGTCGGCGGCGCCCAGGCCGCCGACTGCGGAACTCGGGTGGGAGAGTTCTCTCCCGTACCCGTCCCGCCGCCTCCTTCACGAGCATGACCTGCTCGCAGAAGGAGGCGGCGCAGTCCCACTTACTCCCGCTGGAGAGCATGGCTTGCACCATGGTCTCGAGCGAGAGAGTGTCCACGTCCAGACCCACTACGAGGTCCTGGCGATGTTGCGCCCACGCCGTGCACTCCACCAGCGTGTGGAACGCCGTGTCATCGCTGCGCTCCTCGCAGTGCTGACACTCGGCCGTGGTTTCCCGGTGTTTTCGCCACAGATACCTACCGAAGCTACCGTGCCCGGCAAGCATCTGTGTCAACCGGTAGGAGAGAGCACCGTGTCTCCTCTCCAGCCACTCGTCCATGACCGGTCTGACGGCCGCGATTGTGGCGAATCCCCCCTTTGGTTGCTCAAGTCGCACCTTCCATGTCTCCACGGTTTCCTGTTGGAGCAGGGACCGCTGGGCCTCGATTTCTCGATTAGCGGGAATTTGGCCCCGCTCCAGCGCCTCCTTGCGCCATCTGAACAGTGACGCAAGGGCTCTCGCTTCCAGGTCCCATGGAGGGGTCCCGGCTAGGAGACATGCCGCCTCACCGGAGATCGTGCGGTATCCCCTTATCACCCTGATGGCCATCACTCTCTGCGGGCTCAGCAATCTAGCCACATTGCCGGCCGTCAGGGTTTCCGCCCATACAGGAGCTCCGTATAGAGCTATGCTTCGCACGATCCCCAGGTACAGTCTCCTGTAGGGAGCGTTGGGTCCCCTGACGTTGGGCATCAGCCGCGCCAGTGCGGCTGATGCTCCCCTCAGTTTTGGGACCAAACTTCGGAAGTGATGTCCGAAGTTCCACCGGCCATCGAGTACGAGCCCCAGATACTTCATCGAGGGCTCGATGCCGATGCTGACGCCCCCTACCTGTAGGCTGGATCCCGCAGGTGGCCCCATCCGAGGTCCGTGGAAGCACAGAGCCTCGGATTTGTGAAGGGCGATCTCGAGACCCAGCCGCCGAATCCGACCCACGACTTGAGCAACCCCTGCCGTGGCCTTTAGTGCTGCGTCACGGTGCGTTGCTCCCCGCGCTGTAACGAGGGTGTCGTCAGCGTAACACGTTACGCCGACCCCTCTGAGCAACGGACCACGCAGCACCCAGTCGTAACCGATGTTCCACAGGAGCGGCCCTAACACTGATCCTTGTGGAACACCGCACGACACATCTCGCCGACCCGGCCCTAGCCAGCTCGGGTAAGTTATGGCCCTCTCGGAGAGATAAGCCCCGACAATTCGACGGAGGTAGGGAGGCACTCCATGATAGATAAGCGCCTCCCTGACGCAGCTCCAGGGCAAGGTGTTGAATGCGTTGGCGATGTCGAGAGACACCGCCACCACCACCTCACCCCGTGAAACTGCTTCCTCCGTCAGGCCTCTAATGCGCATGATCGCGTCCACAGTGGAGCGTCCCTGACGGAAGCCAAACTGACTATCCGCCAGATCAGGCCCCACTCGTGTGAGGTGCCCGACGAGGCGTTGTGCAATAATGCGCTCAAAGAGCTTGCACACCTCGTCGAGCAACACGATCGGCCGGTACCCTGATGGGGAGTTTGCCGGCCGCCCCGCCTTTCGGATCAAGACCAGTTTCCCTGTCTTCCAGGCCTTGGGAAACTGGCCTTTTTCGAGGCATGCGCTATAAAGACCTATAAGTCGAGGCCCAAGCTCCTCGAGAGCCAGAACCCATGCTCGGCCTGGAATGCCGTCGGGTCCAGGGGCGGTGTTTCTGCGGGATTTAAGCCGCAGGACAGCCGCCCCTAACTCACCCTCGGTGACTACGGGCACGTCGTTCTCGCTGCCTTCCGCGTTGGGCGCCTGAGACGGAGCCATGCGCGGAGGAATGTGTTCCTCCGCTCTCGACGGGAACAAGGAGTCCAGGACCGCCTCCAGCCGCTCCGGCTGGAGACTCTGGGTCAGTGGGGGCGCCTTAGGGCGTAATTTGCCTCTTACCATGAGGTACGGGCGCCCCCACGGGTTCCGCTCCAGAGTCTCCATCAGCTCTTCGCGGCCCAACTTTTTGGACCGCTTGATGGCGGTCTGGAGGGCCCTCTTGGCCTCCCTGTACCCATCGTAGAGCTCCGTCTCTCGGGCTGCCGCATCGTCTGGGCGGCGACGCCTCCGGCGAAACCTGGTGTACCGGCGGCGCGCGGTAACGCAATCCGCGCGCAACTGCGCGATTTCCGGCGTCCACCAGTACACCTGTTTCCTCGCCGGTCTGGGCCTAGCCCTGGGCATCGCCGCATCGCAGATGTGCGACATGGCTCTCCCGAACCACTCCACCTCGGTATCAACATCGGCAGGCCTGTCCGCTGTCGGAATCAAGGCCTGCACGATGGCCGCCTCCAGGAGAGCCTCCCGATCAAGGCGATGGAGTGCCCAACGCGGTTCCGGGGGATTCGCGATTGCTGGCTGCAGGTTAGGTGGAGGGGAGACGTCAAACCGAATATATCGGTGATCTGACGACGTCTCCTCCTCCTCCACCACACGCCATCCCTGGACACGGCGGGCGAGCTCAGGGGTCGCAAACGAAACGTCTATGACCGAGCTGAGCCCCCGCCGCGTCCAGGTTGCGACATTCCCCCGGTTCAGGATGACTAGGCCACGTGTAGTGACCCAGTCCTCCAGTATCCTCCCCCTGCCTCTGGTTTCCCGGGAGCCCCAAGCCTGCGACCAGGCATTGAAGTCTCCCAAGACCAGGACAGGGCGAGGCCGGCATGCAGCGAGAACGACGTCCAGCTCAGGGAGCCATAGCTCAAACTGATGCTGGTCGAGGCTCGGCGAGATGTAAACGGCCACGACAGCCACACCCTCATATTCCGCCGCGACGCAACCAGGGCCCCTAGCAATAAGCGCTAGGCGCGAGTCGTCCGCGCCGGTCCCCCCAAAGATAGTCGCCAGGCCGTCCAGATCCACCGGGCTTCCCGGGTGAACCCAGTACGGCTCGGCGACGACGACGATGTTTATCGACCACTGCCTGATGCTCTGGTACAGAAGGTCCTGAGCACCAGTGCAGTGGTTCAGATTCACCTGCAGGATGCGGATATGGGTGTCCATTAATGGACATCCATCTCCGCACCCTGCCGCGAGCGTGCACCCACACCCTCACCCCCCCGTGCGGACGGACGGGGCTTCGGCCTTGAGGCAGCGCAGGTCTTACTGCCCGCCCGGTGGTCGGCCTCCTTGCCCTCCGCCACGCATTTGAAACAGCGTGGCGGAGCGTCACAGGCAAGAGCCGTATGACCGGGCTGACTACAGCGGAAGCACCGGTCTCCGACGGTGACTTCCGCCGTACACTGCACTCCTACATGCCCCACGACCAGGCACCTAAAGCACCTGGCTTCGCGGGGCTGCAGGAGATGCACCTGCGCCCTCAAGAAGCCCCCAATAAGGAGGCTCCGTCCGTCCGCCACTTTCTGGGCCGCCGCGACGGGGCAACTCACGACTGCCGACCCGTGACCGGTGGGGCCAAAGCGAATTTCGCCTGACCTCACCTGGTCGGGAGGACAGCCGCTCGCCTCCACGACGGCGGAGATTATCTCCTCCGTCGTGGCCGCGTCATCCAGACCTGAAATGCGCAGACTGGCGCATTTGTTTGGTCTGGTGACGCGGACGTCGCCCGTGTCCAGCGACGCCCTCAGCTTTGCCGCTAGGGCATCAGCTTTGGGGCCGCTGGTGGCGCCAGGGACCTCGAGGAGGCGTGCTCCAGTGCGCGTCACCTTGCACCGGAGGCCTCCCTCAATCTCGAGGGCCTTGAGGTCGACTGAGGCTTTCGCCTGCCTCAGGACCTCGGCGTACCCCACGCCCTTCGCCTTGCCCTCTGTCGTCACCGTGATGACGACGGCAGTGGAGCGAGGAGCGCGGAGCCTCTTCGGCGCCTTTGCCGCGGCGGCCTTTGCCGCTTTGGCAGCCTCTTTAGACGCCTTCTTGGCGGCCTTTGCCGCCTTTTTGGCGGCCTTAGCCGCCTTCTTCTTTGCTCCCGCTACCTCCCAGACCCCCTCTCTAGAAGGAGTCTGGGGTGCAGCAGGAGCGCTGGCTGTGCTGGGAGAGGCAGGGTTGCAACCTCCACTAGGCGCCGTCTTCTTGGGGGCGGAGGGCCTCGGCTTGGGACCAGGATTCCCACTGGGTGCAGCCGTCGTCGCGTATGACGCGCCAACGGGTGCCGCCAGCGGCGGGCGGTATGCCCGGTCCTCAAGGACGCCGAGGCGTCGCTCGATGGCCTCCAGCATCTGGACCATCGTTGGTGTCGCCTTAGGTAGTGCACGGGGAGCGGGGGTTTTCCCACCCCGAGCCTCCCCGGCCTCCTGGACCAGCTGCGTTAGCTTGCCGATCTCCTCCCGCATCAGCTCTTGCTGCTTCCGGGAGTCGGCAAGCTCCTTCTCCAGGCTCGCCACCCGAGCCCGAAGCTTTCCCTCCTCGTTGGAGACGCTCCTCTCGAGGAGCTCCTCCAACGCCTTAGTGGCACCTGTGACGGCTTCTGTCACTACTTTCTTCTTGCCCGCGACATTCTTGGCGCCTTTCATAGCGTCAGAAATCCGGGCAAGAGCTGCGAGGAGCTCCCGAGCCTCCGGGACATCTTTATACCTGCCGCTAGGTAGTGGTGGGGCGTGCATCGTTGGATTTAATGACCGCTCCTTCAGCTTTTGGTTGGATCCTCGTCCTCTACCAGCAGCAGTAGCCTGTACTTTGGCCGGTAGGTCATCCTCGCTGGAGGAGATCGCACCCGGCCGTCGGAACAGACTTTTACCCGTTCCAGTCGATCGCGGCCTCTTTCTCCTGTAGAAACCAAAACCCTCGGTTTCAGTATCCATACTCAGGACTGACTCCGCGTCAGTCTCCGTGCGGTTTTCCGCAAGCTCCGCGTCCGTTTGGTCATTGAGACGTGCCACCGACACTCGCAGCTCTCTCGATGAGCCAGGCACCGCAGTGCTCGGCCTCTTCTCCACTTCCCGATTCATCGTATCCAATTCACTGGGCAAATCCGCGTCCAAGTTGAGTAAGCCAAAGTCGTTTGTTTTTTCCACTCCAGGTTTATTGTTTTTTTCCGAATTCATGACTGATCCCACGAGTAGGAGACGAACAGTATCACTCCCCGGGTGACGCTCATTCCGGGAAGCGGGATATATACTGTAGGGTGTTCCAGGTGCCCTACAGGCCTTTACGACTTTGCTCTCGGGTTTTACAGACTATCCTTGTCGCGGGCCGACCAATTAAGGCAAGCCCTCCGGCCCCTAGGCCCACCACGTACCAACTGGTGCCACCAGTTGGATAGTTGCGATGACCCTAGGAGTTACGGAACGCGAGGAGGGTGGCTGGTCCTCCCCAACTCCGACGCTGGCACGAATGCCTGTAGGTCCCTGCGCGAGCAGATGGCCTACACGCCCTGCGATGTCTCCGCTCAGTACGCTCTGCTTAACAGAGCGTAGGCGGAGCAACCGAAAGTGGCCCTTACGGCCCCCTCCGTGGTGGACTATTGGCCATGGGCAACGACGTCCGCCTTGCACAAAGCGCACGTCGTCGTCCACGTTACCAGGGTGTACCACGTGGAGGTTGTCCTACCTAACACCCCCGAATATGCAAGCCTTAAAAGTAGTTATTTTGTATCAGCGTTGGAATACCAAAATGTATATTTATCACTCAGTTCCGCTAAGTTTGTTACAAAAATCAGATAAAAATTTTGATTACTTAATTAACTGGCATATTTTTTAGTATAAATTTCCGGGTGTTTTTATACCGCTTCGTGTCTGACCGTCTAGACTTTAATTTAATTAATATTTTTTTTATTAAGTACTTTATATTATGCAGCTTTTTTCTATATTTTCTAGGCATCTAGGGCGTTTGTATATTTTTTATTACGTGCTTTAAAGTAGAACCCTTGGTCTCAGTGAAGCGCTCGTGACCCCACAAAGTTTTTTTTTTAAATTCTTGCTCGTTTATGTGAATCATTGATTCACATAAACGAGCAAGAATTTAAAAAAACTTTGTTTACGGAAATTCTGTAATTCTACCTGCTCTAAATAGAAACAGGTTGATTTCACTAATAGACATCTTAGAGCTTGATCTGTACAGACAGATTGACAAAAAAGGGGGTCATTTTTTAAAGAAAAAAAATTACAAAAAAAACCGACTTGAAACAAAACTAAAAACTGAAAAATAAAATTTACTTAGCACAAAGTTAATATATTCTGATTTATCAGATATCATTAAATATAATACAGAAATCGGTGCCCAGTAAAACTATGTAGGCTTAGATAGGCATTCTCAATCTCTCTCATTGTCATATTGGCACCGACTTCAGTATTATATGTATTTAATGATATCTGATAAATCAGAATATACTAACTTTGTGCTAAGTAAATCTTATTTTTTAGTTTTTAGTTTTGTTTTAGTCGGTTTTTTTTTTAATTTTTTTTTCGTTATTTTTAGTGACGGGTAGACTGAAAATCTATCCATCTAGGTGTAAAATTCTCGACAATACAAATTAATCAATCCCAAACACAAGGTAACTGCTGTTTATCGTTAGGAAATTCTCTCTATTGTCTTTCGTCTCCATCATCAGATCGATACTAGACCTTCATTAAATTGTACTACTTTACATACATACATACATATGGTCACGCCTTTATCCCCGAAGGGGTAGGCAGAGGCATATTATATGCCCACATTTCACCTTTGTTTTTATAATTTGTCCCACGTAATAGGTGGTGAGCCGCACACAATGGACAAACGCAGGTTGTGACTACCTGCTGTTGAAATAAAGTCTTCAACGTGACTTAACGACTGCCATTTTACTGGCAACCGGGACTAACGGCTTAACGTGCATTCCGAACACCGGAAACGCTCAAATAAATTGTCACAAAGTGATCACATGGATGGTTACCCATCCATGGACTGGCCATAGTGAAAGTTGCTTACTGCAGTGATCGTTTACAGAACACTGAGACCGCGGGGTCACGAGCGCTTCACTGAGACCAAGGGTTCTACTTTAAAGCACGTAATAAAAAATATACAAACGCCCTAGATGCCCCTATAATTTTCAAAAGTTCCCTTTGATTTCTCCAGGATGCCATCATCATATCCTGACTTCCTTGAAATGGGAAATGGGACCACCTTGGGCATATCTATTTTCCAATGAAAATTTTTTTTTCAAATCGGTTCATAAACGAAGGAGTTCTGCGCGAACAAATATAAAAATATTATATACTAGCGGACGTTACGCAGTTTCACCCGCGTAGTTCCCGTTTCCGTGGGAATACGGGAATAAAATATAGCCTATGCTCACAGCAAAGAGTGTAGCTTCTCAACAGTGAAAGAATTTTTCAAATCGGTCGAGTAGTTCCAGAGCCTATTCGATGCAAATAATCAAATCTTTCCTCTTTATAATATTAGTATAGATATACGGTCGAATTGAGTAACCTCCTCATTTTTTAAAGTCGGTTAAAAATGAGAAAACCCGAGCATGAGAGCATGTCATAAGACACAGGTTCGAGTCCTGTCACAGATTACTAAAAAATAGTAACTACGTAATGTTGAAGGCCGATAGATACCTACCTACATTTTTCCAAGTTCAAATTACTAGGTGGCGACATAAAAAAAATGTTCCGCAATTTTTTATACTATTGGCTATTTATTACGTTGGACATTTTCTAAAAAAAAAACAAAAGAGAAATGTGTGTGTGGAATTTTACAATTTTATAATAGTAGAGATTATCGTTCTTTGCCAACAGAGTATGGTCATCCGCAACAACTCCTTAGCGTACTCCATCTGGAGGCGGCCCAACGTCCAGCCCCTGATGAAGGTCTACCTCTACAACTACACCAACTGGGAGAAGGTCAAAAATAGACAAGAGGAGAAGCTGCATGTTGAAGAAGTTGGCCCTTTCGTTTACGCGTAAGTAAAGTAGCAATTGTTATTTTTAACCGACTTCCAAAAAAGGAGGAGGTTCTCAATTCGTCTGTATTTCTTTTTTATGTTTGTTACCGACAAATCGCTTGAAAGAGTTAACCGATTTTGATGATTCTTTTTTTATTTGAAAGCTGGTGCTTCCCATGTGGTCCCATATACAGAAGTCAGAATCTGATGCTGGGAGCCTGGAGAAATCGAAGAAATCCCTCGAATCGAGGGAATTCCTTAACGATTTACAGCATTTACCTTGTGTTTGATTAATTTGTATTGGGGAGGACATTACCGCTAGACTGATATAATTTCAGTCTACCTGTCACTAAAAATAATGAAAAAAAAAATTAACAAAAAAAACCGACTTCAAACACAAACTAAAAATTGAAAAATAAAATTAACTTAGCACAAAGTAATAGGTAGTAAATTTAGATTTATCAGATATTATTGACTGTAATACTGAAGTCGGTGCGGTTTTTATGAGAGATTAATAATACCTACCTAAACCTATAGTTTTACTTGGCGCCGATTTCAGTATTACATTCAATAATATCTGATAAATCTAAATTTACTACCTATTACTTTGTGCTAAGTTAATTTTATTTTTCAATTTTTAGTTTTTGTTTGAAGTCGGTTTTTTTGTTAATTTTTTTTTAAACTATCGCTGTTTTTTACACTCGTACTTATTGAACTCGGAACTTCACGCGAAATAAATTTACTTACATACACCAACGTTTTGAATACGTTGCAGCGCCCGTGGTCGCGGTTCGACTCTTCAACGTCGGTGTATGTAAGGAAATTTATTTCGCGAGAATTTCCGAGTTCTATAAGTATGAGTGTAAAGTAGCAATTGTTTGTCAAAAGCTTCAGAAAGCTCTTTACTAAAATGCTACCGACAACACAATCGTAATCGTAGCTAAATAACTATGAAAACTAAAAAAGAAAACATACCAAACTCAAACTCAAACTCAAAAAACATTTATTTCGCATAATCCTAATACATAGGCACTTGCGACACGTCAATGAATACAATGCAAATAGTACCACCAGTTCGGAACGCGGCCCGCTTGAGAAGAACTGGCAAGAAACTCGACGGGCTTTTCTATTTGTGCTCTATTTACAAAATTTAAACTAAAAATATTTTTTAATAAAAAATACAACCGACTTCGAACAAATCCTGAAAAATAAAATTAACTTAGCACAAAGTAATATGTATTTTCATTTATCAGATTTTTATTCAATATCATATTGAAGTCGGCGCCAAGTAAATTCATAGATTTAGGTAGGTATTATTCATGGCACCAACTTCAATATTATCTATCTATACTTATAATAAATCTGTAGAAGTGAAAATTCTGTACATTCAAAATATCAAAAAAATAAATAGCAGGGGGTGTTACTAGACCGACACCGAACCCAAAAATGTGATTAAAAAAATTTTTGTCTGTCTGTCTGTCTGTCTGTCTGTCTGTCTGTCTGTCTGTCTGTCTGTTTGTTCAGGCATCACGCAAAAACTACCGGTTCGATTACGATGAAACTTGGTATAATTATTCTTTAATAGCCTGGGCACAACACTGGGTACTTTTTATCCCGGAAAAGTATATAGAATTCAAACCAAACTTAATTTTGCGGTTCGATCCCTAGACCCAAAGTTATTATCAATTATTGCTTAAACGGTTAATGGAGCGATGATGAAACTAAGCATTAGCGTTGTTTGTTACAATTTGAAAAAAGTAATTTTAACATTTTTGCAAATTCCACCTCTAAAGGTATAAAAAAGGAGGGTAAAGTTTGTATGGGACAACGTGATTCCTTGGTCCGATCTACTTAAAATTTGGCATATAGCATTATTAACATAATTGATGGAAGACGTGTTTCGTATTTTATTGAAATTTATACTATAACGAGCTGAAAAGGCAATGTTAATTATTTTGGGGCTGATTTTCTCCGTAGTTGATATCAATACTCCTTAAATACTCTTATTTTATACTTAAATTACTTTTTATTTTGACACATAATTTGTGAAAGCGTTGTCATTTATGTTATATGGTTTTACTTCAGATTTCAAAGTATGATTTTACTACAAAGCCATAAAGTTAAATAAAAAGCGCTATTTTGGTATAATATTAACCAAATATACTATACGGAAGTATTATTGCTAATTTATTCAAATTTTGTGTGACAAAAATACATTTGTAAAAAGAAGAAGAAAATTCTAAGATGGCTAGCCAGAAAAAATGAAACACCACGCTTCAGGTAGTATCCACTGATCAATAAAATAACACCGCATGTTACCATCTACGCTAAATCCTTACGACAAAGATTGGTCATGGAAGGCATGAACTTTGTTCTACATATAGTGCTGACTGCATTCTGTCAGGAAATAGACTCATTAAGTCTTTACAAAAAATACGGGAATAGACTCTACGAAGACTACATGCGACAAGACTGAAAAGAGCCATTACAATGAATATGAACGCTCAGCTGATGAAATTTACGTAGTTATTACGTTACCAGGTCTTGGTTTGACCATCTGTATTAGGAGGACACAGCCTACAGTAGTTCGGTTTGTTTAAACGTCGTAGGCTAGGACTATCTGAAGAAGGAACTAAGTTACGATGGCAATTGCTTAGAAGAGAAGTTGTGTCAAGTAGTAGTATAGCCATTGAATTAAGAAATGTATTTGATAAATAAATTTACTTGGTTATTATGCATTATGAATTTGTTAATCAGAAATCTATCTAACTAGGTATTATTATAAATGCGAATGTTTGTGAGTGTGGAGTGTGGAGTGTGGATGTTTGTTACTCTTTTACGCTGTAACGGCTGAACGGATCTGGCTGAAATTTGGTGCCCACAGAGATATGTTTTAGTCTAGGAACAAAATTTCACGCAGGCGAAGCTGCGGGCATCAGCTAGTATTGAATAAAATCTGATAAATCAAAATACATATTACTTTGTGCTAAGTAAATTTTATTTTTCAGGATTTGTTCGAAGTCCGTTGTATTTTTTATTGAAAAATATTTTTTCAATATTTTAAGTGATGGGTGAACCGAAAAATATATCTATCTAGGTGAAAGTTCTCATTAATACAAATCAATCAAGCCCCAACACAACGTAGCTGCTCTGTATATTGTCAAGGAATTCCCTCGACTGTCTTTTGGTTCTATCATCGGATTGACTCCAGACCTTCATTAACTGTAGTACATTAAAGCACTGAATTAAAAAGTTAACAAACGCACTAGTTCTCCCTATAATTATCGGTGGTTGCCCTCGATTTATCCAGGATCCCATAATCAGATCATAACCTGGTTAAAATGGGACCACCTCAGAAGTTAACCCTATTCAACAGAAAAATAATTAAATCCGTCTATAATTGACGGAAATATCGGTGAACATGCATAAAACATTGAGAACTTTCTTTTTTTTTAAGTCTGATCTATCAATCTAGGTGTAAAGTTCTCATCAATACAAATCAATCAAGCCCAAACACAAGATAACTGCTGTAAATTGTTAAGGAATGCCCTCGACTGTCTTTTGACTCTATCATCATATCGACGCCAGACCTTCATTAAAATGTAGAACATTAAAGCACTTAATTAAAAAGTTAACATGCGCACTAGTTGTCCCTACAATTTTCCGTGGTTGCCCTCGATTTCTCCTGGATCCCTTCATCAGATCCTGACCTGGTGAAAATGGGACCACCTCAGAAGTAATCCCTATTCAACAAAAAAATTCCGTCTATAATTGACGGAAATATCGCTTGACATACATAAAAAAAAATACATACAGACGAATTGAGAACCTCCTCCTTTTTTTGAAGTCGGTTAAAAATTACTAACTATTGCTTGAGAATGCAGTAGAGCAAGCAGATCATTTCCAGGCTTCCTTGTCAAGCAAATAATCGTCAATTGAATAGTAGCCCCTGCGGTACAATTTAATTTTTATACACTTTTTAAACTTATTTAAGGGCATACTTTTTATTTCATTTGGAAGCCTAATAACCATAGCTTACTCATCGGCGGTAGGGAGGTAGCAGGAGAGAACTCTCCCTCCGGAGTTCCGCAGACTGCAGCGAGGGCGCCGCTGTAGACTTTTGGGACATTCTTGAAAGGAGTTAGCCCGTAGGCGTCCCCGACGCGAGTGTATTGTTTAGTTTTTAACTATAGCTTGGCAAAAAGTTTAGAAACGGAACCAATATTTGCTGACTGGCTACATTGTCAAAAAGCTGCCAATAACGTCACATACGTCTGTCAGTCAATGACGGTATACAATTTGATTGGTGGGTTTTATTGACGGTTGTTGACAACTGGATACTGATTGGTGGTTCTGAGTCCATATGACGCCAAATAGACTATTACTTTGATCTAGATCTCAGGACTCGCCTTTCGGACCCTTGACACCACCGTCTTGCACCACCCCGGTGGTGTCAAGGGTATTTTTTAATACCCATTACACTACCAAAGAGCTGCAGCAGCACTGGTGGTGTAAAAGGTATTTTTCAATACCCATTACACTAAGGTCTGCTGAATTCAAATTTGAACACAGACAACTTCAGTTCATGAAATTTTAAGCTAGATCTCGTATGTTATAAGTTGTTTTTATAATATAAAATATTTATAAGAAAGACAATAGTAAAATCTTCATTTGCACTAGAGCATTTTTTTTTCATATTGGTTATAGTTTTTTTATAATTAATTTATTTCGTTAAAAGCGCACAAAAACCGATCGCATCTCTCTCTTTCTTGCACGCTAAAATGTACATCTTCTATCTTCTTTTAACAATTTGGCGTCTGGTAGGCTCTTAACGGGTTGCCATATGAACAGCACAGTGGCTCCTCCATTATTTTCTTCTCTTTTTTGCCAAGCTGTACCTATGTTCAAAAGTTGTCAAGATCGTTTTATACATACTAATGACATAATGGCGCTGTATGGCCTTTATACCGCTATGCACAGAGCAACGCGACCAGTACAAAGGGAGAAGAAAAAACATGTTTGACCTATACATATCTTCCTGTCATATTGTGAGGGGGGAAATCATAGATATATTCATATACACCACTACAAAAGCAATCGGCTGTCACAAACCAATACACTCATAATTTCAGACATACACATATACAGGTGAGTTTTTCGCCGTATCCCAGTAGTTCCATTGCGTAGTTCCATGATGGAACTACTGGGATTTTTTTATCCCAGTAGTTCCATGGAACTGTTATCTTGTTTTTTCGTGTCCCAGCAGTTCCATTACACGCAGGGCCTGATTTACCCATAAGCTAACTAGGCTGAAGCTTAGGGCGCCAGGACCGAGGGGGCGCCTGGCGTCGGGCTAGGCGCTGGTCTGTGAGTTACGGTATTCCCACAATTTTTTTTCAGAATCTTAAATAACATTACCTGGTGAAAATTTGATCACCAATGTTAACTAACATTAGTGAACATTAATTTTGATCGCAACGTTATAATATATTTTCATGTTAGGTAATGTTTATTAACCAATTTTAAACCAAATTCCATCAATGTTAGGAGCACACTACACGTCTGTCAATTCTAAACAGATTGTAACAACTCCAGCCAGTTGGGGAACCATTATACTGAAGTACATAGGTACCTAATAATATTTGGTAATTTTGTGCAAATAAAAAAACGTGCGTTAAAATTAAATTCCTGCGCCCCGGAACAATAGTGTAAGACTGCACTGTTGAGGCGGTGAAAACGTGCATGGGGGGAGGAGTGACTGGAAATACACCATGGCAGCCTCACCTACCGAAGGCCATAGATACTTACCGGCTTACTACCTTGTTTTGTTTTAAGCACGAGTGCAACGCACACAGCAAAAGTTAACACCCGAGTACTAAGCACTGCGGTGACTGCAGCGATAATACAGCGCTTCATGCACAGGCGGAGTGCTCAGCATTTGAACTGCAACATCGTTGCGGGCCTGGGCGTAGATGTTCTCACGCTGGAGACTATGGTCTTCAATGGGAGAAAATATGAAGCCACTGAGTATTTTGTGAGCAAGTTGTGTTTGCGAAAGAAGCAGCGGGAGAGGAAACTCCCTTCCAAGTTCTGTAGTCGACGGCAAAGTCGTCGCACACTGCAATACGCTGAGGACTACCCGCCTCCATGACGACGAGTTGTCGTCATGTCGGTCTTACAGAAGCAGATCAGGGCGATGGCGTGTCTCATCACCCATCAAAGAAATAGAATAGTAACCTATTCCCATCCCGATACACCCGAATCCCACCAATAAATGAGATAAAACCCAAACCCACGGGAGGAATTGCGATGGCGAACAAAGTATGTTTCGTAGCCCTTTAAACCTGCCGGCATTTTCGATCAGTTTAGTGCAAACTGCCGGAAGTGATCAGTAATGTCACATCGAGGACACCGCAAGTTTATAAATATTTAATTTATGACTGTTTGTTACTTTTCTTTCATTTCGTGAGAGTCAAGAAAGTTTTCCCGAAAAAGAAATAGATGTCAGTACTAGAAAAACAACAGATCTCTTGTTTTACGTCGAAATGTCCGGATGGTTGGTGCCAAGCTACCGGGATCGAGCCGTTCCAATTAGCTTACACCAAGGTTTCAGCTTAGATCTACCACCTTATTTGGTACCTTTTGTATTTCGTCTACCTAATTACTGACAGTTTAATTAACCCCGCCGAAAAACGAGAAGTGTTATAAGTTTGACCAATGGATCTGTTCATGTTTGTGGCATTGTAGTCTAGCAGCTCAACAGATAGGCCAATTTGTCGGTTTTCTATGCTCGAAAGATTTTTACTAATGTTTGCCATAATTTAAAATGCCATAATTTCATACGATGGCATATACTACTGGTATTATCCATAATTTTATTAGAAACTAGCTGATGCCCGCAGCATCGCCTGCGTGAAATGTTGTTCCTAGACTATAACATATCTCTGTAGGCACCAAATTTCAGCCAGATCCGTTCAGCCGTTACAGCGTAAAAGAGTAACAAACATCCACACTCACAAATATTCGCATTTATAATAATACCTAGTTAGATAGATTTCTGATTAACAAATTCATAATGCATAATATATGAACCAAGTAAATTTTTTTATTAAATACATATCTTAATTCAATGGCTTAACTACTACTAGACACAACTTCTCTTCTAAGCAATTGACATCGTGACTTAGTTCCTTCTTCAGGTAGTCCCAGCCTACGACTTTTGAACACACCTAACTACTGTTGGCTTTGTCCTCCCAATACAGATGGTCCAACCAAGATCTGGTAACGTAATAACAATGTAAATTTCATCTGCTGAGCATTCATGTTCATTGTACTGGCTCTTTTCAGTACTGTCGAATGTAGTCTTCGTAGAGGCCATTCCCTTATTTTACAAAGACTTAGTGAGTCAGTTTCCTGACGAAATGCAGTCAGCTCTATATGTAGAATAAAGTTCATACCTTCCATGATCAGTCTGCTGACTATCTTTGTCGTAAGGATTGAGCGTAAATGGTAACATGTGGTGTTATTTTATTGACCAGTGGATACTACCTGAAGCGTGGTCTTTCATTTTTTCTGGCTAGCCATCTTAGAATTTTCTTCTTCTTTTCAAATTTTCTCTTATTTTTGTCACACAAAATTTGAATTAATAAGCAACAATACTTCCGTATAACATATTATACCAAAATAGCGCCTTTTATTTAAATTTATGGCTTTGTAGTAAAATCATCTCTTTGAAGTCTGAAGTAAAACCTTATAACATAAATGACAACGCTTTTACAAATTATGTGTCAAAATAAAAAGTAATTTAAGTAAAAAATAACAGTATTTAAGGAGTATTGATATCAACTCCGGAGAAAATCAGCCCCAAAATAATTTACATTCTCTTTTTAGCTCGTTATAGTATAAATTTCAATAAAATACGAAACACGTCTTCCATTATTTATGTTAATAATGCTATATGCCAAATTTTAAGTAGATCGAACCAAGGAATCACGTTGTCCCATACAAATTTTACCCTCCTTTTTTATACCTTTGGAGATGGAATTTGCAAAAATGTTAAAATTACTTTTTTCAAATTGTTACAAACAACGCTCATGCTTAGTTTCATCATCGTACCATTAACCGTTTAAGCAATAATTGATAATAGCTTTATGTCTAGGGATCGAACCGCCAAATTAAGTTTTCTTTGAATTCTATATACTTTTCCGGGATAAAAAGTACCCAGTGTGGTGCCCAGGCTATTAAGGAATACTTATACTATATTTCATCGTAATCGAACCGGTAGTTTTTGCGTGATGCCTGAACAAACAGACAGACAGACAGACAGACAAAAATTTTTAAATCACATTTTTGGGTTCGGTGTCGGTCTAGTAACAACCCCAGCTATTTATTTCTTTGATATTTTGAATGTACAGAATTTTCACTTCTACAGATTTATTATAAGTATAGATAGATAACGCTTCTGTTGCCATAATCGTGAAATGACATAAAATGACTTTCACTAATTCCATTGGTCATAATCGATCAAGTGTCATAGTAATTTAAATCCATAAATGTATTGGCCATTATTTTATTTTCAATAATGCCATTTTCCATAACTTTTCTTCACCATAATATAAATAAAGGTTATTTATACGACACAGATTTTTTGTTCAGAATTATACCTAAAACTAAACCTCATTGGCATCTACTGACTAAGCTCGACGGACTCCTACTCCTGGGTGGTTTAAAGTAAAATCACGAAGACTCCCGCCTTAGTCTTCTAACCTAACCTGTCCTAGTCTTGTAATGTGAAACAATACCTGGCTTTCTGAGAAAACAACTAATTCAATAAAAAAAAACCTGTCCTAGTCGGATTGCACTGAGTCGGGGTGTTAACGATAATTAATTTCGAACTAACAATATTATGTATTATTGTCATAATTATATCAAATTTTGATTATGTCAAAAGTCGATTATGAGATGTGTTACTTATGGAAACTAATTATTAAGATATATATTTGTTGTTATAGAAATTCATTTTATGGCAAAGTTATCACTGTTGAGTTGTTAAGACAAACGTTTAAGACAAACGCTATTAGTATAAAATGATAATAGTGCAAGTAAATATTATGATCGGGGATGATTATGGCAAACAATATTAGTGCAAATGAATTTATGGAAAACGAGAGAAAACCTGCTCGAAAGTCGAAGTGCCGGGGATGGTTCACAGCTATAAATTTTGCAGATCATCTGCTCACTTCCGGAGTGATGCAGGGATTTCACTAAAATTCGGTGGTCCGATTTATCGGAAACTGGATGTACCTAGGTACTGTTCGGTAATTTGATGTTATTTTTACTACATGGTAACCTGTTACTGGCTGATGCATCAAACAGTCAGCGTGATACCCAACTCCTTAGTGAATTACCTACAGGTTAGTTGCACCTGGGGGCGCTTATTCATTGCTAGCTTAGGGCGCGCGGAACCCTAAATCAGGCCCTGATTACACGAATTAAAGTACAGTTAAGTAGTGAATTAATTATCATTTCAAAAGGGATTGGATGGCCAAGTCCGAAACTATAAGGAATAGCGAAAAATGCTCAAAGGAGTCACGAGCCCGATTTTGATAAAACTTAAAACCTCATAAATTAGATTTTTGAATTTTTGGCTATTCCTTATAGTTTCGGATTTGGCCATCCAAGCCCTTTTCAAAAATTCACCCTGTATATCTATACTAGAACGAATGCCAGGATAACTGTAAATGATGTAGTGCTGGAACAGGTGGATGAGTTTGTATATCTTGGATGTGCATTTAGCAGGGATGGACGGTACACCGCTGATGTAGAAAAGAGGGTAACTGCGGGCAATAGTGTGAATGGAGCGTTAGGCAAACTTTTAGGTACCAAGGGCTTAAGTCAAAAGGCCCAGCTCGCAGTACACAATGCGGTGCTGATACCTACGCTAACGTATGGAAGCGAGAGTTGGGTATGGCAGGAAACGCATGAAAGTAGAATAAACGCGGTCGAGATGCGCGCGCTACGCAAAATCTGCGGAGTAACGCTCGCAGATCGCGTTCGGAATGAAGATGTAAGAAAGAGAGTTGGTCTGAAAGAGAGTGTCGGTGTTAAAGTAAGGAAGGGCATGCTACGATGGTTCGGGCATGTGGAACGAATGGGAGATGAAAGAATGACAAAACAGATATACAACGCGAAAGTGGATGGACGTAGGAGTCGGGGAAGGCCACGACACACCTACCACGACCAAATTAATCGTGTGTTAGTTGAAGGTGATGTCAAGAGCCGTAGGAACCGACGTGCATGCATGAAAAGAAAAATGAAAGTTGAAGAAGCAAGTGAGGTGTGTATGGACCGTGCCGTGTGGCGCTCGGTTCTTTCTGCCTACCCCGCAAGGGATTTGGCGTGAAGATAGTTAGTTAGTTAGTTTATATCTATACTAATATAATAAAGAGGAAAGATTTGTATTTTTGTTTGTTTGTAACGAATAGGCTCCGGAACTACTGGACCGATTTGAAAAATTCTTTCACTGTTGGGAAGCTACACTCTTTGCGGTGAACATTGGCTATATTTTATTCCCGTATTCCCACGGGAATGGGAACTACGCGGGTGAAACCGCGTGACGTCCGCTAGTCTATGCTAATATTATAAAGAAGAAAGATTTGTTTTTTTGTTTGTTTGTTTGTTTGTAACGAATAGGCTCCGGAACTACTGGACCGATTTGAAAAATTCTTTCACTGTTGGAAAGCTACACTCTTTGCGGGTAACATAGGCTATATTTTATTCCCGTATTCCCACGGGAACGGGAACTACGCGGGTGAAACCGCGTGACGTCCGCTAGTACTAATATAATAAAGAGGAAAGATTTGTATTTTTGTTTGTTTGTAACGAATAGGCTCCGGAACTACTGGACCGATTTGAAAAATTCTTTCACTGTTGGGAAGCTACACTCTTTGCGGTGAACATAGGCTATATTTTTTTCCCGTATTCCCACGGGAATGGGAACTACGCGGGTGAAACCGCGTGACGTCCGCTAGTCTATGCTAATATTATAAAGAGGAAAGATTTGTTTTTTTGTTTGTTTGTTTGTAACGAATATCCTCCGGAACTTCTGGACCGATTTGAAAAATTCTTTCACTGATTGAAAGCTACACTCTTTGTGGTGAACATAGTATATTTTATTCCCGTATTCCCACGGGAACTACGCGGGTGAAACCGCGTGAGGTCCGCTAGTTTCTTATATATCTGAGTATTTAAGCGTGCACTTTTGGAAGTCTGCTCAGACAGTCTGTCAAAGAAGGGAAATTCTCAGCATGGCGCCTCTCCTCCGTGTTGCCTCCGCTATGTAATAAACACGCCCCTCAATATCATTTTATGACTACTATTAGACAAAAATTAGCAAAAACATATTTGTCAACACGCCTAGTTACAAAAACAACTAAGTACATACCTATTACATGAGTCAAAATGCAATATACCACCTACAGGGCAATCTCCCATAGATGATATGAGTTTATGGTGCTTATAACATATTTTGGATGTAATAACCAGCGATAGTAGAATAATATTATCTAGCTTATCTTGTAAACAGTTCTAGATCGAGTAAGAATATAAAAGTACTACCAGATAAACTTTGAGCATCGGTTAACATCGGAAACTTTTGTAGGTGCTATTGAAATTTCAACTTTATGTCAATAGAAGAAATGTCTTTTTTAGTTGCTGATGAAAACCAGGGATTTTATAAGCAAAATCATCACCTCCTTTCCTAATCTATGAAGGAATTTAACTAAAATTCACAGGTCCTATTGATCTGAAATCTATAATCTATCTATAGGTACTTCTATACTAATATTATAAAGAGGAAAGATTTGTTTTTTTGTTTGTTTGTTTGCAACGAATAGGCTCCGCAACTACTGGACCAATTTGAAATATTCTTTCACTGTTGGAAAGCTACTCTCTTTGCGGTCAACATAGGCTATATTTTATTCCCGTATTCCCACGGGAACGGGAACTACGCGGGTTAAAACCGCGTGACGTCCGCTAGTCTATAATATAATATTATAATGAGGGAACGTTTGTGGGTTTGTAAGTTTGTGACGTTGTAAGGGATCTACTGAATCGATTTTCAATATGATTTCATCAATAGAAAGCTACGTTATTGTGGAGTGTCTTAGGCTATAAATCATCACGCTACAATGAATAGGAGCTGAGCAGCAATGAATAAAGTAACACATTTGTGTTATAAGTTGTAAGGGACAGCTAGTTTTGTATACAGTTGCTTCTGATGGTATTTTCACGACGTGGTAGCGAGATTGCTACTAGCTGCATCCCTGCATCAAGTAGTATGCTGGATACATTACTCCACAGAGAATTACAGTATAAATTTAAATACACCATGCTTTGATATTAGAACACTTTCAGCGTTCGTCGCGTGTTATTTCAGGGGTCCGTACCCATAGTGTAAAAACGGGATACTGACCTTCTGTCTGTATCTCTTTAACTGTGATAGCTGACAATGGAATTTTTCACAAATTTCATGAATTTTGATGTACTTCTGTTGCCGCTGCAATACTCGAACCAAATAAATATCTTATCTACTAAAAACAGAAATAAAAATTTAAGATGACTCCCTTTCAAAAAACGTGATATACATATTGGTATGGAGCTCTCCGTGCTCGAACCCGACTCGTACTTAGTCGGTTTGAATTTGTCAAATTAATGACTTGTCGTTTCTGAGAACATCAATTAAGAGCGTAAATTCGGTTTTCAAATTTCTTTACGATCGTAAGAAATCAGCGCGGCGCGGCGCACATAGCCGTATAGTGCCAATTGTTGCTACCAACAAGTTTGATACTTTTGTTTTCCTTGATGTATTACCGGTGTCATATTCTTAGTCTAAGCGTTCAATCTTTTAATTTAATTTTTATGTTAGTAATATTAGTTAATAATTATTGATTATTTTATTGCAAATTGATTGATATTAAGTAGTGATATACACTGACATCATAAAATTAATAAAGTTGACATTTATTTACCAAACTAATATCAAGATTGCAATTAGAAATACCGAACCGAGGGTACCGACGGGCATGCATGAAAAGAAAAATGAAAAATAAAGAAGCAAGTGAGGTGTGTATGGAGCGTGCCGTGTGGCGCTCGGTTCTTTCTGCCTACCCCGCAAGGGATTTGGCCTGAAGATAGTATAGTATATAATACACACATACATGAAAACGGTCCATAAGTTTATTTTTAAAGTATCTAAATATACGAAAATTGGAGAAAGTAATGGACAATATTCTATTTTACACTATAAATATTTAAATTTGACAATACACATACATAGTTAAAAACAATAATATTAACGTAGCAATGCGCAGGCGCTTGGCATGGTCCGATGTTTTGCTGCCTACTGCAGATTCAGTGCTGGCAGGAACATTAAAATATTTTTAATAAATAATCAATAAATATTGTTGGATATTCTCACACAACATCATCTAGCCCAAACTAAGCTATAAGCTTGAGCTATTGGATCTAAATCTAATCTTAATTGATAGTATGTGTTTTTCATTTACAACAACCAAATATTTATTAAGAGGTATGTGCATAACAATGCACCCCGCCAAGAAAAAGCCATTCCGTATCGGCATTGATCGATTATTAGATACCTACTAAGATGAATTTTGGGAGGGACCGAACTGAGTTTCTTGGGGTGTTCTTCTCAGTTTGTAGCATTTCCGAACCCCCAGTAGAGTCCCAAAAATGTTGACAAACCTATTTTTTTTTTAAGTTCAAAGGGAATAAATTTTATTTTATTTTATTTTATCGGTTCTTTCTGGGCGCAATCATTTTGGGCAACAGACATTAGTCGTAAAAATTTAACAATTTAGGTTCCATCCTCGTAGTCCAGAACTCGTCGTTTTTCGAAATATTTACTGTGCTTATGGGCAAATTAGTGTTCAGTCTACACCGTAAATCGATAAATGTTGGCTTGACTGAAAGTAATTTAAATACAATTCATTAAAAATATTTATTATATACACAAGATCACTAGAAGATAAAATAAAAGCAGCTTCTCACTTGATTTGAAGTTGGCCTTGGATTTTAAAATACCAGTCATGCTTTGTAAACAGATCCGTTTTTCTACATAATTTAATTTTACCATCTGCTATGGCTTGTTCCACATCCATGTATATAGGGACTGTTCTAGGTTAAATTGATTGATTGGTTATTAGGTCGTCTAAAACAAGGTTCTTTAGCAGTGGTGAGACCACGCCCCCTGGTGGACAACCTTTGGCCATGGCTGCGCACTGGTTTCTGCTTGTCTGTAGCTTTAAAATGAGTTTTTTTAGAATGTTATCTATCCATTCACTGACTACCGTGTATACTTGGTGTTTTGCCAGTGCCGTGGTTATGCTTCTTCTGTCGAAAGCTCCATCTATGTTTATGAAAGTGCCGAGGCACATTAATTGATTGATTCTGGATGACCTCTTCTATTTTGTGTACCACTGCATGTAGTGCTGAGTCTGTAGACTTGCCGGGGGCATTATGCGCGTTGGTTGGAATGCAGTGGCTTATTTTGAAGGGCCGTCACTCGATTGTCTCTGTCACACAATCTTTCCAGAGTTTTTAGCAGGAAAGACGAAGGGCTTAACGGTCTGTATAACCAGAGGTCTGAATCACAAACATAATCCCTTTACCGGGTTTTGGTATAAAGATCACTTAGACCTCTCTCCACAGTCTGGGTCACAGTCCCATTCATTGTCTGGCGTATAGATACTATGTAATTGACAATATCAACTTGTGTCCTCCCCCATTTTATCACTGCAGGGAAGACTTCATTCTGTCCTGGAGATTTGAAGGACTTAAAGCTGTTAATTACCCATTCAGTTTTTTGTAAGTTGACAGAATAGATTAGAACAGGTCTTGCGAGCTCCCACTGGACTTCTTCTGTGGATACGTTTTCCACCAGCCACATGAGTGTCTGCAGCAATTGGCATTCTGGGAAGTGCGTTTGTATCAAAATACTCTCGGCTTCTTTTTATGATAGTTAACGTTAGTAGAATGTTGTAGTGGTAATTTATATGTTATTAATTTATTGTTTTCGAGTAATTAAGTGATTTAGTGGTCATTATATAATGTTAATTTGCCTTTGAAAATGCCGAAAGGTACCATCAAGTGCCATCAATCAACAGTATAAATAATTCTTTTCATGTGTGGGTCAGGCCGCCGCGCCGTCAGGTTTCTTTATAGATACGGACAGTTCTGTCCCTTGTTTGGCTAGTATTAGTCTGACTCCATCAGAGGTTTCTACTTGGTACTTTTGTATCTCAGTCGCTACTTGTATTTTGCTTTAGCGGCTTTATAGCCGTCCCAATCCTGGTCTGGTTCCTCACAGGTGTTCCATAATTACCACATATGAAAATGGTGTGTTAATATGTTATTATCAATACCACACGAATAGTGACTACCTGCCTTGCGTATAATACCTACACCTACGCTGTTCGTGAAGAAAATAGTGCAACTGTAAAAGCTTATAACTTGGTCAGTTTTCGTTAGTTTCATTTTTTTTTTTTTATACAGTATTTTGAAGCGAAACTCTAGTCGAGGTGTCTGAGCTTTGCACTATACAAAAGTTCACGTTGTATATCGACCATAAATATTTATATATATTATATTATACGTCACAAAGTACTAAGATTGTTTGGTCACGCTAGAATTAGACTATTTTTGTTCATTTTTTCGTATTCAAAAATGGAACATCGAGCGACATGACCACTCTCTGAGAGCCTCTCGGCGGTACTAAATCGTAATTGTTCGCGTATCTACATTTATAGGGGTTCACAAAATACTTTGTAAAAAAAAATCTGTATCTAGTTACTTAAAAAGAAATATTTTTATTGTCAAAGGAGAAGTTCTGACATAATATTACATAATTATCATAATGATTTAAACTACAGAAGCTGGTGAAAAGACTACTTTATTTTGGTGAAATTTCTCAGTATTTGAGTAAACTTTACAGTCATTTTTCTCTAAAAAAAGGTACCTACCTGATATAAGGTTATTCTACAAACAGATAGCTAACGCCCTTTGCAATTCCTTCGTATCCCTTGTTTTTTAAATTTATCAGTAATTTGACATGAATTTAAGCATCGAAATCTATGCAAATCGTACGATTTGAAAAACCTGTTTCACTTTCGTTGATATTAACCATATGTAATCCGTTGTTAGGTAAAATATGTTTTATGAAACGTTTAGAGCGCTAAATTTACTAAGTATGTAAGTGAATACCATGTTTGTACGATAAATATTTAATGACTTTAAATGCAATGAAAAGTATGGTTTCTGAGCAATATGTGGCGCGAAATATGTTAGCCCTCTTAAGGAACAACAAACAATTATGTCGCACTCGTCATATGAAAACAGTTGTTCAACACTTGATTTTAACTTTACGTCAATCTAATAATGTCTTGGTTATTTATTAGCAACTAGATATAGGTACACCCGTTCGCCATACCATACCGTCTTCCTCACTCAGTAGACCCAATTTTTAAATCTTTCTACGTAGTAATAGGTAATAGTCGTTATTAAATGTGGTAAAATAAAATCTTACAGCTCAAAAAAGGCTTATAAATATTTGTTATTTGACTTACGCAACCTTGTTTAACGAGAATTTAGACATACACGGTTTTTCCTCAGCTTTTCTTCCCCCAATTAGTGTACGACTGACGATAAATAACCAGAATCAATATCAGTCTGTTTGTTTTTCCTGTAAAATATAGTTTTTTATATATTTATTTATGGGCACGCAAAATTGAACAACATCTTACACGAATTCGACTTACGCGGTTATTGCTCGATTCCGCCTATCTCGCAAGTCCGGGCTTTTACCGTATCTGGTCATTGGCCACTAACACAGAATTTTGATAATTCTTTGTCCGACTAAAACATACTCGTACATTATACAAATTGTTATTGCTAATTACAAAACATGTTCTACTTTCATAGATAACTAATAATATAAAAGAAATTGCCATTTGTTGTTCACATGACATACATCGTTTATTTGTTTATATTTCATACAAAGTTTATCTTCTAAGATTACTGAGAAACAGTCAGATTATAATAATGACCTCGACTGTTTATAAACTCTTCTAATAGTTTTAAGACGAAATAACTTTTCCTCTTATTTATAACTAACTAGCGGACGTCAAGCGGTTTCACCCGCGTAGTTCCCGTTCTCGTGGGAAAACGGAAATAAAAAATATACCCTATATTTACCGCAAAGAGTGTAGCTTCCCAACAGTGAACGAATTTTTCAAATCGGTCTAGTAGTTTCGAAGCCTATTCGTTACAAACAAACAAACAAACAATAAAACAAATCTTTCCTCTTTATATTATTAGCATAGCTTGACAATCTTTTGAATCACTCAGTTCTGGCGAATTTTCTCTCCACTGTGTCGTCTGCCACCACCTCTGCCCGGCACTCGTCGTTCGGGACTGAAAAGGAGAGGTATCATTAGTTTAAGAACTTTTCAGAAGTCTCACCGAATAGGTTAGGAAAAAACAGCCAAATTAAGTAAATCATTCTTTGATACATTTGAGTATCACATTGCCACTTCGACATGCTTATGGAATCCTGGGACAACTTTCCCATGGGGCTCCCGACGTACGCAGTGGTTGGGCACCGTGTGGTTGTAGTCGGTAAGAGTCTATCCACACGTACCTAAATAAAACGTCCTTATGGAAACCCTTTAGATTCCCTGACAAATAACCTCATTTTGGAGAAAGATACTCCAAGTATTCTTACACCGCTTGCACTCTGGCAGCCTGGCAGGATATATTCGACATCAATTTATTCATCACATTTAGGGGGTTAGATGCCCCACTTGCAAATGAAGCTGGCAAGATCCATGGCATCAAGACCATAAAAGAATTCAGCGTAACGAAAAATTCAAAATCTATGATAACGACATATTAATATCTATTTGCAAAGCAAAGCACCTGACCTTCAGTGCGGTTGAACCAATATTGTACAATGTTGTACTTAATTATTCAATGTTCCAAATATTCCTAATTGCCTAAATTAAACTATTTGTCTTGATAAATCTATGTCATCCATCAACGCACTACCAAATTAATACATCATAATGGTCTGGGCAAGTTGTAATCAATACCAATTTAAAATACTTTATGTTTTAAATAAGTAAATAGATTGACTTGGCAATCACATGAAAACATGATGTATGTCACAAGTAACACATTATATTAAATTAGATTAATTATTACGGCATATTTATTATACTTACTAATACATAGTAGGATTATTAATTGCACAAGTGGATAGGTGATTCTGGTTCTTGTATCTTACTTGTGAATAAAATTGTTTGTCATAATAATTAATCAAGTTTTTGAATAACAGTAAATTGACATTATTTTGATTTTAATTAATTTTATTTTAATTGGGAAATGAAATAAAGGGGAAATAAAGGGGAATTAAAATTAAGGGGAATTTATTATCACACTAACATAGACCCGACGGGAAAAACCGCGTATCTGCGAATTCGAGTAAAATGAGATAGGTACTTGTAATCTAAATATTGAACTCTGACCTGACTATCTGATGATGTTCCAACGACCGTCCTAATCTGAATAATGAATGACGCAACAATTAATGATACATTATTACAACAATATTCTAATACAAGCTTGCCTAGCCCGCGGACTCATTGTTCTGTAAACGATCACTGCAGTAAGCAACTTTTGCTATGACTGGGTGACCACCACGTGATCACTTTGTAGTGACATTTCATTTGCGAGCGTTTTTAGTGCTTCGTAAGGCTATGGTCTCCAGAGCCTACCAGACGCCAAATTGTTAAAAAAAAGATAGAAGACATACATTTTAGCGTGCAAGAAAGAGAGAGATGCGATCGGTTTTTGTGCGCTTTTAACTAAATAAATTAATTATAAAAAAACTATAACCAATATGTAAAAAATGCTCTAGTGCAAATGAAGATTTTACTATTGTCTTTCTTATAAATATTTTATATTATAAAAACCACTTATAACATACGAGATCTAGCATAAAATTTTACGAAATCGAGCTATTTTCAACACAAAAATCTATCGCGGATTTTATCAGTAATCGTGTTTCGAGCCTAGAGTGTTTTTAGTTCATGAACCGAAGTTGTCTGTGTTCAAATTTTAATTTAGCAGACCTCACGAGTCCTGAGATCTAGATCAAAGTAATAGTCTATTTGGCGTCATATGGACTCTTACGTCCGACTTCAGCGTGAATGTTCCGATCGACACGTCTGAACGCCAGGAACAGGTCTCGTATAAAGCAGTATTCAACAAAATTTATAAAATCGACATCAATCAAGTACAATTTAAAGATAATTTATCGAAATAGAATACCTATATGGGCTGTTTTATTTATTTTCAAATTAAACTATTAATATTTTTTTTAATAAATAAATTAATAAATATTCACGAACATTTCACACAACGCTATCTGATCCCAAAGTAAGCTAGGAATAACCTGCTTGTGTTATGGGTCCACGGATATTAATACTTATAAGATATTAATACTTAAGCATTATACATGTTTAATTTTGTTTCTGATTTTGACAGTTTGATGACACTTTGAGGTTAGAAACCGCCGCGGAAAACCGCAAATGCGGCCTCGCCCTTAAGCGTTTTTTCCGCGGCGGTTTCTAACCTCAAAGTGTCATCAAACTGTCAAAATCAATGAAATTAAGTCAAGGTTTGACATTTTGAGGTTAGAAATCGCCGCGGAAAAACGCAGATGCGGCCTCTGTCGCGGTTGTCAGGAATATGACAGTCGTAACGCCAAGTTGAAGGCCATTTGGGCGGCTTGAAAATTTTCTGTGCCATCACAACCTTCGCCTCTCCCTGGTGTTGCAAATGTCCACAGAATATCTAAATAAGAAATAATAAATCATCACCCTACAATTAATGGAGCCGGCTGCGCGAACGAAAAATGATGACGCAATACGTCGTTACCTCGCTCTAAGGCGTTCCATTTATTTTAGTAATGTTTTCAACAGATGGCACTATAATCAATAGATGTGTTTTTATATTTATTTTTGTTTTGTAATGTTATTTTTATTTTTATTTTTATCTTCTTATGACGTTGTCACGTTCAACCATCGTCAGTAAACCGACATTACAGACAACCGATTTTCTTTTTAATGGCTTATTTGTTTTCTTGTTACAGACAGCAACTAGAAAGAGTGAACATCAAATTCGACAAGGACAGACTTAGTTATCAGGAGAAGAGTCACTTCACGTTCCTTGCTGACGAAAGCAACGGCAAGCATTTCGATCAAGTGGTTGTACCCAATTTACCTTTACTGGTAAGTGACTGACATTCTCAAGTATTACCTACTATCACAGGGCGGAAACTTCATACAAAAATGTTCGTTTTCACCCACACTAATACAAACGTAATGTGAATGCTTGAATTAAGCTTGAATGTGTGTGTGAGTTTACTAGGGTAACTAGCTATGGAAACGAAATAATAAGGAACAGAACGCAATCTCATGTATGTAGGTACGTTTTTTTTTCAAATCTACCCTCGGCTAAGCACAAATTAAACCAAAGCAATAGCACAAAGTACGTAGGTAGTAATACGTAATGCAACGCAGTGACACTCTCTCAAGTACTAACACGGCAATAGACACATCAACTTTGGTGGGGGGATGGGGAAGCTTACTCAGTGGGAGGCAGGGAGTTGCCGATCTGTATGTCATACTATTATATTATCTTTGCTACTATCAAAGATAATATAATAGTATTACGTTCAGATAGGCAACTCCCTGCCCCCCACTGAGCAAGCTTCCTCACCCCCGCCACAGCTGGCATTATAGTTGGAGGTTACTTTAGGTACGAACATAGCGTGTGCTTCTTCACAGGGCGGAAACTCCATACATATAATTTGTTTCAATTCTGTCACCTACACTAAGAATACGCTATGTTCGTACAGAGTTTAAATGTGTGGGTGACCACTAAGTTTAAGCAAATGTTCCGTCAAAATACCCTCCAACTATAATGACAGCTGTAGCGGGGGTGGGGAAGCTTGCTCAGTGTGGGGCAGGGAGTTGCCTATCTGTATAATGTAATGCTATTATAATTATAATCTTTATTTTATCGATTTCTCTCTATATTATCTAGCCAGATCTTACGAATATTATAAATGCGAAAGTTTGTCAGTGTGGATGTGTGGATGTTTGTTACTTTTTCACGCTCTAACGGCTGAACAAATTTGGCTGAAATTCGGTATAGGGGTAGATATAGGTCTGGAATAACACATAGGCTACTTTTTGGAATAAGTTCCCACGGGAAGAGGAAACGGGAACAAAACTTGACGCGGGCGGTGCTGCGGGCGTCAGCTAGTTCTATAAAACACAACCTTTTAATATAGGCTTAATTTGGGCTAGATGACGTTGTGAGAAAATCCAAAAAAAAATATTATGCATAGTGAGCTGTTATTTTGAAACAACAAAAACACTGAAATTGTATTTATATATTTTAAAGATTGAGTGCCTAAAATGTCTCCCGTAACGTCTCCTCCTATCACTGCAAGACCCGCTATCTACTCTGTGACAACCCGTGTCACAAATTACACATGTTTGTTTATACAAATAAACAGATAAGTTATCAATCATACCATTTTTTTAACGTGAGGGAAAATTCTTAATGAATGCTATGCCGGACTCCTACCGACTTAAATACCTCACGTAACGCCCAACAGCCTACGGTTGGGAGCCCCGGGTAAGCCCTCGGAAGATGTCCCAGGACTCCCAACAGACCTACGGCTACCACTGCGGCCTTAGCTAGGAGGGGTTCGGGTGCTATCCCGCGTCTTTGGGGGCTTTTTCGGGTGTCATCCCGCGTCTTAGGGAGATTAAATTTTTATTTTATTAAATTTAGTCAAAAATTATTAAAAATTGTAGACATAGGGTGAAGAGAAATATGCGTGCATCCCGCACAGCACGCTGTCGTCTAGGGCCTGCTTCCGCAATGGCGCAGTTTCACTGGTCGTTAAATCGTTCGGTATACAGCATGCGGGGAGTCCCCGCATGAGACATGTCATGTCCGCCTTGGTGGAAGGAAATGTATGAAAATCGTCGTTACGAGTATAGCGCAGTCCGTAATGGGTCCGACTTGCTCGCAGTGGAAGGCGGGCATTACACTGTGACCAACTGTTGCTCGCGACTTCGTACGCGTGAAAATTACGTTATAATGCCAATTTGATTGCTGTCTGCTTAGCCCCTGAATATGTAGCATGATAATATATAGCCTATTTGAAGATCCTACCCCTAGTTAATATTTGTGCAAAATTTGAATCAAATCTATTCAGTAGGTACTTTTCGAGATCCTTCCGTACAAAGCAAAGCAAACAGACAAACAGACAAAAATATTTCTAACTATATTTTCGGCTTCGGTATCTTATGTTGAATGCCTAGCGAGTATTTTTTTTATATTTCCAATGTATAGTTTTGTCTTTTCTATCATTTTGTTATCTCTCTTTCATTCATCATGAAATTTAACACATGTATTAAATTTTACGATGATCATCCGTTTGCGCAATTTTCATTAACGAGTGTAATTTTTTTCATTTTCCGAGTGTTTCCTTATTTCAGGAGTCCAAATCTGATATTTTATAATATAATATGGGCTCACCACCTATTACGTGTCAAAGACGAACGGAAAATGTGGGCATAAGATAAAAGCTATTAAGACTGGCCTCGTGGTCCAGTGGTTAGAGTACCTGACGACGGATTCGGAGGTCGTGGGTTCGATTCCCACCCTGGACAAATCTGTGTGATGAGCACTACTTATAATATGTATGTCGCCACACCGAGAATTACTAATTAAAATCTATTTGATTATAAATAGATTAAAACCATTACAATGAGCAACTTTACTGATACCTTACTATTTTGTGATATAAGGTTCGAATAGAAATAGTTGTAGAATTTATTAACACTGATTTGTATAACTTGATGTAGTGTTGAACTAATTAGGTTACCTAAGTGTTATGTGACTATGTAGGTTCGTAAGAACCTACAATAAAGACTATTGTTAAATTCTTATTGACAATTAATACGAATATTGTCGACATTTGAAAATGTTTTTAATCAAAACAGGATTTTTGTTATTCCTATAGTTCCGGCAATGTTCATTTTACTGAGAATGAATTAATCTTTGTATTTTAACGATTTCATTCAATTTAACAGTTTGTTTGACTAATTAAATTAATAACTTTATTTCTCAAAAATAAATTGAACCACATTTCTTTGATTTAAAAAGAAAACATTAAATATCAAGCCACGTGTTTTGTGAGAACAATTTGAGTGGCGGGGATTTATAAATAGACGGTGGTTGTGGCCGAGGGCTCACTTTTGCTGCTGGAATTTGGAGAGAAAACATTGTGAGTAGATTCTATGTTGGTTTTAATTTGGAATAAAAAATTATGTTGTAATAACCTACTGTAAGTTAAAAGAGTGGCCGGAGTTTTATTGCCAGGTTCTTTTTTCTCCAGCTCTACCTATTGCGTTGCGAATCTGGCAGTAAATGTAGATTGTGACTTACATGAATAAAGATTTTTCATTTAATTTCATTTTATTTCATTGGTGTTCCATTTGCTTGTTTTTATTACCGTGTTTCTGAAATAAATACCGCCTAAGTATTTATTTCACTGTTATTTAACTAGATATCCATCTATAAGTGTAATAAAGCATAAAGCAGACCCGATGACCTACTCCAGGTCAGCGGGCCTGCGCTTTTAAAAACAGCTGCCGCATGTCTACTCCGACATCAGAAGTGGGATCACTACCTACAAAATACTGTGCGAGACTATTTATTTTTCAGGATCTTTACTACGAAGATTGTGTACCAGTTTACCAACGCGCCGCACGCGGTTACGGGCGCGCCGGCGTGTTCCGCGGCTGTGCGAGATCCTGGTGCTAGTAAGTCTTCCACCAGCACCGTCACACAGCTACAACAGCAAAGGGGTAATGTACCACCTGAATTTTATTTTAATATGATCACAGTGAAGTAATGTATGAGTGATCGCCTGTCGAAACAACAAAAGAAAGTTATGATTAAGTACCGATGTGTTTCTACCCTCATATGACCTAGGCGGTAACGTCGCGTTGGCGACTGCAATTGATGTAATCATGTTGTTTTTTTTTTTTTTGTTTGTTTCAAACGAACTATGTTATCAAGTGACTACGATATACGTATGAAAATAACTAGACTGCTGAAGGGCCGCGCTAACATAGGTTGACAACTGGCTAGTTACCGCGTCCTCGGTGGGGCCACCATAAGCTAGTCTGCCAGCTTAGTGGTTACAAAATTGCGATGCAGTAGCAGCGATGATAGGTTATGTTACCTCTTCTATATTATGTAAGCGTTCAAACGCGAATTGATCACAACCACCACCGAAACTGTTAAAATATTCCATTGATAGTGGAAACGCTTCTTACTGTAATTTTTGTAGTAAGTCCGGTCATACCTCTCGTGAGTGACGTTTTAAAGCTACTACAACAGATTCGGATAAACGTACGGTTGAAAGAAACTTGTGTTCCCATGCAACAATAACCCGGCCAACACAACGGTTATACGAACAAACTTATAGTAGGTACTTGAATTTTATTCATTTTGATCAAAAGCCGTTTACACATTTGGTACCTGCTATCGCCGCGAAAAGCACATAACCTATAATATGAACTCTGTTCTTAACTAGTCCAGCTTGAACACAATGCGTGTGAGGATAGGTAAGGTTATTAATAATACCATCTTTGATAGCGGGGTTAAGTGCTTGTTAATTCGTGAGTCAATCTCATACAATTTGCCGGAAAACCGAAAACGTGTGGTCAACAAAATTACTTGGTGGCATAGGTTTCCTGTTGTTTCTACGAGCATCTTAAGTCTGTCTAGATTCTAGATAATAGAATTAACGTAGAAATTGAATGTCACATTTCACAAGATTATTACTTCAGACGTGTTGGTAGGTTCAAATCTATTTTTATTAGATAGCATAAGGTAACCTTGATATCGAAGATGACTTAAAAACACCCAGAAAAATAAAATTACCTCTTTAGTTCAGACAATGACCACAAAGGTAGTATAGCATAGGTTTGTATAGATGACGTTATCAGTACATATTTTTCTGATATCTGTGGTAAATACCATAGGTTTTCTCTCCAAGCTCTGTCATTAAAGCAGTAACTATTTACTAATCTGAGCTTAGTCTTAATATCATTCCGTAAACCAGGATTTCCAATCCTCATAGAATAATGTGTGAGATGTCCGTGAATATTTATTTATTATTTATTTATAATAATGCCTTTTCTGTTAACGGTCAATTGAGTATGCAAAAAATTTAGTACAGAACGGTCAAGTGCGTCCTAGCCCTAAAAAGGTTAAGCCTAAAAACTCTGGTACCGACAAATGCTAAACAAATTCGTCTATTCAGTTGTCGCGCTGAATACTCCCGCTCGTTCATACCAAATATCTCTCCTGCTGTGGCTTCTCTTAATGAAGTGACTATCTAAGGCGCTAAGTGGCAATGGACCCATGTTCATGAGGAAGCATGGCATAGAATATTTCTAGGAAAAGAACCTAGCGAATTGTTTCCTTGGCTGGGCCTTGACTTCGGGTCAATCCTTATTCAAATCAATAGGGGTCGGCAGCACATAGTGGCTTTTTTTTTTAGTATGCACACGACCGATGCGATGTAGAAACTAGATAAGTATCACTCGAGCGAACTCGAGATTTTGGTGGTAGTACGAGCGGTCAAACGTTTTAACTATTACTTGTATGGACGCCATTTCAAGATGATTATACGGTATCCCGACTGCGACGCGCTTTAAGCCTCGAAGCACAAGGAAGACTTGCTGTCTCACATCCATAATGGTATATTCGCAAAAATTTGAATTTGAAATAAATACAGGAAGGGCGAGCGGATGCAGCATGCCGATATTGTTAAACTGAAATACCTTTAACAGGCAAAGTCTTGAATAACAGTTTGATTAATGATTATTCATCTGAATAAACAGTAAACAACGTCGAGATGTAGAGACGTACAACGTGCTATCATAGACGGTTTCCATTGAGATGAGACCGTCCAGGGATGTTATCTGCAAGAAAATGTCAAGATAGGTATCGGAAAAGCGAGACCCAATCTTGGGTAGGTACACAACGGTTGACTGTTGTACCTAAATCTTTCCAAAGAAGCTTTAGTAATTAATACCTTAAGACTCTTCATAAAATTATGGAAGTTACTATTTTGAAAAAAATTAGCACCGTTAGTAAAGATTTTTTCACCGTTAAAATTAGGACAATTGCATCGTTTTCAGGACCTCGAATCTTTAGATCAACGCAAGTTCACTTGCGCTCTATTAGCAAACCGACAGTGCCATTCGAAGCTATACCTACACGTCGACTTACCGCGTAAGCCAGGCACTTCAGATGAACAGGAACGTGTAACCTTCACAGTAGACTCCTATGTATATTCCCCCACCGCTAGGTGAGGCAGCAGTGGTAACTGTAGGTCTGTCGGGAGTCCTGGGGTCATCCTTCCGAGAGCTTACCCGGGGCTCCCAACCGTAGGCACATTAGGTAGGAAACGTGTGGTTTTTAGTCGGTAAGAGTCCGGCATGGCATTCATGTAGGATTCCCTCTTTATAAATACTCCTATGCAAAGTAAGTTCTGTTACGCTATACAAACTACAAAGGCAAGCATTGAACCTTGGTGGCCCAAACAAGTATTTCATCTCTTCCTAGCCCCAAAACAAGTGATTATAAACGATGTCCCTGTATAGTAGCCACAGGTATCAGTAGGGCTAATAGTCTTATCATGATAAGGGATTACGAGACTTCAGGCATCAGATAGTCCAAACTGCAGGCGTAGCTCCTCTTATTTCAGTGCCAAAACTGTTTACCAGCGGAATTGCCTAATTTGGTCAACCACTGAAGTACCTAGTTTGAAACTTCTTAAACGGCACGTACAACAACGACACAGACATCTACTAAAGATAAGGCGAGATTTGACAGGAATCGTGCAAAAAAAAAAAAAAAAAAAAAAGATAGTTTTTACAGAGGCATCTTTGTTTAAGTTTACAGCGTTTTCGACAACGGCCGCTGTCTTCTAAAGGAAGCATTAGGACATCATAGACGGGCGCTAAAGGTCCCCACAATCAACAGCGGGGCGCCCAAAACCTCGTGGTGAGCTACAGCTTAGGTTAGGTCATCTGGCGCATTGGCGCTGACGCGGACGGCACCGCACCCAGCGAGTACTCGATTCTCAGAAACCACAAATTGAAAAATCTGGTGAGGTATTTTCATTTTAGTTTCTTCAGTCTAATCGGTATTAAAATGCTAGCTGAATTATTAGACAAATGATGCTATTGGGACGTGGAGTCACCAAATTAGCTAATAAAATATTTAAATGAAAAGATGCTATTGGGGCGTGGAGTCGCCAATAAGCCACTAATATCCCTATCCTGAATCATATTATTTATTTATTATTTGTATTAAGCCACAAAAAGTGGATATCCCAATCCTGAAAGAATAGTGGTCCCCTGTGTAACACGGCGTACAAGACCGCTTAGGGCACAGCATCGACCTTACCAACATCCCCTAGGGCCCCTGTCTTTGACAGCATCGACCTCTCCCCTACATATCCTTACCTGTATATATAAAAAAAAAAAAAAAATACTGTTGTCATGTGGAATGAGCAGTAAGAACCACTACGAGTGGATATCCCAATCCTGAAAGAATAATGGTCCCCTGTGTAACAAGGCGTACAAGACCGCTGAGGGCACAGCATCGACCCTACCAACATCCCCTAGGGCCCCTGTCTTTGACAGCATCGACCTCTCCCCTACATCATCCTTACCCGTGTATATAAAAAAAAAAAAAAAAAAAAAAAACTGTTGTCATGTGGAATGAGCAGTAAGAACCACTACGAGTGGATATCCCAATCCTGAAAGAATAATGGTCCCCTGTGTAACAAGGCGTACAAGACCGCTGAGGGCACAGCATCGACCCTACCAACATCCCCTAGGGCCCCTGTCTTTGACAGCATCGACCTCTCCCCTACATCATCCTTACCCGTGTATAAAAAAAAAAAAAAAAAAAAAAAAACTGTTGTCATGTGGAATGAGCAGTAAGAACCACTACGAGTGGATATCCCAATCCTGAAAGAATAATGGTCCCCTGTGTAACAAGGCGTACAAGACCGCTGAGGGCACAGCATCGACCCTACCAACATCCCCTAGGGCCCCTGTCTTTGACAGCATCGACCTCTCCCCTACAAATCCTTCCCTGTGTATAAAAAAAAAAAAAAATCTGTTGCCATGTATTTACATGTGCGCAGTACCGTGTGTTGTGGCGTCATTTGGGAGAGGCCTACGTCCAGCAGTGGACTGATATAGGCTGATTTGATTCATTGATTGATGTGGATCGCAGTAGTAGCACTCAGTGAGCGCATCATAACCAGCTCACCGTCTTCATTAACTATGAGCGGTGACACTCTACATGCTACCACGATGTAAGGTTATGACCAATGGAATTATATTTGCTTAACCAAGTTTTTCTGGTTTGCGTGTACTGTAGAACTACCAAGCCTCAGCTTTTAATATTTATTTTGCAGATCTAGACCTTACCACACGATGCAGAGCACGCATCGCCGATCAGTATGGCCGTGTCGCCACACCGAGAATTACTAATTAAAATCTATTTGATTATAAATAGATTAAAACCATTACAATGAGCAACTTTACTGATACCTTACTATTTTGTGATATAAGGTTCGAATAGAAATAGTTGTAGAATTTATTAACACTGATTTGTATAACTTGATGTAGTGTTGAACTAATTAGGTTACCTAAGTGTTATGTGACTATGTAGGTTCGTAAGAACCTACAATAAAGACTATTGTTAAATTCTTATTGACAATTAATACGAATATTGTCGACATTTGAAAATGTTTTTAATCAAAACAGGATTTTTGTTATTCCTATAGTTCCGGCAATGTTCATTTTACTGAGAATGAATTAATCTTTGTATTTTAACGATTTCATTCAATTTAACAGTTTGTTTGACTAATTAAATTAATAACTTTATTTCTCAAAAATAAATTGAACCACATTTCTTTGATTTAAAAAGAAAACATTAAATATCAAGCCACGTGTTTTGTGAGAACAATTTGAGTGGCGGGGATTTATAAATAGACGGTGGTTGTGGCCGAGGGCTCACTTTTGCTGCTGGAATTTGGAGAGAAAACATTGTGAGTAGATTCTATGTTGGTTTTAATTTGGAATAAAAAATTATGTTGTAATAACCTACTGTAAGTTAAAAGAGTGGCCGGAGTTTTATTGCCAGGTTCTTTTTTCTCCAGCTCTACCTATTGCGTTGCGAATCTGGCAGTAAATGTAGATTGTGACTTACATGAATAAAGATTTTTCATTTAATTTCATTTTATTTCATTGGTGTTCCATTTGCTTGTTTTTATTACCGTGTTTCTGAAATAAATACCGCCTAAGTATTTATTTCACTGTTATTTAACTAGATATCCATCTATAAGTGTAATAAAGCATAAAGCAGACCCGATGACCTACTCCAGGTCAGCGGGCCTGCGCTTTTAAAAACAGCTGCCGCATGTCTACTCCGACATGTATGTATTTAGAAATATATAAGTATGTTTATCAGTCGTCTAGATCCCATAGCACAAGCTTATTGTAGCTTAATTTAGGCTCGATTATGTTATGTGAGAATGTCGGTAAATATTTATTTATTTTATTATTATTTATGTACTTGCTGATGCCCTCAGCTTTGCCCGCGTAAATTTTTTTCCCGTTCCCGCTTCCCGTAGGAACTTATTACCGGGATGAAAAGTGGCCTATGTGTTATTCCAGACCATAATGTATCCCTGTACAAAGCTTCAGACAGATCCATTCAGCCGTTCGATCGTGAAAGAGTAACAAACATCCACACTCACAAACTTTCGCATTTAGATCTTGTACTCAATGTGTACAAATCATAAATTATATATTAAGTATTTATCTTTTTCAGGGTGTAGCATCTGTCACTCACACATTGGACTATTTCTCCCAAATGGCTGTCAATAAAATGCTGCAATGGCCTCAATGGTACAATCATCCAAACCCGTTCATCACGCTCCCGGTACACAGGTAACTGTTATCATTTTTACTGTAGTGAATAAAACTGGCCAAGTGCGAGTCGGAATCACACACAGAAGGTTCCGTATACCAAACGTCAGAAAATCACTATACTGTACTGTACTGTACTGTACTGTACTGTACTGTACCTACTGTACTTTACTGTACTGTACCATACTAACCGAGCGCCTCACGACACGGTCCATACACACCTCACTTGCTTCTTCAACTTTCATTTTTCTTTTCATGCATTGCACGTCGGTTTCTTCGGCTCTTGACACTACCTTCAACTAACACACGATTAATTTGGTCGTGGTAGGTGTGTCGTGTGTGTCATAAAATCACGTTTGTTGTATGTGAGCCCCTCTTAATCCCCCCCGCCTCCCTTTTTGTAATATTAGTATTTGTTGTTATAGCGACAACAGAAATACATCATCTGTGAAAATTTCAGCTCTCTAGCTATCACGGTTCCTGAGATACAGCCTCGTGACGGACATACAGACGGAGGGCGAAGTCTCATGGGTCCCGTTTTTACCCTTCAGGTATGGTACCCTAAAAGAGGGGTCTCTATTTTTTTTAACGTGAAGGAAAATCCACATGGATGCTATGCCGGACTCCTACCGACTAAAAAACCTCACGTAACGCCCAACAACCTATGGTTGGGAGCCCCGGGAAAGTCCTCGGAAGGATGTCCCAGGACTCCCAACAGACCTACGGCCGCCACTGCGGCCTCGCCTAGGGGATGGTTCGGGTGCTATCCCTCGTCTTTGGGGGGTTTCGGGTGTGATCCCGCTTCTAAGGGGGGGCGTGCGTGAATTGCTCACGTCACGCTGCCGTCGTGGGCCTGCTTCTGTAAGGACGGTGAGCGACCCTCTCACCATCCTCAGGCCCCCGGTCATGGAGGCCGGTAGCCTTCGGCGAAGACACGTCGGCGGCGCCCAAGCCGCCGACTGCGGAACTCGGGTGAGAGAGTTCTCTCCCGTTCGAAAAAGAAAAAAAAGGGGTCTCAGAAGGTTCTTGCAGACGGCGCGAGTGTAGCGCCTCTGGTGTTGCAAACATTCATATGTTATGGTGATCACAGTCCATCAGGTGGCCCGTAAGCTTGTGTGCCACCTTAATAGTAGGTATATTAAAAGCCATTCTTCTTGAAAAGGTGCAAGTACCTACACCATCGGGGACAACCCTGGATTCATGAACTTTCGTATGGCCCACGAGATCATTAGAAATTTGGCTAAATTTGTTCAGGGGTTTAGGGGTTAGCGTTGATTGAGTAACAAACGTCTTACCAAAATTTTACGTTTCCGTACCCAAAGGATAAAAACGGGCCCTTATTTATGAGAAGTCGCCGTCAATCTGTCTGTCCGTCACGAGGCTGTATCTCAGGAACCGTGATAGTAAAATCAGAAAAATAATAACAAGTTTGAAATAAAACAAAAATGACAACGTCAATCGGATTGAACTCTCACAATAAACGTTTTAGAGAGGGGCAGTCGGGTGAGACCGTCTCACAGCTTTTTGTTTATTTGGTGAAGCGAGGAACGCATTTCCGCTACTATGTTTCTTCTTCTTCCGTGGTTCTTTTACTCTGATGTCTCTGTAGTTGCGCTACTCTATGTTAGCGAGTCATATCGCCCATTTGCTCAAGGTCGTTAGCCCTGGGTATGGCCTTAATACAAAAAACGTAAATTTGGCCGTTTTTTATTACGGAACCCTCCACGCGCAAATACAATTTTCACTTCACCGGATCTATTATGTTTTGACGAAAGTTGATAATTTTTGGGCAATTAATAAGTTAACTTCTATATTAAAATTTTAATTAAAGCGATAAAGACAACTTGTAACAGACGAGACATGAACCCGCGACCTTTGTCCGATCCCGAACAACGCGTGCTGGACAAAGGTGAGGTGCTACTCTCAAGGCGGAAACATACTTTCGTGTCGTGGCGTGTCGTGATCTTACTGTCGTGACGGTGAGTGTGCATATTAACGTGTCGTGTCGTGTCGTGGCGTACTCTGCCCTTTTTTCTGAACAGTAGTTAACGAACCTTTGCAGCGTTCAAAACTTCAAGATACATAATATTTTCTTCTGATTCGAATAATGATTTTGATGAAGAGCTTTAATTTCTCTTAGCAATGAAACTGTTTAGGAGCAAAAAAAAAGGAAATAAACAGAGGGAGACAAGACAAATGTGAATTTCATCGTCTCGTTAAAGAACTAGAGAGTGACGCTAAATAAAAAATAAATATAATGAATTTAAAAGTGACCGCTAAATGTTCGCGCCACGAGCCACGCGTCGACTTTCCATCAGACGGCGGCATCATTTTGGCGAGCTAAATACAAAAAAAAGCAAGGGCAACGTTCTGACCACTGAGCTGCAAAACCGTACCAAAACAAGCTGAATATCATAAAAATATTGCTAACGCCATTTCAAAATTCCGTCTGAAAACGCCAAATACCACCCAAGTGAAAGAAAGAAAGACGAAAGATTTTTTTTTATTTTTGTTGTTAATTTGTTGGTAATGTGGATGGGTGACCATCCATGTGACCACTTTGTGACATATATAATATTTGAGCGTTTCCGTGCTTCGGAAGGCACGATAAGCCGTTGGTCCTTGTTGCCAGTAAAATGGCAGTCGTTAAGCCAAGTTGAAGGCATTTTAGGTGGCTTAAAAATTTCAACAGTAAGCAGTTACAACCTGCGCCTGTCCATCTCAACACGGCAATACGGCTCACCACCTATTACGTGGTTCAAATTCTATAAAGGTGAAATGTGAGCATATAATATGCCTCTTCCTACTGCTTCAGGGATAAAGGCGTGACCGTATGTATGTATGTATTTTTGATGTTGGCGGCAACAAAAATATATCATCATTGAAATTTTCTGCTCTCTAGCTATCACAGTTCATGAGATACAGCCTCGTGACGAACAGACGGACAGCGAAGTCTCAGTAATAGAGTCCCGTTTTTAACGTTTGGGTACAGAACCCATGAAGGGTTTGTGGCGACCGCCACATAGCGAAAACCAATAGAAGTCCTGCATCGCGATATGAAAGTTCTCGCAACGAAGAGAGAAGTCCTGCATCGCGTAAAGAAAGTTCTCAGAACGAAGAGTATATAAATCCTGAATTGCGTTTCAGAGTTCTCCCGGCGATGATTAATATAAATAAGTAATAAATATATAAATAAATATTCATGGACATTTCACACAACGCTATCTGATCCCAAAGTAAGTTAGGAATAACCTGCTTGTGTTATGGGTATCAGACCATGGATATTAATACTTATATACTTTTTAAATACCATACATATTATACATATAAACACCCAGACTCTTGAAATAAACATTTATGGGTCACACAAATATTTGTCTCCGGTGGGAATCGAACCCACGACCTCCAGCGCCGCAGGCGTCACCACCGACTGCGCCACAGAAGCAGTCAATAGCAAAGAAGAAATATAAGCAACAGTCCAACATCAACTGTTGGGATTCAGCCCCTAAGGCGCGATCACCTAGCCTGGTCAGAGGACCCTTTGTATGTTGGAGGAACATTCCCAACCCTACCTCAGCGGGTTCCGTTCCAAGAAACGGCTCATCGGCTTCTGCTATTGAACCATTTATTTATCTTATTATTATATCTAAACATTTTTTTGTCTCTTTCGTCTCCATCAGGTTCCTTTGGGGCTACGAAGACAGCATCATGACCTTGGCGAAGCCCTACTTAAGCTTCAAAGGACAGCTTGACTTTGATGATTTCGGGCTGCTAGTTACTGTAAGCAATTTTTCTTTACAAATTTTATATATACATCCATACATCCATACAGACACAAAAAATATCAATGTCGAGCAAGACTTGCACCTGCGTCTTCTGCCAAGCCGGGGCAATATTTTTATACTTCTAAGGATGCAAACAAGCGTACGACACACCTGATGAGAAGTCACCTCTGCACTCTGGAACACCAAAGCTCGCTCGCGTTGCCAAACTGCCAGCCCTTTTTAAAACTCTTCAAATGTGACATACCGATACCTCAAACCTGTTACCAAAAGAAGAAATATACTACTTATCCAAAATTTCCGTATTTCGTAAGGCTCGTTAAGTTAGCCATTGGACCCATTTGTAGTTGTTAGTACATGACAGTTGCGTCGACAGTCGTTAAATCAAGTTGAAGGCCTTGTGGGCGGTTTGTAAAATTTCAACAGCGGCAGTCACAATTTGCGCCATCTGTCTCACCACCTGTTACGTGGGACCAAAACTAAGTAGTTAAATGTGGGCCTATAGTATGCCCTTGCCTACCCCTTCGGGGATAAAGACGTGACTATATGTATGTATGTAAAGCTTTTATGTTGAAATCTACTATTAGTTCTTCTGAAAAAATAATATCAAACCTTATCTTTTATTTTTTCTAGAAAAACGGCACACTGTCGCAAAGGTTCACCATAAACACGGGCGAGTACGACAAGGACAAGATGAACATGATAGACACCGTGTCCGGACACGACCACCTGGCCTTCTGGACCACGCCCGAGTGTAACAGGTACATTTAGGTACAATATGACACATATTTACCTGTACGATAGGTATAAGCACGTTTCTTTTAAATTTTAAATATGGCAAAAGCATCAATTTAGAGCAGGATTCGAACCAGCGTCATCCCGCATACTGTGCGGACGCATTAACAACGGCCACCGAACCCTCCCAGAACCGACCAATTTTTCCACCCGTCTTGGGATGACGTAGGCTCCATCTACCGGCACATTTAGAAAGTTCCACGGCACGAATGTAGGTATAGAATTGCACCTATACTGGTTGAATTTATAGTCGTAGGCGGTGACGCTATGTAGAGACGTCTCTGCAGAGCGTCAAGCGCGTCTAGTAAATACCTCGCGGAGTCATCCCAAAGGTGAGAACAGTATTCGACGCAGGGAACATGACCGTAATTTTTTATTGTTGATTTTCAAATTGACAGTGCCGATCGGTTCTGTTATCGAAACTGTGCCTAAACCTCTCCGCTCCAGAACGACTATAAATTCAACCAGTATTCATTCGATTTCTTTATAACTTGTGAAAATCTCTACGGATGGCTGAACTGACTAAAACTACACTGTCCCTACATATCTGTCTAAAACTGAGCGCCATATGGGTAGCTATCAAAAGTTACCGTCGATATCTGTCTAAAACTGAGCGCCATATGGGTAGATCTCAAAAGTTACGTCGCCGTCGCCACCTCGCCTTAAGTTTCGGGTGTTATCCCAAACCATGTGTGAAACTCGAAAGGACGTCGATCGTCGATCGATAGATGTTAGATAGATCTGTGATAGCGTCACCGATTTGGCGACGCCGACGCGACGCCCCGTCGCCAGCGTCAATATCGGTTGACTCTTCGACTTTCATGTTTCACATGAAAAAAATATTCCATTTTCAAACCAATGCAAAGATAAATTCGTCTTTTTTTTTACACAACGCTGTCGCACAGATAAACGAGTAGCTCTATATTATCTATGTGCGATAACCCTTGACCGACGACGCTCTGATTGTGCTGCGTTACAAAATATACTAATGTTTCCATTTGCTGTGAAGTTTATCTAAGAGTTCTGATAAATGCTGGCAATTTAATATTGTATGATAAACATGTGTTTGAATACTGCTGTAGTCGTAAAATTGTTGTAAACAAAGAAAACAATCAATGAGATCTAGGAAAGCCAAAGTCTGTCGGTAATACAGGGATATCTGAGGGCTCACCCGGGACTCCCGAGTTCGGCTTATTCCACTTTTCCCCGTTGACAATCCCCGTTGATGGGGATTATTGAACTTTTTGTTCACTATTACCCGTTGACGCGAAAAATTTGTTTAATGGGGATTAGTGAACTAAAAAGTTCACTAATCCCCATTAAACACATCAGAAAAATTCCATTAGAACTAAAAAGTTCAATAAATGTTGGTGTTGAAGGTTATAAAAAAAATATGAATCGCTCAGAAACTTGACTTTGTAACAGTTCCAGAATTTATGGATTACCCATAAATAATTTCTTATCTTCTAGAATCATTAAAACATCTGTTGGGAGTCCTGGGACCTCCTTTCGAGGGCTTACCCGGGACTCTCAACCATAGGCTGTTGGGCGTAACGTGAGGTTTTTTAGTAGGAATTTCCCTCACGTTAAAAATAAAGAAAAAAAAGAAAAAAGATTCATTAAAACACTTTTTACCTGACTGTGCCATGTAAAAGAGGGGCAATGTGTTTATTACCCTGTATTATGTAAGTTGTCGTGGGTCGTGGCGTGTTAGCTTGCCAGCTGCACCGCCTTTTTAATCTTTGCTGGCGAAATGGCAGAGTACCAGAAGAATGGTGCAAATCTGTCATAGTGCCGCTGTACAAAGGTAAAGGGTCACAGCAAGAGTGCAAAAACTACCGCGGCATAAGCTTGCTCAGTGTCGTAGGCAAATTGTATGCGAAAGTTTTGATTAAAAGAGTGATGAATGAAACTGAAGGAAAAATGTGGGATGTACAAGCAGGATTTATGAAAGGAAGGGGATGCACGGATCAGGTCTTTTCATTAAGATGCCTAGCTGAAAAGTTTTTGGCAAAACGTCAAAAAGTCTATTGCATCTTCGTGGACTTGGAAAAGGCCTATGACAGAGTGGTGAGGAATGAACTGTGGTCAACACTGTCTATGTATGGAGTGAACAGCAACTTGATACGAGCCTTGAAATCTCTATACGAGGGCTCCAGTGCTTGTGTCAGGATCAATGGCGCTTGCACAGACTTTTTTCCCATCGAAAAAGGTGTGAGACAAGGCTGTGTAGCGTCACCATGGCTGTTCAACCTATACATGGACAGTTGAAAGAACTACAAGAGTGTGCGTATGGATTAAAAATGAATGAGCTAACCGTCAAATGCCTCCTTTATGCTGATGATCAGGTAATACTGGCATCATCGGCGGATGAGTTGCAATTGATGGTTAATATAATGAACGATGCGCTTAAAAGCAGAGGAATGAATGTTAATGTAAGCAAGACAAAAGTAATGGTTTTTGAAAGAGAGAAATGTATGACTGATTTCTCGATATCGATAGAAGGAAAGAGCGTGGAACAGGTGAAAGAGTTTGTATATTTGGGTTCAAAATTTGCAAGAGATGGAAAGTGTGACAATGATATTGAAAGAAGAGTTTTGGCAGGAAATCAAGTGAATGGAGCCATTCACACCTTTATGAGCAGTCAGAACGTGTCTAAAAAGGCAAGGATGGCTGTACATAGAGGAGTGCTTTTCCCTACACTTATGCATGGTAGTGAAAGTTGGGTGTGGCAGGAGAAGCATGAAAGTAACATTAATGCTGTGGAAATGAGAAGTTTGCGAAGTATAGCTGGAGTGACATTGAGGGATAACGTAAAGAATAGTGTGATAAGGGAACATTGCGGTATGACAGAAGATGTAGTGACTAAGATAGAGAAAGGGATGCTCAGATGGTTTGGACATGTGGAGACAATGGATGGAAATAGCCTGACAAAACAGATTTATGAAGCGAGAGTGAATGAGCAAACTGGTAGTGGTCGACCTCGGCATACTCATATCGATCAAATCGATAATCTTATGAAAAAAGGCCAGATCAAGAGTACCCTTAACCGAAGAGCATGTATGAAGACACTTATGAAAGTTGAAGAAGCGAAAGTTGTTTGCCAGAATCGTGTTGCCAGAAAAGTGGAAAGTCATAATCTCTGCCTACCCCGTTGGGAGACAGGCGTGATTTTATGTAATGTAATTATGTAAGTTTGTACCTACCTACGTTTTTGATGGTTTTTACGTCTCTCAAATTCAGCTTATTCTTTCAATTTCAGCTTAGAAGCATCAGATGGATCCATCTTCCCGCCATCACAGCTGGATAGGAACCGCACGCTCTACGTGTATTTCCCTAACCTCTGCCGAAGACTGCCCTTCGTCTATGAGAAAGATGTCGAGGTTGGTAGTATAGATTATGAACAGCCTTCATTAATACCAAAAAAAACGTAACTTTACAATACAATTATAAGTAAAACACTATTTTTTGCTCTTTAATTTGATACACATATTGATGTGGTTGTGTAAAAAAAACAGTCGAATTGAAGTCGGTTGAAAATATAAAGGCAACCGTCTTGGATTTAGATTGCGCCTCAGCAATGGAATCCCGCTTTTATTCTTTGAATGTGGAACCCTAAAGATCAACAGTTATGGATGGACAGATGGTACGAGTATAAGTGCCAGTACGAATATAAGTGACGATATGAATATTAATGTTAGTATAGTACCTACAACTTTGACTGTGTCTCAGTCGGTAGTGATACCGCCTGCGACGCTGGAGGTCGTGGGTTCGATTCCCACCGGAGAAAAATATTTGTGTGACCCATAAATGTTTGTCTCAAGAGTCTGGGTGTTTCTATGTATAATATGTATGTATTTAAAAGTATATAAGTATTAATATCCGTGGTCTGATACCCATAACACAAGCAGGTTATTCCTAGCTTACTTTGGGATCAGATAGCGTTGTGTGAAATGTCCGTGAATATTTATTTAATTTATTTATTTAACATTGAATAAAACCCCCAAAATATATATTTTTGATGTAAAACTTCTTTAGTCGCGACCTAGGGAGTAACTCAATTTTTTTTTCTGACGGCAGTGACGCTATTTGAATTTTGAATAGAGAAATCGTAGTTTCCGCTATTCAAAATTCGAATGATTGATATTAATATAACATTTGATGCCGTCAATGGCAAAGAAGTTTTACTTCAATCGCGCGTAAAGGTGGTTATACGCACACAGTTTTTTTACGCTTACAGATAAGTGACAACATAAAACTCCTCCGATACCGTATGCCGTTGAACGTCTTCGACACTCCAGAGACGAACCCTCACAACCAGTGCTACTGCGAGGTAGACACCGCCACCTGTCCTCCCAAAGGAGTCATCAATGTTACCAGGTGTGCAATGGGTGAGTAGTAGAACGTTTTTAATCCCTCTTACAACCCCGGGTTCTCTTAGCGGAGCTTGAAGAGGCAAATCAATGTGCCGCCAACTTGTGGGCCAATGGCTTATGGAAGTTATGGACTGTGAGTATGGCGAGATACATAAAAAAAAGTTTATTAATTAAGAGTCTGTATGACGCTAAATAGACTATTACCTTGATCTAGATCTCAGGACTCGTGAGGTCTAATGAATTAAAATTTTAACACAGACAACTTCAGTTCATAAACTAAAAACGCACTAGGCTAAAAACACGATTGCTAATAAAATCCTCGATAGATTTTTGTGTTGAAAATACCTCGATTTCTTGAAATTTTAACCTAGATCTCATAAGTTTTAAGTTGTTTTTATAATATAAAATATTTATAAGAAAGACAATAGTTAAATCTTCATTTGCACTAGACCACTTTTTTAATATAGGTTATAGTTTTTTTATAATTAATTTATTTCGTTAAAAACGCACAAAAACCGATCGCATCTCTCTTTGTCTTGCACGCTAAAATGTATATCTTCTATCTTATTTCAACACTTTGGCGTCTGGTAGGCTCTTAAAAATAATTTCTAAATACCGTGTCTTCAGCATTCTATGGATTCACCGTGCGGGCGCCAGGTCCAAAGCGTGGTACAGAGAGAAACACCGTGAGGGTGTCTGGGACTTGCGTGCGACCAGCATTGCAAAACCTACCGATTTTTCGGTAGATCTCCCGAATTTGACGTTCATTTACCGAAATACCGATTTCAGGTCAATATCTACCGATATTTTTCCTAGTTGTAGCACTACCACGTTCATTGCATAATTAAATTAAAAGACGGTAACACTGCGAGTTTCCCGGGTTGGTAATGTATGCCAGCATTCGTACTGCCGGGAATTCCCTCATACACAACTGGGAACATCCCATTAGAATACTGTTGTGTGCTGTAAATTGAAATTTATTTCAGTATGCGTAAGGATGATTTTACTTTGTAGGCTCAAGTTTAGGAATCCCAGACAAATTAAGTTTCGTATATTGTCTCATAAAATCTCGCCCAATTTTACCTTTTTGTTTTCACAAGCACTGTGAACCGCGTCCGTGATAGTCATCAAGTTTAAAAGTTTAAAACTGATCGTTATAGATACCTATGTTGGATAGTAGTACCGACGACCATCATTCATCAGCAAATGTGGAACATACTTTCTCCGCAGTAAATTTGATAAAAACAAAAACCCGAAACCACCTTTCAACGGAGGGAATAGTAGGGCTTTTGCATATAAAAAGGTTTATAGGTGATACAAATTGTTTCGATTTGAACATACCAAATACCATGTTTCATAAAATGTCCGTACAAAAATGGTACAATAAATAATTTGAAATATTGTGTACTAGATGACCCTCGCAACTTCGTTTACGTTACAAAAGATATATGAAAGGACAGGTATTTCTTCATCAGACTCCTAGGAACGTGTGAAACTGCCCTCTTTGCTCAATCAAAAAATAACCCAAAGATCCAGTCCATTCTAAAACAATTCAGTCTCCGCCTTCATTAATTATTTTACAATAGACTCAATCATTAAGCTCTTCCATGATTAAGCCAACACGTCAGTTTAGATTTACCCTCACATTCAGTGGCGGCGTAAGGCGTGGGCGACGTGGGCCACCGCCCACGGCATCGCGGTACGAGGGGCCTCGCGTCTCAAAAATTTGTATGCATTGCTTCAAAGCGAGATTAAAATATAAAAAGATATAAACTAATTTTGTTGTGAAAATAATGTTTTTTTTTAGTCTGGCAACATTTTTATATTATATCGCGAGTAGGTAATCCTTGCCGCCGCACAGTGGATCGATTCATACAAATCGGCGGACATAGGAATCTTGAAAAACTTTTTACTGATTTTACAAAAAACGAATGATGTCAATGTGTTTATCTTAATAATTGTAGTCGAAAACATAGAGACACAATTTTGATTAGACTTCAATTTTAACATTTTTTCGAAAAAACTGATTTCAATGAATGGAAAAGTACATTAAAAAAGGGATAGCTTGCGATTTTCTCGTGTTTTCTTATTTTAACGCTTATAGTGACTTTTAATGAGTTGTTAGCAAAATATCTGCCAAACATTTTAGGTACCCCTAGGCACCGCTCTGGGAGCTATATGACAAAATATCATGTTTCTTATTTTCTTTAAGAAAATATGTCTAATTCGTTTTTTTTACAGTTATAATTGTTAATAAACTAAATTTTAGTTTAGTACTGTTCTACCCACATCAAAAATAATATGACTAACATACGGGATCGCGAGTTTTTGAGAGATACTTATAAGCAGACGACTATAATTTTTTCCTACTTTTTTAACAACATTTTTGTATTGTATAGTGATTTTTCATTAAGATTTGAAGAAAATAATGTAATAATCAATAACAACAATAACACGTTTTATAAAACATATATCATAGTTATAAAAATACAAAAACTTACTTATAAAAACAAAAGTGGTAAAAATAATAGCTTAAAATAAATAAAAATATAGAACAGAAACGATTCAATTAACATGCATTAAATAATCAAACAAAATTAGAATAACATAAATTTAATAAAAATGTAGCTTAAAATAAACAAAAATATATAACAAAGACAATTAAATTAAAACTATGTACATTCAATAATCAAACCAAATTAGAAATATGTAGACAAAAAATAAGCGTTAAAATCAGAAAACACGAGAAAATCGCAAGCAATCCCTTTATAGGGTTCCGTAGCCAAATGACAAAAACGGAACCCTTATAGATTCGTCATGTCTGTCTGTCTGTCTGTCCGTCTGTCCGTGTGTCACAGCCACTTTTCTCCGAAACCATAAGGCCTGTGAACCGCAACAAGATTTTTATATAAAACTAGAAAACAAGCAGTTAATTTTGGGGATCCCCATGCTCAGAACTGAAACTCAAAAATTATTTTTTCATCAAACCCATACGTGTGGGGTATCTATAGATAGGTCTTCAAAAATACTGAGGTTCGTAACATCGTTTTTTTCTTAAGGCCGCGTGGGCCAGATTTTGAGTTTTTTGAAACAATCCTAGTCAAAAAGTAAAGGGTTTTTAAATCTGAAAAATATATATATAATAGTTAAGGATATAAGCTAAACATATTCCGAGCCCGTTACACGATCCAATAAATTTCACTAGATAGAAAAAAATCCCAAAGTTGACTCTCTCAGAAAAGTTTTTTCAATACTGTGGCTAAACTATTAACATTTTATATATTTTTTTTGCACTCAATTAAAGGTAATTAGTTTTTATACACATTTTCCGAGCGTTTTTCTATAAACAACTATTTACATAGTTATCATGTACGAATATCTACCAAACGCAATAGAATTGCGCCGCTGACGCCCGATCAGTCTCGCCCTGGCGCTTGTGGAGGCAGGACCTGTCAGTTTTTTTCGCAACTATTTCGTAATTATTATGCCAAATTACGTTGAAATCGCGCCACAGTATAAAAATATCAGTAATGGGCAAAATGTAATTAGATTAACCGTTACAAATACATACGTGACTCATGGTAAAAATGTGGTGATCTTTTACTTTTTAAGTGTTTTCACGACATGGTAACCAGCTACCTAATGCATTAAAATGTCTACGAATTACATGATAATTTCGCAATCCAACATGGCGGCCACGCCGTAATCACAAAATTTCATGATGGGTATCGTTTAAGGGGTTTTTTGGTATGCTGAGTACGAATCACGTGATAATTTTGCAATCCAATATGCCCGCCGCGCCGTAATCACAAAATTTTATGATTGGTATCGTAAATGGTAGTATCGTAAGTATGGTAGTATCGTAAATCATACGTAGCAGACTGTAGTGTAAAAGAGATAGAGACACATGTTTCATTATTCGTTCTAATATTTGTGTGTGGTTGGATTGCATGGAACGACACAGACTAAAAAAACTTGTTCGGTTTACTGTGAGTTAGTTAACCGCGTGCCAATTTGCAACTGTGCAAGACGTGGTCAGAGTTAAGAAGTTATTTATTTAACTCAGAGCTTACTAACTCTATATTTATATATTTAACTCGACTCTCCGCGTAAGTGGGCCTAAATAGCTTAGGCGGCCAAATTGAATTCCAAAATGATCATGTTATTCGTACTCAGCATTCGAAAAAACCCATTAAACGATATTCATTACGAAATTATGTGATTACGGCGCGGTGGCCATTTTGGATTGCAAAATTATCATGTGATTCGTCCTCAGCATACCAAAAAACCCCTTAAACGATAACCATCATGGATTTTTGCGATTAAGGCGCGGTGGCCATATTGGATTGCAAAATTATCACGTGATTCGTACTCAGCATACCAATACACCCCTTAAACGATACCCATCATGATATTTTGTGATTTCGGCGCGGCGGCCATATTGTATTGCAAAATTATCACGTAATTCGTACTCAGCATACCAAAAACCCTTTAAACGATACTCATCATGAAATTTTGTGATTACGGCGAGGCGCCCATATTGGATTGCAAAATTATCATGTGATTCGTACTCAGCATACCAAAAAACCCCTTAAACGATACCCATCATGAAATTTTGTGATCACACCGCGTTGGCCATATTGGATTGCAAAATTATGATGTGATTCATACTTAGCATACCAAGAATTCCCTTAAACTATACCCATCATGAAATTGTGTGATTACGGCGCGGTGGCCATATTGGATTGCAAAATTAGTACGTAATTCGTACTCAGCATACCAATAAACCCTTTAAACGATACCCATCATGAATTTTTGTGATTACACCGCGGCCGCCATTTTGGATTGCAAAATTATCACGTGATTCGTACTCAGCATACTAAGAAACCCCTTAAACGATTGACACGCTTCTAGGAAGTCCAGAGTGATCCCAGGAGTTCCCAGGCGGTTCAGTAGTTTAGGTAAGGGTATATATTTTGTCCTGAAGTCAATAACGCAACGATTACATTAACTGCCTTTATTGCGATTTCACAAAATAAACCTAAATCTATCTTAAAAACTGGGTACTCATCCGAATTCTTCCTTCAGGGATGGGATTTCCTTCTTTCAGGAATAATATGACGTAACAATAGATAATTACTCCTATATTTTCAATATTAGTTGCTTACGGGTATAAGCAGGGGATTTTTTTAAATATAAACTTGGAAGCTCATTCAGAGCTTCCGTTTTCACAAATATAAAAATTTAGTTAAATACTTGGGCTATTAAGCCACTCACTGATTATTTCAGTGGAAATATATTTTATAGAATAATTTACTTTGATGTAAAATTTCTTCGACAGTATGAAGTAAATTAAAAAAATTTAGTTAGTTCCTGATTTTCTTTTTACCATTGCGCACGCCTATATATAGCTTACATCCCACCATATCTCCTTCCATCAACTATCCCTACTATGACACTATTAAGGACACACCCCTTATACCGACCTAAGTATAACCATTATACCTACGCTTAATAGCGCCTAATAAACTAATTACAGCAAATCTATGATTTACGCCACAATATCCCCTCCCCAAGAGAACATTTTGTCCCTATAGACAAAATTTAAGAATACTAATTCAATTTAAAAAAATTGAATTAGTATATAACAATCAATCTATAACAACTGTATTACTTAGATAATGTCTCCCAAAAATAAATAATTTAAATATTCCAATAGAGTAACTCTGATGGTGTTCACAAGATAGATAGAAGAAAAGACGTATTTAAGGCTTAATATTAAGAAATCCAGGTAATACGAACCGCCTGAATGTAATATAGAATATGGCTTAAATTGAAGACTGAGATTTCTATAACCGTCTCAGAGAAGAAAATTTATATAACAACATATACAACGATGTAATAACATTGTATATGTCTATATAACTGAATGCAATATATTTGCATATGATAAGCAAGCCTTTAAGAGCTTCCTATAGTACCACGTAAATCTGCGAGGGCAAGCTTACCGCTTCCGAGTGGACTGCCACTCGGAAGCGGTAAGCTTTTTCTAAGTCGTTTATTTACTACAAAAAACCAAGAAACAGAAATATAGCACTGAATACACCTACAGAATCATCCTACCAGAATTCTAACCAAAAATATACAAACAACCCAGAAAAAAAAATCACATTTACCAACCTTAACATTTCACTGAAATCCAAATCCAATATGTAATAACGTTTTCAAAACGTATGCATCACTATTACATAACGCATGTGCATAAAACTTTCATAACTTTGTAATTCTTAATACTTTGTAATTTTATAAACTCACGGCACGTACACAACTTTCACATAACATGACAATGAATTCACAATGTGACCTCAAGCTTAACAATATTTCGAGGTACCCTCATAAATTTTCACAATTATTCATAAGGTCTCTTACACACTGACTTAAATTTCTCGTGTATGTTTGACTGTCCGCGACAACATCCTAAAGTAATTTAACGTTCATTTTCAAATAACTGACCTGACATTGTTATTCTTGTCTTACTTACTTTAATTTAACTTGATAAAAATCTAAAAATAAAATGAAGTTAACTTTGTTCTAGAATAGGGGGAGAAAATTTTAGCGACGATTTATGTGTATGCAAAGTAACTACTGACTATTTCAACTTTCATAACTCACCGGACTCACCCATTCCTTTGAATAATGTGCCTTTCATACTCTCATATTCATACCTTTCATACATTCATACATCCTCATACATTTCACGCTCATAAAATACCCATGCACACTTGTGTCATCAATACAATCACATGATGACGCAATTCTTATATACAAGAGAATTTAGCTTAAATTTTACACTAAATCTCAACACTATTCATTAAAACCGTATCCTGTCCTTACGCTTATGGAATTATGATAGCGTGATGAAATGCAGTCTGTAAGCAGCCTAACGATATTCACATGATATTCACAACTACCCATACTTAGGAGAAAAACAAAATGATACTACGATTTACTTAGAAAATATTTTTGGTTATGAAGTTAATTTATTGAATTATTTTTTGAAGATTATAATTAATTATTCTTTGTAATTATTAAGTTTAATTATTCGTATTACCAACTATTACACAGCATTATTGGAATGATTTCAATGACAAATATTTGTTACCTACCCCAATGATTTTTTATATTACTAAGGTGGCTATCGATATAGAAAAGACATAATTTTATGAAGGTGGCAGACAAGCATACGGCCCACCAGAAGGACTGGCGGTTACCGCAGCCTATGAACATTTGCCTCACCATAGGCGACAAACTCATGCTGCCGACCCTGTAAAACCATTTTACGACCCTTTTTAAAGAACCCCCTACTATTACTGTAGAAACCGGCTCATAACCGCGAATAACTACTTCACAAGTTAATTGATTTTTACTTAGCAAGAAATACCTAATTTTAATAATATTCATATTAAACGGCTCTGGTAAGCACCGAATCACTCACAATTTTTAATACACAAATCACTTTCTCTATTCACATAGAACTACAATATCATTCAGATTTTCCTGAAACAATACACAAATTATATAAAACAAAACCTACCGTGACTGGTTTGCATTAGATATCTTTAAAACATTAACAACAATTTTACTTCTACAAGAAGGTTCGTAACAATTTTATTAATGTGGGTATATTTTTTGCGTTAAATTTATTACAAGGAATATTAAAAACAATGAGGGTAGAATTTTTTCCTTATGATGAACAATACAAAATATGAATATGACTATAAGCCAACATTTATATAATAAAAGATATTCTACTATTACAGTTTCAAATAAAATAACTGTAATTAAATTTGGGGACAAGCTACGTTAATAAAAATGATGTTAGCAAATTTTCAAATTTCAGAATACCCGTTTAGCCAAAAAATGTTAAATGCAAACAATAAGTTCAAAATTCGGGCATCCAGACTAGCATAGGCCAAGGGCGTCTAATCCTTGAGGTAGCACTAATTTCGGGGGAGGCTACCTGCTAGCGGGCAACAAATTAAACTGTAAATTTTAATTACGGGTCACTAGACCTAACAAATCTGTAGATATTAATCACACGTTATCAACTACCAGGACAATTACTTAAGTTCGGGCGCCATGACACGCTTCTAGGAAGTCCAGAGTGATCCCAGGAGTTCCCAGGCGGTTCAGTAGTTTAGGTAAGGGTATATATTTTGTCCTGAAGTCAATAACGCAACGATTACATATATAACTGCCTTTATTGCGATTTCACAAAATAAACCTAAATCTATCTTAAAAACTAGGTACTCATCCGAATTCTTCCTTCAGGGATGGGATTTCTTTCTTTCAGGAATAATATGACGTAACAATAGATAATTACTCCTATATTTTCAATATTAGTTGCTTACGGGTATAAGCAGGGGATTTTTTTAAATATAAACTTGGAAGCTCATTCAGAGCTTCCGTTTTCACAAATATAAAAATTTAGTTAAATACTTGGGCTATTAAGCCACTCACTGATTATTTCAGTGGAAAAATATTTTATAGAATAATTTACTTTGATGTAAAATTTCTTCGACAGTATGAAGTAAATTAAAAAAATTTAGTTAGTTCCTGATTTTCTTTTTACCATTGCGCACGCCTATATATAGCTTACATCCCACCATATCTCCTTCCATCAACTATCCCTACTATGACACTATTAAGGACACACCCCTTATACCGACCTAAGTATAACCATTATACCTACGCTTAATAGCGCCTAATAAACTAAGTACAGCAAATCTATGATTTACGCCACACGATACCCATCATGAAATTTTGTGATTACGGCGCGGCGCCCATATTGGATTGCAAAATTATCACGTGATTCGTACTCAGCATACCAAGAAACCCCTTAAACGATACCCATCATGACATTTTGTGATTACGGCGCGGCGTCCATATTGGATTGCAAAATTAGTACGTGATTCGTACTCAGCATACCAAGAAACCCCTTAAACGATACCCATCATGACATTTTGTGATTACGGCGCGGCGTCCATATTGGATTGCAAAATTAGTACGTGATTCGTACTCAGCATACCAAAAAACCCTTTAAACGACACCCATCATGAAATTTTGTGATTACACCGCGGCGGCCATTTTGGATTGCACAATGATCCCGTGATTCATACTTAGCATACCAACTTTAGAAAACTTTAGAAATTTTTATGACCAGCTATTATGTAATTTACATTTTTTACGCAACTGTAGCAAACGTACGCAACGGAAACTCTCAAAAGAAATGAAATATCCTAGTTGTCGAAAAATGTTTCGTTGCTGCTAAGCTCTTATTCGCCTTAGCGTGATGTTATATATTTTGGTATTTTTCAAAAATGGACATTCTATTAAGAAACTCTTGAAATTCAACTAGCAGTCTCTTAGACTCTAGAGTTAGAACAACTGAACAAACAAACAAACAAACTCGTTAGCTTAAAAATAATAGTATAATATACATAATTTATTTACGATTAACTCATTTATTTTTATTTACGAAACTAATAAATCACTACACTTAATAAAGTTAGATGCAGACTCTAGAGTTAGAACAACTAAACAAACAAACAAACAAACTCTTTAGCTTAAAAATAATAGTATAATATACATAATTTATTTACGATTAACTCATTTCTTTTTATTTACGAAACTAATAAATCACTACACTTAATAAAGTTAGCTGCATTTACTACGTCAAACAAAGTTAACATGCTGTTTCTTTCTACTACACTGTATACTGTGGCATGAGAGTTGACTGCCGCTGCCGGCGCGCGGTGTGTCTTGCGCCCGGGGCGAGGGGAGCGCCAAATGCCTACTTGTGCGGGTTAACCGCCCCTTAAGTGAATAGTTTGCGCAAGAGACACTTCCAAAGTGAAAAAATGTGTGCCCCCCCCCCCCCCTTTAACTTCTAAATTCATTGCCATATAATCTACCAACGAAAATTGGTTTGAACCAGATCGAGTTGGTAGTTTTTTTTTAATACGTCATAAACCGCAATTTTCGCCTAGAAAAATGTTTAGGTACCACTGCGAACGTGTTAATCATCAATGAAAGTTACAACGAACTACAAGAACTTTTATATTACGGAACCCTTCATGGGCGAGTCCAACTCGCACTTGGCCGGCTTTTTTAATGTACTTTTCCATATTGAAATCAGTTTTTATCGGTTCTTTTAAAATTTAAGTCTAATCAAAATTGTGCCTCTGTTTTCGACTACAGTTATTAAGATAAACACATTGGCATCATTAGTTTTTGTAAAAACAGTAAAAAGTTTTTTAAGATTCCTATGTCGGCCGATTTGTATGAATCGATCCACTGTGCGCCGCCGATCAGTGCGGGGAATCCCTTGTTTAATTCCTTCCGGACTGTTGGTTCCATTACCACCACCAGGATTTACAAATACTCATGGACCTATTAAGGTAGTGGAACCAACAATATATGTTTTATCCTGGATTTTTTGGGACGAGTGACCCCACTAACCACATTTGACGTAAACATCTGTGGTTTAAAGTTTTTTTTTCCTTATAGCGATACTATTATTATTGGTGCCACAGAACAGGGCCTCGCGAAATCTGTCTCGCCCACACCAAATTTAGGTCTTGCCCCGCCACTGCTCACATTTAAAGGAACCCTTGAATTCTAGGTTTAGCGAAACTTGAGATGTCTCTAACTTCTGAACTACAAAACTCTCAATATTGAAACTTGTGTGAAACAATTCTTATAGTACTTCCTTTCCAACACTGAAGTTGGAAAGGCGTTGAGAAATTACAGCTGAAAAACTATTTTGTCTTTCATCCCCTCTCCCGCAGGAACCGCGCAAAATATTCTGATCAAAACTATCTTAAAACCTTTCACAGACTATAAGCTCAGAATATACCAAGTATCATTCAAATCGGTTCAGTAGTTTCGGCGTGATACTTTCGGGATACAGACAGACAGACAGACATGAAAAATATAAATTACATTTTCGGCTTCAGTATCGATTAGAGAACGCCCTACAATAAAAATTTTCAAAATATCTTCCATGTACAGACTCTCGAGCCTCTACAGTTTTATTATATGTAGGTATAGATGTTAATTTTTTTTAACTCTTACGTTAATAAAAAATCTACCGATTTTTGTCTTGCAACCCTACCGAATTCGTCGTACTGAGTTTTGCAACACTGCGTGCGACCCATATAAGTAGGTTTAGGGTGGCCACCTTAAGACGCGTCAGCGCTCACCTTCCACCGTTCACAATGTTCCCCCCTCTGCCTTACCAAATTTGGTAAGATCCTATCAATACCGCTTTGGATATTCGTTTTAGTAAAGAGCTTACTGAAGCTCTTGACAATTTTAGTATAGTTAGTATAGTCCGTCTCCCCCGAAGGGATAGATATATAGTCATACTATCCCTCCTCCCACCTCTCACCTAAACCTGTATTTTGTTTCACTTATGCCGAGTTGTAATGGACAAGGTGAAGCGTTTCTGACTATTTGCTTTTGAAATATTTAACCCGACTTGGCTTAAAGACAACAACACCAATCAGACTTACTGTCTGCCTTTCTTTCACGTGTGGAAATCCCTCATGGATGCTATGCCGGAAGCCGGACTCTTACCGACTAAACTCGTACGGTGCCCCACCACTGCAATCAGCCGGTAGCTCCAGATAAGCCCTAGGATGATGCCCTGGATTATCGACAGACTTTGGCTACTAACAAAGGAATATTAACCGAACCCCTAGGAGAGGCTCTTGGGGTTCGGGTACATACTATCCCTCCTCAGACTAATAGTATTCTTTTAATCTGAGTATCCCTCTAATTAAGGCGCGAAGCGGACTTGCCGGCTCAGACTTATTCTTTTAATCTGAGACTTGCCGGTATAATCGAAGTTTTATGTTTCTAGGCGCTCCAGCATTAGTATCCTTCCCTCATTTCTACCTTGGAGACCCGAGACTTCGCTCAAACATCACGGGATTGAAGCCAGACCCAGATCAACACGACTCCTACATTGATCTGCACCCTACACTGGGGATTGCGCTACGAGGGAAGACTAGGTAAGTGACACATTTATTGTTGTTGCACCCTCACCTCACTCAAATAATGATTCGACCACAGAACTCTTTTCTGAGGGGCAAGTGCGAGTTTTTGCGTGAGCTTGTCGACATTCACGGCGCGCCAATTCGTATGGAATCGACACCCCGCCACCTAGCTGTAAACGCGAGAACTTGTCTCGATTCCATGCAAATCGGCCATAACGCGCTCACTCGTGAATGTCGATAGGCGCTCGCCGAAACTCGCACTTGCCCCTCTGATATCTGTGGATTCGACCGTTTTGTTGATATGTTCTATGACACCCACAAAAAAAGAATTTTTAAAATCGGTTCAGTAAGGCCCTTCGTACACAAGGCTCTACTTAGTCCAAATTAAGCTAATATAAGCTTGTGGTATTAACAATGACACTGTCTTTTTGTCCACAGCCTTCAAATCAACATTCAAGTTCGCTCAAGCACCTACATCCCCACCATGGCATTCCTGCAGCAAGGAATTATCTTACCAGTCGCCTGGATCGATATTGTAAGTCTCTTTTAATTATTTAAAGTTCAAGCTTTTTTGGGCGCTTTTGGCGATTTTAGCCCCTCTCTATAAAATAGAGTGCAGAGGAGCTTATGGCGAGACTTTGTAGTCTGTGACTCTGTTGCATTAAACTACGTCACTAGGTCAAGTGGATCATCATGTTCAAAGTTTGAAATTAAACAAAAATGACCACGTCAATCGGATTGAACTTTCACTTTCACAATAAACGTTTTAGAGAGGGGCAGTCTGATGAGAACGATCTCACGGCTTTCTTGTTTGGTATGGAATTACGCATACGTTGCTACTACCAAAGATAATATAATAGTAGATATTACATACAGATCGGCAACTCCCTGCCCCTCACTGAGTAAGCTTCCCCATCCCCCCACCAAAGTTGATGTGTCTATTGCCGTGACAGTACTTGAGAGTGTCACTGCGTTGCATTACGTATTACTACCCATAATACGTACTTTGTGCTATTGCTTTGGTTTAATTTGTGCTTAGCCGAGGGAAGACTTGAAAAAAAAAGTACCTACATACATGAGATTGCGTTCTGTTCCTTATTATTTAATTTCCATAGCTAGTGTCCCTAGTATACTCACACACACATTGAAGCTTGATTCAAGCATTCACATTACGTCTATATTAGTGTGGGTGAAAACGAACATTTTTGTATGGAGTTTCCACCCTGTGCTACTACGTAACCGAAGCTGTCATCATCATCATTCAAGCGTTAGTCCCGAACACACCCTTATCCAGATACTTTGTCACCTGGAGTCCGCACTCTTTTGCCTTTCTATTCATTTTCCAATGTAGGTACATACTATTTATTATAATTCTTTTTATTTTTTACAGGGAGTAGAAGACCTACCCGAAAGCCTTCGAACCCTCGTCTACCACGGCACATACTCCACAGCGGCAGTACAACTTGGACTAGCCATCATTTGCACCCTAACTCTCATAGGCTCTGGGACTTGTCTATTGCTAACTTATGTCAAGCGAAAACGACGTCCATGCGCCACCTTAACAGTCAATACCAAGCTCCCTAAGAAAGAAATTGATGAATAAAATGTCTAAAACTAACGGCAATATAGGTCTTAAATACATTCCATCAAGAATAGGCAGGTTTTTCAGCGCGCATCACACTTCCCACGGAAACATACCTATTCCGGGAATGTGTTAATTCAGACTATAAGCTATTCTTACGCCAAAATTCTGCCATAGCTATTCAGCCGTTAGAGCGATAATAAGTATCTAATAAACTTTTACATTATGAGTAGAATTATTTTAAACACTCGTAAAAATTGAATAGGCCCTTTTTAGGGTTTCGTAGCCAAATGGCAAAAACGGAACCCTTATAGATTCGTCATGTCTGTCTGTCTGTCTGTCTGTCTGTCTGTCCGTCCGTGTGTCACAGCCACTTTTCTCCGAAACTATACGGCCTATGCTATTGAAACTTGGTAACTAGATGTATTCTGTGAACCGCATTAAGATTTTTATATAACACTAGAAAAAAAGCAGCAAATTTTGGGGGTCCCCATACTCAGAACTGAAACTCAACATTTTTTTTTTCATCTAACCCATACGTGTAGGGTATCTATAGATAGGTCTTCCAAAATGCTGTTGAGGTTTCTAACATCATTTTTTTCTAAAGTGAATAGTTTGCGCAAGAGGGATTTCCAAAGTCGAAAAATGAGTGTCCCCCCCCCTCTAACTTCTAAACTAAGAGAGTGATAAATCTAAAAACAATATATGATGTACATTGCCATAAAAACTACCAACGAAAATTAGTTTGAACGAGATAGAGCTGGTAGTTTTTTTTTAATACGTCATAAACCGCAATTTTCGGTTAGAAAAATCACTACCACTGCGAACGTGTTAAAACATCAATCGTGTTACTTGCTGCTACGAAACCCTTCATGGGCGAGTCCAACTCGCACTTGGCCGGTTTTTAACATTTAAGGCGGCGCTAGTCAGTCACTCGAACTCGGCCAAATAAGTATGCTGATTCACCTCACATCGCATAGTGAGGGTGAGAACCTGCGATAATGCATTCATTCAAAGGTCCTTAGTCCTTTGACAGGAAGGGTGTTATGAAAAAAGTACTTCATGTTTCAACTTAGAATAAAGTTTTCTGAACTCTTTGAGAAATGAACTTTATCGAAACGGACTTAGATTTTGAGATTTTATACTCCTTTTATTGTTTATTTACACAGAAAGTTGTCTAAAACTTTGCCAGAAAAATCAAATTTTTAATGGCTTAAATCTCTTTAATAGTTTTTTAATTCCCATTTTTTGAACGGCACAGACAAAGTTTATGATGAGTCAAACATTTTGAGACAGTTGAGTAATATCCTCCCGAAGTTTGTATGGACAAAATAGCGACTAGCGCAACCATAGAATTATAACGCATAGAAACCCAATACGCGCGAGCGACGTGAAGCCATTTCATGGCAGCTGATACCGGCTGCCTACATCAATCGGCGCTTTAGTACCGGGCATCTAGCGTCAGTGCAAAGAGCTCGCGTAATTTTCGTCTAAAAATGACGTATTGTGCAGTGAAAGGATGCCACAATTCATCTGAAAATTGTTCCAAACACCTAAAGATCACATTGCATAGGTTAGTACTGCAAAATAAGTAACATTTTTGTTTAAAACTCCTCATTTAAAGAAACAAAAATCGTACATTTTAGTGACGTCATTTTTATAGACGGTGTTGCAAGCAATGAGAATAAATTTTTCCCACTTTTTCTCTTATTTGCTTCAATATCGGTTTTAGGAACTGTTCTTGTTATAAAAATACTCTTATCACATACATACATATGCTTACGCCTTTACTCCCGAAGGGGTAGGCAGAGGCATTATATACGCCCACATTTGACCTTTTTAGAATTTGTTCCACGTAATAGGGGGTGAGCCGTAATGCCGTGTTGAGATGACGCAGGTTGTGACTGCCTGCTGTTGAAATTTTTCAAGTCCGCCTCAAAAGGCCTTCAACTTTGCTTAATGACTGCCATTTTACTGGCAACCGGAAACAACAGCTTAACAGCCTTCCGAAGCACAGAAACGCTCAAATAAATTTCACAAAGTGGTCACATGGATGGTCACCCATCCAAGGACTGGCCATAGTGAAAGTTGCTTACTGCAGTGATCGTTTACAGATCACTGAGTACGCGGGTCCACAAGCGCTTCATATCTGCTTAAATAATTTTATTTGCAAAATTTTGTGGGTGGGTACCACATAATTTAGTATAATATTGTGATTAAAACAAGTTTAGGCAACCACCTTGGCCTCGCCTAGAGGGTTCGGGTGCTATCCCGCCACTTGGGGAAGGGGTTAGAGTTAGTTATTATTCCACCACCATGAATGCTTCTGGAAAAACGTCGAGTAGCCAACTCGTCCTTCTCAGGCCCTCGCGGCCTCGGTGAGGGAGGCCGGTAGTAATAATATATTACTTACTACCACAGTTTGAAATACAAAATTTTACTGATTTCAGAATTTGTTGGTATAGTGACAGCAGAAATACATCATCTCGGAAAATTTCAGCTCTATGGTTATTACGGTTTCTGAGATAGAACCTCGAGATAGACAGACAGACAGCGAGACGGACGGCTTAACCTTATAAATAGGGTTCCCTATTTACACTTTGGCTACGGAACTCTTAAAGTACCTATAATATGTCTTCTAGTAAAAAATTAAACTGTTTATTATAAAGAAAGAAAGAAAGAAAGAAAGTGTTTATTCATGGCCCAATCTACATGATATTATTATACTGGTTAGTAAGTCGTTTTACACTTTAGTGTTTAATTGAGCATTTTTTTAAACTACATATTAATAAAATATGGGAGACTATCTGCCTACCCCGCGAAGAGTATAGCATATAGATAAATAGAGTTAAATGTTAAATTAAATGTATACAGACAATTTGATTTTTTTCCCTTTTATAGGGTAAATTTTATTTCCTAGCAACATTTTCTGTAAGCTTGTGTGAGTGTCGCCGAGTATAAAGACGACAGGTTTACACCTACATTAATATTGGTTCGGCTTCGCGGGCTCGTACGTATAACTGAGCGACTCTCAGTCTATGTGTTATAAGTCTATGAGCGCAACCATAAAGCATACTACTCTAGGTATAGCTGACAGCACATTGTTTTCTATCATATTATTAACGCGCCAAAACCTCTGTATTTTTTTAAAACAATACATGTAGGTACCCACCTAATTATCATTTTAGGTAGGTATTGTAGTTTTCAGTTTTGTGCCAAATTACATTCTAGGGTCTTTCTCAAATGTCGAAACGGGCCAATTATTGTCATTTTTGAAGTAAAACTTCTATAAGCGCGACTAGGGAGTAACTTAGATTTTTTTTGACGGAAGTAACGCTTACTTTTCAATTTTGAATAGCGGAAACGTAGTTTCTGCTATTCAAAATTCTAATAAATATATTAATATAACATTTGATGCTGTCAATGGCAAAGAAGTTTTACTTCAATCGCGCGTACCTAAAGGTTACACGCACACACTTTTTTTTAATTATGCCTTCTACGCTTCCTTGAGTAGGTACCTAAAAGCATGATTATTTATACCTTCCATGACTGTTCAAAACTGAAATAATTTATTTAAACAGTAGCTAGCTCCTGAGATTAGCGCTTTGAACCAAACAAACAAACTGTTCAGCTTTATAATATTAGTTTATAGATGTATTTAAGTATATAGGTGTGTTAAAATGTGTGCCATGATCTGATCCATCGTCACTGATAGCATATAAATAGCTTTAACTATTTTGATGGAACCTAGATAAAGGTGTTTATTTTTCAGTAATTAAAGTAAAACTTCTTTAGGCGCGACCTTGGGAGTAACTCAGATTTTTTTCTGACGGAAGTGACGCTATTTGAATTTTGAATAGCGGTAACGTAGTTTCCGCTATTCAAAATTCGAATGAATGATATTAATACAACATTTTGATGCCGTCAATGGCAAAGAAGTTTTACTTCAATCGCGCGTAAAGGTTTACACGCACACACTTTTTTTTACTGGTTATTGTTTTTACCCTAAACCCACATAATGGGTCGTCTAAGTCCCAGATACCGGTTCCCACTGTACCATGCCATGGACCCAGAGCCCTCGCGGTAAATCCATGGAATGCTAAAAATAGGTCTCCTCTCTCAAATTTGACTATGGTACTTTTTAATGCAGGGTACAAAAATTGAAGCGCTCGGGGCTTCGCGGACTCAGTGTTCTATAAACGATCACTGCGGTAAGCAAAATTTACTGTGGCCGGTCCTTGGATGGGTGACCATCCATGTGACCACTTTATGACATTTATTTGCGAGCGTTTCCGTGCTTTGGAAGGCACGTAAAGCCGTTGGTCCCAGTTGTCAGTAAAATAGCAGTTGTTAAGCCAAGTTGAAGGCCATTATGGGCGGCTTGAAAATTTTCAACAGCGGGCAGTCACAACTCACAACCTGCGCCTGTCCATATCAACACAGCAATAGGCTCACTACCTATTTCGTGGGACAAAAATCGAAAAGGTGAAATGTGGGCATATAATATGCCCCTACCTACCCCTTCTAGGATAAAAGGCGTGATCGTATGTATGTATGTACAAAAATATCTGAATCAATAATACCTTTTAAGTACCTACATATAAATATGTAGTAAATATATAAGATAAATATTTTGTCGTTTGCAAATTAATTTTAATTCACGTCTATAGTAGGCACCTTTTTATTTTGTGATACTTTTATTTTATTTTTACGTGTGGTATCCTACATGGATGCTATGCCGGACTCTTGCCGGTAAAACCACACGATGTCTGCTCATAAAGTTGCATTTTTAAATAACATTCAATCTTCAACCAAGTAATAACATAGACGGGCCCACGTCGTGCATTAAGGAGTCCCGACACGGTCAAACTGCAATTGTCATGCACGTATATCATGTGTACATACACGTCGATGCACACACACATGCAAAGAAATCACGCATACTGAAGCAACTTCCATTCATATTTAACGTGCATGACAATTGCAAGGCATGATCCTTAGATCATCTAACCACAGGATGCGCCTTACTTAAGCATTGTTTTCTGCCATTGCACATGACCATTTGGTCTTTTGGCTTTATAAAAAGCACTGTACATCAGTACATCATTTTATATGATTAAACTAGTACATTTCATTGTAGTTGACTATACAATAAAAATTAACACACAACAGCCATTACGCGTTTGTCGATTAATACATTTTTAAATGCAATGAAATTTTATATGTCTTTGTGTTTCCCCCTTCACTTGTATGAAAACTGGCAGAATATTTTTGTATGCGGTGGTTCGCAAAGGCTAGTCCCGTGATATATGGTCTAAGGCATGATCGTGTCGCTAGCCCTTTACGAACTCAAAAGTGAGACTAGTTCACACAAAGATATTGTAGCAACGACACGACATGCACACATACATTCTTTTTTCGAATTTAGGGTATAGTGTTTTTACACTTCGGGTATCTTCGTACCTATCTTGCGTAAAATGATTAGGTCACTTTAACGTCAAAACTAATGTATGGTTCGACCGGTCTATAATTACTTGGTCGAAGCATTCAATAGATTAGATTCGCAATAATGCGATGGTAAGGATTTAGTGGGTCGAATGAATTTTTGTGTAAATAAGTTACTTAAAATAGTAGTTTTGTAATTTTACTTTTTTCTTAAGTAGATGTTATGTTGTATGATTTGAATAAATGAATTTTTATTATCATAGTTTTTTAAATTATCCACCCTCTGTTATGCCAAATGACCACTCGATTTAAAAGCATATAAAGTGCGTTTGCTTTTTTTTTATTAACGTGAGGGAAAATCCTTCATGGATGCTATGCCGGACAAAACCCTCACGTAACGCCCAACAGTCTAAGTATACAGTGGTCTAACGTTGGGAGCCCCGGGCAGTGGCGGATACAGGGTAGGGGCGCGGGGGGCGCGCGCCCCCCCCCCCCTTGAGGCCCACGCACGCGTCGTCGTACGTGCGCGCCGCGCCATGCGCCAGGCCATCCAAAATTAGTGTTTAACTATACTTAATGCTTCTTCTACATTACTCGCGAAGTTGGACGAATACGATAGTGTAGAGGGGCACTTCGTCAAATTTTTTCTTTGCCTCGGGCGACTTCGCCGACGAACTTTGTTCAACTTTGCGAGTAATGTAGAGGAAGCATAACAATCTTAAGCGGACGACGCGATCGTGTGTGTACTGTGTCTATCGTCGTCCCGTTTTAAACGGAACTGTCCCTTTTTTCGGTCACCTGTCCCGGTGTTCCCGAACATAGCGCCGGGACGCTAAATAGTCCCGATTTCCGAAACACTGGGAATTTATTTAAACGAAGTTCGTGAGACACACGTGGTCGGGGAATCCATAGACAGAAGGTATAAAAGTTAAAATGTTAGACCTCCAAGATAAGATCATCTGGCGAAAGGCACATCCTCGTGTTCTGAAGATGCCTTTAGTGCCTACCCGCTCGGTAGCTTTCTGCCCTTTCTTCAAGCAGAGAAGCGTTTAAGAGCGGACCCATGCGGGCTTAGATTCTGCGGTCTTCATTCTCGAACCCGTTTTCTCCATCGGCCGTCAGTCTCCTGCAGACATGACCAGCCTACTGCCACTTTGATGTGCTTATTGTCGACAACTTTGGTTCTCTGCCGGATAACCTCATTTCGGACTTTCGGAGTCTATCCCTCAAAGATACTCCAAACATAGCTCGTTTCATAGCTCGCTGCGTCATTTGATTCACAATGTAATAAAATCTACTGCAGATGGTCTACTGGTTTAGATTACGAATGTATTGTGGTAAAAGTATATTCTTCATTTTATATTTACACGGTTCGAGTTGAAGATCTAAAGGAGTTTAGCGCTGAACCTGAAATAGAACATTGTTAAATGCTCGGCTGTAGTAAAACAAGGTGACTTGTATGTATGCGTGCCTTGGAGAGGTTTTAAAAATGTACCAGTCATTAAAATACTATTTTTAATCATGGAGGAAAAAAGGATATCATGGAGATTTGGAAGGTGCGACTTGAGCAACTAAGATGGGAAAACGGCCCAACCGGGGCGATCAGATCGTCATGGACGAGTGGCTGGAGCGGAAGCACGGCGCTTTGTCCTACCGATTGTCACAGATAAGTATCGGGCACGGATGCTTCGGTAAGCATCTGAGGCGAATACACCGGGAGACCACAGCTGAGTGCCAAAACTGCAAGGAACGCAGCAAGGGCACAGCGCTCCACACAATTGTGGAGTGCTCAGCGTGGGCGCAACAGCGCCTTATGTCCTTCACAGCACAACCGGTCTGGACATAGAAATTTTCTCGCTGGAAACCGTGGTGCGAGCCATGATCTCCGGCAGAAGTAAGTGGGCCGAGCGCCGCTACCTTTTTCTGCAAGCTGGTAATGCTCGTGATATAGGCAGCTAGAAGGGAACGGGAGAGTACTCTCCCACTCAAGTTCCGGAAGCGCCGCAGACTTGTTTTCGCCCAAGACTATCGGCCTCCAAGTCCGGGGGCCTGAGCACGGCGCGGCCGGAGAGCTGTTCGCCGTCCTAACAGAACCAGGCCAAAGACGGCAGCGTGATGAGAATTTGACGCACGCCTCACCCTCAATAAGCGGGGTAAAACCCGAACCAACCCCTAAAGACGCGGGTTAGTACCCGAACTCCTAGAAGAGTGTTTCGTGTTGTGTGTGAGTGATTTCCACCCTTAAAATTTGCATTAAATACCTAACACTTTTTCTAAATAAAAAATTCTGTCGATTTTCATTAACCTTATAACTGGGGTATTTATAAAACTTATGTCCCGTTTTCAGTTCAAAAATAAATGGTCAGTTTACGTATTGAGAACACCAGCGCTGCCAAGCAGCCAATGCAGGAAACTCTTCGGCTGTGTGACAAGAAAAGTTACAGCGTCATTTAGCACCTAGAGCAGTCAACTCTTACGTTATAATGAAACGTAAAAGTAGGAGCAAGGGGAATACCAGCTCAATCTCTATATAACCTATTTAAAGACCTAGGATTGTCAAGAGCTTCAGTAAACTCTTCATTAAAGCGAATATCCAAAGCGACATTGTTAGGATCTTATCAAATCTGGTTAGGCACGGAACATTGTGAACTTTATGCGTACAGAAAGGTGGCCACCCTAAACCTACTCAAATGGGTCGCAAGTCCCAGAGATCCTCACAATATTTTCCTCTGTACCACGCTATGAACCCGGCGCGGTGCCCGCACGGTGAATCCATGGAATGCCCGCATAAGACGTGTTTTTCGTTAGGTCCCTTAAACTTGAACATTTTATTTTTATTGTATTACCATTATACAATTTCAAATAAAATTTTCATGAACTTCACATGTGACTTGATTACCTACCTTTTTATTGCACTAATAGTAAGGGTAGCTTAAAACTCAAAATATCTTTTGCGCCCCCCCCTTGAGATTTTTCTGTATCCGCCACTGGCCCCGGGTAAGCCCTCGGAATGATGTCCCAGGATTCCCAACAGACCTACGGCTACCACTGCGGCCTCGCCTAAATACGTTTGTGCTAGAGAGAGAAGTAGCTTTGCATGTATGTGTAGGAATTTACCACGTCGAAGCGCAAAAATAAAATCACGAAAGAAATTTCTTTTCGGGGTAGGCACCTCCCCCAAGTGGAAATGATTATGTTCTTCGGGTCTTCCCCTTAATGTGGGGTACGTATCTTAATCTATACTAATATTATAAAGAGGAAAGATTTGTTTGTTTGTTTGTAACGAATAGGCTCCGGAACTACTGGACCGATTTGAAAAATTCTTTCACTGTAGGAAAGCTACACTCTTTGCGGGTAACATAGGCTATATTTTATTCCCGTATTCCCACGGGAACGGGAACTACGCGGGTGAAACCGCGTGACGTCCGCTAGTCTTTTATAAAAATTTAGAGGTTTCAGACTATTTTTTGATTTAGGCATCATGGTACATAATCCGGGGGTTAAAAACTTTAACGGGCCCGTTTTGACATTTCAGAAAGCTTCACTCTCATTGGGCAGATTCCGGAATGAGTCAATGTAGTCCGTTCAGTGGTGCAAGATCATTGGTGAATTCGAGCATCCGCCAATGAGTTGTCGCCATGACAACTGTCAAACGGGCCTATTACATTTTTACAAACAGTGACGACATCGGGAGTCCTGGGACATCCTGAGGGCTTACCCGGGGCTCCCAACCATAAGCTGTTGGGCGTTACGTGAGGTTTTTTTTAGTCGGTAAGAGTCCGGCACAGCATCCATGAGGATTTTATTAAGCTGTATTATTTGCGGTTATTAAGTCTATGTCAATGTAGTGTCCCAACCATACATGTAGGTAGCGGAAAATCCTAAATCTATGGTGCCAACAGTCAGTAGTTTCGGAACCTATTCAATGCCAACAAAGAATCTTTCCCCTTAATACTATTTGTTTTAGTTTGTGTGCCTCTGTCTACACCTTCGTGTGAATATAAAGCTTGATTCCATCCCTCCAGATAGAATAGGGTTGCCCAGGGAAGGAAATTAAAACCAATTTAATACTTAAACTATTTTCTTTTATTCAAACTTAAGATCTTTACAATCATCCACGTCTTCTTAGAAGCAAACTCTTGATACTGCGACTTGTAACTGCAACCTGTAGAACTAAAAATACAAATATTAGAAACAAAAATAAGAGAGGGTATTTAAATATTTCTATTAATAATAAATATTCAGTAGAAAATCAAAAGGGAACACAAGTTTTCATCAGAAATGTGTCATTGCGAGCTAGGTGTCTCATCATGATAATAATTGTAGGAAAATATAAAGCCTGATCAAGTGCGAGTCGAACTGTCGGACGGAGGGTTCTGTACCTAAACACAACTAATAAATCACGCCCCTCACACAGGTAATTTTTTTACCGGTGGTACTACCACGGGCAAGAAAGATCATTTTCATACATTTTTAGTACCTAATTCTTGTTATAGTGGCTGCAGGAATTTCCCATGACGGCAGCGTGACGTGAGGGATTCACGCCCCCCCCCCCCCCCCCCTTAAAAGCGGGATCACACCCGAAACCCCCCAAAGACGCGGGATAGAACCCGAACCACCCCCTCCGGCCGCCGTGGTAGCAGTAGTTCTGTTGGGAGTAATGAGACATCCTTCCAAGGGCTTACCCGGGGATCTCGACCATAGGCTGTTAGGCGTTCGTGAGGTTTTTTAGTCGGTAGGAGTCCGGCATAGCATCCATGAAGGATTTTCCCTCACGTTAAAAAAAAAGAGCAGAAATACACTTACAAAAGGTTTTTCCTTTCTCCCTACAGCTATGGTTCTTTCAAGCGGAGCGTAAAGAGGCACATCACAGGGCCGCCAACTTGAGGGCCACTATCAGAAGTATAATGGACTCAGTGGTCTCCAATCGTTAGATATCGCCATGGCTTTCTATCAGGCGGGCGGCGTCAATTTGGCGAGCATAATCTTGGGTCCGTAACTTAATTTCGAGAGACATATGTTCGATTATTGAAATATCGACTGAACGATTGTGGGAATAGAGTTTATTGCGAAACAACTTTTAATATATAAAACAAAGACAGGTTTGTTATAACATTTATAACTCAAGAACGGCCGTACCGATTTGGCTGAAAATTGGTGGGAAGGTAGCTTAGAACCAGGAGACGGACATAGAATACTTTTTATCCCGTTTGACATCACTTTTTTTTCGCTTTTTTTTGGTCGATTCACTCTTATGCTGGCGACGTACACCGGTAGTCCACGCCCTATGCATGAATATGCGCAATTTCTACAATAATGCGACGGGAAACATCTATCGTTAATGAAATTATTCTGACGGGAGTAAATGCGACGGGAACGGGTGATTAACTCTCTTATGTGACGCATACGAAGTTGCGCGGGTCAGCTAGTATAAAATATAAAGAGAGATTCTTACCTTTTCAAGTGACGAAATTCTGACTTCTTGAGGCAAATCCTACATAGATGCTATGCTCCACTTGTGGTTCGGTAGTAACTCTTCCGAGTATCGCGACGCGTCGGTCAATGCTACCTATAGAAATAAAGACGATTAATAAAGAGCAAAATAAAGGGGAACTTTAAAATATTTTTATCAATATTATCAGTAGAAAATCAAAAGGGAACACATGTTTTCATCAGAAATGTGTCATTGCGAGCTAGGTGTCTCATCATGGTACAAGGAAAATACGATTCTACAGTAGAATGAAAAGGGACAATATTTTGAAGTTATACTTCTTTAGGCGCGTTATGAAAAAATGATGAAAGTGAAATTTTAAAATCTGTTACACAAAATTAACAGTATGAAGTTGTCTGCTTAATCGCTCATTAAGTCTCGAAAAAAAAGCTACCAACAAAATAGAAATTGAACCTCGATATTAGTCGCGCATGTTGGTACGCTCGTCACCTCTGATCACTGTTTTCATAAAGAAGTATAACTTCTCACGCGCGTACATAAGTACACGCACCCATTTTTTTTTGTTAGTATGTACTAGATTTTGATTACTAGAATCATAGAGCCAAAGTCTACACTACCTAAAATATTATTTGTGGAAATTTTCACACAACATGACTAACCCAAATTAGGCTAATATAAGCATAAGCTATGGGATCTAGACACACTTATATATTTCTAAATACATCCATAACATTGATCAATTACATCCAAACTCCGAATCAAACATTTGTGGATCACACAAATATTAAGAGCGACCCGGGAATCGAACCCGAGACCTCAGCGCGGAAGGCGGCCGAGGCAGTCACTTATTTCTATTATTTCAGAAATACGACGGGAACGTGTGAACGGAAATTTACTAATGCAAAAGAAATTATAAGGAGAGATTCTTACCTTTTTGAGTGAGATGGAATGCTGTACTTAGAAGTTAACATCGGTAGAATTTGGGATGGACTTCGGTCAAAAACTGCCCCAATATTTGTTGGAACCTGTTATGAACTAAAAATACTCTAGGAACATATTATTAAGTAAAAACGAGAAAATGTGATTGAAATATTATATAACCAAGTAGAATATGGTTAATGTACAATGGGCTGGACCTATCTGTAGAAGAACCAACCAGAAAAACTCAAGCCTTTACCCCTGAAGAGGTAGGCAGAGGCATATTATATACCCACAATTCACCATTGAAATATTGTAGTGTTGAAATGGACAGGCGCAGGTTACGACTTCCTACCCTTGAACTTTTCATAGGCTTTCAACTATGCTTAACGTCTGCCATGTTAATAGCAACCAGGACCATCGACATAAATTTTTCATCTGAAGTAAAGAAATGCTGAATGGAAATGTGACAAAGTGGTCACCAATCTAAGGATAGTCATAGTAAAAGTTGCTTAACACAGTGATCATTTACCGAAAACTGAGCTCAGTCGCAGTCTCCAATCCAGAACTCATTTACTTCAGCGATTACTACACTACTACAGATGTTCAGAGCTACTACAGATGTGACCAGCCAATTACTGCATACTGTATAAACTATATCAACCCTGGATCTAAAATACAAAATAAAACAGCAGATCAATTTATATATGTATATTAAACACTCTCTTGTACAGGAGGCTCATAACCCTCAGGGCGTTCCGATTTGTCACCAGTTTCACCCCGCTTGCCGCTACCACCTTCCCCGTGCAACTCCATCAACTTGGAGATCTCGAAACGTGGCCTCTTCAATACTTTCACCTGGAAAATACCCTTTTTTTTAGTATAAGGGATGATACTAAAGGTTTTGGGGTTGTGTAGGAGGTAAAATTCAGTAGAAAATCAAAAGGGAACACATGTTTTCATCAGAATATGTGTCATTGCGAGCTAGGTGTCTCATCATGGTAACAAAAAATTGTTTGGAAGCTGATCTGGTATGAATATTCATATAATACTCATTTTTAAGGGGCTTATGGCGAGACTTGTGTCTGTAGTCTGTGACTCTGTTGCATTATATTACGTCACTAGGGCACGTGGATCATCTGTTCAAAGTTTGAAATATGTAAAACAAAAATGACAACGTCAATCGGATTGAACTTTTACTTTCACAATAAATGTTAGAGGAGCAGTCGAGTGAGACCGTCTCAGGGCTTCTTGTTTCCTAATAGAATAAATATGACAGCTGAACGTCACATTTACTGTAAGTAAATACTCCTTTTAGTAAAATGACTTCGATATTTTTAAATAGAAATAAAACTGAGTTGAAATATTTTCTAAAATTCGCTTGTCTGTCTCACCCGGGAATCAAGCAAGATTATAGAATTTTTGTAGCGACTTTATAGCTACACTTTCTGAGATACAGCTTGGAGACGGACCAACTTACAGGTCCGTAGCAGGGTCTTGTTTTTACCCTTGGGGTAAGGAACCCTAAAAAATAACATTTATACCAGATTCAACATTACCCTTCTTGTCAAATTTTAAAAAACACTCAAAAATTTAAGCTTATTCTTACCTTCCTTATGCAGACATCCCTCAACGGGTAGATACCGTGGCAAGCCTTCTCGATATCCTTGGACATGCTGTCCGGGATCAATTTGTTGACAACGTCCCTGAGTTCCGAGGTGGTCACATCTCGGGTGATGATCTCGCACATCTTTTTCCTGATTGCTCGGACCTGGGGAGCGATAAATAAAATGTAAATTTTGAATCACTAAAAATTTTTATGTGTAGAGAAAGTGCTTTATGAATTTAAAAAATAAATATTCACAGACAATTTTACACACCATGTTGTTAGTATCATTATCATGATCATGGATACTGCCTCGTTGGTTTAGAGGTCGAAATGCGACTGTGGATCACAAGGTCGTGGGTTCGATTCCTACTAGAGACAAAAAATTGTGATTCTATGTATGATAAGTATAAGTATTCTAGGTCTGATACCCACAACACAAGCAGGTTATTCCTAGCTTACTTTGGGATCAGATAGCGCTGTGTGAAAATGTCAGCAAATATTTGTTTTTAATCTTAAATGTATGGGAGGTTTGTCGCATTGCAACAAAAAGCCAACGGTCTACCCGAAAGCCACGTTTGTCACTATGCCTTTTAATCTTCGCAGCGGGTCAAGAGTGGAGGAGGGAGCAATACAACCGGTAAGAATAAGCCGCTTGGATTGTTCACTGCGATTACACATTTGATACTAATGCTGTTGTTTATGGGTTGTATGCTTGTTTATCACTTTAGTAGTTAAAAAACCGGCTGAGTGCGAGTTAGAATCGAGTAAGGTTTCGGTACCATATATATATTTGTGAAAACGGAAAATGTCTATAAATGATAAGGGCTATTTTACATTGGACCAAATAACTGATCGTTTTAGAACACTGGACAAAGTAACAGATCATTTTAGATCGAATAATTTTGCATTTGTTACTAAAAACAGAACTTTTTAAAATCATACTTGACATAAAAATTGCAATTATGTTATAAAAGAATCGTCTACAAAGTAATAAGGAATTAAAACTTAATTAAAATAATTTCATTGTAAAGAAGTTACGCGTGTACCAGTCCTTTTGTCGAAAAAAAAAACTTTTTTATACTACTAAAGTGTCAAACAAGCATAGGTCCCTTATGAAAATTGGTTATGCGAGTAAATACCTGAGTATGTTGAGCATAGCAGGTCTTCCGTTGGCTCAGCGAGTCCTTGTTGGTGAACCCGATGCAGAACACTCGCAGCAAGTAGTGGTCTGTGGTCTTGACATCGATGTTGGCTTCCACAAGGGTCTGCCATTTCTTGACCATCCACCTGGAAAATAGGGTTATGGTTATTTATGAATATTGAAAGGGTTAACTGTTTATTTACACATTGCAAACATTTAAAATGTAACCGGTTAGAACTCTGTAAAGACCGGCCAAGTGCGATTCAGACTTGCGCATGGAGGGTTCCATATCAAAAAAACGGAAAAAAAATTATGTTTGTTGTATGGGAGCCCCCAATATTTTTTATTTCTGATTTTAGTATTTGTTGTCATAGCGGCAACAGTAAAACTGAAATTTTCAACTCTCTTGCTACCACGGTTCCTGAGATACAGCCTTGGGACAGACGGCCAGCGAAGTCTCAGTAACAGGGTCTCGTTTTTACCCTCTGGGTAAAGAACCCCAAAATTAGACTTTATTTCAACAACATAAAGCTGAAGTGATTGAAATGCAGAGAATAACAACACAGAAACCAACCTATAAATACGGAATTTTTGTTTAGTAGTTTCTGAGAAGGTTTTCAAGTTTATCAATAAACAAATTCCTATTTTAGCATAGATTTGTAGCAACGACACAAGGTACCAAGGTATATAAATACAGAGGCTATTTCGTGCGGCAGCATATAGTCTCTGCAGACTGTAACAATATGAAGACCATGTGGTATACCTTCATATAGCTGGACTGCAGGAAATCTATAAAAGAGTTCTAGAACTCACTCAGAAAGTGGATAACAGAGTTCTAGAACTTACTCAGGAACTAGATAAAAATGAGTTAAGTACATACTTCTTCTGAGTAATTTAATTTTATCCATACTTCCAGCCAGCCGTAATATAATGCTGGCTTCATAATATCTGACACTTATTCATACTTAGTGCAGCACAAACAAAACTATCTGTGACACAGTCTGTGAAAAATCAATGTGATGGACATTATGCGCACCCCGCAGTCTTGTGCCTGCAGACTCAATCACACAAAAATTCTGCACTACACCTTACATTTATTTCCATAAACACCAGATACTTATTTCGCCTTCCAGTTTTCATGGGAAATCAAGCATCATCCAACCTGGTCTAACTTGGAGAACCAATCAGATGTTTTTAATGTACAGGAATAATTACTCATGTCAATGCTTGTTGTAAATTCTACATAATACCTAGAAGTGCTTAGACGATGGCTATCGAGACACAAATAAACACTTACCTAAGCTTGTCAGTGGTGAGGTCCATGCCGTGGAAGTTGCAGAGGACATTGCGACCCTGGACATCCTCGGCGATCAGGCGGAACTTACGGAAAGACCTGGTGAACAAAATACAGACAAATATAAATTTGGGGCAGAGTTAAATGCTTCAATGTGTCAAAAATTACACCATACACTGTTGCACATTCATTTAACTACACTTTATCCCTGACTAGACGACGTCAGGCGGTTTCACCCGCGTAGTTCCCGTTCCCGTGGGGAATACGGGAATAAAATATAGCCTATGTTCACCGCAAAGAGTGTAGCTTCCCAACAGTGAAAGAATTTTTTAAATCGGTCCAGTAGTTTCAGAGCCTATTCGATGCAAACAAACAATCAAATCTTTTCTCTTTATAATATTAGTATAGAAAAGGTATCACCAATATACTAAGAGGTGACCTTATTGCCATGTTGAAAGAGGCTGCCTGCTGTTCAAATTTTTCAAGCTTTCAACTTGGTTGAACAAGCTTACTGACAATAATAATCACATTGTGATTGAAATATAACATTGGGATTGAAATATAGCATTGTGATTGAAATATCACATGGTGATTAAAATATCACATTGTGATTAAAATATCACATTGTTTTTAATAACAAACTGTGTGCAAGCCTGCAGTGCGGCTTGACATATTCTATAGCAAGTATTGTTTTGTAGCAACGACACAAAATACAAAGATATATAAAAACTGAGGCAAGTTTTGTAGCAACGACACAAAATACCAAGGTATATCAATACGGAGGCGATTATGTGCGGCAGCATATACTCTCTGCAGACTGTAACGATATGAAGACCATGTGGTATACCTTCATATAGCTGGACTGCAGTATTATCATAGTTTTAAACATACAACTTTATCTAGATATTTTATGCTTTGTGCACCAAAATTTTAATGATCACATTTCCTAACCTAGAATCTCAGAAAAGCATATGGCGCATCTGATTAAGTGTGAACTAGTGTGCCTATGGAGGTTTGCAACACCACAAGTGCTACACTGGTGCTCCTAACTCTATTGCTGTATGGAAAAAACAGAGATTTTAAATCAACAACTGCTCTATTATTGGCTTTCTAAACTCTCATGAAACTACTATAACAGTCATGTTTTCACAATTTTCATGAGCCTAAAACATGTGGGACACCACTCCCTGGAATCCTATCATTATTTTAGTACCAAAGTATAAGACAAACATACAAAATTCATAAGTGTTGTGACAATACTTAGATAAGGAATGTAAGCATTGTCACATAACTTATGAACATTTATAACACCAAACATGCTGCACAAATGGATCATACTTTCAAAGATAAGCAAATATAAACAAACAAATCCCTAGTATAGTTAGTATAGAAATTTTAGTGATAATGCTAGTTAATGGTCAGTCTTTTCAACACAGCACCACATGCAGTATAAGACAATGTACATACATACATACATAACATCACGCCTGTCTCCCAACGGGATAGGCAGAGACTATGACTTTCCACTTGCTATGATTCTGGCAAACAACTTTCGCTTCTTTAACTATCATAAGTGTCTTCACACATGCTCTTTGGTTAAGGGTACTCTTGCCCTGGCCTTTTCTCAGAAGATTATCGATTTGATCGACATGAGTATGCCGAGGTCGACCCCTACCAGTTTGCTTATTCACTCTTTATAGCAGTCAATGTGTTAAATGCCACATTAACAGCAGCTTAACAGGCCATGAAGTTCATGAAAACAGAACAGATGGTATGCCATTCAGCATACATTTACCTAATAATTCACAGTATAAATATTCCAAATTTTTTCACAGTTCCAAGTAACCTAGGATTAAACCTGCTTGTATTATGGGAGTCTGACAACTGATGTTAATACTTATATATACTTTTCTTGTAACCTATAATAAAGAAAAACTTCAGAATCACAAAAGTTTTCCCACCAAGTAACAAATCCATCTTCATAATCAACACTGACTTTATGACACCAGAAACCAACAGGTAAGTCATATTTGAATTCACAGATAAGTGCATGGTATACACATAAAACAGCGCTGGAAAACACTAACTCTTTTAAATGTGCAGTACATACCTTTCCGCATCAGTGTCAGCTTGAAGATCGGCCAGCGAGACTTCAAACACACGCCCCTTTAAACCTTCAGATGCAATTTTGGTTCCCTAAAACAAGATTTCATACTCCGTTAAAAATCATTGTCAAACAACATCGAAGGCTTCATAATATTAACTATGTTTTCAGCAGAAAATCAAAAGGGAACAAAAGTTTTCATCAGTTGTTATTCATTGCGAGCTAGGTGGATCATCATTAACATAACCTACCTAATCAGTAATCTGTGAGACAAGGTAAGTTTTGAGTTTTTAAAAAGGTCTGTGATGTTTGAATTTTATTCTGACTGACTACAAACTAATATTGTAACAGGTTATTAACACTATTAAATTAGGTTTTTAACAATTAAATTAGATAAAATGAAAGGTAAATATTAGGATAACAGCATGCACAGTTGTAGTCTAAGATAGCCTTTGAGAATACAGTGAGGCAAGAGAGTAAAGTACCTATAGGAATATTGTTGTGTGTGCCATGGTGTCATCAATCAACATTAAAAAAAAGCATGTGAAGATGCTGTGTCACACCGAGACAGGCCGAATGTTTACTTACGACAATACATTAGGAGCACGAATTAATATATGTATTGGCTGTAAATCATAATATCACAGAACTCAACATCCTTCCGACGATTTTCACGAATTTACCAACAAAATTCACATTATTTGAAAAGAAAAACATGTTTACCTGAGTACGGTTCACAAGCGTGGTTCCCACTTGTCTCTTGGTGAACATAGACGGTGCCTTGACATCATACCAGTCTTTGCGGGTGAAGGGATCCACACTGAAAGATAATAATTATTAAACATAACCTCTCAAAAACATAACCAAACAATATTACTTGCAATACATGGAACTAATTTAAATTAGCTATTCGATACTCCTGTTAAGGTTATTAAACAGTACAAGGCTGAAATGCTATGCTTTTCACTAATAAAAATGATTATTTCACTAAAACATACTGCTATGACACGAGACGAGTTTTGTATCCGAATTTAACCGCGACATCACAGTAATCACAATTTAACTTGCAAGTTTAAAGGAAAGATAGAAACCATATTAGAATATATTGATAGTTATTTGAGACTTACATCTTCTTCTTAACGCCCTTTTTACCTCCTTTGGAAAGGCCTTTATTTTTACCGACCGCCATGTTCACAATCAAACTTCAGAAAGAGAAAGACTGGGCAAAATATTTGTTGTCTGTGTCAAGCTGGTCGCAACTGACAGCTGATCAACAACAATAAAGAGGAGGCGTAACTTTAGTCGATGTTGAATTAAAGTTAGAAAATCGATTTTAATGTATATCGACTAATAGCTGGAAAAAGGCAATATTTCCAAATCGACGCGACGTAGTTGTTTTCCCTTGTTTTCCTGTGTACCCTTGGCTGTTTCCTTGATGGTACAGTGGTAAATAAATTTTAACCGCTGTACCCTTGGCCGTAAAACCCAACCAAATTAAATTAAACATGAAATCTTTCATTGAAATCATGATCTTTTAGGACATGTGAGTGGAAAAAGATCCATTATTGGTTGTGGTATACGAAGAACATCTAAAAGTTAAAATGTATTAAGTAATTAAATAAATTTCCAAAACAAATGAAGATCGGTAAAACAAATGAAGATCGGAAAAACAAATGAAGATTAGTAAAACAAATTAAGACTGACAAAACAAATGAAGATCGGTATAACAAATGAAGATCGCTAAAACAAATGAAGATCGGTAAAACAAATGAAGATCGGTATAACAAATGAAGTTCAGTGAAACAAATGAAGATCGGTGTAACCAATGAAGGTCTGTATAACCAATGAAGATCGGTAGAACAAATGAATTGACAAAACAAATGAAGATCGACGAAACAAATGAAGATCAAAAAAAATATATGTAGATCTATAAAACAAAGGACTTTAAGCAAGTTGATAAGTTCCAATATTTTGCAATCTAGATGTGATTGCCATTGAAAAAAATAGGTGCAAGCAATTATCGACCTTAATGACACTTCTCTAAAAATGTGGTTCTAGGCATATATAGACATCAGTGATCACGAATATACACTCGAGAGCAATGAATCCGGGTCACTTAAAGAATCCTAAAAATCTCGGAAACTAAAAATGCTAGGTTAATGCAATAAATTGTATTTAATAGACAATGTAATACTCCTTAAATGAAGGTATTAAAACTTCTTAGTTATTGTAAAGTTATATCATAAAAAAATCAAATTTGAAAAAGGGCCACTTTCGAAGATGGAACTACGAAATTACAGCATTTGGTGTTGCTTTTGTTTGTAATCTGTCATTTATGTGGGTACATAAACCATGTTGATAGTGCTCTATATTCATTAATCAAGCTGAAATTATGTCGCTTACGCCTGAAGAATGCACCAGAATACTTACAATGCTGGAAACCGGCCGGAGTCAGCGCGATACAGCCAGGACTGTCGGTGTGTCGCTGTCAACAGTACAAAGAGTTCTCCGACGTTACGAAGAAACTGGTTCTAACCTACGCAGACCAGGAACGGGCAGAACCAGGTGTACCACAGCACGAGAAGACCGATACTTGGTGAACACCATGCTTCGAAATCGCTTTCTCACAGGAACTGAACTCACCAATCAGTTTCGACGCCTCGGAGGAAGTAACCCAAGTGCATGGACAGTAAGACGTCGGCTTGCTGAATCTAACTTAAAACCCCTTAGACCTGCAAACGGCCCTAAACTGGAGCGTGGGCATCGTATTTCGAGACTAAGGTATGCCCAGAGCCACGTAAATTGGAGTATTGAAGATTGGTCAAAAGTTATGTTCTCCGACGAATCAAAATTTATGCTCTACAAGCACGATGGAAGACACAGAGTGTATCGAAGACCAGGGGAAAGATTCAAGCAAGCATGCATCGAAGAAAAAGTAGCCTACGGTGGTGGGTCTGTACTTGTGTGGGCCGGAATTTCTTCTGAAAGTCGCACAGAGCTGGTGATCATAGAAAACGGCTCTTTAACTAGCGTAAGATATGTGGAAGAAATCCTCAATGATCACGTTGGTCCATTTATGGTCAATTTAGGTGAGGATGCTATATTTATGCATGACAATGCCCGACCTCATACAGGTAGGATTGTGAATGACTACCTTCAAGAGATGAACATTACTCGTATGGAGTGGCCAGCGCGCAGCCCGGATATCAACCCGATCGAGCATGCTTGGGACGAGCTAGGCAGATGCGTAAAACAACGAAACCCTCCCCCAATCACGCTTCGTGAGCTCAAAATTGCTCTCACAGAGGAATGGGAGAATATTCCCCAAAATCGTATAAGGAACTTGGTGTACAGCATGCCAAACCGCGTAAACGCAGTAATGGAAGCACGAGGAGGCAATACGAAGTATTAAAATTCAAGAAAATCGTAATAAAGTTCAAAAATTTCATGTTTCCTATTTTTGTTTTAAGGAGAGATCAGCAGTTTTTTCTTTATGTAATTTTGTGTTAATAAAATGTATGGTGACTCATATTATACATTTAAGGAGTATTACATTGTCTATTAAATACAATTTATTGCATTAACCTATCATTTTTAGTTTCCGAGATTTTTAACATTCTTTAAGTGACCCGGATTCATTGCTCTCGAGTGTATAAAAAATAAATAGATATTACGCATGCTCATAAGGTCCAAATTTGCTTCGACTCATTTTTTGTAATCAAGATGCGTTAACCATTCAAAAAAAAATAGGTGCAAGCAATTCTCGACCTTATGTACATGCAAAATATCTATTTATTTTTTATATATTCGTAATCAGTGATGTCTATATCTATATGTTAAGGCTAATACTCGAAGTGCGGCTGCACCTAGTTTTAGCCGGTTAGAACTAGGTGTAGCCGTGTAGATTAACCGAAACGAAACAGCTATAAATGTATTCGATGGTGTTGAATGGTTAGAAAAAAAAAATAACCACGAAGGCTAAGGCGGGAGCTCCGCTACGCTTCACTCCCGCATTAGCCTTCTGACCTAACCTATCCGAGTCGAGGTGTTAGAAAGAAAGAAAGAAAGAAAGAAAGAAAACAGTTTATTTTGCAACAATACAGACACAATATTAAGTACAACAAATTATGTGTAGTAGGTACCTTATCTTAAATTAAACCTAGTCATCACAAAATTGTTGTGTATTCTTAGTATTATAGAAAAAAATAAAAATAAAATAAAAAAAAAATCAAATAACCACCACCACTAACACACACACACACACACACAAGAAGAAAGAAAAAAAAATTGACAATTATAATCCTACAGGGAAAAGGTACCACACAAACAACAATAAGCATAGTAAATTGTGCCCATCTTGCGCAAAACTCGGCCCTCTCTCAGCTTAATGCTGTCAATTTACATTGACTGCGCTGATTTTCAGAGAGTGCCGAATATCGAGATGGCGCCACTACCCCTCCCGACTCCCGACCAATGATCAGGGTCCAAAATCTAAAATAGTTCACAAAAAAAAAAAAAATGCATATATATATAAACCCAAACATTACAATAAATATTATTAATGTGTAAGTTAGAATTATAATAATTCAGGACAAAAACGAAAATCAAAAAAAAAAAAAATAACATGAAATCATAAAACCAAATTACTTTTCAATGCGGCAACACAGCAGCAATGTCACCCCTGCGGCATCGTCACTGTCAAGTGTCACATAATGAGCGCGTGCTGCCACGCGTCATCTACGTACGTGGCATTATTAATATTAACCTTAATTATTTTATTTGGTTCAGGACACAAGAAAAAAAAAACTTTTATGATCAAATCAGAATTAAATCACGCAAGCTGTTTCCGCCCCGTGACCAGAAACAAACTCTGGAAGGCAATAAAAACAAACCCACACACAACCACTCAAAAAAGACCCGTGACACAGAAAAAGTAAGTACCTACGCTTGTTCTTTACATATAAAAAATAAATAAACTAGTCTCAGAGATTATCTCATTCAAAAAGGAGCAGCAGTTTAAGTTTCCTTTCTTAAATGCTCTAACTTTGCAACTCTAGCAGTTATATTTGTAAGAGAGAAGGAATAATGTAGATACCATTATATATAAGCGCGATGCGTCTCGCCTGAGCCAGGCGCCTGTTACTTGTTTCAACTTGTTTGCATCTAGTTTTATCCAACAGGGAATGGCTGGACCTAGTTGTAGCCGGCATGACGAAGGCTAGACCTAGTTTAAGCCAAAAACAATCGGCTCGTACACGGTTTAACCAAGAGTAAGTGGCTACACCTAGTTCTAACCGGCTAAAACTAGGTGCAGCCGCACTTCGGGTATTAGCCGTAACATCTATCAAGCTCACCCATTCAAACCAAATGTTTAGGCTTTGTTCGGACTATTTATTAGATGGTTTATGTGAAGTTTGCACAAAATCGTACGAGCGGTTCTTGATTTATCACGCAAACGAAGTTGCGCGGGTCAGCTAGTATGTCTATATAAACATATATTTAGATAATTGTCATTAAGGTCGAGAATTGCTTGCACCTATTTTTTTCAATGGCAATCGCATCCAGATTGCAAAATATGGCTGCAAGTAATTTTGGAACTTATCAACTTGCTAATAGTCCTTTGTTTTATAGATCTGCATATGTTTTTTCGATCTTCATTTGTTTCGTCGATCTTCATTTGTTTTGTCAATCTTCATTTGTTCTACCGATCTTCATTGGTTATAACGATCTTCATTTGTTTCACTGATCTTCATTTCTTATACCGATCCTCATTTGTTTTACTAATCTTCATTTGTTTTACCGATCTTCATTTGTTTTACCGATCTTCATTTGTTTTACCGATCTTCATTTGTTATACCGATCTTCATTGGTTATACCGATCTTCATTTGTTTCACTGATCTTCATTTGTTATACCGATCTTCATTTGTTTTACCGATCTTCATTTGTTTTAGCGATCTTCATTTGTTATACCGATCTTCATTTGTTTTGTCAGTCTTAATTTGTTTTACTAATCTTCATTTGTTTTACCGATCTTCATTTGTTTTGGAAATTTATTTAATTACTTAATACATTTTAACTTTTAGATGTTCTTCGTATACCACAACCAATAATGGATCTTTTTCCACTCACATGTCCTAAAAGATCATGATTTCAATGAAAGATTTCATGTTTAATTTAATTTGGTTGGGTTTTACGACCAAGGGTACAGCGGTTAAAATTTATTTTCCACTGTACCGTCAAGGGAACTGGCAAGGGTACACAGGAACATCGTTTCCATTAATTTATGTCACGTTAAAGCTACTTTTTGTTAAGTTTGTTTATTATGCCAGTACCTTTAAAATGTGGGTTTTTGGTAGCGAAAACGGAAATCGGATATCTAAATCTACCTTAGACCATTTAACAACATCGACCTATGTGTTAAGAGTTATAGTGTAATAAAATTGTGCAGAAAGGGGATGTTTGTAAAGTCTTATTATGTCACAGGCATACAAGAATAAGCAGACCAAACATTAGCGGTAAATAGCGTAAGCACTATAACACACATAGATACAGTGTAGCTTAATCCAGGCCGCATTCAGCTATCACTTTTTAAATAAAATTTGCTGACCTGCGCAACTTCATTTATTTTATAGCGCGGCTTTTATGCACTATAAAATATAATGCATGTATTACACATATGAACCTTTTCTTGAATCACTCTATCAAAACTGCATTAAAATCCGTTGTCCGAGTTAAGCAGTTTTTAACTATCACAGTTCATGAGATAGTTACAGCCTGGTGAAGGAGAGACGTACACCAGTAGCTCAGTAATAGGGCCTTTTATTCCTTCCGGTCGACTTTGTCCATTTCCTAACTTGACCACTTCCAAACTTGTCCACTTCCTAAATTGTCCTCTTCCTAACTTTACCATTTCCAAAGTTGTCACTTCCTAATTTGACTACTTCCCGATTCGTCTTCTTTTTAAATTGACATTTTTTTTAAAACGTGGGTATTACAATCATGAAACAAATGAAGATCGACAAAACAAATGAAGATCGGTGAAACAAATGAAAATCGGTGAAACAAAAGAAGATTGACAAAATAAATAAAAGTCGAAGAAACAAATGACTGCCTCTGTGGCGCGGTCGGTAGTGACACCGCCTGCGGCGCTGGAGGTCGTGGGTTCGATTCCCACCGGAGACAAATATTTGTGTGACCCATAAATGTTTGTCTCAAGAGTCTGGGTATGTATAATATGTATATATTTAAAAGTATATACGTATTAATATCCGTAGTCTGATACCCATAACACAAGCAGGTTATTCCTAGCTTACTTTGGGATCAGATAGCGTTGTGTGGAAAAAAAAAAAATGTCCGTCAATGTCCATTTGTTTTGTTGATATTCATTTGTTTTACCGATCTTACCGAGATACAGGTTGGCGACAGACAGACGAATAGACAGACAAGGTGGTGGAAGTGACAGAATAGGAAATGATGAATTTGGAATGGACTATCTGAGAAGTAGACAAATTAAGAATGAAGGAATGGCCAATTCAGGAAAAGGACAACTTAGGAGTGGACAATTTAGGAAGTGGACAAGTTTGGAAGTGGTCAAGTTAGGAAATGGACAAAGTCGACCGGAAGGCTTTTACCTTTCTACGGCATAGAGTTTAACCACATAGCCATTTTTGATTAACTGGTCAAGTTAAAATATTTTTCATTGCGTGCTTTTTATGTTTGCTAGTTTCCTTCGGTTCTGTCTACAAGCTCTGTAAATGTATGTAATCAGCATAAAACATTTTACTGTAAAATAAATATGATTATTTCTAACAATTGCCATTATTATATTACTAGATAGCTCGCGGCTTCGCCTGCGTGAAATTTGGTGCCAGTTCCTGCTTCCCGTGGGAACATATTCCCGGGATGAAAATTAGCCTATGTGTAATTCCAGACTATAAACTATCTCTGTACCATTCAGCACAATCCGTTCGGCCGTTAGAGTGTGATTGAGTCACAAATTAACTAAAATCTTTGCCAGGGAGAATATATTCTCCCTCTACGCCGTGTAGACTCTCGTCTCTCACTTTGACAAAGAATAGGTATGTGACAAGTTTTTTCCATCATGGCATAGACAATAGCATACACAACGTAGATTAATTTCTTGCCCGTGGTCTTAGAGTATAGAACAAGTAGTAGAGAGCGCGCGCGCGAGTCTGAACCATAAGCACCGGTATGAACAGTCTCGAACTTGCAAGTGAGACGCTATTAGTCATAAAAAATCACACACGCGCTGATAGTTTCTGCCATCGTATTTAATTGAATTTTTGGTTTATCATGGTGAAATGTGCAGTACCAAGTTGCAAATATGATCATAGTCAAAAACTAAATAGAATAATGATATTTCTTTTCATCGGTAAGTAATATTTTGACGACAAAACACTGATTTTAAAAAAGTTGTCCAAGGTGTGAAAGGGTGTTGCGGGAGGCGCGCGGGTGGGCGACACGGCACGCGCTCCCGCGCCTACCGCTTCACACTTCCCCAATTTAGAGCTAGTGCTGTACCGCGTTGCATACTCGAATATTTTGTAATTGTAAGATTTCTTTCGTAAAATAAATAAATACATCAAAGTATCACAAATTAAGATCATAATTATGTATTTTATGTATCAACCTATCAATGTATACAGTAAAATATTTGATTTGAATTACGACACTATTTTGAAAAAACCGTCAAAATATTTAATTACAGATTTTCGAAAAGCCGTGAATTGGCGTATAAGTGGGTGACAGTATTTTTTTGACCCAACCGGGAGGTTATTCAACATCCGAATTTGGTTAAAAAACATCGTTTCATGAATTCATATATTTATTTTATAGATTTGTTAAAACCTACCATATTTATACTGAGCCCATCTATCTAATAGTTAGTAAATACTTAGATATCTCAGAAATTATCAATTAATTAGATTTATACACAGATGCGTTGATCGCGCACAGCGCATCACTATTCAACCGCTACATCTTAAGTAATCTTAAGTATCTACAGAACATTGCCTACGCTTGGCATAATAGACAATGTGTGATGCTCGCGCTCTATAGCTAATGTTTTACTCTAAGCCCGTGGTACTACCAGTGGCCGGTAAAAAAATTACCCGTGGTACTTCTAAGTGGTCCCAGGTTTATTTAATAACAGTAGGCGCACACTGGGCGACAAGTCGAAGCGACATGTCACCGCGACTGTCGCCCAGTGGGTTTACTAATGTTTGGCAAAAAACATTCCCCAAAGTGTCACATGCCAAAGTAAGTATGTTTCCCAAATTCGTACCACTGGTAATTCAATTTTACCCGTGGTACTACTGGATCAAAAATAAATAAAGATCGGTAAAAACAAAGAAGATCGGTAAAACAAATGAAGATCGGTAAAAACAAATGAAGATCTATCAAAACAAATGAAGGTCGGGAAAATAGGGGAAGATTGGGAAAAACAAGAGAAGCTCGGGAAAAACAGGTGACGATTGGGAAAAACTACAGACTCCATTCTAGGTTGCCTGTAAGAGATTGCCTTGTGCGATAAGGCCACCAATTGTTATACCAATAAGTTACAATTAAGCTACTCAAGTGTATTTCCTGGTGTGCAATAAAGAGTTTTTTTATGTTTTATGTTTTTAAAAACAAGTGAAAACAAGAGAAGCTCGGGAAAAACAAGTGACGATCGTATAAACAAGGGAAGATTAGTACAACGATCTTCATTTGTTTTCTTTTTCAACTTTCATTTGTTGATACCTATCATCATTTGTTTTTACAGATCTTCATTTATATTTGATCCAGTAGTATCACGGATAAAATTGCATTACCAATGGTACTTCCATTTTATCCGTCTTCTTCATACATTTGTATGACGAAGTGTCACACGCGTTATTGACAAGCGATTCGCTTCGCTAATACGGATAAACTTGACCGTACACGCAAACCTTGCGTCTTGATAATATGTATTAGACCAGCTTATTACGTTGTTCGGCTTTAACTAAATGACGTGCAATGAAAATTATCTATTTGACATTAGAATCATAATTAAATTTAGATAAAAACAAATAGACCTACGCCTACGCGATATTACCATGGAGTCTGTACCCCAAGTAGAACTCTCCTTGGAGTATAACTTCAGAACCTCGCAGATCGTCAGATCGTCGCGACATTACCCACAAAGGAAAAAGAGAATGAAAAGCTAGAATTTAATATTCGCAGATCGTCAGATCGTCGCGACTGGTGTAAAGGCTGTAGAGGAGATGGCTTAAAACTGAGCCTTGGGGAAAACCTTTCCAGGTAGTTCTAGGCGGAAGGAGAAGATTGTGATTCATAATTACTATAAATCGCTCCATAATTAATTTATGCCTAGCTAGTAGTAGTAGTTTAATTGATCCAATTTCGGATAGGCAAAGGCAATTTGAGCCATACAGCCTAGTCTTATATTTATATATCTTCATTTTGCTTTAATAAGTCACAGTTATCGTCCTCTAAGTCCAATCAAAGTCGAGCACAGCCCTATGTCAAAGTCAGTCTTCCTTCAGAAAAGCGGTAGATAATTTTCTGAAATTTTCTTAGCATTTTTTGTTAGAAACTACAAAGTTGCGATTCATTGCGTTTTATTACTTACTAACACTAGTGCACGTTGGCGAACGTTTATAAATGTTTATGGATCCACCATTGATACACACAAATCACTCGAAAATACACTATATTTGCAAATTTAAAGAATCCCTAATTTATGTCTGTGAGTGAAACGTGTTGAGGGTTTAACTTCTGAGAGGGGCTTTAAAATAATAAAGTATAAAAAAAATATCACAAACTTTCTGTACTTTTCTTTTCTTTCACTGTTACATTGTTAGATTAATAGAAACCTCTATAATAAACCGTTACATTTTTAAAACACTATCCTATCAAAACCTATAAGTTGCTCTACCAAACTTCGTATTCAGCTCTATCAAACATACTGAAAATTCCTCAGCTGACCCACTCATTCGGTTACCATTTATAAAAGAAAATCCCTCAGTATGCCCTGCTTCAGCTTTTAAAGCTTATATAGAAAAAACTAAAATATTTCGTAGTGGGTCAGAAGATGAGTACTTATTCATCAGTAAGTATTAGAAAACCACATAAAAGAATAGGCCCTCAAACTATGGCTCGCTGGGTTAAGGATACCTTGAAAAATAGTGGCATCGATATCTCGATTTATGGAGAGCATAGCACTCGCCATGCTTCTACTACAGCAGCTCATAAATTAGGAGTAAATCTGGAAGTGGTTCGCAAGGCCGCAGGTTGGAGCGATAAGTCCAATATCTTTCTCAAATATTATAATTGTGAAATTTTAAATGATAATAATTCAGATAACTTTGCTGAATGTATATTCCAAAATTATTCTACTTAGTTACGTTTATTTTATTGATGTTTGTTAACATAGCGATAGATGATTATCTAAACTGGAATAAGAAGTTTGTTACCTAATCTTAAATGGAAAAGTCCACCTACTATAAATTGTAGAATAAATGATTAGGTATTACATACTTAATACATATAAAATATTTCTTTCATAAGCACTCTATTTTTCATTTTTATTTTAAGAAAACTCTAAACCTCTACATGTAAATACTATGCAATCGTCTTCGGTTGATATCCGAAGTATAATTATGAATCAAAAGAACTTACCTGGTGAAGTTTGATTCCAATTATGCGAGGATGTCAACCGAAGACGATTGCAATCCCAGCCCCCCCATAAACGCCCCTTTAAAATAAAAATTTAACTTGGCTCTGAAATAATGACAATATGTTGACAGCTCAACCCGGACGCGTGTACGAGAGCGTGGGTGCGAGCGAGACAACTTTTTTGTTTTCTAGATATTTACTTTAAAAAGTGTGACAAAGACAGCACCATCTCATGTATTTTATATATACTAACGGAGCTAAGCGGATTCACCCTAGCTAGGCTCCCGTTCCCTTGGGAATACGAGATTAAAATCAAATAAACAATCAAATATTTACCAGTACCTGACCAGTTTCAACTCACGGCATTTTCAAAGGTCTAGATTGATAGGTGCCTACTTAAACTTATCAAAATCATGAAATAAAAAATCAAAGCCTCGATAACTTTATAATTATACTAGCTGCTGCCCGCAGCTTCGCCCGTGTAAAATTTGTTCCCGTTCCCACTTCCCGTGGGAACTTATGCCCAGGATAAAAATTAGCTTATGTGTTATTCCAGACTATAATGTATCTCTGTACCAAATTTCAGCCCGATCCGTTCAGTGGTTTGAGCGTGAAAGAGTAACAAACATCCACACTCACAAACTTTCGCATTTATAATATTAGTAAGATACTGCTCGCGAATATATGATATGGATTCCGTTCCCAACCGACCACCTGAGTTATCCACCTGGTTGGTCAGTTAGGAATAAAAGTTCCTAACCACCCACCTCGTGCACATGGTTGGTCAGTTAGGAATAAAAGTTCCTAACCACCCACCTTGGAACTGTATAAAATAAATAATGTCCATAATGTCTACTTTATCAATATACCTACATGTCTATATGGCAAAACAAATGAAGATCAGCAAAACAAATGAAGATCGACAAAACAAATGAAGATCGACAAAACAAATGAAGAGCGACAAAACAAATGTAAATCGACAAAATAAATGAAAATCGACAAAACAAATGACGGTCGGATAAACAAATGACGATCGGCAAAACAAATGACGATCGAAAAAAGATATGCAGATCAATAAAACAAGACTATTGCTTATAGTCTTGTTTTGATAAGATCAAAAAATACCCTCAGCCATATTTTGTAATCTAGATGCGATTGCCATTAAAAATCAAATACAAATACAAATGAAAATCGACAAAACAAATGTCGGTCGGATAAACAAATTTCGATCGGCAAAACAAATGACGATCGAAAAAACATATGCAGATCAATAAAACAAGACTATTGCTTATAGTCTTGTTTTGATAAGATCAAAAAATACCCTCAGCCATATTTTGTAATCTAGATGCGATTGCCATTAAAAATCAAATACAAATACAAATGAAAATCGACAAAACAAATGTCGGTCGGATAAACAAATTTCGATCGGCAAAACAAATGACGATCGAAAAAACATATGCAGATCAATAAAACAAGACTATTGCTTATAGTCTTGTTTTGATAAGATCAAAAAATATCCTCAGCCATATTTTGTAATCTAGATGCGATTGCCATTAAAAAAATAGGTGCAAGCCAATCTCGACCTTAATGAAATTTCTCTAAAAATGTGATTTTAGGCGTTTATGGACATCACTGATCACTAGTATATAAAAAATTTATAGATATTATGCTTGTTCATAAGGTCGAAATTTGCTTGCACCCATTTTTTTAAATCTAGATGCTTAACCATTTTAAAAAAGTAGGTGCAAGCAATTCTCGACCTTATGGACATGCATAATATTTATTTAATTTTTACATATGCGTGATCAGTGATGTCTATAAACGACTATAATAACATTTATAGAGAAGTGTCATTAAGGTCGAGATTTGCTTGCACCTATATTTTTGAATGGCAATCGCATCTAGATTACAAAATATGGTTGCAAATATTTGCCTAGTCTTTTGTTTTATTGATCTGCATATGTTTATTCGACGGTCATTGGTTTTGCCGACCGTAATTTGTTTATCCGACCGTCATTTGTTTATCCGACCGTCATTTGTTTTGTCAATTTTCATTTGTTTTGTCGATCTTCATTTGTTTCGACGATCTTCATTTGTTTTGTCGATTTTCATTTGTTTTACTGATCTTCATTTGTTTTGTCGATCTTCATTTGTTTTGTCGCTCTTCATTTGTTTTGCTGATCTGCATTTGTTTTGCCATATAGACATGTGGGTATATTGATAAAGTGGACATTATGAACATTATTTATTTTATACAGTCCCAGGTGGGTGGTTAGGAACTTTTATTCCTAACTGACCAACCAGGTGCACAAGGTGGGTGGTTAGGAACTTTTATTCCTAACTGACCAACCAGGTGGATAACTCAGGTGGTCGGTTGGGAAAGGGGGGTTTTTTCACTTGTTGACAGTATTCAAAACTTCTTGAACATAATTTTAATCTCTTCATAAAAAACCAAAGACAACTCTATAGAAGTATTTACACTTTTTGCATAATCTCAACTCCCCACAGTCACACTGCTGTCATGAGTGTCACGACCGTCACGACGACAGACTGACGCGACGGCATGACACTTGACAGCTCTAGGTGTCTTCCTTCTTTCATTCAAGATTGGTCGAACCATGGTCGAACCAACCAACCAAACCAATCCAATTTTAATTTCATTTGAGCATGTCGCGGCGATATGAACTGAGCGCGTAGTACATCTAATTTATTTTAGAAATAAACGTTAATCGGTTAAACTGTGCCATATTATTAAGTTTTCGCATTGATATTACGTCCTGCTGTGATATAAAACTAATGTTTTAATTCTACAACTTGATTTAAGTGCTTGTAATGATGGGCTCTCGTGTCTCCAGAACTGATTTTGAGTGGGTTTATACTGAGGAACCTCATGCCAGCCGCCGGAAAATCATCCTAGGTATGTAAATTACGTCACGTTTGTATATTTGATCACTTTTATTTATGTGCGCTCCTGAATTATTAACATCTAAAGTTCACTGTTTATTTGCTGTTGACAGTAGATTTCTAGTTTACATGACTCAAACTCGTGACTATTTGGGGCTGGGCTGCGTTTTTATAGTTGTCTTTCATTGATATTACGTGCATATTTCATTTAGAATAGAACATACTGTTGTACAAAGCATTAATTAAAATTTATCTTCACACTAAATGATTTTTATGCATTCTTTTCGGTTTTATCGCTTATTCCGGTCTCTCTCAGCCATCTCAGATACAAATAGATGAAATTACACAAGAACATTGAATAGAGATTTTTTTTAACTGCACATCAAATCTGTAATCTCACATCTAAAAATAAAAAAGTATTAAAATTTTTTATTTTTTTTTTCTTCTTGTTCTTGGACTTTCTCGGTTTGAGAGTATGCCAAAGTCAAGTAAATTTCATTGTTGTGAAAATATAAATCATTTTCATGTTATGATTCTTCATATGAGCAGCGTATTCATGTATGTCCAAATTTGGACTAAGTTCTACTCTAGTAAGGCGGTGGTACCTTACTAGGGCTTGATGTGGAATTCGTCGACAAACCTAAAAACTCGCGTTTCACTGCGCTTTTTCACTTTCCAACACTTTTGCACGTTGTCGAACCTTTATGTTTAATAATCCACCATAAATTACACATAAACACTCAAAATTACACTAGTTTTGAAAGATTATTAAAACACAATTTAACGCTTGTCTGAAAGTTTCCCGCCGAATCATCAGTATTAAAATTACTGAATCACATGTTTATGCAATGCAAAGAGGTTTATTTCTTGGAAATTGGGAAGTATAGTAGGTATACATATAGCTACCTCTGTGGGGAAAGAAAAAAAAAAGTTTAATCATAGGTTTTTAATGCCCTGGACCCCAAGGCATCCCAAGACTGTACAATAAGTAGGTGGCCACATTAAAACCTGCCAAGTGTGAGTCAGAATCACATTTATGGAGTTTCATACCAACAAACATCAAAAAAAATCATGCTTTTTGTATGAGAGAACCCATAAATATTATTTTTTTCTGAATTTAGTATGTTGTGTTTTAATAGCAGCTACAGAAATATATCATCTGTGACAATTTCAGATAGCTAGCTATCAGGGTTCCTTTGATACAACCTGGAGACAGATGAAATGCAGAGTTTTTGTTTTAGGGTCTCGTTATTACCCTTTGGGTACAGAACCCTAACTAAAAAGAGAGATTTCTAAGTGAATTGCTTATAGGTAGTTACTGTAAAAGTATTACAAATATGTTCCACGTTATCAAAACTGTGGCAATGTTTATTTTTATAACTCTATTGTAACTTCGACATTGTACCTAATACTTGCCTCGTAAAATTTTTATTACATCTTTTTTCAATTTCGCTTTCATTCTATCGTCTTTCCAGTTGTATTCAAAATTTATAGGAATTTGGAGCCTGGAACAGCTTTCATCTATTATATCATCTATAGTATTATTATAAAGTTGAAGAGATGTTGTTTTGAATGCTAGTATCTCAGGAACTGTAAAAGAATTCTTAAAATTCAACCAGCATAATTAGACATTTCACAGTTTGGGACTCCATATAATGTGTAACACACAACACAACAAATGAGAGCTGAGCAGCTATGAAAAATGTTTCAAAGGCTGGGATTTGTTTTCCTTGTGAGAGCTATACACGCAACGGGAAACATGCTGATGCAAATGGAGTAGTGCATGTTAGGTAGTTGACTGAAAAGAGCAGCCACTTAGGGCTTCTGTTTATGGCATTGTTGAGTGCAAGTGCCGTAGGACCTCTTATCAAAAAATCTATTGGAAGGAGGCTCTTCTTTAACTTAACATTATAAGGTATTCTACTTCATTATCTTAAACTTTATATTGTGTAAAATAAAGTCGGTTTCTACTCTGCTTGCTTAGATCTTTGAAACCAGACTCAATTTTAGTATAATACACCCTCTATTAAAACTAAGGCAACTTTTATCCCAGGATCAATTTTCTGTGTCAAATGCTTACTGAAAAACTATGTGCTGATGGAACTGCTGGCTTTGGCTAGTGTAGTATACCATGTATTAAAACTGATGCTATGTAGGATTCCTACCGACTAAAAACCACAAGTTATATCTACTGCCTAAGGTTGGGAGCCCAGAGAAGCCCTCAGAAGGATGACCACAGGATTCCCAACAGACATTTTGGGAAAGATTGTATGTCCCTTATGCTCAAGGTCATTAGCAATATAGAGTACTTCAGTGGCCTACATTATCAAACTATCAACCTTATTTAAGTGACAATTGTAAGCATAAAAACTCAAGTGCTCTTTTTCATAGTCACAGTTAAGTAGAACAGTAATAAACATTAAACACACCATTCAATGCTAGTCTCACTTTTTAGGGTTCAGCACCCAAATGGTAAAATGGGACTTTGATACTGAGACGAAGTCGCAGTTTTCCACTTGAAAGCCACAGAGACCGTATTCTTAGCATTCCATGGATTCTCCGTGCGGGCGCCGGGTCCATAGCGTGGCACAGGGGGAACACCCCAACGGCGTCTGGTACTTGCGACCCATTCGAGTAGGTTTAGGGTGGCCACTTTACTATGCGCATAAACGATCACCTTCCACCGTCAACAATGTTCCCCCGCCCTGCCCAACCAGATTTGGTAAGATCCTATCAATGCCGCTTTGGATACTCGTTTTAGTAAAGAGCTTACTGAAGCTCTTGGCAATCCAAGGTCTTTAAATAAATTATACAGGGATTTAGCTGGAATTCCCCTTGCTCCTACTTCTACGGCATAGAGTTTAACCACATACCCATTTGGTGTTAACTCATTGTTCAAGTTAAAGTATTTATTTGTCTTCATGGCGTGGTCCTTCGGTATGTTGGTTGCTCCGCACGCCTGTGTATCCTTGAAAACAGGAATATGTCGGGTCTGGATGACGAGGCACATACATCCTCCGGGATTTTGTAGTGTTTTTCATACGTGTCTGAGAGTATAGTCCAATCGGCGGCAGCCATCAAAATTGAGTATGGCTTTTGAGGTACTTTCTTTGAACAGCCTTCCTTTACAAACGCAATGTCATTTCTTTTGTTTGTGGTTAATCCCTTTTTCGCTCTCGCTACCGCGACACTGACAGCCTCACGTATGATTTCCAATACCCTATCGTGTCGGATCCAAGTGAGATCAAACGAATTGGGGCTATGAAAATACTGCACTTTGTAGAATTTGCAGGACTCTGCCCTATTTAAGATGCGCACATTGTGTGCACATTGCTAATTATTGTTTTTATCGTCATATGTTTAAAAATGCTTGTTCTGTTGATGATTTATTATGTAGTGTGCGTGTCGTAAATAAATGTATTTTCTTTCTTTCTTTCTTAGCCAAGAACTTTAAGCAGTGGCGATCACAATAGATCAGTAATGGGCGCAGTGAGGCTAGCTTAAAAGGCTATAAAAGTCACTCTCTCTTATAAAGTAATCTATGCATATAATAAAACTGTTGAGGGTCGAGAGTCTGTACATGGAAGATATTTTTAAAAAAAATAATTGGAGAGCATTCTCTAATCGATACTGAAGCCGAAAATGTAATTTAAACTTTTCATGTCTGTCTGTCTGTCTGTCTGTCTGTCTGTATCCCGAATAAGTATCACGCCGAAACTACTGAACCGATTTGAATGATACTTGGTACATTCCGAGCTTATAGTTTGAGGAAGGTTCTAGGATACTTTTGATCCCGAAGTTTTGCGCGGTTCCTGCGGGAGAGGGGATGAAAGATAAAATGGTTTTTCAGTTGTAATTTCTCAACGCGTGATGCGATTTCAATTTTTTTTTTTAGTTTTGGAAAGAAAGTACTTTACGGATTTTTCGACCCAAGTTTCAAGATTAAGGGGTTTGTAGTTCAGAAATTAGAGGCATCTCAACTTTCGCCAAACCTAGAATTCAAGGGTTCCTTTGAATGAGAAAATCTAAACGGGCGTGTTAGCTTAATCATAAAAGAGCTAAATTATTAAGGCTGTTGTAAAATAATTCAGTCCGCGCCGAAGGCGTGCCTTAATCTTTAAGCTCTTTTATGATTAAGCAAACAGGGCCGTTTCACACGGTGCTTGACGAGTCTGATCAAGAATTACCTCTCCTTTCGTGCACATTATGTGACGTAAACGAAGTTGCGAGGGCCAGCTAGTAATAAATAATAGTACTGAAATTTCGCTGTCTGTCTGTCACGTGTCTGTATGTCATGAACAAAATAGGCATATTTAAGGAGGGTTCCCATACAACAAACGTTCATTTGTTGCTATTGTTGGTACGGGACCCTCTGGCGCGAGTCTGACTCGCTCTTGGCCGGTTTTTTATTAATAGAACGAACAATATCAGTAGGTACGTGGTTAACTAGCCCAATGAATGATTTCTTCCTACTACCAGACTCGAGTCTACCTAAACAGATGACGCATTCGTAGACCATATCGTCACTCTGATATCGTGACTCCTAAATAAACGATGTATTAAAGGCTATAATTCAGTTTCTTTTTTCATACAAATACCTACCACTATACTGTATTTCAATAGCTTTGCGCAAAAATGTAAACAAACACATTTGATCCTATATATCCATAGTTACTTGCAATTGAGTATTCACCTTGATTATATTCCAGTATTCAGGAGTCATACAGTGTTCTTACAATCATTTTGACACCAAATAACTTCTTTATGATAGTTTATTTTCATTTAATTTGTCATACAATATTTTTCTACTAGTCTGTCTTCTTAGACAACGATGGTCAAAACATGACATGTTTACATTATTGCCAGATCGGACAGGATTGGACGTTACCTGTGTAAAGAAAATGCAAAAGTATTTTGCCTACTTCTTTAAAGTCGGTTAATCACCGGGTCCCTCTCGAATTTTTAATTAGACAAAGTAAATTGACAGTAGCTAATGTCACTTCGTCATCTATACTAATATTATAAAGAGGTAAAGTTTGTGTGTTTGTTAAATTGTAAGGGGTAATCTCGGGATCTACTGAACCGATTTGAAAAATTTTTTCACCAATAGAAAGCTACGTTATTGTGGAGTGTCATAGGCAATATAACATCACGCTACAACGAATAGGAGCGGAGCAGTTATAGTAAATGTTTCAAAAACGGGGGAAAAGTTATTCCTTTTGAGGGCTTCGTAGCGTGTACTGCGTTAATATTTACGACGAGACGCTACGGGAGTAAACGCAACGTGACGGGAGTAAATGCGACGGAAACAGGTAATACTCTCTACTCTCTCATATGTGGCGCAAACGAAGTTGCGCGGGTCAGCTAGTAGAAAATAAGCAACATTGTATGAAGAAGTGACATTAGTTGCTGTCAATTTACTTCGTCTAATTAAAAATTCGACTTTAGTATGAAGCCGAGCGGCAAACTTAGAGCGAACGAGCAGTAAAGCTTATGTTTTTAGGGTTCCGTACTCAAATCATTAAAACGGGACCGTATTACCATGACTCCGCTGTTTCTCAGTCTGCCCGTCTCCAAGCTGTGTCTCATCGTGATAGTTAGACAGTTTAAATTATCAGAGGTATTGTCGCCGCTAAAACAACAAATACCTACTAAAAATAATAAATAAAAAATTGTGGACAATATCACACAACATCATCTAGCCCAAATAATTTAATATAAGCTTGTGCTATGGGATCTAGGCGACTGATATACATAGGTACTTATATATTTCTAAAGACATCTATACAGTATAATAAAATGATAGAAGAGTCAAAACTGTACATTGGAAATATTAAAAAAAAAACTAGCTGGGTGTTCAATATAAGATACCGAAACCGAAAATATAGTTAGAATTTTTTTTGTCTGCTTGTCGGTTTGTCTGTTTGCTTTGCTTTGTCCGGAAGGATCTCGAAAAGTCCTCGATAGATTTGGTTCAAATTTTGCACAAATATCCTAGGGTAGCCCCTAGGATATTTGTGCAAAAAGCAGAGAACAATGAAATATGTAAGATGGTGGATTGATTTAACCAAAACGTAGCAGGAATATTAGTAAGAGATAGGTTTTACACACAGGCTACATATTATTACGCTACTTAGCTCAGAGACTTGGCAGAAAAGAATTCAAATCCAAACCAAATTGGCATCATAACATAATTTTCACGCGTACAAAGTCGCGGGCAACAGCTAGTACATAATATACATAGAAAACACCCAAACTTCGAATCTAACATTTGTGGATCACACAATTATTTAGACCGACTCAGGAATCGAACCCAGGACCTCCAGCGCGGTAGGCGGTATCACTACCGACTACGCCACAGAGGCAGTCAGAATAGAATAGAACAATATATTATATTAATATTTGACTGAGGCTCCCATGCCACCAACGTGTTATTTTTTGCTGTTTGGTACGGAATTCGCCATGCTAGATTTTTACTCGGACGGTTTTTAGGACCCTGTTCATGAAACTTCGCCGCCCGTCTGAAGTATCTATTTGTTCGTCATGTGGCTGTAGATATCCCAGAAACCGTGAGAGCTAGAGAGCTGAAGTATTCACAGAATGTATTTCAGTTGCCGCTATGACAACAAATAGGTAGGTAGGTACTAAAAAAAAATATTTGTAAACCTATTTAACAGCGGCTCCCATACTACAAACGTGATTTTTTATTGGCATGTATTTAAATAGATATCTGTTTATTCCCTTTTTTCGAACAAAATAATACAAAATTAAACCAAAAATACTGACTTGCACACTAATTATGCACACTAAATCAACCAAATTCATTATACTGTTTAATGGTATTTGCAGAACTGTTTTACTGAACGAATAACTATTATCAGTTGTGGGGCTTCAGTACTTAAAGTCTACTTTATCAAAATGTCTACTGCCTAAAATGTCTACAGTACCAAATTGACCATAATGTCCATAATGTCTACTTTATTAATATACCCACATGTCTATAATGTCTATAATGGCAAAACAAATGAAGATCGGCAAAATAAATGAAGATCGAAAAAACAAATGAAGATCGGCAAAATAAATGATAATTGAAAAAACAAATGAAGATCGAGAAAATAAATGAAAATTGAAAAAACAAATGAAGATCGGCAAAATAAATGATAATTGAAAAAACAAATGAAGATCGGGAAAATAAATGAAAATTGAAAAAACAAATGAAGATCGGCAAAATAAATGAAAATTGAAAAACAAATGAAGATCGGCAAAATAAATGAAAATCGAAAAAACAAATGAAGATCAGCAAAACAAATGAAAATCGACAAAACAAATGACGGTCGAATAAACAAATGACGATCGAAAAAACACATGCAGATCAATAAAACAAAAGACTATAAGCAAGTTGAAAAGGTCAAATTGCAGCCATATTTTGTAATCTAACTGCGATTACCATTCAAAAAAATAGGTGCAAGCAATTCTCGACCTTAATATCACTTTTTCAAAAATGTACTTTTAGGCGTTTATAGACATCACTGCTCGTGGATATGTAAAAAAAAATACATATTAAGCATGTTCATAAGGTCGAGAATTGCTTGCACCTATTTTATTGAATGCTTATTGCATCTAGATATCAAAAAAAAGCATCCAAACAAATTTCGACCTTATGCGCATGCTTAATAACTATTTATTTTTTATATATTCGTGATCAGTGATGTCAATAAATGCATAAAAGCACATTTTTAGATAAGTGTCATTAAGGTCGAGAATTGCTTGCACCTATTTTTTTGAATGGTAATTGCATCTAGATTACAAAAAATATGCTGCAATAATTATTGACCTTGTCAACATGGTTAGTCTTTTGTTTTATTGATCTGCATATGTTTTTTTCTGTCGTCATTTGTTTATGCGACAGTCATTTGTTTTGTCGACTTTCATTTGTTTTGCTGATCTTCATTTGCTTCACCGATCTTCAATTGTTTTTTCGATTTTCATTTTTATTTTGCCGATCTTCATTTATTTTGAAAATTATTTAATATATTTCTCTTATATTCATTTTGAGAAAGGCAGTAGTCATTGTGAAAAAGTGGTCATTTTGATGAAGTGGACATTCTGGGAAAAGCAGTAGTCATTACGAAGATGTGGTCATTTTGATAAAGTGGTCATTTCGATAAAGTGGACTTTAAGTACTGAAGCCGAATAGTATATCTAAAAATTCCATTGTTCAACAAAAATATTAAAACTTTTTTAAAGAAATTTATCACCTAATTTACTTTTAGGAACATCGTTTATTCTAAATAAATCCTCAATTTAATCAGTCACCTCTACAAAATTAAATTTTATAGATCAAAAAATTAAAAGTCTAACCTAACCTAACCTATTCCATTATAAGATAGTACTATTTAGAGTGCAAGTTAGTATTTTTGATATGCAATTCGTATTTCTGTTTCACAAATCATATATATATTCGATGTACGAACCACATTTTTGGTGTGAATTCGATTAAAAAGATCAACTCGTTCTGAGTAATATTTAAGTTTTTTAAGTAGGACATGTTTAGTTAATCAATTGGTTATTCTGCACAGCATTTAATTTTCTGGTTTGCATTCAGTAAATTAGTGGAGTTACCTAGTGTGCAGAAAAAGTAAACAGAGGTGCATTTAAAAATATCCCTTTTTATTGCCGTTTTTTAGCACGGAACCATTCCTCCTACCTCCGAATCGCGCTTGGCCGGTTTTTTAATAGAAATATATTTGTAAAAAAAGTACTTTGCTAGTATAAACCAGTTTAATCTAAATATTTATTGGTCGTAACCAGTTTTATTCGCTTGTTCAAATTGGTAATTAATAACAATCGTTTTTAAAGGAACGTGCATATAAAGTACTAAATGTCACGCGGTTTACCCGCTTGGTTCCCGTTCCCGTGGGAATAGGGAGACAAAATATAGGTAACGTTACTCAGGGTTTATGTAGCATTCTAATGGTGAAAGAATTATTGAAATCTGTCCAGTAGTTTTTGAGTTTATTTGTAACTAGCGGACGTCACGCGGTTTCACCCGCGTAGTTTCTGTTCCCGTGGGAATACGGGAATAAAATATAGCCTATGTTCACCGCAAAGAGTGTAGCTTTTTAACAGTGAAATAATTTTTCAAATCGGTCCAGTAGTTCCGGAGCCAATTCGTTACAAACAAACAAACAAAAAAACAAATCTTTCCTCTTTATAATATTAGTATAGATACATCTGCATATTCAAATATACTGGTTATGGATGGGTGACCACCACTTGACAACTTTGTGACATTTATTTACAAGCGTTTTCGTGCTTCGGAAGGCACGTTAAGCAGTTGGTCAAGGTTGTCAGTAAAATGACAATCGTTAAGCCAAGTTGAAGACCTTATGGGCGGCTTGAAAAATTTCAACTGCGGGTCGTCCCGACCTGCACCTGTCCATTTTAACACGAAAATGGGCTAATCACCTATTACGTGGGACATGAAACTATAAGGTGAAGTGCGGCCTTCGTGGCTAAAGGTCTGCCTGACTATAATTATGTAGGTATGTATGTAATATCCATTATTTCCTAATGAAAAAAATGTTGTTGGTCAACTTAAACAAGAAGCCGTGAGACGGTCTCACCCGACTGCCTCTTACGTTTATTGTGAAAGTGAAAGTTCAATCCGATTGACGTTGTCATTTTGTTTTATTTCTAACTTTGAACAGATGAGACACATGACCTAGTGACGTAATTTAATGCAACAGAGTCACAGACTTCAGACACAAGTCTCGCCATAAGCCCCTCTGCAATCTATTTAAAGAGAGGGGCTAAAAGCGGTAACAATGATTACGAATCACAACCGCTGAAAGTAAATAATACACTGCTGATAACAATACCTAATACTTTGATAACACTTAAACAATAGCTGTGATGACGTTATTGTACATGAATAACCGCTGTTTGTTTAAAAATATTGTATGAATAGTTCATTTACTAGGTATAAGGATTGTTTTGATGACTTTCCTCGTTGTCGCGAAGTCTGCGTTGACTAGCCTTCAAGGTCAAATACTAGTCTGAAATATTCAAAACTGACTGCGCCTCTGGCCTGTGTACAACTAAGCAATGGAACCACTGCCGAGAGCCCGGGGACATCCTTCCGAGGGCTTACCCGGGACTCCTGGCCTTAGACAGTTGTAAGAAATCGTGTGGTTTAGTCAGTAGGTGTCCGGCATAGCATCCATGTAGGATTTCCACACGGAAAAAAGTAATGGAACCACTGGGATACGGCGGTTTTAGTGAGATCCCTTTCCATCGGGAAGTGAGCTGATCCGGCTGGCAACAGACACAAAATCCGCATCAAAATTGGTACAGCTAGCTAGCTATACAGGTTAAACTGGTCACAGCTCTCTTACTCTCAAAGTCTGCCGGGAGTCCTGGGACAGCCTTACGATGAATAAGTCGGAGCCCTTGAGCGCTTGACAGATAGGTAGGGTCCGTGTAGTTTGTAAATTCCATTCAGGTTTCCAGACGTAAAAACCGTCGAATTTTCGTCTGGAGTTAAAAAAAGAAAAAACTTTTTAAAAAATATTTAGCAAGCCAAAATGATACCGCCTGATGCAAAGTCTATAGCGATATCTAGCGATTGGGGGCCACTCTCACAGTACATAGAACTTCAGACTGGTACCCAATTTGTCGGCCATATGATGTGCCTCTTCGCTTACCGCTTGAAGAGCCCAGGGTTGTAAGTTGAGGGAAATACGTGTGAAGGCAGGTCGTTCCAAGGTTTTATGGTTCGACAGAGAAAAGATCTTCTAACTTATCTCGCAGTGATTTACAGTCATGCCTTGCTCTTATCTGGTGGTGATTAATATCACAATCTTACCTACAATAGAGATAAGCAAATCCTTTGTTTGTGGATTTGTGGATCGTATGATATGGTAGCATCGCGGTGATGTCTCACAAGCTGAATTACATAGTTCTAGATAGTCGCCTCAGACCTCAATACGTTTATGGTGGAATATTTCATCAGCTCCTAGCTCAATAGCTGTGCAGTCTAAAGATGACGATTTCCCAGGATTGGGAATAGACGCAAGTTCTAATTCCTTGGAGCTTCGCTTTTCCCGCTTTGCAAACGAGATATGTGGAGTTACCTATATCCTTTGCAATTGATCTTCAGATTAGTTTCGACGCGGGTTTCTAAGACACACTGACTTCTTCAGAGAATATACCGAGTTGGAGCTTAGTGCTACTGTTCTGGTTTATGGAGCTGATTTTTGAGATCTGTTCTGATCTGAATCTGATTGCTGGAGATCCTGGTTTACAGGAGTCACAGTATGGGAGTACCGGTGGGAATGTATCCTCTCCGAGAACGATTGCTGTGGTAGAAACGCAGATTTTAGAATTTACCTTATGTATTAAGCAATATGTCTTCGTCACTTGATGAAGTTGTGGGAGAATGTCGACAAATATTTATTTATTTATGTTTATTACTAAGATAAGTAATAACCAAAAATCGTGTGCAAATAAGTTATCGATCATGGTGCTTATGTATTTATGAAACTGTGAATATGTGCTGTGTTAAAAGGCATATATTATCTAAGTAACTGAATACTGTTATTTTTAAACTATCGCGGTTTCTAACACTCATACTTATAGAATTCGGGACTTCACGCGAAATACTATTTACTTACATTCACCGACGTTTCGAGCACGTTGCAGCGCCCGTGGTCGCGGTTGGACTGAGGCGAGGATCGACAAAAACCACGAAGTTATTTCTTGTCGAACTACCCTCCGTTGTTATTACAACGAAGGATAATGCCGGCGACACACTACACTCACTACGTCAGTTTTAATTGGCACAGTTTTACGTTCAAGTTTATTAATCACTCGAAACGTCGGTGAATGTAAGTAAATAGTATTTCGCGTGAAGTCCCGAATTCTATAAGTATGAACTGAATACTGTGTAAGTCAGAATTGTGTGAGTGAATGTGACCGCTGTATGCTCACACGAAATGTAAAAAAAAAATTCTCCTGCATTATTAGTTTATTGTACATTAGGCTTAACAAAATCACGTATAGCTCGTTCGCTCTAACTTTGCCGCTCGGCTCCATATTAAAGTTGAATTTTTAATTAGACGAAGTAAATTGACAGCAACTAATGTCACTTCTTCGTACAATGTTGCTTATTTTCTATGACAAAGTGACATTAGCTACTGTCAATTTACTTCGTCTAATTAAAAATTCGAGTAAACGCCTCTACGCCAGCGGCAAAGTTAGAGCGAACGGGTAGTATGTTACTTTCATTCACGTATGTTACGATGTGTTACGATTTCACGACTGTTATTGTACAATATTTGGCGGCCATACTCATGCGATATTTCTACGGTTCCGTACCCATAGGGTAAAAGCGGGACCCTTTTTTTTTTTTTTTTTTTTTTTTTTTTTTTTTTTTTTTTTTTTTTTTACGTGAGGGAAAATCCTCATGGATGTTATGCCGGACTCCTACCGACTAAAAAACCTCACGTAACGCCCAACAGCCTATGGTTGAGAGCCCCGGGTAAGCCCTCGGGAGGATGTCCCAGGACTCCCAACAGACCTACAGCCGCCACTGCGGCCTCGCCCAGATGCGAAAGCGGGACCCTAACTGAGACTCTGCAGTACGTATGCATTCACTAAACCGTATCTCATAAACCATGATAGCTAGACAGTTGAAATTTTCACAGACGGTGTATCTCTGTTGCCGCTATAACAACAAAGACGTGAGATTGCTCTCACCAGACTGCCCCTCTCTAACACGTTTATTGTGAAAGTGAAAGTTCAATCCGATTGACGTTGTCATTTTTGTTTTATTTCAAACTTTGAACAGATGATCCACGTGACCTAGTGACGTAGTTTAATGCAACAGAGTCACAGACTACAGACAAAGTCTCGCCATAAGCCCCTCTGCACTCTATTTTATAGATAGGGGAAATAATACGGGGGACTCTCAAACACCCAACGTATTTTTTTTTGCCGTTTCTTGGCTTAAATTCGACTTGCACTTATGTACTTCAACTAGTACAGATTCTTCCCCCTAGGCGAGGCCGCAGTGGTAGCCGTAGGTCTATTGGGAGTCCTGGGACATCCTTCCGAGGGCTTACCCGGGGTCTCAACCATAGGCTGTTGGACGTTACGTAAGGTTTTTTAGTCGGTAGGAGTCCAGTATAGCATCCATAAAGGATTTCCATACGTAAAAAAAGCTGATTAAATTTTATTACATTGTACAAATCCATTCTAATCAAGATGTTGACGTAGCTATCAACAGCAGACGGCGTGCGATCGACCGCTTTGTCAAATAACTTATTACAAGGTCGTAACCGATATCGTGGTTGCCAAGAAGCTAAGTAGATATAGATAATCTATCTATATCACACTAATACAAAGAGGAAATAATAAAAACAACTTGAAGAAAAAAAAAATGTTTGTTTGCACGAAATAGGCTCCGAAACTACTGAACCGATTTGAAAAATTCTTTCACTGTTGGGTAGCTTCATTATCCCCGGTGAACATAGGCTATATTTTATTCCCATATTCCCACGGGAACGGGAGCTACGCGAGTGAAACTGTGTGAAATCGACGTGTTTTTTTTACGTGAGGGAAAATCCTCATGGATGTTATGCCGGACTCCTACCGACTAAAAAACCTCACGTAACGCCCAACAGCCTATGGTTGGGAGCCCCGGGTAAGCCCTCGGAAGGATGTCCCAGGACATCGACATTGACGTGTATTGTACTAATATTCTAAAGTTTGTAGATATTGTAAACTCGAACATGAACATAAAGTCTGTAAATTCGTATGTTTGGTGTTGTCTCAAGATCCATTCACTCGATTTAAATAAATCTTTCTTTCTTATAAGATGGCCTATTTATTGAAGGACGTTATCGGCTATATATCATCACGCTGCTACCCAATGGAGCAGAGCAGAAACAATACAATATATTTCATCTGGTTCGATACCTCGGCAGTCAAAGCAGCTCCCTATGAATGGAGAAGACTGAGAAGGAAATCGGTTCAGCGCAAATATAGATAGAGCTGGAACTCTGATTTACTAGACGTACTATAAAATGAAGAGGTCAGACTATAGTGGTTGTTTCTTTAGAGCAGCTGAACTGCTGAAATTCACCTGGACGAAACCGCGTTACTTCGCTAATGTTTATAAAAGATTGATTATACCGAGATATATTATGCTGATAAGGGATAAGATAAAACACGTCTTTGTTATGTCTAGGGATTATTTTGTCAACCATCCTATTGTTGACAAGTGGATATCTCAAATTTTATGATAGAATTTGACCTTTCAGACCCGCGGAACGTCAATGGTGCGTCCACATTTGTAACATTTTTACGGGAAATTTCTCCATTACCGTATCAGACTCGCGTGTCGGTACCGTTGACAACTGCAGCTACGTGTTACATGTTCGACACGATGACACGCTGTACGGTTTGTTTATATGTTACAAATGTGGACGCAGCATAAGCGGTTCATCTATAGCTGTTCCACGGTTAACTTCTGTCACGTTTGTAACGGTGCGATGGGGGGGCCCTACCAACATCCCCGGGGCCCAAGCCGGCCTCACCTGCCAGTGGTGCACCTGCCGATTAACGGACGAGGTCATGGGGTAGAGAGGAGAAACTCTAAATGAAACCCTGTACCAGCCCGTTTGGCCAGCATGGTACAGTAAGGCCAATAAACCCCCCCAACTGGGAGAGGCCTACGTCCAGCAGTGGACTTCCATAGGCCGATTTGATTGATTGATTGATTGATGTTTGTAACGGCGGTGGTTTAAAAAGTTCCACAACTTGTAACTGTCCCTTTCAACACGGAAATAGACTCACCACCTATTAGATACGTGTGAGAAAACAATACTCGTGAAATGTAGGCGTATAGTAGGACTGTGAAGTACATCAAAAGCGTGACAATATGTATGTATATGTATGCATTTTTGTACCAATCACATTCAATCAAAATGAATCAGTAAAAGATTTATTGAACTGTTTTCTGTTGACGATTTTATCTCAATGCATTTCATTCATTCGAAGCATCATAACTATTTTAAGAATTTTACTTTGGTTTAACAAGTAATATGTACAGGATATATTATAAACTAGCTGTTCCTCGCGGCTTCGTCAACGTAGAAGTCGATATCGCGGAAGCTTTGACAAAACTATTTTTTTTTTTAACCCTACAAGGCTCAATTTTTTTTTATTGGCTGATTAAATTATATGTGATGTGGTTAGTGTTTAGAAGTTGGGGAAAAGCAATGAAAATGATGAAAATCAAATATTTTAGTAAAAAATCGAAATTTTATTTCGGTTCCACATGTGGTACACTGAGCCTTAACTCTATTTTTTTGATAATAAATTGGAACATTTTAGAAATAGTTTAGCTTATGAATTAGCGCCTATGTGTGCCTGTGTGTGTATGTGTTTTTTTATATTTAGCTTGCCCAAATGATGCCGCCACCTGATTGAAAGTCACAGCGACATCTAGCAATTGGGGGCCACTGTCATAGTCTGTAAGACTATAGACAGTGGTCCTCAAGTTGGAGGCCCTATGATGTGTCTCTTCACACTCCGCTTGAAGAACCCAGGAGTGTAAGAGGAGGGAAATACGTGCGCTGGTAGGTCTTTCCAGATTTTTATGGTACGACAGAGAAACAATCTTTTGAATCGTTCAGTTCTAGCGAAGTCTCTCTCCACTGTGTGAGAGTGGCACCTCTGTCCAGCACGCGTTGTTCGGGATCGGAAAGGACAGGTCGGGATTAGGTTGAAGAGTTCTTCAGAACACTCACCGTGATAGATACGGTAGAATGCAGCCAAAGATGCAATAGTTCTTCGCTGCGCCAATGGCTCCAGACTCTTCGACACCTCCGGGCAGTTGATAATGCGAATAGCACGCCGCTGCATAGAGTCCAACCCATCAAGCAAGTACTTCGCGGAATCGTTCTAAAGGTGAGAGCAGAATTCGACGCAAGGACGAATCTGCGTCCTGTACAGCATTACCTATGGTGTGGCGTAAAGAACCGCTTCACCTTGTTTAAGACTCCTAGTTTTCTCGAGGCTAGCCCAATACATCGCTCAATATAACTTTTATTATTGAGCTCGCGCCGGACGTCTTTGCCAAGGATGTCCAGATTGTCCCCAAGAGAAATCGTCGCATTCTGAAGAGAGGGTAAGAGTAGGAAAGGGGAGTTTTCAGCAGTAAAAGCACACCCTGTGTTTTACGGGCATTGAACTCAACCAGGTTTCTGGATCCCCATTGGGAAATGCGGTCCAGGTCCCCGTCGAGATCAGTCACAAGTTGCCGTCTCGTCAACCGGCCGAGTAACTTCCGTGCAGAGTGCTATCGTCTACATAGCAATAAATTCTCTCGAGGGAGAGCATGTCATTGATATGCAGAAGAAAGAGGGTTGGGGACAAAACAGATCCATGTGGTACCCCGGCATTTACCTGCATAAAACACGAAGCCTGACGGACACAAAGGACCCGTATCTGTCGTCCGTACAGGAAGCTGGCCATACAGCTGCACAATCGGGGTGGTAGCCCATATGCCGGAAGCTTGGAAAGAAGCGACGCATGCCATACTCTATCTAAGGCTTTCACAATATCGAGGCTTATAGCCAACGACTCACCGTGCCTCTTCATAGCCTCACCCCAAACATGCGTCACGTACGCCAGGAGGTCACCGGTAAATTGTTTTGGCCTAAAGCCATATTGCCGATCATTGAGTAGCGAGTGGTCCTCGAGGTAACGCATGAGCTGTTCGTTGATGATCAGCTCAAATATTTTACAGGTAAGTGAGGTGACGGCTACGGGGCTATAGTTGACAGGATCTGACCGATCCCCTTGGTATATCCTCACTACCCGAGGGTATACCAAGATAATCTTGAATTGAATGGTCATGTAACAATCTACGTGACATTGTCTGGAAAAAAAAAACGCAGAATTCATAAGCACATTTGTAGTACATATACATACACGAGAATGAGAGCTAAAGCTCACGGTACCATATGTGGTACAACCATAAAAAAACAATTTTACTTTACAAATACTAAAAGAATGAAAAAATATTGCTAAACTTGGTTCAATAAAGACTTTTCACGTATCGAAATATTTTTTTCGGTTGAAAATCATTTTATTTATAATTTTTTAAGAATTTTTGAAACCACGCAAACAGCGAATGTGACACTTTACCTCAAACTCTGCGCTTTTGCTGACCGCTCGGCAAAAGTTACGACATCTATGCGAGATGTCTTATCTTATATTGTTACTACTCTTGTATTGTATCTATAAATAATCAACAGATATCACTACGAGTATTGGTTAAGTCGGTAGGAAGGATAAAAGTGGTTGTACCGTATGTGGCACTGGGTGCTCTGTAGGGTTAATTTTCATAGGGAATATATTTTATTTTATTTTGTTTTTCCCGTACTCCTACTGACTAAAACCACACGATTCTCTCAGATGGATAACTCCAGAGCCACGGTCTGACATTTTAATTTAAAGGAGTTTAGAAAATGACGAAAAGATGTGCAAATGAAAGCGTTTTTTGTCTGCATAAGTAGACGGAAAATTATAGCCAAAAATAAGATTTTAATCTTAAATATGTGTGTCAAAATATGCTTTTGTTGTAAATTGTGTATTAATCTTACCTCTTACTTCTTACTTCTTACTTCTTACTAATATTATAAATGTGAAAGTTTGTGAGTGTGGATGTTTGTTACTCTTTCACGCTCGAACGGCTGAACGGATCAGACTGTAATTTGGTAAAGGGATACATTGTAGTCTAGAATAACACATAGGCTAATTTTTATCCCGGGAATAAGTTCCTACGGGAAGCGGGAACGGGAACAAATGTTACGCGGGCGAAGCTGCGGGCATCAGCTAGTTATACATAATTTGTAAAACGACCATAGAGTCAGTCCCATTTTTTTATAACAAATGCATTTTATGCAATTTTTATAGACGCGATTTGGTTTTCTTCGATATTGAATAAGTATGAGTATTAACTTATTAACAATTAAAATAAGCTATAAAAACCTACATTTACTAGCGTGTTTTGTATGTTCAAGGCCGTTACCCCTACCAACGGCCTTAAGTCTGTTGGAATTGGGAATCCGGCATGGCATCCGTAGCGATTCTCACACGTTGAGCGGCGCGTCCGCAAAAAATGCACTTGTTTAGGATTTTGGAAATATTCAAGAACTCACTTCATGAAATGACACTAAAATTATTTACATTAGCTAAAACACCTCTCAAAATAATAATAAAGAAATCGCAGTAAGGAACCTTAGGCTTGGCACGACTTTGTCTAGATTTCATTAGAGATGAACAAGCAGCTTTATCGAGACTTGGCTAGTTTTTTACAGAATGTTTTTGGTAGGATAATAATTGTTTTTTACATTAGCAAAAACACCTCTCAAAATTATTAAAAATCATCGAAATCGCAGGAATAATCAAATTGACAAAGGTAAATTTCAAATTTAAATATTTTTTTTGTACATAGCACACGGTGTTAATGTAGTTCCATCTATTAAGAATTTAAGGTTCCATTTTAGTGTCATTTAATGAAGTGAGTTCTTGAATATTTCCAAAATCCTGAATGTGTTTATTGTGCATTTTACGACGACATATTTAATCTGGTTCAGCGAATGTTTTATCATTTTCGACTCACTGGACATTGACATTCAGTGTTATCTGAAACATGTCGATTATCACGTAGTGGTACAACTTTATTATTTTCGCGAATTTATTGTTGTTTAAGCATTATTAATATGATTAATGAAAGCGTTATCAACAACTCCACCTTATCAATCAATCCAATTAATATTAGATTGCAAATTGATTGTTGCGTAAAGTACTACTTATTATTTCTATTGTTTGATTGTATTTGTACATAGACAAAGATTGACCGCCTTTTCCTTTCTTTCTTTCCTTTTTGAATTTTCTCTGCTTTTGAATTTTAATTTTGTCCTTGTCATTTTTAGGGTTTCGTAGCCAAATGGCAAAAACGGAACCCTTATAGATTCGTCATGTCTGTCTGTCTGTCCGTCTGTCTGTCCGTCCGTGTGTCACAGCCACTTTTCTCCGAAACTATAAGGCCCATGCTATTGAAACTTGGTAACTAGATGTATTCTGTGAACCGCATTAAGATTCTTATATAAAACTAAAATAAAAGCAGTAAACTTTGGGGGAACTAAAACTCAAAATTTTATTTTTCATCAAACCCATACGTGTGGGGTATCTATAGATAGGTCTTCAAAAATGCTATTGAGATGAATGTTCTAATGTAATACTACGGATATAAAAATATCACCCAGGTAACTTTATACAGGCAATCGGAATCTCGGTATGCTATTTCTACAATCATTTTTTCTTTAAGTGAATAGTTTGCGCAAGAGACACTTCCAAAGTGGAAAAATGTGTGTCCCCCCCCCCCTCTAACTTCTAAACTAAGAGAACGATAAATCTAAAAAAAATATATGATGTACATTGCCATAAAAACTACCAACGAAAATTGGTTTGAACGAGATAGAGCTGGTAGTTTTTTTTAATACGTCATGAACCGCAATTTTCGGTTAGAAAAGTCACTACCACTGCGAACGTGTTAAGACATCAATGAAAGTTACAACGAACTATAAGAACTTTTATAATATGTTACTTGCTGCTACGAAACCCTTCATGGGCCAGTCCAACTCGCACTTGGCCGGTTTTTATTCTATTTCATTTGATTCTTCAGTCCTAAATTGATGTGAAAATTCTTGACTTATTAGAGGCACTTTCTTGAAGATAGCAGTGTACTCATGTCTAAGTTTGGTCCATGATTTACTACTGACAGTTTTTTTTTAAGTTTATGGCTTGGGTGCCAAGATCTTTGCATGTTATTTTAGTACATATCTCCCCTTCAATCATTTAAGGGGACTGGTTTAGAAAAAGACGAAAAAGAGGTACAAATGAAAGCGTTTTTGTCTGCCAAGTAGACGGAATAGCCAAAAATAGATTGTGTATCTACTAGATGTATGTCAAAATATGATTTTGTTGTAAATTGTATATTAATTATACATAATGTGTTAAACGATCATCGAATTTCCCCTAAAATTTTTAGATGAATGCATTTTATGACTTTAATTTTTATCGACGCAAAAGAAAAAAATATGACAACATTATTATTATTATTATTATTATTTATTTAGCAGGCAGGCAGTTGTATACAACTGATAGTGCCTGTATCCTTTTTTCCTTCATTGGTTTCATCGCTACTTGTTAACAATGAAGAAAATATACACCTTTTAAATTAGTTTTCTTCGATTTTGAATAAGTATGAGAATTAGCTTGTTACAACTTAAATAAGCTACAAAATGCTACATTTTCTAGCTTGAAGGACGCGTGTTTTGTATGGTCCAAGTCGTTAGGCCTACTAACGGCCTTAATCCCGCCCTGGGTTATTTTCGAGGGCGTACCTGGGACTCCCGACTGCAAGGAAAGGCACTGTGTGGTTTTAGTCAGTAAAAGTCCGGCGTAACATCCACAAGAAAGATTTCTACACGAAAACAATAATCTTGATTCTGAACTCCGCTTCCTTGCTACTACGGTTTCAGTACTTTCGATCTTTAGCATCCTCGACCTTCACACCAAATATAAGCACGCCATCTTCTATGACTTCAAGCCAAATTTCTTTTTTGGTATGTTCCTAATGACGTTCGCATAGTCATAATACCTTGTATGTAATTACTTGATTAACACCAGCATTGTAACGAACAGGCGCCATGTTCTAATGATTAGCGTCAATTATCTCGTTCATAACTAGCTTGTACCTCCTTGGTAATAACGTGGTAAGTGTTGAACTTGTTTCTCTACCAAAATTATGCATCATACATAATGGCACCTTTCCACAATGTCGAAAAATTTCTTGCTTTAACTCTTTATTTTCCAATTTTTAGTTTGTTATCTTCAAAAGTGAGTTTTAATTGAACTTGGCACAGCGATAACACCGGGTATCGAAAGAAACCAATAACTCATTGCCTTCTAGTTGTAGATGGTAGAGAGATCTTATTGTGGAGGAGCGGTGGACATCTTCCTCCGGCAGGAGGATTCGCTGCCCGAGGAGGCAAGGTGATCGGCCCGGTTGTTAAATGATAATGAAAATATCTTTATTCATGTAGGGCACAAAGTATAACTTATGAACGTCAATATCTTCTACATTTACTGCCAAATTCGAAGGCAATAGGTAGAACCTGTGAGGAAGAATCTGGCAATAAAAGTCACAGCCACTCTTTTCAAGAAGTCTGTAATTACATTACATGAAATACAAAAAATAAACAATTAGATATGTTTACACAAACGACGTTTAAAATCGCGCTTAGGAGCAAGCAACTCATTTCCATTTCTGTGTAATCCCTTCTATAATAATCATTATCCAACGTGAAAACTTTCATATCATGAGGCATTATTATTATTCTTCTTCATCACGTGGCAGTCGCCACAGCAATAATGAAATATCTAATTTATTCTCTCTTTGTCCACAGAAAAATATCCACAAATAAAAAAGCTGTTCGGCTATGACCCCATGTTCAAATGGGTGGTGACTCTGATGGTGGTCATCCAGCTTGTGTCTCTACCCATCGTGACACGTCTCAGCTGGCCAGTAATGATGGTGGTGTCATACTGCTTAGGAGGTGTCATCAATCACTCGCTTATGTTAGGTAAGTTGAGCATCAAAATACTGGAGTTCCGCAGGGTAGTATATTGGGGCCTCGTTTATTTAGCTACTCCCGCCGCAGCTGGCCAGTAATGATGGTGTTGTCATACTGCTTGGGAGGTGTCATCAATCATTCTCTTATGTTGGGTAAGTTGAGCAACAAAATACTGGAGTTCTGCAGGGTAGCATATTAGGCTTATATTTATCAGACCCGCCGCCTCAGCTGGTCAGTAATGATGTTGTCCTACTGCATAGGAGGTGTCATCAATCACTCGCTTATGTTGGGTAAGTTTAGCAACAAAATACTGGAGTTCCGCAGGGTAGTATATTGGGGCCTTCTTTATTTATCATTCCCGCCTCAGCTGGCCAGTTATGATGGTGTTGTCATACTGCTTAGGTGGTGTCATCAATCATTCTCTTATGTTGGGTAAGTTGAGTATTGAAATACTGGAGTTCCGCAGGGTAGCATATTAGGGCCTCGTTTATTTATCAGTCCCGCCGCCTCAGCTGGCCAGTAATGATGGTGGTGTCATACTGCTTGGGAGGTGCCATCAATCACTCGCTTATGTTGGGTAGGTTTGAGCAACGAAATACCGGAGTTCTGCAAGGTAGTATATTGGGGCCTTGTTTATTTATCATTCCCGCCTCAGCTGGCCAGTAATGATGGTGTTGTCATACTGCTTAGGAGGTGTCATCAATCATTCTCTTATGTTAGCTAAGTTGAGCAATGAAATACTGGAGTTATTCAGGGTAGTATATCGGGGCCTTGTTTATTAACTTTTTCCGCCTCAGCTGGCCAGTAATAATGGTGGTGTCATACTGCTTAGGAGGTGTCATCATTCATTTGATTTTGTTAGATAAGTTGAGCAACGAAATACTGGAGTTATACAGGGTAGTATATTGGGGCCTAGTTTATTTATCAGTCCCGCCGCCTCAGCTGGCCAGTAATGATAGTGGTGTCATCAATCACTCGCTTAAGTTAGGTAAGTTGAGCAATTAAATACTAGAGTTATGCAGGGTAGCATATTAGGGCCTCGTTTATTTATCAGTCCCGCCGCCTTAGCTGGTCAGTAATGATGTTGTCCTACTGCTTAGGAGGTGTTATCAGCCATTCGCTTGTGTGAGGTAACTTAATACTACGATATGGGAGTCTCGCAGGGTAACATATTCGGACCTATATATTTTTAGGTGTTATTATCATGTTATGCAACCTGTATAAAGTACAAATTTTAAGCGAATGAGAGTGAACGTTCTAATTTAATACTGCAGATATAAAAATATCACCTAGGTAACTTTATACAGGCAATCGGAATCTCGGTATTTCATAAACATTATCTTATCTGCAGCAGTAATGTAATAAAAATGAACGCTGTACACACAGAGTGCTTAATGGAAATTTACTTGAAATACTGTGTCAAGTGCTTGCGATGAAGTATTACCTGCACCTTGAGGCTCAAGTATTTGTCACAATGACTGCGTTCTGTCTTTGGTCTGGTCTAAATGAACGCAACCGCATTGTGTATGTTTGTCCGCATTTTCGATCACTGTATATATTGTGGAAAGAATGGATGAGAATAGACTGACGAAACAGATTTATGAGGCGATAGTGAATGAGCTAACTGCTAGGGCTCGACCTCAGCGTACGCATGCCAATCAAATTAAATACCTTCTGGAAAAAGGCCAGGTCAAGAGTACCCTTAACCGGCGAGCGTGTATGAAAACAGTTATGAAAGTAGAAGAAGCAAAAGTTGTATGCCAGGATCGTAGCAAGTGGAAAGCCATAGTCTCTGCTTACCCCGATGGGAGACATGTGTACGTATATCATGTATTACTACTGGGTGTAACAAAATTACCTCTCAAAATTTTATGAGATGACTTTGCATCGGAAATCAAATACAAATATTTAATAAAAAAGGGGGGTAAATTATTTAATTTTTTTTTTAAATTTTTTTGTCGCACATTAAGAATTCATTTTTTACCGCGGCAATTCGAGGTAACATGATCGCCGTGGCAAAACAAACACAGAGCACCCGTCTGGCTGTCGTTGTCGCTTTCTACTGCCGCTCAGTAGCGATAGAAAGGGTTAAAAAGGAAATTTATAGGACCTTTTTTTTTCTTCATTTTTGTAATGTTTCTTGACTGATGCCACGTCACGTGACGAAATTTGGAGAGGTAATTTTGTTACACCCAGTATATGATCTGACAGTGCGAGCACGTGGACGCATACACTTTGCGACATCCTTCCTATGACTTACCCGGAGCTCCCGGCTGTCGAACCGGCCAAGTGCGAGTTGGACTTGCGCACGGAGGGTTCCGTACCAATAAACGGCATTTTCACATTTGTTGTGCGGGAATTTCCATTAATCCCCTCTTTTTCTAGTTTTAGTATTTGTTGTTGTAGCGGCAACAGAAATATAAATAAATAAATGATTTATTCGGCACGCACAATATTATGTAAAACAACAAACAACATAAAAAAAAAACAAAAATGGTATGGGTACAATGTGCGTGCCCGAAAAGGTCGTCATCTCAGCTATTGCTGCACTAACAGTTTAATGTTAGGCAGCGCTGATTTTCAGATGACAACAGGGACGTCACGCACGCGTACTAAACGAACGACTCAAAACAAGTAAAAACAATTAAACATTAAAAAAAAAACAATCACAAAATAGCCACACAGAGAAAACAAAAAAAAACTTGCAAGAAACTGCATAATCCGATGAAGGTGGCACTGCTGCTTTGATGTCAAGCAACCAAGCCATCGAGTAATATTTTAAAACTAACTTTTTTTTTCTTCAAACAGTTTGTGTTCACTGTCATTACTGTCAACTGCCAAGTGTCTACTCAAAACTCAGTGAAAGTAACTCAGTGAAAGTGAAAAGTACTCTGTTTTGTGGCAAGTAAATGACAATCATGATCGAAACGAAAGCAAAAGTGAAAATACATTATCTGTGAAAATTTCAGCTCTCTAGCTATCACAGTTATTGAGATACAGCCTCGTGACGGAAGACAGACAGACGGACAGCGAAGCCTCATGAATAGGGTCCCGTTTTTTACCCTTTGGGTACAGAAACCTAAATAAAATCTGTTCTCATCAAGGATACATAAGTACAACGCGGCGGAAATATCTGCGAACCTGGCTCGTGACGTCATGTAAACTGTACGGGATAATCCGCGCGCAACGAGAATGTGCGGAATGTTGTCAAATACCATACCATTCAATCGCGTGCGGGTTATACTAAACTAGCTGACCCGCGCAACTTCGTTTGCGCCACATACGAGAGAGTATTACCTGTTCCCGTCGCATTTACTACCGTCGCGTTGCGTTTACTCCCGCAGCGTCTCGTCGTTAATATTCAATACTACGTGAGAGAGAGAGAGAGAGAGAGAGAGTGAGAGAGAGAGAGAGAGAGAGAGAGAGAGAGAGAAAGGTTTCTCGTCGCGTGTATTCCCGTCGCATTATTTTTAAGAACAATTTCGTTTTTAAAAGAGGTATCCCGTGGCATTATTGTAGAAAAAATTTGATTGCCATTAAAATGGTTCTTGTGCACCAACCCAAAGATAGACACATGCTATCGCGCAATTCTTTTTAGAACTTTTTTAAGAGAAACAATTTTGTAGTACATATTTTTTACATAACTATAAATATTTACGCAGCACACGCAACGAAGCTCTCAAAAGGAATAACTTTTCCCCCGTTATTGAAGCGTTTACTATTACTGCTCCGCTCCTATTCGCTGTAGCGTGATGCTATATAGCCTATGCACTCCACAATAACGTAGCTTTCTATTAGTGAAAGAATTTTTAAAATCGGTTCCGTAGATCCCGAGATTACCCCTTACAATTTAACAAATATACAAACACACAAACTTTACTTCTTTATAATAGTCTAAGAGCCAGCGGCCCCCAGGCATTCGGTAAAGTATAAAAGCTGTAAGTTTCTCAATGTATGTCCCCAACACAGATAAGAACGAACCCCGTCTATGAAACTTGGGTCGCGGTGGCTTTCGCAGGTATCAGGTAGTAAAGGTGTGTAAAATTGTGTGTTAAATTTGTTAAAGTATAAAACTCAGTTTTTACATATTTTACTTATAATAATCCTAAAAGTCACCTTGTCGAAAGCCAGACACTTCGTACGGTTGCAACCCTCTGCCAGACACCCTTAAAGTATATTTCATTATTACTATACTTACGGTATAGTATAAAAGCTGCAATTTATATATGTTATTTGGAGAACTATCAAATGATGTTTTCTCAATAGCCAGACAGTTTCAGTAGTTTCTTAAAAAGTTAAAGTCTAATGTAGGTGCGAGCGCGAGGGATATTATGTGTCAGCGGGTGCGAGTGAAATACCGCGTTCGGTCCACTGCGACGTTTTATTGCGCATCAGCTGTCATTAATAGTGTACTAGATGATGCGCGCGGCTTCGCCCGCGTAAAAATCGTTACCCGTTCCCGCTTCCCGTGGGAACATTTTCCCGGGATGAAAAGTCTATGTGTTATTTCAGATTATAAGCTATCTCTGTACCAAATTTCAGTCAAATCCGTTCAGCCGTTAGAGCGTGATTGAGTAACAAACATCCAAGTATCCAAACATCTTCACAAACTTTCACATTTATAATATTAGTAGGAAGTAGGATAATAAGAACTATTTTCTAGATTTACTATGAAAATTCACTATGAACAATAACTAAGAATCAACGAATAAATGTTTAGAAAATTCTTTTATAAAATTTTTGTGTTTAGGAATTATTAAATTAACACTCCAATAATATACTTAAATAAAACGACCAACCCACAGATTGGAGCAGCGGTGATGAGGACACTCAAGATATCGACGACCACGAGTCATAGAATATCTTCGAAATATTTTTCCATTAATTATTGTAGGTATTAGATTAATTATATTATTCCAATAACTATTATTAAAATAATTATTTAAGTAGTGAATTTTCATGTGAGGCGGCATGTCTCCTAGCCGGGACCCCTCCATGGGACCTGGAAGCGAGAGCCCTTGCGTCACTGTTCAGATGGCGCAAGGAGGCGCTGGAGCGGGGCCAAAGGCCTGCGTCTCGAGAAATCGAGGCCCAGCGGACCCTGCTCCACCAGGAAACCGTGGAGACATGGAAGGTGCGACTTGAGCAACCAAAGGGGGGATTCGCCACAATCGCGGCCGTCAGACCGGTCATGGACGAGTGGCTGGAGAGAAGACACGGTGCTCTCTCCTACCGGTTGACACAGATGCTTGCCGGGCACGGTAGCTTCGGTAGGTATCTGTGGCGAAAACACCGGGAAACCACGGCCGAGTGTCAGCACTGCGAGGACCGCAGCGCTCCACACGCTGGTGGAGTGCACGGCGTGGGCACAACAGCGACAGGTCCTCGTAGTGGGTCTGGGCGTGGACACTCTCTCGCTCGAGTCCATGGTGCGAGCCATGCTCTCCAGCGGGAGTAAGTGGGACTGCGCCGCCTCTTTCTGCGAGCAGGTTATGCTCGCGAAGGAGGCGGCAGGCCGGGTACGGGAGAGAACTCTCCCACCCGAGTTCCGCAGTCGGCGCCCTGGGCGCCGCCGACGTGTCTTCGCTGAAGACTATCGGCCTCCATGACCGGGGGTCTGAGGACGGTGAGAGGGCCGCTCACCGTCCTTACAGAAGCAGGCCCATGACGGCAGCGTGACGTGAGCAACTCACGCACGCCCCCCCTTAGAAGCGGGGTCACACCCGAAACCCCCCATAGACGCGGGATTGCACCCGAACCACCCCCTGGGCGAGGCCGCAGCGGCGGCCGTAGGTCTGTTGGGAGTCACGGGACATCCTTCCTGAGGGCTTACCCGGGGCTCTCAACCATAGGCTGTTAGGCGTGGCGTGAGGTTTTTAGTCGGTAAGAGTCCGGCATAACATCCTATGAGGATTTTCCCTCACGTTAAACAAAAAAAAAAAAAAAGTAGTGAATTTTCATAGTAAATCTAGAAAATAGTTCTCATTATCTATACTTATAATAAATCTGTAGAGAGGTCAATTCTGTACATGAATTATATTTTCAAAATACCTATCAGGGGGTGATTAGTGATCAATACTGATGCCAAAAATGCAATTAGTAAAATTTTTGTCTGTCTGTCTGTCTGTCTGTCTGTCTGTCTGTATGTTCCTTATAGAAACAAAAACTACTCGACGGATTTTAACGAAAATTGATACAATTATTCTTTATACTCCTGGGCAGGTTATAGTATACTTTTCATCACGCTAAATCAATAGGAGCAGAGTAGTGAAGGGAAATTTTGGGAAAACGGGAGAAGTTACTCCATTGTTTAAGCTTCCGTAGCATGTGCAGCCTTAATGGTTAAACTTACATAGAAATCATGTATGACGGAAATACATATTCGTATTCTACATAAAATTGTCTAAAAAATATCCTACAATGGGCGGTATCACAGTTTTATTTTGTGGTGATTTCCGACAAACCTTACAGGTAAAACCACGGGGAACCCGAGCTGATGAGGTTAGGGCTTGCCTGAAAAGCTCTTATTTGTGGCGTGATATACAATCGGTGCATTTGACTATAAACATGCGAGTGAGAACTGGAGATAACCCGGATGATGATGATGATGAATTTTCTGATATATAATTAAAGATTGGTGAAGGTACCTATCCACTGCTACACCAAGGAAAACTTATTCTGACGCCTGAGTTATGTTGTTTAATGCAATCCCAACAACATCTTATATCGTCAGTTTACGGTGACGTAACAAATATCTTTAATATCTTTAATATTAATAGATATAATATACATATAATAAAATGATAGAAAAGTCAAAACTGTACATTGAAAATATTTAAAAAAAAAATACTCGCTGGCTGTTCAACATAAGATAGCGAAGCCAAAAATAAAGTTAGAATTTTTTTTGTCTGTTTGTCGGTTTGTCTGTTTGTCTGTTTGCTTTGCTTTGTCCGGATGGATCTCAAAAAGTACTCAATAGATTTGATCCAAATTTTGCACAAATATTGACTAGGGGTAGGGTCTTCAAATAGGCTATATATTATCACGCTACATATCCTAGGGGCTAAGCAGAGAACAATAAAATCGGCATTATAACGTAATTTACACGCGTACGAAGTCGCGGGCAACAGCTAGTACACAATAAATGACAGCTGATGCGCAGTAAAACGTCGCAGTGGACCGAACGCGGTATTTCACTCGCACCCGCTGACACATAATATCCCTCGCGCTCGCACCTACATTAGACTTTAACTTTTTAAGGAACTACTGAAACTGTCTGGCTATTGAGAAAACATCATTTGATAGTTCTCCAAATAACATATATAAATTGCAGCTTTTATACTATACCGTAAGTATAGTAATAATGAAACATACTTTAAGGGTGTCTGGCAGAGGGTTGCAACCGTACGAAGTGTCTGGCTTTCGACAAGGTGACTTTTAGGATTATTATAAGTAAAATATGTAAAAACTGAGTTTTATACTTTAACAAATTTAACACACAATTTTACACACCTTAACTACCTGATACCTGCGAAAGCCACCGCGACCCAAGTTTCGTAGACGGGGTTCGTTCTTATCTGTGTTGGGGACATACATTGAGAAACTTACAGCTTTTATACTTTACCGAATGCCTGGGGGCCGCTGGCTCTTGCTCTATAATATTAGTATAGAAGTATAGATAGGCGAAAACGGGGTCAGGTGCGGGGAAGCGCGAGGGGAAGCCAGGTTTGCAGATATTTCCGACGTGTTGTACTGTACCTACATGTTGATAAGACAGTATTAAGGCCTCGTTTAAGTTCGGTGTGGAAATCTTTCATGGTATCCACTTCATCATCATCATCATTTGACTGGCCTCGTGGTCCAGTGGTTAGTGTGCCTGACTACGGATTCGGAGGTTGTGGGTTTGATTCCCATCCAGGACAAATCTCTTTGTGTGATGAGCACATTGATTTGTTCTGTGTCTGGGTGTAGTTTATCTATAATATGTACCTATGTATTTAGAAATCTAAATATACGAGTATATAACTCAAACGTGACTGACTGACTGACATAGTGATCTATCAACGCACAGCCCAAACCATTGGACGGATCGGGCTGAAATTTGGCATGCAGTAGTGCTATTCTCTAAAAAACAGCCTTGCGTACAGCGCTGCCCACAGCGGCGAGTTATTCGGTTATATATTACAATACCAGAAGTCAGAATGCCTTTAGTTGAAATGCATTAGCCCAAAATACCCGAAATCGAAATACCAATATTCAAAAGGCCAAGTATGTACTCTTTTGGATATTAGTATTTCGATTTCAGGTATTTTGGGCTAATGCATTTTAAGTAAAGGAATTCTGACTTCTGGTATTGTAATATATAACCGAATAACTCGCCGCTGTGGGCAGCGCTGTACGCAAGGCTGTTTTTTAGAGAATAGCACTGCAGGTAGATGTTATGACGTAGGCATCCGCTAAGAAAGGATTTTGATAAATTCTACCCCCAAGGGGATAAAATACGGGAAGCGGAAACGGAAACAAATTTTACGCGGGTGAAGCTGCGATGCGAGCATCAGCTAGTATACCTATAAGTATGTTATTCAGTCGTCTAGATCCCATAGCACAAGCTTAATTTGAACTAGATGATGTTGTGTGAGAATGTCCACAGATATTTATTTATTATCCATGAGGGATTGGATTTCACACGTAAAAAAAAGCCCCAACTACACTCATTCAAGTACTAATTTCCAAAAAAAAAGTTCAGAAGGAGCACAAACGTTTAAAAATAAAATTAATTACATTCATGGAATGCGTTGATGGGCTATAAAAACTATTTTCAATTCATTTCTCATTAAACGCAGTAATTTCGCAAGTACTTCCGTTACATATTAAAGATGGCTATTTATAGAAACTTGTTCTAATCGTTCCATGGAATTGCTGGTTAACAATAGCCTTGTTTTAGATACAAACTAGAACAATAGATATACCTTACAATGGAGTAATACGACAAATATTATATTATCACATAACTATTATATTTGCTGGGTTTGACGCATTTGCTGCACTTCTCAACGTGTATAGTTCACAGTTAATTTACCTCTGACAGATCGTTTTCTGTAAGTTGGTATTGCAGTAAAGTCCCCCTATGAGTGCCAGCTTCAGACATTTTACCGCATATTAGGGGAGATTATAGGATGGAACCGTTAAGACTGAGAGTTTCTTTTTTTCATGTAAATATCCATTAGTCAGTATAATTAACATAACATTACTAAAGACGTAGTTCTGTTACTATAAGATTTTTCTTAAGTTTCATTTTTATTTACATAAAATGGATATGTAATTCAAAAAAGACACTCATCACCATCACCAAGGAGGGCAAAGGTGCTGCTTCCACCTCTCAAATAATTTCCCCGCCCGAAAAAACTGCAGCAAAAGAAGAAAATAAGTTTCGAATTAAGATTGGAGTACATGGGAGAAAAAAAACTCTTAGCATGGTAACACGAAAATCAGGGAAGCCAACCTCACAGCTAGAGATGAATTAACTATGAACGGACTATACACCATGCTCAAATGGTGAACTTAGCAACTGGTGGAAAGGGAGCACTTTTTAAGATGAGTGGAGATTTGGAAAAATTGTCTAAAAATGAAAGAATCCTTGGTGTTGCGTAGGTAATTTTCTTAAAAATACAAATACCTTTCAAGTAGGTACACACTTACTTAAACTTAAACAATTTTCAATAATAATATAAAAAGTCACACGAAAGTAATAGAAAAAATATGTAAGAAAGATTTACCTACTGCAAAAAAAATAATGATTATAACAAAACAAAAATAATTAGGTACTAATATTCCTACTAATATTATAAATGCGAAAGTAACTCTGTCTGTCTGTCTGTCTGTTACGCTTTCACGCGGCTGGAGCGAGACCCTGGTTGGTTCGAGACCCTGGGAAGGATATAGTCTACTTTTTAACCGACTGCGCAAAAGGAGGGTTATGATTTCACGCGATAACCGACTTCTACGCGGTCGGAGCCGCGGGGAACAGCTAGTAGACTATATTTTATTCCCGTATTCCCACGGGAACGGGAACTACGCGAGTGAAGCCGCATGACGTCCGCGAGTTATCACATACATAATCGTTTATAGACTATTTTGTCCTATGACTATGACTAACGCAATAGACGTTGATAACGCTGTAATCAAATGCCAATACTACTTAAGTAGTGCCTATGATTCCACGATAATCACTTTTACAACAGAATGGTCTAATAATAGGTTATCTACCGACTAACTAGATAAATAGTTTTAGCCCCTCTCCATAAAATATCTTCTGTGTGTCTGTTGCAATAAACTCATAACTTCAAAACCACGTCACTTACAATACTGAAATTTTGCAGACTGCAATAGCTGGTTCATTTTGAGAGAGTTTACAAAATTAAAAAAAAAAATCAATAGACGTGTTAGAGAGGGGCAGTCTGGTGAGACCGATCTCACGGCTTCTTGTTATTGTAAAACTAGCGAAGGTCATGCGGATTTCCCCGTTTAGCTCCCGTTCCCGGGGGAATACGGGAATAAAATATAGCCTATGTTACTCGGGGATAATGTTCACTGGGAATAGTGTAGCTTCCCAACAGAGAAAGAATTTTTATATCGGTTCAGTAGTTCCGAAGCCTATTCGATACGAACAAACAGACAGACAATCAAATCTTTCCTCTTTATACCTAATACTAGCGGACGTGACACGGTTTCACCCGCATAGCTCCCGTTCCCGTGGGAATACGGGAATAAAATATAGCCTATGTTCATCGGGGATAGTGTAGCTTCCAAACAGAGAAAGAATTTTTCAAATCGGTCCAGTAGTTTCGGAGCCTTTTTTTTTTTTTTTTTTAACGTGAGGGAAAATCCTCGTGGGATGCTATGCCGGACTCTTACCGACTAAAAAACCTCACGTAACGCCCAACAGCCTATGGTTGAGAGCCCCGGGTAAGCCCTCAGGAAGGATGTCCCAGGACTCCCAACAGACCTACGGCCGCCACTGCGGCCTCGCCCAGGGGGTGGTTCGGGTGCAATCCCGCGTCTATGGGGGGTTTCGGGTGTGACCCCGCTTCTAAGGGGGGGCGTGCGTGAGTTGCTCACGTCACGCTGCCGTCATGGGCCTGCTTCTGTAAGGACGGTGAGCGGCCCTCTCACCGTCCTCAGACCCCCGGTCATGGAGGCCGATAGTCCTCGGCGAAGACACGTCGGCGGCGCCCAGGCCGCCGACTGCGGAACTCGGGTGGGAGAGTTCTCTCCCGCACCCGGCCGGCCGCCTCCTTCACAAGCATGACCTGCTCGCAGAAAGAGGCGGCGCAGTCCCACTTACTCCCGCTGGAGAGCATGGCTCGCATCGCACCATGGCCTCGAGCGAGAGAGTGTCCACGCCCAGACCCACTACGAGGACCTGTCGCTGTTGTGCCCACGCCGTGCACTCCACCAGCGTGTGGAGCGCTGTGTCATCGCTGCGGTCCTCGCAGTGCTGACACTCGGCCGTGGTTTCCCGGTGTTTTCGCCACAGATACCTACCAAAGCTACCGTGCCGGGCAAGCATCTGTGTCAACCGGTAGGAGAGAGCACCGTGTCTTCTCTCCAGCCACTAGTTTCGGAGCCTATTCGATACATGCATACAAACAAACAAACAAACAGACAGACAATAAATTTTTCCACTTTATATTCTTTATAATATAAGTATAGAATAGACAAATAGGTTCGAGTCTGTGGTCCTACTTATTAAATTTGTGAGCCTATTGCCGTGTCGTATATGTAAGGCAGAAATTGAGACTGCCCACTGTTTTCAAGCCGCCCATAAGGCCTTCAACTTTCCTGGGACAACCTTCCGAGGGCTAACCCGGGGCTCCCAACCATAGGCTGTTGGTCGTTACGTGAGGTTTTTTAGTCGGTAGGAGTCCGGAACAGCATCCATGAAGATTTTCCTCACGTTAAAAAAATGCCTACAACCTGGCTTACGCTACTAATACATCCGGTACTAACAAAGTTAAAACGTAATAATAAAAAAAATAAAAAAATTATGGAAATAATAATTTTATTTGTTAATCGTCTATTTAATTAATGTTTGTGTGAATCAAATATGTAATTTATATGCTAATAATAATTCTCATCATTAAAAATAAAAACCCTCGTAAATAACTCAAAATACCTTTAATGTTTGTGTGGGACCGTCCTACCCACTAAACCCCGCGGTGTTCCGCCTAGCCTTAACCGGGTCGCAGGATAGGCCGGTGGATAAATCACTGCGGCCCAGCAAAGGGTCGCCCCATTACGTAGGGACACTTCACGGGGGGGGACTTGATGGTCTGCTCTGCCCCCTCCCTGAACTCCTAAAGGAGTTATAAGTTCAGATGGCGTCGTACCGCTCTCGGATGCCCCTCTTTAAGCTGAGAGGTATAATCCCCTTGAATTGTCCATTAGTCAATGTAAACAGTTCCTCTACATTATGAACTTTTTTTTTATGAACAACCTCTTTATAACGAATTTTCAACTATCATAAACCCTCTAATTAACGAATTTTGTCAACTCAAAACCTCTATAAAACGTTCCCAGTCCCATAATAGATTTTAATATTTCGCAGTTCCCACGAATGTGAACCTTAGCCCCCGATTATAATTTATGATCGGGAGCTAATGTTCATATTCAGTCGCGACAAGTTTTTTTCCCGTAAAACATTAAATTGAAGTCGTTTGATAGAAAGTAATGTAAACAGTGCTGCTTGTCACATTGAAGATTTTAGTTGCCATAGCTCAGAAACTACCTCTTTAGACCAACTGAACCTCAATATACTGGGTGTAACAAAATTACCTCTCCAAATTTCATGAGATGACTTGGCATCGGAAATCAAATACAAATATTTAATAAAAAAGGGGGCTATTTTTTTTATTTAAAAAAAAAATTGTCGCACATTAAGAATTCGTTTTTTACCGCGGCAATTCGGGGTAACATGGTCGCCGTGGCAAAACAAACACGGAGCACCCGTCTGGCAGTCATTGTCGCTTTCTACTGCCGCTCAGTAGCGATAGAAAGGGTGATAATGAAAATTTATAGGACCTTTAAAACCGATTTACGATTAAAGTATTCATGTGATTTTTTTTTCTTCATTTTTGTAATGTTTCTTGACTGATGCCACGTCACGTGACGAAATTTGAAGATGTAATTTTGTTACACCCAGTATAATTATAACAAATTTTAGACAACTGAACCTCAATATAACAAACCTTAGTTTAACTAAAACCTTGATATAAGGTGAGAAGTTTGCGAAGTATAGCTGGAGTGACATTGATGGATAAAGTAAAGAATAGTGTGATAAGGGAACATTGCGGCATGACAGAAGATGTAGTGACTAAGATAGAGAAAGGGATGCTCAGATGGTTTGGACGTGTGAAGAGAATGGATGGAAATAGGCTGACGAAAAAGATTTATGAGGCGAGAGTGAATGGGCAAACTGGCAGGGGTCGACCTCGGCATACTCAAGTCGATCAAATCGATAATCTTCTGAGAAAAGGCCAGGTCAAAAGTACCTACCCTTAACCGAAGATCATGTATGAAGACACTTATGAAAGTTGAAGAAGCACAAGTTGTTTGCCAGGATCGTAGCAAGTGGAAAGTCATAGTCTCTGCCTACCCCGTTGGGAGACAGGCGTGATGTTATGTATGTATGTTGATATAAGGAAGATTTCCTCAGTCCCTTCAGATCTGTTATATCCAGGATGCACTGTATTGAACAAAAACAACTAATCTGTAAAATATAGCTTGATCTCTGTGACAGTTGTATTAACATAAACAAAAATAGACTACATTTCAAAGTATTTAGTAGTTTTGGTACGGTTGTCCTTAAAAATCTAAAGGAAATGTGTTCGTAGGTATAGGTCACTCTGACGGGCAAAGCTGGGAAACCCAGCTAGTTATGAAAAAAACTAATATAAAGAGGAAATATTTGATTGTTGTATGTTTGTTTGCATTGAATAGGCTCAGAAACTACCGAACTTCCAGTATTCCCACGAGAACTTTGCTAATAAAACCGCGTGACGTCGACTAGTAAAAAATAGTCTGTAGATATTATTCAGACACATAGTAACTGTGTCCTCACGACCTTGGCGTTTATGTTTGTACAAGTCATAAGTGTCAAGTCATAACTAATATTACACTTGTTGGCTATAGATGAGTCCTGCGATATCCTTCCGAGGGCTTAAGGTCAAAGCCCACTTTAACGACTCCGCTCCCACCCGGCAAAAATAATATAATTCAAATATAGGCTTTAAACATTGCTCTTTAGATATATTTTACATTGCCATCATCAATTAGCAGACAGCTCGCTTTCAGCGAGCTTACCGCCGTCAGACTGCTCGGGAGTGGACGCCTCGCTGGGCGTGCGTTGTAGACGAGCGGGCGGCGCGGCGCTTACTGCTAGCAGTCGCCGCACCGGCACCGATCGCGAACTGTGTCTATTGCGAAAGGCGAGAGCGGTCGACGGGTGGATAGCTGGCCGTCTGCTAGCTGTCGCCGTGTGGACTGCTGGGTGCGTGCTAGCTGTCGCCGCGTAGACTGCGAGCAGTAGTCTTCTTTTAGGGCAGTGTTGGGTGGGAGCGGTGTTGGAGCGGGGTCGTTAAAGTGGGCTATGACCTTTTCCCGGGGCTCCCAACCGTAGGCTGTTAGGCAGAATACATGTTGTTTTTAATCGCTAGGAGTCCGACATAGCATTCATGTGGGATTTTCCTCACGTTAAAAAAAGGCTGTATATGTATAAATAACTTTAACACTATATTATATTACTAGGCTATACACATACAGTGTTGAAATTATTTGCCGACAAGAGTTTAAAGCCATTTGCCGAGTCGTGACCCGGCTCCACCGACTTGGAATGTAATTTATTCCCGGGGTAAACAAGTATCCTATGTGTTATTCCAGACTAAAAACTATCGCTGCACCAAATTTCAGTCAGATCCGTTCAGCCGTTAGTTAGAGCGTGAAAGAGTAAACATCGACACTCATAAACTTTAGCATTTATAATGTTACTGCTCGTTCGCTCTAACTTTGCCGCTCGGCTCCACACTAAAGTCGAATTTTTAATTAGACGAAGTAAATTGACAGCAACTAATGTCACTTCTTCATACAATGTTGCTTATTTTCTACTGTCAATTTACTTTGTCTAATTAACAATTCGGGTATACGCCTCTACGCCAGCGGCAAAGTTAGAGCGAACGGGTAGTAGTAAGATTATCGTACAGTATGTAATGTGCTACGAGAGCGAGTCATATTTTTTTCACTTCGCTCAATAACAACGTTCTGGATAATATCCAGAGCTGGCTAGTAACAACTCGAATTATTATTATGATTCATAATACTGTCAAGGTCACTGCATATAATCATTCGTCACATGTTAGCATAACGGGAATTCCCGATTCAAAATGGCGTCACCTCTTACCTAAACTATTGTAGAAGTCTAAAAATATCCTCGTCGGTAAATTCTAGGTATTCTACTAATATTAAAAGTATGAAAGTTTGTGCAGATGTTTGTTACTAAATCACGTTTAGCCCTGAACCAATTTAGGTGAGAACCATAGCACCGCGGACTCAGTGTTCTGTAAACGATCACTGCAGTAAGCAAGTGACGCTGTGGCTAGTCCTCGGGTGGGTACTTTGTGACATTGCCATTTGCGAGCATTTCCGTGCTTCGAAAGGCATGTAAGTGTGGGTCTCGGTTGTCAATAAAATAGCAGTTGTTTAAACCAAGTCGGTCTTCAGAACAAGCCCCGCGGTCGTCACAACCAGCGCCTGTTGCCAACGTGGGACTAACACTGAAGGTTGAATGTGGGCGTATGCTATTCCTCTGTCTAACCCTCTGAAGATAAAGGCATGTATGCTTGTATCTGTACTAATATAGGGGAAATATTTCATTGTTTGTTTGAATATCCTCCGAAACCATCATCTATACATACTTATTAAAGATTTGATTATTTGTTTGCATAAGATAGGCTCCTAAACTACTGAACTGATTTAAAAAATTCTTTCACTGCTGGAAAGCTACACAATTCTCGGGTGGCATGAGCTATATTTTATTCCCGTAAACCTACGGGAACGGGAACTACTCGGGTGAAACTGCGTGACGTCCGCTATTGTATATAAAAAATAGACCAATCTCTTTGTTTCAGCTATCCACGAGATATCCCACAACCTAGCTTTCGGCCACAACCGACCGCTGGCCAACAGGTTGTTTGGATTCTTCGCCAACCTTCCGATAGGAATACCTATATCTATCAGCTTTAAGAAGTATCACTTGGAACATCATAGAGTAAGTGCAATATTTGTTTTTAAAAGTAAAAAGAAAATATACCGCCATTTGTGTATTACTCTTTCAAAATGGCCGAATACGAAGACAAATTATATCATGGCGTTTTAGGTCAACCGCACACCAACTACACAGTTTTAGGACAAAAGAGCCCCACACACCAACTTTTACAATTTTAGGACATAAGAGCCCCACACACACCATGTTTTACAGTTTTAGGACAAAAAAGCCCCTCACATCAACTTTTACAGTTTTGGGACACAAGAGCCCCTCATACTCACACACCGGCTTTTGCAACTGTAAAAGATATTGTGTGGGGGCTCTTATCAATACATATAATAAAATCGTAACAGGTCGCTGTCTGTACATGGAAGATAAATAAGAAAAAATATTATAGGGGGGCTTTATCAACGCAATAGAACCCAAAACAATGATTTTTGGAATTTTTGTCTGTTTGTCTGTACGTTTGTGCACGCTAATCTCAGTAACCGCTTAACCGATTGCAATGCGGTTTTCTTTATTGTGTTGAGGTTTGCTCCACTTAGCATTTAGTGTTTATTTCACGTCAATCGGTTATTAAATAAAAAAGTTATATCACTTTAAAGAATCATACACAGACACAAGAATCTAAAAATGGGTAAATCTAAACTGGCGTGTTGGCTTAATCATAAAAGAACTTAATGATTAAGGCTATTTTAAAACAAATGTTTTAGAATAGACTTAATCTTTAAGCTCTTTTATGATTAAGCAAACAGGGCAGTTCCACACGCTGCTTGATGAGTCTGATGAAGAAATACCTCATCGTTTATACACCTTATGTGACGTAAACGAAGTTGCGGGGTCAGCTAGTACTATACTAAAACTGTAAGAACATAAGAGCCCCACACACAAACTTTTACAGTTTTTGGGACAAAAGAGCCCAACGCTCTTATAGAAATTAATTACCATGAGATCTGTAAAGTACCTGCATCAACACCAAGAGTCCCGTCATCTAAATACCAAACGCAAAAATTTTGACTTTAACTTTTGAATGATGAGGTTAATAGCTCTGTCGGAATCCTGGGATATCCTTCCGAGGACTTACCCGAGGCTACCGTCCCGACAGTTTAGACAGTGGCAGGGCACCACGTGGTTTCATTCGGTAAGAGTCTGGCATAGCATCCATGAGGGATTTCCACACTTAAAACAAATCAATGAGGTTAATAGTTATGCTGAAAATGGCTGGTCCTATTTCAATTGATTTTATTTAATTTGATAACATTTTTAAACTGTTTTACTGCCTCGGCGGCGCATTTGGTAGTGGAACCGCCTGCCGCGCTGAGGTCGATCGGGTTCGATTCCCGGTTCGGTCCAAATATCTGTGTGATCCACAATGTTTGTTTCGGAGTTTTGGGTGTTTTCTATGTATAATAAGTATGTATTTAGACACAGATACGTATGTTTATCATTTGTCTAGATTCAATCCAAACTTAAATGTAGATTATTTTGAGCTGGATGGCATTGTGTGAAAATGTCTTACAATATTTATTTTATTCTTTCAGTACCAAGGCGACGAAGTGATAGATACCGATCTACCTACCCTCCTAGAAGCTAAACTGTTCTGTACAACTGGTGGCAAGCTATTATGGTTGGTCTTACAGCCATTGTTCTATTCGTTCAGGCCGCTGATAGTCAGGCCTAAACCGCCTACGCCTATGGAACTTATCAACTTGGTGATACAGCTGTTTTTTGATGCGTGTATTATTAAATTATTTGGTAAGTTTGTTTAAAGTATGGCAGTATGAGATTGTTGTAATAAATTTAATGTACTTAGTGAAAAAATACCCGCCAAGTGCATATCGGATTCGTGCTTGAAGTTTCATTGCAAAGGCGACAAATTACGTGGATTGTATGGAGCCTCCCTTAAATATTAGCTATTGAATCTGATTTTGTTGTTATAGCGGCAACAGAAATACATCATGTGAAAAGTTCAACTGTCTACAGACAGACTGACAGCAAAGTCTCAGTAATTGGGTCACATTTTTACCCTTTGGTTACGAAACTAACATCCATTCCACACGTCATCGTCAGTACAGCTCACCACCTATTACGTGAGACAAGATCTGAAGGTTAAATGTGGGCAAATAATATGCTTTACTCGTTTAGGGTGAGAGGCATGGGTACGGAACCCTTAAAAAGTTCTAACCTTGTTGTGTATATCTGTTTCAGGTTGGAAAGCCCTAGGATATCTAATATTCGGAGCCCTATTGGCCATGGGAGTGCACCCCGTCGCAGGTCAGTGATTAGTGCTTAAGAGTTCGTATGACGCTAAATCTTACTTCTTACTATCTTACTTCTTACTTCTTACTAATATTATAAATGCGAATGTTTGTGAGTGTGGATGTTTGTTACTCTTTCACGCTTTAACGGCTAAACGGATCTGGCTTATATTCGGTACAGGGGTAGATATAGGTCTGGAATAACACATAGGCTGCTTTGGTATAGGTCTGGAATAAGTTCCCACGGGAAGCGGAAATGGGAACAAAGGGAGCTGCGGGCGTCAGCTAGTAGATTTATTTCAAAGATAATACAATAGTATTACGTACAGAACGACAACTCCCTGCCCCCCACTGAGCAAGCTTCCCCACCCCCGCCACAGCTGTCATTATAGTTGGAGGGTGTTTTGAGCGAACATTTGCTTAAACCTAAGTGGTCACACACACATTCAAGCTCTGTACGAACATAGCGTGTTCTAAGTGTAGGTGATAGAATTGAAATCGAATCATTTTTATGGAGTTTCCGCCCTGTGCTATTACTTTGAGTCTAGATCTCAGAATTCGTGAGGTCCAATGAATTGAAATTCTAACACGGACAACTTCAATTCATAAACTAATAACGCTTGAAGCCAAAAACAAGATTATTGATAATATTTTTAATATTTTTTTGTGTTGAAAATACTTCTATTTCTTGTAATTTTAAGCTGGATCTCATAATTTTTTTTTTTTAACCAATAGCCGTTAAAGCGTGATGGAGTAACAAACATCCACACTCACAAACTTTTACATATACAATGCTAGCTGTTCCCCGCGGCTTCGTCCGCATAGAAGTCGTTATCGCGTAAATAATTACCTACCCTCCTTTTGCGCAGTCAGTTAAAAAGTAGCCTATGTCCTTCCCTTGTGCTCAAACTATCTCTATACCAAATTTCATCAAAATCGGTTCAGCGGTTTAGGCGTGAAAACGTAACAGACAGAGTTACTTTCGCAATTATAATATTAGTAGGGATTAATAGTATCTGTATAATTTAATTTATTCTTAATTTCCAGGTCACTTCGTAGCAGAGCACTACATGTTCCGTAAAGGTTTTGAAACGTATTCGTACTACGGACCTCTAAACTGGATCACCTTCAACGTGGGCTACCACAATGAACATCACGACTTTCCCGCGGTACCCGGCAGTAGGCTACCAGAGGTGAAGTATTTAAAACGATATTAGTAGCCTTGAGTTGATTTGTTCAACAATGTAATAACATCAACTTATTTAAGGTTCCCATTTTTTTTTAACATGAGGGAAAATCCTCGTTGATGCCATGCTGGGCTTCTACCGACTTAAAACCTCACGTATCGTGCCTAACAGCAACTTCTTTTAGGTTGGTAGCTCGCAGCCTGCATTTTGTGACATTGTGAACGTTTCCGTGCTTCGGAAGGTACATTAAGAGTCCATATGACGCCAAATAGACTATTACTTTGATCTAGATTTCAGGACTCGTGAGGTCTGATGAATTAAAATTTGAACACAGACAACTTCAGTTCATGAACTAAAAACGCTCTAGGCTCGAAACACGATTACTGATTAAATTCTTGATAGATTTTTGTGTTGAAAATACCTCGATTTCGTGAAATTTTAAGTTAGATCTCGTATGTTCTATGTTGTTTTTATAATGTAAAATATTTATAAGAAAGACAATAGTAAAATCTTCATTTGCACTAGAGCATTTTTTTTCATATTGGTTGTAGTTATTTTTATAATTAATTTATTTTGTTAAAAGCGCTCAAAAACCGATCGCGTCTCTCTCTTTCTTGCACGCTATAATGTATATCTTCTATCTTCTTTTAACAATTTGGCGTCTGGCAGGCTCTTAAGCCGTTGGTTACAGTTGTAAATAATATGGCAGTCGTTAAGCCAAGCCAAGAAGCCATTGGCGGGCCGGGCGGATTAAAATATTTCTACAATAAGTCGTCACTACCGCACCTGTCTGTTTAAACACGGCAGTAGGCTCACCACCTATTACGTTGTACAAAAACCTAATTGTGAAATGTAGTCATTCAGTATCTTCTGCCTAACCCTTTGTGAATAGAGGCGGGACTATATGTATATTATTCGTAATTTAACTAACCTATTTCTTAACAGGTAAAACGCATAGCCCCAGAATTCTACGATGACCTACCTCAACACAATAGTTGGTCCAAAGTTCTATACGACTTTGTATGCGACCCCGAAATTGGACCTTACGCTAGGATCAAAAGGAAGCACCTTGGACTAAAAAGTTAAATATATCTAGGTAAATAATCTTCAATGTATTAAAATATATTGCGTTTGTATTGTCATCTAGCCAAAGTCTGTATAACTGGGCTAAAAAACCAATATTTTGCATTTGGCAACATTGTTAAAATGCTGTCAAAAATGTCACTCAGTTATAGTCGCCTCGCTCGATTATTCCCAGTTGTTCCGTTGAAGTAGTTCCGTGGCGGAACTAGTGAGACTTTTTTTCCCAGTTGTCCCGCGGAACAAAGCATCAATAATTCAGTTCCCATTAGTTCCGCGGAACAAAGTACAAATGAAATACTAATAAATTCATTCCCAGTAGTTCCGCGGAACAAAGCATAAATTAAAATCTAATAAATTAAGTCCCAGTAGTCCCGCGGGAGAAAGCATCACTTACATACGAATATTTTATGTTCCCATTAGTTCCCTCGGTCTCTTACGGCTATTTAAAAAAAAATGAAGATCGACAAAACAAATGAAGATCAATAAAACAAATGAAGATCAATGAAACAAATGAAGATCGACAAAACAAATGGAGATTGACGAAACAAACGAAGATCGACGAAACAAATGAAGATCAATGAAACAAATGAAGATCAGCAAAACAAATGACGGTTGGTAAAACAAATGACAATCAAAAAAACATATGCAGATCAATAAAACAAAAGACTATAAGCAAGTTGATAATGTCAAAAGTTACTTGCAGCCATATTTTGTAATCTAAATGCGATAACCGTTCAAAAAATAGGTGCAAGCAATTCTCTACCTTATGAACATAAATAATATTTATTTATTTTTTATATATTTGTGATCTGTGATGTCTATAAACGCCTAAAAGCACATTTTTAGGGAAATGTCATTAAGGTCGAGAATTGCTTGCATATAATTTTTTGAATGGTTATCGCATCTAGATTACAAAAAAAGGGGCCATGCAAATTTCGACCTTATGAGCATGCATAATATATATTTATTTTTTATATATTCGTGATCTGTAATGTCTATCATCGCCTAAAAGCACATTTTTAGATAAGTGTCATTAAGGTCGAGAATTGCTTATACCTAGTTTTTTTAATGGTAATTGCTTCAGATTACAAAATATGGCTACAAGTAACTTTTGACCTTATCAACTTGCTTATAGTCTTTTGTTTTATTGATCTGCAAATGTTTTTTCGGTCGTCATTTGTTTTTCCAACCGTTATTTGTTTTTCCAACCGTCATTTGTTTTGCTGATCTTCATTTTTTCGTCGATCTTCATTTGCTTTTGTCGATCTTCATTTGTTTTTGTAGATCTTCATTTGTTTTGTAAATTATTTAACTACTTCATACTTTTAAACTATATGTTCTTCGTATCGTTCCTTTAACGGATCTTTTGACACTCGCATGTCCTAAATCAATTTTTCATAAAAAATAAAAATACTTTAAGGTTTGGAGTGGACATAATATAATGTCCATAAAGATCCATGATAGTTACATAATATAATGTCCATAAAGATCCATGATAGTTACAGCTACGGAACTATTGGGAATAGAAAAGTTTCACTAGTTCCGCTACGGAACTACTGAGAATAGAAAAGTCTCACTAGTTCCGCCACGGAACTACTGAGAATAAAAATGTCCCAGTAGTTCCGTGGTGCGGAACTACTGGGAAAAAAAAGTCTCACTAGTTCCGCCACGGAACTATTGGGACAAAAAGTCTCACTAGTTCCGTCGCGGAACTACTGCCGCGGAACAACTGGGAATGAAGGGCCTCGCTGTAACAAGGTGCGTATGACAGTTGGCAGTATGACGTTGATATCTATCAGTACCACATTACTAGGGATGTGTCGATATGCAATTCATATTTAGAATCCTACGATAAACGAGATAAATCACGTTCTGTTTATTATTGTTATGAAAATTATTGCTATATTTATTTTTGAATTATCTAAACAGCTTAAGAAACCGGCCAAGTGAGTAGAGGTCTCCGTACCGAAAAACGACAAAATATACGTTTGTTGTATGGGAGCCCCCTTAAATATTATAATTTTTATGTTTTTAGTATTCGTTATTATAGCGGTAATAAAAACACATATTCTGTGAAAATTTCATCTCTCTAGCTATCACCGTTCATAAGGTACAGCCTATCAAAAGACCGGGTAACTTCTCAAGAAAAAAAGAAGGTAACCGAGAAGAGGAAAAATATTAATAATAATAACTCAATAATATACTTTTTACAATAAAAGTTGGAACTACGGACAATATACGTTTTGTTTTATCAAAATATCGACTATCCGTCGTAGATGTATATAATCCCATCACTAAAGACATCTTTGGTGTTACGTTATACTCAACAATTTTTTAATTTTTTCTTTCAAATTCATTTTATTTGTAGACTAGAATATTCTGGTTGAGTTTAATTTTATATACAACAGTGATTAACGATTTAATATATTATGAATGGGATGTAGCTGAAATACTAAGTTCATAATTGTAATTCACGGCAACTTTCAAGAGTGAAACGAAATGCGATCGACAACTGTCATACGCACCATGCTACACCGAGATGACTATAATAAATGAAGTATTACAATTATTTGTTTAGTACATTTACTGTTCTTTCTAACAGGTTAAATGCTTGTATAAAGCATTTATTTTTTATGAATATTTCTTTAACATACAAGCGCAATATATTGTAAGTAGTTATGTATTATAAAATAGCTTACAATTTTTGTATCACAAATGGCGGTTGTAGCTTATCCATGATATCACGTTTCGTGTATAATTATTCAATGGGTGTATACGCTCCCCAATTGATGCATACGCTATAATGGGTATATAAGCCCCCATTGAGTGCATTGACTCTTATAATGGTCGCCTTAGCTCCTATGGTCACATAAGCTCCCTATGTGCGCATAAACCCCAGTAGGGGCATAAGCCCCCAATGGGCGCATAAGCCCCAAATGGGTGCATTAGCCCCAAATGGGTGCATTAGCCCCCATAGGATGCATATCGCCCATTTGTAAATTGGATAAGCAAATTTTTTTTCAGGCTACAATTGAATTGATCTTTTTTTTATTAAGTTATGGATTTGATTTGTAATATTGTTTTGATGTAAGTTTTAATATTATGGTTCATAATATAATTTTATACTATATTGAATTATATCTGATTATCAAAACGGGAGCTCAGATATGGATTGTTTATAATGGGTTATAGAACCCATACTAACCCGGCATTGCTGTAAACAACAGATTATTTTTATTTCTTACTGGATGAAGTGTGTTCCCAATCCCGCTTCCCATGGTAACTTATTCCCGGGATAAAAAGTAACCTATGTGGTATTCCAGATTATATTCTATCCCTGTACCAAATTTCAGCCAGAATCCATTCAGCCGTGAGAGCGTGATTGAGTAACAAACATTTAGACATTTACAAACACAAACTTTCGCATTTATAATATTAGTAAAATCTTTAATTCTGAGTATTACTTACTACAATATCAATACATAATCTAGGTATTTTCATAGATCAATGATGTTACTACTATCACAGAATTACTAATAGCAGTACCACAAAATAATAATGTACAGTAGGAAATCTACATACAAAGTGCGCTCGGGCTACGCACACATAGACACCGCTCACTGATTTTGCGCCGCCTCTTTCTGCGAGCAGGTCATGCTCGCGAAGGAGGCGGCGGGCCGGGTGCGGGAGAGAACTCTCCCACCCGAGTTCCGCAGTCGGCGCCCTGGGCGCCGCCGACGTGTCTTCGCCGAGGACTATCGGCCTCCATGACCGGGGTCTGAGGACGGTGAGAGGGCCCGCTCACCGTCCTTACAGAAGCAGGCCCATGACGGCAGCGTGACGTGAGCACTCACGCACGCCCCCCCTTAGAAGCGGGGTCACACCCGAAACCCCCCATAGACGCGGGATTGCACCCGAACCACCCCCCGGGCGTGGGTCTGTTGGGAGCCACGGGACATCCTTCCTGAGGGCTTACCCGGGGCTCTCAACCATAGGCTGTTGGGCGTAACGTGAGGTTTTTAGTCGGTAAGAGTCCGGCATAGCATCCTACGAGGATTTTCCCTCACGTTAAAAAAAAAAAAGACACCGCTCACTGAATTTCACACACACGAGGTCAAAGGATTTTCATAGTAAAGTCGATACTGATTTGTGCGCGAGTGTGCGTAGCCGAGGGTAGGTTTAAAAAAAGAAGTACGTTTATGAGATTGCGTTCTGCACCTTATTATTTTGTGGTAGGTACTACGTAATACAATGTTAATTTTTATTATACCAGTATATACCTCGTTAACAGTCAATAAATAATTTGAATATCCATTAAATATTAACTACTTACTAACTAATGTCCGCAGTTTCGCCCGCCTGAAAATTTGTTACCGTTCCCACTTCCCATGGGAATTTAATACTTTCGTATTTATTATGTTAGTAAGAGTATAATCGTGTCACAATGGGATATGTATCTAAGTTGAAAAAAAATGCCTAGTAGAATAAAATTCGCTATGGAAAATACACCGTTTAACTTTAAAAAGTTTTATGTTTGAAGTTATTCTTATAAGAACCAGTATTTAGAAGTCTTTAAAGCTGAAAAACTTGGTCAGTTTCATAAGGACCAAATTTAATGGAATGTTGGTGTATAGATTTGTCTGCCTACTATGTCGGAGAAAAAGGCATTACTATAATATACAATAATAGAAAATCCTTTCTAAAAGTAAATAAAAAATGGTGAGAATTGATGATATTATTAGGCTTAAAGGATTTTGTACTAAAAATATAAAAAAAATCATAGGATTTTTCTACCTTGATGGCCATTGTTAATAGTTGGGCTGTGAGTCTGCGCCATGGCTTACCATCAGGTTATCGGCGTCGTTTTAGCGAGCCAAATACATAAACAAAAGTTCCCATTCCCGTGGGAATACAGGAAAAAAATACAGGCTATGTTACCCGGGAATACCGATTTGAAAAATTCTTTCACTGTTTAGAAGCTTCATCCAAACAGTGAAAGAATTTTTCAAATCGGTATACTAGTTCCGGAGCTTATTAAACAAACAAACAATCAAATCTTTCTTTATAATATTGTAAGCAAAATACTAGTCTCTTTTTAAACTCCGAAAGATAGGTATTTATTTCACACAAAAAATGGGCATTTATTTTTTACTTGTATCGTGGTTTCATAAAACACATTTTTTTATTATCATTTCTAAACCAAATAGACTGAGCTCAAATTATTGTTATTTTAATTGTTTTGATGGAATTGTAATCGATATTATAGTCGATTCAAGAAACCCTATTTTATTGTACAAACAGCGTCTCTGTGAAATGAACACACAATTTACAAGTATTGTATGTATATCTAAAAGTCCATTTCATAAATCGGCAGACAAGCATATAGGCCCATCTTATCGACAATGGTTCTGATAGAAAATGAACTTTTGCAACATCAGAGGTGATACATTTCGCTCTGTCCTCCCTAAAAGTATGACGCACAAAATTATAACGTCCAGAATATTTAACAAGAAAGCCGTGAGATCGTTCTCACCAGACTGCCCCTCTCTAACACGTTTATTGTGAAAGTGAAAGTTCAATCCGATTGACGTTGTCATTTTTGTTTTATTTCAAACTTTGAACAGATGATCCACGTGACCTAGTGACGTAGTTTAATGCAACAGAGTCACATCTACAGACAAAGTGTCGCCATAAGCTCCTCTTCTGCACTGTTTTATAGAGAGGGGCTAAAAGAGATATATTACTCAAACTATAATTTGGGACCCACTAAGGTGAATATCGTTTAGCAAACTGGACATCATTTAGAACTAATATCTTTAGAGGCAACCACGCAGGGTCGTGGAGTTTTCAACCTTATTGCATTGTGAATTTTTTAATAATATTTCGAGATAATGTCTCCTATATTTGTGACCTTACTTTAGGCTACTAGATTTGTTTTTTGTTGTCTATGAATAAAAAAAAATTGTTATGTTCAACTTCTAATACCGAGAAATTTCAGTTAAAACTTTATGTATGAGTATGTAGAAATATGCAGATACCATTTCATTTTAGTCGCATAATAACCCTGTTCGCCTTTGAAAAGACAACTTAATGTAGTCGGTATAATGCCCGCTTTCCACTGCGAGCGAGTCGGACCCATTACGGACTCCGCTATACTCGTAACGATGATTTTCGATACATATGTCATGTCGGCTTTGGTGGAAGGACATGTATGAAAATCGTCGTTACGAGTATAGCGGAGTCCGTAATGGGTCCGACTCGCTCGCAGTGGAAAGCGGGCATAAGAATGAATTTTTGTTTATTTCTTTCAGAACTCGGAAAAATCTATTTTTTTATTTTTGCTAAGTTACCGGGGACGCTTTACGATGTGATATTTCTAGGGTACATTTAGGGTTATTTTTTATATCAATGTCCTAACTTAACCCTGTTATGAATATTATTTTTTTAAACTGGAATATACTTAGATATTCTCGAATTGACCAATGATTTGTATTAAAAAGAATCTTGTCATATATATTTGTAATTGTAAACTTGGTGACCTTATTGTAAAAAGATCTATGTTTACTAAATGTTTATGCTGTAATAAAGTATATTGAGATATTAATTTTTGAATTTTTAATCCTCCCCAAGCTTCAGAATTTTTTTCAAAAGCAGGTACCCCACAGGTTATCCTGCCCGTTTCATCACGGCTATAAGCTTACAAGCTATTACATGGTTTTTATATTTAGCTCTTCAAGTGACGCCGCCCGCCTGATGGAAAGTCATGGCAAGATCTAGCGATTGGTGGCCACTCTCACAGTCCGTAAGACTTCTGACAGAGGTCCTCAAGTTGGCGGCCCTGTGATGTGCCTCTTTACGCTTCGCTTGAAGAACCCGGGATTGTAAAATACAACTGGTGAATTGCGGCGCATCAGCAATCGGTGTTGATTCTGATGTATAGGGGACACAATAGTGGAAGTGTGAGGAATTTAACAATCAACGCTAGATTATAGAACTAAAAGGCAGGCGATGCTTACCGAACAAGAAAGTTCCAAAAAAGCAAATACTAAATCCAAAAGCGACTAGTGTAACGTGGCAGTGCTAAACTAAGCGTTTTATCCTTCACACGTAACGAGTTATCTCTCTTCTAGAGTGCGCAGTTCTCACTTTTGGATACAGTAAACACCTTTTCACCAAAGACTTCTATATAAACTGAGGTAGACGCGCCGTACTCTAACAAACTAGATTTGAAAAGCAATCCTCAAATACACATATTAATAAGACTACATTCACTTATAAATATTTTTTACGTAATTGTCACCAGTTCACCACACACAATAGCAATATAGGAATAGAAAAAGAGAAGGCGTATGGACTCCGATTGCAAGTCGAGCACCTACTTTCGAAGTTTTGACTCAAAACAGTGCGAGCAACGCTGCTAATTAGCTCAGTTTATAGGTTTCAAAAATCGGTGCGTAGGGCATGTCTACCTCAGTTTATATAGAAGTCTTTGCTTTTCACACGTACCGGTTGCCGGGTACCCGGCGGCGACTGTATGGCATTACCGGGCAAATCACGCCGGTACGTGTGAAAGCTATAAGTACATGGCCATACACTTCGCCGCCTGCCGGATACCCGGCAACCGGTACGTGTGTAAAGGGGCTAATTGTTCCATGGCCACACTACGGGCTATATCTCACCAGGACAGTATCTCAGTAGTTCCATGATGGACGCAACCAGTCGCCGCGACCAACAAAATGTATACAGCTCTATAGAGCGTTACTCACCTGGTGTCCGTTTGGTTTGACTAAGAGTCATCTGGTTTTGGTTCTATATATCGGTGCATCGTTCACGGCTAGTCGTGGTGCTCTCACAATTTCATATCAGAGAAATAGAATAGAATAAAACTTTATTTGCACACCATGGCGCCGATTCTCGACCACACGACGTGAATGCGTGGACGCAAATTTACGGGTGAAACGTCGTCCGTCTCATGTTCGCCGTTCCTAAATATGAGACAGGCGACGCGTCACCCGCCAATTTCCGTCCACGCATTCATGTCGTGTGAAGCGAGAATCGGTGCCCATGTTATACTTTACAGAAATAAATAATTGCAGATATTGTACAAAGGGCGGCCTTATCGCTAAATAGCAATTTCTGCCAGGCAACCTTGGGATGGACAGAGAAAGATATAGATTACTAGCTGACCCGCGCAACTTCGTTTGCGTGATAAATGAAGAACCGCTCGACCGATTTTGTACAAACTTCACATAAACCATCTACTAAATAGTCCGAACAAAACCTAAACATTTGGTTTGGATAGGTGAGCCCGTTCTTGAGTTATAAAATTACAACGAAAAGTGGCACTGATTTTTATATATATAGATAAGACAAATGGGTAGTTTAGGTGTAGAATTAATATGATACAAAACAATAAAACATACCAGTAGGTATGTAAATAAACAAAGAACTAAGTACATATTATAGATACATCTCACATATACACATACAAATATCCCTACATACAAAAAAAAATCAACAGTAAAAATATATATCAGAAATTAGGATTCATATAAGGATACTCCTTACAATACCACGCTGACCAGACGGCTTAGTACAGGCTTTCTCTTCGCCATGAGCTCTTGCGTTAGTCCTCTTGCGCAGCTGCACCACTTGCTGGCGAGGCTGGCTAAGGATCGCTAATTACCAGGGGGCCAAGTCTGCTATTTGAATCGCGTCAGAATTGAATAGAAATCGTTGCAAAATATAAGGTCGTCGCTACAATTTGTCAATTTTGGTACTGCTCGTTCGCTCTAACTTTGCCGCTCGGCTCCATACTAAAGTCGAATTTTTAATTAGAGGAAGTAAATTGACAGCAACTAATGTCACTTCTTCATACAATGTTGCTTATTTTCTATGACGAAGTGACATTAGCTAGTGTCAATTTACTTCGTCTAATTAACAATTCGGGTATACGCCTCTAAGCCAGCGGCAAAGTTAGAGCGAACGGGTAGTAGTTGCGTATTTCAGTAGAGCTCTATTGTAAGACCGATAGAAGTCTACTGGTCGACCGATGCATGTTCGCTCGCCGGTTCTATCGACCTATATGCGTAGTAGCGTATTATATTATGTGACGGGTTAGTGGCCGCTTGTTTTTTGGTAGTCTCGTAGTGGGTTAAGGTGGGGTTAAGGTGGGGTTAAGGGGGGGTTATGGTGGGAGATTAAGATGGCGTGTTATGGTGAGGGTAAAGATGGTGGTTAAGGTAGGGTTACTCCCCCCTTAACCCCTACCAAAACCTCCCCCTTAACCCTACCATAACCCCTCCCCCTTAACCCTACCATTACCCCTCTCCCTTAACCCTACCATAACCCCCCTTAACCCAACAATAGCCCCCATCTTACCCATACCGAGATGTTTCACTTCGCGCTATTAAGATTCTCAGTGTAATAATGTAATAAGGATCTTTTTTTTTCTTGGTTATAAAGGCGATTTCTAAGGATCTAGTGCTAAACTAACAGTCAGTCAGGGTCAAATAAAATGCTGAAATAATCTAATACAAACTTTATTTCAATCTTGTTTTTATACAGAAGTAAAAATGTCGGACGGGTTTCGTTCACTTATAATTTACTTAAAATATTACATCAATGTTACAAATGTGGACGCAGCATAATGCGTCTTTTCGCTATGATCGAGTTACTAAGCGAGACGCTTGGCTTTTAACACTAAGCTACACCTACACCAGATTCTCTCGCAAAATTCTTCAGCTAAACAGGACCAAGATAAGTACGATAACAGGTATAGTTACGGGTCACAGTCCACTGAAAAAACATATCTTTAATTTAGGTGTCACAGACAGTCCCCTTTGCAGAGCCTGCATGGAGACGGACGAAACTGCCAGTCACATTCTTATGGAATGCTCGGAACTGGTAAGATACAGGGCTAGACACTTCGGTACACCGAGGTCGCAACGTAAAGTGTCTGCTAGACTTCCTGGAGGAACTGGGATGGCAGTAGCCATACCACAACCCCGCACGCAAAATAGGCGCAGAAATGACGTCGAGTTGCGGAAACCTAGAACTTAGAACACTAAGCTAGGCTCCTGTAAAATGGCTTTAGTCTTACTGATTATTTTACAGAAGTTATGTCATACATCTTCAAAGCTCTATGTATAGAAAAGGCACTATCAATAGGCATTATTAGGTGGCTAAAACACTTTATTTTAAACAAGGGAACGTCACGCGGTTTCACCCGCGTGGCTCCCGTTCCCGTGGGAATACAGGAATAAAATATAGCCTATGTTCACCGGGAAGAGTGTAGCTTCCCAACAGTGAAAGAAATTTTCAAATCGGCCCAGTAGTTCCGGAGCCTATTCGATACAAACAAATAAACAATCAAATCTTTTCTCTTTATAGTTTGATCAGTCACAAAAGTTTCAAAATGATAAATCTAATTGTAAAGTGAAAATAAGCGCCATGTTCAAGTGAGATTCAAATTTAAGTTTTCTCCCATACTGGGGAGTTACTTTAACCACTAAGCTATCGAGACACTCTTAAAACTGTTGAATTTTTTACTATATACGTCTGAAGCGACTTAGGCGCATATCTTCCACATTATTGTTATTAATATTAGTGAACATATTAATTACATTTTTCAAATAATTTTAATAAGTCAAATCTTGAAACTACTTACTCTGTGCATCGATATTGTACCTATTTCAGATAATTTTATATTACACTAGCGGACGTCACACGGTTTCACCCGCGTAATTCCCTTTCCCGTGAGAATACGGGAATAAAATATAGCCTATGTTCACCGCAAAGAGTGTAGCTTTCCAACAGTAAAAGAATTTTTCAAATCGGTCCAGTAGTTCCGGAGCCTATTAGTTACAAACAAACAAACAAAAAAACAAATCTTTCCTCTTTATAATATTAGTATAGAAATAAGATGGTTTTATTCCTTATTAGTATACAATACGAATTTTGAATTCAAATTCAATAATATTCACGCAATAAAATTGACTCACCATCCAAACTAATATTGCGTTCAAACAAACAGAAACTAATTCTTCAGCTTTATATTATTAGTATAGATAAGAGATCTTACCAATTATATGGACATTATGTATAACTAATGGACCTCACGCGGTTTCACCCGGGTAGTTCCCGTTCCCGCGGGAATACGGGAATAAAATATAGCCTATTTTCACCGGGGATAGTGTTGTTTCCCAACAGTAAAAGAATTTTTAAAATTGGTTTAGACGTTTCGGACGGAGTCTATTCAATGCAAACAAACAATCTAATCTTTTCTCTTTATAATATTAGTATGAAAGAAAAGAGCTCGTATCAATATATGGACATTATACAATATAAAAGGTTTGAATAAGCACTTATAACTAAAATAAGACTATGAGATTATAGGACAACCATTTTACATAATTACTTATTTAATAAGCTCAGTATAATAGTAATAATATATAATTTTAAATAAATAATTATACGTAATATTGCAAATATATTTACATTTTAATAAACTTGGTTAATATCATTACACTTATACCAGTACAGCTTGGAAAAAAGAGAAAATAATGGAGACGCCATTTTGCTGTTCATATGGCAACCCGTTAGAAAGTATCATATTAATTTGATTTTGCGCGCGAAACTTACAGACTAGCGTTTTCCTCAGCTAAAAAGTTTTTCAAAACTAGTGTATTTTTGAGTGTATTTGTACAATTTATGGTGGATTCTTAAATATAAAAGTTCGACAACGTGCACAAGTGTTGGAAAGTGATATAGCGCAGTGATACGCGACTTTTTTAAAAAAAATCCAACTTCCACAGCCAGCTCTAGTAAAGTACCATCGATTTACTAGAGTAGAACTTAGTTAGTCCAACCCAAGAAGCTTATTTAGAAGTATAAGTTCCTTGGTCCAACCTTGGACATACTTGAATACGCTGTTGATAATATATGGAATCTAGATTTGGCATATGGTCTAAGTAACCAAAGCCAGTATAAATTAATTGAAAAAAAAAAAAAAAAAATTATGGCAAAATGTAATGAATAGAGGGATTCTTTGGCGCGAATTGGAAGGAATCGTATCGCGTCGTTTTGTAAATTCGCAAAATTAGTGTAATTTCGAGTGTTTTGTGTGTATTAATGGTGGATTCTTAAACATAAACGTTCGACAACGTGCACTAGTGTTGGGAAGTGATAAAACGCAGTGAATCGCAACTTTGCAGTTTCCGACAAAAAATCCAAAGGAACTTTCAGAAATGTATCCACCGCTTTTCTGAAGGAAGACTGACTTCGACTTAGGGCTGTACTTGACTTTGACTGGACTTAGAGGACGAGGACTGTGACTTTTAAAGCAAAATGAAGAGTTTTTGAATATACAAGATTTGGCTGTATGGCTCAAATTGCCTTTGCCTATCCGAAAATGGATAAATAAAACTACTACTACTGTAATGAATAGAAATTGTATGCAAGTAAGACATTTATTAACTGACATAGGTGAAGGTTTTGACATCATTTTGGCAATGTCGCCGAAGTAAAATGTAATAAAGTCCGTTCATAGTTATTACTCCTCTAGCACTTAGGTTGTCTACATTGATTGCTGTGTTACTCCATATTACGGATCAGTGGTTACTCCAATAAATGTTTGTTTCTCCCATGTACTGCAACCTTTAGTCGAAACTTACTTTCTTCTTTCATGAAAAACAAAACTCTTTATGCTAACGGCACAGGGCGGAAACTCCAGCTTGAATGTGTGCGTGTGACCAATAAAATGTAAGCAAATTGTCTGTCAACGCGCACGTCAACTCTACTGACAGCTGTGGCGCGACAGGGAGTTGCCAATCTGTATGTAATACTATTATATTATTATCTTTGGTAACGGTTGGATGTAATAAGCTGCACTAATATTCAGTAAAATATCTTACGCTGCACTCATAGGGCGATTTGACTGCAATGCCAACACACAGAAAATGATAGACAAGCTGTCAGTCAGAGGTAAAATAACGGTGAACGAACTATTATAGTTATGTCAGTTAATAAATAAAGTACTACAATTAGTGTAATAACGTACAATAATTATTGCAGTACCTACTTTATTTATTACCTGACGTAAGTGACGTTTTTGACAGAATTTTGACCAATGTTGCCAACATGCAAAAATTAGATTCGTTTCTAGACTTTTTTCCAAACTGTATTTGTTAAGATTTTCAAGAGATTACTATATTTAATTTATAAAATCGTGTTATTTTATAGTTTTTGTAATTGATTGATAACGATATTGATAAACGTCGATAAATTTGAGTTTAATAAAAATCAAGTATCGATCTATTATTTATCGATGCTTTTAAAACATCGATCACGCCTTGAGAACGAAGTCACCATGCTATAATATATATATTTTTTTTTTTGCCAAGCAATATATATTTTTATAATATTTCATAAAAATAACGTTAATTATATAATATTCTTATTCTAAGATTTTAAAATTAATATAATCTTAAATAAAATATCAAATTAAGGACGGAGATAATAATAACAAATAAGGGCTATTTTCTTAATTTAAAAGTTACTTCTACAGTTGCCACTTTTGATCTGTTGGGCCATATGCTTATGTGCCACTCTAGTGGTACAAAAATAAACTTTCTAAGCTTAATATTACACTCGCTACTATCTATCATTTCAATCGATCTTCCCACTTTTATTGACGTGAATAGATTCCGAATATACATTCAGAATTTTCAGAAGAATTCAGAAGGCACGTTTTTTTTAACGTGAGAGAAATTCCTACATAGATGCTATGCCGGACTTCTACCAACTAAAAACCTCACGTAACGCCCAACAGCCTATGGTAGGGAGCCCCGGGTAATCCCACGGAAGGATGTCCCAGGACTCCCAACTCGGAAGGCACGCTATGCCGTTGGTCACGGTTGTCACAAAAATGACAGTCGTTAAACTAAGTTGAAGGTCTTATAGTGCTTTTCGACCAGAGATGTGCTATGCTACATTGCTGTAGATGTGTTTAAAATCCACCTGTCTCATTCGCCGGTCACACAATTTGACAATATAATGTGATTGGCTGATATCAACGCATCCAATACGAGCTAGCGTTGATATTGTGATTGGCGGCCATCTTGGTGACGTATGCGAAGACGAGCAGTCAGTGGTCAGTACTAAAACTAAGGAATAGCATTCGCAGCTTCGCAAGGTAAACACGTGACGCGCTACGTCACGTAGCTGTTATTGTGACAAGGTCCATCGCAATATCAACTTGCGGGGCTAATACAACGTAGCATAGCACATCTCTGATGAAAAAGCATTCATTAGGGCGCGGGGTCGAGATAATTTTTCGACCTGCACCTGTACATTTATATTATGTGGGACTAAAACTAATGCTAAAATGTCAGCATATAGGTAGTATGCCTGCCTACCCCTTTGGGGATAAAGACGTGACTATATGTATGTAGGTATATTTTTATTCTACATCAGTCAAACTTATTCGATTTTATTAGTCGCCTTAAGGCACTAAATCTTTCTTCAGATCATAAAGATTGTTATCAAAATGGACTATAAATAGACTATCTATTTGGAAAGAGATTCAATTTAATTAAGCCCCCGATTTAGCCCGTAAAATACTTTTAAGCCACTACATTCCCCATAATGTGAGTTATTTCGGCGGTGCATAAGGCATAATAACTATCTACAGTACTACCAGTTTTATAAGTTACACCGATGTACCTGCGCAGAACTCAATTTTTGTAAGGCGCGAAAATATATCTACCAATCACAGCGCGCCACATATTCGCCATGTCTGGCTCGGAAGTCAGTCTGTCTAGACCTTTTGAGTCGGAAGAGCCAAAAATGCCGATTTTAAATTACAACATTTTTAAAGAGCCACAAAATATTTCTTGGTCATATGAACATCCCCCCCCCCCCCCCAGAAGTGGGATAAGACCATAGTCCACGGAGAGAGACTGCGGACCAAGTGTGTCCCGAGCTCTTTGCTCATCCTTTTCCGAGGGCGTACCCAGAACTTATGGTCATGGGCAGATGGTAGCGGTAGCGCATCATGTTGTTTTTGAGGATTTCCAAACGTAAAAAAACTGGCTGATTATGTGGCATTCTCCAAAATTGGTATATCCACCACCGAAACTTCACTGCTGCGACCCCAGAACATGTAGGGCGCGTCTTAGTCAGTCGTGCGACTGACTGAGACTGCTGGCATAAAACTCCCGTCGTCGTCGACGCCTTCACTTTTTTTTTAGAATTTGTCCCACGTAATAGGTGGTGAACCGTATTGCCTTGAGAGTCAAAGTGGAGGGTGTACCATTGCGAATCATGTTGTACCACTTACCAAAAAAATGTACCCAAAGTACAGTACTAAACTGTACCTGGGTCATAAAAATGTGTACCCGGATTCAGAACGAAATTATTTCGGAACTAAAATACACCCGCCATATTGACATCAATACGGCGGGTGTACTATAATATTTTATTATAGTACACCCGTACATGTCTGTCGGTCTTTCATAAAAAGCTGAACAGTTTTTGATGCAATTTTATGTGAATGTAGATGGAACTTTAGGGTACAACATAGGCTATGTTTTGGTGCGATATAACCAAAATTCACGAGGACGGAGCCGCGAGCGGCAGCTAGTAAAATTCTAAATCATGATTTTGATAACTGGACAAAATTTAATACATAATTATTTGACCCTTTTATTTCCGTGTATACATTATGCAATTAACAATACCTAAGTGAATTCGTAAGTAACCTAGACACGGTTGTTTTATTTCTCAGAAACAATCCAACGGATCAAGAGTGTGTTTTTTTTTAACTTGAGGTACTTCATAGGTACAATTTTTTGGTGTAATTATATTTTATGAATAATGGTTAAGTAATAAAATATTATAGTACACCCGCCGTATTGATGTCAATATGGCGGGTGTATTTTAGTTCCGAAATAATTTCGTTCTGAATCGGGTACACATTTTTTTGACCCAGGTACAGTTTAGTACACTTTAGGTACATTTTTTTGGTAAGTGGTACAACATGATTCGCAATGGTACACCCGCCACTTTGACTCTCATGTATTGCCGTGTTGAGATAGACAGGCGCAGGTTGTGACTGCCTGCTGTTGAAATTTTTCAAGCCGCCTAAAAAGGCCTTTAACTTGGCTTAACGACTGCCATTTTACTGGCAACCGGGACCATCGGCTTAACGAGCCTTCCGAAGCACGGAAACGTTCAAATAAATGTCACGAAGTGGTCACATGCACGGTCACCCATCGAATGACTGACCATAGTGAAAGTTGCTTACTGCAGTGATCGTTTACAGAATACTGAGTCCTTCTTGTCGCTATTGTTGAGTTACAGGAAAGGTGAGCGTACAACTTCTGCAGTCCAACATGCGCTGCCTGCAACAGGCTGAACTCTGTGGGGTCTAAAAAAATTACCCACCAAAACTTCACTTCACTGGCCCGCTGCGGACATCGCAACAGAATTCTATTAGAAATAAAATGGTGCTCCAACTGGTCCGGCCAAAGTGGTGCTCTATATAACGCTTTCGAGCACAAAACACCACCTATACGCGTGGTTGCTTGTTTCTCTGCTAGTAAGGCTGTTGTAGTGTTTATAAAAATGAATGTTTTGATAATTGTGTGTGTAACTAAAGAGCCGCAGCTTCGCTTCCAAAGAGCCGCATGCGGCTCGCGAGCCGCGCTTTGCCGACCCCTGGTCTAGACAACGGTGTAGTCGCGTTCATTGCTCTGTCGTACACTTGAGTGCAAAACGTCTTGTTATTTTCGACCTTAAATTGGTAGCAATAAGTTCGAAATTGGTTTGCAATTTTCATTCGGTTTAATTCGTCAGTGGGATGAGCTATTCTGCGCAGCCGAATAAAGCCGATGCGACTTATAAACGTGGTAGTACTGTATATGTATCTAAATCTGTTCAGTACTTTGAGATGTGCGTTGTTTGTACATTCAGTAAAGATTGTCTTTTATATTTTACTTAATAATAAATTGGTCGTGCATTGGTCTTTGTGACGGACATTAAACTAAATATTATCAAATATTTTACTATCAAGCTATAGTTTGTTCACGCTAAGAATGTTGTGACACATCGTTGTCGCCCGATCTAGCCACATCTTGTTCTCATTCATCCGTACTAGCCGTTCGCTCTAAGTTTGCGGATCGCTTCCCATACTACGGCTCTACACCAACCTCTACGCCAGCGGCAAACTTAGAGCGAACGGGCTATAATTAGTATGTCGAATTCCCAGTAACTAATCAAATGCAGTTTTTTTTAAGTAAAACTTCTTTAGGCGCGACTAGGGCTAACGCGGCTTTTTTTTCTGACGGAAGTAACGTTTACTATTTGAATTTTGAATGAATGATATAAATATAACATTTGATGCCGTCAATGGCAAAGAAGTTTTACTTCAATCGCGCGTAAAGGTTACACGCACAAACTTTTTTTTTAAATGAAACGGTTGTATACTTTGTGCATTCTTAACGCGAATGAACTATAGAAAGATATGAAGGCAGTGTTTCTAATATAGCAGATCTACCTCTCTTTAATTCTATGAACATTCATTTTCATCGCAGTTCGATTACAAAAATATCAGTTTATAAATATAGTGTCTTATATAGATTACATAGTTCTCTCACTTTTATAATCCATTCTACAACATTAGTAGTATAGCGGGCAAAGGATATAAGTTTACACATTTTTTGAAATGAAACTTTGTAGAGAGCATTATTTAAGCATTTTTACACCGCAAAATAAACACTTTTAGCAAATAAGGTACGTAACAATATATAACACTTATTGTGCTCGCGTGGAATTCTGTTCTGAGTCCCGCATTTCATAGGAGCGTATTTCAGGAATAAAAAGAGGCTTCAGTCAGATCTGGTCAGCCAGAGTGTGATTGAATAACAAATATAATTCATCTTCACATCTTACTAATGAGTGTGGATGTTTGTTACTTTACTTATATGCCCAGATTCGCTGAGCCGTGAGCCGCATATAGGTTACTTTTTATTCCGGGAATAAGTTCCCATGGAAAGCGGGAACGGGAAAAAAATTACACGTGTGCTAAGCGGGTGCCGTTTAGTTTATAATATTAGTAGGATTTCTGAAACAATTACAATTCTCATGTGGCAACCCTGTATACATTTTTTTTAATAATATGCGCCTGTATTCTTATATCCTTTGCACACTGTACAGTCCAGATGCAAAAGTCGAGTTACAGCGTAAAAATTTATCATCATCTATCACGGTATTGTATGGGAATGCGTGCGACATTTTTTCTTCACTATATCTCGACTTTTAAAGCAGCAATGTGTACCTATATATTCCGTGAGAAACTTATACAGGTGTCTCGAGGCTATCGGGCGCGGGTACAGCCAAGGGTTGCGCCTCGGGGAGAGCCTCGCATCAGATCTGCGAGGCGGGGAACGTGGACACCGTGCTGTGGGGTGTAGTGGGCCGGGAGCCCGCCAGAGACGCGTTCAGGGAGGCCATTGTACCCATCTGTGGGGGGTTTGGTGGTACAGTTAGTTGGTGTAGTGTCTATATTGCCTAGAGTATCGCGGGTGGGACAGCCTCGCATCAGATCTGCGAGGCGGGGAACGTGGACACCGTACTGTGGGGTGTGGTGGGCCGGGAGCCCGCCAGAGACGCGTTCAGGGAGGCCATTGTACCCATCTGTGGGGGGTTTGGTGGGCACAATCAGTTAGGATACTCAAATATATCAAGGTTTACGTGTAAATGTAATAGAGGGGAGAGAAAAATACACAAACTCCTAAACAAACATTTGTGGATCACACAAATGTTTGATTCGACCCGAGAATCGAACATGGGACCTCAATTCACCTGTATTCCTCTCTGTGGGGGTTTCTTGGGTACAGTACGTTTTGTACTCAAACATGAATGTTAAGGTTCTCGTGTAAATCTAATAGAGGAGAGAGAAAAATTAAAAACTCCGAGGCAAGCATTTGTGGATCACACAAATATTTGATTCAACCCGGGAATCGAACCTGGGACCTCAGTGCGCCGGTATTCCTGTCTGTAGGGGTTTCTTGGGTACAGTATGTTTTTGTACTCGAACATGAATGTTAAGGTTCTCATGTAAATGTAATAGAGGGGAGAAAAAATCAAACGTTTGGTTATCACACAACTATTTGTTGCGACCCAGGAATCGAACCTGGCATTTCAGCACAGCAGTCAATAAGTTAATACACTCTAGATGAATTACGAAGGAGGTAAGTCTTATGTAAGCGACTTTATAGGAATAGAGAAGAAAACATTCCGTAGCAAGGGATGTTGTTAATGAATAGGAGTCCCCCTTGTATATTAATCTGTTTTCAGTATTTGTTATAGCGGCAACAGAAATACCACAACTGAATTTTTCAGTTCAAGAGACAAACAGTCTGATGACAAACAGACAAACTGACAGCGAAATCGAGTCCCTATTTTACCCAGAACCCTAAAAACTCAAACAAAATATGCAAACTCACCCTCAAATGCGCCAAATCCTCCAATTTCGTCAAGTCAGCTAACTCCAAATACAAGCTGTACACAAGTACCCACCCGTACGCCCCCACAACACAGAACACAATCCAGAATAGACACATGAACACATTGTATGAAAAGATCATGTCGTTGACTATTGAGGCGAATATGAACGCCACCAGCCTGAAGAGTATGAAGACACCGAACGAGTATAGCCAGGGGACGCAGCGTTTTTCGTATTCCTGGAAAATATGATAAAATAGAACATTAATAATTTCGTCGTAGTGGCCGTTCCCGTGGGAATAAGGGAATAAAATAAAGCCTGTGTTACTCAGGGATAGTGTAGAATCTAAATAGTGAAAGAATTTTCGTTTCAGTAGTTTCGGAACCACAAACTAATGCACAAACAAATATTGCCATTTATAATACTAGTATAGAGGAGTAGGCCTACTATACACAATTTTTTATACGGCTAAAGTGGCAAACAAGCTTACGGTCTACCTGAGCTTAACGACTAACTAACGATAAGATTCCCCGTTTTGAAACATTTCTAGGACTGCTCCGCTCCTTTAGCGTATTTTTTATAACCTTTCTTAATAAATTGACTATTAAAATGTAATAGAAATTTTGAAATCCAAGTAGTACTCAGTTCCTGAGTAACTAGCGTTCAAACCAACAAACAAACTCTTCAGCTCTATTATATTAGTACGTATAGTTGGAGAATCATTTTACATGACAAAGAGTGCGCGCCCCCGACCCATAATCGGATACCGATTTTTTGTTGGCGATAAATACTAAGTAGGGTAAACCACCCAATTATTGGCACTTTTAGAATGAATTATTGGCAGTTTAGTTAAGAGTATATTTCGAAAAATAAGGGAAACCTAGTTTATTTCAGTTCGGTGTTGCCCATTATGTAGTTGTAGGTATGCATTAAAAAGTAAAATAGCATTCTTTTTCTGTTAGAAATGGGCAAAATTACCTAAAGTGCCAATAATTGGAGGAGTGCCAACGATTGGGTGGTTTACCCTACTTATTACACTAATTCTACGAACACTTTTTACAGAAGACGGTCGGAAACAATACATCTTACTTACTTCTTACTTATCTATACTAATATTATAAAGAAGTAAAGTTTGTGTGTTTGTTAAATTGTAAGGGGTAATCTCGGGATCTACTGAACCGATTTTAAAAATTCTTTCACCAATAGAAAGCTACGTTATTGTGAAGTGTCATAGGCAATATAGCATCACGCTACAACGAATAGGAGCGGAATAGTAATAGTAAATGTTTTAAAAACGGGGGAAAAGTTATTCCTTTTGAGAGCTTCGCTGCGTAAATATTTATAGTTATGTAAAAAATATGTACTACAACATTGTTTCTCTTAAAAAAGTTCTAAAAAAATTGCGCGATAGCATGTGTCTATCTTTGGGTTGGTGCACAATAACCATTTTAATGGCAATACATTTTTTCTACAATAATGCCACGGGATACCTCTTTTATAAACGAAATTGTTCTTAAAAATAGTGTGACGGGAATACACGCGACGAGAAATCTTTCTCTCTCTCTCTCTCACTCTCTCTCTCTCTCTCTCTCTCTCTCTCTCTCTCTCTCTCTCTCACGTAGTATTAAATATTAACGAAGAGACGCTGCGGGAGTAAACGCAACGCGACGGGAGTAAATGCGACGGGAACAGGTAATACTCTCTCTTATATGGCGCAAACGAAGTTGCGCGGGTCAGCTAGTAATATTATAAATGCGAAAGTTTGTGAGTGTGGATGTTTGTTACTCTTTCACGCTCAAACCGCTAAACGGATCGGGCTGAAATTGCGTACAGAGATACATTATAGTCTGGAATAACACATAGGCTGCTTTTTATCCCGGGAATAAGTTCCCACGGGAACAAATTTTACGCGGGCGAAGCTGCGGGCATCAGCTAGAATGAGTGAATTATTGTATAAATAATTCAGTACATCCAATCATCGCCTTACAAAAGGTATGACGCGGGCGTGCATGATTATTTGTGAAATATAACTTGATTCAAATGACAGTTGCAAACAAAATCAGACTTCATTTTCGAGGTTGACATGCAGAGTGAGAACACACAAAGGTCCAACCTATCTTCTCTTCTATCTATATATATAAAAATCAATGCCACTTTTCGTTGTAATTTTATAACTCAAGAACGGGCTCACCTATCCAAACCAAATCTTAAGGCTTTCTTCGAACTATTTAGTAGATGGTTTATGTGAAGTTTGCACAAAATCGGTCGAGCGGTTCTTCATTTATCACGCAAACGAAGTTGCGCGGGTCAGCTAGTATATATAAAAATCAATGCCACTTTTCGTTGTAATTTTATAACTCAAGAACGGGCTCACCAATCCAAACTAAATGTTTAGGCTTTGTTCGGACTATTTAGTAGATGGTTTATGTGAAGTTTGCACAAAATTTGTCGAGCGGTTCTTCATTTATCACGCAAACGAAGTTGCGCGGGTCAGCTAGTATAATATTATAAATGCGAAAGTTTGTGAGTGTGGATGTTTGTTACTCTTTCACGCTCAAACCGCTGAACGGATCTGGCTGAAATTTGGTACAGAAATACAATATAGTCTGGAATAACACATAGGCTACTTTTTATCCCGGGAATAAGTTCCCACGGGAACAAATTTTACGCGGGCGAAGCTGCGTGCATCAGCTAGAATGAGTGAATTATTGTATAAATAATTCAGTACATCCAATCATCGCCTTACAAAAGGTATGACGCGGGCGTGCATGATTGTTTGTGAAATATTAGGTGCTTACACATCAAATTGGCGTTTTTCGTACTGGCCACTTTAATTACGATTTTCTCCTCTTTGGTAAGGAATTCCAAATTCAAATTTTCCCAGCTATTTACTCATGTATTTATCCTTCGATGACCGTCATTCATTTGTTTTTTTCTTCTGTTTTTTTCTGTTTGCGTCACTCATTTTACAAAATGGAAAACTTAAAATATCGCATTATTTACGAGTACGAGTTCCGCCGTGGCACTAGTGCTGCGGAAACGACTAGAAGGGTGAATGATGTGTATGGCGGTCATGTTGCAAAAGAAAACACAGTTCGTTTTTGGTTCCAACGTTTTCGTTCAGGAAATGTCGACCTGCAGAACAAGCCCCGTGGACGGCCTGAGACTCAAGTTGATAATGAAGTATTGAAGGCTATTGTGGAAGCGGATCCATCGCAAACCACGTCCGAGTTAGCTGCAGGCTGCGGTGTTAGTGATAAAACTGTTTTAATTCACTTGAAGCAAATTGGGAAGATTAAAAAGCTTGAAAGGTGGGTACCTCACGAATTGACTGAAGCAAACCGGCAAAAGCGCGTCGACTGCTGCGTTACATTACTGAACCGGCACAATAATGAAGGTATTTTAAACCGAATCATTACCTGTGACGAAAAATGGATTCTTTACGATAATCGAAAGCGCTCAGCGCAATGGTTGGATCCTGGCCAGCCAGCCAAATCCTGCCCCAAGCGAAAATTAACCCCAAAAAAGTTACTTGTAAGCGTTTGGTGGACTAGTGCCGGTATTGTTCATTACAGTTTTCTCAAATCTGGCCAGACTATTACGGCTGATGTCTATTATCAGCAATTGCAAACCATGATGGAAAAGCTAGCAGCTAAACAACCTAGGCTGGTCAATCGCTCCACGCCACTGCTGCTTCACGACAACGCTAGACCACACACTGCACAACAGACGGCTACCAAATTAGAAGAGCTTCAATTGGAATGTCTAAAACATCCTCCGTACTCCCCGGATCTTGCTCCAACAGATTACCATTTTTTTCGAAATTTGGACAACTTCTTGCAAGGGAAAAAATTCAACTCTGATGGGGCAGTCCAAATCGCCTTCACAGATTTTATTGATTCCCGTCCGACTGGTTTTTTTAGTAAAGGGATCAATGAACTACCTATGAGATGGCAAAAATGCATAGAAAACAATGGTTCATACTTTGATTAATTAAATATATTATATTTAAAAATATTCGACTTTTTGTTCCTCCTATACAAAACGCCAATTTCATATGTAAGCACCTAATATAACTTGATTCAAATGACAGTTGCAAACAAAATCAGACTTCATTTTGAGGTTGACATGCAGAGATTGAGTCCAACCTATACATAACTAGGTATTTTAACGCTTTTGAAATAAAAATTCACTTTATTAATACAACTGTCACGGAGATCAAGCTATATTTTACAGGCGTGTAAGTGATATGAAGTTACCTTGTTCTTGGACTGCTGTACTAGCTAGATGATGATGATGATGATAATGTGAGCATGAATGATGAACATACAAGTGGGTTAGTGAGTAGGAACAGTGGATGCATGAAAAGAAGTATAGAAAAGAACTAATACCGCAGAAGCTGATTTCCTTTCACAAATGTACTGAGGCAAAAGGCAACATAGTGTGTCTCATTCATAATCTGATTCATTTGCAGATTCGTATAAGAAATTACTAATTATTTGAAACGGGTACATACCTTAAAATTGAGGCTTGACGTTTCGGCTGGGTTGCACCAGCCGTGGTCACAAGCAGACTTGGTCAGACCAGTCTGCTCAATTTTAAGGTATGATCGCGTTAATACCAAAGACTTCTATATAAACTGAGGTAGACATGCCCTACGCACCGATTTTTGAAACCTATAAACTGAGCTAATTAGCAGCGTTGCTCGCACTGTTGTGAGACAAAACTTCGAGAGTAGGTGCTCGACTTGCAATCGGAGTCCATACGCCTTCTCTTTTACTCTTTATCTATTCGTATATTGCTATTGTGTGTGGTGACAATTACGTAAAAAATATTTATAAGTGAGTGTAGTCTTATTAATGTGTGTATTTGAGGATTGCTTTTGAAATCTCGTTTGTTAGAGTACGGCGCGTCTACCTCAGTTTATATAGAAGTAATAAATAATAAATATTCACAGACATTTCACACAACGCTGCCTGATCCCAAGGTAAGCTAGGAATAACCTGCTTGTGTTATGGGTATCAGACGTCAGACCACGGATATTAATACTTATATACTTTTAAATACATACATATTATACATAGAAACACCCAGACTCTTGAGAAGTCTTTGGTTAATACCCGTTTCAAATCATTAGTAATATCATGCAACGCGAAAGTTTAAAAGTTCGTATGAGAAATGCTTTAGAGACCGTAAAATGGTAGGTAACATTATTTAATGAATCATCTGCAATTAATTTCATAACCCATCCCTGCTTCCCTACTAATATTATAAATGCGAAAGTAGCTCTGTCTGTTTCGTTTTCACGTCTAAACCGCTCAACCGATTTTGATGAAATTTGGTATAGAGATAGTTTGAGTCCAAGGGCAGGAAATAGGATACTTTTGAGTAATAATTTTACGCGATAACGTCTTCTACACGGACGAAGCCGCGGGGAACAGCTAGTATATAATAATTACGATATTGATGTTGTTACTCCGAAAAAAGTATGGAGACGCATCGAAATGAAATGAAACATTTAATGATCAGATTATGAAACATACAACGTTGACTTTTAGGCCTGCTGAATAGCTTGGCAAGCTGTAGGTAGCTCTTTTCTATACTTCTGAGAGTAATTCTTAAGGTGTGAGTTCGAACTCGACTGCAAGCAGCATTGCTGTCGCGGCGGCAAGGCGACAGTACTGAGTGCAGTCGCGACACTGCAGTTCGGAATGTATTCTAATACAAATGTATACAGAATGTATGGGGACCAGTGGTGCTGTCGCGGCACTACAGCGACCGCAGTGCTGCTTGCAGTCGAGTTCGAACTCATATCTTTAGCCTGTATTGAGGTGCTTATAAGTTTATAAGTGTAAGTTTCTAGCAAAAATAAAATGGGTGACTAAAATTTTATTGAAGCTTAGTAGTATCAAAAAACCCTACTATTTCAGGAGTCGGAAGTACTGCTCGTTCGCTCTAACTTTGCCGCTGGGCTCTATACTGAAGTCGAATTTTTGATTAGACGAAGTAAATTGACAGCAACTAATGTCACTTCTTCTTGTAGTGTTGCGTATTTTCTATGACGAAGTGACATTAGCTACTGTCAATTTACTTCGTATAATTAACAATTCGGGTATACGCCTCTACGCCAGCGGCAAAGTTAGAGCGAACGGGTAGTACAGAAATTTTAGCATAAAGTCCCAGTTACATCAAGTATAATATTGGTATAACTAGTTCAATTCTTTTAATACCAAGATCCCAAATTTTATTACTTCGTAAAAGCAGTTATAAACTGCCAATTGACTTTCTGAAGCTTCTAATGAAATCTTATACATTAGGTACCCAAGAGGTTTAGCTTGCAGATGAAGCTGGTTTTAGCCCCGACTGAGTGCTATTTTAATTAATGAAACATCATATATTTCATAATCATATTATTAAACATACAATGTTGCCTATTTAGGCCCGCTGATAATTTTTTACAAATATAAAATTTATGCATACTTACTAACTCTTTTATGCTATTAAGGTGGCAGACAAGCTTACGCCCACGTTTGCAACACTATAGGTGCAATACACGCGCTGAGTTCGGAATCAAAAAAGTTCCAGGCGCAGAAATTTTTAAAACTTATAGATTTTCATACTTCCACCTGCATCTCATTTCTTAAACTTCAGTAAATATTGTAGTAGAAAGAGGTTTGAGATTCGGCGGGAAACTTTCAGACAAGCATTACATTGTGTTTTAATAATTTTTCAAAACTAGTGTAATTTTGAGTGTTTATGTGTAATTTATGGTGGATTATTAAACATAAAGGTTCGACAACGTGCAAAAGTGTTGGAAAGTGATAAAGCGCAGTGAAACGCGAGTTTTTAGGTTTGTCGACGAATTCCACAGCAAGCCCTAGTAAGGTACCACCGCCTTACTAGAGTAGAACTTAGTCCAAACTTGGACATACATGAATACGCTGCTCATATGAAGAATCATAATATGAAAATGATTTATATTATTTTCACAATGAAATTTACTTGACTTTGGCATACTCTCAAACCGAGAAAGTCCAAGAACAAGAAGAAAAAAAAAAAAAAAAAAAGAAAGAGGTTTGACCATTTTTGAAACAAATAGTCATATAGTAATATCTTACCTTTCGAAGAGCGTTGATTAATATAATGCTGGTGACCAGGACGACCATGGAACCCAGCCAGGAGAATAACGAGAATATTATCAGCACGTTGCGGACTGGAATAGAGATATACAGCATATTAGCACAGAATTTTTATAGTTTCACTACATATTAGAAGGTAACTGGCCAAGTGCGACACAAACTCCCGCATGGAGGTTCCGTTCCGTAACAAAACCGCCAAAAAAAAATCACGTTTGTTGTATGGGAGCTCTTCTAAACCCTCCCTTTGTTTCTGATATTAGTATTTGATGTTATAGCGGCAACAGAAATACATCATCTGTAAAAAATTCAGCTCTCTAGATATCATGTTTTCTGAGGTACAGCTTTGTGACAGACCGACGGACAGCAAAGTCTCAGTAATAGGGTTCTATTTTCATCCTTCGCTACGGAACCCTAATAATTGCAAAAGTTGGTGAATTAGTTACTCTTTCATGCTCTAATCGCTAAACAGATCTCGCTAAAATTTGGTACAGGAATAGATTATAATCTGATAATAATATAATTGACAGCACTGGACGTCGTAGGTTCGATTCCCACCGGAGACGAATATTTGTGTGACCCATAAATGTTTGTCTCAAGAGTCTGGGTGTTTCTATGTATAATATGTAGGTATTAAAAAGTATATAAGTATTAATATCCGTGGTCTGATACCCATAACACAAGCAGGTTATTCCTAGCTTATTTATTTTATTTATAAAAGTATTTATAAAAGTACATCCACATCATACATATTACAACTCTTGTAAACTATTGTATTAAAGGTAATATTTTCTGATATATATAACATTTATGGAGTACATAACAATTATTGATCATATGCGGTAAAATATAGATAAACAAGTTTAGACTTAATCTAACTACATGACTTTACTTATAATAGGTATAGAATATATTATAATATCTGTGCTAATACCACCCACCCAACTAATTAATGAGAGTGGTTATGATTTTTTGACAGACTCTCGAAAGTCCCACAAATAAATTGATGGTATATTTGTGGGACGTTGGGCTTACTTTGGGATCAGATAGCGTTGTGTGAAATGTCCGTGAATATTTATTAATTTTTATTTAATCTGGAATAACACATAGGCTACTTTTCATCCCGAGAATAAGTTTCCATGAGGTTCGGGAACGGAAACAGAATTATACGTCGGAGGAGTCTTTGGCGCCATCTAGTATTTCCCGATTTTATCGACTACAACCACAGTAGGTATTAAGAGAAAAAAAAACCTGTTATAGTACATTATGATACAAGTTCGGTAAGTTGATAATTACAGCCGAGGCGTTATCGCTAGCCCGAGCCGCAGGCGAGGGCTACAAGAAAGCAGAGGCTGTGTGTCATACGACGTTTTATAACATATTTGCGAGGAAACAAGGAAATAAATAAAACGAGGACATTCATAAACTAACAAAAAAACGTAGCAAAAAATAGCGATAATAAAGCGCGCGGAATTTTACTTGTTCACAACGCTTTCTTTTTTTCTTATTTCTTTTTTTTTTTTTTTTTTTCTTCTTCTTGGGCTCTCTCGATTTGAGGGTTTTGCCAAATTCAAGTGATTTTGTTTTTCAATAAAGTTAGGGAATCATTTTATCATTGTAAGGAAGGAATTTAGAAACGTGGGAAAGGAAGGAAATTGTTGTGGATAAGACATGAAAGGTTTTTTACATTATTAGGTATACTATGATAAACTAAATGAATATTTTATATTTTAATATTGTTAGAAGATATAAATAAGGAAAGAGATTTATAGATATTAATGTTGTTTGATGCAAGTAATATAGAAACAGATGTAGGCAGTGGAATAGAGAAAGAAATTAGGGACGAAAATAATAAGGAATGATCGTATCTAGGGCAGGAAAGTAAAATATGATTAATGTCACCCACTTCCCCGCATTCGCATGTATTGCATTCAATAATATTTAATTTTGCAAGGTGGGAAGGAGTACACACATGACCAAGCCTCATCCGAATCAAGGTGGTTGTGGACTGTTTTCCCAGTGTGAGCTTAAAAAACCAAGGTTTTTTGGGAATGTTCGGCTGCACTGTTGAATAAACTTTACCTTTAGTCAAGCAAGTAATCGACCATAACTTCGTCCATGACTCATGCAAGTATAAAGCTGGCAAAGCTGCCAGATCGTGAGAGTAGTTTTTATATGGATATATATCACCAGAATCGATAGCATCATTTGCAAGGTTGTCTGCTTTAATATTACCAGGAATACCGGAGTGACTTGGTATCCAGGCAAAAGAAACGTTTAGTTTGTGTGTGTAACATTTGTAAAGCAGATTTCTGATATCAATAATAAGTGGAAAAACAGTTTTACTGCTAAACGGAAATTTATCAAAAGCTTGAAGGGCACTTTTCGAATCTGAGAAAATTATGGTATTTTGAAGTTTTGTTAAAAATATGTACTCAATGGCTTTAAACAAACCAAAAAGCTCTCCGGTAAAAACAGATGATTCTGGGGGTAATTTAACCTTTTGTATAATATTATAGTTTTGGTGGTACACTCCTACACCAACACGTCCTGACGGTTGGGATTTGGAAGCATCGGTGTAGATATGGTGCCAATTAATCCATTTAGAATTGATAACACAGGTCTGCAATGGTTTTCCTCTTTGAAATCTGAGTAACATTTTCTATAGTTTCTGATGTGCTGATTACGAGAAAAATAATAAAAAAAATCCTACACGTCAGGATTTTTTGATATTGAATATTTAAGATTTTGCTTCATAATGTCTGAGCGCCTACCTTTTGAAATTTATAAAACGTCATTAAATTACTTAATTTTATTTTTATTGCATTTAATTAGTGTAAGGGGACATAGAAATTCATGCAAATCAGTAATTTGGTAATTACTACATAAAAAGTATAAGTAATTCGCCTTAACCATGTTAAAATCGGGTAATTTTGACTTAATTTTGTAATAAAATCAAAAAAATTACCTAGTAGTAATATTAGATACATATTTTTGTAAATATTATCAGAAAAGGGTGTAATAAAGATAAACCAAAGGGTATTTGTATAAGTACCCACACTGATTTAGAAAATTAACAGTTGTATCTTGAATCATGAACTTTAAAATGTCATTGCGAACTTGTTTAAATTCTACGAATTGTTTTTGTAATATCTCCCGGAATTTTATGGTGATAAAACAATGAAACAGCATTACAGAGTTAGTGAAAAATATTTACAAAAGTTATTTTGGACACGAATTAAGTAACCAAGACAAAACTTCGACACCTCATAAACTTTGTTCGACTTGTTTATTACAATTTCGCAAGTATTTAAAAGGCCAGAAAAATAGCTTCAAAATCGTTACACCTATGCTATGAAGAGAGGCTAAAGACCACGATAAAGATGGCTACTTTTGTTGTTGTGACATAACTAGATACAATTCTAAAATAAAAGGGACATAAACAAGCACTAAACTTCATTTCCTAAATTCGCACATTGATTACTTCCCAGAAAATATAGGAGCCGTTAGCAAAGAACAAGGCGAAAGATTTTAGCAAGATTTGAAAGAGCTTGAAGTCTGAAATCGTGGAAGATGGAATACTAGCATGATGGCGGACTATTGTTGTTTATTGAAGCGCGACGATCCAAACCGGAAATTTAAGCGAAAATCGCACAACCGAAGGTTCCAGGAAAAAAGAACTAGGTTCCACAAATAAAATTTACGTGTAATTTAGACTAGTAACAAGTTATTATTATATTTTAGTCGTTTTATAAGTTAAAGGTTATGTACTTTTTTAAATATATATTTTTTTTGAGAAAACGTGGGTCTTTTTTTCTATTTTCTATCGGTGCCTTTTTCGAAAAATCTGGAGGTGATGGAGAAAATCTAAGTACATATTCGTAATCAGCGCACCAAAATACCCTAGGATCAGCTATCAAATTCCAGAGAGGAAGTTATGACCCTCATTTTGCAGGCCTGTGTAATTTGAGTGAATGAGTATGGTGCTAAAGGATCTGATTTCAGGAGACCTAAATCAAGTCTAATGTCCAGCGGAATGACCAAGGATTCAAAGGGAGCAGAATAAAGGGGGTGAAGTGATAAATGATGGCATGGCGCTTGAAGTGAAATATATTTCTGAAAGCTTTTTAATAGACAAGGACGATTTTTATGAGTCCAGTAATTGGAAGACTCGACCAGATCAAGAAGTAAACGAAGTTTGGAATGTAATGGGTGATTAGACAACTGAAGACAACGGAATAAGAATTTGTCCGACAAATATTGACGACGAAGGAGTAGAGGTGGATCACCTAATTCAACCTGCAAAGCGTTATTTGGTGAGGATTTCATTGCACCCGCAATAATTTTTAATGCTTTTGATTGAACGCTATCAAGACGCTTTAAAGCAGCAACATTACTTGGCTCTAGGAGGAATGATCCGTAGTCAAGTTGACTTCGAATGATAGCGTTATAGAGCAATTTTAGGGAGTAAGGGTGAGCACCCCACCAAACACCAGACAGACATCTTAGAATATTTAGGGATTTTTCACATCTTTGTACTATGTGATTACAGTGAGCAATGCCAGTAAGTTTCGAATCTAAAATAAAACCTAGGAATTTTACATTATCTTGTGCTGTAATTAAATTATTATCATAATAAACGTTGATAGGAGGGGGGAGACGCATTCTAGAAAATAGAATAACTGAACTCTTATCAGGGGAGATTTCTAAACCATTAGAATCCATCCAACACTTAAGATGTTTAAGGGAAGACGATAGGGAAATGCAGGCTTGGCTAACAGAGTGATTCGAATAGTATAAAAGTAAATCATCTGCATATTGAAGGACTCTTATGTGTGAATCTAGGGAGGCTTCCAAATCATAAGCATAAATATTATACAAAATAGGACTTAAAACAGACCCTTGAGGGAGACCTCTATGAGCTACGCGTAGGCCGTGCGAAGAGCCTTCTAAATGAATATGTCTTTCCATTAATGACCTCATAATAAAATTCGTAAGAAGGATAGGGATGTTTAGGAAAATCAGTTTCTTATATAACACAGACAAAATAACATTATCATATGCCGCTGCAATATCTAGAAAAGCGGCGACCACGTGTTCGTTGATAGAAAAAGCCAAGCGGACATCGGTTATAAGTATACTAATACTATCTAATGTACTTTTGCCCCGTCTGAAACCAAATTGACTATGACTCAATAAGTTATTGCTTTCAATAAACCATTCCAGACGAATTTTGACAAGGTGTTCAGTGATTTTCATCAAAACTGAAGAAAGAGCAATAGGGCGATACGATGAGACTGAAGTTGAACTTTTGCCAGGTTTAAGCATTGGTAGCACTAATTGTGATTTCCATAAGGGAGGAATTTCACCTGTTATCATAATAGTATTTATAATAGTGAGGTAATAGGAAAGGTATTCTTCAGGAGCGTGTGTAATGAAGGAATATGGAACACCATCCATTCCAGGAGCTGAATCTTTTAAATTTGTTAGAACGCCTTTGAGCTCAGAAAGAGAGAAAGGGGAATTAAGGTCAGAGAGATTGTCGGAAATTGTAGTTAAATAAGGAAGTAATATATTATCAGGGACAGTTGGAGGAGTTAATTTATACAAAAAATCGTTTTGAACTAAAGAAGGCATTGATGTTGGAGTTGTTTCCCTAAAAGCTGATCTAAATCTCCTAATGTTTTGCCAGACCACATAAGGTTTAGTATCAGGAGAGATAGTTGCGCAAAATGAATGCCAACTTTCAAACTTTTTCTTTTTGAATAATTTGCGTGTTTCAGAAATTATACTTAGTAATGCTTCAAAGTTTTGTGTGGAAGAGAATTGAGAATATTCTAATTCGGCTTTCTTACGTTTTTTTATCATTTGCGAGCATTCTTTATCCCACCACGGGGGAGAGGGGATAAAACCTTTCGCTCCAGTTTTTACGGGAAACGTCTCATTTGCTGTTTCTAACAATGTTTGAGTTAGGACGTCAGCACATTCAGATGTATTGTGTTGGGTTATTTGTGGAAGAAGTGATATTTTTTCAATCAAGCGTGTTTGAAAACTGCTCCAATCAGCATCCTTTAATTGAAATTTAAGGCGAGGAACGGGGTTAGAGGAATGTATAGTCTTAAAAATAGGAAATTGTAGCATAATTGGAAAATGGTCACTGCCATGGGAAGGGGAAAGACAAGTCCATGTAATTCTCGAAGCGAGGTTCGAAGAACATAGGGATAAATCAGGAGCACTTACTCCTGAATTAGGGTCAGTCCGACGAGTATAAGACCCTGTATTAAGTAAACAAAGGTTGTGAGTATCTAGTAAGTCTAAGATTACATTTCCAAAGCGGTTTCTAGAGCTTCCCCAAGACGGGTGATGACAATTAAAATCCCCAAGAATTACAAAAGGTTTAGGAAGAGTCGACAAAATGTTACTGATTTCACTGAGTATCATAGAAGAAGGATGAGGGATGTATATTGAGACAAAACAAATGTTATTTAGATTAGCAGCAATTATAGAGAAATCGTTAGAGTGAGTAGCTATTGGTATATGGGAAAATGACAAGTTACGTTTAATGAGTATGGCAACACCGCCATACCCATCAAAACGATCCTCTCTGAGACAAACATACCCAGATAACCTAAAAGGAAAATCTGGTTTAAGCCATGTCTCTTGGAGAGTAAGGATAAATGGATTATATTTATTAATTAAGTAAATAAGTTCCGATTTTTTAGAAGGGGCGCTGCAACAATTCCACTGCAATATTGTTTGATCCATTATTGTTGGACGATTGGGGTTGTGATATATTATCGTTATTTGAAGAAGCAGCGTTGGACGGTTGGATATATTTACATTGGTAAAGTGTCTTCAATAAAGCTAAAATCAAATCTTTAATGGAGGGGTTGGATAACTCCTCGCTTTCTATAGGTTTAATGGCACAACCGTTGGAAGGTGCCGGCATATCGTAATGAGCAGTAAGAGATCTATGAGCCTCAACATCATAGCCTCCGGACGATTTTACTTTAGGCTTTGGCCTAAGAAAGACTGTTTTTCGATGTGTATATGATTGTGCCTGAGTCTGCATTGAGGTTTTTGGGATATATGGTATTTGGGGCTGGGAATTGGATGACATTAAAGCATCAGCATATGATATCTTTGATATTGGAGCATGTTGTTTTGAGGCTTCGGAATAAGATATGCAGCATTTAGCCATTGTTTCCTTAATTAACTTTTGCCTTTGGAATTCCAGGCATTTCCTACTGGTAGCCATATGAAGACCTCTGCAAAGAATGCAATTAATGTTTTCTTCTTCGACATCACAATTGTCACCAGTATGCTCCTGACCACATTTGTAACACCGAGGACGAGACCGGCACTGCGATTTTACATGTCCAAAGCGACAACAGTGAAAACATTGAATTGTTGGATAAATGTACAAACTGACGGGTAGTGCATTGTAGCACATGTATACATGTTTTGGTAATACTTGACCATCAAAAGTAATTACAACAGATTCGGTTGGTTTTATTTCGGTACGACTGTCTATTGTAAGTTTTCTATTAATTCTCCTGACTTTAATGATTTTACCACAGCCATATGGAAGGTTGATGTTGCTAATAATCTCATCATCTGTCCATTCACTAGGAATACCTCTAACAAAGCCCATACGGGTTACTGTAAAAGTGGGGATGAATGTTTTATAGTTGTCTGTGTCTAATATTGGTGATTTTAAAAATATATTGGCATCCTGGTAATATTTAAATTCGATTGACAGTCGGTTCCTGCCAATTCGTTTGAGGCTTCCGTCAATTATATTTTTGAAAGGGTGCTTCTTTAAAAACCTACCGAAAGTTAATGGGTGGAGAGAGGAGTTGTCATCAGGAGACAGCGTCTTTTTCTGTATATGGACAATGAAAGGTGAAATATCAGACTGAATGAATAATGGTCTTGAAATGGGAGATGGAAGAACTGAATTTTGTTGATGGATTACGTTTGTAGGTAAGCTATTATGTGGGACTTCTGGTGTTATATTTATGTTATTGACTTTGAGAAAATCTGAAGTGTCTGAACAATGGCAGTCTGTATGGTCGATTACCTGTTTGTCGCTGTGTTTACGTCGACGTTTGTTACAATGCCGACAAACACCTCGACGGATGGACATTTTTTTTCTCTTAATGGATCCTTTGCTGATTGTGGATCCATCCGTATCCATACTGCCATCAGTGTTGATGGCATTATGACCAATTGTAATTGCATACCCAATGTCAGGGGCTGTCCCCCCTGGATCCTCGGGATCACCCATAATAAAATATTACAACTTACCCCATACACGGAGATAGGTGCGCACAACTAATAATAAATAAGTAAGTATAGCTATTGAAACTAAAGAAATAATCTATATTTAAACCAGTATTTATAATATTTACACACTATAACTAAAATATTTACAAATAAAATGAAAAATCCACAAAATATTAAATTATGAGAAAAAACCGCGACCGCCAAATCCAAAGATTCCCGCTCTTCCCCCTTTAATCTTCTTATTTCTTAAGAGGCAAAGGCACAAAAACAGCCAGTATTATTAATAAAGTAAATTAATATTGTTTGAATTGGTTTCACATAAATGGTTGTAATTTATTGTCAAAATTAATTAAATTAAACAATTACATGTTTATTTTATTATATTTTATCTCCCAAAGTTAATTTTATTCATAAAATGTTCACCACTTTTCTGACATAAAAACTCTTTGCTAAGATTTAAAAAAAGTACCGTTCGTTTTAGACGCAATCGTCCGTTTTACTTTACATTACCGGACTAGGCCGTAATGAGATACATTACGTTAGTGAAATGGGTCAAATAAGAGACTCTTTACGAGCAAATGTGTTATAAAATAATATATTAACTGTAAGCTGTTCTACAACCAAACAAATCTTTCCTCTTGATATTAATAGCTCAGTCTAATGTGGTATTGGTTTAGATATCAAAGAGAAACTAACCTGGAGGACTTCCAACGTAGACGAACTGATAGCTTATGACGTAATATCCGGTATGAGTGAAGCCTGGTGTCGCCATATACAAGCAGTAGAGGTCGAAGATGCTTTGCGAGAAGCAGAACAGCGCGATAAACTGTAAAAAAATTCAGTAGCATTGTTTTAGAAGTCAACCAATGAAATCAGCCATTTTTTAACGTGAAAAAAATCCTACATGTATGCTATGCCGGACTCCTAGCGACTTAAAATCACACATATTCTACCTAACAGCCTACGGTTGGGAGCCCTGGGGTAAGCCCTCAGAAGGATACCCCAGGACTTGTTTTATGTCAGTTACCAACTCGCGAGGCACCTCCTGGAGGCTCTCGACACTCTCAGTTCATACCGTTGCCTGCTCCATCTACTACAAAATGAACCTGATTCAAGTGACTGCGTAAGCAGCTTTATCTGTCTATCAATATTATAATGTTTTGCATTCAAAGGAAGTCAAAACGGAAAAGAAATGAGCGAGCGCGAGAACGTGGATGGTTGCCTCGCCTCGCCCTCTCGCGTCCCTTGACTCCGACACAAAAACCGACACGGAGCGTAGTGCCTAGCAGGTGAGGCGAGGCGTCCTCACTCTCGCACTCCCTTCGCCTTCTAGAGTCTGGATAGCTATTGAAAGACAACCAATCAACTCAGCCTATGGCAGTTCACTGCTTGACGTAGGGTTGTCCCAATTCACGCCACAATGTATGTACATTGAGAATCATCATACTCCATGTTTACCTGGCTACATCTACATGCCGGGAAAACCATACAATAATAATAAATATTTGTGGACATTCACACACAACATCATCTAGCCCAAATTAATCTAATATAAGCTTGTGCTATGGGATCTAGACAACTGATATACATACTTATATATTTCTAAATACATACATATTATACATAGAAACACCCAATCTCCAAAACAAAAATTTGTGGATCACACAAATATTTGGACGACCCAGGAATCGAGCCCAGGACCTCCAGCGCCGCAGGCGGTATCACTACTGACTATGCCACAGAGGCAGTCAAGCAGAATGAAGCATAATAAATACTGCGGGGCCTGGAGATCTGTAACACAGGTCTGGTATACTTAGTAAAATAAGTTTGTATGTAAAAGCTTGCACCTTTTTGAGAGAAATAAAGTTCTATTACTTTTTAGCTATTGAAAAAGAATTTTGAAAAACCACTTCTTAGTGAATGCCTGTACATCATAAGGGCAATTTACAGTCGAAATTTCCACTTACGAGTTTCAGCTGGGTGTTGTCGATTGGTGAGTAAGTAATTTATCAGTAAAGTTGACAACTTGGTTCAGGATTTGAACTAAAACCCACCACAATAGGGGCACCTTAGCAACTGCACAGAGCTATGTGGATATTGGTAGTGTCAGACAAGTCAAGACAAGATTATTTATACTGTTGATTGATCGCACTTGGTGGCACTTGAGGCACATATTGAAAACAACACTTGTGCTGTTCCACAATATTTGTTATTAAAAACCTGACCGGTTTCGTCTCACGACATTTTCAAAGGTCTAGACTAGATGAACCTTTTAAAATGCAAGGATTACGTAGTACTGTCTAGTCCTTTCATCTAGCTAAACTTCTTTGAAAATGCCGTATGGCGAGACCGGTCAGGTTTATGATAACAAATAATCTGGAATAGTACAAGTGTCGTTTTCAATATATAGACACTATTTAGACTACCAGTAGCATCCAACAGAATACATACCAATGAAAAGAATCCAGTAAGCAAAGATCCTCTCTGAAGATCCAGAAAGTACGCATCATGGAGGATAGGCTTCTGATACCAGGGAACTCTCAGCGAGCGCACGGATTTTGATGAACGTAGGTTTGTTGATGATCTACAAAAATGTTATAAAGTTAATTTCTATACTTATGTTATAGTAGCAGACGTCACGTGGTTTCACCTGCATAGTTTCCGTTCCTGTGGGAATATGGGAATGAAATATAGCCTATGTTCACCGCAAAGAGTGTAGCTTCCCAAAAGTGAAAGAATTTTTCAAATCAGTCCAGTAGTTCCGGAGCCTATTCGTTACAAACAAACAAACAAGGAAACAAATCTTTCCTCTTTATAATATTAGTATAGATCAACTCATTAACATACTCATGTAATAGGGTATATAAGTGACAAAATCTAAAATGTATGTACAGCAGAGCAGTTTAAAGTTTTTAATCTATACTCTATACATATTAATTAAAATTGGAGTGTCTGTTTGTAATATTAAAATAACCGCTTTCTACTACATGCATACACGGTACACATACCAAATTTTTTTTTTTAAATTTTTGTCTGTCTGTCTGTCTGTTTGTTCTGGCTAATCTCTGGAAAAGCTGGACCGATTTGGACGGGGCCTTCACTGGCAGATAGCTTATGTAATAAGGAGTAACTTAGGCTGCTTTTATCTTACTAATGTTATAAATGTGAAAGTTTGTGAGTGTGGATGTTTGTTACTCTTTCATGCTTGAACGACTTAACTGATCTGGCTGAAATTTGGAACAAGAATACATTATAGTCTGGAATAACACATAGGCTAGTTTTATTCCGGGAATAAGTTCTCACGGGAATCCGCAGAGGGAACCAATTTTACGCGGGGGAAGCTGCGGGCATCAGCTAGTTCAGAAAAATGAACATAACTTTTTTGTATATTGTCATACCTAGTGTAAAGTGGAAATAGTTCTAGAATCAAGAATTCAAGGAACATGCAATGGATTTTTTTATAAGTACATCATTTGGTGTTCTATCATGTGTTTTTATGTTGCTTAGAGAAGGTGGGTTTTTGTGAAATGTTATATAATAATATGGTGGCATTCATAACTCATTTTCAACCAATATGTCATTTATGACCTATAATGTGTATTGTACACATGTTAATATAGATAAAAATCAGATCTCACACACTCTCTCAAACACACACACACACACACACACACACACACACACACACACACACACACACACACACACACACAGAGAGAGAGATACAAACATGAATGTACATTTATTGTTAATAAAATCGTATAGAAACTACAGTCTGTTGTTGAACTAGCTCTTTTTGTACTGCATATTATTTTATAAGATATATCTGATAGTGGTGGGCCTGGTAATCCATGTGACAGGGTTTCCTAGTGCGGATACCCGGATACCAGTCTCCCACAAAGGATTGTTATTGTGCATTATTTTGTATAATTTTAGACTAATATATTGTACCTTTGTGGAAGAGAAAAAAAAAAATTGTATATTATTTTCTCCAGTCTGGTGGGCCATATGCTTGTCTGCCACCTTAGTGGTATAAAAAAAAACAACTGTCATAGCTCAAAGCAATAATTTGTTCTTTCTCTGTTCAATTTAAACCCACAAACTCAGGTACCTATCCGATCAATGTGTTTAGTTCTGTTACTTCACAGTAAGGTGAATTATTAAGCTTTTCCAATAGAGTTCTGTTGGAAGTTGAGCCAAAACTTGGTTGGTTACCCAATAGCAAAAATGTCGTGTGAGACTGATTTGGGTCTCAATGATCTCAATATGGCCTATTGGAATTCTTGGTCGAAATGGGTCAGAGCCCAGTCCACATTGGGTGTAGTAGTAATGTTAGATGTGAAATATGTACTTAAGATTTAAACCCAAGGATTGTTAATTTAATCATTAATTTTAGTAGATGCATCAATTCAAATATAGAAAAACAAAGGCAAGCAAGCAAGGTTTGATTTTGATTGATTATAATTTGTATTCCATTTTCAAGTGTTTATCAACAATTTTTTTTTATATTTTAGCGACAACAAGAACTTAAGTTAGCTAAATAAATCCAGGAACCTCAGGCGGAAAAGGCTTTTAGGTCAAAAAATACTTACTTTCCAGTGTAATGTGAATACACGGAGGGTGTTGATCGATAAGTTGAAGGAGTTTTTCGGCCGTACATTTTTGTTTTCACCAAACAGTCACAGTCGACGCCCTATTCAAAATATGTATATACAAGCCACTGATTTCACGACAATGACGCAATAAGACACATTTCACGGCGAAATTGTAATGTAATGCAGCCTCGAATGTAGTTATTTAATTCATAAACAGCTATTTTCTTATCTTTTAAAAAGCCACGCCTGTAAAATAAATTGTTTGGTTTGTTTGCTTGCTTGCTAGGTACGTACACGTACGAAATGATGTACGAATGAATGGAATGTACGACGAGGTCGACGAGAGTAGAGTAATACCGATTACGAATACGAATTTACGATACGCTTCGATTTTTAATCGAGTAGTGCGACTTGAGTCTTTTTAAATTTTAAACGATCGTGCAACTTGAGTTTTACAATTAGCAGCAATAGAAGATGTTATTTTAAAGTACAAAACTAAAAATTAACCTACTCCTCACAGTATCCGGTACATAGGTACCCAATTCACTATATGGATGTTAAAATTAATATTATATAGGTATACTATACTTAATTTTTTTTTTTTTTTCTTTATATTTTTTTTTTTTTTTTTATGCAGTCTTCAGTTCTTTATATTTTTTTATTCATGTGTTTTACAAAGATTATTCAAATGTTACATTAATATCATTCATTCGAATTTTGAATAACGGAAACTACACATAGTCTATGTAGTTTCCGCTATTCAAAATTCGAATTGAAAGCGTTACTTCCCTCAGAAAAAAATCTATGAAAAAGACAGTAAAAGGTATAGAGGAAGATCCCAGAGCCCCCAGACGTCACTCATTTTCTGATGGACAAAATATATACGAGTGATTAGTGGTAGGGTGTACTATGATCATTTGACTAGTTGCTACTTTGACCCGACGGCCAATTTTCAGGTAGCAATTAATCAAGGTACATAAAAACACTGCTAACCTCACTTAAATTCTGATAGCTGATTTTAACATATATTTTACACAATATCGTTAAAAATCAGTATTCATTACTCCCAGACACATGCGTTCGGCGGTTTTACCTTACAGACGCTTCAAAGCTCTGAAAAAAAATTATTAAGGTCACTTATTTTCTGATGCTTGATTTTTATATATGTTATTCAGACAACTATTTTAAAACGTTTTGCAAACGGACAGACCGATCCAAGGGGCCAAACATTCCCCAGACCCAATTTTAATGTCGCTGAGAGTATGGGCGCGGGCATTATCCGTGCGTATTATGCGTGTATGTAGCATGTCTAATCAAAGTCGGAATTAATATTGAAATGTAAATAAAAATGCATAAGTAGGGGAACTGAAGGCAAAATGGTATATTTAAGGAAAATGAATCGTATTCTACAAAATATAGCTTTATTATTAGAAACTTTTCATAGATTATCCTTAGTAGTAATCAGTCTACAATTCTTATTAATTAAACTTAAATTAAATCACAGAATTTGTGGATATTGGATGATTTCCAAAATCTTCCATATGGTCCGTTTTGCCTGCATGTGAAGGCAAAATGGACCACGGTGAAGGGCAAAATGGACCCAATACCTTTCTAATTTGGGGAACACATTTCACAAATAAATTTTGGGTTCTCATCGTCTTCATCAACGCCGGCACACCTACAATGTGCCCAGAGGAGACAAATCGGGCCAACGCCCGATTTGTCTCCTCTGGGCACATCAATAGTAGGATAGGTGCAAAAGAGATTGCTTCATTTGCATTATGCGTTGTTTCAAGTTCCTTCCGATATTCCGATATTCGCCCCATGACTGCCTATTAGTGGTTCTTATATAATTGTTAACCATCTGAAACAAAAAATGTAGAAAACATTGAATCGAATGTAAAAATATATACAGAGGCAAAATGGACCCTGGTCCATTTTGCCCGGGCCGTTTTGCCTTTTATGTGCTTAAGAATCAATGTCAAATTTTGAGGTTAACCGTTCTACCTATGTTCATTCTTTACATACTGTAATAAAGATAAAATCATACACAAGACTGTGTCAAATCATTAAATTGACAATACTAATTACAATAAAAGTGCAGGCTAGTCAAAAATGACGTTTTTTACATCAAAATATGAAAAAAAAGACTTACCGCGATAAAATTTCGCTGTCACGTCTGGCAGTTTCGCCGGCACTGACCGAGAACGGGAAGGGCGCGAGTTATTAGTTGCGTTACTTAGCAAATAGATGGCCCTAGTAGGCTTAAAATAATTTAAAAGTTCCGTTTTGCCTGCTGTTCCGTTTTGCCTTCAGTTCCCCTACCTATTAGTAATTGACGCCTGTCATTTTAAAATTTACTTTTTCGTATTTGTTTTATTTAATAGAGAATTAAGTTTTAAAGGTAATAATTTGAAAATCACGTAAATAATCAAAGATTAACTTTGAGAAAAGTGCTCGTCTGACCGCAATAATTATAGAATTGTGCCTTACAAACTGTTCCATGATTTTTTTTTTAATCGAATTAATTTTATTTTTTTAAAGTAAATATCAAGAGGTTTACAAAGTATTAATAATTTAATTAAATAACAGCAACCTTTTCAAATAATTATTTATTGGTAACGAACCTTAAAAAACTACAAAAAATCGGACTAATATTTTTTCTTATCTTCATTGTCATCGTCGTTGAAGTCAGGTAATTCATCATCGAGTCAATCTTGATATCGAATGTCTAAATCGTCATCTTATTCATCAGTGTTTTCCTCGGGCTAAGGTTCGTTACCAATAAATAATTATTTGAAAAGGTTGCTGTTATTTAATTAAATTATTAATACTTTGTAAACCTCTTGATATTTACTTTAAAAAATTAAAATTAATTCGATTAAAAAAAATTCATAAAACAGTTTGTAAGGCACAATTCTATAATTAGTAGCTGACCCGCGCAACTTCGTTTGCGTCAAATGAGAGTGACAAAGAGAGTGGTATAGTATTAATATTTTAAGTATGTAATATAATCCCGTCGCATTTACTCTCGTCGCGTGTCTTAGGTATATTTAATAGAGGGTTGTGGTAGGTTTTAATAATGTGTGTAAAAAGTGATATAATTTTTCCCGTCGCGTCGCTTATATTCATCCGTTTTTTGGTACGGAACTCATCGTGTGCGAGTCCGACTCGCACTTGGCCGGTATTATCTTTCAGTTGATTGGCTACTGCTGCAGAAAACGTTTACTTCCGACGCGTAGTCGAGTTGCGTCGCTCATATTTTAAAAATTATTGTGAAGGTTATTGTAAGTGAACCTTAAAAGATGGGCATTTGCTGTTCAGGACTTTTTTTTGTAAATTTTTAAAGGAAAAAATTTGTAGTACACAATTTTTACGTAAATATACTAATTATTTACTTTACTAATTTGTACGCAATGAAACCTCACAAAAGAAATAGATACATTTTTCCCGTTCTTAAAACATTATTCATGGCTGCTCCGCTCCTATTTGTCTTAGCGTGATGTTATATAGCCATTAGCCATCCTCAATAAATGGACTAAAAAACTGTGAAATTATTTTTGTAATGCAACCAGTAGTTTCTGAGATCCTATCACAAACAAACTCTTCAGTTTGATAATATTGTAAGCTAACCTTAAAAGAAAGACAAATAATTTTAATGTGTGCGAACCTTAAAAGATAGACATATGCTGTCGCGGACTTTTTTATAGAACTTTTTAAGAGAAACAATTTTGTAATAAATAATTTTTACGTAACTTTAACCATTTAGGCAGCGTACGCCTCGGAAGCTCTCAGACGGTAAAAATAATTCCCCGTTTTCGAAACATTCTTCATTGCTGCTTCGCTCCTATTCATCTTAGCGTGATATTATATAGCCTATAGCCATTCTCAATAAATGGACTATCAAACTGTAAAAGAAGTTTTGAAATCGAACCAGTAGTTCCTGAGATCCTAGCGTTCAAACAAATAAACAAACTCTTCAGCTTTATAATATTAGTATGGATTGCGGTCAGACGAGCACTTTTCTCAAAGTTAATCTTTGATTATTTACGTGATTTTCAAATTATTACCTTTAAAACTTAATTCTCTATTAAATAAAACAAATACAAAAATGTAAATTTTAAAATGACAGGCGTTTTTTTTTTTTTTTTTGTTTAACGTGAGGGTAAATCCTCATGGATGTTATGCCGGACTCCTACCGACTAAAAAACCTCACGTCACGCCCAACAGTCTATGGTTGGGAGCCCCGGGTAAACCCTCGGAAGGATGTCCCAGGACTCCCAACAGACCCACGGCCGCTACTGCGGCCTCGCCCAGGGGGTGGTTCGGGTGCTATCCCGCGTCTTTGGGGGGTTTCGGGTGTGATCCCGCTTCTAAGGGGGGGGCGTGCGTGAATTGTCTCACTCACGTCACGCTGCCGTCATGGGCCTGCTTCTGTAAGGACGGTGAGCCGCCCTGTCACCGTCCTCAGGCCCCCGGTCATGGTGGCCGATAGTCCTCGGCGAAGACACGTCGGCGGCGCCCAGGGCGCCGACTGCGGAACTCGGGTAGGAGAGTTCTCTCCCGTACCCGTCCCGCCGCCTCCTTCACGAGCATGACCTGCTCGCAGAAGGAGGCGGCGCAGTCCCACTTACTCCCGCTGGAGAGCATGGCTCGCACCATGGTCTCGAGCGAGAGAGTGTCCACGTCCAGACCCACTACGAGGAAAATGACAGGCGTTAATTACTAATAGGTACTTATGCATTTTTATTTACATTTCAATATTAATTCCGACTTCGATTAGACATGCTACATACACGCATAATACGCACGGATAATGCCCGCGCCCATACTCTCAGCGACATTAAAATTGGGTCTGGGGAATGTTTGGCCCCTTGGATCGGTCTGTCCGTTTGCAAAACGTTTTAAAATAGTTGTCTGAATAACATATATAAAAATCAAGCATCAGAAAATAAGTGACCTTAATAATTTTTTTTCAGAGCTTTGAAGCGTCTGTAAGGTAAAACCGCCGAACGCATGTGTCTGGGAGTAATGAATACAGATTTTTAACGATATTGTGTAAAATATATGTTAAAATCAGCTATCAGAATTTAAGTGAGGTTAGCAGTGTTTTTATGTACCTTGATTAATTGCTACCTGAAAATTGGCCGTCGGGCCAAAGTAGCAACTAGTCAAATATCATAGTACACCCTACCACTAATCACTCGTATATATTTTGTCCATCAGAAAATGAGTGACGTCTGGGGGCTCTGGGATCTTGGACCAGTAAAGGAATAGTCTGGAATGGCCCGCTGCAAAAATCGTGAGGTTTTCGTAAATCGTCGCGTAGTGCCGAAATACTATTCGGCACTACGTACGGGACGATTTTTTTACCTTTTACTGTCTTTTCACAGATTTTTTTGTCTTATACCGGAATGTTCCGGTCATTTTCCCCAGGATATGTTATGTACCTCTTAAAGCAGCAAAAAGGAAAAATCACAGGACGTGTAGTGAGGAGACCCTTCGGAGCGGAATGTACAAAACGCAAAATGTAGGTACACCACACGCAACTTTGACGATGGCGCAATTTGACAAGGTGCAAGGCACACTTTAATAAGATTATATTAATTAAGCACACAAGCAGCTCATTATGCTGAATCGTGCTAATGAATCGGCAAATACTATCGGACTATTAGCAATTTGATAAGACAAAAAAATACTCTTAGCCTTAATATGTAATCTAGATGCGATTGCCTTTAAAAAAAATAGGTGCAAGCAATTGTCGACCAATTCAAGCAATTCTTGCATAATATTTATTAAATGTTTACATAGTCGTGATCAGTGATGTCTATAAACGCCTAAAAGCACATTTTTAGAGAAATGTCATTAAAGTCGAAAATTGCTTGCACCTATATTTTTGAATGTCAATCGCATCTGGATTACAAAATATGGCTGCGAGTAGTTTTTGACCTTATCAACTTGCCTATAGTCTTTTGTTTTATTGATCTGCATAGGTATGTTTTTTCGATGTTCATTTGTTTTGCCGTTCTTCATTTGTTTTGTCGATCGTCATTTGTTTCGCCGATCTTCATTTATTTAGTCGATTTTCTTTTGCTTAACCGATCTTCTTTTGTTTTACTGAACTTCATTTATTTTGTTTCTTCATTTATTTTGTCGATCTTCATTTGTTTTGTGGTTTTGCTCTAAGGGACAACCCACTCCTAATTCGTTTATCAATATCAATCAATCAATACATATAATAAAATCGTAACAGGTCGCTGTCTGTACATGGAAGACAAATAAGAAAAAATATTATAGGGGGGCTTTATGAACGCAATAGAACCCAAAACAATGATTTTTAGAATTTTTGTCTGTTTGTCTGTATGTCTGTATATCTGTTTGTCTGTACGGTTGTGCACGCTAATCTCAGTAACCGCTCAACCGATTGCAATGCGGTTTTTTTATTGTGTTGAAGTTTGCTCCAGTTAACATTTAGCGTTTGTTTTATGTAAATCGGTTTAGAAATAAAAGAGTTATAACACTTTTAAGAATCAGATATTTTGAAAATTTTAATTGTAGGGGTTTCTTTGAATGTGAGTGAACCTAAACTGGCGTGTTGGCTTAATCATAAAAGAGCTTAATGATTAAGACTGTTTTAAAATAGACTTAATCATTAAGCTCTTTTATGATTAAGCAAACAGGGCAGTTTCAGACGCTGCCTAATGACTCTGATGAAGAAATACCTTTCCTTTCATACACCTTATGTGACGTAAACGAAGTTGCGGGCTCAGCTAGTAATACATAATTATAAGAATAAGAATAAGAATAAACTTTATTGCACACCAATGTTAAAATTTCTTATATAGATATTACATTTCTTAAATGTACAGAGGGCGGCCTTATCGCTAAAAAACAATCTTTTTTAATTATAAGTTCGAAGGTACAAAATCTGTCGTCAACAGAATCAGTCGTAAGCAGAATAGACTCGCAGAATCTGTCTTAAACAAAATCTGACTTAAACCGAATGGGATATGGCGATGTAATGAATGAGGAGTGGGTTGTCCTCAGAGCAAAATGTCCACGTTGATAAAAACGACCTAACGTAGTGTAAGTCATGGGAGCAATGCGTCCGCAATTTTAAAGAGTCGTTTTGTCTAGAGCGATATGTCCTTATTATTAAATGACCGCTATTGAAATGGTAACGGGAGCAAAACGTCCTAAATATAAAAGGCACGTAATTAAAATTTTTGGCCGTTAAGTATTAGTTTATATTGTATTTTAATGTCGTAAAAGTATAATCAAAAACTATTCACTTCTTAAACTTAACATTTAACATGAAAATATCAGCTGTCAATATTTACAGCTTCTAATCAGGTTTTATTCCCCGCTACAACTATACGTTAACACGTTCACGGACAGTACGTCGAGAACCGTACATCCTGACTCTCATAATATGGCACTACGGCTGTAGCCGGTGATTTTAAATGTTTAAAAAGTGGAATTACGTTCACAGCCGAAGATTTTTGATTACACACATAGGAACGGAGTGACTCAGTGCCGTTTTAGGCTGTAATACAGACAGCTAGTGTCACATCAAGCACTCCGACGCGTGCACACAAGTTAAGTCTCTCACGCACACATTGAAGGACATCATGTCGTGACACTCCTTCTGTGGCCGGGGCGATCTACCTACTACCGGTTACGTCTTTGGCCGTTACTGCCGCAACACTTACTTGAAAAATCTAATAATATGGCAGTCCGTCCGCAGGCCTGATACTATTTTGTATGGAAAATTTGTGTGTCATATCACAATTTTTTAGGAATGGTTTCTGTCCGTGAACGTGTTAAGGACGCTTTGCTTTCATGGCATAAACAAGGGATTTTTAATTAGTGACAATTTACTTCAAATGCTTTTATATTTGAGGACTTGTTGAGGACAATTTGTTGCTTGGCCTTTTAAAATTGCGGACGTTTTGCTCCCATGCCCATGACTTACTACGATAAGGTCATTTTTATCAACGTGGACATTTTGCTCTGAGGACAACCCACTCCTAATTGGATCTAATCTATCATATGATGTAGATCTGTAAACTGTGGTTAACTTTGACAAGACGCACTCCGAGAAGGTGCTTTTTGAAGCCCTTTTGATCGAGTTACCTTAAACGCGAGATGCCAATGAAGATGTTCTGCCTAAAAATAAGATTTGTCTAAAAAGCTGTTTGCCGTAAGTGAGAAATGACGATGAAGCTCCATGTCTGAAATGTGAAGTCGACTAAATAAGCACATTGCCTAAATTTAATTTAACTAAAAGGCAGTTTGCCAGAAATACAAGATGACTAAGAGGTCTGTTTGCTCTAAACGAGAAAGGACAATGAAGCAGCATGCCTGAAATGTAAAATGACTAGGAAGCCGATTGCCTGAAATACTATAATAAATTTAATGTCTGCATAGCCTTAGCAAAATTGGCAGCGAAGAAAAGAAATACCTCCTTTTGTCGATCAAAAGGGGGTAATTCTTCTTTAAAAGTGAGATGCCAATTAACCGCTACTGGGACCACATTTGCTAATCTCTATTGAAAACTAGGCAGGTGTCGGGGTCGAACCCTCTGTGCTTTGTTGGATGGATCGGACAACGCGGATATTTTCCTACAATTTTTCCTGTTGGTTGGATTGATGATGAAAAAATAGTCACAATTTGTTATGTTATTATTTATCTAATAATACATTACATAAGGCATTTACCCGCTTAGGTATTTTACTTTGAAAACATTTTACTACTTAGGCATTTTGCTGCGTAGGTATTTAACCGTGTCCGTATGGATTGAGGAGCCATCCCTCCTTTTTAAATGAAACTCACTCCCCTATTTAGTATACAATAAAAAAATTATGTAGGTTAATTTTGGAATTTGTACATAAAACAGATAAAAAGTTACATCGATTTCAAAGTGGCACCTCAATCTAAACATCTGGATTGAGGAGCCACTTGAATTTCTTAAGGAAACTGATAAATATTATTGATTTTCTTTTTGTATCATTTAGTAGGCATTGTGTAGGGTACCCACTAACGATTTCCGCCCTATCCTACTGGATTTCAAGAAGTTACGAAACATTTAGTATGGCTCCTCAATCTAAATCATTGCATATGATTTCTCAAAAGAGAGATCATCAATTACTTTAATCGATTGAATTACAGTTTAGTACATAATGCTCTCGTGATTGTAGCTTAAAGGAATAACCAGGTGTTCTCGTTTTGATTTTGGCAAACGATGTAGATTTTGACATTTTCGTAATTTTTTATTGTTGATTTTCAAATTGACAGTGCCGATCGGTTCTGTTATCGAAACTGGGCCTAAACCTTTCCGTTCCAAAACGACTATAAATTCAACCAGTATTTTAACAGAAAAATATTAACAAGGTAAATTTCCTATATAATACGCCTTGTAGGGTGACCATAATTAATTCCTTTGTTCACAAGATTCCAACTTTCTCAAGAATCTTTTTAAACATCAATAAAAGTCTTCGCATAAGTACATTTTTTTTTAAGTTATTGCATAGCTTTTATCTCGGGCTGTGAGCGCGGTGACCAAATCAAGAAACTCCCTAACGAAAATAAAACCTTACACTCGGCTATTCTCGGCCAAACTCGATCACACTCGTGTATCACTTAAACGTGAGCGTTCGCATTTCGGGTTGGGGTGAGTGCGCTGGTGTGGGGTGGATTGAGGCGTGATGGAATGAGGTGGGTTTGGTGGGGTGTGGTACAGTGAAGCACAGTGAGGTACAGCTAAGTACAGTGAGGTACAGAGAAGTAAAGCGAAGTTCAGTGAGGTACACTGAAATACAGTGAGAATAATGAAGTACAGATGAGTACAGTGGAGTACAATGTAATACAGAAGAGAACAGTGGAGTTAAGTGGAGTGCAATGGTGTACACTGGTGTACAAATGAGTAGAGTGAAGTATAATGGATTACAGTGCTGTACTACACTGTACTCATCTGTTCTACACTGTACTCATCTGTTCTACACTGTACTCCATTATACTCATTTGCACTCCACTGTACTCATTTGTGCTCCACTGTACTCAACTGTACTTGACTGTACTCGACTGTAATCCTGTGACAATGACATGACCTGCTCGCAGAAGGAGGCGGCGCAGTCCCACTTACTCCCGCTGGAGAGCATGGCTCGCACCATGGTCTCGAGCGAGAGAGTGTCCACGTCCAGACCCACTACGAGGAAAATGACAGGCGTTAATTACTAATAGGTACTTATGCATTTTTATTTACATTTCAATATTAATTCCGACTTCGATTAGACATGCTACATACACGCATAATACGCACGGATAATGCCCGCGCCCATACTCTCAGCGACATTAAAATTGGGTCTGGGGAATGTTTGGCCCCTTGGATCGGTCTGTCCGTTTGCAAAACGTTTTAAAATAGTTGTCTGAATAACATATATAAAAATCAAGCATCAGAAAATAAGTGACCTTATTATTTTTTTTCAGAGCTTTGAAGCGTCTGTAAGGTAAAACCGCCGAACGCATGTGTCTGGGAGTAATGAATACAGATTTTTAACGATATTGTGTAAAATATATGTTAAAATCAGCTATCAGAATTTAAGTGAGGTTAGCAGTGTTTTTATGTACCTTGATTAATTGCTACCTGAAAATTGGCCGTCGGGCCAAAGTAGCAACTAGTCAAATATCATAGTACACCCTACCACTAATCACTCGTATATATTTTGTCCATCAGAAAATGAGTGACGTCTGGGGGCTCTGGGATCTTGGACCAGTAAAGGAATAGTCTGGAATGGCCCGCTGCAAAAATCGTGAGGTTTTCGTAAATCGTCGCGTAGTGCCGAAATACTATTCGGCACTACGTACGGGACGATTTTTTTACCTTTTACTGTCTTTTCACAGATTTTTTTGTCTTATACCGGAATGTTCCGGTCATTTTCCCCAGGATATGTTATGTACCTCTTAAAGCAGCAAAAAGGAAAAATCACAGGACGTGTAGTGAGGAGACCCTTCGGAGCGGAATGTACAAAACGCAAAATGTAGGTACACCACACGCAACTTTGACGATGGCGCAATTTGACAAGGTGCAAGGCACACTTTAATAAGATTATATTAATTAAGCACACAAGCAGCTCATTATGCTGAATCGTGCTAATGAATCGGCAAATACTATCGGACTATTAGCAATTTGATAAGACAAAAAAATACTCTTAGCCTTAATATGTAATCTAGATGCGATTGCCTTTAAAAAAAATAGGTGCAAGCAATTGTCGACCAATTCAAGCAATTCTTGCATAATATTTATTAAATGTTTACATAGTCGTGATCAGTGATGTCTATAAACGCCTAAAAGCACATTTTTAGAGAAATGTCATTAAAGTCGAAAATTGCTTGCACCTATATTTTTGAATGTCAATCGCATCTGGATTACAAAATATGGCTGCGAGTAGTTTTTGACCTTATCAACTTGCCTATAGTCTTTTGTTTTATTGATCTGCATAGGTATGTTTTTTCGATGTTCATTTGTTTTGCCGTTCTTCATTTGTTTTGTCGATCGTCATTTGTTTCGCCGATCTTCATTTATTTAGTCGATTTTCTTTTGCTTAACCGATCTTCTTTTGTTTTACTGAACTTCATTTATTTTGTTTCTTCATTTATTTTGTCGATCTTCATTTGTTTTGTGGTTTTGCTCTAAGGGACAACCCACTCCTAATTCGTTTATCAATATCAATCAATCAATACATATAATAAAATCGTAACAGGTCGCTGTCTGTACATGGAAGACAAATAAGAAAAAATATTATAGGGGGGCTTTATGAACGCAATAGAACCCAAAACAATGATTTTTAGAATTTTTGTCTGTTTGTCTGTATGTCTGTATATCTGTTTGTCTGTACGGTTGTGCACGCTAATCTCAGTAACCGCTCAACCGATTGCAATGCGGTTTTTTTATTGTGTTGAAGTTTGCTCCAGTTAACATTTAGCGTTTGTTTTATGTAAATCGGTTTAGAAATAAAAGAGTTATAACACTTTTAAGAATCAGATATTTTGAAAATTTTAATTGTAGGGGTTTCTTTGAATGTGAGTGAACCTAAACTGGCGTGTTGGCTTAATCATAAAAGAGCTTAATGATTAAGACTGTTTTAAAATAGACTTAATCATTAAGCTCTTTTATGATTAAGCAAACAGGGCAGTTTCAGACGCTGCCTAATGACTCTGATGAAGAAATACCTTTCCTTTCATACACCTTATGTGACGTAAACGAAGTTGCGGGCTCAGCTAGTAATACATAATTATAAGAATAAGAATAAGAATAAACTTTATTGCACACCAATGTTAAAATTTCTTATATAGATATTACATTTCTTAAATGTACAGAGGGCGGCCTTATCGCTAAAAAACAATCTTTTTTAATTATAAGTTCGAAGGTACAAAATCTGTCGTCAACAGAATCAGTCGTAAGCAGAATAGACTCGCAGAATCTGTCTTAAACAAAATCTGACTTAAACCGAATGGGATATGGCGATGTAATGAATGAGGAGTGGGTTGTCCTCAGAGCAAAATGTCCACGTTGATAAAAACGACCTAACGTAGTGTAAGTCATGGGAGCAATGCGTCCGCAATTTTAAAGAGTCGTTTTGTCTAGAGCGATATGTCCTTATTATTAAATGACCGCTATTGAAATGGTAACGGGAGCAAAACGTCCTAAATATAAAAGGCACGTAATTAAAATTTTTGGCCGTTAAGTATTAGTTTATATTGTATTTTAATGTCGTAAAAGTATAATCAAAAACTATTCACTTCTTAAACTTAACATTTAACATGAAAATATCAGCTGTCAATATTTACAGCTTCTAATCAGGTTTTATTCCCCGCTACAACTATACGTTAACACGTTCACGGACAGTACGTCGAGAACCGTACATCCTGACTCTCATAATATGGCACTACGGCTGTAGCCGGTGATTTTAAATGTTTAAAAAGTGGAATTACGTTCACAGCCGAAGATTTTTGATTACACACATAGGAACGGAGTGACTCAGTGCCGTTTTAGGCTGTAATACAGACAGCTAGTGTCACATCAAGCACTCCGACGCGTGCACACAAGTTAAGTCTCTCACGCACACATTGAAGGACATCATGTCGTGACACTCCTTCTGTGGCCGGGGCGATCTACCTACTACCGGTTACGTCTTTGGCCGTTACTGCCGCAACACTTACTTGAAAAATCTAATAATATGGCAGTCCGTCCGCAGGCCTGATACTATTTTGTATGGAAAATTTGTGTGTCATATCACAATTTTTTAGGAATGGTTTCTGTCCGTGAACGTGTTAAGGACGCTTTGCTTTCATGGCATAAACAAGGGATTTTTAATTAGTGACAATTTACTTCAAATGCTTTTATATTTGAGGACTTGTTGAGGACAATTTGTTGCTTGGCCTTTTAAAATTGCGGACGTTTTGCTCCCATGCCCATGACTTACTACGATAAGGTCATTTTTATCAACGTGGACATTTTGCTCTGAGGACAACCCACTCCTAATTGGATCTAATCTATCATATGATGTAGATCTGTAAACTGTGGTTAACTTTGACAAGACGCACTCCGAGAAGGTGCTTTTTGAAGCCCTTTTGATCGAGTTACCTTAAACGCGAGATGCCAATGAAGATGTTCTGCCTAAAAATAAGATTTGTCTAAAAAGCTGTTTGCCGTAAGTGAGAAATGACGATGAAGCTCCATGTCTGAAATGTGAAGTCGACTAAATAAGCACATTGCCTAAATTTAATTTAACTAAAAGGCAGTTTGCCAGAAATACAAGATGACTAAGAGGTCTGTTTGCTCTAAACGAGAAAGGACAATGAAGCAGCATGCCTGAAATGTAAATGCCTGAAATGTAAAATGACTAGGAAGCCGATTGCCTGAAATACTATAATAAATTTAATGTCTGCATAGCCTTAGCAAAATTGGCAGCGAAGAAAAGAAATACCTCCTTTTGTCGATCAAAAGGGGGTAATTCTTCTTTAAAAGTGAGATGCCAATTAACCGCTACTGGGACCACATTTGCTAATCTCTATTGAAAACTAGGCAGGTGTCGGGGTCGAACCCTCTGTGCTTTGTTGGATGGATCGGACAACGCGGCTATTTTCCTACAATTTTTCCTGTTGGTTGGATTGATGATGAAAAAATAGTCACAATTTGTTATGTTATTATTTATCTAATAATACATTACATAAGGCATTTACCCGCTTAGGTATTTTACTTTGAAAACATTTTACTACTTAGGCATTTTGCTGCGTAGGTATTTAACCGTGTCCGTATGGATTGAGGAGCCATCCCTCCTTTTTAAATGAAACTCACTCCCCTATTTAGTATACAATAAAAAAATTATGTAGGTTAATTTTGGAATTTGTACATAAAACAGATAAAAAGTTACATCGATTTCAAAGTGGCACCTCAATCTAAACATCTGGATTGAGGAGCCACTTGAATTTCTTAAGGAAACTGATAAATATTATTGATTTTCTTTTTGTATCATTTAGTAGGCATTGTGTAGGGTACCCACTAACGATTTCCGCCCTATCCTACTGGATTTCAAGAAGTTACGAAACATTTAGTATGGCTCCTCAATCTAAATCATTGCATATGATTTCTCAAAAGAGAGATCATCAATTACTTTAATCGATTGAATTACAGTTTAGTACATAATGCTCTCGTGATTGTAGCTTAAAGGAATAACCAGGTGTTCTCGTTTTGATTTTGGCAAACGATGTAGATTTTGACATTTTCGTAATTTTTTATTGTTGATTTTCAAATTGACAGTGCCGATCGGTTCTGTTATCGAAACTGGGCCTAAACCTTTCCGTTCCAAAACGACTATAAATTCAACCAGTATTTTAACAGAAAAATATTAACAAGGTAAATTTCCTATATAATACGCCTTGTAGGGTGACCATAATTAATTCCTTTGTTCACAAGATTCCAACTTTCTCAAGAATCTTTTTAAACATCAATAAAAGTCTTCGCATAAGTACATTTTTTTTTAAGTTATTGCATAGCTTTTATCTCGGGCTGTGAGCGCGGTGACCAAATCAAGAAACTCCCTAACGAAAATAAAACCTTACACTCGGCTATTCTCGGCCAAACTCGATCACACTCGTGTATCACTTAAACGTGAGCGTTCGCATTTCGGGTTGGGGTGAGTGCGCTGGTGTGGGGTGGATTGAGGCGTGATGGAATGAGGTGGGTTTGGTGGGGTGTGGTACAGTGAAGCACAGTGAGGTACAGCTAAGTACAGTGAGGTACAGAGAAGTAAAGCGAAGTTCAGTGAGGTACACTGAAATACAGTGAGAATAATGAAGTACAGATGAGTACAGTGGAGTACAATGTAATACAGAAGAGAACAGTGGAGTTAAGTGGAGTGCAATGGTGTACACTGGTGTACAAATGAGTAGAGTGAAGTATAATGGATTACAGTGCTGTACTACACTGTACTCATCTGTTCTACACTGTACTCATCTGTTCTACACTGTACTCCATTATACTCATTTGCACTCCACTGTACTCATTTGTGCTCCACTGTACTCAACTGTACTTGACTGTACTCGACTTTTGATTTTGGCAAACGATGTAGATTTTGACATTTTCGTAATTTTTTATTGTTGATTTTCAAATTGACAGTGCCGATCGGTTCTGTTATCGAAACTGGGCCTAAACCTTTCCGTTCCAAAACGACTATAAATTCAACCAGTATTTTAACAGAAAAATATTAACAAGGTAAATTTCCTATATAATACGCCTTGTAGGGTGACCATAATTAATTCCTTTGTTCACAAGATTCCAACTTTCTCAAGAATCTTTTTAAACATCAATAAAAGTCTTCGCATAAGTACATTTTTTTTTAAGTTATTGCATAGCTTTTATCTCGGGCTGTGAGCGCGGTGACCAAATCAAGAAACTCCCTAACGAAAATAAAACCTTACACTCGGCTATTCTCGGCCAAACTCGATCACACTCGTGTATCACTTAAACGTGAGCGTTCGCATTTCGGGTTGGGGTGAGTGCGCTGGTGTGGGGTGGATTGAGGCGTGATGGAATGAGGTGGGTTTGGTGGGGTGTGGTACAGTGAAGCACAGTGAGGTACAGCTAAGTACAGTGAGGTACAGAGAAGTAAAGCGAAGTTCAGTGAGGTACACTGAAATACAGTGAGAATAATGAAGTACAGATGAGTACAGTGGAGTACAATGTAATACAGAAGAGAACAGTGGAGTTAAGTGGAGTGCAATGGTGTACACTGGTGTACAAATGAGTAGAGTGAAGTATAATGGATTACAGTCGAGTACAGTCAAGTACAGTTGAGTACAGTGGAGCACAAATGAGTACAGTGGAGTGCAAATGAGTATAATGGAGTACAGTGTAGAACAGATGAGTACAGTGTAGAACAGATGAGTACAGTGTAGTACAGCACTGTGGAATACAGTAAAGCACTTTTTACTTACTTTGCTTTGCTTTGCTTTGCTTTGCTTTGCTTTGCTTTGCTTTGCTTTGCTTTGCTTTGCTTTGCTTTGCTTTGCTTTGCTTTGCTTTGCTTTGCTTTGCTTTGCTTTGCTTTGCTTTGCTTTGCTTTGCTTTGCTTTGCTTTGCTTTGCTTTGCTTTGCTTTGCTTTGCTTTGCTTTGCTTTGCTTTGCTTTGCTTTGCTTTGCTTTGCTTTGCTTTGCTTTGCTTTGCTTTGCTTTGCTTTGCTTTGCTTTGCTTTGCTTTGCTTTGCTTTGCTTTGCTTTGCTTTGCTTTGCTTTGCTTTGCTTTGCTTTGCTTTGCTTTGCTTTGCTTTGCTTTGCTTTGCTTTGCTTTGCTTTGCTTTGCTTTGCTTTGCTTTGCTTTGCTTTGCTTTGCTTTGCTTTGCTTTGCTTTGCTTTGCTTTGCTTTGCTTTGCTTTGCTTTGCTTTGCTTTGCTTTGCTTTGCTTTGCTTTGCTTTGCTTTGCTTTGCTTTGCTTTGCTTTGCTTTGCTTTGCTTTGCTTTGCTTTACTTTACTTTACTTTACTTTACTTTACTTTACTTTACTTTACTTTACTTTACTTTACTTTACTTTACTTTACTTTACTTTACTTTACTTTACTTTACTTTACTTTACTTTACTTTACTTTACTTTACTTTACTTTACTTTACTTTACTTTACTTTACTTTACTTTACTTTACTTTACTTTACTTTACTTTACTTTACTTTACTTTACTTTACTTTACTTTACTTTACTTTACTTTACTTTACTTTACTTTACTTTACTTTACTTTACTTTACTTTACTTTACTTTACTTTACTTTACTTTACTTTACTTTACTTTACTTTACTTTACTTTACTTTACTTTACTTTACTTTACTTTACTTTACTTTACTTTACTTTACTTTACTTTACTTTACTTTACTTTACTTTAATTTACTTTACTTTACACTGTACTTCAGTGTACCTCACTGAACTTCGCTTTACTTCTCTGTACCTCACTGTACTTAGCTGTACCTCACTGTGCTTCACTGTACCACACCCCACCAAACCCACCTCATTCCACCACGCCTCAACCCACCCCACACCAGCGCACTCACCCCAACCCGATATGCGAACGCTCACGTTTAAGTGATACACGAGTGTGATCGAGTTTGGCCGAGAATAGCCGAGTGTAAGGTTTTATTTTCGTTAGGGAGTTTCTTGATTTGGTCGCCGCGCTCACAGCCCGAGATAAAAGCTATGCAATAACTTAAAAAAAGTTGTACTTATGCGAAGACTTTTATTGATGTTTAAAAAGATTCTTGAGAAAGTTGGAATCTTGTGAACAAAGGAATTAATTATGGTCACCCTACACGGCGTATTATATAGGAAATTTACCTTGTTTTTTCTGTTAAAATATAATGTACACTCTTTAACTTGCATATAAATGATTAATAGGAATACCTACTAAATGCTGGTGCTTCTAGATTTTGATTTCATAGTAACCTAGGGTAGAAAAAACACATTTACTTTCTGCAAACGTATGGATTGAGGAGCCAGAACAAACATGTTGTAATACCAAATGTATGTTATGTACATCACCATCCTTAAGCTACAATCACGAGAGCATTATGTACTAAACTGTAATTCAATCGATTAAAGTAATTGATGCTCTCTCTTTTGAGAAATCATATGCAATGATTTAGATCAGTGGTTCCCAAACTTATTTTGTCTACTGCCCACTTTGAGAATAAATATTTTTTTAGCGCCCCCATTTTTTCACCTATTTAAAAACCACTATAACTTCAAATTAAATTAATTCATTATTGTGACCTATATATGAGACGTTGTGTAAAAAAAAAACTATATTATGTATATTAACAGAGAATTCTAAACGAAACTTTTACTATAACCCGCAACTTGAAACCTGAGCGCAGTAGGTAACATACAACGGCGCTTAGGTCTCAAGTTAACTCTTACGGGCTCCACCTGCCAATAAGAATGATTATTGAAACGCAACTTTATAGTATTAAAACAGAGTATCTTTTATTAAAAATATAACTAAAATAATCAATCCTTATATAAAAACTAATGTGAAGGATGAATCTGATGCTGTTTAATAAGTTTGTTGATATCAGGCTCCAATTTACTCAAGAACAGTCGCAAGTCGCCACGTTCGGTAACAAGCAAACGATTTCTCTTTTTAGTAAGCAGTGTTGTCAGTCCCGGGACATCCTTCCGAGGGCTTACCCGGGACTCCCAACCACAGGCTGTGAGGCGTTACGTGAGGTTTTTTAGTCGGTAAGAGTCCGGCATAACATCCTCTGAGGATTTTCCCTCACGTAAAAAAAAAAAAAAAAAAAGCAGTGTTGTCACAGCACTAAATCCACGTTCACACAAATATGACGATGGAAATGCTATCAAGAATCGTTGAACGATTGACCACAATCCAGGGTACAATTGAGGGATCGGTTTTTGAAGCCAAAATTCTTGGTAACCATTTTTGAACTTGATTTTTATTTCCTCGTTTGTTGTCAATTCTATAAGTTCTTCTTCCAGCTGAGGTGACATTGCTGTGTTGACATTTGAAAACGGATCCAACACCCAGTCTGGTATTTCCAAGTTCAAAATGTCCTGGTATCGTTCAGTGAAGTCAATGTGGAGGTTTTCCAAATGTTGGCAGTAGGCAAACAATTCGTCGTTACTGCATGATACTGATAAATTTGGAAAATTGTGAAACTCACGTCTGCCCAGATTCTTTTTGTGTAGAAGCAGTTTGGCTGCGAAAGCAGCAACGACGTTTTTTGTTTTAATTAAATTTAGTTTATCGCCTTGCAGTTGGAGATTCATGTCGTTAAACAATTTATACAGGTATGTCATGTAAGCTATATCATTCGTTGATGTTATGAGCTTGTCATGCAATTCTGTATCTTTAGTTTCCAAGAACTCTATAACAGAGTCAAACAGGTTGTAAAATCGAGTCAGACAATTGCCTCTTGATAGCCAACGAACTTCAGTATGAAACAACAAACGGTTGAAATCCTCGTCATTAGTAACACAAAGCTGATGAAATAATCTATCATTCAAAGAGCTGTTGCGGATTTTATTGACTGCTTTGATGACATATTGCAGTGATTAATATAGTTTTTCACTTAAGTTTCTAGCAACTAAATGTTGTCTATGAATAACGCAATGTACACCAAGGACATCTGGAATTTTATTTTTTAAGTACGCTATGAAGCCTTTATGGCACCCTGTCATAGCCGGAGCGCCATCCGTAGCAACTGAAATAATATTTTTCAAAGGAATCTCTTTCTCATCGCAAAACTTTTCCAATGTATTGAATATGGTTTCACCTTTTGTATCGGTCTCTAAATTTCTAGCAAATAATAGTTCTTCACATATTTTCTCATCTTTAATAAACCTCACGTAAGACAACAACAATGCTTCATTAGTTGGTAAAGTGGACTCATCGAGCTGAATTGACAATTGACTTGGCCTCAGGTGATCGCACAATGATTCTTCAATGTTTTCAGCCATTTCATCAATTCGTCTTTGCACAGAATTATTACTCAAAGGAATTTTTCGGATAATATCTGCGGCCGGTTTATGAAGCACAGTAGTTATTACTTCATTTGTTGCTGGCTATATTAACTCTTTTCCGATGTTATGTGGTTTGCCTTTTTGAGCAATTAACAAAGAGATATTGTACGAAGCTCGAAGTCCGTCGTCATCTTGCTTAGCAGCCGCCGAAAATAGTTTTACTACACTTGGCTGAGTATTATGCTTCTTCTCTAGGTCTTGAAAAGATGCTACATTCTTGTCTTTCTTATCTGGATGCATTTTATTCAAATGATCTTGCAGCCTTGAAGGCTTCATTGCTTCATTCAAAAATGTTTTTAGACATAGAAGACACAAAGGCGACGACCGGTTTGTGGAATTTTCAATAAATCCGAATTTAATATATTCCGCAGAGTATTCCCGTCTCTTCTTTTTTACTTCCCATATTGTTTTGCTTTGAGAAATACGTTCAACTTCACGAGTAGAGGAGGCGTAAGTACTGCTCATCTATTGCGCGCGAGACCACAAATGAAAATAAAATAAATATTACATTGTTTATATAGGAATGCTTAAGCAGCACGCACCGCAGGAATAAAAGAAACATGCATAAACTCGTTTATCTCATTCGAAGCTCAATCGTACTCAACAAGTCCGAACAAGCATTCAATGAACCAGCCGACTGATACAGGAATGCAAAATTCGGGTTATTTAACAAAAACTTGTTAAAACATGATAGATAATCTACGAGTACTAAAAACTATTAATTTTTTCTATATTAAATAAAATAGGACAGATATATGAACTACGCGAAGAGAAATATAGAACCGAGTTTGAGCAATCTTTTAATTCATATTAGTTGATGTTCACAAGTTGTTGTTGTGAGTCGAGAGCTCTTGCAGTTGTTGTTTAAGAGGCCTCTTAGCTAAATAAAGTTACAAATCACCCCCCGCCCGCCCGCCTCTACACAACGCCCCCATTTTCTTCTGGGTCTCTTACCGCCCCCCTTGAGACCTGCAGCGCCCACAAGGGGGCGTTATCGCCCACTTTGGGAAAGACTGATTTAGATTGAGGAGCCATACTAAATGTTTCGTAACTTCTTGAAATCCAGTAGGATAGGGCGGAAATCGTTAGTAGGTACCCTACAGAATGCCTACTAAATGATACAAAAAGAAAATCAATAATATTTATCAGTTTCCTTAAGAAATTCAAGTGGCTCCTCAATCCAGATGTTTAGATTGAGGTGCCACTTTGAAATCGATGTAACTTTTTATCTATTGGATGTACAAATTCCAAAATTGACCTACATCATTTTTTTGTTGTATACTAAATAGGGGAGTGAGTTTCATTTAAAAATGAGGGATGGCTCTTCAATCCATACGGACACATTTAACCACTTAAATATTTTGCTTCATAGGCAACGACTTTAGGCAATGTGCTTCTTAGTCGACTTCACATTTCAGACATGCAGCTTAATCGGCATTTCTCACTTAAGGCAAACAGCTTTTTAGGCAAATCTTATTTTTAGGCAGAACACCTTCATTGGCATCTCGCGTTTAAGGTAACTCGATCAAAAGGGAACCCTAGGTGCATCAATCATGCTGCGGATTAGTCCGTTAATCCACCCATAAAAATCCACCCCTTGGGTGGATTTCCGGAATTATATATTATTAATCAAAATAGTCCGGTAATCCACCCACGAAAATCCACCCAAGGGGTGGATTTCCGGATTTATATATTATTAATAAAATTAGTCCGATAATCCACCCATGAAATGGGTGGATTTCGAAGATGGACAAAACACATGGAGATCAGCAAAACAAATTAATCAAAAGAAACAAATGAAGATCTTCAAAACAAATGACGGTCGTATAAACAAATGACGATCATAAATCAAATTAAGATTGGCAAAACAAATGAAGATCGGCAAAACAAATTACGGTCGAATAAACAAATGACGATCGAAAAAACAAGTGAAGATCGACAAAACAAATGACGGTCGGATAAACAAATGAAGATTGACAAAACAAATGAAGATCGACAAAACAAATGAAGATCGACAAAACAAATGAAGATCGACAAGACAAATGACAGTCGGATAAACAAATGAAGATCGACAAAATAAATGACGGTCAGATAAACAAATGACGATCGAAAAAACAAATGAAGATCATCAAAATAAATGAAGATCGAAACACAAATGAAAACCGATAAAACATATGCAAATTAATAAAACAAAAGACCTAAGTATGAGCTTTGAGTTTTGTGTTTTGGGTTTTGAGTTCTGAGTTCTGACTTTTGAGCTTTCAGCCTTGTTGATTTTTGAGGGTCAAAAATTACTTGCAGCCATACTTTGTAATCTAGATGCGTGTGCCATTCAAAAAAATAGGTGCAAGCAAATCTCGACCTTAATGACACTTCTCTAAAAATGTTCTTTTAGGCGTTAACAGACATCACTGATCATGACTATGTAAAAAATAAATAAATATTACGCATGTTCATAAGATCGAGAATTGCTAGCACCTATTTTTTTCAATGGCAAACACAGCTAGATTTCTTCTATTTTATATATATATTTTATTATATTTTCCTTTTTGTGATTGTTATTTGTTTTGCCAATCTTCATTTGTTTTTGATCGAATCGAATAAACAAATGACGATCGAAACAACAAATGGAGATCGACAAAACAAATGATGGTCGGATAAACAAATGAAGATTGACAAAACAATTGAAGATCGACAAAACAAATGATGGTCGGATAAACAAATGAATATTGACAAAACAAATGAAGATCGACAAAACAAATGACAGCCGGATAAACAAATGAAGATCGACAAAATAAATGACTGTCGAATAAACAAATGACGATCGTAAAAACAAATGAAGATCGACAAAACAAATGATGGTCGGATAAACAAATAAAGATTGACAAAACAATTGAAGATCGACAAAACAAATGATGGTCGGATAAACAAATGAATATTGACAAAACAAATGAAGATCGACAAAATAAATGACGGTCAGATAAACAAATGACGATCAAAAACAAACGAAGATCATCATAATAAATAATGATCGAAAAGAAATGAAAACCGATAAAAAATTTGCAACTTAATAAAACAAAATACCTAAGTACCTATGAGCTTTGAGTTTTGGGTTTTGAGTTCTGAGTTCTGATATTTGAGCTTTCAGTCTTGTTGATTTTTGAGGGTCAAAAATTACTTGCAGCCATTTTTTGTAATCTAGATACGTGTGCCATTCAAAAAAATAGGTGCAAGCAAATCTCGACCTTAATGACACTTCTCTAAAAATGTTCTATTAGGCGTTAACAGACATCACTGATCATGACTATGTAAAAAATAAATAAATATTATGCATGTTCATAAGATCGAGAATTGCTGGCACCTATTTTTTTCCATGGCAAACGCAGCTAGATTATTTGCCGATCTTCATTTGTTTTCCGATCGTCATTTGTTTATTTGACCGTCATTTGTTTTGACGATCTTCATTTGTTTTGCCGATCTTCATTGGTTTTTTCGATCGTCATTTTTTTATCCAAGCGTCATTTGTTTTGACGATCTTCATTTATTTTGCTGATCTTCATTTGTTTTTTCGATCGTCATTTGTTTATTCGATCGTCATTTGTTTCGACGATCTTCATTTGTTCTGCCGATCTTCATTTGTTTTTTCGACCGTCATTTGTTTAGCCGATCTTCATTTGTTTTGCCGATCTTCATTTGTTTTTTCGATCTTCTTTTGTTTTTTTTTTGATCTTTTTTATTTATCATGAATAGATCTGGAAATCGACCCCTTGGGTGGAATTCCGGACATACCATAACATGTAATTCCGGTTATCCACCCCATTGGGTGGATTTTTTGGGGTGGGTTAACGGAATAATCCCATGCAGCTTGGGTGAGACTCGTTTGTCACAGGCAACCTGCCATTCTGAAGGTGGCCTTTGACCTTTCGGTCCATTAGGTCCCATGTATCAAAAGGTCCAGAGTGTCAAAATGTTCAGTTCTACAAAATGACCGATATTGAATCGTCCAGAGTAACAAAATGACCGGAGTATCAAAATGACCGGAGTATCAAAATGACCGGAGTATCAAAATGACCGGAGTATCAAAATGACTGGAGCATCAAAATGAAAAGTATGGTTTATAACTTAAGGCTTTAATTAGAATTAAAAACTTAAAAATTTGAACTAAAAAAACCGCTCTCACGGTATAATTTGTGAATTTAAGGCTTGAAACACTTAAAAATGCGCTCTCCGGTGTAATTTGTGAATAAGGCTTGAAACACTTAAAAATTGAACTTAAAAATACGCTCTCCCGGTATAAATTTCCCTCCGGCACGTTACGTCTTATTCCCGGAATGTCCAGTCGGTTTTCCCTGAGATAAGAAAATGGTTTGAGTACAAAATAAAGTAGTTAAGTTTACTTTTGACATTTTGACACTGCGGACATTTTGTAAAACTGGGCATTTTGACACTGCGGACATTTTGTAAAACTGGACATTTTGACACTGCGGACATTTTGTAAAACTGGACATTTTGACACTGCGGACAATTTGTATAACTGGGCATTTCGACACTGCGGATATTTTGATACATGGGACCTAATGGACCGAAAGGGCCTTTGACAAGGTACGCTGTCAAGATGCGCTCATTGACAAAGTGCGCCAACGTTGTACTTTGACAAATTTGAAACCGGTGCGCGTTGACAAGGTGCACTTCGACAAGTTGCACTTTTAACAAGGTGCACTTTGACAAGGTGCACTTTGACAAAATGCACTTTGGCAAAAGTGCACCAAGTGGTTCTTTATGACAACGGTGCACTTTGACAACTGGTGCACGTTGACAAGGTACACTTTGAAAGGATGCATTTTGACAAAAGTGCACTAAGTTGTTATCCTTTCGGTCCATTAGGTCCCATGTATCAAAATGCCCGCAGTGTCAAAATGCCCAGTTTTACAAAATGTCCGGAGTTTCAAAATGTCCAGTTTTACAAAATGTCCGGAGTGTCAAAATGTCCAGTTTTACAAAATGTCCGCACTGTCAAAATGCCCAGTTTTACAAAATGTCCGCAGTGTCAAAATGTTAAAAGTAAACTAACTACTTGATTTTGTACTCAAACCATTTTCTTATCTCAAATTTATACCGCAGAGCGTATTTTTAAGTTTAATTTTAAGGTGTTTTAAGCCTTATTCACAAATTATACCGGAAAGCGCATTTTTAAGTGTTTCAAGTCTAAAATTCACAAATTATACCGGGAGAGCGCATTTTTTAGTTTAATTTTTAAGTTTTTAATTCTAATTAAAGTCTTTAAACCAGTCATTTTGATACTCCGGTCATTTTGATACCCCGGTCATTTTGATATTCTGGTCATTTTGATACTCCGGTCATTTTGATACTCCGGTCATTTAGATACTCTGGACGATTCAATATCGGTCATTTTGTAAAACTGGGCATTTTGACACTGCGGGCATTTTGATACATGGGACCTAATGGACCGAAAGGGTTGTTATATAGGACAACGGTGCACTTTGAGCACTTTCGACCAAGGTGCCGCAAGCGGACATGGCTTGCGGCCTACTGCCGAAACGTCATCTACTTTTCTATATTTCCTATTGCATTACAACGAGGAGCATTCCAATAAAAAACAATATGAGCAACAAGACGACACGCTTTATTCAAACATCTCCGCAAGGAACTTTTTTCAAATAATCACTTTTGACATAAATATTACCACACTGCCACAAACACTTTGGACAATCCAGCTGGGGTGTAGCGACCTGCGGGTCCTGCATATTGACCCAGCCGCAATACGCATCAAAACCAAGACCCGAAGTCATAGATAGTTTATCCAACTCATTCAAGTTTTTCCATTTTTTCAGGACTTTCTCGTTTAAATCTCTCTCATGTAGGTATTTTGTCAGCTTTTCAATTTTTTCAGCTGCAGACACGATAGAATTTTCCAGATTTGCTGATTCTTCGATGGCATTGCTTGACTCCGGATTTTCTGACACCTCTGTCCGGTTTTCAAATGAAAGGTCCCAGGTACCGACGGATTCATCCGCGATAGACACTGCCGGTGTCGCAGCTGTGAAAATTTTTCATATTCAGGTCTTACGCACCTACAAGGATAAAGGCATAATATAAAAAATCACGTTAGAGAACTAATTAGGATGCTTTAAAATTTCCAAAAGAAATTAAAGAGTCCATTGAGCATTTTGAAAAGTCATTTTGAAGATTGGCTGGACATTTTGTACGACAATCAAATCGGCCTATCGAAGTCCACCGCTGGGCGTAGGTTTCTCTCATAAATTGGCTTTTACTATTGGCAATATACCATCAGTTCAGAGACTACTACATAGGTATTCCAAATTAGAAGCTTTTTATTTAAGTGTCCATGCAAATCTCCAGAGCAAAGGTACATAGAGAACTATCATGCATTTAAAAACCTTATCTCAAAAGAAATATGAAAATGTGTAATTACCTACTCACATTTCTTAGGCTCATTACTCTGGAACCATTCCTGGGGCCCAGTTCCACACCTGCAGTAGGGAGGCTGCTGGCCCTGCATCAGAAAAATGAAGGGCGCATTCTCCCGGTTCCCAGAGAGGAACTCTCGCATATTCTCAGCAAACTGGGCATTGTTCTGCCACTGCTCAAAGCAGTTCTTGAAGAACTCTGAAGGGTTATCCTTGCTCCTGTTCAGTACGTGCTTATTGAAGCACTCCTCGCAGAATACTTGACCGTAGTAAATCTTGAGATTGTCTTTCGGAATTGTGTGGCAGAAATCTGGAAGTATGCTCATAATTTAGGTCTGAATTCAGAAGAATATAGGGAACTTGTGCTTTGTTAACATTCAAGCAGGGTTTAACAGGTTCAAGTCAAAATCTATTGCTGACTAGGACAGAGGTCGTGCCGGTGGCGTAAGGAGTTGTGTGGAAGATCAATAAGTTACTAGCACTCCTTGTAGAGAGCAATATTAATATTTGGGTCAATTGTCAAATCCAGGTAGCTTTGCATACGGTTCAGACCCAGGCAAGGTTTGGAAGCTACTGGGAAGACCGCGACTTTGCAAACTTAGGGTAGAACGTCCACCCGCCAAATGAACCGACGATCTGGTCGCAGGCTGGAACTGGATGCGGAAGACGCAGGACCGTATGTTGTGGCGTAAATTTGGAGAGGAGTGGACTGCCATATGCTGATATGATTGAGAAGACACTAAAAAGTACTTACAGCATTTTGCACATTGCGGATGGAAATGCTGTCCGCCAACGTCAACCTTGTTGTTCTCGTCCACGGCTTGTAGGCACCGAGCACAGATACATTTCTTAGGGGGTTCCTCCTTCTCCTTGCTTTTATTGCTAGTGTCCTTTTTCGCTTCATCTATAAAATCAGTAAACTTAAGTTCAACACATTCTGTCCGTAAGTTTATTTCACCAGCAAGAGGCGCCTGTTTACTACCGAGACTGACGCAGGCAGTGTTCATAAGCAATGACACTCGCCTCCAAAGATATCGATTGCTCCTAGAGACATCCAGTTGGTGCAACTGGCGACCGAATAGAGCCACATAGGTACAATAACTACAATCTACATTACAATAAGTACCTACTGAAGCTGAGCGCAAGAATTCTCACGTTGCAATACGCGAAAAACCCTGCATTGAGAATTCTTGCGCTAAAATATAATCTGAAAAGCCCTGCAGTCAAAACATTTGGTCGGAGGGAGACCTATTATAGTAAAGATCACTTGGGAAGCAACTGGGAAGACTCCGATGTCCAGCAAAACCTACCCTTGTTGTCTTCTTTGTCCTTTTCTGAAGTTGCCTCTTGAGGTTTAGCACCAGGCGCCCACTGCATCCACCAGCTATTAGAATGGATGCGAGGGTTCTCTCCTTTAAACCTCGAAAGCACGTGAGCTTTGAAACAATCGTTGCAGAAAACGTGGCCGTAGAACATCTTCAGGGAGGGAGGAATTGTTCGGCATACACCTTTAAAAGGAAAAAAAATATGCCATTGAAGACTATTTTACGTTTTAGGCTCGTGGTTTCGAGTATTTCGAAGAAAACTGACAATTATAAAGGTGGTAGAAAAGTTAACGTTCGTCGTTACCGTAATCTATCGTGATTTGCAACACTAGACACGCTACAAGCGCTGTCGACCTCGGCATCTACGAAAATTGGCCCGAGACATACTAAGCATTACGAACCTCTTTCTGAACTAAGATAACAGTAAGCCCCTTTTCACACGTACCGGTTGGCGGGTAGCCGGTGCCGGGTACCCGGTAGCTGTGTATGGCATTACCGGGCAATCACGCCGGTACGTGTGAAAGCTATAATACATGGCCATGTACTTCGCCGTCTGCCGGATAGCCTGCAACCGGTACGTGTGAAAACAGGCTAAAGCAGAGTTTACACGAAGCCAGTACTGCTGGCGCCAGTCCCGCAGACGAGGGTAGGGTAGGAAAATGTTACATAGCCTATGTTACACTTAAATTGTGAAAAAGTATTAAAATTTGTTCAGCGACGATTTTGGGCTCCAAATTAAAAATCAAAATCAGCCTATAGCAGTCCACTACTGGACGTACGCCTCCCAGATTACGCCACAATACACGCTCCTGTGCCTTCCGTATCCAGACACTCCCCGACCTTCTTGAATAAAATAGCATAATTTTTAACTTACAGCACATGCTACAGATCTTATGAAAACTCTGGCCTTCAATATCCACTTTATCATCAGGGTCAATGGGAAGGAAACATCTTGCGCAGAAACATTTCTTCGGAGGTTCCTGAGCCTTGTCCATGTTTTAAAAACACGTTAAAATTTTGTTCAGTAAAAAAAAATATAAAATGAAAATTAAACTTAAATACTATTTGAATCAGCAATTTTATTCCATGGCAGTGCAAGGGACGGTGGAAAATGAATAAATGCGTTTTCGGAACAAATTTGGAATGCCAGAAATAAGAAGACGCAATTTAAAATTTTATATTTTTTTCAATGCCGTGTTCTGTGCTGACAGTTCTTCTATAAAGGAATCGTACTTAGGTAGATACATCCTTTTTAGAATACTTAATACTTTTTTTATTTATGCTACTGAGGTGGTGGACAAGCATCCTGATGGCTTGTGGTTACCGTAACCAATGATTATTTGTAACAGAAGTCTCGCGCTGCCGACACCCTATATAGTCATGCCGAAACAGACAGAACCAGGCTGTGGTTAACTGCTTTTGAAAAATCTCTGGTCACCCTTCTCCTTTTTTTTTAACATGAGGGAAAATCCTCATGGATGCTATGCCGGACACGTGTTAACGCGTTACGTGAGGTTTTTTTAGTCGGTAAGAACCGACTAAAAAAACCTCACGTAACGCCCAACAGCCTACGGTTAAAAGCCCCGGGTAAGCTCTCGGAAGGATGTCCCAGAACTCCCAACAGACCCACGGCCGCCACTGCGGCCTCGCCTAGGGCGTGGTTCGGGTGCTATCCCACGTCTTTGGGGGGTTTCAGGTGTGATCCCGCTTCTTTGCGTGAGTCCCTCACGTCACGCTGCCGTCATGGGCCTACTTCTGTAAGGATGCAGAGCAACCCTCTCACCGTCCTCAGGTCGCCCTTTTCCTTCAACTTGGTTAACAACTATCATGATGCTCAAACGAGGAATCCGGACCAATAGCTTAATCAATGGCGTAACTTAAGTAGGTAGATAACGTCAAAGGGCAATGACATTCCAGCCGCTGGGGTAGCTGGTTGCCCGTGCTGGCTCCTTGCCAGATGACTACAATGTTGTGTTTGTAACATAGAGCAACACAAAATATACACAAAAAATACTAAGTACTTACCACCTCCTTTTCAAAGTCGGTTCAAGAAAAAAAATGTGTGCGTGTACTAGTACACACGTAAGAAGTGAAACTTCTTCATAACCTTATTTTTCAAGCCCAAAAGCCCAAAAGCCCAAAAGTCCAAAAGTCCAAAAGTCCAAAAGTCCAAAAGTCCAAAAGTCCAAAAGTCCAAAAGTCCAAAAGTCCAAAAGTCCAAAAGTCCAAAAGTCCAAAAGTCCAAAAGTCCAAAAGTCCAAAAGTCCAAAAGTCCAAAAGTCCAAAAGTCCAAAAGTCCAAAAGTCCAAAAGTCCAAAAGTCCAAAAGTCCAAAAGTCCAAAAGTCCAAAAGCCCAAAAGCCCAAAAACCCAAAAGCCGAAAAGCCGAAAAGCCCAAGAGCCGAAAAGCCGAAAAGCCGAAAAGCCGAAAAGCCGAAAAGCCCGAAAGCCGAAAAGCCGAAAATCCGAAAAGCCGAAAAGCCCAAAAGCCGAAAAGCCGAAAAGCCCGAAAGTCGAAAAGCCGAAAAGCCGAAAAGCCGAAAAGCCGAAAAGCCCAAAAGCCGAAAAGCCGAAAAGCCCTAAAGCCCAAAAGCCCAAAAGTCCAAAAGCCCAAAGTCCCAAAGTACAAAAGTCCAAAAATCTACAAACGACATGCTATCCCTGGATAAAGTACTCTTAATTCGAATCCACCGTGGTGGGGACGAAAACAAAGATGGCGCGTAACGAAGAAAAACACGTGACGTGTAGGGCTTGAACTCCGGAATTTCGGAATTGACATAATTCCGGAATTCCGATAAAATCCAATATCGTTCTCAATTCCGGAATTGGCGAGATCAATACCGGTATTTCGATATTGAAAAAAATAAAAAATATTTTCGCTTCTTTAGTTTCGTTACAAACAAAAATGTAGATTATAAGCTTATGCAATTTAATTACCTTTAATTACTACAATGTTGATAATTTAGGATTTCTCTTTTAACAAATTAATTCGACTATGTCTAAATACCCAAGTGTTAATCATTTTATTTGATGATATTTCTAAAACCTACTAAGAATGTAAATCCATAAAATTAATGGTATTTGATAGAACACATACTATTTAAATAATAATAATATGACGTTTTTGTATTTTTTTTACATTTAGACTTCATGTTATAGTGCGAACTTAGACTTAGCTCTGACTTATGCTACGAGTTAAATTTAACTTTGATAGAAACGCTGTAAGAATTTGACAGAGGTCTTGCTCAGCATAGTTCTAGTAGTTCTGATGGAACTCATGAGGCCCGTACCTTAATATTAGGGGCAAACTTTGCCCCAAGGCGCTCCACTGACCCAGAGTGAGGAGGGTGCTGGGTTCCCTGTTATCATCAAGGCGAAGGAACATATTCCGTCGCACATGGCTCCGTCTCAGGCGCCCGACGCTGATTACAGCGAGAACGACGTGCCCGAAGTCAATGAAGGTGAGTTAGGATCGACTGTACTGCGGCTTAGATTCCGCACGGACCGTGTCCCTGGACCCTACAGCATTCCAGGCCGAGCGTGGGTCCTGCATGGCTCTTGAGGATCTCGGGCCTCGAGTGATGGGGCTCTTTAGTGCACGCCTCGAAAAAGGCCAGATTCCCAAGGTCTGGAAGACAGGGAAACTGGTTCTGATCCGAAAGGTAAGGTGGTCGGCAGTCTACCCATCCGGGGATCGGCCGATCGTGTTGCTCCGTTGAGCACCTACGGCCGATCCCCAACAATGATACGCTCAAGGAGCTCCTTGAACGTATCATTGCACAGCGCATAGTCGGGCACCTCACACGCATGGGCCAGATCTGGCGGATAACCAGTTTGGTTTCCGTCAAGGGCGCTCCACCGTGGAAGTAACATCGTAGGGTGAGGTGGTGTTGAAAGCGATGCATGGCGATGTCAAGAAACACCGGCATCGCCTTCAACACTTTGCCCTGGAGCTGCGTTAAGGAGGCGCTTATTAATCATGGAGTGCCTCCCTACTTCCGTCGAATTGTCGGGGCCTATATTTCCGAGAGGGCCATAACTTAACCAAGCTGGCTAGGGCCCAGCCGGGTCAGCGAGATACGTCGTGCGGTGTTCCGCAGAGATCAGTCTTAAGACCGCTTCTGTGAAACATCGGTTACGATTGGGTGCTGCGTGGTCCGTTACTCAGAGGCGGCATGTCTCGAGGAACTGGCAGCGAGGCAACTTGCGTCCTTGTTTAAATAAATTAATTATATTTCTAATTTATTCTTTTCTGGTGCAAGGAGGCGCTGGAGCGGGGTCATAGGCCTACGTCTCCAGAAATCTACGTTCGGCAGTTCCAGCTCCACAAGGAAACCGTGGAGACCTGGACTTGAGCAACAAACCAAATCGCCACATCACATCACACAAGGGGGAATCGCTGAATCGCCACAATCACGGCGGTCAGACCGGTCATGGGCGAGTGACTAGAGAGGAGCTACGGTGCGGGTGCTCTGTCCTACCGGTTAGCGGTTGTCACAGATGCTTACTGGGCACGGGAGCTTCAGTAAGTATCTGTGAAGAATACACCGGAAAACCACACCTGAGTGCCAGCACTGCGAGGAACGCAGTGAGGACACAGTACTTCACACATTAGTGGAGTGCACAGCGTGGGCTTAACAGCGCCCGGTCCTCGTGGTAGGTCTGGACGTGGACATTCTCTCGCTGGAGACCATTGCGCGAGCTATGATCTCCAGTAGGAGTAAGTGGGACGCCACTGCGTCTTTCTGTGATCAGTTAATGCGGCGAAAAGTAATCGAGAGAGACCGCTCCCTCCCGAATTCCGCATGTCTTTGCCCAAGACTATCGGCCTCCATAATCGGGGGCCTGAGGACGGTGGGAGGACTAATAGCCGTCTTTACAAAAGCACGCCCAAGACGAAAGCGTGACGTGAAAGTTTCACGCACGCCACACGCCCTGAGATGCGGGTTAACACCTGAACAAGCCCCAAATACGCGGGATAGCACCCGAACCTCCTAGGTGAGGCCACAGTGATAGTCAAGGTCTGTGGGGTATCCTAGGGTCATCCTTCTGAGGGCTTACCCGGGCCAACCGTAGGCAATACTTAGAATACGTGTGGTTTTAGTTGGTTACGTTAAAATAAGTAATTTTACTGGGAATCAAAGTAACTAGTTTATCACTAATCACGTAGGACCGTCCGCTCCCGTTTTTTTTTTTACATATCACTATTTTGTACAAAACGAAACTTGATTGAGTTCCGGAATTCCGGAATCCCGGAATTCAAATACTGAATATCGAAACCCAATTCCGGAACTGAAAAAGCGTCCGATATTCAAGCCCTAGTGACGTGACGCTAATTTTTTTCCAACGCCGATAAAGACTTGTTAGTGATCTTAAGTACGAATAGATGGCGCTATTATAAACATTTAAAAATCAAATAAGCTCAACACTATTGAAATAACGAAACGAAAAATCCAACTCGATTGTAAATTAAATGACGTAAGCGCTTCACTATTGTGTTGCCTATGTGTGTTGTGTTGAGTTGTTTGTTATCTTTCATGTTTTTATCAAAAAAGTGATGTTTGTGAACTTGTATAGGAGTAAATCTACGTTTATTTAGTGGTAAAGTGGATCTATTATCTTATCTATATCAGTTTATTTGCATAAAAGTGATTACGAGATAGTTACATTAGGTTATAATGAACGACGACCGTTGTGTTTTGTCCGCTCATGTTTTAAAGTATTTATGATAGAAAATCTACTGTTTTTCAGCTGATGAAGTTACTATACCGTAGATTATTCATGCGTTTATCGTATGAACAAGTTTAGCAATACCCGGACCCAATATTTTCGTAAATAATACCGCCTGAATTAACACAGGTAGCTTAGTACAGTACTGTCAAACATGTAGGCTAACTTTTTTCTCGTGATGTGACCCCAATATTTTTCTATCAGAGCTTTAGCCTTTAGCAATGTTAACTGTAAACTCAATAAGCGTAAAATATCTCAACATTCCTTGAGTTTACTACGTTATGCTCTGTCTGTTCTAGTAGTATATGATTAAGTATACTTATTATGATAATTAAATGCAAATTAATAATAACAAAGTCGTCAAACTATATAAAAGTAACTATCTTACTCGTGTTATTGTTGTAATAGGTCATTTTTGTTGTAGTTAGGAAACCACAATAAAAAAAGAGTCAAAACCTTTTCTAACTTTTTTTGAAGGTCCATTTAAAAGTTGTGTGACACTTTAATTACACTGATAAAGCACAGCACGTCATAAGAGCAAGGTAACTTATCATGTTAACTTGCTCTTATGACGTGCTGTGCTTTATCAGTCTCAAACTTAGAAAAACAAATAAGTCTATAGAATTAGCAATATTACTGACCTCTCTAATTTTTTAATATAAACCTATGTCACTGCTTTTTATCTATCACAGCCATTACTACATCATAAATACTTTGAAGTTTGACTGCCTCGTTGGTCTAGAGGTCGAATTGTGTGACTGTGGTTCACGAGGTCGTGGGTTTGATTACCACCAGAGACAAAATTTGCGTGACCCATAAATGGTTGTCTCAAGAGTCTGGGTGTTTTTATGTATTATAAGTATGTATTTAAAAGTAAATAAGTATTAATATCCGTGGTCTGATACCCGTAACACAAGCAGGTTATTCCTAGCTAAAAATCGATAGCTCTTATCATAGCAAAACTTAGTTACTATCACTGTTATCTTTATGGCCTCTATGCACAGCAGTAGTGGAGTCATAGAATAGAGTTGTTAGGCATTTTAAGCTTGTTATAATAAACTTTTTAGGTTCCATTCTGTCTGTAGTCTGTATTTGCAGATTTGTGTCACAGAAAAAATAATATTTGTATGTCATGTGTCTACATACATTCAAAAATGTTTACTATTGCTGTTTTTGATACGGAAGTGGAACCCTTGAAGACCACTGTCACAGTCTGTAAGACTGTAGACAGTGGTCCTCAAGTTGGCCGTCAATGATGTGCCTCTTCACGCTCCGCTTGAAGAAGTTAGGATTTTAAGAGGAGGGAAACACGTGCGCTGGCAGGTCGAGGTTTTATGGTTCGACAGAGAAACAATCTTTTGAATAATTGTGATAACATCTGAATGTCTGTTGTTACAGAATGGTCCACCTGGATGTTAAGAAGAAAAAAATGTCCCGCCATGAGAAAGCGAAGAGTGGCTTTGTAAGTACTTGGCATGCTTTTATAATCATCTTTATTGCTATCGGCAGAGACTGTTTTGAAATCTATCTATCTATACTTATTATATGCGGCACAATCGACAGACTATCCGTGGCGCAGTCTGAGAAAATTCGGCCGATTGCGAGTCGGACTCACATACTGAGGATCCCGTACCAAAAAACGGAAAAAAGTCACGTTTCCTGAATGGGAGCCCCCCTTAATCGCCCCCTGCCCTTTTTTTTCTGTGTTTGTTGTCATAGCGGTACAAGAAATAGGTACATTATCAGTGAAAATTTCAGATCTTTACCTACCACGATTCCTGAGATACAGCCTCATGATCGACACACAGACAGACGGACGGACAGCGATGTCTTATGAATAGGGTTTCGTTTTTACCCTTTGTGTACGGAACACTAAGGCCGGGACTCTACCAAAGCGGAGATGTGTGCAGTGTGCTGCGTGCTGTGCGAGAAGAGATGTTTTTCAGCTCGGGGGCCTCCACCATAGCGGAGAGGTTGTATGCTATGCGAGAGAGATGTGTGGTGTGTGGAGTGCTCAGTACACATTCTGACACGAAAGGTAGACGATGTCGCTATTATTACAATAAAAGTATCTTCTTTTATTTGAAGAAGAAGAAGAAGAACTACTGTCTGAATAAGCAGAATTGAATTGATTGATTAGGAGGGCTTAGCTTCCATCGCGCCATACAAATATTCCACATCTCCGCATAGCGATCTCCACTGAAGCTAAGCGGAGAGGAGATGTATCAATAACGCATTTCTATTGGTTGTTTAAAAAACATCTCTACGCTCGTCTCGTCTCCGGTTTGGTGGAGTCTCGGCCTAAAAATCAGCAATGGCCAATGAACGACGAATGGTCTCTATCAGCGCCGCAGAATCGACCGCACAAAAGTCTGGTCTGCGCCGTCCCTTTATAAAATTACCGGAGGACTCATTTAACTGTCGACGCCGCTAATATAAAAGCTTCATTCAGCCGCTTAAATAGAAAAAGGTTTCAAGCCATTTACTGTAATATGGTAACTAAAGAGATCTTGGCAGAGCACCCGAAACACCCTTACCAGTAAGTACATATCTACGAAATCATAAAATACAGGAGTGTCTCGGAACATCGCGTGTTTAGAGTTGCTAACTTGCTAGACGAAGGGTATGTTGTACGGTCTGCATAACAATTTTTGTGAAATTGCCATCTGATATATGTTTTTTGGTAACAAAGTTTCCTGTTATAATTTTTTTTTGATAATTCATTTATTCATAACAAAATAATTTGTGTAGAATTGTAAATAGGAGAGACCAGCAACAAACAAAAAATTAAAATAAATTTAAGTAATTATGCATACATTGCAAATTTCTTAATTAATTTAAACAGAATAATAACTATCAACAAATGTAGACGACTATCTAAATAAAAAAATAAATAATAAATGTCATAAAAATATACCAATGTTAAAGTCGCAAAATGTCCCAATAAAAATTCAAACAGAAAAAATAAATTACAATAAACAGAATGTCAACGAAAAAAAGACGATTTTTGTAAAATTAAAGTCTTAAATTCCATTTTTTGTAACTTATATGCAAATAGCATTATTTTTTTAGTGAACTATAATCACACGGTCCCTATCCGTCTGGCGCCTGGCGCATTTCAACTCCTCAGAGATAGGTCCCAGTTACACTTACTGACAGCCTTCGTGCATAATATGAAGATACTCGGTACCAGCTTCAACAATCACAACGCCTACTACGCCGGCCTAACAGAAATTTTAAGAAAATCAATTGTGACATGCAGTATAAAATCGAGTATGTAAAAACAAAAAAAAAAGTATACAATCAGTGTTTTTAACCATTGTCCGGTACCCATAACACAAGCAGTTTAATCCTAGCTTACGTTGGGAACAGATGGTGCTGTGTAAAAATGTTCGTAAATAAAAAATGTTGTACTTATTTATTTATATCATTTCCGAATTATAATAAATCTTAACTTCCGTAAAAAGTTGCTCGATTCACTACTTAAGAATTTAGGCATTACCGCATCGACCATGAGACCGCTGTGCCGGAAAAGTACACACGGCATTGACCGTCAGGCGCTGTTTGCTTCTATTATCATATTTTAATAAAAACATTTACAAATATTTGTTTTGTCGCGATTTTGTTCTTCACTTTAGTGGTTGTTTCCAACATCTCAACCTTGGAGAACGAGGTTACTGACTGGTTTCTAAGAGCTGCAGTGATTTGTCTGTTTTATGTTGTTAGCATTCCAACCCCTCTAAAGGGAGGCCTGGAGTTATGCTTCCCAGGGCGGACCAGGCACTCCCGGCCGTTACAAATAGATGGGCACCGTGTGGTTTTAGTCGGCAGGAGTCATAGCATCCACGAGGATAATACACGTAAAAACCCTCTACTGTACTGGTGCCTACACCATATTTTGTCCGGTTCTACTTGTACCGAGGCCTCAGAAACTTTGATGGAACTCCTTATACTCTTGTATGGTAACGATTATCCTGCTTAATTTTCAATTCCTTCTCGTTGATTCTTTTGTAACTTCGCTACTTTCGAGAATCTTGGAGCGTATATTGAACCACTGCCCGGGTTCCGATTGCTCTGGCTTATTACTCGATTAGTTTGGATCATAATTCATAATGCTTTGTTAAATAAAAGTATATATAAGGCCGGCACTGAAATTGGTTTATTTGATCTGGGAACTATTTCCCATCTAATACAAGATCTGCAGCAATTATCTATACTAGAAAATAAACACTTACTTAAGCCTTAATTAAGGACACGGATCAAGTTTTCAAGCTACAAGCCCACGAGTTCGCGAGCAGTTTGTGAACTCGATCCGTTCCATCGAGCTTTTTTAGGGTTCCCCAAAGGGTAAAAACAGGACCCTATTCATGAGACTTTGCTGTCCGTCTGTCGGTCTGTCCGTAATGAGGCTATATCTAAGGAAACGTGATAGCTAGAGGGCTGAAATTTTCACAGATGATGTATTTCTGTTGCCGCTATAACAAAAAAAGGGAGGAGTAAGGGGGGCTTCCATACAACGAACGTGATTTTTTGCCGTTTTTTGGCACGGAACCCTCTGTGCGCGAGCCCGACTCGCACCTGGCCAATGTTTTTTTTTTTTTTTTTCAATCTTATTTTGGCTATCTTATTCTAAATCGCTTTTAAACTCGTCAGCTAGGAGCTTGCAAACTCGCTCTCTGTGATTGAGGCTTTAAATCCGTAAAACCCCAGTAAATCCCAACATGTTTTAGAATTATTAGCATCGAAATTGATCAAAAGATAACGAAGTCCATATACTCATTAACTCACATTATAAACTTGCAAGTGACTCATCATTATTTTCCGATAATCAAATATTTACTTTACATGCTATCGGTACTTCAGATAACACGAATGGATTAGATATTTTTTCAGTCGACACTCAGACGTCCTGTCTCTACTACGTTCTGTAACGATTTTGTTGACGTTACTTTTTTTACAATGTAATATTACCAGTGTTTCGCTTAATAAAAAAGTGTAATGAAGTGTAATGTTAACGTTCTTAATTTGAAATTCATTCGAGTTCAGTGTTGTTTATTCAGTAGCTGATTTACAAATTCAGTGCAATGCATGGAATGTGCCCAGTGATTTGATTAATTTTCCTTTTATGTGAAAAGTTTTATAGTTAGCGAGTAAATCAAGATTTCTAAGTGTTTGATAGGCACACACACCATTTTATACTAACTTTTTTTAATAACCGGATATAGGCTTATGCTCATTCCACGCCCATATTTTACTGGTCGTCTTTTTTTGACGTGTGATAATGATAATCCTCACGGATGTCATGTCGGATTCGAACTAACTAAGCACGCGGTCTCTTTCTAGCAGCCATGGACCGGACGCCCTGGATACCAGGAAAAAAATAATATCTAAAGACACGGGCCGTGCAAAAGGGTCCACTTGCATCCCTCTAGCAAAATATACTATAAAAAAAATGCTTGGCAGGCAAGAAAGTGCATAGCAATCTATATATATAAAAATCAATGCCACTTTTCGTTGTAATTTTATAACTCAAGTACGGGCTCACCTATCCAAACCAAATGATTAGGCTTTGTTCGAACTATTAAGTAGATGGTTTATGTGAAGTTTGCACAAAATCGGTCGGGCGGTTCTTCATTTATCACGCAAACGAAGTTGCGCGGGTCAGCTAGTATTATATATTTTATTATAGTATGTGTAGATAGATGCGGCCGTACCCCTCTGGAAATAATCCTGGCGGCGCCTATGCTATTAAAAGACTCATAAAACATAAGCGCCCGTCTGGCTGGGCTACGGTGTCCCGTGTTACGACGAGTAAGAGTACAAAATTCGCCACCCCAATACATCCCGAGGGTGTCGTAAGAGGCGACTAAGGGAACGCTTTCGCAAAACGATCCATTGCGTAGAAAAGGAATACTCGAAATGAAACCCGGTTGACAGTAAAATGACAATCGTTAAGCCAAGTTGAAGGCCTTATGGGCGGCTTGAAAAATTTCAACTGCGGGTCGCGGGGACCTGCGCCTGTCTATTTCAACACGGCAATGGGCTCACCACCTGTTACGTGAGACATAAAACTATAAGGAGAAATGTGGGCGAGTATATGCCTCTGCCTACCCCTTCGGGGATGAAGGCGTGATTATATGTATGTATGTATGTATAAAACATAATCACGTGTGCTGTACGCGAAAACGAAGGGTTCTCCGTGCACGAATCCGACAGTTGGTACTACCTTATCTCTATGAATTGTCATGTTCACGGTCGCCGGTAACCGCTTAACATCAGCTGAGTGAACAGAAATTGCCTCTACAAGTTCCTCGTAGGAATGTTCGTAATTCGTACCTACTTATTAACTCGAAAGTATAAATAAAAAGCTTATCTATTTAAAGGAATGTTTAGGTATGTACACCAACATATCCGTGGCCTTGACAAGGTCGGTTATACGACACAATGGTGATTCTAGCATAGTAAAACCTGTGATTCTAGTTACGACGTTAAATGTGTACCTACTGTGCTCTACGGCTTCGCCTACGACATAATACAAACCCCGTAACACCCGTTGAACCCATACCTGCCTGTATTTACAACTAGCTGTTGCCCGCGACTTCGTGCGCGTGAAAATTGTTACAATGCCAATTTGATTGCTCTCTGCTTAGCCCCTAGGATATGTAGCGTGATAATATATAGCCTATTTTAAGACCCTACCCCTCGGTAATGTTTGTGCAAAATTTGAATCAAATCTATTGAGAACTTTTCGAGATCCTTCCGGACAAAGCAAAGCAAACAGACAAACAGATAAACAGACAAAAATTTTTCTAACTATATTTTCGGCTTCGCTATCTTATGCTGAACACCCAGCGAGTATATTTTTTTAAATATTTCCAATGTACAGTTTTGACTTTTCTATCATTTTATTATATGTATAGATTTACAATAGTGTATGGAAATATGCCAGATTTTTGACATTAATTTATTACTGTTTCACTCCCTATTGTCGCATGATGACATGTAGCATATGTTTCGAAGAATTGGGCTTTCTAATAGCAATTAAAAACGGGTCACTAGTTACAGAGTTCATCGATTACAAACAAAATCTTTTCTTTTCGTTTTTTTTAACGTGAGGGAAAATCCTCATGGGTGCTATGCCGGACTCCTACCGACTAAAAAACCTCACGTTACGCCCAACAGCCTATGGTTGGGAGTCCCGGGTAAGGCCTCGGAAGGATGTCCCAGGACACAAAATCTTTTCCTTTTATTTTAATTATTTGAATAGATTTGATGATATTTGATTAGCTGATTAGCGCCCAATGCTGGGCTTAGACTGTTCCCAAATATTGCCTCAATAACAGTTCGATCTTGTGCCACACGCTTCTAGCAGATTCCTGCGTCCCATTTCAGGTCCTGTCCCACTTTGTGGAACGCTTACCCACGTCGCAAATTTTTCTATGTGACCTTCATTCGAGAACCTTTACTACACTAAAAAATTATATGGCCCAATTTGATGAACCCCATACAACTAACAAAAGCAGTTCTTACTCCGTAAACATTGATAGTATACAATCGCAATCAATGGAAAGAAAATGCTGTTTGCAACGGTTGCGTACGAGTTGCGTAATCGTTGCTATTGCAATGAAACTTTGTCGTCCGGCGTGTTAATCGTTTGTAGTGATTTTAAATCGATTTTCAAATCGTCGATGTAGGTAATCGAATAATCGATTGACACATATTTTTGTTGATTGATTTTTAATTCCAATGTTGTCTTATAGCTATGGGATTTAGTAAGAACAATCGATACTATTTCTCGCGTCGGATATTGAATTCCTTTTCAAAGTTCTAGGGTTTTAAAAATTTTATACATAAGCGAAATGCGCACCTATAATTTGCCACGTAAAGGCCAAGCCCATTGTCGTCACTCGACACTATATTTACAACTCAATCTCAGCACACAGAGCCTAATTTTTTTTTTAATTTTCTACGTTTATTTTATTTCTTTGTGACTGATCTAGGTATACAGAAAATCAGCCTAGCATAGCTGGACGCAGACCCCTCGCTCAGATATATTAAAAAAGAATGAAAATAATTGAATCTATTTTGCTGACCATACTTAGACTATTAGGCAATGAGTTTCAGCTCGATTTCTATTGTGTGTGACTGGCTAACACCATCTAATTGAATTAGGAGAAAATATGGTAGGGTCACCTTTGTTGCCTGACGCAAGACTTATTAGTGGGTGAGGAATCGTGTGGTTTATGTCACTCGAAATCCGTCAAGACTTACTGAAGATGTCTACGCGCTAAATTTAGAAGATCATTTCTCAGTTGAACCGCGGCTGATCCACCTATCCCACTACTTAGCTATTCCACCTGGGAGGGATAAGTGGAATATTTTTCCCACTCTTCCCACCCGGGTGTCATTGTTGATGATGATGATTATAATATTAATTTCGCTAGCGGCTGGGCCCTGGAGTGGGAAGAGTGGAACTGAAATGTTGCTCATAACTCATAACCCACACAAGTGGGATGAGCGGTGAAATTAATCTTCCAGATGGGATAGGTGGACAAATCCGGAATAGCTTTGTCTCACTTTTCCCAACCCACAAAAATATTCCACTTTTACCTCCCAGGTGGGATAGGTGGAACAGTCGAACCATTGTAGCGAGGAACGCCCTGCCAGTGCAAGTGTTTTGCCCGCCTTCCACTGCGAGCGAGTCGGACCCATTACGGACTCCGCTATACTCGTAACGATGATTTTCGATACATGTCATGTCCACTTTGGTGGAAGGACATGTATGAAAATCGTCGTTACGAGTATAGCGGAGTCCGTAATGGGTCCGACTCGCTCGCAGTGGAAGGCGGGCATTAGCCTTCCCTCCTCTTACAACACCCGGTTCTTCAAGCGGAGCCTGATGGGGCCGCTTAGCTTTTTTTAATTTCTCTACTTCGCCTTGTAAATCACTTCTTTCTTTTTCCATAATCTTGATTTGATTTCGAATTCTAGCTATTGTGAATGTTGACTTTGCATCTTTAATTCTTATTTCTTCTTTAAGATATTTCCTTCTTCAGATTGACAACCTCATCTTTGTCTTTCCTGTTCAGTCTTCCTCTCATTTTTCTTACATATCGATCGTACATTTGTTTCTGCTCATTGGGCCACCAGCTTAAATGTCACATTGAATATTCTTGAAGATTGTGAGAGTGGTCTCATTCAATTCGCTAGAGCCAAGAAAAGAACCCCTTTTTGTGTTTTTAGTTTCGTATGAGTGTCTTTCCGTACTTATAAGAAAGAGCCATTTCATGAAATCGCAGTCATCTCTTGGAAGTACATATTTTAACATTTTAGTTCGCTGTATTGCATAGAAGCATTTCTTTCTGCATCCAGACTTTCCTTGCAACCTTTTTAAATCTTCGATCCATCTGACTGGTGTATCTATTTCTTTAAATATGTGCCTTATTATGTTTTGGATTCCTTTTTAACAGGCCTCCAATCAGATTCTGATAGTATTGTATGTTTTTTTTTTATTTTTTTGTAATCATAACTTCACTTTTAATAAACAGATTTCTTTTGTGAAGGTCTCTAAGACAATTTCGTTGTGTTTTTTGTTTACAAATGTTTAAATTACTAAACAGTTAGAAACGCAATTTAGTGTAACAGTAATGCATTAAAATGTAATAAAAACTTATTTCAATAGAAGCAACGAAAGTGCCAAAAGTGTAAACAGTGGAAAGCTATAGTATCAGCCTATCCCTATAAGAGAACAAGAAAGCCGTGAGATCGTTCTCACCGGACTACCCCTCTCTAACACGTTTATTGTGAAAGTTCAATCCGATTGACGTTGTCATTTTTGTTTTATTTCAAACTTTGAACAGATGATCCACGTGACCAGTTTAATGCGACAGATTCACAGACTATAGCCAAAGTCTCGACATAAGCCCCTATGCACTCTATTTTATAGAGAGGAGCTAAAACAGATATTATGTATAAAATACAATATGACGTACTCAAACCAAGTTACTTCATTTGGAAAACTTATGTGTAATAATCTAAATTTGTTTATTGTTGTCATAAACAGTAGTCGTTTAGTTCTAGCTGTTACTTACTATCGTTGTTGATATGACATCAACATGTTGTCATAGCTAATAAGCAACAGCGTCTGTGCAGAATTCATAGGGGCTATTTATACTGTCGAAGTTTGATGGTAATTCATTTAAAAATAGCTTATACATTTCATCTTGCATATAAAGTCTAAATTTCGACCTGGATACTTCGAATCGGGAAGTCAAATATACTTTTGTAAGATGACTTCTATGTCCGTGGAACATTCTTCGGGTCTTCGAGCACACAGGCACAAAAATATCAATGTGTGGTTTATTCAGTACCAGTCTGATATGCCAACCTCTCACAAGCTCGCAGCGATGCTGCTCCAGTAGAATTGAACTATGGCGCCTGTCAGCCTTTTCTGGTGTCACCTTTGCCGATTTGTAAATGTGATACTACAACTCCTCCTCCTTTCCTGCTCCTACTACTACTGGCCAAAAGAAGTAGATTTCTGTCAGTCAATTTTGTTCCAGTTTAAATATTTCTTTATTAGTAACATTAGTTCAATGAAGCCTAAATAAAAAGTCATAAGTTTAGTTACGATTGTAGGTATGTGGTTGGTACTTTTAATTATAAAACTAATTCCAACACCTCTCGCTTCCCTGTAGAGGGAAGTGCTGAAATTTTAAATAATTCAAAGCCAGAATTGTTCAAAAAGGCTATAAAAACATTAAACATCACAGTACACAGCATCATAGAGAAAATAATAGACCAGCGTGTATTGATCTTAGAAAATTAGTCATCATTGAATTCCAAATATCGGAAGTCAATTCACCAACAGCCCGTACTGAAACGTACCTCATAAATACAGATATTTACAAAACACATAGTCCAAATAATGCATTTCATCTAAACGTTACGTAAGGAATCGTCATTCAATAGATTTTGTTAGTAAACAATCTCGAACGTTCTTACTGACTAGTAGCGGTGTAAACCTTATTGTGTACGGTGGACTGCGTGTACGCTGGGATTATTAGTGATCATGGATTCCATATTGCCTAGTGATGTTGGTGTTTCACGATCAACGAGGTGAACTATGGAATGCTAGTTATTGACAATTGCTAAATGTTTCTGTTTAAATAGTCACATTCTTCTCGTGTGTTTTGTGTTGAACCAATTTCGTGTTGGAATTTGAATTGGTTTTTTTGTTTGTCACAAGATTTGACACTTTATCGAGGTTTTTAATGTGTCCGTCAAGATTAGTAAATAGTTGGTATATGTTGTTTGCAGTTTGCCTTGAGTCAGTCGTGATATTGTTAATATTATTTCCGTAACGAGGAAATTCGACAGGGGGCTCTGGACGAGAAATTAAATATTTCTGGTAGAACTGACAGCTAAAAGATTTCCAAGTGGAGAACGTGTACTGGAAAACGCAGAGTGGATAAACCATCTGCAAAGTGAACAGACGACCTAATAAATGTCGCAGGACCCTGCTGGATGCGGCCTTGGCAGGCTTAGATGGTATTAGTAGACAGAGAGAGATTATTGAAGAGAGTAGTAGGTAATCTTACTCTGTTTGTAAAATTATTCATACTGATAAGGAGAGCTGGTTAGACCAGCCAGTAAATGCTGCAATTCTCTTGAAAAAGTCGGTGCTTATTTTGAACAGTTTTCATTCGCAGTGCTTTGAATTTAGATATTTTTGTCTCACTCAACAATTTAATATTGTCAAATGATAAGATAGAGAAGCAAAATCAAAAATAATTTTGAAATTCCTCAACTATATATATCTTTCCAAGTATGTTTAGCGCTTATCTCTTATCAGATGCGATATAGTATCTGTAGATGGGTGCTCCATTTAATATGTCACAACTTTTGCTACAATAATTTGCTTTTTGTTTGGATTCTCCGTTTTAATTCAATGTAGTTGTGTGTGATTACATCTCCGATTCTCCCCGAGTTCAGCATCCTTGATAGTGTATCGGTTCATACCGTGTTTGTTTCCTAATTGACACATAATATTACAAAAACCACTTATAGTAATTACCTCAACTTGATAAGTGTCGCTATTTATCACCTAGTATTGTAAAGTTCCATCAAATCTACATCGAAATTCCCTTCTTTGCTTCACTGGGATTGGCTTTCCTACTTTTACGTTCTCATGGACCACAGCATTTCCAATGGGACCATAGGCAGTCAGGTTATCCTCCATGACCTCGTTCCAAGATTTTAGTTCTTTTGTCTGGCGAATCGATATACCAAAATGCTTACTTATCACATCAAATTATCTGGGTAGTGCCCAGTAAATGAAAATTTATGACAGAGTTATTTTTAGTAAGTTTTATCATAGTGAAATTAATAATATTCATTTTACAGTACAGTAGAATAAAAATAACAAAATCAACCTATAGTGTTTAAAAGTTTCAAACAAATTACATATGGTGCTATTAAAAACAATCTAAAGATGTTCAGTGTCACAGCAACGCAATTTAGTGTAACGAAAACGCGTCACAGTGTAATGAAAACGCAATGTGGTGTAATTACTTTTGCGATTGAAACTTAGTGTAATGTGAAGTGTAATTAATTACAATGACTGAAAGGAATTACAGCAGTCTGCCGCGGCTGAAAAGGAAGGAGACATGGAAGAAAAAAGGGGTAAGCTTTTTTGAAATACAAAATGTGTGTGTGTGTCTTTGTCGTTTATCTAAGCACCCACTCAAAGTATCAATCAATTTAGCCTATAGCAGTCCACTGCTGGACATAGGCCTCTCCCAAATTTCGCCACAACACACTTTCCTGTGCTTTGCGCATCCAGTCAATCCCTGCAACCTGCTTTAGGTCGTCGCTCCATCTGGCAGGGGGTCGTCCTACCCCACGTTTACCAAGTCGCGGTCTCCACTCCAGAACTCGCTACTCTCATACCAGTCTGGTAAAATTAGACAAACTCGCACTGAAAATAATTATATTCGCAATTTTGCCTTCAAGACTCGGAAGAGGGGTGGGGGAGGGGGTTCGTTTTAACCATTGGCAGTCGGTTTGCGGGATATTTGCTCTGTTGGGTCATTTGCCATCTTCGTAATAACTTATTACCGCTAATTTAATTTTATAGTGAACTAGTTTCCCTCTGGGTGAGGCCGCAGTAGCGGCCGTAGGTCTGTTGGGAGTCCCGGGACATCCTTCCGAGGGCTTACCCGGGGCTCCCAACCACAGGCTGTTGGACGTTACGTGAGGTTTTTTAGTCGGTAAGAGTCCGGCATAACATCCTTTGAGGATTTTCCCTCAGGTAAAAAAAATAAAAAAGTGAACTAGTTTAGTATTAAAGTTTGCGGGATATCTACCATGTAAGTGGTTTTTGTTACATGGTAGATATCCCGCAAACTTTAATACTAATGTCAGTGACCATGAAAGTTTAAATACCTATATTGAACTAGTTTAATTGAAAAAAAAGATGCACTTCTTCTACATAACACATATGAACTTTAAATGTGTCTTTCTCATCACAACAAGTTCATCCGTTTGCGCAATTTTGTTTTTAAAGTGGTACAAAACGTATTTATACAGATAAAATGTTTCTAGCTAAGATGAGATCATTAATGAAATCACCTTGTCATTGTAGACTCGTTGCCATTGAAATTGTAATAAACACTTTAGTATTTATTGGTGTATAACTTAGTCTGGTGCTATTGAGAGCTGTATAAGGTGATAGGAACTACGTCTTATTGTACTTCCCCGAGAAAAACATTAAGCTATGCTTCTCTATTCCTCGCTTTTTTTAATGTGAGGAAAATTCTTCAGTGATGCTATGCCGGACTCCTACCGACTAAAAACTCACGTATTCTACCTAACAGCCTACGGTTGAGAGCCCTGGGTAAGCCCTCGGAAGGATACCCCAGGACTCCTAGAACAACTAACTCAGGTGGGCGGCATCATTTTGGCGAGCTTAATATAAAATGATTGTATAAAAATAAAAAAGCTCCTAGAAGAGTCGACTGGGTGACCCAAGGGCTGGCAGTTTACTCTCTTAATAGGTATTGCAATTCAAAGGGGGAATGCTGCCAGTCTTTTGGGCACAATACCACGGGGGCCTTATTTAAGTTTAGTTTAGATAGTAATAATGTAAATATATGTACATATATCTATACTTCTATACTAATATTATAAAGAGGAAAGATTTGATTTTTTTATACCACTAAGGTGGCAGACAAGCATACGGCCCACTAGAAGGACCGGTGGTCACCGCTGGCTATGAACGTTTGCAACACCGGAGGCGCCACACTCGCGCTGCCGACCCTAATTGTTTGTTTGCACGAATAGGCTCCGGAACTACTAAACCGATTTGAAAAATTCTTTTTATTTGTTGGGAAGCTACACTATCCCCGCTGAACATAGGCTATATTTTATTCCCGTATTCCCACGGGAACGGGAGCTACGCGGGTGAAACCGCGTGACGTCCGCTAGTGTAATAATTATGTTTCACTGTAATTTTAGCCCCTCTCTATAGAGTGGAGAGGGGCTTATGTCGAGGCTTTGTCTGTAGTCTGTGACTCTGTCGCGTTAAACTATGTCACTAGGTCACGTAGATCATCTGTTCAAAGTTTGAAATAAAACAAAAATGACAAAGTCATTCGGATTGAACTTTCACAAGTAACGTGTGAGAGAGGGGCAGTCGGGTGAGTACGACCTCACTCACTGCTTCTTGTTTAACAATAAATAATTATACCTGGTGGAAGGTCTGGTAGTCATAGGCTCTTGGTTTTATAAGGTGCGTGCTCTCAATAACAGCAATACACATATATGGTAGTGGTATCAAACAATGTCGACCTCCTGGAATTGTATGTTGTTACTGATAAACCACCTTGGCAGTAAACTAGGGCAAATTGTGAATAGATTTCAGAGTTAGTACTTATTTAATTGCTAACGTGTTTCTGCCACTTTATATCGCTGCTTGGTAACAATGCCATTTTGAGTTCCTCAAAATAAGAAAAAAGAATTAAAGAAAGAAAAAGAAATTTATTTCACATAGGCAAATACAGATGCAAATTTCCACCACCAGTTCACAACGCGACCCACCTGAGAAGAACTGGCAAGAAACTCAGCGGGTTATTCTTTTTAGTGCTCTATTTACAAATTGAATCTAAAAACTATGCATTTCAACAATTTTTTTGAGAATCCAGCAGAGCAGGTCAATTCCTGGCATCTCCATCTAACAAATAATCACCAATTTTATAGTAGCCCCTGCAGTACAATTTACTTTTTACAACCTTTTTAAATTTATTCAGGGACATACTTTTTTGGATGCCTGGACCTCATGGATGCTATAACTAATGGAATCAGGCGTTACATGGCGGAAATCCATCCTAAAATGCTCACTCTATCAATCTAAAACTCATGGATGCTGCTGGACTCCTACCGACTAAATCTATGCGGTGCCTATCCATCCGTTTCTTTTCTGCCTACGACCGGGAGTAATTCGTATCCTAAATCGCAAAGCATTTAATCCGGTCCTTCGACACGTAAGTAAAGTATATGGGTCTCGATAATCATAATTTGACTGCCCAGAAGTATTCTGTAAATTCTTCATACAATAAACGCATAGGTGAGGGGATCCAGCTAGCAGAAAATTGTGTCGATGTTAGTGTACTTATTAACTTTTACACTTTCGCGTTGCATGATATTAATAATTATATCTATTAACGGGTATTAATGCGATCATGCATGATGTTAGTTTAGTCGAAATTACAGCAAATTTGACCCCCTCCACAGAAATTTCTTAATTTTTCTGGCCCTCAATTAAAAAAGGTTACCAACCACTGCTTTATACCGTGGATAAAATCTTAGTTCAAAACTATAAAAATTTCAACAGCAGTTAGCTACAACAAACTCCTATCTGTTTCAACACGGCAGTGGGGGTTAGTATAATAATGTCATAAATAAGCCCACCGCTTATTACATGCCACTATAATACAATTTTTTTAAATGAGGGCGTATGTATAGCCTCTGGTAAAGTCATTGGGGAATGAGATGTGGTTATTAGATAATGTATTTATTTATCTAAATCTGTTAAGCAGTTTAGATTCTAAAACAAACATACACTATTATACAAAAATACATTAGAGTGATATATTCCTGGCGAAATTACGTCATATTGTGTGGTTGATAGAATTATTACTACTTTTGATGGATATCCGGAAGCTTGGCAAGATAATAACATTTATGTATTATACATTCCACAATGATTAAAGTAGGTTAACCAATAATATTATATAGAATTTTTGGAGGAAATTACATCACTCCTCAGCTATAGTTACCAGAGTAGAAGAAGCTATTGTCTATTCTCTATTCTATTCTATACTATAATCTATCTTACTAATATTATAAAGATTTGATTGTTTGTTTGCATCGAATAGGCTCCGAAACACAGATATCAGAAATGATATCTGATTTCTGTGCTCCGAAACTACTAAACCGATTTGAAAAATTCTTTCACTGTTGAGAAGCTACACTCTTCGCGGTGAACATAGGCTATATTTTATGCCCGTGACAGGCATACGTGACGATACGTGAAGGGCAGCTACGCGGGTGAAACCGCGTAATTCCCGTTCCCGTGGGAATATGGGAATAAAATATAGCATATGTTCACCGCAAAGAGTGTAGTTTTCTAACAGTGAAAGAACTTTTAAATCGGTCCAGTAGTTTTGGATCGATGCAAACAAAAACAAACAAACAATCAAATCTTTCCTCGTTATAATGTTAGTATAGAAAATGACCATGTCGGAACGAATCCAGTAGTTCAGAGTAAAACGCGTACAAATATCATAACAGACATTTTTTATACATATTTTAACATTCATCTCCTAAAGAGCAAGGTGTCATTGACTTCATCATCAGAAAAGAATTTTGTTTGGTACATTTTTAAAATAGTTTTATCATATATCTAAGCCGATATTGATAAACCGGCGTTCTAAGAATATCGAGGCTACTTATTGACAGCTGAAGGCTTATCCATTATATTTTGTTTACTAACCGATGTCACGCGGTTTTACTCGAATAGTTTCCGTTCCCATGGGAATACGGGAATAAAATGTAGCCTTTGTATCTTGGGAAAGAGTAACTTCCTAACAGTGAAAGAATTTTTCAAATCGGTTCAGTAGTTTCGGAGCCTATTCGATGCAAACAAACCAACAATCAAATCTTTCCTCTTTATAATATTAGTAGTATAGACTAGCCGATGTTACGCGGTTTTCCCGTTCTCATGGGAATACGGGAATAAAATATAGCCTATGTGTCTTGGGGATAGTGTAGCTTTTCAACTGTGTCCCGGGACATCCTTCCGAGGACTTACCCGGGGCTCTCAACCACAGGCTGTTGAGCGTTACGTGAGGTTTTTTAGTCGGTAAGAGTCCGGCATAACATCCTATGAGGATTTTCTCTCACGTAAAAAATAAAAAAATCTTTTCCACTGTAAAATAATTTTTCAAATCGCGTAGTTTCCGGTCCCGTGGGAATACGGGAATAAAATATAACCTGGTCTATGGAGCTTGGGAATAGAGTAACTTCCCAACAGTGAAATAATTTTTCATATCGGTTTAGTAGATTCTGAGCCTATCAAATCTTTCCTCTTTATAATATTAGTATACATTTCATAAAAATATTAATTTCGTAACCCTTGTATGGAGGGTTCCGTACCAAAAAGCTTCAAACAATCACGTTTGTTGTATGGGAACCTCCCTATATTATTATTTTTCATATTTGTTGTTATAGTGGCAACAGAAATACATGGTTCCTGAGATACAGCCTCATGACAGACATACACTCTGACTGCCTCGTTGGTCTCTAGTGGATCACGAGGTCGTGGGTTCGATACCACTGGAGACAAAAATTTGTGTGATTCATAAAGGTTTGTCTCAAGAGTTTGGGTGTTTCTATATAATGATAAGTATTTAAAAGTATATAAGTATTAATATCCGTGGTCTGATACCCGTAACACAAGCAGGTTATTCCTAGCTTACTTTGGGATCAGATAGCGTTGTGTGAAAATGTCCGTGAATATTTATTTATTAAGTACTAGCTGACGTCATGCGGTTTCACACGCGTAGTTCCCGTTCCCGTGGGAATACGGGAATAAAATATAGCCTATGTTCACCGGAAAGAGTGTAGCTTCCCAACAGTAAAAGAATTTTTCAAATCTGTCCAGTAGTTCCGGAGCCTATTCGTTACAAACAAACTAAAAAAAAAACAAATCCTTCCTCTTTATATTATTAGTATAGATTTATTATTATCTCTAATATTATAAAGAGGAAAGATTTGTTTTTTTGCTTTTTTGTTTTTCTGTTTTTTTGTTTGTAACGAATAGGCTCCGGAACTACTGGACCGATTTGAAAAATTCTTTCACTGTTGGGAAGCTACACTCTTTGCGGTGAACATTGGCTATATTTTATTCGCGTTTTCCCACGGGAACGGGAACTACGCGGGTGAAACCGCGTGACGTCCGCTAGTTTATTATACAGAATGCGAAGTCTTATGAATTGGGTCCGGTTTTTACCTTTTGGTTACGGAACCCTAAAAAAACACGTGCATTGAGTGCAGTTATCGGAATAGAGCATAGTCACATGCGCAAGAGTCGATGACGTAAGCTCTATAAATCCTAAGTTACTCACGATTTTACTCAGGTAGCGCTACTGAAGGTCAATACTGTATTATTTAAAAGAAATATGGCAATTACTAGCTGATGCTTGTGGCTTCGCCCGCGTGAAATTCGGTACCCGTTCCCGCTTCCTGTGGGAACATATTCCCAGGATATAAAGTAGCCTATGTGTTATTCCAGACTATAAGCTATCTCTGTACCAAATTTCAGCCCGATCCGTTCAGCCGTTACAGCGTGATTGAGTAACAAACATCCAGACATCTAAACATCTTCACAAACTTTCACATTTATAATATTAGTAGGATATCATTGGCTGCTGCTTATTTGTTTTAGTATGATCTATTTTTACATCGTATAACTGTGACTTGACTGTCCGTCTTTACGTCAAGCCGTCTACGCCTGTCGGCCTGTCTGTCCAGGCTGTATCTCATCATGACCCTTAATAGCTAGAAATGTTCACAGATGATGTATTTCTGTTGCCATTTTATCAATAAGAAGCCGTGAGACGGTCTCACCCAACTGCCCCTCTGTGAAAGTGAAAGTTCACTCCGATTGACGTTGTCATTTTTGTTTTATTACAAACTTTGAACAGATGATCCACGTGACCTAGTGACGTAATATAATGCAACAGAGTCACAAACTACAGACACAAGTCTCGCCATAAGCCCCTCTGCACTCTATTTTATAGAGATTTTGAAGCGCTCGTGGCCCCGCGGACTCAGTGTTCTGTAAACGATCACTGCAGTAAGCAACATTTACTATGGCCGGATATGGATGGGTGACCACCACGTGGACCACTTTGTGACATTTTATTTACGAGCGTTTCCATGCTTCGGAAGGCACGATAAGCCGTTGGTCCCGGTTGTCAGTAAAATGACAGTCGTTAAGCCAAGTTGAAGGCCTTATGGGCGGCTTGAAAAATATCAACTGTGGGTCGTCACAACCTGCGCCCGGGTCGGCAGCGCGTGTGTAGCGCCTCTGGTGTTGCAAACGTCTATAGGCTACGGTTACCAACCTTCCGGTGGGCCGTAAGCTTGTCTGCCACCTAAGTAGTATAAAAAAAAAAAGAGAGGGCCTAAAAAACACGAAGAAGTAAATAAACATTTTTAAGGGAGGGCTCCAATAATATAATTAATTTATATAATAAGCATAATATTGCCTATGTATAACTTCCCTCAACAAATTTGGCTGCATTTCTTAATTTTCTCACTACTAAAACCATACGGTATCTACCTATCCGTTTATCGCTGGGCTTCCAAAGCCTTCAGAAGGTTGTCTCAGGAGCCCTTCTATAAATTAACCAATCAAATCAGCCTATGGAAGTGGTCTCTTCGCCACAAAACATGGTTCTGAGCATTCAGGCCCTGCTTGCCATCTATGTCGTCTAGTAAGTTGACGACACAAGTCGCAGTCCCCACTCCAGAACTCGTTTGCTCCATCGCTTCTTCTACAGATGTGACCAGCTCACTGCCACTCTTTGTGCTTATTCTGCGAGCTATGTCGACCAGGAAGCTTCAGCTGAAAATCAGCGCTGTGGTTGCCCGCAGCAATTATGCTGAGCTGTAGCCTTTTGGGCGCACATAATTATTCATTTGTAATGTTTTTTTTATCTCTATCATGTTATGTTGGTATGTCATAAACCTAGTTCGTGATTTTGTGTGCCTAATAAAAACGTTTTTAGGGTTTCGTAGCCAAATGGCAAAAAAGGAAACCCTTATAGATTCGTCATGTCTGTCTGTCTGTCTGTCTGTCCGTCCGTGTGTCACAGCCACTTTTCTCCGAAACTATGAGGCCTATGCTATTGAAACTTGGTAACTAGATGTATTCTGTGAACCGCATTAAGATTCTTATATAAAACTAGAAAAAAAGCAGTAAATTTTGGGGGTCCCCATACTCAGAACTGAAACTCAATTTTTTTTTTCATCAAACCCATACGTGTGGTGTCGTGTGTATCTATAGATAGGTCTTTAAAAATGCTATTGAGGTTTCTAAGATATTTTTTTTCTAAAGTGAATAGTCTGCGCAAGAGACACTTCCAAAGTGGAAAATGTGTGCCCCCCACTTCTAACTTCTAAACTAAGAGAATGATAAATCTAAAAAGAATATATGATGTACATTGCCATGAAAACTACCAACGAAAATTGGTTTGAACGAGATAGAGCTGGTAGTTTTTTTTTATACGTCATAAACCGCAATTTTCGGTTAGAAAAATCACTACCACTGCGAACGTGTTAAAACATCAATCAAAGTTACAACGAACTATAAGAACTTTTATAATTATGTTACTTGGTGCTACGAAACCCTACATGGGCGAGTCCAACTCGCACTTGGCCGGTTTTTTCTTTCTTCTTCCACTCCAGTTTTTCCCCCTTTTGCCCTTCGATCGCTAGATAGAATTATGACAATATTAACCTAACCTCTATTTAAAAGGTCAATAGTGCGATGTTTTTGATATGTCTTTATAATATTCTATTTCGAGATATGATTGTAATTTGCTTATGACGAAATATTGAGTCACCGTCACGACAAGTCGCTATGAACACATGTTTTACAATGGATATTTATGCAAGTGAAGAATTTTGTAATTTGAAAGAATCTTGATTTCCTTGGTGGTGTATTGGTAGTGTATGAGACTACTAAAAGTCTCGGGTTTGAGACTCCGGTTGCTTCGCTTGAAGAACCCCGTTGTACCACGGGTTCTTTAAGCAAACGTGTAGAGAGATATCATTAGGTCGTGAACTTGAGTGAGGATCACTGTCAATAATCTTGTTTAAGTACTGGAAGAATCTTCAAATATGACTTTTTTGAAAATTGACTGCCTCTGTGGCGTAGTCGGTAGTGATGCCGTCTGCCGCGCTGGCCGGGTCGGTCCAAATATTTGTGTGATCCACAAATGTTTGTTTCGGAGTTTGGGTGTATTCTATGTATAATATGTATGTATTTTATACTTATCAGTCGTCTTGATCCCATAGCACAAGCTTATTATTAGCTTAATTTGGGCTAGATGATGTTGTGCTTGTGTGTAAATGTCCAAAAATATTTATTTTGTATAAAAAATTCAAATTTTGATTCTGGACAGTGACAGTGGCGCTAAATTCGCTAGATGTTGCCTTAGCCTTCCGGCTATAAGGCTAACATCATGTATCAGAATAACAGCATCATTTTGGGGAGCTAAATATCTAAACTAATATTATAAAGAGGAAAAATTTGATTGTTTATTTGCATCGAATAAGCTCCGAAACTACTAAACCGATTTGAAAAATTCTTTCACTGATGGGAAGCTACACTATCCCCGATGAACATAGGCTATATTTTATTCCCGTATTCCCACGGGAACGGGAGCTACGCGGATGTAACCGCGTGACGTCCTGTATAAATAAAAATTGTGTCAACACAACAACAGACATAATTACAGTAGTTTGATGTCCAGTTTTGCCTGTATGGCTAATTGCAGTTATCCTCATAATTAAACTGCGAGATTATGTCACGGCTAGGGCTTGAATATCGGACGCTTTTTCAGTTCCGGAATTGGGTTTCGATATTCAGTATTTGAATTCCGGAATTCCGGAATTCCGGAACTCAATCAAGTTTCGTTTTGTACAAAATAGTGATTTGTAAAAAAAGAAACGGGAGCTGGCAGCTGGCAGTCCTACGTGATTAGTGATAAACTACTTTGATTCCCAGTAAAATTACTTATTTTAACGTAACCAACTAAAACCACACGTTTCCTAACTATTGCATACGGTTGGCCCGGGTAAGCCGTCAGAAGGATGACCCCAGGATTCCCCACAGACCTTGATTTCGCGACCTCACCTAGGAGGTTCGGGTGCTATCCCGCGTATTTAGGGCTTGTTCAGGTGTTATTCCGCATCTCAGGGCGTGTGGCGTGCGTGAAACTCACGTCACGCTTTCGTCTTGGGTGTGCTTTTGTAAGGACGGCGATTACCTCCCACCGTCCTCAGGCCCCCGATTATGGAGGCCGATAGTCTTGGGTAAAGACATGCGGATGCGGGTGGGAGCGTTCTCTCTCGATCACTTTCCGCCGCATTAAATGATCACAGAAAGACGCAGTGGCGTCCCCCTTGCTTCCACTGGAGATCATAGCTCGCGCAATGGTCTCCAGCGAGAGAATGTCCACTTCCAGTCCTACCACGAGGACCGGGTGCTGTTAAGCTCACACTGTGCACTCTACTAACGTGTGAAGTACTGTGTCCTCACTGCGTTCCTCGCAGTGCTGGCACTCAGGTGTGGTTTCCCAGTGTATTCGTCACAGATACTTACTGAAGCTCCCGTGCCCGGTAAGCATCTGTGACAACCGGTAGGACAGAACACCCGCACCGTGGCTCCTTTCTAGTCACTCGCCCATGACCGGTCTGATCGCCACAGATTCGGCGATTCCCCCTTTGTGTGATGTGATATGGCGATTCGGTTCGTTGCTCAAGTCCAGGTCTCCACGGTTTCCTTGTGGAGCTGGAACTGCCGAACCTAGATTTCTGGAGACGTAGGCCTATGACCCCGCTCCAGCGCCTCCTTGCACTAGAAAAGAATAAATTAGAAATATAATTAATTTATTTAAACAAGGACGCAAGTTGCCTCGCTGCCAGATCCTCGAGTCATGCCGCCTTTGAGCAACGGACCACGCAGCACCCAATCGTAACCGATGTTCCACAGAAGCGGTCTTAAGACTGATCTCTGCCGGCCCGGCTGGGCCCTAGCCAGCTTGGGTAAGTTATAACCCTCTCGGAAAGATAGGCCCCGACAATTCGACGGAAGTAAGGAGGCACTCCATGATAAATAAGCGCCTCCCTACCCTAACGCAGCTCCAGGGCAAGGTGTTGAAGGTGATGCCGGTGTCTCTTGACATCGCCATCGCTTTTAACACCACCTCACCCTGCGATGTTACTTCCTCCGTCAGTCTTCTAATGCGCATGACCGCATCCACGGTGGAGCGCCCTTGACGGAAACCAAACTTTTTATCCGCCAGATCTGGCCCCACGCGTGTGAGGTGCCCGACTGTGCGCTGTGCAATGATACGCTCAAGGAGCTTGCATACCTAACGAGGTATGCAAGCTCCTTGAGAGTACATTGTTGGGGATCGACCGATCGAGGCCGGGTTGCTCAACGGAGCAACACGATCGGCCGATCCCCGGATGGGTAGACTGCCGACCACCTTGCCTTTCGGATTAGAACCAGTTTCCCTGTCTTCCAGACCTTGAAAATCTGACCTTTTTCGAGGCATGCACTAAAGAGCCCCATCACTCGAGGCCCGAGAAGCGCCTCGGGTGATGGGGCTCTTTAGTGCATGCCTCGAAAAAGGTTGGTGCTGGGCTCGAGGGTCAGTGAAGCGCCTTGCGGCAAAGTTTGCCCCTAATAATAAGGTAGGTACGGGCCCCATGAGTTCCGTCAGAACTACTAGAACTATGCTAAGCGAGACCTCTGTCAAATTCTTACAGCGTTTCTATCAAAGTTAAATTTAACTCGTAGCATAAGTCAGAGCTAAGTCTAAGTTCGCACTATAAATTGAAGTCTAAATGTAAAAAAAAAACAAAAACGTCATCAATAATAATATAATTATTTAAATTGTGTGTTTTCTATCAAATACCATTAATTTTATGGATTTACTTTCTTAGTAGGTTTAAGAAATATCATCAAATAAAATGATTAATACCTAATTGTACATAATCGAATTAATTTGTTAATAGAAAAATCCTAAATTATCAACATTGTAGTAATTAAAGGTAAGGTAGGTGAAGCGAAAATTTTTTTTTTTCAATATCGAAATACCGGTATTGATCTCGCCAATTCCGGAATTGAGAACGATATTAGATTTTATCGGAATTCCGGAATTATGTCAATTCCGGAATTCCGGAGTTCAAGCCCTAGTCACGGCACGGTCACTCACTAAGCTGTCTCTATCTACATTTGGTGAGAGCGGTATTCATAGCCGAGTTTGTTTCCGTTTTGAGATAAATAAATAAATTTTCAAGGACATTTCACACAACGCTATCTGATCCCAAAGTAAGCTAGGAATAACCTGCTTGTGTTAAGGGTATCAGACCACGGATATTAATACTTATACTTTTAAATACATACATATTATACATAGAAACACCCAGACTCTTGAGACAAACATTTATGGGTCACACAAATATTTGTCGCTGGTGGGAATCGAACCCACGACCTCCAGCGCCGCAGGCGGTATCACTACCTACTGCGCCACAGAGGCAGTCAGATGTGACAATCTTACTTCGTGAGTGTGTTACTCTTTCATGTTGTAACCGCTGAAAGGATCTGGCTGAAATTTTGTAAGTACAGGAATAGATAATGGTCTGGAATAACACATAGGCTACCTACTCTTTATTCCAAGAATAAGTTCCCACTGGGATGTGAGAACGGGAACAGAATTTCACTTGGGTGGAGCTATGGGCCACAAGAAGATTGTAAATAAAAAAGTAGAAACCAGTGCGAACTGTAGGTCTATCATTTAAAATGTGTTTCCGTGTTAATATACTTATTAGTGTCTGTTTGTTTCTGATCAAATAAAATAAAAGCATAATATACTGTACTATGAATAAAACACCTGCTGTGCGACACATGTACAAACAGATTATGTGCCGTCTTCGGTAATAAAGTAGCGCAAATGTATAGTCAGTAGGTACTTGTCTCGTGTTTAAATACAACGGTCGCTAACTGCGTCATTTCTCCGTATTATCTGTATTTTCTGATATTTTTGTCTGCTGCGCTTATCCCATAAACGGATGTTTAGCAATTTCCCTACGCCCACTTCCGATTTACCTAGGAAAACTGGAAGTGGTTAAGAGTAAGATCCTTCCTTATTCATATATCTGAACTTCAAGCTGTTTGGGAGTTTAGTGACGCGACTAAATATTGCGGACGCACGTGAACGTCACAAGTTAATATCATTTGCAGAAAATATGCTGTACTATGAATAAAGCACAACTGCTCCGTCGCATGTTAACAGATTATATCCCGTTCGTGCTAAGTTTGCTGCGTAGAGGCTGGTGTAGAGTCGTATTCTGGGAGGCGACCAGCAAACTTAGCGCGAACGTGTAGTAATTATGCCGTCTTCGGTCATAAAATAGCACCAATGTGTAGTGCTCGTCTCGTATTTAAATACAACGGTCGCTTATCGAGTAATTTCCACATATTATCTGTGTTTTACGATATGTCTGTCTGTTTTGTACACAAAAGACTTTAATGTGGTTTAATATGCTATTCTATCAATAAAATAGCTGCTTAGTATAGTGGATGTTTGTGTGAATTTAAATTAGTTGGTGAAATAAGTGTGAGAGTTCTTTAACGGTTTTGGTGACGTCATCGTGGAGTTTTGCTGATTTTTGAACATGGTAATACTTAATTGACCTTTTTTAGATACTTATTAAACTCGCTCTCGTGACGGAAAGTAATGGCGCATCTAGCGATTGGGGACCACTCTCAAAGTCCGTTAGACTTCTGACAGTGGTCCTCAAGTTGGCGGCCCTGTGATGTGCCTCTTCCCGCTTTAAGAACCCGGGGTCCTTGCCATCTTACTTCTTACTAATATTATAAATGCGAAAGTTTGTGAGTGTGGATGTTTGTTACTCTTTTACGCTCAAACCGCTGAACGGATCGGGCTGAAATTTGGTACATATACATTATAGCCTGGAATAACACATAGGTTACTTTTTATCCCGGGTAGTTCCCACGGGAACAAATTTTACGCGGGCGAAGCTGCGGGCATCAGCTAGTTCTACATAATTCTTTAAGGGAATGTTGAATCAGCTCCTAGCGAATCTCGATAGCTTAACTTGCTAGGAAAGTAAGAAATGTCACCAAATATAAGACCAGCCATTTCAAGACCAGCCTTATCGAAGTTATCGAACGCGGTATTCATGTTAGGTATTCCTTATTGCACCAGTGTGACCCTGGAACGGGTATTTACCTTTTGATCGTGGTTACAGAAAACGCATAAATATGATAATAATAATTCCCCTATAAGTTTACTCATTGTGGTTTCTGATAAGCTGTTGTGTTGCAAACAGCGACATTTTCAATCAATCAATCAGATCAGCCTATCCCTATAGCAATCCACTGCTGCACATTGATAATTTTGAGAGAGAGAACCTTCATTATCTCTCAATTTACGCCACAACACACGGTCATGCGCTTTGTTTAACGTGAAGGAAAATCCTCATGGATGTTATGCCGGACTCCTACCGACTAAAGAACCCCACGTAACGCCCAACAGCCTATGGTTGGGAGCCCCGGGTAAGCCCTCGGAAGGATGTCCCAGGACTCCCAAGAGACCCACGGCCGCGACAGCGGCCTCGCCCAGGGGGTAATTCGGGTGCTATCCTGCGTCTTTGGGGGGGTTTCGGGTGTGATCCCGCTTCTAAGGGGGGCGTGCGTGAGTTCTTCACGTCACGCTGCCGTCATGGGCCTGCTTCTGTAAGGACGTTGAGCCGCCTTCTCATCGTCCTCAGGCCCCCGGTCATGGAGGCCGGTAGTCCTCGGCGAAGACACGTCGACGGCGCCCAGGGCGCCGACTGCGGAACTCGGGTGGGAGAGTTCTCTCCCATTCCCGCCTCGCCGTCTCTTTCACGAGCATGACCTGCTCGCAGAAAGAGGCGGCGCAGTCCCACTTACTCCCGCTGGAAGTAGTAGGAATGCTAGCAAAGCCACGGGCTAAAGCTAATCAACTTGAAAGGCACCTAACCTAAAGATCGGAATGTGAAGATCAAGCCAATTTCACCTGTTTGACCCTTCGAACAACATGATCGTTGACCTTAAATATCAAACGACTTATTGATGGAGCATTCTTGGGAGGTCGACCTCAGGGGCGCGTACCAAGGTGCGCGTAGACCACAGGTCAATTAGGAGAGTTGCAACGGCCTTTCGGATGGTCATAGGTCAACCAGAAGTCACTGGAGACCGATGAACGCAGAACTGCTGAACTGATTTTGATGAGGTTTTGTTTTATTTTGATCGCAATTGGTTGCGTAGAACCGGAGATTATGAAAAGATGTAGCGAACGTTGGGTTTCTGTGCGATCTTTATTCTTTTGGTCGCGATAACCCGGATAACCGACATCGACGCGTGTGAAGCCACGGACATCAGCTAGTTTAAAAAAAGACGGCTGGTTACTGTCATCCTCTTGTAACTTAGTGTTCTTAAGGAGACATGACCTTGGGCTGGCCACATTTGTAGAAGAACTGATGGCCGATGGAGCAAGCGAGTTCTGGAGTGGAGACCGCGTTTTGGTTTGCCTGGGGTAGGACGACCCCCTGCCAGATGGAGCGACGACCTAAAGCAGGTTGCAGGGATTGACTGGATGCGCAAAGCGCAGGACCGTGTGTTGTGGCGAAATTTGGGAGAGGCCTACGTCCAGCAGTGGACTGCTATAGGCTAAATTGATTAATTGATTGATTGATTAACACTAAAAACACGTTATGTTCGTACAGAGCTTGAATGTGTGTGTGACCACTAAGGCTAAGCAAACGTTACGTCATAATACCCTCCAACTATAATGAAAGCTGTGGCGGGGGTGGGGAAGCTCACTCAGTGGGGAGCAGGGAGTTGCCTATCTGTATGTTATACTATTATATTATCTTTGATGTTTCTGTAAAGGCGGCGATCCTCAGGCCGTCCTCAGGCCCCCGCCCGGACATGGAGGCCGATAGTCTTGGGCGAAGATGAGTTTACGGACCCCTGACTGAACTCGAATGACGAGGCGACGTCAATTTGTCTCCAAAAAAGTGAATGACAGCATCACCTCTTAGGTGATCTGTGCGCAATAGTTAAATCACGAGATCACTCTGCGGGAGTGTTTCTGGCAACCCTCCAAGACGCTAGTCTTGATGATATCTGTATGAACTCCATTCAAAATAAACACAGATGCGTGTTTGTGTATTTTTGTTCGTTTATATCGAGTTGTGATGTGATTTTTGCGCTTTAATTTACATCAAGTCTTTTGACAATAAAATAAATGTAATAAACAAATTACATTACCCATAACCCCATATTGTTAACATTAACATTCATAATTGTATTCTTTTGATGGTGGACAATAAAAAATATTTATTACTAGCGGACGTCACGCGGTTTCACCCGCGTACTTCCCGTTCCCGTAGGAATACATGAATAAAATATAGCCTATGTTCACCGCAAAGAGTGTAGCTTCCCAACAGTGAAAGAATTTTTCAAATCGGTTCAGTAGTTCCGGAGCCTATTTGTTACAAACAAACAAACAAATCTTTCCTCTTTATAATATTAGTATAGATTACACTGCCCAACAAATGTTAACTTTTTAAAATTTTCCAAGAATATTAATATTACATTTTAAGTTCTATGGTGTGATTATTTAAAATATCACACTAGTATTGGCGTAGCAGCTCTAGTTTATGAGATTTTTCATTCTACCCGCACTTAAAGTGACGGTGCATTATTTCTCAATTTTAAGCGGGTAGATTAAAATTAAATCACAATTAAAACCATGTCTACGAAGGGAAGACGTTGTTTAAACAATCCAAATAGTTTTTGTTTTATATAAGCCACAAAGCTTATATACCTTCGCAAAATATCGTAAAACGATCACGGCCTTCGTGAAATCTGCGTACTTTTCTTACTTTGGAGTGAATATGTGCAATCTACAGAAGTCATGGGTACCAAATACCGTTTGCCAAAATTGTGTTGTCTCTTTGCGACAATGGTCAAGTGGAAAAAGATCAGCCCTGAAGTTCAAGACACCCATGATTTGGCGAGAACCTCGTAATCATCATGATGATTGCTATTTTTGTATGGTAAACATTACGGGCATCAACTCTGCAAACTGGGATAAGTGGGCATATCCGACGTTATCTTCTGCTCAGAGGCCTGTCACACAAACCGACCAGTCACCAGTGCCAGTACCATCGACATCATCAACATGTTTTGAACCAGATAACATGGAAATTGAAGAAGAAAAGCCTGAATCTGACTCTGATTTTATACCCAGTCAAGAAACAAATCCTCAACCATTCAATCAAATAGAATTAAATGACTTGGTAAGAGATTTAAATCTATCAAAAGAATCTGCTTAAATTTTAGCATCTCGTTTGAAAGAAAAAAACCTAATAACGACAGATACGAAAGTTACATTTTATCGTACTCGTGAAAAGGATCTACTACCATATTTTTCCTCTGAAGAGAATTTTGTTTACTGTAATAATATTGAAGGTCTTATGCAAAAGATGGGTTTAAAACAATACAAACCAAGTGAATGGCGTCTTTTTATTGATAGCAGTAAAAGAAGTTTAAAGTGTGTGCTATTACACAATGGAAATAAATATGGTTCTGTATCTGTGCCTTTAGATAGGACATTCAACTTCTATGAAAGAACAGTATGAAAACATTTCTATTGTGTTGAAAAAACTGAAGTATGAAGAACATAGCTGGAAAATTTGTGTAGATTTGAAAATGGTCAATTTTCTCTTGGGACAACAGGCAGGTTATACTAAGTATCCGTGTTTCTTATGTTTATGGGACAGCCGCGACAAAAACAAACATTGGACTGAAAATGTGTGGCCACTGAGGGATTCAGTGACAGTTGGTAAGCAAAATGTAATAAACCCCCCTTTAGTTCATCAAGACCGTATTTTACTACCACCACTCCATATAAAACTTGGTATTATGAAGCAGTTTGTAAAAGCCCTCAACAAAGATGGTGAATGTTTTGCTAATCTGTCGAAGAAATTTACTGGATTGAGCTATGAAAAGTTGAAAGCAGGCATTTGCGATGGACCACAGATTAGACAACTGATAAAAGACCCAACTTTTGTTGAATCTATGAATGAACTTGAAAAGCGGACTTGGAAATGTTATGTTGCAGTTATTCAAAATTTTCTTGGGAACCATAAGTCAGATAACTATGTCCAATTAATTAATGACATGTTGTCTAATTTGAAAGACTTAGGGTGTAACATGAGCATTAAACTGCATTATTTACATTCTCATTTGGATCGGTTTCCTGATAACCTTGGAGATTATAGTGAAGAACAAGGTGAAAGGTTTCACCAGGATATTCGCACAATGGAAGAACGTTACCAAGGCAGATGGGACATACATATGATGTCAGATTACTGCTGGAATATTTGTCGGGATCTTACACAGGCACAGCATTCAAGAAAATCTTATAAAAAAAATTTTTTTCCTCAACCACAATAGCTTTTCTAAATAAAAATCTTTAAAAAATCATATCTTTGTGATTATTTTTACCTTATGTCTAACGTCAATACTAGAGCTGCTAGAAAGAAACCCATGGTATTTTCGTAATCAGCACACTTCATTTTACTAAAAAACAAAAAAAAATCTCTGGAAAATTTTTCACTGTTGACCAGTGTTATTAACCCCCCCCCCCCTAGGCGAGGCCGCAGTGGTAGCTTTGTTGGGAGTCATGGGGTATCCTTCCGAGTGTGTGTCAGAATGGCGTGAATGGTGTCTGAATAGTCACAAAACTAGGACCAAAAAACTGTACCTAAACTGTACTAAACTGTACCTATGTTAAAAAAAACTGTACCTCAAGCAATTCTATATAAATAGAAAAAAATATGGACACGCCATTCTGACGTCAGGTTGGCGCGCATAGTCGTGTATCGCCCCAACGTGTGGAAACTATGTTCTGGAACATATATCAATAAACTGTACCTAAACTGTACCTCATAAAACTGCTATTAAAAAAATTAAAATCACACGTGATATCTGTCAAATCAAGAACAAAAATTTGTTAGGGTTTTGAAACTCACACGACTTGCACTACACATTATAATACAATTCTGGTCTTTTTGCGTATACTTCTACCTGTTCTCACCTCTAGACGTTTCGGCTATATTGCAACAGCCAGCCGTGGTCAATTTTTTGTTCTTGATTTGACAGCTTTCACGTGTGATTTTAATTTTTTCTCCACATGGAATCAGGTAGTTAAAATCGCGTAGTATTCGTTCAGACATAGTGAGTGTAGTGCGTCGCAACCCTAATGAGTGTTAACAAAAATCTTTATGCTGGGTACGAGAGCACAGCGCCCGCTGCTTTCCTCAGTCTACTCGTGACCACGGCTATAGTCGAAACGTCTAGAGGTGAGAACAGGTAGAAGTATAAAAAGACCAGAATTATATTATAATGTGTAGTACAAATCGTGTGAGTTTCAAAACCTCAGCAAATTTTTATTCTTGATTTGACAGATATCACGTGTGCTTTTAATTTTTTTAATAGCAGTTTTATGAGGTACAGTTTAGGTACAGTTTATTGATATATGTTCCAGAACATAGTTTCCACACGTTGGGGCGATACACGACTATGCGCGCCAACCTGACGTCAGAATGGCGTGTCCATATTTTTTTCTATTTATATAGAATTGCTTGAGGTACAGTTTTTTTTAACATAGGTACAGTTTAGTACAGTTTAGGTACAGTTTTTTGGTCCTAGTTTTGTGACTATTCAGACACCATTCACGCCATTCTGACACACACTCCTTCCGAGGGCTTACCCGGGGCTCCCAACCTAGGCTGTTAGGCGGGATACGCATCCATGTAGGATTTTTCGTCACGTAAAAAAAAAACATGTATTTCATTTACATTCGTTTTGGAATTGATTGGCTATTGACATAATTATGATTGCTTGAGTTTTAGTGAAATGACTTTGAGGTTAGAACAGCATTGTCTATAAATTTTGCATGCTTGTATTCCAGGCGAAATATGTTGCTGTTGAGGGTAGGATATGCCCTCGGGACATCCTTTCGAGGGCATACCCTACCCGTATCCCAACCGTAGGCTGTTAGGTATACGTGCGGTTTTTAAGTCGGTAGCAGTGGCGAGGACTGGTTATTTTCAAAAGGGAAGCTAGTAGCGCTCGTGGCCCCGCGGACTCAGTGTTCTGTAAACGATCACTGCAGTAAGCAACTTTCACTATGGCCGGTCCATGGATGGGTGACCATCCATGTGATCACTTTGTGACATTTATTTGAGCGTTTCCGTGCTTCGGAAGGCACGTTAAGCCGTTGGTCCTGGTTGCCAGTAAAATGGCAGTCGTTAAACCAAGTTGAAGGCTTTATTTCAACAGCAGGCATCACAACCTGCGCCTGTCCATTTAAACACGGCAATACGGCTCACAACGTATTACGTGGGACATATTATAAAAAGGTGAAATGTGGGCATATAATATGCCTCTGCCTACCCCTTCGGGTATACCTGAACCGGAAGCTAGTAAAAAAAATCTTACCTAGGTACATGTAGATGTCCAGAAAACACGGGGTTATGCATTGAAGAACATTGTTCCATATGTGACTCCAATACAGCATCATACGCACTTAAATATTGCAATATTTCAATATAATTACCGCGGTTATTCGACCCGGAGCTCTCATCGTGGCCGCGGAACGCTAACTCCTGTTTACCTAACAAAACTACAGTATCTATGAAACGAGTCTGTATGACGCCAAATAGACTATTACCTTGATCTAGATCTCAGGACTCGTGAGGCCTAATGAATTAAAATTTTAACACAGACAACTTCAGTTCATAAACTAAAAACGCACTAGGCTAAAAACACGATTGCTGATAAAATCCTCGATAGATTTTTGTGTTGAAAATATCTCGATTTCTTGAAATTTTAACCTAGATCTCATAAGTTTTAAGTTGTTTTTATAATATAAAATATTTATAAGAAAGATAATAGTAAAATCTTCATTTGCACTAGAGCACTTTTTTAATATTGGTTATAGTTTTTTTATTATTAATTTATTTCGTTAAAAACGCACAAAAACCGATCGCATCTCTCTCTGTCTTGCACGCTAAAATGTATATCTTCTATCTTCTTTCAACAATTTGGCGTCTGGTAGGCTCTTAATAGATGACGATTGCGATCAACCTTCCTATTGTGTACTTCAAAATTATTATTCAAAAATGTCTCAATTCTGCTATTGCCAAAGTCATGAAAGCTTAAACAACTACGAATGTGTTTTTCAGTCAGAACATGTTTTTTCGTCGAATTTCCTATATTATTGATGTCCGTAAACCCTGTACGACTCCAAACGCTACTAGAATCGGAAAATAATTAACATTGGAAACAGTAAAGTTTATTGAGTTTACAAGAACCTGTCATCCAAGTATATTTATCATAAAACGAACTATGAAAATGTTTATAGGAGCAGTCTTTTCTTTTATAATTCTCAAAACTTAATTTAGTAAAAGATGTTTCTTCAGATAACAAAAAATCTATTAAACAACAATCTATATTATATGTATTAACGTCGCCATTACGCATACGAACAACCTAGATTCTTAGTAGGTATTAAAACAAAGCAAAATGTAAACTATACGTAATTACTTATCTATTCACAGCTTATATACTTATACAGTACTGCACGCACTATTCCACTCACCAATACACCATGCTATTTATCACTAACTAATTATAATTAACCAATAAACAGCAAAAAAACGACCAACAAACTAATTATTCAATAATTCTGGGAGTGCACTGCTGCATTGCATTGTTTAGAGAAAATATAAAGTAGTAAATAAAAGTTCAAAACTTCAAAATATTCGAAAGCGGCGCTAGTGTGCGTAAAGAATGTTCGACGAGCGTACTTAATTCATTAATTTTATTTAGTTATTGAAAATTCCAAATGATTGCGTCGTAAATATCATTATATAATTACATTGTATGAAAATACATATAATTAGACTCTATGAGTGATTTTATTTCGTCAACAGTAAATTTTAGTACGTTTATTGACTTTACTTTATTATTGACGATTTTTCTCCGTCTCGTATTAAGCTATTTCCGAGTGGATTTAGAACGAGGCCCGATCGCTGGCCGAACGATGGAGATTCGCAAGTATAATCTTTCGAAACACTCGGAACGTAGAGAGAGAAACCGACATTTGCGTATTATTAACGAAAGGGACGCAAATATTCAGCAATCCGGCTTATTTCTCATATTCCATGATCGTGTTTTTGGAGTTCACTGAACTTTGACTGAACTGAGCGATGCACAATATTGCACATTGCTATGTATTTTGCAGCAGGGGTTTTTCGTTGAGAAGAAAATTTTATCATCTTATCTACTGACCGAGATTTAGTAATGATCTAACTTCACCTTGCTGTCAGTTCTGAAGGGGAAGCCAGCGGGAATCGGCTTCTATGGACCCTACGCCCCTGGTCGGTAGGAGTCCGGCATTGCATCCATGTAAGATTTACCTCACGTTAAAAAAAAGGCGAAATATGTCTTGATCTTGTTAATAGAAACATGCTATCCTGTAAACCATATATTTTAATTTAAAGCAAATAAACGATATTTTATAACGATATTATACATATACAGTATTTCAATAGCTTTGCGCAAAAATGTAAACAAACACATTTTTTGATCCTATATATCCATAGTTACTTGCAATTGAGTATTCACCCTGATTATATTTCAGTTCCAGGAGTCATACAGTGTTCTTACAATCATTTCGACACCAAATAACTTCTTTATGATAGTTTATTTTCATTCAAAATACCTACTCAGGATTGTAAAAAATTCAATGATTTGTCATACTATATTTTTCTACTCATCTGTCTTAGACAACGATTGTCAAAACATGACATGTTTACATTATTGCCAGATCGGGCAGGATTGGACTATAGTATAGTCCAATCCTGCCCGATCTGTAATCCCGATAGTCACTATACATAAATATAGTCTCGCCTTTATAACCCATCCACAATGCCTCTATGACCTAATATGACTTTCATGGTAGAATAGATATTTGAAGCCCATTAAACCTAATTAGTGAGCCATTGGACATATGTCAACGACCTAACCCACAATAAACGTGATACGGTCAGCATAAAAATAGGGTCGGCGGTGCCAAATATAATCGGCTCATGAATTTTGTTTGTGTGTTATAAATAAGAGAGACTATTTATACAGGATGGTTCAGAAATAGATAAAAGTTGAGGAATATTTTTTTACACATTGCCATGTCGATCAAACTGAACTGTAATGTGAGGTTGTGCTATAGGATCTAGACAACCGATTAAAATGTTTAATTATTTCTAAATCTATTATAATAACATTTTAACGCTTAAGAGTTTGTTTTAACGCTAGGATCTCAGAAACTACTGGTTGGATTTCATTTTTTTTTACAGTTTTATAGTCCATTTATTGATGAAAATGAAGGATACAGTATAGGCTATTAAGATCACGCTGCTACGAGTAGGAGCGGAGCGAGACTCGCTAGTAGGTACACTACATATCCAAATTATTAAACTTTTAAACCATCTAGGCTCGGAACGGCAGTCACTGAAGTGCCTTTTTTTTACGTGAGGGAAAATCCTCAGAGTATGTTATACCGACTAAAAAACCTCACGCAACGCCCAACAGCCTGTGGTTGGGAGCCCCGGGTAAGCCCTCGGAAGGATGTCCCGGGATCACTGAAGTGCCTAAATGTAAATAAAAATGAAGTCAGTGTCCATTAAAAATATTCTTTTCAATGAATGAATGAAATGAAATGCGTTATAAGCTAACCTACATACGAAGCAAAATAATGATCCAAAATTATGTATTTATTTTAATTTTAATACAGTACGGATTCATAAATAAAGATTCACTTGTTAAGTGGAACAAAATACAACTAGTAAAATATGAGAGAAAAGTAAGCATCTGTCTCTCCAGTAACCAAGTGTTAATTTGAAAATTAACACTTGTTTTCTGCACCCCCGCTCCTGAGGCTGTTCCAATAAGCCCAAATATGGTAATATCCTGTAATTTTCTGAGAAGTTGGGTTTCCCGTCAAAGCAACAATAGACCACATTACCGATAAATTCTTTTCGGCTCACTCAGAATGTGAGCTGATGATCCTCATAATTCACAGCTTAAAACCATTCCGACCCATCAGCTGTCGAACTAAAAACCTCATTAATAAATTGGTCCATCCGTTGGTCCGTTACGATGTCACAGACACACAGGTCAAACTTATTTTCCCCTTATTTTTCGTCAGGGATAAAAAAAAACTCACCTGTATGTTGTGAATGTGATGGGATTCACTACAGCAATCAGCTCTTTTTCTGAAATCTTTAGGATGGATCATACTTAGATATCTAGGCAATACCTATTTAAAATCTTTTAGTATTCAAAATGACTTCATATTATATTTAAATAAGCAGACTCACGGTCCGTTGCCAATTTATCAAAGCGTGTTTTCAGTGCTCATTCTGTCGCAGATTGTGTTAGTAGTCTGTGAAGTGCATGAAAATATTTGTGAAAATTTTGTGTTTTTGGGATTTCGAACTTTTTGCTCTTTGTGATAAGGTTGAGTTTCGATCGCTATGTGGAACGTTATTTTTAAAAAAATATTACAAATGTAATAAGGATTTTTGGAAAGTTTTCTTCAAGATTTTTAGGTTGTCTGTACATACTGTATGATGTAACAAACCACAAAAAATAATGAATGACCACATGAAATTAAAACTTGATGATTCTATTTTTGGTCTAATCATCCCCTGTTTTACTGAACCAATTGTCATCAATCAAACGACTGTTTTTAAGTTTGACTAAGACCTTTCTAATGAAAAAAAAAATAGTATGCAAGTTCGTTTATAAGTATTTAAATTAAAAAGTAAAGTGCGCGAAGCACAAAAAATACTTATGTTTTTTAAAAATCTTAATTTTAACATAGACCAAGTTTTAAATAATATCATAATGTACACAGAGTACATTTTTTTATAGTATAAAAGTAAATGTATAAATTATAATTTCATTTAGCCATATACCTATACGAAAATAACTGTTTAGCAGATGCGTGTATCATAAACAGTTCCACAAGCGATACAACTAAGTATATCTTAAACACGAAAGTGAAAAGAAAAATTATGGTTATGATAAATATTGTTATTTAATAGTGAAAGTTTGATGACTGATTGTGTTGTGTTGATATCGAAATGGACACAATCAAAGTGATGGGTGATTTTGTAAGAGAACGATCGCCATTTTCGGTAAGTTTATAAGAATTTGGTAGAGTTTCTCAAACTTTTTAACTTGAACCCTGTTTATTATCCTTCCTTGCAAAGAGTTACGCGGGGTTCCCAGCGTTAGATGGTTAGATAGGGATCTAGTGGTTTTAGTCTGTTTGAGTGGGGCATGCCATACCATCCGTTGGGATATTTCTATACGCTAAAAGAAAAGCCTTTCAATGTGCGAAAATACTCTACAACTGTTTCAATATTACATATTTGATTTAAATTAAATTATCTATTTATTGTATCGAAAAAATAAAATATAAGACTGTATGATGATAATAATGCTATTTATTATAAAACTAGCTGTGCCCTCGATTTCACCAGTGATATACTTTTATTAACATTTATCCCTATTTTACCCCTTTTGGGGGTAAAATAGGGATGGAGGGAGGGTATGTTTGCAAAATCCTTTTTAGTGGGTGCCTTGCCTATACATATAATAAAGCTAGCTTATATTAAAATTTTAAGTTTATAGGACCAAGTGTTTAGTAGATGAGTGAGTTACCTAATAACTTTATGATTGTCATAATTATGTCAATGTACTTGGTACATATTCATTTATATAACAAGAGATAAAAGGGGTAGCAGAGGCATATTTTTAACCTCTGGTTTTTGACAATTGTTAGGTATATAAAATACATGAAAATAAGTACTTAATTTATACTGGAGTTAAGTCAGCATCATGTTAGTGTTACCCATCGAATAATTGTTATTGTGGTTGTGTGGGCCAAATCTTTGAGAACAGCTGTACGCCACCTACTTAACATTCAGCTCGCCTCCATGACACACATCAGAGGTATGACGACAGCTTTTGTGCAAACTGATGAACTCCAACGACCTTGGGACACGAGTTTCTCATTAGAAAATATGATATTTATACTAGCGGACGTCACGCGGTGTAATCTGCGTAGTTCCCGTTCCCGTGGGAGTATGGAAATGGGCCTGTATCTCAGAAACCATGTTCTGTTGCCACTTTAGCAACAAATACCGAAATCGAAATAAAAGTTACATTCACATACGACAAACGTGATTTTTTGCTGTTTTTTGATACGGAACTCTTCGTGCCCGAGTCCCACTCGCACTTGGCCGCTTTTTTTTTTCAATTTAGTGTTTAATTTCGACAGTGTTCTCTGTACAAGTCTGTAGTATTTTTTAATTGTGCCAATCTTTGGTTTATGCATAGCCATGGGCGTCAAATCGTCTGAGATCATCACGATTACGTATACAATATTGCCTTTTATGTATTTACGGAAGTCGCATAATACTTCTAACTCTGAGCCACCGAGACATATAAAATAAATGCAGCAGAATAAAAATCTGTCAAAAAAAAAAAGAAATAGCGCCGTCTTTTTGTTCCCGTGTGTAAATCCTCGTGGATGCTATTTCTGACGCCTACCGACTAAAACCACACGATGCCAATCGCATCTGCTTATGGTCGGGATTTCTGGATCCTCGGTAGGATAACCCAGGGTTCTCGTGTTTACCACCTAAGAGAAAACATAATAAATAAATATTGACGGACATTTTCACACAACGTCATCTCATCCTAAAGATGATATGATAAGTTAGGATTAATCTGCTTGTGTTATGGGTATCAGACCACGGATATTAATACTTATATACTTTTTTATCTATACTAATATTATAAAGAGGAAAGATTTGTTTGTTTGTAACGAATAGACTCCGGAACTACTGGACCGATTTGAAAAATTCTTTCACTGTTGGGAAGCTACACTCTTTGCTGTGAACGTAGGCTAAATTTTATTCCCATATTCCCACGGGAACGGTAACTACGCGGGTGAAACCGCGTGACGTCCGCTAGTTGTTAATACATAGAAACACCCAGACCATCGAAATAAATATTTATGATCATAAAAAATTGTCAGTAGGTATCAAACCCATTACCTCTTCGTCCGCAGTCGCATTTTACGATTTTTAAACCAACGACGCAGTAGAATACTTAATTATTGTGTAACTGACTTCAAAAAAAGAGGAGGTTATAACACTTATTACAGAACGCATCAAAGTACCTAATCGTAGTCAAACAGATATTTAGGACACCATTGTGCCATTGTTACGTTTAAGGGCGCTTATAGTATTGTTGCTTTGTCCATACAATTGGTCGCGGTTAATCAGTGTACGGTCGGCAGCGCAAGGCGATGCGAATTGTGTTCCGCGGTTTCTGTGTTCAGGTTCTGTTTATTTATTTACTACACGAACCGGAGTGTGTTATATGGTTAATATTTAATTTTTGAGTGTGAAAGTAGGTACATACCGTATAATCGTCATCGGGTCCCGCGTTATAGGTGGTGAATAGCTGCTGTGTTGATACGGACTGGCGCTGTTTGGGGGGATTGTGATTACCTGCTGTTGAATTTTTTATTGGAGGAGTAGTCTTCATCTTAGCTTAAGGATTCCGTGTCGACATTAACATAATCCTAAGGCAATTCGTAGGATTGCAGCGTACGCTTTTGCCGGATTTCAGCTTCAGCCACTGCTCCTACCGACTAAAAACCACACGTATCCTACATAACTACCTGTAATATATTTGATTGCTATTGTTTGATTTCCTATTGGACTATTAATAATTTTATTTGTTAATTTTGATAGTATAGTGGTAATTTATTTCTTGGTTTAATTTCGAATTTTCAAATTACATAGTAGGTAATTAATTATTGTTCCATAACATTGTTTAAATTCCATTTTTCATCATTGATAAATTGTAATTCTCTGTTCGACTACTAATAATTTATTTTATATTATACCTATCTTACAATTTGTAATTTGTAATGACATTGTTATTATTATTTGACATTGTACAAATTCTATTTTGACATATAACATTACACATTAACACTATTCTAATTTAACAGTTTTCATGTTATTATTCTGCAAATGTCTTTTGTATTGTATTGAAAAATTCATCAAATTATTGTTAGCTTATTATACCTAATATATTTTTGCATGTCTTATAGAGATGATAGAACAGCGCACTTTCCAATATAAAATACCAACATTGTACCATATCATACCTGTTTTATGCAAAATAAATACTGATTACTGATTACTGATAACAGCAGCCTACGATTAGGAGCCCCGGGTATGCCCTCGGCCTCGAAAGGATACTCCAGAACTCCCAACGACGAAAGACCTACGGCCACCAGTGCGTCCTCACCACCTGTTCGGGTGTTATCCCTTGGAGGGGGGGGGGGGGGGTGCTTAGTCAGTCTGAGTTGTTGATAAGTAATTCTATCTCTATTCGAATGAAAGTTGTCTACTAATTTTATAAAGAGGAAAAAATTGTTTCTTTGTTTGTTTGTTTGTAACGAATAGGCTCCGGAACTACTGGACAAGATTTGAAAAATTCTTTCACTGTTGGAAAGCTACACTCTTTGCGGTGAACATAGGCTATATTTTATTCCCGTATTCCCACGGGAACGGGAACTACGCGGGTGAAACCGCGTGACGTCCCCTAGTATCTAATAATTTGTATTATTTCGCAATCGGGCTTCTTTTTTTTTTCAATTATTTTCGTATTTTCCGCGTTTCAGTTATAGTAATCAGTGAGGCACGTTATAAATGAAATCGTTCATTTTAATTAAAGTTATTTGAGAAAGCTAAACACAGATTTTTATAGATCTAGGTACGCTATCTGTATCCTATTTGATAACGGTTCAGCAGTTTAGGCGTGAAAAGGTCAGACAGACTGACAAATTGACTACAGTCCCGTGAACAAAATTACCCTGTGATTTGAGAATTTCATCTAAAAGTCTGCTACTATATCAGAACGTCATAGCGCCGCCTATTTGAGGGTCTCTGTCAATTGTCTTGTGGATTCATACAGTCCTCAATCGCTAAATGTCGCCTGATGGCTTTCCATCAGAACGGAAATATAAAGAAAATTGTATGCAATTGTAGACTGTTTACGCCCTTATACTCCTAACAGTGGGCGCAGACTAGGCGACAGTCGCGACGACATGTCGCGGAGACTTGTCGCCCAGTGTACGCCTGCATCGGGCGACTTGTCGCCGCGACATCTCGCCGCGACTGTCACTGACGTGCGCGACACGTCGCTCGCGGCGACAGACGTCGTACAAAAAGTTGTCGCTTAGCGACTGTCGCCGTGTCGCCGCGACTCCCCTTGCTTGTCGCCGAGTCGCGGCGACATGTCGCGCAGTGTGCGAAGCTTAGAACAAAATGTATGTAATTTGACGCCCGCAGCTTGTCGCCGCGACAAGACGCTTAGTGTGCGCCCACTGTTAATGGCGTTTAATATAGTGGTGAATATCATCTTGCAATGGTCTGAGCGTTGTCCTTATTTAGCAAAAGTCAAGGTTCAACCCCGTCTGAACCAAGCTAGTCTATTTCTCACTTATTACTCCATTTCACAGACTCCATAACAATTTTTAACCATCATTTCATCTTGCCTCCAGCTGGACACATGGTTCGGGCGTCCCAAGAAGGGCGGGGGCCAGATCGAGCGCGGCTACGACACCGTACCGCGCACGGAGCCCCGCGCCGAAGACGACGAGCCATCAGCCACTGCGGAGTACACCACCAAGATAGATGCGCTCGATGATGCACAGCTTCACAGGCGGTTTGAGGAGATGTTGGTTAGTATTGCTATAGTATAATGTAGCTGGAGTCTTGGTTCGAGCGTCCCAAGAAGGGCGGAGTAACCTTCAGCCACTGCGGAGTACACCACTAAGATAGATGCGCTCGATGATGCACAGCTGCACAGGCGGTTTGAGGAGATGTTGGTTAGTATAATGTCGGCGGGGCGCGGGACAAATCAACACACAGGTGTACGTAACGGCTGTTTATTGCGAACTGAGCTCACGTCTTACATCTCCGTATAATAACTTACTATAGCTACATACATGCTTAGGTATATCTGATACAGTACAATCCTCCACCCTTAACTTAGAACCCCTACTTTATGAGAGTATACATTAATAACAATAGATCTTAAGAATTATACTTACAATTAATAAGGCTTACTCTAAATCTTATAGTTAGGCAACTTATTTATACGACACTGACGCAAGGAGCGGCTCGAGGGCGGCTCACGGGTAAGCAAAGCCGGTGATTCAATAGACGGGGACTCTGTGGGTTCTTCACAGTCTTTAAAGCATTCCAAAGCATCCTCGCTTTCCGTGATATCGACCGTAGTAGCATTTTTCTGTAGTTTAGATGGACTAGACACCTCTTCACCGGATGCCAATTCGTTCCCGAGGTCCTCATGACCCCTTGAAATAGAAGGACCCATGAGTGAACTCCGCTTCCTGTGCTTTAACTGGTCAATATGTTTATGGGATTCTCTGCCTAAAGTATCGACAACCTTGTAGTCTGTAACCCCTAACCTATCAGTCACCCTTCCCTGTACCCATTTATCTGCGCCTCTAAATTGGCGTAGCCAGACTTCGTCGTTCACGTTTAACTCCCGCGAACCGCTTGGTGCACTTTTGACCTGTTGATCCTGAGCGTTTCTAACTTTAGCGTCCCTATCCGGTAATAAAGAATCTTTTTTTTTTTTTTTTTTTTTTATACCACTAAGGTGGCAGACAAGCACACGGCCCACCAGAAGGACCGGTGGTCACCGCAGCCTATGAACGTTTGCAACACCAGAGGCGCCACACTCGCGCTGCCGACCCTGTAAAAACCTTCTTAGACCCCTTTTGAAGAACCCCATACTGTAGGCGTTTGGGAAAACCGAGGCAGGAAGATCATTCCACAACCTAAGCGTGCGCGGAAGAAAACTCCTACCGGATCTAACCGTGCTCAAACGCTCCGGACGTAGGGTGTGAGGATGAAATCCCTGTCTATGGCGAGCGGTGCGATGATAGAAGGTAGCCGTAGGCATCATGTCAAACAATTCCTCGGAGCACATACCATTGTACAGGCGGTAGAACACGCATAAGGAGGCATAGTCTCTCCTGTCGCGAAGAGGTTCCACACCACCTGTCAGTATAGGATCGTTGACAACTCTCACAGCTCGCCTCTGCACCGAGTCAAATGGGCGAAGCTGATATTCAGGTGCCCCCGCCCAGAGGTGACAGCAGTACTCCATGTGTGGCCGCACTTGCGACTTATAGAGAAGCAGTGTTTGCGCCGCAGTAAAGTACCGCCGCGCCCTGTTGAGCACACCGAGCTTCTTGGACGCCAGCTTGGCCTTGTCCTCCAAATGACTGCGGAACTGAACGTCACTGGAGATGTCAACACCAAGGATCCCTATACTTTTAGAGATGGAAAGAGATGTGCCCTGGAATCGTGGCGCTACAGTAATTGGGGCTTTCTTAGCGGTGAAGAAACACGCCTGTGTCTTGGAGGGATTGAACTGGACAAGGTTTTGTCTACCCCAATCGGACACTCTAGTAAGAGTAGCCTCGATTTCAGACACAAGCTGTTCACGACTTTCCTCCACTGCGTTCCGAGAGATACCGGGACGGCCTGTGTAACAAGTGTCCCCTGTACTGTCGTCCGCATAACAATGAATGCCGTCAATAGACAACATGTCGTTGATATGCAGCAGAAACAGGGTAGGGGACAACACTGAGCCTTGCGGTACTCCAGCGTTTATGGCCATGCAGTCAGAACAGCTGCCGTCGACAACAGCCCTGATGCTTCTATCGGCCAAAAAGCTGGACACCCATCCGCATAATCTCTCGGTCAGTCCGTAGGAGGGCAATTTTTTAAGAAGACCACGGTGCCAGACCCGGTCAAAGGCTTTAGAAATGTCGAGGCTCACTGCTAGAGCCTCGCCCTTACTCTCGATAGCCGTCGCCCATCGGTGTGTGAGGCACACGAGAAGATCGCCCGTCGAGCGACCGTGACGGAAACCGTACTGCCGGTCACTGAGCAGGTCGTTTTCCTCAAGGTACCTCAGGAGCTGTGTATTAATTACACGCTCCATCACCTTAGACAATAGTGAGGTGACGGCTATAGGCCTGTAATTGGCCGGGTCGGTCCTATCACCCTTCTTGGGCACAGGATGCACATACGCGATCTTCCACGACGCCGGGACTTGTCGCATGGAATAAGAAAGCGAGAAAAGACGTGTAAGTACCGGACACAACTCTGGACCACACTGCTTAAGTACTACCGCGGGTATACCGTCTGGCCCACTCGACTTATGAACGCCCAGAGAACGAAGCTCCCGCCGGACGTCCCGCTGCGTAAATTTAACTTCCGGCATGGAAGTTCCACACCACGGAACGTCCCGCGGCACAGCACCCCCGTCGCTCATGGTCGAGTTAGAGGCAAAGAGAAAACCCAAAAGGTCGGCCTTCTCCCTGGCACTCTGGGCCAGACTACCGTCGGGTTTAAGCAAAGGTGGTAAACCTGACTGACAGAAGTTTCCCTCGGCAGCTTTGGCAAGCGACCATTCGTTCCGAAATGTTTAATAGAAGGCGACCAGCCTTCTATTAAACATTAACAACGCCGGTGTTTCCCCTGTCGTACAATGTTCGGTATTTCTATATTGCAAAAGAAAGTTATTTAAAAACAACGATATATGTACATTTTCTCTAATAGCTTTTTTAATTACTCTTTTTACAGTCCTCACTGCATTTTCTGCCGCCCCATTTGAGGCTGGATGATAAGGTGCCGAAAATAGGTGACGTACTCCGTTCGAATGCAAATAATGTGAAAACTCGCTGCTTGTGAAACGGGGCCCGTTATCAGAAACGAGCTGTTTCGGTAAACCGAAACGGTCTAAAATCTCACTTAGTCTACTGATGGTGTGATGGGCTGCGGTACTCGGCACTTGACTAACCTCGATCCACTTAGTTCTTGCATCGACCAATACAAAAAATAATTTACCTTGTATGGGTCCCAAGAAATCTACGTGAACTCTTGCCCATGGCTTATTGGGCCAGGGCCACGGGCAGGTTGTATGGCGAGCCGGCGAGTCCGCTTCTGCGGTGCAGGTCGAACACGCCCGACACATAGCCTCGATCGCCTCATCCATCCCTGGCCACCATACGTAGCTCCGTGCGAACGACTTAGTTTTGACCATACCCATATGAGCCTCATTGAACTCGGCTTAAACCCTAGATCTACAAGCCTCCGGCACTACTACTCTTTGGCCCCACATAAGACAGCCCAGTTCCTCATACAATTCTTTTTTAGGGTTTCGTAGCCAAATGGCAAAAACGGAACCCTTATAGATTCGTCATGTCTGTCTGTCTGTCTGTCTGTCTGTCCGTCCGTGTGTCACAGCCACTTTTCTCCGAAACTATAAGGCCTATGCTAATGAAACTTGGTAACTATATGTATTCTGTGAACCGCATTAAGATTCTTGTATAAAACTAGAAAAAAGCAGTAAATTTTGGGGGTCCCCATACTCAGAACTGAAACTCAAAATTTTATTTTTCATCTAACCCATACGTGTGGGATATCTATAGATAGGTCTTCAAAAATGCTATTGACGTTCCTAAAATCATTTTTTCCTTAAGTGAATAGTTTGCGCAAGAGACACTTCCAAAGTGGAAAAATGTGTGTCCCCCCCCCCCCTCTAACTTCTAAACTAAGAGACTGATAAAACTAAAAAAAAAATATGATATACATTGCTATAAAAACTACCAACGAAAATTATTTTGAACGAGATAGAGCTGGTAGTTTTTTTTTAATACGTCATAAACCGCAATTTTTGATTAGAAAAATCACTACCACTGCGAACGTGTTAAAACATCAATGAAAGTTACAACGAACTATAAGAACTTTTACATTATGTTACTTGCTGCTACGAAACCCTTCATGGGCGAGTCCAACTCGCACTTGGCCGGTTTTTTTCTATTAACATATGGTTTGAGCGTTACTATTATATTATCTGACGGCCAGTCATTACGAATAAAAGACAAAACTCGCCCCAACAGTATGTCTCGACTAGTTTGTCTTTTAATTTCGGCATAGTCCATAAGCATGGCATTTTGAGCAAAATGTAAGAAAGTTTGTTCTGGTATTTGATTACTGTGTTTCTGTTTAATTACACCCCCCATTGAAGTTGCTGGCAACCGCGACAACCCATCCGCCGCGTTATCTTTTGAAGCCACATACTCAATATTATACGTATAGGCTGTCAATTTGATGGCCCAACGTTGTAACCGACTGGCGGCCATAGATGGAATTCCCTGTTTAGGTCCGAAGATGGTTACAAGTGGCTTGTGGTCCGTTCGTAACGTGAACTGCCTACCGTATAAATACTGATGCAATTTCTCTAAGCTATAAACAATGGCTAATGCTTCCCGCTCAATTTGCGAGTAGTTTTTCTCCGCACTAGTGAGCGCTCGCGACACGTAGACTACCGGTCTTTCGGCCACGCCGTTCCCCGCATTGCACCGCTGACTCAGTACTCCCCCAACTCCACGCGAGCTCGCGTCACAAGTTAAGAACAATGGTTGGTTTGGGTCATAATGTGTCAACACTTCCACGCTAGTTAAAATAGATTTTATCTTTTTGAAGGCCCTCTCACAGTCGCTGTCCCATTTCCATACAGTTCCCTTTTTTAATAAGCCATACAGGGGGGCCAAAATAGTGCTCAAATTTTTTACGAATTTGGCATAAAAGTTAACAGTACCTAAGAAAGACCTCAGCTCTGTAATATTACACGGACGCGGAACATTCAAAATACCGTCTACCTTTTCCGGATCAACTTTAATTCCATCTGCCGATATAATGTATCCTAAATACTTAACTTCTTTCGTCATAAAAAAGCATTTACTCGCTTTTAATTTCATACCATGGCTATATAACCTATGAAAAAGCCTTTCTAAAACATCTAAGTGCTGAGCCATTGTTTCCGTACCAATTATAATGTCGTCTAAAAATACTTTTACATTCGGTATATCATTCAGTAGGGTGGCCATGATTCTTTGGAAAATTCCGGGACTTGAACTTAACCCATAGACAAGGCGTTTATAGCGGAAAAGTCCCTGTTCCGTGTTCACTACCGTTAGGTTATCCGGGTCGTCCAACTCAATTTGGTTATAAGCTTGAGAAAGGTCAATTTTTTAAAGTATTTTAGCACCATTTAATTTGACTAACAGGTCGTCGATACGAGGCAAGGGATATCTATCAATTATAAGTACAGGATTAAGCGTCACCTTATAGTCGGCACATATGCGGAGTCCACCATCGGCCTTACGCACCGGCACCAGAGGTGTTGCCCAGTCCGAGCTCTCCACGGGCTCGATGACTCCGGCGCGCCGCATCGCGTCCAATTCCTCATTGACGCGGTCTCGAAGCGCGTAGGGGACGGGGCGCGCACGGCAGAATACCGGCGTGGCCCCCTCGCGTACCCGCAGTCTAGCTTTGCTACCCGTGAACCGACCCAGTTCCGCCGTAAACAAATCCTTATACCTAGAAAGCAAGGATTTTAAATTGTTATTACAATCGAAAATGTCCTCTTGAATAACACAATTATTGTTATACACTGTAGGTATTTGGATACTTAATTCCGAAATCCATTGTCTACCCAGTAAAGAAGTGGTACCTCCCTTGACTACAAACAATTCTAAGTTTTTTGATAAACCCCCATATTTAACTAACGGTTTGATCATTCCCAACGGTCTAATTTTAACACCATTATAAAATCGTTGACCTCGTTGTTTGCATTTGCCACAGACGAATTTTTTGTAACGACAATCCTCACTACGATGTTCCGACGCCCCACAACTCTTGCAGGAACGTATGCCGCTATTGACCGAGGGTGCCTGTGACCTTAATTCCCGTCGGGCACTATTACTGCTAGGTTTGCGTTGTATAGATCCGGAGTAGTGCACCTCCGTACTGCCCGACGCTGGTACGCCGCCCGCGTCGGTGCCAGTCCGCTCAACCGCCGCCGCATCTCGCTCCGCCGCTTCCATCGCACAAGCAATCTTTAAAACTGTTGCATATGTCGGTTGTTCCTCCGCAAATACCCGTTGTCTAATGGTTTCATTGCTCAACCCACATACCAACTGATCTCTTAAATTTTCTATGCCGTCGCAAACTCACAATGTCGAGATAATTTTTTTAATTCGGAAATATATTGATTTACCGTCTCGCCCGTCATCTGTCGTCTCTGTCGAAAGCGAAACCTCTCAGCCATGAGGGATGGTCTTGGTTCCAAATGGTCCCTCATAAGTGTCACGACCTCTTCATAAGATTTGTCACTTGGTTTTTGTGGGCTCGTCAGGTTGCTCAATAACTCATACGCTTCGTCACCCATTGCAGCAATGAGGGTAGGTAGCCAAAGGTCGTTGGTTATTTTATTAACTTTAATGTACATTTCCACTCTTTCAATATATACACTCCACTTTCCACTCCGAACATTGTATTCATTAAGTTTCCCGATGGACATTTTTTATTTTTATTTTATTAATAGATATTTTTTTGTTTTGTTCACTTGTGACCCGCGTGCGCACGTTAACTTGTGAAATCCTCGTCGCCAGTATAATGTCGGCGGGGCGCGGGACAAATCAACACACAGGTGTACGTAACGGCTGTTTATTGCGAACTGAGCTCACGTCTTACATCTCCGTATAATAACTTACTATAGCTACATACATGCTTAGGTATATCTACATACATATATTAGGTATAGATACAGTACAGTTAGTATTGCTATAGTTATAGTATATTGTAGCTGGAGTCTTGGTTCGAGCGTCCCAAGAACGGCGGACGAACCTTCAGCCACTGCGGAGTACACAGTTGAGGAGATGTTGCTTAGTATTGCTATAGTATATTGTAGCTGGAGACTTGGTTCGAGCGTCCCAAGAACGGCGGACGAACCTTCAGCCACTGCGGAGTACACCACCAAGATAGATGCGCTCGATGATGCCCAGCTGCACAGGCGGTTTGAGGAGATGATTGTCAGTATTGCTATAGTATAATTTAGCTGGAGACTTGGTTCGAGCGTCCTAAGAAGGGCGGACGAACCTTCAGCCACTGCGGAGTACACCACCAAGATAGATGCGCTCGATGATGCACAGCTGCACAGGCGGTTTGAGGAGAGATGTTGCTTAGTATCATGATGAAAGCGTATTGAACTGATCCTACCTTAATTTTAAGCTTGGGGTCCGCCCATGACTCTATCAGGCTCCATGACAGGGGGCCTCAGGATGAGGGTGGGGTTTTGCTCGAGTCTGTGTCGGTAATCTTGAAAGAGAGTCCGCTTTTCTTAAACTGCTAGAGCGAATGCCATCAATCTTAAAAGGATGATGCCTGCACCAGAGTCTCATTTGTTGGTCAGCAGATATGGCAGGTGAATTCGACGTTATCGGCTTATACCCGAGCATGATAACGTTATAATCGTTATTGAATTCGGATGATGCACAGAGAAGCCTTAACCATCATTATCTTATACCCTTGCGCTACCATACCACAGGACTGATTGATATATGTATCATCCTATTATCTAATGAGGTTAAACCAGTCCACTCCTGGACGTAGGCCTCCCCCAATTTACGCCACAACTCACGGTCCTGTGTCATCCGTATCCAGTGCCTCCCTAAGATTGTTCTATCTCATCGTATCATCTGATGACGGGCGAGTCACGGTCTGCACTTCAGAGCTCGTTTGCTCCATCGGCTATCGGTTCTTCTACAGTTGTGGCACAGGGCAGAAACTCCGTAGAAAAATGTTCGTTTTCACCCATACACGTAATGTGAATGCTTGAATCAAGCTTGAATGTGTGTGTGAGTATACTAGGGACACTAGCTATGGAAACAAAATAAGAAGGAACAGAACGCAATCTCATGTAAGTAGGTACTTTTTTTTCAAATCTACCCTCGGCTAAGCACAAATTAAACCAAAGCAATAGCACAAAGTACGTATGTAGAAATACGTAATGCAACGCAGTGACACTCTCTCAAGTACTAACACGGAAATAGACACATCAACTTTGGTGGGGGGATGGGGAAGCTTACTCAGTGGTAGGCAGGGAGTTGCCGATCTGTATGTAATACTATTATATTATCTTTGGTTGTGGCCAGCCCATTGCCATCGTAACGCGCTTACTCTACCACTGGGCACTCTAATGACTCTCGAAGACACTCCAAGGCTTGCTCCAAAATTCAATTACCTTACATTAAAATGTACCATTGTACATACAGTCACGCATTTATCTCCGAAAGGGTAGACAGAGGCATAGTATACGCATACATTTCACCTTATAGTTTTATGTCCCACGTTGTAGGTGGTGAGCCTATTGCCGTGTTCAAATGGACAAGCGCAGGTTTTAACGACCCGCAGTTGAAAATTTTCAAGCCGTCTATAAGGCCTTATTTTTTTTGTTTAACGTGAGGGAAAATCCTCATGGATGTTATGCCGTACTCCTACCGACTAAAAAACCTCACGTAACGCCCAACAGCCTATGGTTGGGAGCCACGGGTAAGCCCTCGGAAGGATGTCCCAGGACTCCCAACAGACCCACGCAGGGGGTGGTTTGGGTACTATCCCGCGTCTTTGGGGGGTTTCGGGCGTGATCCCGCTTCTAGGGGGGAGGGGGTGAGTTCCTCACGTCACGCTGCTTCTGTAAGGACGGTGAGCCGCCCTCTCACCGTCCTCAGGCCCCCGGTCATGGAGGCCGATAGTCCTCGGCGAAGACAAGTCGACTGCGGAACTCGGGTGGGAGAGTTCTCTCCTGTTCCCGCTCCGCCCGCCGTCTCTTTCACAAGCATGACCCGCCTATAAGGCCTTCAACTCGGCCTAACGATTGTCATTTTACCGACAACCGGGTTTCATTTCGAGTTTTCCTTCTCTACCAACTTCTATACTATTGTATGTATTAAAAGATATTTCGTTGTCACAATTACAGGCGGACATGAATCTCAACGATGATAAGAAGGAGCCCTTAAGGAAATACCCACGGGACCAGAAGAAGAAGATGCTGGTGGCTTACAGATTCGTCAATGCACAGGTCGGTATTTATATGATTTTCTAGAATTTATTCTATTGTCGTGTTAAAAGTCCGTCTGACGCCAAATAAACTATAACCTTGATCTAGATCTCAGGTCTCGTGAGCTCTAATGAATTAAAATTTGAACACAGACAACTATAGTTCATCAACTAAGAACGCTCTAGAAAAATGCTCGATAGAGTTTTGTGTTGAAAATACCTCGATTTCGTGAAATTTTAAGCTAGATCTCATAAGTTATAAGTTGTTTTTATAATATAAAATATTTATCAGAAAGACTATAGTAAAATCTTCATTTGCACTAGACCACTTTTTTCATTTTGGTTTTACTTTTGTTATAATTTATTTATTTCATTAAAAACGCACAAAAACCGATCGCATCTCTCTTTCTCGCACGCTAAAATGTATATCTTCTATCTTCTTTTAACAATTTGGCGTCTGGCAGGCTCTTAAGGCCTACTCAATTTCCTTTTGGTAGTTTATGCCTATTTCCTGTTTTGTCTTCTTCTAGATATGACCATTTCCGGATTTGACCACTTCCTTCTGTGACCAGATGTTTAGGGGTCCAGTTCCTGCTATGACCACTTTCTTATCTGTCCACCCTTAGTACGGTGTACAAAATGATTCATCAAAATAAATTTAAAAAACTAATCAAGTTCCTATTCACACAACGTCATTCCAAAGTAGGCAAGGTTTAAGCGGTTTGTGTTATGGGTCTCAGACCACGGATATTAGTACTTACATACTTTAATCAAAAAAATAAAGAATTATGAAACAGGGGTTGGTTTATAAGTACGTACTAAGGGTGGACAGATAAGAAAGTGGTCATAGCAGGAACTGGACCTCTAAACATCTGGTCACAGAAAGAAGTGGTCAAATCCGGAAATGGTCATATCTAGAAGAAGACAAAACAGGAAATGGGCATAAACTACCAAAAGGCTCAATTTATCGACGGCCTTTCGGAATTTTCATTATTTATATCTTTTTCTTACGCTATGAATCATCAGTAATGAAAGCGAGAAACACAGCAATGCGCGTTCGCTCTGATTATTGAGGTTCATACATACATACATATAGTCACGCCTTTATCCCCGAAGGGGTAGGCAGAGGCATGGTATGCACTTACATATCTCCTTATTATTTTTTGGCCCACGAAATAGGTGGTGGTGAGCACATTGCCGTGTTGAAATGGACAGGCGCAGAACGCCGCGACTGGCGGTTGAAAATTTATTTCAAGCCGCCCATAAGGCCTTCAACTTGGCTTAACAATTATTGTCATTTTACTGACAACCGGGTTTCACTTCGAGGTTTCCCTCTACGCAATGGATCTTTTTGCGAAAGTGAACCCTTAGTCGCCTCTTACGACACCCTCGGGATGTATTGGGGTGGCGACATTTTGCACTCTTACCCGTCGCAACACGGGACCCCCGTCGCCCCACGGGGCTTGCAACCTGTCTGATTATCTATACTAATATTATAAAGAGCAAAGATTTGTTTTTTTGATTGTTTGTTTGTAACGAATAGGCTCCGGAAGTACTGGACCGATTTGAAAAATTGTTTCACTGTTGGAAAGCTACACTTTGCGGTGAACATAGATTAAATTTTTTTCCCGTATTCCCACGGGAACGGGAACTACGCGGGTGAAACCGCGTCTCGTCCGCTAGTATTTTATCACTGTCTAATCTCTCCTATTTTTTCCGTTCCAGGAGGGTAGATCAAAATTCGAAAGGCCATCCGACTACGTTGCCTATCTGAACCAACCAGAGCTATCGGTAGGCAAGATGCACAGCTGCCTGGAAAACCTCAGGATATCCCTGACCAACAACCCTTTGTCCTGGATTGAGGAGTTCGGAACTAAAGGGATTGAGAGCTTGCTGACTACGCTAAACCAGTGTTATACCAAGTAAGTATTGAAATACTTTTAAATTTGTGTTCTGTCTGTCCATTTCAATACGATAATACGGTAGATAGTAGTATGTATACGGTATATAAGTGGCTATATAAAATACATTTATATTGCAAAGTGGTCTAAATAAATAATAATAAAATGCTTTATTCGGCACGCACAACAAACAATAATAAAAAAAATGAAAAATAAACTGTAGAAAATGTCCAATGTGCGTGCCCGAAAAGGTTGTCATCTCAGCTATTGCTGCAATAGGGTCCGTTCACACAGACCGGCTCGGAGAGCATCGGCGCGCACTTTTCTTTTTACACAGACCGGATCGTATACGCTCGGAGCTGGTCGGACCGGAGCCGCCAACTATTTCACACAGACCGGCTGAAAGCGGATGCGCTCGGAGCCGGTCGGATGCGCTTGCAGCCGGTCGGATTCATCGAGTGCATCGATTCGCTACAAAGGCAGTACCAGTATTCCAAGTTTTGTTTTCGGTGTTAACGGGTGCTTTTCGGAACATGGTTTTAGATAGCTCCGATGAAGAAATATTAATTTTTCATCAATCATGTTTTCGTATAAGTGCACACAACTGTTCTGTTTAAATTGTCCTATCAAAATGGCAGTCGGCGTGGGGCAGCGCGCACGCAATCGGAGCCGATCGGCTGCGCGAGCGGGAAAGAGCACGCAATCGGAGCCGAGCGGCTGCGCGAGCGGGAAAGAGCACGCAATCGGAGCCGATCGGCTGCGCGAGCGGGAAAGAGCACGCAATCGGAGCCGAGCGGCTGCGCGAGCGGGAAAGAGCACGCAATCGGAGCCGATCGGCTGCGCGAGCGGGAAAGAGCACGCAATCGGAGCTGATCGGCTGCGCGAGCGGGAAAGAGCACGCAATCGGAGCCGATCGGCTGCGCGAACGGGGAAGAGCACGCAATCGGAGCCGATCGGCTGCGCGAGCGGGAAAAAGCACGCAATCGGAGCCGATCGGCTGCGCGAGCGGGAAAGAGCACGCAATCGGAGCCGATCGGCTGCGCGAGCGGGAAAGAGCACGCAATCGGAGCCGATCGGCTGCGCGAGCTAGAAAGAGCATGCAATTGGAGCCGATCGGCTGCGCCAGCGAGAAAGAGCATGCAATTGGAGCCGATCGGCTGCGCAAACGAGAAAAGTACGCGATCGGAGCCGGTCAGCTCCTCTTATTATTTCACACCAAGCGCGTTCAAGCATTCTTACTGACAAAAGCAGTGCACATGCAAGAATAAACCTTACTTCAAAAAATAAAAGCTCTGTTTTCAACGTGATAAGAATCTGCTCTGCTCTCCGAGCCGGTCTGTGTGAACGGACCCATAACAGGTTAAAAGTAGGCAGAGCTAGTTTCCAGATGACGCCTTTAAGGGACGTCACGTACGTCGTCTATGGATATCTTATTTTAGACTCACCTGTATGAATATCCAGTATTTCAATTAAGGCGCCTGCTATGCGCACGCCACGCTCGTCAGCACTCGCGTCTAACACGCTTTGTTTTTTTTTTGTTTAATATAATTTAAGCCCTATTATCACATCAATAAATCTCAAAATTGCAGTAATGCGTGCATGCGCGGTGCGAGCACGTGGCGGGTCTTTGATAAATGCAATTTGAGATCTATTGATGTGAAAATAGGGCTTAAATTATATTAAAAGAAAAACAAAGCGCGTTAGACGCGGGTGCTGACGAGCGTGGCTGGCGCTTAGCGGGCGCGAATCGTTTGAACTATATGTTGAATGTTCTTACGTCGTATAGTGATGCTTCTAATTCTACCTGGCTATTTAGCCTGGGGTCTATTTTTATTGTTAGCTTGAGAGCAGATTTGATCTGAATTTTTTTTCATTTTTGATATTGTAAATAAACATCATTTTCATTCATGCTGCTAGTGGAAGTGGATTTTATCGGTAAGTTGTTGATCAAATTTTACAATTAGTTCAGTAACGTTAACATTTTAACTAAAATTAAAGTAAACACAGAGAACCCGTTATAATATGTTACTTTTAGGAAGGCGTTTTGAAAAACTAGATTCAGTTATCGTACGCGAAGTATACATAAGGTTATCACTTCCGGCCGTAAATTGGAATATTGGAAGTGGGTGAAATAAGATACTGAAAACAAACCAATGTAGAAGCACATGGTGGAAACTCCATACAAATGATTCGATTCCAATTTTGTCATCGTACAGAGCTTGAATGTGTGCGTGTGACCAATAAGGCTAAGCAAAAGTTCCCTTACTACACCCTCCAACTATAATAACAGCTGTGGCGGGACTAGCGGGGGTGGGAAAGCTTGCTCAGTGGGGGGCAGGGAGTTGCCTATCTGTATGCAATACTGTTACATTATCTTTGGTAGAAGCACAAAATAATAAGTACAAAATGTGTACATACAAAGTGCGCTCGGGCTACGCACACATATAGCCTGACAAATTCGTTGTTGCCACTCCCATGGTCCGCGCGGGTGGTGGGGGACGTAATTATCGATGACCGTTACACACGGTACTAATTACGTTACGAATATGTCTAAAGATATCCCTGTGAAATATCTTACATTGTCTAAATTGATTGATGTTGTTTTTTTATATAACTTGCTTTGGCCCGCGACTTTCATCGCGTGAAGCGTTTAAAAAAACTACTACTACTTGGAAAAAAATAAAAAAATAGGAGCATTGTACATTTGTAAGTATGTAGTTGAAAAATCTGAGAAATAAAACATTTTATGGTTTGTTTTAATTTTTAATAACAATCTGTAATATTCGTATAAAACTGTAGTACTCGATAAGCCTGTTACATTAGCCACTAAGTTTGCCAAATTAACATCGTTTTGATATTCAAACGAAGCTGGATCATCTTTGCGGTTTTTAAAATAGTTATATACATTGTAAGTAATTTGTGTTTAGCTTGACGTCCAATAACTTTGCCTATCGGCGGACTCATTTTCATATATTAATATCGTGTGCGATTTGTGACGTGCGACCGTACTCAATATGTGTTGCCGTCAACAGCGACGACGCGCAACTGAATGACGGCTCTGAGAGCCAGCCTCCACCCCGCGCTCGTCTCTTACTCCCCCCCGCTGTCTTTCGTCCCCCGCGCGTCACGAACGAGCTTGCCAGACTATAGACACTGTTCACGGAGTTCAGGGACACCAGGTCAAAGGATTTTCATAGTCGATACTAGTTTGGGCGCAAGTGTGTGTAGCCGAGGGTAGGTTTGAAAAAACGGTACATACATGAGATTGCGTGCTGTACCTTATTATTTTGTATCTTTGAGGTTGAAAATGTTTATTTATTTAGAAGTACGCCTAACAACTACCACTCATATATATAGAAGTAGTAACTTCTACCACAAAATATTTATTTATTAATTAATTTACTCTTTACTCGAACTTTAGCAAATAAAGTACATTTATAGACAGTAGTCTATAAATGTACTTTATTTATTTGCTAAAGTTTCGCCAATTCAGGAAATTCAAGAGTTGGGAAGTGTTTTTAATATCTGCTTTCTTGTGTTCAACAGCGACTCACGTTACGACCGGGTACAATACGAGTGTATTCGGTGTCTGTCAGCCATCTTGAACAACACAGTGGGCATCCGGACGATGTTTGAGTGTCGGGAAGCACTGCCTGTTCTAGCAAGGAGCTTGGATGCGAGGAAGCCGCATTGTGCTCTTGAAGCGGCTAAGGTAAGGGTTTAAATTATAAAAATCTATTATAATTAGTAAAAATAACCCTCAGCGTCTGTATATGATCCTTCGAGCCGGATTTCCCAAGGATACTTATACAGGAGATAAAAAGTAGCCAAAGCTTGGATGCGCGGAAGCCGCATTGTGCTCTTGAAGCGGCTAAGGTAAGAGTTAAAATTATAAATATCTATTATAATTTATAAAAATATCCCTCAGCGTCTGTATATGATCCTTCGAGCCGGATCTCCCATGGATAATTATTCCAGATATAAAAAGCAGCCAAAGCTTGGCCGCGAGAAAGCCGCATTGTGATTGTGCTCTGGAAGCGGCCAAGGTAAGGTCTAGATTATAAGGAAAAATATTCTAGTTTTGGAGTCATTATTTTGTACCGATTTTGGTTTGGAGTTATAAAAGTCTATGTGTGCATGGTCCCTCGAGCCAGATTAACAATGGGTACTTATGACCGGGATAAATAAAAGTAGCCTATGTGTATCTGAACATCTTCAACAACTTTGACAAAAGTGAAGAACAATACTCAAACTAATATGATAATATTGTATATCAGTGCCGAGTGGTGGCTAGAGGCGTTGAATAAGAAAGTACTAATATAATAATCCAACATGGATGCTATGCCGGACTCCTACCGACTAAAAAACCACAAGTATCCTGCCTAACAGCCTACGGTTGGGTTATTATTGTGTTGATTGAAATATTTATTTATACATTGCAGGTGCTAGCAGCAATATGTCTAATCCCCAACGGCCACGAGAAAGTTCTAGAAGCGATCACAATGGCGGGCGAGTCCAGTCGCAAGCCTCGTCTGCTGCCCATCATTGAAGGTCTGGAGTTGAAGACGCCGGAGAGCTTGAAGGTACGTCTAAACGGCCTATGACTATGATCGGGAGGGGAGTTGCTATACCAAGACTTTCCCGCTTTCAATACATACTCCAAAATATCTTATAAAAATATTATGTACGAGTATTTTTGAAATTATGAGTGTATTGGTTTAATTGTTTTGTGTAAGTTCCATAGTTGCATCCGGAGCGTTCGAGCACGGTTAGATCCGATAGGGGCTTTCTTCCGCGTACGCTTAGGTTGTGGAATGATGTCCCTGCCTCGGTTTTCCCAAACGTCTACAGTATGGGGTTCTTCAAGAGGGGCCTTAGAAGGTTTCCGGATTTCACCTTATAGTTTTACGTCCTACGTAATAGGTGGTGAGCTTGTTGCCGTGTTGAAATGGGCAGGCGCAGGTCGCCGCGACCCGCACTTGAAAAATTTCAAGCCACCCATAAGACCTTCAACTTGGCTTAACGATTGTCATTTTATTGACGACCGGGTTTCATTTCCAGTTTTCCTTCTCTACGCAATGGATCTTTTCGCGAAAGTGTTCCCTTAGTCGCCTCTTACGACACCCTCGGGATGTATTGGGGTGGCGACATTTTGTTCTCTTACCCGTCGCCACACTGGGCTAAACTAAAATAAACCTTATGTAAAAGAATTAACTTTTAATTTCGCAATTACAGACGGGCTGCATGCAACTTATGAACGCTATCATCACGGAACCCGAAGAATTGGAGTTCCGTATGCACCTTCGAAGCGAGTTTATGAGGACCGGCCTTTATGATCTTATAGGTAAGTCGCTGACATATCTTATTGACGAATATTAAATACTAGCTTTTATTTTTAAACGTGTGTGAAAATCCATCATGGATGCTATGCCGGACTTCTACCGACTAAAAAACCTCACGTAACGCCCAGCAGCCTACGGTTGTGAGCCCGGGTAAGCCCTCGGAAGGATGTCCCAGGACTCCCAACAGACCCACGGCCAGGGGGTGGTTCGGGTGCTATCACGCATCTTTGGGGGGTTTCGGGTGTGATCCCGCTTCTATGGGGGGGGGGGGGGGGGCGTGCGTGAGTTCCTCACGTCACGCTGCCATCATGGGCCTGCATCTGTAAGGACGGTGAGCGGCCCTCTCACCGTCCTCAGACCCCTCAGTCATTCCGAAGTTATTAGAGGCTCTGTATAATGCCGACGGGTCGGCCGATTGAGTTAGCCCTAGCCACGACTTCAACGTCTTAGTAACATTCGCATCCAATTTTCTTAGAAGGTTTTGGCTTATATCGTACACAAGAAACTGCTAGTTTAGGTACTATAATTAAGAATTTTTGAATTCGAACCCGTTTTTCCTGAGATCCTAGAGCTCAAACAAACAAAAAACTGTATATAGGGTAAACCACCCAATTATTGGCACTTTTAGAATGAATTATTGGCACTTTAGTTAAGAGTATATTTCGAAAAATAAGGAAACCTAGTTTATTTCAGTTCGGTGTTGCCCATTATGTAGTTGTAGGTATGCATTAAAAAGTCAAATAGCATTCTTTTTCTGTTAGAAATGGGCAATATTACCTAAAGTGCCAATAATTGGAGGAGTGCCAACGATTGGGTGGTTTACCCTATATATTTTTTTATTTATCTATACTAATATCATAAAGAGGAAAGATTTGTTTTTTTGTTTGTTTGTTTGTAACGAATAGGCTCCGGAACTACTGGACCGATTTGAAAAATTCTTTCCCTGTTGGAAAGCTACACTCTTTGCGGTGAACATAGGCTATATTTTATTCCCGTATTCCCGCGGGAACGGGAACTACGCGGGTGAAACCGCGTGACGTCCGCTAGTATTTAATAATTTAATATCTATTCTCAGATGATCTTCGCGCCGGCGCGGAAGGGAATAGGCAGATTCAAATGAGGGTGTTCGATTCCCACGCCGGAGCTGACCAGGACGAGTTTCTAGCTAAATTTGATGATGTTCGGTATGTACTATATATTTTACTACTTTTTTTTTAGTTATTCATTTTATTATATTATAGATTATTTATAAGAACAATTATAAATAATCTATAATATAAAAATGAATCGCAAAATGTGTTGGTAAGCGCATAACTTCGGAACGGGTGGACCGATTTCACTAATTCTTTTTTTGTTGTGTAAGGTATTGTCAGGAGAAGGTTTTTATGGAAGAAAAAATATTGTATTCCCACGGGAACGGGAACTACGCGGGTGAAACCGCGTGACGTCCTCTAGTAAATAAATAAAAATGAAATAAAATAAAAATTGTTTAAGAGCATTTTAAGAGTTTATTACATAACTTTCGTATTCAATTTGAATAATTATTACATTTCTATAAATTTACATTATTACTAACTAAACGAAGCAAACTATTTACAATATAAGTATATATAAACTTGAACTAAATCTAAACAAGGGCCCCATGGCATTGTGCCCAAAGGACTGGCAGCATTCCCCCTTTGAATAGCGATTCCTATTCGCTGGGAGACATAACTGCCAGCTTTTGGGTCACCAGTAGACGCAACCAGACGCCTCTTTAAAATAAAATAAAAAATTGCGCAATGGGACCCCATCGACACCTCCTGGAAGAAAATTATAATACAAGGAGAGACCCTTATATTTATAACTTTTTTTATAACTTTGTTTTTTAGTATTGAAAATAATATAGTTTATTATTTATACTGTTAATGAAAAACTTAACTGCTTTTATTTATTAGTTTTATATAAAATATGATATAGAATGCCGTGAATCGAAACCGGTCAGGTATACTAATCATAATAATAAATATTGTGGAGCAGTATGTGCAAGCGGAGTTTTTCAATATAATATATACTTATATAGTACTTTTTATGCATGTTTTTAAATGTTAAAACTAGATGGCACTCGAGGCTCCCGCTCGCGTGAAATTGGGTTCCCGTTCCCGCTTCCCATGGGAACATGTTCTCGGTATCAAAAGTTGCCTATGTGTTATTCCAGATTATAATTTACCTCAGTACCAAATTTCAGCCCGATCCGTTTAGCCGATAGAGGGTGATTGAGTGACAAACATTCAAACATCTAAACATTCAGACATCTTCACAAACTTTCACATCTATACTAATATTATAAAGAGGAAAGATTTGATTGTTTGTTTGTTTGCATCGAATAAGCTCCGAAACTGCTGAACCGATTTGAAAAACTCTTTCACTGTTGGGAAGCTACACTATTCCCGGTGAATCTAGGCTATATTTTATTCCCATATTCCCACGGAAACGGGAACTACGCGGGTGAAACCGCGTGACGTATATGAATAAAGATATTTTAATTATTTATTTTTATCTCATTGCAGAGTGGATTTCCACGACGTCAACGAATGCTTCGAATTGGTGAAGAACTTAGTGATGGATACTCCTGCAGAACCTTACCTACTGTCTATACTGCAGCATGTGTTGTTTATACGAGATGATGAACTTATCAGGTGGGTTTATTGAGTTTTTTATGATCCCTACACTGCATGATGTGAGTGTCATGTACGTAAATTAGTACAATTTTACCATCATGCATGCATGAAAGGAAGAAAGAAAGTTTATTCGGCAGCCTTTGAAACACATTTAAAAAAAAACATGAATATAAAAAATCAGCATGCCTTGACAGTTTACATGTGAATCACTTCAATCCACACAAGTTACGGTCATGCATGACAACATGTAACGTATGTATGTCATGCCGCATGATCATCTAGGGATCGCATCAGGTTTTACCCGTGTGAAGGAATGCATTAAATTGGTGAAGAATTTAGTGATGGATACTCCTGCGGAACCTTACCTACTGTCTATACTACAGCATGTAATGTTTATACGAGATGATGAACTTATCAGGTGGGTTTAATAGACTTTTTTAATACAGTTGCTCAAAAAGTGGCATATTACAGGGACGTATAGCGTTCGGGATGTGGGCTATTACACACTCGTGCTTTTTCTTTACCTTTCCCGCACTCGTGCGTTTTCTTTCCCAACTGTCAAAATGTCAATTAAAATTAAAAAACCAACCAAAAAGTAATAGAAATGTTAGTGATTCATGCAAATATTTCTAAAAAAAGATAATAACTTGTTTCAATATCAGATTAAAAGTAATTTTAATTGAAATTGTCGGCCAGTTTAAATTTATAAATATAAAAAATGTTGGCTGTATGAAGTGCACTGCCATAGTCTCTGCTTAGGAAGGTATATATTCTTTTACGGTTGGCGCCATTTTGGAAATTCAGGTTTATTGTGTTTTTATTATTTTATTAAATTGCTTACTTTTTTCGCAACTGTATTAAAAATAGTTGTTCAATACAACGTGTGGGACTGTTATTTCAACTCGTTCCGACTGTCTACCCTCGCCTTCGGCTCGGGTCAACATCTGTCGTAACTCGTTGTAATAACAGAAATCGATACAAGTGTGGGACCCTTCGGGTGTTGACCCGAGCCGAAGGCGAGGGTAGACAGTCGGAACGAGTTGAAATAACAGTCCCACACGTTGTATTGAACAACTATTTTTAAAACAGTTGCGAAAAAATAAGCACTTTTATAAAATAAAAAAAAACACAATAAACCTGAATATCCAAAATGGCGCCAACCGTAAAAGAATATATACATTCCTAAGCAGAGACTATGGCAGTGCACTTCATACAGCCAACTTTTTTTATACTTATAAATTTAATTTGACCGATACTTATATTAATTTATGCTTAAATTTTAATTAAAATTACTTTTAATCTGATATTGAAACAATTTAGTATCTTTTTTTAGAAATATTTGCATGAACCACAGACATTATTTTGACAATATTGGAAAAAAAAACGCACGAGTGCGGGAATGGTAAAGAAAAAGCACGAGTGTGTAATAGCTCACATCCCGAACGCTATACGTCCCTGTAATACGCCACTTTTTGAGCAACTATTAAAAATTACTATTTTATGACCCCTAAACGATCCTGCGGGATGACATGAGTGCGATCATGTGACGTGCGTCACGTCAATCAAAACAATTTTACAATCAATACAATTTTACATCATGATCAATTCTATTAACACAACTAAACGATCATGCATGCATGATGGCACGTAATGCATGTCATGCCGCATGATTGTCTAGGGACTGTATTAGGTAAAAACGCCTACAGTATGGGGTTCTTCAAAAGGGATATTAGAAGGTTTTTACAGGGTCGGCAGCGCGAGTGTGGCGCCTCTGGTGTTGCAGACGTTCATAGGCTACGGTGACCACTGGTCCTTCTGGTGGGCCGTGTTCTCACCTTAGTGGTATAATAGTTATTTATGATACAAGTGAGGTATGTTGGTCATTACACTCGAGGTGATATTGCAAGGAAACCGAGAGTGTAATGACCAAACCTCACGTGTGTCATACGACGTTTTTCAACACACTTACGAGTAAAAAACCTTAATTTTATAATTATTCATACTCAAATAAACAATGCTAACAGCACACACGGAAAAAGTTTGTCAAAAAGGCGCGCTCCGCGCTGATATTTTTTTTTCTGGGCGCGCGATGTCAGCTGTTGGATCGTAGGCACGAACAATTACGCTAAACAGCCAAAGCGCAAAATGTAAAAAATCCCATTTTTATGTATTTATAAATTAGTTTCAGGTTGAATTATTAATTAAAGTAAATAAGTTGTTGAAAATTTATTATATTCAAGGTGGTACACTTCTTATTTTTTACAAAAATTGTGTTATTTTTAGTAACGAAACGTATCTAAGTCAATACTTTTTTCCGAGATTTAAAAATAAAACTATGACCCAGTTAAGTTAAGAGCAACTAGAATGCATAACTAATATCTTTCAGCGAGGTACAAACTTAATTTGATGGAATATAAAATAAAACACTAGTTCGATAAAGAGAAATAAAGCACAAGTGTTTAATACCATGGTTTATGAGTGTAAAAGCCATGTGATAAAAACCAATTTATGAGCAAGAGTGTTGAAAAAAAAATAACGACCCTATTGCTGAGACTCGGGTTACCGGAGTACTACCCGTTCGCTCTAAGTTTGCCGCTGGCGTAGTGGCGTATACCCGGATTGTTAATTAGACGAAGTAAATTGACAGTAGCTAATGTCACTTCGTCATAGAAAATACGCAACATTGTATGAAGAAGTGACATTAGTTGCTGTCAATTTACTTCGTCTAATTAAAAATTCGATTTTAGGATGGAGCCGAGCGGCAAAGTTAGAGCGAACGAGCAGTATTATCTTATTTACCTTTATAGCTAGACAGTTATTTTTAGACAGTTCTGCCTACCCCGCAAGGGATTTGGCGTAAAGATATTTAGTCAGTTTAGTTAGTTAGCTAGACAGTTGAAATATTCACAGATGATGTATTTCTGTTGCCGCTTTAACTAAAAATACTAAAAGCTTAAAAATATTATTCAACTAGCTGTTGCCCGCGACTTCGTACGCTGCATTTTATATGTGATTCTTTAGAAGTTTAGATTGATATGACTTTTTTATTTATGAATCGATTGACATGATACAAACACCAATTGATAAGGGGAGTACGGCAACGCAATTAAGAAAACCGCATTGCAATCGGTTCAGCGGTTGCTGAGATTAGCGTGTACAAACGTACAGACAAACAGACAGTTACGATTTTATTATATGTATTGATATTGATTGATGATGTATTGATATTGATGGGTCTCCCATACTAAACAAAAGTGATTATTGACCGTCTTTTGGCACGAAACTATTCGTGCGAGAGTAACTAATCTTCACGAATGTCGTGCCAGAGTCGAACTGACTAAAACCATACGATTCTGCCATCTTTCCTCACCACCTATTACGTAGGCCAAAAATTTTAAGGTGAAATGTGGGCGTATACTATTCCTCTGCCTACCCTTTCGGGAATAACGACGTGACTATATGTACGGGTATCTATACTAATATTATAAAGAGAATGGATTTGATTGTTTGCTTGTTTGTTTGTTTGCATCGAATAGGCTCCGGAACTACTGGACCGATTTGAAAAATTCTTTCACTGTTGGAAAGCTACACTCTTTGCGGGTAACATAGGCTATACTTTATTCCCGTATTTCTACGGGAACGGGAACTACGCGGGTGAAACCGCGTGACTATTGTACGGACATTGAATTATATTTGATTTTTTTCACTTTCCAGGCCAGCCTATTACAAGTTAATCGAAGAGTGCATAACACAGATAGTGCTACACAAAAATGGATACGATCCCGACTTCAGACTGACGCAGCGGTTCAATATAGATGTTCAACCACTTATAGATGGGTTAATAGGTGAGTTTTACAATTAATAGTAATTTTAAGGGTTCCGTACACAAGTACAGCTTGGCAAAAAAAGGGTAGAAACGGAACTAATATTTTGCTGAGTGGCTACATAGTCAAAAAGCTGCCAATAACGTCACATATGTCTGTCAGTCAATGACGGTATATAATTTGATTGGTGGGTTTTATTGACGGTTGTTGACAACTGGATACTGATTGGTGGTTCTTTTTAACGGGTTGCTATATGAACAGCACAGTGGCTCCTCCATTATTTTCTTCCCTTTTTTGCCAAGCTGTAACAACAAATAGTACAATTAGATAAAAATAAGGGAGACTCCCAAACAACAAACGTGATTTTTTTTAACGTTTTCTAACACGGAACCCTTTGTGTGTCTGAATCTCATTTAGCTTCTTTTTGAACCCCTAATGGAAAAACGAGGGGTTTATAAGTTACCTTTGTATATCTGTGCATATAAGTGTAGAAAAAAACCCACCACCAATCCTATTGCAGTTATTGACTTTGACAGCTCTTTGACAATGTGGCTAATATTTGTTTATTTATAATATTCTTCCACTATCTTAACAGAAATAAACCAAAACGGTAATGGGCTTATACTAAAAATAAATGCATTTTTATATTAAGCACGCCAAATTGACTTCGCCAGATTTGAGAGTGGTCCACAATAGCATCTAGCTATTGTGGACACTCACAGTCCGTAAGACTACTGACAGTGGTCCTCAAGTTGGTGGCCCTGGGATGTGCCTCTTCACGCTCCGCTTAAAGAACCCGGGATTGATAGATTAATTAAATACACCCAGAAAAGAAATAGCTTTTTCGCTGTTTCTAGAGAAGATGAACGTCTCTAATACTGAAAAATCTCATTAATTCCTCAGAAAAATCCAGAGCCGAAGAAGAAAAGAAAATAGAAGATCTAAGAACTAAGCTAGAAGCGGCCATAGCCGCTAGACAAGAGGCAGAAGCTAGGGCGGCACATTTAGAGGAGCGGCTTAAGAACAGTGGTAATGCCAGCGGACCGGCCGGCGTTACTCACGGGAATATCGCCGCTATTGCTAAGGTGAGAAGGACTGTTATTGCTTGAGTAATCTAATGTATATCGGTCTGTGTTGTTCGCGGGAATTTCACCGTTATTACTTAGGTTAGAAAGGCTATTTTGATTCGAATACTTTTTACGGGATAAGGCAGTCTAGGAGTAGTTTAGGATGTGTTTTCATGGGAATATCGCCGTTATTTGTAGGTGTCTAAAGGTTGTTTTAGCTTGACGAGTGATGACTATATAGAGCTGCGGGTCGGGGTAGTTAATACCTGTCGTGGATTTACGGGAATATTGCCGCTATTGCTAAGAAAAGAAGGACTATTATTCCTCGAGTGTCTTATGATGTGTTTTCATGGGAATATCACCGTTATTTCTAGGTAAGATAAAGACTATTTTTGCTTGAGTAACTTTAGATAGTAGTGGGGTAAGATACCGGTCGTTGATACTCAGGGGACTATCGCCTCTATTGCTTAGAACATTGAGGGTCTTATAGCTTAAATGAGAGTAGCTATAGTCACTAGACCAGAGGCAGAAGCTAGGGCGGCACATTTAGAGGAGCGGCTCAAGAGTAGCGGTAACGCCAGCGTACTGGCCGGCGTTACTCACGGGAATATCGCCGCTACCAGTGGCGAATTGTCCATAGAAGCCCATTCCTTGTGGCTTCCCTTTTCAGATCGGGCAGTGACATGTAATATTTACTCATAACTAATAAACACAATTATATATTCTCGAACACTCATTCAAATATAAAAATATTTGCAAATTTACATGGTAAGTCGGCATTTTCGTCTCAACCCCTGCTACAAAAGTCATAGCAATAAATTTTCGAGTCAAAGTTCAAAGACCCTATCTCTGACATCACGCGGTAAGCCCGGCTTCCTGATCATTTTGCGTCTGCTTCGTTAGTACTACGCAAATGTATATATGCGTCCTATTCTCTCACATTTTTTCAAGATTTGATTCGTGGATTTTCGCCTAAAGTAAGCCATGAGTTCGTGGCTTACACCTGAGACAGTCATATTAATAGAAAAGGACAACGTATTTGACTTGAAAACTCGACCAATTTAAATGCACCTAACGCACGTCGAAACGTTTTGCATCGAAGTGTGTTTTTAATTTGATGTGTTGTTATTACTTCATTTCACATGCGTTTCCCGTGAATAATAATAAAACATAACATAGTTTCAATTGACTTTATAAAGTATTGTGCTGTTTATTAGTTAATTATAAATAATTATCTACTTCAAGTACTAAATACATCGTGAAAGTGTGTAAAATTGTGTTTTGTGTTCTGTGTTTTGTTGTGATTTCTGTACACATGATTATTGTTTTGGAGTCACATACAATGCTCACTGATGGACGTAGGCCTTCGGTATTACGGGTTCGATAAAAAATAAAGGTCAGTTTTTTATATTTATCAAGTAGGTATCTCAGAATACGCTAGTGATATTAGTTCAATGGCTTGGGATACCTAATAATCTTTATTTTGGCTGAATGTTTCATTAATAGTTTATAACATAATAAAGCAGTTTTGTTCCATAGAATCACTTTGTCAGATATTTTTGAAAAAATAGATAAGAAGTATGTTTTTATTTCAATTTTGTATTGTAAAATATCGCGGTTTTTAATACTCTATAGGTACTTGAAATCTTACTAATATTATAAATGTGAAAGTTTGTGAGTGTGAATGTGGATGTTTGTTACTCTTTCAGGCTCGAACGGCTGAACGGATCGGGCTGAAATTTGATACAGATATCCATTATAGTCTGGAATAACACATAGGCTACTTTTTATCCCGGGAGTAACTTCCCACGGGAACTAATTTTACGCGGGTGAAACTGCGGGCATTAGCTAGTACATGCATATTATTAAAAACATTAGAAGTACCTATACCTATTTCGCGTCTAAGTCCCAAATTTATGAATTATTTTCCATTAACTTAAATCGAGACAATTTGAAATAGGTAGGTATGAGCTTGCAGAGAGTAGTAGAATAATTTCAAAACATGGTTAGTGTAAATTTGAATATCTTTTTAGTCATCAGTAGATAATTTATGATACTTTTTTATAAGCCAATTTATCATGCACGTAAGACATTGTTTTAAATTAAGTACATGGATCTTACGAGTATAGTACAGGTGGCAAACAAAACACAAAAGGCATTACACCGCCGCGCGCCACCATTTAATAAATACGCAAAATACCTACACTACAGGTGTGACCAACTGGATAATATTTTTTTCACCGGCTTTCCTTTTGAAAAAATTCAGCCTTCGCCGCTGGCCGCTACTGTTAAGGTAAAAAGGACTATTTTGGCTTGAACATTCCACGAAGGGTTCGGGCGATACGAATGAGATATTTATGATGCGTCTGTCGGTATTATTTAAGGGAATGTCGCCTCTATTGCTAATCGAAGAAGAACTATTGTTGCTTGAGTAGTTCAGAATGTGTTTTTCCAGAAATTGCGTCGTGTGCTCAGGGTATAATTGTCACTATTGCCAAGGATAGTGAAGCAAAGAGTAGCTGTTTCGCGCTGAGTAGTTTAAGATGTGTTTTCACGAAAATATAGCCGTTATATCTAAGCTCAAGAAGGTTATTTTAGCTTGATGACTATCTGAGTGGCTTGGTGGGGTAGTAGTGTACCAGTCGTCGATTTCGCTATTGCCTAGACAAGAAGAACTATTTTGGCTTGTGTAGTAGTTTTGGAATGAGTAGTTTATGGCACATCTGACGGTATTATTCAAGGGAATATCACCGCTATTTCTAAAAGAATAAAGATCAATTTGGCTTGAATAGTTCCATAAAAAGTAGCGTTCCGGGAGAAATATACCAATAAAGGGAATATAGCATATATTGCCAAGGATTTACAATCTATTTTTATTCTCCCCCAGGCTATAAGCAGTCCCGGAGGACCAGCTCCGCCTCCACCACCGATGCCTGGAGGTGAGTCTTGTCAGCTCCATACAAATTTGTACAACACAATACAATAATATCTTTAATGATGAATTTCGAAAATCTCATTTCTCTCTCTCTTCTGCTTTTGATCTTTTAACTACTGAGAATAATTGCCAAAAAAACCCAGTAGGAATCTTTTTTTTAAAGAAAATTCGTCTATTACATCAAATAAGTTACAATGTTTATGAGGATTTAGGTTAACTTATTATCACAAATTTTATGAAAAAAAATTAAATGTGTTCAGATGTTTTGGAGTCTATTCCATGCAAACAAACAATCAAATTTTCTGAATTATATTACTTTATATATCACTAACTAATACTTGCTCATTTATTAAAATTAATAGCACATAATCTGTCATCTCTGTCACTCATAGCATGAACTCATTCTGTCTCTTTCTGGCAATAGGGTCTGGACCACCCCCACCGCCGCCGCCTCCAATGCCTGGCCAAGGTTTGTACCAATGTTTGAACCAACATTTATATATTTTTATTTGTACCACTGTTTGTACCAACATTTGTGTAATATATAAAAAGTATGTTGCATGTTTTTGTGTGTATTATATATATTTCGTGTTGTGACGGGGTGTGTCGTGGCGCGCCAGATCTGTATCGGTTTTATAGGCAATGTCTTGACTACATTCATTGATGTATTTGGCGTGGTTTTGTACATTAAGCTGGTCTATAAGTATATGACTCACTAACTAGATGGAAAGTGGCGACCTTGGCCTATGCACGTTTGCAACATCAGATGAGCTACAGTCACGCTGCCGACGGTATTGCTTTCTTGAAACGGATAGAGAAAAAGAAAAGTAAAGAGGAAGAGCTCCATGTTCTGTAAACGATGACTGCGTTAAGCATTTTACGCTGCGGTCAGTTCTGAGATGAGATACTGCTTGTGGTATAGTAATATAAGGGTTTTACTTACTCTAGAAGGTTCATTGAGGTATTGCGCTCGTAAAAAATAGGACATTGAGCTCTTTCTCTTTCCTTCTCTTTTTCTCTCTCAACATGATATTCCACGCCACGACACAGTCCAACACAATAATGTGAGCTTAACTTCATCCCACTGCATGTGTCTAGTTTGGTGTGTCTCAATTTCTATAGATTTAAGACTCCTGTACAAGAAGTTTGTAAATTATACTTTCAAGCAACGTTTACAAGAGCACCTAGAGCTTGGGATTCTGTAACATACCTCCGACAGACGTTTCTCTGCCGGATGAGCCGCCGACAGAACGTTTTGATTATAAGTTTTTCACCGACAGAACCTTTCAACTGCGAACGTTTCGCCGACAGAATGCTTAGTTACTCATTTCTCATAGGTACATAAAACCACCATAAAAAAGTCACAGTGAAGCGTGGCAGGGTACCGCTAGTTGAATATATATAAAGGAAGTCTGCTTCTACGTTACAGTAAGATACTGCCAGACTGGCAAGGTAAAAGATAGAGCCTGCGAGAAAAGAATCTAACAATAAAAAACCGAAGTTACTCTTTTTTACTATCACTAGTAATTAAAATAGATTGCTAATGCGCTTATTTTTGTGGAAACTACTACCGGTTCTCTTCTTTTTTTAACGTGTAAAGATCCCTCATGGATGTTATGCCGGACTCTCACCCACTAAAACCACACAGTGCCCTACCACTGCCTTCATTAAATGCCTCGGGTAGGCTCTGAAACATACCTCCGACAGACGTTTCTCTGCCGGATGAGCCGCCGACAGAACGTTTTGATTATAAGTTTTTCACCGACAGAACCTTTCAACTGCGAACGTTTCGCCGACAGAATGCTTAATTCGACGACATAATCGTTCACAAAATAAGAACTCGTTGACAAAAAAAAAATAACCACGAAGGCTAAGGCGGGAGCTCCGCTCTGCTTCGCTCCCGCCTTAGCCTTCTAACCTTACCTATCCGAGTCGAGGTGTTAACCGTTCACTTATTATGGTTGATTTAATCGTTCTGTCGGCGAAACGTTCGTAGTTGAAAGGTTCTATCGGTGAACAACTCATAATCGAAACGTTCTGTCGGCGACTCATCCGGCAGAGAAACGTCTGTCGGAGGTATGGTTCAGAGCCGAGCTTGGTGACCTTAAGGACTGCTTTTGCAGTCTGAAAATATACTTGTGGGACCGGACTCAGCTTTTGCAATCTTAAATGTACTTTTAGAAGACCAGACTCCGCTTTTGCAATCTTAAATGTACTTTTAAAAGACCGGACTCTGCGTTTCGCAATCTTAAATGTACTTTTAGAAGACCGGCCTCAGCTTTTGCAATCTTAAATGTACTTTTAGAAGACTGGACTCAGCGTTTTGCAATCTTAAATGTACTTTTAAAAGACCGGACTCTGCGTTTCGCAATCTTAAATGTACTTTTAGAAGTCCGGACACAGCATTTTGCAATTTTAAATGACTTTTAGAAGACCGGACTCTGCGTTTTGCAATCTTAAATGTACTTTTAGAAGACCGGACTCAGCATTTTGCAATCTTAAATGTACCTTTAGAAGACCGTGTCAGCTTTTTGCAATCTTAAATATACTGTTAGAAGTTCAGACTCTTTATTTTGGGATTGATTCCATTTGTTCTCGAAAGTTATCTAATTGTCATGTATATAAAGTTGTATTGTTTTGCATGATTTTGCGTAAAAGTATTTTCGGTCTTATCTTAATTCTACTAAGGTTGATATTTTACTGTATAAAAACATATGGCTTCTTTTGTATTAAGCTTGGTTGTAAAACTTTCATATTTCTATCACACTCACACGCATGTAAACGTACACTGTATCTGTCCTTTTCCCGATCTTTCTAGGTTTTCCTGGAGCCCCACCACCACCGCCCATGCCTTCAAGTAAGTACTATAGTTTATAGAACGGGTGTATTCATCAACCGCATTTTCTGGCATGTTTACTTGTTAATAACATTATTAAAATAAATACCTACTGATCTATCAATCAATCAATCAAACCTGCCTATCGCAGTCCACTACTGGACGAAACCCAAATTGCGCTACGATGTATGTGGCATTAAAATTAATGAAAGTATTTCGAAATAAAAAAAGTAGTCTTATGTGTTATTCCAGACTATAAGCTATTCCTATACCAAATTTCAGCTCCATTCGTTCAACCGTTAGAGCGTGAAGGTGTTACAAACATCCATACTACCCGTTCGCTTTAAGTTTGCCGGTCGCATCCCCTACAACGCCTCTACACCACCCTCTACGCCAGCGGCAAACTTGGAGCGAACGGGCTGTACATCCATATACATTCCTGCAACACAGTTTTTATTAACTAGCGCGGGAGCCAGGGAATCCAACATAAAATAATGTACATTCATTATGTCAATAAAGATTTATCTAAACTCCCAAACTTCGGCATTAGACCTCGTATTAGTAAGGCTAACATAGAACTCTCCACCTCTCTAGCTGGCGGTGGTTGCCCACTTCTCATGCCGGGAGCCGTCGGACCTCCGCCACCTCCGCCCATGATGGGGCGACCTCCGCCCCCGCCGGGCATGTTTTATATAGATAGAGTAGAGTCACAAAAATTTTGACAAACCTAAATATTTTTTTAAAAATTTCAAAGGGAATAAATTTTATTTTATTTTATTTTGATATTTGTAATCATACGATAATAAAGGAGAATGGGGGGGCGGAGAGTAACCCGCCTCACACCCTCGATTCGTCAATCCAAACTTACAATCGTTAATGTTAACCACAACTAATTGTGTTTCCTCTCCCCCCCCTCCTTTATTATCGTCCTGGGATGGATTTCATGTGGCGCCTGATTGCATTAGTTAACTTGTCATCATGTTCCCGTGCCCGCATCTCATGGATACGTTTTCCGGTGATAAAAAGTAGCCTATGTGTTAGTTCCAGATTATGATCAATAGCTATACCAAATTTCAGTAACGCCCTTAGCACACCTCCGCCGCGAAATCAGAACAGCGGAACCGCTAGATGAATTCAGCTGTGATCAAGTGTGGATTGAACAGCGGAACTGGGCAACGGAACCTGACACGAGTTAGTCGATGTGACGCTATCACAATTCTTCCATATTATTTTTATTATCTGGATGACTTAATAAATATATAAAAGATCTATTTCTGATGGCTTGAAGTAGTTTTTCCGTAAAATCCATGTCCATTTTAAGAAAAAAATATTAGTTTCGCTGTTTTGCTCTGTCAATTTTGACAAACCCGTGCATAGACAACGCGGCACCGAACAAAAAGGCGGCCGAAGCGCGGAGGTTTGATTGGCGTAGGCGCAGATTGGCGAAACCGCACGGGGAAAGAGATAGAAGATAGTTAAATCGATGCATTAGAACAGGCGGTTTCGCTAGTCTTCCGCTCCTCCTACATGGGACAGAACTTGGCGAAATTACTGCGGTTCCGCTGTCATGGATTCGCGGCGGAGGTGTGCTACGGGCGTCAGCCCTTTCAGTCGTTAGAAAGTGTAACGAACATCCGAACTCTCACAAACTTTCGCATTTATAATATTAGTAAAACTAACATAAAACTCTCCACCTCGGCAGCTGGCGGTGGTCCCCCACCTCCGCCCCCGCCGCCAATGCCGGGCGGGATGGGAGGTCCGCCCCCACCTCCCATGCCGGGGCTCGGTGGACCTCCGCCCCCTCCGCCCATGATGGGAGGGCCTCCGCCCCCGCCGGGAGCTTTCGCCGCTAAACGGGTAAGATTTTACTTGTTTTTCACTACCATAATATTGGACCTGAAATATATTTTGAAATATTGTATGTTTATCAGTAGTTTATATTCCTTAGCACAGCTTATTAACTTATTTTGGGCTAGATAGCGCTGTGTACAGTGTCCCAAATTTATTTAGTTTTAATGTAACTTGGATTAAGTCGAAACTACTAACTCAATAAATGTAAGGCCTTTTAGGTCGTTTGGACTCCCGGACAAATCGGTGGAGAATTTTTATACCACTAAGGTGGCACACAAGCATACAGTCCATGAGATGGAAAGTGGTTATCATAGTCTTTTGCAACCGACTCTGTAAGAATCTTCAAGACCCCCTTTTGAAGAACCCCATGCTGTAGGCGTTTTGGAAAACCGAGGCAGGGAGATCATTCCACGCACTAAGCATGCGCGTAAGAAAGCCCCTATCGAAGCTTGCCGTGCTCTAAAACGAATAACATCTGAATATTATTTAAAATAAATTGCTATTTTTTAATTCCAGACCCAACCAGACATAATACTACCACACGGCCTCAAACCCAAGAAGAAGTATGAGGTCGAAGGACCTCTCAAACGTGCCAATTGGAAGACGATCGTGCCACAAAAGATGTCTGAGAAAGCATTTTGGGTTAAGGTAAGATAGTTATTTTGAGTCACTTCTCTTTTTTTCCCTTTCTACTGACTAGATCTCCTTTTTGCCTAAGTACCTTTTAGTGATGACGGGTAAGAGTACAAAATTTCGCCACCCCAATACATCCCGAGGGTATCTACTAACTAAGGGAACACTTTCGTAAAAAGATCCATTGCGTGTAGAAGGAAAACTCAAAATGAAACCTGGTTGTCAGATAAATGATAATCGTTAAACCAAGTTGAAGGCTTTATGGGCGGCTTGAAATATTTCAACTGCTGGTTGTTGTGACCTGCGCCTGTCTATTTCAACACGGCAATAGGCTCACCACCTATTACGTGGGACATAAAACTATACGGTGAAATCCATAGCTTACCAGTGTGACCACTTTCATCAATTAGCCGTAAGCTTGTAAAAATAATATTTTGTCTCGTTCTAGGTACAAGAAGACAAGCTAGCCTCTCCAGATATTCTAACCGGATTAGCAGCCAAGTTTTCAAGCAAACCTGTCGCAAAGAAAAATGAAGATTCCGTTGATAAGTAAGACCATTTTTCTTACAATCTTGGCTTGATCTCAGTGACAGTTATCGAAAATAGACTTTATTTCAAAGCCATAAAGTAGTTCATATTGAATAACACCACTTGTACTGTTCCACAACATTTATTTATTTTACACCTGACTGGTTTCGCCTCTCGGCATTTTCAAAGATAAAACTAACTTGATGACCACTACATCATGTGAATACATCTAAACCAGGGTTCGCCGATATATATCAGCGGATATATATCACGATATATATCAATTGATTTTTATCTTGATATATCGATACCTCGGGGCTCAAAAGGCGTAAGCGCCAAAAGTCGATTTTACAGGAGAGCAAAAAAACAAAAATAAAATTTCTTTTTTTGCCATAACTTTTTTGATTTTTGACCTATATAGACCATTCTAAGACCAAAAGTCTTAAATTTTTGTGATGCAGGTCACTGTATAATTATATTTCTAATAAATTTAAAAGCAACGAAAATAGCTTTCCTATACGCCCCGAAAATTTTTATGTATGGGGCGTTTACACCCCAAAAATCAATGGATGTATGATGAGTGATGGTTGTAACCGTCAATTTCAGGAAAGTGGACCCTAAGGGAAAGTAGACCGAGTGGGATACATTTCATGAAAGTGGACCATTAGGTCCACTTTCACCGTTTTATCAACTCAGATGACAAATTAATACTAATAATTATTGATTTACCTGTACCTAATTGCCTGTCTTACCTAAAAACCATTCAATAACTCATTATAAAAGGAAAATGATAAATAAAAATCACTTATTAATCATAATATTGTTTATTATTATACTTCTTATTTTTATACTATAATTTTTTAGGTATACAGCTAGGTATCCTTACAAAATTTGGCCCTAATAACATTTAATGTTAATGGATAATAAGGGAACTCTTGAACAGTGGTCCATTAACATCGTCGTCGTCGCCGAGCCGTACTGGGTTCACCCGGGAAGCCCGGTGGATCTGGACGGCCTGGCGACTATATTTGGGAAGACCGGCGCGGACGACTCGCGCCTAGCGCTTATTGCTAGGGGCCCGGGTTGCGTCGCGGCGGAATATGAGGGTGTGGCTGTCGTGACCGTTTACATCTCGCCGAGCCTCGACCAGCATCAGTTTGAGCTATGGCTCCCTGAGCTGGACGTCGTTTTCGCTGCATGCCGGCCTCGCCCTGTCCTGGTCCTAGGAGACTTCAATGCCTGGTCGCAGGCTTGGGGCTCCCGGGAAACCAGAGGCAGGGGGAGGATACTGGAGGACTGGGTCACTACACGTGGCCTAGTCAGCCTGAACCGGGGGAATGTCGCAACCTGGACGCGGCGGGGGCTCAGCTCGGTCGTAGACGTTTCGTTTGCGATCCCTGAGCTCGCCCGCCGTGTCCAGGGATGGCGTGTGGTGGAGGAGGAGGAGACGTCGTCAGATCACCGATATATTCGGTTTGACGTCTCCCCTCCACCTAACCTGCCGCCAGCAATCGCGAATCCCCCGGAACCGCGTTGTGCACTCCATCGCCTTGATCGGGAGGCTCTCCTGGAGGCGGCCATCGAGCAGGCCTGGATTCCGACAGCGGACAGGCCTGCCGATGTTGATACCGAGGTGGAGTGGTTCGGGAGAGCCATGTCGCACATCTGCGATGCGGTGATGCCCAGGGCTAGGCCCAGACCGGCGAGGAAACAGGTGTACTGGTGGACGCCGGAAATCGCGCAATTGCGCGTGAATTGCGTTACCGCGCGCCGCCGGTACACCAGGTTTCGCCGGAGGCGTCGCCGCCCAGACGATGCGGCAGCCCGAGAGACGGAGCTCTACGATGGGTACAGGGAGGCCAAGAGGGCCCTCCAGACTGCCATCAAGCGGTCTAAAAAGTTGGGCCGCGATGAGCTGATGGAGACTCTGGAGCGGAACCCGTGGGGGCGCCCGTACCTTATGGTAGGGGGCAAATTACGCCCTAAGGCGCCCCCACTGACTCAGAGTCTCCAGCCGGAGCGGCTGGAGGAGATCCTGGACTCCTTGTTCCCGTCGAGAGCGGAGGAACACATTTCTCCGCGCATGGCTCCGTCTCAGGCGCCCAACGCGGAAGGCAGCTAGAACGACGTGCCCGTAGTCACCGAGGGTGAGTTAAAGGCGGCTGTTCTGCGGCTTAAATCCCGCAAAAACGCCGCCCCTGGACCCGACGGCATTCCAGGCCGAGCGTGGGTCCTGGCTCTCGAGGAGCGTGGGTCCTGACTCTCGAGGAGCTTGGGCCTCGACTAATTGGGCTCTTCAGCGCATGCCTCGAGAAAGGCCTGTTTCCCAAGGTCTGGAAGACCGGGAAACTGGTCTTAATTCGAAAGGCGGGGCGGCCGGCAAATTCCCCATCAGGGTACCGGCCGATCGTGTTGCTCGACGAGGTGTGCAAGCTCTTTGAGCGTGTTATTGCACAACGCCTCGTCGGGCATCTCACACGCTTGGGGCCTGATCTGGCGGATAGCCAGTTTGCCTTCCGTCAGGGACGCTCCACCGTGGACGCGATCATGCGCATTAGAGGCCTGACGGAGGAAGCAGTCTCACAGGGTGAGGTGGTGGTGGCGGTGTCTCGCTACATCGCCAACGCATTCAACACCTTGCCCTGGAGCTGCGTCAGGGAGGCGCTTATCTATCATGGAGTGCCTCCCTACCTCCGTCGAATTGTCGGGGCTTATCTCTCCGAGAGAGCTATGGCTCTCTCGGAGGCTTACCCGAGCTGGCTAGGGCCGGGTCGGCGAGATGTGTCGTGCGGTGTTCCACAGGGATCGGTTTTAGGGCCGCTCCTCAGGAACATCGGTTACGACTGGGTGCTGCGTGGTCCGTTGCTCAGAGGGGTCGGCGTAACGTGTTACGCCGACGACACCCTCGTTACGGCGCGGGGAGCAACGCACCGTGCCGCAGCACTTAAGGCCACGGCAGGGGTTGCTCATGTCGTGGGTCAGATTCGGCGGCTGGGTCTCGAGGTCGCCCTTCTAAAATCCGAGGCTCTGTGCTTCCACGGACCTCGGATGGGGCCACCTGCGGGATCCAGCCTACAGGTAGGGGGTGTCAGCATCGGCATCGAGCCCTCGATGAAGTATCTGGGGCTCGTACTCGATGGCCGGTGGAACTTCGGACATCACTTCCGAAGTTTGGTCCCAAAACTGAGGGGAGCATCGGCCGCACTCGCGCGGCTGATGCCCAACATCAGGGGACCCAACGCTCCCTACAGGAGGCTGTACCTCGGGATCGTGCGAAGCATGGCCCTGTACGGGGCTCCCGTATGGGCGGAGACCCTGACGGCCAGCAATGAGGCTAGACTGCTGAGCACGCAGAGCGTGATGGCCGTCAGGGTGTTAACCGCTAAATCGCCGGACGGCGCGTCGGAACGCGCGAGACTGGCCCGCCGTCCGCACGCTAGTGGCGGGAACGGGGCGGCTGCACGCCGAGCTTCACACAATATGTCCTTATTTCTATTACAGAAGTCGTACTACAGAAATACTTACTGTTTCATCATGCTGGATAACTGACGAAAATAATTACACTAAATCCGAGAACACCCCATGTGTAATGGATTTATGATATTTGGCTGAAAATTAGGATGGGGAAAATGAAGGAGTACTCTCAGATTTTACCATGTAATTTAAAAAAAAAAAGCAGTTTTCTGACATAATTTATTTTATTTACAAAATATACACATCAAAAATTCACTTTCACCAAAAAAATAATAATCTGTAGATATAAAATCTCCGAAAATAAAATAAAATATTACTGCCTATTTATTTGTTTATTTTTTTATTTATTTTGGGGATATCGAGGCTATGTAATCTTGAATTATTAAAAAAAAAACCCCACCATTTTTATTATTGATTTTCACATAAATTATTCATATGTTAAATGTTAAATGGTATTTTGACAAAAGATTATAGTTTCTATTGAGAAAATCTTAACAAATATCGGTTAAATACGAGCACTGCACAACAAAAACAACAACAAAAAATAACCGACCGGTCATGGACGAGTGACTGGAGAGAAGACACGGTGCTCTCTCCTACCGGTTGACACAGATGCTTGCCGGGCACGGTAGCTTCGGTAGGTATCTGTGGCGAAAACGCCGGGAAACCACGGCCGAGTGTCAGCACTGCGAGGACCGCAGCGATGACACGGCGCTCCACACGCTGGTGGAGTGCACGGCGAGGGCACAACAGTGCCAGGTCCTCGTAGTGGGTCTGGGCGTGGACACTCTCTCGCTCGAGGCCATGGTGCAAGCCATGCTCTCCAGCGGGAGTAAGTGGGACTGCGCCGCCTCTTTCTGCGAGAAGGTCATGCTCGCGAAGGAGGCGGCGGGCCGGGTGCGGGAGAGAATTCTCCCATCCGAGTTCTGCAGTCGGCGCCCTTTGCGCCGCCGACGTGTCTTCGCCGAGGACTATCGGCCTCCATGACCGGGGGTCTGAGGACGGTGAGAGGGCCGCTCACCGTCCTTACAGAAGCAGGCTCATGACGGCAGCGTGACGTGAGCAACTCTCACACGCCCCCCCTTAGAAGCGGGCCCCCTATAGCCCCCCAATAGAATTATCAATAACTTAAACTCAGCTATACTTGATTATTCTAAAGCGCTTGCGCCCGTGATAAACAAAACAACGTACCGGACGATGCTCAGCGCAGGAGCCGCGGCGGGCGAGCGTTTGTCCTTGATTTCCCGCTCACTCCCCTCGCATCAGAGTTGCGTATGTTGAATGCGAAAAGGACGCATAGAAATAATTAGGAGTTAATTGTTACACGTATATCATTTTATTTTAAGAGTACAGTAATGTTTAAGAGCGTATCGAGCAAGTTGATTCTTTAAAAATAGATATGTTCGGGCGTAAGCACAATTATGTTACTAGGTATGTCGTTTACTACCCTCAAATTTATTGATCATTAGGAGTGATTGCTCTTACGACCCAAACCTAAAAAAATTATGATGTAAAATGGTAGGCGTAAAAACGTTTGTATCATCTACGGTGTCGTTTACTACCCTCGCGTTTATAAACAGTAACAGTGGTCGCTGTTACGACACAAAAACTAAAAATATCTGTTTTATTTCCTACAAAAAATGGGGTCGTAAATACCATTTTTAGGGTTTCGTAGCCAAATGGCAAAAACGGAACCCTTATAGATTCGTCATGTCTGTCGGTCTGTCTGTCTGTCTGTCTGTCTGTCTGTCTGTCTGTCTGTCTGTCTGTCTGTCTGTCTGTCTGTCCGTCCGTGTGTCACAGTCACTTTTCTCCGAAACTATAAGGCCTATGCTATTGAAACTTGGTAACTAGATGTATTCTGTAAACCGCATTAAGATTCTTATATAAAACTAGAAAAAAAGCAGTAAATTTTGGGGGTCCCCATACTCAGAACTGAAACTCAAATTTTTTTTTTCATCAAAACCAGCCATGTGGGGTATCTATAGATAGGTCTTCAAAAATGCTTTTGAGGTTTATAACATCATTTTTTCCTAAAGTGAATAGTTTGTGCAAGAGACACTTCCAAAGTGGAAAAATGTGTGTCCCCCCCTTTAACTTCTAAACTAAGAGAATGATAAGTCTAAAAAGAATATATAATGTACATTGCCATAAAAACTACCAACGAAAATTGGTTTGAACGAGATAGAGCTAGTAGTTTTTTTTTAATACGTCATAAACCGCAATTAAACGAACTATAAGAACTTTTATATTATGTTACTTGCTGCTACGAAACCCTTCATGGGCGAATCCAACTCGCACTTGACCGGTTTTTTTGCGAATTGGAAGACTTTAAATATACAGATCGATAGAGGAGAAAAATATAAGTAGGACTGCATTAAAAACTCAATTTCGCCAAAATGGCGGTTACGCCTTTTGAGCCCCGAGGTATCGATATATCAATGGATTTATTCCTGTGTTCTGAATTTTAAAAAAATGGAGATTAATGTTTACTCGGGCAGCACGTTGCGAAAAAGTACAATTCAGAATTATTTTAGATAGTTTCCCAAAATGGCAACCTCATTTTAAGTTGGGGAATTCCCTTTTGACATACCACTAAAATAAGGTTCATTTTACAAGGTCACAAGGATATAAAGCCGATATATATAAAAAAATCGGATATATAAAAAAAAATCGGATTTTTGATATTTATTATAAAAATCGGATTTTTTCGAACCCTGATCTAAACTATACAATTTGCAGTGCCGGTACTCGAATATTTTAGAGGTTACCAGCTTTTAAATTCTCCCCAAAGAGGAGGGAAATTACAAGTCTAATCTAACTATTATAACTTACTATTGTAGCTCAAGCTTATATTTTTTCTAAAGCACGCTTAATTTGGACTAGATGTTGTGTAAGAATATCCACAATATACTAATTCGTAATTATTTTCATTGCAGAGTCCACACACTAAAAAAAGTAAAAGATCTAAAAGTCCTCGACGGGAAAGCGGCTCAAAATCTATCGATTCTATTGCAAGGATCTTTAAAACATATGTCTTACGAACATATACGGACTTGTATACTCAGATGTGATACTACAGTACTCAATGCTAACGTATTGGATCTACTAATACAGGTATGTATATTATATGTTATTTCGATCGTCATTTGTTTATCTGATCTTAAGTTGTTTTGTCGATCTTCATTTGTTTTGCTGATCTTAAGTTGTTTTGCCGATCTTCATTTGTTTTGCCTATCTTCATTTGTTTTGCCGATCTTTATTTGTTTTGAAAATTATTTGATAACTTTATACTTTTTAACTTAAGTGTACAATTTCGGCTATATTGCGAATCTGCTATTTTGAGAATCTCATATTTTGAGAATCTCATATTTTGCGAATCTGATATTATGCGAATAAGGAGTCTATATCCCTTAGCAATGTAGGGGTGTTTTCCAACATTTGGATGCTAAGGGTTGCTAATGCTAGGATGATGTGAGTACTTGATAAATGATAATGTCGAGTTGCTTTGATAGATGCTTTTTGTACATACATACATACATATGGTCACGCCTTTATCCCCGAAGGGGTAGGCAGAGGCATATTATATGCCCACATTTCACCTTTTTTTATATAATTTGTCCCACGTAATAGGTGGTGAGACGTATTGCCGTGTTTAAATAGACAGGCGCAGGTTGTGACTGCCTGCTGTTGAAATAAAGTCTTCAAGTTGACTTAACGACTGCCATTTTACTGGCAACCGGGACCAACGGCTTAACGTGCCTTCCGAAGCACGGAAACGCTCAAATAAATGTCACGAAGTGATCACATGGATCATTCCATAGTGAAAGTTGCTTACTGCAGTGATCGTTTACAGAACACTGAGTCCGCGGGGCCACGAGCGAGATGCTTTTTGTACTGATTCTGAAAACTGAAAATGACACCTATAGAATGTGCATATCAGCGTAACTTATTACTAACTAGCTGACGTCACGCGGCTTCACCCGCGTAGTTCCCGTTCCCGTGGGAATACGGGAATAAAATATAGCCTATGTTCACCGCAAAGAGTGTAGCTTTATAACAGTGAAAGAATTTTTCAAATCGGTCCAGTAGTTCCGGAGCCTATTCGTTACAAACAAACAAACAAACAAAAAAACAAATCTTTCCTCTTTATATTATTAGTATAGATTACGGCGAAATACATTATTGTGCAACTTGCTTGTACATGCCACCAACTTGAGGGCCACTGTCGAAAGTCTTACGGACTGTGAGAGTGGCCCCCAATCGCTAGATGCGGCACGGCTTACCATCAGGCTGGTGGCGACGTCAATTCGGCGAGCTCAATATACAGATGAATTTTTGAAAAGGGCTTGGATGACCAAATCCGAAACTATAAGGAATATCTAAAAATGCTCAAAGGAGTCACGAGCCCGATTTTGATAAAACTTATAACCTCATCATTAGATTTTTGAAAAACCAATAATCTTAGCCGGGAACCCATTGATTTTGAAAAAAAAAAACACACCCTTTATTATTAGGTACACCATACGATAGTGTCGCTGATAAGGATCAAATTCTGCGAAGTAATGATATACGGCAAATTTAAGAAAAGTTTGGAATTTTAATAGAATTCATATTTCATGTACCTACATTTTGTATCATAATTTGTTTCGTTCAAAATCCCAGAATAGATTGTAACTATTCCGTGTTTTCAATCATGCTCAGAATGATTCTTTGGAGGTTATTCTAAACTGAATCAATAATATTGAATGCAGTACGATCCTTGAGGTCTCGAATCTAGCTATGTAACAATGGTTAACATTTTGAACAATTAAGAGCTTGCCTGACCCTAACCAAATCGCATGATTCACTGCCGCTACCCCCGCGCCCCTTTGCTACAGATCGCGCACCACATTCACGCGGCGCCGCGTCGCACGGTGGATCCTGTTGTATGGGATGGTTGGTCAATATTATTTAACTACGTTCCGAGACTTAAGCTAAGTCTTAAAGGTGTATAATACATTCATACGTACCTAAATACATAAAATCACGCTTATTACTCACTGGGGTAGGCAGAGACCACTGATTGCCACTTGCAACGCTCCCGGCAAACATCTTTCGCTTCCTTAACTTTCATAATTGTCTTTATTAAAGGTGTTTTGAGGCAAAATAACTATATTAATGTCTTTATTACTCTAAACAATTTAAATATATATCACAATAAATGGATTTATGAAGGCTAGATTCTTTTAATCTGGTAAAATCATATCTAGCACCTCACTAGGAAGAGTAGTTTTATATTTTCTCACAACCCTTAAGCACGATACTACTGGATCCGAAAAACTTAAAAACAAATTAAATACATCCATTAGACTTGAGAGTGTCCTTTCTCGAAGTTTAACGAGCGTTAAGTTAAGAAGGAAAGATATGAGGCGCGTAGCTTTGTACCATGTTATACTGCTTCTTACTTTATTTCGCTTCAGTATCTAAACATAGACAAAGCGGTTTGAGGAGATGCTGCCTCTTGTTCATTTACTGTGGTTTTCGGTGATAGAATATCTTTTAATTTATTTAATTGGGAATGGTGGCCTTCAGTTCGAAAATACATTTGAGCAGAATAAAGAAGTTCACTGCCAGAACCGGACGCACGTAAAACTTCGGTCTTCCCACGCTTACTGCGGACACTACACTGCTCAATATCCTTCACCCTTTGCTTAATAATATATTTTTTTTAATGCAAGTCTCATCTAGCTACGTTGAGTTATTTTTTACAAACTTTTCTTTGATTCTGTTCGACGATTGCCATTTTATTTTGAAAGATTTTTAAAAAATATGCAGTGTTTCTTTAAGGGAAGTTATATCTGAAGCAGGGCAGTTGGTTTCTGCAATAATTATCTCCTCTAATTTCAAAAACTTGCTATCTAATTTCTTGTATTGAATTAAAAATAATTTGTCACGCAAATCTCTCCTTTTTACTGGATAATCCACTATTCCTAAGAAAAAAAAAACGAAAAAATAACCTATATAATTGGCTACAGTACAATTCAAAACTATTCATTCATGTTAAAGACGAAAATTTTCACAGTTAAGTGTAATACTACCCGAAATACGACTGGCTCATATTTTTAATCTACTACCGTGAAACTATAAACCACTGCCATTTGAAAAGGAGCATTTTGTCTGAACTTTTGATATCAACTTTATAAAATACACTAACTAAAGAGTTACGGAGAACTAATTAGTACCCTGACAAAATGCACTTTTTCGAAAAAAAACAGTATCAAAACTGCACTTCTGAAGAAAAGTGGTTTTTAAATAAAAAATTATTATGAAGAAGTTATTTTATCGGGAAAAACTAAATTTATACATTTTAAATACTACATACCTTCAGCATCACTCATGATTTTTTTAAATAATTATACCCTGTTACTTTTAAAGTAATACAATGTTTCAATACTGCACCATACTTAAAAAACGTAATTGACTACAAGGAAAATACAAATATGGTCAACTTTGTCGTATCATAAAAAGTATACTAGACAACCAATACTACTTTAATTACATATAATAAATGTGGTATACCCTCTATTTGCTAAATCTATGAAAAAATATTATCTACCGGCATTTTTTTAATTTTGATTAATGACCAACCAGTTCATACTACAGGCTCCAACGTGCGTCGTCGGCTCGTCGGTGACAGATTATGATAGTAACGCAAGTAGGGGCGGATCACAACGCACTAGCGAACAATGAATAGAATAGAGTAGATATTTGTGTGAATAGTTTTACTCGGTTTTTAGTTTTACTTTTTTTAAAAATTGACCGTATTATACTACTTATAAAAATAGGAGGAGAATTTTATAGAACTTTAAAATGAACTATTTCGCAATTCACAATTTTTATGTAACTTTAATTATATTTACTCAGCGAACGCAACGTATACTCTCAAAAGGAATAACTTTTCCCGTTTTCGAAACTTTATTTAAAGTTGCTCCTATTCGTAGAAGTGTAATGTTATAAACCTTCCTCAACAAACGGACTATCGAGCACCCAAACTCCGAAACATCATTTTGTGGATCACGCGAATATTCGGCCCGATCCCAGAATAAAATCAGGGCCTCAGCGCGGCCATTGGTTATACTACCGAATGCACCACCGCATCAAGGCGAATTATGAAGAACGAATAATCCTTTTTTGCTGTAAAAGAACAATGATGAAAAAGATACTATCCATCTATCTACCTTCACGCCAAATCCCTTGCGGGGTAGGCAGAAAGAACCGAGCGGCACACGGCACGGTCCATACACACCTCACTTGCTTCTTCAACTTTCATTTTTCTTTTCATGCATGCCGTCGGTTCCTTCGGCTCTTGACACCACCTTCAACTAACACACGATTAATTTGGTCGTGGTAGGTGTGTCGTGGCCTTCCCCGACTCCTACGTCCATCCACTTTCGCGTTGTATATCTGTTTTGTCATTCTTTCATCACCCATCCGCTCCACATGCCCGAACCTACGATGGTTGCATGTCCTTCCTTACTTTAACACCGACACTCTCTTCCAGACCAACTCTCTTTCTTACATCTTCATTCCGAACGAGATCTGCGAGCGTTACTCCGTAGATTTTGCGTAGCGCGCACATCTCGACCGCGTTTATTCTACTTTCATGCGTTTCCTGCCATACATAACTCTCGCTTCCATACATTAATGTAGGTATCAGCACCGCACTGTGTACTGCGAGCTGTACCTTTTGACTTAGGGTTTTGGTGCCCAAAAGTTTGCCTAACGCTCCATTCACACTATTTCCCGCAGTTACCCTCTTTTCTACATCAGTGGTGTACCGTCCATCGCTGCTTAATGCACATCTAAGATATACAAACTTATCTACCTGTTCCAGTACTACATCATTTACAGTTATCCTGGCATTCGTTCTGTCCTCTTCTCTTTCGAATACCATCACTTTCGTTTTAGTCGCGTTCAAATGGAAGCCTCTCATTAGACTATCATCTTTCATCGCTGTGACTAGAGACTGTAGTTCTGATGGCGATTCGGCTATGAGCACGGCATCATCTGCATACAGCAAACAGTTCACATTCACAAGTAAGTCACCCATTCGCAATCCAACATTCATCGATCCTACTCTCTTAAGACAATCGTCCAGGTACAGGACAAACAGCAGGGCCGACAGCACGCAACCCTGTCTGACGCCAATGTTGACGTCAGACCAGGGAGACAGGCTGCCGCCCACCCGCACACATGCCGTACATCCCACATATGTAGACTACATGGCACGAAGCAGCGCACCATCAATCCCAAATCCTGGCAAGATGATGAGATGACACATAATCCAAACACGCTTTCTTCTTTCTTGCTACGCAGAATTGAACCTCTGCATCCCACCAGGCATCACCTTTCGAATGTTCATGTCTCTTTGCACTCCCACATGCTTCTTTTGCACTATCCACTATACTTTCTTTCATAATATTCCAGCATTCATCCACATCTAAGTCAGAAAAGCTCGCGTTTGCAAGCCTTTCACTGACTAAGCCTACATACATACTCCTTACGCTTTCATCTTCCAGTTTTTTCACTCTTTATCCTATCAAAGTCTCCGAAAGGGACACGCACTCGCCAGTGCCTCAACTTCTTGAAAAGACTGAATGAAGAAAAAGATAGTAATAATACAATTTTTTTTAACGTGAGATAAAATCCATCATGAGTGCTATGCCGGACTCCTACCAACTAAAAAACCTCACGTAACGCCCAACAGCCTATGGTTGGGAGCCCCGGGTAAGCCCTCGGATGGATGTTCCAGGTCTTCTAACAGACCTACGGCCACAATTGCGGCCTCGCCCAGAGGGCGGTTCGGGTGCTATACCGCGTCTTTGGAGGGTTTCGGGTGTGATCCCGCTTCTAAGGGCGTGCGTGAACTTTTCACGTCACGATGCCGTCATGGGCCTGCTTCTGTAAGGACGGTGAGTAGCCCTCTCGCCGTCCTCAGGCCCACGGTCATGGAGGCCGATAGTCTTCGCCCAACTGCGGAACTCGGGTGGGAAAGTTTTCTCCCGTACCCGCCCCACCGCCTCTTTCAAGAGCATAACCTGCCCGCAGAGAGAGGCGGCGCAGTCCCACTTACTCCCGCTGGAGATCGTGGCTTGCACCATGGTCTCGAGCGAGAGAGTGTCTACGTCCAGACCCACTACAAGGACCTGGCGCTGTTGGGTCCACTACACCAACGTGTGGAGCGCTGTGTCATCGCAGCGGTCCTCGCACTGCTGGCACTCGGCCGTGGTTTCCCGGTGTCTTCGTCACAGATACCTACCGAAGCTACCGTGCCCGGTAAGTATCTGTGACAACCGGTAGGAGAGAGTACCGTGTCTCCTCTCCAGCAACCCGTCCATGACCGGTCTGACGGCCGCGATTGTGGCAAATCCCCCTTTGGTGGCTCTAGTCGCACCTTCCATGTATCCACGGTTTCCTGGTGGAGCAGGGACCGCTGGGCCTCGATTTCCCGAGACGCAGGCCTTTGGCCCAGCTCCAGCGCCTCCTTGCGCCATCTAAACAGTGACGCAAGGGCTCTCGCTTCCAGGTCCCATGGAGCGGTCCCGGCTAGGAAACATGCCACCTCACCTGAAATCGTGCGGTATCCCCTCATCACCCTGACGGCCATCGCCCTCTGCAGGCTCAGCAATCTAGCCACATTGCTGGCCGTCAAATCATTTGAGATGAAAACGTCGATAAAAATTTATTTGCGAAATATCTTTTGTCTCATATTTAAAAATGACAAATTTTGAGATAGAAGACATTTCACCAGTAAATTTTCATATTTACGCTTTCGAGTAGTTACGTCGAGAATGGATTTCTTGGTTGGGCCCGTGATGGCCGAAAGTTTTGTTAGTAATCCATCTTGGCATCCAGGAGTTAGGTCGTCATGAAGCCATGTTGAAGGTCAAGTCTAAGCAGGTTTCCATAGCCTGCCTCTGTTCACTTCAACGTATTACGTGGAACCAAGTGATACTTTTGGAATGTGACCGTGTATAAAGCCTTCAATTTTGTTTTTTATGAAACAAAAAAGAACTCTAAAATCTTTTTATTTATTAAAATAATTAGCAATTTTAAATTTCATGGATTCATCAACAGGCTGACGATGAATCTATGAAAAATTAGAAATGACTACATTAGGCCGATAGAAACTACAGCTAATAAGAACAGTGCATGGCTTTAATCAGTTCAAGTCTGACACGTTTATAATGTCTTTTAGGTCCAGTGGGGTAATGGGGCTCATATAAATAACGTATTTTCAAAAGTATTTTTTGATACATTGCTGTTGTTTTTTTGGAATCAGGTGTTATATAATTGCTCTTTCTTTTCACATCACTGAGCTCTTTTTAATAACCACGTCAATTTCTCTTAGGGGCATGTTTCGTGAATGTCTGGGATCCAACAATTCAGCCAGTAAGGATACAATCGAGATAAGAAGACTTAGAGTTTGAGGACCATGAAATCTTCCTACAATATCTGGTTTCGTTTATTTCGTTCTATTTTTATGGGGCGATTTTCACCTGACCAGGTAGCAATTAAACATTCTTTCCTATGACTCATATAAAATAAAATTAATATTAAATAAAATTGTCGTCATTCAAACAAATTCTTCAAAGGAATTTTGTATTGCCTCTTGGGTATTGAATTTCTTTCCCGCCAAAAAGTTATCCAAATTCTGGAAATAGTAGTAGTCTGTATCGCAAGGTCTGGTGAGTTTGGCAGATGACAGAGAGCTTCCAACCTCAGTTCTTGCAACTTGGAGACCGTCTGCAGTATGAGGTTGCGCATTGTCGTGCAGGAGCAGCGGAGACGAGCGATTGATCAATGCTGTGCCAGCTTCTCCATCATTGTGTTCAGTTCTTCACAGAACACATCTGCATCAATGCTCACCCCGTTTGGTAAAAAGCTGTGATGAATCACACCAGCGCGCTAGACCACCAAACAGTGACCATCACTTTTCTAGGGGTAAGTTTTCGTTTAGGGCATTGTACGTCTTTAATTCGTCATTGTCGACCAAAGTCTTCGGATGACCGCGAGGTTCATTTTTCAGGTCAAAATTTTCAGAACGAAAGCGAGCAACAGGCGGTGCGTTGGATTGTAGTGTTACGCTCCGTAAACGTCGTGGATGTTGCGTGCCGCTTGTGCCGCGTTGCTGCCACGACGATTCTCATATTTCATAACTAGCGGACGTCACGCGGTTTCACCCGCGTAGTTCCCGTTACCGTGGGAATACGGGAATGAAACATAGCCTATGTTCACCGCAAATAGTGTAGTTTTCCAACAGTGAAAGAATTTTTCAAATCGGTCCAGTAGTTCCGGAGCCTATTCGTTACAAACAAACAGACAAACAAAAAACAAAAAACAAATCTTTCCTCTTTATAATATTAGTATAGATTAGTATAGATTACTCGAATTTTTAACGTATCTACGATGACGAAAAAGATTGAAATGCGATGAAAACGTCACACTAATCAATAAACAAATGATTAATTTTGGAAAATGAATTCTATGTTTTTAAAATAAAATTAATTTGAAATTAGAATTCTTAGCCAAACAAAAATTATTTTGATTTGAAATGGCCAGTACTGCAGAACGGCAATATCAGAGGTAAAGACTTATTATTTGATTGTCCCCAAACCTGCCAAAACCATTGGTGTTTTTTAATTAACAACGAATTCCCCGTTATTATATTTCAAGAATAGTATCTTTTTAAATTTTTACAGCATCATCGTTTTTTTTTTGTTTAACGTGGGGGAAAATCCTCATGGATGTTATGTCGAACTCCTACCGACTAAAAAACGTCACGTAACGCCCAACAGCCTATGGGTGTAAGGCCCTCAGAAGGATGTCTCAGGACTCCCAACAGACCCACGGCCGCCAATGCGCCCTCGCCCAGGGGCTGGTTCGAGTGCTATCCCGCGTCTTTGGGGGGTTGCGGGTGTAATCCCGCTTCTAAGGGGGGGCGTGCGTGAGTTCCTCACGTCACTCTGCCGTCATAGGCCTGCTTCTGTAAGGACGGTGAGCCGCCCTCTCACCGTTCTCAGGCCCCCGGTCATGGAGGCCAATAGTCCTCGGCGAAGACACGTCGACGGCGCCCAGGCCGCCGACTGCGGAACTTGGGTGGGAGAGTTCTCTCCCGTTCCCGCCCCGCCGTCTCTTTCACGAGCATAACCTGCTCGCAGAAAGAGGCGGCACAGTCCCACTTACTCCCGCTGGAGAGCATGGCTCGCACCATGGTCTCGAGCGAGAGAGTGTCCACGTCCAGACCCACCACGAGGACCTGGCGCTGTTGCGCCCAACAGCATCATCATTCAGTAAAAACTCATTTTTCTTTCATTAGTACCTTCAATAAAGTGATTATTCTTTTATGTGAATCAACAAGTATTTTTGAAACAATAAATTTGTTTTGAAAATATCACCGGCAATTTTCTACTATTAAATCGAAAGTCTAAAGACAGTGTTATATTTTACATTTTTTTTTAAATACTTACACTGTCTTTTTTGTACTTGAATTAGCCGACTCCATTGTGCCGACGTGTCTTCGCCGAGGACTATCGGCCTCCATGACCGGGGGTCTGAGGACGGTGAGAGGGCCACTCACCGTCCTTACAGAAGCAGGCTCATGACGGCAGTGTGACGTGAGCAACTCACGCACGCCCCCCCTTGGAAGCGGGATCACACCCGAAACCCCCCATAGACGCGGGATTGCACCCGAACCACCCCCTGGGCGAGGCCGCATTGGTGGCCGTAGGTCTGTTGGGAGTCACGGGACATCCTTCCTGAGGGCTTACCCGGGGCTCTCAACCATAGGCTGTTGGGCGTTACGTGAGGTTTTTTAGTCGGTAAGAGTCCGGCATAGCATCCTACGAGGATTTTCACTCACATCAAAAAAAAAAAAAGCCGACTCCATTGTTTTATGTTCCGTGCAATTACTTCCGGCACTGACTCGCCCGCACTTCTAGTAGTGGCGGTTTCTGGGTTTGGGTTCCGTAGCCAAATGGCAAAAACGGGACCCTTATAGATTCGTCATGTCTGTCTGTCTGTCTGTCCGTCCGTGTGTCACAGCCACTTTTCTCCGAAACTATAAGGCCTATGTTGGTAAAACTTGGTAAGTAGATGTATTCTGTGAACCGCATCAAGATTTTTATATAAAACGAGAAAAAAAGCAGTTAATTTTGGGGGTCCCATACTCAGAACTGAAACTCAAAATTTTTATTTTCATCAAAACCATACGTGTCAATATCAATAGATTGTTCTCCAAAAATGCTATTGAGGTTTCTAACATATTTTTTTTCCAAAGTGAATAGTTTGCGCAAGAGACACTTACAAAGTGGAAAAATGTGTGTGTGTGTGTGTGTGTGTCCCTCTAACTTCTAAACTAAGAGAATGATAAATCTAAAAAATATACATATAATGTACATTGTGATAAAATCTACCGAAGAAAGTTGGTTTGAACGAAATCAAGATGGTAGTTTTTTTTAAAACGTCATATACCGCAATTTTCGCCGAGAAAAATCACTACCACTGCGAACATCAATGAAAGTTACAACGAACTACACGAACTTTTATATTATGTTACTTGCTGCTACGGAACCCTTCATGGGCGAGTTCAACTCGCACTTGGCCAGTTTATTATTATTGTTCCTAGAAAGCGTCGAGTTCAATTAGGCAACCTATTGAGCTTGGGGAAGTAAGACAGCAGTCGCTCTCAACTTTGCCAATGGGGATGAAAATTCAATTCATAGCTGCTGCTCCTGGCGGCCAATAAAAGCTGCGTCTGGTTTGAAATATGGTTGGGCTTGAAGGCAACTGGGCATATGCTAATATGCAGATAAGGTCTGGGCCCCATGAAGATCTTCTAGGCCCAGGCCGATGTCACTTGAAGCAGTGCAGGTGCTGACCAACGAACGAGGTCCTGGTACAGGCATTCCGTAACGCCATTGGGAACTTAGATGATTCTCGGTGGCAACAATATCGAGGAGATAATATGCCAAATCATACCGACCTAGTCCACACAAAAGTAACACCCCAGTTTCTACAAGCCATCGTGAAGAAGCTAAGTAAGATGAAGAGAATTTACATCGGATAGTAAACAATCAATACGGTTCTTAGCTTGGTACGGTTCTGAGCGAAAAACGTTTTTTATGTTCCTTTTTAGTCATTTTTTTGGTCTTTATAATATTTATAACTTTTATAATTAGTTACATTTATTGTTTACACAAATTAAGATTTTATGCACCTACAGCCAAGCCCCCCCCCCCTAGCTTGCTTCAGGAATTCAAAAGTTTTTTAATCGATCTATCGATGTCGTAATTGAGCATTGTGTGACGCAATCGGGCATAGGTCCGCTTCCTACAAGGCGCGCAGCCAGACTAAACGTAATCGGTAGAGGATAGCGCATACAGATTTCGTGAGGAAAGAAAGAGAGAGAAGGTTTGGAGCGCGTTTAGCGAAATGATATGAAAGCTAAAAAACAGATAATTACAGATAAAAAGAAAACTATTATAAATATTAAAAAACCGACTAGTGTAAATGAAGTTTTTAGTATTGTCTTTCTTATACATTAAAAATAATATCCAAATAATAGATAATTATAGAGATCCAGCCTAAAGTTTAACTAAAACGAGGTGTTTTTAAAAATTAAAAGTATCGAGGTTTTTTTTAGTAATCGTGTTTTCAGGCTAGTAGATCTTTAGTTCATGAACTGAAGTTTCTTGTGTTGTAATGTTAGTTCATCAGACCTTACGAGTCCTGAGATCTAGATCAAGATAATATTCTATTTGGCGTCATACGTCCTCTTAATCAGCTAACGTAAGAAAAATTCAGTGTATTTTGTTAAAGATGAGCACTTTCCTTTAGTTTGCCGTATGTCATTACTTCCCAGAATAAGATCCTTAATAGCAACACTATCTTATGGTGTAATAATATAGGGTGTGTATTTTTTTTCAAAATCAATGGGTTCGATTCCCAGCTAGGATTATTGATTTTTCAAAAATCTAATGATGAGGTTTTAAGTTTCATCAAAATCGGGCTCGTGACTCCTTTGAGCATTTTTCGCTATTCCTTATAGTTTCGGATTTGGCCATCCAATCCCTTTTGAAAAATTCACCTGTATATATAAAAAAAAAACTAAAACACCATACACATGATTCTTTTTCAATTCTGTCACCTACACTAAAAACACGCTGTTTACAACAGGGTCTCAGTAATTGGATCGCGTATTTCCCATTTGGATACCCTAAAAATCCACCTCACCCTCTTTTACAACAAAAATATTTTATTTTTATACCATTTTTTTAAATATAAATATGTACTTGTATTTTTAATTGGACGCTATCAAAGCGTATTTTTAGTTTTTTCATGCGAACTATTTTTATATTATATTAAGTTTAAGTCATTATTGATGGTAGAGACAGGAATACCAATGCGGAACATCGTGAAAGAAAATCGGAACTTAGAGATTTTAAACTTTTTTGCTGACGCTAACTTGAAATAATTAATCTTTCATTTTCCATTTTTTAACCGTTTCCAAAAAAGGAGGAGGTTACTCAATTCGACCGTATATATATATATTTTTCTTTGACATCGTTCCTCACTCTTGCGCGCGGGTTATACCATCGATATCACAGTCCGTTATACGTAAACCTTAAATTTGAGTCACTCTGTAACATCCGATATGGTCTAGTGGCTAGGATACCTGGCTCTCACCCAGGAGGCTCGGGTTCGATTCCCGGTATCGGAAAGTTCTTTTTGTGAATTTTTTTTCACACCCAATTTACATTATCACTCAAATATATTTAAAAAAATCTGTTTTTGTTAAATTTAAGGTTATTTGGACTTTTTAGTTTTTTTTGTATAGTATAATTAAAATTTAAAAGAAGATGATCGTTTGAATGAGCAGGATGTAGGACTTATCTAATTATTACAAATCAGGAGATTCATGAATAGTTATCAGCTTAATTATTTATTAATCTTAGCGTAAAGTATGGGTTGCATTCACCATATATATTGTGGAGAACAATTTTTTTTCTGTTAGGAGCTGCTGTAGTTTGAAATTTTTATTACTTTATACATATAAGCGTGTAACAGCATCTTAGAACGTGATTTTCAAGCACTTAGTGAAATTGGAATCAAAAGTAAATTATACATTTATAGTTTCAATAAACTAAAAACATACTTTTTAGAGAACACAGCAAAAAAACCGTAGAAATGAAATCTTCTTTTTTTTAAACAGTTAAAAATAGCGGCGTAGCAGAATTATTAAATCATCTGTGAATTTCAACTATCTAGCTATAAGAGAAAAATTCTTCAAAAACCCAAATTCAAAACATCACTTTATTCCAGTACCTACCACCAGCGGACCAGATGAAAAAATTGGCGGATCTCAAAACGAACAGCGAAGATTTAACAGAAGCGGAACTATTCGGCGCGACTGTAGCCGATATCAAGCGGCTGGTGCCCAGGTTGAGGAGTTTGGCCTTCAGGGAGCATTACGCTGAGATCATTTCTGAAGTTAAACCGGTAAGTAATACTGTATTGAGGCGATTTTTGATTATCGGTTTGAATAGGTGGACGGAAACACCAGTAATTCGAATAAAATAAATAACTCGATATCGTATGTAATTTCTGGCATGAAAGTGGCACACCAGGGGATACCTGGAGGCTAGCAGCATACCACATCGTTCATGGTCGAGCAGGATAAAATGGACAGGAAAATTTTTTTGAAGTAAAACTTCTTCAGACGCGACTAGTAATTCAGATTTTTTTCTGACGGAAGTGACGCTTACTATTTGAATTTTGAATAGCGGAAACTGAGTTTCCACTATTCGAAATTTGAATGAATGATATTAATATAACATTTGATGCCGTCAATGGCAAAGAAGTTTTACTTTAATCGCGCGTAAAAAAAGTGTGTGCGTGTAACCTACACGCACACACTTTTTTTTCACATTAAATTTGTGATTGAGTCAGCATGCTAATTGCTTTTAAAAAAATATTATTACTTAAATTAATTTACTTCACTATCAATAAAATATTTTTTCATAGTTGACATTTTACTGCCACCGTCAAATGTATGGATAATGAGTCAAATAAAAAAAAATAAAAATATTTCTATTCATGTATGTATGATTTTTCCAGGACATAGTATCGGGCACAGCAGCCTGCGAGGAAGTGAAATCCAGCGGCAAATTTGCCAAGATATTAGAACTGCTGTTACTTCTGGGTAACTATATGAACACCGGCTCTAATAACGCTGGGGCGTATGGCTTTGAAATCAGCTTCTTGACTAAGGTGAGTGTTTACCACTTTCTATTAATTTCTTTGCTGGTTTATACTTTTGTCTTAGCATTCCAATGACATCCTAATCCTTCCGAAGGGGTTATGTTCACTTCGTCCCATTTGTACTTTGTCCCATTCGCAGGTAGTCCCATACGCACTTTGTCCCATTCGCACTTTGTCCCATTCGCAGTTTGTCCCATTCGCACTTTGTCCCATTCGCACTTCGTCCCATTCGCACTTTATCCCATGAAGCAGGGCTCCCGGCTTTAGACAGTAAAATCTTAAAACTACTGTTACTTCTGGGTAACTATATTAACACCGGCTCCAATAACGCGGGGGGCTTACGGCTTTGAGATCAGCTTTTTTTTGAAAAGCAATTAGTATGCTAACTGATCATAAATTTTAAATATGGAAAAAGAATTGGTTTCGAGCAGGATTCGAACCTGCATCTTCTCGCATGCCGTGCAAGATGCTTAACCACTTAGCCACCGAAACCTACTCGGAACCAACCAATAATAAGGTGAAAAATTTGGTTGGTTCCGAGTAGTTAGTTCATGAGACTTCGCCGTCCGTCCATCTGTCTGTTCCGGGGCTGTACCTCAGGAATCATGATGCTAAAGCTGAAATTTTCATAGATGACGTATTTCTGTTGCCGCTATAATAACAAATACTAAAAAAAATGTTTAAGGAGGGCTTCCATACTACAAACGTGGTTCTGTACCGTTTCGGTACTGATTTATATGTTTAATGAACTAGCGGACGTCACGCAGGTTTTACTCGCGTAGTTCCCATGGGAATACGGGAATAAAATGTAGTTCACCGCAAAGAGTGTAGCTTCCCAACAGTGAAAGAATTTTTCAAATAGGTCCAGTACTTCCAGAACCTATTCGATGCATACAAACTATCAAATCTTATTAGTATAGACGAAATACCAGTTTGTTATTCCATTGCAGACTATAATTTAACACTTTTACTCTTTTCTTTTTTATAATTTCTCCTTTTAACGTGAGGAAAATCCTTAATGGATGCTATGCCGGACTCCTACCGACTAAAAACCACACGTTTCCTACCTACAGCCTACGGTTGGCAGCCCCGGGTAAGCCCTCGGAAAGATGTCCCAGGCACTTATTATTTAACCCTGTATCAAATTGCAGCTAGATCCGTTCAGCGGTTAAAGCGTAATTGAGTTACAAACATCTTCACAAACTTTCACATCTATACAAATTAATAAAATTGGAGTGTCTGTTTGTAATATTAAAATAACCGCTTTCTACTACATGCATATGAATGTAAATACGGTACACATACCAAAATATTTTTTTTTTAAATATTTGTCTGTCTGTTTGTTCTGGCTAATCGCTGGAACGACTGGACCGATTTGGACGGGACTTTCACTGACAGATAGCTTATGTTATAAGGAGTAACTTAGGCTACTTTTATTTTAAAAAAATGCCAAAAACAAAAAAAAAAAACTAAATAAACTATTTTTTTTTTATTACATTCCACGCGGATGAAGTCGCGGGCACAGCTTGTTTATAATATGAGTAGAATACTAATATTTAGTTTGTCTGTCCGTAGCTAACAGCGACTAAAGATCTAGAAAACAAACACACACTGCTTCACTATTTGGTTGAAACTATCGAAAACAAGTTCCCTGATGTTTTGACTTTCGCTGAAGAAATGCCACATATAGACAGGTAAGACCCGGTCTTAGTAATTTACCCAGTTTAGTCTCGTTCCCGTTTGAATACGGGAATAAAATATAGCCTATGTCACCCAGGTATAGTGCAGCTTCCCAACTGTGAAAGAATTTTTCTAATCGGTTCAGTAATTACGGAGCCTATTCGATGCAAACAAACAATCAAATCTTTTGTCTTTATAATGTTACTTATGTTTTTAGTTAATAGTAAAATTATCTAGTCCCAACAATTTTTTTGCTTGGATTTCCTGTGTGTCGATTTGTCTGTTTGTTCTTATGTCTGTTTGTTTGCAATCGACGCAAAAACTATTAAGTAACCGGATTTTGTTGCGATTTTCTTAGGTATTAAAACATCTTGATCACACTTCAAATCTTACGTTTCTTTCATCGTAATGACACCCTAAATCCATGCTTACGCACTCTAAGAGCAGCTGTACTACGTTAAATTTTTTCATTTGTGAAACATTTTAGAGCCGCCCGCGTTTCAATGGAAAACCTCCAGAAGGCTCTGAAGAAAATGGAAAACGATATCAAAGCTCTGGAGATGGATTTAAACAACTCAAGAGTACAGCAGTGTCCGGACGATCTGTTCCACGAGTCTATGACTGTATCCTTTATAAACTTGACAGACAGATAAACGGACGGCCATACAACAAAGTGAGCCTATAAGGGTTTCGTTTTGTTCTTTGAGGTACGGAACCCTAAATACAAGCTAAGCGTGCGATAGATTTTGATATTGCAAAGGAAACCTTTACTGACTCGGTGACTCAGAATTATGTACTTATAGGACTGTCGTTTTGAATGCCTTTGAAAAACCTGGGACATCCTTCCGAGGGTTCACACGGGTCTTGGCCGGCTCTAGTTAGCATCAGTTCAGCATAGCATCTTAGAGGATTTTCACAAGTGAAAAAAAGTCTTTTTGAATACCGAGTCAGAATCAAATAACACCTGCTGTCAAAAAAACCCGAGACCTTTGCCTAGATGGGGGTACCGGTCCAATGCTTTAAGTATTATTCCGTTTCAAAAATTGTCTACTACCCTTAACTCCTAACAGTCATTTGCAGTAGAAGCCCGTGAACAGTGCGACCTACTCCACTCAATGTTCAAGAAAATGGAAGCTCTGTACACGGAGATCGCTGAATATTACGTGTTCGATCCTCACAAGTATACGTTAGAAGAATTCTTCTCTGATATCAAGACTTTCAAGGATTCCTTCAGCGTAAGTAGTTCTAATATGTTAATATGTAATACTCAAAAGTTGTCAAATGTAGGAATTGTTTTAAGCTATAAGGCCTCTCAAGCTATAAGGCCTCTCATTACACTTCTTTCGTAAATAGAGGCGCTATACACGGAGATAGCACAATATTACGTCTTCGATCCTCATAAATATACACTGGAAGAATTCTTCTCTGATATCAAGACTTTCAAGGATTCCTTCAGTGTAAGTAGTTCTAATATGTTAGAAATACTCAAAAGTTGTCAAATGTAGGAATTGTTTTAAGCTATAAGGCCTCTCATTACACTTCTTTCGTAAAATGGAGGCGCTATACACGGAGATAGTTGAATATTACGTGTTTAATCCTCACAAGTATACGTTAGAAGAATTCTTCTCTGACATCAAGACTTTCAAGGATTCCTTCAGCGTAAGAAGTTTTAGTTGTTAGTAATAGTCCGAAGTTGTCGAATGTAGAATTTGTTTTAAGCTATGAGGCCGCTCATTACACTTCTTCCGTAAAATGGAGGCGCTATACACGGAGAATGCTGAATATTTCGTGTTCGATCTTTACAAGTATACAGTGAATAAGAATTCTTCTCGGATATCAAGAATTTCAAGGATTACATCAGTGTAAGTAGTTCTAATATGTTAGTAATACTCCAAAATTGCCGAATGTAGAATTTGTTTTAAGCTATAAGGCCGCTCATTGAATTGCTTTCGTATAATGAAGGAGTTATACACGGAGATAGCTGAATATTATGTGTTTGATCCTCACAAGTATACTTTGGAAAAAATCCTAACCTGACATAAAGACTTTTAAGAATTCCTTCAGCGTAAGTAGCTTTTAATATGTTAGTAATACTCAAAAGTAGTCAAATATAGGAATAGTTCTAAGTTCTTAGGCCGCTCATTTCATTACACTCGGAGATAGCGGAATATTACGTGTTCGATCCTCACAAGTATACGTTATAGGAATTCTTCTCTGACATCAAGGATTCTTTCCATGTAAGTAGTTGTAAAAAGTCGGTAATCCTTACAAAAGTAGGAAGTGTTTTAAGCTATATAGGCCGCTCATTATTCGAGTATTACTTGGACAAAATATAGGTCTTATAGATATCTCTTACATCTTAGAATCACGTTCGGGTTGCCTCGTAGGCCGCCCATTGCACTCTTTTTTGTGTCAAGTTTCTAAATTGTTATACTTACTGCTATTGGCACAATAAAGTACTTAAAACTCGAGAACGGCTGGTTGAAAACATAATTATCAGTACGTCGCCGTCGCCGCGTGCGTCGGCTTGCCGTGCCTGTGGGTAACTTGTCTATTTAGAAATGTTTTGTATGTTTATCAGTTGTCTAGTTCCCAAGCTGATATTGGCTTAAAATGAACTAGAATCTAGATATCACTTCTAAAAATATATTTATTAAATAACCGAAAAGACGCCGATCAAAAGTAATGACTACATCTAGTGAACTGAGCCTCTCTGACAGTCCAGTCGTATATAGAAGGACAGTTCTTACGGATTTTCTTGCCAATTTCGATGGGGACATGTCCCCAGCTAGCGTAGTTCTTGAACATGCGTGCTCTTTTTTTCCCACTTGTATGTTTAATGGGTAAGAGCGATGGCATTACGACTGCCACGCAGCCAAGCGACACAGTTTGAGTTGCAAAAGTATATCTTCAGAGCGAAAAACAAGTTTTTCTATGTACATACAGCTCCAAAAGTCCAGTCCACCGTAAGGACTAAAATCGCGTGTACATAAATCATCTATCAGGGAACGTACGATATTTTTTTTGCTCAATGGGTCTCCCTTACAGCGATGTATTATGTAGATGCGTTTGAAATCCATCAATCTCAATCGTCGGTCCACATGTAACGTTCACAGTTTATATTATGAAATTGTATTAGAGCCAATTGTACGACTGAATTCGTTGCGTTTCATAGCGTAATAATGTCTCTCAATTAAAAAAAATATAGAAACAGTATGTATTTTGGGATGCCCAACAGAAGTTATAACTGAAACTAGTCTAAGTTGAACGCCAATGCTACCGTTTGCGAGAGAGAAAGGAAATACAGTTAGATTTGCGCCGTAACGAACGGTTTAATCTCCCCTTTGAAGTTATTACTTCAATATTCGTTTTTAATACTCCAAATATGCCACAGGCGGCGCACGCAGAAGTAGTAGCGGCCAGAGAGACGCGCGAGCGAGCGGCGCGCGCCCGCAACGCCCGCGCCGCCGCCGAGAGGGAGCGGCGCGACCGCACGCACCGCTACCAGCAGCTGCTGGACATACACCAGACGCAGGACGGCGTTATGGACAGGTGTGTATATACACAATACACACTCTCGCTTACACACAAATATAAACATTCATACATACATACATACATATAGTCACGCCTTTATCCCCGAAGGGGTAGACAAAAGCATAGTATACGCCCACATTTCACCTTATAACAAATATTTACACAGATATGTATCAAAACGAGTACACAAACACACACGATACGTGCACTTGTAAATATACACACTGACTTACGTTTACAAGAACAACTTTCTAACTGATGTGTACACAAAACACGCACAAGTACTCAGTACAGGCACACATTATTATATATGAACGCACACGTAAAAAGATCTGCATCGCTACCAACAGTTGCTAGATATACATCAGACGCAGGACGGCGTTATGGACAGGTGTAATACCATACACACTCTTGCAAACACAAAGGCACCCTCTCCTTTCCAATCCCAAACAACGCGTGCCGGGGAGAGATGCCACTTACACACAGTGAAAAGAATCTTCCCCAGAACTGAGCGTTTCAAAAGATCGTTCCGCTGTCGAACTATATAAATTTAAAATGACCTGCCCGCACATATCTGTCAGAAGTCTTACGGACTGTGAGAGTGGCCCCCAAACGCTAGATGCGCCAGCACTTTCCATCAAATTGGCGAGCTTAATATACACACACACACACACACACACACACACACACACACACACACACACACACACACACACACACACACACACACACACACACACACACACACACACACACACACACTTATTTTAATTTGTTACACAAATACTCACATACTCAATTAATTTACGGTTGATTATAGATTTCATTTATAGGGAAGGTACAGCATATTTTGCCTCTCTGGGGGTTCAAATATTATGACTATGAGTGCTAATTCCGTACATAAGGTACTGTAGTCGCCAAAATTGCCTGGACAGTGGCAAATTAAACACATGGAAAATTTCAATAGTAATAACATAAATACACAAACTGGAATTTATTGCTAATAGTGGTGGTAAAATAGATAAAATATTAGGCTTGAAGCCATTTCATTTACTACTGTTCAGACAAATTTGGATGCTCACTATATTCAGATATACCCGCACAGGTCATAGTCTATACTAATATTATAAAGAGGAAAGATTTGTTTTTTTGTTTGTTTGTTTGTTTGTTTGTAACGAATAGGCTCCGGAACTACTAGACCGATTTGAAAAATTCTTTCACTGTTGGGAAGCTACACTCTTTGCGGTGAACATAGGCTATATTTTATTCCCGTATTCCCACGGGAACGGGAACTACGCGGGTGAAACCGCGTGACGTCAGCTAGTATATAATATAATAGAAATCGCTAAGACCGATGAAGATTATCATCACATTACTAAGAATATATAGATAGTGTACCTACTTATCATATTATCTTCAATCCTACAGTTTAATGGAGGCGTTGCAGACCGGGTCCGCGTTTAGCAGAGAACGGCCGCGGAAGAAAGCCAATCCGAGGATAGCTGGAGGTATTTATATTTTCTTTATATTATATTATTAATATATTTTCATACTTAAATTTTGTCAATTTTAAGTAGTATCTCGACTCAAAGTTATTTTAGAGTTACCGTAACTCTAAAATATTTTAAGTCGTGATAATTATATTCTATTTTCTATACCACTCTTTTAAGATATTGTGTGCAATTTTAACTAGTATTTGACTTACGTTATTTTAGAGTTGCCGTAACTCTAAATTAATGGAAGTGAAGGTTCTATTTTCTTTACCACACTTAAAATACTTTGTGCAATGTTACCTAGTATATTACTTACGTTATTTTAGAGTCTCTAAAATAGCTTAAGTTAAAGTTATATTTTCTATACCACTCTTTTAAGATATTGTGTGCAATTTTAACTAGTATTTGACTTACGTTATTTTAGAGTTGCCGTAACTCTAAATTAATGGAAGTGAAGGTTCTATTTTTTTTACCACACTTAAAATATATTGTGCAATGTTAACTAGTATAATACTTATATTATTTTAGAGTCTCTAAAATAGCTTAAGTTAAAGTTATATTTTCTTTACCACACAAGATATTGTGTGCTATTTCAACTAGTGTTTGACTTACGTCATTTTAGAGTTGCTGTAACTCTAAAATAATGTAAGTTTATTTTCTTTTATCTTTATCACACTTACGAGTTTTGTGTGTCATAGAAATCGATAGATTAGAAATTCTTATTTTCATAAGTCAATCTATTTATTTAGTTAAGTGTCTTTGATTCACAATACACGGTTTTTTTCTTAAACCCAGAAAATTAACTTCAGCATACAAGGTACAATACACTGCAAGTACATACGAGTATTTCATTGTATTTTCTTGAAACTGAGTTGGTGTACTTATTTTCTTTTTTGAAAAACAATTGGAGATAGATGCTATACGATCTGACTATATCAAATTTTTATGGTGGAATATTTTGGACAGGTTTTCTTTTGTGACGATGTCCATAACGAGTTAGATTTCGAAATTCATCTCTTGAGGGGGATGACACTGAGGTGGTAAGGTAAATTATGTACTTATGGGAGATAAAAAGTTGGCATTGTCTTTAAATTAAACTTTTATTTCATTGATTGATTTTTTTGAAATTCTACCCTCACTGGTGTAAAGTAGGAGATGAGAATTTGTCTTTGAGGTTTGGTATGCAACGGGATTTCAAAGTATGTCAAAGGCAAAGCCATGAGGCACAACTAGTTATCAAATAAAGACCTTGTATGCATTAGTTAATGTTCTGAGGCTAAATCAGGCAGTCAGCGCAAAAGTGGCCTAACCTTAAATTTTTCATAATTCAAACGACATACATATTCTAAAAAATTTTATAATGTAAAATAAAAAATCCTATCTCTTTTGCAAACTTATTTTCGCTTCTTTTCTTTTTCTCTGTTACATACGCTTTTACCCCTGATGGGGTAAATAAAAATAAAATAAAATGTATTCCCTTTGAAACTAAAAAAAAATTAGGTTTTTCAAAATTTTTGTGACTCTACGGGGTGTTCGGAAATGCTACAGACTGAGAAGAACACCCCAAGAAACTCAGTCCGGTCCCTACCAAAATTCATCTTAGTATCTAATACAGATTTTTTAACATGTAGAAAGGAGCAAATCGTGTCTAGAAAGTCTTTAATGCTATAATAAGCTTTCTGGCACAATTTAAATTTTATTAGTTTTTTAAATTTATTAACTGACAAACCTGTTATGGCTGTCGGCAATGTATTATACAATTGCCCGCAAAAGAATTGCTTATTTTATGAATCCTAAATCTAGGGATAGCCAATTTAGGCGTAGACAGTAACATGTCTCTGTTAATAAAGTCAGGTGGTCAGGCCATTTTTTGCGTACGCAAAAAAAAAATCAGTTAAGCCACTTTTGCATTGAAAAATTAGCGTTAAGCCACTTTTGCGCTGACCGTCTTAAATCACAATGACACTCTCGCACGCTCGCTCAGAGGACATAAGCGACGAAGAAGGACTAGTTCATGCAATACTGCACCGGTTACAAGGTATGTTATAACACGTAACCCTCCAGACACACTATGCCACTCACTCGCACTTGATCTCGCACTGCCAATATTGTCCTACCAACCACACACTACCTCGATTAAGCGAAATAAACGAAAAAGAAACCATTTATTTCGCTTAATCCTAATACATAGTCACTTGCGACACGTCCATGAATACAAATCAAAGTTAGTACCACCCTAGTTTTAGTTCAGAACGCAGCCCGCTTGAGAAGAACTGGCAAGAAACTCGGCGGGCTATTCTTTTTGTGCTCTATTTACAATAATTTAAACTAAAAACCACGAACTATTTTTTGAGAAGGCAGTAGAGCAAGCAGATCATTTCCAGGCCCTTGCAGTATAATTTACTTTTTATACACTTTTCAAACTTAGTTAAAGGCATACTTTTTGTTTTATTTGGAAGCCTGTTGTACCCTACAGTGTGTCTATTATCAGTGCGTTAAGAACATTTATTTATTGATAGAATAGTAAGCTAGTCTTGAGGTAACGGAAAGCCTTGAGCCGTTGAGGTAACGGAAAGCCTTGAGCCGTTGAGGCAACGTAGAACAACATTGCCTGTTTTTCAATGAGTGTTCTGAAGAACTCTTCAACTTAATACAGGGCAGAGATGCCACTTATACATAGTGGAGAGAAACTTCGCCAGGGTAGAGCGATTTTAAAGATCTCTCTGTCCAATCATAGACACTTGGAACGCTGTGTCAGCGGACGTGTTTCCCTCCTGTTACGACTCTGGGGTTTTCAAGCGCTGTGTAAAGAGGCACATAACTGTTCCGGAAATTTAAGGTTACTGTCCATAGTCTTGTCGACTGTGAGAGTGACCATCAACTAGCTAGATGTCGCCGTGACTTTCCATCCGTCAGTTGGAGTCATTTTGAAGAATTGTTTGATATAATGCCCACGGCTACGTTCTATCACCGCACTGCTCGCCACAGCCAGGGTGTTCATCCTCACACATTGAGTCCGGAGCGTTCGAGCTCGGTTAGATCCGATAAGGGCCTTTCTTCCGCGCACGCTTAGGTTGTGGAATGACCATGCCTCGGTTTTCCTAAACTTCTAGAGTATGGGGTTCTTCAAAAGGGGTATTACAAGGCTTTTACAGGATCGACAACGCGAGTGTAGGGCCCCGGGGTTAGTGGTACAAGAAAAATGACAAATATAAGTAGCATTATATATCATTTCAAAATTCGTACTTTAGCGGGTTCGTGCGCTCGAGCGTTGCAGCGACGTGCACGTATACGTGATGATGTCGACTACAATTGTCTACTGAAAAACTATCGACAAGTGATTTTAGTTTTTATATATTTTGTTGTGACGCTCTGTTATCGTAGAATTGGCATTGCATGGTCTTTTACTAATCTAAAAAAAATATTAATTTGAAGAGAAAATTTAGTGCGAGTTCACACGTGGTAGAAGTAAACTTCTTTAAACTTAACCGAAACTAAAACCTTACATTTCTCCGTCTCTGTTTACGTATATGTTTTTCGTTTGCTAAAATGCAATTCAAACTGAGCTTAAAAGAGTTTTACTGAGATCGTTAGTGGGCTGGCGAACAGGTCGCGGCGGCTAGTGAGTTCCGCAATATGAAAGCCATCGCTAACTGCTTGCACCTAGCGACCACCGGCTATCGTTCATCATTGATGGAAATGTGCGATCTCCGCGGCCATGGTGTGTTTTTATGGAATACGAACTTTATTCATTGATTTCGTATCCATGAAAACACAGTTCAAATTAAGATTCAATTTAAAAAAATATCATGAGTTAATGAAGCCAATGTTTACACTTAACTGGTGATAATAATAATTATTATTATGTCTCTCTTTAACACGGGTATCTTCTTTTTTTTTCTTACGAAGACCCCCGGGCTTTTGGTAGGCTTACACGGGGACATACTGGTCCAACAAGCAGAGGCCTTTTGAGACTTTTAATCTAATAGGAAATGGGACATACATGTATTTATTGATGTTGTATAACTCTATTTATAATCGCAACTAGCTTTTGATGTTGTCAAATGTGTGATTGTTGTCAATACCCTTCTTCTTAACATCTTTCCGGCTGCAGCCAGCACTTCCATTTGAATTCCAAAGATTCGCTTTATTGATTTAGTTATTTCTAGAAAAAAAATCCATTTGGGGGACTTTATATTTGACCTTAAAAAAGGCACAACCTGTGAAAATAGTCAAGTTCAATTTAGATTTATTTTGTTATATTTTCAAACCATCATTCTCTTTTCCTTGTTTCTTGGTTCATTATTTTAACAAATTTTTGATCGTCCCTCGTTATTCTCGTATAGCCAATAATTGGTTCACTTACCGTAGACATAGAATAATGCAAACCCCTATTCCTGTTACTTCTCCCATTGTAAAGATTGAATAAAGTCTTAGTCAACTTAAACCTTGGGTACTATCAAGTAAAGCATTGCGGAGTTGGCTTAATTTTATTATTTTTCCAGAGAGTATAGATCTGATAATCACTCTGTATTACTCCTTACTCCCAATAATATGCATATGCGCTTCACTGTACTAAATGACTAAACATAAAAGGATGATTTTCTAATGTTATTTCGTTGTGTTACAGCTGAGAGAAGAGCACAGTTGAGTAGATCGCGGTCCCGCTCTGGCTTGACGGGGCCGCTCACAACGCGAGAACTTACCAAGTGAGTTTATTGTTATACTATAAGTACAGGTAAACCACGTTTATTAATCGCATCGACAAAATTCGCCTGCTCAGAAGAGAGCAAGCTAACACCGATTAATTACGATTGCCAACGTTGTTGAAACACCGACTTTATTGCGTTACTTTAAGATTGAAAATGCAATAAATCCAGAGAGTAGTGCTATCTCGCTCATTGTACCTCATTGCACCGCGATGCTGCGGGCGTCGAACATGGCGCGCAGGCGGCAACCAATAACAAAGGGCCATGTTTGGCGCGTTTATGCGGAACGTTGTGATTAGTTGAGATTTTTTCGCGCGTTTCGAATATGAGATTTCTGTGGAAGTACATCGGTGTAACTTATAAACGTGGTACTACTGTACTCGTTGATTAAAACGTAAATTTTGACTATGGCTGGGTAGGTTAAAATTTACATCATTAGAGTGCCTTTTTTTACGTGAGGAAAATTCTACATGAGTGCTATGCCGGACTCCTACAGACCAAAAACCACACGTATCCTACCCAATAGCCTAAGGTTGTGAGCTCCTGGTAAGCCCTCTGAAGGACACCCCAGGACTCATTAGGGTGCCTTTTTACCAGGCATGGGCTACTTTCGTCGGTTCACATGTAACGTCAGAAACGTGATTGTTGAATTTCAAACGCATTCGTAGCGTAGCGTATTGTATCTGTGGTGATATTAAGGGTGTTACCCTTACGCTTATACTCTGTAAAATGTAGCTAGTCTCTGTGACAGTTATATTAACGTAAACAAAATTGACTTTTATTTCGAAGGCATAAAGTTGTTATTTACAGTTTGCACCTCTGTGTTCTCACTCTCTGCATTTCAACCACAATAGCTTTATGCCGTTGACATAAAGTCTATTCTTGTTTACGTTTGTAGAACTGTCACAGAGACCAAGCTATATTTTACAGAGTATAGGCATGTGTCAAAATTTACTAAGATTTAGTTGTCTAGCTAGAACCTATAGCGCGAACTTTGCTGTTATTTTTTGTGGTAAATTTCCCATTTTCGTCCTCTAAAATGCGTTGTTTTTATTCTGATTGAACTTTTTTTCCACAGCGAGTTGCTGAGCAATGCGTGATGGAACATTCTCAATAGAAGTGATATTAGTGTCGTTATTTATATATAATTTATATATAAATTCAAACATTATAAGCGAGGTTTTGGTTATAAGCAGAGATCTGTATATTATTTAGGAGGTTTTCAAAACGTTCAAAAAATGATTTTTATTTCCAAAAATAAATGAGATTAAATTGTGTGTCCTAAAATTTTAATTAGATATATTAAAATGACAGTTCCTTTTATTTTGTTCCATTGGTTTAAAAACCAATATGTACTAAGGTAACCAATCATTAGGTGGGCTATTAGCTTGTCTGCCACCTTAGTAGTATAGAAAAGAATAGTTTGATGGTCAAAATATTAATCAGAAATCCATTTAAATCTTAATTCCTCCTAAAATACATTGGAATGTGTATTTTTTTTTGTTTTGTAGAGAGTATGTGCCGTGAAAATGTATATTATTTATAGAATTTATGTTGCATTAATTATTCTACTACTTATATGACGAATCATGTTTAAAAAAATATTATAATACCTACATTTATGTTAAAAATTACTATATTTACATTAATACTATCTAAACTCAACCTAAATAAGGCCGCCGTGGCATTGTGCCCAAAAACTATCCGCATTCTCCCTTTGAATAGCAATACCAATTCGCTGGGAGAGAAAACTGCCAGCCCTTGGGTCACCAGTCGACTCTACTAAGCGCTATGTAACTTCTTAAAAAAGAAGTTTAGACATCGGCACTGATTATATAGTAGTATTACATTCAGATCGGCAACTCCCTGCCTCCCACCTGAGTAAGCTTCCCCATCCCCCCACCAAAATTAATGTGTCGATTCCCGTGTCAGTACTTGAGAGAGTGTCACTGCGTTGCATTACGTATTACTACCTAAGTGCTTTGGGCTATTGCTTTGGTTTAATTTGTGCTTAGCCGAGGGTAGATTTGAAAAAAAAAGTACCTACATACATGAGATTGCGTTCTGTTCCTTATTATTTTGCTTCCATAGCTAGTGACCCTAGTATACTCACACACACATTGAAGCTTGATTTAAGCATTCACATTACGTGTATATTAGTATGGGTGAAAACGAACATTTTTGTATGGAGTTTCCACCCTATGACATCGGGAAGCCCTGGGAAATATCGTGTTGTTGTAAATTCAACTTTATGTCTTTTCGTATAAATATCTTTTTCATTTTTAAGGAATCAAAAAGTGTTTGGTTGTACTGTATGTCATTGAGCACCTATTTTTGCGTATATTTGAGGGGATGCTGTGGTGTGAAGTTACTGTTAGACTCAGCAGATGGTCTGTCCGATTTCAGTGGATTACAGATAATTTTAACGATATTAAATTAATAATTTTATCACATTTAACTCTCTCAAAGATGGTAAAAACAGTGACTCCTATTAAATAAAACTAAATAATTCTTGCAACATAAATTATATAAAAATTATGTGTATACAAATAATATAATACTAAATTATAAGTGGTATATAAGATGGAGTGCTTGAAGCGTTACTATTTAACAGAATTAGCACAAAAATGTATACTAACCTAGAATGATTGCTCAGCCAGAATAATTAAATAAATAAATTAAATGTAATACTTAAATTAATCTTGGTATAATATAATATTAATCAAAATATATTGCTGAAGGCAGTTTTTTCATGAATTGTGCCATTTTAAGGACACAGTTAATTTCATGTCCCCTAAGTCTTACTAATATAAAAAAATGCGAAAGTTAGTGAGTGCAGATGTTTGTTACTCTTTCACGCTTGTAACTGCTGAACGGATCGTGCTGAAATTTGGTACAGGGATAAATTACAGTTTGGAATAACACATAGCCTTTTATCCCGGGAAAAAGTTCCCACGGGAAGCGTCATATAATAAACTAGCGGACGTCACGCGGTTCAACCCGCGTAGTTCCCGTTCCCATGGGAATACGAGAATAAAATATAGCCTATGTTCACCGCAAAGAGCCCTCTCAACAGTTAAAGAATTTTTCAAATCGGTCCAGTAGTTCCGGAGCCTATTCGTTACAAACAAACAAACAAATCTTTCATCTTTATAATATTAGTACAGATTTATCAGTTAACTGATTTCCATAGAACAGTATTTTGCTTACTAACTCACCATTTCGACATCGACAGTGGATAATACGACCCATCGATCATTTTTGCAACACCAGGAAATCAATTCTTTACCCTATACTCCGTAAAATATAGCTTGATCTCTGTGACAGTTATATTAACGTAAACAAAATTGACTTTTATTTCAAAGGCATAAAGTTGTTATTTACAGTTTGCACCTCTGTGTTCTCACTCTCTGCATTTCAACCACAATAGCTTTATGCCGTTGACATAAAGTCTATTTTTGTTTACGTTTGTAGAACTGTCACAGAGATCATGCTATATTTTACAGAGTATAAATTAAATTCACTGGTCGAATATCATTTGGCAAAAGATATTTCAAGCCTACAGTATGGGATTATTAATGGCCAATTTCCATCAGTTGGGTTTTAAGCTTAGCAGTATATTAAAAAAAAAATCTATCATCTACGCTTTGAAGTCGCACGATCTAGAATTAGAGCCAATAGGTGTTCAAACGCTGCTGTTTCTATTGTTGTGTTAAAACAGGTAAGAAAAGACATTGGTTACCAGCTTTTGAAATTTTTCAATCCTACTATGCTCTTTAAGAGACTGCTTCAACATTATACCAAGATCATTTCAAGTAATTCTTAACGTGTTTGTCTGTATATATCGATGTAATTTTATTTTTAGTTATTAGAATAGTAACTCTTAGGCCTTACTCAAGTAACCAGTCCAATTTTTTAGCCTTAGTAAGGCCGAGGCCTGTAAAACTGCTTAATATTAACATAGGGAATGTGATATTTTATAATATTATGTAATATTTGTAAACTTAGTGAATTTACTAAAGGAATTTCTGAAGATTTTCGTATAGAATTGCATATATTATGTGCTGTTTGTGAGTAGTCGAGAAATCAATATAAATATCGGTACACATTTTGTTCTGTTTATAATGAGTTATCGATGTATAGAGATTACTTGACTGAACGCCATATACTACTTTTTTCTTTCACAAAAGTTATGTCCAATTCTTTTACAAAATATTATCTTAATTCTATAAAATCATGCCATAACAATAATAAATAAATCAATATCCTAGAATACTTTTGTACAATTAACTTTTTATAATAATTCGAAACACTGTATATCGTGTTTATTTACTATCTTCCTCTCTGCCACTCCCGCATAAATTATATCTGCATTTCACTCGCACAGTAGTAAACTAACGTATGTTTAAATGGAAAGCCAATTTACTTTTCTATTTGTTATACGAGAGGGAAAATCCTCATGGATGTTATACTCCTACCGACTCAAAAACCTCACGTATCCTGCCTAACAGCCTACGGTTGGGAGCCCTGGATAAGTCCTCGGAAGGATACCCCAGAACAAGCATTTTGGCTTGTCCTGGGGTGTCCTTTAATTCTCTTTCCTCCGCAATTCGGTAGTAAAGACAAGATGAACAGTGTCAAACTGAAGACGAGACCAAAAATGAAAGATCTATGTGTGGGTTAAATAGTGTTGTTGAATGGTCACACCTATGTTATCGATAAAAGTATCTGTATAAATGGATGGAATGGAAATGAAACTTCTAAGCACACAAAGTGCTTAGAAGTTTCATCTCCAACTTCTTGTTTTGGGGAATAAATTGTTAATTTCAATGTAATCGACTATGAAAAAGTAAAAATGGGATTATATGGGGTAACTCGTAATATTAGAAATTCTGTAGTGATTTTACGAATTTTGATTCAGTGTGTGAATGTGAAAATACACTTTTAACATGTAATTTATGGCATCGTACATTGCATTGTTGCCGTACATATATATTTTGCCAATTAAATTTGAAATTTTACTAAAAATCCAACTCTTATCATAATACGAAACCTAGAAACTCATTTATTATTGAACCCTAGTAACAATAAAAGATATTACTCGTAGATTTTTTTAAATATATTTACCTCGCCAAATTGACGTCGCCACTGATGGAAACTAATGGAAAGCCGTGGCGCATCTAGCGAATGGGGGCCATGCTTACAGCACACAAGACTTCTGACAGTAGTCCTCAAGTTGGCGACCCTATGATGTGCCTCTTCACGCTCCGCTTGTAGAACCCGGGATTGTAAAATGAGGGAAACACATGTGCGGGCAGGTCGTTCCAGGATTTTGTAGTTCGACAGAGGAACGATCTTTTGAAACGCTCAGTTCTGGCGAAGATTCTCTCCGCTGTATATGAGTGGCACCTCTGCCCGACGTGTTGTTCGGAGTCGGAAAGGAGATGGTGGGATCAGGTTGAAGAGCTCTTCAGAACATTCGCCGTGATACATTCAGTAGAAGGCAGCCAAGGACGCTATGGTTCTTCGCTGCGAAAACGGCTCGAGGCTTACCGCCATCTTAGGACAACCTATAATTGAAATCGGATAACACGTCTCTGCATAGCGCCAAGCGCGTCCAGTAAGTACCTCGCACAGTCATCCCAAAGGTGAGAACAGTATTCGACGCAGAGGCTAATCTGCGCCTTGTACAGCAAACATCCCGGTGTGGCGTGGAGTACCTTAAGTGAAGTAAAATTATAAAAATTCAACTCAAAATGGATCACAAATTTTGGAAATATTATATTAAAATAGGCACAAAACCCTAAAAAAAAGGTTAAATAACACAGTTCGAGTAAAAATCAATCATATTTATAGTAAATTTAATCCAGATAAGTTTGTTTGTAGCAATGTCACTATAATGAACTATCGACATCCTTATCGATACCTACCCATGACTATTTTACTGTAAACAGCCCTTTCTATTTCTGCCTTATATATCCTCCTAAAATGCATTTACACATTAAATATTGTGTTATGTATGAAGGAAAATGCATAATCTACGTTATGAGTTGAACTTTCAGTGAAATTTTACATCCAATTTGGCAAAATATGTACGTCAAAAATGGAATGAACGAAGTCACAAATGACCTGTTAAACGAGTCTTTCTTCGTATAATTGCGTTTTGTAATATCCTATTCACACACTAAACACGACAATATTGTTGAAAATATAAAATTTTCTATTTTAATCGTAAGATCACTACAGATTATTGGATATTATGAATAACAAAGAGCCGCCATAGGATCCCAGCGGGCTCAGCGATTCAAAATACTGACATATGAGTACACAATTTGTTTTCTCTTTTCCTCTCGAGCTAAGTGCTATGGATAATGAGGTCTCGCTCGCACGCTTTGTATATCTATTGAGAGTAGCGAAAAATTCTAAATCTATGGTAAAGACCATAAAATAAATTTTAAAGAATATTCATTTTATTCCCTTCAAATAACATGAAATATTTAGAAGTAAATTAAATTGCATTTTATTTGATTTTTCATCTCTTTCTCTCTGTCAACAAAACAGATGCTTAGTAAGAGAGGGATAAAAAAATTTCAAAGTCCTTAAGCCCAGGGCCGCACTTGCGTTTTTCCGCGGCGGTTTCTAACCTCAAAATGTCAAACCTTGACTTAATTTCATTGATTTTGACAATTTGAGCCTTTAAATAATGTTGCCTTTTCAAATCTAATGTTACTTTTAAACTGTCAACCTGACGTTGAATATCATAAAATAGAGGTCAAATTGTAACTCATATTGTATAGAAAGTATTGATTTTTATTTAGTTTTTAAATCTGCATTTCTGATTAAATGCTAAACGATGTTAATTTTATGAAATTTTCAATATAATTTTCGGTTTATTCCCAGAGATTCCCAACCGATTTACTTGAATGCTTGACTGCCATCCACCGATAAGAAAAAATATTAAGAATTTTATTTAAATAAATAAGATGCGTATTATTTTAAACCCCTATTTAATCCCTTTAAAGGCACCCATTAAAAAAAAATTCAATAATCCTTTTTAATAGGTGCCTACATAATGATACCTTTATTACTTACCCTAAAGTTTTCAAAATTTCGGGTCTAAGAGTATAAAAAACCGTGGAGGTGGGCTTGTAATAAAATTAGGAATGTCTGAGAATAAGCCGACTTTTTGATAATACATTTTTTAAATGAAAACTTCTATAAGTTTAACTTACTTTTAGCGACATTACTATATTAAAGGCAGTTTAAGATTCTACTCCATTTTAAGAGATTTTATAATTATGTTATAATTTCTATGTAATATAACCTTACCTAATGCCGGGTGCAATGGAATTTTAAAGTTATTAGTAATCTTACTAATATTATAAATGCGAAAGTTTGTAAGTGTTAATGTGTGTATGTTTGTTACTCTTTCACGCTCAAACGGCTGAACGGATCGGGCTGAAATTTGATACAGGGATTAATTACAATCGGGAATAACATAAAGACCACTTTTTATACCGGGAATATGTTCCCATGGGAAACGAGAACGGGAATTTTTCAGGCCTCAAGTAACATCTAGTATACATTTCTTACATAAGTCGTAAAAGACAATTTCTATAATGTAATTATTAAACTGTATAATATACAATATTCAATGTCGCTAAATGTTTTTTTAAGAAGTAGATGTATGCTATATCTTACATGTAAATATATTTTTGTAAAATGTTACATTTTTACTTAATAATAATGTTTTTAAAACTATTCTGGGTTTTATTTACGTTTACAGGGATCTTTCATTAGGATGCACTTATTTAATTATTGCAATCACGCACTAATAGGTAGACCAAGGCACACTATACGCCAACATTTTCCAATTGTATTTCTTATGTTGGGGCTTCATTAGCGGGCTACGGCGAATATTCGTGTTAACACGCTGGTGTAGCCGGCTACATCGTTGCAACGCGCAGTAATTGTTGCAACCGGCAGAGGGCTGCCACACGCCGGACCGAGTGAAGTGCCAAAGCAAATGTACATTAAACGCGTAAAATAATATTTCGCTTTATTTAGTGTTGCTTTTTTTTATCTTACTTCTTACTAATATTCTTAAATTAAATGCGAAAGTGTTTGGGTGCGGATGTGTAGATGTTTGTTACTCTTTCACGCTCTAACGGCTCAACGGATCTAGCTGAAATTTGATACAGGGATAGATTGTAGTTTGGAATAACACATAGGTTACTTTCTATCCCGGGAATAAGTTCCCATTGGAAGCGGGAAAAGGAACAAACTTTTACGCGGGTTAAGCTGCGAGCATCAGATAGTTATAATATAATTATTATGTAAAGAAAAAGAAGTTATAAAATATAATAAAGTTTTTTTTTCAGACACTGTTTTTATTGTTTTTTGTAGTTATATGTATTTTTGTTCCGTGCTTACAACCCTAATAATGACAATAGCTGTCACTCGATGACGCAATCATACGATGTGCGCACGAAACTCGACTCTCGGACTACGTCGTAGAGAATGTTTTCCACTGTAGCGATATGTTTTAGCTAAAATTTTTGAGGTTAAGTATGGGAGTGATGTATCTGTTACATATTAACTATTATTTAATCTGTGACCCGGGTAAGCCCTCGGAAGGATGTCCCAGGACTCCCAACAGAGAAAGACAAATGGTTTTTCAGTTGTAATTCATCAACGCTTAGTCCGATTTAAAATAAATACCTACATACTTTTTCAATAATATTGTCCGATAAAAGTTTTTGTAGTTCGGGAATTAAGAATCTCAACGTTCACATAAATATAATTCAAAGAGTTCCTTTGAGATAAAGGGTAATTCTAAATTGACTGTTTCCTTTATCATAAATGATATATTATACTGACTGCCTCTTCGGCGCAGTCGGTAGTGATACCGCCTGTAACGCTGTAGGTCGTGGGTTCGATTCCCATCGGAGACAAATATTTGTGTGACCCATAAATGTTTGTCTTAAGAGTCTGGGTGTTTCTTAGTATAATATGAATGTATTTAAAAAGTATATACCTAAGTATTAATATCCATGGTCTGATACGCATAACACAAGCAGGTTATTCCTAGTTTACTTTGGGATCAGATAGCGTTGTGTAAATGTCCGTGAATATTTATTTATTATTATTTACTAGCTAATGCGGGCGAGGTGATATTTGGTTCCCGCTTCCCGTGGGAACATGATCCCGGCATTAAAAGTAGGCTATGTGTTATTCCGGAGTATAATCTAACCCGGTTCCAAATTTCAGCCCGATACCTACGTTCAGCCGTTAGAGCGTGATTGAGTAACAAACATCCAAACATCTAAACATCCTAACATCTTCACAAACTTTCACATTTATAATATTAGTAGGAAGTAGGATTTATTTATAGAGAGAGAAAGGTGTATTTATTCATTAAGCACATAGGAGCATTCGAATCTGGTGAAAATGTACCAGGGATACTGGTTTATTTAAGGCTGAGTATTGAGCATTGACTAATGTTAACACATCATGGTTATGTCCCCCTGTGACTTCATGAAAGTGCTGTTGGACCTCTCCTTTGACCTGAACCTTCGATCAAGTAATAGTATAGACGCCATAGACGGGCCCCATCCATACATTATAGTCTGGCCATAACTGCTGTGCACTCTCTGAGGTATGCGCGGCGAGGTGGGAGCCGGGGAAAAAAGAGCATGAGTGTACACATGCGATTAATTATAAAAAAAAGTGTGTGCATGCAACCTTTACGTGCGATTGAAGTAAAACTTCTTTGCCATTGACAGCATCAAATGTTATATTAATATTATTCATTTGAATTTTGAATAGCGGACACTATAAGCGTTACTTCCGTCAGAAAAAAAATCTGAGTTAGGTACTCCCTACTCGCGCCTAATGGAGTTTTACTTCAAAATATATTATTTGTACTATCTTATTAGTTCAAAAAATGTAATCTACAGATCTCGATATTTTATTAAAATACCTAGACAGTTGATGAAGATTGCACAGCAGTTATGGTCAGACTATAGTTTTGAAGACGTTAAAGTAAGCACATGCGCTCAGTCGGTGCTATCCGGTGTTATTGTTCCGAAGGTGAAACACGTTTGGCAAGATAAGATATTTTACGCAAGATGCCTTCCTGTGCGTTCCTGAAGTGTAAAAAACTACATACCCTAAATTCGAAAATAGAATTGGGAATTACTTTTCCCTCGTAAGTATTAATTTTGCATCTAGTAATATATTTTTTTTTTTAAATTTTGAAGCAAGTAAAAGAGACAAAACATAAACAGATAATTAAGATGGCGGCCGCTCACGCCGCCCCGGCACCGTCAGCTGAAAAGTACAAGCTATCTCTCTCGTTCACAAGATGTTTTGTATTTCCTCTCTATTTAAATGCAAAAATGTATGTGTGTACCTAAACAATACAAAACAATTACCAAGTTCCCAGATCGGTCAAACCGTTTCGGAGCTACAAAAATAAATGACAGCAAATGAATGGGAGGGGAAGACGGAATTCAAGGCAGGGCCTTGAATTCCGTTTTCCCCTGCCATTGGGGGCGTTTTTTAACCCCCGACGGAAACCCGGACGGGGTATTAGAAGTTTGACGTGTGTGTGGGCATGTGTGTGTGTGTGTGTGTTTGTAAGTCTGTCTGTGGCATCGTAGCTCCCAAACGGGTCAACCGATTTTGATTATGTTTCTTTTGTTTGAAAGATGGGTTAGGGGAGAGTGTTCTTAGCTATGTTTTATAAAAATCGGTTAAGCCATTTCAAAGATATGAGGGGTGAAAGTGGTGATGAAAAACTGAATATTTTCAAATATACCCGTGTTGGGTATCAAACGAAAGGTCATAACTTATTTATAACGTGTGGTAATCCCATGGATACTGTGCCAGACTCCTACCGACACTACTCGTACCCGTTCAGCAAATATTCTCGTACTACCCACAAAAAGAACCATGAAAAGACGCGTTTATAAAAAGTACCCACTCGCATTAAAAATATAAACTGTTTTGATTTGTTTACATTAAAACTTGCTCACTACGTTAGATATCAATGTCCATTTACAAAAAAAAACACTCAAAGTTTTGTGTGAATAAAATAAATATCAGTTTGAGTGTGTCGATTATATTGTGTCAGTAAGTGCAAGAACGACGATGTACGGGTTGGACCTGAACATTGCAGTGTACAGCATCGTTCTCAAGTGAGTGCCTACATATCTTTTTGGGGTTCCGTATCCCAAAAGTAAAAAACGGCACCCTATTCATGAGACTTCGCTGTCCGTCTGTCTGTCACTCTGTCTGTCACGAGCTCACGAGGCTGTATCGCAGGATCCGTGGAAGCTATAGAGCAGAAATTTTCACAGATGATGTATTTCTGTTGAAGCTATAAAAACTAAAATAAAAAAAGAAGGGACTAAGCGGGGTTCTTATACATCAAACGTGATTTTTTGGCGCTTTTTGTTACGGAACCCTCCGTGCGCCAGTCCGATTCGCTCTTTGCCGGTTTTATTGAGAAAGAAATCCTACTAATATTACAAATGTGAAAGATTGTGAAGATGTTTGTTACTTAATCACGCTCTAATGGCGGCACTTTTTAGACTCCCACAATTAACTTTTTTTTCTTTTTAACTATCCCGGCCCTGTCCCCATTCTGGGGCGCCCTTGCCATCTTGGTGTTCATCTCCCATTTTAGGGACACGGCGTGATTTTAGGCGACTTTGCCACTCTATCTCGAGTTCACCAGCTCCAGCTAAACCATTTATCGTGCCACGTGTCCACGAATGTCCGTTCGTTTAGTAACGGCGTTTAGTAGGAATAGATTACAGGTTAAATCATTAAAGGTTCCAAAGGAGGACCAAAGGTTGCCTGGCAGAAATTGCTTTGAGCAATAAGGCCACACAGTGGACAGAATCTTCGCCTGAACAGAGCGTTTCAAAAGATCGTTCCTCTGTCGAACTATAAAAACTTGGAACGGCCTGCCCGCACACGTGTTTCCCTCATCTTACAATCCCGGGTTCTTTAAGAGGAGCGTGAAGAGGCACATCACAGGGCCGCCAACTTAAGGACCACTGTCAGAAGTGGCACCCAATCGCTAGATGCGCCACGGCGGTGGCGACGTCAATTTGACGAGCTAAATATATAAAAAAAAATAAGGCCGCGTAACACATTTTCACTGTTTATGTATTTTCTTGGTGTACAATAAAGTACACCCTCGGTTCCCAAACTGGGTTCCGCGGAACCTAGGGGTTCCGTGGAGTGGGCATCAGGGTTCCGCCAAAATCATGTTGAAACACGCTAAATATGTGATGAGAAAAACTCCATTAATATAATTAAATCTTAAAGTACCTACTATTAAAGTAGAGATAATCACCATCTATTTTAGTAGAGATATAAACTATGCATAACTTCTTCTAAGAAAAAGCGTTAAAGTTATGAATAAAAGGAAATCTATTACAACTGAACATTTGGTAGATCTAAAATCTATGTCCGATTACTATCCTGAAATGAAAATAACAATGAGTTTAAGGGGTACACAATCCATGTAAGTATTATAAAAAGAACAGCCAGAGGCGCTGATTTTGGGCTGTGTTATTTTCACGCTGTGATTTTCGCAGTGTTGGCCCTCGGCCGTGATCTCCCAGTGTATTCGTCACAGCTACTTACCGAAGCACCCGAACCCCGTTATTTATCTGTGGCAACCGACAGTAGAAATTGTCAAATTCTCTGTAGTCACTCGTTCATAGCCGGTTTTATCCCCCCGATTATGGCGAACCTTCGTTGTTAATGTCGGACCTTCCAAGTCTTCATGAGTTCCTGGCGGACCTGGAATCCGAGCCTCGATTTCATGAGGCACAGGCCGTTGCCCCGCTCCAGCGCTTCCTTGCACCATAAAAAAACAATAATGCAAGGGCCCGCGTTTTTAAGTCCCATGGAGAGGTTGTGACATGTCGCCTCAACGGCGATCGTGCATGTCACTCTGACGGTCAACAGCTTCTTCGGGGTCTCTAGTCATGTTATGGGCCCTCAGGGTCTCCGCCGAAATAGGTGCGTACTGTATTGTCAAAGCTGATCTTTCCGAGATGGGTATAAATTACCCGAGTTGGCTAAAGCCGGGTTGGCGAGATCTCAGGCTCAAGTAGTGAGTCGCCACCCCAGACGCGGGATAGTACCCGAACCATCTAGGTTAGGCCGCGGTGACACCCTGGGACATCCTTCCGAGGGCTTACCCGGGGCTTTCGGCCATAGACTGTTGTTTGGTTTTAGTCGGTAGGAGTCCGGCATAGCATCCATGTAGCAGTTCCACACATAAACAAAAAGAAAAGAAGTGAGTCGAATAAGGTGGCTGGGTCTTGAGGTCGCCCTTCATAAATCCGAGGCTCTGTGCTTTCACGGGCCTCGGAAGGGGCCACCTGCCGGATCCAGCATACAGGTAGGAAGCGTCAGCATAGGCATCGAGCCCACGATGAAGTATCTGGGGCTCGTAATTGGTCGATGGATCGCCACGACCACTTTGAACCACCGCTATGCGAGGAACACAGCGGGTACACAGCGCTCCACACATTGGTGGGCGCAATAGCGCCAGGTCCTCGTGGCAGGTCTGGACGTGTATCACACTTTCCTACCTGAGTTTTCCTAAGTATAAGGGCCTCGGGGGGGGGGGGGGGGGGGGACTATGTCGTTCGGCGGGGTTCCATAAAATAAAAGGTATTTGGCTAGTGTTCCGTTGTCTTAAAAGTTTAGGAAGCCCTGAAGTACACCATTACATACTACCCGTTCGCTCTAAGTTTGCTGGTCGCCTTCCATACTACGCCTCTACGTCAGCGGCAAACTTAGAGCGAACGGGCGAAGTTGCAATATTTTTTAATCGCTACTTCCCTACTAATATTAGTAATATTATAAATGCGAATGTAGCTCTGTCTGTCTATTAGGTACGCTTTCACGCCCTAACGGCCGGAGCGATTGAGATGAAATTTGGGATAGGGATAGTTCGAGACCCTAGACAATAAACATGTTCTAAACGAAGCAGCGTTTAACTCTATCGCCTACGTCCCTCCTAATACAGGAGGGCTACTTTTTATCCCGGTAATATGTTCCCATGAGAAGTGGGAACGGCATCTAGTCGACTATAAACACAATAGACATGGGTGAATATTCAGTTTTAACATTATTTGCGCAGATTTTTCAGAAATTTTAAAATTTCATGTTTGTTGAATTTTGACGGTGTTATGATATTGGTGATCACTTCAAGGTATAGACTAATGAAAGGGACGTCTAAATATCAAAGACCGTAATGAGTTATTGCCTTTTGAAATATTCGTCAAGTTACGGTAATGAACCCTGTATTTGGTAATGATTTTTTCAGTTTATGGGGATAAAATATACAGACACGGTAATGATACAAAGTAATGTATATAAAATAAAAATAATAGAATACCATAATTTATTGTAAAAAACAAAAAAAAATGTATTTCTTTCATTTATGCTGCAAATTACATTACATAAAACTTTTAAACTAATCAAAAATCCCGCCTCTGACTACCGGCTCCAAAATACCCATCAAAGCCGCTGAATTTCCATATTGAATGGCAACGGCCGGCTTTGGCATCAGAAAGAGTCACCAGTCGTGTCTGTAAGTCCTTGTCCTAAGTCCTTCATAAAAGGTTTAGCCAAAGAGTCCCAGATTCCCTAGAGTCTCTAACCGTGATCAGCGCGAAGATATACAGCTACTCTTAATTTTTTCTGGCGCAACTTCTTCAAGCTGCGGCTGACAGAGAGTGGACAAGGTGGCTTGAGGCGACCGTGCCAGCATTTCGCCACGGGATCAAAATCAGTTCGTTTGGCCTTACCGTCTGATCAGCTCAGACCCGGAGGTTCTAGCACGCAGGCACGTTTGCCAACAAAAGGGCCTTGCGGATGATATTGTTCAGAGGGTATTGTCGCGGAAACCTCCCATTGTACCGCTGGCAACATAAGGCGTGATGGCCAGTCGATTTCACCATATAATTGCAGGTCTATATATGAGGTTCACACAACTGCCCAGGTGCAAAGTCACGGTCCCACGTAGAGTGTCGCCATCGAGCAGGGTCCAACTACCAGTGGCTTGGCCTTATCATGTCCCATCATCGGCCTCTAATAGCTACTTTTGTAGTGTCGCCTCACTTTCTCTTCATTCCATGCCTGCTGAAATTACCTTAGTGATCCGACCAAGCAGATACAGCATCCAACACAATGTATGTTTACTGCGTCACCATCAAAATTTCATAAAATTATAACAATACTGAGAAAACTCAGCAGAACCAAATCAGGTGCACAACGCAGTCCAAGAGCACCACATCGGAAACTTCCTCGGAGCAGAGCCAGGTTGGGATGGTAATATACCTTTTGGAGAGCGAGGTACATTTGAAATAGGATAATTGACGTGTGAATGAAGACATGTAAGCGGTTCATGAGAAGATACTGTTTCGGCCATGCTGGCCTTAGGGAACTGCAGAGATAAATATTTGCGATCCTAATAGGTTGAAGTCAGAATTCGCTTCAGTTGCAGATTCAGGTCTTCAAAGCAGGGAAATACTTGACCTCTAAATGTTACCTGACGTTAAAGTGAATTTGAGATATCGGATCGACCTATGAATGTCCAGACTAAACACAGATGAACCGAGTGGGTCTCTCTCTTGGCTTCCACTTTTGAGCGGATAAAATTATTGTATAATATTAGCAATGACATCTTCACATCATATGTTTGATGAACAAAAGATCACTTAACAGAATGTTCCTCCCATGGTATTAAACGTTGCGAATGTCCAGCTTCAATAAATCTTGATTCTCAATGAGTCTTCGTTCCTCAGGTCTATGGCAAACGCTCGCATAGCTTGGGTGACAGCCTCACAACCTAGACGTAGGTCATATACTCTGAGCAAGAAGGGTAAGCCAATTTGGCAATTCAATTGCGAAAAACACTATCAACCGCCATAAGGCTTAAGTCGCTACCGTTTTCGGTAAAAGCAAAGAGTGAGGCCTCATACATTTATGGACAAAAAGCGAATTCACTTGATCACTGAGTAAAAAGTTTACCAGTTTTGCTAAGCATCGCAAGAGGCGCCTGCAGTTCTCCCGACAAAGATGTCAAGTTCTTAAGATTTCCCGGCAGGAACGTGTCCTAGCCCGCCACTGATCCCACATAAATGCAGTCAAGCGGCGAATTCAGTTCCTCTACAATGCACGTGCACGAATATTGAAACAAGGTCCTAGTAAGGTTAAATAGGACATGATTTAGTCCAACCCAATGGAACATCTTGCGGAAGTAATCTCGATTTCACACAGAAGTTGTTCATGACTTTCTTTTACTGCACACCAGCAAAACAATGGATGCCGTCATTGTAACATAGTAAAAACAGTGCGGCTGGCATCCATCGGGGTGGCAGTCTTTTCACTCAGCACCATGATCGCAGCCACCGTGAAGAGAGCGAGCGCGTGGGTAGCTGTTACCTCCTTTTACTATTGAGGCTCAAGAAGGAGGCGGCGGAGCAGGCCCACGGAGAGATTTCCAGGTTAATCGAAGCGTAAATTGTGCAATGTGTGGCGTAGGCGACACAACGACATTCCTACTCCATAAGCACAGGTCAAGGGGTCGCAGCCTGTGCGGCGCGGCGCGGCGGCGCGATTTTCACCCCTTTTTCCGGGTTTTAAAACTAAGAAACCTCGGTTTCCATATTAGAGGGGGCCATCTCAAGGCCAGAGATAGTACAAGGCCAGCCGTGGTGTGAGGGAAGTGCTTCATTGAGTCAATTTGCACTCCTTTCATAAAGACCTAAGACGGCGCGAGGTTTTAGGCTCTTTGAGTCCTATATTACCTCCCCACTGGCCATTAGGGGGGTACCCAGTGAGAATAAAACACATCTAACTCATTACCGTCATTTGTCACAAATTACCGTGACTGCAAAAAGGCTACGGTAAACGACGGGAATGAAGGGCACGGTAATGAGAAATATGTACGTTCAGGTCATTATACAGCCTTACATAAGTAATATATGCTATCTACCGATTCACGAAATAAACTAAACCAGACCTAAATCAATTAGTATCAAAAAGAAATTCCAATTTTAAATACTTACCAAGATTTAAGCAAACTGGTAATGAAACAAAAACTGGACGAAACACCGGAATTACAGAGTCAGTCGTAATTTTTTCCACTAAAACTTGCGTTGGTCTGTCTACAACTAATTCTGGCTGGTGGGCAGATAAGCGGAGCGTCAGTAAATCACCAGACATCATCTTGGTCAAAGGATTTTTGTCACAGAAAATAGACTTCTAGTCATGGTCACGGTGATGACTTTTTTATCGTGACAAAACTTTCAAAACGTGTGATGCCAATACTGTATTTTAAACAAAGCTTACAACCACAATTAATTAGTAAATAATAATTGATTTATTTGACACAGTCGCCAAACCTACGATATTTGCGCTGGTTTTAGTAAAATATGATAAAATCGTTAAAATCTAACAATGGAACAGGTGCCGGTAGTGATTATTCATGTTGTTTTTAATTTATTTTAAATTGTTATAAATGCAATTTTTTTAAAATTAATGATGCATTACTTGAAGGATGAAGGTATCCATGACATAAAATTATGTAATAGCGCCTAAACTTAGGTATGAATTAATTATTGATGGTTCCATGCGAAATTCGTCACTTTGAATATTCACCCACACACAAACACAAACTTTCATCTCATCTCCTACTTCAATCTCTTGTCCTTTTCCAAGCTTACCTATATCTATACAAAATGTCATCAGAATAGATTCAATGGTTGGAGCATGAAAGTTTACAGACAAACACAATTACTTAGGTACGCATCTATATGTTACTACCGGACGTAACGCTGTTTCACCTGCGTAGTTCCCGTTCCCGTGGGAATACGGGAATAAAATATAGTCTGTGTTACCCGGAGATAGTGTAGCTTCCCAACAGTAAAATAATTTTTCAATTTGGTTCAGTAGTTTCAGAGCCTATTCGTGCAAACAAACAATCAAATCTTTCCTCTGTATAATATTAGTACCTATAGACTAGCGGACGTTTGGGCGAGGCCGCATTGGCGGTCGTGGGTCTGTTGGGAGTCACGGGACATCCTTCCTGAGGGCTTACCCGGGGCTCTCAACCATAGGCTGTTGGGCGTTACGTGAGGTTTTTTAGTCGGTAAGAGTCCGGCATAACATCCTACGAGGATTTTCCCTCACGTAAAAAAAAAAAAAGACTAGCGGACGTCACATGGTTTCACTGCGTAGTTCCCGTTCCTGCGGGAATATGGGAATAAAATAAAACCTCTATCCCCCGGATATGTGAAGTGTAGCTTGCCAACAGTAAAATAATTGTTCAAATCAATTTAGTATCTAGTTTTTGAGCATATTCAAAAGAAACAAAAAAACAATTAAATCTTTCCTCTTTATAATATTAGTAGATATCTATAGATAGGGATGATAAATAATACATATGACAACTTCCAGGTTGAATTTATCTAGCCACGAATAATATTATATCTAACGTGGGGCGATGGGCGGAGCCCTATCTGTGCCAAGTCACGCCCCGAGGCGCGTGAGCATGCCCTCTTTACAACCATTAGTGAAAGTCTTAAAATAAAATTCGTTCATACTAATCGTAAGGATTAGTATGAACGAATTTTATTTTACTAATTACATGAATGCGAAAGTATGTCCAGCTTTCACGACTGAACCATTGCAACCATTCAGAAGAAATTTGGTGTACAGATAGATCTCTGCTTCTCAACTGATACAAAATTATAAATGGGAAGTAACATTTTGCCTTTTACTCTTGAACCATTTTAGTTAAAAAAAAGTGTGTGCATGTAACCTTTACGCGCGATTGAAGTAAAACTTCTTTGCCATTGACGGTGCATTGACGGCATCAAATCAAATCTATACTAATATTATAAAGAAGTAAAGTTTGTGTGTTTGTTAAATTGTAAGGGGTAATCTCGGGATCTTCTGAACCGATTTGAAAAATTCTTTCACCAATAGAAAGCTACGTTATTGTGGAGTGTCATAGGCTATACAGCATCACGCTACAACGAATAGGAGCGGGGCAGTAATAGTAAATGTTTCAAAAACGGGGGAAAAGTTATTCCTTTTGAGAGCTTCGTTGCGTGTGCTGCGTAAATATTTATAGTTATGTATTGAATATTAACGAGGAGACGCTACGGGAGTAAACGCAACGCGACGCCGGGAGTAAATGTGACGGGAACAGGTAATACTCTCTCTTATGTGGCGCAAACGAAGTTGCGCGGGTCAGCTAGTGTTATATAAATAGAATTGGACTGCCTCGGTGGCGTAGTCGGTAGTGTAACCGCCTGCCGCGCTTGAGGTCCTGGGTTCGATTCCCGGGTCGATTCAAATATTTGTGTGATGATCCACAAATGTTTGTTTCGGAGTTTGGGTGTTTTCTATGTAATATGTGTATGTATTTAGAAATATATAAGTATGTCTATCAGTCTTCTAGATCCCATAGCACAAGCTTTATAGCTTAGTTTAAGCTAAATGATGTTGTGTGGGAATGTCCAAAAATATATTTAAAAAAAATCATTCGAATTTAGAATAGCGTAAACGTAGTTTCCGCTATTCTAAATTTAGTAAGCGTTACTTCCGTCACAAAAAAATCTGAGTTACTCTCTACTCGCGCCTAAAGAAGTTTTACTTTAACAATACCTTTTTTATGAGATTTCGCCGTCCGTCTGTCTGTTTGTTCTATCTGTTCGTCACGAGGCTGTATCTCAGGAAGCGTGATACCTAGAGAGCTGAAATTTTCCTTTTACACCACTAAGGTATTTGTTTTAAACTATCAGAACCCTGTCAAAACGTCGAGAAACGAAAAAGGTACAGAAACTCCCCCAAGGACGCGGGATAGCACCCGAACCAGTCCTGGGACATCCTTCCGAGGGCTTACCCGGGACTCCTAACCATGAGCTGTTGGGCGTAACGTGAGGTTTTTTAGTCAGTAGGAGTCCGGCATAACATCCATGATATTTTCCCTCACGTTAAGAAAAAAAAAGGGGGGTAAAGAAACTCAACACTCCTGGGCTAGGCCTCTCCTAATTTATGCCAAAGTGTGTGGCTGGTAGGATAATATTAGCGGCAACGCGAGGGGTAGTGCGAGGGGTTACTATCCATTTGCATAAAAAAATAACCATATAGTCCAGTCATTATATACATTTGGAAATGCAAATGAACCGAGAAAGCCAAATTTTGGATATTACGTGCGGAGGGGCTAGAAAAGCTTAAGTTCAAATTGTCGACCAAAATAACCTGGTGGGTTTTCCGCCATCTTGAAAAAAGGGTTATATTCAGTTTTTTCATCATAATTCGGTTCCCCGTTGAGATACGAAAATTTTATTAAAAGTTTTTTGTTGCTCTTTGTACGATCTACAATTAAGGTCTACGCATTTTTCACGTATCGATCACCGTTATCGAAATATCGATCCAAAAAGCCGCAATTTGGGGAGAAAAATTTATTTTTAGCTATTTCCTTCTTTCTCGTGAAATATATCGAAAAATGTCCATAAAAAAAATTGTTGAGCGTGTTCAGACCTACAAATTCGTTTCTCTTGGTTTTAATTTCCGGACTTGCACAGGACAAAAAAAAATTTTTTTCGCAAACCAGCTAAAGGCAAAACACCGGCAAAACTATACTCTCCGAATAGTTTCAAGCATGATAAGTCTGTTCTTGAGAACATTCTTTTCATCCATGTTTTCAGCGGTTGTGACACCACGTCGTCTTTTTATAATATTGGAAAGTCGAAATTCATCAGCACCCTCGAGAAGAACCCGAACCTCCGGTCATCGGTAAAACTATTCAAGCAAGAAAAGGTCGATCCGGAGATGCTAGCTTGCGCGGGAAAACTATTCCTTATCGCTCTCTATGGTGGTCGTAAAGAGGATACAACGATGGATAGTTTGCGATTCCACCGCTTTGAAAAATCAATGACGACAAATAAGACAAATATAATCTTTCACTACTCCCACCAACGGAAAGCGCAGTCCGCCAACACGTTTTCCGGACATATCTACAGGTACAAACGTGGCTCGGAGTTTTCAAAGATCCTCAGGAATGGGGTTGGCGACAGACGAATTACGGGCTTGAACCAATTTGCACCACAGCCGCACCCGCTCCACCTGAACTTTTAAAACTCATTTCGTGCAAATGTAAAGGAAAGTGTGGGGCTGCTTGTGGGTGCAGGAAAGCAGGAATTAGTTGCTCCGTTATTTGCCTGCACTGTAGTGGACAGACATGCAACAATGTCGCCAGAGTCGAGATTTTATTCAACGACGATCACGATGATGATGATTATATTTTTTCAACCGTCCCAGCATCATTTACTGCGATTCAAGAGTTTTCACGACTCGAAGAGTCTACCGAGGAAGAACTTCTACAGCCAGGACCATCGAAACGGCGAAAAACATGTGAAAAAAATTACCACCTGTAATTATTGTTTTTTGCTGCATAAAAATTATTTGATCAATAATTTTCATGTGTTTGATTTATGATTTGGCTGGTTTATTAATTTATTTTGTATTGCAATAATTGCTTGAACAACCATTCATCCATTTTGACGTATGGATACAACCGTGCGAGTGGCTAAATCAAAACCGGGCACAGTCTTACTGACTTTGCGCTGCGCTAGAGGTCGTAATTCTTATCGAAAATAAAAAATAAAAAAACGAATTTGTAGGTCTGAACACGCTTACCAATTTTCATTACAGACATTTTTCGATATCTTTCACGAGAAAGAAGGAAATAGCTAAAAACATTTTTTTCTCCCCAAATTTATGGCTTTTTGGATCGATATTTCGATAACGGTGATCGATACGTGAAAAATGTGTGAACCTTAACTGTAGATCGTACAAAGAGCAACAAAAAACTTTTTATAAAATTTTCGTATCTCAACGGGGAACCGAATAATGATGAAAAAACTGAATATAACCCTTTTTTCAAGATGGCGGAAAACCCACCAGGTTATTTTGGTCGACAATTTGAACTTAAGCTTTTCTAGCCCCTCCGCACGTAATATCCAAAATTTGGCTTTCTCGGTTCATTTGCATTTCTAACCCGATTTTTTCGACGTAATGACTGGACTAATAAAATATTTTGGCTTATGGTAATTTAGACTAATGATATTTATGCATAATTTTGTTATCCATAACAAATTTAGCATAATTGTCTTAATCATAAATAAAATTAGCATAATCATATTTAGGCATAAAATTTATAAGCATAGCTTTATAAAGGCATAAAAGTATTAAACTATAATGAAAAACTTATGTACCTAAAATATTTAAAAGACCGCTTGGGCCACCCCCGCCGCACCTTAACCCACTTTGACACTATATAAAATAGGAAATACTGGTATATACTATTAGGCGACTGCACACTATGCCTAAAAACATTGTGCAAATAATAACTATGCATAAATATATTAGACCTAAATATAATTATTCCACAGTACATACATATGCTGCTAAAATCAATTATGACCAAGTATAATTATGCCAAAAAAGTATGCTATTGTGCCAAAACATTTAAGGAATACATATATTATGTTTACGAAGGGGATCCCTAGTGCGAGTGGCATAGTGTGTTTTGAGGGTTAGGCACTTGGAACGTTCTGCCAGTTTCTGTGGCGTGCTTCCCTCCGACCTCAAACCCATCCTCGTCAAGAGGCACGATATAGGACCGACAACATTAGTGCCACTGTCCATGGTATTTGTGAACTTTGAGAGGGGTTTGACGCATACCGTCCCATTCGCATTTCGTCACGAATTCAAAAATGGTCCTATTCGCATTCGGTCCCATTCGCATATAGGTCCCAATCGCATTCAGTCCCATTCGCATTTTGTCCCATTCGCAAAATAGTCACACTCAGATTTACCCTTACCCCCTTATTCATAATCGTTTATTAAACCTATTTTAGTTAAAACACACTTTAAGTCTATTGCTGTCTCTAACCAATGACAGAGTATGGTTAGAGACAGCAATAGACTTAAAGTGTGTTTTAACTAAAATAGGTTTAATAAACGATTATGAATAAGGGGGTAATATAGACTCTCTTACTATTACTAGTTTCTATAATCTAAGGATTTACCATTTCTATTCAGTCAATGAGTGACCCTTAAATCACTAGATGTCGTCGCGCCTTTCCGTAAGGCGGGCAGCATCATTTTCTCGAGTCTAACTTTAAAAAAAAAATATACGGTCGAATTGAGTAACCTCCTCCTTTTTTGAAGTCGGTTAAAAATAGGATAAATAAAACTTCAAACCTTTCTTAATATTAATTTTATTAAAGTAATCATAAATAAATGGTCTACAATATTATGTTAAATCTATTGAGCATTTAACTTTTTTGAGTAATCAGAACACAGCTTCTATAGGCGAATCACGGTCCACAGAGAATTTCAAAATCAAATCAAAATATCTTTCTTCAATAATTTCTTAACTATCAATCAAACAATATCTGTCTTGTACCTAGGTCATAAAGTAACACATAAAGTAATGAAAGTCTGCTTCTACGTTTACAGTAAGATACTGGCAGACTGGCAAGGCAAAAGGTAGAGCCTGCGAGAAAAGAACCAAAGTTACTCTTTTCAACCATCACCAGTAATTAAAAGAGAACGAGAAAGAAACTATTACCGGTTCTCTTCTTTTTTAACGTGTGAAGATCCCTCATGGATGTTATGCCGGACTCAAGCCCTGTGGCGGATACAGAGGGGGGTGGGGGAGCGCAGCCCCCCTTGGGAGGACGCTTACCACGACACGGAAAACCATCAGCATAATGATGTTGTAAGTGGTCGACTCGTTCGTTGACTGGCTGCTGAGTGAGGTCTCGTCCTCCTCTTCATATGATTCCTCAGCTTCTATGGTTTCTATGCGTGCTGCAGCTAGCTCCACTTGTAGGCGCAGGAGATCTTCTTTGGCTTTTGCTAGCCTGACCACTTGACCCCACTACGAACTTGACCTTTGACCCCTCCCCTCTTCGGCTTGAGGCGGCGCGGTCTTCCTGTCTGCTATAAGTTGACCCACGGCTGAGCACACACTGATGGAGTGCACAGCGTGGGCGCAATAGCGCTAGGTCCTAGTAGCAGGTCTGGACGTGAATACTCTCTCGGTGGAGACCATGGTTCAAGCCGGACTCTTCCCGACTTAAACCACACAGTGCCCTACCACTGCCTTCATTATACATGCCTCGGGTAAGCCCTCGGAAGGATTTCCCCAGATCTCTCTCCCACGCAACTATTATTTATAACCATTAAACTCACTATTGAAAAAATTATCTATACTCCGTGATTCTAGTTATACTAATATCATTGGTAGGTATTTGTTTCGCCAAACTGATTTTTCGATCTGAAGTTGAATGAACTGTTGTGGACATTGTGTTTATTAGTTTTACACCCAACTATTATTTATTGATTTCGCTCTCGATCTGTCAGTCAGCATGCAGCATGTGACATGTTAAACCTAGTTATATCTATTGAATGTCAAATTTCAACCTACTTTTTTACCTCAATATTATCTACAATTTATTAACTTGTTGTGTAAGTAACTAAGTAAGTACATCATGTTGCTATGGCGAGAAATAAAACTTTATTATCTAAATATATATAACTCAAAGGTGACTGACTGACTGACATAGTGATCTATCAACGCACAGCCCAAACCACTGGACGGATCGGGCTGAAATTTGGCATGCAGGTAGATGTTATGACGTAGGCATCCGCTAAGAAAGAATTTTGATAAATTCTACCCCCAAGGGGATAAAATACGGGATCGGGAACAAATTTTACGCGGGCAAAGCTGCGGGCATCAGCTAGTTATTATATAATTGGGTGGAATTTCCGGAAACTGCAAAATTACCTCTTTTTAAGTAGATAACTCTTACCTAGTTTCATGATTGTAGTCTTACGAAACAAATAAATTGTTAAAGCTTTAAAGATTCTCTCATAGTGGGTGCCCAGATGCCTTCATTTTAAAAAATTGTAGCTTTCAATAAAAACTTCCAAGTCCATCTCGAAATCCTTGGTAACAGTTTAACAGACTTCGCAAACGAGCGCACTTCACACAAAACTACCTTCGCAAACGAGCGTACTTCACACATAACTACAAGTCTGGCGAACCTTTTACCTAAGTGCCTACTTTAGGTATATTTAACTAGTGTCAAGGCGCGTCTTTGCCTGCAAGTGCTTGCACGATACATCGTAGACGAGCTAAACTGTTGACGCTGCAAGATGTGGAGTCATCTGAAAATAATTAGGTAATGTTATTTTTAAACTATCGCGGTTTTTAACACTCATACTTATAGAACTCGGGACTTCATGCGAAATAAATTTACTAACATACACCGACGTTTCGAGCACGTTGCAGCGCCCCGTGGTCACGGTTGGACTTTAAGTATGAAAATGAGTTTTATAAGTATGAATAATTAGGTAAGTTTAAAAATTTTTTTCAAAAAAAAATAAAACCGACTTCCAACAAATCCTGAAAAATAAAATTTACTTAGCCCAAAGTAAAATGTATTTTGCCATGAATAATACCTACACAAACCTATGGGTTTACTTGGCGCCGACTTCAATATGATATTGAATAAAATCTGATAAATCAAAATACATTTTACTTTGTGCTAAGTAAATTTTATTTTTCAGGATTTGTTGGAAGTCGGTTTTATTTTTTTTTGAAAAATTTTTTTCATTATTTTAAGTTACGGGTGAACCGAAAAATATATCTATCTAGGTAAAAGTTTTCATCAATACAAATCAATCAAGCCTAAACACAAGGTAGCCGCTGTAAATCGTTAAGGATTTCCCCCGACTGTCTTTCGGTTCCATAATCAGATCGACTCCAGATATTCATTAAATTGTAGTACATTAAAGCACTGAATTAAAATGTTAACAAATGCACTGGTTGTCCCTACAATTTTCGGTGGTTGCCCTCGATTTCTCCTGGATCCCATCATCAGATCCTGATCTGATTAAAATAGGACCACCTCAGAAGTAAACCCTATTCAAGAAAGAAAACAATTTAAATCCGTTTATAATTGACGGAAATATCGGTGAACATCCATAAAACATTGAGAACTTTTTTTTTAAGCCGGATCTAGGTGCAAAGTTCTCATCAATACAAATCAATTAAGCCCAAACACAAGGTAACTGCTGTAAATTGTTAAGGAATGCCATCGACTGTCTTTCGACTCTATCATCAGGTCGACTCCAGACCTTCATTAAAGTGTAGAACATTAAAGCACTTAATTAAAAAGTTAACAAGTGCACTAGTTGTCCCTACAATTTTCGGTGGTTGCCCTCGTTTTCTCCTGGATCCCATCATCAGATCCTAACCTAGTGAAAATGGGACCACCTCAGAAGTAAACCCTATTCAACAAAAAAATAAATTTTGAAATCCGTCTATAATTGACGGAAATATCGCTTGGCATACATAAAAAAAAATACATACAGACGAATTGAGAACCTCCTCCTTTTTTTGAAGTCGGTTAATTATAGACTTAGGCGCCTACAGGCCTTCAATAAAAAAGGTATAAGTTTATTTAAAATTAAAATTAATTCGCTTATTATTAAAAAGGAACGTTATTATAGACGTGTTCAACAATTATATGATTTGGCAAAGGCCGTCGAACATAGTATCCCGGAGTTAGACAAACTGTACGTACGGGTCAGTGACCTTGATAGCACCCGTGATTTGTTCGAGAAAGTGGTTGATGAGATTTCCGTATTGAAATTAAAGCAAAACCCCGACTATGTCATATGCGATCAGGAGTCACTTTCTATGGATGATTTGTATTTTGGAATAAAAAATATTTTTCGACGTCACGAACAATCGTCAAAGAACTCTGCTAATTTACATGATGATGTCTCGAAAAAGCGTAGTTGTGCACAACCCCGTTTACCTAAAATTGAACTAGTTCATTTTGATGGTAAATTGGAGAATTGGATCACATTTCGTGACACATTTACTAGCTTAATTCATACGAATAATTCGATAGGTAATACCGAAAAGTTTTATTATTTACTGTCGGTTGTAAGCGGGCCTGCCCTTCAAATTGTTAAAAGCCTACCTATATCTAGTGATAACTATGATATTGTTTGGTCGTCATTGATGAATAGGTTTGAAAATAAGCGAGCTATAGCTACTCGGTATATGGATAAGTTGTTTACGTTTAAGCCGTTGTCTGGCGAATCTGTGAGCGGATTAAATACCTTTTTAGAAACTTTTCAAGAATGCGTTCAAGCACTTGAATTATTGCAAATCGAAGATCTGTCGGGATTTATTCTTTGCTATATCGGATTGCGTAACTTAGACCCGGTTTCTAGGCGTGAATTCGAACAAAAGATAGGTCAAAATGAAATACCTATTTTCAAAACTTTAATTGATTTTGTAGTAACGCAAGTACGTATGTTGGAAATGTCAACAAATTGTACGTTGAAATCTGGTTCTAGTAAACTTATAACTCATAATTCGAGTCATAAGCCTAGTTCAAAAACTTTGATTTCAAAAACATGTTTGACTAGTAGCAACACAGGCCCTGTTAAAACAAATACTAATAAAGGCAATTGTTGTCAATATTGCAATAAGCCATTTCATTCAATTTATAAATGTTTCGAGTACATGGCTTTGTCACCTAGTCAACGCGTTGCTAAAATAAATAACTTGCAGTTGTGTGAAAACTGCCTGCGCCAAGGTCACGAATCTAATGAGTGTCCCTCCAAGCTATCATGTACGGTCTGCAAAGGACGTCACCACCACACATTGCATTTAGATCAGAAATCGTTCTCGCCTACTATACCTTGTAGGGGAAAGGTGTACAAGATGATCCCTCTAGGTAAGACGATCCTTTTCGATTGTGACGATACTGTGCATGCCATCTAGTTGTTTTTTCGAGAAAAGCGTAGGTTCCCGCCCCCACCGACTGCAGTCAAACCGCGATGGCTGCGTGAAGGACGATCACTGTGTTTTGTGATTTTTAAAAAATTGTACAGTGTTAATCTAAAGTAAGCCTGAATTTGAAACTCCTTTACTTTTCGTGTAACCGATTTTATGTAATGATTATTATATTAGTAGCTTCTAAATATGTTCATTTGTTATAAAAACGTATTGCGGTGACTGTAGGATACTTATAGGTTAGGTTAGAGAATTTCAAATAAAAAGTAAGCTCTGGGGCAAGATGATTCGTCTGCTTCTGTACAAGATGATCCGTGGATCATCTCACCCCAATGTCTTTTTGCCCGGCTGCGCCAGCGAGGGTAATAAATTCGCGCGTATGTATGTATGTACTCGTATGTATGTTATATGTATATATACTATATGTAACAAGATAATATAGCAATTCTACATTTTAAAATAAATTAAATGATTAAAAAAATAACAAACTCAAATGCTACTGAAAAGGTCGAAACAAGCTTGATAACCCATGATATTAGGCGGTACCCACACATTTTCTTTCGGTTTATGATTTTCAAATGGGTACCGCCTGATATCAAGCTTGTTTCGACCTTCTCAGTAGCATTCGAGTTTGTTATTTTTTTAATCATTTATGTTATTTTATTATGGATTTTTTTAAAAGGAAATTGCCACGTGTCACGTATCGTGGAAGACCAGCCGTGGACAGTGGGATCTATGGATGATAAAGCACTAGGGGCTGTGGCAGTTGATTATGCCTAAGGGTTGATCTCATTGTTCAAAACACATATTTGATTAAAACATTTTAAAATAATTATTTGAGTAAAGTCATTTTAACGATACCATAAGTCGAATTTTTTATTAAACGGAGTAAAGTGACAGCAACTAATGTCACTTCTTCATACAATGCTGCATAATTTCTATGAAGAAGTGACATGAAAAATGAAAATGAAAATGAAAAATGAAAAGTTAGTTGCTGTCACTTTACTCCGTTTAATTAAAAATTCGACTATAGAGATTGGGTTGGATCTGAACGGGGCAAGATGATCCTCTGGGATCATCTTATACACCTGTGTGGACAAGATAATCCTTTAGCAGACATTTAATATAATTAATGAAACTCTTATCAATACTGAATTTTAAGAACATAAGGTATGACAATACCTAGATAGATAAACTGACTATTCAAAACATCTTTAATATTAACATTAGATTGTACTTTCTCAGATTTACAGGCATTCTCCCTTAGAGGGATCATCTCATACCACCTTCCCCTACTACTACCGATTCTAAAGATGTTCAAAGTAAACACGTCTCGCTGTCCTGCTCAGCTGGGTCTACTGTGCTTCTAGGTACGGCGGTCATACACGTATCAGATGTTTTAGGCAAATATCAACCTGTGCGTGTTGTGATCGATAGTGGTTCACAAACCAGTTTCATGACTAATGACTGTGCACAGCGATTGGGACTATCCCGTTTCAAGTGTAGTACACAGTTTGTCGGTCTGGGTGGGTCAGTGGTACACGATCAGGGTGTGGTTTCCTGCAGAATCAAACCAACAATGTCTAGTAACCCTGTTTTCGACATTAAGGCGGTTGTGATTTCAAAGATTTCCAGCGATATGCCATCCCTTAATTTATCGCAAGAAATAATTCAAGAATATAAACATTTGGTGTTGGCTGACCCTACTTTTTATAGTTCAAGTCGTATTGATGTTTTGCTTGGTAGTGATGTGTTTCCATTTATTTATGACGGTGGCAAGTATTATCCATCTCGAAAGGATTTGCCACTCGCGTTAAGTAGCATATTTGGGTATGTCATTACTGGTCAATTGTCATTGGATAGTTCCAGGGATAGTGTATCAACCTGTATGTTTACTGGCGCGTCAATCAAAGTTGATAAACTGATGAAGTCATTTTGGGGAACGGAGACTTTATTTTGTGATATACCTAGGGACCCAAATGACGTCATCGCAGAGCAGATGTTTGTAAATGACTGCAAGCGGGATAGTAGCGGTAGATATATTGTTAGTTATCCTTTTAAACCTGATGCGAATTTGGGTGATTCTCAACAAATCGCATTACGCAGATTTGAAAATTTAGAGCGAAAGTTATCTCGTCTACCTTCACTTAAGTGCGAGTATACAAAGTTCATGGATGAATATGCTTCGCTCGGTCATATGACTTGTGTAGGTACTATATCGGAGGTGGAGTCCAAATATGTCATACCCCATCATTGTGTTCATAAGCCTGACAGTAGCACTACGAAGCTTCGCGTGGTCTTCGACGCTTCGTGTTCTACTACCAATAATAAATCCTTGAATTCCGTTTTATATACGGGACCGAAATTACAAGCTGATTTAGTGGAGCTATTAATTAGTTTTCGGTTGCGTGAAGTTTGTTTGTGCGCTGATATCTCCAAAATGTATCGATGCATTTTAATAGATGAAAGGCAGCGCACATATCAACATATTTACTGGCGAAACGCGCCAAACGACCCTATAAAGGTATATGAACTAGGTACCTTGACATACGGCGTGGTAAGTAGTCCGTTTCTGGCGATTCGCACCTTGCAGCAGCTAGCAGCTGATGAGGGCGCCCGATTTCCTCACGCTGCCCGTGCGCTTGGTACAGGCTTCTACGTCGATGATTTTCTTTGGTCAGTAGATAGTGTAGACGAAGCCTTACAGTTACAACATGACTTGGTCGAATTGTTGAAACTTGGTGGGTTTGAACTGCGCAAGTGGTCAAGTAATAGCAGTCTAGTTTTAAGTAGCTTACCTAGCGATCAACTTGAACCACCTATTCAGTTTGATGATGGTAGCACATTGGCGATTAAGATTTTAGGTCTTCACTGGCTGCCACAGGAGGATGTTTTTTCATTTCGTACTACGGAAATGGATTCTATTGTTACAAAACGCTCTGTTCTGTCAGCTATTGCTAGACTATTTGATCCGTTGGGTTTCGTCCAGCCATGTATATTTTTTGCAAAATGCTTTATGCAAAAACTATGGTCTAAAAACTTAGACTGGGATGACGCCTTGCCCAACACCCTCTGTGATGAATGGCGTATTTATTCATCTCAAATTCCTTTATTATCCGAATTAAAACATAATCGGCATGTTCTTATCAGTAATTATTTAAATTTTCAACTTATTGGTTTTTGCGACGCGTCAATCCTCGGATTCGCTGTCGTGATATATATTCGCAGTCAAGACGCGCTGGGTAATATCAAAGTGAGTTTACTGTTTTCTAAATCTAAGGTTGCGCCCTTACAGACAGTATCCATCCCTCGTCTTGAATTAATGGCTGCTCATTTATTATCTAAAACGCTCAATTACATTATATCAATTTTATCAAAGCAAGTGCACATCCATGAAGTGTTGGCGTTCACTGACAGTTCTGTAGTACTGACATGGATCAATACACCTGCATATAAGCTAAAAACGTTTGTAGCTAACCGTGTCGCTAAAATAGCTGACGGTTCCTCAATGGTTAAATGGTATCATGTAAGTGGTACTAGTAACCCCGCCGACGTATGCTCTCGCGGTGTTACTCCTGCTCAACTATTGAATATTGCTGATGGTTGGTTCAACGGTCCTCAGTGGCTGTACCAACAACCACATCAATGGCCGGTGAGGTCTCTCAGTGAATTCAATGGCGAACCATTAGAACTTAAAACTATAAACGAGAGGGTTTCATTACTCACGAAAAGTCCCACTGTGATCAGTGACTTTTATGATGATGTAATTGTCAAGTTTTCAAATTTTAATAAGTTATTGCGTGTGGTGGCGTGGTGCCTTAGGTTTATAGCTAATTCAAAGCCTCGTGCCTTTGACAAGATTAAGGGGCCTTTATTAACGTCTGAGTTAAATGTGTCACACAATTTAATTATTCAAATGGTCCAATCTCAATATTTTTCAACTGACCTTGAGTCATTAAAACAAAATAAGTATTGCTCTCCAAGTCTACGTAAACTCGACCCCTTCATTGATAGCCATGGTCTCCTCATGGTGGGGGGTAGACTTTCTCAAGCAGACTTACCGTTTACACAACGGCACCCCTTAATTTTACCTAAAAAATCACACTTCACTAATATTCTTATAGATTATTATCATAAAATTTATTTACACGTTGGGCCTAGAAACTTGCAAAATATCCTAGCGCAAAAATATTGGATTGTTGCTGCTAGATGTGTAATTCGGTCTCGCCTTTCAAAGTGCATTACATGTTTCAAAAATAAGCCGACTATAAATCAACCTAAAATGGCTTCGCTGCCTAAATATCGTTTGCAAGATATTTATCCGTTTCACACTGTTGGCGTTGATGTAGGAGGTCCTTTTTATACGAAGGAGACAAATAGGCGTAATGCTAAAATATCCAAAGCGTATTTGTGTCTTTTTATTTGTTTTTCAACTCGTGCAGTACATCTCGAAATTCTCAGTTCCTTATCTTGTGATTGTTTCTTGGCTGCATTTGATCGATTTACTGCTCGGAGAGGTCTACCGCACACGGTTTGGTCAGACAATGGAAAAAACTTTGTTGCTGCGAATAAACATTTAAATGAGGTAGTTCTCTTTTATAATTCAAATAAATCTCAACTAACTGATGGATTCACACTCCGGAAGGTGTATTGGAAGTTCAATCCACCAAGCGGTAGCCATTTTGGTGGCGCCTACGAGATCGGTATAAATTCGGCTAAATGGCATTTAAAACGTGTCATGGGCACTCGCACATTATCATTTGAAGAGTTATGTACTCTTTTTTCGAATATAGAGGCTATATTAAATTCTCGGCCATTGTGCAGTTTGTCTAATGATCCTGGTGAGTTCGATGTTCTGACGCCAGGTCATTTTTTAGTAGGTCGTCAACTGGTATCGGCCCCCAGTTACGATCTTTCAGATGTATCAATTAATCATTTATCTAGATGGCAATGTATTCAACAGATCACTATGCATTTCTGGCGTCGTTGGAAATCAGAATACCTTCATACTTTGCAACAGAGGCAGAAGTGGTTTGTGGATACGCCTAATCTAGCGGTCAATGACTTAGTTTTAGTTCATAATGATAACACTCCGTGTCTACAGTGGTGTTTAGGACGTGTGGAACAAGTTTTTCCCGGTTCAGATGGTAGAGTTCGCGTAGTTACGGTTCGAACTCAAAGTTCACGATTGCAACGGCCCGTCACTAAACTGAGTCCTCTTCCAAAAGAACAGGATATTTAAACTAAGTATACCTATCTATATAACATACATATTTTATTTTAATGTAGTTCTAAGTATTATTTACAGTCCATTTGCTTTAATATTGGGTTCATTTCTGAACTCCCATATAACCCTATTCATTGTTTAGCAGTGTTATAGTTGAATAGGTGCACATATTGTACTTTAATATTTGTGATATCTATTTTGAAATCAATGTTGATTTCGGTGGGGGGAAATGTTACGTACTCGACATGCATCCTTCGCCTTTTCTCATCGTCCATATATTAAAAAAATAACTCACACCAATGGCACACACTAGCGCCATCTGGAGAAAGACTCTGTAACGAGATTCGAAGGAAATTAACCGCGCGCGCGTGTCCTCGTCTCAAAATTATATTCGCGAAATTCTCTAAAACTGTTTATCTATACTTTATTATTCAAGTTCAAGAACCATAGGTATTCCCCGGGGAACTACAGGAGATCTGCGCCTGGATATACTGTGAGTACCTACCTTTTTCCTATTCCTCAAGCTGTCGAAGTATTTTGGGAGAATATATATTTTTAAATTCAACATTATAATATCGTTTATGCAACATTTATGTGGTCCTTCGAGCCGGATACAACACTGTTAAACAATGAATAGGGTTTTAAGGGAGTTCAGAAATGAACCCAATATTAAAGCAAATGGACTGTAAATAAAACTTAGAACTACATTAAAATAAAATATGTATGTTATATAGGTATACTTAGTTTAAATATCCTGTTCTTTTGGAAGAGGACTCAGTTTAGTGACGGGCCGTTGCAATCGTGAACTTTGAGTTCGAACCGTAACTACGCGAACTCTACCATCTGAACCGGGAAAAACTTGTTCCACACGTCCTAAACACCACTGTAGACACGGAGTGTTATCATTATGAACTAAAACTAAGTCATTGACCGCTAGATTAGGCGTATCCACAAACCACTTCTGCCTCTGTTGCAAAGTATGAAGGTATTCTGATTTCCAACGACGCCAGAAATGCATAGTGATCTGTTGAATACATTGCCATCTAGATAAATGATTAATTGATACATCTGAAAGATCGTAACTGGGGGCCGATACCAGTTGACGACCTACTAAAAAATGACCTGGCGTCAGAACATCGAACTCACCAGGATCATTAGACAAATTGCACAATGGCCGAGAATTTAATATAGCCTCTATATTCGAAAAAAGAGTACATAACTCTTCAATTGATAATGTGCGAGTGCCCATGACACGTTTTAAATGCCATTTAGCCGATTTTATACCGATCTCGTAGGCGCCACCAAAATGGCTACCGCTTGGTGGATTGAACTTCCAATACACCTTCCGGAGTGTGAATCCATCAGTTAGTTGAGATTTATTTGAATTATAAAAGAGAACTACCTCATTTAAATGTTTATTCGCAGCAACAAAGTTTTTTCCATTGTCTGACCAAACCGTGTGCGGTAGACCTCTCCGAGCAGTAAATCGATCAAATGCAGCCAAGAAACAATCACAAGATAAGGAACTGAGAATTTCGAGATGTACTGCACGAGTTGAAAAACAAATAAAAAGACACAAATACGCTTTGGATATTTTAGCATTACGCCTATTTGTCTCCTTCGTATAAAAAGGACCTCCTACATCAACGCCAACAGTGTGAAACGGATAAATATCTTGCAAACGATATTTAGGCAGCGAAGCCATTTTAGGTTGATTTATAGTCGGCTTATTTTTGAAACATGTAATGCACTTTGAAAGGCGAGACCGAATTACACATCTAGCAGCAACAATCCAATATTTTTGCGCTAGGATATTTTGCAAGTTTCTAGGCCCAACGTGTAAATAAATTTTATGATAATAATCTATAAGAATATTAGTGAAGTGTGATTTTTTAGGTAAAATTAAGGGGTGCCGTTGTGTAAACGGTAAGTCTGCTTGAGAAAGTCTACCCCCCACCATGAGGAGACCATGGCTATCAATGAAGGGGTCGAGTTTACGTAGACTTGGAGAGCAATACTTATTTTGTTTTAATGACTCAAGGTCAGTTGAAAAATATTGAGATTGGACCATTTGAATAATTAAATTGTGTGACACATTTAACTCAGACGTTAATAAAGGCCCCTTAATCTTGTCAAAGGCACGAGGCTTTGAATTAGCTATAAACCTAAGGCACCACGCCACCACACGCAATAACTTATTAAAATTTGAAAACTTGACAATTACATCATCATAAAAGTCACTGATCACAGTGGGACTTTTCGTGAGTAATGAAACCCTCTCGTTTATAGTTTTAAGTTCTAATGGTTCGCCATTGAATTCACTGAGAGACCTCACCGGCCATTGATGTGGTTGTTGGTACAGCCACTGAGGACCGTTGAACCAACCATCAGCAATATTCAATAGTTGAGCAGGAGTAACACCGCGAGAGCATACATCGGCGGGGTTACTAGTACCACTTACATGATACCATTTAACCATTGAGGAACCGTCAGCTATTTTAGCGACACGGTTAGCTACAAACGTTTTTAGCTTATATGCAGGTGTATTGATCCATGTCAGTACTACAGAACTGTCAGTGAACGCCAACACTTCATGGATGTGCACTTGCTTTGATAAAATTGATATAATGTAATTGAGCGTTTTAGATAATAAATGAGCAGCCATTAATTCAAGACGAGGGATGGATACTGTCTGTAAGGGCGCAACCTTAGATTTCGAAAACAGTAAACTCACTTTGATATTACCCTGCGCGTCTTGACTGCGAATATATATCACGACAGCGAATCCGAGGATTGACGCGTCGCAAAAACCAATAAGATGAAAAGGAGAACGCCCAGAGATCGTTTCTTTTTGAAAACCCTTAATAAAAAGTGTATGGCCATCTAAGTAAATTGGTAAATCATGTAATAATTTTTTAACAATCTTTTAATTCAATCGATCAAAATCTTTTGTGGCGTTTTAACTATGATAATAATTCGTGGTTGTATCGTTTGTACGCGCCGCGGACTGACCAAATGAATGGTACTGACGTGACGAAGATGGCCGCCAATCGCAAATATCAATGTGTTGGGCCTACATTTCGGGGTTCATGCAACAATGTCGTTGAGATCATAGATTTAATATCGATAAATTCTAAATCTATGGTTGAGTTGGAAGTAGGTTCTATTAATAGCAGATTATTGTATTTTTTTATATAAAATTGCATTCTAACTATTGTAAAAATCTAGGCTGGTGATATATTATTCACCGTGTTGCGAGCATATTAGACATTTGAACGAAATACGAACTGTCAAAAATTGAAAAGTTTTTAACAAAACGTCTTTTCGGTAACGAATGTGCGGTTTTGCAGAAGATCTGATAAAAATGCCACTCATCCTCTTTTTTCGACAAACTCCAGAGACACTTCTAGTAAAGTCCCACCGCTTTACTATAAGTCAGTCTTCTCTAGTAAAGCTTGACTTAGGACCATACTTGACTTTCAGTGTCCTAAGAGGACGAGGACCGAGAAAAATGACATAAACAGCTGAATATTAAATAATACAAGAATTGGCAGTATGGTTTTAAATACCTTTGCCTGTCCTTTGGACGAATAAAGCAACAACAACAACAACAAGGAAAAATGACAGTTTAAGTGTTTATCACCGAAGAATTTTTCATGAAATTATTTTATATAAATCGGTGTGAAATGTTTATAATATATAAAACAATGTATGGTTCCATACAAAGTGATTATGATCAGGATTGATATTTAAATGGTATAATTAAGGAACAATCGAGATCCAATTTGTTTATTTACTAGATACATTATCTCAATAAGTTGATATGTGGTAAGTAAATACATTTTCAGGGTTTTTTATAAGTGTGATAGAACTTTTATCTTTTTTTAATTAAATCCATGTTCATCAATGTAACGATTACACTTTTTGTACAAATTGATTTGACGGATTGATGGACATTTGCTTCAAAACTAACCTCTAATTTGAACAGCAAAACGAAGAATGATAGAAAACCCTACAAAATAATAGAATATTTTTTATTTCCTATGAAAGTACGATATCCATCTAATTCAATCTCCGATTTTCGCTGTCATACTAAATTATTTGTTATGAAACGGCGGTCCATTGAAAGATGGGCAATCGCCTTTAAATAATTACTGATAAGAACATGCCGATTATGTTGTAATTCGGATAATAAAGGAATTTGAGATGAATAAATACGCCATTCATCACATAGGGTGTTGGGCAAGGCGTCATCCCAGTCTAAGTTTTTAGACCATAGTTTTTGCATAAAGCATTTTGCAAAAAATATACATGGCTGGACGAAACCCAACGGATCAAATAGTCTAGCAATAGCTGACAGAACAGAGCGTTTTGTAACAATAGAATCCATTTCCGTAGTACGAAATGAAAAAACATCCTCTTGTGGCAGCCAGTGAAGACCTAAAATCTTAATCGCCAATGTGCTACCATCATCAAACTGAATAGGTGGTTCAAGTTGATCGCTAGGTAAGCTACTTAAAACTAGACTGCTATTACTTGACCACTTGCGCAGTTCAAACCCACCAAGTTTCAACAATTCGACCAAGTCATGTTGTAACTGTAAGGCTTCGTCTACACTATCTACTGACCAAAGAAAATCATCGACGTAGAAGCCTGTACCAAGCGCACGGGCAGCGTGAGGAAATCGGGCGCCCTCATCAGCTGCTAGCTGCTGCAAGGTGCGAATCGCCAGAAACGGACTACTTACCACGCCGTATGTCAAGGTACCTAGTTCATATACCTTTATAGGGTCGTTTGGCGCGTTTCGCCAGTAAATATGTTGATATGTGCGCTGCCTTTCATCTATTAAAATGCATCGATACATTTTGGAGATATCAGCGCACAAACAAACTTCACGCAACCGAAAACCAATTAATAGCTCCACTAAATCAGCTTGTAATTTCGGTCCCGTATATAAAACGGAATTCAAGGATTTATTATTGGTAGTAGAACACGAAGCATCGAAGACCACGCGAAGCTTCGTAGTGCTACTGTCAGGCTTATGAACACAATGATGGGGTATGACATATTTGGACTCCACCTCCGATATAGTACCTACACAAGTCATATGACCGAGCGAAGCATATTCATCCATGAACTTTGTATACTCGCACTTAAGTGAAGGTAGACGAGATAACTTTCGCTCTAAATTTTCAAATCTGCGTAATGCGATTTGTTGAGAATCACCCAAATTCGCATCAGGTTTAAAAGGATAACTAACAATATATCTACCGCTACTATCCCGCTTGCAGTCATTTACAAACATCTGCTCTGCGATGACGTCATTTGGGTCCCTAGGTATATCACAAAATAAAGTCTCCGTTTCCCAAAATGATTTCATCAGTTTATCAACTTTGATTGACGCGCCAGTAAACATACAGGTTGATACACTATCCCTGGAACTATCCAATGACAATTGACCAGTAATGACATACCCAAATATGCTACTTAACGCGAGTGGCAAATCCTTTCGAGATGGATAATACTTGCCACCGTCATAAATAAATGGAAACACATCACTACCAAGCAAAACATCAATACGACTTGAACTATAAAAAGTAGGGTCAGCCAACACCAAATGTTTATATTCTTGAATTATTTCTTGCGATAAATTAAGGGATGGCATATCGCTGGAAATCTTTGAAATCACAACCGCCTTAATGTCGAAAACAGGGTTACTAGACATTGTTGGTTTGATTCTGCAGGAAACCACACCCTGATCGTGTACCACTGACCCACCCAGACCGACCAACTGTGCACTACACTTGAAACGGGATAGTCCCAATCGCTGTGCACAGTCATTAGTCATGAAACTGGTTTGTGAACCACTATCGATCACAACACGCACAGGTTGATATTTGCCTAAAACATCTGATACGTGTATGACCGCCGTACCTAGAAGTACAGTAGACCCAGCTGAGCAGGACAGCGAGACGTGTTTACTTTGAACATCTTTAGAATCGGTAGTAGTACAAGGTATAGTAGGCGAGAACGATTTCTGATCTAAATGCAATGTGTGGTGGTGACGTCCTTTGCAGACCGTACATGATAGCTTGGAGGGACACTCATTAGATTCGTGACCTTGGCGCAGGCAGTTTTCACACAACTGCAAGTTATTTATTTTAGCAACGCGTTGACTAGGTGACAAAGCCATGTACTCGAAACATTTATAAATTGAATGAAATGGCTTATTGCAATATTGACAACAATTGCCTTTATTAGTATTTGTTTTAACAGGGCCTGTGTTGCTACTAGTCAAACATGTTTTTGAAATTAAAGTTTTTGAACTAGGCTTATGACTCGAATTATGAGTTATAAGTTTACTAGAACCAGATTTCAACGTACAATTTGTTGACATTTCCAACATACGTACTTGCGTTATTACAAAATCAATTAAAGTTTTGAAAATAGGTATTTCATTTTGACCTATCTTTTGTTCGAATTCACGCCTAGAAACCGGGTCTAAGTTACGCAATCCGATATAGCAAAGAATAAATCCCGACAGATCTTCGATTTGCAATAATTCAAGTGCTTGAACGCATTCTTGAAAAGTTTCTAAAAAGGTATTTAATCCGCTCACAGATTCGCCAGACAACGGCTTAAACGTAAACAACTTATCCATATACCGAGTAGCTATAGCTCGCTTATTTTCAAACCTATTCATCAATGACGACCAAACAATATCATAGTTGTCACTAGATATAGGTAGGCTTTTAACAATTTGAAGGGCAGGCCCGCTTACAACCGACAGTAAATAATAAAACTTTTCGGTATTACCTATCGAATTATTCGTATGAATTAAGCTAGTAAATGTGTCACGAAATGTGATCCAATTCTCCAATTTACCATCAAAATGAACTAGTTCAATTTTAGGTACACGGGGTTGTGCACAACTACGCTTCTTCGAGACATCATCATGTAAATTAGCAGAGTTCTTTGACGATTGTTCGTGACGGCGAAAAATATTTTTTATTCCAAAATACAAATCATCCATAGAAAGTGACTCCTGATCGCATATGACATAGTCGGGGCTTTGCTTTAATTTCAATACGGAAATCTCATCAACCACTTTCTCAAACAAATCACGGGTGCTATCAAGGTCACTGACCCGTACGTACAGTTTGTCTAACTCCGGGATACTATGTTCGACGGCCTTTGCCAAATCATATAATTGTTGAACACGTCTATAATAACGTTCCTTTTTAATAATAAGCGAATTAATTTTAATTTCAATCTCTGTTAATTTTTGTGCCATTTCGAATCACAAATATAGAAACACAAATATAACACACGAAATAGGTTATAAGTAGGTAGGTATACGGAATACGTAGAACAATAAGTACTTACGGTTTTTACAAATATTTTCACTAAAATGAGTCAATTCCAGTTTATCCAACACAGAAATAGATATAGAAATATTTGACTACACTGGTATAAACCAAAATTTGCAATATTACATCACCACAGTAGAACTATTGAATAAATACTTGCAATGTAACATCCACCCACAAGTTAGTGAAAAGTAAAATTTGAACGCGAAATTCGAAAATATCTGTTGATATCTATTTTGAACTTATAAATTTGGCTCGAAATGACCATATGCATTGCATAAACGATATTATAATGTTGAATTTAAAATATATATTCTCCCAAAATACTTCGACAGCTTGAGGAATAGGAAAAGGGTAGGTACTCACACGTATATCCAGGCGCAGATCTCCTGTAGTTCCCCGGGGAATACCTATGGTTCTTGAACTTGAATAATAAAGTATAGATAAACAGTTTTAGAGAATTTCGCGAATATAATTTTGAGACGAGGACACGCGCGCGCGGTTAATTTCCTTCGAATCTCGTTACAGAGTCTTTTTCCAGATGGCGCTAGTGTGTGCCATTGGTGTGAGTTATTTTTTTTAATATATGGACGATGAGAAAAGGCGAAGGATGCATGTCGAGTACGTAACAGACTCATAAGGATTTCGACAAAAATATGTAAATTAGGTAAATAACCATTAGAAACCTACATACATACAGTCACGCCTTTATCTCTGAAGGGGTAGGCAGAGGCATATTATACGCGCACATTTCACATTTATATTTTCGTCCTATGTACCTAATAGGTGGAGAGCCTATTGCGGTGTTGAAATTGATGGGCGTAGTTTTAGACGATCCACGTTTGAAAATTTTTAAGTCGCTCATAATGTTTTCAACTTGCCTTGACAGGTTCACTATCTATTTGCATAAAAAAAATATTTTGGCATGTGGTAATTTAGACTAATGATATTTATGCATAATTTTGTTATCCTTAACATATTTAGCATAATTGTCTTAATCATAAATAAAATTAGCATAAACATATTTGGGCATAAAATTTATAAGCATAGCTTTATTAAGGCATAAAAGTATCAAACTATAATGAAAAACTTATGTAAAATAAAATTAAAAGGCGGCTTAGCGGCCGCCGCACCTTAATGATAGAACGTCCAGAGTCCTGCTGGCAGGACTTTGCGTACTACCGGTAGTACGCCATGTTTTTTGTTATATGAGGCTTTCTAAGCCTGCTAGCAGGACATAATTAACTGACATGCATAGTGCGTCTCTTTCTCACTCAGCGAGTTTTTGAATCGTGATTCTGCGACCAGTTTGGCCAAAATGGCGGCAAGTGTAAGACGTAGTGTCCGTGTTCACGCCAAAGCGACATATTTCGACGCAAATGATGGCCAAAACACGTGGAGTCGCAAACATTTTGGTGATAACTATGATATAAGTTATTGTTGGGGTACTGTAAGAAAGGTAGAAAACAACTATGCAAGGGTATATTGGGATATTCACGAAAAAAAATCTACCGTACCCGTTCTAATTTCTGAAATCGAAAACGATAATTTAGTGGAAGTAAATACCAATGAAGAACATTGTAAGTACCAATTAATATTTTATTCATATCTTACTATCTACATATATCGCATTGCCGGAGAAAAAAGTACTAGGTACTTAGCAGTTGCTTGTTCGTTTCGGAGTTCGTTATTTGCATGGGTTGACAACATTTTACATTATATTAGCGACGAACAGGATCAGAATTCAACGCGGGCGGAGCCGCGAGCAAAAGCTAGTAACTTATAAAACAAAAAGTTTGTCACCCCTGTCTAATTTCATCACGCATAAAACTCAAGTACTGCTAGAAGGACAGCCGCTGAAATCCATAATAAATCCCCAAAAAATTGCGTACTGCCGGCAGGACGCACGTCCGTAGAATCGTCCTTCCAGAAGCTCCTTCCAGCAGGACCAAGGCTTGGACGTTCTATCATTAACCTACTTTGACACTTTATAATATAGGAAATACTGGTATATACTATTAGGCGACTGTACGCTATGCCTAAAAACATTGTGCAAATTATAACTATGCATAAATATATTAGGCCTAAATATAATTATGCCACAGTAGGTACATAATGCTGCTAAAAATCAATTATGATCAAGTATAATTATGCCAAAAAAAATATGCTAAATTCATTGTGCCAAAACATTTTAGGAATACATATATTATGTTTACGAAAGGGATCCCTAGTGCGAGTGGCATAGTGTGTTTTGAGGGTTAGGCACTTGGAACGTTCTGCCAGTTTCTGTGGCGTGCTTCCCTCCGACCACAACCCCGGGCTCGTCAAGAGGCACGATATACTTAGGACCGACAACATTAGTGCCACTGTCAATGGTAGTTGTGGAGTTTGACGCATACCGTCCCATTCACATTCCGTCACGAATTCAAAAATGATCATAATCGCATTCGGTCCCATTCGTATTAGGGCCCATTAGCATTCGGTCCCAATCGCATTCAGTCCCATTCGCATTCGGTCCCATTCGCAAAATAGTCACACTCAGATTTACCATTTCTATTCAGTCAATGAGTGACCCTCAAATCACTAGATGTCGTCGAGTCTTTTAAAATAGGATTAATAAAACTTCAAACCTTTCTTAATATTAATTTTATTTAAGTAATCATAAATAAATGGTCTACAATATAATGTTAAATCTATTGAGCATTTAACTTTATTGAGTAATCACAACACAGCTTCTATAGGCGAATTACGGTGCATAGAGAATTTCAAAATTAAAATATCATTCTTCAATAATTTCTTTATCATATACTAAACCTACTATCTATTAAACAATTCTGTCTTGTACCTAGGTCACAAAGTAACATATAAAGTAAAAATGAAAATATCTTTCTTCATTTAGGTTACAAAGTAACACTTATGAACGTCAAAATTTTTGCTTCTACATTTACATTTACTGCCAGATTCGCAATGCATTAGGTAGAGCCTGTGAGGAAGAACCTGGCAAGAAAACTCAAGGCCACTCTTTTCAAATAGTCTTAGTACATTCGTTTGTCATGCAATAAAGATTAACTATGTTGTCTACACAAGCGACGTTTATAATCGAGCCTAATTAAGTGAGGAGCAAGCAACTCATGTCCATGTCCCTGTATCATTAAAATAGTCATCAATAGTAGGTATCTACTTATAGTAGGTATGCCCTTTTTAAAAGATGTGCCTTAATTTCCATATTGAATATATATAAAGGAAGTCTGCTTCTACGTTACAGTAAGATACTGCCAGACTGGCAAGGTAAAAGATAGAGCCTGCGAGAAAAGAATCTAACAATAAAAAACCGAAGTTACTCTTTTTTACTATCACTAGTAATTATAATAGATTGCTAATGCGCTTATTTTTGTGGAAACTACTACCGGTTCTCTTCTTTTTTTAACGTGTAAAGATCCCTCATGGATGTTATGCCGGACTCTCACCCACTAAAACCACACAGTGCCCTACCACTGCCTTCATTAAATGCCTCGGGTAGGCTCTGAAACATACCTCCGACAGACGTTTCTCTGCCGGATGAGCCGCCGACAGAACGTTTCGATTAAGAGTTGTTCACCGACAGAACCTTTTAACTACGAACGTTTCGCCGACAGAATGATTAATTCATGGGTGAATCGACGACAGAATCGTTCGCCAAATAACAATTCGTCGACAAACGTGTACAAGTATGTACAAGTAATGATTAAATCTTTAAGGATGATCTCAACGTCGAGGTGTTAATCATAATAAATGAATGGTTAACTCAGAGTACCCCGACTCGGATAGGTTAGGTTAGAAGGAAGGTTAGGTGGTTTTTTTTTGTTTTGTCGACGAATTCTTATTTGGTGAACGATTCTCTGTCGTCGATTCACTCATGAATTAATCGTTCTGTCGGCGAAATGTTCGTAGTTGAAAGATTCTGTCGGTGAACAACTCATAATCGAAACGTTCTGTCGGCGGCTCATCCGGCAGAGAAACGTCTACCTGTATGTTACGGAATCCCTCGGGTAAGCCCTCGGAAGGATGTCCCCAGATCTCTCTCCCACGCAACTATTATTTATAACCATTAAACTCACTATTGAAAAAATTATCTATACTCCGTGATTCTAGTTATACTAATATCATTGGTAGGTATTTGTTTCGCCAAACTAATTTTTCAATTTGATCTGATTATTAGTTTTACACCCAACGATTATTTATTGATTTCGCTCTCGATCTGTCTGTCAGCAACTCAGCATGCAGCATGTGACATGTTAAACCTAGGTAGATCTATTGAATGTCAAATTTCAACCTACTTTTTTACCTCAATATTATCTACAATTCATTAACTTGTTGTGTAAGTAACTAAGTAAGTACATCATGTTGCTATGGCAAGAAATAAAACTTTATTATTATTATTACATCTGGGTGGAATTTTCGGAAACTGCAAAATTACCTCTTTTTAAGTAGCTCTTACCTAGTTTCATGATTGTAGTCTTACGAAACAAATAAATTGCTATAGCTTTGAAAATTCTATCTAAGTGGGTTCCCAGATGCCTTCATTTTAAAAAATTGTAGCTTTCAATAAAAACTTCCAAGTCCATCTCCCACCCATAACACAAGTTAAATCTTAGCTTGGGTGTCAAGGGCGCAAAACCTATGTAACCATACAATTATTATACTGTAAAATATTTTATTCTTTGTGGATAATGTGAAATTGTAATAGCAGGATTAAATGATTTATTTATCTCGAAATTTTCCTTGGTAACAGTTTAACAGACTTCGCAAACGAGCGCACTTCACACAAAACTACCTTCGCAAACGAGCGTACTACACACAAAACTACAAGTCTGGCGAAACCTTTACCTAAGTGCCTACTTGAGGTATATTTAACTAGTGTCAAGGCGCGTCTTTGCCTGCAAGTGCTTGCACGATACATCGTAGACGAGCTAAACTATTCACGCTGCAAGATGTGGTGTCATCTGAAAATAATAAGGTAATGTTATTTTTAAACTATCGCGGTTTTTAACACTCATACTTATAGAACTCGGGACTTCACGCGAAATAAATTTACTTACATACACCGACGTTTCGAGCACGTTACAGCGCCCGTGGCCGCGGTTGGACTATAAGTATGAAAACGAGTTCTATAAGTATGAATAATTAGACAAGTTTAATTATAGACTTAGGCGCCTATAGGCCTTCAATAAAATAGGTTTCAGCTAATTTATAGACTTATCCTTCGATAAAAATATGTAAATTAGGTACATAACTATTAGGATGATGTGTTGTGGAACAGTACAAGTGAAGTTTTTCAATATGTGTAGCAAGTTCCATCAAGTGCCATCAATCAACAGTATCAATAATAACTATTAGAAACCTACCCTATATACAGTCACGCCTTTATCTCTGAAGGGGTAGGCAGAGGCATATTATACGCGCACATTTCACATTTAGATTTTCGTCCCATGTACCTACCTAATAGGGTTGAAAATTTTCAAGTCGTTCATAAGGCTTTCAACTTGCCTTAGCGACTGCCATATTATTGAAAAACGGGACCAACAGCTTAACGTGCCTTCCGAAGCACAAAAACGCTAAAATAAATAAATATGTCACAAAGTGGTTACCAATTTGTAAAATATTAACTTACTGCTTAAAAATGGTTTTTCTTTTTCTGCCTTTGTATTCCTGGAGTCGTACTGTCGTTGTGACGTCACTGGAGACTCCATGTAACTCTTGCAGGCCTCCGTCTCCAGCTGTAAGAGAAATGGAGAGGAGAGTCAGAACGCAGGGACATATCAACATTAAATGTATAATACGACTAGCAGACGTCATGTGGTTTCACCCGTGTAGCTCCCGTTCCCGCGGGAATACGGAAATAATATATAGCTTATGTCACCCGGGGATAGTTTAGCTTAACAACAGTGAAAGAATTTTTCAAATCGGTTCAGTAGTTTCGGAGCCTATTCGATGCAAACAAACATACATACATCTATAAAGTCAAGCCTTTATTCCCGGAGGGGTAGGCAGAGGCATTGCGTCAGTGTGGAATTAAATATTTTAGACAAAACGCCATCATTCTGATTCCAAAATAAGCTTAGATTAGCTTAATTTGGACTAGATGATGTTGTGTGAAATGTCCACTAATATTTATTTATATTTATTTATTAACCTGCTTGTGTATGAGTATGGGTATCAGACAACGGATATTAATATTAGTAGACTATTTTAATTAATTACTTATTATTGTGATAGAGTTACAGTGGCAGATTTCAAGAAGTACCTATCACATGACTGTTTATGATAATAATTGAATAAGACGCCATCTTGGAACATCTCCTATTTGTGCCAATGGACGTACCAATTTAGAGCGTTGTATTTTCGAACATTAATTTAAAAAAAAGTCTTAAGTCGTAAGAAAACGATTCATTGCGTAGAGAAGGAAAACTCGAAATAAAACCCGGTTGTCAGGAAAATGACAATCATTAAGCCATGTTGAAGGCCTAACGGGCGGCTTGAAAACGTCACGACCTGCACCTGTCCATTTCAACACGACAATAGGCTCACCACTTATTACGTGGGACATAGAACTATAAGGTGAAATGTTGGCGTATACTATGCCTCTGCCTACCCCTTCGGGGATAAAGGCGTGACTATATGTATGTATGTAATTTCGCTGAAATTAATAGATGTGAGACCTTGTTAAGATGTTTGGGTGTTTGTTATCAACGTTAAAACGGCTGAACGGATCGGGCTGAAATTTGTTAGACAGAAATAGATCATTAGAGAGAGAATGATCTTCTCGGCTCTGGGCATTCGAAAATGATGACTAATTGTGGAATTTCCTTGCGTTTCTACTGGCCGCGGCAGCCAGTATTGATCGTGCAAAATAAAAATAAATAAAATAAAATTTATTCCCTTTGAAATTTATAAAAAAAAAATAGATTTGTTGTGAAAAATTTTTGTGACTCTACTGGGGGCTCGGAAATGCTACAGACTGAGAAGAACGCCCCAAGAAACTCAGTCCGGTTCCTCCCAAAATTCATCTTACAGTAGTTTTTTTAACATGTAGAAAGGAGCAATTAGTGTCACTGCAGCCTTGTCTTCTAGACAGTCTTTAATGCTATAATAAGCTTTCTGGCACAATTTAAATATAAGTTTTTTAAATTTATGTGCCATTTACGAAGACCAGCCCCACTCTATTCTTAAAGCGTTTAAAGTGCTGGAGTGCTATCTACTATGTCTTTTATTTTCTCCTATTGACTACAACTAGGTAACTAGCACTCAAAGATAATTGAGTGCATCGACATATAAGGTTTTACCAGATGACATACCTACACGTCTCGTCAGGATGGAAGAGTGTAAGGTTTCATTGTTTTTGATTAATTAATTGTACACGTGTCACAACACGCTTACCCAATTAATTAATTTAAAACTAGGAAACCTATTACCGCGTGGTGCAAGGAAGAACATTGCAACAGTGTCTGGGACTTGCGACCCAATCTTCAGGTTTGACCTTCCACCGCCAACAATGTTTCCCATTGCCCATATAAGTACTTTACGTTTCTATCTAGCGACACGGGTAGTTTACGACTGAGCTCCATAAAATGGCGTTGCCGCTTTTTATAAACATTCCTCGCCCCCCCTCATTGTTCAATCTACCTTCATTGCCATTGCAAAAATTTAGGCAAAAACAACGAAATCTTACATATCTACGTTACAAGGAAAAATTTTGCGACCTAATTATTGTAAAGATCATGCAAACCGTTCCCGTCCGAGAATCAAACCCGAAACGTGTAAATACTACACAAAACCACTGAGGAGTATAAATTATAATCTGTAGAGGCCTTAAAAAATAATATCCCTACATCTACAAACCCCACAAAGTGATTAAAACCCTTGATATATTAACGCTCTTAACATGAAACTTATTCATGGCAATTAAAATTATTACACTGCTTATATCTGTCTGTCTGTATGTGTGTTTGAGCTCGATTCCGCGTAAGTCTATTTCGATACGGTTGCACGTGTATTAATAAATAATGCGCGGACGTGTATTAATGACGATTTAACATCTCGACGGCTCGGATCTGATGTAGTCTGGATATAAACTTAGACTAAGGGTCGCTCTACATTGCATCGTAACTTTTTATTTTTTATTTTTTTATACTACTTAGGTGGCAGACAAGCTTACGGCCCACCGGAAGGTTGGTAACCGTATAAACCTTATCTATACTAATATTATAAAGCGGGGGATGCGGGGTCCTACTAACATCTTAAGGACCCCAATGGGTCGGATCCTCCTCGTGGTGCATCATGGGCAACGGAGTAGCGACCACTCCCCTTCCTCAGTGGGGGAGTTGTGCTACTCTGGCTAATTCCGGCCGAGGCGGGAGTAACCCACCTGTGGGTTGCTCGGTGGTGTGTGTTGCTGCCGGCCGTGCCGTTATTCACGGCCGGCAGCAGCAATGATGGGTCGCCATCGCTTCGCCTCCTTTGCTGGCGAGACGATGGCGGCAAAGTGGGAGAGGCACTGCGTGGGGGGCGGGAGTTTGGGTAGATGCTCCCGCCCTGGCATGCAGTTCGGGCTGCCGGCCGTGAATAACGGCGCGACCGGCGGCAACAGTGCTGGGCCGCTGTCGCCTCGCCAGTTGACGAGGTGATGGCGGCAAAGCGGGAGGTGCACTGTGCGGGGGAGCGGGAGTAACCGATAATGCTCCCGCTCTGCCGTGCAGTTCGGGGGCGCCGCGGTGAGGAGTCACTGCGCGCCCCCGATTGTTTCTTGACCGTGGGCGTAAGGTCGGGGGACCCCGCCCACCAACGGTCACATGGCGGTGGGCACCTTTTCCGTGTTCCAGGGGTGCCCATTAGCGCACGCCTGCGCCAGCCGCTCTCTGTCTCCTCTATTACAGAGGGGCGCTCGAGAGCGGTGCAGGCGTGGACTTCAGCTCCTTAGGGAGCTTTGGGGAGCCGCCCATCTGGCTCCCCCGAGGAGAGCCCCGAATGAACGGGGCGCCCCTGGCCGGGTCGACGTGAATAATCTTTTGATATCCCTCGGCCCGGCTAAAGGGTTAGGAGGAACACCGCGGGGTTTAGTGGGTAGGACGGTCCATTCCGGACCGGGCCGGGAGTCCCACACACCATCCCAGCTGCCCCCGCAGCTGGGATGAAGGCGCGTAAATGCGTTCCCCGCGTCAACAAAAAAAAAAAAAAAAATATTATAAAGCGGAAAGATTTGTTTTTTTGTTTAGTTTGTTTGTAACGAATAGGATGGAAATGGAGGATACTGGACCGATTTGAAAAATTCTTTCACTGTTGGAAAGCTACACTCTTTGCGGTGAACATAGGCTATATTTTATTTCCGTATTCCCACGGGAACCGCAGCTACGCGGGTAAAACCGCGTGACGTCCAATAGTACTTTATAATTGCCGCGTAGCGTACTGAATGCAAAAACACGAGATGTGACTATTTTTATTAATTAACCCCTTAATTTTTCTATTTTTACTATTTGGCGTTTGCCCGACGTTGGGCACCACGTGCCAAATTTAGGAAGATTTATTAAGGAGATTAGTATGAACACTGATCTTTTGTACAATATTACAGTTTATTTACAGTTATGACAATTCTGTATGACATGTAGTAAAGATAGTTTAGCGAGAAAGAGAGAGATGAGTTCTTTAGGCCCTAGACCACCATGTCCACCACATCACCTGTGGATCAGCCGTAGCTGTAAGAGAGAGCAACGACCTCAAGCAGGACCTTATTTAAGGGCAAGGAGGTGGCTAAGGGGCGAAGAGCGTAGCGGTGCATAAAAATATACAATCTGTGAAAATTTCAGCTGTCTAGCTATCAAGGTTCATGAGAAACAGCCTGGAGACAGACGGATAGAGTTAATAGACAACATCGCAATAGCGTTTTTATCTTTTGAGTATAGAATCCACAAAAATGTACAAGGCCGATGTAGGTAAGTATATTGTGCTGTAGGCCCGGATTTGCATCTACGCCATCGTGGACAACAGGCATTATAGCATTTCTAGCGTGGTCTGGGGAATGTAAAGTAAAATTGTTACTTATTAAAGTGCATTTGTTTTTTTATATTTGTTTGTTTAGACTCAGCGAGCAATGTGGTAATGTTTTGAATTGGAAAGATAAGACTAAAAAACCGGCCAAGTGCGAGTTGGACTCGCCCATGAAGGGTTTCGGAGCAGCAAGTAACATAATACATAAGTTCTTATGGTTCGTTGTAACTTTGATTGATGTTTTAACACGTTCGCAGTGGTAGTGATTTTTCTAACCGAAAATTGCGGTTTATGACGTATTAAAAAAAACTACCAGCTCTATCTCGTTCAAACCAATTTTCGTTGGTAGTTTTTATGGCAATGTACATCATATATTTTTTTAGGTTTATCATTCTCTTAGTTTAGAAGTTAGAGGGGGACACACACACATTTTTCCACTTTGGAAGTGTCTCTTGCGTAAACTATTCACTTTAGAAAAAAAATATCTTAGGAACCTCAATAGCATTTTTGAAGACTATACCTAGATATTCCACAAGTATGGGTTTGATGAAAAAAAACATTTGAGTTTCAGTTATGAGTATGGGGACCCCCAAAATTTACTGCTTTTTTTCTAGTTTTATATAAGAATCTTAATGCGGTTCACAGAATACATCTAGTTACCAAGTTTCAACAGCATAGGCCTTAAAGTTTCGGAGAAAACTGGCTGTGACACACGGACGGACAGACAGACAGACAGACAGACAGACATGACGAATCTATAAGAGTTCCGTTTTTGCCATTTGGCTACGAAACCCTAAAAAGAGGCTTAGCGTCTGGGATGAGTCCGAACTCGTGTGGTCCTCTATGGCCGGACCACAGTTTAGTACTCAGATGCTATAGTTCGAAATAATGCCTACCTAAAGTCTACTTTCATCGGAATATATTGATATTTTTAGTACCTCAAGAGATATCTTTTTAATTAACAATGTATGTGGTCCGGCCGCCAGGCCGTGCTTTCTGGCCGCACCACCTCAAATTAAATAGAGTATAATGAACTATTAATAAATCAATATACCGAAAAAAATCTACCTAAAGAGTACCTTGCATACGACAAATATGGTCCGATACACCCCTATAGTTAAGGAGTTATTGGTCGTAGGGTGTGGTCCGGCTGGAAGGTATACTCTGCAGCAAGTCAATTTTGCAATATTTAATATTAACTATCCATAAATCAATTTAAATAATAGTACCTTTTCTCTACTCTTCTTTGATACTGTTTTCTCTCAAGAAACTATTCATTTTGATTAAATTAATATTTAAAGTATGTGGCGCGGCTAGGGAGGATTACTTTCAGCAAATATAACGAAATATGCTCTATTTCTTTATGCCAACGAAAACTGCATAATAAGTACTATAGTTATACTGTTATAGTTTATATGTTAGTTATAGTACTATAGTGGGGCCCTACCAACACCATCGGGCCCAAGTCAACCTCACGTGCAAGCTCGTGCACCTGCTGAACAACGGACGAGGCTCTGACGGCGGCGGTCCATGTCAACACGGCGATGGGCTCACCACCTGTCACGTGGGACCGAATTGTACACGGTGAAATGTGGGCCGGTATAGGCCTCTGCCTACCCCTTCGGGGATAAAGGCGTGAGTATATGTATGTATGTATGTAAAAAGACCTGGACTTCATATATAAACTTTTATTTTTATTACGAACAATGATTTTGAAAAAGGTGCACTTTTTGGTTTTTGTTTACGTATCTACCTAAGAATAGAAGAATTTGACGAAGTAAGTGAAAATTTTGGTTTAAAATAAACAATAAGTATACGAAAAACAAATATATTTTCATAATCAAATATTAGCAATTGTTAATACAAGGTAAGTATATTGTAGGTATATAACGAAAGAGTGTGTTATATAAGCATTTAGCCGTTTAAACAAGAAATAACAATGAAAAAAATGAGTACCAAAACCTATCGTATTAACAAATTTTAGGGTTCCGTAGCCAAATGGCTAAAACGGAACCCTTATAGATTCGTCATGTCCGTATGTCACAGTCACTTTTCTCCGAAACTATAAGGCCTATGCTGTTGAAACTTGGTAAGTAGATGTATTCTGTGAGCTGCATCAAGATTTTTATATAAAACTAGAAAAAAAGCCGTTAATTTTGGGGGTTCCATACTCAGAACTGAAACTCAATTTTTTTTTCCTTAAACCCATACATAAGGGGTGTCTATAGATAGGTCTTCAAAAATGTTATTAAAGTTCCTAACATCATTTTTTTCTAAAGTGAATAGTTTGCGCAAGAGACACTTCCAAAGTGGAAAAATGTGCCCCCCCCTCCTCTTACTTCTAAACTAAGAGAATGAAAAAGCTAAAAAAAATATATGATGTACATTGCTATAAAACGTATATTCCCAACGGACCCCGTGGATCTGTCCTCTCACGGGGTCCGTTGGGAACTGAAGATAATTTCATGTCCAGGGGACCCTCTTGCCAAGTACGTGGGGTCCGTTGGGAAGAAGAATTCCCAACGGACCCCCACTCTGCTCCCCCGTTAATAAAAAAACGAGTTGGTACAAGCTGTGCTATATGTACAACCACTATGTAGCGCAGATACACCTCGCGCAATCCGACTTGGATAGATTAGGTTAGAAGGCTAAGGCGGGAGAGGAGCGGAGCGGAAGGGAGCGGAGCGGAGCTCCCGCATTAGCCTTCGTGGTTATTTTTTTTTGTAACCACCTAAACTATTTTTTTTATTAACGGGGAAGAGAGTGGGGGTCCGTAGGGAATTCTTTTTCCCAACAGACCCCACGTACTTAGCAAGGGACATGAAATTATCTTCAGTTCCCAACGGACCCCGTGAGGAGACAGATAAATCTACCAACAAAAATTGGTTTGAACGAGATCGAGTTTGTAGTTTTTTTAATGCGTCATAAACCACAATTTTCGCCTGGAAAAATCACTACCACTGCGAAAGTGTTAAAACATCAATGAAAGTTACAACAAACTACAAGAACTTTTATGTTATGTTACTTGCTGCTACGGAACTCTTCATGGGCGATTCCAACACGCACTTAGCCGGTTTTTTATTGTTATACTTGATTATGAAAATATATATTTGTTTTCGCTCGTGCCCCCGCGGACTCAGTGTTCTGTAAACGATCACTGCAGTAAGCAACTTTCACTATGGCCGGTCCATGGATGGGTGACCATCCATGTGATCACTTTGTGACATTTATTTGAGCGTTTCCGTGCTTCGGAAGGTACGTTAAGCCGTTGGTCCCGGTTGCCAGTAAAATGGCAGTCGTTAAGCTAAGTTGCAGGTTTTATTTCAACAGCAGGCAGTCACAACCTGCGCCTGTCCATTTAAACACGGCAACACGGCTCACCACCTATTACCTACGTGGGACAAATTATACAAAGGTGAAATGTGGGCATATAATATGCCTCTGCCTACCCCTTCGGGGATAAAGGCGTGACCAAATGTATGTATGTATGTATGTATATTTGTTTTCGTATACTGATTGTTTATTTTAAACCAAAATTTTCAGTACTTCGTCAATTCTATTCTTAGGTAGATAGGTAAACAAAAACCAAAACGTGCACCTTTTTCAAAATCATTGTTGGTAATAAAAATAAAAGTTTATATATGAAGTCCAGGTCTTTTTATAAAGTACATATTATGCACTTTTCGTTGGCATAAAGAAATAGAGCATATTTCGTTATATTTGCTGAAAGTAATCCTCCCTAGCCGCGCCACATACTTTAAAGATTAATTTAATCAAAATGAACAGTTACTTGAGAGAAAACATTATCAACGAAGAGTAGAGAAAAGGTACTATTATTTAAATTGATTTATGGATAGTTAATATTAAATATTGCAAAATTGACTTGCTGCAGAGTATACCTTTCAGCCGGACCACACCCTACGACCAATAACTCCTTAACTATAGGGGTGTATCGGACCATATTTGTCGTATGCAAGGTACTCTTTAGGTAGATTTTTTTCGGTATATTGATTTATTAATAGTTCATTATACTCTATTTAATTTGAGGTGGCGCGGCCAGAGAGCACTGCCTGGCGGCCGGACCACATACATTGTTAATTAAAAAGATATCTCTTGAGGTACTAAAAATATCAATATATTCCGGTGAAAGTAGACTTTAGGTAGGCATTATTTCGAACTATAGCATCTGAGTACTAAACTGTGGTCCGGCCACAGAGGACCACACCCGAACTCGACCGCAAGCTGCACTGCGGTCGCGCATACATCTATACTAATATTATAAAGAGGAAAGATTTGATTGTTTGTTTGCATCGAATAGGCTTCGGAACTACTGAAGCAGTTTGAAAAAATTCTTTCACTGTTGGGAAGCTACACTCTTTGCGGTGAACATAGGCTATATTTTATTCCCGTATTCCCACGGGAACGGGAACTACGCGGGTGAAGCCGCGTGACGTCCGCTAGTCATTTCTAAATTAATAGAATTTCGGGAAAACTCACTCAACTATCAACAACGCTCAACCGAGACTGTTAAACCTAGAAACTTGACGGCGCCCAAGCCGCCGACTGCGGAACTCGGGTGAGAGAATTCTGTCCCGTTCCCGCCCCACCGTCTCCTTCACTCACATGACCTGCTCGCAGAAAGAGGCGGCGCAGTCCCACTTACTCCCGCTGGAGAAGGTACTCTAGGTTAGATAGGTTTAAGCCTCTTACCACTGCTGCAGCTCTCAAAGCGGCCTGTAACCTCTCTATATGTTGTATCGCAGCTCTAAGTATCTCTAGTTTGGGGAGTCTCCCGCTGCCAGCTCTCGCTCGTATTCGAAGTTCTTCAAACGCGGCGTTTACCTGCAAAATAAAATAGTGTTATAGAAAATTATTTACAATAGGAGCAGAAGGAATTTGCCAGATCCATCAAGCCTCCTGCTGTCAAAATCCATAGCTGGCTCCAGTGAAGTCTCCACCGCTTTATTGATAGAAAAGCTTTGTGTCCAAACTCGGCTAAACATGAATTTTCGCGAATCTCTATAAAATAGATTGCAGAGGGGCTTATAGCGAGACTTGTGTCTGTAGTCTGTGACTCTGTTGCATTTAATTACGTCACTAGGTCACGTGGGTCATCTGTTCAAAGTTTGAAATAGAACAAAAATGACAACGTCAATCGGATTGAACTTTCACTTTCACAATTAACGTTAGAGGGGACTGGGGGTGACCGTCTCACGCCTTCTTGTTTGGTGTTTAAAAGAATCTCTTAGACGTGAAAAAGATGAATAATATTTTGACTTTGGCATACTCTTATGCCGAGAAAACCCATGAAGAGAGAAAAAAAATCTGTAAGTGGCACTTGGGTACCTCCCTCTACTCTCGCTCTTAGAGATAATACTACCCGTTCCCTTTAAGTTTGCAAGTCGCGTCCCATGCTACGCCTCTACTTCAGCCTCTACGCCAGCGGCAAACTTAGAGCAAACGGACTATACAGTTATAAGCCTCTACAAGTCGGTTGTTTCACCGTTGTTCTATTTTTTGTTAAACTAGTAGAACAAGCAGTATGGGGTTCTTCAAAAGGGGTCTACGATGGTTTTTACAGGGTCGGCAGCGCGAGTGTGGCGCCTCTGGTGTTGCAAACGTTCATAGACTGCGGTGACCAGCAGTCCTTCTGGTGGGTCGTATGCTTGTCTGCCACCTTAGTGGTATAAAAAAAAATACAAGCAGGAAATTAAAATTATATCTGTTCTACTGGGTCAGGGTCTTTTTTGGTGGGAAATGGAAAGAAGCAGACGTCACTCCATTGTATATTTTTTTATTTTTCAAAATTAGTGTATTTTCGAATGTTTCGTGTGTATCAACGGTGGATTCTGGAGGAATCACAAAAGTTCTACAACGTGTATTAACGTTAGGACGTGACCTTAGTGAATAGTCCGGGAGATGACAGGAATTTTGAGAAGATATTTGACGTAAGCTGAAAACTTGTCAAAAACTTCTCTTATCTTACCCCAACATGGAACTGCAGAGCTGGCTGATGAGAGGAGGAGCCTAACCCAACCATGAATTTAAAAAAAAAAATTCGGTACTAGTGGACGTCTCGCGGTTTTACCCGCGTAGTTCCCGTTCCCGTAGGAATATGGAAATAAAATATAGCTTATGTTCACCGCAAAGAGTGTAACTTGACAACAGTGAAAGAATTTTTCAAATCGGTCCTGTAGTTTCGGAGCCTATTCGATGCAAACAAACAAACAAACAATCAAATCTTTGCTCTTTATAATATTTGTATAGAAAAGGTATTTGATGCAATTTTCCCTTTTAATATACATACATAACGTCACGCCTTTATCCCCGAATGGGTAGGCAAAGACATATTATATGCCCACATTTTCCTTTTTTAGAATTTATCCCAAGTAATAGGTGGTGTGGTGAGCCATATTGCAGTGATTCGAAAAAGGTATCTGACGCGATTTTTCCTTTAAATATGTTGTAGTTTAATGTTTGAGGAACTTAAAAAAAGCCAGTCAATTTGGTTTGCACTTCAATTTGGCAAACATGACTGACGCTTTCACTCACATTACAGTATGTAATGTGCAACCACTAACTCCAAATTTTCGATAATCTTTTATGTCACCAGGCAGGTTAGTCCATTGAAATGTTACATGAGCTTTGCATTTATTAGAGGACGCAATTTTATTTTTGGGACATGTGTGGGGGGTCAATAGAAGCTTAACCTCAAGTTTGTGGGGTCGCCACCCTTGTCCCCCGGCCGCCATCTTGAAAAGAGGGGGGAAAAAAACACTTTTTTCGCAATATTTCGGAAACTATGAGTCTTACAAAAAAATTGTAGAAGAATAAATTGTAGCAAATTGTTTTATCTACAGATGTGTATATAACTTAACAAAAAATTGAGAATTTTTTTATAAAAATTAACGTTCTTGCTCTATAACTTTTTTTTATACATTCTACAATCTCTTATAAGAGTAATTTAAAAAAAACGCCACAGAGCGAAAAAGAAAATTTTTATAATTTTATTTTAAATTGTTTAAGTACAACTTCTTTAATTTTTAATTTAGGGCATAAATTTGTTTTACGTATTTGTAGGCAAAACAATTTGCTACAAATTATAACTTCACAATTTTTTTGTAAGACTTATAGTTTCCGAGATATTGGGAAAAAAGTGTTTTCACCCCTTTTTAAGATTGCGGCCGGGGGACAAGGGTGGCGACCCCACAAACTTGAGGTTAAGCTTCTATTGAACCCCCACACATGTCCCAAAAATTAAATTGCGTCCTCTAACAAATGCAATATTCGCTCCTTAAATTGTAACATTTCAATGGACTAGGTAGAAAGTTCCAACAATAATGATCTGTCTTTTTTTAAACTTTTTTTTTGGTATTATTAATATCTACACTGTTCAAATTTTAAGTTGCATAAAATACCTTTTTTATGTTTTAAAGGCCCCATACACCTACAATACTATTGTCCAATATTTTTATTGTTCAATATTCATAAATTACCATCTTTTGAATACACACCTTCCATAATATTGACTCAATAACATTGCTTCAATAAGTTGACCGTGTAGGGTATAGTAATTTTTTTTAAGCTCGGTTAAAGTGCCACTGCCAACCAAATGACCAAATTCACTGGCAATTTTTTTTTTAAATTCGTTGAACATTTGACTACAACATTTTAAAAGAGCAAATTGCGTCAAATAACTTTCTTCGAATTTTTTTTTTTTTTTTATAACTTCATAAGCTGGTTTTCAGCTTGCGTTAAATAGTTACCTTCTCAAAATTCGTGTCATCTCCTAAGACTAGAACGGGCTATATGCAGGTATAGCCCCTTTTAGACTGAGAGATGGGTCTATTGTAGAATAGACCCACTCATATAAATATTTTATAGGTACAATAAAAAAATACAAAGATATTCATTAATAAACTAATTCCTACAAAGTTCTTTGATCCCTGTTGCCAATACTTCAACCGCTGTCCATTACAAATTATTTTATCGCTTTCGTTACATAACTACACAATTATCTAAATAACAATATTAATTTTTCAAAACCATGTCAAAATAACTACAAAGAAATATTTCAGGAGCAGATTTGAATTTAGAATGTGTTCTATTTTCTTTTTTACACGATGTGAGTCGATTGTGTTCAATGGTTCGTGCCTAATAAGCAACGGTTTCAGAACGTACAGTTATTTTAGTTTTTTTTTATCGTTGATTTATGTAGACAGCTCGGAAATTTATATTATTGTTTTTTTTTTCAATGTTATTTCCGTCCTGTCATTTTATAGTGTGAGAGATTGTTTGTTTAATTTAATTTATAACATAATTTGAATATTCATTCATCTCATTGCTATTAAATTAAATACCTACTAACTTCGTGATACAGTTTTTATCTATATACCTACAGGGTACAGGCAAAGAACAGGGAATATCCTAAAGAATAGAATTTGAGAAAAACGCAATTTAAAGTTTAGAAGTATCATATATTGCCTGCACCCTTCATCCATACTAATATTATAAAGCTGAAGAGTTTGTTTGTTTGTTTGAACGCTAGGATCTCAGGAACTGACTGCCTCTGTGGCGCAGTCGGTAGTGATACCGCCTGCGGCGCTGGAGGTCGTGGGTTCGATTCCCACCGGAGACAAATATTTGTGTGACCCATAAATATTTGTTTCAAGAGTCTGGGTGTTTCTATGTATAATATGTATGTATTTAAAAGTATACAAGTATTAATATCCGTGGTCTGATACCCATAACACAAGCAGGATATTCCTAGCTTACTTTGGGGTCAGGTAGCGTTGTGTGAAATGTCCGTGAATATTTAGTATAACTACTGGTTGGATTTCGGAAATTCTTTTACAGTTTGATAGTCCATCTATTGAGGATGGTTATAGGCTATATAACATCACGCTAAGGCGAATAGGAGCTGAGCAGCAATCAAGAATGTTTCGAAAACGGGGAATATTTTTTACCGTCTGAGAGCTTCCGAAGCGTACGCTGCGTAAATGGTTAAAGTTACGTAAAAAATGTATATCACAAAATTGTTTCTCTTAAAAAGTTCTAAAAAAAAGTCCGCGACAGCATATGTCTATCTTTTAAGGTTCGCTCACAATAACTTAATTTGTCTATCTCTTAAGTAAGGTCCGCTCACAATATTTTAAAACTGAAGAGGTTGTTTGTGTTAGGATTAGGGCTTGAACTCCGGAATTCCGGAATTGATATAATTCCGGAATTCCGATAAATTCTAATATCGTTTTCAATTCCGGAATTGGCGAGATCAATACCGGTATTTCGATATTGAAAAAAAAAATATTTTCACTTCTTTTCATTACAAACAAAAATGTAGATTATAGCTTCTTATGCAATTTAATTACCTTTAATTACTACAATATTGATAATTTAGGATTTCTCTATTAACAAATTAATTCGATTATTTACTTAGGTATTAATCATTTTATTTGATGATATTTATAAAACCTACTAAGAAATTAATAAATAATAAATAAATATTCACGGACATCTCACACAACGAAAACTAAGAAATTAAATCCATAAAATTAATGGTATTTGATAGAAAACATACTATTTAAATAATAATAATATTATTGACTAGCTGACCCGCGCAACTTCGTTTGCGGCACATGAGAGTTAGAAAAAGAGAGGTATGGTATTAATATTTTGAGTAATATAATGTTTCCCGTCGCATTTACTCTCGTCGCGCCTAGTCCCGTCGCGATACATTAGAGCTGACCCGCACAACTTCATTTGCGTCACATGAGCGAGAAAGAGAGAGGTGTAGTATTAATATTTAAGGTGATATAATGTTTCCCTTCGCATTTACTCCCGTAGCGTCGCTTATATTCATTAGAGCTGACCCGCACAACTTCATTTGCATCACATGAGATTGAGAAGAAGAGAGGTGTGGTATTAATGTAAAGTTATATAATGTTTCCCGTTGCATTTACTTCCACCCGTCCTTTTTTGGTACGGAACTCATGTGTGTCCGACTCGCACTTGGCCGGTTTTTATCGTTCAGTTGATTGGCTACCACTGCAGACCACGTTTACCTACTCCCGTCGCGTCGCTCATTCTTCAAAACTTATTAAAAGGGATTATTGTAAGTGAAACCTTAAGTGAAGATAGGCATATGCTGTTGACGACATTTTTTTGTAACTTTTAAACGGGTACATTTTTGTGCCACAAAATTTTCACGTAACTTTAACAATTTACGCAACGTACGCAGTGGAAGCTCTTAAAAGAAAGAAATTTTCCCCGTTCTCGAAACATTATTTATGGCTGCTCCGCTCCTATTCGCATTAGCGTGATTTTATATCGCCATTAGCCATCCTCAATAAATGAACTATTAAACAGTAAAATAATTTTCGAAATGCAACCAGCAGTTTCTGAGATCTTAGGACAAACAAACTCTTCAGTTTTATAATATTGTTAGCGAACCTTATGAAACAGACAAATTAGGTTATTGTGAGCGAACCTTAAGAGATAGACATATGCCGCCGCGGACTTTTTTTTAGAACTTTTTAAGAGAAACAATATTGTAATATACAATTTTTACGTATCTTAAACTATTTACGCAGCGTACGCCTCGGAAGCTCTCAGACGGTAAAAAATATTCCCCGTTTTCGAAACATTATTGATTGCTGCTTCGCCCCTATTCGTTTTAGCGTGATGTTATATAGCCCATAGCCATCCTCAATAAATTGACTATCAAACTGTAAAAGAATTTTATAAATCTAACCAGTAGTTCCTGAGATCCTAGCGTTCAACCATACAAACAAACAAACAAACAAACAAACTCTTCAGCTTTATAATATTAGTATAGATGTTTTTGTATTTTTTTTTTACATTTAGACTTCAATTTATAGTGCAAACTTAGACTTAGCTCTGACTTATGCTACGAGTTAAATTTAACTTTGATAGAAACGCTGTAAGAATTTGACAGAGGTCTCGCTCAGCATAGTTCTAGTAGTTCTGACGGAACTCATGGGGCCCGTACCTTATTATTAGGGGCAAACTTTGCCCCAAGGCGCTCCACTGACCCAGAGTGAGGAGGGTCCTGGGTTCCCTGTTCTCATCAAGGCGGAGGAACATATTCCTTAGCACATGGCTCCATCTCAGGCGCCCGATGCTGATTACAGCGAGAACGACGTGCCCGTTGTCACTGAAGGTGAGTTAGGGGCGACTGTACTGCGGCTTAAATTCCGCAGGGACCGTGTCTCTGGACCCTACAGCATTCCAGGCCGAGCGTGGGTCCTGGCTCTTGAGGATCTCGGGCCTCGAGTGATGGGGCTCTTTAGTGCATGCCTCGAAAAAGGCCCGATTCCCAAGGTCTGGAAGATAGGGAAACTGGTTCTGATCCGAAAGGCAAGGTAGTCGGCAGTCTACCCATTCGGAGATCGGCCGATCGTGTTGCTCCGTTGAGCAACTCCGGCCGATCCCCGATCGGTCGATCCCCAACAATGATACGCTCAAGGAGCTTGCATACCTCGTTAGGTATGCAAGCTCCTTGAACGTATCATTGCACAGCGCACAGTCGGGCACCTCACACGCGTGGGGCCAGATCTGGCGGATAACAAGTTTGGTTTCCGTCAAGGGCGCTTCACCGTGGATGTGATCATGTGCATTAGAAGACTGACGGAGAAAGTAACATCGCAGGGTGAGGTTGTGTTGAAATCGATGGCGATGTCAAGAGACACCGGCATCGCCTTCAACACCTTGCCCTGGAGCTGCGTTAGGGAGGCGCTTATTTATCAAGGAGTGCCTCCTTACTCCCGTCAAATTGTCGGGGCCTATCTTTCCGAGAGGGCCATAACTTACCCAAGCTGGCTAGAGCCCAGCCGGGTCAGCGAGATACGTCGTGCGCTGTTCCGCAGAGATCAGTCTTAAGACCGCTTCTGTGGAACATCGGTTACGATTGGGTGCTGCATAGTCCGTTGCTCAGAGGCGGCATGTCTCGAGGACCTGGCAGCGAGGCAACTTGCGTCCTTGTTTAAATAAATTAATTATATTTCTAATTTATTCTTTTCTGGTGCAAGGAGGCGCTGGAGCGGGGTCATAGGTCTACGTCTCCAGAAATCTAGGTTCGGCAGTTCCAGCTCCACAAGGAAACCGTGGAGACCTGGACTTGAGCAACAAAGCGAATCGCCACATCACATCACACAAGGAAGGAATCGCCGAATCGCCACAATCAAGGCGGTCAAACCAGTCATGGGCGAGTGACTAGAGTGCAGCAACGGTGCGGTTGCTCTATCCTACCGGTTGTCACAGATGCTTACCGGTCACGGGAGTTTCAGTAAGTATCTGTGACGAATACACCGGGAAACCAAACCTGAGTGCCAGCACTGCGAGGAACGCAGTGGGGACACAGTACTTCACACAGTAGTGGAGTGCACAGCGTGGGCTTAACAGCGCCCGGTCCTCGTGGTAGGTCTGGACGTGGACATTCTCTCACTGGAGACCATTGCGCGAGCTATGATCTCCAGTGGGAGTAAGTGGGACGCCGCTGCGTCTTTCTGTGATCAGTTAATGCGGCGAAAAGTGATCGAGAGAGAACGCTCCCACCCGAATTCCGCATGTCTTTGCCCAAGACTATCGGCCTCCATAATCGGGGGCCTGAGGACGGTGATAGGGCTAATCGCCGTCCTTACAAAAGCACGCCCAAGACGAAAACGTGACGTGAAAGTTTCACGCACGCCACTCACCCTGAGATGCGGGGTAACACCTGAACAAGCCCCAAATACGCGGGATAGCACCCGAACCTCCTAGGTGAGGCCGCAGTGATAGTCAAGGTCTGTGGGGAGTCCTGGGGTCATCCTTCTGAGGGCTTACCCGGGCCAACCGTAGGCAATAGTTAGGAAACGTGTGGTTTTTAGTTGGTTACGCTAAAATAAGTAATTTTACTGGGAATCAAAGTAGTTTATCACTAATCACGTAGGACTGCCAGCTCCCGTTTCTTTTTTTACATATCACTATTTCACTAGTTCCCGAATTCCGGAATTCCGGAATTCAAATACTGAATATCGAAACTCAATTCCGGAACTGAAAAAGTGTCCGATATTCAAGCCCTAGTTAGGATCTCAGAAAGTACTGGTTGAATTTTAAAAATTATTTTACAGGTTAATAGTCAATTTATTGAGAAGGGTTAATGACAATATAACATCACGCTAAGACGAATAGGGGCGGAGCAGCCATGAAAAATGTTTTGAGAACGGGGAAAATTTCTTTCTTTTCAGAGCTTTCATTGCGTACACGGCTTAAATGGTTAAAGTTACGTAAAATAGTGTATTAAAAAGTTGTTCCTCTTAAAAAGTTATAAAAAAAGTCCTCAACAGCCTAAGCCTATCTTTTCCGGTTCGCTTACAATAACCCTCATAATAAGTTATAAAATATGGGCGAGGCGACGACGGCAGTAATCGTGGTCTGCAGTGGTAGCCAGTCAAGTGAACGATAAAAACCGGTCAAGTGCGAGTCGGATCCGTACCTAAAAAGGACGGGCAGAAGTAAATGCGATGGGAAACATTATATCACTAAATATTTATACCACACTTCTCTCTTTCTCACTCCGATGTGACGCAAACGAAGTTGCGCGGGTCAGCTAGTCAATGCCACTTTTCGTTGTAATTTTATAACAACAACGGGCTCACCTATCCAAACCAAATGTTTCGGCTTTGTTCGGTCTATTTATTAGATGGTTTATGTGAAGTTTGCACAAAATCGGTTGAGCGATTCTTCAATTATCGCGCAAACGAAGTTGCGCGGGTCAGCTAGAGATGTATAAATGTTCGACACAGCGTCTTTCCACTTGCTTCTAGATCTTACTTGAAGTTGAAGTAACTTAGCTTTATTTCAAAACACTTTAAAATCAATTGAGTTGTTCCAAAAGCTGCGGAAAATCTGCGGAGTAACGCTCGCAGATCGCGTTCGGAATGAAGATGTAAGAAAGAGAGTTGGTCTGTAAGAAAGTGTCGGTGTTAAAGTAAGGAAGGGCATGCTACGATGGTTCGGGCATGAGGAACGAATGGGAGATAAAATAATGACAAAACAGATATACAACGCGAAAGTGGATGGACGTAGGAGTCGGGGAAGGCCACGACACACCTACCACGACCAAATGAATCGTGTGTTAGTTGAAGGTGGTGTCAAGAGCCGTAGGAACCGACATGCACGTCGGTTCCTACGGCATGAAAAGAAAAATGAAAGTTGAAGAAGCAAGTGAGGTGTGTATGGACCGTGCCGTGTGGCGCTCGGTTCTTTCTGCCTACCCCGCAAGAGATTTGGCCTGAAGATAGTTAGTTAGTTAGTTAGAGTTGTTCCAGATTTTCCTCGATCACAAACAAACACATTTATCCTCTTTATAATATTAGTATAAATATAGATAGACTAGTAAAGATAAGCTGAATTTAATTTCTGACATTCGGTGTCTGGCATTTCATCTTATACCCACCAACTAAGAAACATGTGCCATATTCTTGGCCCAAACTAAATCTACCACAGAGTAGATATTATTTATCCCTTCAGAGCATAATGACCAAAAAGCAAAATGAGCACTACAATCAAAATGTTCAATATGCAAAATGTTCAGAACGCAAAATGTGCAAAACGCAAAATGTTCAAAATGCAAAATGTGCAAAACGCAAAATGTGCACCACAAGCAAAATGTGCAGAACGCAAAAAGAGCATCAAAGGATTTAAAATGACGAATGGACGAGGCGAGTAATTTAGTGGAATTCACGGATTGCCCGAGTGTGTGCCATCTTACTATCTTACTTCTTACTAATATTATAAATGCGAATGTTTGTGAGTGTGGATGTTTGTTACTCCTTCACGCTTAAATGGCTGAACGGATTGAGCTGAAATTAGGTACAGGCATACATTTTAGTCTGGAATAACACATAGGCTACTTTTTATCCCGGGAATAAGTTCCTACGGGAAGCGGGAACGGGAACATATTTTACGCGGGCGAAGCTGCGGGCATCAGCTAGTATATATATAATTAATATTAAAAAGGTGAAAGTTTGTGAGTGTGGATGTTTGTTACTCTTTCACGCTCTAACGGCTAAACGGATCTGGCTGAAACTTGGCACAGAGATAGATTATGATCTGGAATAACACATAGGCCACTTTTTATCCCGGGGGAACGGGAATAACTTTTACGCGGGCGAAGCTGCGGGCATCAGCTAGCTATAGATAACTCTAACATTGAAAACTGTTATAATATTTTGGGCGATTTCAATGCTCACCCAACATGTAAATTTTTTGACGAGCTCATAGATTTCGCTCAGGAATTGGGATGGATATGCGTTGATACAGAGTTGCTAGGTTCTAACTCGGACACTTATACTTTTGTGAGAGAGGCACATGGTTCATGTTGGTTGGACCATTGTGTGGTCACAAAGGCAGCTCGTAATTTTGTAGTGTCAGCGCGGGTGATGTATGATGTAATGTGGTCGGATCATTACCCACAAGAAATCAATTGTATATTTGATAAAGTTTGCCATCAATGTTGCATATTATAAAATATAAAATTATATACAAAAATTAGACCAAAGGTATTATGAAAGGTATTAATTGGACTATTAACCAAATTAAAAAAAATATAATTCAAAAATGTTGTGAATATGTCCTAAGTATTGGTTGTTCATTTTGCGTTCTGCACATTTTGCTTGTAGTGCACATTTTGCGTTTTGCACATTTTGCATATTGAACATTTTGCGTTTTGCACATTTTGCGTTCTGAACATTTTGCATATTGAACATTTTGATTGTCGTGCTCATTTTGCTTTTTGGTCATTATGCTCTGAAGGGTTATTTCCCTATTACATGGCCGTAACATTGGTCTAATAAAAATACGGACGTAATTTCAGACAATTATGACGTTAAGCTGTGCCTATCTATCACAATTTTTCTTTTGAACACCTAAATTTTACAAAATTCATGAACTGTGTCTAACCAACCGTCGGTATTGTCTGAACTAATATTATAAAGAAAAAAGATTTCATAGTTTTTTTGTTTGTTTTCATCGAATTGGCTCCGGAACTACTAGACAGATTTGAAAAATTCTTTCACTTGTTGGAAAACTACACTCTTTGCGGTGAACATAGGCTATATTTTATTCCCATATTCCCACGGGAACGGGAGCTAGTCTATACTAATATTATAAAGAAGTAAAGTTTGTGTGTTTGTTAAATTGTAAGGGGTATTCTCGGGATCTACTGAACCGATTTTAAAAATTCTTTCACCAATAAAAAGCTACGTTATTGTGGAGTGTCATAGGCTATACGGCATCACGCTACAACGAATAGGAGCGGAGCAGTAATAGTAAATGTTTCAAAAACGGGGGAAAAGTTATTCCTTTGGAGAGCTTCGTTGCGTGCGTAAATATTTATAGTTATGTATTGAATATTAACGAGGAGACGCTACGGGAGTAAACGCAACGCGACGGGAGTAAATGCGACGGGAACAGGTAATACTCTCTCTTATGTGGCGCAAACGAAGTTGCGCGGGTCAGCTAGTCTTTTATAAGAATCCTTTAGTTGCACTAACTCATATCTCTATAGTTGCACAAAAACTAAAGCACACATAAACATCAGGAGCCCTGAATTTATCCTTCCAAGGGAGTACCCATTGTACCCAACCAAACCCACCCGCGCATGTAGTTCCACGATGGCGAGCCTCGCAACGTCGAGTCGCCGCTACGTCGTCGTCGAGTCGTTCCTTGGGTCGCGGTCGGTGCAATAAAGCGTTGTCGCCTCTACGTCGAGTCGCCCCGCTACGTCGTCGAATCGTTCCGAGGACTAGTGCAATAAAACCTTAGTATAAGCACCACCAAGAGGATGTGCACGTCTACCTTGCAAAGTTTATTTTGCGTTTATTCCATTTATTCCAGCTACGTCGAATCAATAAAAAATGCCTTATTTATTACTGTCACGTCTACTAGTTACTCGTATATTCCCAACGGACCCCGGGTATCAGTCCCCTCACGGGGTCCGTTGGAAACTGAAGAAAATTTCATGTCCAAGAGACCCCCTTGCCAAGTACGAGGGGTCCGTTGGGAAAAAGAATTCCTACTCCTACGGACCCCCCCTCTCCTTACACCTCGCGCAATCCGACTTGGATAGATTAGGTTAGAAGGCGGAAGCGGAGCAGAGCGGAGCTCCCGCATTAGCCTTCGTGGTTATTTGTTTTTGTAACCACCTAAACAATTTTTTTACTAACGAGGAGGAGGGTGAGGGTCCGTAGGGAGTTCTTTTTCCCAACGGACCCCACGAACTTAGCAAGGGGTCCCTTGGACAGTAAATTATCTTCAGTTCCCAACGGACCCCTTGAGGGGACAGCTACTCGGGGTCCGTTGATAATAAATCTAGTTACTGAACGAAGTTCTAATAGTACAGTCGTGCAAAAACTCATAATAATGCATTTTGAAATAAATACATAGACCTGACTTTTATAACGATTTTATGTAACTTCTATAATGACATTATGACCTGTCGCTCGAGAATGAAAACTGTCGAGATATTGCGAACCGTAACACAAATATCATGATTAGGTTAGGTTGGAACAATATAGGAAACGGTGCAGTATCACGTAGATATACGTAAGCCGCATTGCCGTGTTGCTATGGATAGGAACAGGTTGTGACTACCCACTTTTGAAATTTTTCAAGGCGCCCGTAAGGCCTTTAACTTGGCTTAAGGACTGTCATTTTACTGGCAACCGGAACCAACTGCTTAACTTGTCTTCAAGCACGAAAACGCACTCAAATAAATGTCACAAAGTGGTCACATGGTGATCACCCATCCATAACCGGCCATAATGAAAATTGCTTACTGCAGTGATCGTTTACAGAACTCCGAGTCCGCGGGGCCACGAGCGCTTCATATGCGAATGGCATACAGTTTGTAAAAATAGTTTCTCAGTACAACTAATAAAGTCGAGAATATATGGGGGACATCTTAATTTCACATAAAAATAAATTTATGGCCTCCGTCAAACGGTTCACGATTTATTTTTATATATGTAAATGTTGTAGCATTTTGTTGGTGCCATTAAATATTATGATTGCTTGACATAAATCTGTTCAAACTGTCTTTGTAAGAGTCACTTTTTAAAAGTATTGACTTATTATTATAGTATTTTTTTGAAGTTTCTTATGACGAGTTTGAAAAAATGTGAGAGAAATATTTTTTCTTGAAGTATGTAGTAGGTACTGTATTATCCCTCCTAGCTGGGACCCCTCCATAGGACCTGGAAGCGAGAGCCCTTGCGTCTCTATTAAGATGGCGCAAGGAGGCGCTGGAGCGGGGCCAAAGGCCTGCATCACGATAAATTGAGACCCAGCGGTCCCAGCTCCATCAGGAAACCGTGGAGACATGGAAGGCGCGACTTGAGCAACAAAAGTGGGGATTCGCCACAATCGCAGCGATCAGACCGGTCATGGACGAGTGGCTGGAGAGGAGACACGGTGCTCTCCCCTACCGGTTGTCACAGATACCTACTTACCGGGCACGGTAGCTTCGGCAAGTCTCAGGTCATGCTCGTTAAAGAGGCAGCGGGGCGGGAGAGAACTTGGGCGCCACCGACGTGTCTTCGCCGAAGATTAACGGCCTCTATGACCAGGGGCCTGAGGACGTTGAGTGGGCTGCTCACCGTCCTTACAGAAACAGGCCCATGACGGCAGCGTGACGTGAGGGATTCACGCACCCTTTGAAGCGGGATCACACCCGAACCCCCCCCCCCCCTCCCAAATAAACGGGAAAGCACCCGAACCACACCCTAGGCGAGGCGGCAGTGGTAGCCGTAGGTCTGTTTGCAGTCCTGGGACATCCTTCCGAGGGCTTACCCGGAGCTCCCGACCGTAGACAGTTGGGCGTTACGTGAGGTTTTTTAGTCAGTAGGAGTCCGGCATAACATCCATGAAGGATTTTCTCTCACATTAAAAAAAGAAAAGGTACTGTTTATCTTTGCTAGTAGCCCGCATATGATGGCTAAGATGAGCATCTGCTTAGTGGCACTTTCATTTACGAGCGTTTTCGTGCTTTGGAAGGCACGCTTGGTAGTTGCCCGATTGCCTGTAAGTACCTGTAATATGACAGTAGCGTACTACTCCACCAAGCGAAGCTGACGATTCAAATGTTACGAAAAATCGCTATAATCGATCGAGATTTTTTTTGTCCTGAACTAAATTTACGAAAAGGATACATGAGCGTGGTCTGCATCCTTGCCGACGGTACTAAGGTGATTACGGTACCTGATGTAGGTGCAGGCGGTAAGGGATCATTCCACGCGTTCGTTAACATTGCTTAGTGGAGTATTTTTTTTATACTACTTAAGTGGCAGACAAGCTTACGGCCCACCGGAAGGTTGGTAACCGTAGCCTATAGACGTTTGCAACACCAGAGGCGCTACACACGCGCTGCCGACCCGGGCGCAGGTTGTGACGACCCACAGTTGAAATTTTTCAAGCCGCCCGTAAGGCCTTCAACTTGGCTTAACGACTGTCATTTTACCGACAACCGGGACCAACGGCTTATCGTGCCTACCGAAGCACGGAAACGCTCGTAAATAAATGTCACAAAGTGGTCCACGTGGTGGTCACCCATCCGTGTCCGGCCATAGTAAATGTTGCTTACTGCAGTGATCGTTTACAGAACACTGAGTCCGCGGGGCCACGTGCGCTTCAAAAGAGTATAGTAATAAAAAAAGTAAAAGAGAGTATAGTAGTAGCGCCTTATGGACGGCTTGAAAATTTCAACAGTAGGTGCAATTAGAACCTGCACCTGTTGTTTTGTATACGGCAATAGACTCACCATCTACCTATTCGTGGACTCTGTTATTACAAGCAATATGAACAGAACCGCAGTCAAAAGTGGGGGCTTAAGATGATGTTCTAAAAACCGCTTGGTAGCTGTTGAAAAACAATGAAATTTAGCATTGTAATGTATATAAAGCTGCATGCCGGCGTGCAGGGCCGTCTTAAGGCTATATAGCGCCAGGGTGCGAAGCTCAGACTGCGCCCCCTCCTCACCGGTCAACCAAAAAAAACTTTTATTTTTAATTCTATTTATTTTTCTCTAAGATCTGTAATCTGCATTAAATAAACAATGTTTTATTTAAAGTGCGAATCGGACTTGCGCACGAAAGGGTCGGTACCTACCGCTAACATATTTTAAGTTATAAGTGTAACGTCTTTTTATTTCAACTAGAGATGCGCCGAATATTCGAAATTGGTGAATTTGGAAAGTTTTGAAAAGTTCGGTTTCGGCCGAATATTCGGTTTATTTGCCGAATAATTACCGAATGTGGAAATTATTATTAACAAAATTAATTACTATTGAATACGGAGGCGTTTTCCCATAATTAACGCCATGGTACAGAAATCTCTAGTGACGCACAGTAACATAGTCATTTAGGTGATAAGGCCAATCTGAAGTCCAAAAAACTCGTGAGTGCTTATTGTTGCTTCCCAAAAAATACCCGGTTTTCACCGCGAGCCGAAACACCCATTATTGAATCCGTTTAACTCGCAATAAACTCGCAAAGTACTTGTTTTCCTACCAATAAATGGTCGAGATAAAAGGACTGAGTGGCAGAAATTGTTGTGATGAGCTGGCTCAGTCCTAAATAGTGGTCAGAGTCATTGCGAGTTCGTTTTTATTTGTTCTTCTTTAAGATATAATATGCAAATACTTTTTCTTCACTTGATTCCGTGGCACACGACATAAGGTATCACTAATATGCTGCAAAACACGACCGCACACAACCGGTCCAAAAGCTCTGTGTGGACTGCTCATTTTCCATTTCATATTTTAAAATTCCCCTCACTCATTTCAATCCAATTTTTTTTTAAACTCTTTGTTGGCGGAAAACAAAACTGATTTCATTAAAAATGAGCTCGTTCCTCTCACCATCTTCTGCTATGTAATTACTCTAACTGCGTGTGCGGCCACACATAGAGTGCTGTCATCATTTTTTAACTGGTGCTCCTGAATTTTAATCTAAAAATTCTCTGAAAGCTTTGCCCCATCGACTTGTTATAGAGGCGTGCTATGAGGATTATAAACGATCTTCTACTTAGAGACCTTCGCGATAACTTCGATTTTTTATAGCTTGAAGGATGATCTGTAGACCTAAGCGTAACACTTTATAATAGCAACCAAGTGGCGATTCCCTGCATAGACAGAGATTTGCTGGTGAAATATTTGTGACTCAAGGTGGGACAAAAGACATTTCGACTAAACTTTCTTCACGCAAGTCGTTCGATTGAAAATCGGCGCCCTGGGGTAAGGGCTGCGCGAGCAGTGCTGAAAGAATTTCGCCGGCCACGGCGACTGACCTGTTTACCGCGTTTATTTGAACCGACTAGTTCGGCCGAATGTTTAAATTCGGTTCAACCCACATTCGGCGCATCTCTAATTTCAACTGTCTATCTGCTTGTTGCCGCTGTAAAAACAACTACATAATAAATTATTAGGTAAATAATAATAATAATAAATATTCACGGACATTTCACACAACGCTATCTGATCCCAAAGTAAGCTAGGAATAACCTGCTTGTGTTATGGGTATCAGACCACGGATATTAATACATATATACTTTTTTAAATACATACATATTATACATAGAAACACCCAGACTCTTGGAAACAAACATTTATGGGTCACACAAATATTTGTCTCCGGTGGGAATCGAACCCACGACCTCCAGCGCCGCAGGCGGTATCACTACCGACCGCGCCACAGAGGTAGATACATATTTCTTCTATAATATTTATTCAATTATTAAAATCAAAGTCAAGTTCTCGTACTTCGGAAGGCACGATAAGCCGTTGGTCCCGGTTGTCAGTAAAATGACAGTCGTTAAGCCAAGTTGAAGGACTTACGGGCGGCTTGAAAAATTTCAACTGTGGGTCGTCACAACCTGCGCCCGGGTCGGCAGCGCGTGTGTAGCGCCTCTGGTGTTGCAAACGTCTATAGGCTACGGTTACCAACCTTCCGGTGGGCCGTAAGCTTCTCTGCCACCTAAGTAGTATTAAAAAAAAAAAAGTTTTCGGACTTTTGAGTTGGTAAATATTTTAATAATGTTGTTTATTTTGATACCAATTTTTGATTCTATACTTACTATTGCCAAGTTTTTCAGTCCGTTTTGGGTCTTGGACCTTGGTTGACCGAAGATAATTTTTTATTAACTTCAATTTTGAAAAAGACCATTTTTCTTAGGCTACTGTTACAGGCAGTGTTAAACTCGGCAACAAATTCTAATTCATTAAACAAATCTTCCTCGTCAATATCTAATGTATTTTTAAATGTTAATTTTTCTTGTAAGGTGAGACATTGTGTTTTTTTATTCGGCTCCATTTTCCTACAGTTTTCAATGTTATGCAAGAATGAAAAACATTATTGTGATCCGTTAGCAATTCCAATCTTTCATTTAATTTCGAGATTGCAGTGTCAAGTAAAAATAGATACAATGGTTATTTAATATTGGTTGATGCCTATATTTTAATGTATGTAGGGCGTAAGTGTACGAAACGGGGGAATGGCGAAAGTTTAATTAAGGAAATATCGAAATGTTTAGAGCTCGGCCTGCGCCCCCTCTGGCTCTGCGCCCGGGTGCGGCCGCGCCTCTGAACCCCCGGTTAAGACGGCCCTGCCGGCGTGTTTTCCCTCTTATTAAAACCACGGGCTCTTCAAATGGCGAATATTTCTTTGCCTCTCATAGTGTTGATAGTGGTGGGCCAGTACTCAGTCTCCACCCCCCTCCCCTCTTCCCCAAGTAGCGGGATAACACCCGAACCCCATAGGCGAGGCTGAAAGTTCAAAGCCCACTTTAACGACTCCGCTTCCACCCGGCAAAAATAATATAATTCAAATATAGGCTTTAAACACTGCTCTTTAGATATATTTTACATTGCCATCATCAATTAGCAGACAGCTCGCTGTCAGCGAGCTTACCGCCGTCAGACTGCTCGGGAGTGGACGCCTCGCTGGGTGTGCGTTGTAGACGAGCGGTCGGCGCGGTGCCCGCGCGCTTACTGCTAGCAGTCGCCGCGCCGGCACCGATCGCGAACTGTGTCTATTGCGAAAGGCGAGAGCGGTCGGTGGGTGGACAGCTGGCCGTCTGCTAGCTGTCGCCGCGTGGACTGCTGGGTGCGTGCTAGCTGTCGCCGCGTAGACTGCGAGCAGTAGTCTTCTTTTAGCGCAGTGTTGGGTGGGAGTGGTGTTGGAGCGGGGTCGTTAAAGTGAGCTATCGCCTACCACTTCCACACGTAAAAATAACGGGTTCTTCAAGCAGAGCGTGAAGAGGCACATCAATGGGGCCGACAACTTGAAAACCACTGTATATACTACCCGTTCGCTCTAACTTTGCCGCTGGCGTAGAGGCGTGTAGCCGAATTGTTAATTAGACGAAGTAAATTGACAGTAGCTAATGTCACTTCGTCATAGAAAATAAGCAACATTGTATGAAGAAGTGACATTAGTTGCTGTCGATTTACTTCGTGTAATTAAAAATTCGACTTTAGTATGGAGCCGAGCGGCAAAGTTAGAGCGAACGAGTAGTAGTCTAATGGATGGTATCGTGAGAGTGGCTTACAATCGCTGGCTGTCGCCATTGTTTTTCATTGGGGGGCTTCAATTTGGCGAGCTTAATAAATTAAAAGCTTTGTCAGCTACTTTTAATAATAGGTTTATTATTATAACGGAAACATTTCATTTTCTTATTTACAAACAACATGGGTATAAGCTTTACACTTTATTATCCAAGTCACATCTAAAAGTAGCCGTTAAAAAAAATACACATACGTCTTTTACACAACGGGAAATAATTAGTCCGCGGTTATTCCGTCTCCAGTCTCGATATAATTATAGTCCAAGATCCGACTGAACTAAACTTTAACCTATCTCCATAAGGAGCATTATTTTATGCCAAATATTATGAATATGGTAGTGGTCACGAGCTTAAAATTAGGACCTACGTTGTTGAAATAACTTAGAATATTCACAATGCAATAAGATCGATAACTCCATGTTACTGCGCGGTTGCCTCTAAAAACGTATAAAACCACTACTTATTAGTTTATTCCATTTGCTTCAAATGATATTCTACTATAACAGTGGATGCAGTCTCAAATAGAATTTCGAGACGCCCTAAAATATCACTAATTGCCAAAAACTCGTGTTGCGATGTTTTTTTTAATTGTTGATATTATTTATTGATTCAAAGAATAAACATACTTTCTATTTTCTCTTTATTAAATTAATTAGTGAAAATACCTACAAGCCTACTTATACATTTTATTTATTTAGATTGTGGTTTATTGTCAAACAGTTTCATCAAAGCAAAAGGGCAGCAGACGGAAGCAAATTTTGGTTTGGTACAGTATTCTAACTTAGAGACGTACTAAAACGCATGGATTTTCAAATTTCACTCTAGCAAAACCACAGGAACTAAATTTTTCACCAATTGATTTACATTTCAGTGAACTTTAATTTTAATCATAAAATTAAAGATACTTCAGCGAGCTCCCCTGCTGTAAAAGTACCTACACTCATCCCTCGATGTCTCAGAATATAAACAGTACACGCGACAAGATCGCTAGTGATGTGCGTGTGTTAGTTTAAAAGCTTTGAGATGTCACATCACTTAATCGAGTTTAAAGTGCCATCGATCCCGAGGGAGTGCCCGTCGGGCCTTCAAACTGGGTGTCAGAGGCAAGCGGAGCGAACGGCGACAGCGATTGCGGTGAGAGCGCGGCGCCATGCCATGCGCCAGAGAACAAGCATAAAATAATAAGGTACAGAAAGCAATCTCATCTATGTACTTTATATTTCACACCTACCCTCAGCTACGCACACTGACGCTCAAACAAGTATTGTAATTAAAAACATTTAATTTAAAAAAAAAAAACTGTAGGTATTTTTCCAAATAAGGTAAGTAAGTACAAATAAACAGCAGGTTTCGTAAAATGTGACCAGATAATTTCCTTTAGCGAGAGCTGGAGTCCTGCGTTACAAATCTTCAGTTCCCCTCAAGTTCTTAACTCCATAACTTAATCTATATAACTCTAAACCTATATCTTAACTTTATTACTATTAAAAAGTCCACCTTGTGTCCGTGAACTCCGTGAGCGGTGTCTATGTGTGCGTAGCCCAAGCGCACTTTTTTCACATTGCCTTCTGTAGTTATTGTTTGTGGTAACCTATAAGCAAGCAGGTAACTTTGAACAAACGATAAAAAACGCACAGAGCGTTTCAAGTTACAGGTAGATTATTATTGTTCTTCAAATATCTTGAAGGTATATTGCATGACTTTCAAGTAACTATTTACGTATTTGTCGGCTAGTATTATCTATATGACACCTCAAACATTACCTATTTTTAGTTTTCTTGGTTGTCTATTTGTGGAATGCCAAGATTAGTGTAACTTTAAACATTGTATTTTTAAAAGTAAGAACACGAAACTTATGAAAAAAATCATGAGGCATCAAAGGTATTCAAAATCTATTATATAAAAATAAGTCGGGTTTTCCTTCCTGACGCTATAACTCCAGAACGAACGAACCGATTTCCACGATTTTTCATTCGTTGGAAAGGTCTCGGGCTCCGTGAGGTTCATAGCAAAGAAAATTCAGGAAAAATTTCAACAGAAAAGCGGGAAAATCATTTTTCACATACAGCGCCATTGCGGGCGAAGCTGCGGGCATCAGCTAGTATAGGTATAATTATAAAAGTTTGTAATGACTAATCACATGTTTAAAACAATATACATGAAAAGTAAGGTGTTTCGATGAGTTTTATTTATTTTTTTCCTGTTTCGGGGATTTCATATATTTCTATACTATGATTTTTACCTTCATCCATTCATAGTGCGCCGCCCTCACTTGTACTAGGCAGCGCTCTCACCACAATCGCTGATCGCTCCGCTCGCCGCCGACACATCCAGTTGAGGCCTCTAGTTCGAGATGCGCCCGCGCACGTGTGAAGTCACCCTTTTAATTTTAACTTTTAAGGTGTTAATTTTGTAGTTAATTGTTTTCAGATTGGTGTGTGACAGTTTGTTTAACGGTGAGGTCATATTTTGTTGGTTGGTTGGCTATTAAAACATCAATCAAAGTTACAACGAACAACAAGAACTTTTATATTATGTTTCTTGCTGCAACGGAACCCTTCATGGGCGAGTCGACCCGACTCGCACTTGGCTGGTTTTTGTTTTTATACTATTCCAAAGACATTATTAAGAGTAGGTACAATAAACGATAATCCGTGTAATCTCTTGTGCGTGCCCAACTCGCGATGTCAACTGATTTAATATAGCTACCGTCGCGGCTTAGGCGCAGTTTATTATAAGACTATTGCTTACACGTGGATGAAAGTCTTGAGTAAAATGTAGACAATTTAATTTTGAACAATGTTTTTGTAATAATATTGAAGCTAGATGCAGCGATCAGAACAAGCGTCAACTGCGGCACATGTACTCATCTCTTGGTTAGTTCGGTTTGTGCCATATACCCTAACTAGCTGATGCCCGCAGCTTTGCCCGCGTAAATTTTCTCTTCCCATGGGAACTTATTCCCGAGATAAAAAGTAGCCATATGTGTTATTCCAGTCTATAATGTATCCCTGTACCAAATTTCAGCAAGATGCGAGCGTGAAAGATTAACAAACATCCACACTCACAAACATTCGCATTTATAATATTAGTAAAAAAGTAAGATAAACCCTAATAATAAAATAAGCGTTTTATAGCACCTGTCAATAAGGTACCGGAAGGGTTTGGACATACCATTTTTGGGTGAGTCCATTAGTATCGCTCTCGCTCAAATTATTATAGGGGAACTGAAGGCAAAACGGAACAGCAGGCAAAACGGAACTTTTAAATTATTTTAAGCCTACTAGGGCCATCTATCTGCTGAGTAACGCAACTAATTACTCGCGCCCTTCCCGTTCTCGGTCAGTGCCGGCGAAACTGCCAGACGTGACAGCGAAATTTTATCGCGGTAAGCCTTTTTTTTCATATTTTGATGTAAAAAACGTCATTTTTGACTAGCCTGCACTTTTATTGTAATTAGTATTGTCACTTTAATGATTTGACACAGTTTTGTGTATGATTTTATCTTTATTACAGTATGTAAAGAATGAACATAGGTAGAACGGTTAACCTCAAAATTTGACATTGATTCTTAAGCACATAAAAGGCAAAACGGCCCGGGCAAAATGGACCAGGGTCCATTTTGCCTTTGTATATATTTTTACATTCGATTCAATGTTTTCTACATTTTTTGTTTCAGATGGTTAACAATTATATAAGAACCACTAATAGGCAGTCATGGGACGAATATCGGAAGGAGCTTGAAACAACGCATAATGCAAATGAAGCAATCTCTTTTGCACCTATCCTACTATTGATGTGCCCAGAGGAGACAAATCGGGCATTGGCCCGATTTGTCTCCTCTGGGCACATTGTAGGTGTGCCGGCGTTGATGACGACGATGAGAACACAAAATTTATTTGTGAAATGTGTTCCCCAAATTAGAAAGGTATTGGGTCCATTTTGCCCTTCACCGTGGTCCATTTTGCCTTCACATGCAGGCAAAATGGACCATAAGGAAGATTTTGGAAATCATCCAATATCCACAAATTCTGTGATTTGATTTAAGTTTAATTAATAAGAATTGTAGACTGATTACTACTAAGGATAATCTATTAAAAGTTTCTAATAATAAAGCTATATTTTGTAGAATACGACTCGTTTTTCCTTAAATATACCATTTTGCCTTCAGTTCCCCTACATATACTAGCGGACGTCACGCGGTTTCACCCGCGTAGTTCCCGTTCCCGTGGGAATACGGGAATAAAATATAGCCTATGTTCACCGCAAAGAGTGTTGCTTTCCAACAGAGAAAGAATTTTTCAAATCGGTCCAGTAGTTCCGGGCCTATTCGATGCAAACAAACAATCAAATCTTTCCTCTTTATGATATTACTAGCTGACCCGCGCAACTTCGTTTGCGTCACATAAGAGAGAGAGTAAATCACCCGTTCCCGTCGCATTTACTCCCGCGGAATAATTTCGTTATCGAGAGATGTTTCCCGTCGCATTATTGTAGAAATTGCGCATATTCATACATATGACGTGGACTACCGGTATAGGTAGGTACGTCGCCGGCAGAATAGTTGGATTATTCCCAGTTGTTCCGTTGAAGTAGTTCCGTGGCGGAACTTGGATGAATAGTTAATCGACCAAAAAAGCAAAAAAAAAGCGAGGTCAAACGGGATAAAAAGTACCTATGCTATGTCCGTCTCCTGGCTCTAAGCTATCTCCCCACCAATTTTCAGCCAAATCGTTACGGCCGTTCTTAAGTTATAAATAGTGTAACTAACACGACTTTCTTTTATATATACAGGGTGGAATTTAAAGACGGTAGTTGGAGGTAAAGTACCCTTAATATTGATAATCGCAAGTTTTGCTAAAAGGAAATATTCCTTTATTTTAAAAAGTAAGTAAAACTGCATTTAAAGATTTTTAAAAAATCACCTGCTTGAATCGGGAATCGAACCTAGGAGATGTGGAAAAAAACAGCCTGTATTTTATGATACCAACCGAAAGAGTCTTTAATAAGGAAATTTTTATTTAAAACAACATAGTATCTTAAATTAAAGGAAGACCTAGTAAAATATGTTTTTATTGTACAGCTTACTCGCTACTGAAGACAAAAAAAAACAGTCTTATCGAGATTCTTCTCCTATTTTTGCAGTTGGTTAAAAAATATTCTAGTTTCTGTGAATGGGAATATTCGTTATGGTCACTTAACCAACCAACTACAAAAAAAATTGGAGTTTCTTAATTAGACTGTTTTTTTCCCTTCAGATAGTGAGCTTACTCACAATCTGAAGAAAATTCATTACAATAAAAACATATTTTACTTAATCTTCCTTTATTTTAAGATACTATGTTGCTTAAAAGAAATTGATCCTTATTAAGTCCTCACATCTCCGAGGTTCGATTCCCGGCTCAAGCAGGTGATTTTTCAAAAATCATTGAATGCAGTTTTACTTATTTTTGAAAATAAAGGAATGTTTCCTTTCAGCAAAACTTGCCATTATCAATATTAAGGGTACTTTCCCTCCAACTACCGTCTTTAAATTCCACCCTGTATAAGAAGATTACTATAGATAAAGTCGGATTTTTAATCTCAGTCAGTAAAATGACAAGTGCAACTGTCACTGATACAAAAAAGGGTGACCCGCTACAATAGTGATGTTCGACAATCAATAGACTTAGACATTTTTTATTTTATTAGGAGTGAAAGTGTATTTTTATAGAATTTTAAATTTTATATTGTAAATATAAAATTTACGACTATAATACGACTGCCTCTGTGGCGCAGTCGGTAGTGGTACCGCCTGGAGGTCGTGGGTTCAATTCCCACCGGAGACAAATATTTGTGTGACTCATAAATATTTGTTTCAAGAGTCTGGGTGTTTCTATGTATTATATGTATGTATTTAAAAAGTATATAAGTATTAATATCCGTGGTCTGATACCCATAACACAAGCAGATGATTCCTAGCTTACTTTGGGATCGGATAGCGCTGTGTGAAATGTCCGTGAATATTTATTTATTAAATGTAATATCTATTACATATTTACAATACGTATTTTATGTGGGGTGCGATGGGGCCCTACCAGCATCCCCGGGGTCCAAGCCAGCCTCAACTGCCAGTGGTGCACCTGCCGATTAACGGACGAGGTCGTGGCGTAGAGAAGGAATACTCGAAATGAAACCCTGTACCAACCCGTTTGGCCAGCATGGTACAGTAAGGCCAATGAAACCCTCCCAAATATGATAAGTCATACAAAGCAACGGCCCCCAGATCCCGGCACTTCCGCTGTCCCCGATTAAGGTCGCAGGGACTGACTGGATGCGGAAAGCGCAGGACCGTGTGTTGTGGCGTATTTGGGAGAGGCCTACGCCCAGCAGTGGACTGATAAAGGCTGATTTGTTTAAATGTATATAATATGATTGGAGAAATATGGACCTTACCAGCATATTAAATTTGCTTGCTATTACATTATTATAAAAGCAGATAAAAAAGCTTAAGAAGATATGACTTGTGGTTATGTATTATGCAAATTACCAAATGGTCGTAGAAAAAAATTATTTAAGGACAAGCTAAAATGACAGTTTTAATTTTTTGTCATCAAAGTATTTTTCTTGAAATTATTTTCAAGGTAAATTGGCGTGAAATGTTTGTATAAAACAAACTATGGTTCCCAGAGAAGTGATTATATTTAAATGTAGCTAAATAATTTTGGAGCAATCGAGATCCAAATTGTTTGTTTACTGCATTGTTTGAATGAGTTAAAATACGATATATATGTGGTTTTATGTAATATTTAATTACTGTTTGATATTGGATAAAAAAATATACCTAATCTCGACTAACTTGTTGTTGACTTAATTGTAAAACTCGATTCAACCACATCACTATTTATTTGTGACAGAAAACCCACAACACTGAAAATGGCATTTTACTGACTCGAATTAAAAATCGTAGTATAGATACGTAGACGCAACAGCTATCTGGAACATCTTCAATGTATGGACGTTCCTGTCTATCAGTAGGATAGGTACCTATTATGTCAATGTATTGAACACTATCTAGTGAACTAAATGGTCGACATAGCTCGCAGAATAAGCACGTTAAAGTGGCAGTGGGCTGGCCATGTCTGCAGAAGAACTGTCGATGGAGCAAACGGGTTCTAGAGTGGAGACCGCGACTCGGCAAACGTGGGGTACGACGTCCACCCGCCAGATGGACCGACGACCTAGAAGAGGTCGTAGGCTGGGACTGGATGCGGAAGGCACAGAACCGTGTGTTGTGACGTGGATTGGGAGAGGCCTACGTCCAGGAGTGGACTGCTTTATGCTGATTTCATTGATTGACTATCTAGTGTACCATGTCTATCAATTTTTAAATGACTGCCTCTGTGGCGCAGTCGGTAGTGTAACGACCTGCCGCGCTGGAGGTCCTGGGTTCGATTCCGGGGTCGGTTTAAATATTTGTGTGATCCACTAATGTTTGTTTCGGAGTTTGGGCGTTTTCTATGTACAATTTATGTATTTATAAATATATATAAGTATGTCTATCAGTCGTCTAGAACCCATAGCACAAGTTTATATTAGCTTAATTTGGGCTAGATGATGTTGGTTGAGAATGTCCTCAAATATTTGTTGAATTTAAACTTCTTTAGGCGGTACTAGGCAGTAACTCAGATTTTTTTCTGACGGTACTTCCGTCAGAAAAAAATCTCGCTTACTATTTGAATTTTGAATAGCGGAAACTACGTTTCAAAATTCGAATGAATGCTATTAACCGGCCTCATACACGTACAATAATATTGATCAATATAGCAATTAATTGACCGTGTATGGGTAATATTGAGGTTTGAATAGACTATATTCCGACGGAAAAAAATATTGAAGCAATATTATTGAGTCAATAATATTGTACGTGTATGGGGCCGGAGATACAACATTTGATGCCGTCAATGGCAAAGAAGTTTTACTTCAATCGCGTGTAAAGGTTACACGTACCCACTTTTTTTATTATTTATTTAAATATTTTGATACAAATTTTCATCACCATATTACAACGCTTGTAACAACGTTTTTAGGGTTCCTTACATAAAGGATGAACACGGAACTCTATTATTCAGACTCCGCTGTCCGTCTCTCCGTCATCAAGCTGTAACTCATGAACGGTGATAGCTAGAGAGCTGAAATGTTCACGCATTGTAGTTCTGTTGCCGCTATGACAACAAATACTAATACACTCGAGAGCAATGAATCCGGGTCACTTAAAGAATCCTAAAAATCTCGGAAACTAAAAATGCTAGGTTAATGCAATAAATTGTATTTAATAGACAATGTAATACTCCTTAAATGAAGGTATTAAAACTTCTTAGTTATTGTAAAGTTATATCATAAAAAAATCAAATTTGAAAAAGGGCCACTTTCGAAGATGGAACTACGAAATTACAGCATTTGGTGTTGCTTTTGTTTGTAATCTGTCATTTATGTGGGTACATAAACCATGTTGATAGTGCTCTATATTCATTAATCAAGCTGAAATTATGTCGCTTACGCCTGAAGAATGCACCAGAATACTTACAATGCTGGAAACCGGCCGGAGTCAGCGCGATACAGCCAGGACTGTCGGTGTGTCGCTGTCAACAGTACAAAGAGTTCTCCGACGTTACGAAGAAACTGGTTCTAACCTACGCAGACCAGGAACGGGCAGAACCAGGTGTACCACAGCAGGAGAAGACCGATACTTGGTGAACACCATGCTTCGAAATCGCTTTCTCACAGGAACTGAACTCACCAATCAGTTTCGACGCCTCGGAGGAAGTAACCCAAGTGCATGGACAGTAAGACGTCGGCTTGCTGAATCTAACTTAAAACCCCTTAGACCTGCAAACGGCCCTAAACTGGAGCGTGGGCATCGTATTTCGAGACTAAGGTATGCCCAGAGCCACGTAAATTGGAGTATTGAAGATTGGTCAAAAGTTATGTTCTCCGACGAATCAAAATTTATGCTCTACAAGCACGATGGAAGACACAGAGTGTATCGAAGACCAGGGGAAAGATTCAAGCAAGCATGCATCGAAGAAAAAGTAGCCTACGGTGGTGGGTCTGTACTTGTGTGGGCCGGAATTTCTTCTGAAAGTCGCACAGAGCTGGTGATCATAGAAAACGGCTCTTTAACTAGCGTAAGATATGTGGAAGAAATCCTCAATGATCACGTTGGTCCATTTATGGTCAATTTAGGTGAGGATGCTATATTTATGCATGACAATGCCCGACCTCATACAGGTAGGATTGTGAATGACTACCTTCAAGAGATGAACATTACTCGTATGGAGTGGCCAGCGCGCAGCCCGGATATCAACCCGATCGAGCATGCTTGGGACGAGCGAGGCAGATGCGTAAAACAACGAAACCCTCCCCCAATCACGCTTCGTGAGCTCAAAATTGCTCTCACAGAGGAATGGGAGAATATTCCCCAAAATCGTATAAGGAACTTGGTGTACAGCATGCCAAACCGCGTAAACGCAGTAATGGAAGCACGAGGAGGCAATACGAAGTATTAAAATTCAAGAAAATCGTAATAAAGTTCAAAAATTTCATGTTTCCTATTTTTGTTTTAAGGAGAGATCAGCAGTTTTTTCTTTATGTAATTTTGTGTTAATAAAATGTATGGTGACTCATATTTTTTTTACTTTCATTTAAGGAGTATTACATTGTCTATTAAATACAATTTATTGCATTAACCTATCATTTTTAGTTTCCGAGATTTTTAACATTCTTTAAGTGACCCGGATTCATTGCTCTCGAGTGTATTTAAGACTAAAAACAGAAAAAATATAATATTTAATGGGGTTTCCCATACAACAAACTAATTCTTTTGTCGTTTTCTGCTGTCATTTTTACAGAATTTGAAATTGAATTGAAAATTGAAATTGAAATCCCTTGCGGGGTAGACAGAAAGAACCGAGCGCCACACGGCACGGTCCATACACACCTCACTTGCTTCTTCAACTTTTATTTTTCTTTTCATGCATGCACGTCGGTTCCTTCGGCTCTTGACACCACCTTCTGCTAACACACGATTAATTTGGTTTTTGAGTTTTAAGTTTCTAGGTTTTTGGGCGTTTTTAGGTTTCGATTTTGAATGCGAATAGCTATATTCGTAGTTTATAAAATATGATAAAAAAATATATTAAAATACAAAAATAATGCTATACAGTAAAACCCCGAACTTACGCGATAGGTTTAACCGAGCAATTAACCGCGTAAGTCGAATTCAGGTAAGACGGGGTTGAATTTTGCGTACATACCCACTAACATATAAAAATTATTACCAAACCATAGACTAAATTCTAATTCAAATAATTGATTTCTTGATTCTGTGTTAGAAACAATATAACTTATCCTAGTGTTAGTAGTAGTATTTAATTACACATCATGTACATAAACTTATTTAATGGCGTAAGCATGAAGTGAAATTCACCTTTGAATAAGGGTGGAGTCCCACCTATCTGAAAAAACTTTCAGGATGCTGTTGGATAACTAAACTAACTTAAGAAAACAATATTTTACAGGCAACTAGTTAATTCAGTTCCAATTTGTCGTCAGCTGAACACTGAGTACAAAACCAAGCATCTCCACGTTCATTGTAACGAGGGTTTTGGATATCCACGAAACATATCACTACATAGTATAAACCAAAGTCGCTTTCTCTGTCCCTATATCCCTATGTATGCTTAAATCTTTAAAACTACGCAATGGATTATGATGCGGTTTTTTTAAATAGATAGAGTGATTAAAGAGGAAGGTTTATATGTATTATAACATCCATTAAATAGTGGAGAAATACTGTACACCCGTGCGAAGCCGGAGTGGGCCGCTAGTTTTACATAAATTAGTTGACCTACCTATGTAGGTATGATAAAAATGCCTATAAAGTGCAGTAATTTTCGCGACAAAATGATGTCCTGTTAGTCGGGGTACTGAGTAATGTATTTTTTTTTCATCGTGTGGAAATCCTACATAGATGCTGTGCTCTTACCGACTAGTACCACACGGTAAGAGCATAGCATCTATGTAGGAGCTCCGGGTAAGACCTCGGAAGGATGTCCCAGTGTCTGTCGTAATCTGTCTTTTTATGCTTTTGACCTACTGCGTGCCATGGAATGCCTGGCAGATATCGTATGAAATCTGCCAGGCTTCCCGCAGATTCTTGGTGTCTACTCATAAAACTGCACAGAAAGCTTTGGTAGGAGTTTTCACTATTTTAATGGACATTTTGACGAATTCTAAATTTGAATACAAATATAATTTTTTTTTACAAACTCAAGCTCATAGGACATTTTTTTCTTGGTTTTTATTAGTCTTGCGATTTCTCGGCTTGAGAGAGTATGCAAATAATTTTAAATCAAACATTGAATCCTTTTCCTTGTTATAAGAGACATAAGTAGATAGCAGCGTATTCATGTAAGTATGTGATAATTATGTATGTCCAAGATTGCACAAATTCTAGTACCTACGTGACGCGGTGGAGACATTACTTCTGTAGGTTTAAGGAGTTTGTAAAGAAATAAAAAAGCTGCGTTTCACTGTATTATAATTATGCCAAACACTTGTGCGCGCTATCGAACTTTTTTGTTTACTAATCCACATCCAAACCCAGAAGACACTCAAAAAAGTAGGTAAACAGTTATTTTGAAAAAAAATGTTTATCAGAGTGGCGTTTGCTTCTTTCCAATTTTCCGCCAAAACTTTTAAGAAGACTTAAAAACAAAGTTCAAACCGGCCGGCCTTATTAAAAAAAAATCGTAATACCTACTTTTCTTAATCGCCGTCGCTCCCTCAGTGTAGCAGCTTTTCGTCGGTCGACTGCCGCCGTTTTCTTTTTACAAGCTTTACACGCCCACGCCAAACAACGTCTACTTGGTCCCAACACGTGTTGAATATGTGTTTCCTCCTTGTCTTCAACCTTTTCCCCATATTTGTGCTCATTTTTAACTTGACAACACTGGTCGCTTAAAATTTTCTTTTCATCTTTTTGAAATTCGAACTCTTTGTAATTGTTATTTTCGTAGGTGTTGTAAATGGCGTTGTAGGCCATTGTGCTTATAATGTTTATTGAATTTGATTTTATTTTGTTAAATATCACAGCAACCTAGACATTCCAGGCAATTGTAGGGGCATTTATTTTTCTTAGGATTCTAGGCGGTTTTAGGTAGAGTCTATAGTCTGTTACTGGAACTTAAATTAAAAAAAAAATATCAGGGACGTTTTGATAAAATGCTATTGCATTTGTTTGTTAACATTTTTAAAACACCTAGTTATTGTATGTACATATTTATAATGTATTTTTGATTACGTTATCACCAATTAAATTAGTGCTTTCAAGTTTTCACAACACAAATTTCAAACGCGCGCCAAAATGTGACAGCTGACATTTCTTTTTTTTTCGGGTGACACTGCCCGCGACTCGCGCGACACTGAATTCAGCCGAGGGTTGATCACAGTCTGAGATTTACAAAATATGTAAGCTATTAATAAACTGTCTAGCTGTGTAACTCCGTGTCGTTGAGAGATGCCAATTTATTAGTATTTGGATTGAAATTGATGCCGGCAATATATTCCCTTTAAATTTGTTACGACGAAAGCTCCCGGACGTTTTTATGCCACTCGTTTTCGTATTTTGAATCGATTTTTAATGTGTCGTTTTGTATTTTTTATTTTATTTATTTTATTCCACTGGTATTTTTTAGAACGTGATATTATGCATTTTGATAATAAATCTGTTTTAATCAATGAGGAATGAAAGACAAATAGACCGAGACTGTATATCTTTTCACACATCATACAATTTCACGGAAGATATTTGTAAATTTCTTTTTTTAAAGATACAATTAAACTTTTTTTTTTAAACCAGTTGAGCGTTGTGTGTACAGATTTACAAGCAATTTCATTTTGTGTTAAGAGCATGTTTCCTGGTTATTATGTCCCATAAAACGATGCAAATGTATAATAAAAACATTTGTTAACATTATAATGAAACAAAATCTAAAATATTTTTGAAGTTTCCTTACATTTTAAAACCAGAAACAAAGACCTCTGCCCAGTCTGCCTGTTTGCGATAAATACAAACACAATGGAATTTTGTTAGGTTTTAATCAAAACACAGAGTGATTCATTGAAAAGGTTTAGGAATTTAATTTGTCATAGGTAGGTACATCGCTGGGCATAAACCGATAGTTCATACACTACTTTATTTTATTTTAAACTTTAGCACTGAGTACAAGGCAGACTTAATGCCTTGGGCATTTTCAACCAGTCTTCCTTAGGATGATGCAGAGATAGGATTAGGTAGGTATACTCGTACCAAGCAATTAACTTCTAAAGTAGGTATTTACTTACATCGAAATTGTATTGCTTTTTTTTATTCCATCTATTAAAGCAATGAGTTAAAAAAAAAGTGGTAGGTAGTAGAAATAAAATCTGCATTGTCAATTGGTAGGTACTCTTATGAATTCATTCTGTAACTAAACTACTCAAAAGGAATAAAAAAGAGAATTTTCTGTCTGTGTGGCGTAGTCGGAAGTGATACCACCGCCTTCGGCGCTGGAGGTCCTGGGTTCGATTCCTGGGTCGGTCCAAATATTTGTGTGATCCCAAATGTTGGTTTCGGAGTTTGGGTGTTTTCTATGTACAATATGTATGTATTTAGAAATATATGAGTATGTATATCAGTCGTCTAGATCCCATAGCACAAGCTTATATTAGCTTTGATCAGCTAACACTGACAGCTGTGTGGCGCGGCAGGGAGTTGCCGATCTGTATCTAATACTATAATACAATTATATTATCTTTGGTATTACCACAAATTAGAGATAGTACAGATGGAAACCTTCATACTAAATTCGCTGAGGCTACGCACACATAGACCACTCATTCACAGAGGCTACGCACACATAGACAACTCATTCACAGACACGAGGTCAGGCGCTCTCAACCGAATTTTCGATAGGTAGTGATTTGTTCGCGAGTGTGTGTAGCAGAGGGTAGGTGTGAAAAAAAAAGTACATACATGAGTTTTCCATACTACCAAATGCGCCACCTAGGCAGTCAAAGAGATTTCCGTGTTGATAACGAAGCCCTAAAAACCTATTTTTCGGTATTACTAGGACGGGCGTTTGACCTCCCAAGCTTGTTTATGCTTTTCCTGTACTAGGAATTCATACGGTATTCAGAAGGTGCGCTTCTTGCAGCTGAGAAACTTTTATTTAGGTACACTTACACACATTGCACTGATCAAATTATATGTATACCTATGGGTATTGACGAATGTGATTACCACAATAAATTAATAGTAGTTTTACATACAATACGATACAAGTGTGGGATTTCTGTTAAAAAAGTATTTTTAATGCAGTTGCTCAAAAAGTGGCGTATTACAGGGACGTATAGCGTTCGGGATGTGGGCTATTACACACTCGTGCTTTTTCTTTATTCCTGCACTCGTGCGTTTTCTTTCCCAATTGTCAAAATAATGTCTGTGATTCATGCAAATATTTCTAAAAAAATATACTAACTTGTTTCAATATCAGATTAATAGTAATTTTAATTAAAATTTAAACAAAAATTAATATAAGTATCGGCCAAATTAAATTTATAAATATAAAAAAAGTTGGCTGTATGAAGTGCACTGCCATAGTCTCTGCTTAGGAAGGTATATATTCTTTTACGGTTGGCGCCACTTTGGATATTCAGGTTTATTGTGTTTTTATTAGGTATTTTATAAAATTGCTTAGTTTTTTCGCAACTGTATTAAAAATAGTTGTTCAATACAACGAGTGCGACTGTTATTTAAACTCGTTCCGACTGTCTACCCCCGCCTTCGGCTCGGGTCAACACCGGTCGTAACCAAAGACGTATCATATATAGACACGTTATACACGAACATTGCGGCTTTCAAAAACAGCTAAACTTTTATAAATTTGAAAAAAGAATTCTATAAATTATCTGTGGTAGCATGCCTGAAGTCAATATCAGAGGAATGTGGGGAAAAAGGTAAACTTGAATTTCACTTAAGTATGTAGGTACTGAAACATAATAATGGTTAATGTATTTACGGGTAGGTAAAGTACGTAATATTTAAATTTATAAAATGTTAATGTAGTTTATCGAATTAGTAATTATTAACGTAATTTAAGTCATAAAATAAAAATATAACAATATCATACAGAAACATTTATTTAATATGTAATAATTTAGTACCTAGTAAATAACCCAAATACTTGTAATTGAAATCATTTAAATAATCTTAATATATTATTATTATGTTTCATTATATTTTAAAGAAATATAATTACCTAAATAAAAAAAATATTCAAATAGCAAAATAAAACATTAGTACAAAATCTCCCCGACATCCCCTTACGGGTCGCGGGCGCCAAACCACAGACTATAGAGTATATTTTCATTATGCCTGCCGCCATTTTATCGATCCGAGAAAATGAAATAATACCTATTATTATTTCTATTGTACTTACGCATGAAATGACACGTTTTTATATTGAACAGTTGCTGTGTAGCTTGTGCATTATCTGAAGATACATGAAGGCATGTTTCTTTCGAGTTTTCTTTACTAAAAGAATTTAAAACAGTGCTAATAGAACTTTCGCTAACCCTACAGCCGAGTCACAGATTTTCAGGTAATTACCTGCTTTACGTGTTGCCATTTTCAAGTGTCTATAACGTATCTATAGTTTTTATATCATTGGTCGTAACTCGTACTTAATAACAGAAATCCCACACTTGTATCGAAAACTACTATTTCGCGCAGGTTCGTTGTTAGTAGGTATACGGGCAGTATATTTTACTAAAGTATTAATTGATGAAGTAATAAATGGAACGTAAACTGAAGTTAATTGCATGTGAATCTTTCGCCAGCCGAGCGTTGGTCGGTAGGAGACCGGCATTGCATCTCCGTAGAGGTACTCGCGTTAAAAAAAAAGCTGAGCGTAGTGCTTGGCAGCCCCGGATCTAGGGGGGGGCAAGCCGGGGCCCGTGCCCCGGGCGGCGTTGAAAATGTATTATGTTGTTCTTAAAATATCCCTTGTTGCATCATAAGTCAACGGTAAAGGGATAAAGTTTCTTATGATTCTTAACTTTCTTAAAATGAAAAAAAAAAAAAAAAAAAAAAACGATAGGCCATTTTTGCATATGATTAAATTGAGGATTAGGCACTTTTGCGCTGACCGTCTCAATTGTGTCGCTGGATGGCCACTTTCCTGTACCTACGGATTACGTTCATCTACTAGTCCTCTGAGCTGGTCAGGTCCCTGCTTTCTGCAGTTTTAATTCAAGAGTACCACAGGGATCTGTGTTGTCCAACACCATTTCTTTGGCATATTATCCCTTGGGTGCACTCATTGTTATGCAGACAAAATTTCCAATTTATCCCACAGTTCTCTACAAGAGAGTTAATCTGGTCGTCCAACGGAGGGGCGGGCGGCCCGAGCTGGAGAAAATGAGCCGATAGTTCGTAGCGTATCTCGACCGGGTCTGGCCGCATTTACCAGTGGGATTTAGAAAATCTGTTAGATTTAAATACCAGGAAATAATCACAGATCACAGCTGAAAGATCCCCTTTTCATCTCTACCCTCTCTTCAGAACGAGAGGAGCAACGGCAACCTCTTCTACCGGTTGTCGGAGATGATTACTGGGCACGGGAGCTTCTGTGTGACGAATACACCGTGAAACCATAGCTGAGTGACAGCATTGCGAGGAACGCAGCCAGGACACAGCGGTGCACACATTGGAGGAGTGCACAGCGTGAGCGCAACAGCGCTAGGTCTGGTCGTGGATATTCTCTCGCGGTCTGGTCGTAGACATTCTCTCGCTAGAGATCATGGTGATCACGATCTCTAGTGGGAGTAAGTGGTATGTCTCCTCGACTTTCTGCGGGCAGTTCATGCTCGTGAGTGGCGTGACGTGGATTATCGGGGAAGAAGCGGGAAACGGGAGATAACTGCGGCGCCCCCGCCGCAGACTTTTCTTCGCCGCAGACTTGTCGTCACCCAGGACTCCTTTTCGGTCTCCATTTTTCATGACCGGTGCCTGAGGACGGCGGGGGCCTGCTCACCTTTTTAACTGAAGCAGGCCCAAGAAGATAGTGTGCCCTGAACGTTTCACGCACGCCACAAGCCCCAAGAAGCGGGATTACACCTGTACAACCCCCAAAGATGCGTGAGAAGACCCGAACCCCCTAGGTTTGGTCGCAATAGTAGCCAAAGTCCGTTGGGAATCCTGTGACATCCTTCCGAGGGTTTACCCGGGGCTCCCGACCGTAGGCAGTAGTAGGATTTTTTTGATTTCATTACGCGGATTACGCCACCATAGAGGTGTCTGCTGTACAATACGCAGATTTGTACCTTCGTTAATAGGTACTTTTCTTAACTTTGAACTAAGGAACCTAAAAAAATGGGGGGGGGGGGGGTAATGGGGGCGGCATTTTCACAATTTGCCCCGCCTAAAAAAATCCCTAGATCCGGGGCTGGTGCTTGGTACTTTAAATTAGTTATTCCGTGGCCGAGCACTAACTAAACAAATAAAACCGCTTATCTCCAAATTCTCACACAACGGGGTCGAGTAAATCGGTATATTACCACAGGGTGGAAACTCCATTCAAAAATGTTCATTTTCATCCACACTAATATACACGTAATGTGAATGCTTGAATCAAGCTTGAATGTGTGTGTGAGTATACTAGGGACACTAGCTATGGAAATTAAACAATACGAACAGAACGCAATCTCATGTATGTAGGTACTTTTTTTCAAGTCTACCCTCGGCTAAGCACAAATTAAACCAAAGCAATAGAACAAAGTACGTAGGTAGTAATACGTAATGCAACGCAGTGACACTCTCTCAAGTACCTACTGACACGGCAAACGACACTTAAATTTTGGTGGGGGGATGGGTAAGCTTTAGAGATGTAAAATGACTGAATCTGACCAGTCACGATTGTCAAAAACCGTATTTGACCGGTCATTTATTGTCAAATTCAATCAATTTGACTTATACTTACTATTAATTTTAACTATTAAAGTGACTAATTATGCCAATTTTTCCCGACAGGGGCCACCATTTCAGTATAATCTATACATATAAAACTGTTGAGGGTCAAGAGTCTGTACATGGAAGATATTTTGAAAATTTTAATTGTAAGGTATTCTCTAATCGATACTGAAGCCGAAAATGTAATTTAAACTTTTCATGTCTGTCTGTCTGTCTGTATCCCGAATAAGTATCACGCCGAAACTACTCAATCGATTTGAATGAAACTTGGTACAATCAGAGCTTGTAATCCGAGGAAGGTTCAAGGATACTTTTGATCCCGATATTTTGCGCGGTTCCTTTGGGAGGGGGGGGATGAAAGAGAAAATGTTTTTTTCGTTGTAAGTTTCCAATGCGTGGTCCAATTCCAAAATATTTTTCAGTGTTATCAAGAGAGTACTTTAAGGATTGTTTCACGCAAGTTTCAATATTGAGGGTTTTGTAGTTCAGGAATTAGAGACATCTCAACTTTCGCAAAACCTAGAATTCAAGGGTTTCGTTGAATGTGAGGGTAAATCTTAACGGGCGTGTTGGCTTAATTATAAAAGAGCTTAATGATTGAGGCTATTTTAAAACAATTCAGTCCGCGCCGAAGGCGGGGACTTAATTGTTTTGGAATAGACTTACCCCCTTATTCATAATCGTTTATTAAACCTATTTTAGTTAAAACACATTTTAAGTCTATTGCTGTCTCTAACCATACTCTGTCATTGGTTAGAGACAGCAATAGACTTAAAGTGTGTTTTAACTAAAATAGGTTTAATAAACGATTATGAATAAGGGGGTAAATCTTTAAGCTCTTTTATAATTAAGCAAACAGGGCCGTTTCACACGCTGCTTGATGAGTCTGATAAATAAGCATTAGCTCCATTAGCAAACCTTATGTGACGTAAACGAAGTTGCGAGGGTCAGCTAGTCTATACATATAATAAAACTGTGGAGGGTCGGGAGTCTGTACATGGAAGATCTTTTGAAAATTTTTTTGGAGGGCGTTCTCTAATCGATACTGAAGCCAAAAATGTAATTTAAACGTTTCATGTCTGTCTGTCTGTCTGCATCCCGAATAAGTATCACGCCGAAACTACTGAACCGATTTGAATGATACTTAGTACATTTTGAGCTTATATCCCGAGGAAGGTTCTAGGATACTTTTGATTCGGGATCAAAAGTATCCAAGAACCTTGTATTGCGCGGTTCCTGCGGGAGAGGGGATTAAAGATAAAATGGTTTTTCAGTTGTAATTTCTCAACACGTGATGCGATTTCAAATATTTTTTTAGTATTGAAAAGGGAGTAGGTACTTTTAGGATTTTTCGACAAAAGTTTCAAGATTGAGGGGTTTGTAGTTCAGAAATTAGAGGCATCTCAACTTTCGCCGAACCTAGAATTCAAGGGTTCCTTTGAATGAGAGGGTAAATCTAAACGGGCGTGTTGGTTTAATCATAAAAGAGCTTAATTATTAAGGCTGTTGTAAAACAATTCTAATAGTCCGCGCCGAAGGCGTGGACTGAATGGTTTTAGAATATCTTCTCTTCATCTTTAAGCTCTTTTACGATTAAGCAAACAGGGCTGTTTCACACGGTGCTTGACAAGTCTGATGAAGAATTAGGTACCTCTCCTTTCGTGCACATTATGTGACGTAAACGAAGTTGCGAGGGTCAGCTAGTTCAAAATAAATATCAAAAGCACTCAAGATCAAAGTGACTGTTTATGACCCTTTTTGACAGTAAATGACCGTTTTTGACCAATTTGACCGTAAATGACAGTCAGTCAAATTCAGTCACTTTGGTCATTTTCATCTCTAGTAAGCTTACTCGGTGGGAGGCAGGGAGTTGCCGATCTGTATGTAATACTATTATATTATCTTTGATATTACCACAAAATAATAATGTACAGAACGCTATAGTCCGTTCAGAGTTAACTTACCTCTAGCACTTAGGTTGTCTACCATGATTGCTGTGTTACCCGAATAAGATTTTGTTTCTCCCATGTATTGCAACCTGTAGTCGAAATTTACTTTCTACTTATCATGGCGATTTTTTAGGGAGCAGCAACTTCGACTTCGTTAATGGTGGTAGTGAATGTTTTTTTCACATATTCATAAAAATAATAAATCTTAAATACACCGCATAATAACAGGAGCACTTCTTAGTAAAGTTTATTATGACATGAAAAACAAAACTCTTCGTGATTACAGCGGTCGGATGTTATATTCTCCACTATATTCAGTAAAATGTTTAGGCTGGCACTCATAGGGCGACTTTACTGTTATGCCAACACACAGAAAACGATCGACCAGCTGTCATTCAGAGGTAATATAACTGTGAACGGACTATAACTCATGTATGTACTTTACTATCATTTCCATCAATGGCGAACACTGGCCGCGAAATGCGACCGAAAAGAAGCTTTCATATTCCAGAAATCACTATTCACTAACTTCGAAAGTTTCGCATTGCATAAAAATGAAATACTCTATTTAAATTCAAATCTGTGATATATTGACTGGCCTCGTGATCCAGTGGTTAGTGTGGGTTCGATTCCCATCCAGGAAAATCTCTTTGTGTATTGAGCACCAGTGAATTGTTTCGTGTCTGGGTGTAATTTATCTAAAATATTGTATTTAGAAATATACAAGAATGTTTATCAGTCGTGTTATTTAGGTACACTTCAGAAATAAAATAAAATACTGCAAATATAACTTTTACATCTGCATTTATTTGGGCAGAGTTAACCCCCTAGATAGGCGACCAGTGACGAAGAGAGCTCAATAATCTCACCCGCCAATTTATACATTCTCCCCCAGAAGCTACTTATAAGACATTACTATTTAATTAAACCACAGATAATATTATATATTCCATAATTACACAGTACTATGAAAAACTAACTTAACAATTATGTACAATTACAATTAATATTTTTAGGGTTCGATATAACACGATACACGAAACACATAGTTATCGTGTAAATTACACAATTTAAATAGTGTTATTGGCTATGTCGGGGTAAGCGCCATCGGGTCTCAGTATTGGTAGAATCTTCTATCAGTCGTCTAGATTCCATAGCACAAGCTTATAATAGCCAAATCTATCTATTGAGAAAGTGGGTTACTACTAGGAATGCCACAAAAAATGCCATAAACGGTAACCGATCTCAGGACTAACCGTAGCGTACGGTGCTACGTAGCGAGCGTTTAAAGAACACCAAGCTACGAGCGCTACGAAATGAAGGTAAAATTAGCTGTCGAAGTAAATTATAATCGTTAAGTTAATACACCGAAACTACCCATCTTACATAAAATTAACATCTTTTCAGTCCATCCCAAGGTTATGCAACCTTGGGATGGACTGAAATTGCTTTACAGCGTTAAGGCCGCCCTTTGTACAACATTCTGTAAATATTATTGAAAATCTGTTTTCAACTTGGTGTACAAATAAAGTTTATTCTATTCTATACTATTAATAAAATTTATTTAAGGGGGGCTCCAATGCGACAGATATTTCTTTTTACCGTTTTTTTTGTTCGAAAGTCTTTTCTCTTTAATTCATGACTCAATTTTTATTTTAGATTCTTACTAGTGCCATAAATCGTTACCAATCTCAGAATCAATCGTAGCGTAGGATGCTACGCAATGATCGTTTACAGAACAATGATCTACCGAGCTACGAGCGCGCTACGAAATTTAAAGTAAACTCGAAACTCAGTTGGCTGTTGAAATTGGATTACTCACTGAACAAGTCACAGTGTGATCCGTTTTAGGGTGACTCGTTGAGAAAAATACTCTTTACGAGTTTTTTTTAAGTTGAGAAAAATCCTACATGGATGCTATGCCGGACTCCCACCGACTAAAAACCACACGTATCCTACTTAACAGCCTACGGTTGGGAGCTCCGGGTAAGCCCTCGTCAGGATACTCCAGGACACGCACAACGAGTAACAGTGTGATTTGTCGCAGTTTTTTTTTCTTATCTAGTACCACGACCGGGTCTGGATTCGACATTATTTCATAACTAGCTGATGCCCGCAGCATCGCCCGCGTAAAATTTGTTCCCGTTCCCACTTTTCGTAGTAACTTATTACCGGATAGCCTATGTGTTATTCCAGACTATAATGTATCCCTGTACCAAATTTCAGTCAGATCCGTTCAGCCGTTCGAGCGTGAAAGAGTAACAAACATCCACACATCTACACTTAGTAACTTTAGCATTTATAATATTAGTAAGAAAAACCGGCCATGTGCGAATCGGTCTCGCGAACAGTCATACCAAAAAACATTTGTTTGTATACTTTCCGAAGCACGGAAATGCTTGTAAATAAACGTCACTCGTCTACGGAACAGTTTTAGCGAAAGTTACTTCAACAGTCATCGTTTACAGAACATAGAGTAAGCGGTACTACTGGTGCTTTTTATACAATTAATATCCGATGCGGATCGCCTATGGCGCTGGCAATAATTTTATCGACTCTGAAACTGAAAGTGGCCCCCGATCGCTTAACGTCGCCATGCGTTTCCATCAGACAGGCGATGTCAGGCAGGCAAAATACTTTTTTAAATGTGGCTTAAGTATGTAGTAAGCAAGGGTACAATATAAGTAGCGATCCTAGCGGTGTAACATCGAACTAAATGAACTGGAAGACCCAGACTGATCGTAACTAAAATAGGAAGGCCTCCACGCATGCGCGGAGCGACAGTTGGGAAGCTTAACACAGAGCAACACGCGGAGTCGGTGTTCGTTATAAATATTTTATTCTATCAATGCTTGTTTACTAGTCAAAATTTAATTTAGTTTAGAGCTAGTTGGTTTAAAATAGACTCTAGTGTATACGATCTGTCTTAGACGGAGTTTTATGACTTTGCACATGTTACGTAAGTAAATTGTTAGTCTAGTTGTAAAAAGTTATTTGGCAATGATAAATTTGATGACCAGAAGCAGTTAGGTTCTGTTTTATATAGATTTTTAATGCCCAATTGATGACCAGAAGCAGTTAGGTTCTGTTTTATATTGATTTTTAAATCAAAGAGGTACAGGGAAATGATTTTACATATAATATTTGTTTTGTAAAGTTGTAGACAGTTGTAAACAAAAAGATACATGACCATCAATAATTTATATATGATTGTTTGGTATATGCGATTGCCATGCTGTCTCGTGCATTCCTGGGTTGGAACACATATAGTGTGTTTCGGAATTTGGGTGTTTTCTATATCGTTTGCCAAAATTGAATCAACTGAGACCAAATAGACGCTCTTTCTCGAAGGGACTTTCATAATATACTTTTAGTTTACTCTGATTTCATTGAGTGGGTAAAAAATCAGCTGATCTAAGTCAAATTGACGTTGAATGGAATGAAGTCACGTTCTTTTTTAACCGATTTCAAGTAGGAAGAGGTTACTTAATTCGACCGTGTATATTTAGTACCTAGAATAGAATTGGCTTGTCTAGCAGCATGATCAAACATACAGTATTTTGCTTTAGAATAGGTACCGAATTCCACGCTGCCAAGCCGCGAGCATCATCTAGTAAATACATCTATACTAATATTATAAAGAGGAAAGATTTGTTTTTTTTCTTTTTTGTTTGTTTGTTTGTTTGTTTGTAACGAATAGGCTCCGGAACTACTGGACCGATTTGAAAAATTCTTCCACTGTTGGGAAGCTACACTCTTTGCGGTGAACATAGGCTATATTTTAATCCCGTATTCCCATGGGATCGGGAACTACGCGGGTGAAACCGCGTGACGTCCGCTAGTAAATAATATAAATAACTATGTGAAGTAAGACCCCACGTAAATCATGCCAGACTCGAACCAGTTATAGCCACAAATTCGCTACTTTTACTTACGCAGCTTTCTTCAAGTATGAATTTCAAAGCAAAACCTGTTCACATATACCGAAGTTTGTACTTATCTTTTCAGTCTCGTCGTAAACTAGCAACAAACCTACTATTGAAGCACGAATGGTCATTCATAATAAATTAAGCTTTAGACTAGAATCCTTTTCTAACCCAAATAAAACATAGACACATTTCATTACATTCATTTATTATGGAACCTCTCTCAAGAAAATCATAAAAAAGAACATTTTTTACAGCAAAGGTAACAACTCCATGCATTTCTTATTCGACGAGAATAACATCTCTCACAATTGGGGTGTGATCCGCCTGCAAGGGCACTTAAAACATTAAATGTGACAAATTTAACCATTTTTGTGTATAAAAATTGAGAATAATAACAAAATAAACAGTTTAATAAATAGTTTTTTGTGTCATAAGTACAATTGTGTCAGTTTTGTGTGAAAAAAATATGGTTCTGTGTTATAGGAAAAATGTCTACGGTAGGTGAAGGCTGTGTTTTATCATTTTATTTTTAAACGATCCTTTATTTATCATGCTCTAGATATCATAAGTTTAAAATTAGGTAGGTAACTGTTGAAAAAAGACCTAAACAAATATCAAGGCTAAGGATCTTACTGTTCAAATTCCAAATATATATTTAATGTTGCAAAATTTGTTCCTTCTAGTTAATCGTTAACTAATTGATGAGTAAACTAACAATTAAATTACTAATAAGAAATTAACAATTAAATATTTTATAAAAATAATACTAATAAAATTTTACGAATGATTTTATAAATCCAGCTTTCCAATCCATCTTCAAAAATAAATTAATTGTGTACGGGATACTTTAATAAGGGTTTTAAAAAAATCTTATGTTTATTGACTGTTAGTTAATAATGACATTAACATTTTACAATCATATTTTATAAACGATTACAATCAAATTTATTGAATACGTCTAACGTTCCTGTTTTATGCATACCTACATATTACTGTTATGTAGTTTTATTTTATCAAAAAAATATAAATACTTAACTAAAGATTATGACAGTTTTGTAAGTTTAGTAGCTCAAAATATAGAATCCTCGGTGACCTATTTTGCTGGGTGATATTAACAGTGTCGTGACCTGGGTTAGGTCACAGGTTACAGGCACAATCTAGGACTCGTAAAATAGACTTTACATACATAAAGAGGACAGATTTGTTTGTTTGTATTCGTTAAACTTAGCAGTTACGGAACCTATTCTTTCAGGCCTGGTTTAGAAAATGACAAAAAAATATTTTTTGTAATGCCTTATATAGCTATGTTATCCAGAGTGATGTTAGAACTAAACTTACGTTTTTACGAATATTGCTATAGATCACAATGACATAGAACAACAAGCCGTGAGACGGTCTCACCCGACTGCCCCTCTCTAAAACGATTATTGAAAGAGAATATAATCACTACGTTTAATTTATTGTGAAATTGTGACAGTTCAATCCGATTGCCGCTGTCTTTTTTGTTTTATTTCAAACTGAACAGATGATCCACGTGACCTAGTGACGTAGTTTAATGCAACAGAGTCACAGACTACAGACACAAGTCTCGTCATAAGCCCCTCTGCACTCTATTTTATAGAGAGGGGCTAAATTCATAATTATTTTATGCAACACGACTCTATCTAGGTTAATAACTAATTAACCGCCGAAGAGAACTTAGATCGGTGTGGCATAGAATTATTGTGATTTATTCCACCTCGATATTGTTTGCGGTATTGTGTGTCTTGAAGCGCTCGTGGCCCCGCGGACTCAGTGTTCTGTAAACGATCACTGCAGTAAGCAACTTTCACTATGGCCGGTCCTTGGATGGGTGACCATCCATGTGATCACTTTATGACATTTATTTGAGCGTTTCCGTGCTTCGGAAGGCACGTTAAGCCGTTGGTCCCGGTTCAGCTAAGTTGAAGGCTTTATTTCAACAGCAGGCAGTCACGACCTGCGCCTGTCCATTTAAACACAGCAATACGGATCACCCCCTATTACGTGGGACAAATTATACAAAGGTGAAATGTGGGCATATAATATGCCTCTGCCTACCCCTTCGGGGATAAAGGCGTGACCATATGTATGTATGTATTGTTAGGTAAAAATGATAGGTACTTATTCAATCACTCTTTTTTTACGTGTGGAAAATCCGTCATAGATGCTATGCCGGACTCTTTCCGACTAAAAACCGACACGTTCCCTATCTACAGCCTATGGTTGAGAGCCCGGGGTAAGCCCTCGGAAGAATACCACAGGATTTCCAACAGACCTTAGCCTACCACTGCAGCCTCAACTTGGGGGTTCGGGTGTTATCCCGCGTCTTTGGAAGGTTGTTCGGGTGTAATTCCGCTTCTTAGGGCGTGTGGCGTGCGTGAATCCCTCACGTCACGCTGTCATCTAGGGCCTGCTTCTGTAAGGACGGTGAGCAGGTCCCTCACCGTCCTCAGACCCCCGGTCATTGAAGCCGATAGGGCCAGTGGCCAGCCTTTGCAGTATAGGCTATGTATCATCAAGTATCTGGAGTACTTAGCAGTTATTGCATGTCAACAAATAGGGCAGATTACGCCCGTCGTCGCGTCTCTGTTAAGACAATTATTGTGAGCCTACCTTAAAAAATAGAAATATTTTGTTTTACTTAGAACTTTTCAAAAGGAACAATTCTGTAACACACAATTTTTACGTAGCATTAACCATTTACTTAGCGTACCTCCGCAACGAAAGCTCTCAAAAGGTATACATTTTCCTCGTCTTTGAAATATTCATTGCTGCTCCTGTCCTATTCGTAGTAGCGCGATGTTATATAGCCTATAGCCTTCCTCAGTAAAGGGACTATCGGACTGTAAAATTATTTTTGAAATCCAACCAGTAGTTTCTGAGATCTTAGCGTTCAAGCAAACATACAAACTCTTCAGCTTTTAGATTGAGAGAAAAGAAGTGCTCCTAGCTTCACAAACAATCAATAAGTTTTTAAAAGTTTCACGAAAGTTGAAACTCAATAATCACTTGAGTGAAGGTGGAGGTAGGTACTATATCTCTGCCTACCCCTTCCAACTACATCTATACTAATATCTGAAGATTTGTTTGTTCGAACTCTGGGATCTCAGTAACTACGATTTGGATTACAAACACTATTTTAAAGATTTTAAACCACCTATACTAATCTATACTTATAATAAAACTGTAGAGGGTCGGGAGTCTTACTTATAATAAAACTGTAGAGGGTCGGGAGTCTGTACATGGAAGATATTTTGAAAATTTTAAGTGTAGGGCGTTCTCTAATCGATACTGAAGCCGAAAATGTAATTTAAAATTTTCATGTCTGTCTGTCTGTCTGTCTGTCTGTATCCCGACTAAGTATCACACCGAAACTACTGAACCGATTTGAATGATACTTTGTACGATCTAAGCTGATAGTCCGAGAAAGGTTCTTAGATACTTTTGATCCCGATATTTTGCGCGGTTCCTTCAGGAGAGGGGATGAAAGGCAAAATAGGTTTTTAGCTATAATTTCTCACTGCGTGGTTCGATTTCAAATATTTGTTTGGTGTCTGAAAGGGAGTACTTTAAGCATTATTCCATACAATTTTCAATATTGAGGGTTATGTAGTTCAGAAATTAGGGGCATCTCAACTTTCGGTAAATCTAGAATTCAACATTTCTTTTGAAAGTGAGTCTAAACGGGCGTGTTGGCTTAAAATAATTCAGTCCGCGCCGAAGGCGTGGACTGAATTGTTTTAGAATCGACTTAATCTTTAAGCTCTTTTATGATTAAGCAAACAGGGCCGTTTCACACGCTGCTTGATGAGTCTCATGAAGAAGTACCCCTCCATTCGTACACCTTATGTGACGTAAACGAAGTTGCGAGGGTCAGCTAGTAGTATAATATTATAAAGAGGAAAGATTTGATGGTTTGTATGTTTGTGTGCACGAATAGGCTCCGAAACTACTGAACCGATTTGAAAATTTATTTCACTGTTGAATAGCTACACTATCTCTGGGTAACAAAGGCTATATTTCATTCCCATATTCCCACGGGAACAGGAGCTACGCTGGTAAAACCGCGTGACGGCCGCTAGTTGCTATATAAAGTGTCCCAAAACCTACCTCTCCAAATTTCGCCACGTGACGTGTCATCAGTCAAAAGTCAAAAACGAAAAAAAAAATCCATGAACACATTTACTGTGAATCCTTTTCAAAGGTCCTGTAAATTTTTATTATCACCCTTTCTATCGCTACTGAGCGGCAGTAGAGAGCGACAACGACAGCCAGACGGGTGCTCCGTGGTTTGTTTTGCCGCGCCGACCATGTTACCTCAAATTACCGCGGTAACAAACGAATGCTTAATGTGCGACAATTTGTTTTTAAATAAAAAAATTAACCCCCCTTTTTTATTAAATTTCCGATGCCAAGTTATATCATGAAATTTGGCTAGTCAATTTTGGGACACCAATATAACATCCAACAGGAGCGGAGCGGAGCCATAAAAATCTCTCAAAAACGGGGAAAATTGATTCCTTTTGAATTTCGTAGGTCAACTAATTATACGCGTAGTAACAGCTAACAATAGACGAAAAGTAATACAGGTTAAACCATTAAATCCCCTGCCTTTCTACCAATCAATACGGATTTACCTAATCTTAAATTACCTCCGGATTAGGGCATTAGGCCGATCGCAGTACGATCGATGAACGCGAGGAATTTCGATTGGAAATTTTGTAACAGTCATGTTCGTTGATTAAACGCTGAGATTGTTACATTGCAAGTTTCGATTTACGGAAAAATCTGGCCAAGTGCGAGTCGGACTTGTGCACGAATGTTTCCGTACAAGAAAATGGTGAAAAATGACGTTTGTTGTATGGGAGCTGCACTTAAATATTATTATTTTTGTGTTTTTAGTTATTAGTTGTTATAGCGGCAACAGAAATACATCATCTGTGAAAATTTCAGCTCTCTAGCTGTCACGGTTTCGGAGATACAGCCTCGTGACGGACAGACAAGCCAAATCTTTTTTGCCAAACTCAGATTATGTTCTTACTAAAATAATTAGTTACTTTATCCACCTAGTGTGGTAATGATGATACTTAATAGTTTTCATCTTCATCACTAGGCATAGAGCAACGCGAACTATCTAAGGGGAGACGGCATAGAACGATTGCACGGTACAAATTTGTCTGTCATATTTTGCGGGTGGCGGGGGGAAATCTTCTCACCCACACTTTCTTAGACTCGCACTACAATAGCAATCGACTGTCAATACGAAGCCTATATTACACTTTAAACAATACACTCATAAATTTTACACATACATGATACATTTTGTGTCATATCACCGCAAGTCGCTCAACCAATCCATGTATTGATGTGACGTCCGGTAAAGTTGCTAAACAAATCTGAATATTATCTTTACGTTTAAATAGGTGTAAATAATAATAACTTGTTATAAAATTACTTACTTACACAAGATAATGCCATTTTTCTTCAGATTTCTTTAATCACATTTCTTTTTGTATTAACATCTAATTATTTCATCATTTTTACAAAATGACAATACAACCGCTCACGCTGTCAACTAGACTTAGTCTAGTGAAAGAAACTTCAAAAAACAGTTTTTATGTAACTGGGCACTTTTAGTCGTCAAAATGTCAAATTATTGCCAGAGGGGGTTTGCCAGCTTTGGCCTCTCCCTCTGTTAAGGCGCGCGATGCTCTGTGTCACTAGGTATCGATGTATTAGTCTTAGATACTAGTGAGTTGTGTTTTTATTTTTTGGCAGTTTACTTGGCCGTATTTTCGCTAGCCCTAGCAGAATACGAGCGCTAACTCGCTAATTACGCGAAGTAGCATTTAAGCTGAGCTAGGGACCATTTCTGTCTCATGCGGGGATATTCATGTTAGTTATTATCTGTTTACTGTATCATGTATTACTGACAACCGGGTTTCATTTCAAGTTTTCCTTCTCTACCCAATGGATCGTGTTGCGAAAGTGTTCCCTTAGTCGCCTATTACGACGCCGACGCCCTCAGGATGTATTGGGGTGGCGACATTTTGTACTCTTTCCCGTCACCACACGGGGTGACGAACCTTTTGCCCGTATTACAACTGGCTGACTAATGTAACATCGTTTGCGTTTCATAAGAGAAAGAGTGAGAATGAAACTACTACGGGGACCTTTTTCCATGGGCAAGAAAGGGAATTCTTATTACTTTTTCATAGATTTTTTTAGCTATAGATAATAGCTATTAGAAAATGTGTTAGGGGCAACAAAGTCTATGTACTAAAAGCGTTTTTCGTAGGATGTGTCAAAGTGAGTCGGTGGGGGTGGCCTCTCAGAATTTGGTAGATCTCATTTTTTTTTATACTACTTAGGTGGCAGACAAGCTTACGGCCCACCGGAAGGTTGGTAACCGTAGCCTATAGACGTTTGCAACACCAGAGGCGCTACACACGCGCTGCCGACCCGGGCGCAGGTTGTGACGACCCGCAGTTGAAATTTTTCAAGCCGCCCTCGAAGGCCTTCAACTTGGCTTAACGACTGTCATTTTACCGACAACCGGGACCAACGGCTTATCGTGCCTTCCGAAGCACGGAAACGCTCGTAAATAAATGTCACAAAGTGGTCCACGTGGTGGTCACCCATCCATGTCGGGCCATAGTAAATGTTGCTTACTTTACAGAACACTGAGTCCGCGGGGCTACGAGCGCTTCAAAAATATACCCCATATAGCCCACTTCATATACCCCACTCTACTTATAAAGATAAATGAAAACGTTTATTTTCTTATATTTACAGATTAAAAATCATCCCAGATGCTGTAAACAATGGAACAGTCACGGAGATGTAATCTTCTATGTGTTATAATTACTCTTAATTTGGGTAAGACTTTCTTCATTTTTTTACTTTTAGGATTCCGAACCCAAAGGCTAACGGGACCCTATTAGGTCCTGAGCCTACGCTGTCCGTGTATCTGTCCCTCACTAGTCTGTATCTCATGAACTGTGATAGCTTGACAGCTGAAGGCCTTCACAGATGATGTATAATTCTGTTGCCGCTATGACAACAAATACTTACTAAAATCCCGCCCCTACACGTCGACGTCTGTGTTTGTCAACTACTTAGGTTAAGTTATGTATTTGTAGTTCTAAGGTATAATACATCTATGAGCCGTAGAGTAAGTTAATAACACCTGTAACAGTCTCTAATGTTGCTTGAAAAAATCAAAAATTATAATTAATATAAAATCAGGAAAAATTATATTTAAGGGGGCTCCTATACAACAAACGTGATATTTTGCCGGAGTTCCTTGCGCCAAATTATCACAAACGAAACCCTATTGCTGAGACTCCATTCGTCCAGCTGTCTGTCTGTAACGAGCTGCATCTCATGTTCATATCATAAGGTGACGTTGTCGCCTCCACCCGCGGATCATGTCATGGGACTCTATAGAGTACAACTTATACATTCACTTACCTATATCTGTCCTTGTCTATAACGCAGGGTAGAGCGGTGTCAGAGCGAGAGGGCGCGATGCACCCCACCGCCAGGTGACGCTGTCGCCTCCACCCGCGGATCATGTCATGGGACTGTATAGAGTACAACTTGTACATTCACTTACCTATATCTGTCCTTGTCTATAACGCAGGGTAGAGCGGTGTCAGAGCGAGAGGGCGCGATGCACCCCACCGCCAGGTGACGCTGTCGCCTCCACCCGCGGATCATGTCATGGGACTCTATAGAGTACAACTTGTACCTTCACTTACCTATATCTGTCCTTGTCTATAACGCAGGGTAGAGCGGTGTCAGAGCGAGAGGGCGCGATGCACCCCACCGCCAGGTGACGCTGTCGCCTCCACCCGCGGATCATGGGACTCTATAGAGTACAACTTGTACATTCACTCATGTGTATCTGTCCTTGTCTATAACGCAGGGTAGAGCGGTGTCAGAGCGAGAGGGCGCGATGCACCCCACTGCCAGGTGACGCTGTCGCCTCCACCCGCGGATCATGTCATGGAACTCTATAGAGTACAACTTGTACATTCACTCATGTGTATCTGTCCTTGTCTATAACGCAGGGTAGAGCGGTGTCAGAGCGAGAGGGCGCGATGCACCCCACCGCCAGGTGACGCTGTCGCCTCCACCCGCGGATCATGTCATGGGACTCTATAGAGTCACGTGACTTCCTCGGGTAAGTAACATATATTTTACTATTTTTTTTCTGTAAATATTTTTAATTTAATTAATTGTTTAATGTATTTTTATTGTAACTTCATACTAAACTAGTAGACCCGCGCAACTTCGTTTGCGCCACATAAGAGAGTGTATTACCTGTTTCCGTCGTCCCCCGTTTTTGAAACATTTACTATTACTGCTCCGCCCCTATTAGTTGTAGCGTGATGCTATATAGCCTATGACACTCCACAATAACGTAGCTTTCTATTGGTGAAAGAATTTTTAAAATCGGTTCAGTAGATCCCGAGATTACCCCTTACAATTTAACAAACACACAAACTTTACTTCTTTATAATATTAGTATAGATAACAAAATTGTTCTGTATATGATAAAATTGACAACTACAGAAGGAAATCTACATACATTCACCGACACCAGATCAAAGGATTTTCATAGTAGTTTCAATACCTACTCGTTTATGCGCGAGTGTGCGTAGTCGAGGGTAGGTTTGAAAATAAAAGCAGGTACCTACATACGTGAGATTGCATTCTGTACCTTATTATTTTGCAACTACTTCGGTCTAATGAAGGTTTTAATACTATTCTGTCGTCAGCAGTGCAGGGGATAAGTATTAAACATTGTTATCGACCCTGGCCTGTCACGGTAGCCAGCATTCATCACAGGAATAAATTGACAAAAATATAAAAAAGTTGTTATCTGACTAAGATTTAAGTTATTTATACATATAATTGCTTGCATTACAAGATTACTATCAAATTGAAGGTTTCAATACTATTCTTTCATCAGCAGTGTCTGTCACCGTCGCCAAGTTTCATCAAGAATAAATTAAATAGTAGTTGTGTGACTAAGATTTACGATAATAATTATAAGTAATTGCTTGCATTACAAGATTACTGTAGTGTGTTAATAAACCAAAATTCGTTATCAAAAAGTGAAAGCAGCAACACCATCGCTCCTTTCACTTTTGTCGCCACCCCAAAAATATGTTTACCCCATGGCCAATAGATGTTTCACATTAAAATCATTCAGGTCTCACGCAATCAATTTTCGCCTTTGATAAGATGAAAACAGTGTTTTCTTTGGTTTGTCAGCGGGGTGCCGGCGCACCAGTTGTCGGCAACACGGTTGCTCAGCTCACCTGACCCATCAAGACACCATCTCGATGAGTCACACGGTAAAATTATTTATTTTCTTCTTAGATAGATAGGTAGTAAATAAAACATGTTATAAATTACTGTGAAACAGAATTAATAAGAATAAGGGTCTCGACTCATCGTATCGTTTTCTTCCAGTGTCGGTGTCTAGGTCCATGGGCTCCCAAAGCGCATACATTTTTCAAAAATTTGAAAAACGCCTGGTAGAGTCTACTTGTGATCCAAGTGCTGGAAGTTTTCTCGCTCAGCGAATAGATATTACCATTCCAAGGGGGAATTCTGCTAGTCTTTTGGGCACATATAACTATCTAAACTATGTAAACCTGAAATAGGGCTCCCGTGGTATTGTGCCCAAAAGAGTAGCAGCCTTCCTTCTTTAAATAACAATACGTATTCGCTGTGAGAAAAAACTGTCAGCCCTTGGGTCACCAGTCGACTCAGCTGGGCGCTTTTCAAATCCAACTCGTCGAGCGACAGTTGTAAGGCAGAGCAGTGACTGCTGTAGGCTAAGGGTAATCCCAGACAGCATTATTGTAGCCAGCGTATCGCTAACTTAAACTACACTCGAGAGCAATGAATCCGGGTCACTTAAAGAATCCTAAAAATCTCGGAAACTAAAAATGCTAGGTTAATGCAATAAATTGTATTTAATAGACAATGTAATACTCCTTAAATGAAGGTATTAAAACTTCTTAGTTATTGTAAAGTTATATCATAAAAAAATCAAATTTGAAAAAGGGCCACTTTCGAAGATGGAACTACGAAATTACAGCATTTGGTGTTGCTTTTGTTTGTAATCTGTCATTTATGTGGGTACATAAACCATGTTGATAGTGCTCTATATTCATTAATCAAGCTGAAATTATGTCGCTTACGCCTGAAGAATGCACCAGAATACTTACAATGCTGGAAACCGGCCGGAGTCAGCGCATACAGCCAGGACTGTCGGTGTGTCGCTGTCAACAGTACAAAGAGTTCTCCGACGTTACGAAGAAACTGGTTCTAACCTACGCAGACCAGGAACGGGCAGAACCAGGTGTACCACAGCACGAGAAGACCGATACTTGGTGAACACCATGCTTCGAAATCGCTTTCTCACAGGAACTGAACTCACCAATCAGTTTCGACGCCTCGGAGGAAGTAACCCAAGTGCATGGACAGTAAGACGTCGGCTTGCTGAATCTAACTTAAAACCCCTTAGACCTGCAAACGGCCCTAAACTGGAGCGTGGGCATCGTATTTCGAGACTAAGGTATGCCCAGAGCCACGTAAATTGGAGTATTGAAGATTGGTCAAAAGTTATGTTCTCCGACGAATCAAAATTTATGCTCTACAAGCACGATGGAAGACACAGAGTGTATCGAAGACCAGGGGAAAGATTCAAGCAAGCATGCATCGAAGAAAAAGTAGCCTACGGTGGTGGGTCTGTACTTGTGTGGGCCGGAATTTCTTCTGAAAGTCGCACAGAGCTGGTGATCATAGAAAACGGCTCTTTAACTAGCGTAAGATATGTGGAAGAAATCCTCAATGATCACGTTGGTCCATTTATGGTCAATTTAGGTGAGGATGCTATATTTATGCATGACAATGCCCGACCTCATACAGGTAGGATTGTGAATGACTACCTTCAAGAGATGAACATTACTCGTATGGAGTGGCCAGCGCGCAGCCCGGATATCAACCCGATCGAGCATGCTTGGGACGAGCTAGGCAGATGCGTAAAACAACGAAACCCTCCCCCAATCACGCTTCGTGAGCTCAAAATTGCTCTCACAGAGGAATGGGAGAATATTCCCCAAAATCGTATAAGGAACTTGGTGTACAGCATGCCAAACCGCGTAAACGCAGTAATGGAAGCACGAGGAGGCAATACGAAGTATTAAAATTCAAGAAAATCGTAATAAAGTTCAAAAATTTCATGTTTCCTATTTTTGTTTTAAGGAGAGATCAGCAGTTTTTTCTTTAAGTAATTTTGTGTTAATAAAATGTATGGTGACTCATATTTTTTTTACTTTCATTTAAGGAGTATTACATTGTCTATTAAATACAATTTATTGCATTAACCTATCATTTTTAGTTTCCGAGATTTTTAACATTCTTTAAGTGACCCGGATTCATTGCTCTCGAGTGTATTAATGAGACTTCGCCGTCCGTCCGTCTTTCCGTGTTAGCTAGAGAGCTGAAATTTTCTATTTCTGTTGCCGCTAAAAGTGAAGAGGAAGAAATAGTGGGGCGGAAGGGGTCTCCCATACAACAAACATGGTTTTTGCGCGCAATTGGCCGGTTTTTATTTTCTAGTTCCCAAACTAGGCATGACTGTTTTATGGGAACCAGATGTGAAAAGATTATCCGACGGCCGATGGAGCAAACAGGTTCTAGAGTGGAAACCGCGAGTCGGCAATCGTGGGGTAGGACGTCCACCCGCCAGATGGACCGACGACCTGGTAAAGGCCGCAGGCTGAGACTGGATGCGGAAGGCACAAGACCGTGTATTGTGGCGTAAATTGGAAGAGGCCTACGTCCAGCAGTGGACTGCTATAGGCTGTTTTGATTGATTGATTGATTGATGGTGAGAAAAAGAGAAATGGAATAACAGTGTCAATGTATATGCCTTTCCAGAAGTACATATATACCCGTTCTCGGAGGAGTTCCGAGGAGGGTCGGGCCGCAACGGGACGCTGCGGTGGGGCGCCCGCTTCGGACCTGCCCACCGGCCCCCCGCCGCCGGTCTCCTCGCCTGCTTCCGGGCCTGCCGGTCCAGGCTCGACCAGTACCTCGCAAGGAGAAAGGTAACCCCTCCTGCCCTTAGTTTACTTCAAGAAATAAATCCGATCTTCAAAAAGCTCCACGGAGGGTCGAGCGAATACAGTGATTCCTTTCAAGCCTACCGCTCCAGGCTCGACCACTACCTCGCAAGGAGAAAGGTCACCCCTACTACCCTTAGTTTCTTTCTAGAAGTATATCTGTTCTTCAAAGAGTTCCGCGGAGGGTCGAGGAAAACGGCCTGCATGACTGCTTCCGACCTTGCCGCTCCGCTTCGCACGGAGAAAGGTAAGGCCTACTGACTAAACTAAGTTTACTTCAAGAAGCATACCCGTTCTTTAAAGAGCTACCCGTCAAATTTTGACATAACGAAGTGCGGCGGTCCTCCACCACCACGCCGGCTTTCTCGAATGCTTCTGGGCCTGCGGCTGAAGACTTGCACGGAGAAAGGTTAGACCGCAACACAAGTGTTCTGAAGAGCTCTTCAAACTAATACCGTCTTTTCTTTTCGGCGCCGAACAACGCGTACTGGGCACGGTAAGTTAACTCAAAAATGCAACAAAAAGCTATCCTAAGGTAAATTAACTCAAAAATGCAACAAAAAGCTATCCTAAAAGCTACAATCCTTCCAGATCGAGCGAGGGGTCCGCCTCTACGGACAGAACGAGCAGCGGCTCGCAGTGAAGGTGTGGCTCTCTGCACTGCGCGGGGTTCGACACCGGAGTGACAAGTTCGCGCTGTTGGGCCACCTGTACCAGGCCTATATGGACTTTGGGAAGTATCGGTAAGACTATGATGGTTTATAGATGAGGAAATCACCTTAGATTTTATGCCAGAGTTGAACCAACTAAAACGTTTCCCAACTATCCGTTAAGCCCTCGTAAGGAGGTTTCCTGATGGACTTTGACTACCACCGCGACTTCGACCATGGATTATGTGCTATCCCGCGTCTTTGGAGTCCGCGTGGGTGGTATCCCCTCTTGGGCCTCTTGTGGCGTGAGGTGTGGTGATCTCAGGTCACGCTGCCATTTCGGGTCTGAAGACCATGATGTTCCATAACTCTGTTTCTGTTTATTTAAATCCAGTGTAAAGTAACGCGTGCTGGGCATGTACTTATACAGAAATGTGCTATTCGCGTTATTGATTGTTCTGAGATCGTAAAAAGTCTTCAGCCGTTGTCATGTGGCAAAACTAATTTGTGGCAAAATTATAGCGTAGCTGGCGGCATTCTACCGAATCTATCACGGCAAATGTTCTGATGAGTTCTTCAGTCAAATCTCTGCCTCCCTTTTTCGATCCTCCTCAGCCAGAACTGAGTGATTCTAAAAATTGTTTCTCTGACGAATCATGGTCACGTGGGTAGCTCTATGGGCGCACTTGTCTCCCTTCTTTTGCAACCACGGTCTCTTCAAGCGGAGTGGGAATAGATACTGTTACAATGGCCTTCCATCAAGCAAATGCAAGCATTTACCTTGAATTAAACCGAAACCTAGACTATTTTTATCCCGGAAACTAGTTTCAGTGGAAATTGAGACCGGGAAAGCTTTATCACAGTTCAATTTTGTTGCAGAGAGTCGTTGGATTTCGCGAACCGTCAACTAGGCATATCTGAGGAGCTGGATTCTGCGCCCATGAGAGCTGAATCATATCTGAACTTGGCGCGAGCTCATCAGACCTTGGGAGGACTTGATAGGTAACGGAATACTATTCATACTGTCGTTATGAAACTAAAGCAGATAAGTAATTTGCAAACGCAATTCATAGTTTTCAGTAGGTACGGAAATGTGTTTACATTTCTTCAAAAGGGGTCTTAGAAGGTTTTTACAGGGTCGGTAACGCGAGTGTGGCGCCTCTGGTGTTGCAAACGTTCATAGGCTGCGATGATCACCAGTCCTTCTAGTGGTCCGTATACTTGTCTGCCACCATAGTAAATAAAAAAAAACATAGATGCTATGTCAGACTCTTCTCGACTAAAACCACACGGTGTCTTCAGCTGCCTTTGGCTGTGAGCCCATTTTAAGCCCTCGGAACGATTTTCCAGGATGAGTAGGTATTGTCCATACTAGGTAATAGGTATATCATGCAACGGTGGGCAGTCGGGTTGGTACAGGGTTTTGTTTGGAGTTCTCTTTATCTGAGCCATGAGTTCGTCCGTTAGTCAGCAGTTTAGGCTGGTCTGGATCCAGAATCTTGATAGGTTCCCAAACAAGATCCAACTTCTCTTTAAAAGTTTGTTGAAAAGAAATGACAAGTGATTTAATTTCCAACTTTTACCTCTGACTGGGCTTCCTCGGCATGGAAGTAGGAGCGGGTTCGAATTCTGCTCATGGCATTTTGGCATTTTTACCCCATTAAAATGATGATTATCTACACGTTTGCAGAGCCCTATCATACGCTCGTCAAGCTCTATACAACGACTGCGGTGGAGGCTCCACGGCTGGTTGCGTGCATCTCACTGTGGCTGCCGTAAGCCTGGAACTGGGCGCCTTTTCGAAGGCTATGGATGGTTTCCAGAAGGCTCTGGCAGTGGCGCAAGCTCAGAACGATAATACGCTGTTGTTGCAGGTCGGTATAAATACTTCATACACGTACAGGTACAAATTTTCCCCTCCAGGTTGTATCAGAGGTTTTTTAAGTATTGAAAACCTCATGGATGCTCGGACTCCTTTGGTTAAAACCATTCGGTGCACTTTCAACTGTCTACCGGAAAGGAGCCCCGGGTGCGTCCTTGGAAGGTAATCAGTTCTGGATTCTTCCTCCAGAGACAAACTTTGACTGAGGTATTGTCGTAGAGGGGGGTTCGAATGTTATCCCGTTATATCTTTGTGGGGGGCAATAGCAGCCTGCGGCAACTCCGCCGACTGCAGAACTTGGGAGACAAATTTCTTTCCCATTTCCTCCCCTCCAAATATCACTGGTTTATGCCAATTCTCCTAGAAGACCCTCCCATAGAGACAGTTGAGACTCTGGTCTCACCGTCACCGGTACAAAGTAACCCCAATGAGCACTGGGACCCTGCTCACCGACGGAGAACACAACCCCGCACGGAGCCAGGTTACTATTACCGCGGTCTTCTGCAGGACGAAGGTACTGCCCCAGGCGGGCTGCTCACCGAACGGAGTACCGTTATGCCCTTCCTCCTAATGTGGGCTTTTTCGTTAATCCCTAAGATATTGAATCTTAGGAATCTACTTGAAGAAGCCACTACTGTACCCTCAGGGTGTAACGTTAGCTCCATGAGAAGTAACGCATATCCCCTCAACCCCGAGGGGTTGATTATACGGTACCAGCGTTGTGAGTACGTAAAGAGCTATTCGGTGTGAAATACTTATTTCTTCCACGCTTGTACAAAGTCTTTGTGTTTAATCGGTTTATGGGGGGGGGGGTCTTGGTGGTTGGTTACAAGGTTGTCTAATGTTGTTTAATACTGCCCCTTTTGCAAAGTTCGTGACAAATTACTGTACACGAATTTTTTGGCGAAATATTAAAGTTCATTCTAATATTAAATTTATGTTCCTACACAGGTGTACGTAGGCCTATCGGAACTATGGCGACGACTCCGCGACACAGAACGAGCCGTCGCTTGCGCCGCTAGGGCTTGTGACTTAGGCCGGGGCCCTCGGGCCGCAGACCTCAACACTCGCCACCATCGCATCGCGCTACTGCAAATGGCTGCTGCTCTGAGAGCTCGCGGCGAACTTGGAGATGCTCATGACTATTGTAACGTAAGGACTTGCAGTTTTCAGTTTATATATATTTATTTATTTTACACTTTATTGTACGCCAAGTAAATTTTTATTTGCAAGATTTATATTTCCACAAAACGGCACGGAAAGGACCACAATGTGTGACCGGTAGAACTCTTCGACAGGAACATCGCTTCGCGCTTCCCGAGAAAAAACCCACGCGTCCAAAAAAAAAAATTAAAAGAAAAATATAGTACATACATTCCGTACAAGTAGCTGTATAATGGGCGGCTTTATCGCTATAAAGCAATTTCTACCGGGCAACCTTTGAAAGGAGAAAGTTAGTCGGAGGTAACGAGTGATAGTTATATACTCTCATATCAATGCGTAAGAAGAAAAACACACACACACACACGCACATAGACACACATACGCACAAACACATTGCCTATTCAGAGACTTGCGGACGCAAACGCTCAAACACATACACTAAAAAGAAAAAAAGAATGAAAGAAAGTCATTTATTAAACACACAAACACTGCACACTAAAACTTCTAGTCTTTGCTTAAAGTATCCTACCATACCTATAGAAATTTTCTAGTCTTAGCGTCAAACCATACCGGTCTATAAAAATTACAAAAGTAAGGCAACATAATATATATGTATGCCACTAATTTGTCAATACAGAATGTGTGTGCCAAAAAGGCCGCAGTTCAGCTAATGCTACAGATATTATATCCGCAGCGCTGATCTTCCACTGCTGCCAGAGATACTAGGGAGCTACACAGTGGGCATTATTTTACAAGCATCTACGTTTACAGCTCAATATCGCGTATAGGTACCATATTCAGTGATTCCATGCACAACACAGGGTAAGACAAGGAGATAACTCAATTAATATGCAAAGGTCACGTCAGTCACGACTCACGACTGAATATAAGTAACTTCTTAGCTTTTACAAATTTTCTATACTTAAGTATCAACCAGTCCACAGAGAAGCCCCTAGGAGAAAAACACGTAGTTCAACACTACAACAGTTCCAACATGATTACGATGTTACGAATTTTCATGAACTATTGGATCGTTTATAGTTTGTTTAGAAAATGACTGCACACTATTTAGTCGTCAAAGAGAAGGCAAAATGTTGTTCCAGATCTTATTTGCCGTATACCTGAAACTACCCTGAAGGCAGCGGTTTTATGCAAGGTCACAGCAGATTTATCCGCGTCGTTCTTAAAGAATATTTCCTACCCGAATGAATAATAAGCCGATGGCCCTCGGGCTGCAGACCTCAATACTCGCCAGCATTGTATCGCGCTACTGCAGATGGCTGCTGCTCTGAGAGCTCGTGGCGAACTTGGAGACGCGCATGACTATTGTAACTTAAGGGTAATTTTGTCAGTCTGATTTGTGAACCTATTTGTTTTTTGTGACTAAATATGGTACAGAGATAGAGCTTGGCAAAGGACCTCAGCTAACCTTTGTCCTTAGTAGGAATAGAAACTAGCGACCTACATTTTCGTGGTTAGGTGTTTTAACCACTCTAGACCATAGAGGCCAGTCACGTGTGAAAATCGTCATAGATATAGCGTCTGTAATATTTTTCACACGTAAGAAAAACGTCTGAAGTAGGCTCCCGACCTTCTCTATACCTTTAGAAGATTGTTTAATGTTCCAGGAGGCTCTAAGACTGGCAGCAGTGGCCGGAGACCAGGGTTGCTACGCTCGCGCCGTGAGGATCGCCGGCGACGTGTACAGGAGGAAATGTGATGTGGGGAAGGCGCTTAGGTAAGGCATATCTAGCTATTTTCTGAAATGAAAACTTTTAATGGCGCAATCAATTAAATCAGCCTATAGGAGTCCACTGCTGGTCTTACGCCTTTTCCTGTTGAGGCCACAATACAAGGAAGACATTAGATGACGCGGTAGACATTTTTGTACTGGGAAAAACATTCGCAACACTACGCTTACCGACGGGTTTTGACGACCTATTGAAGAAGTTTTGCAAGCCACCTGTCGTTTTTTAAGGTTGTAAACTTGGCTTAAAAACTATCATGTTATTGTCAACCGTGACCTACGATAATGCCTTTCGAAGCACGGAAACGCTCACAAATAGTTGTCACATAGCACAGGGTGGAAACTCCAGCTTGAATGTGTGCGTGTGACCAATAATGCTAAGTAAATGTTCCCTCAACACGTCCGTCAACTATAATGACAGCTGTGGCGCGGCAGGGAGTTGCCGATCTGTATGTAAAACTATTATGTTATCTTTGCACAAAGTGGCCATGTGATGGTCATCCATTCAAGGATCGGCTAAAGCGAGCGAATACACTTACCATTGTGCAACCAAGTCAATACTTTCTTCATTTCAGACACTACGAAGTAGCAATGGGTGCAGGACAGTCCCTCGGCGACCGTTTAGCCCAAATGGAAGCTATGGACGGAGCGGCAAGATGTCTGGAGGCGTTACGGCTTCAAGGCCGAATCTGCAACTGTAGACCGTTGGAGTTTAATACTAGGTTGTTGGAAGTCGCCACATCTGTTGGTTCTAAGGTTAGTAGTTCTTCCAATATCCATGGTGTGCAAGGAGTTCTATAGGATGGTAAAGGGTTTAAGAGGATGGAAAAGGTTCAATAGGATGCGAAGGTTCAACATGATGGAAAGGTTTAATAGGTTGTAAGTGATTCAAAAGATTGTAAGTGGGTTAAGGTTGCAAAGGGTTCAACAAAACGTCAGGATATTACCAACATTTTTAGAGGTCTAGTTAAGTTTACCTACCAGTGATGCACCTCTTGAGCACAGGTCGAGACAGAATATATAGCTTAAGGGTCTATAAAAGGGTAAGGTTTCTAATAACGCAAAAAAATGCCACGTAAGTGTACCCCCAAGCTCAAAGGTGAGATTTTCAAGTCCCGTGGCTATTCTTCAGTCGTTTAGATAATAGGTATAGGGATCGGCAATTTGTAAACCGCTAGAGTTCATTACTAGGTTGTTGGAAGTTGCCACGTCTGTCGGGCCTTAGGTAACCTAATGAAAATATTTAAGTACGTCGCCAATATAACGCCTCCCGCTAATAGAAATTCAAAGCAATTTATATTGGGGCTACTATCACAGCCCACAATACTAATGAGTTGTGGCATATTAAAAGGAGAGAAGTAAGTTAAATTCGAACAAATACATCGAACGAGGTTTGAATGTGAGAAAGCTCAGTGTCTGCGAGCATCTACAATCGGGGCACGCATACTGGTGGAGTTTTAGTTTATAGTACTAAGTGTAAATATGTAGTGCACAAAAAGATAAGCCCGCCGAGTTTCTTGCCAGGGCACCGATTCTCGCTTCACACGAATTCATGTCGTGGACGGAAATCGGCGGGTGACGCGTCGCCTGTCTCATATTTAGGAACGGCGAACATGAGACGGACGACGTTTCACCCGTAAATTTGCGTTCACGCATTTACGTCGTGTGGTCGAGAATCGGCGCCCTCTGTCTCATATTTAGGAACGGCGAACATGAGACGGACGACGTTTCACCCGTAAATTTGCGTCCACGCATTCACGTCGTGTGGTCGAGAATCGGCGCCCAGTTCTTCTCAAGCGGGCCGCGTTCCGAACTGGTGGTACTATTTGCATTGTATTCATTGACGTGTCGCAAGTGCCTATGTATTAGGATAATGCGAAATAAATGTTTTTTGACTTTGACCAAAGTACTAACTGGAATGGAACATCTGTAATTTTCTTCAAATGTTTGTGGTCTGTGAGAGTGACTCTTAATTCGCTTGATGTTATCTGTGTGACTTTACATCACAATCACAAAATGTGCACTTACATAATATGGTGCAAAAATCTTTTTTAACATTCCACAGATGCTAGTCCGTCGCGTCCGCCTCCGTCTCGCAGACATCTACACGGGCCTGGGAGACAACGAGGCGGCCGCGCGACAAAAGCGGGCGGCGGTCGCCTGGGCCGCCCCCACGTGTGCGCGGTGCAGGGAGCCCCTGGCAGACCGGCCTGAGCCGTTAGCTGCGTTACCTTGTGCTCATATCGTACATCATGCGTGAGTGGATTTTACTTAAGCATTTGATTCTCTTACAACGCACTCGCCTACACTGTTGGCCAATATACAGGGTGGAATTTAAAGACTAGTTGGAGGGAAAGTACCCTTAATATTGGTAATGGCAAGTTTTGCTGAAATGAAACATTCCTTTATTTTCGAAAGTAAGTAAAACTGCATTTATACATTTTTGAAAAATCACCTGCTTGAGCCGGGAATCGAACCTAGGAGATGTGAAAAAAAATAACACCTGTATTTTATGATACCAACCGAAAGAATCTTTAATAAGGAACAATTTCTTTATAACAACATAGTATCTTAAATTAATGGAAGCCCAAGTAAAATATGTTTTTATTGTAAAGCTTACTCACTATTGAATATTAAGGGTACTTTACCTTCAACTACCGTCTTTAAATTCCACCCTATAGTTACTGTGGTTCATCGAGTTATGTAGCTCGTGCAGGGAGCCTTTAGCAGACTGGCCTGAACCACTTGCTGCATTACCTTGCGCTCATATTGTTCATCATGCGTAAGTTGTTTGCTTTTTATTTTACACAGGCTTTTGATACTGTATCGCAGTCCTTACTATGTATTTCAGTTAATTTTAAGTAGGCTTTCTTCTCTCGCTCACACGTTCAAATACAGACACTGTGGTCGATCGAGCCCATTAGCTAGTTTCTGGCGTCTTTCGGTTATTTACAAAATGTCCCCATGAGTGTGCAGGGAGCCTCCAGCAGACCGACCTGAACCGCTGGCCGCGTTACCTTGCGCTCTCATATCGTTCATCATGCGTGAGTTGACTTTACATAAGCATTTGATAAAGTATCGCAGTCCTTACTACGCACTCTATGTACTATGTACCCCATCGGTCCAAATATAGCAACTGGGGTCCATCAAGTTCTTTAACTAGTTCGTTACCTCTTTCCGACATAAACACGAGGAGGACTGCGCGGTGCAGGGAACCTTTAGCAGACCGACCTGAACCGCTACCCGCGGTACCTTACGCTCATATCGTTCATCATGCGTGAGTTGATTTGTGTTGAGTTTAGATAAGCATTTGATACTGTATCGCAGCTCTTACTGTGTATATTCTAGATGACTTTAGGTAGGCTTTTGATTCTTTAGCGCATGTTGAAATACAGACACTGTGGTCGATCAAGCCCATTAGCTAGTTCCTGGCGTCTTTCGGTTATTTACAAAATGTCCCCATGAGTGTGCAGGGAGCCTCTAGCAGACAGACCTGAACCGCTCGCCGCGTTACCTTGTGCTCATATCGTTCATCATGCGTAAGTAGATTTAGATAAGCATTTGATACTGTGTCGTAGTCCTTTTTGTGCCCTCTGCATACTAACATAGTTTTTTAAAGACCACTGCGGTCCATCGAGTTTTTTAATTAGTTTAAGAGCCAGACCTGCCAAAGCTACTCGCCGTATTACCTTTCGCTCACATCGTTCATTATGCGAGAGTTGATTTTAGATAGGCTTTTGATACTGTAGCGCACGTTCAAATATAGACACTGCGGTCAATCGAAGCCATTAGCTGGTCTTTCCAACATTTAGACAACGCATGTGTGCGCGGTGCAGGGAGTCTCTAGCAGACCGGCCTAAACCGCTCGCCGCGTTACCTTGCGTTCATATCGTACATCATGCGTGAGTTTATTGCTTTGCTTTTACGGGTCAGTCCATATATGCGATCCATCGAGCTCTATAGCTAGTGCAGGGAGCCTCTAGCGGACTGACCTGAGCCACACGCGGCTTTACCTTTTGCTCATATCGTTTATCATGCGTAAGTTGATTGCTTTTGACTACACACAAGCTTTTGATACTGTATCGCAGTCCTTACTGTGTATTTCTGTTGACTTTAAGTAGGCTTTTGATACTGTATCGCACTTTCAAATATAGACACTATTGTTATACAGATATATTAGTGGACCCTCGCGTCTTTCCCACATATCATCTGTTCGTGCTGCAGGAAACCTCTGAACCGCTCGCAGCATTACCTTGTGCTCATATCGTACTGTGTATTGTAGATGACTTTAGGTATGCTTTTGATACTGTAGCGTACGTTCAAACACAGACACTGTGTTCGATCAAGCCCATTAGCTAGGTTCTGGCGTCTTTCTGTTACTTACTAAATGTCCCCATGAGTGTGAGATGCAGGGAGCCTCTGGCAGACCGACCTGAACCGCTCGCGGCTTACCTTGCGCTCATATCGTTCATCATGCGTAAGTTGATTTGTGTTGACTTTAGATACGCATTTGATACTGTATCGCAGCTCTGACGCTCTGAGCATTTGATACTGTGTATTGTAGATGTAGATGACTCTAAGTAGGCTTTTGATTCTGTAGCGCATGTTCAAATACAGACACTGTGTTTGATCAAGCCCATTAGCTAGGTTCTGGAGTCTTTCCGTTATTTACTAAATGTCCCCCTGAATGTGCGGTACAGGGAGCCTCTAGCAGACCGACCTGAACCGTTGGCGGAATTACCTTGTATTCATATCGTTCATCATGCGTAAGTTGATTGCTTTTGACTTCACACAGGCTTTTGATACTGTATCGCAGTCCTTATTGTGTATTTCTGTTGCCTTTAAGTAGGCTTTTGATCGCACGTTCAAATATCTACGTTCTATCACCGCACCGCTCGCCACAGACAGGGAGTTCATCCTCACACTCTGCGTCCGGAGCGTTCCAGCACGATTAGATCCGATTGGGGTTTTCTTCCGCGCACGCTTAGGTTGTGGAATGATCTCCCTGCCTCGGTTTTCCCAAACACCTACAGTATGGGGTTCTTCAAAAGGGGTCTTAGAAGGTTTTTACAGGGTCGGCAGCGCGAGTGTGGCGCCTCTGGTGTTGCAAACGTTCATAGGCTGCGGTGACCACCGGTCCTTTTGGTGGGCCGTATGCTTGTCTGCCACCTTAGTGGTATAAAATATATATATATATATATATATATATATATATATATATATATATATATATATATATATATATATATATATATATATATATATAGAGATACTGTTGTCGAATGAGTCCATTAGTTAGGCCCTCGCGTCTTACCGACATCCCATCTGAACGTTCTGCAGGAAGCCTCTAGCAGACCGACCTGAGCCACTAGCCGCGTTACCTTGTGCTCATATCGTTCATCATGCGTGAGTTGATTTGTGTTGACTTTAGATAAGCATTTAATACTGTATCGCAGCTCTTACTGTGTATTACTGTTGACTTTAGGTAGGCTTTTCTCACTTTTGGTCGATCCAGCCCATTAGCTAGTATCTGGAATTTTTCCATTATTTACTAAATTTACCCATGAGTGTGCGGTGCAGGGAACCTTTGGCAGACCGACCAGAACCGCTACCCACGGAACCTTACGCTCATATTGTTCATCATGCGTGAGTTTATTCCTGTTGACTTTAGATAGGCATTTGATACTGTATCGCAGTCCTTACTATGTATTTCTGTTGACTTTAAGTAGGCTTTTGATACTGTATCGCACGTTCAAATATAGACACTATTGTTATACAGATATATTAGTGGACCCTCGCGTCTTTCCCACATATCATCTGTTCGTGCTGCAGGAAACCTCTGGACCGCTCGCAGCATTACCTTGTGCTCATATCGTACTGTGTATTGTAGATGACTTTAGGTAGGCTTTTGATTCAGTAGCGCATGTTCAAATACAGACACTGTGTTCGATCAAGCCCATTAGCTAGGTTCTGGAGTCTTTCCGTTATTTACTAAATGTCCCCATGAATGTGCGGTGCAGGGAGCCTCTAGCAGACCGACCTGAATCGCTCGCCGCGTTACCTTGTGCTCATATCGTTCATCATGCGTAAGTAGATTTTAGATAAGCATTTGATACTGTGTCGTAGTCCTTGTTGTGCCCTCTCCCTACATAGTTTTTTTAAAGTCCACAGCGGTCCATCGAGTTCTTTAATTAGTTTAAGAGCCAGACCTGCCAAAGCTACTCGCCGTATTACCTTGCGCTCGCATCGTTCATCATGCGAGAGTTGATTTTAGATAGGCTTTTGATACTGTAGCGCACGTTCAAATATAAACACTGCAGTCAATCGAAGCCATTAGCTGGTCTTTCCAACATTTACATGTGCGCGGTGCAGTGAGCGTCTGGCAGACTGGCCTAAGCCGCTCGCGGCTTTACCTTGTGTTCATATCGTACACCATGCGTGAGTTGACTTTACATAAGCATTTGATACTGTATCGCAGTCCTTACTACTCACTCTGACTCATTTTTTTATTTTTTTTTTATTTACCATTTCACAAAATCATTATACTATAACCATACATATTGCATTTGTAAACCACAGAGGTTTGTAGAAAATGCAACAGACGCTACTGCAAGCGAAGTCGATAAAAACAATTAAATATACATAAGTTGTTCTAACACTCATACACACAACAAAATAAAACTATTTTCATTATGCCTAACGTAGGTCCCTTAAAATAATTATTCTTCGATTGGTCTATACAAAACCACAGTGGTCCATCGAGTTATTTGGCTTATAGCCAACATCTACAAAGGCCCCCACGTGTGCGCAGTGCTGGGAGCCTATGAAAGACCGACCTGAAACGCTCGCCGCGTTACCTTGTGCTCATATGGTTCATCATGCGTAATTTGTTTGCTTTTGACTTTACACAGGCTTTTTGATACTGTATCGCAGTCCTTACTGTGTATTTCTGTTGACTTTAAGTAGGCTTTTGATCGCACGTTCGAATAACTGTTGTCGAATGAGTCCATTAGTTAGACCCTCGCGTCTTTCTGACATCCCATCTGAACGTGCTGCAGGGAGACTCTAGCAGACCTCTCAGAACCGCTCGCGGCCATACTTTGCGCTCAAATCGTTCATCGCGCGTGAGTTGACTTTACAAAAGCATTTGATACTCTATCGCAGTCTTTACCACGCACCCTGCGTACACCGTAGCCACTACGGTGTAGAAAGTTCTTTAGCTAGTTCAGAGAGCCTCTAGCAGACCAGCCTGAACTGTTGGGAGTCCTGGGACCTGTTGGGAGTCCTGCGACATTCTTCGGAGGGCTTACCCGGGGCTCCCAACCATAGGCTGTTGGGCGTTACGTGAGGTTTTTTAGTCGGTAGGAGTCCGACATAACATCCATTAGGATTTTCCCTCACGTAACCAAAGAAAAAGACCAGCCTGAATCGCTCACCGCGTTCCTTTGCGCTCATTTCGTACATCATGCGTATGTTGACTTTACTTAAGCATTTGATACTGTATCCCAAGCCTTACTATGCTTTCTATGTACCCTCTCGGTGCAAATATAGCCACTGCGATCCATCGGATTCTTTTGCTAGTAGCTGATATCTACACAGGTCTCCAATTGTGTGCGGTGAATTTTATTACCTTGCGCTTATATCGTTCATGACATGTAGGTTGATTTCTGTACTTTAGGCCTTTGACGTTTATACATATAGCGTGGTTCTCATCACGCAGTCTGCCTTCCCCGCCGGTCCATAATGGATGAATGAACAAAAAAAATTGTTGAGTTACAGCCACTGTCATCGCTTTTTTTTTTACGTGTGGAAATCCAACATGGATGCAAAGCCGGACTCCTACCGACTAAAACCATACGATTTCTTACAACTGTCTAATGCCGGGAGTCCCGGGTAAGCCCTCGGAAGGGTGTCCTGTGATCATAAGATTCACCAAGCGTGTTTAATTTTCGTGTTGACTTTTTACATCTTTATATTTTTACTGTGGGAGAACTCTCATTGAACTGTTCTTCGCTACTTAATTCAATTCAATTCATTTATTTAATTCAGGCTAAAAATATCCATACATTAGAAATTCATATAAAAATACCCATACATTTAAAAAAAAACATATTTACAAGTCACGTCAAATAAATCGTAGTAATAATAAATTAATAGGATAATACAATACCAGTCAGTCAAAGATTAAATTTCATTTATATAACACTAGCTGTTCCCCGCGGCTTCGACCGCGTAGAAGTCGTTATCGCGTAAAAGTCGTTATATCGTAAAATCATAACCCTCCTTTTGCGCAGTCGGGTAAAAAGTAGCCTATGTCCTTCCCAGGGCCTCGAACTATCCCTATACTAAATTTCATCTCAATCGCTCCAGCCGTTTAGGCGTGAAAGCGTAACAGACAGACAGACAGACAGACAGATAGACAGACAGAGTTACTTTCGCATTTATAATATTAGTAGGGATTCAATATAGTTCCATGTCAATAATGGTAATCTCAACATTGTACACTTATTGATGGTTTTTCATTCCCCAGCTGCATGCCAGAGACGTGCACTCGTCGGTCTACCCGCAGTATGGGCGGCGGCACGGAGTGCGCGGAGTGTGCGTCTCCGAAGGCGCCCCGGGCTCCGCCTCCCGCACCGCCTGCACCTAGGACTTTGCCCTCGCAGGTATAGTATACGTCTATACTTAGATTAATAATTTATTATTATTTACCTATTTATTTTCAGGCAACATGAGAAAAGTAACAGATCATATTTACTCATTCTACTGCCCATAGATACAGCTACGAATACATTTAAATATAATGTAGATACATAAAGATGTAGTGTTAGTATATAAAACCTTAACTATTCATTATTCATAAATAGCAATCATACTAATATTATAGACTAGCAGTCGTCAAGCGGTACTCTGCGTAGTTTCCATTCCCATGGGAATATATGGATTAAATACAACCTATATCACCCGGGGTTAGTGTAGCTTCCCAACAGTGAAACAGTTTTTCAAATCGGTTTAATAATTTCGAAGCCTGTACGATGCAAACAAACAAACAATCAAATTTTTCCTCTTTATAATATTAGTATGGAAGTTCTGAGTTATTAATGAACACACAGAGAATATATAATAACAACAGTATATGTACAGAACAGCTATTTCTTTTAAATTTATCTACCGAGAGATCGGAGACAACTTGAAGAGATAGGAAAAAAGTGTGTGCGTGTAACCTTTACTAGCGATTGAAGTAAAACTTCTTTGCCATTGACAGCATCAAACGTTATATTCATATCATTCATTCCAATTTTGAAAAATTCAAATAGTAAACGTTACTTCCATCAGAAAATAAATCTGAGTTACTGCCTAGTCGCGCCTAAAGAAGTTTTACTTTAAAAAACAAATAAAAAAAACTTGAGATGTGTCAAGGGACACCCGAATGGAACGAAGTTCCTTTCAATTAATTAGTGCAGGAATTGTAATAAAATTTTATTTTAATTTAAAAATTTTATTGTACAAAAACAAAAAAAAACAAAAACAAAAACGAAAACGAAAACGAAAACGAAAACGAAAACGAAAACGAAAACGAAAACGAAAACGAAAACGAAAACGAAAACGAAAACGAAAACGAAAACGAAAACGAAAACGAAAACGAAAACGAAAACGAAAACGAAAACAAAAACAACACCCCCCCCCCCTTTCCCCCTCCCTCCCTTCCCTATATTCTAAAACAAAAACAACACCCCCCCTTCCCCCCACCCCCCCTCCCTCCCCCATATTAAATACCCCCCCATATTGGTAATATGGGGGGATACCCCATATTAAAGGAGGGTAGAGGTACCTCTACCCTCCATACTATAGCAAAAACATATAAACGGCCAAATTGAGTAACCTCCTTTTTTGAAGTCGGTTAAAAAAGTGTCGTGACAATTTTTCGTAAGAATTTTTTCCGTCTAGCCCTAAATGTGTAAATAAAGGAATAGGATAGAACTTAATAACATACATACTAAATTAATCATGAATATGATTAACTAATGGATAAAAATGTAAAAGCACAATGAAATTGAAAATATAACGTGCCAAGCGCGAGTCGGACTCGCACACTGAGGGTTCCGTACCTAAAAATGCAAATATTTGTTGTACTAATCAAACCTTTGTTGTATGGTACTCCCCTCAATCCCCCCCACCCTTTTTTGATTTTAGTATTTGTTGCAGCAACCAAAATACATCATCTGTGAAAACCTCAGCTCTCTAGTTTCAGCCTCCTGACGGACAGACAGACAGACGTACGGCGAAGTCTCATGAAAAGGGCCCCGTTTTTACCATAAGGGAACGGAACCCTAAAAACAGAAATGATACTGCGGTGGCGCTTCAGAACGTTCATCGATACTATATACCTAAAGTCGAATTTTTAATTAGACGAATTCAGTTGACAGCAGCGAATGTCACTTCTTCATACAATGTTTCATAATTTGTATGAATAAGTGACATTAGCTGCTGTCAATTTACTTCGTCTAATTAAAAAATCGACTTGGCGAGGCCGCATCTGCGGTTGCGGTTGTGGCTGACAACCGCAGAACCGCTGATGAGGCCGCACTAGGTTGACTCCGCTCGAAAGCACAGATAACTAATAGTACTAACGTAATGACAGTGTGACCGAATTAAGTATTTTAATACTTTTCTGGTAATTTTATTGACTTTTACAAATATAGGTAAATATGACTACGGTGACCACAATTCATCAGGTAGGGCCGTAAGCTTGTCTGTTATCTTAATCCTGAAACACATCCACTGATTTAGTATGAGTGGACCATGGATTCAGTGCAGTGGTTCCGGATTTAGTATGAGTGGACCATGGATTCGGTGCAGTGGTTCCGGACCATATCAAACAGTCTGTAGAGCAATCCAGCGGAGATCATTAGTCATGTCGTGGTCTGCTTGTTTGCACATTGAATGTGGTCTGCTCTGCACCAAATCCGAACACGTGAACGGCTGGGCCGGACCAACTGACCGATCAAGATACACCACTAGAAACCGACTTTCTCGTTGCCGTATTTTTTTCTGATTTGATTTGATACTAACGATCGGACTACTTGGATTTTCTTTTTCGGATATTTTTGCCTTTCCTGCGCGTGGTACTACCTGTGGTACTACTGGTAGTACCACGAGTAAAAAAATTACCCGTGGTACTACCAAGTGGTCCCAGTAGTACCACGGGTAAAATTGAATTACCAGTGGTACTACTGGAACCACTTCGTCAACTTCACTGGATAAAAATAAATGAAGATCGATAAAAACAAATGAAGATCGATAAAACAAATGAAGCTTGGTGAAAACAAGTGAAGATCGATAAAAACAAATGAAGATCGGTGAAAACAAATGAAGATCTTTAAAACAAATGAACGTCAATAAAACAAGCGAAGATCGCGAAAACAAATGAAAATCGGTAAAACAAATGAAGATTGGTGAAAACAAGTGAAGATTGATAAAAACAAATGCACATCTATAAAAACAAATGAAGATGGGTAAAACAAATGAAGATTGGTGAGAACAAGTCAAGATCGGTGAATTCAAATAAAGATCGAAAAAACCAGATGAAGATGAATGTAAACAAATGAAAGTCTTGAAAAACAAGTAAAGATCGTGAAAAACAAATGAAGATCGGTAAAACTAAACGAAGATCGATAAAACAAATAAAGATCGGTGCAAACGAATGATGATATTTTGTAAAACGTGTGATTTGCGCAATTGCAATTAGTATGTCCTATACATATTAGCATACAACTGTAAATGTCAGGTAGTGGCCTTGAAGGAGCCAATAGTAACTAATCAGCCTCATCTGTTTTCCTAGCGGATTTCACGAAAGCGTAGTCAAAGATTGTATTTTGAGTTGTTGTTGTTGTTTCTGTTGCTGTTGTTGTTGTTGTTGTTGTTGTTGTTGTTGTTGTTGTCTAAGATTGTCTTTGATGTATGTTTACAAATAAAGCGTTGTCAATGACAAATGAACTATACATAGATGCACGATTCAAACCTAAACGTGGTAGATCATGGCGCTCGATGTAAAGAAAAAATGATCATTTTAATATCAAAGACCTACACTTTTATGATGCAATCTAGATAATAAACAAGTTTGTATAAAGATTGAATTTGTGCACAAAAAGTTATGGAGGTAATAAACAGTTAAATAAAGTTGGTTAGGAAGTAGAATAGTCATAAACAAAAACAACATCTAAACATAAATATAATGAAATGCTAAGGCTCTCTGCAGATTTTAAAATAAAGTACCAATAAGTAAAGATACATGAACTTAGTTCCTTTTTTGTATTTCCTGGGTGAAGATCCAGTAAGATATAAAAAAAAGACAAGATATAAAAAAATCTGGCGACAATTTAAATAGAACCTACTGATTGATTGCAATTTTCTAGCATAAATGCCCTTGAAAAAGTAGATCTTTTTTAACAATTTTAATTTTTGCTTGTACCTATCTTCACTTGTTTTTTCCGACCTTCATTTGTTTTCACCCACCTTCATTTGTTTTCACCCATCTTCACTTGTTTTTACAGACATTCATTTGTTTTACCAATCTTCATTTCTTTTCACAGATCTTCATTTGTTTTAACCGATCTTCATTTATTTTTGATCCAGTAGTACCACGGGTAAAATTGAATTACCCGTGTTACTACTGGGGCCACTTGGTAGTACCACGGGTAATTTTTTTACTCGTGGTACTACCAGTAGTACCACTGGTAGTACCAACTAATGGGTATACAGAATATACATATAAACTAATAACAACCGAACTAGTCAACAGAACAGGTGGGAGTAGACAGACATCACAGAGAATCCATTATAAAAACGGCTGCACGCGCAGTGTCTGCCTCTCTCGCTGTCTGCTGCCCTTCAGGTGATGTGCCATACACCATCTGCGCGACATCACTGGGTCTGGTGGTCTAGGACTTGAAGAACCCTCTCGTGCTCGTTATATGTTGTACTTGTAATATATCGATTCGCTATATGAGAATAAACGCAGATAACTGCAGTATTACTTCAACCCTATTGTTAATATGAAATATTATCTCCTTGGTAAATATAATCATAATCATATAAATATACCTATACTTGGACCGAGATAGGTGGCTGATCCGCCCCTCTCGTGCCACCCGTATACGTCGCCCGTGCAGGAAGCTGGCCAACCAGCGGCTAACTTAGTTATGGGACTCCAAAACAATATACGTACTAAACTAAGCCATTACAAAAATTAAGTATAATCATTAATGTAGTGTGTTTTCTATTCTATTCTAAATATTTGGTAGAAACTAAAAAACACGTTGTCGCAGACGTACTATATGCAGCAGACGCAGCTTAAGTTGGTTTAAGTACTCTGTGGTAAGCGGTTTAGAAATCAGTCGCGGTTAAAAACCGCAAGTGCGGCCGCTTGTACAGGGTTTCATAGGTTTTAAATTTTTGAGGTTAGAAACCGCCGAGAAAAAACGCAAATGCGGCCTCGCACTTAGACGGGGATACGACGCGACGCGGCTACGTGACCGATTCGATATAGCATAACCATACAACGTGGAGCTGCGCTAATTATGATTTTGTAATTTTTTTTTGTATATCGTTAATTTGTAATTCTGGGGTACTGTGCTACGCGGGCTCTACGCAGCGTAGCTACGTAGAGGTCTAGCACTGTTCGGTAGCTACATGGATACTACGCAATAGCTACGCAGACGCTACGGGGTGACCTGACTTGCTTGAAGCGACTGTCAATCTAAAGCATGTGCTACACGGTTTCAAACGGTGCGGCGGTGGTTTGAAACAGAAAATACTGATTTTCGCTTTGCCGGCTACACGGTTTAAAACGTGTTTGAAACCATCAGTGTTTTATACAACGTTGCGTGAATAGGACGTATCTACGCTCGCACCGTATATTCACTACAACAGCGTCATGGCACCTTACCTATCTAAAGAACAAAAAAATGGGGGTCTTGCTCTTTTGTGTGCATGAATATGGATGAAGCGATGATTAAAGGAGAGATTAACCCTTAGTATGTTGTATATTATATGAACTTAATTAACCTACTCCTTCTTTAGCGACTTTGATGACATTATTACTTTCTATCAAAGTACTTATATTATGATTACTAAAGTACTTATATCATTATTACTTTCTAAGAATGGATAAAGAAAGTTTTTACGAATTATTGTCCAAGGCGAGGCCATTTAAAGTTAAAAAGACAAACATGAGACCAGATATATCTGTTAGAGAAAGGCTTATAGAAATTCTTAGATTGTCTATCTTCTTTTTTGCGGACGCGGCGTTGGCCGTTGGGGTAATATTTTTTAATTTTGTGGCTAAAATATGCAAACTTGCATGTTAAGTCCCAAAGGCAGGGCAAGGCTCAAGAAGTTCTGTAACTACTTCTCGTTCTTTTTCTTCTGGTGCCATTTTGAGAACGTCGTCGTCGCGTGCGTCTGCCTGCGCTCACCGCTGCATCGACACTGTCGTTCGCGAGGTTTCAAACAAGCGGCTAGACGATTTCAAACAAGTTTTAAACCAACGCTTCTACCAGTGGTTTCAAACGCAAGCCTTTAAACGCCCTTGGCAGCAGCCAAGGGCGTTTAAAGGTCAACCGAAATTTGGCTAAAAACTACTATCTACACTGTTTTAAACCACTGTTTCAAACCACCGTTTGAAACCGTGTAGCACATGTTTTACTATCATAAAAGCCCCGCACGTTGATATTGCGCTTGGCGGCCATTTTGGTGACGTATGACCGTCGAGCCGTCAGTGCTAAAAAAAAATCCGTACGCAGCTTCGCGAGGCCAGCCCGCGCTCGCGCTACGTCACGATGACGTCACTTAGCTGTCATTATGACAAGGTTCCAGCGCAATACCAACTTGCGGGGCTCATACTTCTTACTAATCTTATAAATGCGACATTTTACCTTTGACTGCCTCGCTGGTCTAGAGGTCGAAATGTACGATTGCGGATCACGACCACGAGGTCGTGGGTTCGATTCCCACCGGAGACAAAAAATTGTATGATCCATAAATGTTTGTCCCAAGTGTCTGGGTGTTTCCGTGTTTGATAATTATGTATTTAAAAGTAAGTAATAATATCCGTGGTCTGGTCTGATACCCATAATACAAGTAGGTAGTTTATTTTGGGATCAGAAAACGTTGTGTAAAATATCCTTGAATATTTATTACTTATTACAATTTATTTATGTACGGAACCCTCTGTTTGGCCGGTTTAAAAAAATACAAACAGACATATGGTCACGCCTTTATCCCCGAAGGGGTAGGCAGAGGCATATTACTTGCCCACAGCTCACCTTTTTAGTTAGAATTTGTCCCATATCATAGGTGGTGAGCCGTATTGCTATGTTGAGATGGACAGGCGCAGGTTGTGACTGCATGCTGTTGATTTTTTTCAAGCCGGCCATCAACTTGGCTTAACGACTGTCGTTTTACTGACAACCGGAACCAACGGCTTAACGTGCCTTCCGAAGCACGGAAGAGCTCAAATAAATGTCACAAAGTGGTCATATGAATGGTATCCCATCCAAGGACTGGCCATAGTGAAAGTTGCTTACTGCAGTGATCGTTTACAGAACACTGACTCCGCGGGTCCACAAGCGGTTAAAAAAATAAAAACGTTTTTTCTTCTTATATTTCAGGACTTCCCATTCGGAACACCGCCGACGCTTCGTGAATCAGATCTGAACTCCATTATATCTGACCACAGCAGCCAGCAAGCGACATCTAGTGTTTAATTCATATAAACTTTATTGACAGCAAACATCCAATTATTGTTTTAGATAGCCGACCATGGAGGATAGAGTTTAGGAGAATATAAGAGACTAGTCTGACGTCACGCGGTTTCACCCGCGTAGGTCCCGTTCCCGTGGGAATACGGGAATAAAATATATGCCTATGTTCACCGCGAAGAGTGTAGCTTCCCAACAGTGAAAGAATTTTTTAAATCGGTCCAGTAGTTTTTGAGCCTATTTGATGCTAACAAACAATCAAATCTTTCCCCTATAAAATACTAGTATCGAAAAGTTGCAAAACTATCCAAAAGTACATACAAACATATACTCACGCCTTGATACGGGTAAGCAGAGGCATAGTATACGCTCAAATTTCACCGTATAGTTTTATGTCCCACGTAATAGGTGGTTCTAGAATCTAGACACTTATGAAAGTTGAAGAAGCGAAAGTTGTTTGCCAGAATCGTAGCAAGTGGAAAGTCATAGTCTCTGCCTACCCCGTTGGGAGACAGGCGTGATGTTATGTATGTAACAGGTGGTGAGTTGAAATTTTTTAAGCCGCCGTTCTTCTACTTGGCTTAACGATTGTCATTTACTTACTATATATACTGACAATCGGGTTTCGTTTCAAGTTTCAAGCCACCCTCGCGATGGATTGGGGTGGCGACGTTTTGTACTCGTTCCCCGTCGCCACACGGAGGATCCAACTGTATGGGATGCCTGCCAAATTCTAGACACTTTTTTATCTTTACTAATATTATAAAGAGGAAAGATTTGTTTTTTGTTTGTTTGTTTGTAACGAATAGGCTCCAGAACTACTGGACCGAATTGAAATTTTTTTTCACTATAGGGAAGCTACACTCTTTGCGGTGAACATTGCCTATATTTTATTTCTCTATTCCCACGGGAACGGAAACTACGCGGGTGAAACCGCGTGACGTCCGCTAGTTAAATAATATGATTCTCCTTAACTCTAGTGGTCCTCACACCATCAGTAAAAAAAATCACCATTGAGATTGAAACTTGGTATTAAGACACTCTGGATCTTTTATCCCGGGAACAAAATCCCGTGGGAAATATGTTAAACAAAACTAAAAAAAATTAAACACGCGGGATACTGCTAACATTAGCTAGTGAATAATAAAATAACTTCGTATAATAATAAATTAATGTTTGTATAGTATGAACACTTCGGCATTAAATTATGTGTGAAATAAAACTGAAAAAATCTATTAATATTACTCTTTAAATCAAATTTAGATGGCGCCCGTTAAGCAAAGCGCTATAAGTAAGTAAATGTCGTTTTTGGTGCAATAAATTAATATATATGAATGTCTATAATTATTGTTAAAATTAACCAATATTTATAATATGTAAAAAGATAATTGATATTTATAATGAATTATTTAATTTAGTGCTTAGATTCGTGAAAAATATATTTTAAAATCAAAGCACTTTAGAAGGTGTACAGAGTGATTTTTAATCACAAGACCAAACTGCCAGGACTAGTTACTTAAGATCTGGCTACAGGATTGCTACAGGAATCGGGTATTTAATTCAATCAAAATGTGACCGTAAATATTTCCATATATACATAAACCCAACCCACTCGTGATCCGCAGTCGCACCTTACAATGCCAATGAGGCAGTCGTGCTTCAGACGTTAGCTTCTAGTCTTGGCAGGTTACATGTGTTTTATTTATCACCCTGTATAAAAATGACGATTGAAAATATACGTATGGTGAAACTTATACCTAAAACACTGAGATTTTTAAGAACGAATGTCCATATCTTATAAATTATAAGATATTATAATAAATCCTATGTATAATTTTAAATTTGGAGACATCTCTGTTTATAAACAGTAATTATAAAAGTTCCTAATCTTAGAGCCTCCACAATCAAACGCCAATTCACTGTTAGATTTCAATTTAGCAAGAAAATTACTATTAGCAAAATCACACAACTTTTTCTTCGTATAGGCTTATTTCCAGTTGCTTCCAATCATACCTGGATTTGGATCCTAGAATCCGCTCTTGCGGGCTGTACGATGGGCAGATGTTCTTCGCTACGCCTCAGTATTTTACGTATCGCCAGGAAAAGAACTGGTGCCAAAATTATATTAAAAGTCTGCGTATGATCCGGTTGACAGTAAAACCGCACTGCCAGTCAACGGCACTTTATGTACATGTATATACACTTACATAGTGTACTGTGGCGCGCATTACGGTATAGACCAAGAGTGATACGATAATTTGCAGACGGTACGGTGTGCTTGGCCTGCATGAGAACGAAACACGCATGACAATGAAAAGGTCCTGAAAATTACTATAACGGAACCCGACGATACTTATTTTTTGTTTAGTTATAAGTACTATTTTAATTACGCACTCAAACTATACTTCATATGAATGACATTCTATCTCAGCACAGCTTGGCATAGCGCTTTGTAGCAGAGAATTTCAGCTAAGTATAGATTATATCAGATAGGTTTATGACGTGATATAATTATAATAAATGTTAAGATAAACTATGTGTGCATAGAGTATTGAATCCTTTTGAAAAACGCTTTATTAAAAGAAATATCATTGATTTTGTACAAATTTTAATATAATTTTAGGTAAGTATTAATTACATTGGGTCAATACCCACTGCTGACTATGGACAGCAAATTTGAACTTTCTGCTTCTCTAAATAAAATGAATGTCTTTGATTTAAAAAAACACTTTACAATGGAGCTGGGCAGACTAAAACACTATCCACCCAAAGAGATTTTAACTGCCTTGGTGGCGATCTGGTAAGTCTATACGACTGCCACGCTGAAGTTCTAAGTTCGGTTTCCCGGGTCAATTCAGATATTTGTGTAACTCGCAAATGTTTCTTTCGAAGATCGGATATTATGTTAACAATTTAGAAATATGTAAGTATTTTTATCAGTTAGTTTAGATCGCACAGCACAAACTTATATCAGCTTAGTTTGAAATATATAACCAAAGTCAAAATAATAATGTCCAAAGAAAGTTTTTGTTCCAGAATTCGTCAACGTCACCCAGATAGACTAATTTTTATTGTGATTAAACTTTGAAATATGTAGGTACGCTTGTATTATAAAATATAATTAATTATACTTTACTGTTGTGTAGTGGAGACCCAGTCAGAAAAAAATATCGCATGCAAAGGTCGCGTTTCTCCCACTGTTACGTTCCCTGACAGACAATTTATGAGCACGTGATTTAATAATCTTTACGCTGGAACAGGACTTGGAGCTGTATGAACGTCCCTAAAATATTATTTTCTACATGTTACGAATGATTAAAAAATCTATAAATTACAAATTACCTACAGATAAATTCTGAAACGGAACATAACTTAATTCGATTGTGTCCGATATTTATTTTTGTATTCTTAATAGATTGACATAACTATGGTAAAATATTCCTTTATGTACTACCTATCGCCAAAATATTTAAAAGCAAATAATTTTGAAAAGAATATTAGTAGCTTATTATAATATCTGTCTGTATCTTCGTCATTCCTCCGTTACAATTGAGAGTACTACCCGTTCGCTCTAACTTTGCCGCTGGCGTAGAGGCGTATACCCGAATTGTTAATTAGACAAAGTAAATTAACAGCAGCTAATGTTACTTCGTCATAGAAAATACGCAACATCATAAGAAGAAGTGACATTAGTTGCTGTCAATTTACTTCGTCTAATCAAAAATTTGACTTTAGTATGGAGCCGAACGGCAAAGTTAGAGCGAACGAGCAGTATGTGATGAATTTCTCTCCCTCCGCTCCTTTATTATCGATCAGCAGTAGAATAAGTCGGGCTTCATTAAAATAATTCCCTAACATTTTACTATAATTTACACCATAACTATTAATACCTACTGCGGAATTGTATAGTCCATCCCTTAAGCAATGCATGATCCTTAAATTTTAGATAGAAATATAATTTTAGTTAGGCATGATAAAAATAAATCTGTCTTAATATATCAGTCTAAGTATGAAGCAGTTTTTTTTGAGGATTTTACACTCACTCACAAAATAGTCATAAACGTATTTAGACCACCTTTTAAATTGAATATATATTATAAGCTATAACTATAAATTTCATAAGACAGTAGATGACTTACTAAAACAATACATTATTTAGTAAGTCATCAACTACAGATCGATGACTTACGCAAACATGAAAAAAAAAATTAAAGACCAGTGGCACTCCGGGAGTGCCAAGAGAAGTAAAACCTTATGTTCTGAATCGTCATTTTTTTTAAAAAGGAGTCGTCCGGAACTGAAGTCAGTTTCATAGTGACGGTGAGCGTAACAGTGTCGTGATTTCAAGAACTTTTTCCCAGTACCTATAAAATGCCTAACGCACCAAAAACATTTCACTTCAATGACTTCAAATAATGTTTACAATCTTTTTCATACATACATAACAAATACTATTTACAGATGCCTTCACGATACCTTTGTTAAAACAAGAGTACCTGTACAAAGTACCTACACGCTAATACCTGCCTTTAATAAATACTATTTTATGTAAATTTAATATTATATTTCTTACACATATACGATCAACTGGCTTGTTATGTAGATTTTTTAAAAATAAACCTGATTATATGCTTTAGATTCGCAACTAGAACGTAAAAGACGTAAATCCAATATTTCATTTCATCATCAATTTGTATTATGAATTGTTGAATTTATTGAAGTACGTAAATTATAGTTGAAATCATTATTATCAATATATTTAAAAAACTCACAATTTTTATTCAATTACTTGTTTGAAATTTCTTTTCTTTAACTCGGAAGTTTTCCTTTTTTCTAATACGATAATATTAAAGAAACTTCTGTATATTATTAAAAAATGATACAAAGTTATTATCCCTTTTGGATGATCATGTCATACACGATAACGCATTTTTTGAAATATTTGAGTTATGTCGTTTGCGTTCTAAGGGTGCGAATATGTTTTGAGAAAAAGTGTAACTATTTATTTAGATAGAGAAATACAACAACGTAAACATACCAGAAAGTTATATGTTTAAATAAATTGCATGCATTAATTTATAGAGACCATCCTGTTCAAAACGATCGATCCTAGCAAATATGAAAATCTAACCGTTCCTCATTTGGATAAATATGTATAATATCAGTATGACAGCAGAAAGAACGAAAGAACAGCAATCAATATCAATCAATCAATACATATAATAAAATCGTAACAGGTCGCTGTCTGTACCTACATGGAAGATAAATGAAAAAAATATTATAGGGGGGCTTTATGAACGCAATAGAACCCAAAACAATGATTTTTAGAAATTTTGTCTGTTTGTCTGTATGTCTGTATATCTGTTTGTCTGTACTTTTGTGCACGCCAATCTCAGTAACCGCTTAATCGATTGCAATGCGGTTTTCTTTATTGTGTTAAGGTTTGCTCCGCTTAACATTTAGTGTTTATTTCTTCATATCAATCGGTTTATAAATAAAAAAGTTATGTTTATCACTTTAAAGAATCATGCATAGACTTATATCTAAATATGAATCTAAAAATGGGTAAATCTAAACTGGCGCGTTGGCTTAATCATAAAAGAGCTTAATGATTAAGGCTATTTTAAAACAATTCAGTCCGCGCCAGAATAGACTTAATCTTTAAGCTCTTTTATGATTAAGCAAACAGGGCAGTTTCACACGCTGCTTGATGAGTCTGATGAAGACATACCTCTCCTTTCATACACCTTATGTGACGCAAACGAAGTTGCGGGCTCAGCTAGTTGTTGTATCTTTTGTGAATGGCCCCCATTCTGAAACTTCATGAGTTTGTTTTTGTTTGTTTGTTACGTACGTACGAGTAGCTCCCAAACGACTTGACTGATCCGGGAATTGGATACAGCACATTGCTAAGGTGATTCAGAAGAAGTGCGCCGGCACTTACAGTTGACCATATTTTTTGTACGGGTGGTTGCTATGTAGGACTCTTCTCAACTAAAACCACACTGTTTCCTACCACAACCTAGCCGGGTAAGCCGTCGAAAGTATGCGCCTGGATTCCCAGTTTTTGGGGCAGGAGGCGTGCGTGAAACTCTCACATCACTGCATGTAAAGACAGCGAGCAGCTTTCTCTCCGTTGAGGTCGATAGTCTTGGTCAAAGACAAGTCTTAAGGCCCCCTCTCCGCAAACTGCGGAACTCGGGTGGAATAGTTATCTCCCGCTCTCTCCCCGACACCTCTTTTACGAGCATGGCCTTCTCGCAGAAAGACGTGGCGGCGTCCCCCTTCTTATAGCTCAATTGTCTCCAGCGAGACAATATCCACGTTCAGACTTGCCACGAGGACCTGGTGCTGCTACGCCAACGCCGAGCACTCCATCATTGTGTGTTCCGGCGAACTATACCTACGGTAACTGGAAGTCACAGGGAGCCATTCAACTTCACATGATGTTGTGTTTTTACGCAAATGACCAATGCTCAGAATTTAGAACATTAATTTTGGCATTAAAGTTTTTTTGTATTTGCTAGACGAATTTTGAACAGTCTGATCGCTTTTAAATTACTGTCCATGATTGTAGTACAAGCATTTCTTAGTTTGCTATAACATGGAAAATAATTATGGCGCAAAATATTGCCAATTTAAAAAAATAATGTGATTGGTAATATTTAGTAGAAAAATAACATACTATATTTATGTTAAACTAAATGTTCTAAGAATTTCACACTAGTTATAAGTTTAGATAGATAGATTGCACTCTATTAGATAATAATATTTTACGTTTTTTAAAAATCTAATCTTTAGTCTTACAAATCTGTCGCGTGTCGTCATAGAGCAACACGATCTCTATTATAGGGAGACACCTTTTTGTTATGTTTACTCGATATACAAGTTGTAGATCTGCATTTGTGCAATACTTGCACACGTGACTCTACTGCCTACACTCGTTAATATTTCGTGAAAAAAAATTATTTTCTTTTTCTAGTCTTCTTTCATATTGAATTCGTTTTTAATTTCCTTTTTTAACTCTGCCTGCAACCACTGACTTATAATACGTGAACATATGAAATAGAAAAACCGGTCAAGTGCGAGTTCCGTACCAAAAAACGGCAAAAAGTGAGCGGTGAACGCTCCAACGCAGCCAGTATGCCTAATACCTACACACGATCAGATGGACGCTAGAGGGCATTATGCGAGTATCATTTAGAGTCTTTCGCTTTTTAGATTTTTATTAATTATTAAGTACTTACTTAAATTTATCTTCACGTATTATTGGCCAGTGGGTACAGGCAGAGTTCAATTAAATTCAATTCTTTCAATGGCCTTCTGTGCTCTTAGCATCAACTCGCCAATGTCCCGTATCTAGAGCTAACAGCGAAGGAGGTTTTAGTGTCTCGGGATTTGATCAGTAGACTTAAGTGCGACGTCAATTCCGGCAGAATCTAAACACAAGGACAACACAATTATTGGTTAGTATAGACTACAAATATACTTATATGGTATAGACTACATAATATCTATATTCTATTTTAAACAATAAAGTATTTAGGATATAGAATTCTACAGGCAGAGTTCCTTTGCAAATAAAATCAAATTTGACATAAAAAAAAAACATTTTTTTTTTATCACAAAATATTAACGAGTGTAGGCAGTAGAGTCACGTGTGCAAGTATTGCACAAATGTAGATCTGTGTCATTATGTTGCGGGGAGAAATTCTATCCATATAAACCACTTTGTAGAGCAAACAATCAGCCGATTTTTTGCACTACAAAGTGGTGTGTATAGATGGAATTGACAGCCGTTAATACGGAACTTACACAAAACAATTAAAACAATACTCTTATAATTTCAGAAACTCATAATACAACGTGGATTTTTGGATAGTGCTAACCTGAAAATACTTTGCTCAGAATCAGTAACATTATCCAATACTCCCAGTTTAACCTATGTTAAATTTGATCCCAAACTTCACTAAAGAATTTAACGAATCGGACACTCTAATCGGTATTTTGGGACGAAACTCTAGTTGGGGTGTCTGAGATTTGCGCTATACAAAAGTTCACGTTGTATATCAGTTTATTCCGACTTGTGTATTGACAGAGGGGAAAGTCTCCGTAAAGCACCTCCCCTCCCCTCCTGTGGTCAACGAAGTCACAGATAATGTTGCTCTATGCGCGATGTCATCTGGTGTATCAATAAATGTTGCAGATGACGCTTACTGAATAAGAAAGTGAGACCCAGAAGGCAAATACTAAATACAAAAGTAAATAGGTACCTACTTCTTTATTCTCTAGAAGTGTTACGTGTGAACAGTAAGACACCTTTCACAGTAAAAATGATTATTTGACTCTTTTTTTTTTTAAACGTGAGGAAAATTCTACATGAATGCTATGCCGGACTCCTACCGACTAAAAACCACACGTTACTTAACAGCCTACGGTTGGGAGCCCCGGGTAAGCCCTCGGAAGAATACCCCAGGACTCCCAACAGACTTATTTAACTCCTGAGAAAGAGGACATCCTATAAAAAATTCTTGAGGGTAGTTTTAACCCTTTAGTTGTGTAATCAGATTTTGAAAAAAAAACCCTGATATTGTGCCAAAACTTCCCATTGTGATTGCAATAAAAATATTGTTATATTGTAAAATAAAATTATAATGTAGTTGTGAATCGGCGTTGTGTTAATAATCATAATAGGATAAAGTTGAGAGTATTAATCGTTATATTTTAAAATTTTAATTGAAATATATTAATTTGGAAATAAGTGTTAGTTTTATTTTGTTAATAGGTATTACCTACCATTTGCGTTGTACATACATGTATAAAAGCACTTGTGGCCTCGCAGACTCAGTGAACCTACTGTAAATGATCACTGCACTCTGCAGTAAGCAACATTTAGTATGACCGGTCCTTGGATGGGTGACCACCAGGCACCAAGTGACCACTTTGTGACATTTATTTGATTCGAAGGCACGTTAAGCTGTTGGTCCCGATTACCAGTAAAATGGCAGTCGTTAAGGTAAGTAAGACTTTTTTATCTTTAATTTCCAATAGATACAATTAAAATTTACAATAATACAACACAGTAACGCCGTGCAACGAAGACCTCACAGGGTCTATCTGGGCCACAATCTATAAGGGCGGTTTAAAGTTTTCAACCAGTCGGCAGTCATAACCTGCGCCTGTCCATATCAACACGGCAATACGGCTTACCACCTATTACATCCCTAAAATCTAGAGGTGAAATGTGGACATATAATTTATGCCTCTCTCTGTCTAACCCTTTCAGGATGAAGGCGTGAGTATGTATGTATGTAGAAATACGATCGACAGTTGCTCTGAGGTCCTATTCATAAAAATATAAGCCTATGGCAGTACACTGCTTGACGTAAGCCTCTATCAATAACGGCACAAGATTTTTTTTTCTGCCATGCGGGTCTCCTATCGACTTAAACCACATGGTGCTCTACTACTGCCTACTGCCGGGAGCAACGGGTACCTAAGCCCTCGGAAGGATGTCGCAGAATTACCGACAGACTTTGCCTACCACCACGGCCTCAAGAGGAAACGGGGTTATTAAATCTAGCTTTCCTAGTCATTAGGTATGTAACGCAATTTACCCATGATTAAACAATGCACAGGGTAAAAGACTTTGCCTAAGTTTTTGAACAGATTTTGATAAATAAATTGAAAGTTTAAATTTGTAAGCTCTGTTGTTTGCGACCTGTGATTCAATGATTACAAATTATGAGTCATTTTTAGAATTTATTATTGCACTTCGTTAGGTATATTCATTGCATAGATGAAAAGCAATACAGTAAGCATAGCAATGAAATTATTGCGAAATATAAAATGAATATTGACTGACACACATCTTGGTATTCTTAGTGAAATAATTTTGTGCAATGGTGTTCAGATATAAACGCTGGGATAGGCCTTCATGGAGCTATACTGCGACTCGCACTGCGACAGTGTGTGTGAATATAGAAGAGAAGAGAAGAGCCCTATTCTCGTGAGAGTTTTTAAATTTGCCGCCATTATTCATAAATATCTCCATACTAATAGTTACTCGTTCAGAAACATATTTACCTAAAAACTGAGTGATAAAGCATTAAAAAGTATAAAATATTGATTATACATAATTACAATCAATAAAAATATTGTTGATTAATGCATCTCAATATTTGATGTTATTTTACTCAAATAATTTATCAAAATAACTGTGGCTGTATGTATAGAGGTTTGTGTCTGCCCAAAAGCTACTAACAAAAAGTTGTTTATTAAAAAAAAAACTACATTTGTATTGATTTTCACAAGTCTATCCTAGATTTTTCTGCGAAAATACTTTACTCGTATAAAATTTTCACAAATCTATTTAATCTTGCTAATAGTTACGAGGTCGTACTACAGTTCTTAGTGCTTATTACATCCTCTAAACCTACTTTTCACACTGTGTAACCACCCGTAACGATATATCTGAATCAATCTGAATAAACTTAGCATTCTTGCCAGTGTTTTACAAAAATTATAGTGTTTTAAGCAAAAATGAGTGCCACAGCGCAGCAAAAGTCCCTGGTCAGGGAGAGTTTATTTCATTTTATTACTGAACACGCCCCGTGTGCTAACTTAAATGTAATCGACGATGTAATTTTGGTGTATGTGATTTCAATCTTACAAGAGGCTTCAAAAGACCCCTGCTTTGATGTCGAAGGTAAGAGTTTTATTTAAATATGCTAATTATAACGTGTACGATTTTTTTTTATTCTAACATTTACAGGTCATTAATTATTCATGTATGTTAGGGAGAGACTGAACATGCATGTCATCTTACAACACATTCATTGTTTTTCGCCACTGTGGTGTGTCTTTTACATAAAAGCAATGTCCTCGAACTACTAAACACGCTTGCCTTGGCAATTACAATGATTCTTAGCTGGAAAAAAATCCTTTTGTTGCAACTTATTTGTTTGTTGTAGAAATACTAGCTGAATATTGTATAATTATTTTATAACAACGTACATAATATTCATGGTGCTGCTATAACTTTTAAAAAATTAAATAGAAAGAAGTTACACCTAGTTTTTTTAAGTTCTAAGTACTGCAGGAGTCCTAGTACAGTGTGATGTCATATTGTGATAGACTTAATTAATAGGGCTCGGGATGCCAAATAAATTAAATAATTAGTCTTTTACTCTTTCCACTGTGAAAAGAGCAAAAGGTAACAATTTTTTTTATTTAAATAAGTAAGTCAATGAAGTCAGCCTATAGCAGTCCACTGTATCATAGCACAGCAAAAATCCCTTAGATAAGTATCCCAACATTAAAAGATAGCCTTCAGGTCGTAATGCAGTATAACACTGAGATGATAATGGCGGCAATATGGCAACTTTTGAGGAATTGGTGTGGACTTAAAGTCAGCCAGAGATATAGAAAATAAAGGAGCTTGAGTTTTGAAGTTGAAGCACAGGGCCGAAACTTCATACTAATGATTACCTAGTTTTCAATTATGTCACCTACACTAAAAACTCGTAATGTTTGTACAGAGCTTGAATGTGTGTGTGACCACTAAGGCTAAGCAAAACGTTCAGTCAAAATACCCTCCAACTATAATGACAGCTGTGGCAGGGGTGGGGAAACTTGCTCAGTGGGGGCAGGGAGTTGTCTATCTGTATAGTTATACCTACTATTATATTATCTTTGGTTGAAGTATGAGATGCCAAGATTCCCTCCTCTTACAACCCAGGAGCTTTAAATGGAGCCTGTAGCAAATATAATATAATAGTATTACATACAGATTGGCAACTCCCTGTCGCGCCACAGTCGACGGTCATGTTGACGTACAATTTGCTTACATTCTATTGATCACACGCACACATTCAAGCTGGAGTTTCCACCCTGTGCCTGTAGCTAAGATGGGTCATTCCGACCATTTTCCAATGTGACACTAAAATGGTTACAAAAACAGAAGTAATGAAATGAAACATGCTTCTATTATTTCTACCTTCTTGTGACACAGCATTCATTTTAACACTTGATTATCTAATTTTGTTAATAATCGTTTTATGATTAAGAAAATTGCTAAAATAGTTAGTCAAAACTAGGTATGTGTGTATAAGATATTGTAAGAAGTTGACAATACAAAGTTACAAACACACATATAATCCCGACAACATAAACATACAGTAATAAGTGCTCCTAACGTGAACACTTTTCAAAACAGACTGGACACTCATTTAAAAACCCAATGAAACAAGTGCAGTGATATACACGCATCAGCCTTAAGCTGCTAGTGTAATAAGCAGAAATAATGAAAATAATAATAATAATCACGCCTCCATCCCCGAAGGGGTAGGTAGAGGCATAGTACACACCCACATTTCACCTTACAGTCTTATGTCCCACATAATACGTTGCTAGCCTATTGCCGTGTTGAAACGGACAGGTGCAGGTCGTGGCGACCTGCAGTTGAAATTTCAAAACACCCATAAGGCCTTAAACTTGGTTTAACAACTGTTATTTTCTGAAGTTGACAGTAGATCTTACTAAATTAAAAATACAAAAGTTTGTGAGTGTGAATGTTTGTTACTCTTTCACACCCTAACCCCTAAATGGATCTTACTGAAATTTGATACAAGTATGGATTATATATTCTGGAATAACATTACACACGGGCAGAGCTGCGGGCATCAGCTAGTTATAAGTAGAAATAATTCAAATAATCTGTGTATTGCTATTATGTCACTTTTACCTCTACATATTTTTCGCCATTGTTTAGCTATTTGTTTTGTTAGTAGTATCAATATGTTTACCTTATAATACAATCACACTTCTACAGTAAATACACCTAATATAAAATCTTACTCGCTGGTAAAGAAAAATTACAAATTTTCATGTACCTATTTGTAATTTTTTTTACCGTATCAAATGGATGCAGGTCAGCTAGTTTAACACACATCCTTTATCATTTCCTTTCCGATCCCGAACAACGCTTGCAGGAGAGGTGCCACTCTCACACAGTGAAGAGAATTTTAGCTAGAACTGAATGATTCAAAAGATCATTTCTCTGTCGAACCATAAAAATCGGCAATGACCTGCCAGTGCATGTGTTTCCCTTCCCTCCTCTTACAAACCTGGGTTCTTCAAGCGGAGCGTGAAGAGGCACATCATAGGGTTACCAACTTGAGGACCACTTTTTAACACTCATACTTATAGAATTCGGGACTTCACGCGAAATACTTAGTTACTTACATTTACCGACGTTTCGAGCATGTTACAGCGCCCGTGGTCGCGGTTGGCCTGAGGCGAGGATCGACAAAAACCACGAAGTTATTTGGATGGAGCATATATAAGACATGGTATTCCAGGATGTCCAAGGTCAGATCAGGTTGTGGAAAAGGTATGTAGATGATATATTCTGCATATTTAAAGGCAACAGGGAGCAGGTGATTTTTTTTTACCGAGTATCTCAACTCATTACATGTGAAAACACGGTTTACGTATGAAATTGAGAACAACAGGTCATTGTCTTTCCTTGACGTCAAATTAATGGTGAGAACAGACGGTTCCTTGGCCCACACTGTGTATCGCAAACCCACTCACACAAACAGATACCTGCACGCCTCCTCGCATCATCACCCACTTCATTTGAAATCAGTCAGCTCCACGCTCATCAAGCGAGCCAATGACCTCTGCGACCCTGAGCATTTACAGCAGGAGTTAGACTATGTTCAGGAGATACTGAAGATGAATGGGTATGGAGCGAGTAGTAGAAAGGCACGACGTGCACCGAGGAGAGTGAGACCGGAGGTGGAACGTCAACCAGCTTATCTGCCGTATATAAAGGGAATAACGGACAAGATCGGGTCGTGTCTACGGCGGTTCTCCATACGGGCGATCTTTAAACCGTTAACCAAAGTGGCTAGGTACGTGCGAACACCAAAGGACGTCATTCCTCTGCAAACACCAGGTGTCTACAAAGTGGATTGCAGCTGCGGTAGTTCCTACATAGGCCAAACCAAGCGGACCATCGCGGAAAGGGTCAAAGAACATATTGCAGCTGTGAAAAATCGTCAGTTAAACAAATCGGCAATAGCAGTACACCTCGATTCGGGCATTAATCACTGGATCGAACTTCACCAACCGAAAGTCCTCTCCACTGATCGCCATTATTATCCACGTATGGTGCGTGAAGCCATTGAAATCAGAAAACACAAAAATTTTAGTGACCGACCGAAGTTTCGGTTTCGGTTTCGGTTTCGGCCAGTTTCGGCCAAAAAATCGAGTTTCGGCCGCAGTTTCGGTTTCGGCTAAAATGGGCCGAAACTTTCGGCCGGGCCGAAACTCACGTGTTCATGAATTTTGAGTGCCTGGCTCTACTTGTGACGTGGTTGGGGTCAGCCCAACCAGTTAATATGTTACTAACCGAAGATTTACAAATTTACAAAGGACTTCCAATCAATAGTTATAATAATACAATTTTTACGGAATCCTAAAAAGGTGATCTAGGACATTACATAACCCTACCCCTTTGTTGTCGTTTTCGTTGACTTTGTTTGCCGTCTGTCTGTCTGTCGGCAGGCTGTAACTCATGCACCATGAACCGTGATAGATAGACAGTTAAAAAATTTGCAGATTTCTGTTGCCTCTATAGCAACAAATTAATAATATCAAAGGGGGCCTCCTATACAACACAACATACGTGATTTTTTGCTGTTTTTCTTGTACGAACCCCTACGTGCGTTAGTCCGACTCACTGTTTGTCCAGTTTTAGTTATATACTTCTAGAATGTATCCAAAACCAGCCAAGAGCTAGTAGCAGGGCACCGCGTTGTTTTAGTCGGTAGGAGTACGCAATAGCATCTATGAGTAATTCCACACGTTGAAGAAAGAAACTCATCTTTAGGTGGAGATATTTCTAAAATGAACACTTGAGAAGACTTATACCGTTGATTGATGGCACTTGGTGAAACTTGCTGCACCTATTGAAAAAATAACCGGCCAAGTGCAAGTCGAACTCTCGCACGGAGGGGTTAAAGCGGGACCCTATAAACGAAACATGAGGCCTAGCTGTCCGGAACCGGGTCAGATAGAGGCCTAAAATTTTAAATGTACAGTAGTCCTACCGACTAAAAACCACACGTGTCCTACCTAACAGCCTACGGTTGGGAGCCACGAGTATGCCCTCGGAATGATGCATACTGCGGCCGCGTCTTTGGGGGGGTTATTCAGTTATTATCCCGTTTCTTGATGATGTGCATGAATCTCTCACGTCACGCTATCATCTAAGACCCGCTTCTGTAAGGACAGTTAGCAGCCCTGTCGCCGTGTATGGTGCGCCACCGCAGACTGTGGAATTCGGGTGGGAGAGTTCTCTCCCGCTTCCTCCCCGCCGTCTCTTTTACGAGCACGACCTGCTCACAGGAAGCGCCTCTTTGCGTCATTTAAACAATGACGCAAGGGCTCTCGCTTCCTCGCTTCCAGGTCCCATAGAGGGGTCCCGGCTAGAAGACATGCCGCCTCAACTGAGATCGTGCGGTATCCTCTTATCACCCTGACAGCCGTCGTCTTTTGCGGGCTAAGCACTCTAGCCGCATTGCTGGCCATCAGGATCTCCGAACATACGGGGGCCCCGTTAGGCCCCGTATAGGGCCATGCTCCGCACGATCCCAAGATACAGTCTCCTGCAGGGAGCGTTGGGTCTCCTGATGTTAGGCTCCCTCAGCTATAGGACTAAACTTCGGAAGTGGTATCCGAAGTTCCACTGGCTATCGAGTACGAGCTCCAGATACGTCATCGAGAGGTCGATGCCGATGCTGAAGCCCCCTTTATTTAAGCTGGATCCCGCAGGTGGCCTTTAGGGCTGCGTCTCGGTGCATTGCTCCTCGCGCTGCAATGAGGGTGTCGTCGTAACACGTTACGCCGACATCTTTAGAGTAACGGACCAAGCAGCACCCAATCGTAACCGATGTTACATAGAAGCGGTCCTAAGACCGATCCCTATGGAACGCCGAACGACATATCTCGAATACCCTGCCCTAGCCAGCTATGGTAGGATAAGGCCCTCTCGGAAAGATCGGCCCCGACAATTCGACGGAGGTATGGAGGCATGCCATGGTAAATAAGCGCCTCCTAAACGCATCTCCAGGGCAAGGTGTTGAAAGCGTTGGCGATGTCAAGAGACTGAGAGATGCAACCACCACCTCACCCTGTTATATTGCCGCTATAAGTAAAAATACCTACTAAAATCAGAAAAAAACATCCACACAACAAACGGAAATTTTTGTACCCAATTTTTGTAACGGAACCCTCTCTGCAGGCATCCGACTCATACTTGGCTGTTTTTTTTTTTTCAATATAAACACGTGAGTTTCGGTTTCGGTTTCGGCCGAAACTGACCCTGGGGCCGAAAGTTCGGTTTCGGTTTCGGTTTCGGCCGGAAAACCAGTTTCGGTCGGACACTAAAAAATTTCAATAGGGATGATGGATATAAGCTCTCCGGGATGTGGAATTCAGTGATTAATAAACTTGAACGTAAAACTGTGCCAATTAAAACTGACGTAGTGAGTGTAGTGTGTCGCCGGCCTTATCCTTCGTTGTAATAACAACGGAGGGTAGTTCGACAAGAAATAACTTCGTGGTTTTTGTCGATCCTCGCCTCAGTCCAACCGCGACCACGGGCGCTGCAACGTGCTCGAAACGTCGGTAAATGTAAGTAACTAAGTATTTCGCGTGAAGTCCCGAATTCTATAAGTATTGAGGACCACTGTCTATAGTCTTACAGACTGGGACAGTGGCCCCCAATCGCTAGCTGTCGCTGTGACTTTCCATCAAACGGCGGCATCATTTTGGCGAGTGAAATATAAGAAATATTTAAAAAACAGGAACTTGTAGAACGTGAGCAACATGAGTGGTACAATTCTTCTTGTGGCGACCCCAAGCGACTATTCCTAACAGCATATTAACCATAATTGTTCCAGGGTTCATCGAAATGATGGCAGCTTATGTTCCCGAGTTCGCAACCATCGATCCAGGCAAAGTCTGCACTTGGGTGCTGGAACTTGAAGCCGAGCTGCGTAGCTGCAGCGAGGAGACCAAGTCTGTTTCTAGTAACGGTAAGATATTTTGTATGTTTTGTATTCCCATTTATAATAACAGTTTTTCGGTGGTTTTGCTAAAATCAAACTGATCACATAGAACACCTTCGTGAATTAAACTACGAACCAACCTACTTGAAACGCAGAATTTTTATCTGCTAATAATATAACGCTGAAGAGTTCATTAATTTAAACGCTAGGCTCTCAGGAACTAAGTACTAATAATCAAAAAATATTACAGTTTGATATTCCATTTATTGAGGTGGGTTATGGTGGAGCAGCGTTCAAAATGATCCAAAAACTGAGAAAATTTATTCATTTTGAGCTGTACACGCGACGGGAAACGTGTTGACGCAAACTTAATTGCGCAGGCCAGCTAGTAGTTTAAAGTTGTGACTCTACTAACTAAAAATTTTGCGTTTTCTTTCTTCACTACTCTATTTTTGACCATAAGTATCCTTTATAAATAATTCCATTAAAAACAAATGTCTTTCATGGCAGTAAGTTTGGCAGACAAGATTACGGCCAACCTAATTGAATGTGGCCATTGTAGTCTATGAATGTTTGTAACATCAGACGCGGTACTCTCGCGCTGCCGAGCCCAAAATACCTATATGTCTTTTATTTTTTAACGTGACAAAAATCCTACATGAATGCTATGCTGGACTCCTACCGACTAAAGACCGCACATATCCCACCTAACAGCATATGGTTGGGAGCCATGGGTAAAAGATGTGTCCGAAAGCTGTCGTGAATATATGACGAATACAGATACAGATTAAAAATGTATTGTTCCAGATGATTCAGGAGATGATAAGATCAGCCTGACTCTGCAGAACCTGAGTGAGATGCTGCCCGCAGCCAATACTGCCAAGAATAATCGGTAAGCAATGTTTTGCATTTATCTGTAATTTCATTAATTTAACTACTCTTGGCCCCGCGGACTCAGTGTTCTGTAAATGATCACTGTAGTAAGCAACTTTCACTATGGCCAGTCCTTAGATGGGTGACCATCCATTTTATGACCACTTTGTGACATTTATTTGAGCGTTTCCGTGCTTCGGCAGGCACGTTAAGCCGATGGTCCCGGTTACCCGTAAAATGGCTGTCATTAAGCCAAGTTGAAGGCCCCGAGAGACGGAGCTCTACGATGGGTACAAGGAGGCCAAGAGGGCCCTCCAGACGGCCATCAAGCGGTCCAAAAATCTGGGCCGCGATGAGCTGATGGAGACTATGGAGCGGAACCCGTGGGGGCGCCCGTACCTTATGGTAAGGGGCAAATTACGCCCTAAGGCGCCCCCACTGACTCAGAGTCTCCAGCCGGAGCGGCTGGAGGAGGTCCTGGACTCCTTGTTCCCGTCGAGAGCGGAGGAACATATTTCTCCGCGCATGGCTCCGTCTCAGGCGCCCAACGCGGAAGGCAGCGAGAACGATGTGCCCGTAGTCACCGAGGGTGAGTTAGGGGCGGCTGTACTGCGGCTTAAATCCCGCAGAAACACCGCCCCTGGACCCGACGGCATTCCAGGCCGAGCGTGGGTCCTGGCTCTCGAAGAGCTTGGGCCTCGACTAATTGGGCTCTTTAGCGCATGCCTCGAGAAAGGCCAGTTTCCCAAGGTCTGGAAGACCGGGAAACTGGTCTTGATTCGAAAGGCGGGCGGCCGGCAAATTCCCCATCAGGGTACCGGCCGATCGTGTTGCTCGACGAGGTGTGCAAGCTCTTTGAGCGCATTATTGCACAACGCCTCGTCGGGCACCTCACACGCGTGGGGCCTGATCTGGCGGATAGCCAGTTTGGCTTCCGTCACGGACGCTCCACCGTGGACGCGATCATGCGCATTAGAGGCCTGACGGAAGAAGCAGTCTCACAGGGTGAGGTGGTGGTGGCGGTGTCTCTCGACATCGCCAACGCATGCAACACCTTGCCCTGGAGCTGCGTCAGGGAGGCGCTTATCTATCATGGAGTGCCTCCCTACCTCCGTCGAATTGTCGGGGCTTATCTCTCCGAGAGAGCCATAACTTACCCGAGCTGGCTAGGGCCGGGTCGGCGAGATGTGTCGTGCGGTGTTCCACAGGGATCGGTTTTAGGGCCGCTCCTGTGGAACATCGGTTCCACAGGACGGACGACTGGGTGCTGCGTGGTCCGTTGCTCAGAGGGGTCGGGTCGGGAGGGACGCCGACGCCGACGACACCCTCGTTACGACGCGGGGAGCAACGCACCGTGCCGCAGCACTTAAGGCCACGGCAGGGGTTGCTCAGGTCGTGGGTCGGATTCGGCGGCTGGGTCTCGAGGTCGCCCTTCACAAATCCGAGGCTCTGTGCTTCCACGGATCTCGGATGGGGCCACCTGCGGGATCCAGCCTACAGGTAGGGGGCGTCAGCATCGGCATCGAGCCCTCGATGAAGTATCTGGGGCTCGTACTCGATGGCCGGTGGAACTTCGGACATCACTTCCGAAGTTTGGTCCCAAAACTGAGGGGAGCATCGGCCGCACTCGCGCGGTTGATGCCCAACATCAGGGGACCCAACGCTCCCTACAGGAGGCTGTACCTGGGGATCGTGCGAAGCATGGCTCTGTACGGGGCTCCCGTATGGGCGGAGACCCTGACGGCCAGCAATGAGGCTAGACTGCTGAGCCCGCAGATAGTGATGGCCGTCAGGGTGATAAGAGGATACCGCACGATCTCCGGTGAGGCGGCATGTCTCCTAGCCGGGACCCCTCCATGGGACCTGGAAGCGAGAGCCCTTGCGTCACTATTCAGATGGCGCAAGGAGGCGCTGGAGCGGGGCCAAAGGCCTGCGTCTCGAGAAATCGAGGCCCAGCGGACCCTTCTCCACCAGGAAACCGTGGAGACATGGAAGGTGCGACTTGAGCAACCAAAGGGGGGATTCGCCACAATCGCGGCCGTCAGACCGGTCATGGACGAGTGGCTGGAGAGAAGACACGGTGCTCTCTCCTACCGGTTGACACAGATGCTTGCCGGGCACGGTAGCTTCGGTAGGTATCTGTGGCGAAAACACCGGGAAACCACGGCCGAGTGTCAGCACTGCGAGGACCGCAGCGATGACACGGCGCTCCACACGCTGGTGGAGTGCACGGCGTGGGCGCAACAGCGCCAGGTCCTCGTAGTGGGTCTGGGCGTGGACACTCTCTCGCTTGAGGCCATGGTACGAGCCATGCTCTCCAGCGGGACTAAGTGGGACTGCGCCGCCTCTTTCTGCGAGCAGGTCATGCTCGCGAAGGAGGCGGCGTGCCGGGTGCGGGAGAGAACTCTCCCACCCGAGTTCCGCAGTCGGCGCCCTGGGCGCCGCCGAGGTGTCTTCGCCGAGGACTATCGGCCTCCATGACCGGGGGTCTGAGGACGGTGAGAGGGCCGCTCACCGTCCTTACAGAAGCAGGCCCATGACGGCAGCGTGACGTGAGCAACTCACGCACGCCCCCCCCTTAGAAGCGGGGTCACACCCGAAACCCCCCATAAACGCGGGATAGCACCCGAACCACCCCCTGGGCGAGGCCGCAGCGGCGTCCGTAGGTCTGTTGGGAGTCACGGGACATCCTTCCTGAGGGCTTACCCGGGGCTCTCAACCATAGGCTGTTGGGCGTTACGTGAGGTTTTTTAGTCGGTAAGAGTCCGGCATAGCATCCTACGAGGATTTTCCATCACGTTAAAAAAAAAAAAAAAGCCAAGTTGAAGGCCTTTTTAGGCGGCTTCAAAAGTTTCAAAACGGCTCGCCAGGACAAATTCTAAAAAAAAAGGTGAAATGTGGACATATAATATGCCACTGCCTACCCCTTCGTATACATATATAAATAAATACCCATGTATGTATGCAATGGAAAATTTATGCTGGTTGGGTTGTAGGTATAGCAGTAAGCAAGGGGTAAAACTGCCGTGTGTACTAGTCTATAGGTATTGAAGATGATACAGGAAGGAATTGATAAACTTACAACGAGTGGTTCAAAATGCCAAATTTATATATTTTTACAAAAGCGATATATACAGGTCCGTACAGAAAGGAAGATGGAGACAGGCACAGGAAAGATAATATTTAACAAGAAATATTTACACTCGCACACAATTCACAAAATAATATTAATAAACTATTCAGAGCGACTCTTTTAATCTCCGACTCGCTGACAAGAGCAGACGTTCCGTCCGTCAACTAGAACATTCTCCATGACGTTTCGCACATGCGCACGGCGCGGTGTCATTATATACGAATGATGTAGGTCTGGTCGATAGTCTATCAATATCGATAAAGCTACATCGACCAACTGGTATTGTAAGAGTGATGTATTAGTGTACCTGTGTAGTATGTCTTCAAGAGTGTGGAGTAGGCCACACCACTCCCCCTCCAGAGTCCGTCATGGACGATAAAAATTTGTAAACTTTACCTGTCTACCAGACCGCGTTTGGTACCCTGGTAAGGTCTTAGAACATTCTTCAGGAGAATCCGTTAAAAGGAAAGCAGGTTTGAGGCGGTCAATTGTTACCGAAACGGTTTTGCCTTTAATATTTATTTTAAAGACTTTCTCGCCCCGACTGATAACCCTATGAGGACCGGAATATGCTGCCTGCAGTGCACCCCGTAACTTGTCTTCCCGAAGAAAAACTTGCTCACAGGTTTCCAGTTCCTTATAAACAAAAACTTTGGATTTGCAGTGATGAGCAGTCGGAACAGGTCGCAATTTTTCAGCGAATCCTCTGAGCCTTGCGGTAAAGTCCGAAGTGTCGGTGGTACCTGCAACTGTAGTCTCAAAAAATTCGCCTGGTAATCTTAGCGGTTCCCCATAAACTAGTTCTGCTGAAGTAGCCTGCAAATCATCTTTATAGGCAGATCTAACGCCTAACAAGACCCACGGCAAAGACTCTGTCCACCTGTCGTTGGCGTGACAGACTATCGCGGCCTTTAAATGGCGATGGAACCTCTCAACCAAGCCGTTACAAGCTGGATGGTAAGCTGTTGTCCGTTTGTGCTTGAATCCGGCTATCTTAGACAAACATTGAAATAAAGCTGATTCAAATTGACGGCCTTGGTCAGTAACAATGTCTGTAGGACAACCAAATCGCGATATCCATGCTGACAACAAGGCTTTGGCCACAGTTTCTGCCGTGATATCCTGCAATGGTACTACTTCAGGCCAGCGTGTAAATCTGTCTACAGCTGTTAAGCAGTACCGATAACCTTGAGAAAGCGGCAAAGGACCGATGAGGTCAATATGGACCTCTTGAAATCGAGCGCAGGGTAAGTTATATGTGCCGAGAGGGGAGGTCACGTGACGAGTGACTTTCGCCCTTTGGCATGGTATGCAAGCGCGCGCCCACTCCCGACAATCCTTTCTCACTCCCGGCCATATGAACCGCTCAGCAACTAATTTGGCCGACGCGTCAGCACCAGGGTGGCTTAAGGAATGTAAGCTGTCAAAACTTTGCTTGCGAAGTGATTTAGGTACATAGGGCCTGGATTTCGAGGTACTGACGTCGCAGTACAGAGGAACTTGACTTCCAGGGACATGTAGTTTTTGAAAGCGAAGAGAAGATCCGTCAGTCAATAGTTTGTTGAGCTCGTCGTCTGACGACTGAGTTACAGCTAGCTTCTTCATACAAACCGGTTCTGCAATTTCTTCTATCCGTGACAAGGTGTCGGCTACGACATTGTCCTTACCGGATAAGTGACGGATATCCGTGGTAAATTGCGAAATAAAGTCTAAGTGTCTATACTGCCTAGGCGAACAGTTATTCTTCCTTTCGTGGAAGGCAAAACTGATCGGCTTATGGTCAGTATAGATTATAAAATGACGAGCTTCTACCATGTGCCGAAAATATTTAATAGCCTCATAAATAGCAAGAAGCTCTGTATCGTACGGTGAATATTTTACCTGCGAAGGGCTTAATTTTCTAGAAAAATAAGCTAGTGGTTGCCACGATCCTTTTTTAAATTGTTGCAGAACTGCTCCGATGGCTTTATCTGAAGCGTCAGTAACCACAGCAAGTTTCGCTGCACAATCAGGATGTGCGAGAAGCGCAGCATTACATAAGCTGTCTTTACAGGCCTGAAAGGCACACAGGGTCTCCTCTGTTAGGGTAATTGGCTGCGCACCTTTAACTGAACCTGTTAATAGAGCGTGAAGTGGAGCTTGAATTTCAGCTGCACGTGGGAGAAATCTCCTATAAAAATTTAACATGCCCAAGAAACCTCTTAGCTGGCGCACGTTAGTTGGCGGAGGAAACTCTTTTATCGCTTGAACCTTAGCGTCTAACGGCTTGCATCCATTCTCTGAAATGGAGTAACCTAAAAATGTTACCTCTGTTGCACCAAGTATACATTTCGAAGTATTCAACAACATTCCGTAATCTTTCAGCCTTTTGAAGATTTCTCGGAGATGTAGTTCGTGTTCTTCTGAACTCTTTGAAAATACCAAAAAATCATCTAAATAACAGTAAATAAAATCGAGTCCTCGCGTAATTTCGTCCACAAACCTTTGGAATGTCTGGCCTGCATTTCTAAGACCAAATGTCATAAATGGAAACTCGAAAAGACCGAATGGGGTCGTGATGGCAGTCTTAGAAATGTCATCTGGGCTGACAGGTATCTGATTATAAGCTTTCTCTAAATCTAGAGTGCTAAAAACTTTGCATCCCGTAATACTGTGAGTAAAGTCATGGATGTGCTTAATCGGATATCTGTCAGGTATGGTCCGTGCATTCAACTTACGGTAATCGCCGCATGGACGCCAGCCGTTATTTTTCTTTGGCACCAGGTGTAAAGGCGATGACCATGGACTTTCTGAAGGTCTAGCTGTACCAAGTGTCAGCATAGACTGGAACTCTTTCTGAGCGATCTTCAACTTGTCCGGGGCTAAACGACGAGGAGTAGAGTAAACTGGTGGGCCTGGTGTCGTGCGTATGTGGTGTACTGTTTCGTGTGATGTAGTGTGCAACTTACCAGCTGGTCGTGTAATTTCAGGAAATTCATTCAAAACTTTATGATAACGAGTCTCGCCAGTGACGACTTTCACCGAATAAATATTGGTACAATTGGCTTGCGTTGCAATAGCTGTAATACTAGTTAAACTATCGATCAGACGTTTGTTACGACAATCAACAATAAGATTGAAGAAATTTAGAAAATCAACGCCAATGATTGGTTTTGTAACGTCCGCAATAACGAAACGCCATTGAAAAATTCTACGTAAGCCAAAATCTAAATCTAAGTTTATATAACCATAAGTCGCAATACTAGAACCGTTTGCAGCACACAAACTATAGTTAGTACGGTCACGACGATCATGAATTGCTGACCGAGGAAACACGCAGAGATCGCTCCCAGTGTCGATCAGAAACTGCATCTTTGAAGATCGGTCAGTGACGAATAGGCGACCAGCTGAAGAAGATGGGCAATCGTCAGTCGCCATTATCGACTGCCCCTTAAGTTTTCCGCTTTATAATCACAGGGCCGGATGCACTTCGCAGCCTTCTCGCCGAATTGACCATGATACCAGCACAGGGGAAATTTGCGGTAGTTTGACAGTGAACGTTGTCTAGAAGCACTGCGATTGCCTCTAGAATGTGACTGACGGGAATTGGAACGGCTGTATCTCTCCGATGACATTTTTTCAAACTGTTTGCGTAACTCTGCAATTTCCTTCGCTAGGTCATTGATGACGGAACCAGGGACCTCATTCACGGTCGCAACCTTTGGGGTAGAAGAGGCAAGGTCATTCACCCTGTCAGCCAAATCTGCTAAGTCCTCAAGCGAAGTTGTAATAGCTTGTCCCGCTAGAACCGTCTGAATGCTGTGTGGAAGGCGGCTAATCCAAATCGTCTTTAGGAAGTCATCTGGGACGTTAGCGCCGGCAAGGCCATGTAAGTGACGGAGGAATTGTGAAGGCTTTCGGTCTCCAAGCTCTTCATGCATCAACAACTGTTTGATTTTCTTTTCCTTCGATTCACTCAGTCTTTTGATGAGCTCGGTTTTGAGCTTCTCATATCTATTCGTCGCAGGTGGATTCACGATTACATCTTTAACTTCCCTGGAGTACTCATTGTCAAGGTGGCTGATAACGTAATTGAATTTCGTGAGGTCATTTGTGATTCCAGAAATTGCGAATTGGCCTTCAACCTGTGCAAACCAAATATCTGGTTCTTCGGCCCAAAACGGTGGTACTTTGATACCGACTCTAAAAACATCGATATGTTCTATCGACTTTGTCCCATCACTATTGTTGGGGCTTGGTTGAGCTATCGCATCTTGGAATTCCTTCTCGGTCGACATTCTGGTTCAATAAAGGGGTCACCAGTATAGCAGTAAGCAAGGGGTAAAACTGCCGTGTGTACTAGTCTATAGGTATTGAAGATGATACAGGAAGGAATTGATATACTTACAACGAGTGGTTCAAAATGCCAAATTTATATATTTTTACAAAAGCGATATACAGGGTGAATTTTTGAAAAGGGATTGGATGGCCAAATCCGAAACTATAAGGAATAGCGAAAAATGCTGAAAGGAGTCACGAGCCCGATTTTGATGAAACTTAAAACCTCATCATTAGATTTTTGAAAAACTCATAATCCTAGCTGGGAATCGAACTTGTTGATTTTGAAAAAAAAAACACACCCTTTATTATTACACCATACGATAGAGTCGCTGTTAAGGATCAAATTTTGCAAAGTAATGATATACGCCAAATTTAAGGAACATTTGGAATTTTAATAGAATGCATATTTCATGTACCTAAATTTTGTATCATAATTTTGTTTCGTTCGAAATCCCAGAAAACATCGTAACTATTCCGTGTTTTAAATTATGCTCAGAATGATTTTTTAGAGAATATTCTCAACGGAATCAATAATATTCCTTAATTATTCCTTGAGGTTTCGAATCCAGCTATGTATTGCAAAGATTTTGAACAATTAATCAGTTAACGTAAGAAAAATAAAATGTATTTTGTTAAAGATGAGCTCTTTCCTGTAGTTTGCCGTATATCATTACTTCCCAGAATATGATCCTTAATAGCAACACTATCGTATGGTGTAATAATAAAGGGTGTGTTTTTTTTTTCAAAATCAACAAGTTCGATTCCCAGCTAGGATTATGAGTTTTTCAAAAATCTAATGATGAGGTTTTAAGTTTCATCAAAATCGGGCTCGTGACTCCTTTCAGCATTTTTCGCTATTCCTTATAGTTTCGGATTTGGCCATCCAATCCCTTTTGAAAAATTCACCCTGTATACAGGTCCGTACAGAAAGGAAGATGGAGACAGGCACAGGAAAGATAATATTTAACAAGAAATATTTACACTCGCACACAATTCACAAAATAATATTAATAAACTATTCAGAGCGACTCTTTTAATCTCCGACTCGCTGACAAGAGCAGACGTTCCGTCCGTCAACTAGAACATTCTCCATGACGTTTCGCACATGCGCACGGCGCGGTGTCATTATATACGAATGATGTAGGTCTGGTCGATAGTCTATCAATATCGATAAAGCTACATCGACCAACTGGTATTGTAAGAGTGATGTATTAGTGTACCTGTGTAGTATGTCTTCAAGAGTGTGGAGTAGGCCACATAGGCATTACAAAATTCAGATTAATATTATGTAACACGAAATATTTGCTAACAAATGTTTAAACTTGTTACTATCTGTTAAATATTAATTAGTATTAGGAAATATTTAATAAACATTGCTTATAATATGATTTTTTTTTTACTTTGTGATCAAATGTATTCTGTATTATGTTAGAAGGTATTACATTCTGCTAAGAATTGTTAGGAAAATTTAAAAAATATTACCCAACATGAAAACATTATATGTATACAATAACATATAAATTTTTATAAAACATTTGATCACAATGTTATTTTATAACATTGTGATCAAATGTTTTCTAAAAATTATTCACTAACGTTAGTGAACATTTTGTAAAAAAAAACGGCTCTATTACTGAGCTGTCTGTCTATTTGTCATGAAGCTGTATCTCAGAAATCGTGATAGCTAGAGAGCTGAAATTTTTACAGATAGTGTATTTCTGCTGCAGCAACAAATACTACAATAAAAGTGCCCCCCTTTTTCCGTACAACAATTTGTTTTTTTTCTCGTTTTATTTTGGCACGGAACCCTCCATGCGTGAATCCGACTCGCACTTGGCCGGTTTTTATAAATACAAATATTACAGTTCTGTATTTAACATTATCAATGTGTATAAAATGTATAATATGTGTTTTGGTGTTACAATAAAGCATAACTTCCAGCACGGTTAGATCCGATAGTGGTTTTCTTCCGTGCACGCTTAGGTTGTGGAATGATTACCCTGCCTCGGTTTTCCCTAAAGCCTTCAGTATGGGGTTCTTCAAAAGGGGTCTTAGAAGGTTTTTACAGGGTCGGCAGCGCTAGTGTGGCGCCTCTGGTGTTGCAAACGTTCATAGGCTGCGGTGACCACCGGTCCTTCTGGTGGGCCGTATGCTTATCTGCCACCTTAGTGGTATAAAAAAACTTACTAACTATATTTTCTCCCTACAGATCTCACTCCAACTCTGAAAGCTCCGAGACTGCCGAGTCCAATCGTCGCCCATTGCTCAGCGAGAGCGATGAACATTCTGAATATTGTCGTATGCTGCATGAAATGTTTCCTAACTCTTGTATTATGGAGGTGAGCTTTACTTACTATTATTATAAAAAGTATTTATTTATCAAAGGTGCCAGTAATATTAGAAATACTGTTGAGACTATTTAAAAAAATATTCCTTTTTGTGGAAACGTCTTGATGTTTTATTTTTGGAAAAAACTGCGTTTTGTTCATTCACCGAGGTGTTCATTTAAAGAGACATTACCCTACTTATTACTTACTGTAATAATATGATTATTATTGAATTTTGTTCCTATACTACTATTTTTGTAAATTGTGTTACAATTTTTGTACGTATGTGTTTATATGGACTGAAAACTGAAATTTTGAATAACGCGAAAGTTTGTACGTACAGATGTTGTTTACTCTTTGAAAGAAGTCTGAAATTTGGCATGAGGTTAGATTATAGTCTGAAATACGGCTAACATTTAAACTACATTTTATAAGCGCGGGCATGGGCCTTTCGAAGCACGAAGACGCTCGCAAATTGATGTTACGCGTGGTGGTCACCCATTCAAGAACTGGCCATAGTGAAAGTTGCTAATTGCAGTGATCGCTTGAGCCCGCAGGGCCCCTAGCGTTACGAAAACTTCAAAAATCATGGTGGTTTTAGATCAAACACTGCGTATCCATTGCTCACGGCGATGTAGAGCGAGCGGCGGCTACTTTACTTCACCGCCGTGAGCAGGGCCAGTCCCTGTCGGCGGCGGCGTTACACAACGCGATTCGTACGCCGCTCATTGATGACAACGAACTGAAGACCAGGATCATTGAGCGGTGAGTGGGTGTTTCTGTGCAGTGCAGTGGTTTCCTAAGGCAAAATTACTTCACCGCCGTGAGCAGGGCCAGTCCCTGTCGGCGGCGGCGTTACACAACGCGATCCGTATGCGCTCATTGACGACAACGAACTGAAAACCAGGATCATTGAGCGGTGAGTGAGTGTCTCTGTGTAGTGCAGTGGTTTCCTAAGGCAAAATTACTTCACCGCCGTGAGCAGGGCCAGTCCCTGTCGGCGGCGGCGTTACACAACGCGATCCGTACGCCGCTCATTGACGACAACGAGCTGAAGACCAGGATCATTGAGTGGTGAGTGAGTGTCTCTGTGTAGTGCATTGGTTTCCTAAGGCGACGTTACTTCACTGTGTGAGCAGGGCCAGTCTCTGTCGGCGGCGGCGTTACACAACGCGATCCGCACGCCGCTCATTGACGACAACGAACTGAAGACCAGGATCATTGAGCGGTGAGTGACTCTGTGTAGTGCATTGGTTTCCTAAGGCGACGTTACTTCACCGTGTGAGCAGGGACAGTCTCTGTCGGCGGCGGCGTTACACATCGCGATCCGTACGCCGCTCATTGACGATAACGAACTGAAGCCCAGAATCATTGAGCGGTGAGTGAGTGTCTCTGTGTAGTGCAGTGCAGTGGTTCCCTAAGGCGATGTTACTTCACTGTGTGAGCCGGGACAGTCCCTGTCGGTGGTGGCGTTACACAACGCGATCCGTACGCCGCTCATTGACGACAACGAGCTGAAGACCAGGATCATTGAGCGGTGAGTGACTCTGTGAGTGCAGTGGTTCCCTAAGGCGACGTTACTTCACCGCCGTGAGAGGACGGTTTACCACCGTTGATCGAAATTCATTTGATCATTTGACGTGTGACCGAAAAATCATTATGCCATTCTACCACTGATCTAATGAACAATTGACCTAAAAAGTTTTTATCGAACAAACATTTGATATTTTAACTACTGATCGAATGAACGTTTGGTCGAAAAACAGTTGACTAGAGAATATTTTAACAGAGGCTGAATCAAAATGGCTCGGTTAGGTTAGGTTAGAACTGCGACCACAACGCACGAGCCGAGCGAGCGAAGCGAGCGTGCCGCGGTAGCGGCCGGCGAGTGCCAGTACCGAATTCTACTTATTTCGCTTTTGTTTGTAAAAATATTTTTGAGTCTACTGTTTTTCGACCAAACGTTCATTCGATCAGTAGTAAAAATACCAAATGTTTGTTCGATAAAAAGTGTTTTGGTCAATTGTTCATTCGATCAGTAGTAGAACGGGCTAATGTTTTTTCGGTCACACGTCAAATGATCAAATGAATTTCGGTCAACAGTGGTAAACCCGTGAGAGGAACAGTCTGTCGGCGACGGCGTTACACAATGTTAATAATGTGCTTGCTCTGATAAATTCTCATATAAGTTGATGATATTATTAGTTTTTAGGTTCTGTATTTATAAATATGTAAAACATCAAAGCTATTCCGCAGTGTTTATAGTTCTTCTCAGGAAGTAACTGTTCTGTGATTCTCCCCGATAGGGGATAGAAGCACGTTCGAATACCGCTCGAGTTTTTCCACGTTAAATTATAGCATTCTGATAGATTTTAAAAATTATTTCTCGGTATTGTACTTTTTTAGAGAGAGAATCGCTACAGTATAATTTAAAAGGTACTGCTATTTCTACAATAATAAACTCTATAGCATTATAATATATTCTCATATCGCTTATTCCAGTTACTCATACGTTGATAAAAACGCTGAGACCAAGGAGCATAAGCCGCTTGCTCCTAAGATTGAACCGAAGAAAATGGTTCGTTACAGGGACAATAAGATCGTTTCGCTGAAGGGTGAACGGTACACTGAGGTAAGATTGTGTACAACACTAGCTTACCCCGCGTGAAATTCGATTCCCGTGGGAACATAAATATTCCCGCTACAAAAACTAGCCTTATGTATTATTCCAGATTAATAAATCTATCCCTGAAATATCCTAATCCGTTCAGCTGTTACAGCGTGATTGAGTAACAAACATCCAAACATCTTTACGAACATTCACATTTATAATATTAGTAAGATTAAGTCGAGCTTGTATTTTAAGAAATATACAGGTACTAGCTAATGCCGGCTGTGAAAAGTACCCTATGTATTTTTTTAATGTATCTATAAGCTAAATATTACTGTAAAATAACATTAAAATCTATTCAGTAGTTTTTGAACATTGTGCATGATTAACTAAATATCATTGCGACGCCCGATTGGGCAGACTGTTGATACTAACCGCTTTGTATTAACTTTTCAATTAGATAATACTATAATTTTCTTTTTCTTGGCGTGAAAGAGTAATAAACATCCAAATAAAACTAGCTAAAATTAACTTGGGCTATAAGGAGCTGTGTAAAATCTCATAAATTGACATCTACAGGTACCAAAATCCGGGATCGATGAGGAACATTTGAAGAAACCTAAGAAACAGCACTGCCCTTAACCATTATCCCCACGTCAGTACAGTGGAACAGCGGAACCGCGCCCCTCTCGCCCCCTGTCCCCTATCGCACGCCCGCGATCTCTCTCCCCCTATCGCGTAATTACGTCTTATAACCCCGTAATTGCGTCTTGTAGCCCCGTAATTGCGTCTTATCGTCACGTAAACCCGACATACAGTTGTATAATGTGCGTAGTAATTTTTTCAGTGTGTACTAGTTGTCTCGATGTTTGTAGGTATTTATTATGTAAGATATTAATCAATATGGACGGAATGAGGAGAGAAAATTTGACTCGCTATCACACTGGGAAGTTTTTAAGGCTGAAATTGTATGATAGTCGCGTAATTTCGACTGTGCGTAAATGTGGAAGCGTAAAATGCGGTGATGCTAAAGTAGTAGAGGGTAATGTGATTCTAGCTATCAATAAATTTAACATAAATGAAGTTTTGGCGTATTATGACACTAAGTGTGACTTTTCGAATTATAACAGTGAAGTAACTGCACGCACAACATGTAAAACTAATTTATTATTCATGGAATCTTTGGAAATAAATTTGATGTTAAAAAATAAAAAGCATGCATCGCGCAACTTTGACGCTTGCGTAATTTCGTCTTGCGTAACGCGTAATTATGACTTATGTCGAGTATTACGGACGTGCGGGCGTGCGTATTTGATCTGTGTACGTAGTATTAGTGTAGTGTTAAAAGCGCGAGATTCGTATGTAATTTTTTTTATTCCGCTTTTATCCAGTACTGATTTTACAAAGTTATTTAATAATAATTTAACATTGTGTGTGTCACAACTTAATTTAATAGACTGTATGAATTTTATTATTAATTTAATCTCGATTGTATTTATTTTAACGTTTAAGCATTTTAGGCAGCTAAGCAGTATTACTGTGGCTATCTTTGACTCTAAGTTTAGTTTTAAAAAGCTATCTTATGACAAGCATGCCATAGATAAGTCAAAAGTGTTAAAATGCCGCTCGCCGGTAAAGGATTTTAATTCTGGAACGTTGGCAGCACCGGGAAATTTTCGAGAACATTCGAAATGTGATTGTAATGGAGCGCTAAAATGCCGTCGGAATATATTTCCAATAGTTTTAAGCCAGATCTGTTTTACTGTGATTTCATATAATTTAATTATTAAAAATGTGATTCCTATGATAGTTAAGTTTGTGACAACTGTGATTGATATGCCATTTTATTTGATAGTTTACCCTATAAGCTGTTTTTGTATTAGTTTTAATGACAATACTATCGGTTTTAGATTATTACGACTGTACCTATTGTGATGTTATTTTTATTTAGTGTTTTTTTTTATTAAATTTGGTATTATGCTCACGATTTATCCGCCGAAGGTGTAGGGCAGATGCGTTTCACCAGTACTATTTTATCCCGCATGACGAATTCATGTTAAGTTGTGTCTATACCTAATTACATGATGATCAAATATTTTAGTTAACAATTACCCGATGATCAAACATAAATTTACTTGACCATCACACAATAATCAATTAGTTAAGTTGACAATTACATGGTGATCAAACATTTTAGTTAATAAATTACACGATGATCAAACATTTTAATTGAAAATTACACGACGATCAAACATTTTAGGTTAAAATTACATAGCGATCAAAATATTTTAGTTTACAATTATAAAATAATCAAAAATTCTCGAATTATTATTTTGAAATTAATCTGATATATTAGGTGCTTACATATGAAATTGGCGTTTTGTATAGGAGGAACAAAAAGTCGAATATTTTTAAATATAATATATTTAATTAATCAAAGTATGAACCATTGTTTTCTATGCATTTTTGCCATCTCATAGGTAGTTCATTGATCCCTTTACTAAAAAAACCAGTCGGACGGGAATCAATAAAATCTGTGAAGGCGATTTGGACTGCCCCATCAGAGTTGAATTTTTTCCCTTGCAAGAAGTTGTCCAAATTTCGAAAAAAATGGTAATCTGTTGGAGCAAGATCCGGGGAGTACGGAGGATGTTTTAGACATTCCAATTGAAGCTCTTCTAATTTGGTAGCCGTCTGTTGTGCAGTGTGTGGTCTAGCGTTGTCTTGAAGCAGCAGTGGCGTGGAGCGATTGACCAGCCTAGGTTGTTTAGCCGCTAGCTTTTCCATCATGGTTTGCAATTGCTGACAATAGACATCAGCCGTAATAGTCTGGCCAGATTTGAGAAAACTGTAATGAACAATACCGGCACTAGTCCACCAAACGCTTTCAAGTAACTTTTTTGGGGTTAATTTTCGCTTGGGGCAGGATTTGGCTGGCTGGCCAGGATCCAACCATTGCGCTGAGCGCTTTCGATTATCGTAAAGAATCCATTTTTCGTCACAGGTAATGATTCGGTTTAAAATACCTTCATTATTGTGCCGGTTCAGTAATGTAACGCAGCAGTCGACGCGCTTTTGCCGGTTTGCTTCAGTCAATTCGTGAGGTACCCACCTTTCAAGCTTTTTAATCTTCCCAATTTGCTTCAAGTGAATTAAAACAGTTTTATCACTAACACCGCAGCCTGCAGCTAACTCGGACGTGGTTTGCGATGGATCCGCTTCCACAATAGCCTTCAATACTTCATTATCAACTTGAGTCTCAGGCCGTCCACGGGGCTTGTTCTGCAGGTCGACATTTCCTGAACGAAAACGTTGGAACCAAAAACGAACTGTGTTTTCTTTTGCAACATGACCGCCATACACATCATTCACCCTTCTAGTCGTTTCCGCAGCACTAGTGCCACGGCGGAACTCGTACTCGTAAATAATGCGATATTTTAAGTTTTCCATTTTGTAAAATGAGTGACGCAAACAGAAAAAAACAGAAGAAAAAAACAAATGAATGACGGTCATCGAAGGATAAATACATGAGTAAATAGCTGGGAAAATTTGAATTTGAAATTCCTTACCAAAGAGGAGAAAATCGTAATTAAAGTGGCCAGTACGAAAAACGCCAATTTGATGTGTAAGCACCTAATATTATGCATATTATCATTATAATCGTCTCAGTCGATTTAACGCCTACTACTGGTCATATGCCTTACCTAAGAATCATCACAACTTTTCGGTCTTATGCCGCTTGCGTCTAATATTATAAAGAGGAAAGATTTGATTGTTTGTTTGCATCGAATAAACTCCGAAGCTACTGAACCGATTTGAATAATTCTTTCACTGTTGGGAAGCTACACTATCCCCGAGTGACGTATATTTTATTCCCGTATTCCCACGGGAACGGGAGCTACGCGGATGATATCTTGTATAAGTGTAAATCGTAAGCGTAATTACCAAAAAATCGTATTTAATGAATTAATTGTTTAATATTAGTTGTATTTTGTTGAATGATCTAATTATTCATGATTCTCATACAATGAGGTGTTTTTAAATAAATATAGCTAGGCTATATTATTATTATATTTCTTCTACTTTATTGGAGTATATACTATTTATTTATTGTTCGCTGTGAGGTTGGTTTAATATTTTCACTGATCTGAAAAGGTTTACGGAAAGACTCAATTTTAAACCATCGGTTTTACTATACGGTGAAATGAACATGGATGTCGAGCCGGACTCGAATCGACTAAAACCAATCTTTTTTAATATTTATCAAATATTTATTAAAACCCCAAAAAACATTACCAAAATAATTTCCAATTCGCAAAATATGCAGCGGGCTTAAATTGTCCAATTCTCACACGTCCAATTCGCAAATTGTCCAATTCTCACAACATCCAATTCTCACAAAGTCCAATTCGCAATTGGTCCAGTTCTCCCCGACACGGATAGATATAGGTTAGAAGGGTAATGGCGGAAGTGTCGCAGAGACCTCCGCCATTTACCCTTCGTAGTTAGTTTTCTTGTGTTAAGCAAAGAGGAAATACGATCCTATTTCCACATAGTTCGACATAGCTCACATATCCATATACTCACACACAACAATATATAATATTCCCCGTTTTTGAAACGTTTCAATAGGTACTGCAGATTTTTTGGTGGTGAGACCTTCGTACCTAGTTGCAGGCACTGTTTCAGTGTAATAAATCCTACACACGTTTACAAAATCCAATTCAATAAAACGCTTCTCGTAATCAAGGAGGATCCCTAATTACGAACTGGACCAATTAAGAATTGAACCAATTGCGAACTGGACCAATTGCGAACTGGACGAACTGCGAACTGGACAGTTGGACATAATACGACTAAGGGTCTGAGCGAAGTTTATGGATTTTGTAAAAAAAAAGTCTGTACTTTAGAGTTTACACGGACAGGTCCTTGAAACCAGGGCCGAAATGGGTAATTATAACTCGATTGAATAAAAATACTTGACAAAAATTTTTGAACTAATTAATTAAAATTGTCCAACTTTAGAAAGGTTTGATGTAAAAAGTCGCATCTTAATCTAAAAGCAATACTTTAGTGGAAATATTAAACCAACGTACACAGAATTTCGATCAAATTTGGCTTTAATTTAATAATACAATTTCATTCTTAGATGAAAATCATCAAATAACTTGTCAGTTTTATTCCTCAGACATCAGGTGTTAATCCTACTATAATATAATTCATGAATCTACTGCCAGCAAAGATAATATAATAGTATTACAAACAGAACGACAACTCCCTGCCCCCCACTGAGTAAGCTACCCCACCCCCGCCACAGCTGTCATTATAGTTGGCGGGTGTTTTGAGGAAACATTTGCTTAGCCTTAGTGGTCACACACACATTTAAGCTCTGTACGAACATAGCGTTTTTAGTGTAGGTGACAGAATTAAATACGAATAATTTGTATGGAGTTTCCGCCCTGTGCTGCAAGTAAGTCTCTAAGTGATATGAACAGTCTTGTCACTTTGGCAATTTAATAAAAGTCATTTGTCGAATGTGTTGTTTTGCATCAATATGATGAAATTTTGCTAATGTGGCATTTTGGCAAATTAATAAGATCTTTATTTCGTCCATTGTGTTATTTTGGTACTTTGAAACTTGCATCAAATTCCCTGGTACTTTAGCGATACATATGTGTATGTGACCACTAAGGTTAAGCAAACATTCCCTCAAAATACCCTCGCAACTATATGCCAGCTGTGGAGGAGGTGGGGAAGCTTACTCAGTGGGGGGCAGGGAGTTGTCTATCTGTATGTAATACTATTATATTATATTTGACAATAGTTAACAACATAGATAATTTGAAACTTTTGTCATATATTTCAATATTTCTCACAATTTCAGAAGCCTATTATAGAAAGCGGTCACCGCAGCCTATATTTATGTTTGCAACACCAGAGATAACTCCTTTCGTTCCTGCAAAAATCATCTGAGAAGATCTAGACATTTTCTCTTTTTCCCACTCTAAGTGACGTGACCAACAATTGCATGTGACAGTTTTGCAAGAAAATAAAAGCAAGTTATTTGATGGTTCAATCTAATTTTGTATTATGATTAAACTAATTATTAAAACTATCGCCAAAATTTGGTGCTAAATTGAACAAGAATTTGCCAAAAAAACATGGTTATAGATAAATTTAAAATCAATTTCGGGTTTTTAAAACGTGATATTATATCTGTTATTAATTTGTATTTTATTCCTTAAACTTTTTTATTGAGAGACATTTTTTTAATTAAGACACATTTGCATTTAAAGTGAGCTAATATTACCTAGTCGTATATTTGGCAGCAATATTATGTCTCTCATTAAAAAAAAGAATTGACAAGTATTGAATCTGTATCTGTATGATTTAATTTTATTTTGACAGTATTATTGATCGCCAGTTTTATTCTATCCTAATAAATTGACAGCTTATATTGATAGCGAAATATATCATTCATATTTATTTCTACTCATTCTCAAGTATTTATTATAAAGGGTAAAATATATTCACATTTTCGATAGTATTTACTGGTCAAATATACTAAAAAATATTCTAAAAATCCTAATGCGCTGAGGCACTCGCTTACAAAATAAAAATTGAGCTGTCACGTCACGTTACGTCTGACAGACGTCAAACATCGAAATTACTTTTTTTTAAATCGAAATTTCAAATTCCAATACATATTAGTTCTAATTTGACCGCGTCGCCAATCCAAAATTCAGTTGACCCCTCAGCTATAGATGTTTTCACAAGTATTAAAATATTTGGCTTATTGCTCATATTAGTTTAAATATTATAGCCTAATAAACCCCTTAGTAGAATTTTTTATACCTATGTAACGTTTTAACCTGACTAGGTAATACCCGCGTGTCCACTCGCGTATCCAGTTACTGTGGGTTTTTTTTCCTAATAAAATGATCAAAATGTATTGTACAGAAAAAAATATGGATGATATGAATGCTAAGGCGCCCAAACCAATATTTTTTTACTAAGTTGACTTCTAAAATTGTATTTTAATAGAAAATGCCGTTTTGATGTATTGACATTTTACTATGTGGCTGATCCTAAAGTAGTGTTTTGAAATACACGACTTTTAGACTTCAAAAGACGACGATTTTCGTAATTATCGTGTTAGAGGTGTTTACATGTAATCACCCCTTATCCCCGAGGGGGTAGACAGAGGCAAATTGTATGCCTACTTTTAATTTTATAGTTTTTGTCCCAAGCATAGGTGATAAGCCTACAATTGCTATGTTGAAATTGGACTGTCGCAGGCTGTACTACCAAGTCAAATAATACTGTGTAAGGTATTCGAGGTAGTCAACAATGTTAATCAATAAGAAATAGACGAACAAAGACTAGAACAAAAATCTACATTCAAAAATCAATTCTAAAAGTCAGCTGTAACAAAAAACAAAATGGCGTCAATCACAGGTGTCATGAAAACACAAAAAAAAATCTTTTAAACGCATTTATATTGTATTGTTTTTTTATCGTAACGATTATACTTGTTTATAGTTTTTAATATTATTTTGTGTACAGTGCCGGATTTAGACATGGTTTCTCGAAAGAGTTCGAAACGAACTTATGCGATGCGAGGGTAGTTCGATAAAATAACTTTGGAGTTTGTTTGCAGTCTCCTTGGCACAGAGGTAGGGTGCGACTTTAATGTATTCTATGTGTATATATATCTACGTTGAAATATATAAATATGTTTATCAGTTGTCTAACCTTGATCAAATATCACAAGCTTATATTAGCTTAATTTGGGCTAGATAAAAAAACCGTAAATATTGTTTAGGTATAAAACATATAATTTATTTTGCCCTTTCATTGGTGTGATATTAGAAAGATGAATTCTCTTTTATACTTAATAAATATTTCGATGCAGTCGTATCCTCGTTTATTACGCTTATTTGACCATTTTTCGTTCCTAAATCCGGCACTGGTAGCAAAAATGCGATGATCGCGCATTTAATGTCATATCGTATAGGTGAATTTGGTGAAATGTACTGAAAATATATTGTTAATGTCCCTATGTTTGTTGTTATTCAACCCATGACAAGCAATTTAATTTTAACTTGCTTTGGGAGCAGATGGAGCTTTCGTGTTCAATAGAAACGCGCACGCCACGCTCGTCAGGACGCGCGTAACACGCTTTATTCGTTTTTATAATATAATTTAAGCCCTATTATCACAATAGATTTCAAATTGCATTAATCAAAGTCTATACGCACACGCCACGCGCGCGCCCCGCGCGTACGCGCATCAATGCAATTTGAGATCTATGTGTATTATAATAGGGCTTAAATTATATTTAAAAAAACAAAGAACGCTGTTAGACGCGTACTGACGAGCGAGGCGTGCGCGTATCGTCTGAAAACGCCCTGAAGCTAGGTCGTACAACACAAAAAAACGTCATTTCTCTGAAAGTCTACAAAGTGGTTTGCAGCTGTGGTAGTGTCTACATGGCGAAAGCTTGGTTTGGCTTTTGACCCTTTGTTCAAAGAACACATTGCAGCTGTGAAAAATCGTCAGTTTAACAAATCGGCAATAGCAGAACACCTCGATTCGGGCAGTAATAACTGGATCGAACTTCTCCAACAGAAAGTCCTCTCCACTGATCGCAGGTATATTCATAGTGTATTAGTCTTCGATAAGCATGCCCCTCTCAGCTGTCAGTTACAAGTAGGTACTATGGACTACACACAGTTCATCACATTGGGAGAGAGGTAATCGCTATGAATTACCTAGAGATCGTTCTGACTTCAGAATGAAGGTAAGTGGATGCAGTCTTTATTTTTTAAAGTGTCAATTAAGAATGCTGACATATTGGCAGTCAGTGTATAGGTACTTAAAGTTACTAGCTGACCCTAGCAAGCTAGCAACTTCATTTACGTCACATAAGGTGTAATAAAGGAGGGGTACTGAGTCAGGAGCGTATGAAACTGCCTGGTTTGCTGAATCATGAAAGAGCTTAAAGATTAAGTCCATTATAAAAAAAAACACAATCGACTTATAATAGGGGCTCGTCCCTTAATGATTAAGTCTATTGTGAAATATTTAAAATGCATTTTGGAAAGGTTCAAGAACTCACTTCATTAAATGACACTTAAATAGAACCTTAAATTCTTAATAGACACCGTGTACAAAATAATTATTTACATTAGAAAAAAACACTTCTTAAAATTATTAAAAATCATCAAAATAACAGGAACAAAAATAAAAACCAAATGGCAAAGGTAAATTTCGATGATTTTCAGAAGTTTTCCGCAAGTAAATAGGTAATTATTTTGTAAATAGCACTCAGTGCGACTTTTGCTATGATGTCTGATCAATGCGAAAGATGAGGTAGGTATAGTCAGACCATATCATTCAGTCATAAAAAAAACTAAAAAAATTGCTGAGCAAAAATTTATTTTTGGAAATAAGAAACAAAAACACGAGTTAATTTACAAAATTAAAAATAATAATTGTTAATAAAAATAAATTAGCTAAAATGTTTTGTAAAAAAATCCAATAAATCACAAAAACAACTTTAAGGTAATAAAAAAATCTGGACTAAGTATAAATTACAACACTTTATCGGCAAATACAGAAGTTTATAAAAAAAATTGCTGTCATACATAAACTACTAACAGATCCTTGAACCTAATGGGCACCTAAGTGTTGAATTTGTGTCCTGGGACATCCTTCCGAGGACTTACCCGGGGCTTCCAACCGTAGGCTGTTGGGCGTTACGTGAGGTTTTTTAGTTAGTAGGAGTCCGGCAAAGCATCCATGAAGGAGCTTCCCTCACGTTGAAAAAAAATGTGTCGAATTTGTCGCTGGCGGGCACTTAAATTGTGAAGGTCGGTGTACCTCTATCCAGCGATGGCTGGTACCCCGGGAATGCCTTAAGACTCCTTAGAGCACTCTCGCCCACTCTCTACATCCACTGCTCCCGCGAGGATACGAGAGAAAATGTACTAGGAGATGATCTAGCAGAGGTGATGAGGGCCTTGTTCTAACAGAGTCAGTAGCAGTCAGGCTCAAGGTGGAAAGAGCAACATCTTTTTTTTACCGTGAGGAAAAATTCTTCATGGATGCTATGCCGGACTCCTACCGACTAAAAAACCTCACGTAACGCCCAACAGCCTACGGTTGGGAGCCCCGGGTAAGCCCTGTCCCAGGACAAAGTGCAACGCAACACCTCAGGTAAAAATACATCCTTAATCAGCCAGAATCGCAGTGTTCTGGGTCCAGACATTCAGAAAGGTACACAGGCAGAGCGTTCCGTCTGTGGCTTATGGAGAAACGATCTTTGAAACCGTTGAAACCGCTCACTTCTGGCGAATATTCTCTCGACTGTGTGTGAGTGACACGCCTGCCGCGCGATGTGAAAATCGACCCACCCATAAGGTAAGAAGGGGACTCTATTACAGAGAGCCCCGCGTGGCGACGGGTAAGAGTACAAAATGTGGCCACCCCAATACATCCCGAGGGTGTCGTAAGAGGAGACTAAGGGAAAACATTCCATTGCGTAGAGAAGGAAAACTCGAAATGAAACCCAGTTGTCAGTAAAATGACAATCTTTAAGCCAAGTTGAAGGCCCTATGGACGGCTTGAAAAATTTCAACTGCGGGTCGCAGTGACCTGCGCCTGTCCATTTTAACACGGCAATAGGCTCACCACCTATTATGTGGGACATAAAACTATAAGGCGAAATGCGGGCGTATACTATGCCTCTACCTCTTCGGAGATAATGGCGTGATTATTTGTATGTATGTATGTATTACTGAGAATCTGCTCCGTCGCCACGCATTAACCGTGAAAGCCATATCTATACTAATATTATAAAGAGGAAAGATTTGTTTTTTTGTTTGTTTGTAACGGGTACGTATTTGAATGCCTAAAATCATAATACCTAAAGTTAAATAACCTAAGTTCTAAATACCTAATGGTGGGTCGACCTACATTTAAAAATATCGAAAGTTTAAAATGGCTAAGTATTTGAATACCTAAAATTATAATACCTAAAGTTAAATAACCTAAGTTCAAAATACCTAATGGTTGTTTGACTTACGAAATAATATGTGGTACGGCTTAAAGAAAAAGGGACACTGCTCACCCCGACTCGGATAGGTTAGGTTAGAAGGCTAAGGCGTTTTTTTTTATAACCACTCATACAAGGATTGTCTGCTCCAATCCTGAAGTTCCAAATCCTTGTATGTGTGGTTATAAAAAATATCGAGTCGGGGTGGGCAGTGTCCCTTTTTTTAAAGCGCTGGATGCGGGCTGCTTTAGATCGGTCATTCTGATTTGGTATATCAACCTTTGTTGTTTTAACTTTAGGCATTTTAAACATTAGGTACTTAGTCCAATAGGTATTTCAAATATAGGTATTAAGTACTTAGGTATTAGTGGTTTAGGTATTTTAAACCATTTGGTATTTAGATTTTAGGTATTTTGAACTTAGGTTATTTAACTTTAGGTATTATAATTTTAGGTATTCAAATACGTACCCGTTTGTAACGAATAGGCTCCGGAACTACTGGACCGATTTAAAAATTCTTTCACTGTTGGGAAGCTACACTCTTTGCGGTGAACATAGGCTATATTTTATTCCCGTATTCCCACGGGAACGGGAACTACGCAGGTGAAACCTCATTACGTCCGCTAGTAATATTATAAAGAGGAAAGGTTTGTTTTTATTGTTTGTAACGAATAGGCTACTGGACCGATTTGAACAATTCTTTCACTGTTGGAAAGCTACACTCTTTGCGGTGAACATAGGCTATATTTTATTCCCGTATTCTCACGGGAACGGGAACTACGCGGGTGAAACCGCGTGACGTCCGCTAGTCAACTATAAATAGGTAAGTACTATTTATAAAGCAATAATTTTTCATTGAATTCGAAACAATTTGAAAGAAAATCAATCTTATTATCTAACAACCATCTATTATTATACCCAATACCAGTTTTTATGCCCCAACCCCCCTAAATGTCGTTTTAGTTTATCTAATTAGAAATGAGATTGGATTTTTTTTTCTTTATATTGTTCACTTTTTTGTTAGGATTCATTTTTTCTTCTTTTTGGTAGGCTTTTTAGGCTGCCGAGCCTTCCGAAGGTTTGTAATACACGTAGCTAAAGGTGCAGGGTCTCCAGACATATTGGCTTCAAAAAAAAAAACAAATTACAGTGAAATTTATTTTCAATTTATTAACTACAAATAAATAAATTAACATAAAAATTGTAATACTTCAGATTGACTTCTAAATTCTAAAAAAATCTACACCAATAGTGTTTATTTTTTACAAATTTACTCTATATAATATACAATTTTGGTAATTTTTGGGTAAAAAGTTAAAATTATCATTTTACCCAAAAACTACCCATTGATCTAAGTAGTGTACATTTCTATTGGGACAAAGATATCTACGAAATTTTGTAAACCTTGAATGAATCATTGATCATATGAATTCGTTTTCAAGAGATGTTTTAGTTAAAGGTTAAATCAGATCTAATTTTAACAAGACATTACACAAGCATACGGCCAACCGATATCTTATATTTAACTATGAGACGCTAGCTCATTGAATCAACGATTGCGTTAGCATTTTGCATACGGTCGGTCTTGAGATGGGTAACCATTAACGTCGGCGTGTTCGTGCTCCGGAAAGCACGATTAGTCGTTGGTTCCGGTTGCCAGTAACATAGTATTTAGGTACCTTAAATATTTTGGAATGCAGGCAGCAACAACCCATTCCTGCCCGTTTAAATACGGTTATTATAGGCACATTGTTAGCCTGTGATAGCATTTCATGCTGGGTTTTGGGGAATGGATGAAGTTGTCCCATTTTAAGATGGATAGAGTTGCCTCATTTAATACTAAACTTAACTGGAGTTACCCTATTGAATAGTATTTATAGTTACCCCAGTAGTAACCTTATTTAAAAATAAATATGTCACCCCATTTATGAATTAAGTTACCCCATTTATGAATTAAGTTACCCCATAGAATATTAATGTCAATATTTTAAACTGCACGTCATTTTTAATTTAAAAGACAGAATCAAGCGCATGGCACAATCAGTTATAACAAAATACCTAAGTTTTAAGAAAATGACGTGTAAATGGCGCCACTTAGGCGCTTTGCAAACGACGGGGCGGGCCGGTCAATTTCACCGCGAACGATAGCGCCAAGGGAATCCTATACTACCCACGCACATAAAGGGCAAAAAGACCGCGCCGCAGCTGCCCGCCGGACACACGTTTTCGCGGTGAGGGCAGTCGCGGGCATCGACGGGCAGACCCGGTCTTTATTATGTCGCGGTCAAAAATACTTGTATTTTTCTTGTATGTAGAAAGAATTGTCTATGATCAAGAATTCATTACGTGACTAAAGTACGATTTTAAAATTATTATTGTCAATAGTTTTAAAATTTTTATTTGTGCAGTATTTACACAGTGATGAGATTTAAAAGATTTTTTTTTAGTTTCTCGTCCCAATAATGGTTTTTCAAGATGAAAGATGGTAACTTTGTGAGACGCATATCACAGAGGCATTTTTTGACATTCTATCTTCCAAAAATGAAAAGAGGTCCGACAATCTGGGTTAATGGGTATCTATAATACCTATCTGTGATACGCATTTTTGGTATATTTTTATATAAACTATAGTGGAGTATCTACTAATAGGGCAGAGTGTATTACTTTTAATATAGTTAATGAGTTTTATACTTACAAGAACACAACAACAAGAAAAACAAATAAATTCTTATACGAAATAATAATACAAAGTACGTTAATACGACTACAGTTATATATACCAGATTGTATAAAATTATACACTGCGTTACTTAAAAACAAATATACAAACTTTACTTTGTAATAGGCTAATTGAGATTTTTTTCATATATTCTCATACTTATGCGTCGTATATGAAATTCGGTTTTATCTAGAATATTCTCAACTAGTCTTAATCTTATCCATAATCCATCGCGTTTTAGTCATACATTTTTAAGGTTTAATGGTAGCGAGAAAAGATTGCCGTGAACGTTTAACTTAGCATTTATACCTCGTTAATTGATTAAATTTTTTTATACAAAACTCATTCAAAGTCAAATTGTATTTAATTTTATACAAAACGCGTTAGTGATAATCAAATTCTATACAAAAGTCGTAAGAAATAAAATAATCACTACAAACAAAGCGCGTTAAACTTATTTAATATTTTATTTATTACGAAGTCAGCTTAATATCATAGTTAACTTATAAAGGAAAAAAAAACATTTATACAATACTCATTAATAATTAAAATTAAATTATACAAAACTTATATGATTTCAAACGGCAATGCAATAGGCTCACGGACATAATAGAAATTGGTGAAACGTGGATGTGTATGAAGTTACCCCATTAGGGGTAAAGGCGACTTGTATGAATAATTTCATACAAAACACGTAGACTACGGATAGACTTCAAATTCAATACATAATAGAACACCCTGCCCATATTATTTCAAACTAATGCAGAAAAAAAATCACTGTTTGATGTTACCGATAATGGCGTTAACCACGTCTGTGGAAGATGCAGTGCCGCCTACGTCTGGGGTCAGAATTCTGAAAGAAAAAATTAAAACAATTGTTATGCTTCTTCATATATTTTATTGATAAAGTGAAAAAAAAAAACGGCGAAGTGTGAGTCTGACTCGCGTTCGGATGGTTCCGTACCAAAAAAACGACAATGTATCTCATTTGTTGTATGGGAGCCGTTTTTTTTAAGTATTTGTTGTTATAGCGGCAACAGAAATACATCTATAGTCCTATCCTGCCCGATCTGGCAATAATGTAAACATGTCATCTTTTGACTATCGTTGTCTAAGACAGATGAGTAGAAAAATATAGTATGACAAATCATTGAATTTTTTACTATCCTGAGTAGGTATTTTAAATGAAAATTAACTATCATAAACAAGTCATTTGGTGTCGAAATGATTGTACGAACACTGTATGACTCCTGGATACTAGAGTATATTCAGGGTGAATACTCAATTGCAAGTAACTATGGATAAATAGGATCAAATGTGTTTGTTTACATTTTTGCGCAAAGCTATTGAAATACAGTATAGTGTGACAATTTCAGCCCAATAGCTATCACGGTTCCTGAGATACAACCTCTTGACGGACAGACAGACGGACGGAGCAGTCTCATGAATAGGGTCCCGTTTCTACCCTTTGTGTACGGAACCCTAAAAATCAAATATAGTTTAATTCGAATGACAGTTGTAATGTAAACAAAAATAGACTTTAATTCAACAGCATAAGGGTGCTTTTCTGTCAAAGATGTGCGTTACTACGTTGCTATGTGTGCATTGATATCTACCAATCACATTCGTCGGTCCACATGTAACGTTAACCGTTTATATTGTCAAATTGTGCGACCGACGAATGTGATTGGAGAATTTCAAACGCATCCAATAAAAACTCAAACTCAAAAAAACATTTATTTCGCATAATCCTAATACATAGGCACTTGCGACACGTCAATGAATACAAAACAAAGTCACTACCACCAGTTCGAAACGCGGCCCGCTTGAGAAGAACTGGCAAGAAACTCGGCGGGCTTTTCTTTTTGTGCTCTATTTACAAAATTTTAACTATAAATCACAAACTATTGCTTGAGAATGTAGTAGAGCAAGCAGATCATTTCCAGGCTTCCTTATCAAGCAAATAATCGTCAATTGTATAGTAGCCCTTGCAGTACAATTTACTTTTTATACACTTTTTATACACAACGTAGCATAGCACATCTCTGACGGAAAAGCGCCCTTATTCCGCTGACTTAAAGTCTATTTTTGTTCAAATTACAACTCACAGCACATCTTTGATGGAAAGCACAAAAGTTTTTAAACTCATACTTATATAATTCGGGACTTTTGGAAAGTAAGTTAAGCCGTTGGTCCCGGTTGCCAGTTATATAAATTTGTTATTTTAAATATGGAAGCAATTTTAAAGACAGACTACGTCAAAATCAAATAAATGAGCTAGAAATGATATCTAGAGTGATTATAGATTCGCGCCTTTATAACCGGCGACAATGACTAAAAATTGGCGACCGTGACAAAACAAAAATTGTAACTTTGCGCTATAACTACAAAAACGGAATATCATCTTACTTATCAACATTGCAAGTCTTGTGTATAGCGTTCCGGATCAGATCCGCGTGACAGAAGTGTCCCAAATGTTCCAGCATGTCCACTGACGCGTTGATCATGGCGATTGGGTTCGCCACGTTTTTACCGGCGATCGCGGTACCTGAAATAATTATATAGTAATAATATTTTGATGTTACATAGCATCTATTACACACACATACGTATGGTCACGCCTTTATCAGAGGCATATGTCCACATTTAACCTTTTTAGAATTTGTCCCACGTAATAGGTGGTGAGCCGTATTGCCGTGTTGAGATGAACAGGCGCACGTTGTGACTACCTGCTGTTGAAATTTTTCAAGCCGCTCAAAAAGGCCTTCAACGTGGCTTAACGACTGCCATTTTACTGACAACCGGGACCAACGGCTTAGCGTGTTCCGAAGCACGGACACTTTAAACTATTGTAAGCAAGCAATTTAAACTAATGTAAGTATAATATAAGAATTTTACGATCACTGCAGTAAGCACCATATTTACTTTGACCGATTCTTAGATGGATTACCGCCACGTGATTATTTTGTTACATTTATTTGCGAGCGTTTCTGTGCTTCGGAAGGCACGTTAAGCCGTTGATCCCGGTTACCAGAAAAATGGCAGTCGTTATGCCGAGTTGAATGCCATGTGGACGGCTGGAAATTTTTTGCACCCATTCCCTAGTGTGTCCGTTTCGACACGGCAATAAAGCTCGCCACCTTTTACGTGGGACAAAATGTAAAAGGTGAAATGTGGGCGTATAAAAGACCATAGGTATGTATGATCATTGTATAATATTATCTACACTAAAATTATAAAGTGTTTTTTTGTTTGAACATTTGTTTGAATCTTAAGTACTAACGGTTAGAATTCAACTACAGTGTCGATGCAGATTCACGTCTGATTTTTTTCTGTACAGTCAACTACAATGAAATGTACTAGTTTAATCTTACAAAATGATGTATCCCTGCGAGTGCCATAATGAACTAACCAAACATGGTAGCCACCGAACTTGACAGTAACATGTATGCATGTAAAGAGCAATAATTATGTATCCCAAAACATTTATTTCCTATTTTAAAGTTGACTGAGAAATTCAACTTTAAAATAATAAATAGCATGCATAGCAATCAATACATGTTACTGTCAAGTTTGATGGATATCATGTTTGGTTAGTTCATTGTGGCACTCGCAGGGATACATCATTTTGTATGTTTACATTTCATTGTAGTTGACTGTACAAAAATGCCTAAAGTAGTTCACACATTACATTATAAATTTTTACATTCCAAAATCATCATCATCACCTACCTGTGTTCCTGGTGCCAGGCTCAAAGACCGCATAATGATCGCCATAATTCCTGCCGGAGAGAAGACCGGCGCCTCCCAATATACCGCAAATAACGTTAGATACGATAGATCCGTATAGATTCGTCATTAACATCACGTCGAATTGGTGGGGCCTGGATGAAAAAAAAAGGGGGGATTTTTATAAAAATAAGCAGTACAATGGGCGGCCTTTTTTTTTTATCGTGAGGGAAAATCCTCATGGATGTTATGCCCGACTCCTACCGACTAAAAAACCTCACGTCACGCCCAACAGCCTGTGGTTGGGAGCCCCGGGGTAAGTCCTCGGAAGGATGTCCCAGAACACAATGGGTAGCCTTATTGCTTAAAGCAATTTCTGCCAGGCAACCTTTAGATGGAGAAAGATGTTGGCAGGAGCGAATTGGAAGTTTTAGGCGTATAATTTATTAGATATATTTCTATGCATTAATCTTACTAATATCTAATATTATAAATGCGACAGTTTATGAGTGTTTGAATGTTTGTTACTCTTTCAAGGTCGAACGGCTAACGGATCTGGCTGAAATTTGGTACAGGGATACATTATATTCTGGAATAACACATAGACTACTTTTTATCCCGGGAATAAGTTCCCACGGGAAGTTGGAACGTGAATAGGTTCCCACGGGAAGTGGGAACGGGAACAAATTTTACGCGAGCGAAGCTGCGGGCATCAGCTTGTAACATATAAATTTTAAGACGTAAGCAGTGAAATAATAATAATAATGTAATAAAGTATTCTTACATTTGTAATTTACAGTTTTTGGACTATCTCACAAAATATCATCTAGCCCAAATTAAGCTAATATAAACTTGTGATTTGAGATCTAGACAGAGATTGATTAGAGATCTAGATAGATTTAGAATTTTTTGCTACTCTCAAAAGATACACAAAGCGAGACCTCATTAGCCAGAACACATAGTCCGAGTACGTGGTCCCGCGGACTCAGTGTTCTGTAAACGATCACTGCAGTAAGCAACTTTTACTATGGCCGGTCCTTGGATAGGTGACAATCCATGTGACCACTTTGTGACATTTAATTTAAGCGTTTCCGTGCTTCGCAAGGCAAGTAAAGTTTGCCAGTAAAATGACAGTCAAAACAGAAAAATTTCAACACGGGCAGTCACAACCTGCGCCTGTCCATATCAACACGGTAATACGGCTCATCACCTATTACGTTGGACAAAATCAAAAAAGGTGAAATGTGGGCATGTAATATGCCTCTGCCTACCCCTTCAGGGATGAAAGGCGTGATCATATGTGTATGTTATTTAGTTTTCAACTCACTTGGCAACAAGCTGCATACAGCAGTTATCAATGATCATATCGTTGTGTTCAATGTCCGGGTACTCCTCAGCCATTCTCCGAGATGTCTCCAAAAACAGGCCATCGGACAGTTTCATTATGTTCGCTTTGTGAACTGTTGTTACCTAGAAAACAACGAATCTATGTGTCTTATTGTGCTAGCAAATTTCTTACAAGAAGGAAAGAAAAACCTTTTATTCCACACTAGCAGTAGCCCGCGACTTCGTACCCTGCATTATCTTTAGATTGATATAACTTTTTTATTTATGAACCGATTGACATGAAACAAACACTAAATGTTAAGTGGAGTAAACCGCAACTCAATAATGAAAACCGCATCGCAATCGGTTGAGCGGTTGTTGAGATTAGCGTGCACAAACGTACAGACAAAAATTCTAAAGACCATTGTTTTGGGTTCTATTGGGTCCATAAAGCCCCCCTATAAACTTTTTCCTTATATATCTTTAATATACAGACAGCGACCTGTTACGATTTTATTATATGTATTGATTGATTGATTGATATTGATTGAATAAAACAATCTTAACAGTTTAGAATGTCTCTCAGCGTAATGCTTTCCGCGGGTAGTGCAGACAGACAGCGCTGATTTTCGGCCTGACATACCGCTCCAAAATTCTGGCCCATACGGGTCCACGGGGTATACTACGCCAAATCGAATTCCAAATAATCGAACATCCAAATACTCGAACGTTCAAAATATCGAACGTTTAATATATCGTCGCTGCGTCTGCAAAAGTCGCTATGTGATTTTTGACGAATTTTGGGTTTTGATGCCATTTTGATCCTTATTTTAAGGCGCACAAGGTGCAAAAACCGAAATGTTAAAAAACCTAATATTAACGGAGTTTCAGAAAATAGGTATGTGAAATCAATACTTTTTTGCGCCCTCAAAATAATTATGTGCTTTAAATCACATAGCTAAAAAGTTCACCAAAACTAAAATTTTGTCAATTGCGCGGAATTGCGCCCGCTATGTGTTTACGGGCACATATCGATATTGGTGTACAATATTTGACCTGAAACATCGCGCATTGCCCAAATCAAGTGTCACATAGCTATCTTTTTCCATGAAATTTGCCAGTCTTCTTGGATATTTATGTCATCGATCCGTTCAGGAATGTATTGAAATAATAAGGCAGCTTTGGAGCTAGAATATTTCAGTACAGTGGAAAATGTTTTTTTTTTATTTAGCTCGCCAAATTGACGTCGCCACCAGCCTGGTGGAAAGCCGTGGCGCGCCTAGCGATTGGGGGCCACTTCTGACAGTGGTCCTTAAGTTGGCGGCCCTGTGATGTGCCTCTTCATGCTCCTCTTAAAGAACCCGGGATTGTAAGATGAGGGAAACACGGGCAGGTCTTTCCATGTTTTTATAGTTCGATAGAGGAACGATCTTTTGAAACGCTCCTTTCTGGCGAAAATTCTTTCCACTGTGTATGAGTGGCACCTGTGCCCGGCACGCGTTGTTTCGAGAAAGGAGAGGGTGGGATCAGGTTGAAGAGCTCTTCAGAACATTCACCGTTATACATTCGGTAGAAGGCAGCCAGGGACGCTATCGTTCTCCGCTGCGCTAACGGCTCGAGGCCTCCCGTCACCTCAGGACAACCAATTATTCGGATAGCACGTCTCTTCATAGCGGCAAGTGCGTCTAGTAAGTACCTCGCGGAGTCATCCCAAAGGTGAGGACAGTATTCAACGCAGGAGCGAATCTGCGTCTTGTACAATAAACATCTCTAATGTGGCGTAAAATATCGTCTCACCTTATTCAGGGTTCCTAGTTTCCGCAAGGCCAGCCCAATACAGCTCTCTATGTAGTTTTTGTGAGTGAGCTCACGCCGGACGTCTATACCGAGGATCTCCAGGTAGTCTTTTAGTGAAACCGTAATGCTCTGAAGAGAGGGCAGTGGTAGGAATGGGGACTTCTTAGCTGTAAACGCACACGCCTGTGTTTTTCTGGCATTGAACTCGACCAGGTTGTCCGAACCCCATTGGGCAATGCGGCGCAGGTCCCGGTCGAGATCCGCCACGAGTTGTCGTCTCTTCCCCTCCACGTCACCTCGCCCCTCCGCTGGACGGCCAGAATAGCTCCCATGCAGAGTACTATCATTCGCATAACAATGAGGATTGAGGAGGAGGCCTAATGAGTGCACCCAAGGGACAGCATGTCATTGATATGCAGAAGAAAGAGAGTTGGGGACAATACCGATCCCTGTGGTATTCCGGCATTTACCTGCAAAAAGCAGGAAGCCTGACCATCACAGAGGACCCGTACACGTCGCCAGTGTAGGAAGCTGGCCAACCAGCGGCACAACTGAGACGATAGACCGTATGCCGGCAAATTGGAAAGAAGCGACGCATGCCATACCCTGTCAAAGGCTTTAGCTATGTCGAGGTCAATAGCCAGAGATTCACCGTGCCTCTCCATAGCCTGCTACTTCCATCGCCGCCTCTTTTACAAGTATGACCTGCTCACAGAAAGACGCGGCGGCGTCCTAATTAATCCCGCTGGAGATGATTGCTCACACCGTAGTCGAGAGAATGTCCACGCCCAGACCTGCAACGAGAACCTGGCACTGCTGCGTCCACGCTATGTACTCCCTAATTGTGGAAAGTGCTGTGGCCTCGCTGAATTTTATATATTTGCCTAAAACTCAAATGGCTTCCTTCCGTCTTCGCTGCATCACTTGAATGTCTATTTTATTCATTACCCCATAAAATCCCAATAAAAAAGAGAGAGAAAGGAGATTTAGGAGAAACGCCTGCTTGTCTCATAAAGGACACTTTTACGTTTCATTCTAAAATTTCTTGCTCAAAAATCCAAGCTCTGCACTCATTCCTTTTCAGCCATTATTTTTTTAGATCACACAAATATTTGAGTCTAATCGGGAATCAACCTTCTTACGGGATCTTAGCACAACAGTCGCATACATTTACAGACAAGTATCTAAAACTACTAGTATTATAGGTGGTACGTACATTTGCATACCTACCAGGGTTCCTTAAAAATAGTAATATTCTTTGGTTGCTTTGAAGGAGTTGGTAGAGGTAAATAATTGGGACAGCTCGCCTTTTCGTAGTCTCCTTCCCAGCTGTATGTAGCCAGGAATTTTGGTGCACTCTCGAAAGAAAATCCCAGGCACCCTCACCAACCGTGGTCGCCAAGCTGCGGCGACCTTTCGCCACGGTTGTCGCGTAAACCACGTCTTACTAGCCTGGAAGTATCTCGAGGCAGGTCTAGATGTGGATCTCTCGCTGGAGACCATGGTACGAGCCATGAACCCTAGCGGGAGTAAGTGGGACTGCGCTGCCTGTTTCTGCAAGCAGGTCATGCTCGTGAAATAGTTTGGAGAGGTTTGGGAACGGGAAAGAACTCTCCCACCCGAGTTCCACAGTCGGCGGGGTCGCCGCCGACATATCTTTGCCCAAGACTATCGGCCTCCATGACCGGGGTCCTGAGGACGGTAAGGGGGCTGACCACTGTCCTTACTGAAGCAGGCTGCCGTCCTTATAGATGTCAGCGTGACGTATGGGATTCACGCACTCCCCCCTAAGAAGCGGGATAGCACCCAAAAAGTCCCCAAAGACGCGTGATAGCACCTGATCCCCACCCCCTTAGGTGAGGTCGCAGTGGTAGCGGTAGGTCTGTTGGGAATCCTGGGGTATCTTTCCGTGGGCTTACCCGGAGTTCCCAACCGTAGGCTGTTCGGCAGGATACGTGAGGTTCTTTAGTCGGTAAAAGTCTGGCATAGCATTTATGAGGATATTCCCTCGCGTTATAAAAAAAGGATAGGGTAGGAGCCAGCCCAGAGTGATGGAGATCGTTCTGGGATCTCCAGCGACCAGTGCTTCTGCTGCGGTACGGTAGAGAACTGTTGCTCTCCCGTTTCTTCCACGGTGCCTATATTGCGTACAACACATCCTCACACATCAAGGCAGCAGAGTTTTATGGCAGAGAACACCATGTTTGCCATAGTTTCTTAATAAAATTTGATATTATTATCAATTGACACCTTTTATTAAATAGCTATGTGCAATTAAACAATGTGAATTATGTTTTATTTGTTCCCGCTATGTGCTCAACAACACATGGCGATATTTGTGACCCAAACAATTTTAGCTATGTGTCAAATTCACAGTATTAGTTTTTTGGTATTTGTTTTAAACATCATCTTTCTAAAAGTCATTTTCCACAACGTGAATATAATATTTACATTATAAAAAAAAATGTACTTTCTCTATCACAATCATATTTCGAGTAAATCGGTTTTTACTTCCTCCTGAAAAGTAGGTTAAAAACACATAGCGACTTTTGCAAGCGCAGCGACGATTTCGAACATTGATATTGTAATCTTCGATATTTTGAACGTTCGATATATTGAACGTTCGATATTTTGAACGTTCGATTATTTGGCATTCGATTTGGCGTAGTATACCCGGTCCACGTATGGTCTTTAATTTAAATATGTTTAATTTTCTTCATAAAAAACTTGTCCATACAGTACTAAATGTACTTATGGACAAGGTTTACACTGGGACACTGATAATAGTAATAAATGTACAAATTAAAATCCTGTATTTTAGACATTTACTTTAGGCAATTTGCTTCATAGGCATCGTGCATTTTAGGCACTTCGCTCAAAAGGGAAATTGAACAAATAATAATAAACTTAATTGGACCAGCCTTTCAAGCGTTATAACATGTCAAGGGAAATACGAATTCATTTTTATTTTATTTCTAACATCAAACTGAGTTTGTTTGGATGTTTTTCACTCTTTCACGCTCTAACAGCTGAACAGATCTGGCTGAAATTGTGTGCAGAGATAGGCCTAGTCTATGTTACCTTCTTGCGTCCGTTCCTCTTAGCAAACTCAAACGCGAAGCAGGCGACCCTCTCCAAATTGCTGGCCGTCACAACTTTCATTGACTCCACTACACCCTGGGCCGATTCCTGCTCCAACATGGTGTATTTTCCTTCAGTTTTTGGTCTAAAAACCTCAACATTACACTACTCTTACCTTCTTGCGTCCGTTTCTCTTAGCGAACTCAAACGCGAAGCGCGCTACTCTCTCCGAGTTGCTGGCCGTCACAACCTTCATTGACTCAACTACACCCCGGACCGATTCGTGCTCCAACATGGCGTATTCTCCTTCGGTGTTTTGTCTGAAAAGAACGGGGAAGTCAGCATCTTATAGGAAATCTTATAGGATAATACGAAATTAAGAAATAAATCTTAAAAAACCCCATTAATAAAGCCAAAATAAAATAATATGTAATTATTCTCTTTCAAATTTTTTTGTATCGTCAAAAATGTTGTGACTCTTGAGGGTTCGGAAATGCTACAGACTGAGAAGAACAGAACTCAGTCCAGCTTTTTTCAAAAATTATCTTTTAGAGTGTCTTATGTAGAAAGGAGCAATTTGTGTCACTGCCAAGCAGCCTTGTGATCTAGAAAATGTTTAATGTTATACTAGGCCTTCTGGCAAAAGTTAATAAGTTTTTTTATATTTAATAACAGAAAAACCTGTTATAGCTGTCGGCAATGTATTGTACCATTCGAATCTGTTTAAGAGTCCTTTAGGGGACCCAACTCGCACCATAGTAAACTGTGGTGCGGAGGCGGGACAACACATTTGCAGTTTAGAGTTAAGCGGATTCATTAAGGGGGCCGCTGAGCTTGCCGTGAAATTCGTGTTTTATTATACCAATGATAAAGAGAAATGGAAATAAATTACTTGCTCCTTAGTCAAGGCGGGATTTTATGATTATACTAGATGATGCTCGCGGCTTCGCCCGCTCGACATTTGGTACCCTTTACTGCTTCCCGTGGGAACATATTCCCGGGATCTATTTTTTTATACCACTAAGGTGGCAGACAAGCATACTGCCCACCAAAAGGACTGGTGGTCACCGCAGCCTATGAATGTTTGCAACATGATGTGAGAATGTCCACAAATATTTATAAAAGAAAATATGAATCTTTCCTCTTTATAATAACAGTATGGACTAGCTGTTGTGTCTGCGGTTTTCGCGAAAGCCTGGTGACACACAGACGGATGACAATCTTAGTAAACGGATCACTCCCGTGTTTACCCTTTCAAGTCAAACTTACAGTATACTAGTGGACGTCAAGCGGTTTCATACGCGTAGTTCCCGTTCCCGTGGGAATACCTTCCCGTGGGAATACGGGAATACCTTCCCGTGGGAATACGGGAATACCTTCCCGTGGGAATACGGGAATACCTTTCCAACAGTAATTTTTTTTTCAAATCGGTACAGGAGTTTCGGAGCCTATTCGATGCAAACAAACAATCAAATCTTTCCTCTTTATAATATTAGTATAGATTATCTTACCTGATAATACTGATATCAATATCCTTATGCCTGGTGGAGACCCCCGGAAAGGATTTGCAATTGAGCACGTAAGCATACATGTCCAGCTCGTTCCGGAGGGCCACATTACGTGATGTGACGTAGGCAGCCTCGCTTTTAGTTTCAATGTTGCCCTGTAAAAAAATTTGAATAACTCTTATTTATTAGCGCTCCTTGTCGCATGGACTCCAGTTCTGAAAATGATCACTGCAATAAGCAAATTACACTGGGGATGGTCCTCGGAGGAGTGATTCCGGAAAGCATGTTTAGCCATTGGTTTATTCAGATGGTAGTCGTAAACCAAGTTAAAGGTATTAAGCCAGGAAACCGTTACTGCTTACATGCTTGAATAATTTCAACAGCAGGAAATCACAACTTGTGCCTGTTCATTTCAACAAGCCTCTGCCTACCCCTTGGAGGATAAAGGTGTGATGATGTATGTATCATAAGCTCTGTAAGTGATAATTTTGAATTGTGCCGTTGACGGCATAGAATTGATACATTACCTTGATACCAACACCGTTTCTCTTGATAGTAGTGATAGCATACTTCACGTCATCATCAGTGTCTGCGTTAGGATCAATGTTGACCAACTCAAAGTCGACTGGGGCTCCGACATATCTGAAATATATTTATTGGTTAATTTAGATGTTGCTTGTGTGGAATTTAGTTCCACTTCTTGCTTTCTACGTTAACTTATTCTTGAGATAAACTAGCCTATGTATTATTTCAGACTATATAATCTAGTCCCTGTACTGTACATTTGTACAAATGGCCGCCATTTGTACATATTTGTGCTTTTGTTTCTTTTGTAAACTGGTTATTTTGGTGTAAAATAAAGTTTTACTTTTAGGAATAGTACAGATTATTATCTGAAATAACCCTTATGTACATTTACATCCCAGGTATATGTTTCCATGGGAAGCAGCAATGGTAACTGAATCTCTAGTGGGAGAAGCGGTGGACATCATCAAGTTCATTATGAGATTTTTACTTAGGCCTAATGAGAGGAATATTCTTTTTACAGCCAAAGCATGCCTAAGGAAACACCAGTATGTGGTTTCAGCAGCTGTATAGAAAAGTGGTAACTGTCACCACATTGACACCTTGGGAGTCCTGGGGTATTCTTCTGAAGGCTTACCGGGGGCTTCCAACCATAGGCTGTTAGGTAAGATATGTGAGTTTTTTAGGCTGTAGAAGTCCAGCATAGCATCATAAGGATTTTCCCTCACGAAAAAAGAAACCATATTGACACCTATTAGTCATTATCTATAGAAAAGCAGCAGTGGTCTGTGATAGTCATATTGTGACTTAAAATAGGTTTTTGCATCTTTGTAACACTTAAGTTTCAATGGAGAAACCTGGAGTTGCCATGAAATTATTTGTAAAATACAAAATATATTTTAAATTGGCTCAACTTTAGATTGTCTGCTGTGGAGTTTGGGGTTCATATTTTTTTTACACAAAGCTAATATTATTAGAAGCCTCCACACGAAGTTTTAACTTGCGGAAATTAATGGTTAACGAGAACAAAAAATAATGAAAATCATTAAAATTCACCAATAATTTGTCACTTTTCACCACAGAATACATACACTCTCAATGCTTTTGACATTCGGCTCGTCACTATACGTTTCGTTTTCCGTAAGGTTAAAGCACAACAATGTTTTACTTCATTTAATAATTAAATAAATAATTATATTTAGTAAAAAAGTAAAATTTTATGCATATTTTATAATATTACGTATATTTTGCTGATATAAATGAATGCTATTACTTAAATGTATTCTGACAATAATTTACCGACTATTGCCGCTATGTAAAACTAAACGTAAAAATTCGTCGAAACTCTGTCACTGTTACTTTCTGACAGTTATATTTTTTTTTGTAATATATATTTTACGGCCTTTGGCTTCAGCCTTTTAGCCAAACTATTGTTGATTATCTTATTATGGTTAGGTTAGGTTGGAACTGTGACCATTGACGCGCGAAGGCGAGCGAGCGAAGCGAGCGTGCCGCGGCAGCGGCCGCCGAGCGCTTTATAATATTATTTTAACAATTTCGACCTTTATATCGATGTCAACACAAGACAATGCGAAAGTTAGGTTAGGATATTAAAAAAATCATAACTCAAAAAGGGGGGGCTTCCGCAACTTTTCCTTCAGGGGGGGGGTTCTACAACCCCCCTCCCCCCTTTCCACCCCCTCCCGCCCCTTAAATCGTGGGACGACAATCCGAAGTCCTACCCCCTTTCTTGTTCATACCGTTACTATAAATTGAAGAATAAGCAGACAAAAGGAAAATATGATATACTTTCAATTATTTCTTTACAAATATTTATATAAGTACTTCTATTGTTTGCCAATAATTCTATCTAATTCGAAGTTAACTCCCGTCCTTATAGGGTGAGGAAAAATTGGAAAAGCTGTCCTGCGATGCTTAGAACATAAATAATGAAGTGCAAGGTTATAAATAAATTTACTCACTTGAAGACTTCCCTGACATAGCCCATGCATTCAGGACCAATACCACCACCTGGTAGCATAGTTACAGCGTGACGTCCACCATAGTGAGCCTTAGGAATGAGCTTCTGTTTCCTAATAACTGGAGTCTTGTGTTGGAGATCAAAATCCGAGAGTGTAGCGGGCGCTGCAGCTGAACTAGCGTTGGCGACACCCCGAACCTCGGGCAAAACCTTCAATTTAGATAATAACCTCACAGCCATGGCGTATTTTTCACTAGAAACCAATTGGAAATGTTGAATAACCACAGGAACAGGAAGATGGAAAATGGCAGGCAGCTGACAGATCAACTTTTCTTTGATTCAATTTTTCCGCTAGATTGCGCTGCTGCTTTTTTGCTGTATGTGTCAAATTCGTTGCGTACCTATGATGGCAACTCAAATTTGACATTTGACAGACATAAAAATAGAATGCTAATGCTTCCTCCACATTACTCGCGAAGTTCAACAAAGAAAATTTTTGACGAAGAAGGACGAGGTGCCCCTCTACACTATCATATCGTACTCGTCCAACTTCGCGAGTAATGTGGAGGAAGCATAACGTAATGCTCTATAGTCGAATTTTTAATTAGACGAAGTAAAGTGACAGCAACTAATGTCACTTCTTCCTAGAAATTAATCAACATTGTATGAAGAAGTGACATTAATTGCTGTCACTTTACTTCGTCTAATTAAAAATTCGACTTTAGTCGAATCTATAATGCTACATTACACGCGAATGCTCGTCGGTCAGGGAGTTGCATCGTAACGTAATGCTCTAGTCGAATCTATAAATGTTACATTACACGCGAACGCTCGTCGGTCAGGGAGGCAGGCCGTAACGTAATGCTCAAAGTCGAATCTAATTTGTTACATTACACGCGAATGCTCCTGGTGAGGGAGCACCTTTACATCAAACTCAGTTAACTCAGTCAAACGGATGGCACTGTGCAGGCTGGCTATCTGCGCCACAGAGCGAATGACTAAATTATGCTCTGTGGCGAATGAGCTCATAGCGAAGTTGAACGAGTGTGTAGTGACGCACTTCGGACATTATCCACACTGCCCGCGAAGTTACCCGAAGTTGCTCGCTCAACTTCTCGCAAATGCTTCCTCCACATTACTCGCGAAGTTGAACGAAGTTGGACGAGTACGATAGTGTGGAGGGGCTCCTCGTCCTACTTCGTCAAAAATTTTCTTTGACTCGGGCAACTTCGCCGAGGAACTTCGTTCAACTTCGCGAGTAATGTGGAGGAAGCATTACTTTAAACTAGTAACACACACTCTGATTCGGTTCGAACAGACAGACCACACCACGTTTTTGAGCTTTCTTGCGCGTGGTACTACTTGATCCGCTTCTAAGGCTGTACGCCAGTGATACATATGGTTACGCGTTTATCCCGAAGGGGTAGGCAGAGGCATATTATATGCCCACATTTCACCTTTGTATAATTTGTCCCACGTAATAGGTGGTGAGCCGTATTGCCGTGTTTAAATGGACAGGCGCAGGTTGTGACTGCCTGCTGTTGAAATAAAGCCTTCAACTTAGCTTAACGACTGCCATTTTACTGACAACCGGGACCAACGGCTTAACGTGCCTTCCGAAGCACGCAAAAGCTCAAATAAATGCCACAAAGTGATCACATGGATGGTCACCCATCCATGGACCGGCCATAATGAAAGTTGCTTACTGCAGTGATCGTTTACAGAACACTGAGTCCGCGGGGCCACGAGCGCTTATATAATTAGATTAACAACAAGTTGATTGTCATCTGTCAAATAGCCTACATGAAGTGTTCGTGTGTGAAAATAATCATAAATGTGGCTTAAACTGCTTAAATCTAAATAAAAATGTTTGCAAAGTGAAGATTAAGTGATAAATATTCTGTGATAGTGTTATCTCGGAATGGGACACTTGTTTATTTAGTAAAATAGTTAATTAAAATAGACTCCAGTGAAGTGAATTACCATCTACCCACTTATATTTATTTTACTTTTTGACGTCTCTAAAGTGTCAGTTTGGGCTTGTGTGTTTTTTGTTTTGAGCAAGACAATCACACAATAGAAATGCATCATACAAGATACAAAACTTTAGAAAATACTTAGTGCATTATACCTGCAACATGGCAAGCTCAGATGAAGACTGCTCTATTACTGAATACCAAACCCCTGAGAGAATTACAGTTGAAAATGGTGTACCTAAGCCTAGAAAGATATTGTCACAACAAATATTTCATCCAGCAATGTTCATGTCAAAGCAAATAAGCAAACATTCTGAAGTTGGATCTAATCAAACCCCCCCTGACCACCCAAGTTTAAATGAATGGCAAACCGTACCAATCCTCCGTCAAAATAAAAAGAGACGTATAAATCGTTCTCCTACTCCTGAAGTTTTACCCATACTTACGCGAAATAGTTACACAGGACTACCTGTAGATGAACACTGCCAAAACCCGGAACCTGAAACCCTGAAACCAAATAAACCACCACCAATCATCCTATACGGAATAGAAAATGTAACAAAGCTAACATCTTTGATTGAAACTACTTTGTTGAAGTCGGAATATACTTACAGAATTGTTACTAAAAAGCAACTGCGCATTACATGTAGCACTATTGAATCTTACAAAAAGCTAATGACCCTTGTTCGTGCACAAGGGCTGATAGGCCACACCTTTACACCTAAGGATGAAAGACCATACCGGATCGTAATAAAAAATCTGCACCATACCACACCTATGGAAGCTATTGTGGAAGCAATAGAAAGCACTGGCAACAAAGTAAAGGGAGAAATAATTAATGCAAAATATGGGCCTGAAAAAATCCCTCTATCAACATTCTTTGTCAATCTAGAACCAAACATTAATAACCAGGCTGTCAAAAAACTGAGGCATATATATAACACCATTGTGATTATTGAGGATCCAAAGAAAAAAACTTACTGTACCACAATGTAAGCGATGCCAGCAATATGGGCACACAAGGAATAATTGCCTAAGACCCTATAGATGTGTCAAGTGTGCTGGTGCCCACAAAACAACTGATTGTACCAAAAATGATAAAAACACTCCGGCTAAATGTGCACTGTGCCTAGGCGATCATCCTGCAAGCTACAAGGGCTGTGAGATTTTTCTACAAATACAAAAAAGGAAAGCCATGCCAAGACACCCTCTGCGAGATGTGAAATTTAAAGAAGCAACTAGAAATGTAGAAGAAATGTACAGCAGAATAGCCACAAAACTACACCAACAACCATCTTCAACACAAGAACAAGGTAAAGAAGATAAACAATACAGAACTTACTCGCGGGCCGTAGTAAAAGAATCAAACATCACACAATCAAATTTGGAACTTATACTTTCAAAACAAGCTGAAAAGCTAGACCTCCTCATTCAACAAATAGGTACTCTCATGAACCTACTGACAACTCTCGTCACAAATATGACTAAATAATGGATTCCTTAACCATAGCAACTTGGAACGTAGATGGATTGTTGAACAACAAACATGAAGTCATAACATTTATAAAACATCATGATATAGATGTGCTGCTGGTGACTGAAACGCACATGACCCGAGCATCCATCTTTAGTCTTCGTGGCTATTGTACATACACTGTCTGTCATCCGGACAATACTTCGCATGCTGGAGCAGCAGTGATAATAAAACAGAATATCAAACATAATGTGAAACAAGGATATCGAACACCCCACATACAGGCAGCTACAGTTGAAGTATATGACAAACAAGGAAGCATATCAATCTCATCTTTATATAGCCCACCTAGACATAAAATTTCTTCTTCCCAATAAGATGACTTGTTTAAAACTCTGCCAAACAGATATATTATTGGAGGTGATTGGAATGCCAAGAATATTGCTTGGGGTTCGAGACTAACAAATACTAAAGGAAGAGAATTGAAAATAAGTATAGACAACAACAAACTTGCTATATTAACAACCTGTCAACCCACCATATGGCCACGAGATCCAAAGAAAACACCAGACCTTATAGACTTTTTCATTTATAAAAATCTAAAAAACAGGTACATGAAGATAGAAAGTTGTTTAGATGGATCATCCGACCATACTCCAGTGATTGCAACCATGAGTATGCATGTCATAGAAAGGGTATCAAAGGCGTATCTCTGTAACAATCGCACAGACTGGGAATCCTTCAGACAGTATCTCGAAGAAAACATTGAATTGAAAATATCATTGCAAACTAGCCAAGACATTGACAACACTGCAAGAAATTTAACTAACCTTATACAAAAATCTGCTTGGCTAAGTACACCAGCAACAAAAAGACATAAAAATGACATGCATAGAAATCTTCCTGCAGAGGTGAAACAAAGGGTTTTAGAAAAAAGACGCCTCAGGAGAGTATGGCATTCTACTCGAGGAACCACTGAGAAATCTGCTTTTAATAAAGCATGTAAGGAACTCAAATCTTACCTGGCTCAAATAGAGAATGATACAGTGCAGAGTAACTTAGAGCAACTCAAACCTAATGGCTTCAATGAGCATTCACTCTGGAAAACTATACAGTCTTCACAAAAGCCACATCTCCAACAACACCCACTAAGGAATGAGGATGGCTCATGGACAAAGACTGACCAGGACAGAGCTAATGCATTTGGAACTTTTTTAAAACATGTCTTCACTCCCAATCAGGACTCTGGTAATGAAGCCCTAAATAAAGAAATAGAAGATTATTTATGCAGTGATCACCAATTGAGTCTGCCTATGAGACACTGTACCCCAAATGAGGTTAGAAACATCATTAACAATCTAGAAGCAAAAAAGGCGCCTGGTTTTGATTTAATAACCCCAGAAATACTAAAGCAACTACCGAAAAAGGCTATCGTACTTTTCACAATATTGTTCAATGGTATCTTGAGAACTTCACACTACCCAAACACATGGAAGACATCACAAATCACTATGATATTGAAACCAGGGAAGCCGCCGCATTCAACGGGATCCTATCGTCCAATCAGTCTTCTGCCTGTTATATCTAAGGTGTTCGAAAAAGTATTAGCAAAGCGTATAAATGAAGCTCTAGCAAACAGCAATATTATTCCAGACCACCAATTCGGATTTCGCAGTAAGCATTCAACCATAGAACAGGTTCACAGGGTGACCGACAGGGTGCGTGTGGCTCTGGAGAATGGGCAGTACTGTGCAGGAGTGTTTCTTGATGTCCAACAAGCTTTTGATAGAGTTTGGCACCGGGGCCTCTTCTTCAAGCTTAAAAAGCTTTTTTCCCATAACTTGTACGCTTTGCTCAGATCCTATTTGGACGGCCGTATGTTCTTCGTAAAAATAAACGAGGCAATGTCACCCCTCCATGATATTGCTGCTGGAGTCCCACAGGGCTCGGTCCTGGGGCCAATCCTATATCTGATTTACACAGCTGATGTCCCAGAAACTGAAAATGTGGTGACAGCTACGTTCGCCGACGACACGGCGGCCCTGACATCCCATAGAGAGCCGGAACAAGCGTCTCAAAATTTGCAAATACACCTGGATAAACTATGCACCTGGATGAGGAATTGGCGAATAAAGGCCAGTGCTGCAAAGTCGAACCAGATAACATTCACACTTAGACGTCAAAACTGTCCATCTGTCACACTTGGTCATGAAATACTACCTCATACGGATGTTGTTAAATATCTTGGTTTCTACTTGGATCGCAGACAAACTTGGCGCTGCCATATACAAAAGAAAAGAGACATTGTGAACCAGAAGCAAAGGTCATTGCAGTGGCTTCTGGGAAGAACCTCAAAATTGTCAGTAAACAATAAGCTACTGATCTACAAAACAGTACTGAAACCTACATGGAGTTATGGAATTGAATTATGGGGCACCTCAAAGAATAGTAACTTGGAAATCCTCCAGAGATATCAAAATAATGCCTTAAAAACTATTGTCAATGCACCATGGTTCACCAGAAATGATGAATTGCACCAATACCTGGAAATGCCTACCATTAGGGAGGAAGTAGAACATAGATGCAAATCATATCGGGAAAGAATACTTACACATGTAAATAGTTTGGCACTGGCACTCAAGAACCCTCTGACAAAGAGAAGGTTGAAAAGAGCTCACACATGGGATCAGACCTAATTAACATGAAAGATAGCCTGTCACTGGAGAGGCATATCTGACTCGACAAAGACCTACTGAAAACAGCTGCTTATAGTCCTTGGACTGATCGCATGCTAGAAGAATTAATAAGAAAAAAAAAAAAAAAAGTAAAAAAAAAAAAAAAAAAAAAAAAAAAAAAAAAAAAAAAAAGATTAACAAGTCAATTCACTTATTTTGAAACATATTACAATAGTAAATTACTAACTGTAATTAATTATAAATAAATAAATATTCACGGACATTTCACACAACGCTATCTGATCCCAAAGTAAGCTAGGAATAACCTGCTTGTGTTATGGGTATCAGACCACGGATATTAATACTTATATACTTTTAAATACATACACATTATACATAGAAACACCCAGACTCATGATACAAACATTTATGGGTCACACAAATATTTGTCTCCAGTGGGAATCGAACCCACGACCTCCAGCGCTGCAGGCTTAATACGTAATAGAATAACGAGTAAATTTAATAACATTTTCTTAATTACTTTACGCTTCCTGAACCTGAGGCATGCGTGATATTCTCACGTCACGCCATTATCCAACATTTGATAGGTCAGGCCGATAGTCTTGGGCGAGGACAAAGACTGCTGAACTCGGATGGGAGAGTTCTCTCCCGAGCCCTCTCTGCCGCCTCTTTCACGAGCTTAACCTGATAGAGAAAGACACAACGGCGTCCCACTAACTCCCTCCAGAGATCGTGAATTGCACCAAAGTGTTGAAAGTGTCCAGCGAGAAAATGTCGACATCCAGAGAACCTAGAGCTGTTGCGCCCATGCTGAGCAACCCCGTACACCCTACCTCTTTTAATTTCCTTGGCACATATCTAATTTCCTTCCAAAGGGAATATAATTTACCCGGAGTCATTCTAATATCCCGGCCTTAAAAATTTTTTGGAGTTCTATAACTTTTTTTGCTGAAAAAATATTGCTGAAGTTTTTCTATCCGATGGACTGTCACGTTGGCATTAATTCAGAAAAAAATATCATGCCATGGAAATTAGGAAAAAAATTGAAATTTTGGTGAACTACCCTAATAATATACTCGCGAGTATTATCTCTTTGTCTGTTACGGGGCGGCGCGCGGTCAGTGGTTGACGCACTTTGGACTTAGCCAAAGTTTCTGTAGTACCTCGCCGAGAAACTTCGCGAGCCGTGTACAAGAGCTACTATGATAATAGTTAGGTTCTATGCATAAGACCTAGATAATACCAATTTCTTAGCAGTTAAATAATATTAGTGGGAGTTCTTATACCTGGTTTATTAACGAATCTTTTAACTGGTTGAATTTAGGGACTTATATACTGTCGAACGGCGTGTAATAATTTCTCAACCCAATTCTACAAGGCCAGGCGGCCAGGGTCCCTACCTACCAGTAGTAAATATAAACATGAAGCTTTAGATAAACATGGAGGCCACACTTCGAACAACCGCTTGAGTCAAATACCTACGTATCTCTATCTCACTCTCTGTGGGCTAACCTTCTCTTTCTAGGGAATTGTGCAGTGCTACTATCTTCTTAATATTATCTCCTAGAAAATAATAGAAATAGACCATACTAACAAAAAATGCAAGTATAATAATTTATAAATAGCTCTATAGTTCGACTACGATTATTTAATGTGTAAATTGAAATATTTTATACCGTAATATGCATGATTGGGTTGTCGAATCAGTGAATTACATTCCCATTTTCTAAGGATTCTGTAATGTGGCAACATTGGTACTACAAGTGAACTGTCAAAGTGTCAACCAACAATAGAATGGCGGTTGACTTCATTGTTTTCACACAATAGGACACGTTGTGAAGTAGTGTGACTATATTGAGGATTTATCTAGGACTTCCTGTGTATTATTGGAAGAATCACGAATGTCATTATTAGAGTAAATAAAATAAGTTAAGTACATACCTATTGTTATCGTATGTTAATGATAAATAATTGTTTTAGGTTCCCTAAAGATAGTATTCAGTGAGAAATATGGTTATCCATTGTACCATTAAAAATTAAGGTAAGATATTTTTTGTAAAAGCAATTAGTATGCTAACTGATCATAAATTTTAAATATGGAAAAGGAGTTGGTTTCGGAGCGGGATTCGAACCTGCGCTGCGTCTTCTCGCGTACCTTATAAATCGAATGGATATAGATGCAATTCTATACATTCGTGTCGTGTAACTTTCTAAAAAGTGCCGGTAGATGATGCCTCCTTTTCCATATTTAATAAAAAAATGAAGTTTTATGAAAGCGCAAGGATTTGCAATTTGCATTTTCAAAAAACCGATTATGATGTAGTAACAAAGCGCTTAAAACCATCAACAGTTCCTAACTTATTGTCCAATAATCCTGTTCCTAATTTATTGTCCAATAATCAAATTAAAAACGCATACATAAAAATTAAATAAATAGATTAAATAACTAAACTACTTAACTATTGCCTACTGAACATTCCACCCCTGATCATACCAGGCGCAAAGGTGCATAATACACTAGCAGCGTTGCCGCGCTGGATAGCTATCCTTTGTACCAGGTACGACCAGGCGTGGGAGTCTTGTTCTGTAGTCTACGGCCGATCTCCGAGACCAGAGCCTTAGCATCACTCCCGCAACAGCCCATCGTTTCTACAGCTACTGGTACGACCAGATAATGCGACTCCATCTCCGCGTACTTTTGGCGTTTCCTGTAAGCAGCATCTTCCGCTGTGGCCGCCGGTGAATGGACGGTACGAGCCAAGTGACTGACGGTGAAAGTGCTGACGCATGTTGCATCCCACAATAAGCACTTGCAGTTCTTCCATGGCACAAGGGTCAGAGCGTGGTTACGCGGATGCCTACCGGTGCAGCGACGACAACTCAAAGCATGATAATCATCGCTCTCCACCATGGCACCGCAGATGCATACGTGAGGTTCACACACCTTGCAGCCTAAGCGGAGAGCCACACGATCAAATTATTTAAAATCTTATTCCAATGACTTTAGCACTAACATTTCTTTATTTTGACATGAAGAGACATCGGCAGACTGCGAACTACCACGAGCTGCCGCGGCAGACTGCGACCTACCACAAGCTGCAGCGGCAGCTTACGTCACAGCCTGCCACGAGAAGCCGCAGCGCGCGAGACGTACAGTTGATTAGCCTAGAAAAATAACCCACTTGGATGAATAGCTTCGTTATTCGCAATGTACCTATGCAATCTGCAGAGAATACTACCTATCAGTCTTCTTAAAAAACAGAGAAAATAGTTAATCTCGCCTTTGTACAACTTATTTGTATAATAAATTTTCACCACCTATTCCGTGGGACCAATTCTTAAAAAGGTGAAATGATAATATACCTAGGTACCCCTTCGGGGATAAAGGCGTGTCCTTATGTATGTATGCATTGTATTGTACATCTAATTGTATTATGAATATATATTGTCTTTATTGTGTACAATAAAGAATATTTAGAAAATGAAATATCCTGGCAAAAATAAAAATAGGGCTACCCTACTTAGAAAGAGACGCAGAGCCCACACAGAGCAAGACAGTAATATACAGACTACGCTTCAAGTAGGTATTCTAAGTGTGGCCTCCATGTTTATCTATAGCTTCATGAATATAAATACATTTTTTGGTAATGGGCATGACGTAATTTAGTTCCAAGTTTTACCGCACAGCTTTGGCAGCGCGATATCCACACTTCATGCTTAAAATTCCAAGCTGGCAACATTCAAACTAACGTGTTTTTTTTTCAAGTGACATTAGTGCACTGCTTTTCCTTTCTCGTCGGAGTTCTCGAACAAACGGGTGGAGAGCGGGCGTCCATTTTGCTTCGCCATATTGAATTTAGGCCGACATCTTTGGACGCCATGTTTAGTCGGACATATTTTATAAACATTTTCGCGTAAATTTCAAATATTTTTAAGCCAAAATATCGAACTTTTTTTCACTGAAAGCTGTGGTACTAGTTGCGGTAAATATTACGTCGGAAAATTCCGTGCCAACACATCTGCCCATATTTGTCTTCTGGGGGCCGTCGGTGCTTTTGTTACAAGACAAAATCAGGTAAATTATTTCTATCGAAAACATAGTACTTTTTGACGGATCGTAACAAGTGTTTTATATTTTCTAAGATAATACGCATTTACTAGATTATAAAAGGGTCACAGAATGAAGGTCATGCTATACGCTATCGGTGTGTGTAGCGTTTGGCGTGGTCATTTTATAATTATCTAAAAAATCGTCGGGTCGCGGACCCGGCCGGTTAGCTGCCTGCTCACTGCTCAGTATACTCGCACCTGCTCGGAGGAATACTTGTTTAACTTCAATGCACCAAATATAGAATCACTACGGCACATAATATAAAACTTCTAATGGTTTTCTCGGTGGGAGGCATTGAAATTGTGAAGAACCAGTGCGGCAGAAGCTAGTGACATTTGTTTACGTGTTTGTTTCAATACATTATAATCTAAAATAGCAATATCAAAAACAAGTCGACTATAAATAAAATATCAAGTATTTTATTTACAAGTACTAGAGATAGGTATTTATGCAACTACTAAATTCTGATAATATTATTGTAATCAATGACGTTATCCATTGTTTATTTATTGACATGTTAGCATAGCAAAAGAACATCTGTCATACAACCAAATTAAATACTTTTTACTGCATAGTTAAAATATGCATCAATTAACTTAATAATGAGGTCATTATGAATTTAATTATAGCTGTTTTTATGTACTATTCATTATAAAACGCAAACTAAGTTTAAAAAAATATCAATTTACTGAGATCTGAAATCAACCTGGGTTAAAACTTTTAGGTTAACTATCTTCTGTTTTAATCTTTGTATCTGAAGTTCATTGAACTGGTAATCAGATACTAATTTTGAATATTGTCACTTTAAGTGCTAGGTACCTACTTTAAGTTTTGGCTTCATACATCACTCAAAACATAACTTATCTTAAACTGACCTTAGGACTCATAATCTACTTTAATAAGCCTGCTATACCATAGATAAATCTTTCATTCTTCAAAACAGGGTTGTATACTTCGTTTTTATTGGAGCAGCTTGAGAGTCATTTAATAGACGAAGTCTTTCCAGTGGTAGCCCTTAATCTCAATTCATCTTCATGGCTTTCTAATAGGAACACAACTGTACAATTTTTTTGGACATTCGCACACAAAATCATCTACCCCAAGTTAAGCTAATATAAGCTTCTGCTATGGGATCTAGACGACTGATAGACATACTTATAAAACAAACATTTGTGAATCGAACTCAGGACCTCAAGCGCTGCAGGCAGTTACACTGAAGACTGCGTGACCGAGGCAGTCTAACTACTATAGTATGAGTATTTATGTCATTAAATAACATGTTGTTACTATTATTGACAGTCGCTACTCCTTATGAATCAGTCACACCAGTTTTCTTGATCATTATAAATGCGAAAGGATGCATAGATGTCTAGATGTTTGTAACTCTTGATGAAATTTGTCTGGAATAAGACACAGGCTACTTCTTATTTCCGTGATAAAGTACCAATCGGATGCGAGTGTACAGAATTAAATGAGAGATTTTGTAGTAAATGTAAGTTTCAACACACAGATAGAATCAATTTTACGAATTTTATTCAATTACTAGCTGTCCCCTGTGGCTTCGTCCACGTAAAAGTCATTATAGCGTGAAATCATTACCCTCCTTTTGCGCAGTCGGTTTAAAAGTAGCTTATGTCCTTGCCAGGGACTCTCCCTACTGTTATCCCAAATTTCATCGAAATTGCTTTAGCGATTCAGCCGTGAAAGCGTAACAGACAGACAGAGTTACTTTCACATTTATAATATTAGTAGGGATGTTAGACACCCTCACCTGAAAAGTTAGTTGGATGATTCTATCTACATAGAAATGTGACTAGCAACTATAGTCCAATCCTGCCCGATCTGGCAATAATGTAAACATGTCATGTTTTGACAATCGTGGTCTAAGACAGATGAGTAGAAAATTAACAAATCATTGAATTTTTTACTATCGTGAGTAGTTATTTTAAATGAAAATAAACTGTCATAAAGAAGTTATTTGGTGTCGAAATGATTGTAAGAACACTGTATGACTCCTGGATACTGGAATATAATCAGGGTGAATACTCAATTGCAAGTAACTATGGATATTTATGATCAAATATGTTTGTTTACATTTTTGTGCAAAGCTATTGAAATACAGTAGATACCACAAAGAGCAGCCATGTCAAGTTTCTGTAGGTATGTGTTTATAGGGCTTTTCTTACTTCCGACCCAAATCTTACTTGTTTGGGTACATACAAGTCCTTGATCACATAACAAGCAGATGGTATCTGATGTTACTCAATTCAAAATGAATCTATTTATATGTGTATTCTTGAATGAAATTGTTATGATTTATTATTGTTTTGACTTGGAGAGACTCCAAGTTACTTGAGTAGTTTGCCCAAGCACTACAGCAACCAGCCTGTAAGAAGTAAATTTTACACATTTCTCATGATATTGCATAATTTGTTCTGAAATAATCTATACTAATATTATAAAAAGGAAAGATTCGTTTTTTGTTTATAACGAATAGACTCCGGAACTACTGGACCCATTTGAAAAATTCTTTCACTCTTGGAAAGCTAGACTCCTTGCGGTGAACATAGGCTATATTTTATTCCCGTATTCCCACGGGAAGATAGATAGATAGATAGATATTCGTTTATTTGTCAGAATATTGTACAAAAAAGTTGTTACAAAGTTTAAATTTCCATAATATTCTGCCGTTTTCGGCGTACAAACATTGCGCTTAACAAAATAAAACATCACATTAATACAATATAGTGATAGGACAAAAAAAAAAAAAGACAGATTAGCTATGCCTACTGCTTACATTACATAGTTATAAAAGTCAAGATATGGTACATTATATGAATTAGATGTCAATCCTTGCGTCAAATTGTTCATTTAAGTAGTCATTTACAGAATAATAACATTTTTCTAGAAGGAATTGAAATAATTTATATTTGAATGACTTATATGTCAGAGTTTTAAATTTATTAGGCAGTTTGTTGTATATACGCACAACCATACAATATACATTGTTTGAGAAAATTTTCAGATTTTGCTTAGGTATGTGTAATTTGTGGATTCTTCTACTACTTGGTCTAGCCACAACATCATTATGCCGCTGAAATAAATTCGTATGACTGCGGACAAAGACACAACTTTCATATATATATAGAGCCGGTAGTGGCAGAACTTTTAATTGTTTAAATAATGGAGCGCAGCTGTCGATTGACTGTGCTTTACAGATAGCCCATATACATTTTTTCTGAGCACGGAATGCTGCAACAAGATTTACCTAACGGAACGGAAACTACGCAGGTGAAACCGCGTGACGTCCGCTAGTATCTGATATGGGGCAGTCAGATAAAGTGGCCTAACCATCAATTTTTCAAAAATGAACCAACACACTTTTATAACACACCATGGTGTAACAAGAGATAGGAGGCCAATTTTATGTTAAACTAGCTGTACCCCGCGACTTCGTCCTCATAGTAGTCACTATCGCGTAAAATCATTACCCTCCTTTTGAACAGTTGGTTAACAGTAGCCCATGTCCTTCCCTTGGAAGAAAAATATCTCCATACCAAATTTCATCAAAATTAGTTCAGCGGTTTAACGTAACAGACAGACAGAGTTACTTTCGCATTTATAATATTAGTAGGGATTTTAATACGTTTTAAGAATCAGTAGTTTATAAATCAGAATATGAAAAACTAGCGTACGTCACGCGGTTTCACCCGCGTAGCTCCCGTTCCCGTGGGAACACGGGAATAAAACATAGCCTATGTTCACCAGGGATAGTGTAGCTAGCCAATAGTGGAAGAATGTTTCAAATCGGTTCAGAAGTTTTGGAGACTAATCGATTAACAACCAAATCTTTCCTCTTTATAATATTAGTATAGTTTAAGTGTTAGGTTGCTTTTTCCCTGACCTGATGTATAGTCTCAGTAGCTATTGACTGCCTCTGCGGCGCAGTCGGTAGTGATACCGCCTGCGGCGCTGGAGGTCGTGGGTTCGATTACCACCGGAGACAAATATTTGTGTGACCCATAAATGTTTGTCTCAAGAGTCTGGGTGTTTCTATGTATAATATGTATGTATTTAAAAAGTATATAAGTATTAATATCCGTGGTCTGGGACCCATAACACAAGCAGGTTATTCCTAGCTTACTTTGGGATCAGATAGCATTATGTGAAATGTCCGAGAATATTTATTTAAAAAAAAATATTCATCATTCAGACTGCACCCCCAGGGTTTGTCAGCCATCATGGCTACTGATGCAACAATGTGTTTTAAAGCATCATTAGACATGGGTTTGGACGTGGACACTCTCTCGCTCGAGACCATGGTACAAGCCATGATCTCCAGCGGGAGTAAGTGGGACTGCGCCGCCTCTTTCTGCGAGCAGGTCATGTGAGTGAAAGAGGCGGCGGGGCGGGAACGGGAGAGAACTCTCCCACCCGAGTTCCGCAGTCGACTGGCCTGAGGGCGGTGAAAGGGCTGCCCACCGTCCTTACAAAAGCCGACCCGTGACGGCAGCGTGACGTGAGCTTTTCACGCACGCTCCCCCTTAGAAGCGGGTTCACACCCGAACCCCCCAAAGACGCGGGATAGCACCCGAACCACCCTCTAGGCGAGGCCGCAGTAGTAGCCGTAGGTCTGTTGGGAGTCCTGGGACATCCTTCCGAGGGCTTACCCGGGGCTCCCAACCATAGGCTGTTGGGCGCTACGTGAGGTTTTTTAGTCGATAGGAGTCTGGCAAAGCATCCATGAAGGAATTTCCCTCACTTTAAAAAAAAAGCATTATTATATAGGCAACTGTAATCAGCTATGAGGCAGGCAGACTAGTCAGTACACTAAGTAGGTGACATTGTAATGTTATCAGTGGACTTCCTGCTACCATATTTTCAGATATTATGTCATTTAAAATAGCTTTTCCTCATACAAATAAATAAATAATTGTGGTCATTCTCACACAACATCTAGCCTAAATAAAGCTAATATAAGCTTGTTCTCATAAACATACTGATATTTTTAAATACATACATCTTATAGATAAATTACACCCAGAGGCAGAACAAATCAAAGTGCTCATCACACAAAGAGATTTGTCCTGGTTGGGAATCGAACCCACGTCCTCCGAATCCGTAGTCAGGCACACTAACCACTAAACCATGAGCCTCGTCATCTGTTGTTCTTCTTTCCTACCTTTAATTCTCTGGTTTATTGCTATGTATGACTAATAACTGTGATATTAATTTGCAAATTCATGTTTTAAATAACAACAAAGATCTCGACCATGAAAGTCCGGGGTGGGTGAATAAAACTCATAACCTCTATTTACACAGTCATATAAATCTATACATATAATAAAACAATAGAGGGTCTAGAGTCTGTACATGGAAGATATTTTGAAAATTTTAATTGTAGGGCGTTATCTAATCGATACTGAAGCTGAAAATGTAATTTAAAATTTTCATGTCTGTCTGTCTGTCTGTATCCCGAATAAGTATCACGTCGAAACTACTGAATCGATTTGAATGAAACTTTGTACAATCCGAGCTTATGATTCGAGGAAGGTTCTAGGATACTTTTGATCCCGATATTTAGCGCGGTTCCTTTGGGAGAGTGGATGAGAGAGAAAATGGTTTTTTCGTCTTAAGTTCCCAATGCGTGGTCCGATTCCAAAAATTTTTCAGTGTCTTAAAGGGAGTACTATAAGGATTGTTTTACACGAGTTTCAATGTTAAGGGTTTTGTAATTCAGGAATTAGAGACATCTAACTGTCGCTAAGCCTATAATTAAAGTGATTCAAATGTAAGGGTCATTCAAAACTGGCGTGTTTGCTTAGTCATAAAAGAACTTAAAGATTAAGGGTATTGTAAAATAATCCAGTCCACGCCGAAGGCGGGGACTGAATTGTTTTACAATGGACTGAATCTTTAAGTTCTTTTATGATAAAGCAAACAAGGCAGTTTCACAGGCTCATAGGAGCCTGATCAGAAGAAATACCACTCCTTTCATAGACCTTATGTGACGTAAACGAAGTTGCGAGGGTCAGCTAGTTAACTATAGACAAAAATCCTGTCAAAGGAGTAAACATAGGTGAAATGTGGTCCTATACTACGTCTCTGCCTACTCCGACGAGGATAAAGGCGTGGATATAAATGTATGTCCATATCCATACATACATATTATCATCCCTGTATCCCATTGGGGTAGGTAGAGACTTTCCACTTGCTACAATTCTGGCATACATCTTTCGCTTCTTCTACTTTTATACATGCTCGCTAGTTACAGGTACTCTTGACCTGGCGTTTTTCCAAGATATCTTTGATTTGATCGGCACGCGTACGCCGAGGTCGACCCTTACCAGTTTGCCCATTCACACTCGCCTCATTCATAGTTTTTGATAGTCTATTTTCAACTATGGGTCCCACACGTCCAAAACATCTAGGCACCCCTTTTAGGTTCCCTGTCTGTCTGACTGTCTGTCTGTCCATCATGAGGCTGTATTTCAGGAACCGTGATAGCTAGAGAGCTGAAATTTTCACAGATACAAATACTAAAATAAAAAAAGGTGAGGTTCCCCTTAATCCCCCCTTTTTTCTGATTGTATTATTTGTTACTACATGCTTTCTCTCACAATTCTGTCACCTAGATTAAAAAGTCGTTATGTTTATACAGAGCTTGAAGTGTGTGTGACCACTAAGGCTAAGCAAACATTCCCTCAAAACACCCTCCAACTATATGACAACTGTGGAGGGGGTGGGGAAGCTTGCTCAGTGGGGGGCGAGGAGTTGTCTATCTGTATGTAATACTATTATATTATTAAAAAAATATAGCTATTCTCCCATTGCCCCATAATACAGGAATTGCACTATTAGTCAGCATTTCAAATATGCAATATTGTTGCAGGTGACAATAGGTCAAGATGATGAATCAGGAGATAATGTGTGAAGTGGAGATAGGGACGCATGGCATGGTGGAAATTGATGGAGATGATCAAGTTGGAGTCAAGGTAATGATATAAATATTATTATTAAATTTCAGGCAGGCAATTGTAACAACAGATAGTACCTATATCCTGCTAATGCCCATCAGTTGTTTCTTTGCAGCTAAATAGATACTGATCTAGTTTATTTTTGAACTGATTGATATTTTATGCCAAGATCACAGTCTCTGGCAGCATGTTACAAGCTCTGACAACCCGGTTACTAAAGAAGTGCCTGTGGGGTTTGTTTTTGAAGAAGCTGGACGCGTGTCAAGCCAAATTCAAGCAAAGTAACTGGCTAGCCAGCGCCGAGTGAAATTTTCATTGCGTATGAACATTGTATCAAATATATTGTAAGACATGCTTATTCAACATCAGCCCAAATTGAGCTTATTTATGAGCTGTACTATGGGATCCAGACGACTGATAGACATTATATCATTCAGTGGTTCTCAAAGTTGATTTGATGTCGATCCTTCCAAAATTTCCAATCTTGGGATTGGCTGTCGACTGATTTGGAGGAAGGAATTTTGGAAAGTTGTGGGGGGTCAATGTAATGTGCAAATTTTACTCTCCTACATTTTAAGGTCCATTCAATGTTTGCATAGTTTGGGAACCGCTGCTCAATACTATTTACCATTTGCTGTAAAGCCAGAGAGCCCCATTACACCTAATGTTGCAATACAATCCGAATCTTCAAATTCCAGTATGAAGAAATAGAACCAGCTCAATACGAGGAGTACATAACCGATGACCAGTATGAGGAGGCAGAGGAACAAGTGATTGGTATGCAGCATCTTGAGGAAGGTCAGTTCAGATCACTTGGTTTTTAATATGCACAGCTTTTTTTTTGTATGGATCCCACAGTGACTAGCACTTAAGCTTTTTTTGTTTTGGACTATGGCTTTGTGGAATGCTACGCTTACTTGATTTTTTTTATGTCTGAAGGAGAAACTGTCTATCTGTCTTTGTTTAAGTTTTTTGTATGCTCGCAGCTTATATTCGCACTGTATTGTTTACCTAATTCAATGATTTCATTCTTACGTCAATAAGCGTCTGATTGTATTCCAAACGATTATTCTCATGTCTTTACCTACAAAGTAAAAATACTTAAAGATTTTAAAATCGTATTTTTTTCCTTAAAAAATGTAAAATCCGAGTACAATACTTACGATTTTAATTACAATCTACCGTTGGAAAGTATTAAAATTCGTAGTATTTGTTTTACAAATGAGCTATTATTTATTTTCGTTCTCATCTAGAGGCTCGCTGACGCGTCATCATCATCATTTGAAATATACCCGGTTGCATTCGAAACCATGACTTCAAAACCTAGGGTCAGCTATTCTCCTGTGAATGCTCCCGAAAAATTTCCTCTAGGGCACCACGCTTATAACCCTTTTTTTTATTTAACGTGAGGGAAAATCCTAATGCATGCTATGCCGGACTCCTACCGACTAGAAAACGGACGAATGATGTCCCAACAGACCCACGGCCGCCACTGTGTCCTCGCCTAGGGGGTGGTTCGGGTGCTATCCCGCGTCATTGGGGGGGTTTCGGGTGTGATCCCGCTTCTAAGGGGGGTGGGGGGCGTGCGTGAATCCCTCAGGTCACGCTGCCGTCATGGGCCTACTTCTGTAAGGACGGTGAGCAACCCTCTCACCATCCTCAGGCCCCCGGTCATGGAGTGGAGGCCGATAGTCCACGCTTATAACCCTCGATGAAAAATCAGGGTTGTTAATAATTTGACCGGTGTGGAGGTGGCATCGTAACGGTTCAACGAATGGACCAATTTTGATGCGAAATCCTAGTCAATATACATATTACTGTTCAAAAATTTAATAAATCTTGTCATGATGACGTAATATGTTTGGATGTTCGGTACTCAATCACGCTCTAACGGCTGAACGGATCAGGCTGAAATTTGTAACCAGGGTAGGTTATAGTCGGGAATAACACTGGCTTACATTTAATCCCGGCAATATGTTCTCATGGGAAACGGGAAAGGAAACCACTCAACGCACAAGATACGTGCGAAAAACCTAACCCTCCTTAGCAATCGGTTAAAAATGGATCATTATTTTGTAAATTCTGTACCCGTTCCCGCATCCCACGGGAATGCATTCCAGTTATAAAAAGCCTATGTGTTATTCCAGACTATAATCTGCCTCTGTGCCAAATTTCAGCATCCAAATTCAATAAATATCTTCACAAACTTGTCATTTATAATATTATTCAGATGTCAGAAGTCAGCTCGTAAACAATCTTTAAAATGAAAAATGTATTCATTTATTCTTTTCAAATGATGCCACCGAAATATATTATACTAAACTGTGCCCAATCGCTAGGTGCCATCGAATGGTCCCAATATCGTCATACTTATTTATATTATAAACGCGAAAGGGATGTATAGATGTTTGTTATTCTTTCACGCTCTAACCGCCGATCGGATGAGGCTGAAATTGGCTAATTTAATCCCCGCAATCAGTTCCCATGGGAACGGGAACAGTATGTAGTATTACAAAATGAATACTGCCACACTGAAGCAGTACTTCGTTATTTTTATATTGTTATACACTGTTCTAATTTATTTATTCTGTGGTGGTGGTTCTATATAAACAGACATTGCGAGGCATATCTCACATGCCTCGATCTGAGGCATACGACGATACATTTATGCATGCGCCCCCGAACGACACATGCTCAAGCTGAGCATGCGTGTCGTTTGGGGGGTTAAATTTACACTAATTATGCGATGCGCTTTATTTAATTTTTGTTTAATTTGGAGTAATTACACCATGCTCAAATTTTCATTTTTTTATTTGCTCTGTTTAATAACCATGATCCTAGTTTTATTTGGTTTTCACTACAGTAATTATAACATGCTCAAAATTTATTTTACTTACTTTTTTTCTTCTGTTTAAAACATGCTTTAAATTTAATTTGTTTTTTATCATGCCTTAATTTATTTTTGTTATCTTTTTATTTAATTAGAAGTAGAGCACTAATTATGGTTTGCACTTTATTTACATTTACTCTTTCCATTTGCAACAATTATCACGTGCTCTAAATTCAATTTTGGTTTTCATGCGCACTAATTCTAGCGTGATGTTTTTGTTATAACATGCTCGAAATTTAGTTAATATTGAATGAATGAACAATGATTAGGTATTATCTATACAAGCTGTAGATTTAGTAGTGTGCAATACTTGCACACGTGACTCTACTGCCTACACTCGTTAATACTTCGTGATAAAAAAAAAAACATTTTTTTTTAGTCTTTTTTCATATTGAATTCGTTTTTTAATTCCAACGGGAACTCTGCCTAACCTCCACTGACGAATAATACGTGAACCTATGAAACAGAAAAACCGGTCAAGGGCGAGTTCCGTACCAAAAAACGGCAAAAAGTGAGCAGTGAACGCTCGAACGCAGCCAGTATGCCTAATACCTACAAACGATCAGCTGGACGCTAGAGGTCATAGCACTGGGTAATAAATAGGCATTATGCGAGTATCATTTACAATCTTTCGCTTTTTAGATTTATTAATAATTATTAAGTACTTACTTAAATTTAAGTTCACGTATTATTGGCCAGTGGGTACAGGCAGAGGTTCTTTGCAAATAAAATCAAATTTGACATGAAAAAAAAAAACATTTTTTTTATCACGAAATATTAACGAGTGTAGGCAGTAGAGTCACGTGTGCAAGTATTGCACACTACTAAATCTACAGCCGGTATATAGTTCTACAAAAGTAATAAAAAAAAAAAATATATTATTATTTATTTTAAAATAATTAGAACACACTTTAAATTTAATTTTGTTATTGTACTTATTATGGGATGCGCTTTATTTATTTTTCTTTTAATTTGCAATAATTATATAACATTTTCTATACTAAAATTAACATTGAATTTGTGCAATTAAAAAGCAAAATAACAAAAGCGCTCCCTAAACATGTCGGCCATTGCTGACAGACTATAAAATTTCAGTTGGCAGCGAAGAGGTTATACTGCCAGGTATCTCCGGAGAGGAAGTGCTTCATTCCAGTGCTGATGCTCAATATGATTCTTTGTATGTTGCACCACCATCTACTAGTAGCAGGTATGGTTCTTTTCATGGTTTTTCTTTATTATAAATGCGAAAGTTTGTAAGTGTGGATGTACGGATGTTGGTTCTCTTTCACACTCTAACGGCTGAACGGATCTGGCTGAAATTTGGTACAGGGATAGATAATTTATAATAGTCCTGAAAAACACCTAGTCTACTTTCATCCCGAGAGGGGGGGGGGGGGGGGGGGTATACGTTACCATAACGCGCGGGCACCAGTATTATTTTAAAAATAGATCGATGCACTTGATGGAACTTGCTGCACATATTGAAAATGACACTTGTACAGTACAAGTGTCATTTTCATGTACAATATTTTTTATTATAAACCTGACCTGTTTCGCATCACGGCATTTTCAAAGGTCTAAATGTAAGGACAAGTTGGTGCTGTCTCGAAGACACTCAAACATTGTTTAAGTTAGTATCGTGCTGTGTGAGTAGTGTTGTTCTCGAAGTCTAATCAAAGGTCTAAAAGTTAATCAGCAATTTGACATTTTATCGCTCGTGGCCCGCTAAACCAGTGTTCTGTACATGGTCACGAATCACGATCTCAAGCATCACAATGGCTGATCCTCAGATCGTTGCTGGGGTTCTTGCTTCAGACCGTTAAGCTATCGAAACTAATGAAATATTTGCGGCTATTTTTAATACTCATATATTTTATGGACCGTCTATAATTCTATATCGCCTTGTTCCAGAAGAGGTCGAGGCCGTCCCCGCGCGGGCACCAATAACACAACCAATAATATACAACACTTGATGCCTATCGGTAAGTTTACTATATCACTCGTAGGTTGACAACTTCAGCCGCATCTCCACTACAGGCAGCCTCGGGCCGAGCGGCGGTCTCAACCTGCGGCAACTCTAGTGGGGACGATGCCGCAGGTCGAGGCGTGTCGCGTCTTGAACCAAACGAAGCGGCCGCGGCCTCGTGGCAAGCTGTTTTGTGTCGGTAAACGTCCGTGCTCAAAGGCGCCTCAGTGTAAGCCACGCGCGTAGTGGAGACGGATGAACATACGCTCACTTCGCGGCAAAATGGACAAAGATAAATGCATCAAATAACCTGAAGAATATGAAAGACACATGGGATCCAGGTTCACCACCCAACGAACTTTGTCTTTCTACCTTTTTTTCTTTTTGTAGTGATTACTTATTACTGAAGCTGCAGCGAATTTGCGTGCGTCACCCATGGTAGCTAGTAAGAAACTAGAGAAATTCGTCGTTCAGCTTGAGGCACGCTGCCGAGTTGCTGATTAATGTGGCTCAAGTGGAGATGCATTTAGTTTCCGCAGCACGCTCAGATTGAGGCAGCTTGCCCCGTGGCTACTCAAGTTCAGATGCGCCTATAGAGTGAGAGCTGCCAGGAATTTTTGAGTAGATATTTGCGGCAAGATGATAGCTTATCGACAATATTTCCTTCGCACTTTGCCGTTGGCGCAGTGAAGAACCATAGCATCCTTGACTGCCTTCTACCGTGGCATCTATCACGGCGAGTGTTCTGAAGAGCTCTTCAACCTTATCCCGCACTCTCCTTTCCGAACACAACGCGCGCCGGGCAGAGATGCCACTCACACACAGTGGAGAGAATCTTCGCCAGAACCGAGCGTTTCAAAAGATAGCTCTTCTGTCGAGCTATAAAAACCCGCACACGTGTTTCCCTTATCTTACAATCCCGGGTTCTTCAAGCGGAGCGTGAAGAGGCACATCATAGGGCCGCCAACTTGAGGACCACTGTCAGAAGTCTTACAGACTGAGAGTGCCCCCAATCGCTAGATGCGCCACGGCTTTCATCAGTAGCGACGTCATTTTCGCGAGCTTAATATAAAAAAAAATCCTGAGTGATGAACGGATTATACTAAAATTCACAGGTCCAAATTCATCAAAAATATTGTACATATACTGAATCTGGCTGCTGCATAAAATAGTCTACGGGATATCCAACTTGTCATAAAATTACAGAAAATCAGAATATACTGGGTGAATTTTTGAAAAGGGCTTGGATGGCCAAATCTTAAACTATAAGGAATAGCTAAAAATGCTCAAAGGAGTCACGAGCCCGATTTTGATTAAACTGAAAACCTCATCATTAGATTTTTGAAAAACCAATAATCCTAGCTGGGAATCGATTTTGCTCTACTTTGAACAATCAGATTTAATTCAAACTTCTTGTCAAAGACCTACAATACAATAATTCGATAAAAAAATGAACTAAAAAATGAAAAATAAATAAGTTTAAAAAATCTTAAAAAATAACGCTCTTATAGAAAATCCAACTAAAAAGTAGAAAATAAATTTTAATAAGTTTGAATTAAGAAAAGTGTAAATAAGAAATAAATGTATATTATTGTAAAAAAAACGCGGGGTGTAGTGTAGTGTCAATAATTAAAAAAATATCTTAAAATGCATCTCACGCTTTTTTATAATAATGTACATTTATTTTTTTCCAAATTAACACTGACTATCATTGACATATTCCAGGTGAAGTCCCACCGGGTTTAATTGAGTCTGTGGCAGGCCGGGGTCCAGCAAGGCGATGGGAACAGAAGCAGGTCCAGATCAAGACCATGGAGGGGGAGTTCTCAGTCACCATGTGGGCTACTGGGGAAGACGAGGGTGAGTTGGCTTCATCAATCAATACATATCATCATTCAATACATATATCAATATCAGTCAATACATATAATAAAATCGTAACAAGTCGCTGTCTGTAAATGGAAGATAAATAAGAAAAAATATAATCGGGGGGCTTTATGAACGCAATAGAACCCAAAACAATGATTTTTAGAATTTTTGTATGTTTGTCTGTATATCTGTTTGTCTGTACGTTTGTGCACGCTAATCTCAGCAACCGCTCAACCGATTGCGATGCGGTTTTCGTTATTGCGTTGCGGTTTGCTCCACTTAACATTTAGTGCTTGTTTCATGTCAATCGGTTCATAAATAAAAGTTATATAAATCTAAAGATAATGCAGCGTACGAAGTCGCGGGCTACAGCTAGTTATACGTATAGTTGAATAATACTAATACTTGCACCGACGTTTCGCAGCAGTCTTGTAGCGTCCGTGGTCGTAGTAGCGTACAGTATGGGGCAGGACGCAGGGTCTTCTGGCTGATCGGGCATTCGAGTCCTGCTCGACACCAATTATTTCTCACATTAACTTGTGATTTAGCATATACTAATTGCCTTTTAAAATTATCTATAACGCGTTTCTTAGCGTAGGTGACATAGTTGAAAACGAATTATTTGTGATATCTATACTAATATTATAAAGAGGAAAGATTTGATTGTTTCTTGTTTACATAGAAAAGGCACGGAAACTACTTAACCGGTTTAAAAAATTCTTTCACGATGGGAAGATACACTATCCCCGGTTGACCTAAGCTATATTTTATTACCATATTCCTACGAGAACGGGAGCTATAAGCCCCGCAAGTTGGTATTGCGCTGGAACCTTGTCATAATGACAGCTAAGTGACGTCATCGTGACGTAGCGCGAGCGCGGGCTGGCTTTGTGAAGCTGCATACGGATTTTTTTTTAGTACTGACGGCTCGACGGACATACGTCACCAAGATGGCCGCCAGGCGCAATATCAACGTGCGGGGCTTATACGCGGGTGAAACCGCGTCACGTCCGCTACTAGAATATTTATTTACGCTAAGTTACTTTAATTTTCCAGATGACGGCTCGAATCCAGAACCCGATCCTGACTACACGGAGTACATGACAGGCAAGAAGAATATATTGGGAACGGAGACTATGCCAGGTTAGTGCAATTAATTAGTATTTGAGGTGAAATCTTCTCTTTTGTACTAGGAGACAAGAAGCTGTGAGACAGTCTCATCTGACTGCCCCTCTAACGTTTATGAATGACTGACGCTAGACCGTGCCGGGTCCGAGTCGAGGCGGGACCGAGTTATTTCCGAGCGTTGCCGTTGTCCGTTGCTCGGCTGTCACTCGGTTGTCGCTCGGTATAGCGTGTGTGTGTTCATACAAAATATATGTATACTGTATTTCAATAGCTTTGCGCAAAAATGTAAACACACACATTTGATCCTATATATCCATAGTTACTTGCAATTGAGTATTCACCCTGATTATATTCCAGTATCCAGGAGTCATACAGTGTTCTTACAATCATTTCGACACCAAATAACTTTTCTTTATGACAGTTTATTTTCATTTAAAATACCTACTCAGGATCATAGATTTAGAATTTTTCGCTACTCTCAATAGATATACAAAGCGTGCGAGCGAGACCTCATTATCCATAGCACTTAGCTCGAGAGGAAAAGAGAAAGCAAATTGTGTACTCATACGTCAGTATTTTGAATCGCTGAGCCCGCTGGGATCCTATGGCGGCTCTATGTTATTCATAATATCCAGTAATCTGTAGTGATCTTACGATTAAAATAGAAAATTTTATATTTTCAACAATATTGTCGTGTTTAGTGTGTGAATAGGATATTACAAAACGCAATTATACGAATAAAGACTCGTTTAACAGGTCATTTGTGACTTCGTTCATTCCATTTTTGACGTACATATTTTGCCAAATTGGATGTAAAATTTCACTGAAAGTCCAACTCATAACGTAGATTATGCATTTTCCTTCATACATAACACAATATTTAATGTGTAAATGCATTTTTGGAGGATATATAAGGCAGAAATAGAAAGGGCTGTTTACAGTAAAATAGTCATGGGTAGGTATCGATAAGGATGTCGATAGTTCATTATAGTGGCATTGCTGCAAACAAACTTATCTGGATTTAATTTACTATAAATATGATTGATTTTTACTCGAACTGTGTTATTTAACCTTTTTTTTAGGGTTTTGTGCCTATTTTAATATAATATTTCCAAAATTTGTGATCCATTTTGAGTTGAATTTTTATAATTTTACTTCACTTAATGTACTCCACGCCACACCGGGATGTTTGCTGTGCAAGGCGCAGATTAGCCTCTGCGTCGAATACTGTTCTCACCTTTGGGATGACTGTGCGAGGTACTTAAGGGACGCGCTTGGCGCTATGCAGAGACGTGTTATCCGATTTCAATTATAGGTTGTCCTAAGATGACGATAAGCCTCGAGCCGTTAGCGTAGCAAAGAACCATAGCGTCCTTGGCTGCCTTCTACTGAATGTATCACGGCGAATGTTCTGAAGAGTTCTTCAACCTGATCCCACCATCTCCTTTCCGATTTCGAACAACACGTCGGGCAGAGGTGCCACTCATATATAGCGGAGAGAATCATCGCCAGAACTGAGCGTTTCAAAAGATCGTTCCTCTGTCGAACTACAAAATCCTGGAACGACCTGCCCGCACATGTGTTTCCCTCATTTTACAATCCCGGGTTCTACAAGCGGAGCGTGAAGGGGCACATCATAGGGCCGCCAACTTGAGGACTACTGTCAGAAGTCTTGTGTGCTGTAAGCATGACCCCCATTCGCTAGATGCGCCACGGCTTTCCATTAGTTTCCATTAGTGGCGACGTCAATTTGGCGAGGTTAATATATTTAAAGTAATAAGAGTTGGATTTTTAGTAAAATTTCAAATTCAATTGGCAAAATATATATGTACGGCAACAATGCAATGTACGATGCCATAAATTACATGTTAAAAGTGTATTCTCACACACTGAATCAAAATTCGTAAAATCAGTACAGAATTTCTAATATTACGAGTTACCCCATATAATCCCATTTTTACTTTTTCATAGTCGATTACATTCAAATTAACAATTTATTCCCCAAAACAAGAAGTTGGAGATGAAACTTCTAAGCACTTTGTGTGCTTAGAAGTTTCATTTCCATTCCATCCATTTATACAGATACTTTTATCGATAATATAGGTGTGACCATTGAACAACACTATTTAACCCACACATAGATCTTTCATTTTTGGTCTCGTCTACAGTTTGACACTGTTCATCTTGTACATTCTAAATCTATGCTCAGGATAGTAAAAAACTCATTGATTTGTCATACTATATTTTTCTACTCATCTGTTTTAGACAACGATTGTCAAAACATGACATGTTTACATTATTGCCAGATCGGGCAGGATTGGACTATAACAATAGTTGACAGTGCTACGGCCGACACTCTGCTCGGGACCCGGCACGGTGTAGTCATACTTTATTGTGAAAATGAAAGTTTAATCCGATTGACATTGTCATTTTTGTTTTATTTCAAACTTTGAACAGATGATCTAGTGACGTAATTTAATGCGACAGAGTCACAGATTACAGACACAAGTCTCGCCATAAGCCTCTCTGCAATCTATTTTATAGAGGTGGCATTTGAAATTTCGACCTGTTACACTTACAGAGTTTTTGAAACATATCAGCTTGAACTGTTCGAGGCCTTCGAGATCTCGATTTTGTTATACAGGGTAAATTTTTCAAAAGGGATTGGATGGCCAAATCTGAAACTATAAGGAATAGCGAAAAATGCTCAAGGGAGTCACGCGCCCGATTTTGAAGAAACTTAAAACCTCATCATTAGATTTTTAGGAATCGAACCCATTAATTATGAAAAAAAAAACACACCCTATATTATTACACCGTACTATAGTGTTGCTATTATGTTATGGATCTTATTCTGGGAAGTAATGATTTACATTGAAATCCCAATTTTTAGATACTTTTCAAGTCTACAAAAATTATACACTAATTTGCTCAATTTTCACTTCTGCCGGCGCTCACGGAATGCCACTTGTTTTATTAATCATTTTAATCGAGTTATTCATTAATCGATACCTATTAATTTTATCGATACATAAAATTGTATTTCAAAAATCTCCAAAAACTTTCCTTCCAAAACATGATAGTGTCAAAATTGACGTAAGTCCTCTTAACTTAAGAAGTCAATTTACTCATTAACCTACAAGTACAATAGTAGCCTTAAAATTGTATCCATAGTTTAAAATATTATACTATTCTATACTATCCTCACGCCAAATCCCTTGCGGGGTAGGCAGAAAGAACCGAGCGCCACACGGCACGGTCCATACACACCTCACTTGCTTCTTCAACTTTCATTTTTCTTTTCATACGTGCACGTCGGTTCCTTCGGCTCTTGACACCACCTTCTGCTAACACACGATAATATTACTATACATAACTAGTGGTACCCTGCCACGCTTCGCTGTGACCTTTTTCTGGTGGTTTTATGTACCTATGAGAAATGAGTAACAAACCAAAGGATGGGTACATTTCCAAAAAAAATTAATGTTGAGCCGTAACCAAAATTATAAATCTTTCTGAAAATCCAACTAACATCCAAATCAATAGAAGCTTGACTTGAAAAATAAAATCTATTCTGTGATCAACCTCTTTATTAGGAAAGTACTCTCTTCTGTATGCAAGGAGGCCGCAATCAAACTTCTCTTAAAAACAGCAATCTGGTAGGTACCTTCTAAATAGGTTGTTTATAATATTTTGTTCTGAAGCTGGCAGAATACGATTTAAAAAAAAGACTGATGATAAAAGTGTATAAAGTAGCCTAAAACCATCTCTGAATCCTATTGTATATCGTGTCCAATTTTGAGCTCAGTCGATTCAGTAAATTTTGAGTTTTTAATAAGTATTTATGCGCACACAACATTTTTATATATATTAGAAGATATAATGTGAAATGTTTTGTCGACAGGCTTAGATTTATCAGACCCAAAGCAGTTAGCGGAATTTGCACGACCCGGGCACAAGATAAGATTAAAGAAACCTATTCCTGAATCTTCAGACAGAACTATAGGTAAGAATTTTTTTATTCATTCACTAGTAGACCTACGCAAATTCGTTTGCGTGTGTTTGTGTGAGAGAGAGATAGAGAGAGAGAGAGAGAGAGAGATGAGAATATTGCATTGCTGCTGCCACGCTGCCTGTGCCTGCTAACACTATATATGCGAAAGTAACTCGGTCTGTCTGTAACTTTTTTACGCCTAAACTGCTGAACCGGTTTTGATGCAATTTGGTATACAGATAGTTTGGGACCAAGGGAAGGACATGGACTACTTTTGAAAAAAAAGTTTATAAGCAATTAGTATGCTAACTCAATCACGAATTTAATGTAAAAAAATGTTGGTCTCGAGCTGGACTGGAACCTGGATCTTCTGGTTTGCCGGACCAGCCTATTCGTTACAACAAAAAAACTAGTTTTCGTCTTTATAATATTACTATAGACTAGCGGACTTCACACGGTTTCACCCGCGTAGTTCCCGTGGGAATACGGGAATAAAATACACCTGGGGGCAGTAAAGCTTCCATATAAAGAATTTTTCAAATCGGTCCAGTAGTTCCGGAGCCTATTCAATGCAAACAAACAAACCAAATCAAATCTTTCCTCTTTATAATATTACACTATAAATATTTCAGCGTGTCCACACAAAGGTTGTACGAAAATGTTCCGCGACAACTCCGCCATGAGGAAACATCTTCACACGCACGGTCCCAGGGTACATGTCTGTGCTGAATGTGGTGAGTTATCTTTCCTTTCTTTCTTTCTTCTCTCAAACTTTTCCACACTTAAGTTTTGATTCTTTGTAGCTTGGCAACACTTTATATACTGTTAAGCTGGCAACCCATGTGATAAAAAGTGTATTTTTTGTAGTTTGGCAACATTTGCAAACTTAACCGTATAACCGTTAAGTTTGCAAACCACGTGGTAGAAAGTGTATTTTTGTAGCTTGGCAATACTTACTATACCGTTATCTTGGCAACACACACACAGCATAGAAAATTTAGAAACTCTGAAACAAAAAATTTTATTGATCACACAAATATTTGGTCCTAAATTCCAAATTAAAAAAAGAAAATTGACGATCCAAAAAAATTGTTTAACTTTTCACTGTTGGAAACCCTCCTTATGGAAAATGATCACTGTAGTTTGACGCTGGGGAATTTTCAGAATTCCGTATTTCTTGTAATAGAAATACATCATCTGTGAAAATTTCAGCTCTCTAGATATCACGGTTCATGAGATACAGCTTGGTGACAGACAGACTGTTATCATGGTCTCAGTACATACATACATACAGTCATATGGTCACGCCTTTATCCCCGAAGGGGTAGGCAGAGGTATATTAAGTGCCCACATTTCACCTTGGTTTTAGAATTTGTCCCACGTGTGTGGTGAGACATATTGCCGTGTTGAAATGGACAGGCGCTGGTTGTGACTGTCCGCTGTTGAAATTTTTCAAGCCGCCTATAAAGGCCTTTAATTTGACTTAACAACTGCCATTTTACTGGCAACCGAAGCACGGAAACGCTCAAATAAATGTCACAAAGTGGTCACATGGGCGGTCACCCATCCAGAACCAGCCATAGTGAAAGTAGCTTACTGCATCGTGATCGTTTACAGTACATTGATTCCGCAGGGCCACGAGCGGTTCCTCGAATACGAGAGAGTCTCAGGGTTCAGTTCTACCCATTGGGGTACGGAACCCTCAAAAATATCTGAACCATATTAAAGCAGCTATACTTTATAACATTTCAGGTAAAGCGTTCGTAGAGAGCTCCAAGTTAAAACGTCACCAACTGGTCCACACGGGTGAGAAACCCTTTCAATGTACCTTCGAAGGCTGCGGGAAGAGGTTCTCTTTAGATTTTAATTTAAGGTGAGTGAATTTCTGTTTATTGTAATCAATATCTATACTTTTATACTAATATTATAATTGACTGCCTCTGTGGCGCGGTCGGTAGTGATACCGCCTGCGGCACTGGAGGTCGTGGGTTCGATTCCCACCAGAGGCAAGTATTTGTGTGACCCATAAATGTTTGTCTCAAGAGTCTGGGTGTTTTTATGTATAATATGTATGTATTTAAAAAAGTATATAAGTATTAATATCCGTGGTCTGGTACCCATAACACAAGCAGGTTATTCCTAGCTTACTTTGGGATCAGATAGCGTTGTGTGAAATGTCCGTGAATATTTATTTATTATTTATTAATGTGAAAGTTTGTGAGTGTGGATGAGTGTATGTTTGTTACTCTTTCACGCTCTAACGGCTGAACGGATCTTTCTGAAATTTGGTACAGGGATAGATAATAGTCTGGAATAACACATAGGCTACTTTTTATCCCGGGAATAAGTTTCCAAGGGAAGTCAGAACGGGAACAATTTTTTCGCGGGCGAAGCTACGGGCATCAGCTAGTATACAATATATACATACATACATATAGTCACACCTTTATCTCCGAAAGGGTAGGCAGAGGCATGGTAAACTCCAACATTTTCCCTTATAATTTTATGTCCCATGTAATAGGTGGTAAGCCGATTGCCGTGTTGAAATGGACAAATACAGGTCGTGACGACGCACATTTGAAGTTTTTCAAGCCTTAAATATGGCCTTCAACCGGGTTTTATTTCGAGAGCAATGGATCGTTTTGCGAAAGCGTTTAGCTATGAATATGAGAATATAAAACTAATACAAACAATTTCCTGTCTATTTCAGAACACACGTCCGTATACACACAGGGGACCGTCCGTACGTGTGTCCGTTCGACGGCTGCAACAAGAAGTTCGCACAGAGCACCAATCTCAAATCGCACATACTCACACACGCTAAAGCTAAGTAAGTATTAACTAATATTAAACTATGGCCGATCCTTGGATGGGTAACCACAATGACCACTTTGTAAAATTCATTTGCCAGCGTTTCCGTGCTTCGGAAGGCAAGTTAAGCAGTTGGTATCGGTAATCAGTAAAATGACAGACATAAAAGCCAAGTTGAAGGACTAACGGTCTGCAGAGATGATCAACCGACTGGACAAGTCTTATGTGTACATGCGCGTTCATGCACACACACATGTAAAAAAAACGCAAACTGAAGCTACTTTTATTTACATTAAATAATAAAATAATAAATATTAACGGACATTTGCAGACAACGCTATCTGATCCCAGAGTAAGCTAGGAATAACCAGTTTGTGTAATTATCAGACCACGGATAATAGATAGATAGATAGATATTCTTTATTGTAACACCAAAATACATTTTATACTACTTATATCTACTTAAACTAAATTGATATTAATACTTATATACTTTTAAATACCTACTTATCACACATAGAAACACCCAGACTCTCGGGACAAACATTTATGGATCACACAAATTTTTGTCTCCGGTGGGAATCAAACCCACGACCTCGTGATCCGCAGTCGCACATTTCTACCTCTTCACCAACGAGACAGTCATTTCAACGGACTCAAAAGATTCAAGTCACATGATCGACCCCGCAACCAATAATTCGGGCTAAATCAGTGGGTCGTCAGCACTGTGTGTGTAGCGCCTCTGGTGTTGCTTAATGTCCATTGGCTACGGTAACCAACCATCATTTACGGCCCACCGGTAAACTTGTATGACAGCTTAGTAGTACAAAAAAATACGCAACCGTCCCGCTTACCGACACCTCGAAACTATTACCAACTTGAACTGCTTAAGGAAATGGTAATATCGCAATGCAAATAGTATCTATTGCGATTTATCTCTCGGAACTCAGTGCTGAGAACCGGAAATTTGGAAAATAAAATACATGTTCAAGTTTTCACTATAGTTATCGCTCCCTTAGCTGGTACATTTTTTGCGCGTTATTTGGAAATTTGCGATCTCGCGGCTCTGGTAATCCGATGGAGGGCCGGGAGTAACCCAAAATATGCTTTGCAAGATGTTAGGCCAATGCTACAGCTTATTTCTTTTAGATATTTCTTCCAGCAGATCGGTGAGAGCGGGGCGTGAAGATATTATAGTTTAAAAAGGTAAAACTTTGTAAAAGAAATACATGTATTACTTGTAGAACATAGACAAGCATAGACATATCTGTACGCAAAAATATATAACTCGAGTATGTATTAACCAAAAACGAAGCCAAAAACTCGTTATTCAATCATGTAATTATGAGTTAATAAAAATAAATTTGTTGATCGTATACAGTTGTAATAAATTACAAAATGTCTTTTTTTACAAAGAGTCTATCTACTTAGATTTGTTTATTGTATCTACGCTAAAGACTTGAACGTTTCGTTTATGACTTTAATAGCAAAAACTACGCGAACGGAGGGTTAATTGGCACAGATATTTAATACCCCTAGACTGTCTAAAAAGGGGATGAAAATATAATGAAATTGTGTGACTGACTTGTTGTTTCTTTCTGTAAAAAAGCAGGTAGCCGACTGGTCGATTTTGATTATTCATGCTTCGGAAATTCCCGGCGTCTCCTCGTACTTTTCATAAAATAATTAGTAGTAAGTAGTTTAAGATACCTTACAGAATAAAAATTTCACTGTGGGTAACGATTGTCGGTACTCCCGGCCCCAAAAGCGTACCAGAGCCTTGGTCGCCAGTTATACCAACTTATTCCCAAACCAAATGGTGCCTTTGAATTCTGTTCCCGCATCCCATGGGAAGTTATTAAAAGTAGCCTATGTGTTATTCCAGAGTATATTCTATCCCTGTACCAAATTTCCGCTAGATCCATTTACAAACATCTATTTTTACAAACTCTCGCGTTTGTAATATTTTTAATGAACTTTGGAAGAGAATACAATCTCATCTCATCCTGACACATAAAGAAACACATTGTATTTTATTATTAACGATAGTCTTTTAATTTTTTCAGGTCAAGAAATTCTCTATCACGCAATGGCGGTAATAACTATGAGTCCGCGCGAACGACACCACAATTCGTCCAACTAGAGGTGTCTCCTGATGACTCAAATCCACAACTCATATTCTACACACACGAGTGAAGCCAGTTATCGTGAGCCACTCGAAGACAGTTTGTAAAAGTGATATGAGTGATAAAAGACTACTTGTAAATAGTAAATTAGTGTTAAAAGACAATATGTAAAGTGATAAGTGTTACAAGACTATTTGTAAACAGTATCAAAGTGTTGAAAGACAACTTTTAAAGTGCTAGAAGACAGTGTATATTAAGAAAAAGAGTTATTCTAAGTTATGCAAAACACTTATGGTGATCATAATAATAGTAAGTGTGGCTTACGCTGATCAAGACATTTTTTTTCTTTCGGCAATATTAAGCTGTTTGAGTGTTGCATACTAACAAAATTATATTATAGAGCACCTTTTTTTACAATATCTCGCACAACTTGCTTAATAAAAATGGGAGTTATTTGTTAAATGAATAATGATAGCTTAATAAACAAATTTTTGTCCATAATGATGAATGAATTACTAGTGATAGTTGTATTCACTGATCGTAAGAACTAAAATGCCCTAAGAACTGCAATTCTTTGATGTAAAGAACTAAAGGGCCATAATTCATAATTATACACATGTGAGAGAATCGCAGCTATATTATCGAAGATAATATAATAGTATTTCAGACAAATGGGCCGTTTAGTCGCATAATGCCTAATTCGCAAAAGGACTAATTCTTAAAAAGACTAATTCTTAAAAAGACTAATTCGCGAAATGGCTAATTCTGACTATGCAATCTTGATTTTTGAGTAATATTCTGAAATACGGCCCAATAATCTCCAACACTTATGTAAGTGTGTAAGTGTTCTTATCTCCTAGTCACGCCATTACCTTGAACAGGTAGGCAGAGATATAGAATACGCTTACATTTATCATAGATTTTTTGGCCAAAATGTATTTGTTTACTAAGCTATCATTATAACCAAAAAGTTCATTACTTTTGGTCTAAGTTTTCTTTAGTTCTGTGAAGTGATAGCAGGATGAACTTAAATGATTGTAATTTATTCAATATTAACTTGATTACTGCTGCGAGAGTGTAGGAACATTGGTGTTTATCCCCTTGCTATTAGTATAGCTTAAAGATGGGAAGTTACAAAAATTCTGTCATAGTCATTATGTAAAAGAAAATGTTCTTCAAACGGGGTCTTAGAAGGTTTTTACAGGGTTTTCAGCTTGAGTGTAGAGCTTCTCTGCCACTTGAGTTTTACAGTTTAAATTTGAGCCAAATTCGTTTTGTTCTGTATGTTGATATATCTAGTTAAATACAGCAAAAATATAGTTAAATACAGCAGTATTTCTCATAATTTTGAAACAATTACACTCTTTTATAAGTCGCTGCAAAATTCAATTCAATTTTTATATAGATCCTCTTAGTAATATAAATAGGTCCTTGATCTGTTCAAATAGTTAACTCCCAACAACGATTATAACCCATGCATACAAACGACTTTTGTAGACCAACTTTTACTCTGATTTCAATAGAAAATACTAATTGCAATAGCATCTATTCAAATCGTAGAAAAGTTGATTGTCTGCGGCCCTTATAAAACTATATTTGTTTTAAAGTGAATGAATTTTCTCACTTATCCCACAGATCTTAAGAGGGTTTATATAAAATTGAAGACATATTGTACATTTTGTACCATATAAATGCCAAAAAATTACATAGTAACAAAATAAATAATTTAAATTATAATTAGGAGAATTCATTTTGTGCTTTAATATAATTTTATTCCTTTAGGCGTTCTGTGACAACTTTTTTAAATGTTTTGTCATATACCTGATTTTGATGTCATAACTAATCAATGTGTTGTCTTCCAATTCGATTTAGATCTATTTGTCAGATACTGTAAATGTCAAAAAGAAAATGTAGGATTGCATGTCAGATTTGCTGCAAATTTTATCAAAGAAAACCAAAGAAAATTAGCTTATTTTGCTACAGGAATATGTAGGCTGTGGGGCCGCTATAGCTCGGGTCAACTGTATACTCGTCTGCCACCTCAGTTTTTATTTTTACCACTAAGGTGGCAGACAAGCATACGGTCCACTAGAAGGGCTGTAGTAGTGTGAGTAGAAAAAGAAATGATAATTATATTTGAATAACACTGCTCCTGAAGAATCTGACATGTAAATCCATTGCGACTCTGACATATAGATCTAATCTGACATTATAAATCTATTTTCACATTTCTAAACTACAAATCTGTCCTAAGTGTATAATCATGATTATTTGTGTCAGAATATTATAAATAAAATGAATTCTTCTAAGATTTAAGATGTGTGCATGCAGAAATATTGTTAAAAAAAATAGTTTTCTTTAATCAAGATTTCTTTGGTGTATTGAAACTGGTATTAATGTATGCAGACTATAATTTTAGTAAAAAACAACGGTGGCTAGTTGTAAAAACCGGTCAAGTGCGAGTCGGGTTCGCGCGTGTAGTGTTCCATACCAAAAACAACAAATAAAATATGTTGGTTGTATGGTAGCTCGTCTTAAATATTAATTTTAGTATTTTCTGTTATAGCGACAACAGAAACACATAATCTGTGAAAATGTCATCTCCATACAACCTGATATACAGACGGATAGAGAAGTCTTAGCATTATGGTTACCTTTTACTCTTTGGGTAAGAAAACCTAAAAAGTATAAACTTCATTAAGTAGGGGGTAATCCTGTACAAAAAATAGCTAATGATGTCAATGTCAACCTATATAATAAAATATTCATTTTAACATACCTACATACATACATACATATGGTCACGCCTTTATCCCCGAAGGGGTAGGCAGAGGAATATTATATGCCCACATTTCACCTTTGTATAATTTGTCCCACGTAATAGGTGGTGAGCCGTATTGCCGTGTTTAAATCCATTTTAAGTGTACATAAATTCTAACATCAATACTACTATGTGTTTTCTTTTTATATTAGACAAGTCAATGAATATTTATATAAAAGATAATGTTTGTGCATGCACACAAGGTTACTTTATCTATATATATAAAAATCGGTGCCACTTTTCGTTGTAATTTTATAACACAAGAACGGGCTCACCTATTCAAACCAAATGTTAGGGCTTTGTTTGGACTATGTAGTAGATGGTTTATGTGAAGTTTGCACAAAATCTGTCGAGCGGTTCTTCATTTATCACGCAAACGAAGTTGCGCGGGTCAGCTAGTTTAATATAAGTTATAGAATATACGCTGCGCTCTTACTTTCATAGTGGACAGACCCAAGATATGTTATAGAAAAACTAATTTCATTGCTCTAGTGGTCGAAATAGTGTGGCTGTTGATCAAGAAGTCGCAGGTTCAATTCCCATGTGATCCATAAATATTTGTCTCAGAGTCTGGGGTGTTTCTATGCGTTTCCAAAAAAAAAATTGTCTGTAATATCGTTTTACGGACGATAATTTAACGTGATATACATAATAGTCACGCCTTAATCCCCGAAGGGGTAGGCAGGGGCGTAGTATACGCCGACATTTTACCTTATAGTTTTATATCTCACGTAATAGGTGGTGAGCCTATTGCCGTGTTAATACTAGTAAGATTATCTTGCCCTTATTCCAATTTCAACAAGAAAGCCGTGACATCGTTCTCACTAGACTGCTTCTCTCTAACACGTTTATTGTGAAAGTTCAATCCGATGGACGTTGTCATTTTTGTTTTATTTCAAACTTTGAACATATGATCCACGTGACCTAGTGACGTAGTTTAATGCGACAGAGTTACAGCTACAGACAAAGTCTCGACATAAGCCCCTCTGCACTCTATTTTATAGAGAGGGGCTAAAATACATCATATATCTTCTCTCAATCAAATCAGCCTATAGCAGTCTACTGCTGTACGTAGGCCTCTTCAACTTCACGCCACAGTACTCTGTCCTGTACAAGACATTTATATTTTCTTTAACCTTACTCTTCGACTCTCCATCCCTTAATATTTCAATTAAACGATCTTTTCGGAACATCCCTTCTCATTACTCCTACCCGGCTCTCAGCTTTGCTTAATGACGCTTAACATGCCTTCCAAAGCATGGAAACGCTCGCAAAGAAATGTCACAAAGTGCGAACCCATCCAAGGACCGGACATAGCTAAAATTGCTTACTGTAGTGATCGTTTACAGAACACTGAGACCTCGAGACCACGAGCACTTCAAAATTCTTTCATATTTAATAGAATCAAAAGGATTTCTGTGATTGCATTTCTTGTGTTTGTCCATTATAAAGTTGTTATTGTATATTAAGATTTTTCTAATAAACGACTGATATGATTGTATATAATATAGTTTTCATGATTCGGATGACGTATTGCTGTATTTGACGATGTTGAATTAGTCAAAACATTAATGGTTATTTTTGCTGTTTAAATGCACAGTATTTTATATTATTATACACTGTACAGTATGGAAAAGCCTTATAATTTTCTGTAGTAGATATGAATTAATACTGGCATAATAAATGTTACAACCTCTTTTTATGGTACCATTTGAAAATGGAATGCAATAAAAGATCTGATTATCAAAGAGGTTTATATTTTATCGAAAAGTTCCATCCAAAAATTAAAACCTCTTTGATAATCCAATAAGTATGTATTTAAAATATACAACGGAATTATTGAAATTTAAAAAACTCGTTTTAATTGAATATTTAAGCCTGATTTCTTGTTTGCATCTAGCTCAAACACATAGACCAAAGTTTAAGGTATGAGTCCGAACTCGACTTCAAGCAGAATTGCTGTCGCAGCGGCAAGGCGACAGTACTGAGTGCAATTGCGACGCTGCTGCCGTGTTCGGAATGTATTCTAATACAAATGTATAAACAATGTATGGGGACCAGTGGTGCTGTCGCGGTATTGCAGCGACTGCAGTGCTGCTTGCGGTCAAGTTCGGACTCGTACCTTTAAGGGACTCTGGAGCCCTTGGTTTTATCCTTCCGAGAGCGCCTCCGGTACTCCATGCGTTAGACAGTTGTAAGACATCGTCTGGTTTTAACCAGTTGGACATCGGCATAGCCTCCATTAGGACTTAAACATGTTAAAAAATTGGTTAAGCGGAATAGCTGTAATTTTTTACACTCTTACGTCATTTTTTACACTCATACGTCATTTTTTACACTCATACTTATAGACTTCGGGATTTCACGCGAAATACTTTTTACTTACAAACGCCGACGTTTCGGATACGTTGTAGCGTCAGTGTTTTATCCTTCATTGTGACAACAATGGAGGGTAGTTCGATAAAAAGTAACTTCATGGTTTTTGTCGATCCTCGCCTCAGTCCAACCGCGACCACGGGCGCTGCAAAGTGTCGGAAACGTCGGTGTATGTAAGTAAAAAATATTTCGCGTGAATTCCCGAATTCTATTAGTATGAGTGTAAAAACCGCAATAGTTTTTTAAAATAACACTCATTTTTTATCAGCAAGTTGTGCATGATATTTAATCAGTTGAACGGTCTTTTAATGACCAATGTGCTCTCGGCAACGACTTGCCAATATCTTATAGACTTAAACGGCGGTTTCGACCAAAATAAGACTATACTAGAGAATAATTTGTACTTCAAGCAAAGATAATATAATAGTATTAGATACAGATCGGCAACTCCCTGTCGCGCCACAGCTGTCCGTAGAGTTGACGTGCGCGTTGACGGACAATTTGCTTACATTTTATTGATCACACATACACATTCAAGCTGGAGTTTCCGCCCTGTCCTTCAAGGTATAGTGGTTTTCCATTTTACCAACAACTAATAAGCACAACGTAACTATGGTAACCATACTGAAGTAGACAACTATACTGAAGTCGACTACTTCAGTATAGTCTTACTCGGATTTTAGTCGAATATAAAGGGATATGCAATCCTGTAAATTTTATCATTGGAAAAGAAGACACAACTGATATTTTGTTGTAATATAGCCCTAAACGTCCCAAAATAATGGAATTTTTCAGTTATTGAGGTTTTTTGCACTGATTTACTAATGATTTTAGTAATTTATACTGTAATAATTTATTATTTTGTATACTTTATTAGGTTTGGCCGCATATCTCTTTTTAAGTTTATGTCTATAGCAGAGCTTATTCAGCTTTAAAAATCGTCTTTTCAAAATAACGTTCAAGCTATAATAAGCCATATTACAAAATTATATGCAACTCTCAAGAAATGTTTAGTCTCGAGAAAAAAAATTTGTTCGCCTTAGGCTGGATTCGACCTTAACAGGAGTAAGACTGAGAATAACTTGTATTTATACTCAAAGTAAAGTGAAAGTAAAGCTACCACCAAACACTAACAAGCAAAACGTAATGGTTACCATAGTTATGTTGCGCTTCTTAGTTGTTGGTTTAATGGAAAATCACTTTGCTTTTAGTATTAGTACAAGTTTTATTCTGTATTAAGTCTTACTCAGATTTTGGTCGAATCCGGCCTTAGAAAACTATCATTAAGGCTGGATTTGACCAAAATCGGAGTAAGGCTGGCTATACTAGTGAATAGCTCGTACTTATACTAAAAGTTAAGTGAAAGTGAAGTCACTATCAACAACTAACAAGCACGACGTAACTATGGTAACCCATGTCCCATACTGAAGTTCTCAATCCTGTAGGGTTACCATAGTTACGTTATGCTATTAGTTGTTGGTATAAAATAGAAAGTCACTTTACTTTTAGAAGAGGTATAAGTTATTCTGCAATATAGTCTTACTCCGACTTTGGTCGAATCCAGCCTAAGCCTTTCATGAGCCTTAAAAATTGTTATGTAATATGGCTTATTTTTGTATATAAAAGAAATCTCGAGATATCAGATTTTAAGCGCAGTTTCAAATATACAGTATCAAAGCTAACCAATGTATAACAAAGTCAATATTATTATTATATCGTTGGTATATTTTAAATCAAACCATAAATTGTCGATTTTAAAAAATGTTTGTATGTACATAAATCGCAATACAGCAACGCCATTGTATGGATGGGTCTCAATTGATGGAGACGAAATAAAAATGTAAATATTTATATAAATATGTGTTTTATTTATACCTTAGCACAGCTTATGCCTCAGGAAGCTACTTTATACTGAATCAACCTCCCAAAGACTGTTTATTTCTTGCGAGTTACCCCCAGATTTGTAACAGTAAATGCGACATAGTGAGATACTTTCCCAAGTAGGTGATGCACGCGTCTTCGCTCGTGAGAAATTTTATTCCCGTTCCCAAGGGTCATATACTTTAAGGCGATAATGTGGACATGATATGTCCACAAAGGATCATGGATCTATTTAATGGATTATAGTAGACAAAGGGCCTCTTCCCGGGATAAAGTCTTACAGACTGTATCTATCCCTGTACCAAACAGCCCGATTATTTCAGCCTGCATCCTATCCTATCCTACTTCCTACTAATATTATAAATGTGAAAGATTGTGAAGATGTTTGTATGTTCGTTACTCAATCACGCTCTAACGGCTGAACGGATTAAGCTGAAATTTGATCTTTTAGTATGGAATAACACATACGCTACTTTTCATCCCGGAAAAATGTTCCCACGGTAAGCGGGAACGAGTACCAAATTTCACGCGGGCGAAGCTGCGCTCATCAGCTAGTAATATAATAAACCAAAAGAAATTCCCTTTACTACATGGGCCGCAGTGATTTACCCGCCAGCCTTTCCTACGACCCGGTTAAGGCGAGGCGGAACACGGCGCTGCTTAGTGGGTAGGACGTCCCTCACTCATCCCGGGCCGTGAGTCTCACTCAAAGCCGCGTTGCTCCCTCGAAACATGGCAGCGAGAAGTCTGCAGTCCTCGCGTTAAAAAAAACTACATGTATGGCCGTGTGGGAGAGAAAGGCCCCTACAAATAGGGGTTTTTAATGAAATCGATTCGAAATTCTAATTCAGTTTCCATTTTTATAGCCCTGCTAGCATTTAAACGTGAACATCTGGAATCGTCGTCGTTGTGGAAATACCGGTAGAATATCAGCCTTTCTTGAAGGTCTTCTGTGTTCAGTGTTCAGTTTATAAAACATCGTGCACACGCTTCAAAAAAATAAATTTACTCTGATAATATCTCCAAAACGTAGTGATTATATTCTCTTTGATATTTCCTTAACGCGCCATACAAGGAATAAGACGTTCATGAACTAGCTGTGTCTCCCGGCTTCGTTCGCGAATTACAACGATAAACTTCGAAACATTACTAACGCCTAAAACATGCTAAAAGAACTGGAAATAGGAGGGACCAATAACGAAACGTCGAAATGACAGACAAACTGACGTTTATGTCAAATCAAACTGCTGTCAGTGTCAAATTTCGCAGAAATATTGATTTTTGTTGTTTGTTGTGGTGAGATCCTGTGTGTTATTCTTTATTCGAATTTTGCATTGAATATTGAAGTTTTAGTAGTATTATTGTTTGCGTTGCGTTGTTTTTGATAGTTTTTATAGCCAGCCAGGTACAAATTAAAAACCATTTTATTTTAAATTCATGCGTTTCATGTTAAAACTGCTGTGTAGAAGTTGTAAAAAATGTCAATATCATTTGTAACAAACCACCTCTTTTGCAGGAGTTGGTGATAATTCTGAACTGAATACAGAGGACCAGACCACAAATAACATGGAGGAGAAGACGTTAGTTCCCTTTTTCTCGAATGGGTAGGCAGAGGCCTACAATTAGCCAGTAGTTTTATTGCCGTGTAAACAAAGTGTTGTGTTGAGATGGACAAATGAATATTCAAAGGTTTTATTGCGAATAATTTATAGGACATGAGGATGTATCAGTAAGCTTCGATCATGGTTAGATCCGATAGATAGAGGCTTTATTCCGTGCACACTTACATTGTGGAATACTCTTCAAAATAAGTCTTAGAAGGTTTTTTAAAGGGTCGGCAGCTCAAATGTTGCGCCTCTGGTGTAGCTAACATCCATAGGCTATGGTGACTCTCAGTACAACTGGTGAGCCATATGCTTGTCTGCCACCTTAGAGGTAGGTAAGTATAAAAAAATCGGTTGTCTGTAAAGTCAGTTTACTGACGATAGTTGAACGTGACAACTCAGCCCTAGATGGAACGCCTCAGAGCGAGGTAACGCCGCATACGTCATGTTTTTTTGTGCGTGCAGCCGGCTCCATCGAATCATAAGACGTTGTCACGGCAAAAAAGCTGTATGTCATAGGGTACAAGTGCCACATTCACAATTAGCCTTAAAAATTCTTTACAAAATTGGCAATGTTAGCACTTATTTTTCAGTGTTGCAAACATTCATAGGTTTGTCCAGTCCCCAGTTGCCATTGTATGAGTTCTTGTTTGCCCTTTGACAGCAATAGGCTTACCAGCTTGCTTACTATTTAACGCCTCATATGTTTAAGCACGGATCCATGCATGTGATTAACCCGGAAACATCATAAGGAGGGCCCACGTGGTACACACGAGCTATTAAGGCACAGACTATTCTAGGCTTCCACTACCATGTAACCAAGACAATTGGCTTCCTATGCTGCAAATATTACCCATCTCAGAACCGACCTGTATGCTTAACGCAGTGATTTAGAGAAAACTTAATTAATGGAGCTGCAAGTGTTTCTTTTGAGTGTTAAAGCACTCATGTACCTATGAAATGAGCAGTAGCTTTTCTTTTTTTCAAAATTCTTATATCTGCAATCCGCTGTTCAGCCAATATCAGATGAGTTCCAATCAATTAACATTAAAAGGTGTTGTTCCTTTTTTAATTTTTCCATTAAATGACACCACATTGGGTGGCAGAATTTAATTTCTTTAGTCTTAGTTCAATATTTGCCATTTCTTAAGGTACGTTACATTTTTGTGTCTGTTTAGTAAGTCCCTTGCTATGTTGTTCCTGTGGTTCTGAAGTCTTTCTTTATAGTTTTTGCTGTTGTGAAATGAGCAGCAGTACCTAAGCAACTTTAGCGATGGTCGGTCATTGGATGGCCACTTTGTGATATTGATTTGCGAGCGTAAACATGCTTGGGAAGGCATCTTAGTACATTGACCTTGGTTGTCAGTAATGAGACAGTTGTTAAGCCAAGTTGAAGGTCTTATTGAAAAATTTCAACCTTGGGGGCGTCACAACCTGTGCCTGTCCATTTCAATACGGCAATAGGCTCACGGGTCGTGAACATAAGATGAATGCTTGTCTACCACCTTAGTAGTATAATAAAAAGTAAGTACAAATGTTGATTTTTGTTTGCAGAATAGAAGAGTCAGTTTTTGATTCATGGAAAATGAACAAGTGGAAGTCTAAAAACGACGATAAATACAAAAAGTCACAACTAGAGTTGTCTCAAGATCTCATAAAGCAAGAACTGTAAGTACCTTCCTACTTAGGAAACTGTAAGTATAATTTGGTAAGAAATAACGGATATATTGGAATATTCAAGTGTGAGTAAAAACAGCGAAAATATAACGCTTGTTGTAGTATGAGTAAACTGACCATTTATTTTTCATCTCAAAACGGGACATAAGTTTTTCTGCCCAGTTGGCAGGTAAACAATTAAAATAAACATAGCTTCATTATTTACAAAAAAACCGGCAAAGTGCGAGTCGGAGTTGCGCACAAAGGGATTCGTAACAAAAAACGGCAAAAAAGAAAAACTGTTCTATTGGACCCCCATCCCCCCACTTTTTATACCACTAAGGTGGCAGACAATTAAGCAAAGTGTTAGGACGAACACCATGTCTGCGGCGAGCTGTGGGACGATAGAAAGTAGCCATGGGCATCATATCAAACATATCTTCCCGGTTGACAATCGTTAAGGCAAGTTGAAGGCATTATGGGCGGCTTGAAAAATTTTAACTGTAAGTCGTCAGGACCTGCGCCTGTCCATTTCAACACGGCAATAGGTTCACCACCTATTACGTGGGACATTAAACTATAAAGTGAAATGTGGGCGCATACTATGCCTATGCCTACCCATTCAGGGATAAAGGTGTGACTATTATGTATGTATGTACCAATATGTGTTGTCATAGGGACAACAGAACACACACATCTATGTAAATTCCGCTCTCTAGTTATCCCCATCGGCCGCCATCGCAACCATGTTTCGCAACCAGTTGCAAAGGTGGAATTTTACTGCTTCGTTGGCAACCAGTTGTAAAAGAAGAATATTTTGTCTTAATATGCAACCAGTTGCCAACTAGGAGGTAGCCGAAAAAGGAGGAAAATTCCACCTTTGCAACTGGTTGCGAAACATGGTTGCGATGGCGGCCGAAGGGTAGTTATCACGGTTCTCGAGATACAACTTCGTAACAGATAGACAGTGGTCTCAGTAAATACGATCCCGTTTTTGCCCTTTGTATACGGAAACCCAAAACTCATATCCAATCAATCCCACATTTTTAGGGTTCCGTACCCAAAGGGTAATGGAGTCCTATTTATAAGTCTTCGCCATCCATTTGTTTGTCTGTCTGTCCATTACAGGGCTGTATCTCAGTAACCGTGATAGCTAGAGAGCTGAAATTTTCACAGATGATGTATTTCTGTTGCCGCTATAAAAGCAAATACTAAAACTCGAAGAAAGAGGGCTCTCATACAACAAACGTGATTTTTTGCCGGTTTTTATGAGGCGAGAGTGAATGAGCAAACTGGTAGGGGTCTCACTCATGTCGATCAAATCGATAATCTTCTGAGAAAAGGCCAGGTCAAGAGTACCTACCTAAGACACTTAAAAGTTGAAGATGCAAAAGTTGTTTCCCAGGATCGTATCAAGTGGAAAGTCATAGTCTCTGCCTACCCCATTGGGAGATAGGCGTGATTTTATGTATGTATGTATGTATGTTATGGTACGGAACCCTTCGTGCGAAAATCCGACTCGCACTTGTCAGGTTTTTACCTTTATACTCGTAACATTAGTGTGCATTTATCAACAGGTTATTAGAAGATGATATAGCAGGCTTAAACATAAACGAAAGACTGCAAGAGACACAAGATTGTTACAAACCAGTTGTATTGAAATTAAAAAGTAAGTAACTTGCCATTATTTTATTTTATACTAGCGGACGTCACGCGGTTTCACCTGCGTAGTTCCCGTTCCCGTGGGAATACGGGAATAAAATATAGCCTATGTTACTCATGGTGAATGTAGCTTTCCAATGGTAAAAGATTTTTTGAAATCGGCACATTAGTTTTTGAATTTATTCATTACCAGCGAACTTCACGCGGTTTTACCCGTATAGCTCCCGTTCCCGTGGGAATACGGGAATAAAATATAGCCTATGTTCACCACAAAGAGTGTAGCTTCTGGTCCATTAGTTTCGGCGCTTATTCGATGCAAACAAAGAAATAAACAAACAATCAAATCTTTCCTCTTTATAATAATAGTACCATAGACAAACATACAAAAAAACAAATCTTTCCTCTTTATAATATATAATAGATTTCCTAGTCTGTGGCGGAAAGCCTACGTGCGTCCCCTGCCCAAAATCACAAACCCTTCCCTTCCTAAGCACTTTCGTCCCATTTCTATACTTCCCTTTCTATCTAAGGTGTTGGAAGCTTGTGTGCAGCGCCAATTGTCTAGATTTATTCACCGCAACGCCATATTGAGTCCACTTCAATCTGGTTTCAGACCAGGGCATAGCACCACTTCTGCCCTTCTAAAAGTTACTGGGGATTTTAGAGGCGGAATGGAAAAAGGAATGGTCACAGTGTTGGTGCTGGTAGATTTTTCCAATGCTTTCAACAGCGTCAATCACGACATTCTCTTGGCTATCCTAGCTTGCATTGGGATCTCATCTGATGAGCTGGAATGGTTTTCCTCTTATCTTCGGGATCGCCAGCAGTCAGTCTGTGTAAATGACACTTCGTCTCGTTGGTGTAACCTGGCTGCTGGGGTCCCTCAGGGCGGCATATTATCTCCTCTATTATTTTCTATATTTATTAATTTTCTCACCTCTGATCTTCAGTGTGCTGCACTTGTATGCTGATGACCTGCAGATATATTGTCAAGCTAGTGTTGATAATATCACGGAGGCAATTGATAGTTTAAATCGAGATTTAGTGGCTATAGGGGACTGGTGTGTCAGGTTTGGCCTTACAGTTAACCCAGACAAATGTCAGGGTACAATAATAGGAAGTTCTCGGATGATGAGTAGGCTGGAAGGTGTAAATCTGCCACATTGTATATTTAGAGCCCAGACCATACCAATTACGCAAACTGTCAAGAATCTAGGGTTGTATATTGATTCAGTTCTTGATTGGCGGGCTCAGGTTGCTAGTGTCAGCCAGAAAGTTACTGGAACTCTGCGAGCATTTTATGAACTAAAAAACTTTCTACCTGTTCGTACCAAGGTAACGCTTGTGCAGACGCTAATCTTCCCTATTATTGACTATGGTGATGTGTGCTATTTCGACCTGAATGCAGATCTGCTCAATAAACTTGATCGACTTCTCAATAATTGCATTCGATTCGTTTTCAACCTCAGAAAATATGATCACGTTTCCGCTTATCGGGATGAACTGGGTTGGTTGCCCATACGTCGCCGTCGTAGTCTGCGAGCGGTGACTATGGTCTATACAATCTTAAACTCTCCTAATGCCCCTACTTACTTAACTACTAATTTTCAACTTCTCTGTTCCAATCATGACAGAAACTTACGTTCTTCTAATAATCTTCTTCTTCGCTGTCCTACTCACAGTTCTAATTTCATACGTTCCTCTTTCGTGGTGCAATCTATTTTTTTCTGGAATGCACTTCCTCTTGAAGTTAGGAAGTCCACTAGTCGTGATTCTTTCAAGGAGAAAGTACGGCAGCTCTATAGTGTACCGTAATGAGAACTATAATAGTTCTTATAGTCTACTGTCATAGATGATGATTGGTATTAATATAAGTATATATTTATTTATATATGTATGTCTATGTATCCATGTATTTATGTCTAGGAATATTTTTATAATATATATATATATGTGTGTGTGTAATGTATTGATATGTATGTATATATAGGTAATGTGTTAATATGTATTGATTAATTACTTAAATATTATAATTTAGGAATATTCCATTATTCAATATTTTCCGTGAGATTTTGGAGCACCTACTTAAATCATTATCTCTGCATCACCCAGGTTGACTGGTAGAAAATGCCTAAGGCATTAAGTCCGCCTTGTACTCAGTGCTGAAGTTTTAAATAAATAAATAAATAAATAGATTAGTGTAGATGTAGATAGTTACTTTTTTCACTATTGCACGTTCTCGAAACGATAATGTCAAAAAATTCAATTTAATATACTTAAAATTCTTATTTTCTCTTACAGAAATAGACAAAAAAATAAATCAGAATGACCGGAATTCCAAATCAAGCATAGTCCGGAATCAAACCCAGCATTCTACACGTGATCTGGTAACACCACCTCCTGTTGATACACCTGAATATAAAGTGAGTTTCAGTAAGAGGGATGAACCATATTATGTAGAAATACATTTATTTTGAAAAGTAAGAAAGAAAGTAAATAGGTGAAATGTGGGCATACAATATGCCTCTGCCTACCCCTTCGGGGATAAAAGGCGTGATGATATATTTATATAAAAACTAGCTGTTGCCCGCGACTTCCTACGCGTGAAAATTATGTTATTTGCCAATTTGATTGCTCTCTGCTTAGCCCCTAGGATATGTAGCGTGATAATATATAGCCTATTTGAAGACCCTACCCCTAGTTAATATTTGTGCAAAATTTGAATCAAATCTATTGAGTACTTTTCGAGATCCTTCCGGACAAAACAAGACAAACAGACAAACCGACAAACAGACAAACAGACAAAAAAAATTCTAGCTACATTTTCGGCTATGGTATCTTATATAGAACACCCAGCGAGTATTTTTTAAAAATATATCTAATGTACAGTTTTCACTTTTCTATCATTTTATTATTAAGTATTGAAGTAGCGCTTGTGACCCCAATGTCTCAGTGTTCTGTAAACGATCACTGCAGTATGCAACTCTCACTATGACCAGTCCTTGGATGGGTCCACGTGACTACTTTGTGACACGTTAAGCCGTTGGTCCCGGTTGCCAGTAAGATGGCAGTCGTTAAGCCAAGTTGAAGGCCTTTATTGGCGGCTTGACAAATTTCAACAGCAGGCAGTCAAAACCTGCACCTGTCCATATAAACACGGCAGTACGACTCATCACTTATTACGTGGGACAAATTCTAAAAAGGTAAAATGTGGGCATATAATATGCCTCTGCCTATTCCTTCGGGGATAAAGGCGTGACCATATTGGTCCTACCTCCTAGTTTACCCCTTAAGGGTAAACTAACTGACTGCCTCTGTGGCGCGGTCGGTAGTGATACCGCCTGCGGTGCTGGAGGTCGTGGGTTTGATTCCCACCGGAAACAAATATTTGTGTGACCCATGAATGTTTGTCTCAAGAATCTGGGTGTTTCTATGTATAATATGTATGTATTTAAAAAGTATATAAGTATTAATATCCGTGGTCTGATACCCATAACACAAGCAGGTTATTCCTAGCTTACTTTGGGATCAGACAGCGTTGTGTGAAATGTCCGTGAATATTTATTATTTATTTATTATTTAAGGGTGGAAATTTTTAACCTAATTTTAACTTTTTTTAAGGAAAACTTCTTTAGGCGCTACTAGGGAGTAACTCAGATTATTTTTTCTGACAGAAGTAACGCTATTTGAAGTTTATAGCGTTACGTCCGTCAGAAAAAAAATTCGAATGAATGATATTAATATAACATTTGATGCCGTCAACGGCAGAGAAGTTTTACTTCAATCGCGCGTAAAGGTTACACGCACACACTTTTTTCTTTCTCGCCCAGGGGGTGCTTCGGGTGCTATCTCTCGTCCTTGGGGGGTTTCGGGTGGGATCCCGCTTCTCAGGAGGGCGTGCGTGAATTCCTCACGTCACGCTGCCGTCATGGGCCTGCTTCTGTAAGGACGGTGAGCAGCCCTCTCACCGTCCTCAGGCCCCCAGTCATGGACGCCGATAGTCTTCTTTATTACTCTCTAAATTTCCAGTACTATCTAAGTAGACCAATCGTAGACAGATATTTCTTACCTGTAAACTCTGTAAATGGGGTTGATGCCTTAATCTTTTGGGATCTTTCAACTGGTATTTAAAGACACAGATGCACTCAAGTTAAACTGTGGGTAGAAGCTTATTTTTTTACTTAACTTTTCAGTCACGGCTAAGCGTTAAGCGTAAATCAGGTGGTGAGTCCGAGGGAAGTCCTTCCAAACGATCTACAACGGCTAGCGAGACGACTACAGATACTTCTAAACTTAATATACAGGTACCTACGCACTTTAATTTGTAAGGTTCCGTAACTTCTTCTTCTTCTAACTAGACCTTGTCCCATCACTTGGGGTCGGCCTTCCTTGTCCTCATACTCCATTTTGCACGGTTTTGTGCTTCGTCTGTGGTTAACAGAGCGTCCTTCAGGCAAAGACTTTTATATAAACTGAGGTAGACATGCCCTACGCACCGATTTTTGAAACCTATAAACTGAGCTTTGTTGTGAGTCAAAACTTCGAGAGTAGGTGCTCGACTTGCAATCAGAGTCCATACGCCTTCTGTTTTACTCTTTTTCTATTCGTATATTGCTATTGTGTGTGGTGACAATTACGTAAAAAATATTTTTAAGTGAGTGTAGTCTTAATAATGTGTGTATTTGAGGATTGCTTTTGAAATCTCGTTTGTTAGAGTACGGCGCGTCTACCTCAGTTTATATAGAAGTCTTTGCCTTCAGGTCCTTTAGGACCGTCGTCTGCCATGTGGCGGGTGGTCTTCCACGCGAGCGTTTCGTCGTAGGCAAATCTAGGGCAAGTTTCACCATATGGTCGTTTGGTCGTCTTTGTATATGACCGTACCACCGCAAACGCTTTTCTTTAATTTTGTCGGCTATGGGGGCAACTTTAAAACTGCCTCTTATGTACTTATTTCGGATTTTGTCCAGCAATGTGACACCCGCTGACCAGCGTAAGGCGTGTAAGGTTCCGTAACCAAAGGGTGAAAACGGGATCATATTCATGACACTTCGCTGTCCGTCTGTCTGTCTGTCTGTCCGCCACGAGGCTGTATCTCAGGAACTATGATAGCTAGAGAGCTGAAATTTTCACAGGTGATTTTTATCTGTTGCCGCTATAACAACAAATACTTAAATCAGAGCAATACTAATTATTAAGGGGTGTTCTCATACAACCTCCGAACGCGAGTCCGACTTGCACTTGACCGGTTTTTATTAGAAAACTGTTGGCTGTCGAAAGAGAATATACCTAACCTAGACAGCGCTTTAACTAGGTAACGCATCCACCGACCATTAGCACAGGCTGTGCTAATAAGGTTTTTATTAGAAAACTGTTGGCTGTCGAAAGAGAATATACCTAACCTAGACAGCGCTTTAACTAGGTAACGCATCCACCGACCATTAGCACAGGCTGTGCTAATAAGGTTTTTATTAGAAAACTGTTGGCTGTCGAAAGAGAATATACCTAACCTATACAGCGCTTTAACTAGGTAACGCATCCACCGACCATTAGCACAGACTGTGCTAATAAGGCTGCCCCGCCCCTTTCTGTCTCTCCTTTCTTTCCTAGCTAAATTCGTATATCTTTATCTCGCTCTGTCATGGCACACTAGACATTGAAATACGATAAATCGTGTACAATTTAATTACAACTGTGACAATTAATTTTTAACTTAAGATTTTGGAATTCGTATTTTGAATTTTGAATGGATCTCGGATCCCTGATACTAATATATAACTGTAGGCAACACCCCAACACTACCGAATGTGATAGTAAGGGTGTGGCCTTGAAAGAGCCAATAGGATGAGTCCACCTCTGAGTCTCCCCACACCCCACCAATATTTGGCGAAAACTTTTTCATAGCGAAGTTCACATACGAGTATGCAGTGGATTAGATTAGTTAAGCCAAGTTGACGTATTTTGGTACGGAACCCTTTTGTGCTTGAATCGAATCGCCCTTAGCCGGTTTTTGTAAACGAAATATCTATAATATCTTATTCTGTATTACCTCAGGACCTTAATCTAGCTGCAAGCATTCCACTATCACAAAAAAAGCCGGTCCAACGATGTCTTCTACCGGATCTTGTACGTGAGACACTCCAGGACTTGAATGAAACCTTTGATGAGGGATCTTCATCGCAGAAATTGAGAGGAACTGACGCTGATGACTCACAAATGAGGATTAATAATGAAGGAGTTGATAAAGTGATTTTGCTTGTAAGTATTTTTTGGGACATTCTTACACAGCGCCATCTAGTTGAAGTCAATATGAGTATAAGGTTGTGTGTTGCTGTAACTCATATATTTCTAAATCATCGTCATCCACTAAAGCTTTCCCAACAAGTTTAACCAATGAATAACGTTCTCTGTCTACCCCGTGAATTGTGATATAGTCACACCAAAGCGAGTTTTTGGTGTGACTAACGATCGGTGATAAAAACATTAAAAAAATGCCATTTTCTCATTTTTCTAATAATTTCACTAATCCTCGAAGAAAAGACGTGAATATTATGTATGATAAATCAGTTATCTTAATGAAATTCTCTTTTACAGGATAATAAACCAACTTTAACATCAGAAGGTCAACCAGAAGATATTCCATTTCCAGAAGATACGACCCATACCTCTCTCCACATAGGCATGTCAGTCTATGCTATGAAGAATGCGCCTGGACCTTGGTTTAAAGCCTGTATACTAGAAATCTTGCCTAAGGATACTACTTCTGTAAGTATTGTACTTGCAATAGAACTTATTCCATCTTCAGAAGATAACAATTCATGTAGATATGGACTAAGATAAGAAAAGTGCGTCAGGACCTTGGTTTAAAGCCTGTATACTGGATATCTTGCCTAAGGATACTGCTTCTGTAAGTATTGCACTTGCAGAAGACCTTATTCCATCTCCAGAAGATAACAATTTATGTAGATATGGACTAAGGTAAGAAAAATGCATCAGGACGTTGGTTTAAAGCCTGTATACTAGAAATCTTGCCTAAGGATACTGCTTCTGTAAGTATTGTACTTTCAGAAGAACTTATTCCATCTTCAGAAGATATTCATTCATGTCAATATGGACAGTCTACGGTAAGAAGAATGCCTTTGGACCTTAGTTTGAAGCATGTATACTGATCTTACCAAAGGATACTAGTTTGTAAGTATTGCATCTTCATCGCTTACAGAAGACCTCATTCCATCTCCAGAAGATAACACTACATGTAGTTATGGGCAGTCTATGGTAAAAAAAATCGTCTGGACCTTGGTTTCCAGGAGGTATTCTAGAGATCTTATCTAAGGACCTCTGTAAGTATTACCTAATCAAATATTTCGGAAGACCGTCTTTCTTCACACCAAAACAGCCAACTGATTTCAAACCGAGTTTCGAAGCTGGCAGGAAGTTTGAATTCAATAAAGATTAGGTATCAAAATTGGTTGGTTGGTATTCAGTTGGAAGTTTGTGGAAACCTGTATCAGTTGGCAATCAAAGTCGATTATAGGTTCAAATAAGCTAAAAAGTATTTTTTATATACCTCTAAGGTGGCAGACAAGTAGATTGAGAACCGGTCTGAAGTCTTTCCAACATATTAGACACTGGCTGATGCCTGCAACTTCGCCCGCGTAAAATTGGTTTCAATTCCCGCTTCCCGTAGGAACTTATTCCCGGGATAAAAAGTAGCCTACGTGATATTCCAGACAATAATGTATCCCTGTACCAAATTTCAGCCAGATCCGTTCAGCAGTTCGAGCGTGAAAGAGTACCAAACATCCACACATCACAAACTTTCACATTTATAAAAGAAGTAAGATTCATTAAGGGGCGGTTATAGCGCACAAGTAGGCATTTGGCGCTCCCCTCGCCCCGGGCGCAAGACACACCGCGCGCCGGCAGCGGCAGTCAACTCTCATGCTACAGTATACAGTAGAGTAGAAAGAAACAGCATGCTAACTTTGTTTGACGTAGTAAATGCATCTAATTTAATAAGTGTAGTGATTTATTAGAGTTTCGTAAATAAACGAGTTAATTATATATATATTATTCTATTATTTTTAAGTTAAAGAGTTTGTTTGTTTGTTTAGTTGTTGGAACTCTGGAGTCTAAGAGACTGCTAGTTGAATTTCAAAAGTTCCTTAACAGAATGTCCATTTTTCAAAAATACCAAAATATATAACATCACGCTAACGCGAATAAGAGCTGAGCAGCAACGAAACATTTTTCGAAAACTAGGATATTTAATTTCTTTTGAGAGTTTCCGTTGCGTACGTTTGCTAGATGGTTACAGTTGCGTAAAAAATGTAAATTACATAATATTAGCTGGTCATAAAAATTTCTAAAGTTTTCCAAAGATTGGTATGCAATGATGATAATTTTGCAATCCAATATGGCCGCCGCGGTGTGATCACAAAATTTCATGATGGGTATCGTTTAAGGGGTTTTTAGGTATGCTGAGTACGAATCACGTGATAATTTTGCAATCCAATATGGGCGCCGCGCCGTAATCACAAAATTGTATGATGGGTATCGTTTATGGGTTTTATGGTATGCTGAGTACGAATCACGGGATAATTTTGCAATCCAATATGGCTGCCGCGCCGTAATCGCAAAAATCCATGATGGTTATCGTTTAAGGGGTTTTTTGTTATGCTGAGTACGAATCACATGATAATTTTGCAATCCAAAATGGCCACCGCGCCGTAATCACATAATTTCGTGATGGATATCGTTTAATGGGTTTTTTCGAATGCTGAGTACGAATAACATGATAATTTTGGAACTCAATTTGGCCGCCTAAGCTATTTACAGTAGTAAACTTAAAAGATTTGCTTATTAAGTTTAGACCTAGCAATGCTAAAATACTATGTCAAAAGGTTTTTATTGTAAAAATAAGGCCAATTACATTAAATTGGTACCTAGCATACGAAAGAATCCCTTAATCGATACCCATCATAAAATTTTGTGATACGGCGCGGTGGCCATATTGGATTGCAAAATTATCACGTGATTCGTACTCAGCATACCAAAATACCCCTTAAACGATACCCATAATGAAATTTTGTGATTACGGCGCGGCGGCCATATTGGATTGCAAAATTATCACATGATTCGTACTCAGCATACGAAAAAATCCCTTAAACGATACCCATCATGAAATTTTGTGATTACGGCGCGGTGGCCATATTGGATTGCAAAATTATCACGTGACTCGTACTCAGCATACGAAAAAACCCCTTAAACGATACCCATCATGAAATTTTGTGATTACGGCGCGGCGGCCATATTGGATTCCAAAATTATCACGTACTTCGTACTCAGCATACCAAAAAAACCCTTAAACGATACCCATCATGAAATTTTGTGATTACGGCGTGGCCGCCATGTTGGATTGCAAAATTATCATGTAATTCGTAGACATTTTAATGCATTAGGTAGCTGGTTACAATGTCGTGAAAACACTTAAATAGTAAAAGATCACCACATTTACCATGAGTCGCGTATGGTAATTTTAGTGAAATCCCTTCATCACTTAGGAATTAAGCTGATGGTCTTCAAAATGTATAGCTAAGTACCATCATGGATACATTGACTTACAACCAAAAAACCGCATCGAAATCGATCCACCCCTTGGGCCGTGACGAATTCACAGGACAGAGTTGTTAATTATGAGAGTTCGGTAATTGAATTAATAACTAGTTACAATGTAATTAGATTAACGTGTAATTCCATTGCTCAGTAATTAGTTACTGCTAGTACTCATTGTAATTAATTACTCAAGTAATCTTTTACAGAATAATTGAAGTAAAATATTAAATAGTTTAGCCACAGTATTGAAAAAACTTTTCTGAGAGAGTCAACTTTGGGATTTTTTTTCTATCCAGTGAAATTTATTGGATCGTGTAACGGAACTGGAATATGTTTAGCTTATATCCTTAACTATTATATATATATATATTTATCAGAATTAAAAACCCTTTACTTTTTGACTAGGATTGTTTCAAAATACTCAAAATCTGACCCACGCGGCCTTAAAACTATATAATCGCAAAGGCAATGAATTTTAACATGTAACTAACGCCATCTAGTGAAAACATAGCAACTGACTTTTTACCTTTTATTTCTCTAGATGGCGCTACTTACATGACAACATACATTCATATAGTCACGCCTTTATCCCCGAAAGGGTTCGGCAGAGGCATATTATGGGGCCCACATTTCACTTTATAGTTTTTGTCCCACGTAATAGGCGGTGGGTGAACCTATTGCTGTTTACGTGACAACTCTATTACTAATATTGTTTCAGACAAATTTCACGACGTATCGAGTAAAGTTTGATCACCAAACTGAGGACTCTGAAATATTGCTACAGGCTAAGTGCATTGCGTATGCTCATCCTCGCAATACTCCTATGGCTGTAGGTAAGTTACTTGTGTCAATTTTAGGCTTTGTGTATTCAATTTGTAAGTGCCCCCAGTCTAGTGTTCAGACCAATTGACTGATTTGATAAAAATAAATATTTATGGACAATCTCACACAACATCATCTAATCCAAATTAAGCTAATATAAGCTTGTGCTATGGGATCTAGACAACTATTAGACATACTTATATATTTCTAAATACATAATTATACATAGAGAACATCCAAACTCCGAAACAAACATTTGTGAATCACACAAATATTTGGACCGACCCAGGAATCAAACCCAGGACAGTGCGGCAGGCGGTTACACAACCGACTGCGCCATAGAGAGAGGCAGATTGAATGATATTTGTGTAACAGGATTATGTTAAAATCAATTTTTTGGCCAAAAACCTAAGTTTATCATAATCCTACGATTTAAAGATATACTTTTTTTTAGGAACACGTGTTATAGCTCTGGGGCAAGGCTCAAACAACCGAGATTATTACTATCCGGGGGTAGTTGCTGAAACTCCTTGCTCGACCAACAAATATAGGTAAGTAGATAATAAAAATTGTGTATATATTATATACTTAGTATTTTCATATAAAAACCAATTTTGAACCGACTGGGTCATTACGACTCTAACTTACATATTTTGAGACAAGATGTTATAAAATTCAGGCCTTCATGCGAAGTACAGCTCGCGCCACAGAACTTTTCGTCTATGAAGTTCGTTCATTCGCATCGCAATTATGCGCTATTTGATATCACAAGGGAAACTACTGCGCAGCTGAGGCTGGAGGGCACCCCTCGCGCCTCAGCAGTAGTTTATAGCATATCATACTTCTTATATATAAAAATGAATCGCAAAATGTGTTGGTAAGCGCATAACTTCAGAACGGGTGGACCGATTTCACTAATTCTTTTTTTGTTGTGTAAGGTATTATCAGGAGAAGGTTCTTATGGAAGAAAAAATATTGTATTCCCACGGGAACGGGAACTACGCGGGTGAAACCGCATGACGTCCTCTAATATATATATATATATATATATATATATATATATATATATATATATATAAATGTGAAAGTTTGTGAGTGTGGATGTTTGTTACTCTTTCACGCTTGAACGGGTGAACGGATCGGGCCGAAATTTGGTATAGGGATACATTATAGTCTGGAATAACACATAGACTACTTTTTATCCCGGGAATAAGTTCCCACGAGAACTAATCGGAAACTAATTTTACGCGGGCGAAGCTGCGGGCATCAGCTAGTTATCTAATAATGCAAAATTGCGGCTTGAACGAACGAACTTCACTGACGCAAAGTTCTGTGGCGCGAGCTTTACTTTTTACTTACGTGTACCAACGTTTTCCCGTAAAGTGTCGAATCCTATAACTATGAAAGTCAATCTTTTTTTTTGTCCCTTCCACAGATACTTAATATTCTTCGACGACGGATACTCCCAATACGTGGACCACCAATCCACACGTGTTATCTGCGAGTCCTCAGCGTTAGTATGGGATGATGTGCTCCCATTATCGCGAGAATTCATTAAGGAGTACCTACGATTATACCCTCAAAGGGTTATGGTCCAGCTTAGACAGGGACAGGAGGTGAAAACTGAGTGGGATGGTGAGTGTGTTCTCTCTTTCTTACTCGTTAGCGAACGTCACGCGATTTTAGTCGCATAACTGCCGTTCCCGTGGGAATACGGGCATAAAGCCTATGTTACCCGGGGATAATGTAGCTTTCCAACAGTAAAAGAATTATTCTAATCGGTTTAGTATTTTCGGAGCCTATTCGATGCAAACAAACAATCAAATCTTTCTTCTTTACAATATTATGCTCCCATTTTCGTGAGGATTCATTAAGGATTACCTACAGTTATACCCTCAAAGGTCTATGGTCCAGTTTAGAAAGGGACACATGATTCTTTGTTTGAAAGCAGACGACATCGAGAATGTTTTAAGCTGTAAATTTTGAAGACCATCAGTTTTGTTACTGAGTGATGAAAGGATCCCATTGAAATCCACAGGTCCAATAGATCTGAAACTTGGTGTTCTGTTACTTAGACGGTATTTCCACGGGATTACACGCGACGGGAAACATGATATCACGACTTACCTCTCTTTCTGTGTCTCTCTTATGTAACACAGTTGCGTGGGTGGGCTAGTCGAGTGAAACTTGGTATACTGTTGCTTTGACGGTATATCAACAAGATTAAATGCGTCGGGAAACATGCTATTATCACTTCTAACTCTCTCTCTCTCTCTCGTTCTATCTCTCTTATGTAACACAGTTGCGTGAGTCATGAAATAATGATTAGTGCCAGAGTTTATTGAGAAACAACAAAATCTTTCCTCTATCATGAATGAATGGTGAAGTTATCGACATGTTTTACAGGAGAATGGTCGACAACTACAGTATCCAACATAGACGCGTCGTTGGCGCTACTGGTGTTCAACGACGGTCGTAAAGAGTGGATATATAGAGGGTCGCCGCGATTGGAACCTTTGTACTTAGAGCTTATAGCGGCGGAGATACCTCGACCTAGATTTATGTCGAGTCCTAGTCCCTAAGTCACATAAATTAAAGAGTATTTCTTTTTTAACCTGTGTGGCATCATAGCTTCTTAACGAATGGACAATATTAATGCGAATTTTTTTTCAATAGCCTACGAGATCGAGATAGTTTTTAGATTTAAATTTGAAAGATTGTCAGCTCACTTCCTGAATGATGAAGGGATCCCAATTAAATCCACAGGCGCAATCGATCTGAAAACTGGTGTCCTGTTACTTTGACAGTATTTCCACGGGATTACACGCAAAGGGAAACATGATATCACGACTTATCTCTCTTTCTCATCTCTCTTATGTAACAAAGTTGCGTGGCTCGGCTAGTCGAGTGAATGTTGATATACTGTTGCTTTGACGGTATATCAACAAGATTAAATGCGTCGGGAAACATATATTAATGCGGTTTTCTGTTTAAAAGTGAGTGATGAAGGAATCCCACTAAAATTCACAGGCCCAATGGATTTGAAATTTTGGGTTTATTTCCACGGGATTACACGCGACTGTAAACATAATATTATCTCTCTCTCTCTCTCTCTCTCTCTGTCTCTCTTATGTAACACAGTCGCGTGAGCAGTGAAATAATGATTAGGTTCAAAATGTATCGATAAACAACCAAATCTTTCGTAAATATATGATGAAGTTATCGACATTGTTTACAGGAGAATGGTCGACAACTACAGTAGCTAACGTAGACGCGTCGTTGGCGCTACTGGTGTTCAATGACGGTCGTAAAGAGTGGATATATAGAGGGTCGCCTCGGTTGGAACCTTTGTACTTAGAGCTTATAGCGGCGGAGATTCCTCGTCCTAGATCCATGTCGAGATGGAAGCAACCGAGGGTATGGAAATATTTTTACCAGCTTTTGTTTCAATTATACTGTACTAGCGGACGTCACGCGGTTTCACCCGCGTAGTTCCCGTTCCCGTGGGAATACGGGAATAAAATATAGCCTATGTTCACCGCAAAGAGTGTAGCTTTCCAACAGTGAAAGAATTTTTCAAATCGGTCCTGTAGTTCCGGAGCCTATTCGTTACAAACAAACAAAAAAACAAATCTTTCCTCTTTATAATATTAGTATAGACTACAGCAACAATTAGATAATGTACAATTATACTGCCCCGTGTGGCGACGGAGTCCCGTATTGCGACGGGTAAGAGTAAAAAATGTCGCCACCCCAATACATCCCGAGGGTGTCGTAAGAGGTAACTAAGGGAACACTTTTGCGAAAAGATCCATTGCGTAGAGAAGGAAAATTCGAAATGAAATCCGGTTGTCAGTAAAATGATAATCGTTAAGCCAAGTTGAAGGCATTATGGGTGGCTTGACAATTTATACTGCGGGTCGTGGCTACCTGCGCCAGTCCATATTCAACGCGGCAAATGCTCACCACCTATTACGTGGGACAAAAAGTATAGGGTGAAATGTGGGCGTTTGCTATGCGTCTGCCTCCCCCTTTGGGGATAAAGGCGTGACTGTATGTATGTATGTATTGGCCATTAAAATTTTAAAACTAATTTCGATTGCCTCGGTGGCGCGTTGGGTAATGATACCGCCTGCAGCGCTGAGGTCCCGGGTTCGAATTCCGGGTAGGTCCAAACATTTGTGTGATACACAAATGATTGTTTCGGAGTTCGGGTGTTTTCTATGTATAATTAGATCCCATAGCACAAGCTTATATCAACTTAATTTGGGCTAGATGATGTTGTGTGGGAATGTCCACAAATATTTATTTATATTTATTAAATTTGAATTTTATTTTCATGTAGATAATATATGGTCACGCCTTTGTCCCCGAAGGGGTAGGCAGATGCATATTGTATGCCCACATTTCACCTTTTTTAGACTCCCACGTAATAGGTTGTGAGCCGTATTGCCGTGTTGAAATGGACAGGCGCAGGTTGTGACTGTCTGCTGTTGAAATTTTTCAAGCCGCCTATAAAGGCCTTCAACTTGGTTAAGCCAACTGCCATTCTACTGGCAACCGGGACCAACGGCTTAACGTGCTTTCCGAAGCACGGAAACGCTCAAATAAATGTCACAAAGTGGTCACATAGATGGTCACCCATCTAAGGACCGGTCATATTGAAAGTTGCTTACTACAGTGATCGTTTACAAAACACTGAGTCCGCCGTGCCACGAGCGCTTCTATTCATTTTTTATTAACGAAATTCAATGTTATTTTCAGTCGACTATAATGCCTTATGTGGAGTATACATGTTGTGATAACCCATCGCTCAAACTGAAAGACACACATCCCACTTCCGATGACATGACGCAGCAGGAACGGAATGAGGTAAATATAAAATCAAGAAAAAGCGCCTTGTAGAGTCAACTGGTGACCCTAGGGCTGGAAGTTTTCTCTCTCAGCGAATAGGTATTGCTATTCAAAGGGGGAATGCTGCTAGTCTTTTGGGCATAATGCCACATGGAGTTATTTAGGTTTATAACCACTGTATTGCTCAGTATGATTACTCACCAACTTGCTCAGAGGGAGGTTGCAAATTACTCTATCCCAGGGCGCCTTTCTTCAGAGTTTCCAGTGTGCGTGCAAAGGGTAGGCTAGGGCTCTCACGAAAACAGCCAGGTAGGGTGTACCTACACACAAATATTTATAAAGTACACAGTACACTACAGAGACAATGAGATTACATAGATACAGAAAGCACAGACATACATAAGAATATTACGGGTTTAGGTACTAATAGTACAGCACTACACTAATTCAGCGTGAGAAAGTAACTTAGGCGGCTAGACTACACGTATAAGTATGATGAGAAGTACTGGCCTGCAGTGTGAGCGGAGAGTGGCAGTGGCTGATGGTAATGCCAGGTGTATGAAGACGGCAGGTTCCTCTCAAATCACCTCGCTCGTGTAGTCTACGTGTTATGGGGTGTAGTTACGAAATGTGGCTGTTCGACTTTTCCCCGTACTAAAAAACCCTGTCATGAAAGAAACGACAAATTAAGCTACTGACTGCGCGACAGACGAAAATCGACCCGCTTTGCAAATAGTTATAATAATAATAAATAATAATAAATATTCACGGACATCTCACACAACGTTATCTGATCCCAAAGTAAGCTAGGAATAACCTGCTTGTGTTATGGGTATCAGACCATGGATATTAATACTTATATACTTTTAAATACATACATATTATACATAGAAACACCCAGACTCTTGAGACAAACATTTATGGGTCGCACAAATATTTGTCTCCGGTGGGAATTGAACCCACGACCTCCAGCGCCGCAGGCGGTATCACTACCGACTGCGCCACAGAGGCAGTCATTTGCAGTTAATTGAAACTTACCAGAATCTGGGTATAGGTTATCACAGAATTCAATTCTTTCTGAGGAAAGTAGGTAAAACCCTGGCTAAATTCCAGGTTTGAACTTATAACCTCCAAAGAAAAATGAGGTATGCTACTCAGAGTTATCTCAAATTCACAGATGTTTAGAAGATGGTAAAAGAGGCTTGGAACTTCATAGCAGGGCTATTTATACCCTCACTATCGAATCCTCGAGAAAATCTCTTAAGAAACCAGTTTGCTGCGTAATTCCTGCGTCCAGGCTCAAAAAACCCATAGACTATCCGTCCGTTTCCTTGAGAGAGCTGTTGCCACAGCAAAAAACAATGAATTGATTATGGCGCTCTCACACGCTCAATGATGATTGACAAGCCCAAGACCAGACATTACTACACATAGAAAATAAATGTTACAGGTTTAGCTTAGATAGTAATAATGTAAATATAATGTAATAATTACGTTTCACTCTTTCAAAAAAAAACTGTTATATCGCATAATCACGCATTTATAGTGGTTAAGAGCGTAAATTCGGTTTTCAAATTTCTTTACGATCGTAAGAAATCAGCGCGGCGCGGCGCACATAGCCGTATAGTGCCAATTGTAGCTACCAACAAGTTTGATACTTTTGTTTTCCTTGATGTATTACCGGTGTCATATTCTTAGTCTAAAGCGTTCAATCTTTTAATTTAATTTTTATGTTAGTAATATTAGTTTATAATTATTGATTATTTTACTACAAATTGATTGATGTTAAGTAGTGATAGACACTGACATCATAAAATTAATAAAGTTGACATTTATTTACCTAACTAATATCAATATTGCAATTAGAAATACCGAACCGAAGGAACCGACGTGCATGCATGAAAAGAAAAATGAAATTTGAAGAAGCAAGTGAGGTGTGTATGGAGCGTGCCGTGTGGCTCTCGGCTCTTTCTGCCTACCCCGCAAGGGATTTGGCGTGAAGATAGTATAGTATATAATACACACATACATGAAAACGGTCCATAAGTTTATTTTTAAAGTATCTTTTTTTTTTTGTTTAACGTGAGGGAAAATCCTCATAGGATGTTATGCCGGACTCTTACCGACTAAAAAACCTCACGCCACGCCTAACAGCCTATGGTTGAGAGCCCCGGGTAAGCCCTCAGGAAGGATGTCCCGTGACTCCCAATAGACCTACCGCCGCCGATGCGGCCTCGCCCAGGGGGTGGTTCGGGTGCAATCCCGCGTCTATGGGGGGTTTCGGGTGTGACCCCGCTTCTAAGGGGGGGGGGGGGGGCGTGCGTGACTTGCTTACGTCACGCTGCCGTCATGGGCCTGCTTCTGTAAGGACGGTAAGCGGCCCTCTCACCGTCCTCAGACCCCCGGTCATGGAGGCCGATAGTCCTCGGCGAAGACACGTCGGCGGCGCCCAGGGCGCCGACTGCGGAACTCGCGTGGGAGAGTTCTCTCCCTCACCCGGCCCGCCGCCTCCTTCGCGAGCATGACCTGCTCGCAGAAAGAGGCGGCGCAGTCCCACTAAATATACGAAAATTGTAGAAAGTAATGGACAATATTCTATTTTACACTATAAATATTTAAATTTGACAATACACATAGTTAAAAACAATAATATTAACGTAGCAATACGCAGGCGCTTGGCATGGCCCGATGTTTTGCTGCCTACTGCAGATTCAGTGCTGGCAGGAACATTAAAATATTTTTAATAAATAAACAATAAATATTGTTGGATACTCTCACACATCATCATCTAGCCCAAACTAAGCTATAAGCTTGAGCTATGGGATCTAAATCTAATCTTAATTGATAGTAGGCGTTTTCCATTTACAACAACCAAATATTTATTAAGAGGTATGTGCCTAACAATGCACACCGCCAAGAAAAAGCATTATTAGATACCTACTAAGATGAATTTTGGGAGGGACCGAACTGAGTTTCTTGGGGTGTTCTTCTCAGTTTGTAGCATTTCCAAACCCCCAGTAGAGTCACAAAAATGTTGACAAACCTATTTTTTTTTAAATTTCAAAGGGAATAAATTTTATTTTATTTTATTTTATCGGCTGTTTCTGGGCTCAATAATTTTGGGCAACAGACATTAGTCGTAAAAATCCATCCTCGTAGTCCAGAACTCGTCATCTTTCGAAATATTTACTGTGTTATGGGCAAATTAGTGTTCAGTCTACACCGCAAATCGATAAATGTTGGCTTGACTGAAAGTAATTTTAATACCATTCATTAAAAATATTTATTATATACACAAGATCACTAGAAAATAAATTAAACGCAGCTTCTCACTTGATTTGAAGTTGGCCTTGGATTTTAAAATACCAGTCATGCTTTGTAAACAGATCCGTTTTTCTCCATAATTTAATTTTACCATCTGCTATGGCTTGTTCCACATCTATGTACATAGGGACTGTTCTAGGTTAAATTGATTGATTGGTTATTAGGTCGTCTACAACAAGGTTCTTTAGCAGTGGTGAGACCACGCCCCCTTGTGGACAACCTTTGGCCATGGCTGCGCACTGGTTTCTGCTTGTCTGTAGCTTTAAAATGAGTTTGTTTAGCATGTTATCTATCCATTCACTGACTACCGTGTATACTCGGTGTTTTGCCAGTGCCGTGGTTATGCTTCTTCTGTCGAAAGCTCCCTCTATGTTTATGAAAGTGTCGAGGCACATTTATTGATTGATTTTGGATGACCTCTTCTATTTTGTGTACCACTGCATGTAGTGCTGAGTCTGTAGACTTGCCGGGGGCATTATGCGCGTTGGTTAGAATACAGTGGCTTATTTTGAAGGGCCGTCCCTCGATTGTCTCTGTCACACATTCTTTCCAGAGTTATTAGCAGGAAAGACGAAGGGCTTATCGGTCTGTATAACCAGAGGTCTGAATCACAAACATAATCCCTTTACCGGGTTTTGGTATAAAGATCACTTAGACCTCTCTCCACAGTCTGGGGCATTGTCTGGCATATAGATACTATGTAACTGACAATATCAACTTGTGTCCTCCCCCAATTTATCACTGCAGGGAAGACTTCATCCTGTCCTTGAGATTTGAACGACTTGAAGCTGTTAATTACCCATTCAGTTTTTTGGAAGTTGACAGAATAGATTAGAACAGGTCTTGCGAGCTCCCACTGGACTTTTTCTGTGAATACGTTTTTCACCAGCCACATGAGTGTCTGCAGCAATTGTCATTCTGGGAAGTGCGTTTGTATCAAAATACTCTCGGCTTCTTTTCATGATAGTTAACGTTAGTAGAATGATGTAGCGGTAATTTATATGTTATTAATTTATTTTTTTCGAGTAATGAAGTGATTTAGTGGTCTTTATATAATGTTAATTTGCCTTTGAAAATGCCGAAAGGTTCCACCAAATGCCATCAATCAACAGTATAAATATTTCTTTTCATGTGTGGGTCAGGCCCCCGCGCCGCGCCGTCAGGATTCTTTATAGATACGGACAGTTCTGTCCCTTGTTTGGCTAGTATTAGTCTGACTCCATCAGAGGTTTCTCCAAGACTTGGTACTTTTGTATCTCAGTCGCTACTTTTATTTTGCTTTAGCGGCTTTATAGCCGTCCCAATCCTGGTCTGGTTCCTTACAGGTGTTCCATAATTACCACTTATGAAAATGGTGTGTTAATATGTTATTATCAATACCACACAAATAGTGACTACCTGCCTTGCGTATAATACCTACATCTACGCTGTTCGTGAAGAAAATAGTGCAACTGTAAAAGCTTATAACTTGGTCAGTTTTCTTTAGTTTCATTTAAATTTTTTTATACAGTATTTTGAAGCGAAACTCTAGTCGGGGTGTCTGAGCTTTGCACTATACAAAAGTTCACGTTGTATATCGACCATAAATATTTATATATATTATATTATACGTCACAAAGTACTAAGATTGTTTGGTCACGCTAGAATTAGACTATTTTTGTTCATTTTTTCGTATTCAAAAATGGAACATCGAGCGACATGACCACTCTCTGAGAGCCTCTCGGCGGTACTAAATCGTATTTGTTCGCGTATCTGCATTTATAGGGGTTCACAAAATACTTTGTAAAAAAAAATCTGTATCTAGTTACTTAAAAAGAAATATTTTTATTGTCAAAGGAGAAGTTCTGACATAATGTTACATAATTATCATAATGATTTAAACTACAGAAGCTGGTGAAAAGACTACTTTATTTTGGTGAAATTTCTCAGTATTTGAGCAAACTTTACAGTCATTTTTCTCTAAAAAAAGGAACCTACCTGATATCAGGTTATTCTACAAACAGATAGCCAACGCCCTTTGCAATTGCTTCGTATCGCTTGTTTATTAAATTTATCAGTAATTTGACATTAATTTAAGCATCGAAATCTATGCAAATCTTATGATTTGAAAAACCGGTTTCAATTTCGTTGATATTAACCATATGTAATCCGTTGTTGGATAAAATATGTTTTATGAAACGTTTAGAGAGCTAAATTTACTAAGTATGTTAGTGAATACCATGTTTGTACGATAAATATTTCATGACTTTAAATGCAATGAAAAGTATGGTTTCTGAGCAATATGTGGCGCGAAATATGTTAGCCCTCTTAAGCAAATATTCTCTCAAAATACCAGTCAACTATAAAGACAGCTGTGGCGGGACTGGCGGGGGTGGAGCAGCTTGCTCAGTGGGGGGCAGGGAGTTGCCTATCCGTGTGTAATACTATTATATTATCTTTGTTAGTAGTTCGGTTGATCAAAGGGGTTTAATTCTTTCACAACTATATTCATTTATTTTATAAAATTTTGCCCATAGAGCACGCCACGGAAATCCACCGTAGTCAAACCATCGACATCAGAATCCCCGAGATCTTCTACGTCACAAAGCTCCACACATGGATCCCCTGGAACCCCTTCAAACACCGTCGATACAGCTAAGAATAAACTTGTGGTAAGTTTAATAGCGAGATATGGCCGCCAATTCTTATACCAATATAGGGCGTATTCGACCAAAATCCGAGTAAGGCTATAACAGAGAATTACTTATACTTATTCTTAAAGGAAAGTGATTTTCCATTGTAACAACAACTAATAAGGACAACGTAACTATGGTAACCATTAACCATGACTAGTATACTGAAGTAGACTACTGCTCGTTCGCTCTAATTTTGCCGCTCGGCTCCATACTAAAGTCGATTTTTTATTAGACGAAGTAAATTGACAGCAACTAATGTCACTTTTTCATACAATGTTGCGTATTTTCTATGACGAAGTGACATTAGCTACTGTCAATTTACTTCGTCTAATTAACAATTCAGGTATACGCCTCTAAGCCAGCGGCAAAGTTAGAGCGAACGGGTAGTAGTTCAGTACAACTTATTCTCTAGAATTTCTTACTCCGATTTTGGTCGAATCCGCCCTAAGGGTCAATTTATACTAGCGCAGAGTCGAAGCGCATCGAAGCGTCAAATTCTTTACAACTAAAGCGAAACCGCACGAATGTGCGGGCATTCGCCAGAATATGAATCACTTGCCAGTTGACTCTGCTAGCTGAAACGAGTGGAAAATGGTTGACATTGATCTTGCTATGATATTACTTATATCGGAAGTTGAAAAAGAAAATGCAGAAAGAAGATAAAGAAAGCGTAATGAAAGTGTACACTACTTGTGGTAGAAAAGACGTATTTGTGGTGAATTTATAATTTTTTATAATTTTTGAAAAATTATAAATTCACCACACCACGCGTCATCGACCGATGACGCGTAGGTTCGCTAGTGGGCGAAGAATGCGCGCGGATGCGCGCGCATTCTTCGCCCACTAGCGACACGCGACGTTTAGCGACACGACACGCGCTAATCAGCGTTGGTCACGCGCAGACGTGTGAATTCCGAAGAATGCATGCGTCTTTTAAAAATCTCAGAAGTAATGTGTGCGTTATGATGTGGGGTTAAGGTTGAATTTGCGCTAGTATAAATTGACCCTAAGTCAATTTTTTCTTCTTTTAACATTTTATTCGGTTTTCTGTGTGCGTAATAATAATAATAATAAGAGCCTCGATCAACATCTGAAGAGGCTCGGGTTGGGTAGTTGGGTCAAGAGCCAGATGCAAAAGGCAGTTCTCCTAGACACGGCACGTATTGTGAGGAGGTTCCTGTCTCTGCAGCCCTAACCACCGGTAGCTTGGTCCCTGTACCCGATGCCGGTGGGACACTATTTTTTTATATTTTTAAATATATTTTCTTTTTTATAAAATGTATTTAAAAATTTAATTTAATAAGTATAACTATGTAAATAAAGGGAATAATAATAATATATTCTTTATTGTACACCAAAGCTTATAAATATTAACACAATATAGGAGGTATTCTACGGTACAATGGGCGGCCTTATTGCTAGAAGCAATTTCTGCCAGGCAACCTTTAGATGGACTGGACTGTGTTATACTTTAATAATGGGGTTTCAGGTTTGGTGTCACATAATACTTATTAGCAAAATAAAATAAAATCGATCAATATATACCTACATAAATACATACATACCTACACATATACACACATAAATACAAAAATATACATACTTAAATACATATATATTATACATACATGCGTATGTACTTCTGCCTTTATTCTAATCTGTCGTCTTGCTAATCTGTGATTTTGCTATCCCGGGATTATCTATCTGACCTTCTAGTGCAGAGAGCTAATTTCAACATTCTCAAATGTTGAAATTAGCCCTCTGCACTAGAAGGACTTTCTTGGTGTAAAATAGTGTGTTTTTTACTTATACTTTGATAGTTCTTTTTATATTAAGCCTGCTTTGCACGTTGCCAAAATGACGCCGCATTTCTATTGGAATGCTGAAAGGCGACATCTAGCGAGTTGAGGTCGACAAGGCTATCAACAGAGGCCCTCAAGTTGTCGGCCCAATGATGTGACTACGCGCTCAGCTTAAATACCCCGGGGTTGTAAGACGAATCACACGCCGATAGAGCGATCCAGGTGTTTATAGCTCGACAGAGAAACGATCAATTTTGTCGCTCGGTTCTGGCGAAGATCATCTCACTCTATGTAATGTTGTTGGTTGGTTTTGTCGTTTGAGTCGGTCATAATATCTTGAACTTGGTTGTTGGCACGGCAAATGAGCCCTGGGAACGAAAGCTTGCCGCGTAAGATCTGTACCCAAACTTTTTAAACCGACTACCGACGAACGAACTACCGACCTAGGGAAGTAAAGTGCCAAAATGGTTTTGGATACGTCTATGCTCAGAGTATGAAACTAAAAGCAACTGACGCTTACCGAACAAGAAAGTGAGACCAAGAAACCAAATACTAAATCCAAAAGTGAGTACTGTAGCGTGGCAGTACTAAATTAATTTTGTTTGGTAAGCGTCTCATCTGTCTTAGTTCTATAATCTAAGCTTCTATGAATCTTTTTTCAGTACTACGCCCCTAAGAATGCAGTCCGTCCATACAAATTGCTACCCCATAATTGTTCGGCGAAGTGTAAGCGGAGCGACGTGCTCTCGCTGAAGGAACTGCGCACTTACAACCCGCTGGCTAAGCCGCTCCTCAGTGGCTGGGAGAGGTGAGTGTAAGATAATTATTTTGTCATTGGAATTTGAACCTTCAATCCTCGGAGTATAGATCTAAAGTAAGATGACATTTACTGAACAAGAAAGTGAGGTCATAGAAGCAAATCTATATATTTTTTTACATATGTCTCACTTCTATTGATAGGAGCCATCTGAAAATCAGCGCTGCATACCATTTCCAGGAATGCAATCCAGAACAGAACTGTATTTTTTAGTCATAGATTTTATGATTGTAATGTTTTTTGTGTGCCTAAATAAATAAATAAAATAACAATAAAAAATGAAATGTAGCTTATAGCTGAGGTGGCTGCCTGTTCAGGTGCATGCTGTTTCTTTTTTCATACTATTTTAAATTACCTACTATGTAATGTGGCTGAATAAATTACTTTCATTTTTTCAAATAAAAAGTCAAAGTTCAAGCATCAATCAGTCAAATCGGCTTATTATGGCAGTCCACTGTTGAACGTAGGCCTCTCTCAAAATACGCCCCAGTACATGATACTGCTTCTTCCGCATCCAATCACTTCCTTCGCCGCTTTTCAGATTGATCGGTCCATCCAGTCAAACTCATAAAGTTGTCGGTCACTCAAATTTGAACCTTAAGGAGCTGTTAAGGACTATTTTCCTTTTCTGCACAGACAACTAGTCCGTTTCAATGGCCAAAAGGAAGTAATGTACCGCGCCCCGTGCGGCCGTCGCCTCCGCAACATGAGGGAGCTCCACAAGTACCTGCGACTCACCGACAGCGAACTGACCGTGGACTTGTTCGACTTCTACCACGGGACTAGGAGCTTCGCGGCGCTCGAGGCTTGCAATGTGCTAGCGAAGAGAAAGGTGAGTAATAGCGAGAGAGAGAGAGAGAAAAGAGAGAGAGAGAGAGAAAGAGGTGTATTGTATGCATATGAGGGAGTTCCACAAGTACCTGCGACTCACCGACAGCGAACTGACCGTGGACCTGTTCGACTTCTACCACGGAACTAGGAGCTTCGCGGCGCTAGAGGCTTGCAATGTGCTAGCGAAGAGAAAGGTGAGTAATAGCGCTCTCTCTCTCTCTCTCTCTCTCTCTCTCTCTCTCTCTCTCTCTCTCTCTCTCTCTCTCTCTCTCTCTCTCTCTCTCTCTCTCTCTCTCTCTCTCTCTCTTTCCTACCGACTAAAAACCACATGTTTCCTACCTACGGTTCTACGGTTGGAAGCCCCAGGTTAGCGCTCAGATAGATGACACCAGGACTCCCAACAGACCTACGACTACCACTGCGGCCTCACATTGCGGATACGGGTGCTATCCCGCGTTTTTAGGGAATTTTTCGGGTGTCATCCCGCTCCTTAGGGGGGGCATGCGTAGATCCCTCACGTCACGCTGCCGTCATGGGCCTGCTTCTGTAAGGATGGTGAGCAGCCCACTCACCGTCCTCAGGCCCCCCGGTCATGGAGGCCGATAGTAAAATAGGGTATGTATATCTATACTAATATTATGAAGAGGAAAGATTTGTTTTTTTTTGTTTGTTTGTAACCAATAGGCTTCGGAACTACGGGACCGATTTGAAAAATTCTTTCACTGTTGGAAAGCTACAATCTTTGCGGTGAACATAGGCTATATTTTATTCCCGTATTTTCACGGGAACGGGAACTACGTGGGTGAAACCGCGTGACGTCCGCTAGTTTGTGCGATAAGCTGAGCATTTGTTTTGTCTGGGTGTAATTTATCTATTGTATTGTGCTCACTCCACTTTTACATTTTATAAAGAGGGTAGATTTGTTAGTCTCTAATCGATAAGGTCTGATACTGTTGAAATTTTGAATTGAATAAAAACCGGCCAAGTGCGAGTAGTACTCGCGCGCGGAGGGTTCCGTACCAAAAACCGTCAAATATCATGCTTGTTGTATGGAGCCCTTCTTACTCCCCCCGTTTTTATCTGATTTAAGTGTTTATTGTTATAGCGGCAACAGAAATACATCATCTCTGAAGATTTCAGCTCTCTAGCTATCATGGTTCCTAAGATACAGCCTCGTGACGGACATACAGTCAGACATCGGAGTCTCATGAATAAGGTCCCGTTTTTACCTTTTGGGTACGGAACTCTAAAATTTATTTATGTCTGCCTCTGTGGCGCAGTCGGTAGTGATACCGCCTGCGGTGCTGGAGGTCGTGGGTTCGATTCCCACCGGAGACAAATATTTGTGTGACCCATAAATGTTTGTCTCAAGAGTCTGGGTGTTTCTATGTATAATATGTATGTATTTAAAAGTATAAAAGTATTAATATCCGCGGTCTGATACCCATAACACAAGCAGGTTATTCCTAGCTTACTTTGGGATCAGATAGCGTTGTGTGAAATGTCCGTGAAAATTTATTTATTTATTACAGGACTTATCCAGTGGCATAGAGAACGTGAGAGTGCCGTGTGTGAATAACTACGATGGCTCCTTACCGGACTCGTTTTCATACAACCCAGTTCGGACCTCAACTGCTGAGGTCCCTATTAACTTGGACCCTGAGTTTTTGTGTGGCTGTGACTGTACCGATGATTGTGAGGTTAGTGACCTTTTAAAATACACATACATCACGTCACGTCTTTTGTCCCGGAGGGGTTGGTAGTATTATATGCCCACATTTCACCTTTTTAGAAATTGTCCCACGTAATAGATGGTGCGCCATATTGCCTTGTTGATATGGACAGACGCAGGTTTTGACAGCACATGCTGTCAAAATTTTTCAAACCGCCCATAAATACCTTCAACTTGGCTTAACGACTGCCATTTTACTGGTAACCGGGACCAACGGCTTAACGTGCCTTATTTATTTATTTAAAGTTACTAAGGGGGTAAATATACTGGAACAAGTGTGTGGCATTCCTGCAACCAAAAGACATCCTTACGCTCTTGAAGGTGCTAAATAAACAATTATACATTCATGTTTGATGCCTGAGTTTCAAATGAAAATAATCTTCTATATACTCTGTTAAAATTAGGATGATAATTTTTACAGCTCTTAGTAGGGCACCCCATAGTGTCCAATCGTTAATGAATCTATTCGATTATCGATTGCGTAAAATTTTAAATCGATAGTTACAAAAATACCGTTTTTATTATTTTAGGTAATTAGGTAAATATTATACTTAGCTAATCATATTACAAATAAATATTGTAGATACCTACTTATTAACTTTACTTGCATTTAAAAGAATATACTTAAGGGGCGGTTAACCCGCACAAGTAGGCATTTGGCGCTCCCCTCGCCCCGGGCGCAAGACACACCGCGCGCCGGCAGCGGCAGTCAACTCTCATGCCACAGTATACAGTATAGTAGAAAGAAACGGCATGCTAACTTTGTTTGACGTAGTAAATGCATCTAACTTTATTAAGTGTAGTGATTTATTAGTTTCGTAAATAAAAATAAATGAGTTAATCGTAAATAAATTATGTATATTATACTATTATTTTTAAGCTAAAGAGTTTGTTTGTTTGTTTAGTTGTTCTAACTCTAGAGTCTAAGAGACTGCTAGTTGAATTTCAAGAGTTTCTTAACAGAATGTCCATTTTTGAAAAATACCAAAATATATAACATCACGCTAAGGCGAATAAGAGCTTAGCAGCAACGAAACATTTTTCTACAACTAGGATATTTCATTTCTTTTGAGAGTTTCCCTTGCGTACGTTTGCTACAGTTGCGTAAAAAATGTAAATTACATAATAGCTGGTCATAAAAATTTCTAAAGTTTTCTAAAGTTGGTATGCTAAGTATAAATCACGGGATCATTGTGCAATCCAAAATGGCCGACGCGGTGTAATCACAAAATTTCATGATGGGTGTCGTTTAAAGGGTTTTTTGGTATGCTGAGTACGAATCACGTACTAACTTTGCAATCCAATATGGACGCCGCGCCGTAATCACAAAATGTCATGATGGGTATCGTTTAAGGGGTTTCTTGGTATGCTGAGTACGAATCACGTGATAATTTTGCAATCCAAAATGGCGGTCGCGGTGTAATCACAAAAATTCATGATGGGTATCGTTTAAAGGGTTTTTGGTATGCTGAGTACGAATTACGTACTAATTTTGCAATCCAATATGGCCACCGCGCCGTAATCACACAATTTCATGATGGGTATAGTTTAAGGGAATTCTTGGTATGCTAAGTATGAATCACATGATAATTTTGCAATCCAATATGGCCACCGCGGTGTGATCACAAAATTTCATGATGGGTATCGTTTAAGGGGTTTTTTGGTATGCTGAGTACGAATCACATGATAATTTTGCAATCCAATATGGGCGCCGCGCCGTAATCACAAAATTTCATGATGGGTATCGTTTAAAGGGTTTTTGGTATGCTGAGTACGAATTACGTGATAATTTTGCAATACAATATGGCCGCCGCGCCGTAATCACAAAATATCATGATGGGTATCGTTTAAGGGGTGTATTGGTATGCTGAGTACGAATCCTGTGATAATTTTGAAATGCAATATGGCCGCCGCGCCGTAATCGCAATAATCCATGATGGTTATCGTTTAAGGGGTTTTTTGGTATGCTGAGGACGAATCACATGATAATTTTGCAATCCAAAATGGCCACCGCGCCGTAATCACATAATTTCGTAATGAATATCGTTTAATAGGTTTTTTCGAATGCTGAGTACGAATAACATGATCATTTTGGAATTCAATTTGGCCGCCTAAGCTATTTAGGCCCACTTGCGCGGAGAGTCGAGTTAAATATATAAATATAGAGTTAGTAAGCTCTGAGTTAAATAAATAACTTCTTAACTCCGACCACGTATTGCACAGTTGCAAATTGGCACGCGGTTAACTAACTCACAGTAAACCGAACAAGTTTTTTTAGTCTGTGTCGTTCCATGCAATCCAACCACCAGTGATGGGCGTAACTAATTACAAAAGTAATTCAATTAATAATTGAATTACAATGTAATTAAGTTACAATGTAATCTAATTACTCAGTAATTAATTACTTTGTAATTTAAATACTTTGGATGTTCCGGTTAATTAGTTACTAAGTAACTAGTTAAAAAGTAATTAGATTACTTTATAACTAGTTACTTTATAACTAGTTACTCAGCATACCAAAAAACCCCTTAAACGATACCCGTCATGAAATTTTGTGATTACGGCGCGGCGGCCATGTTGGATTGCAAAATTATCACGTGATTCGTACTCAGCATACCAAAAAACCCCTTAAACGATACCCGTCATGAAATTTTGTGAAAACGGCGCGGCGGCCATATTGGATTGCAAAATTATCACGTGATTCGTACTCAGCATACCAAAAAACCCCTTAAACGATACCCATCATGAAATTTTGTGATTACGGCGCGACGACCATATTGGATTGCAAAATTAGTACGTGATTCGTACTCAGCATACCAAAAAACCCCTTAAATGATACCCATCATGAAATTTTGTGATTAAGGCGCGGCGGCCATGTTAGATTGCAAAATTAGTACGTGATTCGTACTCAGCATACTAAAAAACCCCTGAAACGATACCCGTTATGAAATTTTGTGATTACGGCGCGGCGGCCATATTGGATTGCAAAATTATCACGTGATTCGTACTCAGCATACCAAAAAACCCTTTAAACGATACCCATCATGAAATTTTGTGATTACGGCGCGGCGGCCATGTTGGATTGCAAAATTATCACGTGATTCGTACTCAGCATACCAAAAAACCCCTTAAACGATACCCATCATGAAATTTTGTGATTACGGCGCGGCGGCCATGTTGGATTGCAAAATTATCACGTGATTCGTACTCAGCATACCAAAAAACCCCTTAAACGATACCCATCATGAAATTTTGTGATTACGGCGCGGCCGCCATGTTGGTTTGCCAAATTATCGTGTAATTTGTAGACATTTTAATGCATTAAGTATGTAGCTGGTATCCATGTCGTGAAAACATTATAAAAGTAAAAGATCACCACATTTGCCATGATTCGCGTATGGGAATTTTAGTGAAATCCCTTCATCACTCAGGAATTAAGCTGATGGTCTTCAAAATGTATAGCTAAGTACCATCAAGGATACATTGACTAACGATCGAAAAACCGCATCAAAATCGATCCACTCCTTGGGCCGTGACGAATCCTTAGGACAGAGATGTTAATTATGAGAGTTGGTTAATTGAATTAATGAGTAACTAGTTACAATGTAATTAATTAACGTGTAGTTCCATTACTCAGTAATTAGTTACTGTTAGTACTCATTGTAATTAATTACTCAAGTAATCTGTTACAGAGTAATTGAATTAAGCATTACAAAGTAATTGTAATTTGTAACGGTTAATCTAATTACATTTTCACTCATAATTATAGAATTCGGGACTTCACGCGAAATACTATTTACTTACAGTCCAACCGCGACCACGGGCGCTGCAACGTGCTCGAAACGTCGGTAGAATGTAAGTAAATAGTATTTCGCGTGAAGTCCCGAATTCTATAATTATGAGTGTTAAAAACCGCGATAGTTTAAAAATAACTAATTACATTTTGCCCATCACTGCCAACCACACACAAATGTTAGAACGAAGAATGGAACATGTGTCTCTATCTCTTTTACACTACAGTCTGCTACGTATGATTTACGATACTACCATTTACGATACCAATCATAAAATTTTGTGATTACGGCGCGGCGGGCATATTGGATTGCAAAATTATCACGTGATTCGTACTCAGCATACCAAAAAACCCCTTAAACGATACCCATCATGACATTTTGTGATTATGGCACGGCGGCCATATTGGACTGCAAAATTATCACGTGATTCGTACTCAGCATACCAAAAAAACCCTTAAACGATACCCATCATGAAATTTTGTGATTACGGCGCGGCGGCTATATTCGATTGCAAAATTATCATGTAATTCGTAGACATTTTAATGCATTAGGTAGCTGGTTACCATGTCGTGAAAACACTTAAAAAGTAAAAGATCACCACATTTTTACCATGAGTCGCGTATGTATTTGTAACGGTTAATCTAATAACATTTTGCCCATTACTGATATTTTTATACTGTGGCGCGATTTCAACGTAATTTGGCATAATAATTACGAAATAGTTGCGAAAAAAACTGACACAGGTCCTGCCTCCACAAGCGCCAGGGCGAGACTGATCGGCCGTCAGCGGCGCAATTCTATTGCGTTTGGTAGATATTCGTACATGATAACTATGTAAATAGTTGTTTATAGAAAAACGCTCGGAAAATGTGTATAAAAACTTAATACCTTTAATTGAGTGCAAAAAAATATATAAAATGTTAATAGTTTAGCCACAGTATTGAAAAAACTTTTCTGAGAGAGTCAACTTTGGAATTTTTTTCTATCTAGTGAAATTTATTGGATCGTGTAACGGGCTCGGAATATGTTTAGCTTATATCCTTAACTATTATATATATATTTTTCAGATTTAAAAACCCTTTACTTTTTGACTAGGATTGTTTCAAAAAACTCAAAATCTGACCCACGCGGCCTTAATTTCGATTTATTCGAATTATTTGTCTATGATCGATTCTGCGGTATTGTTGGAAGACGCTTCACTACGATAAGTGGGCGGTACTCGTCTATGTGCTACGATAATTTTTTGAAGTATACTTGACATAAACAAATCCGATACTTCATAGGCGTGAGCTGTCAAAATTATCAACCTAATTTTAACAGAGTATAGTTATCATGTAGGTTAAATGCTAGAACAAGTGTGGAGCATTCCTGCATCCAAAAGACATCCTCACATTTTTGAAGGTGCCAAAATTACAACTAGACTTGATTAATTCTCTTCAAAGTGTAAAATACTTGCAGGACAAAAGCAAGTGCGCGTGTTGGAAGATGACCCTGGAAGGCGCTCGAACCATTGGTCTTGAGGGGACGAATGTGGGCTACAAGTTCAAGCGCCTCTCTGAACCGCTGCTGTCCGGCATTTACGAATGCAACTCCAGGTAAGTGCTTGACTTGATTGAGAATGAATAGCTTAAGATGAACTTTTTTAAGATTTCGTATCCAAAGGGTAAAAACGGCATGAGCTGCGCTGTCCGTCTGTCGGTCTGTCCGTCACGAGGCTGATCTCAGGAATATTGATATCTACAGAGATGAAATTTTCACTGATGATGTATTTCTGAAGCCACTAAAACAACAAATACTAAAAACAAAAAAAAAGGAGGGATTAAAGGGGGTTTCCATACAAAATACTTGCCTTTTTTCGTCTATTTTTTTAATCGGCAACCTCCGCGCCATGTGCGAGTTCGTTTCGCACTTGGTCGGTTTTTTTATATTTAGCTCGTCAAATTGACTAGCGATTGGTGGCCACTCGTACAGTCCGTAAGACTTCTGACAGTGGTCCTCAAGTTGGCAGCCCTGTAACGTGGCCTCTTGTTGTAGTGGTTTTGCAGTGACTGTGATGCTGGGCCCAGGACAGGACAAGATAAATTTCTTTGTGTGATAGTCTCGTGTATTTTTTTGGATATGGGTGTAATTTATAATTTTACTTTAATATTGAATCCACTGCTAGAATTAGGGCATTATTAAATCTTGCGTTCTACCAGTTATGACTAACGGTGTCGAGACGTGGACACTTACAGTAAAGCTAGTCTATGCCATTAAAGTTGCACAGCGAGCTATGGAACGAGCTTAGCTTGGGGTGTCTCTGAGGGATAAAATCTGGAACGATGTTATCCGTCAAAGGACCAGAGTGATCGACATAGCTCGCAGAGTATGCATTTTGAAGTGGCAGTGGGCTGGCCACATCTGTAGAAGAACCGATGGTCGGTGGAGCAAACGAGTTGTAGAGTGGAGACCACGACTTGATACACGTGGGGTAGGACGACCCCCCGCCAGATGGACCGTCGCAGGGACTGATTGGATGATTTGATTATTCAATCTTGAGATGGTGTTTGGCCTTATTACTGTATGCTGAGATGCGTTGGCACGGGTTCAGTTCCGAATGTTCCTTGTCTCCGCTAGTCTTTCGCTCGTTACTTAGAAGGTGCACCACTCGCAGGAGAGACTAACTTTGACCTTGAAAAACTCGAAAGGGCCTTTGCATCAATGATTATTATAATATTAGTATAGATAATTTTATTTATTTTTCTCAGATGTAAATGCAAGCAGACGTGCCTGAATCGTGTCGTACAGCATCCATTGCAGTTGAAGCTACAGGTAATTTCTATTATTATACACGATTAGCTAATACCCACGGTTTATCCCGCGTGGTGCAATTTTGTAGCTTAATATAAAGTCGACGGTACGATTTGATAGTTTACGTTATGCTTACGATTCAGTTCTGACACAGTTGAAATAGCAGCTTTGGACCCCTGTTTGCGGGATAAAAACTTATATTGTGTTTTCCAGGATGTCAGCTATTTTAAATGTAAATTTAAGCCGAATTGGTTCAGGGGCAGAGCATGATTGAGTAACAAAAATACGAAAAACAAATTAGTTTCCAAAAAAAAGTGGCCGTGAATTTTATCGCCAGGTTCTACCTAGGTATTGCGTTGCGAATCTGGCAGTAAATGTAAAAACAATCATTTTAAAGTTCATATGTGATACTTCTTACTAATATTTTAAATGCGAAAGTTTGTGAGTGTGGATGTGTGTATGTTTGTTACTCTTTCACGCTCGAACGGCTGAACGGATCTGGCTAAAATTCGGTACAAGGGTAGATATGGGTCTGGAATAACACGTAGGCTACTTATTATCCCGGGAATAAGTACCCACGGGAAGCGGAAACGGAAGCAAAACTTGACACGGGCGAAGCTGCGGGCGTCAGCTAGTTATTACATACCTACCTTAGTAAAGCTGAGTGCACAAACTTGAATACAATAGCATGTCAAAGGTGGAGACCTGGTGACCAGAAATACAGGTCCTGAACCTAGCTTAGGCACCAGTCTCCCACAATATATTTAATTTGAATAATGTTCAAAAATGTACTACTTATAAAACTTGTATTGTGGCGAGAAAATAAACGATATTATTATTATTATTATACTCTTTATTGCTCTAAATAACTTATATAATACATTTTTTAATATGAAACTATAAAAAGAAATACATTTAAAAATATAAAATATAGTATCCCACCGGCAGCGGGTACAGGGACCAAGCTACCGGTGGTCAGGGCTCCAGAGAGAGGAACCTCCGCACAATGCGTGCCGTGTCCAGTAACACTGCTTTTTGCATCACGCCCTTGATCCAGCTGCCCAACGCGAGCCTCTGAAGATGTTGGTCGAGGCTCTTAGCTATAAGACCATTAGCGGAAACGACTATTAGAACAATGATTGCCGCATCGACCTCCCACATGTCGACAATCTCGGGAGCTAAGTCCACATATTTTATTTTTTTGTCGCTCTCAGCTTTCATGAGATTCTCGTCATGGGGGATTGTGATATCAACAATCATTGCTCGCCGCTCAGATCGATCTATTACCACAATATCAGGCTTGTTGGCTACAACAGTCCTGTCTGTGATAAAATAGATCGATCCCAGTACAATGTGATATGACCATTTTCAAGAACTGGCTCAGCTACATACCTGTAATATGGAACCTCGATATCCACCAGGTTATACTTTAGAGCAAGTTGCTGATGGATTATCCTGGCTACTAGGTTGTGCCTGTGCAAGTACTCGCCGTTAGCAAGACGAGAACAACCAGAAATAATATGCCTGAGGGACTCGCCAGGAAGATGACACGCTCGACATACATCGATTGTACCATCCCTCAGTATATATTTCCGGTAGTTGTTCGTCATGATAACTTCATCTGCAATTGCACAGACAAAACCCTCGGTCTCCCCAAAGAGATCACCGAACCGTAGCCAGGCCACAGAGGCTATAAGGTCTACATGAGATCCATGTAGAGCCTTATAAAACCTACCGTGGAGCTCCTTGCCCTTCCATATCTCCTGGCGGTCATCGACACCCAGTATTACAGGTTTCCGCCAGTTCTCTTTAGCCAAGGCAAGCGGGGTGAGTCCAGTATCCACTTTGACAACATCCCGATGCACATCCGCATTCTTGTGGAGAAAGTATCTCTAAGGTTGTACACCTCGCGGTTATGTAGGGTTTTGGCATTCAGGAAGCCTCGGCCGCCACATTTCCGCGGGATGTACATCCTCATCACCGATGAACGCGGATGATGCATTCGATATGATGTCAAAAGTGTACGAACTCTCCTGTCTAAGGCGTCTAGTTCAGTTTGAGTCCACTTGAGTATCCCAAAGGAGTACATCAAGAGTGGCATGACCCAGCCATTATAAGCACGCACCTTGTTGCCGCCTGATAAAAGACTATTTAATACTTTTCTCAGGCGACCCAGGAAACGTTCTCGCAACGACTGTTTCATGTCAGCTTCATTGATGCCCAACGCTTGTGACATACCCAAGTACTTATAGGTGTCAGATACGAGGAGTGATGTCAGATGAATGGAATCAGAAAGCTGAATACCTTCCGATTCCACTATCCGTCCTCGCTTAACATGCATAACTGCACATTTATCCACACCAAATTCCATTCTGATTGAATTACTGAAGTTCTCAGTTACCTTTAGTAAATCAATAAAATGAGAATTTGTTGTAGCAAATAGCTTTAAGTCATCCATGAAAAGTAAGTGAGATATAACCTGACCTCCTCCCCGTAATCTGTAACCTAGCCCTGAACTCTCTAGTAAAGTACTAAGAGGGTTTAGGGCTAAGCAAAACCATAGAGGACTCAAACTGTCACCTTGAAAGATGCCCCGCTTAATCCTAATCGGCTCATCGTCACCGCAGAACTCCCCACATCCTGGATAGGTAAGAAGGGTCCTCCATTGCCTCATACATGACTGTAAAAAGGTGCATAGAGTTGTATCAACTTTATACAACTCCAGCACCCTTAGGAGCCAAGTATGAGGCACTGAATCGAACGCCTTCTTATAATCTATCCAGCATGTTGACAGATTCTTACGGTTACGACGAACTTGTTGGCTAATAGTCATATCAATGAGGAGAAGCTCCTTAGTACCCCGAGCCCCAATTCTACATCCATTTTGAGAGCCACTCATAATTTTATTCACACTAATATGTTTACTTATTTTAGCTCTCAAAATGGATGTCAGAAGTTTATAGATTGACGGCAGACACGTGATTGGTCTATAATTGCTGGGATTCGAAGTACTTCCAGATTTATGGAGCAGATGAGTCACACCAGTTGTCATAAAAATTGGCAACGATCCAGATTCAAGAGAAGATTGGAAATGAGATGCCAATCGAGCATGTGAACTGCGTAGCCATTTTAGCCAAAAATTGTGCAGTCCATCCGGCCCTGGAGATTTCCAATTAGATAACGGACGGACTGCACTAGCTATATCAGAACTGTCAATGATGACCTTTTCCATGTCTGATACATTCTCACATGCCCGCTTGACATCACACATCCAATCACCCTCGGTGTGACTAACGGGTACCGACCAGATACTTTCCCAAAATGTATTTGTTTCATCAGCATCCGGTAGACGTCCGTCACTCACACCTTGATCAGATTGTTCCCAATTTCTATAAACCCATCTCTGGTCTCTTTGGAATCTGCGATTGATAGTAAATCGGTCTACGCGTTTTTTGAATCTACGAATCCGATGTGCCCATGCATAAACTTTTTGCTTTAGGAAGTCAATGCGCTCTGTGACCCGATTCACATAATCATTGGAACTAACTCCAGTTCCTGAAAATGCACGGTTCACAAAGCGCATCACCTTCGGCCGAGTATTCCCGGATCTAAAGCATGATAACTTGCTGATGAGTACTCTTGTCTCAGCGATGCGTCGTTCAATCCTACGCTGCCACCCCGGCACAGTAGGTTTTGTCGGTCGTGTATCATGGTTTTCCGCCAAAGGTTGAACACCTGCTACACGACATGTTGCCATAGCAGCGCAGTACAGGATTGAATGAGTATCACTAAGAGTTTCACTATTTTCTAAATACATAGATAATAGTGAATCAACAGTACTCACCAGTGCCAAGTTCTTTCTATGCATGGGCAATCGAGGTAGACGTGGCCTAATATTAATGGGCGCATTCCGATATTCCCCAATCGCACACTCCAAAGCCACCAGTATCTCCTCATTGTACCTAGTATCTGTTGATATAACCATGTCATCTACTACTGTATTTTGACTAACCACAACATTAATTGGGATACTTGCTTCTTCCCGTAGCGGCGGATTGTAGATAACATGGTCATTCCGTAGATACTCTAAGCGTAGTCTTTCAAGTACGTTACTATCCAACATACGATTACGTTGAATACGTACTTGATCCGATAATCTTTGTGCAGAAACGTCGACAGCTGGTTCAAGTTCACGAAACAAGTGCAGCATACGGTCACGATACGCAGTGCGAATAGTTCCCCCCTCTGTTGCCGCTTATTATGCCCGCATGACGTTCTCATTAATGGTATTAGTCCATCGCATGCGGTGCACATTACCACCGGAAGCGGGGGCCCTGTTCGAGGCCGGTGGGCCTCGGGGTCCCAAGCGAGACGGTGGCCGGCCTCTCCCCGGCCGACGTACAGGCGTTGGCGACGTCGGCGGAGAGAAATACTCATCACTCGATGTTGAGCTCGACGCCTCTACGTTTGGTGTATTTTCGCGAAGAAGAGAGGCGGAGCGGAGTGATGAGTCCGGAGATGTTGGCTGTGCTCGTTGTGTCCTGGCCTGGCTCTGGTCAACATTTTCACAATTTATGTATGTACATGAATCTTCTTCTTCTTCTTCTTTTAATTAATGGCCCTCCGTTTATTAACGATTTTGCCAGTCTCCAGTAAAATAGATATGTAGATACAAATTAAATCAGTAAAAAATGGCGATACGCCAGTCTCAAGTTCATGGTAATCTATATAAGCAAAACGTACATGAATAATATTTTGCATTATTCATGCCGTGTCAAATGACATTTGTCAAACACTTCTTGATGAGATCTTCTGTAAAAGGTTTTAAACATTTTTCGTCGGAATTTATGCATTTTTAGTATCATAAATATTATTATTTCCTTAATATGTGTAAAAACTGGGTAATTATTTGTTTGCAATAAAAATGTAATAAAAACTTGTGGAGCAAAAATATTGACGTGTATCTGTCACCAGGTTTTTTTTTATTATTATTCCATTTATTTTTCATTTATAACATATTTTAATACATTTTTAAATAAATAATATAAAAATAAAAATCTATTTAAAAATATAAAAAAACAGTGTCCCACCGGCATCGGGTGCAGAGACCAAGCTACCGGTGGTTAGGGCTTCAGAGACAGGAACCTCCTCACAATGCGTGCCGTGTCGAGAAGTACTGCCTTCTGTATCAGGCCCTTGATCCAGCCGTCTAACGAGAGCCTCTTTAGATGTTTATCGAGGCTCTTTGCCATCAAGCCGTGGACTGAAACGATAATTGGAACAATAATTGCCGAATCAACATGCCACATGTCAACAACCTCATGAGCCAGATCCAAATATTTAATTTCTTTGTCCTTTTCTGCTTTAAAGAGGTTGTCATCATGAGGAATGCTGATATCGATAATTATTGCGAGGCGTTCCAATCGATCTATCACCACTATATCAGGCTTATTGGCAACAATAGTCCTGTCAGTGATGATAGATCGATCCCAATATAGTGTGACCTGACCATCTTCGAGAACTGGGTCGGGCACATATTTGTAGTATGGTACTTCAAAATCTACAAGATGGTATTTAAGAGCAAGTTGCTGATGTATAATCTTGGCCACTTGGTTATGTCTGTGCAAATATTCTCCGTTGGCAAGACGAGAACAACCAGAAACAATAATGTCTGAGGGATTCTCCGGGACAATGACATGCCCGACAGATGTCAATTGTACTATCCCTCAGAATATGTTTCCGGTAGTTCTTAGTCATAACAACTTCGTCCATTATGGCAAAGACAAAACCTTCGGTTTCGCCGAAAAGATTACCGAACTGTAACCAAGATACGGACGCTTTTAAATCAATATCAGGCCCATTTAAGGCCCGATAAAAGCGTCCATGTAGCTGCTTGCTTTTCCATACCTCCTTGCGATCGTCAGCACTAAGTACTACAGGTTTGCGCCAGTTCTCTCTGCCCATAGCAAGCGGGGTGAGTCCTGTGTCCACTGCGACCACATTACGGTGCATATTGGTGTCTGTTTTTAGAAAGTATTCCCTAAGGTTGTATACCTCGCGGTTATGGAGGGTCTTAGCATTTAAAAAGCCACGACCCCCACATTTCCGCGGGATATACAATCTCATTACTGATGATCGGGGATGATGCATCCGGAATGCAGTCAACAGTGTCCTTACTCGTCTATCAATTTTGTCGAGTTCAGTCTGAGTCCATCTGAGTATACCAAAAGAGTATATTAGGACTGGCATGACCCACCCATTGAAGGCGCGAAGCTTGTTGCCGCCTGACAAAAGACTTTTTAACACTTTTTTTAGGCGGCCGAAGAAACGCTCCTGCAATGTCTGTTTCATACCAGTATCAGGTATTCCTAATGCTTGTGATATACCCAGATATTTGTAAGTTTCGATTCCCGAAAGACAGCTAAGCTTAGTGGAGTCCGAGAGTTCTACCCCTTCAGATTCCACTATCACACCTCTTTTAACATGCATGACTGCACACTTGTCCACCCCAAATTCCATCCTGATGGCTCTACTGAAAGTTTCTGTTACTTTCAATAAATCCATCAGTTGCAATTCAGTGTGGGCAAATAATTTGAGATCATCCATGTAAAGGAGGTGCGATATAGCCCCACCATCTTTACGCAACCGATAACCTAGCCCTGAACCCTCTAGCATAGTACTAAGAGGATTCAGAGCTAGACAAAACCACAACGGACTCAGACTGTCCCCTTGAAATATTCCCCGCTTGATACTAATTGGTGCATCATTATCGCAAAAACGACGACACCCTGGATAGCAAAGGACCGTTTTCCACTGCCCCATACATGTCTTCAAGAAAGTACAAAGAGTTGTATTAATTTTATACAGCTCAAGTACCTTCAGAAGCCATGTATGTGGCACCGAGTCAAAGGCCTTCTTATAATCTATCCAACATGTCGCCAGATTTTTACGATTACGACGCACCTGTTGGCTGATGGTCATATCGATTAAAAGGAGCTCCTTAGTGCCACGGGCCCCACTTTTACATCCATTCTGAGAGATAGATAATATCGAATTTTTTTCAATGTGTTTAGTAATTTTGACTCTCAAAATGGACGTTAAAAGTTTATAGACGGTTGGTAAACATGTAATAGGTCTATAATTTTTGGGATCCGCAGCACTACCGGACTTATAGAGTAAGTGAGTTATACCAGTAGTCATAAAATCGGGCAGTGAACCCACATCTAGGGATGATTGAAATTGGGATGCTAAACAGCCATGTGAGCTTCGGAACTATTTTAACCAGAAATTATGCAGTCCGTCCGGTCCCGCTGATTTCCAATTCGGGAGCGAACGAACTGCATAAGCAACATCTTCGGCATCAATATAAACTGGTTCCATAACCTGTATATTCTCACACGACCGTTCAACATCCCTCATCCAATCACCCTCAGCATGTTCGACAGGCTTCGACCAGAGGTTCTGCCAGAACGTATTGGTAACTTTACCATCTGGTAGGGTAACGTCATTACCCTCTGGTAGATGTGGATTTTCCCATTTCCTGTTTATTATTATTATTATTACCTATATGAATAAAGATATTTTCATTTTCATATAATTTTCACTTATCCCAGGTATTTAAAACATTAAATCGCGGCTGGGGCATCCGAACACTGAACGATATACCCAAAGGTTCCTTCCTATGCGTATACGCGGGAAAACTGCTCACAGATGCGGCTGCTAATGTGGTAAGTGTTTTGTAGCTTTTAGCCCCTCTCTATAAAATAGATTGCAGAGAGGCTTATGGCGAGACTTGTTTCTGTAGTCTATGACTCTGTTGCATTAAATTACGTCACTAGGTGACGTAGATTATCTGTTCAAAGTTTGAAATAAAACAAAAATGACAACGTCAATCGGATTGAACTTTCACAATAAACGTTAGTTTTTTTATACTGTTTATTGGCGGCACTTCTCGGAACTTGCTGCACATATAGCCTACTTTCCACTTTGATTAGTGCGAGTGCAGGTGATTAATGCAGGTGCTTAATGATTAGTACTAATCCCGTGTGGCCCACTAGTGATTAGTGCAGGTGATTACTAATCAGCGAAGTAAAATGAATAGAAGAGCGTTCTATTTTTTTGCGAGTAGCCGCGTCCCGCGCGCCCCTCCACCCCCTTCACTCGCAGCGTGCCTGCAACGGCTGCAACTAAACACGATTGGACATGCTCGTTGTTTAGTAGCTACTGTTTAGTTCGATGTTCTCTTGTTATTATTTGATAATATTTTACTGTTTTCAACACCCTTGCTCATAAATTGTGTTTTATCACATGGCTTTTACCCTCATAAACCATGGTTTCTTGAATTTGGTCGTCCTTACCTGCTGTTAGTCGTCCAACAACTAACCTTTAACTAAGCGCAGAAACTAAACACAATTGGACACTACTCTCAACAGACACTTGTACTAATCATTGAGATTACTACTACACAATTAATCACCTGCACTCGCACTAATCAAAGTGGAAAGTAGCCTTATTGCAAAATGGGCAAGTGCAAGTCGTCAAGTCAGCAAAGTGGTGAAGTCAAGACCAGCAACTTACGACAAAAAGACAATTTTTTTTTGGTTTTCTGTTTTAGCATTTGTAAGTTACGTTTGTACTATAGGAGCCCCCCTTAATCCCCCCTTTTCTGATTTTAAGTTTAGTAATGTATTTGTTGTTAAAGCGGCAACAGAAATACATCATCTTGACCGACTTGACTGCCTCGTTGGTCTAGAGGTCGAAATGTGCGACTGCAGATCACGAGGTCGTGGGTTCGATTCCCACCGGAAACAAAAATTTGTGTGACCCATAAATGTTTGTCTCGTGAGTCTGGGTGTTTCTATGTATGATAAGTATGTATTTAAAAAAGTATATAGGGTAAACCACCCAATCGTTGGCACTCCTCCAATTATTGGGTAGGTAATTTTGCCCATTTCTAACAGAAAAAGAATGCTATTTTACTTTTTAATGCATACCTACAACTACATAATGGGCAACACCGAACTGAAATAAACTAGGTTTCCCTTATTTTTCGAAATATACTCTTAACTAAAGTGCCAATAATTCATTCTAAAAGTGCCCATAATTGGGTGGTTTACCCTAAGTATTAATATCCGTGGTCTGATACCCATAACACAAGCAGGTTATTCCTAGCTTACTTTGGGATCAGATAGTGTTGTGTGCAAATGTCCGTGAATATTTATTTATTTATTTATTTATCATCTGGGAAAATGTCAGCTGTCTAGCTATCACGGTTCATGAGATACAGCCTCGTGAAAGACAGACAGATGGACAGCGAAGTCTCAGTAATAGGGTACTGCTTTTACCCTATGGGTACCGAATTCTAAAATCGTTTATATCGAAGTTTGAGTGTTTTTATTTAGAAACTAGCTGAGCCCGCAACTTCGTTTACGTCACATAAGGTGTATAAACGGAGAGATATTCCTTCATCAGACTCATCAAGCAGCGTGTGAAACTGCCCTGTTTGCTTAATCATAAAAGAGCTTAAAGATGAAGTCTTTTTAAAATAGTCTTAATAATTAAGCTCTTTTATGATTAAGCCAACGCGCTATTTTAGATGTACACTCACATTCAAAGAAACCCCTACAATTAAATTTTTATCTGATCCTTAAAAGTGTTATAACTTTTTTATTTATTAACCGATTGACATGAAATAAACGCTAAGTGTTAAGTGGAGCAAACCTCAACGCAATAATAAAAACTGCCTTGTAATCGGTTAAGCGGTTACTGAGATTAGCGTGCTCAAACGTACAGACAAACAGATATACAGACAAACAGACAAAAATTCTAAAAATCATTGTTTTGGGTTCTATTGCGTTCATAAAGTTTCTTATTTATCTTCCATGTATGTACAGACAGCGACCTGTTACGATTTTATTATATGAATATTGATTGATAAATAAGTATTTACATCAGTTGTCTATATCATTTAAATCGTGCTTAGATTTAGCTTAGTTTTTGATAGATGTATACATAAAGCCTTTATATCCGAAGGGGTACGCAGAGACATATTATATGTACATATTTTTCACTTTTTTTTGGACTGCCTCTGTGGCTCCAGCGGCGCTGGAGGTCGTGGGTTCGATTCCCACCGGAGATAAATATTTGTGTGACACATAAATGTTTGTCTCAAGAGTCTGGGTGTTTCTATGTATAATATGTATGTATTTAAAAGTATATAAGTATTAATATCCGTAGTCTCATACCCATAACACAAGCAGGTTATTCCTAGCTTACTTTGGGATCAGATAGCGTTGTGTGAAATGTCCGTGAATATTTAAAAAAAAACCTTTGACACTTTGACAGAAAACGCCCTTATAATGGTATACGTATTATATTATAGGACGGTTTGAGCGACAGAGACGAGTACTTTGCAGCATTGGACTACATCGAGGTGGCGGGACTGATGAAGGAAGGTTACGAACAAGACATTGCTGACTCCCAAGGGATTCTTGACCAGGTATACTTGATTTTATGAACTGAAATAATTTATTGTTTAGACTTTCATCCAATTACAATCAAATTATAATACACTAGCTGACCGGCGGAACTTCGTTTATGTTATAGCAAAGATAATATAATAGTATTACATACAGATCGGCAACTCCCTGCCTCCCACCTGAGTAAGCTTCCCCACCCCCGCCAAAGTTGATGTGTCTATTGCCGTCTCAGTACTTGAGAGTGTCACTGCGTTGCATTACGTATTACTACCTACGTACTTTGTGCTATTGCTTTGGTTTAATTTGTGCTTAGCCGAGGGTAGATATGAAAAAAAAAGTACCTACATACATGAGATTACGTTCTGTTCCTTATTATTTTGTTTCCATAGCTAGTGTCCCTAGTATACTCACACACACATTCAAGCTTGATTCAAGCATTCACATTACGTTTATGTTAGTACGGGTGAAAACGAACATTTTTGTTTGGAGTTTCCGCCCTGTGGTTATAGCTAATAGCTAGATGCCGACTGCAGCGCCAACTTTTTTTATTTTTTGATTTGTGAATCTAAACCATCCAGGGCGTCACCCAAACGCATACAAAAAAATGCATTCAAATCTGTCCAGCCGTTTAGAAGGAGTTATAAGGATAGTCTTTTAGCTTTACTAACATACACAATTTTTTAAACTCTGTATAGTAGATAATCCTACTAATATTATAAATGTGAAACATTGTGTAGATATTTGAATGTTTGTTACTCAATCACGCTCTAACGGCTGAATGAATCTGGCTGAAATTTGGTACAGGGATAGATTATAGTCGAGAATATTAAATAGGCTATTTGTTATATCGGGAACATGTTCCCCTGGCAAGCCGGGAATTCCGGCGGGTGAAGCCGCGAGCATGGTCTAGTCCCGGGTTTCCCAAACTGGGTTCCGTGGGACAGTCATCAGGGTTCCGCCAAAATTATTTTGAAAAGGCGTAAAATAAGTATGTGATGAAATGAACTCCGTTATTTTCTTTTATTATATCTTCAACTACTTTTGTAGGGAAAATCATCACCTATATTCGTAACGAAAAACAATGTAATAGCTTTAAAAAAAGTTGGATTCCCAGGTGAATAAAGACAACGCCGGATGTTTTCCGCTTGTGTAATGTGTAGGTATATTTATAACTTCATAAAAGAAAATGCGTTGGAATCATGAATGTAATCAAATCTATTATGAGCTTGCTCGATGGGGTTCCATAAAATAAAAGGTACTTGGCTGGTGTTCCGTTGTTCTAAAAGTTTAGGAACCCCCGAGTCTAATCTATACTAATATTATAAAGAGGAAAGATTTAATTGTTTGTATGTTTATTTGCATCGAATAAGCTCCGAAACTACTGACCCGATTTGAAAAATTCTTTCACTGTTGGGAAACAACATTATTTTCGGGTAACATAGGCTATACGTTATCCCCGTATTCCCACGGGAATAGGACCTCCGCTGATAACGCATAAAACTTTAACCTACAGGAAGAAAGTGTCTCCTCAGCAGAAGAGCTATCACCATCTTCAGAAGACGAAGGTCTTTTCAGTCCAGAAGAAGATTTTATATCATACAGCATTCCACAGAGGGTAGCCGAGTTCGGGTAAGAATTTCAAATGCATTTGAAAATAAAAACTAAAAATCTTTATTAATCAAACTAGCTGACTGCCGTTTTAATGTCTCGGGTTCGATTCCCGAGTCGAACCAAATATTTGTGTGATTCGCTATTTTTTTTCTTTTTTCAAATTTTGGATGTTTTCTCTGTACGTATATTTATGGATGTATTCAAAATGTATATTTATGGATGTTTACCAGTTGTGTAGATCCAATTGCACAAAACTTATATAAGTTTTGTGCAATTGGATCTACACAACTGGTAAACATCCATATAAGTTTTGTGCAATTGGATCTACACAACTGGTAAACATCCATAAATATACATTTTGTTATATAATATATAAATAGACTTTTTTTACAACTAAACTAATATTAGTTTAGTTGTAAAAAAAGTCTCACAAAATTAAGAAATGAATCAGCTTAGTGCTTTTAGTTTTTAGAATATACCCATTTTCTAAAAAAAAAGAAAATGGGTATATTCTAAAAACTAAAAGCACTAAGGTGATTCATTTCTTAATTTAGTGAGAAGAATAGTTAAAGTCTAGGTTATTATTTTAATTTTGAATGTTTTGTTTTTTAATTGATGATTTTTTTAAAATTTATGAATTATTATTTTTATTACTTACTTTCAATTTTAAATTGATATTTTATTTACTTTGTTAATTGTGTATTTTTGAATTTATTGGTCTTAGCCTAAGTTTGAGATGATAGTGTAACTGTAGTGTATCTATACTAATATTATAAAGAGGAAAGATTTGATTGTTAAGTTTCTTTGCATCGAATAGGCTCCGAAACTACTGAACCGATTTGAAAAATTCTTTCACTTTTGGAAAGCTACACTATTCCCGGTGAATATGGTCTATATTTTATTCCCATATTCCCACGGGAACGGGAGTTACGCGAATGAAACCGCTTGACGTCCGCTAGTATATAATAAAGAGGAAAGATTTGATTGTTTGTTTGCATCGAATAGGCTCCGAAACTACTGAACCGATTTGAAAAATTCTTTCACTGTTGGGAAGCTACATTATCCACGGTGAACATGGTCTATATTTTATTTCCATATTCCCACGGGAACGGGAGTTACGCGGATGAAACAGCGTGACGTTCGCTAGTGTTAAATAAATAACTAAAAAACTATTTCATTTGACAGCAAACTCCACATAGATGTTGGAAAGGAAATGGAGATAGAAAATCCAAGAAGAGAATTAGAAGAAAAGGATAGAGAAGAAAAGAGAATAGTCACTGACTCTGATAACATCAGTTTTATAAATATCATGGAAGAAACAGGTAACTTTTATAAAGATTTGAGTATTTTTTTGACGTCGATGGAGCCGGCTGCACGCACGAAAAAATATGACGTATGCGGCGTTACCTCGCTGCGAGGCGTTCCATTCATTTTAGTACAAATGTTTTCAACAGATGGCGCTATAATCAATTGATGTGTTATTCCATAGTAAATGTACTACGTTCTAATTTACGATATTAAAATGTTATTATCCAATCAGCATATATACTATAGTTTTTGACGTTGTCACGTTCAACTATCGTCAGTAAACCGACTTTACAGACAACCGATTTTTTTCAACGTGAGGGAAATCCTTCGTGGAAGCTATGCCGGACTCCTACCGACTAAAAAACCTCACGTAACGCCCAACAGCCTATGGTTCGGAGCCCCGGGTAAGCCCTCAGGAAGGATGTCCCAGGACTCCCAACAGACCCACGGCCGCCACTGCGGCCTCGCCTAGGGGGTGCTTCGGGTGCTATCCCGCGTCTTTGGGGGGTTTCGGGTGTGATCCCACTTCCAAGGGGGGGCGTGCGTGTGTTCCTCACGTCACGCTGCCGTCATGGGCAGATTTGTCTATTTTCAAATAGTTTAATGATGTTACATCGTGATAACTACAAAACACACCCAAGTAGCACACAAGTTGTTTATATGACTTCTTTACAACCTGAATGTTCTATAATAGCTGTTCTAGGGATTTACTATGATACTTAAGTAATTCAGTAGCGTCTTCAATACCTCTTTAACAGGCAAGTGATACAACAGCCGTACAACAGTAAATATAATCCCAATGAAGATAAAAAGACGTGTTATAGAGTAATTGAACGAGCATCTGATGTAAAGCAGAGTTATAAATACCTTTTATCTACTCTGATACTATAATACAAAGATTATAAAATTGAAATCAATACTATTATGACAAACATTACGCACAGGCCAAAAAAAAAGTTTTATTACGATACAGGTCTTGTATGGACACCTATATCATAATAAAACTTTTTAATCATTACGATACACCATAAACAATCTCCAGCTGAAAAAGAAGTTTGAACCTCTACTTTAAAAAAAAATTGTGTCTCCAGAGTAGCGAAAAATCCTAAATCTATGGTCTCCGCAGCCTAAAAAAAAAAGAAACACGCATGCGCAATCGATGTTTGCGCCTTGGCGCCAACATTTTACATTTAAATTAAACAAAGTTTGGTTTTGTTTGTAAAATAAATAAGTTTTTGTGTAAAAACATGTCTTAAAGCGAGGATGGTGGTAATTGTACACCACCAGACATTCTGGAAACTGCGTTAAACATGACCATGAACCTGTTACCGGCGAAATCAAGGAGCAACTATATATCACAACAAAATGAAATCAGGTATTATAGTATGAGAGTAGATAAAGTAGTGTATGACACTGTACATAACTTGGTCTTATAACACTCGTGTGATACTATAAAAAAACTCGCCTACGGCTCGTTTTTTTAAAACACACTCGTGTTATAAGAACCCTTATTATGCAACAGTGTCATAAACTACTATTATAACACCGCTAGGTCTACTAGAGGGCTTTAATAGTTAATACTTTTTAAATGGTGGTATAAGCTTCCTTTAAAGCACCTTAGGTTGAATATTGCATATTACTAAATGTCTAAGCTGTTTAATAGAACTTATTACCATCATTGAAACCATATATCTACTGCAGTGATATATAACTCTGTAGTTGCACGTAGGTCAATATAGTGGTGAATTTTACAGCAACTGTATGGTTAATAGCTGATTATGGCAAGAAAACCACGCCTTATAAAGCTAAAAGCTTAAAATTTCGTTTCTAGGGCCGATATAGCGGCCGAAGTGAGCCAATACTCTGCTTATAAACTCTTTCATATTTAGGTGCAATTAATGTACCTATTTATATCATGTAAAGCTTCAAATAATTGTTTGTAAATATTGAATTGATTGTAGGTAGGTATATAAACAAAAAATATTGCCGTAACTCTTATTTAATTAGTAAAGTTTAAATAAAAACACACAAACGAATAATGAAAAAGTGTAAAAAGGATTAACAGGGGTTTTTAAATTCCAGACAATGTACCCCTAAATAAAATTACCTCTAAAATTGAATATGAATGGTCCGTTGTACAACCTTAGACTCTTATAGGAATATATTAACTACCGATGTATACCTAAAAAAATATATTAGAGCGTCAATACCACAATTATAGAACAGAAAGGTCTACAATGGTGGGTACTAGTCCTTTTAATCGATAGAATGGTTCTAGTAAACTCTGAAGACTGTTGTAACCGAGCCGCCATTATAATTATTGATAAAAGCAATTTTCTTGATTATTTATAATTTATTAATGTCATAATTATGTATAAAAACCGCATCCTGGTGTCTCATTCTCACCCAGGATTCTAAAGAAACTACCTAGAAAGCTAACTAGCTTAAATAAACTAAATTCTAAATTCACTCACTTTAATTAAATGTACTTTTTACTAAAGAAAACTGCATAAATAGCGGGCGCGTGAAAATTTTAGCTAAAATATATGTCTATATTTACAGTAAACTGGTACTCGCAATGGTACTTTACATGCGTAAAAGGAAAAATCAACACATTCCCTTGTTGTTCATTTTTTTATTATTTTCAGTCGTTCTACAAGTATGACACTGGGTCTTGTTAACATTTTTATTATGTTTTGTTCTTTCCCCAAAATATCGCCACTGTGTATCAGATGTATAAACTCGCGATCTAATTCAGAGATACAGACGCGTCTAAAAAAGATGCGAGCGCTACTGTCGCGCTACTATAACTTAATTTAGATAATGAGGTGCACACTACCGCTCCCATACCACCTTTGTATGTCCGTACTAACATGTATTTACCAACATTGTAAATACATTGTAGAACCATCAGCCGTATAAATCGGTGCCTCTTTCGGGGGTACAGCAGTGCTATAGCCGCTTATACATGTATTGTAGAACTTATTCATAGAGGCTATGCCGTTATTAAAAACTTCTAACCAACCATTGTACGGCTTGTTATAGAGCTTGTGTGCTACTTGGGACACTTTTCAATATGAAACATCCATAGCCGATATTAAATTAAATTATTATGCAGCGCTCGTGGTCCCGCAGACAAAGTGTTCTGTAAACGATTACTGTAGCAAGCAACTTTCCCTATGACCGGTCCTTGGATGGGTGACCACTTTGCGACATTTATTTCTGAGCGTTTCTGTGCACGTTAAACCGTTGGTCCTGGTTGCCAGTAAAATGGCAGTCGTTAAGTCAAATGTTGCCTTATAGAGGCGGCTCGAATAATTTCATCAGCAGACAGTTACAACCTGCGCCTGTCCATTTCAACACGGCAATACAGCTCGCCACCTAGAACATGGGGCAATTTTTAAAACGGTGAATTGTGGGCATACAATATGCCTCTGCCTAGCCCTTAGGAAATTAAAGGCGTGACCAAATTTTACCAGTTTTATCATGAATTTATTATTATTAATTAACTAGATAATGCTCGCGGCTTCGTCCGCGTAATTTCGGTACCCGTTCCCGCTTCCCTTGGGAACATTTTTCCGGCATGAAAAGTATGTGTTATTCCAGACTATATGCTATCTCTGTAACAACTTTCAGCCCAATCCATTCAGCCGTTAGAGCGTGATTGAGTAACAAACATCCAAACATCTTCACAAACCTTCACATTTATAATATAAGTAGAATTAGTATTATTATTTTTATGATTCCGAGTCTCGACGTTTCACATCTATCAGGAGTTCTTTTTTTTTTTTTATACTACTTAGGTGGCAGACAAGCTTACGGCCCACCGGAAGGTTGGTAACCGTAGCCTATAGACGTTTGCAACACCAGAGGCGCTACACACGCGCTGCCGACCCGGGCGCAGGTTGTGACGACCCATAGTTGAAATTTTTCAAGCCGCCCGTAAGGCCTTCAACTTGGCTTAACGTATGTCATTTTACTGACAACCGGGACCAACGGCTTATCGTGCCTTCCGAAGCACGGAAACGCTCGTAAATAAATGTCACAAAGTGGTCCACGTGGTGATCACCCATCCATATCCGGCCATAGTAAATGTTGCTTACTGCAGTGATCGTTTACAGAACACTGAGTCCGCGGGGCCACGAGCGCTTCAACTTCTGTGACGGCTACAAATATTTTATTAAATTATGAAACACTTTTTAGAATCGCTTTTTTATTTGCAGCTCGCGAGCCATCAAGTTTTACCCCCAAAGATAGTTTTAGCGGAAACGAGTACAAATCAAAGTATAGGTAAGTAAGGGCACTGTTCAGATACGCGCACGCTAAGCGCACGCCACACTCGTCAACACGCGTCAAACACGCTTTGTTTGGTTTTTTAAATATAATTTAAGCCCTATTCTCATATCCATAGATCTCAAATTGCATTGATGCGCGTGTGCGTAATTGGCGCGGGGCGGGCGCGTGGCGTGTGCGGATGGATCTTGATTAATGCAATTTGAAATCTATTGTAGTGAAAATAGGGCTCAAATTATATTTTTTAAAAACAAATAAGCGTGTTATGCGCGTGCTGACGAGCGTGTCTATTGAAAGCGCCCGGATCCTTCAATCAAAAATCTTTAAATGCAATTTGTCTTACTTTTAAAAATAAAGGAATGTTTTCTTTCAGCAAAACTTGCCATTATTAATATTTAGAGTACTTTACCTCCAACTACCGTCTATGTGATTGTTTGTTTGTTTGCATCGAATAGGCTCCGAAACTACTGGACCGATTTAAAAAATTCTTTCACTTTTAGGAAGCTACATTATCCACGGGTAACAGAGGTTATATTTTATTCCCGAATTCCCACGGGAACGGGAGCTTCGGAGACAAAACCGCGTGACATCTGATAGTTCATTACAAACAAATCATTACAGCGATTCCTCTTTATAGTATTAGTATAAATACAATCCACTTTTTTTAGGTCTGTCCGTACGTTTTTCAATGAAGAAGAGGCTTACATATTGGACGCTAAGGATGAAGGCAATATTGGGCGTTATTTCAATGTGAGTATCTTAGGGGGCCCGTCCGTAAAATGCACAAAGATACACTTAGGTAAAAAATGCACTTAGAAATTTGGAAATATTCAAGAACTCACTTAATTAAATGACACTAAAATAGAACCTTAAATTCTTAATAGATGAGACTACATTATCGAAATTTACCTTTGTCAATTTGATTATTCCTGCTATTTCGAGGATTTTTAATAATTTTGAGAGGTGTTTTTTCTAATGTAAATAATTATTTTGCAAATAGCACTCGGTGTTAATGTAGTCTCATCTATTAAGAATTTAAAGTACCATTTTAGTGTCATTTAATGAAGTGAGTTCTTGAATATTTCCAAATTCCTAAGCGCATTTTTTACGGACGGGCCCCTTAAATCCTTGCTATAATACTCGTATTATACACGGTGTTTCTTTTAGGGTGTCAAGCCGCCACTAGCTGGTAGCAGGGTTCCATACCTATCGATTTAACCCCCATGTATGTTCTACGATTTTTTGTAGTTTTCGAGATATTATGTTCTGCATAATTCCCTATTTTTTTATTATCGATTAAAATTTTTACATCTTGTATCAAAGTTAGGAAGGAGATTATTTTGTCCATAATACTGCAATCAATAGGCATTATAATAATAAAAAAATATCCAAGAAAAGTCGAACCAAAAAGAAGAAAGCCATGTGGACACGTAATTATAAAAAATAACGAAAAAAAATTATATCTCGAGAAACTACAAAAAATCGTAGAACATACATGGGGGTTAAATCGATAGGTATGGAACCCTGCTACCAGCTAGTGGCGGCTTGACACCCTAAAAGAAACACCCAGTATAGTCCGTTTACAGTTATTTTACGTCTGACTGACAGTTTGTCGATTTTTTTCTAAGTGTTGGCATTACAGTAAAGTCCCCCTATGAGTGCCAGCTTAAGACATTTTACCGAATATAGTGGAGATTATAACATCCAACCGTTAGCACAAAGAGTTTAGTTTTTTATGTCATTAATAAAATCTTAACTTTATTAAGACAGTGCTCTGCGATTGTATTTAAAGTTTATTTATTTTTTACTAGCTGATGCGCGCGGATTCACCAGCGTAAAATTTGGTTCCCGTTCCCGCTTCCCGTGGGAACATTTGGGATGAAAAATAGCCATTTCCAGACTATACTCTATCCCTGTACCAAATTTAAGCCAGATCCATTCAGCGGTTAGAGCGTGATTGAGTTACAAACATCCAAACATCTTCACAAACTTTCACATTTATAATATTAGTAGGATGAATATCTGAAAATACATTCACTACCACCATAAACGACGGCCAAGCTGCTATTGCTTCTGCCAAGTCTCATGAAGCCCAGTTATTACCGTTTGGGTACGAAACCCTAAAAAATAACTCATATTTAACACCACACTTCTATTCCAGCACTCGTGTTCTCCCAACGTGTTCGTGCAGAACGTGTTCGTGGACACGCACGACCCGCGCTTCCCGTGGGTGGCGTTCTTTGCGTTATCTCACGTGCGGGCCGGGACGGAACTCACGTGGAACTACAACTACGACGTGGGTTCCGTGCCCGGGAAGGTGCTCTACTGCTACTGTGAGGCGCCCAATTGTAGGGGACGGCTGTTGTAATTTATACGTCTGTGGTAGGTTAGGTTAGGTTTGTGTCAAGTCATTAGTCAAAGAATAGTAGTTTATGATACTGTTGCATAATAAGGGTGCTTATAACACGAGTTTTTTTATAGTATCACACGAGTGTTATAAGACCAAGTTATGTACAGTGTCATACACTACTTTATCTACTCTCATACTATAATACTTGATTTCATTTTCTGATATATAGTTACTCCTAGATTTCGCCGGTAACAGGTTCATGGTCATGTTTGACGCAGCTTCCAGAATGTCTGGTGGTATACAATTACGACTATCCTCGCTTTCAGACATGTTTTTACACAAAAACTAATTTATTTTACAAACAAAACCAAACTTTGTTTAATTTAAATGTAAAATGTTACGCAAACATCGATTGCGCATGCGTGTTTCTTTTTTTCCCTTCCGAATAGGTGGCCGGGGCGCCAGCTGCGGAGGCACTACCTTTTTTAAAGTAGAGGTTCAACCTTCTTGGTCCAGCTGAAGGTTGCATAGGTGTATCATAATCATAACGATAAACCTGTCCATACTTCACAAGACCTGTATCGTAATATTTTTTTTTTGACCTGTTCGTAGTGTTTGTCATAAGAGTTTAGATTTCATTTTTATAATTTTTGTATTATAGTATCAGAGTAGATAAATAGTGTTAATAAGTGTCAAGAAAAATTAGGTAAGTGCAAGTAAGTACAAATACACTTGGTAGGACAGTCAGCAACGAAAGTCGCTAAAAGACGTCATGTTTAGGCACTTTTTTTAAAATTAATTCTAGTCAAAATCAAGGAATTGCGGAGAATCCGTTGACATAATAAACTTTAACTGTGTCGAATTTCGTATTAAGTCGTTAGTACAATTTTCTTAAGAGTGATGCAGTTTTCACAAAAGTCATAGAGTTAATTGTAATTATTAATAATAATAATAATAAATGTCATTTAATCCAAATATGAACACAATATTACAAAAAATATGTTACGCTAAGCAAAGAGTACAAATAAATCACAACTCTGGCACAAATTAGAGATAGTACAGATGGAAAAGCGCGAAATTGAACCGCTTGTGGCCCCGCGGACTCAGTGTTCTGTAAACGATCACTGCAGTAAGCAACTTTCACTAGGGCCGGTCCATGGATGGGTGACCATCCATGTGATCACTTTGTGACATTTATTTGAGCGTTTCCGTGCTTCGGAAGGCACGTTAAGCCGTTGGTCCCGGTTGCCAGTAAAATGGCAGTCGTTAAGCTAAGTTGAAGGCTTTATTTCAACAGCAGGCAGTCACAACCTGCGCCTGTCCATTTAAACACGGCAATACGGCTCACCACCTATTACGTGGGACAAATTATACAAAGGTGAAATGTGGGCATATAATATGCCTCTGCCTACCCCTTCGGGGATAAAAGGCGTGCCCATATGTATGTATGTATGTACCTACCCTCTGCTACACACACTCCCGCACAAATCAGTATCGAAAATTCGGCCGAGGACCGCCTGACCTCGTGTCTGTGAATGACTTGTCTATGTGTGCGTAGTGTCTATAAATGCGTTATCTATGTGTGCGTAACCTCCGCAAACTTAGTAGGTATGTAGGTTTTTATCTGTACTATCTCTAATTTGTGACTCTGGCCTCCAAACTAGCAATAGCCTGTATCTTAGAAGACTGTAGTATTATAATGTTTCTGCATCGTAATGACCGGTTTTCCACCGCGAACTGAGCGTGCCCGTTAATATAAACTGCATATAGTCCGTTCATAGTTAATTTACCTCTAGCTGTGAGGTTGGCTTCCTTGATTTTCATGTTACCATACTAAGATTTTTTTTCTCCCATGTACTCCAACCTTAAGAGCCTACCAGACGCCAAATTGTTAAAAGAAGATAGAAGATATACATTTTAGCGTGCAAGAAAGAGAGAGATGCGATCAGTTTTTGTGCGCTTTTAAGGAAATAAATTAATTATAAAAAAACTATAACCAATATGAAAAAAATGCTCTAGTGCAAATGAAGATTTTACTATTGTCTTTCTTATAAATATTTTATATTATAATAACAACTTATAACATACGAGATCTAGCTTAAAATTTCACGAAATCGAGGTATTTTCAACACAAAAATCTATCGAGGATTTTATCAGTAATCGTGTTTCGAGCTTAGAGCGTTTTTAGTTCATGAACTGAAGATGTCTGTGTTCAAATTTTAATCCAGCAGACTTCACGAGTCCTGAGACCTAGATCAAAGTAATAGTCTATTTGGCGTCATATGGACTATGAAGTCGAAACTTATTTTTTTCTTTTGCTGCCGATTTTTCGGGCGTGGAAATTATTTGAGATGTGGAAGCAGCACCTTTGCCCTCCTTGGTGATGGTGATGAGTGTCTCTTTTGAATTACATATCCATTTTATGTAAATAAAAATGAAACTTAAGAAAAATCTTATGGTAACAGAACTACGTATTTAGTTATGTTAATTATACTGACTAATGGATATTTACATAAAAAAAAACTCAGTCTTAACGGTTCCATCTTATAATATCCCCTAATATGCGGTAAAATGTCTGAAGCTGGCACTCATAAGGGGACTTTACTGCAATACCAACTTACAGAAAACGATCTGTCAGAGGTAAATTAACTGTGAACAGACTATAACTGTGGTGCGATGGTACGAAAACAAGTCTGCAGTTTATATTAATCATCCCGGATCCCATCTATTTCCCGCCTGCTAGCTTCGATCGTATGGTGCGGCACTCCGAATGTATTTATCTATACACTAGTGGTACCCTGCCACGCTTCGCTGTGACTTTTTTTATGGTGGTTTTATGTACCTATGAGAAATGAGTAACAAACCAAAGGATGGGTACATTACAAAAAAAAATAATGTTGAGCCGTAACCAAAATTATAAATCTTTCTGAAAATCCAATTAACATCCAAATCAATAGAAACTTCACTTGAAAAAAAAATCTATTTAGTGATCAATGTTCAGTTTTTAAAACATCGTGCGCACGCTTTAAAAAAATAAATTCACTCTAATATTATTTCCCTAACGCGCCAAACTCGAACTTCAAAAATAACATGCAAAACATATCTGACCTCTTTTTTGGGTAAGTACTCTCTTTTATAATTCTGAATGCAAGGAGGCCGCAATCAAACTTCTCTTAAAAAATAGCATTTTGGTAGGTACCTTCTAAATAGGTTGTTTATAATATTTTCTTCTGAAGCTGGCAGAATATAATTTAAAAAAAAACGACCAGCGCCATCTATTGGTTAAATCAATTTTTAAAGCTGTTTTATTCTTATTGCTGTTATGATAAAAGTGTATAAAGTAGCCTGAAACCATCTCTGAATCCTATTGTATATCGTGTCCAATTTTGAGCTCAGTCGATTCAGTAAATTTTGAGTTTTTAATAAGTACTTAAACGCACACAACATTTTTATATATATAGATTACATATTTAAATGGTATGTTAGAAACTATAGGTATTGGGTACGTTAGGATTCTTTGTATTCTTATCACATGAATTGTGGGCATATACTTTATTGCGACTTTATACACTGTTACGAGTATCATTCCTAAATAAGATAATAGTGTTAATCTACTTCTGCTGTTGACTGTACATATTTTTTAAGTAGGTACATTATTTAGAAGGAAAATATATAGAATAATTTATTATGTAATCATGATCAGGATTAATATATTCGTATAGTATTAAGCATAAAAATATTATTATACACTTATTATTTATTTTATATTTACAAGTAGGTAATTTAAATGTACCTACTTAAGATAAACTTTACCTTTACTATACTTTTACTTAAAAAATATTTAAGCATGTTTATAGGTACCTACTTCGTAAATCTAAATATCCTATTATGATGTAGGTACCTATACTTACTTAGGTACTACTTTTTTCGGTAGTAGGCGAGATGCACTAAATATGAGGCTGTATTTAAAACTTCCAAAGACATATTATTGGCTAAGATTTACTGAATCTAAAAGAATAAATGATTTTATTCCAAATGTATATTTTTGTTTTTAATGATCCTACCTACTACGCAAAATGGGACCCGACTGAGATCTTCGCGGTCCAAGCCAGCCTCTCCTGCAAGTGGGACACCAAATGGCTAACAGACGAGATCGTGGCAGAGAGAAAGAACACGAAGCGGAACCCTCTATCGAAGACGCTCTAATGTCATTGGGCGCTTGCACACTGCACGATATCGTTCAACGATATCGTCGCGATATCGTCAGTTTAAAATACGCAAACAACTTTACCACTTCCACAACCGCGACTGAACTGAGCTACAAGTCATGCTCCAGGAATGTCGCAGGTCAGTAGATGCGTCTGTGTGAGTGAGCCGTTGCGCACGTTTCTATGAAGTTACATTACTATTGTATCTGTATATTGTGACCCCGCTTTGTATCGTCACCCGATATCGTCACGACAGTAATCTATCGGCCACGATATCGTGGCGATATCGTCGCAGTGTGAAAGCGTGTAGTAGTAATTGTATCAAAACACCACTCCTACGATATCGTGTCGTTACCGTTATCGTGCAATGTGCAAGCGCCCATTGGCTGAAGTGCCCTTGCCTCTCTACTGCTGTCTGACTTAGATCTTTTACGGGCATGGTTGCTTATGAAAATGTGTTGCAAAGAGAGTTTCGACTGCCGCTATAGTAGCACTACACTCTAAAAATGTCCGGTTAGAAATTGTAGCCGAAAGTTTCGTTTCAAAATATTATCGAGAGGATTCCATACAACGAAGATGATTTATTGCATCTGTGGCGTAGTCGGTAGCAGTGGCATAACTATATGGTGGCAAGGGTGGCAAAATGCCACGGGCCCCCGACCTAAAGGGGCCCCGGCCCGAAAGCAAATTGAAAAAAAAAAACTGTTCGAATAGAGCTATATAGAAATAGAGCCTGGGCCTACCAATATTCTGGGGTTCATCTGCAAGCGTTGCACCTGTATAAACGGATGAAGCTCTGACGCGTTAAGATACCCACGTAGTTGATGTTGGGCCTATGTAGCTGTGAAAACCCCTCTAAGTAACCCTACACTACTAGTAAGTAAAAGCTACAGAGCCAGGCCCGGAACGATGATCGTTGCTGCAAGTGGGGACTAGAAGACGCCAAGTAGAGATCGTGTTTGGGTATGATCACCAGAACTCCACGCCGGTAACAGTACTGGTAAGGTCGTCTCCCTGGTTGACGGGTCGACCCACGTCGCAAACACGATCTCTACTTGGCGTCTCGGGTCTCGGGGGCTTATTCGACCGACGGAAGGGCTCCCATAACGCCAATGCGCCCTTCCGTCAGTCGAATAAACCACAGGAAACAAATCTAAGTATTGTGGATCAGCTTTCATTCAACCATACAGACACAAACGAAATAGCTCCTGCGTCTAGTCACCCACTGCGCTGCGGCGAATGTCAGCTTATCCTAAAGCACCCCTTTTTAAACACCATGGCAGTGCGCCAAAAAAAAGGATGATCTCTGTTACAGCGACCGCACAAAATCCCGCAAAATTGAGGCGGCGTTCACAAACACCGTGGACTCCATGTAAACCTAGACGCCGTCTTCCATTACCTAAAGACAGCACAGCCAATTGTGATGTTCCTGACGAAATCATAAATGCGACGCACTGACGATACATCGTACCTGTGTTACCCCGACTAATATAAAATCGAGGAGCAATTTTGAGATGAGACCGGGGTGTGCGTCAAGGTCGATGTTTGCTGGCACCGATTGCGCTACATGGAGAACCCTTCCTTTTCCATCATTTGACTCTACATGAATCATGTCGCCATAAGCCAGGATAACGTGTGCGACTATTGTTACCTACCCGTGAGGGCAGATCTTCATGACACACAGTTGCTGTTTCTGAACGCTGAGCTGGTGTTACTGGGACACTTCAATGGCTACTGGTCATACAGACTGGGGTCTCTCAAGAAAACTTTTGTAGAACTGGCCGCACACGCTTTCGCTCTCTCTCATTATTTAACCCAGACGGTACGCGGAACCACACAAACCCCGAGCTGGTCACATCATGCAACCGCTCTAATGGAGTTAGTCATATTGCTGACGAGTTGTTCAGCTTAAATATATTGTGTTGGTACCTCCTGTGGGGTACCTCTCAGGGTACTTTTAGAGTTACGACCGCTGCATGGTGCAGGCTCGCATGCAGGTGGTGAGATCTCCTGCACGTGTAGTAGAGTTCACAGGGCGATTATGGCACAATTTGCGAACAGGCAGGTATGGCCACTTCAAGATGACGCGCGATGAGTACACAGTGCCTTGCATTAGGGCTTTGTGGAGCATGGACCTAACTATAGGTCACGAATTCTAGAGGCTACAATCGATGATTATGCTCCAGTGCGTAGGACGACGGCGGAACTGCTCACCATGCCGAAACAGGCCCAAGATGATAGCGCGACGTGAGAGTTTCACGCGCACAACAAGCCCCAAAAAGCGGGATAATACCCGATTGATAATTATTATTGCTGGCTTATGCCACGAGGGGGGGGGGGGGTAGGTACCGTGCCGGCCCATAATTTTTACTGGGGGGCCCCATCCAACGAATTTGCCACGGGCCCCAGATGGTGTAGTTACGCCACTGGTCGGTAATGATTCCAGTGATACCGCCTGCGGCGCTGGAGGTCCTGGCTCGTTCCAAATATTTGTGTGATCCACAAATGTTTGTTTCGAAATTTGAATGTTTTCTATATATAATATACCTACTTAATATGTATTTAGAAATATATAAGTACAACACGGCGGAAATATTCGCGAACCTGGCTTCCCCTCGCGCTTCCCCGCACCTGACCCCCGTTTTCGCCTATTTAGCATAACCCGCATGCAATTGAATGGTATGGTATTTGACAAGATTCCACATATTCTCGTTGCGCGCGGAGTATCCCTTTTAATCATAAATCATAAATCATTTTATTGTGGATCATAGGTACAAAAGATGTTACAATTCCAATTCTCCGGCTATGTCCCGCCATATAGACATACAAAACAATTATTGCATACATTAATAACTTAATAACTTACAAAAATATGGAAAGCATGAATATCTATTATCACATAAAATAAAATGAAAAAACATAAACAATTAAATATATGTCAAAACAAAAATCATTTAGGAGTCAATATTAAAATTGATAATGTCAAAACAAATAATTCAGTCTAAATTGTACAGAAAAAATGTCGAACCAGTGATAATATGTCAAATGCATTAATTACTTAAATCCAAAGGTAATTGAAAGAAATTCACACAAACTCCAATTATAATGATTTGTCATCTAAAAAGTCTTGCAGTGAGTAATAACAGTTATGAATTAGCAGTGCTTGCAAGTTCTTTTTAAAAACATCTATTTCTGTTAGCTTTCTAACTGTAAATGGAATTTTATTATATATCTTTGGGCCCAAACAGAACACACTGCTGTGCATCAGCTTAGTCTTACTTGACACCATACACAACTTATCCTTGTGCCGAGCTCTATCCCGGAATTGAAATAAATCCAGGTGTATTTTAACAAATAAAGCAACCTCGTAGATATATAGAGCCGGTAAAGTTAAAATTCTTAATGACTTAAAGTGGGGTCTACATGAGTCAGTCTTTTGTAGATTACACATACTCCTGATACAATGCTTTTGAGCAACAAATGCACGGTGTTTTTCTGTGGAGTTACCCCAAAAAATTACTCCATATCGGAGAGTAGATGCAACATAACCATGATAAGCCGTTAAGACTGTAGGTTGGTTGGCAATTTTACTTAATCTATACAGTGCATATGAGTATTTATTTAATTTTAAGCAGACTTGTTCTATGTGAGATTTCCAATTAAGCTGACCATCAATGTAGAGACCCAAAAATTTAGCAGCATCAATTTGTTCAATATTTGAACTTAAATACGATACATTAATATTGGTTTCCAATCTGTCACGTTGTTTAAAGAGCATAAGTTTAGTTTTTTGTATATTAATACTCAATTCATTTTCTTCAAGCCATTCTATTATTTTCGTCAAGCTTACATTCATTTCGTCTTCTAGTACACGCAAATTATGTCCAGTATAAAGTATAGTACTGTCGTCAGCAAATAGAGTCATTTTATAAGAGGTAATTTGAGGCATGTCATTAATATAAATAAGGAACAAAAGAGGACCCAAAATACTCCCCTGTGGTATTCCTAAGTGGTTATATTTTAAGTCAGATCTATGTATTTCCTCAATTTTGCCAGTAACAGATACCCTTCTTATTTCTGTATACTGTTTTCTATTGTTTAGGTACGATTTAATAATTTTATGAACATTGCCTCTTACACCGTAAGCGTATAACTTGTCCAAAAGAATTTTGTGATTGACCCGGTCAAATGCTTTTGACATATCCATAAAGAGTGCCAACGCTGGTGACCGCCTATCCATATTTGTCATAACTTCGTTCAAAAAATTAAATACCGCTAGATTAATCGACTTGCCCTTTCTAAAACCGTATTGACATGATGTGAATAGATTATTTGCTTCAAAAAAACTGTATATACACCTATAAATAACTTTTTCAAAAATTTTTGAAAAAATTGGCAACAGTGCAATAGGCCTATAGTTGCTAACTATCGTTTTATTCTCTTTTTTGTAAAGTGGTTTCACTGCTGCTATTTTTAAACTGTCCGGATATATGCCGTTTTCTATACAGAGATTTATTATGTAACTTAGAGGAGGTGCTATAAAGTCGGCTACGTATTTTACTATTTGTGTATTAATATCGTCATGTCCGACACTGAAAGTGTTCTTAAGTGAATATATAATTCTACAAATATCATACGGGATTGATTGATTACCCTTTTTGATTACCCTTAAGGGGTCCCAACACGATCAATTGGCAATTGTCAAGCACGTTAAATATCATGTGTACATATACGTCGATGCACGCACTCATGCAAAGAAATCACGCACACTGAAGCAACTTCCATTCATATTTAACGTGATTGACAGTTGCAAGGCATGATCATCTCGGGAGCCCATTACAGTTTACATGACGTCACGAGCCAGGTTCGCAGATTATTTCCGCCGTGTTGTAGTTGTAGGTACTTAGGTATATATTTCAGTCGTCTAGATCCCATAGCACGAGCTTATATTAGCTTAATTTGGGCTAGATGATGTTGTGTGTAAATGTCCACAAATATTTATATTTATTTTACATTTTTTTTGTTACGGAACCCTCTGTGCGCAAGTCTGACTTGCACTTGGTCGGTTTTTTTTTGTACCAGGTAGGTAGGTACTGCAATTTCGGAAAAGCACACGACTCACCTGATCGAAATTGGATAGGTAAGTAGAGATGAGGAGACAGCAGCCGTCGTTTCATCACAATATCAGAGTGGATCGCTATTCCGAGCTATTAAAATGGTCGAAAATGCCTTATTATGCGTGCCATATACCTACCATCCAGAGTGTGGCCGCAGCTCTGAAAGTAAGTTCTCTGCCCGCATTAGGACCTTCCGTGAAGATGTGGTACCAGTGTTAAATATGAGAACCAAAATACTTACTGTACTTGTACTTCTTGGTTCTGTGAAAATACTAATGAATAGGCCGCACGGTAGCTGACGTTAGCCTGGAAGGGTTGAACAAACAAAACAAAAAAAGTAAATAAAACTTTGCGAAAAAGTCAAATTTTCGCGGGTACAAGCAAAAATTTATGCAAAAACGCCAAAATTTACATTGTTTTTCATAAAGTTACGTCGCGTGTAAGATTTAAATATCAACAAACTTAAAAGCGGCCTTATATTCGTATAATTTGCCATGATATTGAATTCATATATTATGCAAAATGAACAATACTAAAAAAGGTGCTTTGGTAAACAATGGTTGGATGTTGTGCCCATCAAAAAGCTTTCCAGGCAAATTCTATAATTTCAATGTAGCTACTGGTGAAGCTGTATGGAGTTTAAACAATAATGAGGTAAGTTATGTTCATATTAGTGCACTGTGTAAATGTTTCTCGACATTAATATTTCACAAGTACCTAGTGGTTGAGTTTCATCATCCCAGCAGGATCGTATGTTGTGATCCACGGCACGGCTATGTAAATGATTTACTTACTAAAGAAATCATAGCAAAAAGAATGAATTACAAACAGTATCTGCTTCTTAGAATCCAGGATCTTTTTGCCGTAAGGCTGCCTTGCCAGGGATAACCGCGATTTTCGTGCACATTTCTAGGAAGTAATAAATATCACTTTATGCGCATCAGAACTTGTATAATTGCTCCAAGTACATTATGATAAACCTATTTCTTGCAGATAGCCAACTTGCGAAAAGAAACCACACCAAATATACAAAAGGTCAACAATCGGTTTCATGGATTTCCTGAACCCACAACCCCTCCTGATAACAGTCTGGAAACAACCCCTACTAATATCTGGCCAAGTACATCCACACCCTTGAACCCTTGGGCGGAACCCAAAAGATCCTCTTTTCCAAATAATAATTATGTCCAGCAATCTCCAGCATCAAATCCCTGGCCAGAATTTAAAATTTCTACATTTCAAAATGACAAATTCTCCCAACATAATCCAGTTTTCGGACAATCAGCCCAATTTGTTCCTAGTCTCGGTCAAGTTATGCCAGGCATACCCAATGTCATGCCAAATTTTATCTGGACACCAGTACAGTTTCCATTGCCTGGGTGGCCCCAAATGCCAACTAATACAAGATTTGGTATCGATAGAGTCACACAAACTTGTCCAATAGACAGAGAACTATTTGTGCATACAAGTGGTGTACCGTTGAGTCAAAAATTTATAAATTTCGAGGCACCGTCTCTATGTTTCGATAAAGAAAATAGAGTTATTACTAAATATGAACCCACATCACCAATAAAAAGTCCCAATCCTAAAAGCAACCTATCAAAATGTATTCCAGAACCAATTTTTAATATAGAAGCAAAATCACCAACAAAGACCGTTGCTCATGATTCAACTTTGGATGAAGCACCTGGTGAAAATTCAACCTTAAGTTCTCATAAGAAGATTGAATTTGTCAAAATGGATACTGACGCACAACTCAAAGACAGAAATTATTTACAAAAAAATGATTTAAGATATCTTTTACTTGCTAAACGGAGGAAATTGGAAACCATAAACCAGAAGGAACCAGTACAAAGTAAGAAAATTTAACATCATCCAAGTGTTAACCTGGTTTCAGTATAGTTTATAGTAGTTTACTAGATGATGCATGCGGTTCTGCCTGCATGTAATTTTAAGAACTTATTCTATGCATAAAAAGTTGATTGTGTTATTCCAGCCTATGATTATAAATAAATTAATTTTTTTCTCTATTCTGAAAACTTCAGCCAGTATAATATAAACAATCTATACATGTACCAAATTTCAGCCAGTTCCATTCAGCCATTAGAGAGTGTGAAACACACGAACATACACTTCAAAGGGATCTTAGAAGGTTTATACAGGGACGGCAGCGCGAGTGTAGCGCCTCCAGTATTGCAAGCGTCAATAGGCAGTGGTGACCACCTGTCAATCTGGTGAGCCATATGCTTGCCTGCCACCTTAGTGGTATGAAAAAAAAATACACTCACAAACTGTAGTAAGACAAGACAATGTGTTTCAGGAAAAAGAACAAAGGTGGAAACCAAACCTCCATTAAAGAAAAAGGTAACCTTCAATTTGAGTAATCAAGAGAGCCCTTCGATTTCTTCCGTTGAAGAGGAAGAAATTCTTAGTCCTAAGGTAAGTAAACTCAAGGTACTGTGGAGATGCAGAGTGAGATAAGGATCCTCTGATCGAACCTGATTAGCCACATGACAAACAACAGTTCTGCTGGATGAATACAATGTTCTTTTTAAAATTGCAGAAAAAATACAGGACTTTTTAAACTCCGATGAAAAGCGAGAACAAGTGTTACAAGTTTGACCTGTATATGCCCAACTGATGGTTAATTTTCATCCATTTTTGGTTCGTAAGCCAATGTGACTGGGACTTTTCTTAGCTATAAAATTTGAAGGTCATCATGAAGGGTTTAGCAGATTACGCAGACACCTCTGAGCAACTGACCGCGCAGCACCTAATTTGTACCCAATGTTCCACAGATCGGTCTCTGTGGAAAACCGCACGATAGTTCGCGCCGCCCTGGGCCTAGCCAGCTCGGGTAAGCTATGGCTCTCTAGGAAAATTGTTGGGCTTTAGCCCACAAGGAATTCACCTTGTCTTCTTGGAGGATCCTCCTTTTGTGTTGGAAAGACATCCAGCCATTCCTCCACAGTTAGCAGTTAAGCAACTGCAAAGGATGTTTGCAACACCAGAGATGCCTCATAGGCAATGCCGACTCTGAGCTTTAAAGATCCCTTTGGGAAAGCTTGATGGTGTTTAGTAGAAATCCTACAAATTAGTATTAAATTTTTAATTCGCCTCCTTGTTCTCATTATTTACTAACAACATGTTACACAAGCTAAAGTATATTTTCTTTTTCAGACATCAACTTTTAATTATAACAAAACGTTTTATAAAATACCAATGTCACCAACACAGACCACTTTAAATTATTACAGTCTGCTAGAAAGTAAGACGTCTAAAAAAGACGATATTCATAACTGTGGTAATACTGAATTCAGTAAACCATCGGATGTGACATCCATACAAAGTCTACCAACACATGATAATATACCACGAAATGATACACCATCATCGGATTCACTAATGTATAATCTAGAAAAGGTACAAACAAATAAAAATACTCATCACTCATCTACAACAGAAACAATGAAAAGTATCCCACATCATTCAGAAACTCCAAAAAGTGTACCAAAGAATACAGAAACTCTAAAAATAACACCAAAGAATACAGAAACTCGAAAAATAACACCGAACAATACAGAAACTCTAAAAAGAAATACAGTAATTCCTGATAAAAAAGCGATTCTAGCCAATTGTGAAAATATTAGCACAGAATCATTGGAAGTGTCTGAGCCTCCAAATAAACGTGCCATTGAAGGTGAAATGCCTACTCAATGCAATGTCACTAATGCGTGGTATTTAGTGGTTGATTTAGATGTGTTGCTAGATTATCTGGAACTTATTGATAATCTGTTGAATTCTGGTAAGTGTTAAGAACTCTTTAACAGAACCCCACTCTATAGTTTTCGATCCCGAATGTGCCTGGCAGAGGTCTTACATAGTGAAGAGAATCTTCAACACAACCGAGCAATTCTAAAGATAGTTTATCTGTTGAACTATTGCTTCCATCTGAATAAAAGCCTTGGTTTTTGAAGTGGAGTTTTACAAGGCACATCATTGGGCCCCTAACTTGAGGATCACTGTCAATGGTCTTGTGGACTGTGCTAGTGAGCCTCAATGTCGCTATGGCTTTTATGATGCCATCAAGTAATATTTCTTTGCCGTTCTCTCCATACTAAGGTTGTCTGAAAGAGATCGCTCTTAGCGAAAAGACGATCCATTATACTTATTCATGGTTAGTGGGTGGGATCCGGATCTAAAGGAGACCCTATTACTGAAATTAGCGAGAGACCCTATTACTGAATTTACCGCTAGCGGTTTGTCTTGTCTGTTTGTCTCCAACCTGTATTTCAGGGACCATGATAGCTAGAGAGGGAAAAATTTTAACAGATGTATTTCTGATGCCGCTATAACAACAAATAAATACTGAAATAGAAAATAGGTATTTAATAAGGGATTACCATTCAAAAACGTGACTTCTTGCCGTCTTTTGATATGGAACCCTCTGTGTGTACTTCCGACTCACACTTTGCCGGTTTTGGTTTAATTAAAAATGCTGTACCTAATGAACAAATAAAAATAAATGTTTAATGCGGGCTCCTATACAATAAACATCTTTTTTTTGTCGGTTTTGGTATGGAACTCTTCATGCGAATCCGTGCGATTTTAAGTTTTTAGAACAATGTAGGTATTTTTCTTAAAGCTTAAAATCGCACTGTATCTAATAAAGAATTATCCATCTAAACAGATGAAAAATGCAGATTGCTAATACCACACTGCATACGCAAAGAGCTAGATACGCTATGTATCGGGGACTGTCAAGGGCAAAAAAGAGTCTTTGTGGCTAGACAATTGAGTCGAAGATTGAGTGCACCACAGAAACAGTGTGTTGGTAAGTATACTGAATATATTTTATGATTTGGTATTTCTGTTTTTTCGATGAATTCGGTTATTTCGGACTCAAACCAACAAAAACCAAACGGTCCCTACGTATCAGTCTATTGCTGGGGGCCATGGGTTAAAAAAAATCACAAGAATCCCGGCAGACATCTCACAGTTTGGTACCAAACAGTTACCTACTCTCTAAAAATCATCTTTGTTCTTCGAAGGGTGAATTACTGTAAGTATATTACGGATTTTTTTTTTCATTTTGTAAAAAGTACAAGATTCTAGACTATAATCTGCCCCGGTACCAAATTTCAGCATGATCCGTTCAGCCGTTAGAGCGTGATTGAGTAACAAGCATCTAAACATCTTCACATACTTTCTTATTTATTATATTAGAAAGATTTGAGGAGGTTCAGTTCAGGATTCTGAGAACGTCTTCAAGCTGTTAAAAGCTTGAACTCATTCTCGTACCAATGTTTATTAAATTATTATATTGTTTGTTTTATTCTCTTACAGTGGAACTTCTATCAGATACAGATAATAATATTAGTCGCAATATGCAGGACTCTATTATAAAATGTTGTGTACAAGTTGTTATGAATCAGCATCATCTGGTAATTGTTATTTTATCTCTTAAACTAGAGTTTGCGTGGGAACCTATAAAAAATGGCGGACAAGTTTACGGCCCAACTGATGGGAAGTGGTCTCCGTAGCCTATCGGCGATTGCAACACCAGAGGCGCTACACTCGCGGTGCGGACCCTGCAAAAACCTAACCCCTTTTGAAGAACCCCATAATGCAGGCGTTCGGGAAAACTGAGGCAGGGAGATCATTCCACAACCTAAGTGTTCGCGGGAGAAAGCCCCTATCGGAACTTACCGTGTTCGAACATTCCGGACGCAATGTGTGAGGATGAACTCCCTGCCTGTGAAGAGCGGTGCAATGATAGAACACAGCCGTAACTTATTGAAGTAAAACTTCTTTAGGCGCGATAGGGAGTAACTCGGATTTTTAAATCAAATGTTATATTAATGATATTAATATAACATTTGATGCCTTCAATGGCAAAGAAGTTTTACTTCAATCGCGCGCAAAGGTTACACGCACACATTTTTTTTTCAATTGAAGAATACTAGCTTTTAAAGAACAATTTAAATCTAATTTTAACGATGTTTCAATAACTTAAGCTTTCTCATTTCAGGTATTATTGACTAACGACATTCAGTTAAAAGCTAGAGCAAAAGCATTTAACATAAACTGTTATAATACAGAGGAAATAAAAAATGGCGCTATAGTTCGTCCAAAACTGTTCTCAGAATTGAAAAAAATAAAAATTATTGTAAATAACAACAATAATGTCGTTGAAAGTGAAACAAATCCTATGAACCATGATACAGATAATAAAATCCTTGTAAATACGTTTAAAAAACGTTTATTCGAAAGTAATAAAAAACATGCAAATAAAAATTGTGATATTCTAGTTAATATAACTAAACCTGTAGACCCAGAATCTAATAAAGTTAATCGTGTACTAACTTTGAAAGACAATATTAATTTTCGTAATCGATCGACTGCTTTAAATAATAATACATCAAATAAATCTAACGAGAATCAGGATACAAATATCTTAAACAATAATGATGACCCAAATACTCTTAAAACTATCACATTACAGAAATCTAATAGTCTAAAAACTATTGAAAAATCTTTTAGAGATGAAAATGAAAACCTTGAAATTGGTAAAGATCGGGTTGATTCAACACCTGAACACTCAAATGATATAGAAAACTGTTCAATATCAAATAACAATGAAAATAACACAAATATTCATGATACGGGCATAGTTTCACACACAGCGGCAGGACAACGCATAAAAACCATCATGAACGCTTTAGACTCAAAATCCTCAGAAAAAAACATATTAAACGATACATTCAATTTTAAAGTACCGAAGCTGAGAACTTTTAAAAATGGAACGACAATGGCGTCCTCTCTTGTGCGCAGTCCAGCACAGACTGACGGAATCCGTTCGAATTTTAAAAAATCCGTGCCGTGGCTAGCTAATGCGTTGAAAGTTTATGTTAAGAATATTCATATGATACAGGACAAAATTATTAGTAGAATGGACGAATGGACGTGTACTTATACGCAAATTATGGAACATTTTTTAGCAGATATCTTGCAGGTAATTATTTATGTTTTTTTTACATATGGCGATAGGCTCTCTATCTATTTTGTGTGACAAAATAAAACCGGCCAAGTGCGAGTTATTTTCGTGCGCGGAGGGTTCCATACCAAAAAACTTTATTATTGTATTTTTCTGATATTATATTGTCATACCGGCAACAGAAATACATCATCTGTGAAAATTTAAGCTCTCTAGCTATCATAGTTCCTGAGATACCTACAGTCTCGTGACAGACAGACAGACATACGGACAGCGAAGTCTTAGTAATAGCTTCCTGTTTTTACCCTTTGGGTATAGAACCCTAAAAAAGAATTGTTCCAGAATTCCCTTTCTGACTTTGGCTACCACCAGGACCTTACCTGAGAGTTCGGGTGTTATCCTGCTTCCTTGGGGGTTGGTTCTGGTATATTTCAGCTGAATGTGGTAAATAATTCTCACAAATTATTTACAAAGTTAATTAAAACGAAAAAAATGAAATGTGGGCATATAATATGCCTCTACTTACGCCTTCGGGGATAGAAGCCTGACCATGTGTATATAAGTATGTATTATTTACAGAATAGATCTGAGCTGAGCTCGGACAGAAATCTGCACGAATCTTTGATATGTCTCAAAATGATGTATGAGGACAAGAAACTCAGGAAGATCATTGAACTGCTGCTTGAGATGCTGGACAGATATACTTGTAGCAAAGGTAGGTACGCTCTTTCTGAGAAAAGTGTGTGTATGTGTGAGTGTGTGTGAGTGAATGTGTGTTTCTCTCTCTCTCTCTCTCGTGCGTGCGTGCGTGTGAGTGCATGTGTGTGCGCGCGTGTCCGTGGGTGCGTGGGTGTGCGTGTGTGTGCGCGCGCGTTTGTGTGCGTGTGTGCGAGTGCCCCTGAGTATGTGTGAGTGTGTGTATCTCTCTCTCGTGTGTGAGTGTGTATCTCTGTCTCTCTCTTGTGTGAGACTCTCTCTCTGGGAAAGTGTGTGTGCGCGTGTGCGTCTCTGTGCGTAAATCTGTAATATGTCACAAAATGATAAATGATGACAAGAAAATCATTGAACTGCTGCTTGAGATGCTTGATAGATATACTTGTAGCAAAGGTAGGTACGCTGTTTCTGAGAAAGGTGTGTATGTGTGAGTGTGTGTTACTCTCTCTCTCTCTCTCGTGTGTGTGTGTATCTCTGTCTCTCTTGTGTGTGAGAGTCTCTCTCTCTCTCTCTCTCTCTCTCTCTCTCTCTCTCTGTGTGTGTGTGTGTGTGTGTGTGTGTGTGTGTGTGCGTGCGTGTGTTTGTGTGCGTGTGTGTGTGTGTGTGTGTGTGGGTGTGTGTGTGTGTGTGTGTGTGTGTTTGTGTGTGTGTGTGTGTGTGTGTTTGTGTGTGCTTGTGTGTGTGTGTGTGTGTGTGTGTGTGTGTGTGTGTGTGTGTGTGTGTGTGTGTGTGTGTGTGTGTGTGTATAGGCAAGTTGACTTTGACCACAGATGGTGCGTGTTATGCAACATAATTACGTTCTGGCAGCCAAAAAAATAATATTACATTTTTTGTTTCAGGTAAACTACAACTGGACACGCCCCCTAGCGATTTAATGAAGATGATTGGATGTGCCTTATTGCTGATACAAACATTAGAGGTATGAATAACTTGAAAAAATACGCTTTCGCGCGTGTGAGGGTGTGTGAGTCCCCCCCTCACTCTTTCTCTATCTCTGTGTGTGTATGTGTGTGAGCGTGTTTGTGAGTGTGTGTGTTTGTGTGTATGTGTGTGTTTTTAGAATAAATTATTTAAATACATTCACATTTATGATGTTGATAGTTAGAATTAATATGAATCATTTACCGAGAAGGGGTAGGTAGAGGTATATTAGAACGCCCGCACTTCGCTGCAAGTCTCTATGTATATTTCAGACAATTGTACGCGACACACAAATATTGGAATATTACAAATCAGCCCTAAAGTGTTTGATAAGCAACATAGAGAGTAGGTGTATAGATCTAGACCCGGAACTACTGCGGCCCACGGCCGTGTGTAGGAGCGAGATGGGAGATAACAACAAGCAGGACAGATGCAATTGTAAGTATAAATGTATATCACTAGTATAACCCGTGTGTATAATTCGGTTTCTGTTTCGTCTTCCCATGGGAACCTTATTATTCACGGGATATATGTATACAGGGTGTCCCAGAATCGACGTCAAGCTAAAATCGGGTAACAGGCTAGGTCATAATAGTTGTCAGAAAAATATAAAAAAAATCTAGGTCTTGTATTTTGATACTTTTTCTTTAAAGTCTAAACTGAAATTTAAAGTCAATTTCTCTAGCTCGAAAATTAGGCAAGTTTTCTCTACTTTTTTTTGAACGTCTATAATTTTTAAAATACAAGACCTAAGTATATTTTTTTTACATTTTTCGACAACTATTATGACCTAGCCTGTTACCCGATTCTGGCTTGACGTCGACTTCTGGGACACCCTGTATGTGTTATTCCCGATAATAATAATTAGAGCGTGATTGGTAACAAACATCCAAATATCTTAACATCTTTCACAAACTTTCAGTAGGATATTAGGTACATTCCCACGTAATGTCATCTAGCTCAAATAAAGCACGCCATGTGCTTTATTTGAGCTAGATGATGGAAACTCCATACAAAAATGTTCGTTTTCACCCACAGTAATATACACGTAATGTGAATGCTTGAATCAAGCTTGAATGTGTGTGTGAGTATACTAGGGACACTAGCTATGGAAACAAAATAATAAGGAACAGAACGTAATCTCATGTATGTAGGTACTTTTTTTTTCAAATCTACCCTCGGCTAAGCACAAATTAAACCAAAGCAATAGCACAAAGTACGTAGGTAGTAATACGTAATGCAACGCAGTGACACTCTCAAGTACTGACACGGCAATAGACACATCAACTAGTGCGGGGGGATGGGGAAGTGGGAGGCAGGGAGTTGCCGATCTGTATGTAATACTATTATATTATCTTTGAATAAAGTTAATATAAGCTAGTGCTATTGGATCTAGAAAACTGATAATACAAATGTTTGTAACGAAGTTTTTGAGTTCTTGTCTAGATCCTATTGCAGAAGCTTATATTTACCTAATGAGGACCTGATAATGGCGTAGTAAAATTGTTTCTCAATACCTTATTTATTTTTTCAGTTTTGAAAGAACCATCTATAATAATAGATTATTTGAAAAAGCATTATAAAGAATGGGTTTCTTACGACGAAAGTGAAAATGTTGAGGCATCTTCTAATACTATTTCTAAGGTAAGTCTAAAGGACAACTTACTAAGGTAGGACATAATAGTCCATACAGACGACGATTGTCATTTTACTGACAACCGGGTTACATTTTAATTTTTCCTTCTCTAAACGAGATCATATTAGGTATTGAGACTTTTCCGTTCGTCTGTCTGTCTTTAGGCTCGATTTTTTTAGACCAAGTAGTAGAAGAATCCACAAACTACACATACATAACGATACCTTAATTTGCAAACCCAATAACTCCACTTTTTCATGAAAATGACATTTTGATACCGGCAGAAACTAGATTTTTTGCTCTATTTTTTGAAATAAGTACTAATAACTCCATGATTCCCAACTGCATTGGTGTAAAACGCCATTTGAAAATCAAACAACTCCGCGTTAAACGAAATGCATCGATTTTGACAAAATAATCTAATATCCCGCGCAGTCGGTCATTTTGTATGGCGTCACAGAAGCGTACGAAATATTTTCATAACAAATGGTTAAAGTGTGTTTTATCACCGTTTGAAGCTTAAAAACAGTAAAAGATATATTAAGGTTAGTGTATTTATGATACTATTACGCTATTGAACAGAACTGGGGCACCAAGGTCTTTGCACAGCAGTTCGGTAGACGCCGTTAGGGAATGCAATCTCGATCTCACGAGATCTCGGCCTGTTTTTACGAGATTGATCTCGGCCGACAAATAGGCGAGATCTCGCGAGGTTAACGAGATTGTACTCGAGCATACAAATATTGCACGTGAACGCGAACTGCTAGATGCAGAATATGCGGGCATTATTGAGATAGTTAAGATATTGACGACACTTTATAAGATCAGGTACTAAAACTGATAGGTACTCTGCAAATATACATGAAGCAAGAATTTGGGAAAGATAATAAAGTTCTTACTTGATTGTAAAACATCGGGTTTTACAATCAAGTAAGAACTTTGGTCGAGCCTAGCAGACATGATTTCTACTCGTACATATTATGCTTTGTTTTTGTTCGAATTGGGCCTGGAAGCTGATCCGAACTACTATTTTAGTGCGGAAGAACATGAGGTTTTAGTGAACTTATATAAGGCATAAACGGATAATGACAGCCTGAGATAGGTGGTTCCCACTAACCTTAAATCTCAGTGGCTGGTAATATGAACAGCAAAATAAGAAGCCTTTTAACAGATTGTACTCCGAACATTTCGCGTTTTTAAGAAGCTGCTTTAAAATAGTTCATACTGTAACATTTATATTGTATGTGTAGTATTGTCAGGTTTTTGGCTTGACAATCATCATTGAGCGTGTCAAAGCGCCTTATTCAATTCATTGTTTTTTTTGGCTTTGGCAACATCTCTCGGGTAAGGAGTCGATAGTCGCTGGTTTTTTTGCGTTGTCAGACAGTAACTACAATATAAAACTAGTTTTGAAGGAATTTTCTAGTGGAGTGCATAGTCAGGGTATAAATAGCCCTGCCATGAGGACACAGGCTCTCTTCTAACATCTAGCCAATACGATTCACATCTTAGTTAACGTTGAGCTCTGATGATTTAGCGCACCTCATGTGTTGCGAGGTTGTAGTTTGACTCGGGCACTGTACAAACCTGAGGACTTGTTGAGGAATATAGCCTAGGTTCTACTTTCCTCAGAAAGAATAAGTTTCTGTTTCAACCTTCACCCGGGATACCGGTAAGTGTCATTTCTTGTTTGCAAAGCGGTTCGAATTTCGTCGGTCGCGATGTCAGTTATTTCATTTGTCGTTTACTTGTCATAACAGGGTTTTTTACTACGGGGAAAAGCGGCCCGTCCACGGTTAGCAAAACCACACCCAAAGACACGTGGACTACACGAGCGAGGGGTTTTGAGAGGAACCAGCCGCCTCCACGTGGCATTCTCGTGCTGTGCCGCTCTCAGCTTGACTCAAGGCCAGTAATTGTCACCCAATTATAAGTGTAGTTAGCTGCTTACCCGTTTTACCTGCTCACGCGGCAGTGGTCTATTGAGTAGTATTAGTACCTAAGCCCTGACTATATTTCTGTGTACCTGTGATATTTGTGTCTATCAGTGAATAAGCTCTCTGTGTGTCTCTGTGTATCTCTGTGTACTTAATAAATATATGTGTGTACACCCTATTGTCTGTTTTCGTTAGAGCCCTAGCATACCCTTGCACACACACTGGAAACTCGGAAATAAGGCGCCCTGGGATAGAGTTCTCTGCATAAGCTCCCTCGAGTAAGTTGGTGAGTAACATACTGAACAATAAAGTCGTTACAATATTAATTTATAATGTTCAGACATTTTTTGTTAATTAATATTATACTTAGTATTTTGTTAATAAGTCTCAAAATTTCTAACATATTTTGCAATAACTTAATTTTTTTATTTAAAAACCATGTATTTTTTTATAAACATTTACTCAAATGTTCATTTCACTATAAGTACCTACAATTCTCATTATTTGTTTCCTAATTTATCCAAATATTTTGATAATTTCTAGGAATAAACATACAAAACTGCCGATCTCGTAATTGGCGAGATCTCGCGGTATTGTAATCCGTAATCTCGCGAGATCTCGCCTGAGCCGAATCTCGCGAGATTTGCATTCCCTAGACGCCGTCTAACGAAACTTAAAACAGCGGGTGGCAAAACCGTGATCTCAGGGTTCGAGATTCTCGAGGAAATTGAGTACTTTTATACAGACCTCTATGCATCACGGACCTCAGCGGCTCTCGAGCAACTGAAACCCAATAAATCTGGAGAGGGCGGAATTACGACTGAGCTCCTGAAAGCGGGTAGGACTCCGATCCTTAGAGACCTTACGAGTATATTTAATTCCGTCCTCCAGCAGGGTGAGACACCCAAAGCGTGGAGCGGGAGTGCGGTGGCGCTGTTCTTTAAAAAAGGTTGACAAATCCTTACTGAAGAACTACAGACGAACAGAGCAGAGAGCCATGTCTACTAGTAAGTTGTTCTCGAGACCAAAAAATTTTTCACATTAAATTTGTGATATATCGAGGTGTTGAAGTATTTATATGATACTGCTACAATTACCGTCCGGTTGTAGGATAAGAAGACCAATTCCATAGCGCTGCGCAGAGGTGTCAGACAGGAAGATGTTCTGTCACCTAAGCTCACCACTAATGCGCTTGAGGACGTCTTCAAGTCGTTGGACTGGAATGGATGGGGCGTGAATATAATCGGTGAATGTATCTCACACCTTCGGTTTGCCTAAGACATTGTTTTAGTAGCGGAAACGCTGGGACAGTTGAGCGGGATGCTGCATAGTCTAAGTGAAGAGTCTCGACGTGTTGGCCTCTGCATGAACTTGGACAAAACCACGGTCATGTTCAATGAGCATGTCATGCCGGGACCGATATACGTTGAAGGATCGAGGCTTGAGGTTGTCCATGAGTACACCTACCCTGGGCAGGTTATCACATTTGAAATGAGTAACCTGGATAAGGAAATAGCCAGAAGGATTCGCTTGGGCTGGGCAGCGTTCAGCAACCTGCGTCGGGTTTTCTACTCGCCGATAGCGCAATGCCTGAAGACGAAAGTCTTCAACCAGTGTGTTCTACCAGTTATGACCTACGGTGCCGAGATGTGGACACTCACAGTGTGGCTAGTCCATGCCCTGGTTCCGCAACGACCAATGGAACGAGCTATGCTTGGGGTGTGTCTGGGAGATAGGATCCGAAACGATGTTATCCTTGCATAGACACAACCAAGTGGCCAGGATTGTCCATCAGCAACTTGCACTAAAATATAAACTTATTGATTCGGAGGTACCGTATTACAGGTATGTGCCCGACCCAGTTCTAGATGGTGGGACGCAAATTTTTATATTTTTGTTTTTTTAGAATGTATTTAAATATTTAAATTAATAAGTTTATAAATGTAAATAAAGGGAATAATAATAATAATTTATTTCAGGTCATATTTACCCATACATTATCAGCAAACAATTCATTAACATTACACCTAGACAAAAACAAACAACTCCACTTTTAGTTACAATTATTGCTGAAACCAAATCTAAGAACTCCTTTTTTTCATTATAAAACTCAATGGTTATAAAAAATAATCGATTTTTAAGTGTTTTTAGATAAATAAAAAGCATAATTTCTAACGGGATTTTTGGTTTTCTTTATTGCGTTAAATAAAATTTATTATGACGTTTTAAGTCTCTCCTGTAAAATTTGCTCAAGAGGAGTTAGTAGGTTTGCAATTAGGGTATCGATAAGCAAAATCTGAAAATTTTCTCAAACAATGTATATTGTATGGTTGTGCGTATATACAACAAACTGCCTAATAAATTTAAAACTCGGACATATAAGACATTTAAATATAAATTATTTCAATTCCTTCTAGAAAAATGTTATTATTCTGTAAATGACTACTTAAATGAACAATTTGACGCAAATATTGACATCTAATTCATGTAATGTACCATATCTTGACTTTTATAACTATGTAATGTAAGCAGTAGGCATAGCTAATCTGTCTTTTTTTTGTCCTATCACTATATTGTATTAATGTGATGTTTTATTTTGTTAAGCGCAATGTTTGTACGCCGAAAACGGCAGAATATTATGAAAATTTAAACTTTTTTATACAATATTCTGACAAATAAACGAATATCTATCTATCTATCTATCTTTTAGGGTTCCTCAAAAAGTTAGAAAAACGGTATTATATGTACCGTATTTCTAAATACTTGTTAATGGTGCTTTTATCCCACCCAGGCGGGCTGGGTGGCGCATGTAATCTCCCAGGTGGGATAGGTGGAACAGCCGAATCTGTCTCGAACTTGGCTGATTTTCTGCAGCAGTCTAGCTATCACGGTTCATGAGATACAGCCTGGAAACAGACAGACAGCAGGGTCTCGTTAATAGAGTCCCGTACCCAAAGAGTCAAAACTCAAAAACTTTATGCGATTTAAAAACTTTTCTAATGCATCTTTTTACTTTGCAGGGAGACTACAAAATCGTAAGAATGTTTGGCAAAAACGTAAACATGCTCAAACTAGATAGTAATAAATCGTTTACTTATAATAAACTAGCTTTAGTTAATAACGAAGAAAATGATATGAACAAACAACCAAATACAGAAGCCACGGAACCCAAAAAAGCAAAACCTAAATTAAAAAGAACCCCTCTTAAAACACAAAATTTTGAAAACCTATCTAAAACTAATAAGTGTGATACAGAAAAAGTTGATATTGCTAAAGATAATATATCATCACAAAAGACTGATCCAAAACTGTTAAGATTTATAGATAATATAAGCCAAAATGAACAGAAATATGAAGAGCACGGTCATACGTTCTCTAAATTAGAAAACGGACCGAAAATGATAGTCGATATTAAAAAGATAGACGAATACGAAAAGAAATTAAAAGATAGAACACCTCTAGATTTAGATAGGTTAGATTATTCGGCAACAAGCAACAATTCTTGCGAATTTTCCAAAAAATCTATTAACTCTGATGATAATGATGAAATAAATAAACATTTTGATAATTCTGATCAAAGTGAATTTGATATTAACTTTGATAATTATAAAACGTCTATGCTATCCAATAAAAAAGAACTTAATAACTTTATACAAGATAATATAACGAAAAATATTATTAATAATCCTAGTATTTTTGATAATTTCGATACTAACTTGAAGAGGTTTAACGCAATTTATAATAAAGTTTTAAAAAAAGACGTAAATATAAAAGATGATAATGAAATATTAAATACTGCAAAAGATGGAATGAGCAAGACTGGTTTTCAAAAAGATAGTTCCGATGGATTTGCAGTTTTGAAACTATTTTTGGCCGAGCTGAGTAATACATTCAAGAACATTTACGAGTTTATGTAAGTACAGTCACCTCCAATATTGTATGGGCACCTTAAGATCTATAATCACATGCACATTTGAGTCCAAATTTACAAAAACTCCACTAGATGGCGCAACTTTACTCGAATATAATATTGCATAGACACCTTAGAATCACAAAAAATGTACTAGATGGCATATTTACATTACTCAAAAGATTAATGAGTTGCTATTTTGACAATAATCGCGTTCCTGTGTGAGGTATTAAAAAAATCGGCAACACTAGATACTTGACTTCCAATGTTATCCGAGAGATGGCGTCAATTCTCAGTGCAAAGCAATTTCGTTTCGGATCGACCATGCATTCTCAAATTCGTCTGTACCTTTATAGTAGGCAGAGGCATAGTATACGTCCACATTTCAGCTCATAGTTTTATGTCCCACGTAATAGGTGGGTAGCCCATTGCCGTGTTGAAATGGACAGGCACAGGTACTAAATGATGAAGAAAAATGATGAAATTTGGTAACGTTCCCGCTTCCCGTGGTAACATATACCAGGGATAAAAGTCCCTGTACCGTTTATATTTGAATCGGTATAATTTTCAGATTTCAGCCCGATCCATTCAGCCGTTAGAGCGTGATTGAATAACAGACATCCAAACATGTTCACAAACTTTCGCATTTATAATATTAGAAGGAAGTAAGATTTTAAAATCAAATATCTTATCTATACTTATATTATAAAGAGGAATGATTTGATTGTTTGTTTGCATCGAATAGGCTTCGGAACTACTGGACCGATTTGAAAAATTCTTTCACTGTTGGGAAGCTACACTCTTTGCGGTGAACATAGGCTATATTTGATTCCCGTATTACCACGGGAACGGGAACTATGCCGGTGAAACCGCGTTACGTTTGCTAGTATTTTTATAAAAAAAAATAAAAATAAAAAAGTCTTCCTATATCTTACTTCTTACTAATATTATAAATGCGAAAGTTTGTGAGTGTGGATGTTTGTTACTCTTTCACGCTCAAACGGCTGAACGGATCTGGCTGAAATTTGGTACAGAGATACATTATGAAGCGCTCGTGGCCCCGCGGACTCAGTGTTCTGTAAACGATCACTGCAGTAAGCAACATTTACTATGGCCGGATATGGATGGGTGATCACCACGTGGACCACTTTGTGACATTTATTTACGAGCGTTTCCGTGCTTCGGAAGGCACGATAAGCCGTTGGTCCCGGTTGTCAGTAAAATGACAGTCGTTAAGCCAAGTTGAAGGCCTTATGGGCGGCTTGAAAAATTTCAACTGTAGGTCGTCACAACCTGCGCCCGGGTCGGCAGCGCGTGTGTAGCGCCTCTGGTGTTGCAAACGTCTATAGGCTACGGTTACTAACCTTCCGATGGGCCGTAAGCTTGTCTGCCACCTAAGTAGTATAAAAAAAATAAATAAAAATAAATGTAGTCTGAAATAACACATAGGCTACAGTCAGTCAGGGTAACTTTGTCCCATACTTCACTGTTTTTCGCATAGAAGCTCGTAATTGTATTCAAAAGGGTGTATGATATCTGCGTTTTTGGTGGGATCCAAGGTTGCCACATCAATAAATACACAATTTTTTCGTAAACTAGAACAAAAATTCACGAAAAAGACACCAAAATGCCGAGGGCTAAAGTTACATGGATTTTAGGGTAAATTTGGCTATTACTAAATTTATAGAAGAAATTCTGTATTTTTTCGACGAATAAAGGGTAAATATAACATAAGCTTCATTTACCAACTAATGGTCTCCTTGTTTACTAATGGCTTGGTCATCTATGTTTTTCCGACGACATTTAATGACATCAAACTTCACTGGCCACAACAAATAACTTCAAAACCACTTGACGTTAGACAGCTTTTCGAACAAAATGTTCAGGTGCCAATAAAAAATAAACTGATAGCTGTATCGCGACTCAGGTTGCGTTCAAAATCTTATTGAAAAGCAAACGACTCCTAGTTTAGTTAGATTGCATACGTTTAGAAACCTAAAATTAAATATTATTCAACTATGACGTTGAGGGCCAATGTTATATTGAAAGACAAAGTTACCCTGATTGACTGTACTTTTTATCCCAAGAATAAATTCTTAAGGGAAGCGGGAACGAGAACAAATTTTACGCGAGCGAACCACTCAGTATACCATATATTATAAATTACTAGATGACGCTCGCGGCTTCGCCCTCGTGAAATTCGGTACCCTTCCCGCTTCCCGTGGGAACATATTCCCAGGATGATAATTAGCCTGTGTGTTATTCCAGACTATACTCTATCCCTGTACCAAATTTCAGCCAGATCCGTTCAACCGTTAGAGCGTGATTGAGTAACAAACATCCAAACATCTTCACAAACTTTCACATTTATAATATTAGTAGGATCTCATAATTAGTCATACGTAATACAAACTCAGTTTATTTAAAACCAGATGACTGAGTTTTCAAAAAAATAATTGTAAATTTTCAGTGTGGACTTTGTAAAAGAAATTCGCGATGATATCCTGAACGAAGATCGTAAGAGCACTCTTTTTGTCAAGTCGAGCAAGCTACTTGAAGCTATTCAAGCTGTTATACAAGAACTTCAAAGGTATGTAGCCATTATATCAATCATTAATACATATATAATAAAATCGTAACAGGTCGCTGTCTGTACATGGAAGATAAATAAGAAAAAATATTATAGGGGGGCTTTATGAACGCAATAGAACCCAAAACAATGATTTTTAGAATTTTGTCTGTTTGTCTGTATGTCTGTTTGTCTGTACGTTTGTGCACGCTAATCTCAGTAACCGCTCAACCGATTGCAATGCCGTTTTTTTTGTGTTGAGGTTTGCTCCAGTTAACATTTAGCGTTTGTTTTATGTAAATCGGTTTAGAAATAAAAGAGTTATAACACTTTTAAGAATCAGATATTTTGGAAATTTTAATTGTAGGGGTTTCTTTGAATGTGAGTGAACCTAAACTGGCGTGTTGGCTTAATCATAAAACAATTCAGTCCACGCCTTCGGCGCGGACTGAATTGTTTAAAAATAGTCTTAATCATTAAGCTCTTTTATGATTAAGCAAACAGGGCAGTTTCAGACGCTGCTTGATGACTCTGATGAAGAAATACCTTTCCTTTTATACACCTTATGTGACGTAAACGAAGTTGCGGGCTCAGCTAGTAAATAAATAAAGTTGGAAATTCTCACACAACATCATCTAGCCCAAACCAATCCCAAAGTCCCAAAGTAAGCTAGGAATAACCTGCTTGTGTTATGGGTATCAGACCACGGATATTAATACTTATATACTTTTTAAATACATACATATTATACATAGAAACACCCAGACTCCTGAGACAAACATTTATGGGTCACACAAATATTTGTCTCCGGTGGGAATCGAACCCACGACCTCCAACGCCGCAGGCGGTATCACTACCGACTGCGCTACAGAGGCAGTCAAACTCGACTTTTGTCTCTAAACTGTAGTTAATATTGCCCATGTTTTTTTTTCAGTATTATCGAAAGGGAGTCTTATAAAGATTCTCTAATGCTAAGATCTGTAGGAGATAGTAAGGATCCGAAAACGACTCGATATAGGTATGTTATTTAATTATAACTTTCCATTTTAATAAACTAGCTAAGAGAGAGAGAGAGAGAGAGAGAGAGAGAGAGAGAGAGAGAGAGAGAGAGAGAGAGAGAGAGAGAGCAGTACACGCAACGGAAGCTCTCAAAAAGGAATAATTATCCCCCCGTTTTTGAAATATTTATCATTACTGCTCCGCTCCTATTCGTTGTAGCGTGATGCTATATAGCCTATAGCCATCCTCAATAAATGAACTTTCGAACTGTAAAATATTTTTTGAATTCCAACTAGTAGTTCCTGAGATCCTAGCGTTCAAAGAAACAAACAAAATGTTCAGCTTTATAATATTAGTATGGATAACATAATCGGCAGATGAAGTGGAAAAGATGCTTCACAAGCCGAACGCTTAAGGCGGCGCTAGTCGGTCGCTCGAACTCCGCCAAATAAGCATGCTGTTTCACCTCACATCGCATAGTGAGAGCGAGAAGCTGCGATAATGCATTCATTCAAAGGTCCTTTGGTAGGACGGGTGTTATGAAAAAAGTACTTCATGTATCAATTTAGAATAAAGTTTTCTGAAATCTTTGAAAAATGAACTTTGTCTGAACGGACTTAGATTTTGAGTTTTTGAAGTTATACTTCTTTAGGCGCGTTATGAAAAAATTATGAGAGTTAAATTTTAAGATCTGTGACACAAAATTAACAGTATGAAGTTGTCTGCTTAACCGCTCATTAAGTCTCGAAAAAAAAGCTACCAACAAAATAGAAATCGAACCTCGATATTAGTCGCGCATGTTGGTACGCTCGTCACTGTTTTCATATTTATATTTTTTTTTTAAGAAGTATAACTTCTCACGCGCGTACATAAGTACACGCACCCATTTTTTATACTCCTTTTATTGTTTAATACACAGAAAGTTGTCTAAAAATTTGGCAAAGAAATCGATTTTTTAATGGCCTCTATCTCTTTAATAGTTTTTTAATTCCCATTTTAGCCCCACTCTATAAAATAGATTGCAGAGGGGCTTATAGCGAGACTTGTGTCTGTAGTCTGTGACTCTGTTGCATTAAATTACGACACTAGGTCACGTGGATTATCTGTTCAAAGTATTGAAATAAAACAAAAATGACTACGTCAATCGAATTGAACTTTCACTTTCACAATAAACGTTAGAGGGGTAGTTGGGTGAGACCGTCTCACGGCTTCTTGTTTTGAACGGTACAGACAAAGTTTATGATGAGGCATTAGAGTGAAATGTTTGAATTTGTATGTAGGGTACCAAACAGTTGAGTAATATCCTCCAGAAGTTTGTAGCGACTAGCTCAACCTTAAGACCGATCGTGCCTCACCGCTTGTTCAGCGCTCTTGCTTGCACGCTCTGCTCAGACGGAACGTGACATTTTTTCATGCATGTATCACGTCAAAGAACCACCCTATTACGACCCGGCGCCGGAGGTCCTGGGTTCGATTCCTGGGTCGGTCAAAATATTTGTGTAAACCACAAATGTTTGTTTCGGAGTTTGGGTGTTTTCTATGTATAATATGTATGTATGTATTTAGAAATATATAAGTATGTATATCAGTCGTCTAGATGCCATAGCACAAGCTTATGTTAGCTTAATTTGGGCTAGATGATGTTCCGTGTGAATGTCCACAAATATTTATTTATTATTTTATTTATTAAGAACTGTCAGTGTTATCCTACTTCCTACTAATATTATAAATGTGAAAGTTTGTGAAGATGTTTGGATGTTTGTTATTCAATCGCGCTTTAACGGCTGAACGGATTTGGATAAAATTACACAGATATAGCTTATAGTCTGGAATAACACATAGGCTACTTTTCATCCCGGGAATATGTTCCCACGGGAAGCGGAAACGGGTGTCGAAATTCACGCGGGCGAATCCACGAGCATCATCTAATCTATACTAATATTATAAAGAGGAAACATTTTATTTTTTGTTTGTATGCATCAAATAGGCTCCGAAACTACTGGACCGATTTGAAAAATTCTTTCACTGTTGGAAAGCTAGACTTTTTCCGGTGAACATAGGCTATATTTTATTCCCGAATTCCCACGAAAACGGAAGCTACGCGGGTGAAACCGCGTGACGTCCTCTGGTGCTTAATATATAAATAAATATTTTCCCATTTCAGACATGTGGTAAGTAAATGCTTACAACAAGCAAATATATTGCAGAACGCGTTAAAAGTCATATTAGCAGTTACGATAGGTGATATCGATGCCATATCTAACAACGCTGATTCTATCACTTCTAGTATAAGGAATTTCGTTATTTGAGCAAATTAATATGATTGAGCTGATTTATATTCATTTTGAAATTTTTATATAAAATTGTTAACAAAAAATTATTGAGGAAAATAAAAAATGGTGTGTTAACGCGTTTAGTCGATGCCTAATTCGCAAAATGGCACCCGAGTCTGGAAAGGACTAATTCGCAAAAGGACTAATTCTTAAAAAGACTAATTCGCGAAATGGCCACCTCTTAACAGCGTATGATGTTGGTGTTGAATGGGTATTAAAAAAAAAACCACATTAAGCCTTCTAACCCGTTTAGTCGCATAATGCCTAATTCGCAAAATGGCACCCGAGTCTGAAAAGGACTAATTCGCAAAAGGACTAATTCTTAAAAAGACTAATTCGCGAAATGGCTAATTCTGAAAAGGACTAATTCGCAAAAGGACTAATTCTTAAAAAGACTAATTCGCGAAATGGCCAACTCTTAACAAGGTATGATTTTGGTGTTGGTTATAAAAAAAACCACGAAGGCTAATGGGGCGCGCAGTATTCGACTTTACCTACCAATTTCGATGTAGTACCTCCTAAACGGTTGCAAATCGAATGCTGCGCGCCCCGACTTCGATAAGTTAGGTTAGAATGCTTAATGCGGGAGCAGAGCTCCGCATTAGCCTTCGTTGTTTTTTTTTATATCCATTCAACACCAACATCATACCTTGTTAAGAGTTGGCCATTTCGCGAATTAGTCTTTTTAAGAATTAGTCCTTTTGCGAATTAGTCCTTTTCAGAATTAGCCATTTCGCGAATTAGTCTTTTTAAGAATTAGTCGTTTTGCGAATTAGTCCTTTTCAGACTCGGGTGCCATTTTGCGAATTAGGCATTATGCGACTAAACGTTCTAACCTAACTTATCGAAGTCGGGGCGCGCAGCATTCGATTTGCAACCGTTTAGGAGGTACTACATCGAAATTAGTAGGTAAAGTCGAATTCTGCGCACCCCGACTTCTATAAGTTAAGTTAGAAGGCTTAATGCGGGAGCGGAGCGGAGCTCCCGCATTAGCCTTCGTTGTTTTTTTTATAACCAACACCAACATCATACCTTGTTGAGAGTTGGCCATTTCGCGAATTAGTCTTTTTAAGAATTAGTCCTTTTGCGAATTAGTCCTTTTCAGAATTAGCCATTTCACGAATTAGTATTTTTAAGAATTAGTCCTTTTGCGAATTAGTCCTTTTCAGAATTAGCCATTTCGCGAATTAGTCTTTTTAAGAATTAGTCCTTTTGCGAATTAGTCTTTTAAGAATTAGTCCTTTTGCGAATTAGTCCTTTCCAGACTCGGGTGCCATTTTGCGAATTAGGCATTATGCGACTAAACGCTTTATACCATAAGGTAATGTGGTGAAATGTACCACTTATAAATTGGTGAAATAATTTTCTGATAATCGAAATCAGCTATGAGGGTGACAGAAAAATTGTAAGGGTTTATGATTAAAAATAATGTCAGAATTATGCGTGTTGGAAATTATTGACAGATTATAGAATCTAATATTTTCAAAATTTGTTAAAAATACTGACATGTAAAATTTAAAAAGTAAATTTAATAATTTGCATGCGAAAAACTAAAGTATTTTAATATCGGGAGGGTGTTGGACATAATTGTCAGGGTAGGTACGGCTGTTCCACCTGTCCCACCCGGCCATCCCACCTGGGTGGGAAGAGCGGAGAAAATATTCTTCTTCTCCCACCCAGGTAGGATGGCCGGGTGGGGTAGGTGGAACAGCCGAGATAGAATAGACATTTTTTTTTTCAAAAGTGATTAGAAATATCTGCTCAAGTGTAAATTTAAAGATTCGCATGCGGAAAACACAAATATATTATTATCCGAAATCTTTACAAAAGATATTATGTGAGGATATTTTTTTATTATTGGAGTACCTAATCAGTAAATATACCTACTTAATTTTATGTTCAAATTGTTTCGAAGCCGGTTCAAATCCTGCATCGAACCAATTTGTCTTTTTCACGTAAATTAAAGTTATAGTTTCAATATTTGACATTATTAGACAAAATTTTAAAACTGTCATAGATGTTACTGAAAGTGATTATTGCGAATTATTATCACCATTAAAGAATAATAGTTATAAAAAAGTTTAACTCGAAAAAAATACTTAATTTTTTATCCTAAAATTGAGAAATGTCATAAGAGTTTGTAAAATAATGTCGGAATTTAATAGTTTTCAATATTTGACTACGACAAAATTTTGGAAACATATCGAAATGTTTATAGCAACTGTAAGAAAGATAAAATTTATTTTTTTCCTTAACATAATGACAGTATTTAATAGTTTCAACATTTGACATAAGACGGAATTTGAAAATTAAATTTCAAAAAATTACTTACTTTTTTATTCTAAAACTGGAAGACGTTTGAAAAACATAAAGCCATAGGTAATCATTAGTTTGGTCATAATTGTATAGTTTACAATATTTGACACAAAACAATGTTTTTGAAAGTAGTCATAGAATGTAAGTTTGTTATAGTGTCAGAATATATTTTTAAATAACCGGAACTGGAGATCTTTAGATAAGGTTGTGCATATCTATGCGCTATTTTTTTTATTTTCTAAGAAATCGATATTATATTTGTGATAAACTGTGTCATGAAAGTTCCTAAAAGTTATTTTTTAGCTTGTAAGTACAAATGAGTAGAACTCAAAACCAAGTGTTACACTTAAGTATTTTTTTCTTTATAAAGCATATAAATATGTTAATAAAAGTTGAGTATAATTTGTTTTTTATTTTTTGGCAAACTACCCGAAATCGATTTATATAATACCAATGATAATATAATAGTATTACATACAGATCGGCAACTCCCTGCCTCCCACTGAGTAAGCTTCCCCATCCCCCCGCAAAAGTTGATGTGTCTATTGCCGTGTCAGTATTTGAGAGAGTGTCACTGCGTTGCATTACGCATACTACCTTCGTACTTTGTGCTATTGCTTTGGTTTAATTTGTGCTTAGCCGAGGGTAGACTTGAAAAAAAAGTACCTACATACATGAGATTGCGTTCTATTTCTTATTTTTTTGTTTCCATAGCTAGTGTCCCTAGTATACTCATACACACATTCAAGCTTGATTCAAGCATTCACATTACGTGTATATTAGTGTGGGTGAAAACGAACATTTTTGTATGGAGTTTCCGCCCTGTGATAATACTTAGCTTGATGAAATGACTATTCGACTGCCTTGGTTGCGCATTCGGTTGCTGCGCTGACCCGGGTTCAAGTCCCGGGTCGGTCCAAATATTTGTGTGAACGTATATATTATGTTCGTGTCGGAGTTTGGGTGTTTTCTATGTTGGTATAATATGTATGATTGATGTAGTTAGAAATGTATGTCTATCGGTCGTTTAGATAAGCTGAAGTAGAAGAAGCTTGTGCTATTAGCTTAATTTGTACTAGATGATGTGAGAGAATGACCACGAATATTTATTTATTCGCCTGGGGATCCCAAGTTTACTATTTCAATTGTGTCAGAACGTAATCGTAGCTACGATTTCTGACACAACGAAAACTGTCAAATAGTATGTCAGCTTTTTAGAGAGATAAGATTCTGTTCGGAATTTCAACTGCGGGTCGAAAACTGGCGTATCGCCATTTATTTACTAATTTTATTTGTATCTATTTTTCTACTGGAGATTGGCGGAATCGTTGATAAACGGAGAGCCATTCAATTAAAGAAAGATTTTGTTATGACACAAATAAAATAGCAGTCTTAGACCGCTGATACAACCCATGGTGACATTTAGCGATTTTGTGGTCACTCTAACAGTTTTTACTAGTGACCGACCGAAGTTTCGGTTTCGGTTTCGGCCAGTTTCGGCCAAAAATTCGAGTTTCGGCCAAGATGGGTCGAAACTTTCGGCCGGGCCGAAACTCACGTGTTCGTGAATTTTGAGTGCCTGGCTCTGCTTGTGACGTGGTTGAGGTCAGCCCAACCAGTTAATATGTTACTAACCTAAGATTAAGAGATTTACAGACGACTTCCAATCAATAGTTACAATAATACGATTTTATTCAAACCACAAGCAATTACAATCATTGAGAAGTATTAGACAATGACCCCTGTGTTATGTCTTGGACCACCTTTTTAGGGTCCCGTTTTTACTTTTTGGTTACGGAATCCTAAAAAGGTGATCTAGGACATTATATGAACCTATCCCTTAGTAGTCGTTTCCATACAAAAATGGTAAAAACAGGGCCTCATTCCTAAGTCCTCTGTCTGTCTGTCACAAGCTGTAACTCATGCACTTTGATAGTTAGACAGTTAAAATTTTCAAAGATGATGTATTTCTGTTGCTGCTATAGCAACAAATAATAAAAACAGACAAAATAATAACATTAAAAGGGGCGTCCCATACAAAAAACATTCCTGCCGCATTCCTGGTATAGAACCCTACTTATTTTACGTGTGGAATTACTAGGCCCATAGATGCCATTGCGAACTCCTACCGACTTAAACCACATGGTGCCCTACTGTTACTAGCTTTAGGCCGGTTTTAGTTACATTCAGTACCTATATAACTAGAACTGGACAAAAGCAAGCCAAACTCTCGCGCGGAGGGGTAAAAGTGGACCCTATGAACGAGACATGAGACTTAGCCGCCCGTCTGTCTATTAGTCACGAGGTTTTATCGCTGGAACCGGGACAGAAAGATACCTAAAATTTTACAGATGACGTTTTTCTGTTGCCGCTTTTTTTAACGTGAGGAAAATCCTACAGGGATGCTATGCCGGACTCCTACCAAGTAAAATTCACACGTATCATATTCCTACCCAATAGCCTACGGTTGAGAGCCCCGGGTATGTCCTCGTAAGGATGTCCAGGGGATTCCTAAAAGACCTATGGCTACCACCGTGGCCTCACCATTCTTGAGTGATATCCTGCGTCTTTGGAGGGTTGCTAGTAGCTCGGACCGCCGAGCCACGATTTTTCGAGATGCGGGCCTATGGCCCCGTGCGCCATATAAACAATGATGCAAGGACCCTCGCTTCCAGGTCCCATGGAGGGGTCCCGGGTGGGAGACATGCTGCCTCAACTGAGATCGCGTGGTATCCCCATATCACCCTGACGGCCATCGCCTTCTGCGGGCTAAGCAAATTAGTCGCATTGCTGGCCGTCAGGGTCTTCGCCCATACGGAGGCCCCGTATAGGCCCATATATGCCCATACGATCCCGAGGTACAGTCTCCGCTCAGACGTCAGACGCTCAAACCCAACGCTCCCTGCAGGAGTCTCCTGCAGGGAGCGTTGGGTCCCCTGATTTTGGGCAACAACTGCGAGAGTGCGACTGATGACCCCCTCAGTTTTGTGACCAAACTTCGTAAGTGGTATCCAAAGCTCCATCGGCTATCGAGTACGAGCCCCAGATACGTCATCGAGGGCTGATGCCGATGCTGACGCCCCGTACATGTAAGCTGGATCCCACAGGTGGCCCCAAGGCCGAGAAAGCACAAAGCCTCGGATTTGTAAAGGGCGAAACCCAGCCACATTATTCGACCCACCACTTGAGCAACCCCTGCCGTGATCAAGGGCTGCCTCGCGATGCGTTGCTCCTGGCGCTGCAACAAAGGCGTCGTCGCCGACAAATCTGAGCAAAGGACCTCGCATCACCCTATCGTAATCGATGTTCCACAGAAACGGTCCAAGGCCGATCCCTGTGGAATACCAAACTACCCATCTCGCTGACCCTAGCCAGCTCGGCTAAGTTATGGCCCTCTCGGTAATATAGGCCCAAACAATTCGACGGAGGTAGGAAGGCATTCCATGGCGAATAAGCGTCTTCCAAAACGCAGCACCAGGGCAAGGTGTTGAAGGCGTTGGTTATGTCAAGAGACACTGCCACCACCACCTCACCCTATTCAGTTGCCGCTATAACAAAAAATACCTACCTACTAAAACCAGAAAAAAACCTCCACACACAACAAACGTAATTTTTGTGCCCAATTTTTGTAACGGAACCCTCTGTGCGGGAAGCCGAATTGCACTTGGCTGGTTTTTTTTTTATTTCAATATGAACACGTGAGTTTCGGTTTCGGTTTCGGCCGAAACTGATCCTGGGGCCGAAAGTTCGGTTTCGGTTTCGTCTGGAAAACCAGTTTCGGTCGGACACTAGTTTTTACATAATCTTTGGCGTTATTTTTATTTACTTATGATTTTTATCGCTTTACGCGGCTTTTTTCGCTCGAATTGTTTATTGCCCATAATAGACCGGGAGATGATGACAGAAAAGTTCAAGTCATTTGTTACAAGTATGGCGACCCTTAGAGGGTTGAATTGGGTGTTTTGAGAACCGAAAATAGTAATTTCAGAGCTGGTTTGTGATTTTCGTAAATGATTACTAGTACATTGCCATTAAAAAAACAAAATATTCTGTAACAAATGTTTTAAAAATAATAAATTGATTAATGCGTTTTAATTAAGATAGCGGGCCATAAAACCCGAGAAAAAAGTATGGCATTACGCTGCACGCCAAGTTATTTTTCATGGACTACAAAAAAACGCAAGAGTTTTTGTGTAACAAATCGTTTAAACATCGTATTTTTTTTCGACAAATTTAATTAATCAGCCTGTAATTACGCCCCGCGGGCCAGCTCTGAAATTACTATTTAGGCGCATAGCAAACGACGGGGCGTTATGACCGCGCGCGATAGCGCTAAGGGAATCCTATACTACCAACCAACGCACACGAAGGGCAAAAACACCGCACCGCAAGTGTCCAAATACATACTCTAACATAAGGCAGTGGTCCTCAAATTGTTCGGCCCTATGATGTGTCTCTTCACGCTCCGCTTGAAGAAATAAATAAATATTTGTGGACATTCACACACAACCCGGGGTCGTAATTGGAGGGAGACATGCCCGCAGAGCTACCAGAGTATAACCCGTTCGCGCTAAGTTTGCAGCTGGCAAAGAGGCGTAGTAGGGGAGGCGACTGGCAAACTTAGCGCGAACAGGTAGTAGGGTAAACCACCCAATTATTGGCACTTTTAGAATGAATTACACAGGTCTGCAATGGTTTTCCTCTTTGAAATCCGAGTAACGTTTTCTATAGCTTCTGATGTGCTGATTACGAGAAAAATAATAAAAAAAATCCATCACGTCAGGATTCTTTGATATTGAATATTTAAGATTTTGCTTCAATATGTCGGAGCGTCTACCTTTTGAAATTTATAAAACGTCATTAAATTACTTCAGCTTAATTTTTATTGCATTTAATTCGTGTAAGGGGACATAGAAAGTAATACAAATAAGTAATTTGATAATTTTATATAAAAAGTAAAAGTAATTCGCATTAACCATGTTGAAAACGGGCAATTTTGACTTCATTTAGTAATAAAATAAAATAAAATTACATAGTAGTAGTAATATTACCTAATTGTTATAAATATTATTAGAAAAGGGTGTAATAAAGATAAACCAAAGGGTTTTTGTATAAGTACCCGCAGTGATTTAGAAAATTAATAGTTGAAGTGCGCATCTTGCAACATGAACTTTAAAATATCATCGCGAAGTTGTTTAAATTCTCCCAATTGTTTTTGTAATATTTTCGGGAATTTTATGATGATAAAACAACCAAACAGCATTACCGACTTTGTGAAATATATTTACAAAAGTTATTTTGGACACGTTTTAAGTAACCAAGACAAAACTTGGTCAACTCACAAACTTTGTACGACTTGTTTAATAGAACTTCGCTAGTGGTCAAAAGGACAGAAAATAACTTCAAAATCGTTTCGCATATGCTATGGGGAGACGCTAACGACCATGATAAAGATTGCTACTTTTGTTGTTGTGACATAACTGGATACAATTCTAGAAATAAAAGGGACATAAACGAGCACTTTACTTCATTTCCTAAATTCGCAAATTGATTACTTCCCAGAAAATCTAAGAGCCGTTGGCGAAGAACAGGACCAAAGATTTTACCAAGATTTGAAAGAGCTTGAAGTCTGGTATCAAGGATGATGGAATACTAGCATGATGGCGGACTTTTGTTGGTTAATGAAGAGCGACGATTCAAACCGGAAATTTAAGCGAAAATCGCACAACCGAAGGTTCCAGGAAAAAAGAACCAGGTTCCACAAATAAAATTTACATGTAATTTAGACTAGTAACAAGTTGTTATTATATTTTGGTCGTTTTTTAAGTTAAAAGTGCTGTACTTTTTTAAATATACATTTTTTATGAGAAAACTTGGGTCTTTTTTTCTATTTTCTATCTGTGCCTTTTTTGAAAAATCTAGAGGTGATGGAGAAAAACTAAGTACATATTCGTAATCAGCGCACCAACATACCTTAGGATCAGCTATCAAATTCCAGAGAGGAATTTATGACCCTCATTTTGCAGGCCTGTGTTATTGGCACTTTAGTTAAGAGTATATTTCGAAAAATAAGGGAAACCTAGTTTATTTCAGTTCGGTGTTGCCCATTATGTAGTTGTAGGTATGCATTAAAAAGTAAAATAGCATTCTTTTTCTGTTAGAAATGGGCAAAATTACCTAAAGTGCCAATAATTGGAGGAGTGCCAACGATTGGGTGGTTTACCCTATCTGTAATTTGACAGAGAAGCTCCACTGAATGAGTGGCACCTTTGCCCAACATGCGTTGTTTGAGATAGAAAAGGAGAGGGTGGGATTGAGTTTCAGAACACACGCCGTGATATCCTACTTCCTACTAATATTATAAATGTGAAAGTTTGTGAAATGTTTGTTACTCAATCACGCTCTAACGGCTGATCGGATTGGGCTGAAATTTGGTACAGAGACAGCTTATAGTCTGGAATAACACATAGGCTACTTTTCATCTCGGAAATATGTTTCCACGGGAAGCGGGAACGGGTATCGAAATTCAGGTAGGTGAAGCCGAGCATCATCTAGTGTTCGATAGAATGCAGCCAAAGACGTTATACCTAGTTCTAAGCTGGGCCACTGGGCGTCTGTTACCTGATTACAATCGACAATGCGAATAGCACGTCTTTGCATAGCGTCGAGCGTGTCCTGTAAGTACCTAGGTACCTCTCGAAGTCATCATCCCCCAGGAAATATAGTGTGTATCTATATATTCTTAAAGTTGCGTTTACGTATAGCTTGGCAAAAGTCTAGAAGTAGAAACTGAACTAATATTTTGCAGGCTGGTTATATTGTCAAAAAGCTGCCAATACATGTCTGTCAATGAATGACGTTACTGCTCGTTCGCTCTAACTTTGCCGCTCGGCTCCATACTAAAGTCGAATTTTTAATTAGACGAAGTAAATTGACAGCAACTAATGTCACTTCTTCATACAATGTTGCGTATTTTCTATGACGAAGTGACATTAGCTACTGTCAATTTACTTCGTATAATTAACAATTCGGGTATACGCCTCTACGCCAGCGGCAAAGTTAGAGCGAACGGGTAGTACACAATTTGATTGGTGTTTTATTCGCGTTCTTTTTAACGGGTTGCCATATGAACAGCACAGTGGCTCCTCGATTATTTTGTTCTCTTTTTTGGCAAGCTGTACCGAATAGTTGAACGCCCCCACATTGTCCCCTTAGCCCCTTTTCACACGTACCGGTTGCCGGGTATCCGGCAGGCGGCGAAGTGTATGGCCATGTACTATAGCTTTCACACGTACCGGCGTGATTTGCCCGGTAATGCCATACCGCCGGGTACGCGGCAACCGGTACATGTGAAAAGGGGCTTAGAAATGGAATTGTAAGGGGACTACATTAGCGGGGAAGGGGGGCGGGGGTGTCTAAAATCGAAAATTTCGTTACCTACGTAATGTTAAGAAGTCGTTTAAATAAATATAGGTACTAATATGTCAGCACATGTTATCTTCTATTCTTATCTAGCCTAGTTTTTATTAAATGAAATGAAAACTGTTTAAGTTCAGTTCTTATTTCATGAAATACTAAATTCAACACAAAAGTTATTTTTAAAAGGTAAGTCATAAAGCAAACACCGTTTAGATCTATATTTTTGATCTGTATTTGAAATATTGACAAATATTTGCGATAAAACATTATCTTACTAATATTATAAATGCGAATGTTTGTGAGTGTGGATGTTTGTTACTCTTTCACGCTCAAACCGCTGAACGAATCGGGCTGAAATTTGGTACGGAGATACATTATAGTCTGGAATAACACATAGGCTACTTTTTATCCCGGGAATAAGTTCCCGCGGGAACAAATTTTACGCGGGCGAAGCTGCGGGCATCAGCTAGTATTTGATACATGTTACACAAATTCTAGAATATTTAAGAGAATGGAATATATCTTTAAGCTTTTTCATACCAAGACCTGAAATTAGCAATGGAAATAAAAAAACTGCTTTTAAGACTGTAGATTTCTGAGGTTTTAAGGATGTGTATGTATAGTTTTATGTGAAATAAATGTTAATTGAGTTTGAATTTATCTCCGTCTCAGATATTGGTATCAAAAAGTAGAAGCATACGAAGTATTTCTATCTTAAAATATATTAAATTTAGCCTACGGCAGCTAACAACAGTTGTGCCACATCTTCTCGTGGCGATCGGGCAGCTAATTGCATCGTGACTCCACTACCAGTTGCAGCAAGTCTCGCTCGCATCATAACAGGAGCCCCACCTCTAAATATACCACTTCCTCGTACATCCTTCACAGCCTCACCAGCAATGGCTGATTTAGGAAGGCCTAGATGCTCACACACAGCTTTTGCAGCCTCATTTACATCACTCTGAGGCAAAACGAATGTATCACTGGCTTCTGGCACATTCACAGCCCTGTCCCACATCTGTTCCCATTCTTCGGAACCGGCTCTCGCTCTTATTTGATCTGCGCAAGTCATTTCAAAGTCTTCCAACGGATACGAGTCAGCGTAACCGTCACCGGGGTCTGGTTGTCCAGTTGTGGGATCACAATCGCGGACTACAAATTCCAAAGTCGGCACAAAAGTACCTAAGCTGTCCAGGAAAGCACATGGATATTCGACTATGACGATTACCGATCCAGGTTTGTCGTACGCCAGTTTGGAATGTGGTTGGACAGATTTCACTTCATATTCTGGTGGAACTTCCAATTTGACTTGAACATGTTCGAGTAGCTGGTCACTCAGAGTGTTTAGACACTCGAATTGCAAGACAACGTGTCTAGCGTACACGTGTTTGACAAGCCGTACTCTATATTCGGTTTCGGCTTCAGTCAAATCGATAGGAGGACAACTTTTGAACATAGGACCAAGACGTTCAATGCCAGGAACCTGGGTTAACAGGTTGGTATATATTTCTTCCATGGTCCTGACAGGTTTTCTCACTTCTATTTCGACGATAGGCTCCTTGTTCTCTTTAACTTCTTCCTCAGCGGGCACAGTCAAGATGTTGAAAGGCTCCTCTGGAGTAGTTGCCAAGTGATCTCTTAGAGCCTTTTCGAGCAACACAGGATTTGGTTTGGCAACATTTACAATGTAGTCATTGATCAGTTGTGGATCACCTGTGTCTAGAATTGCGCTGTAGTATATAGCTCGGTCTCTAACCTCGTCTTCTTCGTCCAGTTGACAGCGAGCGAGAAGTACTCTAATATTTGGCAGGAGTTCAGGTCTTTGAGCTCCGAACTGCGCTACAGCAGCCACAGCCGCTGCACGGACAGGTCCGGACTCTAGAATAACTCTGTTATAAATGAACCTGATGTATCTAGATGGTTGACGGGATTTAGGCCCTTCTCTGCCCAACAAGTGTAGAATTCTAACCGCCAAAGCAGTATGCTCGCAGTCCTCGATGAACTCGCACAAATGAGCCAATCCAGTTTCCTTAGCTTCAGGATTTTCTTCCACCAATGCGATGATAGCGTCTGCAATGGCTGCTTTATACTCAAGCCCACCTTCATCGCGTAACATTCCTGCCAAAAACGCTGCTAAAGACTGATGTTTCCTTGGGAATGTTGTGCAAAGACGCCTGATAGCGCGTACGACAACTATTTTGAATTCATCCGAAATTTCAGACACAAAACTGGAAATCTGCTTCATAAGTCTGTCAACCGAACTCTCTGCGCCAGTTGCCAGCAAAGTGGTAACTGCTAACGTCGCTACGGACCTGTTAGGATCAGAAATAAGATTTTCCAAGTCAACAGCACAAGCTGCGACTGCAGTAGGATGTTTAGCAGTTAGTCTAGCAAGAGTCCTAGCGCCTGCTAATCGGAGTGACGCCTTCGAAGATCCACAGAATAATTGCAATACAGACACAGCTGGAGCTAAATCTCTAGTAGTTTTTCTCAAGTTGACAATCGCATGGGCGGCTTCGTAGATGACCATTTCGGACTTGTGTCTGAGACAGCACTCAATGAATTCGATGTACGGTCTGGCTGCATCGGAATCATCATCTTCTACGAGTTGGGCAGCTAAGCGAATCAAGAGGCAGAGTGCGTAGGGGGATTTAAGAGGCGACCCAGCAAGACGCGTCACGAGTTTGACAGTAGATAGTTTGTCGTTCTTTCTGGAACCAGCAACGACTCCTAAAGCATGGTAAGACACCATAGCATTGTCGGAGCTGATGGCTTCCTGAAACAAGGGAAAAAAAACATTAATATTTATTTGTTAGTACCGTATATACTGGTAGAATTTATAGTCGTTCTGGACCCAAAAGGGGGTTACTCAGAATCAATCATGGAACAATTATGGGGGGTCAAAAGTGTTGTACAGGCTATAATAAAAAAAAAACTTTTGTGTTATCATTTTCACTCGTTCGAGTTGAAACATTAGTAGCGCTTCGATTATTCATTGACATTCTTCAGTGAATGAAACGCCGGAACATGTGATTAGTTCATTGACCGAAAGCATTCGATTCGATTAATAAAGGACTCCAATTTCTCTTCATACTCAACACGGGCGGCTTAGGGCCGTCGGAAATACTTTAGTATTGGGCTGTTTTCGCGGTTAAACGATAAATTAATAAGGTCTATTGTACTAATAGGTACTAATAGGTAACGAAAATAAACGCGAACAAAATAATGAACTTAAATCTAGACCTACCTATTTACAGTTTATTTACGCTACCGAGTACCCCGGCGACTGCTCAAAATGGAGTCCAGAACTTATGATACATAAACGGGCACGTTTTATGTTATTGCCTTCACTATTTCAAAGGCCAACAGTCCGGAAGGGTCCACTCTATCACACTGCGTAATTCGTAATTCATCACAAGTTTCCTACTTCAGGAGTACGAAACTCATGATGTGCAACAGCCGAACAACCCCCCAAAGAAGCGGGCTAGCATCCAAACCCCTACATGAAGCCGCAGTGGTAGCCAAGATTTGTTGGGAATCCTGGGAGTCATCCTTACGAGGGCTTACCCGGCGGGACTCCCAACCGTAGGCATAGGTACGGAACGTGTGGTTTTTAGTCGGTAAGTGTCCGGCATAGCATCCATGTAGGATTTTCCTCACGTTAACTACTAAACACGCACTGTTCGTTTGAATATTTCGCACTGAATGACGACGACTCATTTTCGAAAATCGTAACGAACGATCTGTCTGCGCGGGAGTCGCGGCGTTACTGCGCGCCGCCGCGCCGCCGAGCGAGCGGCCGAGCGCGTTACGTACCTACAAGACGTAACTAGTCGAGTACCTACGTTACTTGGCAACGGGTCCACGTGGACTGCGGTGGGATCATGCGTGTGATTGGTCGAATTTTCCCGACGCGGCAGCTCGTCTTAGTGATTGGAACGTTAAACATTGAATGAAAAATTATAGTAGAAAATAGTAGTAAGCGTATTCCGTGAAATTTAAAGGAATAACCACAAGTTCTCATTTTGACTTCGGCAAACGATATAAATTTTGACATTTTCGTAATTTTTTTTCGTTGATTTTCAAATTGACAGTGCCGATCGGTTCTGTTATCGAAACTGTGCCTAAACCTTTTCGTTCCAGAACGACTATAAATTCAACCAGTATACATGTCCCATTATTTCTTTTCGGCAAATAATAATTAAGCAAAATATAACTCTTAAAATGGCGAACAATGACACATTATTACGCCTCTGTAACAGCGTGGCGACGTCTTATTATAACAACGACGGACGCCTTTTATAAGAGCGTCGCGACGCGTATGGTAACAGCGTTGTGTAGCCTTTTATAAGAGCGTCGCGACGCGTATGGTAACAGCGTTGTGTAGCCTTTTATAAGAGCGTCGCGACGCGTATGGTAACAGCGTTGTGTAGCCTTTTATAAGAGCGTCGCGACGCGTATGGTAACAGCGTTGTGTAGCCTTTTATAAGAGCGTCGCGACGCGTATGGTAACAGCGTTGTGTAGCCTTTTATAAGAGCGTCGCGACGCGTATGGTAACAGCGTTGTGTAGCCTTTTATAAGAGCGTCGCGACGCGTATGGTAACAGCGTTGTGTAGCCTTTTATAAGAGCGTCGCGACGCGTATGGTAACAGCGTTGTGTAGCCTTTTATAAGAGCGTCGCGACGCGTATGGTAACAGCGTTGTGTAGCCTTTTATAAGAGCGTCGCGACGCGTATGGTAACAGCGTTGTGTAGCCTTTTATAAGAGCGTCGCGACGTCTGGTATAAGAACATCGCGACGCCGTATAGCAGCGTCGCACGCCTTTTGCTGCGATGCTGTTATTAAAGGCGTCGCGAACTCGCGACGCTGTTATAAGACGGCGGAAGCTGTTATGAAATGCGTCCCACGGTGTTGTAAAAGGCGTCAGTAGCTCTTAAAAACGCATCAGACACTCTTATAAAAAGCTTCACTACGCTGTTATAAGGCGTCGTGATGCTGTTATAAGACGTCCGACGCTGTTATAATAAGCGCGTAGCGACGCTCTTATAAAAAGCTGTACTACGCTGTTATAAAAGATGTCCGACGCTGATATAAAACGAGTCACGACGCTATTATAAACGGGTTGCGACGCTGTTACAAAAGGCTGCCAAAAAGAAATAAAGGACATGTGTTACCTTGATTTTTCAAAATAAAAAGATCTTCTATAAGCATAACCTACTCAGAAAATAAAAAGTGGGATATGTTTGTATGGAAAAAGTGCTGCCCATTTTCTTTTCTTTTCTTTTGTAAAAATCACCCGACGCTGTTATAAAAGGCGTCCGAAGTTGTGATAATAAGGCGGCCGCCTTTATTAAAGGCGTCGCGACGCTGTTAGAAGGCTTCTGTGGCAAAATTATTGTACATAAATAGAGCACAAAAAAATTTTAACAAAAAAAACCGACTTCAAACAAAAACTAAAAATTGAAAAATAAAATTAACATAGCACAAAGTAATAGGTAATATTTAGATTTATCAGATTTTATTGATTGTGATACTGAAATCGGCGCCAAGTAAAACTATAGGTTTAGGTAGGCCTTATTAATCTCTCATAGAAATATTGGCACGACTTCAGTATTACAATCAATAATCCTACTAATATTATAAATGTGTAAGTTTGTGAAGATGTTTGGATGTTTGTTACTCAATCACGCTCTAAGGGCTGAACGGATTTAGCTGAAATTTGGTACAGGGATTGATAGTAACCTGGAATAACACATAGGCTACTTTGAATCCCGGGAATATGTTCCCATGGGAAGTATTCAGTATTCAGTATTTTATTTGCCATTCCACAGTACATACATGGTGATAGATGTCAATTTAAGTTACAATTTGTTCAGTGTGGACCCTGTTAGGGCGCAGCAATATAATATAAAATTGAATTTAATATACATATAACAAATTCGAATTGTCAAATAAATTATAGTCAAAAAACAAATTTAACAATTAAAATTAAAATTTAGATTAGGCAGTCAGTAACATAAAGATTAATGCTGTCAATCATTTAAATAAGTAAATACATTTTGCATACATCATCAATTTCCCAATGTTTTTATATTGTCATAATAAATTAAAATTAATACAATTTAATAAGTATTTTAAATTGTACACTATAATATATCACACTATCATCTTTCTTATAATAAGTAAATAAATTCGAATTATCACATCTTAATATTTTACATTAAGTGCACTATAAATTCCATTCTTAGAATCTCAACACTTTATATGAAAAGCATTTATTCAGGCAGTCAATAATATAGAATCATTGCTGTTATTTACAAAAAATTGCATTGCATGTACATACCTATATTACATTATTCTAATACCCATTTTATCTCCATTCACTTATCATAAAAAGCATTAATTCAGGCAGTCAATAATATAGAATTATTGCTAATATTTATAAATTGCATTGCATGTACATACCTACTTTACATTATTCTATATACCCATTTTTACCTCCATTCACTTTATATAAAAAAAAAAGGATTAATTCAGGCAGTCAATAATATAGAATCATTGCTGTTATTTATAAAATTGTGTTGCATGTACATACCTACATTACATTATTCTATATACCCATTTTTATCTCCATTCACTTTACATAAAAAGCATTAATTCAGGCAGTCAATAATATAGAATTATTACTGTTATTTATGCGTTGCATGTACATGCCTACTTTACATTATTCTATATACCCATTTTTACCTCCATTTAAATCATTATTTTAAGGTTCTACATAAATTACAAATCAATTTATTTGTCTTTTAGATATTCATCTATGCTATAATAACATTTCTCAATTAAAAAGTAGGAACGGGTAACAAGTTTTGACGCGGGCGAAGCCTAGTATCTAATAAATCTAAATATTACCTATTACTTTGTGCTAAGTTAATTTTATTTTTCAATTTTTAGTTTTGGTTTGAAGTCGGTTTTTTTTTGTTAAAGTTTTTTTTTCATTATTTTTAGTGACGGGTAGACTGAAATTGTATCTATCTAGGGGTAATGTTCTCCCGATACAAATTAATCAAGCCCAAACATAAGGTAACTGCTGTAAATCGTGAAGAAATTCCCTATATGGGACCACATGGGAAGCACCAGCTTTCAAATAAAAAAAGAATCATCAAAATCGGTTAACTATTTCAAGCGATTTGCCGGTAACATACATAAAAAAAAATACAGACAAATTGAGAACCTCCTACTTTTATGGAAGTCGGTTAAAAAGAAAACCCGCCGAGATTTTTGCCAGTTCTTCTTAAGCGGGCCGCGTTCCGAACTGGTGGTAATGACTTTGCTTTGTATTCATTGACGTGTCGCCTATGTATAAAGGCGTCACGACTCTGTTTATAATAAGCGTCGCGAAGCTCTCATTAAAGGCGTCACGACGCTGTTACAAAAGGCGTGCGACGCTGCTATACCAGGCCGCCTGGTCCAGGCGTCGCGATGTTCTTATACCAGACGTCGCGACGCGTATGGTAACAGCGTTCTGTAGCCTTTTATAAGAGCGTCGCGACGTCTGGTATAAGAACATCGCGACGCCTGGACCAGGCGGCCTGGTATAGCAGCGTCGCACGCCTTTTGTAACAGCGTCGTGACGCCTTTAATGAGAGCTTCGCGACGCGTATTATAAACAGAGTCGTGACGCCTTTATACATAGGCGACACGTCAATGAATACAAAGCAAAGTCATTACCACCAGTTCGGAACGCGGCCCGCTTAAGAAGAACTGGCAAAAATCTCGGCGGGTTTTCTTTTTAACCGACTTCCATAAAAGTAGGAGGTTCTCAATTTGTCTGTATTTTTTTTTATGTATGTTACCGGCAAATCGCTTGAAATAGTTAACCGATTTTGATGATTCTTTTTTTATTTGAAAGCTGGTGCTTCCCATGTGGTCCCATATAGGGAATTTCTTCACGATTTACAGCAGTTACCTTATGTTTGGGCTTGATTAATTTGTATCGGGAGAACATTACCCCTAGATAGATACAATTTCAGTCTACCCGTCACTAAAAATAATGAAAAAAAAACTTTAACAAAAAAAAAACCGACTTCAAACCAAAACTAAAAATTGAAAAATAAAATTAACTTAGCACAAAGTAATAGGTAATATTTAGATTTATTAGATACTAGGCTTCGCCCGCGTGAAACTTGTTACCCGTTCCTACTTTTTAATTGAGAAATGTTATTATAGCATAGATGAATATCTAAAAGACAAATAAATTGATTTGTAATTTATGTAGAACCTTAAAATAATGATTTAAATGGAGGTAAAAATGGGTATATAGAATAATGTAAAGTAGGCATGTACATGCAACGCATAAATAACAGTAATAATTCTATATTATTGACTGTCTGAATTAATGCTTTTTATGTAAAGTGAATGGAGATAAAAATGGGTATATAGAATAATGTAATGTAGGTATGTACATGCAACACAATTTTATAAATAACAGCAATGATTCTATATTATTGACTGCCTGAATTAATCCTTTTTTTTTATATAAAGTGAACGGAGGTAAAAATGGGTATATAGAATAATGTAAAGTAGGTATGTACATGCAATGCAATTTATAAATATTAGCAATAATTCTATATTATTGACTGCCTGAATTAATGCTTTTTATGATAAGTGAATGGAGATAAAATGGGTATTAGAATAATGTAATATAGGTATGTACATGCAATGCAATTTTTTGTAAATAACAGCAATGATTCTATATTATTGACTGCCTGAATAAATGCTTTTCATATAAAGTGTTGAGATTCTAAGAATGGAATTTATAGTGCACTTAATGTAAAATATTAAGATGTGATAATTCGAATTTATTTACTTATTATAAGAAAGATGATAGTGTGATATATTATAGTGTACAATTTAAAATACTTATTAAATTGTATTAATTTTAATTTATTATGACAATATAAAAACATTGGGAAATTTATGATGTATGCAAAATGTATTTACTTATTTAAATGATTGACAGCATTAATCTTTATGTTACTGACTGCCTAATCTAAATTTTAATTTTAATTGTTAAATTTGTTTTTTGACTATAATTTATTTGACAATTCGAATTTGTTATATGTATATTAAATTCAATTTTATATTATATTGCTGCGCCCTAACAGGGTCCACACTGAACAAATTGTAACTTAAATTGACATCTATCACCATGTATGTACTGTGGAATGGCAAATAAAATACTGAATACTGAATACTGAATACTTCCCATGGGAACATATTCCCGGGATTCAAAGTAGCCTATGTGTTATTCCAGGTTACTATCAATCCCTGTACCAAATTTCAGCTAAATCCGTTCAGCCCTTAGAGCGTGATTGAGTAACAAACATCCAAACATCTTCACAAACTTACACATTTATAATATTAGTAGGATTATTGATTGTAATACTGAAGTCGTGCCAATATTTCTATGAGAGATTAATAATGCCTACCTAAACCTATAGTTTTACTTGGCGCCGATTTCAGTATCACAATCAATAAAATCTGATAAATCTAAATATTACCTATTACTTTGTGCTATGTTAATTTTATTTTTCAATTTTTAGTTTTTGTTTGAAGTCGGTTTTTTTTGTTAAAATTTTTTTGTGCTCTATTTATGTACAATAATTTTGCCACAGAAGCCTTCTAACAGCGTCGCGACGCCTTTAATAAAGGCGGCCGCCTTATTATCACAACTTCGGACGCCTTTTATAACAGCGTCGGGTGATTTTTACAAAAGAAAAGAAAAGAAAATGGGCAGCACTTTTTCCATACAAACATATCCCACTTTTTATTTTCTGAATAGGTTATGCTTATAGAAGATCTTTTTATTTTGAAAAATCAAGGTAACACATGTCCTTTATTTCTTTTTGGCAGCCTTTTGTAACAGCGTCGCAACCCGTTTATAATAGCGTCGTGACTCGTTTTATATCAGCGTCGGACATCTTTTATAACAGCGTAGTACAGCTTTTTATAAGAGCGTCGCTACGCGCTTATTATAACAGCGTCGGACGTCTTATAACAGCATCACGACGCCTTATAACAGCGTAGTGAAGCTTTTTATAAGAGTGTCTGATGCGTTTTTAAGAGCTACTGACGCCTTTTACAACACCGTGGGACGCATTTCATAACAGCTTCCGCCGTCTTATAACAGCGTCGCGAGTTCGCGACGCCTTTAATAACAGCATCGCACGCCTTATAACAGCGTCGCGACGCCTTTTATCAAAGTGTCGGGCGTTTATTAAGACAACGGCGGACACCTTATTACAACAGCGTCACGACGCCTTTTATGACAACGTCGTGACGTTTTATAATATTGTGAAAATAGCTACATACAAGATAAATTTTAACAAATTACTGTAATCAACTAAGTTAGGGTTTGCAAGTCTAAATCTATGATTCTTTTTCTTCTTGCCTGTTTGTTTGTTTGTTCGGGGTTGGAGTAAATTTCTTTGGCTTCATCATAAATTGTACAATTTTGTTTTTTTGGTATCTTCAATATTGCTGTAGTTTCATCAAAATTGGTTCAGCGGATATGATAATACAGCTTGACCTAGGTTTTACTAGAAGCCCTGTATGTTGGACAGATCCAAATTGTTTGATTATTAGTTAAAATCACCTCACGAACAAAGTTGCAGGCAACATTGAAAGCCTCTGTATTATTAGCACTGAAGCAATAACTACAAAAACACATTTTAACACACTTTGACTGCCTCTGTGGTGCAGTCCGTAGTGATACCGCCTGCGGTGCTGGAGGTCTTCGATTCCCACCGGAGACAAATATTTGTGTGACCCATAAATGTTTGTCTCAAGAGTCTGGGTGTTTCTATGTTTTGTATGTATGTATTTAAAAATTACTAATATCCGTGGTCTGATACCCATAACACAAGCAGGTTATTCCTAGCTCTTTATTTTTTTTTACGTGAGGGAAAATCCTCATGGATGTCATGCCGGACTCCTACCGACTAAAAAACCTCACGCAACGCCCAACACCCTATGGTTGTGAGCCCCGGGTAAGCCCTTGGAAGGATGTCCCAGGACAGGTTATTCCTAGCTTACTTTGGGATCAGATAGCGTTGTGTAAAATGTAAAAAACAAAAACATTTTAAGGCCTTTTACAAGTTTTAGGCTGAAAGATGCTCTGGGGATATCCTTCCAAGGGTTTACCTGGGGCTCCCAATCATAGGCAGTAGGTAGGGAATGTGTGGTTTTTAGTTGGTAAGAGTCATAGTCATATAATTCATAACTAATAATCTTCACATATAAAAAAAAAAAGGAAGCTGAAAGGTTTATGTATGATTGAATTGATATCGGTACAGATAGTCGGTAATGATACGCTGGAGGTCGTGGGTTCGATTCCCACCGGAGACAAATATTTGTGTGACCCATAAATGTTTATCTCAAGAGTCTGGGTGTTTCTATGTATAATAATTATGTATGTATTTAAAAGTATATAAGTATTAATATCCGTGGTCTAATACCCATAACACAAGCAGGTTATTCCTAGCTTACTTTGGGATCAGATAGCATTGTGTGAGATGTCTAGGTACTACCTAAATATCTAAAAAATAACAGATTCTCAAATTTATAAATGTCATCTTTCAGTTTGTCACTATTTTAAGAAATAAATATATTAATAGGTGTTGATACTTTATTTATAGGGCCATGTTGCTACAATGTTTATCAAACCTTGATGTACACTTGGAAAACTATTCTGAAGTAGTTCTCTCAAGTATCAAGGATCAATCTATTACACAATAAAATAGTGGAATATAAGTACAAGTGGTTCTAGTATGCCACTATATGCCAACTCTGAGATTGTAAATTACCTACCTAGTTAATATTTTCTTCGGTAGGACTTCGGATTGTCCTCCCACGATTTAAGGGCTGGGAGGTGGTGGGGGGGAGGGGGGAGGGGGTGTAGAACCCCCCCCTTGAAGGAAAAGTTGCGGACGCCCCCCCTTTTTGAGTTACGATTTTTTTAATATTATAACCTAACTTTCGCATTTTCTTGGTCTGAAATTGTTATAATAATATTATAAAGGACACCTCTGGCGCTCGGCGGCCGCTGCCGCGGCACGCTCGCTTCGCTCGCTCGCCGTCGCGCGTCAATGGTCACAGTTCCAACCTAACCTAACCAACAGTAGTTGGATAATCAACAATAGTTTGGCTAAAAGGCTGAAGTTAAAGGCCATAAAATAAGTATTACAAAAAAAAAAATAACTGTCAGACAGTGACAGTGACAGCGCGTCGACGGCGTTTTACGTTTAATTTTACATAGCGACAATAGTCGGTAAATTATTGTCAGAATACATTTAAGTAATAGCATTAATTTATGTCAACGAAATATATGTATTATAATAAAATATGCATAAAATTTTACGTAGTCACTGAATATACCTATTTATTTCATTATTAAATGAAGTTAAACATTTTAGTGCGTAAACCATATGTAAAACGAAACGTTTAATGACGAGCCGAATGTCAAAAGCATTGAGAGTGTAGGTATTCTGTGCTCAAAAGTGACAATTTTTGGTGAATTTTTATGATTTTCATTATTTTTTTTCTCGTTAACCATTAATCTCCGCAAGTTAAAACTTCGTGTGGCGGCTTCTAATAATATTAGCTTTGTGTTAAAAAAATATGAACCCCAAACTCGTGGGAGGACAATCTAAAGTTAAGCCTTTTCTTCTACAAATCAAGAATTTGCAAAATTATTGCTTTTGTGCAAGAATTTATTAGAAAATGATATGATGATACTAACCTGAGCTTCATTGGCCCACCGGCGTACTAAATCTGGTGCAGTCGAAGACAAATGCAAAGCAGATACCAACGCAGCAGAGCTAACAGCGGGATTCTTATCAACAATAGCTTGCTTCATGTATCTCTCAATAGCTTGCAGCATAGTACTGTCTGTAATGCTACATAATGCTCGTATAGCCGCCGCACGGTACAAATCCTCCTTCCCAGTCATATCTTTAGTCAAAGAAGATGTAACTATGATGACATCTTGAGCCAAAGTACTCAACTCTTTGATGCAAAGGTACACCATCCTTCTCAACATAACATCCTTAGATTGGAACAGTTTTGTAGTCGCAAAGAAAGCTTCTGTCGCCTCTTGAGTAGTAAACTTCTCCCCCTGGTTCAATAAATACAGAATTTTCGTCAAAATCAGCGAACATTTTCGAGGATTTACAGGCGTCTGGTTGAAGTAGCGCGCCTCTTGTAAGACGCTGGTTTTATCTAAATTTTGATAGGGGTTGCCTCCACTGTCTTCTTCTTCCTTTTTGTCACGTTTAAAGCTCATTTTGAGCTTTTTATTCGTGAGAAGAAAATTATATGGTGCCGACGAATACAGTTTACACGTCACTTGTTTGATGTCAGCGACAACGACAACCATGGTGATATCACTTAGAACTGAGCATTGAATTATAATGTAACCAACTTACGTAGGTTCTCAACGTTGCAGTTACATTGAGACTTGTCATGATATTTAATTTCGTTTCATTATAACGTAAGAGTTTCCAGAAACACGTGGTAGTTGGCGCTGTATGCAATTTAAAAAAATCTATTATTTTAGTTAAAAATTCACAACTAGATGGCGCTGTGCCTTTTTTTAAATCGCGGTATGGTTTTGTTACATAGGGTCATATAAGTAAGACTACTTTTCTGCCCAAGGTTGTTTATTATTACTTTTTACGATCTTAAAACTATTTTTTCTAAAAGACTAAAAGATTCAAGTTTACTTAAATATATTTGTTACACTCGATTATTCTTTCATGGCCGCGCAGTCAGAAAGTTTCTTGTAATAGCTGCTTGGCACCGCTGGTGTCGTCACATAGTCGAGTGACGTCTCTATCTCATAATATACAAATGTACTCTGTGACGACAACTAAACGCATTGACAACATCAAAAAATAATGTCAGGCTGTCAAAAGTGCTCATTCCGTTGCGTTATGTTATGCTGTTAATGTATTGCGATAGATATGGGCGTAATACTTTTTAAAGAATGATTTTGTGAGTGATTTGGAACGAAAATGTTTAAGGATAAAATTTACGATTATTGGTTCCACATCTCTCATCATAATGGTGTTGTTTATATTTAAGTTTAGCCCGTCCGTCCACAGATATTTCTGGTTGTAAATGTGCATAGTTGATGACAGCATACCAGATGGCGCCCTGCCCTCGTCTCCACCTGTGCGGAACTAATTCCCGGAACCCGGGATAAAAAATAATGTTTGTGTTATTCCAGACTATAGTCTATCTCGTTAGCAAATTATGGCCAGACCCGTTCAACAGTTAAACCGGGAAAGAGTAACAAACATCCACTAGTCCATACACACTCACACACTTTCGCATTTATAACATTAGTAAGATTAATAATTGGTGCTTGTGTCTACAAATTATGATTAATATCTATTGTGAATTAACAAAATCCTTATACATTCATCGCAATCTGAATCCCTATTCACTGGAGTTTTGAGGATGGGCTGTTCCCAAATAATTCCTCACTATGATGAAGCTCTAGCAGCCCCACGGACTTTAGAGATCACTGCAGTAGGCAACTTTTGATGTGGCAGGTTCTGAGATGGGTGACCACTTTGTGACGTGTCCTCCAGAATAGTAAGTACCCCTTTTGGGAATAAATGCGTGACTCTGATATCCATTGAACGTACTATTATTACAATGTATAATCCCCCGGGCCCCGTGAGGTGACAGGATCATGTGTTGCGACGGGTAAGAATACAAAATGTCGCCACCCCTATACATCCCGAGGGTGTCGTAAGAGGCGACTAAGGGAATACTTTCGCTACAAGATCCATTGCGTAAAGAAGGAAAACTGGAAATGAAACCCGGTTGTCAGTAAAATGACAATCGTTAGGTATGTAAGCCAAGTTGAAGGCCTTAAGAGTCTGTATGACGCCAAATGGACTATTACCTTGATCTAGATCTCAGGACTCGTGAGGTCTAATGAATTAAAATTTTAACACAGACAACGTCAGTTCATAAACTAAAAACGCACTAGGCTAAAAACACGATTGCTGATAAAATCCTCGATAGATTTTTGTGTTGAAAATACCTCGATTTCTTGAAATTTTAACCTAGATCTCATAAGTTTTAAGTTGTTTTTATAATATAAAATATTTATAAGAAAGACAATAGTAAAATCTTCATTTGCACTAGACCACTTTTTTAATATTGGTTGTAGTTTTTTTTTAATTAATTTATTTCGTTAAAAACGCACAAAAACCGATCGCATCTTTCTCTGTCTTGCACGCTAAAATGTATATCTTCTATCTTCTTTCAACAATTTGGCGTCTGGTAGGCTCTTAAGGGCGTCTTGAAAAATTTCAACTGCAGCCTGCAGTCTGCAGGTTGCGGCAACCTTCACCTGTTCATTTCAACACGGCGCGATAGGCTCACCACCTATTACGTGGGATATTTAACTATAAGGTGAAATGTGGGCGTATACCATAGTATACGCCCACATTTCATAAGGGGCAGGCAGAGGCATACCTCTGCCTGCCCCTTCGGGGATAAAGGCGTGATTATATGTACATACATACATTCATATATGGTCACGCCTTTATCCCCGATGGGGTAGGCAGAGGCATATTATATGCCCACATTTCACCTTTGTATAATTTGTCACAATCAATAGGTGGTGAGCCGTATTGCCGTGTTTAAATGGACAGGCGCAGGTTGTGACTGCCTGCTGTTGAAATAAAGCCTTTAACTTAGCTTAACGACTGCCATTTTACTGGCAACCGGGACCAACGGCTGAACGTGCTTTCCGAAGCACGAAAACGCTTAAATAAATGTCACAAAGTGATCACTTGGATGGTCACCCATCCATGGACCGGCTGTGTGTATAAAGCAAGTGAAAGTTGCATACTGCAGTGATCGTTTACAGAACACTGAGTCCGTGGGGCCACGAGCGCTTCTATATGCGAGCGTGATTATATGTATGTATGTATAATATATTATCCGATGACATATATTCTACCGAGTCCGTAGTACCCATAGATCGATGATATTATCTCATTATACATCTATGTCTATATTATCTCAATGCTTGTATGTATCACCTATTACATATACTTACCTACATTAGACGTTACAAAAATGTGTGTGCTATCATCATCTAGCCCCCCTGCTTGGACACCCAAGAAGACCGCTTCCGACTCCTCAACTCCGCAGTCTAAATTTTTCTCTTCTCTGTCTCTCTCTCTCTCTCCAAATCTACAGTCTTCAGCATCTAGGAGTTGGGTGATTAATGTCGTGAGGAGATAAATAAAACTGGTTTAATATATTACATGTATATTTATTTATTTATCTTAAAACTAGCAGTGAGCAAATTTCATGCATTACCAAACTTAACTATATTAGGAACTATCACAGTACAAAACTAACCCCTTTTCTATATTCTAATTAAATAAAACCTTTTCCACGATTAGGTAATATTCTATTCGGGCAACCCTATTAAAGAAAAACAAAAATATGGTAGTAAAATATTAACCTTAACTTTAACACATAGAGCTGAAAATTATATGCTGCCATCTACAAGAGACATGTATTAGGTGTGTATTCGATTTTCAGTTTTATGTCTGTTATAAATAAGATTTCTAGTTCTTAATTATACATTTATGCATTTGGCACATAATTGTTTGCTTTTAAGGCGCGTACTGAAATTGCGAGGCATGCGTAGCAAACAAAATGGTTCGTCACGCATGCCTCAACCTGATGTCTGAGGCATACAATGGTACATTTATGTTTGTGTTCCGAACGACTCAATAAATGCTCTAGCTGAGCACGTAAACAACCACGCCTATGTCAAGAAATACACCTATTTTTGTCCATAGGTACGTAGCGCACTGACTCATCCAAGGTGGGCGACGGGATGCGACATAACCTATAGTCAAATTTTTAATTAGACGAAGTAAAGTGACAGCAACTAATGTCACTTCTTCATACAATGTTGATTAATTTCTATGAAGTGACATTAGTTGCTGTCACTTTACTTCGTCTAATTAAAAATTCGACTATAGTTAATCGTTGTCCAAGGTGAGCATAGGGATGCGACATTAAAGCGACGCACGGTGGATCCTGTTGTATGGGATGGTTGGTCAATATTATTTAACTACGTTCCGAGACTCAAGCTAAGCCTTAAAGGTGTATAATACATTCATACGTACCTAAATACATAAAATCACGCTTATTTCTCACTGGGGTAGGCAGAGACCACTGATTGCCACTTGTAACGCTCCCGGCAAACATCGTTCGCTTTCTTAACTTTCATAATTGTCTTTATTAAAGGTGTTTTGAGGCAAAACAACTTCATTAATGTCTTTATTACTCTATAAACAATTTAAATTAATATCACAATAAATGGATTTATGAAGGCTAGATTCTTTTAATCTGGTAAAATAATTTCTAACACCTCACTAGGAAGAGTAGTTTTATATTTTTTCACAACCCTTAAGCACGATACTACTGGATCCGAAAAAATTAAAAACAAGTAAAACACATTCGTTAGAGTGTCCTTTCTTGAAGTTTTACGAGAGTTAAATTAATAAAAAAAGATATGAGGCGCGTAGCTTTGCACCACGTTCTTCTTACTTTATTTCGCTGCAGTAAACATAGACAAAGTGGTTTGAGGAGATACTGCCTCTTGTTCATTTACTGTGGTTTTCGGTGATAGAATATCTTTTAATTTATTTAATTGGGAATGGTGGCCTTCAGTTTGAAAATACATTTGAGCAGAATAAAGAAGTTCACTGCCAGAACCGGACGCACGTAAAACTTCGGTCTTCCTACGCTTACTGCGGTCACTACACTGCTCAAAATCCTTCGGGGGCCTACCTGGGCTCACCCTTAGCTTAATAATATTTTTTTTAAAAATGCAAGTCTCATCTAGCTACGTTGAGTTATTTTTTACAAACCTTTCTTTGATTCTGTTCGACGATTGCCATTTTATTTTATAAGATTTTAAAAAAATATGCAATGTTTCTTTAAGGGAAGTTATATCTGAAGCGGGGCAGTTGGTTTCTGCAATAATTATCTCCTCTAATTTTAAAAATTTGCTATCTAATTTCTTGTATTGAATTAAAAACAATTTCTCACACAAATCTCTCCTTTTTACTGGATAATCCACTATTCCTAAGAAAAAAAAACGAAATAATAACCTATATAATTGGCTACAATACAACTCAAAACTATTCATTCATGTTAAAGACGAAAATTTTCACAGTTAAGTGTAATAACTAACCGAGACACGACTGGCTCATATTTTTAATCTACTACCGTGAAACTATAAACCACTGCCATTTGAAAAGGAGCATTTTGTCTGAACTTTTGAAATCAACTATATAAAATACACTAACCAACGAGTTACGGAGAACTAATTAGTACCCTGACAAAATGCACTTTTTCGAAAAAAAACAGTATCAAAACTGCACTTCTGAAGAAAAAGTGGTTTTTAAATAAAAATTTATTATGAAGAAGTAATTTATCGTGAAGAACTAAATTTATAAATTTTAAATACTGCATACCTTCAGCATCACTCATGATTTTTTTTATTAATTATACCCTGTTACTTTTAAAGTAATACAATGTTTCTATACTGCACCAACCTTAAAAAACGTAATTGACTACAAGGAAAATACAAATATAGTCAACTTTGTCGTATCATAAAAAGTATACTAGACAACCAATACTACTTTAATTACATATAATAAATGTGGTATACCCTCTATTTGCTAAATCTATGAAAAAATATTATCTACCGGCATTTTTTTAATTTTCATTAATGACCAACCAGCTCATACTACAGGATCCAACGTGCGACGCGACGCTATGCGACCAACACTTATCGCGTCTCGATTCAGCGTGACAACATAGGCCACAATAGGCACAAAAACGACCTACTTGATATTTTCGTATGACGTTGTCGCGTTTGTGGTTTACCTATGACAACGTCTGACGCGACATTCGTGCCGACCATAACGGGCAAATACTCTCAGTGAGCACACATGTACACACATTCCGAGGCATGTGTGACGAGGCATTCGCGACAAATGTTTGCCTCGCAATGTCTGTACGCGGCTTTACCAACAAACACTCTAACCGATCTCATTTTTTTTTAAAGAAAGGTACCTATCTTAGGTAAAAAAATAAAAGATTATGATTTCAATTACAGAAGGAAACATTGAGATTGATATAAAATAAAAATGAAAGGCATTAAAACATAAATGCTTTAAAAAAATTCGTTTACACTTTGGCCACGTCATGTGATATTTTGTTATTATTTTAATTCAGTCTTTATTTAAATTGTTTTACCTTGTACCGATTAAAAATAGATTTTCATCGTTTGGATCTGTTAGAAAATAGTGAACACAGTTATTTATATATTTTTTTTTTATACCACTAAGGTGGCAGACAAGCTTACGGCCCACCAGAAGGACCGGTGGTCACCGCAGCCTATGAACGTTTGCAACACCAGAGGTGCCACACTCGCGCTGCCGACCCTGTAAAAACCTTCTAAGACCCCTTTTGAAGAACCCCATACTGTAGGCGTTTGGGAAAACCGTATTTGATAAGTAACGTATCTTACAAATTGATGAGCGCTGGCTGCACGCACGAAAAAGTGTCACGTTCAGATTGAGCCGAGCGTGCAAGCGAGATTGCGAAATAAGTCATAGAGAGGCACACATTGGATTAAGCGTTCGACTTGTAACGCATCTTTCTCTCTTCCAGTTGATTCGTTTATATTTTCTTGTAAAATTATCTTTACTTTATAGACAACCCACTTTTTTAAATCTAACAAGCAAAAGCAACTATGGTATCCGCAATACGAACTGGCACTTTGGGCCATAAATGTCACTTATTGTAGGGGTTGAACCATGTCGATAAAATATTTAAAAAAATTTCGATATGTCGTAATCTGATATTAAGTGGGTAATTTGCTTTTAGTTGTAAATATGATATTAATAGCAAATAAGAATTTTTATTAAATAATTAGCTAAATTTAAGCAATAAAAAAGTTAAAATTAGTAAATTTGAATTTTTTTTTGTTAGTTATTCACCTATTCAACCTTCCTTTTTAAATATATTTATTTAATTTAATACATTTGTCTTAATAAATCAATGCTGATATAAAAATAAATAAATAAATAAATAATATTTAAATTTTTCATTTCATTACTTTTGTCGATACTGATAAGGAATACGTAAAAGATTACCTGCACACTTAGATCATCTAACCACAGGATGCGCCTTACTTAAGCATTGTTTTCTGCCATTGCACATGACCATTTGGTCTTTTGGCTTTATGAAAAGCCTGTACATCAGTACATCATTTTATTTGATTAAACTAGTACAATACATTGTAGTTGACTGTACAATAACAATTAACACACAACAGCCATTACGCGTTTGTCGATTAATACATTTTTAAATGCAATGAAATTTTATATGTCTTTGTGTTTCCCCCTTCAATTGTATGAAAACTGGCAGAATATTTTTGTATGCGGTGGTTCGCAAAGGCTAGTCCCGTGTTATATGGTCTAAGCCTGCACAGCACTATGCGTGCGAGTCCCGCTCTATAAGACTGTGTAGGTGCGAAAGAGATAGCACGAATCCGATGATTTATGGCCCCACGTGCCAGTTCGTATTGCGGATAATATAAAAGCTTTTAGCTCTTGAGGTTTATAACCGATGAGTTAGGTATTCGGAGGCAAGTAAAGGGGACACTTTCTAAAACCACTTTTACCGAACACAATACCATTTTTTGCCCCGACGAATGCTGTAATTCCCATATTATTGCTTTTTGTGTGAAAATCTCTACAGATATCCAGATATCCTGCCGGACTCGAACTGATTAAAACCACTAGGTCCCTACCTATTCGTCTATCACCGAGAGTCCCATGTAACTCCTTGAAAGGATGTCCAGGATCTCCGGCAGACTGGATGCCACCGCGATCACTCAAATTGGTTCAGGTCCCCTATTTGGAGGTTTGCCTTGCAAATATGCCTTGCTTCAGTTAGACAGCACAGTTGGTAAAAAAGTCAAGAAATGGAGTTATTATTTTTTTATTTTTGCATGTCAACATTGTCAACGCGATGGAAGTCAAAAACACCGGCTCACCATTTTTTTTTCAACAGATCCGAAGCTTAAGTAATCTATTCATAAATCCTAACCTACAAAATTAGCTAGCCTTAATAAACGTTTCTCTTTCGAACGCTAATACATGTATTTTATTTTGGCTAACATTCTTACTTTTGAAGTGTAATATAGTTTTTAATTTATTATTATTTAGTTTATTCACGTATTTGTGTTTAGCGATTAAATAGAAACCGAATAGCAACATGGCTACAGATAAAACTGTTGATAATGGCGGGATTATTACTACGGTGAAGTACACCATCAATCTAATTCCTTCTGGGAGACCTTCTTGATTCTGAAATGAAATAAAAAAATATTATAATAGTTTGGCAGGAAAAGAGTACCTAGAAAATAATGGCGGCGCTACTATGCACTTCAATATGGTAACCCGTTAAAAAGAACCATCAATCAGTAAATATACATACATACATACATACACATATTATGGTCACGCCTTTATCCCCGAAGGGGTAGGCAGAGGCATATTATATGCCCACATTTCACCTTTGTATAATTTGTCCTACGTAATAGGTGGTGAGCCGTATTGCCGTGTTTAAATGAACAGGCGCAGGTTGTGACTGCCTGCTGTTGAAATAAAGCCTTCAACTTAGCTTAACGACTGCCATTTTACTGGCAAACGGGACCAATGGCTTAACGTGCCTTCCGAAGCACGGAAACGCTCAAATAAATGTCACAAAGTGATCACATGGGCGGTCACCCCTCCATGGACCGGCCATAGTGAAAGTTGCTTACTGCAGTGATCGTTTACAGAACACTGAGTCCGCGGGGCCACGAGCGCTTCCGTCCGAGTAAATATACAGTTGCCAATAAACGTCAATATAAACCACCAATCAAATTCCATTACATACATACATACACATGCTCACGCCTTTTATCCCCGAAGAAGGAGTTTTGTACCCACGTAGTAGGTGGTGAGCCGTAGGTATTGCCAGGTTGAAAATGGACAAATGCAGGTTGTGACTGACCACTGCAAAAATTCTTCAAGCTGCAAATACAGGCCTTTAACTTGGCTTAACGACTGCCATTTTACTGGCGACCGGGAGTAACCGCTTAACGTGCCTTATGAAGCACGGAAACGCTCGCAAATAAATGTCACAAAGTGGTCACCCCTCTAAGGATCGGCCACAGTAAATGTTGTTTACTGCAGTGATCGTTTACAGAACACGAAGTCTGCGGGGCCACGAGAAAAATTCGTAAGCTTGTCTGCTACCTCAGTAGTATATGAAGAAAAACATGGGTTAACGCGAAGTTGAAGGCCTTACCTACCTTTATGTAATTTCTTTACACTCTTGTACAGTAGTACCACGTTTATAAGTTACACCGATGTACCTGCGCAGAAGTCTCACATTTTAAACGCGCGAAAAAATCTTAACCAGTCACAACGCTCCACATAGACGCGCCAAACATGGCGCTTTGTTATTGGTTGCCGTCTGCGCGCCATGTTCGATGCCCGCAGCATCGCGGCGCAATGAGGAACAATGAGCGAGATAGCACTACTCTCTGGATTTATTGCATTTTCAATCTTAACGTAACTCAATTAAGTCGGTGTTTCAACAGCGTTGGCAATCTTTACTAGTCGGCGTTAGCTTGCCCTCTTCTGAGCAGGCGAAATTTGTCGATGCCACTTATAAACGTGGTTCACCTGTAACAGCAAATAACTTTTCAATATCTTTTCTATCCGTTTTAACACGACACAGCTTGAGCGGACCTTAAATCTATAATAGCTAGAATACTTACATATTCCCCCCAAAACAGTGGGAGGACTAGATTGGACAACTTAGAGAAGTCTGAGGCATACGCCGACATGTCGTACATCACTAAATTACTCTGCATTCTTGCGACCGCTCGGAATGGAGTGCCAGTGTACTGAAACAATACAAAATAGATTATTTTGGCATATTTTTATATAACGCCATCTAGCATTAAGAGCCTACCAGACGCCAAATTGTTAAAATAAGATAGAAGATATACATTTTAGCGTGCAAGACAGAGAGAGATGCGATCGGTTTTTGTGCGCTTTTAACGAAATAAATTAATTATAAAAAAACTATAACCAATATGAAAAAAATGTTCTAGTGCAAATAAAGATTTTACTATTGTCTTTCTTATAAATATTTTATATTATCAAAACAACTTATAACATACGAGACATAGCTTAAAATTTCACGAAATCGAAGTATTTTCAACACAAAAATCTATCGAGAATTTTATCAGTAATCGTGTTTCGAGCCTAGAGCGTTTTTAGTTCATGAACTGAAGTTGTCTGTGTTTAAATTTTAATTCAGCAGACCTCACGAGTACTGAGATCTAGGTCAAAGTAATAGTCTATTTGGCGCCATATTATTATGGACTCTTAAATAAATTAAGCTAGTATAAGTGTTGACATTTATACAGCTGATAAAAATACTTATAGAAATGTCAATAAATATCGCCTTTTTACACATACATACATAACATAACATCACGCCTGTCTCCCAACGGGGTAGGCAGAGGCTATGACTTTCCACTTGCTACGATTCTGGCAAACAACTTTCGCTTCTTCAACTTTCATAAGTGTCTTCATACATGCTCTTCGGTTAAGGGTACTCTTGACCTGGCCTTTTTTCAGAAGATTATCGATTTAATCGATATGAGTATGCCGAGGTCGACCCCTACCAGTTTGCTCATTCACTCTTGCTTCATAAATCTGTTTTGTCAGCCTATTTCCACCCATTCTCTCCACATGTCCAAACCATCTGAGCATCCCTTTCTCTATCTTAGTCACTACATCTTCTGTCATACCGCAATGTTCCCTTATCACACTATTCTTTACTTTATCCCTCAATGTCACTCCAGCTATACTTCGCAAACTTCTCATTTCCACTGCATTAATTTTACTTTCATGCTTCTCCTGCCACACCCTTGTTCCCCCTCGGGGTTTTAGGGGTCATGCGTTGCTTCTCATGGAGCTAACGTTACACCCTGAGGGTACAGTAGTGGCTTCTTCAATCAGATCCCTAAGATTCAATATCTTAGGGATTAACGAAAAAGCCCACATTAGGAGGAAGGGCATAACGGTACTCCGTTCGGTGAGCAGCCCGCCTGGGGCAGTACCTCCGCCCTGCAGAAGACCGCGGTAATAGTAGCCTGACTCCGGTTGGGTTATGTTCTCCGTCGGTTAGCAGGGTTCCAGAGCTCATTGGGGTGACTCTGTGCCGGTGACGGTGAGACCAGAGGCTTAATCTGTCTCCATTGGCGGATAGAGGCGCGGAATATTGGTACGGCGGTCAGGGAGACCCGGTGAAACGGTTGACCGCTGACCGCCCGCAGGCTGTACGGAACCCGAACCTGGGGATTACATAATCTCCGCCCCAGGAGGCTGAACCAGCAGCCTGTGTAAAGTCCCTGGTGCTGTGGTCGTGCCGGAGGAGGATACCGGAGTGGACGTGGCTACTGCATCGGGGGGGGACCGGGGGCCCTTCCGTACGCCGTGCCAATCTACCGCACTACCTCTGTCTGCCTTTGGTTAGTTAGAGTCTCACTTAGTCTCTTGCGCCACCGGCACACAGGCATCCCTTCACTTTTCTAACCCCCCTTTCTTAAAAAACATGGCAAGAAGAAGAAAAATAGAACGAGTATACACAGCGGCATCGTCGTCCACACTTTACATGGGCCTTTGCAACATCAGAGGTATGCATAAGAACCTCAATGTAGTTCACCAACATCTCGAAACTACGAAGCCGACTCTTCTTTTCTTGACGGAGACGCAGATCTCATGCCCGGGCGATACATCTTACTTAATGTACCCAGGCTATAAGCTTGAGTACAACTTCAGGCCGAAAGCCGGGGTATGTATGTACGTCCGTGATGATGTCTGTTGTCGCCGTCTTACAAGCCTTGAAGACAGGGACCTGTCTACGTTATGGGCGCGCGTGGATCACGGGGGCCACACCCGGATCTACGCGTGCGTGTACAGGTCTCACAGCGGTAACACGGACACAGTTCGCCTTTTTGACCACCTGCAACAATCGACTGACAAGGTGATTGAGCAGTATCCCACTGCGGAGATAGTGATTCTGGGGGATTTCAACGGTCATCATATTGACTGGTTGGGCTCCCGGATGACCGACTTTGCGGGGAAAGCTGCACACGAATTTGCCCTGACCTATGGGTTCTCCCAACTGGTTAAATCCCATACGAGGATACCAGACAAGGAGAACGAGCATAGTGCATTGCTGGACCTCCTGCTGACAACGCGTCCGGATGGATACAACGTCTCAGTGGATGCTCCGCTCGGATCGTCGGACCACTGTATCATTCGGGCGCATGTGCCACTCGCAAGGCCTGAACCACCTCGGCCCAAGGAGTGGCGACATGTGTGGCACTATAAGTCAGCAGACTGGGATGGACTGCGGGAGTTCTTCGCGTCGTACCCGTGGAGGCGGCTTTGTTTTGCCTCAGACGATCAGGATTCCTGCGCTGCAGCAGTCGCTGAGGGGATCTTGGAGGGCATGGAGTGCTACATTCCTAACCGCTGGATCCCTGTAGGAGCAAAAAAGCGACCGTGGTTCAATCGGCTCTGCAGAGAAGCTTTGATGCTGAAAGAATCTGCCTACAGAGCCTGGACCACGGCTCGTGCAAATTCAGATCCAAACATCTCCGAGGTGAAACGCAAATTAAATGCCGCCTCGAGGGCTAGCAAGAGAGCAATTGTCAGGGCTAAATTCGATTTCGTCGGCAGAATTGGTGAGCGGCTAGCTGGGTACCCTTCAGGGAGTCGTGAATTCTGGTCGCTTGCCAAAGCTGCCGAGGGAAACTTCTGTCAGTCAGGTTTACCACCTTTGCTTAAACCCGACGGTAGTCTGGCCCAGAGTGCCGGGGAGAAGGCCGACCTTTTGGGTTTTCTCTTTGCCGCTAACTCGACCATGAGCGACGGGGGTGCTGTACCGCCGGATGTTCCGTGGTGTGGAACTTCCATGCCGGAAGTTAAATTCACGCAGCGGGACGTCCGACGGGAGCTTCGTTCTCTGGACGTTCATAAGTCGAGTGGGCCGGACGGTATACCCGCGGTGGTACTTAAGCAGTGTGGTCCAGAGTTGTGTCCGGTACTTACACGTCTTTTCACGCTTTCATATTCTATGCGACAAGTCCCGGCGTCGTGGAAGATCGCGTATGTGCATCCTGTGCCCAAGAAGGGTGATAGGACCGACCCGGCCAATTACAGGCCTATAGCCGTCACCTCACTATTGTCTAAGGTGATGGAGCGTGTAATTAATACACAGCTCCTGAGGTACCTTGAGGAAAACGACCTGCTCAGTGACCGGCAGTACGGTTTCCGTCACGGTCGCTCGACGGGCGATCTTCTCGTGTGCCTCACACACCGATGGGCGACGGCTATCGAGAGTAAGGGCGAGGCTCTAGCAGTGAGCCTCGACATTTCTAAAGCCTTTGACCGGGTCTGGCACCGTGGTCTTCTTAATAAATTGCCCTCCTACGGACTGACCGAAAGATTATGCGGATGGGTGTCCAGCTTTTTGGCCGGTAGAAGCATCAGGGCTGTTGTCGACGGCAGCTGTTCTGACTGCATGGCCATTAACGCTGGAGTACCGCAAGGCTCAGTGTTGTCCCCTACTCTGTTTCTGCTGCATATCAATGACATGTTGTCTATTGACGGCATTCATTGTTATGCAGACGACAGTACGGGGGATACTTGTTACACAGGCCGCCCCGGTATCTCTCGGGACGCAGTGGAAGAAAGTCGTGAACAGCTTGTGTCTGAAATCGAGGCTACTCTTACTAGAGTGTCCGATTGGGGTAGACAAAATCTTGTTCAGTTCAACCCCTCCAAGACACAGGCGTGTTTCTTCACCGCTAAGAAAGCCCCAATTACTGTAGCGCCACAATTCCAGGGCACATCTCTTTCCATCTCTAAATGTATAGGGATCCTTGGTGTTGATATCTCCAGTGACGTTCAGTTCCGCAGTCATTTGGAGGACAAGGCCAAGCTAGCGTCCAAGAAGCTCGGTGTGCTCAACAGGGCGCGGCGGTACTTTACTGCGGCGCAAACACTGCTTCTCTATAAGTCGCAAGTGCGGCCACACATGGAGTACTGCTGTCACCTCTGGGCGGGGGCACCTGAATATCAGCTTCGTCCATTTGACTCGGTGCAGAGGCGAGCTGTGAGAGTTGTCAACGATCCTTTACTGACAGGTGGTGTTGAACCTCTTTGCGACAGGAGAGACTTTGCCTCCTTATGCGTGTTCTACCGCCTGTACAATGGTATCTGCTCTGAGGAATTGTTTGACATGATGCCCACGGCTACGTTCTATCATCGCACCGCTCGCCATAGACTGGGATTTCATCCTCACACCCTACGTCCGGAGCGTTCGAGCACGGTTAGATCCGATAGGGGATTTCTTCCGCGCACGCTTAGGTTGTGGAATGATCTTCCTGCCTCGGTTTTCCCAAACGCCTACAGTATGGGGTTCTTCAAAAGGGGTCTAAGAAGGTTTTTACAGGGTCGGCAGCGCGAGTGTGGCGCCTCTGGTGTTGCAAACGTTCATAGGCTGCGGTGACCACCAGTCCTCCTGGTGGGCCGTATGCTTGTCTGCCACCTTAGTGGTATAAAAAAAAAAAAAAAAAAAAAAAAAACACCCAACTTTCACTACCATGCATAAGTGTAGGGACAAGCACTCCTCTATGTACAGCCATCCTTGCCTTTTTAGACACGTTCTGACTGCTCATAAAGGTGTGAATGGCTCCATTCACTTGATTTCCTGCCAAAACTCTTCTTTCAATATCATTGTCACAGCAATCAGTCATACATTTCTCTCTTTCAAAAACCATTACTTTTGTCTTGCTTACATTAACATTCATTCCTCTACTTTTAAGCGCATCGTTCATTATATTAACCATCAATTGCAACTCATCCGCCGATGATGCCAGTATTACCTGATCATCAGCATAAAGCAGGCATTTGACGGTTAGCTCATTCATTTTTAATCCATACGCACACTCTTGTAGTTCTTTCAAGCAACTGTCCATGTATAGGTTGAACAGCCATGGTGACGCTACACAGCCATGTCTCACACCTTTTTCGATGGGAAAAAAGTCTGTGCAAGCTCCATTGATCCTGACACAAGCACTGGAGCCCTCGTATAGAGATTTCAAGGCTCGTATCAAGTTGCTGTTCACTCCATACATAGACAGTGTTGACCACAGTTCATTCCTCACCACTCTGTCATAGGCCTTTTCCAAGTCCACGAAGATGCAATAGACTTTTTGACGTTTTGCCAAAAACTTTTCAACTAGGCATCTTAATGAAAAGACCTGATCCGTGCATCCCCTTCCTTTCATAAATCCTGCTTGTACATCCCACATTTTTCCTTCAGTTTCATTTATCACTCTTTTAATCAAAACTTTCGCATACAATTTGCCTACGACACTGAGCAAGCTTATGCCGCGGTAGTTTTTGCACTCTTGCTGTGACCCTTTACCTTTGTACAGCGGCACTATGACAGATTTGCACCATTCTTCTGGTACTCTGCCATTTCGCCAGCAAAGATCAAAAAGGCGGTACAGCTGGCAAGCTACCACGCCACGACCCGCTTTCAGCATCTCGACAGAAATTCTATCAATCCCAGCAGCCTTTCCTAATTTCATACTATTCAACGCTTCCACAATTTCTTCCATACTTAAGTGGCTTTCATTCTCAAGTTCATTCATTTCCGAAACATGAGTCTCCATTTGCATATCTTCTTTTTCAAATAAACTTTCAAAATATTCCTTCCACGTTTTTAACACACATTCCTCTCCTATCACAAGACTGCCATTACGGTTTCTGATTTGCTTAAATTGTGAGGTTGTCTTTTCAGTCCTCATTGTTCTTACAGACTTTCAAAAGAATTTTATGCTTTGTTGGAAGTCATCAGATAACCTGATATGAAAGTCATCCTCATCATTCTCTCTCTTACTTTTTATGACTTCTTTCACAACACGCTTATACCTTTTATACTCATCCTTTGCCATTTTTACATCCTCATCCGTTGCCTTCTGCATTCTTTGGTTGGCCATTGTAGCCAACCAGTTCAACCATGCTTGCTTCTTATCAGACAAAACTTTTAAAACTTCGCCTTTTTATGACGATTTAAAAAGACATATTGCAACACATTCTACAAGTCAGTCCACAAAAGTCTGTCGAGTACGCGCGCCGTTATACTCATGTAAATAGCGCGCGCACACGACAGACTTTTGTATGTACGCTATATTTTTATATCATCAAACTACCTAGGTACTTTACTTTACTTTTTCTGATTTTTTTTTGTACTTAGTGTTATGTGGACAGCAATTTTTTCATCACATATATTTTAACTATTGTTATGAAGAAATGCATTTTAGGGTTCCGTCTCAAAAGGGAAAAAATTAGACCCTATTTATGAAACTTCGCAGTCCGCTTGTCGTTGAACAATCAGATGTGTTCCAATGTGTCAAGCTCGTTAATACGAATGGTGAATCTGTATGTTTGTCCGTCCCGAGGCAGGAATATCTCAGGAATCGTTATAGCTAGAGAACTACAATTTTCACATGTATTTCTGTTGCTGCTATAACAAAAAATAATGAAATCGGAAAATAATAATAATTAAGGAGGGACTAGGTTCGGAAGGACGTGATTGGCTCCTATAGGTACAACAAATGTGATTAGTTTTCGTTTTTTGGTACGGAACACTACGTGTGCGAGTCCGACTCGCACTTGGCCGGTGTTTTTCATCCTACTTCCTACTATCCTACTTCCTACTATCCTAATCCTAATCCTAATATATATCCTACTAATATTATAAATGTGAAAGTTTGTGAAGATGTTTGGATGTTTGTTACTCAATCACGCTCTAACGGCTGAACGGATTGGGCTGAAATTTGGTACAGAGATAGCTTATAGTCTGGAATAACACTAGGCTACTTTTGATCCCGGGAAAATGTTACCACGGGAAGCGGGAACGGGTACAGAATTTCACACGGGCGAAGCCGCGAGCATTAGCTAGTCATACCATAATTTTCTCGCATACGAATAATAAAATTTACTAAGAATACATTTTTGTGTAGGTACGCACCGGTTCCAAATCCACCCAAGAGTTGTGTTTCCGCCTGTCCGGGGTCAGACCCGTGACGTAATGGTCTTTGGGGATATCCCCGATGTAGAAGTGGGGGTATGATACTGCCATTGGGAAGTCTGGGAACAAAAAAATATATTTTAAGTAAGTTTAGTGTGCTAGTAGGTACCTGGATAAGTTGTGTGATTGCTATTTTTTTTTGACGTGACAACGTCTTAAGGTCAAAGCCCACTTTAACGACTCCGCTCCCACCCGGCAAAAATAATACAATTCAAATATAGGCTTTACACATTGCTCTTGAGATATATTTTACATTGCCATCATCAATTAGCAGACAGCTCGCTTTCAGCGAGCTTACCGCCGTCAGACTGCTCGGGACTGGACGCCTCGCTGGGTGTGCGTTGCAGACGAGCGGTCGGCGCGGTGCCCGCGCGCTCACTGCTAGCAGTCGCCGCACCGGCACCGATCGCGAACTGTGTCTATTGCGAAAGGCGAGAGCGGTCGCCGTGTGGACTGCTGTGTGCGTGCTAGCTGTCGCCGCGTAGACTGCGAGCAGTAGTCTTCTTTTAGGGCAGTGTTGGGTGGGAGCGGTGTTGGAGCGGGGTCGTTAAAGTGGGCTATGACCTTTATAATTCGATGGAGCCGGCTGCACGAACGAAAAAAGATGACGCAATACGTCGTTACCTCCCTCGCGTTACCTCGCTCTGCCTCGCTCTGAGGCGTTCCATTTATTTTAGTAATGTTTTCAATAGATGGCACTATAATCAATTGATGTGTTTTTATATTTCTTTTTGTTTTGTAATTTTATTTATATTTTTATTGTCTTATGACGTTGTCACGTTCAACCATCGTCAGTAAACCGACTTTACAGACAACCGATTTTTGGAGGCCATTCTCACAGTTCGTAAGACTTCTGACAGTGGTCCTCAAGTTGTCCCTGTGATGTGCCTCTTCACGCTCTGCTTGAAGAACCCGGGATTGTAAGATGATAATAAATAAATAAATAAATAAATATTGTTGGACATTCTCACACAACATCATCTAGCCCAAACTAAGCTATAAAGCTTGTGCTATGGGATCTAGAGGACTGATAGACATACTTATATATTTCTAAATACATACATATAATAACTATGTTTTTGTTATGAAACATTTAGCCGAAGGGCAAAAAGATTTTTGCGGTGACAGCGATCGCAGAATTCGCAGAGCTATAAATTATAGCTTTTATTTTGAATAAGAAATAGGGACTACGGATTTTCACAAAATAACTACGACGTTTCACATCTACTAGGTGTCCCGTGAAGGCTCATAATTTTTACTTACCACTAAGGTGGTGTACAAGCTATCAAAGGCTTTACATACTGACATACTTGCGGGTCCAAAGTGCTTGATTAGACAAAATAACTAAAGAGACATAATTTAATATTGATTACCTAGACCAGGGGTTCCCAACCTTTCTTAGGCCGCGGCGCCCTTCGAAGTCTTGAAATTTTTCATATTATTACGTGAAATCACCCCCCCCCCCTACCCTAGGCTAGCAATCGCCTCAATGACGCAGTTTTTCAAATGTATCCTCCCGCACAAGACACTTTTCTGTACCATGGCGTCTCGGCCAAGTCGAGCCGCCGCCCCCAAGGAAACTGTGTTCTTTTTTACGTGTGGAAATCCTTCATGGTGTGCCGAACTCTTACCGACTGTAACCACACGGTGCTCTACCACTTCCTACGGTTGGGAGCCCCGGGTAAACCCTCGGGAAGATGTCCCAAGATTCCCGACAGACCGTGGCTACCAATGCGACCCCATCTACTTTATTGCGTTCGGTTCACCCTACTTCCCCGCATCTTTGGTTTTTCGGGTGTGCTCTCGCTTCCTGGGTCGCGTGACGTGAGATAAACTTTTGCGTCATGCTGTTGTCTTGCGCCTGCTTCTGTAAGGACGGTGAGCAGCCTCCACCCCGTCCTTAGTTCCCCGGTCATGCAGGCCGATAGTCTCTGGCGAAAACACGTCGGCGGCGCTCATGTGGGAGAGTTCTCTCCCGTTCCCGCCCCGCCGCCTCTTTCACGAGAATGTCCTACTCGCAGAAAGACGCGGCGGCGTACCACTTACACCCGTTGGAAATCATGGCTCGCACCGGAGTCACCGGTGAGATAATGTCCACGTCAAGACCTGCCACTTGGACCTGACGCCCTCGCTGTGCACTCGATCAATGTAGGGAGCGATGTGTCCTCGCTGCGTCCTTCGCCACAGATACTTACCGAAGCATCCGTGCCCGGTAATTTTCCGTGACAACCGGTAGAAGAGATTGCCGTGACTCCTCTCCAGCCACTCCTATAAGATCGATCTGATCACCACCTCTCTCAACTAAGACACTTCAAAATAGTCAAAGCGGTGAGGATTCAGCCGATTTCCTTGGGTGAAAGGAGGCAATTTTCGCCTGTTACCATGCTCAGACACCACGTAGACTAGTTTTTAAAATTCGAAAAAGTTGTCTTGACAGACAGATTCTTTTTCGACAAAGGAGTTTTAAAGTGGAGACTGCGACTCTGCAAACTACGGTTCAAACTCATACTCTAAGATACATTTATTTCATATACATACTCGTACACAGGCACTTGCGATACGTCCATGAATAAAAATTAAAGTTAATACCACATCAGTTCGGAACGCGGCCCGCTTAAGAGAACTGGCAAGAAACTTGGTGGGCTATTCTTTTTGCGCTCTATTTATTTTTTTATTATCTTTATTTTTTAACGTAAGTACGCCGAGAGAGGGGCGCCGCGAAGAGCCCCGCGGCGCCCCTCTGGACTTCCTGAGGTTGGGAACCCCTGACCTAGACAATCGTAAGTCTTAGATAACTATGGTGAAATTTTGGGATAGTGAATTGCAATTGGTTTAATGACTGATTGCTGATTGAATATTTTTTTACTAGGTATTAGATCGGTTGTCTATACTAGTCACAGATATCAGAACATAGTATTTTCTGATTTCTGTGATAGGTACTAATATTATAAAGAGGAAAGATTTGATTGTTTATTTGCATCGAATAGGCTCCGAAACTGGACCGATTTGAAAAAGTCACTAGTACTTTCACTGTTGGGAAGCTACACTCTCCCCGGTGAACATAGGCTATATTTTATTCCCGTATTCCCACGGGAACGGGAGCAACGAAGGTGAAACCACGTGACGTCAGCTAGTAAGTGATAAAACACTTACTAAAATAGCACTTAGAAGCGTCGCTCAGTCCAGCGGGCAGGGACGGTCGCGTGTCATAACAGTCGGTGGTGTTGGAGACGCGGGCGAACACGTTCTCTGACAGGTTGTAGCGGTACAGAGGCACGCTGTCTATTGTTAACTCACCTGGAAATGGAAACAAACATATATTAGAATAGAGTACTAAGCTTCAAAAAATTAATAATAATTAGTGTGCGCATATATAAGCTATAGCAATCAGTATAATTCTATTCAAATAAAAAAAATGGATCAAAAATCAAAGTCGAAAATAAAATGAATAATATTGGAAATCTTAATACGAGGAGTGTGACGTGTGCGCGCATCGTAAATGTGCAAGTTAGTGAAGATATTTGAATGTTTGTTATTCAATTACGTTCTATTCTAAGTAACGGCTGAACGGAGGCTTGGTACAGACAACGAATAACATTTCTATAGGATAGTTTTTCGTAGGGTAGGTACAGGTACCTGTACTGGTATAAATTATAGTCCGGAATAATACATAGGAAGGCTACTTTTCTACCTGGAGTAAGTTTCCACGTTATGCGGGAACGAGAACAAATTCCCACGCAGGCGAAGTCACATACATTAGCAGTTATAGACTATTATTTTTTATATGTTAATTATAGAGTAACTAGCTGATGCCCGCAGCTTCGCCCGCATGAATTTTGTTCCCGCGGGAACTTATTCCCGGGATATAAAGTAGCCTATGTGCTACTCCAGACTATAATGTATCTCTGTACCAAATTTCAGCCAGATCCGTTCAGCCGTTTGAGCGTGAAAGAGTAACAAACATCCACACTCACAAACTTTCGCATTTTATTTTTTTTTGTTTAACGTGAGGGAATATCCTCATGGATGTTATGCCGGAGTCCTACCGACTAAAAAACCTCACGTAACGCCCAACAGCCTATGGTTAGGAGCCCCGGGTAAGCCCTCGGAAGGATGTCCCAGGACTCCCAACAGACCCAGACGCCCAGGGGGTGGTTCGGGTGCTATCCCGCATCTTTGGGGGTTTCGGGTATGATCCCGCTTCTAAGGGAGGGCGTGCGTGAGTTGCTCACGTCACGCTGCCGTCATGGGCCTGCTTCTGTAAGGACTTTCGCATTTATAATATTAATAAGATATACAAAAGACTCACTATCAAAATACAGCGGCATCAGTTTACAAACGGTCTTCCTCCAATACTGCAACACGTCTTGTTTGGTCAGCCTTTGTGCGTACATCACACCTTCTGTCGAGCCGAAAATTCTGTCTGGACATACCTGAAGAAGCAAAACCAAATTATTAACTAGCTGACCCCGCAACTTCGTTTACGTCACATAAGGTGTATGAAAAGAGAGGTATTTCTTCAGCAGACTCATCAAGCAGCGTGTGAAACTGCCCTGTTTGCTTAATCATAAAAGAGCTTCAAGATTAAGTCTATTGTAAAACAACTGAATTGTTTTAAAATAGCCTTAATCTTTCAGCTCTTTTATGATTAAGCAAACACGCCAGTTTAGATTTACCCATTTTTAGATTCATATGTCTATGTATGATTGTTTAAAGTGATATAACTTTTTTATTTATAAACCGATTGACATGAAATACAATAAAGAAACCTCAACACAATAAAGAAAACCGCATTGCAATCGGTTAAGCGGTTACTGAGATTAGCGTGCACAAACGTACAGATATACAGACATACAGACAAACAGACAAAAATTCTAAAAATCATTGTTTTGGGTTCTATTGCATTCATAAAGCCCCCCTATAATATTTTTTCTTATTTATCTTCCATGTACAGACAGCGACTTGTTACGATATTATTATGTATTGATGATGATGTATTGATTGATTGATGATGAAAACAGACTGGAAAATGAGATTTATAAGGCGAGAATGAATTGGCAAGCTGGTAAGGGTCGATTGCGTTGTACTTATGTCGACCAAATCTTGTCTGCTTGTCTATTACCTTAGTATTATTACTAACGTGCTTTCCAAAGCATGGAAACCCTCTAAAATGGAAGTGATCCGAATGTTGCTTACTGCAGTGATTCTGGCAAGATGATAGTCACGAAGACCTAGAGTTCCCTATCCACTTACGTTAGGGTCAAATCCAGGCAGCTGGGGCTCACCCCGGAACCGGTCGATCTGGAAGAACTCTTTGTGACCCCACTGGGGGCCAATCTTCACTGTCATCTCGTCTGTGAAGTCTGCGTATATCTAGAAATCAAAATTAAAAATGTTAAGAGTCCATATGACGCCAAATAGACTATTACTTTGATCTAGATCTCAGGACTCGTGAGGTCTGCTGAATTAAAATTTGAACACAAACAACTTCAGTTCATGAACTAAAAACGCTCTAGGCTCGAAACACGATTACTGATAAAATCCTCGATAGATTTTTGTGTTGAAAATACCTCGATTTAGTGAAATTTTAAGCTAGATCTCGTATGTTATCAGTTGTTTTTATAATCTTACTAATACACTCGAGAGCAATGAATCCGGGTCACTTAAAGAATCCTAAAAATCTCGGAAACTAAAAATGCTAGGTTAATGCAATAAATTGTATTTAATAGACAATGTAATACTCCTTAAATGAAGGTATTAAAACTTCTTAGTTATTGTAAAGTTATATCATAAAAAAATCAAATTAGAAAAAGGGCCACTTTCGAAGATGGAACTACGAAATTACAGCATTTGGTGTTGCTTTTGTTTGTAATCTGTCATTTATGTGGGTACATAAACCATGTTGATAGTGCTCTATATTCATTAATCAAGCTGAAATTATGTCGCTTACGCCTGAAGAATGCACCAGAATACTTACAATGCTGGAAACCGGCCGGAGTCAGCGTGATACAGCCAGGACTGTCGGTGTGTCGCTGTCAACAGTACAAAGAGTTCTCCGACGTTACGAAGAAACTGGTTCTAACCTACGCAGACCAGGAACGGGCAGAACCAGGTGTACCACAGCACGAGAAGACCGATACTTGGTGAACACCATGCTTCGAAATCGCTTTCTCACAGGAACTGAACTCACCAATCAGTTTCGACGCCTCGGAGGAAGTAACCCAAGTGCATGGACAGTAAGACGTCGGCTTGCTGAATCTAACTTAAAACCCCTTAGACCTGCAAACGGCCCTAAACTGGAGCGTGGGCATCGTATTTCGAGACTAAGGTATGCCCAGAGCCACGTAAATTGGAGTATTGAAGATTGGTCAAAAGTTATGTTCTCCGACGAATCAAAATTTATGCTCTACAAGCACGATGGAAGACACAGAGTGTATCGAAGACCAGGGGAAAGATTCAAGCAAGCATGCATCGAAGAAAAAGTAGCCTACGGTGGTGGGTCTGTACTTGTGTGGGCCGGAATTTCTTCTGAAAGTCGCACAGAGCTGGTGATCATAGAAAACGGCTCTTTAACTAGCGTAAGATATGTGGAAGAAATCCTCAATGATCACGTTGGTACATTTATGGTCAATTTAGGTGAGGATGCTATATTTATGCATGACAATGCCCGACCTCATACAGGTAGGATTGTGAATGACTACCTTCAAGAGATGAACATTACTCGTATGGAGTGGCCAGCGCGCAGCCCGGATATCAACCCGATCGAGCATGCTTGGGACGAGCTAGGCAGATACGTAAAACAACGAAACCCTCCCCCAATCACGCTTCGTGAGCTCAAAATTGCTCTCACAGAGGAATGGGAGAATATTCCCCAAAATCGTATAAGGAACTTGGTGTACAGCATGCCAAACCGCGTAAACGCAGTAATGGAAGCACGAGGAGGCAATACGAAGTATTAAAATTCAAGAAAATCGTAATAAAGTTCAAAAATTTCATGTTTCCTATTTTTGTTTTAAGGAGAGATCAGCAGTTTTTTCTTTATGTAATTTTGTGTTAATAAAATGTATGGTGACTCATATTCTTTTTACTTTCATTTAAGGAGTATTACATTGTCTATTAAATACAATTTATTGCATTAACCTATCATTTTTAGTTTCCGAGATTTTTAACATTCTTTAAGTGACCCGGATTCATTGCTCTCGAGTGTATTATAAATGCGAAAGTTTGTGAGTGTGGATGTTTGTTACTCTTTCACGCTCAAACCGCTGAACGGATCGGGCTGAAATTTGGTACAGAGATACATTATAGTCTGGAATAACACATAGGCTACCTTTTATCCCTGGGAATAACTTCCCGCGGTAACAAATTTTGACAATAGTAAAATCTAAAATACTAAAATCTTAGTTTATTTATAATTAATTTATTTCGTTAAAAGCGCACAAAAACCGATCGTATCTCTCTCTTTCTTGCACGCTAAAATGTATATCTTCTATCTTCTTTTAACAATTTGGCGTCTGGTAGGCTCTTAAGATGGTAGAGTCGACAGCGAATAGGTATTGCCCATAGAGCAACGCGAACTGTCTGAGGGGAGACGGCATAGAACGATTGCTCGATACAAAATTTTCTGTCATATTTTGCGGGTGGCGGGGGGAAATCTTCCTTCAGTTTGTATGGAACTGGGCACTTTTTGTCGTCGATATGTCACATTATGTGTCACATTATTGCCAGAGGGGGTTTGAAAGCTTTGGCCCCTCCCTCTGTAGAGGCGCGCGATGCTCTGTGGGTATTGCCCTTCATGAAGGGAATGCTGCTAGTCTTTTGGGCACAATGTCTGCGGGGGCCTTATTTACGTTTAAATTTACGCCTATAATAATATTATTAATGTAAATATAGATATACCTATTTATTATAATATAATACATAATTATCTTTCACTGTAAAATAAAATATCTTTATTAATGTACAAAATTCTGTGCGTAGGTACCTAAAGATCCGATTACTTATTCCTGAATTCAGTGATTAGATCAGATTCAGGATCCATTTTAAAACAATAATGGTACCTACGTAGGTACTACTTCTAATCTGCTAGTTCTGCTTTTACTTAATCTATATCGGACACTCAATCGCAGGTGTAATCACATTTAGGACGCGAGTGCATTTTCTGCATTATTATAATGTACAGTAGGTACTTACTAGTTTAATCTTACAAAATGATGTATCCCTATGAGTGCCATAATGAACTAACCAAACATGGTATCCACCGAACTTTACAGTAACATGTGTGTAAGTATCCCAATACATTTATTTTTTATTTTAAAGTTGACTGAGAAAGTCAACTTTAAAATAAAACAATAAAATTAGCTTTCGTAGTTAGCATGCATAGCAACAATACAGTCGGTCTGTACTGTCAAGGTCGGTGGATACCATGTTTGTCACAATCTTTGTTTAGTTTGTAGGGACTCTGTAGTATGAAAGATTGCAAGTAAGCAGTTTTGTATGTAAGCGCGATGTATGACTGAGTCGAGTTAGTTACTGCGCACTACTCGATACGCGAGGTTCATTTCCGGGGTTAATTCAGAATAAAACATTTGTTCAATTAATCGCCGCTTTTATATTCGCCAGTAACTCCCAACGCATCCGACCCTCACAAGTAAGGACTTTCGTCAACGAACTCTGGTGAACTAAGTCATCTTTACCGTTCCTGAAAGGTCCTTAAAGTGGTGACCCCGACGTGATCAAAAGTTCAATATGGCATTCGCAGGGATACATCATTTTGTAAAATTAAATTAGTACATTTCATTGTAGTTGACTGTACCTACCCACTTAGTACGGTTTTCCCGAAATCAAACGCAGATCTACCTATAGTCCGTTCATAGTTAATTTACCTCTAGCTGTGAGGTTGGCTACCTGATTTTCGTGTTACCAAATTAAGATTTTTTTTTCCATGTACTCCAACTTTAAGTCGAAACTTATTTTCTTCTTTTGCTGCCGTTTTTTCGGGCGTGGAAATTATTTGAGATGTGGAAGCAGCACCTTTGCCCTCCTTGGTGATGGTGATGAGTGTCTCTTTTGAATTACATTATCCATTTTATGAAAATATTAATGAAAGTTAGGAAAAATCTTGTAGTAACAGAACTACGTCTTTAGCAATGTTAATTATATTGACTAATGAATATTTACATAAAAAAAACTCTCAGTCTTAACGGTTCCATCTTATAATGTCCCCTAATATGCGGTAAAATGTCTGAAGCTGGCACTCATAGGGGGACTTTACTGCAATACCAACTTACAGAAAACGAACTCTCAGAGGTAAATTAACTGTGAACGGACTATATATTATGTAGATATACTTACGACCATAGAATTATAACGCATACGACAATCATGCATGAGATTCTCGCACAAGATTCGTGATGTCGCATTAATACCCCAGGAAAACCCAGTAACTACATTATCTGGGATTTTGATTTACATAACAATGTATTAAATAGGTACCTACTTCGTCTTTTGTTTGTATACAATGTACCTACTTATATTGTGGGTATTGCATTTAAAACAAGCCGTAAGAATCACGTCTAATGACGTAGCTACATACATTATATATAACGTACCTATTACTAATATTATAAAGAGGAAAGATTTGTTTTTTTGTTTGTTTGTAACGAATAGGCTCCGGAACTACTGGACCGATTTAAAAAATTCTTTCACTGTTGGAAAGCTACACTCTTTGCGGTAAATATAGGCTATATTTTATTCCCGTATTCCCACGGGAACGGGAACTACGCGGGTGAAACCGCGTGACGGCCGCTAGTATTTAATACCTAGGTAGGTACTTCGATCAACTATTATTCATCGATGTTATTATAATATTAGGTATACCTACATAACATAAACTAGAAGACGCCCCGCGGGGATCTTAAATCCCGTTCCCGCGTTGTAAGTATGGGAAGTTCTTCCGGGGAGAAAAAAAAAATAAGTACCTACCTAGGTATAGGTACTAGAGCACAGCCCTGCTAATCTTACAAAAAAGGCTAGAAAGAATCGGAACCAATATTTTGCATGTTAACGACATTGTCAAAGTTGTGTCAAAATCAACAAGAAGACGGTTTCACCCGACTGCCCCTCTAACGTTTATTGTAAAAGTGAAAGTTCAATCCGATTGACGTTGTCATTTTTGTTTTATTTCAAACTTTGAACAGATGATACACATGACTCAGTGACGTAGTTTAACGCAACAGAGTCACAGACTACAGACAGACAAAGTCTCGCCATAAGCCCCTCTGCAATCTATTTTATAGAAAGGGGCTAAAAGATCACTTTTACGTATAATAGGTAGATTACCTATTATCAAATAGGTAATCTACCTATTATACGTTATTTGCGTTTTTATGCTCCGGAAGCATACATTATATAATCTGTGCCGGAAGGCACGTTAAGCCATTGGTCCCGGTTTTTAGGGTTCCGTAGCCTAATGGCAATATTAAACAAATTTGTAGTAGGTACCTATCTAGGTAATTTGTTTAATATATTTTTCTATTGAAGAAATGTATGGTTCATTCTAACTGCTTGTCTTATGAACAACACAGTGTCACCCACATTTTTTTCCCCTTTTTCACCAAGCTGTAAGTAAGAATAGATACTTACTCTGTCCAATATCCCCACATTATTGACCGGCACCAGTCCAGGAGCAAATTTCTTAGACGTATCCAGCACCGGGTCCCTGAACTCCCAGAGGTATTCGTATATGGTCCTGGAGACGAAAGGCTTGGAATGGTGCATGCTCACGAAGGTTCTAAAGAAGGTTCGGAACAGGTAGGGGGCGTCGTGGAGGTAAGACATCATGCCCTGGAAGAATGGAGAAGAAAAATGTTAATCCTACTTAATACTATACTTTACTTAATATTATAAATGTGAAAATTTGTGAAGATGTTTGGATGTTAACGGCGAGTCGGCTGCTCGTCGTTCTTACAGAAGCAGGCCAAGACAGTGGCATGTCTCTTCGCCCCTCATAGTAGTGGGATAGCACCCAACTATCCCCCCTTCCCCAAGTAGCGGGGTAACACCTGAACAAACACCCCAGACGCGGGAACCATTTAGGCGAGGCCGCGGTGGTAGCCAAAGTCTGCCCTGGGACATCCTACCGAGGACTTACCCGGGACTTCCGGCCATAGACTATTGTAAGGCATTGTGTTGTTTTAGTCGGAAGGAGTTCGGCATACCATCCATGTAGGATTTCCACACATAAAAAAAATTGGATGTTTGTTACTCAATCACGCTCTAACGGCTTAATGGCTTAGGCTGCAATTTGGTACAGGGATAGCTTATTGTCTGGAATAGCACATAGGCTACTTTTCATCCCAGGACTTTTTTCCCACGGGAAGCGGGAACGGGTACCGAATTTTACGCGATCATCATCTAGTTTAAAAATGAAATAACCTCCAATTTTAAAGGCAGTCTCTTTTTTTCTTTTATTGGTATTTGGTGATGGCATGTATTTAAATCGATATCTGTTTATTCCCTTTTTTCGAACAAAATATTACAAAGTTAAATCAAAAATACTGACTTGCACACTAATTATGCACACTAAATAAGTCAAATTCAATATACTGTTTAAAGGTGTTTGCAGAACTATTTTACTGAACAGATCACTATTATCAAAATCGTATATCTAAAAATTCCTTAGCTCAACAAACTTATTAAAACTTTTTTTAAGAATACCATCGCCTAATTTACTTTTATGAACGTCTTTTATTCTAATTAAAAACCCAATTTAATCAGTCATCTTTACAAAATTAAATTTTATTAATCAAAAAAATAAAAAACTAACCTAACCTAACCTATTCCGTTTTAAGATTGTAAAATTTTGAGTGCAAGTTAGTATTTTTGATAAGCAATTCGTATTTTTGTGTAGCAAATCTTATATCCGGTGTACGAACCAAATTTTTGGTTTAAATTCGTTAAAAAAGGTCATCTTGTTTTGTATAAATTTTTTTTTTTTTAGTAGGACATGTTTAGTTTATCAATTGGTTTTTTTGCACAGCATTTGATTTTCTGGTTTGCGTTCAGTAAATTAGTGGAGTTACCTAGTGTGCAGAAAAATTAAACAGATGTGCATTTAAAAATATCCCTTTGGTGATTGGTTTGGTGATCGGCTTGGATGGGTGACCATCCATGTGACCACTTTCTGACATTTATTTGAGCGTTTCCGTGCTTCGAAAAGCACGTTAAGTCGTTGGTCCCGGTTGCCAGTAAAATGGCAGTCGTTAAGACAATTTGAAGGCCTAATATGAGCGGCATGAAAAAATTTAAACAGCAGGCAGTCACAACCTGCGCCTGTCTATCTCAACATGGCATTATAGCTCACCACCTATTAAGTGGGACAAATCCTACTAATCCTACTAATATTATAAATGTCAAAGTTTGTGAAGATTTTTGGATGTTTGGATGTTTGTTACTCAATCACGCTCTAACGGCTAAATGGATCTGGCTGAAATTTGGTACAGGGGTAGAGTATAGTCCGGAGTAACACATCTTTTTCACACTTTTAATCCCAGGAAAATGTTCCCACGGGAAGCGGGAACGGGAACCAAATTTCACGAAGCCGCGAAGCCGCGAGCATCAGCTAGTTCTAAATAAAAAGTGAAATGTGGGCATATAATATGCCTCTGCCTACCCCTTCAGGAATAAAGGCGTGACCATATGTGTATGTATCTATAGTATTTGTTGTTAGAACGGCAACAGAAATAGGTACATCGTCTGTGCTTGTTGGTCGTTTCAGCTATTACTGTTCCTGAGATTCAGCCTGGTGACATATAAACGAACAGACGGACAGAGACAGAAAGCGGAGTTCCAGTAGATAATAGGATCCCGATTTTACCCTTTGGATACGGAACCCTAATAAAAACGATGTGACATCCTTCCGAGGGCTTACCCGGGGCTCCCGACCATAGGCTGTTGGGCGTTACGTGAGGTTTTTAGTCGGTAGGAGTCCGGCATAGAAGCCATGATGAATTTGCACTCACGTTAAAAAAAAAATAAAAAAAAGTACATATGAGCTTTTTGATTGTCAACAAAAACATTGATGGAGCGATTAAAAACGATCGGAACAAGGTTAAATGATTTCGTTTTTTCAAAAAGAAATCATTTAACCTTGATAGTTTAATAATGTTTTTTGTAGTGCAATAAACGATGGTTTTTTTTTTATAAATATTAAACTTTTTGTAGTGCAATAAACGATGGTTTTTTAAAATATTTAACTAGCGGTCGTCACGCGGTTTTAACCGCGTTGTTCCCGTTCCCTTGGGAATACGGAAATAAAATATAGCCTATGTTCACCGCAAAGAAAGTAGCTTCCCAACAGTGAAAGAATTTTTCAAATCGGTCCTGTATTTCCGGAGCCTATTTGATGCACACAAGTAAACAAATCTTTCCTCTTTATAATATTAGTATAATGTAGATAAACCGTGTTGACAGGTATAGTCCAATCCTGCCCGATCTGGCAATAATGTAAACATGTCATGTTTTGACAATCTTTGTGTAAAGACAGACGAGTAGAAAAATATAGTACGACAAATCATTTAATTTTTTACTATCCTGAGTAGGTAGATATTTATATGAAAATAAACTGTCATAAAGAAGTTATTTGGTATCAAAATGATTGTAAGAACACTGTATGACTCCTGGATACTGGAATATAATCAGGGCGAATACTCAATAAATTGCAAGTAACTATGGATATATAGGATCAAATGTGTTTGGTTACATTTTCGCGCAAAGCTATTTAAATACAATAAAATGTTTATTGCACAGATTGAGAATAAAGAACATCTTTTCAGGGTTCCGTACTGAAAGTGTAAAACCGGGTCCTATTACATCTATCTGAAATTTTCACAGATGATTGTATTTCTGTTGCCGCATACAAATACTAACAAAAATAACTCTTTCTTGGCCGGTCTTGGCCGACGTTTTTGTATATTGTAGGAGTTTTACAAAACGTCTAGCTGCGGCATACTAGCCCAAATTAAAATAAGAGATAAGTTTAGTGGGGGATAGCATAGAATATAATTATTACGTACGTATAATCTGTAATATAGAATCTATACTAATATTATTAGAGGAAAGATTTGATTGTTTGCATCGAATAGGCCCCGGAACTACTGAACCGATTTGAAAAATTCTTTCACTGTTGGAAAGCTACACTCTTCCCGGGTGGACATAGGCTATTTTATTTACGTATTCCCACGGGAACGGGAGTTACGCGGGTGAATCCGCGTGACATCCTCTAGTATTATATAATCTGTGGTGATAGGGTCGGTCAGGATGTCCTGTAAAGTCCTGTTGAGTTAATTGCCTACTTTTTTTGTAGGGACGAAATTTGACCGCATGATGTATTTTTATTTTATTTTATTTATTTTTTGGTTTTGCAGAAAGCTTACAGACTAATAACATCGTTTGAAGTATCTATTATATTGAAGACATTTGCCGATTACAAGCTTCCACATATTAATTTTTTTTCTTACACATACCAATTCAAATAATTATGTTAAAATTTATATCTACAAAACAATATGCAACCCAGATCACACAGAACAACCCCCATTGATCAAAACGTATAGGTACTTAGAATAGGCATACCAAAAAAAAAAGACAAAACAAAACAGAAACACAAAACAAAACTTAAAACAGAAATAAATCTCAAAACAAACTTAAAACAAAATAGCAGTCACCCAATCACACACTTACTGCCGCATTATCACTATCGTCACCAAAATATTCATCATTTAGTATCCGCCTAATGTTGCGTGCTGTGCTACAGAATAGATCTATATTCAGATTCGAGGAAATGTTATTGAAAGTTCGTATACTACGTATACTAAAAGCGTTGCGCCTGTAATTTGTTGATGCAAATGGTGGATGTAGGATGGATCGTTTACGAAAGTTATTTAAATCGGTACGAAGACATATTTTGCTAAGCAAGTCCGGACAGTGAATCGAGCCATTCGCAACGTTAGCCAGGAAACAAATATCATTAGCATTGCGCCTTGTTTCTAATGGTAGAAAATGATATCGTTTACAACGATGCTCATAGCCCGTCGATACTTGCCCAGCCCTGTAATCCAAGTACCTCATAAATTTCCTTTGAACAGACTCAATACGGGTTTTATAAACTTCGTATTGAGGATTCCAAACTTGTGATGCATACTCGAGGTGGCTGCGAACGTATGAACAGTATAAAATCTTAACAGGTTTTAAAGTACGAAAGTTAGAGCAAGTCCTGAAAATGAAACCTAAGGATTTTGAAGCTTTAGCAACTATAGACTCCACGTGACTGTCAAAAATAAGCTTTTCGTCGTGTATCACGCCTAGGTCCCTAATTTTGTTCACCCTTGCTATTGTTTCACCATTCAGCTTATACACTGAACTAATTGAAGATACCTTACGAGTAAATGTCACGTGATGACACTTCGAGACATTTAACTGCAGTTTGTTTGTTTTACAATAGGATGTGAAGCGGTCAAGGTCGGATTGAAGTTTTTGGATATCAGATGAATCGTAAATCGGCTTAATGATCTTCATGTCATCCGCGTATAGCAATATTCGTGAATTTTCTAAGCAAGTTCTGATATCCATTATAAAAATAGTGAACAGTAAAGGCCCTAAAATCGAACCCTGCGGAACCCCTGAAGGGACAGGACTCCACCCAGATGCGTATCCGTGTAATACTACGGCCTGTGTTCGATTATATATGTAAGAAGAGAACCATCGAAACAAATCCCCGTGTATTCCTGCTGAAAACAACTTTTGAAGTAATACTTGATGATCTATACGATCAAAACATTTGCTGTAATCGGTGTACACTACATCTAATTGTCCCCCTCCTTCCATAGATGATGTTATGACCTCATTGGATAGTATCAGGTTGGTGGTGGTAGATCGTTTTTTTATAAAACCGTGCTGTTCATCTCCAAAAAGAGGTTCCATTGCTGCATAAAGTTCGGTGTGAACTATACGCTCCAGAACCTTAGACAGCAAACATAATTTTGATATGGGGCGATAGTTCACTACTAGGGCTTGAATATCGGACGCTTTTTCAGTTCCGGAATTGGGTTTCGATATTCAGTATTTCAATTCCGGAATTCCGGAATTCCGGAACTCAATCAAGTTTCGTTTTGTACAAAATAGTGATATGTAAAAAAAGATACGGGAGCTGGCAGTCCTACGTGATTAGATTGATAAACTACTTTGATTCCCAGTAAAATTACTTATTTTAAAGACCAACTAAAAACCACACGTCCCTCATCACTATTGCCAACGGTTGGCCCGGGTATGCCCTCAGAAGGATGACCCCTGAATTCCCCACAGACCTTGACTATCACTGCGGCCTTACCTAGGAAGTTCGGGTGCTATCCCGCGTATTTGGGGCTTGTTAACGTGGTTATCCCGCATCTCAGGGCGTGTGGCATGCGTGAAACTTTCACGTTACACTTTCGTCTTGGGCGTGCTTTTGTAAGGACGGCGATTAGCCCTCCCACCGTCCTCAAGCCCCCGATTATGGAGGTTGATAGTCTTGGGCAAGACATGCGGAATTCGGGTGGGAGCTTTCTCTCTTGATCACTTTTCGCCCCATTAACTGATCACAGAAAGACGCAGTGGCGTCCCACTTACTCCCACTGAGATCATAGCTCGCACAATGGTCTCCAGCGAGAGAATGTCCACGTCCAGACCTACCACGAGGACCAGGCGCTGTTAAGCCCACGCTGTGCACTCCACTAATGTGAGAAGTACTGTGTCCTCACTGCGTTCCTCGCAGTGCTGGCACTCAGGTGTGGTTTCCCGGTGTATTCGTCACAGATACATACTGAAGCTCCCGTGCCCAGTAAGCATCTGTGACAACCGGTAGGACAGAGTACCCGCACCGTGGCTTCTCTCTAGTCACTCGCCCATGACCGGTCTGACCGCCTTAATTGTGGCGATTCGGCGATTCCCCCCTTGTGTGATGTGATGTGGCGATTCAATTTGTTGCTCAAGTCTAGGTCTCCACAATTTCCTTGTGCAGCTGGAACTGCTGAACCTAGATTTCTGGAGACGTAGGCCTATGACCCCGCTCCAGCGCCTCCTTGCACCAGAAAATAATAAATTAGAAATATAATTAATTAATTTAAACAAGGACGCAAGTTGCCTCGCTGCCAGATCTTTGAGACATGCCGCCTCTGAGCAACGGACCACGCAGCACCCAATCGTAACAGATGGTCCAGAGAAGCGGTCTTTAAGACTGATCTCTGCGGAACACCGCACGACGTATCTCGCTGACCCGGCTGTGCCAGCTTGGGAAAGATAGGCCCCGAAATTTTGACGGAAGTAGGGGGGCACTCTATGATAAATAAGCGCCTCCCTAACGCAGCTCCACGGCAAAGTGTTGAAGGCGATGCCGGTGTCTCTTGACATCGCCATCGCTTTCAACACCACGTCACCCTGCTATGTTACTTCCTCCGTCAGTCTTCTAATGCGTATGATCGCATCCACGGTGGAGCGCCCTTGACGGAAACCAAACTGGTTATCCGCCAGATCTGGCCCCACGCGTGTGAGGTGCCAGACTGTGCGCTGTGCAATGATACGCTCAAGAAGCTTGCATTCCTAACGAGCTATGCAAGTTCCTTGAGCGTATCATTGTTGGGGATCGACCGATCGGGGATCGGCCGGAGTTGCTCAACGGAGCAACACGATCGGCCGATCCCCGGATGGGCAGACTGCCCCTTGCCTTTCGGATCAGAACCAGTTTCCCTGTCTTCCAGACCTTGGGAATCTGGCCTAAAGAGCCCCATCACTCGAGGCCTGAAATCCTCAAGGGCCAGGACCCACGTTCGGCCTGGAATGCTGTAGGGTCCAGGGGCACGGTCCCTGCGGAATCTAAGGCGCAGTCCAGTCGCCCCTAATCACCTTCAGTGCCTTCAGGCAAGTTGTTCTCGCTGTAATCAGCGTCGGGCGCCTGAGACGGAGCCATGTGCGAAGGAATATGTTCCTCCGCCTTGATGAGAACAGGGAACCCAGGACCCTCCTCACTCTGGGTCAGTGGAGCGCCTTGGGGCAAAGTTTGCCCCTAATAATAAGGTACGGGCCCCATGAGTTCCGTCAGAACTACTAGAACTATGCTGAGTGAGACCTCTGTCAAATTCCTACAGCGCCGTTTCTATCAAAGTTAAATTTAACTCGTAGCATAAGTCAGAGCTAAGACTAAGTTAGCACTAATAAAAATTCAAAAACGTCATGAATAATATTATTATTATTTAAATAGTATGTTTTCTATCAAATACCATTAATTTTATGGATTTACTTTCTTTAGGTTTTAGAAATATCATCAAATAAAATGATTAATATCTAAGTATCATCTCTTCCCATTAAATATAGTGGGCTAGGGATCCGCAAAATTTCTAGTGTGGCTTTGCCAGCCTTTTTGTCATCTGTACATGCCACGTCGAGTCTCGTAGGTAAAATTCTGACGAATTGTCTTACAGACTATGAGACGACTGGCCTTACAGATGCCAAGAATGCTTGGCTAATGGCTTGTCCGGGTCAAAATTTACCCACCCATCCAAATTTACAACGGAGCTGGGACGACGCTATGTCAAAATTAACCTTTGACTCCTTTTTAAATGCTAGTCTAGGCCCGGATCGGGCCAGATTATTAGCGCTCAGTAGAAAGGAATCCGGTGATTGGTTGAAAGCTTTCCCTATAGCCAACACCGGAACTTTTTTGGAACCGGACATCCTAAGAATTTCAGTTGGTTTGAGACTTGGCCGCAGCGGAAGCGGCTGAAAATATTAAAATTAATAAATATAAGGGTCTCGACTCATCGTATCGTTTTTGTCCAGTCGGTGTCGAGACCCTAGGTCCATGGGGTCCCAATGCGCAAAATTTTTTCAAGAATTTGAAAAAGCGCCTTGTGGAGTCAACTGGTGAGCTCAACGAATAGGTATTGCTATTCAAAGGGGGAATGCTGCTAGTCTTTTGGGCACAATGCCACGGGGGCCTTATTTAGGTTTAGTTTAGATAGTAATAGTGTAAATATAGATATGTAATAATTATGTTTCTCTGTAATTTTTAACAATAAATGTAATATCTAAGTACATAATCGAATTAATTTGTTAATAGAGAAATCCTAAATTATCAACATTGTAGTAATTAAAGGTAATTAAATTGCATAAGAAGCTTATAATCTACATTTTTGTTTGTAATGAAATTAAAGAAGATGCGAGAATATGTTTTTTTTTTTTCAATATCGAAATACCGGTATTGATCTCGCCAATTCCGGAATTGAGAACGATATTAGATTTTATCGGAATTCCGGAATTATGTCAATTCCGGAATTCCGGAGTTCAAGCCCTATTCACTACATCAGATTTGTTTCCCTTCTTGGGTACGGGAGTAATGAAAGCGGATTTCCAAATCTTCGGGACATGACCCTCTTTCAGTGATCTATTTAAGAGAATACATACTGGAGTAACGAGACTTTTAGCACAATTGATGATAAAGATAGGTGGTATAAGGTCAGGTCCTTCGGATTTATAGGGGTCCAGATCCGACAAAAGTCTAAGTACACGACTCGGGCACACCCGTATGGTACTTATGTTCACTGAACTAATTGACTTTTCACTGAATCTACGACCCTCACCATCATTCTCCGAATCCGGTTCTTGATAGGTAGAGAGAAAATAAGAAGCAAAGAGCTCAGCTATACCTTCCCCCGTGTCAGCGGTTGTATCTAAATAATTCATTACATTGGGTAACGTGTTACTAGTTTTGCGGCTTTTTATAAATGACCAAAAGGCTTTGGGGTTCATTGCTATAGCTGACTCCATTCTCTCCATATAAGCCTCATAGCACTCGGTTTTACACTCCTTAACTCTATTACGCAGCACTGAAAAAGAATGGTAATCGGAGATATTGCCATACCTTTTATATTTTTTATGATACTTCTGCTTCTCCTTTAATATTTTTATGAGAGCACTACTGTACCAGGGTGGATGTAATAACTTTTTAAATGGCTTAACTGGAACGTATTGGTCCCTAAGTGCGTACAACTTGCTATAGAAATTATCAAGGGCCATATCCAGGGAGCCAGTTGACAGTAGCTCCACCCAATCCACCAAGTCCAAAGCAGAAATAATCGATGGGTAATCACCTCTATAATACATATATTTAACACTCAGTCTCTCAACAAACTTGTGAATTTCTATGAAATTGGCTTGTAATATTAGGGGTTTATGATGCGGGTCAATAGTAGGGCTTGAATATCGGACACTTTTTCAGTTCCGGAATTGAGTTTCGATATTCAGTATTTGAATTCCGGAATTCCGGAATTCCGGAACTAGTGAAATAGTGATATGTAAAAAAAGAAACGGGAGCTGGCAGTCCTACGTGATTAGTGATAAACTACTTTGATTCCCAGTAAAATTACTTATTTTAGCGTAACCAACTAAAAACCACACGTTTCCTAACTATTGCCTACGGTTGGCCCGGGTAAGCCCTCAGAAGGATGACCCCAGGACTCCCCACAGACCTTGACTATCACTGCGGCCTCACCTAGGAGGTTCGGGTGCTATCCCGCGTATTTGGGGCTTGTTCAGGTGTTACCCCGCATCTCAGGGTGTGTGGCGTGCGTGAAACTTTCACGTCACGTTTTCGTCTTGGGCGTGCTTTTGTAAGGACGGCGATTAGCCCTATCACCGTCCTCAGGCCCCCGATTATGGAGGCCGATAGTCTTGGGCAAAGACATGCGGAATTCGGGTGGGAGCGTTCTCTCTCGATCACTTTTCGCCGCATTAACTGATCACAGAAAGACGCAGTGGCGTCCCACTTACTCCCACTGGAGATCATAGCTCGCGCAATGGTCTCCAGTGAGAGAATGTCCACGTCCAGACCTACCACGAGGACCGGGCGCTGTTAAGCCCACGCTGTGCACTCCACTACTGTGTGAAGTACTGTGTCCCCACTGCGTTCCTCGCAGTGCTGGCACTCAGGTTTGGTTTCCCGGTGTATTCGTCACAGATACTTACTGAAACTCCCGTGACCGGTAAGCATCTGTGACAACCGGTAGGATAGAGCAACCGCACCGTTGCTGCACTCTAGTCACTCGCCCATGACTGGTTTGACCGCCTTGATTGTGGCGATTCGGCGATTCCTTCCTTGTGTGATGTGATGTGGCGATTCGCTTTGTTGCTCAAGTCCAGGTCTCCACGGTTTCCTTGTGGAGCTGGAACTGCCGAACCTAGATTTCTGGAGACGTAGACCTATGACCCCGCTCCAGCGCCTCCTTGCACCAGAAAAGAATAAATTAGAAATATAATTAATTTATTTAAACAAGGACGCAAGTTGCCTCGCTGCCAGGTCCTCGAGACATGCCGCCTCTGAGCAACGGACTATGCAGCACCCAATCGTAACCGATGTTCCACAGAAGCGGTCTTAAGACTGATCTCTGCGGAACAGCGCACGACGTATCTCGCTGACCCGGCTGGGCTCTAGCCAGCTTGGGTAAGTTATGGCCCTCTCGGAAAGATAGGCCCCGACAATTTGACGGGAGTAAGGAGGCACTCCTTGATAAATAAGCGCCTCCCTAACGCAGCTCCAGGGCAAGGTGTTGAAGGCGATGCCGGTGTCTCTTGACATCGCCATCGATTTCAACACAACCTCACCCTGCGATGTTACTTTCTCCGTCAGTCTTCTAATGCACATGATCACATCCACGGTGAAGCGCCCTTGACGGAAACCAAACTTGTTATCCGCCAGATCTGGCCCCACGCGTGTGAGGTGCCCGACTGTGCGCTGTGCAATGATACGTTCAAGGAGCTTGCATACCTAACGAGGTATGCAAGCTCCTTGAGCGTATCATTGTTGGGGATCGACCGATCGGGGATCGGCCGGAGTTGCTCAACGGAGCAACACGATCGGCCGATCTCCGAATGGGTAGACTGCCGACTACCTTGCCTTTCGGATCAGAACCAGTTTCCCTATCTTCCAGACCTTGGGAATCGGGCCTTTTTCGAGGCATGCACTAAAGAGCCCCATCACTCGAGGCCCGAGATCCTCAAGAGCCAGGACCCACGCTCGGCCTGGAATGCTGTAGGGTCCAGGGACACGGTCCCTGCGGAATCTAAGCCGCAGTACAGTCGCCCCTAACTCACCTTCAGTGACCACGGGCACGTCGTTCTCGCTGTAATCAGCATCGGGCGCCTGAGATGGAGCCATGTGCTAAGGAATATGTTCCTCCGCCTTGATGAGAACAGGGAACCCAGGACCCTCCTCACTCTGGGTCAGTGGAGCGCCTTGGGGCAAAGTTTGCCCCTAATAATAAGGTACGGGCCCCATGAGTTCCGTCAGAACTACTAGAACTATGCTGAGCGAGACCTCTGTCAAATTCTTACAGCGTTTCTATCAAAGTTAAATTTAACTCGTAGCATAAGTCAGAGCTAAGTCTAAGTTTGCACTATAAATTGAAGTCTAAATGTAAAAAAAAAATACAAAAACATCTATACTAATATTATAAAGCTGAAGAGTTTGTTTGTTTGTTTGTTTGTTTGTATGGTTGAACGCTAGGATCTCAGGAACTACTGGTTAGATTTATAAAATTCTTTTACAGTTTGATAGTCAATTTATTGAGGATGGCTATGGGCTATATAACATCACGCTAAAACGAATAGGGGCGAAGCAGCAATCAATAATGTTTCGAAAACGGGGAATATTTTTTACCGTCTGAGAGCTTCCGAGGCGTACGCTGCGTAAATAGTTTAAGATACGTAAAAATTGTATATTACAATATTGTTTCTCTTAAAAAGTTCTAAAAAAAAGTCCGCAGCGGCATATGTCTATCTCTTAAGGTTCGCTCACAATAACCTAATTTGTCTGTTTCATAAGGTTCGCTAACAATATTATAAAACTGAAGAGTTTGTTTGTCCTAAGATCTCAGAAACTGCTGGTTGCATTTCGAAAATTATTTTACTGTTTAATAGTTCATTTATTGAGGATGGCTAATGGCGATATAAAATCACGCTAATGCGAATAGGAGCGGAGCAGCCATAAATAATGTTTCGAGAACGGGGAAAATTTCTTTCTTTTAAGAGCTTCCACTGCGTACGTTGCGTAAATTGTTAAAGTTACGTGAAAATTTTGTGGCACAAAAATGTACCCGTTTAAAAGTTACAAAAAAATGTCGTCAACAGCATATGCCTATCTTCACTTAAGGTTTCACTTACAATAACCCCTTTTAATAAGTTTTGAAGAATGAGCGACGCGACGGGAGTAGGTAAACGTGGTCTGCAGTGGTAGCCAATCAACTGAACGATAAAAACCGGCCAAGTGCGAGTCGGACACACATGAGTTCCGTAGCAAAAAAGGACGGGTGGAAGTAAATGCAACGGGAAACATTATATAACTTTACATTAATACCACACCTCTCTTCTTCTCAATCTCATGTGATGCAAATGAAGTTGTGCGGGTCAGCTCTAATGAATATAAGCGACGCTACGGGAGTAAATGCGAAGGGAAACATTATATCACCTTAAATATTAATACTACACCTCTCTCTTTCTCGCTCATGTGACGCAAATGAAGTTGTGCGGGTCAGCTCTAATGTATCGCGACGGGACTAGGCGCGACGAGAGTAAATGCGACGGGAAACATTATATTACTCAAAATATTAATACCATACCTCTCTTTTTCTAACTCTCATGTGCCGCAAACGAAGTTGCGCGGGTCAGCTAGTCAATAATATTATTATTATTTAAATAGTATGTTTTCTATCAAATACCATTAATTTTATGGATTTAATTTCTTAGTTTTCGTTGTGTGAGATGTCCGTGAATATTTATTTATTATTTATTAATTTCTTAGTAGGTTTTATAAATATCATCAAATAAAATGATTAATACCTAAGTAAATAATCGAATTAATTTGTTAATAGAGAAATCCTAAATTATCAATATTGTAGTAATTAAAGGTAATTAAATTGCATAAGAAGCTATAATCTACATTTTTGTTTGTAATGAAATTATAGAAGTGAAAATATTTTTTTTTTCAATATCGAAATACAGGTATTGATCTCGCCAATTCCGGAATTGAAAACGATATTAGAATTTATCGGAATTCCGGAATTATATCAATTCCGGAATTCCGGAGTTCAAGCCCTAGTCAATAGGCACTATTAATGGGTCATGGCATACTTGCAAGTCAATCGCACCGTTAGAAAAAATAAGGTCTAAAATACGATTATTTTCGTTGCGCTCACTATTGTACTGGGATAAGTTACATGTATTTATTGTGTCAAAAAATTCAATTATATGTTGGGTAGAAATATTTGTAGGAAGTAATTCAGAGTCATTAATTGGATTAAAATACCATTCAACATTGCGTCCGAAATTAAAGTCACCTGCTATAATAAATGTATCTGACGGGTGGGTCGTAAATAAATAATTTAGTTTATGATGAAAATTTTGCAATTGTGCATTATAAGAGTTACCAAGATTTTCCTGACACAAATATAAGCAACATATGTGGATATAACTTACCGCTGATCTTGGCCCCTTTGAAATGATTGTTACCCATATATCCTCAGCAGGCGTACGCCAATCGGATCTTTCTATGACGGATAAATCGTTTCTCACAGCAATCAATATGCCACCACCCTTAGTCTGGGACGTTTTACTATAGTCACGGTCTCGTCTCCACACCATATATCGCCCATCAAATAGTTCACTACTGCCAATACTCTCCAATAGCCAGGTTTCGGTTATCATAACAACATCATAATTTTTCAAACAAACATTACGATAAAGTTTACTTGTTTTGGTTCGCAGGCCACACACATTCTGATAATACATACATACTAATCACTTTTGATACTTTGCGACACCAATATTACTATAATAAATAAGATTATTAATAATTAGATCTATTTCCTCTAATTGAGTTAACAAAGAAACATACTTAACACCAACCATGAGAAAAGATTATGTAGGTATCTGATAAAAATCTTATACTATTCAGGCACAGCACGACACAGTGTTTATCATTACCAACCGTCGATAGACAGGTTAATAACGAACAATGACAATCAACGCATTCAATTCTATTCGGCAGAATCTTATTTCGAGCGAGTTTAAGGCACAAATTACGGCAGCGACATTGTGACCGGGCGACCGAGTATGCTATAGATCAGTCGCATAACATGTCTCGGGCGATACATCGTTAGTTGAAAAACACTTTGAGCACACTTTTGTACACGATTCTCAAACTTTTGTTCAATCGTTGACCCCAGACAACAAAATATCACATAAAATATAGGTAAAACATTTAAAATTAATGATTTTTGATACCGCTTAAAGGTTATTTCAATTTCAGAAGGTCTTTCTCGGTTTTTATTATTATCGTAGGTGATGTATCGCTCTTCCTTGCATGTATCTTGCAGTGCTTTACCCACACGTAACGAAAAGACGTTTCCTCGGCTGCCTTCTTTGTCTTGGCTAGCAATGCTTTATTTTGCAAGGTTAAGTGGTCATTTATAAATATTCGTTTATTTCCCGTAAAACCCATTTGCCCACTGGTTAAAGGAACGGACTGTTACTTGAATCGTGTATGTAATCAAAATCTAGTTTTTGTGTTGGTACAAATTATATCGGTAGGAATATAATTATTTTAGTCAGACTGCTAATGAAAATGTGGCCATTAGTATTTTAATTAAATATTATTAATTGCCTTTTTTCAAAAAAAGTTACTAGAAAAAAGTTACAAGATGTTCATAAATATAACGTGAAAAAATTTTGGTTATAGAACCTGCGTCTTCTGGTTTGCCGGATCAGACGCCCTCACCGTTGGACCACCGAGACACTACTCTCGACCGTCAAATTATTTCACCACACTACGTCTTGGGGCGACGACGTTGGGAAGACGCAGGTTTGAGTCCTGCTCGAGACCAAAATTTCTGTGTGTGTGCATAAAAATACGATTGCCTGTCGAAAAGTGACCGCAAATAAGGGCTGAACTCCCCTTGAAAGAGTCAGTCGAAGAAATATGTTAGCCAATAGAATAAAATTGAATCATAGTGAAACCTGAATATATAAAGAACTAGCTGACCCGCGCAACTTCGTTTGCGTGATAATGATAAATGAAGAACGGCTTGACTTATTTTGTGCAAACTTCACATAAACCATCTACTAAATAGTCTGAACAAAGCCTAAACATTTGGTTTGGATAGGTGAGCCCGTTCTTGAGTTATAAAATTACAACGAAAAGTGGCATTGATTTTTATATATATAGATTTGAATTTTCAAAAATAACCTTAGTAATTCTAAATAGGTAGTTAGGACCAGAAAACAAAATCGGTTGTCTGTAAAGTCGGTTTACTGACGATAGTTGAACGTGACAACTCAGCCTTAAATGGAACGCCTCAGAGCGAGGTAACGCCGCATACGTCATGTTTTTTCGTATCACGTCAAAAAATAACTAAGGGTCTCATAGAACAAATGTGACATTTTTTTCGTTATTTGAAACGGTTTTTAGGGTTCCGTGTCCAAACGGTAAAAAACCGAAATCTTAGGTATATCTGAGAGTTCACCGTCAGTCTGCTCGTCACTCTGTCTGTCACGAGGTTGTATCTATGGAACCGTGATAGTTAGACAGCTGAAATTTTCACAGATTATGTATTTCTGCTGTCACTCTAAAAAAAAGTGTGTGCGTGTAACCTTTACGCGCGATTGAAGTAAACATCTTTGCCATTAACGGTATCAAATGTTATATTAATGTCATTCATTCGAATTTTCACAAAATTCAAATAGCGTTACTTCCGTCAGAAAAAAAATCTGAGTTACTGCCTAGTCGCGCCTAAAGAAGTTTTCCTTAAAAAAAAATGGGGATTTCATACAAACGTAAATATTCTGCCGTTTTTGGGTCGGTTTTTCAAATATAACTTAGTGTGATATCTTACCAAAACAGCGATGTTAGGAACAATGATGGTATCGTTCAGATCTATGTGGTTCTGGTGAGGCAGGTAGATGGGGAACCGCTTCGCTGTGTACGTCATCGTGCTGTTCTCGTTGAAGTTGATGTTTGAGTGGAGGAGCTTCTCTCTGAAAAGAAATATTAAGTTATGACCAGTTCACTTTAAGTTTGCCGCTGGCGTAGAGGCTGGCTGTGCTGGTGTAGAGGCGTAGCTGGGGAGGCGCCCGGCAATCTTAGAGCAAACGGGTAGTAGATCTAGACACGCTGTAGCGTGTCAAGCCAAGTTCAAGCAAACGAACTGGCTAGCTAGCGCCGGGTGTAATATCTATTACACGCTTTGACTATCTAACTAACTAAGGTAAATGCAGGTATTACCGACCCTGTTAAGACAATTTTAAAATTGATGATAGTTATTAAGAATGGTGATTGAGTTCACACCCAATGTTTTGATTTTATATGAAACTTTAGTTTGTCTAGTTTATGTTTAAAGCCCTAAATTGCCCTTAAACACAATACTAATAAAATAAAAAAATAATTAAGTGATCAAGTCCATTGTTTGTATTACCGACCCATACGAAAGGCTATGAAGCTATTTACCGATTTTTATGAACCTATTACCGACTGTTAAAAACAAGAAGAATGTATAGGCAGGTATTTTGTTTAATTAAGAAGAAACACATTATGGTGTTTTTGCAGAAAATCATGTAGGTTTGCTCTAAGCCCTTTCATACTACCTTTCATACACTTTCATATTATACTTCATAGGAAAAGTCACTTAGATACTCTGGCCATGCTATTTGACTAAGACACTATGTTGTAAACGAGCTTTTATGGTTTTTTTATCTTCAAAATATTGTTTGGATAATAAGCTAATATTTCATTAAACTAGTGTTATGTTACATAAACGACCAGGATTTGTATAGAATCGGCAATAGCTTCCCGTACTTGCTATCACCGACTCATATAGATCGGTAATAGTCGATATAATACATAATTACGAAATTGTATGGCCGACTCATAAAAAGTAGATTATATGTATTTATTTGATTTTTGTAGCCATAGCAGAGATTTTAAATAAATAGTGTTGCAAATATTATTAATTAATACAAACATTGTAATGCTATAAAAAGTAATTTCATAATGCTCCTTTATAATGACAATGAATGATTAAAGTTGTATTTCGTAGTAAACAAAAAACGATTAAATAAGAAAACTAGACCAAATAGTATAGATCGGTAATTGTGTGTTACAAAGGCTGACTGTATTAGATTAAGATGTCATATTAAAATAATTGCTTTATTGTCACATATCGACGAGAAAGAAGTAAAACAAAATTAAATATGCATCGCAATCACCGGCCCATGAGTCGGCAATAGCTGCTACTATTAAAATATTTGAAGGTTTTACCGCTTTAATTAAATGTGAAGTTTTATAATATTTAATTAATCAAACTTTATGAAATACTGTAAAAAATTAAGACCTCACATCTAAATGAACACATTCAATAATACAGAACAATCATAGGTTTCATACAATTCTTTAAAAACTGTTAAACGAAGTTTTGGTGTGCTTATCTGTAAGATTAAGGATTTGTACCACACGATCGGCAAGTTTACTATCGTCATAGAAACAAACGAATTTCGTCTCTTTCCCGGAATGCCACGCACACTAACGTAAGTATTTGCGACACTCAATGAACATATGTGCGTATTTCGTCAAATGTCTCTAGCATAAACTGTTCCAGTTACGTCAAAATTGCAGGTTAATGAAATGGATCGGTAATACCTGCGAATTTTCGATGGGTCGTTAATAGCTGCGTTTACCTTAAGATATTCTAAGATTACACGAACCATTTGGTGCCACTTTTGACTCTTCTATAACTCAAATCAGTATTTGACGAAATGTGAGTGGTGAGCACAGACAATACAACCAAATAGACAACGGTTTACCGAGGTTACGCACTCACGGTACAGACGAGCCATCCCTATCTTTATCTCGCTCTGTCATTGAATCAGACGTAATATTAACTTCGTACGACTGTGATTGTCAGGGCATGGTCCTGAAGGTGCTAAAGCAACTAATCAACCTCACCCCGCACCCCACCAATACTTAGCGATTCTTTCTCATAGCCGAGTTTACGAAAGCGTTGTCTTTTAGGTTGTATTGTGTGTGTACCTACTCCTGAAATGTATTTCTGTTGCCGCTATAGTAACAATACATTAAAAAAATGTTTAAAGCGTGCTCTCATCGGTTTTTGATACGCAACCCTCCGTGCGCCAATTTGACTCGTACTTTACCAGTTTTTTTATATCCTTGGAACAAGATTCTGTCAGAAAACTTCACTATTGGTAACTAATAGTTTTTTTATGTGTGGAAGTCCTCATGCTAGCTAGCAGCTAGAACCACACGGTGCACCACGGTGCCCAAGAACTGCCTAAGGCTGGGAGTCCCGGGTAAGTCCTCAGAAGGATGTCCCAGGATTCCTGACAGACTTAGGATACCCACAAGGCATCATCTAGGAGTTCAGGTACTGTCCAGTGTCTTTGAGAGTTGGCTAGGGTGTTACCCTGTTTCTTAGGGCGTGAAGCGTGCGTGAAACCCTCACATCACGCCTGCTTCTGTAAGGAAGCAGTACCTATATATGGGGTTCTTCAAAAAGGGTCTTAGAAGGTTTTTACAGGGTCGGCAACGCGAGAGTAGCGCCTCTGGTGTTGCAAACGTTCATAGGCTGCGGTGACCACCGGTCTTTCTGGTGGGCCGTATGCTTGTCTGCCACCTTAGTGGTATAAAAAAAAGGACGGTGAGTGGACTGAGTGGTTGCCCGATAGCTTAGGGCGAAGACAAGTGCCCACGCCACTGCGGAACTCAGGTGGGAGAGTCATCGCCCGCTCTCTCCCCGGCGAAAGACTAGACGGCGCGGCGTCCAACTTACTCCCGCTGGAGATCATAGCTCGCACCATAGTCTCCAGCAAGAGAGTGTCCATGTCCAGACTTGCCATTTGCACCCATGCAGCACTTGACCAATGTGTGGAACGGTCTGTCCTCCATACAAAAGTGTTCGTTTTCACCCACACTAATATACACGTAATGTGAATGCTTGTATCAATCAAGCTTGAATGTGTGTGTGAGTATACTAGGGTCACTAGCTATGGAAACAAAATAATAAGGAACAGAACGCAATCTCATGTATGTAGGTACTGTTTTTTCAAGTCTACCCTCGGCTAAGCACAAATTATGAAATTAAACCAAAACAATAGCACAAAGTACGTAGGTAATACGTAATGCAACGCAGTGACACTCTCTCAAGTACTGACACGGCAATAGACACATCAACTTTGGTGGGGGGATGGGGAAGCTTACTCAGTGGGAGGCAGGGAGTTGCCGATCTGTATGTAATACTATTATCTTTGGTTCTTCGCAACTTTTCACAGCCCTGTGATAATACCTACCTATATATATTGATTTGGTATCCGAAAACCCTCCAAATTCAAAGACTTCTATATAAACTGAGGTAGACATGCCCTACGCACCGATTTTTGAAACCTATAAACTGAGCTAATTAGCAGCGTTGCTCGCACTGTAGTGAGTCAAATCTTCGAAAGTAGGTACTTGGCTTGCGATCGGAGTCCATACGCCTTCTCTTTTACTCTTGTTCTATTCGTATATTGCTATTGTGTGTGGTGAGTTGGTGACAATTACGTAAAAAATATTTATAAGTGAGTGTAGTCTTAGCAATGTGTGTGTTTGAGGATTGCTTTTGAAATCTCGTTTGTTAGAGTACGGCGCGTCTACCTCAGTTTATATAGAAGTCTTTGTCTAAATCATCCTATTTTGATTTAACTATGAATAATTATGAGGTCATGGGAAAATGTTTGTAGTATCGGCAGTTAAAAAAACAGATATTAAATAATAAGTAATTATATTGTTATGTTAAATAATTGTTGAAGTGAAACTTCTTTATCGGCGTTGGAAAAAAATTTGCGTCACGTCACGTCACGATTTTTGGTTACGCGCCATCTTTGTTCTGTTCCCCACCACGGTGGATTCGAATTAAGAGTACTTTATCCAGGGATAGCATGTCATTTAAGGGTTTTTGGACTTTTGGGCTTTTGGACTTTTGGACTTTTGGACTTTTGGACTTTTGGATGGGACATTGGTACTTTGGGTCTTTGGGACTTTGGAACTTTGAGACTTTGGGACTTTTGAACTTTTGGACTTTTGGACTTTTGGATGGGACCTTGGTACTTTGGGTCTTTGGAACTTTGGGACTTTGGGACTTTGGGACTTTTGGACTTTTGGACTTTTGGATGGGACCTTGGTACTTTGGGACTTTTGGACTTTTGGACTTTTGGATGGGACCTTGGTACTTTGGGACTTTTGGACTTTTGGACTTTTGGACTTTTGGACTTTTGGACTTTTGGACTTTTGGACTTTTAGACTTTTAGACTTTGGGACTTTGGGACTTTGGGACTTTGGGACTTTGGGACTTTGGGACTTTGGGACTTTGGGACTTTGGGACTTTGGGACTTTGGGACTTTGGGACTTTGGGACTTTGGGACTTTGGGACTTTGGGACTTTGGGACTTTGGGACTTTGGGACTTTGGGACTTTGGGACTTTGGGACTTTGGGACTTTGGGACTTTGGGACTTTGGGACTTTGGGACTTTTGGACTTTTGGCCTTTGGGACTTTTGGACTTTTAGATGGGACCTTGGTACTTTGGGTCTTTGGGACTTTGGGACTTTGGGACTTTTGGACTTTTGGCCTTTGGGACTTTGGGACTTTGGGACTTTGGGACTTTGGGACTTTGGGACTTTGGGACTTTGGGACTTTGGGACTTTGGGACTTTGGGACTTTGGGACTTTGGGACTTTGTGACTTTGGGACTTTGGGACTTTGGGACTTTGGGACTTTGTGACTTTGGGACTTTGGGACTTTGGGACTTTGGGACTTTGGGACTTTGGGACTTTGGGACTTTGGGACTTTGGGACTTTGGGACTTTGGGACTTTGGGACTTTGGGACTTTGGGACTTTGGGACTTTGGGACTTTGGGACTTTGGGACTTTGGGACTTTGGGACTTTGGGACTTTGGGACTTTGGGACTTTTGGACTTTTGGCCTTTGGGACTTTTGGACTTTTAGATGGGACCTTGGTACTTTGGGTCTTTGGGACTTTGGGACTTTGGGACTTTTGGACTTTTGGCCTTTGGGACTTTGGGACTTTGGGACTTTGGGACTTTGGGACTTTGGGACTTTGGGACTTTGGGACTTTGGGTTTTTGGGACTTTGGGACTTTGGGACTTTGGGACTTTGGAACTTTGGGACTTTGGGACTTTGGGACTTTGGGACTTTGGGACTTTGGGACTTTGGGACTTTGGGACTTTGGGACTTTGGGACTTTGGGACTTTGGGACTTTGGGACTTTGGGACTTTGGGACTTTGGGACTTTGGGACTTTGGGACTTTGGGACTTTGTGACTTTGGGACTTTGGGACTTTGTGACTTTGGGACTTTGTGACTTTGGGACTTTGGGACTTTGGGACTTTGGGACTTTGGGACTTTGGGACTTTGGGACTTTGGGACTTTGGGACTTTGGGACTTTGGGACTTTGGGACTTTGGGACTTTGGGACTTTGGGACTTTGGGACTTTGGGACTTTTGGACTTTTGGCCTTTGGGACTTTTGGACTTTTAGATGGGACCTTGGTACTTTGGGTCTTTGGGACTTTGGAACTTTGGGACTTTTGGACTTTTGGCCTTTGGGACTTTGGGACTTTGGGACTTTGGGACTTTGGGACTTTGGGACTTTGGGACTTTGGGACTTTGGGACTTTGGGACTTTGGGACTTTGGGACTTTGGGACTTTGGGACTTTGGGACTTTGGGACTTTGGGACTTTGGGACCTTGAGACCTTGGGACTTTGGGACTTTGGGACTTTTGGACTTTTGGCCTTTTGGACTTTTGGACTTTGGACTTTGGACTTTTGGACTTTTGGACTTTTGGACTTTTGGACTTTTGGACTTTTGGACTTTTGGACTTTTGGACTTTTGGACTTTTGGACTTTTGGACTTTTGGACTTTTGGACTTTTGGACTTTTGGACTTTTGGACTTTTGGACTTTTGGACTTTTGGACTTTTGGACTTTTGTACTTTTTGACTTAATTTAAGGTGAGATGAAAATTAAGTTTATGAAGAAGTTTCACTTCTTACGTGTGTACACTAAGTACACGCAATTTTTTTTTAAAGTGGTTAATGCACAATAATTGCGACAATATTAGGTATATAATTAAGATGGAGTACGGTTATTAGTTTTGAACACGTGTTTGAAGTCTCGAGTCAACTAATAATTTGTTGTTGCTTTTAAGGCCGCCATATTGCTTTAATTTTTTTTCATTATTGCTAGTCATGGCGAACGTTTAGAGGTTGACGGCCTCTGTCATAAATAAATATTCACGAATATTTTATATTCTGCACTATGCGATTTTAAAGTAAGCTAGAATTAACCAAATCTCACACAAGGTGAAATGTGGGCATATAATATGCCTCTGCCTACCCCTTCACGGGTAAAAGGCGTGATCATATGTATGTATGTAGGAAGGATTGCCTACATTTTCACGTTATAGGTGGTGGTGACTGGTGAACCAGTCGCCGATTTGAAGACGCAAGTTGTAACTGAATTTTTTTTTCAAGCCCGTAAAGCCTTCAACTCATGTTACTGGTAACTCGGATCAACGGGAATGTTCAAAAGGTGCTCAGTTCTAGGATATCCTTCCGAAGGTAAAATAAATAAAATAAATAAATAAAATAAAATTTATTCCCTTTGAAATTATAAAAAAAAAATTGTCAAAATTTATGTGACTCTTCTGGGGGTTCGGAAATGCTACAGACTGAGAAGAGCATCCGTAAAACTCAGTACGGTCCTTCCAAAATTCATCTTAGTATCTAATACCTACAGTTTTTATTTTATAATATTTAGAAAGGAGTAATTCGTGTCACTATGCCAGGCAGCCTTGTCTTCTATTAGGCAGGCTTACCTGGAGCTCCCGACCATAGGCTGTTAGGTAGGATATGTGTCATTTTAGTCAGTAGGAGTCCGGCATAGCATCCATTTAGGAATTTCCTTACGTTAAAAAAAGCCATTCACGGAGTTTTCAGTCCATTTACAGAACACTGAGTAGCGGGAAACGTGCGCTTCTAATGGATTACATTCGATAAAAAATAAGGTCATTTTTTGTAAACTTGTAGTTAACTGTATATATTTTTTCACTAATGCCAAGTAATTATTGCTACAGATGTTACAGACGGACAGACAGATGCACATTTATAAGGAAACATCATGTAATGTTGCACATTTGTATTCTAGATGACCATTTCCTGGTTTTTTGTTCGACGAGTGAATACATTATGCTTTATTCAAGGGATTAGGCTTTGGACCACTTTTTGGGAGCTATAATTTAAATTATTAGATTTTCTTGAAATATATTAGGTAAGGTTATGGGGCACCTAATAGCAGGACACGATACCTTACCTATCTATAGAGATAAAGACTATAATCTTTACAATTGGGTCGCGCGCTATCGTAGTACGAATATGTCGCTGACGCTACTCAAAAACTATAATTTTCGATTTAATTTGGCAAGATTTCATCTCATTTTCATTGTGTATTATACAGCTAGAGTTTACCTATAGCAAAGATAATAGTTATAATAGTATTACATACAGATCGGCAACTCCCTGTCGCGCCACAGCTGTCAGTAGAGTTGACGTGCGCGTTGACGGATATTTTTTTACATTTTATTGATCACACGCACACATTCAAGCTGGAGTTTCCGCCCTGTGCCTATAGCTAAAAGATTTATGAGGTCATCCTTCCGAAGATTTACTCGGGGCTCCCAATCGTAGGCATTAGGCAGGAAACGTGTGGTTTTTAGTTGGTTGGAGTTCGGAATAGCATCCATGTAAATTTGACTGCCTCTGTGGCGCAGTCGGTAGTGATACCGCCTGCGGCGCTGGAGGTCGTGAATTCGATTCCCACCGGAGACAAATATTTGTGTGACCCATAAATGTTTGTCTCAAGAGTCTGGGTATTTTTATGTATAATATGTATGTATTTAAAAGTATATAAGTATTAATATCCGTGGTCTGATACCCATAACACAAGCAGGTCATTCCTAGCTTACTTTGGGATCAGATAGCGTTGTGTGAGTTGTCCGTGAATATTTATTAATGTAGGATTTTTCTCACGTTAAAAAAAAGAAGGTATAGCTTAAAGTGTAGGACCGCCCTAAAACAAATAAAGCTCACTGCCTCTAACTGCATCATTGACCTTTAAATTGCTTTCAATATTATTATGTATTTAATAGCGTCATGGCGTATTACCAAATATTTGGTAATATTACGGTAGGTAATATTCTCTCCTTCACATCATCTTTAAATTAGCTTCCTACTGGATTTGAAGGCTTTTTTTTTACACGTGGAAATCTTGTCCTATCACATGGATGCTCTACCACTATCTACGGCTAGGAGTCCCGGTTAATCCCTCGAGAGGATGTTCCAGGGATCCCGAAAGACTTTGGTTACCACCGGGGCTTGCTTCTGTAAGGAACTTGAATTAGGAAGCCAGGATCCGTTTAAGTTAGGGGATACACGTGGAAATCGCTCACGGATGCTATGCCGGACTTCTATATATAACAGGCAAAGCCATAGATACAGTAAAATTTTAGAAATGGCCGCGATGGTAAGTACATTACAGATAACTTAGACTAAAAGAATTTATCTTTTAAACTAAGAAAGATAATTTGAAAACATTAACTCTATCTAAATAATAATCTTGATTTATTGTTTGAGTTTCTTATACATGATGACTTATTTTCTTTAAGTCTGTTTGTTTGTTCCGAGTTGGCGCAAAATCCAGAGCAATAAGTGAAAACCCACGGACGCGTTATTTGTAGAGACCAAAACCTCGAGACACCTCGATACTTAAACACGAAGTTTGAAACTGTAACCAGCTCTAAATACCTTTTAAAGATTTTGTTTTTTCGAATGCGATGTCAGGTAAGAACTCGAAATACGGGCCCACTTTTTGAATTTCTAGAAACTTTTCACTAATTGGTATCTGTGGTACAGCAATTTATCACGTGAGTGAAGTCGCGAGCGCCCTCTAGTATGGCTATAATTTCTAACCAATTAGGGTTCAATGAGAATGCATTAGTGCCCCACAAGGTCTTGATACTTTCAAGAACTTTTTTGTACCTACTCCTTTCGTAATAACCTATGACCATCAATTGATATATTAAGGCTGATTATAAAGTAAAAAAAAGTCCAGTTCTAAAAGTGTAATCATATCTGATTCAATAACATTCAAGTGTCGGTCTCAGTTACAATTAATGTTCTATTTGGATACACAGTGCTCTGTAAACGAACACTGCAGTAAGCAACTTTCGTTGTAGTATAGTCTTTTGGATGGGTGACCACTGACAACCAAGTGATCACTGTGCGATATTAGGTACCAGTTGTAAGCGTTTTCGGGCTTCGGAAGGCACAATAAGCTGTTGGGTGTCAGTAATGTAATGGCAGGCCTGAAGCCAAGTTGAAGTCAATTTCAATTTCATCAGAGAGTGCACTTGTCCATTTAAACACTCCGCCACCTCATAAGTGGGACAAAATTCACTAAGTCAGCTGGGGTTTTTTTTTGTTTCACGTGAAGGAAAATTCTCATGGATGTTATACCGGACTCCTATCGACTAAAATACCTCACGTATCCTGTTAACTATACGGTTGGGAACCGCGGGAAAGCCCTCGGAAGGATACCCTAGGACTCTCAATCACAGGGCGGGAACTCCATACAAATGATTAGTTTTGAATTCTGTCACCTTCACCAAAACACGCAACAGACTTTGAATGTGTGTGTGACCAATAAGGCTAAGCAAATTTTCCCTCAACACGTGCGCCAACTATAATGGTAGCTGTAGCGGGACTGGCGGGGGTTGGGAAGCTTAGTCATTGAGGGACAGGGAGTTGCCCCCAGGGATCTGTATGTAATACTATGTTTATTATCTTTGCCCCCAATAGAAGTCAGCTAGGTTACGAGCTCTCTAACGACAAAAACTGTATACTGGGTGTAACAAAATTACCTCTCCTTTCATGAGATGACTTGGCATCCGAAATCAAATACAAATATTTAATAAAAAAGGGGGGTAAATTTTTTCATATTTTTTAATTTTTTTTTGTCGCACATTAAGAATTCATTTTTTACCGCGGCAATTCGAGGTAACATGGTCGCCGTGGCAAAAAAAACACTGAGCACCCGTCTGGCTGTCGTTGTCGCTTTCTACTGCTGCTCAGTAGCGGTAGAAAGGGTGAAAATGAAAATTTATAGGACCTTTAAAACGGATTTACAGTTAAAGTTTTCATGTGATTCTTTTTTCTTCATTTTTGTAATGTTTCTTGACTGATGCCACGTCACGTGAAGAAATTTGGAGAGTCAATTTTGTTACACCCAATATTTATGTATGGAAGACTACTTACAAGTAAACAATGGGTCCAATCTCTTGAACATTCAGCTTGGGGTCCAACCCCTTAAGAAACCTCTCGTGGTTGGTTATGTTGAACACGTAGGCGCGAAGCTTGACCTCGTCTGGGGGGTCCGCCCACCATTCGTAGGGTGGCAGCCCTGGAAGAAAAAAATATTTTAGAAATGATGGAGTAGAGAAATATGTAAAAGAGCATCCTCGTATTTAAAGAATCCCTATCCCCAATCCCCAACTAATATTATAAATGCGAAAGTAATTCTGTCTGTCTGTTTGCCTGTCTGTCTGTCTGTTTGTTTCGCTTTCACGCCTTAACGGCTGGAGCGATTGAGATGAAATTTGGTATAGAGATAGTTCGAGGCCCTGGGAAGGACATAGGCTACTTTTCACCGACTGTGACGATTTTACGCGATAACGACTTCTAAGCGATCGAAGCCGCGGGAAACGGCTAGTGTTTAAATAAATATTGAGATACTGCACAGAGTGATCTATTTGATCTAAGCCGGACTATTATCCATCCATGTTTCAAATTTCAGTCAGATTTGTTAAGCCGTTAGAGCGTAATTGCGTGACAAACATCTTCACAAATCCGTATTTTATAAAACGTCATGCCTTTATCTCGAAATGGGTAGGCACGCACGACCATCATTTCACTTTATATAATACCTACTAGCGGACGTCACGTGGTTTCACCCGCGTAGTTCCCATTCCCGTGGGAATACGAGAATAAAGTATAGCCTATGTTCACCGCAAAAAGTGTAGCTTCCCAACAGTGAAAGAATTTTTCAAATCGGTCCAGTAGTTCCGGAGCCTATTTGTTACAAACAAAAAAACAAATCTTTCCTCTTTATAATATTAGTACCTATAGATATTAAGTAGTTTTATGTCCCACATAATAGGTGGTAAGCGTATTGCCGTGTTGAAATCGACAGGCACAGGGTGTGACGACCATAGATTTTGAATTTTTCGCTACTGACGACTCACTGTTTATTTTTTAAATCAGTGAAGACCTTCAACTTGGTTTCACGACTGTCATGTTAAGTACTGACCATCGTCCATTCCGAAGCAACGAAAACGCTCGCAAATGAATGTCATATAGTGGTCTTGTGGTGGTCACCCATTCATGAACCGGCCTTAGAAGTTGCTTACAGCAGTGATCGCTTACTGAGCTGTAGCACTGAGCCAGCGGGACTAAAAGCGCTTCGAAGTAATTACTAAATGGATTTTAACCTATCATTGATGAGTAATTATTTTCAAATACGTACAAATAAATAACAAAATTAACAATGTCATAGATATTAATTTGAAGGACATCGATATTTACTTTTTTGCGAAGGTTAGTTATGTGCCCGTGGTAATGGACGAAGATCCGGACTCACGATCATTTGAATCGATTATAGTAATCAAAAATCGAATACCTATAGTAATCAAAATCTAGTTTTTTGTACAATTATATCTATCTACCTACAGCAATATGTTTAAGCCAGGCTGCCAATCAAAAAGTCAATTAAATAATCTTGATAGACGTTTTCAAAATAATACATGACGAAGCAGCAATTATAAATTTCGAAAATAAAGTGCAATTATTCCTAAAATAAAGCTATTTATTTTTCTCTGCATAAAAAGAAACGTAGTTAAGATTCGATAGAGGCTTTTTTTTGCGTACGCTTAGATTGTGGAATGATCTAACTGCCACGGTTATCCCCAACGAGACGCCTACAGCATGGAGGCACAGGGCGGAAACTCCATACAAAAATGTTCGTTTTCACCCACACTAATATACACGTTATGTGAATGCTTGAATCAAGCTTGAATGTGTGTGTGAGTATACTAGGGACACTAGCTATGGAAACAAAATAATAAGGAACAGAACGCAATCTCATGTATGTAGGTACTTCTTTTCAAATCTACCCTCGGCTAAGCACAAATTAAATCAAAGCAATAGTCCCCGTGGGAATATGGGAATAAAATATAGCCTATGTTCACCGGAAAGAGTGTAGCTTCCCAACAGTGAAAGAATTTTTCAAATCGATCCTGTAGTTTCGGATTCTATTATAATATTAGTATAGAAGTATAGATAGTACAGATAAAACAGAGACTAATAATACTGAAAATTTGCTTAGCGGGTTTCCTGAAATTATAGGTAGGTACCTACATGAATTTATTTCTAGGTAAATAGTGAATTTCAAGAAAAGAATATTCAAAGACACTTTTAAACTTACATAATTTGAATAAAAGCGTAATAAAAATAAAACTAACTTTATTACGCTTTAATTTAAATTAAGTTTATCTATTAACATAAACTTAATTTAAATTGGTTTCGGAGCAAAACGTGAGCAATAACGTGACACTATAATTTTTAATAAATATTTATAAAGTAGTTTTTAAATTCGTACTATTATTATAAATGCGAAAGTAATTATAATTATGTCTGTTTCGGTTTCACGCTTAAACCGCTGAAGGGTCAATGTCCGTCCCTGGGAAGGACATTGTATAACGACTTCGACGCGGACTTAGCCGCGGGGAACATACATACATATCATCACGCCTGTCTCCCATCAGGGTAGGCAGAGACTATGGCTTTCCACTTGCTACGATCCTGGCATACCACTTTCGTTCTTCTACTTTCATAAGTGCTTTTATACACGCTCGCCGGTTAAAGGTACCTACTCTTGACCTGGCCTGTTTCCAACAGGTCTTTGATCTGGTCATCATGTGTAGGTAGGTACGCTGAGGTCGACCCCTATCAGTTTGCCGTTAGTTAGACGAGGGCTTACCCGGGGCTCCCAACCACAGGCTGTTGGGCGTTACATGAGGTTTTTTAGTCGGTAAGAGTCCGGCATAACATCCTTTGAGGATTTTCCCTCACGTATAAAAAAAAAAGGAAAAAAATAGACCCCTACAGTTTGTTTTAAATAAATATTTATAACGTAGATAGGTGATAGTTTCGTAGCGCTCGTGGCCCCGCGGACTCAGTGTTCTGTAAACGATCACTGCAGTAAGCAATATTTACTATGGCCGGATATAGATGGGTGACCACCACGTGGACCACTTTGTGACATTTTATTTACGAGCGTTTCCGTGCTTCGGAAGGCACGGTAAGCCGTTGGTCCCGGTTGTCAGTAAAATGACAGTTAAGCCAAGTTGAAGGCCTTACGTGCGGCTTGAAAAATTTCAACTGTGGGTCGTCACAACCTGCGCCCGGGTCGGCAGCGCGTGTGTAGCGCCTCTGGTGTTGCAAACGTCTATAGGCTACGGTTACCAACCTTCCGGTGGGCCGTAAGCTTGTCTGCCACCTAAGTAGTATAAAAAAAAGAAGAAAAAGTGCCTAACTATGTACTTTTTTGGGGTTCCTTACCCGATTGGTAAAATACGAAACCCTGTTCATGAGACTTCGCCGTTCATCAGTCTGTCTGTCCGTCACGAGGCTGTATCTCAGGAACTGTGATAGCTAGAGAGCTGGAATTTTCGAAGATGACGTATTTCTGTTGCCGTTATAACATCAAATACTACAATCAGAAAAAAGAGGGCATTAAAGAGGGCTCCCATACAACAAACTATAGGTACTTATCTATACCTTATTTTATATATCTATACTTAATATTATAAAGAAGAAAGATTTGTTTTTTTGTTTATTTGTTTGTAACGAATAGGCTCCGGAACTACTGGATCGATTTGAAAAAATCTTTCACTGCTGGGAAGCTACACTCTTTGCGATGAACATAGGCTATATTTTAAGCCCGCATTCCCACGGGTGAAACCGCGTGACGTCCGCTAGTACCGAATAAAAACCAACACGTTCCCTACCACTAATGGCTGCGGTTGGGAGCCCCGGGTAAGCCCTCGGAATGATACCCCAGGATTCCCGACAGACCTTGGCAACCTTGGCTACCCTACCACCGCGACATCACCTAGGAGGCTCGAGTTCTTTCCCCGTTTCCCGTGTCTTGTTTATTTGATTGTTTGTTTGCATCGAATAGACTTCGCAACTTTGGCCGGGGGCTGCCCAGCTGAGGCAGGCGGTAACTGGTCAGTTAGCCGCGATGGACTATCCTAAAGTCGGGAATCGCCCCTGTCGCCCGCGCAGACGCCTATTAGCGCAGAGGTTATAACCGGTAACTGCGACTCCCCGTGTTGTTATCCGCACCCTCTCAGGTGCAGGCGGAGTGACCTCTCCACAGGCGTTGCATGCCTGGGACATAACGTTAAGAACATGTACTTGCCCATCATACGTGCTCTTCTCTCGACCTCCTCGACTGTACCTCCAGGAATGACAAGTCATTACGTGGAGAGCCGAATTGGTTGCAGGAGTTGCCGACTTGTCCAGGTTGGACCCTACTGTCGCCTATACGGTACTCCGTATCCGCTGCCTCCTCCGCCGACGCACACCGTACCGAAATCCTTTTTCTCCGCTGTGGTCACCGTTGAGGTCTTCACCCGTATCCCAGGGCAGGGGTCTGCGTTATACCCCGCAGAACTGGGTCCTCGATCGAACTTGGCCATCCTTTCACTCTGGCCTACTAGAGTGAGGGATGCCCACCCCCGCGACAAGGACGCGCCGGTCGAGAATTACCACAGTGAGGAACAGGGAAGAGGACCCTGTCCCCCCTGAGGCCGGGTTTACGGGTAGTATGAGGCCTACACCGAGGGCAACTTCGCAACTACTGAACCGATTTGAAAAAGACCAAGCGAAGTTGACGATTCAAATGTTACGAAAAATCTTTATAGCCGATCGGGTTTTTTTTTGTCGTGAACTAAATTTACGAAAACGGATACATGAGCGTGGTCTGCATCCTTGCAGACGGTCCTGAGGCGATTCCGGTACCTGATGTAGATTGTAGGTGCAGGCGGTAAGGGATCATTCCACGAGTTCGTCAAGAACGTTGGGTGGAGTAGTATATTTAAATAGATGTAGACTTACCTGGTCTCATATTTAGTTTCTCCAGCAACATAAAGTCTAACGGTGTAAATATAAAGCTGCCTACTGACAAGAGTACAAGCAGAACACCCCAGACACATTGCACTATCGGATCTGTAACAAGTGAGAGAAAAATACATTATAGACTAGCTGACCCAACTTCGATTACGTCACATAAGGTGTATGAACGGAGAGGTATTTCTTCATCAGACTCATCAAGCAGCGTGTGAAACTACCCTGTTTGCTTATTCATAAAAGAGCTTAAAGATTAAGTCTATTTAAAACAATTATTTTAAAATGGTCTTAATCATTAAGCTCTTTTATGATTAAGCCAACACACCAGTTTAGATTTACCCTCACATTCAAAGAAACCCATACAGTTAAAATTATCTGATTCTTAAAAGTGTTATAACTTTTTTATTTATAAACCGATCGACATGAAATAAACGCCAAATGTTAAGTGGAGCAAACCTCAACACAATAAAAAAAAACGCATTGCAATCAGTTAAGCGGTTACTGAGATTAGCGTGCACAAACGTACAGACAAACAGATAAACAGACATACAGACAAAAATTCTAAAAATCATTGTTTTGGGTTCTATTGCGATATTTGCGTTAATAAAGTCCCCCCATATTTTTTTTTCTTATTTATCTTCTATGTACAGACAGCGACCTGTTACGATTTTATTATATGTATTGATATTGATTGATGATGTAAGTATAACCTAGACACGTCATGCACGAACATCACGGCTTTGAAAACCAGCAAAATATTTAATACATTCAAAAAAAGAATTTCTATGAAATTATCTATGGTAGCATGTATGAAAAGTAAGGCAATTGCCTGACTTTTTTGTTGCCATTTTTCAGTATTGGTAACGTACCTATAGTTTTTATATAACCCCACTTCAATGATAATGATAAATTTAATGTGAAAAGACTGTACCTACCTTTGCATATATTGGGTGTAACAAAATTACCTATCCAAATTTCGTCACGTGACGTGGCATCAGTCAAGAAACATTACAAAAATGAAGAAAAAAAAATCACATGAATACTTTAACAGTCTATTTTCACCCTTTCTATCGCTACTGAGCGGCAGTAGAAAGCGACAACGACAGCCAGACGGGTGCTCTGTGTTTGTTTTGCCACGGCGACCATGTTACCTCGAATTGCCGCGGTAAAAAATGAATTCTTAAAGTGCGACAAAAAAAAATTAAAAAAAATGAAAAAATTTACCCCCCTTTTTTTATTAAATATTTGTATTTGATTTCCGATGCCAAGTCATCTCCTGAAATTTGGAGAGGTAATTTTGTTACACCCAGTATAAGTACTTATGTATTATGACAGGACTATATCTAAACGGCTGCACAGGGCTGCACGCATCATTTTGGGGTTAAGGTCAACGTATTCACATTCACACACATCAGATCAGTATCATTATGAATTTTAAATAACAATTACTCTAATGCGTTAAGGGTCAACGCACAGTGAATTAAAGGGCTTCTATAACCTTGTAATTATAGTATCTTATTAAAAAAAGAACTTGAGAGGTGTCAAGGGACACCCGAATGGAACGAAGTTCCTTTCAATTAATTAGTGCAGGAATTGTAATAAAATTTTATTTTAATTTTAAAATTTTATTGTACTTTAACAAAAACAAAAACAAAAACAAAAACAAAAACAAAAACAAAAACAAAAACAAAAACAAAAACAAAAACAGAAACAGAAACAGAAACAGGAACAAAAACAAAAACAAAAACAAAAACAATAATTAGTGAAGGAATTGTAATAATTTTTTTTTTTTTTTAATAATAATATTTTTTTTATTATTAAGCCCCATTTTATTACCCCCCTCCCCCCTCCCCCTTCCCCCCCCATCCCCCCATATTAAAAGAGGGTAGAGGTACCTCTACCCTCCATACTATAGCAAAAACATATAAACGGCCGAATTGAGTAACCTCCTCCTTTTTTGAAGTCGGTTAAAAAAGTGTCGTTACAACTTTTCGTGAGAATTTTTTCCGTCTAGCCCCCTTTCACAACACGCGATAAGGAACTTCGTTCCAAAAAGGCCAAGTGTGAGCCGGCTTCGCACTTCGGTATTTTTGCTGATAGGAGTTATGTTGTATTGGTTGCCGTCACTTTGACAATGGCCTTAAAGTCTACCCAGATAAAATGTTTTTACAATCCGCTTTAAAAAAAACTACACTCGAGAGCAATGAATCCGGGTCACTTAAAGAATCCTAAAAATCTCGGAAACTAAAAATGCTAGGTTAATGCAATAAATTGTATTTAATAGACAATGTAATACTCCTTAAATGAAGGTATTAAAACTTCTTAGTTATTGTAAAGTTATATCATAAAAAAATAAAATTTGAAAAAGGGCCACTTTCGAAGATGGAACTACGAAATTACAGCATTTGGTGTTGCTTTTGTTTGTAATCTGTCATTTATGTGGGTACATAAACCATGTTGATAGTGCTCTATATTCATTAATCAAGCTGAAATTATGTCGCTTACGCCTGAAGAATGCACCAGAATACTTACAATGCTGGAAACCGGCCGGAGTCAGCGCGATACAGCCAGGACTGTCGGTGTGTCGCTGTCAACAGTACAAAGAGTTCTCCGACGTTACGAAGAAACTGGTTCTAACCTACGCAGACCAGGAACGGGCAGAACCAGGTGTACCACAGCACGAGAAGACCGATACTTGGTGAACACCATGCTTCGAAATCGCTTTCTCACAGGAACTGAACTCACCAATCAGTTTCGACGCCTCGGAGGAAGTAACCCAAGTGCATGGACAGTAAGACGTCGGCTTGCTGAATCTAACTTAAAACCCCTTAGACCTGCAAACGGCCCTAAACTGGAGCGTGGGCATCGTATTTCGAGACTAAGGTATGCCCAGAGCCACGTAAATTGGAGTATTGAAGATTGGTCAAAAGTTATGTTCTCCGACGAATCAAAATTTATGCTCTACAAGCACGATGGAAGACACAGAGTGTATCGAAGACCAGGGGAAAGATTCAAGCAAGCATGCATCGAAGAAAAAGTAGCCTACGGTGGTGGGTCTGTACTTGTGTGGGCCGGAATTTCTTCTGAAAGTCGCACAGAGCTGGTGATCATAGAAAACGGCTCTTTAACTAGCGTAAGATATGTGGAAGAAATCCTCAATGATCACGTTGGTCCATTTATGGTCAATTTAGGTGAGGATGCTATATTTATGCATGACAATGCCCGACCTCATACAGGTAGGATTGTGAATGACTACCTTCAAGAGATGAACATTACTCGTATGGAGTGGCCAGCGCGCAGCCCGGATATCAACCCGATCGAGCATGCTTGGGACGAGCTAGGCAGATGCGTAAAACAACGAAACCCTCCCCCAATCACGCTTCGTGAGCTCAAAATTGCTCTCACAGAGGAATGGGAGAATATTCCCCAAAATCGTGTATGGAACTTGGTGTACAGCATGCCAAACCGCGTAAACGCAGTAATGGAAGCACGAGGAGGCAATACGAAGTATTAAAATTCAAGAAAATCGTAATAAAGTTCAAAAATTTCATGTTTCCTATTTTTGTTTTAAGGAGAGATCAGCAGTTTTTTCTTTATGTAATTTTGTGTTAATAAAATGTATGGTGACTCATATTTTTTTTACTTTCATTTAAGGAGTATTACATTGTCTATTAAATACAATTTATTGCATTAACCTATCATTTTTAGTTTCCGAGATTTTTAACATTCTGTAAGTGACCCGGATTCATTGCTCTCGAGTGTAGTTGTTAAAAATCTACTTGTTAAAGGTGACCGGGGACCTGGTGCAAGAAGCGGGACATTAGATCAGGTCTAAGTTCGTTAATTGATGTACTGTACATACACACATATGGTCACGCCTTTATCCCCAAAGGGGTAGGCAGAGGCATATTCTTCGCTCACATTTCACCTTTTTTAGAATTTGTCCCCCGTAATAAATAGGTGGTGAGCCGTATTGCCGTGTTGAGATGGACAGGCGCAGGTTGTGACTGCCTGCTGTTGAAATTTTTTCAAGCCGCCTAACAAGGAAAGAAGGAGAAAAGAAAGAAAGAAATAATGTTTATTCGGATTATTTTTTTAAATTAATTTTTTATTATTTTTTAAAAAGGCTTTCAACTTGGACTGTCATTTTACTGGCAACGGGACCAACGGCTTAACGTGCCTTCTGAAGCACGGAAACGCTCAAATCAATGTCACAAAGTGGTCACATGGATGTCTCCCATCCAAGGACCGGCTATAGTGAAAGTTGCTTACTACAGTGATCGTTTACAGAACACTGAGTCCTCGCGGCCAAGAGCGCTTCATCACGGGCTCCATTGATGTAGGTATACAGGGTGAATTTTTCAAAAGGGATTGGATGGCCAAATCCGAAACTATAAGGAATAACAAAAAATTCTCAAAGGAGTCACGAGCCCGATTTTGATGAAACTTAAAACCTCATCATTAGATTTTTGAAAAACCAATAATCCTAGCTGGGAATCGAATCCATTGATTTTGAAAAAAAGAACACATCCTTTATTATTACACCATACGATAGTGTTGCTATTAAGGATCATATTCTGGGAAGTAATGATATACGGCAAACTACAGGAAAGAGCTCATCTTTAACGAAATACATTTTATTTTTCTTACGTTAACTGATTAATTGTTCAAAATCTTTGCAATACATAGCTGGATTCGAAACCTCAAGGAATAATTAAGGAATATTATTGATTCCGTTGAGAATATTCTCTAAAAAATCATTCTGAGCATAATTTAAAACACGGAATAGTTACGATGTTTTCTGGGATTTCGAACGAAACAAATTATGATACAAAATTTAGGTACATGAAATATGCATTCTATTAAAATTCCAAATGTTCCTTAAATTTGGCGTATATCATTACTTTGCAAAATTTGATCCTTAACAGCGACTCTATCGTATGGTGTAATAATAAAGGGTGTGTTTTTTTTTTCAAAATCAACAAGTTCGATTCCCTGCTAGGATTATGAGTTTTTCAAAAATCTAATGATGAGGTCTTAAGTTTCATCAAAATCGGGCTCGTGACTCCTTTCAGCATTTTTCGCTATTCCTTATAGTTTTCGATTTGGCCATCCAATCCCTTTTCAAAAATTCACCCTGTATATTAAACCCATGTAGGTATCTATTACTTATGTATGTATGTAAATTAATACAGATCATTATTTATTCAGTACTAGATGGCACGAGATGGCCCCGGTTGTGACACACATGACAGTTGTTGGGTCAAGTTGAAGGCCTTATGGCTTGAAATTTTTAAGCAGCGTGTATTTAGGGCTCCTGGTGGTGAGGGCGTTCTTAGGCTCCGATAACCAACAATAAGGTAGGCCTTAATCTTGTCTGCCACCTCAGTAGCATAAAAAATCCTAAAAGTTAGCTTTCGAGGATTTATTTGTAAAATAATTGAAGATTTTTAAGATTTCTTCGAAGCTTCGATTACGTGCAACTGCAAAGTGTTGAGAGGGTAAATGTGTATCATCGTGAAACGCAGAATTTCTGGTTACTCTTCAAACTGATTATTATAATTGTCAAAATCTGGTACCTAATTGCTTATCGTTATTTTATAGTGTACATAAATATATCGTTATCGTGATGTTTTTTTTCTTTTTTCTATATTATATATTTTGTTATCTATACCTACTAATATTATAAAGAGGTAAAGTTTGTGTGTTTGTATATTTGTTAAATTGTAAGGGGTAATCTCGGGATCTACTGAACAGATTTTAAAAATTCTTTCACCAATAGAAAGCTACGTTAATGTGGAGTGTCATAGGCTTTATAGCATCACGCTACAACGAATAGGAGCGGAGCAGTAATAGTAAATGTTTCAAAAACGGGGGAAAAGTTATTCCTTTTGAGAGCTTCGTTGCGTGTGCTGCGTGAGTAATATTGTTTAACCGACTTCAAACAAGTAGGAGGTTACTCAATTCAACCGTTTTATTATTTTTTATTTTTTTTATGTTTGTTCGCGCAGAACTCCGTCGTTTATGGACCGATTTAGAAATTTTTTTATTGTTTGAAAATAGATACTCCTAAGGTTCCAATTTTAAAGAAGTCAGGATCTGATTATGGCATCCTGGAGAAATCGAAAGGAACTTTTAAAAATTGTAGGGGCATCTAGGGCGTTTGTAATTTTTTTTATTAAGGGTTTTAAAGTAGTGCAACTTAATGAAGGTCTGGAGTCGATCTGATGATGGAGACGAAAGACAGTAGAGAGAATTCCCTAACGATATACAGCAGTTACTTTGTGTTTGATTAATTTGTACTGTCGAGAACTTTACACCTAGATATATAGATTTTCAGTCCACACGACACTAAAAATAGTGAAAAAAAAAATTTTAACAAAAAGAAACCGACTTCAAACAAAACTAAAAACTGAAAAATAAAATTTACTTAGCACAAAGTTAGTATATTCTGATTTATCAGATATTATCTAAACTAATATTATAAAGAGGTAAAGTATGGGTGTTTGTATATTTGTTAAATTGTAAGGGGTAATCTCAGGATCTACTGAACCGATTTAAAAAATTCTTTCACCAATAGAAAGCTACGTTATTGTGCAGTGTCATAGGCTATATAGCATTACGCTACAACGAATAGGAGCAGAGCAGTAATAGTAAATGTTTCAAAAACGTTGGAAAAGTTATTCCTTTTGAGAGCTTCGTTGCGTGTGCTGCGCAAATATTTATAGTTTTGTAATAAAATATGTACCTACTACAAAATTGGTTCTCTTAAAAAAGTTCTTAAAAAAATTGCGCGATAGCATGTGTCTATCTTTGGGTTGGTGCACAATAACCATTTTAATGGCAATAAATTTTTTCTACAATAATGCCACGGGATACCTCTTTCGTAAACGAAATTGTTCTTAAAAATAATGCGACGGCAATACACGCGACGACAAACCTTTCTCTCTCTCTCTCTCTCTCTCTCACGTAGTATTGAATATTATAAATGCGACGTGAACAGGTAATACTCTCTCTTATGTGGCGCAAACGAAGTTGCGCGGGTCAGCTAGTGAAATATATAAATGAAACTCCACAGAAAGTTCCAGTAAAGTCTCCGCTTTACTAGAGTAGCTGGAAGATGGGACACGAATAACAAAAACGCTACACGCTATCGGCAAGAAAATAAATAACAATGAATATTCAAATTACTGGATTCAGGCAAACTTCTTAAGTCAAACAAGGGTAAGAAGAAAAAGAAATAAAAGATATCGACCATTAAGTTTTGAAGCAAATCGTTACCAGCCTACGTTCAGCGGAGGACAGTGATAGAATTTGATTGATTGATACTGTCAATTTATATTTCAGTGTATGTTCACCTTTATGCATACGTGCAGCCTAATGTCACGTCTGTCAAACTGACAGCTGATGGTCTAACCACGTAGCTCACCAAAGACAACTATTAGGACCGTTTTATGTGAGAGCTATTACGTGCCTGTTATATTAATTTATTCAATCGGTGGCGCATTCGGTAGTGTAGCCGTCTGACGCGAGGGTTCGATTCCTGGGTCGCGTCGGTCCAAATATTTGTTTGATAAACTAATGTTTGTTTTTGGAGTTTGGGTGGTTTCTATTTTTAATACGTATGGGCTAGATGACGTTGTGTGAGAATGTCTTAGACCATATAACACGGGACTAGCCTTTGCGAACCACCGCATACAAAAATATTCTGCCAGTTTTCATACAAATGAAGGGGGAAACACAAAGACATATAAAATTTCATTGCATTTAAAAATGTATTTATCGACAAACGCGTAATGGCTGTTGTGTGTTAATTGTTATTGTACAGTCAACTACAATGTAATGTACTAGTTTAATCATATAAAATGATGTACTGATGTACAGGCTTTTCATAAAGCCAAAAGACCAAATGGTCATGTGCAATGGCAGAAAACAATGCTTAAGTAAGGCGCATCCTGTGGTTAGATGATCTAAGGAGAATGTTCACGATTATTTATTATTATTTTTTATTAAAATGATATAAGACATTGGTTCCTAACCTTTTCAGAGCTGTTACCCCTATGGCATGTTAGAGAAGTTGATTTTACCCCCAATTAAAAATTATTTCAAGAAATGTAAAATAAGTATCTTCATTCATAAAAATTAATATTTACAATACCACCTTCTTACCAACATTTAGTTAGTTAATCCCGACGAAAAACAAGGGGTGTTTAAAGTGTGACCTATGTATATGTGTGTCTGACTGTGGCACTATAGTGGCGCAGCGGATGGACCGATGCCTCCCAAAAGTGAGCGAGGTGATGGCGGCGGTGTCTCTTGACATCGCCAACGCATTCAACACCTTGCTCTGGAGCTGCGTTAGGGAGGAGCTTATCTATCGTGGAGTGCTTTAATACCTTCGTCAAATTGTCGGGGCTTATCTTTTCAAGAGGGCCATAACAGAGCTGTCAAGGGCAGGGTCGGAGAGATGTATCATGCAGTGTTTCGCAGGGATTGCTTCTAGGACCGTTTCTGTGGAACATCGGTTGCGATTGGGTGCTGCGTGGGGCGTTGCTCAGAGGTGTCAGCTTAACGTATTACGCCGGCGACACATTCGTAACGACGCGAGGAGCAACGCACCAGTCGTGGGTCGAGCACAGCGGCTGGTTCTTGAGGTCACCCTTGACAAATTCGAGGTGCTGTGCTTTCATGGACCTTGGAACCGGCCAACTTGCCTAATCCAGCATACAGGTAGTAAGAGTCCTGCTAGAAACCAATTCTTTTTCCATATTTAAAATTAAAATTTAGGAAGCGTCAGCCTCGGCATCGAGCCTACAATGAAGTATCTGGGGCTCGTACTCGATGGCGGATGGAACTTCGGACACTGCTTCCGAAGTTTGGTCCCAAAACTGCCCTCCCACCAACGCTCCCTGTGGGAGATTGTATCTTGGGATCGTGCCACTGACGAACTGGCCAGATTGGGTTCCAGCACCACACCGGTGGGACCAAGTCCGATTATACCAATACCATTCTACCAGGTAAGGGCATGGCTGAGACAACGCACGAAAGAGCGGCATGAAAAGAGATGGGCACAAACAGTAAGAACAGTAAGTTGCAGGCAATCAAGGAAAGCTCTACCGAGACCAAAACTAGCTAGAACGTTGCTACATCTGAATAAAGGTGATCTACGAACCATGGTAGGCATTGCACAGTATTGCACGGGTCATTGCACAGTAAATAAGCACTTGAATGTCTTAGGTATCACGGACAGCACGCTGTGCAGAGCGTGCCTGTTAAAAGAAGAAACCATAGCTCACGCAATCTTGGAGTGCGAGAGCCTGGTTACATACAGAGTCAACATACTTGGCAGCCCCACAACACTCCGGGAAGCGTGTGAAGACCCGAAGAGGATCCTGCGCTTCTGGTCGGAGCTGGGTTGGCTGGAGTGACAGCCAACACTCAAGTACAATGGGTCCACTGGCGGACCTAAGTGCGGAAAATGGGAGACCAAGAAGACTGACTGTGTGGTGGGAGGGCCACCAACGCTCCCTGTGGGAGATTGTATCTTGGGATCGTGCGGAACATGGCTTCTGTATGGGCGGAGACCCTGACGGCCCGTAATGCGGGCTAGATTACTTAGCCCGCTGAAGGCAATGGCCGTCAGGGTGATACCGCACGACCTCAGTTAAGGTGGCATGTCTCGTAGACGGGACCACTTCATGAGACCTGGAAGCGAGGGCCTTTGCGTCACTGTTTAAATGGCGTAAGGAGGCGCTGGAGCGGGGCCATAGACCTCTCGAGAAATCAAGGTTCGGCGGTCCCAGCTCCACCAGGAAACCGTAGACTCCGTAGAGACCTGAAAATTGCGACTTGAGCAACCAAGGGTAGGATACGCCATAATAGGGGCGGTCAGACCGGTCATGGGCGAGTGGCTGGAGAGGAGATATGGTGCTCTCTCTACCGGTTGTCACAGATGTTTACCGGTCACGAGAGCTTCGGTAAGTATCTGTGGCGAATCCACAGGGAAACCACTGAGTGCCAGACGTAAGTGGGGATTTCCCGATTTCCCGATTCTTTCCTATCCTATTATTTAATCCAACGTATAAACAAACTATTTGGCGTTATCATATTTTGTCTGGAAAAGTTTATTCCTAAGTGCTAGATACTAAAACAATGAAAACTACTGTCTGTGCAGTATTATTTTACACATAATATGGTTAGTAGCAAACAAGCTAATTACATGATCAACATTTTATTTAAATCAAATCGTCACTGGAAAACCAATAATACTAAAGCGCCATTTTGGCCAAAATGAGTTATATATATCGTTGGAAAGGATTTTTGGCTATTACTCCTGGTTGCTTAAATTTGATGGTCACACGCTTATATTTTCTAAACCGTATAAGTTAGAAAGAAATGTTTTAAAATAGTGGATAAAACAGCTATTAAGCTATAAAATACATGAAATTTGTTGCAATAGAAGTAAATATTCATACCAAAAATTAACACGAAAGGTCAAAATCGGGGTCATTTTTCGCATTCTACTCGTGTCACACTTCCCGATTCAGTTAAACATTTGGTTACTGCTTCACCAAATTTCCATAGATTTTGAAGTTACATACACTAAATTCACCGTAATAACATACACTACACACACAGTATTACAAAAAAAATCTTCTAACTATTATTTAGAACTTAAAACACAATATACATCGGTCACACGAATCTAGGTACTTTAAATTTGCGTTGTAAACGGTTTACTGTTGACCAAAACGACCGCCCCAATAACAAAACTCAACTTAACTGAACGTTATTCGTGATCGGGCATCGCGGAAGTACAACGTGCAACTCCAGGCTCTTTGAGAAAAAAAAATATCAGTAAGTTTCTACATTTGACACTTAATTCGAGTACTTTTCGTGGGTGACTTTTTGTACATTGTATAATAGCTATTGAAGTCAGAGTTTATTCATCGAAACCGCAAATTAATTGAGATATTTATGTAGTATTTGATTTAAAACGTAACGGCTAAACTTTGTCGGAATTTAAAAAAAAGCTATGTTTTCGTTACCTTCGTGTCACATCCTTCGTGGCGTTTTACCCACGAAGGTGAGTTTATGCCACGAAGGTGATCTCTGACTAGTTTCAGTAAGAGTGGTAATCTTTTAGATTCGTATTGTAGTAGATATGTAGCGGAATAATAGTATAACAAATAAGTTGGTACCTACAATCATGGCAAAGGACCTATAACATTCCGTGTGAAGCCCTTTTATAGGAGTAGAAATCCCACCGGACGTTATGCCAGATCCAAACCGTCTAAAACCCACATCGTAGCATAGCTACTTACCCGTCTAGTATTAGGCGCCCCGGGCAACTCCTTAGAATGATGTATCAGGGTACCCGACAGGCTTAGGCTATCACCGTGGCCTCGCCTACGGGTTCGGGTGTTATCTTGCGTCTTTTGGGTTAGTTCAGATGCTTTTCCGCTTCTTGAGGCGTGCAGCACGCTAAGAACTTTTGAACAAAGACACAATGACCTTCGCGTCCAAGTCTCAAGAAGAAATCCTGGGAAAGAGTCATGCCACCTAAAGCTTAGGCTACTACCTTATACTTATATCAACTTAAATACATTTAGGTACCTAGTACTCGTCGAGTTTTCCGGCAAGGCGGTTTGTGACTACTCTCGAGAACAACTTGTAAACATGGCTAAGGAGTGAGATGGGTATATAATTCTTCAGCAAGGTCTTGTCACCTTTTTTGAAAAACAGAGCCACCGCACTCCCGCTCCACGCTTTAGGTGTTTGTCCCTGTTGGAGGACGGAATTAAAGAGACTCGTCCGCTCTTTGAGAACTAGAGTCCCGCCAGCTTTAAGAAGCTCAGTCGTTATTCCGTCCTCTCCAGGGATTTATTGGTTTTTAGTTGTTCGAGAGCAGCCCTGACCTCGCCCTGGTCAATATCCAGATGTCTTCGGTATAGTGGCGCATTAGTGGGGCTCTGTGGTCACGGTCGCTAGGTCCCGTCGGTCTTTTTTTCCGTGATGCATTTAGTTCTCTGTAGAAGCTCCTAACTTCTTCGAGAATCTCGAACCTCGAGGTCTCGGTTTTGCCACCCGCTGTCTTCAATTTTGTCAGACGAGGTCTTCCGAGCTGTTGGGCAAAGACTTTAGTACCCCAATTTTGTGTGATCGCTGCCTCTACGATGTTGGTGTTATAACGTCTGAGGTCGCGTCATAGCTGCTTTCGGATTTTGATGTTTAAATCTCTCTGGTCTGACGAAGACCAAAAGTAAGCAAAAGTAAGTATGCATAGATTTTTATTTTTTATTGAGGTTCGCAAACTGGATTCTCGGCAACACTATTCAACATCGCTCATTTAGACTCAGTTCAGCCGAGAACTCAGTGCGAACACAGCATGCATCCTAATTTTCGCACTTCAACGAAATGTAGATGGCGTTTCCCGTCTGATTCTCATGAGCTCGAGGGTCTCGGGCGAAAGCTGAGAACACCTATTTTTGCTTTTTTCCAGACTGAAACCTTCGGGACACTTGTTGTAGCGTCCTGACTACAGTGTCGGCCTTATCGTGATCGTTGCCAGTGATTTCCAGCAGATCGAAACGATTTTGAAGCTCCAATTGAAACTTCTCGGCACACAAAGCTATTTGGAGCGCAGTAGGTCGGAGAGTAGGCTTCATCATCCAGGCCCTTTCGACGCGGATGTCTAAATTCAGAGACGCTCTGACGAGTCGGTGATCATTTCCGGTATTAAACCTGTTGATCACAGAGACATCTTCTCCAAATATACACCTCCTGTCCGACATGATGAATTTTATCTCGTTCCTTGTGACCTTGTTGGGGCTTCGCCAAGTCCACCTTCTATGGGGTTTCTTCTTAAAGAATGGGTTAATCAAGAAGAGCCCCTGAGCCTCAAGACAGTTGATAAGCATACTGCCCAGCGGCCCCCGGTCATTTCTATGCCCAACACCAAAAAGTCCGATTTTCGTTTCACCGCGTTCTTGTACTTTCACTTTGACAGTGAAGTCCCCTATCATAACATTGTAGTGAGTCTTGGCAGTACCGTGTAATGCTTTCACCACGTCCTCGTACACGGTCTCAACTGCCTCGTCAGTGCTTCTCGAAGTTGGGGCATAGGTACACCTGAATCACCTTCAGGGAGTCCTGTTGGTAAGTCTCAGTATTACGTATGCTACCCGAGGCGAAACATTCCTGATCTCCACAATGCTGCTAACGAGTTCCTTTTTCACCGTAAAGCCGACACCGCCCTCGGAAGAATGTCTTCCATCACCTTCCCGAAAGTACAATAGGTCACCCGACCCAAGGGTTAGCGTGTCCTCCCCCTTTCTTCGGACTTCGCACAACACCAGTATGTGCCAGTTTATGCGACCCAGTTCTAACTCGAGTTCGGTGAGCCAATCGTCCAGCCGCAGAGTGCTTCCATTATAAGTAGCCAGGTTCGGACATTCTCACACAACATCATCTAGCCCAAATTAAGACAATATAAGCTTATGCTATGGGATCTAGACAACTGATAATTTGCCACTTTGTGCCAAAGAGATGTACTGTGTTATTTTTATAATATTATAGTTCCAGAATAACTTTTACGTCAAAAGCATGTGTAGGTATAGGGTCTGGTAATTGTTTCTAGTTAAGTAGCTGTTACCATATAACTGCCGAATGAACAAATTAACTTATAATGTGTACTTAAATAATGATTAATAATGTCTGTAAAGCTACTGCGTCACCTTCGTGGATCGTCGCGTAACCTACGTGGGATCAAATAATTCAAAACCTTATTCTTCTAAATCTGACACAAAATTTAACTTGTTGACTTATATATGTTACTTAACTTACCAAACGCTTTGTGTTTGTTTAAAAAAAATGTTGAAATAATCAGTATTTAAAATTTACCATGAAGGTGACGATGAGAATCGTAAAAAGTAGAAATAGCCTTTTTTTCTGCGTCGTTTGGTCTAGGTTTCGTATGATCTGAGCACTTTTTTGGCGCTTTAGCACTTCAAAATAAGGAGATTTTTCATCATTTTGAATTTGTGACAAATACTTACGTAGTACAAGTTATGATTAATTTTTAGTAGTTGTCACTTCAGTTTTTTTCATGCTCTGTCACCAGCTAATTAAACCTTGTTTAGCAACTTAAAATACTGATGTTGAATCATTGATGTCGCTTTAGTATTTTTTGCCGGCCGTAACTACTAGTTGATAACGTAGCAAAGTAAATTTGCTTTACGTAGAAGCTGATTAGCATGGCGCTTTAGTATATTTTGTCTACGTGCTGTTTTGATGGGGAACGGTTTTAGTAATTTTGCCTTACATATATAAGTATTTGAGTATCTATTTAGAATTTTTTACATTCAATAAAATTGAGTAATTATTTTATTAAGTATCGACAATTCTAGTAGACAAAATATTAATGGTTCGTTTAGCATTTAGTTAGGTCAAAAACTTAAATTAATATTCCGTTAAGTCTTTTCAAATTATATTTCATTCGGATTACGATTCGATGAGTACTTATGATTATCCGCCGCAGAGTGAATTGTTCAGATTATTCGAGAGTTTAAGACTAGGTAAGTAAATTAATTTTAAATAGTTGTTTTTTTCTTGAGCATGAAATTAGAGCCACAATTTCTCGTAACTTATTTATAAATATTATCTACCTTATTTTACTATGCCGGTACGTACTACAACTTTTAAGAAATCTGACCCTCAGAAAATAGCAATAAAATTTACAATGGCAAAATATGGTCTAATTGAAGATATAGAAATAAAAAAAAAATCTATAACTTAAACCAATGTATAAAACTTGATTGCCCATTTTAAAGAAGAAATACCATGATTCGTCGAAACTTTGTACCTAAATCTAACATAGTTCCTGGAATTTATCATTATGAATACTTACAAAAAAATTCCTTGTGCCATAAATGTCCAAGACACCCTGATGTGGATGTAAAAGACAATATATTATTACCCAGATAATTATTATCATTGGTGTAGTAATTATAAAGGTTGCCTGGAGGAAATCGCACTTAGCGATAAGGCCGCCCATTGTACATTTTAAACCCTGCATATTCTATTCTATAAATACTGTTATGGGCAATTACCAGAATACTTACTAATTGTTTTCTTACTACTTTTTTGGCACAAATGCATGATAATATCGTACTGGCATTTTGTTCTAAAATGCATAACTAATCGGTATCTATTATTTATGGATTTTAGAACACTATACCAGTACGCTACAATATAAAACACGATCACACTAAACTTATGATAATTAATTATTATATTTCGAATTTTATTCTGACAAGCATTTCTTTATTTAATTCCCTATAATATTTTTATTTAACAGCCTCTGTGGCGTAGCGGTAGTGAACGCAGCCGCTACGCAGGAGGCGCGGATTCGATACCCGCTTAGTGCAAATAATTATGTGCATGAATACGAGTATTTGAATTGGTTTGGTAGTGCCTCGAAGAGCACGTTAAGCTGTTGGTCCAGGTTCTACCCTATGGTCCGCATACCATCCAGGTGGGTTGCCATACAACACCTATGGCAGTCGTTACGGGTAGTTGGAGCCCTCAAAGGTCCTTAGTCTAACTACAGAACTTTGATTTCGCCAATTTGGTTGTGGAGGTCAGATGGCAGTAAATATTTGAAATCGGATCACGCGTTGAGAAATTGAAAAATCATTTTCTCTTTCATCCCCTCTCCCACAGGAACCCGTTTAAAATATCGAGATCAAAAGAAGTATCCTAGAACCGTCCTCGGATCATAAGCTCAGATGGTGTTCGACGAAGCGACCTCACCTGCATGAGGTGCACCTGTTTGCAACTAACGAGGCTCCGCGTATTTATTTAGGAACCACCGTGCAGCTGTAAAAAGCCCCCCAAGTAACCTAACCCCGATTGGGTTGCGTTCGGGGTTCAGCAGTTGCACAGTATGATGTAGCAGGGAGGGGGAACAGTAGGCGCTAAGTGGATTCTAGTGTAGCTGACGGTGGTCGAACGGCGGTCGACCCGCCGCCGCCGCCGGCCAGGGAGATCCGTAGAAACGCGGGTCGGCTTCCGTCTCACCACACAGCCATAGATGAAGCTAATCCATACGCTTTGTCACTAACTGCTTTAGCAAATATCGCACCGTCTTCACGTCTCCCTTCATTTCCCAAATATCATGGCAGCGCAAAAAAGAAAAAGAGGTATCACAGTGGCCGCTGCGACTAATCCCCGAAACGCTCTGTTCGAGGTGGAGCTCGAAAACATCCGCAGACTCCAGGCCAACCTCGACATCGTCCTTCACCATCTAAAGACGATACAGATACAGCTAGCTATGATGTTCCTAACGTAGATGCAAATATGCCACCCTGACGATCAGTCGTACTTGTGTTTCCCTGCTAGGATACAAGCCTACTAGTAGTACTAGTGGCCTTAGGCCAAAACGATCAATGAGTGATCTCCTGGCGTACATAACACACACTTGTGCTATGGAGGCTATGGAGAGACACAGCGAATCCCTGGCTGTTAGCCCAGACATCGCTAAAGTCCATGATAGAGTATGGCTTGCGCCGCTTCTTTCCAAGTTGCCGGCTTATGGTCTATCACCTCAGTTATAACGCTGGTTGGCCAGCTTCCTGCACGGGCAACGTATACGGGTTCTCTGTGTTGGCCAGGCTTCCTGCTTTTTGCAGGTCAATACCAGAGTACTACAGGGATCGGTATTATCTCCAACTCTCTTTTTCCTGCATATCAACGACATGCTGTCTCTTGGGTGCATTCATCGTTATGCGGACGTGTACTCTGCATGGGAGCTATTCCGGCCTTCCAGCGGATGGGCAACGCAACGTGGAGGAAAAGAGACGGCAACTCGTGGCGGATCTCGACCGGAACCTGGGTCGCATTACCCAATGGGTTCAGACAACCTGGTCGAGTTCAATGCCAGAAAAACACAAGCGTGTGCGTTTACAGCTAAATCCCCATTCCTACCCCTACCCTCTTTTCAGAACATTACGGTTCTACTAAAAAACAACCTGGAGATCCTCGGTATATACGTCCGGCGTGAGCACAATCACAAAAACGACGTAGAGAGTTGTATAATATTGGGCTGGCCTCGATAAGGCGAGGCGGTAATTCACGCCACATCACAGTTTGTATGTAAGACGCAGATTCACCCCTTTTTCGAATAATGTTGTCGCCTTTGGGATGACTCCGCGAGGTATTTACTAGACGCACTTGACGCTGTGCAGAGATGTGGTTGTCCTGAGGAGACGGGAGGCCTCGAGCCGTTAGCGCCGTGAAGAACCATAGCGTCTTTGGCTGCCTTCTACCGAAAATGTATCACGGCGAATGTTCTGAAGAGCTATTCAACCTGATCCCACCCTCTCCTTTCCGATCCCCCCGAACAATGTGTGCCGGGCAGAGGTGCCACTCATACACAGTGGAGAGAATCTTCGCCAAAACTAAGTGTTTCAAAAGATCGTTCCTCTGTCTAACTATAAAAACCTGAGACGACCTGTCCGCCACACGTGTTTCTCTCATCTTACGATCCCGGGTTCCCGCCAACTTGAGGATCACTGTCAGGAGTCTCACGGACTGTAAAGGCCCTCTTCTCTCATCTCTAGATAAGCTAAGGTTTTTCATCAGTGGCGACGTCAATTTGGCGAGCTTAATATAAAACAAAACATTAATAATTAAATAAAAAAGATGCTGTGTCAAAATCAAAATATGAATTAGTAAGTATTCTCAATTATTTTGTTTGCAACTAGTGCAATTATTAAGATTTACTTTCTATTGATAATGTCTGTTAAGAAAAATAAATTCAAATTAGAACGATCAATCTTATTATTAAGTATTTTTGTCATAGCAATGATCCCAACAAATAACTCTATACATCGCTTTGCCGTGCAGTCCCTTGACATATTGTAGTGTTTCAGTATTGTTATCCTGAGACTACATCCACCTGTAAATCCTGTAATGCGTGTTAGTACTTTTTCCATGCATACTTTTGAAAGAATAAGAGTTGTCAGTAATTTTCGATCACAATAACTTAAAATAATGAATAAGATAAGTACTTTTCCATTACCAAGTGTACAGAGCATTTGTACTTAAGCGACAGCTATCTCTTGAATCAAGCAAATTGTGCAAAATATATTGATTCCAGAACATAGGAAATAGTGTAACAATAATATATTTGCCTTTACTGTACGTCAATTACTAAATTAGAAAAAGTTATGCCTCATTTTCTGAAAAAAAAAACTTTAATTCGCTCTCCTGTAAAATGACCTTTTGGCGCTTTATTATTATTGGCTTTCCAGTGACGAAATATTCAAAATAAAGGCAACACTTACAAAAATTTTTCACTTCTTTTTTAATATATTACAATACGTCATCAAATTCACTAGTGGTGCCCGAAGAGGTTTTAATAAAGACATTTTTTTTATTGTGAGGAAAATCTTACAAGGATGCTATGCCGGACTCCTACCGACTAAAAACCACACGTATCCTGCCTAACAGCCTACGGTTGGGTGCCCCAGATAAGCCCTCAGAAGGATACCCCAGGACTAATATAAGACATAGCCTCTACAACAGGGGTTCCCAACCTTTTCGTGGTCAGGGACCACTTTTATATTTTTCTTGTTAACAGGGACCACTATAGAGGCATAATTTAAACGAACTGTGATAGTCAATCTGAAGCTTAAAAAGCCTTGTTTTTAATTTCCAACTAAGCAGAAAACCTTGTTCGCACAAATTAGCGTTGAGAAAACTATAAAATAGCGAAAGGCGATTTCTCGGAGTTTCGTATAAGAAATTGCTTTTAAACACCAAACCACTCAATTGAATTTGTTGTGTTCTTCCTGGATTCCTTCATTAACTTCACCAGTGTCCGTGCTGGTACTATTCCACTTCTTCGAGGGGTGAAGAGACACGCCACCGTCTACACCGGCTTCTGTGAAAGAACGGTGAGCAGCCAACTCGCCGCTCTCACGGTCATGGTGGACGACCGCGCCACCGACTACGGAACTCGGAAGGGAGATTTCTCTCCCGCTGCATTCTTCGCGAGCATGACTTGCTCGCAGAAAGACACAGTTACGTTACACTTTCTCCCGTTGGAGACCAGAGCCCTTAACATGGTCTCCAGCGTGAGAATATTCACGCCCAGGCCCGCAACGAGGTCTTGTCGCTGCTATGCCCATGTAGTGTTGTGTCCCCGCTGTAGATACTTACCGAAGCACCCGTGCCCGGTAAACATCTGTGACACTCGGTAGGTGAGGCTGCCATGGCGCTCGTCTCATTAGTAGTGAGTCCTCACTTTGGTAGCCCAAGTCGGATCTTCCATGTCTCCATGAGCTTCTGGCGAAACAGGGATCACTATGCCTCTATTTCTTTGGGCACAGGCCTGTGGTCCCGATCCAGCGCCTTCATGCACCATTGATACAACGACGCAAGAGCCCTGTTTTCCAGATCCCATTGGCTAGGAGACATGCCGCCTCAACGGATATCGTGCGGTACCCTCTCCTGACGGCCATCGCCTTTAGCGGGCTATGCAGTCTAGCCACGTTGACGGTCGTCAGGGCCTCCGCCCATACAGGGGTCCCGTATAGTGCCATACTCCGCATGACCCCGAAGGTCTCTTGCAGGGAGCGTTGGGTACTCTTATGTTGGGTACCAACCGCGAGAGCGCAGCTGTTGCCAACTCTGTTTTAAGACTTAACTTCTGAAGTAGTGTCGCTCTTTAATACGCTCAAAGAGCTAGCGAACCTCGACGAGGAACAACATCGGTCGGTACCCCGATGGGCGTTATGGTTCTCACACTTTAGGCTTTAGGGAACTGGTCTTGAGCAAAGATCCACGCTCGGCCTGGAAACACATTCAATCGTGGGCAAATCGCAGACTTTGTGTTGTCTTTGCTCGCCAAGTCGGTGGGCGTACCAACCGCCCCCACTACCCGCGCTCTTCTCGCTCTTTGCACGGCGACTAACGGCTCACCACCCGATAAATTTACAATCCTTCAGGGACCATATTTTCGCTCCTGCGGACCACTGGTGGTCCGCGGACCACTGGTTGGGAACCACTGCTCTACAAAGTCTAGAGATATTTTACATTTCATCAAATATGCATAGATATAAAGACTTTAAATAATCTAAGCAATTATGTAATTAAAAATCTTGCAAATTAATGTATCTTATCTAAGAATTGTCTAAAATGGAAATGGAAGCATGTTAGGTTTTTTAAGAACTTTAATAATTAAAAATCATTTCGTAATTCTTTTGTTCTATATTAAAAAGTTTAGGTACGTTTTTAGTCGTTGTAGAAAATAGGTACGATATCAAATGCCATTATTATTAAAATTAGTGTTGGCACTTCTTACATTAATTACACATTGACATCGATTGATCATAGTGAAAATTAAATTGTCAATATCTTGCTGCGGTATGAGGTCCCATGTTCTTGACAAGGTGTCCGTAAAGTTCTTGTTCCATCGCCAAATTTGGCGGGAAATCTCGGAACGCTTGTCGTTGTAACATCTCCCAGGCATGCTCGATGTGATTTAAGTCGGGAACTGTGCAGGCCAATCCAAAAATTGAATGTCGCGATCTTGAAGAACTGTCGGTACCAGCCACGCCGTATGAGAAAGAGCATTATCGTGCATGAATAGTGTTACAATTACAGGCTCTTCTTGCAGTCATGTTGCCTTGAATCCAAACGAGCTGGGTTCGGCCGCCAAGACAAATTTGTGCCCACGCCCACGCCATGATTGTCCCGCCTCGGTAAGTGTGGACCTGTTGAGGGTGCCGTAGACGGCTAGTTCTGCATGGTGTTACACTTTTCTAAGTCACGTATGACACTAAAGTTCTCCAAACAGAAGCTCTTCTTGAATCCGAATGATATCCGAACCGGGACTCATCGATGAACAGCTCCGAATACCACTGTTGGTCACTCCAAAGCCCACGCTCACGAAAGCAGCCGATCTCAATTGCCACGTCGCAATGCTGGAGCACGTAGCTGTCTTCGAGCATAAAGGTTAACTTTATGCAACCTCATACGGAAGGGTTGGTCGTTACCAGCAGCTGGTGGTCCTCCTGGAGCCTCTGCACAAGTTGCATCGCCGTGATACTGGGTTGTCTTTTGGCGTTCGTTAGGAGGAATCGATCCTGTATTTGCGTAGTAGCCCGGTATCTACTCCTGTGCTGTTCAGCCACATCCCCAGCACTGCGATAACGTGGCCACTAGCTTGATGTCACGTTTTGGCTGGTGTATAGAGGTTTCTGCAACGACGCGTTGAATAGCGCCATTTTCTAACTGGCCACGGCTCGTAACATTTCATCTCGACTCAAATGGCGACGTGACATGGCTTTTGAGGTTCACATCACACAGCAAGTTGAATTAAAAGAGAAAAACAATATAATCAATTTTTATTACTTAGGTACCTACGAGAAGGCATGTATTTAAATCGATATCTGTATAGGTATATTCTTACTTTTTTTTACAATAATATTTCAAACATAATCTTTTTCCGACCATAATATTACTGACTTGCTTAGTTCAACAAACATATTAATTTTTTTTATGGAAATCCATCGCCTAATTTACTTTTAGAAACATCGTTTATTCTCAATAAAAACAATTGAATTAATTTACAAAATTAAATTTTATTAATCAAAAAAATAAAAACCTAACCTATACCGTTATATGATTGTACAATTTAGAGTGCAAGTTAGTATTTTTAATAAACAATTAGTATTTTTGTTTAATAAATCATATTTTATATTCGATGTAGGAACCACATTTTTGGTGTGAATTCGATAAAAAGGACATCTCGTTTTGTGTAATATTAGGTTTTCAAGTAGTTTATTAAATGCTTCATTTGCACAGCATTTGGGGGCACGGCAGTGCCCCCAAGCCAAGTCGAGCGCCTAGCAAACACTGCCGTACCATCCTTTACAGGAACCATTTCGCCGCATTTTCAGGCCCCTAGTAGAGAACCTCTGGATAAGACCAGAACGCAGAAATTTTCGTCATCTAGTAAGCTATAATCACATACTTAAAATCCAAAATTTCAAGTCTGTAGGTCATTTACTTCCGGAGTTAAGCGAAAGCAAAGTTTCGCATTTATGACACTCATTCACTCATGATCATCAAAATACAACTTATAACACAATGATGTTTAGTGTTACTCACCAACTAGCGCGAGGTAGCTATGCAGAGAACTCTTTCCCAGGGCGCCTTACTACAGAGATTCCAGTGTGCGTGCAAAGGTAGGCTTGGGCTCTAACGAAAACAGACAATAGGGTGTACACACATATATGTATCTATTAAGAACACAGCACGCTACAGAGACACACAGAGAGCTTATTCGCTGTTAGACACAAATATCACAGATACACAGTAAAATAGTCTGGGCTTAGGTACTAATACTACTAGACTACACATAAGTAGTGGATCTACTGGCCTGCAGTGTGAGCTGAGTGAGAGTGACTGGCTGTTGTTACTGCCAGGTGATGACGGCAGATACCTCTCACATGAGAAGCTCGTGTAGTCCGCACTTCCACGTTGTCGTACCACGTGCAGCCCACTAACTTATAGGTGCGGCACCAAATATCTCAACCGGCAACTAGCCCCGTAGTAAAAAACCCTGTCATGACAAGTAAACGACAAATGAAATAATTGACATCGCGACCGACGAAATTCGAACCGCTTAGCAAACAAGAAATGACACTCACCGGTATCCCGGGTGTAGGTTGACACAGAGTCCAACTCCTTACGAGGAGAATCAGTAAACTTAGAATAATTCCTTAACAGGTCCTCATGTTGCAACTAACAACCTCCAAAGAAAATTTGAGGCGTGCCACTCAGAGTAATATCAAACTCCCTCGTCCTTAGCCGATCTTAAAAAGAGACCTCGAACTTTGTCTCAGGGCTTTATCCCCTCTCTCACGTGGAATCGTCTCGAATTTCATCTAAAACCTGCTTCCATTGAATGCAAAAACGATTCGTCACTGATCCTTATGACATCCTGTCATTCTGACAGCAGAAATGTCACCACTGACAACCGATTAAAAAAAGATAACTCAATAAGGCTGCTTTCACATCCTGAATACTGCATCTATAGAAAATAAATGCTACAACCACCCCCCCTTTAATAGTATTTCCTGCGGATATGACACGCTGGAAATACACAATAAAGAAAACAGAAAAGTACTGACTAATAAACAAAGACAAACAGCTAGGTCCTTCAAACACCAGCTGACTACGACCATTACAATACCAAAGAAAGATCCTCCTATGTACCTAACTAGACACTGACTCGTATACCGGTTAGGCTAAGTAACTAGAGTCTAATGCCCTTCATAGAAAACGAATGCTCCCTTTACTCACTGCCGATACCCTAACACTACCCAGGCTCTCAGGATATTGTAGAGTACTGAGAAGCGAATGAGAGAAAAACGCTCGGTGCGGTGCATAGAAGAAACTACAACGTGACAATTTAAAGTCACGTACACATATAGAAATACAAACAAAAGATTAAAATAGTCTTACATAATGATCACATAGCACTGGTTTAATAAACTAGAGAAACAGTGCTATGTAGTTACGTTAGGTATTGGAGACTGCTCCTCCTGATACTTCAGGATGTCCTTGATATGGTACTCCCCAAGATCCTTACCGTCCAGATCTGACAGCCTATATACTAAAGGGGATCGTTTAGCAGTCACCACACATTTAAGGAACTTAGGAGCTAGCTTAGAAGTAAAATTCTTGGCCTTGTTGGACAGGTAGAACGTGCGTTTGTAAACTATCTGTCCCACTTTCAGCTCTACATGCCTTTTTCTGAGGTTGTAATACTTTTCATTACGTTGGTGGGCAACGTTCAAATGTTTCCTCACCTGGTCGTAAATGCGTTGTATTTCTCTCAGCTTGACACCGAAGGCTGATGGATCGTCTACAGAGACTGAAGTAGGATGGCACGCGATATCTGCCTGTACAGCACTCCATCCCCAATAAATTCCCTACCATGTACCAAAAAGTAAGGGGTGAAACGAGTTGCTTCGTTAACTGCAGTGTTTAAAGCACACTGTATCTCAACCAAGAACTGATCCCAAGACTTGTGTTGTGACTTCACATAGCATGAGATCGCTTGAACCACATTGCGAATAGCTCGTTCCGCCTGATTAGTTTGGGCATGATACCTAGGGTTATAATATATATTAGGTACATTGTATTTAGCCAACAGATCCTTAAATGGCTTACTCACAAACTGAGGGCCATTATCCATGTAAATAGTCTTGCAGACTCCGTGCACGAGAAACACACTCTTCTCTATGAACCTCGCGACTACAGCGCCTGTGGCAACCCGAACAGGGCACAACATGACGTATTTGCTAAAGTAGTCGGAGACCACGATCAGGTGTACGTTTCTATTGCTCGAAGTGGGAAAGGGACCAAGCAGATCGACAGAGATAGCTTCGAATGGCTTCGAAACCCGCTTCGGGCTACCCATTAGGCCGGGACGAGACGTATTTACGGGTTTGTACTGCTTGCATGTTTCGCAATTCCCAATATATTCTTTGACGTCCTCGTACATCTTGGGCCAGTAATAATTTAGGGCTAACCTTTTATGTGTCTTCCAAACGCCACCATGGGCACTAAGTGTGTCATCGTGGTACTTAGAGAGCAGGGGCAAGCGATCCTCCTGAGGTACCACCAGCTTCCAGTCAAAGTCTGAAGTCAAAGAATATTTATTTTTAGTTAACCTATATAGAAGGTTGTCACGAATGTCATAATTTGGTGACTTCCTAGGGTTCTTCCGTACACTATTCATGGTGTGGTCATACCACGGGTCTTTAGTGGGTACTGCATCGAGGGAATCAATTTTGATACGAGACAGAGCATCAGGTACAACGTGGTCTTTACCTTTTCGATGCTCTATGTCAAAGTCGAATTGACTGAGCCTCATACTCCAACGTGCTAGACGACCCGTGGGATTTTTCAGTTTATGGAACCACAGAAGAGATGAATGATCCGTGACGACCGTACACTTTTGGCCTTCGACGTACTGACGAAATTGTTCCAAGGCGAAAATCACGGCCAAAAGTTCTCGCTCAGTTGTGCTGTAGTTCACCTCGTTCTTGTTAAGAGAACGGCTACAGTAGGCGATAGGGTGCTCAACACCATCGTGAGTTTGTGTCAATACAGCAGCAACTGAGTAAGCTGACGCGTCACTAAGAATGCGGAAGGACATCTCAAAGTTAGGCATTTTTAATATAGGGGCAGAAACCAAGGCTGACTTTAGCAGGTTGAAGGACTGTTCAGCCTCAGGGGTCCATTCGAACTTAAGGTTCGTAGAAGTGAGTTTGCACAGAGGTTTACTAATCTTCGAGAAGTTGTTAACAAAGCGACGATACCAGCCGGCCATTCCCAGAAATCTCTTAACCTCCTTAGGGTTAGAAGGGGTGGGATAGTTGAGGATAACCTCAACTTTACCCGGGTCTGTCCGTAAGCCATGTTTGTCCACATAATACCCCAGGTATTTGAGTTCACTCCGACAAAAGTGGGATTTTTTCATGTTAATTGTTAGGCCAGCATCCTTGAGTTGCTGATAGACTCTATGTAAGAGCTCTACATGCTCCTCAAAGGTGCTGGACACACAGACTATGTCATCCTGAAACGCAAATACCTTGTTGTCGAACTCGGGACCAAACAGACGGTCCATGAGGCGTTGCATCGTGGCACTGGCCCCGACAAGACCGAAGCACATCGAATTGTATTGGAATAATCCTCTCCGGGGAACCGTAAAAGCAGTCTTCTCAGCAGACTGGGGTGAGTCGAATGGAATCTGCCAGTAGACCGCACTCAGATCTACAGAGGTTAAATACTTAGCATTATTAAGATGGTCCAAGATTTGATTGATATAGGGTAAGGGGTAGGCGTCACTCTTTGACACAGAGTTCAGCTTGCGAGAGTCCAAGCACAATCTGAGGTCGCCGTTCGCCTTCTCCACCATGACCACTGGAGAGTTCCAGGCGGACTGAGACGGGGACACTACTCCCATCTCCAGCATTCGGTCCAGCTCGGCTTCCAGGGCCTTCTGCTTAAGGGGAGAGAGCGGATAATAACGCTGCTTGATCGGCTTGCTGTCACCAGTGTCAATGACATGGTGCACAAGTGAGGTCCGACCTAAACCCACCTTATCAGTGTTCAACGAGTCGAATTTTTCAATGACCTCGTTGATTACACACCTTTGTTTAGTTGTCAAGTTGTCGTAATCCTCGAGGCCACCGTTAAGGGACACAGACTCTATAGGATTATTATCACTAAAACTATCAAGGCTAATATTTTGTAAAATTAATTTATCACTTAACTTAAATTGTTGCCAGAAATCCACACCAAATATCATGGAGGTGGTTATTCCTGGGACAACATAGAACTTGACAACTCGGATAACCGAATTGTACACAATTGGCAAAGAGATACAACCCAGACATTGCAAGTGAGTGCTGTCTGCAGTTGTAATACGAAAAGTAGGATTGATACTCACAAGATCAAAACCCAGTTCCAAGAAGATGCGGTGCGCTCCCTTACCTAGTATAGAGCAGGAGGCACCGGAATCTAGAAGGCCTAAGACATTTAAATTTAAAACCTTAACAACTAGATACGGTCTAATGTCACTATCCCGTTTAGGAAACAGGACCTTATCAGAAATAGACTCAGATACAGAGTAATGCACAGAGTTCCTAATAAGGCCCTGGCCTACGCGTTTTTTGACTTGCTAGTACAGTGTGAGCAGTCTGGGGTCTTGACTCCTTTGAGACCACACCGGAAACACACCAGCTCCCTTGACTGTGTGCAGCTGTATGCAGTGTGACCGCCCCCGCCGCAACGAAAGCATTTGCGATCGTGGGGGGTAACCGGCGTCTCCACTGCAGACACCTGCTTAGCGGGCTTTTGTACACCTTTGTTCTTAAGCTGGTGTAAGTCAGATGAAATCTCAAACTTGTCAAGAGCAGGCTCATGGAAAGCGTCTGCCCTGGTACGCGCAAGCTCCAAGCGCTTACCCAAACGTCTCAAGTCATCTACAGAGTTGACATCATGCAAGGCCAGTTCCTTCATGTAGTCAGGTCTAATGTTGTGCATGAGGATGTCCAGCTGTTCCTCACTGGGCATTTTACATGACAACCTTGAAAACATGGCTTGCATTGTACATATATAGTTAACCAAGGAGTCAGAGCGGGCTTGTGTACGCTGTCTTATCTCGTTCCTGAGGCGGTAATCATAATCAGGAATATCGAAGGTATCTCTAAGCTCACTAATAAGATCCTCATATGAGATGAAGTTAGCTTTGTTTGTACGGAACCAAGACAAAGCCGGTCCATCCAACAGGTCGGAGAAAGCCATAAGGAGTCTAGGCTTAGTAACCTCCCGAGCACATCTAAGTTCCTCTAATCTCTCTAAAAACACACGTACACAAGTAGAACCATCATATTTTAAGTTAAATGAACATAAGTTAAGGGGACGTTCTTTATACACTATGTTACATGTAGAACTATTCCTACTTGAACTAGCTCGCACCGAGCGGTCCTCTCTCACTACTGGTGAAGTATATTCCACCTGGTCACGACCCGAAGGATCATCACCATCATCATCCGAACCTTCGGATTCAGAATCACTACTGGGTTCAGCCCTAGCGATGATCTTCACTAGCCTACCACGAATATCCACCAGGTCGGGGCAATCCAGACCACAACGAGCTAACCTACTCAATAAGTAGTTGGCTCTGATAGACACCCTAAGACGACTACCCTTATTAATGAAGATGTCACCTGACTGAATAGCCTCCTCCAGCTCGGCGACTTTTGGAAGGCAGATCGAGAGCTCAGCCGATGCATCAGCGGGTACCGGAGCACTCGCTTTGATGCTACCTCGACGGACGAGTCGGTGTGCCGTTCTCAGCTCACTCCGAAGGCCAGACACTGTCGTTTCCGGTTCCACTGAAATACCCATGTGGGACAGCTCGTTAGCAAGTTCATCCTTTCTTAAATAATTAATATATTTTTTCATCTGTGCCATTATGTAAAAATTTACTTACAACAATTATAAAGATAAAATGGCACAGATAGGGATCAATTACAAAGTAAAAATGTAAATTGAGTTACAACAAAGTGTACTAAGTTAGGTAATTATGTTTCAAATTGACTTTTAGAATTTAACAAAGATTAAGGGTATACTAAGAGAGAAAAGTTTCTAAATTTTCTGATAACACTGTTCAGGTTAACATTCAAAATTACAAGGTATCAAGATACCTTCAAAAAAAATTTATAATTACACAGAGTGAAATTCACTAAGTTAACACAGAGGTGAAGCTATAGAATAATATATGTAATATATTAATCTATGCTAATATAATATTATAATAAATACATGTGTGTGCACCACAAAAAAAGAAAAAAAAGAAACACATAAAAGAAAAGACACAATAAGAAAAAGAAGTGGGTATGCCAAATAAAATCAAAAAGTTTTTCCAAAATCACAGCTATTTTAAATTTTTGAATTTAGAATTTAGTGTCTTTTCCAGCCAAAGATGTAGGTAGCTGGAAGAAGACGAAAGGGATAATTTTGTGCTTAGCTGTTAGCACCACCAATTAACGTCCTGGAGCGTCTCGGACGATACACCAGGATGGTTTCGCCAGAGGTAACCACCTATGCACACACACTAGACTGAGGCTACCGCAGAGTAGACCCAGAGATTTGCCACTACGTTGGGAGCCAATTTATAACACAATGATGTTTAGTGTTACTCACCAACTAGCGCGAGGTAGCTATGCAGAGAACTCTTTCCCAGGGCGCCTTACTACAGAGATTCCAGTGTGCGTGCAAAGGTAGGCTAGGGCTCTAACGAAAACAGACAATAGGGTGTACACACATATATCTATTAAGAACACAGCACGCTACAGAGACACACAGAGAGCTTATTCGCTGTTAGACACAAATATCACAGATACACAGTAAAATAGTCTGGGCTTAGGTACTAATACTACTAGACTACACATAAGTAGTGGATCTACTGGCCTGCAGTGTGAGCTGAGTGAGAGTGACTGGCTGTTGTTACTGCCAGGTGATGACGGCAGATACCTCTCACATGAGAAGCTCGTGTAGTCCGCACTTCCACGTTGTCGTACCACGTGCAGCCCACTAACTTATAGGTGCGGCACCAAATATCTCAACCGGCAACTAGCCCCGTAGTAAAAAACCCTGTCATGACAAGTAAACGACAAATGAAATAATTGACATCGCGACCGACGAAATTCGAACCGCTTAGCAAACAAGAAATGACACTCACCGGTATCCCGGGTGTAGGTTGACACAGAGTCCAACTCCTTCCGAGGAGAATCAGTAAACTTAGAATAATTCCTTAACAGGTCCTCATGTTGCAACTAACAACCTCCAAAGAAAATTTGAGGCGTGCCACTCAGAGTAATATCAAACTCCCTCGTCCTTAGCCGATCTTAAAAAGAGACCTCGAACTTTGTCTCAGGGCTTTATCCCCTCTCTCACGTGGAATCGTCTCGAATTTCATCTAAAACCTGCTTCCATTGAATGCAAAAACGATTCGTCACTGATCCTTATGACATCCTGTCATTCTGACAGCAGAAATGTCACCACTGACAACCGATTAAAAAAAGATAACTCAATAAGGCTGCTTTCACATCCTGAATACTGCATCTATAGAAAATAAATGCTACAAACTAGTACTTCCCATAAACTCAGAGAGCTGAAATTTGGTACAGAGTTAGGGTTTAATCACCACATAAAGGGAAAACTATAAAAACTAGGATAATCGAAGATACCTGGTGACCCTGATTAGGAAACACAAGAGCCCAACCAAATTATTAGAGATCGACATACCGCCTTTACAAGTAATATACAACTTGGTGGGCCGCTTTATTTGAAGTCAAAAATCGAAGGTCTGAAGTATCTGATGAAGAACCTTCAGCTGGTCTCAGGTGTATTAGAGATATGGTAATGCCCCCTTCTACTATTGGGACATAAAAAATCGACATCTGACACATCTTTTAATTTAATCTAGCCTATAGCATCCCACTGCTGGGCGAATGCCTCCCCTTCTGCTTTTAATCACTACATATTATAAAACAAAGTCCCCAGCCGCGTCTGTCCGTCGGTCTATCTGTTTGTTCACGATAAACTTAAAAACCACTGCATGGAGTTTCAGGCTGAGATCACCAATCGAGAGAGTGGTTCTCGAGAAAGGTCTTCGTATATAATTTGTTGAGTTTTTGTTGACATTGACTAAAATATTACGACATTAGTTGGAGAGGTCAGAAAAAAATAAGGCGTCTGGGAGCTTTTAACGAAAACGCTGCCTAAACCCTTCGAGGTATTACAAGATTATGTACCATGGAATTGTGTATCTTATATTGGCCTACAGAAAAGTCCGCGGCAGCATATGTTTATTTCTTAAGGATAACATACAATAACCATGTTCATTCTTTAAAAATTTAGCAATTATAAAGTGGTAATTGGAATGCTATTTACACCAAGAAAGTGTTAACCCATCTCAATTTAAATACATTAGTGGGCATGAAAATATAATGAAAATTATTTGTTCCCTCTACACCATGCAAATTAAATGAATACCTTAGGAGATATAGCAAATCAAAATAATGCGCAACGAAATTAATTTTGTGTCGCCATGATTGAACTGGGTCATACATTATACGGGTCACATACTAACTTATTCTTCTACTTTTATCGCAAATATTTTTTCGTTAAAAGTGAATAACGCTTACAGCAGATTACTTTAGGTACCTAGGTGTAATATTTCAAAATAAGCAATTTCATAGAAAATAGTAAAGTAGCCTTTATTTTAGAATTTTCTTCAGTATTAGCCATTTACAATTTTATTACATGTATCAATGTAGTAGACGTAACGTGTATAAAATGACATCAATCAAATGTCATCAATATTCTAAAAAAGAAATTAAACATAGAGTTCACAAACTCTTTTGAAAATACATACTGTATAGTCTTTTCCTGGACAGCTCAGCAATCATGTAAACATGTCATGTGTTGACAGAAGTTGTCTATGATCATAGTGTTGTAACTATACTGATTCTATGTATGTAAATAATCATTGAGTTATATCTAGTTCACCGTACATTCATTTACTTCGGTATATCAATCGCCAAATTCATCAAATCATGAAATTCGGTATATCAATATATATTATGTGCAATAATTTTTTTATATTAATTTAATTAAAGGATCTTTAAAAAAAGAAACTTTTAGAAAATTTAATAGTTATAATCATTTATTTACAATAATATATTACTTTAGGACTGAATATTTTAACCATCCACCGTCAACCGTACCCAGTCTACCCTAAAGAATCATTTTTTTTTCTTTTTATTCATATTTAAATGTTTATGGCGTTCGAAACATTAGATTATCTTTTTGGCAGCTCGCTGATGAACGTTAGCCTCTTTAAATTTACTCCTCCACACGGTACTAAGCCTAACCGGATCCTTCTGACGATTTCTGGGTCGCACAAATACTTATTTAGTCCCAATTTTTTAAAAGTACTTCTGCGAAGAGTAGGCCTCGCGAGCGCCCAGGAAAAAACAACTTGTGAGGAATTATATCCCTTATGATCCCATCATATATAACGGGGACCTTTTTCTCCCTTATTTTCCGCCCTATTAAAAAAACTTTCGACAAAAGTTGTATTTTTATCTTTTCGTAGATCAATGATTTTAAATCAAAGAACATGTGTGCCAAGTTTGGAGATAATTGGTTAACAAATGCGTCTTCTAGACCGAAACTGACATGTACACACACATACGGACGAAAGCAAAATCGTCTATACTGTGGAATCGAAGACCCAAACTCAAAGTGCCTTTTCACACGTACTGGTTGCCGGGTAGCCGGTGCCGGGTAACCGGCGCGGCGGCGGCGGTGAATGCAAGCGGTTGGCGGGCAAATCACTCCGGTACGTGTGAAAGCTATAGTACACGGCCATATACCCACCCTACCCGGCACCCGGCAACCGGTACTTGTGAAAAGGGGCAAAGACTCGCATCTCCATATATTCAATATACTCTGTGGACTAGCACTCTTCGCTCTCTGGGTCAATAAGTTATATTATATAAAGGAAGTACATTTTTTCGAACTGACGGATTGATAAAACAATGACCTCCTTTTAAAATCAATTGGCCAGTACAACAGTTTTACAACACTATGGCAAAGACAAACAAGTCTGAGAAAAAATAATTTAATGACAAGCAAAAATGACAGTCTTAAATTTTTACCATCCGAGTATTTTTCATGAAATTATTCTATAATCTAAAGGTTTATTAGTGTCGAAATGTCCGCATAAATCTAACTAGAGTTCCTTGAAACGACTATGATCAGGATTGATAATTAAATGTAAGTAATTATGGAGTAGTCGAGATCCAATTTCTTTGTTTACTATATTTTTTAAGTCTGTTGAATTCCACTATACCTACCTTAGAGGATCGTTATGAAAATAACATGATAGTGAACAACAACCACTAAGCAATACGCTTCTCCAGCGTGTAGCTGTGTTTCTCTGTGATAACCACCATGAGAGGTACCTTTGTTCGGGCCATCCATAGAAAATAGATGGCATAATGCTGAATACCGCAAAGAACAAGCGGCGTGGCATAGAATGGGGACTATCCTGATATCCTGAAGGATTTAGATGACGCCGATGACCTTTGCTTGCTGAGGCACTCACACGCCAGAAATTAGAGATAGTACAGATGGAAACCTACATACTAAATTCGCTGAGGCTACGCACACATAGACAACTCATTCACAGACACGAGGTCAGGTGGTCTCAACCGAATTTTCGATAGGTACTGATTTGTGCGCGAGTGTGTGTAGCAGAGGGTAGGTGTGACAAAAAAGTACATACATGAGTTTTCCATCTGTACTATCTCCAATTTGGACACACGCTGTCATGCATGTCTACAGGACAACGTGCAAAATGAGACAGCGAATGGAAGGACTGAAAATAAAATCGACAGACGCAGGAGATGAGGTGTGGGGAGAAGAGTCTGTTTCGCTGCGCATTGGCACAGATGTCGAGCGCGTTCACTAATTCACGTAACTCGGGAGTGTCGTGTCGGAAACTGATGGGTTAGAAGAGTACATCATTTCGAGGCTCGCCAAGGCAAGAGCACAAGAGCAAACTTCACACAGCTGCGCCCGTATGGCAGTTGCGAAAATTGACTCGAAAAGTGAAACCCAAACCAAAGTCAACGTTAAAACTGTACTACTATACGGATGCAAGACATGGAAGGTCAATAAAGACATTTCGCACCAGCTACAAGTTCCAAGTTGACCTCTAACGGATCTTCGGTATTATACGGGCCCGTTAAAATCACGAACGTAAGCCTATTGGAACGCTGCAGTGAGACCCCTATCCACTAACAGATCAAACGTTGGAAGTTTAGCTGGATTAGACACACGCTGCAAAGGGACCATGAAAGAAAGAAAGAAAGAAAGAAAAAACGTTTATTTGGTGCAAGTAGGACACATAAATTGCTCAACTCTAAAAAATAAAAATGTTTTATTTTGTGCCTCACGATTGCACCAAAGGGGTGTCCAGTTCAGCATGTGCCAGGCGGACCTTGGCGCTGATTTTCAACTGGAACCCGTGTGTTGTGTGTTATTTGTGTATTTATGTTAATGTGTGAATGTAGTAAGTGTGGATGTGTAGTAAATACGTAATATTATTAGGCATTTCAGATATATACGTATATACTTAAATAGATATAAATACTTATAAGTAGGTACATAAATAATTACTTATTTAGAAAAAAAAAAAATTAAAAACACATCACTACATATAATAGAATCGTAACTGGTTTTAAATAAATATTGAGGTAAGTATTTTTTGCTCCACACAGTACCAATTCCAATAAATACTGCACTAGGTATGGTATTTTGATCACTTGCGAAGTTACCCGTTCAATTTTAAATACACATATTATATCAACTTAATCATACAATTCATACATAGAATACATCAAAATTCGTTAATTCATTTTATTTATCATAATATAGATTAAATCAAATATTATAATCTCTTCACATTTCAACACAATATCCCTCTATCCATTTATGTCACACTTGTATAACTCATTCATTCAAATTATAAATTTGGTAATGTAGTCTTAGCATTGGTTAGAGCGTCTGCAAGCCGACCCAAGTCAAATAAGTGAAATATTATTACAGATCACGCCATCCAGCCTCCGCTGTGCCAAATACCAAGGCAAGCCTTACTGAAACTAATGAAAGAGCGGAGCAGCAATGTGAAATGTTTTGAAAACGGGGAAAATTTAATCGATATAAGAGTATCCGTTGCGCCTCTGCGTAAATGGTTAAAGTTACATAAAAATAATGTATTACAAAATTGAAAAGTTAAAAAGTTCTTAAACAAAAAACCTATTTTCGATCTATTCATTTCGTTCGATCACAGTTACCTTTTTATTAACATGAGGAAAATCCTACATGTATGCTATGCCGGACTCATACCGACTGAAAACACACGCATCCTGCTTAACAACCTACCTTTGGGAGCCCCGGGTAAGCGGAGCTACGGCTACCACTGCGGCCTCACCTATGGGGATGCGGGAGCTATCTCGCGTCTTTGGGAGGTTTTCGATCACAGTAACGTTAATTATTTCTAAAATAATGAATAGTAGCGACGCGACAGAAGTAAACACGACGGGAACAAATGACGTAAAACATGATATCAAAATAACAATAGCACACCGCGCTCTTTCTCTCTCTCTCTCTCTCTTTCTCTCTTATAAGACGCAAACGAAGTTGCGCGGGTCAGCTAGTACAAATATAAATAAAATTAAAGGAAAACTCTGGATAAGAATAGACTGGCTTTTATACTTATTTATACTTACAAGTTTACACGAAGAAATAGTCGAATGATTATCTTTATTCTACTCGAAAATTACACAAATTAAATAAACAAATTTCGCTCAAAATTTGGTCAAAATATAACGGCATGAACGCGAATGGACAATACAAAAAACTGTTGTACAAGAATCAGAACCAGAAAAAAAGAAAAGGAAGATCGGTAATAATAAAAAACTAGGTACTCCTAAAAAGATAAAAACTGCGTCTAATAAGAAAATCTAATAAAATAAATCAATATGCCCACGTTTCTACAAAAAGAAGTGAAATCCCACCAAAAACATTCTGTAAAAAACTAGCCAAGTCTCGTTGGAAATACTTGTTTATCTCTAAAAAGTAATGAGATCTAGACAAAGTCGTGCCAAGTCTAAGGTTCCTTACTGCGATTACTTTATTATTATAGTTAATGTTGTGTGACTTGGCCGTTGACCCTTCAACGGAAAAGTACACAAGGGTACAAAACAAGATGCTTCATGACACCATTGCACCAATCTGTCGCCAGAACCGCTACCCATTGACGATCGAAAATTGCCACTTGGAGAACGTTAATTCAATAACTAGTCAATTAATATTATTATAATCATTGATAGAAGTTCTTCTGTACGTCTATTTTATGTTAGATCGGTGGTCGATTTGCCGCTTCAAAAAGAAGAGAGCAGAAGTCAGCATTGTCAATGCTGAATGCATGTGTTGCCCAATCAATAACAGCCTAAAATGAGACACTAGCGTCCAATTACCAATACCAGTATGGGCTATTATCTCGCTTAACAAACATAGGTAGTTACAACAGATATTACATTACGTGTAAACATAATTGACTTGTACACACTCACGTATAAAGAATTTTCAACGGCCAAGTCACACAACATTAACTATAATAATAAAGTAATCGCAGTAAGGAACCTTAGACTTGGCACGACTTTGTCTAGATCTCATTACTTTTTAGAGATAAACAAGTATTTCCAACGAGACTTGGCTAGTTTTTTACAGAATGTTTTTGGTGGGATTAAATTTTCTGAAATGCATTCAGTTAATTAGTGGAGTTACCTAGTGTGCTAATAAATTATACTAATGTGCATTTAAAAATATCCCTTATAAAAACAATTTTAATTTTCCTCGTCGTAATGAATTGCCAACAATTTTGCCGCGATATTTCGTTTTATTCTTTGTTTCCTTTTAAATTTTAATTTTGAAAATAGAATTAAATAGGTTTCTTTTGTTTATAAACTTTTATGGATACTAAAAAGTTGCTCGAATATATTTTAATACTATACTATGAAGTCGTCCATAGCATAGGGTTAAGATATACCTGGCTGGTACTGAGAAAGGTGGCTGCTATATGAAATTTTCTATTTAAAAGCGTTTCCGTGCTTCAGAAGGCACGTGAAACGACTGGTCTCGACTGCCATTAACATGGTAGTCGTTCAGTCAAGATAAGAACCTTTTGGACGGCTTGTATATTGTTGACATCATGTAGTGATAACATATGCCCGTCCATTTTCTCACCAAGTGGTCACCAAGATGGCCGCCAAGCGCAATATCAACGTGCGGGGCTTATATAACCCACGGTACCGAGATGTGAACACTTACAGTGGAGTGGGGTGCGATGTGACCTCACCAACATCCCCGGGGTCCAACCCAGCCTCACTCACCTGCCAGTGGTTCATCTGCCGATTAACAGACGAGGTCATGGCGTAGAGAGGGGAAACTCGAAATGAAACCCTGTCCCGACCCGTTTGGCCAGCGTGATACATACAGTAAGGCCAAAATCCTCCCAATATGACAGGCAACAAGAAGGTACGGCCCCCAGTTCCCGGCACTTACACTTTCCCCGATCACGGCAGCGGTCGGAGTGGCGGCGGAAGGGAGGGGGAATCACCGGGCTACGTGAGGCTATCATAACAAACGTCGCTGGCTGGGAACGTGTGTTGTGGCGTAAATTGGGAGAAGCCTACGTCCAGGAGTGTACTGCCATAGGCTGATTTGATTGACAGTGGAGTAAGTCTATAGGTACCCTCAAAGACGTGCAACGAGCTATACTTGGAGTGTCTTTTATGGGATAAACTCCAAAAAAAGATAATGCTGCAGAGAACCAGAGTGGTCGACATAGCATGAGGCTACGCACACATAGACAACTCGTTCACAGACAGGAGGTCAATCAGTTTCAACCAAATTTTCGATACTGATTTGTGCGCGAGTGTGTGTAGCAGAGGGTAGGTGTGAAAAAAAAAGTACATACATGAGTTTTCCATCTGTACTATCTCTAATTTGTGCAACTACTAACATGAGGCAAACCAACTTAGATTTCGATTACATACAATAAACAAAGATACGTTTTGACCTGAATGTCCAGACATATTAGTGCTTACGTCATTCTTATGACGTCATACCGTCATAGTGCCAAACTCATATATGGCTTGGCCTAACTAGTTTTATTTGCAAACGAGTAGGTAACAATGATTTACAATTTGTAACCGCATTTTTAATCAAATTGAATTTTGGAACTGGCTCTGAACACGTTTTTTGAATTTCGAAAAAGTTCAATTAATTTTTTGCTTGGTTCTTTATTGGATGTTATAATGTGAAGATTAAAAATGTAATTTCAATATTATTGATTTGCATGATTATGATTTTAAAAAATTAGTTAGCAGGTTTCGTTTTCGGTAAAGTACCGAGTCCGACTCATAATTATCTTTTTTCTTTACAATACATAAGAGATTCGGCCGCAGTAGTACATACTGCAAATAATCAAAAAATAGTATTTTACATTCAAATTAGGAATTATGTTTTGCCAGGCTGACAATCAAAAAGTGGGCACTAGTATTTTAAATTAAGCTCATAATGTACTTGTTGCGTACGACCTCTACATGGCTCTTCCCGCGGGAGAAATCAAGCTTTGACAAAGCAATAATATTAACGCTCGAATCCATCCTGAATGTCTCCCTTGATGGACCCCAGGATGCTGGGGCTCTGAGGCAAAAAAAAAAAAAACTCAATTGGGGCAGAGGATTGGGGAGAAAAAGGGTGACTCCCGCTTCAAGTCGTTCCTGGTGCAAAGACTGGCTATAGCCATTCAACGTGGTAATGCGGGCTAGCGTTATGGGCACCTTTGACTAAAACAGAAAGTCGAAAAGTTTTATGCACAGAAAAATTATTGCTGCTTTGGGAGGCACGAGGCCGTTGGTCCCGGTTGACGGTAAAATGTCACTCGTTTAGCCATAGGGCCCCATAGGGGCGGCTTGATAAATGGCAGCACTGGGTTGTCACAACCTACGCCTGTCCATTTAAACACGGCAATAGGTTCACCTGTCACGTGGGACAAACATATTCTATGGTAAAATGTAGACATAATAACTCACACACCAGATTGTCATTTTACTGACAACCGGGCAGTATAAAGAGCAAACCTAGTGTAGGCTGTGCAACCGAACGGTGGGCTGGCTGCTCACCGTTCGTACAGAAGCAGGCCAAGACGATGGCGAATATCTCTTTGCCCCTCATAGTGGTGATAGTGGTGGGACAGTACCCAATTCCCTCCTCCTTCCCCTAGTAGCGGGTTAACACCCGAACCAACTACCCAGACGCGGGATAGCACCCGAACCCCATAGGCGAGGTTGAAGTGTTCGCCAAAGTCTGTCGAGAGCCCTGGGACATCCTTCCGAGGGCTTACCCGGGACTCCCGGCCGTAGACAGTTGTAGGGCATCGTGTGGTTTTAGTCGGTAGGAGTCCGGCATAGCATCCATGTAGGATTTCCACACGTAAAAAAAAAAAAAAAAAAAATTCTGTGCAACCGGGTTTCATTTCGAATTTTCCTTCTCAATGAATCGATCTACGAAAGTGTTCCCTTAGTCGCCTCGGGATGAAGTTTGGTAGCGATATTTAGTAGGTACTCTTTCCGGTTGTCATAAGGGCCTCGTCCGCCCTCGCCACCATGTTCTAAACCAATACCTATAATTACAAATGCGAAAGTTTGTAGGTATTGAGCAATGTTTTCACGTGGGGTTGGGTAGAACGACCTCCCGCCAGATGGACCAAGGACCTGAAGAAGGTCGCAGGGACTGACTGGATGCGGAAGGCGCAGGACCGTGTGTTGTGGCGCAATTTGGGAGAGGCCTCTCTCGCTGGAGATCATGGCTCGCACCATGATCTCGAGCGAGAGAGTGTCCACGTCGAGACCCACTACGAGGACCTGTCGCTGTTGCGCCCATGCTGTGCACTCCACCAGCGTGTGGAACGCCGTGTCATCGCTGCGGTCCTCGCAGTGCTGACACTCGGCTGTGGTTTCCCGGTGTCTTCGCCACAGATACCTACCGAAGCTACCGTGCCCGGTTAGTATCTGTGACAGCCGGTAGGAGAGAGCACCGTGTCTCCTCTCCAGCCACTCGTCCATGACCGGTCTGACGGCCGCGATTGTGGCGAATCCCCCCTTTGGTTGCTCAAGTCGCACCTTCCATGTTTCCACGGTTTCCAGGTGGAGCAGGGACCGCTGGGCCTTGATTTCTCGAGACGCAGGCCTTTGGCCCCGCTCCAGCGCCTCCTTGCGCCATCTAAATAGTGACGCAAGGGCTCTCGCTTCCAGGTCCCATGGAGGGGTCCCGGCTAGGAGACATGCCGCCTCACCGGAGATCGTGCGGTATCCGCTTATCACCCTGACGGCCATTGTCCTCTGCGGGCTCAGCAGTCTGGCCACATTGCTGGCCGATAACTCTTTGGCCTTCATAGATTCTGGTTGACTCAACACCGTATTGCACCAGCCTACGTCAATTATCTAATTACTGAAAATCAAAAATATTTAGGGGTTTTATTGGTACCTATAACAAACGTGATTTATTTTGCCGTTTTTTTTGGCGTGCGCGAGTAGGTATATACTAGCGTAGGTAAATAAAAAAGTACTTGGTCGAATTAAAAAAATCGATTTTTACCAACTAGGTAGCTACATTTGACGATAGCTAGATAAAGAATCATTTATTTCAAAGCTATGACACTTTTACTATAACACATACACTAAACTATTTATAGATGATTGAAGTGAGAGGTTCAAGGCAAGCTGTGTACCGACACAATCTTTAGAGCGATGAGTGGCTATTGGCAATGGCATCGAACTTCTTACATTCATGAGGGTCACACCCAAGCCATATATTAAGCCATATAAAGGGTGTTTTTTTTAGAGGTATAGAACTTTGAAATTGAATTAAACAAATGGGATTATTTTTCTTGATATGAAATTGACTTTATTCGAAAGACAATTTTCTGGCATTATAATTTAAATGTGATTTCTGGCACATGACCGCCACGGCTAGCTCAGACGTAGTCTAATCCAGAGGTCCAATTTTCGACGACTTTTTTCAACATTTGTGGCCGTATATCGGCAATAGCGCGCCGAATGTTGTCCTTCAAGTGGTCAATCGTTTCGGGCTTATCGGCGTAGACTAGCGACTTCACATATCCCCACAGAAAATAGTCAAGTGGCGTTAAATCGCACGATCCTGTAGGCCAATCCACGGTACCAAAAGGTGAAACTATGCGGTTACTAAACGTTTCCTTCAATAAATCAATTGTGACACGAACTGTGTGACATGTTGCACCGTCTTGTTAAAACCACAACTCTTGCACATCATAGTTGTTCAATTGATGGATGAAAAAGTCAGTTATCATCGCTCTATAGCGGTCACCATTGACTGTAACGTTCCGGTCAGCATCGTTTTTAAAGAAGCACGGACCAATTGTTTCACCAGCCCATAAAGCACACCACACAGTCAGTTTTTCTGGATGTAACGGTGTCTCAACATACGCTTCAGGATTATCATCACACCAAACACGGCAATTTTGTTTATTGACGTATCCATTCAACCAAAAGAGGGCTTCATCGCTAAACAAAATTTGCTTATGAAAATTGCGATACGTTTTTCGGGCAGAACCATGATTTTCAAAATAAATTTGCACAATTTGGAAGCGTTGTTCCGGCGTCAGTCTATTCATGTTCAAATGCCAAACCAAACTAAACATAAATCACTTGGCAGTTAACAAAATTACCGCCAGTTAAAAAAGTTGTGCCAACTTAAATTTCTATACCTCTAAAAAAAACACCCTATATTATCGTTTATTAAAAACAGGGTTTGAAAAAATCCGATTTTTATAATAAATATCAAACATCCGATTTTTTTGATATATACCTATCCAATTTTTTGATATATATCGGATTTATTTCCCTTTAACCTTGTAAAATGAACCTTATTTCAGTAATTTTAAGGTTTCAATTTCAGTTAAAGGCAGACCGTACTGGTATGTCAAAAGGGATTTCCCCAACTTAAAATGAGTTTGTCATTTCGGGCCCATTTTGCCAAACTATCTAAAATAATTCTGAATTGTACTTTTTTGCAACGTGTTGCCCGTGTAAACATTAATCTCCATTTTTTTTAGTTCAGAACATAGGAATAAATCCATTGATATATATCAAGATAAAAATCAATTGATATATATCGTGATATATCATGATATATATCCGCTGATATATATCGGCGAACCCTGATTAAAATAAAACAACTGGACTAGGGCTAGTCGGACTTGCGCACGGAGGTTTCTTACCAAAAAAGAATAACATGAAAATAACGTTTGTTGTATGGGAGCGGCCCTTAATTTTTTTTTTTGGTTTTTGTAATTTTTGTAGCGGCAACAGAAATAACTTAACAGTACAGCTTAAACAGAAGCGGAGTCTCAGTTCCGTCTTTTTCTTCCAGGTAAGCAACCCTAAAAAGAAAATTCGTATAATTTGAATTTCGAATCACGCTACACTTTTTAGGGTTCCGTAGCCAAATGGCAAAAACGGAACCCTTATAGATTCGTCATGTCTGTCTGTCCGTCCGTGTGTCACAGCCACTTTTCTTCGAAACTACAAGGCCTATGCTGTTGAAACTTAGTAAGTAGGTAAGTGTATTCTGTGAACAGCATCAAGATTTTTATATAAAACTAGAAAAAAAGCAGTTAACTGGGGGGTCATACTCAGAACTGAAACTCAAATTTTTTTTTCATCAAACCCATATGTGTAGATAGGTCTTCAAAATTGCTATTGAGATTCCTGACATATTTTTTTTCTAAAGTGAATAGTTTGATCAAGAGACACCTTTCAATGTGTGTGTGTGTGCCCCCCCCCCCCCCTCTAACTTCTAAACTAAGAGAATGATAAATCTAAAAAAATACATGATGTATATTGCCAAAAAATCTACTAACGAAAAGTGGTTTGAACGAGATCGAGTTGGTGGTTTTTTTTAATACTTCATAAACCGCGATTTTCGCCTAGAAAAATCACTACATACCACTGCGAACGTGTTAAAACATCAATGAAAGTTACAACGAACTACAAGAACTTTTATATGATGTTACTTGCTGCTACGGAACCCTTCATGGGCGAGTCCAACTCGCACTTGGCCGGTTTTTACGTATGCGAAACATGAGGTTGCTACTGTTACGTATTTTGTTGAGTTAGGACCTCCATTGTCATGCTACATGATTGCTAAATAGGCTGTATGCGTACGACGCCGCATTGTCATTCAGATGGCGATTAAAAATAGATGAAGCTCTACTATTGACTGGCCGGTGATGGATTGAGGAAGTTTTAGGTTTTATGTGATACGCTTTTGTTTATGGTCTATGTCATCGCTGTTTGCAAATTATTAAGTGCGTGGGCCTGAGTTTTGGCGCGAACACGAAAGGACTCGTACATTATTCCGTGTTGTAATTTTTCAAAATTAGTGTATTTATGACTATTTATGTTTAATAATGGTGGATTCTTAAACATAAAAGTTTCAACAACGTGCACAAGTGATGGAAAGTGATAAAACGAAGTGATACGCGACTTTTTTGTACCACCAAACTCCAAAGACAACTCTTAGTAAAGTACCACCGCTTTACTTGAGTACAAAATTTGTCCAAACTGGAACATACATGAATACGCTGATAATAAAAATAATTATGAAGAAAAAGATATATTACACTTACACTGCTATTTGCAAGATTCTCAACATGAAAAGGATTGATATTTTCGATATATAATTGACTTGACATTGGCATACTCTCAAGCCGAGAAAGTCCAAGATATAAGGAAAAGAAGAAGAAGAAGTGCGTGGACTTTTTGGTTTTAAATTATAGCTGCGTTGGGATTTTGGCGGGATCGGACGTCACTCCATCCGTCATTTCAGCCGCTCTGCATGGGGCAGGTGGGCCAGCGACGGGAAAGGGACCGTTCTACATGGTCCTACCCAAGCTGGGTCGGCGGTGTGTGGGACTCCCGACCCCAGAAAGGGACGTCCCTCCTACCCACTAAGCCGTTCTACATGGTCCTACCCAAGCTGGGTCGGCGGTGTGTGGGACTCCCGACCCCAGAAAGGGACGTCCCTCCTACCCACTAAGCCCCGTGGTGTATAGCTGGGTCGAAGAGTATCAAGATGATCCAGCTAATCTAACAGAAAATAATCCGTGACATACAATGTCGACAGTTTACAACCTCGATAAGTACTTAGATTATAATCTAATGAGTAACAAATGGTGACATTACAACTGATAGCCCAGCTCTTTGGTACAATGTGTTCAGCGGCCATTCGATTTCAAAAAGTGATTTTCCAGGCTCCAGCTAGGCGTGTCGCACGTAATGTGGTCGCTGTGATTAAATCAATTCGACTAAAACAATTCGTCTAAAAATCTATTCGACTAAAAACAATTCGACTAGTAAAACAATCCGTCTAAAACAATTCGACTAAAACACCCCGACTTAGAGTACCCCGACTCGGACAGGTTAGGTTAGAAGGCTAAGGCGGGAGCGAAGCGGAGCTCCCGCCTTAGCCTTCGTGGTTATATTTTTTTGTTTGGTCGACGAATTCTGATGATTGAACGATGAGAGATTCTGTCGTCGATTAACTCATGAATTAATCTGTACTAGTCGATTTTTTTAGACGAATTGTTTTAGATGAATTTTCCGCAAATCCGCTGTGATAGTACCTACGTAATGCGTCTGTTCACTTGGATTAAGGTACTAAGCGAGTCGCTTGGCTCTTAGAACCTAGCTAGGTTCCTAACGTGAAAGATTCACGCACGTCACATGCCCCAAGAAGCGTGATAACACCTGAACAACCCCACAAAGACGCGGGATAGGACCCGAACCCCCTAGGTGAGGCCCAGTGGTAGCCAAAGGTGTATTAGGATGGGAATCCTGGGGTCATCCTTCCGAGGGCTTACCCGGGCTCCCAACTGTAGGCAGGCATGTAGGATTTTACTCACGTTAAAAAAAAGCTAAGCTCCTAAAATACGTCCTTACTTAGCCTAAAAGCGAAGCTCCTGTAGCCTGGCTTTAGTCTTAGGGCTCTGTTCCATCACACTCACACCTGGCAGAAAACGGTTGTATGGTAGGTATAGTGATACTCAATTTTTTTTTAACGTGAGGAAAATCCTACAGAGATTCTATGCCGGACTCCTACCGGCTTAAAACCACTATCTTACCTTTTGTTTTTACAAGGAGAGCTCTGCTTACGGACTACCCATGCTAGCGAGGCATGGACTCGTGTGAGGGTCGCCCAGCACCTGATCACGATAGCACTGGGAATACTCACTAAAACTCCTTGACACCGATCTCCCCCGTGGGCCTTCCAGGCGTCCGCGCTCCCAACCACAGCAGGTACTATGTCCGGCAGCGCGAAAAAATGTTTTTGCAAGATCGTAGGATTGGAAACCATGAACCTTTGCATTTCCATTCAATACTGGAACCACTCCACCACGGGTTGCTTAAGTAAAACAGCCTACGGTTGGGAGTACCGGGTAAGCCCTTGGAAGGATACCCCAGGACCGTGATAGTCAGTTAAAGTCACTACCTACGTAGGTACTTATTATTTTATTTAGGTCGCAGTTCAACCAAGTTTACGAGCTTGTAAAATAACTTAAAGTTAACATATTTGTTACTACATTATGCAACAAGTTGCGTTCAACCTCAAGGTCGCAGGTTCGATTACCGCGTTCGTGCTAAATCTGTGTCAATGTGTTGTGTGGTTTTATAGAGTATTACATTTTAATATCCGTTTCATAGTAAGTGGGAATGACTAAGGGTTTTGTATTGTATTATCATCATCATCGTCTAGTCCTGGCTGCATCTAAATGTAAAGTGTCATTAGTAGATTTGTTCGGACTTTTCTTCTGGTGTAAATTGTAAAACCGTTACATTGTAATCTCACAGACACACGCTTGACCGGGGTTACGCATTCACCGACACGTTAGGCTACTAGGGGATAATGAGACTACCATACTGGCTGTTCCGTCTCTTTCTGTCATGGAATCAGGCTAAATATTAACATCGTATGACTGATTGTAAGGGTGTGGTCTTGAGAGAGACAAATAGTAACTACTTAGCCAACCTCTCGCCGTACCCCACCAATATTTACCGCTCGGCGGCCGCTGCTGCGCCTCACGCGTTTCGCTCGCTCGCCTTTTTGCGTTTGGTCCTAATCTAACCTATCTTTTACAGTTTACAATATCTCGACAATTTTAAAATCAAAATACATACATATGGTCACGCCTTTATCCCCGAAATGCAGAGGCATATTATATGCCCACATTTCACCTTTGTATAATTTGTCCCACGTAATAGGTGGTGAGCCGTATTGCCGTGTTTAAATGGACAGGCGCAGGTTGTCACTGCCTGCTGTTGAAAAAAAGTCTTCAACTTGACTTAACGACTGCCATTTTATTGGCAACCGGGACCAACGGCTTAAAGTGCCTTCCGAAGCACGGAAACGCTCAAATAAATGTCACAAAGTGATCACATGGATGGTAACCCATCCATGGACCGGCCATAGTGTAAGTTGCTTACTGCAGTGATCGTTTACAGAACACTGAGTCCGCGGGGCCACGAGCGCTTCAATTCAATTCGATTAAAATCAAAATGGCGAGCGAAAATTGTCAAAATAAATAAATAATTATTTTAAAGTAGGTACATAGTCGTCCCTGAAATAGATTACAGGCGGAATACGGTAAATTTGGACTGTTTTAATTTGGAATGAAAAAAAAAACTACAATGAGTTCTTATCTTTATAAGGAAGAAAAGAAAAAAAAATAACTTACTGCAAAAAGACCTTCTCTTCGATTTTGTCTCTCCCTCGCACTCAATATTAACATTCATACACGCGTCACCACAATCCGTGACCGTGTCTCGGTTCTTCAACAAACTGTCCAACGAGTCTGTGCCATCTTTCGTTGAGTCAGCATCTTCTGACGCAGTTGAGAAAGATGTGCCGTCTTCTGACACATTCTCGTCTTGTGTCATCTTTGTTTCTGAAAAAGAAGAAAACTAGTTAAGTACAAACAAAGTGAGAGTGTCGACAAGAGTGAAAATTTGAACTTTTTTTTTTTTCGTTTTTTGTCCTATTTTGGCGTGCGGGCCACGGCAAAGTGAGTTCTTGTTGAGTCAAGTATTTTTTTTAAACAAATCTTTCCTTTTTATACTATTTAATATAGGATACTACTCGACCAAGCGTTCTTGACCCGGGTGGAATGGTCCTAACCGCCTGCACCCTACCTCAGGTACCAGAATAGCCTTAGTACCGTCCGCAAGGATGCAAACTGAACTCATGTACCTATCCGTTTTCGTAAATTTAGTTCAGGTCGAAAAACTTCGCTTGGTCGAGTAGTAATATAATAATGAGCTTTACAACGGATTGCTATTTTTGAACAGAATAACGGGTGGGTAACATTTAATTTCCATAAAATGTTGAATTTATGGGTGCCCCGCTGTCAGCTTAGCTTAGGAGCTATACAGATTCAAAACAATTATACCACAGATAATATAATATATTCTACTGATTGGTTCTCAGCTCATGCTGTGCGTGCAGATAGTTAGACCTGACTGTTATGAACTCCGGACCCGGAGACGGTCAATGCTACTTGACAAGTCTCGTGTAGGTCCATACACATCGATGCACATATACGTGCAAAGAATCCACGCTCATTTGAAGCTACTTTCATTCATATTTAGTCACATGGTCAAAATCGGCAGTGTTTCCTCTCACGGGACTTTGGCTTTAACATGGACGCTACCTCGCTCTCCTCGTGATGTTTTATTCAACAAGTCGTATTCTTTATCTCCCATGATCAATAATTTTATAAATATCTTACAATTCCGGGTTTTTCAAGCGGAGTGTGAAGAGGCACATCACAGGCGCGCCAACCTGAGGACCGCTGTCGAAAGTCTTACAGGCTGTAAGCAGCTGCAATTGCTAGATGCGCCATGACTCTCCAAAAGGCTGGCGACGTCAATTTGGCGAACTTGATATAAAAAAAATTATAGTGTACACCACACACTATACACAGGAGGCACTCAAGTGTGTATGGCATACTATACATGTAGTATGTGGACAACTGCATGCGGAACGCCGCGCCGCCGTGAACGCCTGACAGAAATTCAAGGAATCTATCAAACAGACAGCGCTTTGTCTGATAGATTTCTTCAACGCTTGACGCTTTCTGTGTGACAGAAACCTCAATCAGGTGCCTCCAAATAAGATTATGATTTATTAATTTAGTTGAAGAGTCTTCATGCTAATCAATAAATCATGAAGACTAATGTGTAATGTTTAATATTTTTTTGTGGACATTCACACACAACATCATCTATAGTCCGTTCACAGTTATAATACCTCTGAGTGACAGCTCGTCGATCGTTTTCTGTGTGTTGGCAAAGCAGTAAAGTCGCCCTATGAGCGCCATCCTAAGACATTTTACCGAATTAAGTGGAGATTATAACATCCAACCTTTAGCACGAATAGTTTTGTTTTTCATGTTACAATAAACTTAACTTCATTAAGACAGTGCTCCTGATAATATGCGATTGTATTTAAGATTTATTTAGGTTTATGAATTTCTGAAAAAAAGAAATCACGACCACCACTAACGAAGGCGAAGTTGCTGCTTTCACAACGTACCACATCTCAATCTCAATTAATGGTCACACACGAAAAAAACCTCAGCAAAAGAAGAAAGTAAGTTTCGACTAAAAGTAAGATTACATGGGAGAAACATAAACTTATTGGGGTAACACAGCAATCAAGATAGGCAACCTAAGTGCTAGAGGTAATATATCTCTGGACGGACTATAGCTCAAATTAAGCTAATATTAAGCTTGTGCTATGGGATCTAGACGACTGATAGACATACTTATATATTTCTAATACCTACATATTTTATAAAGAAAACACCTAAACTTCGAAACAAACATTTGTGGATCACACAAATATTTGAACCTAGCCAGGAACTCGGAACTTCCAGCGCCGCAGGCGGCGGCATCACTACCGAGTCCGACTACGCCACTGAGGCAGTAAAATTTTGTTTATTTAGAATGTATTATATTGACATTAGTTAAATATAAATAATATCATTGACAACAATTGTCACAAATTAATCTCATATTTTCTAAGGGCTTGCTATAACTATGTAATCTCATCTGCATGCAATGAATTAAAAAAAATATCCAAGTACTTAATTGAATGTATCGAATTCGTATGCATCAAGGTAAAACTAGTAGATCTTTATTAAAATACTAGCTGACCCTCGCAACTTCGTTTACGTCACATAAGGTGTACGAATGGAGGGGTACTTCTTAATGAGACTCATCAAGCAGCGTGTGAAACGGCCCTGTTTGCTTAATCATAAAAGAGCTTAAAGATTCAATTCAGTCCACGCCTTCGGCGCGGACTGAATTATTTTACAATAGCCTTAATCATTAAGCTCTTTTATGATTAAGCCAACACGCCCGTTTAGACTCACTTTCAAAAGAAACGTTGAATTCTAGATTTACCGAAAGTTGAGATGCCCCTAATTTCTCAACTATATAACCCTCAATATTGAAAATTGTATGGAATAATGCTTAAAGTACTCCCTTTCAGACACCAAACAAATATTTGAAATCGAACCATGCAGTGAGAAATTATAGCTAAAAACCTATTTTGCCTTTCATCCCCTCTCCTGAAGGAACCGCGCAAAATATCGGGATCAAAAGTATCTAAGAACCTTCCTCGGACTATAAGCTTACATCGTACAAAGTATCATTCAAATCGGTTCAGTAGTTTCGGCGTGATACTTAGTCGGGATACAGACAGACAGACAGACATGAAAATTTTAAATTACATTTTCGGCTTCAGTATCGATTAGAGAACGCCCTACACTTAAAATTTTCAAAATATCTTCCATGCACAGACTCCCGACCCTCTACAGTTTTATTATAAGTATAGATAGCCTTAATCATTAAGCTCTTTTATGATTAAGCCAACACGCCCGTTTAGACTCACTTTCAAAAGAAACGTTGAATTCTAGATTTACCGAAAGTTGAGATGCCCCTAATTTCTCAACTATATAACCCTCAATATTGAAAATTGTATGGAATAATGCTTAAAGTACTCCCTTTCAGACACCAAACAAATATTTGAAATCGAACCATGCAGTGAGAAATTATAGCTAAAAACCTATTTTGCCTTTCATCCCCTCTCCTGAAGGAACCGCGCAAAATATCGGGATCAAAAGTATCTAAGAACCTTCCTCGGACTATAAGCTTACATCGTACAAAGTATCATTCAAATCAGTTCAGTAGTTTCGGCGTGATACTTAGTCGGGATACAGACAGACAGACAGACAGACAGACAGACATGAAAATTTTAAATTACATTTTCGGCTTCAGTATCGATTAGAGAACGCCCTACACTTAAAATTTTCAAAATATCTTCCATGCACAGACTCCCGACCCTCTACAGTTTTATTATAAGTATAGATAGCCTTAATCATTAAGCTCTTTTATGATTAAGCCAACACGCCCGTTTAGACTCACTTTCAAAAGAAACGTTGAATTCTAGATTTACCGAAAGTTGAGATGCCCCTAATTTCTCAACTATATAACCCTCAATATTGAAAATTGTATGGAATAATGCTTAAAGTACTCCCTTTCAGACACCAAACAAATATTTGAAATCGAACCATGCAGTGAGAAATTATAGCTAAAAACCTATTTTGCCTTTCATCCCCTCTCCTGAAGGAACCGCGCAAAATATCGGGATCAAAAGTATCTAAGAACCTTCCTCGGACTAAAAGCTTACATCGTACAAAGTATCATTCAAATCGGTTCAGTAGTTTCGGCGTGATACTTAGTCGGGATACAGACAGACAGACAGACAGACAGACATGAAAATTTTAAATTACATTTTCGGCTTCAGTATCGATTAGAGAACGCCCTACACTTAAAATTTTCAAAATATCTTCCATGTACAGACTCCCGACCCTCTACAGTTTTATTATAAGTATAGATAGCCTTAATCATTAAGCTCTTTTATGATTAAGCCAACACGCCCGTTTAGACTCACTTTCAAAAGAAACGTTGAATTCTAGATTTACCGAAAGTTGAGATGCCCCTAATTTCTCAACTATATAACCCTCAATATTGAAAATTGTATGGAATAATGCTTAAAGTACTCCCTTTCAGACACCAAACAAATATTTGAAATCGAACCATGCAGTGAGAAATTATAGCTAAAAACCTATTTTGCCTTTCATCCCCTCTCCTGAAGGAACCGCGCAAAATATCGGGATCAAAAGTATCTAAGAACCTTCCTCGGACTAAAAGCTTACATCGTACAAAGTATCATTCAAATCGGTTCAGTAGTTTCGGCGTGATACTTAGTCGGGATACAGACAGACAGACAGACAGACAGACAGACAGACATGAAAATTTTAAATTACATTTTCGGCTTCAGTATCGATTAGAGAACGCCCTACACTTAAAATTTTCAAAATATCTTCCATGTACAGACTCCCGACCCTCTACAGTTTTATTATAAGTATAGACTAGCGGACGTCACGCGGTTTCACCCGCGTAGTTCTCGTTCCCGTGGGAATACGGGAATTAAATATAGCCTATGTTCACCGCAAAGAGTGTAGCTTTCCAACAGTGAAAGAATTTTTCAAATCGGTCCAGTAATTCCGGAGCCTATTCGTTACAAACAAACAAACAAAAAAACAAAAAACAAAGAAACAAAAAAACAAATCTTTCCTCTTAATAATATTAGTATAGATTGACCTATGTGGTAATGTTTACGAAATATAGAAATGAGTATGAATACCTATGAAAATTATTTCAAAAGCTATTAATCCATGATTTAGTGCAGTTCAATGACCGCGGGACCGTTATGTATGAACCTAGTGTGAACCTATGAAATATCCTTAGATTTATTTAATTTGTTTTATACAGTTATTTCGATATTATTTTTATTTTATGCATGAAACCCGTTTACGGAAACCTAATGTTGCTTTTTTTTTACGTGAGGGAAAATCCTCAGAGGATGTTATGCCGGACTCTTACCGACTAAAAAACCTCACGTAACGCTCGTGGCCCCGCGGACTCAGTGTTCTGTAAACGATCACTACAGTAAGCAACTTTCACTATGGCCGGTCCACGGATGGGTGACCATCCATGTGATCACTTTGTGACATTTATTTGAGCGTTTCCGTGCTTCGGAAGGCACGTTAAGCCGTTGGTCCCGGTTGCCAGTAAAATGGCAGTCGTTAAGCTAAGTTGAAGGCTTTATTTCAACAGCAGGCAGTCACAACCTGCGCCTGTCCATTTAAACACGGCAATACGGCTCACCACCTATTACGTGAGACAAAATATACACAAGGTGAAATGTGGGCATATAATATGCCTCTGCCTACCCCTTCGGGGATAAAGGCGTGACCATATGTATATGTATGTAACGCCCAACAGCCTGTGGTTGGGAGCCCCGGGTAAGCTCTCGGAAGGATGTCCCGGGGCCGGGACAAACCTAATGTTGCTTGCACTGTCTGTCTTCCTGTCTGTCCGTCTGTCTGTAACCAGAATGTATATCACGAAAACATGACATCTAAACAGATAAAATCTTCACTAAGTTTCAATTTCCGAATTTCCTTTACCTACAGAATAGAGTCATCTATACCTACTAATATTATAAAGAGGAAAGTTTTGTTTTTTTTGTTTTTGTTTGTTTGTTTGTAACGAATAGGCTCCGGAACTACTGGACCGATTTGAAAAATTCTTTTACTATTTTAAAGCTACACTCTTTGCGGTGAACATAGGCTATTTTATTCCCGTATTCCCACAGGAACGGGAACTACGCGAGTGAAATCGCGTGACGTCCGCTAGTCTGAAATAACTTTGAAAGCAATATTATTACGCTAACTCAATCATAAATTTAAATACGGAAAAATAAGCGGTTTCGCGCAGGATTCGAACTAGGGCTTGAACTCCGGAATTCCGGAATTGACATAATTCCGGAATTCCGTTAAAATCTAATATCGTTCTCAATTCCGGAATTGGCGAGGTCAACACCGGTATTTCGATATTGAAAAAAGAAATATTTTCGTTTCTTCTTTAATTTCATTACAAACAAAAATGTCGATTATAAGCTTCTTATGCAATTTAATTACCTTTAACTACTACAATGTTGATAATTTAGGATTTCTCTATTAACAAATTAATTCGATTATGTACTTAGGTATTAATCATTTTATTTGATGATATTTCTTAAACCTGCTAAGAAAGTAAATTCATAAAATTAATGATATTTGATAGAAAACATACTATTTAAATAATAATAATATTATTGATGACGTTTTTTTGTATTTTTTTTTTACATTTAGACTTCAATTATTTATAGTGCGAACTTAGACTTAGCTCTTACTTATGCTGCGAGTTAAATTTTACTTTGATAAAAACGCTGTAAGAATTTGACAGAGGTCTCGCTCAGCATAGTTCTAGTAATTCTGACGGAACTCATGGGGCCCGTACCATATTATTAGGGGCAAACTTTGCCCCAAGGCGCTCCACTGACCCAGAGTGAGGAGGGTCCTGGGTTCCCTGTTCTCATCAAGGCGGAGGAACATATTCCTTCGCAGATGGCTCCGTCTCAGGCGCCCGACGCTGATTACAGCGAGAACGACGTGCCCGAAGTCACTGAAGGTTAGGGGCGACTGTACTGCAGCTTATATTCCGCAGGGACCGTGCCCCTGGACCCTACAGCATTCCAGGCCGAGCGTGGATCCTGGCTCTTGAGGATCTCGGGCCTTGAGTGATGGGGCTCTTTAGTGCATGCCTCGAAAAAGGCCAGATTCCCAAGGCCTGGAAGACAGGGAAACTGGTTCTGATCCGAAAGGCCAGGTGGTCGGCAGTCTACCCATCCGGGGATCGGCCGATCGTGTTGCTCCTTTGAGCAACTCCGGTCGATCCCCAACAATAATACGCTCAAGAAGCTTGCATACCTCGTTAGGCATGCGAGCTCCTTCAGCGTATCATTGCACAGCGCACAGTCGGGCACCTCACACGCATGGGGCCAGATCTGGCGGATAACCAGTTTGGTTTCCGTCAAGGGCGCTCCACCGTGGATGCGATCTTGCGCATTAGAAGACTGACGAAGGAAGTAACATCGCAGGGTGAGGTGGTGTTGAAAGAGATGGCGATGTCAAGAGACACCGGTATCACATTCAACACCTTGCCCTGGAGCTTCGTTAGGGAGGCGCTTATTTATCATGGAGTGCCTCCCTACTTCCGTCGAATTGTCGGGGCCTATCTTTCCGAGAGGGCCATAACTTGCCCAAGCTGGCTAGGGCCCAGCCGGGTCAGCGAGATACGTCGTGCGGTGTTCCGCAGAGATCAGTCTTAAGACCGCTTCTGTGGAACATCGGTAACGATTGGGTGCTGCGTGGTCCGTTGCTGAGGGGCGGCATGTCTCGAGGATCTGGCAGCGAGGCAACTTGCGTCCTTGTTTAAATAAATTAATATTCTTTTCTGGTGCAAGGAGGCGCTGGAGCGGGGACATAGGCCTACGTCTCCAGAAATCTAGGTTCGGCAGTTCCAGCTCCACAAGGAAACCGTGGAGACCTGGACTTGAGCAACAAACCGAATCGCCACATCACATCACACAAGGGGGGAATCGCCGAATCGCCACAATCAAGGCGGTCAGACTGGTCATGGGCGAGTGACTAGAGAGGAGCCACGGTGCGGGTGCTCTCCCCTACCGGTTGTCACAGATGCTTACCGGGCACGGGAGCTTCAGTAAGTATCTGTGGCGAATACACCGGGAAACCACACCTGAGTGCCAGCACTGCGAGGAACGCAGTGAGGACACAGTACTTCACACATTAGTGGAGTGCACAGTGTGGGCTTAACTGCGCCCGGTCCTCGTGGTAGGTCTGGAAGTGGAAATTCTCTCGCTGGAGACCATTGCGCGAGCTATGATCTCTAGTGGGAGTAAGTGGGACGCCACTGCGTCTTTCTGTGATCAGTTAATGCGGCGAAAAGTGATCGAGAGAGAACGCTCCCACCCGAATTCCGCATGTCTTTGCCCAAGACTATCGGCCTCCATAATCGGGGGCCTGAGGACGGTGGGAGGGCTAATCGCCGTCCTTACAAAAGCACGCCCAAGACGAAAGCGTGACGTGAAAGTTTCACGCACGCCACACGCCTTGATATGCAAGATAACACCTGAATAAGCCCCAAATACGAAGGATAGCACCCGAATCTCCTAGGTGAGGCCGCAGTGATAGTCAAGGTCTGTGGGGAATCCTGGGGTCATCCTTCTGAGGGCTTACCCGGGCCAACCGTAGGCAATAGTTAGGAAACGTGTGGTTTTTAGTTGGTTACGTTAAAACAAGTATTTACTGGGAATCAAAGTAGTTTATCACTAATCACGTAGGACTGCCAGCTCCTGTTTCTTTTTTTACATATCACTATTTTGTACAAAACGAAACTTGATTGAGTTCCGGAATTCCGGAATTCCGGAATTCAAATACTGAATATCGAAACCCAATTCCGGAACTGAAAAAGCGTCCGATATTCAAGCCCTAATTCGAACCTGCGTCATCTCGCATACACGGTATGACGAACCGCCGGTCATCGAAACACGCTTTACCCGTTCCCGGTTCAACACGATCATTTATGTTTATGTTCCCGATTCCACCCGTTTTTTTAAAAAAAAGTGCAGTTAAGTCTAACTAACATAAATAAATAAGTTTTCGGGTTGAAACGGGAACGGGTGGAAACGACACTAACCCAAAAAATGGGTCGCCCCAAGACGTATATAAAATGAAAAATTTGGTTGGTTCCAGGTAGGATTTTGACGAATCCTGCTCAAAACCAAAATACTTACATTAAGTTTATGATAGAGTCATCTCATACAAAACCATAGAACTCATTATAAGACCACCAAAGCCTGCAATTATTACGCCTACTCAAATAAACGGTGATTCAGGAAATCTAAACAAAATGGTTTATTCAAATCGAGATAAAAATCGCAATTACCTCTATAACCTCGAATTCGTTGATGATATCAATAGGTACATACCATTTTTTTGTAATTCTCTAAAAAACGGTATCTTACCACTTCCGCGTTATAGATTACCTAACTTTACGTCTTTTCAAAATCAAAACAAAATCTATAATATTATAAAGAGGAAAGATTTGTTTTTTTGTTTGTTTGTTTGTAACGAATAGGCTCCGGAATTACTGGACCGATTTGAAAAATTCTTTCACTGTTGGGAAGCTTCACTCTTTGCGGTGAACATAGGCTATATTTTATTCCCGTATTCCCACGGGAACGGGAACTACGCGGGTGAAACCGCGTGACGTCCGCCAGTCATTTATAACTAGCTGAGCAATTAAGTTGTGTTTTTTTAATGTATAGAAAATCCTACATGGAGGCTATGCCGGACTCCTTACGACTAAAAAGTGTTTTGTGTTTACTCAAGTAATGTACTGCTCGTTCGCTCTAACTTTGCCGCTCGGCTCCATACTAAAGTCGAATTTTTAATTAGACGAAGTAAATTGACAGCAACTAATGTCACTTCTTCATACAATGTTGCGTATTTTCTATGACGAAGTGACATTAGCCACTGTCAATTTACTACGTCTAATTAACAATTCGGGTATACGCCTCTATGCCAGCGGCAAAGTTAGAGCGAACGGGTAGTAAGTAAAAATACTCATGTGACTTTCGGTAGGCCATAGGACATAGGTCAACCGAAAGTGCCGTTGCACCTCTAATCGACCTAAACAAAATGATGTTGTATCAAGTTCCCAAATCGGTCAAACCATTTGGGAGCTACGTGTGTAAGATATGCCTAAACGAAAATGATTGGGAGAATCCTACGTTCAGCCACAGATAATATAATATATTTCATAGTTCAGCACTAGACTACGATAAACTAATACTTGGAGGTGGTCGATTTTCAAAGGGCGCATTGTACCTAAGAAATGATTTTGGTAAATTCGTACTGTTCACAAATCGACTACCTTTAGAAGCTCATAGCTAGGCAATGATTGGAGATAGATACAAAGTGCAAAAGATTAAGTTGTAGAGAATTTAATTAGCTTTTATTACATATGTTATACAACACAATTTCGTACAATGCGCCGTTTTCGAGAAGTAAAAAAAACGGGACCTTGTTTGACCCCCCCCCCCCCCCCGCGGGCTCACCTCGGTGGGGTCAGGACTTTTAGTATGTTTATCTCCTAACTAGTCCAAACAAAGTTCCTAAGTCAAAATTTTCTGCTTTCGAGTTTTCCATCCACAACTTATTCGTTTACTAGGCTATATGTAATCTCAAGGAGGCGCTGGAGCGGGGCCAAAGGCCCGCTAATCGAGAAATCGAGGCCCAGCGGTCCCTACTCCAACAGAAAACCGTGGAGACATGGGAGGTGCGACTAGAGCAACCAAAGGGGGGATTCGCCACAATCGCGGCCGTCAGACCGGTCATGGACGAGTGGCTGGAGAGGAGACACGGTGCTCTCTCCTACCGGTTGACACAGATGCTTGCCGGGCACGGTAGCTTCGGTAGGTATCTGTGGCGAAAACACCGGGAAACCACGGCCGAGTGTCAGCACTGCGAGGACCGCAGCGATGACACGGCGTTCCACACGCTGGTGGAGTGCACGGCGTGGGCGCAACAGCGCCAGGACCTCGTAGTGGGTCTGGACGTGGACACTCTCTCGCTCGAGACCATGGTGCGAGCCATGTTCCCCAGCGGGAGTAAGTGGGACTGCGCCGCCTCCTTCTGCGAGCAGGTCATGATGCGGTCAATGCTGTTGGGAGTTCTGGGACATCCTTCCGAGGGCTTCCCCGGGGCTCCCAACCACAGGCTGTTGGGCGTTACGTGAGGTTTTTTAGTCGGTAGGAGTCCGGCATAACATCCATGAGGATTTTCACTCACGTTAAACAAAAAAAAAAAAAGACTATATGTAATTGATAGCCTATCTATACAATGGTTCGTGCTCTGAGGAATTGTTTGATATGATGCCCACGGTTACGTTCTATCACCGCAGCGCTCGCCACAGAAGGGTTTCACCCTCATACCTTGTAATGTGCGACTGCTGATCACGAGGTCGTGGGTTCGATTCCCACCGGAGACAAAAACTGGTGTCTTTAAATGTTTGCTCGCGAGTTTGGGTGTTACTACGTATGATAAGTATGGATTTAAAAGTATATTTATAAGTACTGATATCCGTAGTCAGATAGATACCCATAACACAAGCAGGTTATTCCCAGCCCTCTTTGGGATCAGATAGCGTTGCGTGAAAATGTCCGTGAATATTGATAGAAAGAAAACGTACATAGGTTACGGTGTCCACTTTCTATCAGGTTTTTTTTTGACCCGGGGAATGCGTTTGTGCACGTCGTCACGTCGTACCAGCTGCCCGCAGCTGGGACGGTGTGTGGGGCTCACCGGTCCTGAAGAAGCGGGACCGTAATACCCACTAAGCCCCGCGGTGTTCCTACTTACCCTATAGCCGGGCCGAGGGATATGAAGAATTCATTACAACGTCGACCCGGCAGGAGGTGCGCCGTAGAGTCGAGGCTCTCCTCGGGGGAACCAGATGGTCATCTCCCCTGGAGCTCCCTAAGGAGCTGAAACTTTATGTCCCGTATGCTTGCTTGCAAATTAATATTCCTATTGGCTATATCAGGTTGTCTTTCACTTTTCCTGAATCATTTTTACATTGACCCTAATACAAACATGACCGCAATATTGCTGTAACAATCTGTTCAGTCATAGTAAAAAGAAATAAGTAAGTTAACTGCGAACAAACGAATGCATCGAGCATGTTTGCATGTGTGCGAGCCTCCGAGCAACGCGAGCAATGCAGGCACACTTATCAACACCCGCGCAGCTCCCGTTCCCGTGGGAATATGGGAATAAAATATAGCCTATGTTCTCCAGGGATAGTGTAGCTTCCCAACAGTGAATGAATTTTTCTAATCGGTTCAGTAGTTTCGGAGCCTATTCGATGCAAACAAACAAACACCAAATCTTTCCTCTTTATAATATTAGTATCGAATAGCTCACCGTTCACGTAGAAGCGTTCCATTTTTTTCTCAAAAAGCTTACAGTGCAAGTTCGCAATCTTCCACGTGGATTTTCTAATATTGACTAATATTTATTAGCAATCAAATCAGCTTATGGCAGTCCACTCCTGAACGTAGGTCTCTCTCGATATACGCCACAATACACAGTCCTGTGCCTTTCGCATCATGTCCCAGCCTCCGCTCTATACAGATCGTCGGTCCATCTGGCGGGTGGACGTCCTACGCTACATTTTTGCCAAGTCACGGTCTCCACTCCAGAATTCACTTGCTCCATCGGCCGTCGGTTGCTCTGCTGTTGTGGCCGGCCCACTGCCACTTTAAAGTGCTTATTTCTGTGAACTATGTCGACCACTTTAGTTCTCCGCCGGATAACCTCATCCCGTCCCCGCCCCGCTCGTAGATGCTCATAAACACTGCACTCGCACACATGCAAAGCGCGCACAGTGCACTTGTTTATAGTTAACTTACGTCTCTCTTTTTACTATGGTTCAGACATACAACCTCGAAACGTAGGTATTACGAGTATCCGTAATTGATTGTTAAAGAGATATTTAAGTTAGAGAAGTTTAAGTTAGTAAAGTAAAATCTACGGTAAAATTATATGAATTTCGCTAGTTACTCGAGTGCATCAGGTAAGTAAAATTCCTTGGTTCAGGAAAGGTTTCTTGTGAACAAGTTCCTCCTGCTAGTAAGCCCTTTAACATTAGGGGCAGACGCTGCGAGCTTGCGTCAATTCGAAATCGTCAGAATAAGAAACTGGAGCATCCGTAGGGTTCAATGAGGACCCCTTTAACATTTGACGCGGTCGAGCAATTTTTTTTTATTTTTGACCACAGAGTATTGTACAGGTATTTGATACAGTAGTACTATACTGTATTATATAATGTACACTCGTAAGGTTTTTACTCTTCCTTCATGACCACATTGACCACGCTCATCACACAAATCATCAATTTAAATTTCAAATAGAAATAATAATACACAGAGCATCGCGCTTAGACAGTTCGCGTTGCTCTATCTCTATACTAATATTATAAAGAGGAAAGATTTGTTTTTTGTTTTTTTGTTCGTTTGTTTGTAACGAATAGGCTCCGGAACTACTGGACCGACTTGAAAAATTCTTTCACTGTTGGAAAGCTACACTCTTTGCGGTGAACATAGGCTATGTTTTATTCCCGTATTCCCACGGGAACGGGAACTCCGCGGGTGAAACCGCGTGACGTCCGCTAGTGTAATAATATGAGCGTTAGAGGATAAAAATTATCTTAATGAAAAGAATTTCAGTGTCACATTATTTTTCCAATTTTCTTTTTAACACTTTCCCAAAGTTGAAACAATATAACTATCCTATAGTAGTTGACGTCACGTGGTTTTGTGGTATCGTAGTTTCCGTTCCCGTGGGATTACGGGAATAAAATACAGCCTATGTCACTCGCGGATAGAGTAGCATTTAAATAGTGAAATAATTTTTAAAATCAGTTCAGTAGTTTCGGAGCCTATTCAATGCAAACAAACAAACAATCAAATCTCTCCTCTATCTATATAATAAGTACTTATGCATAGATTATTTTTGCTTTTTAATTTTAATATCAACAGTTGATCAAATGACAAATCCCTCCAAATCGCAATGCCCATTTAGGGTCCTAAAAGTCTTTATCAGATCTCCACGTTCCCTGCGATTTTTAAGTGTAGTGAGTTTAAGAATGTCCAATTATGCAAATGTCCAAGTATGCATAGATTATTTTAACTTTTTAATTTTAATATCGTCAAATATGTGTGGGGTGTTCCAATCGTTAAAAAGATTATACCTGTTATTTTAAGGGTAGTAAAGGAGGCCTCAAGGCAGGCCTGAAAATTTTCCACAGCAGGCAGTCACAATCTACACCTGTTTCAATACGTCAATAAGGTTCACCGCCTATTACGTGGGACAAATTAAAAAAAAGTGAATCTGGGCATACAATAAGCCTCTGTCTACGGCCGTACCCGAAGAGTGCACAGGATTTTTGGACTGGACCCTTAAAACGCTTGTTTGCTGGAGACTAGATATTAACGGTTTTTGTACAAACTTGTACTACTGTTATTTCTTTATATTGTAACCAATTCACTGAAAATGCTCATTTCACCTGTCAACTATAAACTCATTAAGATTCAACACATATTTATTTTGTAAGAGGTAAAATTTAAACAAGTAGAGCGCTGTGTCATTGGTTCCGTGGAATTTTGACATTCAAGGCAGTACAGCAAATTGATTTGACCTCTAAATTATATTGAGCAATAAAACAGGTCACACATAGGGCGTAGGTATACCTATAATAATTAATCATATAAGCATGAATCAGAGCAGGAACCGCAAGAAGGTCCACCTATTTTATAAACTTGTCATGTGTACGAGTCGCGTGTTTTGCCTTCACAAGATGCATCCTCAAGACTGCATGATCGTAATTTGTTGCATGCACTAATTTGTTGCCACCTAGACGAATATAGACAGATTCCCTGCCTTTGCCTATACATATCGTCACGACAATAGATTTAGAATTTTTTGCTGTACATTCTAAATCTATGGTCTCGCCTATTATAGGTACTCGTAGACAGAGGCTTTTTACTTTTTTTTATTTGTCCCACATAATAGGCGGTGAGCCTTATTGACGTATTGAAACGGACAGGACTGCCTGCTGTAGAAAATTTTCAGGCCTCCTTTGCTATCCTTCAAATAACAGGTATAATCTTTTTAACGATTGGAACACCCCACACATATTTGACGATATTAAAATTAAAAAGTTAAAATAATCTATGCATACTTGGACATTTGCATACTTGGACATTCTGAAACTCACTACACTTAAAAATCGCAGGGAACGTGGAGATCTGATTGAGAATTTTAAGATCCTAAATGGGCATCGCGATTTGGAGGGATTTGATCAACTGTTCTTGCTAAACACCAATACCCATCTAAGAGGTCACCTCATAAAGTTACGGACCAGCTTATCTCATAATAATCCCCATAAACACTTTTTGAGCAACAGAGTTGTTAGAGTGTGGAATAAACTCCCAGACGAAGTAATATCTGCACAAAATGTGAATCAATTAAAGAATAGGCTTGATAAGCATTTGAACTTAAATAGAACCTAATGGAGAACAGCAGGATACACGCTCTACCAGTTGATTCAACTGCTGCCTGATTTCAGATAATAATAATAATAATACTTATTATATACAGGATGAATTTTTCAAAAGGGATTGGATGGCCAAATCCGAAACTATAAGGAATAGCGAAAAATGCTCAAAGGAGTCACGAGCCCGATTTGGATGAAACTTAAAACCTCATCATTAGATTTTTAAAAAACCAATAATCCTAGCTGGGAATCGAACTCATTGATTTTGAAAAAAAAACGCACCCTATATTATTACACCATACGATAGTGTTGCTATTAAGGATCTTATTCTGGGAAGTAATGACATACGGCAATCTAAAGGAAAGTGCTCATCTTAAACAAAATACAATTTATTTTTCTTACGTTAATTGATTAATTGTTCAAAATTTAGACTTCAGGGATCGTACTGCATTCAATATTATTGATTCCGTTTATAATATTCTCCAAAGAATTATTCTGAGCATGGTTGAGAACACGGAATAGTTACGATCTATTCTGGGATTTCAAACGAAACAAATTATGATACAAAATTTAGGTACATGAAATCTGAATTCTATTAAAATTCCAAACTTTCCTTAAATTTGCCGTATATCATTACTTCGCAGAATTTGATCCTTATCAGCGACACTATCGTATTGTGTAATAATAAAGGGTGTGTAATTTTTTTCAAAATCAATGGGTTCGATTCCCGGCTAAGATTATTGGTTTATCAAAAATCTAATGATGAGGTTTTAAGTTTTATCAAAATCGGGCTCGTAACTCCTTTGAGAGTTCTTAGATATTCCCTATAGTTTCGGATTTGGCCATCCAAGCCCTTTTCAAAAATTCATCCTGTATATACAGGGTGAATTTTTGAAAAGGGATTGGATGGCCAAATCCGAAACTATAAGGAATAGCGAAAAATGCTGAAAGGAGTCACGAGCCCGATTTTGATGAAACTTAAAACCTCATCATTAGATTTTTGAAAACCCCATAATCCTAGCTGGGAATCGAACTTGTTGATTTTGCAAAAAAAAACACACCCTTTATTATTACACCATACGATAGAGTCGCTGTTAAGGATCAAATTTTGCAAAGTAATGATATACGCCAAATTTAAGGAACATTTGGAATTTTAATAGAATGCATATTTCATGTACCTAAATTTTGTATCATAGTTTGTTTCGTTGGAAATCCCAGAAAAGATCGTAACTATTCCGTGTTTTAAATTATGCTCAGAATGATTTTTAGAGAATATTCTCAACGGAATCAATAATATTCCTTAGTTATTCCTTGAGGTTTCGAATCCAACTATGTATTGCAAAGATTTTGAACAATTAATCAGTTAACGTAAGAAAAATAAAATGTATTTTGTTAAAGATGAGCTCTTTCCTGTAGTTTGCCGTATATCATTACTTCCCAGAATATGATCCTTAATAGCAACACTATCGTATGGTGTAATAATAAAGGGTGTGTTTTTTTTTCAAAATCAATGGATTCGATTCCCAGCTAGGATTATGGGTTTTTCAAAAATCTAATGATGAGGTTTTAAGTTTCATCAAAATCGGGCTCGTGACTCCTTTGAGCATTTTTCGCTATTCCTTATAGTTTCAGATTTGGCCATCCAATCCCTTTTGAAAAATTCATCCTGTATAGGAAAGATTTGATTGTTTGTTTGCATTGAATAGGCTCCGAAACTACTGAACTGATTTGAAAAATTCTTTCACTATTGGAAAGCTACTCTATCCGCGAGCGACATAGGCTGTATTTCATTCCCGTAATCCCACGGGAACGGAAACTACGATAGCACAAAACCGCGTGACGTCAACTACTACAGGATAGTTAAATTGTTTCAGATTTTGGAAAAGTGTAAAAAAGAAAATTGGAAAAAAAAAATTTGTATGTCACAGGCAAAGCAATGGGCCACAACTATATTAATGATGGCAGCGTTCTCCGCGATGAAACGTCATATACCTATAATCCAGCGAAAAATTCTAAATATATGATTCGCACCGACTAAGAACCATAAATTGTCTCTTTTTCCACATTTTTTTTTCTTTTCAAGATCCAATTCAGACTACTTATGGCAAAAGGAGTATTATAAATTACCTAAATCGCCTTTTTATTTTTTAATCGAATACTTAGGAACTTTTCCTTTTATACATTTTCGTTGCACACCGAGTTTCACTTGAATAGGTACCTACGTTTTTCGTAAAATTCGTGACCTTGTAATCTAGTGCCTACATCGATTTTTTTCAAAAAAGCAATTCTTAAAACTTCCGTATTCGCGACTTTGAGACCTATAAAAAGATGACCGTGTTATGCGTCACATAAGTAATAAATAATGTGTAAATAGTCAATGACGCCTTGATTTATTACTGAAACGTGTCATGTACTTACACTACATTTTATTTTTTATTTAAAGCATAAGTGACACAGGGTTGAGGTCAAGAGCCTTGGAATGTCCGTATTATGTCATACCAGTACAAAAATGAGTATCGATGCAGTTGCATTTAAAAAAATAAAAATACTGGACAAGTGCGAGTCGGACACGCCCACCGAGGGTTCCGTATATCCGTCCGTCTATTCATGAATGCGTAAACGTTAAGGTATCAAGTTTAAGTTAAAAGCATAATATGATAAGGTCTATAGTCCCTTGAAACTGTAAAGAAAATCAAACCTCTAACGCAGAAAAAGGTTACGTCGTTAATAACTTGTATTTTGCCACATTCAAGAGAATCAAAATTATTATGGTATCTACTTTTTTTTTTGCGTGTGAAAAATCCTTCATGGATGCTATGCCGGCTTTGATCAACAATATTGTTCGAAGTAATATTATTTATCGAAGTAGGTACTCTTATCGACTAAAAACCAACACGTTCCCTTCCTACTGCTTACGGTTGGGAGCCCCGGGTAAGTCCTCGGAGGGATATCCCAGGAATTATTATGGAACCTTCCCGTTGAAATAAAAGAATGAAATTTGGTATGTCATATCTTCATAAACTTACCAGAAATACAGTTTGTAATAAAATTGTTAAAAAAATGTCCTTAAAGTACGTAGGTAATCAAAAACTCTTATGAGCTGCAACTGCAAGATTCGATTTCCTAAACTTCTCGTTCTTCGCACAAGAAGTTCAGGAATCGACGCTCGCTCTGCCCAGCACGCGTTGTTCACGATTGAAAATGCCGTCATCTTGGGCCTGCTTCTGTAAGGCAGGATCAGCAACCATCCTCAGAGCTAATACGAAGAGGGAGAAGAGGTCAGACAGGGGTCAAGGACGGTTGAACAAGTAGGAATTATATTCATTAATAAGGTAAACACTTCGCGGTGTATTATTTACTAAATTGCCGGAAACCGATGTTATGTATGATGTGCACGTGTGACGGCGTGATTCTGCGGTGACATATTGTATTCTTTGATTTTATGTCTTGAGTCTTGATTAGTCACATTTTCTTGAAGCAGAGAGACGTTATACCATAAATACACGTTATGTTTGTACAGAGCTTGAATGTGTGCGTGACCACCAACGCTAAGCAATTCGTTCCTTCAATATACCCTTCAAATATCACTACAGCTGTGGCGTGGCCGAGGGTGGGGAAGCTTGCTCAGTGCGGGGCAGGGAGTTGCCAATCTACACAAATTAGAGATAGTACCTACAGATGGAAAACTCATGTATGTACTTTTTTTTCACACCTACCCTCTACTACACACACTCGCGCACAAATCAGTACCTATCGAAAATCCCGGCTGAAACCGCCTGACCTCGTGTCTGTGAACTCAGTTAGCGTTGTCTATGTGTGCGTAGCCTCAGCGCATTTTGTATGTAGGATTCCATCTGTACTATCTCTAATTTTTGCTATTTATATGTATGTAATACAATTTCTTTATTAGTAACTTATAACTTTGGTTATACTCCTAAAAACGGACTAAGTGCGAGTCTTTCTCCCACACGGAGGGTTCCCTACCAAACCCCAAAAATATCGTTTTTGTATGGTAGTTTGGATTATTATTGATCTGTTCCGATTTAAGTAGGTTTTTGTTGTAATATCAAATCGCTTAATCAAAATCAGCCTATGGCTGTCCACTGCTAGACGTAGGTCTCTCCCAAACACCTTTTAAGGTTGTAATAGCGGCAACCAAAATACATATTTTTGAACATTCCAGCTGTCTAGCTATAACGGTTCCTGAGATACAGTCTAGAGACAAACAGACAGAGGGACAACAGAAGCTCAGTAATCGGGTCTCGTTTTCGGGGGCCTGAGGACGCTGAGGAGGCTGCTCACCGTCCTTACAGAAGCAGGACTTAGACGACAGAGTGACGTGAAAGATTCACGCACGCCCCTCCAAGAAGCGGGATTACACCCGAACAACCCCTCAAAGACGCGCGATAGCTCCCGAACCCCCCCTAGATGAGACCGCAGTGGTAGCCGTAGGTCTGTTGGGAGTCCTGGGACATCCTTCCGAGGGCTTACCTGGGGCGCCCGACCGTATGCTGTTAGGTAGGATACGTGTGGTGTATGGTTATTAGTCGGTAAGAGTACGGCACAGCATCTCTGTAGGATTTTCCTCACGTCAAAAAAATGGGTCTCCTTTTTGGTTTTTCGTAACGGAACCCTAAAATTCCAATAAAGAAAACCAGTGTCTGAAGTCTCGTGATATATAACCGATCTTATTTTCTTCTTATTTATTCAATTAGTGTCGTATAATTTCTGTATAATTGATGTATTATTTACATAACAGTTGTATAATTGCTGTATAATTGATTTGCGATTTACATAACTTTACAGTCGAGTAAGATAACAGATTATATAGATGTTTGAAAGGCCTAAATTGTGCTGTGCGACACTTTTTTCAAAATATTCATGTGATCGATTTAAAGTTAGGTTTTTAATGAGATCATAAAGTTACACATACGAACAGACAGATTCAAACTAATGCCATTATGCCTCTATTAATCGAAACGGCGAAATGTCAAGTTGGTTGAAAGTACGAGTATTGAAACCAGTGCTTTCAAAATGATAACTGTTAGGCTTCACGCAACAAAACAAGAAGCCGTTGGACGGTCTCACCCGACTGCCCCTCTAACGTTTTTTGTGAAAATGAAAGTTCATTCCGATTGATGTTTTCATTTTTGTTTTATTTCAAACTTTGAACCATCTGTTCAAAGTTTGAAATAAAACAAAAATTCATGTGATCTAGTGACGTAATTTATTGCAACAGAGACACAGACTACAGACACAAGTCTCGCCACAAACCCCTCTGCAATCTATTTTATAGAGAGGAGCTATAACTTGCTCAGAAAATTTTAAAGATTTTGTATGTACATATAAACATACATATAGTCACGCCTTTATCCCCGAAGGGGTAGGCAGAGGCATAGTATACGCCCACATTTCACCTTTGCATAATTTGTCCCACGTAATAGGTGGTGAGCCGTATTGCCGTGTTTAAATGGACAGGCGCAGGTTGTGACTGCCTGCTGTTAAAATAAAGCCTTCAACTTAGCTTAACGAATGCCATTTTACTGGCAACCGGGACCAACGGCTTAACGTGCCTTCCGAAGCACGGAAACGCTGAAATAAATGTCACAAAGTGATCACATGGATGGTCACCCATCCATGGACCGGCTATAGTGAAAGTTGCTTACTGCAGTAATCGTTTACAGAACACTGAGACCGCGGGGCCACGAGCGCGATTCAAAAATAAACATACGTGACTTATTCATTCAACACATATAATTGTTCCAGTTATAATAGATATTAACAATGTTTTCCAGCACGTGTTCTCTTAGATTATTACCTATACCTACTTAAATTGTTATTATTGTATTACAATAATAATAGGAAAATATTACGTAGAAGAATGAACAGGAAGTACTCGTAGCTTCGCTAACTCAGGGTTCAGTAAACGATCACTGAGTTGCAGTACCCGCGTCAAAAAAAATTGCTGTCACCAAGTTGTATCTCAGGAACGGTAATAGCTAGATTATGGGTCGGCAATTGGCGGACCGCGGTCCGTAAACGGACCGCGAAAGGTCGATCCTCGGACCGTCAAATAAATGCAAAGCCAGCGAAAATCGATTTACCACGATTTTTTTTTGCCTGATTTATTTCTATCTAGTATTAGCGTAGCTATCTATGTGTTTGAGTTTGGGCAAGTTCGTTATATTTGATGTGATTAAAATATTTTCTTGAATATTTATATGAAAAGGAAAACTCTGAAGAAGAGTGTTTGTAGAAAATTTATGACCGATCCTGGGAATGAATTTTCTACAAGACTTCGAGACTTTGCAGAGGTGGGCAAGCTAATCCGTTTTTTTAAACGCCATTTGAAGTTTTTATAGCGACAAATTGAACAGATTTGACTGCCAAATTGTTTAATATGTCAAAACTATCACTTCACATAAAAAAAATTGTTCGAGGAGAACGGACGCCCCCCACCAAGAAGTCAATTTTTTTTGTCGTGCTATCCCGCCCTGCTTCATACTTGTGGTACTTGCTGATTTCTTTCCGGACCTCGTTAAAAATTTTCCACAGATTTCTGGACCCCACCTAAAAATTCCTGCCGACCCCTGAGCTAGATAGTTAATGTCTATTTCTGTTGTTGCTAACGAAACCGAAAAATGGAAACAAAGAAACTACGGGAGCTCCCAGGGGGAAGTCTTGGGGGCTATCCTTCAGAGGGCTTACTCGGGACTCCCGGCCGTAGATAGATATTTAGCCGGTAGGTGTCCAACATAACATCCATTTTTTAACGTGACAACGTCCTACAATTCGATGGCGCCGGCTGCACGCACGAAAAAACATGACGTATGCGGTGTTATCTCGCTCTGAGGCGTTCCATTTAAGGCTGAGTTGTCACGTTCAATTATTGTCAGTAAACCGACTTTACAGACAACCGATTTTTTCCCTGAAGGAAAATCCGACCTTCTAAAACACCTCTCGAATCCTGCCCAAAAGTCTACGGTTGGGAATTGGGATTCCCGGGTAAGCCCTGGGAAGGATATCCCAGAACATAACTTCCATGCCAATTTCAACACGTAAAACAATGATCCCATACAACCAACATACGCTCAAATTCATCTCTCACTTGACCAGGTTTTCTCAAAATTTGTATCATCAGTTATCACAGTACTGCCACAAAATAAGAAATAGTGCTACAGATGGAAACCTACATACTAAATTCGCTGAGGCTACATCTATACTAATATTATAAAGAGGAAAGATTTGTTTTTTTGCTTTTTGTTTTCTTTGTTTTTTTGTTTGTATTTTTGTAACGAATAGGCTCCGGAACTACTGGACCGATTAGAAAAATTCTTTTACTATTGGGAAGCTACACTCTTTGCGGTGAACATAGGCTATATTTTATTTTCGTATTCCCACGGGAACGGGAACTACGCGGGTGAATCGCGTGACGTCCGCTATTACACAATATAGACAACTCATTCACAGATACGAGATCAGGCGGGATCCACCGAATTTTCGATACTGATTTGTGCGCGAGTGTGTGTAGAAGAGGGTAGGTGTGAAAAGAAATACATACATGAGTTTTCCATCTGTACCATCTCTAATTTGTGGTATTGCCAAAGATAATATATGGTATTACATACAGATCGGCAACTCCATGCCTACCACTGAGTAGGTAAGCTTCCCCAACCTATTTTCTATTCAATTGTCTATTGCCGTGTCAGTACTTGAGAGAGTGTCACTGCGTTGCATTACGTATTACTACCTACGTACTTTGTGCTATTGCTTTGTTTAAATTTGCGTTTAGCCGAGGGTAGGTTTGAAAAAAAGTACCTACATACATGAGATTGCGTTCTGTTGCTTATTATTTTGTTTCCATAGATAGTGTCCCTAGTATACTCAAACACACATTCAAGCTTGATTCAAGCATTCACATTACGTGTACATTAGTGTGGGTGAAAACGAACATTTTTATTATTTGTATGGAGTTTCCGCCATGTGGTATTGCTGTGTATCTCAATACACAGCAATACATATACAGAGAAAGAGAATCGCTCTATATGCTAAATACACATTGTGCCAATTTTCAATTCGAATCATTGAAAATGAATGTCGATGATTGAACCGACCTATTTGTAATATTGACCTGAATTTTATATGCAGATACCTATGTCATATCTTATATTAAACTAGCGGACGTCACGCGGTTTCACCCGCGTAATTCCCGTTCCCGTGGGAATACGGGAATAAAATATAGCCTATGTTCACCGGTCCAGTAGTTCCGGAGCCTATTCGTTACAAACAAACAAACAAACAAACAAAAAAAGACAAATCTTTCCTCTTTATAATATTGGTATGGATTAACTGCGCCAATTTGTTGTGTACGTTATTGAATCTTTTATGTAATTTTTTGCATATTATAAACACTAAAAAAATACACTTAATGGCCTCAGACTAAAAGAATAACATGTTATTCTTTTAGTCTGAGGTAATGGCGTCACGTTTCTCAAGTTCCTGCGCAATGTCCTCATCATCTATACCAAATACCAACATACATACTACAAATAAATAAAATTGGAGTGTCTGTTTGTTATATTAAAATAACCGCTTTCTACTACATGCATATGAATGTATATACGTCTGTCTGTCTGTCAGTTAGTTCCGGCTAATCTCCTGTACGGCTGGACAGATTTGGACGGGACTTTCACTGGCAGATAGCTTATGTAATAAGGAGTAACTTAGGCTATTTTTATTTAAGAAAAAATCTTTTATTTTAGAAAAAAATGCATAAAACAAAAAAACTAAATAAACATTTTTTTTTATTACATTCCACGCGGACGAAGTCGCGGGCACAGCTAGTACCTAATAAGTATAATGACACTTTAAAAGATATCTATTTCTTCGACAAATAATTTCTCAATGAGTTCCTAACATAAATCGACTGATACCGGCTCGTTGTCACAGTTACAATTGATTGGTTTATTGTTCATTGTACTTCGATATCAATAATTACGTGTCAATACACTCGTATATTCATACTATGCTATAACTACATGTAACTAAACTGTACATAAGATAAAACGGAAGCTGATTTGACTTACAGCACACTTAATTTTGCCGAGAACTCAGTGACATCCTTCCGAAGGCTTCCTCGGGAGATTCTGTTACCTCCGACAGACGTTTCTCTGCCGGATGAGCCGCCGACAGAACGTTTCGATTATGAGTTGTTCACCGACAAAACCTTTTAACTACGAACGTTTCGCCGACAGAACGATTAATTCATGACAAAAAAATAACCACGAAGGCTAAGGCGGCTTCTAACCTAACCTGGGCTATCCGAGTCGGGGTGTTAACCATTCAACTCAAGTTAAAGATCTTATGGGCGGCTTAAAAATTTTACGCAGTGGGTCGCGTCGCCGTCGCGTCGTCGCAACCTGCGCCTGTCCATTTTTACTCGGCAATAGGCTGATCACGAGAGGGACAAAAGCTGTAAGATGAAATGTAGGTGTATAATATGCCTCTGCCTACCTCTTCGGGGACATAGGCATGACTATGCATATGTATGTCTGTGTATTGAAAAGTATGAATCATTTATTAATACTTCCGAGCTCTAACAATGCATGCGTGAAATAATGACCATCTTTTTAGCTGTTTTACTCTGATTAAGGTCGTTGATTGACGAACTTCGAAAAAACCCTGACGAACTGCGGTAAGTGCGAGTCGGATTTGCGCACAGAGGGTTCCGTACTCAAAATTCATTCCGCTGTATGCAAAGACATATTATAATTAGACACGTTGCGCACGAACATCACGGGTTTTAAAAACAGCTGATCTTTTAAACATTTAAAAAAAGAATTTCTATGAAATTATCTATGACTAGCGGACGTCACGCGGTTTCACCCGCGTAGTTCCCGTTCCTGTGGGACAGCATTACGCTGAGAGGCGGCCGTTTATTCCACAATGTATACCTATTTAAAAAATGTAAATGTATTTATTTTTAAAGATATTTTTTTGTTAGGTTAGTGGTGGTGGTGGCTGTAGCATGTGGAATAAAAAATAATTTTCTTTCTTTCTTTCTTTTAATACGGGAATAAAATATATCCTATGTTCACCGCAAAGAGTGTAGCTTCCCAACAGTGAAAGAATTTTTCAAATCGGTCCAGTAGTTCCAGAGCCTATTCGTTACAAACAAACAAACAAACAAAAAAAACAAAAAAAATAGTATAGATAGCATGTGTATGAAAATTGAGGATATTGCCTGACTGTTTTGTTGCCATTTTTCGGTGTTGGTAACGTATCTTTAGTTTTCATATATCATTGGCTGTATGTCTGTCTGTCACCGGGTTGTAACTAGACAGACAGTAGAGTCTTAGCAATAGGGTTCCATTTTTACCCTTTGGGCTCGGAACCCTAAAAATAAGAAATGTGTAACCGCACGGCTCTGTCTACCCTTGTAACCTGAAGCAAAGATAATATAATAGTATTACATACAGATCGGCAACTCCCTGCCTCCCACTGAGTAAGTTTCCCCATCCCCCGCACAAGTTGACGTAGCTATTGCCGTAACAGTACTTGAGAGAGTGTCACTGCGTTGTATTACGTATTATTACTACCTACGTTCTTTGTGCTATGGCTTTGGTTTAATTTGTGCTTAGCCGAGGGTAGATTTGAAAAAAAGTACCTACATCATGAGATTGCGTTCTGTTCCTTATTATTTTGTTTCCATAGCCAGTGTCCCTATAGTATATTCACACACACATTCAAGCTTGATTCAAGCATTCACATTACGTGTACATTAGTGTGGGTGAAAACGAACATTTTTGTATGGAGTTTCCACCCTGTGCCTGAAGGTCTAGGTTGAAACCTTAAAGCGTTGCCGAATATGGAAGTAGACTACGTACCTACTTAATTATTATACTTACAGACCTTCTATTATTTATAAGTTAACCTATCTTTGACTCGAGTATCTTTCCGATTTCCTGTTGTCATGATATCGACAGGTTATCCAACAATGAGATCATTGACAAGCCCACAGTTACTTCAACATTATAATTAAATTCGGATAAATGACGATGACCGCATGACTGTGGCGACGCGACGGCCACGTAATGAAGATCAGATGAAGGCCTGCATCGCGATATGAAAGTTATCGCTGCGAGAATTGATATTAACTGGCAGCATCACGGTTTATGAGATACAGTCTGGTGATAGACAGACAGACAGCGGGTAAAGGCATTTGACCTTGTATTGTATGGACATTGTTTTGTTGTGAATTATTTTATAGCGGTGTCAATGTGTTTTGTTTTGAAATCTTGACAATAGGCAGAGGCATAGTATACGCCGACATTTCACCTTATAGTCATATGTCCCACGTAATAGGTGGTGAGCCTATTGCCGTGTAAGGCGCATCCTGTGGTTAGATGATCTAAGGTTGGAATGGACAGGCGCAGGTCACCGCGACCCACAGTTGAAATTTGCTGATAACCGGGTTTTATTTCGAGTTTTCCTTCTTTCAGCACTGGTTCTTTTTGCGAGAGTGTCCCCTTAGTCGCCTCTTACGACACCCTCGTGAATTGCGACATTTTGTACTCTTACACGTCGCTACACGGGGCAAAAATTACAGTGAAACATAATTGTTACTATAATATATGTATTTACATTATTACCTACTATCTACACCACATCTAAACTAAACCTAAATAAGGCCCCCGTGGCATTGTGCCCTAAAGACTAGCATTTCCCCTTTGAATAGCAATACCTATTCGCTGAGAGAGAAAACTGCCAGCCCTAGGGTCACCAGTCGACACTACTATGCGCTCGTTCAAATTCTTAAAAAATCTATTACATATTTTGGATTACATGATGGGCTAAATGATAGCTTGAAGTCGTAAAATAGAATTAAAAATCTTGAGACCGTGTGTTATAATAGGGTTCCGTACCAAAAGAAATAAAACGGGTCCCTATAATTAGGAGACTACTGAGACTCCGCTGCCGGTGCTGTTTGCCACCAGACCTGGTGGTTAGACTTTAAGCAGTTGAAAATTTCAACATTAACAGAATGGGGTTCTTCAAAAGGGGTCTTAGAAGGTTTTTACAGGGTCGGCAGCGCGAATGTTGCGCCTCTGGTGTTGTGAACGTTCATAGGCTGCGGTGACCACCAGTCCTTTTGGAGGGCTCTCCCTATGCTTGTCTGCCAACTTAATACTCTTAAAAGTATTAAAAAAATCAGTTAAGTATGTCATTATGATATATTTCTGTTGACGCTATAGCTAACAACAAATACAGAAAACAAAAAACAGTAAGTATAGGTATATAACGGGCTCCCACTGCAAATATTTTTTTTTCTTTACTGTTTTTTTTGGTGCAAACCCCTCTGTGTACGATTCCAAATTAGGACTTACCGCTTATAATAGATAGTACTATATACTTAAATAGACACAATAATAATGAATGAATCTAAATATAATGCGGTAAAAAATTAACAAAACAAATATGACCTTCATATTATTCATAAGCATACGTGTGTTACCGTAATTTATTAAATGTTTACAAGACCGGTCATTGCTGGCCATGGTCGCTAAAGTTTACTTTTTAAAACCGGTAATATGCAAATGACAACACACTTGCTTCCAACTATTTGCATAATCGATTAATTGACTTGCGAATTTTTTTTTCTGCTTTTTTTTTCGAATACGTTTTTTTTAAAAATTCCTAATTTGCTAAGAACGTATTTTCGATCAAAACTTAGATCTGGAAGAGTGTCACGGAGCTGAAACGTTTAGTTTATTATGTGTGGAAATCCGTCATAGAATCTATGCCATACATTCCGTATGGGGAAGTCTCATAAAAGCCCAGAGATTGGAGTGATATCCCAAGAGATTGGGTTGTTTGAACAAAAACTGGCAAACATACACTCATTATATTCTTAAATTCATCCTGAAGATGTCCTTTCGAGGGGTTACCCGGGGCCCTCAAACGTAGGTAATAGGTAGGGATCGTGTTGGTTTTCCATAAATATTTTACATCAATATGTGGATTACAAAGATATAAGATAAAACAACCCGAGACCACAGCAGTCGCTCACCCGCGTAGCTCCCTATCCCGTGGGAATATGGGAATAAAATATAGCCTATGTTCACCGGGGGTAGTGTAGCTTTCCAGCTTCTTTTTAGAATTTTTCAAATTGGTTCAGTAGTTTCGGAGCTTATTCGATGCTAACAAACAAACAATCAAATTTTTTCTCGTTATGATATAAGTAGTATAAATATGTCGGATTATATATAGCGCGTTCTATTAAACGAACATACACTTCAACTTTATAATATTTAATTGTGATTTGTGAATAGGTAATATAATGTGTCCTGGGACATCCTTCCGAGGGCTTACCCGGGGCTCACGACCATAGGCTGTTGGGCGTTACGTGAGGTTTTTTATTCGGTAGGAGTCCGGCATAACATCCATGAGGATTTACCCTCACGTAAAAGAAAAAAAAAGGTAATATAATGGTAAAAGGTAATGTAGTTATCATAAAGGTCTTTCATTCGATATAAGATAATGATTATTTATTTTATAAAGCAACAAAGAATTGGTTGACTTTATAAGATTAGTAAATGAGTCTGTATGACGCCAAATAGACTATTACCTTGATCTAGATCTCAGGACTCGTGAGGTCTAATGAATTAAAATTTTAACACAGACAACTTCAGTTCATAAACTAAAAACGCACTAGGCTAAAAACACGATTGCTGATAAAATCCTTGATAGATTTTTGTGTTGAAAATACCTCGATATCTTGAAATTTTAACCTAGATCTCATAAGTTTTAAGTTGTTTTTATAATATAAAATATTTATAAGAAAGATAATAGTAAAATCTTCATTTGCACTAGAGCACTTTTTTAATATTGGTTATAGTTTTTTTATAATTAATTTATTTCGTTAAAAACGCACAAAAACCGATCGCATCTCTCTCTGTCTTGCACGCTAAAATGTATATCTTCTATCTTCTTTCAACAATTTGGCGTCTGGTAGGTAGGCTCTTAAGTCAGTATACATCTTACTTCTTACTAATATTATAAATGCGAAAGTTTGTGAGTGTGGATGTTTGTTACTCTTTCACGCTCGAACGGCTGAACGGATCTGGCTGAAATTCAGTACAGGGGTAGATATAGGTCTGGAATAACACATAAGCTACTTTTTATGCCGGGAATAAGTTCTCACGGGAAGTGGAAACGGCAATAAAACTTGACGTGGGCGGAGCTGCGGGCATCAGCTAGTATATTATAATATTATCTCATTCAATTCATTAGATTTTGACTAATCATTTAAATTGATTATCGAACCATAGAATTGCGTCGTAAATGCCGTGAAGAATACTCATAATGTATGGTTCTTTTAATCTATGGAATTAATGAGTAGGCACCTGCTTCACAAATTCCGTATTTATCTATAAAAACGTGTTTTGCTAATTTTTTTCTTCATTCTATTCATCTCAGATCCTGATTATAAAACCTATTTATAAAATACTAGCGGACGTCACGCGGTTTCACCCGCGTAGTTCCCGTTCTCGTGGGAATACGGGAATAAAATATAGCCTATGTTCACCGCAAAGAGTGTATCTTCCCAACAGTGAAAGAATTTTACAAATCGGTCCAGTAGTTTCGGAGCCTATTCGTTACAAACAAACAAACAAATAAAAAATCAAATCTTTCCTCTTTATAATATTAGTATAGATACATAATTGGCACCCTTTGCTCCGAAGTGGTAGGCAGAGGCATATAATTATGTGTATGCTCTGAGCTTACATTTTACAATTTATTTTGCCCACGTATATGGGGTAAAATGGGGGCGGTACTTAACTGGTAAATTATTATGAAAAATTTTTCATCTTTTAGGAACAAAATTTTGTGAACATGTTTCTATTTAAAAATAAATTTGATAACCTACGTGTTTCATAATTTCTGAGTTTACTATCTTCGATAATATTTTTTGTATTTGGAGAACTATTTTGTATCGGAACTTGAACTTTGGATTTTAGAAATATAATACCTATAGCATTATAACATTTATAACATACAGATAGGCAACTCCCTGCCCCCCACTGAGCAAGCTTCCCCACCCCCGACACAGTTTAATGTAGGGGACAGAATTAAAAACTAATCATTTGTATGGAGTTTCCGCCCCATGGTTTTATGCCAAAGGGATGACAATATCTGCCGCCCATAGGCGTGGTAGGATGCCGTGTGCTTTTAACCCCTCACGCGCCAGGACTCGATTTGCAAAAATGCTCTACGCGTCGGCGTCTTTTTGAGATTTTTTTATTTTTTGAGAGGGCTTTCGAAAAAGCGAAGAATTTCAGAATGTAATGCCAGTAACATAGTATAAATTATACCTTCTCGGCTTTAGAATAAGTTTATCTAACTAAATATGTACATGTTTCAAAAAATAAAAAATTAAAAAACTAAACAAAAAATAAATATCAATGACCAACGACGACAGTCTCTGTTGACGGCTGTTATGTTCAAATGAAGAACGGAATAGCGTCGCGCTAATTTGCTTATGTGCTTATATGTATCAAAAAACGTGGGAGGGCTAATCGATAAGACATAGAATCTATGAGAGCTTTCCACTCGTAAAAAAACTGGCCAAGTACGAGTCGGAATCGCGCACAGCGAATTTCGTACCAAAAAAAGCGGCAAAAATCACGTTTTTTGTATTAATTCCAAGTTTTCTTTTTGCTAGTTGACAATTATACGAAAAATAATCTGTTATTTATTTTTTTTAACCGCCCACCAGAAGGACTGGTCGTCAACGTACCTTAATCCCCCCTTTTTTCTGATTTTAGTACTTGTTGTCATAGCGACAACAGATATACATCATCATCAATTTTAGCTCCCTAGCTATCATGGTTCCTGAGATACAGCCTCGTGACGGAAAGACAGACAGACAGACAGCGAAGTCTCATGAATAGGGTCCCATTTATACCCTTTGGGTACGGAACCCTAAAAATGGGATGACGATTCTATCAGCCTAAGAATGCGTACTAACCTACTTAACATATCTCTGCTATCAGCATCAAAATGGCCTGTGAAGAAAAATGACGTACAGTTTGTCTGTAAAGTCGTGAAATTAAATGAGGGCGCTGCTGAATGCATGTATGCAACCCTATATAGTGGTCGCAGGCCCGCTCGCCCCTCAGATCTCGCCCCTTTAAATAAAACTCCCAACTCGCCCCTTATTGGTGTATCGATTCGCCCCTTCCGAAGGGGCGAGTATAATTTAAACATTAAATAAATTATTTTGGTGTATCTATTCGCCCCTTAAGACTATTTCTATGGCTATTACATGAGTTAGGTACAGTACGCACAAAAAAAGGTAAGTAAAACATATTATAATAATATGTTTAAAAGTGTTAAATTCACTTTTACCAATTTATTAAAAGGGTGCAAGCTTGTCATCGCCGCAACTTCGGGGGGAGGGGGGGGGGGGGATGTTGATCACGTGATAAGTTCTGGTTAAAGTTGGAGGGTTTGATACTGATTTCAAAATTTCTCCATTAGTACGTCCAGACTGCAATGGTGGGGGGGGGGGGGGTCACGTACCACGTGTCCCGTGATATGGTCCGGATGGGGGGGGGGGGAGGCTGTGATACTGATTTAAGATTTTCTACTCTAATACGGGGGGGGGGGGGGGCTGGTGGTTTCATACTGATTTCTATTTCTGATTCTCCACGAGTACCTCCAGACTCTGCGGTGGGGGGGAGTCACGTGATATGTTCCGGATGGGGAGGGGGTTTCAACACTGAGACGGGGGGGGGGGGGCTCGTGGTCACGCGATAAGTTCTGATTGAGAGGTTGTCATAGCCATTTGAAAAACCTAATCATGTCATTGCATAGCAACGTGTCCAGCTAATACTTCGTAGAGTCATCCCAAAGGTGTCAGCAGTATTCTGGTGTCAAACCCACCTCTTTTTTCTGACTGTACTTTCCAAGCTAATGATAATCAAGGGGCGAATTGGCATATCTAAAATATGAAGGGGCAAAAAGTAACCCTAAGCTCATAAGGGGCGAAAACTGAGGGGCGAGCGGGCCTGCGACCACTCTGTGGTCAGGTACGACCAAAATGATTTTGATACGAGGAGTTCGTTCCGAGTAAAATCTTACTAATATTATAAAATCGACAGTTTGTGAGTGTGGATGTTTATTACTCTTACACGCTCGAACGGTTAAAGGGATCTGACTGAAATTTGGTACAGGGATACATTATAATCTGGAATAACCATGGCTACTTTTTATTCCGGGAATAAGTTCTTACGGGAAGCGGGAACGGGAACAATACAAATATTATAAATGCGAAGGCTTATGAGTGTGGATGTGAGACTCTTTCACGCTCGAACAGTTGAACTGATCTGGCTGAAATTTGGTACAGGGATACATTATAGTCTGGAATAACACATAGGCTACTTTTCATCCCGGGAATAAGTTCCTACGGGAAGCGGGAACGAGAACAAATTCGACACGGGCGAAGCTGCGGGCATCAGCTAGTGAGTTAATAAATAAAACACATTATACATTTTTAAATTTGTTTCTGTTTTATTGAATCAGATCCAGAATAAAGTTATTGAACCAGATCCAGAAGCCCCGGTCTAATAGCGTCTTACAACCCACCAGCAGGTGCCTAGCAGTCCCAATTGCTTTGCCACAATCATGTAATTACATGTTTTATCTGTAACTTTCCCCCGATCTGACAAGGATTTTTTTGGCGCAGTGCTCAAATATTAAAATCGTCTATTTCTTTCTTTGCCGACCTTTTCTGTGTTTACCAGGAGTTTCAAACTTTCCTTCATTATTAAAACCTTCGTTAACTATTCGCCTAACTGTACTCTCTGATTTTCCTGAAAAGAGTAAAAAAAGAAAATTAATTACATATTGGATACAAACTATTGACATGAAGCAATTAATTCAAAATAAAAATTGGTAGAAAACCAGATTGAACTGAGTATCAAAAATGTAGGTCGTACTATAAAATAACCATGTTGTTCTAACCAATGACTTACATTATAGGTAGATTGTAAGTTTAAGATTCTAACCTAAAAATATGCAAACAATGCCTTTTTTTTGTCTCCAAATCGTAAATTCAGTAAATTTGTAACTTCAGACAGATTCAAAACAAACAATAACACGATTACATACTCACCAAAGATGCTTTTCGCTCATAAACATCCTCAAAATCCCACAACAATTGTCCAGCTTAGTACTCCGCGAAACATCACTGGAAAACTTTAAAAATCACTTCCTGCGCACCACTCCGATTTTCTTTACTCATTTCTCAAACCTTTATGCGTAGTTTGGTCTCAATTTGTTGCAGTTTAATCCAAACATTAAAGTTACGTGAGAGAGTAAACGAAATTCGACGATAGCATTGACAACTGACGTACTTATGTTTCGTGTTGCCAGTGTTGCCACACACATAACTATTTTTAGTTCCTCAAACATTCATGTCACGACTTTATAGACAAACTGTATAGCTTGGCAAAAAAGTCCTAAAACGGAACTAATATTTTGCTGACTGGCTACATTGTCAAAAAGCTGCCAATAACGTCACATAATGTCTGTCAGTCAATGACGTAATACAATTTGATTGGTGGGTTTTATTGACGGTTGTTGACAACTGGATACTGATTGGTGGTTCTTTTTAACGGGTCGCCATATGTAAAGCACAGTGGCACCTCCATTATTTTTTTCACTTTTTTGCCAAGCTGTATGTATTCTATAATGTTATTAACTGTGTCGTATACGGAACTTATAGCTCTAACAGTTTGACATAGACCTTTGACATCGACGCAAAGGTCAATTACGCGGCTTTTACCGTCAATAAGATAAGGGTAATCAGAAAGATATGATAGAACCGCGTGAGCAATATTGCACTAGTTTATGTAAGAAAATGACGTTTCAAATCATGATACCCGACTTACCTACCTATTTACAATTTCATCTAAATTCTATCTATAATAATATTATACTGCACGTTCGCTCTAACTTTGCCGCTCGGCTCCATACTAAAGTCGAATTTTTAATTAGACGAAGTAAATTGACCGCAACTAATGTTACTTCTTCATACAATGTTGCGTATTTTCTATGACGAAGTGACATTAGCTACTGTCAATTTACTTCGCGTAACAATTCGGGTATACGCCTCTACGCCAGCGGCAAAGTTGAGCGAACGGGTTATATAGAGAAAAAATTATAGCCGGAAGAAATCCGAACGCTTAGATTGTGGAATGATCTCCCTGCCTCGGTTTTCCCAAACGTCTACAATATGAGGTTCATCAAAAGGGGTCTAAGAAGGTTTTTACAGGGTCGGCAGCGCGAGTGTGGCGCCTCTGGTGTTGCAAACGTCCATAGGCAGCGGTGACCACCGGTACAAGTCAACTGGTGGGCCATATGCTTGTCTGCCACCTTGGTGGTATAAAAAAATCCGTTCTATCAACATCCATGAGTATTGTCACACGTAAAAAATATTTTTGAATAGGCTCCTAAATTATTAGATGCGGGTCTGGATAGGTCTGTTGGGAGTCCTGGGGTATCCTTCTGAGGGCTTACCCGGGGCTCCCAACCGTAGGCTGTTAGGTAGGATACGTGTAGTTTTTAGTCGGTAGGAGTCCGGCATAGCGTCCATAAGGATTTTCTCTCGCGTTAAAAAAAACCCCTATTCATGAGACTTCGATGTCCGTCTGTCTGTCTGTCAGGAACCGTGATAGCTAGAAAACTGAAATTTTCACAGATGATGTATTTATCTTGGCGTTATGACAACAAATACTAAAATCAGAAAAAGGTTTAAGGGGGCTCCATACAACGTGATTATTTGCCGTTTTTGGTACGGAACCCTCTGTGCTGTGTTGATCGGTTTTTATTAATTTTGTGACCCTTTCGATTGAATCCTTTTTCAAGTCGCACAATTAAGATTGTCACCTTTTATTTACGTTTGGAAATCCAGATGCTATACCGGACTCCTACTGAATAAAACCTCACGGTGATCTTTCGTTTGCCTACGTCCGGGTGGGAGTCCCTGGAATGCCATTGAAAGGATAACTAACCCCCGAGCTCTCGTCACAGCCATTGACCATCATACTACAAATTACAGATAGTACAGATGGAAACCTACATTCTAAATTCGCTGAGGCTACGCACACATAGACAACTCGTTCACAGACACGAGGTCATGCGGTTTCAGCCGAATTTTCGATACTGAGTTGTGCGCGAGTGTGTGTAGCAAAGGGTAGGTGTGAAAAAAAAAGTACTATCTTTAATTTTTGTGGTCATACGTTTCGATCAACAAACAATAACTAGATATCGTGTCAACGCAAAAAAATCTGGCACCTTCATATATCGGCTCACTGTTGAGTGGGCCCGTATTTTTGGTTTAGTTCGGTCCAAGCACTGCCAATATAAATAAAGCTTTTGTTCGCGACCCGTAGTATATTGTTGATCAAAACCGCCATAGCGGCCTCACCTTAGTGGGAATCGTCGCCTAGGAAAGCAAAACCCAGGGATCAAAGCTAGTGTTTCAAATGCACGGGATAAATAAATCCATATTCCTGTTATCGATTGATAATAAATTGACTGGCCTCGTGGTCCAGTCTGGACCACGAGGTCAGTCACGAGGCCAGGCACACCAACCTCTGAGAGGTTAGGGTGCCTGAGTACGGATTCGAAGGTCGTGGGTTCGATTCCTACCCATGATAACTCTCTTTGTGTGATGAGCATATTGATTTGTTGTGTGTCTGGGTGTAATTTATCTATTACCTATATGCATGTATTTAAAAATTTATGTTTAACAGTTGTCTAGATCCCATAACACATAAGCAAAGCTTATATTAGCTTAATTTGGGCTAGATGATGTTGTGTAAGAATGTCCACAAATATTTATTATTATTATTATTATTTAATTGTCGCCTAGGAGAGCAAAACCGAGGTATCAAACCTAGCGTTACATGCACCGGATAAGTATATATCCATATTTCTGTTATCATTATGAAGAGGACAGTGATCTTTTAAGGCTTATCTGCAGGTCAACGTACACGGTCGATAATCTTATTATTATAATGAATAAATTATATGCGTTTTATATCTATACCTAACCTATATAATTAAATTATCTCATTGCGGGTATCTTATTCTTCCTGTAAACATAATTATCTATTACTAGAGGACGTCACGCGGTTGCACCCGCGTAGCTCCCGTTCCCGAGGGAATGTGGGAATAAAATATAGCCTATGTTCACCGCAAAGAGTGTAGCTTTCCAACAGTGAAAGAATTTTTCAAATCGGTCCAGTAGTTTCGGAGCCTATTCGATGCAAACAAACAAACAATCAAATCTTTCCTCTTTATAACATTAGTATAGATACCTCTACTATTCTCGTGTCACGTTTTTGATCACGATGAAATCTTAGACTTAAACTATCTAAATGATTTACAAGCCCTTTCCCCCTGGGGACATCCTTCCGAGAGCATACCCGGGCTCCCAACCGTAGGCTGTTAGCTTCTATGTAAAAATTCTCATCACGTAAAAAAAACTTTTTCCCCTGTTTTATAGGGTCCCCACGGGTACGGGACCCTATCACGTACCCAAAAGGTAAAACCGGAGACCCTACAAAAACGGGAAGGTAATCAAAGACTTTAGATAGTTCTGAAGTTTATCGTGAGAAAAACCGTAACCAATTACCACAGCCGACAGATCAGATTTTTTCTCTATAAACTGTGCTATTAGGGGTCGTCCATTAATCACGTGAGGCTCGAAAGGGGGGGGAGGGGGCCTGCCAAAAATCACGAAACATCACCAGGGGGGTGGGGGGTGTAGTGAGATATCACGTGTATTTATTTCGAACAGCAACTTTACAACCCTGAATTTGAGATCACAGTAATTTCTGAACAACAAAACCTACAATATTAAACTTGTATGGAATAATTCATAAAGCACTTAATTCTTTTCTTACATCAGAAATTAATTGAAATCGGAATACCTATGCGTTAATCATACAACACAAAAATCATGTTGTTTTTCATCGTGGGTCGTCAAAGGAACCGCGCAGAATATCGGCATCAATCCGATCAATAATAATCTCAAATTATGTCAGTAGGTATTATTTAAAATGGTACCATACATAGTTTTGGCGTGATACAGAAAGACATACAAAAAAAACTATTTTAGCTTCAGTATCGTATGTAATGGAAGTTACATAGATAGAATGTCTAGTAAAAAATAATATCTTGGTAAATAATTACCAAATATATTAGACGTACAGATTTTAAACTCTCTATAGCTTTATTATAAGTTATATATATTAGACTAGCCGATGCACGCAGCTATGACCCGTCCACCGATGATCATTTGGGGGAAGGTCTCTTTCCTTGTTCCGGAGAGGCCTTCAGAGCCCACCCGCACACCGCTCTCTACCCTCTCTGCTTTCAGAGAAGCGGTGCGATGCGGGCGAAAACCCCGAAGTGCTGGGGCACCCGGCCGGGCCGGGCCGACGTCAATAATCTTTGGATATCAATGCCGGCTGTAGGATGAGGAGGGACACCGCGGGGTTTAGTGGCTAGGTGCTGCCCCCGCAGCTAGGATGATGGTGCCAAACCGCGTTCCCACCGTAACAAAAAAAAACACAGCTCAGTCCACGTGGATATCGATAGTCGTGACCAAAAGCATAATGATCGTATGGAAATTCAACCTTGATTATTGTACTTTTGTTCATAACTTCGCTTCTATTTAGCCAACTGCGATCAAACCAACGTAATATTTTAAGCTTGACAAACTGACACCATCTTTATTAGCTCCAAAATAATAAATATTATATAGGAGCACGCCGGGAGTAAATGCAACAAGAAATATATTTAAATATTAATACCATATCTGTCTCTATTATGTGACGCAAACGAAGTTGCGCGGATTAGCTAGAAGTTTGGATAGATAATAACAATAGAGACTTCTATATAAAATTAAAAAATAAACTTTGTAGTTACTAAAAATACACGTGATTCGGCCCAGGCGGGGAGGGGTAATCTGAAACCTCACCAAATATCACCAAGGGGGAGGGGGGGTCCAAAAAATGCCCAAAAAAACCTCACGCGATTAATGGACGGCCCCTTAGCGGGGGCGCCGCCGACGGCGTGGGAACCCCCAACGTGTCTTCGCCCAAGACTATCGACTTCCATGACCGGGGGCCTGATGACAGTGAGAGGGCTGCCTACCGTCCTTACAGAAGTAGGCTCTCGATGACAGCGTGACGTGAGAAATTCATTTAATTCATGCACGCCCCCCTAAGAAGCGGGATAACACCCGAAAAACCCCCCAAAGACGCGGGATAGCACCCGAACCCCCGCTAGTTGAGGCCGCAGTGATAGCCGTAGGTCTGTTGCGAGTGGTGGGGTATGCTTCCGAGGGCTTACCCGAGGCTTCCAACCGTAGGCTGTTAGGCAGGATGCGTGAGGTTTTATAGTCGGTAGAAGTCCGGTGTAGCATCCAAGAGGATTTTCCCTCACGTTAAAAAAAAATACTGTGCTATTACTGACACTCATTATGATCATTATATTGTGTGCCTGTCTATAAGCCGTTTTTTGGTACGGAATCCCACGTGTGCAAATCCGAATCGGGATTAATGAGCGTTTTGGTGGGGTGCAAGATAAAATAAAATAAAAAAAAGTGTGTGCTTGTAACCATTACGCGCACTTGAAGTAAAACTTTTTTGCCATTGACGGCATCAAATATTATATTAATTTCATTCATTTGAATATTGAATTCATGAAGTTTCAAATAGTAAGCGCGTAAGCGTTACTTTCGACAGCAAAAAGACGGAGTTACTCCCTAGTCGCGCCTGAAGAAGTTTTACTTCAAAAATGTTTTATTGACTTCGCTGTCCGTCTGTCCGTCACGAGGCTGTATCTCAAGAACCGTGACAGCTAGAGAGCTAAAATTTTTACAGATGATGTAGATAACTATGTCTGTTTCCGCTATATCAATAAATAGTTAATGGCAAAGTAAATTTTTAAGGGGGGCTCTCAAACAATAAACTTAAATTATTTTGCTGTTTTTTGCACAAATCTAACTAGGTACGGCTTTTTACCTTTCAAGTAGGTATAAACAGTAGGTACCTACATGAAGTTACCACATACAGCTCCCACAAAAACATAAACATAATAGTAGTCTGTGAACATCGTCCGTTTTATAATAACCGTCCGTCATTGAAAGTAACATTTCGTCAGAGATCGAATCATCACGAGCATCTGATTCCCATGACCTCTGTGTATTACCGTCGTTATTTCTTACCACCGTATTGTTGCTAAAATGGCGATTAGATGTTTGAAAATCTCGTTTAACATGTAGTTAGGTTGTTTTGGTAAGTCTTGGGTAAGAATAAACCTTCATTCACTATTGTAAACGCGAAGATTTGTGTGAATGTGCACCCAAAGACGCTACGACGTAGTAACCGAACCCTGAACCCTTAGGTGAGGCCGCGGTGGTAGCCACTAGCACAGTATCTGTGGTATAACCTAATAGTCAACGTCTGACAGGACTCCTAGTACATCCTGCATATGCAAATGCAGTGGCGTGCTATTCGCATTCGCTATTGCCAGGAGGTTACGTAAAGTCTGAAGCCGTTGGCACAGCAAAAAACTATTGCGTCTTTGGCTGCATTCTACCGTATCCATCACAGTGAGTGTTCTGAAGAACTCTCCAACCTAATCCCGCCCTCTCCTTTCTGATCCCGAACAACGCGAGCTGGACAGAGTTATCACTCTCCCACAGTGGAGAGAATGTTCGCTAGAACTGAACGATTCAAAAGATCGTTTCTCTGTCGAACCATAAAAACCTGGAACGACCTGCCAGCGCACGTGTTTCCCTCCTCTTACAATCCTGGGTTCTTCAAGCGGAGCGTGAAGAGACACATCATAGGGTCGCCAACTTGAGGGCTGCTTTCTATAGTCTTACAGACTGGGACGGTGGCCCTCATTCGCTAGATGTCGCTGTGACTTTCCATCGGACGGCGGCATCATTTTGGCGAGCTAAATATTAAAAAAAAAAGGTTAGATCAATTTTTTCGTAGTCCCATTAATGGTACCACAACGGAAAATTGTTTCTTGTGGTCTGCATTCTGTATAATATCACAGTAAAAAAGAAAAAGCCTACGATCTGTCGGCTGTGATAATATGCTTTTTTTTTTGTTTAACGAAAGGGAAAATCCTCATGGATGTTATGCCGGACTCCTACCGACTAAAAAACCTCACGTCACGCCCAACAGCCTGTGTTTGGGAGCCCCGGGGAAGCCATCGGAAGGATGTCCCAGAACTCCCAACAGACCCACGGCCGCCACTGCGTTCGGGTGCTATCCCGCGTCTTTGGGGGGTTTCGGGTGTGATCCCGCTTCTATGGGGGGGCGTGCGTGAATTGCTCACGTCACGCTGCCGTCATGGGCCTGCTTCTGTAAGGACGGTGAGCCGCCCTCTCACCGTCCTCAGGCCCCCGGTCATGGGTGATATTATGCTACGGATCAACGACGTATTATATTAGACACGTCATGCACGAACATCACGGCTTTCAAAAACAGCAGATATTTTACACTTATATTTAAAAAAAGAATTTCTATGAAATTATCTATGGTAGCATGTATGAAAAGTAAGGCAATTGCCTGACTTTTTGTTGCCATTTTTTAGTTTTGGTAACGTATCTACTTACTTATAGTTTTTAAGTATCATTGCAACGTATACGAATATTAAAAACAAATCGAGATCGATAAATAAATGAAGATATATTCAGGGCTTCCCAAATTGAAGTAAACGCGCGAACACTTGTATACAACCACTGTAAGGAAACTCCATACAAATGATTCGTTTTCAATACTGTCACCTACACTAGAAAGTCTAAAAACACGTTATGTTTGTACAGAGCTTGAATGTGTGTGTGACCAATAAGGTTAAGCAAAGGCAAAGATAATATAATAGTATTACATACAGATACAGATCGGCAACTCCCTGTCGCACCACAGCTGTCAGTAGAGTTGACGTGCGCGTTGACGGACAATTTGCTTACATTTTATTGATCACACGCACACATTCAAGCTGGAGTTTCCGCCCTGTGGCAAAGGTTCCTTCAAAATGCCCTCTAACTATAAGACAGCTGTGGTATGTAATACTATTATATTATCTTTGATACAATGTAAAGAACATAAAGACACATTATTACATTTATTTTATTTTAAATCACATATGAGGCATACACGTGCAAAATAATTATTTAAATTTAAATTATACATATATAATATGTTAAACCAAAGATAACATAATAGTATTACATACAGATAGACAACTCCCTGCCCCCCACTGAGCAAGCTCCCCCACCCCCGCCAGTCACGCGCCACAGCTGTCATTCAAACGAACATTTTTGTATGGAGTTTCTGCCCTGTGTTATAGGGCAGAAACTCCATACAAAAATGTTCGTTTTCACCCACACTAATATACACGTAATGTGAATGCTTGAATCAAGCTTGAATGTGTGTGTGAGCATACTAGGGACACTAGCTATGGAAACAAAATAATAAGGAACAGAACTCAATCTCATGTATGTAGGTACTTTTTTTCAAATCTACCCTCGGCTAAGCACAAATTAAACCAAAGCAATAGCACAAAGTACGTAGGTAGTAATACGTAATGCAACACAGTGACACTCTCTCAAGTACTGACACGGCAATAGACACATCAAATTTGGTGGGGGGAGTTGGGGAAGCTTACACAGTGGGAGGCAGGGAGTTGCCGATCTGTATGTAATACTAGGTATTATATTATCTTTGATACAATGTAAAGAAGATAAAGACACGTTTAATTTATTGTAATTTACGTGTAAGACATAATAATTATATTTATTATGTTATACTGTTACCTGCCAATATAGTTGACCAGGGTATTTATAATTCAAATGACACATAATTGCGTGTCATTATGACCAATGACTATTATGAATATGATTTGTCACGGTAAACATTTCAAGGGGAATGAATCCAACTTTTTCCCATCTCCTTTCTCGATCTCGCGAGATCTCGTGTAATTTTCCGGGATTAATCCTGAACCATAATATGGCGAGATCCCGTTTTTAGATTGACGGGATTAAGTAATAAAACCGGCCAAGTGCGAGACCGACTCGGGCACAGAGTGTCCGTACCAAAAAAACTGCACAAAATCACGTTTGTTGTATGGGAGCCCCCCTTAAATATTATTATGTTTCTGTTTTTTTGTATTTGTTGTTATAGCGACAACAGAAACACATAATCAGTGAAAATTTCAACTCTCTAGCTATCACAGTTCATGAGATACAGCCTCGTCAGTTCGTGACGGACAGACAGACAGACAGGCAGGACAGCGAAGTCTCATGAATAGGGTTCCGTATTTTCCCCTTTGGGTACGGAACCCTAGAAAAAGGATTTATTTGAGAGTGGAGCAATAAGGGGGAGAATGCCACGCTGTTGCCAAACAGTGTTGAGTCGGAGAGGGTATTATTATAAAATACTAGCGGACGTCACGCGGTTTTACCCGCTTAGTTCCCTTTCCCGTGGGAATACGGGAATAAAATATAGCCTATGTTCACCGCAAAGAGTGTAGCTTCCCAACAGTGAAAAATTTTTAAATCGGTTCTGTAGTTCCGGAGCCTATTCGATGCAAACAAAACAATCAATCAAATTTTTCTTCTCTATAACATTACATACATACATACATATGGTCACGCCTTTATCCCCGAAGGGGTAGGCAGAGGCATATTATATGCCCACATTTCACCTTTTTTTGTATAATTTGTCCCACGTAATAGGTGGTGAGCCGTATTGCCGTGTTTAAATGGACAGGCGCAGGTTGTGACTGCCTGCTGTTGAAATAAAGTTTTCAACTTGACTTAACGACTGCCATTTTACTGGCAACCGGGACCAACGGCTTAACGTGCCTTCCGAAGCACGGAAACGCTCAAATAAATGTCACAAAGTGATCACATGGATGGTCACCCATCCATGGACCGGCCATAGTGAAAGTTGCTTACTGCAGTGATCGTTTACAGAACACTGAGTCCGCGGGGCCACGAGCGCTTCTACGCGTCTATAACATTAGCATAGATATTTTATTATCTGGGGCATTATCAGCAACTGTGTGTAGGTACATTGCAACGGACATTACCGTTTAGCAGACAGCACTTTGTTTTTTAAGAAGTTACATTCATTTCAAAATCAAACGGAACTACTTTCTAATTTCCTTGATTTAATCCTTTTTGCTTTGATTATGCTAAAGAACTTCAATTATTTGGTTACATATTTAGTTTAATTAGTTATTACATAGTTATATTGAAGAACTAGCTGACCCGCGCAACTTCGTTTGCGTCACATGAAAGTGAGGTATGGTATTAATATTTCGAGTAGGTATTGTAATGTTTCCCGTTGCATTTACCCCCGTCGCGCTTATTATAGTCGCGTCGCGTCGCTTGTATTCATTATGGCGCATCACATGAGAGTGAGAAGGATGTGACTTTAACACCTCTCGTTAAAGTGATATAATGTTTCCCGTCGCTTTTACTTCCACCCATCCGTTTTCCGGTATGGAACTCATCGCGTGCGAGTCCGACTCGCACTTGGCCGGTTTTGATCGTTCAGTTGACTGGCTGCCACTGCAGACCAAATTTACTCACGTCACGTCGCTCATACTTTAGGGTCCGTTCACACAGACCGGCTCGGAGAGGAGAGCAGATTCTTATCACGTTGAAAACAGAGTTTTTAGTGTTTGAAGTAAGGTTTATTTTTGCATGTGCACTGCTTTTGTCATTAAGAATGCTTGAAAGCGCTTGGTGTGAAATAATAAGAGGAGCTGACCGGCTCCGATCGCGTACTTTTTCTCGTTCGCGCAGCCGTTCAGCTCCGATTTCATGCTCTTTCTTGCTCGCGCAGCCGATCAGCTCCAATTGCATGCTCTATCGCTCGCGCAGCCGATCGGCTCCGATTGCGAGCTCTTTCTCGCTCGCGCAGCCGATCGGCTCCGATTGCGTGCGCGCCGCCCCACGCCGACCGCCATTTTGATAGCACAATTTAAACAGAACAGTTGTGTGTACTTATACGAAAACATCACTGATAAAAACTTAATATATTTCTTCATCAGTGCTATCTACAAACATGTTCCAAAAAGCACACGTTAACACCGAAAACAAAACTTGGACTGCGTGGATACTGGTACTGCCTTTGTAGTGAATCCACCCGGCTGCGAGTGCATCCGACCTGCTGTGAGAGCATCCGACCGGCTGCGAGGGCATCCGACCGGCTCCGAGCGCATCCGCTTTCAGATCGCTTCCAGCCGGTCTATGTGAAATAGTTGGCGGCTCCGCTCCGACCAGCTCCGAGCGTATACGATCCGGTCTGTGTGAAAACAAAAGTGCGCGCCGATGCTCTCCGAGCCGGTCTGTGTGAACGGACCCTTAAAACTTAATAAGAGGGTTATTGGAAGTGAACCTTAAGAGATAGGCATATGCTGTCAAGGACTTTTTTTTATAACTTTTTAAGAGAAACAATTTTGTAATACACAATTTTTACCTAACTGTAACCATTTACGCAGCGTACGCCTCGGAAGCTCTCAGACGGTAAAAAATATTCCCCGTTTTCAAAACATTCTTGATTGCTGCTCCGCTCCTATTCGTTTTCGCGTGATGAAAAGTATACTATAACCTGCCCAGGAGTATGAAGAATAATTGTATCAATTTTCGTTAAAATCTGTCGAGTAGTTTTTGTTTCTATAAGGAACATACAGACACAGACAGACAGACAGACAGACAGACAGACAGACAAAAATTTTACTGATTGCATTTTTGGCATCAGTATCGATCACTAATCACCCCCTGATAGTTATTTTGAAAATATATTTCATGTACAGAATTGACCTCTCTACAGATTTATTATAAGTATAGATAAAGGTTTTGTTTTCTTTTAAATAATATTTTATTTTACTTAAATAACCTCGCTATTACAAACCAAGTTTCATCGTTTATAGTCAACCGAAGTTTACATTTTTTAAACTAGACGAGATCACTCAAATTCTAATTCCGCGGGATCTCGAATTTGCGATCTCATGTCGGAATTGCATTCCCTAGTACCACTCCTAACTCCTTTTTTTTTGTTTAACGTGAGGGAAAATCCTCAAGGATGTTATGCCGGACTCCTACCGACTAAAAAATTTCACGACACGCCCAACAGCCTGTGGTTGGGAGCCCCGGGGAAGCCCTCGGAAGGATGTCCCAGAACTCCCAACAGACCCACGGCCTCCACTGCGGCCTCGCCCAGTGGGTGGTTCGGGTGCTATCCCGAGTCTTTGGGGTGTTTCGGGTGTGACCCCGCTTCTAAGGGGGGGCGTGCGTGAATTGCTCACGTCACGCTGCCGTCATGGGCCTGCTTCTGTAAGGACGGTGAGCCGCCCTCTCACCGTCCTCAGGCGGGGGCCTGACCGGGGGGTCATGGTGGCCGATAGTCCTCGGCGAACCACTTCTAACTCCTACACAGTGCAGAGAATCTTCACCAGATCCCGGAAACTCCATACAAATGATTCGCTTTCAATTCGGTATCGATAATCGAATTCTCCTTGTCACATACACTAAAAACTCGTTATGTTTGTACCGAGCTTGAATGTGTGTGTGATCACTAAGGTTAAGCAAACGTTCCCTCAAAATACCCTGCAACTATAATGACAGCTGTGGCAGGGTTGGGGAAGCTTACTCAGTGGGAGGCAAGGAGTTGCCGAGTCCTGGGACATCCTTCCGAGGGCTTACCCGGGGCTCCCAACCATAGGCTGTTGGGCGTTACGTGGGGGTTTTTAGTCGGTGGGAGTCCGGCATAGCATACATGAGGATTTACCCTCACCTTAAAAAAAAAGGGAGTTGCCTATCTGTATGTAATACTATTATATTATCTTTGCCAGAACCGAGTGAATCTTATGATAGTTTCTCTTTGGAAAAATAAAAACTTGGAACTACCTGCGCAGTGCGCATGTATTTCCCTCCTCAACCATCCTGGGTTCTTCAAGCGGAGCTCACACATCATGGAGCCGCGGCCGCCAACTTGTTGACCCTGCCTGCCTTATGGAAAGCCATGGTGACCACTCTCACAGTCCGTGAGAATTTCGGACAGTAGGTACTCATGTTGGCGACCTTATGATGTGCCTCTTCAGGTTTCGCTTGAAAACCCGGGGTCGTAAGAGAAGATGGATACTTACGCGGGCAGGTCGTTTCAGGTTTTAGCCCCTCTCTATAAAATAGATTGCAGAGGGGCTTATGGCGAGACTTGTGTCTGTAGTCTGTTTTTTTTTATACTACTTAGGTGGCAGACAAGCTTACGGCCTACCGGAAGGTTGGTAACCGTAGCCTATAGATGTTTGCAACACCAGAGGCGCTACACACTCGCTCTGTGATTCTGTTGCATTAAATTACGTCACTAGGTCACACGGATCATCTGTTCAAAGTTTGAAATAAAACAAAAATGACAACGTCAATCGGATTGAACTTTGACTTTCACAATACGCGTTAGAGGGGCAGTCAAGTGAGATCGTCTCACGGCTTCTTGTTTATACATACAGGGAAACGATCTTCTGAATGGCTCAGTTGTGTCGAGACTCTTTTCTTTTCGCTGTGGCCTCATCTTTATGCTGGTGCCAACCTCGCTGGTGGGACTGGTTTGGTCCCCCAAGATCTCGTTAGGGCCTTATACAATTATGTTTTTATAAACTGACTTTAATTAGAAGTCAACTTTTTGAGTACCTCGTTTAGAGAATGCATTGCGATTAGAATGTGGCAATGTGTGGTCGAAGAATTCCTTCACATCGAAGTCGACTGGTAAGATTCTCATAAGGCACAGCCTCCTTCGAAGTCGACTGGTAAGGTTCTCATCAGAGGCGGACTAAGTCCGTCAGGGGCCCGGGGCGGCAAAGCCGAATGAGGCCCCCCAGCTTTCAAAAAAACCGGTCAAGTGCGAGTCGGGCTCGCAAATTTCCGAACCAAAATACGACAAAAAAAAACGTTCACTGTATGGGAGCCCCCCTTAAATGTCGGTTATATTATTATGAAATTATTTATATTTGAAGAAAATATACAGCTCGATGTTCTATAAGAATTTCAAGCATCTAATTGTTGCCGTTATTAATATAAAACATAAAATGGCATAAAAATCACGTTTGTTGTATGGGAGCCCCTCTTAAAAATTATTATCTACCTATTTTTCTGTTTTTAGTATTTAATGTTAAGCGGCAACAGAAACACATCAAAACTTTACACCTAGATTAGACACTTAAAATAATGAAATATTTTTTTTAACAAAAATAAAACCGACTTCAAACAAAACTGAAAAATACAATTTTCTTAGCACAGAGTAGTAGGTACCTATAAATTTTTATTTACGTGGCGCGCGCCGTTTCATTGTGATGTAAACATCAAAATAAAACGGCGCAACATTATAATAAAATCTGATAAGATAAATCAAAATACAAATTACTGTGTGCAAATTTTATTTTTCATTTTTGTTTGAAGTCGGTTTTATTTTTGGTATTTTTTTGAAGCGTATTAAATGAGTTTTAATGCCTTCGATTTACTGAACTCTTCAAAAAAATGCGAAATGCAAAAACTGAAGCTTGTAGCTGCATATTGACTAGAAACTTCGGATTATAATTTCTAGGCTAAATTATACGAAGAATTACTTACTTTTCCAAATATTAGAAAATGCACTAACTCAACTCTGAACTCATTTACTTTTTTTCCGCAATTAAAATAAAAATCAATATGTAATACACTTCTTAATGAAATTACTGTGAACGGATAAGAACCCGTTTTTTACTTTACAATTTGAAAAAAGGCTTAACCGTTCGCAAAAATATCAGAACTCACTAATAAACTATTAAAATTTAATGTAATGAAATTTAATATATTTGAAATGAGGCCAATGTTTATTTTTCGACGTAAATAGAATGTAGTGAGTGTAAGGGCGCCTTCAAATTAGAGGCATGAAGAAGCGCTACAGTGGTGCCACAGTGGTGCGCTAGACGCGCCACCACTAGTTTTCATACAATTTTAGAAGTGCAGTTGCGGTGCCACTGACGCGCCACACGACGCACGTGCCAACTGCGCTTCTAAAAATTGTATGAAAACTAGTGGTGGCGCGTCTAGCGCTGACTTTCTGTGTAGGAAAGGGACATTAGTTAGTAATGAATTTGAAATTTATGTTTTTATAATTATATGACTTTGACAAAAGAAATCTTAAAATAATAGTATTTCTTCAAGAATAAGCCAAAGCCCTCGTCCTCTAAGCCCAAGTCTAGTACAACCCTTCAAAGTCAGTCTTGCTTCACAAAAGAGGTATTTGGTAATATTCACTATTATTAATTAAACAAAATAAAGATAAGGAACGCTTTCAAATATGTTTTTTTTACTTTTTAATAAAATTTACAAGAGTAATGCTTCTTCACCGGAACCCATTTCGTAACAAACGTAACTAACGAACATCACTAGAATTTACTGAAGCACCACTGACGCTGCACCACAGTCGTGCCACTGCAGCGCTTTTTATTGTGGCGCGACTGAAGCGCTTCTTCAAGCTTCTAATTTAAACGCGCCCTAAATGTAGGCGTAAAAGAGTGAATTATTTGCACTTCATTCATATTCATTCAGGGATTCAGTTATAATATTAGTACCGCGTAAAACTCTAGATGACTGTAGTGTTATGATCTTGATGAAATTATGAATTTACTAAGCACATTTTTAAAGTCTTGTTTAGTATTTGATTATGGGAACGTGGAGCCATTTGAGGGCCCCAAGATCGGAGACCCGGTGCGAACCGCCCCTTCCGCCCCCCTGTTAGTCCGCCACTGGTTCTCATAAGGCTGCGTCTTTTGAGAACCTTACCAGTCGACTTCGACGTGAAAGAATTCTTCGACCACAGATAATACAACCTAGGTTTTATTTATTATCTGTGGCTGCGACACAAGGCGGTATTGTCAGTGTTGTTATTTTTTTTACTGACAGTTTTTTCTTTCGGTATTTCATTCTGATAAATATTAATTTGCCAATTGCACATGTTTTGTAAAACCAACTGTGAGTCTGACTTGCGCAAAAAAAACTACAAAAACATCACATTTGTTATAATGGGAGCCTTAAATATTGTGTTTTTACAGTTTTTAGCGTTTGTTGTTATAGCAGCAACAGAAATACTTACATCATCTGTTGATTGCAACTATCTAGCTGTCATGGTTCACGAGATAGGCACACAGCCTGATTATGATTACATACAGACAGACAGACAACGAAGGCTCAGTAATCAATGATATATAAAAAACTATAGATACGTTACCAACACTGAAAAATGGCAACAAAAAAGTCGGGCAATTGCCTTACTTTTCATACATGCTACCATAGATAACTTCGTAGAAATATTTTTTTACTACTAAGATCTGCTTTTTTTGAAAGCCGTGATGTTCGTCCATGACGTGTCTAATTAAATGTCCCGTTTTTACCCTTTGCGAACGGAACCCTAAAAATGCAACACATTTGTCAATGTAGGTATTTTTTTTCCACACCTGACGCTGCAATATTCAAATTATTCAGCTTAGGTATTGCCAGTAGTCATTAATAGTAATGTGTAATTGCATATTACGCAAGTTAAATGAGCCAATTTTACTAAGATGACTTACAAATTTTTACTTACTTACCCAACTAGTACAAAAAAACGGGCAAGTTCGAGTAGCACTCGCGCATGGAGGGTTCCGTGTCGAAAAACGGCAAATAATCACGTTTATTGTATGGGAGCCCCCCTTTTTTCTGATTTTAGTGTTTGTTGTTACAGCGGCAACAGATATACATCATCTGTGAAAATTTCAGCTCGCTAGCTATCACAGTTCTTGAGATAACGCCTCGTGACAGACACACAGACAGACGGCGGCGAATTCTCATGACGGTATGGAATATAATGGTGGAAAATAATGTTAATGGTTACGGAACCCTAAAAAATCGAGTAAGTCCGAATCAGACTAGCGGAGGGTTCCGCACAAAAACACACAAAAAAAATCAAGTTTGTTGTTCACAATTTCTGAACATTGAACGGTAAAAGGTGAGCGCTGATGCATCTTAAGGTGGCCACCCTTTTTTTTTTGTTTAACGTGAGGAAAAATCCTCATGGATGTTATGCCGGACTCCTACCGACTAAAAAACCTCACGTCACGCCCAACAGTCTGTGGTTGGGAGCCCCGGGGAAGCCCTCGAAAGGATGTCCCAGAACTCCCAACAGACCCACGGCCGCCACTGTGGCCTCGCCCAGGGGGTGGTTCGGGTGCTATTGCTATCCCGCGTCTTTGGGGGGTTTCGGGTGGCTTCTTTCTGTAAGGACGGTGAGCCGCCCTCTCACCGTCCTCAGGCCCCCGGTCATGGAGGCAAACCTAATTAAATGGGTTGCAAGTCCCAAATGGTTGTCTGGGTGTACTGGGTGTCTGGCCCACACGTAAAAAAACCACTTTAGGTACACTAAAGAACCATGATAGCTGGCAAATCATAGATGACGAATTTCTGTTACCTACGGAATCCTAAAAAATATCTTTAAAGATCTTTACATTGCTGTAAGTGTATTAGTTAATGCTCGTCGAATATTACATATCGTTAGGAAACTGACTGCAGTCAGACATGACCCTGTGGTATGACCCGGTGTTTAGAAGGCTACTATGTACTTATTGTAGCAAAAATCTCTTCTCACAATCTTTGGATGTTACATTTAAAACATTGTTGATGTTACGTTTTTTCGTTTCCCGCTGTTAATATTGCATTATTTCAAAACAAATAAAGGTATAATTTTTTGTTCAGTAACTTGTGTCAAAACTTATGACACTTGTGACTCATAGATAAGTATTGTGAGCCAACCTTAATACTTAGATTAGACATAATGCCATCGCGGACCTTTTTTAGAACATTTTAATGTAATTGTAACCATTTTCAAAACGGCTTTTTTTCCCAATCTAATCAGCCTATATCAGTCCGCTGCTGGAAGTAGGCCTCTCCCAAATCAGCGAATAGGTATTGATATTCAAAAGGGGAATGCTGCTAGTCTTTTGGGCACAATGCCACGGGGGCCTTATATTGGTTTAGTTTAAATAGTAATAATGTAAATATATAGATTTGTAATAATTATATTTCACTGTAATTTTTAACAATAAATGTAAAACAACTATTAGGTAAGCTTCATATCCACTGTCAGGCGTTGAAAATTTATTCCGTCTTTATAAATTTGTTGTTACCACAGATACCAGAAAAGAGATTTCTGATTTTCTGATTTCTGTGGTTGTTACATTGTAATTGTTTTTCTAGCTTCTATAACATTGTTTATTTTGTAAATACCAACATAGAAAGTGACATCATGGTTGTGTACTTTAATTACCTCTCAAGAAAAAACAAAATGTTGCAAAAATATAGAAGTGAATGAATGAACTATCAATGATGCAAAGATGTTAATTGCAAATTTGGAGCAACAATAAGCGTACTAAGTATATGAGATTTATATATTTCGATTGCCGGTAGGTAGTATATATAGTACTACCCGTTCGCTCTAACTTTGCCGCTGGCGTAGAGGCGTATACCCGAATTGTTAATTAGACGAAGTAAATTGACAGTAGCTAATGTCACTTCGTCATAGAAAATAAGCAACATTGTATGAAGAAGTGACATTAGTTGCTGTCAATTTACTTCGTCTAATTAAAAATTCGACTTTAGTATGGAGCCGAGCGGCAAAGTTAGAGCGAACGAGCAGTAAGTAAGATTGGTTAGGTGAGTATTAATTGGTTCGAGCGTTTATTGTTAACATTTTTATTTAGACATAACATAGATACTTAATGAAGGCCTTTTTTAACATGAGGGAAAATCCATCATGGATGCTATGCCGGACTCCTACCGACTAAAAAATCTCACGTAACACCCAACAGCCTATGGTACCGGGTAAGCCCTCGGAAGGATGTCCCAGGACTGCATAATGAAGGCTTGATTATGTTATGAAAGTAAAGAGATTTGATTTAAGAATATTTGGTTGGATTATTGGATTTTTTTCAAGTCTAATTGTAATGTTCAACAATGTTGTGATTGTGGGTGGGCTGGCAATGCTGGTATTACGTTTGAAGCATGTTGTTTGTATACAAATACTGCACTGCGCTGCAACGATTTTTACAAACATCTAGTTCATCTCTGGGCAACTTTAAAAAAATGTGTAAGTAAAGTACTATATTTTTCCCTGAATTTCCCAAGAGTACCTACTATATTTTTGTGTGACTTAAAATAAGAAATACTATATTTTCTTTAAGAAAGGGTGGCAACCCTAGTCTTAAAAGGGAAAGGGAATGGATACAGTAGAACAGGTAATAGGTAGGTACCTAAGGTTATACTAAGCTTTACACGTGATAAAGTGTCGACACGTGTTTCGCTTAAATGCGATGATACGCCAAAAAGTGACAAGTCTTGACAATAACAGCGCCTGAATGGCATTTTTTCCTGTGATTCAGGGTACCGTACGTACGGTAGGTACCAAAAAAATAAATAAAAACGGCCAAGTGCGAGTTGGACTCGCCCATAAAGGGTTTCGTAGCAGCAACATAATATAAAAGTTCGTTGTAACTTTGATTGATGTTTGACACGTTCGCAGTGGTAGTGATTTTTCTAACCGAAAATTGCGGTTTATGACGTATTAAAAAATAACTACCAGCTCTATCTCGTTCAAACCAATTTTCATTGGTAGTTTTTATGGCAATGTACATCATATATTTTTTTTAGATTTATCATTCTCATAGTTTAGAAGTTAGAGGGGGGGGGGGGACACACATTTTTCCACTTTGGAAGTGTCTCTTGCGCAAACTTCATTTTAGAAAAAAATTATGTTAGGAACCTCAATAACATTTTTGAAGACCTATCTATAGATATCTCATACGTATGGGTTTGATGAAAAAAAAAATGGAGTTTCAGTTCTGAGTATGGTGACCCCCAAAATTTACTACTTTTTATCTAGTTTTATATAAGAATCTTAATGCGGTTCACAGAATACATCTAGTTACCAAGTTTCAATAGCATAGGCCTTATAGTTTCGGAGAAAAATGGCTGTGACACACGGACGGACAGACAGACAGACAGACATGACGAATCTATAAGGGTTCCGTTTTTGCCATTTGGCTATTACTCCCGCTCTCCCACGCAGTGCGCCTCTGACTTTGCCACCATCACCTCATCAATTGACGAGGCGATAGCGGCCCAGCACTGCTGCTGCCGGCCGTGTTGCTACTCACGGCTACCTCACACAGGGGCAGGGGTGTTACGCACTATTCCTTAAAGGGCTAGCGACACGTGCAAACTGCACTTGTCATGCGCGTTAAATATGAATGGAAGTTGCTTCAGTGTGCGTGATTTCTTTGCATGAGTGTGTGCATCGACGTGTATGTACACATGATATTTAACGTGCATGACAAGTGCAGTTTGACCGTGTCGAGCCCTTAACATGCCTTAACAGTATCACGGACTAGTTTCTAAAGGGCTAGCGACACGGTCAATAGTATTGAGTCAAGTCTGATATTTATGAATGGAAGTTGCTTCAGTGTGCGTGATTTCTTTGCATGTGTGTCATCACGGCCGGCAGCAACACACCACCAAGCAACCCACGGGTGCGATGCTCCCGCCTTGGCCGGAATTAGCCGGAGTAACACCACTCCCCAACAGAGGAAGCGGAGTGGTTAATACTCCGTTGCCCAGGATGCACCACGAGGAGGTTCCGAACCATTAGGGTCCATAAGATGTTAGTAGGACCTCGCAACCCTTATATACTTAGTAATAGCAAAGATAATATTATAATAGTATTACATACAGATCGGCAACTCCCACTGAGTAAGCTTCCCCATCGACCCACCAAAGTTGATTGTGAGTTGATGTGTCTATTGCCGTGTCAGTACTTGAGAGAGTGTCACTGCGTTGCATTACGTATCACTACCTACGTACATTGTGCTATTGCTTTGGTTTAATTTGTGCTTAGCCGAGGGTAAGATATGAAAAAAAAGTACCTACAAACATGAGATTGCGTTCTGTTCCTTATTATTTTGTTTCCATAGATAGTGTCCCTAGTATACTCACACACACATTCAAGCTTGATTCAAGCATTCACATTACGTGTATATTAGTGTGGGTGAAAACCACAGACTTACAATATAAGTATGTGAAAACGAACATTTTTGTATGGAGTTTCCGCCCTGTGGTAATAGTCAGGTACGGGCTTTTGAGAAACAATTCTAGACTTAGAAAACTAATGGAATCAGGCGTTTTTTATCGTTTTAGCCCCTCTCTATAAAATAGAGTGCAGAGGGGCTTATGTCCAGATTTTGTCTGTAGCCTGTGACCCTGTCGCATTAAACTCATAACTTCAAAACCATGTGACTTACAACACTAAAATTTTGTAAAGTCACTTTAATAGCTGGTCATTTTGAGAGACTATACAAAATTTCAAAAAAAAAGGTCAAGTGGTTTTTTAGAAAACGTGTTAGAGAGGGGCAGTCTGGTGAGGCGGATCTCACGGCTTCTTGTTAATTCTATACCTACTTACTTTCAGGATTTTTTAAAATATAAGTACCTTCAAAATTATTTTATATAAAATGCTGAAAATAAAATACAAAATAAAATTATATTCTCACACAAGGTCATTGAGTTCAAATTAACTGAATAATTGTAGAAAAATTGTCAGGTGTTGAAAATTTATTCCGTCTTTATAAATTTGTTGTTACCACAGATACCAGAAAAGAGATTTCTGATTTTCTGATTTCTGTGGTTGTTACATTGTAATTGTTTTTCTAGCTTCTATAACATTGTTTATTTTGTAAATACCAACATAGAAAGTGACATCATGGTTGTGTACTTTAATTACCTCTCAAGAAAAAACAAAATGTTGCAAAAATATAGAAGTGAATGAATGAACTATCAATGATGCAAAGATGTTAATTGCAAATTTGGAGCAACAATAAACGTACTAAGTATATGAGATTTATATATTTCGATTGCCGGTAGGTAGTATATATAGTACTACCCGTTCGCTCTAACTTTGCCGCTGGCGTAGAGGCGTATACCCGAATTGTTAATTAGACGAAGTAAATTGACAGTAGCTAATGTCACTTCGTCATAGAAAATAAGCAACATTGTATGAAGAAGTGACATTAGTTGCTGTCAATTTACTTCGTCTAATTAAAAACTTGAGAGGTGTCAAGGGACACCCGAATGGAACGAAGTTCCTTTCAATGAATTACTGCAGGAATTGTAATAAAATTTTAAATTTATTGTAATTTTAATTAAAATTTTTTATTTAATTAAAACAAAAACAAAAACAAAAACAAAAACAAAAACAAAAACAAAAACGAAAACGAAAACGAAAACGAAAACGAAAACGAAAACGAAAACGAAAACGAAAACGAAAACGAAAACGAAAACGAAAACGAAAACGAAAACGAAAACGAAAACGAAAACGAAAACGAAAACGAAAACGAAAACGAAAACGAAAACGAAAACGAAAACGAAAACGAAAACGAAAACGAAAACGAAAACGAAAACGAAAACGAAAACGAAAACGAAAACGAAAACGAAAACGAAAACGAAAACGAAAACGAAAACGAAAACGAAAACGAAAACGAAAACGAAAACGAAAACGAAAACGAAAACGAAAACGAAAACGAAAACGAAAACGAAAACGAAAACGAAAACGAAAACGAAAACGAAAACGAAAACGAAAACGAAAACGAAAACGAAAACGAAAACGAAAACGAAAACGAAAACGAAAACGAAAACGAAAACGAAAACGAAAACGAAAACGAAAACGAAAACGAAAACGAAAACGAAAACGAAAACGAAAACGAAAACGAAAACGAAAACGAAAACGAAAACGAAAACGAAAACGAAAACGAAAACGAAAACGAAAACGAAAACGAAAACGAAAACGAAAACGAAAACGAAAACGAAAACGAAAACGAAAACGAAAACGAAAACGAAAACGAAAACGAAAACGAAAACGAAAACGAAAACGAAAACGAAAACGAAAACGAAAACGAAAACGAAAACGAAAACGAAAACGAAAACGAAAACGAAAACGAAAACGAAAACGAAAACGAAAACGAAAACGAAAACGAAAACGAAAACGAAAACGAAAACGAAAACGAAAACGAAAACGAAAACGAAAACGAAAACGAAAACGAAAACGAAAACGAAAACGAAAACGAAAACGAAAACGAAAACGAAAACGAAAACGAAAACGAAAACGAAAACGAAAACGAAAACGAAAACGAAAACGAAAACGAAAACGAAAACGAAAACGAAAACGAAAACGAAAACGAAAACAAAAACAAAAACAAAAACAAAAACAAAAACAAAAACAAAAACAAACCCCCAACCCCTTTCCACCCCCTTCCCCCCCCCTCTCCCTCCCTCCCCCCATATTAAATCCCCCCCACCCATATTACCCCCATATTAAAGGCCGAATTGAGTAACCTCCTTTTTTGAAGTCGGTTAAAAAAGTGTCGTGACCATTTTTCGTAAGAATTTTTTCCGTCTAGCCCCCTTTCACAACGCGCGATAAGGAACTTCGTTCCAAAAATTCGACTTTAGTATGGAGCCGAGCGGCAAAGTTAGAGCGAACGAGCAGTAAGTAAGATTGGTTAGGTGAGTATTAATTGGTTCGAGCGTTTATTGTTAACATTTTTATTTAGACATAACATAGATACTTAATGAAGGCCTTTTTTAACATGAGGGAAAATCCATCATGGATGCTATGCCGGACTCCTACCGACTAAAAAATCTCACGTAACACCCAACAGCCTATGGTACCGGGTAAGCCCTCGGAAGGATGTCCCAGGACTGCATAATGAAGGCTTGATTATGTTATGAAAGTAAAGAGATTTGATTTAAGAATATTTGGTTGGATTATTGGATTTTTTTCAAGTCTAATTGTAATGTTCAACAATGTTGTGATTGTGGGTGGGCTGGCAATGCTGGTATTACGTTTGAAGCATGTTGTTTGTATACAAATACTGCACTGCGCTGCAACGATTTTTACAAACATCTAGTTCATCTCTGGGCAACTTTAAAAAAATGTGTAAGTAAAGTACTATATTTTTCCCTGAATTTCCCAAGAGTACCTACTATATTTTTGTGTGACTTAAAATAAGAAATACTATATTTTCTTTAAGAAAGGGTGGCAACCCTAGTCTTAAAAGGGAAAGGGAATGGATACAGTAGAACAGGTAATAGGTAGGTACCTAAGGTTATACTAAGCTTTACACGTGATAAAGTGTCGACACGTGTTTCGCTTAAATGCGATGATACGCCAAAAAGTGACAAGTCTTGACAATAACAGCGCCTGAATGGCATTTTTTACTGTGATTCAGGGTACCGTACGTACGGTAGGTACCAAAAAAATAAATAAAAACGGCCAAGTGCGAGTTGGACTCGCCCATAAAGGGTTTCGTAGCAGCAACATAATATAAAAGTTCGTTGTAACTTTGATTGATGTTTGACACGTTCGCAGTGGTAGTGATTTTTCTAACCGAAAATTGCGGTTTATGACGTATTAAAAAATAACTACCAGCTCTATCTCGTTCAAACCAATTTTCATTGGTAGTTTTTATGGCAATGTACATCATATATTTTTTTTAGATTTATCATTCTCATAGTTTAGAAGTTAGAGGGGGGGGGGGGACACACATTTTTCCACTTTGGAAGTGTCTCTTGCGCAAACTTCATTTTAGAAAAAAATTATGTTAGGAACCTCAATAACATTTTTGAAGACCTATCTATAGATATCTCATACGTATGGGTTTGATGAAAAAAAAAATGGAGTTTCAGTTCTGAGTATGGTGACCCCCAAAATTTACTACTTTTTATCTAGTTTTATATAAGAATCTTAATGCGGTTCACAGAATACATCTAGTTACCAAGTTTCAATAGCATAGGCCTTATAGTTTCGGAGAAAAATGGCTGTGACACACGGACGGACAGACAGACAGACAGACATGACGAATCTATAAGGGTTCCGTTTTTGCCATTTGGCTATTACTCCCGCTCTCCCACGCAGTGCGCCTCTGACTTTGCCACCATCACCTCATCAATTGACGAGGCGATAGCGGCCCAGCACTGCTGCTGCCGGCCGTGTTGCTACTCACGGCTACCTCACACAGGGGCAGGGGTGTTACGCACTATTCCTTAAAGGGCTAGCGACACGTGCAAACTGCACTTGTCATGCGCGTTAAATATGAATGGAAGTTGCTTCAGTGTGCGTGATTTCTTTGCATGAGTGTGTGCATCGACGTGTATGTACACATGATATTTAACGTGCATGACAAGTGCAGTTTGACCGTGTCGAGCCCTTAACATGCCTTAAGTATCACGGACTAGTTTCTAAAGGGCTAGCGACACGGTCAATAGTATTGAGTCAAGTCTGATATTTATGAATGGAAGTTGCTTCAGTGTGCGTGATTTCTTTGCATGTGTGTCATCGCGGCCGGCAGCAACACACCACCAAGCAACCCACGGGTGCGATGCTCCCGCCTCGGCCGGAATTAGCCGGAGTAACACCACTCCGCAACAGAGGAAAAGGAGTGGTTACTACTCCGTTGCCCAGGATGCACCACGAGGAGGATCCGAACCATTGGGGTCCTTATGATGTTAGGAGGACCTCGCAACCCTTTTAAACTTAGTAATAGGCAGGTAGGGGCTTTTGAGAAACAATTCTATACTTAGAAAACTAATGGAATCAGACGTTTATTATCGTTTTAGCCCCTCTCTATAAAATAGAGTGCAGAGGGGCTTATGTCCAGATTTTGTCTGTAGTCTGTGACTCTGTTGCATTAAACTCATAACTTCAAAACCACGTGACTTACAACACTGAAATTTTATAAGTCACTTTAATAGCTGGTCATTTAGAGAGATTATACAAAATTTCAAAAAAAGGTCACGTGCTTTTTTAAACAACGTGTTAGAGAGGGGCAGTCTGGTGAGACCGATCTCACGGCTTCTTGTTAATTCTATACCTACTTACTTTCAGGATTTTTTAAAATATAAGTAGGTACCTACCTTCAAAATTATTTTCTAGAAAATGCTGAAAATAAAATACAAAATAAAAATATACATTCTCACACAAGGTCACTGAGTTCAAATTAACCGAATAATTGTAGTAAAAAATTACTTACCCAAAATTATATAGCATTGTATCTTGGTTAACTTAACATTAAAGATATGTAGGTACCTAAATACAAGTAATAAAGAATAATGGTACGTCCATTATTCTTTATTACTTGCATTTGATAAGATTGCTAAAAAACTACCACTAAATAGGTATTTAAATAAAACTAAATATTAAACAACCAAATTTGCAGTGAAATGTTTATTTTGTTTTGTACCTAGGTTTTTTTTTTTTACGTGAGGGAAAATCCTTAGAGGATGTTATGCCGGACTCTTACCGACTAAAAAACCTCACGTAACGCCCAACAGCCTGTGGTTGGGAGTCCCGGGTAAGCCCTCGGAAGATTGTCCCGGGACTCACAACAGACCCACGCCCAGGGGGTGGTTCGGGTGCTATCCCGCGTCTTTGGGGGGTTTCGGGTGTGATCCCGCTTCTAAGGGGGGGCGTGCGTGAATTGCTCACGTCACGCTGCCGTCATGGGCCTGCTTCTGTAAGGACGGTGAGCCGCCCTCTCACCGTCCTCAGGCCCCCGGTCATGGTGGCCGATAGTCCTCGGCGAAGACACGTCGGCGGCGCCCAGGCCGTAACCCGTCCCGCCGTCTTCTTCACGAGCATGACCTGCTTGCAGAAGGAGGCGGCGCAGTCCCACTTACTCCCGCTGGAGAGCATGGCTCGCACCATGGTCTCGAGCGAGAGAGTGTCCACGTTCAGGTCCACTACGAGGATCTGGCGCTGTTGCGCCCTCGCCGTGCACTCCACCAGCGTGTGGAGTGCCGTGTCATCGCTGCGGTCCTCGCAGTGCTGACACTCGGCCGTGGTGTACCGGTGTTTTCGCCACAGATACCTACCGAAGTTACCGTGCCCGGCAAGCATCTGTGTCAACCGGTAGGAGAGAGCACCGTGTCTCCTCTCCAGCCACTTGTCCATGACCGGTCTGACGGCCGCGATTGTGGCGAATCCCCCCTTTGGTTGCTCAAGTCGCACCTTCCATGTCTCCACAGTTTCCTGTTGGAGTAGGGACCGCTGGGCCTCGATTTCTCAATAAGCGGGCCTTTGGCCCCGCTCCAGCGCCTCCTTGCGACATCTGAACAGTGACGCATGAAGGACTCTCGCTTCCGCCCATAAGGCCTTCAACTTGGCTTAACGATTGTCATTTTACTGACAACCGGGTTTCATTTCGAATTTTACTTCTCTACGCAATGGATCTTTTTGCGAAAGTGTTCCCTTAGGCGCCTCTTACGAGACCCTCGGGATGTATTGGGGTGGCGACATTTTGTACGCTTACCCATCGCAACCCGGGGCCCGACGCCACACGGGGCTTTCGTACATAAGACGGCGGCAAAACTTCCTGTAATTTTTTTTTTTTTATTTGTGTGATTAACTTTTTCTGTGTCAGGGTGTAATTTAATCTGTAATATGTTGTATACATGTATTTAGAAATATAATTAGTATGTTTATCAGTCGTTTAAATCGCAGCACAAGCGTAAATCTAATAGGTTAATTTGGGCTAGATGATGTTGTGTAGTGTGATTGTCCACTAATATTTATTATTATTTATTTAGTTAAATTTAAATTCCAAGGAAAAAATAAATCAAGTGCAGACGTATATCTAGTAGGTACCTACTACTATTGAACTAAATTTTATTTAAAAAAGTAGGTGGTATGGGCATGGTCTAAAAAAAAATACTAGAGAAAGATTTCACGAGAGCTTAAAAAGGCATAAGGGATTCGGCGGGAAACTTTCAGACAAGCGTTACATTGTGTTTTAATAATTTTTCAGAACTAGTGTAATTTTGAGTGTTTATGTGTAATTTATGGTGGATTATTAAACATAAAGCGCAGTGAAAGCTAGTTTTTTGGGTTTGTCGACGAATTCCATAGCAAGCCCTAGTAAGGTACCACCGCCTTACTAGAGTAGAACTTAGTCCAAACTTGGACATACATGAATACGCTGCTCATAAGAAGAATCATAACATGAAAATGATTTATATTTTCCAATGGAATTAACTTGACTTTGGCATACTCTCAAATCGAGAAAGACCAAGAACAAGAAGAAAAAAAAAGGCACAATGAGATTCGGCGGGAAACTTTCAATCAAGCGTTGCATTTCGTTAAAATATTTTTTTCAAAATAGGTGATGTATTTTTGAGTGTTATGTGTAATTTATGGTGGATTATTAAACATAAAGGTTCGACCTAAGAATACAGACTCTCGTCGAGGAAGTCCAAGAACAAGAAGAAAATCATGGGATATTTTTATTTAAAAAAAAAATTATAGTGGGAGTGACAGCAGGGCTCTGAGAACTGTGCATTGTGGTATTATCTCGTAATTTTGGAGAGGCTTAAGTCCAGTAGTAGACTGCCTAGGCCGATTTGATTGATTGATATGATATATGAATCAAACGAACGACCAATTTATCGAGAGACAATACCTAAGCATTTCGTACGTTGTAGCTTGTACGAAATGCTTATTGTCTTGAGATATAATTTGTCGCCTCGACATTTTTGTTCATTGATGACTCGCAATTCGTAAATACACATACGTTTGTTTGTTCCTAAGATAAATTCTGCTCTATATAGGCATAAAACTCGTTAGCAAAAAGGAACTTTATCAATACTTTTTGCTAATCTTGTTTGCATCAAATAGGCTCCGAAACTACTGAACCGATTTGAAACATTCTTTCACTGTTGGGAAGCTAGACTATCACCGGTGAACATAGGCTATATTTTATTCCCATATTCCCACGAGAACGGGAGCTACGCGGGTGGTACCGCTGAAAACTAGTCTATACTTATCTACTAATATAATATTATAGCCAGAGATCTTTTTTTTTTTAATTTTTTTAAAAGTTTTTTTTATCGTGAGGGAAAATCCGTCATAGATGCTATGCCGGACTCCTACCGACTAAAAAACCTCACGTAACGTCCCACAGCATATGGTTGGGAGATCCGGGTAAGCCCTCGGAAGGATGTCCCAGGACTCCCAACAGACCTACGGCCACCACTGCGGCCTCGCAAAGGGGGTTCGGGTGCTATCCCGCATCTTTGGGGGGTTTCGGGTGTGATCCCGCTTCTAAGGGGGGGCGTGCCTGGCCGTCATGGGCAGCCAGAGACCCTAGGTCGCAAAAAATGGACAGTAATAATAAAAAATAATCTATGCACTTCTTTAAATAGAACAAAAACTAAATAAGTCAGTCAGAGAACTAGAGTGGTCGACATAGCTCGCAGAGACTATGCAGTTTGAAGTGGCAGTGGGCTGGCCATATCTGTAGGAGAACTGATGGTAGGTGGAGCGAATGAGTTCTGGAGTGGAGACCGCGACACGTACACGTGGGGTAAGACGACCCCTCGCCAGATGGTCTGATGACCTGATAAAGGTTGCAGGGACTGGCTGGATGCAGAAGGCGCAGGATCGTGTGTTGTGGCGAAGTTTGGGAGAAGCCTACGTCCAGGAGTGGACTGTTATAGGCTGATTTGAGGATAATGCACTTCTTTAACTATAAGTCCAATCCTGCCCGATCTCGCAATAATGTAAACATGTCATGTTTTGACAATCGTTTTCTAAGACAGATGAGTAGAAAAATACAGTATGACAAATCATTGAATTTTTTACTATCCTGAGTAGGTATTTTAAATGAAAATAAACTATCTTATAGAAGTTATTTGGTGTCGAAATGATTGTAAGAACACTGTATGACTCCTGGATACTGGAATATAATCAGGGTGAATACTCAATTGCAAGTAACTATAGATGTATAGGATCAATGTGTTTGTTTACGTTTTTGCGCAAAGCTATTGAAATACAGTATATAAACGTAGGTATACCTACTTGACGTTATATTTTTCGCGTTCATTCTTTCACGCATTTTTCTAAAAATTGATAAATAGCTACACAATATTCTCCTCACGTATTAAATATCTAACTAAAATTTAAGTATTCATCACTGTCAATGATTTTTACGCATGTTGTTTGCTCATTTGCCTAGATAATAAGCACATTAAAAACAAAAAAAATCTATGACGAATCGATTAGATGTGATTGTGATTAAACAATTTCATAGATAATCTTATTTTTGTTAATCTAAAATAAAAACTTGAATAATTCACGAAAACAAAAATTATACTTAGATACTGAAAATTACTTTGTTAATTTTTTTTTCATGTTTGTATTTTATTTTACAGAGATGGCTAGCTTTGTCACTCTTCAGGAATTATATTTAAATCTGCTGAGACAGCTGGTAATGGCATGTACCTACTTACATAATTTTCGTAATAATTTGTGATAAGTACTTACAAAAAATATTAAAAATACGAGAATAAATTAGGTACCTAGATAGGTACATACTTATCTAAAATTTAATTTAAAAAATATTTAAAGAGCCAATACAATAAAAAAAGAAATTTAAAAATATAGAACACTTACCTTTTTTTCCGAAACGTAACACCAAAACCAAACACAGAACTAAACAACCTTAACCAAACCACTAGCACTTAAAAAAAATGTTTTTCGAAATTCAAAAATATAGTTCGAGATCGATTTATTTTTTTAAACAAATTCGCGGCTACAGGCGAGCAATCGTACGGCTGCTCAAGCGAGTATTGCGAAACTTATATGTGTTTGACCTTAGTTTAGAGCTCCATTCATCTGTCATCGTGGCGGCCTCTCCTTTTAATAATTTTATAATCCATACTTTATTATCGTAACTTCATTTCGTTGTGAACGAAGGAGTAATAAGGTCAGTATTGCCTGATGCCTTAAAAAGTGCCGGTAAAGCCTTCTTAAATAAGTTTGAAAGAAAAAAAAAAATAAAGTTATGCAAAGGGTCACGTACGTGATGCCTTACAATAAAAATACTAACCTTCAAATTCGAGGATAGCATTATAATTAACTACACATTTCTTAATAGATACTGACGAAGAGGTTACTATCTAACTTGAATTACCTAATGGTCTGATGGTTAGAGTACCAACCTACGAAATAGGAGACGTGGCTTTGATTCCCACATGACAATCTCTTTGTGTAATGAGCACATATTCTTACAAATAAGTTAGTTACTAATAAACTCAAAAATTACTTGATGTATTTCGATAATTCGTTCACCATTAGAATGCTATCTTAACCCCCGAGCAACATCCCTAACCCTACTTCCCTGCTATTAATATTATACACGCGAAAGTCACTCTGTCTGTCCGTAACGTTTTCACGCCTAAACCGTACTTTTTAACTGACTGCGCAAAAGGAAAGTAATGATTATACACGATAACGACTTCTACGCGAACACAGCTGCGGGAAATAGCTAGTAGTTTATATTTTATTCCCGTATTCCCACAGGATCGGAAATATATTAGGAAAACAAAACTACCCAGATGGCATACACACCACACACTATTATTAGACCCAAGTGAGATTAAATAAATCAAGGTTACGAAGAAGACACTTATTAGAATTTGTAGGACTTTAGCCAAAAGCAACAATAGCTACCACGATAGATCAGAAATGGTCGCAATGATACTAAGTAGCTTTCAAGCTATCGCCGTGGGCGCAGCAGCGCCAGGCCAAGTGGACACTCTCTAGCTCGAGACCATGGTGCGCGCCATGATCTCCAGCGGGAGTAACTGGGACTGCGTTGCCTCTTTCTGCGAGCAGGTCATGTGAATGTGAGTGAGAGAGGCGGTGGATCGGGAACGGGAGAGATACCTACGTCCAAGACTATCTGCCTCCATGACCGGGGGCCTGAGGACGGTAAAAGGGGCAGCTCACCGTCCTTACAGAAGCAGGCCCATGACGGCAGCGTGACGTGAAGGATTCACGCACGCCCCCCCCATGAAGCGGGATAACACCAGGAAAACCCCCTAAAGACGCGGGATAGCACCCGACTGCATTTGCTGACAATTGCATCAGTTTTTTGGGTCTTGCCTTTTTGAGCAATTTAAAAAATACTAGGCGACGCCCGCGGCTTCGTTCCCGTTCGGAATTAAAAGCAACAGTCTATGTTGTTATTCCAGACCTTTGATTATAGTATTATAATCAAAGTTCCAGACTATAATATATTCCTTTCCTAGAAAATTACACGCTCTCTTCTACTACTAAAGTACTATTCTTCAGGTATTTAATCCCTACTTAATATTATAAATGCGAAAGTAACTCCGTCTGTTGCACTTTCCCACCAAAACCGCTTAAGCGATTTAGATGAAATTTCGCATAGATATAGTTTGAGTCCCTGGGAAGGACATGGCTACTTTTAAACCGACTACGCAAATAGAGGGTAATGATTTTACGCGATAACGACTTTTACGTGGACGAATTCGCGGGAAACAGCTAGTGTCAAATAAGACTTCTTTTCATACTTTAATTATACCTACTCTAACAGGTAATGTCTTTAATCAAATAATCAAAGTTTTCAAACACACTCGCCTTTAAGAGGACGTATGACGCCAAAGAGACTATTATCTTGATCTAGATCTCAGGACTCCTGAGGTCTAATGAACTAACATTACAACACAAGCAACTTCAGTTCATGAACTAAAGATCTACTAGCCTGAAAACACGATTACTAAAAAAAACCTCGATACTTTTAATTTTTGAAAACACCTCGTTTTAGTTAAACTTTAGGCTGGATCTCTATAATTATCTATTAATTAGATAATATTTTTAATGTATAAGAAAGACAATACTAAAAACTTCATTTACACTAGTCGGTTTTTTTAATATTTATAATAGTTTTCTTTTTATCTGTAATTATCTGATTTTTAGCTTTCACATCATTTCGCTAAACGCGCTCCAAACCTTCTCTCTCTTTCTTTCCTCGCGAAATCTGTATGCGCTATCCTTTACCGATTACGTTTAGTCTGGCTGCGCGCCTTGTAGGAAGCGGACCTATGCCCGATTGCGTCACACAATGCTCAATTACGACATCGATAGATCGATTAAAAAGCTTTTGAATTCCTGAAGTTGGGGGGTGGGGGGCTGTAGGTGCGTAAAATCTTAATTTGTGTAAATTTGTGTAAATTGTCACTAATTATAAAAGTAAATTATGTATGTGTTATGTGTAAATTATAAAAGTTATACATATAAAGACCAAAAAATGACTAAAAAGGAACATAAAAAACGTTTTTCGCTCGTAGAATGAAAGAAATAAAAAGTATTGATTGTTTACTATCCGATATAAATTTTCTTCATCTTACTTAGTTTCTTCACGATGGCTTGTAGAAACTGGGGTGTTACTTTTGAACCTAGGTCGGTATGATTTGATTACTCGGTCATATTATCTCCTCGATATTGTTGCCACCGAGAATAATCCGAGTTCTCAATGGCGTTACGGAATGCCTGTACCAGGACCTCGTTCGTTGGTCAGCACCTGCACTGCTTCAAGTGACGTCGGCTTGGGCCTAGAAGATCTTCATGCGGCCCAGACCTTTTCTGCATATAAGCATCTGCCCAGCTGCCTTCAAGCCCAACCATATTTCAAACCCGACGCAGCTTTTATTGGCTGCCAGGAGCAGCAGCTATGAATTGAATTTTCATCCCCATTGGCAAAGTTGAGAGCGACTGCTGTCTTACCTCCGCAAGTCCGATAGGTTGCCTAATTGAACTGGACGCTTTCTAGGAACAATAATAATAAACCGGCCAAGTGAGAGTTGAACTCGCCCATGAGGGGTTTCGTAGCAGCAAGTAACATAATATAAAAGTTCGTGTGGTTCGTTGTAACTTTCATTGATGTTCGCAGTGGTAGTGATTTTTCTCGGCGAAAATTGCGGTATATGACGTTTAAAAAAAAGAACTACCATCTTGATTTCGTTCAAACCAATTTTCTTCGGTAGATTTTATGACAATGTACATTATATATATTTTTTAGATTTATCATTCTCTTAGTTTAGAAGTTAGAGAAGGGGGGGGGGGGGGGGGCACACATTTTTCCACTTTGGAAGTGTCTCTTGCGCAAACTATTCACTTTAGAAAAAAAAATGTTTTAAACCTCAATAGCATTTTTGGGGACCTCAATCTATTGATACCACACACGTATGGGTTTGATGAAAAAAAAAAATTGAGTTTCAGTTCAGAGTATGGGGACCCCAAAATTAATTGCTTTTGTTTTCGTTTTATACAAAACTCTTGATGCGGTTCACAGAATACATCTACTTACCAAGTTTCAAGAGCATAGGCCTTATAGTTTCGGAGAAAAGTGGCTGTGACAGACAGACAGACATGACGAATCTATAAGGGTTCCGTTTTTGCCATTTGGCTACGGAACCCTAAAAATGTCATCCAAAACCCAGAAACCGCCACTACTAGGAGTGCGAGCACATATTACTAAATAGTTACTGTGCGAGCGAGTCGGTGCCGGAAGTAATTGCACGGAACATAAAACAATGGAGTCGGCTAATTCAAGTACAAATTTAAAGACAGTGTAAGTATTTTAAAAAATCTTTAAAATATGACACTGTCTTTAGGCTTTCGATTTAATAGTAGAAAATTGCCGGTGATATATTCAAAACAAATTTATTGTTTAAAAATACTTGTTGATTCACATAAAAGAATAATCATTTTATTGAAGGTACTAATTAAAGAAAAATGAGTTTTTACTGAATGATGATGCTGTTGGGCGCAACAGCGCCAGGTCCTCGTGGTGGGTCTGGACGTGGACACTCTCTCGCTCGAGACCATGGTGCGAGCCATGCTCTCCAGCGGAAGTAAGTGGGACTGCGCCGCCTCTCTCTGCGAGCAGGTTATGCTCTTAAAAGAGGCGGTGGGGCGGGTACGGAAAACTTTCCCACCCGAGTTCCGCAGTTGGTGCCTAGGCATCGGCGATATGTCTTCGCCGAAGACTATCGGCCTCCATGACCGTGGGCCTGAGGACGGCGAGAGGGCTACTCACTGTCCTTACAGAAGCAAGCCCATAACGGCAGCGTGACGTGAGAAGTTCACGCACGCCCTTAGAAGCGGGATCACACCCGAAACCCCCCAAAGACGCGGTATAGCCACCCGAACCGCCCCCTGGGCGAGGCCGCAATTGTGGCCGTAGGTCTGTTACAAGTCCTGGAACATCCTTCCGGGGGCTTACCCGGGGCTCCCAACCATAGGCTGTTGGGCGTTACGTGAGGTTTTTTAGTCGGTAGGAGTCCGGCATAGCACTCATGATGGATTTTATCTCACGTTAAAAAAAATAGTATTATTAGTATCTTTTTCTGCATTCAGTCTTTTCAAGAAGTGGAGGCACTGGCGAGTGCGTGTCCCTCTCGGAGACTTTGAAAGGATAAAGAGTGAAAAACTGGAAGATGAAAGCGTAAGGAGTATGTATGTAGGCTAAGTCAGTGAAAGGCTTGCAAACTCGAGCCTTTCCGACTTAGATGTGGATGAATGATGGAATATTATGAAAGAAAGTATAGTGGATAGAGCAAAAGAAGCATGTGGGAGTGGGAGTGCAAAGAAACATGAACATTCGAAAGGTGATGCCTGGTGGGATGCAGACGTTCAATCCTGCGTAGCAAGAAAAAAGAAAGCGTGTTTGGATTACGTCTCATCTCATCATCTTGCCAGGATTTGGGGTTGATGGTGCGCTGCTTCGTGCTGTGTAGTCTACATATGTGGGATGTACGGCATGTGTGCGGGTGGACGGCAGCCTGTCTCCCTGGTCTGACGTCAACATTGGCGTCAGAGAGGGTTGCGTGCTGTCAGCCCTGCTGTTTGTCCTGTACCTGGACGATTGTCTTAAGAGATCGATGAATGTTGGATTGCGAATGGGTGACTTACTTGTGAATGTGAACTGTTTACTGTATGCAGATGATGCCGTGCTCATAGCCGATTAGCCATCAGAACTACAGTCTCTAGTTACAGCGATGAAAGATGATAGTCTAATGAGAGGCTTACATTTGAACGCGACTAAAACGAAAGTGATGGTATTCGAAAGAGAAGAGGACAGAACGAATGCCAGGATAACTGTAAATGATGTAGTGCTGGAACAGGTGGATAAGTTTGTATATCTTGAATGTGCATTAAGCAGGGATGGACGGTACACCACTGATGTAGAAAGGAGGGTAACAGCGGGAAATAGAGTGAATGGAGCGTTAGGCAACTTTTAGGTACCAAAATCCTAAGTCAAAAGGCCCAGCTCGCAGTACACAGTGCGGTGCTGATACCTACGCTAATGTATGGAAGCGAGAGTTAGGTATGGCAGGAAACGCATGAAAGTAGAATAAACGCGGTCGAGATGCGTGCGCTACGCAAAATCTGCGGAGTAACGCTCGCAGATCGCGTTCGGAATGGAGATGTAAGAAAGAGAGTTGGTCTGGAAGAGAGTGTCGGTGTTAAAGTAAGGAAGGACATGCTACGATGGTTCGGGCATGTGGAGCGAATGGGAGATGAAAGAATGACAAAACAGATATACAACGTGAAAGTGAACGGACGTAGGAGTCGGGGAAGGCCACGACACACCTACCACGACCAAATTAATCGTGTGTTAGTTGAAGGTGGTGTCAAGAGCCGAAGGAACCGACGTGCATGCATGAAAAGAAAAATGAAAGTTGAAGAAGCAAATGAGGTGTGTATGGACCGTGCCGTGTGGTGCTCGGTTCTTTCTGCCTACCCCGCAAGGGATTTGGCGTGAAGGTAGATAGATAGATAGTATCTTTTTCATCATTGTTCTTTTACAGTAAAAAAGGATTATTCGTTCTTCATAATTCGCCTTGATGCGGTGGTGCATTCGGTAGTATAACCGATGGCCGTGCTGAGGCCCTGATTTGATTCTGGGGTCAGGCCGAATATTCGTGTGATCCACAAAATGATGTTTCGGAGTTTGGGTGCTCGATAGTCCGTTTGTTGAGGAAGGTTTATAACATTACACTTCAACGAATAGGAGCAACTATGAATAAAGTTTCGAAAACGGGAAAATTTATTCCTTTTGAGAGTATACGTTGCGTGCGCTAAGTAAATATAATTAAAGTTACATAAAAATTGTAAATTGCGAAATTGTTCATTTTAAAGTTCTATAAAAATTCTCCTCCTATTTTTATAAGTAGTATAAATATGGTCAATTTTCAAAAAAATAAAACCAAAATCCGAGTAAAACTATTCACACAAATATCTACTCCATTCTATTCATTGTTCGCCAGTGCGTTGTGATCCGCTACTTGCGTTACTATCATAATCTGTAACCGACTGACGCGGCGCCGCGTGAATGTGGCGCGCGATCTGTAGCAAAGGGGCGCGGGGGTAGCGGCAGTGAATCATGCGATTTGGTTAGGGTCAGGCAAGCTCTTAAGGGCCTTTTTCGAAAAGGCTTTCGATTTCGATCGATATGATACGTACGCCGAGGTCGACCTTACCAGTTAGCCCATTCACTCTCGCCCCATAAATCTGTTTTGTCAGTCTATTTTTATCCATCCTCTCCACGTGTCCGAACCTTCTGAAATGGTTGCCATGGAAACCAAATCTCAGGCTATATTTGCCGAGAACCCTGAAATTATGCTTCCGAAGGCGTACCCTGGTTTTAGTCGGTAGAACTTTTTGAAAATTTCCACACAAAAAAAAGTTAGTCCAGTCACGCCTTTTATCACCGTAGGGGTAGGCAGAGGCATATTTTATGCCCACATTTAACCTTCAGATTTAGTTCAACGTAAGCCGTATTGTCGTGTTGACTTGGCCAAGCGCAGGTTGTGACTGCCCGCTGTTGAAACTTTTCAAGCCGCTATAAAGACCTTCAACCACTGCCATTTTATTGGCAACCGGGACCAACGGCTTAGCGTGCCTTCGCTTCGAATTGCTCGCAAATATGGTATGGTCACCCATGCATGACCGGCCATAGTAAATGTTGCTTACTACAGTACCTAATCGTTTACAGAACACTGAGTCCGCGGGGCCACGAGTGCTTCTCTAACGTAGAACAGTGAAAGAATTTACAAATAGGTTCAGTAGTTTCGGAGTCTATTCGATGCAAACAAACAAACAAATCTTTCCTCTTTAGGTATAATATTAGTATAGCTGTTCACATTTTCGACCCTCAACAGTTTTTTACGGTTCCGTAGCCAAATGGCAAAATCGGAACCGTTATAGATTCGTCATGTCTGTCTGTCCGTCCGTATGTCACAGCCCTTTTTCTACGAAACTATAAGGCCCATGCTAATGAAACTTGGTAAATATATGTATTCTGTGAACTGCATTAAGATTTTCATATAAAACTACTTAGAAAAAAAGCAGTAAATTTTGGGGATCCCCATACTCAGAACTGAAACTCAATTTTTTTTCATCAAACCCACACGTGTCTCTCTGTAGATAGGTCTTTAAAAATGCTATCGAGATTCCTAACATCATTTTTTCTAAAGTAAATAGTTTGCGCAAGAGACACTTCCAAAGTGGAAAAAACTGAGTCCCCACCCCCTCTAACTTCTAAACTTAGAAAATGATCAAATCTAAAAATAAAATAAGATGTACATTGCCATAAAAACTATCAAGGAAAATTAGTTTGAACGAGATCTAGTCGGTATTTTTTTTTAATACGTCATAAACCCCAATTTTCGCCTAGAAAAATCACTACCACTGCGAACGTGTTAAAACATCAATGAAAGTTACAACGAACTACAAGAACTTTTATTTATGTTACTTGCTGCTACGGAACCCTTCATGGCCGGTTGTTTTGCTTGTATTTGAAGTACCTATAGATTAGTGTGTTGTTGATGATTTTTGGTAGGACGACGGAGCATTGTCCTAAATACTAATAAAAATAATAAATTGTGAAAACTTGTTATTGGATCTAAGTTGTTGACCTGTTGAATTGTAATAAATAATAGCTGTAAGTTTTCCAAAGCATAAATAAATAAATACCTCTGTGACATTTATTATTAAGCTATAGGTATTTATGTACAGTGAACGCGGCTCCATGGAAGCGTATTCCCGTTCCCGCGTCCACGTCCAACTTATTCCGTAGATAAAAACAGTCTATTCCTTTCCCATGACGTCTTTATCAAATTTCATGAGAATCGTTTCGGTAGTTCAGGCATAATTTTGTCATTTTTATTATTACCTAGGTACCTACCTACTGTTTCGCTCCTCTGGTTATAACTTCAAATAAATGAACTATAAGTATCTCTAACGGTGAAAATATTTTAAAATCGTACGAAGTGAAAACCAGCGTCCGGCTCGACTTTTCTATTAATTAACCTTTCTCTTGCATCACTCTATTTGTTGCTGAAATCCGTTGAATAGTTTAAAAAAGATCTAAGTGTTATTTTTTTTAACGTGAGGAAAATCCTACATAGACGCTATGCCGGACTCCTACCGACTAAAAACTACACGTATCCTACCTAACAGCCTACGGTTGGGAGCCCCGGGTAAGCCGTCGGAAGGATACCCCAGAAGATCTAAGCATACAGACAGGAAAAGCGATTGCATTTTATATATAAAGATATAGATTTTAAAGATACTCCTAGGGCGAAGGGTCGTTGCCCAAACATCCATGACTTTTATTTTACTTGTTCAAGACCTTTAAGATGCAAAATAATTAATTTTAAGTGGCTTTCACGAATTAAATCAAAGAAAGGCTATTCCTTGCGTTTGGGGAAACCGAGGCTGGGAGATCATTTCACAATCTAAGCGAGCGCGGAAGAAAATCCCTTCTGACCTAAACGTACTCGGACTCTCCGGACTTATACAATCAAATCGGCCCATGGCAGTCCATTGCCTCTCCCAATTCTCGCCACAACACCCGACGTAGTTTACTGAATGCTGCCCAGCCCAAGCGGATCCTTCTCGCTATTTCCTTATCCAGGTTATTCAGTGTTCAGTGTGATTTCCTGCCCTAGTAAGTGTATTCTAGGACAACCTCAAGCCTCGATCTTTTAACGAAGATTGGTCCCGGCATGACGTGCTCATTGAACATGACCTTGGTTTTATCCAAGTTAATGCCGAGGCCAACACGTCGAGACTCTCCATTGAAACTGTGCAGCATCCCTCTCAACTGTTCCAGCGTTTCCGCAGGTCAACGACGTCGCGTCGGCACACCGAAGGTGTGAGATGCGTTCATCCACACTGGGATCAGTGCAGCGACTTAAGGGACGAAATGAAATGACGAAATAGAGGTGCAAATGAAAGCGTTTTTTGTCTGCATAAATAGACGAAAATTATAGCCAAAAATAGATTTTTCATCTACAAGATGTGTGTCAAAAATGGTTTTGTTGTAAATTGTATATTAATTATACATAATGTGTAAGACGATCATAGAGTCAGCCCCAAATTTTTAGATGAATGCATTTTAAGGCTTTAATTTTTATTGACGCGAAAGAAAAAAATATGACAACATATAAAGAAAATATACTTACCTATAAATTGGTTTTCTTCGATTTTGAATAAGTATGCGTATTAGCTTATTACAAGTAAAATTAGCTATAAAATAGTACATTTCCTAACGTGAAGGACGCGCGTTTTGTATGGTCAAGGTCGTTAGCCCTACCAACGGCCTTAAAGACGCCCTCAAGCGCATTGGTGAAGAGTTTTAGGAACATTACATCGCCCTGTCTTACACCTCTGCGCAGTGCTATAGGATAGGACTGGTCCTCATATCCTCTAAGTGCAGGCTTAGACCATATATCACGGGACTAGCCTTAAGACCAAATGGTCATGTGCAATGGCAGAAAACAATGCTTAAGTAAGGCGCATCCTGTGGTTAGATGATCTAAGAGTGCAGGTCATGGTAGCTTCGTACAAGCATCTTAACACCCGATCTTGCACCTTTTACATTCAGTTCCTTTCCGCGACCCTCTTTAGGGATCAGTACCTTAAAAGGAAAAATGAAACCCATAAAGGAGTACTTTATTATCCGTCCGTCCGTCTGTCTATTTCTTATTCTTATTCTTATTCCATTTTTCAAGAATCTTTATCTCACAAAGGTGTAGGTATTGAGTTCAAATTAACATCATATAGATACTCAGTTCTACATTTCGACACTCTCAAGGAAATTAAAATTATTAAGATATTTTCCCATTGACCTAGAACTATGACATTAAAAGGCAAGTAAAGGCCTTCAACTTGACTTAACGACCGCTTTATTATAATGATGACCTGTACCTCTCAGCTACGCTCACCGAGGGCCAGCTCATAATTTCAGACATCCATAATATGGAGTATGTATTGACAGAGGGGAAAATCTCCTTAAAGCGCCTCCCCTCCCAATCAAAGTCATAGGCCGTGGTGCTTCAAGGTGGTCCTAGATATTTGGGAGACACGGAACGCCTGAGTTCGGTCTTATATTTGCAATAGGTACTGCTTAGAAAAGTGTTGTGTGTTAGAAAAGTGACAGACAGATTTAAAAGTACACATTATATTGATTGCGGGTCTTTTTCGCGTAAACATTTCAAACTTTGCTCTTTTTTTAAATGTAAAATGATCTGCTGTTTTTGAAAGCCGATGTTCTTGCATGTTGTCTAATTTATAATACGTCGTTGTTGTAGTTCTATTCTGTTATACACACACACACACACTATTTTTGGGCAATAATTTTAATGACTTTTGCGATTTCAAAAATGCCCAACGAGTTTTCACAGCATAGCTACAATATTTTTCTCAGCAGGTGTCGACGTCTTCGCAAATATTTGCTAAGTACCTACATAATTTAAACATAAGTTTGAGTTGACCCTCGGCCGGGCCGCGATAATGTTTAAATAAAATGTCAACAGCACAGTTTCTCTAATAGCTTTGTTTACTTTCTAATAATAAGTTGTGTCTGAACTGATAATTATATCTAGGTATTCAAAGTATTATACTTACTACTGTGAAAACTTTATACGCAATTAAGCGACATACCTACACAGTGTAAATACCCAGGGCCGTCTTAACCGAAGGTTCAGAGGCGCGGCCGCACTCGGGCGCGAAGCCCGAGGGGGCGCAGGCCGAGCTCTAAACATTAGTGACCGACCGAAGTTTCGGTTTCGGTTTCGGCCAGTTTCGGCCAAAAAATCGAGTTTCGGCCGCAGTTTCGGTTTCGGCCAAAATGGGCCGAACCTTTCGGCCGGGCCGAAACTCACGTGTTCATGAATTTTGAGTGTCTAGCTCTGCTCGCGACGTGCTCGCGCGATATATTACTAACCGAAGATTTAGAGATTTACACTTTACCTTTATTTAAACCACAAGCAATTACAATCATTTAGAAGTATTGGACAGTTACCCCTGCGGCCCTGTGTTATGTCTTAGACCTCATTTTTAGGATCCCGTTTTTACTTTTGGTTACTAAATCCTAAAGATCTAGGACATTACATAACCCTACCCTTTTGTTGTCGTGTTCCGTTCACTGTGTTGGTCGTCTGTCTGTCTGTCAGCAGGCTGTAACTCACCCACAGTGATAGTTAGACAGTTATTTTTTTACAGATGATGTATTTCTGTTGCCGCTATAGCAACCAATAATAAAATTGACGAAATAATAGTATTAAAGGGGGCCTCCCATACAACATACGTGACTTTTTTATAATAATAATAATAATAATCACTGACAGGACTATTGTAGCCAATAAGCCTGATATAGTGGTAATAGATCGACCAGAGCGCCTCGCAATAATCGTTGATATTACGGTTCCACATGACGAGAATCTCGTGAAAGAAAAAGATAAACAATTGAAATATTTGGACTTGGCTCACGAGGTTGTCGACATGTGGGATGTGGATTCAGCGATTATTGTTCCGATAGTCGTATCAGCACACGGTCTGATCGCCAAAAGCCTCGATCAACATCTTAAGAGGCTTGCGTTAGGCAGTTGGGTCAAGGGCTTGATGCAAAAGGCAGTTTTACTGAGCACGGCACGTATTGTGAGGCGATTCCTGTCTCTGGAGCCCTGACCACCGGTAGCTTGGTCCCTGTACCCGATGCCGGTGGGATACTATTTTTTTATATTTTTAAATGTATTTTTTATATAGGTATATTTAAAAATGTAAATTTATATGTGATATATTGTAATAAAGAGGAATAATAATAATAAATCTTTATTGTCAGGCAACATTAGAAAGTTACAGTTGGTATTAACTTATTCTACGGCCCATAAATAAATACCTTAAAACTAAAATACATATAAATATCTTAACCTAATTAAACCGTAATGACGTCGACGTGTCGCGTGACGTGGGGTTCCGTGTCGGCAGACGTCCTCTGAAGCGCCGGTACTTCACCCCTCTCGGCCAGAACTCAGGATCCATGAACGTGGAGATGCGATCTGTAGGCACCCTCACCACAAACGAGTTGAAGCTCACGTTACGATGAGAGTCCAGCTTCTCCACCCTCAAACCCAATCCGGTTTTCTTCTGCAGATAGTCTACCACGTCCACAACCTTCACGCTGAAGTGTACACGGGACACGTAGACCATCGTAGATGGAACCTCTGCGTGGAAACGCTGCTCTATAGATCTTGAAGCAGTTCCGCACTGGTTCTTGCAGGAGGGTTTCGTCTTCTTTTTCTTCACCACCAACGTGAAACCCTCCGCATCACAGGGCTCCTTTTGCGACGCCTTGACGGGCGCAGTGCTGCATTGAGTGACGCTGCTCTGCTTCCTCCTCTTTGTTTGAGCGGCTGTGGGGGTGCTGGCCGTTGCAGCTGCGTAGTCACATGGCTGAGGAGGTGACAACGTGACAGTCATCGGCATCTTCGCGGGGGAAGAGGTAGCGGCGGGGGCGGCTGGGCCCGCGCTCACGTTCGAGACACACGCTACGGCCACTGGACACTCGGGCGCATCAAATTGCGCTGACTCAAAACTGCACAACGACGCGTTTTGCGCGCCTCGCCGTACATTGACATTATCGGAGGCTGACCTACTAATTGAATTATTACTACGAAGTAACAATAATTCAGCTTGCAGCCCACTGATAGTTTTATCAGATGCCTCCAATTTAGCCAATACATCAGCAAGGCTAGACTTCACGAACGTGATGTCCTTGAGAAGTCTTGTCACGTCGACGTGATCGAATCCCACCGGTGGCGGCTTGTGCAGCTCCTTCGCGATGAAATCGGGCACGTCGTCAGAGTCGGTTTGTTTCAGCAGGGTGATCATGTCCTGGACACTTCGTTCCCCTCCATCCCTTCGGCGGGACGGCATCTGGGCAGTTTTGCCTACAGCTTGGAATAGCAACGCCTTTCCACTGCAAATCTCCTGCTCCTTGAAGTTCGATTTGCAGATCTGCATGATGCTGATCTCATCCATAGTGTCGATTGCATTCTGGATGAACGCCAGTAGCTCGTTCACGATGACCGCCTTATTGGTAGCCATCGCACGGCGTATGACAGCGACGCGTATGCGACGCGTATCGCGAATTAATTAAAATAAATTAATAACGAGACAGCATAAGTGTGGCGTGACCGTTTCCGAACGCGCATCACCTCGCACTCCGCACTCGCACTTTTTGCCGCTTTTCTTGTACGGAACCCTACGTGCGCGAGTCCGGCTCAGTCTTGTCCAGTTTTAGTTACACACTTCTGGAATGTAACCAAAACCGGCCAAGAGCTAGTAGCAGGGCACCGTGTGGTTTTAGTCGGTAGGAGTAGGCAATAGCATCTATGTGTAATTCCACACGAAAAAGAAGGAAACTCCTCTTTAGGTGGAGATATTTCTAAAATAAACACTTGAGAAGATTTATACCGTTGATTGATGGCACTTGGTGGAACTTGCTGCACCTATTGAAAAATTAACCGGCTAATTGCGAGTCGGACTCTCACACGGAGGGGTTAAAGCGGGACCCTATTAACGAGACATGAGGCCTAGCCATCCGCCTGTCTCTTAGTCACGAGCTTGTATCGCTGGAACCGCGCCAGATAGAGGCCTAAAATTTTCACTGATGATGTATTTCTGTTGCCGCTATTTTTTTTAACGTGAGGGAAATCCTACAGGGATGCTATCCTCCCTAACGTTGGTAGGACTCCGGTCCTACCGACTAAAAACACGTGTTGAGAGCCCCGAGTTTGCCCTAGGAATGATGCATGCTGCGGCCGCGTCTTTAGTTGTTATCCCGCTACTTGAGGGGGCCGTGCATGAATCTTACACTTCACGCTATCGTCTAGGGCCTTCTTCTATAAGGACGGTGAGCAGACGTCCTCAGGCCCCTGGTCATATATGCTGATAGTATAGGGCGCGCTGTCGCAGACTGTGCAACTTGGGTGGGAGAGTTCTGTCCCGCTTCCTCCCCAGCGCCGTCACTTTTAAGAGCATGACCTGTTCACAGGAAGAGGCCTATGGCCCCGCTCCAGCGCCTTCTTGCGCCATTAAACAATGAAGCAAGGGCCCTCGCTTCCAGGTCCTTTAGAGGGGTCCGGCTAGAAGACATGCCGCCTCAACTGAGATCATGCGGTATCCCCTTATCCTTACCCTGACAGCCATCGCCTTCTGCGGGCTGAGCAATCTAGCCGCATTGCTGGCCATCAGGATCTCCACCCATACGGGGGCTCCGCATGATCCTAAGGTACAGTCTCCTGCAGGGAGCGTTGGCTTCCCTGATATTGGGCAACAACCGCGAAAGTGCGGCTGATACCCCCTACCTCAGTTTTGGGACCGAACTTCGGAAGTGGTATCCGAAGTTACACCGGCTATCGAAAATAAGCTATCGAATACGAGCCCCGGATACGTCGTCGAGAGCTCGATGCCGATGCTGACGCCCCCTATATGTAAGCTGGATCCCGCAGGTGTCCTTCAGGGCTGCGTCTTGGTGCGTTGCTCCTCGCGCTGTAATTAGGGTGTCGTTATAACACGTTACGCACGTAACAGGTTACGCCGACACCTCTGAGCAACGGACCACGCAGCACTCAATCGTAACCGATGTTTCACAGAAGCGGTCCTAAGAACGATCCCTGTGAACACCGAACGACTCACCGACCCTGCCCTAGCTCGGGTAAGTTATAGCCCTCTCGGAAAGACAGGCCCCGACAATTCGACGGAGGTATTGAGGCATTCCATGGTAAATAAGCGCCTCCCAAACGCAGCTCCAGGGCAAGGTGTTGAAAGCGTTGGTGATTACAAAAGACACTGCCACCACCAACCAATTCACCATGTGCTGTTGCCGTCATAAAAAAAATTTCTACTAAAATCAGAAAAAAAACATCCGCACAAAAATGTAATTTTTGTGCGGATGTTTTTTTGTGTGTGCGGGAATCTGACTCGCACGTGGCTGGTTTTTTTTTTTTTCAATATGAACACGTGAGTTTCGGTTTCGGTTTCGGTTTCGGCCGAAACTGACCCTGGGGCCGAAAGTTCGGTTTCGGTTTCGGTTTCGGCCGGAAAACCAGTTTCGGTCGGACACTACTAAACATTTCGATATTTCCTTAATTAAATTTTAACTCATAAGTTCAATATTAACGCCATTCCCCCGTTTCGTACACTTACGTCAAATAAACACCTACATGCATAAATATATAGGCATCAACCAATAACGCCGTCTTCCACCATCTAAAGATGGCACGACCAGCTGCGATTCTCGACGTTCCTCATCGAGACGCAAATATGCCGTCTTGATGATACCCCGTACTTGTGTATATCATCAAGGAGCAATTTCGAGATAAATCTGCGCCAAGGCGTGCGCGTGTGCTGCGTGGTCCGTTGCTTGCTACGAGGGGTCGGCGTAACTTGTTACGCCGACCCCTCGTACACCTCGGCGCTGGAGCGGGGCCAAAGGCCCGCGGCTCGGGAAGTCGAGACCCAGCGGTCCCTGCTCCACCAGGAAACCGTGGAGACATGGAAGGTGCGACTTCAGCAACCAAAGGGGGGATTCGCCATAGTCGGCCTGTAAATACCAGACATAAAGATAACCTTGCTGGTCATCAGTGTAGACTGAAAAAAGTCAATAATTCCTTCCTGGGTAACTGTATACGTTTTTACAACAGGCTTCCAAACGAAATAAAAAGTATGCACTTAAATAAGTTTAAAAAGTGTATTAAAAGTAAATTGTACTGCAAGGGCTACTATACAATTGACAATTATTTGCTTGACAAAAAAGCCTGGAAATGATCTGCTTGCTCTACTGCATTCTCAAGCAATAGTTTGTGATTTTTAGCTTAAATTTTGTAATATAGAGCACCAAAAGAAAAGCCCGCCGAGTTTCTTGCCAGTTCTTCTCAAGCGGGCCGCGTTCCGAACTGGTGGTAGTGACTTTGTTTTGTATTCATTGACGTGTCGCAAGTGCATTAGGATTATGCGAAATAAATGTTTTTTAGGGTTTCGTAGCCAAATGGCAAAAACGGAACCCTTCTAGATTCGTCATGTCTGTCTGTCTGTCTGTCTGTCCGTCCGTGTGTCACGGCAACTTTTCGCCGAAACCATAAGGCCTATGCTATTGAAACTTGGTAACTAGATGTATTCTGTGAACCGCATTAAGATTCTTATATAAAACTAGAAAAAAAGCAGTAAATTTTGGGGGTCCCCATACTCAGAACTGAATCTAAAAAATTTTTTTTCATCTAACCCATACGTGTGGGGTATCTATAGCCCTTAACCACCTACCATACGTCTCACAGACGCAGCAGATATTTAAAACGTAAATATATCGGCGACCGAGTCGTTTGCGAACTCGTCCGTTCCTGTACCTTTTCCCCGTGTCCCTCAGTGCCGTGCAAACCACAATACATCAGTTTCGAATGCAAATCACCAATTTGCCGAGAATTTTCTAATAAGCTGTGCAATAATTGTCGTGAAAAACTATAAGTTTAGGGCTTGTAATTTTTTTCTATTTAATTTAATTTTCACCATTTTCTTTTTTTTGCAATAGTTGATTATTGAATCAGTAAAAAATTATAAAAGAAGTTCATATCCATGTGATTATTTTTTATAGATCTCATTTAGCAAATAACTTAGTTTTTAAGCAGATATTGTTGATTAATAGTAATTAAGACAAAATGCCTATAAAAATGATTCTCTTGTACCTTTACTAAAGAGTTTAATACTATCTTAAGTTGATTTTTTACTAAAAAATATACTTCAATAAACAAGATATTACTTTAAAGAACCATTTTACTCAGGGGTCTCATAGACGTATGGTAGGTGGTTGTGTGACAAAAAATTATGGTAGGTGGCTAAGGGATAGATAGGTTTTTTTCTAAAGTAAATAGTTTGCGCAAGAGACACTTCCAAAGTAAAAAAATGTGTGTCCCCCCCCCCCCCCTTGCGCAAGAGACACTTCCAAAGTGAAAAAATGTGTGTCCCCCCCCCCCCTCTAACTTCTAAACTAAGAGAATGATAAATCTCATCAAACCAATAGCTAGACCGCTGAATATTATAGCTGAAGTCGTTTTTAGGTACCTACGGAACTCTTCGTGTGCGAATCCTTTTTGCACTTAGCTGGCTTTTTTTGTTCCCGCCAAAACTCCTAACTTCTTCACGGACTTGCGAAAAATCTCACACAGTTATTAATAACTTTTTTACCGTAATGAATTTGGTTTATTTAGTGTGCAAAATTAGTGTGCAAGCCAGTATTTTTTTTAAATATTTAGATCAGAAAAAGGGAATATACAGATATCGATTTAAATACATGCCAAAAAATAATAGCATAGGGTCCCGAGGCGCAGCAGGAAAGTCTTTCCCGAACCACGAACAAAATTTTATTCGCAGTTCGCAATAGTCTTCTTTTTTAAAAGCAAAGCCATCAATAGTGTTTCCTGGTCAGTATATATTTTGTTAACGATGATACCAAAACGCCAACGAAATTGTGTCACGCTAGCGCGGCGTATACGCCGCGTATACGTCGCGTATACCTCGCGTCTACGCTGCGCATACGTCTATCGAACGCCTACGCAGTGTGAAGGAGCACTGACATTTCCGATTTTTAAAATGCCCAAGGAGTTTTCACACAGTTATTAATAACTTTTTTACCGTAATGAATTTGGTTTATTTTGGCTTTTTTTGTTCCCGCCAAAACTCCTAACTTCTTCACGGACTTGCGAAAAATCTCACACAGTTATTAATAGCTTTTTTACCGTATTATTGATATAGCCCTTAGACAATATTTACTAAAAGTTTTATAAACACAAGATTGATTAAGTACTTATACCTATTGTGATAATCTTCACTAGGAAATGTCAATATCGCGTACATATGTTAATAGCTACAGTCATCGATCAATTTATAACTTTGCCTTCCGAACTACGACCTTAGACCTACCACAGATATATTGAAAAACTTCACTTGTATGTAACCGGTTTCGTTTATGAGTTCGAAGTGTAATTATGATCTAAATAAGTAAATAGCTTTTGAGAATGCCGAAAGGCGAAATTGGTTAGGTATTACAATAATAAATGTTGTCGAACAGTAGGTACAAGTGAAGTTTTTCAATATGTGTAGCAAGTTCCATCAAGATTTAAGTGCCATCAATCGACAGTATCAACAATCTACCACAGATAATATAATACATAGTATTAGTCTAAGAATATAGACTCTCTAGTCTAAGTCTCTAGTCTAGTCTTAGTCTAAGAATTTAGACTGTCTAGTCTAAGAATATAGTTTACTCTATAATCTAAATTCTAAGGTATTAGTATTACCTACATTCTAATAGGCGGTGTGGAGCCCCTTCGACAGGAGAGACGCCTGTATAATGGTGTGTGCTCTGAGGAATTGTTTGATGTGATGCCCACGGCCACGTTCTATCATCGCACCACTCGCCACAGACAGGGTGACCATTAATTACTATTAAAGTTAACGGGATATTTACCTAGATACAGGATAGAAAAATATGGAACGACCTGCCTGTACATGTGTTTCCCTCATCTTACAATCCCGGGTTCTTCAAGAGGAGCGTGAAGAGGCACATCATAGGCCCGCCAACTTGAGGACCGCTGTCGAAAGTCTTACGGACTGTGACTACTGTGAGACTGGCTACCGATCGCTAGATGCGCCACGGCTTACCATCAGGCGGGTGGCGCCGTCTATTTGGCGAGCTAAATATAAAAAAAAAACAATGTATTTTTGAGCTTTTCCATTATTTCGGTACTATTGCAAGCGGAGCTGATCACGGAGGAACTCTATAAATAGGTACCTATAAGGTGATCATCTTCACACTTTGCGTCCGTAGCGCCCCGGATGCACGAAGGAAGGTCCGAACGGCCTTTCTTCCGCACACACTCCGATTGTGCGTCTACAGTTAGGTATGGGTTTCTTCAAAAGAGGTATCAGATGGGTTGCAGGGTCCCAGCAAAAGTGTAGCAAATCCCCCTGGTGTTGTAAACGTCCATAAGCTACGATGATAAAACACTTATTAAGTACCCACATTCTGAAACAAACATTGGCGGCTCACACAAATATTTGATTCGACCGGAGATTCGAACGCGAGACTAAATTATGAGAGGGCTACTGTACCGACGTCCTACAGCGAGGTGAATTTTTGAGGCAGTTCATGATTTCTGTGCAGTATAAATTGAAAATAATTGGTCCTAGAATAGAGCCTTGTGGAACGCCTCGTTTAATGAGCAAGGGGCGAGGTACAAGAGGTATCATTACTCAATGTTAGCTACACCAGCTGCCTGCTATTATCCAAGTAGCTCTGAAGCTATAATAAAGCTTTTTCATAAATTAATATAGATAAAAGCAGGTCCATATAGATGCTATCGAATGCGCGGGAAAAGTCTAACAATACTAAAACCGTGCACATGTCCTTATCTTGTGCGACCAATATGTTGTCAGTCACATCCTGCAGTGCAATAGGTGTGCCATTTTTTTCCTGTAACCTGATTGTAAGTCTGGTAAGATGTTATTTTTTTCCAGATAACCAGTGAGGTGCTTACATATTATTCTTTCTATTCTCAATAACTTCGTATAAACACATAAGCAGTTAGCTTGCTAGCTTAATAGTTAAAAATAGCTTATAGTTACATACCTACCTACAAATTTCGAGACCATGGTGCGATCCATGCTCTCCAGCGGGAGTAAGTGGGACTGCGCCGCCTCTTTCTGCGAGCAGGTCATGCTCGTGAAAGAGGCGGCGGGCGGGTAGGGGGAAGCGGGCGGCGGGAGAAAACTCTCCCCCCCGAGTTCCGCAGTTGGGACGCTGTTCGAAATTGTGTTCGGAACTTATAGTTACTAAGTACATAGGTACATAAATATATCATATTATAAAGATAATAAAATCTACATCATATTTATATAAAAATAAAAATGATGATAAATACCTTACAAATATAAAATATACTAGCTGATGCCCGCAGCTTCGCCCGCGTCAATTTTCATTCCCGTAGGAACTTATTCCCGGGATAAAAAGTAGCCTATGTGTTATTCCAGACTATAATGTATCCCTGTACCAAATTTCAGCAAGATCCGTTCAGCCGTTCGAACGTGAAAGAGTAACAAACATCCACACTCACAAACATTCGCATTCGCAATTTAGTAAGATAGATACATTATTTAATAGATATAACTATAAATATATAGGTATAAATAAATACAAACAGGAGAATAATATTAAAGATCTGCCTATGGAACCCTATAAAGTTGACGTACTCTGTTTTTAAACGAAAAACGGTCGGTCAATGTTCTAATTTCGAGAGGAAGGGCATTCCTCTTTTCCATTTTTCTCACTTAAAATTTGAATACAATGTGACCTACTCGTGAGAAACACTGCAATGTCAAAGTACACATTATCCAAAAATCTTACAGATCCGAAATTATACCCTCCGTCTCGGCTTGCCCGTATCCTTGCGACCAAATATTTTACCGCCTTTATTTTCGTTTTCTTATGATTAGGACCTGAAACTATTAAAATCGAGGTTTAATTTGAAAATTAATATAATTTACGGCAAAACACACGGTCCCGCGACAAAGGCATCCATCCCCAGCCCCAGCTTTCTCCAGGTCGCGTAATCGCGATTCATATGACAGGTAGACGTCCAACCCTACGTTTGCCGAGTCGCGGTCTCCACTCTTGAACTAGTTTGCTCGGCATCGGTTCTTCTACAGATATGGTCAGTGCACGCCACTTTAATGTGCGTGCACTGACCATAAATCTAATTCTGTGAGCTATTGTCTATCACTTTAGTTCTCTGCTAGATAACCTCATTTCGGAGTTTATCCCTCAGAGATACCTACTCCAAGCATAGCCCGTTCCATAGCTCGTTGCGCAACTTTGAGGCATAGGACCCCACTGTTAGTTTCCAGTTTCCACATTTTGGTGCCGTAAGTTCATGCCGCACCGCGCATGAGGTGTCTGCCGTGCAAGAAGCAGCGCAGATTCGTCCCTGCGTCACAAAAAACAATGTATAGCCCGTTCGCTCTAAGTTGGCGCTGGCGTAGAGGCGTAGTCGTAGTACGGGAGGCGAACGGCAAATTTGGAGCGAACGGACCTAGTTTTGATGTGTATTGGGACTCCTTTAAATAATGTTCTTACCTTTGGGACGTCTCCACGATGTAGAAGTAGGTACTTGCTGGACGCGTTTCGACTTGGTGCACTTCACAAAACGGTAGTTCGAGAGTGTGTCACGGGCGCAGTCAGGGTTCTCAAGGCAGTATTTATTTTTTCATAAATACCTACGTAACGTAAACGCACCTATTACCGCCAGTTTAAGCGGCGTTGAGATTGATGTCCAAAAAATAAGCACATTCTTAATATGTGGCGTCAACAAAAATAGTTTTTCAAGTACTGAAACTATCGTACTTTTCAGTCATGTATAGATACAGTATATAAAAAATTACTTAATAAATTAAATATGGATTAAAAGAAAAAAGGGGCCATGTCCCTATTACCGATCCAAAATATAGGGCGTGTGCCTAATACCGTTTATGAGACACCTAATACCGACCACTAAATAAATGGAACAGTTAAGGTTAAATAAAAATGCGCGTGTAGGTATGTTGAGCTATTTATAAAATTTAGATGGTTTGTAATTCTTCAATAAGGCTTTATCGCCCTTTTTGAAGAAGAGAACCACCACACTCCTGTTCCATACCTGTGGCTTTTTACACTCGAGTATGACGGAGTTCAATAACTTCTGTATGTCCTTAAGAACCGGTTTGCCACCTGCCATTAGAAGCTTTGCAGTATATTTCCGTCGTCTCCTGGTACCTTGCTGTTTTAAAGCTGCTTCAGGCCCATACTAATCTCGCACAGGCTGACGTTTGGGATATCTTCGGTAAAGTGCTGAGTCGATCTGGATCTCTGGACTTTAACATGATTCTAAACGGGTTTCTTTGCAAATGTGTGTACCTTTTTTTTTTTTGGCTGACGGCCGCGATTGTGGCGAATCCCCCCTTTGGTTGCTCAAGTCGCACCTTCCATGTCTCCCCGGTTTCCTGGTGGAGCAGGGTCCGCTGGGCCTCGATTTCTCGAGACGCAGGCCTTTGGCCCCGCTCCAGCGCCTCCTTACGCCATCTGAACAGTGACGCAAGGGCTCTCGCTTCCAGGTCCCATGGAGGGGTCCCGGCCAGGAGACATGCCGCCTCACCGGAAATCGTGCGGTATCCTCTTATCACCCTGACGGCCATAACTCTCTGCGGGCTCAGCAGTCTAGCCACATTGCTCGCCGTCAGGGTCTCCGCCCATACGGGAGCCCCGTACAGGGCCATGCTTCGCACGATCCCCAGGTACAGTCTCCTGTAGGGAGCGTTGGGTCCCCTGATGTTGGGCATCAGCCGCGCGAGTGCGGCAGATGCTCCCCTCAGTTTCGGGACCAAACTTCGGAAGTGACGTCCGAAGTTCCACCGGCCATCGAGTACGAGCCCCAAATACTTCATCGAGGGCTCGATGCCGATGCTGACGCCCCCTACCTGTAGGCTGGATCCCGCAGGTGGCCCCATCCGAGGTCCGTGGAAGCACAGAGCCTCGGATTTGTGAAGGGCGACCTCGAGACCCAGCCGCCGAATCCGACCCACGACCTGAGCAACCCCTGCCGTGGCCTTAAGTGCTGCGGCACGGTGCGTTGCTCCCCGCGCCGTAACGAGGGTGTCGTCGGCGTAACACGTTACGCCGACCCCTCTGAGCAACGGACCACGCAGCACCCAGTCGTAACCGATGTTCCACAGGAGCGGCCCTAAAACCGATCCCTGTGGAACACCGCACGACACATCTCGCCGACCTGGCCCTAGCCAGCTCGGGTAAGTTATGGCTCTCTCGGAGAGATAAGCCCTGACAATTCGACGGAGGTAGGGAGGCACTCCATGATAGATAAGCGCCTCCCTGACGCAGCTCCAGGGCAAGGTGTTGAATGCGTTGGCGATGTCAAGAGACACCGCCACCACCACCTCACCCTGTGAGACTGCTTCCTCCGTCAGGCCTCTAATGCGCATGATCGCGTCCACGGTGGAGCGTCCCTGACGGAAGCCAAACTGGCTATCCGCCAGATCAGGCCCCACGCGTGTGAGGTGCCCGACGAGGCGTTGTGCAATAATGCGCTCAAAGAGCTTGCACACCTCGTCGAGCAACACGATCGGCCGGTACCCTGATGGGGAGTTTGCCGGCCGCCCCGCCTTTCGAATCAAGACCAGTTTTCCTGTCTTCCAGACCTTGGGAAACTGGCCTTTCTCGAGGCATGCGCTAAAGAGCCCAACTAGTCGAGGCCCAAGCTCCTCGAGAGCCAGGACCCACGCCCGGCCTGGAATGCCGTCGGGTCCAGGGGCGGTGTTTCAGCGGGATTTAAGCCGCAGTATAGCCGCCCCTAACTCACCCTCGGTGACCACGGGCACGTCGTTCTTGCTGCCTTCCGCGTTGGGCGCCTGAGACGGAGCCATGCGCGGAGGAATGTGTTCCTCCGCTCTCGACGGGAACAAGGAGTTCAGGACCCCCTCCAGCCGCTCCGGCTGGAGACTCTGGGTCAGTGGGGGCACCTTAGGGCGTAATTTGCCCCTTACCATAAGGTACGGGCGCCCCCACGGGTCTCGCTCCAGAGTCTCCATCAGCTTTTCGCGGCTCAATTTTTTGGACCGGTTGATGGCCGTCTGGAGAGCCCTTTTGGCCTCCCGGTACCCATCATAGAGCTCCGTCTCTCGGGCTGCCGCATCATCTGGGCGACGATGTCTCCGGCGGAACCTGATGTACCGGCGGCGCGCGGTAACGCAATCCGCGCGCAACTGTGCGATTTCCGGCGTCCACCAGTACACCTGTTTCCTCGCCGGTCTGGGCCTAGCCCTGGGCATCGCCGTATCGCAGATGTGCGACATGGCTCTCCCGAACCACTTCACCTCGGTATCAACATCGGCAGGCCTGTCCGCTATCGGAATCCAGGCCTGCACGATGGCCGCCTCCAGGAGAGCCTCCCGATCAAGGCGATGGAGTGCCCAACGCGGTTCCGGGGGATTCGCGATTGCTGGCGGCAGGTTAGGTGGAGGGGAGACGTCGAACCGAATATATCGGTGATCCGACGACGTCTCCTCCTCCTCCACCACACGCCATCCCTGGACACGGCGGGCGAGCTCAGGGGTCGCAAACGAAACGTCTATGACCGAGCTGAGCCCCCGCCGCGTCCAGGTTGCGACATTCCCCCGGTTCAGGATGACTAGGCCACGAGTTGTGACCCAATCCTCCAGTATCCTCCCCCTGTCTCTGATTTCCCGGGAGCCCCAAGCCTGTGACCAGGCATTGAAGTCTCCCAGGACCAGGACAGGAAATGTGTGTACCTAACTGTTCATAGAAGCTTTCAACCTCGTTCAGTATCTTAGGCAAAGAAGACTGTCGCCGGTTTTTAATTTTGACAGCTGACTCAGCCCTATAGACCGATTCCTTAAAAATACTTAGACCCTTTATTGTGGTCTGTGTTGTAGTGTCACAGGACGGTTTTCAAAGATATAGAGATCAGTCTATTGAGCCGCTTGTATCTACATATCATCCGGCCTCTGTAGTGCCATTCCATGTCTCTCCTCCATGAGCCCGAACGCAGATTGAGATAACTTCTTAGTTCTTTTTATTATCATTTATTTATAAATAGAATTAACAATTTTTGTGCAGCATCCCTTGCTGTACTTGGAACTGACTATAAGGAACGACGAACGACTACGGAGTTCGTTGTAAATGTAAAAGTAGATCGGTAATAGGTATTATTAAAGGAAATCGTATAACCTATTACCGACCCAATGGAATGTGTATGAATTGGGTAAATACATGTGGTTTTTGTACATTTGTATGATTCTAAATAGTGTGGTTGCTATAAATATTTAATAATAATGATATTGTAACTATAAAAATACAATATTTATAAATTACACCTCCTTTATTCAACAAAATATTTACTTAAGAGCAAAGTTTCTTTTAAGGCTACTAAGGCTCTTAAATAATATGGCGTTAATAGCTCAAATGCAAGTTAACATATTAAGGAACTGAGTTAGTATAGCCTCCTGCCTATTAATTGACGTATTTTAGCAAAAATCATGACACACGAAAGATACGAAAAGTTCTTATCAGCGACATGGGTCGTTAATAGGAACAAAATTGTGATTTTTGGTCCTATTACCGCCTATTTTTAATATTGAATTTTAAGCAAAATAAAAGAGTATCTCATTAAAATTTATTATTATTTGTGTTCCTGAAAGTATACAAAATGCATAAAAAGAACTAGAAGTTGCATTAAAATGCTTTAGGATATAATATTCTGCTAAGAAAGAAGCAAGAGAACTTAAGTCATCGGAGACGCCACACTATGGAAAATGCACTATCGCCGGCAGTCACGGAAGAAATGGGCAATAATTCTTTAAATCATTGAGTTACGCACCCAAAATAGACATGAATAATTGCAATACAAATATATCTACATTTTTCCAAAAGTAACCACTTGTGTAACTTTAACACATCACATTATAATGATAGTTTTCTGAATAGGGCGGTAATGAGCGCGGATTTTAAGGGGTCGTTATTAGGTGCGTTTACGTTAATCATTTTTTTCCTAGAATAAATACAATTTTATCGTGATGTGTGTTTAGTTAATAACTTTGGCGGGAAACCGGCATTTACTCTGCGCATAGACTGTCCACAAGTATAGAATTATTAGCTGTTAGGCTGTATGTAATTGTATCCTATGCGTTTAGAAAAAAACAACAAATAAATTGCATGTCCTCCACTGTTATTATCTCAAGCTATTACATTGCTATTACCATTAGGAGGTTAGTGATTCATGTTAAAAATCTAAGTAGTAAGTATCTACTTAACTAAATAAAAAAAAATAGTGCATTTTTTTGGACCCTCCATGCGCAAATCCGAGTAGAAATTGACCGGTTTATTGAGTTTTGTAACAAAAGGGACCCTATTCGTGAGACTTCGCCGTCCGTCTGTCGGTCTGTCTGTCCACCACGAGGTTGTATCTCAGGAACCGTGATACCTAGAGAGCTGGAAAAGAGAGATGATGGAATGTTATTTCCACACAAATGCAATCGAAAATCAGAATAAAATTATGGAGGTCTCCATAATTGAAAGGTCTCCATGCAAGAAACATTGTTTCTGCCATTTGTTGGTACCCTCCATGCGTGAAACCGACTTGCACTAGATCAGTTATCAAATTAGTCACATGTCTTTTTTAAATTTTTTATTTATAATCTATTCATTCACACTTTCGAAATAGGCTTGATGCTAGAACCAGGAGTTAACGTTACCCAGTTGTAAGTAATCAGTAATACTGTCACGAATTATTGACGAGATTGATAAGTTTGACCATCAACTGTCCACATTTGCCTGCCGTGAATTAAAAACACATTATGCAATTATAATTTATTAGGTGCGGAGAGGTTCGCCCAAGACTATTGGCCTCAATGACCGGGCGTGAAAACAGCGAGGGATTTTTTACTTGAGGGAAAATCCTGCATAGATGTTATGCCGGACTCCTACTGACTAAAAAACCTTACCACGTATCTTGCCCAACAGCCTACGGTTGGGAGCTCCGGGTTAAGCCCTCGGAAGGATACATCAGGAAGCCGGCGAAGGCGGCTGCTCGCCATCCTTGCAGAAGCAGGCCCAAGACGAAAGCGTGACTTGAGAGTTTCACGTACGCCTCACGTCCCAAAGAGCAGCATAACACCAGAGTTTCGCTAAGTTAAGTGATAGACACAATATGAACACTAGAAATAAAAATAACCTTGCTGTTTTTCATAGCAGATTGTACAAAACCAGTAATTCTACATGGGTTACTGTATACGCTTTTACAACAGGCTACCAGACGAAATTAAAAGTATGTCCCTTAATAAGTTTAAAAGATTTGTAAAAGGTAAATTGTACTGCAGGGGCTAATATACAATCAATGATTATTTGTTGGATAAGGAAGCCTGAAAATGACCTGCTTTGCTGGATTCTCAGAAAACTTGTTTAAATGCATAGTTTTTATAGATTCTTTAAAATTGTAAATACTTAGGGCAAAAAAAGAATAACCCGCTGAGATTCTTGCCAGTTGTTCTCAGGTGGGTCGCGTTGTGAACCGGTGGTAGAGTTTTGTTTTATATTCTGGACATTTTACAAGCGCATCTGTATAATGCCTAAGTGAAATAAATAAAATATAGCGTATGTTCACTGCGAATTTTTCAAATCGGTCCAGTAGTTCCGGAGCCTATTCGTTACAAACAAACAAAAAAACAAATCCTTCCTCTTTATAATATTAGTATAGAAGTATAGATAGCGTCTCTGGCTGCATTCTACTGAATCCATCACGGTGAGTGTTCTGAAAAGCTCTTCAACTGTCAACAGTTTCCATTTCGATCCCGTAGAACGCGTGCTGGGGAGAGTTGCCACTCATATCTATACAGTGGGACATCCTTCCGAGGGCTTACCCGGGGCTCCCAACCATAGGCTGTTGGCCGTTACGTGAGGTTTTTTAGTCGGTAGGAGTCCGGCATAGCATCCCTGAAGGATTTTCCTTCACGTTAAAAAATGAAGCGCTCGTGGCCCCGCGGACTCAGTGTTCTGTAAACGATCACTGCAGTAAGCAACTTTCACTCTGGCCGGTCCATGGATGGGTGACCATCCATGTGATCACTTTGTGACATTTATTTGAGCGTTTCCGTGCTTCGGAAGGCACGTTAAGCCGTTGGTCCCGGTTGCCAGTAAAATGGCAGTCGTTAAGCTAAGTTGAAGGCTTTATTTCAACAGCAGGCAGTCACAACCTGCGCCTGTCCATTTAAACACGGCAATACGGCTCACCACCTATTACGTGGGACAAATTATACAAAGGTGAAATGTGGGCATATAATATGCCTCTGCCTACCCCTTCGGGGATAAAGGCGTGACCATATGTATGTATGTATGTATGTTAAAAAATAAACAAATCTATACAGTGGACAGAATCTTTGCCAGAATCGAGCGATTCTAAAGGTTGTTTCTCTGTCGAGACATAGGCACTTCATTTGGAACGCTCTTCCATCGCACGTTTTATTCTCCGACTACAACCCTGGGGTCTTCAAGAGGAGCGTGAAGAGGCATGGCATCTTGCCGTCTTCTGGATCTGTGACCATCATGACACTTGATAGCACCATTGCTTGCCTCTCAGAAAGGCGGCTATTTTTTAACAAGTTAAAAGTGAAAGTTGATCTTAAGTCGCAGTGGGTGGGCATGTGGAGCTGACGGTCGATGAGATTGAAAGGCTGTCCACGTTCCGGCAAACGCAGAGTGGGTAGACCTCAGGCAAGGTGGACAGATGACCTCAGAAGGTCTCAGGAGCCTGCTGGACGCGGGCAGCCCAAATCTGAACATTGTGGCGATCCTTGGGGGAGGCCTAAGTCCAGTAATGCGCGTTGAATCGGTTGAGATGATGGCGAAATCCCTAGTTATATTAATATTATAAATGTGAAAGTAACTCTGTCTGTCTTTCTATCTGTCTGTCTGTCTATTACGCTTTCACGCCTAAAAGTCTGGAGCATATTCAGAGGCATGTTATTTGCCCACATTTACCTTATAGATTCTTGTCTCACGTAATATATGGTGAGCCGTATTGCCGTGTTGATATGGACATAACATATTTTTGAACATCAGACTCCAGGGTTGAGAGATCCTAAAAACAACCGAGACTTTACGCTTTCATGACGATGGGACATGACGCTAAGATAGGTGTCAGTCAATTGTGTTTAATATTCCAAAAGTATTTTGTAAGTGGTACTTATTTTGTACAATCTTCCTCGACATAAATCAGTATGTGTATCTAATACTAATGTTTTTTTTTCTATTTCATTAGTGCGTAACATAGGGTTGTCAATAAAAAAACTTGCTTACTTCGGAGTTTATCCCTCAAAGACACTTTAGCGAGCTTCATAGATTGTTGCTGGAATTTGAGGGTACCTACTAAGAATAATTTGACTTTTTAACTTATAAACGAACCAGAAACCGGTATACTTAATTTCATGATGCTAACTTTGAAGATGACGAATTTCCATACAACTGTTTATACCTTATTTTACTTCCTTAATGGTGGAATTTCCAAAAATCCTTTCTTATTACTTACCTAGTTAGTAAAAGGTATCTTCTGTCAAAATTTCATCATTCTAGGTCCAGGGGATTTCGTCTCCACGTTGATGAGTCAGTCAGTCCCTTTCTCTCTTTGTATAATTGTATAGATAAATCTTGTTTATTTATAATTAGATGGTGATATTGGCTCCACCTGCGTGGTATAGGTAGGTAGGACCTGTTCCGGAGATATGTGTTATATACTATTTATCCCTGTACCAAAGTTCAGACGTTAAAGAGTGTGACAGAGTAACAAAAATTATGATGTACTAGGTACCTATTAGTCATTCGGTCATAAAGAATTTCGACAACCCTATCGTTATGATAACGAAACGGTGCGTAGTAAATCCTTCAACATTAATTAGGGATGCGACACAGCGCGTACTGCGTATGCGTATACCCATAATAAATTTAACTTTAAATTTGCACTAAATTGACAGCATGAAATAAATGGAAGCATCGTATAATTAAACCTCTATGGTGTAAGGGGCCCCGCATATATCTTAGGGTCCAAAATTTCAAATCAACCATGGTTATGAGTATTGCTTCTGTTTGTACCTACCTACTATCCGAGAACGCCGAAAAATGAAGCTGGATTGGGCACACACTTCGAAGGGACCGGGACCATATACCAAGGCAAGCCCTAGACTGGAACCCCCAAAAAAAGCGCAAATTGGCCGTCCGTAACAGACATGGCGACGGAGTGTCATTGCAGAGGTGGAAGGCATTGGGAAGACATGGAGCGAAACAAAACGCGAAGCTCAAGACAAACAGGGATGGCGATGCACTGTGGATGTCCTCTGCCCCATCTAGGGGCCATAGGACCTTAAATGAGTAAGTGAAGTGACTATCCGAGAACTTAACCAGGGCTCCCGGCCGCCGAGGTCAGGGGTAGGTATAGTCCAATCCTGCCCGATCTGGCAATAATGTAAACATGTCATGTTTTGACAATCGTTGTCTAAGACAGATGAGTAGAAAAATATAATATGACAAATCATTGAATTTTTTATTATTCTGAGTAGGTATTTTAAATAAAAATAAACTATCATAAAGATTGGTGTAGAGTTGATTGTAAAAACTTTGTATGACTCCTGGATACTGGAATATAATCAGGGTGAATACTCAATTGCAAGTAACTATGGATATAGGTAGATATAGGATCAAATGTGTTTGTTTACATTTTTGCGCAAAGCTATTGAAATGAAATACAGGGCAGTGGTTTTAGTCGGTAACAGTCATCCTTATGGTGTTTACGCACTTAAAAAAATGGGCTTATCATTTGTTGCCCTGCTCGTTATTTTTTTGGGATACGTGCTTAGGTACCTCGGGAATTTTAATTACTTTGTTGCTTGGTGTTTGTGATCAACAAACTGCTCGAGAATTAGCCCCTTTTCACACGTACCGGTTGCCGCGTAGCCGGTGCGGTCGCGGTAACCGGCGACGAATGTATGACCCAGTGATGGGCGTAATTAATTACAAAAGTAATTCAATTAATAATTGAATTACAATGTAATTAAGTTACAATGTAATCTAATTACTCAGTAATTAATTACTTTGTAATTTAAATACTTTGGATGTTCCGGTTAATTAGTTTCTAAGTAACTAGTTGCAAAGTAATTAGATTACTTTATAACTAGTTACTTTGTAATTCATTACTTTGTAATTATCATACATTCAAGCAAATCAATACCACAGCCGGCAATCCAATATGGCCGCCGCGCCGCCGTTGTAAAAGTTCATTTTGGGTATCGTATAAGGGGTATTTTGGTATGCTTAGTACGAATTTCGGGTTAATTTAGCAATCCAATATGGCCGCCGCGCCATCGTTGTAAAAGTTCATGTTGGGTATCGTATAAGGGGTATTTTGGTATGCTGAGTACGAATTTCGGGTTAATTTTGCAATCCAATATGGTAACCGCGCCGCCGTTATAAAATTTCAAGTTAGGTATCGTATATGGGGTATTTTGGTACGCTGAGTACGAATTTCGCGTTAATTTAGCAATCCAATATGGCCGCCGCGACACTGTTGTAAAAGTTCATGTTGGGTATCGTATAAGGGGTATTTTGGTATGCTGAGTACGAATTTCGGGTTAATTTAGCAATCCAATATGGCCGCCGCGTCGCCGTTGTAAAAGTTCATGTTGGGTATCGTATAAGGGGTATTTTGGTATGCTGAGTACGAATTTCGGGTTAATTTAGCAATCCAATATGGTCACCGCGCCGCCGTTATAAAATTTCAAGTTGGGTATCGTATATGGGGTATTTTGGTACGCTGAGTACGAATTTCGGGTTAATTTAGCAATCCAATGTGGCCGCCGCGCCATCGTTGTAAAAGTTCATGTTGGGTATCGTATAAGGGGTATTTTGGTATGCTGAGTACGAATTTCGGGTTAATTTTGCAATCCCAGGGGCGTAGGATCCATAGAAGCCGATTCCCGCTGGCTTCCCCTTCAGAACTGACAGCAAGGTGAAGTTACATCATTACTAAATCTCGGTCAGTAGATAAGATGATAAAATTTTCTTCTCAACGAAAAACCCCTGCTGCAAAATACATAGCAATGTGCAATATTGTGCATCGCTCAGTTCAGTCAAAGTTCAGTGAACTCCAAAAACACGATCATGGAATATGAGAAATAAGCCGGATTGCTGAATATTTGCGTCCCTTTCGTTAATAATACGCAAATGTCGGTTTCTCTCTCTACGTTCCGAGTGTTTCGAAAGATTATACTTGCGAATCTCCATCGTTCGGCCAGCGATCGGGCCTCGTTCTAAATCCACTCGGAAATAGCTTAATACGAGACGGAGAAAAATCGTCAATAATAAAGTAAAGTCAATAAACGTACTAAAATTTACTGTTGACGAAATAAAATCACTCATAGAGTCTAATTATATGTATTTTCATACAACGTAATTATATAATGATATTTACGACGCAATCATTTGGAATTTTCAATAACTAAATAAAATTAATGAATTAAGTACGCTCGTCGAACATTCTTTATGCACACTAGCGCCGCTTTCGAATATTTTGAACTTTTATTTACTACTTTATATTTTCTCTAAACAATGCAGCAGTGCACTCCCAGAATTATTGAATAATTAGTTTGTTGGTCGTTTTTTTGCTGTTTATTGGTTAATTATAATTAGTTAGTGATAAATAGCATGGTGTATTGGTGAGTGGAATAGTGCGTGCAGTACTGTATAAGTATATAAGCTGTAAATAGATATGTAATTACGTATAGTTTACATTTTGCTTTGTTTTAATACCTACTAAGAATCTAGGTTGTTCGTATGCGTAATGGCGACGTTAATACATATAGATTGTTGTTTAATAGATTTTTTGTTATCTGAGGAAACATCTTTTACTAAATTAAGTTTTGAGAATAAAAAATATGTAATTCAATTGTGACTATAGATTATAAAAGAAAAGACTGCTCCTATAAACATTTTTTTCATAGTTCGTTTTATGATAAATATACTTGGATGACAGGTTCTTGTAAACTCAATAAACTTTACTGTTTCCAATGTTAATTATTTTCCGATTCTAGTAGCGTTTGGAGTCGTACAGGGTTTACGGACATCAATAATATAGGAAATTCGACGAAAAAACATGTTCTGACTGAAAAACACATTCGTAGTTGTTTAAGCTTTCATGACTTGGCAATAGCAGAATTGAGACATTTTTGAATAATAATTTTGAAGTACACAATAGGAAGGTTGATCGCAATTAAGATGTTTCATAGATACTGTAGTTTTGTTAGGTAAACAGGAATTAGCGTTCCGCGGCCACGATGAGAGCTCCGGGTCGAATAACCGCGGTAATTATATTGAAATATTGCAATATTTAAGTGCGTATGATGCTGTATTGGAGTCACATATGGAACAATGTTCTTCAATGCATAACCCCGTGTTTTCTGGACATCTACATGTACCTAGGTAAGATTTTTTTTACTAGCTTCCGGTTCAGGTATACCCGAAGGGGTAGGCAGAGGCATATTATATGCCCACATTTCACCTTTTTATAATATGTCCCACGTAATACGTTGTGAGCCGTATTGCCGTGTTTAAATGGACAGGCGCAGGTTGTGATGCCTGCTGTTGAAATAAAGCCTTCAACTTGGTTTAACGACTGCCATTTTACTGGCAACCGGGACCAACGGCTTAACGTGCCTTCCGAAGCACGGAAACGCTCAAATAAATGTCACAAAGTGATCACATGGATGGTCACCCATCCATGGACCGGCCATAGTGAAAGTTGCTTACTGCAGTGATCGTTTACAGAACACTGAGTCCGCGGGGCCACGAGCGCTACTAGCTTCCCTTTTGAAAATAACCAGCCCTCGCCACTGTGCAATCCAATATGGTCACCGCGCCGCCGTTATAAAATTTCAAGTTGGGTATCGTATACGGGGTATTTTGGTACGCTGAGTACGAATTTCGGGTTAATTTAGCAATCCAATATGGCCGCCGCGCCACTGTTGTAAAAGTTCATGTTGGGTATCGTATAAGGGGTATTTTGGTATGCTGAGTACGAATTTCGGGTTAATTTAGCAATCCAATATGGCCGCCGCGCCGCCGTTGTAAAAGTTCATGTTGGGTATCGTATAAGGGGTATTTTGGTATGCTGAGTACGAATTTCGGGTTAATTTAGCAATCCAATATGGCCGCCGCGCCGCCGTTGTAAAAGTTCATGTTGGGTATCGTATAAGGGGTATTTTGGTATGCTGAGTACGAATTTCGGGTTAATTTAGCAATCCAATATGGCCGCCGCGCCACCGTTGTAAAAGTTCATGTTGGGTATCGTATAAGGGGTATTTTGGTATGCTGAGTACGAATTTCGGGTTAATTTAGCAATCCAATATGGCCGCCGCGCCATCGTTGTAAAAGTTCATGTTGGGTATCGTATAAGGGGTATTTTGGTATGCTGAGTACGAATTTCGGGTTAATTTAGCAATCCAATATGGCCGCCGCGCCATCGTTGTAAAAGTTCATGTTGGGTATCGTATAAGGGGTAATTTGGTATGCTGAGTACGAATTTCGGGTTAATTTTGCAATCCAATATGGTCACCGCGCCGCCGTTATAAAATTTCATGTTGGGTATCGTATAAGGGGTATTTTGGTATGCTGAGTACGAATTTCGGGTTAATTTAGCAATCCAATGTGGCCGCCGCGCCATCGTTGTAAAAGTTCGTGTTGGGTATCGTATAAGGGGTATTTTGGTATGCTGAGTACGAATCACATGATAATTTTGCAATCCAATATGGCCGCCGCGCCGTAGTCACAAAATTTCATGATGGGTATCGTTTAAGGGGTTTTTTGGTATGCTGAGTGCGAATCACATGAAAATTTTGCAATCCAATATGGCCGCCGCGCCGTAGTCACAAAATTTCATGATGGGTATCGTTTAAGGGGTTTTTTGGTATGCTGAGTGCGAATCACATGATAATTTTGCAATCCAATATGGCCGCCGCGCCGTAGTCACAAAATTTTATGATGGGTATCGTTTAAGGGGTTTTTTGGTATGCTGAGTGCGAATCACATGATAATTTTGCAATCCAATATGGCCGCCGCGCCGTAGTCACAAAATTTTATGATGGGTATCGTTTAAGGGGCTTTTTGGTATGCTGAGTACGAATCACATGATAATTTTGCAATCCAATATGGCCGCCGCGCGATTTAGACCTTGATCTAAATCTCAGGACTCGTGAAGTCTAATGAATTAAAATTTTAACACAGACAACTTCAGTTCATAAACTAAAAACGCACTAGGCTAAAAACACGATTGCTGATAAAATCCTCGATAGATTTTTGTATTGAAAATACCTCGATTTCTTGAAATTTTAACCTAGATCTCATAAGTTTTAAGTTGTTTTTATAATATAAAATATTTATAAGAAAGATAATAGTAAAATCTTCATTTGCACTAGAGCACTTTTTAAATATTGGTTATAGTTTTTTTATAATTAATTTATTTCGTTAAAAACGCACAAAAACCGATCGCATCTCTCTCTGTCTTGCACGCTAAAATGTATATCTTCTATCTTCTTTCAACAATTTGGCGTCTGGTAGGCTCTTAAGATGTTTCTTCGCCGTTAATAAATTAAGTGCATAGTCTATAAGTGCCTTTTCACACGGGTAACCGGCAGCAAAGTGTATGGCCATGCCGGGCAAATTACACCGGTGGGTCATTATCAGGCGGCTCATTATTTGGTTGACTTCGGTGTACAATTTTTTTTTTCAACTAAGGTTTTACTTACATGAAATATCTAATCTAGTGTTAATTTAAAACATTTCAGTAGTTGAGGGAACTGTATAGACTGAATGGTTATGAAGGAATTTCACTTTTTTTTAGTGGTGTCCACACAGATATTTAACTCTGGTGGGAATCGAACCCAAGACCTCGTTATTCGCAGTCGTACATTTTTACCTCCAGACCAATGAGGCAGTTGAAAAATGCAAATAAAAAAATTGTTGATTGATTTCGGTACTTTTAAATATTGATCTCCGTGCAAGTATTTCCACTAAAAAACACTGGAATCAAGGGCACTGAAATCAAAATATTTAGCAAAATCCTATATGTATATTTTTAAAAGTAATCTGTATTATGAATACTTATGTTTTTTACTGAAATCTTATACATAAAAGACACACTTTTAATATAGCTTTACATTATTTGTTCAAATAATTGAGGATAAAATGGATGCACGGAAATCAAATTTAGGTGTATACCAAGCCACCGAAAATGATTACGTACCTTAATAAAACAGTGGGGCGATGACACACAGACATCTAGTCCTTACCACCGGTGCGGTGTAACTGACAGTTTGTATTACTCGAACAACTTTGCAGTCGCTAGAGATACAGAGTAATGAAAGAATCGGTGCGCGCCACTGAAGTCAATTCTGAACGTCGGACGTAAAGACAACCAGTTGTAACTTGTCTAGTAATGCCGATAATGGCTTAGTAATGTTATAAATAGAGTAAATAGTTATCAAGTTATTTGTGAATATATGCAACTATAACACCTATATTGGAGAAAAAAAAATAAAAAATAATTTTCGCTGCAATACGGGACCGGACGCGACACCGAGGTCAATATTTTCGTAGTTTTAATTTTTTTAAACTAACTTTTACGTAATTAATCTAAAAAAAACTACAGCCCCCCCTACTATTTTTGACCGTACAATTTATAGAAAAAAAAAATCATATTGATAAGTAATCTATAGGTATTGGTTTTCGACGCGGACTCGCCTATTTGAGCCGGCTGAGAATGACCGCGGTACGTGTGAAAGCTATAGTCACAGTATAAATATATGTTGTTTAACCAGTATTGTAGCTCCCTACAAACGGACGAAACGCAAGCTATACCTACGATTCTCGTTTTCGGCAGGCCTTTCAGCACGCAAGCAGCGTCCGCAGTCGCGATTGTGCCGAGTAGACGAATGGACGGTGTGTCGTTTTTTAAATAGTAACCGCGCGTGTTTTATTTATTAAAAATACAACTAGAGTCTATTGTGCTTGTTTTGGTTGCATGAATTCGCCAATAACGCACCCAGAGATAACGTTTTTAGATTACCTGGAAACTCCGAAAGGTAAGACTATAAATTGATTTTACTTAAGTACTAATTGGTACTATACTACTAGTTGACTAAAGTTAAACAAAGTGATTGACACGAGTGAACTAGGTAGTTACATGAAGTAGGTATGTTTGTGTTTAAAACTAGACTTGTGCTTGCTCAGTCAGTGAACGGAGCAATCCAATATAGTACAATATCCAAAAAAAAAACTATTTCAGAACTCTAGTACGTGTAGATAGTACATTTAGTTCCGTTGTCAGTTCGTAGTTATTTAATTGAGAGCAATGATTTAGGTATGTTTCAAGAGTATTCATTTCTTTGTGGATGACCGATGTTACAGTACACTGAGCACCGTATGACTGCCTCTGTGGCGCGGTCGGTATTGATACCGCCTGCGGCGCTGGAGGTCGTGGGTTCGATTCCCACCCGAGACAAATATTTGTGTGACCCATAAATGTTTGTCTCAGGAGTCTGGTTGTTTCTATGTATAATATGTATGTATTTAAAAAGTGTATTAGTATTAATATCCGTGGTCTGATACCCATAATACAAGCAGGTTATTCCTAGCTTACTTTGGGATCAGATACCGTTGTGTGAAATGTCCGTGAATATTTATTTATTTATAAATAAAAAAAATTATAGCATTTTTGTTACCTTTGAATTTTATTACACGCATAGAGACAAATATGAACTTCCAAAGTTTAACACAACTTGACAATGTACGAAAAGTACTAGTGTACTAGAGACTGACTAGTACTTTCAAATCGAAAAATAGTTTTAATTTTGTAAATCAAAAATTTAACGCAATGATTATAAAGACTAGAATTCCGTGATTCTATCACTGACGAAACATGTGATGAGCTGATTATTATTGTCTACGCCGGTAACTCATTTTCAAATTTCTACACCCGTCTCACTCAATCGTTAGTAGATAACGGGCGCTGCGCCGCCACGCCGCCCGCGCCGCCGCCCCACGCCGCCAGCCGTTGCGGGGATATTATATTATTACTCACAAAGTATTTTTTTGTTTAAATAGAAAAGGTAGGTACATATTTACTCGAAATGAAAGCCGGTTGTCAGTAAAACAACAATCCTTAATACAAATTGAAGGCCTTGTGGGCGGATTGAAAAAAATCAACTGCATTAGGCTCACTATCTATTACGCGTACGTAAAACTCTAAGGTAACATGTGGGCGTATACTATGCCTCTGCCTACACCTTCAGGGATAAAGGCGTGACTATATGAATATATGTTTGTACATATTTACAATCGCAATACTAAATAGAAAGTCAAAGTAGGCACATATTATTAAAATGCTGTAGGTGGGCAGCCCTATCGCATGCTTACGTACCGCGCGGCTGTAGGCATTTATTTCTAAAATCCGGCCGAGTCAAACTACAGTATACAGTGCTATAGTACATGACCATACACTTCGGCCGCTAGGTACCCGGCACCGGCTACCCAGCAACTACGTGTGAAAAGGGGCTAACGGGAGCTCTGGGACCCGAATCTAAATGATTTCATCATCGGTGACTCCCGGTTTAGGAAGAACACAGTGTGGTTTTAGTCGGCAGCAATCCGGATTGGCATTGGGCCTTGAGGATCTTAAAAAAAACACATTAAAAGGGGGCAACGCTCTGTTTTACAATGCAAATTATCTTTTATTGGTTAGGCATACTTATCTAGATAACATTATGAGTTCCGTAACAATATTTATTAGCCATAATTAGATAGGTCAGATGAAATGTCAAATTCTACTATAGATAATTCAACTCATCAGTGCGCGCGGCGCTATGTGTGCGTGCGCTAGTAATTATACAGCTTTAATTTGTGTGGCAGTGATGCGGCCGTCTTCACAGAGTTCATTTTTATATTATGAGGTAGAGACGTAACTCGACTTATTGACGACACCAGCGGTGCCAAGCAGTCTTTGCAGAAAACGCTTTGCGTGGCCGCGAAATAAACAACATATTTATACAAAAAGCATACAGCGCCATCTACCACGTTTGCAGGCAACTCTTACGTTATAATGAAACAAAATCAAATATTATGACAAGTCTCAATGTAACTGCAACGTTGAGATCCTGTGTAACTTGGTCACATTATAATTCATTACATAGTGTTCTTAGTGATAATACCATGGGTACAGTCGTTAAAGAAAATGTCTAATTCTTCAAGGAGAAAATGTTTAAGAAGTCAGGTAAATATTTTTTATGTGTCAATTCGATGGAATTAATATTTGTTATCACTCCAATAATAAAACAAAGTCCCCGCCGCGTCTGTCTGTTCACGATAAACTTAAAAAATACTGCATGCATTTTCATGCTGAGATCACCAATGATTCTTGAGAAAGGTTAACGTATATAGGCAGGGCAGTTTCACACGCTATCGGCACACCTTATGTGTCAGCTAGATTGTTATAAGATTAATGACATACTTCAGCCATATGGCTTAAAAGTTCTTCGGCTACCACCGTATTATCCTGAACTAAACCCAATAGAAAATGTATGGGGAATTTAAACAAATTATAATGCTTCGCATAAAATCGAACAAAATGTGATGGAAATAATGAAATTAGGTAATAATTGAACGTTTAAGTAAATTGATGAAGAGATGTGGCGTTATACTTGTCGACACGCCAAAGAAGAAGAATACTATCGACATTTTGATTGAATTTATAATTAACCTCGGAGAGAGCAGCAAATCCAAAAATTCCTCAATTTTATTCTTCAAACAGCGATACATATTAATATGTATAATATACATTTTACCCATTGAGTTTTTATTTTAGTTAAACAAGTGTTTTTGTATTTTGTACTTCACTGTACCTCATGTCACGCACACGAAGTCACTGTGTTTAGACGAGGCTTACCCACACATAATGCCGCGCGCACAGATGAGTTGAACTTACTATAATACTTTTAGACAGATTCTATTCGAAATGAGAAGAGAAGAAAGAAAGAACAAAAGAGTACCTAGAAAACTATCGACATTTTGATTGAATTTATAATTAACCTTGGAGAGAGCAGCAAATTCAAAAATTCCTCAATTTTATTCTTCAAACAGCGATACATATTAATATGTATAATATACATTTCACCCATTGAGTTTTTATTTTAGTTAAACAAGTGTTTTTGTATTTTGTACTTCACTGTACCTCATGTCACGCACACGAAGTCACTGTGTTTAGACGAGGTTTACCCACACATAGTGCCGCGCGCACAGATGAGTTGAACTTACTATACGTTTTTACTGATAGAAACTCATTTGTTTTTTAGGATTCCGTACCCAAAGACTAAAAAGAAGCTGTGAGATCGTTCTCACCCCACTTCCCCTCTCTAACACGTTTATTGTGAAAGTACAATCCGATTGACGTTGTCATTTTTGTGTCACGTGACCTAGTGACGTAGTTCAATGCGACAGAGTCACAGACTACAGACAAAGTCTCGACATAAGCCCATCTGCACTCTATTTTATAGAGAGGGGCTAAAAAGGAATTCTATTACTCCGACTCTGCTCACCGTCTCGTCTGTCTGTCTGTCCCAGTACCGTGATAGGCCTTTTTCAAAATTTTATAAATTATGTATTTCTGTTGCCGCTTTAACAACAATCAATATCATCAATCATCAATACATCTTACTACTTAATATTATAAATGCGAAAGTTTGTGAGTGTGGATGTGTGGATGCTTGTTACTCTTTCACGCTCGAACGGCTGAACGGATCTGGCTGAAATTTGGTACAGAGATACATTATAGTCTGAAATAACACATAGGGTGTTAGATGGTCTAAGCTGTCTGCACATTGGAGATATTATAAGAAAAATAATTATAGGGGGGGGGGGGGGCTTTATGAACGCAATAGAACCCAAAACAATGTTTTTTTGATTTTTTTTCTGGTTGTCTGTATGTTTGTACGTTTGTGCACGCTAATCTCAGCAACTGCTCAATCGATTGCGAAGCGGTTTTCATAATTGCGTTGCAGTTTGCTCTATTTAGCTAACCTAACATTTAGTGTTTGTTTCATGTCAATCGGTTCATAAATAAAAAAGTTAGGTGAGTAAGTATATCAATCTAAGGAATCACATATAAAATGCAGCGTACGAAGTCACGGGCTACAGCTAGTTTATAATAAAATAGAAAAGAAATCATAATTAAAGATACGCATCCATACAACAAAATTTTTTTTTTCGACGTTTTTGGAACGGGACACTCGGTGCGCGAGTCCATTTACTTGTATAGCCGGTTCTTTGTTAAATTCATTAATTCCTACCTACCTTAATGGTAATTATGTTAATAGATTATTTAAATACCATACCAGTTTAAGTCTATTTAACTATTTATTACCAAAAACCAAAAGCGAAACACTGTTACTTATTGGCGGAGATATAAGTCTATTCTATGGGCGGAGGAACCGTTGATCCTGATTTTCAGTAACTATGACTGACAGTTGTTAATTTCATAAACAAATGTACTCTGTGGTTGCTAAGCCAAGTTGAGTTATGTATGGGCGACTTGAAATTTTTCAACAGTAGATTGTCACAACCTACGCCTGGGTCGGCAACGCTTAGTGCAACTGTTGTTACAAACATTCATATGGTACGGTAACCCATAGATTTAGAATTTTTCGCTACTCTCAAAATACATTCTAAATCTATGCTGTAAAGTCTGTAAACTACCGTCACGCGGGCCGTAAGCTTGTCTGTCACCTTAATAGTCAGGCCCTGATTTAGTTTCCGCGCGCCCTAAGCTAGCTATGAATATGCGCCCCCAGCTGCAACTAATTTAAGTCCTACCTACAAAAGAGACTACTTAAGCTGATCCTAAGTTCCTAATCGTTATTCTATTGTTAATTTGAAAATTAAATAAAACCCGATTCTGAGACTTCTTATGAAGTTATGACTTAATGCATCAGCCAGTAAAAAGCGAGATAAAAATACCATCAAAGTACTTAACAGTACCTCGGTACATCCAGTTTCCGATAAATCGAACCAGTGAATCTTAGTGAAATCCCTTCATAACTCAGGAAGTAAGCTGATAAATGCAAAATTTATAGCTAAGAACGGTTCGAAAGCCGATGTGCTGGAAATGACCGCAAAATTGGCTCATCTGTTGGGCTGCTACGATCCCACAGACAGACACACACATACACAGATACACAGGTCAAACTTAAAACCTTCTCGTTTTTCGGCGGGGTTAATTAAATCGTCAGGAATATTGGTTCGATGGTGCCTTTCCAGTCACTCCTCCATGACCGGTTTCACCGTCTCAACAGCACCGTCTCACACTTTTTGTCAGACAAGCATACGGCCCACCAGATGTACTGGTGGTCACGCACAAGGAGGCAAAGTCTCTCCTGTCGCGAAGAGGTTCCACACCAGCTGCAAGCATGGGATCGTTTACCACTTCATGGCTCGCCTCTGCACCGAGTCGAACGAAAGAATTTAGTCAATTCATTCTGATATTCTGCTGCCCCCTCCCAGCAGTGGCAGCTGTACTCCATGCGCGGCCGCACTTGCGACTTACACAGAAGCAGTGTTTGCGCCGCAGTAAGTATCGCCGCGCCCTGTTGAGCACACCGAGCGGCTTGGACGCCAGCTTGGCCTTATTCTCCAAATCACTTCGGAACTGTACGTCACTGAAGATGTCAACACCAAAGATACCTATACTGTCAGAGTAGGAGAGAGTTTTGCCCTGAAATAATGGCGCTACAGTAAATTGGGTTTTCTTTGCGGTGAATACACAAACTTGTGTCTTAGTAGGGTTGAATTGAACAAGATTTTGCTTTTCCCAATAGGACACACTATTGCGAGTTGTCTCGATTTCAAACACAAGTTGTTCACAGCTTTCTTCCACTGCAGCCCGAGAGATACCGGTGCGGCCCGTGTAACAAGTGTCGCCCTTACTGTCGTCCGCATAGCAATGAATGCCGTCAATAGACAACATCTCATTGATAAGCAGCAGAAACAGAGTGGGGGACAGCACTGAGCCTTGTGGTACTCCAGCGTTTATGGCCATGCATTCAGAACCTATGCTTCTACCGGCCAAAAAGCTGGACACCTATTCGCTTTACTTCCTGGGTGCCTTGAACGCGACACGGGTGGAGCTGTCGTATTTACTATCACGCTGCCAGGGAGATGGGCGCAGGAATTTAATTTTAACGCACGTATTTGTATTTTCACTAAATTACCAAATATTATTATGTACTTTGGTGTAACAAAATGTTAACTAACAATTTTAGACATGTTGTTAGGAGTTGTTACAATCTGTTAAAAATTGCTAGATGTTTTTTGTGCTCCTTTTTGGGAGCACCGTAAGTCACAGCCCTGCGCCGAGCCCAACGCCAGGCGCCCCCTTGATCCTGGCGCCCTAAGCTTCAGCTTAGTTAGCTTATGGGTAAATCAGGCCCTGTTAATAGTATCTATAAAATAATCGGAGCTACTGATATGGGAGCGGAGTAGTGGTCATAAATGGCAACAAATCGGACTAAATAGAACGAACGAAAAACAAATTTATATTGGGCACTTGGGCTCAAAGACATCTGTACTTGCCGATCTTTATAACCACTCGTGGACATTCCCACATTGCCATCAAGCCCAAAGTGGCCCAAAGTAAGCTAGAATAATCTTGTGGTATCTAGAATCTAGACAACAGATAAACATTTTCATTTTACTTGTTTCTGAACGCAATCTTAAGATGTCAATGTCAAACTGACATCTGCACTACAATCTGTCACAACTGTCACCACCCCGGGAATGATATCACTACACAAAAAGATGTTGAAATCGATTATTTAGTTTCTATTCCAAAAAAAGCAATAATAACATGTAAATATGTCAGACAAATTTCGGCAGCTTGCTCTGAAAGTCAAAGAAAAAGTACAACTATCCCAGTTCAACATACTCAATAAACAAATCAGCAACCAGCATGACCCCACTCAGAAGAATGATAACAGTTTTAAGTCGATTATTCCTGCTATGAAAGTTAGCGAGCTAGCCGAAAAGCTGAAATATGAAACGGTCACTAAGAAAGTCAGGGAAATGGTGGCCAGGTATGAGAAATTCACCGGCGTTGAGGAGATCTTGGCGATCCAAAATACTGTCGTTGAATCGCAGGTTTGTACATTTTCTGTTTGACAACAGCAAGAATTAGGTGTAATAATACGTAGTAATTGTTCTTTCAAGATTACTACTTGTACATTTACTGCAAGATTCATAAGGCAGCAGGTAAAAACTGTGAGTAAAACCTGGCAATAAAACTCACAACTAATATATTCTTGTAGTGTGCCTTCTGAAGTCTAGGAACAGAAATTATCCCCCTGCCGCTGTTTCCCCAAGTGCCTACAGTATAGAGTTCTTCAAAAAGGGAACTGACAGGGTCAGCAGTGCCAGTGTAGTGCCTACGGTATTGCTAATCCTTTCCATCATGTAAGCTGTAAGCTTCTGGCACCTTAGTGGTATAAAAATAATGCCACTAACAGTAACCCATCTCTGTACTGCCCATAGTGTAGGAATCTTATCCTCTACAGAATAAAGATCCCCAGAACACTTCAATTTATTTAGAAAATGACATTCCAGGAAAGGTTCATGGCAGCACAAGAACGCAGACGAGATGTGGGTCGCCAGCTCGCTACCTTGGAAGCTAGGATGAAAGAACTACATTCCGAGATGCAGAATACTAGCAAGGGTGATGATAAGTACTTACATCTCTGCACGGAAGAGCATAAGGTGGGAGTTTTTTAAACATTGTTCCTATATAAATAAATAAATATTTACGGACATTTCACACAACGCTATCTGATCCCAAAGTAAGCTAGGAATAACCTGCTTGTGTTATGGGTATTAGACCACGGATATTAATACTTTTATTCTTTTAAATACATACTTATCATACATAGAAACACCCAGACTCTTGAAACAAACATTTATTTATACAGGGTGAATTTTTCAAAAGGGATTGGATGGCCAAATCTGAAACTATAAGGAATAGCGAAAAATGCTCAAAGGAGTCACGAGCCCGATTTTGATAAAACTTAAAACCTCATCATTTGATTTTTTAAAAACCCATTATCTTAGCTGGGAATCGAACCCATTGATTTTGAAAAAAAATACACACCCTATATTATTGCACCGTAGGATAGTGTTGCTATAAAGGATCTTATTCTGGGAAATAATGACATACGGCAAACTAAAGGAAAGTGCTCATCTTTAACAAAATACAATTTATTTTCCTGACGTTAACTGATTAATTGTTCAAAATGTAGACCATTGTTTTTAATACATAGCTGGATTCGAGACCTCAAGGATCGTACTGCATTCAATATTATTTATTTCGTTTAGAATATTCTCCAAATAATCATTCTAAGCATAATTTAAAACACGGAATAGTTACTATCTATTGTGGGATTTCGAACGAACCAAATTATGATACAAAATTTAGGTACATGAAATATGAATTCTATTAAAATTCTACGCTTTCCTTAAATTTGCCGTATATCATTACTTCGCAGAATTTGATCCCTATCTGCGACACCATCGTTTGGTGTAATAATAAAGGGTGTGTTTTTTTTTCAAAATCAATGGGTTCAATTCCCAGCTAGGATTATTGGTTTTTCAAAAATCTAATGATGAGATTTTAAGTTTTATCAAAATCGGGCTCGTGACTCCTTTGAGCATTTTTAGCTATTCCTTATAGTTTCGGATTTGGCCATCCAAGCCCTTTTCAAAAATTCACCCTGTATAGTGTTCATATCTAAGGGTAACTCACTACCCTCTTTTTTGCGCAGTTGGTTAAAACTTAGCTTATGTCCGAGGGTCTCAAATTATTTGTTTACCAAATTTCATCCAAATCGCTTCAGTAGTTTAGTTGTGAAAGCTGACAGACAGAGTTACTATTTCATTTATAATATTGGTAAGGATAATAATGTATTGTAAGTGATAATGTTATTTATGAAACACAACATGTGTGATACAACAAAGTAAACAAAATTATCATGTCAGTGTAGTGACATACAATGTTGAATTAATTAATTCTTTGTTGTGTATATACTGATAGTACATACCTATTATGTGATGTATGTATATTGGCTATAAGTCAAAGAAATTTAAACACATGGAAACAACTATACCAATATTATAAAGAGGAAAGATTTGTTTTTTGTTTGTTTGTTTGTTTGTAACGAATAGGCTCCGGAACTACTGGGCCGATTTAAAAAATTCTTTCACTGTTGGGAAGCTACACTCTTTGCGGTTAACATAGGCTATATTTTATTCCCGTATTCCCACGGGAACGGGAACTACGCGGGTGAAACCGCGTGACGTCCGCTAGTATTTTATAATAAGACTAGGTGATGCCTGCAGCTTCGCCCGCGTAAAATTTGTTTCCGTTCCCGCTTCCCGTAGGAACTTATTCCCGGGGTAAAAAGTAGCCTATGTGTTATTCCAGACTATAAGCTATCTCTGTACCAAATTTCAGTCCAATCCGATCAGCCGTTAGGGTGTGATTGAGTAACAAAAATCCAAACATCTTTACAAACTTTCACATTTTTGTAATATTAGTAGGATTACTAGGACTACTCTGTTTTTTCAATCGACGTAGCCACGCTTTCAATCAAGCGGGTGGAGTTATTTTGACTAATACAATGTAAAACTTAAATTTTAACCCTTTTCTTATTTCTTTAACAGGTTATAATCCAAGAGCGCGCTCTCCGCGCATTATTCGCGGACGCCGAACGCGAAGAGCGCGAACTATTTGCGACCATGTCGGCAGCAGTAAAGTTGGGTCACGAAAGGGAGCGAGCGCACGCTGAGAGGAACAAGTACTGGTACATTGTCGCATCCATATTTGGTAAGAGCTTTACATTTTTCATGACGTACTGCTCGTTCGCTCTAACTTTGCCGCTCGGCTCCATACTAAAGTCGATTTTTTAATTAGACGAAGTAAATTGACAGCAACTAATAAAAATAAAAAAAAATAAAATAAAAAATAGTTTATTGCCATAACTCAATGGTACATATAACATAGAACAATTTTACATGTTAGAATATCTTATAAACTAGTATCGAGATACAATTATTATAGTCAATTATGGCAAAAGGTTGCAACTCAGCTTTTGCTTCTTACCACCGCAGTAGCAAGTAGCGCTGGTTTTCAGTTGCACCTATGAAGACATAGCATATCTTAAAAGATGAAGTTCGTTTTTATACATAGTAGAGAGAAAAAAAAAAAACGTGAAACTTAGCACAATATAAAGAAATAAAATATTTTTGGATGTGTGTGTGCGTGTGTCTGCGTGTGTATGTGTGAGTGTGAGTATGAATGTGAAAGTGTCTTAGAAATGGTCCCTTAGTTTGTCTTCTGAGTATTGCTTCAAATTCTCGGTGGCGCGTTGTCTACTTAATAGAGCATTTTTATATTTCTTTTTGAAAAACGCTGCGCTCACTTTTAATCTCAGAGGCGGTGGTAGGTCGTTCCAAATACTTGCCGCAGCGAACTTGAAGCAACCTCGGTAACGTGAAGTTGCGTGGGATGGGATCGCTAGAAGATTCAGCATGCATGTGCGAATGCTTCTACTCTCATGTCTTGCCCAAGTCAGTTTTTCAAATAAATATTCAGGTCTTTTATTCCACATTATCTTTTGAACTAGGCAAGCATAATGTAATTCCATTCTTGCCTTCATATTTAAAATTCCTTTTTTATTTAGGTAGGGGGTTATACGATTTCGCCGGGGTACATTATAACAGAATCTGATACAGGCATTTTGTACACGTTGGATGGCTTTATGTGTGTATGAGTTTAATCTACGACTAAAAACGGGGCTGCAGTAATTGAACAGGGAAAGAACAAGTGAATCTGCAAGTTTTAAACGAATTTCTTCTGATAAATGTCACTTCTTCATACAATGTTGCGTATTTTCTATGACGAAGTGACATTAGCTACTGTCAATTTACTTCGTCTAATTAACAATTCGGGTATACGCCTCTACGCCAACGGCAAAGTTAGAGCGAACGGGTAGTACATTTTATTATCCACAAAGGGGTAGGCAGAGGCATATAGTATACACCCACATATCACGTTAAAGTTTTATGTCCCACGCGATAGGTGGTGATCCGTGTTGAAAACTTGAAATTGACTGCCTCTGTGGCGTAGTCGGTAGTGATACTGCCTGCGGCGCTGAAGGTCGTGGGTTCGATTCCCACCGGAGACAAATATTTGTGTGACCCATAAATGTTTGTCTTAAGAGTCTGGGTGTTTCTATGTATAATATGTATGTATTTAAAAGTATATAAGTATTAATATCCGTGGTCTGATACCCATAACACAAGCAGAACCTAGCTTACTTTGGAATCAGATAGCGTTGTGTGAAATGTCCGTGAATAAAAAAAAATGGTCAGGCGCAGGTCGTGACGACCCGCAGTTGAAAATTTTCAAGCCGCTCATAAGGCATTCAACTTGACAACCGGGTTCCATTTCGAATTTTCCTTCTCTATGCAACGGATCGTTTACATCTGAAAGTTGATAAAGTTGGGTCACGAAAAGGAGCGAGCGCACGTTGAGATGAACAAGTACTGGTACATTGTCGTATCTATATTTGGTAAGATTTTTACATCTGTCTATAGTAAGTACTTGTTTCGGTCTAAGTTTGCCGGTCGCCTCCCATACCTAGCCTAGCCTAGATACAGCCTATCACATGAGATACAGCCTGGTGACGGGCAACGGAGTATCAAGAACAGGATCCCGTTTTAGGGTTCCATTCCCGAAGGATAAAATCTAGACCGTATTACAGAGAGACTCCACTGTCTGTCTGTATGTCTATTTCCAGACTGAATTTCTAAAATATATCCCGTTCGCTCTATCTCAGTTTGCCGCTGGCATAGAGGCGTAGTATGGGAGGCGACATGCAAACTACCCTTAATAGCTGGACAGGTAAAATTGAATACCAAATGAAGTCTAAATCATTCATTCATTCATTAACTTTATGGTTATAGACGCAACAGAAATACATCATCTGTGAAAATTTCAGGTCTGTAGCTATCACGGTTCCTGAGATACAGTCTCGTGACGTACGAACGGACGGTGAAGTCTCACGAATTCCCAGTCCGTTCGTACGTAAAAAGTAGCCTATGTCCTTCTCAGGACTCAAACTATCTCTATACCAAATCTTATCTAAATCGCTTCAGCAGCTTAAGCATGAAACCGTGACAGACAGACAGAGTTACTATCGCATTTATAATATTAGTAGGGATTTAGCTCGTGGAATGCCATGGAATCTAGTCTCACAGTCAATAAGACTGTAGAAAGTGGTCCTCAAGATGGCGGCCCTATGATGTGCCTCTTCACGCTCTGCTTGAAGAACCCAGGATTGTAAGAGGAGGGAAACACGTCCGCTAGCCGGGCGTTCCAAGTTTAAATGGTTCAACTGAGAAACGATGTTTTGAATAACTCGGCTCTGGCGAAGACTCTTCTAACTGTGAGAGTGGTGAGGTCAGGCATCTCTGCCCGGAACGCGTTATTCGGGATCGAAATGGAATCACCCTCCCATTTTTGTCCCAAATTTTTATTTATTTATTTATATTCTAAAGCGGTAATTTACTATGATTCAGATGATTTCATCTAGATGATGGATAAGCGTTATGTGTTTTATTTTGCACAAAGATAAGATAAATACGAGCTCTTAAACCTATCACTTAAATCAGAATCACAGTATATTTATATGATTCACGGCCATTTTTCATACTTTTTAAAAGTGTAAACTTCTTTAGGCAAGTTTAGCTATTTATAGTCTTCGACCAAGCAATAGTATAGACCGGCCCATCCATACATTCGTTTTATCGTTAAAGTGAGCGCATGCTTTCACTTGGTCGTAGTCGGTGCTATTGTTTCTAAGGTGAAACACGTGTATGTGTATAAGACATTTTACGCAAGATGCATTCCTGTGCGTTCCCGAAGTGTGAAAACACTACCTTCAAAAAAATTTAAAAAAAGAACAACCTTTATTATTATTGCTAGCTATATTATTTAGGTATTCATATTTTTAACTAACAGTTTTGTCTCGTCGGGGACCGCTTACCTAATCGTACGTCTGTCTCTCTTTAGGTATAGAGCGGTCCCCCCGACGAGACCAACTGTTAGTTAAAAATATGAATACCAAAATAATATAGCTACCATAATAATAAAGGTTCAATACTTAGGGTAGATAGGTCATAATATGATAGTTATTTTTTTACTTTTTACAGATTTTTTGTTTGTTCTTTTTTTGTGAGTCGGGGGTTTTTTAATTTTTTTATTTCATGCTTTTTATAGGGATTTTATAGGGGTTTTTTAATATCAACATATAAAGGTATATATGTTGATATTAAAAAACCCACAACATAGTCTGTCAAAAATTATTCAGAGCTAATGCGAATTGCGTGGAGTGTGGTTACAGAATTAAAAATACATTCCACTCCTCATATCTTTCGAATGGCTAAACCGATTTTCATAAAACTTGCGGTATCGTGATGTATAAGTTATGACCTTTCATTTGATACCCAACACGGGTATATTTGAACACATTCAATTTTTCATCACCACATTCACCCCTCATATCTTTGAAATGGCTGAACCGATTTTTATAAAACATAGCTAAGAACACTCTCCCCTAACCCATCTTTCAAACAAAAGAAACAGAATCAAAATCGGTTCACCCGTTTGGGAGCTACGATGCCACAGACAGACTTACAAACACACACACACACACACACGTCAAAGTTATGACACCCCGTCCGGGTTTCCGTCGGGGGTTAAAAAAGAAACTATGTGTGCATGTCGTTTCGTTGCTACAATATCTTTATGGTTAACCTAGTCTCACTTTTTAAGTTCGTAATGTGTGACGTGGGCCCGTCTATACTATTACTTGGTCGAAGTTTTTAGTATGGAAAAACCTTATGAGTTCACGTCACCAATATGCTAACGCAATGGATCCTTTTGCGAAAGTATTACCTTAGTCGCCTCTTACACACGCTCGGGATGAATTGGGGTGGCGACATTTTGTAATCTTCCCCTTTGCCCCACGGGGGGCTATTTTCTAATTAACTTGCAAATACGAGCTTAATTTCTACCACGCGTAAATTTACAACCAATTTTTTGAAGTGAAACTTCTTTATCGGCTTTAACTTTGGGACTTTGGGACTTTGGGACTTTGGGACTTTGGGACTTTGGGACTTTGGGACTTTGGGACCTTGAGACCTTGGGACTTTGGGAATTTTGGACTTTTGGCCTTTTGGACTTTTGGACTTTGGACTTTGGACTTTTGGACTTTTGGACTTTTGGACTTTTGGACTTTTGGACTTTTGAACTTTTGGACTTTTGGACTTTTGTACTTTTGGACTTTTGGACTTTTGGACTTTTGTACTTTTTGACTTAATTTAAGGTGAGGTGAAAATTAAGTTTATGAAGAAGTTTCACTTCTTACGTGTGTACACTAAGTACACGCAATTTTTTTTTTTATAGGCACCGTCCTCGGTATAGCCGGTTCAACCATAAACAATCATCTAAAAATGTCCGAATTTCGCGACATGATGGAACAGCAAATGGCCAGGAGCGCTAGCGTACTGTACACGATAGCTGGAGGCGGCAAGACCACCAGTAATGTGGACATTGCTGAGGCTATGAAGACTGAATTTGCTTACCAAGTATGCATATTTTCTTTCATTTCGAAATCCCGCAGGTTGATGCAGCAACAAGTTCTAGGTAACCATGAGTCTACTCCCGGTCTACTTAGGGAGTGCAGCAAAAATTTACTTGCCTTAATTGGCTGGTCAGAGGGAGGAAGCTAGAGATATATGCTCAGCGGTGGAAGTGTCAGTTTCAAGGGCATAACTACGGGGAAATCCGTTCTGGGTCTGACCACTGGTGTTGCCCTCCTGCCTACAGGCTTACATGCCTATGGCGATTGTATATGGGGCCCATCTGGTTAGATGGCGAGTCTGCCAGTTATGGTAATATGATGATGGAACAGCAAATGGCCACGAGTGCAAGCGTATTGTACACGACAGCTGGAGGCGGGAAAACCAACAGTAATGTGGATATTGCTGAGGCTATGAAGACTAAATTTGCTTATCAGGTATGCATATTTTCTTTCATTGAGAAATCCCTTGATGGAGCAACAAGTTCTAGGTAACCAAGAGTCTACTCCCGGGAGTGCAGCAAAAATTGGTTTACCTACCTTAATTGGCTGGTCAGAGGGAGGAAGCCAGAGCTATATGCTCAGGGGTGGAAGTGTCACTTTCAAGGGCATAACTACGGGGAAACCCGCTCTGGGTGTGGCCACCGATTTTTTTTTGCACTCTGTCGCCTCACATGCTTACATGCCTATGGCGATTGTATAGTCTAGTGACTCTAGTGAGTTGTTGAGTCACCGTCTTCCAGTATTCCTGCTAATACACGATGGATATTGCTGAGGATATGAAGACTGAATTTGCTTACCACACATGTATATTAATTGTAATACTCGAATAGCAATTTTATCCCTTAGTGTTTTGTATGTCTGTATGTGCTGAATTGTGCTGTGTATATTTCTGTGTCCGCACACCCTGACGAAACCATTTGCCTGATCAGGGTGAAACTTGGCAGACGTTTTTGGGCTGATCCAAAGATTGCGATTAGCTACTTCCTGTTTTGGTATTCAAATCGGAAATGGGTCTAATACGGCCCTAGTAAACTAATCAGTTTAAAACCAATTCCTCTTTCGAACAAATTTTATACCAATTTCAAAGTGAGAATAATTATATGTTTATTTTCCTCATAGGACCATTTGGCAGAAAGCTTAAAAGAAATGCAAGAGAATATCAACCAGCTAGTCATCAAACAAACTTCATTAATTGGTGAGTATTTTAGGTCATTCTAAAGTTAGGTCGCCATTTTGGTAAAATCATACAGCACAAGTTTATATCGTGATTTGGGCTAGATGACACTATGTTAAAAAGTCCAACAGTGTTTATTAAGGAATGGCTTCCTTGAATTTCCCGCGTGATTATTTTTGACGTGACAACGTCTTATAATTCAATGGAGCCGGCTGCACGAACGAAAAATGATGACGCAATACGGCGTTACCTCGCTCTGAGGCGTTCCATTTATTTTAGTAATGGTTTCAACAGATGGCACTATAATCAATTGATGTGTTTTTATATTTATTTTTGTTTTGTAATGTCAATTTTATGTTTATTTTTATTTTTACACTATAATCAATTGATGTGTTTATATATTTATTTTTGTTTTGTAATGTTAATTTTATTTTTATTTTTATTTTCTTATGACGCTGTCACGTTCAACCATCGTCAGTAAGCCGACTTTACAGACAACCGATTTTTTTTGTTAGTACCAAGTTTCTAAACGGTTTCACAAAGATCAAAGATTAGGAGAGGTGCAACAGAACTTCTGTTTGGCTATACGTCAACGGGAAGTCACTATACGTCAATTCGTTTGCATCGAATCAGCTCCGAAACTACTGGACCGATTTGAAAAGTTCTTTCCCTGTTGGGAAGCTACACTCTTTGCGGTGAACATAGGCTATATTTTATTCCCGTATTCCCACGGGAACGGGAACTGGTGAAACCGCGTGACGTTCGCTAGTATTATATAAACTTCTTACGCAACTATTTTTTCATTTCATTTCATTTCATTTATTTATTTGTGAAACATAGGTACATTACAGGTCTTTTAAAATAATTGCTAGAGTTCTCTATGTTCTACCACACAGCGTGGTGTACAAATAGTGCAATTAATTACACAGTTATACAAAATATTTCTCATACAAACATAGAATCACAAATCATTTAAATTCATTAACATTAAATACAATCTGAAAAATGTCAAAATTTAAAAAATAGAAGTCTAGAAATCATAAACAATACAAGTCACTACTGCTACTGGTCACCATCACAGACAGTTGTCAATAATGTAAAATGTCAATCATCACATAGACATTTTAAAACTAAATTTAAATTCTAGGTCAAAAAAAAACTAAAATTAAGATATCAATATTGTATCAAAGGTTTAAGATGTCAATAAGTTAAATTACTTTTCTGCTAAATACTCTTCAACAGAGTAATAGGCCTTACTTAATAAGAACAATTTAACTTTATTTTTAAAAATATCATAACTTTTCAAAGACTTAATATCTTTCGGCAGCTTGTTGTATAGTTTAGGAGCCATTGCAAATATACTCTTGCGTAACAGGGCTGTTTTAGCTGTGAGCAGGTATAGATTATCAGCCCTACGACTGCTCGTGACTACTGAGAATTTATCCCAATTTCGCCTTACAAAAGTTACTGTCTCCAATATATACATGCACGGTACAGGAAGATTCCCAATGTTACAAAATACGGCCTACAAGAAACTGTAGGCCGTATTTTTAACGCAACTATTTTTTTTTCTACAGAGCATTTGCACCAACGTGAATCCTCAATGGACACATACCTCCGCGAACTCAAACGCACAATAGTGACCGCCTCACAGAGCAGTTTAAAATCTGACGCCGAAATTGCTAAAGCGCTTTCGGTGGTCCACCACGACTTGGAAGAAGTTGATCACAACCAGGTAGACGTACAAAATAAAGTGTTATTAGAACCAAATCAAATTATTACAGGGATTGGTTTCATTATGTGCATGGCTGTTATAATTAGCAGTGTCATCGGAAGGATAAGCTGATTTGTTTTTATACAAAATGGGCGGGGTTTCTGTGTATGTTTGATTATAAGTCGGAATTTGTAATTATACATAAGTGTTATTTTCAATTAAAATGATCTCTAAAGTACATACTATAAGTTTTTTTTTTTACAAAAGGCGAACTTAAGCTGAATAAATAACATATAAAAATCCTCTTAACAATATTAGTAAGTAGGTATGTATTTTAAATTGCGCAAATTATATATTTTTGTTTTTGCGCAAGTTAAACGACTAATAAAAAATTAAAAATAATGTTCTATCGAAATTCCAGTTTTCAAAATGGCGAATTTAATAGCAAGGTTTTTAAATGTTTCATACTCATTCTAGTCGCAATTTTTTGTTTAAAGTCTAAAAATGTAAAAGAATATTTTTTTCCCAGTTATCATATTGCACTAAAGATTATATTTTATGTAAATATACACAGAAACCTCGATCCAGTTAATGTTTTAGCTTAAGTAATGTGAAACTATTCTTAATACTGCAATACTATGTAATGCTGTGGCTCCTTAGAATAATAATAAAATTAAAAATATTAATAAATTTACTATCAGGCACTTAATTTCACGAGCTAAATATGTTTTTAAATGAAAAAAAAACGGAAAAGATTTATATTTTTAGATCTGTGATAAATCCATAGACAATATTTTCAATCCTTTTTTTTGGCGGGATTTTTCATGACCAAAGCAAATAACGCATAAATCCATGATGTGGAATGAAAAATTTGTATCTGATTACAAATTAATTATTTAAATGTGGCGGTGGTTTAAGATCTGGGGAACACGGGGTACCTTAGATCATCTAACCACAGGATGCGCCTTACTTAAGCATTGTTTTCTGCCATTGCACATGACCATTTGGTCTTTTGGCTTTATGAAAAGCCTGTACATCAGTACATCATTTTATATGATTAAACTAGTACATTACATTGTAGTTGACTGTACAATAACAATTAACACACAACAGCCATTACGCGTTTGTCGATTAATACATTTTTAAATGCAATGAAATTTTATACGTCTTTGTGTTTCCCCCTTCACTTGTATGAAAACTGGCAGAATATTTTTGTATGCGGTGGTTCGCAAAGGCTAGTCCCGTGTTATATGGTCTAAGCGGGGTACCGAATAACGTCAATCAGTGCCTTGGAAGGTGACTAAAGATGGATGCAATCAATATTTTCACAGGGAAACGTTGCGAGTCAGATATCAGTTCTTTTTAAACTATTTATTATATTTTAAAACATAAGTCATCGCTTTGTGTTTATTTGTTACAATTTTATTTTTAAACTCCACTACTTTTGTACTTATTGTGGTCTGACAGGTGTCAACTATTATCGCTTTTTTTTATTCACGATCCTTTTATTATTATAATCTTTTTAGCCAATTACCTACCAGCTTACTATGTAAAAATGTTTGAAAACTTGCCAATAACCAGTGATAATACACACGTTGGAGAGGAGACGTAACGTCTCTTTTAAGAGCAACAGATTTGACGCGCTAGTTCAATGTCTGCCTTATTTTCATGAATTGACTGGTTTTCTAAGTTTGTAAGTCAAATGATGGCGATACCGATGATGTAGGTATTTAGATACTATATTTTCTAGGAGCTTAGGAGTATCTATTATTACAAGTATGTTGTATAACTATAGAAATAACATCTGATATTCGTGTACCTACAAATATTTATTACAGACAGTTCAATAAAAATATAGTTATTGTACATTTTGTTGTTTTATTCCTTTCCTTGTTATCAGTAAAACCTACACAGGGGCAGTTTATTGATGTCCCTTTTTTACGTATGAAATGTGTCATGAATGCCATGCCCGACTGCTACCGACTAAAGCCACACCGTGCCGAACAAACTAACTACCTAGGGTCGGGAGACCCTGGCTGGTAAGCCCTCGAAAGGATGTTTCAGAATTGTTATTTATTGATGTTCTTGATAAAACCACCTGAATGGGGCACAAAAAGCTTAAATGGCATTATCACAGTATATATATATGTTGTATACAGTGGCATTATGTTGCTCCGTTCACGCAAGAGCATTGGAAGCGAGATATTCAATAACTAACACTGCGCGAGCAGACTTGAGGTTAATCACTCTGGATGGAATACGCGACTCCATGACTCTTCCTTTTATTTATAACTTTCGTTATAAAAAAAGGAAGGATTTTGGTTAGGTACACGTGCAGTGTACAGTAAGCAGTACAAATACCCTGCATCCATGCCAGAAGTATTTTAAAAAGTTTTACTTTTCAAATACGTCAATGTCATTGTCATTGCCATTGTCATTTTTGATTGGAGGTTGGAGGAGGCTGCGCCATTTATTTACACTATTTACTTACAGCGAACTTGTTGTATTTGTATTGAAAATATACATAGTTATTGTATAACTACTGTGTCCTGATAATCAAGAGATATTGCAACTTATCCAACATGCAGGAAGGTAAGTAACATGAGTTTAAAATCTGTATTCAGTACCTAGGTAATAAGTTACAATGGTCATTCGCAAATTGCCTCCAAAAATGTGTTTTATTTTAGATCTGGAAGTCACTGGCATATCGCGTAGCGGTCGTGTTCGCAAGAAAAGCTCTAAATTAATGGACTTTGAGTCCCCTGACGACATCGAAACTCGTTATAGGCGTCATACGCCAGTCAAAGCCTACACGGGATATCGGCAGGAAGAAAATCAGGAATTTCAGCCTCAAGAAAACCCTGCTCCTAGACCGGTGGAAGATGCTGGCACGGCATCAGGGAGTGAGTCAGATTTTTACGAAAATACTGGCGAAAATGCTGACAGGTTAGATATGTTTTTGTGAGATGCATCAATATAAATATGTTTCATAACATCCTTCTTGTTTGTTGTATTTTATATCAAAAAACACATGTGCCAAGTTTGTTGAAAATAGGTTAAGAAATGCATCCTCTACACCGGACGTAACATACAGGGATTGCTTTAGAATCGTGCCAATCGAATTAAGGGGTGGGAGGGGGTAGGAGGGAGTCCCCCCCCCCAGCAACTCCCCCCCCTGCGGAAACGCTTAGTTTTTAAGTTATGAACATTTTCATAAACTAACCTAAAAGTATAATTTTGAAGGCTAAGTAAGTTTCTTATACCTACTCCCTAGCCCCCATTTACCTACTCCCCCACTCCTATGTACCGACTCCCTAACCATTATCAACCTAAGTGGGGCCTGGCCTGGATGCAATTTATTACCAACAAACCCCGAGTATCTGTCCCCACACGGGGTCCGTTGGGAATTGAAAATAATTTCATGTACAAGGGCTTGCCAAGTAAGTGGGGTCCGTTGGGGAAAAAAAATCCTTACAGACACCCACTCTCCACCCTGCTAATAAAAAAATTGTTTAGGTTGCTACAAAAAAAATAATCACGTAGGCTAATGCGGGAGCTCCGCTTTGCTCCGCTCCCGCCTTAGCCTTCTAACCTAATCTATCCAAGTCGGATTGCGCGAGGTGTATACTGCACTACATGGTGGTTGTACTAGGTATATCACTTTATTGTTTTTTATTAATTATTGCATTTTTAAATAATACAAGCGCTAAAATATATTCAAATAGTAAAAAAATAGTAAAATTATTAAAATTAACTAGGTATATTTATAATGTATAAAAATAATAATATAGCGTTTTATTACGCATTACTTAGTCCCTAGAAGCGCTCGTGGCCCCGCGGACTCAGTGTTCTGTAAATGATCACTGCAGTAAGCAACATTTACTATGGCCGGATATGGATGGGTGACCACCACGTGGACCACTTTGTGACATTTATTTACGAGCGTTTCCGTGCTTCGGAAGGCACGATAAGCCGCTCGTCCCGGTTGTCAGTAAAATGACAGTCGTTAAGCCAAGTTGAAGGCCTTATGGGCGGCTTGAAAAATTTCAACTGTGGGTCGTCACAACCTGCGCCCGGGTCGGCAGCGCGTGTGTAGCGCCTCTGGTGTTGCAAAACGTCTATAGGCTACGGTTACCAACCTTCCGGTGGGCCGTAAGCTTGTCTGCCACCTAAGTAGTATAAAAAAAAAAAATGTCCCGTTACCGGAAACTTTAAGGTTGTTTTTTATCATTTATTACAATTTTAAATTATTATTATTTTACGGCAGAGTCATTTTAAATAATACAGACGTTAATATATATTCAAATAGTAAAATTATTAAAATAAACTATATTTATAATGTATGTAAATAATAATATAGCACACAATTATTACGCATTTTTTCATTCCATTTCACGCAACTTTAAACAGCCCTAAAAAAAAACCACGCATCTCCTCACTGGGGGAGGGGTATTTTTGAGAAGGGGAGACCCACCCCTATCCAACGCAACCCCTAATAACCCTAAAATCGATTGGCACGATTCTAAAGCCCACCCCAAATGATAACTTATTGTATACAAACTAGATCATAATTTAGTCATCTGCAAGGAAGCAATGTGTGGCCAGGAGCAAAATATACATAATGTCTGAATAGCTGTAAAACACTATAACAATAGTATAATATATTGGAATTTACGAGTAAATTCGCATTAAGGGAACAATAAAATTTGTTATTTAGTTTAAAATCATTCATTAATTCATCGTCATAGTATTTTTCAAAATGAAATATCAGACACCTCATATGTTTTACACCATTTCATTGATATTGTTATAGCATGGAATCAGACAGCTCTGGATCAGACGAAGGCTCCGCCAGAACTCCCGCTAACTCCCTTTACATGATGGAAAAAAGTAGCAAAAAGAAGTTAATCGTTAAAGACGGCAGAGTCATAGGAAGGGCTAAAGCTCAACGGAAAGACAAGGGTAAAACTCGCATCACTGCCTACATGATGTGGGCTAAGGAAGCTAGAAATGAGCTGCTCCGTAAACATCCGGATATGGATTTCTCGGCTATTTCGAAACGACTTGGCGAGATGTGGTCTAATGTAAGTGTCTTTTCTCTATTGGTATTACAATTTCTACTAAAACAAACTCTAAACTATATGAAATGTACTATATTACACATAGGTAAAAAGAACCCCTGTAAGCCATACTATCTGGGACAGCATCAATTGACGCCAGTAATTACCCAAAAAGATCTGGGTGTAACTATAAGCAATGATTTGAAATGGGAAACACATATCAACATAATTGTGAATAGAGCAAACTCCATGTTGTATTTGGTTAGAAAAGCGTTCAGATGTCTCACGCCAAAAACCTTTTTGAAATTGTACAAAACATACATAATACCACTGCTGGAATACGCATACATTGTTTGGGATCCGTACTTCAAGAAGGATATTGCACTCCTTGAAAGCGTCCAAAGGAAAGCAACAAAAATGGTTGGAATATTGAAGAACAAACCCTTTGATGAACGCCTGAAGTACCTTGGCCTCACAACCCTTAAGAACCGTAGACAGAGAGGAAGTCTCATTGAAACTTACAAAATATTGAATAACTATTATGATGTTAATACATTGCAAGACATGTATAGCCTGAATACAAACAATCACCTGAGGGGACATTCACTAAAGCTATGTGCAATGCGATCCAAGCTCAAACCTCTGAAACACTCCCTGTCTAATCGTGTAGTTAGAGAGTGGAACAGTCTCCCGGAGGATGTTGTATTGGCACCTAGTGTGAATGCTTTTAAAAACAAACTTGATGAAATCTCCAGATCGCCGGACACACACGCATCAGCTCAATAGCTGCTAGTGTGCTTTATATATATAATAATAATAAACTAAGATAACCCTTAAACTAAAGATAAATAATATAATCTACTAAAATGGTTATCACATTGAAGAATAAGACATATGAGGAACGCCTTTTAGAACTAAACTTAACAACATTGGAACAGAGAAGGAATAGAGGTGACCTCATAGAGACCTACAAAATACTTAATAAGCATTACAATGTAGAAGGCCTTCAGGATATGTTCACGATGAACCCAAATAAACATCTCAGAGGTCACACTATGAAACTCAATAAGTCTCAGTGCTCTGGCAATCCTAGGAAACATTTTCTGCCTAACCATGTAGTGCATATGTGGAACTCTTTACCGGAGATTGTGATAAGTGCCCCTAACATAAACACTTTTAAGAATAGACTTGATAAACATTTAAAAACTGTAAATACAAGTGAAAAGTGCCCCTAACATAAACACTTTTGAGAACAGACTTGACAAGCATTTAATAACCTGTAAATGCAAGTGCAGTGATATACACTCATCAGCATTAGCTGCTAGTGTATTAATTTAATAAGAATAATAATAATTCCTTGTGCTTATACAATTTTTAAATACAAGCATGTCTTTCTCAGGTGAACTACAATGAACGCTATTTATGGAAGCGCAAGGCCAAACGGTTCGCGATGCAGAAGGAACAGAGCAACCAGGCTACTGCAAATAAAATTATTGTATCTAATCCAAGTAAGTGTCTTCCTTACATGTGGAAATCGCTAAAATCACACAGGGCCTATCCATTCAGTATTGGACGCCCTGAGTTACTCCTCGGAAGAATATGATAGAATTCCCAACACATTTTGACTACCACTGGCCTCGTTTACTCATCTATGGGTTTGGGTACTATCCCTATCTTTGTCAATTCATATCTATAAGGGAATAACATAAATTATCCTCTTAAGTAAAAAATAAATAAATCATATTGATAGCCATAACCACACTCTGTTTATGTAACTTATTTCACTCCAACTATAACTCCAAACTCTTGGATCAGAGCACGAAGATGAAGAGACATATCATTGTGCCAGCAACTTGAGGGCCATTGTCAATTGTGGACGATCAGCTAGATGCCGCCGCTTTCCATCAGGCGGGTGTAGCCCTTTCGGCGAGTTTTTTGTATTAACAAATTCAGATTTTCCTACTGGAGATTGGCGGAATCGTTGATAAACAGAGTGCCATTCATTCAGAGAAAAAGACCAATTTAGAATTCTTTATCGAAGCTAGATTACCCTATTGTTTCAGGTCGTCCATTGTCAACTCATGGTCCAGGTCGTCCCCCGGCCAACCGACCAGCGCCCAGTAAACCAGCACCCGTCACACCACCACAGCAAGCTCTCGTGGTGAGTACAATATCAATGTCGTTCAGTCGCAATATGTCCAATTCGCAAAATGTCCAACTGTCCAATTCTCAATAGGTCCAGTTCGCAATTGGTCCAGTTCGCAGTTGGTCCAGTTCGCAATTGGTCCAGTTCGCAATGGGTCCAGTTCGCAATTGGTCCAATTCGCAATTGGTCCAGTTCGTAATTAGGGATCTATAATCCGACTTGGATGGGTTAGGTTAAAAGGCTAAGGCGGGAGCGGAGCGCAGCGGAGCTTCCGCATTAAGCCTTCGTGCTTATTTTTTTATAACCACCTAAGTTACCACCATTCACTTGGTAAGTTTGATGTATAAGTATGTTATTCAGAACGATCAGTTAATAATTAGAAATTGGGGTGGTTGTGTTTAGGTGGTTATAAAAAAATAACCACGAAGGCTAATGCGGGAGCTCCGCTCCCGTCTTAGCCTTCTAACCTAACCTATCCAAGTTGGATTCCGCGGTGTTAATCCTGTATTGCACATATATGAGAAAGGAAATAAATAATATATGAGAAAGGATATTTCAAGAAAAGAACATTATGAGAAAGGACATTTTCGAGATAAGGACATTTTTACTTCGAGCTGAATCTCGCCTCGCAGAAGGTTGTCAATAACGCCTCCCGTAATCAAGCACAACTCCATTTTACGAACTGGACCAATTGCGAATTGGACATTGTGAGAATTGGACGAAGTGAGAATTGGACAATTTGCGAATTGGACATTGTGATAATTGGACAATTTGCGAATTGGACGTTGTGAGAATTGGACAATTTGAGCGCGCTGGACATTTTACGAATTGGACATATTGCGACTGAACGATCGATGTCACTTATATGAGTTCTGGCCGCTTTGAAAAATTCTTTCACTGTTGGAAGATAGAGCATATTTTACTCGCGTAATCCCACGGGAACGGAAGCTATGTGGGTGAAACTGCGTATGATATATGCATTTACAGATAAACACGCGTAAAACGCCTTTTCTGGGCACTGGTTACTGATTGATGGTTTTCACTAACGGGTTGCAATATGAGCAGCGCTGTGGTTCCAGTTTGTCAAGTTATATTTGATTCTGAAACTATACTGTAACCTTTCAGCCGGTAAGCTCAACGGCCGCCAACACTGCCACAGCAGGCATGTACCGAGTGACGGGCTGTGGGGCCGTGGAGGTAGCCGCACACCTCCGTCTGTTGGGGGAGAGTCTGGCCATCATCGGGGAGAGGCTGAAGGAGCACGAGGTAAGATATGGTTACTGTGTTAGATCTGTAATGTTATAGTAAGTAAGCACAACACGGCCACAGCGGGCATGTACCGAGTGACAGGCTGTGGAGCCGTGGAGGTAGCCGCACACCTCCGTCTGTTGGGGGAGAGTCTGGCCATCATCGGGGAGAGGCTGAAGGAGCACGAGGTAAGATATGGTTACTGTGTTAGATCTGTAATGTTATAGTAAGTAAGCACAACACGGCCACAGCGGGCATGTACCGAGTGACGGGCTGTGGAGCCGTGGAGGTAGCCGCACACCTCCGTCTGTTGGGGGAGAGTCTGGCCATCATCGGGGAGAGGCTGAAGGAGCACGAGGTAAGATATGGTTACTGTGTTAGATCTGTAATGTTATAGTAAGTAAGCACAACACGGCCACAGCGGGCATGTACCGAGTGACAGGCTGTGGAGCCGTGGAGGTAGCCGCACACCTCCGTCTGTTGGGGGAGAGTCTGGCCATCATCGGGGAGAGGCTGAAGGAGCACGAGGTGAGATTGTATGGTTACTGTAGATGTAAGACCTGGGATTATTAGATAGATTCAGAGGGATTACCCGGGGCTTCCAACCGTAGGCTGTTAGCAGGACAAGTTTTAGTCGGTAGGAGTCCGGCATAACATCCATGAGGATTTTCCCTTACGTAAAACAAAAAAATACCTGTAATGTTTAATATAAAGTGAAAAAAGACAACTTGGCCCACACGGGATTTGAACCCACAACCTTTGCCTAAACCGGGGCAATGCTCTGCCACTTGAGCTAATGGGACCGTAATGAATCAAGTTGAAATTCTTCACCTTATTGTAACCGCCATTTAAGAGTATGGCACAGAGCCATCTATCAAAAAAGACAACTTGGCCCACACGGGCCATATTTCACTTTATATTAAATACTAGCTGAGCCCGCAACTTCGTTTACGTCACATAAGGTGTATGAAAGGAAAGGTATTTCTTCATCAGAGTCATCAATCAGCGTCTGAAACTGCCCTGTTTGCTTAATCATAAAAGAGCTTAATGATTAAGTCTATTTTAAAACAATTCAGTCCACGCCTTCGGCGCGGCCTGAATTGTTTAAAAATAGTCTTAATCATTAAGCTCTTTTATGATTAAGCCAACACGCCAGTTTAGGTTCACTCACATTCAAAGAAACCCCTACAATTAAAATTTTCAAAATATTTGATTTTTAAAAGTGTTATAACTCTTTTATTTCTAAACCGATTTACATAAAACAAACGCTAAATGTTAACTGGAGCAAACCTCAACACAATAAAAAAAACCGCATTGCAATCGGTTGAGCGGTTACTGGGATTAGCGTGCACAACCGTACAGACAAACAGATATACAGACATACAGACATACAGACAAACAGACAAAAATTCTAAAAAACATTGTTTTGGGTTCTATTGCGTTCATAAAGCCCCCCTATAATATTTTTTCTTATTTATCTTCCATGTACAGACAGCAACCTGTTACAATTTTATTATATGTATTGATGATTATGAAAAAGTCAGCATACTAATTGCTTTAAATATTAACCCCCTTATTCATAATCGTTTATTAAACCTATTTTAGTTAAAACACACTTTAAGTCTATTGCTGTCTCTAACCAATGACAGAGTATGGTTAGAGACAGCAATAGACTTAAAGTGTGTTTTAACTATATAATAATAATAATAATAATTATAATAATAATAGCCTTTATTCTCTGACCATTACAACTATGAATATAAGAAACATAACTTAAAATAATATAAAAGACTTAAATATATATATTGCTTCTAGTCTCTTTAATTTGTGACATCGTCTGCCGCTATAGGATCAGGCTGTCCATTGACATAGGCCTCCTCCATACTCTTCCAATCGTCTCTATTCTTTGCCATTCTTATTTTTTTTTATTTATTTATTTATGTACACACTAAAATACAAAAAAAAACAAACAGAAGGAGGAAACACAGGTACAACCTAACCAAGATATTCTTCTCCATCCTTTAGGTAGGTCATCTTCCCATCTCCTTACCTGCCTACCTCTCTTCCGTTTCCCATCTCTTGGGTACCATTCGCTAATATCTTTAGTCCATTTCTCAGGTTTGGATCTCATCATATGGCCAGTCCAACGCCATTTCAAGCTTTTTGCTTTACTTATTACATCCACAACTCTTGTTCTTTCCCTGATGTCTGTAAGTCTTTGTCTGTCCTTTAGTTTTATGCTTAGCATACTTCTCTCCATACTATGTTGGCAGACTCGTAATTTTTGTGTAGAAGCAGCTGTGAATGGCCATGTCTGGCACCCATAAGTCAGCACAGGCAATATGCAGGTGTTGAAGACTTTTTTCTTCCCAGCGATTGGTATAGACTTGCTTTTCATGATTTCCTTGAGTGACCAATATCTTGCCCAGCTGTTGTTTACCCTCCTCTGTATTTCTTTTGTAATTTGGCCACTAGGTGAAATCAGTTGACCTAGGTATATGTACTCATCCTCATACTCAATCTCCCTGTTATCCACTGTTATTTTGGTTCTTATACTATTAGTCATCGCCTTCGTCTTTGCGGTATTCATATACAGACCTGCTTTTTTGCTTTCTTCGGAAAGTGATTGTAGCATTTTTTGTAAGCTTTGCGGATCTTCGGCAAATAACACTAGATCATCAGCGAATCGAAGGTGGTGTAGTCTACTGCCGTTCACATTTACTCCTGTATCCCACGCCAAGCTTCGGAAGATTTCCTCCAGGACTGCTGTGAACAGCTTGGGGGATAATGGGTCACCCTGTCTCACCCCTTTTTTTACTTTAAATGGCTCACCAAGTTTTTCTAATTGGACTTTGGCTGTGCTGTTTTTATATATCAAGTAGACTATTTTTGTATACTTTTTATTTACTCCTTGATTATGTAGAGCTTTGTATATGTAGCTGTGAAATAGGGAATCAAAGGCTTTGTTGTAGTCTACAAATGCAATATAGTATAGTTTTCCATATTCATTGAGTTTCTCTATTAATTGTTTTAGTACATGCATATGGTCCACAGTAGAGAAATCCCTCCGAAATCCAGCTTGCTCTTTTGGTTGTTCTTCATCTAGAGTTTTTGCTAGTCGTCCTAATATTATTTTTGAAAAAATTTTGTAAATGTTACTCATCAAACTTATCGGCCTGTAGTTATCTATTTTATTTTTGTCACCTTTCTTATGGATTAATACAATTGTTGAACATGTCCATTGTCTTGGTATTTGTTCTTTATACAGTATTTCATTAAATAATGTTGTTAAGGGTTTTTCTATTCTATCAATTAGGTGTTTTAGCAGCTCATTAGAAATTTTGTCTTCACCTGGTGCCTTATAGTTTTTCTGTGAAATGATTGCTCGTCTGGTTTCACATGTGAGGATCTTAGGAACTGTTTCATGTTCTTCCGTGGTGTTTATAATACGATCTATATTTTCAGTATGTTCAATATTGTAGAGGTTTCTGTAGAAGTCCGTTGCAATTTTTCCTATTCCAGACCTGTTTGTTATTGATTTGTCGTTTCTTGCATTGTCTTTACTTTTTATGCTTGGCATCCATGTCTCATACTCCTTAAGTTGTTTTAATGCTTTTTTTACACCACCTGTTTTCTCTATTTCTCTCTGTATGGCTTCTATTCTTGTGGATTGCTTATGTTTTCTTATGCTTGAAGTTATCTGTTTGCTAATAAGTTCTATTTTTCTTATGTTATTTTTTCTGTCCAGTAACATGTTTCTTCTTTCCTTCATAAGAGCTCTTGCCTCGTTTCCAATTTTGTCCTTTTTTTGCCTGACTGTAGCTAGTTTTTTCCGAATTTCCAATATGTATTTTTCCATTTCATCATAATTTTGTTGCATTGTTTTATCCGAGCTGAATTGTGGAGGTTGTTCTGTCAATTGTGTGATCATTTCATCAGATATCTTCACATCTATTTGAGATTGTGTTGTTTTGCAGTGTTTTCTTGATGGTTTAGTGTTTGCTTTTTTAACAGTTGCTCTCACCATTCTATGATTTGTACTAAAATTTAACTTGTTGATTGTTTCTACATTTATAAAGTGGTGCGACATATTTGTTGTTATAAAGTCTATTTCGTTTTTGTATTTACCGTCTGGTGATAACCATGTCCATTTTCTATTGGGTTTTCTTTTATAAAAGGTGTTCATTATTTTCAAGTTATACTGCATTGCAAAGTCCAGTAATCTCTGTCCGTTTTTATTTCTTTTCCCTGAACTAAAGTGGCCCATTACGAATCTTTCTCCACCCTGCAATGTGCCCACTTTACTGTTAAAATCTCCTAGTACGATTTTTTGCTTATGCGTCTTTTCCATGGTTTCATGCAGACTTTGGTAGAATTTATCTTTTTCTTTATCTTCTGTGTCCTCTGTTGGAGCATATATTTGAATTAAGGATGTTGGATTTTTATGGCCAGGCAATCTGATGTTTAGTACCGCAATTCTATCGGATATTCCAGTAAATTTCTCTATGTGACATCTGTATTCTTTTTTAATGATGAAGCCTACTCCGTACATGCCTTTTTTCTGTCCATAGTAGTAGAAAATGAAGTCATCATATTCTCTGATTTCTTCGCCTAGCCGTCTGACTTCGCTTAATCCGAGAATATCCCATTTTACTGTTCTTAATGCATGTCTTAGTTCTTCCAGTCTATCCTCTGTGCCTAAAGTTCTTGTATTTAGAGTTGATATATATAAGTGTTCATTTTTTCTCTGTCTTTTTGTTGTGTGTTCATTGCTTTGTTTTTCTGATTTACTCTCTGAAGTTATACTTGCGTAGTTTTGCTTGTATGGAGGGTGGTGGTCTAATATCCCACGGAGACCAGCCGGGTTGGGATATGCCATATGGCTTGGTTTAGTTGCTGATAACACTTGTTTACTTGTCCGGTTGACGATGTCTGTTGATTGTTATTGGTCACTGTTTATATGACCGCGTGGTTCGCCTCTTATTTTGCTAAAGGTACTAGTTTTATTAATTTTGTTGGGAGCTTTAATAGGGTTCCTTGTAGCTGGACCATCTGTGGGTGGTGTGGATGGCAATCTTTTCCTTTTTTCGCTGTTTTCTATTTTACCTTTTATTATAAGTTTGTCGTAGCGGATGTAAGCTATGTTCCCCTTTTCAACCTCTTCTTTAACTTTGTTTTTCAGCTCACGCCTTTTTTCTAAGACGTCTTTTGGGTAGTCGTCTGAGGCATAGATGTTTTCCGCGAAGTACTTGTTATGCTTCAAAATTTCAATTTTGCGCCATTATGTGTCAGATTCAAAAGTATTGGTCTGATTCTATTTTCATTTTTCTTGCCGATGCGTGTTACGTTTCTAATTTCCCACATGTCCCATTCCCTAATGTTTGCTTTCGCACCCATAAAGTTAAGAGTCTCTAGGACTAATTGCATGAGATCTTGGTTAGTCTTTTCTTTTTCTACGACTCCATGTAAAATAATATTGGCCTTCCTATTTTCTTTCTCCAAGTGGTATATTTTGCTTTTCATACAATTAACCTGTTCCTTTAATTTTTTATTCTCTTCAACCAAGGGTCGCATTTTTTGTTCGATAGTTTCTGATATAGAATTAGTAACACTTTGTGTTATAGCGGCGGTTTGTAAATTTAGTTCTTCTTTTAATTTTTTAAGCATTAAATTTATTTGTTCTTCCATCTTAATTTCAATTTAGATTTTCCCCCAAGTTTGTGCAAATCTTCTTGGTGTGGCGACACTTCAGAACGCAATGTACGCGTAAATCCAGCACGCAATATATGTCGTATTTATTTTTTGTTATGACAGTGTAGGGTAGACAACAAATTCAATGACAAAAAGTGTCATCAAATAAATTTTAATAACCTTGAAAGTCACTATTCTTAAGTTGTTTATAGTTCTATTTTGCACTTGTTTTAGCACTTTTTTATTGTTTTCAGTGATGTGTCTCTAGTCTCAAACAATTATGATGTTTTAAAGCACTTTTGCACAAAATTTCCACAAATATTTTTATAAAATACTGGAGCTAGTTTTTACGTGTATATACTTGACTGCACCGGAACCGGAACTGTGTGTGTGTTTTAACTAAAATAGGTTTTTATAAACGATTATGAATAAGGGGGTAAATCTATAGATTGAGTCGGAGACATCAAATCAATGTATAAAAATGATTGCAATATCGTTCATTGATATCAGAGTTGCTAAGTAGCTCGATAGATGGCTCTGTGCCATACTCTTAAATGGCGGTTACAATAAGGTGAAGAATTTCAACTTGATTCATTACGGTCCCATTAGCTCAAGTGGCAGAGCATTGCCCCGGTTTAGGCAAAGGTTGTGGGTTCAAATCCCGTGTGGGCCAAGTTGTCTTTTTTTCACTTTATATTAAATACTAGCTGACCCGCGCAACTTCGTTTGCGTAAGAGAGAGAGAGAAATAGAAAGGTCCCCAGTCGTCGCTTCTATTCTTATCGCGTGGTTTTCTGTCGCGTGTATTCCCGTTGAATTATTTTGGCACAACTTGAATTATCATTAAAATGGTTATTGAAAACGAACCTAATTGGAAGCACTATCAGTAGGGTTACGGAATATTTTACTTTCCCGTGTCTCTACTGGATGCCAAGGGAAATATGGGTCGACATGGAGCAGCGCCACTGATGTTGCAAAAGTTCGCTATGCGAATTAGTCCGTAAGCTTGTTGTTGGACCGTAAGCTTGTCTGCCATCTTAGTAGTATAAAAAACTGGCCAAGTGCAAAGCGGACTCGCGCACAGAGGAAATAAATAAAGAATAAAGTATGGATAGGAATAAAGTCCCTTAATGAGTTCCATTCCGAACAACGGTTGACCGGTTTAGTTGGTCGGAGTGGAAAGACAGAGGGTTCCGTACCAAAAAAACAGCAAAGCATCACGTTTGTTGGATGGGAGCTCCCTTAATCCCCCCCCCCCTTTTCTGACGTTAGTATTTGTTGTCATAGTGGCTACAGAAATATATCATCTGATTCAAATTTCAGCTCTCTAGCTATCACGATTCCTGAGATACAGCTTCATGACGGACAGCGAAGTCTCATAAATAGGGTCCCGTTTAAGGGCACGAACCCTAAAAATCGTTTCTTTGTGCGCAACTATGCCATGCATCCAATTTCAAGGTTCTAGATCTCGATCAGGTATCTAAGTCAGTTTTTATTTTTATATCAATCAAATCAGCATGTACGCTCCTGGACGTAGGCCTCTCCTAATTTACGTCCTGCACCTTCAGCATCCAGCCTGCGACCTCTTCTAGGTCCTCGGTACATCTAGCAGGCGGACAGAGTCGCGATGCCCGCTTTGGAACTCGATTGGTCCAACTGCCGTCGTCTGTAGTGTTCTGTGGCCAGCCCGCGGCACTTTACAGTACTGTTTTTATATGTATAGATATAATTCTGACTAAATAAATCAAAATAGGTACGTACGTATTGAGCGAAGTAAATATTTATTTTTGTAAAAATTGATACCTAATGTCTTTGTTAATTGGTTTAGAGAGCATTCTCTGCTTTTGCTAAGGAATTGATATCTGAACTTCTTTCTGTCTCGTATTTATGGATTGTGTAGGTCTCCAGACTTTCGAGGCTGAGGCAACCCGTACTAATATAGTTTCTCATAATGTGACCATACATTTACTGTAGATTTCATCTGCTAAATGTTCATCTATAACGCCTCTGATAGTTTGTATTATCCCTGTATAAAATAAGAAAGTAAAAGCGAAGATGGTAATAAATACTCTGTGATAATCGGAACCGTGTACCTACACCTTACCTAGAACTTGTTCTTTCATAATTCCTAGCCAGACATGTACAGGCTTTCCTTCTCAAAAATGTATTTTTGACTTACAAATATGAAGGCAATTCCGCATATTGAAGGGCAAAATCAATAAAATATGCAGTTTTAATATAATTATTATTAGATTTTTTTGACATTTATCTAAAATTGCGACCATCTTTCTTAAATCGAATTGAGCTGTCAAACATGACAATGTGTCAAAAAAAAAATTAAAAAGTACCAACTACGGAGTATTAATTATGAACTATGAGGCAAATCCCCCCTAAAATATTTTTCAACCCCATTTTAACCATGTTAAAAGAAAAACTTTAATAAAATACAAAACACGTCCCCTATCAATTCAGTTAAAGATGTTTTATGCCAAATTTGAAGAAGATCGGACCAAGGAATCACGTTGTCCCATACAAACTTTGCAACCCTTGTTTACCCCCTTAGGAGTGGAATTTTCAAAAATCCCTTCTTATTGCTCGCCTACGTGACATAAGAAGCATTTGTGCGAAATTTCATGGTTCTAGACCCAGCGGTTTAGGCTGTGCGTTGATCGTCAGTCAGTCAGTTCTTGTTTTTATATATATAGATTATGAAAAAGTCAGCATACTAATTGCTTTAAATATTAAATCCTGAAATAGAATTTTGTTTTGGCTGAGTAAATCTTAACAAAATAAGCTTGAAATTATCATACCAGTGAAGGGTACGGAACCCTGAAATAGAATTTTGTTTTGGCTGAGTAAATCTTAACAAAATAAGCTTGAAATTATCATACCAGTGAACACGCTCACAGGGATTAGTCTATTGGTATATATGATTTAAGATTTATTTCACAACTAGCGACCCGCCACGGCTTCGCACGGGTGCAATGCTGATACTAAATACATATAAACCTTCCTCTTCAATCACTCTATCTATTTAAAAAAACCGCATCAAAATCCGTTGCGCAGTTTTAAAGATTTAAGCATACAGGGATATAGGGACAGAGAAAGCGAATTTTTATATCATGTAGTGATGTTATTAAGCGCTCGTGGCCCCGCGGACTCAGTGTTCTGTAAACGATCACTGCAGTAAGCAACTTTCACTGTGGTACTTTCCAGTCCTTGGATAGGTGACCATTCATGTGACCACTCTGTGACATTTATGTGAGCGTTTAACGTGCTTCGGAAGGCACGTTACGCCGTTAGTCCCGATTGCCAGTAAAATGGTAGTCGTTAAGCCAAGTTTAAGGCTTTTTAGGCAGCTTGAAAAATTTCAACAGCCGGCAGTCACAACCTGCGCCTGTCCATCTCAACACGGCAATACGGCGTACGTGGGACAAATTCTAAAAAAGGTGATATATTATGCCTCTGCCTACCCTTTCGGGGATAAAGGCGTGACCATATGTATGTCATTTTCTTAATATCTTTTCTCTCACTTAGTTTGAGCAAGTCCTGTGCCTTTACTTTAGTATTAAAATATTTTGTTCTGGAAAATAAATTTTAGGAAAAATGAATTCTTTTTTTCAGGGTCAAATAGCGGTGTCCGGCTCAGTATCGGTCCTGCTAGACACGCTGCTGTGTTCGCTAGTGCCGCTAGTGGCGGTGTGCCGCGCCGTGCCCGCCATCGCGCCGCCGCAACGTCTCTTACAGGACACTCTGCACAACATCGCTTATATCATGCCTGGACTGTGAATTGTACTACCTCTATACTGTATATATTTGACCGTGACATATTACATAAACAAAAAAAAACAGTAGTTGTCAAACTTTTTTTTAGCAGAGGGCGAAAAATGTTGATTTAATAAGACTAATGCCCGCCTTCCACTGCGAGCGAGTCGGACCCATGTCATGTCCGCTTTGGTGGAAGGACATGTATGAAAATAGTCGTTACGAGTACAGCGGAGTCCGTAATGGGTCCGACTAGCTCGCAGTGGAAGGCGGGCATAAGGGCTCGTTTAAGGAGAGCCGGGGCGTTGAGCTTCACGTGCGGCGTGGCTTGCCGCGGCACGTCGAGCGATTTGACCGTTTATAGTGAGGCGGCGCGTAAAGCGCGCGTAAGTCACGCGCTAACTTAAACATTATAGAAATGCATATACCCCGCACCTCTTCCTTGCCGCGTCCTTTGCGGCGTCACCCGCCGCCACAGAGCATCGCGCGCCTTTACAGAGGGAGAGGCCAAAGCTGGCAAACCCCCTCTGGCAATAATTTGACATTTTGACGACTAAAAGTGCCCATTTACATAAAAACTGTTTTTTGAAGTTTCTTTCACTAGACTAAGTCTAGTTGACAGCGTGAGCGGTTGAATTGTCATTTTATAAAAATGATGAAATAATTAGATATTAATACAAAAAGAAATGTCATTAAAGAAATCTGAAGAAAAATGGCATTATCTTGTGTAAGTAAGTAATTTTATAACAAGTTATTATTATTTACACCTATTTAAACGTATAGATAATATTCAGATTTGTTTAGCAACTTTACCGGACGTCACATCAATACATGGATTGGTTGAGCGACTTGGGGTGATATGACACAAAATGTATCATGTGTGTGTAAAATTTATGAGTGTATTGTTTAAAGTGTATATATAGGCTTCGTATTGACAGTCGATTGCTATTGTAGTGCGAGTCTAAGAAAGTGTGGGTGAGGAAGATTTCCCCCCGTCACCCGCAAAATATGACAGACAAATTTGTACCGAGCAATCGTTCTATGCCGTCTCCCCTTAGACAGTTCGCGTTGCTCTATGCCCGCCGCATCCTCCGCGGCGTCGCCTTTCGCTTCATTTGCCGCGTCCGACGCGGCGTCACACGTCGCTTGGGTAGCTACAACTCAAACAAACGCTTGCAAAAACGCTTCTCCTTGAACGCTCTCAACATTTCCATATGTTTGTGGGCGGGCCGCACCGCTTGAAGCGCCGCGTCTCCTAAAATGAGCCCTTAGTAGGCATCTTTGAGGTGCCGTCTATATTTAGTTCAGTGTGAAAAGTAATAAAAATGTAAAAAAGTACACACAAGTAAATACAAAACAATTAGTGTCCGACCGAAACTGGGTTTTCAGCCGAAACCGAAACCGAACTTTCGGCCCCAGGGTCAGTTTCGGCCGAAACCGAAACCGAAACCGAAACTCACGTGTTCATATTGAAAAAAAAAACCAGCCAAGTGCGAGTCGGATTCCCACACAGAGGGTGCCGTTACAAAAATTGGGTACAAAAATTACGTTTGTTGTGTGGATGCTTTTTTCTGACTTTTTTCTGGTATTTTTTTGTTATAGCGGCAACAGAACAGGGTGAGGTGGTAGTGGCGGTGTGTCTTGACATCGCCAACGCTTTCAATACCTTGCCCTGGAGCTGCGTTTGGGAGGCGCTTATTTACCATGGAATGCCTCCATACCTCCGTCGAATTATCGGGGCCTATCTTTTCGAGAGGGCCATAACTTACCCGAGCTGGCTAGGGCAGGGTCGGTGAGATGTGTCGTTCGGTGTTCCATGGGGATTGGTCTTAGGACCGCTTCTGTGGAACATCGGTTATGATTGGGTGCTGCGTGGTCCGTTGCTAAGATGTGTTGGCGTAACGTGTTACGTGCGTAACGTGGTACGAGACGCAGCCCTAAAGGCCACCTGCGGGATCCAGCTTACATATAGGGGGCGTCAGCATCGGCATCGAGCTCTCGATGACGCATCTAGGGCTCGTACTCGATAGCCGGTGTAAATTCGGATACCACTTCCGAAGTTTGGTCCCATAGCTGAGGAAGGGGGGCATCAGCCGCACTCTCGCGGTTGTTGCCCAATAGCAGGAGGCCCAACGCTCCCTGCAGGAGACTGTACCTTGGCATCGTGCGGAGCATGTCCCTATACGGGGTCCCCGTATGGACGTAGATCCTGATAGCCAGCAATGCGGCTAGATTGCTTAGCCCGCAGAAGGCGACGGCCGTCAGGGTGATAAGGGGATACCGCACGATCTCAGTTGAGGCGGCATGTCTTCTAGCCGGGATCCCTCTATGGGACCGAGAAAGCGAGGGCCCTTGCGTTATTGTTTAAATGGTGCAAGGAGGCGCTGAAGCGCGGCCATAGGCCTCTTCCTGTGAGCAGGTCATGCTCGTGAAAGAGGCGGTGGGGAGGAAGCGAGAGAGAACTCTCCCACCCGATTTCCACAGTCTGCGGCGGCGCCCCATACTATCAGCCTCCATGACCAGGGGCCTGAGGACGGTGACGGGGCTGCTCACCGTCCTTACAGAAGTAGGCCTTAGACGATAGCGTGACGTGAGAGATTCATGCACGCCTCCTTAAGAAGCGGGATAACAACTGAACAGCCCCCCAAAGATGCGGCCGCAGTATGCATCATTTCGAGGGCATACTCGGAGCTCCCAACCATAGGCTGGTAGGTAGGACGCGTGGATTTTAGTCGGTAGAACTACTGTACAGTGAAAATTTTAGGCCTCTATCTGGCACAGTTCCAGCGATACAATCACATGACTAACAGACAGACGGACGGCTATGCCTCATGTCTCATTTATAGGATCCCGCTTTAACCCCTCCGTGCGAGAGTTCGACTTGCACTTAGCCGGTTATTTTTCCAATAGTGCACCTATTGGAAAAATAATAACCAACCACTCCATTATCAACCAACAAAGCAAGTTTCACCACGTGCCATCAATCAACGGTATAAATCTTTTCAAGTGTTCATATTTCTATTATTTTTTGCTAAAGCGGCAACAGAAATACATCATCTGTAAAAATTTTAACTGTCTAACTATCACGGTGCATAAGTTACAGCCTGCTGATAGACAGGCAGACGACCAACAAAGTCAATGAAACCGACAACAAAGGGGTGCGGTTATGTAATGTCCTGGATCACTTTTTTAGGATTCCGTAAAAAATGTATTTTATCTATTGATTGCAAGTCCTTTGTAACTCTGTATATCTTTGGTTAGTAACATATTAACTGGTTGGGCTGACCCCAACCACGTCGCAAGTAGAGCCAGGCACTCAAAATTCATGAACACGTGAGTTTCGGCCCGGCCGAAAGTTTCGGCCCATTTTGGCCGAAACCGAAACTGCGGCCGAAACTCGATTTTTTGGCCGAAACTGGCCGAAACCGAAACTTCGGTCGGTCACTAAAAACAATACACTCATAATTTCAGACACATATTATTTGTTATTCCATTTGGAGTCTATATTGACAGAGAGAAAAGTCTCCGTATGGCGCCTCCCCTCCCAATCAATCATAGGTCGTTTTGCTCTATAGAGGATTCGACTTCTCCGTGACACTACTGGTAGTGCAATTTACATTGACTCTACTCTTTACAGTAGTTTCATGGGAAATATTATTTCCTGTGCCAATTGTGTGCAAAACTACCTACCAGTTGAATACATAATTGTTTTGTGAAACCTGTTGTTTTATTTACATGATTTTCAAGTGATCCGGCTCGAGGGACCATGAAGCTGCGGGATCCACCAAAGCGGAGAAGAGACGAGATATGCGTTTTGATAAATTATTCAGATTTCGTTATTTTCTTATCTCGGAGAGATTTTGAAATGACGAAATCTGATTGGTTTATAATATATATTTTGCTGCATGCGTAGATCGTAATGGGACTACGAGAATACGTTATCTGCCCCTCTCCTTCATGGGATAAAATCCTGGGACCACAAGAAATCTGTCAAATTTACATTTCATACCCGAAGGGGTAGGGAGAGGCATAATTATGCCCACACACCTTTTTAGAAATTGTCCCACGTAATAGTTGGTGAGCCGTGTTGATATGGACAGGCGCAGGTTGTCCCACAGCCCGCTGTTTAAATTTTTAAAGACTTGGCTTAACGACTGCCATTTTATTGGCGATCGCAACCAACTGCTTAACGTGCCTTCCAAGCACGGAAATTTAAAATTTTCTAGGGAAAAATAATAATATACCAAAATTATGTATTTATTCAGTCCTTTATTTACATAGACAAGATCTTCACAAGTTAATTAATGCTAAACTTATATATTATTTAGGAATTACAACTATTGATACTTGAGAGACTACATAACGATTACATAATTGTATACTTGGGGTAGGCAGAGACAGACATCTAGTATACCATTTATGCTAACTTAAATAAACCGTTCCTTTAAATGAAAAACAGTTTTAAACCTCAAATGACACTTATCTTTATTAAAGGATATATTTTATACTAAAAATATCAGATTGATTATATTAATACGTAAAGTGAACATTTTGAACAGTTTATATTTCGATAGACAAAATTGTCTCAATACTATACAATGATATGATGATTAAACTATATGTTACAAACAATTTCGTATCTTGGGGAATAGACCTATGCTGTATTTATTTGGCCATGATACAAAACATAAACGAAGAAAACAGTAGTTGTCGAACTGTTTCTATAGTCCAATCCTGCCCGATCTGGCAATAATGTAAACATGTCATGTTTTGACAATCGTTGTCTAAGACAGATGAGTAAAAAATATATTATGACAAATCAATGAATTTTTTACGATCCTGAGTAGGTATTTTAAATGAAAATAAACTATCATAAAGAAGTTATTTGGTGTCGAAGTGATGTAAGAACACTGTATGACTCTTGGATACTGGAATATAATCAGGGTGAATACTCAATTGCAAGTAACTATGGATATATAGGATCAAATGTGTTTGTTTACATTTTTGCGCAAAGCTATTGAAATACAGTATAGCCGAGAAGGGCGAAAAATGTATTGTGTGTTTAATAGATAAAAATGTGTAAAGTAAAATAAGACTAAGCAGGCATCTTTGACATGCCATATTTAGTTTAGTGTGAAAAGTAATATAAATGTAAAAAAGTATGATCACATTTTGTATCACGGTCAAGTAAAAATGGTATAGATTAGAATTCAGCTATAACATAGAATTTTGAGTAAGTGTACGAGTATGTATGAGATTACAAAAAGCAGTGACAATATGTTTTAGTATTAATGATATTGATTCAGAGTATCTACCTACAGCTTAGCAAAACAAGAAAGCCGTGAGATGGTTCTCACCAGACTGCCCCTCTCTAACACGTTTATTGTGACGGTGAAAGTTCAATCCGATTGACGTTGTCATTTTTGTTTTATTTCAAACTTTGAACAGATGACCCACGTGACATAGTGACGTAGTTTAATGCAACAGAGTCACAGACTACAAAGTCTCGCCATAAGCCCCTCTGCATTCTACTTTATAGAGAGGGGCTAAAAACCATGTTTATTTTACGGTAAAATGTATCACACAAATTGTAGTATTATTATAATATAAGGACCTACATCATTTATTTTAAAATATTTGTTGTTTCTAGAATTTTTTGTCAAGCAGTACTGATTTAAAAAAAAAATAGGTACAAAAAATTATTGTACGGTCAGCATCAAAAGTAGATGAACACTATTAAAATTTATGAAATAGATTAATGCAAGAAAACTTCCACGTAGTAGTGTAACAATTTTGTCATAAAAAAAGTATAATTCTATTTATAGAAAAATTGTTACTAACAAATACTACGTGTAAATTATCATACATGAATCTATTTCGGAAATTTGAAGTGTTTATCAACTTCTGAATCTGACTTTAATTGAAATAATTTCAAGGGTACGGGAAAGCTAAAACACGCGGGCGGATCCGCGGGTATATGTTACTTATTTGTTTAGTGCGATGTTTCATTACACTAACTACACGAAAAGCTTATTGAAAGAAAACTATTATACACAGCCATTTAAAAAAGAAACTTAATATTGTGTACTTAATAATAGTAGTATAATAAAATTACGTTTCGTTCTACGTACAATTCGAGACTAGCTGCGGATATAGCAGTTGAAATGTGTTCGAAACGTCGATCCAAGATTTTACATCGCAATAATATGCTGTGGTTTCCGTCCCAAGAACACTTTACAACAGTCGTCCTCTACAATTGGGCGCCTCACAGTAGCAGTAGAGCACCTTCCCAGGCACGGAACCCACGTCGTAGTTGTAGTTCCACGTGAGTTCCGTGCCGGCCCGCACGTGAGATAGCGCAAAGAACGCCACCCACGGGAAGCGCGGGTCGTGCGTGTCCACGAACACGTTCTGCACGAACACGTTGGGCAAACACGAGTGCTGGAATAGAAATGGAAGATTTGCTGAAAAGGCTTTGAAGATTTTTGTATGGAGCATTCCAACCTAAAACTGGAGAGTTCCAAAGTAAAAAATCACGTGAGTGCGAGTCGGATTCGCGGACGGAGGGTTACGTACCAAAAACACGACAATAAATCTTGTTTGTTGTATGAAACCTCCCCCCCCCCGCCACTAAAATTTTTCCATTTTTAATTTTTTATATATTTGTTGTTAAAGCGGCAACAGAAATACATCATCTGTGAAAATTTCACCACTAGCTATAATGGTTCCTGAGATACAGCCTCGTGATGGGCAGAGGAAAAGATCCTAAAATCACACTGTATTAGAAAACCCGACTAAAAGGAATAATAAGGGGCCCGTAAAAGGCGTATCTATGATAATTTTTATGATTGGACGAAAAATGGGAAGTCGGACTCCCCCACCAAGGGTTCCATACATCCGGCCGTCCAACCGATTTTCAGTTCAGGGATCAAATCTCGCAGTTACACCTAATAAGAAATAAACGAATCGAATTTCGTAGTTTTTGATAAGTACTTCAACAATTTTTTGTATGATTTCGCTAGAAATATACAGCTTCAAGAGACCATAGCCCTTAACATATGGTTTTAATTCAAACTCGATACCTTCACGAGTTCATTAGATAAAAAAATTTGACAGACATACTGACGGACGGACAACAAAGCGTTCCGTATTTTCCTTTGAGATACGAAATCCTAAAAAGGTTGATTTCAATGATTGAGGAGTACTTACATTTAGATAGCGACCGATGTTGCCTTGAACTTTAGCGTCCATTATGTAACACGCCTCGTCTTCGCCGAACAACGTACGAACGGACCTACAAGCAAATTAAATTAAGAAAAATATACATATATACTTACGTCAAATTACACAGAAAGAGGTGGTGTTCAGTTAATTTTGTAATTCTACTATGTTCATCTAATTTTGTCACTAGTCTTGGTAAGCTACTTTTGCATGTTACATTATTCATGAATTATGGAAATATGCATCTACGTTTGAGGACGACTTTACCAAAGCAAAACATAATAAGGTAGCAAATGAGTGTTTAGATTTACCTGTATTTAGATATGAAATCGTTTCCGCCCATACCAGGTCTTGCTGTGAATGTCGAAGGTTCTCGAACTGCGAAAAAACAAACAATTGTGATTTTTTTTTTATATACTTTACACAAAAAAATATTTATTAATAAGTGCTCGTGGCCCCACGGACTCAGTGTTCTGTAAACGATCACTGTAGTAAGCAACATTTGTTATGGCCGGTTACGGATGGGTGACCAGAACACCTCATGACTACTTTGTGACATTTATTTGCGAGCGTTTTCGTGCTTCGGAAGGCACGTTAAGCCGTTGGTCCTGGTTGCCAGTAAAATGGCAGTCGTTAAGCCAAGTTGAAGGCCTTTATGGGCGGCTTGAAAAATTTCAACAACAGGCAGTCAGAATCTGCGCCTGTCCATATCAACACGACAATACGGATCACCCCCTATTATGTGGGACAAAGATTTAAAAGGTGGAATGTGGTCATATAATACGCCTCTGCCTACCCCTTCGGAGATAAGATGTGTGATCATACAAATGAATGAAAAAATATTTTGTAAAACTTCAAAATGCCAAATACAGAATTCATTATCGAAAATTCAACATTATTTTAGTTGGTAACAAACATCCACACATTTAAACTCACAAACTTTCAAATCCTACTAATACACTCGAGAGCAATGAATCCGGGTCACTTAAAGAATCCTAAAAATCTCGGAAACTAAAAATGCTAGGTTAATGCAATAAATTGTATTTAATAGACAATGTAATACTCCTTAAATGAAGGTATTAAAACTTCTTAGTTATTGTAAAGTTATATCATAAAAAAATCAAATTTGAAAAAGGGCCACTTTCGAAGATGGAACTACGAAATTACAGCATTTGGTGTTGCTTTTGTTTGTAATCTGTCATTTATGTGGGTACATAAACCATGTTGATAGTGCTCTATATTCATTAATCAAGCTGAAATTATGTCGCTTACGCCTGAAGAATGCACCAGAATACTTACAATGCTGGAAACCGGCCGGAGTCAGCGCGATACAGCCAGGACTGTCGGTGTGTCGCTGTCAACAGTACAAAGAGTTCTCCGACGTTACGAAGAAACTGGTTCTAACCTACGCAGACCAGGAACGGGCAGAACCAGGTGTACCACAGCACGAGAAGACCGATACTTGGTGAACACCATGCTTCGAAATCGCTTTCTCACAGGAACTGAACTCACCAATCAGTTTCGACGCCTCGGAGGAAGTAACCCAAGTGCATAGACAGTAAGACGTCGGCTTGCTGAATCTAACTTAAAACCCCTTAGACCTGCAAACGGCCCTAAACTGGAGCGTGGGCATCGTATTTCGAGACTAAGGTATGCCCAGAGCCACGTAAATTGGAGTATTGAAGATTGGTCAAAAGTTATGTTCTCCGACGAATCAAAATTTATGCTCTACAAGCACGATGGAAGACACAGAGTGTATCGAAGACCAGGGGAAAGATTCAAGCAAGCATGCATCGAAGAAAAAGTAGCCTACGGTGGTGGGTCTGTACTTGTGTGGGCCGGAATTTCTTCTGAAAGTCGCACAGAGCTGGTGATCATAGAAAACGGCTCTTTAACTAGCGTAAGATATGTGGAAGAAATCCTCAATGATCACGTTGGTCCATTTATGGTCAATTTAGGTGAGGATGCTATATGTATGCATGACAATGCCCGACCTCATACAGGTAGGATTGTGAATGACTACCTTCAAGAGATGAACATTACTCGTATGGAGTGGCCAGCGCGCAGCCCGGATATCAACCCGATCGAGCATGCTTGGGACGAGCTAGGCAGATGCGTAAAACAACGAAACCCTCCCCCAATCACGCTTCGTGAGCTCAAAATTGCTCTCACAGAGGAATGGGAGAATATTCCCCAAAATCGTATAAGGAACTTGGTGTACAGCATGCCAAACCGCGTAAACGCAGTAATGGAAGCACGAAGAGGCAATACGAAGTATTAAAATTCAAGAAAATCGTAATAAAGTTCAAAAATTTCATGTTTCCTATTTTTGTTTTAAGGAGAGATCGGCAGTTTTTTCTTTATGTAATTTTGTGTTAATAAAATGTATGGTGACTCATATTTTTTTTACTTTCATTTAAGGAGTATTACATTGTCTATTAAATACAATTTATTGCATTAACCTATCATTTTTAGTTTCCGAGATTTTTAACATTTGTTACGCCACGCCTCAAATCACTATGACAGTTGACATAAGGAGTTACGCAATTTCCGAGTGTACATCTATTTAAGACAGTGCGAGCACATTTTTCGGTCATTCTGTACTGTATACTGAGACTAGCCGAAGCTCTGCCCAAATTATTGTGTGTCTATGCGGAAAATAAAGTAATTAGCCGAGTCCTGAAGTGTTTAATTGCCCCCTTCTGTTACACTCAGAAGTGGGATACTTCAAGAAGAAACCATGAAGACTGTCAGTTTTGAAGAAGAAAAATCCACTTTGAAGTAGACCGAGGGTTTATGAAATGTTTTACAAGATGCCTCCAGAGAACACTACTATCGTATGAATATGAACTAGTTTTCTTCTTGAATAACCTGCTACCTACCCATATGTCAGTAAGAGCCCACCAGTAGAAAAGCCCCGATATCAAGAATCGGACTACCGCATTGCAAAAATCTGTCTACATCAACCGCTTTCTCAAGCTGAAGTCAGTGGAATTAGTGCCAACAGGCACGTCGCGGCGCCGGCGCTTCAGTCGTAAAGATTTTCATCGTGGAACGCTTAAACTACAGCGCGCGGTAGCAGCGTACTGCGGCGCTTGGAGATACCTAGATGCTGCCCGAGATGGTCAGCTATGAACAACAAGGCAGAGATACGCTGAAAGCTGCACAGATAATTTGAGGTGGGTGCCACTAATTGCCTTTTTCCTATCTGATGTAGCCAGTCTTTGCCACTAATTCTAATTCGTGTAGCGAAATAGCCATTGCCAGTTACAGCAACTACTGTAGACAACCAATTTGCCATTTGCCTATCGCCTATTCGAAATAGCCGCGCTTTGTCACTAAAGCTGATTCATCTATGGACTAAGCTATAGTCATTACTTGCCAGTGAGAACTACTGTTAGGCTGCATATTGCCCTTTCCAGTTAGGCGAATAATTGCATTGCCTGTTAGGCTACTAATTGCCCTTTGCTTAGCCGAAATAGTCTTACTCCACACCTCTGAATTTCTCTAGTTAAGACAAAATAAGTTCTAGTCATTGCCAGTAAAACAGCCGCCTAGCGTTAGGTTTTGTGTTAGCATTATACAGTTAAGTCCAAAATCTATTAAAATGAACCGTTACTCGTGTTTGAATGCTGGTAAAATAAAGGGAATAACTTTTCCAATGCATTGGATTTCAACACGGCGATGGGCTCACCACCTGTCACGTGGGACCGAATTGTACACGGTGAAATGTGGGCCGGTATAGGCCTCTGCCTACCCCTTCGGGGCTGGAGGCGTGAGTATATGTATGTATGTATGTATGGATTTCGTTGCAGTTCACAATCGATCGATACCTGTTAGTATAATTACTAAAGCTCTTATTAACCAGTCGAATCTAGATTCAGTAACATTCAGAACGGTTGTGCACTTTTAGTTAGTATCAGATTGCACAGTTAATCATAATAAAAATTTCTATTTGAAATTGTAAGTCAAAGCATATCGATAATAAAATTTGCCTATTTAGATAGATATCTACGATCCCAAAGGTGGGTGGTAGATGGATAATCAAATAAAATCATACAGATATTTGCGGGCTATACTTATTTAGTAGGCATACTGAAACCAATCCAACAGCCGGTAAGTGTTGTTTAGCCCCGTTTATGTAGGTACATTATAATATCATGCTTGGTTTCGATAAGTCGTAGTTGGCGGTAGTGCTTTTATTCATTCGTTTCAAATCTAGATAAACGTGTGTATTGTTAGTAATCGGATATGAAATCTAGATAGATGGAGTATTTTCGTAAAGAGGATTATAGCTAGGTGTTTTAAGCTATTAAATGTGGCTCTTTGATTACGCTTCTATTTAATTGTATAACGCGATTGATTAAATCGGTCATAATCTAAGAAGCTATTACGTGTGAACCGTTTAATGGTACTTGGATTGATCCAGCAAAGTCGCGCAAAATAAAACTAGCTATAATGTGGGTGTAATGAGAAATCTTTTCGGCATTACTACTTAAAGTTATTAAAATAAGACTGTGGACGGTGCTTTAGTTTGTCACCGGGGAATTTAAATGTTTGCGTCACATTTTCCATTTAGCGTTGTTGCAGAGTTTGGTAGTGTTAAATGAACATAAGCCGTTCGGATATACATTGAACAAGTGTCTCGATTCTATAGAATAGTATGTAGCTCGTTATTGTAGTGTTTGAACCGTGCTCGACGTGTGATAAAGGTATCGGAAGTGCTAAACATCAAAGTATAATGGTGTAGGTAGGTACTTGAAGTAATCGAGTTATTTTGCATAAATATACATGGGTCCGCACTTATTCGCAATTGATTCATCATAGTAGAAATTTTACGTAATAAGTATTTATAGTGTATTTGGCAAATCATCATGGTGGATCTTGAAATTAATGTCTCATTGCGATACCCTGGACGTAATTATTAAGCCTCATACTTCATGATCTTTTACATTAAAGCAGATGGCATAAAATTATACACAATATCGCCTTAATTTTTCAAAATATTAAGTTTTTAAACGAGAATGATGCAATTGTAGATGCGCTGAAGTGATCTTATCTCGATTATCATACTAGGGGGGATTGTGTGATGAGCAGCTTCAGACAATCCACAACAACTTGTTTACAACGATACAAATCCATCAAAGGTACGCCTAGTCGCCTAGTCCGCGTGAAATGCGAATAAGTTAACCTGAAAATGCCTACTTTTCATAGTGACCTTTTGCCCATGAGATTGTTTTTACTAAACGCTGGCTATGCCCTGCCCTGCCACTTTGCCTGTGACGTACTGTAAATCCTGTAGACAACATGTTACAATATGCCCGTGTTTACTGTGTTAATTGTAAGTACGCCGAAATCCTGCAGCAACATGATATAGCTATGTTATTCCAGAATCATTTCTAATGGCGAAGAAGTGTTATCGGTTAGCTTAGGAGTTTATACAAACCGTTCCTCTAAGCTACTGGTAGATATTTCTCTTTGAGAATGTGCCTAATTACAGTAGACACTAATCGTTTTAAGGTTAAACACCTTTATAGCCACCGAGAAAAAGAGTTTAAACGGGTTTCGGTAGGTAAACGATGTATATTATGACGACAATAACAACAGTAAGGAGTGCCCATGCCTCGCTTTCTTAAATAGCATGCGCGACATTTCTATTCTTTACCGAAATAGGACAGACTGCCATAAAAAGCAAGCCCTGAACATTAATGTGCCAGCTGTAAGAAGTTCATAAATCCATCCAACCACCTATCACTAAATGATATACTGTTACGTTCAGTCTCTAAATTGGCATACAGCAGCCAGCAACAGCATTTTTGTATATCCGCTTCAGAATGTCGGTAGAATAGTTTACTACATTTAACATTTTTGTGGTATGACTGTGGAGGTACCCGCTTGTTTATATTTTGTCATTTTGCAGAAAATAGTTAAGATTGTGATTGTGTATGTAGTTGACAAGATCGAAGTTACAGCTAGACTAAGTTCAGCGAGTCCCTTGGGATACTAATGACATTTCGTTGTTTTATTTTACGGCATTGAGACTTCAACGCTAGTAAATAGTCATTTGCATAGGAGGTAAAAGTGATAACAAAATCATATAAATTGATCCGAGTTATAAGAGCGATGTGTAAGCCCAGTTTAAGATTATTTAATTTTAACCTAGAAGTAAGCTTTGTGACATATTTGAGGATATAATAGAAGCAAACAAGTTAGTACGCGAATGATCAAAAGTTTTGATAATATTGTAAGTTATTATTTACATTGCGTTATTTATAAATATAGCCATGCCAAGCACTCGCTCCTAGCTCCTAGTATCTGCTAAAGCACAACACAACCTACATTTGTGTACTACATAAGTTCGCAGACTCATGCACCTATCTATAATGACCTGATACGCAATGACTTTAAGGTCTCATCGAAAGTAGGTCCAGTATTAACGGATGCTTCTATTTGCCATGCGATTTATTTATTTCAACGTCAGATATTTCACGCAGTAGATAGTGGCGCGTACATTCCACTCATGAATCTATCTTGAGACCAGCTTAGTGCTATGTCTATTTCTTCTTGTGTTTATTTGGCCAGCCACTAACAAAGTCTCTTGTTCCCTGTATGGGAGCGATTGTTACAGATGAGCCGGACAGAATGCAAGTCAGTCTACCGGGATGTAGATGTAGCCTGTTTGGGCCGGGCTGGGCCAAGCCAAGCCAAGCCAAGCCAAGCCATGCCAAGCCATGCCAAGCCATGCCATGCCATGCCATGCCACGCCACGGCATGCCACGCCACGCCAAACCGGTCAAGCCAGCCAAGCCGGTTAAGCCAGCCAGCCAGCCAGCCCAGCCCAGCCCAGACGCCTTGTTCCTGTTGCAGGAGCAACTGCTTACAGGATGTCCGATTGTTACGCCACGCCTCAAATCACTATGACAGTTGACATAAGGAGTTACGCAATTTCCGAGTGTACATCTATTTAAGACAGTGCGAGCACATTTTTCGGTCATTCTGTACTGTATACTGAGACTAGCCGAAGCTCTGCCCAAATTATTGTGTGTCTATGCGGAAAATAAAGTAATTAGCCGAGTCCTGAAGTGTTTAATTGCCCCCTTCTGTTACACATTCTTTAAGTGACCCGGATTCATTGCTCTCGAGTGTATTATAAATGGAAAATTTTGTTAAGATATTTGTTACTCAATCACGCTCTAACGGCTGAACGGATCGGGCTGAAATTTAGTACAGAGATAGATTAAGGCTTTATACTTTTCATCCCGGAAATAAGTTCCCATGGGACGCGGGAATGGGAACAGCTTAGATATATACTGTATTTCAATAGCTTTGCGCAAAAATGTAAACAAACACATTTGATCCTATATATCCATAGTTACTTGCAATTGAGTATTCACCCTGATTATATTCCAGTATCCAGGAGTCATACAGTGTTCGTACAATCATTTCGACACCAAATAACTTCTTTATGATAGTTTATTTTCATTTAAAATACCTACTCAGGATAGTAAAAAATTCATTGATTTGTCATACTATATTTTTCTACTCATCTGTCTTAGACAACGATTGTCAAAACATGACATGTTTACATTATTGCCAGATCGGGCAGGATTGGACTATACATACCTTCATCATCATCACTGATGGTAATAAACTCATCATCGGCGGTCTTCTCCGGTTTGCTGGCCTTGTCTTTTTCATCTTTTTGGTCTTTCTTCTTGCCACGCTTGCGAAGACGTTTTCTGTAAGAATAATACGTGCATGTTAGTAATAATCCCTACTAATATTATAAATGCGAAAGTAACTCTGTCTGTCTGTCTATCTGTCTATCTGTTACGCTTTCACGCCTAAACGGAGCGATTGAGATGAAATTTGGTATAGGGATAGTTCGAGGCTCTGGGAAGGACATAGGCTACTTTTTAACCGACTGCACAAAAGGCGGGTTATGTTTTTACGATATAACGACTCTTACGCGATAACGACTTCTAGGCCATCATCTAGCCCAAATTAAGCTAATATAAGCTTGTGATATAGGATCTAGACTACTGATATACATTATTAAATATTTCTAAATACATACATATTATCATTGAAACTCCGAAACAAACATTTGTGGATCACACAAATATTTGGACCGACCCGGGAATCGAACCCAGAACCTCCAGCGCGGCAGGTGGTATCACTACCGACTGCGCCACAGAGGCACCCATGCTTCAAATCTCTCTTTCCCTCTCTAACTCTCTCTCTCTCTTACCTCACCGATCTATCTCACCCCCCCCCCTTTTCTCTCATTCGCTCACCGCTCTCTCTTTTAATCTCTCTCTCTCTCTCTCTCCACATCAACGTTTTGTATAATTAATCTCCACCAGAGTGGCAGAATAAATAAAAAAAAATCCACTCAAAGTCCGATGTAGCCTAATCGCCCTCGTTTACTATATGTACCCCCCTCTCTGCATGTCGAGAGACACAGAGACACAGGGGGTTCTCTCTGTCTCTCTCTCTCTCCACTTCTTATGTCAGCTAGTTAATAATAATATGTCGACTCACTTAAAGTCCTCAACTCCCATGGCGATGTATCCAGGTCTGAAGTTGTCAGTCTTCGACTCCTGCGTCTCCTCTTCTGATGAGGAGGACGCTTCTTTCTTTGATAATTTATCCATGCCTCAAATCTCTCTCTCTCTCTCTTTTTTCCTATCTCTCGCTCTCACTCAGTAACGTAACTCAAACAGAGCGGATCAGCCAGTGATTTAATCTAAATATATATAACACGAAGGTGACTCGACTGACTGACATAGTGATCTATCAACGCACAGCCCAAACCTCTGGACGGATCGGGCTGAAATTTGGCATGCAGGTAGATGTGATGACGTAGGCATCCGCTAAGAAAGGATTTTGATAAATTCTACCCCCAAGGGGATAAAATACGGGAAGCGGGAACGGGAACAAATTTTACGCGGGCGAAGCTGTGGGTATCAGCTAGTTCATGACATACCTGTGCCTCAAGTCTATCTCTCTCTTTTCTTCTCTCGCTCTCTCTCTCTCTCTCTCTCTCTCTCTCTCTCTCTATCTCTCTCACACACACACTTATGCAAAGGATGCACGGGTTAACTAGTGATTAATTGATAATATGCCCGAAGTTTTTCACACTTTCTTTTTCCCTCTGTCTTTCGATCTCCCTCTCGCTCGCTCTCTCTCTCTCTCTCTTTCTCTCTTCCGCTCTCTCTGTGATGTCTACTTTTCATTGAATTAGTCTACATCTAGAATAGCAGATGTCATAATAAAAATTCTACGTCTCGAGGTTCGCCGGGACGACCAATATACTTAACATAGACACAAATATAATAATTATAATAGTTTAAAAAACTAAAAAACACGCTTGGGTTTAGGTCACGGGTTTATTTTTTTCGTATCCCATTCAGCAAACCCTTTCATTGAATACCCATATCATGGGGGTGCATTTCAAATAGCCAATCCGCCATCCTGGATGTCCGCCATGTTGGATTTAAGTCACGTGACTATTTTTTTCGTATTCCTGACAGCAAACCCTTTCATTTGATACCCATATCATGGAGGTGCATTTCAAATAGCCTGTCCGCCATCTTGGACGTCCACCATATTGGATTTAAGTCACGTTACTATTTTTTTCGTATTTCTGACAGCAAACCCTTTCATTCGATTCCCATATCATGGGGGTGGATTTCAAACAACCAGTCCGCCATTTTGGGGAGGCCGCCATATTGGGTTTGCAATGACGTTTTTTAGCTAGTCATGTATTGTCATCAGAACTCAGAGCGTGTGCAAAATTTCAGCCTGATCGAAGGACGGGAAGTGGGTCAAATTAACATTCCAAGATTTTCTTACATACATAGTTACAAGTGAAGCTAATAAAAGCGTGTTAAAAATTATAATATCTGCACTCACTTAAAGTCCTCAACTCCCATGGCGATGTATCCAGGTCTGAAGTCGTCATCCTCTTTGTCAGTCTTCGACTCCCGCGTTTCATCTTCTGACGAGGAAGACGGTTCTTCTGAGTCTTCTTGGTTTCCATCCTTCTATAGATGAAAATTAGACAATCTTTAATGTAACACCAAAAATACAGGTGCTCAAGCATTGATATACAAAAAAACCAAGATACACATTCAGTGTCTGAAAACCGTTCGCAAGACATACGTACATATGGTCACGCCTTTATCCCCGAAGGGGTAGGCAGAGGCATAATATATGCAATATATTTGTATAATTTGTCCCACGTAATAGGTGGTGTGCCGTATTGCCGTGTTTAAATGGACAGGCGCAGGTTGTGACTACCTGCTGTTGAAATAAAGCCTTCAACTTAGCTTAACGACTGCCATTTTACTGGCAACCGGGACCAACGGCTTAGCGTGCCTTCCGAAGCACGGAAACGCTCAAATAAATGTCACAAAGTGATCACATGGATGGTCACCCATCCATGGACCGGCCATAGTGAAAGTTGCTTACTGCAGTGATCGTTTACAGAACACTGAGTCCGCGGGGCCACGAGCGCTTCGCAAGACATCAGCGCACTATTTCAAATCTGCACTCATTTCGACTACATCTTAGTTTGTAAATACAACTTTATGTCATACGTGTAAGGTTGAATTTGTAAAAAAATACGTTTACGTCATTACTATAATTGCGTATGTATAACTGGTGACAATTTTAGGTGTTCTTTTTATTTGAAATTGTTCATCTAGGTATTTTCGTAGATCAATGTAAGTTATTTCAATTGCATCAGAACACAGTGCCTACACTCTGTTAAAAATAGGTTGATAATTTTGACAGCTCACGCCTATGAAGTATTGCATTTGTTCATGTCAAGTGTACTTCAAAAAAAATCGTAGCACATAGACGAGTACCGCCCACTTATCGTAGTGAAGCGTCTTCCAACAATACCGCACAATTTGCCATAGACAAATAAATCGAATAAATCAAAATTAAGTATTATTCATTTAAATGCAAGTATAGTTAATAAGTAGGTATCTACAATATTCATTTGTAATATAATTAGCTAAGTATAATACAAACAATAATAATGCAATTATATTTACCTAATTACCTAAAATAATAAAAACCGTTTTTTTTGTAACTATCGATTTAAAATTTTACGCGATCGAAAATCGAATAGTTTCTTTAACGATTAGACACTATGGGATGCCCTACTAAGAGTTGTCAAAATTATCATCCTAATTTTAACAGAGTGTAGTGTAAATATTTGTGTACGGAACCGTTAATTCTTACCTTGTCAAGTTTCTTGTCAGCGTCAGGTATGTCCTCTTCGTACCCTTCCTTCATTTGCTCCACAACCTCTATGTAGTCCAACTCGGCTAGGTATTCATCGCCTTCGTTTAGGCCGTCCTGAAATGCATGTAAGTCTTGTTTGCAAAAAAAAAACCTTTATCGAATTAGGAGCTTTTGAACTAAGAGAATCAATACTTAAAAATGTCTAATTTACTCTAATTTTTACCTAAATTATTTTGAAAAAATACAATGTATGTTCAGAATAGCATCTTTTACAAAATCGAATGAAAAATTGAAAAATTAAATTACTATCATTACAGTATTGTTCTTTACTAATTTCAACTTGAAAAAGCGATAATAGAATATAGAAATAGTGGGAGAAGAAGCGAAATAGAGAGGAGAGAGAGAGAGAGAGATTGTATAAACAACTTACCAAATTAGCCGTGGCATCGGTGAGCAAATTCCCGGCATAGACGCATAGAAACGCGCCTTTTGGCACGTCATTGAGGGCTCGGATACCCCAGCCTCGGTTCAACGTTTTGAACACCTACAAAATAATATAAAACATAGTTTTGAGCATTTTACCTTGGCAATGACATTTTCAAATAAGTAATACCATCGTGTACTACAAAAATCTTTAAATACTAGCGGACATCACGCGGTTTCACCCGCGTCGTTCCCGTTCCCGTGGGAATATGGGAATAAAATATAGCCTATGTTCACCGCAAAGAGCTTTCATACAGTGAAAGAATTTTTCAAATCGGTCCAGTAGTTCCGGAGCCTATTCGTTACAAACAAACAAACAAAAAAACAATTCTTTCCTCTTTATAATATTAGTATAGATAACATAAATGATTAACATACTAATAACATCGAGAACCTCCTACTTTTTTAAAATTAAGATACAGAAAAAAGTAGTATGACTAACCTGTAATTTCAGTTGCAATGGGTGTTGTGCCACGCGATTAAGGCATGTCTGTTTGCATTTACACCTGAGGAAAGAAAATTCCTGTTATATCAGACGCCCGGTGTAGAAGACAGTATGGTAGAAAATCAAGAGTACCCACGTGATCGAAAGTGGTAACTGTAGACTATAGACATTTGTATAGCCCAGCGGAAATATCTGCGAACCTGTCAAATTGACGTCATGCAAACTGTACGGTATAATTCGTGCGCAACGAGAATGTGCCGAGCCTTGTCAAAGTCAATGGAAAATGGCCGATTACAAGTATATTTCAATCACGCGCGGGTTATACTAGATAGGCGAAAACGGGGCCAGGTGCGAGGAAGCGCGAGGGGAAGCTATGTTCGCAGATATTTCCTCCGGCTAGTAACAGCAGAGGTTCTCTCTTAGATTGGGGAATGATCTCCCTGCCTCGTTTTTCCCAAACGCCTACAGATGGGCACAAAATTATAAGTTACAGAACGCAATCTCATGTATGTACTTCTTTTTCACACCTACCCTCTGCTACGCACACTCGCGCACATATATCAGTATCGAAAACTACTCGTGTCTGTTAACTCAGCGGTTTCCATGTGTGCGTAGCTTCAGCGAATTTAGTATGTAGGTTTCCATCTGTAATGTGGTTTGGGGTTCTTTAAAAGGGGTCTTAGAAGGTTTTTTACAAGGTCGGTAGTGCCAGTGAAGCGCCTGTGGTGTTGTAAATGTTCATAGGCTACGGTGACCATAATTCATCAGAGGGGGGGAGATTAGCTTGTCTGCCACTTTAGTGGTATAATAAAAACTCACGCTGCCTACTATTGCTGTGTTAAAACAGATAGGAACAGGTGTTGAAATTTTAAGAGCCTCAATTATGTCTTGTTTTTGAAAGTTCCAAGTTCAGGGCAAGCACTTACTTGGAGAACACTTACTGCGGACTCAGTGTACTGTAAAAAGTAACCAACTTTCAATACGGCCAGTCCTTGGATAGGTGAACATTTACCACTTTAAAACATTTATTCGCGTGACTTTCCGTGCTTCCGTGGGCGCGTTAAGCCGTAGGTCCTGGTTGCCAGTAAAATGGCAGTCAAAAATTTCAACAGCTTCACAACCTGCGCCTATCCATTTTCAATGCGGCAAAACGGGTCACAACCTATTGCGTGGAACAAATATCTAAAAGGTGAAATGTGGGCATATAATATGCTTCTGCCTACCCCGTCGGGTATAAAGGCGTGACTATATGTATGTATGCACTTACCTGGAGTTGCACTCGTAGATGCCAGACGGCAGCGGCTCGGGGAGACGCTTGTACTCGTAGCCGACGTTGGTGCCTTCAAGGCCGATGGTCCGCGCGCCTTCCAGGGTCATCTTCCAACACGCGCACTTGCTTTTGTCCTGCAAGTGTATTACAATTCGAAGAGTAATGTCTAGTTGTAATTTTGGCACCTTCAAATTCGTGAGGATGTCTTTTGGTTGCAAGAATGCCACACACTCGATCTAGCATTATACTACTTTAGTAACTCTAAAAGATCATTTGCATATGCATTATGGTGCTCTCAAGTCACGTGCGCGCATATTCCAGAGTCATCTTCCAACACGCGTACTTGCTTTTATCCTGCAAATGTGTTACATTCTGCATCTTTCACACAGTAATTTCAGTTGTAATTTTGGCACCTTCAAATTCGTGAGGATGTCTTTTGGTTGCAAGAATGCCTCACACTCGTTCTAGCGTTTTACCCCATAGTAACTCAAGATTATTTGCATAATGTATTTTAGTGCACTCGCGCCCTATAACGCGCGCATTTTCTAGCGTCATATTTTAAGACTCACACTTGTTTTTGCCAAAGAAATATTTAGTTATTTTAATCTCTGATTATACTCAAATAACACTTTGTACAGAAATAGTTTGTAGTTTTGGTGTCTTAAAAAACATGAGGTCTTAAAAACGTCTTTTGATTGCAAGAATGTTGGAAAACCCCCAGCCACTACCATTTTAACTATTTTTATTTGCAAAATTTGTCAATATTAAGAATTTTACAAACCTCACAATCGTCAGTACAATCACAGCCACACAGGAACTCGGGGTCCAAATTAAGAGGGACCCCAGATGTCGGAGTTCTTTCTGTGTTATATGAACAGAATTCTGGCAATGAATCGTCGTAGTAATTCACGCAGGGTACTGGTACATTTTCTTTGCCATGGGACAGGTCCTAAAAATGAAAAGAATTCTTAGAGGGTTATAAGAGTAACTGAAAACTATGTATTTTTATTGAATATTTTTATGATATTCTCACGCAAAGTTAGGCTAATAGCTTGTGCTATGGAACCTATGCCAATAATAAAACATGCTTATAATATTTTTTTAATTCATAGATATTGTGGAACGTTTTTACTCAACATCATCTACCCCAATTTCAGCTGGTATAAGCTACACAAAATCTAGATGAGATCAAAACTTGTAAGCATTTACGGATCACACACATATTTGTACCGTTCGAGTATTCGAACTCGAAACCCCAGCACGGTAGTCGTTACTACCGACTGCGGCAATCACTGTCACCGACTGTGCCAATCATTTTCATATTTTTTGTACCGTTGGAGTATTCGAACTCGAAACCACAGCACGAAAGTCGTTACCACTGACTGCGCCAATGACTGTTACCGACTGCGCCAGTTTTTACTAACCTTTTTCCCGACGAGACATTTGTTAAGCACGAACTCTGCTAAACAATGTGTGGCGTGGTAGAAGTCGAACAAGTCCACGGGCAGTTCGCTGTCGGTGAGTCGCAGGTACTTGTGGAGCTCCTTCATGTTGCGGAGGCGACGGCCGCACGGGGCGCGGTACATTACCTCCTTTTGTCCCTTGTAGCGGACTATTTGTCTGTGAGAAAAGAAAAATAGTCCTTAAAATTTACGGCTTAAGGTTCATATTTCAACGAGACAAATGATTAATCTGTTTAGAACGGAAATTCTCCTCAATGTAGAAAGCAGGCGACCTTTATTGCACATGTTAAAGTCCGGCTACTACTAAATGATTTTGTTTAATTCGCAAACAGTTAACAGCATACTCGTTTTTCCGCCAATGCACCAATTTACAGGCGCGAGCTAAGCTGATTCTTTAATCTTTTAGCTGGCGGTGGAAACCTAGCTGTAATATGTACAATTTAGAGTATCTCTGAAGCTGATGGGCAAAATATATATATGTCATATTGTATATGTTCAGAATGTTGGGTGGTTAAGAGATGGGCGAACAAAGAGTGCATGTATTAGAAATAGGAAAGTTAAGATGGATGTGTGGTGTAATTGGGATGAATACAATTCGGAATGAGTATAATTAGAAGGAGTTTGAAAGTGGCATTTGATGAGAAGGTATGAAAGTCATGAAACAAAAGGGATGAGTTAAAATGTTGAAGGATAGAGAGCAAGACCAAAGATTTTGTTCAGTGTGTTGAATGTAAAAGGAGTGGATGATGAGACAAAAGGTAATAGGGAGGAATGGAAGAAAATAACCTTAAAACCGAATCGTGGTCAAAGTTCATTACAAGACTTTTCTAACAAATCCAGCTACGATACAATGTTCCATCATGAAGTTCCAGTGCATGTCTTCCGGCTCCATCTTCAGATCAGTTTGATTGTACCATATTATTGTATTGTCATCAGAACCACATACAGCTGCCAATTTTCATGACGCTAAGATCCTTGGAAGATGGTTAAATTACTTTCCTTAGATTCCATTACATAGTTACATACAGTTCGACCTAATAAAAGCATATTATAATACATATTACGGCGACCCAAAATGATTTTTTTTAATACCACTAAGTTGGCAGACAAGCATACGGCCCACCAGAAGGACCAGTGGTCACCGCAGCCTATGAACGTTTGCAACACCAGAGGTACCACTATCGCGCTGCCGACCCTGTAAAAACCTTCTAAGACCCCTTTTGAAGAACCCCATACTGAAGGCGTTTGGGAAAACCGAGGCAGGGAGGTCATTCCACAACCTAAGCGTGCGCGGAAGAAAACCCCTATCGGATCTAACCGTGCTGGAACGCTCCGGACGCAGAGTGTGAGGATGAACTCTCTGCGAGCGGTGCGATGATAGAACGTAGCCGTGGGCATCATATCAAACAATTCCTCAGAGCACATACAAGGGCAAGAGAATGGCGATTTGCAATGAGAAGCTAGTTCTCCTATACTCACCTCTCCCAGCCACTGAGGAGCGGCTTCGCCAGCGGGTTGTAAGTGCGCAGTTCCTTCAGCGAGAGCACGTCGCTCCGCTTGCACTTCGCCGAGCACTTATGAGGCACCAATTTGTACGGACGGACTGCGTTCTTTGGTGTGTAGTACTGCAAGAGAATTGTTTAAGTGATAGTTTTATCCCTTTGCGCTCGGCAATACGCTCAACTCGAGTTACGTCTAAATGTCATTTACAATTAGCTTTCACCCTAAATAGGTGTATGCCTTTATAGCTGTTGGTTTGTTTAGTATTTTTTAATACAGTTGCTCAAAAAGTGGCGTATTACAGGGACGTTTAGCGTTCGGGATGTGGGCTATTACACACTCGTGCTTTTTTCTTTCCCATTCCTGCACTCGTGCGTTTTCTTTCCCAATTGTCAAAATAATGTCTATTCATGCAAATATTTCTAAAAAAAGATACTAACTTGTTTCAATATCAGATTAAAAGTAATTTTAATTAAAATTTAAGCATAAATTAATATAAGTATCGGCCAAATTAAATTTATGAAAATAAAAAAAGTTGGCTGTATGAAGTGCATTGCCATAGTCTCTGCTTAGGAAGGGATATATTCTTTTACGGTTGGCGCCATTTTGGATATTCAGGTTTGTTGTGTTTTCATTACTTTATATAATTGCCTAATTTTTTCGCAACTGTATTAAAAATAGTTGTTCAATACACGTGTGGGACTGTTATTTAAACTCGTTTCGACTGTTTACCCTCGCCTACGGCTCGGGTCAACACTTGTCGTAACTCGTTGTAATGAAATGAAATGAAATGAAAATATCTTTATTCATTTAGGTTACAAAGTAACACTTATGAACGTCAAAATTTTTGCTTCTACATTTACATTTACTGCCAGATTCGCAATGCAATAGGTAGAGCCTGTGAGGAAGAACCTGGCAAGAAAACTCACGGCCACTCTTTTCAAATAGTCTTAGTACATTCGTTTGTCATGCAATAAAGATTAACAATTTTGTCTACACAAGCGACATTTACAATCGCGCCTAATTAAGTGAGGAGCAAGCAACTCATGTCCATGTCTCTGTATCATTAAAATAGTCATCAATAGTATAGTATGCCCTTTTTAAAAGATGTGTCTTGATTTCCCTTTTGGATCTATATAAAGGAAGGTTCATAATATTTAAAGGGATTTTATTGAATAGGCGTACACCAAGTCCTTCGAATGAGTCGTTATGTAATCGAAAAACCTTTCCAATCAATTTATGCTTATTTCTAGTATTTATTGAATGTACGTCACTGTTCTTAAGATATAGATGTATGTTCTTTTTAACAGACATGATGTTCTCAAATATGTATTGCGATGCAACCGTTAAAATTCCTATTTCTTTAAATTTCTCTTTAAGCGATTTTCGAGCATTTAATTTATAAATTGCACGTATAGCTCTTTTCTGAAGTACAAAAATTATTTGTATATCTGCTGCCTTGCCCCACAGCAAAATGCCGTAAGACATGACGCTATGAAAATAACTAAAATAAACCAGCCTGGCTGTTTGGACATCAGTGAGCTGTCTGATCTTGGTAACGGCAAAAGCCGCCGAACTGAGTTTTGCTGCTAGACACGATATTTGGGCAGTCCACTGAATACACCATACAGAGCTTGAATGTGTGTGTGACCACTAAGGTTCAGCAAACGTTCCCTCACAACACCCTCCAACTATATAACGCGTGTGGCGGGGGTGGGGCAGCTTGCTCAGTGGGGGGTAGGGAGTTGCCTATCTGTATGTAATATCGACACCAGAAGTATCAATTAACGTAAGGGACATTTTGGCGAAAATGAGTTATAATTATTTTTGGTATTGATGTCAATATTGTCATTTATTTATCTATCACAAGCTTAAATTTGATATCGACGTTTAACTATGTTAGTTCGAGTGTAATCTTGCAACTCTTTTTTTTTATTTATTTATCATTTACTTTATTGTACAACAAGATATACAAACTGAGTGAGAATATTGTAGAAATCAATAAGTTATTTTAAGCAGATATCTACAACAGAAGTTATGTACAGTCGACTACAATGAAATGTACTAGTTTAATCTTACAAAATAATGTATCCCTGCGAGTGCCATAATGAACTAACCAAAGATGGTAATGTTTGTCTCTATCTTTGGTTAGTTCATTATGGCACTCGCGGGGATACATTATTTTGTAGGATTAAACTAGTACATTTTATTGTGGTCGACTGTACCAGTGTTGTTACAAATTAATATCTTAAACAGACTCACCACAACTCGACTGGTGACAGTGTCCAGGTTCCCAGGCTTAGCCACAGGAATCCCTTGCGGTATAGGGTACGGGCCCACGGGACCCGCGAGACCTACGGGCCCTTGAGGACCGGCCGTCGACTTTTTAGCGACGGCGCGTTGGCGACGCATCTCCTACACGTGAAAAGAAAAATAGTGATTATTATAAATAACTAGCGGTACCCTGCCACGCTTCGCTGTGACTTTTTTATGGTGGTTTTATGTACCTATGAGAAATGAGTAACAAACTAAATGATGGGTACATTTAAAAAAAAAATGTGTGCGTGTACTGCATGTGCGTGCGTACACACGTAAGAAGTGAAACTTCTTCATGACCTTATTTTTCGAAAGAAATATCATTAAATATACATAGGAGTTAGTAGTCCAAAAGTTCAAAAGTTCAAAAGTCCAAAGTCAAAAAGTCAAAAAGTCCAAAAGTCCAATAGTCCAAAAGTCCAATAGTCCAAAAGTCCAAAAGTCCAAAACTACAAAGTCTAAAGTCTAAAATTCTAAAACTCCAAAACTCCAAAACTCCAAAAGTATAAAAGTTCAAAAGTCCAAAGTACAAAAGTTCAAAATTCCAAAGTCCAAAGTCTAAAACTCCAAAACTCCTAAACTCCTAAACTCCAAAACTCCGAAACTCCGAAACTCCAAAGCTCCAAAACTCCAAAACTCAAAAACTCCAAAACTCCGAAACTCCAAAACTCCAAAACTCCAAAACTCCAAAACTCCAAAACTTCAAAACTCCAAAACTCCAAAACTCCAAAACTCCAAAACTCCAAAACTCCAAAACTCCAAAAACTCCAAAACTCCAAAACTCCAAAACTCCAAAACTCCAAACTCCAAAACTCCAAAACTCCAAAACTACAAACTCCAAAACTCCAAAGCTCCAAAGCTCCAAAGCTCCAAAGCTCCAAAGCTCCAAAACTCCAAAACTCCAAAACTCCAAAACTCCAAAACTCCAAAACTCCAAAACTCCAAAACTCCAAAACTCCAAAACTCCAAAACTCCAAAACTCCAAAACTACAAAACTCCAAAACTCCAAAACTCTATACCTCCAACTCCAAAGTTCCAAATAGTCAAACGCCCAAAACTCGAAAAGTCCAAAAGTACAAAAGTCCAAAAGTCCAAAAGTCCAAAAGTCCAAAAGTCCAATAGTCCAAAATTCCAAAGTCCAAAAGGCCATAACTCCAAAGTCTAAAAGTCTAAAATTCTAAAAGTCCAAAACTCCAAATTCTAAAAGTCCAAAACTCCAAAACGCATAACTCCTACACTCCAATACTCCAAAATTCCAAAAGTCTAAAGTCCAAAACTCCAAAATTCCGAATGTCCAAAAAGTTCCAAAATAACATGCAAAACATATCTGACCTCTTTATTAGGTGCGTACTCCTTAGACCATATAACACGGGACTAGCCTTTGCGAACCACCGCATACAAAAATATTCTGCCAGTTTTCATACAAGTGAAGGGGGAAACACAAAGACATATAAAATTTCATTTCATTTAAAAATGTATTAATCGACAAACGCGTAATGGCTGTTGTGTGTTAATTGTTATTGTACAGTCAACTACAATGTAATGTACTAGTTTAATCATATAAAATGATGTACTGATGTACAGGCTTTTCATAAAGCCAAAAGACCAAATGGTCATGTGCAATGGCAGAAAACAATGCTTAAGTAAGGCGCATCCTGTGGTTAGATGATCTAAGGCGTACTCTCTTTTATTATTCTGAATGCAAGGAGGCCGCAATCAAACTTCTCTTAAAAAACATCAATCTGGTAGGTACCTTCTAAATAGGTTGTTTATAATAATTTTGTTCTGAAGCTGGCAGAATATAATTAAAAAAACAATGACCAACGCCATCTATTGGTAATATCACTTTTTAAAGCTATTTTATTCTTATTGCTGTTATGATAAAAGTGTATAAAGTAGCCTAAAACCATCTCTGAATCCTATTGTATATCGTGTCCAATTTTGAGCTCAATCGATTCAGTAAATTTTGAGTTTTTAATAGATACACAAACGCACACAACATTTTTATATATATAGATGAAAAACATTGTGGACATTCTCACACAACGTTATCTAGCCTAAATTAAGCTAATATAGGCTTGTGCTATGGGATCTAGACGACCGATAAACATGTTAAATTATTTCTTAAAATAAAATACATAAGTACATCCGTAGTAATATTATAAAGAGGAAAGATTTGTTTGTTTGTAACGAATAGACTCCAGAACTACTGGACCGATTTGAAAAATTCTTTCACTGATGGGAAGCTACACTCTTTGCGGTAAACATAGGCTATATTTTATTCCCGTATTCCCACTGGAACGGGAACTACGCGGTTGAAACCGCGTGACGTCTGCTAGTTTACAATAACACCCAAACTCCGAAACAAACATTTGTTTATCGCACAAATATTTGGTCCAACCCAAGAATCGAACCCAGAACCTCAGCGCAACAGGCGCATACTACCGAATGCGCCACCGAGGCAGTCAAAATCACTGACCGGCTTTAGCCTAACGTAACACGTCATCAGAATTTTTCACATCAATATAATCCGTATTACATCTACATAAAGTACATTTTAGCATACACTAAGAGTGACTTACCTCGTTATGTTGTTGCGTGGTCATCGCTACAGGTACAGGCTGAGATTCGGGCGCTTTACTGGATTGTTCGTCTGAACGTGTGTATTCTACGTATGGTAGCATGTTTGACTGAAAAAAAAAAGAATATGTAAATATTTTACAAGGGTTCTTTTGGCACAGGGCGGAAACTCCAGCTTGAATGTGTGCGTGTGATCAACAAAATGTAAGCAAATTGTCCGTCAACGCGCACGTCAACTGTACTGACAGCTGTGGCGCGACAGGGAGTTGCCGACCTGTATGTAATACTATTATATTATCTTTGCTTTTAGGCACAAATGGGAATTGTTTTTGGCCAAGTTTGTCGTTGGAGTACTTGGAGAAAATCCTCGCCGGAACTGAGCGTTTCGAAGAGCGTTTTTCTGTCGAACCATAAAACATTGGAACGACTTGCGCCACATGTTTCCCTCCTGTTACAATCCCGGGTTCTTCAAGCGGAGCGTGAAGAGGCAAATCCTTGTGCTGCTAAATTGCCAGCCACTGTCAATGGTCTGGTACACTGTGAGAGTGGCCCCCAATCGCTAAATGTCGCCACGGCTTTCCAGGCGGCATCGTTTTGGCGAGCTAAATATTAAAAAAGACTAGTAGCGAGATCAGTTCACTTATTTCGAGTTCGTGTTTTACTCCTAGTAATTACCTCAGTTGGTTGGTAGCTATTCCTTCAGTTGAAGAAAAGAAAGATGGCAAGAAAGCAGGTACTATCGTGGAATTCACGACGCGGTCTCATTAGTTGCATCGGCCTCGGACCGAATTAAACGGAAGCCCTGCTACTCAAGAGGGAGATTTCTTTCTCACTCCATCCCTGCTGCCTTTTTCGCCGACATGGCTTAGTCTTAGAAAAACGCAGCAAATTTCCACTCTCTCCCGCAGAAGACCATGGCCCTCACCATTGTCTCCAGCTTCATTAGGTCCGCAACTGCACTGCACCAGGGTATGCACCGCAGCGTCCTCGCTGATGACACCGCTGTGCTGACACTCGGGTGTAACTCCCCGGTGTATGCGACAAAGATACTTACCAAAGCACCCGTGCACGGTAAGTATTTGTGCCACTCAGTACTTGCTGTAGCTAGAGATGAGTAACGACCCGGGTTAAAACCCACCGGTGGGTTAAAACCCAGTTATCACCCGTTTCAATCCACCCACCGGGTGGTTTGGCCGGGTGAAAACAAAATATTGCCGATAAAACTTGCAACGCGCTGCGATCGATTTGCGGGGTGGTAGGTAGAGATGGGTAACGACCCGGGTTAAAACTCACTTTTTGAAATGGGTGATAGTGGGTTAAAACCTAGTTATCACCCGTTTCAATCCACTCACTGGGTGGTTTGGCCGGGTGAAAACAAAATATTGCCGATAAAACTTGCAGCGCGCTGCGATCGGTTTGCGGGGTGGCAAAACTGTGCCGGAGGGGGGGGGGGGTTAATCCGCGCCCCGCCCGTGCTCAAACTCACACTCTCTCTCTTTACTCTCTAGCAGTCTAGCGTACTTCGCTACGCCAGTTAGAGTGGCCGCGTTTTGTGTGAATTTGTTGTTGTTTTTATTTACGACTGCATTATTATTGTGATCTCATCCAGTTTTTACCTGAATGACCTTGGCTTGAACACCTTGACTACGATTTGCTTATGAAATTTGATTCTGTCGACCCGGCTCTTGCCAGCTCGGGTAAGTTATTCGCTGTGGCTGGCCCTCTCGGAAAGATAGGCCCCGACAATTCGACGGAGGTAGGGAGGCACTCCATGATAAATAATGTTCCTGCCTAATGCAGCTTCAGGGCAAGATGTTGAATGCGTTGGCGATGTCAAGAGACACTGCCATCACCACTTCGCCCTGTGATATCGCTTCCTCCGCCAGTCCTCTAATGCGCATGATCGCGTCCACGGTGGAGCGCCCCTGACGGAAACGTAACTGGTTATCCGCCAGATCTGGCCCCACGCGTGTGAGGTCCCCGACGAGGCGCTGTGCAATAATACGCTCAAAGAGCTAGCAGGAGAGCTAGAGGTGTGCTAGCTCTTTGAGCCGCCGGCCGGTACTCAGATGGGGAGAAAGCCCCCCCCCCCCTGTCTTTCGGATCAGAACCAGTTTCCCTGTTTTCCAGACCTGACCTTGGAAAACTGGCCTTTTTCAAGGCATGCGCTAAAGAGCCCTATAAGCCGCCCAAGTTCCTCGAAAGCCAGTACCTACGCTCGGCCTGGAATGCCGTTGGGACAAGGGGCAGTGTTCCTGCGGGATTTAAGCCGCAGTACAGCCGCCCCTAACTGACCCTCCGTGACTTCAGGTACTTACATCGTTCTCGCTGTTATCCGCGCCGGGCGCCTGAGACGAAGCCTGTTCCTCCGCCCTTGATGGGAACAAGGAACCCAGGACCCTCCAGCTGGAGACTCTGGGTCAGTGAGGGTGCCTTAGGGCCTAGTTTGCCTCTTAACATAAGGTACGGGCGCCCCTATGGGTTCCACTCCATGGTCTCAGGCAATCTTTTGGACCGCTTAATGGCTGCTTGAGGGGCCCACTTGGCCACCCTGTGCCCCTCATAGAGCTCCATCTCTCGAGCTGCTGCATTGTCTGGGCAGCGACGCCCCCGGCGGAACCTGGTGTGGCGTACTGATGACGCGCGGTAATGCACGCTGCACGCAGCTGTGCGATTTCCGGCATCCACCAATGCACTTAGTCTTAGTGGGGTGGCTCTTCTGAACCACCCCACTAAGGCATCATCATCGGCAGGCTTGTTTGCAGTTGAATCCAGGCCTGCCCGATGGCCGCCTCCAAGAGAGCCTCCCGATCCAGGCGATTGAGTGCCCAACGCGCTTCCGGGGGATTCGCTATAACCGGCGGTAGGCTAGGTGGAGGGGAGGTGTCGAAAGGGATATATCGGTGGTCTGATGACGACTCATTCTCCTTCACTACACGCTATCTCTGGACACAGCGGGCGAGATCAGGGGTCGCAAACGATACGTCTACGACCGAACTAAGCTCCCGCCGCGTCCAGGTTGCGATTGCGACATTCCTCCATTTTAGGATTACTAGGCCACGTGTAGTGACCCAGTCCTCCAGTTTATGGACCACTGCGCGATGCTCTGGTACAGAAGATTCTCAGCAGCAGAGAAGTGGTTCAGGTTCACCTGCAGGATGCGGATATGGGTGTTCATTAATGGACGTCAATATATGTACCCTACCGCGAAAGTGGACGCTCTTAAGCGGTACCCTCGCTCCCCCGAACGGACGGACGGGGGAACAGAGTCGCGGAGCGTCACAAGCAAGGGCCGTGTGACCGGACTAACCACAACGGAAGCACCGGTCTCCCACGGTGACTTCCGCTGTGCACTGCACCCCCACGTGACTCTACCTGGCTTCGAGGTGATGTAGAAGATGCACCTGCGCCTTGAGGAAGCCCACAATGAGAAGGCTCCGTCAGTCTGCCACTTTCTGAGCCACCGCGACAGGGCAGCTCGCTACTGCCGACCCGTGACCAGTGGTACCAAAGCGAATTTCGCTAGATCTTATTTTCGCGCCGGCAGCCGCTCGCTTCCATGACGGCGGAGATTATCTTCTCTGTCGTGGCCGCGTCATCTAGACCCGTAATGCGCAGACCGGCGCATTTATTGGGTCTGGTGACGCTGACGCGTGTGAAATCCCCCGTGTCGGTGTCTCCCTCAGCTTGGCCACTAGGGCCTCAGCCTTGGGACCGCTGGTGGCGCCGGAGATCTCGAGGAGGAATGCTTCAGTGCGCGTCACCTTGTATCGGAGCCTCCTCCTGTGTCGAGGGCCTTTAGGTCCACTGAGGCTTTCGCCTGCCTCAGGACCTCAGCGTACCCCACGCCCCTTGCCATGCCCTCTGTCGTCACCGTAAGGACGACGGCGGTGGCGTGGGAGCACGGAGCCTCTTTCGCGCCTTCGCCGCGGCGCCGGCGGCCCTTGCCGTCTTGTTGGCAGCCTTAGCTGCCTTCTTTATCGCTCCCGTTACCTCCCGGACCCTCTCTCTGGAGGGGGTCTGGGGTGCAGCCGAAGCGCTAGCTCTGCTGGGGGAAGCGGGGTTGCCACTCTCCCCATGCGCCATCTTCTTGAGGGTGGGGGAGGGGGCGTTGGCCTTTCGCTGGGGACCGGGAGCCCAACTGGATGTAGCCGTCGTCACATACGATGTGACGACGAGTGCCGCTAGTGGTGGGTGGTTTGCCCGGTCTTCGAGGACGCCGAGGCGTCTCTCGATGGCCTCCAGTAGCTGAATCATGCTCGGTGTCACTTTGGGTGCACGAGCGGGGGCCTTTTGTGGAGCGGGGGTTGTCACACCCCAAGCCAGCTGCGTTAGCTTTGCGATTTCCTCCTGCTGTTGCTGTTTGCGGGAATCGGCAAGCTTAGTCTCCAGGCTCGCAACCCGAGCCCAGAGTTTTCCCTCCTCGATGGAGATGCTCCTATCGAGGTGCTCATCCAACGCCTTAGTGGCGTCTGTGACGGCTTCCGCCACTATCTTCTTCCTGCCCGCTACATTCTTGGCGCCTTTTACGGCGCCAGAAATGCGAGCAAGAGACGCCATTATCTGTTTTGTCGCTGATACATCTGATGTGAAGAATGTAGTGCGTTAGCTGTCCAGCACTGTCCAGCGGGGGCACATCTACCAGCGGCCCCGATGCCCTCCCCTTGGTTCTGTAGAGGTTGGCTTTCCGACCTCTATCCGCAGTGGTAGCGTCGATTTATTGAATAAACTGCCTACTAATTAGTTCTGTTTTTAAAATGCATATCTGCTTTAAGGGTAAGGAGTTTATTTTTGATTTGCTAGACTACTAGTTTACGTAACCTATTATCACCCTCCCACTTCTTACTAGTTTACGAAACTTATTATCACCCTGCAAAATGGGTGATTATGGGTTTTAATTGGGTTAAAACCCAAATCACCCAGTTTTAAGCCAACTGGGTAGATTGGGTTATAACCCGCTACCCATCTCTAGCTGTAGCACCTCTGCAGAAACTCCTCCATGACCGGCTTCACCAGAACTGTTGAACCCTGTCTGTAGAAACTTACCCTATTCAACTCGAGGTAGAGGCGAGTAGGGCCGCGGTATATCCACTCCCTCTGCTATGAACACCACCAGACCAGAGCTGGTGACCCCTGTCTGTGGAGACTCACCCTAGGCTGCGTGCTACGAGGCATGGGTCTGGGCCGGTGGCGCTCCGCCGCCTTCAGCTCGAGGTAGAGCGGCGCCAGGCGAGTGGAGCCGCGGTATATCCACTCCCTGCGCCCGTCTCCTATGAACACCACCTGGGCCAGAGACGCGTCCACCTTGGCGACTCGTGAGGTCCACCATTTACCTATGATAAATCAAGAAAAAAAAATAACTTCCAACGGTTTTTCGGCTATATTAGATTTTTATTTGACACCCATATTGGGGTAGCTGCAAAAAGAAAATGTCAGTCAATCAATCAAATCAACTGCGCTGAACGGATACTCTCCCTGTACATGCCACAACACACGGTCTTGCGCCCAATCCATCCAGTCCCTCAATGCGACCTTCTTCATGTCCATCTGGCGAGTGGACGTCCTACCCTACGTTTGCCAATATTGCGGGCCATATTTAATTTATAATTATACAAAAACCTATTTCGTCTTACCATCAGAACTAAGAGTTTATCAATCATCAGATTAATATGTCAACAGAAATGGGGTCAAATTTCAATGAAGAGAAATTTAATACAATAAAGAAAACTGGAAGGGTTAACCAAATACTCCCTCATCCCTCACAACACTCTCCAACTATATGACGCGTGTGTCGGGGGTGGGGAAGCTTGTTCAGTGAGGGGCAGGGAGTTGCCTATCTGTATGTAATACTATTATATTATCTTTCGTCCAGAATTGGACTACCATTAGGCTGATATTTAAATAAATTAAACCATAAATTCAATTTTACTGTACTCACCATCCCACTCAGTCTTCAAATGCTGTCCTTCATGCAACCTCACCATAGGTCTCTCAGGGTACGCCATCAGGTACTCTCTAACGAACTCCCTCGACAGAGGATGGACCTCCTCCCATACTAGGGAGGAGCATTCGCTTACTAGGCGAGTGTGGGCGTGGCTTACGTACTGGGCGTAGCCGTCGTCGAAGAATACTAGGTACCTAAGGAGAGGAAAAGTACATACATATAATCACGCTTGTCTTCCATCGGGGTAAGCAGAGACTATGGCTTTCCACTTGCTACGATCCTGGCATACAACTTTCGCTTCTTCTACTTTCATTATTGTTTTCATACACGCTCGCCGGTTAAAGATACTCTTGACCTTGCCTTTTTCCAGAAGGTCTCTTATTAGATCGGCATGCATACGCCGAGGTCGACCCCTACCAGTTTGCCCATTCATTCTCGCCTCATAAATCTGCTTTGTCACTCTATTCTCATCCATTCTTTCCACGTGTCCAAACCATCTAAGCATCCCTTTTTCTATCTTAGTCACTACATCTTCTATTAAACCACATTTATCTCTTATCACACTATTTCTTTCTTTGTCCATTAAAGTCACTCCAGCTATACTTCGCAGACTTCTCATTTCCACTGCATTAATTTTGCTTTCATGCGTCTCCTGCCATACCCAACTTTCACTACCATACATAAGTGTAGGGATGAGCACTCCGCTATGTACGGAAAAGTACGGTTTGAAAATGCACACATACGTCATATCGTCACGCCTTTATCCCCGAACGGTAGGTGGAGGCATAGTATACGCCCACATTTCACTTAATAGTATTTTTATGTCCCATGCAACAGGTGGTGAGCCCATTGCCGTGATGAAATGGACAGGCGCAGGTCGCGACTACCCGCAGTTGAAATTTTTTAAAGTCGACTATAAGTACTTTTATTAACTTAACGAATTAACGTGTCTTTCGAAGCACGGAAACGCTTGCAGATCCATCCTAGGTCTGCCACAGCGAAAGTTGCTTACTGATGTGATCGTTTACAGCACACGTGTGTCAGCGGGACTTTGACCTCAACTTGACAATTTTTTTACACCTGACCAGTTTCGCCTTACAGCATTCTCAAAGCATATGAATATAGCTTTGAATAGAGGCATTATTGCACTGTAATTTTTGCATTTTGGACCAATTGTGAATTGCTGCAACTGATAATATTGTACCAAATCATACAATACATACATATATCCCATCCACGCTTATATCCCTGAAGGGGTAGGCAGAAGCATACTATATGCCCATATTTACCATTTGAATGTTGTAGTAGGCTACGGTAACCAACCATTAGGTGGGCCGTAAGCTTGTCTCCCACCTTAGTAAAATTAAAAAAAAAGGGTAAGCCTATATTGCCCTATTGAAATAGACAGGTACAGGTTGTATCTTAACGTGCTTTTTGAAGCACCAAATTATTAAAGTCGTGATTTTAAACCATTGGATTTAGCGAATTAAAGTCATCGCGCCTCAAAGGGAAAATAAATAAAGAATTAGTGAGTTTTAACTTACCTATAATTGTTGACAGGATTAGGTATCTCTGCAACTACTCCAGAATAGTAGGATTCGCGTTTATTCGTGTCTTTGAAAAGAGCTATGAGGCGTGTACCTGTACAGAGAGACGAATATTATTATTATTATTACTAGCTGTTCCCCGCGGCTTCGTCCGCAAAGAAGTCGTTATCACGTAAAATCATTACCCTCCTTTTGCGCAGTCAGTTAAGTAGTCCTATGTCTTTCCCTTGGACTCAAACTATCTTTATACTAAATTTCTCAAAATCGGTTTAGCTGTTTTGGTGTGAAGACAATAAATAAATAAATATTCACGGACATTTCACACAACGCTATCTGATCCCAATCCCAAGGCAAGCTAGGAATAACCTGCTTGTGTAATGGGTATCAGACTACGGATATTAATACTTATAAATACATACCTACATATTATACATAGAAACACCCAGACTCTTGAGACAAACATTTATGGATCACACAAATATTTGTCTCCGGTGGGAATCGAACCCACGACCTCCAGCGCCGCAGGCGGTATCACTACCGACTGCGCCACAGAGGCAGTAAAGACATAGTTACTTTTGCATTAATAATATTAGTAGGGAAGACGGACCGAATGGTAGTGTATGTGAATTCAGTTGCTGAGTTCTTGGGTTCGAATTCCGGGATGCAACAAATATTTGACTGGCCCGAAAATGTTGTGTCTTGATTTGAGAGCGGAACTTTTGACTTTTCATCAGGCGGGGCAGCGTCATTACGAGAATCCAAAATCAAAATGCAATACTCAACATTCAAATTTCTAGTTTCGATACATATTATCTAGCTATAGATGTTTCACATCAAAACCGAATATTTATCATACTAATATTATAAAAATAGTTTGTAAAGTTTGTTACTCAATCACGCTTCAACTGCGGAACGGATCTGGCTGAAATTTGAAACAGTTTTATATTATAGTCTGAAATATCATGTTTTTAAGCTATTGCATAGCTTCTATCGCGGGCCTTGAGCGTGGAGACCGAATCCAGAAATTGCGTCACGAAATAACACTCGGCTATTCTCTGCCACGCACGCTATTTTTGTTTACGTCAATTATGAACTCTGCAGTCTTTATATATTAAGTCAAATAATCCAAAAACTGATTGCTTGTACCCAGAATCGATCTTACATCTTCTGCGTACCGATCCGCGTCTTAACCACTCGACCAAAGTTGAATTAAGAGTACCGGTCGAATTTAGAGTTCTTAATGTGAAAACAATTTCGATGCTCCGATTGAAACGCGTCATAGATAAGAATATTGACAGCACTTTGCAAATCACCCAGTAAATTTTTCACAACGGACACGATACATAATGTTTATGTAAAATAACGACGAAATTACGTGATTTTTCTAGGCGAAAATTGCGGTTTATGACGTATAAAAAAAAACTACCAAATAAATCTCGTTCAAACCAATTTTCGTTGGTAGTTTTTATGACAATGTACATCATATTTTTTTTTAACTTATCATTCTCTACATCTACTTACCAAGTTTGAACAGCATAGGCCTTAAAGTTTCAGAGAAAAATGGCAATGACATACGGACGGACAGACAGACAGACATGACGAATCTATAAGGGTTCCATTTTTTGCCATCGGCTACGGAACCATAAAAATGCTATGCAATAGCTTTACCGCGGCAGTCCCCGAGTGCCAGCGTGTGTCTTTTTTTATCCCGGGAATAAGTTCCCCTGGGAAGCAGGAACAAAAGCGTTCGCTGATCTATTTAGATCAAGTATAGACAAACTTACCTATAGTCATCCTGACGTCAGCTGGTTCCGAGTAAGCTATGCATCGCGCTTGTAAAATTTTCCCGTTGTGTTTGAGCTTATGGTCGAATTTCACTCGGCAGGAGGTGAACATTGACTAGAAAAATGGGATGACTGTTAAAAGAGAACGTAGAGAAATGTGACAAAGCGGTCACCCATCACAGGACCAGCCATGGCGTTAGGTCCTTAACGCTGTTATCGTTTGCAAAACACTGTACCAGCAGCTTAGTTTCTAAGGTATAACTTACATTATGAGTGCTTTATTAAAGTATAACTTACATTACTAGTATCTTAATAAAGTATACCTTACATTATGAGTGCATTGCTAAAGTATAATTTACAGTATGAGTGCATTGCTAAAGTATAACTTAAATTATGATGCTTTAATAAAGTGTAACTTGCATTATAAGTGCATTACTAAAGTATAACATACATTATGAGTGCTTTAATAAAGTATAACTTACAATATAAGTGCATTGCTAAAGTTTAACTTACATTATGAGTGCTTTAATAAAGTGTAACTTAGATTATGAGTGCTTTAATAAATTATAACTTACATTATGAGTGCTTCATTAAAGTATAACTTACATAATGAGTGCTTTAATAAAGTATAACTTACATTATGAGTGCCTTTCGGGAATATCTCGGTAACCTTGGCTTGGAACCAGGGACCGAACGCATTCTTCATGGCGTACACCGCCATACCCACGCGGAGAAGGGGGCGGCTTAACTCGCCGGGGGGCGGAAGGTCTGCGGGGGCGGATTCCGCTGATAGTTTCACTACGGATATGTCTTTCTGTAAGGAAAACGATTGGATTTAGAAGTGAATACAAATGTACAATAACATTATAAAAGGAAACAATAGTATTTTTGTATGTGTGTGTGTGTGTCTGTGTGTGTGTGTGTTTATTTGTAATGAAGATCCGTAACGTTTTTAGGTAATAATGCAGATTTATAGACCTTACAAATCCTTATTGAACAGTGCCAAAATTTTTATTCTACGACGAAAATTAAAGAAGTTGTGACCAAATAACTAGAGAAGTTCGCCGAGTGTCCGACGCGGTAGCTTGTGACGTCACATCACCCAAATCGCTGCCAGTTAGCCGGAGCCGCGGTATAGACGCGCAGGGTTTTGTTTGATTTTTGTAACTATGTTTGAGTGTGAGTTCATTGCTAAATATCTCCGTAAGTAAAAGTCCGATTTAGATAATTCAAAAAGATATATCATTCTGATGTCCTAGATAATAACGGGGATACATTTTTTTTTGGAATTTGCTATACCTTTACTGATCCTCATTAATAAACTCGAAAACTACTTGTGCCGTTATCAAAAGTTTGTGAAGATGTTTGGATGTTTAGATGTTTCTTACTCAATCACGCTCTAACGGCCGAAGGGATTGGACTGAAATTTGGTACAGAGTTAGCTTATAGTCTGGAATAACACAAGCTAATTTTCATCCAAGGAATATGTTCCCACGGGAAGCGGGAACGGGTACCGAATTTTTCGCGGCGAAACCGCGAGCATCATCTTCTAGTATTCTATAATATTAAGTATAGAAAATTCAGGTCAGGTCAAGAGTACCCTTAATTGGAGAGCATGTATGAAAACACTTATGAAAGTAGAAGAAGCGAAAGTGATATGTCGGGATCGTGGCAAGTGGAAAGCCATAGTCTCTGCCTACCCCGTTGAGAAACAGGCGTGATAGTATGTATGTATGTATATAGAAAACTAGCTGACCCGCGCGTGAGAGAGAGAGAGAGAGAGAGAGAGAAAGATTAAGAACAATTTCGTTTATGAAAGAGGTATCCCGTGGCATTATTGTAGAAAAAAATTGAATGCCATTAAAATGGTTATTGTGCACTAACCCAAAAATAGATAGACACATGCTATCGCGCAATTTTTTTACAACTTTTTTAAGAGAAACCATTTTGTAGTAAATATTTTTTACATAACTATAAATATTTACGCCGCACACGCAACGAAGCTCTCAAAAGGAATAACTTTTCCCCCGTTTTCGAAACATTTACTATTACTGCTCCGCTCCTATTCGTTGTAGCGTGATGCTATATAGCCTATGACACTCCACAATAACGTAGCTTTCTATTGGTGAAAGAATTTTTAAAATCGGTTCAGTAGATCCCGAGATTACCCCTTACAATTTAACAAACACACAAACTTTACTTCTTTATAATATTAGTATAGATATTAGTATAGATTCATACTCACATCGTCGTCGAGTTTGGTTTCTAAGATTTTAGTTTCCTGAAACAAAATAAATGCAGCATTATTTTATTAGCAACTATTTGATTCCTAGGGATAGCATGTTTTTATAGTGGTAATAGAAATACATCACATCTGAAAACTTCAATTTTCTAGCTATCACGGTTCATCAGATACAACCTCGTGCCAGACAGACGGACATATCTGAGATTCAGTTATAAGGTCCCGTTAGTGACAAAGAAGCGCTCGTGACTCCGCGGACTCAGTGTTCTGTAAACGATCACTGCAGTAAGCATATTTCACTATGGCCAGTCAGGTGACCACTTAGTGACATTTATTTGAGCATTTCCGTGCTTCGGAAGGCACGTTAAGCTGTTGGTCCCGGTTGCCAGTAAAATGACAGTCGTTAAGCCAAGTTGAAAGCCTTTTTAGGCGGCTTGAAAAATTTTAAAAGCAGGCAGTCACAACTGCAAGTAGTAGACTGTTGGGCGTAACGTGAGGTTTTTTAGTCGGTAGGATAGCATCCATGAGGATTTTGGATACGGAGATCTAAAAAAAGGCCCTAGCTGAAAGTTGGATAGATACAATAATCGATTTACTACCCGTTCGCGTTAAGTTTGCCGGTCGCCTCTAGGCCAGCGGCAAACTTAGAGCGAACGGGATATACCTGTGTTTTAGATTTCGAGTCGTCCAACGGTGCGTATCCTAAAGGTATGGCTGGTCGTTTGGCTTGAGGTTCATTGTTTGCGGACATCTTGCGTTTGGCGCTCAATCGGGACTATGGAGAAGAAAATATTTATGAACATATTTTGTATAGGTCAGGCGGCTAATAACGATATTTTATATAAACCGCATTAGGGCCGTCTTAACCGGGGGTTCAGAGGCGCGGCCGCACCCGGGCGCCGAACCCGAGGGGGCGCAGGCCGAGCTCTAAACATTTCGATATTTCCTTACCTAATTAAACTTTAACTCATAAGTACAATATTAACGCCATTCCCCTGTTTCGTAAACTAACGTCAAATAATCACCTACATGCATGTAAATATAGGCATCACCCATATTAAATTACCATTGTATTATTGTCACTTTTGCCTTTCGGCACGTGTCATACCGCTCACGATATGCAAAGTAAGATAGCTCTTGTTTCGATATACATAACAATTTAATTTATTTAACACTAGCGGACGTCACCTGGTTTCACCCACGTAGTTCCCGTTTCCGTGGGAATACGGGAATTAAAAAAAAATAACATATGTTCACCGCAAAGAGTGTAGCTTCCCAACAGTGAAAGAATTTTTGAAATCGGTCCAGTAGTTCCGGAACCAAATCAAATCTTTCCTCTTTATAATATTAATATAAACGCAATATCTCCATTCCAAAGACGTTTGATGCGCCCTTTGACATAGGCGCCTGGCGCCCGCACTTTAAGCGAAATGGCCTCTATTATTAGATGTTTAGGGTGTAAATTGTAATTTTTGCCACCTTAATGGTGGAATTTCCAAAAATCCTTTCTTAGTGGATCCCTAGACCATACAAGGAACCTATTTGCCAAATTTGGACTTTCTAGTCCCAGCGGTTTGGGATGTGCGTTGATTATCAGTCAGTCAGGACATTCACGTTTATGCTACTGCTCCACCTGCATCTTAACGCGATTAACACCATAATAGCACTTCAACGTAGATGTGGCCAAGGTTTTAACGTGGTAAATTACAAACGGCATTAGTAATGGCATTAAACGTTAAGCGATAGCTCGGGCTGTCGGTTTTCTTCGACACATCAAAGGGTTTTAGCAGGTAGTTTTGCGCGCTAAGCGATGTTGGCTACATTAACGCCAGTTAACGCCATCTCATTTCGCGGGCATTCATCTAAAAAATTGGGGCTTAATCTATGATTGCTTTACACATCATCACTACATAGTATAAAACAAAGTCGCTTTTTCTGTCCCTATGTCCCTTTGTAATCTTAAATCTTTAAAACTACGCAACGGATTTTGATGCGGTTTTTTTTAATAGATTGAATGATTAAAGAGGAAGGTTTATATGTATAATAACATCCATTAAATAGTGGAGAAATACTGTTATTTTTGAGGTTTCTAATGTGATGTCGTAAATAATTATTTTTTTTTCCACTTACATTGCAAACGCAGGCTGAACCCTACGAGATTTATCAAAATAATGTACTAAGTATTGTACAGATTGTAAAGGTCTACAGAAAACTCCGCGATGGCATATCTCTATCTTTTATGGATATCCCACAATAACATTTTTGTGTCATTTACTTTTTATTACAAATAATAGCTTATTTTCGAAGCGGTTTTAACCAATACAGCGTTAATCCTTATCCAATTAAATACCTTAAATACATTGTATATTTAATATAGATCTATATGGCTCTTTACAGCATATGATTTAAATGAATATTTTCTAAGATATTACAGATATAAAATTGTGGGACGTAGCGTTTGCGGCTGTACCGGCCGGCCGCACACTGCTCCGGATTTTAAAATAGGTGGACATACGATCTAAGATGTCAAATTTGTTTTGGATAGGAAATATAGTGCTAATTAACATTTAGTACACTCTCACCTTATATTTTAAAAAGCAACTATGGTCTTTAATACGACAACATACAAATTTTCCGCGTATCCCTGCGAGTTTGGGATCCACAATGCTTTAAAGTTCACAGTTTTTCTGTACTTAGTGTATTTAGTATCAGCATTGCACCCGTGCGAAGCCGGGGCGGGTCGCTAGTTATGTATAAATAATATAAAATTTACAACCAAAGCATATTTTGACACCGATTTTTAAGATTAAAAATCTATTTCTGGCTATTATTTTCCGTTTGCATAGGTAGACAAAAAACGCCTTCATTTGCGGGGTTTCGTCTTTTTCTAAACTAGTCCCCTTAAACCCCCATTGTGTGAGTAGGTTCAACCTCCATCTTGTGTTAACGCTTAACTTCTTGAATTAATCCACTCTTAACGGCGTTGTGACGGTCTTCTCTCGTTTTCCATAAATTCATTTGCACTAATATTATTTGCCATAATGATTCCCGATCATAATATTGTGTAATAATGTTTGCCTTAACAACTCAACAGTGATAACTTTTATTTGCCATAAAATGACTTTCTATAACAACATAATATCATCATAATTAGTTTCCATAAGTAACACATCTCATAATCTACTCTCGACATAATCAAAATTTCATATAATTATGAAAATAATACATAATATTGTTAGGTCGAAATTAATTGTTCTTAACACCCCGACTCAGTGCAATCCGACTCCGATAGGTTAGGTTAGAAGACTAAGGCGGATGCGAAGCGAAGCGAAGCTCCCGCCTTAGTCTTCGTGGTTCTTTTTTAAACCACCTAAAAGTAGGAGCCCCGCAAAGCGGGGCTCCGTCGAGCTTGGTTAGTAGACGCCATTATGAGGTTTAGTTTTAGGTTTAATTGTGAATAAAAAATCTGTGTCGTATAAATTATCTTTATTTATATTATGGTGAATAAAAGTTATGAAAAATGGCATTATTGAAAACGAAAATTATGGCAAATACATTTATTGATTTACATAAATTATTATGACACTTGATCGATTATGACCAATGGAATTAGTGAAAGTCATTTTATGTCATTTCACGATTATGGCAACTAAAGCGTTATTTCTAATGAAATTATGGCAAATACCAGTATGGCATATGAAATTATGGCATATTAAATTATGGCAAACATTAGTAAACCCGTTGTGACCTTAATGTAGCCAAAGCGCATTCTTAATGCCTTAATTATCGAGTAGTTGGACATCAACATTAATGTCAACATTGTCAACGCAGGTGGAGCAGTAGCATTATCTATACTAATATTATAAAGAGGTAAAGTTTGTGTGTTTGTATATTTGTTAAATTGTAAGGGGTAATCTCGGTATCTACTGAACCGATTTAAAAAATTCTTTCACCAATAGAAAGCTACGTCATTGCGGAGTGTCATAGGCTATATAGCATCACGCTACAACGAATAGGAGCGGAGCAGTAATAGTAAATGTTTCAGAAACGGGGAAAAGTTATTCCTTTTGAGAACTTCGTTGCGTGTGCTGCGTGACTAATATTATTTAACCGACTTCAAACAAGGAGAACTCAATGCAACCGTTTTATCTTTAAATTTTTTTATGTGTTTTCGCGCAGAACTCCGTCGTTTATAGACCGATTTGAAAAATATTTTTTCATTCGAAAATAGATCCTCCCAAGGTGGTTCCATTTTAAGGAAGCCAGGATCTGATTATGGCATCCTGGAGAAATCAAAAGGAACTTTTAAAAATTGTAGGGGCATCTAGGGCGTTTGTAAATTTTTTTATTAAGGGCTTTAAAGTAGTACAACTTAATGAAGGCCTGGAGTCGATCTGATGATGGAGACGATAGACAGTAGAGAGAATTCCCTAACGATATACAGCAGTTACTTTGCGTTTGGGTTTGATTAATTTGTACTGTCGAGAACTTTACACCTAGATAGATAGATTTTCAGTCCACACGACACTAAAAATAGTGAAAAAAAAATTGAACAAAAAAGAAACCGACTTCAAACAAAACTAAAACTGAAAAGTAAAATTTACTTAGCACAAAGTTAGTATATTCTGATTTATCAGATATCATTAAATATAATACTGAAGTCAGTGCCAATATGACTATGAGATACATTAATAATGTCTACCTAAGCCTACATAGTTTTACTGGGCACTGATTTCAGTATTATATTCAATGATATCTGATAAATCAGAATATACTAACTTAGTGCCAAGTAATTTTTTTAAGAAGTAAAGTTTGTGTTTGTATATTTGTTAAATAAATTGTAAGGGGTAATGTTAGGATCTGCCGAAGCGATTTTAAAAATTCTTTTAGCAATAGAAAGCTACGTTATTGTGGAGTGTCATAGGCTATATAGCATCACGCTACAACGAATAGGAGAGTAGAGTCACAAAGAATTTGAGAAACCTAAATAATTTTTTTTTCAATTTCATAGGGAATAAATTTTATTTTATTTTATTTTATTGTATTTTATTGTATTTGTTATTTTATTGTATTCTGTAGCAGAGCAGTAATAGTAAATGTTTCAAAAACGTTGGAAAAGTTATTCCTTTTGAGAGCTTCGTTGCGTGTGCTGCGTAAATATTTATAGTTATGTAAAAAATATGCACCTACTACAGAATAGTTTCTCTTAAAAAAGTTCTAAAGAAATTGCGCGATAGCATGTGTTTTTGGTTGGGGTTGGTGCACAATAACCATTGTAATGGTGTGATTTTTTTCTACAAAAATGCCACGGGATACCTCTTTCATAAACGAAATTGTTCTCTCTCTCTCTCTCTCTCTCTCTCTCTCTCTCTCTCTCTCTCTCTCTCTCTCTCTCTCTCTCTCTCTCTCACACACACACACACGTAGTATTGAATATTAACGACGAGACGCTACGGGAGTAAACGCAACGTGACGGGACTAAATGCGACGGGAACAGGTAATACTCTCTTTTATGTGGCGCAAACGAAGTTGCGCGGGTCAGCTAGTATACATATACAGGTGAATTTTTGAAAAGGGCTTGGATGGCCAAATCCGAAACTATAAGGAATAGCTAAAAATGCTCAAAGGTGTCACGACCCCGATTTTGATAAAACTTAAAACCTCATCTTTAGATTTTTGAAAAACCAATATTCCGAGCTGGGAATCGAACCCAATTATTTTGAAAAAAAAAACACATCCTTTATTATTACACCATACGATAGTGTCGCTCATAAGGATTACATTTTGCGAAGTAATGGTATACGGCAAATTTAAGGAAAGTTTGGAATTTTTATACAATTCATATTTCATGGACCTACATTTTGTATCATAATTTGTTTCGTTCGAAATCTCAGAATAGATCGTAACTATTTCGTGTTTTAAATCATGCTCAGAATGATTCTTTGGAGAATTTTCTAAACGGAACCAATAATATTGAATGCAGTACGATCCTTGAGGTCTCGAATCCAGCTATGCATTGAAAACAATGGTCTATATTTTAAACAAAATCAGTTAACGTAAGCAAAATAAAATGCATTTTGTTAAAGATGAGCCCTTTCCTTTAGTTTGCCGTATATCATTACTTCCCAGAATAAGCTCCTTAATAGCAACACTATGGTATGGTGTAATAATATAGGGTGTGTTTCTTTTTTCATAATCAATGAGTTCGATTCCTGGCTAGGATTATTGGTTTTTCAAAAATCTAATGATGAGGTTTTAAGTTTCATCAAAATCGGGCTCGTGACTCCTTTGAGCATTTTTCGCTAGTCCTTATAGTTTCGGATTTGGCCATCCAATCCCTTTTGAAAAATTCACCTGTATATAGATTACAAATCTGAGAGAAAAAGAAGTGAAACATCAAAAAAATATTGCGCTTTTTGGTTAACCGGGGGGGGGGGGGGGTCGCAGTCTGAGCTTCGCACCCTGGCGCTATATAGCCTTAAGACGGCCCTGAACCGCATTATACGATCGGTTTAAACCTTACAGTATATAAATAAGGCATAGAGCGTGCGTAGCCAAGAGGGACCAGTAGGCACGGGTGAGACCGTGACGACATCACACGGGCAACACATATTATTGTTACTTTTACGTTAAACCAATATTGGCGTCACTATTCATCGATATAGCTCAAGGAGACCGGTGCTATACGCGCTTTATTTATTTATTTATTTAAAACTTTTTGCACAAAACCATGTACAAAGGCGGACTTTATGCCAATGGCATTCTCTACCAGTCAACCTTTGGGTGATGCAGAGATAACATAAAGCAGGTGCTAAAAGTATAAAGACGAAAGGTTTGTATAAAATGGTACATTGGTACATTACAAATACAAGGAAGAAATATTAAGAATTGACTTACTAATTACATAAATATAACATACTACAAAGATTATATATGTATGTAGATACTTATACAAATGAATATAGATAAATATTTATATATAAATACAATATAATAAATAGATATCTTACTATACAGGATGAATTTTTCAAAAGGGATTGGATGGCCAAATCCGAAACTATAAGGAATAGCGAAAAATGCTGAAAAGAGTCACGAGCCCGATTTTGATGAAACCTAAAACCTCATCATTAGATTTTTATAAAACCAATAATCCTAGCTGGGAATCGAACCCATTGATTTTTGAAAAAAAAACGCACCCTATATTATTACACCATACGATAGTGTTGCTATTAAGGATCTTATTCTGGGAAGTAATGACATACGGCAAACTAAAGGAAAGTGTTCATCTTAAAAAAAATACAATTTATTTTTCTTACGTTAACTGATTAATTGTTCAAAATTTAGACCTCAGGGATCGTACTGCATTCAATATTATTGATTCCGCTTATAATATTCTCCAAAGAATCATTCTGAGCATAATTGAGAACACGGAATAGTTACGATCTATTCTGGGATTTCAAACGAAACAAATTATGATACAAAATTTAGGTACATGAAATATGAATTCTATTAAAATTCCAAACTTTCCTTAAATTTGCCGTATATCATTACTTCGCAGAATTTGATCCTTATCAGCGACACTATCGTATGGTGTAATAATAAAGGGTGTGTCATTTTTTTTTAAATCAATGGGTTCGATTCCCGGCTAAGATTATTGGTTTTTCAAAAATGTAATGATGAGGTTTTAAGTTTTATCAAAATCGGGCTCGTGACTCCTTTGAGCATTTTTAGATATTCCTTATAGTTTCGGATTTGGCCATCCAAGCCCTTTTCAAAAATTCACCCTGTATATATTTACTATATATATTTTACTATATACAAGCTGTAGATTTAGTAGTGTGCAATACTTGCACACGTGGCTCTACTGCCTACACTCGTTAATATTTTGTGATAAAAAAAAACGTTTTTTTTTTCATGTTAAATTTGATTTTATTTGCAAAGGACCTCTGCCTGTACCCACTGGCCAATAATACGTGAACATAAATTTAAGTAAGTACTCAATAACTAATAATAAATCTAAAAAGCGAAAGATTGTAAATGATACTCGCATAATGCCTATTTGTTATCCAGTGCTATGACCTCTAGCGTCCAGCTGATCGTTTGTAGGTATTAGGTATACTGGCTGCGTTCGAGCGTTCACCGCTCACCTTTTGCCGTTTTTTGGTACGGAACTCGCACTTGACCGGTTTTTCTGTTTCATAGGTTCACGTATTATTAGTCAGTGGAGGTTAGGCAGAGTTCCCGTTGGAATTAAAAAACGAATTCAATATGAAAAAAGACTTCAAATTTTTTTTTTTTTTTTATCACACAGTATTAACGAGTGTAGGCAGTAGAATCACGTGTGCAAGTACTGCACACTACTAAATCTACAGCTTGTATATTTATAGATTACTATATTTCGCGCTCTCTATTTTATTTATACTCTAAGGTTTAAACAATCAAAATTAAATTGGATGCGATCGTGGACCCTTCGGACTCAGTGTTCCGTAAACGAGCACTGCAGATAACTTTAGCTATGGCAGATCCTCGGATGGGTGACCACTTTGTAACGTTTCATTTAAGAGCGTTAACGTGCTCGCCGCCCGGACGATGCGGCAGCCCGAGAGACGGAGCTTTATGATGGGTACAAGAAAGCCAAGAGGGCCCTCCAGACGGCCATCAAGCGGTCCAAAAAGTTGGGCCGCGATGAACTGATGGAGACTCTGGAGCGGAACCCGTGGGGGCGCCCGTACCTTATGGTAAGGGGCAAATTACGCCCTAAGGCGCCCCCACTGACTCAGAGTCTCCAGCCGGAGCGGCTGGAGGGGGTCCTGGACTCCTTGTTCCCATCTCGAGCGGAGGAACACATTTCTCCGCGCATGGCTTCGTCTCAGGCGCCCAACGCGGAAGGCAGCGAGAACGACGTGCCCGTAGTCACCGAGGGTGAGTTAGGGGCGGCTGTGCTGCGGCTTAAATCCCGCAGAAACACCGCCCCTGGACCCGACGGCATTCCAGGCCGAGCGTGGGTCCTGGCTCTCGAAGCGCTTGGGCCTCGACTAATTGGGCTCTTTAGCGCATGCCTCGAGAAAGGCCAGTTTCCCAAGGTCTGGAAGACAGGGAAACTGGTCTTGTTTCGAAAGGCGGGGCGGCCGGCAAATTCCCCATCAGGGTACCGGCCGATCGTGTTGCTCGACGAGGTGTGCAAGCTCTTTGAGCGCATCATTGCACAACGCCTCGTCGGGCACCTCACACGCGTGGGGCCTGATCTGGCGGATAGCCAGTTTGGCTTCCGTCAGGGACGCTCCACCGTGGACGCGATCATGCGCATTAGAGGCCTGACGGAGGAAGCAGTCTCACAGGGTGAGGTGGTGGTGGCGGTGTCTCTCGACATCGCCAACGCATTCAACACCTTGCCCTGGAGCTGCGTCAGGGAGGCGCTTATCTATCATGGAGTGCCTCCCTACCTCCGTCGAATTGTCGGGGCTTATCTCTCCGAGAGAGCCATAACTTACCCGAGCTGGCTAGGGCCGGGTCGGCGAGATGTGTCGTGCGGTGTTCCACAGGGATCGGTGTTAGGGCCGCTCCTGTGGAACATCGGTTACGACTGGGTGCTGCGTGGTCCGTTGCTCAGAGGGGTCGGCGTAACGTGTTACGCCGACGACACCCTCGTTACGGCGCGGGGAGCAACGCACCGTGCCGCAGCACTTAAGGCCACGGCAGGGGTTGCTCAGGTCGTGGGTCGGATTCGGCGGCTGGGTCTCGAGGTCGCCCTTCACAAATCCGAGGCTCTGTGCTTCCACGGACCTCGGATGGGGCCACCTGCGGGATCCAGCCTACAGGTAGGGGGCGTCAGCATCGGCATCGAGCCCTCGATGAAGTATCTGGGGCTCGTACTCGATGGCCGGTGGAACTTCGGACATCACTTCCGAAGTTTGGTCCCAAAACTGAGAGGAGCATCGGCCGCACTCGCGCGGTTGATGCCCAACATCAGGGGACCCAACGCTCCCTACAGGAGGCTGTACCTGGGGATCGTGCGAAGCATGGCTCTGTACGGGGCTCCCGTATGGGCGGAGACCCTGACGGCCAGCAATGAGGCTAGACTGCTGAGCCCGCAGAGAGTGATGGCCGTCAGGGTGATAAGAGGATACCGCACGATCTCCGGTGAGGTGGCATGTCTCCTAGCCGGGACCCCTCCATGGGACCTGGAAGCGAGAGCCCTTGCGTCACTGTTCAGATGGCGCAAGGAGGCGCTGGAGCGGGGCCAAAGGCCTGCGTCTCGAGAAATCGAGGCCCAGCGGACCCTGCTCCACCAGAAAACCGTGGAGACATGGAAGGTGCGACTTGAGCAACCAAAGGGGGGATTCGCCACAATCGCGGCCGTCAGACCGGTCATGGACGAGTGGCTTGAGAGAACACATGGTGCTCTCTCCTACCGGTTGACACAGATGCTTGCCGGGCACGGTAGCTTCGGTAGGTATCTGTGGCGAAAACACCGGGAAACCACGGCCGAGTGTCAGCACTGCGAGGACCGCAGCGATGACACGGCGTTCCACACGCTGGTGGAGTCGGCGCCCTGGGCGCCGCCGACGTGTCTTCGCCGAGGACTATCGGCCTCCATGACCGGGGGTCTGAGGACGGTGAGAGGGCCGCTCACCGTCCTTACAGAAGCAGGCCCATGACGGCAGCGTGACGTGAACAACTCACGCACGCCCCCCCCCCCCCCCCTTAGAAGCGGGGTCACACCCGAAACCCCCCATAGACGCGGGATTGCACCCGAACCACCCCCTGGGCGAGGCCGCATTGGCGGCCGTAGGTCTGTTGGGAGTCACGGGACATCCTTCCTGAGGGCTTACCCGGGGCTCTCAACCATAGGCTGTTAGGCGTGGCGTGAGGTTTTTTAGTCGGTAAGAGTCCGGCATAGCATCCTATGAGGATTTTCCCTCACGTTAAACAAAAAAAAAAAAAAAAAAAAGAGCGTTAACGTGCTTCGGATACACGTCAATCGTGACTCCGAAGTATATGAATGAATGTTGATTCCAATCGATCGATGGTTTAATCAAAGAAATTTTGATTTTTTTTATACTACTAAGGCGGCAGACAAGTTTATAACCCACCTGATGGAATGTGATCACGGATTATAGAAATCTATCGGTGATTTAACAGAAAACCTGTGATTTATATAAAAAAAAAATTATACTAACCTCCGGTGTAATATTCATGGGAGCACCTAAGTCGACAGAGGTGGTGAGTTTCGAAGGTCCCAGATTCTCAGCGTCAGGTCCAATGTACTGAAAAGAAAATTATGACGTCACGCTTCTTTTCATTTGAACGATTGGTTTCGAGATAAGAAGCAGTAAAAATAATCACAGTGATATTTTTTATGTTGAGCTATAGCTAAGCAAAAATGTCTATAGATATCGTATTTTTTTGGCCGTGACTCAAAATGTAAACAACATTTTATTACCTACTTTTGTACATTTTAGCCCCTCTCTATAAAATAGAGTGCAGAGGGGCTTATGTCGAGACTTTGTCTGTAGTCTGTGACTCTGTTGCATTAAACTACGTCACTAGGCCACGTGGATCATATGTTCAAAGTTTGAAATAACAAAAATGACAAATGTCAATCGGATTGAACTTTCACAATAAACGTGTTAGAGAGGGGCAGTCCGGTGAGAACGATCTCACGGATTTCTTGTTCATTACTTTTCACACTAAACTAAATATAGACTCGAAGCCTATTTTATTAAAATCGCTCAGTTCTGGCACAAAATAAATAATGTACAGAAGGAAATCTACATACAAAGTGCGCTCGAGCTACGCACACATAGACACAGTTCACGGAGTTCACGGACACGATGTCAAAGGACCATCATAGTAATATCGATACTCGTTTGTGCGCGAGAATGCGTATAGTCCGTTCACAGTTAATTTACCTTTGATAGATCGTTTTCTGTAAGTTGGTATTGCAGTAAAGTCCCCCTATGAGTGCCAGCTTCAGACATTTTACCGCATATTAGGGGAGATTATAAGATGGAACCGTTAAGACTGAGAGTTCTGTTTAAATGTAAATATCCATTAGTCAGTATAATTTACATTATTAAATACGTAGTTTTGTTACTATAAGATTTTTCTCAAGTTTCATTTTTATTTACATAAAATTGATATGTAATTCATAAAAGACACTCATCACCATCACCAAGGAGGGCAAAGGTGCTGCTTCCACATCACAAATAATTTCCACGCCCGAAAAAACGGCAGCAAAAGAAGAAAATAAGCTTCGACTTAAAGTTGGAGTACGCGGGAGAAAAAAAATCTTAGTATGGTAACACGAAAATCATGGAAGCCAACCTCACAGCTAGAGGGAAATTAACTATGAACGGACTATGGCCGAGGGTAGATTTGAAAAAAAAAAGTACAAATTATTGCGCTCTGCGGGCCTAAAAAGCCAACATTGTATGTTTCATAATCTGATTATAAAATTTTTCATTTCATTTCGATGAATCACCGTATTTTTTTCAGAGTAGCAACATCAACATCATAATGATTGGGTTATGAAATGAATTGCAGATGATTCAATTAATAATATTACCATTTTAGGGTAGCATTTCTTGTGCGAATCTGCAAATGAATCATATTGTTAATGAAACGCGCTATTTTGCCTTTTTAGCCTCTCTGTACCTTATTTTTTAGTGGTTCTGGCCAAGATTCTCTTCACTGTGAACTAAAATGTCTAGCAATACTCACGTTGAACTCCTCGGTGTCGAATATAAGTAGGGGTGGTAGAGTCTGTATGCGGTGTTCGAAGGTGGCGTAGAGGTCGCGGCGCAGTTTGTCAGTGGCACGCTGACAGTCATCTAGCAAAGTTGATGACTGTCAGCGGACTACTGTCATATATGTATTTTGTATGTATTAGGAAGCTTTATAATATGATAACTTAATTTGAGTTAGATGTCGCTGTTTTTTTACATTTAGCTTGCCAAAATGTTGCGACCCCGTCTTATTGAAAGACGTCGCGACATCTAGCGCTAGGAGGCCACCTTCACAGAAGACAGTGACCCTTAAGTTGGCGGCCCTATGATGTGCCTCTTCACGCTCCGTTTGAGGACCCTGTAGCTTTAAATCAGAGGAAGACACGTGCAAACCTAGAACTACTTACAAATCCATGACTTACAAAGAAACTATCTTTAAAACTCTCAGTTCTGGCGAAGATTCTCTCCGCTGTGAACTAAAATGTGTATAAATAAGCAATACTCACGTTGAACTCCTCGGTGTCGAATATAAGTAGGGGCGGTAGAGTCTGTATGCGGTGTTCGAAGGTGGCGTAGAGGTCGCGGCGCAGTTTGTCAGTGGCGCGCTGGCAGTCGTCTAGCATTAAGTTGATTTCTTTACTCTCTTCTACGAGAAACAATATATTGGTCAGTTTCAGAAGAATATATATGGTCACGCCTTTATCCCCGAAGGGGTAGGCATAGGCATATTATATGCCCACATTTCACCTTTATTTATAATTTATCCCACGTAATAGGTGGTAAGCCGTATTGCCGTGTTTAAATCATCTGTGGGAGTAATGGCATACCATGGCTACGTCACACCGCTCTTGAGGTACGGGGTGCTGTTTTGGGGTAACTCCACTGATAAGGATACTGTTTTTAGAGCTCAAAAGAGGTGTATACGGTCTCTGTGTAATCTAAAACAGACAGATAGCTGCAAACCACATTTTTTAAAATTGCATATACTAACACTTCCGTGTATATATACAGGGTGAATTTTTGAAAAGGGATTGGATGGCCAAATCCGAAACTATAAGGAATAGCGAAAAATGCTCAAAGGAGTCACGAGCCCGATTTTAATGAAACTTAAAACCTCATCATTAGATTTTTGAAAAACCTATAATCCTAGCTGGGAATCGAACCAATTGATTTTGAAAAAATAAAAACACCCTATATTATTACACAATACGATAGTCTCGCTGTTAAGGATCGAATTCTGCGAAGTAATGATATACGGCAAATTTAAGGAAAGTGTAGAATTTTACTAGAATTCATATTTCATGTACCTAAATTTTGTATCAAAATTTGTTTCGTTCGAAATCCCACAGTAGATGGTAACTATTCCGTGTTTTAAATTATGCTCAGAATGATTATTTGGAGAATATTCTAAACGAAATCAATAATATTGAATGCAGTACGATCCTTGAAGTCTCGAATCCAGCTGTTTTGAAAACAATTGGTCTACATTTTGAACAATTAATCAGTTTACGTAAGGAAAATAAATTGTATTTTGTTAAAGATGAGCACTTTCCTTTAGTTTGCCGTATGTCATTATTTCCCAGAATAAGATCCTTTATAGCAACACTATCCTACGGTGCAATAATATAGGGTGTGTATTTTTTTCAAAATCAATAGGTTCGATTCCCAGCTAGGATAATGGGTTTTTAAAAAATCTAATGATGAGGTTTTAAGTTTCATCAAAATCGGGCTCGTGACTCCTTTGAGCATTTTTCGCTATTCCTTATAGTTTCGGATTTGGCCATCCAATCCCTTTTGAAAAATTCACCCTGTATACTCGAAATGGTACTGTTTGTTAAGAAAAATATAAATCTATTTAAAACACTGAGAAGTAAAAGACACCAATTAAAAATATGTATGCCGACTAACAAGACGGCGCTGTTTAACAAAAGTGTGTTATGTATGATCGCGCGTATCTATAATGATCTACCAAAATCCTTGCGAGAACTTGCAGAACTTAATATTTTTAAGAATAGAGTACAATTATTATTGATTCGTAAATGTTTCTATTCGGTGGATGATTATCTGAAGGACAACCTTGATGTAGCGTAGTTGGTCTGAGCTATGTAATTGACATTTATTAGATATTGACACTATTGACTATTTAGGTAATTGCACACCAGTGACATTGAATAATTTTGACATTTGTAGCTTTGACATTTTGAATTATTATTATTATTATTATTTTTTTGACATTGGTAACATAAATAATTGAATTATGACACTTAATTATGTTATATTGATGTTATAAATCTGATTCTAAGATTAACTCTTAAAATATGTAAACCTCGGGAAACATGATGTTTTTCTTTTCAGAATGTACAGACTTGATGTCTACTAAAATTTAAATGGGAATTAATTGATAAACAGTGACATAATAATGATGAATGTGTATATCGTATTGTAATATAATGAAATCTTATATAGATTATGTAAATAGATTAAGAATTGTGTAAGCCACTGGCAGACTTGGAGAACCAGAATCATGTTACTATAAGATCTTTGTACCCACCCATGTCAAACTAATAACAATAAATAAATAAATAAATAAATAAATAAATAAAAATGGACAGGCGCAGGTTGTGACTGCCTGCTGTTAAAATAAAGTCTTCAACTTGACTTAACGACAGCCATTTTACTGGCAACTGGGACCAACGGCTTAGCGTGCCTTCCGAAGCACGGAAACGCTCAAATAAATGTCACAAAGTGATCACATGAATGGTCACCCATCCATGGACCGGCCATAGGGAAAGTTGCTTACTGCAGTGATCGTTTACAGAACACTGAGTCCGCGGGGCCACGAGCGCTTTTCTTCAGAAGAACAGATGTATATTTTATGTAGTAAAATTAGATTATCGAAAGAATTTTTGAAATCCAAACAGTAGTTACTAGAGATTTTATCATTCAAACGAAATCTTTAGTTTTATAATATACTAGCTGACCCGCGCAACTTCGTTTGCGTGATAAATGAAAAACCGCTCGACCGATTTTGTGCAAACTTCACATAAACCATCTACTAAATAGTCCGAACAAAGCCTAAAGACTTGGTTTGGATAGGTGAGCCCGTTCTTGAGTTATAAAATTACAACGAAAAGTGGCATTGATTTTTATATATATAGATAGATAGAAGTATAGACTCGACTTATTTTGATTATTACAGTTTTATTGTATGACGAAGATCTGAGTTAAAAACGTTTTAAAACCGATGGCACTTTGAGAATACCGTCAAAATCAATTCCTATTGCAAAATGAGATCTGAATCGGAATTGACATCGACAAACCAAAACTGATAACCGAAACCTAAATCGGCAGTCAGTCGGTATCAGTTTTGAATTGTCCGTAACTCTGCAGTTATCATGATTTCAAGTCTTTTTTTACCAGTGCCAAAAAGTGTTATTTTCATTTAATATTTGTACATAATCTCTACTACACTCGAGAGCAATGAATCCGGGTCACTTAAAGAATGTTAAAAATCTCGGAAACTAAAAATGATAGGTTAATGCAATAAATTGTATTTAATAGACAATGTAATACTCCTTAAATGAAAGTAAAAAAAATATGAGTCACCATACATTTTATTAACACAAAATTATATAAAGAAAAAACTGCCGATTTCTCCTTAAAACAAAAATAGGAAACATGAAATTTTTGAACTTTATTACGATTTTCTTGAATTTTAATACTTCGTATTGCCTCCTCGTGCTTCCATTACTGCGTTTACGCGGTTTGGCATGCTGTACACCAAGTTCCTTATACGATTTTGGGGAATATTCTCCCATTCCTCTGTGAGAGCAATTTTGAGCTCACGAAGCGTGATTGGGGGAGGGTTTCGTTGTTTTACGCATCTGCCTAGCTCGTCCCAAGCATGCTCGATCGGGTTGATATCCGGGCTGCGCGCTGGCCACTCCATACGAGTAATGTTCATCTTTTGAAGGTAGTCATTCACAATCCTACCTGTATGAGGTCGGGCATTGTCATGCATAAATATAGCATCCTCACCTAAATTGACCATAAATGGACCAACGTGATCATTAAGGATTTCTTCCACATATCTTACGCTAGTTAAAGAGCCGTTTTCTATGATCACCAGCTCTGTGCGACTTTCAGAAGAAATTCCGGCCCACACAAGTACAGACCCACCACCGTAGGCTACTTTTTCTTCGATGCATGCTTGCTTGAATCTTTCCCCTGGTCTTCGATACACTCTGTGTCTTCCATCGTGCTTGTAGAGCATAAATTTTGATTCGTCGGAGAACATAACTTTTGACCAATCTTCAATACTCCAATTTACGTGGCTCTGGGCATACCTTAGTCTCGAAATACGATGCCCACGCTCCAGTTTAGGGCCGTTTGCAGGTCTAAGGGGTTTTAAGTTAGATTCAGCAAGCCGACGTCTTACTGTCCATGCACTTGGGTTACTTCCTCCGAGGCGTCGAAACTGATTGGTGAGTTCAGTTCCTGTGAGAAAGCGATTTCGAAGCATGGTGTTCACCAAGTATCGGTCTTCTCGTGCTGTGGTACACCTGGTTCTGCCCGTTCCTGGTCTGCGTAGGTTAGAACCAGTTTCTTCGTAACGTCGGAGAACTCTTTGTACTGTTGACAGCGACACACCGACAGTCCTGGCTGTATCGCGCTGACTCCGGCCGGTTTCCAGCATTGTAAGTATTCTGGTGCATTCTTCAGGCGTAAGCGACATAATTTCAGCTTGATTAATGAATATAGAGCACTATCAACATGGTTTATGTACCCACATAAATGACAGATTACAAACAAAAGCAACACCAAATGCTGTAATTTCGTAGTTCCATCTTCGAAAGTGGCCCTTTTTCAAATTTGATTTTTTTATGATATAACTTTACAATAACTAAGAAGTTTTAATACCTTCATTTAAGGAGTATTACATTGTCTATTAAATACAATTTATTGCATTAACCTAGCATTTTTAGTTTCCGAGATTTTTAGGATTCTTTAAGTGACCCGGATTCATTGCTCTCGAGTGTATTATAAAATTGTAAAAATAGCTGTGTCGTTTCATTCAAGATAAATTTTAAAAAAATACTGTAATCAACTAATTTAGGGCTGCTGAGTCCAAATCTATTTTTTTTTCTTCGTGTCTGTTTGTTTATTTGTTCGGGGTTGTAGCAAAATTCAGTAGCTTGATCATAATTGTACTAATAGGATTTTGTAGGTATTTTTTCAACTTAAATATCGCTATATGTTTGATCAAAATCGGTTCAGTGGAAACGATAATACAGCTGTTTTACTAGAAGCCCGATACAATGGACAGGTCAAAGTCAATTTGTTATTAGTTAAAATTACCTCGCGAACGAAGTCGCGGGCAAACGCTAGTAGTACCTATATATGGTGTAACAAAATTGAATCTCCAAATTTCGACACGTGACATGGCATCAGTCAAGAAACATTACAAAAATGAAGAAAAAAAATCACATGAATACTTTAACCGTAAATCCGTTTTAAACGTCATATAAATTATCATTATCACCCTTTCTATCGCTACTGAGCGGCAGTAGAAAGCGACAACGACAGCCAGGCGGGTGCTCCGTGTTTGTTTTGCCACGGCGACCATGTTACCTTGAATTGCCGCGGTAAAAAACGAATTCTTAATGTGCGACAAAAAAAAGGAATAAGAAAAGTAACCCCCTTTTTACCCGAACTGCCGAAGAAAGGAGGGTAATGTTTTTCGAGAGAATGTTTTATTAAATATTTGTATTTGATTTCCGATGCCAAGTCATCTCATGAAATTTGGAGAGGTAATTTTGTTACACCCAGTATAATACAAAAAAAATACTTTTTTTTTTTATTTTTACTTCAAGAACATCTCATAATCAAAAGTAAGGCTCACTTACCCTCTAACTTCAAAATTTCCGAGTTAAGTTCATCCTGCGTCTCCTTTAATCTATCGTCCATATTGTATTTCTTCCACGCTTCGTTCAAAAGGCTTGCCAGATTTTCTTCTAGCAATCTGTACACGAATATATTACATTATTACGGGCCAAGTGACAAATGGGGCAATATTTAAAACGCCCGGGTATTCGCTACTGATATTATGAACTAGCTGTTACCCGCGACTTCGTACGCGTGAAAATTATGTTATAATGTCAATTTGATTGTTCTCTGCTTAGCTTCTAGGATAAGTAGTGTGATAATATACAGCCTATTTGAAGACCCTACCCCTAGTTAATATTTGTGCAAAATTTGAATCAAATCTATTGAGTACTTTTCGAGATCCTTCCGGACAAAGAAAAGCAAACAGACAAACAGACAAAAAAATTTCTAACTTTATTTTCGGTTTCGGTATCTTATGTTGAACACCCAGTGAGTATTTTTTTTAAATATTTCCAATGTACAGTTTTGACTTTTCTATTATTTTATTATATGTATAGATACGAAAGTAACTCTGTCTGTCTGTTACGCTTTCACGCCTAAACCGCAGAAGCGATTTAGATGAAATTTGGTAAAGAGATGGTTTGAGTCCCTGGTTAAGACATAGGCTACTTTTTAACCGACTACGCTAAAGGAGGGTGATGGTTTTACGCGATAACGACTTCTACGCGGACGAAGCCACGAGGAACAGCTAGTAGGTTACAATTTTTCCCTGTATTCCCACGGGAAACCGCATGATATTCGCTAGTAATGAGTAAGCCAGAGCAGACTTACTTAGCCCCATCTTCTCCAATGGCATCCTTTGGCGAGGGATCCTGTGAATCCTCTTCCTCAGACTCCGAATCCAAGATTTCCACCAGATCCTGCGATATGGTACTCATGTCCAATTTTAGTAATGGCGTCATATCTTTTATGCCTTCTACTAATCTCTGCAACAATAAATTTAAAAAAAAAACTAAAAACAGGCGGTACTGTAAGTAAGAACTAGTCTATACTAATATTATAAAGAGGAAAGATTTGATTGTTTGTTTGCTTGTTTGTATGTTTGCTCCGAAACTACTGGAACGATTTAGGGTCAGTTCATACCAAACGGAAAAATACTCGCGTGCGCTCGGGCATCCTCTTGGGATTTTGTTCACACCAAGAGCAAAAATGCGCTACGGACGTGGCGCGCCGCGCGCGGTGGCGGCGTCGTGGTAAAAATGCCCGAGACAACGCGAGGATACCCGAGTCTGCCCGAGGACGCGCGCGGCTTCGTGCAAGGTAAGTGCAATTGCCAGTTCGCAGAAGTTCGCAGACGTGACATGTTCTTGAAAATGATAGACTGGGATATGATCATATTGCACTTTTGGCAGAAGAAGAAGAAAAACACTTCAATGCCTGTAAAAATCACTGGCGACACTGAAGAAAATCCGAACGCCGCGCAGTAAGCGCGAGCGGCGCGGGTCGCGCACGCTCGGGAATTGTCGCGCGGCCTCGAGGCTGCCCGAGCGGACTCGAGGATGCGCGCGCGTTTTCGACGACGTAAGCGGCCGAATGCTCGGGCACGCGCCTTGGACGCTTGATGTCTGCGTCGGATTTTGAACCTAAGTCCATGCTAATACAGTTTATTATACAGCGATATCAAAAAAGTGCGCGAGCATTTTTCCGTTTGGTATGAACTGACCCTTAGCAAATTCTTTCACTGTTGGGAAGCTTCACTATCCCCGGTGAACATAGGCCATATTTTATTCCCGTATTCCCACGGGAACGGGAACTACGCGGGTGAAACCGCGTGACGTCCTCTAGTCTATCATGTATTTTAATATTGTGTTATGTTAGGAAGTCAGTATGTGTCGTATGAAATTGTGGAATAACCAGGCACCATGCTTGGAGAAGACTATGGATTTGTACAAAAATCAAACTTTTTTTTAGAAAAATATACTGGGTAGTGTGAAGGGGGGGGGGGGTGTTACGGAAGGCCTTCCTGTCAACCCTCCCACCCTCAGGGAGGCAGAAGGAGAGAGAGCGATCGTTAGAGAGGACGGGAGCGAGAGATAATGATACCTAATGGCGAGGGATCTTGCTAGTTGACGCCGAGAGAGATAAAGAGAAAAGAGAAAGGAGAGGGGGGGGAGATAGATAAGTAAGTGAGGTGAGTGGGACACTTCTTTCTAAAAAGCCTTTAAAATAATATAGAATACATAAATTTAGTTTTTAAGGAAACAGTGATAGGTGAAGATATGGAAGGAGAGAGTTAGAGAGAGGGGAAGGGAGAGAGAGTGACAGGAAGTGAGTAAGAGTGTGTGTGAGAGAGAGCGGGTCAATTTTCAGAGAGAAAGAGCAAAGAGGAAGAGAGATAGATAAGGAAGTGGGATGATAGGGAGGCGAAAACTTTTTAAAGAAGTCTTAAAGATAGAATAGATAGATTTCGTTGGAGAGGTAGGGAGAGGTGGAGGTAAAGAGAGGGAGAGAGCGAGAGAGAGATAGGTAAGCGCGATAATTTTCTGAAAGAGAGAGAGATATAGGGACTCACGTATCTCCTAGCCAGCACGGCGTCCGCGCACGAGGCACACACCAAGGGCCTCTTTTTCCTCGTGGCGTCGTAATACGGCGGCGGACGAGGAAGGGAGAGATATCGATAGAGAGAGAGGGAGAGAGAGAGAGAGAGAGAGAGAAAGAGAGAGAGAGAGATGAGGAATCCTGACACTTATCTAAAAACCTTGTGAAATGTCATCTAAATCCTCTTTTACACCCAAAAACCCCCAAAAGACTCACATATCTCCTAGCCAGCACGGCGTCCGCGCACGAGGCACACACCAAGGGTCTCTTCTTCCTCGTGGCGTCGTAGTACGCCGCGGTCGCGGGGTCCGCCGCTTGCAGCGCTTGAGTAGCGCTCGTGCAAGCGCTGTTTATGCATTTTTTGAGTTTCTTTTTTGGTTGTTCTGGTTCTGTGGATGTTGAAAGATGAATATATTATAGAGAATGTATGCTTAGGCAAAGAACGTGTGTTATGGCGAAATTTTTTACTTCTTTTAACACAAATAGCTCAACGAGTTTTGCCTTTTAGGAAGCCATGGCGACATTCGTTCTACGAAGTACTACGTCTTTTATAACCATGACCGGGAGCTTGAGGACGGTGAGAGGGCGGCTCACCGTCCTTACAGAAGCAAGTCCATGACGGCAGCGTGACGTGAGGAACTCACGCACCCCCCCCCCCCCCCACCCCCTTAGAAGCGGGATCACACCCGAAACCCCCCAAAGACGCGGGATAGCACCCGAACCAGCCCCTGAGTACGGGCGCAGTGACGGCTGTGGGTCTGTTGTGAGTCCTGGGACATCCTTCCGAGGGCTTACCCGGGGCTCGCAACCATAGGCTGTTGGGCGTTACGTGAGGTTTTTTTAGTCGGTAGGAGTCCGGCATAACATCCTTGAGAATTTTCCCTCATGTTAAACAAAAAAAACGTATTTTATAACGCAGTGATTATATTGTCTTAATGTTTTAAAATTCTTAGTTGCCACAGTGCATGCTCATGTTGGCTTATAATATTGTGTTGCTGTGCCCTAACAGGGCCCAAAATAGAGCTTTTTATGTACCTAATTAATATCTAACCAACATTGTGGAAAAGCAAATAAATATTGAATACTGAATACTAAAAGTTTATTATTTCCTTACCTTTCGCTGGAGTTTCGTCCTCATCAGAATCTAGGCTGAATATTTCTAGGCTGAGCTTAGGTTTTGACTGTTCTATTTCCTGTAAAAATGGAAATAGCGTTAATAAACGACATGTTTAGATTTTCAGGATCGGCACCGCTAGGGTTGTACGGCATACCGCTGAATGATGATGCAAACGGTTACCACTTTAGATCAAATGAGTCGTAAAATTGTGTAAAATACCTTAAAAAGGTAATATACTAGTAATGAGCAAGTTCACCTAAACAGCTCAGCCAATTTTAATGAAATTTCATAAATCTATACTATTACTAGCTTCTGCCCGCGACTTCGTTCGCCAGGTGATTTTAACTTATAACCAATCGACGTTGACCTGTCCAATGTTTTTTTTTTTATACTACTTAGGTGGCAGACAAGCTTACGGCCCACCGGAAGGTTGGTAACCGTAGCCTATAGACGTTTGCAACACCAGAGGCGCTACACACGCGCTGCCGACCCGGGCGCAGGTTGTGACGACCCACAGTTGAAATTTTTCAAGCCGCCCATAAGGCCTTCAACTTGGCTTAACGACTGTCATTTTACTGACAACCGGGACCAACGGCTTAACGTGCCTTCCGAAGCACGGAAACGCTCGTAAATAAATGTCACAAAGTGGTCCACGTGGTGGTCACCCATCCATATCCGGTCATAGTAAATGTTGCTTACTGCAGTGATCGTTTATAGAACACTAAGTCCGCGGGGCCACGAGCGCTTCAATGTATAGGTCTTCTATTAAAACATAGGTCAACTTGTACCATTATTTCCGTTGAACCGATTTTAATGAAACATACAGCGTTATTTAAGTTGAAAAAATACCTACAAAATCCTAATAGTACAGTTATGACCAAGATACTGAATTTTGCTTCAACCCCGAACAAATAAACAAACAAGCAGACACGATGAAAAAGAATAATAGATTTGGACTCAGAAGCCCTAAATTAGTCGATCATAGGTATTTATTTTAATTTATCTCAAATGTAACGTCACAGCTATTTTTACAATTTTATAATAGTAGAGATTATAAAGAGGAAAGATTTTATTGTTTGTTTGTATGATGTTCTTCGTATAATGTTTGTTTGTATTTGTGGTAACAGACCGATTTGAAAAATTCTTTAACTGTTGGGAAACTACACTATCACCGGGTTACATAGGCTATATTTTTTTCTCGTATTCCCACGGGAACGGGAACAACGCAGGTAAAACTGCGTGACGTCCGCAAGTTATTTATATAGGTGACCATAACCTACCTTATCTTCAGGTATGACCTTTGTCATATCCGTGCTGGGAACGGTCTTGATCGATACCTCACTAGTATTCAGTCTAGCCTAAAATAAAAGACACAAACAAAAAAAATGCTTAAAGTGACAAAAATAATAAGAAACCATGCAAAAATTTTAAAATAACAGCTTTTGGGAAGTCAAATAATGATTTTACATTTAAAACTACAAGAAAACATCTAAATTAACACACAAAAAGATTAAGAATGATTGAAATAAAATAAATTATATCTTCTGCACTAACAACTTATAGTTATTGATAAAAGACAACATTAAAGTACAGTATGTAACAAAAACTATGCTGTCAAATAAAGTTTTAATAATTATCACTATAATACTACATACACACATATACAGTTACACTCTCCTCCTAAAAGAAAATTGGGAGAGGTAAGGCCTACAGGACAGTTTGTGCGAAGATGGGTCACCATTTGAGGCATGTTAAGCCATTAGTGCCTCCTGCCAATAACATGGTAGTTGCTGACTTATTTTGTAAACGAATCTATATAAAGTTTTCGTTACATACTGTAAAAAATAAACATACAAAGCATTTGACACCGTACAACATACACTTAGATGCATTTTATACTCACAGGCTTCAGAGGCGGGGGCTTAGCCACACCGCTTATAACGACTTCCCCTTCTTTAGTGACGATCTGAGAAGTATTGCCCCCACCAGACGTGGACATGATATCTATACCGGTAGGTATGTTAACTGAAGTCACTTGACTTGGCAAAGGAGGCATCCTAGGTCCTGCTTCTAACAGTTTTTGGAGGTGAGATAGTGTATGTTCCGGTTCTTTTTCAATTTCTTCTACATCTGGAAAAGAGTGGAGATTTTTTTATACAACGCTATTTAGCCTAAACTAAGCTAAACATACTTATATATTTCTAAATAGATATATTATTATTCACTTCCGTGCAGTTCACCTCTCCCTAATTGACCTTAACAATATGCTGTATGAAGTTCTCAGATTGATCAAATCGTATGTGGACTCAGTCCTCTTTAAACGGTCACTCCAGTAAGCAACTTTGGGCGGTTATTCGATGGGCGACCACTTTTTGACATAATATGTCAAAAAGTGGTCGCCCATCGAATAACCGCCCAAAGTTGCTTATATTTGTGACTATTTCCGTGCTTCTGAAGGCAGCTTAAGCCGTTGGTTGGCAGGTTGTCAGTTACACGAAAATTGTCAAGCAAAGTTGAAGGCCTTATGAGCTTGCAGAGCAGCTTGAAAATTTTAAAAGTGGGTTGTCACAATCTGCACTCAGGTGTTGCCACTGTCCATAGGCTACTTCTAAGCTGTCTGCCACATAGCAGAATGTAAAATGTCCTAAGGTATCCTTCCGAAGGCTTACCTGGGCTCCCAACCATAGGCTGTTAGGTAGGATAAGTGTGGTTTGTAGTCGGTAGAAGTCCGGCATAGCATCCATGTATGATTTTCCTCACGTTAAAAAAACCAGTAAATAATAATAAAAACAATTTCACTCACCATTATCCGATTCCGAACTTTCTTCCAGGTCCACAATATTTACTACATTCGAGTTTAGCATGCTGACTTCGAGGTTTTTCGTTTTCTTGGGAGAAGATTTCGTGGTAGCCGCTGCTGACTCTGGCGCTAAAAAATATGGTAATATAAGCTTGTGCTATGAGATCTGGACTACTGATAAACATACTTATAAACTAGGAGGAACGGCTCCACTCAAGTGAAGCTCTTTCCGTTCCCGCATCCCGGAGGGAAGTTATTTCGTGGATAAAAAGTAGTATGTGTGTTATTTCAGACTATAATCTATTCCTGTACCAAATTTCGGCCAGATCCGTTCAGCCGTTAGAGCGTGAAAGCGTAACAAACATTCATACACACAACTCAATCTTCGAAGGGATAGGCAAAGGCATACAATACGTCTATATTTAACCAGTTGTGTTTAGTCCCACGTAATAGGTGGTGAAACCTTTTGCCGTTTTGAAATGGCCTTGTACATTTCAAAACTTACGTAGTAGCTTGTGGGTATAAATTAAAGAAAATTTTCAACCCCAACTTATTGGGACCAACGGCTTCTTCTTTCATGTTTAGGAGGCTACACTATCCCCAGGTGACATATGCTATATTTTATTCCCGTATTCCCACGGGAACGAGAACTAAACTAGTACAAAATACATCCATAAATACCTGCTCCATCATCAGACTGGTCCCCTGGTGTAAGGTCAACTATCATAGAATCTTGTGATTCCGTTGCCTTATCCGATTCCGTTGCCTTATCCGATTCCGTTGCCTTATCCGATTCCGTTGCCTTATCCGATTCCGTTGCCTTATCCGATTCCGTTGCCTTATCCGATTCCGTTGCCTTATCCGATTCCGTTGCTTTTTCCAATTCCGTAGTTTCATCCAATTCCGTTGCCTTATCTGATTCCATTGCTTTCTGTGATTCCGTTGCTTTATCAGAATCTGTTGCGTTATCTAATTGCGATGTCTCTTCAGAAGTCAACAACATCTCTAGTTGTGATGACTTGTTATTTTCTTCATTTGTTATTTTTTCTGTAAATGTTACTTTTTCTAGAGATGTAGCATTTTTAAGTAATGTAGATATTTCTGAATTGTTCGAATCTCTATCAAGATTATCTTTAGTTGTTTTTTCAGGTTCAACGTCTTCATCATCAGACACCTTTACAGTTTCTATTTCTACGTGCTGTTCGATTACGTCATCATTCTGAAAAAAATAAGGACTGTCTGTAAAGTCGGTTTACGAGCGGTAATTTAACGTGATAACTTCTTATGAAAACCAATCTAATCGGCCGAGAGTGGTGACACGAACGCGAATTTTTTCGTGCGTGCAGACGGCGTTCGTCGATTTAGGGTACGCGTCCAATGGCCCGCACCGCATGCACGGCACGCAACGGATTAAACTGATTTGCCAATGGCATGCGTCCACTGTATCCGGATTTTATGTTTAGTTTTAAATGTTTTCTTGACTAGTTTCTGCAAACGAACGTGTCAACACGTGCGCAGTAGGTGGTGCCAGTGGCGAACTGATTTGTGTGACGTCGCCGTCACGCAACGCATTTTGTGTTCATAAATGCCGGCTTTCGATGCAGCCAGTGCGGATAGTGGACACAGCGCTGTGTAAAATCATACAAAGCAAACTAAAATCTGTTGCGTGCCGTGCGAACGGTGCGTCGGGCGCGGGCCCATGAACGCGCACCTTTATGAGACGTTAACACATCAGATTTCAAATATTAGTAGGATTTTCTGGAAAAATATCTATTATTCTAAGGCAGACAGGTATAATTATCGCCTTTAACAACGTAGTAAGGCTTCTTTGACTGGAAAAGAGACATTAAATATACTTACAGAAGTCACAGAAGAGGCACTAGACATCGGAACATCATCAACATCTCTCCCTCTCTTTTCTTTTTGCAAAACAGCAGTTTCTTTTGCCTTCGGAACGTCTACTTTTTCTTTAGCCGTAGTTACAGTTTCTTTTTGTTTCTTAACTGCCTCTTTTAGCTCCAGAGAATCTTTTGTTTCTTTCTTTACTGTCGTTTCTTTTTCTTTCTCAATTGCCGTTTCTTTTTCTTTCTTTATTGGCGTTTCTTTTTCTTTCTCTATTGCCGTTCCTTCTTTTGTCTTTACTGTCGTTTCTTTCGTTATTTTATTTGTTTCTTCTTTCCTAACTTTATCTTCACATTTTACACGAAGTGAATCATCTTTTTCTAACTGAATTGTATCTTTCGTTTGTGTGTCGACTCCTGTTTCTTCCTTTATATCCTTTGGGATTTCCGCATCGCATTTTTCGTCACCAGCTTCTTTTTTAATTGATTTCTCGATATCCTTTTCTTCTTTCACTTTTGAATCAATACCAGTTGTAATGTCTGGTTGTAGAGGAGTCTGGAAACAAATAAGTATGTAAATAATAAAATCTCTACTAGCAATATCTACGGGGTTCTAGCAACCTCTCCTGCTAGTGGTGCATCTGCTGACCAACGAACGAGGCAATGACGCAGGTTACGCGGTTACGGCAGTCACTCAAATTGCGTGACTGCCGTCTGACCTACCTATCGCATAACTAAAAATAAAACAGTCAAACTATAGCAGCACCCAGCAACCAATACAAGTGGCTCCAAATATAGGTAGAGATGTTGTAATAAAATAAACATGAAATATTTAGTTTTAAGTATTTATTTTAAATGAACAAACTTAACACGCAACGTTGCATGGACGCAAGGAATAGTGAAGGGGCGCGGTGCGGTCAGTTAGCCATAGACCTACAGAATGGCGGTCTAGTACATTCAAATCCAACAGGAGTCGGGTAGCAATCAATCAAATCAGCCTATAACAGTCCACTGCTGGACGTAGGCATCTCCCAAGTCACGCCACAACACACGGTCCTGCGCCTCCCGCATCAGTGCCTGCTTGCGACCGTTTTCAGGTCGTCGGTTCATCTGGTGAGTGGACGTCCTACCACAGGGCGGAAACTCCAGCTTGAATGTGTGCGTGTGATCAATAAAATGTAAGCAAATTGTCCATCAACGCGCACGTCAACTCTACTGACAGCTGTGGCGCGACAGGGAGTTGCCGATCTGTATGTAATACTATTATAATATATTATCTTTGGTCCTTGCATTTACAGAGTCGCAGTGTTCACTCCAGAGCTCGAGTCAGAGTTCGGTAGCGACTGGGAGTTATTTACACCACTTACCGTGCCTTCCTTAACTAGGAAATAAATAAATAAATAAATATTGTTGGACATTCTCACACAACATCATCTAGCCCAAACTAAGCTATAAAGCTTGTGCTATGGGATCTAGATGACTGATAGACATACTTATATATTTCTAAATACGTACATATTATACATAGAAAACACCCAAACTCCGAAACAAACATTTGTGGATCACACAAATATTTGGACCGACCCAGGAATCGAACCCAGGACCTCCAGCGCCGCAGGCGGTACCACTACCGACCACGCCACAGAGGCAGTCAAATGCTCGCAAAAATGTCACAAAGTTTTTTTTATTGGTCACATATCCAATTACTGGTGGGCATAGTCTAGAGGTCGAAATGTGCTACTGCGAAGCACGAAGTCGTGGGTTCGATTCCCACTGGAGACAACAATTTGTGTTATCCATAAATGTTTGTCTTGATAGTCTGGGTGATTCTATGTACTGTAGGTATACTAAGTACGTATTTAAAAGTATATACCTAACTATTAATATCCGTGTCTAATACCCATAACACAGACAGGTTATACTTAGCTTACTTTGGGATCAGATAGCGTTGTAAGAAAATGTATAGTAAAAGTTGCTTATTGCAGTGATAGTTTAAAGAAAAATAATGCAGGGTTCACTTTTAAAAGAAAAATACTGACCGTCTGCTCTCCATTTTCCTCAACATTATCATCAATCTTCACACCGGTTACGTCATTTTCTTCAATATCAACCTCGTCAATAGTAAAATCCTCCTCGCATTCATTAGTTTCAGCCTCTCCATCATCAATATCAAGGTCTCCGGCTTCTGCATCGTCAATTTCACCATCTCCTAAATCTTCTGTCTCTGTTTCGGCTATATCTCTCCCTATTTCATTTCTGGCTAGTTCATTGTCTGAATGCTGTGCGTTAGAATCTTCTGAATGCTCAGCTGTAACTTGATTGCTGCTCTCTGTAAAGATATCCATTATAAATAAATAATCCATACTAAAATTTAATGTAAAAAAAATTTTGGTCTCCAGGAGGACTCGAACCTGCGTTTTCTGATTTGCCGGACCAGACGCCCTAACCGTTGGACCACCGAGACACTACTCTCAACCGTCAAATTCGTTCACCACATTACAACATCTACCGGCAACTAAGCCACTAAACTATGTCATAGTTGAACGTTGCATAGAAAAAAAACCGGCCAAGTGCGAGTTGGACTCGCCCATGAAGGGTTCCGTAGCAGCAAGTAACATAAAACATAAAAGTTCTTATAGTTCGTTGTAACTGGGATTTATGTTTTAACACGTTCGCAGTGGTAGTGATTTTTCTAACCGAAAATTGCGATTTATGACGTATTAAAAAAAAACTACCAGCTCTATCTCGTTCAAACTAATTTTCGTTGGTAGTTTATATGGCAATGTACATCATACATTTTTTTTAGATTTATCATTCTCTTAGTTTAGAAGTTAGAGGGGGGGGGGGCACACATTTTTCCACTTTGGAAGTGTCTCTTGCGGAAACTATTCACTGTAAAAAAAAATGATTTTAGTAACCTCAATAGCATTTTTGAAGTCCTGTCTATAGATACCCCACACGTATGGATTTGATAAAAAAAAATTTGAGTTTCAGTTCTGAGTATGGGGACCCCCAAAATTTAGGTACTGCTTTTTTTCTAGTTTTATATAAGAATCTTAATACGGTTCACAGAATACATCTAGTTACCAAGTTTCAATAGCATAGGCCTTATAGTTTCGGAGAAAAGTGGCTGTGACACACGGACGGACGGCCAGACAGACAGACATGACGAATCTATAAGGGTTCCGCCATTTGGCTACGAAACCCTAAAAATGGTTTCACTTCGAACATGTAGTTAAGTACCTGCTTAATTAAATTAAAAAAGAAGAAATACAATGCATTCTGTTTATTTTAGATATCATATTTCATACTAATATTAACTCCTTATGAACTACACAATCAATTTTCAGTAAGAATTCATGTAGGTTTTATTTTTCAAAACTACCAGCTTCAATTATCAAACTGTGCAAGAGATTTTTTTTAAATCTAAGTACGCAGTTCTTATTTTCTCTAAAATCGATAACATGGTACCTAACTAAGAGCAGATCTTTGTATCTCTTATATTTACAGACTTGCCCATACTGACCGCTCCGAATGTTACATTCTATATAATTTTGCACACATAGGACCAATGGGACTTGTGAGAATTAAAAAGTTACTTTTTATAGGGGTGGAACACACAGAGGTTGCCGTTACCACATTCGTGGCCCAAGAAGATTTTCAAGGTGCCCCTCTATAGAGGATTAAATATCTTTTTGTTTTGTTTTTCAAAAAATATATAAATTCTATCTATTTAAAAAAAGCAGATGTTTCCAGGAAGAAATTTGCACAAAGGGCAGTAAATAATGAAATTATTATAACTGCAAATATTAATAGTTGGTCGCTACAGTTCACACTGTCGCGCTGGTGAGGACCCGCTCCAATAATTTGTCGCGAGTTATCAAAGATATGCTTAGATGCTCTTGCACACTTTACATAGCACAGCTATAAAACTATCGTAAATACACAATCGCTTCCGAGTTCGTCCTCCATTCAGCTGCGCGCCCAGCAGCACACAGTTTTCGAGTCTACTCTATGAGTGTAAAATATATACTACTTCAATTCAATTCAGTTCAATTCAATTTTATTGCGATATATAGGTACATACAATGATGTTACAAATTATCGGTTTAGGTTCCACCATATATCAGCCAGATTGGCATGCAATAATGTTATTTAATTATATGACAATTACAATGACTATTAAGTACTATTAATTTTACAGTTATTTCAAAATTACATAATATTATAACATGTCCAAAGTCTAGATATCGCTATTGCTCAGTCAAACAATTTCATACAACTATTTTAGTCCATTCACAAATAACGTAACACAAAAACAATGTCAAATTCATGATTAAAATTTATTTCACCTCCAGTGCTTTGTCATTTAAATAGTCATTAACCGTGTAATAACTTGAACTGTGGCTAATATCTTCCTAGACAAGCATGTTTGTATAACCTTAAAAATATAATTATGTGAAATTACACTTTTATCCCCAATGAATTACACACCTACACTTTGCCATTAATGTTGTATATTCCGCATGATAGGGGGCAAGCCTATTCCGGCACCACTCAGCAATGCAAACTACAAAAATTACAAAATCCACTCACCATCTTGATCATAGTCATCGTCATCATCTCCATCACCATCATCGTCGTCATCATCATCATCCATGACTCTAAAAGACTCCGACAGCAGACCAAGATGGTCTGACACCTCTGGTACTTCATCTGATGTGTCCGGAGTCATTTTTGGGTGGGAAGTTGATGTAGAGGGTTGAGCCACGTCAATTGCTGGAGCTGGAAATTATATGTAAATATAAATAAATAAATTTTGTGGGACTTCACACACAATGCCAATTAGCCAAAACTAAGCTTTATTTAGCTTGAGCTATACATATTATACATAGAAGCACCCAAATTCTCATACAAACATTTGTGGATCACACAAATATTAATTCCATCGACCAAGGCCCTCAGTGTGCCAGTTGGCAACACTACCGCTCGTGACATCGTGGAAGTCCTGATTTTTTTTGGTAATTTTTGTGGTTGTTATTGTAAATTATTAAGAATCGAACAAAAAAATGTATAAACCATTAGTTATATCATATTTAAAATTATATTATACAACTAGTATGTAGCTTAAACAGGTGATGTGTTTATGTGGAAAATTATTATCATTGGTGGGTGCCTACAACAGTCTAAGTTTAAACCATTAACATATCATATTTAAATGATATGATACACTAAAGGGCTAGTGACAGGGTCAAACTGGCAATTGTCATGCACGTTAAATATGAATGGAAGTTGCTTCAGTCTGCGTGATTTCTTTGCATGCGTGTGTGCATCGACGTATATGTACACATGATATTTAACATGCATGACAATTGCAGTTAGACCATGTCGCTAGCCCTTAAATAGAGATATTCAAGCAGTAATTAGTACCCTGATTTGATTTTAGGGTAATATTGTATCCCATAGGCTGATTTGATTTATAAATTGAGATTCAGTTACCACTCTTATACTTTAAATACATACATAACAGTCACACCATTTTCACCAAGAAGTCAGCAGGGATTCAAAAAAATATTATAAAGATTGCAATTACCTATAGCTACTGGTTCTGTACTTGGCTGAGTTGAAGAATCCTCCAAAACATTCTCCTTTAACTCCTTTGCATCTATGACATCTTTACTCTTACTATCTCCGACACCAACGGATGCATCAGTGTTACAATCCATAGTTTCCTTTGGAACTTCATTTTTCGGCTCGTCAACTATAGGAAGCTCTGTAGTACTTGCATCTTTAAGTACAATGTCTTCATTAGACTGATCAACTATTAAGGATGTCTCTTCACTTTTACTGCAATTTGGACTGTTCAAAATATTGTCTATATATATCAACTCTTGAGTTGGTATTTCTAACATAATATCTGGTTTACAGAGTTTGTGACTACTTTGCAACTTCAATGGAGATTCTTCTTCTATAATATCACTAGAATCAACATCCATAGATAGGTTGATTTCTTGACTGTTGTGACTTTTATTTATACTACTGTCTAAATCATCAAGTATTTCATTCTCTTCTTGGTTGCAATCTTTAGTAACTAGAGACATGTCTAATTTACTATTCAGATTATCTTCAGCTGCTTTATTCTCTATTTCAGATGCTTCTTGCATATCAACATCACCATCACTGTTGTCATCGTCACCAAGAGTTTTAATTAAGTTTGCAATAGTTTCAGATACAGTTGTAGTTTTATCATTACTGTCTACATCCATCATTACTGAGTCCTGAGATAAATCATCTTGGAGCAACTCATTCTCGTTAGACTCAACAGAAACATTTGCTAAGGGAATTTCAGAAACTGCTGCAGTTGTTACATTTTCTTCTAGAAGTTCATCTTCAATAGACAGTGCAGTGTCTTTATTTGTACTAGCATCTGTTATATCCAGTTCAGGTACATTTGCAGTAGTCACATTGTCATTTAGAAGTTCATCAGTGTCTTTTTTAATACTAGCATTTGTGATAACCAATTCAGCTATGTTTTTAGTTATTTGGCCTTTTTTGTCAGAATTTTGTTGCTTTCCTATATCAGATGATATCTCAATAGGCTCTTGATTCCCTTCTGATTCCATAAGTAATTTATGTTCTAAATCATGGTCAATATTAGGTGCATCGCCACTTACATTTTTGCTATTACCAACTGCACTGTTCCCATCATCTTCATCCCATCGTAGTTCTAAGTCATCTTCCTCCAATATTTCAGAACCAATGTCACTGCTAGCCTTCTGAGTTTCCACCGAGATTTCTTTTTCAGGAGCAGTTGTTTTTTTATTCGAATTTTCCTCAACGGTTTGAGGTCCGAGTGTTCCTGTTGGCATTACAGCGTCATTTGTCGAGTTATTGTCATCACTACTGTTACTTGCCAAAACAAAAGGTGTACCTGTGGACTCCCCAACAGTTTTAACTGCGTCTTTAGGAGAAAGATTCATGTTGTTATCACCTGCTTCAATAACATTTGTCTCTTGTGATGCTATAGAAGGTTCAACGGGCAACTTATCAGAATTTTCCAAGGATGTTTCCGCAGAGTCTCTGTTTGGAGGGTTATTATCCTTCACCGGATCATCATATAGTAACTCATCCTTTTCTTTGCTGCTGTTTATATCACCCGTTGCACTCATTATTTACACATGCACGTAAAAGTGTAAAAAAAACACTGATATTGAATTTATTTTCACGTACTATGTAACTATTAATATTGGGCTACAACAGGTCTCAACAACTCAAAATACACCGCAATTTTAGATACTGTAGGTAAAAATTAATAGTATGAATACACATGTATTTTATTATCTTGAAAAATAAAATACAATTGCAAATGCATTCATCAAAGTATCTCACACGGCGTCGCCGTTTTTTTTTCTGGCTATAGAAATGTCATTAATGATGACATTGACAGCCACTCCGTAATCTACTTTCTCTGTGGACACCAGAAACAAGGAATTGAGCCCAAGGAACTTATACTTCTAACTGGAATGCTCACGTGCACATCAAAAGCGTTCCGGAAAAGGAAAGCTAGAAAAGGGGATGCTATCTCTTTCTACTAATGTGTCCATGCAGACGCTTCAGCTAGTGAGACAATATTTTCTTATTAAGTTGAAAGACATAGGTACACAATAATAAAATAAATGATATCTATGGAACTTACAGTTATGTATGTTTTAATTTTCTCTTTTTTTACAAGGCCTTTTAGTACCACCTAATATCTACTACTTTATCAACTCAACTACTAATGACTAGACCGTTTTACTCGGTCTATATCGTAACTTAGTTGATATGTCAAAAATTATAGCGTGCCGCACGTATAATTACGTATGACGGTTTAGGGGAGAGGGGCCGAACGTCTTATTTATCATTATCAAAAAGTCGGAAACCAAACTTATACTTTTGTTTAGATTCTTACGTATCAAATATTACGCAGCCAGGGTTGTAGGATGTCGGCCTATGCTTTTCATACACAAAGGAAAGAGGGGATGGAAACTACATAAAACCAACTATCGTATCATACAATCAAATAGGTATATGTATATAGTTTTACCGAAGTATCTATCCCCTTTTTGCTTTCGGTAAGAATATTGGGAAAGAGAAATTTCATTCTACCTACACAAAAATCTCACATCAATCTAATTTCCTAGTAATTTAATACTTGTTCATTAGCGCTGGAGGTCCTGGGTTCGATTCCTGGGTCGGTACAAATGTTTGTGTGATCCACAAATGTTTGTTTCGGAGTTAGGGTGTTTTCTATGTATAATATGTATGTATTTAGAATTATATAAGTATGTATATCAGTCGTCTAGATTCTATAGCACAAGCTTGTTTTAGCTTAATTTGGGCTACATCCACAAATATTTATTTTATATTTATTTTATTAAAAGTAAGTCCGATCTAGAACGTACCGTGTTGGCACCACAATGAATCTTCAGAGTTGCCATGCGTAAGTTATGAGTTACTACCAATAGTTATTATTTTTCAAATAAATTTATTTTAAGTAACACCAATAATGTATGAAATATTGAAATAATAGAATTTTGAAGTTAAAACATTAATTATTATAATAAACATTAACGCGTATTGACCAGCACGTATGAAAACTGTTACCTCTGATCTGGTCTACTACTGGTAAGGTGCAATATAAACCGAATGACGTTGAAAATAAAGTTCAATTTTAATTTGTTTTTGTGATTTCGTAAGCATTCCAGTTAGAAGTATAAGTTCCTTGATTGAGCCATCTTGATCCTAGGCGGGGGGGCACACTTAGAACATTGAAAATTTTCATAGACGACAGTGACCTCTGGTGAATGTTGGCTGCAAAAAAACGGCGCCATTTTCTACTAACTTCATGTAGGTATGTGTCAAGTGTCAACTCTATGTAGGTACCTACTGTGGCTCACTTCACTGACGTTCGGTCGGATGTTGATGAGATGAGCTTTTCGAGGTTATCTCTTGTTGTTTTATAATTGTGTGATATGCTGATGGCTTAAATGCCAAAGCTTTCAATAAATTAAAAATTTTATAATTGTTTTGATTTTATTGTGACTTTGTTTCCGTTTGTGATTATTGTCAAGTTTTGTTTTCTTTAAGTTGTCTTTTCACTTATTTGTTCTTTAAATGTTAATTTTGTTTTGGTATAATAAACATCATGAGTCTGATAGGTACCGAAAAGATGTTGTTTTTAGCTGCGACCCTCTGGGTAAGTGGTTTCTGTTTATATTTAACACACAAAATAATATGTACCAATTAGATTATTCGCAGTTGTAATCGATTTACTTTGTTACCTAGGTACCTATTTACGCGTTATACTTTTGTAACTTTGTTTACTCAGCCACAGTATTAGAAATATGCTTACAAAACTACTGTACGCATTCAGACTTGTGCAATATCTCACTTTTTAATTAACTCTCTCGTTCCATGATATGTACACAATAATGTTTACGGGAATTAACGCGATCATGGTATAGGTACAAACATACCTTTGATTTGCTTGACCTTTCAACCAGTTTTCACCGGCTGTGGTCACGTCCTGTGTAACCTGGTACCTATACCACCATCGTGTTTCACCATAGTTCCATAAACTAAACATTATTGTTGTTCAATACCATCTTCCTCTAAGCGTTGATGCCAGTCGCCTCATAATCTTTCACCTCGGCCCTGTGGTACGCTTCACCAGTCTAACTGTGGATTTGACTAAACTTCAATATTTTCTGTGAAGCGACTGCCATCTGACACCACAACCCAAAATCGATAGTGAAGCATTGCAGCTAGACTAGTTGTTGAACTTTTTAGGGCTACAAGTACCTAACAACACACAAGTAACTACTGCCATAGATGTTGTTATAGCTATACTAGTACCAACTAAATAACATGCTCTCCAAGGCACGACAAATGGCTTGTACGGGAACACCCAAAAATTCCGAAATATGTTTTTCCGAATTTCAATATTCCGATGGTCAAAATTCCGAAGATTATAATCCCTAAGAAACAAAGCTCCGAATATTCAAAAGGACGATATTCATTTATCCGAAAGTCATAAGTACGAATTTTTATTTTTCCTATTTTCATTAGTACGAATAATCAAAAGACCGGACTGTTATTTTTCCGAAAAACATTATTACGAATTTCAAATATCCGAAAATTCACTGTTAAATAAAGTACGGTCTAGTCTAACTACCGAAGATATTATTTTCATTTCCGAGTCGAGGTGTTAACCATAATAAGTAAATGGTTAACACCCCAACTCAGAGTACCCCGACTCGGATAGGTTAGGTTAGAAGGTTAGCCTTCGTGGTTATTTTATTTTTGTTTTGTCGTTTGCCTTCCACTCACTTGGAAATAATATTTTCGGTAGTTAGACTTGACTATACTTTATTAAATAAACCGACCAAGTGCGAGTTGGACTCGCCCATGAAGGGTTTCGTAGCAGCAAGTAACATAATATAAAAGTTCTTATAGTTCGTTGTAACTTTGATAGATGTTTTAACACGTTCGCAGTGGTAGTGATTTTTCTAACCGAAAATTGCGGTTTATGACGTATTAAAAAGAAACTACCCGCTCTATCTCGTTCGAACCAATTTTCGTTGGTAGTTTTTATGGCAATGTACATCATATATTTTTTTAAGATTTATCATACTCTTAGTTTAGAAGTTAGAGGGGACTTAGAAGTTAGAGGGGACACACATTTTTCCACTTTGGAAGTGTCTCTTGCGCAAACTATTCATTTTGGAAAAAAATGATGTCAGAAAGCTCAATAGCATTTTTAAAGACCTATCTATAGATATCCCACACGTATGGGATTGATGAAAAAAAAAATTGAGTTTCAGTTCTGAGTATGGGGACCCCCAAAATTTACTACTTTTTTTCTAGTTTTATATAAGAATCTTAATGCGGTTCACAGAATACATCTAGTTACCAAGTTTCAATGGCACAGGCCTTATAGGTTCGGAGAAAAATGGCTGTGACACACGGACGGACAGACAGACAGACAGACAGACAGACAGACATGACGAATCTATAAGGGTTCCATTTTTGCCATTTGGCTACGAAACCCTAAAAAACGGGTGGAATCGGAAAAAACATTCCGAATTTCAAATATCCGAAAATTCACTGTTAAAGTTTTTTTAATAAAGTACGGTCAAGTCCAACTACTGAAGATATTGTTTCCATTTCCGAGTCGAGGAGTTAACCATAATAAGTAAATGGTTAACACCCCGACTCAGAGTACCCCGACTCGGATAGGTTAGGTTAGAAGGCTAAGGCGGGAGCGAAGCGGAGCGGAGCTCCCGCCTTAGCCTTCGTGGTAATTTTTTTTTGTCTTGTCGTTTGCCTTCCACTCACTTGGAAATAATATTTTCGGTAGTTAGACTTGACTATACTTCATTAAAAAAACGGGTGGAATCGGGAACATAAATAATCGTCTTAATGATAAGTTTTCGGGTTAAAACAGGAACGGGTGGAAACGACATTCACCCTTCGTATTTATGATATTTCGGATTTTTAATAATCGGAGTTCGTATTTATAATACGGCGGATTTTTAATGATTCGGAATTCAACGGTTCGGTTTCTTGAAATTCGGCATTCTGACAGTCGGAATTGTAAACATTCGGAATTTTAAAATTATGACTTTTAATGAAAAGAATTTATGAAACATCGGATTTTTGACTTTCGGGATTTCGAATCATTCGGACTTATGAAATTCGGAATTATGAAATTCGTGATTATGACTTTCGGAATTAAGTTTTTCGTATTAATGTAGTGTACCCGGCTTGTACAATATCTATCAAGTATAATATAAATGTTACTGATATAGATTTCTCTTCGAGCTGCAGCCAAATATGAAAAATAAAAATAACGTGATTCTTTATCTTTCAGACACTCATACATCGGTTCCCGCATCCTGATAAACACCCTGATTAATTATCATCTTGGAAATCAGTAGTAGAAGATTACCTGAATGAAATTAATCCAATGAAAATATACAAGAATAAAAGAATATGTGATTGCCATTTCGATCCCATGGACAAGATATCAGGAAGATGTTAAGTATTAAAACGAGCATAAAATAATGTAAAAAGCAACACGAACATATATGCACCCCTATCAATAAAAAATAGATACAATAACTTAAATATTTTATTTATTACCATGTATTCCTAATTGACCTACTTAATTACAAATTTCTCAATGTACTTAGTATTAAGTTTAACTTAAGTATATATTTTATGTCAAATTTCTTATAAAGTATAAATTCTTATATAAAGTCAACAATATTCCCCGGAATACGGTAATAGGCTCATCCTATAGTACATGGGACCAAACACAATGATTGGTGAACTTCCTAATGTGGTTTTCCCAAGCGACTACAATACGGGGTTCTACAAGGGCACTAGGTTTATTCAGAGTCGGCAGGAAACACCTCTGGTGTTGCATACATCCATAGGCCAAGATAGTCACTTTCCATTGGGTGGACCATGTGTGTGACTGCCACCTAAGGTATAAAAAAGTGTGTGTTAATTCATAAAGGTGTGATTATTATGTATGTATGCTGTAATTATTCATAAATTCATGCAGTACATAGGTACATTGAGAAATCTGTAACATATCTGTCTATATCTATAGCATAAACTTAATATAAAGTAAGCTTGTGGTTTATAGATATGAATATACTACACAAACTATAAACACTATCCCTCAAAGCTATGAACTCTTAAAACAGGTTGATAATTGAACGATTGTCATACTACCAACTGCAAATATATCTTTGTAATCCTATAAATTTTTAAGGGATTACAAAGTTATTTATGCAGTTGGTAGTATGACAGCCGTTCAATTATTAACCTGTGTTTATGAGTACATGTTTGTATACATAAATGTACCTACCTATGTATACAGCAAGGAACTTAGACTTCTAACTGGAATGCTCACGTGCACATCAAAAGCGTTCCGGAAAAGGAAAGCTAGAAAAGGGGATGCTATCTCTTTCTACTAATGTGTCCATGTAGACGCTTCAGCTAGTGAGACAATATTTTCTTATTAAGTTGAAAGACATAGGTACACAATAATAAAATAAATGATATCTATGGAACTTACAGTTACGTATGTTTTAATTAGTTCTTGCAGAAGACAATTTAATAATTCGACGAATTGAACGACTTGAATTGACGTGATTTTTTTTAAATTAATGAATAAGATACTAGATCAGTTATTATTACCTATGTGGAATTGTGGAGCCATTCTTACACTACCGGGTCGGTATGATGGCCGTTAAGTAGGTACGAAGAGAATTTGGCAGAGCTTGCTTGCTCTCTCTTTTTTTATAAGGCCTTTTAGTATCACCTAATATCTACTACTTTATCAACTCAACTACTAATGACTAGACCGTTTTACTCGGTCAATATCGTAACTTAGTTGATATGTCAAAAATTATAGCGTGCCGCACGTATAATTACGTATGACGGTTTAGGGGAGAGGGGCCGAACGTCTTATTTATCATTATCAAAAAGTCGGAAACCAAACTTATATTTTTGTTTAGATTCTTACGAATCAAATATTACGCAGCCAGGGTTGTAGGATGTCGGCCTATGCTTTTCATACACAAAGGAAAGAGGGGATGGAAACTACGTAAAACCAACTATCGTATCATACAATCAAATAGGTATATGTATATATTTTTACCGAAGTATCTAACCCCTTTTTGCTTTCGGTAAGAATATTGGGAAAGAGAAATTTCATTCTACCTACACAAAAATCTCACATCAATCCAATTTCCTAGTAATTTAATACTTGTTCATTAGCGCTGGAGGTCCTGGGTTCGATTCCTGGGTCGGTACAAATGTTTGTGTGATCCACAAATGTTTGTTTCGGAGTTATGGTGTTTTTTTATGTATAACTAGCTGATGCCCGCAGCTTCGCCCGCGATGGCGCTGTATGTGAAATTTTGCTGAATTTTCTTTGCTATAAACCTCACGGAGCCCGAGACCTTTCCAACGAATGCAAAACCGTGGAAATCGGTTCGTGCGTTCTAAAGTTATAGCGTCAGGAAGGAAAACCCGACTTATTTTTATATAATAGATATATGTATGTATTTAGAATTATATAAGTATGTATATCAGTCGTCTAGATTTCATAGCACAAGCTTGTTTTAGCTTAATTTGGGCTACATCCACAAATATTTATTTTATATTTATTTTATTAAAAGTAAGTCCGATCTAGAACGTACCGTGTTGGCACCACAATGAATCTTCAGAGTTGCCATGCGTAATTTATGAGTTACTACCAATAGTTATTATTTTTCAAATAAATTTATTCTAAGTAACACCAATAATGTATGAAATATTGAAATAATAGAATTTTGAAGTTAAAACATTAATTATTATAATAAACATTAACGCGTATTGACCAGCACGTATGAAAACTGTTACCTCTGATCTGGTCAACTACTGGTCATAAAAACTACCGTCTGTTTCTTTTTATTACCACTTACAACACACTGCGTTGCAAGAAAGAGAAGAATCCCCTTAAGTCGTTGTCCTGCTCGGGAACGTTTTTTACCTCTGACATGAAGTAATGCAATATAAACCGAATGACGTTGAAAATAAAGTTCAATTTAAATTTGTTTTTGTGATTTCGTAAGCATTCCAGTTAGAAGTATAAGTTCCTTGGTATACAGCTACTGTTATCGTGCTTAGTACATCCAACAATCACGCAGCGGCAGCACTTTCCATACATGCATATTTAAGCATAGAGTAGCCACTCTTCTCCAAGGAACTTATACTTCTAACTGGAATGCTTACGAAATCACAAAAACAAATTAAAATTGAACTTTATTTTCAACGTCATTCGGTTTATATTGCATTACTTTTTGTCAGTGGTAAAAAACGTTCCCGAGCAGGACAACGACTTAAGGGGATTCTTCTCTTTCTTGCAACGCAGTGTGTTGTAAGTGGTAATAAAAAGAAACAAACGGTAGTTTTTATGACCAGTAGTAGACCAGATCAGTGGTAACAGTTTTTATACGTGCTGGTCAATACGCGTTAATGTTTATTATAATAATTAATGTTTTAACTTCAAAATTCTATTATTTCAATATTTCATACATTATTGGTGTTACTTAAAATAAATTTATTTGAAAAATAATAACTATTGGTAGTAACTCATAAATTACGCATGGCAACTCTGAAGATTCATTGTGGTGCCAACACGGTACGATAAAAATCGGACTTACTTTTAATAAAATAAATATAAAACAAATATTTGTGGATGTAGCCCAAATTAAACTAAAACAAGCTTGTGCTATGGAATCTAGACGACTGATATACATACTTATATAATTCTAAATACATACATATTTTACATAGAAAACACCCTAACTCCGAAATAAACATTTGTGGATCACACAAACATTTGTACCGACCCAGGAATCGAACCCAGGACCTCCAGCGCTAATGAACAAGTATTAAATTACTAGGAAATTGAATTGATGTGAGATTTTTGTGTAGGTAGAATGAAATTTCTCTTTCCCAATATTCTTACCGAAAGCAAAAAGGGGTTAGATACTTCGGTAAAAATATATACATATACCTATTTGATTGTATGATACGATAGTTGGTTTTACGTAGTTTCCATCCCCTGTTTCCTTTGTGTATGAAAAGCATAGGCCGACATCCTACAACCCTGCGTAATATTTGATACGTAAGAATCTAAACAAAAATATAAGTTTGGTTTCCGACTTTTTGATAATGATAAATAAGACGTTCGGCCCCTCTCCCCTAAACCGTCATACGTAATTATACGTGCGGCACGCTATAATTTTTGACATATCAACTAAGTTACGATATTGACCGAGTAAAACGGTCTAGTCATTAGTAGTACTAAAAGGCCTTGTAAAAAAAGAGAGAGCAAGCAAGCTCTGCCAAATTCTCTTCGTACCTACTTAACGGCCATCATACCGACCCGGTAGTGTAAGAATGGCTCCACATAGGTAATAAATGATCTAGTATCTTATTCATTAATTTTAAAAAAATCACGTCAATTATTACAAGTCATTCAATTCGTTTAATTATTAAATTGTCTTCTGCAAGACCTAATTAAAACATACATAACTGTAAGTTCCATAGATATCATTTATTTTATTATTGTGTACCTATGTCTTTCAACTTAATAAGAAAATATTGTCTCACTAGCTGAAGCGTCTGCATGGACACATTAGTAGAAAGAGATAGCATCCCCTTTTATAGCTTTCCTTTTCCGGAACGCTTTTGATGTGCACGTGAGCATTCCAGTTAGAAGTATAAGTTCCTTGCTCTTCTCCTATACTTATTACTATACTCTTTGAAATGAAATATAAGAGGCCCTATACACCTACAATAATATTAACTCAATAACACTGCATGAAGACATCAATATTTATTTCCGTCGGAGTACGTCAAAGTCAAACCTCACTATTGACAGAGACCCTATTCTTAGCATTCCATGGATTCTCCGTGCGGGTCCATAGCGTGGCACAGGGGGGGAGGCTATTTCTACTCGTTGCTTATATTTTCTAAGCCGTATGAGTTAGAAAGAAATGTTTTAAAATGGTGGATAAAACAGCTTAGGTAAGCTATATAATACATGATTATGTAAAACATCTATTGTGCCCATATTCTGCAAAATAAATAAATGAAATGAAATGAAATTTGTTGCAATAAAAATAAATATTCATACCAAAAATCAACATGAAAGGTCAAAATCGGGGTCATTTTTCGCATTCTACTCGTGTCAAACTTCCCGATTCAGTTAAACATTATGTTACTGCTTCACCAAATTTCCATCGATTTTGAAGTTACGTGAAGCGTAGAAGCGCTCGTGGCCCCGCGGACTCAGTGTTCTGTAAACGATCACTGCAGTAAGCAACTTTCACTATGGCCGGTCCATGGATGGGTGACCATCCATGTGATCACTTTGTGACATTTATTTGAGTGTTTCCGTGCTTCGGAAGGCACGTTAAGCCGTTGGTCCCGGTTGCCAGTAAAATGGCAGTCATTAAGCTAAGTTGAAGGCTTTATTTCAACAGCAGGCAGTCACAACCTGCGCCTGTCCATTTAAACACGGCAATATGACTCACCACCTATTACGTGGGACAAATTATATTAAAAGGTGAAATGTGGGCATATAGTGTGCCTCTGCCTACCCCTTCGGGGATAAAAGGCGTGACCATATGTATGTTTATATGACCATATTGAAGTTACATACACTAAATTCACCGTATTAACATACACTACACACACAGTGTTACAAAAAAATCTTCCAACTATTATTTAGAACTTAAAACACAAAATACGTCTGTCACACGAATCTAGATACTTTAGATTTGCGTAGTAAACGGTTGACTCTTGACCAAACCGACCACCCCAATAACAAAACTCAACTCAATTAAACGTTATTCGTGGTCTGGCATCGCAGGAGTGGGACGTGCTTCTCCTGGCTCCATGTGGGAAAAAAAAATATCGGTAAGTTTCTTAGACCATATAACACGGGACTAGCCTTTGCGAACCACCGCATACAAAAATATTCTGCCAGTTTTCATACAAGTGAAGGGGGAAACACAAAGACAAATAAAATTTCATTGCATTTAAAAATGTATTAATCGACAAACGCGTAATGTGTGTTAATTGTTATTGTACAGTCAACTACAATGTAATGTACTAGTTTAATCATATAAAATGATGTACTGATGTGCAGGCTTTTCATAAAGCCAAAAGACCAAATGGTCATGTGCAATGGCAGAAAACAATGCTTAAGTAAGGCGCATCCTGTGGTTAGATGATCTAAGGTAAGTTTCCACATTTGTCACTTAATTCGAGTACCTTTCGTGGGTGAATTCTTATACATTGTATAATACCTATAAAAGGCACCGCGACGCCGCACGCGCCGTTATAAAAGGTGCTGTTACGTCACTGATATAAAGGCGCATTGAAGTCATTATAGTCTGTAATAAACAGAGGTGTTGCGACGCTGAACGAAGACAGATTTTATTACGTTACTAGCTGTTGCCCGCGACTAATAGCAATTTGATTGCTGACTGCTTAGCCCCTAGGATATGTAGCGTGATAATATATAGCCTATTTGAAGACCCTACCCCTATTTAATATTTGTGCAAAAGTTGAAAAAAATCTATTCAGTACTTTTCGAGATCCTTTCGGACAAAGTAAAGCAAACAAACATACAGACAAATAGACAAAAAAATCTAACTACATTTTTGGCTTTGGTATCTGTAGAGCACCCAGCGAGTATTTTTTTTTAAATATATCTAATGTACAGTTTTGACTTTTCTATCATTTTATTATTTATCATGTTTTTATTTATCTGATATATGACAATAATTATTAATTTACTAACCTAGCATATGAAAATATTAACACAAATGGATTGAATTACCTGACAGAATAATTGAAATTAAATGTGTAGATTTTTTCCTTTTGTGCTTATTCGATGCGAGCTCCTAGGCAGTTGCCTTCACAGAATACATTTGTATATTATGAGATGCCTTATTGGGCGCTTGCACACTGCACAATATCGTGGCACGATATCGTGATATCGCGACATCAACGCGATATCGTCGCGATATCGTCACGATATCGTTCAACGATAAAGCCGAACGAAATTGACAATATAACCCACAGCTTGTTATTCGGTTAGTAGCTTTGCACCAGGAAAGGGAGCGGGAACGGGAGAGAACTCTCCCACCCAAGTACCACAGTTGGAGGCCTGGGCGCCGCCGACGTGTCTTCGACGTAGACTATCGGCCTCCATGACCGGGGGCCTGAGGACGGTGAGAGGGCTGCTCACCATCCTTACAGAAGCAGGCCCATGACGGCAGCATGGCGTGAGGAGTTCACTCATGCCCCCCCCATAGAAGCGGGATCACACCCGAAACCCCCCAAAGACGAGGGATAGCACCCGAACCAACCCCCTAGGCTAGGCCGCAGTGGTGGCCTTTGGTCGGTTGGAAATCCTGGAACATCCTTCCGAGGGCTTATCCGGGGCTCCCAACCATCGGCTGTTGGGCGTTACGTGAGGTTTTTTAGTCGGTAGGAGTCCGGCATTGCATACATGATGGATTTTCCCTCACGTTAAAAAAAACGAGATACAGTCCTAGCATATTTAAACAGATAAGAGAACCCTATTCTTATAATTTTAAGAATTATAGGCGCAACAGTTTAAAATACGCAAACAACTTTACCACTTCCACAACCGTGACTGAACTGAGCTACCAGTCATGCTCCAGGAATGTCGCGGGTCAGTGGATCCGCACGTCTGTGTGAGTGAGCCGTTTCGCACGTTTCTATGAAGTTACTTTACTGTTGTATCTGTATATTGTGAATTTGTGACCCCGCTCTGTATCGTCACCCGATATCGTCACGATAGTAATCTATCGGAAGCGTGTAGTAGTAATTGTATCAAAACACCACTCCTACGATATCGTGTCGTTACCGTTATCGTGCAATGTGCAAGCAAGCGCCCATTCGCCTGATGACTAGTTCGGCCCTGTACTTCTCAAAATACAGCAACACATATTTTTTCTTTTGTCTTCGCTTTCCATGGCTTGCTGCGTTTGCTGCTTGGCTTTTCGGTTTTTGCATTTTAATCTGTAATAAGAAGCGTTCCATATCCACAAAAAAATTAAAATGAAATAAAGTAGCATTTGGGTTCGCGAATACATAGGATTTCCAAGATTTTCATGCTTTCATCATAGATAATAATCGTAAACGCGACGTATACATACCCGCAACGTCCGTTCCGTATAAATATTTTGTTCGCTTGATTTGATTGATAGCAGATTTCACTTGTAAATGCAAATTCAGCGCAATTATGTGAAATTTCATAATATTTGAACGTTTGTATTCATCTAAAGTTTCTTAGATTCATATTAAACCACCGACTTTAGTTTTAACCTGCAATTTAACCTTCCAAATATATGCAATAATTGTTGCTAATTTACTTCAGTGTAACTGCAAATAAATTGGTTTTCATGTCTTTAGAACTGCTTTTGGTGTAATAATTTACGTTACTCTTTGCTGTTTGAAGAGTTTGGAAGGTCGTAGAACTGTGAGAATTGTGAAAAGAAATTGAGTAAGAAGAATTCCTTTTCATCATGAATAGCCAAAACTTTTTGTCACCTCGTATCATGTTTGGAGCAGCTATCGTTGGCATCGTGGGAGCCGCTGGAGTTTTCATATACGAACAAATATATGCCGAAAAACGAAGATCTATGCTAGGTTAGTACTTTATACTTGTCAATTAAACATACATAATCCATTAAAACTGAAGGACATTAAAGTAAACTAATATTTTCCGGGCTAACCTTGTGTTTAAATTGAATATTATTAGTCTAAAATGATCTCATATGTGTCTAAAACCTTTGATGGACTTTGAAATGCCATTGTAAGGTAATTATTTATGTCTTAGCACAATGTTAATTTTGTCTAACTAATTTAATAGCCCATCCACATGACCTTTGTTTGAAGTTTGTACAATGTGTCAATACTAACATCCCTGGTGGTATTGGGATGTTTGGAAGTCAAGTTTCTGGTTGGGTCTGGTGGTCGAAGTGAAAACTAAATGCTGATTAGGGTCTAATGTCTGCCAAAATCAGGTGGTTGTTGAAATTATATTAGTCTATTGTCTGTCTACTTTTAATAGAACAAGAAGTCGTGAGATCGGTCTCACCAGACAGCCTCTCTCTAACATGTCTTATAAAAAACCATGTGTCCTATTGTTTTGAAATTTTGCATACTTTCTCAAAATGACCAGCTATTACTGTCTGCAAAATTTCAGTATTGTAAGTCATGTGGTTTAAGTAAGTAAAGTCATGAGTTTAATACTACAGACACACAGACTTCAGACAAAATCTGGACATAAGCCCCTCTGCACTCTATTTGACAGAGAGGGGCTAAAAGTTGGGAGTGTTATGACAATGAAAACATCCACAACTGCTTGGAAAAAAAGATCAGAATATAATGGGGGATTGCTTTAGAATCGTGCCAATCGAATTAAGGGGGGAGAGGGGTGGGAGGGGGTAGGGGGGAGGGAGGGAGTCCCCCCCAGCAACTCCCCCCCTGAGGAAACGCTTAGTTTTTAAGTTGTGAACATTTTCATAAACTAACCTAAAAGTATATTTTTGAAGGCTAAGTAAGTTTCTTATACCTACTCCCTAGCCCCCATTTACTTACTCCCCCACCCCTATGTACCTACTCCCTAACCATTATCATCCTAAGTGGGGCCTGGCCGGAATGCAATTTATTACCAATGAACCCAGAGTATCTGTCCCCACATGGGGTCCGTTGGGAATTGAAGATAGTTTCATGTACAAGGGCTTGCCAAGTATGTGGGGTCCGTTGGGGAAAAAAAATCCTTACAGACACCCACTCTCCACCCTGCTAATAAAAAAATTGTTTAGGTTGCTACAAAAAAAATAACCACGAAGGCTAATGCGGGAGCTCCGCTCCCGACTTAGCCTTCTAACCTAATCTATCCAAGTCGGATTGCGCGAGGTGTATACTGCACTACATGGTGGTTGTACTAGGTATATCACTTTATTGTTTTTTATTATTTATTGCATTATTAAATAATACAAGCGCTAAAATATATTCAAATAGTAAAATTATTAAAATTAACTAAATTTATAATGTATAAAAATAATAATATAGCGTTTTAATACGCATTACTTAGTCGCGTTACCGGAAACTTTAAGGTTGTTTTTTATCATTTATTGCAATTTTAAATAATACAAACATTAATATATATTCAAATAGTAAAATTATTAAAATAAATTATATTTATAACGTATATAAATAATAATATAGCGTTTTATTACGCATTTTTTCATTCCATTTCACGCAACTTTAAACAGCCCTAAAAAAAAAAACCACGCATCTCCTCACTGGGGGAGAGGTATTTTTGAGAAGGGGAGACCCACCCCTATCCAACGCAACCCCTAAAAACCCTGAAATCGATTGGCACGATTCTAAAGCCCACCCTATAATGGAGGCAACACTATTCTGTTCATATAGCAGCCTGTTAAATAGAACCATATTTATTTAATAATGCCGCCAACATGTAGATTATTTGTTCCATGTCTAGACTTATTGCCAAGCTGTAGTGAAATTTGTTTATAACAGGGCTTTCCAAACTTATTTGTACTGCCCTTCAACCCCCCCCCCCCCCCCCCCCTGACAATAATACTTACCAATTTTATTACTAGTAACTGGTGGTCAGAAGATCCATTGCGACATTTCTTAGTTTTCGCCATTTGTTGAGGGAGCCTGAAAGTTCCTGTCAGCGCCTCCAATGAGCTCCATGCTGTATTCTGCTAGCATCTATTTTTGATATGTACTTAATTGTTTCTTGTTACTAAAACTGCAGAAAAGCACATTTCCCATAAGCTCGAAGTAGCAATGATAACAAAACATTTAATACAGCAGTGCTGACGGTACGATATTCATTAGAAATTGAGCTCCTAAATTCAAACTGTTTGTCCTTGTCGTAAGTACTGAAGCTTTAGGATATAATAACAGGACAATGCTATTAATTTTGTTCTTCTTCTGTCGAAAGTTTCGATGCTATGGGCGACTGGAAAGGTTTGTGAACCAAAAATATTGTAGACTATAGAGAAACTACTTTTAATCGGCGCTCACCCGTCACTCTCGTATCAACTCCCAGGGCGTTGCGACGCACAGTTTGGGGAGCCCTGGGCCCGTGGTTTATAATATTTGTTAGACAATGCTCACAGCTTTTTTTAGTCCGTAGGAGTCCGGCATAACATCCATGAGGATTATCCCTCATGGAAAAAAAAAATGCTCTTAGCTTTCCCTGCATAAAATTGGGATCCCATTGCCTCTGCCCATGGTAACATATTACCAGGATTAAAAGTAGTCTATACTGGGTGTAACAAAATTACCTCTCCAAATTTCATGAGATGACTTGGCATCGGACATCAAATACAAATATTTAATATAAAAGGGGGTAATTTTTTTTTTATTTTTTTGTCGCACATTAAGAATTAATTTTTTACCGCGGCAAAGTATATTATTCTAGACTAAAATCTATCGCTGCACCAAATTTCAGCCAGATCTGTTCAGCTATTAGAGCATGATTGGGTCATAAACATCAAACTTCTCAACAAACTTCCATATTTATAATATTAGTTGGTAGTTACTTCTCAAACGCCCTAAAAGCTTAAGTGATGCTCAGGGCAAGACTGACCGTGACCAGGCCCAGTGTTGCCGCTCGGGGAAAAATAAAGTCACCAATTTTTTTTCCAAAATGTCACTAGATTGTTAGGAAAAATGAAATGAAAATGTCACTAGAAGTCACTAAATATTCAGCTATTTCAGCAAGACTTTGATGTTGTATGAAGTGGTAATTAAAAGCAAATACAAAAAAAATTGACATTTATTTAAGACAAGTACAAGTTATTAAAAGTTTATTAATTGTAAAAAAAATATATTAATGACGTCATCGTTGTCCAATTTTGGGAAAGTGGACAGTTCAATTCATTGCAATCAACTAATAACCAATCCATTGCAACCAACTAAATTTAAACTAATCACACTTGAAAGTGATAAGTAAAGACACAACCATTAGCAGTCCAAAAATCTCAATCTATAATATCACTACGTTTAAAAACTACATTTTGGCGGCAGATTTACTATTTTGTTTATCTATTCTACTTCCGTTTCACTTCCGTTTCACAAGGATAATGAACGATCGAGTAGGTATTACAGACATTTACAAATATTGTAATATGAGATAGCAATTAGTACGATTTCACTGGACAGAGTGAGATGTAATATCATGCAACAATCAGACGAAATAATATGATGTGGAGCGTTATTTAAAGATTTTATGTTGCCGGTAAACACAAACAAAAAAGCTACACAATTACAAACTTCCCAGAGTAGTAAGTTAATAGACATAAATTTAAAAAATATGATGACCGTGGGCAAGTCACTAAAAGTCACCAGATTTTTTTTTGTCACTAAACCCTAAAAAATTGTCACTGTAAACATAGAAAACTCACTAGATCTAGTGACAAAGTCACTAAAACGGCAACACTGACCAGGCCTCCGTCACTCGCTCAAAAACGCGCGCTATGTACCTACCGCTCGGCATCTCCCTGGGGATACAACTGGCAGAGGGCTGCCGGACGCCCGATTGAGCACTCGCATCGCAACACATCGCACGTTTCCCGCGCTTACGCTTCTAAATGCCGAAACCACGTAATTATTGTGCAGTGGTCGCAGTGGATGGGTGCAATATTACAAAAACACAATAAAATTTGTCGTTTTTTAAATTGCCGAGAGACGAAAAAAGCCGAGTACCTAATATTTTAAATCTTATCAATGTTTTCATAATTTATTTATTTGAACATAAGTAGGTAGGTGATAAGAATGTAAATCGTAAATTAAGGAGTTATTTGAGTCAGGTATTATAAAAGTGTTGTTTTTGTAAGCAATTCAATGTTTTATAGTATTTATAGGTAAAAAGGTTTTATAGGTAGTCGAAGCGCTCGTGGCCCCGCGTACTCAGTGTTCTGTAATCGATCACGTTAGTAAGCAACTTTCACTATGGCCTGTTCTTGGATGAGTGACCGTTCATGTGAACACTTTGTGACCTTTATTTGAGCGTTTCCGTGCTTCGGAAGGCACGTTAAGACGTTGATCCTCGTTGCCAATAAAATAGCAGTCAGCCAAGTTGGAGGCCTTTTAAGGCGGTTTTAAAAATTTAAACAGCAGACGGTCACAACCTGCCTGCTCACCACCTATTACTTGGGACATACTATAAAAAAATTAAATGTTGGCATCTAATATGCCTCTGCCTTCCCCTTCGGAGATCAACGCGTGACCATATATGTATGTGTGTGTACCATAGTAAGGTAGGATGGCCGGATGGGATAGGTTAATAGCCGGTACTTACGCTAAAGGTAATGTCAGTTAATTTTAGATGTCTTTGATATTTTAGTTATGGGTAGGAATAAAAAAAACAATATAAATATATAGATATACCTACCTACTGTGATTCATAATTTATTTTTGGTTTTTACGTGCATTTATAAAAGCGTGGTTTTTCTAGGGTTTTTTAAACCATTTTTTTTTTCCTTACATTCCATTAAATTGTTAGTTACATACATGTCGACCTAATAAAACCGTATTAAAACATGGTTGATTCGTAACATTCGTTTATTACAACAATCATAATAGGTTCAACCCTAGCGCATTCTTACGATGACGTCACTCGCACAGCGGGCAACACAGTCTCGACGCTATGGACGCGTGTTTAAGGTACAATTCTTCTCGTTCTCAGCGGCAGGTATTATTATTAAAATTTTGTAGGCTAATATAGCGTAGGTATTGTCGCGTTTGTATGGGAGTGATGTATCTGTTACGTAGTAACTATTTAGTAATCTGTGCCGTGACATTATTTCTCGGGCACACAGTGGTTGCTAATTAGAATTCACTCCCAGTGGATTTTATTTCTCCATCCTCTTTAAAATCATTTAAACCAGTTTCGATAATTGTCTTTGTTTAGAAAACTCATTGCTTTATGCTTTTTCCTGAAGTACCCTTTCCAGTAGATACCAAAGGCCCCCGCCGTAGATAAATGGTTAGTGACTGTGTGTCTAACCATTCTACCGACTTGAAAATAAATAGGAAGTCATAGTCATGCATGCATATCTGTGCCATAAATAAATATATAAATATTCAGACATTTCACACAATGCTATCTGATCCCAAAGTAAGCTAGGAATAACCTGCTTGTGTTATGGGTATTAGACCACAAATATTAATACTTATATACTTTTAAATACGTACATATTATACATAGAAACACCCAGACTCTTGAAACAAACATTTATGGGTCACACAAATATTTGTCTCCGGTGGGAATCGAACCCACGACCCCCGACCCGAGTCGGTAGTGATACCGCCTGCGACACAGAGGCAGTCTATATCCAATAGATCTACATAATATACCGGTTGTCTGCAAAATGACAACTGTTAAGTCAAGTTGAAGTACTTATGGGCGGCTTGAAAAATTTCAACTGCGGGTCGCGGCGATCTTCGCCTGTCCATTTTAACATGGCAGTAGGCTCACCAGCTATAATGTGGGACATGAGACCTTATTCTTAGCATTTCATAGATTATCCGTGCGGGTGCCGGGTCCATAGCGTGGCACAGGGGAGAACACCCCGACGGCGGCTGGGACTTGCGACCCATTTGAGTAGGCTTAGGGTGGCCACCTTACTATGCTCAAAACTATAAGGTGAAATGTGGGTGTATAATATGCCTCTGCCTACCCTTTCGGGGATAAAGGCGTGATTATATGTATATATCTACATAATATATGTGTATGTGTGACAGACTGATAATGTCTAGTCTAGACTATGATTAGGTGATACCTTCTAAAGGTCAAAGACCTTGATAAAGTTCATTAATGATAGTTCGATCTGGGTGTAACTTATCTATTACTATGCTGAAGTTCACGACTTTCAAAGAAATCTATTTTATTTTTACATAGGTACATAACATATATATAGTCACGCTTTTATCCCTAAAGGGGAAGACAGAGGCATAGTATACACCCACATTTGACCTTATGGTTTTATGTCCCACGTAATAGGTGGTGAGGCTATTGCCGTGTTGAAATGGACAGGCGCAGGCCGGACCCGCAACTGAAATAGTCGCCCATAGGGCCTTCAATTTGGCTTAACAATTGTCATTTTATTGACAACCAGGTTTTATTTCGAATTTTCATTCCTTCTCTACCTATTGGATCTTTTTACGAAAGTGTTCCATTAATCGCCTCTTACGACACCCTCGGGGTGGCGACATTTTGTACTCTTACCCGTCGCAACACGGGACCTCGTCACCACAGGGGCCTTTTTTTTTTTTTTTTTTTTTTAACGTGAGGGAAAATCCTCGTAGGATGCTATGCCGGACTCTTACCGACTAAAAAACCTCACGTAACGCCCAACAGCCTATGGTTGAGAGCCCCGGGTAAGCCCTCAGGAAGGATGTCCCGTGAACACCACAGGGGCCTATTTTATTTTTGTTTACAGCATAATATGTTACTTCCTTTTACTTGAGCTGTTTACCTGTTGGAATTTATGACAAAATTCAGTTCAAATCCAGCCATTCAAGTCAATCACACACATCAGCTGATGGCACTCCACTGTTGGACGTAGACCTCTCCTAATTTATGCCACACACAGTTCTGAGCCTTCCACGGCTAGTCACTCTCTGCAACCTATTTCTGGTTGTTGGTCAATCTATTTACCATTCAAGTGATTTACCTGATCATAGATAGATAAAAAATGTTATCACATCAAAAAATAGCAACAGCAATATTGGAAAAAACAAATTCCTTAATGTATGATTTATATTCACTTCTGGTTTTACTTTTAAAATAGAAATCATTATTCTGTGTATCAGTAAAAAGTAATATAAAAAAAATGTATTATTCGCGAAAACTTGATATACTTACCTATTTGAAGGTAAAATTTTTTATCATTCAGAATCTAGGAAAACAAATGTTTGTTAAACTTTAAATGATTATTTTTTTCCATACATTTTAAGGTCGTAGATTTCACAAATTTTGAGTTACACTTGAGCATAGTTTTATAAGTTGATAACTTACACACGATCACTCCTTTTATCCTCGAAGGGGTAGGCAGAGGCATATTATATGCCCACATTTTACCTTTTAGATTTTGTCCCACGTAATAGGTGGTAACCTGTAGAGCTGTGTTGATCCATATTAACACGGCTATACAGGTACTCAAAAAAGTTATCGCCTGTCGTGGACGGCGATAACTTATCACTAGCATTTTTGAGTACCTACCTACTTATTTATTTATTTTTTTACATTTGAAAATCCCTAAGGAGTTCATATCGGACTTGAACCGACTAGAACTCCTCGTAAGGATGTCCAAGAGCTGACAATTTCTAGTACCTACTAAAATAGCAATTGTTCTGTTCTTAGATATTTTTTTTGGTTCAGATGCCTATTTTTTTTTCAGCCAGATCCGTTCTGCTACTAGAGCGTGGTTGAGTAACAAACATTCAAAACCGGGGGCCTGAGGACGGTGAGAGGGCTGCTCACCGTCCTTACAGAAGGAGGCCCATGACGGCAGCGTGACGTGAGGAACTCACGCACGCCCCCCTTAGAAGCGGGATCACACCCGAAACCCCACCAAAGAAGCGGGATACGGGGATAGCACCGGCCACCCCCTGGGCGAGGCCGCAGAGGTGGCCGTAGGTCTGTTGGGAGTCCTGGGTCATCCTTCCGAGGGCTTACCCCGGGCTCCCAACCTTAGGCTGTTGGGTGCTACGTGAAGTTTTTTAGTCGGTAGGAGTCCGGCATAGCATCCACGATAGATTTTCCCTCACGTTACAAAAAAAAGAAACATTCAAACGTCTTTAAAAATTTTCACATTAATAATAATATTATTAGGATACATCTAGGTAGAATTGAGGCGCAGGTGTAGGTGTTTTTGATGAGTGAAAACATCACTAACGTTTTTAAAAAAATAGAGGTTGTCTGTAAAGTCAGTTTACGAACGATCATTACACGTGATGACCCTTTTGGTAATTGACGTCATATGACTCATAATAAAAGAAAACATAAACGTAATCATCCGATGGAGTGGAAGAGAGATAGATGCGTCACAAGCCGAACGCTTAGGCCGATGCGATCGCTCCTCTCTATCGCACTCGGCACAGGTGGAACGTGGCATTTTTTTGTGCATTCAGTCTGCGTTCATCGATGTATAAGACGTTTATATCCCCGTGTGGCAACGGGAAATAGTACAAAATGTCGCCACCCCAATACATACAGAGGGTGTCGTAAGAGGCGACTAAAGGAACACTTTCGCAAAACGTTCTATTGTCAGTAAAACGACAATCGTTAAACTAAGTTGAAGGCCATATGGCCGACTTGAAAAATTTCAACAGCGGGTTGTCACGACCTGCGCCTGTCCATTTCAACACTTCAATAGGCTCAAAACCTATTACGTGGGACATAATACTATAAGGTGAAACGTGGGTGTATACTATACCTCTGCATGCCTCTTCGGGGATAAAGGCGTGACTTATTGTTAAGCGCTACTTATCGTTAAGTGGTTATTTACACAATTAATTTTATTTATGTAGGTGCTAGCTGATGCCCGCAGCTTTGCCTGCGAAAAATTAGTCCCTTCCTGTGGGAACTTATTCCCGGGATAAAAAGTAGCCTATGTGTTATTCCAGTACCTATTCAATGTATCTGCGTACCAAATTTCAGCCTGATCCGTTCATCCGTTTGATTGAGCGTGAAAGAGTAACAAACATCCACACTCACAACCTTTCACATTTATAATATTAGTAAGATGTATAACGTCAAATCTAGCAGAAGCAGATCATGATTTTGTTATTGTGTTTGTTTCAGTGAGCGAAGTAGCGAGGCTAGACAAACAAGTGGCTTCAATGAGAACAGAACTAGAAGCTCTCAGAGAACTACAGAAGGAAACGTAAGTTCGCAATATCTACATTAAAGACTGCACCGAGCTAGTCTTCTGGAAACTATTATTTTCTTGTGGGGGACGCTACCACCAAATAATAAGCTACAGAACGCAATCTCATGTAGGTATCTATTTTATTTTTAGCTACGCACACTCGCGCTCATACAAGTATTGCCTTTAGTCGCGTTTGGTCCAATTATCAAAAACAGGAAAAAGTCGCGTTTGGTCCAATTCGCGAATAGTCCCCGCCTTAGCCTTCTAACGTTACCTATTCAAGTCGGATTGCGCGGTATCCTCACAAGAAAAATTTGACCAATCGCTTATTGGACCAATGCGAATTGGACAAATCGCTAATTGGACTAACCGCGAATTTCATTTTCATTAGATAAGATAAGATAAGATTTTATTTGCAAGAATACAGGTATGATACAAGGTCTTGATACAATAGTTTTCTTAGGTCCATATATTCAGCCTAGAAAGAAGGCGTGCAAATTTTCAAATGTTGCTTTAAAATGTAATTTACCAAACAATAATATAATAAATGAAAAATTCAACCCTCACGTAATCATTAATCATGCAGATAAATTTACTGTAACAATGTTAAATATTTAAAAAATTAAAATGTCCAAGATAATGCAATGTCATCATTAAAATCATGTCACATGAACAATGTCAATCAATTAATTAAAATAATGTCAAATAGAGAGAATATTTATTTAAATATCATTTGCACCTATCAAAAAAATCTTGCAACGTGTAAAATGATTTGTCACTTAGCCATGACTTCAATTTACGACAGAATCCATTCTTGGGCATTTTTTTAAATTCATTATACATCATTCATCATTACATTTATTTATTCACCAACAATGATACAATTGTGTTTGAAATTAAATAGAAAGTACATCATATTATAGAAAACAGCGCATAAAAATTATAAAAATAATAAAAATATTGATCACTATGGTCACAATTAGATTAGGTAGTTAATTATGTTTGTCAAGTGAGTAACAAATGTTAAGAAAATAATTACATAAAAATATATCTAATGTTAAGTTAAATGTCAAGTTTTTTGAAACACGATTAATTCGTTCAATTGTATTATACTAGAAATGTCAGACTTATTAACTACATTAATTTAAATTAACATTTCTTTAAAATCATTATAATCACAGCGGTAAACCAGTACAAATCACATTTTTATGTCAGTCTTACCCTACAAATAATCTTATTTTAATGTCAGTCTTAATGAGATTCCTAATAACAAATTTTTCTTTCTAGTTGTTAACGGAGGTAAAGTCTATAACAGAATACAAAGCTTTGTCTATTAAATATGCTTTAAGAGTTCTTTCAAATAATCTTGGTTCATAGATCATTTCTTTTAAGCGTTCAGGCAATACATTAAATAATTGAATAGCTTGACATTGAGAACTATGTCGTACTATGTTCATTGTGGGTATAAGTTTATTTTTCAACCTTTTTGTCCTCGTAGTTTCTCTTAGCGTCCTTTCCTCAGCTGATTCGATATTTTTTAAATTTTTTGCTAATTGCTTCAACACAGTCAAAGTGTAAAGGGAAGTATCGCAATTCCAATTAAAATCCTCTGACCTCGTGTCCATGAACTCCGTGAGCGGAATCTATGTGTGCGTAGCCCGAGCGCACGATGTAGATTCTAGATTGCCTTCTGTACTTTATTATTTTGTGACACTGCCGTTGTCAAGCGGACGATCCGACTGCGTATGAAACTTAAAATAAATACGGGAGCCGGCAGGATTATTTTTAAGGGGGTGCAATGGGGGCGCATCTAATCTACACATACAAATACAATCTGACTTCCACAACCAACAAATTATTTATTACTAGCGGACGTCACGCGGTTTCACCCGCGTAGTTCCCGTTCCCGTGGGAATACGGGAATAAAATATAATCTATATTCACCGCAAAGAGTGTAGCTTTCCAACAGTGAAAGAATTTTTCAAATCGCTCCAGTAGTTCCGGAGCCTTTTCGTTACAAACAAACGAACAAAAAAACAAATCCTTACTCTTTATAATATTAGTATAGATTACCTACTTATTGTTTGCAGACATATGCGACGTCAAAAGCAAAAGCGAGTTCGAAAGGTGCGGCAGGTGAAAGCAATGCCGTCTGGAGACGCCGTGGACGCTGCGGAGCCCGAACAGAGCTACGTGTCAGACTCCGAGTATATGACCGACTATGCCTCGGTGATAGGTGAGCTTGAGCTTATATCGTACTACCGAGGTTTTACTGTTGCCGTTACCGACGCTGTTACCGCTACCGTTACGGTTACCGGTCTGATACCGTTACGGTTACTATTACCATTACTGTTACTATTACCGTTACTTTTACTGAAACTAGAAAAGCGAATTCGGAAAGTAAGGCAGGTAAAAGCACCGCTGCGGAACCCGAACAGAGCTACATGTCAGACTCCGAGTATATGACTGACTATGCCGGTGATAGGTGAGCTTATATCGAACTGCCGAGGTTTTACTGTTACCGTTACCGTCGCTGTTACCGCTACCGTTACGGTTACCGGTCTGTTACCGTAAAATTACTATTACCGTTACGATTACTGTAACCATTACGGTTACTAATGACGTTACTAGAAAAGCGAGTTCGGAAAGTAAGGCAGGTGAAAGCCTTCTGGAAGTCCTGGGACATCCTTCAGAGGGCTTACACGGGGCTCCTAACCATAGGCTGTTGGGCGTTACGTGAGGTTTTTTAGTCGGTAGGAGTCCGGCATAGCATCCATGAAGGATTTTTCCTCACGTTGAAAAAAGAAGGCAGGTGAAAGTAATGCCGTCGGAAGATGCCGTAGACGCTGCGGAACCCGAACAGAGCTACATGTCAAGACTCCGAGTATATGACTGACTATGCCTCGGAGATAGGTGAGCTTATTTCGTACTACCGAGGTTTTACTGTTGCCGTTACCGTGGCTGTTACCGCTACCGTTACGGTTACCGGTCTGATACCGTTACGGTTACTATTACCGTTACGATTGCTGTTACCGTTACGATTGCTGTTACCGTTACGGTCACTATTGCCGTTACTGTTACCGATACTAGAAAAGCGAGTTCGGAAAGTAAGCCAGGTAAAAGCAATGCCTTCTGGAGATACTGTAGATGCTACGGAACCCGTACAGAGCTACGTGTCGGAATCGCGCACAGTGGGTTCCATACCAAAAATCGGCAATAAAAAAACCGGGTTTGTTGTATGGGAGCCCTCCTTAATTAGTTATCTATCACAGTTCCTGTGATACCTCCTTGTGACGGACAGACAGATAGACGAAGGGACGGCGAAGCCTGTGCATAGAGTCCCGTTGTTACCCCTTGGGTACGGAACCATAAACTACTGGCAAATTGTGAATGTGTAGGTAATATTCATTTCGTTTTCCATACACAGGCACGGATGGCGAAATGGACAGTGAAGAGTTCTTCGATGTCCCCACCGATGATGATGATGATGACACGCTTCGGGACTCGCTCAACAATGGCCATATAAACTCGTTAGAGGAGGTATGTATATTAGTTGGGTCACCTTTTAGTACGCTGTGTGGCGCAGCCGGTAGGATCGTAAAAGATAATATTATAAACTCGGAAGATTGTATTTGACTGCCTCTGTGGCGTAGTCTGTAGTGATACCGCCTGCCGCGCTGGAGGTCCTGGGTTCGCTTCCTGGGTCGGTCCAAATATTTGTGTGATCCACAAATGTTTGTTTCGGAGTTTGGGTGTTTTCTATGTATAATATGTATGTATATAGAAATATATAAGTATGTCTATCAGTCATCTAGATCCCATAACACAAGCTTATATTAGCTAACTTTGGGCTAGATGATGTTGTGTGTGAATGTCCACAAATATTTATTTATTTATTTTATTAATGGACTATGGGCCGTAGAATAAGTTAATACCAACTGTAACTTTCTAATGTTGCCTGACAATAAAGATTTTTTCACTTCTTATGCTCGTAAAGTTCTTGTTTATGCTGGGTGTATGCTCTAAAACAATATGACCATACTAGACCGTAGAGACGGTACCATGAGGATCGTGTTACTCTATGAACCAAACATAATAAAACGCTATTAAATAACTTGTTTTTTTTGTTACATTTAATTTGTACTTTCTGTGTTCTATATAAATTAAGAAACATTAAAAATCAGATAGTATTATATGAGTGAAAAAATATTATAAAATGAACTTATGATTAGGCAGTATAGGTCTCGTTACCCATGTCTAATGGGTCCATCTCGTAAATATGCCAGGAAAAACTATTACATTGAATGTACAAAATTGTTCAAATGTTACTTTTAATTTTAATTAAAGACTTTTATTTACAATATCACTGTTTCATTTCCTTGCAATCGAAGTGAAAAGCAGAGTGTATAACTCGATCATAAAACCCATTTCATCCTCGACTTAATATCCACCCTCGCCTTCTCGTATAAAATGGCTTCTTTTATGCACTTGTAGTACAATCTACTATTTTTTTTTATTCGGAAACAAACAGTTTACAATGTCTCTTTTTTATGTCTCTCTTTAACACCCGGACTTTTGGTAGGCTTACACGGGGACACAGGTCCAACATGCAGAGGCCCTTTGAGACTTTTAATCTAATAGGAAATGGGATCCCCACTGCAAACAATCCACATCCGCCTTATGTAGAAGAACGGTAATGGACCATCTGCAATGGGAGCTAACTATTGTAAAATATATGCTAACTACGTAATGGTCTATTGTGATGGGTGTTAAATGGTCTGGTCAACTTAGGCTATGGATGAAGACGGGAATGAAATATAAACTCTGTTCACCGGGAATAGAGTAGCTTACCAACAGTGAAAGAAATTTTCAAATTGGTTCAGTAGTTCCGGAGCCTATTCGATGCAAACAAACAATCAAATCTTTCCTCTTTATAATATTAGTATAGATAAGTATGTATTTAAAAGTATACATACATACATACATACATACATATTATGGTCACGCCTTTATCCCCGAAGGGGTAGGCAGAGGCATATTATATGCCCACATTTCACCTTTTTTTATAATTTGTTCCACGTAAGAGAATGGTGAGCCGTATTGCCGTGTTTTAATGGACAGGCGCAGGTTGTGACTGCCTGCTGTTGAAATAAAGTCTTCAACTTGACTTAACGACTGCCATTTTACTGGCAACCGGGACCAACGGCTTAACGTGCCTTCCGAGGCACGGAAACGCTCAAATAAATGTCATAAAGTGATCACATGGATGGTCACCCATCCATGGACCGGCCATAGTGAAAGTTGCTTACTGCAGTGATCGTTTACAGAACACTGAGTCCGCGGGGCCACGAGCGCTTCTAGAAAAGTATATAAGTATTAATATCCGTGGTGTGATACCCATAACACAAGCAGGTTATTCCTAGCTTACTTTGAGATCAGATAGCGTTGTGTGAGATGTCCGTGAATATTTATTTATTTACTAGTTGTTGCTTACGGCTTCGCCCGCGTGAAATTCGGTACCAGATCCTGCTTCCCGTGGGAACATTTTCCCGGGATGAGAAGTCTGTGTGTTATTCCAGACTATAAGCTATCTCTGTACCAAATTTCAGCCCAATCCGTTCAGCCGTTAGAGCGTGATTGAGTAACAAACATCCAAACATCTTCACAAACTTTTACTATTACAAGTATAATATTGGTAGGGTTTATAATTTGCACTTTAATTTTGATTTGTTATATAACGTAGACAATATGTCAATTTCAGGACCTACCTGACAAAGGTGACGACTCAAAAGCCACATTCAAAACAGCGACATAGCTGTTAACAAAAATAAAAATAGGTAAGTCTTAAAACAGTTATCAGTCCAAAAAGCAACAGTACAGTCAGCTGCAGAGAAAAAGTATACAGGGCCGCTCTAGGATTGAATTTTCACAGCAAACCTACAAAATTACACAAATTTAATAAACATTACAAATTTAGTCAAAATATATATAAAAAAAATTAAATTAATCCTTAAAAATAGGCTCTGTATGTATGTGTGTATCTTCTACAGCTGACTGTACAAAAAAAAAATTAACAAAGAGCATGTTTGCCATTTCAGTAAATTGGATTGTAGTATTTCTTTACACTTCCTTTGCAATCTAGCCCAAAATATGGTAATATAAACTGAGGTTGTGATCAAACTGATTAACTTATTTAGAAATATTCACATAGAAACATTCACAAGAATTTGCAGATCACACTAATATTCGAATCCCATAAACCTCTGCACGGTACTAGTATATACTGCCACTTCGCTACCGAAGCAGACAAAAAAAAACATTTTTAAGTTCGATTTTGTAAAATTTTCCAATTTACCAATAGTCGATTTTCTTTTTCAGTCGATTCATCGCATCGGGATACTTAGTATTAGTCGATTAGTCGGGTATAGGTAATCGCCGTAGTGAATACATAAGAAGACTAAATAAATATTAAAGTACACACTTGTTACACTTTGAACAAAATATTATATGATATTTTGTTTATTATATAACATTCGGAAATTAAAGTTCGAAAAATTCGGGTTTGATACAACATTTACAGCTCGAAGACGGATGGGCCATTTTTTTGTGATTTGTCCTTAATCCCTATAGAAAACTAGAGGTGCATCCTGTGTTGTAGTATTTTATTATTATTTATTTGTTAATACCATTTCCCAAAGTAATTTGTTTCCGGGATTAAAAGTTTACTGAAATATAATAAGTATAATTATGGTTCTTTATCGTCACTTTTGGTTATCTGTTCTCGGACAAGTGTTATTTCGGAAATGTGTTTTTCGGGGAAGTGTTTTCGGCGTAGTGTTTTTCGGAGAAATGTTTTTCGACTATGTGTCTTCTTGGGGAACTGTAGACCCGAGGTCCATTTTTTCTTACCAAATGTTTAAAAATATTTTTGAATGAAAAATTAACTCTTAAAATAAATTAGATGCTTCCGAATATGAAATTCCAATAAACTATGTAATTTAATCAATTATTGTAATAAATTAATTTAATCAATTCTGTCGATGAACTCTGTGTTAATATTTGTATTTTGTTAAACAAATTTACAATTATAAAGTACTAAATTACTATTAATGACTCTGATAACTTCTTTTGTTATTTAAACTGTATTGATTCGATTATAAAGTTGCGCAAACATGGTCAGGCATTTATTTCTTGTAGGTACAGGGTGGAAAAATCGTTGGGCATGGTCTCACCCGGGAATCAAACAAACTAAAAATAAAATAATAAACCCCAGCTATTTTATTAGCCGAGCATGGATCCCGGCAACAACAAACGAATTTTACAAAACTTTTAATTGCAGTTTTGTTTCTTTTTAAAAAAGTTTTTTTTTTTCAGTAAAATTGGATAACTAAGGATTTAAGGGAGTTGCCCTCCAGTGACCAAATATTTTTTCCACCCTGTATAATGTTCTCTCATTAGTCGATAATCGAGTAGGAATCGACTTATGAACTGAGACTTAGTTTACTATTGTTAGACAAATATGATAATACATCGATTATGAATAGTAAAAAAATGCTTATAAAGCAATTTAAGTACTATTTTAAAAGGAACTGCGTTATATTCTAACATTACAAAACATGATCTTAGAAACTCTCGATTTATGTATAACAAAGATAAATCGATTAAAAATGAAGGTTTATAAATCAGTACAAATAAGAACTATTTTCATGAAATAAAAAAGGGTGTGATACTTTTAAAAGTAAATTCAAATTTAGACCGTTAGGTCACAAAATAACACTTACTGCCAGATTCGCAAGGCAATAAATAGAGCCGGAGAGAAAAGGACCTGGCAATAAAACTCACGGCCACTCTTTTCTAATTTGTAGCTGTAATGTTTGAAAATACTTTTAAAGTAGTGGTGCTATGGCGAAATTGGTTCTGTATTGTATAATATAAGCCATAATAATAATAATATCTAGCAAATTTTCTATTCGGAATTATTTTATTGTGAACTAGCGGACGTCACGATGTTTCACCCGCGTAGTTCCCGTGGGAATACGGATTTAAAATACAGCCTTAGTTCAACGCAAAGAGTGTAGCTTCCCAACAGTAAAAGAATTTTTCAAATCGGTCCAGTAGTTCCGGAGCTTATTCGATGCAAACAAACAAATCTTTCCTCTTTATAATATTAGTATAGATAGTATAGAGACTACTCCTATCGGTCTGTAATAAGTACTAACATCCTGACACATGTCCTATCCCTCTCTGTCTTAGTTATAACGAGAAAGATAGCTATATTTTATTTTTTACTAGCGGAATTCACGCTGTTTCACTCGCGTAGTTACCGTTCCCGTGGGAATACGGGAATAAAATATAGCCTATGTTTATCGGGGATAGTGCAGCTTCCCAACAGTGAAAAAATTTTTCAAATCGGTTCAGTAGTTTCGGGGCCTATTCTATGCAAACAAACAATCAAACTTGTTCTCATAATATTAGTACAGATTTGTCGAGCGACAGAAAGGCCGATAGGTATAGCTATACAAGTGTTTTCGGTACAAACTTTAATTTCATAAATCCCATTTTTTATTTAATAGTAGGTAATTGGGAAGGGATCCGGTGAAGGATTGGTACATGTTCTTCTAGTAAATATAGCCGAAGAGCTGGCGACGAACTTTGAGGGCTTTTTGACACAACGAAACAATAATACCTATACTGCACTGACCTGTAATAGTATCTGGACTGGTGATCGGTTTCATAAAAGTGTGCCTAATTGAAAATCGCCATTTGGCGCTGACGGCAGCTAGCGAATGTACTTGGAACTAATACTAGTGATGTACAACACCTGTCTTGGTGTCGATAAAAACTTTACCAGATATCGACTACAATGTTAATTTTATTTTTGTACCAATGATGTTTACATAATATGAATGACTACTTTAAAGTACCTAAGTAGGCTAACCATTAGGCTCGCGAATTCAGTTTGGCGAGCTTAATATAAAAAAAAAGTGTTTGCTTAAACAGTGGTCGCAGGTATGTTGCCAAAGTAGTGTTACTATTGTAAATCGGCTGAAAAATGACACCGGACACAGTCCACACAGTCATTGGTTGTCTTTAATCATAATTGGGTCATGTTAGAACTTAAAGCTGGGCGTCTAATAGGCGGATGGGCTGGGCCGAGCCGCAACGCAAAAATCCGCATGCCATACGTTTTTAATGAAACTGCGTTTCGTTGCGGCCCGCCTCTAGTAAGGGCGGCCCGGTCCGCCTGGTGGACGCCTCGCTTAACGTGAGCCGTGCGAGCGTGCTCCCCGAAGCAGCCAATGCCAACTTGCTATTCCGCCTCAATGGCAACTATTTCCCATTTACTTCCCGAAGCAGCCGTGCCCAGAGTGGAATTTTGTTAAGTGACAGGTTAATTAGGATTAGGATTTATTGTAGTTTTGTTTGTTTGCAGTAGGTAAGTACAGAGGAGGGTAGGTATTTAAAAAAAATATGAAATCACACATTTATTACGGTATATTTTTAAATGCACATCTGTATAATTTTTAAAAGGAAATTATCTATATAAATATATCACATATTTTAAAAAGATTGAATAACAAAGTAGATTCTCTTAAAATAGGCTTGTGTTCACTAAGAATAAATCTGATTGATGTGTGTTTCTAACGACTATGTCCAATATATAAATAACAAAAAGTAATATAAATTGGTACACAAATTAAGGATTAGGTACTATTATTTTTAGAAAATAAGATTGGAATAAATAGGCATTCCGTCACGTCACATCAAATACCTCTATCAGAAAGTGTGACGTAACAGTTTGCTACTTTGACGTTTGACGCACTCTGGCAGTCATAACATAAAAACATAAACAAAACTATATATTTCACACGCTAGTTAGTTACTGTTTCGATTATCAACTACAATTTTAGGTATTTATTAATAATTTTAATATGTTCATTAAATTATTAAAGAACTTTTACCATGCCTCTTGTTTTTTAAACTACGAATTTTGGCATTGGACAGAAAATTATCGATATACATTTTGACATCCCTATTAATCATTATAGGTTATAAAAATATTCGTAAAATCCCCGAAACTCGAAGGGTATTCGCTTATGATAGTAAAAAAAAACCTAAATTATGGTTTTATAATAATTGTTTAAAAATTAGATTCTTAGATTTACTTACTTGTGAAAAGAGACGCCACAGCCCTTCTCGTATCTTGTTTTACAATATACACACGATCTCATGCTAAATATCTACTTAATTACACTATGAACTAAATTTATACATCAAAACACTTCAAATTTATACCAATCACAGTAATAACTTAAAAATATTCGAAATTTCACACATAAACTCTTTCTGAAATAAACAAACAACGGCCATTTGCAAACTAATTTAGTTCTCAGTGCACTCGGCAGAGGCGCTTTGAATCGGCCCAAAAAAGTAGCTGTCATTTTGTATGGAATAGCCAGTCCAGCGATTATTATTACAGGTCAGTGCTATACTGTAATTCAATAGCTTTGCGCAAAAATGTAAACAAACACATTTGATCCTATATATCCATAGTTACTTGCAATTGAGTATTCACCCTGATTATATTCCAGAATCCAAGAGTCATACAGTGTTCTTACAATCATTTCGACACCAAATAACTTCTTTATGACAGTTTATTTTCATTTAAAATACCTACTCAGTATAGTAAAAAATTCAATGATTTGTCATACTATATTTTTCTACTCATCTGTCCTAAACAACGATTGTCACACATGACATGTTTACATTATTGCCAGATCGGGTAGGATTGGAGTTTTTAGAGTTCCGTACCGGAAGTGTAAAAACGGGACTCATTACTGAAACTTCGCAGTCTGTCTATCACGAGGCTGTATCTCATTAACCGTGATAGCTAGAAAATATTTCACAGATGATGTGAAATATTTCCACTGAGAGATTTCGCTATCTTTCAAGTGTTTATGGCGCTCCCATACAACCAACGTAATTTGTCTTGTACGGAACCCTTCATGCGCGTGTCCGACTCGCACTTGCCCGGTTTATGTTGCAACTGTTATACGCTACGCCCTAGTAAAACGACCGCTAACTCCCTGCAAGACTCACAATCCCCCTTTCAGCAAGTGCCGAAATTATTTCTTATGTTTCGTTATGCGAAAAACACCTCAAAATTCTACACCAGCTCTTGGACTAACAAGTAGGGTAAATTAGCCTGTTGTTGGTAGTGACTACATAATTTTTAAGAAATGAGGTGATTTATTTTTAATACACATTCCATACATTACAAAAATATTTTTTTAAACTTTTTTATTGCTGGTTGGGATTGATATTCATTAGAATGTATAAACTATTATTTTACTTCGGCCCTAACATTTTTTTTCAAGATCAGTTTAGTCGTTTCTTGAATATAGAGGGTAGAAACTCTTTGTTAATTCGCCGTGCAGGTTCTGCTTCCATCACGTGGTGGGCAAAGCGAATAGAAACGATTGCTATTGTGTGAAACTTGCTACCTACAAGCACAGCCTGGCAAAAACAGTCTAGAAACGGAAATCTAGCATGACGTATGTCAGTTAATAAATGAAAGTACTGCAATTTGCAAAACACATTTTACCGTCAAATAAATAAGAATTTTCCAACGGGTTGCCATATGAATAGCACAATGGTGTCTCCATTATTTTCTACTCTTTTTTGCCAAGCTGTAGATTAGGGAGCATTCCTTGAAAAAAGTCAGGCGCATTAAGTGTAAGAATTTTTAATCAGATTTAATAGACGCGTAGGTGTTCTGAAAAGAAAAAAAAAGATTTGAGTCTAGGCAAATCTTATATGAATTCTCTCTCCCCATTTTTTCACATCGCAAGACTATTGTTAGTACAACCAACAACCAATGATAGATGGCGCTTACCCCAACATAGTCGACATCACTATTTATTTGTACAATTTACATGATAACTATGTGTTTTGTGTTATATCGAGTCCTAAAATTGTTAATTGTAATTGTCCATAATTGCCAAGTTAGTTTTGTATAATATTGTGTAATTAAATGGTAGTGTCTAATTAGCAGCTTCTGGGGGAAAATATATAAAATGGCGGGTAATAATAGTGGGAGCTCTCTACATTCTAAACGCTTAGATAGGATAAAACGCTGCTCAAATAAATGTAAATGTAAAGTTGTATTTTCAAGTTTTATTTTATTTCTGAAGTGTACCTATTTTACACTAGTTGACTGTATTTTTAGTCTGTAAATTTTGATAATGGTCAATAATTTTAGGACTCGATATAACTCAAAACACATAGTTATCATGTAAATTATACAATGAAATAGTGATGTTGACTATGTTGGGTATATGGGAGGCGCCATCTATTATTGGTTGTACTTGCTAACACTCGGCCATCCTGTAAAGGCCGTGTCCCACGGCCCTCATGGTACGGTACATTGTGCTCATGGTTTGATTAGTCATTCGTCAGCGTATAATCGGGAGTTCTGAAACAAACTATGTTGTTTCGAAGTCGAATAGACATTCTATTTTTTTTTTGAAAAAAATAAGAATTTTGCGTTGCCACAATGTATCGGAGTTAAAATGGTAACTATAAACAGCACAAAAATCATATTAACTGCCATTTTGTTTAATTTTTTTTTACAGATTTTAACCTAGGTAAATTATGTTTCCACAGTTATGCTAATTTTATTAGTACTCGTGATAATGTACTTATGACTTGTAGAAAATTTTAAAATGTAAAAATAATATACAGACCATATTTAATCGAATATGAGGGCGTGATATACATAATGATATTAATTTAGTTCGTAAAGGACTGTACCTATTTTCAATTTTCTTAAATGAAATTATTTCGTTAAATTATAACATTTCATACAGATGAACTTAAAATATTTAATGAATGCACTCAAAACTAAGTAAAAAAATGGCAAAGAAATCTTTCCCACCGCACTCGACTGGTACAATTTCCATAAGGCTGGCCGCTTTAACTATTTATTCACTAGAAGAAGGCCAGACTTGTGGTCATAAAAATCACAGAATCTCTAAATATTTATTTATTACATACTTGCATATTGCATACCAACCTAGAAAACATAATAACCACTGTTAAACAGAGGGTAGTTTACTAAAAGAACTTTACACCTACCCTCGACTAAGCGGTTTCCACTGCGACGTATTTCGAAACCCTGGTATACATCTTCAAGGAGGGAGGGTTCTAACATTCTTTCTTCGTGGTTTGTCTACTTCATGATACGTTTAAATTTTAACCCAAAATCTGTTCATCTGTTTAAGAAGTGCGTTGATAGATAACTCAGTCACAGTTGGCTTAGGTGTCGGTTTGTCTGAAGCTGTTTGCATTCTGCGTTACCCGTATAAATTGCTTGTTGAGACTGCTGCTTCGACCGCTACATAAATAAAACTAGCGGACGTCACGCGGTTTCTCCCGCGTAGCTCCCGTTGACGTGGGAATACGGGAATAAAATATTAGCCTATGTTACTCAGGGTGAATGTAACTTTCCAATGGTGAAAGAATTTTTCAAATCGGCACAGCAGTTTTTGAGTTTCTTCATTACAAACATACTCACAAAAATAAAAATTTGTGTAGATTGAAATAATCTTAATCTCGATTGATCTAAGTTAAAACGAAATTTTCAAAAAACATCTGTGGAAGCCTACGTCACAAAACATATTTATACAGATTTGATTCAAATCAGTTAAGTTTTTTGAACTGTGCTTTGTGTAAAAAATTACCAGATTGGGAATAAGTACAAAAAAATGCGGCATTTTCAACAGCGCCATCTAGCACAAATTAATCTAATATAAGCTTGTATAAGATCCAAACAACTGATAAACATTAATTTGTAAATGACAACACTTAGAATCTCTAATCTTCCGCTCACTCCTTTGCTCTCATTTAGTAGAAAATAATTAATTGTTGACTGTGGAAAAATGTAATGCTCAGTTACATTTTACAGTCTAAATATTATGTTTTTAAATATGTTATGCACAATTTTACTACACAAATGTAGTAAAACGACTTTTTAAGTTTATATTTTGTATTGTGTAAAAAAATGAAATAATTGTGAACGACTCTGAAACATGTTGTTTCACCCTGTCAAATAATGTTGGAACATATTTTCGTTATAGTGCTCGTTTAAGAAGTAAATTTGAACTCATACGCGCTTGTTTTATTGATAACCAGCCGCTCAAAGATTGCGTTTCGGACAGGTCGCTATCAAATGATCGATGGAACTCAAATGGCGTACAATTTACAGCAAAATTTTAAATATCTCTATTTAAGATAATTTTGAAAAGCAATTAGTATGCTGACTCAATCATAATTTGTTAAATATGGAAAAAAAGAAACGGTTTCGAACAGAATTCGAACCCGCGTCTTCTAGCATACCGTGCGGCGCCTTAACCAACGCGGCCACCGAAACCTACTCGGAACCGATCGATTTTTCCACGAAAGGTTAAGGCGTCAATATTAGACGTTGCACGGTATGCGAGAACACGCAGGTTTGAATCCTGCTCGAAACCGATTCTTTTTTCATATTTAAAAAATATTTTTTTAACCTATTCAACGAGTGATAACATTAAATATGAAATAATTATTCCAACTTACGAAAATCGTATTAATTTTGGGCTAGTATTAGTCACAATCATGACTAGTATTTCTTTACTAGCCATGACGAATTGACAGATTTCAGAAAGGCAATCCTTGAGCGGCCGGAGTATAAGCATAAATTAGAGATAGTACAGATGGAAACCTACATACTAAATACGCTAAGGCTACGCACACATAGACAACTCATTCACAGACACTACGCATACATAGACAACTCATTCACAGACACTACGCACACTTAGACAACTCATTCGCAGGCACTACGCACACATAGACAACTCATTCACATACACTACACACAACAACTCATTCACAGACACTATGCACACATAGACAACCTCATTCACAGACACTACGCACACATAGACAACTTATTCACAGACATTACGCACACATAGACAACTCATTCACAGACACTACGCACACATAGACAACTCATTCACAGACACGAGGTCAGGCGGTCTCAACCGAATTTTCGATACTGATTTGTGCGCGAGTGTGTAGCAGAGGGTAGGTGTGAAAAAAAAGAACATACATAAATTTTCCATCTGTACTATCTTTAATTTGTGGTATAAGTATTTACTTGTTAATTTATGAGTACTATAATATAATAGTAGGTATGTTGCGGTTCTCGAAGTTGTTAATAGAATGGTAGGTCATTTTGGAATATCGTGTTTATTTTGTTATAAAAAATAAAATGTAATTCTCATTGATTTTGTTGTTTTATTTCATGAAACTTACGTAGGCACTTATAAAATAATTTATTTCTATGACTAGAAAATATCACACGCACTCAAAATTAAATCTTATGAGTATTAACAGTTGGTAGTAGCCAAATACAATACATATCTTAGATATTATGTTATTGCTTACATACGTCATGCCTCTGTCCCCAAAGGGGTAAGCAGAGGCATATTATACGCCTTTCGGCATGACTCTATTGCAGTGTTATTGCGTACAATATTAGGAAAAGAATTTTCAGAGTTACATAAATGACATACCTCAGTACCAAATTCTTACTTTTACATATTTTTATATATAAAATCCTAATTGTATGTAATTATTTAAATACAGAAATTATATCAGTCATTCGATTTTACAAACACTAGCCCTGTACCTAGTCCTCATCATTTTACATAATTACCTAGTATTAACGGAAGTGCCTACACTTCCGTTAATACAAGTACATTTATTACACAAACTTACGGCTCAGTGGCCAGTGCTGCCGTCTTTTCACCTGGTTTGTCTAACTAGAACTTCTACAAGAGTAGACCTCGCAAGCACTCAGGAAAAAACAAAAATAAAACGACCTGTTAGGAATCAGCCTAAAATCATCAAGACCCGTTCATAAATCTCACACCTTTACTCCCCCATTTTCCCTCCTATCAAAAAAGCTCTCGACGAAAGTTGTATTTTAAATCAAAGAACACTTGTGCCAAGTTTGGTGAAAATCGGTTTACAAATTTGTTCTCTAGACCGGAACTGACATACACACAGACATACGGACGAAAGCAAAATCGGCCACTGTCGAATCGGAGACTCTCGTTCGCTTCGCTCGCTCGTTCAACGAATCGGGTAAAAAGACGGCCGTCCTTGTCTGCCGTACTATCAAGAACCAAAAAGAAGGACTAAATTACCCTTTATTATTACCCGCAGAAAATAGATCAATAGTCGCTTTACTAACGGTGTTCCTATAACTCTGGATTCTACCCTCATGTATGGTAGAAATTTCTCCGGTACTGGGTTGTAGGCCATTCCTTACTGGGGGCACTTTGCGACCGTTGGGAAGTAGGTTGCTGAGGTCCGGTGGATCTGGAAATATATTTTTGTTATGTAGGTATTGGAAGAAAAGCCTGTATTAAATTCAAGTTGACTCTAAATGTGTTTTCTAGAGTTTAAATTGTTTTTTCCGAAATAAAACCATGCATGTGACACTTCAAAATACCAGCAACGGATACCGTACCAAAATATATGACAACCCATTGCTTTCTCACATGCTGAGGTATCTATTGCTTTCACATTATGTTATAATATTAGTAAGGAAATTTTCTTATTAAGGTGGCGCCAGTCGGTTGCTCGAATTCGGGCAAATAAGCATGCTGTTCCACCTCACATCGCATAGTGAGGTCGTTCTTTGATAGGAAGGGTGTTGAAAAAAGTACTTCATGTTTCAACTTAGAATAAAGTTTTCTAAACTCTTTAAGAAATGAACTTTGTCGGAACGGACTTAGATTTTGAGTTTTTATACTCCTTTTATTGTTTATTGACACAGAAAGTTGTCTAAAAATTTGGCAGAAATATCGAATTTTTAATGGCTTCTATCTCTTTAATAGTTTTTTAATTCCCATTTTTTAAACAACAGTAAAATGTTTGACTTTGTATGTAGGGTATCAAACAGTTGAGTAGTATCCTCCCGAAGATTGTATGGAAAAAATAGCGACTAGCGCAACCTTAAGTGAGAAAAATTGACTGGCCTCATGCCTACTGTCTACCCTTTTAAGGAAAAAGGTACCTGTCTTTATAATATGTATATAAAATTCTAATATTAAAAATATCCGCAAAACTACCTACCTTCATCGACACTCTTCGTTTTCTTCAGCATTCCAACAACACAAGGTCCTTTAGCTAACGACCAAGAAGGCACATTATCCTCCCTTTTAATAGGCTCCAATAAGGTCCTTCTAGACCTTGAAATTAGTGGTAAATCCGCTGTAACATCCTCTAATTTGTCCAAAACATTATTATCTTCGACCAACTCGGTAGTTTTATTTTCGACTGGCAACACTGGCTGTTCTATTTTTGAAATTTGACTTTCAACGGTGAATATTTCTTTGGCGGGCTCTTCTTTGGTCAAAGTAGGTTTTATGTCAGAGGAGGAATTAGTTTCTGTACTGTCTTGGGAGAGGAGTCGGTGTTTTGGGGATATCGACTCTTTTTTCTTAGTAATACCGTTTAGTTTTGGTTGTTGGTCTTCTAAGGATAGGGGTGGAGCTGAAGCGATGTAATGGCTGTACATGTTGCCGATTAGCTCCTCTGTTCTTCTGAAACAAATGTTTTTTAATTAGCTTTCTTAGAGATAAAAAAGACGTAGGTAAGACGAGACGTAAGTAAGTATAGTAACTTCGGCCTGTTTGTAAGTGACAGCAAAATAATGTACCTTGTCATTTGAAAAGTGCAATGGCGCCAATTACGAGTTTAATCAATAGAAAGTCAGTCAGTTCTTATTGTTCTTAATGATTTTTGTGCACGTTACCTACTGTAGTTTTACCTAGGTAACGGCGCTGACGGCAGCATATTAATGCTGCTTACAGGTCATTGTCAAAAGCTAGTGGGGACTATATGTATACAGGGCGTCCCACGGCTATGCCACATGGAGGGAAAGTACCTTAAATATTGTAGATGGAACAATTTACTGAAAGAACACGTTATTTTAATTTAAAAAATAATTAAAACTGCACTCATAGATTTTAAAATAATTACATGGTTGAGCCGGGAATCGAATCCGCTACACAAAAAAAAAATCCTTTCATTTCTGACACTATGTTACTTAGCAAAAAATAATCCTTATGATGAAGCCTTTCGATCGGTATGATAAAGCTACGGGGTAATTATTTTTTCTCGTGTAGCAGGTTCGATTACCGGCTAGACCATGTAAGTATTCAAAAATCTATGAATGCAGTTTAAATTGTTTTTTAAATTAAAATAATGTCTTCGTTAAGTAAATTGTTCCATCTACAATATTTACGGTACTTTCCCTCCATGCGGCATAGCCGTGGGACACCCTGTATATTAAAGTTTTTAATCGACTACAGTTAGGGGCCCGCGGACTCAGTGTTCTGTAAACGATCACGGCAGTAGTATAGGGTGATCACATTGTGACATTTATTTGAGCGTTTCCGTGCTTCGGAAGGCATGTTAGCCCTTGGTCCTGGTTGCTAGTAAAATGGCTGTCGTTAAGCCAAGTTGAAGGTCTTTTAAGGCGGCTTGAAAAATTTTAACAGCAGGCAGTCACGACCTGCGCCTGTCCATCTCTATACGGGTCACCACCTATAACGTGGGACAAATTCTAATAAAAGGTGAAATGTGGGCATATAATATGCCTTTGCCTGCTCCTTTGGAGATAAAGGCGTGGCCATGTATGTATGTATGTTCAGTCAAGAATTATTTACACTTTTGTCTGACAGTGTAAACGATCTTTACAATCAACTCTGGCGAAGATTCTCTCCACTGTGTGAGAGTGGCACCTCTGCGTTGTTCAAGCTTTATACAGGGTGTCCCAGAAGTCGACGTCAAGCCAAAATCGGGTAACAGGCTAGGTCATAATAGTTGTCAGAAAAAAAACTCTAGGTCTTGTTTTTTAAAAATTATGGATGTTCAAAAAAAAGTAGAGAAAATCTACGTTTTGTGACGGCTAGAGAAATTTAATTTAAATTACAGTTTAGAATTTAAAGAAAAAGTATTCATTGTTACATTAGAGAAAAAACAAAACAAAAAAATTACATATCTGTAGCTACAGGAATGAAAAAATATATAAAATATAATTTTTAAAATACAAGACCTACATTTTTTAAAATATTTTTCTGACAACTATTATGACCTAGCCTGTTACCCGATTCCGGCTTGACGTCGACTTCTGCGACACCCGGTATATACATCTCCTTACCTGGTGAGCGGTATAATGACAGTCTGTGGTGGCGCATTGGTCGGATGGTAAGCGTTTGGACCGAAGCCGTCGATAGCTGAACTTCCAGTCACCTGAATAATATACAGTTTCATTATTCACCACACTATTTAGTCTACTTTCGATCAGGTTGGCCGTATGCTTGTCTGCCACCAAAGATAATATAATAGTATTACATACAGATCGGCAACTCACTGCCTCCCACTGAGTAAGCTTCCCCATCCCCCCACCAAAGTTGATGTGTCTATTGCCGTGTCAATACTTGAGAGAGTGTCACTGCGTTGCATTACGTATTACTACCTACGTACTTTGTGCTATTGCTTTGGTTCAATTTGTACTTAGCCGAGGGTAGATTTGAAAAAAAAAGTACCTACATACATGAGATTGCGTTCTGTTCCTTATTATTTTGTTTCCATAGCTAGCAACCTTATTATATTCACACACACACTCAAGCTTGATTCAAGCATTCACATTACGTGTATATAAGTTTGGGTAAAAACGAACATTTTTGTATGGAGTGCCCTGTGCTGCCACTTAAGTGCTACGAAAATTGTAGTAGAACCAAAGATAATATACAGTATTACACACAGATAGACAACTCCCTGCCCCCCACTGAGTAAGCTTCCCCACCCCCGCCACAGCTGTCATATAGTTGGAGGGTGTTGTGAGGGAACGTTTGCTTAACCTTAGTGGTCACACACACATTCAAGCTCTGTACAAACATAGCGTGTTTTTAATGTAGGTGACAGAATTGAAGACGAATCATGTGTATGGAGTTTCCGCCCTGTAGGAGAACAAAACATTTGAAAAAGTATATCTACCTCCATGACACCTATCTGAGTAGTCCTGACGTGGTAGGGGAAATTCTTGTTGGCGAAAACTGGCAGCGTTAGCACCTGAAACCAAAAGTATCATACAACAATCGAGCATGTGGAAACTAAAGGATAAAAAGGGACCAAATAACTGACAGGTACTCCGCAATCCGTTTGTGTAACCACCAGACTTGCTCACTAACCGTGATACCTAACTCTGAACAGGTGAAATTTGTACGGATTCAGTATTTCTGACTATTACATACATACTTACATAACATCACGCCTGTTTCCCAACGGGGTAGGCAGAGACTATGGTTTTCCACTTGCTACGATCCTGACATATCACTTTCGCTTCTTCTACTTTCATAAGATTTTTCATACATGCTCTCCGATTAAGGGTACTCTTGACCTAGCCTTTTTCCAAAAGGTGTCCAATTTGGTCGACATAAGTGCGACGCGGTCGACTCCTACCAGATTGTCCATTCACTCTCGCCTTATAAATCTCTTTTGTCTGTCTGTTTCCATCCATTCTCTCCACATGTCCGAACCATCTGAGCATCCCTTTCTCTATCTTAGTCACTACATCTTCTGTCAAGCTGCAATGTTCCCTAATCACACAATTTCTTTCTTTATCCATAAATGTCACTCCAGCTGTACTTCGCAAACTTCTGATTTCCACTGCATTATTTTACTTTCATGCTTCTCCTGCCACACCCAACTTTCACTACCATGCATAAGTATAGGGACAAGTACTCCTCTATGTACTGCCATCCTTGCCTTTTTAGACACCTCCTGACTGCTCATAAAGGCGTGAATGGCTCCATTCACTTGATTACCTGCTTGACTACCTGCCTACTCTTCGTTTAATATCATCGTCACACAATCTTCAAATTACCATCTCTTGCAAATTTTGACCCCAAGTACACAAACTCTTTTACCTGTTCCACTCTTTGCCCTCCTATATATTTTCTGACTATTAGAAAGAAAGCAAGAAAGAATACCTCCGCGCCTCGTTGGTCTAGAGGTCGAAATGTGCGACTGCAGTTAACGAGGTCGTGGGTTCGATTCCCACCGGAGACAAAAATATGTGTGACCCATAAATGTTTGTATCAAGAGTCTGGGTGTTTCTATGTATGATAAGTATGTATTTAAAAGTATATAAATATCCGGGGTCTGATACCCATATCACAAGCAGGATATTCCTAGCTTACTTTGGGATCAGATAGCGTTGTGTGAAATGTCTGTGAATATTTATTAATATTTATTATTATTTATTATTTATGTTGTCGCTATAACAACATATAATAGCATCGAAACTGGGCTGCCACCACAGACGTATATTATAGGTCGACCACGTACCAAAAAAACCAAAAAAATGTGACGTTTTTGGTTTTTTGTACGTACGAAGTCGGTTTAATTTTAAACTAACCTAACCGGTACTGCCTTACGGCATTATCACAGGTAAACCTTTGTAAATGTGGTCAAGTTGTCAAAACATGTTACAATATTCTTACCAGAAACATGATGTGACTGCTAAATGAGATGAAAAGCAGAACAGCAGTGACTACGCTCTCCCGCACCCATTTATCTATAAACAGAGTCGAATTTTAAAAAAATCTTCATATACAGGGTGAATTTTTGAAAAGGGCTTGGATGGCCAAATCCGAAACTATAAGGAATAGCTAAAAATGCTCAAAGGAGTCACGAGCCCGGTTTTGATAAAACTTAAAACCTCATCATTAGATTTTTGAAAAGCCAATAATCCTAGCTGGGAACAGTGGCGGCTGTACCTTAAGTGCGCTCGTGCGGTGAACCACCAGTTCACAAGATATAAAAATTACAAAATTATAAGACATCTTTATTATTTAATTACCTACCATTAGGCATGTAAGTAACACCTATTCTTACAAAAACTTAAAACAAACAACATATATCTTATTGTGACGAAACAATTTAAGCTCTTTGCTACATGACTAAAGCCTAAATTCCCTGTAAAAAACATCGGCGTGCGTTTTCCCGAGCGCACGAGAACGGCCCATACAACTTGTACTATATCCGAGCTAGAACGCCTGGCGCGTGAGACAAAACATCGTTCATAGAAAATGTACCGAGCGATGAGTCTGATTTCGTGCGCCGCACGCGTTCGGGAAAACCGAACATTACCCGAGAGCACCCGATGTTTTGTTTGACGAAATTCAAATTCTCCCGGTATTGTTTCGCTGTATGTATGTGTCTGCGACGCGTTAAATATTTATTGTTTGATTTTTAAATTGTTAGTTTATCATTTGTTTTGATCTTAGTTCTATTCTATATTTCTTTTCTTTAATAAACAAATATTTATTTATATATTATAGGAAAGAAAATATTGCTTGTAAAGTGTCTGGGGTGTGTTTACAAAACTTTTCAAAATAAACATACTGCATACATATGAATGCTTTTATCCCCGAACAGGTAGGCAGAGGCATAGTATACGCCCACGTTTCTCCTTTTGTTTTATCTCAGATTAAAATAATAACATTTTATGTCCCACGTAATAGGTAGGTGGTGAGCCTAATGCCGGGGTAAGGTTTGAAAATAAAGTTGATATAAAATTGGCGGGACCACCAAGGCTCTTATTAAATTTAAAACTAGAGAACAAGTAAAGTGCACCACCAGTTTGAGTACCCACCACCAGCCGCCACTGTGTGGGAATCGAACCCATTGATTTTGAAAAAAAAAACACACCCTTTATTATTACACCATACGATAGTGTCGCTGATAGGGATCAAATTCTGCGAAGTAATGATAAACGGCAAATTTAAGGAAAGTGTGAAATTTTAATAGAATTCATATTTCATGTACCTAAAGAACAATGGCAGAAAATTGTCTGATAATTTAAAAACGCCCATAAAAATGAGTTACGCCAAAGTAATTAATTGTTTATTTTGTGATTTTACTAGCATCTAAATGTTCAAATAAAAGCCGGCGTTAAATCTACATTTTAAAAGATTTTCAACGATTATTCACAGCCATGAGGCGTGTGAGCTAGCCAATCAAACCGTGCGTTCGTACCTTGTCAGTTTGACCACAGATTACTAAATAGTTACTACGTAACAGATACATCACTCCCATACAAAAGCGACAATACCTACGCTATATTAGCCTACAAAATTTTAATAATAATACCTGCTGCTCAGAATGAGAAGAATTGTACCTTAAACACGCGCTCATAGCGTCGAGACTGTGTTGCCCGCTGTGCGAGTGACGTCATCGTAAGAATGCGCTAGGGTTGAACCTATAATAATTGTTGTAATAAAACAAATGTTACGAATCAACCATGTTTTAATGCGCTTTTAGTAGGTCGACGTGTATGTAACTAACAATGTAAGGAAAAAAATTATGAATGGTTTAAAAAAACCCTAGAATAACACGCTTTTATAAATGCACGTAAAAACCAAAAATAAATTATGAAACGCAGTAGGTAGGTATACCTATATATTTATATTGTTTATCTTATGCCTACCCATAACTAAAATATCAAAGAAATCTAAATTTAACTGACATTACCTTTAGCGTAAGTACCGGCTATTCACCTATCTCACCCGGCCATCCTACCTTACTATGTTACACACACATACATATGGTCACGCGTAGATCTCCGAAGGGGACGGCAGAGGCATATTAGATGCCCACATTTAATTTTTTTATAGATTGTACCAAGTACAGGTTGTGACCCTCTGCTGTTTAAATTTTTCAAACCGCCTAAAAAGGCCTTCAACTTGGCTGACTGCTATTTTATTGGCAACCGGGACCAACGGCCTAACGTGGCTTCCGAAGCACGGAAACGCTCAAATAAAGGTCTCAAAGTGGTCACATGGATGGTCACCCATCCAAGAATAGTGAAAGTTGCTTACTACAGTGATCGATTACAGAACACTGAGTCCGCGGGGCCACGAGCGCTTCGACTACATATAAAACCTATTTACCTACAAATTCTATAAAACATTGAATTGCCTATAAAAAACAACAATTTTATAATACCTTACTCAAATAACTCCTTAATTTACGATTTACGTACTTATCACCTACCTACTTATGTTCAAACAATTAAATGGTAAAAACATTCAAATTGATAAGATTTAAAATATTACTCAGCTTTCTTCGTCTCTCGGCAATTTAAAAAACGACAAATTTTCTTTTGTTTTTGTACTATTACACCCATCCACTGCACAATAATTACGTGGTTTCGGTATTTCGAAGCGTAAGCGCGAGAAACGTGCGGTGCGATGCGATGCGAGCGCTCAGTCGGGCGTTCGGCAGCCCTCTGCCAGTTGTATCCCCAGGGAGATGCCGAGCGGTAGGTATATAGAGCGCGATTTTGAGCGAGTGACGGAGGCCTGGTTTGACACGACAGATTACAGAATACTCCGCGCTTTTTGTCGAAAGTGTTGTTTTGTATGCTTTTTCTGATTTTCTTTAATAATAACTGACCCTGGACTGTTTTATGGACTCTGATTATTTCCTCGTGTGACTAGTGCGTGCCCAAAGGACTCTTGCTATAGCTTTTGAGTGACCTTGTGCTATTCCCTACTGGACTGTTTATTTGTGAATTGGATTTGTTGTTAATCGATAATGGGAGATCGTGGGAGACAATCGAGGCCTACGCGCATTGTTTGTGTTAATTGCATTATATGTGTGAACATATTGCGCCGATTTGAAATGTTATACAAGTGAAATAAAAGAAATGAAAAAATAGTGGTTTTATTTTTCTTTCATGACATGACTCTCCTCCTACTCCTGTATATGTACCTACTAAAAGTTTCTAACATCAGTTAGATCTGTAGCAACTTGTTTACCTACTGCACGTACTATTTTATATAGGTAAGTACTAGATTTTTTATTAGAGTTAGTCAAAACGTGTAGGTATACATTCAATAAAATAATAGTTCTGACATATCAGTATGACCATCGAGAAACACTCCAGTCGGTTACAATACTGTAGTCACCATAGTGTTTGAACATTTATATGTATAGGTAAGTAGGTATGGCGGGACTAAGTATGACAACATAACCTAACGATAAATATACAATATCTTTATTTTCCGGCTTTCTCGATGGAAAATGAATTCATTTATGGAATCTACTAGCAAAACTGAAACGTTTGACATATTTTTCACTTATGTGCGCTCATCTTTTATGTCAGACAATTGCTAGTATGGGAAACTGCCATTGTTCTTTTGTATCTAAATTTGTTTCGTTCAAAATCCCAGAATAGATCGTAACTATTCCATATTTTAAATCATGCTCAGAATGATTCTTTGGAGAATATTCTAAACGGAATCAATAATTTTGAATGCAGTACGATCCTTTAGGTCTCGAATCCAGTCATCAACCAGGTCATCTAGAATCAATATTGAAAACAATGAACAATTAATCAGTTAACGTAAGAAAAATAAATTGTATATTGTTAAAGATGAGCACTTTCCTTTAGTTTGCCGTATGTCATTACTTCCCAGAATAAAGTCCTTAATAGCAACACTATCGTATGGTGTAATAATATAGGATGTGTTTTTTTTTTCAAAATTAATGGGTTCGATTCCCGGCTACAATTACTGGTTTTTCAAAAATCTAATGATGAGGTTTTTAGTTTTATCAAAATCGGGCTCGTGACTCCTTTGAGCATTTTTCGCTATTCCTTGTAGTTTCGGACTTAGCCATCCAATCCCTTTTGAAAAATTCACCCTGTATACAACTGTCAACTCAAGAGTGGCCTAACCCAAAATATTCATATTCTAATTACAAACAAATTCTTAAAACATGTTAAAATTATAATTACTGCTCGTTCGATTTAAGTTTGCCGCTCGGCTCCATACTAAAGTCGAATTTTTAATTAGACGAAGTAAATTGACAGCAACTAATGTCACTTCTTTATACAATGTTGCGTATTTTCTATGACGAAGTGACATTAGCTTCTGTCAATTTACTTCGTCTAATTAACAATTCGGGTATACGCCTGTAGTATTGTATTCTCTTTGATACGCCTCTACGCCAGCGGCAAACTTAGAGCGAACGGGTGTACATACTATTTTTTAAGGGCTTGTGGTCCCGTGGTCTAGGTGTTTCGTAAACTATCACTGCAGTAAGCAACTTTTACTATGACCGGTCCTTGGGTGGGTGACCAACACATGACCACTTTTTGACATTTATTTGCGAGCGTTTCCGTGCTTCGAAAGGCACGTTAAGCCACGGCACAGATTATATAATATATTCTATGCCACGGGTCCTGGTTGTAAGTAACATACCTAACAGTCGTTAATCTACGTTGAAGGTCTTATGGGTGACTTGAAAAGTTTTAACAGCTAGTCGTCACCACCTACGCCTGTCCATTTCAACACGGCAATCATCACCTATTATACCGTGAGGCATTCTAAAAAAGTGTAATAGGGGCGTATACTATGCCTCTACCCATAGATTTAGAATTAAATCTATGCCTCTACCTACCCCTGCGAGTGTAAAGTCGTGACTATACGTATGTATTTGGTACCTATGTAAGCGTTGGCAGTCAGGATGAACAGCGGTCCCGCGTAAAACCACAGCGTGCCGCAGATGAAGAACGGGCAGTAGAAAATGTTCTGAAATAGATTAATAAAAGATTTGAATATTTCTGACACTAGCTTTTTTAGGGCGACTAAAAAGCCTCACATATCCTGCCTACGGTTGGAAGCTATGGATAAGCCCTCGTAAGGATACCCCAGGAGATATAGTTATTATAGCGGTAACGGAAATACATCATCTGTGAAAATTTGAACTTTCTAGCTATCACGGTTCCTGAGGTACAACTTCGTAGACTGACCGACATTGACAGCGTAGTTTCAGTACCTATCTAATAGCACAGGGCGGAAACTCCATACAAGACTGTTTGTTTTCACCCACACTAATATACACGTCATGTGAATGCTTGAATCAAGCTTGAATGTGTGTGGAGTATACTAGGGACACTAGCTATGGAAACAAAATAATAAGGAACAACGCAATCTCATGTATGTAGGTACTTTTTTTTTCAAATCTACCCTCGGCTAAGCACAAATTAAACCAAAGCAATATCACAAGGTACGTAATGCAACGCAGTGACACTCTCAAGTACTGACACGGCAATAGACACATCAACTTTGGTGGGGGGATGGGAAAGCTTACTCAGTAGGAGAAAAACAACTTTAAATACTCACTTTCTCAGGATACTTCTTGACAGTGAAGAACGTAGAATATGCGAACATACACCACGCTACAAGCCTCAGTACTATAAGGCCGTACCCAGCCGGAGATTCGTACAGGTAGAGCACTTCGCCTGGGTCGAATGCCTGTATCAGATAAAAAAAGATTATGTTGATAAAAGCGTTTGTAGTCCCACTAGTAAAGTATTGCTTTAGAGTAAACTAGCGGCCGGCTCCGGCTTCGCACGGGTATACAGTATTACTCCACTATTTAATGGATGTTATCTAAATATATATAACTCAAAGGTGACTGACTGACTGACATAGTGATCTATCAACGCACAGCCCAAACCACTGGACGGATCCGGCTGAAATTTGGCATGCAGGTAGATGTTATGACGTAGGCATCCGCTAAGAAAGGATTTTGATAAATTCTACCCTCAAAGGGACAAAAGCGGGAACAGGAACAAATTTTACGCGGGCGAAGCTGCGGGCATCAGCTAGTTATACATATAAACCTTCCTCTTGAATTACTCTATCTATTAAAAAAAACCTCATCAAAATCCGTTGCGTAGTTTTAAAGATTTAAGCATACAAAGGGACATAGGGACAGAAAAAGCGACTTTGTTTTATACTATGTAATGATGATGATAATGATGCGTGACTAGTTATATTATAGAGTCAGTTTCAAGTAGACAGAGATGGAGAATTAAATATTGGTGGACATTCTCACACAATATAACTAGCCCAATGAAGCTAATAAAAGCTTGTGCTATGTGATCTAGACGACTGATAGACATACTTATATATTTCTAAATATATACATATTATACATAGAAAACACCCAAACTCCGAAATAAACATTTGTGGATCACACAAATGTTTGGACCGACCCAGGAATCGAACCCAGGACCTCCATAGCGGCAGGCGGTTACACTACCAACTACGCCACAGAGGCAGTCATCGAATTGATAGCATATCCATCTTAGCCCATACCTACACATTTCTACAATTTACTGCCTACAAGACTGCAGAGATTATCATCTGTCCGATGGAAGCGATAGAGCCATACCAAGATTTTCGTGTCTGACATTAACGTAGGTCGCAAAAAGTGACACTTATTATGAACTTCATGATTAATGTTTTTACATTTATAGCTAGAGTGTAATTTTGTAAACTTATGAGAAAAGAACCTGTCAATAAAAGTCTAAAAACAGTGTGAATAAGTAATTCGCCTCTGTCTACCCAAGACTGTATGTTACATTTCTCACTAGCCTGAACTACACATGAAGACGGTCAGCTTGACAGTGAAGCCGACCTTGAGGCAAACGTGTGTGATCGTGTAGCCGTTCGCCATGAGGACCAGCAGCAGGATGAAGGACATCTCGGAGACAACAATTTTTGGTTTAATCTGGGAATTGAACCCAGGACCACAGGCTTCAGCTACTTTCTAGCTTCCCGCAGTCTCTAGCCTCTTCTAGATCCTTCTAGATCGACAGGGTCCTCTCTTGTGGGACCTTGGTAGTAAGATGGACCCTACCTCGCTCTCGTCATGATATATTACTCAATAATCCCGACGATGAATACTTATTATTATTACAAAGACATGTCCACAAGTTTCTTACCTTTGCAAAGGATTCAGCTGATTTGATTTTATAGCTGTATTGATGGATGCTACCTCGCTTTCCTCATAACGTCGTAATATTCAACAAGTAGCATTACTTTACCTCCCAACGATGAATATTACAAGGACATATCTACAAGTTTCTCACCTTAGCCTGATACACAAAGAGCACGATATATGTGACGAGGTAACTACACATGAAGACGGTCAGCTTGACGGTGAAGCCGACTTTGAGGCGGCCTCGCGTGATCGTGTAGCCCTTCGCCATCAACACCAGCAGCAGGATGAAGGTCATCTCGGAGACGCCGCTGATGAATTGACCTGGAAGTATAAAGTATAAATAGAAATGATTTGATTGTTTGTTTTGCATCGAATAGGCTCCGAAACCACTCAACCGATTTTAAAAAATCTTTCACTGTTAAGAAGCTACGCTATTCCCGGTAAACATAGGCTATATTTTATTCCCGTATTCCCACGGGAACGGTAGCTACGCGGGTTAAACCGCGTGACGTCCACTAGTTTGCTATTTAGGTACATCCTTACTGAGTTTCTGGAGACTTGTGAGTATGGATGTAAGGAAGTTGTTACTATTTTTTTGTAATACCAAGGTGTCAGGCAAGTTACGACCCACTTGATGGTTGGTTACCGTTCCCTATAGACGTTTGCAAGATAAGAGGTGCTACAAACGCTGCCGGCCCGGACCGGAGCAGTTAAGACGACCCACTGTGATTTTTTTTCAGGCATTCAACTTGGCTCAACGACTGTCATCTTACTGACAACCGGGACCAACGGCACGGAAGCGTTCGCAAATAAATGTCACAAAGTGGTGAAATGGTATGTACTTTTTTTTTTGTTTACGTTAGGGAAAATCCTCATGGATGTTATGCCGGACTCCTACCGGCTAAAAAAATCTCAGGTAACGCCCAACAGCCTATGGTTGGGAGCCCCGGGTAAGCCCTCGGAAGGATGTCCCAGGACTCCCAACAGACCTACGGCCGCTACAGCGGCCTCGCCCAGGGGGTGGTTCGGGTGTGATCCTGCTTCTAAGGATGGGGCGTGAGTTTCTCACGTCACGCTGCCGTCATGGGCCTGTTTCTGTAAGGACGGTAAGCGACCCTCTCACCGTCCTCAGATCCCCGGTCATGGAGGCCGATAGTCCTCGCAAATGGTAGGTAGTCATTCAACCATAGGCGGCCGGGCCGTAGTGAAATTTGCTTACTGCAGTGATGACTGAGTCCACGGCGCTACGAACGCTTCATCGTTTTTTTTAAATATTAAGCTCGCCAAACTGACGTCGCCCGTCTGATGGAAAGCCATGGGACATCTAGCGATTGGTGATCACTCCCACAGTCCGTACGGCCTCAGACAGTGGCCCTAAAGTTGGCGATCCTGTGATGTGACTCTTCATGCTCTGCTTAAAGAGCCCGGGGTTGAGTAGATCGATAGGTATCTACAGGAGGGATAGATTATATATAGTCTGAGAATAACTTGAGAGGCGAGAACGGGAACAACATTCCAAGCGAGCGATGTCTCGAACCTCAACTCTCGTCTGCCTCTGTGGCGCAGTCGGTACTGATACCGCCTGCGGTGCTGGAGGTCGTGGGTTCGATTCCCACCGGAGACAAATATTTGTGTGGCCCATAAATGTTTGTCTCAAGAGACTGGGTGTTTCAATGTATAATATCTATGTATGTTTTTAAAAAGTATATAAGTATTAATATCCGTGGTCTGATACCCACAACACAAGCAGGTTATTCCTAGCTTACTTTGGGATCAGATAGCGTTGTGTGAAATGTCCGTGAATATTTATTTATTTTATTTTAAACTAGTTTCAAAATAAAATCACTTACCAACAATCCGAGCACCCTGACCACCAGATCCATGCGCCGCATAATTGACATACGCCAAAGCATGCAGAGTCACTCCAAAGTGCTGAGCCACTATTGATACCAAGAACAGCTTGTAAGTGGCGTGCAGCAAGTGGCGGGACTTCAACTCGACGCTGCATAGCACTACCGCTATCATTACTATCACGTAGGCTATTGTGTAGGCTAGTAGCACAGGAAGGACGTCTGAAAAGATGTATAGGTACCTATACTGGGTGTAACAAAATTACCTCTCCAAATTTCGTCACGTGACGTGGCATCAGTCAAGAAACATTACAAAAATGAAGAAAAAAAATCACATGCATACTTTAACCGTAAAGCCGTTTTAAACTTTTATTTATACGTCTGTGGTTTTAAAGGTCCTATATATAAATTCCCTTTTTAACCCTTTCTATCGCTACTGAGTGGCAGTAGAAAGCGACAACGACAGCCAGACGGGTGCTCTGTGTTTGTTTTGCCACGGCGACCATGTTACCTCGAATTGCCGCGGTAAAAAATGAATTCTTACTGTGCGACAAAAAAATTTAAAAAAAAATGAAAAAATTTACCCCCCTTTTTTATTAAATATTTGTATTTGATTTCCGATGCCAGTCATCTCATGAAATTTGGAGAGGTTTGTTTTTTTGTTTTTTGTTACACCCTATATTATGTCGGAGTCAGGATGGAGCACGTGGGGCAATTCATCGTCGCAGCTGCTATCTCGCTCTCTCTTTGTACATACTTACGTCACGCCTTTATCCCCGAAGGGGTAGGCAAAGGCATAGTATACGCCCACATTTAATCTTATAGTTTTGTGTCCCACGTAATGGTGGTGAGTCTATTGCCGTGTTGATATGGACAGGCGCAGGTTGTGACTGCCTGCTGTTGAAATTTGTCAAGCCGCCCATAAAGACCTTCAACTTGGTTTAATGACTGCCATTTTACTGACAAACGGGACCAACGGCTTAACCTGCCTTCTCGAACGCAATGCTCGTAAATAAATGTCACAAAGTGGTCATGAGGGGGTCACCCATCCGTATAGTCCGTTCACAGTTTATTTACCTCTGACAGATCGTTTTCTGTGTGTTGGTATTGCAGTAAAGTCCCCCTATGAGTCTGCCAGCTTAAGATATTTTACCGCGTTACCTTGATGATACGATTGTATGATGGAACCGGTAAAATTGAGAGTTATTTTTTTATGTAAATATCCATTAGTCACGTTCTGTTACTATAGGTAACATTTTTCTTAAGTTTAATTTTTATTTACATAAATGGATAAGTATTCAAAAAAGACACTCATCACCATCATTAAAGAGGGCAAAGTTGCTGCTTCCATATCTCAAATAATTTCCACGACCGAAAAAATGGCGGCAAAAGAAGAAAATAAGTTTCGACTCAAGGTTGGAGTATATGGGAGAAAAAAAATCTTAGTATGGTAACACGAAAATCAGGGAAGCCAACCTCACAGCTAGAGGTAAATTAACTATGAACGGACTATTTAAAGTCCATTCATAGTTAATTTACTATCTACTGTATATTTACAGTATAAATATACAGTAAGACACCTGTATATATATACAGGTGTCCTAGAAGTCGACGTCAAGCCGGAATCGGGTAACTGGCTAGGTCATAATAGTTGTCAGTAAAAAAAAAACAAATCTAGGTCTTGTATTTTAAAAATTATATTTCATATTTTTTCATTCCTGTTGCTACAGATATTTATGTTCCTACCTACTTTTTTGTTTGGTTTTTCTCTAATGTAACCCTGAATACTTTTTTTTAAAGTCTAAACTGAAATTTAAAGTCAATTTCTCTAGCCGTCACAAGGCGTAGATTTTCTCTAGGTACTTTTTTTTGAACGTCCATAATTTTTATGCCCAGCTCATGTAGTCTAACTCTGCCCGATCTGGCAATAATGTAAACATGTCATGTTTTGACAATCGTTGTCTAAGACAGATGAGTAGAAAAATATAGTATGACAAATCATTGAATTTTTTACTATCCTGAGTAGGTATTTCAAATGAAAATAAACTATCATAAAGAAGTTATTTGGTGTCGAAATGATTGTAAGAACACTGAATGACTCCTGCAAACTGGAATGTAATCAGGGTGAATACTGAATTCCAAGTAACTATGGATATATAGGATCAAATGTGTTTGTTTCATTTGTGCGCAAAGCTATTGAAATACAGTATAGGTACTCACAGAACTCATCCGCTGAAAAGTGTTCATGCCAGAAATCTCCATCCGGCCCGTTAGTCATCAAAAACTTGTATTTCACATCAAGGCCCTGAAAATGAAACGAAAAATAGTTATTCTTCAAGGACCACCATTGACCACTAATCTTTAAATTTGCTGTTTATCATCTCTGAGACACTTCATCTTTTCTCACATACGCAAGTACTGGTGAATAACTGTATAAAATACAACAAGTCACGCGGTTTCACCCGCGTAGCTACCGTTCCCGTGGGAATATGGGAATAAAATATAGCCTATGTTCACCGCAAAGAGTGTAGCTTCCCAACAGTGAAAGAATTTTTCAAATCGGTCCAGTAGTTTCGGAGCCTATTCGTTACAAACAAACAATCAAATCTTTCCTCTTTACAATATTAATATAGACTAGGGGCTCCCAACCATAGGCTGTTGGGCGTTACGTGAGGTTTTTTAGTCGGTAGGAGTCCGGCATAGCATCCATGATGGATTTTCCCACACGTTTAAAAAAAAAAGTATAGACTAGAGGACGTCACGCGGTTTCACCCGCGTAGCTACCGTTCCCGTGGGAATATCCCGTGGGAAAATGGAATCAAGTCAAACGTGTTGAAAATTACAAAATCGTAATTAGTATACCTAGCGATCCCTAGATGGCGCTGTACCGTAAATTCAATCGCGATATGGTTTCATTATACGTGTTTGCTTAAGTATAGGTATGGCCATATTGCCATCTATCGTGGTTAGAGTATTTAGTTAATCGTATTTCTAACATAAATTTTTGAAAAGTCTCCTTTTACAGACTTCATTCATTAATAGTAGTGGAGCCCACGATGCTAAATGGGGATTTACTCGAGCGTCGTAGAGACCTATTGGGATGCAAAGCTTAGATGATATGAAGAAAAAAATGTTATATGATAAAATATATACTCTTACGTAGTATTGTATTCTCTTTGATATATACCTTAACATCGGTGGGGGAAGCGGCTATAGATTTTTAAATATGTAAAAAAAAACTGTTGCATGGACATTCTCGAGCGCATTCGATATTGATAGCATCAATTCCCTACGTATTTTTAATAATGTACGTATGTTAATCTGGGGGCCGAGTCTGCTATTTCAATCGCATCAGAATAGAATAGATATCGTAGCAAAATAGAAGCTCATCGGTACAATTTGACAGTTTTCGTAGTCACTAACTCGATAGCTTCTATCTTGTTTCTATTGAAGTGCGATTATGGTCGACCGATGGCCTCTCGATAGAATCGCCAGTGTATTTGACATTTATGCGTAGTCTGCTAATATTTGATGGGATTTGTTTTGGAAGTCGCGTAATTAATGTTTGACAGCTAGAAATAGAAAGTGCGAGGCTGGTTATTTATGTTCGGTATACATACAATATATTGGTATGGTATTATTGTTTAAATTAATCAATTTGCAGATAAACTAAATAGAAGCAAGTTTACAATTTACATCAAACTGATGAAGATTGATTAATTGTAAGACATAGCCTAACATTTTATCCGAAGCAGACTTTATTTATTTCACTCATACATTGGATGGTCGTAGTGCTATAATAAGTCTCCAAAAAGTGAATTTAGAGCTGTGAGTGAGCCATTGTCGCAGGGTCAATGAACTTTATTAGTTATAGATACATAGATGGCAACTATTCCAAGTAGCCAACTCAACAAGATCAGCAAAATAGCAAGAAGACATGTATGCAATTGACATGCATCTATTTTCTGTAAGTACCTACTGTCCAATAACTGGGGGCCGAGTCTGCTATTGCAATCGCATCAGAATAGAATAGATATCGTAGCAAAATAGAAGCTCATCGGTACAATTTGACAGTTTTCGTATTCGCTAACTCGATAGCTTCTATCTTGTTTCTATTGAAGTGCGATTATGGTCGACCGATGGCCTCTCGATAGAATCGCCAGTGTATTTGACATTTATGCGTAGTCTGCTAATATTTGATGGGATTTGTTTTGGAAGTCGCGTAGAATTAATGTTTGACAGCTAGAAATAGAAAGTGCGAGGCTGGTTATTTTCGTTCGGTATACATACAATAGGTAGGTATTATTGAGTAGCTCTAGAAATTGAGTAGCTCTCTTGCGCCTCTTGTTTCCTTTATGCCGAGGTCAATGTTCAGATCGCCCATTATACAGGTATAATTACAGCCTGACATAACATTAACCGACTCGCTAATGGAATCCAATGCATCGTTTATGCTTACAGACTCCGGCCTATATGCTGTACCGACAGCCAAAGTAGCCCCCGACAGTTTAACTCGGAGCCATAGTTGTTCGAGGGGCGAGATTGGATGAGTACATATTCGGTAACTTATACCCCGTCTTATATAAAAACCGACACCCCCCCCCTTTCTTACCTTGACGAGCCTTATGAATAAACTTGTATCCAGGAATAATCGGCGCCAAACTCTCCTCATTGTTTTTAAGCCAAGTTTCATTGACTGCTAAAATGTCCGGCGAGTGTCTTTGTACTGTATTGATTAGTTCGTCACTACCCGTGTTTAGCGATCTAACATTTAACAAACCTAACCGCAAAAAAATATTTATCTTATTGTTATCCATTAAAGAATAGGAAATTATTTCTGTTCATAATGTGCCTGAGAAGAAATCTACACATACGTATAAAAGCCGGTATGAATAGTGAATCTATAAACATAAGTATATACGTATATGTAGACGATTGCTTTATTGTAGTAACACAGAAATAGCTATCCGAAACATGCTCTCTAGGCTCAGTCCATATCATGGGAATAGCAAACGGCATATGACCTAGTCCTTTTTTCCAATCTATTACATTTTTTACACATGTTGTACAACAAATGTGTGGGGCCCAAACTTTTTCTTGATGAGCAACCGAAAAAGAAAAATACTCGCGATAACACTGCAATATAAGATCTGTAAAATTACGTCTTTGTTTTTTGAAAGTCAGTTCACCACAAACATAACAAAAAGAGTTAGGATCGTTAATACACTTTCTTGACATATTTGCACACGCACAGTACTTGACTTATACCAACGCACTTTAAATTAATAAAGAAAACTAATGTAATTATCATGTTCATCAATGTTTTTTACGAACGTTCACATACATTTATCGCTATAAAGGTAATAATGATTTTGACTTATCACAAGCGATCTGAGGGTGATTGAAACAATATCAGCGCATTTTTGTAATGAGGGTAGCCGTTGAATGCCGCATGAAACCCGAGTTGCCAATCTCCCGAACAGTCGATTGCTTTGGCAACCATGGCGGCCAACTTTTTTCGTTTGGTTCTCCTCGCACATTTTTCGATATCTATGGCTGTATGGTCGCGGGTCTAAGTCTTTCTGTATAAATTAATGTGTAGAATTGGTTATGGTACTGAATGAGATAGCTTGCCGAGTGAATGTAATGAAAAAAAAAGTCGAAATCACGTTTTTTTTTTTTTTTTTTTTTTTTTTTTTTTTTGTTCTTGGACTTTCTCGGTTTGAGAGTATGCCAAAGTCAAGTAAATTTCATTGTTGTGAAAATATAAATCATTTTCATGTTATGATTCTTCTTATGAGCAGCGTATTCATGTATGTCCAAATTTGGACTAAGTTCTACTCTAGTAAGGCGGTGGTACCTTACTAGGGCTTGATGTGGAATTCGTCGACAAACCTAAAAACTCGCGTTTCACTGCGCTTTATCACTTTCCAACACTTTTGCACGTTGTCGAACCTTTATGTTTAATAATCCACCATAAATTACACATAAACACTCAAAATTACACTAGTTTTGAAAAATTATTAAAACACAATTTAACGCTTGTCTGAAAGTTTCCCGCCGAATCCAAAATCACGATTTGATCGCTGTCATTATTTATTGTTTGTTTGGCGCCGTTCCTAGAAAGTATTAATACGATTAATTTTTGAATATTTTCGTTTATTCTGTTTCAAATATTGTTGTTTTGCATTTAAAAGTATCCTGTCATGTTGTTTAACAGCTGTGATAAATATTTTCGTTGTAATTCGAAGTTAAATTTGTAAAATTTGATAAAATAACACGCGAAGGTCACCATTATTTTTTGTTGTTGTTTTGGTTGTGCAGTGCTCGTATTTAACCGATATTTGTTGAGATTTTCTCAATAGAAACTATAATCTTTTGTCAAAATACCATTTAACATTTAACATATGAATAATTTATGTGAAAATCAATAATAAAAATGGGGGGTTTTTTTTTTTTTTTTTAAATAATTTAAGATTACATAGCCTCGATATCCCCAAAATAAACAAAAAAATAAACAAATAAATAGGCAGTAATATTTTATTTTATTTTCGGAGATTTTATACCTACAGATTATTATTTTTTTGGTGAAAGTGAATTGTTGATGTGTATATTTTGTAAATAAAATAATTTATGTCAGAAAACTGCTTTTTATTTTGAATTACATGGTAAAATCTGAGAGTACTCCTTCATTTTCCCCATCCTAATTTTCGGCCAAATATCATAAATCCATTACACATGGGGTGTTCTCGGATTTAGTGTAGTTATTTTCGTCAGTTATCCAGCATGATGAAACAGTAAGTATTTATGTAGTACGACTCCTGTAAAAGAAATAAGGATATATTGTGTGACGTCCGGCGTGCAGCCGCCGCTCCCGCCAAAGGCGTGGGCAACGCCTATGGATACGCCGGCGTGACCACGCCACCGACGGGATTGAGCGGGTAGCTAGTCAAAATACGATTACCTACGAGAGTTCGTGTGGCATGACTACTGTTAAACAGTGTAATTATAGGTAGTTTTATCCTCATAATTTGGTAAATTAATAAGAAAATAATCGTTTTCATCAGTATTTCATAAAATTTTGTTACAATTTATGGGAAATAATGCTAAACCTCGCTAGTATTGTATGTTCGCTAGTAGGGCATATGCTCATGAAGTAAAAATAAAAAAGTATTTTTGTTTGTTTTTCTTTAATAAAGTAAAAGCAGATAAATGTTTAGTATCGAGTGTGACCCCCTCTAGCTAAAATCACAGCTTGAATTCGTCTGGGCATGCTAGCGAGTAGATCCCGGATACTTGCTTGCGGAATACGTTCCTACTCCGCAGTAATCACATTCTTTAGCTCTCTGATGGTCTGCGGAGCCGGGTGTACTGATCTCACACGCCGTTTTAGAACGTCCCAGATATGTTCTATGGGATTGAGGTCGGGACTTCGAGCTGGCCAATCCAAACGACGAATGCCGACCTCTTGCACATACGCATTAACATCGCGGGATCGGTGGGCGCGAGCATTGTCGTCCATAAAAATCGAGTCTTGACCTAGAGCAGCCAATGCGGGTTATGCATGAGGAATTAGAACTTCCGTTATGTATCGATGCCCAGTCAGTGAGCCGTTTTCAATGAAAACTAACTCTGTACGTTCCATTGAATTTATTCCTGCCCAAAACATAACAGAGCCCCCACCATATGGTGTGATTTCTTCGAAACATGCATCTGCAAAGCGCTCTCCTTGTCTTCTTAGCACTCGCCGACGTCGATCTTCACCGAACAGAGATATCCTGGCTTCATCAGAGAACAAAACCCTATTCCAGTCTTCTTGAGTCCATGATTCACAATTTCTAGCGAACCTAAGCCTGTGAACTCTGTGCTCACGGAGTAATTTGGGGCCGCGGGCCGGGCGGTGACTGCGTATATTGGCAGCGAGAAGCCTCCTCCTGACCGTCCATAGACTAATATGCACATTTCTTACTTCTTGGAGGTTGTTCTTAAGATCCACATACGAAGATATGCGATTTCTCAATGCGCGACTCACAAGAAAACGATCATCCCGTGGTTGGGTACATGGTTTTCTTCCAGAACCAGGCCTTCTCTCGACGGAACCAGTCTCCTCATATCGCTGCCAGGTCCTTTGGACCGTCGAGCGACTAACATTTAGCCTCCTAGCCACGAAACATTGGCTGCAACCCTCTTCAAGCAGCGCGATAATTTTGGTAGCTTTTACCACTTTATCTACCATTTTTGATACAGCCAAACAGCAATAAATAAAGCTTTGATAGTCAAGGATATGAAATTAATCGATAAAATTGAATAAAAGTTGTGAAAGTCGATGTTAACTTCTGGAACTTCGCGCCAAAAATGTAGGATAAAAAGGGGTTTTCTGTAAAAATGAGCATCAAATGAAAATTTGAATTTAGAACGTACTTTTTAAATACCACGGCATTTTTAAAACCGGCCAGTAACGTGTACAAACGATTGAAACCTTTTTGGTATTGTATCTTTTTAAAGATGAACGACAATCAAAACCGCCCGTTTTTTTTGCAAATGAGTGTATATGGTTCATCTTTATGTTCTAAACGTACTGTCTCATAATCTGACGATTATCTAGAGGGATTGGCCTGATCTGACAAAAAAAATTAGAAAAACGGTTCACCTTAAAGGCCATCCCTGCAACTTCCCGCTAATTCCATTCCTGGGCTCTTAAAATTGTACTTACTTATGACATTTTTGAGCTCAAAATAGAATTTATGTGATATTTTGAGCTGGCTGAGTTCAAAGAAATAATATTTCTATGCATTCGAGCTCTCTCAGCTCGAAAGTCTGATAGAAGTTTCATAGAACACTATTTTTGGAATTTTCAAACCGCAATAACTTTTGAATGGATAACCGATTTTCACGCGGTTTGGCGGCATTCGACGCCGTTTTATCATCCTCATAAGTAATTTTGCAATTTTAATTAATCGAACCACAAATTTCGGAGAAATCCCGAAAAAACACTTTTTCGGGTTTCTTTCGTTCACGATATCTCTCGAACGAATCAACCGCTTTTGACCAGCTTGGTGGCGATCGACGCAGGTACAATCGCAAACAAAAGTACTAAGCCTAAAAATTCATTTTATCGATGCTGTTGCATAATTTCCAGGACATAGATGTGAATAGGTCCATATTAATTCTATACATACATACATACATATCATCACGCCTGTTTCCCATCGGGGTAGGCAGAGACTATGGCTTTCCACTTGCTACGATCCTGGCATACCACTTTCGCTTCTTTTACTTTCATAAGTGCTTTCATACACGCTCGCCGGTTAAGGGTACTCTTGACCTGGCCTTTTTCCAGCAGGTCATCAATTTGGTTACCATGCGTACGCCGAGGATGACCCCTACCAGCTTGCCCATTCATTATCGCCTTATAGATCTGTTTAGTCAGTCTATTTTCATCCATCCTCTCAACATGTCCAAACCATCTAAGCATCCCTTTTTCTATCTTTGTCACTACATCTTCAGTTATACCACATTGTTTTCTAATCACGCTATTCCTTGCTTTGTCCATCAATTTCACTCCAGCTATACTTCGCAGACTTCTCATTTCCACTGCATTAATTTTACTTTCATGCTTCTTCTGCCACACCCAACTTTCACTACCATACATAAGTGTGGGGATAAGCACACCCCTATGCACAGCCACTCTCGCCTTCTTAGACACGTTTTGACTGCTCATAAAGGTATGCATCGCCCCATTCACTTGATTTCCTGCCAAAACTCTTCTCTCAATATCCTGGTCACACTTTCCATCCCTCGTAAATTTTGAACCCAGGTATACAAATTCTTTCACCTGTTCCACTCTTTGCCCTTCGATAATAATAGGGCAATTCGTCATACATTCCTCTCTTTCAAAAACCATTACTTTAGTCTTACTTACATTCACTTTCATTCCTCTACCTTTCAGCGCCTCATGCATAATATTAACCATCAACTGCAACTCCTCCGCCGATGCAGCTAAGATCACCTGATCGTCAGCATATAGGAGGCATTTGATGGTCAGCTCGTTCAGTTTTATACCACACGCACTCTCTTGCAATTCTTTCAAACAACTGTCCATGTACAGGTTAAACAGCCACGGTGACGCTACACAACCCTGTCTCACACCCCTTTCTATATTAAAGAAGTCCGTGCAAGCTCCGTTGATCCTGACAAAAGCACTTGAGCCCTCATAAAGAGATTTCAGTGCTCGTATCAAGCTGCTGCTCACCCCGTACAAAGACAATGTTGACCATAGTTCATTCCTCACCACTTTGTCATAGGCCTTCTCCAGATCTACGAATACGCAATATACCTTTTGGTTTTTCGCCAAAACTTTTTCTGCTATGCATCGTAAGGAGAAGACCTGATCCGTGCATCCCCTTCCTTTCATAAATCCTGCTTGAACATCCCACATTTTTCCTTCACTTTCATTCATCACTCTTTTTATCAACACTTTCGCATACAGTTTACCGACGATGCTGAGCAGGCTTATGCCGCGGTAATTTTTGCACTCTTGCTGCGACCCTTTTCCTTTGTACAGCGGCACAATGACCGCTTTGGACCATTCTTTTGGTACGCTAAATCGGTAATTCTATACTATTATTAAAAGTAAAAGTAAGTAGTAGTACGAACGAAGTTCGTAGACGCAAAGATATTTGGCGCATAGTGTCACTTTATCGACGAATTTTTGTTATTTCGGCTTGCGGAAATCGTCAGATTATATATTTTTCATTATTCTTGAATTATTTCCTTCAAAATAAAAAAAAATTTAGCTACGCTCGAGAATGTCGAGATGACGTTTTTTTTTACAACTTTGTTGCCCTCCCCTTTTTTTACGTCACTCTCAAATTGTCAGATTAGTGGAATATACACTTTTTAGGATGTAATTAACTCACCCTACCTTAATCTGACGCGCTCGAGAATTTCTGATGGTCAATTTTTTTTTACTAATCTGATCCTGTATCCTTCACGGGCGGCCTTATATATGGGCCTCATGTTTTGTGGAGGTACTTAACCGGGTACAAGGTATCCCCGTGTATCTATATTAATCTGTCGCGCTTTAGTAAATCCCGAAATCCCTTCTAGGGCTCCCCTACTATAATGTGATGTGATGATATAGAAAATATAGATATATTTCATACTAGCTGATGCCCGCAGCTTCGCCCGCGTAAAATTTGTTCCCGTTCCCGCTTCCCGTATTTTATGCCCTTTTGGGTAGAATTTATCAAAATCCTTTCTTAGCGGATACCTACGTCGTAACATCTACCTGCATGCCAAATTTCAGCCCGATCCGTCCAGTGGTTTGGGCTGTGCGTTGATAGATCACTATGTCAGTCAGTCAGTCACCTTTGAGTTGTATAGGTATATTTAGATGCACATCTGTATAATTTTACAGCATGCCTTATACTTAACTCCACATTGTCAGAAAGCAAAAAACAAATTGAATAAGTAAATAAACATGTCCTAATTAAAAACTAAAATATGACACCAAACGAGATGACCTTTAATCATCACACCAAATATGTGGAATATCATACATCGAATAATATCTACATCTACATTAATATTATAAAGAGGAAAAATATGAATTATTGTGTGTATGTTTGTAATGAATTAACTCAAAATCTACTGTGTCGATTTGAAAATTTCTTTCATTGTTGGAAAGCTACGCTATGCCCGCCAGTATGGTCCATTGACTTAGTTCAAACTTGGAAATACCTACGTGAATTCGCTGCTGTTAATACAAAAACCCTAGTAGTCCCGTGTGGCGACGGGGTCTCGTGTTGGGACGGGTAAAAGTTCAAAATGTCGCCACCCCAAAAAAAAAAGAAACCCCAAAATATTGCCGTGTTGAGATGGACAGGCGCAGATTGTGACTGCCTGGTGTTGAAATTTTTCACTGTCATTTTACTGACAACCGCGACCAACAGCTTTACGTGCCTGCCAAAGCACGGGAGCGCTCAAATAAATGTCACAAAGTGGTCACATGAATGGTCACCCATCCAAGGACTGCCATAGTGGAAGTTGCTTACTGCAGTGATTGTTTACAGAACACTGAGTCGGCGTGGCCACGAGCGGTTCTGATTTTACGTATTTGTTATTATAACGCCAAAAGAATTATCTGATCAGATTATCTGTGAAAATGTCAGCTCTCTAACTATTACGGTTCCTGAGATACAGACTCGTGACGGACAGACAGATAGTCAGAGGTAGACAGACAGACGGGCAGCGCAATCTCATGAAAACAGTCCACCTGTTAGATACGGAACTCTAAAAAAAGAAGTGTGTGCGTGTAATCTTTACGCGCGGTTGAAGCACAGATTACTAAATAGTTATGGTTGAAGTAAATCTTCTTTGCCATTGTCGGCATCAATTGTTAAATTAATATCATTCATTCGAATTTTGAATAGCGGAAACTACGTTTTCGAATTCAAATTTCAAATAGCGTTACTTCCGTCAGAAAAAAATCTGAGTTACTCCCTAGTCGCGCCTAAAGAGTTTTACTTCAAAAAAAAAACTGAGTTACTCCCTAGGTCGCGCCTAAAGAGTATTACTTCAAAAAAAATCTGAGTTACTCCCTAGGTCGCGCCTAAAGAGTTTTACTTCAAAAAAAATCTGAGTTACTCGCTAGGTCGCGCCTAAAGAGTTTTACTTCAAAAAAAATCTGAGTTACTCGCTAGGTCGCGCCTAAAGAGTTTTACTTCAAAAAAAATCTGAGTTACTCGCTAGGTCGCGCCTAAAGAGAATAGAATAGAATAGAATAGAAATATTCTTTATTGTACACCAATTTAGAATTACATGACATACGGAAAACATGTTTTAAAAATGTACAACGGGCGGCCTTATCGCTAAATGCAATTTCTTCCAGGCAACCTTTGGATGGATATAAGTGTTAGAGATAATGTTCCTGATTGGGTAGTTATTTTATTGGTGTCTTATGAGAAAGAAGGTACCCATTAGGTACTATAAGATACCTACATAGTACAATTTACAAAAAATATTATTTAAATTAATGTCTCATGAATATTCAACCCAAATACATAAATAAATACAAACATATACATACATACATACCTATACATAAATAAATATATTTATATATATACATACATACGCATTTAAGAATACATATAATATAACAATAATTATAGTTATAAATTCAGAGATTTTAAAAATATCTATGATGTCAAGTAGTGCTCTTTCAACATTCGTTTAAAAATATTTAATGATTTTGCTCGTCTTATAGTTAATGGCAATGCATTCCACAGCCGTGTAGCTTGCACAGTAAACGACTTGTCATAAAAAGAAGTCGAATGCCTAGGCATTGCTAATTGCAAAGTTTGTGATGACCTCAGAGTTCTTAAATGTGTGTCATTAAGGAACACGAAACGTTCTTTTAAGTAAATAGGAGTGGTGGGATTGAAGAGAATGCTATAGAGTAAGCAAAGAATATGTGTATTCCGTCGAAGGCGAATTGGGAGCCACTTGAGTTTGTTGCGGTATTCAGATACATGATCATATTTGCGCAAACCAAATATGAATCTAATGCAGAAATTCTGGAGGCGCTCAAGTTTTTCGAGTTGCTCCTCAGTGACATCAAGATAGCTAACATCAGCGTAGTCAAGTATTGGCAAGAGGAGAGATTCAGCAAGTGCAATTTTGGTGGCAGTTGGAAGGAAGTTGCGCGACCTACGCAAGGACCCTGATGCGGCAAATAGCTTACTACTAACTTGACTACTAGCGTACTATCAATAATAATGCCTAAATCCTTCACCTTTTTACTTATTTGTAGTGGCACATCATCAAATAGAATATTAGGAAGGACTGTCCAGTCTACCTGTGATAACATTCCGGAGCTACCAACCACAACAACTTGGGTCTTTGAGGGATTAACTACCAAGCCATATTGCTTGCTCCATTGACATACATGCGCCAAATCCGCGTTAATAATGGTAAATGCAGTCGCTAATTCAGCTACCGGAGCTTGAGTGTAGATCTGAAGATCATCTGCGTATAGGTGGCAAATACTTAGTGATAGAATTAATAAATAATGTGAAAAGCATGGGAGAAAGCACGCCACCTTGTGGTACGCCGACAGTTGTACTACACCATGAAGAAAAGGAGTCTTCAACACGAACCCGCTGTCGGCGGCCAAAAAGGTAACTTTGAAACCAATCAATTACTGGTGGAGATAAACATATCTCCTCGCGTAGTTATTAGTAGCGCTCTTTTAACAAAAAGAGCGCAAAACTCCGAGTAGGAGATGAAAATCTACAGTGTTGAAAGCGTTGCTAAAATCTAGCAATGCGAGAACTGTGAGATTTCCACCTTCCATGCCCATACGCACATCGTCAGTAATTTTAACCAATGCGCTAGTCGTACTGTGGCCTGGACGAAAGCCAGATTGTACAGGATTTAGGAGTGTATGTCTCGTCAGGTATGAATTTAATTGGGTATGGACAATTCGTTCAAGGACTTTGGATAGGAAAGGTAATATGGAGATGGGACGATATTCGGAGAAGGAAGAAGGATTTGATTTTTTAGGTAATGGAATTATTTGTGCCTCCTTCCAGGCTATTGGAAATTCAGATGAGGAGAGGGAGTAGTTCAAAATGTGACATAATATAGGTAGAATTTCTTCAATAATAGGTAGCACCATGTTACGACTAACATTATCACTGCCGACGGCATTGGAGCTTATAGACATTATACTCCTTTCAACATCACACACAGATAGTTGATTAAATACGAACGGTGAGTGGTCGGGAGTTGATAGTGATGAAAGATATTGCAAAGTGTTGTCTTTGTTGGTCTGATCCAGCGTAGACGAAGATGAGAAATGTTGGTTTAGTAATTCTATATCAACAGTGTTAGAAATTGAATTTTGGCGTGATTTTCCAACTCCCATTGTTCTGAGGAATTTCCATATTTTGGCAGGGTCTCCGTTCTCGACCGATTTATGAATATATTGGCGCTGTGCTTTTCTACACACCTTACTGCAGTGATTTCTAATCATGATGTACCTCTCATGGTTCGCAGTAGTAGGGCGAATTTTGTACCTACATTTAGCAGCTGCTTTTTTGGACAATAAAGCTTTTATGTCAGCTGTAAGCCATGGTGACGGTACGTGTTTCACCCTTACCACGCGGACAGGCGCATGTATATCGTATAACTCAATTAACTTATTATTTAATAAATTAACTTTAGCGTTGATGGTTTCTGCCGTTAACAGTGCTCCCCAATCCACAGCCCCAGCATCCTCACGCAATGCATTAACATCCATACCACCAAAATTGCGTTGCAAAACAGTTCTATGTTTGTGTTTAGGAGGACGAATTTTATACGAGAGATAAATCATGTCGTGATAGGAAAAAGCATCTGCTGGATACTGACCATGCTTTGCAACGAGGTCAGTTGAGGAAACAAGGATTAAGTCTAAAAGAGATGGTCTACAATTCGGAAAGTGATGTGTGGTATTGGAAGGAAGTACTGATAGATTATAAGAGTCAACGATATTAAGAAATGTGGATGAACGGGAATCATGCTTTAAAAGGCATGTATTAAAATCTCCCATAATGATAGATTGACTGTAAGCAGGCAAATGGCGTTCTAACAGAGTTTCAAAAGAGGAGAAGAAGTTAACATACATGGAAGGACACAGTATACACCAAGCAATAATTTGGTATGTAAAAGCTCGACCTCTAAAAAAAGGTGCTCACTCATCTCATTCGACGGTGGTGGATTTTTTAAGAGTTTTACTTTAAAAAAAAATCTGAGTTACTCCCTAGGTCGCGCCTAAAGAGTTTTACTTTAAAAAAAAACTGAGTTACTCCCTAGGTCGCGCGCTAAAGAGATTTACTTCAAAAAAAAATCTGAGTTACTCCCTAGGTCGCGCCTAAAGACTTTTACTTCAAAAAAAAATCGGAGTTACTCCCTAGGTCGCGCCTAAAGAGTTTTACTTAAAAAAAATCAGAGTTACTGCTCGTTCGCTCTAACTTTGCCGCTCGGCTCCATACTAAAGTCGAATTTTTAATTAGACGAAGTAAATTGACAGCAACTAATGTCACTTCTGCATACAATGTACAGTCCCACCAACTTATCAGTGAACTGAGTGGCGGCGACACCATCGACATAGTGTTGCAAGTTAATATAGATTTCCCAGAATTGGGCATGTTTGCCTAGTATTTAGCGTAGTAATAAATTAGATACGTTATTAAGGTAATCTATATAATTAGTACTTTATTATCTATGTCTATACATTAATACATTCATTAAGTGTGTAAAAAATATTCGAAAACGGCATGGGAAAGATGAATTGATTAGGGGTAGATAACCTGTAACTGTAACCTAAAATTTATGTTAGCTGCTCTTAGACAGTCCATTTTTAGAGGAAGGCTTTAGGGTCCGTTCACACAGACCGGCTCGGAGAGCATCGGCGCGCACTTTTCTTTTCACACAGACCGGATCGGATACGCTCGGAGCTGGTCGGAGCGGAGCCGCCAACTATTTCACACAGACCGGCTGAAAGCGGATGCGCTCGGAGGCGATCGGATGCGCTCGGAGCCGGTCGGATGCGTTCGGAGCCGATCGGATGCGCTCGGAGCCGGTCGGATGCGCTCGCAGCCGGTCGGATTCATCGAGTGCATCGACTCACTACAATGGCAGTACCAGTATTCCAAGTTTTGTTTTCGGTGTTAACGGGTGCTTTTCGGAACATGGTAAAACCATGTTCCGAATCCGATAGCTCGGATGAAGAAATATATTAATTTTTCATCAGTCATGTTTTCGTATAAGTGCACACAACTGTTCTGTTTAAATTGTGCTATCGAAATGGCGGTCGGCGTGGAGCAGCGCGCACGGAATCGGAGCCGATCGGCTGCGCGAGCGGGAAAGAGCACGACATCGGAGCCGATCGGCTGCGCGAGCTAGAAAAGTACGCGATCGGAGCCGGTCAGCTCCTCTTATTATTTCACACCAAGCGCGTTCAAGCATTCTTACTGACAAAAGCAGTGCACATGCAAGAATAAACCTTACTTCAAATAATAAAAGCTCTGTTTTCAACGTGATAAGAATCTGCTCTGCTCTCCGAGCCGGTCTGTGTGAACGGACCCTTAGGCTATATAACATCACGCTGCGACCAATAGGAGCGGCGGGATAGGGCAGACAAAGTTGTCAGTGGACGAGGTCGCTGGTGGTCGGCTAGTTTCATATCTACAGGATAGATACAGGAGCTGACCTAGCAATTGGATATAATAAAACATGAGTTTTAGAATAATTCATTTATTGAAACCAGGTTTACAATAATTATGGTCTTTTGAACAACCTGCACGCCCAACTTCATCCAGGCTGTGAGAAAATATACCTCCTATTTCCATGCAACCATCATCACTATCACTTTCTGTTTCTGTGTCACTTCTTACTTCTATTATAAAAGGCTTATCCAAATACGAATCTTGTTTCAAATATTCTTCTTCTAACACTGACTGTTTGCAATGCTGTGCCCACTCATTAACCGTAATGGTTTCAAAGGCTTCTTGAACCAGGCGGGGAATCTCAGCATTTTTATGGTCAATATGGTCTTCAGCTACTTTTCTTTTCATTGTGCTCCAAATGAATTCAATGGGGTTAAGATCACAGTGATAGGGAGGTAAGTACAAGCATTTGTGTCTATTTTGTTCTAATATTTTTTCAATTTCATATTCAGGTTCAGGCTTGTTTCTTTTTATTATTTCTACATATTATTATATTTCTACATATTATTACAGCTGAGGTTTTGTGAATTCTTCTCCAAAGCCAACATTATTTTGTGTCAACCATAGTTGCATATCTCTTTTTAAAGAATTCGTATTTGGAGCCTTATTTATGCAAACACGGTGATAGGGAGCATTATCCATTACAATTATTGATGGCTGCTGTAAGTTAGGCACCAGTTTTTCAATAACCCACTTTTTAAAGTTAGTACTGTTCATTTCATCGTGATAATCACCACTTTTAGTATAAGACTTGAAAACGAGAAGTGCATTATTAACAAATCCAGTGTCCCCTCCTGCGTGTATAATAATATACCTTTGTCCTTTTGATACAGGCTCTAATACTCCGTCTACACCCTCTCCTTGCCAACATTTGCCTGATGTATGTGATGAGTGAATATATGTCTCGTCTAAATAAATTAGCGGCTGAGGTTGTGGACCTTTATAATTTTTTTCCACTGCATGCAAGTACTTTGCTCTCCAAGCTGATACTTCATTACGCTTCATTAGTAACTTACGGTTACTTTGAGACTTTTTAAAACGAAAACCCATCTTGTGAAGCAGTTTTCGAAGACTTTCTCTTTGTCCTGTGTAATTAATTTCTGTCTTTAAGACCTCTAGAAGCTTCTTGACTTACTTGGTAGCTCCTTTTTATTGGAATAAAACTCATGTACTTTTCTTCGAATAACTCCCATGTCAAAATCATCAACATTTATAAATCCCGTTTTACGCTGCCTCTCCTTGCCTAGAGTCCGATTTTTGTACCAGTCTCTTCTGCTACATGCCCTTCTTTTACTATTTTAGATATAAGCCCTTGGCTCACACCGGAAATAAATAACACATTATCATCATCAACCCCTTAATGTCACACACACAATGTTTGCTATATGTAAGTACGAATGAATAGTGGCAATATTAAAAGTAAATATCAGTAGATATGTACCTATTTCTTGTTGCGGGTTAGTTGACTCTTACATCAATCAAATTCATAAATATCGGGAAATTTACAAAAAGAAAGTTGGGAACACTAACCTGTAGCTGCCGAAATTCGTTTGTATATTTGATTAAATGGTATAATCGGAGCCTCCACCCGAGCTTCTTCTTCAAAAAAGGATTTAACCTTTAGAATAATGCTTCGAGCATCACTTTTAATCGCTTTCGGCATAATTAACGTTGTAAATATAGCAATTTAGCAACAGAAATCACAGAGAACCCGAATGTAGTAGATACTGACAATCGAATGACATTTCAACATGGCGGCCGTAGTTCCTACTTTTGCCATTTCACAGATAAGTTGGTGGGACTGTAGCTTATTTTCTATGACGAAGTGACATTAGCTACTGTCAATTAACTTCGTGTAATTAAAAAATCGGATAAACGCCTCTACGCCAGCGGCAAAGTTAGAGCGAACGGGTAGTACTCCCTAGGTCGCGCCTAAAGAAGTTTTACTTCAAAAATACCTTTTTACTATCACAGTTGCTGATAGCGATGAACCACCATCGTTCCCTCGCAGACCTGAACCTCCTGGAGTTGTGACAGGAGACGATCAGCCTCTCAGTCTCTCCGGAACTGGCATGGTTGTTGGAGTCAGGGTATAGGCGACGGCGTCTGAGCTTCTCGTAGAGATCTAGTGAGCGTTTGATTTTGTGCTGGAAATATTAATAATAATAAATAAATATTCACGGACATCTCACACAACGCTATCTGATCCCAAAGTAAGCTAGGAATAACCAAAGACTTCTACATAAACTGAGGTAGACGCGCCGTACTCTAACAAACGAGCTTTCAAAAGCAATCCTCAAATACACACATTAATAAGACTACACTCACTTATAAATATTTTTTACGTAATTGTCACCACGCACAATAGCAATATACGAATAGAAAAAGAGTAAAAGAGAAGGCGTATGGACTCCGATTGCAAGTCGAGCACCTACTTTCGAAGTTTTGACTCACAACAGTGCGAGCAACGCTGCTAATTAGCTCAGTTTATAGGTTTCAAAAATCGGTGCATAGGGCATGTCTACCTCAGTTTATATAGAAGTCTTTGGGAATAACCTGCTTGTGTTATGGGTATCACACCACGGGTATTAATACTTATATACTTTTAAATACATACATATTATACATAGAAACAACCAGACTCTTGAGACGAACATTTATGGGTCACACAAATTACACAAATATTTGTCTCCGGTGGGAATCGAACCCACGACCTCCATCGCCGCGGGCGGTATCACTACCGACTGCGGCACAGAGGCAGTCAAATTAATATTAATTAATATTATTGTTCAATTGAACTTCAACCAAGTTATTTAGTGTAGTGAACTTATTGCCGTGTTGAAATGGACAGATGCAGGCTGTGACGACACACAGTCGAAATTTTTCGAACCGCCCATATGGCCTTCAACTTGTAAAGGCCATATGGGCGGTTTGAAAAATTTCGACGATACCGCCCATATGGCCTTCAACTTGGCTTACTTAACGATTGTCAATTTACTGACAACCGGGTTTCATTTCGAGTTTTTCTAATTCAAAAAAATCGGTTGTCTGTAAAGTCGGTTTACTGACGATGGTTGGACGTGACACCGTCATAAGAAAAAAAATAATAAAATAAAAAAAACAAAAATAAAAATAAAATTAACATTACAAAACAAAGCCATCAATTGATTATAGTGCCATCAGTTGAAAACATTACTAAAATAAATGGAACGCCTCAGAGCGAGGTAACGACGTATTGCATCATCTTTTTTCGTTCGTGCAGCCGGCTCCATCGAATTATAAGACGTTGTCACGTCAAAAGGTAAATACTAAAGAATACATACCGTACTCCCATTCCCATTATTAAACAGTATCTCCACATCATTCAACTTCCCGAAAAGGCTCCCATTATGTTCAGAACCAATACTTTCCCACAACTCATCCTCCGGAGTCATGGTGGTGGTGAAATTATCTTCATCAGTTGGTGGGATCTCATACCAAGTGGTATTGACATCTGGTATGACTGGTCTGGGCTCTTGAGGAGTTGTTTTGAGGAACTGGTCATAGTACGAAGGCTCAGGGGGTACAAGTTTTGTTGAGTTTTTGTGTTTTGGTTTTCTGGTTGTGGTGGCTGGGTTTTCGGTGGTTGGAGTGCTGAAATAGTTTAATGAAGATTTTTGTTAGTTTATTTGTGAATTACAAGTTTGTATACCGTAAGTTTATTCGCTTAAATTACAGAACATGATCTTGGTATTCAGAACTTGGTCAGTACGCACACCCGGCGCAGTCAAGTCTCGGAAGTTGAAAATACACCATGTCAGTTCATAGACCATCCTCGACTCGCTACTGACTACTGAAGGCCTTAGGTGCCGATACGTGGAACTCACGGTGGGGCTCGTTCATGCCCTTAAAGTTGCGTAGGTGAGGGATCCAAACGATCGGAAACTCCGAAACGATGTTATTCGTCCGAAAACCAGAGTGGTCGACATAGCTCACAGAGTATGCGTTTTGGAGTGGCATCGGGCTGGTCACATATGTAGAAGCACCGAGGACCAAGCAAACGAGTTGTGGAGTGGTGACCTTGACTTGGTAAACGTGGACGTAGGACGACCCGCGAGATAGATCGACGACCTAAAAGTAGCAGAGAGTGGCTGGATGAATAAGCTGCAGAACCGTGTACCTACTGCGGCGTAATTCGATAGAGGTCTATCTACGTCCAACAGTCGACTGCCCCGCAAGTTGGTATTGTGCTGGAACCTTGTCATAATGACAGCTAAGTGACGTCATCGTGACGTAGCGTGAGCGCGCGCTGGCCTCGCGAAGCTGCGTACGGATTTTTTTTAGTACTGATGGCTCGACGGACATTCGTCACCAAGATAGCCGCCAAGCGCAATATCAACGTGCGGGGCCTATAGGCTGATTTGATTCATTGACAGGCCCTTGCCTGCAGGTAGTCCTGGTGGATTGTTGCCTAACGGCCCTTAAGATATCTCAGGCCCTTAACATGCATTCCTTTTTTACTCCGACAAGTACCTAAGACATACACTACCTACCTTTTTGAAGCTGGTAGTTCCTTGTTGGCCTTCCGCATAATACATCCAGAGTACTCCGTTTCAGGATACCAGTGCGACAACTTTACTATTTGGTTTTGCCCGGCCTTGTTGAGTACTTCCTCGCGTTCTTTGCATGACTGAAAAAAGATTAACGATTTCGATAATAGAATGCAATGGAGTATTCGAAGCCTTAACCAGCCATAAGTGTTCTTTTCTTGTGGAAAACCCCCATTGATGCTATGCTCTTACCGATTAAAAACCACACGTTCCCTATCTAAGCCTACGGTCGGGAGCCCCGGGTAAGCCCTCAGAAAAGTGGTACTTACACCTAACAGACGAGGTCATGGCGTAGAGAAAGAACACCCTTGACCGAATCCTGTACCAACCCGTCTGACCAATTATTGAGTAGAGAGAACTCCATTTCGGAGCATTCATTTACCGAGTCGCAGTGGATTAACTTTTAGCCATCCTAAGAGTCATCCCTGTTCAATTTCTCCTCTTCATACATGCATACATACTAACGGTCACGCCCCCATCCCCGAAGGGGCAGGCAGAGGCATATTATATGTATATTATAACCATATTATATGGATATTAATTTCACCATTTTACAATTTGTCCCACGTAATAGGTGGTGAGTCGTATTGCTGCGTTAAGATGGATAGGAGGCGCAGGTCGTGACTGCCTGCTGTTGACATTTTTGAAAAAAGGCCTTCAACTTAGCTTTGCGATTACCATTTATACTGGCTTGGCAAATGGGATCAACGGCTTAACGTGCCTTCCGAAGCACGGAAACGCGCAAATAAATGTCACAAAGTGGTCACAGGATGTTCACCCATCCAAGGACCGGACATAGTGAAAGTAGCTTACTGCAATGATCGTTTACAGAACACTGACTCCGAAGGGCCACGAGCGTATCATTTTAAGACGGACTGGTTTATACCTTTTTATATTTGACCAGCTTAGCTGAGTTCTTGGTCTGCAAATGTTACATGATCAGTTTTCACATACCTTACTGCTGTGGTATACCGAAGGCCACTGGCTGTGGTCATCATAGTACAGCAACAAGTTCGGGGTACCCATCTCTCTGTCATACTCGATCAAGTACTCGAACTGCCCTTCCAGTGATAAGAAGCAGAAGCGGGCGAGGAATGCCCAATTCTGTGGAAATTTGACAAACCCATCAAGTTACCCGCCATTTAATCTATACTTATAATAAAACTGTTGAGGGTCGAGAGTCTGTACATGGAAGATATTTTGAAAATTTTAATTGGAGGGCGTTCTCTAATCGATACTGAGGCCGAAAATGTAATTTAAACTTTTCATGTCTGCCTGTCTGTCTGTCTGTCTGTATCCCGAATAAGTATCACGCCGAAACTACTGAACCGATTTGAATGATACTTGGTACACTTGGAGCTTATAGTCCGAGGAAGGTTCTAGGATACTTTTGATCCCGATATTTTGCGTGATTCCTGCGGGAGAGGGGATGAAAGATAAAATGGTTTTTCAGTTGTAATTTCTTAACGCGTGATGCGATTCCAAAATTTTTTTCAGTGTTATAAAGGGAATACTTTAAGATTTGTTTCACACAAGTTTCAATGTTGAGGGTTTTGTAGTTCAGGAATTAGAGGCATCTCAACTTCCGCAAAACCTAAAATTCAAATTTTCCTTTGATTGTAAGGGTAATTCTAAACGGGCGTGTTGGCTTAATCATAAAAGAGCTTAATCTTTAAGCTCTTTTATGATTAAGCAAACAGGGCCGTTCACCACGCTGCTTGATGAGTCGGATGAAGAAGTACCTCTCCTTTCGCAAACCTTATGTGACGTAAACGAAGTTGCGGGGGTCAGCTAGTACATAATATATTTACATTATTACTACCTATCTAAACTAAACCTAAATATGGGTGAATTTCTCAAACGTAAAAATGAGGCGGCGCCACTGAAAATCATACCTTAAAGTTCAGATACGATAAATCTTTTTTTTGTGTAAGAAAGCAATTAATTACCTTAAAAAAGTCATACACAATAAGTTATAAGATATTATTTTAATTATTATTAAAAAAAGGATTTTCTATATAAAATATAATTTTGGTGGCTCGTCCACAACCTGTTTTATAAAGAAAAATCACATCCCAATCAACACACCGTCAGTTTACTAGATATACCTAATTTTATTTTAATTCTGTATTAGCTTTTCCACCTCTTGACTATTTAATTCGAGTATTTAGTGCTACATTTGATCTTATAAAAAATGTATAAGGTCCGTCCGCGATAAGTTTCAAATTTTGGTGTCAATAATAAAATCATTCCGTGAATCGTACTGAAAATAGGTACCGGGACGTTACTACCATCTTTCGAATCATTGAGTCCTGTGCTGTCACGCACCAGTGCCAGTCTCGTGCCAGCTTGCTCCGACTTCCCGCTAAAAACGTAAGTAATACTCTCGTAAGCCCTCGGACACGATTTCAGTAATTTTTGTGTAGATAATTTAAAACGTTTTAAGCTCGTTATTTGTTTAAATACCTAATGTATAGCGTAAGGGTTCGGTATTTGTTTAAAATAATAGTAATGTCATTATAAAATTCTGAATAATGTTTTGTCAAATCAACTTATTTTACACATTTCTAATTTTGGTGATTTTGGTGGTGTTTGACTAATCACCAAAATTGCTTAGTTACACCAAAATTTGATTTATAGTTTCTGGGGTAATTTTAGAAATTCTATGTTTATTTTCATTAAATTAATATGTGTAAAGAATTTATGCTCGAAACAGGATTCGAACCTGTGTCTACCGGAATACTGTTCCGGTGCATCTACCGCTGCCGAACGTTAAGTTTTGACTCCACAGTACGTATTAAGAGTGACGCCATCCTCAGATAGCACCTTCATTTCATTATGAACTAATAAAAAAATATTATCAACAATGTGAGATACTCTTACTTCGTGCTTTGAGAATATTTTTTTCCACATTAATTGAACGAAAATTATACTAGGTGTGAGCTTTTAAGTATATTAGTAGTATTTCTTCCATTCCAGCATGCCAAAGAAAACATCAAAATTATCTCAAGCCGAGCGCTTAGAGAATAAAAGAAATGCCGAGAGGAAGAGAAAAGAAAAAATTAAGAAAGATCCAGAGAAACTAGAGGAATTACGAAGAAAAGAAAGAGAAAAAAAGCAGAAGGAAAAATCGTACCTTCGAGTGAAATGCCACCACGTGCTCGCAGAGTTCATCAAAAACGGAATCGGATTAATTTTAAAGCATACTACGAAAGGCAAAAAAGGACACAACTAACAAGCATTCAGCCGCAAAGCCCTGATACTTGCATGCCTGCAGGCAAGTATCATCTCCTGCGCGTGCAGTTGAGATGAAGCGGCGGTTATGGCTCTACTCGTCAGCAGACTGGGACGGTCTCTGCGACTACTTTGCGTCTATCCCGTGGAGTCAGCGCTGCTTTGCAGGTGAGGCTTCATCGGAGAGCGCATCTGCGGTAGCTGGTGACATCAGTTTAGGAATGGAATACTACATTACATACACTGATGTCGCCAGCATCCGCAAAGCTCGTCCCTGGTTCGGGCGTGAATGCGCCGAGGCTGTTCAGAAAAATTAGATGGCGTTTCGCGCTTGGGTCAGGGCTCGGACAATGCGGGACCCGAACGTGGCACACCTCATGGCAGCGTATAACAGAGCCACTAGAGCCAGCGAGAGCGTCTTCAAGAGAGCGGATGCCCAGCGCGTCGCACGGCTGGGTCGGGAGCTAGCCTCACACCCCACGGGTAGCCGTGGCAAAGCTGTGCATGCTAACTTCTGCCAATCCTCGCTGCCACCGCTGCGTTACCCCGATGGATCACTGGCTCACAAGGACCAAGAGAAAGGCGACCTGCTAGTTAACCTCTTTGCGGCCAATTCCTGGGTCGACTGTGGCATGCAGCCCCCCACCATCGCCGATTGTGGTTACACAATGCCAGAAATTGTCATCCGGCAGTGTGATGTGCGGGCGGTGCTGCGGTCACTCAACACGCGGAAAGCCAGTGGTCCTGACGGCATTCCGGCGGTGGTGCAGAAAAAACGTGCGGCCGAATTGGCTCCAGCATTAACGCGCCTGTATCGCCTCTCCTACTCTTCAGGGGAAGTGCCGGAGGCTTGGAGGGTGGCGAACGTACAACCGATCCCCAAGAAAGGGGATCGGTCGGACCCTGCCAACTATCGCCCTATAGCCGTCACCTCGATCATTTGTAAAATATTTGAGCTGATCATCAACAAACGACTCATGCGCTAACTCGAGGATCACTCGCTACTCAATGATCGACAATATGGCTTTAGGCCAAAACGATCTACGGGTGACTTCCTGGCATACGTGACGCATGTTTGGGGTGTGGCTATGGAGAGGCACGGTGAGTCGTTGGCTATAAGCCTCGATATCGCTAAAGCCTTCTATAGAGTATGGCATGCGCCCTGGACCGCATTTCACAATGGGGATCCTCGAACCTGTTCGAGTTCAATGCCCGTAAAACACAGGCGTGTGCGTTTACAGCTAAAAAACCCCTTTCCTACCCTTACCCTCGCTTCAGAATACGACGATTCCACTTGGAGATAATCTGGACATCCTTGGCATAGACGTCCGGCCCGAGCTCAATCACAAATACCATATTGAGCGATGTATTGGGCTAGCCTCGAGAAAACTAGGAGTCCTAAACAAGGTGAAACGGTTCTTTACGCCAAACCAGAGGTGTCTGCTGTACAAAACGCAGATGCGTCCTTGCGTCGAATACTGCTCTCACCTTTGGGACGACTCCGCGAGGTACTTGCTTGACGCGCTGGACTCTATGCAGCGGCGAGCTATTCGCATTATAAACTGCCCTGAGGTAACGGAAAGTCTGGAGTCATTGGCGCAGCAAAGAACTATTGCATCTTTGGCTGCTTTCTACCGTATCTATCACGGTGAGTGTTCTGAAGAACTTTTCAACCTACTCCCACCCTCTCCATTCTGATTCCGAACAACGCGTGCTGGACAGAGGTGCCACTCTCACACAGTGGAGAGAATCTTTGCTAGATCTGAACGATTCAAAAGATCGTTTCTCTGTCGAACCATAAAAATCTGGAACGACCTGCCAGCGCACGTGTTTCCCTCCTCTTACAATCCTGGGTTCTTCAAGCGGAGCGAGAAGAGGCACATCATAGAGCCCCTAAGTTGAGGGCCGCTTTCTATAGTCCTACAGACTGGGACGGTGGCCCCCAATCGCTAGATGGCTTTCCATCAGGCGGCGGCCGCATCATTTTGACAAGCTAAATATATAAAAAAAATCTATATTACATATAATGTGTCATTAAATAAAAAAATCTTATGTTAAAAGGTATTTTTATTGTCTACTAATTTTGTTGTTCCTATATCTAATTTTGGTGTTAAAATACCAATTTTGGTGTATTGACAATTTAGGTGTCGATAATATTAATGTCATTTTCGGGTTTACTTAGACTTTTCTAGCTTTCATGCAACTATTATACGTATTTCTTTCTAATTATAGAATAATATTATCTACATATAGAGTAACAAAAAAAAACACCAAAATTAGGTAAAAAATCATAGATGTTGAAATTCACCCATATGGCGTTAAACTGTGCTATGCCCCCGTGGCATTGTGCCCAAAAGACTAGCAGCATTCCCCCTTTGAACAGCAATACCTATTCGCTGAGAGAGAAAACTGCCAGCCCTTGGTTCACTAGTCGACTCAGCCAGACGCTTCAACAATTTTTTTTAAAAAATGCGCATTGGGACCCAATGGACCTCGACACCGACTGGAGGCAAAAATATATTCAACATTGTTACTTGGGCCAGAGGCCCGGCATTGCCATACAACGTGGTAATGCCGTCAGCATTCTGGGCACGGTTGTAGTGTTGTTGTAGTAGACACTTTGACAGCGATGTGGAAGAGCTTTTTGATGTTTATTTCTTATTTGGTAACGCCCTTTTTTAAATTTATGTTCCAAATTTTTTTATCTTATATATAAAATTCTCGTGTCACAGTTTTCGTTTCCGTACTCCTCCGAAACGGCTTGACCGATTCTCATGAAATTTTGTGAGCATATTGAGTAGGTCTGAGAATCGGCCAACATCTATTTTTCATACCCCTAAGTGACCGGGAACCGGGAATAACATTCCACGCGGGCGGAGCCGCGGGCATCAGCTAGTAACTTGTATAATTATAGTGTACAGCATCATCTGTGGAAATTTCAGGTCTCTAGCTATAACAGTTCCTGAGATAAGTACAGCCTCGTGACGTACAGTCAGACGGATGGCAAACTCTCATGAATAGGAGCCCCGTTTTTTATCCTTTAGGTACGGAACTCTAATAAAAGACAACTTGATTCAAACGGTATAAAGACTATTCAACGAACTTTCGTGAAAAAAACAAACGTGATTTTTTTTGCTGCGTTTTGGTACGAAACGGATTTTTGAGTCAAACTTACATCTTTAGTACGACAACTTGATTCAAACGGTATAAAGACTAAGTATTCAACGAACTTTCGTGAAAAAAACAAACGTGATTTTTTTTGCTGCTTTTTGGTACGGAACGGATTTTTGAGTCAATACTTACATCTTTAGTATCGATCCTGCCCTCCACCCATTTCCCGTGAACCCGTGACGTCACCAACAGATACAGGAACACCCCCGGCAACCATTGCATTATCGATCTAATTCCCTTTTTGTAATTTCTGCGTTGACTGCAAAAAATACACAAATTTATAAGTTATCACCATCATCTTACATAAAAAAAATAAGTACATGTATTGATAAAAACTAGCGGACGTCACGCTGTTTCATCCGCTTAGCTCCCGTTCACGTGGGAAGACGGGAATAAAACATAGCCTATGTTCACCGCGAAGAGTGTAGCTTCCCAACAGTGAAAGAATTTTTCGAATCGGTCCAGTAGTAGCAGCCTATTCGTTACAAACAAACAAACAAAAAAACAAAAAAACTTTAGATAAAATAACTCAGCCAATACTTCCACCTAGTCTTTGATTGTTTAGGTAGGTACTTATTATAGCTACCTTTCAGTAGACTATATTATATTCCCGTATTCCCACGGGAACGGTAACACCGCGGGTGAAACCGCGTGACGTCCGCTAGTTACTTATAACTTTTTAATTGTTGGAACAGAATCGACTTTGTTTTTAGGGTTCCGTACCCAAAGACTTAAAACGGGAGCCTATTCATGAGACTTCGCCGTTCGTCTGTCCATCTGTCTGTCTGTCTGTCCGTCACGAGGCTGTATCTCAAGAACCGTGATAGCTAGACAGCTGAAATTTTTACAGATCATGTATTTCTGTAGCCGTTTTATCGACAAATACTAAAATCAGAAAACAAGGTGGGATTAAAGGGGGCTCCCATACAACAAACCTGATTTTTGGTCGTCTTTTGGTACGAAACCCTGTGTGCGAATCCGACTCGCACTTGGCCGGTTTTTTTATAAAAAAAGACTAGTACAGTGTTGCCAGTCGGGTCATGTCAGAAATCACCTAAAATTTAAAAAATGTGACCTTTTTGAATAAAAAGTAACCTTTTATATTTTTGGTGTGACAACGTCTTTTAATTCGATAGACCAGGCTGCACGCACAAAAAAACATGACTCATGCGGCGTTTTTTACAGGAAAGGTATTATAAGTTGATAGAATAGAATATTAGTTCAATTGACTTACAAAAACATCGATGAGTTTGCCCGCATTTCTTGATGTATTCATAATTCATATTGATCCTATACAGGGTGACAGGAAAGATCCGTTATGGGCGTGGACTACCCATTATTTCTGACTTATTTTACTACGAAACACCCTACCCTAAACTTAACCCTTTTTGAGATATTCGACTTAAAATTTTTTTTATTGAAAATTGCCTATTTTAAGGTTCCCTTCACTCTTTTCTTATTGGGGTTCCTTAGTTCTTTTGGGGCCCAGTAATGGACGTTGTGATTATGCCATCTTTATCAAATTTGGATTCATACTGTCCACAAGATATTTTTTAGAAAATGTGGGTCTTCTACGTCAGCCTTGAGCATAAATCTGCATAAGTCCACTTCTCGCGGGGTCTCTTTCTTCAATAGCGTGTACCGGCGCCGGCATACTGTAAACCACACTCTTCATTGCCAAAGTCCAAGATCACGGGCTCCCATATTTGTGGAAGTAGTCGGATCCTCTCCAAAGCGTTCTACTATTGCTAACGAAGCTTACCAACATGAAAAATTCTAAAACGTTAAACGAGCGTTCTGATTCCCGTTGCTTATAGGTAAAAAAATTTAAAGTTAATCCTACAAATTCCGAAAAATCACCTAAAAGTAACCTTTTTATTAGTGTAACCTAAAAGTAACCAATGCAGTTCAAAAATCACCTAAAAGGTTACAAAAGTAACCTTCTGGCAACACTGGACTAGTAGTTCCAGCGAACTTCGTAAGTATAACGATTTTATACACAAATTCTGCTCTTCCTGGGTCAGACAAATCCAACAAATCAAAGATCACGAAAATTAGTTCAACCGCTCTCGAAATAAGATGTTGGAACAAAACCAATCTTGTATATTTGTAGACAGTTAAATATACTTAGTAGATAACACAGACTCCATGACGGCAGCGTGACGTGAGGAACTCACGCACGCCTCCCCTTAGAAGCGGGATCACACCCGAAACCCCCCAAAGACGCGGGATAGCACCCGAGCCAACCCCTAGGCGTGGGTCTGTTGGGAGTCCTGGGACATCCTTCCGAGGGCTTACCCGGGGCTCACAACCATTAGGCTGAGGTTTTTTAGTCGGTAGGAGTCCGGCATAACTTCCATGAGGATTTTCTCTTCACGTTAAACAAAAAAAAAAAAATAACACAGACTTCAAATTCAAATCAAATCAGCATTATGGCAGTTCACTGCTGGACGTAGGCCTCTGCCAATTTACCTCACAATTCACGGTTCTGCGCCTATTACAAAATATTATTACAATTAAAAAAAATAATGACTACTTTTTTTAATAGGCAGTACCTATAAAATGACCGAATCGACATAAAAAAAGCTCTATTCAATAGGTAATTAGTTTTTTTTACCCACCCACAATCATATTTAAATAAGTACCTACGTATACGTAGTCTATGTAGGTACGTTATAAATAAAACATATAAAATACATCCGAGCGTAAAAATGTTACTATAAATAAATAAGTGTATGTATCTACTTATTAATTTTAAAATTATAAATTACTTGATTAAAAAAAAAAAAAACTGTGGTGTTTTTTGCCTTGCTACTTGCTGCTTGCTTTGCTTATCTACGTTTAATAGAAAAAAAATACTTACTGTTAATGATGTTCTATTTTCAAACTATTTATTTATCTTCCACATTTGTTTGGTAAAGATTTTGGTAGATTTTTTGAAATCCATGTGTACAGTACAATATTATGCTCAATTGTTTTGGAGAATACACAGTGTTGTGGCACAAATGGTTGTCATGGTAACGCGTCTTTACTGTGTTGCCAAAAAATAATTTAATTCCTTACTAAGGGACGGGGGTTTGACAGCAAAATTTTCAGTAGATAAGTACCTACATAACTCTATTTTTTTACCAAATATGATTTTTGAACCCTCTTTAAAAAGGAGGAAGTTACCTACTCAATTTGACGTTTAAAGAAGTGTATGAATGGATGTGTGTATGTTTGTTACACGTTCACGCTCTAACGGCTGTAGGGATCTGGCTGAAATTTGGCATTGCAATACGTCTTACAGTTCAAATGTCCCATTTATAAAGCAATCAATCAATTCAGCCTATAGCAGTCCACTGCTGGACGCAGGCCTCTAACAAATTTCGCTACAACACACGGTCCTGTGCTTTGCGCATCCAGTCAATCCCTGCAACATTCTTTAGGTCGTGGCTCCATCTGCCAGGGGGTCGTCCTAAAACACTTTTAACAAGTCGCGGTCTCTACTCCAGAACTCGCTTGCTCCATCGGCCATCAGTTCTTCTACAAATATGGCCAGCCCACTGCCACTTCAAAACGCATACTCTGCAAGTTATGTCGACCACTCCTGTTCTCTGACGGATAACATCGTTTCGGATCCTATCCCTCAGAGACACCCCAATCATAGCTCGTTCTATTGCTCGTTGCGCAACCTTAAGAGCATGAACTAGCCCCACTGTGACTGTTCACGTCTCGGCACCGTAGGTCATAACTGGTAGAACGCACTGATTGAAGACTTTCGTCTTCAGGCATTGCGGGCGGTATCGGCGAGTAGAAAACGCGACGCAGTTTGTTGAACGCTGCCCAGCCCAAGCGAATCCTTCTGGCTATTTCCTTATCCAGGTTACTCGATTCAAATGTGATAACCTGCCAAACGTAGGTGTACGAGTACTCATGGCCAACCTCAAGTTCAATCCTTCAACGTATATTGGTCCCAGCACGACATGCTTATTGAACATGACCTTGGTTTTGTCCAAGTTCATGCCGAGGCCAACTGTTGAGACTCTTCAATTAGTCTATGCAGCATCCCGCTCAACTGTTCCAGCGTTTCCGCTACTAAAACGATGTCGTCGGCTAACCGAAGGTGTATTCACCGTTTATGTTCACGCCCCATCCATCCCAGTCCAACGACTTGAAGACGTCCTCAAGCGCATTAGTGAAGAGCTAAGGTGATATTACATCTCCCTGTCTCACACCTCTGTGCAGAGCTATGGTATTGGTCTTTTTATCCTCCACCCGGACGGTCATGGTAGCGGTATCATACAAACACCTCAACACCTCGATATATCGCCAATCCATACGACACCGCTGCAGAGCTTCTAGGATTGCCCAGGTTTTGATCGAGTCGAAGGCTTTCTCGTAGTCCACGAAAGCGTAGTCCTATTCATACACGGGTCTATTATCAAGGGTCTTAGAAGGTTTCTGCAGGGTCACCAGCGCGAGTGTAGAACCTTTGGTGTTGCAAACATTGATAGGCTACGATGACCACCATTCCATATGCTTGTCTGCCACCTTAGCGGTGTAAAAACAATCAATTAAACAGGCTAATGTACCACTTTGGTACAAGGTTTGGTTCCGAATGTTCCTTCTCTTTGTCAAGAGCGCTTCCGTTAGCCAGTTGGTGCACCACTCGCTGGTGAGGGTGGCTGGCCTCGAAGATCTCGGTGGAACCCTATTGCACCTTTCCAAGTAGAAGCAAACGTTCCCTCAAAACACCCTCCAACTATATGACAGCTGGGGGACTGATGGGGAGGGGAAACTTGCTCAGTGGGAGCAGGCCTCCGTCACTCGCTCAAAGCCGCGCGCTATGTACCTACCTACCGCTCGGCATATCCCTGGGGATACAACTAGCAGAGGGCTGCCGAACGCCCGACTGAGCGCTCGCATCGCACCGCACCGCACGTTTCCCGCGCTTACGCTTCGAAATGCCGAAACCACGTAATTGGGCGGTTTTCAAATAAAATGGCGCGTTACTTATGTGGAAGCCACTGAATGTATAGAAAATCGTTACTTAGTGGATGTTATGAATCGTAACCTCGAGCTATTGCTGGTATGCATTTAAATGAAATATCATAAATATTCCCTATTTGTGTCATAAATAAATATTTAGCACAATCAAAAGGTCAACTACAGTAAAAGTATAAACTAATAAACTCGTTAGTTAGCAGTTAATAGGCCGTTCTTAGTGGAACAATTTTTCAGCACCCTGTAACCTCACAACACGTCGTAACGGTTTGCGTCAAAAACAAGCACGGTGGAGGGTGCGGGGGTGTTTTGTATAGAAATAATGTTGCCAAGACTATAAAATGGCACAGAAATAGAAGTATCTTTTTGTTTTGTTGTACTATTTTTCGTCGTTACTTAGAAGGAAATTCCGCTACTTCCATTTTTTGAGGACAACATTTACACCCTTTAATACTTAAAACTATTTTACGTATTAAATTAACCTGTGATTGAAAATATACTATTAAATGCGTCGTTGACAACTAATGCTGCTTAAATAAATATAAGTAAGAGTTTTATAATCTAATATATAAAATTCTCGTGTCACAGTTTTCGTTGCCATACTCCTCCGAAACGGCTTGACCGATTCTCATGAAATTTTGTGAGCATATTGAGTAGGTCTGAGAATCGGCCAACATCTATTTTTCATACCCCTGTGACCGGGAATAACATTCCACGCGGGTGCGGCCGTGTGTTCCAATATGTTCTACTATTTTTGTTCAACTAATAGAACAAATTGGAATATTTTTCTCCTTTGTTCTACTAAAAAACATAATAGAACAAAATGGATTTTAAATTCCTTATTGTTCTACTATTGATTGTATCAATAGAACAAACTGGATTATTCATTCCACAATGTTCTATTGCTTTCATCAGTAGAACAAATTGGAGTTATATTCTATAATGTTCTATGATTTGTTCTACTCTTAACGACGACATGAAAAAGTGTGTATTTTTAACACAAAGATAGAAGTAAATTTTCAGTGGAAAAATTAAAATGAGATTTTCATTTTAAGAAATTTAAAAAGGGGTGCGAATTAAAGGACCTTTTTCATAAAAATAAATAAAAGATTTTAAATAAATTTATTATTATTCCCTTTATTTACATCAATAAACTTATTAATTTAAATTTTTAAATTCCTTCCTAAAATAAATATAATTATATTTAAAAATATAAAAAAATAGCGTCCCACCGGCATCGGGTACAGGGACCAAGCTACCAGTGGTTAGGGCTGCAGAGACAGGAACCGGCTCACGATACGTGCCGTGTCTAGAAGTACCGCCTTTTGCCTCTTGAGATGTTGATCGAGGCTCTTCGCAATTAGACCATGTGCTGATACGACTATCGGAACAACAATCGCTGAATCCACATCCCACATGTCGACAACCTCGTGAGCCAAATCCAAATAATAATAATAATTATTATTATTATAGCATTATTGGCCTCCGAAATAATACTTTGCCTCCAAAATAAATAAGTCAGCCACAATTAATGATCCTCAGAATTTATTGAATACAGCCACCAGTTAACTTCTTTATTAGCCACTGTTAATATAATTCAGCATCGTGATTATTTTTTAACATCAAATTTTGTAACATGCATTCAAAGAGTAAACTTCTAAAATACTAAAAAATGGCATCAAAATAGACACAATTTATTAATATTGTAGCTTCTAATTTCGTAATTCAGCATGTTTAAAATTTAACTCGTCCCACATTAATGGATCGTCAAAGTTAAGTAAAATTGCAATCAAAAAGCAAATTATGGCCACTAATATTACCTAAATAGCTAGAACTACTTGTAGCCACTGACTCAGTCTTTCGTAAACGATCATTGTAGTAAGCAACTACCGCTATTGCTGGTGCTCGGATGGGTGACCACTTTGTAACATTTGATCTGCGAGAGTTTACGTGCTTTGCAAGGTACGTTAAGCCGACTGTGTGGGGTGTCACAATCTGGTGGAATCGGACAAGCGAGTCCATTTCAAGACGGGGGCGTGGGACAGATCTTTGAGCATAAATGCTTTTATTAACCACATATTCACTTAATGTATATGTATATACTAAACTCAAAAGTGTATAATGTATACACTTTTGAGTTTAGTATTTGCTTTCTTGACCTCACTTTCTTGTTCGGTAAGCGAAATCTGTCTTTAATTACAAAATGATATCAAATAGCGGTCTCTGATTAATGCAATTGGCCGGTCGTTGTCGTCCTATGCACTCGCGTCAAGCCTTGCTGTGGCTATTTTCCCGAAAAAAGAATGTGATATATTTATTTTACACGCTAAATTATAAAAACTGATGTTGTCTGTGGAGGCTTAAATTATAATTTTTTGAGGCCCTAGTTTTGAAGCTGTAAAATAGAAAATGGTGATTACATGTAAAATCTGTGGCTCAATAAATAAATTAGGTGTTAATATATTAATGCGCAGGACAAGTTGAAATAATTGTAGATCTTTATTTGATGCTTATAATGAGATGTTTAGGTGACGTTGTAAAGAAGACGAATTAGCATATTAGAGGCTATTTTATTTCCACAAACTTTTGAAAAGTCTAGAATTCCCAAAACGGTGTTCCCAAAAATGGTGAGTTATAGTAGAAAATATTCTCTTTAACTTTAGATTCTTTACACTGTCCTTTATACTTAACCAAAATTTACTGAAATGGGCTGATTTGACAAGAATCGCTTAGATTGTTGCTTGCGCATTCAATACCCCCTTTTGAGTCAAACCTTGATTGGACTAAAAATATAATTCCAGTTTGTTCTACTGATAGGAACAGTAGAACATTGTGGAATAAAAAGTTTACTTTGTTCTATTGATACAATCAGTAATAGAACAATAATAAATTTTAATTCCACGTTGTTCTATTATTTTTTTTAGTAGAACAATGGAGAAAAATATTCCAATTTGTTCTATTAGTTGAACAAAAAGAGTAGAACATATTGGAACACACGGGAGCCGCGGGCATCAGCTAGTTAACTATAAAGTTGACAAGGTATAGGGTGGACATAATAAATAGTGAATTTCTTTTATAGATTTTCCTCAATATTTAATTTTTTACAATAGATTTCATAGTTTTAAATGTTTAAAGATAATTATTTGTTATATTTGTAGTAGATAACATAACTCTGCTGAAAGAAATTTTATACGGTTGTGGAGAAAATTACTGTCAACGTAGGTGGACAAGACATTTATGCGGTGCCCATTTTATTTGAAAAACGCCCAATTATTGGGCAGTGGATGGGTGTTATCATAGATTTAGAATTCTGGTGTAATACACTGATCTGTATTGGATATAATACAGATCAGTGGTGTAATAGTACAAAAACAAAAGAAAATTTTTCGTTTTTTAAATTGCCGAGAGACGAAGAAAGGTGAGTCGTATTTTAAATCTTATCAATGTGAATGTTTTCACCATTTATTAGTTTGAACATAAGTAGGTAGGTGATAAGTATGTAAAATACTTTTTACATACTTATCTATATATATAAAAATCAATGCCACTTTTCGTTGTAATTTTATAACTCGAGATCGGGCTCACCTATCCAAACCAAATATTTAGGCTTTGTTCGAACTATTTAGTAGATGGTTTATGTGAAGTTTGCACAAAATCGGTCGAGCGGTTCTTGATTTATCACGTAAACGAAGTTGCGCGGGTCAGCTAGTCATCTATAAAATACTTTTTACATACTTATCACCTACCTACTTATGTTAAACTAGTTGATGCTCGCGGCTTCGCCCGCGTGAAATTTGGTTCCCGTTCCCGCTTCCCATGGGAACATATTCCCGGGATGAAATGTAGCCTATGTGTTATTCCAGGCTATAATCTAACCCGGTTCCAAATTTCAGCCCGATCCGTTCAGCCGTTAGAGCGTGATTGAGTAACAAACATCCAAACATCTAAACATCCAAACATCTTCACAAACTTTCACATTTATAATATTAGTAGGATTAGTAGGATTAAGGAGTTTTTGGAGATAGGTATTATAAATGTGTTGTTTTGTAGAGGCAATTCAATGTTTTATAGAATTTATAGGTAAATAGGTTTAATAGGTAGTCGAAGCGCTCGTGGCCCCGCGGACTCAGTGTTCGGTAATCGATCACTGTAGTAAGCAACTTTCACTATGGCCAGTCCTCGGATGTGTGACCATTCATGTGACCACTATGTGACCTTTATTTGAGCGTTTCCGTGCTTCGGAAGGCACGTTAAGCCGTTGGTCCCGGTTGCCAATAAAATGGTAGTCAGCCAAGTTGGAGGCCTTTTTAGGCGGCTTGAAAAATTTAAACAGCAGACAGTCACAACCTGCTCTTGTCCATCTCAACACGTCAATACCTATTACTTGCGACAAACTATAAAAAAATGAAATGTGGGCATCTTATATGCCTCTGCCTTCCCCTTCGGAGATTAACGCGTGACCATATGTATGTGTGTGTAACATAGTAAGGTGGGATAGGTGAATAGCCGTTACTTACGCTAAAGGTAATGTCCGTTAATTTTAGATTTCTTTGATATTTTAGTTATGGGTAGGGTAGGCATAAGATAAATAATAAAAAAATATAGGTGTACCCAATGATGTTATAGTAAAAAAGAGGTAGATATCGCATTACCGCTCAAAAACTGTTGCGGACAAAGTCACACAATTGTTATAATTCCATTTAGTCGGCTAATAGCTGCGAGCGAAACAAGTCGTGTTGTGGTCGGCTGCTGTGTGCAAAACGACACAGATAGCTATCCCTCTCTGTTTTAAATGTTTTGTATTCTCTATCGCATTCATAGGTGAAATCTATTAGGTACCGATAGGTAAGCACGTGAAATTATAACTCAACAATAACTGAATGTTGTTTTGTATGAAGGTAGCATATCTTTACTTAAATATCATTGGGTATACCTACCTACTGTAAATTATTTTGTAATTTTACACCAATGCATTAATGGTTGAACAAACTGACTTGAACAAAAACCTAAGATTCCATTACATAGTTTAACAAGTCAATTTAAAAAAGTTTGTTATAACCTTGAAACCTAACTGTCGTCAAAGTTTATACAAGACTTTTATGATGAATCTAAAAACAGATTTATGACGATATTATTGTTTTGTCATCAGAACTACATACAGTTGTCAATTTTCATGACGCTACGATCCTTGGAAGATAGTTAAACTTAGATTCCATTACATTGGTAGTTATTACATACACGTAGACCTAATAAAAGCGTATTAAAACCATAGATATAAAGTCTAGATGGAAGGTCAAAGCGCAGAAACGGCGCAAAAAAATTCATGCAACTGTTACATGAATTGGTCTCATTATTTACGCACACAGAAAAGCCGACGCACAGTCTAAATACACTGGCCGCTCGACGGCGCACGCACACATTTGCGAAATCGTAAGCCGTTTTGTTCATGTCGATTGTAGAGCGACCGTCCATCTTGACCTTATATAATCAAAGATTAAAACATGGTTGATTCGTAACATTCGTTTTATTACAACAATCATTATGGTTCAACCCTAGCGCATTCTTACAATGACGTCGCTCGCACGACGGGCAACACAGTCTCGACGCTATGAGCGCGTGTTTAAGGTACAATTTTCTTCTCGTTCTGAGCAGCAGGTATTATTATTAAAAATTTGTAGGCTAATATAGCGTAGGTATTGTCGCTTTTGTATGGGAGTGATGTATCTGTTACGTAGTAACTATTTAGTAATCTGTGGTGGGAGGCAGGGTGCTGCCTATCTGTATGTAATACTAATAAATTATCTTTGCTAATAGATCTAAGGACTTTTGGAACGAAGTTCTTTATCGCGCGTTGTGAAAGGGGGCTAGACGGAAAAAATTCTCACGAAAAGTTGTATGTAACGACACTTTTGGTAGTGATAGTGATAGTGATAGTGGTAGTGATAGTGGTAGTGATAGGGGTAGTGATAGTGGTAGTGATAGTGGTAGTGATAGTGGTAGTAATAGTAGTAATGATAGTGGTAGTGATAGTGATAGTGATAGTGGTAGTGATAGTGGTAGTGCTAGTGCTAGCCAGGGGATGAACATGAACTCTACGAGCAACACCAAAGCAAATACGAGTTTCGCTCTGTTCAGTTTCAGTCGCGCGTAAAGGTTACACGCACTCATTTTTTTTTTATATTTGTTTAATTTTTGTTTTTGTTTCTGTTTTTGTTTTTGCTTACAATAAAATTTTAAAATTAAAATAAAATTTTATTACAATTCCTTCACTTTAATCGAAAGGAACTTCGTTCCATCCGGGTGTCCCTTGACACCTCTCAAGTTTTTTTTATGTAGGTATAGGTATATTTTATGTAGGTATACTTAACCCGCTTTATGAATTAGGCGCCGCCACTTACTTTTTCGTTTCTTAAATTCCAATTCAAAAAAGAAAACCTACACATAAATTACGCAAAGAAAACAAAGTTTCAAGAAAATTCTTTAATAAAATCCTTATGAAATTTTTGAAATTTATCAGCCATCGTCTTCAGTAAATCTATTTGGGGTAGTATCGTACTCCTGATGTGGTGAGTGCCTGGTACTTGACCAAACTCCGACCCTGGTACCACGCAGATACCAGTCTCTTCGAGCAGCCTTACTGAATAGTATTCGTCCGGTTCCTGTCCTGCTAATCTGGCTGCTGTTATGGCCTTTGGAGGAAGGTCAACTCGAGGAAAAGCGTACATGGCTCCCTGCAAAGAAAAAAATAGATTTATCATTAAATTTGCCACACTAAATTAAAACTAAATAGTTATTTCAAGAAATAATTCGGACACCCCTCACTCAGCCTCTTCGTACTAAATTGCAACTCGATGACTCACGCATTCACGAGATATGGTCTTGCTTGAGAGAGAAAGATTATTTCACGTGTTACATGAGGGTTACACGTAGGCTTGCCAACTTCAAAATGCGAATTTGCGGGAAATGTTGATTTCAAATGCGGGACAAGGATTTAAAAAGCGGGATCTTCCGAATTTTCTTCAGAATACTAAAAAACGTGAACTTTAACGGGTACTGAATTAGAAAGGAGAAGCCGCGAGCATCATATCATTTAGTTTAAATAAAATTTCCGTACGCTTTTTGCTATGTTGTAAGTTCTACACGACAACGCATTTTCTTTCTCCAAACGCATGATACTGTAACTGTACTGAATTTTAAAAGCTGTAAAAAAAACAAAAATAGCATTCGGTCTTTTACCCTTCTCCTCGTCAAAAAATTTCTACAAAGCGATTGGAAAGTTTTCTCCAATTAAGGCAGGAAACCCGTTTAGAATTTTCTCGACAGGAGGATGTAATGAGAGCCATCTAGTTACTTGTTATCACATGTCTCACTATTGTATTTGTATATCTACCTACTGTAGATGAGCATCAGCGAAAAATTCTTTAAGTGTTTGAACTTGCGTTTCGCAAATCAAAAGGGGCCTGGTCTGGTTTAAAAAATGACGAAAAAGAGGTGCAAGTAAAAGCATTTTTTGTCTGGATAAGTAGACGGAAAATCATAGCCAAAAAATATTTTTAATCTAGTTACATGTTACATGATGTGTGTGAAAAAAAATTGCTTTTGTTCTAAATTGTAGGGGAAACTGGGGATACTTGATCCTTACGGGAGACTAGGTACACAAGATTTACAGAACTTGTATAAGCCGTCTTTAGTTTTATAGTGGCAATATCGATTGTATAATATGGTACCCGAAAACTTTCTAAAGATGGTACATCTATCACATTTGACACTTTGGCAAACGGCGGCCAGGTAAGTAATTGTTGCGGCAGAAAGAAAATTTTGGAGAGTTTTTATTTTGACTAAACATTTATTTAAAATAGGACTTTTAAGTGTGTATGCATTTAATACGAGCCATTATCTATATTATTAGCCATTCTTTACGTAATAAAGTGGTATAGTAAGTTCAACTCATCAGTGCGCGCGGCGCTATGTGTGCGTGCGCTAGTAATTATACAGCTTTCATTTGTGTGCCAGTGACGCAGCCGTCTTCACAGAGTACATTTGTTTATTATAAGATAGAGACGTTACTCGACTTATTGACGACACCAGCGGTGCCAAGCAGTCTTTGCAGGAAACTCTCTGCAAGGCCGCGAAATAAAAATTATAATAAACAAAAAGCATACAGCGTCATCTACCACGTTTTGAAGGCAACTCTTACGTTATAATGAAACAAAATTAAATATCATGACAATTCTCAATGTAACTGCAATGTTGACATCCTGTGTAAGTTGGTTACATTATAATCCATTACACAGTGTTCTAAGTGATAATACCATGGGTACAGTCGTTACAGAAAATGTCTAGTTCTCCACGGAGAAAATGTTTAAGAAGTCAGATAAATATTTTTGATGTGTCAATTCGATGTAATTAATATTTTTTATCACTACATATATATTATTATAAAACAAAGTTCTTCACGACAAACTTAAAAACTACTGCATTGATTTTCATGCTGAGATCACCAATGATTCTTGAGAACGGTTTGCGTATATAATTTGGTGAGTTTGTTTGACATTGACTAAAATATAACGATATTAGTTGGAGATGTCGGAAAAAAATCAGGTGTACGGGAGCTTTTAACGAAAACGTTGCCTAAACCCTTCGAGTCATAACAAAATAATGTATGGTAGAATTGTGTAACTTATAAAGGCCTACAGAATAGTCGAAAAATGATAGAGCTCCAAATCCTAATGCAGAAAAAAATAGAAATGCAGAGATGATGGTCGACAGAAAAAAACATTGCTTGTACAGTAAATATGACAATAATTTTACTGTATGACTTGATTTAAAAAGTAAAAAGACCATACTCTATACATCTAAAAAAACTGTGGAGGGTCGAGAGTCTGTACAATTGTAAGATAATTTGAAAATTTTAATTGGAGGGCGTTCTCTAATCGATACATACTGAAGCCGAAAATGTAATTGAAAATTTTCATGTCCGTCTGTCTGTCTATCTGTATCCCGAATAAGTATCACGCTGAAACTACTGAATTGATTTAAATGAAACTTGGTACAATCTGAGCTTATGATCCGAAGAAGGTTCTGGGATACTTTTGATCCCGATATTTTGCACGGTTCCTTTGGGAGAGGGCAGGGCAGTTTTACACGCTGCTTGATGAGTCTGATGAAGAAATACCTCTCCTTTCGTACACCTTATGTGACGCAAACGAAGTTGCAAGGGTCAGCTAGTTTGTAATAAGATTGATGACATTCTTTAGCCTCATGGCTTAAAAGTTCTTCGGCTACCACCGCGGCACCGTATCATCCTGAACTAAACCCAATCGAAAATGTAGGGGGAATAAAAAAAATATATAATGCCTCGCATAGCATCGAACAAAATGTGATGGGAATAATGAAATTAATAAACGAACGTTAAGGTCAAATTGATGAAGAGATGTGGCGTAATACAAAGAAGAAGAATACTATGGACATTTTGATATGGAATCTGAATTTATAATTAACCTTGTAGAGAGCAGCAAATCCTAAATTTCATCAATTTTATTCTTTTAGCAGCAAAACATATTAATATGTTTAACATACATTTCACCTCTTAAGTTTTTTATTTTAGTTAAACGAGTATTTTTGTATTTTGTACTTCACTGTACCTCTTGTCACGCACACGAAGTCACTGTGTTTATACGAGGTTTACCCACACATAGGGCCGCGCGCACAGATGAGTTGAACTTACTATAATATTATAGACATTTGAAAATATTTTTGTTTATAACCTCAAATAGCTCAGGGTATACTTGGTACACTTTATTATGGGAGATTTGATCCACCTGACTCAAGTGTCCACTACCTTTTTTTTTCAATTCATTGCAGAACAATATCCCAAGAGCCTGCAAAATCAGAGAAGGTGCCCGAAAAATGGTGCTAGAGAACGAAAATAAAGCTAGACCCCCTTAAAGTTGCACAGCGAGCAATAGAACGAGCTAAGAGTAAGAGAATCAGAGTGGTCGACATAGCTCGCAGAAGCATGCGTCTTGAAATGGCAATGGGCTGGCCACATCTCTGAAGGATCCCCCTGTTAATCCCCCAGGATCAGGTCATCCAGACCGGGAGGATCAAGTCTTACGTATATACGGGACACATGGTACGATTCCTTATTATTGATTTAAGTCAAATAACTACTAAATTTAGATATTCATATCTTTGGCTCTTACAGCAATTATAAGCAAATAAATTTCACGTATTTTAGTACCAACGGTTTTTTAAACGGACACTCAATATAGAAATTAGGGATAAAAAACAAAAGGGGGGATCAAGTGTCCCCAGTTTCCCATATAATTTCCCAATTTTACATAATGTCTAAAACGATCATAAAGGCAGCCCCAAATTTTTAGATGAATGCATTTTATTACTTAAATTTTTATCGACCCGAAAGAAAAAAATATGCCAAATTAAAAAGAAAATACATCTATATTATTTGTTTTTCTTCGATCTTGAATAAGTAAAAGTATTAGCTTGACACAACAAAAATAAGCTCTAAAATACAACATTTCGTAGCTTTAAGGCGCGTGTTTTGTATGGTCAAGCTCGTTAGCCCTATGAACGGCCTTAATGTCATTGTATATATCTGTCGCTTTCTCATTGGGGTCTTCATAGAAATCAAGCAAACATGTGCGAAGCCGAATACCGTTAAATTAAATTCTGGACAGTAGAATCTTACAACTAGTTTTAGGAAATAACTTCACATTTCCGTGATTTGATGCATCGCTAAAAATACTGTAAGCGTTTGTTGCTAGATCAAGAAAAGCGGGATATTACGTGTCCCGCTCACACTCTGAGCGGGACTTCTTGATAAGGGTCTCAGAAACGGGACGTCCCGCGTATAGCGGGACGGTTGGCAACCCTAGTTACACGTGAAAAACGGGATGCTATGCTGGGCTCTTACCGACTAAAACCACGGGTCCGTTCAGCATGCGCACGAAAACACGCATGACACTATAAGCACACTAAGTCCTCAAATGTACCAGGACGGACGGACGGGTGAATGGACAACAAAGTGATCCTATAAGGGTTCTGTGTTTTCCTTCTACGGTACGGAACCATTAAAACGAAGGCGAAGGGAATGGGCGGAGGGAAGTATAAGACCTTATCTAGGTGTCGGGATCCTGCCTATCGCAATCGATTCGTCAGATTCTCATTTGGTTGGCAATGCCTACTCTCTGAGCGATAGGCCAGTCTTGTCGTCATGAGAGGCTTTCACCAGGCACTTTGCAATATCCTTTTATAGAGAACGCGAACCTAACAACATAAACTATCGTCCTAAAACGTAGGTAGAACATTGTATCTCGATAGCCAAGTCAATCTTCTATAACCACGTTAGGCAGCGTGCAACGTCATAATAGTGACTCGGCGTTTAGGATGACGTTTTACGCAGCCTTTGCCGTTTAGGAGATCATAGCCTTAGGGGTCAAAGCATATCCTCTAGCACGGGAGAAGGCGTAAGTTCGGGTTCCACGAAGCAATGAAATTTTTTCAACATTGAAATTATAACTACATTAAAGTTTGTTGTATTTGTGTGTTGAGTTGATACCTGAAATTTTATTAGAGAATACATACGACTGCCTCGGTGTGTTGCAGTGGTAAGGAGTGCTGAGATTACGATTTGTGATCAAGTCCTAAATCGGTTCAAATGTTTCGTTTCGTGTCTTGGGTCTTTTCTATGTATTGGTATCTATAATGTAAGGAGCATAAAGACATCGTGAGGAGCTCGCTTAGAACTTAACCAAAATCGTCAGTATGCTTCAGCATTCTGACCACCGTACCACCATGATACGCCTCTTCCGACCCCTTCAGAAAAGTTGTCATGATAATATTTACTTATGTAATCTACGCTACTAACCTGAACACTATTACACGAGAACCCATCCATATTGTTGAATATGTCCTCTACTATTTTTGCTCTTAAAGCAAACGACTGCAACACTTCAGATTTCTCTTTCATATACAGCTCATAGGATTCCTCCCCTAATGTTGGAGGTTTCACAACGCAATGCACCACAGCCTGCCCTAAAGTATTAGGACTATGTCTGGCACCAACACTTTTATAAAAGTTTTTTTTTACTTCAGGATCCATATTGATAACCTCGATCCATCCCCCACGAAAGCCACACTCTCCCATATAACCTTTTGAGGTCGACATCATAGATATCAACTCAACCTGATTATAAGGAGCTTCTATTTCCGTCAAAACCTTTTTAAAAGAGTAGAATTTCCCTTTGTATACGTTATGTTGATAAACTTCGTCAGCGCATATTAATAAAGAATGCTTGTAAGCGAATTTTATAATCGTCTCCATATTTTCCCTTGTTAGTATTTGACCTGTAGGATTGCCAGGATTAATAACAACTAGCACTCTAACTTTACAGCTTTTTGAACCATCTTCGTAAGACCTTTCAAGTTCATCCAGCGTCAACGCCCAATTATTTGACTCATCAAGATAGTAATGCACTTGAACCAAACCATATTCCGTCAAAGTTGCAGTGTATTGAGGATATTGGGGAATAGGAATCATGACTCCGGATTTTCTTCGACTTGTGTTATCGATGAATAGTTTCAAACAGCTTTTGATAGCTGCTGTAGCTCCAGGAGATAGATATACGTTGTTCCAATCAGCTTTGCAATTGTCCCGCTCTTCAATATAGTTGGCTACTGAGCGCCTGATGACTTCAATGCCTAAATGCGACGTGTAAGATCCAACAGAGTATCCGTAGCAGCCATTTAATATTTCTGTTGCCCTGCTTTTCACATCCTTAGGAAGATATTCTATATTTTCTATGAATTCTGGACAGGATACGCACGCGACAACTTGTCTGATAAAAGATATAGGGCTTTGTCCTAAAGCATGGCAGTCACCTATGTTTGCTTTGATGACAAATTTGAAAGGCTTTTCTACGCATTCTTCTAGATCCTTCTCTATTTGTACGAGTCGTCTATATAACGGTCCGTATATGCCGTATTCTAATTGTATTATAGCAGGGTTTAAAGTTCTTATCGTGACTGCCTTCTGGTACTTAAACTTTTGCACTTGATCCATAACCACAATAACAATTCTGTAAAATAAAAACACAAAATATCATATTCTGCTGGGATTTATTCCAAAAAAAAAGAGTTATTAACTCAGCGCTAATCTTCGAAACTACAGATTCGAATTTGCACAAATTGGAAACTACAATATCCATGTGCTTTAAATTAATACATAAATACATATCGTCACGTCGTTATCCCCGAATGGGTAGGTAGTAGTATACGCCCACATTTCACATTATAGTTTTATGTGCCAGGTAATATGTGGTGAGCCGCAGCTCTTGCCTTCAACTTGGCTTAACGATTGTCAAATTATACACTGTCAAATATGAATGTCGTGTCCATCGTTACAAAATATATAGTTGAATTGAATTAGAATTATCTACAAAGTTGAGACCGAATGTGCAAAATAGTGATCGGGAGTGTACCTACATATATAAATTACAACCTCAAATGTTATCTCCGACATCGGCTGTTATTATTCAAGGATTTATGTACTGATTGTTAACTCTATTAACGGATATATATTAAAATACCAGAAAACAGAATGCCTTTACTTATAATGCATTAGCCCAAAATACCCGAATTCGAAATAACTTAATATTCAAAATACCTTAATTCAGTACACCTTATCGTACAATGTCTAAATTTAAAAGACATATAAATATTATATCAGAATTCAAATTATTCAAAATTAAAATTTGCAATTATCCTTAAATTAAAATACCAAAAATAGAATACAATGTGTCACTCTCATAACTGCGTAAAATGTAACACACATAATTATACCTATAATAAGACCAAAATTCAAGGAACAATAATTATACAACTTTGTGTGTATGTCACCGGAAAATAACAAGACTCGTAAGTTGATAAATTTTCTAGGTAGTTGATCAACTCTCGGAAAATAATAAACGGCAGTTGAAATGTATTACCTATTTATTTAACGTATATATTTTAGTAAATTGATTAATTTACGGCGTCTTACCGTTAAATAATCCAACGAAGGCGAGGTGTATGTTGATTGGTTGAACGACTTACGTGAATACTTTGATGCAGATTTACAAAAGTATCTACTAAAGTGGGCTAACGAAAAAAAAAATAACCACGAAGGCTAATGCCCGCCTTCCACTGCGAGCGAGTCGGACCCATTACGGACTCCGCTATACTCGTAACGACGATTTTCATACATGTCCTTCCACCAAAGCGGACATGACATGTCATGTATCGAAAATCATCGTTACGAATATAGCGGAGTCCGTAATGGGTCCGACTCGCTCGCAGTGGAAGGCGTGCATAACCGATGTGCCACGCATCGCGGTCTTAGCGAATTGCGGGGCGGCGAGCGAAATGGCCGCCATGGCGGAGGTGGACGTACTCAGAACGTGTCAAAACCATAGAGTTAGGATGAATTCCTAATGGGCTAGCGACACGGTCAATAATATTGAGTCAAGTCTGATATTTATAAATGAAAGTTCCTTCAGTGTGCGTGATTTCTTTGCATGTATGTGTGTGCATCGACGTGTATGTACACAAGGTGTTGACAAGGCATGACAAGCGCAGTTACACCGGGAACACCCAAAAAATCCGAATTATGTTTTTCCGAATTTCAATATTCCGATGTTCAAAATTCCGAAGATTATAATTCCTAAGAAACAAAGCTCCGAATATTCAAAAGGATATTCATTTATCCGAAAGTCAAGTACGAATTTTTATTTTTCCTAATTTCATTAGTACGAATAATCAAAAGACCGGACTGTTATTTTCCCAAAAAACATTATTCAGAATTTCAAATATCCGAAAATTCACTGTAAATTTTTTTAAATAAAGTACGGTCAACTCTAACTACCGAAGATATTATTTACAAGTGAGTGGAAGGCAAACGACAAAACAACAAAAATAATCACGATGGCTAAGGCCGGAGCTCCGCTCATCTTTGCTTTTGCTTAGTCTTCTAATCTAACCTATCCGAGTCGAGGTGTTAACCATAATAAGTGAATGGTTAACACCCCGACTCAGAGTACCCCGATTCCGATAGGTTAGGTTAGAAGGTTAAGCGGGAGCGAAGCGGAGCGGAGCTCCGCTTCGCGGAGTTTAGTTTAGTTTAGCCTTCGTGGTTATTTTTTTGTTTTGTCGTTTGCCTTCCACTCACTTGGAAATAATATTTTCGGTTGTTAGATTTGACTATACTTTATTAAAAAAACGGGTGGAATCGGGAACATAAATAATCGTCGTTAATGATCAGTTTTCGAGTTAAAACGGGAACGGGTGGAAACGACATTCACCCTTCGTATTTATGATATTTCGGATTTTTGATAATCGCTGTTCGTATTTATAATATGGCGGATTTTTAATGATTCGGAATTGAACGGTTCGGTTTCTTGAAATTCGGCATTCTGACAGTCGGAATTGTAAACATTTGGAGTTTTAAAATTATGACTGTTAATAAAAAGGATTTATGAAATATCGGATTTTTTACTTTCGGGATTTCGAATCATTCGGACTTATGAAATTCGTGATTGTGACTTTCGGAATTAAGTTTTTCGTATTAATGTAGTGTACCCCAGTTAGACCATGTATCGGGCCCATAATGGGCTCCCAGCACTTGACAAGTCTGATAATATGAATGAAATCAACTTCAGTGAGCGTGATTTCTTTACGCGTGATATTGACGATATATTATATTTATTTGCATTAGGTTGAAACGTGAAAGGTTATAGACACATTTTTACTACTTAATAAAATGGACTCGCGAATATGCGTGACGAGATGGGAGTGTGTGATTTAAGTCACTTCAATATGGGCATGTATAGTCGATAGAGATGTCAACCTTTGAGGAAGTAATATAACTGAACGGATTATAACAACTCATTACATAGGCATAGGCTGCCTCTGTGGCGCAGTCGGTAGTGATACCACCTGCGGCGCTGGAGGTCGTGGGTTCGACTCCCACCGGAGACAAATATTTGTGTGACCCATAAATGATTGTCTCAAGAGTCTGGGTGTTTCTATGTATAATATGTATGTATTTAATTAAAAAGTATATGAGTATTACTATCCGTGGTCTGATACCCATAACACGAGCAGGTTATTCCTAGCTTACTTTGGGATCAGATAGCGTTGTGTGAAATGTTCGTGAATATTATTGTTATTTATTATTACTTGTCAAATAACTACCTACTAATGCGAGCGGAGCTGTAGATTTTATTTTTAAACCATGTGATTGGCTTAAAATCCACAGCTCCGCTCCGTTTCCCTCCCACACGGTACTCCGCACCGTGATTGGTGAATCGCTGCACAGCTCCGCTCCGCTCCACCTAAGTGGAATCGCACCTTTATAGTCTGTTCACGGTTATTTTACATCTGACAGCTTCTCATTGTACGATTTTCTGTGTACATATCGTTGTCGCCCTATGAGTGCCAGCGTTTTACCCAGCCACAGCCCATTTTACCGAATATAAGTGGAGATTTTAACATCTAACCGTAAGCACAAAGTGTTATGTTTTTAATGTCATAAATAGTCATAATATGCTTAACTTAACTAAAACAGTGTTTCTTTTATTATACGATTGTATGGGTGTTACTTTTATATTTATTAATATCGGAAAAGAACATTCAGTAACATCACAAACGAAGGCAAAGTGGTTGGTTCCACAAAGTTCCATATCTCAAATAATGGCCACGCCCTAAAAACACCAGCAAAAGATGAAAGTAACTTTCGACTAAAGTAAAGTACATGGGAGAAACAAAAAACTTATTTGAGAACACACATATCAAAGTAGGCAACGCAAAGGTTGAGTGATATAATCCCATGACATTAAGATCTCTAAAAACTAGAGACTGGATATGCCGACGCATTCCACCAATTACTATGACAAATCAATTACAGTTAAAGCCATTCAGCCTTTGGAATGCATTGCCCCTTGAATATTAAACAGACTCAAACACTGAATTCATTTAAAAACCTAGTTAAAATCATTTTCTGCCTACTTATCAATGAAACCTATGAATTATTTTCTATTCTACTATGTATGTCTATTCAATTCTAAATGTATGTATCTATTGTTTTATTTAAATACTTTATTTTAGACGACTACACCGCGTTGCTTAGTTGCACGTATCATTTATGTCCATCCAAAGGTTGCCTGGAAGAAATCGGCTTAAGCAATAAGGCCGCCCAATGTACATTTGATTATTTTCTTATGAATTGTGCTTGCAATAGATTTTTTTTTGTAACAATATCGGTGTACAATAAAGAATTATCTATCTATCTATCTATATTAACTGTCAACGGACGAAGTATAGAAACAAACCCACGAGCCACGTCGCTAGCTACCTACCTACTTATTAGAGACAGACTCAATACTTGTCAACTTCATATATGGGAACTTATGGGCAAGTACTTACGTACTATATTTTTATGTTAACATACTAAAGTAGGTGTAAATTTTTTATGTTAACATCCATATGGTCACGCCTTTATCGCCGAAGGGGTAGGCAGAGGCATATTATATGCACGCATTTTACCTTTTTAGAATTTGTCGTGGTGGTGAACCGATGTTGTGTTGAGATGGACAGGCGCCGGTTGTGACTGCCTGCTTGGCTTAACGACTGTCATTTTACTGGCAACCACTACATTTTATGTTAACAATTAAAATTAATACTAGCTGACCCTCGCAATTTCGTTTAGAGATAAAGCCCGTCGCGACACTGGGGCCGTCCCCGAGTGGAGACGAGGAGACAAAGGACGACAAAATTCCAAAGTCCAAAAGTCCGAAACTCCTAAAGTCCAAAGTCCAAAGTTCAAAGTCCGAAAGTCCAAAACTCCAAAGTCCAAAAAATTTTAGCCTTAGGAACTTAGGCCATTTAAGAAAGTACTATTTATTCAAATCGACCGTGGTGGGGACGAGAAAAAGATGGCGCGTAACGAAAAAATGTGTCGCGTAACCCAAAAAAATGTGACGGAAGATTCACTTCAAAAAATTGTTGAAGTTTTTCAATCCAACGGAATGTCAAGTTGGCATTAATTCAGAAAAAAAAATCAAGTCATGGAAATTAAGGGAAAAATTTAAATTTTGGCGAATTACTCATTAATTTTTTAAAATAACATTTCATTCATATAAATGCGTCGTTGATGCAAGGGCGTAATATTAAATTGTCTTGAAGAAATTTTGTAGCAGACTAACCCGTGACTGGACCGATATACAACTATTTCAAAATTTTATTCTCAATTTCTTGCTCCCGAAAAGCGGTGGAACATTTGTGAAGCGTACCTTTAGACTATTTGTCTCAAACCAAAAAGTGCTATTCACTGCGTGATTCCTCGAGAGTATTGAATTAATCGCATTCTTATTAAATTCATATAAAAATGAGATTGGCGGAATAATATTTCAATCAATCAATCAATTTAGCCTATAGCAGTCCACACTGCTGGACATAGGCCTCTCTTAAATTTATTTCCAGTCATCATATTATTCAGCCATATACTGGGTGTAACAAAATTACCTCTCCAAATTTCGTCACGTGACGTGGCATCAGTCAAGAAACATTACAAAAATGAAGAAAAAAAGTCACATGAATACTTTAACCGTAAAGCCGTTTTAAAGGTCCTATAAATTTTCATTTTCACCCTTTCTATCGCTACTGAGCGGCAGTAGAAAGCGACAACGACAGCCAGACGGGTGCTCTGTGTTTGTTTTGCCACGGGGACCATGTTACCTCGAATTGCCGCGGTAAAAAATGAATTCTTAATGTGCAACAAAAAAATTAAAAAAATTACCCCCCTTTTTTATTAAATATTTGTATTTGATTTCCGATGTCAAGTCATCTCATGAAATTTGGAGAGGTAGTTTTGTTACACCCAGTATATACATTATCTCACACTTAATATTTAGAAAATAGCAACTATGTATTTTTTCATTTTGCCTGATGATATGTACTAACATTATTTTGGTTATTATCTCTGTGCTGTAAATTTTCATTTGAGATGAGTCTGGGGCCGGTCTACTTAATGTGAAATGAAGATATTTTATGAAATAAGATATGACATATCATGTGAGTAACCAAAGCCGGTCTATATTAACATAAAAATTAAAAAATCAATATTTTTTCAACCCTGAGTTCGTCCCTTTACACCGCTGTCTATGCCGCGGATTCGCTGGAGCGGCGGGTCGTGGCATGCTTCATACAACTCAGTACATTTGATCGTTTGCTGCGAAATCATTTAAGTTACTGTATTGACAATTTCTTAACTAATTTGACTGATGCATGCATAGTACATTATGCAGTGGACCATAATGGTCTAGCCGATGGACATGCTGGCCTAAAGATAAACACCATTCATGACATAAAAAACAGGAATGGATGTACTGACAAACCTTTAAATGTATATAAACGTAATTTTAATTGTAGAAATAAAAATGCTTTTCGAAATGCCCTGGTCGATAATAACATTAATGACACTGCAGGTATAAACAGCTTTTTAAGTAAATTCTAGGCAATCTTCAATAAAAATTTCAAAATGAAAAAAAATCTGTTAAAAAAAAGAAGTGAGACTGAAAAAAAATTTTTCAATAAAAAATACAACCGACTTCCAAGAAATACTGAAAAATAAAATTTACTTAGCACAAAGTAATATGTATTTTGATTTATCTGATTTTTTATTCAATATCATATTGAAGTCGGCGCCAAGTAAATTCATAGGCTTAGGGAGGTATTATTCATAGCACCAACTTCAATATTTCATTTTTATATTTTTTTTTTTATTTATTTCCGCAAAATCTCCAGTGTGGCTTTGCCGGCCTTTTTGTCATCTGTACATGCCACGTCACCACTCGTAGGTAAAATCCTAAGCAATTGTCTTACTAACTATGAGATGGCTGGCTGTACAGATGCCAAGGATGCTTGGCTTATGGCTTGCCCAGGTCAAAATTTTCCGATTCATCCAAATTCTCAACGGAGCTGGGACGACGCAATTTCAAAATTAACTTTTGACACGTTTTTAAACGCCAGCTTAGGCCCAGATCGTGCTAGACTATTAGCGCTCAGCAAAAAGGAATCCGGTGATTGGCTGAATGCTTTTCCAACTGCTAACACCGGAACCTTTCTTGAACCGGACACTTTAAGAATGGCAGTTGGCTTGAGACTTGGCGTCCCGCTCTGCGCCTCACACCGTTGCCCCTGTGGTGTTACCGTTGACTCTATGGGACACCATGGACTATCCTGCTTGAAGAGCGCAGGCCGCTTCTCTCGCCACGCTGCGCTTAACGATATCATTCGCCGTGCTCTTGCCACCGTCGGTGTGCCCGCTCTCTTAGAGCCAAATGGCATTTTTAGGGACGATGGCAAGAGACCGGATGGGATGACCTTAATTCCGTGGGAGATGGGTCGGGTGCTAGTCTGGGATGCCACTTGTGTAGACACTTTGGCCCCGTCCCATCTGCCTAGAACAAAAGAAAAAGCCAGCGCAGCAGCGGAAGCGGCAGAATATAAAAAAATAAATAAGTATAAGGGTCTCGGCTCGTCGTACAATTTTATTCCAGTCGGTGTCGAGACCCTAGGTCCATGGGGTCCCAATGCGCATAATTTTTTTAAAATTTTGAAGAAGCGTCTTGTGGATTCAACTGGTGACCTAAGGGCTGGCAGTTATTTCTCCCAACGAATAGGCATCGCCGTTCAAAGGGGGAATGCTGCCAGTCTTTTGGGCACAATGCCACGGGGGCCCTATTTAGATTTAGTTTAGTTAGATTTATTCATATTGTAAATAGTTATTATGCTTTATTGTAACATTTGTCTCATTAATAAATAAATAACTTCAATATTATATTGAATAAAATCTCTTGGAAGTCGGTTGTATTTTTTATTGAAAAATTTTTTTTCATTATTTTAAGTGACGGGTGAACCGAAAAATATATCTATCTAGGTGAAAGTTCTCATCAATACAAATTAATCAAGCCCCAACACAAGGTAGCTGCTGTAAATCGTTAAGGAATTCCCTCGAATCTCTTTTGGTTCCATCATCAGATCGACTCCAGACCTTTATTAATGGTAGTACATTAAAGCACTGAATTAAAAAGTTAACAAACGCACTAGTTGGACCTATAATTTTCGGTGGTTGCCCTCGATTTCTCCAGGATCCCATCATCAGAACCTAACCTGGTTATAATGGGACCACCTCAGAAGTAAACCCTATTCAACAAAAAAAAATTGAAATCCGTCTATAATTGACGGTGAACATACATAAAACATTTCTTTTTTTTTTTGAAGTTGGATCTATCAATCTAGGTGTAAAGTTCTCATCAATACAAATCAATCAAGCTCAAACACTGCTGTAAATTGTTTAGGAATGCCCTCGACTGTCTTTCGACTCTATCATCAGATCGACGCCATACCTTCATTAAAGTGTAGAACATTAAAGCACTTAATTAAAAAGTTAACAAGCACACTAGTTGTCCCTACAATTTTCGGTGGTTGCCCTCGTTTTCTCCTGGATCCCTTCATCAGATCCTGACCTGGTGAAAATGGGACCACCTCAGAAGTAACCCCTATTAAACAAAAAAAAATTTTTGAAATCCGTCTATAATTGACGGAATTATCGCTTGACATACATAAAAAAAATACATACAGACGAATTGAGAACCTCCTCCTTTTTGTGAAGTCGGTTAAAAATTGGGTAACCAAAGGGATTAAAGTTTCCAGTAAAATGAAGCGCGTATTGTGTGTAGATAAAACAAACAATTGTGATGCATCATTAATTCTATATAAAAACTCCTACATAAAACTTTACAGGAATGTCATAATTACAGCAAAAAAGTTAGCAGTACAATCTGCTTTAAAAAATTCTGATAACATTGGTAAAGAGGCGTGGAATATAGTCAATAGGCATCGAAATAAAAGGCGTGAGGAACGAAATCGTTTTCAGTTACATAGTGAGAATAAGTACATTTCACACACACAGATCCTACGCAAATTGTAAATATCTTTGCTACACATTTTAACTTTGTCGATACAAGTACCTCGCAAGAAAGTAATACGGCGATGGAATATCTATATAGCCACTCAAAGAGAGTGGAAAGTGACATAAAAATTTCATCCCATTACACCCCAGGGTACCGATTCTCGCTTCACACGACATGAATGCGTGGACGGAAATCGGCGGGTGACACCTCGCCTGTCTCATATTTAGGAACGGCGCGGCGCCGCGGCGAACATGAGACGGACGACGTTTCACCTGTAAATTTGCGTCCACGCATTCACGTCGTTGTGTTCGAGAATCGGCGCCCAGGAAGTTAACAATGTGGTTCGTAAAATGAAATCAAAACTATCTTGTGGTTATGATGAGGTGCCTGTAACTGTAATCAAAGACAATATTGATATACTAGCAGAACCCTTGAGTAATTTCTACAATAAACGTAAAGGGTGTCTCAATAAGAGTGCACTTTTTAAATTTAGTGCTATTTTTTTTGTGCAAGTGGCGACTCTGAGATTTGACAGCTTACACATTTATTTGTTCCGATTAATAAAAATGGAGCGCTTTTCGAAAGAACAACGCGTAATAATTGTGAAAACTTATTACAAAATTTTGGAAAGTTATGCTGAGACCGCTCGCAAACTACGAATAAGTTTCAGTCGAGAAAGTGCACCTAATGTGTGAACCATTCGAAGAGTTCTCAAAAAAAAAATGAAGAAACTGGGTCGGTAATGGACAGTAAGACTCCTGTGCTTCCGTTGTGTGCGGACGGCATGTGGTTTCAGCAAGACGGCGCGGCGCCACCTGCTACACCGCGCATGAAACAATCCATTGCAGCAACGATTGCCGGAAAAAATATCTCAATAAACTCTGATGTGAACTGGCCACCAAGATTTAACGCCGTGCGATTTTTTTCTTTGGGGTTTTCTCTAACCGCAGGTTTAAGCTAATAAACCAGAAACAATACCTAAGCTCAAATCCGAGATCCAACGAGTCATCGGTGCGAAACAGCCTCATCTCTGTGAAAAAGTCATGAAAATTTTCATGAATAGAGTAATGGCCTGTCATCAGAGCCGTGGAGGCCATTTGACGGATATTTTGTTCCATACTTAATCGAAACATGTCTTTTTGACAATTCAATAAAAAAATCACAACTCTCTCAAAAAAATACGTTTTTTTTATTAAAATGAAAAAGTGCACTCTTACTGAGACACCCATTATATCTAAAGGCATTTTTCCAGATCAATTAAAAATGGCAAAAATTATTCCCATTCATAAGAAAGGGTCTAAAACTGATCCCAAAATGTATCGACCAATTTCGTTATTACCAACTAAGTCAAAAATATTTGAGACATTATTAAAACGGCGGCTACTCAGACATTTAAAAACTTAAATCATGTTTTTAATAAACGACAATTTGGTTATTTAAGAAAGGTCAACAATAAAATGAAGGTGAATGTTAATAAGACCAACTTAATACTGTTTCAAACAACGACAAAAAATAATAACGCCATATATGGCACGATGAATGGTAATAGAGTGGATACAGTTAGAGTGGCTAAATTCTTGGGAGTACGAATAGATTAAAAAATGAACTGTCCAGTATAGAAGGTGCAATAAGCTCAGCATGTTATGTGCTTAGAAGTTTGAGAGACATTCTAAAAATGGATTTGCTTAAAGCAGTCTATCACTGCTTAGTTGAATCGAAGTTGAGATATAGCATTATTACATGGGCAGGCAGCTACAATTATAATGTAGAGAAAGCTTTTGTAGCTCAAAAAAGGGCAATTAGAACAATAGTCCGAATAAAGCAGCAAGAATCCTGTAAGCCTCACTTTAAAAGGCTGAATATTTTGACAGTGCCCAGTCTATGTTTTAATTGTTTTGTGCAATTTCACAAAAAATTGTTCACGAATTTGAAAGCGCAGATGAGAAACAAATAAGAGAGAACTCGCGAAGGAAAGACTTCTGCTCAAAAATACTTCCAACCTTGGAAGTGGTAAAACACAGCTCGTACTATTCATCAGTAAAGTTGTTCAACAAACTGCCACAAGAGTTGAAAAGCATCCTTTACAGAACCCAAGAATTTAAGAATAAAGTAAAGAACTATCTGATGGAAAGATGCTTGTATTCAGTAGATGAGTTGTGAATTAGTCATTTTTTATTTGCATTTTAATTTAATACTTACTTTAATATACTTTATTGAGATTCAGTATAACAATGTTCATAACAAATACAACTCTGATCTTCACACTAGGATACCCTGTGTCGTGAAGATCAGTCTCTTTCGCTAGACATAATAAAATTCTAAACATTTTTTTTTTTTTTTTTTTTTTAACGAATTATAAGTGAGGATAAGCCTTTAATTATAGTTGGTGTGTCCAGGTATGTGTTTGCATATGAAACTGTGTTATGTGTGTGTGTGTGTGTGTGTGTGTGTGTGTTTTATGGAAGAATTTCTTCAGTAGTTCTATAATTCAAGCCCAATAGCCAATCATTGATTCGCGTTTTGCAGATATTTCTTGTAATCCCAAGTAGATTCAATCTTTCATTTATCTTTGAATCCAGATATGGTCCCATCCATTCGAATGCTCTCCGTCCAAAAACAAGTCTACATGTACGCTTCCTCCATACCGGTCTTCTTCTAGAGCGTCTATCAGTTATAATGGTAGTATGTGCTATTTTATGAAAACGCAAAATGACATTCTGAATGTATAGCTGTCGTACAGTTAGCATCCGCGACTCTTGGTACAATAGGGATGTTCGGTACCTGATTTTTCTATTGTACATGACTTTAAGTATTGCTCGCTGTGCTCGCTCTACCCTGATCATGTAACATTTCTTGGCCGTCCCCCAAGAGACGACACAATACATTAATATAGACTGACACAGCGAGTAGTATGTCGTATGCAAGAGATTCATGTCAGCTACTGATCTCAATTTCCTGAAAATGTGAAGCATATTTCTTGCACGTGAAGTCAAGCTTTGACATTGCTCACTCCATGTCAGATGCCGGTCAATAACAACACCTAGGTACTTTATACTGCTTACTTTATCAAACGGGACACAGTTGCAAGGGCTTCCAGTGTGACAGGTGTGTAGCCTGACTTTAAAGTTTTTTGGAGGCCTTGTTCTTTTGGTAACACTGAAGTTTAACATTTTAGTTTTCTCAGTGTTCAAGGTCAATAAATTACAGCTGAGCCAGTCAGAGACAGTTCGCATACCCTTTTCAGCGTATCTACGTACATCATTCCATGTATTACCATGAAAGATGATTGCAGTGTCGTCTGCATATGCAAAAATTTTTGAGTTTTTTAGATCAATTGTACATAGTCCATTTATATATACGAGAAAGAGTGTGGGTCCAAGGACACTACCCTGGGGTACTCCATAGTCTACAGTAGCAACAGGACTTTGGTAATCACCGAGACAGACCTTTTGTACTCGTTTAGTAAGGTATGAACTAAACCAGTCCAGAGCAGTGCCCCTGATGCCCACATGTTCTAGTTTCCGTAACAGAATAGGTCTGGATACGGTGTCGAAAGCCTTGGCTAGGTCAAGAAAGATACCCCCACACTTCACTCCGCTATCTAATTTGGTGACTACAAAGTCAACTAAGCTTGTGACAGCATCCTCCGTTGACCTGCCATTGCGAAAGCCAAACTGTGAGTTCGAAAGAAAGTTCTTGCTTTCTAAATAATGCAGCAATCTCTTGTTTATCAATTTCTCCAGTATTTTAGACACCGATGTCAGCAATGATATGGGTCGGTAATTAGACGGCATAGAAGTGTCTCCTGCCTTGTGAATAGGACATATGTTGGCAAATTTTAATTTGTCTGGAACTGTACCCGTTAACATACTCAAATTGCATATGTGCGTTATAGGTGCAGTTAAATATTTTTGGCCTGCTTTGATGATACGGTTAGTTATGCCATCCCAACCCGCTGCTGAGTGACTTTTTAAAGACCTTATTATGCTGGCAACTTCAGAATCATCTGTAGGCATTAAGAAGAATGAATCGCGTGTGTCAACATTTATCTTGTTGAGCTTTGGAACCATTTTGACCAAGTTTGCTTCTGTAGTATTTAGTTTTTGAATGGTATTTTTAGCAAGTTGCTCTCCTACACCAGCGAAGTATCGATTTACTTCATCGAGAGAGGTGACCGGATTCTGATGCTTGATAAGTAAGTCATAGTTTTTAGTTGCCTTTTGTCCTATGTCACAAATATTCTTAACCGCTGACCAAGTCTTTTTACTGTCTCCCTTAGCATGTTCTAATAGTTTTTTGCCATAATCATTTTTAAGATTTTGTATTATGTTATTACAGTAATTTCTGTAGGTTTTATAGCGTTGTTGTATCCTGACATCATTTCTATTCTCCAGCTTTCGAGCTTCAGAGTGTAAAGAATCTCTCCTTCGTACACATTTCAGTAGATTCTTGGTCATCCATGGTTTTCGTATGGTTTTTGAATTTTTAATAGTTACTTTTTGAGAGTGATTCTTTACATTTTGGCTCAACTTATTTGTAAAATCATCTAATGCTTCTGTGACATCGTTATGCTGAAGAACACTGCCCCAGTCTATATCTTTCTCGATCTCGTTTATCAGATTAACAAAGTCAACTTTAACCTGTCGTTTCATACTATTACCGGTGTGCGTCTTTCGAATAGAGTTTGGAAAGTCAGTGCCTATTATTACTGTATCGTGATCAGTCAATCTGCTTTCACAAACTATTACTCTCGTAGGTTGCGTGGTTTTCATCATGGCATGATCAATGCATGTGCGATCATGCGTTATGTATTGGTGACCCGGGTAATAGCCATGATGCCCGGTTGTATCAAGGTAGGAACTTGCCGCTTTTTTATCTTTTGGATTAATTTTGATATCTATGTTCAAATCCCCAGTCACGATGCAGGTCGCTGTTTTCAAAGTTTCCAGAACACGATCTAGTGACTCACAAAACCTCTTTACTTTGCGAAAAGAAGGAGATCTGTATATTGCCACAACTGATATATCAGATCCGACATAAACCAATAAACAATTGCCCTCGCTAAATGGTGGCTCCCTGATCGTTACATCGAGCTCTGATTTGTACAGTATAGCAAGTCCGTCATTCTGGTTTATATAGTCCTTTGAGTAGTGACACTTGTAACCGTTTAGTTTCACTTTGGGTGTAGTTTCACTCAACCTACATTCAGTTAGCACTATGATGTCTGGAGAAAATTTAAGTCTTTTTAAGAAAATAGTGAAATTATCGAAATTTTTTTGTATGCTCCTTATATTTTGGTTTATAATCGTAAATTGATTTTGAGATCGTCCAAGATTTTTTGCACATAGTTCTGGCCGGGTAATTTTAACATTAGAAAAGATATTTGTGCTATCAATATCATGTACATATAACATCATGAAGGCTAGCCATTTGTAAATATGTATAGAAGTAGGACGCAGCTTGATTTTCCTTTTGTTATCTTAGACGAGTAAATGGAGATGCAAAGAAGGCAGGTATACTTTGTTTTACGTATTATTTTTGTGGCATATTTCATACGGTGCAGGTTTTTAAAAGTATTGTTAGGTGTAGACTCATAGTATAAACTTGGTATCAGGGCTATTTGACAATTTATTACAAGTAGCGATAGTGAATTATATTTAGGCAGTATAGTGTAAAAAATTATGTATATGTAAACAGTATTTTTGTATAACAATATTATGTATAACTTTAGCTTAGTGTTGGCAATAATTGTATCCCTGTATTTTACATTATAGTGTAGTTTTGAGTAAATGTATTTAAGTATGTATTTTAGATTATAATGTAGTTTGTTTTGGATATTTGTAAGCAGTAGTGACGTGTTGTAGTGTGTAATTTGTGGACACGAATATACAATGGTTATATAGCTAGTAACATGCATGTAAATTAGTAGACAAAGTAGTATTATCACGAAAAGGACACATAAGCAAAGAGCATTAGGATTGCTATTTCTCGGCGTGTGAACTACCCCGAAGTTGTTGGAGGGTGTTTTCGTTCTTGACAATAATATATTTCGCACCTTCTTGCTTTCGCAGATAAATCTGGCCATTGGTAATCCAACAAAAATCATACTTTTCCAGTCGAGCAAAGTCTCGGGCGAGAAAAAACAGTCGTTTAGATCTTCTTGTTAGGTACTCCGAAAAATAGATGGGTGTTGGGTCAGCTTCAAAACCAAGGTGAGCTGAGTCAATACGAGCAGATTTGTGTTCGTTGTTATACTGTTTGGTTTTTCTCAAAAAGTTATCCTTAATGAAAGTGTTTGTAAATTCTAAAATGATTGTCGAGGTTTTTGTGCCCTCTTTTGAAGGTAGGCGATAAACGTCCTGTATTTCCGCTTGTGGCGATTCAAATTTAAGCGACTTCATAAGTGTTGTGACTGTATTGAGAATATCGACCTTTCTTTTCTTTCTTCCTTTTTGGGACACCTCTCAACTCAACACAAGTTTTTCTCATTGCCCGCTCAAGACTCTCGCTCTGTTCATCTAACTCTGCCAATCGTACTTTGGTGGCATTTTGTTCTTTCTCCAATCCTTGTATTTTTTTTTCAAAGTCTTGTATTAAATCAGAGAGAGTAGTTAAGGACTTTTCTATCTCACGGTTGGATGATTTAATGTCGACATTTTGCTTTTTAATCTCTGTTACATTTTTTTCCAGGTTTTGTAATCTAGTATTAAGCGGTGTTATCATAGTGGTTAGCATTTCCAAAATTTCTTTCTTGAATTGATCGTATTTATCGGGTTCTGCATCATCTTCAAGACGTAACCGCTTAGAGTTAACTCTTTTAGTAAGGTTCGGGTCAGACGCAGAGAGACTTTTCGACGACACTGTTTCAGCCATCAGTAATAATTAGAGTATATTAATAGGTAAACTCACTCAGAAAGTCTCAATTAGTTTTAGTGTAGTCGGTCACAGGCGAACGCACGTAGCCGCTCCGCAGTGTAGATGATTCTCGTAGCGGCTGGTTTGTAGGATGCGACGTCACATTCGTAGGCGCAGTTGAAGCGTCGTGACTGCTACGCAGCGCGTAGTCGAGCGATGCAGGAGCAAGATGGCAGTATTGGTGCAACGGGCGGAGTGCGCTCACGCGATGACGCGGCGAAAACGCACGACACGAGCCGAGCGCGTGGTAAGGTTGCGACGCGGGAGTAGGATAGCTGTTATTTGTACTCGAGATGTATGCGAGCTGTTTATTGCCAGTGAATGCAATAATATTCCTTATGACCTAGCTACAACCGCGTTAGTGGTGTAATCGTTACCACCAAGAATACGGAACAACCGACGACACGTCCGACCTCTAAGCGCTCACGGACGAAAGAGGAATGGAATGTATCGAATGTCTGTCAATGACATATTTTTGGTAGTCCACTGATAGTCCATTGAAATGTTACAATTTAAGGACCGAATATTGCATTTATTTTTGGGACACGTGTGGGGGGTCAATAGAAGCTTAACCTCAAGTTTGTGGGGTCGCCACCCTTGTCCCCCGGCCGCAATCTTAAAAAGGGGTGATAACACTTTTCCCAATATGTCGGAAACTATGAGTCTTAGAAAAAAATTGTGAAATCATAATTTGTAGCAAATTGTTTTGCCTACAAATATGTTTAACAAATTTTTGCCCTAAATTAAAAATTAAAGAAGTTATAAACAAAAAATTGAAAATAAAATTATAAAAAAAATATTTTTTGCTCTGTGGCGATTTTTTTAATTTCTCTTAAAAGATCATCTAGAAGATTAGTCTGAGGTATTTTTTTTGTAAAATCTATAAAAAAAAGTTATAGAGCAAAAAAGAAAATTTTTATAAAAAATTTCTAAAAATTTTGTATAATTTTTTGTTAAGTTATATATACATTTGTAGGCAAAACAATATGCTACAAATTATGCCTCTACAATTTTTTTGTAAGTCTCATAGTTTCCGAAATATTGCGAAAAAAGTGTTTTTTTCACCCTTCTTTTCAAGATGGCGGCCGGGGGACAAGGGTGGCGACCCCACAAACTTGAGGTTAAGCTTCTATTGACCCCCCACACATGTCCCGAAAATAAAATTGCGTCCTCTGCAAAGCTCATGCTCATGTAACATTTCAATGGACTATGAATATAATTTTGGTAATACTGACTTTTATATTTGTTTTTAATTTTGTATAATTGACTTTACAATTTTAACTGATATTTTATCTTATATTGACGGATTTTTTTTAACTGACATTTTATTTTCATCCTAATTATAGTCTATTATGGAATTCTGGTGTTGTATGTAAAATTGTAACATATTGTGATTCTGAACTATTTGTTTGTTTTGACTATAATGAGGGTAGTAAAATTAAGGGCATATTACCTTCAAACCATACCTAGTGAGGAATGTGTTCGCTTTTTAATCTGAATGGGTAAGTGTAATTTTCAATGTTAAGAGAACTGTGTATTTTTTTATATAATCTGATGAAACCATAATTTCAGATTGGTACACTTTATATTTCAAACACAATGTACTACCCGTTCGCTCTAACTTTGCCGCTGGCGTAGAGGCGTATACCCGAATTGTTAATTATACGAAGTAAAATTGACAGTAGCTAATGTCACTTCGTCATAGAAAATACGCAACACTACATGAAGAAGTGACATTAGTTGCTGTCAATTTACTTCGTCTAATCAAAAAAAAAATTTTTCAATAAAAAATAAAACCGACTTCCAACAAATCCTGAAAAATAAAATTTACTTAGCACAAAGTAAAGTGTATTTTGATTTATCTGATTTTATTCAATATCATATTGAAGTCGGCGCCAAGTATACCCATAGGTTTATGTAGGTATTAGGTATTCATGGCACCAACTTCAATACTATAATGAATAAAATCTGATAAATCAAAATTCATTTTACTTTGTGCTAAGTAAATTTTATTTTTCAGGATTTGTTGGAAGTCGGTTTTATTTTTTATTGAAAAATTTTTTTTCATTATTTTAAGTGACGGGTGAACCGAAAAATATATCTATCTAGGTAAAAGTTTTCATCTATACAAATCAATCAAGCCCAAACACAAGGCAGCTGCTGTAAATCGTTAAGGATTTCCCTCGACTGTCTTTCGGTTCCATAATCAGATAGACTCCAGATATTCATTAAATTGTAGTACATTAAAGCACTGAATTAAAAAGTTAACAAATGCACTGGTTGTCCCTACAATTTTCAGTGGTTGCCCTCGATTTCTCCTGGATCCCATCATCAGATCCTGATCTGATTAAAATAGGACCACCTCAGAAGTAAACCCTATTCATGAAAGAAAATAATTGAAATCCGTTTATAATTGACGGAAATATCGGTGAACATACATAAAACATTGAGAACTTCCTTTTTTTTTTGAAGGCGGATCTATCAATCTAGGTGCAAAGTTCTCATCAATACAAATCAATCAAGCCCAAACACAAGGTAACTGCTGTAAATTGTTAAGGAATGCCCTCGACTGTCTTTCGACTCTATCATCAAGTCGACTCCAGACCTTCATTAAAGTGTAGAACATTAAAGCACTTAATTAAAAAGTTAACAAGTGCACTAGTTGTCCCTACAATTTTCGGTGTTTGCCCTCGTTTTCTCCTGGATCCCATCATCAGATCCTGTTCTGGTGAAAATGGGACCACCTCAGAAGTAAACCCTATTCAACAAAAAAATAAATTTTGAAATCCGTCTATAATTGACGGAAATATCGCTTGACATACATAAAAAAAAATACATACAGACGAATTGAGAACCTCCTCCTTTTTTTGAAGTCGGTTAAAAAATCGACTTTAGTTTAAAGCCGAGCGGCAAAGTTAGAGCGAACGAGCAGTACATTGTTTATGAATTAAATAAATAAATAAGAACTCAAAAACTAAAAACACCGATTTAAAAAATTCTTTTACAAATAAAAAGTTACATTATCACTGAATAACATACGCTTTATTTTATCCCCGCATTCCCACGGGAATGGAAACTACGCGGTTGAAACTTTAAGATAACCGCTAGTTTGACTGCCTCCGTGGCGCAGTCGGTAGTGGTGTAACCGCCTGTCGCGCTGGAGGTCCTGGGTTCGATTCCTAGGTCGGTCCAAATATTAGTGTGATCCACAAATGTTTGTTTCGGAGTTTGGGTATTTTATATCATAAAATATGTAGGTACCTATGAATATTATATAAGAACTAGCTGATGCCCGCAGCTTCGTCCGCGTAAAATTTGTTCCCGTTTCTGCTTCCCGTGGGAACTTGTTTCCAAGATAAAAAGTAGCCTATATGTTATTCCAGACTATAATGTATCTCTGTACAAAATTTCAGCCAGATCCGTTCACCCGTTTGAGCGTGAAAGAGTAACAAACATCCACACTCACTTTCGCATTTATAATATTAGTAAGATATGTCTAATGTCTATCAGTCGTCTACATCTCATAGCACAAGCTATTAGCTTAATTTGGGGTAGATGATGCTTTGTGAGTTTGTCCACAAATATTTATTTATTTAAATAGTTACAAAAATAAATGTCTATAATTACCAGATAAGTAGAAAGAAGCACAGGTACGCGGAAAGAGGTACAATTATAAACTGGTGTAAAAAGTCACACTGTCAGCGACTTTATCATTTACTTAGTCACGCTTCAGCGCGCAATTTACGCAATAAACTTGATGATTCATATTTATTGAATTGCATCGTGAAATGATTAGGGCTGTTTGATTGATTGATTATGAGGAAAGAGGGCAGGTAGGGTTTTATAGCCCTCCACCTCCCATGCTATTCCGTGCGGGCGCTAGGGCGGTACGGTTTGATCACAGGTCGTGTACGGTTTGACCACAGGGGGGATACGGTTTGACCACAGGGCGGAAACTTCATACAAATGATTCGTTTTCAATTCTGCCACCAACAATAAACAAGAAAGCCGTGAGATTGTTCTCACCAGACTTCCCCTCTCTAACACGTTTATTGTGAAAGTTCAATCCGATTGACATTGTCATTTTTGTTTTATTTCAAACTTTGAACAGATGATCCACGTGACCTAGTGACATAGTTTAATGCGACAGAGTTACAGACTACAGACAAAGTCGCGACATAAGCCCCTCTGCACTCTATTTCATACAGAGGGGCTAAAACACGTTATGATTGTAAAGAGCTTGAATGTGTGTGTCACCACTAAGGTTAGACAAACGTTCTCTCAAAATACCTTCCAACTATAATTACTGCTGTGGCGGGGGTGAGGAAGCTTGCTCAGAGGAGGGCAGGGAGTTGCCTATCTGTATGTAATCCTATTATATTATCTTTGGTTTGACATAGTCTTGTCTTTGGCCTCCATTACAGGCATGAGGACTGCAGGGAGTCTGCTCGATGGCCTTATTAAAACAGGCCCAAGAAGTGGAACCAACCCTCAAAGACGCGGGTTAGTACCCGAATTCATAGGTGAGGCCGCGGTAGTAACCTAAGTCTGCCGGGAACCGTGACACACATCCATCCGAGGACCTACCATCAAAATCAGTCAAAAATAATGTTTACGTATTATGTACACGTCCCGGATATAATGGCATCAAAATCAGTGAAAAATTATGTTTACGTCGAACGTCCTAAGTATACTGGTCGATTTCCAATGCAATAATATTGAAACCTAATGAATATTGCTTGGGTTATTCCGATCTGTCCCCCCGATTTGTCCCCTCGGGGGGACAGATAGGACAAAAAAGTTCGATCTGTCCCCCTTTTAGTCAGGAGGGGACAGCTCGAACCTTATTCACTAATCAACGGTTTCATATGTCCCCCTATTTGCGAAAGGGGGACAGATGAAACTACTTTTTTCCTGTTTGTCCCCAATAAAATATAATTAAGTAAGGAGGGGTCGTGTTGTGCACGGACTCAGTGTTCTGTAAACGATCACTGTAGTAAGCAACATTTACTGTGGCTGGTTATAGATTAGTGACCACTTTGTGACATTTATTTACTAGCGTTTCTGTGCTACGGACGTTTAACCATTGGTCCCAGTTGCTAGTAAAATGGCAGTCGTTAAGCCAAGTTGAAGGCCTCTATGGGCAGCTTGAAAAAATGTCCACAGCAGGCAGTCACAACATGCACCTGTTCATAATAATTCGGCAATGCTGCTCACCACCTATTACGTGGGACAAATCCTTAAAGGTGAATTGTGGGCTTATAATATGCCTCTGCCTACCCCTTCGGGGATAAAAGGCGTAATCAAATGTAATGTAAGTAATTTTTAACTTTAGCACACATTAAGTATTATATGAAACTTAACATATTATATATAAAAGGATAAAAGACAGACTCGGGTTTATGATCATCTGATTACTTCTAAATAAACTTTAAATAATAAAATATTCTCATAATTCTTCTCTTCGTAAATTTGTCACCTAACACCTCCTAAATGGCTGAACCTCCCCCCCCCCCCCGCCCGGGGGGATTTTCAGCCATTTAAGAGGATTATAGAAATTTTATTATAGAAGTTTTAGGTTTATATAAAATTTCGATTGTATATTTCGATGAGTCTCTGAATGGATTGAAATGAAATCCGTTATTTCAGACTATAATCTATTCTAGTCCCAACCGTCGCATTTGTAGTACCTACCCTTTAGATAGGTACTGTAAAGGCATAATAATATTATAACTTGAGTGAAAGTGTTAGTGTTACTATGTTGACAATTTGGAAGTTAATTATTGGATATTTATCAATAAACAGAAGAGTAAATTACGGAAATAGCTAAGTTTAATCATAGAATATTTTTGTCGCAATGAAGCTGTTTAAAGTTTGAAAAGTTATTTAAGAATCAGAATTATAAAAGATTACTTTATTTTTTTTTTACGTGAGGAAATCCTACATGGATGCTATGCCGGACTCCTACCGTCTAAAACCACACGATGCCCTACAACTGTCTACGGCCGGAAGTCCCGGGTAAGCCCTCGGAAGGATGTCCCAGGGCTCTCGGCAGACTTTGGCGAACACTTCAACCTCGCCTATGGGGTTCGGGTGCTATCCCGCGTCTGGGTAGTTGGTTCGGGTGTTAACCCGCTACTAGGGGAAGGGGGGGGGGGGATTTGGGTACTGTCCCACCACTATCACCACTATGAGGGGCAAAGAGATATTTGCCATCGTCTTGGCCTGCTTCTGTACGAACGGCGAGCAGCCAGCCCACCGTTTTCAGGCCCCCGGTCATGGAGGTCGGTAGTCTTGGGCGTATAGCAGCCTGCGACGACCCCGCCGCCGACTGCGGAACTCGGGAGGGAGATCCCTCTCACGGTCCTTCCCCGCCACCTCTTTTTGAAGCATAACTTGCTCGCAAAAAGATGCAGCGGCATCCCACTTGCTTCCGCTAGAGACCATAGCTTTCACCATGGTCTGCAGTGTGAGAACGTCGACGCCCAGGCCCACAACGAGGTCTCGGCGCTGTAGTGCCCATGCTGAGCACTCTACCAGAGTATGCAGCGCCGTGTCCTCGCTGCAGTCACCGCAGTGCTGACACTCGGGTGTTACCTCCCTATGTATGCGCCACAGATACTTACCAAAACACCCGTGTCCGGTAAGCATCTGTGACACCCGATAGGTGAGGCTTCCATGACGTCTCTCCAGCCACTCCTCCATGACCGGCTTTACCGCCTCAATAGTGGTGAGCCCCCATTTTGGTTGGTCAAGTCGTAACTTCCATGTTTCCATGAGCTCCTGGCGGAGCAGGGATCGCTGAGCCTCTATTTCTCTAGACTCAGGCCTGTGGTTCCGCTCCAGCGCCTCCTTGCGCCACTGATAAAGCGACGCAAGGGCTCTCGCTTCCAGGTCCCATGGAGGGGTCCCGGCTAGGAGACATGCCGCCTCGACAGAGATCGTGCGATACCCTCTAATCACCCTGACGGCCATTGCCTTCAGCGGGCTATGTAGTCTAGCCACATTGCGGGCGGGAAAAGAAGACTTGAAAACTGATTGTAACCTTCTACTGTGAACGACTTTTGATTGACAGAGATAATCTTATATTTTAATAATAACTTACTTGAGCTATGACAAAATATAAGACTGATTTTTATTATACCTTAATACCTATCGCGATTTATATGACTATGCTTTCTTTGATTAAGATTGTATTATTAAGGTTTTAAATTTTAAGTATGAAAAAAATGAATTAGTTTTGAGCAGGATCGCATACCGTGCGATACCTTAACCATTTGGCCATCGAAACCATTATTTTATCAATGTTATCTAATTATATGATTGAGTTAACATACTAATACTTTATTACCTACTATGATAATTAAAATAGGACTGTGATTAAATAATAGAGATATTATTATTGTTTGCACTTTTTATTGTAATTTAGTTGATTTTTGTATGATGTTAAGTAATTATGTTAGAGGACTGATTTTTATTTTTAGTTGAAAACTTGCTGTGATTCGTTGATAGAAATATTATTATTGTTTGCACTTTTTATTTGTAATTTGTTTGAATTTTAATCTACTATGATGATATGTATTGACTCTTAATATTTCTTTCATATTAGTAGAGTACACACTGCTACATTTATTATATTTCACTACTATTCATTATTTGGCCTTACTCTATCTTAAGAGCCAACTTATCACCTAACTTAACCCCTTCAGAAGTTAAGTCAGCGGCTGAGTACTGATTCAGTCTGAATCGGACTTATTAAATAACATTTTTACACAACTATAAACTATGAATTATATATTTGCAGAAAAATTGAGTAAGACTAAACGAAAATATATAATATATACAACTATGTTTTATTAATAGAGATAATATTGTTATTGTTTGTATTTTTTCGTGTAACAGTTGAATTATGACAAAATAGAAGGCTAATCGTTATTATACCTTAACACCTACTGTAAGTTATGCGACTGTCACTCTAGTCACAGACACTAAATGAGTAGTTCATTTAAATACAGATGATTGTACACCCAAATAACTAGTCCTTTATTTAATATGAGGATGTACTACTTGGAAATCAATATATTTATATGGAGGACAAACAGGGGGCCGAGTCTGCTATTTCAATCGCATCAGAATAGAATAGATATCGTAGCAAAATAGAAGCTCATCGGTACAATTTGACAGTTTTCGTATTCGCTAACTCGATAGCTTCTATCTTGTTTCTATTGAAGTGCGATTATGGTCGACCGATGGCCTCTCGATAGAATCGCCAGTGTATTTGACATTTATGCGTAGTCTGCTAATATTTGATGGGATTTGTTTTGGAAGTCGCGTAATTAATGTTTGACAGCTAGAAATAGAAAGTGCGAGGCTGGTTATTTTCGTTCGGTATACATACAATGGGTATTATTGTTTAAATTAATCAATTTGCAGATAAACTAAATAGAAGCAAGTTTACAATTTACATCAAAATGATGAAGATTGATTAATTGTAAGACATAGCCTAACATTTTATCCGAAGCAGACTTTATTTATTTCACTCATACATTGGATGGTCGTAGTGCTATAATAAGTCTCCAAAAAGTGAATTTAGAGCTGTGAGTGAGCCATTGTCGCAGGGTCAATGAACTTTATTAGTTATAGATACATAGATGGCAACTATTCCAAGTAGCCAACTCAACAAGATCAGCAAAATAGTATGAAGACATGTATGCAATTGACATGCATCTATTTTCTGTAAGTACTGTCCAATATTCTTTACAATCACTCATATCTAAAATACAAGTCACATTTCTAATACTTACAGTAGGTAGTTATTATTGTTTTAGTACATAGGTACTTACCTATGTACACTCAATTCCCAATATACTTACTTAATTGTTTTTTTACAGTTTTTATGAACATTTAAAATACCCAGTTTACCCGGGTGCACAGCATATTTTCACCGTTTCACCCACATAGCTCCTTTTCCCAAGGGAATATGGGCCTAAAATATAGCCTATGTTCACCGGGAAGAGTCTAGCTTCCCAACACTGAAAGAATTTATTAATCGGTCCAGAAGTTTTGGAGCCTATTCCGATGCAAACAAACAAACATCCTAATCTTTCCTCATACCTAATAATATTGGTATAGAGACTGCAGGTTTTAAATTATATAGGCATCCCTAATGACTTATATACCTATAAACTCTTAAGAAACTGAAAGAAGTCAGGTGTTAAATGGGAATATTAAAGTATACTTAGGTATAAATAAAAAATCAATCACTTTTTGAACTTTACTGTAGGGTACCATTCCAAGCAAACCCCACCTGTAAGTAGTGTTGATGGGAGTATGAGACTTCATTACTAATTGGTCAATATTCTAACAGATCATTTAAATTCTGAGTTTACAAACTTTCTTCCGGTTCCAAATTTAAAGTAACTAGCAAGTACCTAGTGCACCAGTACACCGACGGACAAGGACTGGGTTGGTTGGAGAGCAGCCCGATGATAGTCACATTCACATCTAACAATGCTGATACAAAACTGGTCAACTCACAGTGCTCCTAATACCCTAATAAATGTGATCCAGATCATCAAGCTTGGTGAAGATGATTAAGTCCTTACCATTTTATTTTAATTGCAGATGTTTGCTGCGAGTACATTCATTACATTATGGTCTCAAAATAGCAGGGAAGATTGTTAATGCATGTTGTGCATGGCATAACTGTGTTATAAAACATCTGTAGTACTTCCTATCTCTCCTTTAGAAGAAGAACGCACAATGGCCATGGAAACATGAGGTGGGTAAATAAGAGTTGACAAAATTGGTAAAATTATTTATTTAAATCAATGTTTGACACTTAAAATCACAGTCATTTAATATTTCTATCAGATAAATCTCATTTCCTTTTAACAACATCTTGAAATCACTTTTTAATCTTCAATCATGCAATTCACAAGCTTGCAATAGCTGAAATAAAACTAATTGTATTGTAATCTATTTCAGGATACTCGAGTTGAAAATTGAAGTGTTAACCCTGATCTTCAAGCAGCGTGGCTATTACAACAGTATTTTTGGCAAGATGAAGATAATGTAAAAACAATAATTGTAAAATATGAATATTAAAAATATTTTTCCATATTTCATCATTTTTAATGTTTCCAAATCCAAAATAAGCTATCAAATAACCCTATTACAGTCTACCACTATGCTCAGACCTAGGCCTTACCCAATTTCATTTTGTGGAGGTATTAATAGAAATATTGTTGTTGGACATTCTCACACAACACCGTCTAGCCCAAACTAAGCTATAAACTTGTGCTATGGGATCTAGACGCCTGATAGACATACTTATATTTCTATATACATACTTATTATAGATAAATTACACTCAGACACAACAAAGTAATATGATCATCACACAAAGAGATTTGTCCGGGGTGGGAATCGAACCCACAACCTCCAAATCCGTAGACAGAGAGTACCTGACTACACATTAGAGTTACAGTTAGTATGTGAGTTACATGTTAGTGGTTAGAGTAGTAACCACGAGGCCAGTCAAAACAACAAATTGACATTAGTCTAGCTCTAGTGTATTGGTCATTGGAATCGAAGGCATGGCTTCTCATCATGACAGGCTTGGATGGCCAAGATCTCTGTACATGCACATTACTCTTTCATAATCCAACATACTAGCTGTAGTTGACGGCTTTACCTGTGTCATACTATGAACCCATACATGCCAGTAAATACAAGATTTATTAAAATTATCACTGCTCAGCTTCCTTGAGTACCTATTAACAAAATGATAATAGCATATTTATTTTTACTATCCATCATATTATCTATCACACATGGGCACTAATAAAAGCTGTCTGTATTGAGATTGTTTGGCTATATCACATAGTTGCTGTGGAATACCATAATTTCACAATGATGAAATAACTTTTTAAGTCCGTTGAGTAGTTACGCTAGTGTTAATCAATTTAAAAACCAACTTTCATATGACAGAGTAGTTGTTTGTAGATAAAAACTTTCACTATTCACAATCTTGAGTTATCTTGAAGTTATTGCTTGAAGAGATTTTTTCTGTAAAGATGTATTTGTAGAAGACTTGAATAAACTGCTGTTATATATGTATATGAAAATATACAGTCTCCTGTGTTTATTCTATGAATTTTAGCATCCAAAGCCCTTTCTTCAAAATGAAATTCATTGCTGGACCAGTTTTTTACATTTGAGTTTTGTCTCAAATTTCTATAGGATATAGTTCTTCCAACCGCGTCTCGGCAACCGTGGGGTACCACCCGTTAGATGGATCGACGACCCTGGTAAAGGTCGTAGGCTGGGACTGAATGCAGAAGGCGCAGGACCATGAATTGTGGCGTAAATTGGCAAAGGCCTACGTCCAGCAGTGGACTGCGATAGGCTGATTTGATTGATAGTTCTTCTGGATAACACTGTCACTCTTTGCTTTAAAGCCGTTTATAAAGTTCACGTTTGTTTATAGGTAAAGTTCACAATTTTACATCGTAATTCTCTACAAAAGTCTCTTTTAAGTAATTTGTAAATAACCTAAAAAACACCTATTATTACTGACTGACAAGAGTCAAAACAAACAACCAAAATAAAGCCCTTGTCTCTGCTTTTGCGATTCTATTTATATTCTATCGATGTTCTATAGTGGCGATAGACAAGATTTACGCGACTAGCAGATTTAGGACCAATCGCTATAATATCGTAATAGAATCGCACTGGACCGGCTTTTTGATGGAAAATAGCAGACTCGGCCCCCAGGACAAACAGGGTTTCATCTGTCCCCATAATAGCGAAAGGGGGACAGATGAAACCACAGTAGAGTGCAAAAAGTTCGAGCTGTCCCCATATTAGTAAAATGGGGACAGATCAAACTTATTTTTCCTATCTGTCCCCCTGGGGAGACAAATCGAGGGGACAGATCGGAATAACCCGGGGTTTCGGGTGTGATCCCGTGCGTGAATCCCTCACTTCACGCTGCCGTCATGGATGTATGTATACTTATATGTAAACTTATTATAGATATATGACACCTAGACATAGAACAATTCAATGTGCTCTCTTTATGGCACCGAACCCTTCGTGACTTCGAACGCGAGCCCGATTCGCACTTGACCGGTTTTCCTATCGGTCCAACAACTCGAGCAGAAGTTGTGACCATGGCGTATGGTCGTTCAAAGTCACACCAAGTCTATTGGCACATGATCAATAAGTGCTTAAATCCGCGTTTGCTTAAGAGCTCACCTGACGCCAATCGGTTAAAAGATTGGGAGTCCTGGAACATCCTTCCGAGGGCTTACCCGGGGCTTCCAACCATAGGCAGTTGGGCGTAACGCGAGATTTTTTAGTAGGTAGGAGTCCGGCATAGCATCCATGTTGGATTTTCCCTCACATTAAAAAAAAATCTGACATTTCAGAGTATAAGAAAGAGATAGATGCGCTCAGTTGTAGTGCATTTTTAAAAAAATAAATAAATAATAACAGATCTACAATCATTAGAAAAAAATGTGGTCCGAATAAATGAAGATTTTACTATAATTTCTTATAAATAAAAAAATATTATAAAACTAACTTCAAACATATTATGAGATTCACGAAACCGACGTATTTTCAACAATAACAAAAACAACAACAAACCGTAGATTTCGAATTTTTAACTAAATAACTAACTATCTTCACGCCAAATCCCTTGCGGGGTAGGCAGAAAGAACCGAGCTTGCTTCTTCAACTTTAATTTTTCTTTTCATGCATGCACGTCGGTTCCTACGGCTCTTGACACCACCTTCAACTAACACACGATTAATTTGGTCGTGGTAGGTGTGTCGTGGCCTTACCCGACTCCTACGTCCATCCACTTTCGCGTTGTATATCTGTTTTGTCATTCTTTCATCTCGCATTCGTTACACATGCCCGAACCATCGTAGCATTCCCTTCCTTACTTTAACACCGACACTCTCTTTCAGACCAACTCTCTTTCTTACATCTTCATTCCGAACGCGATCTGCGAGCGTTACTCCGCAGATTTCGCGTAGCGCGCGCATCTCGACCGCGTTTATTCTACATTCATGCGTTTCCTGCCATACCCAACTCTCGCTTCCATGCGTTAGCGTAGGTATCAGCACCGCATTGCGTACTGCGAGCTGCGCCTTTTGTCTTAAGGCCTTGGTACCTAAAAGTTTGCCTAACGCTCCATTCACACTATTCCCTGCAGTTACCCTCTTTTCTAAATCAGCGGTGTACCGTCCATCCCTGCTAAATGCACATCCAAGATATACAAACTCATCCACCTGTTCCAGCACTACATCATTTACAGTTATCCTGGCTTTCTTTCTGTCCTCTTCTCTTTCGAATACCATTACTTTCGTTTTAGTCGCGTTCAAATGTAAGCCTCTTATTAGATAATCATCTTTCATCGTTGTGACTAGTGACTGTAGTTCTGATGGCGATTTGGCTACGAGCACGGCATCATCTGCATACAGCAAACAGTTCACAAGTAAGTCACCCATTCGTAATCCATCATTCATCGATCTTACTCTCTTAAGACAATCGTTCAGGTACAGGACAAACAACAGAGCCGACAGCACGCAGCCCTGTCTGACGCCAATTTTGACTTCAAACCAGGGAGACAGGCTGCCGCCCACCCGCACACATGCCGTACATCCCACATATGTAGACTGCACAGCACGAAGCAGCGCACCATCAATCCCGTATCCTGGCAATATATCGCAGAGATCCTTCCGTACAACTCTGTCAAATGCTTTCTCCATGTCCACAAAACCGCAGAAAACCTTCCGGCCTACAGCCAGCTGCTTCTCTACAATGTTGCGGAGCGAGAAAACTTGGTCTATACATCCCCTTCCCTTTCGGAAACCACCCTGCGCCTCCCACAGTAATTCGTCAGATTCCACCCTCATTCTCCTTTCAATAATTTTGCCATACACTTTAGCTGCTATACTGATCAAACTGATGGCCCTATAGTTGGCGCACTCCATACGTGAGCCCTTGCCTTTATACAAGGGTACGATGATAGCACGCCTCCAGTCCATTGGGACCCTTCCAGTATTCCAGCATAGATTGCTCAATGACCAGAAGGCGTCCCGGACGCAAGGACCACCTAATTTGATCATTTCAGCAGATATCATATCAATTCCCGCAGACTTTCCATTTTTCAAGCTTCGTATCGACCATTCAATCTCTTCCAAAGTAATATCTCCGCTTGATGCTTGCACCGCAAGATCAGTCATCGACTCCCTCGCAGTGCCCGCATCCGGGAGATATTCATACATTTCTCCAAAGGACTCATTCCACCGCTCTAACACCTCTAATGGGTCCGCAAGAATGTCCCCAGCTTTACTCTTTATCTTATCCATTCTGGAAACTGTCGAACAGCTCCGAGACTTCTTGACTTGACCAAAAGAGTTTAGTATTTGTCTACACTATCCACTATACTTTCTTTCATAATATTCCAGCATTCATCCACATCTAAGTCGGAAAGGCTCGCGTTTGCAAGCCTTTCACTGACTAAGCCTACATACATACTCCTTACGCTTTCATCTTCCAGTTTTTCACTCTTTATCCTTTCATAGTCTCCGAAAGGGACACGCACTCGCCAGTGCCTCCACTTCTTGAAAAGACCAACAAACCGGCTTACCACCAGGTAGTGGTCAGTTTCAAGAGTGGGGCCTCTGTAGGCTCTTGTATCCCTTATAGCCTCTCGGAGACGACTGTCTATCAAAATCAAATCAATTACACTTTTTTCTTCATTCCGTCTCCAAGTATACGTGTGGATATCTTTGTGACGGAATAAATTGTTCGCCACAAGGAGGTCTCGTTCCAAGCACACGTCTAAGATTGACTTACCAGCATCATTCGCTCTCTTATCTCCATACGGACCAAGGACAGCATCGAAGCCATCTCGCTTGATCCCCACGCATCCATTCAAATCACCACACATGATCAACTTTTCATTCCCGTCAGCCAAACCGAGGACGTCCCTAACGGAATCCCAGAACTCCGCGAGCACTTGGGGATCAGCCGAGCTGACGGAAGCGTAGGCTGCGACCAAAAAAACTTTCGTGATCCCCAGTTTTATACGTACCCACAGGAGTCTTGGGCCTGCCAATCCATAATCTTTCACTCCAGAAGCCAAACGGGAAGAGAGCAAGACACCCACCCCCTTACTGGCATGATCCTCTTGGTCCACTCCTGACCACAAAGCAATTATTCCGCCAGGAAGATCGTCGATGCCGCTCCCCTTCCGCTTAGTCTCTGTGACACACAATACGTCCAGGCATCGCTCTTTCATTTTACCTTCACAACACAATTCATTAATCTTACCTTCCATACCACCACGCACATTCCACGTGACTATCCGGCACTCGGCTCCTCGCAACCCGCCAGAGTTGGCGCTACGTGAAGGGTGGCGGCCCCCTTCGCCGCGTGCGCATGCAGTCATACCGACGAGGGCACACCGGTACGCGTCGCGGGGGTGTGCCCTCGTCGGTATGACTGCATACGCACGCGGCGACGCCCTAGCCCTGTCGGGACTCATTTCTCGGTAGTGATTGGTTTTGCGTTTTCGCTTACGCCGCTACTTACGGGGAGGGCCCGAGCACAGGTAACGCTCTTCGCGAAGGCACATTACATTCCCCCCTATTTATTTCGCTAAAAAAAACTATCGACAATTTTATTAGGACTTTGGTTTCGAGCATTATTAGTTCATGAGCTGAAGTTGGGCCCTGAGGCCGCAGGGGCAGGAATCCTTCCGAGGGCTTACCCGGGGCTCCCAACCGTAGGCTGTTAGGCAGGATGCCTGAGGTTTTTTAGTCGGTAGGAGTCTGGCATGTAGGATATTCTCTCACGATAAAAAAAATACCTAGCCTAATTAGCGTCATACGGACTCTTAAGACTCAAAGTCTTTAGTGCTTGTGATAGCACGCGAAGGTCGAATGGACACTAATTTTTTTCACGCGAAGGTTGTTGAATCGTATTGTTTTCTTAATTGCATTTCCTTTCTACAATGTAGGTAAAATCATACTAAAATAAATAAATAATAAATATTCACGGAGATTTTCACACAACGCTATCTGATCCCAGAAGGAATAACCTGCTAGCACAAATTAAAGATAGTACAGATTAGTGTCCGACCGAAACTGGTTTTCCAGCCGAAACCGAAACCGAAACCGAACTTTCGGCCCCAGGGTCAGTTTCGGCCGAAACCGAAACCGAAACTCATGTGTTCATATTGAAAAAAAAAAAAAAAAAACCAGCCAAGTGCGAGTCGGATTCCTGCACAGAGGGTTCCGTTACAAAAATTGGGCACCAAAATTACGTTGGTTGTGTGTGGATGTTTTTATCTGATTTTAGTAGGTATTTCTGTTATAGCGGCAACAGAACAGGGTGGTGTTGGTGGCGGTGTCTCTTGACATCACCAACGATTTCAAAACCTTGACCTGTAGCTTTTTTTTTTGTTTAACGTGAGGGAAAATCCTCGTGGATGTTATGCCGGACTCCTACCGACTAAAAAACCTCACGTAACGCCCAACAGCCTATGGTTGGTAGCCCCGGGGAAGCCCTCGGAAGGATGTCCTAGGACTCCCAACAGACCTTAGGCCGCTGCCGCGGCCTCGCCCAGGGGGTGGTTCGGGTGCTATCCCGCGTCTTTGGGGGGTTTCGGATGTGATCCCGCTTGTAAGGGGGGGCGTGCGTGGGTTGCTCACGTCACGCTGCCGTCATGGGCCTGCTTCTGTAAGGACGGCGAGTGACCCTCTCACCGTCCACCTTGACCTGTAGCTAGGTTTTGGAAGGCGCTTATTCACTACGGAAGCCTTCCAATCTCCATCAAATTGTTTGGGCCTATCTTTCCGAGAGGGCCATAACTTAGCCCAGGACCAGGTCGGCGAGATGTGTCGTTCGGTGTTCCACTGGTATCGGTCTTAGGACCGCTTCTGTGGAACATCGATTACGATTGGGTGCTGCGTGGTCTGTTTCTCAGATTAGTCGGCGTCACGTGTTATGCTACGCGGAGCCCCCGAATGGGCGGAGACCCTGATGGCCAGTAATGTGGCTAGATTGCTGAGCCCGCAGAAGGCGATGGCCGTCAGCGTGATAAGGGTATCCCCTTATCACGCTGACGGCCATCGCCTTCTGCAGTCGTGCCGCCTAAACTGAGGTATCCCGCACGATCTCAGTTGAGGCGGCACGTCTCCTACCCGGAACCCCTCCATGGGACCTGGAAAAGATCTCAGCGCTCTCGTGTCATTGTTTAAATGGCGCAAGGAGGCGGTGGAGCGGAGCTATAGGCCTGCGTCTCGAGTAATCGAGACTCGGCGGCCCCGTTCCACCAGGAAACCAAGGAGACCTGGAAGGTGCGACTTGAGCAAACAAGAGCTGGAATCGCCACAATCGAGGCGGTCAGACCGATTATAGACGAGTGGTTGGAGAGGTGCCAGGGCGCTCTCTTCTACCGGTTGTCACAGGTGCTTTCCGGGCACGGAAGCCTCGGTAAGTATCTGTGGTGAATACACAGGCAAAGCACGGCTTAGTGCCAGCACTGCGGGAAGCGCAGCGAGGACACAGCGCTCCATACATTGGTGGAGTGTACGGCGTGGGGGCAACAGCGCCAGGTCCTCGTGGCAGGTCTGCACGAAGACATTCTCTCGCTGGAGACAATGGTGCAAGCCAAGATCTTCAGTGGGAGTAAGTGGGACGCCGCGGCCTCTTTCGGTGAGCAGGGCGTAACGTGAGAGATTCACGCAAGCGTCCCCAAGAAGCGAGATAACTGTTGAACAATCCCCCAAAGACGCGAGATAGCACCCTTTTTTCTTCAATAGGTGCAGCAAGTTCCACCAAGTGCCATCAATCAACGGTCATTTTAGAAATTTCTTCACCAAAAGATGGGTTTCTTTCTTTTACGTGTGGAAATAATCATAGATGCTATTGCGAACTCCTACTACTAAAACTAAACGGTGTCCTACCACTTGTTACTCTTGGCCGGTTTTGGTTACATTCAGTAAACAACTTAAACTGGACAAGAGCGAGTCGGACTCCCGCAAGTAGTCACACGCCCACTTTATTATTATTATTTTGTCTGTTTTTAATATTAGTTGCTATAGCGGCAACAGAAATATATCAACTGTGAAAATTTTAACTGTCTAACTATCACGGTGCATCAGTTACTGCCTGCTGGCAGACGACCAACGAAGTCTTAGGAATGGGGATCTGTTTTTACCCTTTTTGTTTGGAACCGACTACTAAGGGGTTGGTTCAGGTAATGTCCTAGATCACCTTGTTAGCATTCCGTTACCAAAAAGTAACATCGAGGCCCTAAAAAGGTGGTCTCAGTCATAACACAGGATTAATTGTCTAAAACTTCTCAATGATTGTAACTGCTTGTTGTTTGAATAAAATTGTATTAAGTATTGTAACTATTGATTGGAAGTCGTTTGTATATCTCTAAATGTTAGGTTAGTAACTAACTGGTTGGGCTGACGCCAACCACGTTGCAAGCAGAGCCAGGCACTCAAAATTCAAGAACACGTGAGTTTCGGCACGGCCGAAAGTTTCGGCTCATTTTGGCCGAAACCGAAACTGTGGCCGAAACTCGATTTTTTGGCCGAAACTGGCCGAAACCGAAACCGAAACTTCGGTCGGTCACTAGTACAGATGTAAAACTCATGTGAGTATGTCCTTTTTTTTCACTTTCACGGGTGTGATATGTAGTTTCGAATGACGTTCTTGCGACGCACGCTACTGCGAAAAATAATTCAAGTGGTACGCATTTGCGAAAGGCCGCTGTATCGAAAATCGCTAAATCGAATGACGGCCTCGCGAACACGCTGTCTCGATATTCCTTTTATCGAAATCCATTGTTGCGATTAGAGTGCCTATGCCTATTCAAATCCATCGTATGGGAATCGAACTCACGACCTCGATGAGGCACAGCAACTTACGATAGGCTCGATTAGATTCAGAAGGAAGAAAAATGAAAAAAATAATTATCAACTCTTTACTATTGTTAGAGGTACTTATAAAACCTGGGGATCGTGCGAAGCATGGCCTTGTACGGGGCTCCCGTATGGGCGGAGACCCTGACGGCCAGCAATGAGGCTAGACTGCTGAGCCCGCAGAGAGTGATGGCCGTCAGGGTGATAAGAGGATACCGCACGATCTCCGGTGAGGCGGCATGTCTCCTAGCCGGGACCCCTCCATGGGACCAGGAAGCGAGAGCCCTTGCGTCACTGTTCAGATGGCGCAAGGAGGCGCTGGAGCGGGGCCAAAGGCCTGCATCTCGAGAAATCGAGGCCCAGCGGACCCTGCTCCACCAGGAAACCGTGGAGACATGGAAGGTGCGACTTGAGCAACCAAAGGAGGGATTCGCCACAATCGCGGCCGTCAGACCGGTCATGGACGAGTGGCTGGAGAGAAGACACGGTGCTCTCTCCTACCGGTTGACACAGATGCTTGCCGGGCACGGTAGCTTCGGTAGGTATCTGTGGCGAAAACACCGGGAAACCACGGCCGAGTGTCAGCACTGCGAGGACCGCAGCGATGACACGGCGCTCCACACGCTGGTGGAGTGCACGGCGTGGGCGAAACAGCGCCAGGTCCTCGAAGTGGGTCTGGGCGTGGACACTCTCTCGCTCGAGGCCATGGTGCGAGCCATGCTCTCCAGCGGGAGTAGGAGTGGGACTGCGCCGCCTCTTTCTGCGAGCAGGTCATGCTCGCGAAGGAGGCGGCGGGCTGCGTGCGGGAGAGAACTCTCCCACCCGAGTTCCGCAGTCGGCGCCCTGGGCGCCGCCGACGTGTCTTCGCCGAGGACTATCGGCCTCCATGACCGGGGGTCTGAGGACGGTGAGAGTGCTGCTCACCGTCCTTACAGAAGCAGGCCCATGGCGGCAGCGTGACGTGAGCAACTCACGCACGCCCCCCCTTAGAAGCGGGGTCACACCCAAAACCCCCCATAGACGCGGGATTGCACCCGAACCACCCCCGAGGCGAGGCCGCATTGGCGGCCGTACGTCTGTTGGGAGTCACGGGACATCCTTCCTGAGGGCTTACCCGGGGCTCTCAACCACAGGCTGTTGGGCGTTACGTGAGGTTTTTTAGTCGGTAAGAGTCCGGCATAGCATCCTACGGGGATTTTCCCTCACATCAAAAAAAAAAAAAAAACAATCAAGTTTTTTAAAATGGGTCTCTCTGGGACTAATGGGTATTAATCATAGCCGGTCTACATAACTTAGTCTAGTCTAGTTCTATTCTAGTTAACGTAGGTAGTTTTTAGTAATCATCGAGGTCGTGAGTTCGATTCCCATACGATGGATTTGAATAGGCATAGGCACTCTAATCGCAACAATGGATTTCGATAAAAGGAATATCGAGACAGCGTGTTCGCGAGGCCGTCATTCGATTTAGCGATTTTCGATACAGCGGCCTTTCGCAAATGCGTACCACTTGAATTATTTTTCGCAGTAGCGTGCGTCGCAAGAACGTCATTCGAAACTACATATCACACCCTTTTTTCACACCTACCCTCTGCTAATCTGCTATACACACTCGCGCACAAGTCAGTATCGAAAATTCGATTGAGTGAGACCGCCTGACCTCGTGTCTGTAAACTCAGTTGGCGTTATCCATGTGTGCGTTGCCTCAGCAAATTTAGTATGTAGGTTTCCATCTGTACTATCTTTAATTTGTACTGTTGGTGTTGTGGGTATAACCAGTATAACTATCAGACCACGGATATGAATAGTTTTAAATACATTCATGCAAAGAAACATCCAGACTCTCAAAACAAACATTTATGAATCACACAATTTTTTGTCTCCGGTCGGAATCGAACCCACGACCTAATGATCTGCAGTTGTACATTTCGACCTCTAGAGTCTAGACCAACGCGGCAGTCGGTATCGGTATAGAGTCGATGGATTCGAGTATCACGATGGCCAATGGAGCAAACGGGTTCTGGGGTGGAAACCGCGACTTGGTCCACGAGGGGTTTTTTTTTACGTGAAGGAAAATCCTCAAAGGATGTTATGCCGGACTCTTACCGACTAAAAAACATCACGTAACGCCCAACAACCTGTGGTTGGGAGCCCCGGGTAAGCCTTCGGTAGGATGTACCGGGACTCCCAAAGACCTACGGCCGCTACTGCGGCCTCGCCATGGGGGTGTTTCGGGTGCTATCCCGCGTCTTTGGGAGGTTTCGGGTGTGATCCCGCTTCTAAGGTGAGTTGCTCACGTCACGCTGCCGTCATGGGCCTGCTTCTGTAAGGCGGTGAGTGGCCCTCTCACTAGGCTTGCCAACTTCAAAATGCGAATTTGCGGGAAATGTTGATTTCAAATGCGGGACAAGGATTTAAAAAGCGGGATCTTACGATTTATTTTCAGAATACTAAAAAAACCAACTTTAACGGGTACTGAATTTCACGCGGGAGAAGCCGCGAGCATCATTTAGTTTAAATATAATTTCCGTACGCTTTTTGCTATGTTGTATGTTTTACACGACAACGCATTTTCTTTCTCCAAACGCATGATACTGTAACTGTACTGAATTTTTTTTAAAAAGCTGTCAAAAAAACCAAGATAGCATTCGGACCTTTATCCTCGTCAAAAAATTTCTACAAAGCGGAAAAATAACTTTTTAAGGCAGGAAACCCGTTTAGAATTTTCTCGACAGGAGGATGTAATCAGGGCCATCTTGTTACTTGTTTTCACATGTCTCACTATTGTATTTGTATACTGTAGATTAGCATCACCGAAAAATTCTTTAAGTGTTTGATCTAGGATCTCTCTGTGCATGATACGACAGGTGATCATATACTTTTAAAACCAAAGTTTCCACATCTTATTCACATTTTGCACCAGCATGCACAACAGCATCATGCAACATGTGTGCTGAGCATCCATGTCGCCATTTTGGTTCCGTAAATGTGTTAAAACGGAATTATTTCTCCCGAAATTAACATTAGCATTATTAGCGGAATACGCAAATGCATTTCGCAAATCAAAAGAGGCCTGGTTTAGAAAATGATGAAAAAGAGGAGCAAATAAAAGCATTTTTTATCTGGATAAGTACCTAGACGGAAAATTATAGTCAAAAAAAATAGTTTTAATCTAGGTACAAGATGTGTATTAAAATATGCTTTTGTTGTACCTATAGTATATTAATTATACATAATGTCTAAAACGATCATAAAGTCAGCCCCAAATATTTAGATGAATGCATTTTAAAACTTCAATTTTTATCGACGCACAAGAAAAAAATATGCCAACTTAATAAGAAAATATGCATCTATAATTTAGTTTTCTTCGATTTTGAATAAGTAAGAGTATTAGCTTATTAAAACAAAAATAAGACCTAAAATACAACAGTTCCTAGCTCGAAGGACGCGTGTTTTGTATGGGCAAGGTCGTTGGCCCTATGAACGGCCTTAATGTTATTGCATATACTATTTATTCATCTATCGCTTTCTTATTGGGGTCTTCATAGAAATCTAGCAAACATGTGCGAATACCCTCCTCTGGACATAACTGCACTGCAACTGCAATCACTGCCGTGATTTGATGCAATGCTAGAAATACTGTAAACGTAAACGTTTGTTGCAAGAAAAGCGGGATATCACGCGTCCCGCTCAGGGTGTGAGCGGGACGTCTTGTTATGGGTCTCAGAAACGGGACGTCCCGCGTATAGCGGGACGGTTGGCAACCCTACCTCTCACCGTCCTCAGATCCCCGGTCATGGAGGCCGATAGTCCTCGGCGAAGACACGTCGGCGGCGCCCAGGGCGCCGACTGCGGAACTCGGGTGGGAGAGTTCTCTCCCGCACCCGGCCCGCCGCCTCCTTCGCCAGCATGACCTCGCAAAAAGAGGCGGCGCAGTCCCACTTACTCCCGCTGGAGAGCATGGCTCGCACCATGGCCTCGAGCGAGAGAGTGTCCACGCCCAGACCCACTACGAGGACCTGGCGCTGTTGTGCCCACGCCGTGCACTCCACCAGCGTGTGGAGCGCCGTGTCATCGCTGCGGTCCTCGCAGTGCTGACACTCGGCCGTGGTTTCCCGGTGTTTTCGCCACAGATACCTACCGAAGCTACCGTGCCCGGCAAGCATCTGTGTCAACCGGTAGGAGAGAGCACCGTGTCTCCTCTCCAGCCACTCGTCCATGACCGGTCTGACGGCCGCGATTGTGGCGAATCCCCCCTTTGGTTGCTCAAGTCGCACACGTGGTACACGAGGGGTAGGACGACCACTTGCCAGATGGACCGATGACTGCAACTGCAAGATTCGATTTTACTTCTTGTCACCAACAAGAAGTTCAGAAATCGAATCTCACAGTTGTACCTTTTATTTTTAACGTGAAAATCCTACAGGATTGCTATGCCGTACTCCTGCCGACTAAACACCACGTATCCCACCTAACAGCCTACGGTTTGGAGCCCCGGGTAAGCCCTTGGAAGGATGTCTCTAGGACTCCCAACAGACCTATGGTTACCACTGCAGCCTCACCTAGGAGGGAAGGACCTAGGATGGGGGGTTCGGGTCCTATCCCACGTCTTTGGAGGGTTGTTCGGGTGTTATCCCGCTTCATGGGGGGGGGGGGTGCATGAATCCCTCACGTCACGCTGTCATCTAGAGCCTGCTTCTGTAAGGACGGTGAGCAGCCCCCTCACCGTCCTCATGGACTCATGGAGGACGATAGTCTTGGGCGAAGACTGCGGAACTCGGGTGGAAGAGTTCTCTCCCGCTCCTTCCTCGCCGTATCTTTCACGAGCACAACCTGCACACAGAAAGAGGCAGCGGTCACAGTTGTACCTAATAAGAAATTCAGGAATCTCGTAGTGATTAATTATAGGTAGGTACATACTTTAAAGACCGCTACAACCATTCTCGCCTAGGGGTCCAGACGCCATTGGGGGCTTTCGGGGATTGTTCAGGTGTAATCCCGATTCTCCGGCGTGTGTACCTTGTCCTAACATATAAACTACTCCACTGAGGCAGCCAAGCGCTCGTGGTCCCGCGGACTCTGTGTTCTGTAAACGATCGCTGTAGTAAGCAACTTTCACAATAGCCAGTCCTTGGATGAGTGACCATCCATGTGACCACTTTGTGACATTTATTTGAGCGTTTCCGTGCTTCGGAAGGCTCGTTCAATCGTTGGTCCCGGTTGTTAGTAAAATGGCAGTCGTTAAGTCAAGTTGAAGGCCTTTATAGGCGGCTTGAATTCATGTCATGTCTTCAATAGCAGACATTCACAACCTGTGTCAGTCTATCTCAATACGGCTCACCATCTAATACATGGGACAAATTCTAAAACGTTGACCATCGAGGATAAAGACGTGACCATCAATATGTTTATATGAGGCAGCCAAATTATAGCAAAAACTACCGAATAGATTCATAACCGGAAAACATTCAGACTTGAGACCCTTAGAGCCCCTCGCGGCGACCGGTCGCCGCGCATAATAATCAAACTTTTCCGTAAAGCCCCGCGCGGCGACCGGTCGCCGCACCTACCCAGACGACTTTAAACTTTTGCATGTGTAGTTTATAACATTTTCTTGTTTTTGGAATCTTATAAAATGACGTCAATGGGCCAGAATTTTTTACAAAAATCGAACAGTGTTGAAGTTGAGAGTGGATTGCGCATGGATGGCGTGCGTTTGTGTATAGTACGTGTGTGTTTCGTGTTTTTATTATAAATAATGTGTTTGCATTATTATTTATTATTATACACAGTAAAATAAACAATATATCAATAATCCGGTTGGTGTTTACAGGATCGTAAAATATGGTGTGGTGGTAGAGTAATCAATGTTTTTTTTGTTGAGTGCGTGTGTACCAAGTGCGAGTGTGCGTGTGTGTTTTGTTTTTTTATTATATATAATGTGTTTTCATTATTGTTTATTATTATACACAGTAAAATAAACAATTTATCAATGATCCGGTTGCTGTTTGCAGAATCGAAAAATTTGGTCTGGTAAGTGAGATAAAAAAATTTTTTTGGGAAATGGGAAATCTTTTTTCATTTTTAGGGTGGTGGAGCTAGGTCCGTGCGATTACCGATTTTCGATATATTTTTTTAGTGTGTTGAAGAGTAATGAATGAGACTTGATTTAAACTAGATAGCAAATAATTGCAATGAATGTGATATGAAATGTCACACAGGCAATATTAACAATAGCCTACGTCATAAATAGCAAAAACGTGTGTAAATCAACGGAAATAATCATGGGTTCCGAGAAACGTAGGTATTCAGACTAATATCACAGTATAAAGATGATCTGTCGGCTGAGCTAATATACTGACAACCGGGTTTCATTTCGAGTTTTACTTCTCTACGCAATGGATCTTTTTGCCGAACTAGTCCCCGGGTGGCGACGACGCCCCGTGTGACAATAGGAAAAAGTACAAAATGTCGCCACCCCTTCATCTCGAGGGTGTCGTAAGAGGCAACTAAGGGAATACTTTCGCAAAACGATCCATTGCGTAGAGATGGAAAACTCGAAGTGAAACTCGGTTGTCAGTAAAATGACAGTCGTTACGCCAAGTTGAAGGCCTTATGGGTGGCTTGGAAAAAAATCAACTGTGGGTCGTTTCAACCTGTGCCCGGGTCGGCAGCGCGTGTGTAGCGCCTCTGGTGTTGCAAACGTCCATAGACTACCGTAACCATCCTTCCGGTAGACCGTAAGCTTGTCTGCCACTTAAATAGTATAAAAAAATCGGTTGTCTGTAAAGTCGGTTTACTGACGATAGTTGAACGTGGCAACTCAGCCTTAAATGGAACGCCTCAGAGCGAGGTAACGCCGCATACGTCATGTTTTTTCGTGCGTGCAGCCGGCTCCATCGAATTATAAGACTTTGTCACGTCAAAAATAAAAAAGGCGTTGTCACGTCAAAAATAAAATAAAAATGAAAAGTACAAAATAGGCATCATAATTTTAGCAAAATGACTTTTCAACCATCCACCGTAATTATTCGAGGTTCCGTTGCGTGCGCTGCGTAAATCGCGACGAACAGGACTCGAACCTGCGTCTTCTGGATTGCCGGATCGCCGCCCTAACCGTTGGACCACCGAGACACTACTCTCGACTGTCAAATTCTTACACCTTACCCCTCACGTCATTACGTTTTGAGGCGACGTAGCTCGTAGCACAATCTACCGGTTGCGCGGCACGAATGTATGGAATTGTGTCCCGGGACATCCTTCCGAGGGCTTACCCGGGGCTCCCAACCACAGGCTGTTGGGCGTTACGTGAGGTTTTTTAGTCGGTAAGAGTCCGGCATAACATTATCCTTTGAGGATTTTCCCTCACGTAAAAAAAAAAATGGAATTGTACCTATTTAATTTTAATTTATTTGATTTGCAATGATACCTGCCCACCAATTGGAGATAATTTTAAAAAGCAATTAGTATGTTAACTGTTAGCATAGGACATTAGAGATAATTTTGAAAAACAATTTGTATGCTAACTGTTAGGATACTACGAGTACCTAATTGCTTTCAGAATAATGATAAAAATTACAATATTAAAGATAATTTTGAAAAGCAATTAGTAACGTACAGTTAGCATACTAATTGCTTTTCAAAGTTATCTCTTATGTACGTTACAAATTGTAAATTACAATAGTGTTACATTAGTTCATACACTCATATAATCACGCCTTTATCCCAGAAGGGGTAGGCATACGCCCACATTTCACCTTATAGTTTTATGTCCCACGTAATAGGTGGTGAGCCTATTGCGTGACGACCCGCAGTTGAAATTTTTCTCAAGCCGCCCATACTTAACGATTGTCATTTTACTGACAACCGGGTTGCATTTCGAGTTTTCCTTCTCTACGCAATGGATCTTTTTGCGAAAGTGTTCCGCCTCTTACGTCACCCTCGAGATGTATTGGGGTGGTGTCATTTTGACCTCGTTCCTGTTGCCAGACGGGAAATTATACTATTTCAATTGTGTTATTTATTACGCAATTGCTTATCGCACAGAGGCAATTTCTAACAGGCATTAATTTTTTACATAAGAAATAAAGGCCTTATCCTTCGTTGTAATAACAACGGAGGGTAGTTCGACAAGAAATAACTTTATGGTTTTTGTCGATTCTAGCCTCAGTCCAACCGCGACCACGGGCGCTGCAACATGCTCGATCGTCGGTGAATGTAAGTAAATAGTATTTGGCGTGAAGTCCTGAATTCTATAAGTATGGATGACCAGGTATTTTCAATCTCAGGTTTTGCGACGATCTCAGGAATTTATTGTTGGAATAGCTCAGATAGTCAAAACGTTTTTTGAGATAGGAAGGAGTATCTGGGTTGAAAAGTATGTTATTAAATTGAATATAGAGAGGCTATGAGTATTCCGGTGAAGGCGAATAGGTAACCACTAAAGCTTTTTTAGAAATTCAGAAACATGATTATATTTGCGCAGTCCACATGTAAATCTTATACAGAAGTTCTGAAGTCTCAAATTTATCTTGTTGGTCCTCATTAAGGTTCAGATAAATGACGTCAAAAGGAGCGATTGCACAAGCGAAGAAAATTTCTCAGCCTGTGCAGGGACCCCGTCGCAGCATACATTTTTCGACACACCCCTTGCATTCGAGGCCCACAGGATAAGCATGAGCCTAAGTAAAAATGCCTAAGTTCTTTACCTAGGTAATCGCTGTATGATATGTTAATGCCGTTCGCACACTACTTTAAGTAGTTGTGAACAGTCAACTTAAGGCTTTCCTGGAGCCACTAACAATGACGACCTAGGTAAGGATTTACCTTACGGCCATACAACTCACTCCAACCACATTATGATCTGCAGGCCGTCATTTACTTTGCCAACAGCCTGGTTCAACTTATCAAGTGGAGCTTGAGAATATAGGTATCTGAAGGTCATCTGCGTAAAGGTGGTAGGAAGAAGATAATTTGTTGGTGATTGAGTTGATAAAAACTGAGAAGAGCATAGAACGCCACCCTGCGGCACACCAGCTGATGTATTGCACCAAGAAAAAGAGGTGTTTTCAAGATTAATACGGTGCTGGCGGCGTTCAAACAGGTAACTATGAAACCCACAGATATCAGAAAAAACCAGTCAATCATTGTTGAAGATATTTTAAGGGAGGCTCGTATACCGAGTAGAATGTCAAAGTTCACCGTATTAAAGGCGTTGCTGAAGTCAAGCACTGCCAGTACTGTGAGGTTGCCATTTTCTATACCGGCTCTGATGTCGTGCTTAATATTATCGGTCACCCAAAAACTATTAAAAAAAATTATTTGCGCCTTTTTTTTCGAAGCCAGGGCTGCACAGCTAGGAAAATACTAAAGGAAAATGTTGTAGGTATGGATAAGTGGATTAGGATGATTATTACTCCTTCACGTACGAAAGGCTGAACAAATCTAGCTGAAATTTGAGACAGGGGTAGATTTTAGTCCGGAATAGCACATAGTTTTACATGCATAGGCTACGTACTAAATACCACACGTATTCTACTTAACAGCCTACGGTGGGGGAGCCCCGGGAAAGCACTCGCAAGGATACCCCATGACTCCAAACAGACGTTTAAATCCCTGGATAAGTTCTCTATGGGTTTTGAGAACGGGAACAGTAATACACACGCGTGGAACTGGCGCCATCTTATACCTTTTCTATGTGTATATGAAAAATAATGCCACTTTTCTTTGTAATTTTATAACTCAAGAACGGGCTCACCTATCCAAACCAAATGTTTAGGCTTTGTTTGGACTATTTCGTAGATGGTTTACCTATGTAAAGTTTGCACAAAATCGGTCGAGCGGTTCTTCATTTATCACGCAAACGAAGCTGCGCGGGTCAGCTAGTTTTTTTTATAGCAGTTTTTAAGGGGTCGTTGTTGACCAACGAACCCAAAAATGCAGAATGTAAACACTTAACACTATTTATAATTATAATTAGGTACAAATGGCAAATAAACTAAGAGTACTCAGATACAAATTGCAATTAACATAATAATATATATATAATGATTCAGTACAATCGCGCAAGATAGAGGTCTACTACTTTTAATAAAAGATTTTATGTGAGGCAGGTGAATTGCGACGTTCTCTTCCGATAGTGGAGTGTATGAACACTCATTAAGTTCCCTGCGATGGAGTTTAAGGGCGCACGGTATTCTGACGTACACCTAACTTAGCTTCTTAAAGGGCCATGACTCCCACACAAAGCATCCTGTTGCCCCCTTTGTAGAGCTGCGATGCATGTAAACGCAGTCCAGCGCTTTATCAATGAATTCAGAGTTCCGATGCTATATTACCGTAACTACTACCCGTTCGCTCTAACTTTGCCGTTGGCGTAGAGGCGTAAACCCGAATTTTAAATTACACGAAGTAAATTGACAGGTATATAGAGCGATAGCGAGAGCGCCAGCCCGAGTGACGTCACGTTGTCATTATCTCTAAATTGATTTACCCCTCGCCCAGATGTGTCACATAAAAAACATTTTTCGTAGGCCGCTTTCTTGCCCGACTGTACTTAATCTTAACTAAAATGCTAATTGCAACTTCTCTAACGCACGCAGGCAGTGTTAGCTGCAATAATTCGAATTTGACTCACGGTATGACGCCCCACACACAGAGGCCCCACTCTTGAAACTGACCACTACCTGGTGGTAAGCCGGTTTGTTGGTCTTTTCAAGAAGTGGAGGCACTGGCGAGTACGTGTCCCTTTCGGAGACTTTGAAAGGATAAAGAGTGAAAAACTGAAAGATGAAAGCGTAAGGAGTATGTATGTAGGCTTAGTCAGTGAAAGGTTTGCAAACGCGAGCCTTTCCGACTTAGATGTGAATGAATGCTGGAATATTATGAAAGAAAGTATAGTGGATAGGGCAAAAGAAGCATGTGGGAGTGCAAAGAGACATGAACATTCAAAAGGTGATACCTGGTGGGATGCAGAGGTACAATCCTGCGTAGCAAGAAAGAAGAAAGCGTGATTGGATTATGTCTCATCTTTGCAACTGAATGACAGTATGGAAGACACGAAGAAAGAAATTTACCGCCTCTGCAAGAGAGAAGCCAAAGCTTTAGTGAAAGAGAAGCATGGAAGAGAAACTGACGAAGAACTTCGAGACAAATACCAAACTCTTTTGGAGGGAGGTCAAGAAGTCTCGGAGCTGTTCGTCAGTTTCCAGAATGGATAAGATAAAGAGTAAAGCTGGGGACTTTCTTGCGGACCCATTCGAGGTGTTAGAGCGGTGGAATGAGTACTTTGTAGAAATGTATGAATATCCCCCGGATGCGGGCACTGCGAGGGAATCGGTGACTGATCTTGCGGTGCAAGCATCAAGCGGCGATATTACTTTGGAAGAGATTGAATGGTCGATACGAAGCTTGAAAAATGGAAAGTCTGTGGGAATTTATAGGATATCTGCTGAAATGATCAAATTAGATGGTCCTTGCGTCCGGGACACCTTTTGGTCATTGAGCAATCTACGCTGGAAGACTAGAAGGGTCCCAATAGACTGGAGGCGTGCTATCATCGTGCCCTTGTATAAAGGCAAGGGCTCACATATGGAGTGCGCCAACTATAGGGCCATCAGTTTGATCAGTATAGAAGCAAAAGTTTGTGGCAAAATTATTGAAGGGAGAATGAGGGTGGAATCTGACGGATTACTGTGGGAGGCGCAGGGTGATTTCTGAAAGGGAAGGGGATGTATGGACCAAGTTTTCTCGCTCCGCAACATTGTAGAGAAGCAGCTGGCTGTAGGCCGGAAGGTTTTCTGCGGTTTTGTGGACATGGAGAAAGCATTTGACAGAGTTGTTCGGAAGGATCTCTGGAATATATTGCCAGGATATGGGATTGATGGTGCGCTGCTTCGTGCTGTGCAGTCTACATAAATATGTGGACTGTACGGCATGTGTGCGGGTGGCGGCAGTGTCTCCCTGGTTTGACGTCAACATTGGCGTCAGACAGGGTTGCGTGCTGTCGGCCCTGCTGTTTGTTCTGTACCTGGACGATTGTCTTAAGAGAGTAAGATCGATGAATGTTGGATTGCGAATGGGTGACTTACTTGAAGTTACTTGTGAACTGTTTGCTGTATGCAGATGATGCCGTGCTCATAGCCGAATCGCCATCAGAACTACAGTCACTAGTCACAACGATGAAAGATGATTGTCTAATGAGAGGCTTACATTTGAACGCGACTAAAACGAAAGTGATGGTATTCGAAAGAGAAGAGGACAGAACGAATGCCAGGATAACTGTAAATGATGTAGTGCTGGAACAGGTGGATGAGTTTGTATATCTTGGATGTGCATTTAGCAGGGATGGACGATACACCGCTGATGTAGAAATGAGGGTAACTGCGGGAAATAGTGTGAATGGAGCATTAGGCAAACTTTTGGGTACCAAAACCTTAAGTAAAAAGGCTCAGCTCGCAGTACACAGTGCGGTACTGATACCTACCCTAACGTATGGAAGCGAGAGTTGGGTATGGCAGGAAACGCATGAAAGTAGATTAAAAGCGGTCGAGATGCGCGCGCTACGCAAAATCTGCGGAGTAACGTTCGCAGATCGCGTTCGGAATGAAGATGTAGGAAAGAGAGTTGGTCTGGAAGAGAGTGTCGGTGTTAAAGTAAGGAAGGGCATGCTACGATGGTTCGGGCATGTGGGGCGAATGGGAGATGAAAGAATGACAAAACAGATATAGAACACGAAAATGGATGGACGTAGGAGTCGGGGAAGGCCACGACACACCTACCACGACCAAATTAATCGTGTGTTAGTTGAAGGTGTCTGCACTTCCCCAATGTGTGCACCGCTGAATCCTGGCTGCGTTTCTCGCAGTGCTGTCACTCAGCTGTGGTTTCCCGGTGTCCACAGAAGCTCCCGTGCCCAGTAATCGTCTGCGACAACCGGTAGAAGAGGTTGCCGTTGCTCCTCTCCTTCTGAAGAGAGGCTAGAGAAGAAAAGGGGATCTTTCAGCTGTAAACGCACATTCCTGTGTTTCCTGGCATTTAAATCTACCAGGTTTTTTATATTAAATTTGGAAATGCGGTCAGGTCCGGTCGAGGTCGATTGTGAAGAGAGGGTAGAGGATGGAAAGGAGATCTTTCAGCTGTAAATACACACGCCTGTATTACCTCGGATTTAAATCTACCAGGTTTTCTAAATCCCATTGGTAAATGCGGTCAGACCCGGTCGAGTCACGCTACGTGCTGCCGATGCCGGCCGCCTCTTTTCCTCCAGGTCGGGCCGCCCCTCTGTTGGACGGCCAGATTAACTCTCCTGTAGAGTACTGTCGTCTGCATAACAATGAGTGATAATATGCCGAAGAAATAGTGTTGGACATCACAGATCTCTGTGGTTGAATTGAACTGCAGAACGCAGGGAACCTGACCAGAACAGAGGACTAGTAGAAATACGTCACCCGTGCAGGAAACTGGCCATCCAGTGGCACAATTGAGACGGTCAGGCTAAAGTGCTTATTCCTCAATTTATTCGCATGCAAAAATGGCCTAGCTTTCTTTCATTTTTAAGAGACAAAAAGAAAAGAATCAAAAGTTTATAACGCTACTCGTTGACGTATGGTGAAACAAGATATATTTATAGAACAACACAACAAATTTTAAAAAATCAGAATATTTATTTATTTATTTATTATCATTATCATAAATAATTTTTACATTGCGTTTGATAGACTTAGAATTAATAAAATGCATAATCAAAAATATGATATAATATAATGTTATATAATCCGCGAGAAAGTTTAGGGTAAGGCATGAAAATGGTTATTCTGAACTCAAGAAAATAAAAGCTGGAATCCCGCAGGGAAGTGTGATAGGGCCGGTCCTGTACCTACTATACACATGCGACATTCCAGTACCAGAAAACAGCACCATTGCAACCTTCGCCGATGACACTGCCAAAATGTCTACCGGTAGTACCCAAAAGGAAGCCGTGAATAACGCACAAATAGCTGTGACAAAAGTTTTTGAATGAACTAAAAAATGGAGCATAAACTTAAATGAATCGAAATCAACTAGGTACATAGATTTTACAAACAAAGCACCCCAGTATTACCCTACCCAATACTCATCAACAATAAGGTTGTTCCATATAGTAATACAGCGAAATATCTTGGCATGACGCTTGATGTGAAGTTACGTTGGAAAGCGCACATTAAGAAAAAAACGGCAAGAACTAGAGATACGTTACAGGGAAATGAATTGGCTGCTTGGAAAAAAGTCAAGCCTGTCAATACCAAACAAACTTTTACTGTAAAAGTCCTGATGCCCGTATGGACGTATGGTTAACAGCTGTGGAGCTGCGCTAAACAGAGCAAGAAAAACATTATCCAGCGTTTTCAAAATAGTGCTAAGAGGTATAGTTAATGCACCTTGGTATATCTGAAATGACGAATTTTAATACACTTATTATAAAAAAAAAATATCGTCAAGGTTCTTAACTGATGATTTGTGCATTTGTCTGCAAAGTTTGAATTTGTCGCCCTCTGATTTGCCGCCCACCTGATTTTTCCGCCCGGGGCATGGGCCCGGCTTGTCCTCCCCCCCTAAATCCGAGGCTGCGGTAAGTAGTTGGTAGATTAAGTATAATTCTATCGAAATTACCTACTAAGTATAAATAATACCAATAGGTTCTGGCGTTAATGGTCACAGTTCCAACGTAACCTAACCTTGATTACACTAAGGCAAATTAGAACTGGAGATTTTTTGTGTCAATTAATTAATTCATTTTGGTGACCATTAATTAGTGACCGACCGAACTTTCGGTTTCGGTTTCGGTTTCGGCCAGTTTCGGCCAAAAAATCGAGTTTCGGCCGCAGTTTCGGTTTCGGCCAAAATGGGCCGAAACCTTCGGCCGGGCCGAAACTCACGTGTTCATGCATTTTGAGGGCCTGGCTCTGCTTGTGACGTGGTTGGGTTCCGCCTAACCAGTAAATATGTTACTAATCAATCAATCAATAAAAAATCAATCAATAGTTATAATAATACGACTTAATTAAAACCACCAGCAATTACAATCATTGAGAAGTATTAGACAGTTACCCCTGTGTTATGTCTTAAGAGTTTGTCTGACCCTAACCAAATCGCATGATTCACTGCCGCTACCCCCGAGCCCCTCTGCTACAGATCGCGCGCCATATTCACGCAGCGCGGCGCCGCCGCGTCAGTCGGTGACAGATTACGATACGCAAGTAGGGGCGGATCACAACGCACTAGCGAACAATGAACAGAATGGAGTAGATATTTTGTGTGAATAGTTTTACTCAGTTTTTAGTTTTATAGTTTTACTTTTTTTTTATATTGACCGTATTATACTACTTATACCTAAAAGTAGGAGGAGATTTTTATAGAACTTTAAAATGAACAATTTCGCAGTACACAATTTTTATGTACTTAACTTTAATTATATTTACTCAGCGCACGCAACGTATACTCTCAAAAGTAAATAAATTTTCCCGTTTTCGAAACTTTATTCATAGTTGCTCCTATTCGTTGAAGTGTAATGTTATAAACCATCCTCGACAAACGGACTATCGAACACCCAAACTCCGAAACATCATTTTGTGGATCACACAAATATTCGGCCCGACCCCAGAATAAAATCAGGGCCTCAGCGCGGCCATCGGTTATACTACCGAATGCACCACCGCACCAAGGCGAATTATGAAGAACGAATAATCCTTTTTTACTGTAAAAGAACAATGATGAAAAAGATACTATCTATCTATTTTCCTTCACGCCAAATCCCTTGCGGGGTAGGCAGAAAGAACCGAGCGCCACACGGCACGGTCCATACACACCTCACTTGCTTCTTCGACTTTAATTTTTCTTTTCATGCATGCACGTCGGTTCCTTCGGCTCTTGACACCACCTTCAACTAACACACGATTAATTTGGTCGTGGTAGGTGTGTCGTGGCCTTCCCCGACTCCTACATCCATCCACTTTCGCGTTGTATATCTGTTTTGTCATTCTTTCATCTCCCATTCGCTCCACATGCCCGAACCATCGTAGCATGTCCTTCCTTACTTTAACACCGACACTCTCTTCCAGACCAACTCTCTTTCTTACATCTTCATTCCGAACGCGATCTGCGAGCGTTACTCCGCAGATTTTGCGTCGCACGCATTTCGACCGCGTTTATTCTACTTTAATGCGTTTCCTGCCATACCGAACTCTCGCTTCCATACATTAGCGTAGGTATCAGCACCGCATTGTGTACTGCGGGCTGGGCCTTTTGACTTAGGGTTTTGGTACCCAAAAGTTTGCCTAACGCTCCATTCACTCTATTTCCCGCAGTTACCCTCCTTTCTACATCAGTGGTGTACCGTCCGTCCATCCCTGCTTAATGCACATTCAAGATATACAAACTTATCCACCTGTTCCAGCACAACATCATTTACAATTATCCTGGCATTCGTTCTGTCCTCTTCTCTTTCGAATACCATCACTTTCGTTTTAGTCGCGTTCAAATGTAAGCCTCTCATTAGACTATCATCTTTCATCGCTGTGACTAGAGACTGTAGTTCTAACGGCGATTCGGCTATGAGCACGGCATCATCTGCATACAGCAAACAGTTCACATTCACAAGTAAGTCACCCATTCGCAATCCAACATTCATCGATCTTACTCTCTTAAGACAATCGTCCAGGTACAGGACAAACAGCAGGGCTGACAGCACGCAACCCTCTCTGACGCCAATGTTGACGTCAGACCAGGGAGAGAGGCTGCCGCCCACCCGCACACATGCCGTACATCCCACATAATGTAGACTACACAGCACGAAGCAGCGCACCATCAATCCCAAATCCTGGCAAGATGATGAGATGAGACGTAATCCAAACACGCTTTCTTCTTTCTTGCTACGCAGGATTGAACGTCTGCATCCCACCAAGCATCACCTTTCGAATGTTCATGTCTCTTTGCACTCCCACATGCTTCTTTTGCACTATCCACTACACTTTCTTTCATAATATTCCAGCATTAGTCGTTTGGATTGGCCAGCTCGAAGTCCCGACCTCAATCTCATAGAACATGTCTGGGACGTTCTAAAACGGCGTGTGAGATCAGTACACCCGGCTCCGCAGACCATCAGAGAGCTGAAGAATGTGATTACTGCGGAGTGGGAACGTATTCCGCAAGCAAGTATCCGGGATATACTCGCTAGCATGCCCAGACGAATTCAAGCTGTGATTTTAGCTAGAGGGGGTCACACTCGATACTAAACATTTATCTGCTTTTACTTTATTAAAGAAAAACAAACAAAAAATCCTTTTTATTTTTACTTCATGAGCATAAATGCACTACTAGCGAACATACACTACTAGCGAGGTTTAGCATTATTTTCCATAAATTGTAACAAACTTTTATGAAATACTGATGAAAACGATTATTTTCTTATTAATTTACCAAATTGTGAGGATAAAACTACCTATAATTATCAAACAAAGCAATATTAACCCAGTAATGCCCGAATTATTTTTTTTTGAGATTTTGGTAAATCTAGACATTAAATATGATTTAATTAGGTATTTCTAGACATAAATCATAAATTTTATTTTTATAAATAATTTGGAAGTTTAAAAAAAATCACGTGTCCAAATGGACACACTAAGCACTTGCAATAGCTGAAAAGACAAGAACATAAGCAGATTTTTTTTGGTAATTGGTAACCTAAATTTATTGCTTTTTGTTTAAAAACATAAAAGAGACATTTTTAAATAATAATATAAAGGTTTATTATTATTTTTAGTAGGTACAGTACAATCAATACCTGAGGTCATCGAACTTATTGTTTTGCATTTGGGTCCGTACATCTTTTTTTACGTAATTTTCCGTACATAATGATATATCTTATCAAACCTACCATATAGTTTGAAGGTAGATGATCTACCTGCACCTTTGGCACCTACTCCAAAAGTTTTTTAGGTAAGATATCAATACTATTGCTCAACGAAGCTCCAGCTGTGGCATCTTATTTTGAAAATCACAAGCATTATTATTACAAGCCTCCAGCTTCCATACAAATAGGGATAATAACCACTTCCTCTCTAATATATTTATCTACATATTTATATAAGTACCTATAAGTATGTATTTGTCCACTAGTCTTAAGAGGAGTCTAATAAATGTAATGTAGTAGTGGACAATCCTATCTTTTCCTATATATTTTTGGATTCTTATGAAGAGTAAGGCTTGTGGATAAAGGTGGTGGTACTTTTGGGATTATTGTTTTATTATGTATAGCTGTTGTACACCCAAAAGGATTGACAAAAAACATTTTCTAATGGCTAAATCATGATAACCTCTCGACATTTTCTTCACTTGGTTTGCTGTCAACCGCCGATATTACTGTAGACGACACTACTACCACCACCTTTTTACTCTTCTCACATCTGACGCTTGATTTATGGTGTCTCTACCTAGAAACTAGTCAAAATCGAACAATCTAAAAGTAAAACGAAAGATATTGTAATGCTATGGCTAAAGCTTAGCGTGTCCATATGGACACATGAAGTTCAGTGCTATATATTACATAGGAAATTACATTCTGGCAGTATTTTATGCTTTTATATAAATAAATACACACTATCACAATAAATTTGTGCTATAATAACATGAATATAATTTATAGTTTAAAAATAATAACTACTTACTCTCATCTCGGGTCTATTTTTTCTGCGCACTGGTTAAAGGCGGCAAATAAATGAATATACTTGGAGAACTAAAATTATTGTAACAGTGATGTTTACAATGTATTAAAATTTGACATTTGAATGCAGAGTTAGACAAATAAAATAATTACAAAAGTCAAAAAATACTACCATAACAACTCTTTCATTTAACCACGATTTGTGTGTCCATATGGACACGCTAGGCATTACTGGGTTAACATTTGAAATGGTTCATTGCTTAGGTGCCCGTTTTTTTTCAAATGAGTGTACTATTTTTTTTAACGTGAGATAAAATCCATCATGAGTGCTATGCCGGACTCCTACCGACTAAAAATCCTCACGTAACGCCCAACAGTCTATGGTTGGGAGCCCCGGGTAAGCCCCCGGAAGGATGTTCCAGGACTTCTAACAGACCTACGGCCACAATTGCGGCCTCGCCCAGGGGGCGGTTCGGGTGCTATATACCGCGTCTTTGGGGGGTTTCGGGTGTGATCCCGCTTCTAAGGGCGTGTGTGAACTTCTTACGTCACGCTGCCGTCATGGGCCTGCTTCTGTAAGGACAGTGAGTAGCCCTCTCGCCGTCCTCAGGCCCACGGTCATGGAGGCCGATAGTCTTCGGCGAAGACATATCGCCGATGCCTAGGCACCAACTGCGGAACTCGGGTGGGAAAGTTTTCTCCCGTACCCGCCCCACCGCCTCTTTCAAGAGCATAACCTGCTCGCAGAGAGAGGCGGCGCAGTCCCACTTACTCCCGCTGGAGAGCATGGCTCGCACCATTGTCTCGAGCGAGAGAGTGTCCACGTCCAGACCCACCACGAGGACCTGGCGCTGTTGCGCCCAACAGCATCATCATTCAGTAAAAACTCATTTTTCTTTCATTAGTACCTTCAATAAAATGATTATTCTTTTATGTGAATCAACAAGTATTTTTAAACAATAAATTTGTTTTGAAAATATCACCGGCAATTTTCTACTATTAAATCGAAAGCCTAAAGACAGTGTTATATTTTAAAGATTTTTTAAAATACTTACACTGTCTTTAAATTTGTACTTGAATTAGCCGACTCCATTGTTTTATGTTCCGTGCAATTACTTCCGGCACCGACTCGCTCGCACTGGGCACCGATTCTCGCTTCACACGACATGAATGCGTGGACGAAAATCGGCGGGTGACGCGTCGCCTGTCTCATATTTAGGAACGGCGAACATGAGACGGACGACGTTTCACCCGTAAATTTGCGTCCACGCATTCAAGTCGTGGGGTCGAGAATCGGCGCCCAGGAGTGCCGCCACTACTAGGAAGTAGTGGCGGTTTCTGGGTTTTGTATGACATTTTTAGGGTTCCGTAGCCAAATGGCAAAAACGGAACCCTTATAGATTCGTCATGTCTGTCAGTCCGTCCGTGTGTCACAGCCACTTTTCTCCGAAACTATAAGGCCTATGCTGTTGAAACTTGGTAAGTAGATGTATTCTGTGAACCGCATCAAGAATTTTGTATAAAACGAAAAAAAAAAGCAGTTAATTTTGGGGTCCCCATACTCAGAACTGAAACTCAATTTTTTCCACAAAAATGCTCTTGAGGTTTATATAACATGTTTTTTTTTCTAAAGTGAATAGTTTGCGCAAGAGACACTTCCAAAGTGGAAAAATGTGTCCCCCCCCCCCTCCTCTAACTTCTAAACTAAGAGAATGATAAATCTAAAAAAATATATATAATGTTCATTGTCATAAAATCTACCAAAGAAAATTGGTTTGAACGAAATCAAGATGGTAGTTCTTTTTTTTTTGAACGTCATATACCGCAATTTTCGCAGAGATAAATCACTACCACTGCGAACATCAATGAAAGTTACAACGAACCACACGAACTTTTATATTATGTTACTTGCTGCTACGGAACCCTTCCTGGGCGAGTTCAACTGTCACTTGGCCGGTTTATTATTATTGTTCCTAGAAAGCGTCCAGTTCAATTAGGTAACCTATCGGACTTGGGGAGGTAAGACAGCAGTCGCTCTCAACTTTGCCAATGGGGATGAAAATTCAATTCATAGCTGCTGCTCCTGGCAGCCAATAAAAGCTGCGTCGGGTTTGAAATATGGTTGGGCTTGAAGGCAGCTGGGCAGATGCTAATATGCAGAAAAGGTCTGGGCCCCATGAAGATCTTCTAGGCCCAAGCCGACATCACTTGAAGCAGTGCAGATGCTGACCAACGAACGAGGTCCTGGTACAGGCATTCCGTAACGCCATTGAGAACTCGGATGATTCTCGGTGGCAACAATATCGAGGAGATAATATGCCAAATCATACCGACCTAGGTTCAAAAGTAACACCCCAGTTTCTACAAGCCATCGTGAAGAAACTAAGTAAGATGAAGAAAATTTATATCGGATAGTAAACAATCAATACGGTTCTTAGCTTTTTATTTCTTTCATTCTTGGAGCGAAAAACGTTTTTTATGTTCGTTCGTTTATATGTATAACTTTTATAAGTAATTAGTGCCATTTATTATTTATACAAATTAAGATTTTATGCACCTACAGCCCCCCCCCCCCCCCCCTTCAGGAATTCAAAAGCTTTTTAATCGATTTATCGATGTCGTAATTGAGCATTGTGTGACGCAATCGGGCATAGGTCCGCTTCCTACAAGGCGCGCAGCCAGACTAAACGTAATCGGTAAAGGATAGCGCATACAGATTTTGCGAGGAAAGAAAGAGAGAGAAGGTTTGGAGCGTGTTTAGCGAAATGATGTGAAAGCTAAAAATCAGATAATTACAGATAAAAAGAAAACTATTATAAATATTAAAAAAACCGACTAGTGTAAATGAAGTTTTTAGTATTGTCTTTCTTATACATTAAAAATAATATCTAAATAACAGATAGTTATAGAGATCCAGCCCAAAGTTTAACTAAAACGAGGTGTTTTCAAAAATTAAAAGTATCGAGGTTTTTTTTAGTAATCGTGTTTTCAGGCTAGTAGATCTTTAGTTCATGAACTGAAGTTGCTTGTGTTGTAATGTTAGTTCATTAGACCTCAGGAGTCCTGAGATCTAGATCAAGATAATAGTCTATTTGGCGTCATACGTCCTCTTAAACCACCTTTTTAGGGTCCCGTTTTTACTTTTGGTTATGGAATCCTAAAGATCTAGGACATTACACAACCCTAACCCTTCGTTGTCGGTTCCGTTGACTGTGTTGGTCGTCTGTCTGTCTGTCAGCGGGCTGTAACTCATGCACCGTGATAGTTAAACAGTTAAAATTTTTACAGATGATGTTTTTCTGTTGCCGCTATAGCAACAAATAATAAAAATAGACAAAATTATAATATTAAAGGGGGCCTCCCATACAACATAGGTACGCGAAGTTCTGCCGCTTTTCTTGTACGGAACCCGACGTGCGCGAGTCCGGCTCACTCTTATCCAGTTTTAGTTTTACACTTCTAGAGTGTAACCAAAACCGGCCAAGAGCTAGTAGCAGGGCATCGTGTGGTTTTAGTTAGTAGGAGTTCGCAATAGCATCTATGTATCATTCCACACGGAAAAGAAAGAATCTCATCTTTAGGTGGAGATATTTCTAAAATGAACACTTGAGAAGATTTATACCGTTTAATGATGGCACTTGGTGGAACTTGCTGCACCTATTGAAAAAATAACCGGCCAAGTGCGAGTCGGATTTTCGCACGGAGGGGTTAAAGCGGGACCCTAATAACGAGATATGGGGCCTAGCGAGATATTAGGACACGAGGTTATATCGCTGGACCGCTGGAAGTGCCAGATAGAGGCCTAAAATTTTCAATGATGATCTATTTCTGTTGCCGCTATTTTTTTAAACATGAGGAAAATCCTACAGTGATGCTATGCCGGAGTCCTACCGACTAAAAACCACGCGTTGGGAGCGCCGAGTATGCCCTCAGAATGATGCATACTGCGGCTTGTTTACTTGTTATCCCGCTTCTTTAGGGGGGCATGAATCTATCACGTCACGCTGTCGTGTAGGGCCTGTTTCTGTAAGGACGGTGAGCAGCCCCGTCACCGTCCTCAGGCCCCCGATCATGGAGGCTGGTAGTATGGGGCGCGCCGTCGTAGACTCTGGAACTCTGGTGGGAGAGTTCTCGGTGTTCTCTCCCGCTTCCTCCACGCCGTCTCTTTCACGAGCATGACCTGCTCACAGGATGAGTCCTATCGCCCAGCTCTAGCGCCTCTTTGCGCCATTTAAACAATGTCGCAAATGCCCTAGCTTTCAGGTCCCATAGAGGGATCCCGGCTAGAAGACATGCCGCCTCCACTGAGATCGTGCGATATCCCCTTATCACACTGACATCCATCGCCTTCTGCGGGCTAAGCAATCTAGCCGCATTGCTGGCCATCAGGATCTCTACCCACACGGGGACCCCGTATAGGGCCATGCTCCACACGATCCCAAGGTACAGACTCCTGCAGGGAGCGCCGGGTCCGCTGATATTGGGCAATAACCGCGAGAGTGCGTCTCGGTGCGTTGTTCCTCGCGCTGTAATTAGGGTGTCGTCGTAACACGTTACGCCGACACCTCTGAGCAACGGACCCCGCAGCACCCAATCGTAACCGGTGTTCCACAGAAGCGGTTCAAAGACCGATCTCTGTGAAACACCGAACGACACATCTCGCCGAACCTGCCCGAGCCAGCTCGGATAAGTTATGGCCCTCTCGGAAAGATAGGCACCGAAAATTCGATTGAGGAGGCATTCCATGGTAAATAAGTGCCTCCCAAACGCAGCTCCAGGGCAAGGTGTTGAAAGCGTTGGCGATGTCTAGAGACACTGCCAGCACCAACTATCTCACCCTGTTCTGTTGCCGCTATAACAAAAATACCTACTAAAATCAGAAAAAAGCATCCACACAACAAACGTAATTTTGTGCCCAAATTTTGTTACGGAACCCTCTGTGAGGAAATCCGACTCGCACTTTGCTATTTTTTTTTCCATATGAACACGTGAGTTTCGGTTTCGGTTTCGGTTTCGGCCGAAACTGACCCTGGGGCCGAAAGTTCGGTTTCGGTTTCGGTTTCGTCTGGAAAACCAGTTTCGGTCGGACACTACCATTAATCCATTTTGGTGACCACTTAAAATGTTTCCAATTTCATTGTCGTTTCCGTATTATCAACAAAATGAATTCCGACGACGAGACCCTATGCGCCGCCTTTGCTTTTACATACATACATACATATGGTCACGCCTTTATCCCCGAAGGGGTAGGCAGAGGCATATTATATGCCCACATTTCACCTTTGTATAATTTGTCCCACGTAATAGGTGGTGAGCCGTATTGCCGTGTTTAAATGGACAGGCGCAGGTTGTGACTGCCTGCTGTTGAAATAAAGCCTTCAACTTTAGCTTAACGACTGCCATTTTACTGGCAACCGGGACCAACGGCTTAACGTGCCTTCCGAAGCACGGAAACGCTCAAATAAATGTCACAAAGTGATCACATGGATGGTCACCCATCCATGGACCGGCCATAGTGAAAGTTGCTTACTGCAGTGATCGTTTACAGAACACTGAGTCCGCGGGGCCACGAGCGCTTCCTTTGCTTTTAAAAGGAAAATAATTGCGAAAAAGAGAACCCCCAAAGACGCGGGATAGCACCCGGACCATCCTTTAGGCGAGGCCGCAGTGGCGGCCGTGGGTCTGTTGGGAGGTCTGGGACATCCTTCCGAGGGCTTACCCGGGGCTCCCAACCATAGGCTGTTGGGCGTTACAGGAGGTTTTTAGTCGGTAGGAGTCCTGCATAGCATCCATGAGGATTTTCCCTCACGTTAAAACAAAAAATACTAGCGGACATCCCGTGAATCTATGGAATTAATGAGTAGGCACCTGCTTCACAAATTCTGTATTTATCTAAAAAAAACGTGTTTTGCTAATTTTTTTCTTCATTCTATTCATCTCAGATCCTGATTATAAAACCTATTTATAAAATACTAGCGGACGTCACGCGGTTTCACCCGCGTAGTTCCCGTTCCCGTGGGAATACGGGAATAAAATTTAGCCTATGTTCACTGCAAAGAGTGTAGCTTCCCAACATTGAACGAATTTTGCAAATCGGTTCATTAGTTCCGGAGCCTATTCGATGCAAACAAACAAGCAATCAAATCTTTCCTCTTTATATATTTTTATGATGATAGAATTATAATTATCAAAGATAATATTTACATGTATAAGTATATGTATATTGTACCTATATGTATAATACTTAGTTTAAGTAGCTATGGCTCTTCGAGTTTATGATAAGGACATGACTATTTTTATATACCTATCTAACGTTGAATAAGGTTTAGTACCTATATTGAATACTTACTGCGTTTAATACCTATTAATAAAGAGTAGGTGCCTAATAGCAATAGGTATATTAAGTACTAGCTGACCCCGCAACTTCGTTTACGTCACATAAGGTGTATGAAAGTAGAGGTATATCTTCATCAGACTCATCAAGCAGCGTGTGAAACTGCCCTGTTTGCTTATTCATAAAAGAGCTTAAAGACAAACAGATATTCCTTCCCCCTTTATTTTTTTTTAACGTGAGGGAAAATTCTCTTGGATGTTATGCCGGACTCCTACCGACTAAAAACCCTCACATTACGCCCAACAGCCTATGGTTGAGACTTGGGAGTCCCGGGTAAGCCCTCGGAAGGATGTCCCAGGACCTTATAAAGCCCCCCTATAATATTTTTTCTCATTTATTTTCCATGTACAGACAGCGACCTGTTACGATTTTATTATATGTATTAATTATTGCAATTATTTACCTTCAACAATATCTAACTTGGCACAGTTAAAATTAATATTATTCTAATGCATAAGTATCTAATTTATTCCATACTAGCTGTTGCCTGCGACTTCGTACGCTGCATTTTATATGCTTTCGATTTTTTGGTTCGATATAAGTACCTAAAGTTTTTATTAAAGAGCTAAATGTTAAGTGGAGCAAACCTCAACGCAACATAGAAAACCGCATTGCATTTGGTTGAGCGGCTGCTGAGATTAGCGTGCACAAACGTACAGACAAACAGACACAAATTCTGAAAATCATTGTTCTGGGTTCTATTGCGTTCATAAAGCCCCCCTGTAATATTTTACTTGTATATCTTCAATGTACCTACAGAGTTGAATACCTATCTGGGGGATTGGTCTCTCTCCCTACAGTGTCTATCAGATTAATTACTGTCAATGACTATAACATACATTGTATACTATTATAACATACTATTACAATTGAGGGAAGTGTGTTAATGTGCTGCTTGAATTCCAGTTAGTTATCCTATAGGGTTACCACTCAGACTAAAAGAATATATACCTATTCTTTTAATTATTAAGCACTGCTTCTCTATAAGTCGCAAGTGGAGTACTGCTGTCACCTCTGGGCGGGGGCACCCGAATACCAGCTTCGTCCATTTGACTCGGTGCAAAGGCGAGCTATGAGAGTTGTCAACGATCCCATACTTGCAGGTGGTGTGGAACCTCTTAGTGACAGGAGAGACTTTGCTTCTCTGTGTGTGTTCTACCGCCTGTACAACGGTTTGTGCTCTAAAGAATTGTTTGATATGATGCCTACGGCTACATTCTATCATCGCACCGCTCGCCATAGACAGGGTGTTCATCCTCATACGTTGCGTCCTAAGCGCTCGAGCACGGTGAGATCTAATAGAGGCTTTCTTCCGCGTACGCTTAGGTTGTAGAATGATCTCCCTGCTTCGGTTTTCCCAAACGCCTACAGTATGGGGTTCTTCAAAAGGGGACTTAGAAGGTTTTTAAAGGGTCGGCAGCGCGATTGTGGCGCCTCTGGTGTTGCAAACGTCCACTGGCTGCGGTGACCACCGGTACATCTGGTGGGGTCGTATGCTTTTCTGCCACTCTAGTGGTATAAAAAAAATTAAAAAAAACTGAGGGTTACCAGTGGTCATACGTACCTACTGCCACATGGCGAAGAACAATATAAATAATAGAATTTCTGCATCGTGAATTCGCTATATGAAAGTTCTTGCGGCGATGAATGATATTCAACAGCCCAACATCAACCACTTACCTTAGCTGCCACTGAAGAGGTTCACAAACCTGACCAGTTACCCGGGACCCCCAGAGAATCCGCGTGGATGATCTCGAAGGCTTAACCATTGGACTTCGGTTCGGTAAGGATCCCTAAAAAGCAGTTCAAGCTACGGTAGACAAAATTTCACCTACAATCAATACTATTTCATTTTTAACAGCCCTATTCTCAATCTCAGTAGGTTGCTCATCAATGAGATCGTCTGAGGATACCAGGCAACATGACACATATGCATTAGGAAATTTTACCAATTTATATTTAGTATACTTCGCGACACCCCTGGCGACAGACGTGCTAGTAACCTTTTAAATGGTTTAGTGCAGTTTCGTGTCATCTCTGTCACAGTATAAAGAGTCTCTGTGTACGCTTCTTAAAACATTTAGGTATTTCCTTTTCATTTTTTTTACGTGTGAAATTCTCATGCATACTATACTAGATTCTTACCGACAATAAACACACTAAGTATATTCTTATGGCTATACATCTGCTACGGCCAGCAGTCACGGGTGATCCCTCGGAAGAACTTTCCCAGGGCTTTCGACTCTTCTAATACCTTGTTTGATCTGAAATTCGCGAGCCCGCGTCAAATACGTAAAGGAAAGCTGAAACGTTAGCTTAAACGGGATCAGAGCATCAGCAAAAGTTGAGATGAGCTTGAGGGGAGTCCAATTTTAAGAGACAAGGGAGTGGTGCACTTGCTGTATGAGAGAAGGTTATAAACGTAGACGTCCGAAAAAATAAATAGTCAAACTACTCGCTAGCCAGTAGAGTCCGGATTAGGGAAGGAAAGGAATGTCCTTTGCAGGGCGATTTTACGACAATTTCAATAGACAGACAATACCTACGTTCTGTTCAAATCAGTGTAAAAGTTGGCCTACAAAAGTAGTTCGTGTTAGCGCATCGTTATCCTGAGACATCTTTTCGAGGAGTTACCTACAGGTAGGGATTGGGTCGTTTTCCGGATTGACTAAAACAATTTTGGGGTGATTACAATTGTGGTTGTTTCTACTCGCTAGAATATAATAGAGTCCAGGTTCGACAATCTACAAGTTTTATATCTCGGTTACTGTTTTTAGTTGGACTACCGACCTCATTGACATAAATAAATGAATCGACCCCAAGATTACCTCCATACATTATGTATTAGAATAATCAATCGACCTTCAGGCAATTGGAACTTCATATGAACTCAGTTTAGAGCTTAGTTCACGGATAAGCGGAGCGTCTTACGTCGCGTAGCGTCGGGCGGAAAAGTCTCTAGTCTAAGATACTACTTAATATGCGATACATAATAAAATCGTAAGTTGTAAATAGACGTCTGGATAATTGTTACTCTTTCACGCTCTAACGGCTGAACGGATCTAAGTGAATTTTTAGAACAGGGCTATCCCTGTACTACTAGTTCACTCAGATTTATGGTCCGGATCAGACAGATTTATATCCGAACACTTAGGGCCCTACTTTTTATTCATTTATTCCCGGAATAAGATGCGGAAACGTAAACAGAATTTCACGCCCGCCCAGTCGTATACTTATAGCTCAGGGGGTACCATATCCTTATTACTTAATAATCATCTTATTACCTAATGTATGTTACTAATATTATAAATGCGAAAGTTTGTGAGTGTGGATGTTTGTTACTCTTTCACGCTCAAACTGCTGAACAGATCGGGCTGAAATTTGGTGCAGAGATATATAATAGTCACATAGGCAACTTTTTATCCCGGGAATAAGTTCCCGCGGGAACAAATTTTACGCGGGCGAAGCTGCGGGCATCAGCTAGTATGTTATAAATTAAAATATATTACTAACTCAAAATACTAAAGTACCCAGCTGTCTGTGCGCTTTCATGCCTAATCAATTGTGATCCACGATATATTGCGTTATAATTATACTTTTTTTGAACGTCCATAGTTTTTAAAATGCAATACCTAGATTTTTTTCACATTTTTCTGACAACTATTATGACCTAGCCTATTACCCGATTCCGGGTTGACGTCGACTTCTGGGACACCCTGTATAAGCGTCGAATGTATCGAAAATTCAATTTTCGTTTTAATTTCAAGAAATGGTTTTAACCAGAAGCTTCACAGTAGGTAGTACAGGTTCACCTCTTGCTCGGTAAAACCCAAAACGTCCTTTGCGTCGCTTAACGCCACGCTGCACGCGGAACTCAACGCGCTTCCTGTCCGTAATTGCTCGCTAAATCTTTAATGGGTCGATTGTATACGAGTGATGGTAGGCAGCTGTTTAGTCTGTGAAACATACCTAGCCTAACAAGCTATGCAAACGGGTTCTATATTCTAAAAGTGTTATAGATTGCGTAGTTGGTACTATTTAACTATTCTTCTCGCTAAGATAAAAACAAATTGAAACTAGTGCATTAAAATTCATGACTTAAGGCATAGGTAGGTAGGTAGATACTATGTTTTACTTAATGCCTGCTATGTGTTGTGTTACTAAATAAATACTTATGAAAAACTTTAAAAAAAAAGGGGTCTTAGAAGGCTTTTACAGGGTCGGCAGCGCGAGTGTGACGCCTCTGGTGTTGCAAACGTTCATAGGCTGCGGTGACCACCGGTACTTCTGGTGGGCCTTATGCTTGTCTGCCACCTTAGTGGTATAAAAAAATAAAATAAAAAATCGGTTTAGTGGTGAAAACGTAAAAGCGTCCACAAAAAAATTACGCGACTTACCTACTACACGGAAGCTCTCAGAAGAAATAATTTTTCCCCGTTTTCGAAACATTTTTCATTGCTGCTCCGCTCCTATTCGTCTTAGCATGATGTTATATAGCCTATAGCCATCCTCAATTAATAGACTACCAAACTGTAAAAGATTTTCTGAATTCTAACCAGAAGTTCCTGAGATCCTAGCGTTCAAACAAACAAACAAACTCTTCAGCTTTCAAATTAGTTTAGAAACGGATTCGAATTTGATGCAGGGATAGAATATAGTCTGGAATAACACATAGGTAATTTCACGCGAGCGGAGCCGCGCGCTGCGTCTAGTTAAACTAATGTTACTAACTCCAATTATTAATATTACCACTTCCTTTACTTTCTACTAAATCGTAACAGTACTTCCTTATAATTTTTTTTACCTAATTTTGAGTTATTTTATTTTTCAGTCATAATACATACCTATTGCTTGTTATTAGTAGATATTTTGGCAGCGCGAGCGTAGCGCCTCTGGTGTTGCAAACGTTCATGTAGTGACCACAGTCCATCGGTGGGACTGTAGGCTTGTCTGCCCTGCCACCTTAGTAGTATAAAAAATATTAATTAACATAGGTAGATAACAAGGTAATATCTCCAATGTAAATTAAATCATAGAGGCTAACAAATCTAATTCTCATAAATCTTGCCGATTACCGGATACAAAAGTCTATCGCGTGTGTTTGACGAAATAGAAACCGTTTTAGTTAGGGAAATGGTTCGAGCAAATTTTATCTTATTACGTAGATACTGTATACTAGTTGTGCTCCCATCTATGCCTGTGACATAGGTAGGTACTTCAACCTCCCTTTGCGCTCTTTTGTGGACATTTATAACTACTGCTCCGCTCCAATACGTAATAGCGTGGCGATCCACAGCACATGTCTTCCTCATTAAAGTAGGCTATATCTAACGCCGAGGACGGTGAGAGGGCTGCTCACTGTCCTTACAGAAGCAGGCCCATAATGGCAGCGTGAGGCGAGAGATTCACGCACGGCCCCCCTCAGAAGCGGGATCACACCCGAAACCCCCCAAAGACGCGGGATAGCACCCTAACCACCCCTTAAGCGAGGCCGCAGTGGCAGTCGTGGGTCTGTTGGGAGTCCTGGGACATCCTTCCGAGGGCTTACCCGGGGCTTCCAACCATAGGCTGTTGGACGTAACGTGAGGTGTTTTAGTCGGTAGGAGTCCGGCATAGCATCCATGATGGATTTTCCCTTACATTAAAAGTTAAAAAAAAGGCTATATAACACATTTTTTTTAAATCGGTTTTTCCTTAGATTATTGCTTCAACCAAACTTATTCGTTATCATTAACATGAACTATTGACTTACAAGTTAATAAATATCTACATAAGTTGTGCGTAGATGTATAAAATGACTAATAAGTGATTATATAACACTAACATTGTACAAAACTGTAGTGTCTCTGAGTAGTTCAGTGTAAAAATAGAACATCTTTGAGTTAAAATGAAGACTGAACAGTTATTAATCTGTGCAATAATAATTACTCTGTGTACCTCTGTGCTATGTTCTACGTTTATATTTGGAGAGAAGCCTGAAAAAGCAAGATTGATACACGCAAGCAACGTGAGATATGAAGCTATACCTCTCATGAAACGGGTTAAACAATTTGTTTACACTGGAACTGTTCCTATAAAGGTACGCTTTTTTATTTTTTATTAAATGTCTTCCCATGGGAACATATTCCCGGGGTAAAAATCTGGAATAACATAGCCTAATTTACATAAGCCTAAACAAGCATTACGGTCCGGATCACCAAATATTTGTTCCGATCCGGTAATTGAACCCAAATTTACCTATACCTCAGTTGCCCGCTCCGTCTACTACAAATGGACGTGATTCAAGTGACTGCGATAGCGGGGCGTATGCGTATTAATATTATTATTATAATGTCTTGCATTAACATCATTTAACTAAAATAAGATATTAAAAACGGAAAAGGTCGACAAAGAAATGAGCGAGTGCGAGAGCACACACGAGGATGGCACCCTCGCCTCGCCGCCTCCGGTCCTTTGACTCCGTCCCAAAAACCGACACGGAGCCATACGTGTAAAGTCTAACTTAGTCTTTACACGTATGACGGAGCGCAGCGCACAGGAGGCGAGGCACCCATCCACACTCTCGCGCTCGCCTTGCCTCCTAGAGTCTGGATCGTGTATTGGATCTTTCATAAACGGTCTCCTTATTAATCTTTTAATTTGCTTTCCTTTCAGTCGATAACCTGCTTCGATCTTCAGAACAGTGACGCGTCGGTCAACGTCACGGACGGCGGGGTATACTTCAATCACGTCACGCTTCGAATGAAGAGTCAACGCAGCTATAGGCTGGATTACGCTATCGAAATATACGGCTGATTTTGAAAGTTTTGAGGTTTATTCAATTTTTGTATGAGCTGAGGAGACGGTCAAGCGACTTGAGTCATGTGTACCTACATACCTACACGTCGATGGACACGGACGCAAAGTAATCACGCACACTGAAGCCATTTTCATTCATATTTTAACAGACTTGTGAAGTGCATATTGACCGACTACACCGTTTCGGGAGCCCAATACGGATTCCTCTTGAGCGAGTCTGACTCGCACTTGACCGGTTCTTTTTAATATTAAGCTCGTTGAATCAAGGGCCGCCGCGCCGGCCTGATGGAAAGCCGTAGCGACATCTAGCGATTTCGGGCTACTCTCGCGGTCCACAAGACTTCTGCCAGTGGTCAATATAGCCAGCATACACATAAAGTCACGCCTTTATACCCGAAGGGGTAGGCAGAGGCATATTATATGCCCGCATTTCATTTTTTTAGAATTGTCCCACGAAATGGGTGAGCCGTATTACTTAACGACTGCCATTTTACTGGCAACCGGGACCAACGACTTAACGAGCCTTCCGAAGCACGGAGACGCTCAAGTAAATGTCATAAAGTAGTCACATGGGTGGTCACCCATTCAAGGACTGGCCATAGTGAAAGTTGCTTTCTGCAGTGATCGTTTACAGAACACAGTCCGCGGGGCCACAAGCGCTTCTCAATGTAGCCAGCTTACAAAATATTCGTTCTGGGTCCGCTTATTTACCAAACTATACTGTCGTGCATTTCCGAGGGAGGTATTATTTGGTCAGACTTCAATTTAATTTAAAAAAAACACAAGTAAATTATGGATAATCATATAATTTCTTATAAATAGAAACTTTAAAAATAACATATAATTTTACTTACATATTACAAAGCATACAGACTTTGGTTAGCGGTATTATTGCAAGATAAGGATAAGAATAGAATACTTGTGGTTTACACTAATATTATAAAGCTGATAAGTTTGTTTGTTTGATCGCAAAGATCACAGGAACTGCCTACTGTATATATTATACAGGTTGATAGTCCATTTTTCTGGAAGGCTATAAAACATCACATTAAAAAGAATATGAGCGGAGCAGCAATTAAAAACGTTTCAAAAAAGGAGTATCTTTATTCCTTTTGAGAGCGTTACACGCGACGGAAAACATGATAACGCATACTAAGTTGCGTTGTTGTCATGTCGGGAACGCGACCTGATATTTTCCTTAACAAAAATCGTTCAATGCGTCTAAATAAGTTTTCCCTCCAAAAATATTGCACATTCTTTTTTCTTTCTTAACCTTATCGTGCATAATACACTGCTAAAAAGATATTATCTTTTAAACTATTTTCGTAGTTGAAAAGATAACCTACACAGTCGAAAACAATTAATTTAGTTCATAATTTTATTATACAGAAATGGAATTTATATCCTATATATAAAAGTATTTAAAACAAAAAAAATTACAAACGAAACGAATAAAATATTTTGTCCTTTTCACTCTTAATATAATTGTCACATAAGAATGATAATTTAAAAGTACCTATTACCACATTACCATCTTTGTGATGTTCGATTCGTCATTCCTCCGTTAAAACTATATTTATCACAAAACTAGGTGACGTCACGCGGTTTCACCCGCGTAGTTCCCGTTCCCGTGGGAATACGAGAATAAAATAGCCTATGTTCACTGCAAAGAGTGTGGCTTTCCAACAATGAAATTTCAAAAATTTTTGAAAATTTGAAAAATTTTTCAAATCGGTCCAGTAGTTCCGGAGCCTATTCATTACAAACAAAAAAACAAAGAAACAAATCTTTCCTCTTTATAATATTAGTATAGATTATTATCAATCACAAAATAAGAAGTCCGTTTTGACATTTGAGAAAGCGCCACTCTCATTGATAGGTTGCCGAATCTACCAATGAGAGTTGGTTCATTGGGAGCATCTCATTGGTGGATTCAACAACCTGCCAATGGGAATGGCGCTTTCTCAAATGTCAAAACGGACTTCTTTTGTGATGACTTTAGTCCGGGTTTACCACTGGTGACCGAAATTCATTTGATCATTTGACGTGTGACCGAAAAAACATTAGGCCATTCTACTACTGATCGAATGAACAATATTGATCAAAAGAGTTTTTATCGAACAAACATTTGGTATTTTGACTACGGATCGAATGAACGTTTGAGTCGAAAAATAGTTGACTTGAGAATATTTTAACAAACAAAAGCGAAATAAGTAGTAATTCAGAACTGGCACTCGCTGGCCGCTGCCGCGGCAAGCTCGCTTCGCTCGCTCGGCTCGTGCGTTGTGGTCGCAGTTCTAACCTAACCTAACCTAGCCATTTTGATTTAGCCCCTGTTAAAATATTCTTTACTTTTAACTTAGTTTTATTTCCCAACCTCACAGATGCCAACTGTATCTTTTATATATTATATATATTATAAATTATATTTATTATGTTTTTATTTTATTATTATTTTATTATATTCTTTATTAATTTTTATTATGACACTTTTCAAAATACCAACTTTCAAGTAGCCGAATGTTTTAGTTAGCGTAATATTTACTTAGTTGTTTATTGTTTTCCAAATGTTATTTTTTTTAAATCACCCAGAAAAAGTAACAATTTTATAAAATCGTTTGTCATAACTTTTTCGAAGTGGTTTAAAAAAATCCACGAAGGCTAAGGCATCTTAGCCATCTAACCTAAACTATCCGAGTCGGGGTATTCAGAGTACCATAATGACGTTTTTTTATATAAAAATTGCGTTAACATTAGTTTATATTTTATTATTTTATCAATGCACGAAAAGGTACGAAACGTTATTCGTACAATAGTTGTTTGGCCTAGTGAAAGATTTGACAAATGATAAATCGCCCAAACGTTTTGTGTTATTATAATATTCAGCATAACAAAAATTCTTCCAAATGAAACGTTGTCATACAAAAATTTGGTAATCGTGAGTTGTCAAAGTGATAAATAGGAGAAACGTTGGTTGGCAAGTGATAATCGGGTAAAAATTCAGGATACCGGGACTTTTATTTCAAATATTTATTATTACTTTATTCATCATAAATGGCAATATAAAAATGTCAGTAATTTTATTGAAATAATTATACCTAAATGGCGCTGTGCCTTTTTTTAAAAGAAATTATTCCTTATTAAAATAGGCGTGTTATATGTATGTATAGTATTAGTCATTTGTATTCCCAAAATATTCATTTATTTTAGGCACACACGGTGTATGGGGTCCCAGCACTACCGTTTCGCTCACGTTTAGCACACACAAGTGTGTGCCGCAGCCTCCGTGTCATTTCTATTTTACAGAACCATGGGTGTGTACTGAAAACACACCCAGTGTGAGTAACCCAGCATAGTGATTGCTTGGTCGAAATGTTCGGCAGCAGTTAAAGTGTTTGATTTTCGACCAAACGTTCATTCGATCAGTAGTAAAAAAATACCAAATGTTTGTTCGATAAAAACTCTTTTGATTAATATTGTTCATTCGATCAGTAGTAGAATGGCCTAATGTTTTTTTCGGTCACACGTCAAATGATCAAATGAATTTCGGTCACCAGCGGTAAACAGCTTTAGTCCCTTGTCTGGTAACGGAGGAATGACGAATCGAGGGTGTGTAATTGGGTTTCTCTCCCTGCCTTCTTTTATATCGTTCTACGTGTAGGTGTATAATCATAAAAAAGTGCAAAAAAAAGCAACAAATTTTGGTCCAAGAAATAACTTTAAATGACTAAATACAATTCTGCACCATACATCGACTAATTGATTTACAATTAAATATAAATATTCAAATAATATTTGTGAACATTCTCACACAACATCATCCAGCCCAAATTAAGCTAGTATAAGCTTGTGCTATGGGATCTAGACGACTGATATACATACTTATATAATTCTAAATACATACATATTATACATAGAAAACACCTAAACTGCGAAACAAACATTTGTGGATCATCACAAATATTTAGTCCGACCCGGGAATCGAAGCCAGGAACTCAGCGCGGTAGGAGGTTACACTACCGAGTCATACTACATACGGAGTCATCTGTAGTCCCCCTATATCTGCGTGCATTGCATCTGACTAAGGGAGTTATCATCAGGAGACCTTGGTTTACCCTTTTTTTAACGTGAGGGAAAATCCATCATGGATGCTATGCCGGACTCCTACCGACTAATAAACCCCACGTAACGTCCAACAGCCTATGGTTGGGAGCCCAGGGTAAACCCTCGGAAGGATGTCCCAGGACAACAGCCCGGGGTTACCCTTCCCGAGGGCTTACCCGGGACTACCGGCCGTAGGCAGTGGTAGGGCACGGTGTGGTTTTAGTCGGTAGGAGTCCGGCATAGCATCCATATAGGATTTCCACACGTATTTTTTTTATATCAATTAATTCTACAATACGACTAATCGAACAAAAGATGTTGTTTAAACTGAATCTGTTGTCGAGTTAGTCGAATTTGATAGTTACTACAATTGTGAAAAATATAATGAACTACTAACAAACGACTATTCAAACAATAAACAAAGTTAAACTATAACCATAAATCATTTGTCACGTAAGAAGAATGTAATAGTTACAATTTTCACTAATATACAAGACTTATACAGACTAATACGACCAGTCGTACATAACATGATAATATGCTATAATGGAAATCAGTTGTTGAGTTAGTCGAATTGCATAATGGTAGTTGCTACTAATATAACTACATAATTACACATATTAGGTCATAAATGTAGACGCATAATCTCAGCATGCATTTTTATATATCTACTACTAAGGTGGCAGACAAGCTTACGGCCCACCTGATGGTTGGTTACCGTAGCCTATGGTTCTTAGATAAAAGTGTTCAAGGAACTCAAAATACGACCAACAGACAGTTTACCGAATGCTATCGTGTGCCTCATCGACTAATTCAACAACACACTACGACTAATCGATCAAATATATTACAATCATCAAATATATGGAACATGTAGTACATATAATGTTATTATTGGCATTCCTTGAGCACCTGAAGCGACTTTCTGAATAGCTCCTGCTGAGCGCGGGCGTGTTTGATCTCCAGTTCCGCCAAGTCGATAAGACTAGAAAATAAATATTGTTCATGTATGTACTGAAGCTGATTTAGCTTTGTGAGATTGGTCAGTAGAATAAAATAATATAAAATTTATTCGCTTTGAAATTTAAAAAAAAATCTATCTATCTTCACGCCGAATCCCTTGCGGGGTAGGCAGAAAGAACCGAGCGCCACACGGCACGGTCCATACACACCTCACTTGCTTCTTCAACTTTCATTTTTCTTTTCATGCATGCACGTCGGTTCCTACGGCTCTTGACACCACCTTCAACTAACACACGATTAATTTGGTCGTGGTAGGTGTGTCGTGGCCTTCCCCGACTCCTAAGTCCATCCACTTTCGCGTTGTATATCTGTTTTGTCATTCTTTCATCTCCCATTCGTTCCACATGCCCGAACCATCGTAGCATTCCTTACTTTAACACCGACACTCTCTTTCAGACCAACTCTCTTTCTTACATCTTCATTCCGAACGCGATCTGCGAGCGTTACTCCGCAGATTTTGCGTAGCGCGCGCATCTCGACCGCGTTTATTCTACTTTCATGCGTTTCCTGCCATACCCAACTCTCGCTTCCATACGTTAGCGTAGGTATCAGCACCGCATTGTGTACTGCGAGCTGGGCCTTTTGACTTAAGGCCTTGGTACCTAAAAGTTTGCCTAACGCTCCATTCACACTATTGCCCGCAGTTACCCTCATTTCTACATCAGCGGTGTACCGTCCATCCCTGCTAAATGCACATCCAAGATATACAAACTCATCCACCTGTTCCAGCATAGGCTGACTCGATAGATAATTACCTCTTCCTGAAGGCCGCGACTCTCCTGGTGCGGAAGTCTATCAGTTCCTCCCTAGCTCGGGCCGAGAGCTGCTCGAACTTCGCGCAAGCGTCGGCCTGAGCTTGCTCTGCCTGTATACAATATTATCACCTACTTATACTCTGTAAAATATAGCTTGATCTCTGTGACAGTTCTACAAATGTAAACAAGAATAGATTTTATGTCATCGGCATTAAGCTTTTGTGGTTGAAATGCAGAGAGTGAGAAAGAAGTGCAAACTGTAAATATCAACTTTATGCCTTTGAAATAAAAGTCAATTTTGTTTACGTTGATATGTCACAGAGATCAAGCTATATTTTAAAGAGTATAATATACTAGCTACGTACAGGTGAACCACGTTTATAAGTCGCATCGACAAAGTTCGCCTACTCAGAAGAGAGCAAACTAACGTCGATTAATAACGATTGCCAATGCTGTTGAAACACCGACTTTATTGCGTTACGTTAAGATTGAAAATGCAATAAATCCAGAGAGTATTGCTATCTCGCTCATTGTAGCTCATTGCACCGCGATGCTGCGCGCATCGATCACGGCTCGCAGACGAGAACCAATAACAGAGGGCCATGTTTGGCGCGTCTATGCGGAGCCCTGTGATTGGTTATGATAATTTCGCGCGTTTCGAATATGAGAATTCTGCGCAGGTACATCGGTGTAACTTATAAACGTGGTACTACTGTACGCCTGCTTCGTTGTTGACATACATTTAAACCCCTATTTACTCCCTTAAGGGCTGAATTGTGAACAATGAGGCGAAAGGTTCATTTCATTAATATTAATTTAAACATAGTGCAATATAAAAAGTATTGTAAATGATAACAAAAGCGTGGTTACCTCTTGCACTTCCAACGGCTGACAGCACAAAACACAATAAAAACATATCTGTAGTGTAATAAAAACATAAATACTACCCGTTCGCTCTAAGTTTGCCGTTCGCTGCCATACTACGCCTCTATGCCAGCGGGAAACTTAGAGCGAACGGGATATACAGTACTAGCAGATAAAGTTTGTCCCTCGGGTCATTGCTGTTGTTAGACTAAGACATTTATTGCATTGTCATATAGTCGAAACTTCAACGACGAGTCGATTGTATCCGATGTTACTTACGGTAGGCGCACACTGGGCGACATGTCGCGGCGATAAGCTGCGGGAGCCAAATTACATACATTTTGTTCTAAAGGTAGACTTTCGAAGTGAGCGTCTATAGCGTTTGTGGCGCCGCGACAGACAGATGTTCCATAGAAATGTGTGAAATTCTAGGGAATGACTTTCGAGCTCAGCGACACAAACGCGGCGTTAGTGACGTCACAGTGCCGCTGTGACCGCGTTGTTAGACTAGAATTTCATTCATAAGTATATGTCGCGGCGCCACTGACGCTATAGACGCTCGCTTCGAAAGCCTACCTTAAGCTCCGCACACTGGGCGACAAGCAAAGGGAGTCGCGGCGACACGACGACAGTCGCCGAGTGACAGCTTTTTACACGACGTCTGTCGCCGCGACATGTCGCCCGATGCAGGCGCACACTGGGTGATACGTCGCCGCGACTGTAGCCCAGTGTGCGCCTGCTGTTATTGTATATTAAGACCGTTTAATCAATTTTATGCCTCGCAAATTTGTTTTCGTGGTTATTTTTTTTTTGTTAGGCTATGGTCTCCTATAAACGCAATATGCGTATTGGTTTTCGGCGTCACTATGGTTACTATGGAAATGCACGTCGCTGTCATTCGTACGCTGTGTGCCGCGTCTCTAGTTATCTATTGCAGCGCCAGCGTCAAGACCAAATGTCAAAATTCAATAAAGAAATAGGTGAAATACTGGTTGAATTTATAGTCGTTCTGGAACGTAAAGGTTTAGGCACAGTTTCGATAACAGAACCAATTATGAAAATGTTTCCTGCGTCGAATAGTGTTCTCACCTTTGGGATGACTCCGCGAGGTATTTATTAGACGCCTTCAACCAGTATATCCATTTGACAACTACTGCTATGAACGACACTTCGCCGTCGTCGTTTATATATTGAACGCCAACGCTGTGCCTGGCGTTCAAACGTCGATCGGAACATTCACGCTGAAGTCGGACGCCGCGTATAGCTTTTAATAGGAGACCATAGAGTAACACGCGTATCTTTTAAACGGTTTGACCAATCTGGGAATTTAAAACATGAAACAAAAAAAAGTATGATGATATCGTACCGATATATTTCCGAAACAAACTTCACATGATAGTACTGCACAAATTTAGACAGTGTACACACGGACATTATTGTTTAAATGAACAAGTAAGTATAGTGTAAATTCTATAATGTATAAAGTCACACAGTGCACGTAAGGAAAAAGATAAAAACACGGCAAAATAAGAAAGGCCCTTGTTAAATGTGAATAATATCATGAATAAAGTATAGGTACCAACAACAATAATATATTAGTATTACACACAGATAGACAACTCCCTGCCCCCTGTAACGTTGTGCAACAACGTGTGCATAAATTAATTAATATTAGATGATTAAAATTGAAATTTAGATCAATATATGAAAGCGCCATCTGCCGACAACTAGTCTCATCAACACAGCACTGACGTAACCAAGTGACGTCAGACGTAGGGACGCGACTTGCCGCCAGAGGCGCTGTCCAAAGATATAAATAGGACCGCGCGCGAAATTCAAGAGACCATTATTCGAAAAATCAAAATATACTCGTCGCGAAGGCGTATGTGTGTCAGTAAATATATTTAATCGAAATAAAGATAAGTTATAGGGAGCGAAATACTCCCTGAGTAAACAGTGATTTAGCTGCAAGCGTCAATTACCCCATCATTGGGAACGTCCACCCTACGGTATCCAGAGAACCACCTTCGGGTTCCAAGCAGGAACGTCCGCCCTACGGGTTCCAGAGGTTCACCCTCCGGGCTACGGGAAAGATTTTACTCTCCGGGTTGAAAACACCGTGCCAGACGAAGTTGTGAACGGCACGGCTACATCAACAACTGCAGCATTCTACAGGAAGACCAATACTAAGATAAGTCGAAACCCTGCGAAATCCTTCGGGAATCGCTAAAATCCTTGCTGCCTGAAGTTACCACACCCACGACCCCCAAGTGCTTAATTTAAATAAATTATTGATTTTCATGTTCTAAATTCTATAGTATTATTTCTCTCTTCTCCTCTTCCTGAAAGCCCATAGCTTTTCAGTTGGTTTTTCGAATAATGGTCTCTTGAATTTCGCGCGCGGTCCTATTTATATCTTTGGACAGCGCCTCTGGCGGCAAGTCGCGTCCCTACGTCTGACGTCACTTGGTTACGTCAGTGCTGTGTTGATGAGACTAGTTGTCGGCAGATGGCGCTTTCATATATTGATCTAAATTTCAATTTTAATCATCTAATATTAATTAATTTATGCACACGTTGTTGCACAACGTTACACCCCCACTGAGCAAGCTTCCCCACCCCCGTCAGAGCTGTTTTATAGTTGGAGGGTAGTTTGAAGGAACGTTTGCTTAACCTTAGTGGTCACACACATTCAAGCTCTGTACAAACATAACGTGTTTAGTGTGGGTGACTGAATTGAAAACGAATCATTTGTATGGAGTTTCTGCCCTGTGTACAGCTGACATCCTGATATGAATATTAACCGTAAGCGATACGGTTCGATTTACATTATTTGCTAGAATCATTTTGAATTCTCAGATCCACATTTGAGAGAAAATGTGCTTTTTTTATCAAATGATATGATTAGTTTATGAATGGCCAAATGAAGCCCCATTTTGAAGTTTTTGCCACAATGTTTTAGAATTTTTTAGTGATTTTAACTGTGTTTTAGATTGGCTTTATGCAGGTGATGGTAGAATTATATTATTTTTCAAGCAACTGTGTAAATAAACGCACGAAACACTAAAAAACGCACGGCATACTAAAACTAAAAACACACGGCACATCTTTACGTAACGAAAGTAGATACTGAGAGTGAATTTGAAGTGAAATTGAAAGTGAAACCAAAAGTAGTGTTATTTGTCACAAACGATTGCAAAGGCGGGTAGTTCGATAAAAGTGCTCTTAAGACTATCACTTTAAACCACCAGTATCTCAGTTTCTCAGTGATCATGGTATTTGTAAAAGTTCCGAAATATCGGAAACACTAAATAACACATGTCAAATATTCCGTTACTTCTAATACAAATGAATGGTATTATTTTCAAGCAACAATATTCAATAACAGCACGGCAGAATGTGCCGTAAAGATGTGCTGTGCGTTTTTAGCTTAGATCATCTAACCACAGGATGCGCCTTACTTAAGCATTGTTTTCTGCCATTGCACATGACCATTTGGTCTTTTGGCTTTATAAAAAGCACTGTACATCAGTACATCATTTTATATTATTAAACTAGTACATTTCATTGTAGTTGACTGTACAATAAAAATTAACACACAACAGCCATTACGCGTTTGTCGATTAATACATTTTTAAAGGCAATGAAATTTTATATGTCTTTGTGTTTCCCCCTTCACTTGTATGAAAACTGGCAGAATATTTTTGTATGCGGTGGTTCGCAAAGGCTAGTCCCGTGATATATGGTCTAAGGTTTTTAGTAACGCACGGCACACCTTAAGGGGCTAGTCCGCAAAAAATGCACATAGGATTTTGGAAATATTCAAGAACTCACTTCATTAAATGACACTAAAATGGAACCTTAAATTCTTAATAGATGAAACTACAATAACACCGTGCGCTTTTTACAAAATAATTATTTACATTAGAAAAAAACACCTCTCAAAGTTATCAAAAATCATCGAAATAGCAGAAATAATCAAATTGACAAACGTAACTTTCGATGGTTTTCAGAGGTTTTTTCGCAAGTAAATAACTATTTTGTAAAAAGCGCACGGTGTTATTGTAGTCTCATCTATTAAGGATTTAAGGTTCCATTTTAGTGTCATTTCATGAAGTAATTTCTTGAATATTTCCAAAATCCTAAATGTCTTTTTGTGCATTTTGCGGACGAGCCCCTTAAGTCACACACCAGTCAACTTTGTTCTGAAAATAAATAATAAAACTTACAGCGTGTACATCTTTATTCTTCGCTCGGGCCTTCTCAAGGTTTCTGTTGGCGGCCTCGTATGCTGCTAAACATCTGAAAATATACAACGAAAAATAATAAGTAAATACTGTAATGCGAACGTTTGTGAAGTGATATACAGAATGTCCCAGAAGTTGACGTCAAGCCAGAATAGGGTAACAGGCTAGGTCATAATAGTTGTCACAAAAATGTAAAAAAAAATTATAGAAGTTCAAAAAAACCTTCACAGGGCGTAGATTTTCTCTACTTTTTTTAACGTCTATTATTTTTAAAATACAAGACCTAGATTTTTTTTAAATATTTTTCTGTCAACTATTATGACCTAGCCTGTTACTCGACTCTGGCTTGACGTCGACTTCTGGGACACCCTGTATGTATGTAACTAGGTGTCGATGACGTTTGGTCCAAACGTCACGTGTATTCACGCTCAAATAGCTGAACTGATTTTGCTGAAAAATGGTACAGTGATAGATTATAGTCTGCAATAACATATACTCTTTCATTCCTGGAATAGGCCATCGCACTTTACACTTTCTACATTTAAAAAAAAACTGTATTAGATACTAAGATGAATTAAGGGGTACCGGACTGAGTTTCTTGTGGTGTTCTTCTCAGTCTGTAGCATTTCCGAACCCCCGGTAGAGTCCCAAAATTTTTACAAACCCAAATAATTTTTGTTTTTAAATTTCAAAGGGAATAAATTTAATTTAATTTAATTTTATTTTTATTTTACAATCTCTAGACCTACGAAGCAGTCTCCAACAAGGGATTTACCCTAAAAATATTGCAAAAAGCATAATTTTGAAAGTAGATATCATCTATACTAATACCAAAGATAATAATAACAGTATTACACACAGATAGGCAACTCCCTGCCCCCCACTGAACAAGCTTCCTCACCCCCGCCACACGCGTCATATAGTTGGAGGGTGCTATGAGGGAACGTTTGCTTAACCTTAGTGGTCACACACACATTCAAGCTCTGTACAAACATTACGTGTTTTAGTGTCCGTGACAGAATTGAAAACGAATCATTTGTATGGAGTTTCCGCCCTGTGCTAATATTATAAAGAGGAAAGATTTGATCGTTTGTTTCAATCGAATAGGCCCGAACCTACTGAACCGATTTAAAAAAAACCTTTCACAGTTAGAAAGCTAACACTATCCCCGGGTGACATACGACTGTACTTTATTCCCGAATTCCCACGGGAATATATATAAAAGGTATAGTATATTTACCTAAGTCGTCTCACGAGCACAGCTTTAGCGGCGTGAGCGTCCCTCATGTAGTACCGGAGGGTGTCTGCCAGCTTCAGGTCCTGGTCCGAGGCCATGCGACCTTCGATTTTCTATATAAAGAACAATTAAACAAGAATGAACTTTATTACAACGGCATAAAGTTGTTAGTTACAGTTTGGAGCTCTGTGTTATCACTCTCTGAGTTCCCATTAATATTATAACTGCGAAAGTTTGTGAGTGTGGATAATATAATTGGATACTCTTTCATGCTCTAACGGCTGAACGGATCTGAATGCAATTTGGTACAGGGATAGATTATAATCGGGAATAATACATACGAACGGAACGGACGGAATAAGTTGCCATGTGATGTGGGAACGGCAACAAAATTCCACTCGATCGATACCGTGGACAAAGTCTATCTATTTTTGTTCACATTAATATAGCTGTCATTCGAATCAAGTTATATTTTACAAGCTGTATAGGTAGGTGTAGGTAGGTCATCGCCTCAAAGTCGCGGCGAAACCAAAAAGTCGTGACTTAAAGGGATAGACGTTATTATTAAGATTGCTAAAAAAGGTAGCTTCTGCGACGAAAGGATCTTGTTAAGTAGCTCGTCCTTCAGCAGCCAATCACTCCTTCGACCTTCTTAAGGTCGTCTGTCACCTATAGTCCAATCCTGCCCGATCTGGCAATAATGTAAACATGTCATGTTTTGACAATCGTTGTCTAAGACAGATGAGTAGAAGAATATAGTATGACAAATCATTGAATTTTTTACTATCCTGAGTAAGTATTTTAAATGAAAATAAATTATCATAAAGAAGTTATTTGGTGTCGAAATGATTGTAAGAACACTGTATGACTCCTGGATACTGGAATATAATCAGGGTGAATACTCATTTGCAAGTAACTGTGGATAAATAGGATCAAATGTGTTTGTTTACATTTTTGCGCAAAGCTATTGAAATATAGTGAAATATTGAAGTACGAGTGCTTACCCGACACTTATCAAAGGTTTCAGCAGCTCTGGTAAGGAACCTCTCAGTCGAGGGCTGTTCCCGAGTAGCCAGCTGAGTGATGCCTGACGATAGCTTAATGTGGGCGTCTGCTACCTCTGTAAAAGTAAAGACATTTTAAGTAAAGAAATTGAGTTTTTGAGGAAGTCGTAAGGCGAATTCTAAAATGGCAGACAAGCATACGGCCCACCAGAAGGTCTGGCAGTCACCGCAGCCTATAAACGTTTGCAACATCAGAGGCGCCACACTCGCGCTGCCGACCCTTTAAAAACCTTCTAAGAACCCTTTGAAGAACCCCATACTGTAGGCGTTTGGGAAAACCGAGGCAGGGAGATCATTCCACAACTCAAGCGTGCGCGGAAGAAAACCCCTATCGGATCTAACCGTGCTGGAACGCTCCAGACGCAGAGTGTGAGGATGAACTCCCTGTCTGTGACGAGCGGTGCGGTGATAGAACGTAGCCGTGGGCATCATGTCAAACAATTCCTCAGAGCACACACCATTGTAAATATCTTGTGGAACAGTAACAAGTGGATTTTTTCAATATGTGCAGCAAGTTCTATCAAGTGCCAACAATCAACAGCATAAATAATAAGGAAACTATGATGATAAGCTGTCAAGATTCGTGTTGGGATGCCCGGTATGGACGGAATGTCTTGACTGCAGCTGGACCCATCACGTAACTACATTGTGAGCTTTTCCGTGCTTCGAAAGGCACGTTAAGCAGTTGGTGGTCTTAAAGCCAAGTTGAACGCCTTGTGGGACACCGTGTCACTTTTTCTTTATCTTTATTCACTTAGGTTACAAAGTAACACTTATGGGCTCCCGACATGATCATGCCTTGCAATTGTCAATCACGTTAAATATGAATGGAAGTTGCTTCAGTGTGCGTGATTTCTTTGCATGTGTGTGTGCATCGACGTATATGTACACATGATTTTTTACGTGCTTGACAATTGCCAATTGATCGTGTCGGGTCCCCTTTATGAACGTCATAATTTTTGCTTCTACATTTATATTTACTGCCAGATTCGCAAAGCAATAGGTAGAGCCTGTGAGGAAGAACCTGGCAAGAAAACTCACGGACACTCTTTTCAAATAGTCTAGCTACAATCGTTTGTAATACCCTGTCCGTTTCAACACGACAAAAGGTTAGCAGTACAAGGGTAACCACTCGGAGATATAAGGCATGTTTGTTTATGTACTGTATCGTTTTTTAAAGGTGGAAATTCCGACGCGATGCTATGCCAGACTCGAACCCACAAAAACTATACGCTCTGCTATCAGTCTCGAGTCGGCCGCCCCGGTTAACTACTCGGACGGTGTCCTCGGGCTACCAGCAGACTTTGGCTACCACCGAGGCTTCGCCGAATAGTTCGGGTGGTATCCCGCTTCTTTAAGGGTTAGTTCGGGTGTTATTCTACTTCTTTGTGTTGGTATGGATGTTATCACGCTTCTTAAGGTGCCTTTCCACCAATGATGTGCTATGCCACAGGGCGGAAACTCCATACAAAAATGTTCGTTTTCACCCACACTAATATACACGTAATGTGAATGCTTGAATCAAGCTTGAATGTGTGTGTAAGTATACTAGGGTCACTAGCTATGCAAACAAAATAATAAGAAACAGAACGCAATCTCATGTATGTAGGTACTTTTTTTTCAAATCTACCTTCGGCTAAGCACCAATTAAACCAAAGCAATAGCACAAAGTACGTATGTAGTAATACGTAATGCAACGCAGTGACACTCTCTCAAGTACTGACACGGCAATAGACACATCAACTTTGGCGGGGGGATGGGGAAGCTTACTCAGTGAGAGGCAGTGAGTTGCCGATCTGTATGTAATACTATTATATTATCTTTGGCTATGCTACGTTCGTCAAAATCCGATCCGACATGTGGACAGACGAATGTGACTGGTGGGTATCAACGCATCCATAGCAACGTAGCATAGCACATCTCTGGTAGGCACCCTTACGCCCTTAGCACACCTCCGCCGCGAAACCATGATAGCGGAACCGCAGTAATTCCGCCAAGTTCTGTCACATGTAGGATGAGCGGAACACTAGCGAAACCGCCTGTTCTAATGCATAGATTTAACTATCTTCTATCTCTTTCACCGCATGGTTTCGCCAATCTGCTCCTACGCCAGTCAAACCTCCGCGCTTCGGCCGCCTTGTTATTGCGGTGCCGCGTTGTCTACGCGGTTTGTCAAAATTGACAGAAATACAGAGCGGAACGGCGAAACTAATAATTTTTCAGTAAATGGACGTGAAGTTCACGGAAAAACTACTTCAAGCCATCAGAAATAGACCCTTTATGTATTTATTAAGTCATCCAGATAATAAAAATAATATGATAAAATTGCGATAGCGTCACATCGAGTAACTCGTGTCAGGTTCCGTTGCCCAGTTCCGCTGTTCAATCCACACTTGATCACAGCGGAATTCATTCAGCGGTTCCGCTATTCTGGTTTCGCGGCGGAGGTGTGCTTAGGGCGTTAGGGTGTAAAGAGTGCCTGAAATTTGAAGAAAGAAGGACAGTACACAGCAATATAAAAAAGTTCATACCTTTATGCTTAGAAGTCATCCTATCAACCTTGGCGACGGCTTCCTTCAAATGGCTGTAGTACTCCTGCAGGAAGGTGGTCTCCTGCTCGAAGAAGTCGTTGACGTCGCGGACCGTGGCGCCCAGGTAGATCTCGTCCGTGGTCGTGGTCATGGAGCGCATCTTGACAATATAGGGCTCTTAGCGAGGGGCTTTGGGTTTGTGGGGAATGGACGCAGAAAGGGCGGAATTTGGTTTTGAATTGGCTAGATGGCTCAAATTCAGCAAAACCATGGCAAAAACTAATAAACATGCTAATATACTTTAAAATATATACATAGAAAGTGAATTGTGAATCAAATAAACACATTATGAAGTCTTTCGATAGTCTTCTAAAGACTGGTGATGCAAAAGTAATAGCATCGATACTATCAAAAGACACTATCAATAATTTATCTTGATACTGTGCTTCCATACTAATATCAACAGTGCAACTCCAGGAGTGACTAGTACTCCTGCAGGAAGGTGGTCTCCTGCTCAAAGAAGTCATTGACGTCGCGGACCGTGGCGCCCAGGTAGATCTCGTCCGTGGTCGTGGTCATGGAGCGCATCATAACAATACACGGCTCTTAGCGAGGGGCTTTGGGTTTGTGGGGAATGGACGCAGAAAGGGCGGAATTTGGGTTTGAATTGGCTAGATGGCTCAAATTCAGCAAAACTATTGCTAAAATTGATAAACATGCTTATACATTTCGAAATATATACATTTTATACATAGAAAACTTGACAAGACTGTTTGTGGATCGCACAAATGTTTTATGCAGTACGATAGTCGACTATCGTATGACCATTGACAGTTGAAGCAAAAGTAATAGTATTCAATAGACACAATTGATAGTATCTATAGTGCTTATTCTAATGCTGCAGAATTGCAATAACAATCGATAGATCGATACACAGGGCCGCCAAATTGAGGGCCACTGCCAATAGTCTTATAGACTACTAGCGGACGTCACGCGGTTTCACCCGCGTAGTTCCCGTTCCCGTGGGAATACGGGAATAAATGATGATTATAGCCTATGTTCACCACAAAGAGTGTAGCTTCCCAACAATGAAAGAATTTCGGTCCAGTAGTTCCGGAGTCCATTCGATGCAAACAAACATTCAAATCTATACTCTTTATAATATTAGAGTATAGATGAGAGGGGCCTTCAATCGCTTAATTTTGCCATGACTCTCCATCAACTGGGTGGCATCATTTCGGCGAGCCAAATATTCCAAAAGAATTGGAAGCAGTCACCGTACGCCTGGCAGATGTTAAACGTCGAAATTATTTAATCCAAATTCAAGCACATCGAAACATTTATAGCCGAATTGGTTTACTATTTTATGCGGTTCGCCATCGCTCACCCTGGCGACGGCGTCACCACTGCAAAAATCAGTTTACCCTTCACCAATAGATGTTTCTTACCAAAAATATATTGGAAAGTAATTTATTTATATACATTAGCATAAATAAGGGTCGGCAGCGCGATTGTGGCGCCTCTGGTGTTGCAAACGTCCATAGGCTGCGGTGACCACCGGTATATCTGGTGAGGCCGTATGCTTGTTTGCTACTCTAGTGGCATAAAAAAAAAAAAACTTACCAGCCCACCAAATATATCCAGTTTCCCCCTAGGTTTAGCGCACAAGTCCTGTTCATACTCCAGAAACACTCGCAAATGTGCATCGTTCCTGAACACCGGGTGTGCCGCTAGGCGTTGTAAGAACACTTCGTGCATCGCTACTGTTTTCTTGAATGTGGCTAGGTACTCGCTGTTGGAAGATGGAATATAAATATTGTGAGAATTTTCACACAATACCATGTAGCTCAACTTAAGTTAATATTAACTTGTGCTATGGGATATAGACGACTGATAATTTGATAAATATCCTTATATATTTCTAAATACATACATGTTATACATAGAAACATCAAACTCCGAAACAAACATTAATGCCCGCCTTCCACTGCGAGCGAGTCGGACCCATTACGGACTCCGCTATACTCGTAACGACGATTTTCATACAAGTCCTTCCACCAAAGCGGACATGACATGTATCGAAAATCATCGTTACGAGTATAGCGGAGTCCGTAATGGGTCCGACTCGCTCGCAGTGGAAGGCGGGCATTATGGATCACACAAATGTATGGTTCGACCCGAGAATCGAATCCTCAGCGTGCCAGTCGGTTACACTACCGCCTGCGCCACCGAGGCAGTCAAATTGGATGAATTAAATTCGTGAATTGAATGTTATGTAACAAAAAATCGTATATCTTACTTAATGCGAAAGTTTGTGTGTGTAGATGTTTGTTACTCTTTCACGCTCAAACGGCTGAACGGATCGGGTTAAATTTTGGTACAGATATACATTATAGTCTGGAATAACACATTGGCTACTTTTTATCCCGGGAATAAGTTCCCACGGGAAGCGGTAACGGGAACAAATTTTACGCGGGCGAAGCTGCGGGCATTCTGCTAGTTATAAATAAAATTATTTTTGGTGCGAAACGAAATAGTATAACAGAAAGAAATCCGTTAAAAAATTTTGGACAAGGGTGAGGCGGACTAGCCCACCGATGGTTCTGTACAATGTTATTACATACAAATTGGTCAAATTACTTACTCTTCAAGCTCTTCTTTCATTTTCAAAAACTCCTCTCGTGTGAGAGCTCCCTCTCCCTCGCCGAGACGCTGCAACTTCTCTCGGGAGGCGTCAAAATCTGGTCGCGGAGGCGCTGGTGGAATCTGGTATACAATTGTAAAAAATCTCAAAAAGTTCTACATTGATAGTGTAACGTTGTTAAGCAACGAATAAAAAATCTATTAATTCATTTTATTATTTCAATTAGTTTATGTATTTTAAAAATCCATTTTCCAATATAAGTTTTTGAAAGCGCCATCTGCCGACAAAACGTGGTATCGATAGAACGGATGGTTCACAAGCTAACTAAAAATCGGACAGGGGTGTTAGTAACGGTTCTCTGCCACTAGAGGCGCTCTTCGAGACTATTTAAGGACGTGCGCAAAGCAGGCGGCACGGTCAGTTCATATAGATATCGAAAATAAAATCAGTGCAAGAAGTAAAAAGAAAAAAAGAGTATATTTATATTATACTAAAATATACTAAAGTTTAAGGAGTAAGAGGCTCCACAAGAAAGATAAACAAGTGCAATTGACCCCAGTTGGGTAAGTCAAATTGAATATATCAACTGATCTAATTTTGAACAAGTGAAAATTAACGGTCGTTGGTCCACCCTGTCATAAAGGGGGTAGTTAAAGGGGTGTGAAAAATCATCTTGTAAAAATTAGTTCTGTAAGCAGATAATGTGAGACCTCACGACTCCCGCAATGGTTAGCGGGGGCCGTCTGGTTTCTGGGGGAAATACGGGGAAAAAGGTCTCCAAGCTAACGCCTACGATGGTACATTCCAGGGTTCACCCTCCGGGTTGCACACATTTACCCTCCGGGTTAGAAGAATTTACCCTCCGGGTTGCAAACGTTCACCCTCTGGGTTGAGGAAAGACGAGCAAACCAACCTACAAGCAACGACACCGTCCAGTTCGACGAGTGGACGGCACGGAGACGTCGCTGACTGTATCATCACTTCAAGAAGGCCAACCCCAAGATAAGTCGGAACCCTGCGAAGACCATCGGAAATCGCACTTGCGTACTTGCTACTTGACCACACCCACGACCCCGAGTTTCTATTGCAATAAATCGTCAGTTATAATTTTAATCCTCTTATCATTTCTCTCTTCTATTCTCTTCCTGAAAGCCATCAGCTTTTCAATAGACCTAAAATTTTCACGGCATACAACAAACTTCAGAGATGGTTTTAGGCTACATTTTACTCCCATATTCCCACGGGAACTACGCGGGTTGGCTGCTTACTAGGAAACAAATTTGATAATGTACTCCTTAACACGTTGAACGCCAGGCATAAAAACGTGGATATCCCAGTCGGCCGCGGCGGACACTGGTGTCTGCCAATGTGCCGGGTCACGTGGGCCGCGGCAGACACTGGTGTCTGACGTGACATTGATCACTTCCGAAGCCTCTGGGAGGCCGACGGACAGCGATTACACTGTTTTTATTACGTCAATGGACCCGCATGGCCCCACAGTACTTCCTTGCCGCTTGGCCCGAGAAAAACCAAAAGGACTTAGAAATTATAGGCTTTTCAATAAATTGTTGTCAAATATATTCTAGGTACGTAAAGTAAGTGTTTTGAATTGTTCAATTGAGTGATATTATACACTCGAGAGCAATGAATCCGGGTCACTTAAAGAATCCTAAAAATCTCGGAAACTAAAAATGCTAGGTTAATGCAATAAATTGTATTTAATAGACAATGTAATACTCCTTAAATGAAGGTATTAAAACTTCTTAGTTATTGTAAAGTTATATCATAAAAAAATCAATTTTTGAAAAAGGGCCACTTTCGAAGATGGAACTACGAAATTACAGCATTTGGTGTTGCTTTTGTTTGTAATCTGTCATTTATGTGGGTACATAAACCATGTTGATAGTGCTCTATATTCATTAATCAAGCTGAAATTATGTCGCTTACGCCTGAAGAATGCACCAGAATACTTACAATGCTGGAAACCGGCCGGAGTCAGCGCGATACAGCCAGGACTGTCGGTGTGTCGCTGTCAACAGTACAAAGAGTTCTCCGACGTTACGAAGAAACTGGTTCTAACCTACGCAGACCAGGAACGGGCAGAACCAGGTGTACCACAGCACGAGAAGACCGATACTTGGTGAACACCATGCTTCGAAATCGCTTTCTCACAGGAACTGAACTCACCAATCAGTTTCGACGCCTCGGAGGAAGTAACCCAAGTGCATGGACAGTAAGACGTCGGCTTGCTGAATCTAACTTAAAACCCCTTAGACCTGCAAACGGCCCTAAACTGGAGCGTGGGCATCGTATTTCGAGACTAAGGTATGCCCAGAGCCACGTAAATTGGAGTATTGAAGATTGGTCAAAAGTTATGTTCTCCGACGAATCAAAATTTATGCTCTACAAGCACGATGGAAGACACAGAGTGTATCGAAGACCAGGGGAAAGATTCAAGCAAGCATGCATCGAAGAAAAAGTAGCCTACGGTGGTGGGTCTGTACTTGTGTGGGCCGGAATTTCTTCTGAAAGTCGCACAGAGCTGGTGATCATAGAAAACGGCTCTTTAACTAGCGTAAGATATGTGGAAGAAATCCTCAATGATCACGTTGGTCCATTTATGGTCAATTTAGGTGAGGATGCTATATTTATGCATGACAATGCCCGACCTCATACAGGTAGGATTGTGAATGACTACCTTCAAGAGATGAACATTACTCGTATGGAGTGGCCAGCGCGCAGCCCGGATATCAACCCGATCGAGCATGCTTGGGACGAGCTAGGCAGATGCGTAAAACAACGAAACCCTCCCCCAATCACGCTTCGTGAGCTCAAAATTGCTCTCACAGAGGAATGGGAGAATATTCCCCAAAATCGTATAAGGAACTTGGTGTACAGCATGCCAAACCGCGTAAACGCAGTAATGGAAGCACGAGGAGGCAATACGAAGTATTAAAATTCAAGAAAATCGTAATAAAGTTCAAAAATTTCATGTTTCCTATTTTTGTTTTAAGGAGAGATCGGCAGTTTTTTCTTTATGTAATTTTGTGTTAATAAAATGTATCGTGACTCATTTTTTTTTTACTTTCATTTAAGGAGTATTACATTGTCTATTAAATACAATTTATTGCATTAACCTATCATTTTTAGTTTCCGAGATTTTTAACATTCTTTAAGTGACCCGGATTCATTGCTCTCGAGTGTAGTTAGATAGACAGAATTTCAGCCTTTATAAAGCATTAGACAGTTGTTAGAATTATAATAGCTCATAGTCAAGTACATTTTGAATAAGAAATGGGTTCAGCAGGGCATTTTTTTTGGAAGAAGGCATTTTTATCAAGACAGTTTAATCTGTTTCGGTTTAACTATTAGAAAAATGTTTAAAAAATAAATATGTAATCGTAAAATCCTATAGGAGTTGTAAAAGGCTGCATGTTAATAAAAACAAAATTAAGTAACTATTTTTCTTATAGAAAATAGGTAGGTAACAACCGCACGAGCTAAAAAATAATAATGAACTTCTGAACTATGTTATCAAGTTCAGGATATCTGTTGGTGCATTGTTTACAACACATACTAAAAAAATACTTTAGGTTACAAATACGCGTGGTGGAAGGGGCCGACAATGTGACCCGCGCGGCCTCTGCGATAGGAAAACCGGTTTTACTCTCTCACAGGCCATGACGGACACTGGTGTCTGCTATATAATATCTCAGGAAATAATGACAATATCGCTATTCCCGTAAGTTGGCTATCAATTTTGAGTTATTTCCTAAGCATATTTACAAAAAAAACCACTGACGATTTTGGACACTTCAGTGGTAAAATGATCTGGTCTCAGGGGAAACTCACCTGGCGGACACCATTGTCCGACATGGCGTTCAACGTGTTAAGCGGCGCACTTGACCAAAATGGCAAAAAGATCTCATTTTTGCTAACTTTATTTAACACCATACTTAATAAAATATTTTCAACTTGCAAGGAATTCATGCCCCTGTGAATGACTAAATTGATTGGGTTTTGGTGTGTTTAATAAATTTCTTACTAATAGTTTACATATCTATTATAAACGTAAAACTTCGCATCGTTTTACGTGTTCGTAACACGCTTTAACGGTTGAACGGATCTGGCTGAATTTTGGTACAGAGATAGATTTTATGAACACCTACGCTACTGTTTCTTGGAATAAATTCCTATGCGATGAGGGAACGGAAACCGATTAGCACGCGGGCGGAGCCCATTTTATTTTTTATTTTATTGACCAAACAAAGTTCTCAAAATCCAGCCAAGTGCGAGCCAAAATTGCGCACGAAAAACAGCAAAAAAAAAGTTGTTTCTGGTATTTTTGTTATAGTGGCAACACAAATACATTATCTGTGAAAATTTCAGCTAAAACGGTTGACGAGATACCGCTTTGTAACGTAGATGCCGACATACAGACAGACAGACGGACATCGAAATCTCGATACTTAATAGGTTCTCGTTTTCACCTTTTGGACCCTAAAATATTACACTCGTTCTCAAGTTATAAGTGTTTATAAGGAAATAAAACTCACAATATATCCAGCATACTCTTCGTTCTCCTCAAACCGGTCGTGCAGCCACACAAACTCCTCATGTTGCCGTACAACTATGAACTCGGACTTTTGAAACTCTGGCAGGGTAGTCTTTGTGTGTACTGTGAATTTCACTTTTTCTTTCTCGCTGAGAGCATCTGATATGTCTACCTGAAAATTAAATGTTTCTTTTATTGATACGAAAGTTTAGAAGTGTGCTTAATAGATCATAAATTGAATGTGGAATAATATATAAGTCTCAAGCAAGACTCGAAACGGCCAGCTTCTGTCTTGCAGGGACAGATGCTAATCCATTTAAGCTATCAAGACTACCCACCCATTGGCGAATTAGTCGTTGTGAGAATTGGACAATTTGCGAATTGGTCGTTGTGAGAATTGGACAATTTGCGAATTGGTCGTTGTGAGAATTGGACAATTTGCGAATTGGACGTTGTGAGAATTGGCAAATTGAGCTGCTGGACATTTTGCGAATTGGGTATAATACGACTAAAGGCGAAACCTTTAGTCGCATTATGTCCAATTCGTAAAATCTCCAACTGTCCAATTCTCAATAGGTCCAGTTCGCAGTTGGTCCAGTTCGCAATTGGTCCAGTTCGCAGTTGGTCCAGTTCGCAATTGGTCCAGTTCGCAATTGGTCCAGTTCGCAATTGGTCCAATTCACAATTTGGTCCAGTTCGTAGGGATCTATATGGATAAATGGAATCAACGTAGGTATTTTAATCCGTCTCATCACATGTCCTTTTCTCGAAATATCCTTTTCTAAAAATGTGCTTTTAGCGAAAACAAGAAAGCCCCGAAACGTTGGTGTATAAAATGTAAGTACCTAGGTAGGCCTACTGGAAGAGATTTCTGTAGAAATAAGTAGTGCCTTGTACAATGTTCCTTGTTATATTCATCTTTTCTCAGTTGTGTGTACAAAACTAATAAATAAATAAATTAAATAAATGTATTTCGCGTGAAGTCCCGAGTTCTATAAGTATGAGCATACGTCATATGTCGTCTCCTACGTCTTGGATCGACGGCATCTAGTTAAGCGTCTATCCCGACAAGACACAGGTTGGCAAGAAGTTCAACAACTGATAAATTTTTCACATAAAAATTTCATTAACAACTTACATTGTGTAAGAAATTAATGCTTAGGTCAATAGGTATTAAATTAATAAAAAATAATAAATATTCACATGCAGCATCCTAACAGCACATTTTCCAAATGATGGGATTACATTTCCAATTTCTTTTTTTTTATACCACTAAGGTGGCAGACAAGCATACGGCCCACCAGAAGGACCGGTGGTCACAGCAGCCTATGAACGTTTGCAACACCAGAGGCGCCTTCTCGCGCTGCCGACCCTGTAAAAACCTTCTAAGACCCCTCTTGAAGAACCCCTTAATGTAGGCGTTTGGGAAAACCGAGGCAGGGAGATCGTTCCACAACCTAATCTGATATGAACTAGGCAAGAAAGGGGAAAGGGGGCAAGAAAGTCATGTGGGACTAGGGCAAAGGGTGGAATAGAAACCGCCTCTGTAGCGCAGTGGTAAAAGTATGCAACTGCCGTGCTGAAATCTCAGGTTCAATACCGACCACGCGAACGTAAGATTGTCTTGAGGCCAATACATCTAGGAGGAAACCCTTATCTCTCAAAAAGCCGCGTTTTAAAATTAAATACTTACCAAAACAGCTACTTCCATTATTTTAAAGATTTGTTCCTACCAATAATTTCGCTATCCGCTACAGTATCCATATCACAACTGGTTAAGGATAACTTTAGCTGTTCCTATCGATACAGAACGATATTGTAGGTTTCCTTTTCTCTCTTTCCTCGATTACCATTTTACAATGAATTACTGTTTATACCTACTATTTTAAACTTCGCCCACACAACTGTTTTGTACCGCGACGACATGTTTCCAGCAACGCATATTTAGATAACTAGCTGACCCTCGCAACTTCGTTTACGTCACATAAGGTCTATGAAATGACAGGTATTTCTTCATCGGCCTCCTAGGAGCGTGTGAAACTGCCCTGTTTGCTTAATCAGAAAAGAACTTAAAGATTCAGTCTATTCTAAAACAATTCAGTCCAGAACCACGCGTTGAGAAATTATAACTGAAAAACCATTTTGTTTTTCATCCCCTATCCCGCAGGAGCCGCGCAAAATATCGCGATCAAAAGTATCCAAGAACCTTCCTCGGACTATAAGCGCAAAATGTACCAAGTATCATTCAAATCGGTTCAGTAGTTTCGGCGTGATACTTATTCGGGATACAGACAGACAGACAATTTTAAATTACATTTTCGGCTTCAGTATCGATTAGAGAACGCCCTACAATTAAAGTTTTTAAAATATCTTCCATGTACAGACTTTCGACCCTCTACAGTTTTATGAAATGTTTAGACGTATAGAAGATAATAGATATGCGGCCGCATGTTAGCAGAGATTCTCATTATTTATACGTGAAGTCTACGCTACCTCTTTCATTATCGCGCCCTTAGCACGTTTCTAATTATAAACTAGGTAAATACCTTAGCTAATTACGAGAAAGATTCCTTCGATACACAAGCAACACTATGACCCCTATGTTATAATAGTAGGAGGCTTAAAAAATTTCAACAGCGGACTATCACAATCTGCGCATGTCCATTTCCATGCAGCAATAAATAAATAAATTATAAATATTCCCGGACATTTCATACAATGCTATCTCATCCCAAAGTAAGCTAGGAATAACCTGCTTGTGTTATGGGTATCAGAACACGGATATTAATACTTATATACTTTTTTTAAATACACACATATTATACATAGAAACACCCAGACTCTTGAGACAAACATTTATGGGTCACACAAATATTTGTCTCCGGTGGGAATCGAACCCACGACCTCCAGCGACGCAAGCGGTATCACTACCGACTGCGCCACAGAGGCAGTCATAGGCTCACCACCTATGTAGGTATTCTGTGGAACCAAAACTAAAAATGTGGGCGTATTTTATGCCTGTTCCTACGGAGTCTAAAGGCGTGATTATGTGTATGTAACTCAGTGTCTTACCAGTAAACTGTTATCAGCTAGACACACATTCTCATTCGGCTTCCTTTTGTCCAACTTGGGGTCGGCAGAGCTGGGCGTTTGGGGCGAAGTTGGTGAATGCGTCGACAGGGGATCATGGCTAGGTTCTTCTACACAGTCCTGGAAACGTAGATAAGGAAAGAAATACAGTTATAAAATAAAATAAATAAAAATAAATAAATATTCACGGACATTTCACACAACGCTATCTGATCCCAAAGTAAGCTAGGAATAACCTGCTTGTGTTATGGGTATCAGACCACGGATATTAATATATATAATAGAAACACCCAGACTCTTGAGACAAACATTTATGGGTCACACAAATATTTGTCTCCGGTGGGAATCGAACCCACGACCTTCAGCGCCGCAGGCGGTATCACTACCGACTGCGCCACAGAGGCAGTTATCTAGGCAAATTGAAGGAACATTGATGTTGACTGCCTCTGTGGCGTAGTCGGTAGTGTAACCAACTCCGACACTGGAGGTCCCGGGACGGTCCAAATATTTGTGATCCACGAATGTTGGTTTCGGAGTTTCGGAGTTTTCTATCTATATTCTATACTAATATTATAAAGAGGAAAGATTTGATTATTTGTTTGCATTGAATAGGCTCCGGAGCCACTGGACCGATTTGAAATATTCCTTCACTGTTTGGAAGCTACACAATCCTCGGTGAACATAGGCTATATTTTATTTCCGTATTCCCACGAGAAAACGGGAGCTCCGCGGGTGAAACAGCGTCACGTCCTAATAACAGATAAATCAAGGCCACAGCATCAAATAGGGGGGGGGGGGGGGGCTCCCATACACAAACATGATTTTTTGCACTTGCGCACTAAACCGGTTTTTTATCATAATAATCAGATCTGATTTTACTGTAAAGGGGGATCTCCGCGTGTCACAACTAGGCACTCACAACATTGCCAGAGGGGGGCGTCTTCGTCTCCCTCCCTCCCACTTGTAGAGGTGCCCGTTGTTTTGTGAAATAACAATAATAAATATTTGTGGATACTCTCACAGAACATCATCTAGCCCAAATTAAGCTAATACAAGCTTGTGATATGGGATCTAGACGACTGATAGATATACTAAGATATTTCTAAATACATACATATATTATACTACGCCACCAAGCGAAGTTTGACGATTCAAATGTTACGAAAAATCTCTTTAATCGATGAAGGTTTGTTTTGTCCTGAACTAAATTTACGAAAACGGATAGATTGGTGTGGTCTGCATCCTTACAGACGGTAGGTACTAAGGCGATTAAGGTACCTGATGTAGGTGCAGGCGGTAAGGGATCATTCCACGCGTTTGTCAGGAACGCTTGGTGCAGTAGTATACATAGAAAACACCTAAACTCCGAAACAACCATTTGTGGATTACACAAATACTTGAACCAATCTAGGAATCGAACTCGGGACCTTAGCGCGGCAGGCGGTTACACCACAGAGTACATGTTGTTTTTTTTAAATAAAAAATTAAATAAATAAAATAAAATAAAATAAAATTTATTCCCTTTGAAATTTTAAAAAAATATTTAGGTTTGTCAAAATTTTTGTGACTCTACCGGGGGTCGGAAATGCTACAGACTGAGAAGAACACCCCAAGAAACTCAGTCCGGTCCCTCTTAATTCATCTTAGTATCTAATACAGTTTTTTTTTTAAATGTAGAAAGGAGCAATTCGTGTCACTGCCAGGCAGCCTTGTCTTCTAGAAAGTCTTTAATGCTATAATAAGCTTTCTGGCACAATTTAAGTTTTATTAGTTTTTTAAATTTATTAACTGATAAATTCACACAAAACATCATCTAGCCCAAATTAAGCTAAATAATGTAAGCTTGTGCTATGGGATCTAGACGAGTAGGCTGTCACTTTACTTCGTCCAATTAAAAATTCGACTATAGATGAAATTTGCTTTACTATTACATCAGATTTATCTGCCTGACTGCAACGAAACCATATTGCGATGTAATTTTTAGGTACAGCGCCATCTAGGCATTGTGCATACAACAGTAAGGTAATGTGCTCGTGCAAAAGAAAACATGGTACAGTACACCCTCGGTAACCAGGCAAACGTTTTGTAAAGGGACTAAAAGGCAACATAGCGCGATTCATTCATTATCTGATTTATTTGCAGATTCGTACAAGAGATGCTTTAGAGACCGTAAAATGGTAACTACTTATATTAAATTTATTATATTATTATTATTATTATTTCCTTTATTAATTACAACACATATTCAATATATTTTTAAATACACTTAAAATATTATAAAAAAAAATCTATTTAAAAATATATAAAATAGCAGCCCACCGGTATCGGATACAGGGACCAAGATACCGGTGGTTAGGACTCCAGAGACAGAAACCTCCTCACAATACGTGCCGTATCGAGGAGTACTGCTTTCTGCATCTGGCCCTTGACCCAGCTACCTAACGAGAGCCTCTTAAGATGTTGGTCGAGGCTCTTGGCTATAAGTCCGTTCACTGAGACAACTATCGGGACAATGACTGCCGAGTCCACCTCCCACATGTCAACAATCTCGCGTGCTAAGTCCAAATATTTAATTTCTTTATCTTTTTCAGCTTTTACGAGATTGCCATCATGAGGAATTGTGACATCGACAATCATTACCTTGCGCTCAGACCTGTCTATCACCACAATATCAGGTTTGTTAGCAATAACAGTCCTGTCTGTGATGATAGGCCGGTCCCAGTACAATGTGATAGGACCATCTTCAAGAACTGGCTCAGCAACATACTTATAGTACGGAACCTCAGCGTCCACCAGATGGTATTTCAGAGCAAGCTGTTGGTGAATAATCCTGGCTACTTGATTGTGCCTGTGCAAGTACTCGCTGTTAGCAAGACGAGAACAACCGGAAACTATATGTCTGAGGGACTCACCTGGTTGGTGACACGCTCGACAAATGTCGATCGTGCCGTCCCTCATAATATACCTCCGGTAATTGTTCGTCTTGATAACTTCATCTGCAATTGCACAGACAAACCCTTCGGTTTCTCCGAAGAGATCACCGAAACGTAGCCAGGCCACGGAAGCTAAAAAGTTCACATCAGGCCCATGTAAGGCCTGATAGAACCTACCGTGAAGCTCTTTACTCTGCCATACCCTCTGACGGTCACCAAGGCTAAGCACTGTATGCCTGTTACAGTTCTCTTTAGCCAAACCAAGCGGGGTGAGTCCAGCGTCCACTGCAACAACATCACGATGCATATCCACATTCACATCTAGAAAATACTGTCTAAGACTGTACACCTCGCGGTTATGAAGGGTTTTAGCATTTAAAAAGCCTCGTCCTCCACACCTTCGTGGGATGTACAGCCTCATCAGAGATGAACGTGGATGATGCATACGGTATGCCGTTAGCAGTGTTCGTACTCTCCGATCCAAAGCGTCCAATTCGGTTTGAGTCCACTTGAGTATACCAAAGGAGTACATCAGAAGTGGCATGACCCATCCATTATAAGCGCGAACCTTGTTGCCACCTGATAAAAGACTATTTAGTACCTTTTTCAGGCGACCAAAGAAACGCTCTCGTAATGAATGTTTCATGTCAGCTTCATTGATGCACAAAGCCTGCGATATACCCAAGTACTTATAGGTATCAGTTACGAGGAGTGAGGTTAGATGGATGGAATCAGAAAGCTGAATACCATCTGATTCCATTATCTTCCCTCGCTTAATATGCATGACTGCACATTTGTCAACACCAAACTCCATTTTGATAGAATTACTAAAGTTTTCAGTAACCTTTAGTAGATCTATCAACTGTGAGTTTGTTGTAGCAAACAACTTTAAATCATCCATATAAAGTAAGTGAGATATTACCTGACCTCCTCTTCGCAACCTATAACCTAGCCCTGAACTCTCCAGTAAAGTACTTAAAGGGTTAAGTGCTAGACAAAACCAAAGAGGACTCAAACTGTCGCCTTGGAATATTCCCCGCTCGATTTTTATAGGTTCGCCACTACCGCACGGCTCTCGATATCCTGGATAGCTAAGAATAGTTCTCCATTGACTCATACATGACTTTAGAAAGGTGCATAGAGTTGTATCTACTTTATACAACTCCAACACCCTCAAGAGCCACGAATGAGGTACGGAATCGAACGCTTTCTTATAATCTATCCAACATACAGAGAGATCTTTACGGTTGCGGCGAACCTGTTGGCTGATGGCCGTATCAATGAGGAGGAGCTCTTTAGTACCTCGAGCGCCAGTTCTACATCCATTTTGGGAGGCACTTATTACCGTATTAAAGCCAATATGCTTGGCAATTTTGTCTCTCAAAATGGATGTGAGAAGTTTATAGACCGATGACAAACAAGTGATCGGCCTATAATTGCTGGGGTTCGAAGTACTTCCTGTCTTATAAAGCAGGTGAGTAACTCCTGTTGTCATAAAAATTGGCAGCGAGCCAGAGTCAATAGCTGCCTGGAACTGAGATGCCAAAAGAGCGTGTGAAGTACGGAACCATTTGATCCAAAAGTTTTGCAGTCCGTCCGGTCCTGGAGCTTTCCAATTTGATAACGAACGAACTGCATTACTCACATCTAAATGATCAATTTTTATAGGTTCCATGTCACCAATGTCTTCACACGCTTTTTCGACATCACACATCCAGTCACCTTCGGTGTGAATTACAGATGCCGACCAGATGCCGCGCCAAAACACGTTTGTTTCGTCAGCATTCGGTAGGCTACCAATACTCACACCTTTATCTGGTCGCTCCCAATTCCTATATACACACCTCTGGTCTCTTTGGAATGAGCAATTAATGTTAAATCGATCCACACGTTTTCTATAACGATGGATACGATGTGCCCATGCATAGATTTTTTGTTTGTAGAAATCAATGCGCTCCGTGACACGAGCGGTATATTCCTGAGGACTAATGTCAGTCCCAGAAAACGCTCGTTTCACGAAGCGCATTACTTTTGGCCGAGTGTTACCTGACTTAAAACAGGATAATTTGCCAATAAGCACTCTTGCCTCGGTGATACGTCGTTCGATCCTGGATTGCCAAACTGGAACAACAGGCTTTGGCCGGGTAACAAGGTCAGGCGCTGGTATTTTAACTCTTGCTACACGGCAAACCGCAACAGCTGCACAATACAGAATCGAATGGGTATCACCGAGAGACCCACTATCATCTAAATAAGTAGCTAGCAATGAGTCAACAGCACTCACTAACATCAGGTTTTTCCTATGCATGGGCAACCGGGGCAAACGTGGTCTTAAATTGCTAGGCATGAACCGATATTCACGAATTGCACATTCCAAAGTTACCCTAGCCTCTTCATTGTACTGCGTATCCACAGGAATAAACGTGTCATCAACAACTGTATTATTTTGGTTTAGAGGAGTATTATTTTCTTCTACTATGACATTTAAATTATTATTATCTGTACTTACTATTTGGTACGGAGTAATAACACGCTTATTCTGTAAACACTCTGAGCGCAAACGGTCAAGCACTACATCATCCAACATACGATTACGTTGAATGACACGTACCTGGTCCGATAGTCGTTGAGCCGATACGTTGATAGCTGGTTCAAGCTCCTGAAACAGAGGCAATATACGATGACGGTACGCAGTGAGGTTGGTTTCAACCTCTGTAGCCACAAAATATGCCCGCATGACATTCTCATTTATTGATGTGGTCCATCTCATGCGGTGCACATTACCACCGGTAGCGGGGGCCCTATTCGAAGCCGGAGGGCCTCGGGGTCCCAAGCAGGCCGGCGGCCGGCCTCTCCCTGGCCGGCGTACAGGTATTGGCGACGCCGGGGGGGAGAAGAACTCGTCACTAGAACTTGCGCTCGACACTTCGACATCCTGTACCTTGACTTGCGAAGCGGAGCTAAGGGACGAGTCCGGAGGTGTTTTTTGTGCATCTCTGCTTCTGGCTCGTGTCAGCATCACAGATTTCTTTGCATTTCTATTTATATTTGGGTTTTTTCTGCTTTCGTTGACATGACGTGAGATGTCATGTCAAATCCGTATATTAATCTTGATAAAAAATTTATTTTCATGTAATTTTTCGATAAATATATATCCATTGTATTATCTTATTATAGTATAACTGTTAAAATATCATATTTTGGTAAAATCAATAAATATTAAATATTTATAATAATTGAAATTTTAGAATTGCAAATACTCGACTGTCATCAACCTACCGACGTCATCTATCTAGACTATGAGAAGGCGTTCGACCGAGTCCCAATTAAGCGACTAATTGCAAAGTTAGAACACTTTGGCATACTTACATACTTTACTTTACTTTTTTTTTTCTTACATACTTTATTATTATTATTTATGTCTCTTCTTTTCTCGGGTATCTTCTTTTTTTTTATTTAAGATACCCGGTCTTTTGGTAGGCTTACATGGGGACATATTGGTCCAACACGCAGAGGCCCTTTGAGATTTTTAATGTATTGGGAAATGGGACCCCCACTGCAGACAATTCACAACCGCCTTATGTAGAAGAACGGCAATGGACTGCCTACAATGGGAGCTAAACTATTGTAAAATATGCTAACTACAAAATGGGCTATTGGGTTGGGGGTTAAATGGAACTATGTATCTTATGCTATGGATGACAACGGCGTCTGCCATTCCAATATGTTATTATGAAAATATTGGCAGACGGTGACTCGCCAACTCACTAGATGGGCCCCCTATACAATCGCCATAGGCCAGGCCTGTAAGGCGACAGAGGGCAACACCGGTGTGAGCGGCTAGGGGTGTCGAGCGGTGCGGCGCCGGTTTCGCCATCACGGGTCAGACCCGGAGCGGGTTTCCCCGTAGTTATGCCCTTGAAAATGACACTTCCACCCCCGAGCATAAAGCTCTGGCTTCCTCCCTCTGACCGGCCAATTAAGGCAAGCCAGAGTTGAGATTTGCTGCACTCCCGGGAGTAGCGTCTCCCGTTAGCCCATTAAATGCTAACTGGTCGAGGAGCGCAACAAAACTCTGAGGAATCGGGACCGATGTGTAGCCACGCACATTCAGCTCGCCACAAGCTGCCCTGCGGATGTGTGCTTTCCTATAACCTTGTGAGATATTTTTTGTTGATCTCAAAAAGTGGATGACTCGAAAAGCAAATCTACTATACCCTCATAGGGATGCGTTAATCCCATGAAAAGATAACGACTGTCCACGAGGGATAATATTATTATTATTATTATTATATAATGCACTAGCAGCTTATAGCTGATGCGTGCATATCTAGTGCACTTGGTCGTTTAAAAATTTGTCCAGTCTGTTCTTAAAGGAATTCACAGAGGGAGCACTTATAACTGCTTCCGGTAATTTGTTCCAGGATTTCACCACTCGGTTAGGCAAAAAGTGTTTGCGTGGGTCACTTGTACATAGTTGCCTATGGAGTTTCAGAGAATGCCCTCGAAGGTGTTCGTTACTATTCATGGTGAAAAGTCCGGGCAGCACAGATGAGTTATAGTACTCTGTTAGGATTTTGTAGGTCTCGATTAGGTCTCCACGGTGCCTTCGTTGTTCCAGGGTTGTGAGTCCAAGTTGCTTCAGGCGTTCCTCATATGGTAACCTTTTGAGTGCTGGTACCATTTTAGTGGCTCTTCCAGATCTGGAAAGCATATTCCAATAGAGGCCTTACATAGGTTTTGTATAACTTTAAGAAAAGTTCTTTGTTCAAATTTTGGAATGCTTTTCTTATAATGTATAGTACAGAGTTAGTTTTTTTGGTAATTTCCACAATGTGCGTCTCCCATTTCAAGTTAAATGCAATATTGACACCCAGGTCTTTTTGATTTGCGACTGCATTTAATTGATTATTATTTATTGTGTAGACCATTTTGGGGTTTTTAGTGCCAATATGTAGTACTGTGCATTTAGATGTGTTGAGAGTCAACAGCCACTCTTGTGTCCACTGATAAATACAATCAAGGTCTTTTTGTATTACGCCATAAGTTATGAGTGGGTTACCCATTATTTTCGTGTCATCTGCAAATAGTGAGAGATTAGACTCGACAATCTGTCTTAAATCGGTGATAAATATTCCAAAGAGGGTTGGCCCAAGCACAGAGCCCTGCGGTACACCGCTATGGACATTGTGCGTCTTGGAAAATGTGTCTCCCACTCGAACTTTAAAAGTTCGATTAGAGAGGAAGTTCTCTATCCATCTTAGGAGATTTCCACGTATGCCAAAGTGTTCTAACTTTGCAATTAGTCGCTTAATTGGGACTCGGTCGAACGCCTTCTCATAGTCTAGATAGATGACGTCGGTAGGTTGATGACAATTCCAATTTTGAGTCCACAAATCCAAACATGAGAGCAGGTTTGTAACCGTCGAGCGCCCCGCAGTAAATCCATGCTGTTCCTTCATCACAACATTTTCTTTGTGTAGAAAGCTTCTGAGTTCGTTGGATATGATTTTCTCCATCGCTTTGCATATTATGCTAGTTAGACTTATTGGACGATAATTAGCCGCTATTCGTTTATTCCCTTTTTTATATATAGGCGTCACCACTGCCTCCTTCCAGTCAGATGGGAGTATTCCTTGGGCTAGAGTGAGGTTCATAATAGCAGCCAACTGGGAGTCCACAGCTCGACTGCATCTCTTCAGTAGAACAGCAGGTATTCCATCAGGCCCCATAGCAGAGTCGTCTTTAAAGGTCATCAGTGCTTTATTAACAAGGTCAGGTGTAATCACTATGTCATCGATGGAGTTTATGACTCTAGGTGAATTTATAAGTGGAATAGGCAAATCCTGAGGTTCCTGAACATATGATTTTTCAAATTGTCTAGCAAATATATCAGCCACTTTTCCATGGTCTGCTACTATAATATCTGTAGTATCGTCAATTAGTGAGAGTGGCACCGAGACTTTGGATACAAGTTGGTTACGGATATACCCATAGAAAGCCTTGGGTCCGCTACTGATAATTTTCTCTTCAAATTTGCTCTTTGCTTTTCGTACTTGTGTAATTAGTTTGTTATTAATTATTCTGTACTTTTTGTAACTTATAGTACAGTTATACAGTTTATATTTCTTCCATAATGAAGCCTTTTCCTTGGCCAGCATAGTTATGTCAGGGCCCACCCAGGGCTTATTGCATTGATGTCCTTTCCTAACTCTGCAAAAGGGAATGTGTTGTTCTATAGTGCTATGTGTTATTGTTCTAAAATTATTCCATGCCTCAGTGGCCAAGGTGGTAGGTACAGGTAGGGGATTATCTTGTAGAGCTCGGTACACTAGTTTATAGTTAGCATGGGCGAAGTTTCGCCTCGGGGTTCGGTTAGTACTTTGTTCGCTTTGATGAGGGAGCTGTATTGTTGCTAAAAGTACTTCATGATCACTCTTACCAATGTTGGGTAAATGTCTCACAGAAGTACACAAATTTTCCTCGTTACACATAATTAAATCCAAAAGAGATTCCTGTTCATTTCTTTTACGAGTTATGCCTGTGACTAGTTGGTGTAAGTTACTGTTAATGTACATATCAAGGAAACTCTCATGCAACAAATTGTAACCATTGAGTATACTAAGTGGCCATTTGAGGTCCGGTAGGTTGAAATCACCCATTACCAAAGTTCTATGTTTCATATCAGCATCCCGTATTGTGTCAAATAATATTTTATCTGTTCTCTCAAAGGTATAGTGTGTGGGGCGATAAACACCAGCGATAAGCAGCTTAAAGCTGCCAAAGGTTATGTTTAGCCACAGGGCTTCTACACCAATATTGTTGTTGTAAGTTGGGTGTGGTGTGGCATGTATAGGTATTCCCCTATGCTCATGTGCAGTGTAAATGGCAACGCCACCCCACCCTCCATTGTCGTCTCTGTCTCTTCTAAATAGAGAGTACCCCCTTATATTGATCAGGCTATCTGGTATGCTGGGTTTTAAATGGGTTTCTGTGAGAATTATAAAAGTAGGTCGAAGTTTGTCTAGTTCAATCATTAAGCAGTCTCTTTTAGCCATTAAGGATGCCAGGTTTGTGTAGAAGAAAGTAAGCTCTGTCAAATCATTGAATCTTAACTGTTTTTTGGAGCGTCAGCTTTTGTGTTAACTATTCTTGGTGTATTATTTATGTACTTAATAGTTAAATCTGACTCACCATTTGCAATTCGTTCGCTGAGTGTCTGGCGTAATTTCGTTAAGTACTCACGTTGGTATGGTGTAAGATCGTTTTTCACATTCACTCCAGGACTCAGTCTCTTCCTATTCTTCAGTACACGGACGGCCAGTGCTCTACTTGAGAAGATCAACTTAACAGGACGTGGCTTTTGGTTTTCCTGCTGCCTCCCCAGTCGGATCACTGCAATAGGTGCCTCAACTCCGTGGATGTGGGAGAGGACCCCGTTTATTTTGGTCATGTCATGTTGTTTTTGGATATCTATATTGTATTCATCATTACTGGATAGCTCAGGTATTCCAAACATGATTACATTATTGCTGCGCTTTTCCCGTTCGTTGATTTCACCAATGACAGTTTCCAAGTTTGACCCATGGTTGTTTGTAGTTTTCAGGGCATCAATTTCAGTTTTAAGCTCCGCCACCAGTTTCCTCAGAGCTGGCAGTTGACGTAGTCCAAGCTGACAATCTGGGCACAGGTATTTGAGGGTTGGTGATTGCAAAATCACGACTCGCAACTCAGTAGCAAGTAACCCACTACACTTCACACAAATTTGCCTTTCGCAACCGTGACATGTTATTTTTGGGTTCTTTTCATCAATCTTTGGTATTGCTTTATCACACTTCAAGCACAAAGCCATATTTATTTTCGTATTCGACACTTCCCGACACGTAAAGTATGGCGCAAGTTGTTTTTGAACAAGATCACTGAATAGACCAAAGTTAGCTCTGATTTCACTTTCACACAATATATTGACAGTAACAATCAAGATTAATATAATATTTTGCCGCAAAAATAACTTTAACATTAAATAAAAGAGTTTTTATAGGAGCAAGTAAAAACACAAGTGCACTAAATGAATGTGGGTAGACGAAAAAACTATTAAATATTTAATTAATTTAAATATTTAAACAGTATGTCATCTGTTTATCATCAAGTGTTTAACTTGAAGACTATGCCATTTCTTGATGATAATCTCATTACTATCAAAACTATACCCGAATTTTTAATTAGACGAAGTAAATTGACAGTAGCTAATGTCACTTCGTCATAGAAAATAAGCAACATTGTATGAAGAAGTAACATTATAGTCTTTCCATTTCTTTATTTTGTCGATGACAGTTCTAATTTGATAGTTTTAGTGTTGTGACCAAATAAGTAATGATATCGATCGAATATCGTAAATTGATCGAATATCGTATCATTGCCAGTACAATTTATATAGAACTAATATGGGCACAAATCATAGGACGCCGCTCGAAACAATAACCATCCCCCTTTTACGGCAAACAAGATGTTAGATTTATTAAAAAATGCATGTGCGGATGTTACTGCCGAAAACTGGCAAAAAATCGTGAGAAGAAGCCAAAACATTATAGCTACATCATGTGGCATTCGATTATGTAGATGTACAGGAACTTATAATAAACTAGCTGATGCGCGCGGCTTCGCCCGCGTGAAATTCGGTACCCGTTCCCGCTTCCCGTGGGAACATATTCCCGGGATAAAAAGTAGCCTATGTGTTATTCCAGACTATAAGCTATCTCTGTACCAAATTTCAGCCTAATCCGTTCAGCCGTTAGAGCGTGATTGAGTAACAAACATCCAAACATCGAAACATCCAAACATCTTCACAAACTTTCACATTTATAATATTAGTAGGATGTTAGAGAGAGCTCATCGAGTGACAGTGACGATTCGTCAGATTTTGATTAAAATAAATAAATTAAGATTACCTGTCATTTTACTTATTTTGTTGCATGGTCGAGTACCTACTTACCTTTACCTACTTATTTTACAAACGCTTCGAAAATTTTAGAGAAGTTGGCATTATCAATCAAAAATTAACACGTGTAACGTCTTGTACTGAAATATAATATCTACTAGTTAATAAATTTGTACAAAAGTATCCGGCAGTAGGTAAGTAGTTTAGTTTCTTACATTTTGTAAAAAATATATCGAATCTGTTATCGTGTTATGTTTATCGATAGCTCAATCCCTATCAGTTTCTTAGAGTAGGTATAACCTTGTACCTGCGTAAATGTCATATTTTTATAAAATAATGCATACATAATGTAAAAAAGACGCTCGTACAAGTTTTCACAGTAACTGTCATGGACCTGTCATCGAGAAAATAAAGAAATGGAAATAGTATAGTTGCTGTCAATTTACTTCATCTAATTAAAAATTCGACTATCTATTAACAGAGTAAGATACAAATTCTTGTATGTAAACATGAGCATCACTGCGATGCTTCGCCGATTGCCTACAAATTCAAAGTGCCTTGTTCGTCTACTGTGGTCTAACTTTTGTTATCAATTTCATGTTTGGTGTACTAACAATAAAGTGTCACTTACTTACTCAGTGTGAAAGACGCACAAGGTCACGCAGTATTTACGAAACAATAACAGTAACCAAAAGTTTAATCTCACTGCATAAAAATGATAAATAACTCGTCCACGTCACTACATCATTCGAGTGTTCTGTACGCAAATTAAGATGAATAATTTCACAGCTACACTATTCGCACAATTACATATGTGAGTCAGAGAGTTATCAGGTGAAATGAGTTGATACACACGATAATTAAATGAAAAGGAAACGCCCCCCGGTCAAAAACACAGTGGAAATTAGTCAATTTAATACTAGTTTGAGCATCTACTTACCATCATCTTCAATAGATAGCTTTATAAGATAAGTTAGCGAGTAATGTATATGATAAATATTCACTTTCCGGTTCAGTACAATATTTGAAATTATCGACGATAACAATATTACAAACGAATAAAAATATATTTTCCAACAAACAACAGGCAGAAATATTTAGCTAAAAAAAGCAAGCTTTGCTTGACAAATTGACAGTTGACATTGACTGTTGACATTGACACAACACAATTTTTTTTTTCTTCAATTAATTTGTACTGGCTTTGGTTACTTAGACCATATGCCAAATCTAGATTCCATATTTATCAACAGCGTACTCAAGTATGTCCAAGGTTGGACAAGGAACATAGACTTCTAAATAAGTTTCTTGGGTTGGACTAAGTTCTAGTCTAGTAAAGCGGTGGTACTTTACTAGAGCTTGCTGTGGAATTTGTCGATAAACCTAAAAAGTCGCGTATCACTGCGCTATATCACTTTCCAACACTTGAGCACGTTGTTGAACCTTTATATTTAAGAATCCACCATAAATTATACATAAACACTCAAAAATACACTAGTTTTGAAAACTTTTTAGCTGAGGTAAACGCTTATCTGTAAGTTTCGCGCGCAAAAACCACACAACACCACATACAGGCTACGTGTCGTTCCACTGCATGCCGGTCGACCACATCAATGCAATGCCCCCGACTCCCGACCCACTGATCTGTCAGATCAGTGCCCCGAGCGACGTGTGGTAATAATACAGATCGGTGCCTCGACCGCTGAAATTGTTGTTCTGCTTATCGTAAAAAGGCCGCGCCAGTGGATGGTTTATGCAAAAGTTATTGAACAGTGTGGAATATTAAACAACCAAACCAGACCGCTAACAAAATATAGCATGCGCTGCGCTTGTTTTTTCATTGTTTTTGTAATTTAGCTTTGTTGTTGTGTTGTTCTCATTTACTTTATTTTTAAATGTCAAACTTTGAATAATTGGTAATGCTTACTCCACATTACTCGCAAAGTTGAACGAAGTTGGACGAGTGTAGAGGGGCTTCTTGACCTACTTCGTCGAAGTAGGTAGAAGTACTTTGACGAAGTAGGCCGAGGTGCCCCTCTACACTATCGTACTCGTCCAACTTCGTTCAACTTTGAGAGTAATATGGAGGAAGCATAATACGTAGCTGCGTACGTTCCAAGGGCTATTTCTCTAGCAAAGTGAAAAAAGGGCTTTGTTGGGTTTCCCCTTCCAGCAGTTGAACGCAGGGAATGTGGTCTGTTTTGTAAAGTCAAATTGTTCGCCACACCCCTTCCTCACCTTTAGATAGAAGGATAGAGAGTGCGTTACAAACGTAGCGGGCGCCCGGGGCGCCCGGGCGTTTAGTGTACAGACGAATGCATAGAGTAAAGTATAATGCTTCCTCCACATTACTCGCGAAGTTGAATGAAGTTCGTCGGCGAAGTTGCACGAGTCAAAGAAATTTTTTGACGAAGTAGGCCGAGGTGCCCCTCTAAATTCTCGTACTCGTCCAACTTCGCGAGTATAGTCCGTTCATAGTTAATTTACCTCTAGCTGTGAGGTTGGCTTCCCTGATTTTCATGTTCCCATACTAGGATTTTTATTCTCCCATGTACTCCAACCTTAAGTCGAAACTTGTTGTCTTCTTTTGCTGCCGTTTTTTCAGGCGTGGAAATTATTTGAGATGTGGAAGCAGCACCTTTGCCCTCCTTGGTGATGGTGATGAGTGTCTTTTTTGAATTACATATCCATTTTATGTACTTAAATAAAAATGAAAATTTAAGAAAAATCTTATAGTATCAGAACTACGTATTTAGTAATGTTAATTATACTGACTAATGAATATTTACATTAAAAAAAACTCTCAGTCTTAACGGTTCCATCTTAAAATCTCCCCTAATATGCGGTAAAATGTCTGAAGCTGGCACTCATAGGGGGACTTTACTGCAATACCAACTTACAGAAAACGATCTGTCAGAGGTAAATAAACTGTGAACGGACTATAATCTGGAGGAAGCATTATACGAATTGTTTATTGTGGGACGCACGAATACGAGTCACCCAACGGAATTGTCAAAGTCAATTTTTTTACATTTACTGACAGTGACGTATTGAACTAAATAGGGGTCAACCCCCGGTCTGACAGTTACTTTTTTACAAGTTAAGTTAATAAAAGCTTTGTTTTATTTTGTACGATCTATTGCAGTCTTAAAGGGGTCCCGACACGATCAATTGGTAATTGTCATGAACGTTAAATATCATTTTAATGTGCATGACAATTGCCAATTGATCGTGTCTGGGTCGGGACCCCTTTAGGGCTCGCGACACGGTCCAACTGCACTTGTCATTCCTTGTCAATATCTGTGCACATACACGTCGATGCACGCACACGTGCAATGAAATCACGCACCCTGAAACGACTTCCATTCATAAATATCATAATATCTTGACTCAATACTATTGACCATGTCGCTAGCCCATTATGTTATTTTAAAGCCAGAATTGCCTCATTCAATTTGGTAATGCGCCAAAATTTCAATTTTTTTCCTAATTTCCATGTCATGATATTTTTTTCTGAATTAATGCCAACGTAACAGTCCATTGGATATAAATCTTCAACAACATTTTTTAATGTCGAAAGGGTCTCTCCAGGTGCTTCCAAAAAAAAGTTGTGAGCTCCGAAAAATTTTTATGCTCCCTCCACATTACTCGCGAAGTTGAACGAAGTTCGTCAGCGAAGTTGTCCGACTCAAAGAAAAATTTTGGCGAAGTAGGCCGAGGAGCCCCTCTACACTATCGTACCTTTCCAACTTCGCAAGTAATGTGTAGGAAGCATTAAGGCCAGGGAAATTAGGATGACTCCAGGGAAATTATATTTCTATTGCAGGGAAATTAGATATGTGCCAGGGAAATTAAAACAGATAGGGTGTACGAAGTTGCTCAGCATGGGCGCAACAGCTCCTGGTTCGCTGGATGTTTACATTTTTTCGCTGGACACCTTGGTGCGATTCACGATCTCAGGAGAGAGCTAGTGGGACGCCGTCGTGTCTCACCCTCTCAGGTCATGCTCGTGAAAAGAGACGTCGCCTCCTCCACCTCGCCTCGCTTAAAACAAGTTCCGAAATTATATTTTCCACCGGGACATAAATTGTCACATAGTTCCCTATCCCTAAGTATGATTATAATTAACTAACGATATACTTTTAGAAACTTCATTTGTACTATTTATCATACACATACATACATATGGTCACGCCTTTATCCCCGAAGGGGTAGGCAGAGGCATATTATTTGCCCACATATCACCTTTGTATAATTTGTCCCACGTAATAGGTGGTGAGCCGTATTGCCGTGTTTAAATGGATAGGCGCAGGTTGTGACTGCCTGCTGTTGAAATAAAGCCTTCAACTTAGCTTAACGACTGCCATTTTACTGGCAACCGGGACCAACGGCTTAACGTGCCTTCCGAAGCACGGAAACGCTCAAATAAATGTCACAAAGTGATCACATGTATGGTCACCCATCCATGGACCGGCCATAGTGAAAGTTGCTTACTGCAGTGATCGTTTACAGAACACTGAGTCCGCGGGGCCACGAGCGCTTCTATTTATCAATTAAGGAAAAAACTAAAAAACCAATTGAAAAAATGAATTTTTGATATAATCATTAAAAATGAATGTAATTTTGGGAAGTGGACATCCCAAGGAAATTAGTAGACATACCTAATGTTAATTATTATTTACTATTTTACATATTTAATAGCAAAACCAGGTATAAAGTATAAAAGAGAGACGAAGACTTTACAAAGCAAAAAAGCGGTGTTCGCCTAGCAAGACATGAAAAAGTGTGATTTTAGCGAATTACCCATTTGTTAGAATAGCGAAACATTCTTAATCTAGGGGAAGAAGAAGTGTTATCTAAGTACCTTATTATTATTACAAGTTATATAATTTACGAGGACATCGTTTACGGTATTCAGAATAAAAATGTGATGATATTACTGCCTTAGAATTTCAACAAATGACAAAAAAAAATTAAAACCGGATACAAAAATAAATATTTATAACATTTAACTGAAAATGCATTATTCGAGGAACGTAAATTACCTGCCTACCGTGTTATAATACCTACCGATCACAAAACCAACGCGCATAAAATATACATTTCGCGTGGCTCTATGTCCAATTGTACTTAATATTGTAGACTAGGCTGAATGATTTAAGAGCAGTTGCCTTGTTAAACTGATGACATTGAATAGAGTAAAAAGTAAAGAAATAGTTATTGTTTTTTTTGTAGTGGAAATGGATTGGTATTGCAAAAATAACTTTTATTTAAACATTTAGTACTATTTATATCAATAAAATGGGGACGCAGAAACCTAGTGAGTGGGCTACCTCTCTCATTACTCGTTTTGAGGAGCAGGTAAGTGTCAAACAATATTTTTAATTTAATTTCTAAGACCCACCCATAAAAGGAGCTTTTCTGCGTAATGTAAACAAAAACATTATCAATGAATATTCGACTTTACGTGTGTAAATTAGAGTGAAATAAGCAAGCAATCTTTTAAAAATAGTATTAACTTTAATAAGTTTACGTATTAAAGTCTAGACTTATCATAAAGAGCCATAGTTGGCGACCGGATTTTATCGATCCGCCCGGGTGTGGAGCGGTAGTGGCTCCACACCCGGGCTATTCAATATTCTTAGGTGTTTATTTCATTATGAATTTCCAATGTTTTATTAAATTAATACTTTAAGCAATTAATAAATCATTTCATTATTTAATTTGTGTATTATTTTTAGCTCAACCATCCTATATTTTGATGCTAAATCTTTAGAATTTTTTCTACTAAGTTTTGAGCAGACCAGTCCCACACTTAGACGCAGATATACATACTTATATGTTCACGCTTCTTTTACCGAAGGGGTAAGCAGAGGCATACTACAAACCCACGTTTTTACTGTGGCAGTGGAGAACTTTGCGAACATGCAATTGAAACTTTATAAGCTTGCTTAATAGGAGCCATGAACAATCGCTTAATATGTCTCCTAAAGATTGGAAACCATTCCTCAAATCTGTCTCCTACTGGGCATCAGCCTCGCCCAATTTACACCACAAAACACCTTATTGCACGTTCCTCATCCCATCCTTCCCTGAACCATTTCTAGATCAGCTAGTGGGGTGTCATCCTAGCCCATGCTTACGAAGTTATAGGCTCCACTTAAGAACTTGTTTGCTCAATCGGGTGTTGGTTCTTCATGGTGTGGTCAGCCCATTGTCACTTTGTGAGCATCCCTTAGCCCAACTTCTCGAAAACCCTGTACTTAACTCACCCATTGGCTCAACTTTAGATTGTCTGACGTGGAGTTTGGGGTTCTTATTTTTTTTACACAAAGCTAATATTGTTAGAAGCCTCCACACGAAGCTTTAAGTTGCGGAAATTAATGGTTAACGAGAAAAAAAATAATGAAAATCATTAAAATTCACCAATAATTTGTCACTTTTCACCACAGAATACATACACTCTCAATGCTTTTGACATTCGGCTCGTCACTATACGTTTTGTTTTCCGTAAGGTTAAAGCACAACAATGTTTTACTTCATTTAATAACACAGGTCTGCAATGGTTTTCCTCTTTGAAATCTGAGTAACATTTTCTATAGTTTCTGATGTGCTGATTACGAGAAAAATAATGAAAAAAATCCTACACGTCAGGATTTTTTGATATTGAATATTTAAGACATTGCTTCAAAAGGTCTGAGCGTCTACCTTTTGAAATTTATAAAACGTCATTAAATTACTTAAATTTAATTTTTATTGCATTTAATTAGTGTAAGAGGACATAGAAATTCATGCAAATCAGTAATTTGGTAATTACTACATAAAAAGTATAAGTTATTCGCCTTAACCATGTTAAAAACGGGTAATTTTGACTTAATTTTTTAATAAAATGAAAAAAATTACCTAGTAGTAATATTAGATACCTATTTTTGTAAATATTATTAGAAAAGGGTGTAATAAAGATAATACAAAGGGTTTTTGTATAAGTACCCACACTGATTTAGAAAATTAACAGTTGAATCTTGAAACATTAACTTTAAAATGTCATTGCGAAGTTGTTTAAATTGTACGAATTGTTTTTGTAATATCTCACGGAATTTTATGGTGATAGAACAATGAAACAGCATTACAGAGTTAGTGGAAAATATTTACAAAAGTTATTTTGGACACGTATTAAGTAACCAAGACAAAACTTCGACACCTCATAAACTTTGTTCGACTTGTTTATTACAATTTCTCAAGTATTTAAAAGGCCAGCAAAATAACTTCAAAATCGTTTCACCTGTGCTATGAAGAGAGGCTAAAGACCATGATAAAGATGGCTACTTTTGTTGTTGTGACATAACTGGACACAATTCTAAAATAAAAGGGACATAAACAAGCACTAAACTTCATTTCCTAAATTCGCACATTGATTACTTCCCAGAAAATTTAGTAGCCGTTAGAAAGAACAAGGCGAAAGATTTTATCAAGATTTGAAAGAGCTTGAAGTCTGATATCGTGGAAGATGGAATACTAGCATGATGGCGGACTATTGTTGTTTATTGAAGCACGACGATCCAAACCGGAAATTTAAGCGAAAATCGCACAACCGAAGGTTCCTGGAAAAAAGAACCAAGTTCCACAAATAAAATTTACGTGTAATTTAGACAAGTAACAAGTTATTATTATATTTTAGTCGTTTTATAAGTTAAAGGTAATGTACTTTTTTAAATATATATTTTTCTTGAGAAAACGTGGGTCTCTTTTTTCTATTTTCTATCTGTGCCTTTTTCGAAAAATCTGGAGGTGATGGAGAAAATCTAAGTACATATTCGTAATCAGCGCACAAAAATACCCTAGAATCAGCTATCAAATTCCAGAGAGGAAGTTATGACCCTCATTTTGCAGGCCTGTGTAATTAAATAAATAATCATATTTAGTAACAAAGTAAAATTTTATGCACATTTTATAATATTACGTATATTTTGCTGATATAAATGAATGCTATTACTTAAATGTATTCTGACAATAATTTACCGACTATTGCCGCTATGTAAAACTAAACGTAAAACGTCGTCGACGCGCTGTCACTGTTACTTTCTGACAGTTATTTTTTTTTTTGTAATATATATTTTACGGCCTTTGGCTTCAGCCTTTTAGCCAAACTATTGTTGATTATCTCTATGCACATAATATGGTTAGGTTAGGTTGGAACTGTGACCATTGACGCGCGAAGGCGAGCGAGCGAAGCGAGCGTGGCGCGGCAGCGGCCGCCGAGCGCTTTATAATATTATTTTAACAATTTCGACCTTTATATTGATGTCAACACAAGACAATGCGAAAGTTAGGTTAGGATATTAAAAAAATCATAACTCAAAAAGGGGGGGCTTCCGCAACTTTTCCTTCAGGGGGGGGGGGGGGGGGGGTTCTACAACCCCCCCTCCCCCCTTTCCACCCCCTCCCGCCCCTTAAATCGTGGGACAACAATCCGAAGTCCTACCCACCCATCTAACAAAAATTTAAAAAAAAAAGCCCATTGCCACTTTAATATGCTTACTCTGTGTGCTATGCTGACCAAACCAACCATCTTTAATAAGGGACAGAAATTGTGTAGGTTAATGGGTGCTATGGGATCTGTAGTATGTCAAATGCAAATTATTAAAGATACTATTCCTCTGAAACTTAGCCACTATTAAATAATAAAATAAAATAAATAAATAAATCGGTAAGTACATAAATATTCACGGACATTTCACACAATGCTATCTTTTTTTTTTTTTTTAAATCTTTAAAAAATCTTTTGTATCACCAAAAACACAATTATACATTGGTGGCACTTACACAAGTAGGTACTATATTCTATCTAAAAGATAATTATAGGTAGGTAGGTACTTACTGTAAGATACTTAATCACAATGAAAAGTACAAATATGTTTACACATACATTATGTTTACACGTAATGTTTAAGTGAATTCAGTTTCTCACGTTATTACGGGCACACAACTCTTTACAATTTTTTACACTAATAAAGACATCATATTTTTAAGAATAATAACCGCTAATAGCAACTTAGTATTTGGAAACTAATCGGTATTCATAATATGATAGAAATAAACCTCACCTGTCTCAGTCGTATTGCTTAAATGAAGCAGTTCTTTATTATTTTTTTATTTTTTATTATTTTTATTCTATATCTGATCCCAAAGTAAGCTAGGAATAACCTGCTTGTGTTATGGGTATCAGAATACGGATATTAATACTTATATACTTTTTTTAAATACACACATATTATACATAGAAACACCCAGACTCTTGAGACAAACATTTATGGGTCACACAAATATTTGTCTCCGGTGGGAATCGAACCCACGACCTCCAGCGACGCAAGCGGTATCACTACCGACTGCGCCACAGAGGCAGAAATATACTTCATATAATATATTTCATATCTTCCCATTTGCATCCAAATCCACACTCAAATCAATTTTAAATTTAGGATTGGATAGAAGCTTTTTTGACTGTTATTTTAAGAGTAATTTCAAAGTTATGGGTTCTATCTTCTCTCAAATATTTAAATAGGTCCATAAGCTGTCTAGATTTCATAGCACAAGCTAATATTGGTTTAATTTGGGCTAAATGATGTTGTGTGACAATGTCCAATTATTTATTACTAGAGGACCAGGCAAAGAGTTGCTGTGGTTAAGGCTTTTGTACCCAGTACTCCCTGATGTAGCCATGTAGGATTTCTCAAGTTGGATCAAACTGCACATGGTGTACAAATTTGGTTAAAATCAGTCAGTAATTTAGGAGTTCATCACAGACAAACAAAATCTCAAATCTTCTTAATATATACAGGATGGAATTTAAAGACCGTAGTTGGAGGTAAAGTACCCTTAATATTGATAATGGCAAGTTTGGCTGAAAGGAAACATTCCTTTATTTTCAAAAGTAAGTAAAACTGCATTTAAAGATTTTTGAAAAATCACCTGCTTTAGCCGGGAATCGAACCTGGGAGATGTGAAAATAAAACCGGCCAAGTGCGAGTTGGACTCGCCCATGAAGGGTTCCGTAGCAGCAAGTAACATAATATAAAAGTTCGTTGTATGTTTCATTGATGTGATAACACGATCGCAGTGGTAGTGATTTACATCTCCCAGGTCCGATTCCCGGCTCAAGCAGGTAATTTTTCAAAAAATTTGAAATTCAGTTTTACATACTTTGAAAATAAAGAAATGTTTCCTTTCAGCAAAACTTGCCATTATCATATTAAGGGTACTTTACCTCCAACTACGTTATTTAAGTTCCACCCTGTATAAATTACGTGTCAATTTTAATATATTAAGGTATTAGCTGACCCGCGCAACTTCGTTTGCGTCACGTGAGAGTGAGAAAGAGACGTGGATATGGTATTAATATTTAAAGCGATATAATGTTTCCCGTCGCATTTACTCCCGTCACGTTTACTCCGTCGCGTCGCGTTGCGTCGTAATATTTTTGAACTTATTAGGAAGGTAAGCGAACCTAAGATAGGCATATGCTGTTCAGGAATTTTTTTAGAACTTTTTGAGAGAAACACTTTTGTTGTACTTACATAATTTTTACGAACTTTAACTATTTACGCAGCGCACGCAACGGAAGCTCTTAAAAGAAATGAATTTTCCCCGTTCTCGAAGGATTATTCATGGCTGCTCCGCCCCTATTCGTCTTAGCGTGATGTTATATAGCCATTAGCCATACTCAATAAATGTACTATGAAACTGTAAAATAATTTTTGAAATCCATCCAGTAGTTCCTGAGATCCTAGCGTTCAAACAAACTCTTCAGCTTGATAATATTAGTATGGATGAGATGTAAGCACAGCAGTCATATACTGCACCCTCAAGACAGTGATGGAGACAAAGATAGTGTGTCTTGATCTTAGGGTTCCAAAGGCTAAAATCGACCCTATTAATGGGACTTGACTGTCCATCTGTCCGACAGCAGTAGGTTCCACCAAGTGCCATCAATCAACAGTATAAATAAGAAAACCAGGCCAGGCAGTTGGTCATGATATGTAATAGCTAGACAGCTGAAATTTATTTCTGTTGCCGCTATAATGAATACTAATATACAATTACGTTTATCCACAGCTCCCATACAAAACTGGAGCCCAGAATCTCCACTCTCGCATCAACGAGGAACAATGCAAGGCGTGTCTCGTACAGATCAGCCGACACCGGTTCTCTCTAGTCATCGCGGGGCTTACCAAGATTCTTCAGCGAGTTAATGAGCTGGTGAGAATGCTTTTATTCTTATATCGAAAGAGAGAGACAGAGAGAGAGATTTGTATTTATTTCAGATTAGTTTTTGCTGGTTCCTGAAAATTGTGATGCGACGGAAATTTCAATGGCTCTACTAAATTAATTGTTTATTTATAAATCCACTTGTTAGTATTCATAGTTTAATATTTAGCAGTGGCAAAGCGTGAATAATTATTAACAATGTAAATAACTAAACTAAACTAAATCTAAATAAGGCCCCAGAGACATTGTGCCCAAAAGACTGGCAGCATTCCCCCTTTGAATAGCGATGCCTATTCGGAGAGATAACTGCCAGTCCTTGAGTCGACTAAAAAATTCAATCCATTGAGTAAGTATTTTTCTTTGGGTCCACATTTTAAGAGGTTAGCGGGTTCTTGCTACCTGGTGTTAAAATGCTGGAGTCACCTTTTTATATTATCTATTCCAGTACCAGCCGACAGTGTCAATAGGGCTGAACCGTCCTCAAACAGACATGGAGAAGGGCTACCACGACAGCCTGGTGATAGTGCTGGACACCCTGGAGATATGCCTCAGCTCCCAGCCCAAAGACACTGCCAAGTATGACGAGGCTATGAACGTGAAGATACTGCTGAGAGAAGTTTGTCAGTTCATTGGTGAGTTCAAAACATTTCGTTCAGCTGCAGGTTTTCCTGGATACTAATTTTATTACTAGAACTTCATACAGCCGAAGCCTTTTGCGTGAGGGAAAATCCTCACGGATGCTATCCTCGGTCCCAATTGCATTCAGTCCCATTCGCATTCGGTCCCATTCGCAAAATGGTCACACTCAGATTTACCATGGCTGTAAAAAAAATAACTACGAAAGGCTTCTACCGACTAAAACACCTTACGTATCCTGCCTATCAGCTTACGGTTGGGAGCCCCGGGTAAGCCTTCGGAAGGACATCCCAGGACTCGCAACAGACCTACGGTTGCCACTGCGGCCTCGCCCTATGGGGGGGGACTTCGGGTGCTATTTTGCGTGTTTGGGGGGTTTTTCGAGTGTTATCCTGCTTCTTTCGTGCGTGAATCCCTCGTGCTGTCGTCTAGGGCAGATAGTCTTGGGCGAAGAACTGATCGCCCGTATAAGCAGTTGAAAAAACGACACAAACTATTTTTTTTTCATATAAAGCTGATGGAAAGCCGTGGCGATATCTAGCGGTTGAGGGTCACACTCACAGTTTACTAGACTATAGATAGACAGTAGTCCTCAAGTTGGCGGCCCTGTGATGTGCCTCTACACGCTCCGCTTGATTGAAGAACCCGGGGTTTTAGGAACGAGGAAACACGTGCGCGGGCAGGTCGTACCAAGTATTTAGGCCTAAAACTGCATCTCAGCGGAGGGCGGGGCGGCGGCGACAGCGAGGCGGTGTAACGTATGGAGTCCCATAGAAGTGAACTGCATGTCAGCGGGGCGACGGCGGGGCGGGCAGCGGTGCACGAGCGGGGAGCGCCAGTCGCGCGATATCGCTGCGACTGAGCTGACGTAGTGCCGTTCCTCTATGTATTTTATCGTATGATGTAAGCGGAGGTTCGGTCAAGATCCGCCCCGCCCCGCCCCGCTGTCGCCGCCGCCGCCGCCCCGCTTTCGTTGACATGCAGTTTTCGGCCTTATGGTTCGACAGTGAACCATATGTAGGGTTAGGGTAGCGACAATGTGATGCATCAGCGCTTAAATTCACCGTCAGTAATGTTACCCCTCTACCTATCCAGATTTGGTAAGCAATCAAATCAGGATCAGCCTATGGCAGTCCACTGCTGGACGTAGGCCTCTCCTAAGTTACGCCACAATGCACGGTCTTGCGCCTTCCGCATCCAGGCACTCTCTGCTATCTTTTTTTCATATTTGGTAGAATCCTGTCAATTCTGCTTTGAATAATAGTTCTAATAAAGAGCTTTTTGAAGCACTTAGTAAGTCAAGTTCTTAAAACAAGTTATACAGCTTGAATTTTCTATTTTTTTAACGTGAGGAAAATCCTACATTTATGCTATGCCGGACTGCTACCGACTATAAACCAAATGTATCCTACCTAACAGCCTACGGTTGGGAGCCCCGGGGAAGCCCTCGGAAGGATACCCCAGGACTCCCCTTGCTCCCATTTCTGTCATAGAGTCTGTTAGACAAGGAAGCCTGAAATAGATCAGCTGGCTTTACTGAATTCTCAAACAAGTTGCTATATTTTTTTTGATTATACATTTGTTTGTAAATAGAGCACCTAAAGAAATAGCCTACCGAGTTTTTTGTCAGTTCTTTCAGGGCGGACCGCATTGTGAACTGGTGGTATAGTTCTCGGCAAACAACTTGAGCATCGCCTGAGGTGGTGGCAATTAAAAAGTTTGCGCATGTACACTTACGTGCAAAAATATTGTGTCATTGAAAAACGCATTTTTTTTATTATCGGCATTTTACTGTGATAGCTAATAACTTTTTAATTGGTGGTATAGAGAGAAAGGAGATCACGAAATTCAAGGTCGTTGCTCAAGAAGTATTCTTGACTTGATTTTCTAGTCCCCATGTATTTCTTATTTGAATTTTAGTTAAATAAGTTTAGGTATAATTATGTTTTGCATTTTTCGGACATTATTTATTTGAATTATTAAATCTATACTATCTTACTAATATTATAAATGTGAAAGTTTGTGAGTGTGGATGTTTGTTACTCTTTCACGCTCGAACGGCTAAACAGATCTTTCTGAAATTCGGTACAAGGATAGATTATAGTCAGGAATAACACATAGGCTACTTTTTATCCCGGGAATAAGATCCCACAGGAACAATTTTTTCGCGGGCGAAGCTGCAGGCATCAGCTAGTAATATTATAAAGAGGAAAGATTTGTTTTTTTGTTTGTAACGAATAGGCTCCGAAACTACTGGACCGATTTGAAAAATTCTTTCACTGTTGGAAAGCTACACTCTTTGCAGTGAACATAGGCATAGGCAGGGAACATATATATTTTATTCCCGTATTCCCACGGGAACGGGAACTACGCGGGTTAAACCGCGTGACGTCCGCCAGTTATAAATAAAGTTTGTGTATGAGTTTTATCACAAAGCTATTTTATCTTTTACAGATACGCGTAACGAGAATACAGTGAACAACATGCTACTGAGGCAGCTGGCCAGTAAAGTGCTTTTCGCACTTAGCCTTAATTTCTTTAATGCGGTCTTTAACAGAATCAGTGCCAGACTTCAGGTATGTTATTGTATTATAGAACTTTTTGCTTGACATTAACATAATATACAGACAGGGTGTCTCAGAAGTACAAAATTCAATGGCATAGGTCTTATAGTTTCGGAGAAAAATGGCTGTGACACACGGACGGACAGACAGACATGACGAATCTATAAGGGTTCCGTTTTTTTGCCATTCGGCTACGGAACCCTAAAAATCGTCAAAAGGCGTAGATTTTGTCTACTTTTTTTTAACTTCCATATTTTTTAAAATACAATACCTAGATTTTTTTAAATATTTTTCTGACAACTATCATGACCTAGCCCGTGACCCAATTCCGGCTTGACGTCGACTTCTGGGACACCCTGTATATCTGACCACGCCTCTTATCCCCGAAGGGGTAGGCAGAAACGTATTATACGCCCACATCTCACCTTTCGATTTATTTTCCCACGACAAATGAACAGGTGTAGATTATGCTGCTATGGACTGCCTGATGTTAAAAAAATTTAAAGCAGCTATTAAGACAAATAAAAAAAAAGGAAGCGCTCGTGGCCCCGCGGACTCAGTGTTCTGTAAACGATCACTGCAGTAAGCAACTTTCACTATGGCCGGTCCATGGATGGGTGACCAACCATGTGACATTTATTTGAGCATTTCCGTGCTTCGGACCCGTTAAGCCGTTGGTCCCGGTTGCCAGTAAAATGGCAGTCATTAAGCCCAGTTGTAGGCCTTTTTAGGCGACTTGAAAAATTTCAACAGCAGACAGTCACAACCTGCGCCGGTCCATTTCAACACGGCAATACGGCTCACCACCTATTGCGTGGGACAAATTCTAAAAAGGTGAAATGTAGGCATATAATATGCCTCTGCCTACCCCTTCGGGAATCAAGGCGTGACCATATGTAATGTAATGTATTAGTACAAAACTTGACTTTACAACTAACCATGTTATTAACAATCGGGACCAACGACTTAATGTGCCTTCCGAAGAACGAAAACGCTCGCAAAGAAATGTCACCTGGTGGTCACCCATCCAAGGACCGGCCATTGCGAAAGTGGCTTACTGCAGTGATCGTTTACAGAACACTATATTCACGGACATTTCACACAACGCTATCTGATCCTAAAGTAAGCTAGGAATAACCTGCTTGTGTTATGGGTATCACACCACGGATATTATACTTATATACTTTTTAAATGCATACATGTTATACATAGAAACACCCAGACTCTTGTGACAAACATTTATGGGTCAACCAAACATTTGTCTCCGGTGGGAATCGAACCCACGACCTCCAGCGCCGCAGGCGGTATCACTACCGACTGCGCCACAGAGGCACTGAGTCAGCGGTTCACAGACGTTTCGATGTAACTTATTGCTATTCTTAGATAATGTGACTTTCTAATGCAAGTTTTTTATTACAGCTTTTTCAGGAGCAATCATCTAGTTCCGAAGAAAACCCCGATTATACAGACATAGAGTTAATACAGTACATCAACGTCGATATATTAAGGCTTATACGGCTATTAACAGGTACAACTAATTATTCTCATATTACCTTAAACCAACTTTCTCCATCCAAAGGTTGCCTGGTAGAAATAGCTTTTAGTGATAAGGCCGCCCATTGTATCTGTCTCTTGTAAGGAATCTATGTACTCTTATATTTACATGGTGTACAATAAAGTGTATAATAAAATCCTACTAATATTATAAATGTGAAAGTTTGTAAAGATGTTTGGATGTTTGCTACTCAATCACGCTCTAACGGCTGTATAGTCTGGAATAACACATAGGCTTTTTATCCCGGGAATAAGTTCCCACGGGAAGCGGAAACGGGAACAGAACTTGACGCGGGCGGAGCTGCGGGCGTCAACTAGTAACTTATATACCATACTTCAGCGAATAAATAAATTTCAACTACTTAACGTAGGTACCTTAATAAGCACAGAAACGCTCGCAAATGAAAGGTCACCCATCCGAGAACTCACAGCAAATATTGCTTACTGAAGTGATGAACTACGAGAGCTTCAACAAAATCAAAGATGCTATCCTACTTAATCCGATGTTTGGTACTCAATCACGCTCTAACGGCTGGACTACGGGCTAAAATTTGGTATACATACATAAATATTGTCACGCCTTTACCCGAAGGCGTAGGCAGAGGCATTATATTATATGCCCACATATCACCTTTTACGAATTTGTTCCACGTAATAGGTGGTGAGCCGTATTGCCGTGTTGAGATGGACAGGCGCAGGTTGTGACTGCTCACTGTTGAAAATTTTCAAGCCGAGCCAAGCTGTTGAATTTTTTAATTATTATTTTACTGGCAACCAAGGCCAAGGGCTTAACGTGATAAATGTCACGAAGTGGTCACACGTAAGGTCACCCATCCAAGGACCGGCCATAGTGAAAGTTGCTTACTGCAGTGATCGTTTACAGAACACTGAGCCCGCGGGGCTACGAAAGTTTCTAAATTTGCGCTTAGAAATTTGGTATAGGGATAGATTTAGTATGGATGATTTACTTTTCATCGCGGGAAAAAGTTCCCATAGGAAGCGGGAACGGGAAGAAAATTCTACGCGGGTATATATAATAATATTTTGTGTAAAACTTAATTTAATTTTTGTTTCAGAATCGATACAAAAATTTAGGTTATTAAGAAAATCAGCGCATCTAGTTTTAGTGTCCAGTTTAGAAAAAGCGATATGGAATTGGATGGATACTTATCCACAGGTAATGTTTTTCATTTCAAAATTCCAGTGGCGCAGTATGAGTTGCCATTACTGAAGTCCTGGGTTCGATTCGACGAAAAACACCAAAAATCTGTATTTAAGGGGGCTATCGTGTAATTTTTCGCCGTTTTTTTTTGCACGGAACTTATTGAGCGCGAGTCTGAAGCTGGGGTTCCACGGTCCGCCAGGCCACAGGCCGCGCCAGGCGTTGCCCCGCCCGTCCGTATCACAATATTCCAAAATAATGTGATACGCACGGCATGGCTGCGAGTGCAGCCGCTATATTTTCATTCAGTGGTGAATCTATCTGTACATATAATAAAATGATAGAAAAGTAAAAACTGTACATTGGAAATATTTAAAAAAAAAACTCGCTGGGTGTTCAACATAAGATACCGAAGCCGAAAATATAGTTAGAATTTTTTTTGTCTGTTTGTCGGTTTGTCTGTTTGTCTGTTTGCTTTGCTTTGGCCGGAAGGATCTCAAAAAGTACTGAATGGATTTGGTTCAAATTTTGTACAAATATTAGCTAGGGGTAGAGTCTTAAAATAGGCTATATATTATCACGCTACATATCCTAGGGGCTAAGCAGAGAGCAATCAAATTGGCATTATAACATAATTTGCACGCGTACGAAGTCGCGGGCAACAGCTAGTATTTAATAAACCAAGCGAAAATAACGCAGCGGAAACGTGGGTGTTGTCATTCAACAAGAGCCGATCAAAATCGGGTTTAGTTGGTAATTTTAACTAGCTAAACCCGATATTTTATTTTACAGCATTAGAAACATATTTTTCTTTATTACCTAAGGATATAATGCTCAAATATGCTGAGTTAGTTTGTACGGGAACCTAGAAGAACATTTGTTTTTTTTTGTTAGTACAACCGATGCAGACGCGCCCGCACAGGTCGCGCCTTTGAACTTACCGACTCCCGATGGATCGGACAGGCGACAACAGACCTCCACAGGCCTCATCGGACGCGACGGTTACCACGGCCTGTTGGTCTGGCCGGGCGCGGCCTGGCCTGTAAAATATCGGATCGTGGGACCCGAGTTTGACTCGCACTTGCCCGTTTTTAGTGTTCTTTTTGACGTGACAACGTCTTATAATTCGATGGAGCCGGCTGCACGAACGAAAAATGATGACGCAATACGTCGTTACCTCGCTCTGAGGCGTTCCATTTATTTTAGTAATGTTTTCAACAGATGGCACCATAATCAATTGATGTGTTTTTATATTTATTTTTGTTTTGTAATGTTAATTTTATGTTTATTTTTATTTTATTTAATTTTTTTTTATTTTTTTTTGTTTATTTCTTTTTAGGGACTTCGGTGTTCGTCTGTCCGTCACGAGACTGTACATAGTCTCAAGAACCGTGATAGCTAGAGGAGCGAAATTTTCACAATCGACATTTTTCTATTGCCGCTATAACAATAAATATTAAAATCAGAAAAAAATACTGTTTAAGGCGGGCTATCATAAAACAAACATAATTTTTCTCCGATTTTTGACACGAAACGTTCCATTTCTGAATCAGACTCGTACTTGATCGACTTCTTACTCATATTGTCATGGAAACTGTACTCAGTAAAATATACCTTGATCTCTGTGACAGTTCTACAAACGTAAACGAGAATAGACTTTATGTCAACGGCATAAAGCTTTTGTGGTTGAAATGCAGAGAGTGCGAACACAGAGGTGCAAACTGTAAATAACAACTTTATGCCTTTGAAATAAAAGTCAATTTTTAATATAACTGTCACAGAGATCAAGCTATATTTTACAGAGAACATTTTATAATTTACATGAAAATATGAGTAAGAAGTCGATCAAGTTCGAGTCTGATTCAGAAATGGAATGTTTCGTGTACCAAGTATTAATAAAAAAAAATCTCTCCAGGAATTCGCGGAAGTCCAATGCCGTCCCAACGACGAGTTAAGCAAGTGTTGCGACACGCTATTCGACATACTACAGGACAGTTTCTGTGACAACAAGAAGGCAAGAGTCTCCATGTGGCCGTTGCAGATCATGCTACTCATTCTCAACCCAGTGAGTATCCATTTTACAATTCGCGGAAGTTCAATGCCGTCCCAACGACGAACTAAGCAAGTGTTGCGACACGCTATTCGACATACTACAGGACAGTTTCTGTGACAACAAGAAGGCAAGAGTCTCCATGTGGCCGTTGCAGATCATGCTACTCATTCTCAACCCAGTGAGTATCCATTTTACAATTCGCGGAAGTTCAATGCCGTCCCAACGACGAACTAAGCAAGTGTTGCGACACGCTATTCGACATACTACAGGACAGTTTCTGTGACAACAAGAAGGCAAGAGTCTCCATGTGGCCGTTGCAGATCATGCTACTCATTCTCAACCCAGTGAGTATCCATTTTACAATTCGCGGAAGTCCAATGCCGTCCCAACGACGAGCTAAGCAAGTGTTGCGACACGCTATTCGACATACTACAGGACAGTTTCTGTGACAACAAGAAGGCAAGAGTCTCCATGTGGCCGTTGCAGATCATGCTACTCATTCTCAACCCAGTGAGTATCCATTTTACAATTCGCGGAAGTTCAATGCCGTCCCAACGACGAACTAAGCAAGTGTTGCGACACGCTATTCGACATACTACAGGACAGTTTCTGTGACAACAAGAAGGCAAGAGTCTCCATGTGGCCGTTGCAGATCATGCTACTCATTCTCAACCCAGTGAGTATCCATTTTACAATTCGCGGAAGTTCAATGCCGTCCCAACGACGAACTAAGCAAGTGTTGCGACACGCTATTCGACATACTACAGGACAGTTTCTGTGACAACAAGAAGGCAAGAGTCTCCATGTGGCCGTTGCAGATCATGCTACTCATTCTCAACCCAGTGAGTATCCATTTTACAATTCGCGGAAGTCCTATGCCGTCCCAACGACGAGCTAAGCAAGTGTTGCGACACGCTATTCGACATACTACAGGACAGTTTCTGTGACAACAAGAAGGCTAGAGTCTCCATGTGGCCGTTGCAGATCATGCTACTCATTCTCAACCCAGTGAGTATCCATACTTCCGTACAAATTTTATAAAGATGAAGAGTTTGTTTATTTGTTTGAACGCTATTATCTCAGGAACTAGTAGTTGGAATTCATAAATTCTTTTACAGTTCGATAGAGTTCATTTATTGGAATGGCTTTAGACTATGTAGCATTACACTAGAACGAATAGGAGCGAAGCAGTTATGATAATGATGAAACATACACATACATATAGTCACGCCTTTATCCTCGAAGGGGTAGGCAGAGGCATAGTATACGCCCATATTTCACCTTATAGTTTTATGTCCCTTGTGGTGGTATGTGGTGAGCATGTGGTGTTGATATAGACAGGCGCAGGTAGAGAACTCACCGTTGAAATTTTCAATTCACAAGGCCTTCAACTTGGCTTAACGATTGTCATTAAACTGACAACTGGGTTTAACTTCGAGTTTTCATTATCTAAGCAATGAAACGCTTTGAGAAAATATAAATATTCACGGACATTTCACACAACGTTATCTGATCCCAAAGTAAGCTAGGAATAACCTGCTTGTGTTATGGGTATCAGACCACGGATATTAATACTTTTTAAATACATACATAATAAACATAGAAGCACCCAGACTCTTGAGACAAACATTTATGGGTCACACAAATATTGGTTTCCGGTGGGAATCGAACCCACGACCTCCAGCGCCGCAGGCGGTATCACTACCGACTGCGGCACAGAGGCAGTCCATATGCAGCAAATGTTCCCTTAGTTCCCAATAATGAAACATCTCATGTTAATAAAATAATTATTGTATTGCAGAAAGTGTTAGAAGAAATAGTGAACGCGGACAGCGGCGCGCCGTGCAGTCCTCGACACAACAAGAAGAAACACTTTATTGATACCGTCAAGAGGGGCCTTAGTGAGTACATTTTTGTGAAACAATTGAGTCCAATATGCGATATTCAATGTTCTTTTTCTCAATATACCTACGTATACTGGGTGTAACAAAACTACCTCTCCAAATTTCATGAGATGACTTGGCATCGGAAATCAAATACAAATATTTAATAAAAAAGGGGGGTAAATTTTTTCATTCTTTTTTAAATTTTTTTGTCGCACATTAAGAATTCATTTTTTACCGCGGCAATTCGAGGTAACATGGTCGCCGTGGCGAAACAAACACAGAGCACCCGTCTGGCTGTCGTTGTCGCTTTCTACTGCCGCTCAGTAGCGATAGAAAGGGTGAAAATAGGATAAAATAGGACCTTTAAAACGGCTTTACGGTTAAAGTATTCATGTGATTTTTTTTCTTCATTTTTGTAATGTTTCTTGACTGATGCCACGTCACGTGACGAAATTTGGATAGGTAATTTTGTTACACCCAATATAGTATACTAGCTGACCCGATAGACGTTGTCCTGCCATAACTATAACTCTGGAAATCGATATCCCGAGTTCGTTCCCGGTCCCATGTTCCCGTTCCTGGTTTCCTGGTCCCTGTTCCCGGTTCCGAGTTCCGTGTCCCCCGGTTCCTGGTTTTCATTTCCCAGTCCATCTTTCTGTTCCCGGTTCCCATTGTGCTGCTTCGAGTTCCAAGACCCGATCCAAAATCGCAATAGGAACCATGTTTTTGAACAGTTCGAGCCAGTCACAGTTATTGTAAACTAGCTGTTCTCCGCGGCTTCGACCGCGTAGATGTCGTTATCGTGTAAAATCATAACCCTCTTTTTGCGCAGTCGGTTAAAAAGTCGCCTATGTACTTCCCAGAGCCTCGAACTTTTTCATCTCAATCGCTCCAGCCCTTTAGGCGTGAAAGCGTAACAGACAGACAGACAGAGTTACTTTCGCATTTATAATATTAGTAGTGATATAATGTAGTATATCACGGTTATGTCTAGTTGATGTCAATTTTAATTACACCACTTTTTGAGCTACTGTATTAAAACGTATTCCTTTTACTGTTTTTGGTACGGAGTTCTCCAAGCTTGGTCGGTATTTTTCTGCAGTAGCTTAATTCAGTCCATATCCTTGGCAAGGCATAGAGCAAACACGGCATTTTTACACCTTCCCCTCTCTATATCTCTCTCCCCTCTCAGGAAGAAAGAAGGAAAAATAATTTTTACCCATGAATAAACAGCACAACCTCATCTACTTAAATATCTTGTTTAATTTAAAAATAATTTATTTTAATTAAAATAATAAAAACCATTATCTCTCCCTCTATCTCTTCGTCTCTATGACAGTCGTTCAGTGCATGAGGACCTGGAGACACTCGATAGTGTCTCCAGGTCCTCAAAACTCAAGCAAATACCAGAAGCAGCAGCGGTAACTTCTGTAGCAAACATGGCATTTTCCCGCGCTCTCCTCTCCCCTCCTCTATCTGTCTCTCTCTCTCTCGTCGTTCAGTGCATATATTTTGTCTCCAGGTCCTCAAAACTCCAAGCAAATGACAGAAGCGGCAATCGTTACTTGCGTGAAACTCTGCAAGGCATCTACCTACCTCAACATTGCTGATTCCGGAAATGTGACCTTTATATTGGTCAAGTCTGTTATCAATGATCTTAAGGTGAGATTTGTTTTTATTTCCTGACTAGCGGACGTCACGAAACTTCACCCGCGTAGTTCCCGTTCCCGTGGGAATACAGGAATAAAATATAGCTATGTTCACCGCGAAGAGTGTGTCTCCCAACAGTGAAGTAATTTTTCAAATCGGTCCAGTAGCTTCGGAGCCTATTCGATGCAAACAAACAAACAATCAAATCTTTTCTCTTTATAATTTTAGTATAGATGTACAGATTATAGAAGTAAAGTCAGATGACGCTTACATACATACGTATGGCCACGCCTTTATCCCCGAAGGGGTAGGCAGAGGCATATTATAATGCCCAAATTTCACCATATTAGCATTTGTCGCACGTAATAGGTGCTGAGCCGTATTGCCGTGTTGAGATGGACAGGCGCAGGTTGTGACTGCCTGCTGTTGAAAATTTTCAAGCCGCCTAGAAAGGCCTTCAACTTGGCTTGGCTCGCCGGCTACTTGTGTCACATTTGTTATGATCCAGCTCTATCTAGGTATAAGACACTACAGTACACAACAATAACGTGTCCCCCGTCCCGCAGTACCTCCTGTTCAACCCGCAGAAGTCGCACATCCGCGGCTCGGTGCTCGCCGGCTACTTGTGTCACATTTGTTATGATCCAGCTCTATCTAGGTATAAGACACTACACTACACCACAATAACGTGTCCCCCGTCCCGCAGTACCTCCTGTTCAACCCGCAGAAGTCGCACATCCGCGGCTCGGTGCTCGCCGGCTACTTGTGTCACATTTGTTATGATCCAGCTCTATCTAGGTATAAGACACTACAGTACACCACAATAACGTGTCCCCCGTCCCGCAGTACCTCCTGTTCAACCCGCAGAAGTCGCACATCCGCGGCTCGGTGCTCGCCGGCTACTTGTGTCACATTTGTTATGATCCAGCTCTATCTAGGTATAAGACACTACAGTACACCACAATAACGTGTCTACCGTCCCGCAGTACCTCCTGTTCAACCCGCAGAAGTCGCACATCCGCGGCTCGGTGCTCGCCGGCTACTTGTGTCACATTTGTTATGATCCAGCTCTATCTAGGTATAAGACACTACAGTACACCACAATAACGTGTCCCCCGTCCCGCAGTACCTCCTGTTCAACCCGCAGAAGTCGCACATCCGCGGCTCGGTTCTCGCCGGCTACTTGTGTCACATTTGTTATGATCCAGCTCTATCTAGGTACAAGACACAACTCTACACTATATCACAATAACGCCTCCCCCGTCCCGCAGTACCTCCTGTTCAACCCGCAGAAGTCGCACATCCGCGGCTCGGTGCTCGCCGGCTACTTGTGTCACATTTGTCATGATCCAGCTCTGTCTAGGTATAAGACACTACAGTACACCACAATAACGTGTCCCCCGTCCCGCAGTACCTCCTGTTCAACCCGCAGAAGTCGCACATCCGCGGCTCGGTTCTCGCCGGCTACTTGTGTCACATTTGTCATGATCCAGCTCTGTCTAGGTATAAGACACTACAGTACACCACAATAACGTGTCCCCCGTCCCGCAGTACCTCCTGTTCAACCCGCAGAAGTCGCACATCCGCGGCTCGGTGCTCGCCGGCTACTTGTGTCACATTTGTTATGATCCAGCTCTATCTAGGTATAAGACACTACAGTACACCACAATAACGTGTCCCCCGTCCCGCAGTACCTCCTGTTCAACCCGCAGAAGTCGCACATCCGCGGCTCGGTGCTCGCCGGCTACTTGTGTCACATTTGTTATGATCCAGCTCTATCTAGGTATAAGACACTACAGTACACCACAATAACGTGTCTACCGTCCCGCAGTACCTCCTGTTCAACCCGCAGAAGTCGCACATCCGCGGCTCGGTGCTCGCCGGCTACTTGTGTCACATTTGTTATGATCCAGCTCTATCTAGGTATAAGACACTACAGTACACCACAATAACGTGTCCCCCGTCCCGCAGTACCTCCTGTTCAACCCGCAGAAGTCGCACATCCGCGGCTCGGTTCTCGCCGGCTACTTGTGTCACATTTGTTATGATCCAGCTCTATCTAGGTACAAGACACAACTCTACACTATATCACAATAACGCCTCCCCCGTCCCGCAGTACCTCCTGTTCAACCCGCAGAAGTCGCACATCCGCGGCTCGGTGCTCGACGGCTACTTATATCACATTTGTTATGATCCAGCTCTATCTAGGTATAAGACACTACAGTACACCACAATAACGTGTCCCCCGTCCCGCAGTACCTCCTGTTCAACCCGCAGAAGTCGCACATCCGCGGCTCGGTGCTCGCCGGCTACTTGTGTCACATTTGTTATGATCCAGCTCTATCTAGGTATAAGACACTACAGTACACCACAATAACGTGTCTCCCGTCCCGCAGTACCTCCTGTTCAACCCGCAGAAGTCGCACATCCGCGGCTCGGTGCTCGCCGGCTACTTGTGTCACATTAGTTATGATCCAGCTCTATCTAGGTATAAGACACTACAGTACACCACAATAACGTGTCCCCCGTCCCGCAGTACCTCCTGTTCAACCCGCAGAAGTCGCACATCCGCGGCTCGGTGCTCGCCGGCTACTTGTGTCACATTTGTCATGATCCAGCTCTGTCTAGGTATAAGACACTACAGTACACCACAATAACGTGTCCCCCGTCCCGCAGTACCTCCTGTTCAACCCGCAGAAGTCGCACATCCGCGGCTCGGTGCTCGCCGGCTACTTGTGTCACATTTGTTATGATCCAGCTCTATCTAGGTATAAGACACTACAGTACACCACAATAACGTGTCTCCCGTCCCGCAGTACCTCCTGTTCAACCCGCAGAAGTCGCACATCCGCGGCTCGGTGCTCGCCGGCTACTTGTGTCACATTAGTTATGATCCAGCTCTATCTAGGTATAAGACACTACAGTACACCACAATAACGTGTCCCCCGTCCCGCAGTACCTCCTGTTCAACCCGCAGAAGTCGCACATCCGCGGCTCGGTGCTCGCCGGCTACTTGTGTCACATTTGTCATGATCCAGCTCTGTCTAGGTATAAGACACTACAGTACACCACAATAACGTGTCCCCCGTCCCGCAGTACCTCCTGTTCAACCCGCAGAAGTCGCACATCCGCGGCTCGGTTCTCGCCGGCTACTTGTGTCACATTTGTCATGATCCAGCTCTGTCTAGGTATAAGACACTACAGTACACCACAATAACGTGTCCCCCGTCCCGCAGTACCTCCTGTTCAACCCGCAGAAGTCGCACATCCGCGGCTCGGTGCTCGCCGGCTACTTGTGTCACATTTGTTATGATCCAGCTCTATCTAGGTATAAGACACTACAGTACACCACAATAACGTGTCCCCCGTCCCGCAGTACCTCCTGTTCAACCCGCAGAAGTCGCACATCCGCGGCTCGGTGCTCGCCGGCTACTTGTGTCACATTTGTTATGATCCAGCTCTATCTAGGTATAAGACACTACAGTACACCACAATAACGTGTCTACCGTCCCGCAGTACCTCCTGTTCAACCCGCAGAAGTCGCACATCCGCGGCTCGGTGCTCGCCGGCTACTTGTGTCACATTTGTTATGATCCAGCTCTATCTAGGTATAAGACACTACAGTACACCACAATAACGTGTCCCCCGTCCCGCAGTACCTCCTGTTCAACCCGCAGAAGTCGCACATCCGCGGCTCGGTTCTCGCCGGCTACTTGTGTCACATTTGTTATGATCCAGCTCTATCTAGGTACAAGACACAACTCTACACTATATCACAATAACGCCTCCCCCGTCCCGCAGTACCTCCTGTTCAACCCGCAGAAGTCGCACATCCGCGGCTCGGTGCTCGACGGCTACTTATATCACATTTGTTATGATCCAGCTCTATCTAGGTATAAGACACTACAGTACACCACAATAACGTGTCCCCCGTCCCGCAGTACCTCCTGTTCAACCCGCAGAAGTCGCACATCCGCGGCTCGGTGCTCGCCGGCTACTTGTGTCACATTTGTTATGATCCAGCTCTATCTAGGTATAAGACACTACAGTACACCACAATAACGTGTCTCCCGTCCCGCAGTACCTCCTGTTCAACCCGCAGAAGTCGCACATCCGCGGCTCGGTGCTCGCCGGCTACTTGTGTCACATTAGTTATGATCCAGCTCTATCTAGGTATAAGACACTACAGTACACCACAATAACGTGTCCCCCGTCCCGCAGTACCTCCTGTTCAACCCGCAGAAGTCGCACATCCGCGGCTCGGTGCTCGCCGGCTACTTGTGTCACATTTGTCATGATCCAGCTCTGTCTAGGTATAAGACACTACAGTACACCACAATAACGTGTCCCCCGTCCCGCAGTACCTCCTGTTCAACCCGCAGAAGTCGCACATCCGCGGCTCGGTTCTCGCCGGCTACTTGTGTCACATTTGTCATGATCCAGCTCTGTCTAGGTATAAGACACTACAGTACACCACAATAACGTGTCCCCCGTCCCGCAGTACCTCCTGTTCAACCCGCAGAAGTCGCACATCCGCGGCTCGGTGCTCGCGGGCTACTCGGAGCTGGAGCTGCTGACGGACTGCTTCGTGAGTCTGTTCCGCATCATGCCTCACAACAACGACGCGCTCAAAGTGTGCCTCAATCTGAACTCGCACATATCTTTTCACTGTGTCGTCGTTAATTCGCTGCTTAGGTAAGTGATGATTTTTTTTTCTCTATGAAACTTCTATAGACGAGGGGTAAATTGTTTTTTCTTCTTGCGGCGACGCTGTCTCTATAAATCTGAATTGAAATTTAGAATTCGGATTTGGTATGAGAGCGAGAGCTAGGGCGTCATGCGGCGAAGTTGGCGCCCAATGATTATGCCTTTTCACGCTTCGCTTGAAGAGCCTGAAGTTTTAAGATGTATCCAATTTTACAGGCAACAGGTACTCATTGAAATTGTGTTCACAGATAACGACTCGTGTATACAGCATGAAGTACAATTTACACTGTTGTTCCCTGCTCACATGCGAATAAAATAATACGATCAAAACGATTTGAAAATGAAAACAATGAAAAATGTATCTCAATTTTGATATCTATAATTATGCTTCTTATAAACAACTAGTGGATACCTGCGCCGTTGCCCGCGTGGAATTTTGTTCCCGTTCCCACGTAGAACATATCCCAGGAATAAAAAAGTGACCTTTATATTGTTCAAGACTAATTCAATCCCTGTTACAAATTTCAGCTAGATTGTTTCAGAGTTTTTTTTAGAGCGTTATTGAGTAACAAACATCCGAATATCCAATTGAAAAATTCAATTGAAAAATTGAAAAAAAAAACTACCTACATGCATGAGATTGCGTTCTGTTACTTATTATTTTGTTTCCGTAGCTAGTGTCTCTAGTATACTCACACACACATTCAAGCTTGACTCAAGCATTCTCATGACTTGTATATTAGTGTGGGTGAAAACGAACATTTTTGTATGGAGTTTCCGCCCTGTGGTTTTATCACAGGGCATACAAGTGATTCGTGTTCATTCTGTCGCTACCTCCTGGAAAAGACCTCCGATGGCCAGTGTGGAGGTCTCTCAACCGCTTACGCACTATGGTCGGCCGGTCTAGACAAAATCTATGCAGGTGGGGAATGCGAGATCTGTGCCTAACCGCATGTGACTGCGGTGCCCCCGTGCAGTCTATGTCGCACTTGCTTGCATGTCCCCTTTGTCCTACATCCTGCTCTAAGGCCGACCTCATTAACGCCACCGAAAGAGCGGTTGAGATGGCAGAGTTTTATGCCAAATTTGTTTGAAAAAAGACGAAGAATCATTGATACGAAGAAGAATTCTGTCACCTACACTAAAAACACGCTGTTTGTACAGAGCTTGAATGTGTGTGTGACTACTAAGGTTAAGCAAACATTCCGTCAAAAACCCTTCAACTATAATGACAGCGGTGGCGGGGGTGGGGGAAGCTTGCTCAGTGGGAGAGGAGGCAGGTAGTTGCCTATCTGTATGTAATACTATTTATATTATGTTTGGTTTTATCGTGTTCCAGGGTAATAAAACAACCCCGCCTACCGTGGTGGCCCCAAATAGAGTTGCTGTACCCCAGGGCCGCGGAACTGAGGGCCATGTTCACGGAAACTTCCAATAAGGCCACTCAGGTAATGTAGCTTTATTATAAATGCTTTTCTTCTTTCTGGGAAGGATTCATTTTGTGTTGTGTGGTATTCGATCGATTGCGTCATTCGCCATTTTGATTTTGATTTTTAGTGTAGAAATGGAACCCTATTCATGAGACTTCGCCGTCCGTCTGTGTGTCTGTCCGTCACGACCACGAGGCGATATCTCGCTAACCATGCTTGCTAGAGACCTAAATTTTTTACATAATGTGATAATATATTGTAGTTATGTTGCCGCTATAATAACAAATACTAAAATAAGCAAAAAAATATTAAGCGTGACTTCCATATATCAAACATGGTGTTTTGCCGTTTTTTGGTACGGAACCCTCTTTGTGCGAATTCGACTCGCACTTGGTCGGTTTTTTTGTTATTTAAAAAAGGATACTCAGGCATCGCCATCACAATAAAATTGTTGTCAAATAAATTTTGAAGACCCCAATTTTCATTTGTTTAGCGATCTTCATTTGTTTTGCCGATCTTCATTTCTTTATCCGAGCGTTATTTGTTTTGTCGATCTTCATTTGTTTAGTCGATCGTCATTTGTTTAGTCGATCGTCATTTGTTTTGTAGATATTCATTTGTAAATAGAAATAGAATATTAAAGGATTTTAACATTGCTAATAAATAGGCAAATGTTATTGTGATTGTAACTGTACCGGAACTATTAGGATTAATTTACTTGTGTATAAAAATGGGGACAAGAAAATCCCAGTAGTTCCATCATGGGACTCCGCAATGGAACTACTGGGATACGGCGAAATTGTCAAACAATTTTCAACAAAAATCAGTGTGTACTCTATACCTCTCTCTCTCTTTCCCAGGGTTACGTAGTCCACACACCTCTAAGAATGATCTCTCTAACTCTCAAGTCCAAAGAGGTACAGTCTAAGATCAATAGGAACGAAGAAATGCCAGCATACAGGAACCTTCTGCTGTGTATGGTGAAACTGATTCATGCTGATCCTATGCTGATGTTGAGTGTAAGTCATACATACATACATATATATGGTCACGCCTTTATCCCCGAAGGGGTAGGCAAAGGCATATTATGTGCCCACATTTCACCTTTGTATAATTTGTCCCACGTAATAGGTGGTGAGCCGTATTGCCGTGTTTAAATGGACAGGCGCAGGTTGTGACTGCCTACTGTTGAAATAAAACCTTCAACATAGCTTAACGACTGCCATTTTACTGGCAACCGGAATCAACGGTTTAACGTGCCTTCCGAAGCACGGAAACGTTTAAATAAATGTAACAAAGTGAGGTGATAGATGGTCACCCATCCATGGACCGGCCATAGTGAAAGTTGCTTACTGCAGTGATCGTTTACAGAACACTGAGTCCGCGGGGCCACGAGCGGTGTAAGTGATATATTTTGTAATTATACTACTAAGGTGGCAGACAAGCTTACAGCCCACCTGATGGTTGGTAACCACAGTCTATTGATATTTGCAACACCATAGCCGCTACACACGCGCTTACGATTCTTTTCTTACGATTTCTGGCAACTCTTTTTTAGGCCAAAGCCAAGTTGAAGGTCGACTGGCATGTTAAAGAACCTGAATTTTTAAATTTATACTCTTTTATTACTATATTTTAAACTAGCTGATGCCCGCAGCTTCGCCCGCGTAAAATTTGTTCACGCGGGAAGTTATTCCCGCGATAAAAGGTAGCCTATGTGTTATTCCAGACTACTTATAATGTATCTCTGTACCAAATTTCAGTCCGATCCGTTCAGCGGTTTGAGCGTGAAAGAGTAACAAACATCCACACTCACAAACTTTCGCATTTATAATATTAGTAAGATTTAACAGGACGGGATTCAATTTTACTCCCTTTTAGGGGTGGAACTTGTAAAAAGAAACTTGTAATTTGTATTCAACTCTCATGTTTAAAGTAGCTGATGCCCACGTCAAATTTTGTTTTAGTGAATATTTCAGGTATACTTAAAAAGAAGCCGATGTATTAATTTAGTTTATAATCTACCCTGTACCAAATTTTAGCCAGTTCTACTGTTAGAGCGTGATTAAGTAACAAACATCCAAACATCTACACATTCTCAATCATAAACTTTCGCATGTTACTAATCCCTACTAATATTATAAATGCGAAAGTAACTATGTCTGTCTGTCTGTTACGCTTTCACGCCTAAACGGCTGGAGCGATTGAGATGCTATTTGGTATAAGGATCGGGCCAAGGGAAAGACATAAGCTACTTTTTGACCGACTGTGCAAAAGGAGGGTTATGATTTTTCGCGATGACAACTTCTACGCGGTCGAAGCCGCGGGGAACAGCTAGTCTTATAAATATAAATGCGAAAGTTTGCGAAAGTGGATGTTTGGATATTTCTTATTCTTTCACGCTCTAACTGCTGAACGAAAGTAGCTGAAATATGGCACAGGGATAGATTATAGTCATCACTTAACTATTTTTATTCCCGGAATAAGTATCTACGGGATGCTGGAATGAAACTTCCCTTTGATCTATGAACGACAGTAAGCCATTGGGAGCTATTCACATAATCAATTAATTCAGCCTACTGCAGTCCTCTGCTGGACGTAGGTCACTCCCAGTTCACGCCACAACACACACACAGTGCTGCGTTTTGCACATCCAGTCGATCCCTGCAACCTTCTTTAGGTCGCGGTCTCCAGTCCAGAACTTGCTTGCTTCATCGGCCATCAATTCTTCTACAAATGTGGCCAGCCCACTGCTATTTCAAAACGGATACTCTGCGAGCTATGTCGATCACTCTTGTTCTCGGCAGGATAACATCAATTAATTAACACTTAACATTTTTTTATTAACATTGTTATAGAATCCAGGCCGATCCAGCATAGAAATCCAATCCTCAACAACCGAACTAATAAACGGCCTAGTGTCCCTAGTATACCAGTCGGGTATGGGCGAGATCTCTTTAGCGGCGATGGACGCGCTGCTAGCGCTGCACAGGCCCGACAGAGTCCACATGTGGAACCCTGAGGCGCCTCTCAACACTTTCTGGGACATTAGGTAAGAAAATAACCAAAAATTTGACCTTTTTATACTGCGTAAGTGCAAAAGTCGAGTTCCCGCGAATTGCTTGGACATAAATCATGTATCAAGGTATGTTGCTTTGCATGAATTGCGATGTTTTCCCTCCTTATTACAGCTAACTGTCCATATATAGGTCCACAATTGGAACCCTGAAGCGCCTCTCAACACTTTCTGGGACATTGGGTAAGAAAATAACTAGGAATTTGACCTTTTTGTACAGTTTTTAAGCGAAAGTCGAGTTCTAGAGAAGGATTGAAATTGCTTGGACATAAATCATCTTTAGAGGTATGTTGCTTTGTATGAATTGCGATATTTTCTGCTCACTATTACATCTAACTGTCCATATATTGCGCCTTTTGCTCTAAAGATGTGCTGTAAGACCACATTTTACCAGTTGGACGTATAAAGGTCTAGTCTCCCTAGTATACCAGTCGGGTATGGGCGAGATATCATTAGCCGCGATGGATGCGCTGCTAGTGCTGCACAGGCCCGACAGAGTCCACATGTGGAACCCTGAGGCGCCGCTCAACACTTTCTGGGACATTAGGTAAGAAAATAACCAGAAATTTGACCTTTTTGTACTGTGTTTAGGCAAAAATCGAGTTCCAGCGGAAGGATTGGGATTGCTTGGACATAAATAATGTGTAAAGGTATGTTGCTTTGTATGAATTGCGATGTTTTCTCCTCCCTATTACAGCTAACTGTCCATATATCACGCTTTTTGCTCTAAAGCGGTACACAGAGACATACTATACCCACATTTCACCAGTTCCCTAGTCTCCCTCGTGTACCAGTCGGGTATGGGTGAACTCTCTTCAGCCGCGATGGACGCGCTGCTAGCGCTGCACAGGCCCGACAGAGTCCACATGTGGAACCCTGAGGCGCCTCTCAACACTTTCTGGGACATTAGGTAAGATTTTAGCTGGGAATTTTACCTTTTTGTACTGCGTAAGTGCAAAAGTCGAGTTCCAGTGAAAGGACTGAAATTGCTCGGACATAAATAATGTGTAAAGGTATGTTGCTTTGTATGAATTGCGATGTTTTCTCCTACCTATTACAGCTAACTATCCATATATCACGCTTTTTGCTCTAAAGCGGTACAAAGAGACATACCCAAATTTCACCAGTTCCCTAGTCTACCTCGCGTACCAGTCGGGTATGGGCGAGATCTCTTTAGCCGCGATGGACGCGCTGCTAGCGCTTCACAGGCCCGACAGAGTCCACATGTGGAACCCTGAGGCGCCTCTCAACACTTTCTGGGACATTAGGTAAGATTTTAGCTGGGAATTTTACCTTTTTGTACTGCGTAAGTGCAAAAGTCGAGTTCCAGCGAATTGCTTGGACATAAATCATGTATCAAGGTATGTTGCTTTGTATAAATGCGACGTTTTTCCTCCTTATTACAGCTAACTGTCCATTTAAAGGTCCACATGTGGAACCCTGAAGCACCCCTCAACTCTTTCTGGGACATTAGATAAGAAAATAACTAGGAATTTGACCTTTTTGTACAGTTTTTAAGCAACAGTCGAGTTCCAGAGAAGGATTGAAATTGCTTGGACTTAAATCATCTTTAGAGGTATGTTGCTTTGTATGAATTGCGATATTTTCTGCTCACTATTACATCTAACTGTCCATATATTGCGCCTTTTGCTCTAAAGATGTGCTGTAAGACCACATTTTACCAGTTGGACGTATAAAGGTCTAGTCTCCCTAGTATACCAGTCGGGTATGGGCGAGATATCATTAGCCGCGATGGATGCGCTGCTAGCGCTGCACAGGCCCGACAGAGTCCACATGTGGAACCCTGAGGCGCCTCTCAACACTTTCTGGGACATTAGGCAAGAAAAAACCAGAAATTTGACCTTTTTGTACTGCGTAAGTGCAAAAGTCTAGTTCCAGCGAATTGCTTGGACATAAATCATATATCAAGGTATATTGCTTTGCATGAATTGCGATGTTTTCTCCTCCTTATTACAGCTAACTGTCCATATATAGGTCCACATGTGGAACCCTGAAGCGCCTCTCAACACTTTCTGGGACATTAGGTAAGAAAATAACTAGGAATTTGACCTTTTTGTACTGTGTTTAGGCAAAAGTTGAGTTTCAGAGAAGGATTGGGATTGCTTGGACATAAATAATGTGTAAAGGTAAATTGCTTTGTATGAATTGCGATGTTTTCTCCTACCTATTACAGCTAACTATCCATATATCACGCTTTTTGCTCTAAAGCGGTACAAAGAGACATACCCAAATTTCACCAGTTCCCTAGTCTACCTCGCGTACCAGTCGGGTATGGGCGAGATCTCTTTAGCCGCGATGGACGCGCTGCTAGCGCTTCACAGGCCCGACAGAGTCCACATGTGGAACCCTGAGGCGCCTCTCAACACTTTCTGGGACATTAGGTAAGATTTTAGCTGGGAATTTTACCTTTTTGTACTGCGTAAGTGCAAAAGTCGAGTTCCAGCGAATTGCTTGGACATAAATCATGTATCAAGGTATGTTGCTTTGTATAAATGCGACGTTTTTCCTCCTTATTACAGCTAACTGTCCATTTAAAGGTCCACATGTGGAACCCTGAAGCACCCCTCAACTCTTTCTGGGACATTAGATAAGAAAATAACTAGGAATTTGACCTTTTTGTACAGTTTTTAAGCAACAGTCGAGTTCCAGAGAAGGATTGAAATTGCTTGGACTTAAATCATCTTTAGAGGTATGTTGCTTTGTATGAATTGCGATATTTTCTGCTCACTATTACATCTAACTGTCCATATATTGCGCCTTTTGCTCTAAAGATGTGCTGTAAGACCACATTTTACCAGTTGGACGTATAAAGGTCTAGTCTCCCTAGTCACTGTATACTGTAGTTTGACTCGGCCGGGTTTTAGAAATAAATGCCTACAGCCGCGCGGTACGTAAGCATGCGATAGGGCTGCCCACCTGCAGCATTTTAATAATATGTGCCTACTTTGATTTTCTATTTAGTATTGCGATTGTAAATATGTGCATACATACATTCATATAGTCACGCCTTTATCCCTGAAGGTGTAGGCAGAGGCATAGTATACGCCCACATTTTACATTATAGTTTTACGTACGCGTATACACGGTGTTTCTTTTAGGGTGTCAAGCCGCCACTAGCTGGTAGCAGGGTTCCATACCTATCGATTTAACTCCCATGTATGTTCTACGATTTTTTGTAGTTTTCGAGATATAAAGAGAACTAACCAGTATTGTAGCTCCCTACAAACGGACGAAGCGCAAGCTATACCTACGATTCTCGTTTTCGGCACGCCTTTCAGCACGTTAGCAGGCGATTGTGCCGAGTAGACGAATGGACGGTGTGTCGTTTTTAGATAGTAACCGCGCGTGTTTTATTTACTAAAAATATTTAATATGACAACTAGAGTCTATTGTGCTTGTTTTGGTTGCATGAATTCGTCAATACCCAGAGATAACGTTTTTTAGATTACCTGGAAACTCCGAAAGGTAAGACTATAAATTGATTTTACTTAAGTACTAAGTGTACTATACTACTAGTTGACTAAAGTTAAACAAAGTGATTGACACGAGTGACCTGGGTAGTTACATGAAGTAGGTATGTTTGTGTTTAAAACTAGACTTGTGCTTGCTCAGTGAACGGTGCGATCCAATATAGTACAATATCCAAAAAAAAACTAGTTCAGAACTCTAGTACGTGTAGGTAGTACATTTAGTTCCGTTGTCAGTTCGTAGTTATTTAATTGAGAGCAATGATTTAGGTATGTTTCAAGAGTATTCATTTCTTTGTGGATGACCGATGTTACAGTACACGCTAAGTGTACTGTAACATCGGTCATCCACAAAGAAACAAACCGTATGACTTTGATTGACAGCATTTTTGTTACCTTTGATTTTTATTACACGCATAGAGACAAATATGAACTTCCACAATTTAACACAACTTGACAATGTACGAAAAGTACTAGTATACAAGAGACTGACTAATACTTTCAAATCGAAAAATAGTTTTAATTTTGTAAATCAAAAATTTAACGCAATGATTATAAAGACTAGAATTCCGTGATTCTATCACTGACGAAACATGTGATGAGCCGATTATTATTGTCTACGCCGCTTACTCGTTTTCAAATTTCTATACCCGTCTCACTCCATCGTTAGTAGATAACGGGCGCTGCGCCGCCACGCCGCTGCCCCGCGCCGCCAGCCGTTGCGGGGATATTATATTATTACTCACAAAGTATTTTTTTGTTTAAATAAAAAAGGTACATATTTACTCGAAATTGAAGCCGGTTGTCAGTAAAACGACAATCATTAATACAGATAAAGGCCTTGTGGGCGGATTGAAAAAATTGAACTGCATTATGCTCACTATATACTGGGTGTTTCTTTTAGGGTGTCAAGCCGCCACTAGCTGGTAGCAGGGTTCCATACCTATCGATTTAACTCCCATGTATGTTCTACGATTTTTTGTAGTTTTCGAGATATAATGTTCTGCATAATTCCCTATTTTTTTATTATCGATTAAAATTTTTACATCTTGTATCAAAGTTAGGAAGGAGATTATTTTGTCCATAATACTGCAATCAATAGGCATTATAATAATAAAAAAATATCCAAGAAAAGTCGAACCAAAAAGAAGAAAGCCACGTGGACACGTAATTATAAAAAATAACGAAAAAAAACTTTATCTCGAAAACTACAAAAAATCGTAGAATATACATGGGGGTTAAATCGATAGGTATGGAACCCTGCTACCAGCTAGTGGCGGCTTGACACCCTAAAAGAAACACCCAGTATATAGTGAGCATAATGCAGTTCAATTTTTTCAATCCGCCCACAAGGCCTTTATCTGTATTAATGATTGTCGTTTTACTGACAACCGGCTTCAATTTCGAGTAAATATGTACCTTTTTTATTTAAACAAAAAAATACTTTGTGAGTAATAATATAATATCCCCGCAACGGCTGGCGGCGCGGGGCGGCGGCGTGGCGGCGCAGCGCCCGTTATCTACTAACGATGGAGTGAGACGGGTATAGAAATTTGAAAACGAGTAAGCGGCGTAGACAATAATAATCGGCTCATCACATGTTTCGTCAGTGATAGAATCACGGAATTCTAGTCTTTATAATCATTGCGTTAAATTTTTGATTTACAAAATTAAAACTATTTTTCGATTTGAAAGTATTAGTCAGTCTCTTGTATACTAGTACTTTTCGTACATTGTCAAGTTGTGTTAAATTGTGGAAGTTCATATTTGTCTCTATGCGTGTAATAAAAATCAAAGGTAACAAAAATGCTGTCAATCAAAGTCATACGGTTTGTTTCTTTGTGGATGACCGATGTTACAGTACACTTAGCGTGTACTGTAACATCGGTCATCCACAAAGAAATGAATACTCTTGAAACATACCTAAATCATTGCTCTCAATTAAATAACTACGAACTGACAACGGAACTAAATGTACTACCTACACGTACTAGAGTTCTGAACTAGTTTTTTTTTGGATATTGTACTATATTGGATCGCACCGTTCACTGAGCAAGCACAAGTCTAGTTTTAAACACAAACATACCTACTTCATGTAACTACCCAGGTCACTCGTGTCAATCACTTTGTTTAACTTTAGTCAACTAGTAGTATAGTACACTTAGTACTTAAGTAAAATCAATTTATAGTCTTACCTTTCGGAGTTTCCAGGTAATCTAAAAAACGTTATCTCTGGGTATTGACGAATTCATGCAACCAAAACAAGCACAATAGACTCTAGTTGTCATATTAAATATTTTTAGTAAATAAAACACGCGCGGTTACTATCTAAAAACGACACACCGTCCATTCGTCTACTCGGCACAATCGCCTGCTAACGTGCTGAAAGGCGTGCCGAAAACGAGAATCGTAGGTATAGCTTGCGCTTCGTCCGTTTGTAGGGAGCTACAATACTGGTTAGTTCTCTTTATACTGTGCCCTAGTATACCAGTCGGGTATGGGCGAGATATCATTAGCCGCGATGGATGCGCTGCTAGCGCTGCACAGGCCCGACAGAGTCCACATGTGGAACCCTGAGGCGCCTCTCAACACTTTCTGGGACATTAGGCAAGAAAAAACCAGAAATTTGACCTTTTTGTACTGCGTAAGTGCAAAAGTCTAGTTCCAGCGAATTGCTTGGACATAAATCATATATCAAGGTATATTGCTTTGCATGAATTGCGATGTTTTCTCCTCCTTATTACAGCTAACTGTCCATATATAGGTCCACATGTGGAACCCTGAAGCGCCTCTCAACACTTTCTGGGACATTAGGTAAGAAAATAACTAGGAATTTGACCTTTTTGTACTGTGTTTAGGCAAAAGTTGAGTTTCAGAGAAGGATTGAAATTGCTTGGACATAAATCTATACTAATATTATAAATAGGTAAAGTTTGTGTGTTTGTATATTTGTTAAATTGTAAGGGGTAATCTCGGGATCTACTGAACCGATTTTAAAAATTCTTGCACCAATAGAAAGCTACGTTATTGTGGAGTGTCATAGGCTGTGGCATATAGCATCACGCTACAACGAATAGGAGCGAAGCAGTAATAGTACATGTTTCAAAAACGTTGGAAAAGTTATTCCTTTTGAGAGCTTCGTTGCGTGTGCTGCGTAAATATTTATAGTTATGTAAAATATGTAATATGTAAAATGTGTGTGTAAAATTGTTTTTCTTAAAAAAGTTCTAAAAAAATTGCGCGATAGCATGTGTCTATCTTTGGGTTGGTGCACAATAGCCATTTTAATGGCAATCAATTTTTTTCTACAATAATGCCACGGGATACCTCTTTCATTAACGAAATTGTTCTTTAAAAATAATGCGACGGGAATACACGCGACGACAAACCTTTCTCTCTCTCACGTAGTATTGAATATTAACGACGAGACGCTACTGGAGTAAACACAACGTGACGGGAGTAAATGCGTTGGGAACAGGTAATACTCTCTCTTATGTGGCGCAAATGAAGTTGCGCGGGTCAGCTAGTCATGTATAAAGGTATGTTGCTTTGTATGAATTGCGATGTTTTTTTGTTTACTTTTACAGGTAAAAGTTCATATATAGCTCCACGTGTGGAACCCAGAGGCGCTTCTCAACACTTTCTGGTAAGAGTTAACGAGACCATATTCATGAGACTTCGCCGTCCATCTGTCTGTCTTTTCGTCCATCACAAGGCTGTGTCTCAGAAACCGTGATAGCTAGAGAGCTGAAATTTTCAAATTTCTATAACCAAAAAAAGGCGGTATTAAGGCGGGCTCTCATACAACGAACGTTACTTTTTGCCGTTTTTTGGTACGGAACCCTATCTGCGCGAGCCCGACTCGCATTTGTATTACTCGACTTGCATTGGTTTTTAATCAATCAATTCAGCTCTTGCGATAAACGCATACAGTCCCTACCTACGACCTGCACCAGGTCGTTAACCCAACTGGCGGGGATTAATTTGTCCAGCAAAATATTGAAAGAAACCTTTTCTTTCAGCTCCCAAGTCCTATACAACATTAGTCAGAAACTAATCCAGCGTCAGATCTGCAACTATCGGGAAGTCTTACGTTGGCTTCGAGATATCCTGACGTGCCGGAATGAGTTCTTAGCGAAACACAAAGACTACGCGAATGTGGGTAGTCAGATACCTATTTGTAAACAGGCGCATATTAAATTGGAGGTAAGTAGATTCTTGATTATTTAAATCCCTTTTTTTGTTTTACGTGAGGGAAAATCCTCATGGATGTTATGCCGGACTCCTACCGACTAAAAAACCTCACGTCACGCCGTATGAATACACTTATGAAAGTTCAAGAAGCGAAAGTTGTTTGCCAGGATCGTAGCAAATGGAAGGCCATTGTGTCTGTCTACACCGCTGGGAGACAGGCGTGATGTTATAAGTATGTTCTATAATAAATCTATATATATCAAAGAAAGTCGTGTTAGTTACACTAACTATAACTCAAGAATGGCTGTACCGATTTGGTTGGAAATTGGTGGGGAGGTAGCTTAAAACCAGGAGACCCGATTCAGCGCCTTTTTTTATGCGCTTTTTGATCACTCAGAGTAAATGCGACGGGAACGGGTGATTTACTCTCTCTTATGTGACGCAAACGAAGTTGCGCGGGTCAGCTAGTAATTTTATAAAATTGAAAAGCGGAGCAGCAATAAAAATGTTGGAGGGGTGAGGTATATTAATCAGTTGAGGTGCTTTTTTCCCCGTATCTTCACATAGGAGACTGAAGTAAGTTGTGGCGTTGTATAGGTGGTGTTCTTCATGTGAAGTGTGTGACTATGGTCCTTCGACACGGACGTGGTACTGGTGGCCACGTCGTTTTTTTTTTATACCACTAAGGTGGCAGACAAGCATACGGCCCACCAGAAGGACTGGTGGTCACCGCAGCCTATGAAACGTTTGCAACACCAGAGGCGCCACACTCGCGCTGCCGACCCTGTAAAAGCCTTCTAAGACCCCTTTTGAAGAACCCCATACTGTAGGCGTTTGGGAAAACCGAGGCAGGAAGATCATTCCACAACCTAAGCGTGCGCGGAAGAAAACCCCTATCGGATCTAACCGTGCTCGAACGCTCCGGTCGTGCTTCGCCTATTGTGCCAGGAGGCCGACATCCCCACAATAAAGAATTTTGAATTTGATCCGTTTTCAAGACTCTTTTTGAGGCGGAAATTGATCATTGATATTACCTTTTTTACCTATATTGTCATATACAGGGTGATTATTTGAAAAGGGCTTGTACTGCCAAATCCGAAACTATAAGGAATAGCGAAAAATGCTCAAAGGAGTCACGAGCCCGATTTCGATAAAACTTCAGATATACTTCCCAGAATAACTAACTATCTTCACGCCAAATCCCTTGCGGGGTAGGCAGAAAGAACCGAGCGCCACACGGCACGGTCCATACACACCTCACTTGCTTCTTCAACTTTCATTTTTCTTTTCATGCATGCACGTCGGTTCCTTCGGCTCTTGACACCACTTTCAACTAACACACGATTAATTTGGTCGTGATAGGTGTGTCGTGGCCTTCCCCGACTCCTACGTCCATCCACTTTCGCGTTGTATATCTGTTTTGTCATTCTTTCATCTCCCATTCGTTCCACATGCCCGAACCATCGTAGCATGCCCTTCCTTACTTTAACACCGACACTCTCTTTCAGACCAACTCTCTTTCTTACATCTTCATTCCGAACGCAATTCCGATTCCGATCTTCATTCCGAAATTCCCAGAATAAGACCCTTAATAGCAACGCTACCGTTTGGTGTAATAATTTTGGGTGTGTTTTTTTTTTCAAAATCATTAGGTTCGATTCCCAGCTAGTATTATTTGTTTTACAAAAATCTAATGATGACGTTTTAAGTTTCATCAAATTCGTGCTCGTGACTCCTTTGAGCATTTTTCGCTGTACCTTATAGTTTGGGATTTGGCCATACAATCCCTTTTGAAAAATACTTCCTGTATATCGCGGGGGGAAGAGGGGTGAGGTATTTAAATTAGTTAGGGTGCCCTTTTTCCTCTATCGTCATATAAGACCCCCTGTTGGCGGTCCTGGGACATCCTTCCGCGGGCTTACCCGGGGCTCACAACCATAGGCTGTTGGGCGTTACGTGAGGTTTTTTAGTCGGTAGGAGTCCGGCATAACATCCATGAGGATTTCCCTCACGTAAAAAAAAAATCGTCATATAAGAGAGCGAGATTAGAACCTCAATGTCGTGCAGGTGGTGTTCTTCATGTGCCTGTGGTCCATCGACACGGACGTGGTGCTGGTGGCCATGTCGTGCTTCGCCTTACTGTGCCAGGAGGCCGACATCCGCTGCGGCGCGGACGAGATCACCACGCACTGCCTGCTGCCCAACTACGCCGTGTTCCAGGAGATTGCGCACACCTCCACCGTACTCACCACTGGTAAGCATCTCTTCTGTTTACTTGATGCTATTGTCATTCTTTTCCAGTCACCTATATCTAATAATCAAGAATAAGAGCTGCAATAAAAAATATTTAAAAATCGTCGAAAATTTATTTCTTTTGATAGCTGTGCACGCGACGAGAAACATTTCGACGCAAACGAAATTGTGCAAATCAGCCTATTGGCCTATTGCCGTGTTGAAATATGCCTTTATTATTATAATATGACTTTATAATTAGCATTATTATTATGTATCAATCTTTATTATTCTGATTTGTATTTTGACATTTCTTATTATTTGACATTTGTATCTATAGCATTGAATTTTGAAATTAGAAATTGTTGTACTGGAAAACATTATATTGAAATTAATACTGTGACATAGTGTGAACTTTTAAAAATAACTGTACATAAGTGATTGTTTTATGATAATTTTAGTATGTACCAAATTACTTAATTAAATTTGCATGCCGAAATCAGTAGGCGAAGTATGAAGAACATTGTTAAAAGTTTGTAATGTAAGATCTGTGTAAACCACCTACCATATTTCAAGCAAATAAATAAATCATTCATTCATTCATTCATTCCTTAAAAATATTACAAATGGACGTGGACGCAGCATTATGATGGATCAGTGCTTATCTCCTAATGGAGTGATAAGATCTTGCCAATTCTGGTTAAGCAGATCGAACATGATACGTGTACATTGAACCGGTACAACGGATTTTGCTGTGAGGAATTGTTTGTTATGATGCCGCCTACGTTCTACCATCGCACCGCTCGCCACAGACATGGTGTTCATCCTCGCACCTTGCATCTGGAGCGTACAAGCACGGTAAGGTCCGATAGTGACTTTCTTCCGTGCAAACTTAGAAAGTGGAATGATCTCCCTGCCTCGGCTTTCCCAAACGCCTACAATATAGGGTCCTTTAAAAGTGGTCTTAGAAGGTTCTGACAGGGTCTGCAGCGCGTGTTCCCAATTTACATTGTTCCCTCTGCCTAACCAGATTTCGTAAGACCCTGTCCATGCCGCTTAGGATATTTGTTTCAATAAAAAGCTTACTGAAGATGACAGAACAATGAAGTTCTTGACAATCTATGATCTTTGAATAACTTATTCAAGGGTTTCGCTGTGATTCTCCCTAACACTCTGAGTAGTAGAATAGAAGCTTAAAATATTATTTTTTAACTGCCACCTATATGTATTTTATATATGCAAGCAGCGTGTCAGGATATTGGCAGAGGGTGTTCTTACAAAAATATTCATAGTAAGTATAGTGTCAGTTCTTAATTATTTTTTTAAATCTCATTTGACGTCTGTCAGTTACATGACAGAGTTATACTATCTCAGACGATGGTTACCACACTAGTGCTTTATACATTCTTGTTTTTTTTTTTTAAAAAAAGATGCGTTTGTTAAAAAAATACATTTAAATTATTGAAAATCCTGCGAATTAATTCCAACATTTACTGAGTTTTCCTAATAAAACTCAATTTCTTGCCAAACAGGCCGATTTAATACAACTTTTTACTATTTATCAGGTTCTGCGGGCCTACAAAAGCGTATAATGGCATTACTGAGGAAAATAGAGCACTGCGTGAACGGAGTGCAACCTGTTTGGGAAGAGACGTTTCGAAGTTGGTGAGTGCCAAATAGACTGTTTGAACCTCAGAGTAAAGATTAGCTATAGAGGGCGAGCATCACACATTGTCCATTATGCCAAGCGAAAGCAATGTTCTGTAGATTATTACTTATAGATGTAGCGGTTGAATAGTTGATGCGCTGTGCGCGATCAATGCATCTGTGCATAAATCTAATTCATTGATAATTTCTGTGATATGTAAGTATTTACTAACTATTAGATAGATCGGCTCAGTATATGGTAGGTTTTAACAAATCAATAAAATAAATATAGAAGTTAGCTTAATGTTACCTCTATGGTTTGAATTTTTTGTAGCAGATTAATAAATATTTATGATTATTTTGTTCTGACTTGCTAACTGAGGTGCGAGGAGAAATAGTGATGATTCGAGTTTTGATTGAATTGTAATCCAATAGAAAACTTATAAGTTCATCCCAGAATTTTTCTTTTTAATAGACTATGACTGGCTTAATCAAAAGGGGTCCCCGTATTCCGTTAAGTGCAATGTAACACTCCTCAATACTCCACAATTTAGTATTTATTATTATAACGGCAGCAGAAATACACATAGTCTATGAATATTTCAGCTTTTCACAAAATCTTTACATTTCCCTACCAACAGGGACTCCCTCTGCAAGTTACTCCAAAAACATCCAAAAGGCCAAGGCGACAAGGCGGATGACGGTCAGTTAGAACCGATACACCGAACCGTGGCTAAGCGGAGAGTCTCACATCATACCAGCTCTTCTGAACATGAGTTTGAGGTAGGTAATATGAATATTGTGGTTACTAACATTGCTTAAGTTTACATAAAAAGAAAAGTATAATTACAAATCATAATCATAAACTTTAAATATGAAAAGAAAAATTGGTTTCAAGCTGGATTCCAACCTGCATCTTCTCGCATACCGTGCGGACGCCTTAACCATCGGCCACCGAAACCTAATCAAATTTTCCACCTTATACAGGGTGAATTTTTGAAAAGGGCTTGGATGGCCAAATCCGAAACTATAAGGAATATCTAAAAATGTTCAAAGGAGTCACGAGCCCGATTTTGATAAAACTTAAAACCTCATCATTAGATTTTTGAAAACCATTAATCCTAGCCGGGAATCGAACCCATTGATATTGAGAAAAAAAGACACACCCTTTATTATTACACCACACGATAGTGTCGCTGATAAGGATCAAATTCTGCGAAGTAATGATATACGGCAAATTTAAGGAAAGTTTGGAATTTTAATAGAACTCATATTTCATGTACCTAAATTTTGTATCATAATTTGTTTCGTTTGAAATCCCAGAATAGATCGTAACTATTCCGTGTTTTAAATCATGCTCAGAATAATTCTTTGGAGAATATTCTAAACGGAATCCATAATATTGAATGCAGTACGACCCTTGAGGTTTCGAATCTAGCTATGTATTGAAAACAATGGTCTACATTTTGAACAATAAATCAGTTAACGTAAGAAAAATAAATTGTATTTTGTTTAAGATGAGCACTTTCCTTTAGTTTGCCGTATGTCATTACTTCCTAGAATAAGATCCTTAATAGCAACACTATCGTATGGTGTAATAATATAGGGTGTGTTTTTTTTTTCAAAATCAATGGGTTCGATTCCCAGCTAGGATTATTGGTTTTTCAAAATTATAATGATGAGGTTTTAAGTTTCATAAAAATCGGGCTCGTGACTCCTTTGAGCATTTTTCGCTATTCCTTATAGTTTCGGATTTGGCCATCCAATCCCTTTTGAAAAATTCACCCTGTATACGTCTTTGGGCGGCATAGGCACCATCTGCCGGCACTTTTTAGAAAGTTACACAGCACGATTGTATAGAATTGCACCTGATTTCATTCGATTATGATGAAACCTGCCCAAACGTCGAGATAATTTTTGAAAGCAATTAGTATGCTAAATAATCATAATCATTAATTTTAAATATAGTAAAAGAATTGGGTAATTCGGGCAATTCTTTTTCTACCTATACTTAAAATGTATGATTGCTTAAGTTTGTTTCAAATAGACTTATTTTTATTATTAAGCTCTCCAAATTGACGTTGCCCGCCTGATGGAAAGCCGTGGCGCATCTAGCGATTGGGGGCCACTTCTGACAGTGGTCCTCAAGTTGGTGGCCCTGTGATGTGCCTCTTCACGCTCCGCTTGAAGAACCCGGGATTGTAAGATGAGGGAAACACGTGTGCGGGTAGGTCGTTCCAAGTTTTATGATGCGACAAAGAAACGATCTTTTGAATCACTAAGCTATGATGAAGATTCTCTCCATAGATGGATATTATCATAAACTTTTAATAAAGCTGTCCAACCACGTCAGGCATGTGATTCACTGTACGAATTTAAGTTCCCAAGCAATCATCTATCTATTCTATTATGGCATAGAGTTCCTTGCTCTGGCACTGAATGCTCCGGCTCGACGGACCAACAAGGATGGATATATTGATATTATTTACGGCACTGAGTTGCTGGTTTAACCTTACAAGCATTCGGCTCGACCAACATTTGGCAACCTTTTTTTTATCGTGACGGAAAATCGATCATGGATGCTATGCCGGACTCCTACCGACTAAAAAACAGCCTATGGTTGTGAGCCCCGGGTAAGCCCTCGGAAGATTGTCCCAGGACTCCCAACAGACCCAAGGCCGCCACTGTGGGCTCGCCTAGGGGGCAGTTCGCGTCTTTGGAGGGCGTGCGTGAACTCCTCACGTCACGCTGCCGTCATGGGCCTGCTTCTGTAAGGACGGTGAGCAGCCCGGTCATGGAGGCCGATAGTCTTCGGCGAAGACACGTCGACGGCACATTTGACACCCTCAATCTGAATATAGTAAAAGATAAACGCCATTATGCCATTCAGTTAAAGCCCAATTTTCTTTGGCCGATAGATGCACATCCAAGAGTGGGCGAACATCACTTCATTCCTCTGCGCTCTCGGCGGCGTGTGTCTTCAAAGAAGACCTTCCAATGTGTGGGCACATTTACATGGACATGGTAAGAGCATCATAACCTTTTCTGCATGAATTCTGTTCCCATTCCTGCATTTCCCGGTAGTAAAAGTAGCCTATGTCACAAATTAGAGATAGTACAGATGGAAACCTACATACTAAATTCGCTGAGACTACGCACACATAGACAACTCATTCACAGACACGAGGTCAGGCGGTCTCAGCCGAATTTTCGATACTGATTTGTGCGCGAGTGTGTGTAGCAGAGGGTAGGTGTGAAAAAAAAGTACATACATGAGTTTTACATCTGTACCATCTCTAATTTGTGCCTATGTGTTATTACAGACTATAATCTATCCTTGTACCAAATTTTAGCCAGATCGTTTTAGCCGTTAGAGCGTGAAAGATTAACAAAAAACCAAACATCTCTAGAAACTTCCACATTTATGATACTAGATGGCTCCCGTGTCTATCTTGTGAAATTAAATTTTGTGGGAGAATCACACAACTGTGCCCGTTCCAGCATTCCACGTGAACTTATTCCGGGAATAAAAAGCCTACGTGTTATTCCAGATTATAATCTATCCTTGTACCAAATTTCAACCAGATGCGTACGGCAGTTAGAGCGTGAAAGAGTAAAAGAGTAACAACCAAAAAAAACTTTCACATTAATAACTAGCGGATCTCACGCGTTTACACCCTCGTAGTTCCCGTTCCTATTGGAATACGGGAATATAATATAGCCTATGTCACCCAGGGATAATGTAGCTTCCCAACAGTGAAAGAATGTTTACATTAACATTTATTTATTTTTCTTTCACAAAGGCTTACAGTAAGTCTAATACAAGTTGTATAATTTATTACCTTTGTGAGAGATTGATATCTGTACTAGGAAGATCCTGTCACACAGATTACCAGTAGTCCCACTTATAAATGATCCTTATTAGCAGTACCTACCATAATCCTTGAGCTAGAAACAATGATAAATTCAGATATCCCACACCACCCCGGTTGATCCCAAGACCCCGGATCCGGTTGATGTTTCAAATCGGTTTAGTAGCTTCGAAGACTATTCAATGCAAACAATGAAATCTTTCATCGTTATTATACTAGTATACATAGATAGATATTAGTGGGATAGATTGATAGTTCAGCCTTGTTTCACACTAGATGGCGTTGTTTGTACGTCTGTCTGTTTATTTACAGATTCAAGGAAACTATTCAACATGCTCGCGAACAGCTCTCAAGAAGTGCAGTATTGTCCTGTGACACAGTAAGTGTTAATATTAATAAATATTGTTTATTGTTCACAATGAGAGAACGTTTTTTAAAAGACCTTAATATATGTATGTACAATAGACATCCTAATCGCTAAAAGCTATATTTTCCTGGCAACCATTGGATATACAGAAAACATTGAGAATTATAATGGGGTGTAATATATTTATTACTATCTGAGGATAGTCTTGCCTGATTCTAGATAGACTATCTGAATTTGAGCGCTTTACTAGTTCTTGACTTTGAATACTGGAACAAGTATTTGTGTGAACTACGTTATTTATTCTTGTTTTCGGCACTCCACACGATGCTTTATGAACAAGTCTAGGATATTACCCGCTACCAGACGTATTCACGGCTTTGTCCATGATTTAGACACGCCCCATTTTTCATACGGCATCGTGACAAGAAAGTTATCGTGCTGAAGTATGTTATAATATGCAATAGCAGCTCATTCCATAGTCGTATTGCTAAAACTGTAAATGATGTGTTAAAATTTTCCAATAGCACCACATTCCACAGTCGTATAACCAAAACTGTAAAAGATTTATCAAAGAATACGATGGAATGTAACTTCATTTTAAGTATCATGAAGGGATTCAAACCGTTCCTTGTCGTCGGTCGGCCTATATACACTCGTCTGTAACGCATAAACTGTTGTTTTTATAGGCCTGCTGCTGGAATTCTTCATAAGGGATCATACTACTCCTCTGGTTTTGTAAAAGTCCATAGACTACTGTGTGTGTGGGCCGTAAGTTCGTCTGCCAACTGGCCTTTTTCCAAGAGTCTTTCCCCTCCCCCAGGTTCATAGGGCAGCTGCTACGGCTCCTGCTGTGCAGCAACGACCGTTTCGGCCACCAAGTGCAGACGCACGTCAAGGAACTAGTCGGACACGAGATGTCCGCGGCGCTCTACCCGATACTGTTCGATCAAGTTAAAGCGATCATTGACAAGTTTTTTGATCAGCACCAACAGGTATTTGAACATTATATTTATTAGTGTTACATTTATGTGGATATTTATCATGTACTGCTCGTTCGCTCTAACTTTGCCGCTCGGGCCATACTAAAGTCGAATTTTTAATTAGACGAAGTAAATTGACAGCAATTAATGTCACTTCTTCATACAATGTTGCGTATTTTCTATGACGAAGTGACATTAGCTACTGTCAATTTACTTCGTCTAATTAACAATAAGGATATACGCCTCTACGCCAGCGGCAAAGTTAGAGCGAACGGGTATTTCGGCAGTGTGGTACTGTTGTTACGCCCCGTGTGGCGACAGGGTCCCGTGTTGTGACGGATAAGAGTACCAAATGTCGCCACCCCAATACATTCCGAGGGTGTCGTAAGAGGCGACCAAGGGAACACTTTCGCAAAAAAATCCATTGCGTAGAGAAGGAAAACTCGAAATGAAATCCGGTTGTCAGTAAATTGACAATCGTTCAGCCAAGTTAAAGGCCTTTTGGGCGGCTTGCAAAATTTCAACTGCGGATCACGTCGACCTGCGCCTGTCCATTTCAGCACGGCAATAGGCTCACCACCTATTACGTGGGACATAAAACTAAAAGGTGAAACGTGGGCGTATACTATGCCTCTGCCTAACCTTTCGGGGATAAAGGCGTGACTATATGTATGTGGCACTGTTGCAAACGCCATGATCACGCACTTACATCTACAATCACAAACTAGCATTTATGAAATAAATTAAGAAGTAAGATTTATCCGCGCATTACTCTTGGCTTTGACCTTAGGCAGTTGCAGAGCAGTTGCACCATGTATTTTAGTCGGCAGAAGCCTGGCATAACATCCATGATGGATTTCTATGGTAAAAATTACTTGCACGAGACCTTCCCGCTTTCAACTTGTTGTTATACCATAGCCACTGTAATAACCAAAAGTATCACTTTCCACAGGTAATGCTAACAGACATGAACACACACTTCGTAGAGCATACGATCTTCATCATGAAGAGTATTCTGGAATCTCACAAGAAGAGCGGACACCCTACGGAGATACTGAGTACTACGTCGATTGAGGCGCTTATGTTGGCTATTGTTAGGTAAGTTTGCAATGTGCCTTGGATTTAGCTCTTTTTGATGTGAAATACGAGGCATGCCTTTTAAGTTTTGTCCTTTAAAGAAAAAAAAACACAACTAGAACTTTATATTATTTTTTATTCTTGTTCAAAGTATTCACCATGTAGCTTAATACATTTTTCCATTCGTTCAAACCAGTTATGTTTGACAGTCGGTAGTGATATAGTCCGTTCAGAGATATATTACCTCTAGCACTTAGGTTGCCTGTCTTGATTGCGGTATTACCCCAATAAGTTTTTGTTTCTCCCATGTAATCTTACTTTTAGTCGAAACTTACTTTCTTCTTTTGCTGGCATTTTTTCCGGGTGTGACCATTATTTGAGATGTGGAACGTTGTGGAAGCAGCAACTTCGCCTTCGTTAGTGGTGTTAGAGATATATTTTTTTCAGAAATTCATAAAAAATAAATAAATTTTAAAAACAATCGCATAGTAACAGGAGCACTGTCTTAGTGAAGTTATGACATGAAAAACAAATATATTCGTGCTAAAGGTTGGATGTTATAATCTCCACTTATTTTGGTAAAATGTCGTAAGCTGGCACTCATAGGGCGACTTTACTGCAATGCCAACACACAGAAAACGATCGACGAGCTGTCACTCAGAGGTAATATAACTGTGAACGGACTATACCGCCTGGGGCGCTGGAGGTCGTGGGTTCGATTCCCACCGGAGACAAATATTTGTGTGACCCATAAATGTTTGGCTCAAGAGTGGGTGTTTCTATGTATAATATGTATGTATTTAAAAAGTTTTAATATCCGTGGTCTGATACCCATAACACAAGCAGGTTATTCCTAGCTTACTTTGGGATCAGATTGCGTTGTGTGAAATGTCCGTGAATATAATGTCCGTGAGTTATTATTCAATCGTTTGACTAGCGCTGTGTGAGCTTGCGTTGTCGTGGTGCAGGATGATGCGTCGCTTTGAGTTGAATTTGCGTAATTCGGCGATGACTTCAAACTGTGGTATACCACTCTGCGATAACCGATCTACGATCAAGTGCAATAGTCCAACATGACCGGTTTTTTTTAACGAACAGACCCCCGGGTAAGCATTCGGAAGGATACCCCAGGACTCCCAACAGACCTACGGCTACCACTACAGCCTCACCTAGGGAGAGGTTCGGGTGCTATCCCGCGTCTTTGGGGGTTTTCCGTGTGTTATTTCGCTTCTTAGAGGGGGGCGAGCGTGAATTTCTCACGACACGCTGTCGTCTAGCTAGGGCCTGCTTCTGTAAGGACGGTGAACAGCCCCCTCACCGTCCTCAGACCCCTGGTTATGAAGGCCGATAGTCTTGCGCGAAGACACGTCGGCAGTGCCCAGGCTGCCGACTGCGGAACTCGGGTGGGAGAGTTCTCTCCAGCTCCCTCCCCGCCGCCTCCTTCACTCACATGTCCTGGTCGCAGGTCGAGGCGGCTGCGTCCCTCTTACTCCCGCTGGCTCACATGGCTCGCACCATTGTCTCGAGCGAGAGAGTGTCCAGACCTGCCACGAGGACTTGCCCACGCCGTTCACTCGACTAGCTTGTGGAGCGCCGTGTCATCGCTGGGTTCCTCCCAGTGCTGGCACTCGACCGTGGTTTCCCGGTGTCTTTGCAGCAGCAGCACAGATACTTACCGAAGTTCCTGTGCCCAGTAAGCATCTGCGACAACCGGTAGGAGAGAGCACCGTGTCTCCTCTCCAGCCACTTATCCATGACCGGTTTGACCGCCGCGATTGTAGCGAATCCTCCCTTAGGTTGCTCAAGTCGCACCTTTCATGTTTCCACGGTTTCCTGGTGGAGCTGGGACCGACGAGCCTCGATTTCTCGAGACGCAAGTAACGTGGCCACCTTCTTTGAAGTGCTTCGAGAGCGGACAACTTTAGTCGGCTTTGGCTCGTTTTGAAAGACCCAGATTATAATTGTTGTTTGGAATCAGGGTCGTTGGCCTAGATCTAAGATTCGTCCCCACTAATGATGTCATAGACGTGATTTGATTTTTTACCGTAGCCTATGAACGTTTGCAACACCAAAGGCGCTACGCTGCACTCGTGCTTACCCAGGTGCAGTTTGTGACGACTCACTGTTGATAAATTTTCATTCCACAACTCTTTTGGTCCATCGACCATCGACATCGGTTCTCCACAGATGTGGCCAGCCTTCAAAACGTGTACTCTGCGAGTTGTATCTAGACTTTACCTAAACTAAATAAATGTCGTTATTACAGATACGTTCGACACCTAGACGTGACGGTGATGTCGGTCCACATCAAGACCAAGCTCTGCCAGTTGATCGAAGTGCTCATGAGAAGGAGAGATGATCTGGCTTTTAGACAGGTATGAAAAACTATCTACTATTGAATTAACGTGATATTTACTATGTATTTTTGAGTATTTCCGATATGGCGCTGTTGCAAGAGCCGTGCTTTCGGAGGGACTCGTAAGTACTGGCGATTAAAAGGGAAAATCTAAAGAGCAAATATTATTTCGATCTACCGTCCTTCGCATTGGTTTGTGTTGTGTATATAACTACCTATATTACTATGTGGAACGAATGGGAGATGAAACAATGACAAAACAGATATACAACGTGAAAGTGGATGGACGTAGGAGTCGGGGAAGGCCACGACACACCTACCACGACCAAATTAATCGTGTGTTAGTTGAAGGTGGTGTCAAGAGCCGTAGGAACCGACGTGCATGCATGAAAAGAAAAATGAAAGTTGAAGAAGCAAGTGAGGTGTGTATGGAACGTGCCGTGTGGCGCTCGGTTCTTTCTGCCTACCCCGCAAGGGATTTGGCGTGAAGATAGTTAGTTAGTTAGTTTATATTACTAGTGGTCCCGGCGAACTTCGTATAATTTCGAAAAACAATTAGTATTCTAAAACTAAATCAAAAATATTAATGTGGTAAAGTCGGTACGGTTTCTGCTTGAAATCGAAATGTTTTTCACATTTATGGTGAAAGAATTTTTGAAATCGGCGCAGTAGTTTTTGGGTTTATTCATTTCAAACATACACACAGAGTTACAAATGTTTTTTCACTACCAATATTTTGTGGTAAGGTAGTCACACACATTAAATCTTTCAAACAAGCAAGGGAGTTGAAAACGAATTTTTCGTATGGAGTTGCCTCTCTGTGCCATTGGAACGTTTACTATTAAGCTAGCAAATAAGCCAAATTCATCAGCACCTTCCCAATAATACGTCACGTTATTCCCTTTAGGAGATGAAGTTCCGCAACAAGATGGTGGAGTACGTAACAGATTGGGTTTTAGGCAGCAGTCACCAGATAGCGCCACCGGTTAGAGCTGATGCTTCCATGATCTCCAGGTAATCTATACATATATGTAACATTTAAGTGTCTGTTATTACATATAACAGCTTTTTAACCGTTAAATTAAATTCCAAATAGCAGCTTGTAACTTAGAAATATGTAACAAGAAGCCGTGAACGGTTTCACCCGACTGCCCCTCTCTAAAATTTTTATTGTGAAAGTGAAAGTTTAATTCGAGTGCGTCGTTATTTTTTTTTTATTTCAAACTTTGAACAGATGATCCACGTGACCTAGTGACGTAGTTTAATGCAACAGAGTCACAGACTAAAGACACAAGTCTTCTCTCTCTCTCTGCAATCTATTTTATAGAGAAGGGATAAAATGGTAAAATCATTAAGATTTTAATCGACTATATAAACGGGATTTTAAAATTTAACGGATAATTTCTGTTAGATCGAAATAGATAAACTAATGAAAAAAATATTACAAAAAAAAACTTCTAATAAGGCATGTGACGCTTGGCGGCCGCTGCCGAGTCCCGTTCGCTTCGCTCGCTCGCCTTGACTCGTCAATGGTCACTGTAATGTTCTAACCTAACTATTTTTTCTAAAATAAATACGTACATTTTCACACAACACTATCTGATCCCAAAGTAAGCTAAAATTAACCTGCTTGTGTTATGGGTATCAAACCACGGATATATTAATATTTTTTTCGTAAATGTATACTTACATATAATACATAGAAACACCCAGACTCATAAGACTATATCTATGAGTCGCACAATTTTTTGTCTCCGGTGGGAATCGAATCCAAGAATTCGTGATCCGCAGTCGCACTTTACGACTCTATACGAAAGAGGCAGTCCATACTCCTAGATAAACATTTTGACTGCCTCTGTGGCGTAGTCGGTAGTGATACCGCCTGCGGCGCTGGAGGTCCTGGGTTCGATTCCTGGGTCGGTCCAAATATTTGTGTGTCCCACAAATGTTTGTTTCGGAGTTTGGATGTTTTCTATCTATAATATGTATATATTTAGAAATATATAAGTATGTATATCAGTCGTCTAGATCCCATAGCGCAAGCTTTTTTTTTTTTTTTTTTTTTTTTTGTTGACGCGGGGAACGCATTTACGCGCCTTCATCCCAGCTGCGGGGGCAGCTGGGATGGTGTGTGGGACTCCCGGCCCGGTCCGGAATGGACCGTCCTACCCACTAAACCCCGCGGTGTTCCTCCTCACCCTTTAGCCGGGCCGAGGGATATCAGAAGATTATTCACGTCGACCCGGCTAGGGGCGCCCCGTTTATTCGGGGCTCTCCTCGGGGGAGCCAGATGGTCGGCTCCCCAAAGCTCCCTAAGGAGCTGAAGTCCACGCCTGCACCGCTCTCGAGCGCCCCTCTGTAATAGAGGAGACAGAGAGCGGCTGGTGCAGGCGTGCGCTAATGGGCACCCCCGGAACACGGAAAAGGTGCCCACCGCCATGTGACCGTTGGTGGGCGGGGTCCCCCGACCTTACGCCCACGTTCAAGAAACAATCGGGGGCGCGCAGTAACTCCTCACCGCGGCGCCCCCGAACTGCACGGCAGAGCGGGAGCATTATCGGTTACTCCCGCTCCCCCGCACAGTGCACCTCCCGCTTTGCCGCCATCACCTCGTCAACTGGCGAGGTGACAGCGGCCCAGCACTGTTGCCGCCGGTCGCGCCGTTATTCACGGCCGGCAGCCCGAACTGCATGGCAGGGCGGGAGCATCTACCCAAACTCCCGCCCCCCACGCAGTGCCTCTCCCACTTTGCCGCCATCGTCTCGCCAGCAAAGGTGGCGAAGCGACGGCGACCCAGCATTGCTGCTGCCGGCCGTGAATAACGGCACGGCCGGCAGCAACACACACCACCGAGCAACCCACAGGTGGGTTACTCCCGCCTCGGCCGGAATTAGCCAGAGTAGCACAACTCCCCCACAGAGGAAGGGGAGTGGTCGCTACTCCGTTGCCCAGGATGCACCACGAGGAGGATCCGACCCATTGGGGTCCTTAAGATGTTAGTAGGACCCCGCATCCCCCATAGCGCAAGCTTATATTAGCTTAGGTTGGGCTAGATGATGTTGTGTGTGAATGTTCACAAATATTTATATTTAGCCTTATATTCGTATAAATATATATCTTCCTACCTAGGTACCTAGTCTGCTGTCGAGAACTGGACCAAGCCTGCATGGAAGCTGTGGCGTCTCTCCTCAAAGGGTTGCCTCTGCAGCCTGAGGAGTCCGACAGGGGAGACCTGATGGAGGCTAAGAGTCAACTGTTCCTCAAGTAAGAATAGATACGTATAGTCACGCCTTTATCCCCGAAAGGGGTAGACAGAGGTATAGTTCAATTCAAATGTTTTATTGCGAATAATGAGTAAATAAGTTGATGTTATTACATTACATAGTATAATCCCAAATATCACCTTCTAGTTTTATGTCCTACGTAATAGGTGGTGAGCCGTATTGCCGTGTTGATATAGACAAGCGCAGGTTGTGACTGCCCGCTGTTGAAAATTTTCAAGCCGCCCTTAAGACCTTCAACTTGGCTTAACGATTGTCGTTTTACTGACAACCGGGTTTCATTTCGAGTTTTCCTTCTCTACGCAATATATCGTTTTGCAAAAGTGTTCCCTTAGTCGCCTCTTATTACACCATCGGGATGAATTTGGTAGCGACATTTTTTACTCTTTCCCGTCGCCACACGGGGATACTAAGAATAATATTAGGAAGATTTGATTGTTTGTTTGTTTGCATCGAATAGGCTCCTAAACTACTGAACTGTTTTTAAAACTTTATGAAAAATACACTATCCCCGGGTGACATAGGCTATGTATTTAATTCCGTATTCCCACGGGAACGGGAACTACTTGGGTGAAACCGCGTGACGTCCACTGTAGCTTATACATAAGAAATCACTCCATGTGTGTAATTTTTCCTTACACAGATATTTCACACTATTCATGAACCTCCTAAACGACTGCAACGAAGTGGAAATATCGGAAGGTCCGGGCAAGCTAGAAGCGCTTCGTAACGCCACTATACAGGCCATGTCCAACCTGCTCAGTGCTAACATCGACTCTGGCCTCATGCATAGCATCGGTGAGTTGTACAAACGATATAATAGTACCAAAGATAATATAATAGTATTACATACAGATCGGCAACTCCCTGCCTCCCACAGAGTAAGCTTCCCCATCCCCCCACCAAAGTTGATGTGTCTATTGCCGTGTCAGTACTTGAGAGAGTGTCACTGCGTTGCATTACGTATTACTACCTACGTACTTTGTGCTATTGCTTTGGTTTAATTTGTGCTTAGCCGAAGGTAGACTTGAATAAAAAGTACCTACATACATGAGATTGCGTTCTGTTTCTAATTATTTTGTTTCTATAGCTAGTGTCCCTAGTACACTCACACACACATTCAAGCTTGATTCAAGCATTCACATTACGTCTATATTAGTGTGGGTGAAAACGAACATTTTAGTATGGAATTTCCGCCGTGTGATAGTACTACATGATGATCGTGGCTTAGCCCGCGTGAATTTTGGCATTCGTTCCCGCTTTCCGTGGGAATAAATTCCCGGGATGTTAAGTAGCCTTTGTGTTATTCCAGACTATAAGATAAACTTAATGACGCGTGTGACGGGGGTGGGGCAGTTCGCTCAGTGGGGGGCAGGGTGTTGCCTATCTGTGTGTAATACTAATACATAATTATCTTTGCTAATGTATCGGAACTCTGATAGAATTTTGGATTTTCACAAATGTCAGGAGTCTCGTGATGGATCTTTGTTCTGTGATTCATACTCGCAAATATTTAATCCCTATATTATAAATGCGAAAGTAACTCTGTCTGTCTGTTACGCTTTCACGCCTAAACGGCTGGAGCGATTGAGATGAAATTTGGTATAGGGATAGTTCGAGGCCCTGGGAAGGACATAGGCTACTTTTTAACCGACTGCGCAAAAGGAGGGTTATGATTTTACGACATAACGACTCTTAAAAGCCGCGGGTAACAGTTAGTTTTAAATATTAATGAGACAATATACCTCTCTCCAGACCTAGGCTACCACCGCGACCTACAAACCCGAGCCGCCTTTATGGAGGTGTTGACCAAGATCCTACAGCAGGGGACCGAGTTCGACACCCTGGCTGAGACCGTACTCGCGGATAGATTTGAGCAACTTGTGCAGTTGGTCACTATGATTTCTGATAAGGTATGTTATTATCTGTTTAATGCTTATACAATTACTAGCGACGTCACGCGGTTTCACCCACGTAAATCCCGTTCCCGTGGGAATACGGGAATAAAGTATAGCCTATGTTCACCGCAAAGAGTGTAGCTTCCCAACAGTGAACAATTTTTCAAATCGGCTCAGTAGTTTCGGAGCCTATTCGATGCAAACAAACAATCAAATCATTCGTCTTTATAATATTAGTATAGATAGGTTAAAATTGAAAAGAAATATTACAATTGAAGGGTTGAAAGTCTAAAGGATCTAAGTGCCAATTTTATAATTTGCAGATATAACGAAAAAACTGAATAAAACATATGTTTTGATAAAAAGTATTCTTTATTTATGCTCAATCAATAAAACAAATAGGTACCGTAAAACTTCAATTAAACGTAAATAATCTGTTAACATTATAATCAACGGAGATAGCACAGGTTAAAGACTTACAATCTTGAAATGTCGTAACTGCCATAATAAGGCACATCTAAAAGGGTCTAAGTGCCATAAAAGTGAATAATGAAAAAGGTCTCAATTAGGCCTCTGTGAGATTAATCAAATGCTCATAGAATGATTTATTTTCAATGGGTAAATATGGTAACATATTCTTTAAGTCAGTCAGTTTCTCCTTCGATATATTGTTCTTAGGTAGCAACGTAGGTAGAGTGTAATCTTTCAAATGGTCCGGTGATTTACCCTTTTTAAAAAATATTAATACTATCCCATGGTATCGAATCATTATGAGATTCCATTAAATCTACATAAGGTAGCTTATTTTTTTCGATGCGGATCCATAAAACGGTAGATATTTTCAACTTGGTTGTATTTATAAAGTCCATGGAAGCTTGATTAAGGTCTTTAAAATCGTTTTGCTCTATATTTACCACATTAAAAGGGTTTTTGTGACATGATTAACGTATCATTTTCTCTATATCCTTGGGCTCAAAGCATTTTACCACTAGCATTTTACCACTTTCTTTCTTTTTTTCGATTTGCGCGAAATCGCGATCACAGGACGTAAAAGAATGACCACCTACTAAGTATTTATGATCAATAGTATCATAAATGCCATTAGCTACTAAATATATTAAGGCAAAAAGGACCATTCTGTTATTGTTCTGCCCAATGCAGTTGTCACTCCAAATAACCGCCTTCCTTTTTAAAGTATTAGAAGACATCTTTCCTAGAATCTTGAAAATGGATGATCCTACTTCATTACCTCCCCTGTCGGCGTATGATACATTCCAGAGAAACATAAAAGCCTTTTCGTTGTCAGAAATATGAACACAGAGGTTGTAACACGAAAGTTGCCGGCTGTAGAACATTCGACTGTGTGTCAATGTGGGTATAAAAATGACTTTGCGTTGCATATCCATAGCCATCACTAGTGTATTACTAGCGGGAGACTGAGATTCTATAGAATCAGTTTTCATAGCTTTTTGCGCGCTCTCAGCTTTTCGATGATGTATTTCTAATTCAAAGGAAAATCTTGTTTTATCTCTTCGTTCTGAACTTTTTACTTTAGCTTGCAACAAATCACACTTTGAACAAGTATCACTTCTTGGGGATCCAAACTTAAGGCCAGGAAAGTGCTTTTTTAAAGTGGTAAAATAATATCTATAGTTGACAGTAGTATCTGGATATTTTTGTTGAAACGCTTTGTATAGTCGAAAGGGCGCGCAGGAGTCACCGCCACCCGCGCCCGCACCCCACACGCACACACGCATTTGGCGTTTTGAAGTAAAAGTGCACCGGCACTTAGACCGCATGTCTTAGTTATCTATGTGTGTGTGAAAATATAATAGAGATAGGCACTTAGTTCCAATTGAATATTGATAGGCGTGGCTCTTAGATTGTATTTCAGTTAAAATATCAAATTTTAATTTTTTGGCACATAGACCGTTTAGACTTTCAACCCTTCAATTTGACTTTTTAAAGAATGGAGAGTATGTCAAAAAATGGTTCATCTGGCGCGACATGAAGAATCGCCTTTCATTATTTAGGAAGAAACGCTCTTAGCCGTGTTGATATGGACCAGCGCCACCTGTTATTTGGGATAGAATCTAAAGATAAAATGTGGACGTATATTATGTTTCTAGTCTACCACTTCGAGAAGAAAAAAAAATAACAGTTCAAAAAAAAAGACGTGTGGAACTCGGGGACTGCCGCGGTAAAGCTATTGCATACCATTTTTAGGGTTCTGTAGCCGAATGGCAAAAAACGGAACCCTTATGATTCGTGTCGCTATTTTACATATAAACATTACCGTGTCCATTGTGAAAAATTGTGAATTAAAAGTTAGTTGGTGATTTGCAAAGTACTGTCAATATTCTTATCTATGACGCATTTCAATCGGAGCATCGAAATTGTTTTCACATTAAGAACTCTAAATTCGACCAGTACTTTTAATTCAACTTTGGTCGAGTGGTTAAGACGCGGATCGGTACGCAGAAGGTGCAAGATCGATTCCGGGTACAAGCGTCACTTTTTGGATTATTTGACTTAAATAACGACTGCAGAGTGCATAATTGACGTAAAAAAAAAATGAAGTGCGAGATGTACGAGCGTGACCGAGCGTGGCCGAGAATAGCCGAGCGTTAGGCTTTTTTCGTGACGGAATTTCTGGATTCGGTCTCCACGCTCAAGGCCCGCGATAGAAGCTAAATGCAATAGCTTAAAAAAAAACAGTTCAAGAATTTACTGCTTTTAAATGTATGCATGTAATTTAAGATATTCCCCGTGTGGCGACGGGCTCCCGTGTTGCGACGGGTAAGAGTACAAAATGTCGCCACCCCAATAAATCCCGAGGATGTCGTAAGAGGCGACTAAAGGAACTCTTTCGCAAAAAGATGACGACGAAGAAACCCGGTTGTCATGACAATCGTTAAGCCAAGTAAAAGGCCTTATAGGCTTGAAAAATTTCAACTGCGGGTCCCGGTGATCTGCGCCTGTCCATTTCAACACGGCAATAGGCTCACCACCTATTACGTGGGACATAAAACTATAAGGTGAAATGTGGGCGTATACTATGCCTCTGCCTACCCCTTCGGGGATAAAGGCGTGACTATATTATGTAGTATATTTATATATATAATATATATTTATCTTTATCGCCTTTATCCCCGAAGGGGTAGGCATAGGCATAGTATACGCCCACATTTCACTTTAAGGCCTTCAACTTGGCTTAACGATTGTCAATTTACTGGCAACCGGGTTTCATTTCGAGTTTCCCTTCTCTACGCAATGGATCTTTTTACGAAAGTGTTCCCTTAGTCGCCTCTTACGACACCCTCGGGATGCACTGGGGTGGCGACATTTTGTACCATTACCCGTCGCCACTCGGGGCTATATACAATATCGATTTTCGACTGCCAAATTTCTAGTAACGATTACACAGGCCTGCAAAATGAGGGTCATAAATTCCTCTCTGGAATTTGATAGCTGATCCTAGGGTATTTTGGTGCGCTGATTACGAATATGTACTTAGTTTTTCTCCATCACCTCCAGATTTTTCAAAAAAGGTACAGATAGAAAATAGAAAAAAAGACCCAAGTTTTCTCATAAAAAATGTATATTTAAAAAAGTACATTACTTTTAACTTAAAAAAACGACCAAAATATAATAACAACTTGTTACTAGTCTAAATTACATGTAAATTTTATTTGTGGAACCTGGTCCTTTTTTCCTGGAACCTTCGGTTGTGCGATTTTCGCTTAAATTTCCGGTTTGGATCGTCGCTCTTCATTAACCAACAAAAGTCCGCCATCATGCTAGTATTCCATCATCCTTGATATCAGACTTAAAGCTCTTTCAAATCATGGTAAAATCTTTGGTCCTGTTCTTCGCTAACGGCTCTTAGATTTTCTGGGAAGTAATCAATGTGCGAATTTAGGAAATGAAGTAAAGTGCTCGTTTATGTCCCTTTTATTTCTAGAATTGTATCCAGTTATGTAACAACAACAAAGTAGCAATCTTTACCATGGTCGTTAGCCTCTCCCCATAGCATAGGCGAAACGATTTTGAAGCTATTTTTCTGTCCTTTTGACCACTGGCGAAGTTCTATTAAACAAGTCGTACAAAGTTTGTGAGTTGTTCAAGTTTTGTCTTGGTTACTTAAAACGTGTCCAAAATAACTTTTGTAAATATATTTCACAAAGTCGGTAATGCTGTTTGGTTGTTTTATCATCATAAAATTCCCGAAAATATTACAAAAACAATTGGGAGAATTTAAACAACTTCGCGATGACATTTTAAAGTTCATGTTGCAAGATGCGCACTTCAACTATTAATTTTTTAAATCACTGCGGGTACTTATACAAAAACCCTTTGGTTTATCTTTATTACACCCTTTTCTAATAATATTTACAACAATTAGGTAAAATTACTACTACTATGTAATTTTATTTTATTTTATTACTAAATGAAGTCAAAACTGCCCGTTTTCAACATGGTTAATGCGAATTACTTTTACTTTTTATATAAAATTATCAAATTACTGATTTGTATAACTTTCTATGTCCCCTTACACGAATTAAATGCAATAAAAATTAAGCTGAAGTAATTTAATGACGTTTTATAAATTTCAAAAGGTAGACGCTCGGACATATTGAAGCAAAATCTTAAATATTCAATATCAAAAAATCCTGACGTGATGGATTTTTTTTATTATTTTTCTCGTAATCAGCACATCAGAAGCTATAGAAAACGTTACTCGGATTTCAAAGAGGAAAACCATTGCAGACCTGTGTTATTTATTTTACAGGGAGAGTTGCCCATAGCGATGGCTCTAGCCAACGTAGTAAGCACGTCGCAAATGGACGAATTGGCGCGAGTGTTTGTGACATTGTTCGACGCGAAACATCTACTAGCGCCGCTGTTGTGGAACATCTTCTACAGGGAGGTGGAGGTTAGTGTTTTGCTTGTCTGCCACCTTAGTGGTACCTATATATATAAAAAAGTGTGTATTGTGTGATGAAAATATTTGTGTGACCCATAAATGTTTGTCTCAAGAGTCTGGGTGTTTCTATGTATAATGTGTATGTATTTAAAAAGTATATAAGTATTAATATCCGTGGTCTGATACCCATAACTCAAGCAGGTTATTCCTAGCTTACTTTGGGATCAGATAGCGTTGTGTGAAATGTCCGTGAATATTTATTTATTTATTATTTATTATTGTAGCTTGTAGCCTAAAACTAAAGGAGCCTCGCTTTTTTTATCTTTTCTTCTCAAATTTTTTCGGCTTGAGAGTATACCAAAGTCAAATAATTTTCATATCCATGTTTCTTAAAATTCTTGTACGTACATAGCAGCGTATTTATGTATAAAAGTCCAATACTGGATTAGTTTTAGCCCCTCTCTATAAAATAGAGTGCAGAGAGGCTTATGGCGAGACTTTGTCTGTAGTCTGTGACTCTGTCGCATTAAACTAGGTCTCGTGGATCATCTGTTCAAAGTTTGAAATAAAACACGTCAATCGGATTGATCTTTCACAATAAACGTGTTAGAGAGGCATAGCCGGTAGTGATACCGCCTGTGGCGCTGGAGGTCCTGGGTTCGATTCCTAAGTCGTTCCAAATATTTGTGTGATCCACAAGCTCCCGGCGCATTATGTCACATTCGCATAATGTCACACTGTATCCTGACAGTTAATTAACACTACATTCGCATTATGACACGTTCGCATTACGTCACGTTCGCATTTCGTCACTTTCGCACAAATGTTTGTTTCGGAGTTTGGGTGTTTTCTATGTAAAATATATATGTATTTAGAAATATATAAGTATGGTTATCAGTCGTCTAGATCCCGTAGCATAAGCTTATATTAGCTTAATTTGGGCTGGATAATGTTGTGTGAGAATGTTCACAAATATTATTATTGTTACATGGCGCCCTAGTCTAGCCTAAGACGCAGGATCGAGTCCTGCCTCAAAAACACTCAATCCTATTTACTTCTTTCTCCCTAGGTATCCGACTGCATGCAAACCCTCTTCAGAGGCAACTCCCTAGGGAGCAAAATCATGGCTTTCTGCTTCAAAATCTACGGACATTCCTATCTTCAGAACTTACTAGAGCCTCTCATAGCCGCGCTACTTGACCAGGCCGGGGAGCAAGTGGATATCAGCTTTGAAGTCGATCCTGCCAGGTATAACATGATTTTCTGATGGTAATCTATGTACGTTTAGGGTTATAGTTCGTTCGCGTTAAGAATGTAGTGAAAATTGTTTTTAAAGCTTGTAGATAAAGCGCACAAAGAGGACAACCCTTTCATGCGAAAATTTCCCTGTGGTTACAGGTGAACCACGTTTATAAGTCGCATTTATAAGCTGCAGAGGTTGTGGTGATAATTATTACAAGACAAAGTTAGTTAAAGATCGGATACACTGCAATATTTGCATTCTCTGGGTTCACAAAAATTGCACTGAGGTTAATGACACGTATTCTCACCACATAATAATAAAAATAGGGTTAAAAGATTTTAAGGACAAAGGGAAATGTAAAAATAGTACCGGCCATCTCCCCCATCACCCCCGGACACTCTGGGAGAGAAGGCCAGTCCTAGTTTTGTTATAAAGCCTAAAATTATGTTGTTTGCGTTCTCTAAAGTGATTTTTCGTTATAATTTAATAAGAATAATAAATAAAGTTTATGTTCTACACGAGTTCAATGTTTTATTCATCATGATTCGTTCACAATAGAGTTTTAAAGTTACTAGGGCCATCTCCCTCGGACTTACCCTATAAATGCAGTTTTACTTACTTTTGAAAATAAAGAAATGTTTCCTTTCAGCAAAACTTGCCATTATCAATGTTAAGGGTACTTAACCCCCAAGCAATGTCTTCAAATTCCATTCTGTATATAATATACCGAAATATTTATCAAACCAGGTTAGACCCAAGTCAAGATATCCAAGTGAACCGGCTGAACTTGACCGACTTGACGAAGGAGGTGTTCGAACGTATCGTGGGGTCAGCGGCCAAGTTCCCGCCGCAGCTGAGGAGTATGTGCCACTGTTTGTATCAGGTACGTTTATATCTACACCAGGGTCCTGTGTGGCGACGGGGAAGAGTACAAATTGTCGCCACCCCAATTCATCCCGAGGGTGTCGTAAAAGGCGACTAAGGGAAAAATTTCGCAAAACGATCCGCTTTTAGAAAAGCAAAACTCGAAATGAAACCTGACTGTCAAATGACAGTCGTTGAGCCAAGTTGAAGGCCTTATAGGTGACTTGAAGAACTTCAACTGCGGGTCGCCACGACCTGAGCCTGTCCATTTCAACACCGCAATAGGATAGCCGATTAACGTGATGTACCACCTATAACGTGGGACATAAAACTTTAAGGTGAAATGTAGGCGTATACTATGCCTCTGCCTACCCCTTCGAGGATAAAGTCGTGACTATATGTATGTAGGATTCCGTACCCAAAGGGTAAAACGGGATCCGTTCTTGAGAGGCTTCGATATCGGAATATATGTATAAGCGAATTGAAAACTCGGCACAGTTTACTGAATGCTGCCCAGGCGGATCCTTCCGGCCTAGGTTTTCCCAAACGCAAACAGTATGGGGTTCTTCAAAAGGGGTCTTATGGTGGCTTCTCACGGCGCGTGATATCACAAGTCGCGCCGCGCCGAGCCGATTTGTGCGCGCGAGCATGCGCAAACAGGCGAGCACGCGCTACCCGTTCTCACGGCGCGCGTAGGAGCGCGTCGGCGCGGCGCACTTGGTCCCGCCGCAGCGAGGTCGACACTTCAGTGCGAGACACGCAACGCGTCATGTCGCAAGAAGAAGAAATCTCCGCTGTTGCCGCTTTTGTGTTATTTAGTGGATATCACAGTACCTAATTACTTACTGACGCTTGCACTTGTCGAAACGAAATGATTTATTGGCCGATGCATTGCTCCCTCACCGACACCCCGCGCCACGCGCCACCCCGCGCGCGCACGAGTCACCACGAGTGCGCTCGCGCCGCGCCAGCCCGCGCCTTTGAAGTTACCGACTTCGATCGGATAGGACGCGCCTGCTCGCGCCAGCCCGCGTCCCCTCGAGCCATTCCCTTCACACGGCGCGTAGGCTCGACCTGGCGCGGCGCGACTTGTGATATCACGCGCCGTCAGAAGCCACCATTAGAAGGTCAGCAACGCGAGAGTACGACTGCCTCTGTGGCGTAGTCGGTAGTGATACCGCCTGCGGCGCTGGAGGTCCGGGGTTCGATCCCTGGGTCGGTTCAAATATTTGTGTGAACCACAAATGTTTGTTTCGGAGTTTGGGTGTTGTCTATGTATAATATGTATGTATTTAGAAAATATATAATTATGTCTATCAGTCGTCTAGATCCCATTGCACAAGCTTATAGCTTAATTTGGGCTAGACGATGTTGTGTGAGAATGTCCAACAATATTTATATTTATTAATTTATTTATAGTAGCGTCTCTGGTGTTGCAAACTTTCATAGGCTACGGTCGCCACATTTCATCAGGTAGGGCCGTAAGCTGGTCCGCCGCCTTAGTAATATAAAAAAAATCCTTTTCTTCTTTTTCCCAAGGGCGATAGCCTGCCCAAGGTAGATATACTCCTGAACAACCTCAAACCTCAACCGCAAACCTTCGAAGTGGATTGGTCCCGGTGTGAAGTGTGACGTGCTCATTGAACATGAACAAAAAATTAATAAAAAACTTTTTCTTTACTTTCTTTCTTAACTCTATAACTGAAACCGTGATAGCTAGACAGTTAAAATTTCTACAGATAGACAGATGTATTTCTGTTACTGTTAAACAGAGAAGAAAAAAAATAAGGTGTCTCCCATACAACAAACGTGACGTTTTCATAATTCATTTATTTCTTTGTGAACATAGGTGCGCCATGCTCTGCTATTACTTTGGCAGTACAAATTTTTCTTATAATCTATTTTCATTAACTCGTCTTAATTTACAGAATTGCTATTTATTTGTACGGAACCCTCCGTGACTTAATCCGACTTGCACTTGACGGGTGCTTTTACAGCAATGGACGTATAGATATTTTTGTCTGCAGGTACTAAGCAAAAGGTTCGCGCAGTTCCCGCAGACGTCAGTCGGCGCTGTAGGCACTGTGCTGTTTCTAAGGTTCATCAACCCTGCCATTGGTAAGTTTCTTTTTAAAATATAAGATACTTGAAAAATACATTTACAAATTAAAAAGTTAAGAAACTATTACTTACTGTACTAAGATTAATCAATTATGATTATTTTATGTGAAATTAATTGTTGATGTAACAATGAGTGATGATAACAGCGACAATATCGACATCACTGGCGATGCGTCCTACCAAATGTGTGTTAGATGTGAAAAAATCTCAGACTTTGATTTTAGATCGGTATTTGTTCGTATATGCATATAGCTTATATTTTGACGGGGACTGAATGCGTTTGGCGCAGGACCGTGTGTTGTAACATAAACAAGGAGAGGTCTACGTCCAGCTGCTGGACTTAGTCCAGTCCACTCTCCACTCAACAGTCCACTGCTGCAGTGGACTGTTATAGGCTGATTTGATTGATTGAGGCCAATCGGTGAAACCTTTGAGACCTTCCTCACATGCGGAATAGCACTCGAACCCTCTAGACGAGACCGCGGTGGTAGCCAAAGTCTGCCGGAAACCCTGCTTTCTTGGGCTCCCGGCCGTAGAAAGTTGTAGTTTTAGACGCTAGGAGTCCAAGCATAGCGTCCCTGTAAGATTAACACACGTTAAAAGAAAAAGGGGATCTTTTAACATTCTCCCCCCCCTCTCTCTTCTCAGTGTCTCCGCAAGAGATGGGTATAGTGACCCGCGTGGTGCCTGCTCACGTGAAGCGTGGTCTGATGCTCATGTCCAAGATCCTACAGAACATCGCCAATCATGTCGAGTTCTCCAAGGAGCAACACATGTTGTTCTTCAACCCGTTCCTTAGAACGCACTTTGAGGCGGGACGCAAGTGAGTATCGCCATTTTGTTATTTGTTATGATAAGATGGCGCCCGTGTTAAAATGGCGTCGTAATTTGAATACTGTATAATTATGTTCTTTGTTGCATTAAATGCTGTAAAGATAGATAAAAAGGTATTTTACAGCCAAACTCTACTGTGTTATGAGTTTTTCATATTTACGAAATGTACTTATACTTGAGTTTTGTTTTTCTTTCTTTAAATTAAATACATGTTCTAGCTACTCTTTTTTTATACAAGCTATAAAGATTTAATTTTTTGTTTATTAATTCAATCTTTTAATCCAGTAAAACCAAATTTAGCTCTCAGTGAATCCTCCAACAAATCCCGTTGGAAAATTTTACTTACAATAAAATTTTTCTTAGTCAAATCCTAATCTGATCATTATTCACAGATTCTTCATAGAAATCGCGTCAGATTGCGAGAGCATAGACCAAACGTCCCACAACTTGTCTTTCATAAGCGACGCTAACGTAGTGGCCCTACACCGCCTCCTATGGAACCACCAGGAGAGGATAGGGGACTACCTTTCATGCAGTAGGGATACCAAGGCGGTTGGCAGAAGGCCTTTTGATAAGGTACGTATTGGTTAACGCCTAATAGAGTCGACTGGTGACCCAAGGGCTGGCAGTTTTCTCTCTTAGAGAACAGGTATTGCTTTTCAAAGGGGGAAAGCTGCTAGTCTTATGGGCACAATGCCTCGGGGGCTTAGACCATATATCACGGGACTAGCCTTTTGTGAACCACCGCATACAAAAATATTCTGCTAGTCATAGCGGGTGAAGGGCGAAACACAAACACATATATTTCATTATGGCTGTTGGCATTGTGGCTGTTGTGTGTTAATTTTTATTGTACAGTCAACTACAATGAAATGTACTAGTTTAATCATATAAAATGATGTACTGATGTAGTGATAGACCAAAATATGGTCTATTGGAAAGGAATGCTTAAGTAAGGCGCATCCTGTGGTTAGATGATCTAAGCTCGGGGCCTTATTTAGGTTTAGTTTAGGTATTAATTATGTAAATGTATAAATGTTATAATTATTGGTTTTTGAACTAAGGTATGTAAGTACATATGCAAGTATTGCACAAATGCAAATCTATATGTTGTTTAGTGTATCGTTCATACATACATAAGTTGAGAGGATATTGTGGATATAGTCCTAAGATTAAAGAAAACTACATAGATAATGCTCGCTGCTTCTTCCATGTGAAACTCTGTCCCCATGGGAACTTTTTCCTGGAATGAAAGTAGCCCATGTGTCCAGACTATAATGTATCCCGTTCTCAGCCAACTGGCCATTCTCAGGCCCTCGGTTATAGAGGGTATGTTGGTCTGTTGACCCTCAATCAATCAAATCAGCCTATAGCAGTCCACTTCTGAGCGTAGGACTCTCCCAGTTCATGCCACAGTACACAGTCCTTACCTGACCAGACCTTTACCAGGTCGTTGGTCCATCTGGCGGGTGGACGTCCTACTACGTTTGCCAAGTCGCGGTCTCCACTCCAGAACTCGTTTGCTCAATCGGCCGTCGGTTTTTCTACAGATGTGGCCAGCCCACTGCCACTTTAATGTGCTTAGTCTTTGAGCTCTGTCGACCACTCTGGGCTTAGATCATCTAACCACAGGATGCGCCTTACTTAAGCATTGTTTTCTGCCAAGCCAATAGACCATTTGGTCTTTTGGCTTTATAAAAAGCACTGTACATCAGTATATCATTTTATATGATTAAACTAGTACATTTCATTGTAGTTGACTGTACAATAAAAATTAACACACAACAGCCATTACGCGTTTGTCGATAAATACATTTTTAAATATAATGAAATTTTATATGTCTTTGTGTTTCCCCCTTCACCCGCTATGAAAACTAGCAGAATATTTTTGTATGCGGTGGTTCGCAAAGGCTAGTCCCGTGATATATGGTCTAAGACTCTGGGTCTCCGCCGAATTACCTCATTTCAGAGTTTATCCCTCAGGATACTCCAAGCATGGCTCGTTCAATGGCCCCACCATAAAAGGGCTATATTTCACCAGGACACCATGGCGGCGCAACCAATCGCCGCGACCAACAAAATGTATACAGCTCTATAGAGCGATACTCACCTGGCGTCCGTTTGGTTGCGCGACCAATTTGGTGGCGCGACCAGCTCGGACGCGCGCATACAATGTTACTGGTCGCGCCACCACCCTCGTCGCGCCACCACTAATTACTATGGTAGAGAAAGAATGAAAGAAAGAAAGAAAAAGGATTTATTCGCAACTCAGGCCACAAAGTTACATCTTTCCATGAACAAAGGGAGATACAGTAAATGATTTATTAGGTACTAACTTACAAGATAAACATAGAAACTATTATAAAAACGGTGGTACTGTATGCAGTCTCACTCACTCGGCCGCCAGTCCGGCCGCCAGCCTCAATGTTACAATCAACTTTTCTTCAGAACTGACTGATTTTCTTAATCGTGTCTTGTTTCAACAAATCATTTTCACACAAAGTCATGTCAGTAACTCATCAAAAGCCCTGGGCCCTGACGGACATCCTCACTGAAAACTTATCCGGAAATCTTCTTAGATCGTCGTATATGTTAACGAATTGTCGCGATCTGCTAATTAAGGATGAAAAAATAGGAAAAAAAAAAGGTTAAGAAAAGAGAGAAACAGTGGTGGGACTGTTTCTCTCTTTTCTTGAACTTCTTTTTCCTACGCACATTCAGCAGTAGTGATATCTCTTCGAAGTCCATTTTGATATTGTCTCAGTGTGGTGTCGCTACTCTGGTGTCGCGTTTGGTAGCTCTCGGACACCACGGTTGCGCGACTGGTTGCGCCGCCATGGCGTCCCAGTGAAATATAGCCCTAAGTGTCCACGTCTCGGCACCATATGTCATAACTATTGACCTTAATAGTATAAAAATGACTTATTTGTTATAGATGGCCACACTGCTCGCTTATTTGGGTCCTCCGGAGCACAAGCCTATTGAGTCGTAAGTAGCAATGAGTATTAAATTTATCTTGGGAAAGTTGTCAGTCTATAACTCAATACGATTTTGTTTTTTTTATATATTAGGTGCTTACACATCAAATTGGCGAAAAATTTCAACTCTGATGGGGCAGTCCAAATCGCCTTCACAGATTTTATTGATTTCCGTCCGACTGGTTTTTTTAGTAAAGGGATCAATGAACTACCTATGAGATGGCAAAAATGCATAGAAAACAATGGTTCATACTTTGATTAATTAAATATATTATATTTAAAAATATTCGACTTTTTGTTCCTCCTATACAAAACGCCAATTTCATATGTAAGCACCTAATATTAAGCTCACCAAATTGACGTCGCCACCCTGATGGAAAGTCGTGATTTTCCATCCGATTCCGATCCGATTGGGGGCCACTTTCACAGTCCGTAAGACTTGTGACAGTGGTCCTCAAGTGGGCGGCCCTGTGATGTGCCGATGAGTGTTGTAAGATGAGGGAAACACGTGTGCGGGCAGGTCGTTCCAGGTTTTTATAGTTCGACAGAGGAACGATCTTTTGAAACGCTCAGTTTTGGCGAAGATTCTCTCTCCTGTGTATGAGTGGTACCTCTGTCCGAAACGCATTGTTCGGGATCGATAAAAAGAGGGTGGGATCAGGTTATAATTTATTGGCTTACAAAATGTTATATTAATAATCAACGGCTCCATCCCTCCGTTACTTATCTCGCTCTCTCCAGCCGTTTAGGCGTGAAAGCGTAACAGACAGACAGAGCTACATTCGCATATACAGGGTGAATTTTTGAAAAGGGTTTGAATGGCCAAATCGGAAACTATAAGGAATAGCTAAAAATGCTCAAAGGAGTCACGAGCCCGATTTTGATAAAACTTAAAACCTCATCATTAGATTTTCGAAAAACCAATAATTCTAGCTGGGAATCGAACCCATTGATTTTGAAAAATAAAATACCCTTTATTATTACACCATACGATAGTGTCGCTGATAAGGATCAAATTCTGCGAAGTAATGATATACTCCAAATTGAAGGAAAGTTTGTAATTTTAATAGAATTCATATTTCATGTACCTAAATTTTGTATCATAGTTTGTTTCGTTCGAAATCCCAGAATAGATCGTAACTATTCCGTGTTTTAAATCATGCTTAGAATGATTCTTTGGAGAATATTCTAAACGGAATCAATAATATTAAACGCAGTCCAGCTATGTATTGTATGAAAACAATGGTCTACATTTTGAACAATTAATCAGTTAACGTAAGCAAAATAAATTGTATTTTGTTAAAGATGAGTACTTTCCTTTAGTTTGCCGTATGTTATTACTTTCCATTATAAGATCCTTAATAGCAACACTATCGTATGGTGTAATAATATAGGGTTTTTTTTTTATGGGTTCGATTCCCAGCTAGGATTGTTGGTTTTTCAAAAATCTAATGATGAGGTTATAAGTTTCATCAAAATCGGACTCGTGACTCCTTTGAGCATTTTTCGCTATTCCTTATAGTTTCGGATTTGGCCATCCAATCCCTTTTGAAAAAATCACCCTGTAAAATATTAGTAGGGATTTGGGCTAGATGATGTTGTATAAGATTGTCCACAAATATTTATTTATTTATTATTTTATCTAGCAGCACATCCAGCCTACTATTCTCCTCCTACGCCCGCTGGTCATCCATAGACATCTCTTCAACCAACTTCGAGGAGTTCATAGTACAACACAATATGCATAAAAAGGAAGAATTTAAAAGCATCAAGAGTCTGAACATCTTTTACCAGGCGGGGACCAGCAAGATGAATCATCCTGTGTTCTATTTTATCTCCAGGAGATATAAGTAAGTAATGCTTTTTAGGGTTCCGTATAGGTAAGTATAAAAACAAGACCTTTTTTTTACGTGAGGGCAAATCCTCATGGATGTTATGCCGGACTTCTACCGACAAAAAAATCCTCACGTATCCTGCCTAACAGCCTACGGTTGGGAGTCTTGGGAGCCCCGTGTAAGCCCTCGGAAGGATGTTCTAGGACTCCCAACAGACCCACGTCTACCACTGTGGCCTCGTCTAGGGGGGGTTCGGGTGCTATCCCTCGTCTTTGGGGGGTTTCGTGTGTCATCCCGCTTCTTAGTGGGGGGGGGGGGGGGGGGAGCGTGAATCTCTCACGTCAAAACAGACTGAAAGTCCGTTGTCTGTTCGTCGCGTGGCTACGTGTCATGAACGTTGATAGCTAGAGAGCTGAAATTTTCGTAGATGATATATTTTTGTTGCCGCTATAACAACATAATACTAAAATCAGAATAAAAATATATAAGCACTTTTTTTTAACGAGAGGAAAATCCTACATGGATGCTATGCCGTACTCCTACCGACTAAAAACCACACGTCTCCTACCTAACAGCCTACGGTTGGGAGCCCCGGGTAAGCCCTCGGAAAGATACCCCAAGACTGCTCCCGTGTTTTGGTACGCAACTCTTAATTTTTTGCTACATGCGTAGTTCCCAAACGGTTGGACCAATTCGGGAACTGAGATCACATCGGGGCCATTCGCATCAGATTGTGTTAATGCTGAGCTAAAGTTTTTCGGCAAAAGAGTCTAAAAAAGGTTCAAATATTTTGCACGCTGGCTACATTGTCAAAATGCTGTCAATAACGTCATACATGATCTGTCAATCAATGACGTAAAACAATTTGATTGGTGGTTTTTATTAGGGTTCCGTACCCAAAGGCTAAAAACGGGAACCTACTCAAGAAACTTCTTTGCCCGGCTGTCTGTCAGTCTGTCTGTCTGGTCATCACGAGGCTGTATATCAAGAACCGTGATAATAATAATAAGATAGCTAGAGAGCTGAAATTAGATGATGTATTTCTGTTGCCGCTATAACAACAAATAGTAAAACAGAAAAATATGAATATTTTAGGGGGCTCCCATACAACAACACGATTTTCTTTCTGTTTTTTGGTACGGAACCCTCCGTGCGCGTGTCGAACTCGCACTTGGTTGGTTTTTTGACGTTTATTGGCAACTGGATATTGATTTGCGAGTCTTACTGACTGGTTGCTATATGAACTGACAATCTTATGATATTACAATGTAATTTTAATATTGTATCACTTTAAATTTAATTTGCATGCCATAGTCATCTTACAATTTCCTCTGCATTTTATGTCAACATACATACATATGGTCACGCCTTTATCCCCGAAGGGGTAGGCAGAGGCATATTTTATGCCCACATTTCACCTTTGTATAATTTGTCCCACGTAATAGGTGGTGAGCCGTATTGCCGTGTTTAAATGGACAGGCGCAGGTTGCGACTGCCTGCTGTTGAAATAAAGCCTTCAACTTAGCTTAACGACTGCCATTTTACTGGCAACCGGGACCAACGGCTTAACGTGCCTTCCGAAGCACGGAAACGCTCAAAAAAATGTCACAAAGTGATCACATGGATGGTCCCCCATCCATGGACCGGCCATAGTGAATGTTGCTTACTGCAGTGATCGTTTACAGAACACTGAGTCCGCGGGGCCACGAGCGCTTCATTTCATGTCAACCTAGATGTAAAATACTATGCTCAGCTATAAATAAATGATTGATTGATTGAACTACACAGTGGCGCCTCCATTATTACTCTTTTTTGCTAAGACGTAGTATATTTTTGTCTTTGTTAACAGGATAGGCGAAGTGAACGCGGACTTGCTGATATATCACGTGATTCTAACTCTGAAACCGTTCTGCCAACAACCTTTCGAGCTGATTGTGGATTTTACTCACACCGACTCCGACAACAGATTCAGGTAATAAACGAACGTAATACTTAATAGAAATAATTTTGAAAATTACTACAATTTTAATATTCAAATAATTTTTGTCTCAAGCGGGATTCGAACCCGTAAGCGGGGTTTCTACCCGAAAGAGCTGCTTAAGCTACTGAGTAACTTGAAAGTAAGCACTCGGAACTGACGAAATTTATCCACCTCATACGTTTAAGGAGACGTAGTTGTGAGGGAGGTTAACTTGTGTCTCCCCCCTGTCGACCTCCTAAGGCTACATTTACACGGCCAAAGTTTTCCCGTCGTACACGAGATTTCCTCGAACGTAGTAAAATCGTACACGTGAAAAACTTTCGCCGTGTGTACGTAGCCTTATGGCAACATCGTACAGTACACGAGAAAAATGTGTCTCGAACACGACGTTTTCCCGTATGGACGCCATGTCAACAGTTTCATATCTTTACCTAAGTAATTGCCGTTCTGCAGTACTGGCCATTTTAAATTAATAACAAAGAAATTCAATACCCGAGAGGCAGTACAAAATGTCTTTGAAGAATTTGTTGCCTCCCGTCCAGCTGATTTCTTTAAAAAGGGCATCAATATACTGCCGCTGCGTTGGCAAAGATGCATTCATTGTATGGGTGATTACTTCGATTAAAATAAAAAAATACGTGAAAAGAAATCGTTTAATTTTTTAAATACATAGCGGCAATTTCATAGGTAAAGACCTAATATTTAATTGTCTACTGCTACTACTACGTTCGAGAAAATCTCGTATACGGTATACGGGAAAACCATGGACGTGTGAACGTAGCCTAAGGCTGCGTTCACACGGCGCACGTTTTTCTTGTACACGATTTTCTCGTGCTCGATGAAATCGTAGTGGCAGTAGACAATATATGAAACTGTTCACATGGAGTCCATACGGGAAAATCGTGTGTACGAGACACGTTTTCCCGTATGCCGTGCGGAGTTGCCACTAGGATCGCCGTGCGTCGGCACGATTTTCTCGAATACGCATCGTAGTGGCGCTTATGTACACACAGATGCGCGATGCAATCGTTCACACGGCGACCATTCAACGCGTTTTTAACGTTACGATAAAATCGCATGAATGGGTTAGTCGTGTGACCGATAAATGTGTACATGAGCGCCACTACGATGCGTATTCGAGAAAATCGTGCCGACGCACGGCGATCCTAGTGGCAACTCCGCACGGCATACGGGAAAACGTGTCTCGTACACACGATTTTCCCGTATGGACTCCATGTGAACAGTTTCATATATTGTCTACTGCCACTACGATTTCATCGAGCACGAGAAAATCGTGTACGAGAAAAACGTGCGCCGTGTGAACGCAGCCTTGCACTTTTAAAATCTTCAAAGAAACGAATTTGAAATCTTTTTTTTGATGTGTTACGGTTTCGTATTAAAAATTCAATAGTAAACAAAAAGCCGTGAGATCGTTCTCACCCGACTGCCCCTCTCTAACACGTTTATTGTGAAGTTCAATCCGATTGACGTTGTCATTTTTGTTTTATTAGCCCCTCTCTATAAAATAGAGTGCAGAGGGGCTTATGTCGAGACTTTGTAGCTGTGACTCTGTCGCATTAAACTACGTCACTAGGTCACGCGGATCATCTGTTCAAAGTTTGAAATAAAACAAAGATAACAACGTCAATCGGATTGAACTTTCACAATTAACGTATTAGAGAGGGGCAGTCGGGTGAGAACGATCTCAAGGCTTCTTGTTTCAAACTTTGAACAGATGATCCACGTGACCTAGTGACGTAGTTTAATGCGACAGAGTCACAGCTACAGACAAAGTCTCGACATAAGCCCCTCTGCACTCTATTTTATAGAGAGGGGCTAAAACTAAGCCCGGTTGACTAGAGGAGACATGGGTCCTAAAAAAATATAATTAAAACTTTGTACCTACTGATTTTTGTCCCAGCTAGGGGGGACACCAGGACTAGGATAGGCCAGGAGAAACACGAATCTGCCGTTGTTTGGAAAGTGTTCATCTTAGGTTAAGTGACTCTGAGAAGTTGCGGGTTTCAGTTCCGCTTGAGGTTGAAAATTTGTAGTGTTTTTTCTTTCTATACTAAACTATGTTCACGCCAAATCCCTTGCGGGGTAGGCAGAAAGAACCGAGCGCCACACAGCACGGTTCATACACACCTCACTTGCTTCTTCAACTTTCATTTTTCGTTTCATGCATGCACGTCGGTTCCATCGGCTCTTTCTTTTTTCTTCCCGACTACATATTTTGATTTTCTATCGAGTAGTGAAAGTAAAATTTCATTTCCAGAACGGATTTCCTCCAGAAATGGTTCACGGTGTTACCAGACGTGGCGTATATTAACATACATGCTTGTTACATATACAATTGCAACACTTGGGTGCGAGAGTATACCAAGTTTCACGACTCCATCTTGGCGCCGCTCAGGGTAAGTTTATTGGTATTGTATTTCAGGGCACCGATTCTCGCTTCACACGACATGAATGCGTGGACGGAAATCGGCGGGTGACGCGACGCCTGTCTCATATTTAGGAACGGCGAACATGAGACGGACGACGTTTCACCCGTAAATTTGCGTCCACGCATTCACGTCGTGTGGTCGAGAATCGGCGCCCAGATCTTGCTTCCCATGGGAACATATATCCGGGACAAAAAGGAGCCTTTGTGTTATTTCAGACTATAATATATATTTTTTTATTTTACACTTTATGTACAAACATGTATTATACAAAGATGTAGTTAGGAGAAAAGAGTACAATGGCACTGCTTATTTCTACAAGAAATATCTTCCAGCAGGCCAGCGAGAGGAAAGAATGACAACAATATAGTTGAAAAAGGTAGAAGTGTGTGAAAAAAAAAGATCTAGAAAAAAACAAACGATTATACATAGGTACTTTACTCTATTCTATGCCAGGGCCAAATTTCAGCCACATTCGTTCACTAGATAATGCCGGAAATTCTTCCCGTTCTTGCATCTCATGGGAACATTTCCCAGAGATAATCAAAAAGTTGTAGACTGTGATCTATCCCCGTACCAAATTTTAGCTAGATCGGTTCTGCCGTTAGAGCGGGAATGAGTAACAAATATCCAAACATCTTCACAAAATTTCACATTTATAATGTTAGTAGTAGTAAGATTGACTGCCTCGTTGGTCTAGAGGTCGTATTATGCGACTGCGAATTAAGATTTCGTGGGTTCGTTTCCCACCATAGGCAAACACATTGTGTTATCCACAAGCGAATAAATGTTTGACTCGAGAGGCTGGGTGTTTCTATGTAAGTATTTACAAAACAAGTACATGTATTAAAATCTGTTGTATGATACCCACAAGTCAATCTGGTTATTCCTAGCTTTCAGTCCGTTCATAGTTAATTTACCTCCAGCGCTGATGTTGGCTACTTTGATTGTCGTGTTACCATACTAAGATAATGTTTATGCTGTGTACTCTAACCTTAAAGTCGAAACTTATTTTCTTTTTTATTGCCGTTTTTCGGGCGCGGAAATTATTTAAGACTAGCTGATGCCCGCAGCTTCGCCCGCGTAAAATTTGTTACCGTTCCCGCTTCCCGTATTTTATCCCCTTGGGGGTAGAATTTATCAAAATCCTTTCTTAGCGGATGCCTACGTCATAACATCTACCTGCATGCCAAATTTCAGCCCGATTCGTCCAGTGGTTTGGGCTGTGCGTTGATAGATCACTATGTCAGTCAGTCAGTCACCTTTGAGTTATATATATTTAGATGTGGAAGGAGTAACTTCGCCCTCCTTGGTGATGGTAATGAAATAAATAAATAAATAATAATTTATTTGCCATGATGATATATGATATATGAGTGTTTTTTTGAAATATTCATATCAATAAAAATAAAACTTAAGTAGCTACAATCGTATAGTAACAGACCTACGAGGGGAGGTCAAAAAGTTCGCGGAATGGAGGGGTTGGTAGGGGTTGTTTTATTGGTCCAGGTAATCACTTATTAAGCATCTCATTAAGGGTATATATACGAAGTTTGAACCAAATCTGGTGCTTAACTTTTCAGTTATCAACCTGCAAACAAGTGAATCGGGAAGAAGTCAGCGAATATGGAGAAAATTGAACACCGCGCCGTTATAAAATTCCTCACCAGGCAAGGAAAATCCGCTCAGACGATTTTTCAAGAGCTGTCAGCAGTTTACGCGGACTCTGCCCCTGGTAAAACCATGGTCTACAAGTGGCATGGTCTTTTCAAACAAGGAAGAGAGTCTATTGAAGATGACCCCCGCTCCGGCCAATTGAGGTCACCACACTGGAAATCGTCGCTAAAGTAGAAAAACTTGTATTGGAAGATACCCGGCTGAAGAAGAAGCAGCTTGCAGCGATGGTTGGAGTATCCGAAACAAGTATTTTAAATATTTTACATAATCATCTTGGCATGACTAAGGTCAGTGCAAGATGGGTTCCAAGAATGCTCACGCCACTCCAAAAAAGTGAGCGTGATGAGTGTTCTCGTCAGTTTTTGGAACTCTGTGGAGAGAGTAGGGAAGAAATTATGGCCCGGATTGTTACGGGAGATGAAACCTGGGTTCACCACTATGAACCTGAGTCGAAGCAAGAGTCGATGCAGTGGCATAAAAAAGGCGCACCTCCTCCGAAAAAGTTTAAAGTGGCGCAATCGGCAGGAAAGATCATGGCGACTATCTTTTGGGATACAGAAGGTATTTTGCTCATCGATTATAAAGATCGTGGTGTGTCAATAACGGGACAGTACTACGCTTCTTTACTGGACAGATTGAAAGAAGCTATCAAGGAAAAAAGAAGAGGAAAGCTGTCAAAAGGTGTGCTCCTTTTGCACGACAACGCTCCTGTGCACACGTGCCAAGTTGCGACGGCTGCCATTCGCCGATGCGGGTTTGAAAAACTAGACCACCCACCTTACAGTCCAGATTTGGCACCCAGCGACTATTATTTATTCCCAAAAATGAAAAAGGAGCTGCGTGGAAAAAAAATTGGCGACGATGAAGAAGTCAAGTCTGCAATTTCGGCCTATTTTGACAGCCAAGATAAACCTTTTTTTTTCGATGGTATAAACAAATTATTTGAGAGATCCGAAAAATGTATTAAGGTTAAAGGAGAATATATTGAAAAGGAAAAATAGTTTCATGTTTAATTTCAACCCCCTTCCCCCTCATTCCGCGAACTTTTTGACCTCCCCTCGTACGTGTTTAGTAAAGTTATGTATATTGACAAATAGATAATTACAAAAAAAAAAATGTTAGTGCTAACGTTTACATCTTATAATCTCCCCTATTACTTGGCAAAATATCTTAAGCTGGCACTCATAGGGGGACTTTACTGCAATACCAACATACAGAAAACGATCTGTCAGCGGTGTATTAACTGTGAACGGACTATACTTTGAGATCCGATGTTTTCATTCAACTTTTCAATTCAACAGGGCAACCGCAAGTTAATATTCATAGACAACCACAACAAATTAACCGAATATATAACTCCCGAACAACAGAAGTTGCCGGGAGCGACCATGGCGTTAGAGGAAGATTTGAAAGTGTTCAATAACGCGCTCAAATTGTCGCATAAAGACACTAAAGTTGCTATCAAGGTATGTGGAAAAAGATAGTTCTAATTCCCGCTTCCCGTGGGAACTTATTCTGGGTATAAACAGAGATATGTGTTATTACAGAGTATAATCGATTTATGTACCAAATTTCACTAAAAATGCTATATGTATGTATGTTTGTAGAAATACATAGTTCCCGTTCCCTCAATTCCCGCTTCCCATGGGAACTTAATCTGTAGATAAAAGTAGCCTATGTGTTGTTACAGAGTATAATCTATTCCTGTATAAAATTTCACTGAAGTTGGTATATAGGTATGTAGAACAAAATGGCGGATTTTGTTCCATTAGCCGCTTCTCATGTGAACTTATTTTTAGAAATAAAAAGTTGCTTATGGGTTATCCAAGTTTTAATCAATCCTTTTAACAATTTTCAGTAAGATTCGTTGAGTCGTTTGCGCGTGATTGAGTAACAACCATTCAAACATTTCCACACTTTTTCGCATTTTAGACTATAATGTATTTCTGAGCAAATTTTTAGTCAAATGTGTTCAGCCGTTATAGCTTGAAAGAGTTACAAACATCCAGTCATCTTTACAAACTTTTGATATTTATAGTATTACTAACTGATGCTCGCAGCTTCGCCCGCGTAAAATTAGTAACCGTTTCCGCTTCCCGTAGGAATTTATTCCCGGTACAAAAAGTAGCCTATGTGTTATTCCAGACTATAATGTATCCCTGTACCAAATTACAGTCAAATCCCTTCAGCCGTTAGAGCGTGAAAGAGTAACAAACATCCAAACGTCCACACATCTACACTCACAAATTTTCGCATTAATAATATTAGTAAGATAGCTGATGCTCGCGGCTTCACTTCTGTTGAATTTGGTCAACGTATTCCTGGGATAAAAAGTATCCTATGTATTATTCCATACCATATGTCAGCCAGATCAGTTTGCGTCATTAGAGCGTGATTGAGTAAAAACATCCAAATATGTTCACAAACTTTTGACATTAAAATTTATAAGAATACTAGATGATGATACCCGCAGCTCCGCCCGCGGTAATTCGTATACCGTTCCCGCTTCCCGAGGGAACGTTTCCCGGGATGAAGCCTGGATGAATGCCTATGTGTTATTCCAAACTATAAGCTATCTCTGTACCAAATCCGTTTAGCCGATAGAGCGTGATTGAGTAACAAAAATCCAAACGTCTAAACATCCAAACATACACATTTATAATATTATATAGTAGGAAATAGGATTTATATTAATATTGTAATATTTCTCCCAGGTGGGCCCCACAGCCATACAAATAACGTCAGCGGAGAAAAGCAAAGTGCTCGGCCATTCGGTGCTACTAAACGATGTGTACTACGCGTCGGAAATCGATGAGGTATATTACACAATGTAGTGCGGATTTTAGCCCGCGGACTCAGTGTTCTGTAAACGATCACTGCAGTAAGGCCACAAATTAGAGATAGTAGAGATGGAAACCTACATACTAAATACGCTGAGGCTACGCACACATAGACAACTCATTCACAGACACTACGCACACATAGACAACTCATTCACAGACACTACGCACACATAGACAACTCATTCACAGACACTACGCACACATAGACAACTCATTCACAGACACTACGCACACATAGACAACTCATTCACAGACACTACGCACACATAGACAACTCATTCACAGACACTACGCACACATAGACAACTCATTCACAGACACTACGCACACATAGACAACTCATTCACAGACACTACGCACACATAGACAACTCATTCACAGACACTACGCACACATAGACAACTCATTCACAGACACAACGCACACATAGACAACTCATTCACAGACACTACGCACTCATAGACAACTCATTCACAGACACTACGCACACATAGACAACTCATTCACAGACACTACGCACACATAGACAACTCATTCACAGACACTACGCACACATAGACAACTCATTCACAGACACTACGCACACATAGACAACTCATTCACAGACACTACGCACACATAGACAACTCATTCACAGACAATACGCACACATAGACATCTCATTCACAGACACGAGGTCAGGTCTCAACCGAATTTTCGATACTGATTTGTGCGCAAGTGTGTGTAGCAGAGGGTAGGTGTGAAAAAAAAAGTACATACATGAGTTTTCCATCTGTACTATCTCTAATTTGTGGTAAGGCTATGGTCTCCTATTAAAAGCTATACGCGGCGCCCTACTTCAGCGTCAATGTTCCGATCGACGTCTGAACGCCAGACACTGCGTTGGCGGTCAATACAATAAACAACGACGGCGACGTCTCGTCCATAGCAGTAGTTGTCAAATATTTCTTTATTGAATTTTGACATTTTGTCTTGACGCTGACGCTGCAATTGTTCGAAATAACTAGAGACGCGACGCACAGCATTCGAATGACAGCTACGTCATCCTCACGCCACCGTCAGCGCGTGAAACAGACCACATCAGTACATTTCCATAGTAACCATAGTGACGCGACGTTCGGCATGACGTTGCACGCAGCCTTTGGCGTTTATAGGAGACCATAGCCTAAGCAACTTTCATTTTGGCCAGTCCTTGATTTTTTCTGTGCTTCGGAAGTCACTTTAAGCCGTTGGTTCCGGTTGCCAGTAAAATGGCGTTAATTATGAACTGTATTTTCTATAAAAACGCATGCCAGAGCCGCGTTAGATCTTTTTTTAGTAGGTATATATTAGATTTCTATTGTCAACTGTCTATCTAACTATCTAGGTTTACAGCCTAGTCAAAGACGGACATCTGCCGTTTCTACCATGTTTAATCTGTGCATTTTATAGTTGTTTACTAGTAGGCGCTTAGCGGTGTTCTGAATCCCGCTAGTGTTGTTGGTACAAATTGTATATAAGGTCTCTTGTGTGTTGCTACACAAATATACAGAAACTTACCACCGAACAATTGTCGTATTATTACTAAACCAAGTGTTCTCAGGTGGTTACTTTTTGGACATCTGTTCATGGTCCTTTGAGCCGGATGGACATCTGTTCATGGCCCTTTGAGCCGGATGGACATCTGTTTAACCATGTGGGTTTACCTACCCTAAACAGTAAGGCGTGATAAAGTAACAAACATCTTCAAAAAGTTGAAGAGAAGGCTTCCGTATAACAAACGTGATATTTTGCCGTGTTTTGCTACGGAACCCTCTGTGCGCGAGTCCGACTTGGTGTTTCAAATGTTTGTGTGATTTAAATGATTTTCATGAGTTTACCTACGTGTATGTATTTAGAATTATATAAGTATGTCTATCAGTCATCTATTTGACTGCCTCTGTGGCGTAGCCGGTAGTGATACCGCTTGCGGAGCTGGAGGTCCTGGGTTCGATTCCTGGGTCGGTCCAAATATTTGTGTGAACCACAAATGTTTGTTTCGGAGTTTGGGTGTTTTCTATGTATAATATGTATGTATCTAGAAATATACAAGTTAGTCCAGTCATTACGTCGTAAAAATCGGGTTAGAAATGCAAATGAACCGAGAAAGCCAAATTTTGGATATTACGTGAGGAGGGGCTAGAAAAGCTTAAGTTCAAATTGTCGACCAAAATAACCTAGTGGGTTTTCCGCCATCTTGAAAAAAGTGTTAAATTCAGTTTTTTCATCATAACTCGGTTCCCCGTTGAGATACGAAAATTTTCTAGCCCCTTTTCACGTAATATCCAAAATTTGGCTTTCTCGGTTCATTTGCATTTCCAAATGTATATAATGACTGGACTAAAGGATCTATATCAGTCGTCTAGATCTCATAGCACAAATGCTTATATTAGCTTAATTTGGGCTAGATGATGTTGTGTGAGAATGTCCACAAAATATTTATTATTATTTATATCCCATAGCACAAGTTTATATTAGCTTTATTTGGGCTAAATAATGTTTTGTGTCTACGAATATTAATTTATTTAGTTATTCAGTAAACTAATTGTTTTATCAAAAATTATTTCTATACGATGTTTTAGCTTTAATATTATCTATTGTTAGCAGGTGTGTCTGGTTGACGACAACCAGTTTTCACTGTCAATAGTGAACGAACCGACTCCTCTAAGCTTTATACATAACGATTGCGATAACATCGTGCAGTCGATCATACATATTAGGAATCGATGGGAGCTTAGCCAGCCAGTAAGTATTTTGAAATAAGTTTAAGTATATGAAATGTAGTAAATACGCGAAATTTTGTTCCCGTTCCCATGGGAACTTGGATTAAAAGTAGCCTATGAGTTATTCCCGACTATATTCTATCTCTGTATTAAATTTCAGCATGATCCGATCAGCCGTTTGAGATTTAAGAGTAACGAACATTCAGACATCTAGACATCCAAACTTCTACACTCACAAACTTTCACATTTACAATATTTGTTAGATTTCACCCGCTTAGTTCCCGTTCCCGTGGGAATACGGAAACCAGGCGGATACCAGGAGATATAGCTTCCCAACAATGAAAGTATTTTTCAAATAGTTCACTCGTTTCGGATAAACGGCAAAGATTTTATTTATTATATTCAACTCAATTAAACAATCAAATCTTTCCTGAGGGGCGTCGCGTCGTAATAAAACGACCGAGTCCTAAGGGCATCGCACTACAAATAAGTTTGAGAAGCCCTGGTTTAAACTATAGTGGTAGTTTATACGATTCGATGAAGTTTTGTGTTCGAAAACCGGTTTGAAACAAATATTTGTGTGATTTATGTATGTTTTTTGAAAAGTTAAGGGGCGTGTACACGAGCGAGAGAATCGTTACGATATTATTGCCATGTTACGTAATTCCATACGTTCTTTCTTATAGACAGTGTTAGAAATACGTGGTACGAATACAATATGTGGCCTACCGCATAGAGTTTTATAAGTATCTTTATTGACAAATACCTAATTATCAAAAAAAAGCGCTCGTGGCGCCGCGATCTCTGTGTTCTGTAAACGAACACTATAGTAAGTAACATTTGCTATGGCTGGTTATGGATGGATGACCACTTTGTGGCATTTATTTGCGAGCATTTCCGTGCTTCGTAAAGCACGTTAAGCCGTTGGTTCCGGTTGACAGTAAAATGGCAGTCGTTAAACTAACACGGCTTGAAAAATTTCAACAGCGGGAAGTCACAACCTGCGCCTGGCCATATCAACACTACAACACAACTCAGCACCTATACAATTACTCAAAGTGAAATGTGGCCATATTATGCCTCTGCCTACCCGTTCGGGGATAAAAGGCGTGATTATATGTTTGTATCATAAAAAGATTGGTATTTATCCTTAGTGCAGCTATATAGCTTAACTTAATACATATTGATACTTTAATAGTCATAAATATATATGCCACTTAACATTCTCGGGTTTAAACCCTGGTTCACTACATTCTTTTCATACTACTGAGGTGGCAGACAAGCTTATGACCCGCCTGATGGAAAGGGTCTCCCTTTTGATTATTAAGTTAGTAACGGAGTTTGAGTGTTATCATTTCCTAAGAACATTCCCAAAACTATTTACTTTTCAAACAGGATCAAGTGACGGTTCACCAAAAGATCCGTCCTAAAGACGTGCCAGGCACTTTGCTGAACATGGCTCTTCTGAACCTGGGCTCTTGCGACCCCAACCTCAGGACCGCGGCCTACAACCAGCTGTGTGCGCTCACTGCCACCTTCCACCTCAAGATTGAGGGCCAGCTGCTGGAGACGTCAGGTAAAGTAGCTAACAGTGCATCAGAACTGGTCGCTACGATGCCACAGACAGATACACAAATACATAGATATATAGGTCAATAATCCATACACAGATATAGCTTGGCAAAAAAGTCTAGAAATGGAACTAATATTTTGCTGACTGGCTACATAGGCAAAAAGCTGCCAATAACGTCACATATGTCTGTCAGTCAATGACGTAATACAATTTGATTGGTGGGTTTTATTGACGGTTGTTGACAACTGGATACTGATTGGTGGTTCTTTTTAACGGGTTGCCATATGAACAGCACAGTGGCTCCTCCATTATTTTCTTAACTTTTTTGCCAAGCTGTACAAAAGTATAACACTTCTTACATACACATGTATATCTTGTAAATATCCCCCTGTACCGTTGCACCGCCTATTAAATTCTCGGATCGGTCAGACCGTTTGTCAGCTACGCGTTTATGTGCCATTGCTCCTCTCCTAATTGAGCTGTACAAATCCGTATCAATATTCCGGATCGTTCAAACCGTTTGGGAGCATATGTGTAACAAATTATGTGACCCAACTCTAGTCGCTACGATGCCACAGACAGACACACAGATACACACATGCACAGATACACAGGTCAAACTTATAACACCCGTCGTTTTTTTGTCGGAACTAAACTAGTTGAGTATATCTTGTGAATATCCTGTGCCTTTGTACCGCCGTGTTAAATTCCTGCATTGGTTAAACCGTTTAGGAGCTACGCCTGTAAATTTATGTGCCATTGCACCTCTCTTAATTGACCTGAATAAGTCCATATCAATTTCTCGGATCAGTTAGACCGTTTTTAGACACGCGTCTAAACAATTGAACCACGCACAGTATTTGAGACCGTATCAAGTTCCCGTATCGGTCTAACCTTTTTGGAGCTGAGCTATAAGCTCAAAAAACAGAATCTAAATCGGTTCATTCGTTTGGGAGCTACGATGCCACAGACAGACTTACAAACACACACACACACACACACACACACACGTCAAACTTATAACACCCCGTTCGGGTTTCCGTCGGGGGTTAAAAAATAAATTCGATACAATAAATTTGAATATAGTAAACCAAATTTTTAGTTATCTAATGCCCATATCACAAGCAAGTTAATCCTACTTACTTTCGGATCAAATGTCGCCAAAAAAAAATTAATTATAATACTTTATTCTTAACAGGCCTATGTATCCCGTCCAACAACACAATATTCATCAAGTCCGTGAGTGAGAAATTGGCACACAACGAACCACATCTAACATTGGAGTTTTTGGAAGAGTGTATACAGGTAGGTTTCTAGTATTTTTGTTCCGAAGTCCTCTAAGCTGTGATTTTATTCTTCAAAGTAGATATTTAGATGCTATACTTGAGACCTTCGAGCTTAGATCAAGTATAACTAGATGTAATATCGACGCGAGAAATCCGGCACCTATAGAAGACGGCTCACTACATCCTTGTTTGAACTGGCAACAATGGGCCGACATTGAATAATACAAACGTATGAAACAAAACGACTTAACTGATATATCAGTGGCATGGTATTTTATGCTTACGTATAATAACTTTAAGGTACATTTTACGTTAAATGTGATGCAGTCTTGGATTATTTATTTACGATTGCATATAAATAGAATATAGGTTTAACTACGTATCGACTTGGGACACTTTTTAACTTTCATTTTGTTCGCGACCCATAATCTATGTTATACTTGATATGACTAAGCCTTCGAGGCCCAAATCATTCTCACCTGCAAAAGTTGTAACTAACGGACGAGCGAGTGGTGAAACCCTCAACGTGAAAAAAGTCCTCTCGAACTCAAGTAAACTTTGTGCCAACTCGTCTGGTCAGAAGAAAGTTGCCGCGAGTTTTTATTGCCAGGTTCTTTTCTCACAGGCTCTATATAAGGCTGTGAAGGTTACTGCCAGATTTGGTAGTAAAAATCTGGCAGTAAATGTAGAAGCAATAATTTTGACGTTCATAAGTGTTACTTTGCGACCTCAATAAAGTAATGTTTCATTGGAGTGGTAAGGCCAATCACCTTCCCCAAATGGTTTCATAATGTGTGTTATGGAGAAATTTAAAATACTGTCTACATTCAGCGTAAGGGTACTTTCAAATTAGAGGCCCGAGGAAGCGCCGCAGTGGCGCCACAGTGACTTCCTCGCGCTTCTAATTTGAAGGTGCCCTAAGACTGCGATAGCTTTATTTGATTGATAAGTTGGAATCCAGAAAGTTCACTATTCCTTGGCACTTTTGGGCCAAACTATCATCAGATTTATGTAGGACTGGGAAACCCGACCTACAAAAGTTTCCTTCCAGCTTTGGCAAGCGACCAGTATTCACGACTTCTAAAAGGGTAGTCTGCTAAATGCTCATCAATTCTGCTGACGAAATCTTACTTTGCCCTGGCAACTGCTCTTTTGCTTGCCCTCGAGGCAGCATTTAGTTTGCGTTTCACTTCAGAGACGTTAGGATTTGAATTTAAGAGTCCATATGACACCAAATAGACTATTACTTTGATTTAGATCTCAGGACTCGTGAGGTCTGCTGAATTCAAATTTGAACACAGACAACTTCAGTTCATGAACTAAAATGCTTTAGGCTCGAAACACGATTACTGATAAAATCCTCGATAGATTTTTGTGTTGAAAATACCTCGATTTCGTGAAATTTTAAGCTAGATCTCGTATGTTATAAGTTGTTTTTATAATATAAAATATCTATAAGAAAGACAATAGTAAAATCTTCATTTGCACTCGAACATTTTTTTTTCATATTGGTTATAGTTTTTTTTTAATTAATTTATTTCGTTAAAAGCGCACAAAAACCGATCGCATCTCTCTCTTTCTTGCACGCTAAAATGTATATCTTCTATCTTCTTTTAACAATTTGGCGTCTGGTAGGCTCTTAACGAGGGAAAAAAATCTTAATACCGCTTCTTGATTCAAAATTCCGTTCAATAAGTCATCTAAAACTATCTTCCACAAGTGAGGAGAGGCTTCCCTGATCCGACCATTTCAATTATGTGATACCATAGTGATGAAAGAATGTTTTTCCCAGGGTTTCCGAGGATCGTCCATAGAACTAAAGCACTTGTGTTTGGAATACATGACACCGTGGCTGGCTAACTTAACCAGGTAATGCTTAATTTATTTCTTTCCTAATTTAGATTTGAAAAGTTTCCGACTAATATTCAGAATTATATGAAAAAATTATCGATCCTGAGCAGGACTAGAACCTGCGTCTTCTGGCAAATAGGCGAGATGCCTTAACCACTAGACACTACTCTTAGGCTGGATTCGCCCAAAATCGGAGTAAAGGATGAGTCACGCTACACCGTACCGGGTCCGAGCCGAGTGTCGGCCGTAGCACGGTCAACTAAATGTTACATATATTTTATATGAACACGCTCACGCCATACCGAGCGGCAACCGAGTGACGGCCGAGCAACGGACAACGGCAACGCTGGGAAATAACTCGGTCCCGCCTCGGCTCGGACCCGGCACGGTTTAGCGTGAGTCATCCTTAAGGCTATACTAGGGAATAGCTCGTACTTATATTAAAAGTAAAGTGAAAGTGAAGTCACTATCAACAACTAACAAGCACAACGTAACTATAGTAACCCATGTCCCCTAATGAAGTACTCTATCCTGTATGGTTACCATAGTTACGTTATGCTAATAGTTGTTGGTAAAATAGAAAGTCACTTTACTTTTAGAAGAGGTATAAGTTATTTTGCAGTATAGTCTTACTCCGACTTTGGTCGAATCCAGCCTTAATCGACTAATTATTTTACCTCATACGTCTTGAGGCGACGTAGACGAATGTGAAATAGACATATTTTTCCACAGATTCTGTAAACCGTCCGAAGAATCCCGAAGACAGAAGCAGGTCGCCCAAATATTGGAGAAACTGATAACCTTGACCATCGAAGAGACAGAGATGTATCCATCAGTGCAAGCCAAGATCTGGGGCTCCATAGGGCAGGTGCCCGAGCTCATAGACATGGTGCTGGACAGCTTTATACAGCGGAGTGTCGAGTCAGGTGGGTTGTACTGTGAGTGGCAGAGAGAGAGAGAGAGAGAGAAGAAAAGAGAGAGAGCGCACGTGTCTCCTTCCGACTGCGACCTCGGGCTCTTCAAGACCTGACTGCCACTGGCATTAGTCTCGTGGATTGTGACAGTGGTCCGCAATTCTGTTGATGTTTTTCTATTTAGCAGATGGCGAAATTTGGACAAAAAGGGAAAAGAATATAGCTTGATCTCTATGACAGTTCTACAAACGTAAACAAGAATAGACTTTATGTCAACGGCATTAAGCTTCTGTGGTTGAAATGCAGAGAGTGAGACCACGGAGGTGCAAACTGTAAATAACAACTGTATGCCTTTGAAATAAAAGTCAATTTTCTTTACGTTAATATAACTGTCACAGAGATCAAGCTATATTTTACAGAGTATAGAACTGATAGTCTTAGTGCTGTATAGTTAGATACAACCATTAATGTACACTTATTGTTAATTAAATCGTAAAGAAACCACAGTCTGTTGTTGAACTAGCTCTTTTTGTACTGCATATTATTTTATAAGATATATCTGATAGTGGTGGGCCTGGTAATCCGTGTGACAGGGTTTCCTAGTGCGGATACCAGTCTCCCACAAAGGATTGTTATTGTGCATTATTTTGTATAACTTTAGACTAATTGTACCTTTGTGGAAGAGAAATAAACATTTATATTATTATTTCCTTTATTTACAATTTTAAAACATATTAATTTAAATTTTTAAATACATTATATATAAAAATATATTTAAAAATATATTTAAAAATATAAAAAAAATAGTGTCCCACCGGCATCGGGTACAGGGACCAAGCTACCGGTGGTTAGGGCTGCAGAGACAGGAACCTCCTCACAATACGTGCAGTGTCTAAGAGAACTGCCTTTTGCATCTGGCCCTTGACCCAACTACCTAACCCGAGCCTCTTTAGGTGTTGATCGAGGCTCTTGGCAATCAGACCATGTGCTGATAGGACTATCGGAACAATAACCGCTGAATCCACATCCCACATGTCGACAATCTCGTGAGCCAAATCCAAATATTTTATTTGTTTTTCTTTTTCTGCTTTCACGAGATTTTCGTCATGTGGGACGGTAATATCAACGATTATTGCGAGGCGCTCTGATCGATCTATTACCACTATATCAGGCTTATTGGCTACAATAGTCCTGTCCGTGATAATAGACCGATCCCAATACAATGTGCCATGACCATTTTCGAGAACTGGGTCGGGCACATACCTGTAATACGGTACCTCTGCATCCACAAGTTTATATTTTAGGGCAAGTTGCTGATGGACAATCCTGGCCACTTGGTTGTGTCTATGCAAATACTCACCGTTGGCAAGACGAGGACAACCAGAAATTATATGTCTGAGAGATTCACCCGGTCGGTGGCATGCCCGAGATATGTCAACCGTACCATCTCTCAAAATATACTTCCGATAGTTATTCGTCATAACAACTTCGTCAGTAATTGCACAGACAAAACCTTCGGTTTCTCCAAAAAGATCACCAAAACGTAGCCAGGATACTGATGCTAATAAATCTACATCGGACCCATGTAAGGCCCGATAGAATCGTCCATGCAGCTCTTTGCCCTTATATTATTATTATTATTATAGTTACATAGGAGAGTCCGATAAATATCGTGGGATATTTTCTTACACATTGCCATTACTAAACTCTCAAAATATCATATTTTTCTAAATATACTTCTAAATGATCCCACAGAAAATATCATATTTTTTTTAAATACACTTCTAAATGATCCCACAGACATTAGAAGCGTGTATGAGCTCCTTAAACCGCTCAAGAATCTTTCGCTTATTCCCAAGTTCTATTCCAGGTCTCGGGTCTCCTATGATAGAGATAATGGCTGACACAGCGGTCGCGTTGGCCTCTGCGAATGTACAGCTGGTGTCGAAGAAAATAATCGGCAGAATGTGTAGGGTGAGTTGTTATTTAGACGAGGGACTAGGGATTATAGCTTTTATATCTACTTCTTTAAGGTGCTATTCTGATTGATCGTAAGTGTACACTAAGAGCGTTTTCACATTAACCGATTCGATATCGGACAAGTAAAATGTTTGATAATGTACCTGTCTTTCATATTATACTAGCTGTTCCCCGGAGCTTCGTCCGCGTAGAAGTCGTTATCGCGTAAAACCATTACCCTCCATTTGTGCAGTCAGTTATAAAGTAGTCTATGTCCTTCCCTTGGACTCAAACTGTCTCTATACCAAATTTCATCAAAATCGGTTCAGCAGTTTAGGTGTGAAAACGTAACAGACAGAATTCCTGCGCCCGGGTCGGCAGCGCGTGTGTAGCGCCTCTGGTGTTGCAAACGTCTATAGGCTACGGTTACCAACCTTCCGGTGGGCCATAAGCTTGTCTGCCACCTAAGTAGTATAAACAAAAAAAATTGCGTGTACTTAGTGTACACACGTAAGAAGTGAAACTTCTTCATAAACTTAATTTTCACCTCACCTTAAATTAAGTCAAAAAGTACAAAAGTACAAAAGTCCAAAAGTCCAAAAGTCCAAAAGTCCAAAAGTCCAAAAGTCCAAAAGTCCGAAGTCCAAAGTCCAAAAGTCCCAAAGTCCCAAGGTCTCAAGGTCCCAAAGTTCTAAAGTCCCAAAGTCCCAAAGGCCAAAAGTCCAAAAGTCCCAAAGTCCCAAAGACCCAAAGTACCAAGGTCCCAAAGTCCCAAAGTCCCAAAGTCCCATAGTCCCAAAGTCCCAAAGTCCCAAAGTCTAAAAGTCCAAAACTCCAAAAGTCCAAGAGTCCCAAAGTCCCAAAGGCCAAAAGTTCAAAAGTCCCAAAGTCCAAAAGTCCCAAAGTCCCAAAGTCCCAAAGTCTAAAAGTCTAAAAGTCCAAAACTCCAAAAGTCCAAAAGTCCAAAAGTCCAAAAGTCCCAAAGTCCCAAAGTTCCAAAGTCCCAAAGACCCAAAGTACCAAGGTCCCATCCAAAAGTTCAAAAGTCCATAAGTCCAAAAGTCCAAAAGTTCAAAAGTTCAAAAGTTCAAAGTTCAAAAGTTCAAAAGTCCCAAAGTCTCAAAGTTCCAAAGTCCCAAAGACCCAAAGTACCAATGTCCCATCCAAAAGTCCAAAAGTCCAAAAGCCCAAAAGTCCAAAAGTCCAAAAACCCTTAAATGACATGCTATCCCTGGATAAAGTACTCTTAATTGGAATCCACCGTGGTGGGGAACAGAACAAAGATGGCGCGTAACCAAAAATCGTGACGTGACGTGACGCAAATTTTTTTCCAACGCCGATAAAGAAGTTTCACTTCAAAATTCACGCACTTAACGGACAGACTATGGACACGTCTACACTCGCCCATGACCCTCGTACGACTGACGTCCGACGTGGTGCGAGCGAGACAGTGCTGTCTGTATGAGCGGAACGGTGAACACACATACAATATTGTATTGTCTGTGGCGGACGCATACACTTCAATATTGTTCAAACCGATATCTTAGCCGACACCCGATATGTTGGCGGTATGCCCGTGTGCTGTTGGACGACAATATTTGTATGTGTGCTATTACCTCAACGTATATGTAAATTGTCACTGTGTGCACAGACAAAACGGCAGATCATGGGGGTCAGCTATCGTCATGCGATGTTCGATATGAGATCGGATAATGTGAAAGCGCTCTAACTGTCAACTGCATGTATTTTTAGATTGCGTAATCTATCTTCCGAGATTGTAATTTGCCTGATGAATGTTGTATAGCAAAATGAAGGTATCCAATTTTGATCAGAATTCCTGGTTCAGCTTTTTCATTTACTTCTCAATGAATATATGAGAATCATCAAATCAAAATAATCTGCTACCTTTGTTAGTAACGCAATCGAGAATTTGTGTAAAATAAATGTTATATGTCAATAAAAAAACCGGACTGGTAATTCTGCTGTAAATTAAAATATTAAAATGTGAAAGTTTTTGAATAGGTTTGGATGTTTATTATTCAATCAAGTTTGAACGGATCTGGCTGAACTTTTGTACAAAGGGAGATTATAGGCTACTTTTTCTACCAAATTTCTCATGGGCAGAGTTGCGGGCACGATCTAGTATAGTTCATAAGTTAGGGGCAACCGCTTACAGTAGGCGCAAACTGGGCGACATGTCATGTCACCCAGTGTGCGTCTGCATCGGGCGACATGTCGCCACGACTGTCGCCGGCGCCGACGAAATGTGAAAAAGCTGTCGCGACTCGCCTGGCTTGTCGCCGATTCGCAGCGACACGTCACCCTGTGTGCGGAGCTTAAAACAAAATGTATGTTATTTGGCGACCGCAGCTTATCGCTGCGACATGTCGCCCAGTGTGAGCTTCCTGTTAGTGTCGTGAATTATTCTATAAATAGTTCCAAAAGTATACAGTTTGGCAAAAAAGTGTAGCAAATAATGAAGACGCTAATGTGCTGTTCATATGTCAACCTGTTAGAAAGAACCATATTTATTTTACGGTAAAATGTATTACACAAATTGTGGAACTTTTTTTTTTTTTTTTTTTATACTCAGCACGCCAAATTGACGTCGCCACCAGCCTGATAGAAAGCCGTGGCGCATATAGCGATTGAGGGCCACTTCTGACAGTGGTCCTCAAGTTGGCGGCCCCAACATGTGCCTCTTCACGCTCCTCTTAAAGAACCCGGGATTGTAAGATGAGGGAAACACGTGTGCGGGCAGGTCGTTCCAAGTTTTTACAGTTCGACAGAGGAACGATCTTTTGAAACGCTCAGTTCTGGCGACGATTCTCTCCACTGTGTATGAGTGGCATCTCTGCCCGGCACGCGTTGTTCGGGATCGGAAAGGAGAGCGAGGGATCAGGTTAAAGAGCTATTTATAAACTGGCATATAAAATGTTGCCGAATAAAAAAATATTAAATCGTTTCTAGACTTTTTGCCAAGCTGTATATATTTGTATTTGTGTGTGTATATTTGATCTATGTGATGTTCTCTCACAGGCCCTTTCCAAACTGCCCAATAATATCCTGGGTCCTGTTACCCCGGCCACAGTGAGTTTATACATTGATTTTACTTTTTAATTTTTGGTTATTATTGGTTTTTTTTTTCAACTCTCGACATAGGCTGTGTTCATTTGCCTTCCTGCATGATCACCCTAAGCTATAATGCATCATCTAAGCTTTTTGGTTACTGCATACCTAGTCTATATTATAAAAAAAAACATTTTTTAATAAATTATCATTTATTATGATAGGACCCAATCCATCATCACCTGCATTTAGTGCACTTGCTATTTAACGGATAACATCGATTCGAAAATAAGAAAAATCGAAACAAAATGTTACTCTTCTCTCCTCTCCATTTCTTTCTCTTTTCCTCCCTCTCCCGCTTCTTTACCGTATCTCCTCCCTCCCTTTTTTTTTTCCAATCACCACCCCCTCTCATGTTGTCATATAAGAAACTGTTATATTGCAACAAACCATAGACAGGTAAATATATGTTCTAATATCTGGTTAATTTGATGTGGGAAGATTTTTTAAGCTATTGCATAGCTTCTATCGCGGGCTTTGAGCGTGGAGACCGAATCCAGAAATTCCGTCACGAAAAAAGCCTAACACTCGGCTATTATCAGCCACGCTCGGTCACGCTCGTACATCTCGCACTTCATTTTTTTTTGTTTACGTCAATTATGCACTCTACAGTCGTTATATATTAAGTCATCAAATAATTCAAAAAGGGTATTTTTAAATGCACCTCTGTTTAATTTTTCTGCACACTAGGTGACTACTAATTTACTGAATGCAAACCAGAAAATTAAAAGTTGTGCAAAAAAACCAATTGATTAACTAAACATGTCCTAATTAAAAAACTTAAATATTACTCAGAACGAGATGACCTTTTTAATCGAACTCACATCAAAAATGTGGTTCGTACATCGAATATATGATTTGTGAAACAGAAATACAAATTGCATATCAAAAATACTAACTTGCACTCTAAATAGTACTATCTTCTAACGGAATAGATTAGGTTAGGTTAGACTTTTATTTTTTTGATCAATAAAATTTAGTTTTGTAGAGGCGACTGATTAAATTGAGGTTTTACTTAGAATAAGCGATGTTCCTAAAAGTAAATTAGGCGATAGATTTCTCTAAAAAAGTTTTAATATTTTAGTTGAACAATAGAATTTTTAGATATACTATTCTGATAATAGTTATTTGTTCAGTAAAACAGTTCTGCAAATACCATTAAACAGTATAATGAATTTGGTTTATTTAGTGTGCATAATTAGTGTGCAAGTCAGTATTTTTGGTTTAACTTTGAAATATTTTGTTCGGAAAAAGGAAATAAACAGATATCGATTTAAATACATGCCAAATAAAAAGTGACGATTGTACCCAGAATCGATCTTGCACCTTCTGCAAACCGATCCGCGTCTTAACCACTCGACCAAAGTTGAATTACGAGTACTGGTCGAATTTAGAGTTCTTAATGTGAAAACAATTTCGATGCTCCGATTGAAATGCGTCATAGATAAGAATATTGACAGCACTTTGCAAATCACCCACTACTTTTAATTCACAATTTTTCACAACGGACACGCAACGGTAATGTTTATGTAAAATAACGATACGAATCTATAAGGGTTCCGTTTTTTGCCATTCGGCTACGAAACCCTAAAAATGCTATGCAATAGCTTTACCGTGGCAGTCCCCGAGTGCCACACGTCTTTTTTTTCATACTCATTAATAACATTTTTAATTACAACATCATTTCTTAAAAACATTTTTGACATTTATCATCATTCCTAAATAAATTTTTTCTCTTAAATAACATTCTATCTTCTTCTCAATTTACTGAAAGCAATCTATTATTTTTTTTAGTTTGAATCATTTATTTCGAGTAAAGATTATTTTCTTAATTTAATTTGCTGTTTTTTATGTTTTTTGAAGCAACATAATAATTGGCCGCAACGTCATCCAAAATTCCAAATTCCTTCAATGTTATAGTTAGCAATATACAATTAATTATTGTTTTGTGTCATATATTAAATTATATTATATTTTATAATTTATTATATTTTCTTCAGTAGAAATAAGTTCAAAATTGTGCCAGTCGTTAACAAAGACTTGTGTTATGAAATATATTATTGCATATACCTACACGAAATGTCAGAATTTATTGGTTGAAATTTGTCGTCGTCTTGAAGTGAAAGATTTTGCATTGACATATTTATATTATCGGAATAGATTCAAATCATGAATTTATAAATTACACCTATATAATTTATATCGTTTGGAAAATAAATTGTCATTAATTTAAAAATAAATAAAGTACTTAATAATAATTTTGACTCAGTCGATAATAAATATTGACTTAATGTTGCGTTAGACCCGGTCTTTGGCCCGTATTCGGGTGCGCAAAGGCATTGGCCGAATTCGGACACCCAAAGCATTATTTACACGGACAAACGACTATGCGTCCTCGAAGTACTGCTTGAAAATCAAAATGAAAACGGGGTCGGGTTACCGAAACGAAAGCTTCTCGAATACGGGTGTACTCCGTCCATTCACATTTAGTAGTTTGTACGAATTTCATTTGCAAACGTATTCGGACTTATAACTAAAGGCAATTGTGCCATAAAACGCCTATTCAATTTTTTTTCAAATTCGAACTTTCATCCCGAAAATAATTCACTGCAAAACGACTAATTTCACATAGTATATATTATTATGTATATAATGTAGGTATATGCCAATACATATGTTTCATAACCCAGCCTGAATTCATTTAAAAATATAACATTCATTGTGACAAATATATTTTAGGTGGTAGACAAGACCTGTCACTCCCCAACAGCCATGCTGGAACAACATATGATGTGGGATGACATAGCTATCTTGGCTAGATACCTGGTAAGTTCTTCCAAAGATAATATAGTAGTATTATATACAGATAGGCAACTAGGTATACCTGACTCCCACTGAGCAAACTTCCCCACCCCAGCGGCCAGAGTATTAGTTCTTAACTAGCAGAGTAGCTGCTGACGAAGAATTTGGTCAACGAATTCTGATGTATGTAAAAGGATAGTTCTTACAGATTTTTTGTGCCAATATTATTGGGGATATGTCCCCAGCTAGCGCAGCTCTGACGCTTAGAACTTTTTACAACATCTTAGTTTACAACATCTTAGTTTGTAAATACAACTTTATGTCATACGCGTAAGGTTGAATTTATAAAAAAATACTTTTACGTCATTACTTTAATTGCGTATGTATAACTGGTGACACTTTTAGGTGTTCTTTTGGTTTGGAATAGCGCATCTAGGTATTTTCGTAGATCAATATTTGAATCACAGAAACTTTGTCTTCTGTGAGGGTATAAGAATTGTCGTTCTACGTCTGAAACGTCTGAATTAGTTGCTTTGCGTTAGGTGAAAATGATGTGGTTGAAAGGTGATGTGGTAGACAGTTCTAAAACTGCCTCTAGCGTTAATCAAAGTGAAGCTCAAACTATAAACTGAAGAGTTTATGACATGTGCGACTGTAAAGTGCACCCTGTGGAATAACAAGGACACGACTTTAGGATTTGAGGATTCGGATAGACTGCAGTCAAGATTATGTACTCTTTAGATGTAATAGATATGAAGATGATCAAATGAGTCATCATATCAGTTTAACGAAATGGTATCAAATACAATTGATGAAGTGTGTGTAAAAGACACATTTGCTGTAAGAGTACTTATTTTTATTCAGTGTGAAAACTTTAATAGCGTGATACAGAGTTTTTCGTGTCTTAGTTGTTCGTAAATAGATGGCGCTATCCCGCAATTTGAGTTTTAATTTTTTTATTTATGCTCGTCATTGACATCGTACACTCGCTGTGTACATACACTGCGTCCAGTCTTTACTCGTGTCTCTTACTTTACACAGCTGATGTTATCATTCAACAACTGCCTGGACGTGGCCCGCCACCTGCCGTACCTGTTCCACACGGTCACGTTCCTGGTGTGCTCCGGGACGGTCTCCATGAGAGCCGCCACGCATGGCCTCGTCATCAACATCATACACTCGCTGTGTACTTGCACTACGCCCAGCTTTTCTGGTAAGTTTTTTTGAGTTTTTACATTATCAATAAATGATTTTATTTTTGGATCCATCAGGGCACCAATTCTCGCTTTCTTTTCGTCTTACCCCACGTTTACAAAGTTAGCATGATTATTAAATATGTATATTTCTTTCAGAGGATACCCAACGCGTGCTAAGGTTATCCCTTGACGAGTTTGCGCTCCCAAAGTTCTACCAGATGTTCGGCATCTCGAAGGTCAAATCGGCGGCTGTGACCGCGTTCAGGAGTTCTTATACCAGACATAGTACTGATTGGTGAGTAAACGATCACCTAAATAAATATTATTGTGAATAAAAAATATTTTCAAAAGATGTCAACAAACTACATGACCGATGAAATATCACAGCCCATAGTCCGTATGCCACTTCCATTACATTTTATACCACAAAGGTGGCAGACTTTTACAATTCTCCCGGTGGAAAGTGGTCACATTCAACATCAATGGTGCTAAATTCGCACTGTCGAAAGTAAAAATGTTCTAAGAGCATTTCCTTTTATATAAATAGTCGTGAAAACTTCATGCGAAAACTGTTAAGTACTTAATTTTAAGGTGGTGCATCACACCACTTGCTTATGAGACTGATTTAGGTCCTAAAAGCATGTCACTATTATTATCTGAGAAATTCATAAACCAAGCAAATATAATTCTGCCACAGCTACATGCGATGCACAGAACACTGCACCGGCTCATGCAACGAGGATATGGAGGAAACCCGTGGACCTTCAGGACCCGAGGGTTCAGGAGTCATCAGCTCGCAGTCAGACCGGGAGAGACTACCGCTGCAGTCGTTGGAGATCATAGCGGACGCGCTGCTGGAGATCATGGAGGCTTGCATGAGGGATATACCGGACTGTGACTGGCTCAATACTTGGTGAGTGATTCTCCTCTCTCTCTCTCTCTTTCTTTCTCTCCCCCACCTCTACCTATCTGACTCCACTCCATATCGGGGTATTCCTTATAACCAAAACACTGTAAAAAAAATGAAATCCGTCTATAATCGACGAAAATATCGGTTCAAATCGGTCCAGTAGTTTCGGAGCCCATTTGATGCAAAGAAACAATCAAATCTTTCCTCTTTATAATATTAGTATAGACTAGCTGACTTACGCAACTTTGTTTGTGAGAGAGAGGTTTATTAATACCATGATTCACATCGCGTGTAGTCCCGTCAAGTACGTTAAATATTCACGGTTATGTTACATTAAATATTCGTTCTAATACCAAAGTACGTTAGGTTTAACGAATATATATTTATTTGTGCAGGACTTCATTAGCGAAAAGCTTCGCGTTCTGCTTCAACCCGGCACTACAACCGCGAGCATTAATAGTCTTCGGATGTATCAGTGAGTATATTGCTTTCTTTGTCTTATACCACTAAGGTGGGAGATTAGCATACAACCCACCTCATGGAACTGTAGCCCTTTTGTAACATGTTTATCCATGGTGTCACCTTACATACATACATACATATACTCACGCCTTTATCCCCGAAGGGGTAGGCAGAGGCCTATACCGGCCCACATTTCACCGTGTACAATTCGGTCCCACGTAACAGGTAGTGAGCCCATCGCCGTGTTGAAATGGACCGCCGCCGTCAGAGCCTCGTCCGTTGTTCAGCAGGTGCACGAGCTTGCACGTGAGGTTGACTTGGGCCCGATGGTGTTGGTAGGGCCCCACTACACCCCAATCATGGTGTCACCTTATTACAGGCAAACTAGCGGTACCCTGCCACGCTTCGCTGTGACTTTTTTATGGTGGTTTTATGTGCCTATGAGAAATGAGTAACAAACTAAATGATGGGTACATTTAAAAAAAAATGTGTGCGTGAACTATTGTACACACGTAAGAAGTGAAACTTCTTCATGACCTTATTTTTCGAAAGAAATATCATAGGAGTTAGTAGTAGTCCAAAAGTTCAAAAGTTCAAAAGTCCAAAGTCAAAAAGTCCAAAAGTCCAAAAGTCCAATAGTCCAAAAGTCCAAAAGTCCAAAACTCCAAAATTCCAAAAGTCCAAAAGTCCAAAATTCCAAAACTCCAAAAGTATAAAAGTTCAAAAGTCCAAAGTACAAAGTTCAAAATTCCAAAGTCCAAAACTCCAAAACTCCAAAACTCCAAAACTCCAAAACTCCAAAACTCCAAAACTCAAACACTCCAAAACTCCAAAACTCCAACACTCCAAAACTCCAAAACTCCAAAACTCCAAAACTCCAAAACTCCAAAACTCTAAAACTCTAAAACTCCAAAACTCCAAAACTCCAAAACTCCAAAACTCCAAAACTCCAAAACTCCAAAACTCTAAAACTCTAACTGTCTAAAACTCTAAAACTCTAAAACTCCAAAACTTCAACTCCAAAAGTCCAAAATGTCAAACGCCCAAAACTCGAAAAGTCCAAAAGTAAAAGTCCAAAAGTCCAAAAGTCCAATAATCCAAAAGTCCAAAAGTCCAAAGTCCAAAAGTCCATAACTCCAAAGTCTAAAAGTCTAAAATTCTAAAAGTCCAAAAGTCCAAAACTCCATAACTCCAAAACTCCAAAATTCAAAAAGTCTAAAGTCCAAAACTCCAAAATTCCGAATGTCCAAAAAGTTCAAAAATAACATGCAAAACATATCTGACCTTTTTATTAGGTAAGTACTCTCTTTTATTATTCTGAATGCAAGAAGGCCGCAATCAAACTTCGCTTAAAAAACATCAATCTGGTAGGTACCTTCTAAATAGGTTGTTTATAATATTTTGTTCTGAAGCTGGCAGAATATAATTTAAAAAAACGACCAACGCCATCTATTGGTAAAATCACTTTTTAAAGCTATTTTATTCTTATTGCTGTTATGATAAAAGTGTATAAAGTAGCCTAAAACCATCTCTGAATCCTATTGTATATCGTGTCCAATTTTGAGCTCAATCGATTCAGTAAATTTTGAGTTTTTAGTAGATACACAAACGCACACAACATTTTTATATATATAGATTAGTTTAGGGGTTAGAGTATTCACATCTTCACAAACTTTCACGTTTTTATTAGTACTTACTAATGAACAATATCACAAAATAATAATTTACAGAAGGAAACCTAGATACAAAGTGCGCTTGGGCTACTCACACAACAGGAACCACTTCGTAGTTCATAGACACAATTTCAATTCAAAGGATTTTTAAAGAAGTTTTCGATATTGATTTGTGCGTGAGTGTGTTATGCAGAAGATAGGAAAAGTAATACATAAGATTGCGTTCTGTATCTTATTCTTTTCTGACAATACGTTGTAAAATTTGAATGGAAACATTTTAAGTGGTCACCAAAATGGATTAATTAATTTTGACACCAAAAAACTCCAGTTCTAATTTTCCTTACTGTAATCAAGGTTACTTTAGGTTGGAACTGTGACCATTAACGCGCGAAGGCGAGCGAGCAAAGCGAGCGTGCCGCGTCAGCGTCCGCCGAGCGCCAGAACCTATTGGTATTATTTATACTTAGTAGGTAATGTCGATAGATTATACTTAATCTACCAACTACTTACCGAATAATAATCGTTACCGAAAAAGAATAAAACGTAATTTGGTAAACATTTTGAATTTTATTGGTAGTATAATAGGTATATTTTTGGGTAGTTTTTAAACAAGCCAATTTAATTTAACCCCTTAAGGAAGAAATACACAATATGCTCCTTGGAGGGATCTTGTGTGATCCACAAATTATGTTTCTTTCGGAGTTTAGATGTTTTCTATGTATAGTTCAAATGTATGTATTTAGAAATATATGTATGTTTAACAGTATGTTTAACAGTAAGTTGTCTAGATTTCTTAGCATAAGCTTAGTTTGGAGTAGATAACGCTGTGTAAAAAAACGTTTCCCAATATTTATTTATTTTTTAATGTTTTATTTTATTGCTATGTTTAACAGTAAGTTGTCTAGATTTCTTAGCATAAGCTTAGTTTGGAGTAGATAACGCTGTGTAAAAAAACGTTTCCCAATATTTATTTATTTTTTAATGTTTTATTTTATTGCTTTCCGTCACTGCGCTGCCGTTTTTTAATATTCTGTATAAGACCAATAACACCTATCTGAAACTCCAAAGTTTCATCATCATTGAAAGAGGAAATCGATGGCAGAATACTCTTAAAAAACAATGTATGCCGATTTTCTGTTTTTTCCTCTACAGTTTTCATTCTACTATCTATATAATCTACTATTCTATCATCAATTTTTCCTCGATTGCGTATAGATCTATCATTGTCCTTATCTCTAGTTTTAACAGGTATATTTACTGCTTCTATCGATACAACTTTTTTACGTTTCCTTTTCACTTCTTGTGTATCATCTTCGCTCGAAAGTGATGAATGTGTTCTATCATCTTCAACATTACATGTTTCAAACTCAAAATCACCTGTGTCCATTTCTTCTTTAACTTTCACTTCTTCTTCTTCATCATCTATCACAGTTTCAGTGATATCATCCTGGTTATCACTTTCGTTTTCATGTATCACATTTTCAGCGATATCACCTTGGCTATTATCGTTATCACTGTAACCGACTACGTCTTTTAAGAAGAGCATTTGTTTGTGATATATGTATGGCCGCGAGGTTCTTTTTTCGTTCAAACTCCGTACCCAGCTGTCCCGTGTTTGAGCCCATACTTTGGTGATTATTTTCACTGGAAATTGAATAAAAAAGTAAATTTATCATTACTTCTAATAATATTTAACTGCGAAAGTGAATCTAAAGTTAGTAAGGAGTAGGCAGCGGCTTCATCATTGATGCCATGCATCCATGTGTGGTTTAAGTAGGCATCTACCTACTTAAACCACACATCTATTATTATTTGCCCTACGGCCGGGAGTCACGGGTATGCCTTCGGAAGGATAACGCCGCAGCTCCCGACACAGACTTTGTCTGCCATCGCAGTCCCTCTCAATGGGCGCAGAATTTATCCCTCTTCTTGGGGCGGAGGGGGGTATTACTCCCCTTTTTTAAAGGGGTGAGGGTGGCGAAGAAAAACGACGCCGTCTTAGCCTGCTTCTGAAAAAAACCGGCCAGATGCAAGCCGGCCTCCCGGTTCAAGGGCTTGGTATCAAAAAACACTAAAAAAGCAGCCAAGTGCGTGTCGGACTCGCGCACGGGGGGTTCCGTACCAAAATCGAAAAAAAATCTCGAGCCCCCTCTCCTTTTTTTTAACGTGAGGGAAAATCCTCATGGATGCTATGCCGGACTCCTACCGACTTAAAAACCTCACGTAACGCCCAACAGCCTATGGTTAGGAGCTCCGGGTAAGCCCTCGGAAGGAAGTCCTAGACGCGGCACTGCCGCCACCGCGGCCTCGCCTAGGGGGTGGTCTTTGGGGGTTTCGGGTGTGATCCCGCTTCTAAGGGGGGGCGTGCGTGAATCCCTCACGTCACGCTGCCGTCATGGGCCTGCTTCTGTAAGGACGGTGAGCAACCCTCTCATCGTCCTCAGGCCCTCGGTCATGGAGACCGATAGTCCTCGGCGAAGACACGTCGGCGGCGCCCAAGCCGCCGACTGCGGAACTCGGGTGGGAGAGCCTTGCCGCCTCTTTTACGAGCATTACCTGGTCGCAGAAAGAGGCGGCGCAGTCCCACTTACTCCCGCTGGAGATCATGGCTCGCACCATGGTCTCGAGCGAGAGAGTGTCCACATCCAAACCCACCACGAAGACCTGGCGCTGTTGCACCCACGCTGTGCACTCCACTAGCGTGCGGAGCGCTGTGTCATCGCAGTGCTGACACTCGGCGGTGGTTTCCCGGTTTCTTCGCCACAGATACCTACCGAAGCTACCGTGCCCGGTAAGTATCTGCGACAACCGGTAGGTGAGAGCACCGTGTCTCCTCTCCAGCCACTCGTCCATGACCGGTCTAACGGCCGCGATTGTGTCGAATCCTCCCTTTGGTTGGGAGCCCCCCTTAAATGTCAATTTTGTTTTAATTTAATTACCTATTTATATCCCCCCCACACTCCTGGTTACAGAATTAGAAATACATTCCACTCCTCATATCTTTCGAATGGCTAGCCGATTTTCATAAAACTTGCGGTATCGTGATGTATAAGTTATGACCTTTCATTTGATACCCAACACAGGTATATTTAACACATTCAATTTTTCATCACCACTTTCACCCCTCATCTCTTTGAAATGGCTTAACCTATTTTTATAGAACATAGCTAAGAACACTCTCCCCTAACCCATCTTTCAAACAAAAGAAACAGAATCAAAATCGGTTCATCCGTTTGGGAGCTACGATGCCACAGACAGACTTACAAACACACACACACGTCAAACTTATAACACCCCGTTCGGGTTTCCGTCGGGAGTTCAAAGTAAACCAAATAACACATGATGAATAAATTCTAATACTGACATTATTGTACAATTTAATATAAATTTAGACACTCCCTTCTCCCCTCCACTATATAAATATCATTCAAACAACGGTCGCAAAATAACTATTATAAATACAACATAAAAAACTCCAAAATATCAATGTTTGTTATTACAACATAATCTAAAAACGCAACACTAACAAATGCTTTATAAAACACTAGCGGACGTCACGCGGTTTCACCCGCTTAGTTCCCGTTCCCGTGGGAATACGGGAATAAAATATAGCCTATGTTCACCGCAAAGAGTGTAGCTTCCCAACAGTGAAAGAATATTTCAAATCGGTACAGTAGTTTCGGAGCCTATTCGTTACAAACAAACAAACAAAAAACAAATCTTTCCTTTTTATAATATTAGTAAAGAGTATAGATTTCAAATTCAGTATAATACCAAAAATGAATTATGTATAATAATACTAAATATTAATACGACAGATACCTATTATCTATTTGAATTTAACTTACACAAAATACTAAGTTCAAATTCGCGCCAAATTCACAATCTTTGTTATGACAACATACCTACAAACGAATTATTAACAAATCCATATACTTATAAATAAAACTTCTAAAATACTAAAGATAATAATTTTACTAATACTACATAATAATACCACAGGCAATTATCATTATCATTTGCGCTCAATATACTAAAATAAAACAGTTCAAGACTCACCGAATTTATAAGATTCCTCTTTGCTCATGTCTGCAAAATCGTCGTTCAAAATGGCGCATATCTGCTTCCAAGCTATACTTCTTAACTCTTTATCTCTATAAATATCTAAATTTCTATTCCATAACTCTGGTTTTTTATGCACCAAACGAATAAGGCGTTCTTTATCAATGTTATGTAATATTTTTGGCATCGCTACACGTTTTAAGCGGCTGTTCCTGCTAGCTGTCAAATGTCAACTGACATCTGAACTGAAATCGATCCGAACTATTCCGAACGTACATTTTGCAGGTACAGAGTGCATTGACCCGTTTTTTGCTGGATGCCGTTTCGTTCTTTGTGTGAATGCGTCCCGCGTTGCTTTGAATGGGTGACGTCATGATGTATTCGGAATTTTATGTATACGCTCCCTTGTTACTTTTAGTATTGACACATTTTTTAATTTTTTTTTCATATTGTAAATAGTTGTTAATATTATGCTTTCTTGTAACATTTGTCTAAATATTTTATTGAATAATTTTTTTTTTTACTTTGAGGCGTAGGCAGAGATTTTATTGCTTTGTATTATAGGTATTTTTATGTCGTGGTTTTAAGTGGTGTCTTTTAATAATTAAATAATAATATTGTGAGACATTTTTACACAATATAGATAGATGGTATACCTAGTGTAAAATATGTCTAGCAAAATTAATGTTAATATGAGCTTGTGCTATAGGATCTAGACAACTGATAATCACATTTAAATATATGCATATAAATACTTTTTTTTTTCAATATTAGAATGACACCATGTCATACTTGTCGACCAATTTAATGACGAACCGATCTTTTTGCCGTTAGCCTTGGACACGTACGGTTTATTTTCTTCCGAGCGCATCAATTTGTGAACCTTATTTAAGTAGATTTTTGGACTTGTGCTATATTTAAACTATCGCGGTTTTTAACACTCGTACTTATAGAACTCGGGACTTCACGCGAAATAAATCTACTTACATAAACCGACGTTTCGAGAACATTGCAGCGCCCGTGGTCGCGGATTCTTTGTTGGTTGATTGGATTTTTTGACTTGAAGCGATAATGAAATAATGTGCCTTATTGTCAGTGATATTGAGTCTTGGATCGTAACGCTTTTCTCTCAGCTGTCCACCCATCATCCTTCAGTTTGTGGCATGGCACAGGGGTCGATTAGCCTTTCAGTTCTATAGTAGACATGCTCAAAACAATTACTTACACATGCCTATTCCATAGCATAGGTAGGCTCGACACACATCCCATCCAGAGTATTGTATAGGTAGCCGTTGTTTTATTGAAGGAATGGAAATGAATGAAACCAATTACTTCAAAATCGGAAAGCGATTTTTTGATCGAAAACCGATGCGATTGAAATGGTTCCTAATTATAAATTTTGAAGATCGTCTATTCACTTCCTGGGTGATATCAGAATTTCGCGTAAATTCACGGGTCCGTTTGATCCGAAATTTTGTATACTGCCGCTATTAACTGAGGCTCCATTGTCAGTCACTAGACTATCATGAACCTTGATACTAGACAGTTGCAATTTTTGTAGAAGATCATGTGTTACTTGCCGAAATAAAAACAAATACTGAAAACATAAAAATAATTTACAGGGGACTCCCATACAACAAACGTGATTTATGTCGTTTCTTTTTTAATTTAATCTCGCTAATTTTTAGAAGTTTTAGTCAGCATAAAATTACACATTAGCCCGTAAGCTAGATTTTAATAGCATAAAGTGTACCTACCTAAGCTAGTGTACTCTTTACACACATTAAAAATATGAAGCTTGCCAAATTGACGTCGCCAGCCTGATGGAAAGGTCTTTTGAAGTAAGCCTCCGAACGCGACCTGACTCGCACTCTTTTTTAAATTTGCAATTTGATTTCAGGTAAAAACATAACAGACGACGACATGAAGCAACTGCTGCGGATCCTGGTGAAAGCTTTGGAGTCGTTCAACGACCTGGCGCTACTGGAGGCCATCATCATGTCGCTGACGAGACTGCAGCCTCTCTTGTACCCGGTGAGTGCGTGTTTGTTTGTTTACGTGCCGAGTATGTAACAGACAGACAGACGACGACATGAAGCAACTGCTGCGGATCCTGGTGAAGGCTTTGGAGTCGTTCAACGACCTGGCGCTACTGGAGGCCATCATCATGTCGCTGACGAGACTGCAGCCTCTCTTGTACCCGGTGAGTGCGTGTTTGTTTGTTTGCGTGCCGAGTATGTAACAGACAGACAGACAGACGATGACAGGAAGCAACTGCTGTGGATCCTGGTGAAGGCTTTGGAGTCGTTCAACGACCTGGCGCTACTGGAGGCCATCATCATGTCGCTGACGAGACTGCAGCCTCTCTTGTACACGGTGAGTGCGTGTTTGTTTGTTTACGTGCTGAGTATGTAACAGACAGATAGTGACATGAAGCAACTGCTGCGGATCCTGGTGAAGGCTTTGGAGTCGTTCAACGACCTGGCGCTACTGGAGGCCATCATCATGTCGCTGACGAGACTGCAGCCTCTCTTGTACCCGGTGAGTGCGTGTTTGTTTGTTTACGTGCCGAGTATGTAACAGACAGATAGTGACATGAAGCAACTGCTGCGGATCCTGGTGAAGGCTTTGGAGTCGTTCAACGACCTGGCGCTACTGGAGGCCATCATCATGTCGCTGACGAGACTGCAGCCTCTCTTGTACCCGGTGAGTGCGTGTTTGTTTGTTTGCGTGCCGAGTATCTAACAGACAGACGACGACATGAAGCAACTGCTGCGGATCCTGGTGAAGGCTTTGGAGTCGTTCAACGACCTGGCGCTACTGGCCATCAGATTTAATTTTTCAAAATAACATAGGTACTGTCCGTGTGATTGTCGATTATCGCGACCAAAAGAATAATGATCTCAAAACTTGGTTATTTATTTTTCTTCATTATATCTAGGCTCTCCTCGATCGCTTGGGATGAAACTAACGTAAGATTTTAAAAGTCTGATCAAGATGTTTTTATTAAGAAAAACAATCAAAGTTTTTGCGTCCATCGCTAACAGACAGACAAGAATTCCATTAAAGTATGCTTTAATGCGTACGCAGTTCTCACTTTCAAAAATTACGCATCCGAGTTACCCACATTAGGGGTAATCGCAAGGGTCAACCCCACCGCAGTGCAATGGGAGGGTCTCGCCCTGGGGGGCCTAGACGTGAGCGTTATTTCATGTCACCTGTTACAAAAACTAGTTATGCAACCGTGTCACTGGTCACAAACAAACTAGTGATGTTTGTAAATGCGTTCTTCGAGCAAGCGCTCGTGGCCCTGCGGACTCAGTGTTCTGTAAACGATCACTGTAGTAAGGCTACTTTCGCTATGGCCAGTCCTTGGATGGGGGACCACCCATGTAACCACTTAGTGACATTTATTCGAGCGATTCCGTGCTTCGGAGGGCACGTTATGCCGTTGGCCCCGGTTGCCAGTAAAATGGCAGTCGTTAAACCAAGTTGAAGGCCTTTTAAGGCGGCTTAAAAAAATTCAACAGCAGGTAGTCACAACCTGCGCCTTTCCATCTCAACACGGCAATACGGCTCACCACCTATTACGGGGGACGAAATCTTAAAGGTGAAATGTCTTTTTTTTATACCACTAAGGTGGCAGACAAGCATACGGCCCACCAGAAGGACCGGTGGTCACCGCAGCCTATGAACGTTTGCAACACCAGAGGCGCCACACTCGCGCTGCCGACCCTGTAAAAACCTTCTTAGACCCCTTTTGAAGATGTCGGCATGTAATATGCCTCTGCTGCGGCCTCTGACGTAGGCCTCTCCCAATTTACGCCACAATACAAAATCCTGCGCTTTGCGCATCCAGTCAATACCTGCAACCTTCAGGTCGTCGGTCCATCTGGCGGGTGGACGTCCTACCCCACGTTTTTCAAGTCGTAATCTCCACTCCAGAACTCGTTTGCTCCATCGGCCATTAGAAACAAATACATGGAGGATGCTCACAGAGATGCGTTTTGAAGTGGCAGTGAGCTGGCCCATCTGTAGAAGAACCGATTTTAATTACTTTCTAAGCTAATGTGGTAAGTCTGGTATTTATACAGATAAACATATTTTATTTATGTGTTTGTTTAGGCCTCACCAATCCACAAGGCCCTATTCTGGGTGGCTCTATCGGTGCTACAACTGGACGAGCCGACTCTGTACGCTGCTGGTTTGGCGTTTATGGAGCAAAATCTACACACGTTGGAATCGCAAGGACATTTCCAGGATAAGGTCAGTTATTATCTTTCTGACCTGAAGAACACCTAAGTAGTTCTGGAATGTTGATGCCCCTGAGTGTTCTATGGTCAACTTCGTATCCCTGGACTACCAAGGTGTTCCACGGCTTTGTCTGAACCAAAAGCTTTACCTTTTATTTTCGTTAGCTTGAATAATATACCCCCTGAAAACACATTTACTTTAAGTTTTGTTTGGCAACAAGTGACGTCACACAAGGCGCCATGACAGTTTGGAGCGTTTTCGCTAAAAATTTCGAAAATATTTTTTTAAATCACAAAATAAACTATGTAAATGATTGTTTTAAATCAAAGTAATACATTTTTGTGATCATATAAATTGACAGAATTAAACAGTTTTTGAAATTTAGGACACACGCCTATTGCTTTTCAAAATTATATAGGTGCAATTCTATACATTCGAGCCGTGCAACTTAACTAAGTTGCCGGTAGATGGTGCCTACGTCGCCCCAAGTCGTAATAAGATGAAAGAATTTGACGGTCGAGTGCAGTGTCTCGGTGGTCCAACGATTAGGGTCCGGCAAACCAAAAGACGCAGGTTCGAATCCTGCTCGAGACCAAAATATTTTCACATTAATATTTGTGATTGAGTCAGCATACTATTTGCTTTTCAAAATTATCTCTTAAGTAGTCTGCGACATACCCAACTCCTTCAACCAAGTGTCAAGGGCTGGTGGTTTTAAGTTTCCAATAAACACCTATTAATAATACTTACTATTTCTTGCAGACGTTAGAACAAGTAATGATGGAGACAAGAGAACCTCTGGACTTCCACTTCAAGCAGCTGGACCACGCTGTCGGATTGAGGTGAGCCGCCATATTGTTTAGTAGCTGTGGCCCGCGACTTTGCCCATGAGCTCCGTAGCTCTCGTCAATGAATACAGACGTATATAGAAGAACAATTCTTAAGGGTTTTTTGTGCCAATTTTGTTGGGGGCATGCCCCCGGCTCATGTAGTTTCCATTTGGCGGCGCTGTCGTTGCATTTCACTGTCGCAGTTAATAGTCAAAAACTAGTAGGCACATTTTTACGTTTTTAATCGACTAAATTCAGGGATTATTTATAAAAGAACATATTTCACGTCTTTTAAATCAAAACATAATATATTTATATTATATTATTATTTATTCTTCTGCTTCGAAAAATTAAAAATGGCTGCGGCAGTTTATGTCGCAGAAAGTTTGTCTTCAAAGCAGTCTAAGCAACTATTCTTCTATACGTCTGTATTTATTGCTCTCGTTGAACTTGTACATGCCTGTTGGCTGGTCGTCAGTTCATTAAGCTCGCCAAATTGACGTCACCAGCCTGATGGGAAGCCATTTATGTGAGAAGGCCTTATATTCCAATATTGGATTTTTCCAATAAATTTTTTTATTATATGCGGGTTATTTCAACAGCGGTTAGACAAAACCTGCGCCTGTCCGTTTCAACATGGCAATAGGCTCACCATCAGTTGTATTCATTCACAGTTTCCGCTCAAACTTCCACTTTGCCCTAGTGGGCCACTTCATCAAGGGTTACCTTACCGTCACCCCGCTCCGGCCACTGTCTCCAGGACTTGCCGGGTGCTGTCTGAATGACAGCAACCTGGACAAAAGGAGATATTACCATTAGAGTGTTACCATGTCTTAAAAGACACTTAAAGCCGTCGGTCCCGGTTGTCAGTTAAGCCAAGTTTCTTTTTATATTAAGCTCGCCAAATTGACGTCACCAGCCTGATGGAAAGCAATATACGTTAGAAGACGGTTAGTCAAATTTGGGCAATAGGCTCACTATCTGTTGTATTTATCTACAGTTTCCGCTCAAACTTCCACTTTGCCCTGGTGGGCCACTTCATCAAGGGCTACCGTCACCCCGCTCCGGCCACCGTCTCCAGGACTTGCCGGGTGCTAGTCAAGTTGCTGTCACTTGCCACTGCCAGTGCTACTCATAGAGATAAGTTCCACGTCACGCCGGAGACGGTGGCGTACCTTACTGGTAAGTGCTAACTATCTAGTTCTTTATCATGTTTAGAAGATTGACTGCCTTTGTGGCGCAGGTGGTAGTGTAACCGACTGGCGCGCTGAGGTCCTGGGTTCGACTCTCGGATCTGACGAAATATTTGTGCGATGCAATTTTTTTATTTCGGAGTTTGGGTGTTTCTGTATAATAAATGTATGTATTTAGAAATATAAAAGACTAGCTGACCCGCGCAACTTCGTTTGCGTGATAAATGAAGAACCGCTCGACCGATTTTGTGCAAACTTTACATAAACCATCTACTAAATAGTCCGAACAAAGCCTAAACATTTGGTTTGGATAGGTGAGCCCGTTCTTGAGTTATAAAATTACAACGAAAAGTGGCATTGATTTTTATATATATAGATAGATGTTTACCAATCGTCACTCTAGACAAAATTATGACTCGTGCCAAAAATACTAACGTATTCTGTACTGTCTCTCTCATCATGTTTCTCATATCCAAGGACGGCCTATGTTATACTAAAGCTATTATACTTAATAGTATTACAGACAGATAGGCAACCCCCCCCTCCCCCCCGCGCCACAGCTGTCATTATAGTTGACGGGTTTTGTGAGGGAACATTTGCTTAGACTTATTGGTCACACATTCAAACTGGAGTTTCCGCCACAAATTAGAGATAGCACAGATGGAAAACTCATGTATGTTCTTTTTTTTTTCACACCTACCCTCTGCTACACACACTCGCGCACAAATCAGTATCGAAAATTTGGTTGAAACCACCTGATCGCGTGTCTGTGAATGAGTTGTCTATGTGTGTGTAGCCTCAGCGAATTTAGTATGTAGGTTTCCATCTGTACTATCTCTAATTTGTGTTTCCGCCCTGTGGTTAAACCCCAGTAAAGCGTTGGATACTTTATTGGAGCCATCATTGGAGTTGGTAGTGGAACAAAAAAGTCGCTTTTCAGTTTTATATCATGTTCCAAAATTTTTGTACATTCTGGAACCTTTTATGTTTAAGAATCCACCATTTTTAAGGACCTGTAACTCATATTTATATAACTCGGGAATTCACGCGAAATACTTTTACATTCTTCTTCGTTCGTTTGTACCTCAACAGTAAAAAAACGGAAGTATCACTTTGTGTCCGTCCGTTCGTCTGTCTTTCAAGACCCTTTATCTCGTGAACGCGTAGAAATATCGAGTTGAAATGAACAGCATATGTTTAGGTCTATGACCCCTTGAAGCTGTAAAAATCAAACTTCAAGTTAACGCAAAAAAAGTTACGGCCGTTTATGTCGTCAAAACGTATATTTCGACATTCTCAAGGGAATCAAAATAATAATAGGGCACTTTCCGTTAACCTAGGACTATGAAATTTGGCAATTAATATCTTCCTATACCACAAATATAGTATTATATTTTTATTTTTTGTTATATTGTGTATACTTATGTATTTTTTTTTGTTTTGTATTCAACGACGTATTATAATATAGACGCGTCATGTACGAACATCACGGCTTTCAAAAATGGCAAATATTTTGTATATTCAAAAAAAGAATTTCTATGAAATTATCTATGGTAGCATGTATGAAAATTAAGGCAATTGCCTGACTTTTTTGTTGCCATTTTTAAGTGTTGGTAACGTATCTATAGTTTTTTATATATCATTGTTTGTATTGTTTTTTTGTGTATATATAGTGTGTATGTGTATATGTGGTATAATAGTAGATTGTATAACAAGGGGGCAAAATAGTATTTTTACGGCAAGGGGCGAGGGCGCTACTTTGAATCACGAGCGAAGCGAAGGATTCTAAAATAGAATCCCAAGCATAGCGAGGGATTCTAACGTAGAATCCGCAGTGAGGGATTTAAAGTACATCGCCCGAGGGAAAAATAATTTGCCTTCGAGTTATATAAGTAATCTACTTTCATTCCCTTTCTATGAGAAAAAATAAGTTTTGTACGACGTAGTTACCTTCTATAGTTATTGTTCCAGGAGTTCATGGATTGTCACTTTCATAACTAACTTGACGTAGAACATTATGACCAACACGAACAGATAAATGGCGCTCTTTAGTTTCTTTTAGTTAGCTCAGGACACCGCGCTGTGCAGCCAACACTTACCAGCCAGTAATTCATACAATTTGCGTTCGATTTCTATGAAATTTTCAAGTTCCAAATTCAAATCACTTTGCCGCCCGCTGAAAAGCTCTTAACAGAAAATAGCTATTTTGCGCGCCGTTATCGTGGTGCAAAGTGATATGAAGTAATGAAAAAACTATATAATTATATAGTTCTTATACCTACCTCAAAAATAAATATACAAGAAAATCGAAAAAGATATTATAATTCGCAGCGCTCGTATGCGTGAGTGAGGAGGTGCGGTCCCGGTGCCACGTCAAACATTCGCTACCGAAATGGTTACCAGACAACTGTGATCATTACTGTCCCACGGCGGAACATCATCAGGTAAGTGTAAAGCCCCTGCTACACGGTTTCAAACGGGGGTTTGAAACACTGGTTTAAAACAGTGTAGATAGTAGTTTTTAGCCAAATTTCGGTTGACCTTTAAACGCCCTTGGCAGCAAGGCTTGCGTTTGAAACCACTGGTAGAAGCGTTGGTTTGGAACCGTCTAGCCGCTTGTTTGAAACCTCGCCAACGACAGTCCCGATGCAGCGGCGAGCGCAGACAGACGCACGCGACGACTCAGAAATAAATGCGTGGGATATTTGAGCCACAAAATTAAAAGATATTGACCTAACGGCCAACGCCGCGTCTGCAAAAAGCAGATAGACAATCTAGCCTTTCTCCAACAGATATAATATCTGGTCTCTTGTTTGTGTCTTTTTTACCTATAAATGGCCTCACCTTGGAAAAATGGCCTTCTTTATCCATTCTTAGAAAGTTATATACTTATGTCATCCAAGTCCAGTACCTAGGTTAATTAAGTTCATATGACTAAGGGTTAATCTCTACTTTAACCATCGCTTCATCAAAAGAGCAAGAACCGCAACTTTTTGTTCCTAATAGGTAAGGCGCCTGGACGCTATTGTAGTGAATATACGGTGCGAGCGTAGAGACGTCCTATTCACGCAACGTTCTATAAAACACTGATGGTTTCAAACACGTTTTAAACCGTGTAGCCGGCAAAGCGAAAATCTGTATTTTCTGCTTCAAACCACCGTTTGAAACCGTGTAGCACATGCTTAATAATACTAAGTTATTGGTGTTAATACTAAACAAGAAAGCCGTGAGATCGTTCTCACCAGACTGTCGCTCTAACGTTTATTGTGAAAGTGAAAGTTCAATCCGATTGACGTTGTCATTTTTGTTTTATTTCAAACTTTGAACAGATGATCCACGTGACCTAGAGACGTAGTTTAATGCAACAGAGTCACAGACTACAGACAAAGTCTCGCCATAAGCCCCTCTGCAATCTATTTTATAGAGAGGGGCTAAAAGAACAAATTTGATGAAATGAAAAAAAAGTGTGACCCTTATTTTGAGTTTTAGATTGTAATAAAACATTACGGTACAATTTTAGTATGCCTGTAACATTATTATAATTTTAATATGCCCATTTTATTATTATATTTTTTGTATGCCTGTAACATTAAGTATTATAATTTTAGTATGCCCTTCACATTATTTTTTCCAGTAATGGTCATCAATCACGGGCATACAAAAATTTAACCTTAAACGTTAATTAAACTTATCTTTGTAACGTTATATCCAAGTTAAAGTTCTACCAAACGCATTCCTTATTTTATCGTTTAGTTAGAACGGCCTTTAGCCTTGGTCATAGAACAATTTAATGACACGCATAGGACCTCCTTTTTTTTACGTGAGTGAAAATCCTCATGGATGTTATGCCGGACTCCTACCGACTAAAAACCTCACGTAACGCCCAACAGCCTATGGTCGTGAGCCCCGGGTAAGCCCTCGGAAGGTGTCCCAGGACAACGCATAAGACCCTATAATTGAGACTTACACGGACATGGCCGTCTGTCTCTCATTAGGCGGTATATCATAAATTAGCGAACGTCACGCGGTTTCACCCGCGTTACTCCCGTTCCCGTGGGAATACAGAAGTAAAATATAGCCTATGTTACCCGGGGATAGTGTAGCTTCCCAACAGTGAAAGAAATTTTCAAATCGGTTCAATAGTTTCGGAGCCTATTCGATGCAAACAAACAAACAAGCAATCAAATTTTTCCTCTTTATAATATACTAGCGGACGTCACGCGGTTTCACCCGCGTAGTTCCCGTTCCCGTGGGAATACGGGAATAAAATATAGCCTATGTTCACCGCAAAGAATGTAGCTTTCCAACAGTGAATGAATTTTTCAAATCGGTCCAGTAGTTTTGGAGCCTATTTGTTACAAACAAACAAACAAAAAAACAAAAGGCAAAAATACAAATCTTTCCTCTTTATAATATTAGTATAGACTAGCGGACGTCACGCGGTTTCACCCGCGTAGTTCCCGTTCCCGTGGGAACACAGGAATAACCTATGTTCACCGCAAAGAATGTAGCTTTCCAACAGTGAATGAATTTTTTAAATCGGCTCAGTAGTTTCGGAGCCTATTCGATGCAAACAAACAATCAAATCTTTCCTCTTAATAATATTAGTTGACTATAATAGCTAGACAGTTAAAATTTTCACAGATGATGTATTTCTGTTGCCGCTATAACAACAGATACTGAAATCAGAAAAATAATTATATTTAAGAGGGCCCTTAAACAAAAAATCTGATTTTAGCTGCTTTTTGGTACGAAACACCTCGTGGGTTCACGCATGGCCGGTTTTTGAAGTAAAACTTCTTTATGCGCGACTAGGTTGTAACACAGATTTTTTTCTGACGGAAGTAACGCTTACTTAAAATATAACATTTGATGCCGTCAATGGCAAAGAGGTTTTACTTCAATCGTGCGTAAAGGTTACACGCACACACTTTTTTTATATTAATAGTGTAATTATGTCTTTCTTTCTTACAGTCGTCAATGCTAATCCATCCTCCAAGTCAAAACACATGTCAGAGTCGTCGGCAGAAGTCATGGGATGTCCTCGATCAAGCTTCGCTATCGTCTGCTCATGGCGGTAAGTCAACCCTTTGTCTTCTTCTTCTTCTCTTACAGCAAAGATAATACAATAGTATAATATACAGATCGGCAACTTCCTGTCGCGCCACATCTGTCAGTAGAGTTGACGTACGCGTTGACGGACAATTTGCTTACATTTTATATTATCGAAACGCTCGTGGCCCCGCGGACTCGGTGTTCTGTAAACGATCACTGCAGTAAGCAACTTTCACTATGGCCGGTCCATGGCTGGGTGACCATCCATCTGATCACTTTGTGACATTTATTTTGAGCGTTTCCGTGCTTCGGAAGGCACGTTAAGCCGTTGGTCCCGGTTGCCAGTAAAATGGCAGTACAACTACGTGGGACAAATTATAAAAAAGGTGAAATGTGGGTATATAATATGCCTCTGCCTACCCCTTCGTGGATAAAAGGCGTGTTGATGATGAACACGCACACATTCAAGCTGGATTTTCTGCTCTGTGCTTACAGCTTATTGAATATTATAAATGTGAAAGGTAATGAGTTTGGATGTATGAGTGTTTGTTACTCTTTCTCGTTCTAACGGCTGAACGGATGTGAATGAAATTTGGTACTAGGATAGTCTGGAATAACACATAGGTTATTTTTTATTCCCGGAATAGGTTCTCATGGGATACTGTAACAGAAACAGATATCTGCGCCGCGAAAATCTCCAAAAAATATTGATTTTTATACTACTAAAATGGCCCATTAGTTTAAGCTGACCTGATGTACAAATTGGAGATAGTACAGATAGAAACCTACATACTAAATTCGCTGAGGCTATGCACACATAGACAACTCATTCACAGACACTACGCACACATAGACAACTCATTCGCAGACACTACGCACACATAGACAACTCATTCCACAGACACTACGCACACATAGACAACTCATTCGCATACACTACGCACACATAGACAACTCATTCACAGACACTACGCACACATAGACAACTCATTCGCAGACACTACGCACACATAGACAACTCATTCGCAGATACTACGCACACATAGACAACTCATTCACAGACACTACGCACACATAGACAACTCATTCGCAGACACTACGCACACATAGACAACTCATTCCCAGACACTACGCACACATAGACAACTCATTCACAGACACTACGCATACATAGACAACTCATTGGCAGACACTACGCACACATAGACAACTCATTCACAGACACTACGCACACATAGACAACTCATTCACAGACACTACGCACATAGACAACTCATTCACAGACACTAGGCACACATAGACAAGTCATTCCAAGACACTACGCACACATAGACAACTCATTAAAAGACACTACGCACACATAGACCACTCATTCACAGACACGGGGTCAGGCGGTACTCAACCAAATTTTCGATACTGATTTGTGCGCGAGTGTGTGTAGCAGAGGGTAGGTGTGGAAAAAAGTACATACATGAGTTTTCCATCTGTACTATCTCTAATTTGTGCCTGATGGTTGGCTACCGCCTATGGACGTTTGCAACACCAGAGGTACTACACACTCGCACGAAGACCCACAGTTAAAATTTCACAAGCCGCCCATAAGACCTTTAACTTGGCTTAACGAGCGTCATGTTGATTGACTTTATTTTTTGTGTAAAATGTACGCTAGTTTAGGTAGGTACACTTTAGACTATTACAATCTAGCTTATAGGCTAATAAGTAATTTTATGCTGACTTAAACTTCTAAAATACTTATCCTAAAAAAAGAATCCATTGATCCTTAGAGTCTGATAAATTTATACACTTTGTTCTTGTGTTCTAAACGATAAGCACTAAAGACACTGATTATTCTCACTAGGCACTACACGAAGGCCCTTCGTACACTAGGCTACGCAAATCTTCGATACCCAACGATTTTGGTCTCTAAGTGACAACCGCAATACAAATTCAAAGAGGTTCGTACACAGACATGCGTCGCCGACATTTTGTTCATTCGTCGCCGACGCCAGTCGCGCGCTACCTGCCGGTCGAGATCGTCGCTACTAACGTCGCTGCGGTTTCCAAGATGGCAGAGCAATTGTTGAATATTCATTTTGAATTTAGTATCTTTTTGTTGTAATTCTTTTGCAGCTACAAACAGTCTACACTTTACATTTTTTTCTATGTAGGATTGAGTGGTGTCAGGTGGCACGTTGCTACATTCCGATGTAACCATCACTTTGTAGGTAGTTCGGCGAGGAAACCAGGAATCGTGGTATAAAGAAATAATGCTTGGTTTAGTTAACACTCATTTAGTCAATCGTATAACTAACACTAAACACAAAGAACCTCCTAGGACTAACTAAATCTACACTGTTATAACATTCCACCAGAGCACGTGGGCGCGTGCGCACCGGTCGATCGTTGCACCAATAATGACCGGGACTCGACTGACGACGTCCTGATGTCGTGCGTGGCCGCCCCTCCAGCGCTCGGTGTTATGTCACCTGTCAATGTCACTTGTCATTAGGATCACATTTGAAGTGTGCCGTCACGGCCAACCCTGACTATCGCACGTCCTCGGGCGAAACACCTGTAGAAATTTAAGAATGTGTTAATGATCGCTCGTCCATTCCTGACAGAAATTGTGAACTTAACTTCCTTTCCCAATAAGCCGGGCGTACTAAGCCCTTTAAACCAAATAGTACTTGAAACGGGTTGAGGCATCCGAGGCCTCTTAAACTAGCTAGCGCAACACACAGACATAGCTCAGGCATACGAGGTCTTCCCAACCAGTCCAACCTTCAACAAAGACGTGGCCCAGGCGTACGTACCTCTTTTAACCAGTCTAAGTAGACGTGGCCTGGGTATACGCAGCCTCTTCAACCAGCCCTACCAACATAGACGTGGCTCGGGCGCACGTACACATTTCAAGCGTACGCGGCCTCTTTAACCAGTCCGACCAACACAGACGCGGCCCGGGCGCACGTACACATTACAAGCGTACGCGGCCCCTTCAACCAGTCCGACCAACACAGACGTGGCCCGGGCGCACGTACACATTTCAAGCGTACGCGGCCCCTTCAAGCGTACGCGGCCCCTTCAACCAGTCCGAACAACACAGACGTGGCCCGGGCGCACGTACACATTTCAAGCGTACGCGGCCCCTTCAACCAGTCCGACCAACACAGACGTGGCCCGGGCGCACGTACACATTTCAAGCGTACGTGGCCCCTTCAACCAGTCCGACCAACACAGACGTGGCCCGGGCGCACGTACACATTTCAAGCGTACGCGGCCCCTTCAACCAGTCCGACCAACACAGACGTGGCCCGGGCGCACGTACACATTTCAAGCGTACGTGGCCCCTTCAACCAGTCCGACCAACACAGACGTGGCCCGGGCGCACGTACACATTTCAAGCGTACGCGGCCCCTTCAACCAGTCCGACCAACACAGACGTAGCCCGGGCGCACGTACACATTTCAAGCGTACGTGGCCCCTTCAACCAGTCCGACCAACACAGACGTGGCCCGGGCGCACGTATCCTTTTGAACCAGCCTAAACAGACGTGGCTCAGGCATACGTGACCTCTTCAACCAGTCTTCCCCATAACAAAAGCGTGACTTTGTATAGCGGCAGAGGTTCATACATAAATCGACTCACGAATCTGTAGAACGTGAAAGAGGCACACAAAGGTCGCAAATCCTGGCGATTCGCTTCAGAAAGAAAAGGAACAGTCTCACCGGATGACGTCAGCAGTGCACCTCCAGCTGTGATGTTAGTTCTGCGACACGGCCATCACGACGACTCACACGTCCTCGTGTGAAGCATCGCAAACATTTACAGCATCTGAAACAACAGTTTATCCAAAGTACAGAATCTTTTGCTCGACCTTCCTGACCGAAGAGTCGGGCATCAGCTAAATAAACTCGACATATTAAGTCTGCATTATTTTATTCTAAACAGTTCGCAACGCTTATTAAATCTGATCACAATACATACATACAAACACATACACACAGTCACGCTCCCATAGGCAGAGGCACAGTATACGCCCACATTTCACCTTATGGTTTTATGTCCCACGCAATAGGTGGTGAGCCTATTGCTGTGTTTCTGCTATTTTTTTACTCTAGATTATTTTGATCTCTTGAGTATTGCTGATCACAATAGGTACTCAATTAAATCGAAATCGGCTAGTTCAGTATGCAATACTCTTAACTCAACCTAAAGCCTCCATCCGGCCAGGTAGTGGGACTTCCATCCTGTACCCACTTCAGATAATGGTATGAATTGAACCAGAAAATGCCTACCTTCGGCACTTTTTTTTATACCACTAAGGTGGCAGACAAGGACTGGTGGTCACCGTAGCATATGAACGCTTGCAACACCAGAGGCGCCACCACTCCCGTGCTGCCGTTCCTGTAAAAACCTTCAAAGACTCCTTTCAAAGAACTCTATGCTGTAGGCTTTTCCTTACGGCTTGACGACGTAGGTCACTATAAAGACCCATGGCTAGCATGAATCTGCGCGCGGCCAGAGTAATTCGCATACTACACTCACTCACTCACGTGAAGGTCTTACTCCTTCATCATCATTTGTCAGGTAAGTCTTTAAAGAATCTACTCACATGAAGGTCTAACCCCTTCGTCATCTCAACGACCTACTTAATGGAAAAAGAAAAGGACTACGTGACCTGTAATTTGCAAGGTCCATCCTCGTAGCACGACGATCTTCATAACTACCCAGCAGCTCGATGAGGATACGCCTCCCGTAGCTCCGGCACAACATAATCTGCTAGTGACCGCGCCGCCCGTGCCGCACGCTGTTAGTTTTCACACCAGTGCTCGCGCAAGCCGCTGTCGACCCGCGCTCTGCTTCTCCGCTGCGCTGGCGATGGAGCACCCACAGCGCAACCGTTCACGAAGAAGTTACATGAAAATTAACAAAATTTAGAGTTAAAGTACACCGGTGACAAGTTACTGTACATGTCTTCCGCCAAAACGTTATGAGGGATGACATAATATTGGTTCCATTCCCTGAATAGATTATTTTTTGCCCATTATATAAGCGGCGGTTGCTCATACCTACATTTCATTATTTATAACCAATATTTTGAGGAAAGATTATGTCACATTGGAATAATCAAACCATTCGAACTTGTATCACTCCTGGTCAACAAAACACTCATTGGGCAACCATTAAACCATCTTGTAGCCGGTACCGTCAGTTACAACTAATGGTCTGATAATTACACTAAGAAATTACGATCAGATAACACAGGAGTCATAACTTGTAAGCGAATTTTATTCACAGCTTGTAATCTATCAAAAATTTAAACCTTACAATCTTACCTATTAAAAGTTCAAGGGACTAGCCTGCGTGACCTAATTCATGGTGCAATTGAGAGAGAGCTGTACGTTTGAACAGAGCATCCCGTCACGAGCGACTACTTAGTTCCATATATGTTCATACATGGAGTTCATCTTCAGTATCTCGGATTCTCTCTTCCTGGTTGTAGGCTTTCGAATTAAATGTTGCTATTAAATAAAGCTTGATAATAACGGACTCACAAAATTCCTTGAAGTCTCTGCTGGCGGAGTACCGTCCTTGATCGCCAATCATGTAGATAAGTATGCCGAATAACGAACACTATAATTCAGTGTCTTATACTGCTGCTTATATCGATGCTAAGTGTAGGATGAAATGATGCGTACTTAGTACCTGGTATAATGACAGCCATTTCATCGACAACCGGGTCCTTACCGCTAACCTCCGAAGCCCGAAAGTGCTTGTACATGAAAGAGTCACAAAGTGGTTACCCATCCAAGGACTGCCACAGTAAAAGCTGCTTACGACAAAATGAATTTACAGAACACCAAGACCGCAGGACTCCAAGCGCTTCTATTGAACTGATAACTTCCTTTTGGTTGTTCATACACTAAGTTTTCTGGTCGCATCAATGTGTGTGGTGTGTCAGGGTAGTGCCACCCTGGTATTGGTGTTCGTTTTAACCTGTACTTTACCTGATAAATGATATCGCGCGGCTGTCTGTAAATTTATTTAAATTTTCTTATAACCCTCGGCATGTTCTTGAAGCAATAAAGTTCATAAGCGTGAACGCAGTAACCACATCGTTGATGACAGAACATCAGAACGATCTAAGGACCATTTGCAAACAAAGAGTTTTACCAAATCGCTAGATTTCCGGTGTAGCACATCTGATCCTGGCCCTTTGGGTCCTGAGTGATCCCCGAGGAAGCTTTCCATTATTCAGGTAGGATACGAGTTTTAAGAGCTCTCCATCCTTCTGCTGTTCCGCAATTAGCTATTGGTCAGCAAATTCCGCTGATTGATCAATACACTCTCTTTGCAGTACTGTAGGGGATTATTTTCTGAAAAGAAGTGTGCATGTAATATTTCCTAGCCAATGCCTTCCTAACCAATTCGACATCACCATATGAAATTCAAATGAGACAAGCGGCACTATGTCCGCTTTCGCCCATGTGGACTGCATGGATGCAGTCTTTGACCACACCAAACTTGCTGTTATGCAAATGATGATAACATATTTCCAACTGCATGAGTGAGAGCTTCGAACCTTTTCTGACGCTAAATCTAAGATCGTAGAGAGATCGACCTCCATGTAACCTTACTAATTGTTCCGAGAAGCAACAAAAAAAATATAACGGTTTAGGACTGTGTGTCCTCAATCGCAGTAGTCTACACACATCCTGTCCGTACAGTCTTGTTTCATTTTAAACTACAGAATGGAACTTGCAAATAATGATCAACTACAGCGAATTATATTGGCTCTTAAGTATGTACGAGAACCGACTGGTGTGCTCCTCCAGGGTCAAACTGCAAGGGTATCACCGATAATAAACGTGTGATTGAAGAATTCAAGTTTCTGATTTCAGTTTCCTTATAGGAGGGCTGTTATTGTCTCACGTACTGGTCAATCTAATTTCTATTTTTTTTATGAAGGGCGCCATGTGATACGGTTGGACGTAAAATTACGTCAAATCATGATCGTTTCTAGCCAGCCTAGTGGCCTAGTAAAACAAAGAAAAAGGGATTTCAAAAGTTACGCCATCAGTATCAGTGGTCAGAATTTCTACAGGCGATCTCACGAAAGTTAATCCAGTATCTGTTGCAGTCACACTATATCAAAGTCTTTAATTCTTAAATTTACAGAAGATAGATTCTTCCACTGCCGAATATTCGGTATCAGAATAGAATTAAACATGAAACTGCTCACCAAAGTAATCCTGAAGGTGCGTGCGTACTTTCTGTGACAGAAATTACCGCGTTACTGCTGCTTCAACAGAAAATGCCATATTTCCGTTTCTGTATCGCCATAAAAATGCATACTCTATCGCCACGTGGGCGACTGAGTTTCATCCCACTTCTGATGTAGGATTGAGTGGTGTCAGGTGGCACGTTGCTACATTCCGATGTAACCATCACTTTGTAGGTAGTTCGGCGAGGAAACCAGGAATCGTGGTATAAAGAAATAATGCGTGGTTTAGTTAACACTCATTTAGTCAATCGTATAACTAACACTAAACACAAAGAACCTCCTAGGACTAACTAAATCTACACTGTTATAACATTCCACCAGAGCACGTGGGCGCGTGCGCACCGGTCGATCGTTGCACCAATAATGACCGGGACTCGACTGACGACGTCCTGATGTCGTGCGTGGCCGCCCCTCCAGCGCTCGGTGTTATGTCACCTGTCAATGTCACTTGTCATTAGGATCACATTTGAAGTGTGCCGTCATCTATATATGGATGAACCCAGTATTTCCTATTACGACGATTTCTTTGCTTTTGGTAAAGATAGTAAGCCAAAATCATAGTTTCATCGTCTCTTGTGTCAGACATTTCGTAAATTAAATTAGTCTAAGACGTGTTGTCGCTATGTCTACAGTGGCAAAATAGACAAAATCGCGTCTTGAGATATCTCGTGTGTACGGTTCGTGCGCTACCAAATATTCGCGACAATTTTTAAAATACTTAATGTAATTTTCAGGTAAATCCCCTACAATGTTGCCGGGCAGTGGCAGTCACAGTCCACATTTGATCGGCATATCACATCAGGTAATGTCCTATCTATATACCCATTTTTCAACACGGCAATGGGCTCACCACCTATTACGTAGGCCAAAAGTAAATGGTGAAATTTGGGCGTATTATATGCCTCTGCCTACCGCTTTAGGGACAAAAGGTGTATGTATGTAAAAAAAAACTGTTTCTGTGGTAAAATGTAGGCGTATACTATGCCTCTGCCTACCCGAAGGTGTGGTTGCTGTCGAGTGGTCAATTTTGAATTTGTCTTTTATGCGTCTCGTTCAGTTAAAAGTATTGTGGGTAGGTATTTAAAATACAAATCTTAATAAAATTGGGGGTAGATGATTCAAAATGATGTCGCAATTTTGTGAAGAATGCTTTGAAACGGAACTAATATTCGTGCATACTAGTAACACTGATAATAATATTACGGAGGACTATTTTACGAACCGTTTCCACCAATGGCGAATGATGGCCGCTGATCGCTGCCGGCGATAACAGACCATTGCTTTAATATTTCACAACTCACTGGTCGTCGCGGCTGTGGTCGTCAGTCTGGAAGAGTCTTTAAATAATAGATTTTGAAAATGTGAAAAGCTACTTCTATTTAAATAAATAAGAGAAAAATGAGCAGGACCATAAATGTGAAAAAATATTTGGAAACACAGTTTTTAAAATTTTACCAAGTACTACTACTAAGATGTGCGATGTACTAAGTACTACGTAATGTAAACATTACTCAGAAACTAATGGATCAAAGAATACCAAAGCCCGTCGTTCGTCAAAATTCTACAGTAATCTAACAAAAAGAGATTTTCTATAAAGTCGGTTTACGGACGAAATTTTTATGTGATGACGTTTTATGAAAACATAAACGTAATCGGGCGATGGAGTGGAAGAGAGATAGATGCGTCACAAGCTGAACGTTTAGGCCGATCGTGCCTCTCTATTGGTTGTGCCGCGTTCTCGCTTGCACACTCTGCTCAGGCGGAACGTGACAATGAGTCATGCTTTTTGAGCAATGAGTCAAAACTTTGACTACGTTAAATTTTACGTTCATCCGGCCTGATAAAAAAAATATTTATTTAACTTATGGAAGACTTACAGCTTACATTTAAGATTGGAGATCGAATAAAACAGAAAGCCCATAACTTTAGAGTAGGGATAATAAGGTTAGGCAGTACATTTTGAGTTACTGAAAAAAAAGTATATTAAAAAAGAATAAAATGTTATACATATTTTCCTTTTTAAACAGATTACGAGCTGGCTTGCTAGCATTTAATTTTGATTGACTGAGGTGCTTCTGTGTTCATAACTTTTATTTTTTCAGGTGTACTATTGTGTGTTTGAAATATATTAATAAGGCGTTTTGGATTAAGCAATAACAACATTTATATATTGTTCGTTATATTGATAAACCTGAACAAATTTGTTAAAAACGTAACGTTAAGTTAGGTTTCTACTTATAACGTTATACCAATTAACGTTGTTGTTTCGAATTATGATCCGTAACGTTTTTTTAACATTGTATAATTTGTTTTGCGATAACTTATATTTAATACTTTTAAATTCGTAGGTAAATATAGGAACTGTCCTAGGCAAGTATGAATACTTGTGCCGGTAGTTACGCTATCGCAGCGCCTATCCGCCCTATTCTTTCATGATGTGTCTTTCAACCTGGGTTTCGGTTTGCTCAGATAAAACAACCCTTACAAATATATTTTCAAACAGCACAGTGATTTCTTGTTCTTGGATCATGCAGTCATTGTCTATGATATTGTCTAGTGACGTAGTTAGAATTACTTTCTGTTTAACTTCTTTTTCCTATGGCTGATTGATGAATAGAAAATTTTCCGAATATAGAAATTGTATCAGAAAAATATTTTACTAAAAAATTGTGTATGTGTCAGCTCCGACTTATGACTGGAGTTTGATCCATAAGAAACAATATTATACCGACGTGCCGGGTTCGATTCCCGGGTCAATACAAATATTTGTGTGATCCGCAAATCTTTGTTTTGGAGTATGGGTGGTTTCTATGTGTGTATTTAGATCAATCGGCCATCCAACTAATACAATCTTAACTTTCAGTACTCATCCACTTACATCAGAATCACTATTGTCTTTTACACGCTACTGTTTGGATTCGTTCATGTATCGTATGGATTGACTACTGTGCATTGTATGCTCGTTTTGTACTATTTTTCTCAAAAAATACTGTTGTTTTATACATCTTGTCATTGACATGCTCTATAAAACTAATATAACGCGATTTCATCCTTTACTAACGGCAATTTACACAAAATTCAAATTAACGTTATTAATATCGTTATTAATATTAATAACGGCATTTAATTTTCGAATAACGGTTATTTTTGTGTAAATTATCCGTTGTTACACCATGCTTATGCACTTGCTTTAACTAAACAGGCGTCAGCTAGAATGCTTTTTAAGACGCAGAGGTCGTTCTCTGTACCGACTTCGAAAGACACCATTGGCGTGCCTAGAGTAATAAAAACCCTAGTGTAGTACATAGTAACTAAAACTTTATTTCGTCATGATAGCAACGATTTAGCTACGATTTTTAAAACTTTAATCCATAATATTAGATCAGAATAACCTTATCCTAGTTTAGATGATAACGAATTAGTTGAACCTGCATGATGGAATCCTTTTAACAAATATACAGTTATTTCAACTACACAAAAACCTACTTTTTAATGCCATTTATCAGAATGAAGTTGTGTCTTTAACAAACATAATAGATATCATGTTTAGGCAGACTGGTAAGGTTGTCCTACATCCAAATGTGATTCATGTGTGTGACTATGTGGACAATATTAATGAAAGTTTACAGTTAAGATAGTAAGGTATTGAGTGCATACATAGTAAGATTTGAGTAAGGTGTGTGAATAATTAATTGGCCAGGATACATGTACATATTTACATAAGTACTAATATATATGTTTTTGAGGCAAGCGGAGCAACGAACAATGGTCCTCTTGTTACCTAAGGACGCACAAAAATTATGCACAGTCTGTGTGTGGCCATTAGACCGGTACTATACATAGCGCACTATATACACCAACAATAATATAAGGTCCGCCACACTAGCCTTTCTTGAGCGGCACTTGGAACGTCAAATGTTGTTAATTTTTGGTAAATCTTTTAATTAATTTTATTGACGCGTAGCGAACAATCAATGCAGTAAGCATCTTTACCTATGATTGATCCTCGGATAGATGACCACTTTGTTAAATTTTATTTGCGAGCGTTTCCGTTCTTCGGAAGATATAAGAATATATAACATTTTCTGAAAAATATCTATTTTTATACCACAGCCTTGTAATCCGTGGCTGGCTGTACACTGTTGCTCGATAACTACGCTCGAAAGAAGCTCAATAAACGCTAGTGTTAGGGGTCCCTGATACTCTTGAAATGCTTAAAATATTAGTGTCACAAACGATACACTGCAAGGGCTTATTTACAGCAATAATAGATGATTACTAATGAAAATTAGCTATCAAGAGCATTTGAAAATATAGATGCTTTTAAAATTCCTCGGCTCAAATATTTTTGTACATTACCCGCCCCTGCTCCAAAATGTATGTCGTATTTGTGGTCTCGCAATTATCAGCACCGAAGAAAATTTTGAAGTATTCAAATATTCTTACTTAATATCATTACTTAATGTCGATTTCCTTTAAAAAATATTTCTATGGAAATATTCTCTGTTTGTGCAAATGTCTATAGGCAATGGTAATCACTTTCCATCAGGTAGACGGTATACTTTTCTGCCTCCTTAGTGATATAAAAAAAAATTGCGTGTACTTAGTGTACACACGTAAGAAGTGAAACTTCTTCATAAACTTAATTTTCACCTCACCTTAAATTAAGTCAAAAAGTACAAAAGTACAAAAGTACAAAAGTCCAAAAGTCCAAAAGTCCAAAGTCCAAAGTCCAAAAGGTCAAAAGTCCAAAAGTCCTAAAGTCCCAAAGTCCCAAGGTCCAAGGTCCCAAAGTCCCAAAGTCCCAAAGGCCAAAAGTCCAAAAGTCCCAAAGTCCCAAAGTCCCAAAGTTCCAAAGTCCCAAAGTCCCAAAGACCCAAAGTACCAAGATCCCATCCAAAAGTCCAAAAGTCCCAAAGTCCCAAAGGCCAAAAGTCCAAAAGTCCCAAAGTCCCAACCTGTTTTGGAGGAAGTTCAGGCTGTAAACAAGCTATTTGAAAGCAACAATGTTGACCCAACAAAACTTCATAAGGATTTGTGTGCTTTAGTTCAAAAAGTCCAAATGTCCCAAAGTCCCAAAGTCCCAAAGTCCCAAAGTCCCAAAGTCCCAAAGTACCAAAGTACCAAAGTCCCAAAGTCCCAAAGTCCCAATGTCCCAAAGTCCCAAAGTCCCAAAGCCTAAAAGTCTAAGTCTAAAAGTCTAAAAGTCCAAAACTCCAAAAGTCTAAAAGTCCAAAACTCCAAAAGTCCCAAAGACCCAAAGTACCAAGATCCCATCCAAAAGTCCAAAAGTCCCAAAGTCCCAAAGGCCAAAAGTCCAAAATTCCCAAAGTCCAAAAGTCCCAAAGTCCCAACCTGTTTTGGAGGAAGTTCAGGCTGTAAACAAGCTATTTGAAAGCAACAATGTTGACCCAACAAAACTTTATAAGGATTTGTGTGCTTTAGTTCAAAAAGTCCGAAAGTCCCAAAGTCCCAAAGTCCAAAAGTCCAAAAGTCCAAAAGTCCAAAGTCCAAAAGTCCAAAAGTCCAAAAATCCCAAAGTCCCAAAGTCCCAAAGACCCAAAGTACCAAGGTCCCATCCAAAAGTCCAAAAGTCCAAAAGTCCCAAAGTTCCAAAGTCCCAAAGACCCAAAGTACCAAGGTCCCATCCAAAAGTCCAAAAGTTCAAAAGTCCCAAAGTCTCAAAGTTCCAAAGTCCCAAAGACCCAAAGTACCAATGTCCCATCCAAAAGTCCAGAAGCCCAAAAGTCCAAAAACCCTTAAATGACATGCTATCCCTGGATAAAGTACTCTTAATTCGAATCCACCGTGTTGGGGAACAGAACAAAGATGGCGCGTAACCAAAAATCGTGACGTGACGTGACGTGACGCAAATTTTTTTCCAACCGATAAAGAAGTTTCACTTCAAAAATGGATGATAAATTATTAATTGATATAATATTTACAGATAAAGCTTATTTTGCATTTTTTTAAATTCCATACTTTAATTTCGAGACCACACTACCCTGCCTAAATGTTTTGTACCTACCTCTCTTTCCCTCAAATACTAAATCAAAATTGAATAAACAGGACAGCGAAGGCAGAGCTCATAGCATGCAGCACGGGGCGACTGGGGACGCAGCTAGGAGCGAACACGCTGATACTGACAGCGGATTGGACGTAAGTGAACGTTTTTATGTAGATTTTTTTTTTTGTGTCGTTAATTTAAAAGAAATGATAGTTTATAACAAGAAACTTAGATTTAGCCAATATCATTTTGGGATGGTGATTGTCAGACGGGTTGGCACATAGTTTAGTTTCGAATTTTGCTTCTCTTCACGGTACCCTTTTACTGTCATCAGATTGTGGACGACGATGGCCGCGGTTCACCATACAGTACGGAGGACGCAGATGGACGACCTTCATCGACCAAGTCGGGAGATAGCGACTACCCTGAAAATTCCAACAAGGTAAATTCTACTTGCTATTTATCTTACATTGTATTAACTTAGGTTCTTTATCATCATAGCTCTCCAAAATGACGCCACATATCATAAATACGGAAGAAGAATTTACTGCCACTCTCACAGTGTAGAAGAAGGAAATAATGCGCGCTTGCAGAGTGTTCCAAGTGTATATGGTTCGACAGAAATACCATCTTTAGAATATTGCTCGGTTCTGGCAAAGATTCTCACCACTTTGTCTTCGTAGAAATATTATGTATAGAAATACAATTTTTACGTGACTCACTCACTCATCAACGCCAAGTCGAAACTTTCGCACAATGAAACTCGATTTTAGGATACTCTACCCTTATTATGTGGGTACCTACTAAGTGTTTTAAAATCGCTTGGAGTACGAAATTTTAAGTCGGTATCTACTAGTTTTTTTTATAAAAAGTGTCAATGCCAGCTCATACTTACATACTTATAACATTTTTTTTCACTTGCAGCAAGCGTCAACAGACAAAGACACCTCTAGTCCCGAAAGCAACAGCCTCCTAGATCCTTCTGTGCTATCTGACTTCACGACGCAGGCCCTTGTACTGACTGTACTGGCTACTCTTGTAAAATACACCACCGGTAAGTGGAAAGAAGCCTCGTTATTATCTGCTATAACTAACGATATAACGGTTAACGTTACCTTACGAAACGTTAATGTATAACAATAACGGTTATACTTCAGCCAGATCCGTTAATCCGTTACAGCGTGAAAGGGTAACAAACATTTAGACAGGGACACTCACAAACTTTCTCATTTCTAATATTAGTTAAGTACATTAAAATATAGAACGTGTAATTTATTTCAGATGAGGATGAAATCCGAATATTGTACCAGTACTTGGCAGAAGGCTCTGTGGTGTTCCCCAAAGTGTTCCCAGTTATGTAAGTATTGAATGTTTTTTATTATTCTTGTTTAAAACTTTACATTAATACACATACATAACCAATTTGTTATGAAGTAATATAAAATGGTACACAAATTTTGTAAGTGATTTGTAACTAAAGATATAAGAATAATGTAAATATATAAGAATAATGTACATACATCGCGCCTCAGCGTCCTTGAAGGAGTAGGCAGATGCATACTAAACATACACATTTTCTTACTATTTATACTTTTGTCCCACGTAGGCCTATTTCCTTATTGAAATGGACGAGCGCAGGTTGAACTTTTCATACCAATAATGACTACTGTATAGTATGGGGTAACTTTGATTAATGGGGCGACTTTTATAATAGGTACCGTTTTTAATTTTCAACATTCTCATTCTTAAAGCTTTTGGTAGCCTCACAGTGTAACTGTCGGGAGTCCTGAGATATCCTTCCGAGGGCTTACCCGGGGCTCCCAACCATAGGCTGTTGGGCGTTACGTGAGGTATTTTAGTCGGTAGGAGTCCGGCATAACATCCATGATAGATTTTCCCTCACGTTAAAGAAAAAAAAAGCCTCGCAGTGTAATTGATTCAAAGTAAAAATACCAAATTACCGGAAATTAGTAAACTTTTCGTGAAAAATGAACTATTTTCTCGAAAAGCCGTTTTTTCAGGTGACCCACAAAAATGTTACAACATACATGAATAAAAATGTTTTCATTTGATTTTGTTAAGAAACTCGAAATTAGAGTTTGGGAAATGTTATTTTGGAATAAGAATCTGAAATTGACAATTGGTAAATTACGATATTTTTTCAATTTAGTTTCGGAGTAATCTGTTCTTTTATGCATATTCATGACTTCTATAAAAATATTTAGATTTTTCACTTCTAAAAAATGAAGTTAAGCTCACAATTATTTCTTTATATTTCAGACACAGTCTATTGGACATGAAAGTCAACCATGTACTGATGCACTGCCACGACCAAATCATACTGAGTGCGGTGCAAAGCATTATACAGGTATGAACCTCGCCTACTAACATTAAAAACGTGAATGTTTGTATGTATAAGCCCCGCAAGTTGGTATTGCGCTGGAACCTTGTCATAATGACAGCTAAGTGACGTCATCGTGACGTAGCGCGAGCGCGCGCTGGCCTCGCGAAGCTGCGTACGGTATTTTTTTGAGTACTGACGGCTCGACGGACATACGTCACCAAGATGGCCGCCAAGCGCAATTTCATTATATAGATGTTTGTTTTTTTTTCGTGCTCTAACGTGCGTAAAAGAGCAATAAACATCCACACATACCCACAAAATCTTGCATTTAGGTGTAACTTTACAACACGGAGGCTTGAAAGCATTCAAGCCGGTGGCGCATTCGATAGTGATACCCGATATCCCGGGTTCGATTCCCGGGTCGGTCCAAATATTTGTGTGAACTACAAATGTTTGTTTCGGAGTTTGGGTTTATCTATGTATAATATGTATGTATTTAGAAATAAATATGTATATCACTCGTCTAGATCCCATAGCACAAGCTTATATTAGCTTAATTTGGGCTGGATGATGTTGTGTGAGATTGTCCACAAATATTTATTTATTGTTAACTAGCTGTTGCCCGTGACTTCGTACGCGTGAAAATTATAATGCCAATTTGATTTCTCTGTGCTTAGCCCCTAGGATATGTAGCGTGATAATATATAGCACATTTGAAGACCCTTCCCCTAGTTAATATTTGTGCAAAAATTGAATCAAATCGATCGAGTACTTTTCGAGATCCTTCCGGACAAAGCAAAGACTAAATTTTTTCTAACTATATTTTCGGCTTCGGTATCTTATGTTGAACACCCAGCGAGTATTTTATTTTTTTACAATTTCCAATGTACAGTTTTGACTTTTCCATCATTTTATTATATACTAGCGGACGTCACGCGGTTTCACCCGCGTAGTTTCCGTTCCCGTGGGAATACGGCAATATAATATAGCCTATGTTCACCGCAAAGAGTGTAGCTTCCCAATAGTGAAAGAATTTTTCAAATCGGTCCAATAGTTCCGGAGCCTATTCGTTACAAACAAACAAACAAACAAATCTTTCCTCTTTATAATATTAGTATAGATGTATAGATGAAATAAATGTCCAAATCGGTTCAGTAGTTTCGTACCCTATTTAATGCAAACAAACAATCACATCTTTAAAATATCTATACATATAATAAAATGATAGAAAAGTCAAAACTGTACATTGGAAATATTTAAAAAAAAATACTCGCTGGGTGTTCAACATAAGATACCGAAGCCGAAAATATAGTTAGAATTTTTTTTGTCTGTTTGTCTGTTTGCTTTGCTTTGTCCGGAAGGATCTCGAAAAGTACTGAATGGATTTGGTTCAAATTTTGTACAAATATTAGCTAGGGGTAGGGTCTTAAAATAGGCTATATATTATCACGCTACATATCCTAGGGGCTAAGCAGAGAGCAATCCAATTGGCATTATAACATAATTTTCACGCGTACGAAGTCGCGGGCAACAGCTAGTTAGTATATAAATTAATGTATTTATTGTGTGTGTTATAGAACATGATAGCGTGTGAAGATGCAAGCCAGCAACAGTTGCACTACATGCAGAGCTGTGGCTTCGGAGGACTATGGCGATTTGCTGGACCTTTTACTAAGGTAACACTATTTATTTTATAAATAGGTACAACTATTTTTTTTTTATACTACTTAGGTGGCAGACAAGCTTACGGCCCACCGGAAGGACCAACCTTAGCCTATAGACGTTTGCAACACCAGAGGCGCTACACACGCGCTGCCGACCCGGGCGCAGGTTGTGACGACCCACAGTTGAAAATTTTTCAAGCCGCCCGTAAGGCCTTCAACTTGGCTTAACGACTGTCATTTTACTGACAACCGGGACCAACGGCTTATCGTGCCTTCCGAAGCACGGTAACGCTCGTAAATAAATGTCACAAAGTGGTCCACGTGGTGGTCACCCATCCATATCCGGCCATAGTAAATGTTGCTTACTGCAGTGATCGTTTACAGAACACTGAGTCCGCGGGGGCACGAGCGCTTCATCGATGCGATGTATTTATATGTATTATACAAATTACATAGGTATATAAATAGTCCACAGTATAATCAAAGATAATATAATAGTATTACATACAGATCGGCAACTCCCTGTCGCGCCACAGCTGTCAGTAGAGTTGACGTGCGCGTTGACGTCCAATTTGCTTACATTTTATTGATCACACGCACACATTCAAGCTGGAGTTTGCGCCCTGTACTAAACTACGTCACTAGGTCACGTGGCTCACCTGTTTAAAGTTTGAAATAAAACTAAAATGACAACGTCAATCGGATTGAAATTTCACAATAAACGTGTTAGAGAGGGGCAGTCTGGGGAGAACGATCTCAGGGCTTTCTTGTTATATATATTATAAAATTACATAGTTGGTATATAGTCCACAGTATAATGTAACTTATTCTGAATTATATCACAGAGGACCTATAATTGACTGTGTGGCACTCCTTTAAATAGTTTATACATTTTTCGTGGCTGTTGGTCCTCCGAGTAAATAAATAAATACACAATTAAAATGAAAGTTGAAGAAGCAAGTAAGGTGTGTATTGACCCTGCCGTGTGGCGCTCGGTTCTTTCTGCCTACCCCGCAAGGGATTTGGCGTGAAGATAGTATAGTATGATAATCGGTGCGTAGGGCATGTCTACCTCAGCTTATATTGGGTGTAACAAAATTGACTCTCCAAATTTCGTCACGTGACGTGGCATCAGTCAAGAAACATTACAAAAATGAAGAAAAAAGAATCACATGAATACTTTAACTGTAAATCCGTTTTAAAGGTCCTAGAAATTTTCATTATCACCCTTTCTATCGCTACTGAGCGGCAGTAGAAAGCGACAACGACAGCCAGACGGGTGCTCCGTGTTTGTTTTGCCACGGCGGCCATGTTACTTCGAATTGCCGCGGTAAAAAACGAATTTTTAATGTGCGACAAAAAAAATTAAAAAGAAATGAAAAATTAACCCCCCTTTTTTATTAAATATATATATTTGATTTCCGATGCAAAGTCATCTCATGAAATTTGGAGAGTCAATTTTGTTAGAAGTCTTTAATACATACATCTTACCCGGTTAACCAATAACTTATCTATTTAAGAAGCAATGCACAGCGGGCAGTAGCGAGTTATTCGTGAACTGTCTGGAAGCCATGGTGGAGACTTGTCTCCCGGGTGGGGATGAGGCCCTGACGAGAGCTCCGCCACCAGATCCGGATCGACCGGATAATAACTGTGATAGTCTGAGATATCCGAGTAAGTATCATCCGTATAAGTAATGAAAATACATTTATTGTTAAAAATTGCAGAGAAACATAATTATTACATACATACATACACATACATATGGTCACGCCTTTATCCCCGAAGGGGTAGGCAGAGGCATATTATATGCCCACATTTCACCTTTGTATAATTTATCCCACGTAATAGGTGGTGAGCCGTATTGCCGTGTTTAAATGGACAGGCGTAGGTTGTCATGTGACAGGCGATGGTAGGCCTGCTGTTGAAATAAAGCCTTCAACTTAGTTTAACGACTGCCATTTTACTGGCAACCGGGACCAACGGCTTAACGTGCCTTCCGAAGCACGGAAACGCTCAAATAAATGTCACACTGTCACATAATTATTACATATCTAATATTTACAAAACTAGCGGACGTCACACGGTTACAACCGCGTAGCTCCCGTTCCCGTGGGAATACGGGAATAAAATATAGCCTATGTTACCCGGGAAGAGTGTAGCTTCTCGACCGTGAAAGAATTTTTCAAATTGGTCCAATAGTTGAAATGAAATGATTTTGACTGCCTCTGTGGCGTAGTCGATAGTGATACCGCCTGCCGCGCTTGAGGTCCTGGGTTCGATTCCTGGGTCGGTCCAAATATTTGTGTGATCCACAAATGTTTGTTTCGGAGTTGGGTGTTTTCTATGTATGTGTATGTATTTAGAAATATATAAGTATGTCCATCAGTCGTCTAGATCCCATAGCACAAGCTTATATTAGCTTAAATTGGGATAGATGATATTGTGTGTGAATGTCCACAAATATTTAAAAAAAAAATGAATTTCTCTTTATAATATTAATATAGACTAGATAATAATTTGTTCCCGTTCCCGCTTCCCGTGGGAACGTATTCTCGTGAACATAAGTGGGATCGTTTTCCCGGGATAAAAAGTAGCCTATAATATCATTCCAGACTATAACAACAGTAAACACGATTTTTGAGTCTGAGTTCTGTAGTGCCGATTTTGATTGATTATGTCTAACTAAACCAAGAAAAAATAATTTTATCAAATAAAGTTTGCTTTTGTAGTAACCAGATCGAAATTTAAAATACTAACTTTTTGTTTAACAATACCAAGAAAAACAAATTTTATTTATATGTTAATCACATTTATTTACAAATAACAATAAAGATACATCTCAAAATATATAAGAAGAAACAGAAAAAACCTTTAAAAATAAATATTTTTTGTTTTTCTTCTGTGTGAGTACGCACTTTCTCGTATTAGACTCCAAATGTCACCCATCATGTTCTCATTATACTGTACTTGATAACGCTGTTTAAACTTGATGAAAGCGTTCTCCTTGCTCTTCTGAATATGCTCCCAAGTTATCTTTAAACTGGTCTAAGTAAGCATGCAGCATATGTACTTTAAGGGACATTCTGCAGCCCATGAGTTTAAAGCTTTCAAGCAAATTAAAAATGAGCTCTTTATAATTTGCAGCTTTATTATTGCCAAGAAAGCCATGGATCACTGCTTTAAGGCTGAGCCACGCTTGTTTCTCGTGGCCATTCAGCAACATGGGAAAATTTTCGCATCTCATTTTTCACCAATTTTTTAGCTTTCACTTTGATGAATTTGCCACAAATATTGCAAAAAGAATTAACATCATTTTTACACTTTTGGAAGCCATTTTGGACTTCATGCAACAAAAATGGCGTCGTTTCGTTTTTTTGCGCGTGAATACTACCGAGACTACTTGCCGCTCCCCGCTAAACACCCGTAACCCCCCTCCTCTCCGTCTCTTGCGTCATAAATACGTTGCTCTTCCAAACTATGTGCCAAAATTTTAAAATATTTAATTTTCATTGTAAAATGTACAAAAGCAAACTTTATTTACAATAAATGGAGCCTTTGGTTACTTTTAGCTGTAGACAATCAGAAAATATTAATTTAATAAGAAACCCAAAAAAAATATTTTTTTTTGTTGACTTGTGTAATCAATACAAAATTTCAGCTAGATCTGTTCAGTCGTTAAACCGGGATTGGTTATCAAACATTTTTACAAACTTGTACATTTATACATCCCTTTTATATTATAAACTAGCTGTTGCCTGCGACTTCGAACGCTGCATTTTATATGTGATTCTTTTGATTGATATAACTTTTTTTATTTAAGAACCGATTGACATTAAAAAACACTAAATGTTAAGTGGAGCAAACCGCAACGCAATAAAGAAAACCGCATTGCAATCGGTTGAGCGGTTGCTGAGATAAGCGTGCACAAACGTACAAACAGACAGTTAAGATTTTATTATATGTATTGATATTGATTAATATTTTTGTTCTAGCTGTACATCGCCAGTCAACGCTATACGTAGTGGATAAAACTTCTAAAGAAAAGCTAGAAGGAAACTTAGTCTAATTTATGGTATGTACACACTTTCTATTATTATAAGACAGTAAGTGTCCTGTACCCAAAGGGTAAAACCACAAATTAGATATAGTACAGATGGAAAACTCATCTATGTACTATTTTTCACACCTACCCTCTGCTACACACACTCGCGCACAAATCAGTATCGAAAATTCGATTGAGACCGCCTGACCTCGTGTCTGTGAATGAGTTGTCTATGTGTGCGTAGTGTCTGTGAATGAGTTGTCTATGAATGAGTTGTCTATTTGTGCGTAGTGTCTATGAATGAGTTGTCTATGTGTGCGTAGTGTCTGTGATTGAGTTGAATATGTGTGCGTCGTGTCTGCGAATGAGTTGTCTATGGGTGCGTAGTGTCTGTGAATGAGTTGTCTATGTGTGCGTAGTGTCTGTGAATGAGTTGTCTATGTGTGCGTAGTGTCTGTGAATGAGTTGTCTATGTGTGCGTAGTGTCTGTGAATGAGTTGTCTGTGTGTGCGTAGTGTCTGTGAATGAGTTGTCTATGTGTGCGTAGTGTCTGTGAATGAGTTGTCTATGTGTGCGTAGTGTCTGTGAATGAGTTGTCTATGTGTGCGTAGTGTCTGTGAATGAGTTGTCTATGTTTGTCTGATGTTAATGGTACACGCTCAGAGGGATCTGTAGTTACTATGGGCGTCCCGCAGGGTTCAATACTCGGACCATTTTTATTCCTTATATATTTTAATGACCTACCCTTTTACGTGGGGGACAACAACAGGATTGTTTTGTTTGCAGATGATACTTCTTTGATTTTCAAAGTTAAAAGACAAATAGATAACTATGACGATGTCAACAACGCAATCTTGAAAGTGGTTCATTGGTTTAACACTAACAATCTTAAACTAAATGATAATAAAACTAAATGTATTAAATTTACCTTGCCTAATGTAGCACAGTCAGAAACCAATGTTCAACTTAATGGTCGAGAGTTGGAACTTGTGGAACAAACCACATTCCTAGGGTTAACGGTTGATGCTGGTTTCCAATGGGGTCCACATATTGTAAAACTAGCTAGTAGATTAAGTTCAGCAGCATTTGCTGTACAAAAAATAAGGCACTTGACTGATGTAGATACGGCTAGAATAGTTTATTTCAGTTACTTTCACAGTATAATGTCTTATGGTATTCTACTGTGGGGCAATGCTGCAGATATAAATAAAATTTTTATTTTACAAAAGCGGGCCATAAGAGCTAAATAAATAAATAAATAAATATTCACGGACATTTCACACAACGCTATCTGATCCCAAAGTAAGCTAGGAATAACCTGCTTGTGTTATGGGTATCAGACCACGGATATAAATACTTATATACTTTTAATACATACATACATACATACATATACTCACGCCTTTATCCCCGAAGGGGTAGGCAGAGGCCTATACCGGCCCACATTTCACCGTGTACAATTCGGTCCCACGTAACAGGTGGTGAGCCCATCGCCGTGTTGAAATGGACCGCCGCCGTCAGAGCCTCGTCCGTTGTTCAGCAGGTGCACGAGCTTGCACGTGAGGTTGACTTGGGCCCCGAAGGTGTTGGTAGGGCCCCACTGCACCCACCCACCATATACTTTTAAATACATACATATTATACATAGAAACACCCAGACTCTTGAAACAAACATTTATGGATCACACAAATATTTGTCTCCGGTGGGAATCGAACCCACGACCTCCAGCGCCGCAAGCGGTATCACTACCGACCGCGCCACAGAGGCAGTCGTTAGAGCTATATATAGACTAGGTCCAAGGGTCTCTCTGCGCGAAAAATTCAAAGAGGTTAATATTCTTACAGTAGCATCACAATATATTTTTGAAAACCTTATGTATGTACAAAGAAATCTACATAGTTTCGCTAAGTTAAGTGATAGACACAATTAGGGATTGCAATCCGGTGTCATTTTGAATCCGGCCGGATCCGTACCGGATTTCTGAAATCCGGCCGGGTCCGACCGGGTCCGGCCGGATTGAGTTAACCAGGATAACTTGCTTCCTTTTTTTATTTCAACATGAACTGTTAATTAAGTGTAAAATTAAAAACGATACCGCTCATACGGATTTAATATTTTATAAAAAAGTAAAGATTTTCGATTTTTTTAAAGAGCCGTAAGTATTCATCTTCCGAGACTAAATCTAAAATCTTAAGGTTAAGGTAATAGTCCAGTCAAGAAAGCACAAAGCAATGTTGAGTGAACGGGAACCTAAGCTGTTTCTTAAGAAATTTAATCAGGTTGTTTAAGAAGAAAACATACTAATAGTCCCATCATCTATAAGGCGTGCCGGAAAAAGGGCGGGTGTGACACAGATTCAATTTTATAGTTTTTCGGCAATATACCTAAATCAGTGCTTTGCAGCAAAATATGTGCTAAGATAAAATTAGTGCATTTAAAGTATCAATAACTTTCGTTCTAAACACTTTCCATAATTCCAACCGTTTATGAACTACACGCCCCAAAATATATAGAAAACTTGCTGATGCTCGCGGTTTTGCCCGCGTGAAATTTAGTTTACGTTCCGCTTCCCATAGGAACATATTCCCGGGATGAAATGTAGCCTATGTGTTATTCCAGACTCTAATGTACCTTGGTTACAAGGGATGCGGGGTCCTACTAACATCTTAAGGACCCCAATGGGTCGGATCCTCCTCGTGGTGCATCCTGGGCAACGGAGTAGCGACCACTCCCCTTCCTCTGTGGGGGAGTTGTGCTACTCTGGCTAATTCCGGCCGAGGCGGGAGTAACCCACCTGTGGGTTGCTCGGTGGTGTGTGTTGCTGCCGGCCGTGCCGTTATTCACGGCCGGCAGCAGCAATGATGGGTCGCCGTCGCTTCGCCTCCTTTGCTGGCGAGACGATGGCGGCAAAGTGGGAGAGGCACTGCGTGGGGGGCGGGAGTTTGGGTAGATGCTCCCGCCCTGCCATGCAGTTCGGGCTGCCGGCCGTGAATAACGGCGCGACCGGCGGCAACAGTGCTGGGCCGCTGTCACCTCGCTAGTTGACGAGGTGATGGCGGCAAAGCGGGAGGAGCACTGTGCGGGGGAGCGGGAGTAACCGATAATGCTCCCGCTCTGCCGTGCAGTTCGGGGGCGCCGCGGTGAGGAGTTACTGCGCGCCCCCGATTGTTTCTTGACCGTGGGCGAAAGGTCGGGGGACCCCGCCCACCAATGGTCACATGGCGGTGGGCACCTTTTCCGTGTTCCAGGGGTGCCCATTAGCGCACGCCTGCGCCAGCCGCTCTCTGTCTCCTCTATTACAGAGGGGCGCTCGAGAGTGGAGCAGGCGTGGACTTCAGCTCCTTAGGGTGCGTTGGGGAGCCGCCCATCTGGCTCCCCCGAGGAGAGCCCCGAATAAACGGGGCGCCCCTAGCCGGGTCGACGTGAATAATCTTTTGATATCCCTCGGCCCGGCTAAAGGGTGAGGAGGAACACCGCGGGGTTTAGTGGGTAGGACGGTCCATTCCGGACCGGGCCGGGAGTCCCACACACCATCCCAGCTGCCCCCGCAGCTGGGATGAAGGCGCGTAAATGCGTTCCCCGCGTCAACAAAAAAAAAAAAAAAAAAAACCTTGGTTACAAATTCTAGCCCGATCCGTTCAGCCGTTAGAGCGTGATCGAGTAACAAACATCTAAATATATTCACGAACTTTTACATTCATAATATTAGTATGATAAAGCTATTCTGCGTGATCTTTCGTTCGTCCCTGAGTATCTCTCTGTGGGAAAACTTAGTATCAGGCTTCTATTCATGTAAGCAAAAAAAAAATTCTGCACGTATAACCTCTGCAACAAGAATAGCTCTAGGGATCTTATGAAGTTTTGGGTAACTGACGGGTTTAAGAATTAATTAATAGCATTCTTTGTGATATTTTGCTCCTTAAGCAAACAATATCATTAATATCACAAAATCACAAACGATACAAACTGCGTTACCCTATGCATTATGCTTTAAATTACATACTTCCCTGATACTATTCCTATATTTCATTTAAAATCTCAACCGAATATTAAATAAGTTGAATCACTATCATTTCTAAATTTCGGAAGAGTGTAGTTCAAAAACGGTTGGGAATATGGGAACTTTATGTAATCAAAGTTATGGAAAATTTTGTAAGTTTTTATTTCATATTCGAACATGTTTTGATACAACGCATTGTTTTTGGGATATTGGTGAAAAACTTAAAATTTATTTAGTATTTATTTATTTAAACTTTATGCACAGAAGTAGTACATTGGCGGCCCTAATGCCAAAGGCATTTTTCGCTACCAGTCAACCATAAGATATTAAAATTGGGCCCTTTGTCACGACCCTGTCTCCGTCGCACGTCCTAGATGTCGGAACTTTTAGTATCTATCATCTCATCGTAACCTGTAAGTTACACACTGAAGGGTGACTCAAACGACTCGCGCGAAGTGCAAGCTCTTTACATTTGTATCATCCTTGGCGACGGCATGGTTATTTTGCCAAAATATGCAAACACCGGATCCGGTCGCCGCCGGATCCGGCGGTGTATTAGTGCCGGATCCGGTGGACGAAAAATGATGCCGGATCCGCCGGATTACCGGATCCGGTTTTCCGGATTGCAATCCCTAGACACAATGTCAACACTAAAAATAAAAATAACCTTGCTGTTTTTCATAGCAGATTGCACAAAACCAGCAATTCTTTCATGGGTAACTGTATACGCTTTTACAACAGGCTTCCAGACGAAATTAAAAGTATGTCCCTTAATAAGTTTAAAAGATCTGTTAAAAGTAAATTGAACTGCAGGGGCTACTATGCAATCAATGATTATTTGTTGGATGGGGAAGCCTGGAAATGACCTGCTCTGCTGGATTCTCAAAAAAATTGTTAAAATGCCTAGTTTTTAGATTCTTAAAATTGTAAATAGAGCAAAAAAAAAAGAACAACCCGCTGAGTTTCTTGCCAGTTCTTCTCAGGTGGGTCGCGTTGTGAACTGGTGGTAGAGTTTTTGTTTTGTATTCTGGACGTTTTGCAAGCGCATCTGTATAATGCCTATGTGAAATAAATATATTTTTGATTTTGATTTGATTTGTGTGCGTAGTGTCTGTGAATGAGTTGTCTACGTGTGCGTAGTGTCGGTGAATTAGTTGTCTATGTGTGCGTAGTGTCTGTGAATGAGTTGTCTATGTGTGCGTAGTGTCTGTGAATGAGTTGTCTATGTGAGCGTAGTGTCTGTTAATGAGTTGTCTATGTGTGCGTAGTGTCTGTTAATGAGTTGTCTATGTGTGCGTAGTGTCTGTGAATGAGCTGTCTATGTGTGCGTAGTGTCTCGGAAAGAGTTGTCTATGTGTGCGTAGTGTCTGTAAATGTGTTGTCTACGTGTGCGTAGTGTCGGTGAATTAGTTGTCTATGTGTGCGTAGTGTCTGTTAATGAGTTGTCTATGTGTGCGTAGTGTCTGTTAATGAGTTATCTATGTGTGCGTAGTGTCTGTGAATGAGCTGTCTATGTGTGCGTAGTGTCTCGGAAAGAGTTGTCTATGTGTGCGTAGTGTCTGTAAATGAGTTGTCTACGTGTGCGTAGTGTCGGTGAATTAGTTGTCTATGTGTGCGTAGTGTCTGTTAATGAGTTGTCTATGTGTGCGTAGTGTCTGTTAATGAGTTGTCTATGTGTGCGTAGTGTCTGTGAATGAGCTGTCTATGTGTGCGTAGTGTCTCGGAAAGAGTTGTCTATGTGTGCGTAGTGTCTGTAAATGAGTTGTCTACGTGTGCGTAGTGTCGGTGAATTAGTTGTCTATGTGTGCGTAGTGTCTGTTAATGAGTTGTCTATGTGTGCGTAGTGTCTGTTAATGAGTTGTCTATGTGTGCGTAGTGTCTGTGAATGAGCTGTCTATGTGTGCGTAGTGTCTCGGAAAGAGTTGTCTATGTGTGCGTAGTGTCTGTAAATGAGTTGTCAACGTGTGCGTAGTGTCGGTGAATTAGTTGTCTATGTGTGCGTAGTGTCTGTTAATGAGTTGTCTATGTGTGCGTAGTGTCTGTTAATGAGTTGTCTATGTGTGCGTAGTGTCTGTGAATGAGCTGTCTATGTGTGCGTAGTGTCTCGGAAAGAGTTGTCTATGTGTGTGTAGTGTCTGTAAATGAGTTGTCTACGTGTGCGTAGTGTCGGTGAATTAGTTGTCTATGTGTGCGTAGCCTCAGCGAATTTAGTATTTATTTTTTATTTATTTAATATTTATGCACACAAATAACAACAATAAAAGAATTAACATTAAAAGAAAAGAAGAGTAGGTACAACGGTACTGCTTATTTCTAAAATAGAAATTTCTTCCAGCAGTCCGACGAGAGGAAAGCGTGAAGAATTACATTAAACTATGAGGTAGAAGTGTGAAAGGAATCGGGATTATATAAAGTGCACACACACAAACTTATTTTATCACTATATACATACTCATATACACAATTAGACATATACATACATACATACATACTACATATACACATATATATACCTACACATTATACATATCTATGAACTTATCCATCTAAATGATTATAATGACCAAAAATGTAAGAAATAACCAAAATTTAAACACAACGATCATAGAACATTGGAAAGGTAGTGCGATCGAACTTTCTTTTTAAACACTGTTATTGATTTTGAATTTTGTATATTAGTATGTAGGTTTCTATCTGTACTATCTCTAATTTGTGGTAAAACTGGGACCCTATTACTAAGACGCTGTCCATCTGTCTGTGTCCAGACTGTATCTCATGAACCGTGACAGCCAGACAGTTGAAATTTCGGCGACATAAAAAAAAATAGTTTCGAAATAATATTTCTTCTTTCGAAACTGGTTTCGATAAAGGAAATTATATTTCGTTAGAGTGGTAGCCGTAGGTCTGTTGGTAGTCCTGGGATATCATTCCGAGGGCTTACCCGGGGCTCCCAACCGTAGGTTGTTGGGCGTAACGTGAGGTTTCTTAGTCGGTAGGAGCCAGGCATAGCATCCATGATGGATTTTCCCTCACGTAAAAAAAATAAAAACAAATAAAAATAAAAAACAATCGCTATAACAACAAATGCTATAAAAAAATATATAAAAAGGAGTTTATAACAAATGATCGTGTTCGTTATAATCGCTACGCAAAGAAATTCATCAATATTTTTTTGTCTGCAGATATGAATGTCAAATCTTATACGCGAACTATTCGAGAAGCAATACCTTTAAAAAAATTACCTCAGTGATAACGCAAATATTATATTTAATAATGTAGAATAGAAAAGATGTACAAATTGTTATATACTATTTATAATTCTCTAATTAACAATCAAGTAAAACTGCTTTACGATCGAACATAATATCATGTAAAATAAGAATAGTTTAATAATATTTTTCATAGAAATAAGCTTTTATTATATAACACTCATAATTAGAAATAGAACACCTATTATTCTATATTATAGTAATACATGTTTATAATAAACTACGATGCCATGTCACTTACGAAATAACATATAAAATATGTATAATTTTTTTACATATAAACATTTTATCCTATGCTAACACTCGTAATTAGGAAAAAAATACATAATAATAAATCCTGTATTATAGTAAAATAAAATATTTAAAAGTTTTATAATAAATACTTATTAGTGAGAAATATCGATAAACAAAAATTTCTTACTGCCATATTATTTTTAATTGGCAATTTATATTATTATAGATAATATTCACGCTTAGAAAATTTCTAGCACTTTGTGATTGTAAATTTTTTAATATTTTTATTAAAAATATTTTATATTATAACTTAAATATTAATATAATCATTGAGAATTTGAGTTATAATCATGTGAGATAATGAGAATAAGCACATAATAGAGAGAAAAACAACAAATCACGCCTTTTTTATTAATATAACTGCCATACCCACTAGGCAGGCAGGGCGTATTATAAGCCGAATATATTCTTAAAATAAATCATATAATAATATACAGTTTGGCAAAAAAGAGAAGAAAATAATGGAGGAGCCACTGTGCTGTTCATAATGGCAACCCGTTAAAAAGAACCACCAATCAGTAGCCAGTTGTCAACAACCGTCAAAAAACCCACCAATCAAATTGTATAACGTCATTGACAGACAGACATATGTGATGTTATTGGCAGCTTTTTGACAATGTAACCAGTCAGCAAAATATTAGTTCCGTTTTAGACTTTTTTGCCAAGCTGTAAATAACGTGGCCTAAATAGTAAATCGCAATAAATATTATATTACATACACTTTCTTACGAAGATCTTTTGAAACTTAGTGGGGACAGATCAAATGCGTAGGGGTGAAATTGAGAATATTTTTCACTTAATAATATTAGGTAAATTCAACGGAATCAAATAGTTTTATAGATATTAATTTGGGACTTATTTCACAATATTTTTTATTTTTTGTGTCTGAAGTGGGTTTTATAAATGAAAATCTAAAATGACTTTTTAACCAAGGCTTTTTTACTTTTTAGTATATGAATTAAAAAAAAAATAGCCATCACAGGACGCCTGGAATAATATTTTTAATACAGTTGCTCAAAAAGTGGCGTATTACAGGGACGTATAGCGTTCGGGATGTGGGTTATTACACTCTCGTGCGTTTTCTTTACCTTTCCCGGACTCGTGCGTTTTCTTTCCCAGCTGTCAAAATATTGTCTATTAAAAATAAAAAAACCAACCAAAATTCATAGAAGTTTTAGTGATTCCTGCAAATATTTCTAAAAAAAGATACTAACTTGTTTCAATATCAGATTAAAAGTAATTTTAATTAAAATTTAAACATAAATTAATATAAGTATGTATGTATCGGCAAAATTAAATTTAAAAATATAAAAAATAGTTGGCTGTATGAAGTGCACTGCCATAGTCTCTGTTTAGGAAGGTTTATATTCTTTTACGGTTGGCGCCATTTTGGACAATTCAGGTTTATTGTGTTTTTATTATTTTATTAAATTGCTTAATTTTTTCGCAACTGTATTAAAAATAGTTGGTCAATACAACGTGTGGGACTGTTATTTAAACTCGTTCCGACTGTCTACCCTTGCCTTCGGCTCGGGTCAACACCTGTCGTAACTCGTTGTAATAACAGAAATCCCACACTTGTATCGAAAACTACTATTGCCTGGGATAAAATAAATTCATAATTATTTTATAAAATTCATAATTCCAAATTCAATTTCAGTGGTCCCTACATTGTCTAGCTCCGCCATAGCGTAGCCACATTTTTAGAAAATTCATTAGATTTTAAATTCCTATATTATAAAGATAAACAATTTGTGATCAAAAGGTGACAATTTTAAAACGTGATTAAATTTTCATGTTCTATGTATATGGGAAACTGGGGACACTTGATCCCCCCTTTTGTTTTTTATCCCTAATTTCTCTATTGAGTATCCGTTTAAAAAACCGTTGGTACTAAAATACGTGAAATTTATTTGCTTATATTTGCTGTAAGAGCCAAAGATATGAATATCTAAATTCAGTAGTTATTTGACTAAAATCAATACAACATGGTACGATTCCTTAATCGTACCATGTGTCCCGTATATACGTAAGACTTGATCCCCCCCGGTCTGGATGACTTGATCCTGGGGAATCAAGTCTCCCATATTTAGAGTCACATGGTACCATTACTAAGGAATTAAATAATAAATGTCTTGTCAGTTTATTAATTTTTCATTAATCACATTTTTAAAAGTCCTATTTTAAATAAATGTTTAGTCAAAAAAAAACTCACCAAAATTTTCTTTCTGCCGCAACAATTAGGTACTTACTCGCCCGCCGTTTGCCAACGTGTCAAATGTGATAGATGTGCCATCTATAAAACATTATTGGGTACCATATACAATCGATATTGCCACTATAAAACTAAATACGGCTTATACAAGTTCTGTAAATCTTGTGTACCTAGTCTCCCGTAAGGATCAAGTATCCCCAGTTTCCCCTACATTTTAATGTAATAAATTTAGTATTTATTATATTATTCTGTTAGTTATATTTTTATATTGTCATAAGTATATTATAACGTTAATTTTGTAAATATAATTAACCTTTCGGTGGTAATGATTGTGGACTGTATTTGACGGGTAATTTTTTAAAAATTTTAGTGATAATAAATGAGTTTGTCTGTAAAGTCGGTTTACAGATGATAATTTTACGTGATATAAAGGAAAAGGGTCGCAGCAAGAGTGCAAAAACTACCGCGGCATAAGCTTGCTCAGCATCGTTGGCAAATTGTATGCAAAAGTGTTGATAAAAAGAGTGATGAATGAAACTGAAGGAAAAATGTGGGATGTGCAAGCAGGATTTATGAAAGGAAGGGGATGTACGGATCAGGTCTTTTCCTTACGATGCGTAGCTGAGAAAGTTTTGGCTAAAAGTCAAAAGGTCTATTGCATATTCGTGGACTTGGAAAAGGCCTATGACAGAGTGGTGAGGAATGAACTGTGGTCAATATTGTCCATGTATGGAGTGAACAGCAACTTGATACGGGCACTGAGGTCTCTCTATGAGGGTTCTAGTGCTTGTGTCAGGATCAACGGGGCCTGCACGGACTTCTTTCACATTGAAAAGGGTGTGAGACAGGGATGTGTAGCGTCTCCGTGGCTGTTTAATCTATACATGGATAGTTGTCTGAAAGAACTGCAAGAGAGTATGTATGGCTTAAAAATGAATGAACTGACCGTCAAATGCCTCCTATACGCTGATGATCAGGTGATATTAGCATCATCAGCGGAGGAATTGCAGCTGATGGTTAATAGTATGAATGAGGCTCTAAAAAGTAGAGGAATGAAAGTTAATGTAAACAAGACGAAAGTTATGGTTTTTGAAAGAGAAGAAAGTATGACGAATTGCTCAATCTTCATTGAAGGGCAAAGAGTGGAACAGGTGAAAGAATTTGTATACTTGGGTTCCAAATTTGTAAGGGATGGAAAGTGTGACCAGGATATTGAGCGAAGAGTTTTGGCAGGAAATCAAGTGAATGGGGCTATGTACACCTTTATGAGCAGTCAAAATGTGTCTGAGAAGGCCAGGTTGGCTGTACCTAGGGGAGTGCTCATCCCTACACTTATGTATGGTAGTGAAAGTTGGGTATGGCAGAAGAAGCATGAAAGCAAAATTAATGCAGTGGAAATGAGAAGTCTGCGAAGTATAGCTGGAGTGACTTTAATGGACAAAAAAAGAAATAGCGTGATAAGGGAAAAATGTGGTATAACAGAAGATGTAGTGACTAAGATCGAAAAAGGGATGCTTAGATGGTTTGGACACGTGGAGAGAATGGATGAGAATAGACTGACAAAGCAGATTTATGAGGCGAGAATGAATGGGCAAACTGGTAGGGGTAAACCTCGGCGTACGCATGCCGATCAAATCAGAGACGTTCTGGAAAAAGGCAAGGTCAAGAGTACCCTTAACCGGCGAGCGTGTATGAAAACAGTTATGAAAGTAGAAGAAGCGAAAGTTGTATGTCAGGATCGTAGCAAGTGGAAAGCCATAGTCTCTGCTTACCCCGATGGGAAACAAGCGTGATTATATGTATGTATGTAATTTTACGTGATAACGTCATAAGAAATTATAGACGTAAACGGCCGATGGAGTGGAAGAGAGATAGATTCGTCAAAAGCCGAACGCTTAGGCCGATCGTGCCTCCCTATAGCTTGACCCGTGCTCTCGCTTGCCCCCTTGGTTCGGGTGGAACGTGACACTTTTTCGTGCGTGCAGCCGGTGTTTAAAACCTAGGTCCAGGTCTAAGACCAAGATAGAAGTCTGATTTCATTAGTAGTATTGAAGTTAAGTAATTGTATTTTAAACATTGTCAAATGATATGTTAATTTATCATATTCTATGAAGTTTATTAAATAATATAATACACGTGCAGAATATAGATTAAATAATAAATATTTCTACAAGTTGACAAGTACATATTGAGTCCACAATCATAATCATCTTTAAATACGCTAGCACCTGCTTTAATATAACATATACTTAGAAATTTAGACGACAGAAAAGTGAATTATAAAAGCAATAAAAAATTTGTTTAGTGTCGAAATTGCTGAGTAACTTAGAACATGATATCTATCGAATTGAGGGCCACTCTCACCGTGAACAAGACAGTACCCAGTCCTAAAGTTGTCGGCCCTGTGATGCGCCTCTTCACACTCCGTTTGAAGAACCCGGGATTGTAAGATGAGGGAAACACGTGTGCGGGCAGCTCGTTCCAGGTTTTGATAGTTCGAGGAAAGATCTTTGGAATTGCTCAGCTCTGGCGAAGATTCTCTCTCCATTGTGTACCTATGAGTGCAATCTCTGTCCGGCATCGAAAAGGAGAGGGTGGGATTTAGTGCAAGATGTTAAGTTTAAAATGTTGTTGGCCGAAACGATAATATTACAATTTTATGTAAATTTATTAAAATATTAAAATTTGCTTATAATTACTGGTAGCTTCCAGTTATATATACATAATGTAAAGGAATTGAATAATTATAGTTACTAGAATTAATGTTTTTATAGTTGTTTTTCATCGTACACTAGATTATAATATCATAACTCATAGAGACCTCACACTCGCGTTTTTTTGGCGAATAGCCACAGAATAAACCACCGTGGATGCGATCATGCGCATTAGAGGCCTGACGGAGGAAGCAGTCTCACAGGGTGAGGTGGTGGTGGCGGTGTCCCTCGACATCGCCAACGCATTCAACACCTTGCCCTGGAGCTGCGTCAGGGAGGCGCTTATCTATCATGGAGTGCCTCCCTACCTCCGTCGAATTGTCGGGGCTTATCTCTCCGAGAGAGCCATAACTTACCCGAGCTGGCTAGGGCCGGGTCGGCGAGATGTGTCGTGCGGTGTTCCACAGGGATCGGTGTTAGGACCGCTCCTGTGGAACATCGGTTACGACTGGGTGCTGCGTGGTCCGTTGCTCAGAGGGGTCGGAGTAACGTGTTACGCCGACGACACCCTCGTTACGGCGCGGGGAGCAACGCACCGTGACGCAGCACTTAAGGCCACGGCAGGGGTTGCTCAGGTCGTAGGTCGGATTCGGCGACTGGGTCTCGAGGTCGCCCTTCACAAATCCGAGGCTCTGTGCTTCCACGGACCTCGGATGGGGCCACTTGCGGGATCCAGCCTACAGGTAGGGGGCGTCAGCATCGGCATCGAGCCCTCGATGAAGTATCTGGGGCTCGTACTCGATGGCCGGTGGAACTTCGGACATCACTTCCGAAGTTTGGTCCCAAAACTGAGAGGAGCATCGGCCGCACTCGCGCGGTTGATGCCCAACATCAGGGGACCCAACGCTCCCTACAGGAGGCTGTACCTGGGGATCGTGCGAAGCATGGCCCTGTACGGGGCTCCCGTATGGGCGGAGACCCTGACGGCCAGCAATGAGGCTCGACTGCTGAGCCCGCAGAGAGTGATGGCCGTCAGGGTGATAAGAGGATACCGCACGATCTCCGGTGAGGCGGCATGTCTCCTAGCCGGGACCCCTCCATGGGACCTGGAAGCGAGAGCCCTTGCGTCACTGTTCAGATGGCGCAAGGAGGCGCTGGAGCGGGGCCAAAGGCCTGCGTCTCGAGAAATCGAGGCCCAGCGGACCCTGCTCCACCAGGAAACCGTGGAGACATGGAAGGTGCGACTTGAGCAACCAAAGGGGGGATTCGCCACAATCGCGGCCGTCAGACCGGTCATGGACGAGTGGCTGGAGAGAAGACACGGTGCTCTCTCCTACCGGTTGACACAGATGCTTGCCGGGCACGGTAGCTTCGGTAGGTATCTGTGGCGAAAACACCGGGAAACCACGGCCGAGTGTCAGCACTGCGAGGACCGCAGTGATGACACGGCGCTCCACACTCTGGTGGAGTGCACGGCGTGGGCACAACAGCGCCAGGTCCTCGTAGTGGGTCTGGGCGTGGACACTCTCTCGCTCGAGGCCATGGTGCGAGCCATGCTCTCCAGCGGGAGTAAGTGGGACTGCGCCGCCTCTTTCTGCGAGCAGGTCATGCTCGCGAAGGAGGCGGCGGGCCGGGTGCGGGAGAGAACTCTCCCACCCGAGTTCCGCAGTCGGCGCCCTGGGCGCCGCCGACGTGTCTTCGCCGAGGACTATCGGCCTCCATGACCGGAGGTCTGGGGACGGTGAGAGGGCTGCTCACCGTCCTTACAGAAGCAGGCCCATGACGGCAGCGTGACGTGAGCAACTCACGCACGCCCCCCCCCTTAGAAGCGGGGTCACACCCGAAACCCCCCATAGACGCGGGATTGCACCCGAACCACCCCCTGGGCGAGGCCGCATTGGCGGCCGTAGGTCTGTTGGGAGTCACGGGACATCCTTCCTGAGGGCTTACCCGGGGCTCTCAACCATAGACTGTTAGGCGTGGCGTGAGGTTTTTTAGTCGGTAAGAGTCCGGCATAACATCCTTTGAGGATTTTCCCTCACGTTAAACAAAAAAAAAAAAAAAAAAAAGCCACAGAATAAATAAAACTACTATGTACAGAAGTTGCACTCTTTTGATTTTGAAGAAAGTCACTGTTTCAATAGCCTACGTAATTTTATAATCAGCCCTGTATACTGCTGTAGTAATAAGGAATGATCTCTTAAAAAATCAATTATTTATTTTTGTATATTTATACAAACTTGATAATCGTTTTTATCTGAATTAAATGATTATTATTAATAAAAATAGCAAATTTCTAAAAAAATACATAAAACAAAAACATTTTTTACAGGGCGGTCCAGTATACTTTTCTTTGTATCTGACTGTACTGTTACAAATGCCAGCGCCCGACAGTAGCTAGAGTATAACCCTGCACTCTAGCTACTGTCGGTCGCTGGCATTTATTTTTATTTACACACCAGTTATTTTGTATTAAGATTCGCCATTTTTACAAACGGTGTAGTTTTTTCAAACAAGAACTGGGTCAGAAATAATTTTGAATATCAATTATGTAGTATGCTAACTAAATCATAAACTTCATGTGAAAAAGTCATATAAATATAGGTCTTGAGCAGAACTCATAGCTGTGTCTTCCGGCATTTCGTACCAGACGCCTTAACATCTCGCCACAAAATGTATGAGGTGTGATAATATTCGTCGCTTGAGAGTAATGTCTTGATCGTTCAGTGGTTAAAGGTGTCAATATAGCCTGCTACTTAGTTACCTCAGCGATGGCTATCCGACGCTCAAAAAACGCTAGTGTGAATCACCCTTAGTAAATAGTTTAAAAGTCTTTAAATAGATAGATCTGAATAGCTTGTAAATATAAAACAGCAGTGAGTGAACTTAAAAAGTGAGATGTAGTTATTCAAATGCATTGCATAATGAGCCTTGAGGCTGGTGAGAAAATCTTCTTTTATATAGGGAATCAAGACAGAGATGTAAGGGCTATTTTCCTTTGAGTATAAAAATGTTTCTCCTCTATTATTGTCTGTTATATTGTTTCTTTTAATTGAGGTTCATTTTTTTCAGAAGCAAGTTTCAGATATTTTATAGATGATTATAAAATAAATAACGCGGGATGTTATAAATTTGAATCTGTGGCATCGTAGCTCCCATACGGATGAACAAATTTAGATTTTTGTAAACCTTTATTTTTGACTTACGGACTGAATTTCGACAGTACAATACTTCGACATGTAGCGAACTTCGAAAACACATAGATCGACAAGTCATTACTTCGACAGACATTTGTTAGACAACACACACCTTCGAATTACCACTACTTCGACAGACGATTATTCGACAGACAATACTTAGACAAGACACATCTTCGAATGACCACTACTTCGACAGATTTTTTTAGGTATACCGTCATAATACCAGAAATCATAATGCCTTTACTTAAAATGCCTGAGCCCAAAATACCCGAAATCAAAATATCAATATTCAAAAGGCAAATATTTATAATATAAATAATTTAAAATGCCTTACGGTCGAATAACCGAAACCCAAAAATAAGTGCAAAATAAGTTAAAGTCAAATAACAAAACGTGTGAGTGGCAATAAATCTTTATTTCTTAAATCATTCATTTATTAACTATGCGCTATTATAATGAACTGGTATAGCATAATATATACCTAATAATACCCAGTAGATTATAGCGATAAACTGGGTAGGTTATGGTTTTTTTTTTATATTCACATTGTATTCTATTTTCGGTATTTTAAATTAAGGATATTTGAAAATTTGTATTTTGAATTCTGATATAATAATTATTTGTATTTTAAGTTTAGACATTATAAGGTAAGGTGAACTGAAATAAGGTATTTTGAATGTTAAGGTATTTCGAATTCGGGTATTTTGGTCTAATGCATTTTAAGTAAAGGCATTTTGATTTCTGGTATTTTAATATATAACCATTTTTTTAACATTCTCTCAAAATAATAATGCTCTGAAATGTAATAAGCCCCACCTAATTAAATACGAGTATGTACCTAATCAATGATTGTAACTGTTTTTTTTATTATTTCGAGCCTGACCCGAAAATCTGACCAGGCTAGGTAAGAAACTTGAAATAAAAAACTTATATTTGTTCCAAACGTTACCCTCTTCCTAACCTGACCCGACGTCTCGTTCCTATCATAGCCCGAGTTGAGCGCCCGGGGAGCAAGGCCACGGCAGGGGTTGTTCAAGTCGTGGGTCGAATTCGGCGGCTGGGTCTCGAGGTCGCCCTTCACAAATCCGAGGCTCTGTGCTTCCACGGACCTCGGAAGGGGCCACGTACGGGATCCAGTCTGAGGGTAGAGGGCGTCAGCATCGGCATCGAACCCTCGATGAAGTATCTGGGGCTCGTACTCTCGATGGCTGGTGGAACTTCGGACATCACTTCCAAAGTTTGGTCCCAAAACTGAGCGGGCATCAGCCGCGCTGGTGCGGGGGACCCAACGCTCCTTACAGGCGACTGTACCTAGGGATCGTGCGAAGTAAGGCCCTGTAGCGGCCCCCGTTTTGAGCAACCCTTGCCATGGCCTTTGGTGCTGCGTCACGTTGCGTTGTTCCCCGCGCGCGCAATTCTGGCTAACCAGGAACGAGACGTCGGCGTCGGGTCAGTTAAGGAAGAGGGTAACATTCGGAAAAATATTATTTTTTTATTTCAAGTTTCTTACCTAGCCTGGTCAGGTTCGGAATAATAAAAAAGAAACAGTTACAATAATTGATTAGGTATATACTCGTATTTAATTAGGTGGGGCTTATTACATTTCAGAGCATTATTATTTTGAGAGAATGTTAAAAAAATCTGTCGAAGTAGTGGTCATTCGAAGATGTGTCTTGTCTAAGTATTGTCTGTCGAATAATCGTCTGTCGAAGTAGTGGTAATTCGAAGGTGTGTGTTGTCTAATAAATGTCTGTCGAAGTAATGACTTGTCGATCTATGTGTTTTCGAAGTTCGCTACATGTCGAAGTATTGTACTGTCGAAATTCAGTCCGTAAGTCTTTATTTTTATCCCAGAAGTTGTGAATCTCATCACATCTTTCAATATATTAAGATGACGTAGTGTAAGAAGGTCTATATTATATTTAAGTAGTGAAAAACATTCATTATGCAATGCATTTTTAAAAAATATATTTTCAGTATTAGTATTGTTAAGTATCACAAATGTATTGCTATACTTACTAAAATCGCGTGTCGATGTATTTAATAAATTAATCGCTATACACGAATTTATTGTATCATTTTTACCTAAATCCTAACTTAGGAATCTGCATTTGTTTTTAACGATCTTCATTTGTTTTGTCGATCTTCATTTGTTTTACCGAGCTTCATTTGTTTTGCCTATCTTCATTTGTTTAGTTTTTCATTCGTTTCAGCGATCTTCTTGTTTTTAATATTACCAGTTTCAGCATCATGGTAACTTATTGCGTAGGTCAAATGAGTTACACCAGACTACAATCTATCCCTGTATAAAGTACTGACTGTGCTTGCCACAGTTGTGAAATACACCGCCGGTAAGTGGCAATAACTACGTTAATAACTTATCGTTATAACGTTTAACGATACCGTTAACGTTAATGTATAAAAATAACGGTCATGTTATACTTCAGCCAGATCGGTTTTCAGCAGTTATAGCTTGAAAGAGTAACAAACATCCTGCAATCCACAGAGGTATTCTTAACTTTTGCATTTATAATAATAGTAAAATATTATTATAAACTTTAAATATTGCAGTATGATGCAATAATGGTTATTTCATGACGAAGTGAGTATTAAAAAAACACAGTTTCTGTAGGCCACAGAATTTATTCAATCACATATTTTATAAAAAGATGGACGATCAAACAATTGAAAACGCCATCCTTTTATATAATTGATCACAACATTTAACATACCTAGGTACAAAAACTAATCATTATAATAACGTTATTCGTAAATAATAATATATTTATGGATGTAGCTAAGGCAGACAAGTCCAAATAAACATAATAGGTAGCTGATTACTTCCTGTGCGTAAACAAATTTGCTCCGTGCGTAAAATATCAATTCTATGCGTAAAATACGATTCTCAGAATATTTGTAAAAGATCAAGTCAAATAACATTGTTGTATTCAAATACAACATCATGTGAATGGAAGCAGTGGCAGTGACTTCCAACGGACTGTCGCACTTCTCCTAAATGACCTCAAAAATAAGCCGTATCAATTTCACGGATCGGTCAAACCGTTTGAGAGCTACGCGTGCAGCAAAAAAGTGAGCCACACACGGAATTCAAGAAGTTTCAATTACGAGTGCAACACGATTATTTCCGATGCATCCTGATGCTGAAATTTTATTTGTATATGTCGCAGGAATGTGATAAAAACAGGGTTTTGATCATAAACGTTAGGTTTATGATCAATAACTTAACCTTATAATACAACATCATCTACCCCAAATTAAGCCAAAACTTGTGCAATGGGATCTAGAATCTAGACATTTGATAGACATACTTTATATTTCTAAATAAATACGTATTGTGCATAGAAAACACCGAAACAAACATTAGTGAATCACACAAATATTGGGACCGACCCGGGAATCGAACCCAGGACATCAGCACGCCATTCGGTTACACTACTGACTGGGGCACCAAGGCAGTCAATATAATCAATCAAAATCCAAATCTTTAGTGATTTGATCAAATATACTTAAATCTTGATTTTATCATATTCCTGCGACATATAAATTACAAATAATGTAAAATTCAAAATCATTAATCCAATAATGGTAAGTGCCAACCCCTGGCTACATCCGTTTGAGCTGACTTATTCCCACTTCTTGAACTCGACTCCATCCGGAGGTTTCATTTCCACCTTGTCTTTCCCGACTTGGTCCCAGTTGGTGCTGAGGACTGTGCCACCGGATTCAACCTGCACAATGGGATATTCTTGAATATTAAGAGCCCACCAGACGCCAAATTGTTAAAAGAAGATAAAAGATATACATTTTAGCGTGCAAGAAAGAGAGAGATGCGATCGGTTTTTATGCGCTTTTAACGAAATAAATTAATTATAAAAAAACCATAACCAATATGAAAAAAATGCTCTAGTGCAAATGAAGATTTTACTATTGTCTTTCTTATAAATATTTTATATTATAAAAACAACTTATAACATACAAGATCTAGCTTAAAATTTCACGAAATCGAGGTATTTTCAACACAAAAATCTATCGAGGATTTTATCAGTAATCGTGTTTCGAGTCTAGAGCGTTTTAAGTTCATGAACTGAAGTTGTCTGTGTTCAAATTTTAATTCAGCAGACCTCACGAGTCCTGAGATCTAGATTAAAGTAATAGTCTATTTGGCGTCATATGGACTCTTAATGAAATTGTCGGGTGACTCATTCACCCACTAAAAGCCAACCGAAACCTTTTACACCTAGAACCTCGTAATTATAATACACAACCACTTCATATGAGCGCAAAGTTCCTAATGCAGTTCCAAATGCATCCAGCTCATCTCTACATTTCTAACTACACAGGCAAAGTCGCGGGTTGTAACTAGTATTGCTTAGGGTTGAAAATCACAAGTAAAATACATGTATTTTTCAATCGGACTTTGTATTTTTCAATAAAATACAGAAACTTTCAATGAGACCTTACGATGTATCTTTCGAAATTTTCCGTTTTATACATGTATTTTACATTGTATTTTTAGCTGTTTTCTTAGGACTAGTAATAATAAAATAACTTTATGGTTAAATCAGTACCTTTCTTTCCATATAATAAAAAATCATTAATGACAAAAAGAATGTCGTGTTTTATATTTTCCGGCAATTCCATTTTCTCAATATCTTCTTCCATGTTATTAACTTATTATACTGTAATACAGTAATAGTACTGTTTCTATTGCTCGGCCGAGTGATCAAAATTATGGCAATACCTACCCATATGGGCGGAATCCTTGACGGCTCGCAACGTGACTGGACTGCATAGTCCGCTGAAGTCAATGGCAGTCAGAGTGATAAGAGGGTACCGTACGACCTCCGTCGAGGCGGCATGTCTCCTAGCCGGGACGCCTCCATGGGTACTGGAAGCGAGGGCCCTTGCATCGCTGTATCAGTGGCACAAGGAGGCGCTGGAGCAGTATCAGAGGCCTGTGCCCCGAGAAATCGAGGCCCAAAGATTCTTGCTCCGCCAGGAGCTCATGGAGATATAGAAAGTGCGACTTGAGCAACCAAAGTGGGGACACACTACAATTGAGGCGGTGAAGCCGGTCATGAAAGAGTGGTTGGAGAGGCGCCATGGCAGCCTAACCTACAGAGTGTCACAGATGCTTACCGGGCACGGGTGCTTTGGAAAGTATCTGTGGCGCATCCACCGGGAGGTAACAGCTGAGTGCCAGCAATGCGGTGACTGCAGCGAGGACACGGTGCAGCACACACTGGTGGAGTGCTCAGCTTGGGCACTGCAGCGCCAGGACCTCGTTGCGGGCTTGGACGTAGGCATTCTCACGCTGGAGACCATGGTGAGGGCCTTGGTCACTAGCGGTGGAAAGTGGGACGCTGATGCGTCTTTCTGCGAGCAAGTCATGCTCCAGAAAGAGGCCGTGGGGAGAGAGCGGGAGAGAAATCTCCCTCCTGAATTTTGCAGTCGGCAACGGGGTCGTCGCCGGTTGCTGTTCGCCCAAGACTATCGGCCTCCATGACCGAGGGCCTGAGAACGGCGAGTCGGCTGCTCGTTGTTTTAATTGAATTTTGTTTTGAATTGTAGAAAGCTTTTTTTTGTGCAGTATAGTTAATAATAAATACCGTAAAATTATAATTAATAGTGCCATTATCATTGTCCTTTTTCATTCACTGTAATTTATGAAAAATACATTGATTGATACACGTATTATACATGTCAATTTGTATTTTTCAAATAGACCTAAATTTGTATTATTACAAAGTTACATGTATTTTACTGGATAGTTTCAAAGTTTCAAAAAAAAACAAATGAGTATCTTTCGCCATTTTCATCCCTAGTATTGCTCTAAAGGCGCCCTACGTATACCACTCAGAATGCTACTTAGGTATAGACAATGAATACACACGTACGTAGAAGCGTAGTTCTTAAGGATTTTTTGTCCCAATTTTGTTGGGGACATGTCCCATGTGCTAAGAATCTCCGGGTTACGGGAGGCTGCCATACAAAACTGACCCTGGCTACGTTTAATGGAACTACTCTGCGCCTGGACGAGCGGCTCACCGAACTCGAGGTAGAACTAGGTCGTATTAACTGGCACATACTGGGATTGTGCGAGGTCCGAAGAAAGGGGGAGGACACGCTAACCCTTGCATCAGGCGACCTGTTTTACTTTCGGGAAGGTGACGGAAGACATTCTTCCGAGGGCGCGATCGGCTTTATAGTGAAAAAGGACCTCGTTAGCAGCGTTGTGGAGATCAGCAGTGTTTCGGCTCGGGTAGCATACTTAATACTGAGACTCACCAACAGGTTCAGCCTGAAGGTGATACAAGTGTATTCCCCGACCTCGAGAAGCACTGTCGAGGCAGTTGAGACCGTGTACGAGGACATAGCAAAAGCACTACATCGTACTGCCAAGACTCACTACAGCGTTGTGATGGGGGACTTCAATGCCAAAGTGGGAGTACAAGAACGCGGCGAAACGAAGATCGGTCCCTTTGGTGTGGGGCGCAGAAATGACCGGGGCCATATGTTTGTCAGTTTTCTCGAGTCTCAGGGGCTCTTCTTGATGAACTCTTTCTTTAAGATGAAGCCCCACAGAAAATGGCGTTTCAGGAATTGTGTATTTTTTTAATTCTTGGCGAAGCCCCGACAAGGTCACAAGGAACGAGATAGACTTCATCATGACGGACAGGAAGTGTATATTTAGAGATGTCTCTGTGATTAACAAGTTTAATACCGGTGGTGATCACCGACTTGTGCGAGCATCTCTGAATTTGGACTTCCGAGCTAAAAGGGCCCGTATGATGAAGCCTACTCTCCGACCTACCGCGCTCCAGTTAGCCTCAGGGGCTGAGAGGTTCCAGTTAGAACTTCAAAATCGTTTCGATCTGCTGGAAACCACTGGCAATATTCACGATAAGGCCGACAATGTGGTCAGGACGCTACAGCAAGTGTCCCGAAGGTTTTTGTCCGGTAAAAGCAAGAACAGGTGCTCTAAGCTCTCGCCCGAGACTCTCGAACTTATGAGAATAAGACGGGAAACGCCATCTACGCACTCGTCTTCGTCAGACCAGCGGGATCTAAATCTCAGAATCCGAAAGCTAATACGACGCGACCTTAGACGGTATAACACCAGTATCGTCGAGGCAGCGATCGAGCAGAACAGGGGTACCAAGGTATTTGCCCAACAGCTTGGAAGACCCCGTTTGACGAAACTGAAGACAGCGGATGGCAGAACCGTGACCTCAACTTTCGAGATTCTCGAGGAAATTGAGAGCTTTTACAGAGACCTGTATGCATCACGGACAAAAAGGCCGACGGGTCCTACTGATTGTGACCACCGAGCCCCACTATCGCGCCACTTTACCGAGGACATTCCGGACATTGACCAGGGCGAGGTGAGGGCGGCTCTCGGGCAACTTAAAAACAACAAGTCCCCTGGGGAGGACGGAATTACAACTGAACTACTGAAGGCGAGGGGGGGGGGGGGCTCCGGTCCTCAACGAGCTGACGAGTTTGTTTAATTCCGTCCTCCAACAGGGACAAACACCTGAAGCGTGGGGCGGGAGTGCGGTGGCTCTGTTCTTCAAGAAAGGTGATAAGACCTTGCTGAGGAATTACAGACCCATCTCACTCCTGAGCCATGTTTACAAGTTGTTCTCGAGAGTAGTCACAAACCGCCTCGCCGGATCGCCTAGAGAATCATAAAACCAGTCCCATTGAACTGCGTAGAGGTGTAAGACAGGGTGATGTGATATCCCCGAAACTCTTTACCAATGCGCTTGAGGACATCTTTAAGACACTGGACTGGGAAGGGTGGGGCGTGAACATCAACGGCACGCAAATCTCGCACCTTCGGTTTGCCGATGACATCGTAATTGTGGCGGAGACGCTGGAACAGCTAAGCGGAATGCTGCATAGCCTGAACGGAGCGTCTCGACGTGTTGGTCTCGGCATGAACTTGGAAAAAAACAAACGCCGGGGCCAATATACGTCGAGGGATCGAGGCTAGAGGTCGTCCAGGAGTATACTTACCTTGGGCAGGTTATTACACTGGGGAAAGGGAACCTGGACAAGGAAATCGCCAGAAGGATACGGTTGGGCTGGGCAGCATTTCGCAAACTGCGTCGAGTCTTCAATTCGCCTTTACCGCAATGCCTGAAGACCAAAGTCTACAACCAGTGCGTTCTACCTGTTATGACATACAGTGCCGAGACGTGGACACTTACAGAGAGGTTGGTCAATGCTCTAAAGGTTGCGCAGCGGGCTATGGAAAGGGCTATGCTTAGGGTGTCTCTGAGGGATAGACTCCGAAATGAGACTATCCGGCAAAGAACTAAAGTGGTCGACATAGCTCGCAGAATAAGTACATTGAAGTGGCAGTGGGCCGGCCATATCTGCAGAAGAACCGACGGCAGATGGAGCAAACGAGTTCTGGAGTGGAGACCGCGTCTCGGCAAACGTGGGGTGGGACGTCCACCCGCTAGATGGACCGACGACCTGGTAAAGGTCGCAGGCTGGGACTGGATGCGTAAGGCGCAGGACCGTGGATTGTGACGCAAATTAGGAGAGGCCTACGTCCAGCAGTGGACTGCGATAGGCTCATTTGATCGATTGATTGATGGATATTTTTCTGCTTCAATTATGATGAGACAGCCTGTTAGATACTTACAAAACTCTTATTCATTGCTTTTCTAACTTCATCGGAGCCTTCTCCGTAGATCTTCTGGAAGAGAGCATTGAGTGCTGCGTCTCCTTCTGGCTTTTCTTCCTCCTCCTACAAAACACAAGAAGAGATGGAATTTGAGATGAGTGGAATTCCATAGGCTTCTGTTTAGTTGGTAAAAGTATGGTATGATGAAATGGTGCACTTCTATGCTATGATAAAATGGTAAGCCAGTTGTAGTGTACATTAGAGAATTAGGTTATAAAACCGGCCAAGCGCGAGTCGGGCTCGCGCAAAGAGGGTTCCGTACTAAAATACGCAAAAAAATACGAGTTTTTTGTATAAAACATTCCTCCTCCTTAATCCTTAATACCCATTTTTTTTTAAATTTATTTTTAGTCGGTAGGCATAGCATCCATGATGGATTTTCCGTCACATTAAAATAAAAAAATAGGATGCTGTTTTTACCTTTGGGCACTGGTAATAATTGAAATAAGTACTCACCATTTTTTTAATATCCTTCTCAATTTTTTCCCAGTCTTTTCTAAACAGTTTTGGGGGCTGGCTAGGTGCTTCTATTACAGCTGAAGTAAACAAAAAAAAAATTAATGCTGCCTACTAATATTATAGTAAGTTCAACTCATCTTTGCGCGCGGCCCTATGTGTGGGTAAACCTCGTATAAACACAGTGACTTCGTGTGCGTGACAAGAGGTACAGTGAAGTACAAAATAAAAAAACTTGTTTAACTAAAATAAAAACTTAATGGGTGAAATGTATGGTACCCTTTTGAGCGAAGTACCTAAATTGCACGATGCCACTGCTGCATACTACCTAAAACGCGAAATACCTGAAACTCGAAGTACCTAAATTGCACGATGCCTAAAAACTTAATTTGCCTACAACATACTTTGACAACAATGTTTAATGCCTAAGAATGGAAATGCCTAAAATGAAGATAGCCAGCACAATACAAGGTACGGGGGTATTCAGGTATACTTAAAATCACGCCTTGGTCCCCGAAGGGGTAGACAAAGGTGAAATGTGGGCCTACTAGGTATATTATGCCCACATTTCATCTTTTTAGAATTTTTCCACGTGATAGGTGGTTAGCCGTATTAATATAGACAGGCGCAGGTTGTGACTGCTGGCTGTTGAAATTTTTCAAGCCTCCTAAAAGGTCTTCAGCTTGACTTAACTACTGCTATTTTACTGGCAACCGGGACCAATGGCTTAACGTGCCTTCCGAAGCACGGAAACGCTCAAATAAATGTCACAAAGTGGTCACATGGATGGTCACCCTTCCAAGTACTGGCCATAGTGAAAGTTGCTTACTACAGTGATCGTTTACAGAACACTGAAACCGCGGGGTCACGAGCGCTTCAGGTACGGTTCCATTCAGGTACGGTCGGCCAAATTGGTTTACCATTTATGACAACACTTTGTGACAAATTGTTTCACATCAATTTTGTAAAATGTGATTAAACGAAATAATGTAATGAATCCTTTTTGAGTAAAGTGCATAATGATGCTGTCATACTCTAATTGATTTGTAGGCAATTAACTATCACCGGCATTATACTTTGTAGACATTAAACAACATAGCCATTTTGCTTCGTAGGCATTATAACCTTATAGACATTAAAACTTTATAGGCATCCTGCGTTTTAGACATAGACTTTAGGCAATTTGCTTCATAGGCATTGTGCAATTTAGGTACTTCGTTCAAAAGGGGTATGGTAAACATATTAATATGTATCGCTGCTAGAAGAATTAAATTGAGAAATTTAAGGATTCGCTGCTCTCTACAACGCTAATTATAAATCCAGATTCCATATCAAAATGTCCATAGTATTCTTCTACTTACTTTGTATTACGCCACATCTCTTCATCAATTTGAACTAAACGTTCGTTTATTAATTTCATTATTCCCATCACATTTTGTTCGACGTTAAGCGAAGCATTTTTTTTTTTCAATTCCTCCTACATTTTCGATTGCGTTGAGTTCAGGATGATACAGTGGTAACCGAAGTTTTAAGCCATATGGCTGAAGTATGTCATAAATCTTATAAAAAACTAGCTGACCCTTGCAACTTCGTTTACGTCACATAAGGTGTACGAAAGGAGAGGTATTTCTTCATCAGACTCATCAAGCAGCGTGTAAAACTGCCCTGCCCTCTGACAAAGGAACCGCGCAAAATATCGGGATCAAAAGTATCCCAGCGCCTTCTTAGGATCATAAGCTCAGATTGTACCAAGTTTCATTTAAATCAATTCAGTAGTTTCAGCGTGATACTTAATCGGAATACAGACAGACAGACATAAAAAAATTTAATTACATTTTGGGCTTCAGCATCGAATAGAGAACGCCTTTCAATTAAAATTTTCAAATTATCTTCCATGTACAGACTCTCGACCCTCAACAGTTTTTTTAGCTGTATAGAGTATGGTCTTTTTACTTTTTAAATCAAGTCATACAGTGATTTTTTTTGTCATATTTGCTGTATAAGCAATGTTTTCTTCTGTCGACCATCTTGCATTTCTATTTTATTTTGCATTAGAATTTGGGCTCTATCATTTTCTGACTATTTTGTAGGCCTTTATAAGGGGTATAATACGCCAAATCGAATGCCAAATAATCGAACATCCAAATACTCGAACGTTCAAAATATCGAACGTTTAATATATTATCGAACATTGATATTGCAATCTTCGGTATTTTTAACGTTCGATATATTGAACGTTCGATATTTTGAACGTTCGATTATTTGGCATTCGATTTGGCGTAGTATTTGGGGGCACGGCAGTGCCCCCAAGCCAAGTACCCTTTATAAGTTACACAATTTTACCATCCATTATTTTGTTATGCCTCGAAGGGTTTAGGCAGCATTTTCGTTAAAAGCTCCCAGATTCCCAATTGTTAAAATGCATAGTTTTTAGATTCATTTTGTAAATAGAGCACTAAAAAGAATAACCCGCTGAGTTTCTTGCCAGTTCTTCTCAGGTGGGTCGCGTTGTGAACTGGTGGTAGAAATTTTGATTTATATTCTGGACGTTTTACAAGAGCATCTGTATATGCCTATGTGAAATAAATTTCTTTTTCTTTCTTTCTTTCTTTCACACCTTATTTTTTTCCGACATCTCCAACTAATATCGTTATATTTTAGTCAATGTCAAACAAACGCAACAGACTCTTATACGCAAACCGTTCTTAAGAATCATTGGTGATCTCACCATGAAAATCAATGCAGTAGTTTTAAAGTTTATCGTGAACAGACAGACGCGGCGGGGACTTTGTTTTATTAATAATATTTATGTAGTGATAAAAAATATTAATTACATCGAATTGACACATCAAAAATATTTATCTGACTTCTTAAACATTTTCTCCGTGAAGAACTAGACATTTTCTTTAACGACTGTACCCATGGTATAATCACTTAGAACACTGTGTAATGAATTATAATGTAACCAACTTACACAGGATGTCAACGTTGCAGTTACATTGAGACTTGTCATGATATTTAATTTCGTTTCATAATAACGTAAGAGTTGCCTTCAAAACGTGATAGATGACGCTGTATGCTTTTTGTTTATTATATTTTTTATTTCGCGGCCACGCTGAGAGTTTCCTGCAAAGACTGCTTGGCACCGCTGCTGTCGTCAATAAGTCGAGTTACGTCTCTACCTCATAATATACAAATGTACTCTGTGAAGACGGCCGCGTCACTGCCACACAAATTAAAGCTGTATAATTACTAGCGCACGCACACATAGCGCCGCGCGCACTGATGAGTTGAACTATCTATACTAATGTGAAATGACATAAAAAAATGTTACTAGTTGACGCTGGGGTGCAGTCAGTGTGTTATTCTGTTCCCATCCCACATTACATGGGAACTTATTTTGGGAATAAAAACTGGTGTATGTTACAGACTATAATCTATCCTTGTACCAAATTAAAGTCACATTCATAGTCACATTCATTCTGGTACTATCATGTTAAAGAGTAACAAACATCCACAAATCCACACTCAGACTTTATCATTTACTAGCTGATGCTCGCGGCTCCGCCCGTGTAAAATCTGGTTCCCATTCCTGCTTCACATGGGGACATATTTCCCAGATGAAAATTAACCTATGTGTTGTTCCAGATATAATCTACCCCGGTAACAAATTTCAGCCCAATCCGTTCAGCCACAAGAGCGTGATTGAGTAACAAACATCTTCGCAAACTTTCACATTAATAATATTAGTAGGATTCACTGATCCTCCTCCCTGGAAAGGAGCAAGATGATACATAGCCTGTGCAACTTCACTATAATTTAGACACCAGTGTCGAAAGCCTTTGAAAAATTGGTTCAGTACTACTGAGTGTATCAATTAAAAACAAACAAACAGTTATTAATGCTAAATGTTTTAAACTTACCTTTAGGTATAACACTTATTTTAGTTTCAGTCTCGTCTCCCTCTAACTTGGTCCACCGCAGGAACTCCTTTTTTCTCAACTTGACTTCTATTTTAGACGGAGTTACGATATATGAGCACTCTTCAGGGTTAACTTGGTGTGCCAAGTCTATTTCTAGACTGTATTCTGTGTCCGAGTCTGGGATTGCACTTGTCACTGACAACTAAAATAAAAACATAGCATTAGTTAGTTCTAGGTTTACACATGCTGGTTTTTGCAAAAATCGGCTAATCCAAAGATGGTAATAATTAACTATTATATAATTATTAACAAAATTGAGCCGTTCTTTAGTTGTCTGGCGATGCAGATGTCGGGGGTCAGCTATTATCACAGTAGGGGACAAATTCTTTGATGGACTACAGGAACATGGTGGGTTGTGGTATGTCTATTGCCATCCGAATTCCTTCAGGCAGTGTAGCAGACTCTTCTCATTTCTGATGGCTTCCTAGAGCGAGCCCTGTAGGTACCTCACTTAGTTGAAAGGAAACTTGATGTTTCATACAATTGAATTCAGTCACTTTCTATGTTGACTGCCTTGTTGATAATGCAGTGGTAACTGTATGTGACTGGTGTGCTGAGGTACCAGTTTTTCCAACCAGGAAAAAATTGGCCATAAAGTGCTTGTACCTATTGAACTATTTCTCTATGTTTTTTTTGTTGTGTGTGCGTGTGTGATAAGACACTTTTTGGGTTGACAGTATAAGTGTATAAACTGGACTACTGGTGTAGCAAATGTTTCCATCAAGGTGAGCCATAAGCTTGTTTGCCACCTTATAAGTATAAAAATAATATATTCAACATGAAAATAAATTTACTTACGCTTCGTTCTTGAAATTGAACTCTGACTTTGTCTTTAGGGGCATTCTTTAGGAGTATGGAGATGACAACTTGGGCATCCGTCTGGTACCAATCATGTTTTATTTTGGGCTTCACCACCTGTTAACAAAATAAATAATGACTGTACTATTTCGTGCACATAGAATGGCTATAAACTGCATGTTTTCGTGTAATGCTTTCTGTCTCCTATAGTATAGCAGGTATGTGAAGATATCCTTTCAATTCACTTTATCTTGAAATTTTATACATGAATTTTATATTTGAAATGTTATATGAGCCCAAATAATAATAATTAAACAAAAATAATACAGAGGAACGAGCACCTTCCATAAAAATTATCAAAAATGTAATATTGAAAATCTTATCAGTCATCTGTTTCAAAAGTATAAAATTACTCACCTCACCAGCACCCTCATCCCTGGTATCAGACATATTTTATTATGGAAACAAAAATAACCCGGTTTAAAATCCTAAAATATTCTTTGGTTATAATTTTCTCCTTTTGTTTTTTATTATCACAACATGACAACAGCTAAAATTACAGAACAATCACCTCGACACTGGCAATTGGCAGCTGTCAGATTTCAAAGGGAAGTGACCGCTGAATCTTCACTCGAGTCACCGATCGAGTCTACATCCAGTACTACTTTACTCTATGGTCTACATCTACATACTCGAGTTTGTGTTGTATCAACCACAGACGTACAATAAGTAGCAGACGAAACATTAATTATGTTTGTGTGCGTTGGTCTTTCCATTCCGCTCGCTCTAAGGGGTTAGTGAATGCTGCTATCTCGTTTCTACACGTATAGCAACACTATACATGACATTTAAAAAAAAATGACGTCCGCCTGGTTTTTGAAAGGTTTAAGCTGCCGATGCTGCAGTTTGACGTATTAGATACCTCTCATTAATGTAGGGGCCAAACTCAGGCACTTCTTTTCAAGATTAAATTTAATGCTAACATAAAAATAATCGTGGCAAACTGTGATTCAGCATTTAATTAGTTCAGAATTGCATTTTAATATAATGCCTGTAATCTTCGATGATATTGAGTATACAACATATAAAAATGAAGCCCGATTTCCGTGGTCACGGCATCACGCGTGAAATGCTGGACCGATTTCGCTAATTCTTTTTTGTTGTGTTTGTTTCTGTCAGGAGAAGGTTTTAAAAAAATTGGTGCAAAACTATTAGCAGAAATGGTTTTTATTGCGATTTTGAATCGGATCATAGAACTGGAAACTCCGAAATGGAAACCGGGAACAGAAAGACTAAGAGATAATTTTGCAATCCAATATAGCCGCCGCGTCGAAATCACAAAATTTCATGATGGGTATCGTTTAAGGGGGATTTTGGTACGCTGAGTACGAATCACATGATAATTTTGCAATCCAATTTGGCCGCCGCGCCGAAATCACAAAATTTCATGATGGGTATCGTTTAAGGGAGATTTTGGTACGCTGAGTACGAATCTCATGATACTTTTGGAATCCAATATGGCCGCCGCCCTGAAATCACAAAATTTCATGATGGGTATCGTTAAAGGGGGTTTTTGGTATGCTGAGTACGAATCACATGATAATTTTGCAATCAAATATGGCCGCCGTGCCGAAATCACAAAATTTCATGATGTGTATTGTTTAAGGGGGATTTTGGTACGCTGAGTACGAATTTCATGATAATTTTGCAATCCAATATGGCCGCCGCGCCGAAATCACAAAATTTCATGATGGGTATTGCTTAAGGGGTTTCTTGGTATGCTGAGTACGAATCACGTGATAATTTTGCAATCCAATATGGGCGCCGCGCCGAAATCACAAAATTTTCGTGATGGGTATCGTTAAAGGGGATTTTTGGTATGATGAGTACGAATCACATGATAATTTTGCAATCCAATATGGCGGCCACGCCGAAATCACAAAATTTCATGATGGGTATCGTCTAAGGGGTTTTTTTGTATGCTGAGATCGAATCACATGATAATTTTGCAATCCAATATGGCCGCCACGCCGAAATCACAAAATTTCATGATGGGTATCGTTTAAGGGGTTTTTTGGTATGCTGAGTACGAATCACATGATAATTTTGTAATCAATTATGGCCGCTGCGCCGAAATCACAAAATTTCATGATGGGTATTGTTTAAGGGGGATTTTGGTACGCTGAGTACGAATCTCATGATAATTTTGCAATCCAATATGGCCGCCGCGCCGAAATCACAAAATTTCATGATGGGTATCGTTTAAGGGGAAATTTGGTACGCTGAGTACGAATCTCATGATAATTTTGCAATTCAATTTGGCCGCCGCGCCGAAATCACAAAATTTCATGATGGGTATCGTCTAAGGGGTTTTTTGGTATGCTGAGTACGAATCACATGATAATTTTGTAATCAATTATGGCCGCTGCGCCGAAATCACAAAATTTCATGATGGGTATTGTTTAAGGGGGATTTTGGTACGCTGAGTACGAATCTCATGATAATTTTGCAATCTAATATGGCCGCCGCGCCGAAATCACAAAATTTCATGATGTTATCGTTTAAGGGGAAATTTGGTACGCTGAGTACGAATCTCATGATAATTTTGCAATCCAATATGGCCACCGCGCCACTGTTGCGAGATTTCTGTCAGTATGCTGAGATACCAAAAAACCCCTTTCACAATATCCAAAATGAAATTTTACAACGGTGGTTCGGCGGCCATCTTGGATTGCAAAATTGATCTAAAATTCGTATTTTGCATACCAAAAAACCCCTTATACGATATCCATCATGAAATTTTGTGATTTCGGCGTGGCGGCCATATTGGATTGCAAAATTATCATGAGATTCGTACTCAGCGTACCAAAATCCTCCTTAAACGATACCCATCATGAAATTTTGTGAATTCGGCGCGGCGGCCATATTGGATTGCAAAATTAACCCAAAATTCGTACTCAGCATACCAAAAAACCCGTTATATGATATGCAACATGAAATTTTACAACGGTGGCGCGGTGGCCATATAGGATTGCAAAATTAACCTGAAATTCGTACTCAGCATACCATAAAACCCCATAAACGATATCCAACATGAAATTTTACAATGGTGGCGCGGCGGCCATATTGGATTGCAAAATTAACCTGAAATTCGTACTCGTACAACTATTTTTTTCCCAAAAGCGAGTGACATCTTAGATCGTATATCCACCTATTTATAATACGGACCAGTGTGCGGCCGGCCAGCCGCAACAAAAAAAGCGCATTGATGTTACGAGTTGGATCAAAACGTTACACATTGTATCATTACAAGGCGCGCATTGCAATGCTCGGATCACCTGCTTCACTGCTGTAACCTCGTCTTGTATCATTATAAGGTGCGCATTGCAATGCTCGATTCACCTCCCACACTGGCTGTAATTCTCGACTCGTAACATTACATTACGCGCGAATGCTCCCGGTGAGGGAGCACCTTTAGAAAAAAAATTATGTTTTGTAACATAATTTTTTTCTAAAGGTGCTTTAGCCTCAATAGCATTTTTGAAGACCTATCTATGGATACCACACAGGTATGGGTTTGATGAAAAAAAATCTTTTCGTTTCAGTTCTGAGTATGGGGACCCCCAAAATTTACTGCTTTTTTTTAGTTATATTTAAAAATCTTAATGCGGTTCACAGAATACATCTACTTACCAAGTTTCAAGTGCATAGGTCTTATAGTTTCGGAGAAAAGTGGTTGTGACATTCGGACGGACAGACAGACAGACATGACGAATCTATAAGGGTTCCGTTTTTTGCCATTTGGCTACGGAACCTTAAAAGAGGTATTTTAAGATACTCTTATTTCATTAAAATAAATCTTATTGAACTAGGCGGCTAACTCCTTCCCTGTAGTTGCGTTAGTGTGTGTGGTTTTTATATGTGTTAGTTTTGGCGTACTTTTCAATCTCTAATGCTTTGTCTGCTACTTATTGTAAGTCTGTGGTATCAACGCATCAGTAGTTTTGTGAGATGCTGTTATTTATTATAGAAGACTAGGTAATGTTCTCGGCTCCGTATCAACAAATTGAGTATCCTTGCTGGCTCAGTGTTTTGAAAACGATCACTGCAGTAGGCAAGTTTCGCTGTGGCTGCTTCTTGGATGGGTGACTACATTGATTGTGATATTGCATTTGCGAGCGTTTTCGTGCTTCGGTAGGCACGTATTGCCGTTATCAGTAACGTGGCAGTCATTAAGCCAAGTTGAAGGGCTTATGAATGTAATGCTTGAAAATTTTACCGGCGTGTCGTCGTCACAACGTTGATATATAATATGTACGTGCAACCTATAATTGGTAAAATTCCTAAACCTCCAATCCCTTCCAACACAATACATCTCTTGGAGAATAAATTGGAGCAAGACAAAATTCTCACCGATTAACCTGATCAACAACAGACAACGAGTTTGTCACACCAAAGGTGAGTTTTAGAAGAAATGAAAAATGTCAACATTACAAAATGGTAATGGTTGTACAGGTTGTAAGGTAACCAAATAATCTTCAAGATTTATTTGTCAAAAATACATATTAGGATCGCCATAGGCGCAGTTCTTTAATAATCGACTGAGTCAAATATAACCCACAGAAAATTACTTGAGTGACAACTTCTAAATTGTGTAAACTCGATTGAGATTTTCTGAAGTCGATTATAAAATAAGTGATTTTGAAATCTGACTGACTGACTGACTCAACTAATCATCAATAACTTTTTGTAGATTTTTCTAGAGTACTGGTGTGCTCGGAATACCGAATCCAAATCCTTAGGTACCAAGATGCTGTTTATTATGCTCTTCAGCCTTGATATTCGATAATACAATACTATACCTAACTTGATAGAATGAATTGAATTTGTATTCTTAAATATTATTTGTATTAAATAATGGGAATGGAGTGGACACAAATAACTTGAAAAAAATATATTTAGTAGATTTTGAACGCATGTCTGCGTTCCATTACACAGTTTTTCATTTTCTTTATTTTGATTGTATTATTTATCACATAAAATAGTCTTAAATAATATGTTATACATATTTATACAATAAAATGTTATAAATACTTTATATTATTTTGTTGAAATCCTGTCTGTATCCTACACTGTGAAGTAAAATACAGAAATTAGAAGACAAGTTTTTTTTTTTTTTTTTTTTCTTTCTTTTTGGCTTCTTGCATTGCAGTTGGCCACAAACAAGTCATATCTTCATTTTGCTTAAATAAGTCACAGTCCTCGTCCTCTAAGTCCAGTCAAAGTCAAGTACAGCCCTAAGTCAAAGTCAGTCTTCCTTCAGAAAAGCGGTGGATAAATTTCTGAAAGTTTCTTTGGATTTTTTGTCAGAAATTGCAAAGTTGCGATTCACTGCGTTTTATCACTTCCCAACACTAGTGCACGTTGTCGAACGTTTATGTTTAAGAATCCACCATTAATACACACAAAGCACTCGAAAAAACACTAATTTTGCTAATTAATAAAACGATGCGATACGATTCCTTCCAAATCCCGCCAAAAAAGCCAGAAGACAAGTTATATTTTGTTTAACTTAACGCAATTGTTGTTATTGTCACATGCCAGTTGTCAGTTGTCAGTCAAAAACTGTCAAAATGTATGAAATTCAGATCTAAATTCGCGAACAATTTTGCAATTTACAAATTCTAATTTTATAAACGTAATTATTTTACTGCCAAACAAAGATAAGTTTAATTTGGATCGCCAAACCACTAAAGTTTTTTTCATTCATATGATGCGGGTAAGTTCTGTTTTGACGCAAAATGCAAGTCAAAGTAATTGTTTACATAGAGTCAGTGCTAAAATTAGTCTCGTTTTAACGTTATCAATGCAATACATAAAAGTCTCTTATCAATGTTTTGAGATTAATAACGTCAATAAGCTTACTATTGACATTTACAGAACTAATTTCGTACCGCTTCAGTTATGTTTATGAGTTTAAATTAGCATTAATGTCTAAACTGTTCTTGCCTGTTTTTTCTTCTCCCGTGATTAAAATGGTTTTTATGGTTCCGTACCCAAAGGGGAAAAACCGGACCGTGATGCTGAGACTCTGCCATTTGTCTATCAGTCACTAGGCGATATTTCATGCACTAAAATTTAAAAGAGGCTCCTTCATAATTTTCACAGATGATTTACAAATTTATTACATGGTTGCCTGGAAGTACAAAATCCATAGGTATATCCATAGGTACTTGAAGAATAATGTTCATGAATTTACAGTTCTTTAAGAGTAAAAGTGGCAATCTCCTTAACTAACTTCTTTAATCTAGGAAGTTAAGCTGTAACATAGGTTCTAGGTTCTAGGTTTACTTCTTCTAGGTTTCTCCTAATTGACCTAAATAATAATAATATGCCATATCAAGTTCCCATGTGTAACAAAAAGTAAACAACACATGAAAATCAAGAAGGCGGGGATTTTAGCCAGTCCACAAATTAATAAACACATTATTATTCATTTACAGAATTGGTGTTTAAAGCTAGTATCTAAAATAACGAGAGTAGATATAGTCCGTCAAATACACCAGACAACAATGAGCGGTAACAAGAAGATTGCCGTATGTCAGATGACATCCGTCGCAGACAAGCAAGCTAATTTAGATGTAGTCAGTAAGCTCGTTAGTGATGCTGCTAAGGAAAATGTTGAAGTAAGCTTCAATTTGATTAATAATAACTTTTTATGGTTTCCTATCTAGAGTCCACCACCAGGCAGTAAAGAAACAATAGGTTAATGCCTCTGCGGTGCAGTCGGTAGTGATACCGCCTGCGGCGCTAGAGGTTGTGGGTTCGATTCCCACTGGAGACAAATATTTGTATGACCCTTAAATGTTTGTCAAAACTCTCATTGTGTCAAAACTGTGCTCGTAATATTTACCTAGTATTTGGTGCAAAAGTGTGCAATTAGATACAAAACAAGCAATAAACTGTGGATCAAGATCTGTTAAAGCTGTGTCAGTGTTATTTATACTCAAAACATCAAAGAACTACAGAAATAAGTGAAAACAAATAACATTTTGACAATACACAAGTAAAAAGTTTTTTATATACCCTCAACAACTTTTACTTTTGTGTTTCTTCAGTTGCGTTTAGTTACCATATGGCATGACTACAAGACTTTTGAAAAACAATCAGAGTTGGAAATTAATGAAATTATAAAAGTTATCCAGCGATCAAAATCTAAGCTTGACCTGGCTACAAGACTTTTTGACTGTCAGGAGAACCATTGTTGCCATAAAAATCTACCATTTGGCTTAAATTGTTCAAACTTGGGAATGGATGCGCAAATGAAATTACTGTGGTCCAAGATGAAGGAGAAAATGGAGTAAATGAATGAGGAAATGAAGGATAAAATGGAAAAGCAAGGACAAAGGTAAACACAGATCATAGCCAAAACCATTAATAAATCCTTGGAAGAGCATTTGGTACCCATAAGATTGGAAAATGAGGCATTGAAAGATGAGGTTCAGACATTACGGTCTAAGGTACAACTGTTTGATCTTAAAATGAGAAAGAAAAATTTGATTATGCATGGAGTCCAAGAAAGGGAAAACAGCAACACAGAACTTATGAATAGAGTACTGGAAGTTCTCAACAAAGCGAATGAAGGGCAGACTCATGAATGGGATAAATGGGAAATAAATAACATCTACAGAATCAGACAAAAAAACTGGCAATAAAACTAGGCCTATCAAGATTAGTTTCACTCTCTCGTGGCGCAGGAACGAACTTCTCAAAAACAAAAAAAGATTTCCAGAAGGAATATATATCACTGAAGACCTTCCCAAAGAAGAATTGGAAAATAGGAAAGCACTCATCCCAAAACTAATAGAAGCAAGAGAGTCTGGTAAATATGCAGTCATAAAACACGGTAAGCTTATAATACAAAACAAATCAGAGCCAGAAAAGAGGAAAAGACTCCCATCCTCTCCACCATCTACACCTCAAACCAACATTAGGAATGCTCATGAGGAAATAAACCTAAAGCAGGCTGCTAAAATCACCAAATGTAACCCTTTCGAAGCTTAGATCATCTAACCACAGGATGCACCTTACTTAAGCATTGTTTTCTGCCATTGCACATGACCATTTGGTTTTTGGCTTTATGAAAAGCCTGTACATCAGTACATCATTTTATATGATTAAACTAGTACATTACATTGTAGTTGACTGTACAATAACAATTAACACACAACAGCCATTACGCGTTTGTCGATTAATACATTTTTAAATGTAATGAAATTTTATATGTCTTTGTGTTTCCAAGGGGGAAACACAAAGACTTGTATGAAAACTGGCAGAATATTTTTGTATGCGGTGGTTCGCAAAGGCTAGTCCCGTGTTATATGGTCTAAGTTTCGAAGCAATGAGAGGCAGAAACAATTCTCGGGCAGAAACTTCAAAAAACTAATTTCAAAAGGGCAGTGGAACCAACCAACATCAAAATCAAAGCAAGAAATAAAAACAAAATTCCCCAATCCGGCTGGTCCCCGTGGGGAATTAGACCAAAACCCTCCAACACATCAAAACGATAAACAACTTCTAAAAATTGGTACATATAATGTGAAAACTTTGTCGTCGCCGGAAAAGTATATAGAACTGCTTCACTCGATAGAAAACATAGAAATAGATATTTTGGGCCTATCAGAGGTCAGAAGGATGGGGTGTAATATAGAAGAAGATGATAACTTCATACTGTGCTACAAAGGAGAAACGCCTGGCTTATATGGAGTGGGATTCTTGATTAAAAAAGAACATAAAAGCAAAATAACACATTTCATTGGTTTATCGGAAAGAGTTTGCTTACTGAAAATGAAATACGACAAAGAAACTCTCTCAATCATACAAATATACGCTCCTACAGAAAATGCTAGTGAGGAAGATAACAATAATTTCTACAAAACTTTACAAGAGGCACATAAGCAAGCCAGTAATAATTTATTAGTTATTGGTGACTTTAACGCTAGAGTGGGTCAGCCAAAGGCAGGGGAGAATCTGATCATGGGAAAATTTGGATATGGTTCAGAAATGAGAGAGGAGAAAAACTAATACAACATGCCTACGAACACAAATTATCAATTATGAACACCTTTTTCAAAAAGAAAACCACCGGAAATGGACTTGGCTCTCCCCTGACCAACATACAAAGACTGAAATAGATTATGTTCTATCTAACCGACCTAAAAACGTAATCAATGTGGAAGTACTACACAATATAAAATTTCCCTCCGACCATCGTTTGGTACGTGCTTTTTATGTATTCCAAAAAGCCAAAAGAAGCAGGACATCGTTTAAGTCAGTAAATACATCGAATTTTAAAAATGTAAATGACATTACAACATTCAAGACGAACTTAGAAAAAAACATACAAGAAATAGAAACAGTTTATAAAAACAACAATATTCAAACATTCTATAATGAATTAGAGTCAATAATAAAAAGAAGTTCATCTAGAGCTAGCGAAGAAAACAAAGTAAAAGTTAACAAAATCCTTAGCAGCAATACTGTGGAGCTTATTACTGAACGGTCACAACTTTTAAAAACAAAAAACAAAACTAAAGAAATGAAAGAGAAACTAAGTCAATTATTTAAAACAACTAATAAGGCCATAAAGAAAGATTACCGAAACTTCAGAAATGAAACAATAGAAAAGAACTTGACATGCTACAGAAGTACAAAAAGGGCTTTCAAAGAACTTAACACACAAAAAACTTGGATTCAAAACCTTAATGCCCAAACGGGCAAAACAGTTAGCAGGCAAGATATAATTAGTAGAGCCACAACATTCTACAGAGATTTATTTGATAATAAATAGTGTCCGACCGAAACTGGTTTTCCTGCCGAAACCGAAACCGAACTTTCGGCCCCAGGGCCAGTTTCGGCCGAAACCGAAACCGAAACCGAAACTCACGTGTTCATATTGAAAAAAAAAAAAAAACCAGCCAAGTGCGAGTCGAATTCCCGCATACAGGGTTCCTTTACAAAATTGGGCACAAAATTACGTTTGTTGTGTGTGGATGTTTTTTTCTGATTTTGCAGGTATTTTTTGTTCTAGCGGTAACAGAATAGGGTGAGGTGGTGGGTGGCAATGTCTTAACATCGCCAACGCCTGTAGCACCTTGCCCTGGAGCTGCTTTATAGGAGGCGCTTATTTACCATGCCTTCCTACCTCCGTCGAATTGTTTCGGCCTATCATTCCGAGAGGGCCATAACTTAGCTGAGCTGGCTAGGGCCGGATCGGCGAAATGAGGCGTTTGGTGTTCCACAGGGATCGGTCTTAGGACCGCTTCTGTGGAACATCGGTGACGATTGGCGCTGCGTGGTTTGTTCCTCAGATTTTTCAGCGTAACGTGTTACGTTGACGACACCCTCGGTACAGAGCGAGGAGCAAAACATCGCGATGCATTCCTGAGGTGGGTCAAATACGGTGTCTGGGTCTTGAGGTCACCCTTCACAAATCAGAGGCTCTGTGCTTTGGAACCTTGGAAGGGGCCACATGTCGGATCCAGCTTACATGTAGGGGGCGTCGGCATCAGCATTGAGCCCTCGATGACGTATCTGGGGCTCGTAATCGATAGCCGGTGGAACTTTGGATACCAGTTCCGAAGTTTTGTCCCAAAACTGAGGGAGGGCATCAGTCGCATTCTTGCGGTTGTTGCCCAACATCAGGAGATATCAGCATTGAGTCCTCGATGACGTATCTGGGGCTCGTAATCGCTTGAGTCTCCTGCAGGAAGCGTCTGACGTCTGAGCGAAGACTGTACCTTGGGATAGTGTGGTGCATGGCCCTATACGGGGTCCCCGTATGGGCGGCGGTCACGACAGCCAGCAATGCGGCTAGATTGCTTAGCCCGCAGAAGGCGACTGCCGTCAGGGTGATAAGGGGACCTTACGATCTCAGTTGAGGCGGTATGTCTCCTACCCGCAAATCGAGTCTCGGGGGTCCAAGCTCCACCAGAAAACCAAGGAGACCTGGAAGGTGCGACTCGAGCAACCAAGATGTGGAATCGTCACAATTGAGGCGTTCAGACCGGTTATGGACGAGTGGTTGGAGTAGAGTGACGGCGCTCTCTCCTACCGGTTGTCACAGATGCTTACCGGGCACGGAAGCTTTGTTCATTATCTGTGGCGAGTACACCGGGAAACCACGGCTGAGTGCCAGCACTGCGAGGAGCGAAACCGGAGCACAGCGCTCCATACATTGAAAGATGCTGCGCCCACGCTGTGCACGTGTGGGCGCAGCAGCGCCAGGTACTCGTGGCAGGTCTGGACGTGGACATTCTCTCGCTGAAGACTATGGTGCGAGCCATGATCTCTAGCCGGAGTAAGTGGCAGTCCGCTGCCTCTTCCTGTGAGCAGGTCCTAGACGACAGTGTGACGTGAGACTCACGCACGCTCCCACGAGATGCGGGATAACTCTTGAACAACGATAGGGATAGTACCCGAACCCCCCCGCCCCACAGGTGAGGCCGCAGTGGTAGCCATAGGTCTGTTGGGAATCCTCTAGACATTCTTGCGAGGGCATACCCGGGGCTTCCAACCATAGTCTGTTAAGTAGGATCCCTGCAGGATTTTTCTCAAGTTAAAAAAAACGGCAACAGAAATACATCATCTCTGAAAATTATAGGTCCCTATCTGTCACGATTCCAGCGATAAAATCTCGTGACTAATAGACAGACGGACGGCTAAGTCTCATGTCTCGTTCATAGGGTCCCGTTTTTACGCCTCCGTGCGTGATTCCGACTCGAAATTGGCTGGTTTTTTTTCTTCACTAGGTGCAGCAAGCTCCATCAAGTGCTATCAATCAACGGTATAAATCTTCTCAAGTGTTCATTTTAGAAATAGCTCCACCTAAAGATGGGTTTCTTTCTATGAGGAATTACTCATAGATGCTATTGCAAACTCCTACCGACTAAAACCACACGGTGCCCTACTACTGTTACTAGCTCTTGACCAGTTTTGTTTACATTTAGTATATAAATAAAACTGGACAAGAGCATGTCAGACTCGCGCAAGGGTTCAATACAAGAAAATCGGCAATAAATCACGTTTGTTGTATGTGACCCCATTAATAATTATTATTTTGTCCATTTCTATTATTTGTTGCTATAGCAGCAACAGAAATACATCATCTGCGAAAATTTTAACTGTTTTACTATCACGGTGCATGAGCTACAGCCTGTTGACAGACAGACAGACAGACGACCAACGAAGTCTTAGGAATGGGGCCCTGTTTTTACCCTTTTTATACGAAACCGACTACTAAGGGGTAGGTTCATGTAATGTGCTATATCACCAATTTAGAATTCCGTAACCAAAAAGTAAGGACGGGACCTTAAAAACGTGGTCAAAGACAGGGGTAATTGTCTAATAATTGTCAATGATTGTAATTGCTTGTGGTTTGAATAAAATTGTATTATTGTAACTATTGATAGGAATTCGTTTGTAAGTCTCTTAATTTTAGTTTAGTAACATTTTAACTGGTTGGGCTGACCAACCACGTCACAAGCAGAGCCAGGCACTCAAAATTCACGAACACGTGAGTTTCGGCCCGGCCGAAAGTTTCGGCCCATTTTGGCCGAAACCGAAACTGCGGCCGAAACTCGATTTTTTGGCCGAAACTGGCCGAAACCGAAACCGAAACCGAAACTTCAGTCGGTCACTAATAATAAAATAAGAAATAATGAACTTAGTTCAAACTGTATAGAATCTGAGGTCGGAAACAATACTGATGAAGTAACAAGAATAGAGGAAGTTGAGATTATCAGTCATATAAAGCGGATGAAATCAGGCAAAGCGCCGGGACCTGATACTATACAAAATGATGCTTTAAAAACTGGTATTCTTACTCTAGCCCGCCCTCTAACTTGCCTATTTAACAAAATTCTCGACACAGGCCAAATACCAGATCAGTGGAAGAAATCTGACATCATTTTAATTTATAAAAAAGGAGACCCAAAAGACATTGGAAACTATCGGCCAATCAGCCTCCTTCCCAGCATTTACAGGCTATTTTCGTCAATCATACTAAACAGAATTAATGGAAAAATAGACTGTTGCCAACCAATTGAACAAGCAGGCTTTCGTTCCGGATTCTGCACAACGGACCATATACATACAGTAGAGCAGATAATAGAAAAGTATAAAGAGTTTGGCAAGTCACTATACATAGCATTTATAGATTACTCGAAAGCTTTTGATACCATATCGCATGACTCCATATGGATGGCACTAAAGAAACATCACATCCACGAAACTTACATAAGCATTTTGCAAAATATCTATCAAGGTATTACTAGTACAGTAAAATTGGAACAACGAGGACCAGAAATTCCAATTCTAAGAGGAGTGAGACAGGGCGACCCCCTGTCTCCAAAACTTTTCATAGCCGTCCTTCAGAGTATTTTTGAAAGATTAAACTGGCAAAGAGAGGGTATCATGGTAGCAGGACGTCGTTTAAGCCACCTAAGATTCGCCGACGATATAGCTATTTTCTCCGAAACCAGCAAAAGTTTGGAAAGAATGATCTGTAGTCTTAAAGACGAGAGTGAGAAAGTAGGCCTCCTAATAAATGAGAGCAAAACAAAAATTATAACAAATAGCACAAAAAAGAACATAAACCTAAATGGGAACAATTTGGAATATGTAGACAGCTATATCTATCTGGGAAAGCAAATATCATTCAAAGACAACAATCAAGAAGAAGAGGTCGACCGGAGGATAAATATAAGTTGGAGGAAGTATTGGTCACTGAGGGAAGTTATGAAAGGAGATTTCCCTCTTCATTTAAAAAAAGTAGTGATGGATACTAGCATTCTGCCCTCTTTGACCTATGCATGCCAAACATGGACATACAATATAAAAGTAAAAAATAAATTGATAACATGTCAGAGAGCCATGGAGAGAAGCATCCTAAAAATAAGAAAAATACAAATATTTTTTGTATTTTTCTTATTTTTAGGATAAGACGACAAATATTTTTTGTATTTTTCTTATTTTTAGAAGCGAAAGTATAAGACAAAAGACAAAGATAACTGACGCACTGTGCTATGCGCTCAAACTAAAATGGCGATGGGCAGGCCACCTTGCCCGAAACAGTGATGAAAGATGGACACTGGCAACAACCAAATGGACTGGACCAACCGGCAAAAGACGAGTAGGACGACCCAAAAAACGATGGAAGGATGACATAACGGCTATAGCAGGAGAAAATTGGATGAAAAAAGCAAAAGATAGAAGAGTTTGGAACAAAATGGAGGAGGCTTATACCCTATCAGGGGTTCCTATCCAGTGAAGAATAAGAACAGAAATGTTAAATTGTACAAAATATGAGGATATGAAATAAAGAAGCTTATTATTATTAAAATAAATGTTTGTCTCAAGAGTTTGGGTGTTTCTATATATATGTATGTATTTAAAAAAGTAAATAAGTATTAATATCTGTGGTCTGATACCTATAACACAAGCAGGTTATTCCTGGCTTACTTTGGGATCAGAAAGTGTTGTGTGAAATGTCTGGGAATATTATATTATAGGTGTACCACAGGTCAGAAGGGCTAATAGCCAGCCACCTAAAGTTACAAACCTGTCACAATAATCCCTATAAACATTTTTGCAACAGCTACTGGATTTATTAGAATGTGGAATAAACACCCAGACAAAGTAAAATTTGCACAAAATGTGAATTAATTCAAGAATAGGCTTATAAGCATCTGAATTTGCATAAGAACTAGTGGAGAACAGCAGAATACAGGCACTACCAGTTGATTCAACTGCGGCCTGATAAAAAATAAAAAATTGTAAAAATGAGATCCTAGTACAGAGACTCCGTTATCTGTCTATCACCAATCTGTACCTCATGGACCGTTAAAGTTAGATAGTTAAAATTTTGAACAGAAATGCTGTAGCCGTTATAACAAAAAATACCAAAAACAGAAAAAATCCATCAATTTTTGGCCGTTTTTTTTGTACGGAACACACCGTTCGCGAATCCGACTCGCACTTGGTCGGTTTTGATGTGTACAACGAATCTATTTATAATTGATTATTGTTTTATGCAATACATATAGCTTACAACTTGTTCATCTCCCTAAAAATCGGGAACAGCTGGACCGATTTGTTTTGGGTTTAAATGTAACACTCAATAACATAATGGAAAATATTCTGTTAACTCTAATCCTAAATTTCAGGTTAGTAAACGTGACAATGAAATTTAAATACCAATATATGTATATTTATTTTCAGATGCTTTTCTTTCCAGAGGCATGTGATTATATCTGTGACAATAAAAAAGACACATTGAATTATGCAGAACCGATTATAGGTGGCGCCACTGTCAGCAAGTACAGAGAGCTAGCTGCCACTCATAATGTGTGGCTCTCAATGGGAGGAATTCATGAAAAGGTAAGCTTAATTGTATAATTCGTAATTGTTTTTAAGTCTCCATACCAAAAAGTGTGGCGACGGGGTCCCGTGTTGCGACGGGTAAGAGTACAAAACGTCGCCACCCCAATACATCCCGAGGGTGTCGTAAGAACACTCGCTAAAAGATCTATTGTGTAGAGAAGGAAAACTCTAAATGAACCCGGTTGTCTGTAAAATGACAATCGTTGAGCCAAGTTGAAGGCCTTATAGGCGGCTTGAAAAATTTCAACTGCGGGTCACGGCGACCTGCGCCTGTCCATTTCAACACGGTAATAGGCTCACAGCCTATTACGTGGGACATAAAACTATAAGGTGAAATGTGGGCGTATAATATGCTTCTGCCTACCCTTTCGCGGATAAAGTCTCGGCTGTCTATCTGCCCGTCTACTTACATTTTCACAGATAATGTATTTCTGCTGCCGCTGTAACAACAAATACCTAATAAAAACAGAATAATTATTATACTAATTTATTGCCTCTGTAAGATACATAACAATGACACATAAACTATTGACGTTCACAATGTTGTACACATTAATTTGTTGATCACTGTTACAGTAAGCGGCATACTTCTTGAGCAACGACCTTGTCTTTCGTGATCTCTTTTCTCTCTATAACACCAACTAAAAAGTTATTAGCTAACACAATAAAATGCCAATAATAAAAAATAGCGTTTTTCAATGATACAATATTTTTGCACGTAAGTGTACAGGCGCAAACTTTCTCCCACCACCTCACGCGATGCTCAAGTTGTTTGCTGAGTACTATACCCAAAGTAAGATTTAACTTGTGGCATCAGTTGCGTTCGTACTTTCGTCGCGTAATGTTATACTCTAGTGTCAAAAAAGTTTTATATGCAAAACATATTCTTTAGTGACTTTTAAATATAACTAAAACTATATTTGTGCAATAGGTGACAAAATGTGATATCAGTGCAGTGTTAATTCAAAAAATGAAAATGAAATGAAATGAAAAATGAAATGAAAAATGAAAAATGAAAAATGAAATGAGGAGGAGGAGGATTTGTTGGTGGAAGTGAACATGTCACCTGCTGAAATTAATCAAGTCATCTTGGGAACAGACGCAGAAAATATGTTAACACAGTCTGAAATGTGTGATAATGAGGGTAGGGAGAAAAGATCCAGACCTCTGTCTAATGATGATACAGAGGAGTTCATAGTAGCCACTAGAAGGGGGAAAAGGAGAGCGATCAGAGTGCCATATAATCCTGAACCTAAAGAGACACATGAAATAGCAGTTTCCTCTAAAGATATACTCCCAAAACAGTTAGGGATGGCAAGAATTTTAAGTGCGGCTGGGATCAAAGGAATTACAAAGGTGTCATACAAGAATCCATATAAAGTTTTGATCCATTTCGATACCTATGAGCACTCCACAGCTCTGACTGAGTGTCAAATTATAAAAGAAAAAGAATGGACATGTCGTCGAACAGGGGAAATGCCACATAGTTATGGACTGGTTAGAGACATAGATACAGAGGTTGAAGAGGAGCAGATGAAAGATATTTTGAAGAGTTCTGTGGAAATACTTAAAGTCAAGAGGTTACACAAGAAAGACAGTGAAGGAAAATGGGTAAACAGTGAAACTATACGCATTTGTTTCAAAGGTCCCACCTTACCCCCATACGTGCTAGCGTATGGCTGCAGGATGAAGGTGGAACAGTATGTTTTCCCAGTGACACAATGCTCAAAATGTTGGAAGTATGGGCATATTCGTCTTTATTGCCCGAAAAAATTACAGGTGTGTCCAAAATGTATGGGTAATCACGATAATTGTGAAAGTTCTAGCTACAAGTGTGTAAATTGTAAAGGTAACCACATGTCCATCGTTAAAGGTATTTGTCCAGCCTTTCAGAGGGAGAAAGAAATCAGGGAGATCATGGCTAAACATCAATGCAGTTATAAGACAGCTTTAAATGAGATGGTGAAAACCAAAAATGATGAGTATATGCCGAGCAATTATGACTGTGACTTTCCAGTCATGCGTAACACACAGGCAAATAAAATATTGGCTGAGGCAGTATTCCCTGGCATACGGTATGCAGAGACTGTACAGAAAGTCCGTAACACAAAACAAACAGAGCAGACCAATACCTCCAACAAACAGAGCAAGAAGAAGCGTGACAGTGCAAATAACTCAAAAATAGATCATATATTTGATTGGATCTCATCATTTTCTATTGAGAATATACAAGAAGACGAACCAAGAGCTAAAAGTAAGTGGTCTGGCATAAAACATTTTATAATTAAAATTAGAGAAATTTTAAGTTCAGAGGTGGATACTAGTAAAAAGATTTGGTGCATTATAACATATATACTGGAGGAGCTATTCTGTTTGTTTCGTGAACACATTAATATAAATATAAATAAATAAATAAATATTTAGTTATGGGAGTTAATAGGAATGTCGAAAAATCATAATGGATAGGAATAAAGATGCTATATTGACCGTGCTTCAATGGAATTCTGGCAGTCTAAAACCAAAATTAAGTGCTTTAAAGGCTTTACTACATCAAGAAAAGGCACACATAGTAATGATTAGTGAAACATGGCTATCAGAAAATGATAGAATTAGAATAAGTAATTATAATATTATTAGAGCAGATAGAGATGATGAATATGGTGGCATATGTTTACTCTATCACAAATCAATTCAAATTCTCCATCGGCATTGCACTATTTCTAACCCGAATATAGAGATCATCAAAGTTAAGGTGCTGAATGTGCCAGGTATCAAGAACATAACCTTCATTTATTGCCCACCAGCAATTGGTACTAGTCAAACTGATTGGGACCAAGTCTTTGGTCTGGCTGACACAGGAAGCATAATTGCCGGAGACTTCAATGCACACCATCCACTATGGTCCAGCAGAACAAATGCTAGGGGACAAAAGGTTTATAAAGCCATGTTTGACAACAATTATGTGTGCTTGAATGATGGACGAGATACTAGACTCAGAATGGTAAATGGATACCTGCAGAAGTCTTCTCCTGACATTACATTTGCCAGTACCGATATTAGGTACAATAAGATCTACATGGATGACGACCAATGAATCCCTGGGTAGTGACCACATTTTCATCAAAATCACCTATGGGTTCATAAGAGCTTCTTTATTTACAAAAAAGAGGAACTATAAGAAAGCTGACTGGACAGAATTTCGAAAGAAAAGTGATCAAGAGTTCTCTGACGGGTCCGTGTGGAAATACAATCAAGATGCACAATCTAGTTACAATTTATTTGAAAGCAAACTCAATAGTATTGCTGATGACACTATTCCCTGGATAAAGATTTGCCACGATCCAAACAAAAACTTCACACCTAAACTGTACTGGAGTGAACAACTTTCGAAAGCGGTGGCTGAGCGTCGGTTGGCACTTACTCAATTGCGAAGAAATCCAACACCAGATAATTATAATAAATACAAACAAAAAATTAAACATGCCCAAAAACTTATTAAGAATGCACAATATGAGGCATGGTCAGAGTTCTGCTCTAGTATCGACAGTGCAACAACTTCTTCATCCATGTGGAGGAAAATGAAGTGGATCAAAGGAATCAGAACATCTCACACAGTGGATCCAAATAGTGCTAGAAACCTGTTATATTCCCTGACGCCAGATAGTGTCGGTGATGTACCACCTATATTTGATGAAACAAATAATAATTACCTTTAGAGTAAAAAAATAACTATGTGTGAGCTAGATAATATCCTTAAGTATAGGGATACATCACCGGGCACTGATAATATTTCATATTCTATGATATGTAATCTGTCAAAATCTGGGAAAGAATCTCTTCTGTTTGTATATAATTTGGTATTACACAGTGGGCAAGTGCCCGATCAATGGCGAAACATTAAGGTTGTACCAATTCCCAAACCGGGAAGGGATCCTAGCCTAGTGACTTCTATGCGACCTATTTCATTGATGTCATGTCCCTGTAAAATATTTCACAATATAATCTGTAGGCGCCTGGAGTGGTATGTAGAAAGTAACAAATTATTTGATGCATCCACTATCGGGTTTAGGAAGGCTCACTCAACCTTAGATAATTTGACACAACTTGTAACCACTATACAGATTGGATTTGCTAAGAACAAACCTACTGTGGCCTGTTTCATTGACATTGACAATGCATATAATAATGTGAACGTTAATGCGTTGGTCGCAATACTTGGAGAAATTGGGATAAGTAGCAATATTAACAAATATTTGTGGAACTTTTTGTCGGACAGAAGATGTCTGATTCAGTTGGGAGATGGTAATAATTTTTTAGTAAGATCCACTAATAGAGGCTTAGCTCAGGGGGACCCGTTATCTCCTCTTCTCTTCAACATAGTGACCATGAACATATGTAGGAAGATCAAACGCATTAATGTTTCACAGTATGCAGATGATTTTGTTATCTATAAGAATGTGGAAAATGAGAATTGCAATCGGATGTCAGGGTGCCTCAATGAGTCTATACGAAAGTTAATATGTATGTTGGGTGAGATTGGTTTGACCATATCATTGTCCAAAACGAACCTGTGTGTTTTTAGTAGAAAAAGGAAACAATACGACATATCTGTAAATATTAATGATGAGCCTATCAATATAGTTAATAAAGTTAAATATCTGGGAATTTGGTTAGATAAAAAATTGCTTTGGGGAACCCACATCAATGAAACATGTGAAAAAATATATAAAATGTTGAATATTTTAAAGACGTTAGCTGGTAGTACATGGGGTGTTCATCCAACCCATCTGCGAAGACTGTATATTTCAATGATACGCAGCAGATTGGATTACGGAAGCTTTTTGTATGGTGGCTGCGCTAAGGTACATCTAGAGAAACTTAATATTATACAGAATAGAAGTCTTAGAATATGTGGTAATTTTATACGTAGCACACCTATTCATGTAATGCAAAATGAAATGTGTATAGAGCCACTGCATATTAGGAGATTTTGGCTGGGATGTAGATATTGGTTAAGGGTAGCCACTTTTTCCAATGCTACACTAGAATTAATTAATGAACTAGGTAATTCAAGAAACTATTGGAAGTGTTTACCTATATTAATTGAAGTACATGAAATGTTAAAACATAAACTCATTCACAAAAGCCCAGTGAATGAGATGTTTGCTTTGGATACTTGGGTCACGGATATTGATACCAAATCCTGTATACATGATAGTCTTAAGAATGTGCATTGTCCTAAAAACCGTTTCCATGTCGAAGATTTGCATGAGTTGGTGCTCTCTGAGGTTCGACACAGATTTAATATGTTTTATAAATTATACACCGACGGCTCCAAGGCCTCTTGGGGTGTCGGCGCTGCGTTCTATGACCCACAGATTGAGGTTCACATGCAGTTTAAGCTATGCAGTGATGCCTCTGTGATGCGCGCCGAATTAACAGCGATTACTGAGGCATTGTCCTACGCTGCTAGTGTAGAAGAGCAGAGAATCGTAATAATGTCAGACTCAAAAAGTGCCCTACAACATTTGGCTCGATGCACCTCGGGTATACGAGGTATACCGATAGCCTATGAGGCCTTGCGTGCTATCAAAACATTACAGGATAGGAATGTTTGTGTCGAGCTTCAGTGGATACCCTCACATGTTGGGTTGCGTGAGAATGAGTTTGTGGATGAGTTGGCTAAGAATGCTGAGGATGGTGTGGAAGCTGTGACATATGCATATGGCAGTGAGGTTGTTCCCTGGGTGAAAGGGGTGTGTAGGGAAAGATGGATGCAACATTACGTAGAGACCTGTAAAACCAAAGGAATTTGGTATTACACTATCCAAAATATTATAAAACCCGTGCCATGGTTTGAACATGCTGGCCTGTTGAGGGAGACTGTGGTCTTGATGCTTAGGATGCGAGCTGGACATTTTCCATTAAATAAGTATTACCATATGATAGGAAAAACTCAAAGTCCTATGTGCAGTGTTTGTAATAAACCTGAAGATTTTATACATATGGTGATGGAATGTGACCGGTATCGTGTTCTGAGAGAAAGGCTGCTATTGAGTATACAGCTTAGTAATGGGGGGTTAAACATAGTTCTGAGTAGACCACAGTCTGAGGATTGCAAGGCACTATGTGTTTGTCAAGGCTTGTATGAAGGAGAGGAGAGAAAGGATGGAAGAGGCTGAGTGAGTGAGTGGTGTGTATGGTAGTGAATGAGTAGTGTAATAATATGTGAGTGAAAACATGAGGCTGGCATGGTCATATAAAGTGACCGAAGCCTCTACAAAAATTAGATTAAAAAAAAAAAAAAAAAAAAGCTTGTGGCATGAGTACCAGGCTACGAATAATGTATTCTATAGAAATGTAACACCTATAAAGTTACCGCCGAAATCTTGGAGTAACTTACGCATACTAAAAAACAGCAATAAAACATAACACTCACACATCCATCGTTGAATACTTGCATGCGATTGGTCGCGCCATGGTCATGCCGGCTCGGCGCCCCACCCGAAGCGGCGAACGTGATAAGCGTGGATGGTTTTATGCAATAATAAGAATAAGTTCAATCAAAGTTTAATCAACAGAAAAATAATAACTGGATTGTTATTATTTTTCTATTGATTGAACTACTTTGTATGCGTATATAGAAATTAAAATACGTTGTTTATTTTTTTCACAATTAAGAACCTCTAAAAATAATTAGTTTATTTAATTTATGTCGGTTGGAATTTAATAAGGACTCGTTTTTAGCAATATAATGCAAACGAATAATTAGAAAGTGTTCGATTATAGCCTTCAACAACATAACATCGTGATTGCTTTCTATAGGATGACTGTTTTTCAGGGGTTCCGTGACGTCATTTCTTTCTATTATTTTGGCAAAACACTTATTTACCATTATTTTCAAATTGTGTGCCCTAGACAACCCTTTTCCTTCTATGTTGACAAGCTGCCTGAGTAATGTTTCAGACCAAAGACATATTTTGAAAACAATGAATGAGGGATAAACTAATCCTCCAAAATCTTTCAAACAAATTAGTTTGTGAAAATAAAGTTTTTCCGTTGCCAGTAATAAATTGATGCAGGACAAACATTCTATTTTGGTTTGTAACTTTTTTGCTACGAACCCTGCAATATAGCCCACAATTTGCTCAACTGTCTCTGGAAGTTGACGTTCCACATACAGCATATTTGACAACGCCATGCAAACTCCGAAACAAACAAAAATTATATTTTAATTTCTATGCATACTATCATCCTACTAATATAATATCTTACTAACAATATTACCTTAGCGCTTAACATACTATGAACACTGCATAAAAATAATTTAATTTTGGAATTGCGTTCATGTTGCATAACACTTTTCAACTTCCCCAAGTACGTGTTTTTAAAATGAATATTTACTAACTTATGGAAGGTGATTCCAGAGTTTTTCATATCCGTATGGCTTCTGCACCACTTCACAACACACGAAAGCATTTTTGGGATATATTTAACGCGAAAACACAATTAATATCACTGACTGATTGGTTCCAGCGACACAACCGTACGTTACGCGTGACAGCGCGGACTAACTGTGTCGCGCGGTCCCCTTTTTAAGCCCCACCTTCCGCGGTCCCCATTTGGTGGAGCCATTTTTTGAGCCGAATTACACTTCTATAGAATACATTATTCGTAGGTACCAGGGTTCTCAATCTTAATTGAATTAAGTACATAATAAAAAATAGATATTTTAACATGGCTCCCATACAACAAATAAAGACTTATTTATAAGGAACCCTCGCTGCTCAGAACCGACTCTCACTTGTCAGGCATTTTTAGGGTTCCTTAGCCAAATGGCAAAAACGGAACCCTTATAGATTCGTCATGTCAGTCTGATCTACGGACCACTTTTCTCCGAAACTGTAAGGCCTACGCTATTGAAACTTGGTAAGTAGATGTATTCTGTGAACCGCATTAAGATATTTATACAAAATATATGATGTACATTGCCATAAAAATTACCAACGAAAATTGGTTTGAACGAGATAGAGTAGGTAGTTTTTTTTAATACGTCACAAACCGCAATTTTCGGTTAGAAAAATCACTACCACTGCGAATGGGTTAAAACATCAATCAAAGTTACAACGAACTATAAGAACTTTTATATTATGTTACTTGCTGCTACGGAACCCTTCATGGGCGAGTCCAACTCGCACTTGGCCGGTTTTTTTCGATATACCTATAAGAAAAAATTAAAAATCTTAACGTTGTAGTATTTGCAGGACATCACAAACCCATCAAAAACCTACAACACCCACGTAATCATAGACAACAAGGGAGAAATCATACAGACATACAGGAAGTTGCACCTATTCGATGTAGAAATACCAGAGAAAAATGTCCGTTTGAAAGAGAGTGATTTCTCTATGGCAGGCAGCCATATTGTAACACCAGTGGATACTCCTGTTGGCCAAGTAGGTATGTGTCTTCTAATTAATAGTATAAAGAGATTTGTTTGTTTGTTTACGTCGAATAGGCGATGAAACTACTGGACCGATTAGAAAATTCTTTCACTGTTGGGAAGCTACACATTCCCACGGGAACTGGAACTACGCAGGGAAATCCGCCTAAAATTGATAAAGTCTGAAACGACTGAATAGATTTTAGTAATTCTTTCGCTGTTGAAATCTTTAACTAAATTCTGAAGAAACCTTAAAAGTAGGGCTATGATAAATAAATAAATATTTGTGGGGACACATCATCTATCCGAAATTAAGAGAGAGAGAGAGAGAGAGATAGAGAGAGAGAGAGAGAGAGAGAGAGAGAGAGAGAGAGAGAGAGAGAGAGAGAGAGAGAGAGAGAGAGAGAGAGAGAGAGAGAGAGAGAGAGAGAGAGAGAGAGAGAGAGAGAGAGATTCCCGTCGCATTATTTTTAAGAACAATTCCGTTTATGAAACAGGTATCCCGTGGCCTATTAAAATTGATTGCCATTAAAATGCTTATTGTGCACCAACCCAAAGATAGACACATGCTATCGCGCCATTTTTTTAGAACTTTTTTAAGAGAAACAATTTCGTAGTACATTTTTTTTTAACAACTTTAAAAATTGACGCACCACACGCAACGAACCTCTCAAAAGGAATACCTTTCACCCCGTTTTTGAAACATTTACTATTACTGCTCCGCTCCTATTCGTTGTAGCGTGATGCTATATAGCCTATGACACTCCACAATACCGTAGCTTTCTATTGGTGACAGAATTTTAAAAATCGGTTCGGTAGATCCCGAGATTAGCCCTTACCATTTAACAAACACACAAACTTTCCTTCTTTATAATATTAGTATAGATTTATTATTATTATTAACTAGCTGTTGACCGCGAATTCGTACGCTGTATTTTAAATGTGATTCTTTAGATTGATATAACTTCTTATTTATGAACCAATTGACATAAAACAAACACTAAATGTTAAGTAGAGCAAACCGCAACGCAATAAAGAAAACCGCATTGCAATCGGTTCAGCGGTTGCTGAGATTAGCGTGCACAAACGTACAGACAAACAGACAAATATTTAAAAAATCATTGTTTTAAGTATCTATTGCGTTCATAAAGCCTCTTTAATCCCTACTAATATTATTAATGCGAAAGTAACTCTGTCTGTCTGTCTGTTACGCTTTCACGCCTAAACGGCTGGAGCGATTGAGATGAAATTTGGTATAGGGATAGATCGACGCCCTGGAAAGGACATAGGTTACTTTTTAACCGACTGTGCAAAAGGAGGGTGATTTTACGAAATAACGACTTCTACGCGGTCGAAGCCGCGGGGAACAGCTAGTTGTTTATATATCTTCAATGTACAGATATCGACCTTACGATTTTATTATATACTAGCTGAGCCCGCAACTTCGTTTACGTCACATAAGGTGTATGAAAGGAAAGGTATTTCTTCATCAGAGTCATCAAGCAGCGTCTGAAACCGCCCTGTTTGCTTAATCATAAAAGAGCTTAATGATTAAGTCTATTTTGAATTGTTTTAAAGTGAAACTGACTAAAGTTTTTTTAGTTTAAAGTGAAACTGACTAGACAAAATAGTCCTAATCATTAAGCTCTTTTATGATTAAGCCAACACGCCAGTTTAGGTTCACTCACATTCAAAGAAACCCCTACAATTAAAATTTTCAAAATATCTGATTCTTAAAAGTGTTATAACTCTTTTATTTCTAAACCGATTTACATAAAACAAACGCTAAATGTTAACTGGAGCAAACCTCAACACAATAAAAAAAACCGCATTGCAATCGGTTGAGCGGTTACTGAGATTAGCGTGCACAACCGTACAGACAAACAGATATACAGACATACAGACAAACAGACATACAGACAAACAGACAAAAATTCTAAAAATCATTGTTTTGGGTTCTATTGCGTTCATAAAGCCCCCCTATAATATTTCTTCTTATTTATCTTCCATGTACAGACAGCGACCTGTTACGATTTTATTATATGTATTGATTGATTGATTGATATTGATTAACTGACCACCACCACCCTTGTCCCCAGGTCTATCAATATGTTATGACATGCGATTCCCAGAATTAAGTACGTCTCTTAGTATAATGAAAACTGAAATACTTACATACCCCTCAGCATTCACTCAGGCGACTGGGGCTGCACATTGGCATATAATACTCAGGTATATATAAGCCCTAGTTTTATATCTTTTTTTATACTGCTAAGGTGGGCCTGAGGACGGTCAGTGGGCTGCTCACCGTCCTTACAGAAGCAGGCCCATGATAGCAGCGTGACGTAAGGGATTCACGCACGCCTCTAAAAAGTGGGATAACACCCGAAAACCCTTCAAAAACGCGGGATAGCACCTGAACCACTCCCTAGGCGAGGCCGCAGTGGTGGCCGCAGGTCTGTTGGGAGTCCTGGGATATCCTTCCGAGAGCTTACCTGGGGCTCACAACCGTAGGCTGTTGGGCAGGATACGTGAGGTTTTTTAGTCGGTAGAAGTCCGGAATACCTACATGGATTGTAGGATGTAGGATTTTCCTTTTTAAAAAAAGGTGGTAGACAAGTTTAACACCTGATGGTTGGTTACCGTAACTTATGGAAAATTGCAACACCAGAGGCGATGCGCACTCACTGGCAACCCAGGCGTGGGCTGTGACGATCCATTTTTCAAATTTTTTGGTTTTGAAGCTGCGCAGAATAAGGTCTTCAACTTGGCTTTACGACTGTCATGAGAACGTGCCTTCCGAAGCACAAAAATGCCCGTAAATATGTCACAAAGTGGTCACGTAGTGGTCACCAATCTAAGAACCGACCATCATAAAAGTTGCTTACTGCAGTGATCGTTTTCTGAATACTGAGCCCGCGAGGCCGCGAGCTTTTCAGCTTCTTACTAATAATATAGTTGAGGAAGTTTGTGAGTGTGGATGTGTGGTTGTTTGTTACTCTTTCACTACTTTTATCCCAGGAATATTTTCCCGCGGAAAGCGGGAACGGGAACAAAGATATGAGAGACTTAACATACATTGCTTTAATATTTTTCAGATCAAGAGCGATAGAAAACCAATGTTACGTAGTAGCAGCTGCCCAATTCGGGGCTCATAACGCTAAGAGGAAATCCTATGGTCACGCCCTATGCGTGGACCCATGGGGCGAAGTGTTAGTTGATTGTGAGGAGCAGTCCCCTTGTTACAAAGTGGCGGTCATTAGTAGAGAGAAACTGACAGATGTACGAAGGAATATGCCGGTTTTTCAACATAGGAGGTAAGAAAAACCATAAAATGTTGCTAATAATGTTTGTGTTTGTGTGTGTGGATGTTTGTACGCCCTTAACGCTCTAACGACTGAACAGATTTAGCCGAAATTTGGTATTGGAATAGATTATAGTCTGGAATAACACATAAGCTACTTTTTATCCCGGGAATATGTTCCCATGGGAAGCGGGAACAGGAATCTAATTTGACACGGGTGAAGCCGCGAGCTTCAGCTAGTAATATTATAAATGCGACAAATTTGTGAGTGTAGATGACCAGTATTCCGGGAATTTCCCATGGGAACGGGAACAGAATTTCTCTCGGGTGAAGCACCATCAACTAGTAAATAAAAAAGTGTGTGCGTGTAACCTTTACGCGCGATTCAAGTAAAACTTCTTTGCCATTGACGGCATCAAATGTTATAGTAACATCATTTATTCCAATTTTGAATAGCGAAAACTACGTTTTCATTTCTCATACTCGGAAAATAGTGTTTTCTTGATCTGACTATTGGGTGGAAAATGCTGTTTCCCACCCTAGGGAGGGAAAAACTCATACAAATTACTTCCCACCCAAGGGCCGGAATGAACTTTAAAAATAGAACTGCTGACAGGTCAGCTGTGATAGTAAGAGATTTGTGTAAAAAAAATTAAAAAAATGCTGCGGCCATGCGACTTTCCAAACAGCCAGTGTGAACTTAGCGAAAATTTCTTCCGGCCCCATACACGTACAATAATATTGATCAATATAGCAATAAATTGACCGTGTATGGGTAATATTGAGGTTTAAACAGACTATATTAGGATGGAAATAAATATTGTGGCAATATTATTGAGTCAATAATATTGTACGTGTATGGGGCCGGTAATCTCTGCAACAATTACGCGGTGGGTTCCATATTTAAAATTTTAAAAGTCGACATAATGTAGTTGTTATTTATCTGTAACAGAATTCAAAACAATTGGTAATAATCTTTTATGGTAAGGTTTGAATCTTATTATTAGTTTTATTTTCCTCGTAGGTATTTGAAATGAAAAGTAGAGTGTTTAACTCGGGTAAAAGAATCAATTCCGACTCGGACTATAGGCGGTCTAAATACCTCGGGAATTGATTCTTTCCACCCTCGGTGAACAATCTACTATTCCGCTATTCAAAATTCAAATAGTAAGCGTTACTTCCCTCAGAAAAAAAAATCTGTGTTACTCCCTAGTCGCGCCTAAAGAAGTTTTACTTCAAAAAAGTATTCAAGGTAATTTTTGCCTCCATTGATTTTGACTTATGGTATCTATACTAATATTATAAAGAGGAAAGATTTGATTGTTTGCATGTTTGTTTGTTTGCATCGAATAGGCTCCGGAACTATTTACTGATTTGAAAAATTCTTTCACTGTTGGGAAGCTACACTCTTTGCTGTGAACATAGGCTATATTTTATTCCCGTATTCCCACGTTAACGGGAACTACGCGGGTGAAACCACGTGACGTCCGCTGGTAATTTTACAATTTAACCTCTTTGCAGACGAAACGTGTACTCCCTATACACTCTATCTCCTCGCAAAACCCTCTTACCAGAGCACACAGAATCACACACAACCCCGGAAGCGCCAATAACCCCTTTGGAAAAACCCTCGGACTCTATCGAAGAACCCTGTATGGAGTTCGGTCATGTCCGAATTAGAGAATCGTGTGTCTTTTATAAGTCGAAATTGAGCTATGCTTTTGTTAATTTAAGGTGAGCATATTTTTTCTTTCCTTCTTTCTGTATCTGTCCCGGGTTGCGACGGGGTCCCGAGTGGCGCCGGGTAAGAGTACAAAATGTCGCCACCCCAATACCACAGGGCGGAAACTCCAGCTTGAATGTGTGCGTGTGATCAATAAAATGTAATACTATTATATTATCTTTGCCAATACATCACGAAGGTGTCGCAATAAGGAAACACTTTCGCAGAAAGCTCGAAATGAAACCCGGTTGTCAGTAAAATGACAATCGTTAAGCCAAGTTAAAGGCCTTATAGGCGGGTTGAATAATTTTGAACTGTGGGTCGTGGCGACCTGCGCCTGTCCATTTCAACACGGCAATGGGCTCACCACCTATTACGTGGGACATAAGGCTATAAGGTAAAATGTGGGCGTATACTATACCTCTGCCTGCCCCGCCACTTCGGGGATAGAGGCGTGACTATATGTGTGTATGTATGTTCTTTCTTTATTTATTTTTTCATTTTGGTTTCACCACAGGACTTTTTGGTTTTTCAAAAAAGGAGAATGTTCTCAATTTGACTGTATTTTTTTATGTTTGTTGCCTCATAGCTTTCGATTGGGTGAACCGATTTTGATGTTTCTTTTTTTATTTGAAAGCTGGTGTTTCCCTTGTGGTGCCAGTGAAGTCATATTTATTCGTTTTCAACTTACCTACACTAATATAGTAGTTTTCGATACAAGTGTGGGATTTCTGTTATTACACGCCGCCACCGACCGGCGACGCTGCCGTTCAGTTGGCACTTTGCATCAGTTTGACTTTTGGACTTTGTACTTTTGAACTTTTGGCCTTTCGGACTTTTGGACTTTGGACTTTGGACTTGTGACTTTTGGACTTTTGATCCTGCTTTTTGTTGGCAAGTCCAAAAGTCCAAAAGTTTTGGACTTTTGGACTTTGGACTTTGGACTTTGGACTTTGGACTTTGGACTTTGGACTTTGGACTTGTGACTTTTGGACTTTTGATCCTGCTTTTTGTTGGCAAGTCCAAAAGTCCAAAAGTTTTGGACTTTTGGACTTTGGACTTTGGATTTTGGACTTTGGACTTTGGACTTTGGACTTTGGACTTTGGACTTTTGGACTTTTGATCCTGCTTTTTTTTGGCAAGTCCAAAAGTCCAAAAGTCCCAAAAGCCCCAAAAGTCCCAAAAGTCCCAAAAGACCCAAAAGTCCCAGAAGACCGAAAAGTCCCAGAAGACCGAAAAGTCCCAAAAGTCCCAAAAGTCCAAAAGTCCAAAGGCTGAAATTTGGTACAGAGATACATTATAGTCTGGAATAACACATAGGCTACCTTTTATCCTGGGAATGGCTTCCCGCGGAAACAAATTTTACGCGGGCGAAGCTGCGGGCATCAGCTAGTATTGTTATGTAGAGGAAGTGGGACTAATAATATACTTAGAAAGGCACAATCGACGATAATAAATTTACTTCTTTTATCCAATGATATATGAAAACTATAGATACGTTATCAACACTGAAAAATGGCAACAAAAAAGTCAGGCAATTGCCTTAATTTTCATACATGCTATCATAGATAATTTCATAGAAATTCTTTTTTTGAATGTATAAAATATTTGCCGCTTTTGAAAGCCGTGATGTTCGTACATGACGTGTCTATATTATAATACGTCTTTGCTTTTATCCCATAAAATAGGACGTTCTTGGATTACATTGATTAAAATTTCTATTTCCAACATTATCAAAAACACGGCGGTACCGCATCCAGTTCGCGCGCAAATATCAAACCAACTGACCGCGTTCGCTTCATTTCGCGCCGCCCCGCCCCGCACCGCACTTGCGTTTGTTCACGTAGGACACTTCAATAGGTTTCAACTGTTTGTTGGTATCGCGCCGCGCCGCGCCGCTTTGCGTTCGCTTACGTAGGACGTCGCCTAAGCAGAGACTGTGGCAGTGCACTTCATACAGCCAACTTTTTTTATATTTATAAAGGGGTTCGAACATTTTTGTATGGGAGCTGGCATACCGACTCGCGGCCATTTTGTTTTGTTTGAAAGTTTCCGCGCACGGAATAATTAGTAAATATGGATAGAGGACATTAAAACAAACAAAAAATGTCAAGTAATTGGTACCCTAAAGTGTCACGTTCCCGAGATATTTGGATGTAAAAATCACCATTTTAAAATTAATTGTAATGATATTAAGTTGTTAAGAATATTAAGAATAATGACTATTAAATAAAAATGCAAAGATTACGTGTTTGTATGCATTCCACTGTATTCAATTAGTAGCTTCCAGGTTGATTTAACTATTAATTAGAAGGTAGTACACCTAGTAGCACGAGAAAACCACTTTGACCAATGACTTACCTACTAAATCGCATCGTATCGCAGTGAAACATTATTTTGCCATATGAAGGCGCCCATTCAAGTAACTGATTAAAAATAAAACAAAATATTTAAGATATACTTATGACAACGTTTATTATTTTTGAAAGAAACCAACATGTAAAAAAATGGGTTGTTACAAATATTAGATACTTAAGCTAATGGGTGAGCTTATCCCGTTAAGGAATCTCTTACAGCTAACTTTTGAGAGACTGAAAGTATCAACTGTCTAAACGAGTTGGTACGTATTTATATAGTTAATCATCACTGTCTTCATCAACTCTAATTATACTGTCTAAAAAGGCAGCAGGATGTCGAATTGGGGTTTCTTGGTGCCGGGCCCAAGCCATGTACCAAATAATGCACATAACGTGGGCACAGCACCCAAGAGTTCGCATTCCCACGAGACAGTTACAGTAGTGGCCAATGATTTTATTTCTGCCTTCCAAACTGTTATCTATTAGTACATATACGAAATACATGCGGGTAGATTGATGTCGCGAATGTATTTTAGCTCTTGCAAGCCAAGGAACTTAAACAAATAAGCGCAAGAGATGCGATTTGGTAGTACTTAAGTCATGGGGTGCTGGGTAGGACAACCTCCACGTGGTGCATCCTGGTAACGTGGACGACGATGTGGACTTCGCCTGAGGCGCACGTCGTCGCCCACGGCCAATAGTCCACCAAGGAGGGGGGGCCTTTATGGCCGGTTTGGAGTTCTCCACATGCGCTCTGTTATGCAGAGCGTACTTAGTGGAGCACTCCCAGGGCGACGAGTACTTCGCCACTGAGTGATCAGTGGCGAAGTACACGGTTCCATAGGAACCATCGTTCGGCCGAGCCGTAACCCCGTCTGGCAACAGACGGGCACGGTGGCTCTCTGGAGTTGCGAGGAAGAAAACCTCTTTAAAAAATTACCCCGAAACTCACGCTCTGACGCCCGGCTATTTGTTGCATCGCTGGGGGGAACTCAGTGCCTAGGGCGTCACTCCCACCTTCCCACCCTTCCCATCCTCACATCCTCTCCCAACTTCCCCACTCCCAACCTTACGTCGGCGGACGCAAAACGCAAAAACAACTATGGAGCAAATTACTACGATTGTAACTACCCAGGAGCGCACCCGGACAGTGTCCGGGGAATCGCTTGGCATGTCTCGGCATGTCGACCCCCGCCAGGGTTCATCCCAGGTGGTATATGGGAGGGGTCACCATAGTCCAGGCCCAGGGGTGTGCCTCAAAACCACCCCCAGTGACGCGGAGGTCGCGTCAACCCGTGCCGGCTCCGAGATGGAGTCGGCAGTTGATATGGGTACCGAGACCGAGGGTACCCTCGGTCTCCATGCCGAAGAAGCGAGGCGGAAGAGACCTAGGTCAAGCGGACCAGGCAAAGGCCTGTTCCGTCGGCCTGGGTCCGAATCTTCCAGCAGCGAGGAGGAAGGTAGCCTTCCTAGGAAGGTAGCTGCTACCACCGCGGGTAGAGGTCGGAAAGCCGACCTCTACAGAGCGAGAGGGAGGGTGGCAGAGCCGCCGGCGATTGTGCCCCCGCTGCCAAGCGGGAGGGTCACGGAGGTGCCGGCGGCGAAGGAAATAATGGCGGCTTTTGCCCGCATCACTGGCGCCGTAAAGGGCGCCAAGAATGTTGCGGGCAAGAAGAAAGTAGTGACGGAAGCCGTCACAGGGGCGACGAAGGCGCTGGAGGAGCTCCTTGAGAGGAGCGTCTCCAGCGAGGAGGGGAAGCTCCGGGCTCGGGTTGCGAGCCTGGAGAAGGAGCTTGCCGACTCCCGCAAGCAGCAAGAGCTGATGCGGGAGGAAATCGGCAAGCTTACGCAGCTCGTCCAGGGGGCCGGGGAGGCTCGGGGTGTTAAAACCCCCGCTCCCCGTGCACCTAAGGCGACCCCGACGATGGTCCAACTGCTGGAGACCATCGAACGCCGCCTCGGCGTTCTCGAGGACCGGGCATACCGCCCGCCGCTGGCGGCACCCGCCGTCGCGTCGTACGCGACGACGGCTGCACCCAGTGGGGCTCCCGGTCTCCAGCGGAAGGCCTCCGCCCCCAAGAAGACGGCACCTGGTGGAGGTGGCAACCCCGCCTCCACCAGCACAGCCAGCGCTCCCGCCGCACCCCAGACTCCCTCTAGAGAGGGGATCTGGGAGGTGGCAGGAGCAAAGAAGAAGGCGGCTAAGGCCGCCAAAAAGGCGGCGAAGGCCGCCAAGAAGGCGGCAAAGGTCGCCGCAAAAGCGGCAAAGGCCGCCGCGGCGAAGGCGCCGAAGAGGCTCCGCGCTCCTCGCTCCACTGCCGTCGTCATTACGGTGACGACAGAAGGCAAGGCGAAGGGCGTGGGGTACGCCGAGGTACTGAGGCAGGCGAAAGCCTCAGTAGACCTCAAGGCCCTCGAGATTGAGGGGGGGCTCCGGTGCAAGGTGACGCGCACCGGAGCGCGCCTCCTCGAGGTCTCCGGCGCCACCAGCGGCCCCAAAGCAGATGCCTTAGCGGCAAAGCTGCGGGAGTCGCTGGACAAGGGTGACGTCCGCGTCACCAGACCCAACAAATGCGCGAGTCTGCGCATTTCGGGTCTGGATGACGCGGCCACGACGGAGGAGATAATCTCCGCCGTCGTGGAGGCGAGTGGCTGCCCCCGTGATCAGGTGAGGTCAGGCGAAATCCGCTTTGGCCCCACTGGTCACGGGTCGGCGGTCGTGAGCTGTCCCGTCGCGGCGGCCCAGAAAGTGGCGGACGGACGGAGCCTCCTTATTGGAGGCTTCCTGAGGGCGCAGGTGCATCTCCTGCAGCCCCGCGAAGACAGGTGCTATAGGTGCCTGGTCGTGGGGCATGTAGGAGTGCAGTGTACGGCGGAAGTCACCGTGGGCGATCGGTGCTTCCGCTGTAGTCAGCCCGGTCACACGGCCCTTGCCTGTGACGCTCCGCCACGCTGTTTTAAATGCGTGGCGGAGGGCAAGGAGGCAAACCACCGGGCGGGCAGTAAGACCTGCGCTGCCTCAAGGCCGAAGCCCCGTCCGTCCGCACGGAGGGGTGAGGGTGTGGGTGCACGTTCGCGGCAGGGTGCGGATATGGACGTCCATTAATGGACACCCATATCCGCATCCTGCAGGTGAATCTGAACCACTGCACTGGTGCTCAGGACCTTCTGTACCAGAGCATCAGGCAGTGGTCCATTAATATTGTCGTCGTCGCTGAGCCGTACTGGGTTCACCCGGGAAGCCCGGTGGATCTGGACGGCATGGCGACCATCTTTGGGGGGACCGGCGCGGACGACTCGCGCCTAGCGCTTATTGCTAGGGGCCCGGGTTGCGTCGCGGCGGAATATGAGGGTGTGGCTGTCGTGGCCGTTTACGTCTCGCCGAGCCTCGACCAGCATCAGTTTGAGCTATGGCTCCCTGAGCTGGACGTCGTTCTCGCTGCATGCCGGCCTCGCCCTGTCCTGGTCCTGGGAGACTTCAATGCCTGGTCGCAGGCTTGGGGCTCCCGGGAAACCAGAGGCAGGGGGAGGATACTGGAGGACTGGGTCACTACACGTGGCCTAGTCATCCTGAACCGGGGGAATGTCGCAACCTGGACGCGGCGGGGGCTCAGCTCGGTCATAGACGTTTCGTTTGCGACCCCTGAGCTCGCCCGCCGTGTCCAGGGATGGCGCGTGGTGGAGGAGGAGGAGACGTCGTCAGATCACCGATATATTCGGTTCGACGTCTCCCCTCCACCTAACCTGCCGCCAACAATCGCGAATCCCCCGGAACCGCGTTGGGCACTCCATCGCCTGGATCGGGAGGCTCTCCTGGAGGCGGCCATCGTGCAGGCCTGGATTCCGACAGCGGACGGGCCTGCCGATGTTGATGCCGAAGTGGAGTGGTTCGGGAGAGCCATGTAGGAAGTAGGAAAGCCAAGAGGGCCCTCCAGACGGCCATCAAGCGGTCCAAAAAGTTGGGCCGCGATGAGCTGATGGAGACTCTGGAGCGGAACCCGTGGGGGCGCCCGTACCTTATGGTAAGGGGCAAATTACGCCCTAAGGCGCCCCCACTGACTCAGAGTCTCCAGCCGGAGCGGCTGGAGGAGGTCCTGGACTCCTTGTTCCCATCGAGAGCGGAGGAACACATTTCTCCGCGCATGGCTTCGTCTCAGGCGCCCAACGCGGAAGGCAGTGAGAACGACGTGCCCGTAGTCACCGAGGGTGAGTTAGGGGCGGCTGTACTGCGGCTTAAATCCCGCAGAAACACCGCCCCTGGACCCGACGGCATTCCAGGCCGAGCGTGGGTCCTGGCTCTCGAAGAGCTTGGGCCTCGACTAATTGGGCTCTTTAGCGCATGCCTCGAGAAAGGCCAGTTTCCCAAGGTCTGGAAGACAGGGAAACTGGTCTTGATTCGAAAGGCGGGGCGGCCGGCAAATTCCCCATCAGGGTACCGGCCGATCGTGTTGCTCGACGAGGTGTGCAAGCTCTTTGAGCGCATTATTGCACAACGTCGGGCACCTCACACGCGTGGGGCCTGATCTGGCGGATAGCCAGTTTGGCTTCCGTCAGGGACGCTCCACCGTGGACGCGATCATGCGCATTAGAGGCCTGACGGAGGAAGCAGTCTCACAGGGTGAGGTGGTGGTGGCGGTGTCTCTCGACATCGCCAACGCATTCAACACCTTGCCCTGGAGCTGCGTCAGGGAGGCGCTTATCTATCATGGAGTGCCTCCCTACCTCCGTCGAATTGTCGGGGCTTATCTCTCCGAGAGAGCCATAACTTACCCGAGCTGGCTGGGGCCGGGTCGGCGAGATGTGTCGTGCGGTGTTCCACAGGGATCGGTTTTAGGGCCGCTCCTGTGGAACATCGGTTACGACTGGGTGCTGCGTGGTCCGTTGCTCAGAGGGGTCGGCGTAACGTGTTACGCCGACGACACCCTCGTTACGGCGCGGGGAGCAACGCACCGTGCCGCAGCACTTAAGGCCACGGCAGGGGTTGCTCAGGTCGTGGGTCGGATTCGGCGGCTGGGTCTTGAGGTCGCCCTTCACAAATCCGAGGCTCTGTGCTTCCACGGACCTCGGATGGGGCCACCTGCGGGATCCAGCCTACAGGTGGGGGGCGTCAGCATCGGCATCGAGCCCTCGATGAAGTATCTGGGGCTAATACTCGATGGCCGGTGGAACTTCGGACATCATTTCCGAAGTTTGGTCCCAAAACTGAGGGGAGCATCGGCCGCACTCGCGCGGCTGATGCCCAACATCAGGGGACTCAACGCTCCCTACAGGAGACTGTACCTTGGGATCGTGCGAAGCATGGCCCTGTACGGGGCTCCCGTATGGGCGGAGACCCTGACGGCCAGCAATGTGGCTAGACTGATGAGCCCGCAGAGAGTGATGGCCGTCAGGGTGATAAGAGGATACCGCACGATCTCCGGTGAGGCGGCATGTCTCCTAGCCGGGACCCCTCCATGGGACCTGGAAGCGAGAGCCCTTGCGTCACTGTTCAGATGGCGCAAGGAGGCGCTGGGGCGGGGCCAAAGGCCTGCGTCTCGAGAAATCGAGGCCCAGCGGACCCTGCTCCACCAGGAAACCCTGGAGACATGGAAGATGCGACTTGAGCAACCAAAGGGGGGATTCGCCACAATCGCGGCCGTCAGACCGGTCATGGACGAGTGGCTGGAGAGAAGACACGGTGCTCTCTCCTACCGGTTGACACAGATGCTTGCCGGGCACGGTAGCTTCGGTAGGTATCTGTGGCGAAAACACCGGGAAACCACGGCCGAGTGTCAGCACTGCGAGGACCGCAGCGATGACACGGCGCTCCACACGCTGGTGGAGTGCACGGCGTGGGCACAACAGCGACAGGTCCTCGTAGTGGGTCTGGGCGTGGACACTCTCTCGCTGGAGGCCATGGTGCGAGCCATGCTCTCCAGCGGGAGTAAGTGGGACTGCGCCGCCTCTTTCTGCGAGCAGGTCATGCTCGCGAAGGAGGTGGCGGGCTGGGTACGGGAGAGAACTCTCCCACCCGAGTTCCGCAGTCGGCGCCCTAGGCGCCGCCGACGTGTCTTCGCCGAGGACTATCGGCCTCCATGACCGGGGGTCTGAGGACGGTGAGAGGGCCGCTCACCGTCCTTACAGAAGCAGGCCCATGACGGCAGCGTGACGTGAGCACTCACGCACGCCCCCCCTTAGAAGCGGGGTCACACCCGAAATCCCCCATAGACGCGGGATTGCACCCGAACCACCCCCTGGGCGAGGCCGCATTGGCGGCCGTAGGTCTGTTGGGAGTCACGGGACATCCTTCCTGAGGGCTTACCCGGGGCTCTCAACCATAGGCTGTTGGGCGTTACGTGAGGTTTTTTAGTCGGTAAGAGTCCGGCATAGCATCCTACGAGGATTTTCCCTCACGTTAAAAAAAAAAAAAAAAAAAAAAGTACTTAAGTCATTGGTCAAAGTGGTTTTCTCGTGCTACTAGGTGCACTACCTTCTAATTAATAGTTAAATCTACCTGGAAGCTACTAATTGAATACAGTGGAATGCATACAAACACGTAATCGTTGCATTGCATATTTAATTGATAGTCGTTATTCTTAATATTCTTAACAACTTAATATAATTACAATTAATTTTAAAATGGTGATTTTTACATCCAAATATCTCGGGAACGTGACACTTTAGGGTACCAATTACTTGACATTTTTTGTTTGTTTTAGTGTCCTCTATCCATATTTACCTACTAATTATTTCGTGCGCGGAAACTTTCAAAAAAAATCAAAATGGCGGCGGTTGGATATGCCACAAACGCACTATCCCCTTTAATTTGGCCAATACTTATATTCATTTATGCTTAAATTTTAATTAAAATTACTTATAATCTGATTTTGAAACAAGTTAGTATCTTTTTTTAGAAATATTTGCGTGAATCACAAAATAGTAGTTTTCGATACAAGTGTGGGATTTCTGTTATAACAACGAGTTACGACAGGTGTTGACCCGAGCCGAAGGCGAGGGTAGACAGTCGGAACGAGTTTAAATAACAGTCCCACACGTTGTATTGAACAACTATTTTTAATACAGTTGCGAAAAAATTAAGCAATTTTATAAAATAATAAAAACACAATAAACCTGAATATCCAAAATGGCGCCAACCGTAAAAGAATATATACCTTTCTAAGCAGAGACTATGGCAATGCACTTCATACAGCCAACTTTTTTTTATATTTATACATTTTTTTTGGCCGATACTTATAATAATTTATGCTTAAATTTTAATTAAAATTACTTTTAATCTGATTTTGAAACAAGTTAGCATCTTTTTTTAGAAATATTTGCATGAATCACAGACATTATTAAAGAAAACGCACGAGTGCGGGAATGGTAAAGAAAAAAGCACGAGTGTGTAATAGCCCACATTCCGAACGCTGTATGTCCCTGTAATACGCCACTTTTTGAGCAACTGTATTAAAATAGTAGTTTATGACACTGTTGCATAATATGGGTTCTTATAACACGAGTGTGTTTTAAAAAACGAGCCGTAGGCGAGTTTTTTTATAGTATCACACGAGTGTTATAAGACCAAGTTATGTACAGTGTCATACACTACTTTATCTACTCTCATACTATAATACCTGATTTAATTTTGTTGTGATATATAGTTGCTCCTTGATTTCGCCGGTAACAGGTTCATGGTCATGTTTGACGCAGTTTCCAGAATGTCTGGTGGTGTACCACCATCCTCGCTTTAAGACATGTTTTTACACAAAAACTAATTTATTTTACAAACAAAACCAAACTTTGTTTAATTTAAATGTAAAATGTTGGTGCCAAGGCGCAAACATCGATTGCGCATGCGTGTTTCTTTTTTTTTAGGCTGCGGAGAGCATAGATTTAGGATTTTTCGCTACTCTGGAGACACAATTTTTTTTTAAAGTAGAGGTTCAAACTTCTTTTTCAGCTGGAGATTGTTTATGGTGTATCGTAATGATTAAAAAGTTTTATTATGATATAGGTGTCCATACAAGACCTGTATCGTAATAAAACTTTTTTTTGGCCTGAGCGTAATGTTTGTCATAATAGTATTGATTTCAATTTTATAATCTTTGTATTATAGTATCACAGAAGATAAAAGTACTTTTTAATACAGTTGCTCAAAAAGTGGCGTATTACAGGGAGGTATAGCGTTCAGGATGTGGGCTATTACACACTCGTGCTTTTTCTTTACCATTTCCGCACTCGTGCGTTTTCTTTCCCAATTGTCAAAATAATGTCTGTGATTCATGCAAATATTTCTAAAAAAAGATACTAACTTGTTGTTCGATAACTCAGTGTAGTTAGTGGACTGTCTTTCTGGTAGTTCCTGCAGGCACATAAGACGACACAAGAAGTTTCGGAAATCGGACCGCCACCAAGAATGATTCGCCACTTACCTTGATTCCCGGTCTTCTTAAGGATGCTCCGAGGCCTTGAGATTCCTTTGAGGTTGTTTCCGAGTTGCCGTGTCGACCGAGGCGCTGACGTGTGGATGGGTTGCCGGCAATTCACCACAGGCGCACACACAAGATGTTCGAACCGCGTCCGAAATTTAACTGAGCGGTCGATGCGAAACCGGCCGCCCGCCCGCCCGGCAAGGAAGCGCGGGGCGGGGGATAGCCAGCCGAGTGACGAGTTCTCCTGATAGCCGACCGTGTCGCCGAAACATCCTGCCGCCTAACCAAGGTTCTGCCTTGGTTACCCACTAAACCACCGAAGGCAATCCACAAAGCTTAGAGACAGGTCGTAAGATGTTCCCTTGCTGAGTCCTGACCTCTACAACCCTGACAATTCCGTCCCTACCCGGAAGTAACCTAACGATCCGACCGCGTTTCCATTGGAGAGGGGGTAAATTATCCTCCTTTATCAATATCAGGTCATCGACCTTGGGAGCCTCGTTATGAGAAGTCCACTTATGCCTTTGTTGGAGTGTGTGAAGATATTCACATCTCCACCGAGACCAGAAATGCTGGGATATCTTTTGAATAAGTTGGTACCGAGACAACCGGTGCTCCGGAGTTTCCGTGTAGGGATACTCAGGAAGTGCAACGAGAGGTTGCCCTATTAGGAAATGACCGGGGGTCAATACATCAAGGTCTTCCGAGTCCGTACTAAGGGGGCAAAGCGGCCGAGAATTCATTACCGCTTCTACCTTGGTAAAAAAGGTGGTCAGCTCTTCGAAAGTGAGCTTGGCTTCTCCGAGAACCCGTTTCGCATGTGTCTTTTCACCCTTCACTGCCGACTCGAATATCCCACCGCTTGAAGGGTTTGAAGGGCAATTGAAGAGCCAAGTTATGTTTTGAGCCGTCAGCTTCCGATCAATTTCCTGGTGATGGTTCCGTAAGAATATGTATAACTCCTTTAAATAGTTATCGGTTCCCGTGAAGTTTGTACCGCAGTCTGATCGGATCAAGGACGGTACGCCTCTCCTAGATACGAACCTAGTCAAGGCTGCCACGAAGGCTTCAACTGATAAGTTTCATACAATTTCCAGATGTACCGCCTTAACCGACAAGCAAATGAAAACGCATAAGTAACACTTTTGAACCCTTGCATTACGCAACGAGCTCGTTTTAACGTAACAAGGTCCAGCGAAATCCGTGCCAACCCCGACGAAAGGTCTGACTCCGGTAACACGATCGGCAGGCAAATCCGCCATATATGGCTGTTTAGGCCGAGCCCGGTGTCGAAAACATTGAACGCATTTAAACGTTATGTGTCGCGTGCCACGCCGCGCCGAGATAATCCAGTAGCGTCGTGAGAGAATCGCACTCAACGCGTTAGCTCCGACGTGACAGTAGACCTTATGATAATGATTGACTAGCAAGTCTGTGAAACTACCCCTCGCCGGTATTAATATAGGGTGCCGTGACTCATATGGAAGGGTAGAGGCGCCGATTCTGCCGCCGACACGAATAATATCATCCCTGTCCAAAAATAAATTCAACCGTCGCAATGAATTTTTAATTTCAGTACCCGTTCGAAGGTTTGTCAATTCATCGGAGAAATTTTTTGACTGCACAATACGAATTAAGCACAGATTGGCGAGTCTACGTTCCGACACCGTTAAACTACCGGTAAACCTTCTCAGAGTTAATTTTTGAATTATTTTTAAAGCGTAGTAAGTATGTAGTAACGTTTAGCAACTTTTCATATGAACTAAAACGATCTAATAAATTAACATCCGATATCAATTCGTTTACATTAGCAACCCTAACGGCCGGCCTCAGGCCAGGTAACAAATCTGGCGGGAACTCTGGGCCCCCGGACGGCCACGTATGGGGCGGCCGCTCCAGCCAACTCGATCCCCACCACAAGGGATGGTTCAAGAGTTCTGCCGCCGAGCAACCGCGCGACGCAACGTCCGCACAATTCATCTCGCCGGGTACGTGACGCCAGTCGATGTTGGTCTTAGAGGTTATTATATCCGAAACCCGGTTTCCTTCAAAGACTTGTAATTTATGAGGTGGTGTCCGTAACCACGCCAAAACGATAGTGCTGTCGCACCAGCCTACAATTTGGTCTAACCAAACCTTATCCTCCATTGACTCGACCGTGTGATTAACCAACGTTGACAGCAACTTAGCACCATTCAACTCCAGTTTCGGTATGGTTAACTTAACCCTTAATGGCGTTATACGTGACTTAGCAATAAGTAGGCGTACGTGAGTCCGTCCGTCTGCGCCCTCCGCGCGCAAGTAGACTGCTGCAGCGTAACCGACGCTGGAGCCATCACAAAACCCGTGAAGAGTATATTTAGTCGGTCCTTCCAACTTGACACACCGGGGAATGGAGATACGTTGCAGATGCGGTAAGTCAGAGATGATATCCCTCCATTGTCGCACTAAATCTATGGGGGCCGGGGCATCCCAAGCTACCCCCTTTGAGTTATCAGAAGTCGCCAATAGGGACTGTAATAAAAGTTTTATTTTAAAAACTACTGGACAGATCCACCCAAGTGAGTCGTAAAGTCTAGCCACTATTGACAAAATACTACGACGTGTGACGTCACTATCTGTGGGCAGATTTACATGGTAAGTGAAATTGTCACATTTGGGGTCCCACTGAATGCCTAAAATCTTGACAAAACCCGTTCCATCCGAATCGCGATCATCGAAACGCCGCGGTGACTCCAAGTGTTCCGTGGGTAAGTCATTCAGTAATGTTGGCATATTACTGGACCATTTCCGTAACTCATAGCCGGCCGAATTCATCAATGAGATTAACTCATCGCGAAGCTCACGCGCCTCAATCAGCGAGTCTGCGCCGCCATTCAAATCGTCAACGTATGTGTTGTCTATGAGTAACTTAGCGGCACGGGTTTTATCAACCTCATCCCGGGCGAGCTGGTGTAAGCAGCGTATGGCTATGAAAGAGCTCGACTTCAAACCGTATGTATTTGTGTTTAATTGATAGGTAAGTAGGGGCTCCGTGGGCGACGCTCGCCAGAGAATCAACTGATATCTCCGATCGTCCGGGTGAATCCACGTCTGCCTAAACATCATTTTAATATCCGTAGTAAATACAATTTGTGGAACCCTAAATTTCATTATAATATTAGTGATATCGTTTTGCAATCGTTCTCCCGAAAACAGACAGTCGTTTAATGACACTCCCGAACTTGTTTTCTGACTGCCATTGAATACAACGCGAATTTTATTCACATCGCCCGATTTTTTAAATACTCCGTGATGTGGGAGAAAGTAATGTTCTTGCCCCGAATTAATATCAAATTGCGATACACTCATGTGTCCCAGCCTAATATATTCATTAATAAATTCAATGTATTTCTCCCGAAATTCCGGATTCCGTTGCATCCGCCTCTCAAGCGACATAAATTGCTTATAAGCGGGCTGGCGTGAGTCTCCTAACAGACGTCTATCACCTGCCGAGATAAGAGGTAAGCGCGAGATATATTTACCGTCCGGGCCTCGCGATACCGTTGAAACAAATAATTGTTCGCATTCCAAGTCCTCGGGACTTTTAATTTTATTAAGAGGGGGTTCCTCAGATCGCCAAAACCTTTCCACCGTTTCCTTGAGTATCAACTGGTTAACCGACGATTCGGCCAGCTCCCGCGTCTCCGGCGAAACTGGTCCGAATACCGCGAAATTAAATACCGTGCCCAACGCGTAGGGCCCACCCTGACACAAGGTAATCTTTTCCCCATTTAAGATTTGACCGAGTATATCACATCCAAAAATTACGTCTATCTCTGAAGAATTCAATGAGCCGTTATCTGCGAGTTTCAACTCTTTAAAAACCTAATTTGTTCTGTTAACCGAATAAGACGTAAGCCTTCTTAAAACTGCCGCCGTTACCGCTAGTACTGGGTGTTCTGAATGTTCTGGTCTGAAATATATAACAACAACGTGTTGATATGTATTGGCTTGAATGCCACCGATACCCGTGATTTGTACATTACTATAAGACCGTTTCAATCCGAGGGTAGATACCAAATCCCCCTTTATTACCGACATTTGAGCCCCTAAATCTAAGAGAGCCCGTGCTTTAACGAATTCACCATTTTTATTCTTAATTTCAATAATAGCTGTGGGTAGAACAACATTATTCGGGTTTCGATGCAAAGACGTTGAAGATGAGTCATCATGTAACCTTAATTGCTATGCTGAATATTGCTTTTGAGAATTATTACGTGACTGACCGCGCGATTCGTGCGATTCCCGCCGTTCGCATGCCTGATAGCCGTTGCGCGAGCTGACCTGAACCACACGCTCAGCTGATGAGCGCGACGGTACCTCTCTTCTTTCGCGAGGAGAGGCCGTGCGCGTGCGACGACGCGGACGGTGGCTGCGGTAGCCAGGTCCCTCCGAAGGCGAGCTAGCGCGAGACGCAGTATAGTTGTGCATGCATATTAAGTCGTTGTGACCCCGATGGCCACAGCGTTTACATGCTGTCTTTTTATCGCACGTAGATGCCGAATGCTTACCAAAACATTTAAAGCATAAATTTTCAGCTCGCACCCAGTCTTTACGCTGACCCGCGGTTATTTTTTTAAATTTAAAACACTCCGAAATCATGTGACCGCTTATTTCACAGTATAAACAGCGCCTAGCGATTATTCGTTCATTCCTGTAAGATTCACTTTCGTTTCCGATGATGTGTATGGTGCGGCGGGTACGATTGTCCTTCAAGGTCGCGCCGTCAGCTGTTGTCGAGTCTATAAGCCGACATTCATTTTGCAGAAACTCCACAAGTTGATTGAATGTGGGTAGGGTGATTATATTTCCGCCGTACTTCTGTTCAAACCGAGTTTTAACGTCTAACGGAATTTTATTTAAGCTAATGAATAATAAAATATAAGACCATTGATCTATAGGAAGGCCTAAATTATTCAAGGCGCGAGTGGACTCCAACAGTGGGTTTAGAATTTTAGAACGCAGATCATAGGGTTTATTTAATGTAGGTAGCTGTAGGATTCTAGAAATGTGACTATCTGCTAGCATTCTGATATTTTCATATCTACCCTTAAGAATTTCTAAGCCTATATCTAGGGATTCGTCTACCATAGGTAAATGCCGTATTAAGGTATGCGGTTCATTTAACACATGAGAAACTAAGTAATGAAATTTTTCCGTCTTTGATATATCTTTCCGTGTTAGTACCAACGAACTGAATAGGCTTATAAAACTTGTCCACTGAAAAACGTCACCATCAAATTTGCATAAATCGATTCTGGGAAGTCTTGCCGTATTTGAACTCTCGGACGGTCTGTGAACCCCGTCCAAACCCGGGTAAGCCGACGAGACCGCTTCCAGCTGATTATAAGCTAACTCCGCCTCATTATAATCAGCCGTATAGATTTTAATCATTTCCGAATCTACGGTATTATCCAGCAATAACTCGTACTGTTCCGACAAAAGTGCGTATCGTTCATTGAGTTTACGCAATCTCGCCGAAATAACTGCATTGGTTTGAGTTTTTCCCGCGATCATTTCTAACGTGCTTCTAAGCCATTCGACTTGAATTTTAAATTTAGTTGATGATACCTTAGACCTTAGCCATTTTAAATCGTTAAGACTCAAATCGTGATGCACCCACCCCCGGGTAAGAGAAAAAAATTATATAACGGAACCCTACAATAAATCAAATAAATTGTTCTAATAACTGAGGATAATTTCACAAATATCGCATACCGCACAATATAATACAATAACCGAACCGCAAATGACAAACAAACTTAACGACTTTAATTTGAATTGTATCCGACCGAATCGAGACTTGTGTCAGAGCTGTAAGTGGCGGTTAGGAATTTCAATTTTTAAATCTGCAACCGACTTATGATTTGAAAAAATACCAACAAATATACCGAAATCCGGCTGAAATCCGCTCGAATGGACCATAAATATGTTCGATAACTCAGTGTAGTTAGTGGACTGTCTTTCTGGTAGTTCCTGCAGGCACATAAGACGACCCAAGAAGTTTCGGAAATCGGACCGCCACCAAGAATGATTCGCCACTTACCTTGATTCCCGGTCTTCTTAAGGATGCTCCGAGGCCTTGAGATTCCTTTGAGGTTGTTTCCGAGTTGCCGTGTCGACCGAGGCGCTGACGTGTGGATGGGTTGCCGGCAATCCACCACAGGCGCACACACAAGATGTTCGAACCGCGTCCGAGATTTAACTGAGCGGTCGATGCGAAACCGGCCGCCCGCCCGGCAAGGAAGCGCGGGGCGGGGGATAGCCAGCCGAGTGACGAGTTCTCCTGATAGCCGACCGTGTCGCCGAAACACTTGTTTCAATATCAGATTAAAAGTAATTTAAATTAAAATTTAAGCATATATAGTATATTATTGTATCGAAAACTACTATTATGTTTTGACAAAGTTTGAACACAATACGTTGCAGCGCCCTGTTGGTCTCACCACAGTTCAACCGCGACGTCCCGAATTAAAAAAAAGTAATTTGCGAAGTCCCGAATTTTATGAATATAGGCTATATTTATTCTCATATTCCCACGGGAACGAGAGCTACGCGTGTCAAACCGTGTGTCGTTCGCTTGTAGCAAATACATCAAATAAATATTATTGATTGGCCCTTTTTTTAACGTGAGCAATTTTCTACAAGGATGCTATGCTGGACTCCTACCGACTAAAAACCTCACGTATCCTACCTAACAGCCTACGGTTGGGAGCCCCGGGTAAGCCCTCGGAAGGATGTCCCAGGACTCCCAACAGGCCTACGGCTACCACTGCGGCCTCATAAAGCGGGAGATGATTGAGCCTTAAAACGACTTAAAGTATTGTTCTACCTACTCTTTCAACAATAAATAGTAATCAATACATATAATAAAATCGTAACAGGTCGCTGTCTGTACATGGAAGATAAATAAGAAAAAATATTATAGGGGGGCTTTATGAACGCAATAGAACCCAAAACAATGATTTTTAGAATTTTTGTCTGTTTGTCGGTATGTCTGTATGTCTGTATATCTGTTTGTCTGTACGGTTGTGCACGCTAATCTCAGTAACCGCTCAACCGATTGCAATGCGGTTTTTTTTATTGTGTTGAGGTTTGCTCCAGTTAACATTTAGCGTTTGTTTTATGTAAATCGGTTTAGAAATAAAAGCGTTATAACACTTTAAAGAATCAGATATTTTGAAAATTTTAATTGTAGGGGTTTCTTTGAATGTGAGTGAACCTAAACTGGCGTGTTGGCTTAATCATAAAAGAGCTTAATGATTAAGACTTAATCATTAAGCTCTTTTATGATTAAGCAAACAGGGCAGTTTCAGACGCTGCTTGATGACTCTGATGAAGAAATACCTTTCCTTTCATACACCTTATGATACGTAAACAAAGTTGCGGGCTCAGCTAGTGTTATATAAATATACTAGCTGTAGCCGGCGACTTCGTTCGCTGCATTATCTTTAGATTGATATAACTTTTTTATTTATGAACCGATTGACATGAACCAAACACTAAATGTTAAGTAGAGCAAACCGCAACGCAATAAAGAAAACCGCATCGCAATCGGTTGAGCGGTTGCTGAGATTAGCGTGCACAAACGTACAGACAAACAGACAAAAATTCTAAAAACCAATGTTTTGTGTTCTATTGCGTCCATAAAGCCCCCTATAAACTTTTTTCTTATGTATCTTCAATGTACAGACAGCGGACCTGTTACGATTTTATTATATGTATTGATTGATTGATTGATAATGATTGATTTTCTCAGGTGTGTGATCCCCGGTCACGTATTAGTAGCGCCTATCCGCATGGCGGAGAGGAATCTTTGTCTAACTGAAGAGGAGGCGTTGGACTTTTACAAAACTATCCGACTGGTCCAAAGGGTATGTTACTGAATAATTTTGAAAAGAACTTTGGATCAGTTCATCTTTCCGTTTTGAAAAAAATACTATACTTACCGTATTTTGAAAAAATGAAAGCAATTAGTATGCAGGATAGCTCGTAGCCCTGCGGACTCAGTGATATTCATTTCCGACCATTTTCGTGCTTCAGAAGGCACGTTAAGCCGTTGGTCCCGGTTGTCAATAAAATGGCCGTCGTTATTGTAATTTTAATTTAATTTTCAATATATTTACTTTTGCCGAATACAACTTAAAGCCTTATCGGCGGTTTGAAAAATTTCAACAGTGGATCGTCACAACCCGCGCCTGTCCATTTCAATACGTCTCCCCACCTATTACTTGGGACAAATTCAAAAACGTGAAATGTGGTCATATAATGACTACCCCTTCGCTACTCTCGCAAATAAATATCATAAAGTGGTCACATGGTGGTCACCCATCTGAAGACCGGCCACAGTGAAAGTTGCTTACTGCAGTGATTGTTTACAGAATATTTAGTCCGCGGGGCTACGAGCGCCTATAATCTATCCCTGTACCAAATTTTAGCTAAATCCGTTCAGCCGTTAGAGCGTGAAAGAGTAACAAACATCCACACTCACAAACTTCTGCGTTTTTTTTTACGTGAAGGAAAATCTTCATCTTCAAATATGCTGGGCTCCTACCGACTAAAAAACCTACGAAACGCCCAACAGCCTATGGTCCCGGGTAAGCCCTCGGAAGGATGTCCCAGGACAAACTTTCGCGTTTATAATAATAAGTAAGAATTTCAAAAACCATTTTATATTTCAGTTAATGGAGAGAGTTCATGACGTCAGCTCCTGTACAGTGACTATTCAAGATGGACCCGACGCTGGACAGACGGTCAAGGTTTATCTTTATTAATACTCACATACATACATACATATGGTCACGCCTTTATCCCCGAAGGGGTAGGAAGAGGCATATTATATGCCCACATTTCACCTTTTTAGAATTTGTTCCACGTAATAGGTGGTGAGCCGTGTTGCCGTGTTTAAATGGACAGGCGCAGGTTGTGACTGCCTGCTGTTGAAATAAAGCCTTCAACTTAGCTTAACGACTGCCATTTTACTGGCAGCCGGGACCAACGGTTTAACGTGCCTCCCGAAGCACGGAAACGCTCAAATAAATGTCACAAAGTGATCACATGGATGGTCACCCATCCATGGACCGGCCATAGTGAATGTTGCTTACTGCAGTGATCGTTTACAGAACACTGAGTCCGCGGGGCCACGAGCGCTTCTTCTTTATTAATACTTACCCTTAGTAGACCCCTTTCTCTTGGCGGCCGTGGGTCTTTTGTGAGTCCTGGGACATCCTTCCGAGGGCTTACCCGGGACCACAGGCTGTTGGGCGTTACGTGAGGTTTTTTAGTCGGTAAGAGTCCGGCATAGCATCCATGATGGATTTTTCCTCATGTTAAAAAAAGACCCCTTTCTCTTGTTATGGTTCCGTATTATAAAGAGGAAAGATTTGTTTGTTTGTTTGCATCGAATAGGCTACGAAACTACTGGACCGATTTGAAAAATTCTTTCACTGTTGGGAAGCTACACTGACTATCCACGGGTAACATAGGATATATTTTATTTCCTACTAATTTACTAGCTATTCCCCGCGACTTCGACAGCGTAGACGTCGTTATCGCGTAAAATCATAACCCTCCTTTTGCGCAGTCTGTTATAAACTAACCTAGTCCTTCCCAAGGCTTCGAACTATCGCTATACCAAATTTCATTTCAATCGCTCCAGCCGTTTAGGCGTGAAAGCGTAACAGAAATACAGACAGAGTTACTTTCGCATTTATAATATTAATAGGGATTCGTTAACAATTTTACGTTCTATTATTTTACATTAGAAATGGAAATTGAAAAATCTTTTATTTTGTAAAATGCCAACAATATTGCAGGTTTACAAGTTCACAAGTAGGCAGATAACACTGACATAGTACCAAAAGAGACTACAGCTCAGCAAAATGTCGCTTACCTAAATGGCAAATGACGCTGATTTTCAGCTGCAACCTATTATTCCCACGGGAACGGGAACTACGCGTGTGAAAACGCGTGACGTTCGCTTGTGTTTTAGTATATATCAATCAATCAATACATATAATAAAATCGTAACAGGCCGCTGTCTGTACATGAAAGATAAATAAGAAAAAATATTATAGGGGGGCTTTATGAACGCAATAGAACCCAAAACAATGATTTTTAGAATATTTGTCTGTAATCTGCATATCTGTTTGTACGTTTGTGCACGCTTATCTCAGTAACTGCTTAACCGATTGCAATGCGGTTTTCTTTATTGTGTTGAGGTTTGCTCCACTTAACATTTAGTGTTTATTTCATGTCAATCGGTTTATAAATAAAAAAGTTATATCACTTTAAAGAATCATACGTAGACATATAAATCTAAAAATGGGTAAATCTAAACTGGCCTGATTAAGCAAACAGGGCAGTTTCACACACTGCTTGATGAGTCTGATGAAGAAATATCTCTCCTTTCATACACCTTATGTGACGTAAACGAAGTTGCGGGGTCAGCTAGTATATAATAAGTAACTAAAATTAAATATAACATGTATATTTTCAGCATCTACATTGTCACATAATGCCGAGAAAGAAAGGTGACTTCATTGAAAACGACTTAATATATTTGGAACTCGCTAAACATGACCAGTAAGTATATAATTTTTTGTCTGAACGGGGAATCGAACCCACCAAATGGTATAAAAATGTCCGTAATTATATGAATACGTACTTCGACTTTGGTCGAATCTGGCCTAAGTTCGTCAGTTACGAATAGGTCTTGATAGCTTTTTTATTTATTTTTCATTTTTTTTGCCATTTTTTGGTACGGAAACCTCTGTGCACGAATCCGACTCACACTTGACCGTCTTTCTTTTATGATGTAGTTAGCATACTGCATAATTTTTCAAGATTATTTCTTATATTCAGCATATTTTACAGATTCAAATCAGGTCACCCATCCAAACCGCCGCGGACGAAAGAGGAAATGCAAAAAGAGGCGTCTTTGCTAAAGAAAGAGATGGCACTACTGTTAGAGCGGGAAAGCAAAAGTGTATAAAATGTATATTGTATCAACTGACTGTGAAAAGTGTAATATATAAATTATATTGTTATATAATTTGGTTTTATTTTTACTCTATCTTTCCCAAAGACCATATTGTCTTTGATCTGACCAAAACTAGTGTTTATTTGTTGTGTTTATTTTTAGAGTTTCGTAACCAATGTCTACAGAATCCTATTTCTGAGCATAAGCTGTCTGTCATCACATCACGCTGTATCTCACGAATCGTGATAAGACAGCTGAAATTTTCACTTTAACAAATGACTAGTAGACACTCGCGGCTTCGCTGCGTGAAATTTGGTTCCCGTCTCGCTACCCATGGGAACATATTCCCGGGATGAAATGTAGCCATGTTGAAATGAGTTATTCCAGAATATAATCTACTCCGGTTCCAAATTCAGCAAGATCCGTTCAGCCGTTAGAGCGTGATTGAGTAACAAACATACAAACATACAAACATCTAAACATCCAAACATCTTCAGAAACTTTTACATTTATAATATTAACAACAAATAGGAACATCGGAAAAAGTTAATATTCAACGGGTCCCCGTACAAAAAAACTTGTTGCTTTGCTTCTTTTTGGTACGGAACCCTTCGTGAACTTTCTGAAGTCATCCCGCTTCTTGGAGGGGGAGGGAGGTTGGTACTATCGCACGACTATGAGGAACGAAGAGATACGCCATTGTCTAGGAAATTAAATTAATGTGTCCATTTATCTTTATTCTACAGACACGAGCGCATTTACCGGGCACGGTAGCTTCGGTAGGTATCTGTGGCGAAGACACCGGGAAACCACCACCGAGTGTCAGCACTGCGATGACCGCAGCGATGACACAGCGCTCCACACGCTGGTGGAGTGCACGGCGTGGGCGCAACAGCACCAGGTCCTCGTAGTGGGTCTGGACGTGGACACTCTCTCGCTTGAGACCATGGTGCGAGCCATGTGAGCCAGCGGGAGTAAGTGGGACTGCGCCGCCTCTTTCTGCGAGCAGATTATGCTCGTGAAGGAGGCGGCGGGCCGGGTGCGGGAGAGAACTCTCCCCCCCGAGTTCCGCAGTCGGCGCCCTGGGCGCCGCCGACGTGTCTTCGCCGAGGACTATCGGCCTCCATGACCGGGGGCCTGAGGACGGTGAGAGGGTCGCTCACCGTCCTTACAGAAGCAGGCCCATGACGGCAGCGTGACGTGAGAAACTCACGCACGCCCTCTCCCTTAGAAGCGGGATCACACCCGAAGAGACCCCCCCCCCCCAAAGACGCGGCTAGCACCCGAACCTCCCCCTGGGCGAGGCCGCAGTGGCGGCTGTAGGTCTGTTGGGAGTCCTGGGACATCCTTCTGAGGGCTTACCCGGGGCTCTAAACCATAGGCTGTTGGGCGTTACGTGAGGTTTTTTAGTCGGTAGGAGTCCGGCATAACATCCTCCGGCATAACATCCATGAGGATTTTCCCTCACGTAAAAAAAAAATATAAAAAAAAGACGACCGCATTACTTTATAATAGTAGAGATTTAAATTCGACATTGCGCACATAGAAGTAGTTAATTCCCTAATAGGTATGTTTGTGTAACTATACTGAGATAAATCCATCTATTGATATCAAATTCAAAAACAGGTAAAATCTTGTACTTATGCTAATAATATTGATTAAAATGACGTGGGTACATGGGACCTATCAAAGTGCAGATTACGAATACTTACCAAGCCGGATGTAAATTGTAAGCGAGTATGAAAATGGTAGTGAGGTACTTGATAGAAATAAGGCCTACCCATGATTAAATAAGGCCTGTAGTGCGGAAATGTCATTATAAATGAATAGAAAGGTATGAAAGAGAAAATAATATATACAACACAGCGAAATATCTGAGAACCTGGCTCGTGACGTCATGTAAACTGTACGGGATAATTCGCGCGTATCGAGAATGTGCGGAATCTTGTCAAATACCATACCATTCAATCGCATGCGAGTTATACTAAATAGGCGAAAACGGGGTCAGGTGCGGGGAAGCGCGAGGGGAAGCCAGGTTTGCAGATATTTCCGCCGTGTTGTATGTAGGTATGCAATTTCAAAAAGTTCACATATCAGATTTTTTGACATACGCGTTTCTTTTTCATAAAAATGTGTTCTTCATGCTTCCTTCCATAGATTATGCTCAAAAAAGGTACTGTTTACATTGTAATAGCGGCCCCAAAATTAAATCACCTGTGAAATGTAAGTATATCACGGTTCCTGAGATACAGACTGAAGACAGACACGGACAGCGGAGTCTCAGTAATAGCGGCGTTTTCCCTGAAAGAAAACGCATATTAAAATACTTACCTAATTCGAAGCTTATATAATGAGATAGGCATATCCGTTACCCGTAGGCTTATCTTACTCATGTTTGATGACGTATTTCCGTCGACTCAGCAGGCAGGGCGCGCCACCTGTGAACTTATAAATGCAGATGGCGTCCATTTTGTCCTCATTGGCTTTTATTCACCAGGCAGATTTAAAAAGTAAGCTTCGAATTAGGTAAGTATTTTAATATGCGTTTTCTTTCAGGGAAAACGCCGCTATTAAAAGTACTTGACCGTAATTCGAAGCTTATATAATGAGAAATGTTTGTTTTCGCCTGGTGAGTGACGGAAACGCCAATGTGATTCTAATTTATTTTTAGGAAAATAATATTACAGAATGTTGTATGTATGGTATCTAGATTTATAATCTTTACCACATTGAACAACTTAATATGTTATCTTAAATAGACTAAATAAGGAATCTTATATAAGGAGTAATAAGTTTCCTTCTATTGACAGGATTAAATAATTGCGTGTTATTATTATATTTGATTGGTGGTAGTTGCTGACATTATTACCAACCCATCGTCAATTACTTCGTGGTAGGATTAATTTAATCTTACCACCACCACCAATTCTTAGAAGCTGCTGCTGACCGGGTAGTGCCGGGGCTAGAATTGTTGGAGTACCTCTCACAGTCATAAGTAAACTATTTGACTGTGTAGTCTCATATCGGTTACTCTGATTTACCTTATTTCTATCTAGAATAAAGGATTCAATTGATTAGTCGTAGGTATTATCTTTGTTTACAATAGTTTTCCAACCAGATTGTCTGAAATGAAAATGATCAGTTTCGGACTCTGATTCGGGCCTAAAGTAGTACCTATGACGTGAGTTAAAACAATCGAGCAAAGTTAGATCGTGGATGCGGTGACCTAAGCATAAAATCACTATGACGAGATACTTGAAAAATGTTCTCTGTGTATCAATACTTGGTAATATTGAACTAAGTCATCAATGCCAATATCAATCAATATGTGACTTAATTTTCTTTACATTTTTCAAAGAGATCGACCAAGATATGTTTAACCAAAACATGCGAACTATGTAAGGTTGACTAGCGGTTTCTGTATTATCAAGTACAGCAACAACAGATTTATGTAACAGAATCGTATTATATAATAATCATGAATAAAATGCAAGTCGGTTAAAACTGTAAAATTTATAAGTATCTTAAAAGGTAGGTCTCCAGGAGGTCAATAGTGGAAGCTTTTGATTATATATCTGTTATTTACCTCTTCGCCCCCCCCCCCCCCACATTTCACTACTCCACAGATTCTCTGTGTGAGGTGGTGGGAGACCTGTCGAGGTGTTTATTAGAAGGAAAGAAATAATGTTTATTAGGTTCTTTTGCAGGTTCTGCAGAAAGAATGGAACTTACTCTTAGAGACTGCCCTCTATGAATACCTTGTGCCATCGCGGCACCACAAACACAAACAATCCTGTTGACCGATTAAGGTGTGACAGCATCTTGGGTATTAAAAATGGTGGTGGAAGTAATATCCACACATTACAAACAGGCCTATCATGTAGTGTTCTCCATTTCATAATAGGAATATTGTTTGTAGGCAATCTTGCCTTAGTGGTGTTTGAAGCAAGGATGCTCACAAAAAATACCCGGAGGAGCTGATACATAATTATGGTATCGGCTCGGAATGCAGTGTATGGTGAAGTCAATTTGATGTCGGACAATTACACGCAAGCTGACGAGTTAAGTTCGTCAAGGCAATTGATTTGGTCTCGTCCCTCTGGGGGGGTGGACTACAACTGCTATGAATGAGTACAGACTGTAACACAGTACCGGTATATGATTTCGAATCATGTGTAAGATTGTCAACATCTCTCTTTGATGCAGTGCAATCTTTGTTATTCTGGGCCCTCGAGCCTGTTAGAGAAATGTTTTTTAGCTCGGCTCCCAAGCGAAATCTGATGCGTCCGTGGTAAGAAAGCATCTCGGATGGAAAGCTTGTAAAATTGTCGAAAACCGGTAATTGCGGACCCACTATTGAAGTTCCACTTGTACCACTCCGTGCACTACTATTTTCTTCAGTGGGTTGTCGGTTAGGGGATTGACCGAATGTGACGCTGAGGTAAAGCTACCTCTAGGCACTGCGAAAGTGGTAAAATTCAAAAGACCCACCAAGTTTGAATTTTCTTTAAATGAACTAAGTTTCTTTGATTTGGAATTAAATAAATCTTCCCTTTATGTCTAATATCGTTTCTTTTGGTATTGGACTTTCAGGTAGTTCTATGTCTATCGCATAACGATATGAGAGGTTTCTTTGGGAACCTATTATTGTTTTCTCCCAATTGTCTAACCATCCCTGGGTTTGAAGAGTTTTCAAGGCTATTTGTACGTGTTTGTGAAGAGTAACAGAATTTTGATGCGCAAAATGAGATTTTGTGTAGGTAGACGAGAATTTAAATACTCTTATTCTATAGAAATCGAGGCACCCAGATGGTGAGAAACGAAAATGTTTTGGGTGCGGCTTACCCGAGCGGAAGACAACAATGTGCTCTGAGAAAGAATAATGTACACTACATCAGCTTTACCATGAAAATAAGCTTGACTGAGATGTATTTTGCACATTCAATCTCGTGGTTGGAGGAAATCTGGTAAACGGAACATGCTGAAAGATAGAATTATTCTGGCTTCACAAAGGCGTACAATGTCCTAAAACTGAATTCTGAGCGGATGACCCATCGCTATTTGAAGTTAGGAAAGGTGGAGAAACCGAACTTGGTGACAAAGGAGCTAGTTTTAGAGTGCCTTGAGCATTCATCTTTTGAACCATTGCACAATGTGGTCATTTCAGTTAAAAAGGACACCTTTTTTAAAAAAAAAGTTCGTTGTATGGATTCTTAAGTATTTAAAGCAATTAGTATTCCACCTTAGTCAAGTTTTCCATAGCACTTTAACATAAAGTGAAAATTTTACAACTTTGTCAGGACGGGACTTGAACAGAGTTGCGTGTAAATTTAAATGTGGGAAGGTTATCAGTTTTGAGCAGGATTCGAACCTGCGTCCTCTCAAATACCGTGCAGGACGGATTGGAGTTTCTGGATAAAGGGAATGCGGTACCCTTTTATAAATTTAAAACTTTTTGGTACTCTCGTTCCTTACCAACGTATTTTGTACAGAGTTAACTGACCGACATAGAATGACAGGGTCATATCATTTAGTGTTTCCTTTGCTGGTGTGGGCAGAGGATGTTAGACCTCTCCTCGTCTCTTTGAGAGCCTCGAGCTCGGAAATTTCGTAATTGAAGGGACATCCTTGCATGGTTACTTAGTATGTTATCGTACGCCTGGTTACTATCGTATACCCAATTATTATAGATATTGTACATACCCCTCGAGGGTGGTAACTGGTTAGTGTTTACTTTGCTGGTATGGGCAGAGAATGTTAAACTTCTCAGTCTCTTTGAGAGCCTAAAGCTCAGAAATTTCTTAATTGAAGGGACATTTACTGTCGTATGTCCAATTATTATAGATATTGTACACACCCCTCGAGAGTGGTAACTGTAATACAGGTCTAAAAAGGCTCTTGGTACAATGGAATCTGGACTCCATTCGATGGAGATCTGATCTTGACGCCTGATCCTCTCGAAGGCTGGCGTAATGATTTGGATGAACTTTTTTCGGGGTCATCCTTTTTGGAGATCGAAGACCAAAATGCATGCCTTCCCGAGTGCCGTTGAAAAGGCTTCAGCCTCGAAAATGTATGTGTTTGAAGGCGATATTTTATCAAGGTTCATTTTTAAGAATTGGGTCTTTGACAATTCTGAGAATAATATATGAAATCAGATCTATGGCCGCAGGCCATTTGTAATAAATTGATAAAAGATTTATGGAAATCCTATTATTAAAGTAGGTCTTCAATTTTGTCATATATATTTTCGAAGAAACTTAAGTTTTTCAAAAGATTCTCTTTGTTTAAAAATACAACAGGTTTTGGCAGCAAAAGCCTTTTGGCAGAAAGAGCCTTGTCAGCTTTTTCAAAATGTAGCAGGGATTCGAATTGTCGGATCTCCCCGTTTTTGTCTAGGTTGACGAACCCAGGACTATGATTTTACAATAGTGGGTATCAGCATATTATCTTATTTAGGCAATTTGTCGCCAAAACGTGTCTATCAACCTCTTAGGTTATACTGTGTCTTAGGATCTTGGGTAACCGAAATCTCTTTTAATGCTGTCCCTATATAAAGTACGAAGCAAGGATGATTGGCTGTTTCTATCATCCTCGTAAATTAACCTCTGATCTGTGAAGAAATTTACACTTGGTCAGGACCAGTGTTAGGTAAATGAGAAATAACTCACCTATTTCCATCATCCTTATCTGGTTTAGTGGAAGTCGGCTTCTTTTACTCTACTTACGACAATGCACGTGGCGTCGCGATCGCCCTTATTTGAAGTTCGAGCTAAATGAGCTGGAACTGTAGCTATTTGACGTACCTAATACAGTAACTGGAGCTCAGAGCGCGCTTCTGAAATACTCCACTTGGAATTAGCTCACTTTCTAAGGATGGAGGATTCATTTCTATCAAGAAACCAAACTAAAAGAAATAGTATTATGTTAGGTACCTAAAATTTAAGTACTACTTTCATGGTGAACATTTAGTTATTACTTTGACACACTCGTACGTATTCAGAAACTTGGGATGATTACGATTTTACCCATAATAGGCCATATTTTTACATGTATAGGAACATCTAGTAATTAATGTGCCTTTGTGGGTGGGTATAAAAATATTTTGAAAATATTTTCTATATTCGGCGGTACTGACGCTGTACATACACGAAGCAAATAATATCTAAAAAAAAGTATTAGTACTTATGAATACAATCTATAAAATCAGTTGTAACTAAAGATATTAAATAAAAGAAACTGCAACCTCGAAAGGTTTACGTGCTATTTTAAAATAATAGGTTATTTCACGTTATGACGTATCACACTCATATGTGATCGTAAAAATATGAAGTAAAAACATACCTGAGACTTAAACGAACGGTCAAACCGTTAAATATGTCTGTAGGTTCACTTACTTCAATCACAAGTCACTTGTTTTAGATTCACTGTATATTCAAACGAACGGCAAAGCCGTTAAATAATTATTTCTGTAAATTCACTTACTTCATCCCAAGTCACTTTTTATAACTTTACTAGGTATATAACTAGTAACTAGAAAAAATAAATGCACTAGCAGGTGTTCCTGCTATAACCTTTTGCTACGGGAATCAAAACGCCAATGAGGACAAAATGGACGCCATCTGCATTTATAAGTTCACAGGTGGCGCGCCCTGCCTGCTGAGTCGACGGAAATACGTCATCAAACATGAGTAAGATAAGCCTACGGGTAACGGATATGCCTATCTCATTATATAAGCTTCGAATTACGGTCAAGTACTTTTAATAGGTAATAGAAACCTGGCTTTACCATTTGGACACGAAACCCTTAAAATGGTTTTTAAAACTTTAAATTACATAAGAGATGGGTTGAACTTCATGTGAACAGGTGATAGGAACATTGTTGTGGGACATTCTCAATCTCACAAGGTGTTATTCGGTCCAGACTGTGCTGATGTGGGCTTGTGCTGTTGGAGGTAGACAGGGATGAGTGGTAATTAGTAGTTAAGTATGTGATTGTGTATAGGATAAGTTGCTAACATAGGACATAAGTTGCTGTAATACTAACAGAGATGGATCAAGTCCGAAATAAAAAAAATATTATAAAAAAAAAATATTTTTTAGCATATACCTAGATATGTAAAGAAATACTGCTTATAACATTTATGAAGTACAATGTACTAAATAAAGACTTCGTTTATATTAATGCTTATTTCTGACATTGAGTTGAATATAATTCTGTTGGATATCTATTTTTAATTTTTTAACTTACCTAAACAGGCTACATGGTCTGCAGAAAGCGTAATGTTGCTAAGCAAAATAGGGCTACTTTTTACGTTTCAAGGCCTTGTTCAATTAAGGCCTATCTGTTCTATATTCATAGTATGTTTACTAGTGTACGTATTACCAATGAGTATTAGATATCACATCTCTAATATAAGTAGGTACAGCGGAAACCCCTGTCAGAAATATTTGCATATTCTTAATGCCTTCAGAACAACAGATGGTTTAACATGTGGGGTTAATTTTGTTAATAATTAAGTTATTATAATAAAACTACATCATGAATCTTATTGTTTTTTTGGTGTTTTTAAAGATGTGTCTACAAGTAATGTCTGGTAAGATACTGTTTTATTTTATTTCGGGTGTGTACCCGAACCCCTTAGAAGGAAGCGCTCGTGGCCCCGCGGACATAGTGTTTTCTGTAACCGATCACTGCAGTAAGCAACTTTCGCTGTGGCTGTTCCTCGGATGGAGTACCACCACGTGACCACTTTGTGCCATTTATTTGCTATTGTTTCCGTGCTTCGGAAGGCACGTTAAGCTGTTGCTCCCAGTTGTCAGTTACATGACAAATGTGTAAAATTATAACAGTGGGTCATTCCAACTTGCTCCTGTCTATTTCGATACGGCTCACCACCTATTAGGTACGTCGAACAAAATCTTAAACGTAAAAAGTGGGCATATCAATATCAATATCAATAGGTACCTACATATAATAAAATCGTAACTGTCTGTTTGTCTGTACGTTTGTGCACGCTAATCTCAGCAACCACTCAACCGATTGGAATGCTGTTTTCTTTATTGCGTTCTGGTTTACTCCACTTAACATTAAGTGTTTGTTACATGTCAATCGGTTCATAAATAAAAAAGTTATAACATTTAATATGCAGCTTACGAAGTCGCAGGCAACAGCTAGTCATCAATACATAGATATAATAAAATCGTAACAGATCGCTGTCTGTACATTGAAGATATATAAGAAAAAAGTTTATAGGGGGGCTTTTTTTTTTTTTTTTTTTACGTGAGGGAAAATCCTCATGGATGTCATGCCGGACTCCTACCGACTAAAAAACCTCACGTAACGCCGAACAGCCTATGGTTGTGAGCCCCGGGTAAGCCCTCGGAAGGATGTCCCAGGACTCCCAACAGACCTACGACCGCCACTGCGGCCTCGCCCAGGGGGAGGTTCGGGTGCTAGCCGAGTCTTGGGGGGGGGGGGGGGTTTCGGGTGTGATCCCGCTTCTAAGGGGGGGCGAGCGTGAGTTTCTCACGTCACGCTGCCGTCATGGGCCTGCTTCTGTAAGGACGGTGAGCGACCCTCTCACTGTCCTCAGACCCCCGGTCATGGAGGCCGATAGTCCTCGGCGAAGACACGAAGACACGTCGGCGGCGCCCAGGCCGCCGACTGCGGAACTCGGGTGGGAGAGTTCTCTCCCGTACCCGCCCCACCGCCTCCTTCACGAGCATGATCTGCTCGCAGAAAGAGGCGGCGCAGTCCCACTTACTCCCGCTGGAGACCATGGCTCGCACCATGGTCTCGAGCGAGAGAGTGTCCACGTCCAGACCCACTACGAGGACCTGGCGCTGTTGCGCCCACGCCGTGCACTCCACTAGCGTATGGAGCGCTGTGTCATCGCTGCGGTCCTCGCAGTGCTGACATTCAGCCGTGGTTTCCCGGTGTCTTCGCCACAGATACCTACCGAAGCTACCGTGCCCGGTAAGTATCTGCGACAACCGGTAGGAGAGAGCACCGTGTCTTCTCTCCAGCCACTCGTCCATGACCGGTCTGACGGCCGCGATTGTGGCGAATCCCCCCTTTGGTTGCTCAAGTCGCACCTTCCATGTCTCCACGGTTTCCTGGTGGAGCAAGGACCGCTGGGCCTCGATTTCTCGAGACGCAGGCCTTTGGCCCCGCTCCAGCGCCTCCTTGCGCCATCTGAACAGTGACGCAAGGGCTCTCGCTTCCAGGTCCCATGGAGGGGTTCCGGCTAGGAGACATGCCGCCTCACCAGAGATCGTGCGATATCCTCTTATCACCCTGACGGCCATCGCTCTCTGCGGGCTCAGCAATCTAGCCACATTGCTGGCCGTCAGGGTCTCCGCCCATACGGGTGCCCCGTATAGGGCCATGCTTCGCACGATCCCCAGGTACAGTCTTCTGTAGGGAGCGTTGGGTCCCCTGATGTTGGGCATCAGCCGCGAGAGTGCGGCTGATGCTCCCCTCAGTTTTGGGACCAAACTTCGGAAGTGATGTCCGAAGTTCCACCGGCCATCGAGTACGAGCCCCAGATACTTCATTGAGGGCTCGATGCCGATGCTGACGCCCTCTACTTGTAGGCTGGATCCCGCAGGTAGCCCCATCCGAGGTCTGTGGAAGCACAGAGCCTCAGATTTATGAAGTGCGACCTCGAGACCCAGCCGCCGAATCCGACCCACGACTTGAGCGACCCCTGCCGTGGCCTTTAGTGCTGCGTCCCGGTGCGTTGCTCCCCGCGCCGTAACGAGGGTGTCGTCGGCGTAACACGTTACGCTGACCCCTCTGAGCAACGGACCCCGCAGCACCCAATCGTAACCGATGTTCCACAGGAGCGGTCCTAATACCGATCCCTGTGGAACACCGCACGACACATCTCGCCGACCCTTTCTTTGCTCCCGCCACCTCCCAAGCCCCCTCGCTGGAGGGAGTCAGGGGTGCAGTGGGAGCGCTGGCTGTGCTAGCTGTGCTGGGGGAGGTGGGGTTGTCACCTCCACCAGGCGCCGTCTTCTTGTGGGCGGAGGGGGCGGAGACCTTCCGTCGGGGACCGGGAGCCCCACTGGGTGCAGCCGTCGTCGCGTACGACGTGACGACGGGTGCCGCCAGATATACTGTAGGGTGCTCCAGGTGCCCTACAGGCCTTTACGACTTAGCTCTCGGGTTTTATAGACTGTCCTTGTCTCGGGCCGGCCAATTAAGGCAAGCCCTCCGGCCCCTAGGGCCATCGCGTACCAACTGGTGCCATCAGTTGGATAGTTGCAATAACACTTGGGGTTACGGAACGCGAGGAGGGTGGCTGGTCCTCCCCAACTCCGACGCTGGCACGGATGCCTGTAGGTCCCTGCGTGAGCAGAGGGCCTACACGCCCTGCGGTTGAACACGCCCTGCGGTTACCACGCCCTGAGGTTTTTTAGTCGGTAAGAGTCCGGCATAGCATCCATGACGGTTTTTCCGCTCGTAAAAATAAGGGTTTAAAGAAGTGAGGTGAAAGTAAAGGAGGGAGCACTTATGGCTTTTTTTAACGTGAGGGAAAATCCTTAATGGATGCTGTGCCAGACACTCTTACCGACTAAAAAACCTCACGTAACGCCCAACAGCCCAACGTTGGAAGCCCCGGGTAAGCCCTAGGAAGGATGTCCCAGGACAAACCAATTATGACTAGTAATAAACAAATATTTTTATTTTCGATCCAGTTCCAGCTTACGAGAACATCGACTATAACATACAAATCAACGCGCCCATTGCGTCCTACGGAGACGATTGTGTCATACCGCAGACGTTCGTGGTTCTACGGGACAGACCGTTCAACATCACTCTAGTGGACTACGCTTTTGCGGGAGCTTCGTAAGTATCCAGACATTTAAGGGTTACGTATCCATAGGGAAAAGAACCGGAGCCTATTACTGTGACTCTGCTGTCCGTCTTTCATGAGGATGTAAGTATCTCCGGAACCGAATCAGCTAGAGAGCTGAAATTTTCAGGAAATATAATATTTCTGTTGACGCTATAACAGCAATTATACTAAAATCAGATATAAAATATAACGGGGGCTCCCATTATATAAACGTGATTTTATTCCGTTTTTGGCCTCCACTCCCTTCGTGTGTGTGTCCGACTCGCACTTGGCCAATTTTCGAAATTACTGAAGTGGGATTTGAACCGGGAATCAAACTCATTACCTCAGCATAGCAATATCATTGCGCCATAAAGGCAGATAATCATCGAAATTATATTCGATGCAAACAAGACGTTAGCGTTAGAGCATATTAAGTATTGAGAGCTTTTTGGTGTATGCGAAGTATACTTGGTTGTATACCTATCTATAGATCATCTGCATAAAGAGAAGGAGGACCAAAATTCATATGACAATGAATTAAAAAATTATACGAAAGTATAAGGAGCCAGGATGCCTCCTTGGTGCACCCCAACAGATAAATGGCACAAATAAGAGAGTTTTTCGATGCATTCACACTGTCGGTGTTCACACAGATAACTGCGAAACCAATCAGTCACCACTGGAGATAGTATTCCAATTTGTCAACAGAATTTGTCAAAATCCAATGTATTAAAAGGTCTAAAGCGTTTTAAAAATCTAGCAGGTTGAAAACAGTAACATTAAGGTACGATGTGCCTTGTATGTAATACTCCAATCAATCTAAGAACCGAATTTTGAAAGCAACATTTTCTGGTTGTAAGTTTTAACAATTCAATTAGTTCAAGCAAGTTTTGAAATAAATCCTAACCTATTGTTCTCTTCAATACCTAAGTTCAAAACCCAGAATTAATTTGTTTGTGCTACGATAACAAATTGATAAGGTAGTTGAAGTTTAATCTTGTTAATAATTAAATGGTATTTTATCCTGTTTTTTGTGTAGTTACTATAACACAAGTAAGTTTGAAAAAGTCTATTGTTTTCCCTCGTAGTTATTCAGGGATAACTTAGCATTGAGTAAGTTAAATAATTATTGACATCCGCGCAGTAGCTTTTAAGATTTTTCTTATCTAACAAACATACATTCTACATACAAAAATACAATTTCTCTTCTCTAAAATCGGTATAGGTCTGTAATGACAAGTGTTTAGGATCGGCAGTGTAAAACAAAACATCAAAAGGTCTCATTCATCAAATCATCAAAAAAAGACTACCTACGTGCATAAAAATCTCTAAGTCTGTAATTCAAAATATTGTATTCTTCTTAAAGTGAAGACTTGCTACCAATTCTTTACTACAATAATATACTACAAGCTTTGATTATAACTGTTTATGTCTTATGCACCACGTGACAATCCCCCCCCCCCCTGTAGCCAGTAGGTACTGACCTTTCGTGTTGTATTTCAGTTGCTGCAATGAAAGAGATGAAAGAAGAAAGATTACGCGTTACGATATTCATTTTCATGAATTTTCCATAGAACTAATCAAAATCAATGGTAAATGGAGCTCTATAATGAAGGTAAGGCCGTTGATACATCTTACTAATATTATTAATCGAAAGTCTGTGAGTGTGCATGTTTGGACGTGTGGATGTTTGTTACTCTTTCACGCTCGAACGGCTAAACGGATCTTTTAAGTACTATCCCACTACTATATGGGGCAAAGAGGCACGCCGCCATCCTTCAGAATTTCCATTTCCACACGGAAAAAAGAAGGTATAAGCCCCGCATGTTGATATTGCGCTTGGCGGCCATCTTGGTGACGTATGTCCGTCGAGCCGTCAGTACTAAAAAAGATACCGTACACAGCTTCGCGAGGCCAGCCCGCGCTCGCGCTATGTCACGATGACGTCACTTAGCTGTCATTATGACAAGGTTCCAGCGCAATACCAACTTGCGGGACTTATATACATTTTGACCCACTTTTTAAATTTTTAGTTTGCGAAAGCGGTGGAAATGATGAGTGCAGAATGGAAGTGTATCTTAGGTCGGAGAGGACAGCCAGACCAGACAATACACTTCAAAGTTCGCGTTAAGGGTGTTCGTAAGTACCTACAGATACCTACTAGATTTGCTCAGGTCCTAGATTCCGATCCAATTTTAGTTTCTATTAGATTCAGATCCTACTTTTGCCTAACATCAAGAACCTAGTTTTTTTTCTCGCTGAGCAATATTGCAGTTAAATAGAGAGAAAAAGAGCTACAATAAAATAATGATAATAATAATCATTAATTCTGACCGCGATGGGTGGAGACGTCTCATTCACGAAGGCTGTGAGACCCATGACAAAGCCTGGTTTCAAAATCTGGTCCAAAAGCGGGAAAATAGACATGCGCGCGGGGGGAGTTCTATCGCAGCGGACTCGCAGTTCGCGTGCCGGAAGTGCGGACAGAAGTGTCGTTCGAGGATCGGTCTTTTTAGCCACTCGCGTGGACGCTGCTTAAATCATCTGACAAGATGTGGGAGGCCTTATGATGATGATGATGATGATGATGATGAATATTTTTTGTAATACACAAGAGCACAAGAGCAAAAACGCCACAGGTACTTTATTAAAGCTTAGATTATTTTGTGAAAATAAATATGTATAGTTTCCAAAGAAGCGGGATAGCACCCGAACCCCCCCTAGGCGAGGCAGCAGCAAAGATTTCTAGGCAGCAGTGGTAGCCGTAGGTCTGTTGGAAGTCCTGGGACATCCTTCCGTGGGTTTACCCGGGGCTTCCAACCGTAGGCTGTTGGGCGTTACGTGAGGTTTTTTAGTCGGCAGGAGTACGGCAAAGCACCCATGAAGGATTTTCCCTCACGTTAAAAAAAATGTAAGTAGGTAGGTATAGTTTTTAAAATAAAAATCAATTTTATTGTTTTTTGAACTTGGGACATCCTTCCGAGGTCTTACCTGGGACTGTGTGCTTTAGCCGGTAGGAGCCCATCATAGAATCCATGAGAATTTCCACAGATAAAAACAAATAGATTGTTATTTATGTATATTTCGTATTTTCAGCAAAATTAAAAGCAAGTATTAATGGGATAGACTTGAAGAGCTCCCTGTCTCCCTCATCAGAGCTGGAGTATGACAACATAGCATACTACTGGTACTCCGAGGGAGAGCACATCGACTTGGTTTGTCATATGCTCAATGTTGGCTTCATGTATCTGGAATATATTGATAGCAATGGTAAGTTATAAGGGCTTAATATTTATTTATCAAGATCTGTGGAACCCTCGCCAGTCTCACCTGCTAACCAACATGGCCAATAGAGGGAAAGAATCCGAACCCATAGGCGAGGTCGTGGTGGTAGTTAAAGCAAAGATAATAATTAGTAGGTACTAGCTGATGCCCGGCAGCTTCGCCCGCGTACAATTTGTTCCCGTTCCCGCTTCCCGTAGGAACTTATTCCCAGGATAAAAAGTATCCTATGTATTATTCCAGACTATAATGTATCTCTGTACTAAATTTCCGTTCCAGATCCGTTTAGCCGTTCGAGCGTGATAGAGTAACAAACATCCAAACTCACAAACATTCGCATTTATAATATTAGTAAGATTACATACAGATCGGCAACTCCCTGTTGCGTCACAGCTGTCAGTAGAGTTGACTTGACGTATGTGTTGACGGGACATTTGCTTAGAATTATTGGTCACACGTCACACGCACACATTCAAGCTGGAGTTTCCGCCCTGTGGTTAAAGTTTGCTGGTGATCCTGGATCGTCGTTTCGAGGGCTTTTTTGGGACTCCCGGCCTTAAACAGCTGTTGGTCACCGTGTAGTTTTAGCTGGTAGAATTCCGGCATAGCATCTATCTATTTCTATACTAATATTATAAAAAGGAAAGACTTGATTGCTTGTCTGTTTGTTTGCATCGAATAGGCTCCGGAACTACTGGTCCGATTTGAAAAATTCTTTCACTTTTGGGAAGCTACACTCTTTGCGGTGAAGATAGGCTAGGTGTATTTTATTTCTGTATTCCCACAGGAACGGGAACTACGCGGGTGAAACCGCGTGACGTCCGCTAGTCTATTATCTATTAGATACATATAATAAAAATGTTGAGGGTCGAGAGTCATGGTCAGTACATGGAAGATATTTTGAAAATTTTAATTGTAGGGCGTTCTCTAATCGATACTAATGCCGAATATGTAATTTAATTCTTTCATGTATGTCTGTCTGTCTGTCTGTCTGTATCCCGATTAAGTATCACGCCGAAACTACTACACCGATTTGAATGATACTTGGTACATTCTGAGCTTATAGTCCGACGAAGGTTCTTGGATACTTTTAATCCTGATATTTTGCGCGGTTCCTGCGGGAGAGGGGATGAAAGACAAAAGAGATTTTCAGTTATAACTTCTCAATGCGTGATCTGATTTCAAATATTTTTTAGTGTTAGAAAGGGAGTATTTTAAGAATTGCTCCACACAAGTTTCAATATTGAGGGTTTCGTAGTTCAGAAATTAGAGACCTCTCAACTTTCGCAAAACCTAGAATTCAACGGTTCCTTCGAATTTGAGGCTAAATCTAAACTGGCGTGGTGGCTTAATCACAAAAGAGCTTAACGATTAAGGGTATTGTAAAATGATTCAGTCCACGACGGAGGCGTGGGCTGAATTGTTTTAGAATAGACTTAATCTTTAAGCTCTTTTATGATTAAGCAAACAGGGCAGTTTCATACGCTGCTTGATGAGTCTGATGAAGAAATATACCTTCTTTCATACTCCATCTGTGACGTAAACGAAGTTACGAGGGTCAGCTAGTGTTTAATAAAACTGCTTTGAAGCTAAGGTTTACCTGTTATCAAAGATAATATAATAGTATTTATACAGATAGGCCACTCTCCCCGCGCCACCGCTGTCATTATAGTTGGCGGGTGTTGTGAGGGAACATTAATGCTCAGCCTCCTATTGGTCACACGCACACATTCAATCTGGAAAACGTATGAAGTTTTCAGCCTGTGCTATTACTCAAATATTTTTTCCGAGCCGGAATTTCGTTTAACACGTGAATCCTATACACTACCACTTCCTGAGACATCCTTTTGAGGGCTTGTAGGCAGTGGTAGGGCACCGTGTGGTTTAAGTCGGTAAGAGTCCGACATAGCATCCATGAGGGACGTCCACTCGTAGAGAATCTCTATCTCTATGCCACTGAGGTACAATTGGTAAAAAGGACAGTGTATAGTATAAGCACTCAATATACAGACGGGCAACTATTTCGTCGCCGTTGCCGTCTATTCTTGAGCTATTGTCGCCCTTGGCGGTGCAGCCTTAGGGACCGCAACTACGAGCGAGAAAAATCACTACGTTATTATCGACAAATAATGTATTTCTATATAGGTACTCGTTGACCACGTCTACACACTGCCATTTTATCGCAACGAGAGAATGCATGGAAATATGTGACTTAAAGATAATTAATAATAATAAATCGTCGCGATTCTATCGCTTGTGGAAAAGGCCCCTTAGCAGTAGGCAGTATTATCAAAGATTCTAAAATGTTCCACTTTTAGGTACAAAACTAATTGAAACCGGCCAAATGCAACGAGATCGGCCACCAAATCTTCAGAAAGTAATGCGCGTGGAAAATAATAACGATATAGTTGATTGTAAATATGTATTGTTTACTTTTCATAGTGGATATACGTTTCGAACAGTATTCAAACTTATAAGTGATGCTAGTTATTGTAAGTATAATTTTGACTTTATTTTGCTAATCAAATGCCACCACACTTCTGGTGAAAAGTCTTGGCGATATTGAGGGAAATCGACGGCCACAAAAACTATTGACAGACTAGTATAGCGCTCAAATTGGCGATATGCCTCTCCCCGCTCTGCTCGAAAACCCCAGGGTTGTAAGATAGTAAAAAAATTCTAACATTCGACAGAGAAACAAGTCTAAAAACCTCGGTATTGGTGTAGATTCTCCCTACTGTATGAAATTAGTAGCATATTTAAGGAAATTAGTAGCACACTAATATTTGTTTCTACCTGCGATTCGAAACCAAAATCTCAACAACATTATTCACATGCATCAAAACTGTAAAGGCTATCAAAATTCTATATAATAATAACTAGGCTGTCAAAATTCTGACGGCAATACAATACATAAAATGCAAAATGTTTCAGGGCAAGATGACAACTTGAAGCTCGATGAATGGAAACAGGATCTACAAAAGCTGTATGCTCATGATAAAAACGCAGATGATCGCGTTCAAAAAGCGTTGGAAATAATAAAAAGCAACCTAAAGCTTAGTGGTATGTAGACTATTGAAGAGGGGGTGGAAAAGAACTCTCTCACCAGAGTTGTTCACCCAAGGACACAGCCTCCATGACCGGTGGTCTGAGGACGGTTTGTGGTATGTTCACCGTACTGACTGCAGCAGGCAAGTTATGGCGACTTGCATGGACGTGACTGATAGTAGAATTTTTTTATGTAATTACGCAAGTCACGTCCTGCCGCCATAACATTATTATTTATTATCTAAATATTTGAATTTGTCAATTTAGCAATAATCGCATCTTCGTGTACTCCTCAGATAATATATATAATCTGAAGTATTCTAGATTATTCATCCGTCTGTGGGATGCGGGGTCCTACTAACATCTTAAGGACCCCAATGGGTCGGATCCTCCTCGTGGTGCATCCTGGGCAACGGAGTAGCGACCATTCCCCTTCCTCTGTGGGGGAGTTGTGCTACTCTGGCTAATTCCGGCCGAGGCGGGAGTAACCCACCTGTGGGTTGCTCGGTGGTGTGTGTTGCTGCCGGCCGTGCCGTTATTCACGGCCGGCAGCAGCAATGATGGGTCGCCGTCGCTTCGCCTCCTTTGCTGGCGAGACGATGGCGGCAAAGTGGGAGAGGCACTGCGTGGGGGGCGGGAGTTTGGGTAGATGCTCCCGCCCTGCCATGCAGTTCGGGCTGCCGGCCGTGAATAACGGCGCGACCGGCGGCAACAGTGCTGGGCCGCTGTCACCTCGCCAGTTGACGAGGTGATGGCGGCAAAGCGGGAGGTGCACTGTGCGGGGGAGCGGGAGTAACCGATAATGCTCCCGCTCTGCCGTGCAGTTCGGGGGCGCCGCGGTGAGGAGTTACTGCGCGCCCCCGATTGTTTCTTGACCGTGGGCGTAAGGTCGGGGGACCCCGCCCACCAACGGTCACATGGCGGTGGGCACCTTTTCCGTGTTCCAGGGGTGCCCATTAGCGCACGCCTGCGCCAGCCGCTCTCTGTCTCCTCTATTACAGAGGGGCGCTCGAGAGCGGTGCAGGCGTGGACTTCAGCTCCTTAGGGAGCTTTGGGGAGCCGCCCATCTGGCTCTCCCGAGGAGAGCCCCGAATAAACGGGGCGCCCCTAGCCGGGTCGACGTGAATAATCTCTTGATATCCCTCGGCCCGGCTAAAGGGTGAGGAGGAACACCGCGGGGTTTAGTGGGTAGGACGGTCCATTCCGGACCGGGCCGGGAGTCCCACACACCATCCCAGCTGCCCCCGCAGCTGGGATGAAGGCGCGTAAATGCGTTCCCCGCGTCAACAAAAAAAAAATTCATCCGTCTGTATCCAACTATCTAGTAACGCTGTAGCTATGTAGAATCTCTGCGGCGGCTATGCCGCCAACTTAGTACGTCATAATTATCTTAGTGCGTAAATAAGTTAAGAGTGATCTGTAAATTATCAGTAAATAAAAGTGTGCACACAACAGCTTTCTATCCCTACGCACACGCTATACATATTTTAGTCGGTTCTAGTCCAGTTTGACTGATGTGAAAATTTCCTCACGTTACAAAAAGTAGGTAACAAATTTGTCACTCGTCGTCTCCCACCGAACTCAAACCTCACCTCACGGACGTCTCCACCTGCAATAAGTGGGGGATAATCTGGCACATCCGTCCGAGGTATTACCCGGGGCTTCCGGGCCCGTAGGGGACTGTGTGGTATTAGTCGGTAAGAGTTCAGAATAGCATCCATTAAAAATTGCTACACGTAAAAATTATTAAATTTTAACCAGCATTGTTATATTATGCAGATAAAATCAAACCATTTTACGGGACCAGAATCACTATAAACAATATGTTTCAACTAGTACCAATAAACATCACTGCACATGGTCAAAAAGAAGAATACCAATATAGCTTTCACAAAGACTCAACGTTATATGTGACTTGTGAAAAAAAATTAGATCTGCCCGGCGGTGCAGTAGAATTTGGCGCCAAAAACAACGAACATTTGAAAGACAGAATCCTTGCAGGTATTATAATAAGACTCGCTCGCGTATACCTAGTCCGTTCACAGTTATTTTAGCTCTAGCGGTGAAGTTGCCGACTGTGATTGCTGTGTTACCAAAATAAGTTTTTGTTTTTCCAGTGTACCTACTCCCATTTTCCGTCGAAACCTACTTTCTCCTTGTACTGGCGTTTTTTCGGGCGTGGTTATTATCTGAGATGTGAAACTTTGTGGAAGCAGCAACTTCGCCTTCGTCGATGATGGTAGATACCGAATGTATTTTTCTGATATTCATAAAAATAAAAATCAAACTTAAATACAATTGTATAGTACTTGTTACAGTTCGCTACCTAAAGTTAAGTATAATATGACACGAAAAATAAAACTCTTGGTTCTAACGGTTGGATCATAAAATCTATACCAATATTCGGTAAAAAGTCATACGCTGGCACTCATAGGGCGAATTTACTGCAATGCCAACACATAGAAAACGATCTGTCAGAGGAAAAAATAACTGTGAATGACTAATCGTTTGCGCCTGAAGTTGGTAATCATAGGCGTCACGTACACGAGCGATTTTAAAGCGACAATAAGTATCTTTAAAATCGCTCTTAAATTATAACATCAACAAACTCGATGATGTTAGATTTATTAAATATTAGATGACGCCCGTGTGAAATAGAGACTATAAGCTATTTCTGTACAAAATGTCAGACAAATTCGTTCAGCCATTAAGTTCCCATGGTAAGCGGGAACAAATTTCACGCGAGCAAAGCGGCGGACATCAGCTAGTGTATAGATAAAAAAGAAACAAAATACTTTTTCAGAAATAGACAGTAAGTCGTATACGAAAGCATTAGTACTGACTGCAACAAATATGTCGTTAGAATATTTGAAATGTGAAATACCTGACTATCAGTTGACAGCAGAAATTATGCTTACTCCAGACAATAGAGGTAAGAGGATTTGTATATTTCAACAATTAATGTATATGACCTAATTCTTGGCCAACTGCTTAACGTGCCATCCGAACCACGGAAACGCTCGCAAAAAAATCACGAAAGTTGCTTACTGCAGAGATCGTTTACAGGCAACTCTGTCAACGGGGCTCCGAGCGCTTAATATGACTATTGTAGCGGCTTGAAAAAAATAACAGTATATCGTCACAACCTGCACCTGTCCATTTCAACACGACTATAGGCTCACCGCATTTACATGAGATAAAGTCCATAAATCGTATACTATGTCTCTGCTAAACCCTTATTCAAAAGGGATTTTCGGGGTCAATAAAAATTTGTTAAAAAAGATAGCGGAGTGATTGCTTTAAAAAATACCAATATTTTTCAGAACTGCATATAATAGGGCTGTCACCAAACGATATTATTCATCAGTATAATAATAACAAAACCTCCTGGATCATAGACTATCAGTACAGAGCGAACCAGACGTTGAATGTAGCGTGTGTCGCTCAGAGTGCAAGCAGCTTTAAATGGATTTTCGGAAGTAAGTAAACTGTAAATCCGGCTCGAAGGACCGAATATTGTTAGGGGATTAAAGATAAGCGCACATTAGAGATAAGACTGTCTTAAGGGCCAATCCACTAACGCTAAACGGTTTAAAGGAGATTTACATTTCAGCGTACAAGATAGAGTTAGATGCGTTCCGTTTTTGTACGTTTTTAACAAGATAAATTAACTATAAGAGGACTAAGTATGAAAAAAAGTGGTTTGGTTAAAGGAAGATTACACTATTGTCTTTCTTATCCCTACTAATATTATAAATGCGAAAGTAACTCTGTCTGTCTGTTTGTTACGCTTTTACGCCAAAACGGCGAGAGCGATTGAGACGAAATTTGGTATAAGGATAGTTTGAGGCCCTGGGAAGGACATAGGCTACTTTTTAACCGACTGCGCAAAAGGAGGGTTATGATTTTACGCGTTAACCGACTTCTACGCGGTCCATGCGGCGAGGAACAGCTAGTAAAATATATATTATAAAACCAACATAAAGCTTATAAGCTCCAGCTTAAAATTTCACGAAATTGAAGTATTTTCAACTAAAATGAAACTCCAGAAAGGTAGTAAATCGTTCTTTTTTTTTGAGTTCGAGCTTTATAAGTTGCTTGTGTTATAACGTTAATTCATTTGATCACACGAGTCCTGAGATCTAGATCAAGATAATAGCCTAATAAGCGTCATACGAACTCATAAGACTGACTCTTACTTTAAATTCCATTTTTTCTTAACAAAATACCTAATTATAAATTTAAAGTAGGAGCAACTAAGAGCATGATGTGTAAGAAGCTACGTGAGGCTAATATTATGGTTGCTTAACCTAAATTATTTTTTGGACAAAATGTTAATATTGTTACATGTTAATATATTTTTATATTAGCGAAACAGAGGACAACTACTAAATATACCTATTTACTAACCAGTTTTAAGCAAATAAAGAATATTTAGATCAAAAATCCGATCGCTCGGATTCTTAGCGTAAAAATCGGCTGCTGATCGCCAACAAGCCGAAGCTGCGATGGCGAGGAGCACTGCTTAACCGCTGCTCAGGAGACTCTGCAGAGTCAAAATGGACACAAGAATCCCTCTGAATCAGTCTCCTTATTTTGTCTGACTCCCTAAGAAAGGGGGGCACCCCCTTCTCCGCCAAGGATCCAAAGCCCAAAGCAACACCACACTTTTTAAATTGCAGACAGTACAACAGAAGAGACGGATACAAATGTTAAACTCAGTATAAAGGAGTTTATATTGCCAGCTGATGACAACAATAAGTCGCTCGTATGTGAAGCACGGAAGAAGACGACAGATGAATCGTCAACAGCTATCGTCAATTTTCATCGTAAGTTGTTATATTATTAACTAGATGACGCCCACGCACTCTTCCCATGGGAAACTATTCCCGGTATAAAAAAATTATGTGTTATTCCAGACTATAAGCTATCTCTGTACCAAATTTCAGTCCAATCCGGTCAGCCGTTAGAGCGTGATTGAGTAACAAAAATCTTCACAAACTTTCACATTTGTATTCAAACTGCTCGCAGCTTCGCCCACGTGTAATCCGATACCCGTTTCCGGTTCCCATGGGAACATATTCCCGGGATAAAAATAGCCTAGTGTTATTCCAGACTATAAGCTATCTCTGTACCAAATTTCAGCCCAATCCGTTCAGCCGTTAGAGCGTGATTGAGTAAGAAGCATACAAAAATGTTAACATCCAAACATCTTATTTTTTTATCGTGTGGAAATCCTACATGTATGCTATGCCGGACTCCTGCCGACTAAAACCACGCAATGTCTTACAACAGTCTATGGCCGGGAGTACCGGGTAAGCCCTCGGAAGGATGTCACAGGGTTCCCGGCAGGCTTAACATCCTCATACAAACTTACACATTGATAATATTAGCAGGATTCATCAGGCTGAAAGGAGCGTGCGAAAGGATACTATCCATACTAATATTATAAAGCTGAAGAGTTTGTTTGTTTGTTTGTTTGTTTGAACGCTAGGATCTCAGGAACTACTGGTTGGATTTCAAAAATTCTTTTACAGTTTGATAGTCCATTTATCGAGGATGGCTATAGGCTATATAACATCACGCTAAAATTAACAGGAGTGGAGCAGCAATCAAGAATGTTTTGAAAACGGGGAATATTTTTTACCGTCTGAGAGCTTCCGAGGCGTACGCTGGGTAAATGGTTACAGTTAGGTAAAAATTGTGTATTGCAAAATTGTTTCTCTTGAAAAGTTCTAAAAAAAAGTCCGCGGCAGCATATATCTATCTTTTATGGTTCGCTCACAATAACCTAATTTGTCTATCTCTTAAGGTTCGCCCACGATATAATGAAACTGAAGAGTTTGTTTGTGCTAGGATCACAGAATCTACTGGTTGCATTTCAAAAATTATTTTACAGTTTAATAGTTCATTTATTGAGGCTGGCTGATGGCAATATAACATCACGCTAAGACGAATAGGAACGGAGCAGCCATGAATAATGTTTCAAAAACGGGGATTATTTCTTTCTTTTGAGAGCTTCCATTGCGTACGCTGCATATACTATAGTTAAAGTTACGAAAAAATTGTGTTGTATAAAATTGTTCCTCTTAAAAAGTTATAAAAAAAGTCCTTAACAGCATATGCCTATCTTTTAAGGCTCACTTACAATAACCCTCTTATTAAGTTTTAAAGTATGAGCGACGCCGCGGGAGTAAACTTGGTCTGCAGTGGCAGCCAGTCAACTGAACGATAGAAATCGGCCAAGTGCGAGTCGGACTCGCACACGATAAGTTCCATACTGAAAAACGGATGGGCGAAAGTAAAAGCGACGAGAAACATTATATCACATTAACACTTCTTTCCTTCTCACTCTCATGTGACGCAAACGAAGATATATGCGGTTCAGCTCTAATGAATATAAGCGACGCGACGGGGGTAAATGCAACGGAAATCATTATAATACTCGAAATATTAATACTATACCTCTCTCTTTCTCGCTCTCATGTGACGCAAACGAAGTTGCGCGGGTCAGCTAGTTAAAAATATAATCTACCTACATGACTTTACCTAGTCAAGACTGAAAGCGTAGGTACGTACGTATAAGTACCTACATATTTATGTAACCTTTATGTAAACCTTCTATTGCAGTTCTAGAAGATAAAAAAGATATTCTATTTGAAATCAAACCAGCAGTGTACTATCAAAAATTAGAAATGTACAAGAGTTTTGTAGTTTTGGAAAACGATCCATTTAATATAACATTGATGGATTACAACGCTTCGGACGCTACGTAAGTAACACCAAAGATAATATAATAGTATTACATACAGATCGGCAACTCCCTGCCTCCCACTAAGTAAGCTTCCCCATCCCCCCACCAAAGTTGATGTGTTCTATTCCCGTGTCAGTACTTGAGAGTGTCACTGCGTTGCATTACGTATTACTACCTACGTACTTTGTGCTATTGCTTTGGTTTAATTTGTGCTTAGCCGAGGGTAGATTTGAATAAAAGTACCTACATACATGAGATTGCGTTCTGTTCCTTATTATTTTGTTTCCATAGCTAGTGTCCCTAGTATACTCACACACACATTCAAGCTTCTTTCAAGCATTCACATTACGTGTATATTAGTGTGGGTGAATGTTTTTGTATGGAGTTTCCGCCCTGTGGTAACACACTAACTACAATGTAATTACTAAGGTGGCAGGCAAGCTTACCGCCTACCTGATGGTTGATTACCGCAGTCTATGAACGTTTACCACACCAGAGGTGATACACACGCGCTGCAGATTTAAGCGCAGGTTTTGACGACCCAGTGTTGAGATTTATTTAAGCCGCCCATAAGGTCTTCAACTTGGCCTAACAACTGTCATGCTTTTTTAAAATATTTAGCTCGCTAAATTGACGTCGCCACCAGCCTGATGGTAAGCCGTGGCGCATCTAGTGATTGAGGGCCAGTCTCCCAGTCCGTAAGACTTTCGACATTGGTCCTCAAGTTGGCGGCCCTGTGATGTGCCTCTTCACGTTCCTGAAGATGAGGAAAACACGTGTGCGGGCAGGTCGTTCCATGTTTTTATAGTTCGACAGAGGAACGATCTTTAGAAACGATCAGTTCTGGCGAAGATTCTCTCCACTGTGTTTGAGTGGCACCTCTGCCCGGCACGCGTTGTTCGGGATCGGAAAGGAGAGGGTGGGATTAGGTTGAAGAGCTCTTCAGAACATTCACCGTGAAACATTCGGTAGAAGGCAGCCAAGGACGCTATGGTCGGTGGACGCTATGCTACTGTCAACCGGGATAACCGGCTTAACGTGCCTTCCAAAGCATGGAAACGCTCGCAAATAAATATCAAGATGTGGTCACTGGGTGCTCACTAATCCAAGGATCGGTCGCGGTAAAGGTTGCTTACTGCAGTGATCGTTTACTGAACACTGAGTCCGTAAAGCCACGAGCGCTTCGAATTATCGAAGAACCTAAATGACACGTTTTTACATCGCCTCTCTGCCACAATTGTCCTAATCTCGTCTACTGATCTACTCTATGTGTGGCGACGAGAACCCCGTGTGACGACGGGAAAGAGTACAAAATGTCGCCACCACAATTCATCCTACGGGTGTTGTAAGACTTTAAGGTCAAAGCAGACTTACACGACTCGGCTCCCACCCTACAAAAATAATATAATTCAAATATAGGCTTTAAATATTGCTCTTTAGATATATATTACATTGCCATCATCAATTAGCAGACAGCTCGCTTTCAGCGAGCTTACCGCCGTCAGACTCCTCGGGAGTTGACGCCTCGCTGGGCGTGCGTTGTAGACGAGCGGTCGGCGCGGTGCCCGCGAGCTCACTGCTAGCAGTCGCCGCACCGGCACCGATCGCGAACTGTGTCTATTGCGAAAGGCAAGAGCGGTCGGCGGGTGGACAGCTGGCCGTCGCTAGCTGTCGCCGCGTGGACTGCTGGGTGCGTGCTAGCTGTCGCCGCGTGGACTGCTGGGTGCGTGCTAGCTGTCGCCGCGTAGACTGCGAGCAGTAGTCTTCTTTTAGGGCAGTGTTGGGTGGGTGCGGTGTTGGATCAGAGTCGATAAAGTGGGCTATGTCCTAAGGGAACACTTTCGCAAAACGGTCCATTGCGTAAACTCGAAATAAAACCGGGTTGTCAGTAAACTGACAATCATTAGGTACGCTAAGTTGAAGGTTGAAGGCCTCAACTGCGGGTTCAAGACGTTTAGGTACTATGCCTTGGCCTACCCCTTCGGGGATAAAGGCGTGAATATATGAGTGAAGATGAGAGAATCTACATTATCTATGCAGTTCACAAAGCTTCTTACCAGCTATGTTCTTACAGTCAATGGCGTACGTAAAAAACCGGCCAAGTGCAAGTTGGACTCGCCCATGAAGGGTTTCGTAGCAGCAAGTAACATAATATCAAAGTTCTTGTCGTTCGTTGTAACTTTGATTGATGTTTTAACACGTTCGCAGTGGTAGTGATTTTTCTAATCGAAAATTGCGGTTTACGACGTATTAAAAAAAAAACTACCAGCTCTATCTCGTTCAAACCAATTTTCGTTGGTAGTTTTTATGGCAATGTTCATCATAATAATATATTCTTTTTAGATTTATCATTCTCTTAGTTTAGAAGTTAGAGCCCCCCCCCCCCCCTCTAACTTCACTGGGGGGACACACATTTTTCCACTTTGGAAGTGTCTCTTGCTCAAACTATTCACTTTAGAAAAAAATGATGTTAGAAACCTCAATAGCATTCTTGAAGACCTATCTATAGATACACCCCACACGTATGGGTTTGATGAAAAAAAACATTTTTGAGTGTCAGTTCTGAGTATAGGGACCCCCAAAATTTACTGCGTTTTTTCTAGTTTTATATAAGAATCTTAATGCGGTTCACAGAATACATCTAGTTACCAAGTTTCAATAGCATAGGCCTTATAGTTTCGGAGAAAAGTGGCTGTGACACACGGACGGACAGACAGACAGACATGACGAATCTATAAGGGTTCCGTTTTTGCCATTTGGCTACGAAACCCTAAAAACAGACATTCTTTCCTTTTCAGATGCTGTCAGTATTCTAATAAGAAACACTGCTTTCCTGTAAAACTGGAGAATATTCTTGAATCGGATGATTATCGTTCTGTAATTCAAGTAAGACTTATGAAAAATAATATTTACATTACAATGGCAAATAGGGTTACTTTAGTTAGATAGTTACTAGCTGAACCGTGGTGGTGAACTCAAAAATTATTGAACAAAATTTCACGCGGTTTTCACTAAAAGATGAAGTAATTCACCAGGAAGGTTGGGCTATACTTTGATATGATTTGATGAATATCCCGTATAAATCCTGGGTATATTATGATAGTCAAGTTACATACTGGTTGAATTTATAGTCGTTCTGGACCCGAGAGGGGGTTACTCGGAATCAATAATGGAACCATTTCGGAGTGTCAAAACAGCTGTGCAGGTTATAATAAAAAAATGACTTCTATGTAATCTTTATCACTCGTTCGAGTTGAAACATTAGTAGCGCTTCGATTATTCATTGAACTTTTCAATGAATGAAACTCCGAAACCCGTAGGTACCTACGCCGCGGCGCGTGTCTCCATGTGATCAGTTCATTGACCGAATGCATCGTTTCGATAATAATAGGTACTTAGATAATAATAAAGGACTCCAATTTCTCCTTCATACTTTACACGGGCTTAGTCGTCGGAAATACTTTAATATTGTTCTATTTTACGGTGAATTAATAAGGTTTATGTAATAATAATGAAAATAAACACGAACAAATAGGGAGTATTTCCGGCGTATTTAAAAAATTGGAGCTATTTACAAAATAATCAACTTAAATACCTAGACCTACCTATTCAGTTTATTTACACTTCCCTGTACCTTAGCAACTGCTCAAAATGGAATCCAGAACGTTCGATACACAAAGGGGCACGTTTTAGGCTATTGTCTTTTAGTTTATTCAATGTGTCTCTGTCACTTTTCACTATTTCAAAGGCGTCCACTATCGCACTGCGTAATTCATCACGAGATTCGTACTCTCGAGTGTAAACTAATCGTTTTATTTCCGACCACAAATAAAAGTCGATCGCGACGACAATACTGCGCGCGAGTTATAGTCGAACTGCGCGCCGCGGTCGCCGGTCGCCGGTCGGCGGCGCGGTCGGCCGAGCGTATTTAACTACCTACAAGACGTAACTAGTCGAGTACCTACCGACGACGTTACTTGGCAACGAGTCCACGTGGACCGATGCGTTCATGCGTTGTGATTGGTCGAATTTTCCCGGCGCGGTGACTTACTGATTGGAACGTTAGACATTGAATGAAAAATTGTAGTAGAAAATCGTAGTAAACGTATTTCGTAAAATTTAAAGGAATAACCAGGTGTTCTCGTTTTGATTTTGGCAAACGATGTAGATTTTGACATTTTCGTAATTTTTTATTGTTGATTTTCAAATTGACAGTGCCGATCGGTTCTGTTATCGAAACTGAGCCTAAACCTTTCCGTTCCAAAACGACTATAAATTCAACCAGTATAATAAAACTGTAGAGTGTCGAGAATCTGTACATGAAAGATAGGTATTTAGAATTAGGGCATTCTAAAATCGACACTGAAGCCGAAAATGTAATTTACATTTTTTTGTCTGTCTGTCTGTATCCCGAATAAGTATCACGTCGAAACTACTTAATTAATTTGGCTGATACTTGGCACAATCTGAGCTTATGAACTAAGGATAGGTAGGTACTTTTGATCCCGATATTCTGCGCAGTTCCTTTGGGAGAGGGGATGAAAGATAAAATTGCTTTTCAGCTGTAATTTAATAACTTAACGAGTGGCCAGAGTTCAAGTATTTTTTGGAGTCAGAAAGGGAGTACTTTATAGATTGTTTTACAGAAGTTTCAATGTTGAGGGCTTTGCAGCTCAAAAATTAGAGACACCTCAACTTTCGCTAAACCTAGAATTCAAGGGTTTTTTTGAATAGGTAGGTATAAGGATCATTCAAAACAGGGCAGTTTCACTTACTGCTATGAGTCTGTTGAAGAAATATCTCTTCTTTCATACACATTGTGTGAAGTAAATGAAGTTGCGAGGGTCTATAATATTATCAATTCTTCAGATTTCAGACGCGACAAGAAAGATGAGTACAGTTTGGAAGTGTTCCTTGGATAGCAAAGATTCTACAAGGCAGGACATCTTGTTTGATTTACGAGTTAAAGGAAAAAGTGAGTATTACTATATAATATAAGCCCCGCACGTTGATATTGCGCTTGGCGGCCATCTTGGTGACGTATGTCTGTCGGGCTTTCAGTACTAAAAAAATACCGTACGCAGCTTCGCGAGGCCAGCCCGCGCTCCCGCTACGTTACGATGGCGTCACTTAGCTGTCATTATGACAAGGTTCCAGCGCAATACCAACTTGCGGGGCTTATACGTAGGTACATACATACATATGGTCACGCCTTTATCTCCAAAGGGGTAGGCAGCGGCATATTATATCCTCAACATTTCACCTTTTCAGTATTTGTCTTGGACTGCCTCGGTGGCGCATTCTGTAGAGTAACCGCCTGCCGCGTTGAGGTCCTGGGTTCGATTCCCGGGTCGGTCTAAATATTTGTGTGACTCAGAAATGTTTGTTTCGGAGTTTCGGTGTTTTCCATCCATACTAATATTATAAAGCTGAAGAGTTTTTTTGTTTGTTTGTTTGTTTGTTTGTTTGTTTGAACGCTAGAATCTCAGGAACTACTGGTTGGATTTCAAAAATTCTTTTTTAGTTTGATAGTCCATTTATCGAAGATGGCTATAGGCTATACTGGTTGAATTTATAGTCGTTTTGGAACGGAAAGGTTTAGGCCCAGTTTCGATAACAGAACCGATCGGCACTGTCAATTTGAAAATCAACAATAAAAAATTACGAAAATGTCAAAATCTACATCGTTTGCCAAAATCAAAACGAGAACACCTGGTTATTCCGTTAAATTTTACGAAATACGTTTACTACGATTTTCTACTACAATTTTTCATTCAATGTCTAACGTTCCAATCAGTAAGTCACCGCGCCGGGAAAATTCGACCAATCACAACGCATGAACGCATCGGTCCACGTGGACTCGTTGCCAAGTAACGTCGTCGGTAGGTACTCGACTAGTTACGTCTTGTAGGTAGTTAAATACGCTCGGCCGACCGCGCCGCCGACCGGCGACCGGCGACCGCGGCGCGCAGTTCGACTATAACTCGCGCGCAGTATTGTCGTCGCGATCGACTTTTATTTGTGGTCGGAAATAAAACGATTAGTTTACACTCGAGAGTACGAATCTCGTGATGAATTACGCAGTGCGATAGTGGAAGCCTTTGAAATAGTGAAAAGTGACAGAGACACATTGAATAAACTAAAAGACAATAGCCTAAAACGTGCCCCTTTGTGTATCGAACGTTCTGGATTCCATTTTGAGCAGTTGCTAAGGTACAGGGAAGTGTAAATAAACTGAATAGGTAGGTCTAGGTATTTAAGTTGATTATTTTGTAAATAGCTCCAATTTTTTAAATACGCCGGAAATACTCCCTATTTGTTCGTGTTTATTTTCATTATTATTACATAAACCTTATTAATTCACCGTAAAATAGAACAATATTAAAGTATTTCCGACGACTAAGCCCGTGTAAAGTATGAAGGAGAAATTGGAGTCCTTTATTATTATCTAAGTACCTATTATTATCGAAACGATGCATTCGGTCAATGAACTGATCACATGGAGACACGCGCCGCGGCGTAGGTACCTACGGGTTTCGGAGTTTCATTCATTGAAAAGTTCAATGAATAATCGAAGCGCTACTAATGTTTCAACTCGAACGAGTGATAAAGATTACATAGAAGTCATTTTTTTATTATAACCTGCACAGCTGTTTTGACACTCCGAAATGGTTCCATTATTGATTCCGAGTAACCCCCTCTCGGGTCCAGAACGACTATAAATTCAACCAGTATATAGGGAATTCAATCCCGCAACACAATTATAATCCCGGTATTTGCGGGACTGAGAGATCTCAGTCCCGCGGGATCCCGGTATTTGCGGGATCCCGCATATTTCTGAAAGTCATTGAGAAAAGAATAGAATTCTGTATCATAAATGCATCTAGAACTGAAAAATAGTCACGCCTTAATCCTCGAAGGGGATGACCACATTTCACCTTTTAAGATTTCGTACCACGTAACATGTGGTAAGCCGTATTGCCGTCTTGAAATGAACAGGTGCAGGTTGCGACTGCTTGCTGTTGAAATTTTTCAAGCCGGGCCTTTAACTTGGCTTAACTGCCATGTTACCGGCAAACGGGATCAACAGCTTAACGTGCCTTCCGAAGCACAGCAACTCTCAAATAATTGTCACAAAGTAGTCACCCATCTAAGGACCGGCCATAGTAAATGTAACTTACTGCAGTGATCTTTTACAGAACACTGAGTACGCGGGGCCACAAGGAAAAATAAATTATTGAATATTACTTATGTGGAGTAGGTATTGAGATTATTAAACGGATATACATATAAGTATCTAATAAAATACCTACTGCAAATTATTAGAAGCAGATGAAATGTGATAAACTTCCGAAAAGCGAACTTTAGCTGGAGCGGAGCTATATTGTTTTGTTTTGTCGTTTTTTTATTTTATAATTATACGATTTTGCCGAAATAACCCTTTCTGGGGAAAGCTAAAAAAAATAGTCTAAATCGGTTAGCAATGCGTGATTGTGCACACAAAGAAAGAAAGAAAGAAAAATTTGTTTATTCCACACAAAAACATACAGAATATCTATAACAGTAAATATTAGCTTACTATTTACACTCAAAGTATTCTATTTTTTTTTGACGCACCCTCCGTGGAATAACGGCCGCCTCTCAGCATTATGCTGTCTGCATGTAATTCATGCAGAACAGCGCTGGTTTTCAGAGACGGAGAGACACACCGAACGAAAAGAGGTTCTTCTCCGTTTTTCTTATTCAAAATGGCGTTTGCGCCAATTTTCGTTATGATATTCGTGATTAGGAGGTCAAAATACGTCATTACACAAAATTTCAGATTGATCGGCAGTATGCGCTTTTCGGAAGTTTGCCCATAAAATGGTCTGTCTGCCAAACGACTCCTAACTTTACATGTCAGATACTGGCTATCTGACATGTAAAGTTAGGAGCCGCAAGCAATGTACGAGATAATTGAATACTTTTCTAACTGTACATAGTACAAGAAAAGTCAAATCTCCCTGATTAAATCACTAAAAACAAATAAGTACGTTATTAGGTTATTACGTCACAATTACAAAAAAACTTACTCAAACCGAATCAGTTTGCGCGCTTCCGCTTAAAGAACAACACATGGCGTTTACCTTTGCACAGTCCCGCTAATCCCGCGGGATCCCGCACGATTTACGTGCGGGACTGGTCCCGCAAAAATACTGCGGGATCCCGGTAGTTCGGAATCCCGGTATCCCGGTATTGCATTCCCTAGCTATATAACATCACACTAAGACGAATAGGAGCGGAGCAGCAATCAATAATGTTTTGAAAACAGGGAATATTTTTTACCGCCTGAGAGCTTCCGAGGCGTACGTTGCGTAAATGGTTAAAGTTAGGTAAAAATTGTATATTACAAAATTGTTTCTCTTAAAAAGTTGTAAAAAAAAGTCCGCGACAGCATATGTCTACCTTTTAAGGTTCGTTCACAATAACCTAATTTGTCTATCTCTTAAGGTTTGCTCACGATATGCTGAAACTGAAGAGATTGTTTGTGCTAGGATCTCAGAAACTACTGGTTTCATTTCAACAATTATTTTACAGTTTAATAGTCCGTTTATTGAGGCTGGCTAATGGCAATATAACATCACGCTAAGACGAATAGGAGCTGAGCAGCCATGAATAATGTTTCGAGATCGGGGATTATTTCTTTCTTTTGAGAGCTTCCATTGCGGACGCTGCATAAATAGTTAAAGTTACGTAAAAAATGTGTATTACAAAACTGTTCCTCTTGGTCCAGGAGCCACCGCCTGTGCTTTTCATTGATTAATAACAGGCTGAATCTTTGTGAGTAGTTTCCGTTCGACGAGACGCCCAAGTTTTTCCTCTGTGAAAATTCTCGATAGAGGTAGCTAATAAAGGCAAGGCTAAAATAGGCAAATGCGATCTGGACTAGACATGGCCTGTCTTCCGCCTCTCTTACTTGATGGAGTTCGAATACCTTATACCGACACGGCAAAAGATCTTGGTATTACCTTAGATGGAAACTTGTCCTGGAATGCTCATGTTCTGAATGTTAGCAAAAAGGTTCACTACACGTTCCACACCCTCAAATGCCTCCAACCTTTTTTGCCTGTAGATATTAAAATCTCACTTGCTCAAACATTGATACAGCCCATTATTGATTATGCGGACTCCTGCTACTTGGATGCTACTGAGGAGCTTTTAAACAAACTTGAGAGACTGCAAAATGTATGCATTCGGTTTATTTTCAATCTTCGTAAGTATGATCATGTCTCGGAATTTCGTGCAAAACTCAAGTGGCTCCCAATCCGACTTCGGAGGAATACTCGGATATTGTGTGTCCTATTCAATATCTTGCACAATCCTTTATGTCCTACCTACTTACGTGAGCGGTTCTCTTTTATGCGTACACCTGATGCTCTTTGTAGAACACATCTTGAAAATCGCCTTACATTCCCTTCTCACAAAACTGATTTTTACTCTTACTCCTTCACTGTTCACGCGGCAAGGCTATGGAATTCTCTCCCACCGGAGATAAGAACTTGTAAAACTATTTCACTCTTTAAGAAGAAAGTGAAAGAACATTACCTGTTATCTTTAACATAACATTTTATCCTTAGAGATGTTTATGATATTTCTCTGTACTTAAGTATATTTAGATAGTATAATACTATATATTATGTATGTATTTATGTATGTATGCTATTTAAGGTTTATGTATGTTTATTATTCTGCACACACTTATTTTCTTTGTCTCTCATTCACATCTCCTCTCTCAGGCCTACTGGAAGAGATTTCATTAGAAATAAGTAGTGCCTTGTACAATATTCCATATGATTTCTTTTGTTTTTAATTGTGTGTACAAAACCAATAAATAAATAAATAAAATAAATAAAGTGCGCAGCTATAAAACATGTCGATTTGATGGAGTGTTGAAATTGTCTGACTAACCGTTTATTTTTTATTACAATGTTTAAATAATTGTATTATAAACTGGGAGGAATAATTGTCCTACAAAACGGATGGTTTGTTTGAGAGCGTCCTCCACTCCGAATATGTCGAAACGACGGGGCCATAAAAATAATTAATAACAAGCTGATTTTTTGTATGCACCTTTGTAAATATTGTTAGAATGAAATGACCGTTTAGTCCTACAAATTTAGTGGTAGGATTTCTCAGTCCGACACTTCGAAGTTGTCAATTTTATGGTAATATTTTTTTCATTAATAACAGCTTAGTTTAATTTTTTTCCTATCGGGGATAAAGTGTAGAACACTATTTTATCACTGGCCTACAAAAAAAGTAGTATGTATATACAGGGTGAATTTTTCAAAAGGGATTGGATGGCCAAATCTGAAACTATAAGGAATAGCGAAAAATGCTCAAAGGAGTCTAGAGCCCGATTTTGATGAAACTTAAGACCCCATCATTAGATTTTTGATAAACCAATAATCCTAGCTGGTAATTGAATCTATTGATTTTGAAAAAAAAAACACACCCTATATTATTACACCATATGATAGAGTTGCTATTAAGGATCTTATTCTGGGAAGTAATGACATACGGCAAAATAAAGGAAAGTGCTGATCTTTAACAAAATACAATTTATTTTTCATACGTTAACTGATTAATTGTTCAAAATGTAAACCATTGTTTTCAATACATAGCTGGAATCAAGATCTCAAGGATCGTACTGAGGGCCTTGAGGGTCCTCCAGACGGCCATCAAGCGGTCCAAAAAGTTGGGCCGCGATGAGCTGATGGAGACTCTGGAGCGGAACCCGTGGGGGCGCCCGTACCTTATGGTAAGGGGCAAATTACGCCCTAAGGCGCCCCCACTGACTCAGAGTCTCCAGCCGGAGCGGCTGGAGGAGGTCCTGGACTCCTTGTTCCCATCGAGAGCGGAGGAACACATTTCTCCGCGCATGGCTTCGTCTCAGGCGCCCAACGCGGAAGGCAGCGAGAACGACGTGCCCGTAGTCACCGAGGGTGAGTTAGGGGCGGCTGTACTGCGGCTTAAATCCCGCAGAAACACCGCCCCTGGACCCGACGGCATTCCAGGCCGAGCGTGGGTCCTGGCTCTCGAAGAGCTTGGGCCTCGACTAATTGGGCTCTTTAGCGCATGCCTCGAGAAAGGCCAGTTTCCCAAGGTCTGGAAGACAGGGAAACTGGTCTTGATTCGAAAGGCGGGGCGGCCGGCAAATTACCCCATCAGGGTACCGGCCGATCGTGTTGCTCGACGAGGTGTGCAAGCTCTTTGAGCGCATTATTGCACAACGCCTCGTCGGGCACCTCACACGCGTGGGGCCTGATCTGGCGGATAGCCAGTTTGGCTTCCGTCAGGGACGCTCCACCGTGGACGCGATCATGCGCATTAGAGGCCTGACGGAGGAAGCAGTCTCACAGGGTGAGGTGGTGGTGGCGGTGTCTCTCGACATCGCCAACGCATTCAACACCTTGCCCTGGAGCTGCGTCAGGGAGGCGCTTATCCATCATGGAGTGCCTCCCTACCTCCGTCGAATTGTCGGGGCTTATCTCTCCGAGAGAGCCATAACTTACCCGAGCTGGCTAGGGCCGGGTCGGCGAGATGTGTCGTGCGGTGTTCCACAGGGATCGGTTTTAGGGCCGCTCCTGTGGAACATCGGTTACGACTGGGTGCTGCGTGGTCCGTTGCTCAGAGGGGTCGGCGTAACATGTTACGCCGACGACACCCTCGTTACGGCGCGGGGAGCAACGCACCGTGCCGCAGCACTTAAGGCCACGGCAGGGGTTGCTCAGGTCGTGGGTCGGATTCGGCGGCTGGGTCTTGAGGTCGCCCTTCACAAATCCGAGGCTCTGTGCTTCCACGGACCTCGGATGGGGCCACCTGCGGGATCCAGCCTACAGGTGGGGGGCGTCAGCATCGGCATCGAGCCCTCGATGAAGTATCTGGGGCTCGTACTCGATGGCCGGTGGAACTTCGGACATCATTTCCGAAGTTTGGTCCCAAAACTGAGGGGAGCATCGGCCGCACTCGCGCGGCTGATCAGGGGACCCAACGCTCCCTACAGGAGACTGTACCTTGGGATCGTGCGAAGCATGGCCCTGTACGGGGCTCCCGTATGGGCGGAGACCCTGACGGCCAGCAATGTGGCTAGACTGATGAGCCCGCATCGGCCGTCAGGGTGATAAGAGGATACCGCACGATCTCCGGTGAGGCGGCATGTCTCCTAGCCGGGACCCCTCCATGGGACCTGGAAGCGAGAGCCCTTGCGTCACTGTTCAGATGGCGCAAGGAGGCGCTGGAGCGGGGCCAAAGGCCTGCGTCTCGAGAAATCGAGGCCCAGCGGACCCTGCTCCACCAGGTAACCCTGGAGACATGGAAGATGCGACTTGAGCAACCAAAGGGGGGATTCGCCACAATCGCGGCCGTCAGACCGGTCATGGACGAGTGGCTGGAGAGAAGACACGGTGCTCTCTCCTACCGGTTGACACAGATGCTTGCCGGGCACGGTAGCTTCGGTAGGTATCTGTGGCGAAAACACCGGGAAACCACGGCCGAATGTCAGCACTGCGAGGACCGCAGCGATGACACAGCGCTCCACACGCTGGTGGAGTGCACGGCGTGGGCACAACAGCGACAGGTCCTCGTAGTGGGTCGGGGCGTGGACACTCTCTCGCTTGAGGCCATGGTGCGAGCCATGCTCTCCAGCGGGAGTAAGTGGGACTGCGCCGCCTCTTTCTGCGAGCAGGTCATGCTCGCGAAGGAGGCGGCGGGCCGGGTGCGGGAGAGAACTCTCCCACCCGAGTTCCGCAGTCGGCGCCCTGGGCGCCGCCGACGTGTCTTCGCCGAGGACTATCGGCCTCCATGACCGGGGGTCTGAGGACGGTGAGAGGGCCGCTCACCGTCCTTACAGAAGCAGGCCCATGACGGCAGCGTGACGTGAGCACTCACGCACGCCCCCCCTTAGAAGCGGGGTCACACCCGAAATCCCCCATAAACGCGGGATTGCACCCGAACCACCCCCTGGGCGAGGCCGCATTGGCGGCCGTAGGTCTGTTGGGAGTCACGGGACATCCTTCCTGAGGGCTTACCCGGGGATCTCAACCATAGGCTGTTGGGCGTTACGTGAGGTTTTTTAGTCGGTAAGAGTCCGGCATAGCATCCTACGAGGATTTTCCCTCACGTAAAAAAAAAAAAAAAAAAAAAAAAAGGATCGTACTGCATAAAATATAATTAATTCTGTTTAGAATATTCTCCAAAGGATGATTCTGAGCATGACACGGAATAGTTGCGATCTATTCTGGGATTTCGAACGAAACAAATTATGATACAAAATTTAGGTACATGGAATATGAATTCTATTAAAATTCCAAACTCTCCTTAAATTTGCCGTATATCATTACTTCGCAGAATTTGATCCTTATCAGTGACACTATCGTATGGTGTAATAATAAAGGGTGTGTTTTTTTTTTCAAAATCAATGGGTTCGATTCCCAGCTAGGATTATTGGTTTTTCCAAAACATTTAAAAAAAAATTTCAACATTCGACATTTTAAAAAAAAAATCAAATTTCAAGAAGGTTTCTTAGAACTGCACAGCGAGCGCGCTGAATTATCAGAATCAAGCGAATTATTCCGGGTTCTTGAAGAGTACGTGTGCAGACGATATGCTCTAAAAACTAAAAATGACGTAAACAAAGGACGGTATGAGTTATTTCAAAAAGGGTACAAATGCAGCAACCAAGAAGAGAAAATTGTCAAGAAAAAAGTTGTCGGATACGATCCCTCAGTTCTGCCACCAACGAAACAAGAGCTGTTGCAGCAGATGAAGCGCACATCATACATTTGCAGCATTTGGTGTAAAGCATACATGCGCAGCCCCTCGGATAAAAATCCGGAAAATTGCGGATGGGCATTAATTGTTGGAAAGTACCATTATTATTGGTTTGATGGTCCGCACAGTCCATCTCTGGGAGAGTTGACTGCTGAAGTTCAAGGTATTTTATTGACGCTATGCAGAGACGTGCTATTTTTATTTATTTTTATTTTATTCTTTCAGAAAAACTTACAGCTAAAATACAGAGTACTGTAATTTGTTAATTTTCCGGAATATTTTGTTACAGAATCAGATGACATTTCTTCTGATGACGAGGAAGATGAAGACGACACAGAAGCATCGGATGAAGCGTCGACATCGGAATTCGACGACGATAATTTTTTTTATTCTTCTGTTTCTATATGTTTTTATTTATTTTAATAATTGTATTTTTTTATTTTCATTTTTTCATTTTTGAAAAATGTTTTGTTTAAAAATGTATTGATCAAGCTTGCGAATACATGTCTCCAAGCACCAAAATAACAGCAACGAAATAATGTCATATATTTTTTATTTTCTTGTAGGACTAGCGATACATACCCATTTTTTTGTAGGATACTGTTTGATTTAGGCAAAGGATGCCTTAACTCATGATGTGTTTTTTTTTGTCCTACGGTTATTAATGAAAAAAACATTACCATAGAATTGACAACTTCGAAGTGTCGGACTGAGAAATCCTACCACTAAATTTGTAGGACTAAACGGTCATTCCATTCTAACAATATTTACAAAGGTGCATACAAAAAATCTGCTTGTTATTAATTATTTTTATGGCCCCGTCGTTTCAACATATTCGGAGTGGAGGACGCTCTCAAACAAACCATCCGTTTTGTAGGACAATTATTCCTCCCAGTTTATAATACAATTATTTAAACATTGTAATAAAAAATAAACGGTTAGTCAGACAATTTCAACACTCCATCAAATCGACATGTTTTATAGCTGCGCACTTTATTAGCTACCTCTATCGAGAATTTTCACAGAGGAAAAACTTGGGCGTCTCGTCGAACGGAAACTACTCACAAAGATTCAGCCTGTTATTAATCAATGAAAAACACAGGCGGTGGCTCCTGGACCATCTTTAAAGTTATAAAAAAAAGTCCGTTACAGCATTAAGGTTCTCTTCCAATAACTTAACAAGAGTTATTGAGTTTTAAAGTATGAGCGACACGATGGGAGTAAACTTGGTTTGCAATGGCAGCCAGTCAACTAAACGATAAAAACCAGCCAAGTGCGAGCCGGACTCGCACACGATGCGTGGGAGTAAAAGCGACGGGAAACATTACATCACTTTAACACCTCTTTCCTTCTCACTCTCATGTGACGCAAACGAAGATATTTATGTGGTTCAGCTCTAATGAATATAAGCGACGCTACGCGACTGGAATAAGCGCGACGGGGGTAAATGCAACGGGAAACATTATAATACTCGAAATATTAATACCAAACTTCTCTCTTTCTCACTCTCATGTGACGCAAACGAAGTTGCGCGGGTCAGCTAGTATATAATATTTATGTCTTTAGAAGAGTTAGGTTCGGAAGAACATAATTGTAAAACGTTTATATAAGTAGGTATATGTCTATCAGTCGTTTAGATCCCATTGCATAAGCTTATATTAGCTTAATTTGGGCTAGATGATGTTGTGTGAGAATGTACACAAATATTTAGTTAGGTAGGTACTTAATTATTGGTCCCACGTATTGCCGTGTTGAAAATGACAGGAGCAGGTTGTGCCGAACCACTGATCAAACTTTTCAAGTCGCCAATAAGGCCTTCAATTCTGCTTCACGACTGCCATTTTACTGGCAACCGGGACCAGCAGCTTAACATGCTTTTTGAAGCACGAAAACGTTTGCAAATAACTGTTACACTTGGTGGGGTGAGATGTGGTCACCCATCCAAGGTCCAGCCATAGCTAAAGCTGCTTACCGAAACTACGAGCAATTCATTATTACTATGTAGTAGGTACCTACTATTATATTATCTTTGGCATTACTCTTCTATGACTACTGTTTATTTAACGCCATTAAAAAAGCCTTGCCGTTTCAGATAATATTAACGTGACTATCAGTGGGCTATCACTAAATACTACAGAAAAGACATCGCCAGAACACGAATATGATATTATAGCTCAATATTTATATGAGCCCGGCGAAGTTACAGACTTGAACTGCGCCAAATGTGTTCTTCGTGGAACAATACGCTTACTGCATTACAACGCTAAAGGTAAGATCATTTCTTTCATTAGAAGTCCTCAAGTTGGCGGCCTTGTGATGTGCCTCTTCACGCTGCTCTTGAAGAACCCGGGATTGTAAGATGAGGGAAACACGTGTGCGGGCAGGTCGTTCCATGCTTTTATAGTTCGACAGAGGAACGATCTTTTGCAACGCTCTGTTCTGGCGAAGATTCTCTCCTCTGTGTATGAGTGGCATCTCTGCCCGGCACGCGTTGTTCGGGATCGGAAAGGGGATGGTGGGATCAGGTTGAAGAGCTCTTCAGAGCATTCACCGTAATACATTCGGTAGAAGGCAGCCAAGGACGCTATGGTTCTTCGTTGCGCTATCGGTTCGAGGCCTCCCGTCACCTCAGGACAACCAATTATTCGGATAGCACGTCTCTGCATAGCGTCAAGCGCGTCTAGTAAGTATCTCGCGGATACATCCCAAAGGTGAGAACAGTATTGACGCAGGGGCAAATTTTCGAAATCATATCCAAGTTCAGCACCATCGCAGTTAGACTGGGAAGCCGACCCCAACTGTGTTGCGAAAATGCTCGGTGGATGATGATAAGTGCCACAAATGGCCACCAATCCCAATTGAATATTGGCATTTGCCGCTTGATTTTTATTTTTTGCAGGTGCAAAAGTAGTTGAAACCGATTCATTCGTGAGGAAGCCAATAAACTATAGAACAATATTGCGTGTTGACGACAATGGAACTATGATCGACTGCGAATACATAACGCAATACTATCATTATAAATTTACTTACAGGACGATATTCAAGCTTAAAACTGAGGGTCTGACTAACAGTAAGTACCTAGCTAAGTAGGTACCTATTCTAATTTATTAGCAACTAGCTGACCCTCGGAACTTCGTTTACGTCACAGATGGAGTATAAAAAGAGGTGTATTTCTTCATCAGACTGATCAAGTAGCGCATGAAACTGCCCTGTTGGCTTAATCATAAAAGAGCTTAAAGATTAAGTATATTCTAAAACAATTCAGCCCACGCCTCCGGCGTGGACTGAATCATTTTACAATGCCCTTAATCATTAACCTCTTTTATGATTAAGCCAACATGCCAGTTTAGATTTACCCTCAAATTCGAAGGAACCGTTGAATTCTAGGTTTTGCGATAGTTGAGGTGTCTCTAATTCCTGAACTACAAAACCCTCAACACTAAAACTTATGTGAAAGAATCCTTAAAGTACTCCATTTATGACACTGAAAACATTTTTGAAATCGGACCACGCATTTAGAAGTTGCAACTAAAAAACCATTTTGTCTTTCATCCCGTCTCCCGCAGGAACCGCGCAAAACTTCGGGATTAAAAGTATCCTAGAACCTTCCTCGGACTATAAGCTCGAAATGTACCAAGTATCATTCAAATCGGTTCAGTAGTTTCGGCGTGATACTTATTCGGGATACAGACAGACAGACAGACATGAAAATTTTAAATTACATTTTCGGCTTCAGTATCGATTAGAGAACGCCCTACACTAAAAATTTTCTAAATATCTTCCATGTACAGACTCCCGACCCTCTACAGTTTTATTATAATTTATTAGCAATTATTGTTAAAAAATTACAGTGAGACAGACAGACAGACAGACAGACAGACAGACATGAAAATTTTAAATTACATTTTCGGCTTCAGTATCGATTAGAGAACGCCCTACACTAAAAATTTTCTAAATATCTTCCATGTACAGACTCCCGACCCTCTACAGTTTTATTATAATTTATTAGCAATTATTGTTAAAAAATTACAGTGAAACATAATTATTACATAAATATTTACATTAATATTTATAGAGTCCCCACCCAAGGGCTGACAGTTTCCTCTCTCAGCGAATAGGTACCTATTGCTATTCAAAGGGGGAATGCTGCTAGTTTTTTGGGCACAATGCCACGGGGGCCTTATTTAGGTTTAGTTTAGATATTAATATTTAATATACAAATACAAATTAAATTCAACCATAGCAGCAAATTCAGACGTATAGAACGATAGTTCTTATAGAGCCGCTCTCAAACTGTCGCTCGGCGGGCGGCGGCGTGGCGTTTATCTGTCTCTTACCCGAAGTGGGAGAACAATCAACCAATCCTTAAGAACTGTACTTCTGAATTCCTTAGGGTGGTAGACTATTTCTGGCAGACAATTTTTTATTCTACTAAAATTGCAAACATTTTTATGGCCCAGCTATTGTGACTGTGGTCAACGCAGCCTATAATGAACGTTTGCAACACCAGAGGCGATATACTCGTGCTGCCGACCCTGTAAGAACTATATAGGTAGGTTAGCCCTTTTTAAAAACACCATACTGTAGGTGTATGGGAAAACTGAGGCAGGGAGATCATTCCACAATCAACTTACCTTAATCAAAGATAATATAATAGTATTAGGTACAGATCGGCAACTCCCTGCCTCCCGCTGAGCAAGTTTCCCCATCCCTCCACCAAAGTTGATGTGTCTATTGCCGTGACAGTACTTGAGAGAGTGTAACTGCGTTGCATTACCTACGTACTTTGTGCTATTGCTTTGGTTTAATTTGTGCTTAGCCGAGGGTAGATTAAAAAAAAACACCTACATACATGAGATTGCGTTCTGTTGCTTATTATTTTGTATTCTCCCTCTACGTTATTTTGTTTCCATAGCTAGTGTCCCTGGTAAACTCACACACACATTCAATCTTGATTCAAGCATTACATTGCACACATTACGTGTATTGTGTGGGTGAAAACCAACATTTTTGTATGGAGTTTCCGCCCTGTGCCTTAATATAAACATCGATTTGTCATAAAAGTTACCTATTTTATTTCAGGAACCCTGGATGTTACTGTAGACAATTTAAAACTTGTACCTCTAAGTAATGGTTTTGAAGAGTATTATCGATACAAGTTCTTTGAAGGAGAACAGTTGAGAGTGAGTTGTGAGAAGAAGAGAGATATACCCGGCAATGTGCAATTTGTAGCTGATGACAGGGAGCTACTGGGATATGGATTTTGTGAAGGTATTTGTAATAAATTAGTGGGTAGTAGAAAATAATGAAGGTGAAACTGTGCAGTACATTGTATAGCAACCCGTTAGAAAGTTTGTATTGTAACATCTTGCAACCCTATGCAATGCAGCATAGGGTTGCAAGATGTTAAAATACACTGGGCAAGTGCGAGTCGGACACTCAAGTCGTACACGGAGGGCTCCGTACAAAAAAAAAACGGCAGAAAATAACGTTCGTTGTATGGGAGGAGCCCCCCTAAATGTATTTTTATTTTTCTGATTTTAGTATTTGTTATAAAAGCGGCAACACAAATGCATTATCTGTGAAAATTTAAGCTCTCTAGCTATCAGGATTTCTGAGATACAGCCGCATGACAGACGAATTGCGAAGTCACAATCGGGCCCCGATTTTACTATTTGAGATGGCACGAAAAAAATACTTTTAAAATGTCACTTTCAGAGACAGAAGGTTACAAGCCTAATAAAATGAATGTCTGGAAGCGGACGTTGCAATTAAATACAGATTTTCAACAGCAGAAGTACTTAAAATGCAACGTAAGCGATAATGAGTTGCCTCAAACAACAGCCCCGGATCTAGGGGGGGGGCAAGCCGGGGCCCGTGCCCCGGGCGGCAAAATCAGGGGGGCGGCAAATCAGAGGGCGACAAATTAAAACTTTTCAGACAAATGGACAAATCATCAATTAATAACCTTGACGATAGTAGATTACCTACCTAATAATAAACACTTCAACTTATTCAACTTCTTTCACAAGAATTAATTATGGTACCTATTTGTTCAGATTATATCAGAAATTAACAATTCCAAGTTGCATGCACCACTTCTTTACAAACTTGCAGCATGTTGTGGGGGCGGCCAACGGCCAACGCAGGGGCGGCCACAGTAATTAATATTCAGATTTTTGCATCGTACGTCAACGGATACCGTTATAAAGTTTTCTTTGATTATTTTCTTTTTGTCTTTTAAAATAAAACAATGCTAGGTAATTTTTGCATACCAAAAAATTGAGGATTAGGCACTTTTGCGCTGACCTCAATCCGCTGGATGGCCAGTTTCTTGAACGGGTGACGTTTATCTACTAGTCCCCTCTGCTGGTCAGGTTCCCTGCTTTCTGCAGTTTAATTCAAGAGTACCACAGGGATCTGAGTTGTCCAAAACTATTTCTTCGGCATATTATCCCTTGGGTGCACTCATTGTTGTGCAGACGACAAGTACTCTACAGGAGAGTCAATCTGTCCGCCTAACGGAGTAGCGGCCCGACCTGGAGGAAAAGAGGCGGCAGCTCGTAGCGTTTCTCGACCGGGTCTGACCGCATTTTCCAATGGGATTTAGAAAACATGGTAGATTTAAATGCCAGGAAATAATGGCGTGTGCCTTATAGTATAAATAGAAGATACCTTAATTTGTACTCTAAGGCGTGTGCGTTTACAGCTGAAAGATCTCCTTTCCGTTCTCCACCCTTTCTTCACAATGCGATAATGCTAGTAAAGGAATATCTAGACATCCTCCAACCGTTCAGAGGCGGGCGGTCCGACGTAGAAGAAAAGAGGCGGCATTTCGTGGCGGATCTCGACCGGGCCTGACCGCATTTCCCAATTTTATTTAGAAAACCTAGTAGATTAACAGTGGGCGCACACTAGGCGTCTTGTCGCGGCGACAAGCTGCGGGCGCCAAATTACATACATTTTGTTCTAAGCTCCGCACACTAGGCGACATGTCGCCGAGACTCCGCGACAAGCAAGGGGAGTCGCCGCATCTGTCGCGCTATTGTCGCGGCGACACGGCGACAGTCGCCGAGCGACAACTTTTTGTACGACGTCTAGTGTGCGCCTGCTTTGGGCGTCAAGTCGCCCGTTGTTTGTCGCCGCGGCTGTTGCCTAGTGTGCGCCCACTGTAAAATGCCAGGAAACACAGGAATGTGTGTTTACAGCTGAAAGATCCCATTTACTTCTCTCTCTCTTCAGAAGGAGATAAGCAACGGCAACCTCTTCTACCGGTTGTCGCAGATGATTACTGGGCACGGGATCTTCTGTGTGACAAATACACCGGGAAACCACAGCTGAGTGGCAGCACTGCGAGGAACGCAGCCAGGACACAGCGGTGCACACATTGGAGGAGTGCACAATGTGAGCGCATCAGCGCCAAGTCCTATTAGCAGGTCTGGTCGTGGACATTCTCTCGCTGGAGATCATTGTGGCCATGATCTCCAGTGGGAGTAAGTGGGATGTCGCCTCGACTTTCTGCGGGCAGTTCATGTTTGTGAGTGGCGTGGCGACGAGTATCGGGGAGGAATCGTGAAACTGGAGATAACTGTGGCGCCCGCGCCGCAGCCTTATATTCGCCCAAGACTCTCAGTCTCCATGACCGGGGGCCTGAGGACGGAGAGGGTATGCTCATCTTCTTAACAGAAGTCCAAGCCCGGAACGCCCCAAGAAGCGGGATAACACCTGATCAACCCCCGAAGATGCGGGATAGGACCTTAACCCCCTAGGTAAGGTTGCAATTGTAGCCAAAGTCTGTTGGGAATACTGGGAGATCTTTCCGAGGGCTTAACCGGGGCCCCAGACCGTAGTGGTAGGATTTGTGTGCTTTCAGTCGGTAAGAGTTCGGTATAGCATCCATGACGGATTTCCATACGTATCTAAAAAACCCTCTCTTCAGAATGCGATATTACTACTGAAGGGCTATCTAGACATTCTCGACCTACGGGCCTAAAAAGGCAACATTGTATATTTCATAATATGAAACATAAAATTCATATAACTTGAAATACAGAACATACAAAGCATTCCAATCATTTTACGTTTCATAATATGAAACATACAATGTTGCCTTTTTAGGCCCTCTAGACTCCGAATTCATCTCTCGCGGAAAATAGGAGCTCTAAATACAAAAGGTGATGATTACGCCACCATAGAGGTGTCTGTTGTACCAGGCGCAGATTTGTACCTTCGCTAATACTACTCTTAACTTTGAACTGAGAAACCTAAAAAAATAGGGGGGGGGGGGGGGCGGCATTTTCACATTTTGCCCCGCCTAAAAAAATCTCTAGATCCGGGGCTGGTCAAACAGTTAATATATTGCTGGTTTCTGAAGCAAAAGGTTAGTAAATTATTCGTTTTTTGTACCCGTGAATACCCCGAGGGACTCCACCTCAACTCATAATTGATTTTTTGTTTGTATCGAATAGGCTCCGAAACTACTGAACCGATTTGAAAAATCTTTCACCATTGGAAAGCTACACTATCCACAGGTGACATCCTACTTCCTACTTCCTACTAATATTATAAATGTGAAAGTTTGTGAAGATGTTTGGATGTTAAGATGTTTGGATGTTTGTTACTCAATCACGCTCTAACAGCTAAAAGGTTTGGGCTGAAATTTGGCATAGAGATAGCTTATGGTCTGGAATAACACATAGTCTACTTTTCATCCAGGGATTATGTTCCCACGGGAAGCGGGAACGGGTAACGAATTTCACGCGGGCGAAGCCGCGAGCGTCAACTAGTAGACTATATTTTCCTCCTGTATTCCCACGGAAACGGGAACTACGTGACGTCCGCTAGTCGTGAGATCAATCAATATAAATAGTAGGTAAATTTATTATCAACTGGCACCACAGCCCACACTGCGTGAGAGGTTGCGCTATAAAAGTCTTGAGCATGCTTCGTGTAAAGTTGAAAATCGTGTCAACTTAATTTTGCCATTGTAGTTGACCTAATTATACCACTCTGGTTAAACAGGACTTGTTTCAAGTTCTTTGCTATGACCCAGCTCGAATGTCAGGAAATGCGCCACATCAATGATATTGTGTGATTATTAAGGCGTAAAACAGACGACGGGGCGGGCCGGGCCGGTCAATTTCGCCGCGAACGATAGCGCTAAAGGAATCCTATACTACCAACGCACACGAAGGGCAAAAAGACCGCGCCGCCGCTGTCCGCCGGGCACTGGCGGCGCGGCATGTCCGTGGCTCGCCGCCATGAATCACACAAACCAGTTTGTATGAAGTAACGCAGACGGGGCGGCGCGGGGCGGCGCGGGCCGGACAGGCTCAGTCCTCGCCGCACGTTTTCTAGTGATGGACGCCTTCGACGTCGAAAATTTAATTTCTCAAGTCGAAAAAAGATCGCCGATTTATAATACGGCATTAAAAGAATATCACGATGTAAATGAAAAGAGGAAGCTATGGAACCAAATATGCCAGGCAATATATACGCCTGCAGTATGGGATGAGTTGTCATCGAGTACCCAGTACTCCCTATTAGTCCATTGAAATGTTACAATTTAAGGACCGAATATTGCATTTGTTAGAGGACGCAATTTTATTTTTGGAACATGTGTGGGGGGTCAATAGAAGCTTAACCTCAAGTTTGTGGGGTTGCCACCCTTGTCCCCCGGCCGCAATCTTAAAAAGGGGTGAAAACACTTTTTCCTCAATATCTCGGAAACTATGAGTCTTACAAAAAAATTGTGAAAACTTAATTTGTAGCAAATTGTTTTGCCTACAAATATGTCAAACAAATTTTTGTCCTAAATTAAAAATTATAAACAAAAAATTGAAAATAAAATTATAAAAAATTTCTTTTTTGCTCTGTGGCATTTTTTTTTTAATTTCTCTTTAAAGATCATCTACAAGATTAGTCTGAGGTATTATTTTTGTAAAATGTATAAAAATAGTTAAAGAGCAAAAAAGATTTTTTTTTAAAAAAATTCAATTTTTTTTGTTAAGTTATATACACATTTGTAGGCAACACAATATGCTACAAATTATGCTTCTACAATTTTTTTGTAAGACTCATAGTTTCCGAAATGTTGCGAAAAAAGTGTTTTTTTCCCCACTCTTTTCAAGATGGCGGCCGGGGGACAAGGGTGGCGACCCCACAAACTTAAGGTTAAGCTTCTATTGACCCCCCACATATGTCCCGAAAATAAAATTGCGTCCTCTAATAAATGCAAAGCTCATCTAACATTTCAATGGACTAGTTAAATTACGATTGCGTCTCTTTCTTTTTTTGTACATTAAATAAGCAACGACTCGAATTCTCTGGGTATCCATTTTCACTAACGCGCTCTTCACTAGAACGAACGTAGTGAACTAACTGCCCGCCCGTCGCCGTCGTGTGCGTTGCGTTCGCGGGGCGGGCAGTCGCGGGCATAGGCGGACAGACGCGGTCTTTATTACGTCGCGGGCAAAAAGCCCGGCCCGCCCCGTCGTCTGTCTAGCGCCACTGGATGGAGAAGCCTGGAAATGACCTGTTCTGCTGGATTCTCAAAAAATTGTTAAAATGCATAGTTTTTAGATTCATATTGTAAATAGAGCACTAAAAAGAATAACCCGCTGAGTTTCTTGCCAGTTCTTCTCAGGTGGGTCGCGTTGTGAACTGGTGGTAGAATTTTTGATTTATATTCTGGACGTTTTACAAGTGCATCTGTAGGTATATGCCTATGTGAAATAAAAAATATTTTTGGGCCGCATCACACCCATTCTGAGACTCTGGAGGGTAGTTACTATTCTTCATCCAAACCGGAGTTTTATTGCCAGGTTCTTTTTTCTCCAGCTTACCTATTACGTTGCGAATCTGGCAGTAAATGTAAATGTAGAAAGCAATAATTTGAACGTTCATAAGCGTTACATTGTGACCTATATGAATAAAGATTTTTTAATTTTTCAAACATTATTGTCTGCTCACCACTCGTCCCCACACATCACACAATACGGCTCACCACCTATTACGTGGGACAAATTATAAAAGGTGAAATGTGGGCATATAATATGCCTCTGCCTACCCCTTCGGGGATGTAGGCGTGACCATATGTATGTATGTATGTCTGAAATGATATGAAACGACTTCTGAAAACGATATGCAACAACTACAGATGAGACGTTAAAAAAAAATTGATACGTTACTAACACTGAAAAATGTCAAAAAAAAGTCAAGCAATTGCCTTACTTTTTGTACCATGGATAATTTCATAGAATTTTTTTTGAAATGTATAAAACGTCTGCTGTTTTTGAAAGCCGTGATGTTCGTGCATGACGTGTCTAATATAATACTTCGTTGACTTCCGATAATTTCTTGAATAAGAATCAACACGAATTTTTTCATAATTTTTTTCAAAAAGTTATATCCATTTTGTTTTGCTGATGTTTTAATTTTCTTTTTCAGATGTCTATATTTTAGGGTTGCCAATGAATGATATGATTAGCCAGTATACTAAAAACGAAACCACTTGGATTCTTAACTATAACTACATTGAGGGTCAGTTATATGACCTCACATGTGTTTCCAACATTGAGGGTCACCTTCGATGGATTTTTGGAAGTATGTACATTTTATAGCTTGATAAAAATAGCATACTATCAGTCGAGGCACTGTGTGTGCATATAGCAACCACTTAGAAAGAACCACCAATCAGAATCCGTTGCCAATAAACGTCAATAAAAACGACCAATCAAATTGTATTACGTCATACATTGACAGATAATGTGACGTTATTGACAGCATTTCGACAATGTAGCCAGCGTGCAAAATATTAGTTTAGTTTCTTGACTTTTTTGTCAAGCTATAGGTCATTATGGTTCACAGATAAGCAAAGTATCTATACTAATATTATAAAGAGAAAAGATTTGTTTTTTTGTTTGTAACGAATAGGCTCCGAAACTACTGGACCGATTTGCAAATTCTTTCACTGTTGGGAAGCTACACTCTTTGCGGTGAACATAGGCTATATTTTATTCCCGTATTCCCACGGGAACGGGAACTACGCGGGTGAAACTGCGTGACGTCCGCTAGTTATATAATAAAGTGAAAAAAGACAACAACTAAACCCGCAACCTTTGCCTAAACCAGGGCAATGCCCGTTATCCAATTGAGTTGAAGAAATTGTCCCATCTGGGACAAGTTGTCTTTTTTCACTTTATCTATACTACTTTTACACTTTATATTATAAAGATTTGATTGTTTGTTTGTTTGCATCGAATAGGTTCCGAAACTACTGAACCGATTTGAAAAAATCTTTTACTGTTGGAAAGACACACTCTTCCCGGGGAACATAGGCTATTTTTTTATTCCCGTCTTCCCACGGGAACGTTAGTTATGCGAGTGAAACCGCGTGACGTCTTTAATTAATAAACTATTATGAAAAAGTTAGCTTAGTAATTGCTTTAAAATATTTCATCTGAAGTTGATCAATTATCGTGTAGGGAAGCCTTCTAAATACCATTTATTTCACAGACAGCACAGAGGAATCATTGAACAAAACTAAGAGTATCAGCCACACTGTTCGCCTTCCATCAGAGCAAGAAGCTATATCCATCACTTGTGAAGCTGTAGAGAGTGAATTTTATACTACAAGAGCGATCGTCAATTTCGTCAGAGATCATCGTCCTTTGAATCCTACAAGCACTGCTGGAGATGGTAGATATTTTGATGTGAAACTTTTATAATCGACGGTAAGCGCTCGTGGCCCCCCGTTCTGTGTTCCGGAAAAGACCTTCGATTTGAAGCGCTCGTGGCCCCACGGACTCAGTGTTCTGTAAACGATCACTGCAGTAAGCAACATTTACTATGGCCGGACATGGATGGGTGACCACCACGTGGACCACTTTGTGACATTTATTTACGAGCGTTTCCGTGCTTCGGACGGCACGATAAGCCGTTGGTCCCGGTTGTCGGTAAAATGACAGTCGTTAAGCCAAGTTGAAGGCCTTATGGGCGGCTTGAAAAATTTCAACTGTGGGTCGTCACAACCTGCGCCTGGGTCGGCAGCGCGTGTGTAGCGCCTCTGGTGTTGCAAACGTCTATAGGCTACGGTTACCAACCTTCCGGTGGGCCGTAAGCTTGTCTGCCACCTAAGTAGTATAAAAATAAAAAAAAGACCACTGCAGTAAACAACTTTCACTATGGCCGGTCCTTGGATGGGTGACCACCACGTTACCGCACAATTTCAAGAGAAAGCAGTCACAACTTTCGCCTGTTCAATTCAACATGGCGATAGGGCTTGCCAACTATTATGTGGGACAAATTGTAAAACGGTGAAATGGGGATATAAATGCATATCCCTTCGGGGATGAAGGCGTGTCCGTATGTATGGGTCTATGTGGTATATACAGGGTGGAATTTAAGGACGGTAGTTGGAGGGAAAGTACCCTTAATATTGATAATGGCAAGTTTTGCTGAAAGGAAACATTCCTTTATTTTCAAAAGTAAGTAAAACTGTATTCTAAGATTTTTGAAAAAATCACGTGCTTGAGCCGGGAATCGAACCTGGGACATATGAAAAAAGAACCATCCTGTATTTTATGATACCAACCGCAACAGTCTTTAATAAGGATCAATTTCTTGTAGGCAACATAGTGTCTTAAAATAAAGGAAGATCAAGTAAAATACGTTTTTATTGGAAAGCTTACGCACTATCTGAAGAAAAAAAACAGTGTGATTAAGAAACTCCTATTTTTTTTGGTGTTGGTTGGTTAAGTGACCAGAACGAATATTCCCATTCACAGAAACTAGAACATTTTTTTTCCAACTGCAAAAAAAAGGAGAAGAATCCCAATAACACTGTTTTTTTTCTTCAGATAGTGAGTAAGCTTTACAATAAAAACATATTTTACTAGGTCTTCCTTTAATTTTAAATACTATGTTGTTTAAAAGAAATTGTTCCTTACTAAAGACTCTTTCGGTTGGTATCATAAAATACAGGATGGTTTTTTCTCACATCTCTAGGTTCAATTCCCGGCTCAAGCAGGTGATTTTTCAAAAATCTTTAAATGCAGTTTTGCTTACTTTTGAAAATAAAGGAATGTTTCCTTTCAGCAAAACTTGCCATTATCAATATTAAGGGTACTTTACCTCCAACTACCGTCTTTAAATTCCACCCTGTATAGGTAGCCGAGGGTATAAGTCCCAATAACCCACTCTTTGTACGCATCGCCACCAGTGGCGACGCAAACGAAAAAAGTGAACAGAATTTGAATTGAGAACATCTTGGATCTGATGATTCTGATTACGATGTGGTAATCGTTATATTCATTTTGATGTGATATATAAATCGATGAACACCGGCCAGACGCATAAAAAGACTCACGTTCCGCCTGCGCCGAGCGTGCAAGCGAGAGCGGGGAACAAGCGACAGAGACGCTCGATCGACCTAAGCGTTCGGCTTGTGGCGCATCTATCTCTCTTCCACTCCATCGGAGTTTATATTTTCTTATGACGTTATCACGTAAAATTATCGTATTTTAAAATGATATTTTTCGACGATCTGCGATTCTAGTAACAATAAAATTTGTTCCAGAAATGTCAGTTCACTCAACAGATTTGGACATAATTCTAATAGTCAGCTATTCTGTGGGTATTCTTGTCAGCGGCTGCGCAATATGCATGACTATTTTTATTTGTCGTAAGAAGAAGGTTGCTAGCGCCAGACAGGTAGGAACGATCTTTACCTAGTAATTGTAATATTGTCTATGGTTTCAATTGCGAGTTTGGCGCCAAATTTTAAGAAAAGCGGACGTCATTCAGGCGTACCTATACTTTTTAAAACCTGGTGCATTTGCGAGTAGGTACCTATGTAGGTGTGAAAATGTTGGAATCCTAAATAGAAGCATAGAGAATTTAATAGTATTAAAAGCACCGCACGTTGATATTGCGCTTGGCGGCCATATTGGTGACCACTTGGTGACGTATGTCCGTCGAGCAGTCAGTACTAAAAAAAAATTACCGTACGCAGCTTCGCTAGGCCAGCGCGCGCTCGCGCTACGTCACTTAGCTGTCATTATGACAAGGTTCCAGCGCATTACCAACTTGCGGGGCTTATACATACAGATCGGAAACTCCCTGTCGCGCCACAGCTGCCAGTAGAGTTGACGTGCGCGTTGACGTCCAATTTGCTTACATTTTATTGATCACACGCACACATTCAAGCTGGAGTTTCCGCCCTGTGATAGAAGTTAGACAAGTGTTGGGAAATGATAAAACGCGACTTTTTTGTTTTTGAAGTAAAACTCCAGATTTTTTTTTCTGACGGAAGTAACGCGCGTAAAAAACTATTCGAATTTTGAATAGCGGAAACTACAGACTATGTGTAGTTTCCTCTATTCAAAATTCGAATCAATGATATTAATATAACATTTGAATAATCTTTGTAAAACACTCGAATAATAAATATAATTAAATTATAATATGATATTTATTATTTTAGTTATAATTTAATCATTTTAGTGATATATGCCGTCAATGGCAAAGAAGTTTTACTTCAATCGCGCGTAAAGGTTACACGCACACCGATTTTTATTCTACCAATCCCACAGATTCTTTCAGTAAGGTCTCCATCTCCACACTTTACTGGAGTATTCCTTTGAAGAAACTTGGATATGAATATGCTGCTAGTTTGCAAGAATCTCTTATACATGAGAAAGATCAATATTTTAGATTAAAAATTACTCGATAAATTGTAAATTTAAAAACTAAAACTCTTAAAGTAGGTTATACCTACCTTTCTTTTTTTTTCTTTTATATAAATATTCTCGGACACTTCACACAACGCTATCTGATCCCAAAGTAAGCTAGGAATAACCTGCTTGTGTTATGGGTATCAGACCACGGATATTAATACTTATATACTTTTAAATACATACATATTATACATAGAAACACCCAGACTCTTGAGACAAACATTTATGGGTCACACAAATATTTGCCTCCAGTGGGAATCGAACCCACGACCTCCAGCGCCGCAGGCGGTATCACTACCGACTACGCCACAGAGGCAGTCCTATATTTAAAACTAACCCATATTATTACATTTCCAGGGCACACATCTAACGAACGAACAATTACGTCCTTTGCCTGAAGTGCCAAGGTTGCAGACCAACGACTATAACTATGCTTATTCCACGTGTGGTTACGAAGAAATCGTCCCCAAACCCAGTCCACCACCCAATAGTGGTGATACACAGAATACTGCCTATTATTGGGCTTACCAGTAACATTAGAGCATATCTACCTACCTTTTTTGATGTGTAAAAATCCGGCTGTTGCAATAGAATGAGCTGTTTTCTCATTTCGATAAATGACTGTCAAAAAAATCAGCCTGTATATCAAATAGATCTTCATTTGTTTTGTTGACTTTAATTTGTTTTACAGATATTAATTTGTTTTGTCGATCTTGATTTGTTTTGCTTCATTTAATTTTGTTTTGTCGGTCTTAATTTGTTTAAAAAAAAGCATATACAGAATGTAGATAAAAAATAATGGAACCACGAGAAACAGTTTTCCCTCGTGTGAAGTGAAAATTGACAGACAGTCAGTGACAAATTTCAAATTGAATTCTGCCCTCAAAATTTTTTTTTATCAATATTAATGCTTTTTTTATACCGTCGCGTCCGGCCGTCTCAGAAAACCAGCGCTGTATGCATGAATTACATGCAGACAGCATTATGCTGAGAGGCGGCTGTTATTCCACAATGTGTGGCAATAAAATAGAATGTTTTAGTTTATAAGGATTCGTATATTGTTAACTAGCTAATGCGCGCGGCTTCGCCCGCGTGAAATTTGGGTCCCGTTCCCGCTTCCCATGGGAACATTTTCCCGGGATAAAAAGTAGCCTATGTGTTATTCCGCACAATATTCTACCCCGGTACTAAATTTCAGCCAGATCCATTCAGCCGTTAGAGCGTGATTGAGTAACAAACATCCAAACATCTAAACATCCAAACATCTTCACAAACTTTCACATTTATAATATTAGTAGGAAGTAGGATTATTATTACTGTTGTAGATATTCTGTTTATCGGTGTGGAGTAAACTATTTTTCTTTCTTTCTTTCTCATGGCACGAAATAGGGACCACGGGAAAACAGGGGAAATGATTGAACATTTTATAATACAAGCATTTTATTTATACATATTAATATGTACATAAACAATCACCATGATATACAAATATATCTATTTACAGACAACAATTCAATTGTACATCAAAATTTATACATTTCTGATAAGTATATAAAAAAGCCCTATTGGCATTTTAAAAATGTTCCACACGGCAGTAATCTATATTTATTTAAAACTAGCTGTGCCTAACGTCCTCGCCTGCCTGTGACTTACTATGAACAATATGTATAATATATACTTTACCTACATAATATTGAAAATTAACGCTTTTGCAACAATTTTTATAACTGCACCGCTCCTATTGTTCGTAGCGTGATGTTATTGCTAGAAATGTTAGCTCTGCATTGAAAGAATTTAAAAATCGATGCTGTAGCTTGTTCGTAACAAAGGAAAAAGAAAAAAAATCTGTCCTCTTCTAGTAGATATCTAAGGGGCCGTCTACATAAGACAGATAATCGCGGCGATATGATCGTCGTGGTACGTGTTTTCATAAAATTTCTCATTGCGATAATAGCGCCGTGTATGTGCCAAAACGATAATATCGTCACGATTTTCACGCTCGTGTATACGGCCCCTTAGATAGTTTATAAGATGTTTGACTGACAAAGATGTAAAAATTTAAGATTGAAATTATCGTGAATTGTAGTATTTCGGACGTAGAGATCCACTAAGAAGGTATTTCTGGAAATTCAATTTTTAGATTAATGCAATTAAGGGTAATTTTACCTTTAGAGGTGAAAAAATTATAATGGGGAATGGGTGAAGCTTTAAAGGTGGGGAATTGTACAACAGGAGTTCAAAATAAGTCATGGGCGAAGCCAGTGGACCAATGCTAGTCAAAAATATGTTATGACCTTCAACGTCCATAGATCCGTCTGTTGAGACGTGGGATTACAACCGTGTAGAACAACCTTTTGGCGCAACGTAGAGGACAGCGCGACGCTAGCGGACGATATTTTGACCGCTAGAGATAATTATAACACACGTAGTTTTATAATTTTATACCGTCAATGCGTCGTATTACACAAGGCGCGGCGCGATGCGGTACTTTTATACGCATCTGTCCGCCCGCACCGTCGTCTGCGTTGGGCCTTAGACGTTTTAAATGTTTATTTATTATATTTTACTTCAAATAACTATGTAATTCGGAAAAATAGAAACAACAATTACACTAATCACTAAAGGAACGTTTAAGTCTAATCTTAAGATAGATTTCACAAAATTTTGACAGAAAAACAATATTTTTGCAAAGTACAATTAAAAAACAAAGATTTAGTTATTTTAATAACCAGTACAGATTAACTCTAATTACCGTGATCTAATGTAAGTAATATTTAGATTTCTGCTGTAAATATTAAGTTTTACAAAAAAAACCGCTCTTCTGTCAAAAAAATGTAAAAAAAATGCATTTTTTTGAGCTATTTATTTTTTGACAAAATAATAATTTATTAGCGACATTTTGTTCAAAAGAGTACAAAAACAAGTCTTGCCTTGGAGTAGATAATAAAGGAATAGGCTTCGCTCTCTAGAGTACGAACCTCGGAAAACTGTCCTATCAATTGATTTATTTTTTAAATGAGAGAGCATAAAATCGTAGACATATATTTTTTGTTTAAATGTATACGCACACCATTATGTACGCATGCAATTTTGAATATTGATTATTCCTAAAGATATTTAACCTTATACAAAATTTACGACTTTAGTAACGATATTTATAAAAAAAAAATTTATAAATTCATTTTTTTTTGTAAAACCAGTGCCAAAAAATAAGTGTTAAAATTAAACGACAATTTTTTTTAAATTCCATTTTAAATTATCAAAGCAGAATTAATATTTTAAGTTTATTCTATATTTTGCATACACGCACACTCACCCGTATAATACAGACCAAACAGATGTTTTATCTCAATCTATTTGATACAAAGAGAAAACGAGAGGGAAGATTGCCATTAAAGTCATCTCGCTTTCTTTCTGACATGCCAATTTCTAGAAACTATGAAAAAAATATATTAAATATTTTTGTATAAAGAAACCATTTACAAATAAATAAATAATATACTCATTTTTGCGTATAAAATTATTATGACGTAATCTAAAATAGAAATACAAAAATATTACAAAAAAAAATACATCGTTTTCTATAGGTTCTCTAGTTTACGGAATATAATAGGAAGGGAAGCCCACTACACACAAAAAATAAATTCTCCCTTACTTTAGTAGCGTTCTATGATGGATTTCCACCATGTAACGCCTGCTTTTATTAGTTAATCTAGTTTACATAATCTAAGTATATGTAGGGTATATTACAATTAACCAAAATATTTAAGAAATCAGATTTTTATCATTTTTTCAATGTTAACTGCCAAAACATTAATGTCATAACTAGTCTTATATCCTAAAGTCAAAACGCTTACACACCGTCACAGTGCTTACGACTCAACGTCATAACGCTTACATTTTACCGTCAAAACGCACATTAACTGAGTCTAAGCGTAACGGCTATTAGCCAAAGACTTCTATATAAAGAGGTAGACCTGCCCTACGCACCAATTTTTGAAGCGTATAAACTGAGCTAGTTAGCGCGGTTGCGCGCAGTTCGCGCTGAAACTATGTCACTGTCGTATCTCCCACGATTTAACAACAAAATGTGTATTTTTAACGTGGAAAAGTACATAATTAACGTCTTAAAAGTGCTTAAGATTAGGTAGTTTACAAAGGAGTACTAATTTATTTGGTAAGTACGCACAATTTATGCGTAAATAATTATTTTTCATCAATTTTATGATTATTCTTAATCTTATTAACCCACCAAATTGTATAGGCCTAACTAATCTGACGCGCCCAATGCTTTTGTTGTACTTCGTATTTTGACAGCATAATACTTGCTGAATATGCCAAGCGACAGTCAAGACACGGGGATTCCCCGAATAGTTATAGTTCTTCGCAAGTATGGTTTGCAAGAAAATTTAATTTATATGTTTTACTTTTAAGGTACTTACAACGATTGTGATCGAGTCAGTCATTATAATGCCATCTTGTGTACTAAGATTTTGTAAAAATTACACATCAAAATGCAACAAATCTTGTGGAGTTACCTTTCACAGGTAATTTTTTAATAAAAATTTGTAATTAATTAATGGGATATTTTTATATACACATCTGTGTAATTTTCAGCACACCAGGTAACTCCACTAACTGAATGCATACCAGACTCTAAATGGTACAATCTTTTAACTGAATAGGTTAGGTTATGTTTGAATTTTTTTATTCAATAATAATAATCGTTTTCGGTAATATTAATCGTCGGTTTTCCTTCAAAACGTTTAGATATTATGTTTGTTGAACTATGGAATTGTTAGGTAAACTATTTTGAAAACAGTTATTCGTTCAGTAAAACAGTTGTGCAAATACCATTAAACAGTACATTTAATTTGATTTATTTGGTGTGCATAATTAGTGTTCAAGTCAGTATTTTTAGTTTAACTTTGAAATATTTTGTTCGGAAAAGGGTTCGAAAAATTCAGATATCGATTAAATATCATTAAATAGGTATGTAATCAGTTTTTTTAAGTTTACATTTAAATATATACATCATTGGTAAATTTTGCATTTTATTCCTTTATACCTACTTAAAATTTTCTGCAGTCTTCCTTTATACCTAATTAACATTTTTCTGCAATCTGTACCTGTGATACCGAATCGTAAAAGTTCGAGAGTATTCGGTGGTACTCGGCTTGTAATTGGAGTCCATACGCCTTCTCTTTTACTCTTGTTCTATTCGTATATTGCTATTGCAGTTACAATTACGTAAATATAGTTTATTTGTGAGTGTAGTTTTAGCAATGTGTGTGTATGAGGATTGCTTTTATGCTTTCGTTTCTTATAGTAGAGCGTATCTACCTCATTTTATATAGAAATCTTTGCTATTAGCTACCTAAGCGGTGTGACTAAATACGGTTGTTCAAATTTTTTTTCTCTTCGAATAATTTTATTTACGAAACAAAAATACCAATAAAGTTTATTTCTGATATAATGATGTTTTTTTAACTACTGCCTTGGGAGTCAATTTTCCTAAGTCAATATGAGATACCCTATCCTATTTGAATATAGAGATCAATGCTTATGACCCATGGTAAGCAACAATGGTAAAAGAGCCCCAATGGTCAAAATTATCATTTCTGACAGTAAGAGGCCTCCGAACCCCTTTTTGGGGGTTGCACCCTCCTGCATTGGTAGCAGTGTGTGTGTGTGTGATTGTGGGTGTGTCAATTCTGGTAATACGTGAACTGTTGCCACGTATAAAAAAGTTCCCGCTGAGAACAGCATGGCAATACCTGTAAAAAGAAAATTTTAAAGTATGTCTGCCTCGGGTGGCGCAAGAGGCGACTAAGGGAACACTTTCGCAAAAAGATCCATTGCGTAGAGAAGGAAAATTTGAAACGAAATCCGCTTGTCAGTAAAATGACAATCGTTAAGCCAAGTTGAAGGCCTTATGGGCGGCTTGAAAAATTTCTTGACCTGCGCCTGTACATTGTAACACGGCGATAGGCTCACCACCTATTTCGTGGGACATAAAACTATAAGGTGAAATGTGGGCGTATACTATGTCTCTGCCTACCCCTTCGGGGATAAAGGCGTGACTATATATGTATGTTCTGCCTCGTCGGCGTAGCTACTTGCATAAATACAAAATGGAAATTAAGGCACATCTTTTTATACTATTTAGGTGGCAGACAAGCTTACGGCCCAAATGCAGACCAGAGAGAGACCAGTTTGCAACACCAGAGGGCCTAAAAAGGCAACATTGTACGTTTCATATTATGAATCATAAAATGATTGGTATGCTTTGCATGTTCTGTATTTCAAATTATATGAATTGTATGTTTCATATTATGAAATACAATGTTGTCTTATTAGGCCCGCCGAGTTAAAATGTAGAAGCAAAAAATTCTAAGACTGTTCAGAGGGCCTAAAAAGACAACATTGTATGTTTCATATTATGAAACGTAAAATGTTTAGTATGCTTTGTTTGTTCTGTATTTAAAATTATATGAATTGTATGTTTCATAAAATGAAACATACAATGTTGCCTTTTTACACATGACTGCGCAAAATGAGTTAACATTGAAACATCCAATGTTAACTCGTTTTGAGCAGTCAGTTAAAAAGTAGCCTATGGTCCTCCTTTCACACTCTATCTCTATACAAAATTTTATCAAAATCGGTTCAGCGGTTTAGGCGTGAAAACGTAACAGACAGACAGAACTTTCGCATTTATAATATTAGTAGGGATTTCATTATGTTAATAATCTTACCTGTAGCGTTGACATCGCTAAGTGTCTGTTTACTCTCGTTGCCGATACCGAAGTATGTCAACAGCGCCAGAAGCGGGGCCGCACATGAGAAGATCAGAAGATGTTTTCTTATTCTATTTCTGTAATAGAAGGTAAATGCCTTTAACTTATGTAAACTAGATGATACTCTACGGTTAAACTAGCATTAGATCCCTTTAAAAAGAAGACTAAGTCTTGGTGTTCTGTAAACGATCACTGCGGTAAGCATCTTCTACTTTGCCTGGTCTTTTGATGGGTGAACACTTTGTCGTTTCATTTGCGAATGTATCCAATCTTCAGAAGGCGCGTTAAGTCGTTGATTCAGGTTGTCATTTTGACAGTCGTTAAACTAATTCATGGCCCGACTTGAAAATTTTCAACAGCGGGTAGTCACAATCTGTGCATGTCCATTTCAACACGACAATAGGTTTGCCAAAGGTATATTACCTTTTTTTGACAAACAAATTTTTATAAATTTTTCATAATTTAGAACAAAACTAATGGTGATGGAATAAATATAATGGTGAAATGTGGGTGTATAGTTTGCGTCTGCCTACCACTTTGAGAATACAGTGTGACGATATATGTACTTTATATCCCAGGAAAAGTACCCACGGGAATAGGGAACGGAAATAGAACGCAGGCGCCATCTAGTTTATCAATAAGCTCTCCAACTCACCTTTCCAACCCAGCATGCAACAGGAAAGTGACCAATCCGAAAGCGGCCAGCGCTTTGTGCAGCATTATTGCCAGGAACACTATCAGTTCTACATCAATGGCGGCTGATCTTCGCACTTATAGCTTTAAGATAATAAGAGCTTTGCAACTCACCTTTCCAACCCAGCATGCAGCAGGAAAGGGACCAATCCGAAAGCGGCCGGCGGTTTGTGCAGCATGATTGCCGGGAACACTGTCAGTTCTACATCAATGGCGGCTGATCTTCGCATTTATAACTTTAAGATATTAAGAGCTTTCTAACTCAAAAATAAAATAAATAAAATAAAATAAATAAAATAAAATAAAATAAAATTTATTCCCTTTGAAATTTTTAAAAAAAATATTTAGGTTTGTCAAAATTTTTGTGACTCTACCGGGGGTTCGGAAATACTACAGACTGAGAAGAACACCCCAAGAAACTCAGTCCGGTCCCTTCTCTTCTAGTATCTTAGTATCTAATACAGTTTTTTTTTATGTAGAAAGGAGCAATTCGTGTCACTGCCAGGCAGCCTTGTCTTCTAGAAAGTCTTTAATGCTATAATAAGCTTTCTGGCACAATTTAAGTTTTATTAGTTTTTTAAATTTATTAACTGACAAACCTGTTATGGCTGTCGGCAATGTATTGTACATTCGAATACAATTGCCCGAAAAGAATTGCTTATTAAAAGTACTTGACCGTAATTCGAAGCTTATATAATGAGATAGGCATATCCGTTACCCGTAGGCTTATCTTACTCATGTTTGATGACGTATTTCCGTCGACTCACCAGTAGGGGGCGCCACCTGTGAACTTATAAAGAACATGGCGTCCACTTTGTCCTCATTGGCGTTTTGATTCCCGTAGCAAAAGGTTATAGCAGGAACACCTGCTAGTGCATTTATTTTTTCTAGTTACTAGTTACATACCTAGTAAAGTTATAAAAAGTGACTTGGGATGGAGTAAGTGATTTTACAGAAATAATTATTTAACGGCTTTGCCGTTCGTTTGAATATACAGTGAATCTAAAACAAGTGACTTGTGATTGAAGTAAGTGAACCTACAGACATATTTAACGGTTTGACCGTTCGTTTAAGTCTCAGGTATGTTTTTACTTCATATTTTTACGATCACATATGAGTGTGATACGTCATAACGTGAAATAACCTATTATTTTAAAATAGCACGTAAACCTTTCGAGGTTGCAGTTTCTTTCATTTAATATCTTTAGTTACAGCTAATATCAAACTGATTTTATAGATTGTATTCATAGGTACTAATACTTTTTTTTTAGATATTATTTGCTTCGTGTATGTACAGCGTAAGTACCGCCGAATATAGAAAATATTTTCAAAATATTTTTATACCTACCCACATAAAGGCACATTAATTACTAGATGTTCCTATACATGTAAAAATATGGCCTATTATGGGTAAAATCGTAATCATCCCAAGTTTCTGAATACGTACGAGTGTGTCAAAGTAATAACTAAATGTTCACCATGAAAGTAGTACTTAAATTTTAGGTACGTAACATAATACTATTTCTTTTAGTTTGGTTTCTTGATAGAAATGAATCCTCCATCCTTAGAAAGTGAGCTAATTCCAAGTGGAGTATTTCAGAAGCGCGCTCTGAGCTCCAGTTACTGTATTAGGTACGTCAAATAGCTACAGTTCCAGATCATTTAGCTCGAACTTCAAATAAGGGCAATCGCGACGCCACGTGCATTGTCGTAAGTGGAGTAAAAGAAGCCGACTTCCACTAAACCAGATAAGGATGATGGAAATAGGTGAGTTATTTCTTATTACCTAACACTGGTCCTGACCAAGTGTAAATTTCTTCACAGATCAGAGGTTAATTTACGAGGATGATAGAAACAATCATCCTTGCTTCGTATTTTATATAGGGACAGCATTAAAAGAGATTTCGGTCAGTATAACCTAAGAGGTTGATAGACACGTTTTGGCGACAAATTGCCTTGATAAGATAATATGCTGATACCCACTATTGTAAAATCATAGTCCTGGGTTCGTCAACCTAAACAAAAACGGGGAGATCCGACAATTCGAATCCCTGCTACATTTTGAAAAAGCTGACAAGGTTCTTTCTGCCAAAAGGCTTTTGTTGCCAAAACCTTTTGTATTTTTAAACAGAATCTTTTGAAAAACTTAAGTTTCTTCGAAAATATTTATGACAAAATTGAAGACCTACTTTAATAATAGGATTTCCATAAATCTTATATCAATTTATTACAAATGGCTTGCGGCCATAGATCTGATTTCATATATTATTCTCAGAATTGTCAAAGACCCAATTCTTAAAAATGAACCTTGATAAAATATCGCCTTCAAACACATACATTTTCGAGGCTGAAACCTTTTCAACGACACGCGGGAAGGCATGCATTTTGGTCTTCGATCTCCAAAAAAGGATGACCCCGAAAAAAGTTCATCCAAATCATTACGCCAGCCTTCGAGAGGATCAGGCGTCAAGATCAGATCTCCATCGAATGGAGTCCAGATTCCATTGTACCAAGAGCCTTTTTAGGCCTGTATTACAGTTACCACTCTCGAGGGGTGTGTACAATATCCATAATAATTGGGCATACTACAGTAAATGTCCCTTCAATTAAGAAATTTCTGAGCTTTATGCTCTCAAAGAGACTGAGAAGTTTAACATCCCCTGCCCATACCAGCAAAGGGAACACTAACCAGTTACCACCCTCGAGGGGTATGTACAATATTGTGTATCTATAATAATTGGGTATACGATAGTAACCAGGCGTACGATAACATACTAAGTAACCATGCAAGGATGTCCCTTCAATTACGAAATTTCCGAGCTCGAGGCTCTCAAAGAGACGAGGAGAGGTCTAACATCCTCTGCCCACACCAGCAAAGGAAACACTAAATAATATGACCCTGTCATTCTATGTCGGTCAGTTAACTCTGTACAAAATACGTTGGTAAGGAACGAGAGTACCAAAAAGTTTTAAATTTATAAAAGGGTACCGCATTCCCTTTATCCAGAAACTCCAATCCGTCCTGCACGGTATTCGAGAGGACGCAGGTTCGAATCCTGCTCAAAACTGATAACCTTCCCACATTTAAATTTACACCGAACTCTGTTCAAGTCCCGTCCTGACAAAGTTGTAAATTTTCACTTTATGTTAAAATGCTATGGAAAACTTGACAAGGTGGAATACTAATTGCTTTAAATACTTAAGAATCCATACAACGAAAAGTTTCCTTTTTCACTGAAATGACCACATTGTGCAATGGTTCAAAAGATGAATGCTCAAGGCACTCTAAAACTAGTTCCTTTGTCACCAAGTTTGATTTCTCCACTTTTCCTAACTTCAAATAGCGATGGGTCATCCGCCCAGAATTCAGTTTTAGGACATTGTACGCCTTTGTGAAGCCAGAATAATTCTATCTTTCAGCATGTTCCGTTTACCAGATTTCCTCCAACCACGAGATTGGATGTGCAAAATACATCTCAGTTAAGCTTATTTTCATGATAAAGCTGATGTAGTTTACATTATTCTTTCTCAGAGCACATTCTTGTCTTCCGCTCGGGTAAGCCGCACCCAAAACATTTTCGTTTCTCACCATCTGGGTGCCTCGATTTCTATAGAATACATACATACATACATATAATCACGCTTGTTTCCCATCGGGGTAAGCAGAGACTATGGCTTTCCACTTGCTACGATCCTGACATACAACTTTCGCTTCTTCTACTTTCATAACTGTTTTCATACAAAATCTCATTTTGCGCATCTAAATCCTGTTACTCTTCACAAAAAGGTACAAATAGCCTTGAAAACTCTTCAAACCCAGAGATGGTTAGACAATTGGGAGAAAACAATAATAGGTTCCCAAAGAAACCTCTCATATCGTTATGCGATAGACATAGAACTACCTGAAAGTCCAATACCAAAAGAAAAGATATTAGACATAAAAGGAAGATTTATTTAATTCCAAATCAAAGAAACTTAGTTCTTTTAAAGAAAATTCAAACTTGGTGGGTCTTTTGATTTTTTACCCCTTTCGCAGTGCCTAGAGGTAGCTTTACCTCGGCGTCACATTCGGTCAATCCCCTAACCGACAACCCACTGAAGAAAATAGTAGTGCACGGAGTGGTACAAGTGGAACTCCAATAGTGGGTCCGCAATTACCGGTTCTCGTCAATTTTACAAGCTTTCCATCCGAGATGCTTTCTTACCACGGACGCGTCAGATTTCGCTTGGGAGCCCAGCTAGAAAACATTTCTCTAACAGGCTCGAGGGCCTAGAATAACAAAGATTGCACTGCATCAAAGAGAGATGTTGATAATCTTACACATGATTCGAAATCATATACCGGTACTGTGTTACAGTCTGTACTCATTCAAAGCAGTTGTAGTCCATCCCCCCAGAGGGACGAGACCAAATCAATTGCCTTGACGAACTTAACTCGTCAGCTTGCGTGTAATGGTCCGACATCAAATTGACTTCACCATACACTGCATTCCGAGCCGATACCATATGTATCAGCTCCTCCGGGTATTTTTTGTGAGCATCCTGCTTCAAACACCACTAAGGCAAGATTCCCTACAAACAATATTCCTATTATGAAATGGAGAACACTACATGATAGGCCTGTTTGTAATGTGTGGATATTACTTCCACCACCATTTTTAATACCCAAGATGCTGTCACACCTTAATCGGTCAACAGGAGTGTTTATGGCGCCGCGATGGCACAAGGTAATAATAGAGGGCAGATCTCAAAGCGAGAGCTCTGTAAGCTCCATTCGTTCTGCAGAACCTGCAAAAGAACCTAATAAACATTATTTCTTTCCTTCTAATAAACACCTCGACAGGTCTCCCACCACCTCACATAGAGAATCTGTGGAAATGTGGGGGGGGGGCGAAGAGGTAAATAACAGATATTAAATCAAAAACTTCTACTATTGAGCTCCTTGAGACCTACCTTTTAAGATGTTTTAACCGACTTGCATTTTATTCATGGTTATTATATAATACGATTCTGTTACATAAATCTGTTGTTGCTGTTCTTGATAATATAGAAACCGTTAGTCAACTTTACATAGTTCGCATGTTTTGGTTAAGCATATCTTGGTCGATCTCTTTAAAAAATGTAAAGAAAGATAAGTCACATATTCATTGATATTGGGATTGATGACTTAGTTCAATATTACTAAGTATTGATACACAGAGAACATTTTTCAGGTTTCTCGTCATAGTGATTTTATGCTTAGGTCGCCGCAACCACGATCTTACTTTGCTCGATTGTATTAACTCACGTCATAGGTACTACTTTTAGGCCCGAATTAAGAGTCCGAAACTGATCATTTTCATTTCAGACAATCTGGTTGGAAAACATTGTAAACAAAGATAACACCTACGACTAATCAATTGAATCCTTTATTGTAGATAGAAATTAGGATATCAAAGTAACCGATATGAGACTACACAGTCTAATAGTTTATTTATGACTGTTAGAGGTTCTCCAACTATTCTAGCCCCGGCACTACCCGGTCAACAGCAGCTTCTAAGAATTGGTGGTGGTGGTAAGATCAAATTAATCCTTAACAAGAGGTAATTGACGATGGATTTCAAAAATTTTTATCGTCGAGTAATAATGTCAGCTACTACCACCAATGAAATATAATAATAATTCGCAATTATTTAATCCTGTCAATAGAAGGAATACTTACTACTCCTTAAATAAGATTCCTTATTTAGTCTGTTTAAGATTACATATGAAGTTGTTCAAGATGGTAAAGATTATAAATCTAGATACCATACATACAACATTCTATAATATTATTTTCCTAAAAATAAATTAGAATCACATTGGCGTTTCCGTCACTCACCAGGCGAAAACAAACATTTCTCATTATATAAGCTTCGAATTACGGTCAAGTACTTTTAATAGCGGCGTTTTCCCTGAAAGAAAACGCATATTAAAATACTTACCTAATTCGAAGCTTACTTTTTAAATCTGCCTGGTGAATAAAAGCCAATGAGGACAAAGTGGACGCCATGTTCTTTATAAGTTCACAGGTGGCGCCCCCTACTGGTGAGTCGACGGAAATACGTCATCAAACATGAGTAAGATAAGCCTACGGGTAACGGATATGCCTATCTCATTATATAAGCTTCGAATTAGGTAAGTATTTTAATATGCGTTTTCTTTCAGGGAAAACGCCGCTATTTTATTAAGCCTAAATCTAGGTACAGCCAATTTATTCTTATTTCTTAAGTTTAGATTATGGATATCACTATTTTTAATAAATTTACTGTTATTTTTATGAGTATATAATAAGTTTTCATATATGTACTGTGAATACACAGTAAGTATGTTGATATCCTTAAACTTTTCTCTTAATGACTCCCGAATCCCCATACCATAGATAGCCCGGACCGCCCTTTTCTGCAACACAAAGATAGATTCGATGTCGGCAGCGTTACCCCATAATAGTATGCCATAGGTCATGACACTGTGGAAATAGCTAAAGTAGACAAGACGCGCTGTTCTAATGTCTGTCAGTTGTCGGATCTTTTTAACGGCATAGGCTGCAGAGCTCAGTCTGCCCGAGACTTTCTCGATATGAGGCCCCCACTGCAAGTTGGAGTCTAACTTTATGCCCAGAAAGACAGTTTCATCGACCAATTCTACTTGATCATCCCTAATCTTAATACTGGTGTTAACGAGCCTAACATTTGGCAAGGTGAATCTAATACATTTTGTTTTAGTTTCATTTAACAATACATTATTTGCGTTAAACCAGTGGACTACCCTAGAGAGGGCATTGTTTACTTCGTCAAGATCGCGTTGTCCACGTTCAACTTTAAATATTAAAGATGTGTCATCAGCAAACAAAACTACCTCGTGATCGTCTCTTATAAGGTGAGGGAGATCATTTATGTACACTAAAAATAGAAAAGGTCCCAGAATTGAACCCTGAGGCACCCCCATTGTTACAGCAGAACCATGTGACTGTTTACCATTTATAACTACTTTCTGTACTCTATCTCTTAGGTAAGAACTAATTAAATCCAAGGCCGTCCCCTGGATCCCATAATGATCAAGTTTTTGAATTAAAGTCTGATGCTGGACGCAATCGAAGGCCTTAGATAGGTCGCAGAATACACCATAAGCATCATACGACTCCTCCCAGGCCTCATACATATACTCTAATAATTTGATTCCAGCATCCGTGGTAGACCGACCGCGCGTGAACCCGAATTGTTTAGTATGGAATAGTTTATTTGTATTAAAATGATTTTGCATTTGATTAAGCATTACCTTTTCAAAGATTTTACTAAACGTGGGTAGTACAGAAATAGGACGAAAATTGGACGGATCCGAGGTGCTACCCGATTTAAACAGAGGAGTTATTTTACTAAACTTCATTAAGTCAGGAAACACACCACTATCAAATCAACACAATTATTAAATATTATTGATAATTCAGGAGCAACCATTTCAATTAACGAATTAACTAAATGTACAGAAATTCCCCAGAGGTCAGCCGTTTTCTTAATATTTAAAGATTTAAAAGTTTTTATGATAGTGTGTAAACTAATTTTACTGAATTTGAATATTTCATTACAGCAAGGAACATTTGCTTTTAACAAGGATTCTGCTATTGGGGTAGAAGAACCTAGGGTTCTGGTCAAATCTACTGGAATACGAGAAAAAAATTGTTCAAATTCGTTAGCGACTTCGGCATCTGTTGTAATTATGTTACCATTTACTTTAAGTTTAAAATTATTATCATTTGATTTTGCTTGGCCTCTTTCTGCGTTAATTATTTTCCAAGTAGATTTAACTTTGTCTACACTATTGATAATTTTATTACTTATATACTTTCTTTTGGCCGCTAAGCAGTCTGCTTTAAACTTTTTTGAATAAGTTTTAACATAATTTAGAAATTCATCTGTTCTATTAAGCTGTCTTTCTGAGTATAGTTCATACAGTTTTAATCTACTTTTATGTATATCCTCAGTGGCCCATTCACTGAAGGCTGGCCTGTCACCGATTGTGACTTCCTTAGACTTGAATATGGAGTTGAACTCATTGTAAAAGGGATCAAAAAATAACTTATACATTACATTTGGATCTAAGCCAGTGTCTAAAAATGGAAGTTTATTGCAAAGTCCAACTCGCATACGTTCCAAGCGGCCACTAGTTACTGGTCTACATAATATTTTACGTCTTTTAACTTTTTCTCTTGTGATCTTGAAAGATGCTATTTGCCCAGTATGATCTGATTTTATCTTATTTATAATACTCTTACTTTCTGGCAACATATCACTGTATATATTGTCCAGACAAGTAGCTGTTGTATCACAATATCTAGTAGGCTCTAAAAATAAGTTAGTGAGATTGTGTGATTTAAATAAATTTAAGATATCATTGGTCTGACGCGTATTTATAAGTATATTAACATTAAAATCACCGCACACTATTAGGTGTTTATTAGTTTTTCCAAGTTTAAATAGCACTTTATCCATTACTTCCTCAAACTCACAAAAGGGTGAGACTCCAGGTTTATATACGCATACTACTATGAATTGCTCCAATTCTACGCATGATATTTCAACTGTACACTCTACAGAGAGGGACACAACATCTTTCCGTTCCTTATACTTTAATTTCTTATTTAATAAAATCAACGAACCCCCCCGTGTTGTGTTGACCCTGCAGAACGCACTACCAACCCGGTGACTACTGAAACTGAACATGAGCTCATACTCCTTACGCATATGTTCTGTAAGACAAACAATTTCAATATTTTCTGAGCTCATGAACAGTTCCAATTCAAACTCTTTGACCTGCGTTAATGTTGCAATATTATAATGCACCAGGCTGATATAATTTACATTTTTTAATTTAGTTTTGTTCGGAGGACAGTTTCCGATATAGTTATGGTTTGCAATTAAATTCAACTCTATCAATTTACAATTTTGGCTAGAGGGTAATTCCTCTGTTGTCCCAGAAGTTAATTTAAATTACTTGGAACAGATTCCAAAGTCCTAAATCTACTCTGCTCAAATAAAGCAGTTTTGTCAGCCAAGTTTTTGGCTAAAGAGTAAAACGCACCTTTCCAACCCAGCATGCAGCAGGAAAGTGACCAATCCGAAAGCGGCCGGCGCTTTGTGCAGCATTATTGCCAGGAACACTATCAATTCTACATTGATAGCAGCTGATCCTCACATTTATAACATTAGTAAAATCAATAACAGCTTTCCAACTCAGCATGCAACAGGAAAGTGACCAATCCGAAAGCGGCCGGCGCTTTGTGCAGCATTATTGCCAGGAACATTATCAGTTCTACATCGACGGCGGCTGATCTTTACATTTATAAAATTAGTAAGATCAATACGAGCTTTCCAACTCAGCATGCAACAGGAAAGCGACCAATTTGAAAGCGGCCGGCGCTTTGTGCAGCATTATTGCCAGGAACACTATCAGTTCTACATTGATAGCAGCTGCTCCTCACATTTATGACATTAGTAAGATCAATAAGAGCTTTCCAACTCACCTTTCCAACCCAGCATGCAACAGGAAAGTGACCAATCCGAAAGCGGCCGGCGCTTTGTGCCTGTGCTTTATTGCCAGGAACACTATCAGTTCTACATGGGCGTGTGACGTCATGGCAGCCCTCCTCATTGTTATAACCTTAATAATATCCATAAGAGCTTTCCAACTCACCTTTCCAACCCAGCATGCAGCAGGAAAGTGACCAATCCGAAAGCGGCCGGCGCTTTGTGCAGCATTATTGCCAGGAACACTATAAGTTCTACATCGGCGTGGGATGTCGTGGCGGCCGCTCCTAAGGCTATGCCGTCGGCTGTGTGTAGAAAATATATTTTTAGTATGTTATTACATGATGGAAATAAACACTTGTATTACAAATTTAATTTTAGTTTAACACTATTATTATACAACAACAACTATATAAAAGACTAGCTGACCCTCGAAACTTCGTTTAAGTCACATAATGTGCACGAAAGGAGAGGTAATTCTTAATCAGACTCGTCAAGCACCGTGTGAAACGGCCCTGTTTGCTTAATCATAAAAGAGCTTAAAGATTAAGGCTATTCTAAAACAATTCTGTCCACGCCTTCGGCGCGGACTGAATTATTTTAAAATAGCCTTAATCATTAAGCTCTTTTATGATTAAGCCAACACGCCCGTTTAGACTCACTTTCAAAAGAAACGTTGAATTCTAGATTTACCGAAAGTTGAGATGCCCCTAATTTCTGAACTACATACCTAACCCTCAATATTGAAAATTGTGTGGAATAATGCTTAAAGTATTCCCTTTCAGACACCAAAAAAATATTTGAAATCGAACCACGCAGTGAGAAATTATAGCTAAAAACCTATTTTGCCTTTAATCCCCTCTCCTGAAGGAACCGCGCAAAATATCGGGATCAAAAGTATCTAAGGACTATAAGCTTAGATCGTACAAAGTATCATTCAAATCGGTTCAGTAGTTTCGGCGTGATACTTATTCGGGATACAGACAGACAGACAGACAGACAGACATGAAAATTTTAAATTACATTTTCGGCTTCAGTATCGATTGGAGAACGCCCTACACTTAAAATTTTCAAAATATCTTCCATGTACAGACTCCCGACCCTCTACAGTTTTATTACTTGTATAGATTAGTATGATAATATACCAATTATTACATACAAGCAACTTAGTTTGCGTCACATAAAAAAGAGAGAGAGTGAGGTGTATTTATTTGGATATTATGGTCGTCGAACCCGTCGCTAATATTGTATTATCTATTCTATTTGCTCTATATATTGTGCTATGATAAAATTGTATTGTGGTCGTGTCTATATATTTAAAAAAAAAATAGTGCAAGCAATTCTCGACCTTATGAACTCGCTTTATTTGTTTTATTAATAAATAAATAATGGGAAATAAATAAAATTCACGGACATTTTACACAACGCTATCTGATCCCAAAGTAAGCTAGGGATAACCTGATCATTTTTATCAGATCAAATCAAAGAATATTACCTAGTATAAAGTTCACCCCAAGATGAGTCTCTTTCGAGTATACAAGCCAAGATATCGTAATATCGTTCAGTGCGAGGGTCGTTCAAGCGTGCATTCCGCTAGTTTTCGCAAGAGAAAGCAGATCAATTGGAGCGATCATATCTGATTGGTTAATACACCAGACACTGGTCAAATGGTCCTCCTATACATAGTGATCCATAGGCGACGCGAAGAGCTACCAGTCTAATTCGTTGGCTCTTTGGTTCGTCGGCTTTCGTTGGCGGTTAATCAAACTGATCCACTCGTGGTTTTTGCACCACGAACTTCAGATTTCAAGCATGCACAAAGCGAGCAAATCTGCGGGTTTAAAGTCAGCCTCAGCAGACTGGTTTCCTTCCGAGAGCTTACCCGGGGCTCCCAACCGTAGGCTGTTAGGAAGGATATGTGAGTTTTTTTAGTAGGTAGGAGTCCGGCATAGCATCCATGCAGGGTTTTCTACTTATAAGTAATCCAATGGCAGTTTAGACAGGGAGTAGAGGCAGGTTTTGCTCGTAAATAGATCACCATAACCACACACATGTGGCATCTTTCAGCACGTAAAGCGAAGGAGTTGATAGGTCTATCAATGCTGGGAACCGATCTATGTGTACGAGGCTTGACCTGACTCAAGTACATCATCATAAATAGGTTGATATTTAGACAATTAGGGGGCCTTTCCAGATGTGCTATATGGATGCCTTTTGTGCGACCATTCTGGTTCGTCGGGCCACAAGTAAAGTTCTATCTATCTACCTTCACGCCAAATCCCTTGCGGGGTAGGCAGAAAGAACCGAGCGCCACACGGCACGGTCCATACACACCTCACTTGCTTCTTCAACTTTCATTTTTCTTTTCATGCATGCACGTCGGTTCCTTCGGCTCTTGACACCACCTTCAACTAACACGATTAATTTGGTCGTGGTAGGTGTGTCGTGGCCTTCCCCGACTCCTACGTCCATCCACTTTCGCGTTGTATATCTGTTTTGTCATTCTTTCATCTCCCATTCGCTCCACATGCCCGAACCATCGTAGCATGCCCTTCCTTACTTTTAGATTTCAAATGCATCTACATAGCACATCTTTGGTTGAAAGGAACCGCCGGCGCCGGCGCCGTGTGCTTAGTGGTCTGTAAACAATCACTGCAGTAAGCAACTTCCACTATCGCCGGTCATTAGATGGGTACTTTGTAATATTCCCAGGTTAAGCAGATTAGGCACCTATCTGAGGAAACTCCTTTATTCCCGAAGAGGTAGGCAGAGGCATATTCTCTGAGGACCAGCTATAGAGAAAAATTTAATTCAGTGACCGATTACAGAGCATGCTACGAACGCTTGAAAAATATACGTTTACTATCTGACGCCCGCAGCTTCGCCCGCGTAAAATGTGTTCTCGTTCCCGCTTCCCGTAGTAACTTATTCCCGGGATAAAAAGTAGACTATGTGTTATTCCAGACTATAATGTATCTCTGTACCAAATTTCAGCCAGATCCGTTCAGCCGTTTGAGCGTGAAAGAGTAACAAACATCCACAGATCCACACTCACAAACTTTCGCATTTATTATATTAGTAAGAGTAAGATTATCTTAAAAGGAAGTGTATTGCATATTTTTCAGTACTACAAGGCCATAGCTAACACACTTGCGCTGTTGAATTACTAATTAGACTTATCACCGTAAGAGTTAAAAACAGTCGTGTTTAATTTTACCTATCTTTTGATAACACGTGTATTGCATATGAGGGGATATTGCTCAGGTGGCAGTTGCTTACTATAATGACCGTTCACATAACACTGCGTTCGAGGGCCCATGAGCGGTCAAAAATTTGTGCTGTATATTCACAGTATACGAGTGCGTGTGGGCGTCGCCGCCCAGACGATGCGGCAGCCCGAGAGACGGAGCTCTACGATGGGTACAAGGAGGCCAAGAGGGCCCTCCAGACGGCCATCAAGCGGTCCAAAAAGTTGGGCCGCGAGGAGCTTATGGAGACTCTTGAGCGGAACCCGTGGGGGCGCCCGTACCTTATGGTAAAGAGCAAATTACGCCCTAAGGCGCCCCCACTGACCCAGAGTCTCCAGCCGGAGCGGCTGGAGAGGGTCCTGGACTCCTTGTTACCGACGAGAGCGGAGGAACACATTTCTCCGCGCATGGCTCCGTCTCAGGCACCAGACGCGGAAGGCAGCGAGAACGACGTGCCCGTAGTCACCGAGGGTGAGTTAAAGGCGGCTGTACTGCGGCTTAAGTCCCGCAGAAACACCGCCCCATGACCCGACGGCATTCCAGGCCGAGCATGGGTACTGGCTCTCGAGGAGCTTGGGCCTCGACTTATAGGTCTTTTTAGCGCATGCCTCGAAAAAGGCCAGTTTCCCAAGGTCTGGAAGACAGGGAAACTGGTCTTGATCCGAAAGGTGGGGCGGCCGGCAAACTCCCCATCAGGGTCCCCCCAACACGATCGGCCGGGATCGTGTTACTCGACGAGGTGTGCAAGCTCTTTGAGCGCATTATTGCACAACGCCTCGTCGGGCACCTCACACGCGTGGGGCCTGATCTGGCGGATAGCCAGTTTGGCCTCCGTCAGGGACGCTCCACCGTGGACGCGATCATGCGCATTAAAGGACGGAGGAAGCAGTCTCACGGGGTGAGGTGGTGGTGGCGGTGTCTCTCGACATCGCCAACGCCTTCAACACCTTACCCTGGGGCTGCGTTAGGGAGGCGCTTATCTACCATGGAGTGCCCGCCCTACCTCCATCGAATTGTCGGGGCCTGTCTCTCCGAGAGGGCCATAACTTACCCGAGCTGGCTAGGGCCGGGTCGGCGAGATGTGTCGTGCGGTGTTCCACAGCGATCGGTATTAGGGCCGCTCCTGTGGAATATCGGTTACGACTGGGTGCTGCGTGGTCCGTTGCTCCGAGGGGTCGGCGTAACTTGTTACGCTGACGACACACTCGTTACGGCGCGGGGAGCAACGCACCGTGATGCAGCACTAAAGGCCACGGCAGAGGTTGCTCAAGTCAGCACTAAAGGCCACGGCAGGGGTTGCTCAAGTCGTGGGTCGAATTCGGCGGCTGGGTTTCGATATCGCCCTTCACAAATCCGAGGCTCTGTGTTTCCACGGACCTCGGAAGGGCCCACCTGCGGGATCCAGCCTGTGGGTAGGGGGCGTCAGAATCGGCATCGAGCTCTCGATGAAGTATCTGGGGCTCGTACTCGATGGCCGGTGGAACTTCGGACATCACTTCCGAAGTGTGGACGGTGAGAGGGTCGCTCACCGTCCTTACAGAAGCAGGCCCATGGCGGCGGCGTGACGTGAGGAACTTACGCACGCCCCCCCCCCCCCTAGAAGCGGGATCACACCCGAAACCCCCCCCCCCAAAGACGCGGGTTAGCACCCGAACCACCCCCTGGGCGAGGCTGCAGAGGCGGCTGTAGGTCTGTTGGGAGTCCTGGGACATCCTTCCGAGGGCTTACCCGCGGCTCACTACCATAGGCTGTTGGGCGTTGCGTGAGGTTTTTTTAGTCGGTAGGAGTCCGGCATAACATCCATGAGGATTTTTCCTCACGTAAAAAAAAAGAAAAAAACGAGTGCGTGTGGCCCTTCCAACTAGCTTCTCTTGTCAGTGGTGCATTTGCTGACTAACGGACGAGAAGGAAATTTCGAAATAAAATCCTGCATAAACGCGTGGTACCGCCCGCGTCCGTTGACCGGTCGTACCCTAATAATGCTTAAGGGGCGCGTCCGCAAAATGCACAAAAAGACATTTAGGATTTTAGAAATATTCAAGAACTTACTTCATTAAATGACACTAAAATGGAACCTTAAATTCTTAATACATGAGGCTACATTAACACCGTGCGCTTTTTACAAAATAATTATTTACTTACGAAAAAACCTCTGAAAATCATCGAAATTTATTTATTTATTTATTTATTATATACTTTATTGTACGCCAAGATAGTATTACAATTTACAAACTTGATATAAAATAGCAATACAATGGGCGGCCTTATCGCTAAAAGCCATTTCTGCCAGGCAACCTTTGGATGGAAATATGATGGTAGGACAGAAACTGGTAGTCGTTGGCGTCACGTCACACTTAAGGTATTATACCCTATAATAGGTATAATGAAAGATAAAAATACGAAATATCATCTATAAATACACATTATTTATACCTACTAGATACTTATAAAACATACCTACATACAAATATAAAATAAATATTTATATTAAAATATAATAAAATACGTACAAATATTATTATTTATAATACATACATACTAATCTAATTATGCGTACAGTATATACTTCATAGTATAAAAACGTTTCAACTATTTATCATAGTTCATATCAGCTTGTTAAATAATAGCTCTTAATGCAGGTTTTAAATTTTTGCAAAGTTTCAGCGCTTTTAATTTCCAGTGGTAACATATTCCACAAGCGAACTGCTGTAACACTAAAGGAACTGTCACAGAAATTTGTGGAATGCGGAGGCATTTTTAACACTAAGTTGTCCGATGATCTCAAACATCTGGCATGCGTTTCATGAAGGAACTTAAAACGTTCCTTTAAATAGGAAGGTGAAGATGGGTTGAAGAGAATATTATATAATAAGGATAGTATATGAGTATTCCTGCGAAGTCGAATAGGTAACCAGTTGAGCTGTGTTCGAAACTGTGACACGTGATCATACTTGCGCAAACCAAATATAAATCGTATGCAAACATTTTGGAGACGCTCAAGTTTTTCAAGCTGGTTTTCGGCAAGATCTAAGTAACTGACATCTGCATAATCAAGGATTGAAAGAAGCAAGGAGTTTGCAAGTGCAATTTTTGTGGATGTCGGAAGGAAATGCTGCAACCTCCTTAATGTTCCCGCAGAAGCAAACATCTTCCTGCTTAACTCTTGAAGTTGTGGACCCCATGATAAATTCGAATCCACAATTATTCCTAGGTTCTTAACTTTATCACTATATGGAATCATTGTCCCATCAAAAACAACTTGCGGAATTTGCGACCAAACTATTTTCGCAGTTGTTCTTCGGCTGCCTAATATAATGACCTGCGTTTTTGATGGATTTATTTGTAGTCCATAAGATCTAGTCCATAATGATATCCGAGTCAAATCCTCATTTATCGAATCCACCGCTTCCGACAGCCTATCAAGGGATGCTTGTGTGTAAATTTGGAGATCGTCTGCGTAAAGGTGGTAGGAAGAAGTGAGTTGATTTGAGATGGAATTTATAAAAATTGCAAAGAGGAGCGGAGAGAGAACGCCACCCTGGGGCACACCGACAATGGTATTGCACCAACTAGAAATTTTATCCTCAATACTTAAGCGCTGTCGGCGGCCACTCAGGTAACTATGAAACCACTCTATTTCCGTAGGAGATATGTTAAGAGAGCCGAGTATCGAAAGTAAAATATCAAAATCAACTGTATTGAAGGCGTTACTGAAGTCTAGTAAACAGAGAACAGTTAACTTACCATCCTCCATTCCCAATCTGATGTCATCTGTTATATTTACCAAAGCTGTGGTTGTACTGTGACCGGGACGAAACCCTGACTGGAAAGGATTTAGGAGATTGTTTTGACGGATAAACGAACTTAATTGGATGTGGACAAGGCGTTCCAGAACTTTAGAAAGGAATGGTAGGATGGATATAGGACGGTAATCAGTTAACAACTGAGGATTAGATTTTTTCGGCAAAGGAGTAATTAAAGCATCTTTCCATGATGATGGAAAAACACCACTCGATATGGAACAGTTAAGGATAGAGCAGATGATGGGTAGGATTTCATCAAGGATAGGAATGATCATGTTTCGCCCAACACAGTCGCTACCAACAGCTTTGGATGTAATCGCCATTATGCTCTTCTTAACATCACTAGCGGTAAATAGTTCGAAGACAAAAGGTGAATGGTTGGGGGCTGGCATCGTCGAAAGATAGTCAATAGTGTTTGCCTTGAGAGTCCTATCAAAATTGGACATGGAAGTGAAATGCTGGATAAGAACCTCAGTGTTCAGATCTTTAGGATTTATTTCTTGTCTTGTTTTTCCAACCCCCATTGTTCTTAGAAATCTCCAAACCTTTGATGGATCACCATTTTGAACTGAATTATGAATATGTTGGCGTTGCGCATTCCTACACGCCTTACCGCAGCGATTTCGAGCCGAAACATATTTCTCTAAGTTTGCATCAGTAGGATTTATTTTGTATCGATATTTAGCGGCAGCTTTCTTAGAGATCAATGATTTAATTTCACTTGTTAGCCATGGAGACGGTGGATGTTTTATTTTAACTGCACGGACAGGAGCATATTTGTCATAGAGTTGGATGACGTTCGACGTAAAAATGGAAACTTGCTCATCAACTGACCCCGAAGTCATTAATGATGTCCAGTCAATGTTGCCGGCATCTTCACGCAAGTCACCAAGATTCATTCCACAAAAATTGCGCTGCATAAGGATTTTGGGTTTGGCCTTAGGGGGACGGATATTGTAGGAAAGATAAAGGAGGTCATGATACGAGAACTGGTCAGCCGAAAATTGTCCGTGCTTAATGACTTGATCAGGAGAGGAGACCATAATGAGATCGATGAGTGTAGGATTACAATTTGGGAAATGATGAGTTACCTGCGTAGGAAGAATGGAGAGATTACAAGACATTGTGACATTGAGAAGAGAGGAGGAACGGGAATCATTCTTGAGTAAACACGTATTCAAATCTCCCATGATTATGCAATGACTGTAAGAAGGTGTGAGATTGACCAATAGTTGTTCGAAGGAGGTAAAGTAATTAATAGACATTGAGGGACAATAATAAACGCCGAGTAGGACTTTGGTATGATTGAGTTCAACTTCCAGAAACAAGTGTTCACCGGCATTAGTAGGTGGTGGTTGTTGTGACATACTTATAATAGAAAAAGGTATATACGATCGAAGGAATATCGCAACACCACCAGCCCGAACCTGATGATCGGTCCGATCGTTTCTGATGAGCTGAAACCCAGGAATGGAGTATGTACTGGAAGAATGATGAGTTTTTAACCAAGATTCTGAAACAAGGATAGCATGAATATTCTTACAGTCAAAAGTAGCCAGCACTTCGGAGTGATGAGCAGGAATACTTTGGGCATTGATATGAACGACATTAAAATGGCGAGAAACATCAGAAAACTGCGCTGTAAGGCTTTCCGACAGTGATGGAACACTGACGAAGCTACCCTCAGAGCTACTTACAGAATAAAAACTTTCAGTATCACTGACATTTTCAGACTCTATCATTAAAAGTTAGTTCAAAGATATAGAAAAACAACAATAATAATTTAAACTTAAATAAATAAATATATTAAATATAATTCAATAAATAAATACAATATTAATACTATAATATCTAAAATGACTTATTAAATTCACCAAAAATATTAACCACCCGCCAGTTGTGTCAGTATCTACAACAAAATAACACAAAGAACAAATATAAAAAAAAAGATAACACAAAGATTCAATAATTTTAGGTGATCCGGGCATATGCTATGCATAATTATTATCACTATAGCCACATACAAATTTTAATATAAATAAAAGCAAACTACAAATACGCTAAAATAAAAGGAAAAGAAATACCTACACTATTTATTACAAAACCCAAGGCGTAAATGAAAGAAATGGGAATGCCACCAGTCTTTTGGATACAATGCCACGGGGCCCAATTTAGATTGTGTTTAGTTTAAATAGTTATAATGTAAATATATGTTTAAGTAATAATTATGTTTCACTGCAATTAAATTCAACAATAAATGTTTTATCTACTAACAATTAATCAATATTATTGTCAATCATGCTTAAAACACATGGTGCCAAAACACGTTTGACACATCGATTGACAATGTCAAATAATAAGTGTCAAACTGTAAAATTAATTTATTACCGACCGGGGCCATTCCGTGAAAGAATAAATATAAAATATTAAAGCGAATTACTACTTACTACCTACATAATAATGTTGATCGAAGCTACAAATAGTATACATTTAAAGAAATGAAAGTGAAAGTATATACTTGATGAACTTCGAAATTTACCTTTGTCAATTTGATTATTTCTGCTATTTCGATGATTTTTAATAACTTTGAGAGGTGTTTTTTTTAATGTAAATAATTATTTTGTAAAAAGCGCACGGTGTTATTGTAGTTTCATCTACTAAGAATTTGAGGTTCCATTTTAGTGTCATTTAATGAAGTGAGTTCTTGAATATTTCCAAAATCCTAAGTGCATTTTTTTGCGGAGAGCCCTTAAAAGATGATAGTGATGCATTTCTATGGCCGCAATAACAACAAATATGTACTAAAAACCGTAAAAAGAAAAACAAACTGTCACAGTCCTCAAGAACTCACGAATTGTAAAATATTCTGTACATTTATTAGCTGTAGGCTTAGTTTTCTACAGCTCAGACGATTTCAACTCAAATTCAACTGTGATGCTGAACTTTAATATTTTGAGTGAAGCTACTCGCATCCGACCTCCACGACTAATATGCGATGTCAAATGTTATTTTTAAATATTCTCTGTTTTTTACACATATACACGTTGCAGCGCTGCAATGTGTCCGAAACGTCGGTGTATGTAAGTAAAAAGTATTTCACGTGAAGTCCCGAATTCTATAAGTATGACGATGTCAAAGTTCTCCAGTTAACTAGGTATACTTAGTCCAATCCTATCCGACCTGGCATTATTGTAAACATGACATGTTTTGACAATCGTTGTCTAAGACAGGTGAGTAGAAAAATATAGTATGACAAATCATTGAATTTTTTACTACCTGAGTAGGTATTTTAAATGAAAATAAACTCTCATAAAGAAGTTACTTGGTGTCAAAATGAATGTAAGAACACTGTATGACTCCTGGATACTGGAATATAATCAGGGTGAATACTCAATTGCAAGTAACTATGGATATATAGGATCAAATGTTTGTTTACATTTTTGCGCAAAGCTATTGAAATACATTATAGTGCGAACAATTATCCTACCTGCGGCATGGACGACCAGTCCCACAGTAGCGGTGACATTCTTCTCAATAGGATTGCTCTGGTCGTTGAATCTTGCTGACAACTGGTCTATTAACAGCATGAACACGAAACCTGGGAACAGAAAAATATTATTATTTTTATAATATAGCAATGCTAATCTATGAACATGAAGCGCTCGTGGACTCGATGTTCTGTAAACGATCACTATAGTAAGCAACATTTACTATGGCCGATTATGGTTGGGTGACCACCACATGACCACTTTGTGACCTTTATTTGCGAGCGTTTCCGTGCTTCGGGTGGCACGTTAACCCGTTGGTCCCGGTTGCCAGTAGACGTACAATAAGTAGCAGACGAAACATTAATTATGTTTGTGTGCGTTGGTCTTTCCATTCCGCTCGCTCTAAGGGGTTAGTGAATGCTGCTATCTCGTTTCTACACGTATAGCAACACTATACATGACATGTTAAAAAAAATGACGTGCGCCTGGTTTTTGAAAGGTCTAAGCTGCCGATGCTGCAGTTTGACGTATTAGATACCTCTCATTAATGTAGGGGCCCAACTCAGGCACTTCTTTTCAAGATTAAATTTAATGCTAACATAAAAATAAGTGTGGCAAACTGTGATTCAGCATTTAATTAGTTCAGAATTGCAATTTAATATAATGCCTGTAATCTTCGATGATATTGAGTATACAATATATAAAAATGAAGCCCGATTTTCGTGGTCACGGCATCACGCGTGAAATGCTGGACCGATTTCGCTAATTCTTTTTTGTTGTGTTTGTTTCTGTCAGGAGAAGGTTTTAAAAAAATTGGTGCAAAACTATTAGCAAAAATGGTTTTTATTGCGATTTTGAATCGGATCATAGAACTGGAAACTCCGAAATGGAAACCGGGAACAGAAAGACTAAGAGATAATTTTGCAATCCAATATGGCCGCCGCGTCGAAATCACAAAATTTCATGATGGGTATCGCTTACGATTTTGGTACGCTGAGTCCGAATCACATGATAATTTTGCAATCCAATATGGCCGCTGCGCCGTAATCACAAAATATCATGATGGGTATCGTTTAAGGGGGATTTTGGTACGCTGAGTACGAATCTCATGATACTTTTGCAATCCAATATGAAAAATTCATCACTGTTGGGAAGCTACACTATCCCCGGTGAACATAGGCTATATTTTATTCCCGAATTCCCACGGGAACGGGAGCTACGCGGGTGAAACCACGTAACGTCCGCTAGTATTAAATATAGGTAATAAAACAAATGGAACTTTGTTTCCCTTCCTGTTTTACATAGGAACTTATTCCCGGGAAGCCTATGTGTTATTCCAGACTATAATTTATCCCTGCACCATATTTCAGCCAGAAAAAGTTTAATGTTAAAGAGGGGTAATCAGATTTTTTCTAGTGGCGACGGCGGTGGCGTCGCCGACACTGCGGTGACGCTATTCAATTGAACTCGGCATTTGAATTTGAAAAATCGAGACTTTGGATTGTGAATATTGGCAAATTAATATTGTATTTTTAATTTTTTTTGTAGTACATACTTAATATACTTATTAATTAATAATTATAAATATTAACAGACCTTTTTTTCCCAAACGCTATCTGATCCCAAAGTAAGCTAGGAATAACCTGCTTGTGCTATGGGTATCATGGCCCATGAATAATGTATACTTGTAAATAGATATTTATCATACATAGAAACACCCTGACTCTCGAGACAAACATTTATGGGTCACACATTTTTTGGCAGAAGTGATGAAATGAAGACATAGTCGAGGTAGCAGGCAGGGAGTGGATGAAGAAAGGACAGGACAGAGTCACAAATTCGAGATAGTACAGATGAAAAACTCATGTATGTACTTTTTTTTCACACCTACCCTCTGCTACACACACTAGCGCACAAATCAGTATTGAAAAGTCGGTTGAGGAGCGCCTGACCTCGTGTCTGAGAATGAGTTGTCTATGTGTGCGTAGTGTATGTGAATGAATTGTCTATGTGTGCGTAGCCTCAGCGAATTTAGTATGTAGGTTTCCATCTGTACTATCTCTAATTTGTGACAGAGTGCAGTGGAATCAGCTGGAGGAGGCCTATACCCGGAAGGGATACACATCCAAAAATTTAATTTAAGACTTACTTAACTTAAAAACAAAATTCATAAACTAACAATAGTCTTATGTATTACTAACATATATTATTTAAATGTAAAGAGGTATGGAAAATAAAGGCATTATTATTGTAAATTTTTTGGCTCCGGTGGAAATCGAACCCACAACCTATTTCAACCCCTAGACCAACGAGGCAGTCAGTTATTCGACTGCCTCTGTGGCGTAGTCGGGCGTAGTCGGTTGTGATACCGCCTGCGGCGGTGGTTCGATTCCCACCGGAAACAAATATTTGTGTGACCCATAAATGTTTGTCTCAAGAGTCTGGGTGTTTCTATGTAAAATATGTATGTATTTAAAAGTATATAAGTATTAATATCCGTGGTTTGATACCCATAACTCAAGCAGGTTATTCCTAGCTTACTTTGGGATCAGATAGCATTGTGTGAAATGTCCGTGAATATTTATATTTAGTTATATGCAATTTCTTTTACTTCAATTTGCAATAGGTATTGCAATTTGTAGTTAGTAATGTATCCATATCGTATTCGTCTAGTTATTTAAACGACAATTCAATTTCACAGAAAGCACGCTGTTATGAAGTAATCCTATCTAGTGTGTAATTTTGTTTGATAACACTGCTATCTATAACGCGATTTTATCAATGCCATTTGGTGCGTCGAATTTGACTATGATAGTAACTATTTAGTAATCTGTGCTATGAGCCCAATTATATTTTTGTACTAGCTGTTCCCTGCGGCTTCGCCCGCGTAAAATCTGTTTCCCGTTTCCGCTTCCCATGGGAACATATTCCCGGAGTGAAAAGCCTTGGTGTTATTCCAGAGTTTAATCTACCCATGTACCAAATTTCAGCCCGATCCGTTCAGCTGTTAGAGCATAATTGAGTAACAAACATCTTCACAATCTTTCACATCAATCAAACAATCAAGCAATACATATAATATAATGTCTGTTTGTACGTTTGTGCACGCTAATCTCAGCAACCGCTCAGCCGATTGCAACGTGGTTTTCTTTATTGTGTTGCGGTTTTCTCTACTTAAAATTTAGTGTTCGTTTTATGTCAATCGGTTTATAAATAAAACAGTTATACTCCTAATTTATGGAATCCCATTTAAAATGCAGCGTACGAAGTCGCAGGCAACAGCTTGTTTATAATATAAGTAGGGATTATAAATAACCATAAAACCGTTACTAGTAAGTAAACTTTAAAATAACCTTACCCAAAACAAGCGAAATTCCAATAACGGAATGCAGATCATCATCATGACCAGGAGGTTCAGCAGTGAAGTCTTTTGAGATGACCGTTGGATGGGACCTCTCACTGAACAGAGAACGGACCCCTTCTGGAATGATCACGGCCAAAGCTGTCCCGACCAGTAGACCTGCACCAAATACTGTGACTTTCTGCAGTTTGTCCTAGAATATAAAATAGTAATATTTTAGTGTATGAGATGCAGTAGGTCTTACTTGATCTTAAAATCTACTGATCTTTACTAATATTAATATGCAAAGGTTTGTGAGTATGGTTGGATGTATGTAGTTTTGTTCTTCTTTCACATTTTATGGACTCATCAGAATTAGCTGAAATTTGGTACAGGAATAGAATACAGTCTGGGATCAAACATAGGCTTTTGTCTATCTGAACTACACTCGAGAGCAATGATCCGGGTCACTTAAAGAATGTTAAAAATCTCGGAAACTAAAAATGATAGGTTAATGCAATAAATTGTATTTAATAGACAATGTAATACTCCTTAAATGAAAGTAAAAAAAATATGAGTCACCATACATTTTATTAACACAAAATTACATAAAGAAAAAACTGCTGATCTCTCCTTAACACAAAAATAGGAAACATGAAATTTTTGAACTTTATTACGATTTTCTTGAATTTTAATACTTCGTATTGCCTCCTCGTGCTTCCATTACTGCGTTTACGCGGTTTGGCATGCTGTACACCAAGTTCCTTATACGATTTTGGGGAATATTCTCCCATTCCTCTGTGAGAGCAATTTTGAGCTCACGAAGCGTGATTGGGGGAGGGTTTCGTTGTTTTACGCATCTGCCTAGCTCGTCCCAAGCATGCTCGATCGGGTTGATATCCGGGCTGCGCGCTGGCCACTCCATACGAGTAATGTTCATCTCTTGAAGGTAGTCATTCACAATCCTACCTGTATGAGGTCGGGCATTTTCATGCATAAATATAGCATCCTCACCTAAATTGACCATAAATGGACCAACGTGATCATTGAGGATTTCTTCCACATATCTTACGCTAGTTAAAGAGCCGTTTTCTATGATCACCAGCTCTGTGCGACTTTCAGAAGAAATTCCGGCCCACACAAGTACAGACCCACCACCGTAGGCTACTTTTTCTTCGATGCATGCTTGCTTGAATCTTTCCCCTGGTCTTCGATACACTCTGTGTCTTCCATCGTGCTTGTAGAGCATAAATTTTGATTCGTCGGAGAACATAACTTTTGACCAATCTTCAATACTCCAATTTACGTGGCTCTGGGCATACCTTAGTCTCGAAATACGATGCCCACGCTCCAGTTTAGGGCCGTTTGCAGGTCTAAGGGGTTTTAAGTTAGATTCAGCAAGCCGACGTCTTACTGTCCATGCACTTGGGTTACTTCCTCCGAGGCGTCGAAACTGATTGGTGAGTTCAGTTCCTGTGAGAAAGCGATTTCGAAGCATGGTGTTCACCAAGTATCGGTCTTCTCGTGCTGTGGTACACCTGGTTCTGCCCGTTCCTGGTCTGCGTAGGTTAGAACCAGTTTCTTCGTAACGTCGGAGAACTCTTTGTACTGTTGACAGCGACACACCGACAGTCCTGGCTGTATCGCGCTGACTCCGGCCGGTTTCCAGCATTGTAAGTATTCTGGTGCATTCTTCAGGCGTAAGCGACATAATTTCAGCTTGATTAATGAATATAGAGCACTATCAACATGGTTTATGTACCCACATAAATGACAGATTACAAACAAAAGCAACACCAAATGCTGTAATTTCGTAGTTCCATCTTCGAAAGTGGCCCTTTTTCAAATTTGATTTTTTTATGATATAACTTTACAATAACTAAGAAGTTTTAATACCTTCATTTAAGGAGTATTACATTGTCTATTAAATACAATTTATTGCATTAACCTAGCATTTTTAGTTTCCGAGATTTTTAGGATTCTTTAAGTGACCCGGATTCATTGCTCTCGAGTGTATATATAACCATATGAGGAGCATTTTATAGTTCGCCAATACTATAGAACTGTCTGAGGCCTTTTTAGGGTTGCGTAGCCAAATGGCAAAAACGGAACCCTTATAGATTCGTCATGTCTGTCTATCTGTCTGTCCGTCCGTGTGTCACAGCCACTTTTCTCCGAAACTATAAGGTCTATGCTATTGAAACTTGGTAGCTAGATGTATTCTGTGAACCGCATTAAGATTCTTATATAAAAATAGAAAAAAAGCAGTAAATTTTGGGAGTCCCCATAATCAGAACTTAAACTCAAAATTTTTTTTTTTCATCAAACTTATACGTGTGGGGTATCTATAGATAGGTCTTCAAAAATGCTATGGAGGTTTCTAACATCATTTTTTTCTAAAGTGAATAGTTTGCGCAAGAGACACTTCCACAGTTGAAAAATGTGTGTCCCCCCCCCCCTCTAACCTCTAAACTAATAGAATGATAAATCTAAAAAAAATATAATGATGTACATTGCCATAAAAACTACCAACGAAAATTAGTTTGAACGAGATAGAGCTGGTAGTTTTTTTTTAATACGTCATAAACCGCAATTTCCTGTTAGTGAAATCACTACCACTGCGAACGTGTTAAAAGTTAAAACATTAGTCAAAGTTACAATGAACTATAAGAACTTTTATATTATGTTACTTGCTGCTACGAAACCCTTCATGGGCGAGTCCAACTCGCACGTGGCCAGTTTATATTTTAAAGAAACTTATTGTGTAGTCTCTTGGGAAAGCAGTAGAAGCATCTTAGGCTTAACTTTAGATTGTCCTCCCACGAGTTTGGGGTTCATATTTTTTTTACACAAAGCTAATATTATTAAAAGCCTCCACGCGAAGTTTTAACTTGCGGAGATTAATGGTTAACGAGAAAAAAAAAAATGAAAATCATAAAAATTTACCAAAAATTGTCACTTTTGACCACAGAATACCTACACTCTCAATGCTTTTGACATTCGGCTCGTCATTAAACGTTTCGTTTTACATATGGTTTACGCACTAAAATGTTTAACTTCATTTAATAATGAAATAAATAGGTATATTCAGTGACTACGTAAAATTTTATGCATATTTTATTATAATACATAGGTATATTTCGTTGACATAAATGAATGCTATTACTTAAATTAAATGTATTCTGACAATAATTTACCGACTATTGCCGCTATGTAAAACTAAACGTAAAACGCCGTCGACGCGCTGTCACTGTTACTGTCTGACAGTTATATTTTTTTTGTAATACTTATTTTATGGCCTTTAACTTCAGCCTTTCAGCCAAACTATTTTAAATTATTGATTATCCAACTATTGTTGGTTAGGTTAGGTTGGAACTGTGACCATTGACGCGCGACGGCGAGCGAGCGAAGCGAGCGTGCCGCGGCAGCGGCCGCCGAGCTCCAGAGGTGTCCTTTATAATATTATTATAACAATTTGAGACAAAGAAAATGCGAAAGTTAGGTTATAATATAAAAAAAATCGTAACTCTAAAAGAGGGGGCGTCCGCAACTTTTCCTTCAAGGGGGGGTTCTACACCCACTCCCCCCTCCCCCCCACCACCTCCCAGCCCTTAAATCGTGGGAGGACAATCCGAAGTCCTACCACATCTTATTTTTTTCCTATACAGCCGAGCATAAAATTAAAGTATAATAAGTACATCTAAAATCTATGTCAAATTTTTAAAACTCAGAACAAGTTTTTTTAGAGAAAGTATGTTAAAAATTATGATAATTTTAAATTACTCATTTATTGTTATTAGGCAAATGTTTACAAGATAACAAATATTTTAAAATAAAGCTTTGGCTTATCTATACAAATAAGACATTGGCAAAAATAGACTACACTAGATTTAATACCTAATAAAACTGGAATAAATTTACACGTATTGAATACGAAACTGCTAAAGCCCTTTGCAATATTTACGTAAATATTTCAAAATAACGCAGCCCAAGCTGGTTGAACACTTGGCATCAAATGGAATGGTTCTGAATGTTTTATCAAAAACTTTACTTACCTCTGACATCGAGACATTTAAAGGTATACTCCCAGCTATGTAAGACCCCACCAGCATTACCAGAGCCAACAAAATAAGTACCCAGGTCCCATCCATTTTCGATAATTTTTCGTAAAGCACTACACGTAAAAAGTTGACTGAACAATGAAGGACGACTTAACGCTTGAACTGTTTAACTATCGCATGTTTAATGTACATGTTTCGGATGATTAATATTTTAGTAAACTGATAATTTTACTATTTTAAAATATCGTTTCGACATTCGATTCCTGGCTGCGTTTACACAAATTTTGACAGTGACAAAACAACACGACAAGTAACTTTTTTTTTTCAAATCCATATTATTATCAATATTTACTAAAATGAATATTGATCTTTTGAGACAAAACAATAGGAACTTTCTTGTTTTTTTTTTATTTTATATTAAGCTCGCCAAATTGACGTCGCCACCAGCCTGATGGTAAGCCGTGCCGTGGCGCATCTAGCGATTGGGGGCCAGTCTCACAGTCCGTAAGACTTTCGACAGTGGTCCTCAAGTTGGCGGCCCTGTGAAGTGCCTCTTCACGCTCCTTTAAAAGAACCCGGGATCGTAAGATGACGGAAACACGTGTGCGGGCAGGTCGTTCCATGTTTAAAATTTATGTAGACAAAATTATTACTTTTTATGTATTTAATTCCACAATTTGTAATATTTACATGATTCAAGCGTTTATTAAAATATTATCAGTTTACTTTTTGTACTCATATGAGTGTTACTCATACATACTACCTACGACTACGAGTGAGACCCCCTATTAGCATCAGAGTCTGTTTTGCCCGGCCGGTTACGACGGATTTGATTTCAAAATTATAATTCACTGCTAATACTACAAGTCGGTACTGGTGGCCGGGTAGCCTAATGCTTCCTCTACATTACTCGCGAAGTTGAACGAAGTTCGTCGGCGAAGTCGCCCGAGGCAAAGAAAAATTTTGACGAAGTAAGCCGAAGTGCCCCTCTACACTATCGTATTCGTCCAACTTCGCGAGTAATGTAGAGGAAGCATAACAATTTTACGTAGACCATCACCGAAGAGTAGCACCGTAGACAGAGAAATACGATAGACGTCGTGATACTGTGCCTCAGAAAGAGACGACTACTAATATCCCTCAGTAAAGTCACGACAATTTGGATCGTAGCTAAAGTATACCAGCCTGGCAGTCACATCTGTCCACTGCATAATAATAAATGTACCTATTTACATCTAACAGCTGCAGCAAAGCTACGCTTATTGGCCTAAATAGTGCCATGGCCATTCCATTGTAATTTGGTATTGATCAATTACCTTTCCCAGAAAAGTAGGTAGGTACATAATAATAAATGTATTCACATATTCCTTTTACCTATTCCAACTTTTGCTAAGTACTCCATCAAGGTTGCTAGCCTGAAATTAGGCACTGCAAAAATGCATTTGATATTTTCTGCTTTTAACAATATGTTTTTGGTATAAATTCAGTGTTAAATGGTATTAAAGACATTAATAACCTCGTTCGCTACTTGGTATGACAAACATGTGCTTCGACCATGTGAAGTGGCGTCATTATATTAGGTAACATTTGACGTCTGTCAGTTCATACATCTAATAGTGAAGTCAAACCTTGAAATTACTCGTATTTTAGGTATCTGTCATTATTAAAATAGTATGTTATCGTAATTGAAAAAAGTTAAGCAATTGTGCAGTCCTAACAAAACGAAAATATTTATTACTAGCTGATGCGCGCGGCTTCGCCCGCGTGAAATTTGGTTCCCGTTCCCGCTTCCCGTGGAAACATTTTTCCAGAATAAAAAGTAGCCTATGTGTTATTCCGGACTATACTCTACCCCTGTACCAAATTTCAGCCAGATCCATTCAGCCGTTAGAGCGTGATTGAGTAACAAACATACAAACATCTTCACAAACTTTCACATTTATAATATTAAGTAGGATTTTATGCCCGCCGTTACAAGGTTATGTTGTTGAAATTTGATGAATTGTCAAATGTTAGATACCTATTACAATGACTCCACTTTAACTCTCATTATGGTTCCAGAATTGATCCCTGGGGTACCTACGCCATTTTGACGTTTGATACAGTTTGTCGATAAAGTCGTGAAATGAATGTTTGAGGAACTAAAAATAGTTATGTGTGTGGCAACACTGGCAACACGAAACATAAGTACGTCAGTTGTCAATGCTATCGTCGAATTTCGTTTACTCTCTCACGTAACTTTAATGTTTGGATTAAACTGCAACAAATTGAAACCAAACTACGCTTATAGGTTTGAGAAATGAGTAAAGAAAATCGGATTGGTGCGCAGGAAGTGATTTTTAAAGTTTTCCAGTGATGTTTCGCGGAGTACCAAGCTGGACAATTGTTGTGGGATTTTGAGGATGTTTATGAGCGAACAGCATCTTTGGTGGGTATGTAATCGTGTTATTGTTTGTTTTGAATCTATCTGAAGTTACAAATTTACTGAATTTACGATTTGGAGACAAAAAAAGATTTTTAGGTTAGAATCACAGACTTACGATCTACCTATAATGTAAGTCAGTGGTTAGAATAACATTGTTAGTAGTATATAAAACCTTATTGTTAGTAGGTTATTTTATAGTACGACCTACATTTTTGATACTCAGTTCAATCTGGTTTTCTACCAATTTTTTATTTTGAATTAATTGCTTCATGTCACTAATTTGTTTCCATAAGGTAATTAATTTTCTTTTTTTACTCTTTTCAGGAAAATCAGAGAGTACAGTTAGGCGAATAGTTAACGAAGGTTTTAATAATGAAGAAAAGTTTGAAAGAAAAGGTCGGCAAAGAAAGAAATAGACGATTTTAATATTTGTGCACTGCGCCAAAAAAATCCTTGTCAGATGGGGGAAAGTTACAGTTAAAACATGTAATTACATGATTGTGGCGAAGCAATTGGGACTGCAAGGCACCTGCTGGTGGGTTGTTAAGACGCTATTAGACCGGGGCTTCTGGATCTGGTTCAATAACTTTATTCTGGATCTGATTCAATAAAACAGAAACAAAATTAAAAATGTATAAATTGTTTTATTTATTAACTCACTAGCTGATGCCCGCAGCTTCGCCCGTGTCGAATTTGTTCTCGTTCCCGCTTCCCGTAGGAACTTATTCCGGGGATGAAAATATCCCTGTACCAAATTTCAGCCATATCAGTTCAACTGTTCGAGCGTGAAAGAGTCTCGCATCCACACTCATAAGCTTTCGCATTTATAATATTTGTATTGTTCCCGTTCCCGCTTCCCGTAAGAACTTATACCCGTAATAAAAAGCAGCCATGGTTATTCCAGATTATAATGTATCCCTGTACCAAATTTCAGCCAGATCCCTTTAACCGTTCGAGCGTGTAAGAGTAATAAACATCCACACTCACAAACTGTCGCATTATAATATTAGTAAGATTTTACTCGGAACGAACTCCTCGTATCAAAATCATTTTGGTCGTACTATATAGGTAGGGTTGCTACATGCATTCAGCAGCGCCCTCATTTAATTTCACGACTTTATAGACAAACTGTAGATCTCACAACAGTCTGAAGCCATAAGCTAATATTATTACTCTTCAATCATCTAATCCTCTTCTAGTAAAATCATATCGTGTGTGTGGCAATACTGGCAATAGAACCATTCTAGATATTCAGTAGGTAATTAAGTAGCCCCTCAAGCTGTCATTAGCGGCCAATAAGATTATGGTAGGATCATTTTTTATTTGGGAGAGACCTGCGTCCACCATAGGACTGCTATACGCCTAATTTGATAGAGGTACTTATCTACTTAGGTACCTACAGTCGAATTTTTAATGAAATGAAGTAAATTGACAGTAGCTAATGTCACTTCGTCATAGAAAATAACCACCATGAGCAACATTGTTGACATTAGTTGCTGATAATTTACTTCGTCTAATTAAAAATTCGACTTTATCTAAGTATAACTTTAGGGTAAGAAATTAAGAATCTAAGAAATAAAATAATTTTGGTTTGGACCATAATATATTTATTAAAAAACAAAAACTAGTTAAATCTACAGTAAAATTTTAAACAACACACTTTCATAAAAGTCCCTACTTCATAAAGTAGAGACTTATATGCGAGTGTGTTCTTTAAAATCTAATATATAAAATTCTCGTGTCACAGTTTTCGTTGCCATACTCCTCCGAAACTGCTTGACCGATTCTCATGAAATTTTGTGAGCATATTGAGTAGGTCTGAGAATCGGCCAACATCTATTTTTCATACCCCTAAGTGACCGGGAATAACATTCCACGCGGGCGGAGCCGCGGGCATCAGCTAGTTTAAGATAAAAGATAGTTAAGACAAAATTGAATCGATAATATTACTTTGCTCTACTGAAGCTTCTGTGGGGTTTATGAAGTAACTAGCTGATGCCCGAAGTTCCGCCCGCGAAAAACTTGCTATTATGACTTTCCGTGGGAACTTATTCCCGGGATAAAAAGTAGTCTATGTGTTATTCCAGACTATAATGTATCCCCGTACCAAATTTCAGAAAGATCCGCCGTTCAGCGATTATTAGACCGTGAAAGAGTAACAAACATCCACACATCCACACTCACAAACTTTTACATCAATCAATCAATAATTCAATACATTTAATAAAATCGTAACAGGTCGCTGTCTGTACATGGAAGATAAATGAAAAAAAAATATTATAGGGGGCTTTATGAATCTGAAAATGGGTAAATCTAAACTGGCGTGTTGACTTTACCCATTTTTAGCTCTTTTATGATTAAGCAAACAGGGCAGTTTCAGACGCTGCTTGATGACTCTGATGAAGAAATACCTCTCCTTTCATACACCTTATGTGACGTAAACGAAGTTGCGGGCTCAGCTAGTATGTAAATAAAAATGAAACTTAAGAAAAATCTTATAGTATCAGAACTACTTACGTCTTACATTACTAAAATGTTAATTATGCTGACGAATGGATATTTACATTAAAAAAATAACTCGCAGTGTTAACGATTCCATCTTATAATCTCCCCTAAAACGCGGTAAAATGTCTTAAACTGGCACTCATAGGGGGATTTACTGCAATACCAACACACAGAAAACGATCTGTCAGAGGTAAATAAACTGTGAACGGACGCCGTAGCCTCGGAGTTAATACATGTGCGCCGCTTGCAGATGACAACCCCTGGCTACAGTCAGTGTATTCGGGGCCTGAAAGGTAGTCATCACACAAGTATGTAATAAATGTTACTGGTAAGCCCAATAATAGGCAGTATTCTGTGTATCACCACTACTGGGTGGTGGACTGGGTTTGGGGATGACTTCTTCGTAACCACACGTGGAATAAGCATAATTGTAGTCGTTCATCTGCAACCTTGGCACTTCAGGCAATGGCCGCTGTTGCTCGTTCGCTGGACGTGTGGCCTAGGAATATAATATAACAGTTAGGTAGATAGGGACAGCTTGGAAAAAAAGTCTAGAAACGGAACTAATATTTTGCAGGCTGGCTACATTGTCAAAAAGCTGCCAATAACGTCACATATGTCTGTCAGTCAATGACGTTATACAATTTGAATGGTGGGTTCTATTGACGGTTGTTGACAACTGGATTCTGATTGGTGGTTCTTTTTAATGGGTTGCCATATGAACAGCACAGTGGCTCCTCCATTATTTTCTTCTCTTTTTTGCCAAGCCGTAAATCGTTTCCAAAAATACCTTTTAAACTATCTATACATATATTATATCACAGACTTACAAATTGTACGTCTGTGACATATATTAATATGATAGAAAAGCCAAAACTGTACATTGGAAATATTTATAAAAAAATACTAGCTGGGTGTTCAACATAAGATGACGAAGCCGAAAATATATATTTTTTTTTGTCTGTTTGTCGGTTTGTCTGTTTGTCTGTTTGCTTTACTTTGTCCGGAAGGATCTCGAAAAGTACTCAATAGATTTGATTCAAAATTTGCACAAATGTTAACTAGAGGTAGGGTCTTCAAATAGGCTATATATTATCACGCTACATATCCTAGGGGCTAAGCAGAGAGCAATCAAATTGGCATTATAACATAATTTTCACGCGTACGAAGTCGCGGGCAACAGCTAGTAGACAATAAAATTAAATAATCAAACTGTCACGCGCGCTTCGCACTCTCAACCTTGTGGCAGAGGCGACCGACATATTTTACTGTTCACTGTGTGAATTCACAAGGGTAACATTACGTATGTATTATTAGTTATAATAGATAATGCATTACTTTTAATTTTTAGATGGTATGTTTAGGATATGATATAATTATGTGCATTTATGGTATTTATGTTTAGAATAGTATGTATTCAATGTGCTTGCTTACTCTGTCGCATTGGGCGTCCGCCTGTCATGATAGATGTAAGTCCAGATGGAAAAAAAAAAAATAAAATAAAAAGTTATTAGTAGGTACCTGTGCGGTGATGTATTCCTTCTTTTTACGGCAAATAAAAATAGTCACACATATTGCGCAGATGCTGACAACAATACCCATAGAATAGCTGACTATTAAAATTATGTCGAAATCTGTAGAGTAAGCTGATGTTTCTGAAACGAAATTTATCGTTATTAGAGTCGAGGATCGTTGAAGAAAATAATTTAGGTATTTAGATAACAGTATCTATATAGCTATCTGTTTACATATATACATATAATATAATCACGCCTTTATCCCCGAAGGGTAGGCAGAAGTATAGTATCCGCCCACATTTCACCTTATAGTTTTATTTCCCACGTTATAGGTGGTGAGCCTATCGCCGTGTTGAAATGGACAGGCACAGGCCGCCGCGACCCGCATTTAAAATTTTTCAAGCTGCACATAAGGCCTTCAACTTGGCTTAACGACTATTGTTTTATTGACAACCGGGTTTCATTTCAAGTTTTCCTTCTCTACGCAATGAATCCTCTTGTAAAAGTGTTCCCTTAGTCGCCTCTTACGACACCCTCGGGATGTATTGGGGTGGCGACAATTTGTACTCTTACCCCCTCGCAGCACGGGAGCCCGTGTCGCCACATGTATCTATTTAAATATACGAAACCACAGAGCATCGCGCGCCTCTACAGAGGGAGGGGCCAAAGCTTTCAAACCCCCTCTGGCAATAATGTGACACATAATGTGACATATCGACGACAAAAAGTGCCCAGTTCCATACAAACTGAAGGAAGATTTCCCCCCGCCACCCGCAAAATATGACAGAAAATTTTGTATCGAGCAATCGTTCTATGCCGTCTCCCCTCAGACAGTTCGCGTTGCTCTATGTACGAAACTAAGCAACTAGTCCAGCACTACACGGGTGCAATAATGAACGTGTGATTTGAAATGCTTTGTTGGCCATAGCTATAACAGAAAGATCAGAAAAAAAAAACTGAATACTGAGAAAATCCTAAAAAATTTAAATCTATGGAATATCCCATCAAAAGCAGAAAATACAAGCATAGACAATGGGAGTTGCTGTGAAGGAGCTACTAAGAACTTACTTATATTTAAATAAATTTTTAAAAATAAATAATCAAAATATAAATATTAGTTTTCAATCACACAAAATCCATAATACATTTTTAGAGACTGTTGTAGGGTCGGCAGCGCGAGTGTGTTGCAAACGTTCATAATTATGCTGCGGTGACCACCGGTCCTTCTGGTGGGCCGTATGCTTGTCTGCCACCTTAGTGGTATAAAAAAAAACTGTAACCACAACGCAACGCTGGCATTCTTTTAAAAATGTCGTCGTAATTCATTGGTCGTAATATAATTAATTTTCTAAAATACAATATTGGGTGTAACAAAATTGACTCTACAAATTTCGTCACTTGACGTGGTTATCAGTCAAGAAACATTACAAAAATGAAGAAAAAAAAATCACATGAATGCTTTAACCGTAAATCCGTTTTAAAGGTCCTATAAATTTTCATTATCACCCTTTCTTTCTATCGCTACTGAGCGGCAGTAGAATGCGACTACGACAGCCAGACGGGTGCTCCGTGTTTTATTTGTTTTGCCACGGCGACAATGTTACCTCAAATTGCCGCGGTAAAAAACGAATTCTTAATGTGCGACAAAAAAAAATTAACCCCCCTTTTTTATTAAATATTTGTATTTGAATACCGATGCCAAGTCCTCTCATGAAATTTGGAGAGTTAATTTTGTTACCTTACACCCAGTATAGTTTGTATTTTTTTAATTTTGTAGGCTTGAGTCGTGGCATATCCTTCCGAGCGTTACGTGAGGTTTTTTAGTCGGTAGGAGTCTGGCTTAGCATCCATGATGGATTTTCCCTCACGTTAAAAAAAAGAAAAAGGCTTTGCTTGGCTAGATGTCGCAATGAATGGCTTACTATCAGGCGGGCCTCGTCATTTTAGTAAGCTAAAAAAAAGGCCGGCCAAGTGCGAGTCAGACTCGCGCTCGGCGGGTTCCGTACCAAAAAACGATAAAAAATCACGTTAGTTATATGGGAGCCCCCCATAAAAGTGTATTTTTTAAAATTTAATCTATAAGTATATATAAAAATCAATGCCACTTTTCGTTGTAATTTTATAACTCAAGAACGGGCTTACTTATCCCTTTCGGACCGCGCCAATACAATTGTGCGGGTTACAAAATCGAGAATAGCTCATTATTTCTACGTTAGCAGTGGACGGGCCCTTTAGCGTACGATTGTACGGGAAGCGAACTTTCAGCTAGGGGTTTGCACCGGAGCAGTGAGTACCGGAGAAGCTCCGGTGATGTACCGGTTAAAAGTACTCGGTAAAAGTACCGGAGATCAATTGATTACTCTCCGGTTTTCTTACACTGTATAGGTACATGTTGTATGTGTATGTAGGTACCGGTAAAAGTATTCGATTAAAAGTACCGGAGATCAATTGATTAATCTCCGCTGAAATATTCTAACATGTGTTATGTATTCAATATTATTTATTAAATATAATATTATACCTATTAGACGACCTGTTTGGTGGGGAGGCAAAGATACTGTCTATTAATCAAGAGCTCGCGGTTTCGATTCCCGCGCAAGACAAATATTTGTGTGCAAGAACATGTTTATTTGTCTTGTTGGGAGTGTTTCTATTGTATCAATACATATAATAAAATCGTGTCTGTTTGTCTGTACGTTTGTGCACGCTAATCTCAGCAACCGCTCAATCAATTGCAATGCGGTTTTCTTTATTGCGTTGTACTTAGTCTGCTCCACTTAAGATTTAGTGTTTGCTTCATGTCAATCAGTCCATAAATAAAAAAGTTATGTCAATCTAAAGAATTAAATATAAAATGCAGCGTACGAAGTCGCAGGCAACATCTAGTCTAGTAATAAATACGTATTTACAAAAACAAATGTATCTTTATGTTAGTTCTTAAATGATACTTATCTTGGGCTCAGGGGTCGGCAACCTCGCGGCGGCTCGCGAGCCACTTGCGGCTCTTTAGTTCCCCAAGCAATTATCATAGTACATTTTCAAAAACATATTACCGTTGACATATATTCTACCGATAGACAGGAACGTCCATACATTGAATATGTTCCAGATTTCTACGCGCTTGAACGAGAATGGACTCGCGCAGCGGGTGCTATAAAACTCATATATTGGTATGAAAAAAAAAAGGGTTTAACATTATATAATTATATTACTTAGCATTAACTTTAATATTTTTACCTCTGTACATTGCGTTTACAGCACTTTGTTTGATAATTCTACCACAACAAATTAAAATATCTCTGTCACGTGCGTTTCATTCGTATTATGGCATAAACCGAACTAAAGATGGGATGAGTACATTTACCGCAGTTGAGTGGTACATGACGCTTGTTCTGATCGCTCTTTAAAAGTCTAGATATTAAAATTACAAGTTTTTGGCTCTTCTGACAAAAAGGTTGCCGACCCCTGGTCTAAGGCACAGTAATAATGTCTAAGGTTTTGGGCTGGATGTTGATGGTTTTATGATTTACATACTTAAGAGGTACAACTTTAAAAAATCCTGAAACACGTGTTCATTTATTTTTGATTAGATGCAGGTATACAAAATGTGAAGCAGTTTCCATTGAAGAAATGAAGAAATTCCCATACAAACTTACAACCCTTCGTTTACCTCCTTATTGATATAATTTAACAAATCAAAGATATTGTTATACCCATGTAATGCTAGCCTTAATGCTGTCCTACTAACTTTTATGCTGACTCCCGATTATTAGCCCCTTGCTCTGTCCAGTGGCTCAGCCACAAGCCAGTCTGTTTCCATCCTCCAACACGCGCGGTTGCCTAAGGATCCCGAAAATACTTTATTATATTCTTTCTGAATAAAGATCACAGTCACATTCTTTTTTAAAAAAACGGTTTTTGAAACTCCGTATAACAATATGCATGTCTATTATTTTATAACCAAAAACAGGTATACATAATTTCATGTTTTTTTTTTTGTGACGAATTTCCATACAACTGTTTATACCTTATTTACCACCTTAATGGTGAAATTTCCCAAAATCCTTTCTTATAACTTACCTAGTTAATAAAAGGTACCTACTGTCCAAATGTCATCATTTTAGGTTCTAGGGTTTTTCTCTACGTTGATGAGTCAGTCGGTCAAAATCTCGCTTTATATTATTTATAGATGTTAAAGATTTTATATTAAACTATTGAGTACTTTTTAAAATATAGGTCCTCATAAAACTCTACTGGATCACCTACATACAAATTCCCTGATTGTACATGTTTATTTAAATCAAGAATTGCAAATTAGAAGACAATATTTCAAGGCATCAAATCTATGTACACAAACGCGATGCTCTGGTTTTCACCGGAGAAAAACCGGAGCTCGCAAAAAAACCGGTGAATTTCACCGGAGCTCAAGATTCCGCTCCGGTGCAAACCACTACTTTCAGCTCCCGCGCAAATTTTTTCCGTCGCGTTGTCGGTGAGCAGGTTTCAACCTGTACGGTTTGCTACTGGTTGCGCTCTCCGAGTTGGCGTAAGTAAGTACCTAGGGTCAAGTGTTCAACAATGAAACACTAAAAGTTCATAACCTCGCACATCTCATGTTTTTGCTGATAGAAGTCTATAATTTTACAGGCATGTAGTCAATATGATTGGGTATCGAATGTCATTTATAGATTTTTTAAAATAAAGTGATTTGAATCGACAAAGAAATAAAAACTAAGAAATGGGATTTGTGTCATTGTGTCCATATAGGCGTACACAATGAAACACCATATATTCAACAATGAAACACCATAAATAAACTGTGCCTAATTCAAATTTTGTTTAATTTAGGTAGTTATTAAAGAAAGAGCAGTCCGTTTCTACGTTAAATGCAGTGGTACGACGTGCCATGCTGCATGCTTCACGCTTTTTTAATGACAGTTATGCATGCCCTGATTTAAAGGACCGTAAACATTCGATTCCAGCCATTTTCCCAACTAACAGAATATCGAATATTGTTAATTTTTGCCATTTGGTAAGTAATACGCCCCTCGTCCTTTTAACAGCTTTGTTACGCGCCATCTTAAAATTAAAACAAATTTTAATAGATAAGGTTTCACAATATCATCCAATAAAAATCTATAAAACAGTGTTTCATTGTGTCCATTGTTAAACTGTTTCATTGTTGACTACCTAGGGTTTATCTAACTAACTTTTAATTTATGTTCACAAAATTGTAACTTTGAAACAAATGAAATATGCCAAAATAATCTAAGAAACATGTAGAATGCAGGATAATCATAAAAAATATAATATTCCTAACCATTAAATAATAAAAAATCTTTAAAGATAGCCAGAAATACTTCAATTTTTGACGAAAATAGTAAAAATGAGCCGCAGACGCGTCTTTTCTCACACGGTGCCGCCGCAAACTGGGATACGCCGGTGGTATCTATTGAGTGTCCTTACGCGATATATTGCACTAAATGCCAACGTCGCGTTTTGGAAATATTACTATGTTTTATTGTGTACCACTGTTTCATTGTTGAACACTTGACCCTACTATTGTGTTATTTTATTAGCCTAGTAATATACGAGTTATTGATTATAATATTAGTTAAGTATCTGATGTTTTTATGATAACAGTGGCGATTGGCAAGCAAACGCTTTGGCGTAATGACGTAACGAACTTTACCGTCACCATTGTATCAACGTGGGCCCTACTTTACCTCATGCGCATTTTAAGTTTCTGATGACTATTAGTTTTTCACAGTTTCTGCATCATGTTTCCCGTTTAAAACGACGCCGATATAGCAGGTATGCTTATTGACTTTGGGGACGAGGGCGATGACAATGAGGAAATCGATTTTAACAACATTACTGAAGAAAACTCTGGATATTCCAGTTCCTCTTCTTCTGATGATGGTGAAGGAAGTGTTGACGATAATATACCTCTGAGTATGCTAGCAGGATGGCAAAAGAAGCCCTTCAATGGCAAACATCTTCCAGAAGATGCCGTTCATGACCCAGGTGGTACTCCATACGAATACTTTGAGCGCTATTTTACTGACAAGCTCATGGAACAGATGGCTTTGACCACAAACCAATATAACATGGCCAATACCGGTATTCAAATGAAACCTATATGTTATTGAAGGTATAAAATTTCCAAGACTGATGATGATTTGGAGTGAAAAATTCAGGTCACAATTGTACGTGGGAAATGGTAGGCCCGGTTTGATACAATTGTTGGTATATGAATTTTCCAAGATGGCGGCGGAAAATTAGGAAAATTATTGCAGATTCGTAATCTGAGGTCCCAAATTATTTAAGATTCAAGTTCAAAATTAAAAAAATCTTTTTAGTTTATGCGCTGGTCCGAAAGGGTTATACAAACCAAATTTTTAGGCTTTGTTCGGACTATTTAGTAGATGGTTTATGTGAAGTTTGCACAAAATCGGACGACCGGTTCTTCATTTATCACGCAAACGAAGTTGCGCGGGTCAGCTAGTTATTTATATTTAATGAAAATACACAGCTCGATATTCTGTGAGTATTAAAAGCGTCTGTTTGTTGCCCTTATTAATATTTATAATAAAGCTAGAGGACGTCACGCGGTTTTACCCGCGTAGTTTCCGTTCCCCTGGGAATACAATATTTTTTCTTCCATAAGAACCTTCTCCTGACAATACCTTACACAACAAAAAAAGAATTAGTAAAATCGGTTCACCCGTTCTAAAGTTATGCGCTTACCAACACATTTTACGATTCATTTTTATATATAAGATGGCAAAAATATCACGTTTGTTGTGTGGGAGCCCCAATTTAAAATTATTTTTTTTTAGTATATTTGCTGCCCGTTTTTTACCCTTTTGGCACGGAACCCTAAAAAGAGGTTCTTTGCATTTTTTTAAAAGAGTTTACGCTTGGGTTACATAATTTTATTTTATCACAGTTTTTGTTTAATGACGGACTTTTTAAAAATAATCAAGGGTAGTGGAAAAATATTTACCGTCACCAGTAGTAGTCATAGAATTGTTCAGTAAATGCCGTCGATCTCTGACGAAATTGACGATCGCTCTTGTAGTATAAAACTCACTCTCTACAGCTTCACAAGTGATGGACATAGCTTCCTGCTCTGGTGGAAGACGAACAGTGTGGCTGATACTCTTAGATTTGTTTAACGATTCTTTTGAATTATCTGGGAAAAAAGAGATTTAAGTCAGCTATCTTATATAAGGCTTTAAAAATTTCAACAGCAGGCAGTCACAACCTGCGCCTGTCCAAATCAACACGGCAATACGGCTCACCACCTATTACGTGGGACAAATTCTAAAAAGGTGAAATGTGTGCATATAATATGCCTCTGCCTACCCCTTCGGGGATAAAGGCGTGACCATATGTATGTGGGTTCGATTCCCACCGGAGACAAATATTTGTGTGACCCATAAATGTTTGTCTCAAGAGTCTGGGTGTTTCTATGTATAATATGTATGTATTTAAAAGTATATAAGTATTAATATCCGTGGTCTGATACCCATAACACAAGCAGGTTATTCCTAGCTTACTTTGGGATCAGATAGCGTTGTGTGAGATGTCCGTGAATATTTATTTATTTATTTATGTATGTTTATACTTATTTTATATGCACTGTGGCACCACTGCAGCGCTTCCTAATCTACTTTGAAGGCGCCCTTAGGCTTTCAACTTGGCTTAACGACTGCCACGGTACTCACAATCGGGACCAAAGGCCTAACGTGCCTTCTGTATTATGAAAGAAAAGAGAAAGATTACTGCAGTAATCGTTGATAGCTCACCGACTCAACAGGGCGCTATGAACGCAATAAGAAGAAAAATACAAAAGTACATTACTTCCAAAAATCCATCGAAGGTGGCCCTCGATATTAGAAACGCATGTGAGGTCATATATCTGATCTTCAATGTAGTTATAGTCAAGGATCCAAGTGGTTTCATTTTTAGTATACTGGCTAATCATAACATTCGCAGACAACCCTAAAATATAGAGTTCTGAAAAAAATTACAATAAAGTTAAGATAAAAGAAATCATATTCCAAAAAATAAAAACAATCATTCATCTAATTAAAACTTTTGGGCAACCGATTTCAATAAAAAAGTTATCTAAATCTTACAGCACACGCTAGGTATTATGATTAATGATATGTAAAACCAATGGATACGTTACCAACAATGAAAAATGGCAACAATAAAGTCAGGCAATTGCCTTACTTTTCATACATGCTACCATAGATAATTTCATATAAGTTTTTTTTACGTGTCGGAATAAAAGATCTGCTGTTTTTGAAAGCCATGATGTCCGTGTATGATTATATTTTTTTTTAATTTATGCTAGGTAGCATTGTGTAAAAATGTTCCAAAATATTTATTTATTTTATTTTGATTGCATTACTCGCCTTTTGCTTCTGAAACCAGCAATATATTAGCAGTTTGCGGTAACTCATTATCGCTTACATTGCATTTCAGATACTTCTGGTGTTGAGCATCAGTTTTCAATTGCAGCGTCTGCTTCCAGACATTTAATTTATTAGGTTTGTATCCCACTGTCTCTGAAACTAATATAAAATATGTTATTTTTAAACTATCGCGGTTTTTAACACTCATACTTATAGAATTCGGGACTTCACGCAAAATACTATTTACTTACATTCACCGACGTTTCGAGCACGTTGCAGCGCCCGTGGTCGCGGTTGGACTGAAAACTGCTCGAATCGTCGGTGAATGTAAGTAAATAGTATTTCGCGTGAAGTCCCGAATTCTATAAGTATGAGTGATATAAAATATATTGTTATCTTATTACATAGCAAATCAAAGTACATACGTGGCAGCCTTATTGATAAGAGCAATTTCGTTCAGTTCAATCTTAAAATGGACGAAAGTTACTGTAAAGAGGTAGTCACAACATTTTTCTATTCATTTCAAAACGACTATAGGAAGGACAGTGTGTAAAACCATTGGTGTATCTAAACGAAGTTATAGCAATGAATACAGACGTATATAGAAGAATAGTTTCTTAGGCTGCTCTGAAGACAAATTTTCTGTGACACAAACAGCAGCGCGGCAGCCATTTTAAATTTTTCGAAGTACATACATACATACATATGGTCACGCCTTTATCCCCGAAGGGGTAGGCAGAGGCATATTATATGCCCACATTTCATCTTTTTGTATATAATTTGTCCCACGTAATAGGTGGTGAGCCGTATTGCCGTGTTTAAATGGACAGGCGCAGGTTGTGACTGCCTGCTGTTGAAATAAAGTCTTCAACTTGACTTAACGACTGCCATTTTACTGGCAATCGGGACCAACGGCTTAACGTGCCTTCCGAAGCACAAAAACGCTCAAATAAATGTCACAAAGTGATCACATGGATGGTCACCCATCCATGGACCGGCCATAGTGAAAGTTGCTTACTGCAGTGATCGTTTACAGAACATTGAGTCCGCGGGGCCACGAGCGCTTCGAAGCTTTTCGAAGTAAAAGAATAAAATTAATCATTGTAAATATCTATAAATGTATAATGTTTTGATTTAAAAACCGTGAAATATTTTTTTAAATAATCCCTTAATTTAGTCGATTAAAAACGTAAAAATGTGCCTACTAGTTTTTGACTATTAACTGCGACAGTGAAATGCGACGAAATCGCCACCAAATGGGAACTACACGAGCTGGGGGCACTACTAGTTTTTAACTAGTGAAATGCGACGACAGCGCCGCCAAATGGGAACTACATGAGCTGGGGGCATGCCCCCAACAAAATTGACACAAAAAATCCTTAGGAACTGTTCTTCTTTATACGACTGTATTCATTGGCTATAGGTAGACTTTCGATCAAGCAGGCCTAAAGCTTGGAAGTCAAAGTCAAGCCAACCTTAGCACGAAAACCAAATAACTAAATGGACATTCTAAAGTCGAAACCGCAGCTTCATGTCTTCGTGTTAGAAAACAACTCAGTCAGTACAAACTTTCGTGCAAAAATGGAAACAAAAATTAATTATAAGTATAGATAAGTACCTATTAACAAACACGAATACATGGAGCAGCATTATTTGATTGATGGAAATTATACTTTCATCTATTCATGACAATGGTTATTCTCTATAATACCTTCACAAAATCCGTATCCTAGTAGCTCCCTGTCATCAGCCATAAATTGCACATTGCCGGGTATATCTTTCTTCTTCTCACAACTCACTCTCAACTGTTCTCCTTCAAAGAACTTGTATCGATAATACTCTTCAAGACCATTACTTAGAGGTATAAGTTTTAAATTATCTAGTTACAGTAATATCTAGGCTTCCTGAAATAGCACAGGCAACGTAAAAATAAAATTCAATTTAAACTTTTAAAAACCTCTTTTAAACTAATAAGAGTGCCTTCAAATTAGAGGCATGAAGAAGCGCTACAGTGGTGCCACAGTGGTGCGCTAAACGCGCCACCACTAGTTTTTATATAGATTTTAGAAGCGCAGTTGCAGCGCCACTAACGTGCCACAGGCATGGCATATCTGTATAGGGAAGGGACTTTAGTTATATTGTAACTATACTTTTATTTTAAAATTTTATGTGTTTGTAATTATATTTTACAGACTTTGACAAAAAAAAATTCTTCAATAATAAGTCAAAGCCTCTCAGTCCTCTAAGCCCCAGTTCAGTATATGAATACAACTCTACTTCAAGTCATTCTTGCCAAAGATAATACTTATAATGGTATTACAAGTCTTGCTCTACAAAAGAGTTGGAAACTTTCCTGATTAGAATTTATCCAAATAACTTGTGTCCATCATATTGGCGTATTTGATAATTTTCACTATTATTATTTAAACAAAATAAAGGTAAGGAACGATTTCTAATGTTTTATTAGGTACCTATATTCTTTTTAATAAAATTAATGAGAGTAATGCACCTTCGTCGGAATCCATTTCGTAACTAACGAACATCACTAGAATTTTACTGAAGCACTAATGACGCGCGTCTACTGCGCCACAAACGCGCCACTGCAGTGCTTTTGCAATTGACGCGACTGAAGCGCTTCTTCAAGTTTCTAATTTGAATACGCCCTAACGCTCTTATGACGGATTCCATTACTAATACTTTGATATTGATATAGACACTTACTGTTAGATAGAACCTCAGGTTTAAGGTTGAAAATCGTCCTGGAAGTATATTGATAATGATAATATTCAGTTTTGTATTCGCAGTCGATCATAGATCCACTGTCGTCAACGCGCATTATTGTTCTATAGTTTATTGGCCGTCTCAAAAACGAATCAGTTTCAATGATTTTTGTTCCTGAAAGCAAAAGATCATCCCAGCCATGGATAATAAGGTTATGTCGTGGGATAAGATATGACCTGGGAGCTAGAAGTTTGCATTACACAGAGATCGTTGACAATAAACTAGGAATAGCGAAAGACCTAGAATGTTCCCTTGAGGGACTCCAAAATCAATTTTCTGATCGTCTCTAATGTACATTACTACCCTAACGATTTGAGTTCTATTAGTTAGGTAATCTTGGAAAATTTAGAAAGCCATACCTCTAAAGTCCACCTTTTTCAGTTTTGTGACAATAATCAGGATAGAGACGGTGTCAAACGCCTTTTTAGATTCAAGTTTAACCCATGACACTCACCTTTATCCTGACTGTATCTTTTAAACAAAAGACAGCACCAAGTCCTCTATGTAGGTCTGTACTTTTGCGAAAGCAACGTCACTATCAGAGTGGCAAGTGCGAGTTTTGTCATGCGCCTGTCGACATTCACGCTGAGCGCGTTAACGCTGATTTGTATGGACTCGAGACAAGTTCCCGCGTTTATAGCTAGGTGGCGGTGTCTTGATTTTATACGAATCGGCGATAACGCGCTCACCGTGAATATCGACAGGTGCACGCCAAAACTCGCACTGTCCACTCTGCACTCTCTTGTCTATTGGATTCACGAGTGATTTTTGAAGTCATCAGGTAGTATTCTAGATTACAAGGGCAGGTGGCAAATGTGGCAATTTATCCGCCTTCATTGTTAAGAATTTTTATCAATGATAGTCAGTGGCCATTGATTTTTTTACTAATGTATTGCTGTGTGTGAGAGTATGTGATTGATTTGGTTATTTAGAGTTTTCTTTTGCAGTCCTTAAAATAGTGTGTATAAATTCTACGTAAGAATCAATAGTTGAATAGTTATAGCCTATGTCTCCCGGCGATAGTGTAGCTTACCAATAGCGAAATATTTTTTAATCGGTGTAGTAGTTTCGGAGCCTGCTTCTAGATGCTTCTATGCCTGATATACGATATTTTATGTAGCAGTAAGTGTATGTATTATGAATAAAATAAGTTATTTTACCATTTGCTTTGTAATGTAGCAAGCGTATTGTTCCATCAATAATCCTTTTGGCGCAGTTCAAGTCTATGACTTCGCCGGGTTCATACAAATATTGAGCTATATTATCATAACCGTGTTCTGGTAATGTCTTTTCTGTAGTATTTAGTGATAGTCCACTGATAGTCACGTTTATAGTATCTGAAACGGAATATATATAAATACTAGCGGACGACACGCGGTTTCACCCGCGTAGTTCCCGTTCCCGTGGGAATACGGAAATAAAATATAGCCTATGTTCACCGCAAAGAGTGTAGCTTCCCAACAGTGAAAGAATTTTTCAAATCGGTCCAGTAGTTAGGGAGCCTATTCGTTACAAACAAACAAACAAAAAAACAAATAAACAAATCTTTCCTCTTTATAATATTATATATAATATATATATATATATATATAAATATGAGAATTTTTTTATTGAAGTGAAACTTCTTTTTTAATACAGTTGCTCAAAAAGTGGCGTATTACTGGGACGTTTAGCGTTTGGGATGTGGGCTATTACGCACTCGTGCTTTTTCTTTACCTTTCCCGCACAGTGCGCGTTTCGTTTCCCAACTGTCAAAATAATGTCTGTGATTCATGCAAATATTTCAAAAAAAGATACTAACTTGTTTCAATATCAGATTAAAAGTAATTTTTGTTATAAAAATAAGACTTTGGACTTTCGTACTTTTGGACTTTTGGACTTTTGGACTTTTGTACTTTTGTACTTTTTGACTTAATTTAAGGTGAGGCGAAAATTAAGTTTATGAAGAAGTTTCACTTCTTACGTGTGTACACTAAGTACACGCAAATTTTTGTAATACATACATACAGGGACACAAAAGTTGCTGAAGTTGCGTAACAAAATAGAAAGCTAATTTTTCTTAAAGACTCTTGAATAATAAACTTCGAAATGACGTCATATGTCAGAGTACCAAAGTGATCGATATAGTTTGAAGAGTAGTCAGGTAAAAGTGCCAATGAGCAGATCGTTCTCGTCGAAGTAACGACGAAGGCGACAAGATTTGGTGCACCCACCAGATAAACTGACGACCTAGAAAAGGTTGCAAGGAGTAGACTGACATAAAATAGTGTAATAAATGGTGATGGTGATAAAAATATATGTATAGTACCACTCACTTGCTCCTTTAACTCGTAAATCAAACAAGATGTCCTGACTCGTAGAATCTTTGCTCTCCAAAGAACACTTCCAAACTGTACTCATGTTTCTTGTCGCTTCTGAAATCTGGAGAATCGTTATGTAGATTATTCTAGTTAATTTTAGTACCTATCCATGGGTCAGGAAATGTAAAACTGGAAACGATCGCAGGTGATTTTTTACAATTTTTTGGTACTGCTATGACTTATCAGGTTTTATTTTATTTTAGTATCAACACTCTATTCGCTGCGGTTGGATTAGTGCTGAAATATCTACGAAGCGCAGTAAAAAGAGTATAATTATAATTTATAGTCGCTATGAGTCTTACTTGAATTACAGAACGGAATTCATTCGTTTGAACAATATTCTCCAGTTTTGTAGAAAAGCAGTGGTTCTTATTAGAATACTGACAGCATCTGTGAAGTAACAATATATCTATACTAATATTATAAAGAAGAGGATGCGGGGTCCTGCTAACATCTTCGGGACCCCAATGGGTCGGGTCCTCCTCGTGGTGCATCCTGGGCAACGGAGTAGCGACCACTCCCCTTCCTCTGTGGGGGAGTGGTGCTACTCTGGCAAATTCCGGCCGAGGCGGGAGCAGCCCACCTGTGGGGTGCTCGGTGGTGTGTGTTGCTGCCGGCCGTGAGTAGCAACACGGTCGGCAGCGGCAGTGCTGGGCCGCTATTGCCTCGTCAGTTGGCGAGGTGATGGCGGCAAAGAGGGAGGCGCGGGGGAGCGGGAGTAATGGAAAGTACTCCCGCTTCGCCGTGCAGTTCGGGGGCGGCGCAGTAAGGAGTTCACTGCGCGCCCCCGATTGTATCGTGTTGCTGCTGTCGCTCCACCACATTTGCTGGCGAGGCGATAGTGGCGAAGTATGAGAGGCACTGCATGGAAGGGCGGGAGTTTGGGTAAATGCTCCCGCCCTGTCATGCAGTTTGGGGGCGCCTGCGCTAGGAGCTAGCGCACGTCCCCCGATTGTTTCATGACCGAGGGCGTAAGGTTGGGGGACTCCGCCCTCCAACGGTCACATGGCGGTGGGCACCTTCCCCGTGTTCCGGGGGTGCCCATTAGCGCACGCCTGCGCCAGCCGCTCTCTGACTCCTCTATGACAGAGGGGCGCTCGAGAGCGGTGCAGGCGTGGCTTTTTCAGCTCCTTAGAGAGCTTTGGGGAGCCGCCCATCTGGCTCCCCCGAGGAGAGCTCCGAATTAACGGGGCGCCCCTAGCCGGGTCGACGTGAATAATCTTTTGATATCCCTCGGCCCGGCTAAAGGGTGAGGAGGAACACCGCGGGGTTTAGTGGGTAGGACGGTCCATTCCGGACCGGGCCGGGAGTCCCACACACCATCCCAGCTGCCCCTGAAGCTGGGATGAAGGCGCGTAAATGCGTTCCCCGCGTCAAAAAAAAAAAAAAAAATATTATAAATTATAATATTACTTTGTGTGTTTGTTAAATTGTAAGGGGTAATATCGGGATCTACTGAGCCGATTTTAAAAAAATCTTTCACCAATAGAAAGCTACGTTATTGTGGAGTGTCATAGGCTATATAGCATCACGCTACAACGAATAGGAGCGGAGCAGTAATAGTAAATGTTTCAAAAACGGGGGAAAAGTTATTCCTTTTGAGAGCTTCGTTGCGTGTGCTGCGTAAATATTTATAGACTTTATGTAAAAAATATGTACTACAAAATTGTTTCTTTTAAAAAAATTCTAAAAAATTGCGCGATAGCAGGTGTCTATCTTTGGGTTGGTGCACAATAACCATTTTGATGGCAATCAATTTTTTTCTACAATAATGCCACGGGATACCTCTTTCATAAACGAAATTGTTCTTTAAAATAATGCAACGGGAATACACGCGACGAGAAATCTTTCTCTCTCTCTCTCTCTCTCTCTCTCTCTCTCTCTCTCTCTCACGTAGTATTGAATATTAACGACGAGAATCTACGGGAGTAAACGCAACGCGACGGGAGTAAATGCGACGCGAACAGGTAATACTCTCTCTAATGCGGCGCAAAAGAAGTTGCGCGGGTCAGCTAGTATTTTAATAAACTGACTGTCAATCCTCGACCAAACGACTTGAATGCATAAAGGTACTTGTGAAATATCTTATTAATTCATTGGTATTTTATCATTAATAAACATGAGACAATATTTCACCGAGTTAGAATAATGACATTTCACCAAGACAAATGACATTTTACCGAGACAAATGACATTTCACCGTGACAAATGACATTTCACCGAGTGAAATGACCAAGACAAATGATATTTCAGCAAGGAAAATTACATTTTGCAACGAAAAACAATGATAAATCACCAATTAATTTAAATTTTTAAGCTCTTATGTCGTATGGGTGACATAATTTGCCATTCCGAGTTTTTTCGTCACGCTAAATAGATGTGAGCACCAACGTCAGACTTTTTGTAGGACCATGTATTCGAGTTGGACTGTATTTCGGTTCTATAGTGTTGACAGAGAATCCAGAGTGCGCAGGCCGAACTATGGTGAACGGCTGAACGTGAAATAGGCCCATGAAAGTCTGTTGGGAGTTCTGAGGTCTGTTGGGAGTCCTGCAGTCTGTTGGGAGTTCTAGGGTATCCTTCCGAGGGCTCACCCGGGGCTCTTAACCGTAGGCTGTTGGCAGGACACGTGAGGTATTTAGTCGGTAGGAGTTCGGCATAAAATCCATGAGGATTTTTCCTCACGTAAAACAAAAAAGGCCCATGAAAGTCAACAATATTAACAGATATTAAAGATAGTAAACTTACGTAGCGTCCGAAGCGTTGTAATCCATCAATGTGATATTGAACGGATCGTTTTCTAAAACCACAAAAATCTTGTACGTTTCTGATTTTTGATAGTTGACTGCTGGTGTAATATCAAATAGAGTCTCTTCTCGATTGCCCAGCACTGCAATAGAAAGATTTACATTAAAGAAGTTGAGTTTTTGCGAAAGTATCTTTAGAAATTACATACATATGGTCACGCCTTTATCCCCGAAGGGGTAGGCAGAGGCATATTATATGCCCACATTTCACCTTTGTATAATTTGTCCCACGTAATAGGTGGTGAGCCGTATTGCCGTGTTTAAATGGACAGGCGCAGGTTGTGACTGCCTGCTGTTGAAATAAAGCCTTCAACTTAGCTTAACGACTGCCATTTTACTGGCAACCGGGACCAACGGCTTAACGTGCCTTCCGAAGCACGGAAACGCTCAAATAAATGTCACAAAGTGATCACATGGATGGTCACCCATCCATGGACTGGCCATAGTGAAAGTTACTTACTGCAGTGTTCGTTTACAGAACACTGAGTCCGCGGGGCCACGAGCGCTTGTTCCCGAAATTAATTTCTATAATAGGGTGGGGTGAATTGGGATAGCAAACTACAAATAGGAATAAAAATATTTAAATTTTTTTTGACGAGATATTGTATTCTTTATTATATAAAGTATACATTTATTGTTAAAAATTACAGAGGAACATAAATAATACATATCTATATTTACATTTTATTTAAATTCATTTCATTAAAATATATGGCTGTTTCAGGGTGAATTTACCGTATCTCTGAATTTGCTTACCATTGTATACATTTTGTAAAGAGCTTAAAAAGTGGTTATTGAAATAGAATTTGTATAATTTACATACAAAATAGCAACTCATCAGTCTTTTGATTAATGTAAATAACGCCATCTAGTACATTTTTTATAATTCTAAGGTGTCTATGCAATATTATATTCGAGTAAAGTTGCGCCATCTAGTGCAGTTTTTGTGAATATGGACTCAGATGTGCATAGGATTACAGATCTTAAGGGGCCCATGCAATATTGGAGGCAATAGTACATACCTATAGCACAGGGTGAAAACTCCATACAAAAATTTTCGTTTTCACCCACACTAATATACACGTAATGTGAATGCTTGAATAAAGCTTGAATGTGTGTGTGAGTAGGTATACTAGGGACACTAGCTATGGAAATTAAATAATAAGGAACAGAACGTAATCTCATGTATGTAGGTACTTTTTTTTCAAGTCTACCCTCGGCTAAGCACAAATTAAACCAAAGCAATAGCACAAAGTACGTAGGTAGTAATACGTAATGCAACACAGTGACACTCTCTCATACTGACACGACAATAGACACATCAACTTTGGCGGGGGGATGGGGAAGCTTACTCGGTGGGAGGCAGGGAGTTGCCGATCTGTATGTAATACTATTATATTATCTTTGCCTATAGTCAAGTCTTTATCCCCGTAAGCAGAGGCATAGTATATTACGCCCACATTTCACCTTATAGTTTTATGTCCCACGTACCTAATAGGTGGTGGGACTATTGCCGTGTTGATATGTTTTATCGAATTGTGAATTGTAACCAATGACCACTGCTGTAAATAACTATAAATAACCACAAAAATAAACTTGGAGTCTAATATAAAATTTTAAAGTCTAAACTGTATTACGTAGTAACTATTTAGTAATCTGTGACTGTAGGTACATCGTGAAATAGGCCCATGAAAGTCTGTTGGGAGTTCTGAGGTCTGTTGGGAGTTCTGAGGTCTGTTGAGAGTCCTGGGGTCTGTTGGGAGTCCTGCGGTCTGTTGAGAGTAATGGGGTCTATTTACTAAGATAATTCACGTTATGTACCTCTTTGAGATAGGTACGTATTCTTATTCAAAGGGGGAATGCTGCTAGTCTTTTGGGCACAAAGCCTCGGGGGGCTTATCAAGCTTTGGTTTAGATCAGGGGTTCCCAAACTTATAGGTATCACGCCCCCCTACTGTTAAAATGAATATGCCTACGCCTCCCCTCAGCCCAGGGAACAGCAAGTGGGCTCGTCAAACAATTTTTAAAAAAATAACAGTAATTATTATTTTTCTGCTTTTAGTATTTGTTGTTATAGCAGTAACAGAAATACATTATTATGTGAAAATTTTAGCGCTCTAGCTATCGAGGTGCCTGAAATACAACCTCGTAACGGAAAGACAGACAGACGGACGCCGAAGTTTCTTGAATAGGGGCCCGTTTTGGCCCTTTGGACACGGAACCCTGAAACATACAATTATTAAATAAAATAAGAGTAGGTACATAATAAAGTTTATAAATACATCTCAGACCTCCCTTTTGTTTACTATCCCACTTCTTTGAGGGATGAAGAGACACGCCACCATCTTGGCCTGCTTCTGTAAGACTGGCGAGCAGCAAACCCGTCGTTCTCAGGCCCTCTGTCATAAAGGCCGGTAGTCTTGGGCGTATTTATCTCCCGCTTCCACCACCACGCCACCATTTTTTTTGCTTTCATTTAGCTTGGGACCATGGCCCTCAACACGGTTTTGAGCGTGAGAATGTTCGCACCAGGCCTGGGACCAGGTCCTGGCGTTGCAGCGTCCATGCTGAGCAACGTCTGAATATGCGGCACCGCTTCCTCGCTGAAGTAACCGCAGTGCTGGCACTAAGGTGTTACTCCCCGGTGTATGCACCACAGATACTTACCGAAGCACCCGTGCCCGGTAAATATCTATGACACGAGGTAGGAGAGGCTACAATGGCACCTCTTAAGCCACTCTTCCATGATCGGCTTCACTAGCGCGATAGTAGTGAGTTCCCAATTTGACAGCTCAGGGAACAGGCCTATGGTATCACTGCAGCTCCTCCACGGCCCTCGCTTCCAGGTGCCATGGAGGGTTCCCAGGTAGGAGACATGCAGCCTCGACGGAGTTCATGCGTTACCCTCTTTTATAATCCTGATCCAGACTAACAAAAGGTCACTTCTTACAAAAAGAGTCAAAGATAGATGTGCTTGCATGATTTTGACAAAATTCCCGATTGTGAATTTAATAGAGATAAAAAAATTGCACAACGTAGATTACTAGCAAAATTTAGTTTGTTTCTAAACTAACTAATTTATTATTGTAACCAATGCTACCCATGAATATTAATAAAAAAGGTATAAGATTTGAGATATTTAACCCAAAGTTGTGTCTTAGCATCTTTTCAAAATTTCCATAGCTTGCTCTTGTGATGTCACTCTGATCTAGCCGCGCCCCCCTGTACATGTCTTCGCGCCTCCCTAGGGAGGCGCGCCCCCCACTTTGAAAACCAATGGTTTAGATAGTAATAATGTAAACATATATTATACATGTATGTTGACTGCCTCTGTGGCGTAGTCGGTAGTGATACCGCCTGCGGCGCTGGAGGTCCTGGGTTCGATTTCCGGGTTCGGTCGGTTCAAATATTTGTGTGAACTACAAATGTTTCTTTCGGTTTTCTATGTATAATATGTATGGATTTAGAAATATATAAGTATGTCTATCAGTCGTCTAGATCCCATAGCACAAGCGTATAGCTTAGTTTGGGCTAGATGATGTTGTGTGAGAATGTTTAACAATATTTTATATATTTATTTATATTAATGTTTTACTGTAATTTTCAACAATAAATGTATTTACTTAATCAATAATTATTGAAAGACAAAACTTACAATGAAGATTGACGATAACTTGTTGTCTATTTATTATCCAAATACCGAAAGAGGCGTTTTTGCTTTTTTCTCCCTTAAATGTCTCGTTACTGAGTGATTTACAGACGAGCGACTTATTGTTGTGATCAGCTTGCAATAAAAACTCCTTATTATAATTTATTACTTTATTTTCTGTTGCTTCTGCTGAATCGTCTAAAATAAAAAAAAACGTGTTTTAAAATTGGAAGCGGTTCTAGCCCCGAACTATACTCTGTAAAATAAAGCTTCATCTCTGTGACAGTTATATTCGTGTAAACAAATTTGACTTTTGTTTCAAAGGCATGATGTTGTAATTTACAGTTTGCACCTCTGTGATCTCACTCTCTGCATTTTAACTACAAAAGCTTTACGCCGTTGGCATAAAGTCTATTCTTGTTTACGTTTGTAGAACTGGCAGAGAGATTAAGTTATATTTTACAGAGTATAGGTATAAAGCATCTATCGCTATGGCTGGTCATCAGGTGGGTGACCAGGTGCCCACTTTGTAATATTTTCATTTACGAGGATTTTCGTGCTTCGTCGGAAAGCATGCTAAGCCGTTGGTCCCGGTTGCCAGTAAAATTAAGTAGTTCACATTGAAGGCCTTAAGGCGGTTTGATATATTTTAACAGCGGAGAGTCACTACCACATACTATTAGTATGTGGGACAACAATAGAACTAAAGTGGAGTTATTTTAATAGGTTACATTTATTTTGACAATTAATTTTACAATCATTTGACAATCAAATTATGTACTTGTCTTATTTTGCTCCTTAAATTTACGAAAGTAAAAATAATAATGGGACAGGGATTCGCCTGATGATTTTTAAAATTCACATATCCTCTTAGACTTGTATATTCGATAGAGACTCTTTGAGAGATCTTGGGGTGAACTTTATACTAGGAAATATTCTTTGATTTGTTTTGATAAAACTATATTATTGTAATTTATTATATTCTATACTCTTGCTTTTTAACCGTTTAAAACATGACTAGGAATACTTTGTTCGGTCGAAATCGCCCTCGAAAAATAAGAAATATTGCAAAGATGTACTACACACAAGTAATGTACTTTTTTATATAATTAAATTAGTTTAATCCTCATAAAAACTTGTCATAAAATACATAGATATAGATCTTTAGAACAATATTTTACAGCTAGTTTTTTTCTTAAAACTCCTCAGATTTTATAACAGTAATAATATAATGTATTAGAATCGAATGAAATCCGGCAAAAGCGTACGCTGCAATCCTTCAAATTGCCTAAGGATTTGTTAAGGTCGAATACGGAAGCCTATCGCTTTCTCATTCAGCATTCTCAATAAAAGGATAAAACTGACAAACGTCAAATGTTGCCTATTAAATTGACGCCCACTTTACCTAGTGAAATGTAGGCAATTACTGCCAAACCCTAAAGGGTTTGGTTCACCATAACGGGCAAAAATGCAACAGTGGTTTGACACAATTGCTTACTTCCAAAAATCCATCGAATGTAGCTCGCATTCCTAGCATGGCATGTAAGGTTTAATAACTGGTTCTCTCTGTACTGATAGTCTATGATCCAGGTGGTATCGTTGCAGTAGTATTGATGAATGACATCTTTTGGTAACAGCCCTGATATAAGCAGTTCTGAAAAAAATGTAAATAACATTTTAGAGCTTTTTTTTCTTAGGTGTGGAAATCCCTAATGGATGATATTATATGATGATGAGAATCTTACCGACTAAAGCCATCACAATATCGTAATGTTAGCGCTATTGTCTATATGTACATATTTGCGCAAAAATTTTATTGTATTTTTACTTGTAGAATGCTATGCCGGACTCCTACCGGCTAAGGCTACACTGTGTCCTACAAATAAAACTGCCTAAGGCCAGGAGACCCGGGTGCGCCCTCAGAACAATACCTGCAGGGCCCTCGACACAGACTTTGTCAGCCCTTGCGGCCTCTCCTCAGCCCTTATACCATTCTTTGGTACCATACCCTCTGTTCGCGAGTACGACTCACAGTTGGCTGGTTTTATTTACCTTGTGTATCTGGAGTGAGCATAACATCTGCTGTTAACTGATAGTCAATAATAACACATTTCAGATGTTCCAGAGACATTTTTGTTGTGTCCAAAACTAATGTCTTCTTGTAAGAATCGTCGATTGTTACTGAAAAAGGTGTTGCATATTTATTAACCGAATTATGCTCAGCTAAACCTGTGTACTTGGTAAGGTAGTGTTTCAATTAGAAAATAAGCTTACTACGTTAGAGAAAATATCCCTGATAAAAAGCCTCACATCCGCCGCCGTGGTGCAAAAGAGCTTCCCAAAAAGGAAATTGTGGAAACGATTATGTTCAACAATGAATCGTGACAGGCTGATTTGATTTATAAATACTGTATAATAATAATTTTATTATACAGTTTTATCGGCTTGAACAGTTGTCACAGTGTTAATTTGATAGAACAATGAGACTAAATTGTCGCTACAGAATCGCTCGTGTAGTAGACGCCTAAAGTTGTTAAAACAAATGAAATACCTTCAAGTATCCTGTGTTTCAAATGTTCGTTGTTATTGGCGCCAAACTCTATGTCACCGGGCAGATCAATATTTTTTTCACAAGTGATTGTTAATATTTGGCCTTCGTAGAACTTATATTGATACTCCTCTTTGTGGCCATGTGCGGTGATGTTAGCTGGTACTAGACTCATCTTATTTATAGTGATTTTGGTTCCATAAATTGGTTTGAATTTTTCTGTACAATTTGACATGACTGGTTAAAATGTATTTATTTTATAGATCGTATCGCTTACCACAGCCAGCCTGTGGTAAGCTATCCAATCTTACGAATGTTTATCCTTTGACTTTGTAACCGGAGTGTATATAGTAGGGTCCAATGAGCTTCTTCGCGCGATTGAACCGGGCTTGAATTTCCCGATCATGCACGGTATAGATTAGTTATAGTTACTTTAGAGTTTTATAAATTGCGCCCACCTCTCGTGTTGCAAACGCAAATAGGCTACGGTAACTACTTTTGATCAAATAGGCACCTCAGCAGTTTACAGAAATTACGTTGGTTCGAGGTGCGAATATCCATTGTTGTGATGTGGTGACTAACTGATATCAGATCAGTTGGAGGTGGAAATTACCGGTTTTTTTAAGAATGATAATAAACGTAAAACTCCACATAAGTCTCATCTACCTAAAGGATTAAAGCAGATCTTCAGGACCTATTCATCAAGTTACGCCCGCTTCGGTAACGACCACTATCACAGATATCAGAAAAGACATAATATCAGAACTGAAAACTTGTTTTCTGATTGCTGTCGCCACTACCACCATGGCCTCGCATAATAGTGCTATCCGGCTTCTTTACTGGCCTGACTCTCATGTTGCGTCATCATCTTGAGCCCGCTTCTAAAAGGACGGCGAGCAGTCCGCCCACCGTCCTCAGTCTTCCGGCGATGGAGGCTGGTAGTTTTGGGCGATCACTGTGAACTCGGATGATAGGTACAGTTCTATTCGCTTCCTCTTCGACTTACATACCACTAAAAGTAAGGTTGCTTTTGATTATCTCCAACGCTTTTTGAACACGATCATCGGCGTTTTCATCACGAGCATACAGCTTAATGAGATCCTGTTTCCATTCACGAATCTCTAAGGTGTCGACTTGCCCTGCAACATTTCGAATTTTTGTTCGAATAGTTCAACATTGTCGCATCCCCGCAGAGATGCAACTCTCGCGTTAATGACTGATGCTTCAGACTGTAGTGCAGGTGCAGTTCTCCAGCAAAAAATTAATGACATATGGTAATGTTTGTTATCAGTTGTCTAGTTTCCATAGCACAAGCTTATATAAGGCTATGTATTATTATTATAATTAATCTCTAGGCTACTTTTCAAAAAAGGTGACTACTTTCCTTATATGAAACATGTTAATGAAGTTTTTATTTCGAACTCCGGTAGAAACATATACTTGTGCGATTTTCAAATGCGTGTACAGTGAAGAGAATTTACGCCAGAACCGAGCGATTCAAAGCCTTTTCTCTAACGAATACAGAAATTTTGAACGTTTTGCTAGGCCACGCATTTCTGTGCTTCTTACAATGATTTTAATCGGAACGTGAAGAGCTATTTCATTGGGTCTCCAGCTTGAGGGCCGCTATCAATAGTATTGTGAGCGGTAAGAGTAGCCCTCAATCGTTAGATATCACCATGCCCTTCCATAAGGTAGGCATCATAATTTTAGAGCGCTAAACAAAATATAAAATTATACTTACAATTGGTAGCATCAGTTATAAGTTTGAATACGATTCTAAATTTATAATCCGTATGGTAATCGTATCGTATCATTGCGTATTTACAATCGACTATATCATTATTATTTTCCACGCGCATTGCTTTTTGTATATTTGGAGGACGTAGCATGCGGTCAGTTTCAATCAGTTTTTTACCTAAAACCAAATTATTTTCTATTGGAATCTTTCACAATCATTCGCACTGTTAACATAATAAAATGATGTTAGGTATTTTACATTATTTTGTGTTATTAATAAAGAAGAAAAGTTAAGGCTGCACCTTCATAAGCGACCAAAATATCGTAACTCAAACAATAAATAGGCGATGAAATAGTTTCCCGTCTGGTTATTGGTGCCTTTTGACTTGAAGGCACTGTTTTCGTGGTAGCGTGCATTCGTTGTTATGTATTTCATATTCCTAAACTTACGGGGACGTGTTATTCGGTGTCACACTTTTCTAAGACCGGCGCGGCGAGTGCGGGAGAGAACTCTCCCACCCGAGTTCCGCAGTCAGCGGCCTGGGCGCTGCCGACGTGTCTTCGCCGAGGACTGTCGGCCTCCATGACCGGGGGCCTGAGGACGGTGAGAGGGTCGCTCACCGTCCTTACAGAAGCAGGCCCATGACGGCAGCGTGACGTGAGGAACTCACGCACGCCCCCCCTTAGCACCCGAAACCCCCCAAAGACGCGGGATAGCACCCGAACCACCCCCTGGGCTAGGCCGCAGTGGCGGCCGTAGGTCTGTCGGGAGTCCTGGGACATCCTTCCGAGGGCTTACCCGGGGCTCACAACCATAGGCTGTTGGGCGTAACATGAGGTTTTTTAGTCGGTAGGAGTCGGCATAACATCCATGGAATTTTCCCTCACGTAAAAAAAAACATTTTTCTAAGTCACGTATCACCCTCTTCTACGTCCCCTTTCACTTAGATACTTTATGTGAGTCTATTGCGGTGTTAAAACGGATAGGGGTAGGTAGTGGCTACTTGCTTTCTTAATTATTAATTTAGCCATGAACATAAGTCAGTTACTATATTCCTCCTACCGATTAAAAAACCGCACGTATCCTGCCTAACGGTCTACGTTTGGGAGCCCCGGGTAAACCCTCGAAAGGATACCCCAGGACTCAATTATTATAACTTACCATTGCTATCAATATATTCCAGATAGTACATGAAACTAACATTGAGCATAGTATGACAAACCAAGTCGATGTGCTCCCCCTCGGAGTACCAGTAGTATGCTATGTTGTCATACTCCAGCTCTGATGAGGGAGACAGGGAGTTCTTCAAGTCTATCCCACCAATAGAAGCTTTCATCTTTACTGAAATAATTAAATTTGGTCATCATTCCTAAAATCTCCACACGGTTTAGAGCCACGATGTCGAGTCCCGCTACGTCGAGTCTCTGCTACGTCGTTGGGTCGGTGCAATAATACGTAGTCGCCTCTACGTCACAGTATATCTACGTCGATTCACCGCAACCAGGCCTCCGTCACTCGCTCAAAACCGCGCGCTATGTACCTACCGCTCGGCATATCCCTGGGGATGCAACTGGCAGAGGGCTGCCGAACGCCCGACTGAGCGAGCGCTCGCATCGCACCGTACCGCACGTTTCTCGCGCTTACGCTTCGAAATACGGAAACCACGTAATTATTGTGCAGTGGATGGGTGTAATAGTACAAAAACAATAGAAAATTTGTCGTTTTTTAAATTGCCGAGACGAAGAAAGCTGAGTAATATTTTAAATCTTATCAATTTGAATGTTTTCACCATTTATTTGTTTGAACATAAGTAGGTAGGTGATAAGTATGTAAATCGTAAATTAAGGAGTTATTTCAGTCAGGTATTATAAAATTGTTGTTTTTTATAGGCAATTCAATGTTTTATAGAATTTGTAGGTAAATAGATTTTATAGGTAGTCGAAGCGCTTGTGGCCCCGGGGACTCAGTGTTCTGTAATCGATCACTGTAGTAAGCAACTTTCACTATGGCCAGTTCTTGGATGGATGACCATTCCTGTAACCACTTTGTGACCTTTATTTGAGCGTTTCCGTGCTTCGGAAGGCACGTTAAGCCGTTGGTCTCGGTTGCCAATAAAATAGCAGTCGGCCAAGTTGAAGGCCTTTTTAGGCGGTTTGAAAAATTTGAACAGCAGAGGGTCACAACTTGTACTTGGTACAAACTATAAAAAAATGAAATGTGGGCATCTAAGTAATATGCCTCTGCCTTCCCCTTCGGAGATCAACGCGTGACCATATGTCGTAAGGTAGGATGGCCGGGTGAGATAGGTGAATAGCCGGTATTTACGCTAAAGGTAATGTCAGTTAAATTTAGATTTCTTTGATATTTTAGGTATGGGTAGGCATAAGATAAACAATATAAATATATAGGTATACCTACCTACTGTGATTCATAATTTATTTTTGGTTTTTACGTGCATTTATAAAAGCGTGTTTTTCTAGGGTTTTTTTAAACCATTCATAATTTTTTTCCTTACATTCCATTACATTGTTAGTTACATACACGTCGACCTAATAAAAGCGTATTAAAACATGGTTGATTCGTAACATTTGTTTTATTACAACAATCATTATAGGTTCAACCCTAGCGCATTCTTACGATGACGTCACTCGCACAGCGGGCAACACAGTCTCGACGCTATGAGCGCGTGTTTAAGGTACAATTCTTCTCGTTCTGAGCAGCAGGTATTATTATTAAAATTTTGTAGGCTAATATAGCGTAGGTATTGTCGCTTTTGAATGGGAGTGATGTATCTGTTACGTAGTAACTATTTAGTAATCTGTGCCGCAACGTCGAATCGTTCTGAGGGCCGCGGCCAGTGCCATTAGGAGTAGTCGCCTCTACGTCCAATCACCTCAGGGGAGTGTAAGTACCACCAAGTGGATCAGCCGACACGTCTAGTCACCTCCACGTCTACTTTGCGTTTATTCCATTTAAGTATTCCCGCCACGTCGAATTAATGAAAAACTACTTTAGTAAATTTGATTTGTACAGGACGACCCAACGAACGACTCGACGTAGCGGAGACTCGACGTAACGGGACTCGACATAGTGGGACTACATCGATAAAACTGTAGCTAGATGGTATTAGGAAAATATTCCTGAAGTACCTATCAATTTTTCTTTTTCTTCTTTAATAATACAGCGAAGCGAACAATTACAGTTACTAACACTAGGGCGTAAGTTTGATTTTTGTATTACTGACCTTTATGAATTAACATTATGGTCCGAAATAAACATAATATTATTACTAGCTGAGCCCGCAACTTCGTTTACGACACATAAGGTGTATGAAAGGAGTGGTATTTCTTCATCACACTCATCTAGCAGCGTCTGAAACTGCCCTGTTTGCTTAATCATAAAAGAGCTTAAAGTTAAGTCTCTTCTAAAACAATTCAGTCCACGCCTCTGGCGCGGACTGAATTGTTTTAAAATAGCCTTAATCATTAAGCTCTTTTATGATTAAGCCAACACGCCAGTTTAGATTTAGATACCCATTTTTAGATTCATAAGTCTATGTATGATTCTTTAAATATAATAACTTTTTTATTTATAAACCGATTGATATGAAATAAACGCTAAATGTTAAGCGGAGCAAATCTCAACACAATAAAGAAACCCGCATTGCAATCGGTTAAACGGTTACTGAGATAAGCGTGCACAAACGCACAGACAAACAGATATACAGACAAAAATTCTAAAAAATCATCGTTTTGTAAATATTTTTATTTCATTTATCTTCCATGTACAGACGGCAACCTGTTACGATTTTATTATATCTATTGATTGATTGATTGATTACATTTTCTAAAACGTACCTATAGGTTATATACTTAATGTTGGTCAAAATATCTGTAGGTACTTACGAACACCTTTAACGCGAACTTTGAAGTAGATTTTCTGATCCGGCTGCCCTCTCCGACCTAAGATGCACATCCATACTGCGCTCATTTTTTCAAACGCTTTCTCAACCTAGAAATTATAAAAAGTTGATCAATCAGTATTTTACTACATAAAATAACGTAAATTAAATTAGATCAATCTTGGGCCCCAGAACCTAGACTCTTGTCGCGCGAGAATGCGCTAAGTAGGTACATGTAGGTATGTTAGGAGGACTATCCGAGGACATCCCGAATGACCTTAATGACCTTGATTAAAATAACGATATCTCACTGTCTCAGTTGCCAGTAATAGGAATCGCTAAATCAAGACTTTATCGGCGGTTTAAAATAAATTATTTAAGAAAAATATATTTTTTTTAAACAAGCTTTTATAAAACAAAAACTATCTAAAGAGCCCAAACACTTGGGTTTATCTTGTTATATTGAAGAGTTAGTATGGTGACCTTCGGATTCCACCTGCAGACCAGGTCCAAGCTATCATCGTTTCGTATTGTCACCGAAGTTATATAAGTAGTCCAAATTTCAGCTCAATCGAAGCATGAGAAGTGGGTCAAATTTCGTACCTTACATACCTACACATACTGGGTGTAACAAAATAGACTCTCCAAATTTCGTCACGTGACGTGGCATCTGTCAAGAAACATCACAAAAATGAAGAAAAAAAAATCACATGAATACTTTAACCGTAAATCCGTTTTAAAGGTCCTATAAATTTTCATTAACACCCTTTCTATCGCTACTGAGCGGCAGTAGAAAGCGACAATGACAGCCAGACGGGTGCTCCGTGTTTGTTTTGCCACGGCGACCATGTTACCTCGAATTGCCGCGGTAAAAAACGAATTCTTAATGTGCGACAAAAATTTGTTTCAAAAAATAAAAAAATTAACCCCCCTTTTTTATTAAATACTTATTTATATTTGATTTCCGATGCCAAGTCATCTCATGAAATTTGGAGAGGTAGTTTTGTTACACCCAGTATACATACAAGCACTATTGACACATACAGACAACATATACACAACATCATTAAGAATTTAAAAAGCTTCAACACACCTCCACAAATGACAAACAGAACACCTGCACCATCATAAGTGGCGTAACGCTAGCAACTGAGTACCAATAACTGTATACCTATATATTATAAAAAAAAAAAAAAAATACAAAAAAAAACATACAAAAGAATATGTTGTAAAGTTAGTAGTAAGAATCATTATCACCACATCCCACTTATCCCTTAAAACTCATCCTTTCTCCAGTCACACCCCTAACACTTTTCCCTTTTTCCCATCTCTTCAGATCGAGAAGCTGTGAGCATCCCTTAGCCCAGCTCCTCGAAAACTAAGAAACTCAACCATCTAACAAAAGAAAAAAAAAAAAGGTATACATACATACCTACCTACATAGCAAGTTAAATAAAAGCTTGTAAAAAGTCTGTGCCTGTCAATTTCATGGTAATACAATATGGTGCAGTTTAGGTGTACCTTCGGGTTTAAGGCTTGATTAATTTACTAAAAAAATGTACGTCTTCACGGTGACGTACTTAAGAAACAGGTAATGAAGTACGAAACCCTAAAAATCGAAGTTCTATGACGTTTTCTAACTTAAATCATGCCTTACCTTTATTATCGAGGTCCATTTATTTTCATTGTAGTTCAGCTCTATTGAAAGATTGTACTTAATTCTGTAACGATTATTACGGCAACTGAAAAACAAGTTGTAATCATAATAACTGGCTGTTGGCGACGACCAGAGCAACACGACGACACAGCGACTGCGGAGAGAGCGGCGCGGTCTCGCTCTAGCTGCAGTCGTTTGTTCGAAGTTGCTTCTCATAAGACCTCAATTATAACCTTATGCTAAACTGCTCCAAGCATAAAAATAAGCGTCTGATTAATCGGCCGTGGGGGTCCACTCTAAGGAGAATAACTACCGTATTTTGAATTGTAGCTATCGCAGAATAAGTACATTGAAGTGGCAGTGGGCTGGTCATATCTGCAGAAGAACCGACGGCCGATGGAGCAAACCAGTTCTAGAGTGGAGACCGCGTCTCGGCAAACGTGGGGTAGGACGTCCACCCGCCAGGTGGATGACGACCTGGTAAAGGTCGCAGGCTGGGACTGATTGCGGAAGGCGCAGGACCGTGTGTTGTGGCGTAAATAGGGAGAAGCCTACGTCCAGCAGTGGACTGCGATAGACAGATTTGATTGATTGATTGATTTTGAATTGTATTTTGTATTTATTTAATTCATCAACAATTTACATTATATTTGAATTCAATAACATAATAATAGGTACTTTAAAAGAACAGTTCGTCGGTAACAACAGTAAAATAGAATCCAATATCCCAAAATAATTAAAACAGAACGCAGTCATAACAATATAAAATAATATAAAAAAATGTCTCAAACCATATATGTAGGTAGGTACACACCCAAATTAAAAAGTCATTTTCAAAATGTCAAATAACAAATGTCAGCATCATAAATTTAAAATACAACACTCAAATCAAATTAAAGGAATAGAATTATACAACACTCAAGTTAAATTAAAGGAATGAAATTATAAATCAATTAAAAATAACACAGGTCTGCAATGGTTTTCCTCTTTGAAATCTGAGTAACATTTTCTATAGTTTCTGATGTGCTGATTACGAGAAAAATAATAAAAAAAATCCTACACGTCAGGATTTTTTGATATTGAATATTTAAGATTTTACTTTAAAATGTCTGAGCGCCTATGTTTTAAAATTTTTAAAACGTCATTAACTTACTTCAGTTTAAATTTTATTGCATTAAATTAGTGTAAGGGGACATAGAAAATCATGCAAATCAGTAATTTGGTAATTACTACATAAAAAGTACAAGTAATTCGCCCTAACCATGTTAAAAACGGGTAGTTTTGACTTAATTTTGTAATAAAATCAAAAAATTACCTAGTAGTAATATTAGATACCTATTTTTTGTAAATATTATTAGAAAAGGGTGTAATAAAGATAAACCAAAGGGTTTTTGTATAAGTACCCAAACTGATTTAGAAAATTAACAGTTGAATCTCGAAACATGAACTTTAAAATGTCATAGCGAAGGTGTTTAAATTCTACGAATTGTTTTTGTAATATCTCCCTAAATTTTATGGTGATAAAACAATGAAAGCAGCACAAAAGTTATTTTGGACACGTATTAAGTAACCAAGACAAAACTTCGACACCTCATAAACTTTGTTCGACTTGTTTATTACAATTTCGCAAGGGTTTTTAAAGGCCAGAAAAATAGCTTCAAAATCGTTTCACCTATGCTATGAAGAGAGGCTAAAGACCATGATAATGATGGCTACTTTTCTTGTTGTGACATAACTGGATACAATTCTAAAATAAAAGGGACATAAACAAGCACTAAACATCATTTCCTAAATTCGCACATTGATTACTTCCCAGAAAATTTAGCAGCCGTTAGCAAAGAACAAGGCGAAAGATTTTACCAAGATTTGAAAGAGCTTGAGGTCTGATATCGTGGAAGATGGAATACTAACATGATGGCGGATTATTGTTGTTTATTGAAGCGCGACGATCCAAACTGGAAATTTAAGCGAAAATCGCACAACCGAAGGTTCCAGGAAAAAAGAACCGGGTTCCACAAATTAAATTTACGTGTAATTTAGACTAGTAACAAGTTATTGTTATATTTTAGTCGTTTTATAAGTTAAAGGTAATGTACTTTTTTAAATATATATTTTTTATGAAAAAACGTGGGTCTTTTTTTCTATTTTCTATCTGTGCCTTTTTCGAAAAATCTGGAGGTGATGGAGAAAATCTAAGTACATATTCGTAATCAGCGCACCAAAATACCCTAGAATCAGCTATCAAATTCCAGAGAGGAAGTTATGACCCTCATTTTGCAGGCCTGTGAATTGGTGAAAATTAAAGAAAATAATTAACAATATTAATCTCATTCAAGTAAAAATTTAATTAGAGAGGGGAAAGAGATACCTATTCTCAGCATCCTATGGATGGGCTAGGGTGGTCACCCAATGACGCATTAGTACTATAGTGAAATAAATACTTTCTAAAATTTAATGAACTTATTACCCGTATTGTGACTTGAGATGAAGTTTTTTTAACTTTGTAATTTTAAAAAAACTTGAGAGGTGTCAAGGGACACCCGGATGGAACGAAGTTCCTTTCGATTAAGGTGAAGGAATTGTAATAAAATTTTATTTTAATTTTAAAAAACAGAAACAAAAACAAAAAGAAAACTAATATAAAAAAAAAGTGAGTGCGTGTAACCTTTACGCGCGACTGAAACTGAACAGAGCGAAACTCCTATTTGCTTTGGTGTTGCTCGTAGAGTTCATGTTCATCCCCTGGCTAGCACTAGCACTACCACTATCACTACCACTATCACTATCACTACCACTACCACTACCACTACCACTACCACTACCACTACCACTACCACTACCACTACCACTACCACTACCACTATCACTACCACTATCACTACCACTATCACTACCACTATCACTACCACTATCACTACCACTATCACTACCACTATCACTACCACTATCACTACCACTATCACTACCACTATCACTACCACTATCACTACCACTATCACTACCACTATCACTACCACTATCACTACCACTATCACTACCACTATCACTACCACTATCACTACCACTATCACTACCACTATCACTACCACTATCACTACCACTATCACTACCACTATCACTACCACTATCACTACCACTATCACTACCAAAAGTGTCGTGACAACTTTTCGTAAGAATTTTTTCCGTCTAGCCCCCTTTCAAAACGCGCGATAAGGAACTTCGTTCCAAAAAAATTTAGGTTTGTCAAAATGTTTGTGACTCTACCGGGGGTTCGGAAATTCTACAGACTGAGAAGAACACCCCAAGAAACTCAGTCCGAGCAATTCGTGTCACTGCCAGGCAGCCTTGTCTTCTAGAAAGACTTTAATGCTATAATAAGCTTTCTGGTTTTAAAGTTAAGCTACCAATCCTACACATTCATTAGTAATTTAAACAATCGACCGATTATACAATTTCTTTTACATAATATTTGTGTTGTATTACAGAAAAACAGGATAAACAAACAATGCTCTATATTAACGAGATTGGGCTACAACGGCCTTATCAATTTATTATTATCAAACAAAAATAATTCTGGGTTTTTAACACTATCAAGAAAACAATGGGTTAGGTTTATTTCAGAGCTCGCTGAATAAATTGAACTTACACGGGCAGAAAATTATTGCTTTTTAGTTCTAAGATTGATAAAATTTTGCTGGTATTAATCTTTTTTTTTAACAAATCCTTTTTTATGGACATTCTCACACACACAACATCATTTAGCCCAAATTAACTTAATATTATAAGCTTGTGCTATGGGATCTAGATGACTGATAAACTACTTATATATTTCTAAATACACACATATTACATGATACACTACAATGTATGAAGACTGATTGATTTTTAATAGTCAGTTTATGAGAATGATTAACTTTCGTTTGTGTGAAGAAAGATTGGCCTTTAGTACCTAGTTCTTCTATGAGATCGATTGAATTCCGTAAAGATTAATTGGTTTTTAATAATCGGTTTAAGAGATGCATTGACTTTTTGGTGATTGATTGGTGTAGGTGTAGTGATTGGTTGAGCTTTGGTAACTACCCAAATCAAACATAAAAAAACAAATAAAAGGTTTTAAGATTGATTAACTTTTGATGGTATGAAGATTGATTGACCTTCGGAACAGCAGGACAAAAAAGGCTAGAAACGGAACTAGAATTTTTCATGTTTGCGACATTGTCAACATGTTGTCAAAAACGCCACATAAGTCAGTATTAGGTAATTGAAGTACTGCAATTATTTAAAACATTTTACTACCTACTGCAATTTATTAAATACATTTTACCGTAAAATAAACTCATATCGTTCTTTGTATTATGGCAGCCTATTACAAAGAACATATAAAGCCCATAAGAACAGCATAATGGAGACTTCCATTATGTTCTACATTTTTTGCCAAACTGTACCTATTTGGGTTTTGAGATTGATTGAACTTTTTAAAGTCGGGTTTTGAGATTGATTGAACTTTTGATAGTCGGGTTTTGATATTGATAGATGCTTAGTTTTAACTTACATAGCTCCCGCAGAAGCGTAGTCCACTAGAGTGATGTTGAATAGTCTGTCCCGTAGAACCACGAACGTCTGCGGTATGACACAATCGTCTCCGTAGGACGCTATGGGCGTGTTGATTTGTATGTTATAGTTGATGTTCTCGTAATCTGGAACTAAAATTACATTATTTTTCGGCCTTACAGAAGAAATATATACTTACATACATACATACATACATACATACATACATTATACATATTTACACATAGTCACGCCACGCTGAGGCATAGCATCTTAGATCAAGAATAACAACATTCTTGATCTAAGCATAGCATACGTTTACATTTCACTTTATAGTTTAATCCGATTTAATAAGTGGAGAGCTTATTGCCGTGTTGAGGGCAGGTTGTAACGAACTACTGTCAAAATTTTACAAAACGCACATAAGGCTTTCAACACGACTGTCATGTACTAAAACTAAACTGACAACTAGGGTCAACTGCTTAAAGTTTTTTCCGAAGCATGAAAACCCTCTTACGTGGTCACCCATCCAAGCACCTGCCATAGCAAAATTGCTGAGTCAGTGGGGCAAGCAGCACCAAATTTCACGTACTTACTTCCACGATTCTAATTAAAAATAAATGATTCCAGTATTTACGGTAGGTAAGTACTATTTTCAGTTTTTAGTTTCAGTTACTTAAGGGTACAATACTCTTAGTAACGTACCCGTAACTACCTACACCTATTTCCATACTTACGGTATGAAAATTACTGTACTTTTAAAATAACAAATGCAGTAGATTATTATTTAATGAACAAAGAGGAGCGCACTATTTATTTTTTCAATTTTATATTTGAGCTTCATTGCGAACTGCATTAAAGTTCAATTTTATTTTAAAATTTATTGAGAGATCCCTAGTTATTTATAGCTTACGGTGCATCACCCAAGCCTATACGGAACCACTCACAATAAAAAAAAAGTGACTTACCAGACATTACTAGTAGATACAAGTTAAATAAAGAAAACAAAACTATAAGATACATTGTGTACATTTCTAAAATTATTTTAATTAGTTCAACAGGTCAAAACATAGATGTTGCTTTGAAAGCACTAATAACTACGAATATTTCAGAGACGGTTTACCGCTGTACTTATTACTAGACATGTGGTAAATAATACTCGTAATAGGTACTTGATAATAGTAAAAATCGTATTAATATGGAACAGGTATTGGTGGTAACGGCTTATTTGCCATGTGTAAATATATTACCACACTTACTTACTTAACAGCAGACTTTCAAGTGCTCCATTTAGCGGTTAAGATTAGACTTTTGGTTCGCAAATAGATCACTTATTACCTACGTGTTGAATTCGAAGACTGAATGCGAGACTTGGGCTTTGCAGAAACTTTAATCGTATAAATGCAGTGAGGATATGTAGCAAGTCACTGTCAAATTGTTGATAAGAATGAACATTCTCACACAACGCTATCTTGGCCAAAAGCTTTATGTATGAAGATTGTTCTAAGTGATACAAAGGTAACTGAAAAAATAAATTATAATAGGTATTTCTAAATACATACAAAACATACAAGCTCACGAACAAATATTTTGCGGATCATACAAATATTTTTACTTGTGTCAAATTCTAGCTAATATCGCGTTTTAAAATTTGATCAACGAATGCATAATTTCGTAATAGGAATCCCAGCAAACTGAAGTTTTAATTTTAATAGTATATAATGACGACTGTGCTAATATAAAATGCGAAAGTTTATGATTGTAAATATCTGGATGTTTGTTACTTTTTCACGCTCAAACATCTGAATGTGAAATGAAATGAAATGAAAAAATCTTTATTCATACAGGTCACAATGTAACGCTTATGAACGTCCAAATGATTGCTTCTACATTAACATTTACTGCCAGATTCGCAAAGCAATAGGAGATAAAAGACCCTGGCAATAAAACTCCGGCCACTCTTTTAACATCCATTATTTAATAATTACAAATCATTTAACAACTTACAGAGGTGTAGTTGTTGAATGATTTGTGTGATGAAATTTGTACACGCGAGTTACCTAACTGACTGACTATACACATATATAGTGAAAGACTATAGTCTGAAATAATAAATAGGCTATACTTTTATGAAAGAGATTACCTAAATAGGTACTCGATTATTACTCAGTAACCAATAATTACCTACAGTACTTGTTATAATAGGTATAAAGTACTTACCTACTTACTGAGTATTTTTTTCCCTACTCGCCTACATTACAATATTGTTTCATAACCGGCGGGGTAATCCTAATCTACATTTCGATAGTTCCATGTTAGGTCATTTTTAGTTTAGGGTTCCGCACCCGCTCGTGAAGAAGCGCTCGTGGCCCCGCGTACTCAGTGTTCTTTTTCTTTTTTTTTTTTTTTTTTTTATACCACTAAGGTGGCAGACAAGCATACGGCCCACCAGAAGGACCGGTGGTCACCGCAGCCTATGAACGTTTGCAACACCAGAGGTGCCACACTCGCGCTGCCGACCCTGTAAAAACCTTCTAAGACCCCTTTTGAAGAACCCCATACTGTAGGCGTTTGGGAAAACCGAGGCAGGGAGGTCATTCCACAACCTAAGCGTGCGCGGAAGAAAACACCTATCGGATCTAACCGTGCTGGAAAGCACCGGACGCAGAGTGTGAGGATGAACTCCCTGTCTGTGGCGAGCGGTGCGATGATAGAACGTAGCCGTGGGCATCATATCAAACAATTCCTCAGAGCACATACCATTGTACAGGCGGTAGAACACGCATAAGGAGGCAAAGTCTCTCCTGTCGCGAAGAGGTTCCACACCAGCTGTAAGTACACGATCGTTGACAATTCTTATAGCTCGCCTTTGCACCGAGTCAAATGGACGAAGCTGATATTCAGGTGCTCCCGCCCAGAGGTGACAGCAGTACTCCATATGCGGCCGCACTTGCGACTTATAGAGAAGCAGTGTTTGCGCCGCAGTAAAGTACCGCCGCGCCCTGTTGAGCACACCTAGCTTTTTGGACGCCAGCTTAGCCTTGTCCTCCAAATGACTACGGAACTGAACGTCACTGGAGATGTCAACGCCAAGGATCCCTATACTTTTGGAGATGGAAAGAGAAGAGTTCTGCGTAAACGATCACTGCAGTAAGCAACTTTCACTGTGGGCGGTCCATGGCTGGGTGTGGGGAATCCATGTGATCACTTTGTGACATTTATTTGAGCGTTTCCGTGCTTCGGAAGGCACGTTAAGCCGTTGGTCCCAGTTGCCAGTAAAATGGCAGTCGTTAAGCTAAGTTGAAGGCTTTATTTCAACAGCAGGCAGTCACAACCTGCGCCTGTCCATTTAAACACGGCAATACGGCTCACCACCTATTACGTGGGACAATTTATACAAAGGTGAAATGTGGGCATATAATATGCCTCTGCCTACCCCTTCGGGGACAAAGGCGTGACCATATGTATGTATTCCGCACCCAAAAGGTAAAAAAAAAAAAAAAAAACGGGGACTGATGAGCCCGCAGAGACTGATGAGCCCGCAGAGAGTGATGGCCGTCAGGGTGATAAGAGGATACCGCACGATCTCCGGTGAGGCGGCATGTCTCCTAGCCGGGACCCCTCCATGGGACCTGGAAGCGAGAGCCCTTGCGTCACTGTTCAGATGGCGCAAGGAGGCGCTGGAGCGGGGCCAAAGGCCTGCGTCTCGAGAAATCGAGGCCCAGCGGACCCTGCTCCACCAGGAAACCCTGGAGACATGGAAGATGCGACTTGAGCAACCAAAGGGGGGATTCGCCACAATCGCGGCCGTCAGACCGGTCATGGACGAGTGGCTGGAGAGAAGACACGGTGCTCTCTCCTACCGGTTGACACAGATGCTTGCCGGGCACGGTAGCTTCGGTAGGTATCTGTGGCGAAAACACCGGGAAACCACGGCCGAATGTCAGCACTGCGAGGACCGCAGCGATGACACGGCGCTCCACACGCTGGTGGAGTGCACGGCGTGGGCACAACAGCGACAGGTCCTCGTAGTGGGTCTGGGCGTGGACACCCTCTCGCTTGAGGCCATGGTGCGAGCCATGCTCTCCAGCGGGAGTAAGTGGGACTGCGCCGCCTCGTTCTGCGAGCAGGTCATGCTCGCGAAGGAGGCGGCGGGCCGGGTGCGGGAGAGAACTCTCCCACCCGAGTTCCGCAGTCGGCGCCCCGGGCGCCGCCGACGTGTCTTCGCCGAGGACTATCGGCCTCCATGACCGGGGGTCTGAGGACGGTGAGAGGGCCGCTCACCGTCCTTACAGAAGCAGGCCCATGACGGCAGCGTGACGTGAGCAACTCACGCACGCCCCCCCTTAGAAGCGGGGTCACACCCGAAACCCCCCATAGACGCGGGATTGCACCCAAACCACCCCCTGGGCGAGGCCGCAGTGGCGGCCGTGGGTCTGTTGGGAGTCACGGGACATCCTTCCTGAGGGCTTACCCGGGGCTCTCAACCATAGGCTGTTGGGCGTTACGTGAGGTTTTTTAGTCGGTAAGAGTCCGGCATAGAATCCTACGAGGATTTTCCCTCACGTTAAAAAAAAAAAAAAAAAAAAAAAGGGTAAAAACGGGACGGGAGTCTGTAATAGCTACAGAAGCTGCTCATTGCCACCGGGCTGAATCGCTTTAAGATAACCGAGATAGTTGAACAGCTGAAATCTTCACAGATGGTTATTTTTCAGTTACCCACCGCTATAACACAAAAATAGTAATAAAAACGTACATTTATTTTTTGACTGCCTCTGTGGTGCTGCAGTCTAGTCGGTAGGGATACCGCCTGCGGCGCTGGAGGTCGTGGGTTCGATTCCCACCGGAGACAAATATTTGTGTGACCCATAAATGTTTGTCCCAAGAGTCTGGGTGTTTCTATGTATAGTATGTATGTATTTAAAAAAATATATAAGTATTAATATCCGTGGTCTGATAGCCAAAACACAAGCAGGTTATTCCTAGCTTACTTTGGGATCAGATAGCGTTGTGTGAAATGTCCGTGAATATTTATTTATTTATTATTTATTTATTTATTGGAAAGACTACATAAGGTTCACGACTTTATTTGTAGGAATACAACCAACATGTCTTTTTTTGTAATTTTTCGGTACGAAACCAAGTTCGACGCGCACTTGGCCGGTTTTCATCAATATTTTGTTAATATTTTATTCAAGATTTTACCTGTTTTTTGAATATAATTTCATTTTATTTTATAGATGGATTTATCTCAGAGTATGTATAGTTAATGGTTACACTTAGCGGTATAAAAAAGCATACCTAACTAGAGAACTACTTTTGTGGGCGCCATATCGAATCTTAAAAAATAGCGCTTGATGAAGAAATTAGGCTGCTAAGGGCTTTCCTTGACGTGAAACATCGAAAAGCCGAACCGAAACCTTCAAAGCTTTCAATCAGATCGTATTTTAAAAAAAATGAAAGGAAAAAAAATGTTCCACATTCAAAACAAGATTGACATTAAAATTTTTCAAAGTTGACTTGTCATTGGATTTCGTGAACTTCAAAAAAACTTTTTCTTTTACTTAGGTACCTATTCGATATTGCGTGCCGTAATTTACTAATAGGTATGTTTATATAAGTTCTAACTCTGAGATAAAGTTATTTATCCCCAATCGAGTTCAATCAGCACCTACGAAACTATTATTTGGTCGAAGGCTAATATATCAATTTTTGTGAGAGAATACACTTTTTCGGGTTCCGTAGCCAAATGGCCAAAATGGAACCCTTATAGATTCGTCATGTCTGTCTGTCTATCTGTCTGTCTGTCTGTCCGTCCGTGTGTCACAGCCACTTTTCTCCGAAACTATAAGGCCTATGCTGTTGAAACTTGGTAAGTAGGTAGATGTATTCTGTGAACCGCATCAAGATTTTTATATTAAACTAGAAAAAAAAACAGTTAATTTTGGGGGTCCCCATACTCAGAACTGAAACTCAAATTTTTTTTTATCAAACCAATACGTGTGGGTTATTTATAGATAGGTCTTCAAAAATGCCATTGAGGTTTGACTATGACTATCACAAGAAATATGTAGTTATTAACTAGTCGATTTACCCTCAATTATTATTATTACTTTCAATGAAGGATAAGGCCGGCGACACACCACACTTCAATCTCTCACACTCAGTGTTAACGATTGTGTTACTGAGAAACAAGACCAACATTTTCCCGTGACGTCACACCTTATTCCTGAAGAGGTAGGCAGAGGCATATTTTATGCTCACGTTTTACTTGTTGTATGTTGTCCCTTGTAGCAGGTGAGCATATTGCCATGTTAAAACGAACAGGCGCTGGTTGTAGGTACAGCAGTTTGAAAATTTTCAAGCGTCAATTAAGTCTTTTAATTTGGCTTAGCGATTGTCACGTTATTCTCAACTGAGACCAATGCCATAACGTGCCTTTTAAAACAAGAAGCCGTGAGACTGTCTCACCCGACTCCCCCTCTAACGTTTATTGTGAAAGTGAAAGTTCAATCCGATTGACTTTGTCATTTTTGTTTTATTTCCAACTTTGAACAGATGATCCACGTGACCTAGTGACGTATATAATGCAACAGAGACACAGACTACAGACACAAGTCTCGCCATAAGCCCATCAGCAATCTATTTTATAGAGAGGGGCTAAAACGGAAATTCTTGTAAATACTAGGTAGATACTACTTGTTCGCTCTAACTTTGCCGCTGGCTTAAAGGCGTATACCCGAATTGTTAATTAGACTAAGTAAATTGACAGTAGCTAATGTCACTTCGTCATAGAAAATACGCAACATTGTATGAAGAAGTGACATTAGTTGCTGTCAATTTACTTCGTCTAATAAAAAATTCGACTTTAGTATGGAGCCGAGCGGCAAAGTTAGAGCGAACGAGCAGTAACTCAAGTGTTCTGTAAAACGATTACTGCAGTAAGCAATATTCGCTGTGACACGTTCTCGAATGGGTGACCATGACCACATTGTGACTGTTCGTTTGGGAGCGTTTCACGTCATGCCGTTGGTCCCGGTTGTCAGTCAAGTTGAAAATCTCATGGGCACCTTAAAAAAAAAGTAACTGCCGTTAGTCACAACCTGCGTCTGTCTATTTCAACACGGCAATGGGACTACGACTACGAAATACGGGCGTACCTCTACTTGATATACCTCTGCCTAACCCTTCGGGGATAAAGGCGTGGCTGTATATAATAATATGCGTCATTTTAGCACATTTTTATAATTAACTAGCGGACGTCACGCGTTTTCACCCGCGTAGTTCCCGTTCCCGTGGGAATACGGGAATAAAATATAGCCTATGTTCACCGCAAAGAGTGTAGTTTCCCAATAGTAAAAAAAAAATTCAAATCGGTCCAGTAGTTCCGGAGTCTATTCGTTACAAACAAACAAACTAACAAAAAAACAAAAAACAAATCTTTCCTCTTTATAATATTAGTATAGATTTAGGATGAAATTAAACAAAAAAACAAAATTTTAAAATGATTTAATTATTTTCAATACTTAATTCATAATATTTACAAAATTATTTACCAAGTACCAAACGCAGAGAATACTTTTATTCGTAATAAAATATTATATGCAATATTATATAAATATTAATGTGTACAAATTACATAAACATTATAATTATAAATATTAAGCGTTGAATAATAATGGCAAGATTTTAATGTGAACACAAAAATATATATTACTTAATAACTTGCTTTGTATAAATATTCAACACTTAAAACATCCTATTTAACAAATTTATCTTAACAAAAAAAAATATACACACAATATAATTGTATTATATTCAATGTATTAAGTGATAAAATATATTATACAAATTATTTTAACTAAAATATCACATATTAAAATGGTAGGTACTTAGGCTATTACTGACCTTAAACTTAATAACTAATTCTAATTAATTAGGTACTTATAGATAGGTATGTATGACCTATAAGCTGACTTAAAATGCCAGGCTTAAGGTCTTTTAATAAGCGTAAGCTTTGTTCCATCGCTTGAGCTTCTTTGCCAAATGTAAGCGTTTAGACAAATTCCATATTTTAAATGTGGAATTGGCCTATTATTTGGCTCACGTTAATAAAAAAAGCTATTACTTCAAGTTTTGGAAGAAGAAATTTGATGTCTTTGCCAAATTTAAACGTGTAGGCAATTTAATTCAAAATTTATTTATAACTTTGAATTTAAAATCAGACTAATGCTTGGCTCGTGCTAACAATAAAAAAAAATGCATTGAATAGTTAACGATTCAAATGTTTAAAAATCAAATTGTAAGTATAAAGGTTCCGCTTTTTCCTTTTGAGCTAAGAACGGAACCCTAAAATATATTTGTTATGGTTGATGGAACAAATAATATTGTACTTTAAACTAATTGTCTTTATACTCATTAGGTAGATATGGTTATGGAATGTCATTGAGCAATTTGTTCTTGTATTTAATATTATTAGGTATTTGAGCAATGTATTTAGTTTCTACAGTTTGGCAAGTGGTTAAATACTTACAACATTAAATGTTGCAATGTAGCCGGTGCGGTATGAATCTACTAGACATTTTCTGATGATTTGAATGTGAGCAAAACTGATGTAAGTATTTCCTTCTAAATCTAATAGATAGATTGCTCTGATGTAATTATAGGAAGTAAATTGTGGGTTTGAGTAATATGCACTGACATACGATACTCGTCCAGTGCAACTACGATAATTACCTAAAAATTTGTTTTACTGTTATTTGATTGATTAAATTAGGTAATGCCAAAATCATAGTAAGTGGAAAGCTTTTGTCTCTGCCTACCCCGCTTGGAGACAGGCATGATTACAAATATGTATGGTATACCTATTAAACATCATTTTAGGCAACCGTTGTATGAAAAATACTAACAGTTTACTTATTAATATCATTTCTATTCTAATTTGCCAAACTGTTTCGATCTTTAAAAATATGTCTTATAAAATAAATTATAAATTATTAGTTTCCTAAAGCTTCACACGTATAACACGGCACGAAGATACGTTATAATAATATAACTTATATATTATTTTATCAAAATGCGTGTTAGGGAAGACTTAAAAATGTCTTGGTAAAATATTTTTAAGCGGTTACTCAAAAGCGATTTTTACAAGCGTTTGTGTTATTTTTTTAAATATCCACATTATACATTTATAATTGTGTTAAAATCACTGGCAAAAGAAAATTACGCTTTGGTAATCATTTTGCTATTATTATATAACATTTTTAGGCAATTTTTTTGAACCAAGTCGTCTGGTCAGCGTGGTAAAATAAGGTCAATCACCATTCTAAAATTAAATTGACATCTTGATTGAGGCTATCGAGAAATCTATAAAGATATACATTTCATCAGCTAATTGGTATCAACATGAATTTAATTTCGAATTTCAATCGAATAAAGGAAAACATGTTCTAACATCAAATAAATAAGGACACATTTCATATAAAATTAAAACTTAACAAGAAGATAGAATTTGAAGCAACAGAATGCCTCTCAAATGTACAAAAAAAAAGAAAAATCAGTCGTATCCATGGCAAGAAATTCACCAATATACAAGATTGGAACTTCTAAGCCTAATAATAGGCTGTACAATTTAGTATCGGGAACAAACTCCATTGAAATAGGTATTTAAACTTTCATGGTCACTAATATTAGGATTAGAGTTGACGTGATCTTAGCCATGTATGTGTTTCCGATATTTTGACACTGTAGTAAGCTAATTTATCATGGAATAACTGAAGTACTGACGACTGTATTAAGAGAACACATATCGAACTACCCTCTATAATTAACGATAGCAGCGTACGGTAGATCGATATAATGTCTTCTAAAGACTTTAATTTTCACTGCTAATCACTAATACTTTAATTCTTCTGTGTTCATGGCGATTAAACAGTGACCAAATATCAGTAAATATATCAACTCTAACTGCCTTAAATTTGTAGAACACAGGAAGTTCTTAATATTAGCCTATATTCAATAGATATCATCCCAAAAGTAATAAAAATAATATCACTCTAATTCACTGTACATTTATGAATCGTTTTCACACGATATGTTTCTTCCTGCTATGATTCTATTCTGTTCTGTGATTCTACATCTTTTAACTTTTCCGTTCGACTTGTTTCGTATTTTTGAACTGATACTAAATCTGAACCATCATCTAGTACTTCTAAATATTTACATTCATCTTCACTATCACTTTGTTTGACAGCGGAATATCTTCGATCACTATCTTTTACATCTTTTTTATCAAACACATGTTTAACATGATTAAGATCGTGAACCATTTTATCTTTCATACTACCCACAGTATCGTACATTTTATCGCTTAGTTTTGAACTGAAATCTTTTAACTTTTCAGAATGAAATCTGTATATTGTTTTATTATTTTCAACATCAGTATCGGTATCGCTTAGAGGAACTTCGCATTTTCCGTAAACTCCATCACTTTCGTGCCAATTTTGGAAATCGTTTGGTTTTCTGAACATGACTTTGAAAGTTAGCATGTATACTGTGGTTAGGATGAAAACTGCGCCGGTGACGAAAAGGGCATACATGGCTGTCATTTCGACGATAGGTAGGATGTTGAGGTACAGACTGAATCTTTGTTGCAACGAAGGGGGTAGTTTGTACATTTTCTGTAAAAGAAAAAAAATATAATAAGTGACTATTTAAACAGAATTATACAAGTACCTAGGTACGTTTGATCCCGTTGTCAATAAGAACTTGTTCGTATATCCTTTACGAAACTCTATTCTATATCTGTTCCAAATTGGATCAGAATTTATTAGTTAAGTAAATCAGACAGGCAAGCTTCAATTTCAAATCAAAAATTCTCGAACAGTTTGAATCGGTTACATTTTCGAGGTTCAAAAATAAGATGTTTTCAGTTCAAGCATTAAATAAAAATCAAAAAGCGCATACTCACAATATCAAACCAAAGTAGAGGCAGGTACATATTGGAGAATTTGTCCACGTTCCTTATCATAGAGATATCGTTCAGAGCCATGTTGATTTGGAATTTGGAGCTCACTTCCAATGGTAAACCAGATTGGCGCTCGATCCAAAATCTACAAAAAAAAAAAATTTAGGTACTTGTGGTGCTATTTCTTTTTTTGGGGTCGATAAAAAGATGGATTTCAGCCACTTCTGATTTTGAAATTCTAACCGAAAGTGAAGGATAAAAATTTACCACTCTACTCATCATATATATCATTTTCCAATTCAAATTTATCCCCGATTCCCTTTTCTGCGATAAAAAGTACCTATATGTTATTTCAGACTATAATCTATCCGTGTACTAAAGTTCAGCCAAATCCTTTCAGCAGGGTCTTTGTTAAGGCATGAAATAGTTAATGTATATAACATTGACTCATTCAGAACTCTACACATCTCTAATCACAAACTTTTGCATTTATAATAACTAAAATTAGTAAGATGAGTTAAAACTTACGCAGTCTCATGCTTTTCCTTATCCGGAGTAAGACCTTCAATTTTTTCGAAAACCACTTCATCAGCTTTCCAGAAGTGAGGGTATGACAGCGCAATCGGGAAACCGTAGTAGCAATCAGTGACATCTATTAGACCATCTGGCAAACATTTACCTGAAATACATAGTAAAATTAGTAAGTGGTGAAGTTTTGCCGGAATAATAAGTAGCATATTATGTTCTGTCGCCAACAAATTAGACTGACGGAGGAGATATTGAATAGGTAAAGGCCTTGGGAGATAAGACAGCAGTAGCTTTAAACGGTATCGAAAATGAAGCTAAATAAATTTAAATATAATTTCTAATCCAGTCGGGTGATCGAAAGTTCGAAACTCTGAAATGCGCGCTCAAATGGGTGACCACTTTGTGAAATTTCCATTTTGAACCTTACAGAGCTTCGGATGGCAGGTTAAGCCGTGTGACTATATGAATAAATTAATAAAATCTCATAGCACAAGCTAATACCAGCACTATTCAAGACTGTATGTGAAATCCATTTACTTAAAATACATACCTTCTCTGCAGAAGCACTTGTTCTCTTTAATATATTTGCCGTTGTCCATCATGTGTTCAGGAAACGTGTACTTGTATCCATGGAGCCCGCTTTTCTCACCTTCAGCGACCGGAATCTGATGAAAAAGAGAATATATTTATAGAAGGACTGGTTGTGTCCTAGGTTTTTACATATAATTTATACGTGCTCGTATTTCATATTCATAGTAATGTATGGAAACATGCTACATTTTTACATATTTTCATTCCTTGGGTAAAAACATCATAGTACATTAAAAATAACTTGAAATATGATGGTTTAATTTTTTTTAATCAGTTCATGAATTTCAGAGTTTATCGATAACAAAAACTAATCATCCTACCTATAATCTAAACAAAATGATTTATGCAGTCATATAACAAAATAAAACTTACCAATGGTGCAGCCCTGCATAAACTTTTTCTGTAAAACAGAATACTTTCGTTTTTGGATGCTCCACCAACGAATTTGGTTCCATCAGAAGCATTCTGCACGTTCGAACAGTGCTTTCCATGCCATTGAGGCAAATCGGTCGATCCTCTGTAAGTGTCAATGAGTCCTGACTTCCGTACATCGTCCTCGCCAGTGAATACGGTTTCGTAGTCACCATCAAAATCATACATCTGTAAATAAAGTCATAGTATTAAAATTGGTATGGTGTACCGCAAGGTTTTCTATTTGGCCCATCACTTTTTATTTTACATGAGATAACGTTAAAAAGAATAAATTCTCTTGTATATCACATATATGAATATGAAATATGATAGTATAGGACACCTCAAAATATGATAGGTGAAAAAGGGACGTATAATATGCCTCTGCCTATAATTTTGGGAAAAAGCGTGACTATATGTGTGTATGTAATAAAAAGAATGGCTTACCCGATCAATAAGTCCTAGTTTATCAAAATAGATCCATCCAGGTAGGAAGGTATTTCCCAGGGTCATGAGTTCGGACTTGTATCCCATCATGAACTCTCTGGCAGTCATTTTGACAAACGGCTTAGAATTTGTGAAACTGATGACATTGTTTAGGCCGAAACGTGTGAATAAGTCCTTTGTAGACGCCACGTGAGCGATACTCTGAAAAGGAAGAAAAGGGGTTTTTAATTTTCACCAATATTTGAAATGAAATCAAAGATAATACAATAGGCAACTCCTTGCCTCCCACCGAGCAAGTTTTCGCACCCCCGCCACAGCGGTCATTATAGTTGGAGGGTGTTTTGACGGAACGTTTGCTTAGCCTTAGTGGTCACACACACATTCAACCTAACATATTCGACTGCCTCTGTGGCGCAGTCGGTAGTGATACCGCCTGCGGCGCTGGAGGTCGTGGGTTCGATTCCCACTGGAGACAAATATTTCTGTGACCTATAAATGTTTGTCTCAAGAGTCTGGGTGTTTCTATGTATTATATGTATGTATTTAAAAAGTATATAAGTATTAATATCCGTGGTGGTATTAATACCCATAACACAAGCAGGTTATTCCTAGCTTACTTTGGGATCAGATAGCGTTGTGTGAAATGTCTGTGAATATTTATTTATTTATTATATTTAAGGGTAGGCGACAGAATTTAAAATGAATCATTTGTATGGAGTTTTCGCCCTGTTTCTGCTTTCAAACCTTAACCACTGAACCAATGCTGAGGAAATTTGATGATAGAACAGACGGGAACTTTGCTTTAAACTTGAGTTAATTATTTAAAGAATTAAATGAAGCTCCTATTTATAAAATTCATTTTTGTCTTACTTTTAGAAACTGAGGTACAAGATATGAAAAGATCAGTACTTTTTGTTAATTTTTTAGGTCATTCGATTGAAAATGGCGGCCCGAGGTTTTATAATCGCAATGCCGAGCCTATCCATGTGTTGAGGTAGCTGGTACACAAACACTAACATACTAAAGTTTACACAATACCAGTACCTACATAAATTGAAACACGAATATATTTGAATAACGCTTAAATTTAACGATATTTCCATAATATTAACACAATTACCTTTGGCGGATAAAATTACTAAACGGATTTTGTTCTGGAAGGAAGCGTCTACAACAAAGTGTAGGTATGTTATAACGAAATGGACCAATGGTTTAGGAGTTAAGTGGACTGGTTAATTATACACATGAGTACACTATTTGATCTCGCCCCTGCCATTCTAAGTCAATTAGAAAAACTTAGATGCAAAAATGTTAAAATTGCAGTGGATTCCAACGCACATTGGTATTGTTGGAAATGAGTATTTTGATACATTGGTTAGAAATGCAGTATTCGTGGGGACTCAAACTGATGTCAAAAGTACTCGGAGGTTTTGGGTAAATATAAAACAAATTGCCACAACATCTGGAAAGAATACTTTGATAAAATAAAAGGCATTTGGTACAGAACAATGCAGTGTGAACTTCCTCGTATTCCATGGTTTGCAAATACCAGTCCAAACTGTGAGAATTGTGGTGTTCCTGAAGATGTTTACCATTCATTGATGGAATGTACCCGGTATTTGAGAGAACGGGATGTTTTAGTGGGGGCTTTAAAGGTTAACACACTAAATATAGGTTTTTTAATAGTAGGTATACTTTCAGAACCATGTAGTAAAAATGCTTTAATGATTTATAAATTTGTCTATGAGGTTCTAAACCATTGAAACATCTCATTTTCCTGTTAGGTTATGATAGGGCTAACATAATCATGTAATTTGATTTCCTGTCCTTGAAAAGATAAAGATATAAAAAAAATCTCGCCTCTTTAACCATTAAATGACTTGGAGGATCCTTGCGATGAAGATAAAATTAAAATGATAATAAAAGGAGGGGAGGGGGGAAGCGGAACCCGCCTCACACCCTCGATAATATTGTTGGGAATGTCTGAGGCATGTCTGACAAGCCTTGGGCAATACATATTATTCTCAACCCAATGTCTAATTAAAACGAATTTAATAAAATATTCCAAAGGTTTATCCAACCATATTGAAAAACTTCACTTGTTATCCAACCGCTGCTCAATTAAAAAAGAAACCATCAAAATAAGTTAACTTTAAAAAGAGGAGATAACACATAAAATAAATACAGAGTAATTGAGATCTTTTTGTAAAAGGGATTAAAAATAAAAGGTCAAAAGTGTATCTATACCACCATAATTACAAGTACCGAACAATTAAGATAAGATATTTTGTAATTACAAATTAAATTTACAGTCATATTAACCACTTATAATTTTACAATAACATCATAATTAAAAATTGCACATCGACCCGGATATAATACCGAATTGTCATTTTATTTAAATGGGGTTATCACATTAAAAAAAAACCCGGCCAAGTGCGAGTCGGCTTACGCTCTGAGGGTTTCGTACCAAAGTACGGCTGAAAAATTACGTCTACGTTGTAAGGTAACCCCGGGACATCCTTCCGAGGGCTAACCCGGGGCTCCCAACCATAGGCTGTTGGGCGTTACGTGAGGTTTTATAGTCGGTAGGAGTTCGGCATAGCATCCATGATTTTCCCTCAAGTTAAAAAAAAACCCGCTTAAATAGGTACTTTTTTTTTTGTATTTGTTTTTATAGTTGCAAAAGAAATACCTACATAATCTTTTGAGATTGCAGCTGTCTATTTTATTTTGTTTTTATTAAAAAGGGTACATCAACAGACAACAGGATACAAAAATGATAAAGTGTTACAGTTGCTTATCGTCCTAAACCAGAAGTCCAGTAACTTAAGTACTCGTACCACAATGTTTTTGAGACAATCTAGTTATCATGGTTCATGAGGACAGACGGACAGACATAAGTTTCAGAAATGGGGTTCCGTTTTTATTTTTTGCGTATGAAACCCTAAAAACCATAGCTCTTAGTCACCTAATGAAAAGCCATGGCCTCATCTAGTGCGTTTAGGTTCACTCTGTCAGTCTATGAGACTGCAGCAGTCCTCAAGGTGGCTGCTCTGTAAAGAACCCGGGGTTAAACCCTCCCGTGGTGCACTGATGACTAACGAACAAGGTCATGGCGAAGCGAAGTAATGAATTAATTCATGTAAAATCCTGGGACCTCAAGCGGAGCGTGAAGAGGCACATCATAGGATCGCCAACTTGAGAGCTAGTCTATAAATAAATAAATAAATATTCACGGACATTTCACACAACGCTATCTGATCCCAAAGTAAGCTAGGAATAACCTGCTTGTGTTATGGGTATCAGACCACGGATATTAATACTTATATACTTTTAAATACATACATATTATACATAGAAACACCCAGACTCTTGAGACAAACATTTATGGGTCACACAAATATATCACTACCGACTGCGCCACAGAGGCAGCCAAATAGTCTTACAGACAGTGGCCCCCAATCGCTAGATGTCGCTGTGACTTTCCATCAGGCAGCGGCATAATTTTGGCGAGTTCAATATTTAAAAAAAAAAGAATCTTTTGTATACTGGGTGTAACAAAATTACCTCTCCAAATTTCATGAGATGACTTGGCATCGGAAATTAAATACAAATATTTAATAAAAAAGGGGGGTAAATTTTTTCATTTTTTAAAATTTATTTTTGTCGCACATTAAGAATTCATTTTTTACCGCGGCAATTCGAGGTAACATGGTCGCCGTGGCAAAACAAACACAGAGCACCCGTCTGGCTGTCGTTGTCGCTTTCTACTGCCGCTCAGTAGCGATAGAAAGGGTGAAAATGACAATTTATAGGACCTTTAAAACGGCTTTACGGTTAAAGTATTCATGTGATTTTTTTTTCTTAATTTTTGTAATGTTTCTTGACTGATGCCATGTCACGTGACGAAATTTGGAGAGGTAATTTTGTTACACCCAGTATATGTAATGGGTAGTTTCTGGTTATTGCTTCAGAACTAAGTAGGGAATATTCATTTCATGTAGTGTCCGTCTTTAATAAAATTAATATGGAAATTGTGGGTTATTGTAATTTTAATTTTATTTTGATTTTATATGGGTAATTGGTTATTATAATAATTGTTAGCCTGATGTCACATACCATCGATAGGTGCCATCTGAAAATCAGCGCTGCATACCATTTTCAGGAATGGTATGTAGCCTAGAGCTGAGATGGCTGCCTGTTCCAGGTGCATGCAGCATATTGTAGTATATTTTTAATTTATGTAATTTAAATCCTAACGTGCCTGAATAAATTACTTTCTTTCTTTTTTTTCTTTCAAAGAGAAGGAATCTCGAATCAATCTCCTGAATCAACTCATCTGACTAGTTCAGTAAGATCAATCACCTTCTCAAAATAACAAAGTGTGAGGTCTGCGTCCAGCCGTGGATTTTAATGGACTGATTTAATATTATATTCATTATTTCACTGTTAAATTGTAGAAGATTGTAATTTACCAGTAAAATTGTGAACTTTCGAAATATTGTAAACAGTAAAAAAATGGTAACTTAGAAGATGGTTAAGCGCGAGCGAAGCGAGAGGGCCGTGGCAGCGGCCGCCGACCTCCAGATGTCCTATTACTATTATTTTTTTCTCTTAGCTAGTTGACAATGTTACAGAAGATAATTCGTTAGTCTTTCGACAGTTTTGTTTACAATGTAACACAGCTTTTATAATTTTACGGTGTCATAAATGTCATCCTCTATTACGGGTGATGCGATTACAAAACGGATGAACGGAACTAGCCTTTAAGTACGTATGTGTATAAATATCAACATCCTCGCTTAAGAGAATGTAACCGGTCGGGCACCTAGAAACTTCGATACTGCTTTATAAAGGTCTTTAACACACTTCGTACGAACATTCATTAGGTACCTACTACGTATTAGCAAATAATATGACCGCATGGTCAAGATTTTGCGTACCCTTTTTCGAAATAATTTTTCATGACATAAAAGTACAGCCTATGGAATAACTCAGGGTGTCAGCTATCTGTTTATCAAATTTCATCTAAATTGGTTCAGGGGTTATATATACAGCGTGATTGAGTAACAAACAACAAATTTTTATATTTTACTAATCTTTCGATTTTATAAATGTGAAAGTTTGGGTCTAACTCTAGATGGTTGGGAGTTATGACGGCTGAAATTTGGTACAGGATAGATAGTTAAATAAATACGTAGGCAACTTTTTATCCCGGGAAAAGGTTCCCAAAGAAAGCGAAAACGGGAAATTACACACGTACCGGGATTTAATCTTTATTATAAATTCGTGCATCAAAATCTATGAAACTTTTTTAAAGATAATTGCAACAGATGAACGGGAAATTTGACACAGTTTATTATGATGGGGCACAGATTAAAATTATAATAATAGTGGCATGTTGTTAATTCGATTCTACAGTTGGACATTATAGATACTTTTTGAAAAGCAATTATTATGCTAACTGATCATTTTTAAATATGAAGAAAGAATTGGTTTCAAGCAGGATTCCAACCTGCGTCTTCTTGCATACCGTGCGGACGCCTTAACCACCGGCCACCGAAACTTACTCGCGACTTTTAAAATTATAATCACTTTTAGAATTTCCAAGTTATTCTTTTTAGACGTAAGTACCTATGTCGTGTCACGATTATACCTACGCATTTATTAAAACTCTAAAGTAAAAAAAATATAGACGGTTTTGTAGTGTAATTTATTTGGTTAAATGAATATTCAAATACGAAAAATAGGCAAGGCTTAACGTAAAAAAAATTCGCTAACTCATTGGTAAATTCAAATAGGTTCGATCTTTTACGACTTCCGGTATTACTAATTCCGGTTCCCTTTCACAAAATCACTACCACATTATAGGAATTCGAGAGGAAATTATGTTACACGCACCGACATTATGTCTATAAAATTTGTTATCTATGGTATAATGATAAAATAGCCCCGTGGCGACGGAGTCCCGTGTTGCGACGAGTAAGAGTACCAAATTGCCATAGGCAAAAAAAGAAAAAATATATATATTGTTTGTAGTTTAGTGAAAATTGTAATTTCACACTTCATGCACTTACTTATTTTGTTTTATTCTAGAATTCGTTTTTGTGTTTTTATTTTGTGTTTTTGTAGGTTTTCTAAACTTGTTTATTACTAAATTGTCTCGAATTCGCTGTCCTACGGGAGCCCGTTGAAAACCAGCGCCTGGTATTCGTACTCGGCATTATGCTGAACGGGCTCCTATTTTGGTGCAACGGCGGGATAATTATAATCTAGCTAATAATATTTTTTTTAACTTTGTCAGTGTTGTTGCATTTAAAATAAAGAGATTTTTCTTTTCTTTCTTTTCTTCTTTCAAATGTCACCACCCCAATACATCCCGAGGGTGTCGTAAGAGGCGATTGATGGACACTTTCGCAAAAAAGATCCATTGCGTAGAGAAGGAAAACTCGAAATGAAACCCGGTTGTCAGTAAAATGACAATCGTTAAGCTAAGTTGAAGGCCCTATGGGCGGCTTGAATATTTCAACAGCAGGTAGTCACGACCTGCGCCTGTCCATCTTAACTCGGCTCAACAATTATTACGTGAGACAAAAACCTAAAAAGGTGAAATATGGGCATATAATATGCCTTTACCTACCCCTTTGGGGATAAAAGGCGTATGTAAAAAATGAATGCACTTACCAACAAAGCAATATTGACCAGGTACAACGTATCATTTTCCTTGTTACCTTCGGACAGCTCATCAACCCAGGTTAGAGGATGGATTGGCGTCACCGACATGGTGGCGTTGTCGTTGAATTTGTCTATTTTGTGTTCCAATGATTCTCTGTGAAAATAAGAGAATTTTTGTTAGAAAGTCAACCGCGTGGTGAACTTTGATTATGTTTTATCAAAATTACTTATGAAGTACTTGATGGATGCTTTTTTTTTGACGTGAGGGAAAATCCTTCATAGATGCTATGCCGGACTCCTACCGACTAAAAACCTCACGTAACGCCCAACAGCCTACGGTTGGTAGCCCCGTGTAAGCTATCGGAAGGATATCCCAGTACTACTTGATAGATGCTATGCCGGACTCTTTCAAAACAACAGATGCCCTAACACTAACCGAAAGTTGTCATCGTAACCCACGGAGGTTTGCAACACCAGAACACTCTCGCTTAGAAGAAACCCTAACCGTAGCTGCGGTTGTAGCCAACGTTTGACGAGAACCCTGGGACATCCTACCGAGGACTTACCTCGGACTCCCAGCCGTAGACAATTATAGGGCTTCGTGTGAGTTTAGTCAGTAGGAGTCCGTAGTTCCACACGTAAAAAAAACCGGCCAAGTGCGAGTCGGACTCACTCACGGTAATTCCGTACCAAAAACGACACAATATCACGTTTATTGTATGGGAGCCCCCCTTAATCTCTGCTATTTCCTGATTTTTGTATTTGGTGTTATAGCGGCATCAGAAATACGTTATCAGTGAAAATTTCAGCTGTCAGCTCTCTATCTATCCTGGTTCCTTGGAAACAGCCTCATGATGGACAGACATACAGACTGACAGACAGACGACTCTCAGTAATTGGGTCCCGTTTTTACCATTTAAGCACAGAACCTTAAAAAGGGATAAAATTATGGAGCTTTCTATCAAAACTTACCTATAAACGAAAGGTCCCACTTCTTTAACCTTCACCTTAGTATCAATCCCCGCCATATATTCCTCTGCGTTAGTCACGTTGAAGAGATACACTTTTGTGTAGAGTTCCACCTCTGGCTTTCTCCACATCTCGAATATTTCTCCACCATCTGATAATATGGCTTTCTGGAAAAGATAGAGCAGATTTCTATGTAAATAAGATGAAAATGATAAGTACCTACACAGGTAATATACTATAATTTATGACTGGGTTGCACTGGATCAAGTTGAAAAAGTCCCATTAATAGAATGTCATTGAAGTGGACATAATCTTCACATCCGTTTGGCGACGGGACTCCTCGTAGCGACGGGAACGAGTACGAAATTCCGCCATCCCTTTTCATTCCTAGGGTGTCGTTAGAGGCGACTTAGGGAACACTTTCGCAAAACGATCCACTGAAGAGAGAAGGAAAACTCGAAATGAAACCCGGTTGTCAGTAAAATGACAATCATTAAGCCAAGTTGAAGGCCTTATGGGCGGCTTGAAATATTTCAGCTGTGGGTCGCCACGACCTGCGCCTGTCCATTTCAACACGGCAATAAGTTCCCCAACTCCTCCTTTGATCCCATCATCAATGTCGATGATCAAACCTCCCACCCACCAGACATAAAACTATAAGGTAAAAGGTGGGCTGATACTGTGCCTCTGCCTACCTCTGCGGGGATAGGGGCGTGACTAATGTATGTACCTACACTTACAAACTTTTGCATTTAATTTTATAATTTAGTAAGAAAGTGTTTGTTACTACAGTAAGAAAATCTTACCTTAGCAAAGAAGAAATCGTAAGGCTTAAGGAACAGTATGAAACAGCCTGCGGCCAGCGCAAAGAATCCCAGCATAAGCAGCACAAACAGACCTGGAACAATTGAAAATACATATTAGTCAAAGCATATCAAAGCTAATTATAATATAGAAGTTGCCGGGAGGTGATATTGGGCCCTTACGAGTCTGGCTGTAAACGTATAGCAATAATATTGAAGTTCCAAAAAACGTATTTTTTTATATCATCTCGCCAAATTGACGTCGCCAGCCTGATAGAAAATCATGACGCATCTAGCGATTGGGGGCCACTCTCACAGTCCGTAATACTTCTGACAGTGGTCCTCAAGTTGCCGGCCCTGTGATGTGCCTCTTCACGCTTCGCCTGAAGAACCCGGGATTGTAAGAACGTTTCATTGAACAACCAGGCACAGACCAATTGTTATGACAAAAAATGGGAAGTCTGTCCCAGGGTTACTGCACCTTCACGTCGCGTAGTCTTTTGCCTAACTTATCTTAGGACATCAAGAAGCCCGCAAAATGACCGACATTTTGAGCGTTCATATAGCTTAGATGGTCAGATCATTGCCCTTTTAGATGTTATTATTATAATTTATTGTAAGTAAAACATATTTCTAACTAAATAATATCAGTTTACCTTATCTGCAAACATTGAACCTTGCACGTTTGACTAGTTTTATCGGAATCGTCGCAAACTGACGTGACATCGCGTAAAATTGTTACTTCATTATAATTGTTGTAATAACAACAGTTATTAAACGTGATTTGATTACTTAAGCAAAGTGCTGACTTAGATTTATCGGCAGACTTCGTATTATAACGAAGAAATTGTCATTTAGATCAACGATCAATCAAATCAGTATACGCAGTCCTGAGGACTGTTGGGCTGCTCATCTTCCTTGCACGCCTTACCGCCCCAGAAGCGGGATAACACCCAAACCAACCCCCAAAGACGCGCGAGATAGTACCTCCCCGAACCCCTAAGAGCTAATAGCCAAAATCTGCCGGGTACCCTGGAAAATCATTCCAAGGCCTACTTGGGACTTCGGGCCATAGACAGTTGTAAGACATCGTCTGGTTTTAATTCAAAACTCAAACTCAAAAAAACATTTATTTCGCAATACATAGGCACTTGCGACACGTCAATGATTGCAAAGCAAAGTCATTACCACCAGTTCGGAACGCGGCCCGCTTGAGAAGAACTGGCAAGAAACTCGGCGGGCTTTTCTTTCGGTCGGTAAGAGTCATCATAGCATTCATGAAGGATTACACGTGAAAAAGAGGCAGTCCACTGTTGAACTAAGGCATCTTTCACGCCACAGCACACGGTCCTGCGTCTAGCGCATCCAGGCAAAACATGTGACCTTTCTCAGGGTATCGGTCCATCTTGTACTTCAGAACTCGATTGCTTGATCAGTTCTTCTAAAGATGTGACCAGCCTATTGCCACTTCAAAACGTATACTCTGTGTGCTATGTCGACCCACTCCAGTTCTCTGACAGATAACATCGTTTTGGAATTATCCCTCAGAGACACCCTAAGCATTGCTCGTTCCATCACTCGTTGCGCAGCTTTAAGGACTTGGACTAGCCCCACTGTGAATGTTCATGTGTTGGCTTCGGAGGTCATGGAGGATGAGGATTCCAATCACTGGCAGAGTGTAGATTTGTAAATTTGGTCCACCTTCCTCCTTAGAAGGAGGTAAGATGGAACTAAATTTACGAGGAAAGAGGAAAGATTTGATTGTTTGTTTCCATCGAATAGGCTCCTAAACTACTGAACCGATTTGAAAAATTCTTTCACTATTGGGAAGCTACACTATCCGCGGGTGACATAGGCTATATTTTACTCCCGTATTCCCACGGGAACAGGAGCCCTTGGTTGAAACCCCGTGTCGTCAGCTAGTATGTTATAAATCATGACATAACATGCACTTTGCATATTCTGCAATACCACGAAGGTGACGACATAATATATTTGATAATTCCAAGTTTCATCATGTCGATACCTCTGGGCTCAAAGGTCGTAAAGGACATTTGGGCGAAAATGACTTTTTGATACAGTTTTACTCAATTTTTTATTCCCTATCGATCTGTATATTCCGTTTTACGAAATTCGCAAAAAAAATGCCTTTACGACCCACATAATCTGAGATTTTAAGCCAAGTTTACCGTGAAAATATGGAAGTAAATAACACTTACCTACTAGAGTGAAATTATTTTGGTAGTAAAGGAAAATATAAAGAAAGTTTTGGGTGTAAAACACATAAAAAATTTTAATCGTCCTATACTCCCTATAAGTCACCTCAAAAATATGCTACTTGTTGCAGTGTGTTAAAGTGGGTAACTTTAAAAGTGAGCTAGATACAATCGACTTTGGAGACCCACAGGGTAGCGTGCTTGGCCCAACGCTTTTTATAATGTATATGGATAATATAATATGCTATGCCGATGACACTGTTGTTATATTTCATGGTGCAAGTTGGGCTGAAAAATTTACGAAAGCCGAGTTGGGCCTGGGGCAAGTGTCAACATGGTTGCGTTATAATTTAGTGACACTGAATGCCAGTAAAACTAAATATGTATGTTTTCATAAAACAGCTAAATCGGCCCATTACACACCTCTTGATATCAAATTACACTACTGCAAAGAAATGAAAGGTTGAAAATGTGAATTCATCCAAAGGACAGACAGCATTAAATACCTTGGCGTAATTATTGACGAAAACTTCTTAAAAAACACATCATCGTTTTGTCAAACGGAGTGCGAAAAACCGCAAATATAATGAAATTTCTTCGTTCTTCAGCGCCAACGGACGACCTGAAATCCGTTTATTTTGCCCTGAGTCCTCCTGAGTCAGACGGCCGTCCCGTGGAGTCAGCGCTGCTTTGCAGGGAGGGCTTCATCATTGAGATTACATTCCATACATTGATGTCGCCTGCATCCGCAAAGCCCGCCCCTTGTTCGGGCGTGAGTGCGCCGTAGCTGTTCAACAAAAACAGGCTGCTTACCGCGCCTGGATCAGGGCTCGGTCTGTGCGCGACCAGAAAGTGGCCCGCCTCAAAGCAGCGTACAACAGAGCCACTAGGTTCAGTAAGAGAGCCTTCAAGAGAGTGGACGCCCAGCGCATCACGCGGCTTGGTCAGGAGCTCACGTAACATCCGACGGGCAGACGTGAATACTGGCAACTGACCAAAGCCGTGCAGACCAACTTTTGCAAGCTCTTGCTGCCGCCGCGCCGCTGCGCTATCTTGACGGATGACTGGCTCACAAGGCCCAAGAGAAATCAGAAATGCTGGCCAATCTCTTTGCGGCTAATTCCCGGGTTGCTTGCCACAATCATCGGACTGTGGCAAGCAACCTCCCACTATCGCCGACTTTGGAACCACGATGCCGGATATTGTAATCCGGCAGTGCGGTATTGGTGCTGAAGAAGTGTGCAGCTGAATTATTTCCAAGGCTAACACGCCTGTATCGTCTTTCCTATTCCTTGGGAGAAGAGTCGAAGGCTTGGTAGGAGGCGAACGTTCAGCCGATCCCCAAGAAAGGGGATCGGTCGGATTCGGCCAACTATCGCACCATAGCCGTAACAACCGTAATCTGCAAAGTGTTCGAGCTAATCAACAACAGCTCATGCGCTATCTGGAGGATCACTCGTTAATTAGCGATTGTCAATATGGCTTTAGGCCGAAACGATCAACGGGTGACCACTTAGCGTACATTACACACACCTGTGGTGAGGCTATGGAGAAGCACGGTGAATCTCTGGCTATTGGCCTAGACATGGCTAAAGCCTTTGATAGGGTATGACATGCGTCGCATCTTTCCAAGCTGCCGGCATATGGTCTATCGCCTCAGTTGTGCCGATGGTTGGCCAGCTTCCTGCACGGGCGACGTGCACGGGTCCTCTGTGATGGTCAGGCTTCCTGCTTTTGCAGGTATATGCCAGAGTACCACAGGGATCGGTATTTTCCCCAACTCTCTTTCTTCTGCATATCAATGACATGCTGTCCCTTGGGTGCATTCATTGTTATGCGGATGATAGTACTCTGCGTGGGAGCTATTCTGGCCGTCCAGCGGAGGGGCGAGGCCACGTGGAAGGATAGAGACGACAACTCGTGGCGGATCTTCACCGGGACCTGGGTCGCATTGCCCAATGGGGTTCAGACAACCTGGTCGAGTTCATGCCAGAAAAACACACAGTTTACAGCTAAGAAGTCCCCATTCCTATCCCTACCCTGTCTTCGGAACATTACGGTTCCACTAAAAGAAAGCTCAATCACAAAACCTACGTAGAGAGATGTATTGGGCTGGCCTCGTGGAAACTAGAATTCCTGAATAAGCTGAGACTATTTCACGTCACATCAGAGATGTTTACTGTACAAGACGAAGATTCGCCCCTGCGTCGAATTCTGTTCTCACATTTGGGATGACTCCGCAAGACACCTACTAGCGTCAACGCTATGCAGCGACGTGCTATCCGAATAATTGGTTGTCCTGAGGTGACGGGAGGCCTCGAATCGTTAGCGCAACGAAGAACCATAGCGTCCTTGGCTGCCTTCTACCGAATGTATTACGGTGAATGCTCTGAAGAGCTCGATTCAACCTAATCCTACCATCTCCTTTCCAAACCCGAACAACGCGTGCCGGGGCAGAGATGCCACTCATACACAGTGGAGAGAATTTTCGCCTGAACCAAGCATTTCAAAAGATCGTTCATCTGTCGAACTATAAGAACATGGAACGACCTGCCCGCATACGTTTTTCCCTCATCTTACAATCCCGGGTTCTTCAAGAGGAGCGTGAAGAGGCACATCACAGGGCCGGCAACTTGAGGAACCACTGTCGAAAGCCTTACAGACTGTGAGACTGGCCCCCAATCGTTAGATGCACCACGGTTTACCATCAGGGTGGTGGCGACGTCAATTTGACGAGCTTAATATTAAAAAATATAAGTTTATTTAATAATGTAGCCCTTAAAAATGAGTTAGCAAGTGATCCTTATGACCTAAAAATTATTAGACTAGTCGATTATTACCTTATTTTCTTCAGAATTGCGCAGTGAAGTAGATTTACACCCTTCGGTGAAATCTTAGGATGGAAATTTGACGGGTGTAAAGGACTTTTATTTTCAAATTTATGGTCGTAAAGGAAATCTATCTCGGTAAATACAGCACTAGGGTATTTTTTTTAATCTGCCTTAGAAAATACTATAAATTCTAAGCACTTTCTTCCTTGGTTTTATTAAAATAGGTCAAGAAACAAAAAAGTTAGAGTACAAAATATTTTTTTTCTTTTGTTTTTTGCTTCTCCTGAAAAGTCCCATTTTGTGCTTTACGACCTTTGAGCCCAGAGGTATCGATGTTGGGTAACGCGAAATCGACTCTGTTGCCTTGAGAATTGAGTTCAGTATCTGCAAGCTTCTAGAATCTTCTATGGGTTGCTTTATAAATTGACTAGTGGTAGCCCGTGACTTCTCTTAGGCTAATTACTTATTTTACGTTTTATTCCCTTAAGAATTTTAATCCCAAGGGATTTTTCAGGTAGCAAAATGTCACATTGTGGTGATGCCGGGGCTTCCTACAATAATTATTTTACTTAAAAGAAATATATTACACAATAATACGGAAAAAAGCCCTATGTTATAATTATTCTAATTACACAGGTTAATGACAGCTATTTAGTCAAACGTTTCCTATACGTAACGGATCCTACAGCCATGAACTTGAAATCTACCGTTTAGATAATAATATTATTTTAGTTCCTGATTTACTTTGTACTTTGGATTCTAAATATAGTTCGGTATCATTTTTGTTGATTTTGTCTTGTGGAGGCGTTTATTTTTTTAGGTAAAGAAAATCCTACAGGTCTGCTATGCCGGACTCCTACCGACTAAAAACCACACGTATCCTACTTAACAGCCCAGTTGGGAGCCCCTGGGGCGGCCTTCTGAAGGATGTCCCGAAGACTTTGGGGGGCAGTCTAATTTTGTCTTGTAGGGGGCGTTTATTTTTTTTAAGGTGAAGAAAATCCTACAGGTATGCTACGAGTAAAAACCACACGTATCCTATCTAACAGCCTACGGTTGGGAGCCCCGGGTAAGCCCTTAGAAGGATGTCTCCAGGACTTTGAGGGGCAGTCTAATAAAAATGTTTAATGGTTCGCGTCTTTGGCATATTTTATTCATATTTTTTGTGTGAATTTCAACCGACTAAAACCGCACGCTACGGCCGGGAGTCCCAGTTACGCCCCTCGGTAGCTCCAAGTTCGCGTCTTGGCTGATGCAAAACCGGAGGAAGCTGATTATATAAAGAACTAGCGGACGTCACGCGGTTTCACCCGCGTAGTTCCCGTTCCCGTGGGAATACGGGAATAAAATATAGCCTATGTTCACCGCAAAGAGTGTAGCTACCCAACAGGGAAAGAATTTTTCAAATCGGTCCAGTAGTTCCGGAGCCTATTCGTTACAAACAAACAAACAAAAAAACAAATCTTTCCTCTTTATAATATTAGTATAGATTCCCATCTATAGTCCAATCCTGCTCGATCTGGCAATAATGTAAACATGCCATATTTTGACAACCTTTGTCTAAGACAGATGAGTAGAAAAATATAGTATGACAAATCATTGAATTTTTTACTATCCTAGGTATTTTAAATGAAAATAAACTATCATAAAGAAGTTATTTGGGGTCGAAATGATTGTAAGAACACTGTATGACTCCTGTATACTGGAATAAAATCAGAGTGAATACTCAATTGCAAGTAACTATGGATATATAGGATCAAATGTGTTTGTTTACATTTTTGCGAAAAGCTATTGAAATACAGTATAATATAGTAGACCTCTCCCAAATACGCCACAATACACGGTTCTGCGTCAAGCTCATCCAGTTACCATAACAACGACCTTTCTCAGGTCGTCGTTCTATCTGGCGGTGGGTAAATAATTTACTTAAATGTATTAATTTTCAAGTTATTTTTTTACGCAAACTGTTTATAAATGGAGTACCTACCTACACAGTTTTCGCTTCACGTATTAATAAACAGATCCATCAAGAATTATACAAGAAAGAAATGACTTTTCAAATTTACTGTATATTACTTATTTTGTAAAATCTGTACCACAGACAAATTAACTTATCGTGGGCACGTAGAGAGCTTAATCCAACTTAATAGAGCTTTTCAGTCCCGTTGGAGAAAATTATAGACTTTCAGAGCAATCTTGAGACTTAATCAACATTGTAATGTTAGCTGTGTTATAGAAACTTTTTCAATTAATGTTGACATGCTTTTTCTTTTTGCTTTCCGAGGGCTTACCCGGTATTCCTGGCCATAAGCACTTGTGGTCTTAGTCGGTAGGAGACCGGCATAACTTCCATAAGGATTTTTAGTTCTTCACACGTAAAAAATAGCTTCATATTGACTTCAATTACACATTATTAGCGCCTGTGACTGCTGTGCTGAAGACCAGCTTCGATTAGTTGGTCGATTCAAATATTTCAGTTATCCACTAGTTTCTGTCAAAATTTTTGTGTTTAAATAAATATATAAATATTTACGGACATTTTCACACAAGGCTATCTGATCCCAAAGTAAGCTAGGAATAACCTGCTTGTGTTATGGGTACTAATCAGACGACGGATATTAGATAATACTTATATAGGTACTTTTAAATGATTACTTACCATATTGTATACGTATTCAGAAATACATAAGTAAATATATTTGCCTGGGCCTAGATTGATAAAACATGCTTACTTTGGGCTGTTTTTTTTCTTAACGTGAGGAAAAATCCTCATGGATGCTATGATGCCGGACTCCTACCGACTAAAAACCCTCACATTACGCCCTACAGCCCATGGTTGGGAGTCCCGGGTAAGCCCTCGGAAGGATGTCCCAGGAGGCTTACTTTGGGCTAGATGACATTGTACGGATAAGCCCTTGGCCTTTTTTGAATGTAAAAATTAACAATATCATCTGTACTGCGTCTTACATTACTACATATTAATTTATTAAAATTAAAGACATATAATACTTAAAGGACTTTTGTTTTTTTATTAATATTTATGGATTATTTTGATGACATAACTAAGGTAACCACAATTATATAATAAAATATTTATTTATCAAATAAAATTTAAATTAAAACAAGATTTTATTTATAGCAAGGAATAAAAATAACATTTAGTCATAATTATGTCAAGTACGGTGTAGTTAAATAGGGTTTGAAGGCGTGTTTCAATAATAAATTAAGAAATATTTATATAGTTATTTGAATTATTAACTTAAGATCGCAGTTTTTTAAATATCTAAGTAAATATTTTATTATTTGTCTTCTACGTCTACCTAAAAATGAAAAAAAATGTGTATTTTTTTTATATTATTCTTTTTATATTTTAAGTAAACCCAAAAGCTACCTCTATAATGTGGTAAAAACCCCTGTTTTTACAAAAATCTATTTTTTTTTATTTTCGCTTTGTTATTTTGAAAATGTGTTATGTTCTGTTTAATTGTGTCATTAATTACGAGATAGGAACCATTTTATCGCTTAAGTTAAAATAACAAACAAAAATTAACAATGCCTCATTAAATTACTTACGTATGTTTTAGCTACATAATAATAGTTCCAAGTTTAGATAATATATATTATGATATTCTTATAATTCAACCTTGCATTTATCCTAATAAGCCTATTCGCATATAAAGTCAATACCTACGTATACATGACTATAGCTGATTCTCGTACACAACTTCGTTTGCCTTACATTTTTCATTGCTGCTCCGCTCCTATTCGTAGTAGCTTTATGTTATAATGCCTATAACCTTCCTTAATAATTGGCCTATCGAACGCAAAAAGAATTTTTAAAATCCAACTAGTAGTTCTTGAGATACTAGCGTTCAAACTAACAAACTTTTCAGCTATTAAGTATAGATTGTTTTAAAAGATGTATTGCGAAATTTCAAATGAACTTGAACTGCTTCCGCGATCATTTCATCCTAATATGTAATTAACAACCTTATCAAGGTTACCACTTGTTGCCAATTTGGTGGAAGCCTTATTTGACCTCGACGGAATCGAACCCACTGTTATCTATGTCAATCAGGAACATATCTATGTTAAGATATTAAAGTTACAAAGTAAAATTGGTTAATGTTTTGGAGAATCTATACTAATGTTATAAAGAGGAAAGATTTGTTTTTTGTTTGTTTGTTTGTAAGGAATAGGCTCCGGAACTACTGGACCGATTTGAAAAATTCTTTCACTGTTGGAAAGCTACACTCTTTGAGGTGAACATAGGCTGTATTTTATTCCCGTATTCCCACGGGAACGGGAACTACGCGGGTGAAATCGCGTGACGTCAGCTAGTAGTAATATAATTTTATTTTATTAAAACAGGTACAAAATAGACCTCAGATTTGTATGTTCGAAGGGTAAAATCGGAACCCTAATACTATAGAATCTATACATATAATAAAATGACAGAAAAGTCAAACCTGTACATTGGAAATATTTAAAAAAGTGCTGGGTGTTCAACATAAGATACCGAATTTGAAATTGTCTGTTTGCTTTGCTTTGTCCGAAAGGATCTTGAAAAGTACTCAATAGATTTGATTCAAATTTTGCACAAATATTAATTAGGGGTAGGGTCTTCAAATAGGCTATATATTATCACGCTACATGTCCTAGAGGCTAAGCAGAGAGCAACCAAATTGGCATTATAACATAATTTTCACGCGTACGAAGTCGCGGGCAACAGCTAGTATTATTATATAATCTATGCTATTACTGAGAGTTTGCTGTCTGTCAGTCTTAAAATCCTACATGGATGCTATGCCGGACTCCTACCGACTAAAACCACACGATTCCTTACAACTGCCTACGGCTGGGAGTCCAGGGTCAGCCCACGAAAGGATGTCCCGGGGAAGGCTGTATCTCAGGATCCGTGATAGCTGACATTTGTACAAAAAATCTTAAAATCAGAATAAAATTATCCCAATTTTTAAGTTTCCGCCCTAAAACCTCCGAAATAAAAGGGAATGTAGGAATAGTAGGGGAGCCCATGAAGGGATTTCGGGATTTACTAAAGCGCGACAGATTAATATACACGGGGATACCTTGTACCCGGTTAAGTACCTCCACAAAACATGAGGCCCATATATAAGGCCGCCCGTGAAGGATACAGGATCAGAGTAGTAAAAAAAAATTGACCATCAGAAATTCTCGAGCGCGTCAGATTAAGGTAGGGTGAGTTAATTACATCCTAAAAAGTGTATATTCCACTAATCTGATAATTTGAGAGTGACGTAAAAAAAGGGGAGGGCAACAAAGTTGTAAAAAAAAAACGTCATCTCGACATTCTCGAGCGTAGCTAATTTTATTTTATTTTGAAGGAAATAATTCAAGAATAATGAAAAATATATAATCTGACGATTTCCGCAAGCCGAAATAACAAAAATTCGTCGATAAAGTTACACTATGCGCCAAATATCTTTGCGTCTACGAACTTCCTTCGTACTACCACTACTACTTACTTTTAATAATAGTATAGAATTAATATTGACCTATTCACATCTATGTCCTGGAAATTACGCAACAGCATCGATAAAATGAATTTTTAGGCTTAGTACTTTTGTTTGCGATTGTACCTGCGTCGATCGCCACCAAGCTGGTCAAAAGTCAATCAAATAAATTAAAATTGCAAAATTACTTATGAGGATGATAAAACTGCGTCGAATGCCGCCAACCGCGTGAAAATCGGTTATCCATTCAAAAGTTATTGCGGTTTGAAAATTCCAAAAATAGTGTTGTTTGAAACTTCTATCAGACTTTCGAGCTGAGAGAGCTCAAATGCATAGAAATATTATTTCTTTGAACTCAGCCAGCTCAAAATATCACATAAATTCTATTTTGAGCGCAAAAATGTCATATTTGTTGAGATTTTCTTAATAGAAACTATAATCTTTTGTCAAAATACCATTTAACATTTAACATATGAATAATTAATGTGAAATTCAATAATAAAAATGGGGGGGCTTTTTTTTAATCATTTAAGATTACATAGCCTCGATATCCCCAAAATAAACAAAAAAATAAACAAATAAATAGGCAGTAATATTTTATTTTATTTTCGGAGATTTTATATCTACAGATTATTATTTTTTTGGTGAAAGTGAATTGTTGATGTGTATATTTTGTAAATAAAATAATTTATGTCAGAAAACTGCTTTTTATTTTGAATTACATGGTAAAATGTGAGAGTACTCCTTCATTTTCCCCATCCTAATTTTCGGCCAAATATCATAAATCCATTACACATGGGGTGTTCTCGGATTTAGTGTAGTTATTTTCGTCAGTTATCCAGCATGATGAAACAGTAAGTATTTATGTAGTACGACTCCTGTAAAAGAAATAAGGATATATTGTGTGACGTCCGGCGTGCAGCCGCCGTTCCCGCCAAAGGCGTGGGCACCGCCTATGGATACGCCGGCGTGACCACGCCACCGGCGGGATTGAGCGGATAAGTACAATTTTAAGAGCCCAGGAATGGAATTAGCGGGAAGTTGCAGGGATGGCCTTTAAGGTGAACCGTTTTTCTATTTTTTTTTGTCAGATCAGGCCAATCCCTCTAGATAATCGTCAGATTATGAGACAGTACGTTTAGAACATAAAGATGAACCATATATATCTTAAGCTGACGCGCTTGAGTATTTCAAAATGTCGAATTTTTTTTGCACATTATGAAAATGGCCGTGAGTTTGCGTCCCATCGAAATCGTCAGATTAGTGAATGAGAGCTTTTTTTGGTGCACTTAACACTCCCTTAGAAAATCTGACGCGCTCGAATATTTTTTTTTTTTCATTTTGAACCCTTAAATACAACCACCCGCATCATGCTAACGATCAGATTAACATACGTAGGTACATTATAAAAAATACGTAGGGAATTGATGCTATCAATATCTGACGCACTCGAGGATGTCCATGCAACAGTTTTTTTTTACATATTTAAAAATCTATAGCCGCTTCCCCCACCGATGTAAAGGTATATATCATATAACATTTTTTTCTTCATATCATCTAAGCTTTGCATCCCAATAGGTCTCTACGACGCTCGAGTAAATCCCCATTTAGCATCGTGGGCTCCCCTACTAGAAGGACTAGCTATCAAATCTTTTGTTATTTGTGAGTGTAAATGTGTGAATGTCTGTATGTTTGTTACTATTTAACTCTCTAATGGCTGAACAAATCTGGGTGAAATTTGGTACAAGAATGGCTTACTTAGTCTTTTTATTTTTTTTTAAGGTGAGGAAAATCCTGCCGACTAAAAACCCACATATCCTAACTAACTGCCTGCGGTTGGGAGCCCCGGGTAAGCCCTCGGAAGGTCACCCCTGGACTCCCAACAGACCTACGGCTACCACTGTAAATTATTGTATGTAATAACATAAGACTTTTTATCTGGGTATTTATGTTCCCATTAAAAGCGGGAAGGTGATCCGAAATTCACACTGCTGCAGTGCTGGCCGTGACCATCATCTAGTTAGTAGTGTAGCATAAACGCGAATTATCGAAAGTTGTTCAGCTTTATCGGCTATATCCTTATAGTGACATTGACCATGAACTTCTTTACAGTCAGAGGTAGGAATAAAACAGTGACAATATAATAGAATAAATTAATCAATAGATACATATAATAAAATCGTAACAGGTCGCTGTCTGTACATTGAAGATATAAAAGAAAAAAGTTTATAGGGGGGCTCTATGGACGCAATAGAACACAAAACAATGGTTTTTACAATTTTTGTCTGTTTGTCTGTACGTTTGTGCACGCTAATCTCAGCAACCGCTCAACCGATTAGGATCCGAGGCTTATCATAGGATTGCCAGTTTGAAGGCCACTGTCTATAGCCTTGTAAACTGTGAAAGTGACCCTCAAGAACTCCAGTCGTTAAATATTGATATAATATAATAGTATTACATACAGATAGGCAACTCCCTGCCCCCCACTGACCAAGCTTCCCCACCCCCGCCACACGCGTCATATAGTTGGAGGGTGTTGCGAGGGAACGTTTGCTTAACCTTAGTGGTCACACACACATTCAAGCTCTGTACAAACATAACGTATTTTTAGTGTAGGTGATAGAATTGAAAACTAATTATTTGTATGAAGTATCCGTCCTGTGATATCGCTATGACTTTTCTACAGGCGTACGGTGCCATTTTAAGGAGGTATAAAAAATCTACCTACAAGCTTCGTTTTTGAACAAAAAACAAAGATATAAAGTAGTATTTTGATTAATGATTAAATATCTTAGAGCAATGTGGTTGGACGACAATTAATATCCAAAACCAATTAGGACAGTAAAAAACTGGATTTTGACATTTCGATTTTGAATTCTGGCCACTCTTTATAAATAACCTATTATTTACATGCCGATCACAATCATTAATATAAATTAATTAGTACTATTATATTTTCATCAATGATATTAAAATTTGAAATGCTCTGTCCAGACCCCTTACTAATCCTATTATTTACATAAAAAATATAGTTATTAGTATATTATTAATAATTAAATGTTATGTTTCGATAGAAATATTGTAGATACCTACGCTGCCGTAATCTTTATCCATAGCTCACGTTACCTGCTCGTAGTTAGCATTATATTAAGGCTTACTTATCCGACATCGACATATTATCCTAGGCAATTCGAGTGATTGCAGCGTACGCATATAATGCCGGATTTCATTCGATTTTAATACATTATATTATAGTCATAAAATCTGAGGGGTTTTAAGACAAAATCTAGCCGTAAAATATTGTTCTAAAAGACCTATATCTATTTTTATGACAAGTTTTTATGAGGAATAAACTATTTTTTTCAGATAAAAAGCACATTACTTGTTAAGATTTTTGCAATATTTCTCATTTTCCGAGAGCGATTTCGATCGAACAAAGTTTTCCTAATCGTGTTTTGTACCGTTAAAAAGCAAGAGTATCTTAATTACACGATCAAATCAAAGAATATTTCCTAGTATTTAAAGTACACCCCAAGATGAGTCTCTTTCAAATAAGTAAGCCTTAATATAATTTATCATAGTATGTTTCATGGGCTAAGCTTGGAGTGTCTCCGAGGGATAAAATGTTATACGTCAGAGAACCAGAGTGGTCGAAGTATGAGTTTTAAAATGGCAATGGGCTGGCCACACTCGTATAAAAACCGATGGTCGATGGAGCGAACGAGGTTGTGGAGTGGAGAACGTGATTTGGTATACGTGGGGTAGGACGAACCCCCGTCAGATGACTAAAGGGGTAGGCACACACAGGACCGTGTATTTGGGAGAGGCCTACATCCAGCCTTAGACTGCCATCTGATTAGATTGACTGACCATAGTTTAACACAAATTTTCCGTTAAGTACCGTGGCCGAACTATTTGCCTATTATAGGCGATACTTGGCGAGCCTTTTTGGGGTGTTCCAAATATAGCTCTATGCCAATTCCGATTTCGAAGCTTAAGCCGGAAGTGGGTCTACTAATGTGTGATATTTAGCAGTGGGAATAGCTTTAAGTCGTTCTCTGAACCGGGTTTTTTTTTTTTAAATTGTCAATTAAGAAGCCGCCGCCTGATGGAACACCCACAGCGAGATCTAGCGATTGGGGGCCACTATCACAGTCCGTAAGATTTCTGACAGTGGTTCTTCATTTGATGGCCCTATCATGTGCCTCTTCAGTCTCCGCTTGAAGAACCCAGAGTTGTAAGAGGAGGGAAGGAGGGAAACACGTGCGCGGGAATGTCGTTCCAGGTTTTTTTTACGGTTCGACAGGAAAACGATATTTTTAGTTAACTTTTTCACTGTATTGAACACGTCAAGCATTTAGGGTTATCATAAAGAGATAACATTCGTATTTGTTTATAAATAATATAAATAATTTAGGTACCTATATTTATCAGGAATTCGGCAGATGCTCGAATTCACGTGGTTATCCACGTTTTTTGGTGTCTTAGAAAACGTTTGATAACATGTATTAACTTACTGATAATGTCTGAACTCTCTTGATTAAGACCGGACGCTCAGAGTTTGCGATTTCAGAATCGCAACGCATGACTTACGACTAATTGACGCCTGTCAATTAGTCGTAAGTTGGCATAGTTGGCTATTCGTAAGTTGGACTGTCTCTGTGGCGCGGTCGGTAGTGATACCGCCTGCGACGCTGGAGGTCGTGGGTTCGATTCCCACCGGAGACAAATATTTGTGTGACCCATAAATGTTTGTCTCAAGAGACTGGGTGTTTCTATGTATAATATGTATGTATTTAAAAGTATATAAGTATTAATATCCGTACCCATAACACAAGCAGGTTATTCCTAGCTTACTTTGGGATCAGATAGCGTTGTGTGAAATGTCCGTGAATATTTATATTATTATTATTATATTCAATTTTTCATGTTATCATTAATTATGCAAATTAAAGATATTTAAAAATTTGCTGTAAATTGTATGCTAATTCCAAGTTACATCGTCCATTCGATCACGACCTGTCAAAAACGCCACGCCATCTCTGAGCGACGGACATTAGTAACTACTAACTAAACTTAGTTGGGTCTGTTGGGAGTCCTGGTCCTGGGACATCCTTCCGAGGGCTTACCCGGAGCTCCCAACCATAGGCTGTTGGACGTTACGTGAGGTTTTTTTGTCGGTAGGAGTCCGGCATAGCATCCATGACGATTTTCCCACACGTTAAAAAAATACTACTAACTAACAGATTTATAGACGTGACAGTTTGTATGTGTGGATGAATGTATGAATGTTTGTTACCTACGCTTTCACGCTCAAATGGGGTAGATTTATAGTCTGGAACTAGATATTACCAGCGACTTCGTACGCTTCATTTTATATGTGATTCTTTAGATTGATAAAACTTTTTTATTTATGAGCCGATTGACATGAAACAAACACTAAATGACCAGTGGAGAAAACTGCAATGCAGTAAAGAAAACCGCATTGAAATCGGTTGAGCGGTTGCTGAGATTAGCGTGCACAAACCTACAGACAAACAGACGAAAATTTTAAAATCATTGTTTTAGGTTCTGTTGCGTTCATAAAGCCCCCCTATAAACTTTTTTCTTATAAATCTTCAATGTACAGACAGCGACCTGTTACGATTTTATTATATGTATTAATTGATATTGATTGATGATGATAATACATAGCCCACTTTTTATGTCGGTGGTAAGTCCCCATGGGATGCGGAACGGGATTAAATGCGACCAGAACCGTGAACATTAGCTAGTGTCCTAGACAGAAGCTTAGATACAGTTAAAAAAAGCTTATAAAATATCAAGGCTAAGCTTTTTACTGCCCAACTACCGGTCATTCATTGCCTTTTTTGTTTAAATTTAAACTGAGCTGACATAAGCGCTTATTTTATTAATATTATTTTTATATTTAGCAACTTTTTATGCGGAATCTGTACTAATATTATAAACAGGAAAGATTTGTTTGTTTGTAAGAGATAAACTCTTAAACGAATTAACCGATAATTGTGAAAACTCTTGCCATTGGAACGTAAATTATTTGGAAAGAATACATTTACATTTTAGCCCCTCTCTATAAAATAGAGTGCAGAGGAGCTTATGTCGAGGCTTTGTCTGTAGTCTGTGACTCTGTCGCATTAAACTACGTCACTAGGTCACGTGTATCATCTGTTCAAAGTTTAAAATTGTTCTAAAGTCGGAGGAAGGAATTACTGGATGACTTTTCTGACCTTGCGAAAATTAAGGAGGAAGAGGATTAAACTAATTTATTTAGATAAAAAAGTACATTACTTGTTAAGATTTTTGCAATATTTCTCATTTTTCGAGAGAGATTTCGATCGAACAAAGTTTTCCTAATCGCGTTTTGAACCGTTAAAAAGGCAAGAGTATCTAATAAATTACAATAATATAGTTTTATCAGATCAAATCAAACAATATTTCCTAGTAAGTATAAAGTTCTCCCCAAGATAAATCTCTTTCGAATATACAAGCCTTAAATGGATGTTAAGAGATTTGAAGTATATCATAGGCGAAGATATGTGGCACAACTAGTTTAATATACTTAATGTAGTTTAGAAGATACTTCAAGTTGAAACTATTTTTGGTAGTGGATCGAGGTATTTAATTTTTAACTTATTTTTATTTTCGATGACCGGTGATAACGGTTGTTGAAACGGTCAAAAAGTGGTAAATCAATTTAAGAAGATTATAATGGAATTACTTAAATCTGATGATCATTCCTTCATAATGTTTTTTTTTCAGTTCGCTAAATTTATGTTGTCTGCCCAGCGTCGGACTGGCCATACATTCAGGGTGGCATGTGCCAGCCGGGCTCCAGCCTCCGCGGGCCCCCCAGGGGTCCCACGGGCCTGGCTTGCAGGACTTGTGGCGCCTGAGGGACAGGAGGCCCGCGTAGGCAGGAAAAGTGGTAAAATATGGTAACATGTCTCTGCACTCTTCCATCTAGGGCCTGCTTCTGTAAGGACGGCGAGCAGCAAAACGGCGTCCTCAGGCTCATGGAGGCAAATAGTCTTGGGCGAAGACAAGTCTACGGCGCCCTCGACGCAGACTCTGAAGCTTGGGTGGGAGAGTCATCTACCGCTCGCTCCCTGCCGCCTCTTCTATGAGAATGGGCTGCTCGCAGAAAGACGCGGCGGCGTCTCATTAACTCCTGCTGATCATGGTCTCCAGTGAGAAAAAGTGCACCTCCAGATTTGCTACAAAAACAAATCTCCAGACACTCGTCCATGACTTCTGACAACTCGTCTGACCGTCCCTATTGTGGTGTGGTGTACCTTACCTAGTTTTTCAGGTAAAAAAACTAATGTCGCAACAAGTTTCTGGCGGAGCTGGGACCGCTGAGCCTCGATTTCTCGGGTCGCACGCGGGGGGGGGGGGGGGGCTTACTCTCGCAGTCTGCTAGAATATGGAAATTGGTCCTCAAGTTGACGGTGGAAATCCTACATGGATGCTATGCCGGACTCCTACCGACTAAAAAACCTCACGTTACGCCCAATAGCCTATGGTTGGGAGCCTCGGGTAAGCCCACGGAAGGATGTCCCAGGACATTCATGCTCTGCTCAAAGTTAAGGATGCAATTGTTTGTCGCAGGAAAGTTGTTAAATCCGCTGTTTCATTAACTGCCTGGGTTCCTTACTAAACCGGCAATAAATTTATTTGTTGGATTACAATTTTTATCTCGGGATAAATAGTAGTCTTCGTCTGATTCGAATATATTGCTGTAAAGTTTCATTAAAAACCATTCAGCAGCGCTTACGTGAAAGAGTAACAAACATCCATCAACAAGATAAATAATGGAATCAGGCGTTACATGGCGGAAATCCACCCTAAAATGATAATAAAAGGAGGGGAGGGGGGAAGAGGAACCGGCCTCACACCCTCGATTCGTCAATCCTAACTTACAACCGTTAAGGATAACCACAACTAATTGTATGGGAGGAATGACGAACTGAACTTCTCAGGAAAGGAATTTCGGATGGGGGATAGGAAAAATTACCTGTACCCTCCAGATTGTTGGTAATTAGCACTACTCCGCTTAACAATGTGACTAATTTGTCAACACGTGTTTCGCCTACACACGAGGCATCTTCAGGACTGCTTGGCAGCAAATGCCATTCAACCAATCCATCAACAATCCATCAATTCGAAAAAGCTTTCGAGATAAAATGTTGGTGTGATACGGATTAACGGAGTCTTAATCTTAAAAGTATTCATAAGTTATTTTAGTCAGCGGTTCAACTTTTTTATGTTTTATCTTGCATCGTGCGTCATACTGAACTCCCAAGACAGATTCAAGAAACTTTCCGAAGTTTTTGTTTCATGCTATATAAATCGCAATTATATCTGATGGTTCCGTGTAATTATCGCGTGGAATTTTACAGTTAGCTGACACATTCAGTTTAATCTATACTGGTATATTATAAGAAGGAAAGATTTCTTTGTTTTGATCGACGAATTTTGAAAATACAGTAACAATTTAAAAATTCTTTCACCATTTAGTATACGTATATTCATATAACTACACTAGGAAGTAGAAATAACAAAAATGTCAACAAATAAACACAGCATGGATATATGGGATGTATATGTAACAGTAGTACACATATATTTTGTAAGTTATCAGGGCGCAAGGTATCATACCAAGATCTTTTGACAAGGATATGAAGAGGCTCATAAAAGCAATAGGTCAGATGGCAATCACTTCCTGCAAGGTCAAAAAAGTCATCCAGTAAATCAAACGGGCTTCGGACTTCAAGATTAAGATATTGATTTAACCTAGATTATAAACCCAGATAAAGAAGATTAAACATCTTTACATTCAGTAAAAGTCAAATACGTTGTGGACTTAAATCGTCATAAAACGTAGAACACTCTGCAGTCTTTATTACGAGTAGGTACTCGTCCTGAAGCTCAAGGTCTTCTTTAGATTGTCTGTCTGGAGGAGTTATAATGTCAATTTTAGCTGAGACTATAAACTCTCGTTTTCAAGGCTTTCTAGGTACTTGTACGATCACCATATAATAGTAAGGGCAGTTGTTATGATGAACCCCAAACAATTTGGCCAAGCCTTCTATAAGTCCAAACGTTTGCGTTTTAATGTATTTCCTTTCCTAATTTCTTTTGCACACAAGTTAATTTATAGCACAGATATTTTTAATCTCTAAAACCTGCATCGATAAATATAAGTATCAAAATAACTCTGTTATTTATAATAATCTATTTTTGGAAGGCTACTTCTTTTATCTTGGTAACAAAATATTATTTTATGGTTATATTTTTGCCAATTCATGCTGGTCAATTAACTTTGGAATGTTTTAAGTAGCTCTATTTTAAGTGCTAGGAAGTTGAGTCTAGACATTACATTTTCGTGAACGGTCAATGTTTCATCTCTAATCAACATTCGTAAAACATTATGTTCACCCCGTTAGACTACATCTTCTTTATTTACAGGTGTGTCTCTCGGCTTGGTTTGTTTTCTGCAAGTGTCAGTTTCAGTAACCCTTAACTTATTACTTCTGGTATCAATGGGAGGCAATTTTACACTAACAATTTCAGGGGTTTAGTAACTGACATTTTTATTGAGTTTGTCATCATTGAAATGCAAAATTAGAGTTGCTACTTGCCTGTCCCAGAAATTAAATGTCTATGTAATCTTAAAGTGCTTGAAAGAGCACGTTAAGCCGCTGCCAGTAACATGACAGTTGTTGAGTCAAATAGAAGACATAGGTGACCGGAAATTTTAAAAGCACCGTAATCTACATCAGTCCCTTTCACCACGACAAATATTGAAATGCGGGTGGATGATATTCTGCACCTACCGCTACGAGGATAATGTAGTCATTATATGGATGTATGTATGTTTACCTGTTAAGAATAGGTTCAAAGATTATAGATATAAGTCAGTGACTGAATAAGATACCTATCTCAAGCTAAAAATAAACCTTCAAGTCGGATTACATAATCAAATATAATCTATTTACGTGTAAGAAATCATTGATGTGTGAGTGAGCACATTAAGTTAACATGAATTCATCTTTTACCGCTACCCAAAACTGAACAAAAAATTTTGTACCAAAATAAGTTCAGAGTGTGGGACAAAAACATAAGCATGTACGTACGTCCATAATTGGCTTTGGAAAGCTGATGAAGAATGATTAGCGGGTATAAATGTTAGTTATTGCTTTCGGGTTTGGTCGTCATCAATATTTGAAAATTTATAAACTTGGTACAACTTTCTGGTTAAATACTAGATACAGTACTGTCATGAACTTATTCCTCAGAAAATAGTTTATTTGCTAATAAGGTTAAAACAAAATAAAGGATAGAAGTTGCTGGAATAAATGTATAAAGTTATGAAATTGTGATAATTTTTTTTCTGGGTGAAGCAGGGATCATTCCTTAAACCAAAAATTAACCTAGAAAATCAATAATGACCTAAATCATAGCTTAAAATGATTAGTGTGAAAATATAAACTGACAAACAGATTAATTTTTTTGCAAACTTTAGTAACATTGAAGATTAAAGTATAGATGTTGGTCACGAGTAAAATTCCATTCATGGTTTTGGTTTTTTGGTGATTTGATGGATATAATCTGCCGAGTAATCCAATTAAATTGATTGTTATTGGTATATGTTTACTTCAACGTAGAAGCAGTTTCTAGAACATGTGTTAAAAACAAGCCAATTATAACCTTATTTTAGTTTTGTTCTAACCGTTACTTTGAACTATTTTTTTTTCAGTTACCGTAGAGAATTGAATCATCAATCATCTATTCTCGAACTTAGTGATGACGCTAAGAGTAGCTTCTACTCCTTCTACTCCTATAATAATAATGAAACGAGTACTTATATATTTTCTCTACTTTTCAATCTTCTCCTGTCATATTAAAAAATGCTAACTTGTTACCAAAACTTATTGGGCATTGGACCCAATTATAACGTTTTGGTCTAAGGCAATCTCAACTTCAAAAGCAACTCAAAGACGAGGTTATAGCGAACAGAAAGACATCACTAAACAAACTCCAGTCCTAAATTGTCTGGCCATAAAGTGCATGCTCTTCGAAACTTCGAAGATTGGGAGATGACTACGTCCTGCAGTGAATTGCGATAGGTAGTTTTATTTGATTAGGATGCCTATGCTCAATAATATTAATCAAAAATAACCAAAATTAATTGATAATGAATAACATTACACGTCATCGAATCATCAAAATCTATGGAAAGTTTTATATTCATTTGGGGCAAGTATTTGGCGCCCAAAATGAACATTAAAAACGGCGGGCAAAACCCACAGATATGAAAAAACTTTGGTGAAGAAGGTCGGTATTTAAAAAAAATGTGCGGTGGACTGTTTTGCAGATGGCAATCTATATTTATTCATTAATAGTATTATTGAAGTATTCAGTATCGTTACAAAAAACACTAATCGTTTTAAAAACATGTAACTAACAAGCTGTACCATGGCTTTGCCCAGGTAATCGACGAAATATATTCGTCATAACAAGAAAACCATTTATCTGAAACTGAACAGCTCGATACAAGGACCCATGCAAGTTACCTTCCGTTCCGTTAAACTTAAGGTTCAAGCATACTAAGTCGCGCTTTTTGCGAACTTAAACTAAGCAAATGAATAGTACCTGAGTAGTATTCTTAGTTGTTTTGTATATACTACCACAGATTATATAATATATTCTATATACTACTGATGCGATGAGGCAGCAACAAGCATAAGACCATTCTAAATGAAAGTTATTACCATAGGTGCGATATGATAAGTGTTACACTTGAGCAACTGACTCTATTTATGTGTAGAAAAGGACAGAGGCTTTGTTTACATGCTAAGCGGAACGACTGGCTGTGACTTTCGAAGTGCGTAAAAATGCTCTTATATGTAAATGACACAAACAGCCCCTTACTCTCACCCATCTTTGGATTGACCTAAGATGACCGTAATGAAAGAAAGGAAGAAGAAAAAAGAGGCTAGCAGCACTAAAACACAGTAAAGTGAGGCAATGAGATCTAATAAAAAAAAACTAATTATTATGAAGTAAATACTTTTGGTGTCTTTTTCAAACTGTCAACGCGAATTGAAAAACAAACCTTGAATTTGTAATTTTTCTATTACAATATTTAGATATATATTAAGTTTAGAATAGTTATAAAGTAATGTTCGTTGAAATTCTTTTTATTGCAAAATGGCTGCCTAAAGTACATTTTTAATAGTTTGTTTACATTTTATGTTTCCGGATCTATTTTTAGATTACGCAGTCTGTCGCGCTTCAAGTCGCTGCGAATTTATAAATGAAGGACTTTTTTTAGTTGATGTTTAATATGAGAAGCATTCTGCGTAAGGTCAAACGAATAGATGGGGAAAATTTTCTGTAATCTTGGGCAGTTGATAAAAAAAAATCACTACAATCGATTAAAGTGCATCGATACAGTTTGCGACAACCTTTAGCATTGTCTGCTATATTTATAGGCTGTTGGGCATGACGTGAGGTTTTTTAGTCGGTAGGAGTCATAACATCCATGAGGATTTTCCCTCACGTTAAACAAAAAAAAAAGCATTGTCTGCTATACTACTGGTTTTCTTCACAAGCATTGAACGGTAAACTGCTGTGAGTCAGTTGCAACCCTTATCGTTGATATTTTTAGAACGAAATCACGAGATTTAAATTTAACTTCGCGATTATTTATAGATTGTAATCACGAGTCGAACTCAATACCAAAAAAACTTCAAAACATTGAGTTTAACCGTGGAATGTTTTTGCAAATTAGTTTTCATAGTACGCAAGAGTGATGTTTTTTGCTTTTTTTTACTGTCTTAACATATCATGGATGGTCCGAGAACGCAGTGACTCTGATGTTTTGCACAGTTTAATTTACTTCCTAAATCGTGAGAAGTCTCGTTTTACGCAGGCAATTATGTTACGGGATATGTTCAAAACATAGTCATTATAAAAAGACCCAGAAAAAATATATTGAAACCTTTTTTAATCATCTATTTTTAAATGTATGTTGGGTATCTATTTTTAAACGTATATGATAACTGATACACATAAAGTCACGCCTTTATCCCTGAATAGGCAAGTACAGATACCTATAATATTCACCCAGATTTCCCCTCAAAGTTTTTTAACCCACGAAATGTGTGGCGTATTGAAATAGATAGCGAAGCAGACCACAGACTAAACGTGCCTTACGAAGCACGGAAATACTCGCAAAATGAAATGTCACAAAATAGTCACCCATCCGAGGATGAGCCATAGCGCTGTCTATCATATCATACACATTTATTTTCCGTAATTAAATAACGTATTAAGTATATATTGCGTTATGAACGATTGTTCAGATGCGAATACTGAAGTTCTTTGGGCACATCTCTAGAAACGAGGACTCAATGGAGAGACTAGTGATACAGGGCCGTGTGGAGGGCACAAGGTCACGGGGTAAGTCTCCAACCCGCTGGATGGATCTTGTCAGAACTGCTACTCAGTCGACCGCAGTACAATGCTCTCGCAGTGCCGAACATCGCAAAAAGTGGAGGGACATTGTAAGATGTGCAACAGCCCTGAAAGAGGATGGCGACGGCGAATCGCAATCCTGCTCATCAGTAGCCACGACCACTCTGACAAGAGTGACCGACTGAGAAGCGTTATGAACATGAGCACTAAGACAGCGGGGCTACGAGTTCTTCGATATGCAGGTAATAACGTTTTCTATAGACTATTAAATGTGGTGCCCTAGATAAGACCTTTTAAATACTATTAAAGTGGCAGACAACCATAAACCATACCTGAGTGAAAGTAGTAAAAGCGGTTAATCAATGTAGAATAAACTTGATACCAATATGTCTTATGAGCATGGATTTCTAAAGAAATGAGAGTATTTTGTAGCAGCATCCTCCTTCAGCTATAAAAAAGCCAGAGCGTTCCAATTTTTTATTGGTTCGACAAACAAATTGTGTGATTTCTTGAAGCTTAGTGGACGGCGGTGAGTGTCCACATCTACATATAAATAAATACACAGAAAATAAAGTTTTTGACATAATAATATACTAGCCCAAATATTTTTTTGACTACTTTGTGAAATGACGCGGTATAAAAGTCCTGGTGGGATTTGTAACTCTCATTATCTAATCAGGTTGGCACTCTATTCTCTATTTTATTCAATTCCACATATTACCGGCGTTCTTCCACAACATCAAATCTATTTAGGAGATTTCTTTTACTCACGGGAAAAAAACGTGAAAGATGCGTAGAATCAATTTTTTTATTCTTTTTCAAAATTGAATTAATATCTAGGCATTGTGAATGATGACAGATTTCATACAGCGTCTACAACATAAAAACACTACCTATGTCTAAAAATAAACGTGCATATCAGTAGTATATTTTTGTTACCGTAACGGAAAACATAAACAGTAAGTAATTATTTTGGGTTCAACAGTTATTTTTCTGACAAGTGTTCTGTAAACCATCTCTAGGTTAAGCATCTTACGCTACGGTTAGTTCTGAGATGAGTGAGCGTTAGTGGTATTTCTATTACAAACGTACAGACTCATGGGTCTGTTGGGAGTCTTGGGACATCCTTCCAGGTGCTTCCCCGGGGCTCTCAACCATAGGCTGTTGGGCGTAACGTGAGGTTTTTTTAGTCGGTAGGAGTCCGTCATAGCATCCATGAGAATTTTCCTTCAAGTTAAAGAAAAAAAAACGTACAGACTCACGCCCCAAGAAGCGTGATATCACCCGAACCAACCCTCAAGACGAGGGATAGCACTCGACCCCTGGCGAGGTCGCGGTTGTAGCAAAAGTACACCAGAAACCATGGGACATTCTTCCGAGGGCTTACTCGATACTCCTAGCCGTAGGCAGTTGTGGGTGTGGCTTTAGTCGGTACCCATGAGTAATTAAAGAGCAAAAAAAAAATGTTCTGTAAACGATCACTGCAGTAAGCAACTTTCGGTATGAGTTATCCAAGGATGAGGTACCATCGCGTGACCACTTTGTGACATTTATTTGCGACCATTCCCGTCCTTCGAAAGGCACGTAAAGCCGTTGGTCCCGAATGTCCATTAAATGACAGACGTTAAGTCAAGTTCAAGGTCTTATTATTTAGGTACTGTCTCCTGAGATACAGGTTCTCACCTAGTTTAGGAGGTAGATTAAACCAAAACTAAGCACAATATATTATTAACAACCACAACATTAACTGATCAACCTTTATTTCTTTCCTGTGGAAATCCTACATGGATGCTATGCCGGACTCCTACCGACTAAAAACTACACCATCCCCTACAACTGTTTACGGCCGGGAGTCCCGGGTAAGCCCTCCAAAGGAAATAAAATTAAGCTTACCGTAATCAATTATTGTATTGTAAAATGGTGAGAAATAAAGTTGTTTATTTATTTATTTAGACAAGTTATAGGGCTTGAAAATTTTCAACAGGAGCTTATCATAACCTGCGACTGTTCATTTAAACTTTCACAAACGCATGAAAAAAAAACTACAAGATGAAATGTGGGCATAGCCGTATACTATATCCCTGCCTACCCTTTCGGGGATATTATATGCGTGACTATTTTATGCATAAAGAGCTAAATATAAAAAAAATATAAAGTGTCAAATCTCTAAGCTAAGTTTACAAATAATCTTGACAAAATTCAAGAAAAATATTTTTTTCCTAGTCCTCAGGGTTTATCCCAGCTCTTTAAAAACAAAGAAGTAATGCGTCATATCCTTAAAGTTAATGGCTAATTACTGCTCATTTAAATGTAAGTATAAAGCTTATTTAAGTATATTTACATAATACATAAATAATAGTGTTTAAGTTCGTTTGTGTATTCTTTAACACTCAAAAAGTTATGCATCGGTTGAGCTCAAATTTTGATAAGAACTCGCTTTAAATAGGTATTGTTTTTATTTTTTATTTTGCGGCAGTAACAATCTGCGACTGTGAGAAAATTATGTATATATATAAGTTAAAACATTTAATCCCGGGGTTTTTTTCCTGTGGAAAACTTATACAGAATGAGAATAAACAAAGAAAAACTATAATGAGAATAAACAATCTTAAACCTGAACATGGGCTTTATTTATCCTCTTGACTAAGCGAGTGAAACCGTATGTCATCCGCTAGTGGGATATAAAAATCATAATTTATTTTGATAAGTGTATGAGGTAGCGTAAAAACATACTCAATATTGGTTAAATACTTCAGTTGCAAGTGTAACAAAAACCGGTAAAATTTTTGACGGGTTACCTGCAGTGTAGGGTTAAGATAAGTTGACATTACAATTTAAGAGTTAAGTATATTCGATCAACTGAAAAAACCGGTTAAGACCGAGTTGGATTCGTGCATTGAGGGTTTCGTACCAAAAAACAACAAAAAATCACGTTTTACGTATTGTATGGGGGGCCCCCTTAATTCCCACTTTTTTATTTTAGTATTTGTTGTTAAAGTGGCAACAGAAAAACATCTGTGAAAATTTCAGCTCTCTAGCTATCACGGTTCCTGAGATACAGCTTCGTGACGGACGGACAGACAGACAGCGAAGTCTCATGAATAGCGTCCCGTTTTTGCCTTTTAGGTACGGAACCCTAAAAAACGGCTAAGAGCGAGTCGGACTCAGGCACGGAGGGTGTCGTACCAAAAAAATGCTGAAATAAATTTACGTTGTACAATTAACTGCTGTTACAGCAACAACACAATTAGGCTCATTATTTGTAAAACGTTTTACAATCTCGTCATTCCGAACCTAACCCTAATAGAGGGTCCTGTTTTTACCCTTTGGGTACGGAACCCTAAAAATATAGGTACTTATTGAAGTAATAAAAATTTTGAAGTACCTCCTTTAAAAATTCGTATCGTATTTTGTGTCTGACTCGACAGTAAGTACTTAGCTCTTAAAAGGTATCCTTATTTATAAGGGATATCGCAAATCATTTAGCTAAAGGGCTATAAAAAGATGTCCACCTTTTTTTTTTCTTTTTAACATGAGGTACAGGTATGCTATGCCGGACTCCTACCGACTAAAAACCATACGTATCCTACCTAACAGCCTACGGTTGGGAGCGGAAAATCCTACAGTGATGCTATACCGGACTCCTTCCGAATAAAAACCACACGTATCCTACCTAACAGCCTACGGTTGGGAGCGGAAAATCCTACAGTGATGCTATACCGGACTCCTACCGACTAAAAACCACACGTATCCTACCTAACAGCCTACGGTTGGGAGCGGAAAATCCTACAGGGATGCTATGCAGGACTCCTACCGAATAAAAACCACACGTATCCTACCTAACAGCCTACGGTTGGGAGCCTAGGGTAAGTCCTCGGAAGGATACCTCAGGAGCCAGTAACTACCTTCCCAAGGACTTCAATCAACTGAAGCTAAAGACAAAAAGTTGGGTTTGCTCTCCAACATTTTTGCCGTTAGTGGATGTCTTGCAATTACCCTAATAATAAAAAAATAATAATAAAATAATAATAATAATAAAATAGTGAATGAAGAATTTTCCTCAGACATTTATCTATACATACATACAATACAAATGAATAAAATTGGAGTGTCTGCTTGTAATATTAAAATAACCGTTTTCTGCTACATGCATATGAATGTACGATACACATACCAAAATATATATTTTTTATTTTTTTGTCTGTCTGTCTGTTTGTTCCGGCTAATCTCTGGAACGGCTGTACCGATTTGGACGGGACTTTCACTGGCAGATAGCTTATGTAATAAGGAGTAACTTAGGCTACTTTTATTTTAGAAAAATTCTTTCATTTTAGAAAAAAATGCCAGAAACAAAAAAAAAACTAAATAAACTAAATTTTTCTTTATTAAATTCCACGCGGACGAAGTCGCGGGCACAGCTAGTCAACAATAATATTATTAGTCATTGCAAGAATCCTCCACGCCGTTTGGGAGGTACATGGTGTGATCAAATATTGCCTTAGATCATCTAACCACAGGATGCGCCTTACTTAAGCATTGTTTTCTGCCATTGCACATGACCATTTGGTCTTTTGGCTTTATGAAAAGCCTGTACATCAGTACATCATTTTATATGATTAAACTAGTACATTACATTGTAGTTGACTGTACAATAACAATTAACACACAACAGCCATTACGCGTTTGTCGATTAATACATTTTTAATTGCAATGAAATTTTATATGTCTTTGTGTTTCCCCCTTCATTTGTATGAAAACTGGCAGAATATTTTTGTATGCGGTGGTTCGCAAAGGCTAGTCCCGTGTTATATGGTCTAAGAATATTGCTGATGCAAACACACGTACACCGTATGCACCACACAATTTTATAGCATTCCGCAGAAATTCAATTAGCTTTTGAATATAATTTATTTACTTTTTTATGGTTCCGTACCTACCCAACAGGATAAAAACCTGACCCTATTACCACAGATAATAATAGTATTAGATACAGATATTCAACTCCCTGCCCCCCACTGAGCAAGCTTCCCCACCCCCGCCAGTCCCGCCACAGCTGTCATTATAGTTGGCGGGTGTCGTGAGGGAACATTTGCTTAGCCTTATTGGTCACACATACATTCAAGCTCTGTACGATGACAGAATTAAAAACGAGTCATTTGTATGGAGTTTCCGCCCTGTGTTATTACTGAAAGTTCTGTCTGTCTGTCCGTCACGAAGCTGTACCTCGTTAACCATGACGAAAGCTGAAATTTTCACAGATTAAGTACTGCCGTTGCCGCTATAATGCTATAACAACAAACACAAATTTAGCGAGATCTTCAAGACATCCTTCAAAGGGCTTACCCGGGGCTCCCAACCACAGGCTGTTCGGCGTTACGTGAGGTTTTTTAGTCGGTAGGAGTCCGGCATAGCATCTGACGGATTTTACGTTAAAAAAAGGTCTTTCGCAAAAGCAATTAATTTTATAATGCTATGAAAACCCAAGAAAAATTTAATCCACAGATAATTTTCTTGATTTAAATAGATATTTACGCTGTCAAATTAATAAATATAAATAACAACATTAAATATAGATTAATAACTGATAGTTTTTTTATTAGTTTGTGTTCAAATAACCGACTAATTATCATTATTAACGTCAATCTAATCACACAAGTCATTAAAAGTATATTATTGACGGTATTCCGCTGATTTTCCATTATTATGGTAAATATTATAATCTTATCTTTCTGTAAAATCCAGGTTACGTCAACTTCAGAATTTGAAATCGATGGTATTAAAAAATATAATAAATAAGTAAAGAAATTCACACACAACTTATCTATCCCAAATTAAGCTAATATAAGCTTGTGCAGCTGCTATGAGATCTAGACGACTGAAAGACATACTCCATAATTATGTATAGGTACACATCTTACTATCTTACTAATATTTATAAATGCGAAAGTTGGTGAGTGTGGATGTTTGTTACTCTTTCACGCTCTAACGGCGGGACGGATCTGGCTGAAATTCGGTACAGGGGTAGATATAGGTCTGGAATAACATATAGAATACCTCTATCCTGGGAATAAGTTCCCACGGGAAGCAGAAACGGGAACAAAACTTGACGCGGGTGAAGCTGCGGGCATCGCTAGAAAGGTACAGGTAAGTACAAAATTCTATGTGACGCTTGTAACTAAATCATAAATTTAATGTGAAAATAATATCAGACTTGAGCAGGACTCGAACCTGCGTCTTCTGGCATTCCAGACCAGACGCCTTTTTAAGGTTCCGTACCCAAAGGGTATAAATGGGACCCTATTCATGAGACTTCGCTGTCTGTCTGTCTGTATGTCCGTCACGAGGCTGTATCTCAGGAACAGCGATAGCTAGAGAACTGAAATTTTCACAGATTATGTATTTCTATTGCCGCTATAACAACAAATACGGGGATTCGGCGGGAAACTTTCAGACAAGCATGACATTGTGTTTTAATAATTTTTCAAAACTAGTGTAATTTTGAGTGTTTATGTGTAATTTATGGTGGATTATTAAACATAAAGGTTCGACAACGTGCAAAAGTGTTGGAAAGTGATAAAGCGCAGTGAAACGCGAGTATTTAGGTTTGTCGACGAATTCCACAGGAAGCCCTAGTAAGGTACCACCGCCTTACTAGAGTAGAACTTAGTCCAAACTTGGACATACATGAAAACGCTGCTCATAAGAAGAATCATAACATGAAAATGATTTATATTTTCACAACGAAATTTACTTGACTTTGGCATACTCTCAAACCGAGTAAGTCCAAGAACAAGAAAAAAAGAAAAAAAAACAACAAATACTAAAATCAGAAAAAAGGAGGACTAAGGAGGGCTCCCATACAACAAACGAGATTTTTTGCCGTTTTTTTTGGTAAAGATGTGCGCGGTTTTTGTCATGTAATAAACAAATACCTACAGTAGTGCCTCATTTAATAACTGACAAAAATAAGTAACGTTTTTGACAGTATCTTGACAATGTTGCCAACACGCAAAATATTTGTTCCGTTTCAAAATTTTTTTGCCAGGCTGTTCGTGCGTCATATAGACACAGTCTGATATATTACACTTGGATAAAAAACTAATATGGCTGTATCTTTATGACATATAATTATAATGATCTATCTTTTAAAGATTCAAACAGGTATATGTAAACAGCTTAGCAGTTTCTAGATATTATTAAGTAGCTTAATTATGCGAGACCAGTTCAAGTTGTTTATTGCCAACTTGTCAAAGAATTTTGCGTAATGGTATACGGTACAGTCAGTGCCAATAATACAAACAAAAATGTATTTTATTCCACAAAAAAGTGACAAGATAGGTACAATTCGGCGCGGAACTGTTTTAGAATAGCCTTAAACTTTAAACTCTTTTATGATTAATCCAACCCGCCAGTTTAGATTTACCCTCACATTCATAGAAACCCCTACAATTAAAATTTTCAAAATATCTTCGATGTAATAGATTCTTAAAAATGTTATAACTTTTTTATTTATTAACCGATTGAAATGAAATAAACACTAAAATGTTAAGTGTAGCAAACCTCAACATAATAAAAGAAATCGCATTGCATTCGGTTAAGGGGCTACTGAGATTAGTGTGCAAAAACATACAGACAAACAGATGTACAGACATACAGACAAACAGACAATCAATACATATAATAAAATCGTAACAGGTCGCTGTCTGTATATGGAACATACGTAAGAAAAAATATTATAGGGGGGCTTTATGAACGCAATAGAACCCAAAACAATGATTTTTAGATTTTTTGTCTGTTTGTCTGTACGTTTGTGCACGCTAATCTCAGCAACCACTCAACCGATTGCGATGCAGTTTTTTATTAGGTTGCGGCTTGCTTCACTTAACATTTAGTGTTTGTTTCATGTCAATCGGTTTATAAATAAAAAAGTTATATCAATCTAAAGAAAATGCAGCGTACGAAGTCGCGGGCTACAGCTAGTAAAAAATATAATTCATCATCCTGGTGATCAGAATAGGGTAACATTCGCATTCGAAATATATAGCTTTTTGTTTTTAGAATTTATTAATATAATAACCGACAACAATATAAATTTTATACACCAATATCAAGTCAACGTGACCATATCCATGAATATTTATATAAACTAATAAAACTATTCGCGACACGTGATTTTGCTCGTACCTAAGCAATAAAATGTTGAATATTTTGTTAATGCTTGCTCTAAAATTGTTTTTTTTGAAACGATGAGATAATTTTATCATCTCAAGTTATAAATGAAATGAAGCATAGCAAATCTTTATACCGGACTTGGTTCGCTTAGGGTTCCATTCCATACACAAAGAGTACTAAAAAACTGAGCCTCGACTGTCCGTATGTTTGTCACCAGGTCAGACGGTAGGTAGGTACCTATATTAAGAACCGTGGTTGAAATTAACAGTTGAATTTTTAAATGATAATTTATTTTTGTCTATAAGATATTATAAGAGGAAAGATTTGATTGTTTGTATATTTGTTTGCATCGAATAGGCTCCGAAACTATTGGACCGATTTGAAAATTCTTTCACTGTTGGAAAGCTACACTCTTCCCGGTGAACATAGGCTATATTTCATTTCCGTATTCCCACGGAAACGGGAGCTACGCGGGTGAAACCGCGTGATGTCCGCTAGTCAGTCATCAAGTATTTAAGTAGGTATTAATATACGTGGTCTGATACCCATAACATAAGCAGGTTATTCCTAGTTTACTTTGGGATCAGATAGCTTTGTGTAAAAATATCCGTGAATATTTAAAAAAATAATTAAAAGTTTAGGATATGAGTAACCCTTGATTAATTCTCAAATAATTTAGATTTTTTCGAATGAAAATACGTGATATATTTTAACCAATAAATAGTCATTATGTCTAATTCGCAACAACTTATGTTAATATATTTATAACATGGACTTCTGTGGAATCCAAATTATCTGTTAATTGAAAGGATTAGGGCCGGTTGATGATTTATGGGTAAGATACCTTTACCTATTATTAATGACTCATGAATGGACCTATTTTATATCGAAATTCTCAATAGATTTTTTCGTAAGCACTTTGTCATTTGAGCGATAATTACTGGTTACTTTTTTTTTTTTTTTTTTTTTTTTTTTTTTTTTTATACCACTAAGGTGGCAGACAAGCATACGGCCCACCAGAAGGACCGGTGGTCACCGCAGCCTATGAACGTTTGCAACACCAGAGGTGCCACACTCGCGCTGCCGACCCTGTAAAAACCTTCTAAGACCCCTTTTGAAGAACCCCATACTGTAGGCGTTTGGGAAAACCGAGGCAGGGAGGTCATTCCACAACCTAAGCGTGCGTGGAAGAAAACACCTATCGGATCTAACCGTGCTGGAACGCACCGGACGCAGAGTGTGAGGATGAACTCCCTGTCTGTGGCGAGCGGTGCGATGATAGAACGTAGCCGTGGGCATCATATCAAACAATTCCTCAGAGCACATACCATTGTACAGGCGGTAGAACACGCATAAGGAGGCAAAGTCTCTCCTGTCGCGAAGAGGTTCCACACCAGCTGTAAGTACAGGATCGTTGACAATTCTTACAGCTCGTCTTTGCACCGAGCCAAATGGACGAAGCTGATATTCAGGTGCTCCCGCCCAGAGGTGACAGCAGTACTCCATATGCGGCCGCACTTGCGATTTATAGAGAAGCAGTGTTTGCGCCGCAGTGAAGTACCGCCGCGCCCTGTTGAGCACACCTAGCTTCTTGGACGCCAGCTTAGCCTTGTCCTCCAAATGACTACGGAACTGAACGTCACTGGAGATGTCAACGCCAAGGATCCCTATACTTTTGGCGATGGAAAGAGATGTGCCCTGAAATTGCGGCGCTACAGTAATTGGGGTTTGCTTAGCGGTGAAAAAACACGCTTGTGTCTTGGAAGGGTTGAACTGGACAAGATTTTGTCCACCCCAATCGGACACTCTAGTAAGAGTAGCCTCGATTTCAGACACAAGCTGTTCACGATTTTCCTCTACTGTGTCCCGAGAGATACCGGGGCGGCCCGTGTAACAAGTGTCCCCCGTACTGTCGTCCGCATAACAATGAATGCCATCAATAGACAACATGTCATTGATATGCAGCAGAAACAGAGTAGGGGACAACACTGAGCCTTGCGGGACTCCAGCGTTTATGGCCATGCAGTCTGAACAGCTGCCGTCAACGACGGCCCTGATGCTTCTACCGGCCAAGAAGCTGGACACCCATCCTTTAGTTAGACTAATAAATTTCAGACCCTGAAATTCTTTTTAGGGGTCCGTAACTAGAGGGTAAAAACGGGACCATTCCGTCTGTCTGCCGATCACCATACTAATATTATAAATGCGAAAGCTTGTGAGTGTGGATGTTTGTTACTCTTTCTCGCTCAAACCGCTGAACGGATCGGGCTAAAATTTGGTACAGAGATACATTATAGTCTGGAATAACGCATAGGCTACTTTTTATCCCAGGAATAAGTTCCCACGGGAACAAATTTTATGCGGGCGAAGCTGCGGGCTAGTATGTTAATATATTTATAACATGGACTTCTGTGGAATCCAAATTATCTGTTAATTGAAAGGATTAGGGCCGGTTGATGATTTATGGGTAAGATACCTTTACCTATTATTAATGACTCATGAATGGACCTATTTTATATCGAAATTCTCAATAGATTTTATTTCGTAAGCACTTTGTCATTTGAGCGATAATTACTGGTTACTTTAGACTATAAAATTTCAGACAATGGAATTCTTTTTAGGGGTCCGTAACAAGAGGGTAAAAACAGGACCGTTCCGTCTGTCTGTCGATCACCAGGCTGTATCTCAGAAACCGTGTTAATAGTTAGAGAGCTGAAATTTTCACAGATGATGTAGGTATTTCTGTTGCTGCGTTTTATACATACATACATATGGTCACGCCTTTATCCCCGAAGGGGTAGGCAGAGGCATATTATAATGCCCACATTTCACCTGTTTAAAATTTGTCCCACGTACTTAATAGGTGGTGTGCCGTATTGCCGTGTTGAGATCGACAGACGCAGGTTGTGACTGCCTGCTGTCGAAATTTTTCAAGCCGCCTAAAAAGACCTTCAACTAGGCGTACCGACTGCCATTTTACTGGCAACCGGACCAACGGCTTAACGTGCCTTCCGAAGCACGGAAGCGCTCAAATAAATGTCACAAAGTGGTCACATGGATGGTCGGTCATCCAAAGACTGGCCCTAGTGAAAGTTGCTTACTGCAGTGATCGTTCACAGAACACTGAGTCCGCGGGGCCACAAGCGCTGTTTTTATACGCATGGAAATGCATCGTGGATGCTATGCCGGACTCTTATCACACGTGCCATACCACAGCCTACGGTTGAGAGCCCCGGGTAAGCCTTTGGAAGAATTTCCCAGGATTCCGAACAATCTTTGGCTACCATCCCGGCCTCACTTAGGCCGGGACTCCACCAAAGCGGAGATGTGTGCAGTGTGCTGTGTGCTGTGCGAGAAGAGATGTGCGGTGTGTTGAGTGCTCAGTACGCATTCTGACACGAAAGGTGGACGATGTCGCTATTATTATAAAAAAAAGTATCTTCTTTTACTTGAAGAAGAACTACTGTCTGAAGAAGCAGAATTGATTTTATTGATTGGGAGGGTGACATCGCTCACATCACACCAGTCACCACGCCGCTCACATCTCCGCTTCCATCGCGCCATACAAATATTTCACATCTCCGCATAGCGATCTCCACTAAGCGGAGAGGAGATGTATCAATAACGCATTTCTATTGGTTGTTTAAAAAACATCTCCTCTCTGCTCGTCTCGTCTCCGCTTTGGTGGAGTCCCGGCCTTAGGGCTTCTGTTGCCGCCATAACAATAAATACTCAAATCTGATTAAAATGTTGTATGAGAGGCGTTTATTGCAGACTTGGAACTTTCTATAAAGAAATTGTACACAAATTTTATATTTAGACAGCCGCGGGCACAATTAGAAATATAATGGCTAAATGGTTAAGCTCCAAATACTGAACCGGTTAATTGACGATGGGTTCACAACATTTCATTTATAACTGTCGAGTTTTTACGAAGATGTATTGTCTCGAATAATTATTAACAAAAGTAACGGTTGTTTTTTTAAACTGTGATCTTAATCTAGCTCATGACCTAGCTTAGGGTCGGAGCTTGTGGCGGCTACTTACCTTCGGTAGGCCTACGATCGCGTGGTTTTTGATCCGTTCCCGCTTCCCATGGATACTCATTCCCGGGATAAAAACTTGTCGATGTGTTAATCCAGACTATAATCTATCCATCTACAAAATTTCAGCTATATCCGTCTAGTCGTTAGAGCGTGAAAGAGGAACAAACATCCAGAACCATTTTTCTTTAACGTGACAAAAATCCTACATGGATGCTATGCCGGACTCTTACCGATTAAAAACCACACGTTTCTTTTCTTATGCCTACGGTTGGGAGCCCCGGGTAAGTCCTCGGAAGGATGTCCCCAGGACTCCCAACATACCTATATGGCTACCACTGCGACTTCACCTAGGGGGTTCGGGTGCTATCCCGCGTTTCTATGTTATACTGCTTCTTGGTGCGTGTGGCGCGCGTGAATCCCTCACGTCACGCTGGGCCTGCTTCTGTAAGGACGGTGTGCAGCCCACTCACCGTCCTCAGGCCCCGGTCATGGAGGCCGATAGTCTTGGGCGAAAACATCCAAACATCTACGCTCATATACTTTTGCATTTAAAATATCAATAAAATGCAGGCTTCTACAAAAAACCCCAGACACCATTGCACTAGATGTGACACATCTTCTCAACTACGCTCTATAATTTGTATTACATAACATCTTACTTACATACGACCTTGAGTAATTTACCATGCTATAATACAACGCGATACAGTAAATAACATGGATTTATATTGTACCGGAAGGTTTTCTTAATTGGCTGTTTATAAAGATAAACTATATATCTATTTATCTACTAATTATGTCATCGCTGCTGCATCATTCTATCGAGCTAGATAAATTTGTTTGCATAAGGTTAAGGCTAAGTTACCTGCTGAGATGCTACGAGTTCTGTGCTTTAACCTTTATTAGGAAAAATTCATACAGGCTTATAAAGACACCCCCATGTAGCGACGGGAAAGAGTACAAAGTGTCGCCACCCCAATTAATCCCGTGGGTGTCGTAAGAGGCGACTAAGGGAACACTTTCGCAAAACGATTTATTGCGTAAGGAAGGAAAACTCGAAATGAAATCCGCTTGTCAGTAAAATGACAATCGTTAAGCCAAGTTGAAGGCTTTATGGGCAGTTTGAAAAATTTCAACTGTGGGTTGTCACAACCTGGACCTGTCCATTTCAACATGTCAATAGTCTCACCGCCTATTACGTGGGAGATAAAACTATAAAGTGAAATGGGGATAAAGGAAAAGGCTATACGTAGATATTATAAAGATATAGGCATAAACAATAGTTCAAATCTTTGTAAATATTGTAAGGTGCAAGTCCATCTTAAGTATGAAACCAGTTAATATCAATATAAACATGACATCTATACTAATATTATAAAGAGGAAAGATTTGTTTTTTTGTTTGTTTGTTGGTAACGAATAGGTTCCGGAACTACTGGACCGATTTGAAAAATTCTTTCACTGTTGGAAAGCTACACTCTTTGCAGTGAACATATATTTATTCCCGTATTCTCATGGGAACGTGAACTACGCGGGTGAAACCGCATGACCTCTGCTAGTCTAAAATAAAGATATTCATGACTGTTTAATCACGTTAATTTGTTATTAATAGTATTTTGGTAACATACTACTATGACCTCGATAGTTTAATGTTATATCCATTAAAACATTATCATGGCATAATTAATAATTTCTGTGCCTATCCGGAAATCTGTAGATAATATCCGGATAGTAAAAAGTAAGAATACGAACAGGAGTTTTAGCCAACTTCGATAAATGAGGGTCTTTTATCTACGAGGGAAAAACCTCATGGATACCAGATCCAGATGGGAGTCACGGGTAGGTAAGGATGAAATTAAATTGTTTTTTTTTCTATAATCAAATGTCGTTACCTCAAAACAGAAGGATTCCAAACTCTGTTCCTTCCGAGCAAAACAGTGCAAGTGAAAAATCATTTTTTTTCAGTACAGCAATAAAAATAATTAAATGCACTTCTTACAAAAACTCGAAATTTTAGTATCGGAAATCTTGCCGAAAGTCATGGAAATCACTATTAACATGTGAAGGCCCAAATAAAGATTCCTGTCGCTCGCAAATTATGATTTTACTTAGTTAAAAGTTATGTAAAAGAAAAATTGGTTGTTGAATTTTGCATCATTTGTCTCTTTGTTGATACACTTAGATAACCCAGTATACATACAAAACAAAGCAATCGGTGCAGTCGACAATATTATAATCTGTACGGGCAAGGAGAACGTGTTTCTTTTCCGTGAAAACATGATAATTATTTATTCTAATAATTTTATAACGAATGAGTTGTTATGGTTTGTCATTCTGAGATTATCTGTGACTGTGACTGGGTGCACATTTTTCTGATGATGAGTGCGAACACCTTTTGTGCATGATCTTATTTTAAATATTTGCTTTTTGATTTTTAGGTTTAGAAATCCCTCATGGATGCTATGCCGACTATTACCTACCGACTATAACCATATACCCGAAGATACTTAAGCCAAAAGAAAGTCTTAAAAATACTTGAAATATTAAACTAAATTCTTTAAGAGTATTTGCATGTTGGACTAGTATTTCTTTACCAAAAAACTGGGTCTCTTTTAAGAAAACAAATTTAATTAAAAAAAACCAATAATTTTAATAATCTATGGCAAGCTAATGGTGAGAATTACCAACATAACAAAGTTTTAGATAATATGCAGATTATAGGACCTTTTGAATGAATCATCAAGAGAAAAAACCTAATCATATAAAAAATACCAATATTAACAAGTAATTTATCAAGTTCCTGTTGTAAAAATTCCACAGTCTACTTGTAATAAAATAGTATTACGAGTGACGTGTTTAACAGGAAACAGGCAGATCATTACCGCCGTGACGTTGGTATTACCTCCATCAGACTGTCGTATCATGACTTAATTATAAATGACGTCAAGATTCTAGAATTAAAGATCTCTTGAGTGTACCTTTGCTTTTTTTACAATGCTTTTTAAAAAATATAGCTAAATGTCAACATTACGTCGTTTTTGAAAAATGAATTGTGACAAATTTTAACTGACTTCAAAAAAGGAGGTTACTAAATTCGATCGTAAATATTTTTTTTATGTTTGCTCGCGCTGAACTTCGTCGTTTATGAACCGATTCAAACTTTTTTTTTGTTGGAAAGCAGATATTTTGTTTCATTACACGTAGAACTTTTTTTAAACTCACAAAAACTTGTTCTACGTTAACAAAAATATGTGTAGATATCAAAACAAAGTCGTATGTCGCGACTGTTGGTCTGTTCGCGATAAACTAAGAAACTACTGAACGTATTATCATAAGAGTTTCACTGATAGATAAAGTGATTCATGAGGAACGTTTAGGTTTATAACTCGTAAAGGTTCTGTGTAAATTGGTTAAAATATGACTATACTTGTTGGAAGTGTCGTAAAAGTCAAGCCGACTGGGAAATTTCAAAGCAAGAGCTGATATAGATTCATTACGTTTAAAATTAATTATTGGGATATTCCACTTCTTTGGAAATGCCACACGGACGAAGCAACGGGTGTTAGCTAGTCTATATTTTATAAGTATTGTAAGTTTTTTAAGTGAACTTCTTAAAAATGTCAATGTGCGCAAACCACTTTTTTTATCTTTTTTTTCTCTAAGCATTAGGACTTGATAATCATATTGACTGGCTGACGTCTAGACCTAATTATTGTAGCTGTCAAATCTAAAATATTGTTTTCTAGTAGGTACCTACCTACTTACTTTTGTTTTTTTTTTAATATTTAGCTCGCCAAATTGACGTCAGCCAGGTAAGCCGTGGCATCTAGCGATTGGGGGTCAGTCTCACAGTCTTTTAAACTTTCGACAGTGGTCCTCAAGTTGGCGGCCCTGTGATGTGCCTCTTCATGCTCCTCTTGAAGAACCCGGGATTGTAAGATGAGGGAAAAACGTGTGCGGGCAGGTCGACAGAGGAACGATCTTCTGAAACGCTCCGCGCTCGGTTCTGGCGAGAATTCTCTCCACTGTGTGAGTGGCATAGAGATGCCACTCACACAGTATCATTACATCAGATCCCGAACAACGCGTGCTGGGCGGAGGCCCAGCACGCGTTGTTCCGGATCACACAAATAGGTACTCGTTGCGACCCGGGGTTCGAACCCGAAAACTTAGCACCACAGTCGCCAAATACGAGACGGCCAGGGTTCCGTACCCAAAGGGTGAAACGGAACGCTATTCAGACTTCGCCGTTTGTTTATCCGTCTTTCCTGTTCGTCACGAAGCTGTATCTCAGGAACTGTGATAGCTAGAGAGCTGAAATTTTCACAGATTATGTATTTCTGTTGCCGCTATAACAACAAATATGAAAATCAGAAAAATAATATTTATAACAAATGTGATTTTTTCGAGTCTAACTCTTACTTGGCCGGTATTTCGTTATGAACTTTGACCGTTCTGTCAGTAGTTATTAAGTTTTGATTTATGTGTTAAAATATACAATATACTCGTTTCATATTAAATTTACTTATTAATATTTAAATTGTTATCATTTTATAAGTTTATTCATAAAAATTAGTATTCTGATAAACAGGTGGTTAGCATGATAATACAGAATTATTATTATTATTTGGTTAAACGTGACTCGTTAAATAATCCATTTTGGTTCATCTTTATTATACCTACGTACCGGTATAGATATAATTTTACTGTACGAGTGTTTGTCACTAAACTCCTCCTAAACGGCTGGACAGATTTGAATGATTTTTTTATATGCGTTTGGGTGGCCACCTCGATGGTTTAGATTCACAAATCAGCCCGGCAGATAGCGCTGGAGTCGGTATCTAGGTTATAACGTAAACGAAGTTGCGCTGGCCAGCTAGTATAATATATAAATATCACACCTCTATCCCCGAAGGGGTAGGCAGAGGTTGGCAGAGGTATGCTATATTATATACGCCCACATTTTCCCAAAACAAACTTTGACCCATGTAATAGATGATGAGCCTGGATATCTGTCATGGATGCCATGCCGGACTTTTACTGACTAAAACCACACATGTCCTACCACTGTCTACGGACCCGGGTAAGCCCTCGGAAAGATGTCCCAGGATTTACGACAGTAAGGCAGTTCTTAAGATTATAATGTAAGATGCCTACCGCAGCGTTTGTTTACGCAACACTGAGATAACGAGGCTACCGGGGCTACAGGGGCTACCGGGGCTACAGGGACTACCGGTGCTACAGGGGCTACCGGGGCTACGAGTGCTTTTCTTGTTGTCATCAAAAATTACGAATATATCAATCGTTCTTTTTTCCTTTTTGACTTTTAAATTGGAACAAGCATGGAAAACATTATTTTTGATAATTTTTCATTTTAACTTTTTTTCCTATTCATTATTCACACAGAGACGTATTTAGGCTAATAATCAGAAATGTTTTTTTCCTATTGTAGTGACAGGACGTTTATTATTAAGGAACTTGCGTTTCGCCCGCGACTTTGCCCTCAGATTCGATTTTATGTATTTATTTTTTCTCTTTTTTATGTACAAAATGTAGTCCTAACCTATTCTTACGATATGAAGAAAATATTTTAAAATCTAACCACCTCAAATACAAATTTCTATGTCTTTTTTATAAAAAAAATCATAGTTTTTTTTCTACAACCGTTGAAAACTTACAAATTTTGAGTTGGGCGTGGTACTCGATCTCGGGACAAAGCCTTTATACATAAAATAACATAAAACAAATGTAACAAACGTAAAAACCGGCAAATCATATTCATTTCCGCGAACTAGTCTACTAAGCAGTAACATACAGAAGTAAGTGACTAAACCAGTTCTATGAATACTACTTTTGATACTTTGCGTATAATTAACGACGAATCATATTAGAATGCGTAGTTTTTTTTAAGGTGGATGACAAGTTCACGGCTCACGTAATGGAAGAAAAGGCTACCGTAGCCCATGGGTGCTTGCAATAGCAGAGGTACTTCTACTCGCGCCGCCAACCCTAAACTTATTTATTACCAGCTGTTACCCGCGGCTTCGTCCGCGTAGGTACTCACCCTATGTTTATTCCAAATTTCATCTAAATCGCTTCAGCGATTCAGGCGTGAAAGCGCAACAGACAGGCAGAGTTACTTTTAAATTTATAATATTAGTAGATTTTAATATATATTTAATCAAATAGACGTAGAGCAGATCACTACTGGGCGTAGGGCTTTTCCATTTTTTGACGTAGCATACAATCATATGTCTGTCGCATCCAGTCCAGCGACCATCTCTAGGTCATCGGTCTATCTGGCTTTAGGCGTCCTAACTTACGGTTACCAAGTCGCGATCACCACTCCAAAACTCGTCTACTCCATCAACCGTTGGTTCTTCATTAACGGCATAAAATATTCAACTTCCTTAGGTTATCAGACAAGATCGATCTTAGCGATAAGACTTGTATCTACAATTAATACAGTTTTAAATTCGTGGGTAACATAACTGTGGTCAACATATTTTGCAATCTCCATTTTTATCATTATTTTTTTCAAAATAAACCAGCCTACGGCTTTCCTTATTCTTTGAAAGAGTAGATTAATCCCATAACCTTAAACCTATAAACATTTGCAAAGAAACAGGGACACAAAACTAATTACTTTTAGTTAATCAGTTATTTAATATAAAAACTGTTGATTTCAATTTCCAAAATTTAAAACTATAGGCTGCAAGCGATATAATTATGGCAATTTATCACGCTTAGAATAAAATCATATGAATCAATCTGAACAGATGGTATATAACAAGATTTTTTATTGTAAATTAAATCAACGAACAATAACCGGTTAAGAACTTTCGATGGTCATAGAATTCCAATGTAATATAATTAATAAATACGAAAGTTTGGGTGAGTTTTAATTAATCATAACCACTCGTCTGATATTTTGAACAAAATTAGCCTGCATAGTGAAGTTAACCTGTTACAAATGTTCATTTCACCCCCTATTTCAACCCTCATTTTCACCATAATAGGCTGTCCATGTCATTTCCCAAGCTCATCGAAATTCAATATTAGATATGGATAAAACTTGATCACAAAGAATGAAAAATTAGCCGGTAACTATAGATTCCTAAAGTTCCGAGTCCGCTAGTTGGGTAATATAAGTAAATATTCCAGTCTCGAAACTACACTATGTAACAAGTGTTTTTATTATTATCTGTAGCCGTAACTACAAAAAAAAAATATCACAAAAAATGTGTCTTTACATGTTTACATTGCCACAGAATAACTAATAGTGGGTACTACGTAACATTGATCTAAATAATAATAAAACCATTGTTTACTTATTTACCGGCAATGGTTCAACAATTATTACGTGGGATGCACTGAATATGGCGAAATGTGAGCGCATAGTATGTTTACGCCTACCCCTTTCATGAATAAAGCATGACTATTATGTACGTACGATTACGATTATACGATTATTATAATAAAAATAAACTTTCCGATTTTTTGATAATTATATCCGATATATTTCGGATACATATTCAGACTACAAAAAATAGAACAGAAAATAGTCAATTTTGTAGTTATTACAATTCTGAAGCTAAGTGCGGCCCTGTATACTTTCTAGTTCCTTTTTAGGGTAAAAACGGGACTCTATTACTGAAACTCTGCTGTCTGTCTGTCTGTATGTCCGTCTATCTAGACAGTTGAATTTTCATAGATGTATTTTTGTTCCCGCTACAACAACAACTATAGTTATAATACTAATTTAAAAATGTTTTTTCGCAGGCGTTAAAAAGATCGAGAGATACACAGTATTTTTCTGAGTAAACCTAGATTTTTTTTTATTTTAACGTAATTTTCAGCCATTATAACATTTAATTTTTGTAAATAGCATTTAATTTTTATTAAATGTTTCTTATTTATTTTACAGAAAAGGGTAGTTAGTTCTCACGTACCTATTAAATTATTATACTTTTGTTTTTATCATGTTAATTTAAAATTACGGTAGATAACGGGGTTTTACAGGGTTTTATTTAACATTATTTTAATAGTAACTTTAGGATTTTCGGTAGATTATTTTTTAAATATTTAACTAGACAAAATGACTCTGTCAGCTTCATGAAGAGTTTTAAGAATATTGAGGACGACCTTTCTTACAATTTACAAGATAATTGACAGTGGTTATCAAAGCGACTTATGATGTGTCTCTTCACGCTCTGCTTAAAGAACCCGAGATTCGGAGGAAAACATTATATTTTTCGACAGAGTAATTATCTTCAAATCTCTGGTTCTTGCGAAGATTTTCTCCTTTGTAAATAAAAACCTCTCAATACATGAGTTATTCGAGATCGAATCGAGAGAAAGGGGAGAGTGGGGCTAAGTTGAAAAGATCTTTTATGTAAATGGTTTCATGTAAAAATTCTCTTTATCGGCTGCATATTTCGATTTTCGAAAGACATAAATATTATGGTTCCTTATTCCGCATATACGAAATGCCAAAGGAAATAGCTAGATAGAGGTCACAAAAAAACTGAATTCATTATTAAATGTCAATTTTTCTAGCTAATATTTACATGAAAAAATGTCGCATTTTTGGCTGTACGGTTGTTTTAATGCTAAGCTAAAATTTTGAAACCGTTAAGCCTTTTTTTTTAGAAAATGCACGGCTGATCCTGAAATGTAACACAGATAGTTTAAAAGAAGAAGTGCAATAAGGTTTTTTCTTGATGAATTGTTGTCGAAGTTTGATGGCCAACGGTATACCTATGTTAAATACATTTTCCATTATTTCTATGATCTACGAACAGTGGATTTCCCAACAGTAAAAAATATGTAAGGCGTGTATTTAAAAAAATAAACATGCACCGTCGCCGGTCAATATAACCCTAAATTAAATGATGATTTTTTAAATTTTATTAAGGCTTTGAATCTGCATAACAGGTACACTTATGGCTGGATGCAAATTAATGTGTTCCATATTCAAATTTCAAGTATCACGTTATCAAAAGCATGATTTTTTGGTAGATCGATACCTACCTACTTAAGAGTCATAAAATTTTGTCATAATTGACATCACAAAGTTGTATAATTCCGAAACCTGATGATTATACTTAATAAGATAAAAAAAGTCTGATGACATTTTTTTTAATTTGAAATGGATTTGTCAGACCGGTATTGATCCATTTTATCCTTTTTGTCACTGACCGGACAGGTCAAGCGAATTCTATGGGCCTCCCAAACGTGACCTCTCTAAATAGTATGGGCTGATTTTTGTACTAAAGTAATCTATTTTAATTGGTATTGTGAATTTTATTCTCTATTTATTATATTCTTGTCGAATATTTTATCGTTTTTGTTAAATGGCCCCATTTCCTGCCCTTTTGAATTTCGTGCTCGGTTTGTTATTGTTACGCACAGCTCTTAAAAGGGTTGACTGATCCAGAAACTTAATACGGCATACATATTGTTCGGGTCAATTAGAAGAGGTGCAACGAACCTTTCGGTTGACTATAGCTTGACAGAAAGTCTTAAGAGGCCACTCACATGATGTTGTGTTTACAGTTTTACACAACAGTGATTGATGAGCTAGTTACAATCTTTTTTATTCAAATTATGAATTTTAATTTAAAAAAATGGCGAAAAAAATTTTGGCTGGATTTTGTTTTCGTGCCGAAAATTTTATTGTTTCTTTTTTGTAATATGGGAATCGTATTACGTATAATTTATGAAAAGACTTGTGCCTGAATTATTATGTACATACCTACCATTTTTTTTTCATGCTTAGTTTTAATTTTCGTGGGCAAGCTTATAATATCTTTCATAAACTTTACACTACATAATAATTGTTGGAAGGTACACGAGTAAAATTTCCATTTAAAAAAATACATGATCCTTAGGTAATTTCCCTTCGATAACTACCAAGTATTTCCAGCTAGAGAAATATTTGCATAATCCGGTAGTTAACTAAAAAAAATGGTGTGATATTATCTACGTATAATAAATATGTACCCAAACAATAATTTAAGACAGAAGTTTAAATAGAATTCCATTTCGTAAAAATTCTCTTTGGTCCTTTTGTAACCTGGTTCATCATGCCATTTCTCCCCTAATCTTGTCAATATTCAAACATAATTTTATGACAAAATGTCGCAAATTCAATAAGAATGTAAGAAAAAAGGTAAAATCATGCCTTTACGTATAATACAGACATTTTCAAAAAAATTAAGTACACGATGAAATTAAATTATTGATAAAGGATAGGTACTCCATTCCCAATCTGCTATAGATTAATTAAAACTTATAGGTATACCTATGAGGAACATTATTATATACATAGTAGGTATATTACAGTAGACAAAAATGATATAGGTATAAAATTTCAAATTCAAAATAATCAGCAATAATAAAACAATTAAGGCTTTATATTTGAATACTTCCTAACTAACAATCTTTCATCATCTAATTTTATAAAAAAAAAACTAGACTTGTAATTGTGTACTTTACAACATCATAAAGCTATAAACATTTTGGAGTTATGACCAGATTACCATGTACATTAATCATAAATTAAAAAATAAAAAAGAATGTAAAAAAACTTACATTTAGGTTGTCTCCCGAAATGCCCCTTCTTCCTTCGCTCGAACAACCGATTGATAATAGCATCTTTTCTGTTATTGAAGTTCAAATCATCAGTGAATTTATTATTCAAAATTTCACACTCGGAAAAGTTTGCTTCGAAATTTTCTAGTTCCGATCTTTTAATGTGACTAGTAGGTAAATCTGTTAGTTCCTTAGCTGAATATTTCCTCTTCGTAACACTGTTCCAAATCTTCACTAAGTCCTTCATGATTAAAACACGTCCTCTCACTAAATGTCAATATTTAATAAGAATTTAATATCACGACTGTCCGTTGTTATATGCTAACGAATCAGCTGTTTTTCAAAGCCACGTGACATTAATAATAACAAATATATTTCTTTTGTAGTATAAAATAAACAAATTATATCGTTCAAAACATTAGTTATCACTACGACCAAAAACCAAAGATTTTTTTCTACAATCCACAGATAGTCTTAATTCAATGCGTTCTCGTACACATAGAATTTAAAAAAAAGTCAATAAAGTACAGTTTTCAATTACGCGTAAACACTTTTTAAAAGCGCGCGTTGAGGAGCCAAGGTTTGTCATACGTGCAGTATACTTATGTATCTAATGAAATTCGCGCGGTGATCGTCCACTTATATATAAAATATCGTAAGCACACACACAACGCCATCTACGTCGTCGTTCAAGACCAGTTTCTTAAATGTACCTTCTGTATAACGCTGCAAAGTGCACGGACTATGGATCACACCTTAATAATCACTTTTAAATGCATTTTGACGCAACAGATCGAGGTGGTATTGTGGTTTTATAATACACCAATTATGTAATGTGGTAAATAATGTTAGCTAGCTATATCATGTCTTTTTGTAATTAACTGTGTAAATAATAAAAGGTAATCGTCGTCACTGCGTCACTGTGATATCTATCAAAGCATATGACTCGCTGGTGACCTTGGTGCGGGCCCTCATTTCCAGCGGGAGGAAATGGGCCGCCACGTCTTTGCGAGCAGGTTATGCTCGTGAAAGAGGCGGCGGAGATGGAAACGGGAGATAACTATAGCACCCCAGCCCCAAATTTACATTCTGCAAAGAGGGCGCCATAGACTTGTCTTCGCCCAAGACTATAGGTCTCCACGACCGTGGGTCTGAGTTTCAGGGGGCTTGACCCACGACCGTTAGGCTAATCGATATCCTTACAGAAGCAAGCCCAAGACAACGGCGCGTGACGTCAGAGCGTATAAAGCAGAAGCAGCAAGAAGCGGTATAACACATTAGAACCAACCCCAAAATAACGCGGGATAGTACCTACCCGAACTCCTAGGTGTCTGTCGGAAATCATACAACCTTCTTTGTATGTAATGTGGTAAATAATGTTAGCTAGCTATATCATGTCTTTTTGTAATTAACTGTGTAAATAATAAAAGGTAATCGTCGTCACTGCGTCACTGTGATATCTATCAAAGCATATGACTCGCTGGTGACCTTGGTGCGGGCCCTCATTTCCAGCGGGAGGAAATGGGCCGCCACGTCTTTGCGAGCAGGTTATGCTCGTGAAAGAGGCGGCGGAGATGGAAACGGGAGATAACTATAGCACCCCAGCCCCAAATTTACATTCTGCAAAGAGGGCGCCATAGACTTGTCTTCGCCCAAGACTATAGGTCTCCACGACCGTGGGTCTGAGTTTCAGGGGGCTTGACCCACGACCGTTAGGCTAATCGATATCCTTACAGAAGCAAGCCCAAGACAACGGCGCGTGACGTCAGAGCGTATAAAGCAGAAGCAGCAAGAAGCGGTATAACACATTAGAACCAACCCCAAAATAACGCGGGATAGTACCTACCCGAACTCCTAGGTGTCTGTCGGAAATCATACAACCTTCTTTCGAGGGCTTACCCGGCCGTATGCAGTGGTAGGGAACCGTATGTTGTGTAACCGTATACGGAAAAAAATCAACGCATAACTCAATCATTATAGTTTTTTTTGTTTTTCGTTACATGTGGAAATTCTCACGGATGTCATTCCGGACTCAAACCGATCAAGCCACACGTCCCTACCGATCCATCCAGAGCCGAGCGCTCCGGGTAACTCCTCGGATAGATGTCCCAAAGATTATCTATGACGTATCAAAATTCAATAAACAAAATAAATATGGTGTTTTTTGTTTTTGTTTAACGTGAGGGAAAATCCTCATGGATGTTATGCCGGACTCCTACCGACTAAAAAACCTCACGTCACGCCCAACAGTCTATGGTTGGGAGCTCCGGGTAAACCCTCGGAAGGATGTCCCAGGACTCCCAACAGACCCACGGCCGCTACTGCGGCCTCGCCCAGGGGGTGGTTCGGGTGATATCCCGCGTCTTTGGGGGGTTTCGGGTGTGATCCCGCTTCTAAGGGTGGGCGTGCGTGAATTGTCTCACTCACGTCACGCTGCCGTCATGGGCCTGCATCTGTAAGGACGGTGAGCCGCCCTGTCACCGTCCTCAGGCCCCCGGTCATGGTGGCCGATAGTCCTCAGCGAAATAAATATGGTGTTCGACGCCCGCTGTACCTACCCAATAAGCACAAAAACTGACTACGAGCCTCGCTTCAGTAGGTACTGTATAAAACCTTTCGATTAATAATTTCACTTTGTTTCACCAAGCGTCCACTGTGGGCCAAAGTAGTCCTAAAATGAGTAACTGTTAGTGTCATTTCTATTTATAAAGGTTTCCAGGCTTCGGATGGTACTTGAAACCGATTGGTTTCGACTACCCAGTCAGCTATTTCAATTGTGTCAGAAAATAATCGTAATCGTAGCTCAAAACACAGCCGAAGCGTAGCTACCCAGTTTCAAAAAGACAGGTCATTTTGTTGGAACTTTCCACCTGCGAGTCCTGCGACAGGTGGTTTTTTGGCTATAAATAATTCACTGTTCAAATTTCAAGTTGCCTAAAATACCTTTTTTATATTTTATTCAACCTATTTTTTTTGCACTCGCCTGGCAATGATAATAAAGGGCGAACTTTATAAATTTATTACGCCTTTTTTTTAAGTTCTTTAAACATTGAACTACAACATATTAAAAACGCAAGTTGCCTAAAATGCCTTTTTTCGAATAAAAAAATATTTTTTTTAAAAATTCATGGGCTGGTTATGTTCTTCCTCTCACCAGGCAGGTCTGCAGTTCCATGTTGGGGTAAGATAGAAGAGGTATGTAACAAGTTTTCACCTTGCGTCAAATACCTACATTTTCATACTTGTCTTCTCTCGGACTTTAAGGTGCAATTGCAGATTTCGAAGCCATTTTAAGTTTATGTTCCGACACGAATGATACGATTGAAATAGCGGACTTTTGCCCCTGTGGCATTTAAGTCGTTAGGTTATCAAATTTGAAGGCTTTTCTTAACTGTAGAAAATATTCTACAGGTAAGAAAAGGTCCCCATCTCTCTCCCTATTACTTCGGGGTTGAGGGGTGAGTGTACGTATAGGTACATAGTAAAAAAGGCGAAAGTTTGTAAGGATGAATATGTAGGTATTCACTCCCTCACCCCTCACGCTCTGGTACATCGTTAGATACTACCATTACCTAAAGAAATAATCATGTTATTTGCAAGCAAAGCCGCATCAATTGAGTTCAGAACGCGTGAGCAATTTTTCTTCCGTAAAAGCAATTATTTTGTTATTTTTCCTGCTTTTAAAAAATATATCAAGTACCTAATTATATTTTTTTTTATTTAAAGGATCTGAGAACGCTACGCACTTGGCAAGTACTTGGCACTTTTTTATAGACTACGGTGATCGTTATCTATTAGATGGACTTTATACTTATCTGCCAGCTTAGTGGTACCTACAAAAAGTACCTACCTTGCTCGAAACCTAAGAAAAATATTCCCAGATCCATAATATCAATCATACGAATGATTATAACAGTCTACAACTGGACGTAGTCCTCTCGCAGTTAAGTGGCCCTTCCGTAAAAAATGCACTTAGGATTTGGAAATATTCAAGAACTCACTTCATTAAATGACACTAAAATGGAACCTTAAATTCTTAATAGATTTACAAAATAATTATTTACATGAAAAAAAATACCTCTCAAAATTATCAAAAATCATCGAAAAAGCAGGAATTAGCAGACACATTGGCCCCGTCCCATCTTCCTCGAACAAAAGAAAAAGCCAGCGCAGCAGCGGAAGCGGCAGAAAATAAAAAGATAACCAAGTATAAGGGTCTCGGCTCGTCGTACAATTTCATTCCAGTCGGTGTCGAGACCCTAGGTCCTTGGGGTCCCAAGGCGCATAAATTCTTCAAAATTTTGAAGAAGCGTCTTGTGGAGTCTACTGGTGACCTAAGGGCTGGCAGTTATTTCTCCCAACGAATAGGCATCGCCGTTCAAAGGGGGAATGCTGCCAGTCTTTTGGGCACAATGCCACGGGGGCCCTATTTAGATTTAGTTTAGTTTTATTTATTTTGTAAATAGTTATTACGCTTTAATGTACATACCATACCATTTATTGTTTAATATTTTATTGAATAAATTATTCCGCATTTACTTTCAAATTAGGATGAGAGGTAAAATTTAACACCTTGTTAGTTAAGAATTTAAGGTTCCATTTTAGAGCTATTTAATGCAGTGAGTTCTTGAAATGTATTTTCGTGCATTTTACGGACGTGCCCCCATTTTTTTTTAAACGTGAGGGAAAATCCTCATGGATGTTATGTCGGACTCCTACCGACTAAAAAAACCTCACGTTGCGCCCAACAGCATATGGTTGGGAGTGTTCTGGACAGGGAGAGAAGCCCTCGGAAGGATGTCCCAAAACGGACGTGCCCCTTAACGCCACAATACACGGTCCTGTGTCTTCCGCATCCAGTCACAGTCACTCGCTGCGACCTTTTTCACCCTGAAAATCTCAGGATGTCGATAAATCTGGCATTAGTTTAGGTATATTTTTATACTATTAAGGTAGCCTACAAATCATCCAAGTAGGATTTCCATAAGGAAAAAAAAAACCGGCAAAGTGCGAGTCGGACTCGCGCACGGAGGGTTCCGTATAAAAAAGCTAAAAAAAAAAATACAGTTTTGTTGTATGGGAGCCCCCCTTAATTACTATTATTCTTCTGATTTTAGTATTTGTTGTTCTGATTTTAGTAGCGGCAACACAAAAAGGTGTAGTCGTGGGTCTGTTGGGATTCCCGGGACATCCTTCCGAGGGCTTACGCGGGGCTCCCAACCATAGGCTGTTGGGCGTTACGTGAGGATTTTTTAGTGGGTAGGAGTTCGGCATAGCATCCATGATGGATTTTCCATCACGTTAAAAGAAATCATCTGTGAAAATTTCAGCTCTCCAGCTATCATGGTTCCTGAGATAACAGCCTCGTGACGGACAGACAGACAGACAGACAGACAGACGGACAACGAAGTCTCATGAATAGGGTCCCGTTCTTTACCCTTTGGGTACGGAACCCTACAAAGGCTCACGGTCAAAACATTTTGACTTAACTTTGTTTACCGTAAACTTTTTTTGGTTATTGCTAATTTAAATATGTTATTGCTGAATTTGGTTTTTTTGCAGATTAAAATCTTAAAAGGCATTAAATATTTTTTGTACTAAAACTGCTAATTTTTACTACAGACTCGTGCCAGACTAATGTGTGACTGAGTTAGTTATTATCAACTATTCTATACTAACACTAATAAATATAAACAAGAAATATTTAATTGTTTGTTTGTTTGCATCGAATAAACTCTGAAACTACAGAACCGATTTCAAAAAATATTTCACTGTTGGGAAGCTATACTGTCCCCGAGTAACATAGGCTATATTTTATTACCATATTCCCACGGGAACGGGAACTACGCTGGTGAAACTGCGTGACGTCCCTTTGTATAATAATAATTAGTGTCCGACCGAAACTGGTTTTCCAGCCGAAACCGAAACCGAAACCGAACTTTCGGCCCCAGGGTCAGTTTCGGCCAAAACCGAAACCGAAACCGAAACTCACGTGTTCATATTGAAAAAAAAAAATGAGCCAAGTGCGAGTCGGATTCCCGCACATAGGGTTCCATTACAAAAATTGGGCACAAAAATTACGTTTGTTGTGTGGATGCTTTTTCTGATTTTAGTAGGTATTTTTTGTTATAGCGGCAACAGAACAGGGTGAGGTGGTGGTGGCAGTGTCTCTTGACATCGCCAACGCTTTCAACACATTGCCCTGAAGCTGCGTTTGGGAGGCGCTTATTTACCATGGAATGCCTCCAAACCTCCGCCGAATTGTCGGGGCCTATCTTTCCGACAGGGCCATAGCTTACCCGAGCAGGCTAGGGCTGGGTTGGCGAGATGTGTCGCTCGGTGTTCCATAGGGATCGGTCTTAGGACCGCTTCTGTGAAACATCGGTTACGATTGGGTGCCGCGTGGTCTGTTGCTCAGAGGTGTCGGCGTAACGTGTAACGACGACACCCACATTACAGCTCGAGGAGCGACGCATCAAGCACGATCAAGCATCGGCATCGAGCTCTCGATGACGTATCTGGAGCTCGTCCTCGATAGCCGGTGGAACTTCGGATACCACTTCCGAAGTTTGGTCCCATAGCTGGGGGAGGGGGGCATCAGCCGCCGGTTGTTGCCCAATATCAGGAGACCCAACGCTCACTGCAGGAGACTGTACCTTGGGTTTGTGCGGAGCATGTCCCTATACGTAGCCTCCCGTATGGCTCCGCCCATGATGGCCAACAATGCCAAAGGCTAGATGCTTAGTCCGCAGAAGGCGACGGATAAGGGGATACCGCACGATCTTAGTTGAGGCAGCATGTCTTCTAGTCGGGACCCCTCTATGGGACCTGGAAGCGAGGGCCCTTGCGTCGTTGTTTAAATGTATATCGTATTATTGTATTGTATAAATAATAGGCCTCTTCCTGTAAGCAGGTCGTGCTATTGAAAGAGACGGCGGGGAGAAAGCGGGAGAGAACTCTCCCACCCGAGTTCCACCGGGTGTATGCGGTGGCGCCCCATACTATTAGCCTCCATGAATGGAAGCCTGAGGACGGTGACGAGGCTGCTCACCGTCCTTACAGAAGCAGGCCTTGGACGATAGCGTGACGAGAGCGATTCATGCAGGCCCCCCTCAAGAAGCGGGATAACAACTGAACAACCCCCCAAAGACGCGGCCGCAGTATACATCATTTTGAGGGCATACTCGAGGCTCCCAACCGTAGGCTGTTAGGTAGGATACGCGTGGTTTTTAGTCGGTAGTAGGACTACTGTACAGTGAGAATTTAAGGCCTCTTTCTGGCACGGTTCCAGTGATACAACCTCGTGACTTATAGACATACGGACGCCTAGGCCTCATGCCTCGTTAATAGGGACCCGCAGCCGCTTTAACCCCTCCGTGCGAGAGTTCGACTCGCATTTGACCGGTTATTTTTTTAATAAGTGCAACAAGTTCCACCAAGTGCCATCAGTCAACGGTATAAATCTTCTCAAGTGTTCATTTCAGAAATATCTCCACCTAAAGATGACTTTCTTTCTTTTACGTGTGGAATTACACATAGATGCTATTGCGAACTTCTACCGAGTAAAACCACACGGTGCCCTGTTACTAGCTCTTGGCTGGTTTTGGTTACATACTAGAACTAAAAAACCAAAACTGGACAACAGTCAGCCGGACTAGCGCACGTAGGGTTCCGTACAAGAAAAGCGGCAAAAAATCACGTATGTTGTGTGGGGCCCCCTTTAATATTATTAATTTGTAGAAATACATCTGTAAAAAAAATTCACAGTCTAACTATCACGGTGCATGAGTTACAGCCTGCTGAGAGACAGACGACCAACGAAGTAACGGAACTGACAACAAAGCGGTAGGGTTATGTAATGTCCTTAGATCACCTTTTTAGGATTCTGTAAAAATTGTATTATTATTACTATTGATTGGAAGTCCTTTGTAAATCTGTAAATCTTCGGTTAGTAACATATGAACTGGTTGGGCTGACCCCAACCACGTCACACGCAGAGTCAGGCACTCAAAATTCATGAACACGTGAGTTTCGGCCCGGCCGAAAGTTTCGGCCCATTTTGGCCGAAACCGAAACTGCGGCCGAAACTCGATTTTTTGGCCGAAACTGGCCGAAACCGAAACCGAAACCGAAACTTCGGTCGGTCACTAATAATAATTATATTTTCGCTTAAAAACCCGTTGGTCCGTTATCTACCTAGCGAAATTGTAAATCAAGAGATGTTTTTAGTTTATCCACATTTCACCTTATAGTTTTATGTCCCTCTTAATAGGTGGTGAGCCTATTGCTGTGTTGAAATGGACAAGCGCAGGTCGTGGCGACCTACAGCTGAAAATTTTCAAGCCGCTCATAAGGCCTTCAACATGGCTTAACGGTTGTCATTTTACTGACAACGGTTTCATTTCGAGTTTTCCTTCTCTACGCAACGGATCGTTTTACGAAAGTGTTCCTTAGTTGCCTCATACGACACTCTCGTGATGAATTAGGGTGGCGATACCACTTCCGAAGTTTGGTCCCATAGCTGGGGGAGGGGGGCATCAGCCGCCGGTTGTTGCCCAATATCAGGAGACCCAACGCTCACTGCAGGAGACTGTACCTTGGGTTTGTGCGGAGCATGTCCCTATACGTAGCCTCCCGTATGGCTCCGCCCATGATGGCCAACAATGCCAAAGGCTAGATGCTTAGTCCGCAGAAGGCGACGGATAAGGGGATACCGCACGATCTTAGTTGAGGCAGCATGTCTTCTAGTCGGGACCCCTCTATGGGACCTGGAAGCGAGGGCCCTTGCGTCGTTGTTTAAATGTATATCGTATTATTGTATTGTATAAATAATAGGCCTCTTCCTGTAAGCAGGTCGTGCTATTGAAAGAGACGGCGGGGAGAAAGCGGGAGAGAACTCTCCCACCCGAGTTCCACCGGGTGTATGCGGTGGCGCCCCATACTATTAGCCTCCATGAATGGAGGCCTGAGGACGGTGACGAGGCTGCTCACCGTCCTTACAGAAGCAGGCCTTGTACGATAGCGTGACGAGAGCGATTCATGCAGGCCCCCCTCAAGAAGCGGGATAACAACTGAACAACCCCCCAAAGACGCGGCCGCAGTATATATCATTTTGAGGGCATACTCGAGGCTCCCAACCGTAGGCTGTTAGGTAGGATACGCGTGGTTTTTAGTCGGTAGTAGGACTACTGTACAGTGAGAATTTAAGGCCTCTTTCTGGCACGGTTCCAGTGATACAACCTCGTGACTTATAGACATACGGACGCCTAGGCCTCATGCCTCGTTAATAGGGACCCGCAGACGCTTTAACCCCTCCGTGCGAGAGTTCGACTCGCATTTGACCGGTTATTTTTTTAATAAGTGCAACAAGTTCCACCAAGTGCCATCAGTCAACGGTATAAATCTTCTCAAGTGTTCATTTCAGAAATATCTCCACCTAAAGATGACTTTCTTTCTTTTACGTGTGGAATTACACATAGATGCTATTGCGAACTTCTACCGAGTAAAACCACACGGTGCCCTGTTACTAGCTCTTGGCTGGTTTTGGTTACATACTAGAACTAAAAAACCAAAACTGGACAACAGTCAGCCGGACTAGCGCACGTAGGGTTCCGTACAAGAAAAGCGGCAAAAAATCACGTATGTTGTGTGGGGCCCCCTTTAATATTATTAATTTGTAGAAATACATCTGTAAAAAAAATTCACGGTCTAACTATCACGGTGCATGAGTTACAGCCTGCTGAGAGACAGACGACCAACGAAGTAACGGAACTGACAACAAAGCGGTAGGGTTATGTAATGTCCTTAGATCACCTTTTTAGGATTCTGTAAAAATTGTATTATTATTACTATTGATTGGAAGTCCTTTGTAAATCTGTAAATCTTCGGTTAGTAACATATGAACTGGTTGGGCTGACCCCAACCACGTCACACGCAGAGTCAGGCACTCAAAATTCATGAACACGTGAGTTTCGGCCCGGCCGAAAGTTTCGGCCCATTTTGGCCGAAACCGAAACTGCGGCCGAAACTCGATTTTTTGGCCGAAACTGGCCGAAACCGAAACCGAAACCGAAACTTCGGTCGGTCACTAATAATAATTATATTTTCGCTTAAAAACCCGTTGGTCCGTTATCTACCTAGCGAAATTGTAAATCAAGAGATGTTTTTAGTTTATCCACATTTCACCTTATAGTTTTATGTCCCTCTTAATAGGTGGTGAGCCTATTGCTGTGTTGAAATGGACAAGCGCAGGTCGTGGCGACCTACAGCTGAAAATTTTCAAGCCGCTCATAAGGCCTTCAACATGGCTTAACGGTTGTCATTTTACTGACAACGGTTTCATTTCGAGTTTTCCTTCTCTACGCAACGGATCGTTTTACGAAAGTGTTCCTTAGTTGCCTCATACGACACTCTCGTGATGAATTAGGGTGGCGACATTTTGTACTCTTTGCCACACGGGGCAACGTCGCCACACGGGACAATTTACTTTCCTTCTTAGGGGCTATAGGTCTATAGATGACACGGCGCTCCACACGCTGGTGGAGTGCACGGCGTGGGTGCAACAGCGCCAGGTCCTCGTAGTGGGTCTAGACGTGGACATTCTCTCGCTCGAGACTATGGTGCGAGCCATGCTCTCCAGCGGGAGTAAGTGGGACTGCGCCGCCTCTTTCTGCGAGCAGGACCCGAGTTCCGCAGTCGGCGGCCTGGGCGCCGCCGACGTGTCTTCGCCGAGGACTATCGGCCTCCATGACCAGGAGTCTGAAGACGGTGAGAGGGTCACTCACCGTCCTTACAGAAGCAGGATCATGACGGCAGCGTGACGTGAGCAACCCACGCCCCTTAGAAGCGGGATCATCCCCGAAACCCTCCAAAGACGCGGGATAGCACCCGAACCGCCGCGCCCCCTAGACGAGGCCGCAGTGGTGGACGTAGGTCTGTTGGGAGTCCCGGGACATCCTTTCAAGGGCTTACCCGGGGCTCCTAACCACAGGCTGTTGGGCGTTACGTTGATTTTTAGTCGGTAGGAGTCCGTCATAGCAGCCATGATCGATTTTCCCTCACGTTAAAAATAAGGGGTCTATAGGTCTTTGATCGGAAGGCTCTCCTGGAGGCGGCGATTCCGACAGCGGACAGGCCTGCCGATGTTGATACCGAGGTGGAGTGGTTCGGGAGAGCCATGTCGCACATCTACGATGCGGCGATGCCCAGGGCTAGGCCCAGACCGGCGAGGAAACAGGTGTACTGGTGGACGCCGGAAATCGCGATGAGCTGATGGAGACTCTGGAGCGGAACCCGTGGGGGCGCCCGTACCTTATGGTAAGGGGCAAATTACGCCCTAAGGCGCCCCCACTGACTCAGAGTCTCCAGCCGGAGCGGCTGGAGGAGGTCCTGGACTCCTTGTTCCCGTCGAGAGCGGAGGAACACATTTCTCCGCGCATGGCTCCGTCTCAGGCGCCCAACGTGGAAGGCAGCGAGAACGACGTGCCCGTAGTCACCGAGGGTGAGTTAGGGGCGGCTGTTCTGCGACTTTAATTCCGCAAAAATACCGCCCCTGGACCCGACGGCATTCCAGGCCGAGCGTGGGTCCTGGCCTACGAGGAGCTTGGGCCTCGACTAATTGGGCTCTTCAGCGCATGCCTCGAGAAAGGCCAGTTTCCCAAGGTCTGGAAGACCGGGAAACTGGTCTTAATTAGAAAGGCGGGGCGGCCGGCGAATTCCCCATCAGGGTACCGGCCGATCGTGTTGCTCGACGAGGTGTGCAAGCTCTTTGAGCGTGTTATTGCACAACGCCTCATAATCATAATCATAATCATAATCATAATCATAATCATAATCATAAATCATAAATCATTTTATTGTGGATCATAGGTACAAAAGATGTTACAATTCCAATTCTCCGGCTATGTCCCGCCATATAGACATACAAAACCTCGTCGGGCATCTCACATGCGTGGGGCCTGATCTGGCGGATAGCCAGTTTGGCTTCCGTCAGGTACGCTCCACCGTGGACGCGATCATGCGCATTAGAGCCTGACGGAGGAAGCAGTCTCACAGGGTGAGGTGGTGGTGGCGGTGTCTCTCGACATCGCCAACGCATTCAACACCTTGCCCTGGAGCTGCGTCAGGGAGGCGCTTATCTATCATGGAGTGCCTCCCTACCTCCGTCGAATTGTCGGGGCTTATCTCTCCGAGAGAGCCATAACTTACCCGAGCTGGCTGGGGCCGGGTCGGCGAGATGTGTCGTGCGGTGTTCCACAGGGATCGGTTTTAGGGCCGCTCCTGTGGGACATCGGTTACGACTGGGTGCTGCGTGGTCCGTTGCTCAGAGAGGTCGGCGTAACGTGTTACGCCGACGACACCCTCGTTACGGCGCGGGGAGCAACGCACCGTGCCGCAGCACTTAAGACCACAGCAGGGGTTGCTCAGGTCGTGGGTCGGATTCGGCGGCTGGGTCTCGAGGTCAACCTTCACAAATCCGAGGCTCTGTGCTTTCACGGACCTCGGATGGGGCCACCTGCGGGATCCAGCCTACAGGTAGGGGGCGTCAGCATCGGCATCGAGCCCTCGATGAAGTATCTGGGGCTCGTACTCGATGGCCGGTGAAACTTCGGACATCACTTCCGAAGTTTGGTCCCAAAACTGAGGGGAGCATCGGCCGCACTCGCGCGGCTGATGCCCAACATCAGGGGACCCAACGCTCCCTACAGGAGGCTGTACCTGGGGATCGTGCGAAGCATGGCCCTGTACGGGGCTCCCGTATGGGCGGAGACCCTGACGGCTACCAATGAGGCTAGACTGCTGAGCCCGCAGAGAGTGATGGCCGTCAGGGTGATAAGAGGATAGCGCACGATCTCCGGTGAGGCGGCATGTCTCCTAGCCGGGACGCCTCTGGGGACCTGGAAGCGAGAGCCCTTGCGTCACTGTTCAGATGGCGCAAGGAGGCGCTGGAGCGGGGCCAAAGGCCTGCGTCTCGAGAAATCGAGGCCCAGCGGACCCTGCTCCACCAGGAAACCGTGGAGACATGGAAGGTGCGACTTGAGCAACCAAAGGGGGGATTCGCCACAATCTCGGCCGTCAGACCGGTCATGGACGAGTGGCTGGAGAGAAGACACGGTGCTCTCTCCTACCGGTTGACACAGATGCTTGCCGGGCACGGTAGCTTCGGTAGGTATCTGTGGCGAAAACACCGGGAAACCACGGCCGAGTGTCAGCACTGCGAGGACCGCAGCGATGACACGGCGCTGCAGTGTGGAGCTACCATGGCCTCGAGCGAGAGAGTGTCCACGCCCAGACCCACTACGAGGACCTGGCGCTGTGACGAGCCATGCTCTCCAGCGGGTGTAAGTGGGACTGCGCCGCCTCTTTCTGCGAGCAGGTCATGCTCGCGAAGGAGGCGGCGGGCCGGGTGCGGGAGAGAACTCTCCCACTCGAGTTCCGCAGTCGGCGCCCTGGGCGCCGCCGACGTGTCTTCGCCGAGGACTATCGGCCTCCATGACCGGGGGTCTGAGGACGGTGAGAGGGCCGCTCACCGTCCTTACAGAAGCAGACTCATGACGGCAGCGTGACGTGAGCAACTCACGCACGCCCCCCCTTAGAAGCGGGGTCACACCCGAAACCTCCCATAGACGCGGGATTGCACCCGAACCACCCCCTGGGCGAGGCCGCATTGGCGGCCGTAGGTCTGCTGGGAGTCACGGGACATCCTTTCAAGGGCTTACGCGGGGCTCCTAACCACAGGCTGTTGGGCGTTACGTTGATTTTTAGTCGGTAGGAGTCCGTCATAGCAGCCATGATCGATTTTCCCTCACGTTAAAAAAAAGGGGGTCTATATTGCTAAAAAATGTAGCTCGTTTCAAAAAATCGTGATGATATTTTTTCCAGCAGTCAACTGCGATAGGCTGACTTAATTGAATTAATAACAAAAATACCTATTTAGGTAAATCTCAGCGATCATAACAACATACTTTAGACGTTTTCCTGAAGGTTAGCGAAACCACTGTATATACACTGTATATATTATATACTGTGGCAAAACGTTATTCTCTGAACGGGTTTTGATAATACTTTTATTGTGTAGGAAGGAAGTAAACAAAGAGCCCGTCGTGCTCATAATTCGTAGTAGATGCCTAATTGTATTGTTTTGTATGCCTATATTATATTGCCTATTTCGAGCTGTGCCTCAGTAAGTAATTAAAAGTGTTGGTATGGTATTATAATACGAGTATGATATACTACCTAAAGCCCATGGCTTTGCCCGCGTTGGCTTTGCCCGCGTTTTAAATATGTAGTGCACAAAAAGAATAGCCCGCCGAGTTTCTTGCCAGGGCGCCGATTCTCGACCACACGACGTGAATGCGTGGACGAAAATTTACGGGTCAGAAACGTCTTCCGTCTCATGTTTTGCCGTTCCTAAATATGAGACAGGCGACGCGTCACCCGCCGATTTCCGTCCACGCATTCATGTCGTGTGAAGCGAGAATCGGTGCCCCGTTCTTCTCAAGCGGGCCGCGTTCCGAACTGGTGGTACTATTTGCATTGTATTCATTGACGTGTCGCAAGTGCCTATGTATTAGGATTATGCGAAATAAATGTTTTTTGAGTTTGAGTTTGAGTTTGAGCGTAGCATTCTGTTCCTATTCTCGCATCTCATAAAAAGTTTGTGTTACTTCCAGACTACACATATCCTTGTACCAAAATACATAGGGATATTTTTAAATGCACCTCTGTTTAATTTTCTGCACACTAGGTAACTCCACTAATTTACTGAATGCAAACCAGAAAATTAAATGCTGTGCAAAAAAGCCAATTGATTAACTAAACATGTCCTACTTAAAAAACTTAAATATTACTCAGAACGAGATGACCTTTTTAATCGAATTCACACCAAAATTGTTGAACAATGGAATTTTTAGATATACTGTTCTGATAATAGTTATTAGTTATTCGTTCAGTAAAACAGTTCTGCAAATACCATTAAACAGTATAATGAATTTGATTTATTTTGTGTGCATAATTAGTGTGCAAGTCAGTATTTTTGGTTTAACTTTGAAATATTTGGTTCGGAAAAAGGGAATAAACAGATATCGATTTAAATACATGCCAAATACATATAGGTTAAGCCGTTAGAGCGTGATTGAGTACCTACCTAATTAACATCCGAACATCTTCACGAACTTTCACATTTACATTGGATAATAGATTTTTTGAAATAAAAGAGTTAATTTATTATCTACTAAGGATAAATAAAGTAATAATTAGATACTGGAAATTAGATAAAACTGGGAAAGACCAAGCCAAGTGGCACAGCCCGTATATCTATAGGTACTTCTAACTAAACTAATAGTATAAAGACGAAAGATTTGATAGTTTGTTTGCAACGAATAGGCTCCGAAACTACTGGACCGATTTGAAAAATTCTTTCACTGTTGGAAAGCTACGCTATCGCCGGTGAACATAGGCTATACCTACCTAATTTATTCCCACATTCGGGAGCTAGGCGGGTAAAACCGCGTGACGTCCGCTAGTGTTACAATGAAATGTAGGTATATTGCAAAAGAAAAGGGTGTAGTGGGGCTCTACCAACACCATCGGGCCCAAGTCAACCTCACGTGCAAGCTCGTGCACCTGCTGAACAACGGACGAGGCTCTGACGGCGGCGGTCCATTTCAACACGGCGATGGGCTCACCACCTGTCACGTGGGACCGAATTGTACACGGTGAAATGTGGGCCGGTATAGGCCTCTGCCTACCCCTTCGGGGATAAAGGCGTGAGTATATGTATGTATGTATGTATGTATGCAAAAGAAAAAGGTAAGTCAGTTTTACTTTTCTTTTAGGTACTATAAGTATCGCTCACCGTCCTTACAGAAGCAGGCCCATGACGGCAGCGTGACGTGAGCAACTCACGCACGCCCCCCTTAGAAGCGGGATCACACCCGAAACCCCCCAAAGACGCGGGATAGCACCTGAACCACCCCCTGGGCGAGGCTGCAGTGACGGCCGTAGGTCTGTTGGGAGTGCTGGGACATCCTTCCGAGGGCTTCCCCGGGGCTCCCAACCATAGGTTGTTGGGCATTACGTAAGATTTTTTAGTCGGTAGGAGTCCGACATAACATCCAATGAGGATTTTCCCTCACGTTAAACAAAAAAAAAGGTACTATAAGTATAGTTTACAATCTCTCCTCTAATTGACAGACATTTACAGGTTATAAATTTTAAAATGGCCGACCTTGAAATGTTTTGCTCCATGCAAACACCTCAATGTATATTTAATATTACAAGTACAGAATTTCCAACAGAAAGAATATCATACTATTTTATTTCCTCGCACATTCAATGGCTACCAATTTTTTTCACATTTTATGGATTCTTATTACCGAGAAGCATAAGTGCATTAAAATATTTTAATAATTTTGACAGACCGATTTGTTAAAATTCTTGACTGTGGCTTCGATCTGAAAAATAAGTGTTAACTCTGTGTGTGGTTCGGGGACACACATGCATACATATGGTCACGCCTTTTATCCCCGAAGGGGTAGGCAGAGGCATATTATATGCCCAGATTTCACCTTTATAGATATTTTTCCCACGTAATAGGTGGTGAGCCGTATTGTCGTGTTGATATGGACAGTCGCAGGTTGTGACTGCCCGCTGCTGAAAATTTTCAAGCCGCATAAAGGCCTCCAACTTGGCTTAACGACTGCCATTTCACTGGCAACCGCGACCAACGACTTAACGTGCCATCCGAAGCACGGAAACGCTCGCAAATAAATGTCACAAAGTGGTCATGTGGTGGTCACCCACCCATGACCGGCCACAAATTCAACAGCAGGCAGTCACAACCTGCGCCTATCCATCTCATCACGGCAATGCGGCTCACCACCTATTACGTGGGACAAATCCTAAAAAAAGGTGAAATGTGGGCATATAATATGCCTCTGCCTACCCCTTCGGGAATGAAGGCGTAACCATAATGTATGTATGTATGTAAATTATACCCACTTCTTAAGGACCTTCCTCATTCATGTTCCGACAGTAATTATCTTGTTCGCAGTGTACTCCAAGCCATTGGGAGTTATAGTTTCGCTACTAAATAGTGTAGACGCACGTACGCACCATTCAAATTTATAGCTTTCCACTAAAATGCAAAAATCGGTAAATCATAATAACTTTTTGTTTTCGATTAGGTTACCAAGGATTATTGTCCGGGGGGATCCTTCTGAGGGCTTACCCGGCGCTCCCAACCGTAGGCTATTAGGTAGGATACGTGTGGTTTTTAGTCGGCAGGAGTCCGGCATATCATCCATATAGGATTTTCCTCACGTTAAAAAAAATGGTAGGTACGAAGGATGTTTTGCAATTAATTATATCAAAATTAATGTAGATACCTATATAATTTATTCCCCATACAGACAGATCAGTATCTACAAAAACAGATAAAATAAACTACTTGATTGAAAAATCGATCTATAATTTCATTAAAAGATTAAAAATATTTTTATGTGTATTTTTCCTTGTCGCGTTCTGTTTATTTAGCATAGCCAACATTGTAATTTTATCTTTTTTTCTGTATACTACTTAGGTGGCAGACAAGCGTACGGCACGCCTGGTGGAAATTAGTGGTCACCATAGCCTATTGACATAGTAGAAATATATTGACATAGTAGAAATATATAATTGATATATAATATATTTAATATATTATGATCTTCCTGCCTCGGTTTTCCCAAACGCCTACAGTATGGGGTTCTTTAAAAGGGGTCTAAGAAGGTTTTTACAGGGTCGGCAGCGCGAGTGTGGCGCCTCTGGTGTTGCAAACGTTCATAGACTGCGGTGACCACCAGTCCTTCTGGTGGGCCGTATGCTTGTCTGCCCACCTTAGTGGTATAATAAAAAAATAATAATTGACATAGTAGAAAATTATTGACATAGTAGAAATATATAATTGACATAGTAGAAATATATTGACCTAGTAGAAATCTATTGACGTTCGCAACACCAGAGGCGCTACACACGCGCTGCCGTTCCCGTGGGAATACGGGAATAAAATATACTCTATGTCACCCGGGGATAGTGTAGCTTCTCCACAGTGAAAGAATTTTTCAAATAGGTTCAGTAGTTTCGGAGCCTATTCGATGCAAACAAACAAACAATCAAATCTTTCCTCTTTATAATATTAGTTTAGTAGATAGAGCGCATTGTAACCATATTGTACCTTTATCTTTTCTACTAACTGTGCCCGCAACTTCGTACGCGTGAAAATTATTTATAATGCCAATTTTCATTTTGTGGCTCTCTGCTTAGACCCTAGCATATGTAGCGTGATAATATATAGCCTATTTGAAGACCCTAGCCCTAGTTAAATATTTCTGCAAAATTTGAATCAAATCTATTGAGTAGTTTTTGAGATCCTTCTAGACAAAGCAAAGCAAACAATCCAACAGACAATTTTTTTCTAACTATGTATATTTTCGGCTTTGATATCCTATGTTGAACATCGAGCGAGTATTTTTTTTTAATATTTCCAATGTTCAGTTTTGATTTTTCTATCATTTTATTATATGTATAGATATACCACTAAGGTAGTACCTACATAGAAAAGATGCAGACAAGCGGCCACAGAAATCAGAAAAAATATATAATGTAGGCGTATACCTACTGTGCCTCTGCCTACCCCTTCGGGATATAAGCATATATGTATGTATGTATGTAATTTTTAAAAACAAAAATGTACGTATCTTTATACGATTAATGTAAAGTTAACGGAAAGGGTTAAAAATTTCTTCGACATCAACCTTGGACTAAAAAGTTGATAATTTCTAGTAAGGCATTATGACGTATATAACTTGTTAGACTAGTTGGCACTTTGCACTACTGTGTCTCAAACGTAAACAAAGAATAGGCTGCGTTCTCATTAGGCGTTATCAATTTAAATACTAGCTTGACCCGAGTGAAAATTTGTTTCTGTTCCCATAGAATTCCGAGTTCGAGTTCCCATAGATCCCTATTACCGAGATAAAACGTAGTTTTTATGTTATGTTAGTAGTCCTATGTGTTACTCCAAATTTCTGTACCAAATTTAAACCAGATCCCCTCTGCCGTTTGAGCGTAAAAGAGTAAAAAACATCCACACATCTACGAAAACACATCCACACTCACAAACTTTCGCATTTATAATATTAGTAAGATTCAGCATCGGCATCGAGCCCTCGATGAAGTATCTGGGGCTTGTATTCGATGGCCGATGGAACTTCGGACATCACTTTCGAAATTTGGTCCCAAAACCGCACTAGCTCGGCTGATGCCCAACATCAGGGGACCCAACTCTTCCTACAGGAGACTGTACCTGGGGATCGTGCGAAGTATAGCCCTATACGGGGCCCCCGTGTGGGCGGAGACCCTGACGGCCAGCATTGTGACTAGACTGCTGAGCCCGCAGAGGGCGATGGCCGTCAGGGTGATAAGGGGATACCGCACGATCTCCAGTGAGGCGGCATGTCTCCTAGCCGGGACCTCTCCATGGGACCTGGAAGCGAGAGCCCTTGCGTCACTGTTTAGATGGCGCAAGGAGGCGCTGGAGCAGGGTCAAAGGCCTGCGTCTCGGAAATCGACACTCTCCTCCCAGCGGCACGCTCGAGACCATGATGCGAGCCATGATTTCCAGCGGGAGTAAGTGGGACTGCGCCGCCTCTTTCTGCGAGCAGGTCATGCTCGTGAAAGAGGCGCCGCGCCGCCGCGCCGATGCGGGAACGGGAGAGAACTCGGCCACCCGAGTTCCGCAGTCAGCGGCTTGGGCGCCGACGACGTGTCTTCGCCGAAGACTATCGGCCTCCATGATCGGGGGCCTGAGGACGATGAGAGGGCTGCTCACCGTGACGTGAGGGATTCACGCACGCCCCCCGCTTAGAAGCGGATCACACCCGAAACCCCCCAAAGACGCGGGATAGCACCCGAACCACCCCCTGGGCGAGGCTGGGTTGTTGGGAGTCCTGGGACATCCTTCCGAGGGCTTACCAGGGGCTCCCAACCATAGGCTATTGGGCGTTACGCGAGGTTTTTTAGTCGGATTAGTAAGATATCGTTTCCCGTGATTTCACCCGCGTAATTTCCGTTCCTGTGGGAAAACGGGAATAAAATATAGCCTATGTCACCCGGGAATAGTGTAGCTTCTCAACAGTGAAATAATTTCTCTAATCGGTTCAGTCGTTTTGGAGCCTATTTAATGAAAACAAACGAAAAATCTAATCTTTCCTCCATATTGTATTGGTAACTATAATAGTAAGTAAAATATGTTTGAGGCCTGCGAATACTTCTTATAAAACCAGTTTGATAGGCCTGCAAACAAGATAAACAGTGTGCATTACTTTCTGCACAAATCCGAGGTCAATTGTTACTATATCCGGGCTACAATCGGAATTTCTTACACTTCAGTCCAGTCATTGAGAATGTATGCACTTACAGACATATCTACATGTAAATAAATGTTTGTGGACATTCAGACACAACATCATCTAACCCAAATTAAGCTAATATACTGGGTGTAACAAAATTACCTCTCCAAATTTCATGAGATGACTTGGCATCGGAAATCAATTACAAATATTTAATAAAAAAGGGGGGTCATTTTTTTTTTAATTTTTGTCGCACATTAAGAATCCATTTTTTACCGCGGCATTTCGAGGTAACATGGTCGCCGTTGCAAAACAAACACGGAGCACCCGTCTGGTAGTCATTGTCGCTTTCTACTGCCGCTCAGTAGCGATAGAAAGGGTGATAATGAAAATTTATAGGACCTTTAAAACGGATTTACGGTTAAAGTATTCATGTGATTTTTTTTCTTCATTTTTGTAATGTTTCTTGACTGATGCCACGTCACGTGACGAAATTTGAACAGGTAGTTTTGTTACACCCAGTATAAGCTTGTGCTACGGGATCTAGACGACTGATAAACATACTTCTTATATACATAATTACTTCTAAATACAAACATATTTTACATAGAAAACACCCAAACTCCTAAACAAACATTTGTGGATTACACAAATATGTGAATCGACCCAGGATTCAGGAATCGAACCCAGGACCTCCAGCGCCGCAGGCGGTATCACTACCGACTGCGCCACCGAGGCAGTCATCAGATCAGTCATATAGTCACGCTTTAATTCCCCAAGGAGTAGGCAAAGGTATAGTTCTTATACGAATACATTTCACTGTTTTGTTTTTGTTTTATTGCTGGGGCAGGTGGTAACTGATTTTCTGGGTTTGATTCTCGGCTCGTGTCTGACCAAATATTTGTGTGCATGTTTGTTCGATGTTATATGGTCACGTATACACACATCATACGGGTGCGCCTTTATCCCTGAAGGGGTAAGCTGACGCATTAGATCCCCACATTAATTGATTTTAGAATTAGTACCACGTAATAATTAGGTGGTGAGCCGTGCTGCTGTGTTGAAATATACAGGCGCAGTTTGTGACTACCTGCTGTTGTCTATTTTCAAGCCGCCATAAGGCCTTACTAGGCTTTTTACTGGCAATCAGAACCAACGGCTTAACGTGCCTTCTGAAGCATGAAAATAGTCATGTGGCGGTCTCCTATCCAAGAACTATTACAAACCACAATTTGGGCTCGACGACGTTGTGTGTGTGCTCTAGGTCTGTTGGGATTCCTGGGGAAATCCTTCCATGGGCTTACAAGGGGTTCCCAACTGTGGGCTGTTAGGTAGAATACGTGTGGATTTTTATTTTTAATCGGTAGGCGTCCGGGATAGCATCCATCTAGGATTTTCCTCACGTTAAAATACAAACGAAGACGGCGTTGTGTGAAGTTATTCAACAACTAGATGAAGCTCGCGGCTTCGTTCGCGTGAAATTTGGTACCCGTTCCAGCTTCCCGAGGGAACATATTCCCGGGATGATAACTAGCCTAAGTGTTATTCCAGACTATGATCTATCTCTGTACCAAATTTCAGCCCAATCCGTCCAGCCGTTAGAGCGTGATTAAGTAACAAACATCCAAACATCTAAACATCCAAACTTTCACACTTAGGTACACACAATATTGGTAGGACAAGATATTTAATTATTTCGTACGCAAGTCTTAGATAGATTGATTGATACCTAATCAATCAGGAAACACCGAGTCGCGACGTCCTGTCTACCATACGCAGCCGACTCAAGTTCAGTAGCAAGGTAACGTACGCCACAAATTATACGCCTTCTTAGTCATTGACCTTATCAACATTTTGAGCTTTTTAGAGTTCCGTACCCAAATCGTAAACATGGTGAACCTATTAAGTGCTATAACTCTGCTGTCTGTCTGACTCCAGACTGTATCTCGGGAGCCGAGATGGGATGAGATGGAGTAGCGACATTTTGTACACTTTCCCGTCGCTACTCGGGGCCTGTCTCACACGGGCTCTGAGGGAAAAGCACACTTACTTTTTCTCGCTCTAACCATAGGGCGGAAACTCCATACAAAAATGTTCGTTTTCACCCACACGAATAAACACGTAATGTGAATGCTTGAATCAAGCTTGAATGTGTGTGTAAGTATAGTTATAAACACTAGCTATGGAAACAAAATAATAAGGAACAGAACACAATCTCATGTATGTAGGTACTTTTTTTTCAAGTCTACCCTCGGATAAGCACAAATTAAACCAAATCAATAGCACAAAGTACGTAGGTAGTAATACGTAATGCAACGCAGTGACACTCTCAAGTACTGTCACGGCAATAGACACATCAACTTGGCGGGGGGATGGGGAAGCTTACTCGGTGGGAGGCAGGGAGTTGCCGATCTGTATGTAATACTAATTATTATCTTTTCTCTAACGACAAAGCGGATCTAGTTTAAATTGGTATAGAGATAGATAATAATCTGAGACTCTGTTGTGCGTCTGACTCTATACTGTATCTCATGAAACGAGATGGCAAGAAAGCTGAAATTCTTACAGGTGATGCAATTCTGATGCCGCTATAAAAAAAAGAAATCTGAAGAAAATTTTTAGTGAGGCTTCCATAATTCCTTACAAAAAATGGGGTTTTTTTTTGCGTTTCTTTACGGAACCCTCCATGCAAGAGTTTGACTCGCACTTGGCTGTTTTTATGGTTCCGTACCCATAGGGTAAAAAACGGGACCCTATTTATGAAAATTCGCTGTTCGTCCGTCCGTCCGTCACGAGGCTGTATCTCAGGAACCGTGATAGCTATCTATAGAGCTGAAATTGTCACAGATCATGTATTTCTGTTACTGCTATAACCACAGGGCAGAAACTCCAGCTTGAATGTGTGCGTGTGATCAATAAAATGTAAGCACATTGTCCGTCAACGCGCACGTCAACTCTACTGACAGCTGTGGCGCGACAGGGAGTTGCCGATCTGTATGTAATACTATTATTATTATCTTTTCTATAACAACAAATACCAATAACATTAGATAACGGGGAGATTAAGGGGGATTCCCATACAACAAACGTGATATTTTGCATTTTGTTAGTACGGAACCCTCAGTAGGCAAGTCTGACTCACACAGTCACACTAGATTGGTTTTTAAAATGTTGATATTGTTGGTTTTCCAATCAAGTCGTAAAAATTTATTGGGAGCTATTCGGGGTTTTGTATAAGGCGTAAAAAGTTATTAAAAGGCAATTCGGATTAACCTGCACTGGGTGCACTCGTGTGACCCAGAAAACAAGACCTCACTGATAATCAGTTGATGATTTCATGAAAACTATATGTATGATGCAGTTGTGGGCTTTTAAGCACCTCTCTATAAAATAGATTGCAGAGGGGCTTATGGCGACACTTGTGTCTGTAGTCTGTGACTCTGTTGCATTAAATTACGTCACTAGGTCACGTGGATCATCTGCTCAAAGTTTGAAATAAAACAAAAATGACAACGTCAATCGGATTAAACTTTCACTTTCACAATAAACGTTAGAGGGGCAGTCGGGTGAGAGCGTCTCACGGCTTCTTGTGTGAAAATCGTTCATAGACTCTGAGCGTCTAAATAATTATTTAAAAATATCTGTTTATGCAATTTTACTCTAATTATGTATTGTATTATAGTTAATATTATAAATGTTTTAGTAAACATTTTTATATTATAAAACATAGGTAAGTACATACAAAGGCGATTGCCCATCTTTCAATGGACCGCCGTTTCATAACAAATAATTTAGTATGACAGCGAAAATCGGAGATTGAATTGAATGGATATCGTACTTTCATAGGAAATAAAAAATATTCTATTATTTTGTAGGGTTTTCTATCATTCTTCGTTTTGCTGTTCAAATTAGAGGTTAGTTTTGAAGCAAATGTCCATCAATCCGTCAAATCAATTTGTCCAAAAAGTGTAATCGTTACATTGATGAACATGGATTTAATTCAAAAAAGATAAAAGTAATAGTTTCATCACACTTATAAAAAACCCTGAAAATGTATTTACTTACCACATATCAACTTATTGAGATAATGTAGTAAATAAACAAATTGAATCTCGATTGTTCCTTAATTACTTACCATTTAAATATCAATCCTGATCATAATCACTTTGTATGGAACCGTACATTGTTTTATATAAACATTTCACACCGATTTATATAAAATAATTTTATGAGAAATCCTTCGGTGATATGTAAACATTTTAAACGTATTGTATTCTCTTTGATTTTAAACTGACATTTTTCCTTGTTGTTGTTGTTGCTGCTTTATTCGTCCAAAGGACAGGCAAAGGTATTTAAAACCATACTGCCAATTCTTGTATTATTTAATATTCAGCTGTTTATGTAATTTTTCTCGGTCCTCGTCCTCTTAGGACACTCAAAGTCAAGTACCGAAAAGACGTTTTGTTAAAAACTTTTCAATTTTTGACAGTTCGTATTTCGTTCAAATGTCTAATATGCTCGCAACACGGTGAATAATATATCACCAGCCTAGATTTTATTATAGTTAGAATCATAGATTTAGGATTTTTCGCTACTCTCAAATCACATTCTAAATCTATGGTTAGAATGCTATTTTATATAAAAAATACAATAATCTGCTATTAATAGAACCTACTTCTAACTCAACCATAGATTTAGAATTTATCGATACTAAATCTATGATCTCAATGACATTGTTGCATGAACCCCGAAATGTAGGCCTCACACATTGATATTTGCGATTGGCGGCCATCTTCGTCACGTCAGTACCATTCATTTGGTCAGTCCGCGGCGCGTACAAACGATACAACCACGAATTATTATCAAAGATAAAACGCCACAAAAGATTTCGATCGATTGAATTAAAAGATTGTTAAAAAAATATTACATGATTTACCAATTTACTTAGATGGCCATACACTTTTTATTAAGGTTTTTCAAAAAGAAACGATCTCTGGGCGTTCTCCTTTAGAAATTAAAATTATTTATATTCTACAGATATATTTACAGGAAAAACAAATCAAAGATTTATTAATATTATTAATTTAAAGATTATCAACAAAAAAGAAGGGAGGGGGAGGGGTAAGACCTCAAAAATTAGAGATAGTACAGATGGAAACCTACATACTAAATTCGCTGAGGCTACGCACATATAGACACCGCTCACAGAGTTCACTCACAGACAAGAGGGGTTTGTATGTTCCAAAGAAACTCATCTTGGGGTGAACTTTATACTAGGAAATATTCTTTGATTTGATCTGATAAAACTATATTATTGTAATTTATTAGATACTCTTGCTTTTATAACGTATCAAAACACGATTAGGAATACTCGATCGAAATCGCTCTCGAAAAATGAGAAATAATGGAAAAATCTTAACAAGTAATGTACTTTTTTTATCTAAATAAATGAGTTTAATTCTTATAAAAACTTGTCATAAAATAGATATAGGTCTTTAGAACAATATTTTACGTATAGATTTTGTGGTGGTGTGTGGTAGGGTGGGGTGCGGTGCGGTGGGGTGGGGTGGGGTTAGGTGGGGTGGAGTAGTGTACGGCGTGGTGGGGTTAGATGGGTGAGTGAGTGAGACTAGTAAGTACCTATGATTTTAAACTAATATAATCATTTTTATCGTAGTACCGAAGTACGTCTTTCTCTACGAAATCAGCAGCAAATTTTTAGAAATGCCCTTTTGACAGAAGAATATATTTTTACAAACGGAGTCACTAAAATCATGAATATTCATAGTAAGTATCATTTGCGAATTAATTTTACCGTTCATCGAACTTTGAACCTTGAAACCAACATCTTTATTACCATATTAGTTTGTAGAAATATATTCTCACTTCCTCGAATTTGCACGAATTTGGACGGCTAAGGACTTTCCGATTGACGTACGAAAAATATCGGAACTTCAAGGTGATTAGTTTAAAAGGCATGCTACCAATATAGTTATTTTAAAATTTAAACTGGACTTGCAAGGCGAACTGCGAAATGGAAGCCTAAGACCGGAAGACGGTAGATATTTTGACTGCCTCTGTGGCGCAGTCGGTAGTGATACCGCCTGCGGCGCTGGAGGTCGTGGGTTCGATTCCCACCGGAGACAAATATTTATGTGACCCATAAATGTTTGTCTCAAGAGTCTGGGTGTTTCTATGTATAACATGTATGTATTTAAAAGTATATAAGTATTAATATCCGTGGTGTGATACCCATAACACAAGCAGGTTATTCCTAGCTTACTTTGGGATCAGATGGCGTTGTGTGAGATGTCCGTGAATATTTATTTATTTATATTGAGAATGACCTAGGTTTAACCTAAACAAATACCTACTGTCATAGTGACCAAACCTATGGCCATCCCAGAGCTTGGTAAACGTCAGGAAAAACACACTCTTTACTGGTGGTTACAGTAAGAGTTTAGCCCAGTGGTGGGCAAACTTTTTTAATGGGGGCCCGGAAAAATCAAAAGCTTTTCAGGGGAGGGCCATAATTATACGAAAAATGCCTGTGCTGAAAGTTTTATTCATATTTATATAGAAATTTTACAGTACTTACACACTTGCGCAAACGTAAAAAAATATTTAACAGTTATTTAAAGGTCCTGCCATGGTAGGCGTGTGGGACGTATGAAATTGCTTTTTTTTTGTGCCACATTTGGAATGTAAGACTTTCAACAGCGCGAAAAGGTGTTCGTCAGTGAGTCGGTTTGTTATAGAGTTGTTCCGCAATTTCATGCTCGAAAAAGGTTGTTCACTTCACAAACACATCTATTGCTGTACTAAGTAGAATCTACATAATACTTCTGGACCGTCAAAATTATCGTGGGCCATATGCTTAACCCCGCAGCAAGGTAGTAAAGTGCCTAAATGTATTTCACCACGCCAATATAAATAGTGATACTAGTCCATTGAAATGTTACAATTTAAGGACCGAATATTGCATTACTTAGAGGACGCAATTTTATTTTTGGGACATGTGTGGGGGGTCAATGGAAGCTTAACCTCAAGTTTGTGGGGTCGCCACCCTTGTCCCCCGGCCGCAATCTTAAAAAGGGGTAAAAACACTTTTTTCCCAATATCTCGGAAACTATGAGTCTTACAAAAAAATTGTGAAATCATAACCACAAGCCTACAAATATGTTAAACATATTTTTGCCCTAAATTAAAAATTAGAGAAGCTATAAACAAATTTTCTTTTTTTCTCTGTGGCGTTTTTTTTTAATTTCTCTAAAAAGATCATCTACAAGATTAGTCTGAGATATTTTTTTTGTAAAATGTATAAAAAAAAGTTATAGAGTAAAAGAGAAAATTTTTATAAAAAATTTGTAAAATTTTTGTTAAGTTATATACATATTTGTAGGCAAAACAATAAGCTACAAATTATGCCTCTACAATTTTAGAAGCGCTCGTGGCCCCGCGGGCTCAGTGTTCTGTAAACGATCACTGCAGTAAGCAACTTTCACTATGGCCGGTCCATGGATGGGTGACCATCCATGTGATCACTTTGTGACATTTATTTGAGCGTTTCCGTGCTTCGGAAGGCACGTTAGGACGTTGGTCCCGGTTGCCAGTAAAATGGCAGTCGCTAAGCTAAGTTGAAGGCTTTATTTCAACAGCAGGCAGTCACAACCTGCGCCTGTCCATTTAAACACGGCAATACGGCTCACCACATATTACGTGGGACAAATTATACAAAGGTGAAATGTGGGCATATAATATGCCTCTGCCTACCCCTTCGGGGATAAAGGCGTGACCATATGTATGTACTAAAAAGATCATCTACAAGATTAGTCTGAGGTATTTTTTTTGTAAAATGTATAAAAAAAAGTTATAGAGTAAAAGAGAAATTTTTTATAAAAATTTTGTAAATTTTTTTGTTAAGTTATATACATATTTGTAGGCAAAACAATAAGCTACAAATTATGCCTCTACAATTTTAGAAGCGCTCGTGGCCCCGCGGGCTCAGTGTTCTGTAAACGATCACTGCAGTAAGCAACTTTCACTATGGCCGGTCCATGGATGGGTGACCATCCATGTGATCACTTTGTGACATTTATTTGAGCGTTTCCGTGCTTCGGAAGGCACGTTAGGACGTTGGTCCCGGTTGCCAGTAAAATGGCAGTCGCTAAGCTAAGTTGAAGGCTTTATTTCAACAGCAGGCATATGCTACAAATTATGCCTCTACAATTTTTTTGTAAGACTCATAGTTATATTGCGAAAAAAGTGTTTTTTTCCCCCTCTTTTCAAGATGGCGGCCGGGGGACAAGGGTGGCGACCCCACAAACTTGAGGTTAAGCTTCTATTGACCACCCCACCCCACACATGTCCCTAAAATAAAATTGCGTCCTCTAATAAATGCAAAGCTCATGTAACATTTCAATGTACTATACGTACTTGCGTAGAACTATTGCTTGCCTCCTACCGGCTTAAACAACAACACAGGTTTCCGACAAACTCTGTCCCTTTCTTTTGAAGTGAAACTTCTTTAGGCGCGAGTACGGAGTAACTCATTTTTTTTTGACGAAAGTAACGCTATTTGTATTTCGAATAGAATTTGAAATTTGAAACAAAATTCGAATGAATCTTCTATACTTATAATAAAACTGTTGAGGGTCGAGAGTCTGTACATGGAAGATATTTTGAAAATTTTAGTCGTAGGGCGTTCTATAATTCGATACTGAAGCCGAAAATGTAATTCAAATTTTTCATGTCTGTCTGTCTGTCTGTCTGTCTGTATCCCGAATAAGTATCACGCCGAAACTACTGCATCGATTTGAATGAAACTTGGTATAATCTGAGTCTATGATCCGAGGAAGGTTCTAGGTTACTTTTGATCCCGATATTTTGCGCGGTTCCTTTGGGAGAGGGGATGAAAGACAAAAATGGTTTTTTAGTTGTAACTTCTCAATGCGTGGTCTGATTCCAAAATTTCTCTCAGTGTTATAAAGGGATTGTTTAAGGATTGTTTCATACAAGTTTCAATGTTGAGGGTTTCGTAGTTGAGGAATTAGAGACATCTCCACTTTCTCAAAACCTATAATTCGAGGGTTTCTTTAAATGTGACAGTAAATCTAAACGGGCGTGTTGGCTTAATCATAAAAGAGCTTAATGATTAAGGCTATTGTAAAATAATTTAGTCCGCGCCGACGGCGGGGACTGAATTGTTTTAGAATAGACTAAATCTTTAAGCTCTTTTATGATGAAGCAAACAGGGCCGTTTCACACGCTGCTTAATGAGTCTGATGAAGAAGTGCCTCTCCTTTCGCAATCCTAATGTGACGTAAACGAAGTTGCGAGGGTCAGCTAGTAATATTATACGTTTGATGCCGTCAATGGCAAAGAAATTTTACTGCAATCGCGCGTAAAGGTTAAACGCACAAACATTTTTTGTTTTACGTGAGCGAAAGTCCTCATGGATGTTTTGTCGGACTCCTACCTACTAAAATACCTCACGTGTCCTGCTAACAGCCTAAGGTTGGGAGCCCTGGGTAAGCCCTCGGAAAGATACCCCAGGACTAAACTCTGTCCTTAAGGCAGGGAATCCCGTCACATCAAAGTTTATTTTCAAACTCAAAAACTTTAATGACTCTGAGGGTACGTGAATTACCCAACCATCTTGTTTGTTTGTAAGTACTGGAAATCCCCTCGAATGTCAATCGAACTCGAACCGTCTAAAATCAAACGGACCATACCTAGTTGTTTATCAAGGTTTGCCCGAGTAACTTCTTGGAAAGATTCAAAAAGTTGTTACAATTTTTTACAGCAACATGACTCTTATAGACGTCATTATTTTTTACAGCACGTTTAAAAATATCGACCGAGCATGACCATTGATTTCTATTATTAAATTTAGCCTATTACAATCAAAAAAAGGTTTTAATGGAGTCTAAAAACATGGATATGTTTTTTAAATCAAAGTCGTAGTAGTAGCACAGATTATATAATAATATTCTATGTTAGTAGGTAATAGTCACGTAAAATATAACATAAACACCTTTAAAAAATGGATTACCACGTAAAGCCATACGTAACTTGTTGTTGTAGTTTTTCAAGCCGCCCATATGGCCTTCAACTTGGCTTAACGATTATAATGTTATGGCGACCAGGACCAAACGGTTTAAATTGCTTTTAGAGATGTTGTCCGTAAATAGAATCTCAAATTTTCAGCCATTTCATTTTTATATTATTTTCAAACCGCGGGAAGGGAGCGGGAGAGATCTCTCCCATCCGAGATCCGCAGTTTGCGGCAGGGGCGCCGCAGACGTCTCCTTGTCCAAGACTATCGGCCTCGGATGAGGGGGCTGGTCACCGTCATTACAGAAGCAGACGACAGCGCGTCGTGAGGATTTACGCACGTCCCCCAAGGAAGCGGGATAACACCCGAAATACCCCCCAAAGACGCGGGATAGCATCCGAACCTTCCACCAAGGTACCCCCCCACCTAGGTGGTAGCCCTAGGTCTGTTGGGAGTCCTGGAGACATCCTTCCGAGGGCTACCCCGCCAACCATAGTCTGTTAGGTAGGATACGTTTGGTTTTTAGTCGGTAGGAGCCCGGCATAGCATCCCTGTAGAATTTTCCTTACGTTAAAAAAACCCCTTTCCAGGACTTCGAGTTCCATATTAAAGTATCCCTGTTTCCTCCGCAGGATATTAAAATATGTAAGTATCACTCCACTTCAAAAAGAATGCAATTACGCTTATTACCTACAAATAAATAAAGCGTTATAACACAAACAAACAATAATTTCCACAGTACACAACATTAACATCGTCAGTACTGCAAATATAGTTAAAACCACAAAAAGGACCTTCTGGAAAACCAGCATATTGCTATCCTCTTCACTCTTCAACGTTTTCCCATAAGTCAGAGTGAAAGAAAACACGATATGAGTCACCGTATTGAATTAAAATATTCCGTGGTTTATGATATTGATTTTACAATTCATTTTATGACGCGAATCCTTGATATTTATGTATTTAACTGCCATTTATGTAAGGATTAACGAGGTTTTGAAATAACTAAGCCTTAAAAGTGTATTGTTAGTCGTGTAGGAGGTCTTAAAGATTAGATTGCTCTCTTCAATTGCAGTTCTTGACTCATTACCCTCACAAAAAAAAACAAAAAAGTGTTTTATTCCACAAAAATTGGTGACGTAGTACATAATTAAGTATAAGTAGAAAAAAAAAACACTTTTCTTGACATCCACTATAAATCATACTCGGATCTGAACCGTCACCATAATGCAGAATATGGCCTCCTCTCAGCATAATGCTGTCTCACAGCAAACATGATAACAGCGCTGATTTTCAGGGGAGGCTAGTTGGGACATGATAACGACACGACAGTCTATATTAAATATAAATAGAAAATACAAATATAAAAGCTGTTTGTTCACAAAACAAGATCGAAATAGAAACATAATAGGTAATAAAATATTTCTGGGCAGTATGGCTGAATAGCCTTCACCTCAATCAAAACAAAACACAAAGAAAGACAATTACACAAACGTCAAAACAAATACAACACATTTGACATTGATTTAAGCGGGCAGCAGCAGTGATTAGAACTCTTTCAACCCCTCACTGTTGCTAAGACACCTTTAGCCATCTTTGATCAGTCGAAGAAGAAGAAAGAAAGAAAGAAATCGTGTGAGTCTGTGCGACTGGCAGTGAGTAATCTCTCTGCATCCTGTGCATCCCATCTACCATCAGTCTGCTACCTTAGGTCGCCTGGTGCAGGCATCCTGAATTTATCTATTCACCACACTAGTTATATGATAGGTAAGGGCCATAGGGTATTAGGTACTTTTAGGTCCAGTAGGGACTTAGTGTGATAGGTTAGGGTTGAAATCACATTGTATGATAGAAAAGGGCTTTAGGGTAATAAGGCACGTTAGGGTTTAGTAGGGACTGGCGTGTTAGGTACGTTAGGGTTCGGTAGATTCTTAATTTTCATATAATCGTGAGCATACAGTCTGGTACCACTAAGGTGACGACTGCACAGTTATAATCCAGGCAAAAACGTTAGAAAAACCTGGAACCTTCCTGGGTAACAGTTGGAGTTAGCTGTGTGCAGCCGTCCAGGCAGGCGGTTTCCCCTCCTCTTACAACCCCGAGTTTTTCAAGCGGAGCGTGAAGAAGCATACCTATCATTGGTCCGCCAACTTGAGGACCACTGTCAGAGTATTATTGACTATGAGAGCGTTTTCCAATTCGCCAGATGTTGCCATGACTTTCCATAAGGCGGGCGCGCATGCTTTCAGAATTTGGCTCGCTCACCAGAAGAAATATGCCCATAGGTAAGCCAAAAGTGTCACTGCACCTCTTCTAAATGTCCTATACAATATGCCGTATCAATTTTCCAAATTGATCAAACCATTAGGTAATACCTGATGGTAAGGTGACACCTAGTATACTGGAAAAAATAACATAAACGCACGCACGGAATCTAGAAGGCAGGGAATGGGGGCTGTGCAAATATAATATATATATATATATATATTTTATATCTAGTTCGCCAAATTGACGTCCCACCAGTCTGATGGAAAGCCGTGGCGCATCTAACAATTGAGGGCCACTTTTGACAGTGGTCCTCAAGTTGGCGGCCCTGTGATGTGCCTCTTCACGCTCCTTTTGAAGAACCCGGAATTGTAAGATGAGGGAAACACGTGTGCGGACAGGTCGTTATAGTTCGACAGAGGAACGATCTTTTGAAACGCTCATTTCTGGCGAAAATTCTCTCCACTGTGTATGAGTGGCACCTCTGCCCGGCACGCGTTGTTCGGGATCGGAAAGGAGAGGGTGGGATCAGGTTGAAGAGCTCTTCACCGTGATACATTCGGTAGAAGGCAGCTAAGGACGCTATGGTTCTTCGCTGCGCTAACGGTTCGATATTTATACGATATTTAGTAAATACTTGCGGACCTCACGCAGTTTTATCCGCATAGTTCCCGTTCCCGCGGGAACACTTCAATAAAATATAATCTATGTCACCTAGGAACAGTGTGGCTTTCCAACAGTGCAAGAATTTTTAAAAACGGTTCAGTAGTTTCGGAGTATTTCCTCTTTATACTATTGATATTGTTTGTAATTCATTGTGCGTGTCCTAAATAAAAATATTTTCTTTCTTTCTTTCTTTTCTTTCTGATAGAGGTAGTATAGTAAACAGCCGGCAGTTTTTATTGAAGCCAATTGGCTAATTCAGGTTCGAGATATTTCGATCAGTCGTTCGTATAACTCGGAGTATGTTTGACGCAATATCTGCGTCCATAGTTGTCCAATATAATTCAATGTCGTTTGCGAAAGTGTGGAAGGTGGAAGCTTCGCGAAGAGTTTAATGACTGCCAACGTTGTTACAATTAAGAGCCTACCAGACGCCACTTTGTTAAAAGCAGATAGCAGATATACATTTTAGCTTGCAAGAAAGAGAGAGATGCGATCGGTTTTTGTGCGCTTTTAACGAAATAAATTAATTATAAAAAAACTATAACCAATATGAAAAAAATGGTCTAGTGCAAATAAAGATTTTACAATTGTCTTTCTTATAAATATTTTATATTATAAAAACAACTTATAACATAAGAGAGCTAGCTTAAAATTGCACGAAATCGAGGTATTTTCAACACAAAAATCTATCGAGGATTTTACCAGTAATCGTGTTTCGAGCCTAGAGCGTTTTTAGTTCATGAACTGAAGTTGTCTGTATTCAAACTTAAATGCAGCAGACCTCACGAGTCCTGAGATCTAGATCAAAGTAATAGTCTATTTGGCGTCAATATGGACTCTTAAGTTTGTCAAGGTTCGTACTATAAAGGTCTCGGTCCCTACGTCATTTCACCTTATATTCTTGCTTTATTTAAGTGCAAGTGCAAAAATAAATAAAAAACTAGCTCTTATATCTTGCAAGAAGATAATAATAAATCTATCTGTAGCAATATTATAAATAGGAAAGATTTGATAGTGTGTTTGTTTGCATCGAATAGGCTCCGAAACTACTAAACCGATTGGAAGAATTCTTTTACTGTTGGGAAGCTACACTATCCCCGGTGAACATAGGATATATTTGATTCCCGTATTCCCACGGGAAGGGGAGTTACGAGGGTGAAACCGCGTGACGTCAGCTATAGTTTGTAAGCATCAAGTCACCTTCTTGTGAATGTCATGTTATCTGTATGCGTTTACAGAAATGTCATTCGCAAATTAAATTGTTTTATGGTGATTAAATGACATAGGCACTTATAAAGGGCAAAATATGAGTTTCAAAAGATATTTCAAACGTCACGGTCACGTCTTTATCCCCGAAGGGATAGGCAGAGGCATATTTCAATATAAATAAAGAAATAAATACTTATTGTTGGACATTCTCACAAAACATCACCTAGCCCAAATTAAGCTAAACATAAGCTTTTGCTATGGAATCTAGGCGACTGATAGATATATAACATACTCGTATCATACATATTATCCATAGAAAACATTAACAAATATTAGGACCGATCCAGGAATCGAACCCAGGACCTACGCACGGCTGGACCGATTTCGCTAATTTTTTTTTTGTATTAGATATAGCCAGGGCAAGGTTTATTGTAACCAAAAGAAAAAGCATTTTTTTTTTTCAATTCTTTGGCGGAACAAAGTTCGCCGGGTCAGCCAGTACATAATTATACGAGTACATTTCATTTTTTTTTTATTTTGTCCCACCTTTAAGGGAGCCGCATTGCTGCCTGCTGTTGAAATTAGGCGCCTTCCAAAGCACGAAAAGGTTCGCCAATAAACGTCACAATGTGATCAAGTGGTAGCCAACCATCCAAGGAACGGTCATAGTAAGAGTTGCTTACTGCAGTGATCGTTTACAGAACACTGAGTCCGCGGGGCCACGAGCGCTTCAATACGCATATTTTTTATCCCTTTGTTTTAAGACTTAAATCAAGACGAGCGTTCTTTGTTCATCTCAGACTCAACGCCTCAGATAAAAATAAAAACATGATCAATTGTAAAACTCACCTAACGGTTAGGTACATGGGAAATAATTAATGTCTGGTCATTCCTCCGTCTGCGGTTTGGGTCAGAAAAGTATTTTTTCACTTACGGCGGCGGTAACTCCATACAAATTATTCGTTTTTAATTCTATCGTACAGAAGGGCAAGTGCTAGTTTTTGCGTGAGCCTGTCGACACATTCACGGCGCGCCAATTCGTATGGAAACGAGACCCCGCCACCTAGCTGTAAATGCGGAAACTTGTCTCAATTCCACACAAATCGGCGATAACGCGCTCACCTGTGAATGTCGACAGGCACACGCCAAAACTAGCACTTGCCACTCAGAGCTTGAATGTGTGCGTGTGTTAATTGAATCCTTTCCTGTTGTTTTAATTACACACTTTTACTTTTTCTTTTCTTATTTTTTACGCTCTCCTCTCGCCGGTCTGCTGGTAGATATTTCTTTTAGAAATAAGCAGTACCATTGTAGGTACCTGTGTTTCCTCCTTCTGTTTGTTTTTTTTTTTGTATTGTAGTGTGTACATAAATAAATAAATAAATAAATCAATAAGGCTAAGCAAATGTTCCCTCACGACACCCGCCAACTATAAAGACAGCTGTGGCGGGACTGGCGGGGGTGGGGAAGCTTGCTCAGTGGGGGCAGAGAGTTGCCTATCTGTATGTAATCTTAATATATATAAATCTCCTGTCACGATGTTTGTCCGCGATGGACTTCTAAACTATTGAACCGATTTTGATGAAATTTGCACACCGTGTGCAGTTTGATCCAACTTAAGAGATAGGATAGTTTTTTTTTGGAAAGTCTAATCTACGACCGGAAGTAGCGGGTTACAAAAATCTTAGCCACAGCAACGCGTGGCCTGGCCCTCTAGTATTATTATAATATTATATTTGCTTGTGGAAATCCATTTTTTTAAGTGACGAAAATCCTACATGGATGCTAGCCCGACTCCTACCGACTATAAACCCCACGTATCCTACCCAACAGCCTACGGTTGGGAGCCCCGGGTAAGCCCTCGGAAGGATATCCCAGAACCTTGTGGAAATCCTTCATGAATGCCAACATGCCATTTTTTCGATTTGGATCTAGTATTGCTATTTTGACCTCATTTTCTTGCTCGGTTTCGGCTTTATTTCTATAATCTGAGTTTTAGATCAATAAATAATTAACCTAACAGCCTACGGTTAGGAGCCCCCGGGTAAGCCCTGGGAAGGATACCACAGGACTCACACCGCTAATACCTAATTCTCTTTTACTTTTTATTTACTTACTTTATTTAGTTATGTAAGTAATAAATATTAATTTCATTTGAAAACGCAGCAGATAAAATAGACTAGACGAATTTTACTTAATATTAATCTTACTTCTACTGCTCGTTCGCTCTAACTTTGCCGTTCGGTTCCATACTAAAGTCGAATTTTTAATTAGACGAAGTAAATTGACAGCAACTAATGTCACTTTTTCATACAATGTTGCTTATTTTCTATGACGAAGTGACAGTAGCTACTGTCAATTTACTTCGTCTAATTAACAATTCGGGTATACGCCTCTACGCCAGACGCCAGCGGCAAAGTTAGAGCGAACGGGTAGTAACTGATATATGCGAAAGATTGTGAGTGTGGATGTTCGTTACTTTTTCACGCTCAAACGGCTGAACGGATATGGCTTAAATTTGGTACAGGGATACATTATAATCTGGAATAACACATAGGCTTCTTTTTATCCCGGCAATAAGTTCCCACGGGAAGAGGGAATGGGAACAAATTTTACGTGGGCTAAGCTGCGGGCATCCGCTAGTAATACATATTTGTATGAATTTATTACAAGTTCAAAGACATTTATATTATAAAGGTGAATGAATGTTTGATACAGCAATCGCTATGGAAAGTTACAGTGTGAACCGCATTCTTAGTAATTGTATCTTGTTTAATGTACAGGGGTTTTCCGAATAATTACGATAGTAAGGCCGCGTTCACGCTGCGTACGGATATCTATAGTCTTTTTCTGGACAGCTCAGCAATCATGTAAACATGTCATGTTTTGACAGAAGTTGTCTATGATCATAGTGTTGTAACTAAACTGATTCTAATTATGTAAGTAATCATTGAGTTATATCTAGTTCACCGTACATTCATTTACTTCGGTTAATCAATCGCCAAATTCATCAAATCATGTAATTCGGTATATCTATATATATTATGTGCAATAACTTTTTATATTAATTTAATTAAAGGATCTTTAAAAAAAAGAAACTTTTAGAAAATTTAATAGTATAATCATTTATTTACAATAATATATTAGTTTAGGGATGATAAAATGTGTAGACGCCTCGTTGGCTGCTCGCCGTTCTTACAGAAGCAGACTAAGACATTTTGAGAGATTTCTAATGTGGGGTTTTTAAATCCAAAGAAAGGGAACTAGGCCATTATAATGACATGGTGACAGGTATATTCGAAGCAAAGTAGAAAAAAATTATAGCTTTTTGAACAAGCGCAATAAAAGCACATTAGGTCACAAAATTTGATAAAAAAAGTTACGAAACAAAATATATAGGTATGCTGCCAATCTCGCCGCCCCAAAAAAATAAGGGCACCTTCGCTTAATCACTTTGAACTTACTTTGGGACAGGTAAAGCCTAAATAAATAAATAAATAGCAAAATCGTCTATACTGTAGAATCGAAGACCCAAACTCAAAGTGCCTTTTCACACGTACCGGTTGCCGGGTAACCGGTGCCGGGTAACCGGCGGCGAATGCAAGCGGTTGCCGGGCAAATCACGCGCGCCGTTGCGTGTGAAAGCTATAGTACACGGCCATACACCCGGGTACCCGGCACCCGGCAACCGATACGTGTGAAAGGGGCAAAGACTCGCACTCGTCGCTCTCTGGGTCAATAAGTTATATTATATTATTAAAGTACTACCCGTTCGCTCTAACTTTGCCGCTGGCGTAGAGGCGTATACCCGAATTGTTAATTAGACGAAGTAAATTGACAGTAGCTAATGTCACTTCGTCATAGAAAATACACAACATTGTATGATGAAGTGATCTTAGTTGCTGTCAATTTACTTCGTCTAATTAAAAATTCGACTTTAGTATGGAGCCGAGCGGCAAAGTTAGAGCGAACGAGCAGTAAGTACATTTTTTCGAACTGACAGATTGATAAAACAATGACCTCCTTTTAAAATCAATTGGCCAGTACAACAGTTTTACAACACTATGGCAAAGACAAACAAGTCTGAGAAAAAATAATTTAATGACAAGCAAAAATGACAGTCTTAAATTTTTACCATCCGAGTATTTTTCATGAAATTATTCTATAATCTAAAGGTTTATTAGTGTCGAAATGTCCGCATAAATCTAACTAGAGTTCCTTGAAACGACTATGATCAGGATTGATAATTTATTAAATGTAAGTAGGTAATTATGGAGCAGTCAAGATCCAATTGCTTTGTTTACTATTTTATTTACATCTGTTGAATTCCACTATATATATAATACGTGTGTGCAAAATTATGTACCTACGTGAAAATTTAACATACATAATATAATGGGACCCTATAACTGAGACTTCGTCATTTTGTCTGTCCATCACGAGACTGTATATCTGGAATAACTTAATATATTGGGTGTAACAAAATTGACTCTACAAATTTCGTCACGTGACGTGGCATCAGTCGAGAAACATTACAAAAATGAAGAAAAAAAAATCACATGAATACTTTAACCGTAAATCCGTTTTAAACGTTCTATAAATTTTCATTATCACCCTTTCTATCGCTACTGAGCGGCCGTAGAAAGCGACAAAGATAGCCAGACGGGTGCTCCGTGTTTGTTTTGCCACGGCGACCATGTTACCTCGAATTGTCGCGGTAAAAAACGAATTCCTAATACAAAAAAAATAAAAAATAAACTTTTAAAAATAAAATCCCCCTTTTTTATTAAATATTTGTATTTGATTTCCGATGCCAAGTCATCTCATGAAAGAACAATGGGTAATTTTGTATCGAACCCGTACCCACTTTGTAGCATTTTAGACTAGGTGTAATTTAGAAGAGGCCTAATTGAGTAACTCGAAAATAAGTGAACGAATGAATGAATGAATGAAAGACCGAAGTTATGATAACTTCTTTGTAACATTTTTAATTGCCAATAATCGCACTTTTTCTGCTTTTTGGACTAAATAAATAGGTAACCAGTCATTTTTTCTGTCTTAAGAGAGCGATATAGCTTCCTATCGTTGGTTTTTGGTACAGAAAAAATATTAAATAAGAACTATCAATCTTAAATAGCACAGTTTTATTAAATTGTATTGTTACTTTCAATGATTATATCATCCCAGGCACTTGCCGGACCTACGAAGTTATCTAGGTGCCTGCCAACACCTAAGTACCATATTATGCTAATAGTATGGGCACAAGCACCTAGAGTTCTCATACCCGTCATGCAGGAGCAATAATACGCTTCGATGGCTTCCCTGCCCTGGATATTAACCTTGATTAAAATATATGTGTAATATATTTTATTCGACACGTGCCTCGATAATATGCGGCCTCTAATTAACGAGCAGTTTTCGGTTACTAGCCCATGCTGCGACATTCTAGGGCTACGGCTCGAAGATACCTCAATATTATATATACCATCTCCACCTCGCAAATGCTCGGCAACATATGATCTAGCGAGCTTCAAATGGTATGTGCCCAGACTGAGTAGAATGACGTCTTCTTCTGTCAATTGTGGAAATGGTATTGACGTAGCCCTCATTGTTGTGAACACCGCCCGCTGTCTGTTCATATGTTTGCGACTACATAATTGCCCAGTCTGTTGGGTTCACTTCTTCTTTGTGCTATTATGTTTATAAAAGCGTAGGCATGCTCATTATCTGTCAGACGCTGCCTTAATGCATTTATAAGGGCTCCCGCAATACGAAAGTCTTCAAATAAGTGAGGGAGTGTTTTATTGATAACTGTATGCCTAAATATTTTGTAGTCCCTTTTAAACCATCCGTTTATTACTTCAATGACCTAACGCACTATGGTGATTTCTCGAGATTTATTGGATTTATTGGTATACGGCGTTCACCTTCCATTTTTTTGAAGCAGATGAGTAATAATAATAATCCAATCGTTAAGTAATACACTGAAGTCCGTTGTGAAAGCCGAGGTTGTAAATAAAAGTAAGAATAAAATAAACTAAGATATGCGCGAGCGCTCAAAATCAGTTCCTAACAGGTACTAACTACTGACGACACACCGACGCTAGCACAAAATAGTTCAAACTACCCACCTAATCGATAAAATCAAAAAAAAATTGAACGTGCGTGGGTCGATTTTACTAAGGATTTTCGGTATTTTCAACATCAAATATCTTTTTTCCTACATAAGTTACAAAGTTGCTCCAATACAAAAAATATATACGTTTTCAAAGACCTTTCGAATGGTACCAATTTCAACTTGCTACAAACTGGGTACGTTCTGACCCATGTTCTTTGGAGAGGTAATTTTGTTACACCCAGTAGGTATATGGTGTTAATTTCAACTCGACACGTTCACGAGATAAAGGGCTTTTACAGACAGACGAAAAGGACGGACAACAAAGTGATCCTTAGGATTCGGTACACAGATGGTAAAAAACGGGACTCTATTACGAGACTTCGCGGTCCGTTTGTCTGTCTTTCTATTCATCTCGGCTGTATCTCAGGAACCGTGATAGCTAGAGAGCTTTAACTTCTCACAGAAGATGTATTTCTGTTTCCGCTATAACAACAAACTGAAATAAAAATAGGGCTTCCATACAACAAATGTGATAATTTGCCGTTTTTACATTACATACATTCACCGACGTTTCGGACTCGTTGCAGCGTCCATAATCGCGGTTGGACTGAGGCGAGAATCGACAAAAACCATGAAGTAACTTCTTGTCGAACTACCCTCCGTTATTCTTACAACGAAGGATAGGAACAAATGTATGTACCTAAGTTAAAAGTATTTCGCGTTTTATTCTATTTATTTTATTTTATTCTATAAGTTTGACAAGTCTGCGAAATATGAATGAAAATAACTTCAAGTGTGTCGGATTTCTTTGCACGTGTACACATGAGACTTGTCAATACGTACTGTTGACCTCATAGATTTAGAATGTACCGAAAAATCCTAAATCTATGGTTGACCTTCTCTGGAGCCATAGAGCAACACGATCTATGACGTTCACCGGGACCGAGGTGCCCGCCATACTGAGAGTTTCCCTTCTATCAAAGATAATATAATAGTATTACCACTGTATATTACATACAGATCGGCAACTCCCCTCGCGCCACTTCCGCCAAGGACAATTTGCTTACATTTATTGATCACATGCACATATTCAATCTGGAGTTTCCGCCCTGTGCCTCTATTAAAGCGGACTCTAAAAGGTGTACGCTTATATGTATACACACTTATATAAGGAATATATATGTATGTGTATTTCTGAAATTATAAGTGTATTGTTATAACGTTCCATAGTAACAGCCGATTGCTTTTGACAGACAATATGTACCGAGCAATCATGCTATATCTTCTCCCCATATATAGTTCGCGTTGTTCTATGTCCGGAGCCCATAATGAGTAAGTGAATCTCGCCTATTAGGTTCACAGGGCGGAAACTCCAGCTTGAATGTGTGCGTGTGACCAAAAATGCTAAGCAAATGTTCCGTCAACGCGCACGTCAACTCTACTGACAGCTGTGGCGCGACAGGGAGTTGCCGACTGTATTTATGTAATACTATTATATTATCTTTGCTATTACGACATCGTCTAATGGAATTGTTCTTACAATCAGTACAATGTGAACTTGCCTTTAGTATTAACTCCAATAGAATATTCTCAAAGGCGCTGTGGAATTATACGCAAATGAAGATCCATATACCGTAACGGAGTAGTATTATAGAATGTATTATATAATCTGTGGTAGTATCAACGTAAATATTGTAGTAATATAGGTATATGGTAATAATAAGAACCTACCTATCTATAGGTATGTATATCTATACCTCTATAGTCTATACTAATATTATAGAGGAAAGATTTGATTGTTTAGTTTGCATCGAATAGGCTCCGAAACTACAGGACCGATTTGATTTTTTTTTCACTGTTGGGAAGCTACAGTCTTTGCGATGACCATAGGCTATATTTTATTACCGTATCCCCACGGGAACGGGCAATACGCGGGTGAAACCGCGTGACGTCAGCTAGTTTATAATAAGAGGAAAGATTTGTTTGTTTGTACTTAACTAATAAACTCTAAAATGACTCAACCGTTTTTGAGTTCCAAACTGAAAGAGTAAAAAACTGAACCCTATTCATGAGACTGCCGTCCATCTGTCTGTCTGTCTGTCTGTCCGTCACGAGGCTGTATCTCAAGAACCTTAATTCCTAGTTAGAGAGCTGAAATTTTCACGGATAATGTATTTCTGTTGCCGCTACAACAACAAATAATAAAATCAGAAAAAAAGAGGGGAATTAAGGGAGGCTCTCTTACAACAAACGTGATTTTTGAAGTTAAACTTCTTTAGGCGCTACTAAGGGTAACTTAGATTTTTTTTTTCTGACGGAAGTAACGTTACGAATGAATGATATTAATATAACATATTTATGCCGTCAATGGCAAAGAAGTTTTACTTCAATCTCGCGTAAAGGTCACACACACGCTTTTTTTGTCGTTGTTTGGTACGGAACCCTCTGTGCGTGAGTTCAACTCGCACTTGTCGGTTTTTTTATTTATATAGGTACACAAGGCAAACGCCATTGAAATGGGTCATACGAAACATTTTTAACGTGTTTTGGTCTTAGACGGGACTAGCCTTTGCGAACCACCGCATACAAAAATATTCTGCCAGTTTTCATACAAGTGAAGGGGGAAACACAAAGACATAAAATTTCATTGCATTTAAAAAAGTATTAATCGACAAACGCGTAATGGCTGTTGTGTGTTAATTGTTATTGTACAGTCAACTACAATGAAATGTACTAGTTTAATCATATAAAATGATGTATTGATGTACAGTGCTTTTATAAAGCCAAAAGACCAAATGGTCATGTCATGTGCAATGGCAGCAAACAATGCTTAAGTAAGGCGCATCCTGTGGTTAGATGATCTAAGGTTTTGGTAGATCCAAAAAATTTGAAAATGGTCCACTTTCATTTTTTTTTATTCTGATCTAATAGGTACCTATTCTCCGAAACGACTACTGGGTTGATTTTGACGGGACTTTCCTGGGTAGAGAACTGATATTTTAAGAAGTGACTTGTGCTATTTTTATTTTGGTAAAAAAAAAATCGTAAGCCGCGCTAAAAATATAAAACCTACTTATTAAACGGCATACCCTAATATTATCTAATATTTTTTGAGTAAAATATATGAGCCATAGCCTCATTTTACGATACTGATGAGTAAACATAGTAATGAATTCGGGGAATTTTTCTATTTTTTAGAGTTCCGTAAGCAAAAGACTCGGGATCAAGATCGGGGCAGGGGGCCGAGTCTGCTATTTTCCATCAAAAATCCGGTCCAGTGCGATTCTATTACGATATTAAAGCGATTGGTCCTAAACTTGCTAGTCGCGTAAATCTTGTCTATCGCCATTATAGAACATCGATAGAATATAAATAGAATCGCAAAACCCTAGAGACGACAGCTTTAGTTTGGTTGGTTGTGATCGGGGTGCTATTACCACAGGACGGAAACTTTATACAAAATGGTTCATTTTCAAATTGTCACCTACACCAAAGATAATATAATAGTATTACATACAGATCGGCAACTCCCTGTCGCGCCACAGCTGTCAGTAGAGTTGACGTGCGCGTTGACGGACAATTTGCTTACATTTTATTGATCACACGCACACATTCAAGCTGGAGTTTCCGCCCTGTGCCTACACTAAAAACACACGCTATGTTTGTACAGAGCTTGAATGTGTGTGTGATCAATAAGGCTAAGCAAATGTTCCCTCACGACACCCGCCAACTATAATGAACAGCTGTGTGTGACGCGGGACTGGCGGGGGTGGGGAAGCTTGCGCAGTGGGGGGCAGGGAATTGCCTATCTGTATCTAATACTATTTACTATTATACCTATTACTACTGAGACTTCGCTGTTCGCCTGTGACCGCCAGGCTGTATCCAAAGACTTCTATATTATTATAAACCTCATTTTACAGTATGGGGTTCTTCAAAAGGGGTCTAAGAAGGTTTTTACAGGGTCGGCAGCGCGAGAGTGGCGCCTCTGGTGTTGCAAACGTTCATAGGCTGCGTTGACCACCGGTCCTTCTGGTGGGCCGTATGCTTGTCTGCCACCTTTGTGGTATAAAAAAAAATAGGAGCCTTAGGCTGTATCTCATGAACCGTGATAGCTTGAGAGCTATTCACTGATGATGTATTTCTGTTGCAAAAAAAAACAGCAAATACGTAACTTTTATGCGGTTTTTGATACGGAACTCTTCGTGCGCGAATCCGACTCGCTCTTGGCAGGTTTATTTTTATTTGACTCGATCATTGATGACCAGACCATATTCATAAATATAGTCTTTGCCGTGTTCGTCCAATCGGTAAATCCGTTTGAGAGATTCGCGTGTAACAAAAAAAAACTAAGCACGGCATTCTTGATGGCAGGGAATGGAAACCATGCAATTAACTTAATTTATTATACACTAATGGATGTCACGTGGTTGTAACCACGTAGCTCCCGTTCCCGAGGGAATACGGGAATAAAATAAAACCTATGTTAATCGGGGAGAGCGTAGCTTCCCAACAGTGAAAGAATGTTTCAGATCAATTCAGTAGTTTCGGAGCTTATTCGATATATATTGTGCCTCTGTGGTCGTGGGTTCGATTCCCACCGGAGACAAATATTTGTGTGACCCATAAATGTTTGTCTCAAGAGTCTGGGTGTTTCTATGTATAATTTATGTATGTATTTAAAAGTATATAAGTATTAATATCCGTGGTCTGATACCCATAACACAAGCAGGTTATTCCTAGCTTACTTTGGGATCAGATAGCGTTGTGTGAAATGTCCGTGAATATTTATATTTATTTATTATTTTATTTTTATTTTATTATATAAACAATCAAATCTTTCCTCTTTATTATATTAGTATAGACTAGCCGATGCCCGCGATGCCGCCCGCGTGGTTGTCGGTTACCGCGACCAGAATATACGCACTTACGCACGAAAATACAACCTCGATTACCATAACTCTGCTTCTGCTTAACCGATTGGGATGAAACAAATTTTAAATGTTAAGTCTGGCTAAGATTTTTCTAATAAATTAAACCGTGTCAAAGTCCGTTGAAGAGTTTTTGCGTTCTTACCGTCAGGCGATTTTATGGATTTTTTATGTGTGGAAATTTTTCATGGATGCTATGATGTCGGACAGTAACCGTCTAAGACCACACGTGCCCAACCACTGCCTACGACCGGGAGCCCCTGGTTAGCCCTCTGAAGGTTGTCCCAGGATTTCCGACAAAAGATCCTAGCGTTCAAACAAAATTTTCAGCTTTTTAGTATTGTATTGATAGATACTGAATAGTTCTTCGAATTCAACAATAGATGGCGCTCATCGATTTAAATTCAAGGTAGTATTAACATACCTCGATTGGTGTAAGTTCAGAAGACAGCTTGGATGTGACGCATCCAAAACGCATTATTCCAGCCAGAGTTATTATTCAATACTCGTAAAATTTTTGAAACCCGTTTTTAACGGGTTTACCTAAGAGCACTAGGACCACTTTGATCGAGAGGGGAGAAGGGAGAGTTTAGGATTATAAGTTTGCACTTTTTGTCGATAGATGTTGTTGTTCGATTTTTGATAATCGCGGTATGGTTTCGTTACCTAATGAATGTCATGCCGCCTGACTTTGGTTTCCTGTCTGCCAACAGCGGCAAGCCCCGGGGATCGGTATTGACGTGCCGGGGCCTTGGCTTGGGCCGCACCACACGGTACACCCTTCACCGTGACATCCGCGACATGTCGCAACTTCCGACACCCCAGCACAGCTCCAAGGTGCGCGTCGTCAGGACGGATCCATCCAAACGTGCCAAATACCGCGCCTTAGCGACGCCTGAAGCAGCACGGAATATGTGCACCTTCATCAACACGAGGCTGGCGACCGACACCGGTGAGGGGGAGGTTTGTCGCCAGCTCGGTGACAAACACCCCTTCCCTGGCGCCTCGCCCGCTGCATCCACATCGACGCCAGAGCGGACTGACTCAAGGGTCAACCGCTCTTCGACCATCCTAGCCCCACCGCTAATCTTGGCGGAGCGCTTCCCGTCGACCCCTAATCCAAGAGGAGAACTGCGGCCCTTGCCCCTACTGACACTCGGACTGGTCTTCCCCGTGGAGGTGGGTCGTTCCAGCAAGCTGACCTTCGAGTAGCTGGCGGCCATAAACGCCGCAAAGAAGAAGCCGACGCCAGCGGCCACGCAAGCGACTACGCCGTCCCCCACCCCCTGTCCACGGAAGACGTTCGCCGAAACAACGGCGGAGAACGTCGCCAAGAAGCCAGCGACAAGACCGAGCCCAATGGCTGCAGTTCGCCACCATCTGCTGCCGATAAGCCCGCCAAATATCCCCCACTGGTTGTGAAATTACTACCTGACTGGCCAACGCACTTCAGAGAACTGAAGAAAGCGCTTGGCCACGCCCCCAACGGGCGACCCTTAAGCAAAGGGGTCAGGTTCTTACCTAGATCCGACCATGAATTCCGGCTTATCCAACGATACCTCGCTCAGCTGGAAAAGGACAACGGAATCTCCTGGTTCTGTTACTCCCTTCCGGCTGAGCGAAGCGTGAAGATTGCCATCAGGGGCCTGCCGGTCAACACCAACCCGCAAGCAGTGAAGCTGGAGCTGCGCGAGCTCGGGTATATCCACTCCTCCCACGCTGCCCCCTTCTCCAGGAAGAAGGACGCCCCCAGCTCGCTCATGGCTGCCGCCAATCAGCCACAGCAGAGGCCGGTCGCGTCAAAGAAGAAGGAGCGGAAGCGCCGAGCACGACGGAGTAGCCGCAAGCCTGCACAAGAGCCAGAGGCGGCTCTGCTTGCCGCCGCACAACCTGTGCCACTTGTGGTCGCCGCCCCCCCGCAGGGAAAGAAGTCGAAACGCGTGGTACAGCCTCAACACGTGAAGCTGTCCATGGTCATCAGCGCCCTGCAGCAGGTGCTGGTGGCCCTCGAGGAGAAGAGGAACCCGATTCCTTTTATCACCAAGTGCATGTTGGAGCTCTGCAGCTCGCTTGCATGAGCACAACATGCACCCATCTCGGCCTGCACACGTCTACTACTCCACGTTGAGTAGTTGAGACTGTGGGCACGGCCACCAGAATTCGTTCGAGTCGTTGGCTGATGGGCGCTCACTGGTGTCAAATCCAGTGAGCTCGACCTCGCCGAAGCGACGAGTTGTAGCAACACCGGACCGGAGACCGACGCAGCTGGCCGCAGGCCGCCCTACGTGCGGGCGTGGTCGCGCCGCGCCGCGCCGCAGCGACGCCCAGCTTCCCACTGAACACCGCGAACGCCTAGCGTCCCATCCCGTGACCCGCCTGTAGTTGCAAGCGGCGTCGATACCACTGAAGAGGCACCAGCCTGAGCAGTCACCCCAGGACCCACTACAGGGTTCGTGTGGAAGATCTCGAAGTTGATCAACCGTTGGGCTTCGGCCCGCCAGGCGCGATCACCTAGCCTGGTCAGAGGATCCTCCCTTTGTGTGTTGGAGGAACATTCTCACCCTTCCTCCACCTTGGTGACCCTGACATCCTCCACATACCAATGAATATGTTCGGTGGATATCAAACGCATTTATAGCAACGTAGCATAGCAAATCATTGGTAGAAAGGCATCCTGACATCTATGAACTTGAACCATTCCGTAGGTATTTTATAAGATTCACGTCACGTGTTTAGGAGTAAGTGAGTAAACATTTATTTGCGCGAACGGGTAATTGAACTCGCCATACGTTATCTTAACTCCTAGTGACAACTAAAGTAACTTTTAAATGTATGATAAAAAAGGCCAATGACGCCAAATATTTTATCCAATGCAGCTTACTAGAAGGGCCAAAATAAAAAGACCCATATTACAATAATCTTCCTTTTACTAGAGGGGTCAAAGATTATTGGTGTTTACTTCCAAGAAACCCAACATTCTGATAAGCCAACGTAAAATAACCTGGTATTTAAAGGTGTTTGATTCGTTACAGAGAACAAGAAAACTGGTTAAGATATAATACAGGTGGACTAACCAATATAAGTGAATCTATCTGGTCTTATAAATTATTTGGTGACTAAGGTCAATCATTATTGGATTATAGAAAAATACTTATTGCAATTTTGTCAGTACAAATTCTTTTGCTGCAGGGGTCAACTAATTATGGTTTATTGAATACTTTTGTAGCCGGATTTATTGCAGGAGTTAATTCACTTGCGTCATGTTCATGATTACTTAGATTCTTATTTACGTCATTCCATAATTTTGCAGATATTGGAATCCTTAGAGAATGGTAATAAAGGAGGCGAGGATGTCTGTCTGTCGCTAGAAAGCACGGTTCGAAAAAATCCGATTTTTATAATAAATATCAAAAATCCGATTTTTTTGATACACTTATATCCGATTTTTTTGATATATATCGGATTTATATCCTTGTAACCTTGTAAAATGAACCTTATCACAGTGACATTAAGGTTTCAATTTCAGTTAAAAGTTGACCATAGTGGTATGTCAAAAGGGATTTCCCCAACTTAAAATGAGGTTGCCATTTTGGGAAACTGTCTAAATAATTCTGAATTGTACTTTTTCGCAACGTGCTGCCCGAGTAAGCACTAATCTCCATTTTTTTTAGTTCAGAACACAGGAATAAATCCATTGATATATAAACCACAAACAAAAGAAATGACATTGCGTTTGTAAAGGAAGGCTGTTCAAAGAAATTACCTCAAAAGCCATACTCAATTTTGATGGCTGCCGCCGATTGGACTATACTCTCAGACACGTATGAAAAACACTACAAAATCCCGGAGGATGTATGTGCCTCGTCATCCAGACCCGACATATTCCTATTTTCGAGGATACACAGGCGTGCGGTGCTCGTGGAGCTGACGGTGCCGTGGGAGACCAACATACCGAAGGACCACGCCATGAAGACAAATAAATACTTTGACCTGACCAATGAGTTAACCAAAAAAGGGTTATGTGGTTAAACTCTATGCCGTAGAAGTAGGAGCAAGGGGAATTCCAGCTAAATCCCTGTATAATTTATTTAAGGACCTTGGATTGCCTAGAGCTTCAGTAAGCTCTTTACTAAAACGCGTATCCAAAGCGGCATTGATAGGATGTTACCAAATCTGGTTGGGCAGGGGGGGGGGAACATTGTTGACGGTGGAAGGTGATCGTTTATGCGCATAGTAAGATGGCCACCCTAAACCTACTCTGCTGGGTCGCAAGTCCCAGACGCCGTCGGAGTGTTCCCCCCTGTGCCACGCTATGGACCCGGCGCCCGCACGGAGAATCCATGGAATGCTAAGAATACGGTCTCAAGATAAAAATAAATTGATATATATCGTGATACATATCATGATATATATCCGCTGATATATATCGGCGAATTCTGCTAGAAAGTATCCTATGAACCGTGACTTTTTTTTTAACGTGAGGGAAAATCCAACATGGATGCTATGCTGAATTCCTACCGACTAAAAAACTAACGCCCAACCGCCTACGGTTGGGAGTCCCGAGTAAGCCCTCGGAAGGATGTCCCAGGACATCTAGCTAGAAAATTAAAATATTCACAAGTGTTGATGTACCTACCTATTTAGTCGCTAGTTGTCACGGTTTCTGAGATACAGTCTTGTGACAGACAGACAGACGGAGGGACGGCTAACCCTTTGTGTACGAAACCCTAAAACTGGCCAAGCGCGAGTCGGACTTGCGCACAGAGGGTTCCGTACCAAATAACGACAAAAAATGTGTTTTGGTATATGGGAGGATGTTTGTTGTTATGCGGCAACTGAAAAACATCATCTGTGAAAAATTTAGCTTTGAAGCTATGACAGTTCCTGAGATACAGCCTCGTGACGGATAAACAGACAGACAGACAGACGGACAGCGAACTCGCATGAATAGAGTCCCGTTTTGACCCTTTTCGGAACGAAACCCCTCAAAAAGACAACCCCACCCAGAATTTACCACATAAATTTTACTCCACCAAAATTAAAAGTATGTACAGTAACTCCAAAATAACCGTTACCTGTAGTTACAGTTTTTTGGTTATTATATCCGTTAAGTATAGGTTATTTTTGCATAATGGTCATAACTGGTTTTGAAGTTTTGGAACGCATGCTAAAATTATAATGCAACTGCTTCGTTTTGTTCGAAAATGATTAATAATGATACTGAGTGCACGTGGTACCAAAAATTCTTGAAAAGGTCGATAAACTTTGAAACGTAACCTCCTTTTTAAGATTTGGCGGGAAATCAAAAAGTCATGGACGCCATTCCGGGTTGATTATTTAAGGGGCGGTTATAGCGCACAAGTAGGCATTTGGCGCTCCCCTCGCCCCGGGCGCAAGACACACCGCGCGCCTGCAGCGGCAGTGAACTCTCATGCCACAGTATACAGTAGAGTAGAAAGAAACAGCATGCTAACTTTGTTTGACGTAGTAAATGCATCTAACTTTATTAAGTGTAGTGATTTATTCGATTTTCCTAAATAAATGAGTTAATTATATTTATTATACTATTATTTTTAAGCTAAAGAGTTTGTTTGTTTGTTTAGTTGTTTGAACTCTAGAGTCTAAGAGACTGCTAGTTGAATTTCAAAAGTTTCTTAACAGAATGTCCATTTTTGAAAAATACCAAAATATATAACATCACGCTAAGGCGAATAAGAGCTGAGCAGCAACGAAACATTTTTCGAAAACTAGGATATTTCATTTCTTTTGAGAGTTTCCGTTGCGTAAGTTTGCTAGATGGTTACAGTTGCGTAAAAAATGTAAATTACATTATAACTGGTCATAAAAAATTCTAAAGTTTTCTAAAGTTGGTATGCTAAGTATGAATCACGTGATCATTTAGCAATCCAAAATGGCCGCCGCGGTGTAATAACAAAATTTCATGATGGGTATCATTTAAAGGGTTTTTTGGTATGCTGAGTACGAATCACGTAATAATTTTGTAATCCAACATGGGCGCCGCGCCGTAATTACAAAATTTCATGATGGGTATAGTTTAAGGGATTTTTTGGTATGCTGAGTACGAATTACGTGATAATTCTGCAATCCAATATGGCCGCTGCGCCGTAATCACAAAATTTCATGATGGGTATCGTTTAAGGGGTTTTTTGGTATGCTGAGTACGAATCACGTACTAATTTTGCAATCCAATATGGCCATCGCGCCTTAATCACAAAAATCCATGATGGTTATCGTTTAAGGGGTTTTTTGGTATGCTGAGTACGAATCACATGATAATTTTGCAATCCAAAATGGCCACCGCGCCGTAATCACATAATTTCGTGATGGATATCGTTTAATGGGTTTTTTCGAATGCTGAGTACGAATAACATGATAATTTTGGAATTCAATTTAGCCGCCTAAGCTATTAACAGTAGTAAACTAAAAAGATTTGCTTATTAAGTTTAGGCCTAGCAATGCGAAAATACTATGACAAAAGGTTTTTATTGTAAAATTAAGGCCAATTACATTAAATTGCTACCTAGCATACGAAAGAATCCCTTAATCGATACCCATCATGAAATTTTGTGATTACGGCGCGGTGGCCATATTGGATTGCAAAATTATCACGTGACTCGTACTCAGCATAGCAAAAAACTCCTTAAACGATACCCATCATGAAATTTTGTGATTACGGCGCGGCGGCCATATTGGATTGCAGAATTATCACGTAGTTCGTACTCAGCATACCAAAAAACCCCTTAAACTATACCCATCATGAAATTTTGTGATTACGGCGCGGCGGCCATATTGGATTGCAAAATTATCACGTGATTCGTACTCAGCATACTAAAAAACCCCTTAAACGATACCCATCATGAAATTTTGTGATTACGGCGTGGCGGCCATTTTGAATTGCAAAATTATCATGTAATTCGTACTCAGCATACCAAAAAACCCCATAAACTATACCCATCTTGAAATTTTGTGATTACGGCGCGGCGGCCATATTGGATTGCAAAATTATCACGTGATTCGTACTCAGCATAGCAAAAAACCCCTTAAACGATACCCATCATGAATATTTGTGATTACGGAGCGGCGGCCATCTTGTATTGCAAAATTAGTACGTGATTCGTACTCAGCATACCAAAAAACCCCTTAAACGATACCCATCATGAAATTTTGTGATTACGGCGCGGCGGCCATATTGGATTGTAAAATTATCACGTGATTCGTACTCAGCATACGAAAAAACCCCTTAAACGATACCCATCATGAAATTTTGTGATTACGGCGTGGCGGCCATTTTGAATTGCAAAATTATCACGTGATTCGTACTCAGCATAGCAAAAAACCCCTTAAACGATACCCATCATGAAATTTTGTGATTACGGCGCGGCGGCCATCTTGTATTGCAAAATTAGTACGCGATTCGTACTCAGGATACCAAAAAACCCCTTAAACGATACCCATCATGAAATTTTGTGATTACCGCGCGGCGGCCATATTGGATTGCAAAATTATTACGTACTTCGTACTCAGCATACCAAAAAACCCCTTAAACGATACCCATCATGAAATTTTGTGATTACGGCGTGGCCGCCATGTTGGATTGCGAAATTATCATGTCATTCGTAGACATTTTACTGCATTAGGTAGCTGGTTACCATGTCGTGAAAACACTTAAAAAGTAAAAGATCACCACATTTTTACCATGAGTCGCGTATGTATTTGTAACGGTTAATCTAATTACATTTTGCCCATTACTGATATTCTTATACTGTGGCGCGATTTCAACGTAATTTGGCATAATAATTACGAAATAGTTGCGAAAAAAACTGACACAGGTCCTGCCTCCACAAGCGCCAGGGCGAGACTGATCGGCCGTCAGCGGCGCAATTCTATTGCGTTTGGTAGATATTCGTACATGATAACTTTGTAAATAGTTGTTTATAGAAAAACGCTCGGAAAATGTGTATAAAAACTTAATAGCTTTAATTGAGTGCAAAAAAAATATATAAAATATTAATAGTTTAGCCACAGTTTTGAAAAAACTTTTCTGAGAGAGTCAACTTTGGGATTTTTTTCTATCTAGTGAAATTTATTGGATCGTGTAACGGGCTCGGAATATGTTTAGCTTATATCCTTAAGGCGAAGTGCAATTGTGTCTCAAGCGATTCGGAGGGGGTGAAGCAGACGCAAGATGTTCGGGACGCTCCGTGCGTCGGAAACGTTTTCGCGCGTTAACCCGTTCACTACGCAATTGAAATCATTGACAGAAGTACTACCCGTTCGCTCTAACTTTGCCGCTGGCGTAGAGGCGTATACCCGATTTGTTAATTAGACGAAGTAAATTGATAGTAGCTAATGTCACTTCGTCATAGAAAATACGCAACATTGTATGAAGAAGTGACATTAGTTGCTGTCAATTTACTTCGTCTTATTAAAAATTCGACTTTAGTATGGAGCCAAGCGGCAAAGTTAGAGCGAACGAGCAGTACAAGTTTATATAACAATTTTTTTCGCCCTGTTTAGATAAACCTCTTTAGATCTTCTACTCGTGAGCAACTACGTAATTGATTTTGATGCAATTTTTATCACTAACATGTAATGAAATTCATTTTCATAATAAGAGTAGAACATAATATATTTAAGAAGTACTTTAATTTATTTTTTTACCTGTGACGATTTTTGGCAGGTTTATTGAAAAAGTAAGAATCTACTGCCCCTATCATTTGTTTATATTTTTTGGTACTTCCTTAAAAGGAAAAAGGAAGGTTCTGTACAAAAAAAGACTGAAAAATATACCTGTATGGGAGCCTTCCTTAATTTTTTTTTCTGTTCTTAGGATTCGTAAATTTCAAATGCCTAGCTATTGCAGTGGTGCATAAGATGACAGATAGATAGTCTCAGTAATAGGGTCGCGTTATTACAGGTTATGTATACTGTTGGAACTTGGTGGAACCTGCAGCGCTTATTGAATAACCACCACTTGTACTGTTTTACAGCATTTATTTACTCAACACCTGACCGCTTTTGCTTCTTAGCATTTTCAAAAGGCAATACTTTCTCCTCGTTCCATTTTTAGCCTTTGGATACGGAACTGTAAAACGGCCGAGGTTCAAGTTGGACTGGCACACTGATGAGGATTTCGTAACAAAAAAAAACGCCAGAAGATTACGTTGTATGGGAGTAACCTTATTTTTTTCTTTATCTAGTGTTATTATAGTTGTTACAGCGGTAGCAGAAATACATCTTTGAAATGTATTACTGCCTAGTTCATGAGATACAGATGAACAAACGGACTTCGAAGTCTCAGTAATAGGGTCCCGTTTGGCTAAGAAAACGAAGAATATACAAAAACGGATATTGCTATTTGCATATATGCAAGGGTGTAAAGGAATAAATTACGATACTAGTTATTTAAACTAGACTAGGCATTAGTCCTGTCCAAATGATTACCATTTCCTAAATTAAACATTCTACGTTTCACTTCGCATATCTATTGCCCGCAGCTTCAGCTGTGTAGAATTCTGTTCGCGTTCCCTACTACCATTGGGTCATATCCAGGGATAAAATAGCCTTTATGCTATTTTCTAAATTATCTTACTTCTTACTTAATATTATAAATGCGAAAGTTTGTGAGTGTAGATGTTTGTTACTCTTTCACGCTCTAACGGCTAAACGGATCTAGTAGATCTGAAATTTAGTACAGGGGTAGATATAGGCCTAGAATAACACATAGGCCACTTTTTATCCCGGCAATCAGTTCCCACGGAAAGCGGAAACGGGAACAAAACTAGACGCGGGCAGAGCTGCGGGCGTCAGCTAGTGTATAATATGTCCAGGAATACATTGCAGTCTGGAAAAGCATAAAATAATTATAATAGGCCACCAATTACAGCCAGATCTGCTCAACCGTTGGAACGTGATTTTGTCACTAACATCTTCACAGACTTTCATATATCATAATTAAATAATTCGTAAGTCATATTAAATCATCAGGCCTTTTCAGTAACATATATTCACAAAATCATCTTCTAGCGCTTAACATATAGGTACCACTATCCATTGAACATTATATTACTATTTTACATTATGGTTTAAAAACAAAGTTAGGGTTGTATTGACTGTATCGGGTTGTATGTAAGCTGTTTATTTTCAGTTCACTGTTAGTTAAAATTCAAACTGAGGTGACGTAAGGCCTCGAACCGTTTTGGCGCAGCGAAGAACCATAGCGTCCTTGGCTGCCTTCTGAAGAGCTCTTCAACCTGATCCCACCCTCTTCTTTCCGATCCCGAACAACACGTGCCGGGCAAAGATGACACTCACACACAGTGGAGAGAATCTTCGCCAGAACTGAACGTTTCAAAAGATCGTTCCTCTGTCAAACTATAAAAACATGGAACGACCTGCCCGCACACGTGTTTCCCTCATCTTACAATCCCGGGTTCTTCAAGAGGAGCGTGAAGAGGCACATCACAGGGCCGCCAACTTGAGGACCACTGTCAGAAGTGGCCCCCAATCGCTAGATGCGCTATGGCTTTCCATCAGGCTGGTGGCGACGTCAATTTGGCGAACTAAATATAAAAAAAAAGAAACTCATACTTACAACTTCAAATTCAATACCTACCTACATCAACTACGACGTACGAGTAGTAAAGTAAGACTACGAGAATATCAACAATACGCAATACGTGCCTTGAAAGCTGTTATTTTGGATAGAAGAATACCAATTTTTTGAGTTTAATTTATTATATACTCAATTAAGATTTATTCCTACTGTTATATTGTAAATTTAGGAGAATTGGCCCACTGATTTATCAGTTATTAGTATTATACTCGTTATGACATTGATTTTACTTAAATATTAATTTAAATAATGTACATGTTATACGCTCGGTCAGGGCGTCACATACATGAGCGCATTTATAGGTGAATCTTCTGGACTTATCTATTATGTGGCATTAGGCAAACTTTGTATTGGAAAGTATGAAAACGTTACTATAACTTATAAATACACCAAAGAAACTTCCCCAAACAGATGCGATATTTTTACGCTCTTGAGCTTAAGCCTTGAATACTTCCTTTTTTGGTTTTTTTTATTACCTATTTTCGTTACTACGGCAGCGAATTACGTCAGCGGGCGTGACAAAGTTGTATACGGGTGTCCTCAACGAAGCCTGTCGGCTGACTGATCGGGCTCTGTGAGGTGGCTGATAGCGGAAAAATGCACTCCCGCTCAACAAAACGTTTTTTTTTATTAAAACAATATGTTTTTAATTAATAAATAACTGCATAGGACCTCGAGGTAACTTATTAGGGACATGGAAATAAAAAATTAGTTTGGTACATTATATAACTACTGAATGAAATTGATTATAGTCAAGGCGGTCACAGGTAAATTTACAGATTCGAGGGAACTTTGGGATTATTTTCTATCGAGCCGAATTTACTCAATCGTGTTTTGGAGAGCTGACATCCCTAGTCAATATACTTAATAATAATTATCCATTTAAAAAATTGTGAAATCTTTGTTAACACCGTTGCAAAATTGGTTCGAAATATGTCAAAATTATGTATTTTGAGTCCCACTTCACCTTAACTATTATATATATATTTATCAGAATTATAAACCCTTTACTTTTTGAGTAGGATTGTTTCAAAAAACTCAAAATCTGACCCACGCGGCCTTAAAACTAGAGGACGTCAAGCGGGTTCATCTGCGTAGCTCCTGTTCCCGTGGGAATACTGGAATAAAATATAACCTATGTTCACCGGGAAGAGTGAAACTCTAACTTCCCAACAGTAAAAAAAAATTCAAATCGGCCCAGTAGTTTCGGAGCCTATTCGATGCAAACAATCAAATCTTCCCTCTTTATTATAATTCTAGAGGACGTCACGCGGTTTAACCCGCGTAGTTCCCGTGGGAATACAATATGTTTTCTTCCATAAGAACCTTCTCCTGACAATACCTTACACAACAAAAAAAGAATTAGTGAAATCGGTCTACCCGTTCTGAAGTTATGCGCTTACCAACACATTTTGCGATTCATTTTTATATATAAGATTAGCTAAGAATACCTACTTAACATATCTCTGAAGATTAGTATAGATTATTGTCATTTTGAGTACCTATTTTTTATTAAAATGGTGGTGGAATTTTAAACAAACATATTCGACAATGCCTAGAATATAGAACAAACTGTTTGTTTAATATTCTAAGGTAGCACGTGATATTAGTGTAAAAAATAAACTGTGGTACTCACGGCTAAATGTATACATCTTGATATTCTTCTTTCTTCTACAGCAATTTAACTTGTCAAAGATTTATTTAAATAATAATTAATATTAAGTATTAAACTATAGGTAGATTCTCATTGTTTTAATACTTGGCGTTATAATTTTGTTAAAAAATTCACGTGTTATTGGAATATATAGTTTTGGTACTTGATGCACTGTTCACATACCTGGAACAAAAAAAGAGATTGTTAGAATTTATAAAATCAACTAGCCACCGTCCCCGGCTTCCCATGGGTGTAAATGTACAGCTTGGCATAAAAATTCTATAAACCAAAATTAAATATGTTGAAAAATTGACAAACACGTCATTTTTATGTCAGATAATACATTAAAAGAAATGCCTCAATGGTCATCCATTTCTCGATAGACCTTACTTACTATTCTCCGTTTCTCACTAGCTCACTCAATGAACTTTGTACCGCCTCAAAATCATTAGTAGGTAATTAAGAGTCCATATGACGCCAAATAGACTATTACTTTGATCTAGATCTCAGGACTCGCGAGGTCCTATGAATTAAAATTTGAACACAGACAACTTCAGTTCATGAACTAAAAACGCTCTAGGCTCGAAACACGATTACTGATTAAATCCTCGATAGATTTTTGTGTTGAAAATACCTCGATTTCGTGAAATTTTAAGCTAGATCTAGTATGTTCTATGTTGTTTTTATAATATAAAATATTTATAAGAAAGACAATAGTAAAATCTTTATTTGCACTATAGCATTTTTTCATATTCGTTACAGTTTTTTTTATAATTAATTTTTTTCGTTAAAAGCGCACAAAAACCGATCGCGTATATATCTTCTATCTTCTTCTAACAATTTGGCGTCTGGTAGGCTCTTAATTAGAGATCCTTTTAAACCTTCCCTGACACAACGTTTTAACTAAACTCAGCCAAATCACTCTAGCAATTATCGAATTTTAGAAGACAATCGAACAGTAATATATTTTTACGTTCTAGATATAGGTAGATATGAAGTCAGGAGAGCTTCTTATGTTCCAATTGCATTTCAATGGCAATAGCAATTCTTTAATCGGTTGTTATGGATGATTTTTTATGCAGGCGCTTACTTGTTCTCACTCAGGACAAGATTAGTTTGCGAAGAATGCGATAATCTTTTATCAAATCAGTTTATAACAGTCCACTGTTGACGTAGTCTTCGCCCAATAATTTTCCATTGAAAGGGTGTTTTGCTTTATTATACCACACTGCACGCCACCCTGCCAGAAGCGTTAATAACAGTATTTTGTTACAAGTTTTCCATTCCTTCATCGTCTTCTTACCTCGTCCTTTTATCACAAATGATTCGTCTTCAATTCTATCACCTACACTTAAACACGTTATGTTTGTACAGAGCTTGAATGTGTGTGTGACCACTAAGGCTAAGCAATTCGTTTTCTCAAAATACCCTCCAACTATAATGATAGCTGTGGCGGGTGTGGGGAAGCTTGCTCTGTGGGAGGCAGGGAGTTGCCTATCTGTATGTAATACTACTATATTATCTTTGCTTCTGTTATCGTTTGAAGGCCAGACTGGCTTAGGCCCTGAAGCCCTTGGGTTTCGGTGGCCAAAATTGCACCATATTTCCATCATGTTTGGAACTTAGAATTATTTCTCGATTTGAAATAGATTACTTGCCGGGCAGGAAGTATTTACAATAGCAGCAAAACTTAAATTAACAAAATAATTTCCAAATTAAATATTGTAAAACACCTCTTTTGGTAGTCGGTTGAAAGATTTATTATGTATTTATTTCGTTTAACTTATGAACGACGCATGTTATAATCAACATTATATTAATATTAGCTTAAAAGATTAATTTAATCTATTCCACGTATTGTCATATTTTAACCACTTGTATATTCAACAAGTTATTTTTTTTGTAATTCAACAATTATAAAAACTAGCCAAGTGCAAGTTGAACTCGTGTACAAAGGGTTCCGTACCCAAAAATGGTGAAATATCACGTTTGTTGTATGTTAGCCTCCCTTAATGTCCCCACTTCTTCTAATTATCAGTAATTATAAGATATTTTTTGTTATAGCGGCAAAAGAAATAAAAAATTTGTTAAAAAAATTCAGACTTCTAGCTATCATGTTTCCTGAAGGTCCCGTTTTTACACGTTGGATACGGAACCCCAAAAACTAATCAAGCATACATCGGGTCAAGAATTTGTTCCGCAACTTTAGGCCAAAAATCATAAAAATATAAAAAAAAAATATTTAATTTTTAATTTTATTGCATAGAGAAACTCTGGGTATAAAAAAAATATGCTATTGGCGTTTTTATTCGTTCTTGTTCTCGTAGGTAACTAATTAACTATCTCAAAAATAACTAGCTTAACATTGACTATTGTGTAAACACAACATCGTGTGAAAATCTCCTGTAAATTCTGGTAGACCCGGAAGAGCCGTTGTACCTATGTCGAGTCCCGTTACGTCGAGTCTCCGCTACGTAGAGTCATTCCTTGGGTCGCGTCGTCGTCGCACTATGGACAAAAAAGGCCTGTTTGAGATCAAAAATCAATAACTTCTTTAATTCTTAAGATAAAAGCTTGAATTTTTTTTCAGTTGTATAGTATTAAATAAAGCTTTTAATGAAATACGTTTTGTACAGTTTAGTGTAGTACTAGTGTCAATAAAAAATAATAATGATGAAAATCTTAAAAATAATACAATTAATGGCATATTTTTATGTATTGTATTAATATTAAGTGTATGAATAGATACTAATACATATTATTTTTCGAAATATAAGCTTATAAAAGGGAAAACTATAGAAAAATAACATGAACTAGTGTTAGCTCTCGGTTTTACTTGCATTTCATTTTAGGAGTCAGGAATAACTTTAAGCAAAGAAAGTTCACTATTTGACTTTAAAATTGGGATAACCATGATTTGTATCTTGTATATCGGTCATAGCATAGGTATTATGTTTCTTAATTTATGGTGTCAATCATTCTACAGGATGATAAAGTTTGTAGCAATTCCTCGAAAATAGTATACATTGCGATCTACATTTTGACTATTTATTTAAAAATACTCTTTTGGTGTCTTATACCATTTGAAAGGCTGTTTATTACGGATTTGGAAATAGTAGATTTCATTTTATTTCATGATTAGATATTGGTGCTATAAACAATACGTAAGTTGCAGGATAATATTGCACTTTATAAATTTTGCCCAGAGTTTTAACATTTAGCTACACTTGCCTAAGTTGTAAATTTAGCATTATTTCGTTGAGTAATTACATATTATTAAAATATCAAAAAATCTGCTGACCATATTTGCCCATTGAGCAGTAATTAAGGAAAATGTGACAGCAGATGCCGTAAAATACAGTCTATTTTCGACGCGCTTAATTCCAATCTATATAGGTTAAACACTGAAGCAGGTCTTGACTCCATTCTATAATTTTAGCTATTTTATGATTAAGTAAACTTTGTACCGAACATTATTTTATAGGTATAGTACCTACGTATTAATAATTTCATCGAAGAAGCTGGTTCAGGAAACAGATTCTTCAGATAGTACTAGAATAGTAACTTACAGTTCCTATTATAGATCGAAATTCTCAGGTAGGTATAATAATAAATAAATACTGTGTTTTGATAGGCTTTAAGTGTAAATAAATACCTACTTAAAGCTACTTCGGTGGGTAATCTTTTAAATACCTATCAAGTGAGTTGAAAGTCGCATTAATTTTTTTCGCATCTGCTGTCACAATAATTTCCTTCATTACTGCTAAACGGGAAAATTTGGGCAGCAAATTCTATAATATATTATTTATATGTATCTAGTGAACGTAACAAGACTAAATTCACAATGAAGGCATTAGTAGGTAACTGTTAAAAGTTTTGACTAAAATTTAATGCTAATATTTTCTCACAATTTTCGTAAATTTCAAATGCACTAATTTAAGTAAACAAATTTTAATAAAAACTTCTACTTCTAAATCTGTAATAATCATTCTTTTAAATGGTATATAACATAAGTAGGGTTATCTTTGGAAAAATAGTCAAGAGCATCTTCCCTTTAAAGATAGGAATAAGCGCTGCGAAATTTGCCTTCATTTTTTCACATCTGTCGTCATATATTCCTTCATAACATCTCAATGGGCAAATATGGGCAGATGATTTTTTGATATATTAATAATAATTATGTAACTAATGAACGAAACAATACTAAATTCATGACGTAGGCAAGCGTAGCTAACTGTTAAAACTCGAGACGAAATTAATAAAGTGCAATATTTTCCCGCAATTTACTTATTATTTTATAGCATCAATATTTATATATGAAATAAAATAAAACCCACTATTTACATATCTGTAATAAACAGCCTCTCGAATGGTATATAACATCAGAAGAGTGTTTTTGAATGAATAGTCAAAATTAAACTCGTAATGTATACGACTTTCTAGGTATTATCAACAGACATTCGTAAGTGCCGGACATAATGATGTTTTATTCAATATTTTATAAAATAAGGGATTAAAAATGTCTTGAATATGAAAGATTGACTCTTAACCTAAACAATAAAATAAAAATTATGTGTTAACTTCATCACTTCAAAAAAGTATTTTTGATCAGCTCTTGTTCTACCATAATCCACAGTGCGTCGGTGCAAAAAGCGTAGTTGCCTCTACGTCAAGCCGCCGCTACGTCGATTCGACGGCGACGTAGCGGCAATTCGACGTAAAGGCTACTACAATATATTATATTATTATCTGTGCTACTACGCTTAATTGCACCGACCGCGACGCGACCGAGACCTAAGGAACGACCCAACGTAGCGCAGACTCGTCGCAACGGGACTCGACATAGTGGCACTAAACCCTTCTAGTTGACTTGAAAAGTATACCGTATCCAGTTCCGGTAACTGTTTTGGAGCTACATTCGTAACAAACAAATGGATGCTTATTCAATGAAATAATGTAACTTTTTTGCTGTGTTATCCAATGATGTTTCTAAAGTATCAACTTGAGTTCATCCATTTTGTTAGACTAAATATCAAAACAATAAGGTTTTGTTATACAGACCCCTAAAATTGCATTGCATGAACAGTTATAAAAATACTAAGACAGATTAGGTTTCTTTAGGTACTCTTGCGGTATATAAACCGCAAGGCCTCGGGTTAAGAAATGGTAATTATTATGACTCAGCATCAATACCACATGGTGGAGATGTTGTTGATTGCTAATAGGTAGGTAGGTAGGTATGGGGTTTTTCCAAGAACTTTTCTAGATTGTCTCACTTGGTCTAAAGTTCGACTTTTTATTAGATGCAGTAAACTGACGTTACAAAATGTCATTCCGTAACGAAATTCAACCATTTTCGTTACGTAATGACATTTTGAAACGTCAGTTTACTGCATCTAATAAAAAGTTCAAGTATAGTAAGAAGTTAGAGTACCTGGCTATGAAATTGGGGGTCGTGAGTTTAATTCCAGCTTGTAATGGCTGAAACTACAAGTACAGGAGAAAAAACTGTGGAATTGTAAAAGTATTGCCTTTATTTATTTTTCGTAGCTGCGTAGGCAGAAACTTTGCTTCCCAAGGTCTATAATATCTCCTGAATCAGTTTTCAATTCGCCTATACCGCAATGCCTGAAGATAAAAGTCTACAACCAGTGCGTTCTACCTGTTATAACATACGGTGCCGAGACGTGGACACTTACAGTGAGGGTGGTCAATGCTCTAAAGGTTGCGCAGCGGGCTATGGAAAGGGCTTTGCTTGGGGTGTCTCTGAGGGATAGACTCCGAAATGAGACTATGCGGCAGAGAACTAAAGTGGTCGACATAGCTCGCAGAATAAGCACATTGAAGTGGCAGTGGGCCGGCCATATCTGCAGAAGAACCGACGGCCGATGGAGCAAACGCTCTAAAGTGGAGACCGCGACTCGGCAAACGTGGGGTAGGACGTCCACCCGCTATATGGACCGACGACCTGGTAAAGGTCGCAGGCTGAGACTGGATGCGTAAGGCGCAGGACCGTGGATTGTGGCGTAAATTTGGAGAGGCCTACGTCCAGCAGTGGACTGCGATAGGCTGTTTTGATTGATTGATGAGATAATATCAGTAGTATGAAAGCAAACAGACTTTTTTCGCATTTTTATATTAGTAGACAATTAGACATAAACGAGATCAGTCGTATATAAGCACACAAAATATAACTACCGATTATATGTGATTTTATTATTTTATCAGTTGAGTTCCTAACCGCCATGAGTACACACCAAAAACTAGCTATTGCGTTATACTTACTTATAATTTTTTTTTTCATGATTTTCAGTGACGGGTAGACTGAAATTATATCTGTCTAGGGGTAATGTTCTCCCTAATACAAATTAATCAAGCCCAAACACAAGATAACTGCTGTTAATCGTTAAGGAATTCCCTCGATTCGAGGGAGATTCTTCGATTTCTTCAGGATCCCAGCATCCGATTCTGACTTCCTGTATATGGGACCACATGGGAAGCACCAGCTTTCAAACAAAAAAAGAATTTTCAAAATCGGTTAACTCCTTCTAGCGATTTGCCGGTAACAAACATAAAAAAAAAATACAGACGAATTGAAAACCTCCTCCTTTTTTGGAAGTCGGTTAAAAAAACGGCCAAGTCTAAGGCCTACGGGACTTGCGCGCGAAAAAACCATGCGCCGAAAATCCGCACCGTGAGTTCTAATGCCCGCCTTCCACTGCGAGCGAGTCGGACCCATTACGGACTCCGCTATACTCGTACTGCTCGTTCGCTCTAACTTTGCCGCTCGGCTCCATACTAAAGTCGAATTTTTAATTAGACGAAGTAAATTGACAGCAACGAATGTCACTTCTTCATATAATGTTGAGTATTTTCTATGACGAAGTGACATTAGCTACTGTCAATTTACTTCGTCTAATTAACAATTCGGGTATACGCCTCTACGCCAGCGGCAAAGTTAGAGCGAACGGGTAGTAACGACGATTTTCATACATGTCCTTCCACCAAAGCGGACATGACTTGTATCGAAAATTATCGTTACGAGTATAGCGGAGTTCGTAATGGGTCCGACTCGCTCGCAGTGGAAGGCGGGCATAAGTCTTAGCTGGTTAGCTGGTAGAAGTTCCGCATAGCGTCCATGAGGGATTTCAACACGTTTATGTAGATATATATCCGTAGTAAAACAGACAATATGGAAGCATTTTTACGCACGTGTGTCAAAACCGGATTAGGTATATATTTTTATTTAATTATCATCGTTTAGTTTCGATCGATTTTATTAATTCAAAGCGTATTATATATTTTTATTATACATTCGGCTTTTATGAAGGTATTAATTAAGAAACCTCATTAAAGGTTATGATTGTAAAAAAATATTAATTTGGTCAAACGCTATGGGCTCACATTATAAATTCTTGTGTAACAGGATCAACAAGGGTATTTAATTGTTTGGTTTTTAATTAGGGTTCCGGACCTAAATGTTGAAAACGGGAACCTTTCTATACATACAAATAAATAAAATTGGAGTGTCTGTTCGTAATATTAAAATAACCGCTTTCTACTACATGCATATGAATGTATATACGGTACACATACCAAATATATATTTTAAAATTTTTTGTCTGTCTGTCTGTCTGTTTGTTACGGCTAATCTCTGGAACGGCTGGACCGATTTGGGCGGGACTTTTACTGGCAGATAGCTTATGTAATAAGGAGTAACTTAGGCTACTTTAATCCCGGGAATAAGTTCCCACGGGAAGCGGGAACGGGAACAAATTTGACGCGGGTGAAGCTTCGGGCATCAGCTTAGTAGAGTATATAGGATTCCCGTTTATACCATTTAGGTACGGGAAAAGTGAAGGGCGACTTCCAGACCTAGCCGTCACAAAAAACGTAGGTACAACGATGAAGGCATTCTGCGAATAAGCCCTCTGCAATAGTCCTTAAATGCTGTGTTCCGATTCACACCTATATCGCTCTTTTTTTCTTTTTTTTTAACGTAAGGGAGTATCCTGCATGAATGCTATGCCGTACTCCTACCGACTAAAAAACCTCACGTATCCTGCTTTAACAGCCTACGTTTGGGAGCCCCGGGTAAGTCCTCGGAAGGATACCCCAGGACACACCAATATCGCTGATAGTGCTTGTCTCACATGGGTTCTGAATCCCGTGAAACCCGTTCTCTAATAAACGCAAAATTTAAAATAGTCTATACTAATATTATAAAGAGGAAAGATTTGTTTGTTTGTTTGCATCGAATAGTCTCCGGAACTACTAGACCGATTTAAAAAATTCTTTCACTGTTGGGAAGCTACACTCTTTGCGGTGTACATAGGCTAAATTTTATTCCCGTATTCCCACGGGAACGGGAACTACGCGGGTGAAACCGCGTGACGTCCGCTAGTCTATACTAATCTATACTAATACATATTATTATAAAGAGGAAAGATTTGTTTTTTGTTTCTTTGTTTTTTTGTTTGTTTGTTTGCATCGAATAGGCTCCGGAACTACTGGACCGATTTGAAAAATTCTTTCACTGTTGGGAAGCTACACTCTTTGCGGTAAACATAGGTTATATTTTATTCCCGTATTCCCACGGGAACAGGAACTATGCGGGTGAGACCGCGTGACGTCCGCTAGTTACCAATAAATTTGTAACCTCAGATGGGCAACTATTTGAGTATAGCTGGTCCAAGTTGATCGTGCGAAGCATGGCTCTATACGGAGCTCCTGTATGGGCGGAAACCCTGACGACCAGCAATGTGGCTAGATTGATGAGCCCGCGAGAGCGCGATCACTGTTCAGATGGCGCAAGGGCCCAGCGGACGAGTGGCTGGAGAGGAGACACGGTGCTCTCTCCTACCGGTTGACACAGATGATTGCCGGGCACGGTAGCTTCGGTAGGTATCTGTGGAGAAAACACCGGGAAACCACGGCCGAGTGTCAGCACTGCGTCCTCGCAGCGATGACACGGCGCGGCGCTCCACACGCTGGTGGAGTGCACGGCGTGGGCACAACAGCGCCAGGTCCTCGTAGTGGGTCTGGACGTGGACACTCTCTCGTTCGAGACCATGGTGCGAGCGATGTTCTCCAGCGGGAGTAAGTGGGACTGCGCCGCGTCCTTTTGCGAGCAGGTCATGCTCGTGAAGGAGGCGGCGGGACGGGTACGGGAGAGAACTCTCCCACCCGAGTTCCGCAGTCGGCGGCCTGGGCGCCGCCGACGTGTCTTCGCCGAGGACTATCGGCCACCATGACCGGGGGCCTGAGGACGGTGAGAGGGCGGCTCACCGTTCTTACAGAAGCAGGCCCATGACGGCAGCGTGACGTGAGCAATTCACGCACGCTCCCCCTTAGAATCGGGATCACACCCGAAACCCCCCAGAGACGCGGGATAGCACCCGAACCACCCCCTGGGCGAGGCCGCAGTGGCGGCCGTGGGTCTTCCCCGGGGCTCCCAACCACAGGCTGTTGGGCGTGACGTGAGGTTTTTTAGTCAGTAGGAGTCCGGCATAACATTCATGAGGATTTTCCCTCACGTTAAACAAAAAAAAAAAAAAAAGCTGGTCCAAGTTTGAGTATAGCGGCCATAGACTCTTCAGTACGTCTTTCTGTCAACTGGCTGAATTTCATGAACTGTAAAGGCTAGACAGTTTATATTTTCACAGATGATGTATTTTTATTGCCTGTACAACAAGAACAAATACTGAAAATATAATAAAATGAATATTTAAAAGGGGCTTGCACACGACAAATGCGATGTATTTGGCAATTATGCCCGTTATAATAACAGGTAGACGCTTGAAATATTCATAGAATTTCAGTAACATTCATTTTGAAAATAAATAAGTAGGCACCTACTCAATGAAATTAAAATTCTTAGATATAACAGTTTTTTGCTCGATATACTTAGTACGAAATCCATCGTGCATGATGCCGACTCGCTCTTGACCGGTTTTTAGATTAATTGTATGCCTGCTGATGAAATTTTCAATTTCAAGCCGCTCGCGCCTAAAAGACCTTCAACTTGACTTGACCGCAGAATTGTATAATTTGTGGATATGCCCTGGTTAAAAGTTTTTTTTTTACGTGATGGAAAATCCTCATGGATGTTATGCCGGACTCCTATCGACTAAAAAACCTCACGTAACGCCCAACAGCCTATGGTTGCGAGCCCCAGGTAAGCCCTCGGAAGGATGTCCCAGGACTCCCAACAGACCTACGGCCGCCTCTGCGGCCTCGCCCAGGGGGCTGGTTGTAGATTTTTTTAAAATGTTTAGCTCGCCAAATTGACGTCGCTAACCTGATGGAAATCCGTGGCATATCTAGCTATTGGGAACCACTCTCACATCCATAATACTTCTGACAGTGGTCCTCAAGTTGGCGGCCCCGTGATGTGCCTTTTCACGCTCCTCTTAAAGAACCCGGGATTGTAAGATGAGGGAAACACGTGTGCGGGCAGGTCGTTCCAGGATTTTATAGTTCGACAGAGGAATGATCTTTTGAAACTGAGCGTCTGGCGAAGATTCTCTCTACTGTGTATGAGTGTATTTTAGAACAGACATACAAACATACATATTAGTCACGCCTTTATCCCTGAAGGGGTAGGCAGAGGCATATTATATGCCCACGTTTCACCTTTTTAGAATTTGTCTCACGTAATAGGTGGTGAGCCGTATTGCCGTGTTAAGATGGACAGGCGCAGGTTGTGACTGCCCGCTGTTGAAATTTTTCAAGCCGTCTAAAAAGGCCTTCAACTTGGCTTAACGACTGCCATTTTTCTAGCAACCGGGACCAACGGCTTAGCGTGCCTTCCGAAGCACGTTTTTTCATTGGGTATGTGGTTATTTTCCACATTTCACCTTATAGTTTTATGTCCCATGTAAAAGGTAGCGAGCCTATTGCTATGTTGAAATGGACAGGAGCAGGTCGCCGCGCCCCCAGTTGAAATTTCAAGCCGCTCATTGGGCCTTAAACTTGACTTAACGATTGTCAGTTTACTGCCAACCGGGTTTCATTTCGAGTTTTCCTTCCCTACGCAATGGATCTTTTGGCGAAAGTGTTCCCTTGGTCGCCTCTTACGACATTCTTGGGATGTATTGGGGTGGCGACATTTTGTACTCTTACCCGTCGCACACGGGGCCACATGGAATTTCAGATGCAACTATTTTCTGCCAGCGCGTTCTACAAATTGCAGTCTGCAATTATTCAAGCGTACTTTATTTTATTTTATTTTTTGGTTTTACAGAAAGCTCGAAATTACTCGTAGGAAACCATATTTATTACACGCTATATTATTCTTTTGAAGATTTATACCGAAATTTTGTGCACCGTTTAATGTAAAGTAAAATAAAAATGATAAATAACGTTATAATATAGTAACGGCTAAAAGCACAATAACTTTATAAGTTTGGGGAATTGTCTAATTTAATATTTAACGAACCATTACGCTTACAAGCCTTGATTCTGATAAAATTTGGTACAGTTATAAAGTAGTCTATACTAATATACTAATAATAATATTATAAAGAAGTAAAGTTTGTGTGCTTGTCAAATTGTAAGGGGTAATCTCGGGATCTACAGAACCGATTTCAAAAATTCTTTCACCAATAGAAAGCCACGTTATTGTGGAGTGTGAGTGTCATAGGCTATATAGCATCACGCTACAACGACTAGGAGCGGAGCTGTAATAGTAAATGTTTCGAAAACGGGGGAAAAGTTATTCCTTTTGAGAGCTTCGTTGCGTGTGCTGCGTAAATATTTATAGTTATGTAAAAAATATGTGCTACAAAATTGTTTCTCTTAAAAAAGGTTCTAAAAATATTAACGACGAGACGCTACGGGAGTAAACGCAACGCGACGGGAGTAAATGCGACGGGAAAAGGTAATACTCTCTCTTATGTGGCGCAAACGAAGTTGCGCGGGTCAGCTAGTATATTATGAAGCTGTATGTATGTATAAAGTAGAGCTTAGCTTGGGAAAAGACATTATTATACTTTTTATCCCTGAAACAAGTTCCTGTTGAAAACCTTACAGGATAATGGTATTCCTGTAAGTTTTCCAACAGGAACTGCTTGGGCGGCATTGCGAGTTTTAGGTATCATAGTATAATATCAGTGCTTTTAATAAACATAATATAAATAGGTAAGTAAACGATGAATAAACAGATGATTTGAAGTCACAAAGGTTAAATGTAAGTCGCTATTGGTTACTTGCAATTTGTTGTTTTGTAAACTTTTATATTGTAAGTAAGTAATTTCAATAGCTTTGCGCAAAAATGTAAACAAACACATTTGATCCTATATAACCATAGTTACTTGCAGTTGAGTATTCAACCTGATTATATTCCAGTATTCAGGAGACATGCAGTGTTCTTACAATCATTTCGACACCAAATAACTTCTTTGTGATAGTTTATTTTCATTTAAAATACCTACTCAGGAGAGGCGAGGCTCTAGCAGTGAGCCTCGACATTTCTAAAGCCTTTGACCGGGTCTGGCACCGTGGTCTTCTTAATAAATTGCCCTCCTACGGACTGACCGAAAGATTATGCGGATGGGTGTCCAGTTTTTTGGCCGGTAGAAGCATCAGGGCTGTTGTCGACGGCAGCTGTTCTGACTGCATGGCCATTAACGCTGGAGTACCGCAAGGCTCAGTGTTGTCCCCTACTCTGTTTCTGCTGCATATCAATGACATGTTGTCTATTGACGGCATTCATTGTTATGCAGACGACAGTACGGGGGACACTTGTTACACAGGCCGCCCCGGTATCTCTCGGGACGCAGTGGAAGAAAGTCGTGAACAGCTTGTATCTGAAATCGAGGCTACTCTTACTAGAGTGTCCGATTGGGGTAGACAAAATCTTGTCCAGTTCAACCCCTCCAAGACACAGGCGTGTTTCTTTACCGCTAAGAAAGCCCCAATTACTGTAGCGCCACAATTCCAGGGCACATCTCTTTCCATCTCCAAAAGTATAGGGATCCTTGGTGTTGACATCTCAAGTGACGTTCAGTTCCGCAGTCATTTGGAGGACAAGGCCAAGCTAGCGTCCAAGAAGCTCGGTGTGCTCAACAGGGCGCGGCGGTACTTTACTGCGGCGCAAACACTGCTTCTCTATAAGTCGCAAGTGCGGCCACACATGGAGTACTGCTGTCACCTCTGGGCGGGGGCACCTGAATATCAGCTTCGTCCATTTGACTCGGTGCAGAGGCGAGCTGTGTGAGTTGTCAACGATCCTTTACTGACAGGTGGTGTTGAACCTCTTCGCGACAGGAGAGACTTTGCCTCCTTATGCGTGTTCTACCGCCTTTACAATGGTATCTGCTCTGAGGAATTGTTTGACATGATGCCCACGGCTACGTTCTATCATCGCACCGCTCGCCATAGACTGGGATTTCATCCTCACACCCTACGTCCGGAGCGTTCGAGCACGGTTAGATCCGATAGGGGATTTCTTCCGCGCACGCTTAGGTTGTGGAATGATCTTCCTGCCTCGGTTTTCCCAAACGCCTACAGTATGGGGTTCTTCAAAAGGGGTCTAAGAAGGTTTTTACAGGGTCGGCAGCGCGAGTGTGGCGCCTCTGGTGTTGCAAACGTTCATAGGCTGCGGTGACCACCAGTCCTCCTGGTGGGCCGTATGCTTGTCTGCCACCTTAGTGGTATAAAAAAAAAAAAAAATTCAATGATTTGGCATACTACCTATATTTTTCTACTCATCTGTCTTAGACAACGATTGTCAACAAATGACATGTTTACATTATTGCCAGATCGGGCAGGATTGAACTAATACATATAATTTGTGCTACTAGTGAACGCCTGCGATCCCACCTGTGTGTTAGAAAACTCGTAACTATGCTTTACACGCCTGGACTGAACCGATTTTGATAAAATTGTCACAGATATAGCTTAGAGCCATAGGATCTAAAAGCGCTGACCTCCGACCCAACTCACTCGTATCTTTGAAGCTTCATCTGAACAAAATAGGAGCAGTCAGGTCATAAGACATGGTAATGTATTTAAATTACGTGTCACTTACCGTCCGCGATGGACTCATAAACTACTAGACCTATTTTAATGAAATTTGCACACTATGTGTAGTTTGATCCAACTTGAAAGATAGGATAGTTATTTTTGTGAAAAGCGTACATGGCTACGGCCAAGAATACTGGGTTACAAACAAACCTTGGTCACAGCAAAGCGTGGCCTGGTCCTCTAGTAGACTAAATTAAACTTGGATGAAATCAAGGTCATGTTCAATGAGCACATCACACTGGTAACGATTTACGACAAGGAATAGATATCTACTTGAAGTTGTCCTAACTTGGATTGTTTTCCCTAGCTGGATAGCTTATCCAGCTAGGGAAAACAATTTAGACAAAGGAATTACCAGAGGACTGGATGCAGAAGGCGCAGAACCGTGTGTGATCAAAGATAATGATAGGCAACTCCCTGCCCTTCACTGACCAAGCTTCCCCACCCCCGCCAGTCCCGCCACAGCTGTCATTATAGTTGGCGGGTGTTTTGAGGAAACATTTGCTGAGCCTTATTGGTCACACACACATTCAAGCCCTGTACGAACATAGCGTGTTTTAGTGTAGGTGACAAAATAAAAACGAATTATTTGTATGGAGTTTCCGCCCTGTGGTTGTGACGTGAATTGAGAGAGACCGTACAGAAGTATACTAGAAGATAGATGGCGCTCGCTGCTCCGGCCACGTGGAATGGTGTTCCTGTCCCCACCATTCATGGAAACATTTGTTATGTCAGACTATAATCTACCACTGTTCGTTTCTCTACCAAATAGTTAACAGGGCGGCTTTACGCAGACACGTCTTCGCCCAAAGTATTGGCCTCCATGACTTGGGGTCTAAGGACGGCGAGAGGACTGCTCGCCGTCCTTACAGAAACAGGCCCAAGGTCTCACGTTTCGAGGGTGTAACATGAGAGTTTCGAGCACGCCTCACACCCCCAGAAGCGGAAAAACACACCCTCAAAGAAGCGGGATAGTACCCGAACCCCTAGGTGAGGTTGCGGTGGTAACCAAAATCTGTCGGGAATCCTGGGACATTCTTTCGAGGGCTTACCCGGGGCTCCCGCCCATATTAGATAACATTGAAGTATTTTATGAAGAACTAGCTGATGGCCGCAGCTTCGCCCGCGTAAAATTTGTTCCCGTTCCCGCTTCCCGTATTTTATCCCTTTGGGGGTAGATTTTATCAAAATCCTTTCTTAGCGGATGCCTACGTCATAACATCTACCTGCATGCCAAATTTCAGCCCGATCCGTCCAGTGGTTTGGGCTGTGCGTTGATAGATCACTATGTCAGTCAGCCAGTCACCTTTGAGTTATATCTATATATTTAGATTGTTTGATATGATGCCCACGGCTACTTTCACCGCTCGCCATAGACAGAGTGTTCATCCTCACACTCTACGTCCGGAGCGTTTGAGTAAGGGTAGATCCGGTAGGGGCTTTCTCCCGCGTACGGTTAGATTGTGAAATGATCTCCCTGACTCGGTTTTTCCAAACGCCTACAGTATGGGGTTATTCACAAGGGGTCTTAGCAGGTTTTTACAGGGTCGGCAGCGAGTGTAGCACCTAGCACCGCCAGTCCATCTGGTGGGCCGTTGCTTGTCTGCCAGTGGTATAAAAAAATGTACCAAAGTTAAGCTATTCCTGTTTTCTTTTGGGAGTCCTGGTCTGTTGGGAGCTGGGACATCTTTTCAAGGGCTTACCCGAGGCTCCCAACCGTAGGCATTAGGTAGGAAATATGTGGTTTTTAGTCGGTAGGAGTCCGGCTTAGCATCCATGTAGGATTTTTATCACGTTAAAAAGAATACTGACTTACTTTTAATTATGTGCATTGCAAAAAGCCATAAAAAACCCAAATGCACACCTAAGCTACTTATTATGCAACTTTTTATTGTAATATTTTATTCAAATTCGCACTTGATCTTTTTTGAAAATAAAGTAAGTAAGCCGTAATATAAGTAGGTATTATAATCAAGATCTGAGACGATTTGGTGCCCAGTGCTGGTCATAGGCCTCCCCCAAGGACTGCCAAGTTTGGTCTTGTGCCGTCAGCATCCAGCAGGTTATCGCGACCTTTAGTAGGTCATCGGTGTAGATAGCATTGAATTAGGTATACTTAGTAAGTATAATTTGACATAACCTATGCGCATATTAATTTTTAAAGATCCGCTTTGGGTCATTTAAATAAGAATAATTATGTATTATGTTTAATTCTCATTTACTACGGCCGGTCACGGATGGGTGAGAATCATATGATAACTTTGTGACATTTATTTGTGAGCGTTTCTGTGCTTCGCAAGGCACGTTAAGCCATGGTTCCGGTTGCCAGTAAAATGGCAGTCGTTAAGCCAAGTTAAAGGCCTTTATGGGCGACTTGAAAAATTTCAATAGCAGGCAGTCACAACCTGCGCCAGTCCATATCAACACGGCAATACGGCTCACCACCTAGAACTACGCAATGGAACTACTGGGATACGGCGCCTATTACCTGTGACCATTTAATATGCCGGGGATAAAAGTACACACAAAGAGAATTGGTGATGGTCACCCTCACCAATTCTTGTGTGATGAACACATTGATTTGTTCTGTGTCTGGGTGTAATTTATCTATAACTAGCTGACCCCCGCAACTTCGTATGCGTCACATAAGAGGGTAAATCACCCGTTCCCGTCGCATTTACTCCCGTCAGAATAATTTCGTTAACGATAGATGTTTCCCGTCGCATTATTGTAGAAATTGCGCATATTCATGCATAGGACGTGGACTACCGGTGTACGTCGCCAGCAGAATAGTGAATCGACCAAAAAAAGCGAAAAAAAAGCGAGGTCAAACGGGATATAAAGTATCCTTTGTCCGTCTCCTGGTTCTAAGCTACCTCCCCACCAATTTTCAGCCAAATTGGTACGGTCGTTCTTGAGTTATAAATGTTGTAACAAACCCGTCTTTGTTTTATATGTATATTAAGATATGTATGTCTTTAGAAATACATAAGTATGTTTATCAGTCGTCTATAATATACGCTGAGAGGCGGCCGTTTATTCCACAATGTGTGCGGTATATTTAAAAAATGTAAATGTATTTATTTTTGTAGATATTTTTTTTTTGTTAGGTTAGTGGTGGTGGTGGCTGTGGCATACATACATAACATCACGCCTGTCTCCCAACGGGGTAGGCAGAGACTATGACTTTCCACTTGCTACGATTCTGGCAAACAACTTTCGCTTCTTCAACTTTCATAAGTGTCTTCATACATGCTCTTCGGTTAAGGGTACTCTTGACCTGGCCTTTTCTCAGAAGATTATTGATTTGATCGACATGAGTATGCCGAGGTCGACCCCTACCAGTTTGCTCATTCACTCTCGCTTCATAAATCTGTTTCGTCAGCCTATTTCCATTCATTCTCTACACATGTCCAAACCATCTGAGCATCCCTTTCTCTATCCTAGTCACTACATCTTCTGTCATACCGCAATGTTCCCTTATCACACTATTCTTTACTTTATCCCTCAATGTCACTCCAGCTATACTTCGCAAACTTCTCATTTCCACTGCATTAATTTTACTTTCATGCTTCTCCTGCCACACCCAACTTTCACTACCATGCATAAGTGTAGGGACAAGCACTCCTCTATGTACAGCCATCCTTGCCTTTTTAGACACGTTCTGACTGCTCATAAAGGTGTGAATGGCTCCATTCACTTGGTTTCCTGCCAAAACTCTTCTTTCAATATCATTGTCACACTTTCCATCTCTAGTAAATTTTGAACCCAAATATACAAACTCTTTCACCTGTTCCACGCTCTTTCCTTCGATCGATATCGAGCAATCAGTCATACATTTCTCTCTTTCAAAAACCATTTCTTTTGTCTTGCTTACATTAACATTCATTCCTCTACTTTTAAGCGCATCGTTCATTATATTAACCATCAACTGCAACTCCTCCGCCGATGATGCCAGTATTACCTGATCATCAGCATAAAGGAGGCATTTGACGGTTAGCTCATTCATTTTTAATCCATACGCGCACTCTTGTAGTTCTTTCAAGCAACTGTCCATGTATAGGTTGAACAGCCATGGTGACGCTACACAGCCTTGTCTCACACCTTTTTCGATGGGAAAAAAAAGTATGTGCAAGCTCCATTGATCCTGACACAAGCACTGGAGCCCTCGTATAGAGATTTCAAGGCTCGTATCAAGTTGCTGTTCACTCCATACATGGACAGTGTTGACCACAGTTCATTCCTCACCACTCTGTCATAGGACGTTTTGCCAAAAACTGTGGCATGTGGAATAAAAAATAATTTTCTTTCTCTTCTTTCTACACAGTCGTCTGTATTATAGATCCCATAGCACAAGCTTACATTAGCTTAATTTGGGCTAGATGAAGTCGATGATGTTGTGTGAAATTGTTCACAAATATTAATATCCGTATAGGTATATAAATATTAATATCCGTGTGATACCCAAAACACAAGCAGGTTAGCTTACTTTGGGATCAGATGACATTGCGTTAAAAAAATCTTTTAGCTTGTTTTTTTTTATTTACAGTACCTACTTACAGATTATAGAACTAAGGGCAGATGACGCTTACCGAACAAGAAAGTGAGGTCAAAAAAGGCAAATACTAAATCCAAAAGTGAGTACTATAAGGTAGCTACACACATAAGCGGGCCGGCATTGTTAGTTCGGTAGTATTTGTCGAACAACAAAGCCGAAACGAAACAAAAGCCGATCGAGTTGTTCATTCGGGTCGACACATCATTCCATTCGGCAGAATTGCAGAAAGAAAAAGCCAACCCAAAGCAACTACTAAATTTCATTCGGCTTGTGCCGATCAGCACAATTCGGTCTTCATTCATAGGCATAAGACGGCAGTTAGCATAAGCAGGCGAGTGATAATGTGCGGCAGCTGAGCGACTTATGATTCCCGAACACTTATTTCCATATTATATATTCGATTTTACCGCCCGGCCTTGCCGATTAATGCCGGCCTGCTTATGTGTGTAGCTACCCTAACGCGGCAGTGCTAAACACCGTTCACATACAACGAGTAATTTGTAGAGAGTCTACACATTACTCAGTTTTGGGTTTAGTATTTGCTTTCTTGGCCTCACTTTCTTGTTCGGTAAGCGTCATCTGCATTTAGTTCTATAATCTGTGATATGTATGATAGTACCTACGCGAGTGTTCAGACGTTTATCTTGCGTTTTGGTCTTGCGATAATTTGTTAAACATTCACGCAATATGCATTCTATAGATGAATGTTTAACAAAATATTGCAAAATCATAACATACTGTATTGTACTCTAACACCCTGTATACAATTGACTTCATGCGTTCAACATACTGACCTCTTACGCACTTCATTGCAAATAACTCCATCATAGTTCACATCTGGAAGTTTTTTTTCAAGTGTGAATCGTGAGGATCACACTCCTACTGACTAAAACCACACTGTACCTTACCATCTGCCTTCTTACATACATACATGCATATCCCCGAAGGTGAAAGCACCCACCCACATTTCAATTTTAGATTTTGTCCCACGTAATAGGTGGTGAGCCGTATTGCCGTATTGATTTGGACAGGCACAGGTTGTGACAGCCCGCTGTTGTAACTTTCAAGTCGCCTATAAAGGCTTTTAACTTGGCTTAACGACTGCCAATTTACTGGCAATCGGGACCAAGGGCTCAACGTGACTTCCGAAGTATTTCTTCCTTCCTCCAGAAGGCTTTCGAAGAACTTTGCTGGAAAATAACCCCAGAGGTCCAGACAGACTTTGTCTACCAACCCAGACTCCTCGCAGGTCACATCTGGACGTAGGGCTCCCACAAACATTTTAAGAAGGTGATGGACCTTACAGTACCACGCTGGTGGGATGGGTTGGTACAGGATTTAGTTTCGAGTGTTCCTTCTTTTCGCCAAGAGCTCGTCCGATAGTCAGCTGGAGCATCACTCGCAGGACTATCTAGAATTATTTTCAGTAGCCAAGTCAGCCAAGTCAAGCCAGCTGCTTGGCTCCCGAATATAATTTACTCTCCTTACGAATATTTTTTATTTGGATATTGTTATTTACCTACTTTATACTGCCCGTTCGCTCTAAGTTTGCCGCTCGCTCAAAAATAAAAAAAATATACAGTCATCGCTTAATCCGGCTTGAAAGCACGAATGAAAATCTCCCGGCGAAAAAAATCATTTTATCTCAAGTTTTATTGTTAGTAAACATGTGACTGATGACATTTCACCAATAAATTTCTGTTTCCTTACATAGTCATCATAGTTACAGAATATTGCGCTTTTAAGTTGCATCAAATATAATATAATATTGCATAGTCACATGACTGCGAAATCCCGCCCAGAGGTTTGATTCAGAAAATTCGGTCCGGGAATACTCGTTTCCCATGGGCCCATATTCCGGGGATAAAAAAAGATCCGATCACTTATTTATATAATGTAGTAATTTAAAGTTTCGAGATAGGTACATAACTACTTATGACAGCAGTATTTATTATTAAATTAAACTAAATATGTACAGAAAATATTTATATAATAATATAACTAATCAAATAAATAAAAATTAAAGTAATCTACCATGAAAATAAAAATAAAATAAACGAAAACTACAAAACTAAAATGCGTCATGAAATTTACATATTAGTATAGAATACACTCGAGAGCAATGAATCCGGGTCACTTAAAGAATCCTAAAAATCTCGGAAACTAAAAATGCTAGGTTAATGCAATAAATTGTATTTAATAGACAATGTAATACTCCTTAAATGAAGGTATTAAAACTTCTTAGTTATTGTAAAGTTATATCATAAAAAAATCAAATTTGAAAAAGGGCCACTTTCGAAGATGGAACTACGAAATTACAGCATTTGGTGTTGCTTTTGTTTGTAATCTGTCATTTATGTGGGTACATAAACCATGTTGATAGTGCTCTATATTCATTAATCAAGCTGAAATTATGTCGCTTACGCCTGAAGAATGCACCAGAATACTTACAATGTTGGAAACCGGCCGGAGTCAGCGCGATACAGCCAGGACTGTCGGTGTGTCGCTGTCAACAGTACAAAGAGTTCTCCGACGTTACGAAGAAACTGGTTCTAACCTACGCAGACCAGGAACGGGCAGAACCAGGTGTACCACAGCACGAGAAGACCGATACTTGGTGAACACCATGCTTCGAAATAGCTTTCTCACAGGAACTGAACTCACCAATCAGTTTCGACGCCTCGGAGGAAGTAACCCAAGTGCATGGACAGTAAGACGTCGGCTTGCTGAATCTAACTTAAAACCCCTTAGACCTGCAAACGGCCCTAAACTGGAGCGTGGGCATCGTATTTCGAGACTAAGGTATGCCCAGAGCCACGTAAATTGGAGTATTGAAGATTGGTCAAAAGTTATGTTCTCCGACGAATCAAAATTTATGCTCTACAAGCACGATGGAAGACACAGAGTGTATCGAAGACCAGGGGAAAGATTCAAGCAAGCATGCATCGAAGAAAAAGTAGCCTACGGTGGTGGGTCTGTACTTGTGTGGGCCGGAATTTCTTCTGAAAGTCGCACAGAGCTGGTGATCATAGAAAACGGCTCTTTAACTAGCGTAAGATATGTGGAAGAAATCCTCAATGATCACGTTGGTCCATTTATGGTCAATTTAGGTGAGGATGCTATATTTATGCATGACAATGCCCGACCTCATACAGGTAGGATTGTGAATGACTACCTTCAAGAGATGAACATTACTCGTATGGAGTGGCCAGCGCGCAGCCCGGATATCAACCCGATCGAGCATGCTTGGGACGAGCTAGGCAGATGCGTAAAACAACGAAACCCTCCCCCAATCACGCTTCGTGAGCTCAAAATTGCTCTCACAGAGGAATGGGAGAATATTCCCCAAAATCGTATAAGGAACTTGGTGTACAGCATGCCAAACCGCGTAAACGCAGTAATGGAAGCACGAGGAGGCAATACGAAGTATTAAAATTCAAGAAAATCGTAATAAAGTTCAAAAATTTCATGTTTCCTATTTTTGTTTTAAGGAGAGATCGGCAGTTTTTTCTTCATGTAATTTTGTGTTAATAAAATGTATGGTGACTCATATTTTTTTTACTTTCATTTAAGGAGTATTACATTGTCTATTAAATACAATTTATTGCATTAATCTATCATTTTTAGTTTCCGAGATTTTTAACATTCTTTAAGTGACCCGGATTCATTGCTCTCGAGTGTATATAAGGTATAACAATCTATGATATTAGTACGAATTAAGAGTCGAGAACGACTGAGTTCTTAGTTAGGGTTAGACCTTTTGTCCCGGGACATCCTTCGAGGGCTTACCCGGGGCTCTCAACCATAGGCTGTTGGGCGTAACGTGAGGTTTTTTAGCCGGTAGGAGTCCGGCATAGCATCCATGATGGATTTTCCCTTACTTTAAAAAAAAAGTGTGCATGGGTGGATGTTTGTTACTCTTTCACGCTCTAACGGCTGAACGGATCTCGCTGAAATTTGGTACAGGGATAGATTATAGTCTAGAATAACACATAAGCTACTTTTTATCCCGGGAATAAGTTCCCACGGGAAGCGGGAACGGTAGCAAATTTTGCGCGGGCGAACTGCGGGCATCAACTAGTATAGAATATATTACATAATCTGTGATTTTAGTACGAATTAGGATTCGAAAACGACTGAGTTCTTAGTTAGGGTTTGACCTATTAAAACAAGAGAGGTGGCTCTGGTTTCGAGTGTTCCTTCTCTTTACCATGACCTCGTCAGCTGGTACACCACTTGCTGAAGAGGGAGGGCCTCAAAAGTCTCGATAGCACCTCATTGCATTAAGTGAAGAGCTTTTTTACGTGCGAAAATCCTTCATGGGTGCTATGTCGGATTAACAGACTAAAACTACACGTGCCCTAACACTTACACCTAACACAAGGAGTTCAGGGAAGCCCTCCTTTCATAGAGCCACTTTACACTTGATAATTTAAAAAAATCGGTTGTCTGTAAAGTCGGTTTACTGACGATAGTTGAACGTGACAACTCAGCCTTAAATATAACACCTTAGAGCGAGGTAACGCCGCATACGTCATGTTTTTTCGTGCGTGCAGCCGGCTCCAGCGAATTATAAGACGTTGTCACGTCCAAAAAGAAAAAAAAAATGCGCATAGATTTTTTAAGACTTTGAATAAGCGCCTAGTAGAGTCGACTTGTGACCTGGCTGGCAGTTTTTTCTCTTAGCGAATAGGTATTGCTATTCAAAGCGGCAATGCTGCCAGTCTTTTGGGCACAATACCCCAGGGGCCTTATATTGTTTTAGTTTAGATGGTAATAATGTAAATAATTATATGTAATGTAATATTATGTTCACTGTATTTTTTTAACAATAAATTAAAATAAAACAAAATACTTACAATTGATGAATTAAAATTAAATCCAAAACACCAAAATCCACATTCATTGTCCACAACACAACACTTTATTTAACCGCGCCGTTGACAAAAAAAAATATTTTTAATAAATTGAGATAAGTTTTGTGAATATTTTTTTAATAAATTTTAATAAGTTTCGTGAATAATTATTTTAGTAAGTTAGAATAAATTTATTAATATTTTTAACAGTTTGCGCGTACGGTCACACCAGATGCGAGGGTTACAGTATTGTTATCTTAGAAAATTTGTAACAGAACGAGGACTGACGCGTTATCGAATATTATTAAACTTGTCTGGTACAGTCAGGCTCATAAATACAATTTTGCACGAAATTCCGTACGAAAACTAGAATTGCTAGAATCGTTTGCTGCTGCTAGAATATGGTGTAATATGGCGATTATTACTTGTGTTGGTGTGTTTTTTTATGATTTAGCTCATAAAATTTTGGAGAGACTTTGTCTCCCAAGGCGTGTTCTACCGCCTATACAGTGGTATGTGCTCTGAAGAATTGTTTGATATGTTGCCCACGGCTACGTTCTATCATCGCACCGCTCGCCACAGACAGGGAGTTCATCCTCAAACTTTGCTTCCGGAGCGTTCGAGCACGGCTAGATCCGCGCACGTTTAAAATATGAAATGATCTCCCTGCCTCGGTTTCCCCAAACGCCTACAGTATGGGGGTTTTCAAAAAGGGTTTTAGAAGGTGATTGCAGGGTCAACAGCGCGAGTGTGGCGCCCCTGGTGTTGCAAACAATCATAGGTTGTGGTGACCACCAATCCTTCTAGTGGGCCGTAAGGTTATCTGCCACCATCGTCGTATAAAAAAAAATTAAGAACTTTGCAATATCTAGAGAGTAAATGGTCTTTCTGATAATCCACGAGTCTATTGACAGTGGAAATAATTTTGAAGAGCAATTAGTATGCTAGCTAAATCATTAATTTAAAATAAGGTACAAAAATTTGTTGGTTACGAGGAGGTTTCGGTGGCCGGTGGTAAAAGGCATCTAGCACGATAGTTGAAAAGACTTAGGTTCGAATCCTACTCGAAAACGATTAATTTTTCCATATTTAAAATCTATTGATATTGGTCCTCAAGTTGACGGTTCCATGTTACGAGTACGTATCTTTACGCCACCGTCAGAATGACTGGTTGCATGTGACAAACGACTCCCAATGTATATTCAAAAATTGCGACATAATTTCTTATATTTGTTACATGTCTCCAAGAATTGCTACATATAATACCTTCCGAGAAATCAGAATATTCTTTTGACCAGCCATCCTGACGTGTGGATGGCTGGTTGCCTTCGTATTTAGCATAAAGGACGCAAATTTTTAAAACTTTTTTGGCAGGAATAATTGCTACATAATTGCTACATTCCCACGATTTACATGAAGATCTTGACTGTCATTTGACCTCACAGAGCTTACTCCCGCTATCACATTATACCTAACCATTTACCAGATTCATGATGGAATTAGTGAGATATATTTTTATCGATAAATCCAATTTCAAATAATCTTTTCTCGATAAATTCGGTAACTGAGGATTTATTTAAAAATACTTTTCTTTTAAAAAGTGATGAAACTGGATCCAGATAAGAATGCAATAAGATCCGAGTTTTCTCAGAATTGATGTTTATTAGCAATGACCATTTGGTACAAAAACTCAAAGACTTCTATATAAACTGAGGTAGACGCGCCGTACTCAAACAAACGAGATTTCAAAAGCAATCCTCAAATACACACATTAATAAGACTACACTCACTTATAAATATTTTTTACGTAATTGTCACCACGCACAATAGCAATATTCGAATAGAAAAAGAGTAAAAGAGAAGGCGTATGGACTCCGATTGCAAGTCGAGCACCTACTTTCGAAGTTTTGACTCACAACAGTACGAGCAACGCTGCTAATTAGCTCAGTTTATAGGTTTCAAAAATCGGTGCGTAGGGCATGTCTACCTCAGTTTATTATAGAAGTCTTTGCAAAAACTACGTTAATAAAGTAAGTACCTAGGTAAATATTTAATACATACATACATACACAATCCATACTAATATTATAAAGCTGAAGAGTTTGTTTGTTTGAACGCTAGGATCTCAGGAACTACAAAATGGATTTCGAAAATTCTTTTAAAGTTTGATAGACCATTTATCGAGGATGGCTATAGGCTATATAACGTCACGCTACAACAAATAGGAGCGGAGCAGCAATCAAGAATGTTTTGAAAACGGGGAATATTTTTTACCGTCTGAGACGTTCCGAGGCGTACGCTGCGTAAATGGTTAAAGTTACGTAAAAATGATGTACTACAAAATTGTTTCTCTTAAAAAGTTCTAAAAAAAAGTCCGCGACAGCATATTTCTATCTTTTAAGGTTCGCTCACAATAACCTAATTTGTCTATCTCTTAAGGTTCGCTCACAATATTATAAAACTGAATAGTTTGTTTGTGCTAGGATCTGAGAAACTACTGGTTGCATTTCAAAAATTATTTTACAGTTTAATGTTACATTTATTGAGGATGGCTAATGAAGTTATAACATCACGCGAAAACGAATAGTAGCGGAGCAGCCATGAATTATGTTTCGAGAACGGGGACAAATTTCTTTCTTTTGAGAGCTTCCGTTGAGTACGCTGCGTAAATGGTTTAAGTAACGTTAAAAATGTGTATTATAAAATTGTTACTCTTAAAAAGTTATAAAAAAAAAGTCCGCAACTGCATATGCCTACCTTTTAGGTTCACTTACAATAACCGTCTTATTGAGTTTTAAAGTATGAGCGAGACGACGGCGACGGGAGTAAACGTGGTCTGCACTGGTAGCCAGTCAACTGAACGATAAAAACCGGTCAAGTGCGAGTCGGATTCGCACACGATCAGTTCCATACCAAAAACGGATAGGCGGAAGTAAATGCGACGAGAAACATGATATCGCTTTACATATTAATACCCCTCCTTCTTACTCTCATGTAACGCAGACGAAGTTGCGCGGGTCAGCTAGTATTCTATATTCTTCGGGTTTCTTAGTACATTCTTTAAATTTTCTCATAAATTTAATTAAATTCATCTTAACTTAATAATAAAATCACCTATCAATACCCACTTGAAAACTTCAGAAACTTATCATTTTTAGGAAAAGATACCCTTATAAAACTTATAATTGCTTACTTAGGCACCCCTTAAGAAAGGGTTTTTAAAATCGCCCCCCTAAGGTTGTAGCTACCTGAAGCCAAATGGAATAAATAAATTTACGAAAAGCGAAGCCGCTCGCGCTTGTGACCTCGAGTTTTAAAAGATTTTCAAAAATAAATCTATTAGCAATTAAAATTCATCAGATCCAGTTTATTAAAATAAGATCTACTTACTAAAAAATGTCAGTTGATCTACGAGTGTAACGGAACTGGTCATTGGATTACTGCGTTTAAAGTAATTTTCCTTATAAATTGATATCATTATGTAATTAGGTATACATTTTTATTATCGTTTAAAAGTAACATTATAAAAGATAGTGTTCTGTAAATGGTTACTGAATGGAACAACTTACGCTTTGGCTAGTTCTAAGATGAGTTGATTCTGGTTGCCAGTTAGCAAGGCAGTCGATAGGTGGTGTACCTATTGCCATGTTGAAATCGACAGACGTAGGTCGTGAAGACCCGCAGTTAAAATTTTTCAACCCTCCCATGATGACTTCAACTTGGCTTAACGACTGTCATTTTACTGACAACCGGGGTGGAGTTTGTACTCTTTCCCGTTGCCACATGGCGCATTAGATATATCTATTGTCATGTTGAAATAGAGGAAATAGGTTGTTGCTACCCGCTGGTGAAATTTTTTACCACGTATTAGACCTTATAACTTTCATCTTTGACATGTGAGCTATTTTTTTTGCATCACCCATGGTTTACTGGCAGAAAATGCCTAAGGCATTAAGTCCGCCTTGTACTTTGTGCTAAAGTTTGAAATAAATAAATAACACCTAATTACTTGAAAAGTTTAAGGCCATATTTTTTTGTAAACCATTCACCATGAATTAGGCTAATCATGAGGAAAAAGCGAAGTAAACTATTTTTTAATGTTTGAAAACTTAAAAACTTTGGAAATGAAACGCTTACTTCGTATACTAAGTAATCGTTTAATTTCCAAAGTTTAAAAATAGTTAAAATAAAAGTTAAAAATAGTTTTGTAAAATGGCATAATGTATTAAACAGGTATAATGTATTTTCTTATACTTACCTCCATTACGTTTGTTTCAATGATACTTAAAAACTACAGATACCTATCCAACATTGCGAAACGGCAAGACGAAAGTAAGGCATTTGCCTCACTTTTGTCATGCATGCTACCACAAATAAAATTAAATTCTTCTTTTTTTTCAATTTATAAAAGATCTGCTGTTTTTGAAAGCCATGACGTTCGTGCATGACGTGTCTAAATACATTGTTGGTTTAATTTCGTTGCTGACTGTACACCTGTATCAAGAGACATCAACACGTCTGTATAAAGTTCTATTTATACATTACGCGTGCCATTGTCCCTCTTACAAGCCTAGTTATTATGTTAAACAATCTATCTGACCAATAATATCACAATTTGTGAAGATATTTGTCACTTAAATACTCACTTACCAGAGAACCATTTTGGCTGAAAGGGGATGAAACATAAGTATATCTATCATCTTTATGAAGTAAATATAAAAAAAATATTCACGGATGTTTTCACACAACGGCATAGATCTGATCCCAAAGTAAAATAACCTGCTAATGTTATGGGTATCAGACCACGGATATCAAGACTTATTATAAAAAATAAATAAATAAATATTCACGGACATTTCACACAACGCTATCTGATCCCAAAGTAAGCTAGGAATAACCTGCTTGTGTTATGGGTATCAGACTACGGATATTAATCCATATCCATATCCATACTAATATTATAAAGCTGAAGAGTTTGTTTGTTTGTTTGTTTGTTTGTTTGAACGCTAGGATCTCAGGAACTACTGGTTGGATTTCAAAAATTCTTTTACAGTTTGATAGTCCATTTATCGAGGATGGCTATAGGCTATATAACATCACGCTAAGAAGAGTAGGAGCGGAGCAGCAAACAAGAATGTTTTGAAAACGGGGAATATTTTTACCACCTGAGAGCTTCCGAGGCGTACGCTGCGTAAATGGTTAAAGTTAGGTAAAAATTGTGTATTACAAAACTGTTTCTCTTAAAAAGTTCTACAAAAAAGTCCGCGACAGCATATATCTATCTTTTAAGGTTCGCTCACAATAACCTAATTTGTCTATCTCTTAAGGTTCGATCACGATATATTGAAACTGAAGAGTTTGTTTGTGCTAGGATCTCAGAAAGCACTGGTTGCAATTCAAAAATAATTTTACAGTTTAATTGTCTATTTATTGAGGTTGGCTAATGGCGATGTAACATCACGCTAAGACGAATAGGAGCGGAGCAGCCATGAATAATGTTTCGAGAACGGGGATTATTTCTTTCTTTTGAGAGCTCCCATTGCGGACGCTGCATAAATAGTTAAATTTACGTAAAAATTGTGTATTACAAAATTGTTTCTCTTAAAAAGTTATAAAAAGTCCATAACAGCATATGTCTATCTTTTAAGGTTCACTTACAATAACCCTCTTAAGTTTTAAAGTATGAGCGACGCGACGGGAGTAAACTTGGTCTGCAGTGGCAGCCAGTCAACTGATCGGTAAAAACCGGCCAAGTGCGAGTCGGGCTTGCACGCGATGAGTTCCATACCGAAAAACGGAAGGGTGGAACTAGAAGCGACGGGAAACATTATATCACTTTAACACTTCTTTTCTTCTCAATCTCATGTGAAGCAAACGAAGATATGCGGTTCAGCTCTAATTAATTCAAGCGACGCGACGCGACGGGGGTATATGCAACGGGAAACATTATAACACTCAAAATATTAATTCCATACCTCTCCCTTTCTTACTCTCATGTGACGCAAACGAAGTTGCGCGGGTCAGCTAGTACTTATATACTTTTAAATACATACATATTATACATAGAAACACCCTGACTCATGAGACAAACATTTATGGGTCACACAAATATTTGTCTCCGGTGGGAATCGAACCCACGACCTCCAGCGCCGCAGGCGGTATCACTACCGACTGCGCCACAGAGGCAGTCTACTTTAAATATATATTTATCATACACAGAAACACACAGACTCTTGAGACAAACATTTAGGGATCACACAAATTTTTGTCTCTGGTGGCAATCGAACCCTCGTGATCCGCAGTCGCATATTTCGCCCTCTAGGCCAACGAGGCGTAAGTAGTGATCAAGTAGAAAGAAGAAGTTAGAAATAAATTCGCCCAAAATGTTTTTTTTTTTAAATTTTGTTTGATGGGTGAGTAACAGAGTTTTCGAGAAGTTGGGCTAAGTGATGCTCACAACCAACCCTCCAAAATGTTTGAGCGAAATAGAGTGCGTCGTACTTATGTTGACTATGATAACCTTTTGGAAAAAGGCCAAGTCAAGTGCGTAATTATAAACGTGGTACTACTGTATACACTTTAAAGTGGCAATGGGCTATCTATCCACATCGGTTAAAGAACAGATGGCCGATGGAGCAAACGAGTTCTGGAGTGGAGACCGCGACTTGGTACACGTGGTATCGAACGCAGGGAGTGACTAGATTCGGAATCGGAAGGCGCAGGACCGTGTATGTGACTTAAATTGGGCAGTGAACTGCCGTCATGCTGATTTGAATCATTGATTCATATTAATATTAATTAATGGCTTGGTTACTGTGCATACATGGGCGCCGATTCTCGACCACTCAACGTGAATGCGTGGACGCAAATTTACGGGTGAAACGTCGTCCGTCTCATGTTCGCCGTTCCTAAATATGAGACAGGCGACGCGTCACCCGCCGATTTGCGTCCACGCATTCATGACGTGTGAAGCGAGAATCGGTGCCCTGTGGCGCCTCCATTGTATTCTGAATATTGGGTAGAATTTCATATTTATGTACATTAGATAAACGAGAACACCACATCATTAATTGATAAATAACATTTTTTAAAATTATGACCTATTTTGGAATTTATCATTCAAATATTCTTCAACAAAGAGATAACATTTACGCAAAAAAACACTGCAATGTTTTTTGACACTTTTGTGGTTAAAGACTTCCAGGACAGTCTTTGGCAAATGGTTATATTATAGGTATCCTAGAGGCCATACAGAAAATGCTTTAGGGTTGTATGTTCGAAAGAGACTCATCTTGGGGTGAACTTTATACTAAGAAATATTCTTCGATTTGATCTGATAAAACTATATCTATTATTGTAATTTATTAGATATTCTTGCTTTTTTAACGTATCAATACACGATTAGGAATACTTTGTTCGATCGAAATCGCTCTCGAAAAATGAGAAATATTGCAAAAATCTCAACAAGTAATGTACTTTTTTTATTTAAATAAATGAGTTTAATTCTCATAAAAACTTGCCATAAAATAGATATAGGTCTTTAGAACAATATTTTACGTATAGATTTTTCTTAAATCCCCTCAGATTTTATAACAGTAATATAATGTATTAGAATCGAATGAAATCCGGCAAAAGCGTACGCTGCAATCCTTCGAATTGCCTTAGGATTTATCAAGGTCGAACATAGCAGCCTTTGCTGTAAGTTCCAATTTTTTAATTAAGTATGTCTGCTGTTTTTTAATTTCTCCAACATCTCTTTATGCTTTTTCACAAACATTTCAATTCATTTCATACAACAATTACAAATTTTATCTTAATGCACATATATTGCATTATATATTTGGGTACTTAGCACTATCTAGTCTCAAATGCAATCTAGACGACTGATAAACATACTTAAATAATTATTTCTAAATTATCTGTAAATAAAATTTCTAAATAAGTAAGTAGGTACTTATAAAACTTAAATATAGGTACCGTATTTAGAAATTTAATTTACAGATCATTTAAGTTATTATATTACATTTAAGTCCCTGTGAAAGACAAATCTTTTGAATACCTACCTAATCAATCAATCAATCAATCAATATCAATCAATCAATACATATAATAAAATCGTGACAGGTCGCTGTCTGTACATGGAAGATAAATAAGAATAAAAATTATAGGGGGGCTTTATGCACGCAATAGAACCCAAAACAATGATTTTTAGAATTTTTGTCTGTTTGTCTGTATATCTGTTTGTCTGTACGTTTGTGCACGCTAATCTCAGTAACCGTTTAACTGATTGCAATGCGGTTTTCTTTATTGTGTTGAGGTTTGCTCCACTTAACATTTAATGTTTATTTCATGTCAATCGGTTTATAAATAAAAAAGTTATATCACTTTAAAGAATCGTACATAGACATAAGAATCTGATGATGGGTAAATCTAAACTGGCGTGTTGGCTTAATCATAAAAGAGCTTAATGATAAGGCTATTTTAAAACAATTCATTCACGCCTTCGGCGCGGACTGAATTGATTGAAAATAGACTTAATCTTTAAGTTCTTTTATGATTAAGCAAACAGGGCAGTTCCACACGCTGCTTGATGAGTCTGATGAAGAAATACCTCTCCTTTCATACACCATAAGGGACGTAAACGAAGTTGCGGGGTCAGCTAGTATTATACCTAAATATAATCTTTGTCTCAAATAACAGCAAAATATCATGTTTGTTGTATGGTAGGGAGCGCTCCTTAAATATTTTTCTGTGTTTAGTCCCCTAAAATTTTTTTTATATACCACTAAGGTGGCGGACAAGCCTACAGCCCACCAGAAGGACTGGTATAGCCACCACAGCCTATGAACGTTTACAACACCGTAGGCACCACACTCGCGCTGCCGACCCCTTAAAAACCTTCTCAGGCCCCTTTTGAAGAACTCCATACCGTAGGCGTTTGGGTAAACCGAGGCAGGGAGATCATTCCACAATCTAACTAAGCGTGTGCGAAAAAAGGCCCCTATCGGATCTTACCGTGCTCGAACGCTCCGGACACAACGTGTAAGGATGAACTCTCTGTCTGTGGCGAGCAGTGCCATTATAGGTCGTAGCCAGGCATAATATCAAACAATTCCTCAGAGCAGATAGGTACCATTGTACAGGCGGTAGAACACGCATAAAGGGGCAAAGTCTCTCCTGTCGCGAAAAGGTTCCAAACCACTATGAGTATAGGATCGTTGACAACTCTCTCAGCTCGTCTTTGCACCGAGTCAAATGGACGAAGCTGATATCAGGTGCCCCGCCCAGAGGTGACAGCAGTACTCCATACGTGGCCGTACACGCGACATATAGAGAAGTTTTTATTCAGTTTTTCTTGATATACGGCATGTGTACCTACAACATCTGGGAAAATGTCTACTGTCTAGTTCATGAGCGCGCGGCGTCTCAGTAATAGCCTAACAGGGTCCCGAATTTACCCTTTGTGTAAGGAACCCTGAAAAAAGGTGTCCGGCCGTTTTGTCTATGAGTTTCGCAACCGGTTGTGGTAAAGTAGATCACAGCCGGTTGCGAAACTCGTAGACAAAACGGCTAAACGATCGTAGAAATATGTATATTTTTTGGTTCTGTACCCAAAGGGTAAAAACTAGTGACCGACCGAAGTTTCGGTTTCGGTTTCGGTTTCGGCCAGTTTCGGCCAAAAAATCGAGTTTCGGCCGCAGTTTCGGTTTCGGCCAAAATGGGCCGAAACTTTCGGCCGGGCCGAAACCCACGTGTTCATAATTTTGAAAGCCTGGCACTGCTTGTGACGTGGTTGGGGTCAGCCCAACCAGTTGATATGTTACTAACCGAAGATTTCCAATCAATAGCTATAATAATACAACTTTACTTGAACCACAAGCAATTACAATCGTTGAGAAGTATTATACAGTTACCCCTGTGTTATGTCCTAGACGTACTTTTTAGGGTTCTGTTTTTACTTTTGGTTACTGAATCCTAAAGATCTAGGACATTCCATAACCCTACTCCTTTGTTGTCGGTTCCGTTGACTGTGTTGGTCGTCTGTCTGTCTGTCAGCAGGCTGTAACTCATGCACCGTGATAGTTAGACAGTTATTTTTTTTACAGATGATGTATTTCTGTTGCAGCTATAGCAACAAATAATAAAAATAGATAAAATAACAATATTAAAGGGGGCCTCCCATACAACATACGTGACTTTTTTGCCACTTTTCTTGTACGTAACCCGTGCGCGAGTCCGGCTCACTCTTGTCCAGTTTTAGGTATACTCTTCTAGAATGTAACCAAAACCGGCCAAGAGCTAACAGCAGGGCACCGTGTTGTTTTAGTCGGTAGAAGTTCGCAATAGCATCTATGAGTAATTCCATACGTATTTGAAAGAAACTCATCTTAAGGTGGAGATATTTCTAAAATAAACACTTGAGAAGATTTATACCGTTGATTAATGGCACTTGGTGGAACTTGCTGCACCTATTGAAAAAATAACCGGTCAAGTGCGAGTCTGACTCTCGCACGGAGAGGTTAAGGCGTATCCTATTTACGAGACATGAGGCCTAGCCTTCCGTCTATCTATTAGTCACGAGGTTGTATCGCTGGAACCGTGCCAGATAGAGGCCTAAAATTTTCACTGATGATGTTTTTCTGTTGCCGCTACTTTTTTTAACGTGAGAAAAATCCTACAGAGATGCTATGCCGGGAGTCCTACCGACTAAAAACCGCGCGTTGTGAGCCCCGAGTATGCCTTCGGAATCATGCATACTACAGCCGCGTCTTTATCGTCTAGAGCCTGCTTCTGTAAGGAAGGTGAGCAGCCGTCCTCAGGCCCCGGTCATGGAGGCTGATAGTATAGAGCGCGCCGCCGCAGACTGTGCAACTTGGGTGGGAGAGTTCTCTCCCGCTTCCTCCCCGCCGCCTCTTTCACGAGCATGACCTGCTCACAGGAATAGGCCTATGGCCCCACTCCAGCGCCTCCTTGCGCCATTTAAACAATGACGCAAGGGCCCTCGCTTTCAGGTCCCATGGAGGGGTTCCGGCTAGAAGACAAGCCACCTCAACTGAGATCATGCGGTATCTCCTTATCACCCTGACAGGCTGGCAGTCATCGCCTTATGCGGGCTAAGCAATCTAACCGCATTGCTGGCCATCAGTATCTCCGCCCATACCGGGGCCCCGTATAGGGCCATACTCCGCATGATCCCAAGGTACAGTCTCCTGCTTGGAGCGTTGGGTCCCCTGATATTGGGCAACAACCGCGAAAGTGCGGCTGATGCCCCCCTCCCTCAGTTTTGGGACCAAACTTCGGATTTGGTATCCGAAGTTACACCGGTTATCGAGTGCGAGCCCCAGATACGTCATGGAGAGCTTGATACCGATGCTGATGCCCACTATATGTAAGCTGGATCCCGCAGGTGGCCTTTAGGGCTGCGTCTCGGTGCGTTGCTCCTCGCGCTGAAATTAGGGTGTCGTCGTAACACGATTCAAAAGATCGTTTCTCTGTCGAACCATAAAAATCTGGAACGACCTGCCAGCGCACGTGTTTCCCTCCTCTTACAACCCTGGGTTCTTCAAGCGGAGCGTGAAGAGGCAGGCAAATCATAGGGCCGCCAACTTGAAGGCAGCTTTCTATAGTCTTACAGACTGGGACGGTGGCCCGCAATCGCTAGATGTCGTTGTGACTTTCCATCAGGCGGCGGCATCATTTTGGCGAGCTAAACATAAAAAAAAAAACAAAAACGCCGACACCTCTGAGCAACGGACCACGCAGCACCCAATCGTAACCGATGTTCCACAGAAGCGGTCCTAAGACCGATCCCCGTGGAACACCGAACGACACATCTCGTCGATTCTGCCCTAGCCAGCTCGGGTAAGTTATGGCCCTCTCGGAAAGATAGGCCCCGACAATGCGACGGAGGTATGGAGGCATTCCATGGTAAATAAGCGCCTCCCAAACGCAGCTCCAGGGCAAGGTGTTGAAAGCGTTGGCGATGTCAAGAGACACTGCCACCACCAGCCACCTCACCCTGTGCTGTTGCCGCTGTAACAAAAAATACCTACTAAAATCAGAAAAAAAGCATCCACACAACAATCGTAATTTTTGTGCCCAATTTTTGTAACGGAATCCTCTGTGCGGGAATCCGACTCGCACTTGGCTGGTTTTTTTTTTTTTTTCAAAATGAACACGTGAGTTTCGGTTTCGGTTTCGGTTTCGGCCGAAACTGACCCTGGGGCCGAAAGTTCGGTTTCGGTTTCGGTTTCGGCTGGAAAACCAGTTTCGGTCGGACACTAGTAAAAACCAAAGACTTCTATATAAACTGAGGTAGACATGCCCTACGCACCGATTTTTGAAACCTATAAACTGCGCTAATTAGCAGCGTTGTTCGCACTGTTGTGAGTCAAAACTTCGAGAGTAGGTACTCGACTTGCAATCGGAGTCCATACGCCTTCTCTTTTACTCTTGTTCTATCCGTATATTACTATTGTGTGTGGTGACAATTACAGAAATAGTATTTATAAGTGAGTGTAGTCTTAGCAATGTGTGTGTTTAAGGATTGCTTTTGAAATCTCGCTTGTTAGAGTACGGCGCGTCTACCTCAGTTTATACATATAGAAGTCTTTGGTAAAAACAGGCCCCTTTTCATGAGACTTCGCCGTCTGTCTGTCCTTCGGTCTGTCACAAGGCTGCTGTATCTCAGGAACTGTGATAGCTAGACAGTTGACATTTTTACAAATGATGTATTTTTATTGCCGCTCTATCAACAAATTCCTCTATAAGAATAAAAAATTAAAGGGATTAAGGAGACTCCTATAAAACAAAAATTTTTTTTACTGCATACTGGTACGGAACCTTCGATGCGCGTGTCCGATTCGCACTTGTCCGGCTGTTAATAAAACGCAACGCGTGATAAAACTGGACACCACGCTTGTCCTCATTTGATAAAAGTAATAAAATTATTGCTTAATAACATAATAATGTAAACATTATCATGAAGTTTACAAGTAAGTGAGTAAAAGACAGTGAACTGATAAACTAAATGATCTTACATTTTATTATTATTGAACTCAGAAATGTATCTTCCCTTACACGTGACGCGTGGATCTTGTGGAACTTGTTTACGAGTATTTAGGCTGGTTACAGTGCTGCGTTTGGATTCTAAGGGGGCCCCACTTCAGTCTTTTACTTACTCGGGACTCACTCCGCGATTGTAAAGCACTTTGGTTTTAGTCGGCAGTAGTCCAAAATGGCATCTATGAGAAATTCTACAAGTAAAAAGATGGGGGCCCCACTAGTACCTATCCTCGGAGCCCCAGCGACTAATACGCAAGGCTGGGTGGGCAAGGGTGCACTAACGGGTTTTGGCAGGTCAGACGGCAGTCTCTACCAACGATGCCGAAAGTCATAAGTCAATAAATACCGGTCCTAGTTAGCCAAATAAAATGAACTTTCAGGCTCCAAACTCAGGTACGGACGCATCTGAGAAGACTCTAAACTCTAATAAAGAGAAGTGGCTACATAGTGAAAACACTATTATGCTTAACAAGATTTGGGATTTAGACGATTTTGGTGCATTATGAGCTTCGGTCAACAAACAATACCGATGTTATTGTTGATCGAAGATTCTGCGACAGAAAAGGGTTTTAACAATAGAAAGTCAATTTAAACAGTAAAAAGCTGGTTTTTGTAGTTGTTTCACAAATTAAATACTTAAGTATTACATACTGGTACAATTTGGAAGCAACTGGGAAAAGATAGTAATTTTTAAATAAGTAATGGATCATGGCGAAAATTTTAAGTTTAGCCTGTAGGCATACCGTCCACGAAGATTTCTTTGAAAAAAAAAACCTTTCGTTACAGATAATAGGAGCAAATGAGGGGAGATGGAAACGCACATACTACGCACGCTACGTGTGTAGCCAGCCTTAAACTTTAATCAAAAAATATGAATGAGGACACGTTATAAAAGACACGTTTTTTTATAATTAGTTATAATTATATTCGCAGGTCGAAATTCCAGTAGTCGTCATACAAATATTGATGAATTAATTATACTGCCATTTTTTGGGTTTTTCTAATTAAAATTATATGTAAGTATTTAGAGGTTTTTATGTATGTTTAGTATATAAAAATCCTATACCTACTTAATACCTAGATACGTACAGGCTTTACAATCTATAAAGTTGTAATCGACCGACGCGTCCCCTTTATACCTATTTTTAGGGTTTCGTAGCCAAATGGCAAAAACGGAACCCTTATAGATTCATCATGTCTGTCTGTCTGTCTGTCCGTCCGTGTGTCACAGCCACTTTTCTCCGAAACTATAAGGCCTATGATATTGAAACTTGATAACTAGATGTATTCTGTGAACCGCATTAAGATTCTTATATAAAACTAGAAAAAAAGCAGTAAATTTTGGGGGTCCCCATACTCAGAATCAGAACTGAAACTCAATTTTTTTTTTCATCAAAACCACACGTGTAGGGTAGGTATCTATAGATAGGTCTTCAAAAATGCTATTGAGGTATCTAACATCATATTTTTCTAAACCGAATAATTTGCGCAAGAGACACTTCCAAAGTGGAAAAATGTGTATCCCCCCCCCCCCCCCTCTAACGTCTAAACTAAGAAAATGCTAAATCTAAAAAGAAGATATGATGTACATTGCCATAAAAACTACCAACGAAAATTGGTTTGAACGAGATAGAGCTGGTAGTTTTTTTTAATAGGTCATAAACCGCAATTTTCGGTTAGAAAAATCACTACCACTGCGAATGTGTTAAAACATCAATCAAAGTTACAACGAACTATAAGAACTTTTATATTATGTTATTGTTGCTACGAAACCCTTCATGGGCGAGTCCAACTCGCACTTGGCCGGTCTTTTTTTTAAATTTAGCATTTGTTGTTATAGCGGCAACAGAAATATACAATCTGTGAAAATTTCGACTCTCTAGCTATACCTACACCGTTTATTGGATACAGGCTGATGATTAACAGACAGACAGATGGAGAGCGGAGTCTTAGTAATATGGTAATAGTTTCATGTCGTGCCTTTTGGGTATAAAACCTTAAAAATTCAATCGCAAAATTTTTGGCATTCTTTTAAAACAAATGTGATTTTCATTAAAATGGTTATTGTGAGTTTGTAGCTTTTGCTTTCCTATCAATACATATAATAAAATCGTAACAAGTCGCTGTCTGTACATGGAAGATAAATAAGAAAAAATATTATAGGGGGGCTTTATGAACGCAATAGAACCCAAAACAATGATTTTTAGAATTTTTGTCTGTTTGTCTGTATGTCTGTATGTCTGTATATCTGTTTGTCTGTACGGTTGTGCACGCTAATCTCAGTAACCGCTCAACCGATTGCAATGCGGTTTTTTTTATTGTGTTGAGGTTTGCTCCAGTTAACATTTAGCGTTTGTTTTATGTAAATCGGTTTAGAAATAAAAGAGTTATAACACTTTTAAGAATCAGATATTTTGAAAATTTTAATTGTAGGGGTTTCTTTGAATGTGAGTGAACCTAAACTGGCGTGTTGGCTTAATCATAAAAGAGCTTCATGATTAAGACTATTTTTAAACAATTCAGTCCGCGCCGAAGGCGTGGACTGAATGTGACGTAAACGAACGTAACATGTAACGACGTACATAATAAGTCGCAGGTCCCAGACGCTGTCGGGGTGATCCCCCTTTTGTTTTTTTTAACGTGAGGGAAAATAAAAAAAACTTACGTAACGCCCAACAGCCTATAGTTGGGAGCCCCGGGTAAGCCCTCGGAAGGATGACCCAGGACTCCCAACAGAACTACAGCTACCACTGCGGCCTCGCCTAGGGGGGTGTTTCCCCCTGTGCCACGCTATGGACCCGGCGCCGCACGCACTGAAAACCCATGGAACGCTATTAAGAAGAAGGTCTCTGTAGTTCCTTTTGAATATTACAAACAAACACCATTAATTTAAAGTTATAGATAGAAAACTTGTTTATTCATTTCATATCAAGCCTACCGAAGACTGGCTGACCTTTTTTCTTCCTATCTTAAACTAGATATCGGGTCATTTGCATTACTGGCAATTTGCGAATCCGAAATAAAGTAGGTACAGTCAATTGCAGAAAAGTATTTATGATGCCCAATTTGGATTGAAATAGCTTAAAAAAATCTTACTAATATTATAAATGCAAAAGTTTGTGCGTGTGTATGTTTGTTACTCCTTCACGCTCGAACGGCTGAACGGATCTGACTGAAATTTGGTACAGGGATACATTATAGTCTGGAATAACATAGAGAGTACTTTTTATCCCGAGAATAAGTTCCCATCGGAAGCGGGAATGGCAACAAACTATTACGCGGTCGAAACTGCGGGCATCAGCTAGTACACAAACGTCCATAGACAACGGTGACCACTTTCCATTGTGGTCCCGTGAGCTTGTCTGCTACTTTAGTAGTCTAAAAAAATACAGACGAATTTAGAACCTCCTCCTTCTATGGAAGTCGGTTAAAAATCGGCCAACTGGAAGTCGGATTCACACACGGAGGACGGAGGGTTTTGTATAAAAAAACGGAAATAACATACAACGTCTGTTGTAAAAAAATAAGTGAGAAAAATAATAATAATTAAGGGGGTCCCCCCTTAATTATTATTATTTTTCTCACTTATTTTTTGTATTTGTTGTTATAGCGGCAACCGAAACATAATCTGTGAAAATTTCAGCTCTCTACCTATCACTGTTTATGAGATACAGCTTCGTGACGAACACACAGACGGACAGGCAGACAGACAGACGGACGTCCGATATTTTTTCCCTTTAGGAACGGAGCCCTAAAAAAACATGCTTCGGGGCGGCCCTGTTAACTTTTCTAAAGAAGATTCCCGATTCATAGTTGAAGTGTCAGAATTCATTCAATTTATGAAGCCGATCTAGTTTATTGTTAACTAGCTGACCTGCACAACTTCCTTTTTGACACATATGAGAGATAAAAGGAAAGAACATGTTCCCGTCGCGTTGCGTCGCTAATATTGCACCATTTTAGCACAAGCTTGTATTAGTCTAATGTGGGCTAGATCATTTTGTGTGAGATTGTCCACAAATATCATGTCATTTATTTTATTATTTTAGATTAATTATTAATTTTACCTTAAAAGAAGACTGACTTATTGTCGGAATTTTTAGGAGAAACTATTTTGAAAGAATATATTGTTAAAAATTACAGTGAAACATAATTATTACATACTAGCGGACGTCACGCGGTTTCACCAGCGTAGTTCCCGTTCCCGTGGGAATACGGGAATAAAATATAGCCTATGTTCACCGCAAAGAGGGTAGCTTCCAACGGTGAAAGAATTTTTCAAATCGGTCCAGTAGTTCCGGAGCCTATTCGTTACAAACAAACAAAAAAAAAATCTTTCCTCTTTATAATATTAGTATAGATTTACAAAGTGCAAGCAACGGAAACTCTCACTCATACGAATTAAATTTTTCCCGTATTCGAAACATTTTTCATCACTGCTCAACTCCTACTCGTTGTTGCATAATGTGATATAGCCTAAAACCTTCCTCAATAAATGGACTATCAAACTGTAAAAAAATATCCTGAGATCCTAGCGTTCAAACAAACACACTCTTCAGCTTTATAATATTAGTAAAGCTATAGATAACTAAATAGTTTCACATTAACCTACATTAAGACATAATTATATGTATTATCAAGTAATAAATAATAATATAGAAACACGTGATTTCGTATCGAAGAAGCGAATATAAAGAGAAACTAGTTGAAACCCGCGACTTCGTTCGTGTGTAGGTATGATAAGATAAGATGGAATTTTGAACTGCTCTCTGCTTAGCTCCTAGACAAAGTAGCTTGAATCTAATATGTTGACTACTGTTAATATTCGTACATCACGTACTTACGCTACACAATCCCCCCCCCCCCCCTCCCCGTATACGGCATAAGCCAGCAATAATAACCATGAATCGACGTCAAACATTTTGAAGGGCCCGTTAAACTAGGTAGGTAACCAATTTCGGGTATGGGAACATTCATCGGGTATTATCCCGCTTTTTGGGGCTTGTGGTGTGCGTGAAACTCTCACGTTGCGTTATCTTATTAGGCCTGTGTCTGTAACGATGGTGAGCAGTTTCCTTGCAGTTCTACGCACTGGAGCATAATCATCGATTGTAGCCTCTAGAATTCGTGGCGTATAGAATAGATAGGTCCATGCTCCACAACGCCCTAATGCAGGGCATTGTACACATCGCGCGTCATCTCCAAGTGGTGGTGAATATATCTAAAAAGTGTTCCCCAGGTAAAACTGGCGGCCTAACCTGTCAGGGTTGTAGCCAAACGAAACCCTATCAACGGTCCTTACGGTCTGGTAGCCCAGGAGGATTTCCACATGAAAAAAGCCTTGAACGTTACTGTAAGTTTTGAAATATTTTCAAATTCTTTAATTTTTTTTTGGGTACCTACTGACATACTGTGTAACCCTGAGTGCCCCCACAAAAATGCTCTGGTTTTAGGAACTAATAGTTTGGGCATTTTATTCTTAAAATAAGGGCAAGTCTGCCGTAATTATATTCCTACAGAGCTCAACATGGGTTTAGAACACCATTATGGATGAAGTGTAAGAAGTCTCCATCGACTCCTCAAGTGGAAAAAAAATAAACCTCTCGTTCCCTTTCTTAGGAATCTACGTTTTACTTCATGCCTGAAGCAAAATAATATTAGGCCTAAAGTGTAGTTCCATCATGGAACTACGCAATGGAACTACTGGGATACGGCGCTACACCGCAGATGCGCTCTCCGACAAAACTTTATCCGTGAAGCAGAGCTGACATCACAGGACGGTTGCAAAGTAATCACAAAGACCGCCCCAGTCTGCTCGCAATTACTCGTAGTGCCATAATCGCCCTGTCAACTCTATTGCACGTGCAGGAGATCTCACCTGCATGCGAGCCTGCACCATGCAGTGGTCGTAAATACCCAAAGGGGTACCCCCCGTACCAACATATTTAAGCTGAATAACTCGTCAGCAATATGTCCAACTCCATCAGAGCGGCTGCAGGGTCTAACCTGCTCGGTGTTTGTGTGGTCCCGCGTACCATTTGGGTTAGACCATGGCAGAAAGCGAACGCGTGGGCGGCCCGTCCTACAAGAGTTTTCTTGAGGGACCCCAGCCTCTTAGTAGTCATTGTAGTCCCCCAGTAACACCAGCACAGCGTTCAGAAACCGCAACTGTGCGTCATGAATATCGGGCAGACACAGTTCCAACATCAACTACGTCCGTTAATACACTCATACACAGTGGAGAGAATCTTCGCCAGAACTAAGCGTTTTAAAAGATCGTTCCTCTGTCGAACTATAAAAACTTGGAACGACCTGCCCGCACACGTGTTTCTCTCATCTTACAATCCCGGGTTTTTTAAGAGGAGCGTGAAGAGGCAAATCACAGGGCCGCCAACTTGAGGACCACTGTCAGAAGTGGCCCCCAATCGCTAGATGCGCCTCTTTCCATCAGGCTGGTGGCGACCTCAATTTGGCGAGGTGAATATAAATAAAAAAAACAAAAAAAAATCAAAACTAATCAATATCAATATCATCAATCAATATCAATCAATCATTCAATATCAATACATATAATAAAATCGTAACAGGTCGCTGTCTGTACATGGAAGATAAATAAGAAAAAATATTATAGGGGGGCTTTATGGACGTAACAGAACCCAAAACAATGATTTTTAGAGTTTTTGTCTGTTTGTCTGTATGTCTGTATATCTGTTTGTCTGTACGTTTGTGCACGCTAACCTCAGTAACCGCCGATTGCAATGCGGTTTTCTTTATTGTGTTGAGGTTTGCTCCAGCTAACATTTTGTGTTTATTTCATGTCAATGGGATCATAAATAAAAGAGTTATATAACTTTAAAGAATCATACAAGCACATTTGAATCTAAAAATGGGTAAATCTAAACTGGCGTGTTGGCTTAATCTTAAAAGAGCTTAATGATTAAGGCTATAAAACAATTCAGTCCGCGCCGAAGGCGTGGACTGAATTGTTTTAGAATAGACTGAATCTTTAAGCTCTTTTATGATTAAGCAAACAGGGCAGTTTCACACGCTGCTTGATGAGTCTGATGAAGAAATACCTCTCCTTTCATACACCTTATCTGACGTAAACGAAGTTGCGGGGTAAGCTAGTTTTTAATATAATGCCTTGTGAAATTTCATTAAGTACTGTAGTTTAATGGGTGCTATGGCGCTCTTAAATGTCAGCGACTAGTAAAAGTAAAATAATAAAAATCGGTCAACGTTAAAAGGGGTTTTTTAGCGCGTGGAAAATCCTACAGGGATACTTTGCCGGACTCCTACCGACTAAAAACCACACGTTTTCTACCTACTGCTTACGGTTGGGAGCCCCGGGTAAGTACTCGGAAGGATGACCCCAGGATTCCCAACAGACCTTGACTATCACTGCAGCCTTACCTAGCTAAAGCTGCCCAAACCATCCATCTATATCTATATATATAAAAATCAGTGCCACTTTTCGTTGTAATTTTATAACTCAAGAACGGGCTCACCTATCCAAACCAAATGTTTAGGCTTTGTTAGGACTATGTGGTAGATGGTTTATGTGAAGTTTGCACAAAATCGGTCGAGCGGTTTTTCATTTATCACGCAAACGAAGTTGCGCGGGTCACCTAGTTTTTCATAAATTCTGATTTTAAACGACAAATTCTGAAAAGTTTTTAATACAAACCAGACTATTTTTTGTTGCACTATTCTTCAACGTTGCAAAGTTATTTTATCTTTTCAACCGACTTCAAAAAAAGGAGGAGGTTCTCAATTCGTCTGTATGTTTTTTTTATGTATGTTAAGCGATATTTCCGTCACTTATAGACGGATTTAAAGAAAAATTTTTTAGCCTCTATAAAATAGATTGCAGATGGGCATATGGCGAGACTTGTGTCTGTAGTCTGTGACTCTGTTGCATTATACTACGTCACTAGGTCACGTGGATCATCTGTTCAAAGTTTGAAATAAAACAAAAATGACAACGTCAATCGGATTGAACTTTCACTTTCACAATAAACGTGTTAGGCAGTCTGGTGAGAACGATCTCACGGCTTTCGTGTTTTCATTTGATTTGTTCGCAATTTTTCTGAATTTTGAGAGTTTGCGATGCCCGCCTCAATAAGAGAGTTGGAAAGATCCTACTAATATTATAAATGTGAAAGTTTGTGAAGATGTTTGGATGTTTGTTACTCAATAAAAATACCAAATGTTTGTTCGATAAAAACTCTTTTGGTCAATTGTTCATTCGATCACTAGTAGAATGGCTTAATGTTTTTTCGGTCACACATCAAATGATCAAATGAATTTCGGTCAACAGTGGTAAACCGATCCAAAAGTCCAAAAGTCCAAAAGTCCCAAAGTCCCAAAGTCCCAAAGTTCCAAAGTCCCAAAGACCCAAAGTACCAAGGTCCCATCCAAAAGTCCAAAAGTCCAAAAGTCCAAAAGTTCAAAAGTTCAAAAGTTCAAAAGTCCCAAAGTACCAATGTCCCATCCAAAAGTCCAAAAGTCCAAAAGCCCAAAAGTCCAAAGTCCAAAAACCCTTAAATGACATGCTATCCCTGGATAAAGTACTCTTAATTCGAATCCACCGTGGTGGGGAACAGAACAAAGATGGCGCGTAACCAAAATCGTGACGTGACGTGACGCAAATTTTTTTCCAACGCCGATAAAGAAGTTTCACTTCAACAAAAAAAACAAATCTTTCCTCTATAATATTTTTTTTTTAATAGGTAATTATATGTTTGAACCGTTTGGGGTTGAAACGTTGGGGCCTTGGGTTCCAAGTGCCCGCTTTTTGTATAAAGATTTGGCAAAGCGGTTAGTCGACGCTTCACGGGACCAGAAGGCTGGCTATTTCCTTGCACAAAGGATAAGCATTGCCATTCAACGTGGCAATGCTGCCAGTCTTCTGGGAACGTTTCCAGTGAACGATGATGTGGAGGAATACTACGACGCATGTATGTAGGTATGTATGATAAAATTCTTAGTTCTTTTTTAATTGTTTGTTTTAGCCTTTTGTAGATATTTTATAATAGTTGTAAATACATTATAATAAATATAAGCTTTATAATATTAGTATAGACTACTACACGTCTCAGTGAGGGGCAGGGAGTTGCCTATCTGTCTATCTGTATGTAACATTTTCTTTGTTACTACGTAATAGGGAAATATTTCCGCCTCTTTCTGCGAGCAGGTCATGCTTGTGAAAAAGGCGGCGGGGCGGGAACGGGAGAGTACTCTCCCACCCGAGTTCCGCAGTCGGCGGCCTGGGCGCCGCCGCTGGTCTTCGCCGGAGACTATCGGCCTCCATGACCAGGGGACTGAGGACGGTGAGAGAGTCGCTTCCCCTTAGAAGCGGGATCACGCCCGAAACCCTCAAAGACGCGGAATAGCACCCGAACCACCCCATAAGCGAGGCCGCAGTAGCGGCCGTGGGTCTCATGGGAGTCCTGGGACATTCTTCCGAGGGCTTACCCGGGGCTCCCAACCATAGGCTGCTAGGCGTTACATAAGGTTTTTCAGTCAGTAGGAGTCCGGCATAGCATCCATGAGGATTTTCCCTCACGTTAAAAAAAAGCGGTACAGATTTTTTCAATCGGTTCAGTAGGTAGTTAAAGAGTTTTATCGATCACAGACAGACAAACAAATCCCTCCTCTTTATATTATTAGTACAGATTTGTATTGCTCCAGTGTGTCAGGGTTATAAATTTTATTTTATAATATTAATATTTACTTTGACGATAAACATTAATATAGGGTCAAGGAATAGGTTAATCCAGATAGTTTGTTCCACATTTTAATCTATCTACCTACTACTAGCGGACGTCACGCGGCTTCCCCCGCGTAGCTCCCGTTCCCGTGGGAATATGGGAATAAAATATAACCTATGTTACCAGGGGATAGTGTAATTTCCCAACAGTGAAAGAATTTTTCAAATCGCAATTATCTACTACCTACTAGATCTAGATGATACTCGCGGCTTCGCCAGCGTGAAATTCTGTTCCCATTCCGGCTTCCCGTGGGGAACATATTCCCGGGATGAGAAGCTTATCTATGTGTTATTTAAGACTAAAATCTAACCCGTTAGCAAATTTCAACTCTATCCTGTTCAGTCGTTAGAGCGTGATTGAGTAACAAACATCCAAACATCTTCACAAACTTTCACATTTATAATATTAGTAGGATCTTTCCAACTCTCTTATTGAGGCGGGCATCGCAAACTCTCAAAATTCAGAAAAATTGCGAACAAATCAAATGAAAACACGAAAGCCGTGAGATCGTTCTCACCAGACTGCCTAACACGTTTATTGTGAAAGTGAAAGTTCAATCCGATTGACGTTGTCATTTTTGTTTTATTTCAAACTTTGAACAGATGATCCACGTGACCTAGTGACGTAGTATAATGCAACAGAGTCACAGACTACAGACACAAGTCTCGCCATATGCCCATCTGCAATCTATTTTATAGAGGCTAAAAAATTTTTCTTTAAATCCGTCTATAAGTGACGGAAATATCGCTTAACATACATAAAAAAAACATACAGACGAATTGAGAACCTCCTCCTTTTTTTGAAGTCGGTTGAAAAGACCGAGACAGAGTTCACTTTCTTGTTCGGTAAGCGACATCTGTATTAGGTAGTTTAATAATATTCACATTCACAGATATGTGCACACAACGCTATCTGATCCCAAAGTAAGCTACGAGTAGGAATAACCTAAGCTCAATCACAAAAACTACATAGAGAGTTGTATTGGGCTGGCCTCGCGGAAACTGGAGTACTAAATAAGGTGAGACGGTACTTCACGCCACATCAGAGATGTTTACTGTACAAGACGCAGATTCGTCCCTGCGTCGAGTACTGTTCTCACCTTTGGGATGACTCCGCGAGGTACTTGCTGGACGCGCTTGACGCTATGCAGAGACGTGCTATCCGAATAATTGGTTGTCCTGAGGAGACGGGAGGCCTCGAACCTTTGGCGCAGCTAAGAACCATAGCTTCCTTGGCTGCCTTCTACCGATTGTATGCACGGCGTATGTTCTGAAGAGCTCTTCAACCTGATCCTACCATCCCCTTTCCGATCCAGACAATGCGCGCCGGGTAGAGATGCCACTCATACACAGTGGAGAGAATCATTGCCAGAACCGAGCGTTTCAAAAGATCGTTCCTCTGTCGAACTATAAAAACTTGGAACGACCTGCTCGCACACGTGTTTCCCTCATCTTACAATCCCGGGTTCTTTAAGAGGAGCGTGAAGAGGCACATCACAGGGCCGCTAACTTGAGGACCACTGTAAGAAGTGGCCCCCAATCGCTAAATGCGCCACGGCTTTCCATCGGGCTGGTGGCGACGTCAATTTGGCGAGCTGAATATAATAAAAAACCTTGTGTTTTAGGTATCAGACCACGGATATTAATACTTTTTATTTTAGAAACGCCCAGACTCTCAAGACTAACATTTATGGATTACACAAATTTTTGTCTCCGGTGGGAATTGAACCCACAACCACCGTCGCACATTTCGACATTAGAGGCAGGCATAATCTGGAAAAATCTGGAATAAATAATTTCTCTACTGAATACTAAACTTCTACTCGGAGTTTATTACAGCCCTGACTTGACGATAGACTATTTCAGCTCTTTTGATGATCTATTACATGACCTTACTCCATCCTACAGTCACGTAGTCATAATGGGTGACTTCAATACTTGTTTGTTGAAAAATGATTCCCGCTCTTCCAAACTATTATCTTTGTTGTCAGCCTATAACCTACATGTTCTGCCTCTCTCTTCAACTCACCATGTGCCTAATCGCAATCCCTCATTACTTGACCTGGTCATAGTTTCTTCACCCAATGATGTGTGCACTCATGGTCAGATGACCGCTCCTTTCTCCTATCACGACTTACTTTACGTTTCTTTACATGTTCGTCCCCCCAAACGTAAGCCACAAATCTTCTTTCTTCGCAATTTCAGGGGTATGGATTTGGAGGCACTACGGATTGATGCGGCTTCTGCTGACTGGTCGCTGGTCTTCAACTCTTCTGATGTCAATGATATGGTTAGCTTCTTCAATTCCACTGTTATGACGTTGTTCGACCGACATGCCCCCGTCAAACGAGTACGCATCAAGCATTACCCGGCTCCATGGTTGAACGAAACTATAAAAAATCTTATGGCTCGTAGAGACAAGGCAAAAAGGCGACTTAGAAATAGCCCCTCGGAGCAAAACTTGGTAGCGTTCAAGTCACTGCGGAATCGTTGCAGTCGGATGTGTAGAGATGCAAGGAGACGCCATTTCTATGAATCTCTTAACAGTCGGAATTCTGCTGATACCTGGAGGTTTCTGAGGTCTGTTGGCATAGGTAAATCCCCAGTCACTGACACAAAGGACATTGATATCAATGCGCTAAACAAACATTTTTCACGGCCACCTGTATCCTTGGATGTAAATGTGAAAGGTGCCACTTTACAACGACTACTGGGCGTGCCTGTGCCTCAGACCTCTCCTTTTCAGTTTCACTCAGTCTCCGAGTCCGACGTTAGGAGATCCCTACTTTCTATTTCTTCAACAGCTTCGGGTAACGATGGCATATGCTCAAGGATGATCCTTCCTATTCTCCCAATAATACTTCCTGTCATCACTCACATCTTCAATTATTCATTATTTTCTAGCTCCTTCCCTGAGGTCTGGAAGTCAGCGTTTGTTGTACCTCTTCCTAAAACAACTAACCCCTGCTTGTTGACTGATTTTCGACCAATCTCCATTCTTCCTTTTCTCTCCAAAGTTCTTGAGCATATTGTTCATCGGCAGTTCTCCCTCTTCTTATCCTCTTCTATCTCCCTCAGCCCTTTTCAGTCGGGAATTCGTGCTGGCCACAGCACTGTTACTGCACTTGTTAAAGTGACGGATGAAATTCGCTGGGCTATGGAGCGGAAACAGTTAACCCTACTAGTTCTCCTTGACTTTAGCAGCGCTTTTAACTCTGTGGATTTTGATGTACTGCTAGGTACATTAGGGTCTATAAATGTCTCTCCTTCTGCTATCTCTTGGTTTGATTCATACCTTAGAGGGCGCTCTCAGTGCGTTCGAATCGGTCAGACATCGTCTAACTGGTCCGAGCTATCTGCGGGTGTTCCTCAGGGTGGCGTGCTATCTCCTCTTTTATTTTCTGTCTTCATTAACTCTGCTACTAGTCTTATTTCCAATAACTTCCATCTCTATGCTGATGACTTGCAGCTGTACCGCCATTTTTCGGCTACCGATTCCCTCCCCGCGATATCATCCATAAACCAGGACTTGGATATACTGAATGACTGGGCCAATTCGGTCGGATTGCGTATTAACCCCTCGAAGTCGCAAGCCATTATCATTGGTAGTAAATACTATTGTGACATTCTTTCGGAGTCTCAACCTTCTCCTGTTCTTTTAGCCGGTATTCGAATACCTTACGCAGACTCCGTGAAAAACCTGGGTGTGATAATGGATACCACGCTGTCTTGGAGCGCCCACATTAATGATGTCAGCAGGAAGGTGCATTTTTCCTTTCACTCTTTGAGGTGCCTCCAAAATCTCCTGCCCTTGAAGACGAAAATTAGTCTTGCCCAAACTATTATTCAACCCATTATTGACTACGCTGATTCTTGCTATTTGGACGCTACAGAGGAGCTTCTAGATAAACTTGAGAGGTTGCAAAATTTATGTATACGCTTCATATTTAATCTTAGAAAGTTTGATCATGTTTCCCACCTTCGCAAAGAACTCAAGTGGCTCCCAATTCGCCTTCGCCGAAACACTCGAATCCTCTGCCTTCTCTTCAATATCCTCCACAACCCTTCTTCTCCTTCCTATCTGAGGGAGCGGTTCTCATTTTATTGCTCTCCTGATGCTCCCTGCAGACCACACCTACGCTTGAATCTTAGATTTCCTAAGCATAAAACTGATTTCTACTCTTATTCCTTTACAGTGCATGCGGTCAGACTGTGGAACTCGCTTCCACCTGTCATCAGAGATAGTAAAACTGTTTTTACTTTGAAAAGGAAAGTCCGTGAATAATATTTATCAACTTTGTAATTTTTGTATTTATTTGTTTATGTATTTATATAAAGTTATTTATTATTTATATATTTATTATTATATTAAAATATTATCTATTTATACATTATCTATTGTTTATATGCTACCTATTTATTATATCTTAAAATGTTTATTATATTTATACAGTTAAAACTGCCTCTTTTCTTTTATTTGTGTGTAACATCAATCATCAATTCTATCGTGTTCTTTTAATTACACACTTTTAATTGTTCTTTTCCTACTTCGTCTTCTCCTCTCGCCGGTCTGCTGGGAGATATTTCTTTTAGAAATAAGCAGTACCATTGTACCTGAGTTTCCTGCTATTTGTACCTATATTATTACATACTAGTGTGTGCATAAATAAATAAATAAATAAATAATATAATCTGTGTCACAGGCAAAGCTGTGAAACGCAGCTAGTACATCAATGCAATTGCATAAGCGTCTAGCCGCATCAGTAAATATATTATTTAGCACGTGATCCAGTAACTTGTCAGACCTTTGCCCCTTTGGTCACTTGACTAATGATAAGCTCGGTTTAAATCGAATCTTACTAATATTATAAATGCGAAAGTATGTGACTGTAGATGTGTGGATGTTTGTTACTCTTTCACGCTCGAACGGCTGAACATATCTGGCTGACAATTTGTACAGGGATACATTAAAGTCTGGAATAACACATAAGCTACTTTTTAACCCGGGAATAAGATCCTACGGGAAGCGGGAACGGAAACAAATTATACGCGGGCAAAGCTGCAGATCAGCTAGTACTTATATATACATTCAACGTCTTTCATCCCCGAAGGCTTAGTATAATTATGCCCACATTTCACCTTATACTTTTATGTGCCACGTAATAGGTGTTGACGCTATTTGCCGTGTTGAAATGGACAGGCACAGGTCGTGACGATCCACGGCCAGGATGGCCAGCGAAGGCCGCCCTGGCCTTTAACTTGACTTAACGAGTGTCAGTTTACTGACAACCGGGTTTCATTTCGAGTTTTCCTTCTCTACGCAATGGATCGTTTTACGAAAGTGTTCTTTTAGTCGCCTCTTACGACACTCTCGGGATGAAATGGGGTGGCGTCTTTTTTTTCCTTTCCCGTCATCACATGGAGCCTGTCCCACACAAGCAACTTAGATGTAGAGGAAAATGCTATTTACGATCATAATATACTCGTACTAGTAACCCCACTTACTCAGTGTTCTGTAAACGATCACTGCAGTGAGCAACTTTAACCAAGGCCGGTTCTTGGATAGGTGACCAGTACGTGACCACATTGTGGTATTTATTTGCGAGCGTTTCCGTGCTTCGGAAAGTACGTTAAGTCGTTTCCACCCGGTTGCCTGTAAAATGGCAGTCGTTAAGCCAAGTTGAAGTACTTATCGGTGGCTTGAAAATTACACATACCTACCTATATTGTTAAAAATTACAGTGAAACATAATTATTACATACATTTTACATTATTACTATTATTGTATGTGCCTCGTCATCCAGACCCGACATATTCCTGTTTTCGAGGATACACAGGCTGCGGTGCTCGTGGAGCTGACGGTGCCGTGGGAGACCAACATACCGAAGGACCACGCCATGAAAACAAATAAATACTTTGACTTGACCAATGAGTTAACCAAACATGGCTATGTGGTTAAACTCTATGCCGTAGAAGTAGGAGCAAGGGGAATTCCAGCTAAATCCCTGTATAATTTATTTAAGGACCTTGGATTGCCAAGAGCTTCAGTAAGCTCTTTACTAAAACGAGTATCCTAAACGGCATTGATGGGATCTTACCAAATCTGGTTGGGCAGGGGGGGGGGGGGGGAACATTGTTGACGGTGGAAGGTGATCGTTTATGCGCATAGTAAGGTGGCCACCCTAAACCTACTCAAATGGGTCGCAAGTCCCAGACGCCGTCTCGGGGTGTTCCCCCCTGTGCCACGCTATGGACCCGGCGCCCGCACGGAGAATCCATGGAATGCTAAGAATACGGTCTCTAAACTAAACCTAAATAAGGCCCCTTGTGGCATTGTGTTCAGAAGACTAGCAGCATTCCCCCTTTGAATAGGTAGCAAAAAAAATCAACAGCATGCAGTCACAACCTGCGCCTGTTCATTTCAACATGGCAATAAGCTCACCAGCTACAACGTGGGATAATATAAACTGTAGGCGTTGTCCTCTACCTACCTTTTCGGAGAAAAATGATAAATAATAAAATAATAATATTCACTGACATTTTTAACACAAAGCTCTTTGATTTCAAAGTAAGCTAGGAATAATTGCTTGTGTTATGGGTATCAGACCACGGATCTAGTATCCTAGTATTAATACTTAGATACTTTTAATTACCTACATACTTATCATATATAGGTACATAGAAACACCTCTTGAGACAAACATATTTATTAGATGCTTTGCAATCGAGCGAACGGGGCGGGCCGAGCCTGGCAATTTCACCGCATACGATAGCGCTAAGGGAATCCTACACTGCCAGCGCGCATGAAGTGCAAAAACACCGCGCCGCAGCTGCACGCTGGACACACATTTTCGTGGTGAGGGCAGTCGCGGGCATCACCGGGCAGACGCGGTCTTTATTACTTCGCGGACGAAAAGACCGACCCGCCCGTCCGCGTCGCTCGATTGCAAATCATCTAATAAATGTTTGTCTGCTGTCTGTTAAGCGCCTTCTTATGTAGGTACCACACAAATTTTTGTCTCCGGTGGGAATCGAACCCACAACCTCGTGATTCGCAGTCGCACATTTCGATGTCAAGATCAACCAGGCAGTCAAAAAGGTGTACTTACGTAGTAATCAAATTAGCTTTATTCCGATAAATCGCACCACAGTGGGATTAAAAATCATATAGATCCGTTGATTGAACCAACTGGGAAAAAAAGTTGACGTAGAGAGACGATGAATCGAAACTTTCTTTCGCGAGAGCACAATTGGCGGTAACTCCAAAAAAATTATTCGTTTTTAATTCTAAACATGATAGGTATGTTTGTACAGAGCTTGAATGTGTGTGTGAACACTAAGGTTAAGCAAACGTTCGCTCAAAACACCCTCCAACTCCAACTATATGACAGCTGTGACGGGGGTGGGGAAGCTTGCTCAGTGGGGGACAGGGAGTTGCCTATCCGTATGTATGTAATACTAATATATCTAACTAGCTGACCCGCGCAACTTCGTTTGCGTCACATGAGAGTGAGAAAGAGAGAGGTATGGTATTAATATTTCGAGTATTATAATGTTTCTCGTTGCATTTACCCCCGTCGCGTCGCGCATAGAGCTGGGCCGCATATCTTCGTTTGCGTTACATGAGAGTGAAAAGGAAAGAGGTGTTTAAGTGATATAATGTTTCCCGTCGCTTTTACTTCCACATATCCGTTTTTCGGTATGGAACTCATCGTGTGCTTGTCCGACTCGCACTTGGCCGGTTTTTATCGTTCAGTTGACTGGCTGCCACTGCAGACCAAGTTTACTCCCGTCGCGTCGCTCATACTTTAAAACTTAATAAGAGGGTTATTGTAAGTGAACCTTAAAAGATAGGCATATGCTATTAAGGACTTATTTTTATAACTTTTTAAGAGGAACAATTTTGTAATACACTATTTTTACGTAACTTTAACTATTTATGCAGCGTCCGCAATGGGAGCTATCATAAGAAAGAAATAATCCCCGTTCTCGAAACATTATTCGTGGGTGCTCCGCTCCTATTCGTCTTAGCGTGATGTTATATCGCCATTAGCCAGCCACAATAAATGGATTATTAAACTATAAAATAATTTTTAAAATGCAACCAGTAGTTTCTGAGATCCTAGCACAAACAAACTCTTCAGTTTCATTATATCGTGAGCGAACCTTAAGAGATAGACAAATTAGGTTATTGTGAGCGAACCTTAAAAGATAGACATATGCCGTCGCGGACTTTTTTGTAGAACTTTTTAAGAGAAACAATTTTGTAGTACTCAATTTTTACCTAAGTGTAACCATTTACGCAGCGCACGCCTCGGAAGCTCTAAGACGGTAAAAAATATTCCCCGTTTTCAAAACATTCTTGATTGCTGCTCCGCTCCTATTCGTCTTAGCGTGATGTTATATAGCCTATAGCCATCCTCGATAAATGGACTATTAGACTGTAAAAGAATTTTTGAAATTCAACCAGCAGTTCCTGAGATCCTAGCGTTCAAACAAACAAACAAACAAACTCTTCAGCTTTATAATATTAGTATGGATATGGATTTATCGTTAGCGTGAGTACCTACATTCCCGACTATAATGTGATATGAGTGTACCTAATCTATGTGTGTTTTAATAGGTAAGAAAGGAAATTCAAATAAAGTACTGGAAATAATTTATTTAGAATATGTAGGTAGAGACATACTTAATTAAAAATACAGCACTTAATTTCTTATTATATGAACGCTAAACTATACAGGGTGGAATTTAAAGACGGTAGTTGGAGGGAAAGTACCCTTAATATTTATAATAGCAAGTTTTGCTGAAAGGAAACATTCCATTATTTTCAAAAGTAAGTAAACCTGCATTTAAAGATTTTTGAAAAATCACCTGCTTGACCCAGGAATCGAACCTGGGATATGAGAAAAAAAATAAATTCCACCCTGTATGTTTATCAAAAATCAAATAAATTCTTAAAAATAATTACGTATATTTTATACACATCTTTGGCGTTAAGTTTATTATACTTAGTATAATTATTCTAATACACACCTTCTTACTATTTAAAGAACTTTTTTATAACTTTTATCAAGATTTATCTTTAGCTTACCCGGGACTTAAGACCGTAGGCAGTAGTAGGGCATCATGTGGTTTTAGAATTGGCCTTGGAAAAAGAAATAAGCAATTTTTATCTATGGAACTAATTCCTGTGAGAAATGTAAATGGAAAATATCACCCAAATTTCCACCAAATCTCGATTTACAGCTGCCATTGATAAATCCGCTAAAACTTGAGAATGACTGCACCAATTGGTCAGGTAATTTTTTTTACAACCTGCTGAACGAGACCCATAGCTCCACAGACCTACAAATCTAAAACTAACTCTAATAATACTCAAAAAGACGGTATTTTATGCCCGAAGCTCAAAATCCTACAATTAATATAAAGTACATACAATATACAGGGTGTCCCAGAAGTCGACGTCAAGCCGGCATCGGGTAACAGGCTAGGTCATAATAGTTGTCAGAAAAATATAAAAAAAATCTAGGTCTTGTATTTTAAAAATTATGGACGTTCAAAAAAAAGTAGAGAAAATCTACGCATTGTGGCGGTTTTTTCATTCCTGTTGCCACAGATATGTACTTTTTTGTTTTGTTTTTCTCTAATGTAACCCTGAATACTTTTTCTTAACATTTTTTTTTTCATATTCTTTTAGAGTTTTTTAAATATTTTTCTGGCAACTATTATGACCTAGCCCGTTACCCGATTCCGGCTTGACGTCGACTTCTGGGACACCCTGTTGTATATGTCTGTCATACCGTCACGTCCAGCCGTCTCTGAAAATCAGTGCTGCCGGCCTGGACCACGCGAGTACCTACAGCATTACGCTGAGAGGCGGTCGTATTCCACAATTTGTGCAACATTAAAATAGTATGTTTATTTTTAAAGGCTATTTTATATATTAAGTGTCTATTTTTAAAGAAATTTTAATTGTTATTAATGTGGAATAAACGATTTTTCTTTCTTTACAAATCCAAAATTTCCAATGATATTACTCAAAAAGACGGTATTTTATGCCCCAAAACGCTAGCAGTGCTCAAAATCCAATGTTTATAGGAAGCTACTCTAGTGTACACCCCCGGGCGCGCTCGTCTGGCACATCCAGAGCCCCAGGACACTACTCCGTGTAGTTGCCAACTGTTGGAGACCATGCATGCTAAGGGGCCGCCGGAATCTCCGCGGCAAGCGTCTACTCCGCCTGAGAGGACTCCTGAAACAAAAGATAAAAGTAAATAAAATAAAACCAGCCAAGTGCGAGTCGGACTCGTGCACAGAAGGTTCCGTACCAAAAATAACATATTTTGTATGGAACTCCCCCCAAATCCCCCCTTTTTTTCTGATTTTAGTATTGATATAGCGGCAACAGAAATACATTATCTGTCAAAATTTCAGCTTTCTAGCTATCACGGTTCCTGAGATACAGCCTCATGACGGATAGACAGACGGACAGCGAAGTCTTACGAAGGGTTTTTGCGCTTTGGGTACGGAGCCCTAAAATAAGATAAATCAATAGTACACCCCCAAAATTACCAAGGGGGTCATCCATTGGTGAGTTCATTGGACATCAAATTTGAGGAAGCACGCACAAGGAACCCAGAGCAACTCCGCCGGTTGTTAAGTTCATACACTTTTCAGTTCTCAATGGGCAGTTTGATGTACCGGCGATTTCGCTCCTCAAATTGTCCTCTTTTAAGTTTTTTGAAGGCAGTCACACACCAGACAAGCATACGACCCATTAGATCGAAAGAGCTTACAGTAGCCTGTAAATGTTTGGAATAAGAGATGGGTGACCATTTTCCTCAATTTTCGTGCTTCAGAAGGCACTACCTTCACCTATTTATTTCAACACGGCAATAGGCTTATATTATCATGAACGGTAATAAGCAGTCGTAAAGTTACTTTGTCTATCTACACTAATATTTTAGAGGATTTTATTTTATTTGTGTGTGTGTGTGTGTGTTTCTCTGTTGGCAAGCTACACTATCCTCACACGACATAGGCTATATTTTACTCCTGTATTCCCACGGGAACAGGAGCCAAGCGGGTGAAACCGCGTGATGTCCGCTTGTCCCTGATAAAGGCGTGACAATTATGTATGTATGTTTTATTTTATAAGCCACTAAGGTGGCAGACAAACATACGGTCCACCAGAAAGACTGGTGGACACCGCAGCCTATGAACGTTTGCAACACCAGACCACCAACACGGTCAAGACTAGACAGAGAGTATATAATATGTATTAACAAAAATTTTATTTCTTTATCAATCTTTAAAAAAAAAAAAGAAAATTTTAAGCGCTTAAGGAAGCTATACATACCTGCACATATCATAGAGTCAAGTATAGTCTGCTGCCGTCCACCCAAGACCTGGTTCTTTCGACACGTTGTCAGGTCCATCACGGGGACCGCTGCCGCTCTCAACGTTGGCGCGAAATCTTCTGTATTCTCTGGAAATGGAAGTTTTTGAGGAAATAATAGGTTATTATTACTGCCTCGGTGGCGCATCCGGTAATGTAACCGCCTGCCGCGCTGAGCTCCTGGGTTCGATTCCTGGGTCGGTCCAAATATTTGTGTGATTTACAAATGTTTGTTTCGGAGTTTGGGTGTTTTCTATGTATAATATGTATGTATTTATCATATACAAGTATGTCTATTAGTCGTCTAGAATTCTAGATCCCATAGCACAAGCTATAACTAGTTTAGTTTTAAATTAGTTTTAGTTTAATAGCTTAATTCGGGCTAGATGACGTTGTGTGAAAACGTTCACAAATATTAGTTTATTTATATTTTATTATACAGGATTACTGAAAAATAACCTGCGCCAAGTCATGAACCAGGGTATAACTACAGAACTTAAACATCGCCAACTGGTTGTGGATGTCAGATGGCAGTCGCTTCACGGAACATATCCAAGTTCATTGCCATCGCAGTTAGACTGGGAAGCCGACCCCAACTGTGTTGCGAAAAGCTCGGAGAATGATGATGCAGGATTACTGGTCCAGTAATGCTGAATCTTATAAGAGGTTTAAAAAATGAGAAGTTTTTAGAGCGTGTTAGGCAATTTTGTACAAAGACGAAATTCTTGAAATCGCAACCGTCACGAATACCTCAGGACCGTTACCTCAAAACTGTAAGCAACTTGAACTTTTGGAGGAAATGGTTTGGTGATTTTAGATCAGATAGGATCTCGAATCTCGGAATACGCGTATTGTTCAAGTTTTCACTGCAATCGACACAGCCGAAGGGCTTTACTTTTTATTCCTTCAGTGAAAAATGGTGTGAACAACATTTCAATCCACTATAAAATGCATCTATCACAGATTTTTTTTTGTATATTAAGCTCGTCAAATTGACATCGCCGCCGCCGGTCTGATGAAAAGCATGGCATCGGCATCTCGCGATTAAGGGCCAATCTCACAGTCCGTACTACTTCTGACAGTGGTCCTCAAGTTGGCGGCCCTGCGATGTGCCTCTTCACGTTCCGCTTATAGAACCCGGGATTTTAAGAGGAGGGAAACACGTGCGCGGGCAGGTCGTTCCAAGCTTTTATAGTTCGACAAAGGAAAGATCTTTTGAATCGCGTTGTTCTGGCGAAGATTCTTCCATTCGGAATTGAAGAAGAGTCAGCACGCGTTGTTCGGGACCGAAAAGTACCTTTGCGCTCGGTAAGACTAATTCGTAGTGTGCCTAACTCGCGTTACGTCTAAATGTCATTTACAATTTCGCTTTCAGCCTAATTAGCTTTATGCCTTTTTTTTTTTTTTAACGTGAGGGAAAATCCTCGTAGGATGCTATGCCGGACTCTTACCGACTAAAAACCTCACGTAACGCCCAACAGCCTATGGTTGAGAGCCCCGGGTAAGCCCTCAGGAAGGATGTCCCGTGACTCCCAACAGACTTACGGTCGCCAATGCGGCCTCGCCCAGGGGGTGGTTCGGGTGCAATCCCGCGTCTATGGGGGATTTCGGGTGTGACCCCGCTTCTAAGGGGGGGCGTGCGTGAGTGCTCACGTCACGCTGCCGTCATGGGCCTGCTTCTGTAAGGACGGTGAGCGGCCCTCTCACCGTCCTCAGACCCCCGGTCATGGAGGCCGATAGTCCTCGGCGAAGACACGTCGGCGGCGCCCAGGCCGCCGACTGCAGAACTCGGGTGGGAGAGTTCTCTCCCGCACCCGGCCCGCCGCCTCCTTCGCGAGCATGACCTGCTCGCAGAAAGAGGCGGCGCAGTCCCACTTACTCCCGCTGGAGAGCATGGCTCGCACCATGGCCTCAAGCGAGAGAGTGTCCACGCCCAGACCCACTACGAGGACCTGTCGCTGTTGTGCCCACGCCGTGCACTCCACCAGCGTGTGGAGCGCCGTGTCATCGCTGCGGTCCTCGCAGTGCTGACATTCGGCCGTGGTTTCCCGGTGTTTTCGCCACAGATACCTACCGAAGCTACCGTGCCCGGCAAGCATCTGTGTCAACCGGTAGGAGAGAGCACCGTGTCTTCTCTCCAGCCACTCGTCCATGACCGGTCTGACGGCCGCGATTGTGGCGAATCCCCCCTTTGGTTGCTCAAGTCGCATCTTCCATGTCTCCAGGGTTTCCTGGTGGAGCAGGGTCCGCTGGGCCTCGATTTCTCGAGACGCAGGCCTTTGGCCCCGCTCCAGCGCCTCCTTGCGCCATCTGAACAGTGACGCAAGGGCTCTCGCTTCCAGGTCCCATGGAGGGGTCCCGGCTAGGAGACATGCCGCCTCAACGGAGATCGTGCGGTATCCTCTTATCACCCTGACGGCCATCACTCTCTGCGGGCTCATCAGTCTAGCCTCATTGCTGGCCGTCAGGGTCTCCGCCCATACGGGAGCCCCGTACAGGGCCATGCTTCGCACGATCCCAAGGTACAGCCTCCTGTAGGGAGCGTTGGGTCCCCTGATGTTGGGCATCAGCCGCGCGAGTGCGGCCGATGCTCCCCTCAGTTTTGGGACCAAACTTCGGAAATGATGTCCGAAGTTCCACCGGCCATCGAGTACGAGCCCCGGATACTTCATCGAGGGCTCGATGCCGATGCTGACGCCCCCCACCTGTAGGCTGGATCCCGCAGGTGGCCCCATCCGAGGTCCGTGGAAGCACAGAGCCTCGGATTTGTGAAGGGCGACCTCAAGACATTAGCTTTATGCCTAAATAGCAGTTGGTCTCTTTCGTATATGGATAAAATTTAATTTTGCAACACCAAATGTATTTCAAGAGCTCGTAGCGGACTCAGTGTTCTGTATCACTCCAGTAAGCAACTTTCACTATGTCCGATCCTTGAATGGGTGACCACTTTGTGACATTTCATTTGCTAGCGTTTCCGTGTTTCGAAAGGCACGTTAAGCTGGTGGCTCCAGTAGTAACTAACAAGATATATAGTCATTAAGCCAAGTTGAAGACCTTATCGGTCATAGCAACATGTGCAGGTGCACGGGTCGTCAGCGCTTGTTTAGCGCCCCTGGTGTTGCGAACGTCAATAGGCTAAGCTAAGGTGACCAACCATCAGATGGGCTGTTAGATGGTGTATATTAGTATACATACACATAATCACGCATTTATTCCCGAAGGGATAGGCTGAGGCATAGTTTACACCTACACTTCACCTTAAAGTTTTATGTCCCACGTAATAGGGGTGGTGAGCCTATTGCTGTGTTGAAATAGACATACGCAAGTAGTGACAACACGCAGTTGAAATTATTCAGGCCGTCCATAAGGCCTTCAACTTGGCTTAACGATTGTCATTTTACTGACAACAGGGTTTCATTTCGAGATTTCCTTCTCTACGCAATGGATCGTTTTGCGGAAGTGTGGCCTCTTACAACACCCTCAGAATGTATTGGGGTGGCGACATTTTGTACCCTTTCCCGTTGGCATAGTATAAAAAGTAGATATTATATCAAATTCAAGTTACCTGTCTGATATCCCCAGCCGCTGACAGCGCACCACTTGCCCGGGGTCACCCCATCTTCAGGTAGGCAGATCGGCCGTACATGGGAGTTGAACTGCACTCCATTGCCGGCACGGGAGACTTGGACTACTGCGATGTCGTTGCTGTGTGGTCCGTCTGGAATAGGGTAAAGCTTTATGAAGAGGAGCGGCTTTCGTTAAGAAGATTTTGTCTCAATTTATACTTCTGTTTGGCTGTCTCATCTGTCTACTTTGTTTGTTACCTACTCTTTAACGCCTTCACTGCGATACGCATTCTGATGATAGGTAGATATTTGGTACAGACACGGTAAGGCTGTGGAACGAAGTATATGCCCACATTTCACCTTTTTAGAATTTGTCCCACGTCATAGGCGGTGAACCGTATTGCCGTGTTGCGATGGACAGGCACAGTTATGACTACCTGCTGTTGATATGTTTCAAGCCGCCTAAAAAGGCCTTTAAATTGGCTTAACGACTGCCATTTTACTGGCAACCGGGACCAACGGCCTTCCGAAGAACGGAAATGCTCAAATAAATGTCACCAAGAAAATAAAATAAAATATAATTTATTCCCTTTGAAATCTTTAAAAAATTTAGGTTTATTAAGAGGTCACATGGATGGTCACCCATCCAAGGGTTGGCCATAGTGAAAAATGCTTACTACAGTGATCGTTTACAGAACACTGAGTCCGCGGGGCCACGAGCGCTGCTGACTGAACTTGCAATCATTAGCTAGTTTTGAACAAAACTAATTATTTATTAATCTTTGACAAAACTCACTTTTTCTGAAGTCCGGATGCCGTACCACCTTCTCAGCGAGGAAACGATGCTCATATTTGTCTTGGAGCTGCAGGCGATGCTCTCCAACCACTATTCGTATGTGCTCCAAGTTTAGAGGATGCTGAAATAGATAGGAACAAGACTTAGTTGATTAGGGGTTATTTGTGTGGAGATCCTCATGGCTGCTATGTCGGTCTCCTACAACCTAAAACCACATCAGATAGTAGATGGCCTGCAGATGGTAGTCCACTGCAGGACGTAGGCCTCTCCCAATTTAGGTCACATTACACGGTCTTGCGCTTTCCCCATCCAGCATATGAAGCCCTACTATTCGCCCGGTGCGCTCTCAAAAGGACAATCCTAATGGCTCCCGATACATTATACAGAAAATATAGAATTATCTATACTATTATTATAAAGAGGAAAGATTTGTTTTTTTGTTTGTTTGTTTGTAACGAATAGGCTCCGGAGAATTTTTCAAATCGGTCCAGTAGGGACCGATTTGAAAAATTCTTTCACTGTTGGAAAGCTACACTCTTTGCGGTGAACAAAGGCTATATTTTATTCCCGTATTCCCCCGGGAACGGGAACTACGCGGGTGAAACCGCTTGAAGTCCGCTAGTATTTTATAAATGAATTGTGCTGACGTAAATCAAAAGTGCCCTCTACACAACCAGTTGACTGAATTTAGTTTTCTTCCGTTAGTCCACGTGTAGTTGAAAAGTGCACCACTTACAGCCAAGAAGCGGGATAACACCCGAACAACCCCCCAAAGACGCGGGATAGCATAGGCCGCAGTGGTAGCCGTGGGTCAGTTGGCCTGGGGTCATCCTTTCAAGGGCTTACCCGGTCCTCCCAACCATAAGCATTAGGTAGGATACGTGTGGTTTTTAGTCGCCAGGAGTCCGGCATAGCATACCTGTGGGACTTTCTTCACGAAAAAAAATGACACCCATTTTTAAACGGTTTTATTTAGCTCACCCCGTTTGTTTTATTATTTCTTGGGTCAAATTTAGTAATTCAAATTTCACCCTCTTCCTGTCAACCGATTAATCTGAAATTTTGTATACACTTTGGATTTTGATGACAATACAATTATGTTTATTCATTATCTTTATAAATTCAAGATGGCCGCCGCTACAAAATGGCGGATAATTTATTTATTATTAATCACATCAATATGGGTATCAAATGAAAGGGCTCAACAAGCAGAATACAATATACTATAAAAAATTGAAATCCAAGATGGCGGCCGCTACAAAATGGCGGATAACGTAGGTTTTATCAATATGGGTATCAAATGAAAGGTCTCAACAAGCAGAATACAATATACTATAAAAAATTGAAATACAAGATGGCGGTCTCTAAAAAATGGCGGTTAATTTAGGTTTTATCAATCCCATTAACATGGGTATCAAATGAAAGGTCTCAACAAGTAGAATACAATTTACTATGCAAAATTGAAATCTAAGATGGCTGCCGCTACCAAATGGCTGATAACAATTTTTTAACAATCCCACCAATATGGGTATCAAATAAAAGGGCTTGACAAGAAGAATACAATGCACCATACAACCTCAATATTTAAGATGGGCGCAGCCACTAAATGGCGTATAATAATAAGATTTAAATTTAGAAATTGAATCTGTAATTTAGGTATCTGATTAATCCAGCCTGAATCCACCACCCAAGTCAAGATTTTGTATCGTGTTGAGGACTGTGTTTCGTTAGGGTGGCTAAAAATGATACGTCGTTAGCGGTACACCACCCAAGTTAAGGTGAAAGGTTAAAACGCGCCGAGAACTGTATGGCATTAGGGTGGATAAAAATGATATGTCGTTAGCGTTTTCCCCTCAAGACTCAGGCGCATCTTGTTGTACATAGCCTTGCCCCTTTATTGGACCTCTGGGGGGGTCGACCGTTTAAATGTTCATTACTCGTGGGAACAAAATGGTAAAAAAAAAATATAATAAGCTAGTTAAAAAATAAAACAATAGGTTTCTTCTTACCTACTTAGAAACTATTTTTACAATTTTTATGGTAATAATAGACATTCTTTGAAATGTGCATTTATGGTATTGTTGTGACTTTTATGACACGTATATAGTACCTATGTATGGGGTAGATGGCGCTCGTTTCCAGCTAAGTACAATTACGGGACGGCTGAAAGAAGAATGTTGCCTTTAATACTATCATGGGCTTCTACAATACATAAAATGCAGGGCAGCACTGTGGATCACGCAGTCGTATACTTAGGTGCGAAACTGTTTGAAGACGGTCAAGCCTACGTGGCTCTTAGTAGAGTAAGATCTTTGCAGGGACTACGTATAGAGAAGTTGGACTGCAATAAACTAACGGGCAAGAAACCTTGCAATAATGAAGCACTAAATGAATTAAACAGAATGCGAAATAAAAACTAAAAACTTGAAAATAAAAATAGGTAAAAAAACTTTTTAAGTTAAACGGTTTTATGTTAAACATACATTGCAATGTTTAAGATAAATGTACTAAAAACCAAAAAATAATAAAATAGATACAGTCGTGGGAATTATAAACATATGCATAGACTAGACTAAAATAAAATCGTGGGGCACGTCAATTGTCTACAAATTATCGACTTAATGTGCGATAGAAGAATCGTTTAATTCGTCGTTAGGCAGTTGGCCCGCAGACGGTGAGGAAATTACTCACTATTTTCTTGCTCATGGAAATTCCAATAGTTATACACTCCATGTAAATAAAAGAAATGTTTCAACTAGTTTATCGTTGGACATTCACACTGCTGGCTGGCGAGGAATCGTTTCACTGCTCGTAGTTTGTCTTTAATCGACAAAACATATGATAAATGTACTACTCGCTCACCACTATGAAACCGCGAAAACTCGCTTATAATCGAGCTTGCTAGCTTGTTTCCACATTCTAGCCGTACTTATCACACGCCCATCGTTATCGGTTGAACAACTGCCTAATTATAGTGTAACATTACAAAATAAACATTTTATTCAACGATTGTAGACAATTGACGTGCCCCACGGTTTTATTTTAGTCTAGTCTATGCATATGTTTATAATTCCCACGACTGTATCTATTTTATTATTTTTTGGTTTTTAGTACATTTATCTTAAACATTGCAATGTATGTTTAACATAAAACCGTTTAACTTAAAAAGTTTTTTTACCTATTTTTATTTATATTAGCAGATACTAAAGATTTTTGATCGTGGGAGATCTTTCAGAGAAGCTGCCCAAAGCGCACCTTGTGATCGTTTGGTGTGTAAGGTTCGAGTCCAGTCGGACATCCGTGGGTATTTAAAAACGTTAAAAAAGGAGTTAGAGACACGTTTGACTTCAAAGATGCCAATCGTGCTCCCAAAATGATTGGTAGATGCCCAAGTCCAGCAGTAGACTGTCATTGATTGACCACTTACTTTATCGAAGCAATGAGCAGCAGAAAGCACCAGTCTCTCAGCGATGACAGCGCCCCCACAGTGGTGTACGAACTTTAAGTTGTCTACATCCAGCATTTGGATCTCCACCTGAAAGTATAATACATTCAAGTTTAAAAAGTATACATACAATAATCGGTCAGTCCAAATATTTGTGTGATCCACAAAATGTTTGTTTTGGAGCTTGAGTGTTTTATAAATATAATAATTAGAGATGCGCCGAATGTGGGTTTAACCGAATTCGAAAATTCGGCCGAATATTCGGTAGAAAATGTACCGAACCGAATATTCGGCCGAACTATTGGGTTCAAATTAGCGCGGTAAACAGGCTAGTACACGTCAGTTGACGAGGCTGGCGACATTCTTACAGCTCTGGGCGCGCAGCCTTCAACCCCAGGGCGCCGATTCTTAATCAAACTACTTGCAAACTTGAAGAAAATTTACAGCTGAAAGGTCTTTTGTCTCACCTTTAGTCACCCATATTTCACCAGTAAATCACCGTCTAAGTCTACAGAAGGTTAAGAGAAAGGGTAAGAGGTTCGCTTAGGTCTACAGAATCATGTGCGGCCGCACGCGCCGATAGAATAATGAGCGGGATATGGTGAGCTAAACGGGCTCATTTTTAATGAAATGTGTTTTGTTTTCTACCAACGAAGAGTTTTAAAATAGAAAACATTAAACTCTTATTAACTTTTCATTTCACAGATAGCAAGTTTCAGTTGGGGTTTTGAACTGTGAAACTGAAATGACTGTGAAATCAGTGATGTGATAATTACTTGTGACACGAAATCAAGTGAAGTGCATATTGTATCTTAAAGAAGAACAGATAAAAACGGACTCCGCAATCACTCTGATCACTATCTACAACTGAGCCAGCTCCTTAACAACAATTTTTGCCACTCACTCCAATAATAAAATAAAAAATATTTTATAATTTCATCTCGACTAATTTTTGGTGGGAAAACAAGGACTTTGTGAGTTTACGGCAAATTAAACGGATTAAATAATGGGACTGCTCTGCTCGTGGTGAAAACCGAGCATTTTTTAGGGAAGCAACGTTGAGCACTTCCGAGCTTTTTGGATTGGCCTTATCAACTTAATGACTAAGTCTTTTTTGATACCACTAAGGTGGCAGACAAGCATACGGCCCACCAGATGTACCGGTGATCACCATAGCCTATGGACGTTTGCAACACTAGAGGGTAGAGGCGCTACATTCGCGCTGCTGCCCCTATGAAAACCTTCTAATACCCCTCTCGTACCGAAATTTACAGGAAGATGCAGTGCGATGATTGAATGTAGCCGCGGGCATCATATCAAACAATTCGTCAGAGCACAAGGCAAAGTCTCACCTTTCGCGAAGAGGTTATACATCACCTGCAAGCATGGGATCGTTGACCACTCTAATAGCTCGCCTATGCACCGAGTCAATTGAACGAAGCTGATATTTATGTGCCCCCTCCAAGAGGTGACAGCGGTACTCCATATGCGGCCGCACTTGCGATTTATAGAAAAGTAGTTACTGTGTGACACCAGAGATCTCTGTACCATTGCGTTAGTTATGGGAAAATCCCTACTTATTCAATAAATATTGATTTGCTTATAATAATTTCAAAATTCGGTAATTAATCGGCAAATAAACCGAATATTCGGCCGAATACGAACTTTCCAAAACCTGCCGAATGTGCCGAATTCGAATATTCGGCCGAACATTCGGCGCATCTCTAATAATAATGTACCTATGTATTTAGAAATATATATGTATAGGTAGATATGTATACCTATAGCTTAATTTGGGCTAGATTATGTTGTGTGAGAAGAGAATGTCCACAAAAGTTTATTTTTTTTATTTATTTTTTAAATCTGATTAAAGTTGCTTTCTGTGATCGATCACTGCACCTTAGGCATTGTACGCTATAGCAATAGCAGGTCCTGGAATAGGTGGCCACTTTATTATATTTCCATTTTCGAGCGTTTCCATGGGCTTAAGTCTTACTGTAACGGCAGAGGGCTAAGCGCTGAAAGAGCAGGTTTGTCTAGGTCTGGATGACGACCGCAGGTTCATGACAGCCGTGCGACAGACTAAGGCATGCTATTCGTAAATTGGTTGAACCCCTCAGAGTCAATTTTGTCGCTGGCAATCCTGTCTACCGACCGCCACTATTACTATGTAATACTATTATATTATCTTTGGTAATACGTAATGCAACGCAGTGACACTCTCTCAAGTACTGACACGGGAATCGACACATTAATTTTGCAATTATTCCCAGTTGTTCCGTTGAAGTAGTTCCGTGGCGGAACTAGTGAGACTTTTTTTCCCAGTTGTCCCGCGGAACAAAGCATCAATAAGTCAGTTCCCATTAGTTCCGCGGAACAAAGTACAAATGAAATACTAATAAATTCATTCCCAGTAGTTCCGCGGAACAAAGCATAAATTAAAAACAAATAAATTAAGTCCCAGTAGTTCCGCGGAACAAAGCATAAATTAAAAACTAATAAATAAAGTCCCAGTAGTCCCGCGGGAGAAAGCATCTCTTACATACGAATATTTTATGTTCCCATTAGTTCCCTACGGTGTCTTACGGCTATTTTCTCATACTTACAATAAAAAAAAATGAGATCGATAAAACAAATAAGGATCGGTACAACAAATGAAGACTGACAAAACAAATGAAGATCGACAAAACAAATGAAGATCAGTGAAACAAATAAAGATCAGCAAAACAAATGACGGTTGGGAAAAACAAATGACGGTTGGAAAAACACATGAAGATCGAAAAAACATATGCAGATCAATAAAACAAAAGACTATAAGCAAGTTGATAAGATCAAAAGTTTCTTGCAGCCATATTTTGTAATCTAAATGCGATTACCATTCAAAAAATAGGTGCAAGCAATCTCGACCTTATAAATATGCATAATATTTATTTAATTTTTTATATATTCGTGATCTGTGATATCTATAAACGCCTAAAAGCACATTTTTAGGGAAGTGTCATTAAGTTCGAGAATTGCTTGCAGCTATTTTTTTGAATGGTTATCGCATCTAGATTACAAAAAAGGGTCCATGCCAATTTCGACCTTATGAGCATGCATAATATCTATTTATTTTTTTATATATTCGTGATCTGTGATGTCTATAAACGCCTAAAACTACATTTTTAAATAAGTTCCATTAAGTCGAGAATTGCTTGCACCTATTTTTTTTAATGCTAATCGCATTTTGATTACAAAACATGGCTGCAAGTAACTTTTGACCTTATCAACTTGCTTATAGTCTTTTGTTTTATTGATCTGCATAATGTTTTTTTTATTTGTTTTTCCAACTTTCATATGTTTTGCTGATCTTTATTTGTTTCGGCGATCTTCATTTGCTTTTGTTTTATTGATCTGCATAATGTTTTTTTTATTTGTTTTTCCAACTGTCATATGTTTTGCTGATCTTCATTTGTTTCGGCGATCTTCATTTGCTTTTGTCGATCTTCATTTGTTTTTGTAGATCTTTTTTGATTTGAAAATTACTTAACTACTTTATACTGTTAAACTAGATGTCCTTCGTATAATGGATCTTTTTCCACTCGCATGTCCTAAAAGATCGATATTCATAAAAAATAAAATGCTTTAAGGATTTTAGATATTAAAGTGGACATAATATAATGTCCATAAAGATCCATTATAGTTCCGCTACGGAACTATTGGGAATAGAAAAGTCTCACTAGTTCCGCTACGGAACTACTGAGAATAGAAAAGTCTCACTAGTTCCGCCACGGAACTACTGAGAATAGAAAAGTCTCACTAGTTCCGCCACGGAACTACTGAGAATAAAAATGTCCCAGTAGTTCCATGGTGCGGAACTACTGGGAAAAAAAAGTCTCACTAGTTCCGCCACGGAACCATTGGGACAAAAAGTCTCACTAGTTCCGTCGAGGAACAACTGCCGCGGAACTACTGGGAATGAAGGTAATTTTGGTGGGGGGATGGGGAAGCTTACTCAGGTGGGAGGCAGGGAGTTGCCGATCTGTATGTAATATTATTATATATTATTATCTTTGCTATTACCCTAGGATGGTATGGAAAGCATACATACATACATATAGTCACGCCTTTATCCCCGAAGGGGTAGACAGAGACATATTATATGCCCACATTTCACCTTTGTATAATTTGTTCCACGTAATAGGTGGTGAGCCGTATTGTCGTGTTTAAATGGACAGGCGCAGGTTGTGACTGCCTGCTGTTGAAAATAAAGCCTTCAACTTAGCTTAACGACTGCCATTTTACTGGCAACCGAGACCAACGACTTAACGTGCCTTCCGAAGCACGGAAACGTTCAAATAAATGTCACAAAATGATCACATGGATGGTCACCCATCCATGGACCGGCCATAGTGAAAGTTGCTTACTGCAGTGATCGTTTACAGAACACTGAGTCCGCGGGGCCACGAGCGCTTCGAGAAGCAGTTGAAATAAAAAAAGCACAGGGCCTTTAACCGGGAGGACGGATATAAGCTCTCTACTAGTCTCTACAGCGTGGAATCCGGTAATTGGTGCCCTAAAGTCTCGCAACAAATAGTGAACGCGTCCGCGGATACGGTCAGTGTTGTGTGCCGTGTGTTGGAAACACATTTTCGGGGGTACTTTGAAAACTCCTGATACATAACAGAATATCCGTGCTACATGCATCAGTCGCCTCGGGACCACGATAGGTGTAAGTTACACCTATCGTGGTCCCGAGGCTTCGATAGGGTTACACCGTGTAACCCTATCAAAACGTCGGGGAACAAGAAGTATCCAAAACCTTTATTTAATAGTAAAATAGTGCCGCGCGAAGTCCCGTTTTTAATACAATCTCGTATGAGTTCAACGTGTGTTAGTTTAAAACAAATTAATGTTAACGTTTGTTGAGTTCCAAAAGATGAAGACTTGCCTTTTCTGTGAGCCAACTTTAATGTCAAGTAGGAACTCTCCTTGTTTATCAATTTTATGGAGTCCCACATCAAGCGCCACCTGCATCATGTGACGGTTGAGTGCGAAAGTCAGTCTGCAATTTCAGGTGACCTGGAGGTCTAATGCATCTCTTCCGCATCCCGTTCTGGCGTGCTTCGTCCGATTGCAACAAACCGATTGCCAATAATTGAACGTGTTTATGCCGACTTTACTTAATATGCTGACAATTCAATACAGAGGCCAAAGGATGTTGATATTTTTATTGCAATAAATAAATACAGCTAGAGACAAATTTTATACACAGGATCATTCAACCTTAATTACGTGTCTACTTATATAAACGCTTGTGCTATGGGATCTACATAACTGATAAATCAGTTGATTGGTCAAAGCCTGGTGCTATGTGGGTATCACAGCGCAAAATGCTTACCCTGGCGGTATGTGACTTTTGTCACGCCTAAAATGATAATTGAAAGAGTGACAGTGGGCTAGCCACGTTTATAGAAGAACCGATGGGACAAAAGAGTTGTGGAGTTTAGTTCACAAGTACAAAGAGAGAAGAGTAAGAGTTGTAGGGTATAATCAAACGGTGAGTACAAGTCACCGCAGATGAATTAAATTGCAGCGTGCGACTACTCGTGCAACTAGTCGCGGAAGACGTTGGACTGCGTGTTGCAACGGGAGTTGGTAGACCAGCATCCAGCAGTGGACTGCCATACTTGATGGTTACTTATTATCAGAGGCAGAATCAGGTTAGTAGGAATGTTGTGTGTGTGTTCCTGGGTCGATAAGGGACAAGGATAGAGAAGTATCTAACCTAGTTGATTGACTGAGATTGCACGGTACATTGCCTGTGAGTAGCCGTTCAAGTTTGGTAAGAATCCGAAGATGTATTTGTGAAGATTGAGCAACATTAAATGGGTCTGGACGGGTTACATCACTATATGAGGACATTAACCACTTTCCAACCCACAAAAAACATTGCAAATCAAACAAAACAAGCAAAATCCTTTACGTTCATTATTGCGTACGTGAAAACGAGAATATGTAGCTCATCTCTTACATAACATAACCTCAATTTAAATCGTCTCCCGCTCAAAGAGAGTGCCAACCCAAATGTCAATGTGACAGTTCTTTGTTGTGTTCGGAAATAAATGGCGGGTAATTATGACAGCTTTCACTTTTTTTTAATGTCGTTTTCATGGCGCTTGTGTCGTAATTTCTGAGTGATTTGTGGTCTTGATTAATTTTGGATGGATTTGGGCGGTTTATTTTTAAAACACTTTTGGTTTCTGATGAGGTTGCTGTGATGTAATGTGAAATATTATGATGATCTGAATTGTGTCGTGTGTAACTAGTGTAACCTGGTAAAATTGTAAATATAGGCTCTGGTCAGTAAACGGCCTGAAGCCGACCATACTTTTGCATTTTTGCCATTCCGCAACCACCTTCCTTAGACATGTCACAAGCATATTTATATCCATCTTTAAGGCAAGGAGCCTCTAAGCTGTTGGGGTTTAATAGGTAGTTTAAGTCAATTCTGGTTGACCTAGGTCCAAGGAAGTGGCTAAGAGCCCACCTCAGACATGCCCCAACAATGGCACAATGCATCACAAGGAGCCTCAAGCTGTTCTTTGGGAGTTTTAGAGGTACGATCAAACGGTGCAGACGCAGTGTAAAGATCATTTTCTCTTTATGGTATGAGATCCCCCTATAGAACGACCTTCACCGAGCTGGTTAATGGACGAAAAATATTTTATATTCAATCTCTAATGATACATTTATTGTTAAAAATTACAGAGAAACCTAATTATTACATATCTATATTTACATTATTACTATCTAAACTAAACCTAAATAAGGCCCCCGTGGCATTGTGCCCAAAAGACTAGCAGCATTCCCCCTCTGAATAGCAATACCTATTCGTTGAGCGAGAAAACTGCCAGCCCTTGGGTCACCAGTTGACTCCACAAGGCGCTTTTTCAAATTCTTGAAAAATTTTTGCGCATTGGGACCCCATGGACCTAGGGTCTCGACACCGACTGGACAAAAACGATACGATGAGTCGAGACCCTTATATTTATTAATTTTAATATTTTCAGCCGCTTCCGCTGCTGCACTGGCTTTTAATTTTGTTTTAGAAAGATGGGACGGGGCTAGAGTGTCAACACAAGTTGCATCCCACACCAGGACCCGACCCATCTCCCACGGTATCAAAGTTATACCATCCGGTCTCTTGCCATCGTCCCTGAAAACGCCGTTTGGCTCTAAGAGCGCAGGCACATTGGCGGTGGCAAGAGCACGGCGGATGATGTCGTTGAGCGCAGCGTGGCGTGAGAAGCGGCCTGCGCTCTTTAAACATGAAAGACCATGATGCCCCAAAGTGTCAACGTTAAAACCGCAGGGGCATCGATGTGGAGCGCAAAGCGTGACGCCAAGTCTCAAACCAACTGAAATTCTTAGGATGTCCGGTTCCAAAAAAGTTCCGGTATTGGCTGTAGGGAAAGCTTTCAACCAATCACCGGATTCCTTTCTACTGAGCGCTAATAATCTGGCCCGATCTGGGCCTAAGCTAGCATTTACCAAGGAGTCAAAGGTTAATTTTGATATTGCGTCGTCCCAGCTCCGTTGTAAATTTGGATGGGTGGGTAAATTTTGTCCCGGACAAGACATTAGCCAAGCATTCTTGGCATCTGTAAGGCCAGTCGTCTCATAGTCTGTAAGACAATTCGTCAGAATTTTACCTACGAGACTCGACGTGGCATGTACAGATGACAAAAAGGCTGGCAAAGCCACACTAGAAATTTTGCGGATCCCTAGCCCACTATATTTAATGGGAAGAGATGCCTGGGACCAAGATTGTTCGCTCAGTTGTATATTAAGAATTGATTCCAAAGAAGATTTGATTAGCGAATCAATAGAAAATAAATGACTTTGATGTTTCCAAAAAGGACAACAGCGAAGCAAATAAATAGATTTGGGAACAAACATACAAAATTTCAGAATTGTGATTGCGTAATGTGAACTAATAGAATGTAGCCGATCTACATTGGATTCAAATTTTGAAATTTTTTGTGCTATTAATTCGGGAATAGCATCTTCAAATATAGGGGACCCTAGGAGGTAAAGATTCTCTCTGCTAACAATTTTAATATTCGGACATAGGGAATTGAATTTTTCAACGAGTTCCGAATTGTTGTGATTATGATGAATATATAATTCACACTTATTAAAATTTAATTCCAAACCAATTAAATGAAATTTATTTTTAATTTCTATAAGATCTGACAGAACAGAAACTGCATCACCTCCAAGAGTCCCGTCATCTAAATACCAGACGTTAAATTTTGACTTTAAATTTTGAATGATGGGGTTAATGGCTAGGCTGAAAATGGCTGGTCCGAGGGGATCACCCTGCTGGCAACCGACTTCAGAAGAAAGTTCGTTGCATTTATACATTAATTTGGAAGGTTCGTGATAACAGTTAAGCAAATAGTTATAAATTTCAGGAACATTGCTTCTAATTTCTGACAGCAGGATGTCACGGTTTACCGAATTAAAAGCATTTTTGACATCAATTTTCAGCAAAACCTCACACTCACCTTTATTAAGGTAGGTGCGTAAGGCGTGAACCGCCGCTTCACACCCACCTTTGGTACCAAACCCTAATTGAGTCGGTTCAAATTTTTGTTGCAATTTTGACAAGATGTAACGGACAGAAATTTTGGATGCCAAACGCCTAAAAGTGGACCCAACAGCAATAGGACGGACTCCTCCATCTTTTTTAGTGAGGGCAATGAGATTAGCTCCATAGATAACAGGAGCGATCTCAGGGTTAATGTTACCAGAGAGCATGAGGTTTACTAATTTTGTTAAACAACCGATGAGGTGCTTACCTGCATCACCCACACAGTGAGAGGTTAGGTCTTTCAGGTGTTGTGGAGAAAGACCATCAAGACCAGCAGCTGATCCGACTTTAAAAGCATTAATCGCACTCACTGTGTCCTTGTCCTGTGCAAGTAAACACACATCGGGTGATGTAGGCGGGTCCAGAACGTAGTCCGAGAAATATATTCAATATTTTATATTCAATTAAATATAGTGTAAGTAGATATAAGTAGCATAAATTGTATTTTGGTATTACAATAAAGAGTATCTATCTATCTGTCTATCTAAATATGTCAATAAATAAATCGCAAATGGGTTGCCTAAAAAAAATCAGTCCAGAATATGATTAATAAAATTGAAAAAGAAGTCTGAGAGCGTACCTAATGTGTGACGTCATAGAGCAGCCCCAGAATGGGGAGAATGCTCATGAAAGTAAATTGTGAGAGTTTACAAAATGCATGCCCGAGCATACCCAGCACCTGACCTTGACCGCCACTCAACTGGTCAACCGGATTATGTAGAGCAATTTATTATGTTGAGCCCATAACGCAAGCATATAAATATCTTACAATCATTTTTTTTTAATTCTTGCGCAATGATCCTTTTTGTGATCCTTGCTGCCGTTGCGCTGTGAGCCATGCTGCAGTCCGTGCTGGAGCCCTTGCTCTATTTTGTTGGGACTGAATACTGACTTTATTATAGTTTCTCTTTTTAATACGCTTTTATTAGCTTCACTTGTAACTATGTACCTATGTAAGAAAATCTTGGAATGTTAATTTGACCCACTTCCCGTCCTTCGATCAGGCTGAAATTTTGCACACGCTCTGAGTTCTGATGACAATACATGACTAGCTAAAAAAACGTCATTACAAATCCAATATGGCGGCCTCCCCAAAATGGCGGACTGCCTGTTTGAAATCCACCCCATGATATGGGTATCAAGTAAAAGGGTTTGCTGTCAGGAATATGAAAAAAATAGTCACGTGACTTAAATGCTTAAGCGTGTTATCTAGGTTTTTAAACTATTATATTATTAATTTTTTAATTTCACTGTAAATATTCATATTATTATTATAAGTTGTATTAAAAAATATATCTTTCTCTAACCCCTCTTTCAATGTCGTTTCGAACATATTTTTATATACACTCATTTGCAAAAAAAACGGGCAGTTTTGATTTTCATTCATCATTAAAAAGATACAATACCAAAAAGGTTTCAATCGTTAGTACAGGTTACTGGCCGGTTTTAAAAATGCCGTGGTATTTAAAAAAGTACGTTCTAAATTCAAATTTTCATTTGATGCTCATTTTTACAGAAAACCCCTTTTTATCCTACATTTTTGGCGCGAAGTGCCAGAAGTTAACATCGACTTTCACAACTTTTATTCATTTTTTATCGATTAATTTCATATCCTTGACTGTCAAAGCTTTATTTATTGCTGTTTGGCTGTATCAAAAATGGTAGATAAAGTGGTAAAAGCTAAAAATTAAATGATTTTAATAAAAATTATCGCGCTGCTTGAAGAGGGTTGCAGCCAATGTTTCGTGGCTAGGAGGCTAAATGTTAGTCGCTCGACGGTCCAAAGGACCTGGCAGCGATATCAGGAGACTGGTTCCGTTGAGAGAAGGCCTGGTTCTGGAAGAAAACCATGTACCCAACCACGGGATGATCGTTTTCTTGTGAGTCGCGCATTGAGAAATCGCAAATCTTCGTATGTGGATCTTAAGAACAACCTCCAAGAAGTAAGAAATGTGCATATTAGTGTATGGACGGTCAGGAGGAAGCTTCTTGCTGCCAATATACGCAGGACGCAGTCACCGCCCGGCCCGCGGCCCCAAATTACTCCGTGAGCACAGAGTTCACAGGCTTAGGTTCGCTAGAATTTGTGAATCATGGACTCAAGAAGATTGGAATAGGGTTTTGTTCTCTGATGAAGCCAGGATATCTCTGTTCGGTGAAGATCGACGTCGGCGAGTGCTAAGAAGACAAGGAGAGCGCTTTGCAGATGCATGTTTCGAAGAAATCACACCTTATGGTGGGGGCTCTGTTATGTTTTGGGCAGGAATAAATTCAATGGAACGTACAGAGTTAGTCTTCATTGAAAACGGCTCACTGACTGGGCATCGATACATAACGGAAGTTCTAATTCCTCATGCACAACCCGCATTGGCCGCTCTAGGTCAAGACTCGATTTTTATGGACAATGCTCGCGCCCACCGATCCCGCGATGTTAATGCGTATGTGCAAGAGGTCGGCATTCGTCGTTTGGATTGGCCAGCTCGAAGCCCCGACCTCAATCCCATAGAACATATCTGGGATGTTCTAAAACGGCGTGTGAGATCAGTACTCCCGGCTCCGCAGACCATCAGAGAGCTGAAGAATGTGATTACTGCGGAGTGGGAACGTATTCCGCAAGCAAGTATCCGGGATATACTCGTTAGCATGCCCAGACGAATTCAAGCTGTGATTTTAGCTAGAGGGGGTCACACTCGATACTAAACATTTATCTGCTTTTACTTTATTAAAGAAAAATAAACAAAAAAATCTTTTTATTGTTACTTCATGTGCATAATGCAACTACTAGCGAACATACACTACTAGCGAGGTTTAGCATTATTTCCCATAAATTGTAACAAAATTTTATGAAATACTGATGAAAACGATTATTTTCTTATTAATTTACCAAATTGTGAGGATAAAACAAAGCAATATTAACATTAGAAATGGTTCATTGCTTAGGTGCCCGTTTTTTTGCAAATGAGTGTATTTTATATTTTCTTTGTTTTGTAAATAAAATAAATACTTAAAATAAATCTTAAAAAATAAATAAGCCTAATATTCGCCAACATTTTACCTTATAGTTTATGTCCCACGTAATAGGTGGTGGTGAGCCTATTGCCGTGTTGAAATAGACAGGCACAAGTCGTGACGACCCGCAGTTGAAATTTTTCAAGCCGTTTGTAAGGCCTTCAACTTGCTTGGCTTAACGATTGTCATTTTACTGACTACAATGGATCGCTTTGCGAAAGTATTCCCTTAGTCGCCTCTTACGACACCCTAGGGTGGAGCCACGGGCATCAGCTAGTTATTCATATTGAAGAAGAAAATATAACATACGGCCTCAGTTATTGTACAAGTGGCAATGTTAACTTTACAATAAAATTTAATCAGCTGTTATCTATACATTTAATGAAACTGTAGAGGGTCGAAAGTCTGTACCTACATGGAAGATATTTTGAAAATTTTTATTTTATTTTATAATCCATCCCTTTAACTAATTTCGGCCAGACCGTTCAGCAGTTAAATCTAGATAAGTGTTTTTTTGGTAACGATTTTCGGATTCAGTAGACCTATCGATTTTATAATGCCGATATACTTTATTATATAAGTAGGTACCTGTGTAATTGTCTCATCTGAATAAGGCTGTTACTTTTTGGGTGATTTGAGGCTATGATGGAAAATAGATATTTGAAAAAAAATTCGAGACAGTGGAAGTAGCATTCGTGCAAAGCGCGGGCTTTTTGTCTTGAAACTAATCTCAACAGCCTTTGGGAACGTAATAGAAATTAGAGAAGATATTAATTAGTTGTTTATCAGTTGCATTTGAAGCTTAGTTTAGGCGAGATAGCGTTATGTAAAAAGTAGTTCCCATTGAAAATATTTTCCAAAAGACTTATAGCAAACCGTGTATCACGGGGAATGTTCGACGATCCTGATTCCTGATCCCACCGTCTCCTTTCCGATCCCGAACTACGCGTGCCGGGTAGAGATGCCACTCATACACAGTGGAGAGAATCTTCGCCAGAACATAGCGTTTCAAAAAATCGTTCCTCTGTCGAACTATAAAAACCTGGAACGACCTGCCCGCACACGTGTTTCCCTTATCTTACAACCCCGGGTTCGTTAAGAGGAGCGTGAAGAGGCACATCACAGGGCCGCCAACTTGAGGACCACTGTCAGAAGTGGCCCCCAATCGCTAGATGTGCCACGGCTTTCCATCAGGCTGGTGGCAACGTCAATTTGGCGAGCTAAGTATATAAAAAAAAACTAATAGAAGTAATTAAAAAATGTAATTAATTTAACCTTAACGTTCGTGCACGATAAGGTCCCATAGGGGCTTTCTTCCGCGCACGTAGTGGAATGAAAGCTACTTGTTTATCAAATCTTATCGGCTCACACTTAAGTTTTACTTACTTTGATTACCTCTGTGGCGCTGTTGTAACTGTAACTGCCTGCAGCGCTGGAGGTCCTGCGGTAGTGATACCGCCTGCGGCGCTGGAGGTCGTGGGTTGGATTTCCACCAGACACAAATATTTTTGCGACCCATAAATGTTAGTCTCAAGAGTCTGGGTGTTTCTATGTATAATATGTATGTATTTAAAAGTATATAAGTATTAATATCCGTGGTGTGATACCCATAACACAAGCAGGTTATTAGCTTACTTTGGGATCAGATAGCGTTGTGTAAAATGTCCGTGAATATTTATTTAAAAAAAAATATATATATAAGTATGTTTATCAGTCGTCTAGATTCCATAGCACAAGCTTATATTAGCTTAATTTGGGCTAGATGATGTTGTGTGAGATTGTCCACAAATATTTATTTATTTACTTACTAATTTTGTAGAATGAAAATGCCACTAACTTGCCAAGGAAAAGCGCCATAGGGAGTTTCGGTGCCACCCACAATTTTGCCAGTCCTTTGAGGGTTGAAGTCCACTGTTCGCGTACCACATCGCACTTTTTCACCCTTTTCAAAGTTCGACACTGAATTTTGACTGAAATAGTTCGTCGAAAAGCTTGAAAAAGCTTTCGAAGGACGCGTTCTATTTCTATAATACCCTATGTGATTAATTCTATTAAAAAAATATTCCGAATTTACTGCACTAATTAAAAATACTACTAAAAATAACGTGGACCACATTTTCAGGTTTAAAAAAATAAAAACGGTAGGTACGTATAAAAAATTTAAATAAATAAAACGAATTCTAAATTATGAAATTTTAACACCGATATTTACAACGTCTTCACATTATCACGACCGAAAACTAAATGAACCTTTACAGAAGCAATTTATTTTTTAAAAAATGTACATGCTGCGATCACAATGCCACAATGCCAAAAGACACACGTGAATGTGTGTCACTAGATTGATCTGAAGATGCATCATTTGTATTACAAAATGTATGTACACATAATATATAAAATATTTTGTCTGACTGATTAAAAATGCACCGCTCAATTCTTTGAACGAATTTGGGTCAGATTTGGTACATAGATTTACTCGTATTACAAGAAAGACTTTAATAGGTTGCTTTTGCCGTTAGAGGTTCATAAATTCGGGCACAACAACAATAGGGCACACTTTAAAATTTATAATATTAAAAATAAAATAAGTAGGTATGTACCTACTGTGCATCTTTGTTTCACAACGCCATTTAGTCCAAGTTCAACTAATAAGTATAAGCTTGTGTTAGGAATACTAGACATTTAAACCTAATTATTTATTTTTAAAAACATACAGGAAACATCCGTACCTTAAATGTCCCAGGATTTGAACCCGAGATCTCAGCACAGCAGTTGTATGTTACTAACTACGCCACCGAGGCATCGAAACCAAGTAATAGAATTATGACGATTCTGATAAAAACTGAATTGGTCGAATATCGTAAGACCCTTATTTTGAATGTCTAATTGTGTTTTTTCGATTTCACTTTCATGCGTGTTTAATTTAAAACTAGCTGTGCCCTACGGCTACACCTATGACATGCTACAAACCCCATAGCTAGCACCCATTTAAAGCAAAGCATTCATGTCAGTTAACAAAAACTTAAAATTTACCACCACCGTGTTTTCAGACTAACTGTTCAGGTTTTCACTACCCCAGTTAGGGGCGACACTTCCAGCAATGTGGCTGGATTGCTGAGCTCACAGAGGGCGATGGCTGTCAGGATGATAAGGGGTGCCGCACGATTTCAGGTGAGGCAGCATGTCTCCTAGCCGGGACCCCTCCATGGAACCTGGAAGCGAGAGTCCTTGCGTCACTATTTAGATGGCGCAAGGAGGCGTTGGGGCGGGGCCAAAAGCCTGCCTATCTAAAAATCGAGGCCCAGCGGTCCCAGCTCCACTAGAAGGTGTGACTTGAGCAACCAAAGGGGAGATTTGCCACAATCGCGGCCGTCAGACCGGTCATGGACGAGTGGCTGTAGAGGAGACACGGTGCTCTCTCCTACCGGTTGTCACAGATACTTACCGGGCACGGTTGCTTCGGTAAGTATCTGCGGCGAAGACACCGAGGAACCCCGACCGAGTGTCAGCACTGAGAGGACCGCAGCGACGACACCACGCTCCACACGCTGGTGGAGTGCACGGCGTGGGTGCAACAGCGCCAGGTCCTCGTGGTAGGTCTGGACGTGGACACTTTCTCACTCGAGACCATGGTGCGAGCAGGAGGACGGTGAGTGGGCTGCTCACCGTCCTTTACAGAAGCAGGCCCATGACGGCAGCTCGACGTGAGGGATTACGCACGCCCTCCCTAAGAAGCGAGATCATACCTGAAAATCCCCCAAAGACTCGGGATAGCACCCAAACCACCCCGTAGGCGAGGCCACAGTGGTTGCCGTAGGTCTGTTGGGAGTCGTGGGACATCTTTCCGAGGGATTTTCCTTTAAAAATAACTTCGATGCACTCTTTCATTATTGGGCCTTTTTTTAGGTGTGGAAATCTTACATGGATGCTATGCCGGACTCCTACCGACTAAAACAACACGATTCCCTACAACTGTCTACGGCCGGGAGTCCCGGGTAAACCCTCGGAAGGATGTCCCAGGGCTCTCGGCAGTCATCATTGAGCTTACGTTTCAAGTTCAGCTTAAAAGATTCAAGCGTGTCGGTTGGAGATTGATTGAGTCATTCAGTAATTCTATTACTCCTAGTAAGATAATTTAGAGACAATTCGGTAGTTAATCTTCAGATATATCTCAAAAACAAATCTCGTGTATCGAGCTAAATATTCAATGTCAGGCGTTTACAACTAGTTCATGTAAACTCAACTATGACTCCATATTTTATGACATTTTTGGCATATCTTTATAATCTAAAGTGAAATGAAATTATCTGTAGTTATTAAATACTAGCCGTGGACTGGCTTTACCTGTAAAATACTTAGATAAACTTTCACCCTCTTAGATAGATGAAATTATATCTATTACCGAGGGTTGAATGCTGGCCAGACGGGTTCAGTTTCGAATGTTCCGTCTGTTTGCCTTGAGCTCGTCTCTTGGTCATCTGGTAGGTATATTGGGTGTAACAAAACTACCTGTTCAAATTTCGTCATGTGTCGTGGCATCAGTCATGATCATGAAACATTACAAAAATAAAGAAAAAAAAATCACATGAATACTTTAACCGTAAATCCAGAAATCCGTTTTAAAGGTCCTATAAATTTTTATTATCACCCTTTCTATCGCTACTGAGCGGCAGTAGAAAGCAACAACGACAGCTAGACGGGTGCTCCGTGTTTGTTATGCCACGGCGACCATGTTACCTCGAATTGCCGCGGTAAAAAATGGATTCTTAATGTGCGACCAATTTTTTTTTAAAAATAAAAAAATTAACCCCCCTTTTTTGATTGATTTCCGATGCCAAGTCATCTCATGAAATTTGGAGAGGTAGTTTTGTTACACCCAGTATATATTAGTACGTATGTAGGGTAAACCACCCAATCGTTGGCACTCCTCCAATTATTGGCACTTTAGGTAATTTTGCCCATTTCTAACAGAAAAAGAATGCTATTTTACTTTTTAATGCATACCTACAACTACATAATGGGCAACACCGAACTGAAATAAACTAGGTTTCCCTTATTTTTTCGAAATTTACTCTTAACTAAAGTGCCAATAATTCATTCTAAAAGTGCCAATAATTGGGTGGTTTACCCTTTATGTGTATTTGGTAATAAATTATATAGAATAGATTTATACCTAGGTATGTGTAAATTAGTATGTACTTTATAAACCTATGTAATACAGTTTTAGTAAATCCTTGTGTGGACACAAAAAATCTATCGTACTATCCTGTGTCTGTATTTTTTTTTAATCCTGTTCATCCAAAGGTTGCCTGGAAGAAATTGCTATTCGCTAGGCCGCCCATTGTATCTAACTTTAAAAACTTCAGTATTTTAGTATTATATGTATTGTGTGGTTTTGAAAGCTATATGTAGTTAGTACAATATATGTATTGCTATCTATCTATCTGGTGAAATACGCGCAGACGAGACTACCGAAGATCTCAATATGGCCCAAATTGAGACCTAAGTGATAAAATACGTGGGCATTATCAATAATATATAATAACTATATGTAGATACGTTACCAACACTGAAAAATGGCAACAAAAAAAGTCAGGCAATTGCCTTACTTTTCATACATGCTACCATAGATAATTTTATAGAAATTCTTTTTTAAATGATTAAAAGATCTGCTGTTTTAGAAGACGCGTCTAATTATAATACGGCGTTGGGCATTAAATAATTCTTTTGCCGACCTTTATGGGGTAAACGGCGTGTTTGTAGGTACGAATTAAAGGCGTTATTACTACACTAACACTAACACAGGAAAAATATGAATAAAATGTTTATATCATTGCTATCTGTACTTCTAAGTTATTTAGGATAAAAATTATCAAAGTATTTTTCATAACATATTTACGATGGTTTTATTTAAATTTGAAAAAGTTGTCTAGGTATAGCCCTGATAAATATCATTGATATGTGTTAGTTAAGAATAAACTGATTGGGGGATTTGCAGATCGTCTCTAATTTTATCTACAAACAAACAGTAACGCATAATTTTCCTATTAATATCAATAATTCGTCAGTGTTGTTCATCTATGGGTATGTATTTATAAAAATCAATTCCACTTTTCGTTGTAATTTTATAGCTCAAGAATGGGCTCAACTATCCAAAGGTTTATGAGAAGTTTGCACAAAATCGGTCGGGCGTTTAGCGGACTCCTACCGACTAAAAAACCTCACGTAACGCCCAACAGCCTATAGTTGGGATGGGAGACCCGGGTAAGCCCTCGGAAGGATGTCCCAGGACTCCCAACAGACCCACGGCCGCTACCGCGGCCTCGCCCATGGGATGGTTCGGGTGCTATCCCGCGTCTTTGGGGGGTTTCGGGTGTGATCCCGCTTCTAAGGGGGTGGGGGGGTGAGTTCCTCACGTCACGCTGCCGTCATGGGCCTGCTTCTGTAAGGACGGTGAGCCGCCCTCTCACCGTCCTTAGGCCCCCGGTCATGGAGGCCGATAGTCCTCGGCGAAGACAAGTCGACGGCGCCCAGGGCGCCAACTGCGGAACTCGGGTGGGAGAGTTCTCTCCCGTTCCCGCCCCGCCGTCTCTTTCACAAGCATGACCTGTTTGCAGAAAGAGGCGGCGCAGTCCCACTTACTCCCGCTGGAGAGCAAGGCTCGCACCATGGTCTCGAGCGAGAGAGTGACACAACATCGACTAGCCCACATTAAGCTAATATAAACTTGTGCTATGGGATCTAGCTAGACGACTGATAAACATACAGTTTCTAAATACATACATAGTATAGATAAATTACACCCAGACACAGAACAAATCAATGTTCTCTTCACGCAAAGAGATTTGTCCTGGGTAGGAATCGAACCCACGACCTCCGAATCCGTAGTCAGACCCACTAACCACTCGACCACGAGGCCAGTGAAGTTCTAGGTAAAGACTCAACGTCTCGTCACCCTGCCCTACTTGATAATCTCTAATAATTTTTCTTTGGTAGTTCTATTGGCAGCGCAGCCTTGGGCGCAGTGCTTTATTTATTGTGTACTGATGGCAGAAAAAAAATATAATATTAAAAGTACTTGACCGTAATTCGAAGCTTATATAATGAGATAGGCATATCCGTTACCCGTAGGCTTATCTTACTCATGTTTGATGACGTATTTCCGTCGACTCACCAGCAGATGGCGCCACCTGTGAACTTATAAAAGAACATGGCGTCCACTTTGTCCTCATTGGCGTTTTGATTCCCGTAGCAAAAGGTTATAGCAGGAACACCTGCTAGTGCATTTATTTTTTCTAGTTACTAGTTATATACCTGGTAAAGTTATAAAAAGTGACTTGGGATGAAGTTAGTGAATTTACAGAAATAATTATTTAACGGCTTTGCCGTTCGTTTGAATATACAGTGAATCTAAAACAAGTGACTTGTGATTGAAGTAAGTGAACCTACAGACATATTTAACCGTTCGTTTAAGTCTCAGGTATGTTTTTACTTCATATTTTTACGATCACATATGACTGTGATACGTCATAACGTGAAATACCCTATTATTTTAAAATAGCACGTAAACCTTTCGAGGTTGCAGTTTCTTTTATTATTATCTTTAGTTACAGCTAATATCAAACTGATTTTATAGATTGTATTCATAGGTACTAATACTTTTTTTTAGATATTATTTGCTTCGTGTATGTACAGCGTAAGTACCGCCGAATATAGAAAATATTTTCAAAATATTTTTATACCTACCCACATAAAGGCACATTAATTACTAGATGTTCCTATACATGTAAAAATATGGCCTATTATGGGTAAAATCGTAATCATCCCAAGTTTCTGAATACGTACGAGTGTGTCAAAGTAATAACTAAATGTTCACCATGAAAGTAGTACTTAAATTTTAGGTACCTAACATAATACTATTTCTTTTAGTTTGGTTTCTTGATAGAAATGAATCCTCCATCCTTAGAAAGTGAGCTAATTCCAAGTGGAGTATTTTAGAAGCGCGCTCTGAGCTCCAGTTACTGTATTAGGTACGTCAAATAGCTACAGTTCCAGCTCATTTAGCTCGAACTTCAAATAAGGGCGATCGCGACACCACGTGCATTGTCGTAAGTGGAGTAAAAGAAGCCGACTTCCACTAAACCAGATAAGGATGATGGAAATAGGTGAGTTATTTCTTATTACCTAACACTGGTCCTGACCAAGTGTAAATTTCTTCACAGATCAGAGGTTAAATTACGAGGATGATAGAAACAATCATCCTTGCTTCGTATTTTATATAGGGACAGCATTAAAAGAGATTTCGGTTACCCAAGATCCTAAGACACAGTATAACCTAAGAGGTTGATAGACACGTTTTGGCGACAAATTGCCTTGATAAGATAATATGCTGATACCCACTATTGTAAAATCATAGTCCTGGGTTCGTCAACCTAAACAAAAACGGGGAGATCCGACAATTCGAATCCCTGCTACATTTCTTTCTGCCAAAAGGCTTTTGCTGCCAAAACCTTTTGTATTTTTAAACAAAGAGAATCTTTTGAAAAACTTAAGTTTCTTCGAAAATATTTATGACAAAATTGAAGACCTACTTTAATAATAGGATTTCCATAAATCTTTTATCAATTTATTACAAATGGCTTGCAGCCATAGATCTGATTTCATATATTATTCTCAGAATTGTCAAAGACCCAATTCCTAAAAAATGAACCTTGATAAAATATCGTCTTCAAACACATACATTTTCGAGGCTGAAGCCTTTTCAACGGCACTCGGGAAGGCATGCATTTTGGTCTTCGATCTCCAAAAAGGATGACCCCGAAAAAAGTTCATCCAAATCATTACGCCAGCCTTCGAGAGGATCAGGCGTCAAGATCCGATCTCCATCGAATAGAGTCCAGATTCCATTGTACCAAGAGCCTTTTTAGGCCTGTATTACAGTTACCACTCTCGAGGGGTGTGTACTATATCCATAATAATTGGGCATACGACAGTAAATGTCTCTTCAATTAAGAAATTTCTGAGCTTTAGGCTCTCAAAGAGACTGAGAAGTTTAACATCCCCTGCCCATACCAGCAAAGGAAACACTAACCAGTAACCACCCTCGAGGGGTATGTACAATATTGTGTATCTATAATAATTGTAATATACGATAGTAACCAGGCGTACGATAACATACTAAGTAACCATGCAAGGATGTCATTCTATGTCGGTCAGTTAACTCTGTACAAAATACGTTGGTAAGGAACGAGAGTACCAAAAAGTTTTAAATTTATAAAAAGGTACCGCATTCCCTTTATCCAGAAACTCCAATCCGTCCTGCACGGTATTCGAGAGAACGCAGGTTCGAATCCTGCTCAAAACTGATAACCTTCCCACATTTAAATTTACACCGAACTCTGTTCAAGTCCCGTCCTGACAAAGTTGTAAATTTTCACTTTATGTTAAAATGCTATGGAAAACTTGACTAAGGTGGAATACTATTTGTTTTAAATACTTAAGAATCCATACAGGTTTCCTTTTTAACTGAAATGACCACATTGTGCAATGGTTCAAAAGATGAATGCTCAAGGCACTCTAAAACTAGTTCCTTTGTCACCAAGTTTGGTTTCTCCACTTTTCCTAACTTCAAATAGCGATGGGTCATCCGCCCAGAATTCAGTTTTAGGACATTGTACGCCTTTGTGAAGCCAGAATAATTCTATCTTTCAGCATGTTCCGTTTACCAGATTTCCTCCAACCACGAGATTGGATGTGCAAAATACATCTCAGTCAAGCTTATTTTCATGATAAAGCTGACGTAGTGTACATTATTCTTTCTCAGAGCACATTCTTGTCTTCCGCTCGGGTAAGCCGCACCCAAAACATTTTCGTTTCTCACCATCTGGGTGCCTCGATTTCTATAGAATAAGAGTATTCAAATACTCGTCTACCTACACAAAATCTCATTTTGCGCATCAAAATCCTGTTACTCTTCACAAACACGTACAAATAGCCTTGAAAACTCTTCAAACCCAGGGATGGTTAGACAATTGGGAGAAAACAATAATAGGTTCCCAAAGAAACCTCTCATATCGTTATGCGATAGACATAGAACTACCTGAAAGTCCAATACCAAAAGAAAAGATATTAGACATAAAAGGAAGATTTATTTCATTCCAAATCAAAGAAACTTAGTTCTTTTAAAGAAAATTCAAACTTGGTGGGTCTTTTGAATTTTTACCACTTTCGCAGTGCCTAGAGGTAGCTTTACCTCAGCGTCACATTCGGTCAATCCCCTAACCGACAACCCACTGAAGAAAATAGTAGTGCACGGAGTGGTACAAGTGGAACTCCAATAGTGGGTCCGCAATTACCGGTTCTCGACAATTTTACAAGCTTTCCATCCGAGATGCTTTCTTACCACGGACGCGTCAGATTTCGCTTGGGAGCCCAGCTAGAAAACATTTCTCTAACAGGCTCGAGGGCCTAGAATAACAAAGATTGCACTGCATCAATAGAGATGTTGATAATCTTACACATGATTCGAAATCATATACCGGTACTGTGTTACAGTCTGTACTCTTTCAAAGCAGTTATAGTCCATCCCCCCAGAGGGACGAGACCAAATCAATTGCCTTGGCGAACTTAACTCGTCAGCTTGCATGTAATGGTCCGACATCTCAAATTGACTTCACCATACACTGCATTCCGAGCCGATACCATATGTATCAGCTCCTCCGGGTATTTTTTGGGAGCATCCTGCTTCAAACACCACTAAGGCAAGATTGCCCATGATAGGCCTGTTTGTAATGTGTGGATATTACTTTCACCACCATTTTTAATACCCAAGATGCTGTCACACCTTAATCGGTCAACAGGAGTGTTTGTGGTGTCGCGATGGCACAAGGTAATAATAGAGGGCAGATCTCAAAGCGAGAGCTCTGTAAGCTCCATTCGTTCTGCAGAACCTGCAAAAGAACCTAATAAACATTATTTCTTTCCTTCTACTAAACACCTCGACAGGTCTCCCACCACCTCACATAGAAAATCTGTGGAAATGTGGGGGGGGGGGGACGAAGAGGTAAATAACAGATATTAAATCAAAAACTTCTACTATTGAGCTCCTTGAGACCTACCTTTCAAGATACTTATAAATTTTACAGTTTTAACCGACTTGCATTTTATTCATGGTTATTATATAATACGATTCTGTTACATAAATCTGTTGTTGCTGTTCTTGATAATATAGAAACCGTTAGTCAACTTTACATAGTTCGCATGTTTTGGTTAAACATATTATCTTGGTCGATTAAAAAATGGCCAAATGGTCAAATACACAGTAAAAGATTGCGATTCTAAAACATAAAAACACAATTAGTCATGTAGAATTACTTTTCACACGTAATTGTACTATTTACGCATTGATATCAGCGTAAATACCGCTATAATCGAATTTTGAAAATAAAATTTGTGATTGCCATTCAGTGTTACCACTAAAATATCGGTTTGGTTTACCCACATCAGTGGGAGAATTAGTAATTAATTACCTATGTAAGATACATTAATAGTATTACCCGACTAAGGTAGGGTTATGATTTTGAAAGGCTATATACGTATGTCTGTATGTTCATGTATTCCCTCAGAGCTCCTCAACTAGGTACTTATTAGAACTGGACTAATGAGATATTGTTAGAAGCGTCTTGACGTTCGACTGGTTATAAGCTATATATCGTGTCACTGAATTTAATGGTGCGCCCTCTAGCGGCCATAAAGTACTCTGTTAAAATAAATTTAAGAAAAAAATATCGTGTTGGTATTAAATGAAAGGGTTAGACTTTTTGTAAGTAAGTGCCTTTTTAATGGTCTATATAGCATACTAGCGGACGCCACGCGGTTTCACCCGCGCAGTTTCCGTTCCCGTGGGAATACGGGAATAAAATAAACGTTCACCGCAAAGAGTGTAGCTTCCCAACAGTGAAAGAATATTTAAAATCGGTCCAGTAGTTCCGGAGCCTATTCGTTACAAACAAAAAAACATATCTTTCCTCTTTTTAATATTAGTATAGATATATAGAATACTAGCGGATGTCACGCGGTTTCAGTCGCATAGTTCCCGTTCCTGTGGGAATACGGGAATAAAATATAGCTTATGTTCACCGGGAGAGTGTAGCGTCCCAACAGTGAAATAATTTTTCAAATCGGTTTAGTAGTTTCGAAGATAGTTTGTTTAGTACACCGGGAACCAACCCTAAAGACGCGGGATAGGACCCCTATGCAAGACGGCAGTGTTAGCTAAGGTCTGTCGGGATGCGATGCGATATGGTCACGCCTTTATATGTACGCAGAGGCATTTTATATGGACAAAATTCACCTTTTTTTATAAGAATATAACCTACGTCATATGTGGTGAGACGTACTGCCGTTGCCGTGTTGAGATGGACAGGCACAGGTTGTGACAGCCTGCTGTTGAAATTTTTCAACCTTGGTCAAGCCTTTCAACTTGGCTTAACGACTGCCATTTTACTGGCAACCGGGACCAACAGCAACGTGCCTTCCGAAGCACGGAAACGTCGGAAACGCTCAAATAAATGCTAGCCGGGACAACCTTCGTAGGCAGTAGCAGGGCGAAGTGTGGTTTTAGTCAGTAGGCGTTCGCAATAGCATCCATGTGTAATTTCAAACGTAAAAGAGAGAAACCCATTTTAAGGTAGAGAAATTTCTAAAATGAACATTAGAGAAGATTGATATCTACCGTTGATTAATGGCACTTGGTGAAACTTGCTGCACATATTGCAAAAAAAACCGGCCAGGTGTGAGTCGGATTCGCGCACAAAGGGGCAAACGCGAGACTCTATGAACAAGACATGAGGCTTTGCCGTCCGTCTGTCTGTTAGTCACGAGGCTGTATCGCAGGAACTGTGGTTGATAGAGCCAATTTTTTCACAGGTGATGTATGTTTCTGCCGCCATAACAAAAAATACTTACTAAAAGCAGAAAAAGACCCCACACAACAAACGTAAATTGCCGTTTTTGTATGGGAACCTGGACTCTGTGCTTAAATTCGACTCGCACTTGGCCGGTTTTTTTTTAATATGAACACGTGAGTTATGGTTTCAACCGAAATAAATTAGCGCTCAGTAGAAAGGAATCCGGTGATTGGTTGAAAGCTTTCCCTACAGCCAACACCGGAACTTTTTTGGAACCGGACAACCGTTTTTGTATGGGAACCTGGACTCTGTGCTTAAATTCGACTCGCACTTGGCCGGTTTTTTTTTAATATGAACACGTGAGTTATGGTTTCAACCAAAATAAATTAGCGCTCAGTAGAAAGGAATCCGGTGATTGGTTGAAAGCTTTCCCTACAGCCAACACCGGAACTTTTTTGGAACCGGACATCCTAAGAATTTCAGTTGGTTTGAGACTTGGCGTCACGCTTTGCGCTCCACATCGATGCCCCTGCGGTTTTAACGTTGACACTTTGGGGCATCATGGTCTTTCATGTTTAAAGAGCGCAGGCCGCTTCTCACGCCACGCTGCGCTGAACGACATCATCCGCCGTGCTCTTGCCACCGCCAATGTGCCTGCGCTCTTAGAGCCAAACGGCGTTTTCAGGGACGATGGCAGGAGACCGGATGGTATAACTTTGATACCGTGGGAGATGGGTCGGGTTCTGGTGTGGGATGCAACTTGTGTTGACACTCTAGCCCCGTCCCATCTTCCTAAAACAAAATTAAAAGCCAGTGCCGCAGCGGAAGCGGCTGAAAATATTAAAATTAATAAATATAAGGGTCTCGACTCATCGTATCGTTTTTGTCCAGTCGGTGTCGAGACCCTAGGTCCATGGGGTCCCAATGCGCAAAAATTTTTCAAGAATTTGAAAAAGCGCCTTGTGGAGTCAACTGGTGACCCAAGGGCTGGCAGTTTTCTCGCTCAACGAATAGGCATTGCTATTCAAAGGGGGAATGCTGCTAGTCTTTTGGGCACAATGCCACGGGGGCCTTATTTAGGTTTAGTTTAGATAGTAATAATGTAAATATAGATATGTAATAATTATGTTTCTCTGTAAATAAAATAATAAATGAAATAGGTACATAATAATTTTAAATTTGTTTAGTAATTCTATAATTATCGTGGATAAAAATTTCATACAGTAGTCAACACTGGCCCACGTTCGTCATGTTTATGTTTTTGTCTTTGTCTAATCGCAGTGGCGGCGGTGTTCACCGCACGCGTGTGAGTGAGACAGATATATGTTTACCATCACTGCTTAAAAAGTTTCATAGTTGCGTCTTCTCAGCTCATAAGTAGCCGTGCTTTTGTCGAGACGCGATGTTCGTGCTTGCCTCTCTAATGATAATATATATAACTCTATGTTAATTTTAGTTTTTTTTTTTGACCTAGAATTTAAATTTAGTTTTAAAATGTCTATGTGATGATTGACATTTTACATTATTGACAACTGTCTGTGATGGTGACCAGTAGCAGTAGTGACTTGTATTGTTTATGATTTCTAGACTTCTATTTTTTAAATTTTGACATTTTTCAGATTGTATTTAATGTTAATGAATTTAAATGATTTGTGATTCTATGTTTGTATGAGAAATATTTTGTATAACTGTGTAATTAATTGCACTATTTGTACACCACGCTGTGTGGTAGAACATAGAGAACTCTAGCAATTATTTTAAAAGACATGTAATGTACCTATGTTTCACAAATAAATAAATGAAATGAAATGAAATGAAATGAAATACGTCATCAAACATGAGTAAGATAAGCCTACGGGTAACGGATATGCCTATCTCATTATATAAGCTTCGAATTAGGTAAGTATTTTAATATGCGTTTTCTTTCAGGGAAAACGCCGCTAATAATACTACATGTGATAGGTTATTGAGAATTTCAGTGAGAAACGATTTGAGTGAGCCGAGCGATTCAATCATAGAAAAATATGAGTAAATAAGTTCGGAACAGTTTTGCAAAATTATCCATTGCGTTTAGAAGGAAAACTGGCAATGAAACCCGGTTGTCATTAAAATGACAATCGTTAAGTCAAGTTGAAGGCTTCATGGGCGGGTTGAAAATTTTCAACTGCGGGTTGTCTTGTCACAACACAACCTGCGCACCTCTTACGTGAAACTTAAAACTATAAAGTGCAATGAGGACGTATACTAGGCCTATGCCTACCTCTTCGGGGATAAAGGTGTATGTATTTAATATGTGATAGAAACTTGGAACGACCTGCCCGCTCACGTATTTCCCTCTTCTAACAACCCCCCCCCCCTCCCCCCGTTCTTCAATTCTAACAACCCCACTGGGTTCTTCAAGCTGAGTGTTGCAATTTTTTGAGGAGTTGACAGTGAAATCACTTCATCACTCAGGAAGTGAGCGGATGATCTCCAAATTTTTATAGCTAAGGCTAAAACCATCCCTGACTTTTACTAAAAACTTGCTCTTAGAGGTAGCTTCCGATACGCTGGGTGTAAAATTTGGAACAACTAGGTACCTCATATTTATAGAACTCGTTAGTAAATGTATTTAGCGTGAAGTCCCGAGTTCTATAAGTATGAGTGTAAAAAACTGCAATAGTTAAAAAAAACAAACATAGGTACCTACCTACTACTACCAAAAAGTGGTGCCTTTTTCGAACTCCCTTTGATATTTCTCATCAACTTTTTAATATTAAACTGATTCTGGTATAAGCACATTTTTTTTTAGAAATTCCAACATTTTTGCTCATTTTCCGTGAATCGTCTTTTGCCCAAATTGCGCAACACCAGCCGTTCAGTCCGTACACATGTGTCCTTAGGCCGTAATAGGTCAAGTTGCCGTTGATAATATGTAAATGTACTACAAATAACTATCTGGGTCACGAGCGGAGGCTGTATGCTGGTATTTTCTCCGGCTTCGATCGATTTGTCACAGTTTTACAGTTCGATCGATGATATCTGAAGGAGTTTTGCTTTATAAGAGGTCTAGATCCTACAACACTTATAGTAGTCTAATAAGTCTTCCGCAGCACATCACAGCAATACGGTTCACGACCGACCATTACGTGGGACAATATAATCTACCTAAAGGTGAAATGCGGGCATATAATATGCCTGTCTTCCTCAGTGTGCGGCGAGGGCGCCGCTAGTTGGTTTTTGCTCGATTTTTCCAGGCCTTTGGAAAGGACGACGGTGGGGCAGCTCATCGTACTTACAAAAGCAAGCCCAAGTCGATGGCGTGACGTAAGAGTTTCACGCACGCCTTACGCCCAAAGAAGCGGGATAACACCCGAGCCCAAAAACGCGGGATAGCATCTGAACACCTAGATGAGGCCGCGGTGGTTAGCAAAGTCTGCTGGGAATCTCGGCCTTAGACAGTTGTAGGTTACTGTGTGGTTTTAGCCAGTAAGACTACGGTATAGCATTCTTGCAATTCCACACGTCAGCCTTATATTATGTCTTTCATCACTTTCCGCGTCCGACATTTGCATGTTTATATTTTTATGTGTTTAAAGTAGGTAAGTTGTCAAGTTGTAATGTATTTGTATTGTAGAAGTAAAACTTCTTTAGGCGCGGCCTAGGGAGTAACTCAGATTTTTTTTTCTGACGAAAGTAAGCGTTACTTTCGTCAGAAAAAAAAAAATTGAATTTTGAAATATATACATTTTGAATACAATACAAAATTCAAATAAATGATATTAATATAACATTTGATGCCATAAATGGCAAAGAAGTTTTACTTCAATCGCGCGTAAAGGTTACATGCACACACTTCTTTTTTTATATTAAGTTTCTTTCATAGTTAAATTTTGAAGTGTTATTCTAATAGTTCTCATTATATCACAGAGTACCTGCTTAATTCTTTTATCTCTGCATCACCCTACGATTGACTGGTAGAAAATGCCTAAGGCATTAAGAGCCTACCAGATGCCAAATCGTTAAAAGAAGATAGAAGATATACATTTTAGCGTGCAAGAAAGAGAGAGATGCGATCGGTTTTTGCTCTTTTAACGAAATAAATTAATTATAAAAAAACTATAACCAATATAAAAAAAGCTCTAGTGCAAATGAAGATTTTACTATTGCCTTTCTTATAAATATTTTATATTATAAAAACAACTTATAACATACGAGATCTAGCTTAAAATTTCACAAAATCGAGGTATTTTCAACACAAAAATCTATCGAGGATTTTATCAGTAATCGTGTTTCGGGCCTAAAGCGTTTTTAGTTCATGAACTGAAGTTGTCTGTGTTCAAATATCAATTCAGCAGACCTCACGAGTCCTGAGATCTAGATTAAAGTAATAGTCTATTTGGCGGCATATGGACTCTTAAGTTCGCCTTGTACTTTGTGCTTAAGTTTAAAATTAAATCAAAATTTTAAAAACTTATAAGTACCTATTCAGAGGCGGCGTAAGGCGTGGGCGACGTGGGCCACCGCCCACGGCCTCGCGGTACAAGGGGCCTCGCGCCTAGAAAATTTTTATGCATTGCTTCAAAGCGAGAATAAAATAAAAAAAGATATAAATTAATGTTGCTGTGAAAATTATTGTTGCTGCAGCATTTAAATTTAAACAAAGTAATTAACCAACGTCAATTTGGATACATGAAGAATGTTGGAACGTTAGATGCTATCGATGCTCTAATAAAAGACATTGTAAAGGCACTCAATAACAAGAAAAAAGTAGCAGGAATATTTCTTGACCTTAGTTCTGCATTTGACTGTGTAAATCACAAATTACTTATAAGTAAATTAGAACATTACGGTATTAGAGGCAAGGTAAAACAATTATTTGCCTCATACCTTCATTGCAGAACAATGTTCGTACAGGTTAAGGAAATTATTAATTTAGATGTGGCTGGCAGTATACAAAAAAATCATAAAACATTTAGCTCTGAGTGCGTGACAGTTAAAACTGGTGTCCCACAAGGATCTATTCTTGGACCTATATTTTTCTTAATCTTTATAAATGACCTTATTAATTATATGACTAAAGAAACACCTGACTATATAAAATTGACAATATATGCGGACGACACGAATTCTGTAGTTATAGCGGATGACATGGAGACTCTGAACATGAGGGTAAGCAAATCATTATATTTCTTTAATAAATTTTAATGGCCTGCGAATTAATGCGAGCAAGACGAATTTAATGTTACTGAAGAGCAGCACTAGAAGTGCTGATATGTTACAAGGTACGATGAATGGAAAGAGTGTAAATGTCGTTGACGTTGTTAAGTTTCTGGGAGTCCATATTGACGTTCTGCTAAACTGGAAACAGGAAGTGTCGTCCATAGAAAGCTCTGTCAGCTCTGCTTGCTATGTTTTGAGAGGTCTAAGAGAGGTGATAAGACTTGACCAACTTAAGGGTATTTACTATGCTTTAGTGGAATCAAAGATGAGGTATAGTATTTTATTCTGGGGGGGAAGTTATGATTATAATATCCAGACAGCATTCATTGCCCAGAAACGGGAAATACGCACAATGGTCAGAATCAAGCAACAAGAGTCTTGTCGCCCATTTTTCAAAGACCTTGAAATTTTGACAGTGCCTAGCCTTTACATCATGGTTCTCTTAATGCATTTTAGGAAATATATCCATGAATTTGAGACAGAGACTGAACGTCAAAAACGTGAGAAAACTAGAAGGCTGGACATGGCGGGAGCGATAATTCCCTCTTTGAACGTAGTTAAGCACAGTTCACTCTATAATAGTGTTAAATTCTTTAATAAGTTACCAGTATGTATAAAGAAATCTATATATTCTAACACATTCAAGTCCCAGATAAGAGCATTTCTGTTGGAGAGATGTCTTTATTCTATAGATGAACTGTAACATTTAGGGTTGACATTGTTCGAATGCATTTAATTTAACGTAAATTTGACTATTATAATGAGTTTCTCTTGACTGTACTATAATTTGACATTTTATTATTGGTGTTTTGTTTCTGTATTTTTTTTTGACATGGCAATGTGTTATTGAATTGAATTGACATTTTATCTGACATTTTATTTTATCTGAAAAACAAAGAAAAATCAAATCGAATCCATTTAAATTGTACGATTTTTTACTAGTTATAAGTTATTTTAGTGTAATGAATTTAATTTAATGTTATATTTAACTATGCTTGAATTGTAGTACTTGATTAATTTTATTTTATTTGAACTATTTTTTATTGTTTAATTTTGTGTAGGTACAATTTTTATTTTTAGCTTGTGTAACTAATTTCAACACAATATAATTATTGTTATGAAACAAATAAATAAATAAATTATGTATCGAATTATACAAATCGGCGGACAGGAATCTTGAAATTTTTTTTACTGTTTTTACAAAAACTAATGATGCCAATGTGTTTATCTTAATAATTGTAGTCGCCTGTCGCCTCACCTGTACGCCGCCGACCAATGCAGGGAATCCCTTGTTTTATTCCTTCCGGACTGTTGGTTCCACTGCTAAGTTCCACTAAGGGGTCCAACAGGATTTACAAATACTCGTGGACCCATGTAGATAGTGGAACCAACAATATATGTTTTATCCTGGATTTTTTGGGACGAGTAGCGAGTGACCACACTCACCACATTTGACTTAAACCTGTGTGGTTAAATTTTTTTTTCCTTATGGCGAGACTATTATTATTGGCGCAGGGCCTCGCGAAATCTGTCTCGCCTAAAATCGCCCAAAATATATAAAAATATAGCACAGAAACGATTCAATTAACATATATGTACAGTACATCAAAATAATCAAACAAAATTTGAATTACATAAACTTAAAAATATTGTAGCTTAAAATAAACAAAAATATATAACAAAGAAAATTAAATTAAAACTATGTACATTCAATAATCAAAGAAAATTTGAAATATAATATGTAGACAAAAATTAGCGTTAAAATAAGAAAACACGAGAAAATCGCAAGCTATCCCTTTTTAATGTACTTTTTAAAAAATATTCGACAAAGACTGATTTCAATGCATGAAATCAGTCTTTGTCGAATATTTTTTAAAATTGAAGTCTAATCAAAATTGTGTCTAAATGTTTTCGACTACAAAATAATTAAGATAAACACATTGGCATCATTAGTTTTTGTAAAAAAAAATTAATAAAAAATAGAACCGACTTCATACAAATCCTTAAAAATAAAATTTACTTAGGACAAAGTAATATGTAAGTATTTTGATTTACTAGATTTTATTCAATATCATATTGAAGTCTGCGCCAAGTAAACCCATAGGTTTAGGTAGATATTATTAATGGCACCAACTTCAATACTATAATGAATAAAATCTGATAAATCAAAATACATATTACTTTGTGCTAAGTAAATTTTATTTTTAAGGATTTGTATGAAGTCGGTTCTATTTTTTGTTAATTTTTGTTTTATTGGTTAAGACGTTAAGTGACGGGTAGACCGAAAAGTCTATGTGTTAAGTTCTCATCAACACAAATCATTCAAGCCGAAACACAAGGTAACCGCTGTAATTCCCTCGACTGTCTTTCGGTTCCATCATCAGATCGGCTCCAGACCTTCATTAAATTGTAGTACATTAAGGCACTTAATCAAAAAGTTAACAAACGCACTAGTTGTCCCTACAATTTTCGGTGGTTGCCCTCGATTTCTCCTGGATCCCAGCATCAGATCCTGATACCCTGGATATGGGACCACCTCAGAAGTAGCCTCATTCAAACAAAAAAAATCAAAATCCATCCATAATTGGTATTTTATCGCGTAACATACAAACAAAAAAAATAGCGTAGGTACGAATTGAGAACCTCCTTCTTTTTTGAAGTCGGTTAAAAACAGTAAAAGTATTCCTTCCGGACTGTTGGTTTGACTGCTAAGTTCCACTAAGGGGTCCAACAGGATTTACAAATACTCGTGGACCCATTTAGGTAGTGGAACCAACAATATATGTTTCATCCTGGATTTTTTGGGACGAGTGAATCCACTCACCACATTTGACGTAAACCTCTGTGGTTAATTTTTTTTTTCCTTATGGCGATACTATTATTATTGGCGCAGGGCCTCGCGAAATCTGTCTTGCCCACACCAAATTTAGGTCTTGCCCCGCCACTGTACCTATTTATAGGCTACATTTTCTTACAACCAAAACCGCAGGAAAAAGCCAGAGACAATAAAGGCGTGACAAACAATATGACAGTATTCCGTTACAAGACATAATGGATGTGGCCCAACATTGGAGGCTCGCCACAACAATGCTCGCATGACACGGTAACATTTAAAATTTTATTGATCAGTTACAAGAATATATGTGACTCAAGGAACGGTGGTTGTAGCATTTATTAGAATTCCGTACTTGAATTGTAAAAACGGGACCGTTTTGATGAGACTTCGCTGTATGTCGATCCGTCGATAGGCTGTATCTCAGGAACCGTGATGGTTAGAGAGCTGAAATTTTCAGAGACGCTATAACAACAAATAGGTACTAAAATCAGAAAAGGGGAGATTAAGGGGGGCTTCATTATAGTAAACGTGATTTTTTGCTGGTTTTTGTTACGGAACCCTCCGTACCCGAGACGGACTCGCACTTGGTCGGTTTTTTTTTATTTATTTATTATGGAGTGCCCTACAAAAAGTCATTAAAATTATCTCCCACTTGCGGATGTCACGCGGTTTGAACCGCGTAGCTCTCGTTCCCGTGGGAATACGGGAATAAAATATAGCGTATGTTCATCGGGGATAGTGTACCTTTCCAACAGTGAAAGAATTTTCCAAATCCGTTCAGTAGTTTCGGAGCGAATTCGATAATTTTCCTCTACATAATATATAGATGTACAGATTTCCGACCCTCTTCAGTTTTTTATAAGTAATTTCAGATGTCTGGTTATCATGATTTCTGAGAAGCGTGAAAACCAACATGTGGTATGCATAGACTATTTAACAAAATGGTCTAAGGTGGTATGCCATGCCTCTGCCCATCCGATGATGTGATTATGTACGTGTCTTATTCTGGACAATTCTGGTACTGTAAGGCTTCAGTAGTTTTTGCATGAAAGAGCGCGTGACATAGGCAAAATTTTATTCCCGTATTCCTTCGGGAACGGGAACTACGCGGGTGAAACCGCTTGCCATCCACTATCTATGCTTATCTACCTATACTAATATTATAAAGAGGAAAGATTTGATTGTTTGCATCGAATAGGATCCGAAACTACTAGACCGATTACAAAAATTCTTTCACTGTTGGGTAGCTTCCCTATCCCCGGGTGACATAGGCTATATTTTATTCCCATATTCCCACGGGAACGAGAGCTACGCGGGTGAATCCTCGTGACGTCTGCTAGTGTTAGATAATTGTGTAGGTATTGATAAATATAACTACTTATTTTATTGATAAATTGATAAATATACTTACGAAAAATAAAGGGGGCCTGAGAACGGTGAGGGGGCTGCTACGACAGCATGATGTGAGGGATTCACGCACGCCCAAAGAAGCGGGATAGCACCCGAACAACCCCCAAAGACGCTGGATAGTACCCGAACCCCTCCCTTAGGTGAGTTCGCAGTGGTAGCCGTAGGTCTCGGAGTCCTGAGGTATCCTTCCGAGGGATTACCTGGGGCTCCCAACCGTAGGCTGTTAGGTAGTATATGTTAGGTAGTATACGACACGCGTGGTTTTTAATCGGTAGGAGCACAGATTATGTAATATATTCTATAGTAGGAGTCCGGCCCCATGTGGCGACGCTACGGGGTCCCATGTTGCGACGGGTAAGAGTACAATGTGTCGCCACCCCAATACATCCCGAGGGTGTCGTAAGAGGCGACTAAGGGAGCACTTCCGCAAAAGATCCATTGCGTAAAGAAGGAAAACTCGAAATGAAACCCGGTTGTCAGTAATACTAATATGACAATCGTCAAGCCAAGTTGAAGGCCTTATGGGCGGCTTGAAATATTTAAATGCTCCTGTCCATTTCAACACGGTTATAGACTCGCCACCAATTACGTGGGACATAAAACTATAAGGTGAAATGTGGACGTGTAGTGTACTATGCCTCTGCCTACCCCTTCGGGGATAAGGGCGTGACCATATGTATGTATGCAGTATAATCCTATTTTCCCCACGTTGAAAAAGTAAGTACCTAAATATAATTCATAACAGTTTAAATGATTTATGCACTTATGTATGAGTACTTTCATAATGGTGAATCATTGGAGTGACATTTTAAACGACACTTTGGCTAACTGTACCGAGATATTGTATCTTGTTAAGCATACAATAAGCATGAAAAAAAATAACAACATCAGGGGTACGCAACATTCTAGTAGGAATTTGGTTTTTCAAGTTTAATATTTGTAATTGATAATCTTCGTTCAGTTTGTGAGTGTGTGGTGTCCACCCCTACATACCTACATATAGGTAGGCAGAGACATTAGCATATGCCCACATTTCATCTTATGATTTTTGTCCTGAGTCTATTGCCGTGTTGAAATGAACAGGCGCTGGTTGTGATGACTCTGTAACGTTCCTAAGCAACGAATAAAAATTCTATTAATTTGTTTTATTATTTCAATTATAATTATGTATTTGGAAAGTTCATTGTCAAATATTAAGCAGGTAGGTTGTTGAAAGCGCCATCTGCCGACAAATCGTCACATTAAGAGAAGAGCGGGTTCACTGACCAAGTAGGTATCTTACGTAGGACGTAGGGACGATCTTCGCCGCCAGAGGCGCTGTTCAATACTATAGATAAGATTTCACGCGCCGTTTCGGCGAACACATCACAAATTAAAAAATACAGTCGCGAAAGTATTAGTATTGTTAATAACAGTCATGAGTGTATAGGGAGTGAAATTCTCCCTAGGTGAATAATTGTCTAGCTGCAAAAGACGAGAACCCCATCTTTGGGTGAGTTAAATTGAATATAACGTAATCTAATTTTTAAACTGTGAAAATTAACGGTTGTTGGTCCACCCTGTTATAAGGGGGTAGTTAAAGGGGTGTAAAAAAAACATTTTGTTAAACCTAGTTCGTTAAGCAGACAATGTAAGACCTCGCGACTTCCGTAGCTGTTCAGAGCAGAACGGAAGCCGGCTGGTCTTTGGGGATATACGGGGAACAAGGTTTCCAGGCTAACACAAACTATGGCACTTTCCAGGGTTCAGGGGAGAAAAGTTCACCCTCCGGGTTTACAATGATCCACCCTCCGGGTAGCATACCCTCACCCTCTGGGTTGAGGAAATACGAGTAATCCACCCTACAAGTAACGACACCTTGCAGTTCGACGAGTGGACGGCACGGAGACGTCGCTGACTGCTGCAGACTTCAAGAAGGCCAACCCCAAGATAAGTCGGAACCCTGCGAAGACCATCGGAGATCGCACTTGCCACTTGCTACTTGACCACAACCCACGACCCCGAGTTTCATTTCCAATAAATTGCCATTTTTACACTTTAATCTTACTTTTTATTTCTCTCTTCCTTTTCCTGAAAGCCTTCAGCTTCTCAACTCGCTTTTAAAATTTTTAAGTGCCTTCAACTTGGCATAACAACTGCTATTGTAGTCGCAACCGAGACTAGCGTGGCCTGCCTTGCGAACCACGGAAACGCTCACAAATACAAAGTTATCACCGATCCGCGAACCAGTCATAGCGAAAATTGATTACTGCAGTGATCTTTTACAGAAAACTGAGTCAGCGAAGCTATGAGCCAATCCACTGATAATTTTCCTTTTTTTCGCAGGCTGAATCACAGACGGATAAAAATAAAAGCACACTAACCTAAACCCATTGCCCAACATTTTAAAATTCCTCCTACAATAAACCAAATGACTAAAGCCATTTCAGTGAAATGCAGTTAAAACATGAATCAAATACACTACCAATGAATTACCTATGCACTTTTGTCGTCCATGAATAATTATGGCACTCGGTCATCATTCTGATTTGTCTGTCCCGCCTGCATTGGTCATGGTCGTAGGTTAGTGGAGCAGACTGTGTGTAAGTACTATGTCTGTTACTCTGTTGTATTGTCAATATTGCCATTATGTGTAGTCTAAACAATTTTATCGTGTCATTAAAAGGATTGATTATTAGTATAAACACTAGCTGTGCCCCACGTCTTGGCCTATGACATACTACGAACGCTATAGAACCCATTGATGCTACATTTATTGACATTTATTATAGAGATATATAGAGATCTCGGTAGAATCTCATCAAACTACTAACCCAAGGGGGGTTAGTAGTTTGACTCTAACGCAGCAGTGAGAATTTTTTGATTAGCCCTACATTTTATTAAAATGTTTGTATCCCCTGTCGAATGCACGGGACATTTCTTTTCAATACAAATCGAATGCGATTTATACATATTGTGCCATTGTCAAATGCCACTAGCTTTTGCCCACGACTTCGTTCTTGTGACCAATCTTTTTGACCAAAATCCTTCCTAGGGCTTACCCGGGGCTCCCAACCGTAGGGCCTTAGGTACCCCACACAGCAACTATATAGTGAATGGGACGTACTAACAGTTCGGCAATTATTTATTTTAAATATTATATTACACCAGCATACCAAGCTTCCTTCACCCAGAGCAGATCTGAACAAGCGACGGAAGGATTTGGTTTGCAAAACCCCTTTAACCCGACACGCTTTTATGAAGAAATTTCGCACTTTTTTGGGCCCCTATTTGTATAAAAAGATAAATAAGATACTAATACTTAGTCAACTAAATTATAGAGATGCTAAGATCTTGGTCGTTGATTAGGTACTTGAGAGACCTAAACCGCGAGGACACGGAAAAGTTACTTAAGATTATTAATTGAATGTTTTAATGTTAACCTAAACCTATGCATAAATATAGACTATTAATTAGATACTGTTAAATTATTGTTTCTTAGCTGTTAGATAAATTCAGATCAGTGAGGGTCTGAAACACAGGTTTGACATAAACCTAGATCAGACTTGTCGCACGTAAGCAAGATGGCCTACATTAGTTATTTACCTCTTTAAATTGTATTATAAGTCGAATCTTATAAAATGTAATGACAATTGTCTAGTATAAGCATTAATAATTGTATTTAGTAATGTAGACCAGGTGATTTTTGTTTGTTTACGAGTAAAATCTATTTTGTAAAAATTGATCAATAAAATTCTATTCTAATCTATTCCTTACGTGAGGTTTTTTAGTCGGTAGGAGTTCGGCATATAATTCATGAAGGATTTTCTTTTCAAGTTAAAAAAAAAGCTATTATCACAGTACGTAGTAGTAAGTAGGCTCTGCGTCCTGGGGTATCCTTCCGAGGGCTTACCCGGGGCTCCCAACCGTAGGCTGTTAGGAAGGAATGTAGGATAAGTGTAGTTTAAAGTCAGTAGAAGCCCGCATAGCATCCATGTAGGATTTTATTCAAAACTAGCTGAGCCCGCAACTTCGTTTACGTCACATAATTAAGGTGTATGAAAGGAAAGGTATTTCTTCATCAGAGTCATCAAGCAGCTCTTATATTTCTTATATTTCTATATCTTATATTTCTAGCTATAACTCTTTTATTTCTAAACCGATTTACATAAAACAAACGCTAAATGTTAACTGGAGCAAACCTCAACACAATAAAAAGAACCGCATTGCAATCGGTTGAGCGGTTACTGAGATTAGCGTGCACAACCGTACAGACAAACAGATATACAGACATACAGACATACAGACATACAGACAAACAGACAAAAATTCTAAAAATCATTGTTTTGGGTTCTATTGCGTTCATAAAGCCCCCCTATAATATTTTTTCTTATTTATCTTCCATGTACAGACAGCGACCTGTTACGATTTTATTATATGTATTGACTTATATTTCTAGCTATAACTCTTTTATTTCTAAACCGATTTACATAAAACAAACGCTAAATGTTAACTGGAGCAAACCTCAACACAATAAAAAGAACCGCATTGCAATCGGTTGAGCGGTTACTGAGATTAGCGTGCACAACCGTACAGACAAACAGATATACAGACATACAGACATACAGACATACAGACAAACAGACAAAAATTCTAAAAATCATTGTTTTGGGTTCTATTGCGTTCATAAAGCCCCCCTATAATATTTTTTCTTATTTATCTTCCATGTACAGACAGCGACCTGTTACGATTTTATTATATGTATTGATATTGATTGATAAAAAAAACTGTAATTACCATACGATTTGTTGCTCTTTCACGCTCTAACGGCTGAACAGATCATGCCGAAATTTGGTATACGACTAGAATAAAATCTCGAAAAACATATAGGCTACTTTAATCCCCTGGAATAAGTTCTAAAAGAATGCTAAAGCGGTAACAGAATTCCACCCAGACGATACCGCGTCACTTTAATAATGAATTCATTTATCAAAGTTAACGATGCTACCTACACCTACGCGACAAATAGTTCTATTGTATGCCCAATGGCCCAGTAACCTTATTCAAAGCCATGCAACCTCACGGGAGAAAGTTCCATCTAATGATCCCAGGAATTACAAAACAGTTTGTAGGTGTGAATGATTTTGGAGTTCATTGTTATATGAAAGGTTGAGAGAGTTTTCTATGGGTAAGTATTTATTTATTTAGTTCGCTAATTAAATGAAAGTGTTTCTAGGTTGACAGTAACATGCGTCGTTAAGCAAAGTTGAAGGTCATAAAGGCCCCGCCTCTTTCTGCAAACAGGTCATGCTCGTGAAGGAGGCGGCGGGGCGGGAACAGGAGAGAACTCTCCCACCCGAGATCCGCAGTCGGCGGCTTGGGCGCCACGGACGTGTCTTCACCGAAGACTATCGGCCTCCATGACCGGGGGTCTGAGGACGGTGAGTGGGCAGCTCACCGTCCTTACCTCGATCTTCATTTGTTTTGCCGATCTTCATTTGTTTTACCGATATTCATTTGTTTCGTCGATCTTAAGCAAGACCATGACGGCAGCGTGACGTGAGAGATTCACGCACGCCTCCCCCCTAAGAAGCGGGATCACACCCGAAACTCCCCAAAGACGCGGGATAGCACCCGAGCCCCGGGTAAGCCCTCGGAAGGATGTCCCAGGACTCCCAACAGACCTACGGCTGCCACTGCGGCCTCATCAAATTTCAGTAGGTAAGACACAGTAAAGAAAATGTTTTTTGAGTTCCAAAACCCTTCTACCTTTTTTATGTCAAACTTAGTATAATCGACGTTATGATTTTTGTCTATGACAAAATCAAACTCAAAATGTCATGATGACATTTGTATTTACCAAAATCTAGTATGTATTTATTAATCCAAAAATTTACCCATATTGTTAATGTACAAAAATGATAAATTTACGAGTATTAAATACACTTTTAAGTAGAAAAAATCCAGCCTTACTTCTTTATAGACAAGAACGATCATCGTCATGGTTAGTGTTAAATCTTTGCCTCCTTTTTAGGGTTCCGTATACAAAGGGCAAAAACGTGCCTATTACTAGTGACTCTGATGTCCGTCTGTCTGTGTTTATCTATAGATAGGTCTTCAAAATTGCTATTGAGGTTGCTAACATCGTTTTTTCTAAAGTGAATAGTTTGCGCAAGAGACACTTCCAAAGTGGAAAAATGTGCCCCCCCCCCCCCTCTAACTTCTAAATTAAGAGAATTATAAATCTAAAAAAATATACTCGCATTGCTATAAAAACTACCAACGAAAATTGGTTTCAACGAGAGTTGGTCATTTTTTTAATACGTCATAAACCACAATTTTCGCTTACAAAAATTGCTACCACTGCTAACGTGTTATAAAAACATCAATCAAAGTTACAACGAACTACAAGAACTTTAATATTATGTTACTTGCTGCTACGGAACCCTTTATGGGCGAATTCAACTCTCACTTGGCCGTTTTTTTATTTTTGGGGATTTTGACAAGAGAATTCTGCCAGAATCAAGTTTAATTAAAGGTGTGGACCTAGGTGAGGCCTCAGTGTTAGCCAAGGTCTGTTGGGAATCCTGGGGTCATCATTACGAGGGCTTACCTAGGGCTCCCGACCGTAGGTAGTAGGAAGGAAACCAACGTGTGGTTTTAGATAAGATAACACTTTATTGTCAAATAAAAAAATCACAGCATGCATCGACTACAGTTTAAACGAGAGTAGCGAAAAATTCTAAATCTATGGTTTAAACACTTTTACTACGTCTAAGCCACAACAACCATCGAGACTAGTGGTCTAAGAGCCCATGAACATCTACCAGTATGTATTTGACCAGACCTGAGGTTTTGTACACTGAGACTCCTATACCTACCATGCATTATGCAGTGACTCACTAAACTCTAAGTGGAGCACGCGACGACTGCGCAGCCAGGACAGGTATCGATTTTTGACTAGTTTTAAATGCATTTGACCATGGATGCCGTTTTAAAAAAATGAAAATATATTATTATTATTATCGGAAAATAAGAATGGCAGACCATTATCGTGAGTTTTACTTAGTGGCAGACGATTTTGATAATACCCAAAAAATTTTTTTTTGAAAGTATTTGACCAGATCTGCCATTGAAACATTTGGTTGATTATGGTCTTAAAAGCTTATATTCAAAAAGGCAGACGTCTACATAGAGCATTTACATAAAAAAATGATAAAATATTACCCACTACTAGGTCAGATGAATACGCATTCCGTTCGCTGTTTTACATTAATATCAATATAAATACTGTGGGACATTCACACACAACGCCATCTAGCCCAAACTAAGATAATGTAAGCTTTTGCTATGAGATTTAGACAACTGATAAACAAACTTAGATCTTTCATAATACATAAGTACACATTATACCTAGAAGTTACATAGAAACACCTGAACTCCGAAAAACTATTAAATATGTCTGCCTCGTTGGTCTAGAGATCGTAAAGCCCAAATGCGGATCACGAAGTCGTGGATTGTTTCCCAACATACCACAAAAAATTATGTGAGCCACAAATATAAATTGTCTAGAGCCTGGGTGTTTCTATGTAGGTAGATATTAACAAAAAAAAATTCAAGTATTAATATCCTGTTGTCTGATTTCCATAACACAATCAAGGTAATCCTAGTTTACTTTGGGATCACATGATAAGTACTGTGTAAAAAATGTACGCATCTGTAAATAATTTGTCTTTAAAAAGTTTAATAATTCTAATTTTATACATTTTATTACTATAATTTTAATATGAAAGAATCATAAATAATACGGTATACGCTGATAAATAACATCGATTACCTCCTATTTATATTTTGTTATTATTTCGACATGTCAAAATTTTAAGTGTTAAATGAGTTAAGAGGGAACATGGGCTCAGAGAAATTTGCAAAATAGGTATTTGAATTTAGATGTTGCCGTCACAGTGCACCTAATAACAACCCCGCAATGACAGATTGCCAAAAAACTAAACTTCTATTCAAACGCAAAGTTTTCGATGTCAAAGGAGTAAACATTTCTTTTAAAAATTTAAATCGCTAGTTTAGAAAGATCAAATAAATTTTAAAGTACTGCTTATCTAAATTCATTTTATTAGGAATATTGAGAAACTACTTTCTTTAATTCATGTGCATTTTTTATGTATTGCCCGGTTTGAACATTATTTCCGTATAGATGACAAATTGGAGAGGACAAATCCGTATATATGGCAAGACTGAACGTGCATGAGGCTACAACGAGTGCCAGTACGCGCCGTACGCGCTCATTATGACGTCATCAGAATGCTATTCGCATGCCTGCCGCATTTTACGAAATACGGCTCGTGCAGTGCGGGTGAAATGTGCGAGTTTTCATATCATTACATACAACAAATTCTAAAATGCGGCGCGTTCGGTGCGTACCGAGCGTACGTTGCTGACAAATGTGCGATCAGCTTCAGAGAACATACTAACTGTCAAACAAATATGTCAATGGTCAAGATCAAACCTGACGTATGGTCTAGTCTAGTCTTAAAAATAAATTTATTAAAATGAGACGTTATTGAAATCTTTTTTTTTGTGTTCTGGTTTAATCTGCAAGCAGTATTTTTCTTTTCTTGAACTATTTATAGTTCAAGAAACTACCCAACATAATCTGCTTATAAGCAGATTATGTTGGGTTATAAGCAGATAATATTGACATGTGGAGTGTGCCTCCCAGCAGAGACATCTACTCCTTATGTCCACAGCTCAGTCAATCGCAAGATGTAGGCTCAATATGTCCTTTCTTTTAAGGCGCCTTATTGAAATCTAAAAACTATTGCTCAAGACTCCGTATGACGCTAAATAGACTATCATCTTGATCTAGAACACAGGAGTCGTAAGGTCTATAGGTAAATTAACTCTTTTTTTGTCAAAACTGTCGTGAATTTTGAGCTGGATCTTCTATACTTGATGTCTGGTTTAAAATGTATTTTATAATTACCAGAAAGACAATAGTAAATCTTAATTAACTCGAGACTCTGTTGTTTTTTAATTATTACAGTTCTTTTAATTAATTTATTTCGTTAAAAACGCATAAAACTATACGTATCTACCACTTTCTTGTACGCTGAAATTTATATCTGTTATCTTCTTTAAACTGATTAGCGTCAGGTGGGCTCTTAACAGGTACCTAAATTTTAGTAATCATTTGCTGTTCTAAATTACTCAGGAACACCTATAGTATCTATTTAAATATATACGTGGAGGTATAAGTAGTAATATATTCGGCGTGGCAAATTTAAAGAGTAAAATAACACTATTTTAAAACATTACTTTAAAATACAAAATAAATACAGTGATATAGGAACTCGCAAGTAAAATATAATATATCATGTACCTATTGTCGACTGCGCCGTTGGTGCGAATTTCCGGAAAGCACAGGGTTTTGTAAATAATTTTGTGCGGGTGTTAGTGAAACAGACTGTCACTCTGAGGTCTTGGGTTCGATTCACGGGTCGGACAAATATTTGTTTGACCCACAAATAGTTGTTTCAGGGTTTAGGTGTCTCTATGTATAATGTGTAAGTACCTACCTATGTATTAAGAAAGATCTAAGAATGTTTGTCAGTTGTCTAAATCTCATAGCAAAAGCTTATATTATCTTAGTTTGGGCTAGATGGCGTTGTGTGTGAATGTCCCACAGTATTTATATTGATATTAATGTAAAACAGCGAACGTAATGCGTATTCATCTGACCGAGTAGTGGGTAATATTTTATCATTTTTTTATGTAAATGCTCTATGTAGACGTCTGCCTTTTTGAATATAAGCTTTTAAGACCATAATCAACCAAATGTTTCAATGGCAGATCTGGTCAAATACTTTCAAAAAAAAATTTTTTGGGCATTTTCAAAATCGTCTGCCACTAAGTAAAACTCACGATAATGGTCTGCCATTCTTATTTTCCGATAATAATAATAATATATTTTCATTTTTTTAAAACGGCATCCATGGTCAAATGCATTTAAAACTAGTCAAAAATCGATACCTGTCCTGGCTGCGCAGTCGTCGCGTGCTCCACTTAGAGTTTAGTGAGTCACTGCATAATGCATGGTAGGTATAGGAGTCTCAGTGTACAAAACCTCAGGTCTGGTCAAATACATACTGGTAGATGTTCATGGGCTCTTAGACCATAGGTCTTCCCATTCCCATGCCAGTAAGAACTGTGTTACAGGTGGGTTAAGGATAATCAAAGACAGCACGATTGTAGCCAGCGTATCGCTAGCTTCAGTGGATTTTTGATATTCTGAGTCCCCAAACTAGGTATTCCTGCTGTCAAATCCTGTCTCAACGGGGACCAGTTTTGTAGTCGGTAAGAGTCCGGTATAGCATCGATGTAGGATTTTCCTTGCGTGATTGTCTGTTTGTGACACGCAAAGCTCTCAAACAGTTTGCTCGATCCGGGAACTTGATACAACTTATTGCTCATCTTGATAAGGAGAGATGCAACGGCATTTCCGGTCGGTCACCGCATGTTTTTTTTTTGTGTTCTTTGACTTTTTCGGCTTGAGAGTATTCCAAAGTCAAGTAAATTTCATTGTGAAAATATAAACTTTCATGTTATGAATCTTCTTAATAGCGGCGTATTCATGTACTGCTCGTTCGCTCTAACTTTGCCGCTCGGCTCCATACGAGAGCACCGTGTCTTCTCTCCAGCCACTCGTCCATGACCGGTCTGACGGCCGCGATTGTGGCGAATCCCCCCTTTGGTTGCTCAAGTCGCATCTTCCATGTGTCCACGGTTTCCTGGTGAAGCAGGGTCCGCTGCTAAAGTCGAATTTTTAATTAGACGAAGTAAATTGACAGCAACTAATGTCACTTCTTCATACAATGTTGCGTATTTTCTATGACGAAGTGACTATAACTACTGTCAATTTACTTCGTCTAATTAACAATTCGGGTATACGCCTGTACGCCAGCGGCAAAGTTAGAGCGAACGGGTAGTATGTCCAAGTTTGGACTAAATTCTACTCTAGTAAGGCGGTGGTACCTTACTAGGGCTGTCACCGCATGTTGTGACAAAACGATTTTAGGGTTCCACAACTCAAGAAGAAAAACGTAACCTTTAGAAGATAACTTTGGTTAAGATTCGCATTTATTTATCATCAACAAGAAACGAGTTGATTTTCTTTAGCTTCCCGTGTAAGACATGCTAATAGAAGTGCTTCAAGCATTTTTTTTCATACCACTAAGGTGGCAGACAAGCAAACCTACCAGATGGATGATGAAAAGTGGTCACCGTAGCTTCAGGAAGTTTGCAACATTGGATGCGCTACATTGAGCGACTTTGAAAATTTACATAACGCAGTTTTGGCGAATTTAAGCAGCTTTTTAACACAAATTACTGTCGAATTTCTTCAACCAACGGATAGTTTTTTTAAATATTTTACAGTAAAAGCAGTATGGAGGCTCTAGTATTTGACGGTAAAGCGAAGACCTTAAGTCATGTGACTGACCGCCCTGTGCCACAACTGAAGACAGATGATGACGTCATTGTGAAGATTGAATACGCTGGAATATGTGGTACTGACGTGCACATTATTAAGGTACTAGCTTAGCCTCATGGGTACACCCGCGATTTGACTCCGCGTTTATGAAAAATAGTAGGTACTAAATTCCACCTTCGTGAGGAAAAGCTGCTGAAAATTTTGGATGTTAATGTCTAAAATGACCGAAATTCAGGAGTGTCAACAGGTTCATGTCGCTCTCTGAACGGACCTTAGTTTATGCATCAGGATATTTAAGAAATTCCATGTCCGAAGCCACCTAATTCAATTTTGAAAAAAAAACCAATTTCGTAACAATTAATACCATTCAGAAAATTCTGAAATTCTTTCGTTATCTGGCAAGGGCATTACTAAGAGGTAAAATTGTCTTGTACCCTGATTCGATAATCATGGTGGGGCAGCCGCGTCGCTTCAAATAATATTGTGTTAAATAGGTACACTTCAGAAGTAAAATAAAATACTGCTACAACATTTACATCTGCATTTATTTGGGCAGAGTTACCCCCTAGCTAAGCAATCAGTGACAAAAAAAAACTCACAATAATCTCAGCCGCCATTTATACCTTCTCCCCCAGAAGCTGCTAATTAGACAACACCATTTAATTATACAATATTAAGCAAAACTAACATAGCAGTTATTTTCGATTCCAATTAATAATTCTAGGTGTCGATATAACACAAAACACATAGATATCATTTAATTTACAATATAAAACAGTTATCTTGACTATGTGTATATAAACGCCATCTAGCCTCAGTCTTGGTAGTCGCAGTTGGCTCCATGTTCTAACAATTGGTATTTCAAACTACTTAAAGCATTCGCGTTTTGATGTTTGAGGCGCTCTCCGCAACCCTCTGCTCTAGAAACAGAATAAAGCAACACCTATTTCGCTGAAGGACAAAATTGAGGTGATTAAATGTGGGCGTATAGTAGCGCTTACGCCCACATTTCACTACCTCAATGTCGTCCAATAAAGTAAAAGATACATACATACATACATATGGTCACGCCTTTATCCCCGAAGGGGTAGGCAGAGGCATATTATATGCACACATTTCACCTTTGTATAATTTGTCCCACGTAATAGGTGGTGAGCCGTATTGCCGTGTTTAAATGGACAGGCGCAGGTTGTGACTGCCTGCTGTTGAAATAAAGCCTTCAACTTAGCTTAACGACTGCCATTTTACTGGCAACCGGGACCAACGGCTTAACATGCCTTCCGAAGCACGGAAACGCTCAAATAAATGTCACAAAGTGATCACATGGATGGTCACCCATCCATGGACCGGCCATAGTGAAAGATGCTTACTGCAGTAATCGTTTACACAACACTGAGTCCGCGGGGCCACGAGCGCTTCTAGTAAAAGATGATGAGTCTTATTACTCTGTAAGACAGGATATAATTTTAAAACAATTTTTAGGGAGAGTTTCCAGCCCGCCAATCTCCTCCTTTCAGCTTGGGTCACGAGTCGGCTGGTGTGATCCATTCTGTGGGCAAGAAGTCAAACTTCAAGGTCGGACAGAAAGTTGCCATATATCCTTGCTGGTAAGCTCATCCATCGCTTTTCTATACACATGTAAGTAGTTACATTATTATATTCTATTTTTTTTAACTTGAGGGAAAATCCATCATGAATGCTATACTGGACTCCTACCGACTAAAAAACCTTACATAATGCCCAACAGCCTATGGTTGGGAGCCCCGGCTAAGCCCTCGGAAGAATGTCCCAGCACTCCCAACAGGCCTACGGCCACCACTGCGGCTTCAACCAGGGGGCGGTTCGGGTGCTATCCCGCGCCTTTGGGGGTCTCGGGTGTGATCGCTCTTCTAAGGGTGAATCGTGAGTGAATCCCTCACGTCACGCTGCCGTCATGGGGCTGCCTCTGTAAGGACGGTGAGCCGTCACCGTCTCATCGTCCTCAGACGGGGGTCTGAGGACCGGGGGATCATAGAGACCAATAGTCTCGCCGACTGCGGAACTCGGGTGGGAGGAGTCCACGTCATAATTTCGAAATAATCTGGCCGACCCTCAAAATTCCGAACGCTCATTTCGCCGATGATAAATTCAACGAATGATTGTATGGTCGACTGTTAAAACTCCGAATGGTCATTTCGCCGATGATCAGTTTTACGAATGATTGTATGAAATTGATGTTGGTGTTGGATGGTTATAAAAAAAAATAACCACGAAGGCTAAGGCGGGAGCTCCGCTCAGCTTCGCTCCCGCCTTAGCCTTCTAACCTAACCTATCCGAGTCGAGGTGTTAACCATAATAAATAAGTGAATGGTTAACACCCCGACTCAGAGTACCTTAGCTTACTTTTTGTTACTTAGCTAGCTTTTTGTCACGTAGTGCGCGAGTTACCGGGTTTTTTCCAGCTGTAAATTTCATATTAAGTATGTCTTCAGTGCCTGCATGCTTTGCGAGTTCTGCCGAAATGGGCAGTTCCAGCATTGTCCGAGTGACGGCCTTAACAGCTACATAGGCATTTACAAAGATGGCGGATGGGCGGAGTACTGCCTTGTGCCTCAGCAACAGGTGTATTTACTGCCTGAGGGAGTCACTACTAAGCAAGGTGGGTGGTGGTTAAGTTCTTTCATCTTCTTGAAAATCTGGCATGTATTTTTTTTTCCTTTTCTGACTGAGATTGTGCTCCTCAATATGCTAACGATGTCGTTACGAATTTGCCTTTGTTGGACAGCATCATGATGAGCAAACGGGTTCTAGAGTGGAGATCGCGACTTGAAAAACGTGGGGTAGGACGTCCACCCGCCAGTGATGGTCCGACCACCTGGTAAAGGTCGCAGGCTGGGAGTGGATGCGGAAGGCGCAGGACCGTGTACTGTGGCGTGAACTGGGAGAGGCCTACGTCCAGCAGTGGACTGCCACAGGCTGATTTGATTGATTGATCATAATGAGAAACTAAATACTTACAATGATAAATAATTTGAATTATAAAAAAGTGTAAAATGATAAATGTTTCTTTCTATTTTGGATCCACCATTTATTCATAACATTGTTCCACTTTCGACATTATTGTTTAATTCTCGTGGGTCACACAAATATTTGGACCGACCCGGGAATCGAACCTAGGACCTCAAGCGCGGCAGGCGCTTACACTACCGACTGCGCCACCGAGGTCAGGTCGAGTCAAGTAACTAATATTGTATCATCCATTGACAGGTGCTCTCTCAGAGCCGATCTCCTGCGTCGTACACACATTCAACCGTATGTCCCCAATTAGGATTGGAAGCAAGATCCTCGTACTAGGCGCTGGTATCATTGGTGAGAACTGGTTCATTACCTTTCGGAACATGCCATCCGTTTCCCAATACACCCGTTCCCAAAACATCCGTTCTATTAGGGGGTCGTCCATTAATCACGTGAGGCTCGAAAGGGGGGGGGGGAGGGGGTCTGACAAAAATCACGAAACATCACCAGGGGGGATGGGGGGTGTAGTGAGATATCACGTGTATTTATTTCGAACAGCAACTTTACATCCCTGAATTTGAGATTAAGTATGTGATTTCTGAACAACAAAACCTTGAATATTAAAACTTGTATGGAATAATTCATAAAGCCTTAATTCCTTTCTTACATCAGAAATTAATTGAAATCGGAATACCAATGCGTTAATCACTAAATTGAAATGAATTGAACACAAAACTCATTTTGTTTTTCATCGTGTCTCCCAAAGGAACCGCGCAGAATATCGGCATCAATCCGATCAATAATAATCTCAAAGTATGTCAGTATTAATTAAAACTAGCTGATGCCCGCAGCTTCGCCCGCGTAAAATTTGTTCCCGTTGTCGCTTCCCGCGGGAACTTATTCCCGGGATAAAAAATAATGTATTCCTGTACGAAATTTCAGCCAGATCCGTTCAGCCGTTCGAGCGTGAAAGAGTAACAAACCTCCACACTCACAAACTTTCGCATTTATAATATTACTAAGAAGTAAGATGGTATTTGGCGTGATACAGAAAGACATACAAAAAAAACTGTTTTAGCTTCAGTATCGGATGTAATTTAAGTTACATAGATACTTAGAATGTCTAGCAAAAAAATATCTTGGGAAATAAGTACTAAATATATTTGACGTATAGATTTTCGACTCTTTATAGCTTTATTATAAGTTATATATATTAGACTAGCCGATGCACGCAGCTATGACCCCGTCCACCGATGATCATTTGGGTGAAAGCCGCTCTCCTTGTTCCGGAGATTCCTTCAGAGCACACCCGCTCACCGCTCTCTACCCTCTCTGCTTCCAGAGAAGCGCTCGAAAGCGGTGCGATGCGGGCGAGAGCCCCGGAAGTATTGCGAGCCCCCGGCCGGGCCGGGCCGACGTGAATAATCTTTGGATATCCATGCCGGCTGTAGGATGAGGAGGGATACCGCGGGGTTTAGTGGGTAGGATGGTCCCTTTTCGGGACCCCCACAAATCGTCACGGCTGCCCCCGCAGCTAGAATGACGGTGCCCAGCCGCATGCCCCCGCATGACCAAAAATAACCGCAGCTTTGTCCACGTGGATATCGATAGTCGTGACCAAAAATACAGACGAATTGAGAACCTCCTCCTTTTTTGGAAGTCGGCTAAAAAGCATAATTATCGCATGGAAATTCAACCTTGATTATTGTACTTTTGTTCGTAACTTCGCTTCTATTTAGCCAACTGCGATGAAACCAACGTAAGATTTCAAGCTTGAAAAACTGACACCTTCTTTATTAGCGCCAAAATAATGAATATTATATAGAAACACGACGGAAGTAAATGCAACCGGGAATATATTAAAATATTAATACCATATCAGTATCTATTATGTGATGCAAACGCAGTTGCGCGGATTCACTAGTATATAGAAGTATGGATGGATTATAACAATAGAGACTTCTATGTATAAAATTTAAAAATACTTTGTAGTTACTAAAAATACACGTGATTAGGCCCAGGGGGGGAGGGGTAATCTGAAACCTCACCAAATATCACCAAGGGGGAGGGGAGGTCCAAAAAATGCCCAAAAAAACCTCACGCGATTAATGGACGACCCCTAGAGACGTTTCTCATAGTATATAGGTACCTACTTGCAAACACATTAAAACCCTTATGCCCGCCTTCCACTGCGAGCGAGTCGGACCCATTACGGACTCCGCTATACTCGTAACCATGATTTTCGATACATGTCATGTCCGCTTTAGTGGAAGGACATGTATTAAAATCGTCGTTACGAGTATAGCGGAGTCCGTAATGGGTCCGACTCGCTCGCATCGCAGTGGAAGGCGGGCATTATGCTTGATATTAACCGTAAAGTTTGTATTTTTAGATACATAAATAATATTATGCGTCTGGCTTTATGTTATTACCTACGTATAGGCGTACACTACGAGTGTAAGCCTACATTTGACAATTTGTTTTTGGCCTACATAAAAGGTGGTAAGCCCAGTGCCGTGTTGAAATAGACAGGTGCAAGTTGTGACTACCCGTTGTTATTTCATGCCAGCTTATGGGCTTAGCGACGGTTTTCAACTTAGCTTGACGACTGCCATGCTATAGTCCAAAATAATGAATATTATATAGAAACACGACGGAAGTAAATGCAACCGGGAATATATTAAAATATTAATACCATATCAGTATCTATTATGTGATGCAAACGCAGTTGCGCGGATTCACTAGTATATAGAAGTATGGATGGATTATAACAATAGAGACTTCTATGTATAAAATTTAAAAATACTTTGTAGTTACTAAAAATACACGTGATTAGGCCCAGGGGGGGAGGGGTAATCTGAAACCTCACCAAATATCACCAAGGGGGAGGGGAGGTCCAAAAAATGCCCAAAAAAACCTCACGCGATTAATGGACGACCCCTAGAGACGTTTCTCATAGTATATAGGTACCTACTTGCAAACACATTAAAACCCTTATGCCCGCCTTCCACTGCGAGCGAGTCGGACCCATTACGGACTCCGCTATACTCGTAACCATGATTTTCGATACATGTCATGTCCGCTTTAGTGGAAGGACATGTATTAAAATCGTCGTTACGAGTATAGCGGAGTCCGTAATGGGTCCGACTCGCTCGCATCGCAGTGGAAGGCGGGCATTATGCTTGATATTAACCGTAAAGTTTGTATTTTTAGATACATAAATAATATTATGCGTCTGGCTTTATGTTATTACCTACGTATAGGCGTACACTACGAGTGTAAGCCTACATTTGACAATTTGTTTTTGGCCTACATAAAAGGTGGTAAGCCCAGTGCCGTGTTGAAATAGACAGGTGCAAGTTGTGACTACCCGTTGTTATTTCATGCCAGCTTATGGGCTTAGCGACGGTTTTCAACTTAGCTTGACGACTGCCATGCTATAGTCCATTCAGAGATATATTACCTCTAGCACTTAGGTTGCCTATCTTGATTGCTGTGTTACCCGAATAAGTTTTTGTTTCTCCCATGTAATAAAATTTTTGGTCGAAACTTACTTTCTTCTTTTGCTGGCGTTTTTTTCGGATGTGACCAATAATTGAGATGTGGAACGTTGTGGAAGCAGCATCTTCACCTTCGTTAGTGATAGATGGTAGCGAATGTTTCTTTTCAGATAATCATAAAAAATTAAAAATCTTAAATCCAATTGTAGTAATAAGAGCACGGTTTTAGTAAAGTTAAGTATACATATTATGACATGAAAAACAAAACTCCTTGTGCTAACGGTTGGATGATATAATCTCCACTATAATCGGTAGAATGTCTTAGGCTGGCACTCATAGGGGGACTTTACTGCAATGCCAACACACAGAAAACGATCGGCAAGCTGTTAGTCAGAGGTAGGTAATATAACTGTGAACGGACTATACTAACATCGGGGCTTGACGAGCCTTCCGAAACCAGAACACGGTCGTGAAACGCCACAAAGTGGTCATCCATCTCAGGCCATAACGTAAATGAAAGTGGTAATATTTGTGAATACTTTTTACCTATTATAGGTAACCTCTTTGCATCTGGTCTTCACCATCAAGGACACAGGGATGTCACAATTTCTGAGATGAAAAAGGAACGGTTAAAGCTCACGGAACAGCTCGGTAAGAATAAAAACAAGCAACAACAATTTTACAATGTTCCTTTTGTCTTTTATTCATGTATGGAAATCCCTCAAGAATTCAAGATGCTCTGCCTAATTATAATTATAAAATTAAATACCTACCTAATGCTCTACGACTGCCTGCGGCCAAGAGTCCTGAGCACCGGGGCACTGTATACTGTAGTTTGACTCGGCCGGATTTTAGAAATAAATGCCTACAGCCGCGAGGTACGTAAGCATGCGATAGGGCTGCCCACCTACAGCATCTTAATAATTTGTGCCTACTTTGACTTTCTATTTAGTATGGCGATTGTAAATATGTACATACATACATTCATATAGTCACGCCTTTATCCCTGAAGGTGTAGGCAGAGGCATAGTATACGCCCACATTTCACCTTATAGTTTTACGTACGCGTAATAGATAGTGAACCTAATGCAGTTGATATTTTTCAATCCGCCCACAAGGCCTTCAATTTGTATTGAGGATTGTCGTTTTACTGACAACCGGCTTTCATTTCGAGTAAATATGTACCTTTTTTATTTAAACAAAAAAATACTTTGTGAGTAATAATATAATATCCCCGCAACGGATGGCGGCGCGGGGCGGCGGCGTGGCGTTAGCCCGTTATCTACTAACGATTGAGTGAGACGGGTATAGAAATTTGAAAACGAGTAAGCGGCGTAGACAATAATAATCGGCTCATCACATGTTTCGTCAGTGATAGAATCACGGAATTCTATTTTTTATAATCATTGCGTTAAATTTTTGATTTACAAAATTAAAACTATTTTTCGATTTGAAAGTACTAGTCAGTCTCTAGTACACTAGTACTTTTCGTACATTGTCAAGTTGTGTTAAATTTTGGAAGTTCATATTTGTCTCTAGGCGTGTAATAAAAATCAAAGGTAACAAAAATGCTGTCAATCAAAGTCATACGGTGCTAAGTGTACTGTAACATCGGTCATCCACAAAGAAATGAATACTCTTGAAACATACCTAAATCATTGCTCTCAATTAAATAACTACGAACTGACAACGGAACTAAATGTACTATCTATACGTACTAGAGTTCTGAACTAGTTTTTTTATTTTGGATATTGTACTATTATTGGATCGCACCGTTCACTGACTGAGCAAGCACAAGTCTAGTTTTAAACACAAACATACCTACTTTATGTAACTACCTAGTTCACTCGTGTCAATTACTTTGTTTAACTTTAGTCAACTAGTAGTATAGTACCAATTAGTACTTAAGTAAAATCAATTTATAGTCTTACCTTTCGGAGTTTCCAGGTAATCTAAAAAACATTATCTCTGGGTGCGTTATTGACGAATTCATGCAACCAAAATAAGCACAATAGACTCTAGTTGTCATATTAAATATTTTTAGTAAAAAAACACGCCCGGTTACTATCTAAAAAACGACACACCGTCCATTCGTCTACTCGGCACAATCGCGACTGCGGACGCTGCTTGCGGGCTGAAAAGCCTGCCGAAAACGAGAATCGGAGGTATAGCTTGCGCTTCGACCGTTTGTAGGGAGCTACAATACTGGTTAGTACTCTTTATACTGTGACCGGGGCACTTTCAATCAGTCGCTACTCTACAAAAGTTCCTTTGTTCCTTTGTCTGTCTCTGTGTTTTATTAATCCATCACGCGCCAGGCCTCGATTTTCAAAAATGCTCTACGTGTCGGCGTCTTTTTGAGATTTTTTAAATTTTTGAGAGGGCTTTCGAAAAAACAAAGAATTTCAGAATGTAATGCCAGTAACATAGTATAAATTATACCTTCTCGGCTTGAGAATAAGTTTATCTAACTATATACATATATGTTTCAATAATGTAATAGAACTGACTTGATCTTGTAGCGATTTGATATTTATAAAATTTTGATAATTTTCACTGATGTAGGTACCTTGTAAACTATATGTAGCTAGTAAACTAACACATTATATCGAATTCCCATACATAATCACCAAAATAACACTTTATTACAATAGTACAATAAACATTAAGCAAAGATCACTAAAAATTTTACACTTTAAAATCATTAATTAATAATTAAAACTATTTGTTTACATGACGAGAAAACCCGGCCGCCATGTTGTCACGTTCCGTAAAAACGCATACGTATTTCGTCTTAATAAATTTCGTTCATACTAGCAATGTTTCCATTTTAAAAATAAGAAAGCTGGTTATGAATGTATTCATAAATGGAATGATATAGTCAAATTGTGTTGAGAGTGTAAAGAAACGTAATGACGACCAATGACGACAGTCTCTGTTGTCGGCTGTTATGTTCAAATGCAGAACGGAATCGCGTCGCGCCAATTTGCTATGTGCTTATATGTATATCATAAAACGTGGGAGGGGTAAGAAAAATCGAACTGGCACGACAGTCTCATTGATTGCTGAATTTTCATACCTTTCAGAAACATGTTTTCGGTTAGTGAGCCCCGACGTGGTGGCAAAAGAGGGTGTCCTCTATGATGTCATAATGGACTGCACAGGTAAATGTTTCTAGTATAATTGACTAGTCTGTTGGGAGTCCTGGGACATCCTTCCGAGGGCTTACCCGGGGCTCACAACCATAGGCTGTTGGGCGTTACGTGAGGTTTTTTAGTCGGTAGGAGTCCGGCATAACATCCATGAGAATTTTCCCTCACGTAAAAAAAGAAAGCGGACGTCACGCGGTTTCACCCACGTAGTGCCCGTTTCCGTGGGTATACGGGAATAAAATATAGCCTATTAGATATTCACGCGAAGAGTGTAGCTTCCCAACAGTGAAAGAATTTTTCAAATCGGTCTAGGAGTTACGGAGCCTATTCGATGCAAACAAACAATCAAACAATCAAATCTTTCCTCTTAATAATATTAGTATAGATTACACGGGAAAGTTGGCTAGGCTGACAGAACCTAAAAAATAATTTTAGGAGAAATTTAAAACTTTTCAGAGGTGTACGTCCCGCAGTGGAATATCGAAGAGGAAACGCTTTTTACATACAAACGTATATTCCTCTATTTTTTTCTGAATATCGGCTGTAATCAATAATGGCTTTTCGGCAAATAATAACTTAATACAATAGGATTATTTAAAATCGCTGCTTCTCCCCTAATCGTCTTAGCGTAATGTTATATAGCCTATAGCAATCCGCAATAAATGGACTATCAAACTGTGAAAGAATTTTTGAAATCCAACCAGTATTTCCTGAGATGCTTGCGTTCAACCAAACAAACAAACTCTTCAGCATTATAATATTAGTATAGAGTATAGATGGCGATAAATGATTCGTTTTTATCGCAGTGGTTAGCGGAATACGAAACCACTAATTCAAAAGCTTTTGGGAATGTCAATGGGGACCTGGACAATCTCATTTGAAAAAAAACGGTAACATAAATACTGAAAACTGATGCAGTTTTCACGAAGAAAGCAGGGAAATACGAGACGTCGATTTTGTCTTTCTGAACTGTAACGATCCTAATCGCTCTGTACAGGGTTAACCAGGTGCAGTGGGACGCAATAGTTTAATTCGTATAACTACCTACCCATTTCGCAAATCCCTTGTAGCCCATATCCCCTCTTAACAACTCTATGTATCCACAGGGGTGGGCAAGGTGATGGAAATAAGTTTCAACTACATGAAGCCGGGCGGAAAGTACATTGTTTTCGGATGCTGTCCACCAGATCATGAAACCAAGTAACTAAAGATATTTGATAATTTAATCTACTCCTTTAATTTTTTACGCCCGACGAAAACGAGGGGTGTTCTGTGTCTCTGTGCATATGTGTATCCGTGGGTCAGTCTGGTGGCATCGCCAATTTTTATGCTGTACTAGATGATGCTCGCGGCTTCGCCCGCGTAAAATTCGGTACGCGTTCCCGCTTCCCGTGGGAACATATTCCCGGAATGAAAAGTAGCCTATGTGTTATTCCAGACAATAGGCTATCTCTGTACCGAATTTCAGCAAAATCTGTTCAGCTGTTAGAGCGTGATTGAGTAACAAACATCCAAACATCTTCACAAACTTTCACATTTATAATATTAGTAGGATTTTTTGTTCGAAAGCCGTTGTGACCGGGGTGTTTCTTAGCTAAATTCTCAAGATAATCAGCTCACTTCCTGAGTGCTGAAGGGACTTCATTAAAATTCACGGGTCCGATATCGCAAAATGTGGTAGATATGGTATGCTTACTTTGATGGATTTCCACGACATAGTAACATGCAACTGGCTGATGCATAAAGTGATCTACAGTGTACCCAACTCCTCAGAAAATTACAGAATGTTTGGGCTTATTATTAGAACAGTCTCAGAATCGGGGGTTTTTAATTTCCAAATTAATTTAATGTAATGGCATCTGACGCGGTTTACCAGAAGATGTTATATTTATGACAGACTTCTTGTTAGTTATGTTGCCAGATGGTTTGCCTTGAAACTTATTAAAAAAATATTTTTGAATTTTCTAGAATCAACCCGTATCAAATATTCGACAAGGAGCTGAGCATCATTGGAGCAAAAATCAACCCCTTCACCTTCCAGACTGCTATCCAATGGATTAAGGCTATGGGTGAAAGGTAAGGCTCTATATTTATTGTACTATGTTCCTTGTGCCCCTTGTGGCGACGGGTAAGAGTACAAAATGTCGCCACCCCAATAGATACATCCCGAGGGTGTCGTAAAAGGTGACTAAGAGAACACTCTCGCAAAAAGATCCATTGCGTAGAGAAGGAAAACTCGAAAGGAAACCCGGTTGTCAGTAAAATGACAATCGTTAAGCCAAGTTGAAGGCCTTATGGGCGGCTTGAAAAGTTTCAACTACGGGTCGCGGTGACCTGCGCCTGTCCATTTTAACATGGCAATAGGCTCACCACCTATTAGGTGGGACATAAAACTATAAGGTGAAATGTGGGCATATATGTATTATGCCGCTGCCTACCCTTTCGGGGATAAAGGCGTGACTATAATTGTATGTAGTATGTAAGTGCCTAGTAGTCTGTTATATCTACATTAGAATCAGCAGGTCAGTTTGGAGAGGGCTGATTTCCCACGGGAAACTTGACTCCTTTTTTTTATTACGTACCGTAAACCTACGTTGACTTTTTTTTCTTAGACGATTATATAGCGCACATCTTAAAGCCAAAACATCAATTGTTCTGATGAGTCACAAAAAGCTAGAATTGCGAGCAAATTTTTTGTGTAATGAAGAAAAACTTTCAAAGACATGTCAAAGTACTATCAAAGGGTTTACGATAGGTAGGCAGGTTTACGACTACCTACCTACTTACTATCAAAGCGGTCACATTGCGTGCGACTTAGGATTAGGTAGGTACAGGTGCCTGGAAGGTTGCAAGCAAGTCGCAATATGGCCACTTTTGATAGTAAGTCACCAAGCGAGTCGGTACGCTCTTAGCACCTATCTAGGCTATTATAATGTGGCCTTAGCCTAAGCGAAGCTCCTGCTGTAGAATGACTTTAGCAACTATTGCTAGCAGGAGACAGCGTTAAAACAATACTTCTTGGTACAGGTACATCGACTACAATAAGCTAGGAGTGAAGACTTACAAGCTCGCTGAGTACAAAACAGCGTTGGCAGACCTTCAGTCAGGAGCTGTCGCGAAAGCGTCCTTCCAAGTACGTAAGGAGTGTTGGTGAAAGTAATAAACGTGATTGTCCTTACTGGTGGTTTTTCTCTTTTATATCTTTCACAGAACTAATAGAGATTTTATATCGCGGACTGGTACTCCGAAAGGCGGTATGTCCTTACTCCAAGATTCTTGTTGTTTAAATATCTAAATCTAACATAGCGTTGGCAGACCTTCCGTCAGGAGCTGTCACAAAAGCATCCTTCCAAGTTGGTCAGGAGTGTAGTTGAAAGAAATAAACGTGTTTGGTCCAAAATGTGGTATTTTTCTTTCAAATGTTTTCAATCTATCCACAAAACAACTAAGTAATAGGGGTGTTATAGAAAGATCCTGAAATTCACAAAAAGTAGGTGGATGCCCAAAATATAATGTTGTAAGTAAGGATTTCTAAGTTCTTTGCCTAATGCCAATTTTGTAAAATTTGACCTTTCTTGCCCGTGGTACTACCTACTGGTAGTACCACGAGTAAAAAATTATCCGTGGTACTACCAATAACCGGTCCCAGTAGTATCACTGGTAATTCAATTTTAGCCGTGGTACTACTGGATGAAAAATAATTGAAGATCGGTAAAAATAAATGGAAATCGGTAAAAACAAATGAAGGTCGATGAAAACAAATGAAGATCGGTAAAAACAAATGAAAATCGGTGAAAACAAATGAAGATCCGTAAAAATTGAAGATCGATAATCGTGTACCAATAAAGGCATTTAGACCTTAGTACTATATTTTGTAAAGTGGACAGACGATCTAGAAAGGTAAATAAGGATGTAGAAAGCGTAACACCGTGTAATAAGGCGAAATTGGATTTGGCCTTACTCAATTTTTGAATACGCATACATAACAAGAAGCCGTGAGACGGTCTCACCCGACTGCCCCTCTCTAAAACGTTTATTGTGAAAGAAATAAAATAAAATAAAATAAAAATTTATTCCCTTTGAAATTTTTAAAAAATTATTTAGGTTTGTCAAAATTTTTGTGACTCTACCGGGGGTTCGGAAATGCTACAGACTGAGAAGAACACCCCAAGAAACTCAGTCCGGTCCCTCTTATTCATCTTAGTATCTAATACAGTTTTTTTTTTAAATGTAGAAAGGAGCAATTCGTGTCACTGCCAGGCAGTCTTGTCTTCTAGAAAGTCTTTAATGCTATAATAAGCTTTCTGGCACAATTTAAGTTTTACTAGTTTTTTAAAGTTATTAACTGACAAACCTGTTATGGCTGTCGGCAATGTATTGTACATTCGAATACAATTGCCCGCAAAAGAATTGCTTATTTTATTAAGCCTAAATCTAGGTACAGCCAATTTATTCTTATTTCTTAAGTTTAGGTTATGGATATCACAATTTTTAATAAATTTACTGTTATTTTTATGAGTATATAATAAGTTTTCATATATGTACTGTGAATACACAGTAAGGATGTTGATATCCTTAAACTTTTCTCTTAATGACTCCCGAAACCCCATACCATAGATAGCCGGGACAGCCCTTTTTTGCAACACAAAGATACATTCAATGTCGGCAGCGTTACCCCATAATAGTATGCCATAGGTCATGACACTGTGGAAATAGCTAAAGTAGACAAGACGCGCTGTTCTAATGTCTGTCAGTTGTCGGATCTTTTTAACGGCATAGGCTGCAGAGCTCAGTCTGCCCGAGACTTTCTCGATATGAGGCCCCCACTGCAAGTTGGAGTCTAACTTTATGCCCAGAAAGACAGTTTCATCGACCAATTCTACTTGATCATCCCTAATCCTAATACTGGTGTTAACGAGCCTAACATTTGGCAAGGTGAATCTAATACATTTTGTTTTAGTTTCGTTTAACAATAAATTATTAGCGTTAAACCAGTGGACTACCCTAGAGAGGGCATTGTTTACTTCGTCAAGATCGCGTTGTCCACGTTCAACTTTAAATATTAAAGATGTGTCATCAGCAAACAAAACTACCTCGTGATCGTCTCTTATAAGGTGAGGGAGATCATTTATGTACACTAAAAATAGAAAAGGTCCCAGAATTGAACCCTGAGGCACCCCCATTGTTACAGCAGAACCATTTGACTGTTTACCATTTATAACTACTCTCTGTACTCTATCTCTAAGGTAAGAACTAATTAAATCCAAGGCCGTCCCCCGGATTCCATAATGATCAAGTTTTTTAATTAAAGTCTGATGCTGGACGCAATCGAAGGCCTTAGATAAGTCGCAGAATACACCATAAGCATCATACGACTCCTCCCAGGCCTCATATATACACTCTAACAATTTGATTCCAGCATCCGTGGTAGACCGACCGCGCGTGAAACCGAATTGTTTAGTATGGAATAGTTTATTTGTATTAAAATGATTTTGCATTTGATTAAGCATTACCTTTTCAAAGATTTTACTAAACGTGGGTAGTACAGAAATAGGACGAAAATTGGACGGATCTGAGGTGCTACCCGATTTAAACAGAGGAGTTATTTTACTAAACTTCATTAAGTCAGGAAACACACCACTATCAATACAATTATTAAATATTATTGATAATTCAGGGGCAACCATTTCAATTAACGAATTAACTAAATGTACAGAAATTCCCCAGAGGTCAGCAGTTTTCTTAATATTTAAAAATTTAAAAGTTTTTATGACAGTGTGTATACAAATTTTACTGAATTTGAATATTTCATTACAGCAAGGAACATTTGCTTTTAACAAGGATTCTGCATCATAACCTAATCGTGCGTCTATCTCTATTTAGGTATAGAGCGGTCCCCCCGACGAGACCAACTGTTAGTTAAAAATATGAATACGTAAATAACATAGCTACCTATAATAATAATAAAGGTTCAATACTTAGGGTAGATAGGTCATAATATAATAGTTATTTTTTTACTTTTTACAGGTTTTTTATTGTTCTTTTTTTGTGAGTCGGGGGTTTTTTAAATTTTAAATTTAATTTTATAGGAAGGGGCTAAAATTGGGTAAAAGAAAAACCAATAATAACAAAATAACAATATAACATTTATTGACGCTCAATCGGGGGTTAGCTTGAAGATGGCCTTAGCTACGGACCCAGTCTTCAACTCATCGATAGCTGACTGGTACTCCGAGAGGCGGTATGTCTTCACTCCAAGTTTCTGGTAATTTAGGTATCTAAAAAGAAATGATAGATTTTTTTTAATTTTTTTTTATTTACATTCAGCTCACCAAATTGACGTCGCCACCAGCCTGATGGAAAGCCGTGGGGCATCTAGCGATTGGGGGCCATTTCTTACAGTGGTCCTCAAGTTGGCGGCCCTTTGATGTGCCTCTTCACGCTCCTCTTAAAGAACCCGGGATTGTAAGATGAGGGAAACACGTGTGCGGGCAGGTCGTTCCAAGTTTTTATAGTTCGACAGAGGAACGATCATTTGAAACGCTCGGTTCTGGCGAAGATTCTCAAAATAACAAGCTGACGTTGTGCAGTCGATTCGGTAAAGGCAACTTCAAGTGGCCCAGGCCCATGATACTTCCCTGAGGCACAGTCAATTTGAAGAATTCGGTGATCATTATATTTTTGACTTTTAAAAAGCTGCAAGTTTGTTTGTATTTCATTGAGTAGAACTGTAGATATGATCCAAAATACTAGCTATACCCTCGGATTTGCCCGTGACATACGAACTCCTGGTCCTCTAATCCAAGCTCCTTTAATTAGTTTAACTAATGTAAAAGTTTAATTTACCTGTCACCCATAGCTTTGATCCATCCAAGGGCATTAGGGAAGCTGAAGGGGTTGATCTTTACTCCGATAATTGTCAACTCTTTGTTGTAGATCTCGAAGGGGTTCAGACTGAAAAAAAAAATATTATTACTGCATTGGTCAATAAATAAATTTAAAAAAAATTGTCTGCCTCGGTGGGCTTTTTTTTAACGTGAGGGTAAATCCTTCATGAATGCTATGCCGGTCTCCTACCGACTAAAAACCTCACGTAAAGCCCAACAGCCTACGGTTGAGAGCCCCGGGTAAGCTCTTGGAAGGATGTTACAGGACTTCCAATGCCTCGGTTGGCTAGGTGAGGCCGCAGTGGTAGCCAGTCTGTCGGGAATCCTGCGACAACCTTCCGAGGGCTTATCCGGAGCTACCGACCGTAGGCTGTGGTATATCACGTGTGGTTTCAGTCGGTAGGAGTCCAGCATGACATTCATAAAGGATTTCCACACGCAAAAACAAGAATCTGCTCCGGTTGGTGCAATGATATCTAAATTCGTTAAGGATTAAAGGTTTCACGTCGCTCGTTGGAACAATAGTCTATTCATAGAGCAACGCGAACTGTCCAAGAAAGGTACGCGTTGCTCTGAGAGTCTAATTCATAAAATTCATAAAATAGGTACAATTCATTCACAACGCAGGATAACCCAGGACTACAGCTAGCCGTCTACAATTTGATATTACAAACAATCACTGCAGGGAAGCACTATCCCGGATGACGTAGGCTATATTTTATCCCCGTATTTTATTTTTTATTTTATTTTATTTTTATATTTTGGGAAAACTTACAGCTAACATAATTCTTAATATAATACAAATTATCGGTCGAAGGCCAATTACAAGTTTTCACAGGTAAGTTAAAAACTGAAACCTCACAAACAGCCCTGGTTAGATGAAACAACGAACCATAACTGTCTGTGAGGAGACAAAGATAAAGTTAAGTAGATAAGTGTCGGTTAGCAAAAAATACATTACATATTTCCACTTTCAGAACTTCAGTCACTCTCATTAAAGTAGCCATCACTTAGCACCTTTTTCAGTGTTGAAGTACTATCCACAAACAGGTCCAATTTAACACCCCGACATGTCTTTTTATACGTGCGATTAGCCCTAATTACAATTATGATTTTTTTTCTGTATGTAGTCCGTGCTATAGGGGTGTGCAAACTTGTTGACCACGGGAAAGGGAACCACGCAGATGAAACTGGACTAGGTCTGCTAGTAACTTATAATCCAAGAACCAACACTAACCTGGCTTGGTGTGTGGGTGGACAGCATCCGAAAAGAACGTATTTGCCTCCAGACTTCATGTAGTTGAAACTTATTTCCATTACTTTGCCGACACCTGAAAAAAATTTACATTTATTTTTACTCCCCATATTATATTTAAAATGAAGATCTTTTTAAAAGGGTATCGTACTTCAAAGGGAAAACGACCCTCTTAAAGTATCACTGTCGACCGTCTTTTTATACGAAAATCTTCTAGGGCCTCTTTTGAGGACCTCGATATACATACAGCAAGTTCCGATAGGGATCCCATGCGCCGTTTGCGGGTATTCCTATTGGCTCTTGTCGTATGCCCCGTATGTTTGCACGTATGAAGGTTTTCAATAGGAGCCTTAGAAGATTCTTATCGGCTAGTTAGATTTCTTTAGCCGATGCAAAACGGCACCCCGTTACTGAGACGTCAACGTCTGTCTGTTTGTCCCGTGAAAGCTATAGAGCTGAAATTTTTACAGATAATGCAATTCTGTTGCCGCTATAACAACAAATACAGAAAAAAAAAGAAGCTCCATACAACAAACGTAAATTTATTGCTCTTTTTTTTTGGTACAGAACCCTCACTTGGCAAGTTTTCGGTATAAACCAAGTGCCAAAGAGTATTTTGCATTAAATTATTACCTGTGCAGTCAATTATCACATCATATAGGGTCTTCTCCTGCGCCAGAACATCGGGAGTGATCAGTCTGAATCCAGTATCTGTAAAATAAAAAAATAATTTTTGTAAGTATAAGGACCGGGCCAAGGACAATAAAAAAGTCGTCTGGAAAAATCACCCATGTCACCATCACGGGAACTATAAGGTGCACATCATCTTAGCTGCTGATTGACAGCCACGATGATCAAACAAACCGTGGTGGCTACCATTAGGCAGGAGTAAAAGTATCCCACACTCTCTATACAGCTTTTATGCCCGCTTTCCACTGCGAGCGAGTCGGACCCATTACGGATTCCGCTATACTCGTAACGATGATTTTCGATACATGTCATGTCCGCTTTGGTGGAAGGACATGTATGAAAATCGTCGTTACGAGTATAGCGGAATCCGATGGGTCCGACTCGCTCGCAGTGGAAGGCGGGAATACAGTGGAACCGCGGCCTCATCTGTGTATCCACTGGATACACTGATGTCAAGCCGAATTTCAACACTGTAAATTTAAGACCAAAGATTTTTTTATATATCTACCTAGGTATTATTGAATCCGCGCGCTGTCCATCTAGCGACTGGGGGCCACTCTCAGAGTCCTCAAGTCTATTGAGAGTGGTTGAACAACCCAGGGTTGTGAGAGGAGGCAAACCAGTGCCAGCGACTATTGTATATTTTCGTTTTCAGTTTCAAAGACTCCTTAGGTACACTACCCCACATTCATGAAATATTACCCTTACTCATCAGCCCAAGACACTTACTCAGTCCTCTAACAATCTCCAGCCTGGTCTTGTTCATTTCGGAGACGGTCACGTCTCTATGTCCATGATGATGCAGTGTAGTCACCCAGAGGTTTCCTGAAATTACAAAAAGGAATACAAGTTAGCAGTATAAAGATGCTATTGCCCCACCAAGATCTTCAAGGTCTAAGACAGCCTCACCAACAAGTGGTGCACCTGCTGATTAACGGACGAGCAAATGGCGAAGAGATGGAGTCCTTGAAACTAAACAATGTACCAACCCGTCCCACCAGCGTAGTACAATCACAAGGCGGAAACTCCACACTAATATAATGTGAATGCGTGAATCAAGCTTGAATGTGTGTGTGAGTATACTAGGGACACTAGCTATGGAAACAAAATGATAAGGAACAGAACGCAATCTCATGTATGTAGGTACTTTTTTCAAATCTACCCTCAGCTAAGCACAAATTAAACCAAAGCAATAGGACAAAGTACGTAGGTAGTAATACGTAATGCAACGCAGTGACACTCTCTCAAGTACTGACACGGCAATAGACACATCAACTTTGGTGGGGGGACGGGGAAGATTACTCAGTGGGGGGCAAGGAGCTGCCGATCTGTAGTGTATGTAATACTATTATATTATCTTTGGTACAATAAGATCAATCACATGAATCATAAGAGAAATTATCTTCCTGCCTCGGTTTTCCCAAACGCTCACAGTACGGAGTTCTTCAAAAGGGGCCTTAGAAGGTTTTTACAGGGTCGGCAGCGCGAATGTGGCGCCTCTGGTGTTGCTAACGTCCATAGGCTACGGTGACCACATCTAGCGATTGGGGGCCATTCTCACAGTCCGTATGACTTAGGACGTCACTTCAAGTGCCTGCGGCGGCCCTGTGATGTGCCTCTTCACGCTCCGCTTGAAGAACCCGGGATTGTAAGATGAGGGAAACACGTGTGCGTAGTTCGATTTTTTTAAAACGCTCAGTACTGGCGAAGATTCTCTCCACTGTGCTGATATGTTTCTTTTTGATTTGTGATTGTACGAGTACGAATGTTAATTATTTTACTCACCGATGATACCAGCTCCAATAATGAGAATCTTCTTCCCAACATTGATGGGAGAAGCGCGGTCGAAGCCGTGGGCTACGCACGAGTATGGCTCTGTAAGACCAGCTGAAAAAAACAAATACATTGCTTCAGTAGTGAAAATGCCAGAAGTTTTGTACCCATTCCCACGTCCCCACGGGAAATAAAAGTAGCATATCTGTTATTCCAGGCCATAATCTATTCGTATACCAAATTTTAGCGTGATCTGTTCAGTCGTTAGAGGGAGAAAGAGTATAAAACATAAGCCTATATAAATCCGTTCTTTCAATGTAGTATAGGCTCCGAAACTTCTGAACCGATTTGAAAAATACTTTCACTTGAGGGAAAATCTATCATGGATGCTATGCCGGACTCCTACCGACTAAAAAACCTCATGTTACGCCCAACAGCTCCCAGTTGGGAGCCCCCGATAAGCCCTCTGTAGGATGTCCCAGGACTCCCGACAACCTACGGCCACCACTGCGGCCTCGCCTAGAAAATACTTTCACTGTTAGATAGCTGGCACTATCCGCGGGTTACTTATGCTATATTTTTATTCTCGTATTCCCACGGGAACGGGAGCAACGCGAGTTAAACCGCATGACGTCAGCTAGTCATAAATAAATGGGACTATCGTACCCTAAAATGATTTTTAAAACCCAACCCATACTTCCAGAAATATTCCCGTGAAAACCAATAAACTCTTCAGTATATTACCTTGTTCAGTGCTGATCCCATCGGGCAATGGGAAGATCTGTGACTGGGGCACACGGACGTATTCTGCCCACGCGCCGTCCCTGAATATTCCAACAGTACTGTTGATGCCAGCAGTTAGGCAGTACTGATAGTTTCCTTCGCGGCAGAAGTCGCATAGATGGCAGGCGCTGGAATGATTGAATTTATTGATTAGGTTTTTAACTACATACCTACAGAACCACACTTTTTAAAGAAGAGAGCCTGAAAGCAGCATATTAGGGTTGAGTTTCATCTGCCAGAAAATAAACGGTCACCCAAAAAATGAAACTACTTTGTTTCAACTTAATTCATTAAAGATTTCAGTTACTTTTATTATTAGTTTAGTTTAATAAAAACAATTGGTTGTCTGTAAAGTCAGTTTACTGACGATAGTTGAACGTGACAACTCAGCCTTAAATGGAACACCTCAGAGCTAGGTAACGCCGCAAACGTCATGTTTTTTCGTGCGTGCAGCAGGCTCCATCGAATTATAAGACGTTGTCACGTCAAAAGTTATAACTTAATTTTTCGTCAATTAAACTATTTGTTTAGTTAATTTAACTAGTTTGATTACTATAACAAGACCTTAGATAATTTAACATGGTTAAATTAATTTCAAATTCATTAAAACTAATATCAGTTTAATTCCAAAAGGGGTTTAGTTAATTTAACTAGGAGTAGGTATTTTATCATAGAAAACTTACGTGTTGGGGTCAATAGCGACTTTCTGTCCTACTTTGAAGATAACGTTCTTGCCGACGGCATGGATAACACCGGAGGACTCGTGGCCCAGGGGAAGGGGGCGCTCCTTCAGAGCAGGGAACTCACCCTGTGGAATAATTACAATAATAGTTGGTTACGTGTTCACGCGATGTTCAACCAAGAACTAAAGCTAGGGGCAAATCTTCAAAAGTTTTTTTTACCAAACTAATATCACTATGTACTAGGTTTTTTTTAACGTGAGGAATATCCTACATGCCGGATGCCGGACTCCTACCGACTAAAAACCTCACGATCTTGCCTAACATCCTACGGATTGGAGCTCCGGGTAAGCTCTCGGAAAGATACCCCAGGACTCCCAACAATATTACTACGTTTCTTACATTATAACTCAATGTTTTAAACTGTACGTGTTTAGGTATAGCCCGTTTGGTAAAAATCTTTTGTAGATTTTTACAAGATTTCATTTTTTTGTATTTTAATGGAAATGATCAATCAATCATTTAAATCAGCCAATCACAGTCCAATGCTTAACAAAGGCCTTTTTCAATTCCATTTGGCGAGGATTACAGTGGTCTATCACACTCGAAAAAGGTATTGATGTTTTTTTTGCGAATAGTTTGAATTACGATTTTTTTTCTTAGCCATTTCTGTATACCTACTCAGTCAGCAGTTGTACCACTTGCAGTGGGACTGGCAGGATATAGCACTGATCTTATCATGGTAATTGATAAAACAATTGACTTTTACTCAAATAAATAAGTTCCACTATTCCAAGCGGGAAAACAGAGTAGGGAGAATGCATCATGCAAGTGTTTTATTCCTAAGACAAATTTAAAACCGGCCAAGTGCGAGTCGGACTCACGCACAGTGAGTTCCGTACCAAAAAACGACAATAAATCAAGTTTGTTGTATGAGAGACCTTTTTATTTTAATAAAATTATTTACTTATTATTCTTTCCCTGCGGCGCTGGAGGTCGTGGGTTCGATTCCCACCGGAGACAAGTATTTATGTGACCCATAAATGTTTGTCTCAAGAGTCTGGGTGTTTCTATGTATAATATGTATGTATTTAAAGTATATAAGTATTAATATCCGTGGTCTGATACCCATAACACAAGCAGGGATTTTTTTAGGCTTTGGGATCAGATAGCGTTGTGTGAGATGTTCGTGAATATTATATTATTATATTATATATTACTATATTAGAAAATATAGGTACAGCTCGATGTTTTCAAGAGTCTACTTGTTGCCGTTTCAAGAGTCTACTTATGACCGTTATTAAAAAAAAAATGTCAAAAAATCACGTTTGTTTTATGGGGCCCCCTTAGATTCTTATCATTATTTTACTGTTTTTAGTATTTTTGTTATTACAGCAACAGAAAGACATAATCTATAAAAAATTAATTTCTCTAGCTGTAACCGTTCATGAGATACAGCCTCGTGACGGACAGACGGACGGCGAAGTCTCATGAATAAGGTCCCGTTATTACCCTTTGTATACGAAACCCTAAAAAGTAACATAGGTATGTACTTTAGTATCTATGACTGAAACTGAAAGTATTCGGATATAGAGAAAACTACTGGTCACAAAATAAATAACAAAATCATACCTGGATAATGTGTAGATCAGTGCCACAGATGCCTGAATATTCGACCTTCACAATGACGTCATCATCCCCCGTGATCTTAGGAATCGGGTAATCCTTCTGATACTTCAAGGTCAGGTTCTTTCCATCAAATACCACAGCCTCCATTTTATTCCTGAAACAAATGTTTTAATAAAATCTCTCTTCATTTTTATACATACTTATTGATGCCGGCTAATAGTCATGGTGATATCTAGCGAATTGGAGGTCATATCACAGCCCACAAGCAGTGAACCTCAAGTTTACGCCCCAACGATGTGCCTTTTCACACTCCAATTGAAGAATCCGGGATTGTAAACAGATATAAACGCATACACTGGTAGAGCGCGAAATATTTTTATATTTCGACAAAAGAAACGATTATGAACTCTCGGTTTTGACGAAGATTCTCTCCACAACTTCCCGAACCCTGAACTCACTGTTAATTGAACACGGCGTTAAGTACAGTCGAGCACTACATCTTAATATATTAAACTCTTTAAGTAGGTATAAATTAAACTGTACACAAGTACCTGTGGTTTATTAAACGAGTGTAGGCAGAGTTACAGTCGTGGAAGTGACAACGCGCAGCTGTGACTGTGACTGCAACAATGTGCCGGCAATATTTGCAATTCTACACCCTGCGTTTTTTATAGGGTGGGGTGTATTCCCGCAGGCAGCAATGGCGTCAATATGACGGTTACGCTTACGGTAAAAGCAAAAAAAAATGGCACTCCATTTTACTATCCATTGAAATTTTTATTTTACTGTTAGCGTACAAAGCAATAAACATTATTTTTTGTATGTCAACAAAAGAGCGTGAATGGAATCCATTTTGCAAAAAAGGGTACGCATGATAGTGTCTTTCCATTGTCTACAATCTTAAAGGGCTAGCGAGACGGTCAAGCTGGCAATTGTCATGCACGTTAAATATGAATGGAAGTTGCTTCAGTGTGCGTGATTTCTTTGCATGTGTCTGTGCATCGACATATATGTACACATGATATTTAACGTGCATGACAATTGCAGTTTGACCGTGTAGGGACCCCAGAAGTGGATTTACTACTACTCGACCAGGTGTTCTTGGCGAACGCGTGGCATGATCCCTTACCGCCTGCACCTACATTAGGTACCGGAATCGCCTTAATACCTACCGTCCGCAAGGATGCAGACCACGCCCATGTATCCGTTTTCATAAATTTAGTTCAGGACAAAAAAAACTCGATCAATTATAGAGATTTTTCGTAACATTTGATTCGTCAACTACGCTTGGTGGACTATTAATAGGAGAACGCTTTTGATAACTGAGCAGCTAACATTTGGCTTTTTGTTTTCGACGCTGCCGTAAATTTATTTGTAGTTTCTCAATATTAGCGGGGCCCCGGCGAGGCGCGGCGGCGGCGTACCAACTAAAAAAAATACACGTGCCCTATCACTGTTTGCGGTCGGGAGCCCCGGATAAGCCCTAAGTAAGCTGACTGTAAGAATAAGCGAATTCCAGAGTCGCTTACACGTAGATTGACAATTTGAACTATAATTCAAGTGTATCTACTTGAAATAAAATTACAGATTATTATTTAGAGATATAATCTCCATGATATTCACATGATATTTACATTACATATATCGTTATCATATTATTATAGTATTAAAGATATAATCTACGTCAGATAAATACGTTATCTAACATACTGATAAATGCTTTATTTATGCGTTGGGACTGAGGAGGTCCCACATTTACTGTAATAAACATCTTTCTATTTAATTTAAATATCAACTATAGTCATCTATGTTTGAGCATTTCCGAGCTTCGGAAGGCATGTTAATCCGCTGGTCCCGATTGCCAGTTAAATGGCAGTCTTTAAGAAAAATTGAAGGCCTTGTGCGTTTAAAAATTTTCAACAGAAGGCACAACCTGCGCCTGTATATTTCAACACGGCAATACGGCTCACCACCTATTACGTGGAACAAAAATTAAAGGTGAAATGTGGGCGTATAATATGCCTCTGCCTACTCCTTGGGGGATAAAGGCGTGAGCATAATGTATGTACGTTAATCTACCATATTTCCATGCATCGTTTTAAGGGCATGAATGCGTTTACTGGGTGCTATAGGGTACGAAATAAGTAGGTAGGTATCATATGAAATTAAAGGTGAAAATTAAAGGAGAAATGTGAGAGAACAGTATGCCTTGGCCTTTGTCAACCTCTTCGGGAATAGAAGCGTGAGGATAATGTAAGCGTGAGGATAAGCTATCTACGTGCATGGTAAGTACTTAAAACAAAATAGGTAAAACCGTTAGGCAGAGCTTGTTAATAGTACCTGTACTAGTATTACTACCATATATTATATAAAAATAAGTTGGGGTTTCCTTCCTGACGCTATAACTACAGAACGCACGAACCGATTTCCACGGTTTTGCATTCGTTGGAAAGGTCTCGGGCTCCGTGAGGTTTAGAGCAAAGAAAATTCAGCAAAAATTTCAACAGAAAAGCAGGAAAATCATTTTTCACACACAGCGCCATCGCGGGCGAAGCTGCGGGAATCAGCTAGTTGGATATAAAAATATTATCAATTAGTAGTATTACTATATCTTGATAATTGCGCCGTATAATTTTATCTAAAGCTGGCATTTTACAAAATTATAATACCTAGTATTTCGATAATACCTGTGAATGAATGCTAGATAGAATCTTTAAACCGTCCTGTTGTATTTTAAAACTAGCTGCTGGCTGCTGCCCGCGACTATTTTATAGTTATAATGCCAATTTGATGGTTCTCTGCCTAGTCCCTAGGATATGTAGCGTGATAATATACAGCCTATTTGAAGACCCTACCCCTAGTTAATATTTGAGCAAAATTTGAATTAAATCTATTAAGTACTTTTCGAGATCCTTCCGGACAAAGCAAAGCAAACAGAGAAACAGAAAAAATAAATTCTAAGGCTTTGGTATCTTATGTTGAACACTCAGTTTTGAGTATTTCTTTTTTAATATTTCCAATGTACAGTTTTGACTTTTCTATAATTTTATTATAATTATGTAATAGATATAACGGATTTTATACGTATACTGAAGAATATCGCAAGGACTGACTGGATGCGTTTGGCGCAGGACCATGTATTGTGACGTCATTTGGGAGAGACCTACGTCCAGCAGTGGACTGCTATGGCTGATTTGATTGATTGATTGACGGGTTGAAGGCATGATAGGTTTCTCTCCCTCCCCACTTTATTAGGGTTCAGTAGCCAAATGGCAAAAAACGAAACCCTTATAGATTCCTCATGTCTGTTTGTCTGTCCGTCCGAATGTCACAGCCATTTTTCTCCGAAACTATAAGGCCTGTTGAAACTTGGTAAGTAGATGTATTCTGTAAACCGCATTAAGAATTTTATATAAAACTAGAAAAAAAGCGGTTAATTTTGGGGGTCCCCATACTCAGAACTGAAACTCAAAAAATTTTTTTTCGTCAAACCCATACGTGTGGGGTATCCATAGATAGGTCTGCAAAAATGCTATTGAGGTTTCTAACATCATTTTTTTCTAAAGTGAATAGTTTGCGCAAGAGACAGAACTTCGACTAGAACTTCTAAACTAAGAGCATGATAAATCTAAAAAACAGTTATAATGTACATTGCTATTAAATGTACCAACGAAAATTGGTTTGAACGAAATCGAGTAGGCAATTTTTCTTTAATACGCCATAAACCGCAATTTTCGCCGAGAAAAATCACTACCACTGCGAACGTGTTAAAACATCAATGAAAGTTACAACGAACTACAGAACTTTTATATTAAGTTACTTGCTGCTACGGAACCCTTCATGGGCAAGTACAACTGGCACTTGGCCGGGTTTTTAATATTTCTAATGTACAGTTTTGACTTTTCTATAATTTTATTTTAATTATGTAATAGATAAAACGGATTTTATACGTATACTGAAGAATATCGCAAGGAGTGACCGAATGCGAAAGGCGCAGGACCGTGTATTGTGACATCATTTGGGAGAGGCCTACGTTCAGCAGTGGACTGCTATATGCTGATTTGATTGATTGACGGAGGGTATGATGGGTTCCTCTCCCTCCCCACTTTATTAGGTTTCCGTAGCCAAATGACAAAAAACGGAACCCTTATAGATTCGTCATGTCTGTCTGTCTGTCTGTCCGTCTTTATGTCACAGCCATTTTTCTCCGAAACTATAAGGCTTATGCTGTTGAAACTTGGAAGTAGATGTATTCTGTAAGAATTTAACATAATTAAAAATTTAAAAAACCCCCGACTCACAAAAAAAGAATAATAAAAAACCTGTAAAAAGTAAAAAAAAAACTATTATATTATGAGGTAGCTATATTATTTACGTATTCATATTTTTAACTAACAGTTGGTCTCGTCGCGTCGGGGGGACCGCTCTATAGTCTATACCTAAACAGAGACAGACGTACGGTTAGGTTATGATTAGGTGAGCGGTCCCCGACGAGACAAACTGTTAGTTAAAAATATGAATAGGTAAATAATATAGCTACCTATAATAATAATAAAGGTTCAATACTTAGGATAGATAGGTCATTTTATAATAGTTATGTTTTTACTTTTTACAGGTTTTTATTATTCTTTTTTTGTGAGTCCGGGGTTTTTTAAATTTTTAATTTATTTTTTGCTTTTTATAGGGGTTTTTAATGTCAACAATGGCGAATCTACAATTATTCAGAGCTAATGCGAATTGCGCGGAGTGTGGTTACAGAATTAGCAATACATTCCACTCCTCATATCTTTCGAATGGCTTTACCGATTTTCATAAAACTTGCGGTATCGTGATGCATAAGATATGACCTTTCATTTGATACCCAACACGCGTATATTTGAACACATTAAATTTTTCATCACCACTTTCACCCCTCATAGCTTTGAAATGGCTCAACCGATTTTTATAAAACATAGCTAAGAACACTTTCCCCTAACCCATCTTTCAAACAAAAGAAACAGAATCAAAATCGGTTCATCCGTTTGGGAGCTACGATGCCACAGACAGACTTACACACACACACACACACACACACACACACACACACACACACACACACACACACACACACACACACACACACACACACACACACACACACACACACACACACACACACACACACACACACACACACACACACACCCCTTCCGGGTTTCCGTCGGGGGTTAAAAATAGAAAATAGCAATAAATTTTGGGGGACCCACCCTATACTTAGAAAGCAAACTCAAAAAAAAAATTTCATCTAACCCAGTGATGGGCAAAGTACGGCCCGCGGGCCAGCTTCGGCCCGCGGAAGTATTTAATCCGGCTCGCCGACGGTCCGTCGGCACCTGGTATATGGCCCGCGATAATTAATTTTGACGGTCCAGAAGTATTATGTAGATTGTACTTTGTAGAGCAATAAACACATAGGTGTAGACGGTGAAGTGAACAGACTTTTTCGACCACGAAATTGCTGAACAACTCATGGCAAATCGACTTACTGTCACCTTTTAGCGCTGCTAAAGTTACTTCGTCACAACACGAATTTGCATTTGAAATATGGCATACAAGAAGCAATTTCCTACACACGCCTACCATGGCATGGCAGGGTCTTGCAAATGCCAGTTAAATTCTATTTTTTTACGTTTGTGCAAGTGTGTAAGTATACTGATTTTTTTAATATCTTATGGTTAAAAGTTCAGGACGAAATACATTTTTAGGGTTCGGTACCCGAAGGGTAAAAGCGGCCCTATTCGTGAGACTTCGCGATCCATCTATCTTTTCGTATGCCCGTCACGAGGCTGTTTCTCAAGAACCGTTAAAGCTAGAGAGCTGAACCATGCCCTGTACAAAAATCGTGCTTTTTTTTAGTTCTTTTTGTACGGAATTCTCTGAGCAAGAGTTCGACTCTCACTTGGCCGGTTTTCTATTGAATCTGGCCCTCACCTGATATTTCTTAATTTTTCTGGCCCCCCGTTAAAAATGTTTGCCCACCACTGATCTAACCCATGCGTGTGTGGTATCTATAGATAAGTCTTTAAAAATGCTGTTGAGGTTTTTAGCATCATTTTTTTCTAGTCCGAATAGCTTGCGCGAGAGACCCTTCCAAAGTGTAAAAATGTGTGTTTGTGTGTCTGTCTCTAACTTCTAAAATAAGGGAATGATAAATCTAAAAAAAAAAAATATGACGTAGGTACATTGCTATGCAAACTTCTACCGAAAAATGTCTTTTTTATGAAAATGATGAAAATTGTAGTATTGTTTTAATACGTCTAATCCGCAATTTTTGCCTTTCGTTCAATTGCTGCTACGGAACCCTTCATGGGCGAGTCCGACTCGCACTTGGCTGGTTTTTATCGGTGTACGAGCAATATTAATGTCATATAACTGACACTGAGAGGATAAGAATCATGATGCTCTCCTTATCATAATGGAATATCGATATTACATGACATGTGTTGAATTTTATCAGTTGATGTAACAAGTATCTACAAGCACAATATACAGATCAATTTGTATATTGTAGAGTATCTAAGTATATTTACTGAACTGCGGTATTGTTTGCGGTATTTTTCCCGTTCCAGGCATCTGGCAGGTACATACATACAATACCATGTAGACCCACTTCACCATTTCTGTTTTGTTCTAAAGGACTGATTGCCGTTTTGAAATGGAAAAGCGCAAATTATGGCTACGGCAATCCTCAGTTTTGCCTCAAGCTGCCTAAAAAGCCTTCCACTTGGCTTCATGACTGCCTTATTACTGGAAATCAATACTAAGGGTTTCAGGTTCCTTTATGGAAATGCATGGATTTCACACAGAGGCGGCGTAAGGCGTGGGCGACGTGGGCCACCGCCCACGGCCTCGCGGTACAAGGGGCCTCGCACCTCAAAAATTTTTATGCATTGCTTCAAAGTGAGAATAAAATAAAAAAAGATATAAATTACATAATTTTGCTGTGAAAATTATCTATCGATTCATACAAATCGGCTTTTACATTTTACAAAAACTAATGATGCATCGAAAACATAGAGACACAATTTTGATTAGACTTCAATTTAAAAAAACATTCAACAAAAACTGATTTTAATGTATGGTACATTAAAAAAGGGTTAGCTTGCGATTTTCTCATGTTTTCTTATGTTAACGCTTATAGTGACTTTTAATGGGTTGTTAGCAAAATATCTGCCAAACATTTTAAGTATCCCTAGGCACCACTCTGGGACCTATATGACAAAATATCATTTTTCTAATTTTCTTTAAGAAAGTATGTCTAATTTATCTTTTACTTTGCATGTAATAAACATGTAATAATGTAATATGTCTAATTATTTTTTTACAGTTATACCTAATTGTTAATAAACTACATTTTAGCTTAGTACTGTACTACCCACATCAAAAATAATATGACTAGCATACGGAATCGGGAGTTTTTGAGAGATACTTATAAGCAGACGACTATATTTTTTTCCTACTTTTTTAGCAAAATTTTTGTATTGTATAGTATTTTTCATTAAGATTTGAAGAAAATAATGTATTACTCAAATAAAAAAATAACACGTTTTATAAAACATATATCATCTATCTACACTCGAGAGCAATGAATCCGGGTCACTTAAAGAATGTTAAAAATCTCGGAAACTAAAAATGATAGGTTAATGCAATAAATTGTATTTAATAGACAATGTAATACTCCTTAAATGAAAGTAAAAAAAATATGAGTCACCATACATTTTATTAACACAAAATTACATAAAGAAAAAACTGCTGATCTCTCCTTAAAACAAAAATAGGAAACATGAAATTTTTGAACTTTATTACGATTTTCTTGAATTTTAATACTTCGTATTGCCTCCTCGTGCTTCCATTACTGCGTTTACGCGGTTTGGCATGCTGTACACCAAGTTCCTTATACGATTTTGGGGAATATTCTCCCATTCCTCTGTGAGAGCAATTTTAAGCTCACGAAGCGTGATTGGGGGAGGGTTTCGTTGTTTTACGCATCTGCCTAGCTCGTCCCAAGCATGCTCGATCGGGTTGATATCCGGGCTGCGCGCTGGCCATTCCATACGAGTAATGTTCATCTCTTGAAGGTAGTCATTCACAATCCTACCTGTATGAGGTCGGGCATTGTCATGCATAAATATTGCATCCTCACCTAAATTGACCATAAATGGACCAACGTGATCATTGAGGATTTCTTCCACATATCTTACGCTAGTTAAAGAGCCGTTTTCTATGATCACCAGCTCTGTGCGACTTTCAGAAGAAATTCCGGCCCACACAAGTACAGACCCACCACCGTAGGCTACTTTTTCTTCGATGCATGCTTGCTTGAATCTTTCCCCTGGTCTTCGATACACTCTGTGTCTTCCATCGTGCTTGTAGAGCATAAATTTTGATTCGTCGGAGAACATAACTTTTGACCAATCTTCAATACTCCAATTTACGTGGCTCTGGGCATACCTTAGTCTCGAAATACGATGCCCACGCTCCAGTTTAGGGCCGTTTGCAGGTCTAAGGGGTTTTAAGTTAGATTCAGCAAGCCGACGTCTTACTGTCCATGCACTTGGGTTACTTCCTACGAGGCGTCGAAACTGATTGGTGAGTTCAGTTCCTGTGAGAAAGCGATTTCGAAGCATGGTGTTCACCAAGTATCGGTCTTCTCGTGCTGTGGTACACCTGGTTCTGCCCGTTCCTGGTCTGCGTAGGTTAGAACCAGTTTCTTCGTAACGTCGGAGAACTCTTTGTACTGTTGACAGCGACACACCGACAGTCCTGGCTGTATCGCGCTGACTCCGGCCGGTTTCCAGCATTGTAAGTATTGTGGTGCATTCTTCAGGCGTAAGCGACATAATTTCAGCTTGATTAATGAATATAGAGCACTATCAACATGGTTTATGTACCCACATAAATGACAGATTACAAACAAGAGCAACACCAAATGCTGTAATTTCGTAGTTCCATCTTCGAAAGTGGCCCTTTTTCAAATTTGATTTTTTTATGATATAACTTTACAATAACTAAGAAGTTTTAATACCTTCATTTAAGGAGTATTACATTGTCTATTAAATACAATTTATTGCATTAACCTAGCATTTTTAGTTTCCGAGATTTTTAGGATTCTTTAAGTGACCCGGATTCATTGCTCTCGAGTGTATATATATAAAAATCAATGCCACTTTTCGTTGTAATTTTATAACTCAAGAACGGGCTCACCTATCCAAACCAAATGTTTAGGCTTTGTTCGGACTATTTAGTAGATGGTTTATGTGAAGTTTGCACAAAATCGGTCGAGCGGTTCTTCATTTATCACGCAAACGAAGTTGCGCGGGTCAGCTAGTAGTTATATAAATACAAAAACTAACTTATAAAAACAAAAGTGGTAAAAATAATAGCCTAAAATAAATAAAAATATAGAACAGAAACGATTCAATTAACATGTATGTACAGTACATCAAATAATCAAACAAAATTAGAATTACATAAACTTAAATAAAATGTAGTTTAAAATAAAGAAAAATATATAACAAAGACAATTAAATTAAAACTATGTACATTCAATAATCAAAGAAAATTAGAAAATGTAGACAAAAAATTAGCGTTAAAATAAGAAAACACGAGAAAATCTCAGGCTATCCCTTTTTTAATGTACTTTTCCATGCATTGAAATCAGTTTTTGTCGAATATTTTTTAAAATTAAAGTCTAATCAAAATTGTGTCCTAATGTTTTCGACTACAATTATTAAGATTTGGCACATTGGCATCATTAGTTTTTGTAAAAACAGTAAAAAGTATTTCAAGATTCCTATGTCCGCCGATTTGTATGGATCGATCCACTGTACGCCGCCGAACAGTGCGGGGAATCCCTTGTTTTATTCCTTGCGGACTGTTGGTTCCAAGATCGATGGTTCCACTGCTAAGTTCCACTAAGGGGTCCAGAATTTACAAATACTCGTGGACCCATTTAGGTAGTGGAACCAACAATATATGTTTTATCCTGGATTTTTTTGGGATGAGTGACCCCACTACCTAACTACATTTGACGTAAACCTCTGTGGTTAATTTTTTTTCTTATGGCGAGACTATTATTATTGGCGCAGGGCCTCGCGAAATCTGTCTTGCCCACGCCAAATTTAGGTCTTGCCCCGCCACTGATTTCACAAAGCGATCACCCATCTGAAGACCAGTCAATTATATTAGCCAAATAGGGAAAGGACTGACGCACTTGATGCGTAAAATCAAATCTGGCACTGCTGGATGCAGGCGTCTCCCAAATTACGCCACAATACAGGTCTTGCGGCTTCCGCATCCAGTTATTCCCTAGGACATGTCCAGGGTCGGTTCTGGCGGGTGGTCGTCCTACCCCACGTTTACGAAGTTACGGTCTCCACTCCAGAACTCGTTTGTTCCAATAGCCATTGGTCTCCTTCCCTAAGTGGCGGGAAAACACCTGAACCCCAAAGGCGAGGCTGAAGTGTTCTCCAAAGTCTGCCGAGAGCCCTGGGACATCCTTCCGAGGGCTTACCCGGGACTCCCGGCGTTAGACAGTTGTAAGAAATCGTGTGGTTTTATCATAGCATCCATGTAGGATTTCTACACGGAAAAAAAAAGCCCTTGGTTCTTCTACAGATGTTGCCAGCCCATTGCCACTTCAAAACCAAGTATGAGTTGGTTATAAATCGTTCAGATTTCTATTTTAGTTACAAGGTTCATTTAGGTCATTGTGACTGAAAAGTCGATAGCAAATTATATAACGTACTCATTAATTTACATTTAATTAAGTACCTATGACTTAACGTGTAATTCACAGAGATAGTTAAAGTGAGAGAGAAAGGGCTTTTTTTTCATAAAATTACGCCGCTCGACTTATGAAAAGCCATTGCGACATCTTGCGCGAATGGGGGCCACTCCCTCAGTCCGTAAGACTTCTGACAGTGGTCCTCAAGTTCTTCTACGCTCCAAGACCCCACAGTTATAAGAGGAGAGAAACACGTGCGGGCACTCATTGTTCTGTAACTATCACTGAGTTAAGCATCTTATTATCCTGTTGGTCTAGGGATGGGTGACTAATTGTGGCAATTTTGTTTATGAGAGTTACCGTGCATTGGAAGGTCCGCTAAGCCGTTAGTCTCGTATCTAAATATTTTTCTGTACGAAATCTACCCTGAATGGTAACAAAAATTGGGAAAGTCAAAAAAGAAGTAAGTAGCATGTGTTGTCCAAAAAAATGTTTATTTTATCTAATACTAGATGACGCTCGCGGCTTCGCCCGCGTGAAATTCGATAGCCATTCCCGCTTCCCGTGGGAACATATTTCCGGGATGAAAAGTAGCCTATGTGTTATTCCAGACTATAAGCTATCTCTGTTCGAAATTTCAGCCCAATATGTTAAGCCGCTAGAGCGTGATTGAGTAACAAACATCCAAACATCTTCACAAACTTTCACATTTATAATAATAGTAAGATTAGTAGGATTATGAAGAAGGAATATTTGATTGTTTGTTTGCATTGAATAGGCTCCTAATCTACTGAAACGGTCTTCTCTCGTTTTCCATAAATTCATTTGCACTATTATTGTTTGCCATAATCATCCCCGATCATAATATTTACTTGCACTATTATCATTTATACTAATAACGTTTGCCATAACAACTTAACAGTCATAACTTTTATTTGCCATAAAATGACTTTCTATTACAACATTTCTCATAATAATTAGTTTCCATAAGTAACACATCTCATAATCGACTCTTAACATAATCAAAATTTGATATAATTATGAAAATAATGCATAATATTGTAAGGTCGAAATTAATTATTGTTAACACCCCGACTCAGTGCAATCCGACTCGGATAGGTTAGGTTAGGTTAGTCTTTTTTTTAAACCACCCAAAAGTAGCAGCCCCGCAAAGCGGGGCTCCGTCGAGCTTAGTTAGCTAGAGACGCCATAAGAGGTTTCATTTTAGGTTTTATTGTTAATAAAAAATCTGTGGCGTATAAATTATCTTTATTTATATTATGATGAATAAAAGTTATGGAAAATGGCATTATTGATAACGAAAATTATGGCAAATACATTTATGGATTTAAATTATTATGACACTTGATCGATTATGACCAATGGAATTATTGAAAGTCATTTTATGTAATTTCACGATTACGGCAACTGAAGCGTTATATCTAATGAAATTATGGCAAATACCAGTATGGCATATGAAATTATGGCATTTTAAATTATGGCAAACATTAGTAAACCCTTCCCCTTCCCCAAGTAGCGGGATAGCAGCCGAATCAACTCCCAAAACGCGGTATAGCGCCCGAACCCCCTAGGCGAGGTCGAGGTGGTCGCGAAAGTCTGCTGGGAGTCCTGGGACATCCTTCCGGGGACTCCCAGCCGTAGACAGTTTTAAGGCATCGCGTGGTTTTACCGATAGAAGTCCAGCACAACAACCTTCTAGGGTTTCCACACGAAAAAAATACTGGCCAACAAGCAGCTGTGTAAACTTGCGCAGTGTAAATAAAGATTTACAATGGAATTGTCAAAAACTGATTGTAATAGCTGCTTGCGAACTCTGGCGTAACTATTTAGTAATCTGTGCTCTGGCTTGTAGCTTGTAAACTTGCTCTATGTATAATGGTGTTTTAAATCTTTACAGTCATTGTGGTAGAAGATTGGTGCAATAATTGTCAATTACTACCATGGCGATACATACATACATAAAGTCACGCCTTTATCCCCGAAGGGGTAGGCAGAAGCATAGTATACGCGCACATTTCAAGTTTTATGTCTTACGTAATAGGTGGTGAGACGATTGCCGTGCTGAAATGGCCAGGCGTAGGTTGTGACTTGAAATTTTTCAAGCCGCCTAAAAAGGCCTTCAACTTGGCTTAACGACTGCCATTTTACTGGTAACCGGGACCAACGGCTTATCGTGCCTTCCGAAGCACAGAAACGCTCAAATAAGTGTCACAAAGTGGTCACATGGATGACCATCCAAGGACTGACCGTAGTGAAAGTTGCAGTGATCGTTTACAGAACACTGAGTCCGCGGGGCTATGGGCGCTTCTTACGATTGGTGCGATGGTTGATGGTTCTTGCGATGGATGGCCACCCATCCAAGCACCGGCCATCGTGAAAGTTGCAGTGATCGTTTACAGAACACTGAGTCCGCGGGGCTATGGGCGCTTCTTACGATTGGTGCGATGTTTGATGGTTCTTACGATGGATGGCCACCCATCCAAGCACCGGCCATCGTGAAAGTTGCAGTGATCGTTTACAGAACACTGAGTCCGCGGGGCTATGGGTGCTTCTTACGATTGGTGCGATGTTTGAAGGTTCTTACGATGGATGGCCACCCACCCAAGGACCGGCCATCGTGAAAGTTGCAGTGATCGTTTACAGAACACCGAGTCCACGGGGCTATGGGTGCTTCTTACCATTTGACTACCATGGTTATATTTTGCTCAAATGCTCATAGAAGCATTAAAGTTCAATAAATTTTAAATAAATAAATTTTATAAAGAATTTAGTTTAAACTTATTAAAAGAACTGTACCTACATGTAGGTACAAACATAAAGTTTCTAGATACCTAAGTATCCCCCTTCCAGGACCTGGGACATCCTTCCGACCTGGGACATCCTTCCGAGGGCTTACCCGGGGCTCCCAACCGTAGGCTGTTGGGCGTTACGTGAGGTTTCTTAAAATTTGCCAACGTTAAAAAAAATCCCACTTCCAGGAAATTTCTAACTCTATATTGCCCGATAATGGCTTTCTATTAAAATAAACAACGTCCAGTTATTTTCCATGACAGACACAAAAAATATCAGTTATCTTTCAGCCAAAAGTTTATCTTTAAAACCCTAAATTATCGTATTTATGTAATAAATTAATACGGACTAGGTACTTACGTGTGTTATCCGTGCCGGCTTGTAACTCAATGCTACAAAAAAAAACTGTAGAACTTGACTATTACATAACGTAGATAATATTAAATTCATCGCGTATAATAAGGTGACCACAAATCTCGACATTGTTCGGGACAAAATTCCCAACAAGCAAAATAGTCTCAGAACACATATGTTATAGGAATAAGACACTTATAAGATTCTTATATTGATTTTGGCGTTCGCAATTACTCTTATATGCGTCTCAGAAAATGCTATGTCGGCGCACCTCGCCTCCCAACAGCTGACCGCAGGGAGCGGGGCTGAGGCGGGGGGCGCAACCAGCGGCGCGCGCGCCGAGCCGCGGCCCGCGCGGCCGCCCTTCACTTCGCTCCACGACACGCTCGCCCTCGGGCATTTCTTAGTTCTCAATAATTTATTGTTAATAATATTTTATGGCATGAAAGCCCATGTAATACAGTCCACATAAGTTTTATTCAGAAGTTCCCTAAAGGCCGCTTCATGCTATTTGGTATTTGATCACGATTATTCTGATAATTAGCCTTTTAAGGGCTTATAATACTATGTATATAGCTCACTATAAGCCGCACCCTCTTGTAAAAGCTTTTAGTAAGAGCAATCAGACTAAAGAATGAAGGTTCTCGTTCATCCGCCAGGTGGCGCTGAAACGTAAACACGGTATTCGAGTGTCTCCTAAAACTTTTATTTATTTGAATAGTTAAATGTGATAAAAAGTGGCTTAGTACTAATTAAATAGACAAATAGTGTTCAATAGAAAAAAAGTGATATAAAACAAGCAATGAATTAGTTGCTTTAGTGCATAAAACCCGAAGAATATAAAGTGCATGGTTTATCGAAAGAAATCACAACATAAAGTTACAAACTACAAAGGAAAAGTGCAATAACACCCATAGAAACAAACATTTGTGATATTATACCAGAAACAAATAATAATACACGAATATAAACATTAAAATGTTTCTCAAAAAAACGTTGTGAAAAATATTTTTGAAATAACGCCATCTATTGTGCTTAAAGGCGGAACAGACACTGCAGAAAATGCAAAAAGCGCCATCTATTGGCTATATTAAATAACTTTACGTAAACACATTACCTATAATCTCTGTCTACGACCTATTTGAGCAAAGGCCGCGTCGGTCAGATTTTGAGTTTTTTGAAACAATCCTAGTCAAAAAGTAAAGGGTTTTTAAATCTGAAAAATATATATATAATAGTTAAGGATATAAGCTAAACATATTCTGAGCCCGTTACACGATCCAATAAATTTCACTAGATAGAAAAAAATTCCAAAGTTGACTCTCTCAGAAAAGTTTTTTCAATACTGTGGCTAAACTATTAACATTTTATATATTTTTTTTGCACTCAATTAAAGGTATTAAGTTTTTATACACATTTTCCGAGCGTTTTTCTATAAACAACTATTTACATAGTTACCATGTACGAATATCTACCAAACGCAATAGAATTGCGCCGCTGACGGCCGATCAGTCTCGCCCTGGCGCTTGTGGAGGCAGGACCTGTGTCAGTTTTTTTCGCAACTATTTCGTAATTATTATGCCAAATTACGTTGAAATCGCGCCACAGTATAAAAATATCAGTAATGGGCAAAATGTTATTAGATTAACCGTTACAAATACATACGCGACTCATGGTAAAAATGTGGTGATCTTTTACTTTTTAAGTGTTTTCAAGACATGGTAACCAGCTGCCTAATGCATTAAAATGTCTACGAATTACATGATAATTTCGCAATCCAACATGGCGGCCACGCCGTAATCACAAAATTTCATGATGGGTATCGTTTAAGGGGTTTTTTGGTATGCTGAGTACGAATCACGTGATAATTTTGCAATCGAATATAGCCGCCGCGCCGTAATCACAAAATTTCATAATGGGTATCGTTTAAGGGGTTTTTTGGTATGCTGAGTACGAATCGCGTACTAATTTTGCAATACAAGATGGTCGCCGCGCCGTAATCACAAAATTTCATGATGGGTATCGTTTAAGGGTTTTTTTGGTATGCTGAGTACGAATCACGTGATAATTTTGCAGTCCAATATGGCCGCCGTGCCATAATCACAAAATGTCATGATGGGTATCGTTTAAGGGGTTTTTTGGTATGCTGAGTACGAATCACGTGATAATTTTGCAATCCAATATGCCCGCCGCGCCGTAATCACAAAATTTTATGATTGGTATCGTAAATGGTAGTATCGTAAGTATGGTAGTATCGTAAATCATACGTAGCAGACTGTAGTGTAAAAGAGATAGAGACACATGTTCCATTCTTCGTTCTAACATTTGTGTGTGGTTGGCAGTGATGGGCAAAATGTAATTAGTTATTTTTAAACTATCGCGGTTTTTAACACTCATAATTATAGAATTCGGGACTTCACGCGAAATACTATTTACTTACATTCTACCGACGTTTCGAGCACGTTGCAGCGCCCGTGGTCGCGGTTGGACTGTAAGTAAATAGTATTTCGCGTGAAGTCCCGAATTCTATAATTATGAGTGAAAATGTAATTAGATTAACCGTTACAAATTACAATTACTTTGTAATGCTTAATTCAATTACTCTGTAACAGATTAATTGAGTAATTAATTACAATGAGTACTAGCAGTAACTAATTACTGAGTAATGGAACTTGTAACGTAACGGGCATCAAGGGTGTCGGTGTGGACTTCCCAAATCCCGTGTTACAATAGTTTGATTTGTAAAAGAAGATTACCTGGATAACAGCAGCCGGAGATACAGCGGACCTTTTAGGTTAAGGGCCGTGTTGTCTGGCTAGTAAACCCCTGTTGCAGTGAGTTCGTGAAAGAAAAACCAGTGTATATTATTATCACCACGTTTAATGGTCTACAATACAAAAACCACAGGCCTTGTGGTATATCAAACGCACTACTTAGCCTATATATATGGCAGGATGCACCAGTATTACTCCAGTTAGAATACTTATATCTACACACACTTTACTTACTTGCTATAAACTTATATCAAATCTATTGACCTGGCCGGCTCTTGCGCCGATGCGATGAAATTATTTCATTTGACACAATTAACTAAACATCACCTTGTGACGTGGCTAACAAAATATACTTTAATCTAGCGACCTAGAGATGGATCCATTCTGGTTAACATTATTATAATCTATGATTTAAAGGCTAAATAAATCTAGTTACATTCTCGGATCGTTATGCAGCCTCCTGAAGGTGAACTACGTTGTTAAACTGTCGGTGGACTATCGCGTAGGCACCGCTAACCAACGAGATGCAGTAATCAACCTCGCGTATGGATGTATAAGAAGAATCCTGGTGGCCCTCCTTGGTGCCAAGTAGTGAAAAAGAAATGCACGTGGCGTAAAAAAGAGAATAAAAAATGCCGGTGCGAGAACCGGTTACCGCTACAAAGCCGGGCTCGTCAGCGGCGCGCAGTCCCGTCTGTGGATCACGCGTCCCACGCTGATGGGTTCACGGGGAAGAATTCCTCCGTGTTGGGAGTCCGCCAAGGGACGGGCAGGTATTCCCAGCAATAATAGGTAGGTACTCCAAAGACCCGCTACAACAAAAGTTACGCGTCATTAGCAATCAGCACGCACTTCACAGACCGCGATTATTACAAGGTCTATCTAGCTTATAAATACCTTTTTGCGGGTCCTGTGATGGTACGAATTGCTCTTGAAGAGACACCTTACGGGTCTTCTCGCTCGAGAGAAAAAAATGCCGACTGCCTCCATCTTTGCTTTTCGTCTCTTCCCCTTCCCACCAAGCCAAACCCGCTTGGTCAGTTACATCTACGGTCCGTTTCATTTCACTCATCCCTCACGTTCCGTTCGTGACTTTTATTCCTCCACTTCTCATACGCCATACACGATTAGGGCTTTATCGCATTAACGCCATGTCATTAACTGAAGCTAAAACTATCCTGTACATTAACCATCCTATCCTCTTAAGCGAATATTTTATCCACTATTTGACATAATGTTCTACGTTACGCGGAACGTGAATTCTGGTGTGACCACTCCGAAATTGATCCGCTCGTAAACTATATATAAATTATCATTAGTTCCAAATCTGTTTACTAATTTAATATACCTATTATTTATTCTAATCTAGATTTATTGTACACTAAATAAAACTATTTTTTTTTGTTCTTTTTTTTATTCCTAAACTATTTCGTTGACCAGGATCAGTCATTGTTACTGTCAAAATGACAATGTCAGATTCACGACGTCTAACCTATGTGTATGTGTAGTATTGTGACTGGATGTAAACACGGAATAAAACGACAGAAAGATATCGAGTTTAATATCTTTGTGTTAATGTGCTTAATGTATGAAATCCTCGTTATCACGAGACAAAAAGAGAGTATTATATTAGAACGTATGGATAATGTGTTGGTGAGTATTGCAGAGTGTTACAATACCCCCTTTCTCGGGAAAAGAGGTAAACCGACAGGTTTACCGAAAGAAACAGCCGGGGCAACCGGGAAAAAGTGGTTACTTAACCGACTCCAAAAAGGATTAAAAAAATACCGAGAAACAAAAGAATAAAACTTCAGAACGCTGCTAGCAATAGTTATTCTTCTGACTGCCCTTTAGAATGATCACAGCTGGATAGGTATTCCTTTCAAAACGCGTACTTCACTCTTCCATACCTCACACAGTATTTCATATTTATCTATGTACATTCATTCGTCATCCTTTCCATATTAATAATAATTATAATAATACATATAATAATATTTAAAGCTTATTTTCCACCTATCATTCAGTCATGCACTTATCCTTCCCTTTCTTATTTGCTCCTATCATTCCATAATTATTTACATGCTGTCATTCATCAGTCTTATATTCTGTAAGAGTTTTTCATACTTTGGCCAATCGTACTGTCGGTCAATCATTTGACTGTCAAGAAAAACAACTTTTTTGCTCATGCGTTGTTAAGTATCATATCATATAAACATTAACTGTAAGAATAAGAACACAATGTAAAAACACAAACGGCAAAACAATTATTAATTGCATACATTAGTTTCGATAAATGCTTGCCTAGCCCTACGATCAAAAAAAATCTTGGGTTCGGAGTAAATACCACTAGACAAGCAACAATATCGGACAGGGTGTGTAAATAATTTAATCTACACGCAAGATGTCCTTTACATGAAATTTACCAACAGATCCTGACGATAACTCGCGTAGCTCATACACTACATCTGACAACCTCCTTTCAACCGTGCACTTCACAAATTTCGGCGCCAGCTTGGCGGAGAAATACTTCGCTGCGTTAGATTGTACGAAGTTCCTTCGCCAGACCACATCGCCTATTTTCGCTGTGAAGTGTCGTCGTCTTAGGTTATAATGTTGTGAATTTTTCTGGTACGCCTGAGTTAATGCATCTACTACCTTGTCAAAAATTTTTCCCAATTCCAACAACGATGATGCCGCTGCGCTTCTATCGCCTATGGTCAGATCATCAGCTGATGTTGGTAAATCCCTAAGAATTGAATGGAATTGACCGTCAGTGACTATTTCACGACCGGTGGCTAAGAAGTACGGTGTGTATCCCGTTGCTAGGTTCACCGTGCTATTCAGTGATAGCTGAATTTGCTGAAGGTATTTGGACCAATTACGTTGATCTTGTTCAACTAGTATGGATAAACAGACTTCAGCGGTTTTGTTATACCGTTCGACTGTATTCGCTTGCGGTGCGTAATGCGCCGTATAGAAAATTCGAGGGATAGAATATCCATCGCAAAATGATTTAAACGATTTGCTTTTAAATATGGTAGCGTTGTCACAAATAAGAATCGCGGGGGTTCCCCATTTCAAGATCAATTCCTTTTCCAAAAATGAAGTGACCGTTTGAGTGGTTGCAGTACGGAGGGGGTGAAGCCATACAAATTTTGAGAAAACGTCTACAACTGACAGAATGTATATATGACCCGAATATGTTTTAGGTAATGGGCCTATAATATCTATTGACAACGTGTGCATCGGAACGTCCACCTCCTTTTGATTTGTCATGAGTCCGTGAGGTGGTGAATTTGAGTGTTTATATGCTTTACACTTGTCACACCGTGTGACAAATTCCTTAACATTTTCAAACATATTTGGCCAATAATAATGTTCCCTAATTTTCAAATACGTTTTTTGAACTCCTGGGTGTACACTACAGAAGGAGTCATGGTTTTCCTTGATGCATTCATCGACCAGCTCTTTAGGAATTACTAACCTCCAATTGTTTTTTGAAGTACAAGAGCCACCTTTGCAAAATCTAAACAAATTGTTGCCTAGGATCTGAAAATTTTTGAAACGAGTAGGCATAGTTTTACAGCCGTTATACATCTTCTTATACCACTCATCAGAAGTTGAAGAAAGTTCTTGATTGAAAGTAATAGCATCGACCGAAATTCGGGATAGTGCATCTGGTACGACATTAAGCTTACCTGCCTTATGGCAAATGTCAAAATTAAAAGTGGATATCTGCATTGCCCATCTGGCCAACCTGCCTGAGGGGTTATTTAAAGACTTAAGCCACTTTAAACTCATATGGTCAGTGATGACCGTGAACTTAGTACCTTCTATGTAAGCACGAAAATGATTTATGGAATCCACTACCGCGAGCAGTTCACGCTCTGTTGTACTGTAATTTCTCTCAGGTTTTGCCAGTAAACGTGAAAAGAAAGCCACAGGACGCTCGATTCCATCTATGTCCTGCGTCAAAACACTACCAATGCCTACGGATGATGCGTCGCAATGAAGCACGAAAGGTTTCGAAAATTCTGGCGACGCCAAAACTGGAGCTGTTATTAAAGCATTTTTAAGGGTATTGAAAGAATCCTCAGCTGCTTCGGACCATTGGATGCCGTCACTGCCTTTCTTCTTACCTACCAACGCTGTCATAGGTGCTATGATGGTGGAAAAATCCTTAACAAACCTACGATAGTATGAACATAGACCTATAAATCCTCGTAGCTGCTTGGCAGTTTTAGGCTGTGGGAAATTCTGAATGCTGCTCAGCTTCTCTGGGTCAGTGCGCAAACCTTGTGTATTGATGATGTATCCCAAGTATCTAAGCTCTCCTTTGCAAAATTCGCACTTTTTTAAGTTGATAGTGAGACCAGCGTCACTAAGCGACCTCTTTACAGCAGCAAGTATCTCCATATGTTCAGAAAATGACTCTGTGGCAATCAGAAGATCGTCCAGATAACAAAAAACTTTTCCGTCAAATTTGTGCAGAAATAGCGAATCAACTAGCCTTTGCATTTCCGCTCCCGCATTGGATAATCCGAATGGCATTCTTTTAAAATGAAAAAGACCTCTATTAGGGACTACGAAAGCTGTTTTCTCACAAGAAGTACCTTTGCCGTCTATTCCATCCTGACTTGACAAACTGACCTGCCAAAAACTCGATGATAAATCAATTGAACTAAGATAATGTGCTCCTCGCAGATTGTCCAAAATCGAATTTATATAAGGAAGTGGGTACGAGTCTTTAACCGTGACATCATTGAGCTTACGCGCGTCGAGGCAGAATCTCCATGATCCATCTTTCTTTGGGATCATGACAACCGGGTTGGACCATGGTGACCTCGACGGTTCGATGACATCGAGCCTCAACATCTCGTCCACCTCCCTATTCAATGCTGTCAACTTAGCAGGCGATAAAGGGTAATATCTTTGTTTAATAGGCTCTCCCTGTGTAATAATTTTATGTGTAACGATATGCGTTTTCCCTAAACCTTTTTTTTCTGATGAAATTGACTCAAAGTCATTCATTACTTTTTGTAGATGTTTGGCTTGTTGAGATGTTAGATCATCTCTGGGTATTAAAGCTTTCACCTCACACAACGCACTGCAAGCACTATAACTTGTGGAGTTGCCTCTCCTCACGACATCTCCAAACTTAAAAATGTCCACTAGACCAAATGCATCAGCGAAATCCATACCGCACAAGATTTCGTGATGTATGTCAGGGCAAACTAAAAAATTAAAGTGGGCAGTTATCCCATTACAAGTTATTGGCAAAGACATTATGCCAATGACTTTAATTTGAGATAAATCCGCTAAAAATACTGCTGGCACGACTGAAGCATCCCTAGCATGTAATGTCCATCCAAGTCTTTGAAAATATCGATGCTTATTCGCACCTAAAACTGATAAATGTGCCCCAGGATCGAGCAATGCTTCGAAATTACGGTCCTTTATTGTGAATTTAACAAACAACCGATTATCCCCTACGAATGACGATATTTCAGGCGAAGAGACTGTTTGTGTGTGTAACGACTTGCTCGGGGGCCCCATCAGTTTTTTTCATTAAGTGTCTGTGTAGTAGACTGCGAGCGCAAGCCTGTGTTACATTGGGTGCAGCTCCTAATCGTCACCCTCTTAGCTCCGCACTTGAAACATATTATGCCTGGTATTGACCTACACACCTTATAACTATGGCCGACTTTTTTACATTTAAGGCAAGTAATAGGTGAGCCGCGCCTGTCAGGTAATTTGCCGACGCTGACTGCATTGAGTTCGCGCTTGCCAACCGGTTTAGATTGACATAAAACACCAGAATAAGCCTCATAATTCTTGGACACGTTGACCAATTGGTCAAAGGTAGTAATATCATTGATGGCTAATAGTTGGGCGTATGTAGGTAGCAAATTGTGTTTTATAATTTCAAGTAGGTTGTCGCTTGTAATAGGATATGTTAGTCTATTGTTTAAATCCTGGATATCTAAAATAAAGAATGATACAGACTGACCTAGCTTCTGCTTTTTTTCACGAATTTGTCTCTCTATGTTGTAGTTGTAATCCTTTGATTGAAAGAATTTTCGAAATTCAACGCAAATATCAAACCAAGAGTTAATTTTATGTTGGATTGTTCTATGAAACTTGAGTGCGGTGTCAGATAACAGTTCTGAAAAACCTCTTACTAATGTTGTATCGTCAATCTGTCGTGCGATACGTGTTTCATTAACCCTAAGGAGGAAGTCGTCAATATCTGACTCTCCGTTATACTTGAGTTTAAGGGAAGCTAAATTCAATGATTTGTAGTACACATGCGCACTGGGGGGCGGTGCAACCACTTGTGTTATACCATTACCTTGGTTCATGTTGTCAAAAATTTCGCTAGTTTTAATGGGGAATGTCTTATGTGCGTGTGCTATCGGTTCTTGTGCCACGTATGTCTCTTGTGTGTTGCTGTGAGAGGCAGCATAATGGGTGGTCGTATTAGAGACTATGGATGTCGTAAACGTTTCGGGAGCCAAAGATGAAGTCCGGTTCACGTTGACTCGGGGACGTGTATTTACGGTATCCATAGGTATGTGTACCTCTAAAGGTCGTGTATACGGGCTAGAAGTTACCTGCATAACGTTCCGACTATGCACCGGTGAAGCAAATTCACTTGCATCAGTATCTGGAGTTTTTGACATTTTTTATAAATAAGTTCTTAATATCTAGTTTGTATTTAGCCTAAAATGCTCCAGTAGTAGTAGTAGTAATGGTATAATCACTGTAGCAATGCCACAGACACAATAACAACAAAGTTATGTTTCAAAATTATGTTCGTAAAAATTACTATGAAAAAATTCAATTTTGTTAATAAAAACAAAACCTGCAACTATTTAGTCCTGATCCTTGTGTATGTAAGCTCTAAAGGGTGTACAAGATCAGATAAAACTATAAAAACAACCAATATGTTGATATTTAAAAAGTTGATTTTTGTCGGGAGAACGATAAGACAAAAAAACTCAAATTTGCTCACAAAATCGAAAATTGACACAAGACCTTATCTGGTCCTAGTGTTTATCAATGCAGAATGGTGCACCGAATCAGATAGAAGTTTAAAAATCACCAATATGTTGATACTTAAAAAGTTGATTTTTGCCGGGATGAGAACGACAACTCATAAAACACAAATTTGTTCACAAAAACAAAATTTGCACATATTTTGGTTTGGTTTCTTACTGTTATTAACTCTAAGCAGTGTAAGCAATTATATTAAACACTTAAACCATCCAGATGTCAATATTTAAAAAATGTTGTTAGTTCTGGATGAAACTTTTGTTAAAGAAAAAAAACTTAAATTTGCATAAAAAAGTCAAAATTTACACATTTTGTGGTCTGGTCTTCACGGATATGAATTCTTAATAGGGTGAGTGACCAGATTCAATATCTATAAACCATCAATATGTCAATATTTAAAATTTTGACATATTCCTGAGGGAACGGTGAAGTATGAACTATTAATTTTCTTAAAGTAAAGCTACTGCTTTCAAGCCTAGATACAACAATAAAAATTGTATCCCTCAAAAGATAAACACAAAGGAAATTCCCCCCCGAAGCTCAATTGCAACAATGGTTACCAACTAATTTCAATTGAATTCAGGCGCTGTACATGCAGCACTTTAATAGGTAATCACAATAAAATAAAGTTCGGGCGCCATGTAACGTAACGGGCATCAAGGGTGTCGGTGTGGACTTCCCAAATCCCGTGTTACAATAGTTTGATTTGTAAAAGAAGATTACCTGGATAACAGCAGCCGGAGATACAGCGGACCTTTTAGGTTAAGGGCCGTGTTGTCTGGCTAGTAAACCCCTGTTGCAGTGAGTTCGTGAAAGAAAAACCAGTGTATATTATTATCACCACGTTTAATGGTCTACAATACAAAAACCACAGGCCTTGTGGTATATCAAACGCACTACTTAGCCTATATATATGGCAGGATGCACCAGTATTACTCCAGTTAGAATACTTATATCTACACACACTTTACTTACTTGCTATAAACTTATATCAAATCTATTGACCTGGCCGGCTCTTGCGCCGATGCGATGAAATTATTTCATTTGACACAATTAACTAAACATCACCTTGTGACGTGGCTAACAAAATATACTTTAATCTAGCGACCTAGAGATGGATCCATTCTGGTTAACATTATTATAATCTATGATTTAAAGGCTAAATAAATCTAGTTACATTCTCGGATCGTTATGCAGCCTCCTGAAGGTGAACTACGTTGTTAAACTGTCGGTGGACTATCGCGTAGGCACCGCTAACCAACGAGATGCAGTAATCAACCTCGCGTATGGATGTATAAGAAGAATCCTGGTGGCCCTCCTTGGTGCCAAGTAGTGAAAAAGAAATGCACGTGGCGTAAAAAAGAGAATAAAAAATGCCGGTGCGAGAACCGGTTACCGCTACAAAGCCGGGCTCGTCAGCGGCGCGCAGTCCCGTCTGTGGATCACGCGTCCCACGCTGATGGGTTCACGGGGAAGAATTCCTCCGTGTTGGGAGTCCGCCAAGGGACGGGCAGGTATTCCCAGCAATAATAGGTAGGTACTCCAAAGACCCGCTACAACAAAAGTTACGCGTCATTAGCAATCAGCACGCACTTCACAGACCGCGATTATTACAAGGTCTATCTAGCTTATAAATACCTTTTTGCGGGTCCTGTGATGGTACGAATTGCTCTTGAAGAGACACCTTACGGGTCTTCTCGCTCGAGAGAAAAAAATGCCGACTGCCTCCATCTTTGCTTTTCGTCTCTTCCCCTTCCCACCAAGCCAAACCCGCTTGGTCAGTTACATCTACGGTCCGTTTCATTTCACTCATCCCTCACGTTCCGTTCGTGACTTTTATTCCTCCACTTCTCATACGCCATACACGATTAGGGCTTTATCGCATTAACGCCATGTCATTAACTGAAGCTAAAACTATCCTGTACATTAACCATCCTATCCTCTTAAGCGAATATTTTATCCACTATTTGACATAATGTTCTACGTTACGCGGAACGTGAATTCTGGTGTGACCACTCCGAAATTGATCCGCTCGTAAACTATATATAAATTATCATTAGTTCCAAATCTGTTTACTAATTTAATATACCTATTATTTATTCTAATCTAGATTTATTGTACACTAAATAAAACTATTTTTTTTTGTTCTTTTTTTTATTCCTAAACTATTTCGTTGACCAGGATCAGTCATTGTTACTGTCAAAATGACAATGTCAGATTCACGACGTCTAACCTATGTGTATGTGTAGTATTGTGACTGGATGTAAACACGGAATAAAACGACAGAAAGATATCGAGTTTAATATCTTTGTGTTAATGTGCTTAATGTATGAAATCCTCGTTATCACGAGACAAAAAGAGAGTATTATATTAGAACGTATGGATAATGTGTTGGTGAGTATTGCAGAGTGTTACAAACTACACGTTAATTAATTACATTGTAACTAGTTACTCATTAATTCAATTAACCAACTCTCATAATTAACATCTCTGTCCTAAGGATTCGTCACGGCCCAAGGGGTGGATCGATTTTGATGCGGTTTTTCGATCGTTAGTCAATGTATCCATGATGGTACTTAGCTATACATTTTGAAGACCATCAGCTTAATTCCTGAGTGATGAAGGGATTTCATTAAAATTCCCATACGCGAATCATGGCAAATGTGGTGATCTTTTACTTTTTAAGTGTTTTCACGACATGGATACCAGCTACATACTTAATGCATTAAAATGTCTACAAATTACACGATAATTTGGCAATCCAACATGGCGGCCGCGCCGTAATCACAAAATTTCATGATGGGTATCGTTTAAGGGGTTTTTTGGTATGCTAAGTACGAATCACGTGATAATTTTGCAATCCAACATGGCCGCCGCGCCGTAATCACAAAATTTCATGATGGGTATCGTTAAAGGGGTTTTTTGGTATGCTGAGTACGAATCACGTGATAATTTTGCAATCCAACATGGCCGCCGCGCCGTAATCACAAAATTTCATGATGGGTATCGTTTAAAGGGTTTTTTGGTATGCTGAGTACGAATCACGTGATAATTTTGCAATCCAATATGGCCGCCGCGCCGTAATCACAAAATTTCATGACGGGTATCGTTTCAGGGGTTTTTTAGTATGCTGAGTATGAATCACATACTAATTTTGCAATCTAACATGGCCGCCGCGCCTTAATCACAAAATTTCATGATGGGTATCATTTAAGGGGTTTTTTGGTATGCTGAGTACGAATCACGTACTAATTTTGCAATCCAATATGGTCGTCGCGCCGTAATCACAAAATTTCATGACGGGTATCGTTTAAGGGTTTTTTTGGTATGCTGAGTATGAATCACGTGATAATTTTGCAATCCAACATGGCCGCCGCGCCGTAATCACAAAATTTCATGACGGGTATCGTTTAAGGGGTTTTTTGGTATGCTGAGTATCACGTACTAATTTTGCAATCCAAAATGATATTGGATATTGTATTGCATATTGGCCATATTGGATTGCAAAATTAGTACGTGATTCGTACTCAGCATACCAAAAACCCCTTAAACGATACACATCAATCATGTACTAAGGGGCTGTGGTATTGATTTGCTTGAATGTATGATAATTACAAAGTAATGAATTACAAAGTAACTAGTTATAAAGTAATCTAATTACTTTTTAACTAGTTACTTAGTAACTAATTAACCGGAACATCCAAAGTATTTAAATTACAAAGTAATTAATTACTGAGTAATTAGATTACATTGTAACTTAATTACATTGTAATTCAATTATTAATTGAATTACTTTTGTAATTAGTTACGCCCATCACTGGTGGTTGGATTGCATGGAACGACACAGACTAAAAAAACTTGTTCGGTTTACTGTGAGTTAGTTAACCGCGTGCCAATTTGCAACTGTGCAAGACGTGGTCAGAGTTATGAAGTTATTTATTTAACTCAGAGCTTACTAACTCTATATTTATATATTTAACTCGACTCTCCGTGCAAGTGGGCCTAAATAGCTTAGGCGGCCAAATTGAATTCCAAAATGATCATGTTATTCGTACTCAGCATTCGAAAAAACCCATTAAACGATATTCATTACGAAATTATGTGATTACGGCGCGGTGGCCATTTTGGATTGCAAAATTATCATGTGATTCGTCCTTCATACCAAAAAACCCCTTAAACGATAACCATCATAGATTATTGCGATTACGGCGCGGCGGCCATATTGCATTTCAAAATTATCACAGGATTCGTACTCAGCATACCAATACATCCCTTAAACGATACCCATCATGATATTTTGTGATTACAGCGCGGCGGCCATATTGTATTGCAAAATTATCACGTAATTCGTACTCAGCATACCAAAAACCCTTTAAACGATACCCATAATGAAATTTTGTGATTACGGCGCGGCGTCCATATTGGATTTCAAAATTATCATGTGATTCGTACTCAGCATACCAAAAAACCCCTTAAACGATACCCATCATGAAATTTTGTGATCACACCGCGGTGGCCATATTGGATTGCAAAATTATCATGTGATTCATACTTAGCATACCAAGAATTCCCTTAAACTATACCCATCATGAAATTGTGTGATTACGGCGCGGTGGCCATATTGGATTGCAAAATTAGTACGTAATTCGTACTCAGCATACCAAAAACTCTTTAAACGATACCCATCATGAATTTTTGTGATTACACCGCGGCCGCCATTTTGGATTGCAAAATTATCACGTGATTCGTACTCAGCATACCAAGAAACCCCTTAAACGATACCCATCATGACATTTTGTGATTACGGCGCGGCGTCCATATTGGATTGCAAAATTAGTACGTGATTCGTACTCAGCATACCAAAAAACCCTTTACGACACCCATCATGAAATTTTGTGATTACACCGCGGCGGCCATTTTGGATTGCGCAATGATCCCGTGATTCATACTTAGCATACCAACTTTAGAAATTTTTATGACCAGCTATTATGTAATTTACATTTTTTACGCAACTGTAGCAAACGTAGGCAAGGGAAACTCTCAAAAGAAATGAAATATCCTAGTTGTCGAAAAATGTTTCGTTGCTGCTAAGCTCTTATTCGCCTTAGCGTGATGTTATATATTTTGGTATTTTTCAAAAATGGACATTCTGTTAAGAAACTCTTGAAATTCAACTATCAGTCTCTTAGACTCTAGAGTTAGAACAACTAAACAAACAAACAAACTCTTTAGCTTAAAAATAATAGTATAATATACATAATTTATTTACGATTAACTCATTTATTTTTATTTACGAAACTAATAAATCACTGCACTTAATAAAGTTAGATGCATTTACTACGTCAAACAAAGTTAGCATGCCGTTTCTTTCTACTATACTGTATACTGTGGCATAAGAGTTGACTGCCGCTGCCGGCGCGCGGTGTGTCTTGCGCCCGGGGCGAGGGGAGCGCCAAATGCCTACTTGTGCGGGTTAACCGCCCCTTAAGATCAACAAGCAAAACAACTGGTAAAAGTGCATAACAGAGGGCGTTACACGTATATTGCGAGTAGTGTTTGTTGTGATTCGCAATGTCGTTAATAGGTAGTGACTCAAAAAATGTTACAGTCAGACGACAGCTATTCAGTAATGCAGGGATGCAAACGGCAACTCGAAGTGGGACGATTTCCCTGGAGTCATCACCAGAAGAGCTGTTCACAAAAAGCCTGTAATTATCGACAAATATTAAACAAGATATTGTTGATGATCTTAAAAATGAAATTCAGGGCTTGCACGCATTCCTGGACACTACGCAAAATGAATTGGAGAACATCATCTTGGAAAATAATACCCGAAAGAGACAAATCGCTCAACTCAATCAGGAGATTGTTTTGATGAAACAAATATGCAGGAGTCCTCAAATTTCTATGAGAACAAACCGTGGCAAATCTCAGATTGGCAAGGGCAACTCCATTGACAGCTTAAAGAAACAACCCAAACACAATATACGCACATTAACGCCACAACCGGAACCACCGACATACCTACGCTGCGAACCGGAACCATTGCACCAATGCGCTGGAGGGGAGAGTGTTGTTTCTACTCTGCACTCGTCAACAAATTTGATCCCTATCCATAACTCCACCACACCACAAAAAAGCCCGACTTATATGAAAATAACAACTAACAAAGAGGAAATATCTGACTGTAATAAAAATACGAAGGAACAATGCCCGGGCAAACAAACACCTGACTACAACCATAGCATAGCGTATAGACCAGAGCAAAATAAAAGTTCAGCAAAAAATGACAAATACATATTATCGACAATAAGAAGGAGAGTGATAATACTTGCGAAAAAATACAAACAGCGTGGGCTATGATGGGGTTAGTACACGTATAATAAAGGAGGTGGCAAGTATAATTGCTGCTCCTCTTATGCCCGGTTTCTGAGTTGATGTTAACGGCAGTTTATCTATTCAATAGCGCTATTGGTTCGATAACTTACGAGAGCGCGTTTCCGAACACCGCAACATCAGATAAACTCCGTTTATTCTAAGTTTAACTTAACTGACGCTTGGTGGCCGTTTATCGAACCCATAACTATTTAGAATCGGTTTTTGTAACAAATAACTCGTACTTTTAGGTTATATTGAAGTTATATTCATCTATTATTACTTACGTAGCTGATAATAAACGAAAAAGAGTTTTAAAATAAATAATGCAGTCAATTATGAGTAGCTCGTCAGAATCTGATTTGGAAGTTCTGGAGTGGATTTCTAATATATCAGTGCCTAGAAACTTACGAGAAAGAAGAAATCCATTTGAAATGTTTTCGGATACAGAATTTCAAGCAAGATATAGATTTAATAAAAACACTGTGATTTATCTAAGTGAAATTTATTACGTTTATTATTACCATGCTCCATTTTGTTCATTTCGATAATTTTATTGGAAACGAATCTCAATATTATACAAATGTACTGTGTGAACCACGTGTGGATACAAACGAAAACGATAAAAGTTTTTAAATTCTAAAAATAATAGATATGTACGGTCGGAAGCAAGTAGAGTTTTATGACAATTTGTTTGGCTTTGGCGTCTAGTCTGTCAAACAATGTCATTGTGTCAACTTGTGACAATGGCGTCCGCCTACATACAGCCAATGATAAAAATAATGTATACAAAAATATGTTATTTAAAATTAGAAATAGCCCTAATCATTTTAGTTATAATATAAATAATATATTTTGGCATAAAATAATTTTATTACATGTTTTAAACGCTTTAATAACACTACATTCAATTAACTTGTGAAACACGCCATCTAGTGAGTTGATTAGTAACTGACTATCCATCCGATAGTTATTGAAGTGGATAAAGTGTATTCAGAAACGCAGTGACAGTTAACTAAAGTTTATCTATTCCATATCTTTATCGAATCAATAGCTAACTGAGAGTTATTTGGTAGCTTCAGAAACCGGGCATTAGTCACATAATTAACTTATGCATAGAACACGGCATCTATCCTGAAACTTTGAAGACAACTGTAATAAAAGCGCTTCATAAAAAAGAGAGCAGGCTCCTTGTAAATAACTACCGCCCAATTGCACTGCTGACTATTTTTTCTAAAATACTTGAAAAAATTATTTATAAATGTATATACAATTTCTTTGTAAGCAACAATTTATTCTCTAAGTGTCAGTATGGGTTTAGGAGAAGTAAGTCAGTAAATATAGCTATATACAATTTTTTGCACGAGGTGATGATAAATGTAGACAAAAGAACACCAGTAGTAGCTTTATATATGGATATATCAAGGGCGTTTGATAGTGTTAATCATGAAATTCTTCTGGATAAGATGTACGCCTATGGAGTCCGAGGTAACGTGCACAACCTTATTAAATCGTACCTCAGCAACAGAAAGCAATTCACAGAGGTTAAGATGGTTGATAGAGAGAGCAAAACTGAAATAACTTACAAGTCTAAAATGAAAATTATACATGCTGGTGTTCCTCAGGGGAGCGTGTTAGGAGCTCTTTTTTTCCTAATATATATAAATGACATGCCCAATATAACTGATAAAAATATGACATTATTCGCTGATGACAGCACAGTACTGTTCACTGGTAAAGATTTAGATATTATAGAATATGACATTAATTTATTTCTGACATCAATAATTGAATGGCTTTATAAAAATGACTTAAAAATTAATCTAGAAAAGACAAAACTCATGAACTTTAGGCAGAGAACGGCGGTGAGGCCTCTTCATGTCTCCTACGCAGGAACAACTGTTGAGGAGATTGAAGTGACAAAATTTTTGGGTGTACATATTGATTATAGGGTCAACTGGAAATCACACATCGACGTGGTGTGCAAAAAACTACAGCAATTTTCTTATGCTCTGTATAAACTCAGGCAAATAGTAAACATAAATGCTCTACAGACAGCGTACCATGGTTATGTAGCATCAACATTACGATATGGAATAATATTCTGGGGTAACTCAGTAGAAAGTGATAGAGTCTTTATAGCGCAGAAGCGATGTCTGAGAAGCATCTGCAATTTAAAACAAATCGATTCATGCAAACCATATTTCATCCAGTTGGGAATACTGTCGATGCCGGCTTTATATATATTCGAATCAGCTGTCTTCGTAAAACGTAATATTGAACTATTTGAGTTCCGTACAAGAGAACGCCATAAGCATAAATTAAAGCTCTTAAAAAGCTCAACCAAGTTGTTACATAGCAGTGTATTTTGCACAGCACAGCACGTTTATAATAAAATTCCAATAAATATTAGGAATAGCGAAATCAATTCTTTTAAAAAAACCTGCATAAGCTGCTTATAAATAAATGCTACTACACAGTAAAAGAGTATCTAGATGACAAAACACTGTAATATTAAGGCAAAAGCAACTGACATTTGAATTGTATTGAATAGGTAAATAAATATTGACATTTGTAACGTTATTAACTATGTAGGTATTTCATAGCTGATTTCAATTGTATCTTTGTATTTTTTAATATTATTTATAGTGTATTTTGTGATGTATTTTAGATATTAGTGATTTATCTTTCCAACTTTTTTTTATAAGTATATTAATGTTATCGTGTCTTTTTATTAATTATTGTATGTCAAATGACGGAACATGGCGGATCATAAAATGTACCTACTATTTATAACTAGTGATGTACAAGCCTCGAGGCGTCGAGTCTTATTTCTGAAGCCTCGAGGCGGAATGACAAAACTCAGTGCGCTCGGTAAGCTCGGAGTCCCGAGCCTAGCCGAGCCGCGCCTTTTTTGAGCCATGCCTCGAGGCTTCAAAAGAGTTCGAGGCTTCAAAAGAGTTCGAGCCTTCAAAAGAGCTCGAGCCTTAAAAAAAAGGCTCGAGCCTTCAAAAGAGCTCGAGCCTTCAAAAGAGCTCGAGCCTTAAAAAGAACTCGAGTCTTCAAAAGAGCCGTAAAACAGGCTCGAGTCGTAAAATGAAAGCAAGCCTTCAATAAAAGCTCAAACTTATGTTGATGACATTAATCTAGTATCAGTAATAAGTAGGTATTTTTATTAATTGAAACTAAAAGCCACGTTGTTGCTCTGTAAAGAGAAAATTTATTTTAATAATAAACGGGTTGCAACCGCAATTTACTTTTACACACTATAACTAATTACTAACCTGTAAAGAGAAACAACATTGAAAGCTATTGCTCCAATATTTCTTAACTTAATCAGTTAAAATATTAATTGATTTTTATTAACACATTTCATCTATGCTACAGATCCAAAGACAAGTTTTATTGAACATAGTGTCAAGTGCTGCCACCATAGATAATACTAATGGCCTAAACTTTATGTGTGGGCAATTTAAATAAATAATGAATGAAGATATAACAAAGCTTCATTTACATCTCCCTCCCCCAGGATTTTAAAATGAATCAGGCACTGGTAAAAGTTTTGTAACATGAAATAAGTTTGATTCAATTTTTTTGTGTCCCGTGTTGATCTTATAGATTGAGTTAGACAACTTTTCTAAAATTCTGAAAGGTCCAATTTTTAATTCATCCAACTTTTTCCTATTTAAACGGTTACTATTCTCTACATAAACGAAATCACCTACTTTTAACTGGATATTTTTTTTATTTTTGTCAAATAGTTGTTTATTATAATTGTGTGATTTTATTGTTCTTTCCAAAGCAAGAGTTCTATCTTGTAATAAATCATTTTGTGTTTTATGTTCTTGTAGTTCATCTGGTACAATATTAATAACTTTTCCTTCCATTAAATATATTGGTGAAAATCCTGTCACAGTGTGTTCAGTTTCATTATATCTCTGGGTACACTCATGAGCGATAGTTGTCCATGCTATTTTATTAATTTTCTCATTAATTTTACATCTAATCTTGTTAACTAATGTCTGATTTAAGCGTTCATTTAAACCATTTGAAAAAGGTGCATTAACTGCTGTAAAGATAATAGGTATGTTCTCTTTTTCTAGGAAACATTTAAATTCTTTAGAATTTATACCTGGGTATTGATCAGATAAGATCATCTCAATCTTATTTTCAGGTATAACTTGTTTAATAAGCTTTATAAAATCGTTTGCATTTTGAGTTTTAGAAGTTAATATGTAGGCATATCTGGTGAAATGGTCTACCAGAAGATGTAGATATGTTTTTGAAGAACGGGTGCCACCAAAGCCACCAATGGTGTCTATGGAGACAATTTCGAAAGGATAAGTAGCTGGACCTAGATGAGACATTAATCCATACTTAAATTTAGTTCTAGATTTATTTTTTATGCATATTTCGCAACTGTCACATATTTTTTTTATATTATTTGCTAAGTTCTTTGCTACATAGAATGGTTTTATTTTATTTTCTGTTTGTTTTATTCCTATATGGCAGTATGTATCATGTACGGTTTTTATTATTTTTTTACTAAATTCCTCAGTGAGTATAATTTTTTCTTTCTTACCTATTCTTTTAAAGTATATTCTATCTTTGAATATAAGTTTATTTTTATACACTTTTATGTCATCATTTGTATCTTGATCCTTTTGGATATCTTTAATTTTAATAAAATTTACTATTTTTAAAAGCTCTTCTTGATTTACATGTGATTCTAATACAGGGTTTCTACTTAAACTGTCTGCTTCTACGTTATTTTTTCCAGGGGAATATATTACTTCAAAATTAAATTGTGATAAGTAATATGTGAGGTCTCCTAGTTCTTCATCTGTTCGTGCCTTAATATTTAGTTTTTCTAAGGGTTTGTGGTCTGAAAATACCTTAAATTTTTTTCCTATAAGCCAATGTTGCCAATATTTTATTGCTTCTTTTATAGCTAAGCATTCTAGATAAATTGCTTTTTTTCGTTTCTGACTGTCATTTAATTTCCGTGAAAAATATGCACATGGCTTTTCATCTCCATTTTTTTGTGGTTGTTTCAAAATAGCCCCTATGCCCTGAATACTGGCATCTGTATAAATATGTATAGGCAAATGCGGATCAAAAATTTCTAAAATAGGTTTCAAGCAAAGAAGTTTTTTTATTCTCTCAAAAGATGCATGACATTGTTCTGTCCAAATAAATTTTTGATCTTTTCTTAATAAATTGTGTAAAGGATCTAATATGATTGATATGTTTGGTATGTATTTTCCATAAAAAATTATTTTTCCTAAAAATTGTCGAATATTCTTTTTTGTTTTTGGAACAGGAAAATTGTTTATAGCTATTATGTTATCTTTTAAAGGAGTAACAGTATTATTTTTTATAATGTGACCTAAGTATTTAACAGAGTCCTGTGCAAAAATACATTTAGAGAACTTTAATCTAAAGCCTTCTTTTGAAATTGCATCCAATAATAATGACAAATGCTGAATGTGTTCAGTGAATGTCTTGGAAAATACTAAAATGTCATCGATGAAATTTACTGTAAAATTTGATAAATTGTGTTTCCTAATAATGCTAGTTAGTATTCTCTGAAAAATTGCCGGTGATGTTTTCAAACCGAAAGGCAAACAAGTCCATTGAAAATGGTTTTCTTGAGTGACAAAGGCTGTTTTCTTACGATCTTCTACTTTTAAAGGTATAGACCAGAAAGCTGAATTTATATCTAAAGTTGAAAAAAAATTACAATTTCTTGTTTTTATAGTTAAATCTTCTATAAGTGGAAATGGTTACAATTTTATTTAAATCACGGAAATCTATGCAAAGTCTGGATTTTCTGCCTTCTTCTTTTTTATAGGCTAATGTCACAGGAGCTGCAAAAGGGCTATATGATTCTTCGATTAAATTTCTTTGTAACAATTTCGACACCTGCTGTTCTATTTCTTTCTTATCTTCAAAATTGCACCTATATGGTCTTTTGCTACAATATGTATCTACCAGTAAATCTATATGGGCTTCATAGCCTTTCACTGAACCTACATCATACTTATCTTTTGCAAATAGTGACTTATATTTGAAAATTAAATCATCTATTTCTGAATGTTGTTGAGCGTTTAAATGGTTTACTGAAATGTTGAAGTTTGTTGTTTCTATGTGTTCATTAAAGTTAACCAGACAATTATCATTTTTATTTATGAAACATTGTTCATTTTCAATTTTATCACCTGTAAAGCCAGGAATATTTTCATTATTTGGTTTAAAACCTTTGTTTAGGATTTGTGTGATTAATAAGTTTTCATTTTGAACAAGCTGAAAAGATTTTATGCAATCTAATCCAATCAGAAAATCATAATCGAAATTCTGTTCATCTATAACAAATACATCTATATTTTTTTCTATTTCAAAAATCTTTATTGTTAATGTAACTATTCCTATCGATTTTTTTACACCATTAATCGTTTTTAAATTTGCTTGATGCTTAATATTGTTGTTTGGGTAATTTTTTAAGGATAATAATTTTGAATTGATTAAACTTACATTCGAACCGGAATCATAAATTCCTAAAACTTCCAAAGAATTGTTTATTAGTAACTTAACTTTGATTAATGGTGGAATTATTAGTTTTTTGGATTTAATTCATTCAAACTCATTTCCAATTCAGAGTTATTAACGTTCCTAATTGGTTCTGTTTTGGGGCGATCATTGTCTCTATTTTTGAACCAACATACAGATTCTGAATGAAACCTAGTTCCTTTTTTTTCTTTTTCACAGATTTTGCAAGGACGCTCTATATATTTTTTTTCTTTTAATTTACTTTCTGAATCTATTCCTTTTCTTTCTACAATTCTTTTATTCATTAAATGTTCTAAACCTCGAATGCTACTAAATAAATCCTCGGTCTCTTTTAAATCATTTCTATCAATTTCATCTGCTATAAAATTAGGTAGCCCAGTTACAATTAGATCAATCAAAGTAGATTTATCTATTAATTTGTTGATCTCTAATAAAAGCCGCTCTTTCCTGAGAGCATATTCTAATAACGAGCCCTGTCTATATTTAAACAAAATAGCATACCTTATTGGTGTCCAGCCCTTGTTCACATATGTTTCACAAAATTTTTTTCTCCAGATACACCAATCAGAATTAATTGTATATTTTATGAGCATAGAATTATACCAATCTTGACAAGAATCATCCAAAAATAAGCGGAACATCTGAATTTTTTGAATATTTTCATCTATACCTATACGAGTACATTCAGCTTCAAAGATAAGCATCCACTGAGTTACACTTGAAGTTTTTTTTGTGAATTTTTCTATTACAAATTTTTCAGATAACTTTTTTAAATTAAACTGTTTATGTTCTTGCTTCAATTCAGCAAAGTTTTCCAGGATCCTTGTAAGAGCTTCTGTGGACGTCAAGTTCTCACTAATCTCTTGCTGTACCTTTGATGTAATCTCCTCCAATAAATAACCTTGGAATTGCATGTTTCCATCTTCATCCATGTACGTGTCCCGTAATTCCGCTGTTAATGAAAACCATACTTGTCTTTTATCATGTCTTCTTTGCAATGTAGTTTTCACTTTTTGGAAAGTTTGAGTTTTCCTTACCACGTCATGCAATTTCACCGGTTGAAGTTGTTCCGGAAGTATGAACAAATTTTTAGCGGCATCCATAATAGAGGTTATGCAGATCACGTTTGTTTTCGGATCGTCACTTGGTTTTACCACAAATTCAAACTTGAGTTTCTCCATCGTTATCAACAAAAGCAAGTAAATCAATGTTGTTTTGTAATAAGTAGGTATTTTTATTAATTGAAACTAAAAGCCACGTTGTTGCTCTGTAAAGAGAAAATTTATTTTAATAATAAACGGGTTGCAACCGCAATTTACTTTTACACACTATAACTAATTACTAACCTGTAAAGAGAAACAACATTGAAAGCTATTGCTCCAATATTTCTTAACTTAATCAGTTAAAATATTAATTGATTTTTATTAACACATTTCATCTATGCTACAGATCCAAAGACAAGTTTTATTGAACATAGTGTCAAGTGCTGCCACCATAGATAATACTAATGGCCTAAACTTTATGTGTGGGCAATTTAAATAAATAATGAATGAAGATATAACAAAGCTTCATTTACATCTCCGTAACTAAGTAATCCCGTACTTACTAATAATATAAAGCTGAATAGTTTATTTGTGCTAGAATCTCAGAAACTACAGTTCCATGGTTCATTTATTAAGGACTAGCTGACCCCGCAACTTCGTTTACGTCACATAAGGTGTTTGAAAGGAGAGGTATTTTTTCATCAGCTCATCAAGCAGCGTGTGAAACTGCCCTGTTTGCTTAAACATAAAAGAGCTTAAAGATTAAGTCTTGTCATTAAGCTTAATCTTTAAGTTTTTTATGATTAAGCCAACACGCCAGTTTAGATTTACCCATTTTTAGATTCATATGTCTATACAGGATGTTGATCTGCATTTGTGCATTACTTGCACACATGACTGTACTGCCTACACTCGTTGATATTTCGGGATAAAACGCATCGCCATCGCCATGGCAGTGTGACTTGCGCTTTAGCGTTGGCTCGGCGACGTAAACATTAAATACACGGGTGAAGATTTTTTTTTCGTAAATCATATTTCACTAAAAACAGGATTTTTGGGGTTTTGTTATCTACTGTGTTGCAGTGTTGCTTGCAATCGATAATACCTATAGTACACTACGCACTGAAGGAGGCTTGTGCACGACCAAATCAACAGCTTGTATATGATTCTTTAAAGTGACATAACTTTTGTATTTAAAACTGATTGACATGAAATCTACACATATAATAAAATGATAGAAAAGTGAAATCTGTACATTGGAAATATTAAACAAAAAATGGTCGCTAGGTGTTCAACATAAGATACCGAAGCCAAAAATATACTTAGAAATTTTTTTGTCTGTTTGTCTGTTTGCTTTGCTTTGCCGGAAGGATCTCGAAAAGTACTCAACGGATTTAATTCAAATTTTGCACAAATATAACCTAGGGTTAGGGTCTTCAAATAGGTTATATAGTATCACGCTACCTATTCTAGGGGCTAAGCAGAGAGCAATCAAATTGGCATTAAACGTAATTTTCACGCGTACGAAGTCGCGGGCAACAGCTAGTAAACACTAAATGTTAAGTGGAGCAAACCTCAACTAGGCCATACAACATCACGCTAAGACGAATAGGAACGGAGCAGCCGTGAATAATGTTTTAAAAAACGGGAAATATTTATTTCCTTTGAGAGCTTCAGTTGCGTACGCAGCGTACCTTAATGGGTAAAGTTACGTAAAACAGCGGGGCGGCGGCGTCAGCGGGGCAGACTGGGCGGATTTAGACTGAACTTGATCTCAGCGGCCAGATCGCTCGTGTGGCGGTGACGAAGTGTTTGGTTTGGTGGCGATCACATCTTTCGGAACGAATTGCTTTTGTTTCGTATCATTTAATATGGGCAAAAAAAGATTACCTATTCATCCTTACATAAAAAAAGAAAACAAAAACGCGATTTCTATACTAATATTACAAAGAGAAAGATTTGATTGTTTGTTTGTTGACATCGAATAAGTCCCGAAACTAGGTAGGTACTGAACAGATTTGAATAATTATTTCACTGTTGGGAAGCTACACTATCCCAATATTCCCAATTAGGTACCTACCTATCAACTTGTGATTATGTATTTTTAGGGTTTCGTACCCAAAGGGTAGAAACTGGACACTATTCATAGGACTTCGCCGTCCATTTATTTCTTTTCTTTTTTTACATTAGGGAAAATCCTCATGGATGCTATGCCGGCCTCCTACCGACTAAAAAACCTCACGTAACGCCCAACAGCCTATGGTTGGAAGCCCCGGGTAAGCCCTCGGAAGGATGTCCCAGGACTCCCAACAGATCTTTTAGTTAGGTAGGTATGTACCTACACACTAACCGATATCACGCAATTCCACCCGCGTAGTGCCCACGGTTCCAGTAGGGCCTATACACATAGCCCCGTGACCTCGCGAAGTCTGTTCTGTAAACGATCAGTGCAGTAAGCAATTTTTACGATGGCCGGTCCTTGGATGGGTGACGTGACCGCCAACCACGTGAACAATGATGACATTTATTTGTTAGCGTTTGCAAGAAAGATAGAAAGTAAGAAAAAGTCCCAAGTCCCCAAGTCCCCAAGTCCCCAAGTCCCCAAGTCCCCAAGTCCCCAAATCCTCAAGTCCCCAAGTCTCCAAGTCCCGAGGGAGAAAGAGAAAGGTATTATACATAGTGACCGACCGAAGTTTCGGTTTCGGTTTCGGTTTCGGCCAGTTTCGGCCAAAAAATCGAGTTCCGGCAGCAGTTTCGGTTTCGGCCAAAATGGGCCGAAACTTTCGGCCGGGCCGAAACTCACATGTTCATGTATTTGGGTGTCTGGCTCTGCTCGCGACGTGGTTAAACCACAAGCAATTACAATCATTGAGAAGTATTAGACAATTACCCCTGTGTCACGTCTTAGACCTCCTTTTTAGGATCCCGTTTTTACTTTTGGTTACTGAATCCTAAAGATCTAGGGCATTACATAACCCTATCCCTTTGTTGTCGGTTCCGTTGACTGTGTTGGTCGTCTGTCTGTCTGTCAGCAGGCTGTAACTCATCCACCGTGATAGTTAGACCGTTATTTTTTTTACAGATGATGTATAGCAACAAATAATAAAAATAGACAAAATAATAGTATAAAATAATAGTATCCTATACAACTTACGTGACTTTTTTACCACTTTTCTTGTACGGAACCCTACGTGCGCGAGTCCAGCTCACTCTTGTCTAGTTTTAGTTATACACTTCTAGAAGGTAACCAAAACCGGCCAAGAGCTAGTAGCAGGGCACCATATTGGCTTTTGTCTTTAGGAATTCGATGGCATCTATGTGTAATTCGACCCGTAAAAGAAAGAAACTCATCTTTAGGTGGAGATATTTCTAAAATAAACACTTGAGAAGATTTATACCGTTGATTGATGGCACTTGGTGGAACTTACTGCACCGATTGAAAAAATAACCGACTAAGTGCGAGTCGGACTCTCACACGGAGGGGTTAAAGCGGGACCCTATTAACGAGACATGAGGCCTAGCCATCCGTCTGTCTCTTAGTCACGAGGTTGTATCGCTGGAACCGCGCCAGATAGAGGCCTAAAATTTTCACTGATGATGTATTTCTGTTGGCGCTATTTTTTTTAACGTGGGGGAAATCCAACAGTGATGCTATGCTCCCTAACTCCGGTCCTACCGACTAAAAACCACGCGTTGGGTATGCCCTCGGAATGATGCATACTGAGGCCGCGTCTTTGGGGGGTTGTTCATTTGTTGTCCCGCTACTTGAGGGGGGCGTGCATGAATCTTACACTTAACGCTATCGTCTAGGGCCTGCTTCTATAAGGACGGTGAGCAGACGTCCTCAGGCCCCTGTTCATAGAGGCTGATAGTATAGGGCGCACCGTCGCAGCCTGTGCATCTTGGGTGGGAGAGTTCTGTCCCGCTCCCTCCCCGGTGCCGTCTCTTTTACGAGCATGACCTGTTCACAGGAAGAGGCTTATGGCACCGCTCCAGCGCCTTCTTGCGCCATTTGAACAATGACGCAAGGCCCTCGCTTCTAGGTCCCATAGAGGGGTCCCGGCTAGAAGACATTCCGCCTCAACTGAGATCATGCGGTATCCCCTTAACCTTACCCTGACAGCCATCGCCTTCTGCGGGCTAAGCAATCTAGCCGCATTGCTAGCCATCAGGATCTCCGCCCATACGGGGGCCTCATATAGGGTCATGCTCCGCATGATCCCGAAGTGTACCCACCTGCAGGGAGCGTTGGCTACCCTGATATTGTGCAACAACCGCGAGAGTGCGGCTGATACCCCCTCCCTCAGTTTTGGAACCAAACTTCGGAAGTGGTATCCGAAGTTACACCGGTTATCAAGTTCGAGCCCCGGATACGTCGTCGGGAGCTCGGTGCCGATGGTCGATGCTGACGCCCCCTATATGTAAGCTGGATCCCGCAGGTGGCCTTTAGGGCTGCGTCTCGGTGCGTTGCTCCTCGCGCTGTAATTAGTGTGTCGTCGTAACACGTTACGCACGTAACAGGTTACGCCGACACCTTTGAGCAACGGACCACGCAGCACCCAATCGTAACCGATGTTCCACAGAAGCGGTCCTAAGAACGATCCCTGTGGAACACCGAACGACTCATGTCTCCGACCCTGCCCTAGCTCGAGTAAGTTATGGCCCTCTCGGAAAGATAGGCCCCGACAATACGACGGAGGTATTGAGGCATTCCATGGTAAATAAGCGCCTCCTAAACGCAGCTGCAGTGTTGAAAGCGTTGAAGATTACAAAAGACACTGCCATCACCAACCAATTCACCATTTGTGCTGTTGCCGCTATAACAAAAAATACTACTAAAATCAGAAAAAAACGTTCACACAAAAACGTAATTTTTGTAACGGATTTCTCTGTGCGGGAATACGACTCGCACTTGGTTTTTTATTTTTTTCAATATGAACACGTGAGTTTCGGTTTCGGTTTCGGTTTCGGCCGAAACTGACCCTGGGGCCGAAAGTTCGGTTTCGGTTTCGGTTTCGGCCGGAAAACCAGTTTCGGTCGGACACTAATATACACTACTCGCTTGTGTTATGCGACTGTCGCGCATGCGCGGTTTTCCACGGATTTTTTTTTACGGTTTTACTATCACATATTTTTCAGTTCGGTCGCGCAGCAAAATCCCTATTCCCTCTAAGCCTGCCGAAAGGAACTTCGTTCCAAAAAAATCCCCCTACCCGACCCACATAAACGCACGAATATCCTGCCAGGAGTGAAACACAGAACCACCTTTGCACAACGCCAATATTATGTATATAACATTCAAACAATCGTCAACATAAAACATCTTTTTAAATTCCAAGTTAAAGCCCAGAATGGCTTATACTTTAGAACTACACTCAAACTGAATCCCTACTTACTTTTATCGCATGACACAAGTTACCATCACATTTGCCCTAACTCAAAACGCACTCACACACACACGTAACAATAACCTAAAATATTATTATTTTTATCCACTCACTGTTTACTATAAGACAGACCTCCCGCCTAGTTTAGGAAACAGGGTTCACAACTGTGAACAGCTGGGCAGAAAAAGACTAGTGCGCTGCAGAGAAATGCTTCGAGATCGATCGAACCTTCAAAAGAACCCGAACCCTCAAAAGAGCGCGAGTCTTAAAAAAGGCTCGAACCTTCAAAAAAGGCTCGAGCCTTCGAAAAAGGCTCGTGCCTTAAAAAAAGGCTCGAGCCTTCTAAAGAGCTCGAGCCTAAAAAAAGGCTCGAGCCTTCAAAAAAGGCTCGACCCTTCGAAAAGGACTCGAGACTTCAATAAAGCTCGAGCTCTGTAAAAGACTCTCGAGTCGTCGAGCGCCATGCAAACGAGGCGAGTCCTGTAAACGACACCGAGCTCTAGGCAAAGGGACTCGGACGCCTCGAGGCTTGTACATCACTATTTATAACACCATTTGTACCTATGTTGAACAGTAAAGCAATTGAATTTGAATTTGAATTTGAATTTGAATTTCTTATAAGCAGCACTTGTAAGCACTTTTAAGATTGCTTATTAGGCTACTATAGACCCGAATCTCCTATTAAAGCTGTCCATAAGTGTGAATACACTTGATTCCATTTACACTTGTTACATAGTTTTATAAGCGCTAATAAGTACAATATTTGAAACCGTTACAAATAAAGTAGTTTTATTAAAGCATTTGTAAGTCGTAATTGAATCTAGTTTAATGCGAGCTTATAAACATTCATAATAATACTACTTTTACTAATAACATACTTGCCACATGTTATTATAAGTGTAATGATTTTATACGAGCTTATTTCAATATTGTTATTGTCAAAGAAACACTTGTTGATTTGTTGGTAAAGTCATTATAAGATTAATTACCCTTGCAATAGGTGGTTTGGGCCAAAATAGTTCTTTTGATTCGCAGTACGACTTGTTAAGTTCAAGTCACAAAACCTGGCCAGGGTTCCGCCCAAATTAATTGTATATTGGACTATGACTCAAATACAGAAGAAGTGACACCAAACCACTCAGGTGGTGGCTCATGAAAAAATATGACAAACTTGTACTGTTAGTATTACAACAAAAGCGCATTAACTCAAAACAATATAAATTACTTAAACAAATCGTCAATAAATACATACCTGCTTATATTCATACATACATACATATAATCACGCTTGTCTCCCATCGGGGTAAGCAGAGACTATGGCTTTCCACTTGCTACGATCCTGACATACAACTTTCGCTTCTTCTACTTTCATAACTGTTTTCATACACGCTCGCCGGTTAAGGGTACTCTTGACCTTGCCTTTTTCCAGAACGTCTCTGATTTGATCGGCATGCGTACGCCGAGGTTTACCCCTACCAGTTTGCCCATTCATTCTCGCCTCATAAATCTGCTTTGTCAGTCTATTCTCATCCATTCTCTCCACGTGTCCAAACCATCTAAGCATCCCTTTTTCGATCTTAGTCACTACATCTTCTGTTATACCACATTTTTCCCTTATCACGCTATTTCTTTTTTTGTCCATTAAAGTCACTCCAGCTATACTTCGCAGACTTCTCATTTCCACTGCATTAATTTTGCTTTCATGCTTCTTCTGCCATACCCAACTTTCACTACCATACATAAGTGTAGGGATGAGCACTCCCCTATGTACAGCCAACCTGGCCTTCTCAGACACATTTTGACTGCTCATAAAGGTGTACATAGCCCCATTCACTTGATTTCCTGCCAAAACTCTTCGCTCAATATCCTGGTCACACTTTCCATCCCTTACAAATTTGGAACCCAAGTATACAAATTCTTTCACCTGTTCCACTCTTTGCCCTTCAATGAAGATTGAGCAATTCGTCATACTTTCTTCTCTTTCAAAAACCATAACTTTCGTCTTGTTTACATTAACTTTCATTCCTCTACTTTTTAGAGCCTCATTCATACTATTAACCATCAGCTGCAATTCCTCCGCTGATGATGCTAATATCACCTGATCATCAGCGTATAGGAGGCATTTGACGGTCAGTTCATTCATTTTTAAGCCATACATACTCTCTTGCAGTTCTTTCAGACAACTATCCATGTATAGATTAAACAGCCACGGAGACGCTACACAGCCCTGTCTCACACCCTTTTCAATGTGAAAGAAGTCCGTGCAGGCCCCGTTGATCCTGACACAAGCACTAGAACCCTCATAGAGAGACCTCAGTGCCCGTATCAAGTTGCTGTTCACTCCATACATGGACAATATTGACCACAGTTCATTCCTCACCACTCTGTCATAGGCCTTTTCCAAGTCCACGAATATGCAATAGACCTTTTGACTTTTAGCCAAAACTTTCTCAGCTACGCATCGTAAGGAAAAGACCTGATCCGTACATCCCCTTCCTTTCATAAATCCTGCTTGCACATCCCACATTTTTCCTTCAGTTTCATTCATCACTCTTTTTATCAACACTTTTGCATACAATTTGCCAACGATGCTGAGCAAGCTTATGCCGCGGTAGTTTTTGCACTCTTGCTGCGACCCTTTTCCTTTGTAAAGCGGCACAATGACAGCTTTACACCATTCTGCTGGTACTCTGCCACTTCGCCAACAAAAGTTAAAAAGGCGGTACAGCTGGCAAGCTACCACGCCACGTCCAGCTTTCAGCATTTCGACAGAAATCCGATCTATTCCAGCAGCCTTTCCTACTTTCATACAATTCAACGCGTCCACTATTTCTCCCATACTTAACTCGCTTTCATCGCCAAATTCATTCAGTTCTAAAACACGCGTATCGCCTTGTATATCTTCTTTTTCGAATAAACTCTCAAAATATTCCTTCCATCTCTTTAGCACACATTCTTCTCCTCTTAAAAAACTTCCATCCTGGTTTCTGATGTGATTGAGCGGCGACATTGTTTGCTGACTCCTCACTGTTCTTATGGACTTCCAAAAAAATTTAATATTCCGTTGGAAGTCTTCAGATAACCTTTTATCAAATTTTTCTCTATCATTCTCTTTCTTTCTCATCATCGTCTCTTTTGCAACACGTTTATACTTTTTATAGTCATCCTTTGCCATTTTTACATCCTCATCCGTTGCCTTTTGCATTCTTTGATTGGCCTTTGTAGCCAACCAGTCCAACCATGCTTTCTTCTTGCCAGTCAACGCATTAAGAACTTCCGCACTCATTCCTTTTGCCATACATCCTTGTCGTCTTTTGCTAACCCCACACACTTCAATCGCAACTTCCACAAGTCCTTCCTTAAACGGCTTCCATAATTCTTCAATCTCACATATTTCATCTAGGTTTTCAAATTTTTCACTCAGTTTACTCACAAATGCCTCTTTTATGCCTAACTCTTGTAAATTCTCAACTTTTATTCGCTCTTGTACACTAACGGGTTCATGCACACGATGTCGCCACCGCTGAAACAGACCCCTTACCCGGCTAATTACCAAGAAGTGATCTGTGTCGATCCCGGTGCCACGGTACGCCCGAGTGTCTAGCACTTTCTTTCTCAGTCTTGCGTCTACTATCACAAAGTCAATCATGCTTCTCTGATCTCTCTCCTCTCTTGTATACAAGTGGATATCCTTGTGGTTGAATATGGTATTAGTTACCACAAGATTCCTTTCCAAACATACTTCTAGCAAGCTTTCTCCATTTACATTCACTCGTTCATCACCAAACTTTCCTAATACACTTTGGTATCCATCGCGCTTCACTCCCACCCAACCATTAAAATCACCTAACATCACTATTCTCTCGTTTCGTTTACATTTATCCAGAATATCACTCATACTCTCCCAAAATGCCTGCCTCTCGCTTTGGTCTTTTGAAGACCGGTGCCACCGCGCATCCTGCGGAGCATACACTCCCAAAACAAAGATGCGGGTAAGTCCAACCTTCAGCCTTAGCCAAAGGAGTCTTGGGCTCACACATTCATACTCTGTCACACACTCATTCATTCTCGCGGAAAGTAGTACACCGACCCCCTGGCATGCTGTGCTGGTTGTGGCTACACCTGACCAATAGGCCGTATAGGCTCCGTGTGTCGTGGTGTCACATCCTTTCCGCTTTGTCTCATTCACACACAAAATATCAAGATGCCTCTCTTGCATCATCTTACATACCTACCATATGCTTATATTCATGAACACAAATACCACCTACAGGTGTTATTTCAATATTAGGTTGGGGGGGGGGGGTATGTATATTAGGGTTTTTCTTCGTGACCGACCGAAGTTTTGGTTTCGGCCAGTTTCGGCCAAAAAATCGAGTTTCGGCCGCAGTTTCGGTTTCGGCCAAAATGGGCCGAAACTCACGTGTTCGTGAATTTTGAGTGCCTGGCTCTGCTTGTGACGTGGTTGGGATCAAAATAACCAGTTAATATACTACTAACCGAAGATTTACAGATTTACAAACAACTTCCAATCAATAGTTACAATAGGACAATTTTATTCAAACCACAAGCAATTATAATCATTGAGAAGTATTAGACAGCTACCCCTTTTTTTCACGTGATGGAAATTCTAAACAGACTAAAAAACCTCACGTAACGCAAAACAGCCCACGGTCGATAGCCCCGGGTAAGCCCTTGGAAGGATGTCCCAGGACTCCCAACAGACAGCTACCCCTGTATTATGTCTTAGACCACCTTTTTAGACTTTTTTGACTTTTTGGTTATGGAATCCTAAAAAGATATTCTTGGACATTACATGAACCTACCACTTTGTAGTCGGTTCTGTACAAAAAGGGGAAACATAGGACCCCATTACTAAGACTTCGTTTTTTTTTTTTTTTTTTTTTATACCACTAAGGTGGCAGACAAGCACACGGCCCACCAGAAGGACCGGTGGTCACCGCAGCCTATGAACGTTTGCAACACCAGAGGCGCCACACTCGCGCGTTGGTCGTCTGTCTGTCAGCAAGCTGTAACTCATGCACCGTGATAGTTAGACAGTTAAAATTTTCACAGATGATGTTTTTCTGTTGCCGTTAAAGCAAGAAATAATAAAAACAGACAAAATAACAATATTAAAAGCGGTCTTCCACATACAACAAACGTGATTTTTTGCCACTTATCTTGTACGGAACTCTACGTGCCCGAGTCTTGCTCGCTCTTCTCCAGTTTTAGTTACATAGGTACTTAATGTAACCAAAACCGGACAACAGCGTTTTAAATATTTAAAAAAATAATAAATAATTACTATTTCTTGATATTTCTATCCCCATCTTTGATTTCGATCCATCCGATGCAGTGATAAGAGGGTAGGTATAGCATTGTCTCCGTTGAGGCGGTATGTCTCCTTGTAGGGACCATTTAATAGGAAATTCATAGCCTAATTACATAAAAAATGGAAGCGAGAGCCCTTGCCTCGTTATTTAAAAAGCGCAAGGAGGCGCTGGAGCGAGGCCGCAATGCCATTAGTCGGCACCCCGAGCGATCGAGAGTTACTGGTCCCCGCCCGCTCTGCCAGGAAGTCATGGACACTTGGAACTTTGGAAGGTGCGATTTCAGCAACCAAGGTGGGTAAACAATAAAATCGGGGCATACAACCTCATACCGGTTGTCACAGATAATATCGAGCACGGGTGCTTTGATTCGGTTCGCAGCACGACGAAAAACGCAGTAAGGACACCGGGCTTAACTCATTGGTAGAGTGCTCAGCGTGGGGGCATCAGCGCCAGATCCTCGTGGCAAGTCTAGAGACGGCAGTGGTAGCTTAAGTCTGTCGGGAATGCTGAGACTCCCTTCCGAAGAATTACACCACCGGTAGCAGGGCACCGTGTGGTTTTAGTCGGTAGAAGTTCACAATAGCATCCATGAGACACCCATCTTTAGGTGGAGATATTTCTAAAATGAACACTTGAGAAGATTTATACCGTTGATTGACGATGGTAATCCGGCCAAGTGCGAGTTGGACTCACGCATGGAGGGGCAAAAGCGGGACCCTATGAATGAGCGAGATATGAGACTTAGCCGTCAGTCTGTTGATTAGTCATGAGGCTGTATCGCTGGAACCGTGATAGATAGAGAGCTAAAATTTTTACAGATGATGATGATGATGATGAACATAATTTTTGTGCCCAATTTTTGTAACGGAACTATCTGTGCGTGAATCCGACTCGCACTTAGCCAGTTTTTTTTAATATGAGCACGTGAGTTTCGGTTTCGGTTTCGGCCGAAACTGACCCTGGGGCCGAAAGTTCGGGTTCGGTTTCGGCTGAAAAACCAGTTTCGGTCGGACACTACAGTTTCTTATTTCACCACGGATCCCCAAAAGATAAAAACATGGCGAGTGAATGCAGCGACTATGAGACATTATAGAACCGAGTTTGTCTATAGTGGTATAGTAGAACACTTCGAAATGCTAACTTAAAAATGGCTACCGAAAATGACTAATGGGGAACATATTGTTATTTTAAAATAATAAATACGAATGTACAATTACATAATTTAAGAGGGGCTTTAAAATTTTCACCAGAAACTTGGTATGTTGCACGAGAAATACGAGTTCCCAGTACGTTTTTGATTAACAACATGAAATACGAACACTCTGAAAAATTATCATATAACTTGCCTTATTATTGTCCAAAATATTATTAGTAAGTATTTTAATAAAGTTTTTAGTATTATGTACACGAAGCGTGTAAAACTCTCAATATTGATAACTGAATGATTGACTGAACGAAATGAACGAAATGAGAACTTGTAGAACCTTTTTAAAGTGCATAACAATCTAGTTTAGTTTTTTATGAGACTATTAATAGATTTCGTAGGATTGTATGGTTTTACAAAATGCTGCTACACGGCTGTTACAGTCGTTAGTTGAATTCCATGAGGGTACTATTAGACTGTTTAAGAACTGAATACACTAATAAAGTGGGCCCTTTTCCGGGCTTGTAAGCGCTTATGAGTTCGTTGTAAGTCTATTGAAAATTGGTCTTGGGGTAATTATAAAACCGCGTTTTGCTTGTTGGGTTATGAAATCACCATAAAGTCTATTGTGGAAATTAGTCTAAAGTCTATTATAAAAATTAGCGTAGATGGTTTAGGTCAGATTGAGAGCGGTCAGGCATTCAAGCTTATTCTGGGGATATCCTTCCGAGGGCTAACTCGGGTGCCCGGGGCTCCCAACCGTAGACAATAGGTAGAGAACGTGTAGTTGTGCCTCCATGTGATCATATTTAAGTAATGTTTCATACAACGTAAAAACGCAAAACTGATCTTGAACGCTCTCTATCTGGTAGAACTCTTTGAGTGAGGGTTGTCTGTCAAACAAAACGATCAGGAGTTCAAACGTGCCTTCCGTGAGCCTGCAATTGCTCACGAACCCTGCTATTGGTTGACCGACTTGGTCAGAACGCCTCTACGTTAGTTATTCTATTTAACGTAATACAACACAAATAACGCAAAACTGATCTCGAACGCTCTCTATTTGACAGAACTCTTTGATGAGGTTTCTAGCAAACAGAGAACAGTCTAGAATTCAAACGTTCCGCATTCCCATTTTGCGTTCGAGCGTGTAGTTGTCCAACCGTCAGAACAACTCTGTATAACGTAATACAACACAAAAAACGCAAAATTGATCTCGAACGCTCTCTATCTGATAGAACTCTTTGATTGGGGGTTCTGTCAAACAGAGATCGGTTAGGACTTCAAACATTCCGCATTCTTATTTTGCGTTCGAGCGTGCTGCTCACGAACCCTGCTATTTGTTGACCGACTTGGCTACTGGGGTTTATGACAGCCGATGGAGCAAACGAGTCCTAGAGCGGAGACTGGGAATTGGGAAATATAAGGTAGAACGTCGTCAGATGGACTGACGACCTGAAAAAGGTGGCAGGCAGGGACTGGATGCGGAAGGCGCAGGACCGTATATTGTGGCATGAACTGAGAGAGGCCTACAGCCAGCAGAATGCCTTTATGTAAGTATATCTCTACATGTATAATACAATACAAAATACTCAAAGCTGACCTCTTGAGCGCTTGTTTTTTTTTTTGATGTGAGGGAAAGTCCTCGTAGGATGCTATGCCGGACTCTTACCGACTAAAAAACGTCATGTAACGCCCAACAGACTATGGTTGAGAGTCCCGGGTAAGCCCTCAGGAAGGATGTCCCGTAACTCCCAACAGACCTACGGCCGCCACTGCGACCTCGCCCATGAACGCGTTAACGCTTTCCGTCTAAGAACCTTATACTAACAGAGTACATTATGGTTGTCACTGACTATATATGCAAGCTACTTCCATTTGGTAGTTAAAAACAAAATAATAAAATAATGTCCTTACCTTTGATGTATTTATAGTTTATAATACGTATAGTATTATCAAAATAATCAACTTTTAAACTTCACGGATTTAAACATAAATGCGCAGTTAAAAATGACCTCATGAACTAAACAGCAATTCGTAGCACAAAACTGAAGCGACTGATGCTCGATTAGTGAATAAAAAGTTTTAGCTAGCAAAAAAAGTACGTAAGGTCACTGAAGAGGAAGTATTGAATTACACTCTACTTATTGTAAACAAATGAAGCTTATCACGGTTAGTTTTACCTGGATTTTTTTTATGGAATTTGTTAAAAAAGGTACCTACCTAAGTACCTAATTTTACAGATTTTTATGTGCTCTTTTAAAATTTAAATCTCACATTGCAGGGCCAAGATACCTACGAAGTAACAAAGTATAAATTCGAAGAGAGCACTTTAAAATCATATTTTCAAAACTCATGAAAAATATTGCAAATTTCATAACGCAATTAACAGTCCAGAAGACTGCCAATAGCAGTGGCTCTCAAGGTAATGTGTCTCTTCTTGGTCTGCGCTGGCATATCGTTTAGTTTCCATAGTTTGACAAACAAACGTTGTTGGGGTATTTTTAAATGCACATCTGTTTAATTTTTCTGCACACTAGGTAACTCCAGTAAACTGAACGCAAAACAGCAAATTAAATGCTGTGCAAAAATACCAATTGCTAAACTAAACATGTCGTACTTAAAAAACTTAAATTTTACTCAGAACGAGATGAACTTTTTAATCGAATTCACACCAAAAATGTGGTTCGTATAATTATATGACTTTTAAAACAGAAATACGAATTGTAGGTATATCAAAAATACTAACTTGCACTCTAAAATTGTACAATCTTATAACGGAATAGGTTAGGTTAGGTTAGACTTTTATTTTTTTTATCAATTAAATTTAATTTTGTAGTGGTGACTAATTATATTCGGGTTTTACTTAGAATAAACGATGTTCCTAAAAGTAAATTAGACGATGGCTTTCCTTAAAAAAGTTTAAAATTTTTTGTTGAACTAAGGAACTGTTAGATAATTATACTATGTTGACCTAATAGTTATTCGTTAAGTAAAACAGTTATGCACATACTATAATCAGTACAATGAATTTGATTTATACATACATACATATGGTCACGCCTTTATCCCCGAAGGGGTAGGCAGAGGCATATTATATGCCCACATTTCACCTTCGTATAATTTGTCCCACGTAATAGGTGGTGAGCCGTATTGCCGTGTTTAAATGGACAGGCGCAGGTTGTGACTGCCTGCTGTTGAAATAAAGCCTTCAACTTAGCTTAACGACTGCCATTTTACTGGCAACCGGGACCAACGGCTTAACGTGCCTTCCGAAGAACGGAAGCGCTCAAATAAATGTCACAAAGTGATCACATGAATGGTCACCCATCCATGGACCGGCCATAGTGAAAGTTGCTTACTGCAGTGATCGTTTACATAACACTGAGTCCGCGGGGCCACGAGCGCTTCCTCTTTGATTTATTTAGTGTGCATAATTAGTTTGCAAGTAAGTATTTTTGGTTTAACTTTGAAATATTTAGTTCACAATAAGAAAAATAGAGATATCGGTTTAAATACATGCCGTAATAATTGTTCTGTTCTGCCGAAGATTATCTCCGTATTATTAAGAGTGGTACCTCTGCCAGGTGCGCGTTCTTTGCAATCAGAAAGGATAGGGTAGGATTAAGTTGAAGAGCTCTTTAGAACATTTGCAGTGGTAGATTCAGTAGTATGTTCTACGTTGCATAAGCTCCACAAGAGCACATTATAGTATATCATTATCCGATCTTCTTCTTGGGCAGTCACTCTTGCCGGAGTGGTAGTTGGCTGCTGATGAGCAGGGCTGCGGTTCACCGTCGCCACTTTCTCTCGGGGCTTTTGCACATCGTACTGTGTCGCTCCATTTTTGGCAGTGCGCGCCACTGCGAGAGCATTGTCCTGCGGTCAACTGTGTTGCAGTTTCTTCGAGAATGTTCCAGCGGGTTGGAGACCGGCTCTGTATCGCAAGTCTGTCGATTGAGTTCAGGTTTTCAATTGTTCCAGCTGCTCAAGAACACTTTAGGTGTATTATATGTATATTCTCTTTCTAACATCTACATAATATATATTCTCCTTCGCAATCGTTTCTGAACAAGCAGCGACTGCCTCTGTGGCGCAGTCAGTAGTGATACCGCCTGCGGTGCTGGAGGTCGTGGGTTCGATTCCCACCGGAGACAAATATTTGTGTGACCCATAAATGTTCGTTTCAAGAGTCTGGGTGTTTCTATGTATAATATGTATGTATTTAAAAGTACGTAGGTATTAATATCCGTGGTCTGATACCCATAACACAAGCAGGTTATTCCTAGCTTACTTTGGGATCAGATAACGTTGTGTGAAGTGTCCGTGAATATTTATTTATTTATTATTTAAAGTTCAATATTGGAATATTTCCTTTGATCATTCATGCTCTGTTTAATTTTTTTGGAAATTTTGTACACAAATTCTTTGAAAGGTAGACTTAATGTCAAACGCATTCTCTTCCAGTGAACCTTGACCTTAGGGTTCTAGGAGACCAAAACCTACACCAAATAGTAGGTAGTCATTTGTCAAATAGGTATCTCCTCGTAACTAATCGAATGTTTAAATAGGTACCTACGTTGGGCTCTCGCATTCTAAGGAATATTAAAAAACAAAAAAAAATCCCAAATCTACCATAAATCAGTGTCACAGTACAATAACTCCAGTGCTAGTTAGATACTGTTATCTCTTATAATTGACTTGTTTTCAATATCATTCCAGATTATGGATGAATTCAGTGGGTTTAATATTGCGATAGCATAAGCATTGATGTCGAGATCGGATGGTTACTGATGTTGAAAACATGGGTGACCTGATAACCTTGCAATGAAATGAAGTTCAGGCACTTCTGATAAAATAATAAAGGATGAGAGGGTGGGAGATAAACACACATTACACACATACCTACCTAAGCCTATCCTTGCATATGGCAAAAGAAATTGAACGAATCCTGGTGCACAACAGTCAAAAGTAACCTCAACTAATTGTAAAATAGGAATGACGGATCATACTCCTCATGGAAAGGGTTATAGGAAAGTAGGCAGTTAAGTATGTACCAGGTTAATGACGATATCCTTACTAATATTATAAATGCGAAAGTAACTCTGTCTGTCTGTCTGTCTGTCTGTCTGTCTGTCTGTCTGTCTGTCTGTTACGCTTTCACGCCTAAACGGCTGGAGCGATTGATATGAAATTTGGTATGGGGATAGTTCGAGGCCCTGAGAAGGACATAGGCTACTTTTTAACCGACTGCGCAAAAGGAGTGTTATGATTTTATACGATAACGACTTTCACGCGATAACAACTTTCACGCCTAAACGGCTGGAGCGATTGAGATGAAATTTGGTATGGGGATAGTTCGAGGCCCTGAGAAGGACATGAGCTACTATTTAACCGACTGCGCAAAAGGAGTGTTATGATTTTATACGATAACGACTTTCACGCGATAACAACTTTCACGCCTAAACGACTGGAGCGATTGAGATGAAATTTAGTATGTGGATAGTTCGAGGCCCTGAGAAGGACATAGGCTACTTTTAAACCAACTGCGCAAAAGGAGTGTTATGATTTTATACGATAACGACTTTCACGCGATAACAAACTTTCACGCCTAAACGGCTGGAGCGATTGAGATAAAATTTGGTATGTGGATAGTTCGAGGCCCTGCGAAGGACATAGGCTACTTTTAAACTAACTGCGCAAAAGGAGTGTTATGATTTTATGCGATAACGACTTTCACGCGATAACGACTTTACTCGGCTGAAGTCGCGTGAACAGCTATTTAATGTAAATAAGCTTAAAGATTTTAGTCTATTGTAAATATTCAATCACGCTACTTAGCCTAGAGGCTTGGCAGAGAACGATTAAAATCTATAGGTATACTATATTATGGGCAAAAGACATGCTTACGAAATAGGTTTAGTTCAATTTTTACATGCGGATAGTTTTACATAAGCTTCATAATTATGATTATCACGCTACTACTAAGTCTAGGGGTTTGGCAGAGAACAATTGAATTCTGTATGTATGTGGGAGTAAAAACTCAAAAGCGTCTAGATCTTATTTAGTAGCATACATATTATAGTCACGCAGTTTTCCCCAAAGGGGTAGGCAGAGGCATAGTATACGCCCACATTTGACCTTATAGTTTTACGTGTCACGTAATAGGTGCTGAGCCTAATGCCGTGTTGAAATTAATATTTTTTTTTCAAGTCGCCCATGAGGCCCACTTGACTTTTAACGATTGTCATTTTACTGACAACCGGGTTTCATTTCGCGATTTCGCTGCCATTATATTCAGTAACTGTTTAAAAATCAAATAATTGTCTCACTGTTTCCTGGTGGCAAGGCGACCCTCTCTTCTGCTAGCTTTTTTTTTTCTTGCACGGATGCTATGCCGGATCCTACCAACTCAAAAATCTCACGTATTATGCCTAACAGCCTACGGTTGGGAGAGCTAAGTAAGCTATCGGAAGGCTACCCCAGGACTCCCATCAGATTTACGACTACCCACTTAGGGGGGGGGGGCGTGAACCCCTCACGTCACGCTGTCGTCTAGGGCCTGCTTCTGTAAGGACGGTGAGCGACCTCCTCATCGACCTCAGGCCCCCGGTCATGTAGGCCGATAGTCTTAGGCGAAGACCGATAGTCTTAGGAAATCGGGTGGGAGAGTTCTCTCCCGCCACCTCCCCGGCGCCGCCTCTTTCACGAGCATGTCCTGCTCGCAGAAAGAGGCAGCGCAGTCCCAATTACTCCCGCAGGAGATCATGGTCTCCAGCGAGAGAGTGTCCACGTCCAGAACATCCACGAGGGCCTGGCGCTATTGCGCCCACGCCTTGCACTCCACCAATATGTGGAGCGCTGTGTCCTCGCTGCGCTACTCGCAGTGCTGGCACTTGGCCGTCTTTTGCTAACTTTAATACCAATGAAAGGCAATCTCGACATCTCTGTTTGTTTGTTTAGTAATTCATCAACAATTTTGATCATATATGAATTCAATAACAAAATAATACTTTTACTTTTACATGCAGCGATGTGGTATTCACAATTTTGATCATATATGAATTCAATAACAAAATAATACTTTTACTTTTACATGCAGCGATGTGGTATCCTTACTAATATTATAAATGCGAAAGTAACTCTGTCTGTCTGTCTGTCTGTCTGTCTGTCTGTCTGTCTGTTACGCTTTCACGCCTAAACGGCTGGAGCGATTGATATGAAATTTGGTATGGGGATAGTTCGAGGCCCTGAGAAGGACATAGGCTACTTTTTAACCGACTGCGCAAAAGGAGTGTTATGATTTTATACGATAACGACTTTCACGCGATAACAACTTTCACGCCTAAACGGCTGGAGCGATTGAGATGAAATTTGGTATGGGGATAGTTCGAGGCCCTGAGAAGGACATGAGCTACTATTTAACCGACTGCGCAAAAGGAGTGTTATGATTTTATACGATAACGACTTTCACGCGATAACAACTTTCACGCCTAAACGACTGGAGCGATTGAGATGAAATTTAGTATGTGGATAGTTCGAGGCCCTGAGAAGGACATAGGCTACTTTTAAACCAACTGCGCAAAAGGAGTGTTATGATTTTATACGATAACGACTTTCACGCGATAACAAACTTTCACGCCTAAACGGCTGGAGCGATTGAGATAAAATTTGGTATGTGGATAGTTCGAGGCCCTGCGAAGGACATAGGCTACTTTTAAACTAACTGCGCAAAAGGAGTGTTATGATTTTATGCGATAACGACTTTCACGCGATAACGACTTTACTCGGCTGAAGTCGCGTGAACAGCTATTTAATGTAAATAAGCTTAAAGATTTTAGTCTATTGTAAATATTCAATCACGCTACTTAGCCTAGAGGCTTGGCAGAGAACGATTAAAATCTATAGGTATACTATATTATGGGCAAAAGACATGCTTACGAAATAGGTTTAGTTCAATTTTTACATGCGGATAGTTTTACATAAGCTTCATAATTATGATTATCACGCTACTACTAAGTCTAGGGGTTTGGCAGAGAACAATTGAATTCTGTATGTATGTGGGAGTAAAAACTCAAAAGCGTCTAGATCTTATTTAGTAGCATACATATTATAGTCACGCAGTTTTCCCCAAAGGGGTAGGCAGAGGCATAGTATACGCCCACATTTGACCTTATAGTTTTACGTGTCACGTAATAGGTGCTGAGCCTAATGCCGTGTTGAAATTAATATTTTTTTTTCAAGTCGCCCATGAGGCCCACTTGACTTTTAACGATTGTCATTTTACTGACAACCGGGTTTCATTTCGCGATTTCGCTGCCATTATATTCAGTAACTGTTTAAAAATCAAATAATTGTCTCACTGTTTCCTGGTGGCAAGGCGACCCTCTCTTCTGCTAGCTTTTTTTTTTCTTGCACGGATGCTATGCCGGATCCTACCAACTCAAAAATCTCACGTATTATGCCTAACAGCCTACGGTTGGGAGAGCTAAGTAAGCTATCGGAAGGCTACCCCAGGACTCCCATCAGATTTACGACTACCCACTTAGGGGGGGGGGGAGTGAACCCCTCACGTCACGCTGTCGTCTAGGGCCTGCTTCTGTAAGGACGGTGAGCGACCTCCTCATCGACCTCAGGCCCCCGGTCATGTAGGCCGATAGTCTTAGGCGAAGACCGATAGTCTTAGGAAATCGGGTGGGAGAGTTCTCTCCCGCCACCTCCCCGGCGCCGCCTCTTTCACGAGCATGTCCTGCTCGCAGAAAGAGGCAGCGCAGTCCCAATTACTCCCGCAGGAGATCATGGTCTCCAGCGAGAGAGTGTCCACGTCCAGAACATCCACGAGGGCCTGGCGCTATTGCGCCCACGCCTTGCACTCCACCAATATGTGGAGCGCTGTGTCCTCGCTGCGCTACTCGCAGTGCTGGCACTCGGCCGTCTTTTGCTAACTTTAATACCAATGAAAGGCAATCTCGACATCTCTGTTTGTTTGTTTAGTAATTCATCAACAATTTTGATCATATATGAATTCAATAACAAAATAATACTTTTACTTTTACATGCAGCGATGTGGTATTCACAATTTTGATCATATATGAATTCAATAACAAAATAATACTTTTACTTTTACATGCAGCGATGTGGTATTCACAATAAATCAGTATTTATTGTGAATACCACATCGCTGCATAATATACACGCTGACAGAGGGTTTCAAATTGCTATAATTCGAAATAGAAACGATTTTTGCATTGCTAGGTTCTGGCGAAGAGTCTTTTCACTGCATGCGAGTGGCACCTGGGCCCGTGTTATTTAAGATCGAAAGGAGAGGGTGGAGTTAAGTTGAAGAACTCTTTACCTCACCTTGGTAGATTCGGTTTATTAAATGAATTTAAGTCTTACGGACAGTGAAAGTGGCCCCCAATCGCTAGATGGGCCACGGCTTTCCATCAGTGGCGACATCAATATGGCAAGCTTAATATAACATTTTTCTACACTGCACCAGTGATTCAAGGCTTTCAGTTACCTCAGGAACTGTCCTGAGGTAACTGAAAGCCTCGAATCACTGGTGCAGTGTAGAATAATGTTTTTTTTTTAATATATTAAGCTTGCCATATTAACGTCGCCACTGATGGAAAGCCGTGGCCCATCTATCGATTGGGGGCCACTTTCACTGTCCGTAAGACTTAAATTCATTTAATAAACCGAATCTACCAAGGTGAGGTAAAGAGTTCTTCAACTTAACTCTACCCTCTCCTTTCGATCTTAAATAACACGGGCCCAGGTGCCACTCGCATGCAGTGAAAAGACTCTTCGCCAGAACCTAGCAATGCAAAAATCGTTTCTATTTCGAATTATAGCAATTTGAAACCCTCTGTCAGCGTGTATCTTCTCTTAAATCGCCAGGTTTTAAAGCAAAGCATGAAAATATCACAACACCTAATGTTGTATTGCGCCTACAACATTATGTACCTATGACTTTCCTCACGTTAAAAAAATCCATCTAGCGCATAGCTCCCCGGGTAAGTTGGAGGATGTCCTAAATTTGTCCCCACATTTTGGTTACGACTTATCCTAGAGGCTCGATAGAATACAGTTCAAACTTTGCTTATATCATAATTTCCACGCGAACGAAGTCGCGGGTAACAGCTAGTAATATTATAAAGGCGAAAGTTTGTGAGTGTGGATGTTTGTTACTCTTTCACGCACTAACGGCTGAATGGATCTGGCTGAAACTTGGCACAGGGATAGATTATGGTCTGGAATAAGACAAGGGCATTTTTATCATGAATAAGTTCCCACGGAAAGCGGGAACGGAAACAAATTTTACGCGGGCGAAGCTGCGGGCATCAGCTAGTGATGATATTATGATGAGTGAACTGATAACCTTGCAATTAAATGAAGTTCAAGTACCTACATTGAAATAATGATAATAATGGAGAGGAGGTATTTTTTCAGGAGGAAAACGATATGAGAAAAACACCACATGAGGCTGAATTCGTCAATCCCAGCGCAAAACAGTCAAGGATAGAATAACCTCAACTATTATTGTAACGGAAGAATGACGAACCGAACTCCTAAAGATTGGAGATGTTCGCGAATGTTCCAAAGAGCTTTTTAACCTAATCCCACCCTCTCCTTTCCGATCCCGAACAACGCGTGCCGGGCAGAGATGCCTCACACTCAGTGGAGAGAATCTTTGCTAGAACTGAGCGCTTCAAAAGATCGTTCCTCTGTCGAACTATGAAAACCTGGAATGACCTGCCCGCACACGTGTTTCCCTCATCTTACAGTTTCGGGTTCTTCAAGCGGAGCGTGAAGAGGCACATCACAGGGCCGCCAACTTGAGGACCACTGTCAGAAGTCTTACGGACTGTGAGAGAGGCCCCCAATCGCTAGATGCACCACGGCTTTACATCAGGCTGGCGACGTCAATTTGGCGAGATTAATATTTAAAAAAAAAGTGTAAGACAAGTATTAGATACCTACCTTACCTTTTCAGTTAGTAGCCCGTGATACAACTCACAAAATAATACTAAATACATATCTAAATGTATATAAATAATAGGCTTAACTCCAAAATAAACTAATTTGTAAGTGATAACGCGCTGTATGTGGAAAATACACTCAACAACCTAATCCTCTCTTTTATGACCAGTGGAAATCCTCATGGATGCTATGCTGGTCTCCTGCCGACTAAAACGACACGTGCCCTAGCTGCACGGCTTACGGACGGGAGCCCCGGGTAAGCCCTCGGACGGATGTCACAGGATTCCTCTGATTGATTCTACCAATTCATTTAACTTGCTTCCATATTTCAGTGATAGATAAAATGTAAACCGTCACTGCCAATTTTGACTGCCTCTGTGGCGTAGTCAGTAGCGATACCGCTTGCGGCGCTGGAGGTCCTGGGTCGGTCCAAATATTTGTGTGATCCACAAATGTTTGTTTCGGAGTTTGGGTATTTTCTATGTATTTAGAAATATATAAGTATGTATATCAGTCGTCTAGATCTCATAGCACAAGCTTATATATTAGCTTAATTTGGGCTAGATGATGTTGTGTGTGAATGTCCACAAATAATTATTTATTTATTTTATTTACTGCGATTTTCAACTCATGCGAAACATTCTGTGTGTTCGTTCGTTTGCTGCTGACGTGGTTATCTTGAAACCAAGTTGTTTTTAAGGATATTTAAAGATTCGTCAGCAAAATGTAGTCGCTTCTTGTGCTATTTACCCTTATTTTTAACTTGAAATAATCCTCATAGATATTCCGAGGGCTTAGCCGGGACTCCTGGCCTTAGACAGTTGTCTATGGTATCGTGAATTTTATCGGTATGAACCCGGCATTGCATCCATGTAGGATTTCCACGCGTAAGAAACACACACTCAAAAAAATACCTACCTGGCTTTATGTCAATCATTCCTAGGTACTTTCTAATCTCTATAATTTTATAAATTAAGATAGTCTTATAATTTTGATAATGTCATTAAGTTTGTTGTACCTAACAAAAGATTAAATTGTTTTTATTACTTGCAAATAGATTCTGACATGATAACTTTATATTTATGCAATTATGTTGTAATATCTTTACTATCTGTTAACACCCTCTCCTTTCCGATTCCGAAAAACGCGTGACGGGCAGAGATGCCACTCACACACAGTGGAGAGAATCATCGCCAGAACTGAGCGTTTCAAAAGATCGTTCCTCTGTCGAACTATAAAAATATGGAACGACCTGCCCGCACACGTCGCACCTTCATTTCGAAACCGTTACTAAACAAAATAACTAAATTTTACAGGAGAAGCAATTTAAGATTTTTGGCCTATTAAATACCTCATAATGAAAAACTTATGAACTTTTATGAGGTATGTCTTAGATTACTTATTAAATTATTAGTTCCTTTTCAAGATGTGAAGGCACATAATTAGATAATTTAAATAATTACTGATTTATAGTAATTTTAATTTTTATAGTAACACTTTTGCAATAACTTTTTTTTCAATTATCATTGAATATTGTAATGTTAGTATGAATTGAATGTTACTATGTAAAAAATTAAATTCTAGCTATTTTAAATGACAGAATAATGAGTGTGAAATATATTTAAAGACACGGATAAAATAAAAGGTAATAGTTAAAATCACTATTTATTAAACGAACGTATGAAGTACAATTATAAATGGCAAATAACTCTTTATTCTTCTTTTAATAATTATCATTTAATTGAAGCTTACAGTCACCGTATTTACTTATTTTGAATAATAATATCAACAGAAAACTAATTCCTATTCAGATGGGACCACCTGCGGGATTCAGCCTACAGGTAGGGGGCGTCAGCATAAGCATCGAGTCCTCTTTGAAGTATCTGGGGCTCGTACTCGATGGCCGGTGGAAAATCGGACATCACTTCCGAAGTTTGGTCCCAAAACTGATGGGGGCATTGATGCCCAACATCAGGGGACCCTACGCTCCCTACAAGGAGACTGTACCTGGGTATCGTACGAAGTATGGCCCTAGGGGCCCCCGGATGGGCGGAGACCCTGACGGTCAGCAACGTGGCTAGATTGCTGAGCCCGCACAGGACGATGGCCGTCAGGGTGATAAGGGGATACCGCACGATCTCCGGGGAAGCGGCATGTCTCCTAGCCGGAACCCCTCCATGGGACCTGGAAGCGAGAGCCCTTGCGTCACTATTTAGATGGCGCAAGGAGGCGCTGGAGTGGAGCCATAGGCCTGCGTCTCGAGAAACCAAGCCCCAGCGGTCCCAGCTCCACTAGGAAACCGTGGAGACATGGAAGGTGCGACTTGAGCAACCAAAGGGTGAATTCGCCACAATTGCGGCCGTCAGACAATCATGGAAGGGTGGCTAGAGAGGAGACACGGTGCTCTACTGCTACTCCTACTGGTTGTCACAGATGCTTGCCGGGCACGGTAGTTTCGGTATGTATCGGTGGGGAAGACACCAGGAAACCACAGCCAAGTGTCAGCACTGCGAGGATCGCAGCGATGACACAGCGCTCCACACGCTGGTGGAGTGCACTGCGTGGGCGCAACAGCACCAGGTTCTCGTAGTGGGTCTAGACGTGGACAATCTCTCACTCAAGACCATAATGCGAGCCATGATCTTCAGCGGGAGTAAGTGGGATTGCGCCGCCTCTTTCTGCGAGCAGGTCATGCTCGTGAAAGAGGCGGCGGGGCGGGAACGCGAGAGAACTCTCCCACTCGAGTTCCGCAGTCGGCGGCCTGGGCGCCGTCGTCGTTTCTTCACCGAAGACTATCGGCCTCCATGACTTGGGGTCTGAGGACGGTGAGAGGGCTACTCCCCGTCCTAACAGAAGCAGGCCCATGATGGCAGCGTGACGTGAGGGATTCCCGCACACCGCCCCTTAGAAGCGGGATCACACCCGAAACCCCCCAAAGACGCGGGATAGCACCCGAACCGCCCCTTGGGCGAGGCCGCAGTGGTGGCCTTCCGAGGGCTTACCCGGGGCTCTAGCTAAGTAAAAATAATATAACACAATATGAAACTAAACAGTCATCTATAAATCTTTTGTATTTGTTTTATACTTATTATTTGTATACTTATTGTAATAATACTACCACTGTTTATATACTTATTGTAATAATCCTAACCGTAAACATGAGAATCAAGTTAGTCAAGAACTATACTAAACCAATAATCACAATTTGAAACTAAATATTTATGTCATACTTTTATCTAGAATCTTTATTATAAGGATTATACAAAAGGTAACGGTTTTAGTTTTAAATTGGAAAAAAATAAAATACACATTTTAAGTTAAAAACTGTGACTAAACAAAAAAACACACTTTATAGAATAAAAATAAGTAAATAATATAGCTTAACGAGAAAGTCAACCGTTCTTATATCAATAGTTACACTTTTATTATAAACTTGTACGTCGACTCCTCAAATGACCGGTGACAACTGGTTTAATAACGGTTATGTCATTAGCGTTTGTTTAAAATTTTCGTTTAGTAACGTTTTAGTTTAGAGCTATCTACCGTAATATTGAGGTATTAAATAAACTGTCAAATTCATTCGGTAGTTCCTGACGATTTAAAAAAGATGGCGTTATTAACTCAATTTCGGAAAAATTTCGTTTAGTAACGGTTTCGAAATCAAGGTGCGACGTGTTTCCCTCATCTTACAATCCCGGGTTCTCCAAGAGGAGCGTGAAGAGGCACATCACAGGGCCGCCAACTTGAGGACCACTGACAGAAGTAGCCCCCAATCGCTAGATGCGCCACAGGCTTTCGATCAGGCTGGTGGCGACGTCAATTTGGCGAGATGAATATAAGAAAAAAAAACCTTAGGAACTTATGAAAGTATCTGTTAGCCCCATAGCACAGATTAAATAAGGAAACTAAAAAAGAAGCGTTCATGGCCCCACGGACTAGGTGTTCTGCTGTAGGTAAACGATCACTGCTGAATACCTAAAATTATAATATCTAAAGTTAAATAACCTAAGTTCCAAATACCTAAAATCGAAATACCAAATGGTTTAAAATACCTAAACCACTAATACCTAAGTACTTAATACCTAAATTTGAAATACCTATTGGACTAATTAGGTACCTAATGTTTAAAATGCCTAAAGTTAAAACAACAAAGGTTGATATACCAAATCAGAATGACCGATCTAAAGCAGCACGCATCCAGCGCTTTAAAAAAAGGCGGAGGGAGCGGAGCTCCCGCATTAGCCTTCGTGGTTATTTTTTTTATAACCACACATACAAGGATTTGGAACTTCAGGATTGGAGCAGACAATCCTTGTATGAGAGGTTATAAAAAAAATTCCCTTTCACATATTATTTCGTAAGTCGGAAGCGCTCGTGGCCCCGCGGGCTCAGTGTTCTGTAAAGGGCTGTCCAAACTAGATGGGACCCAGGGCCAACAAAAATGGCTAAATACATTAGAGGGCCGCAAAATATTTAACAAAGTAAAATACATGTATAATAGGTATCATTATTTTATTATCTACTTTCTTATTAATACAATTCTGTCAACATTAACCTCAATATTTGTAGTAGCCAGACGCAGTGCATGTTTAAGTGAAGGATCTGTCAATGAAGACCTGTTTTTCGATTTTATAAACTTCATTGTTGAATGTGCACATATAGACCTACTGCCCATCATCGAGCCCATTATTAGTCTGAAATTCGTCGGGAAACGAAAGAGATACCTGTAAGCCACATTTCAAAACATTAACCCTTAAATGCATGATTTTTTATTAAGTTATAAAATAAATATTTCAGTATAGATTTTGAGTCATAAATAAAGGGAAAAATAATAAAAAAAATCTTGGTTTGATTAAAAAGTATATTTTTGAAAAAATACAGTTTGTAGACATTTGGCTACATTATGCGTCTAGGGAAAAACAAATAACAATGCGGTAGGTGAGATCAAAATCTAATAACTTACAATCCTAGGGGTTATTTATGTATGTAACGCAGCAAAACAATTTCTGTCTTTAGTATGACAAAGGGCCACCTGACACTTGATACATTCTGTGCGTGAAAACCCCTCACATCCTTGTAATTTGCACCTATTTTTTGTATCACACCTTCTCTCATTGTGATCAATCTACCACGTCAGTTCTAACATCTTTAGGTGGAACAGGCTTCATAGGTCCTCAGTGCTTTTTGGCATCAAATTCTGCATTCTCACGCTGGAGACCATGGTGAGGGCCAAGGTCTCCAGCGGGGGAAAGTGGAACGCTGTTGCGTCTTTCTGCGAGCAAGTTATGCTCGAGAAAAAGGCAGCTGGGAGGGAGCGGGAAAGAAATCTCCTTCCCGGGTTCCGCAGTCGGCGACGTGGTCGTCGCCGGTTGTTTTACGCCCAGGACTACCGGCCTCCATGACCGAGGGTCAGAGAAGGGCGTTGGCTGCTCGTCGTCCTTACAGAAGCTGACCAAGACGGAGGCATGTCTCTTCGCCACTAATAGTAGTAGTATAGCACCCAATTATCCTCCCAGACCCTGACAGACGCGGGATGGTACCCGAACCATCCAGCCGAGGCCGCGGTGGTAGTCTGCCGGGAACCCTGGGACATCCTTCCGAGGGCTTGCCCCGGACTCCCGGCCATAGACTGTTGTAAGGCATTTTATGGTTTTAGTTGGTAGGTGTCTTATACAACTCCCAAGAATTTATAGCCGACATGACATGTCCATCATGTGATAAAAAAGCCGTAGATAGCATTTTCTACTTTTTATTCAGATCCTAAACCTTCCTAAGAAACTGTCAATGAGGTCTACTCCGCCCATATAGGCACTGTAGTCCTTTATGATTTTTGGGCAAATTATGGTTTATTTGAGATGAGGTTTCCGCCACAGGTTCCGCCGTGGATGCACCCTGACAAGTGCTCCTCTTCATAGAATATGGGAGGGTCTTCGTTATTATTCAAGGATTGATCTTACAGTTCATGCAACAAGTCCTCTACATTTGAATAATAAATAATCGATATTATCATCATCGAAATCTGCACCATCTTCGAAGACCTCACCGTCATGTAAAGCAGCAAGAGCTGACTCGATTTCTTTCTCGGCCAGCGAGCCATACATGCTGAAAAGAAAAGCGAAATTACCAACATACCAAAACTATACCCAAATAGGCAAAATTAAACAAACGCATGGTGTAGACATTTAGCAACATACATAAAAATCAAGATACAGACACATTCAAGATAAATTGCCAAAAAAACCGTTATAATAGTGATTTCTTACCTTATGTCTAATGTATTTCTTATTTTTTTAAATCGTTTCAGCAATTACTTTTCAGTAAATTTCAATTCAAAAGTCACTAATTATCACACAATCAACTTTTTCCCCCTTAGCTTTCGTTATGTCTAATTGCGCGGTAATTTTAATTTCTGCCGACTCTCTTTCATAGTTTTTTGTTTCATTATGTTATTGGCTATGATAAAAACATACATTCAGAAATACTTGTCACATATGTCACTTTTTAGAAGTACAAACGTAGTATGTAGACTTTTGGCAACAATATGCATTTAAGGGTTAAAAGTACTAACGTTACCAAGCATTAATATACTGGAAACCGCTATCTTTGTTAAAAAGAACATGAACCAATTTGATATGTTGAACAGTCTCCGACATCAGCATAAAATAAGAATGTTTAAACATAAAACAGCACTCTTGAGTAAAAGTGTTTATTGCATGGCACCAAGAGTCTATAACAAACTACCTATTGAGTTATGTAATGTGGAAAATATTTACCTATTTAAGCAAAAGCTCAAAAATATTCTATGTCACAAAGCATATTATACAGTTAAAGAGTATCTGGAAGATAAAAATATTAGCCTACATTGAATGAATCTGTTTGTGTTGTATGATCAAAATTATATTTATTTCACAATGACAATATAAATTAACCTAAACTATCAAAAAGAAAAAAAAATTAATACCTGTACGTATTATAATTGTAATTGTATATTGAAATATTATATTGATATGTATAGTATATGCAATAATAATGACATGAATTCGTTTAGAATTTTTAGATGTACCTAAATTGTCTGTGTAACAACATTATTCCTAATTCTAGTAAACTGTTAAAAAGATCAAAATAATAAATTTGGACATTTAAATCTGACATAATTTAACTGTAATGGTAATGTCCCATAAATTGCAAGGTTTCATATATTGTTTGACCTTTCTTATATTTTGACAATTCAATTGTATTTATTTATTATAAAGTTGCAAGGCTTATCATGTTATAAAGTTATTTTACAATTTATTATTATTGTGAATTCTGAAATTGTTAGCACAGTAGGTCCTATAAAATTGTTTCTGGTCTGCATGCAATTAATTTAATTTAATAATTTATTTTTTATCAAATATAATGTAATGTTTCGTATGTCTCAAGACAAACATAGCTGACCTATGTTTACGAAATAAATGATCTGAATCTGGAAATGTTCAATAAGGAGCTTAAAAAAATCAATTCCTTCTTTTCTGCCCTTGTAAAAGAGGTCTGATTACAGATCACACAGTTTCTGTTGATAATCAATCTTCACACTCAACTGCGACCGTTAAGGGATGAGTAAAGAGTGCTATATCACTCTCAATTTTTTTAAGTCTGCTAAGCGGTGCTCATATTCGACGATTATTTCGTCTATATAATTCAAGTAGTCCAACAAATTACATTTAATAACAAAAACATTTTTAAATAATGTTCTTTGCAACTTGGAAAAAAATTTTCAATAAAAAATACAACCGACTTCGAACAAATCCTGAAAAATAAAATTTACTTAGCACAAAGTAATATGTATTTTCATTTATCAGATTTTTTATTCAATATCATATTGAAGTCGGCGCTAAGTAAATTCATAGGTTTAGGTAGGTATTATTCATGGCACCAACTTCAATATTATATTGAATAAAATCTGATAAATCAAAATACATATTACTTTGTGCTAAGTAAATTTTATTTTTCAGGATTTGTTCGAAGTCGGTTGTAGTTTTTATTGAAAAATTTTTTTTCAATATTTTAAGTGACGGGTGAACCGAAAAATATATCTATCTAGGTGAAAGTTCTCATTAATACAAATCAATCAAGCCCCAACACAAGGTAGCTGCTCTGTAAATCGTCAAGGAATTCCCTCGACTGTCTTTTGGTCCCATCATCGGATTGACTCCAGACCTTCATTAACTGTAGTACATTAAAGCACTGAATTAAAAAGTTAACAAACGCACTAGTTGTCCCTATAATTATCGGTGGTTGCCCTCGATTTATCCAGGATCCCATAATCAGATCATAACCTGATTAAAATGGGACCACTTCAGAAGTAAACCCTATTTAACAAAAAAAAATTAAGTCCGTCTATAATTTAAAGTCTGATCTATCAATCTAGGTGTAAAGTTCTCATCAATACAAATCAATCAAGCCGAAACACAAGATAACTGCTGTAAATTGTTAAGGAATGCTCCCGACTGTCTTTCGACTCTATTATCAGATCGACGCCATACCTTCATTGAAATGTAGAACATTAAAGCACTTAATTAAAAAGTTAGCATGCGCACTAGTTGTCCCTACAATTTTCCGTGGTTGCCCTCGATTTCTCCTGGATCCCTTCATCAGATCCTGACCTGGTGAAAATGGGACCACCTCAGAAGTAAACCCTATTCAACAATAAAAAAATTAAATCCGTCTATAATTAACGGAAATATCGGTGAACATACATAAAACATTGAGAACTTTCTTTTTTTTTTTAAAGTCTGATCTATCAATCTAGGTGTAAAGTTCTCATCAATACAAATCAATCAAGCCCAAACACAAGATAACTGCTGTAAATTGTTAAGGAATGCCCTCGACTGTCTTTCGACTCTATCATCAGATCGACGCCAGACCTTCATTAAAATGTAGAACATTAAAGCACTTAATTAAAAAGTTAGCATGCGCACTAGTTGTCCCTACAATTTTCCGTGGTTGCCCTCGATTTCTCCTGGATCCCTTCATCAGATCCTGACCTGGTGAAAATGGGACCACCTCAGAAGTAACCCCTATTCAACAAAAAAAAAGTTTTTGAAATCCGTCTATAATTGACGGATATATCGCTTAACATACATAAAAAAAAATACATACAGACGAATTGAGAACCTCCTCCTTTTTTGAAGTCGGTTAAAAATAGAAAAATCGTTTTGTTGTAGAGACGTTTTGAACAATTTCAGTTTGCTTCTAAATCCATTCACATCTCCGTACAAGTTGGCTGTGGTTTTTGCCTTGTAACTTTAAATTTAATTCGTTTAAGTGTTGCGTCACATCAGTTAATAACGCAAGATCAGCCAGAAACTGAGGATCTTGCATTTTATCTTGTAATCCGGAAGTGTCAGAGCCGCGCTAGTGCGGCTGATGCCACCTCAGTTTTGGGACCCAACTTCGGAAGTGATGTCCGAAGTTCCACCGGCCATCGAGTACGAGCCCCAGATACTTCATCGAGAGCTTGATGCCGATTCTGACGCCCACTACCTGTAGGCTGGATCCCGCAGGTGGCCCCATCCGAGGTCCGTGGAAGCACAGAGCCTCGGATTTGCGAAGGGCGATCCTGAGACCCAGCCGCCGTATCCAATCCACGACTTGAACAACCCTTGCCGTGACTCGGTGCGTTGCTCCCCGCGCCGTAACGAGTGTGTCGTCGGCGTAACACGTTACGCCGACGACACACGACACATCCCACCGATCCGGCCCTAGCCAGTTCGGGTAAGTTATGACCCTCTCGGAGAGATAGGCCCTGACATCGACATCTCCATGGTAAATAAGCGACTCCCTAAAGCAGCTCCAGGGCAAGGTGTTGAAGGCGTTGGCGATGTCAAGAGACACCGCCACCACCACCTTACTCTGAAAGACTGCTTCCTCCGTCAGGTCTCTAATGCGCATGAGCGCGTCCACGGTGGAGCGCCCCTGACGAAAGCCAAACTGGCTATCCGCCAGATCAGGCCCCACTCGTGTGAGGTGCCCGACGAGGCGTTGTGCAATTATGCGCTCTAAGAGTTTGCACACCTCGTCGAGCAACACGATCGGCCGATACCCTGATGGGGAATTTGCGGCGGTCTTGATCGGATCAAGACCAGTTTCCCTGACTTCCAGACCTTGGGAAACTGGATTTTCGAGGCATGCGCTAAAGAGCCCTATAAGTCGAGGCCCAAGCTCCTTGAGAGCCAGGACCCACGCTCGGCCTGGAATGCCGTCGGATTGATCGAATACATTCCCAAAATATTTCAATTACGTTGCGGGAAAAATAATTTGCTCATTAATCCTTACTAATATTATAAATGCGAAAGTAACTCTGTCTGTCTGTCTGTCTGTCTGTCTGTCTGTCTGTCTGTCTGTCTGTCTGTTACGCTTTCACGCCTAAACGGCTGGAGCGATTGATATGAAATTTGGTATGGGGATAGTTCGAGGCCCTGAGAAGGACATAGGCTACTTTTTAACCGACTGCGCAAAAGGAGTGTTATGATTTTATACGATAACGACTTTCACGCGATAACAACTTTCACGCCTAAACGGCTGGAGCGATTGAGATGAAATTTGGTATGGGGATAGTTCGAGGCCCTGAGAAGGACATGAGCTACTATTTAACCGACTGCGCAAAAGGAGTGTTATGATTTTATACGATAACGACTTTCACGCGATAACAACTTTCACGCCTAAACGACTGGAGCGATTGAGATGAAATTTAGTATGTGGATAGTTCGAGGCCCTGAGAAGGACATAGGCTACTTTTAAACCAACTGCGCAAAAGGAGTGTTATGATTTTATACGATAACGACTTTCACGCGATAACAAACTTTCACGCCTAAACGGCTGGAGCGATTGAGATAAAATTTGGTATGTGGATAGTTCGAGGCCCTGCGAAGGACATAGGCTACTTTTAAACTAACTGCGCAAAAGGAGTGTTATGATTTTATGCGATAACGACTTTCACGCGATAACGACTTTACTCGGCTGAAGTCGCGTGAACAGCTATTTAATGTAAATAAGCTTAAAGATTTTAGTCTATTGTAAATATTCAATCACGCTACTTAGCCTAGAGGCTTGGCAGAGAACGATTAAAATCTATAGGTATACTATATTATGGGCAAAAGACATGCTTACGAAATAGGTTTAGTTCAATTTTTACATGCGGATAGTTTTACATAAGCTTCATAATTATGATTATCACGCTACTACTAAGTCTAGGGGTTTGGCAGAGAACAATTGAATTCTGTATGTATGTGGGAGTAAAAACTCAAAAGCGTCTAGATCTTATTTAGTAGCATACATATTATAGTCACGCAGTTTTCCCCAAAGGGGTAGGCAGAGGCATAGTATACGCCCACATTTGACCTTATAGTTTTACGTGTCACGTAATAGGTGCTGAGCCTAATGCCGTGTTGAAATTAATATTTTTTTTTCAAGTCGCCCATGAGGCCCACTTGACTTTTAACGATTGTCATTTTACTGACAACCGGGTTTCATTTCGCGATTTCGCTGCCATTATATTCAGTAACTGTTTAAAAATCAAATAATTGTCTCACTGTTTCCTGGTGGCAAGGCGACCCTCTCTTCTGCTAGCTTTTTTTTTTCTTGCACGGATGCTATGCCGGATCCTACCAACTCAAAAATCTCACGTATTATGCCTAACAGCCTACGGTTGGGAGAGCTAAGTAAGCTATCGGAAGGCTACCCCAGGACTCCCATCAGATTTACGACTACCCACTTAGGGGGGGGGGGCGTGAACCCCTCACGTCACGCTGTCGTCTAGGGCCTGCTTCTGTAAGGACGGTGAGCGACCTCCTCATCGACCTCAGGCCCCCGGTCATGTAGGCCGATAGTCTTAGGCGAAGACCGATAGTCTTAGGAAATCGGGTGGGAGAGTTCTCTCCCGCCACCTCCCCGGCGCCGCCTCTTTCACGAGCATGTCCTGCTCGCAGAAAGAGGCAGCGCAGTCCCAATTACTCCCGCAGGAGATCATGGTCTCCAGCGAGAGAGTGTCCACGTCCAGAACATCCACGAGGGCCTGGCGCTATTGCGCCCACGCCTTGCACTCCACCAATATGTGGAGCGCTGTGTCCTCGCTGCGCTACTCGCAGTGCTGGCACTCGGCCGTCTTTTGCTAACTTTAATACCAATGAAAGGCAATCTCGACATCTCTGTTTGTTTGTTTAGTAATTCATCAACAATTTTGATCATATATGAATTCAATAACAAAATAATACTTTTACTTTTACATGCAGCGATGTGGTATTCACAATTTTGATCATATATGAATTCAATAACAAAATAATACTTTTACTTTTACATGCAGCGATGTGGTATTCACAATAAATCAGTATTTATTGTGAATACCACATCGCTGCATAATATACACGCTGACAGAGGGTTTCAAATTGCTATAATTCGAAATAGAAACGATTTTTGCATTGCTAGGTTCTGGCGAAGAGTCTTTTCACTGCATGCGAGTGGCACCTGGGCCCGTGTTATTTAAGATCGAAAGGAGAGGGTGGAGTTAAGTTGAAGAACTCTTTACCTCACCTTGGTAGATTCGGTTTATTAAATGAATTTAAGTCTTACGGACAGTGAAAGTGGCCCCCAATCGCTAGATGGGCCACGGCTTTCCATCAGTGGCGACATCAATATGGCAAGCTTAATATAACATTTTTCTACACTGCACCAGTGATTCAAGGCTTTCAGTTACCTCAGGAACTGTCCTGAGGTAACTGAAAGCCTCGAATCACTGGTGCAGTGTAGAATAATGTTTTTTTTTTAATATATTAAGCTTGCCATATTAACGTCGCCACTGATGGAAAGCCGTGGCCCATCTATCGATTGGGGGCCACTTTCACTGTCCGTAAGACTTAAATTCATTTAATAAACCGAATCTACCAAGGTGAGGTAAAGAGTTCTTCAACTTAACTCTACCCTCTCCTTTCGATCTTAAATAACACGGGCCCAGGTGCCACTCGCATGCAGTGAAAAGACTCTTCGCCAGAACCTAGCAATGCAAAAATCGTTTCTATTTCGAATTATAGCAATTTGAAACCCTCTGTCAGCGTGTATCTTCTCTTAAATCGCCAGGTTTTTAAGCAAAGCATGAAAATATCACAACACCTAATGTTGTATTGCGCCTACAACATTATGTACCTATGACTTTCCTCACGTTAAAAAAATCCATCTAGCGCATAGCTCCCCGGGTAAGTTGGAGGATGTCCTAAATTTGTCCCCACATTTTGGTTACGACTTATCCTAGAGGCTCGATAGAATACAGTTCAAACTTTGCTTATATCATAATTTCCACGCGAACGAAGTCGCGGGTAACAGCTAGTGTATTTAAATAAAGAAGATAAAAAGATTCTGCGGGCCGCAACATTAGACGCCGTGGGCCGCACGCGGCCCGCGGGCACTGCTTTGGACAGCCCTTCTGTAAACGATCACTGCAGTAAGCAACTTTCACTGTGGCCGGTCCATGGACGGGTGACCATCCATGTGATCACTTTGTGACATTTATTTGAGCGTTTCCGTGCTTCGGAAGGCACGTTAAGCCGTTGGTCCCGGTTGCCAGTAAAATGGCAGTCGTTAAGCCAAGTTGAAGGCTTTATTTCAACAGCAGGCAGTCACAACCTGCGCCTGTCCAAACACGGCAATACGGCTCACAACGTATTACGTGGGACAAATTATAAAAAGGTGAAATGTGGGTATATAATATGCCTCTGCCTACCCCTTCGGGGATAAAAGCGTGATGATGAACCTAATTTCGTAAGTCAAACAACCATTAGGTATTTTGAACTTAGGTTATTTAACTTTAGGTATTATAATTTAAGGTATTCAAATACTTAGGCATTTTAAACATACGGTATTTTTAAATTTAGGTCAACCCACCATTAGGTATTTAGATTTTAGGTATTTTGAACTTAGGTTATTTAACTTTAGGTATTATAATTTTAGGTATTCAAATACGTACCCTGAATGACCACTTTGTGACATTTAATTGCGAGCGTTTCCGTGTTTAAAAAGGCACGTTATGACGTTCTTTCCATTTGCCAGTAAAATAGCAGTCTTTAAACCTAAGTGAAGGAGTTTCAGGCTTGAAAATTTTTTAGCAGCGGACAGTCACAAACTGCGCCTGTACATTTTAATACGGCAATGCGGCTCACCACCTAGGTATTATGTGGGACAAAAAATATGGTATACCTCTAGGTGTGCCTTTGTCCCTTTGGGGATAAAGTGATGATTTATGTATGTATGTAGGTATCGATGGTAGCGATGTTGTTCTATTTGCTGATGATACATCACTTATTTTTAAAGTTGATCGCAATCCAAGTACTTTTGACAACGTAAATAGTGCACTAGCCCAAGTTGTAGATTGGTTCACAACCAATAATTTGCTATTGAACGCTAAAAAGACAAAATGTATTAGATTTACCATGCCCAATGTCAAAAATTATGAAACAAATATAACATTGAACAGTGACACCCTTCATCTTGTAGAATCAACCGTATTCTTGGGGATCACTTTAGATAGTAAATTACAGTGGACTGCCCAAATATCGTGTCTAGCAGCAAAACTCAGTTCGGCGGCTTTTGCCGTTACCAAGATCAGACAGCTCACTGATGTCCAAACAGCCAGGCTGGTTTATTTTAGTTATTTTCATAGCGTCATGTCTTACGGCATTTTGCTGTGGGGCAAGGCAGCAGATATACAAATAATTTTTGTACTTCAGAAAAGAGCTATACGTGCAATTTATAAATTAAATGCTCGAGAATCGCTTAAAGAGAAGTTTAAAGAAATAGGAATTTTAACGGTTGCATCGCAATACATATTTGAGAACATCATGTCTGTTAAAAAGAACATACATCTATATCTTAGTGACGTACATTCAATAAATACTAGAAATAAGCATAAATTGATTGGAAAGGTTTTCCGATTACATAAGGTACACGACTCATTCGAAGGACTTGGTGTACCTACGCCTATTCAATAAAATTCCTTTAAATAATATGAACCTTCCTTTATATAGATTCAAAAGGGAAATCAAGACACATCTTATAAAAAGGGCATACTATACTATTGATGACTATTTTAATGATACAGAGACATGGACATGAGTTGCTTGCTCCTCACTTAATTAGGCGCGATTGTAAATGTCGCTTGTGTGACAAAATTGTTGATCTTTATTGCATGACAAACGAATGTACTAAGACTATTTGAAAAGAGTGGCCGTGAGTTTTCTTGCCAGGTTCTTCCTCACAGGCTCTACCTATTGCTTTGCGAATCTGGCAGTAAATGTAAATGTAGAAGCAAAAATTTTGACGTTCATAAGTGTTACTTTGTAACCTAAATGAATAAAGATATTTTCATTTTCATTTCATTTCATATCCGTTAATCCTACAGAAATTTAGTTACTATGTGAAACAGCCGTAGCGCAGGCATGATGTTGCTTCAAACCGTGTTGTCATAATGTCATGTACGAAAGGTACGATATACTTCCGATGCGTGGCTTTTATAAAATTTAGAGCACGCCGTCTCCGTACATTTTGAAAAGGCGCGCATTGCTCTGTGATTTTGTATGACACGCTCGAAGCGGCATGCGGCATCGTCCCCGCTGCGCCTGTCTCACACCGAATCCCGCTTCTGAGGGCCAAGTGCGAGTTTTTGCGTGAGCTTGTCGACATTCACGGCGCGCCAATTCGTATGGAATCGATACCCCGCCACCTAGCTGTAAACGCGGGAACTTGTCTCGATTCCATACAAATCGGCAATAACGCGCTCTAGCGATGGGTAATTCGAATAATTTTATTCGAATAATTCGAATAAGACTGTTGACACGTTGATTCGAATCGCTTTCGCCCGAAACCGAATCAATTCGTTAACTCGTGACGTACTCGCTAGTCGTATGGTGGCTTCTCACGGCGCGTGATATCACAAGTCGCGCCGCGCCAGGTCGAGCCTACGCGCCGTGTGAAGGGAATGGCTCGAGGGGACGCGGGCTGGCGCGAGCAGGCGCGTCCTATCCGATCGAAGTCGGTAACTTCAAAGGCGCGAGCTGGCGCGGCGCGAGCGCACTCGTGGTGACTCGTGCGCGCGCGGGGTGGCGCGTGGCGCGGGGTGTCGGTGAGGGAGCGATGCATCAGCCAATAAATCATTTCGTTTCGACAAGTGCAAGCGTCAGTAAGTAATTAGGTACTGTGATTATTTAATTATGGAGTGGACAAACGAAACTATTTCCGAATTCATTATATTATACGAAAGCGAATCAGCGTTATGGAATTCCAAAAGTTCTGAACACAAAAATAAAACATTACCTCAATCGGCTCTTATTAAACGATGTCATCCACCAACGTCTTTTTCTTTTCTTTTTCTTGTTAAGTAAAGAATATCCACTAAATAACACAAAAGCGGCAACAGCGGAGATTTCTTCTTCTTGCGACATGACGCGTTGCGTGTCTCAGACTGAAGTGTCGACCTCGCTGCGGCGGGACCAAGTGCGCCGCGCCGACGCGCGCCGTGAGAACGGGTAGCGCGGGCTCGCCTGTTTGCGCATGCTCGCGCGCACAAATCGGCTCGGCGCAGCGCGACTTGTGATATCACGCGCCGTGAGAAGCAAGCTTTAGCAGGTACAGCCGTACTACAGACAGGTAGGTGCTTTCGGTTGGAGCGCGGGCGGCGGGGAGCGGCGCTGCCGCTGTCGTGTCGACTCGGCTTGATTCAACATTCGTTGATTCGCTCTCTCGCTCTAATACGAATTCGAATATTGATCTAAGAATCACGATTGGTTGGATACATTATTTGATATTCGATTCGTTTTACGTACAGCAGTGATAGAATAGAATAGAATAGAATAAAACTTTATTTGCACACCAAGTTATACTTTACAGAAATAAATAATTGCAGATATTGTACAAAGGGCGGCCTTATCGCTAAATAGCAATTTCTGCCAGGCAACCTTGGGATGGACAGAGAAAGATATAGATTATAAGACAAATGGGTAGTTTAGGTGTAGAAATAATATGATACAAAACAATAAAACATACCAGTAGGTATGTAAATAAACAAAGAACTAAGTACATATAATAGATATATCTCACATATACACATACGAATATCCCTACATACAAAAATACATACATACAAATATACATACATACTAATATACATACAAACTAATATACATACATATAAATATACACTCATACAAATATACATACCTAAATGCATACATTTCAGTGTGGAAACAACATATCAAGCTTTGGAACATGCTACCGGGCTAAATAGTGTTCCTTCACCATGCGCTTAAAGGCAACCATAGACTGTGCCTTTTTAATCGTTATAGGCAGCGCATTCCACAATCGCACAGCCTGTACGGTGAAAGATTTATCATAAAAACCGGAAGAGTGAATAGGCATAGCCAATACCAAGGATTCCGACGACCTCAAGGATCTTGAATGTGTGTCATTAAGGAACATGAATCGTTCTTTGAGATAAGTTGGGGAACATGGATTGAATAGTATACTGTAAAGCATAGAGAGGATATGAGCATTCCGACGAAAACGAATTGGAAGCCACTCGAGCTGTTTGCGATACTCAGATACATGATCATATTTGCGTAATCCAAATATGAATCTTATGCAGAAGTTTTGAAGGCGCTCAAGTTTATCAAGTTGCTCCTCTGTGATATCGAGATAACTGACATCGGCATAATCTAGAATAGGGAGAAGGAGAGATTGAGCAAGCGTAATTTTAGTGGTAATTGGCAGAAAATTGCGTAGTCGACGCAAAGACCCTGCAGATGCGAACATTTTCCGGCTGACTTCTTGTAGTTGGGGACGCCAGGATAGCGTGCCATCAATCAAAATTCCCAGATTTTTAACTGTTGCGCTACTGGGTATTGCAATACCGTTAAACATTATGTCAGGCAGTTGAACCCCGTCCAATCGTGACACCATATTGGGACTGCCGATAACGGAAACTTGAGTCTTGGAGGGATTCACGCTAAGACCATATTGCTTGCTCCACTTACATATTCGCCGTAGATCCGAGTTAATTATGGATATAGCTTCAGTAATTTCATGGACCGGAGCTTGCATATAGATCTGTAGATCATCTGCATAAAGGTGGTAGGATGATAGTAAAGATTTAGAGATGGAATTTATGAAAATTGAGAATAATAAAGGAGATAGAACGCCACCCTGTGGTACTCCCGCAGTCGTGTCGCACCAAGAAGAAAAAGTTTCTTCAATGCGTACACGCTGACGTCGCCCGAACAGGTAACTGTGAAACCAATCAATAACTGTTGGAGATATGTTAATCGAGCGCAGTATGCCAAGCAGGATCTGGAAATCCACTGTATTAAAAGCATTGCTGAAATCGAGTAAGGATAGTACAGTAAGATTTCCGTTCTCCATGCCCAGCCTAATATCGTCAGTAATACTGACCAACGCACTAGTCGTGCTATATCCCGGACGAAATCCTGATTGGTACGGGTTAAGGAGAAGGTTTCTGTTAAGAAATGTACTAAGTTGGATATGAACAAGCCTTTCTAGGACTTTTGAGAGAAAAGGTAAAATGGAGATGGGACGATACTCGGCAAAGGATGCAGGATTAGGCTTTTTGGGAATGGGGACAATTTGTGCCTCTTTCCACGTTGTCGGAAATACACTGTAGTTTAAGGAGTGGTTAAAGAGATGACACAAAATAGGAAGAATTTCATCCAGAATAGGCACGACCATGTTTCGACTTATGCAGTCTGTACCCACTGCGTTGGAACTAAGCGATATTATGCACCTCTTAACATCACAAGCAGTTAATTGTTCAAAAAGAAACGGTGGAAAGGAAGGAGTTGGAAGCGATGAAAGATACTGTAAAGTACTTGCTTTATTAGATGGATCATAATTTGAAGACGAACAGAAATGTTGATTTAATGAATCAATATCCAAAATTTTCTGAAGGACTTGTGGTTTTGGCTTTCCAACCCCTATTGTTTTTAGAAATTTCCAGATCTTCGCAGGGTCCCCGTTCTGGACCGAATTATGGATATGTTGGCGTTGCGCTTTCCTACACACCTTGCCGCAGAGGTTCCTCAAAGCTATATACTTTTCACGGTTCTCGCATGTAGCCCTACGCTTAAACCTACACTTGGCAGCAGCTTTTTTTGCAATGAGGGATTTGATTTCCGCTGTAAGCCAAGGTGCCGGCAAGTATCGCACTTTTACGGCCCTGACTGGAGCATGTACGTCGTATAGGTCTATTAATTTGTGTGTGAAAATGCTGACTTTCTCGTCAGTACAGTCCGTAGCTAATAGAGAACCCCAGTCCAAATTTGATGCATCCTCACGTAGCCTATGAAGGTCCATACCACCAAAATTACGCTGCATAAGGATTTTGGGTTTGGATTTAGGAGGACGAAGGTTATAAGAAAGATAGATTAGGTCATGGTACGAAAATTCGTCAGCTGTGCATTGTCCATGCTTAACAACTAATTCAGTGGAAGAAACAAGGATGAGATCAATGAGCGATGGAGCACAATTTGGAAAGTGATGAGTGACATTTAGAGGCAGGATAGACAAGTTACAAGAGTTTACAATGTTAGTGAAAGTAGAGGCGCGAGCACGCGAGCGAGGATCTTGTTTTTGAAGACAAGTATTAAAGTCACCCAAAACAATTGTATGGTTGAATGATGGTGAAAGACGTTCCATTATGTCTTCAAAGGAAGAAAAGAAATTAATTGCAGATGAAGAGGAATAATACACACCAAGCAGAACCTTGGTATGCCAAAGCTCCAACTCGATGAATATTGATTCCCCAGCATCTGCAGGCGGTGGCTGAGGAGACATTTCCAAAATATTAAAGGTAATATTGTCTCGCAAATAAATTGCAACACCACCACCTGTAGTGGAAGTGTAACGATCATTACGTATAAGGTTAAAGTGAGGTAAAGTGTAAGATGAAGAAGGTAGACAGGGGTTTAACCACGTTTCCGAAACCAGAATAGCGTGGATATTTCTACAATCAAAAGTAGTCAGCATCTCTGGGAAATGGGCGTGAATACTCTGTGCATTGATATGGACTACATTAAAATTCTTGGGTACATCGGAAAACTGGGACTCAATAAATTGAGGCAGAGTGTATTGGCTCTGAAAGCTATCATTTATGCTGTTCGCTGTAGTGTAACTCACGTCATCATCGCTGAATTCATATGCATCTAACATAATAAATATAGATATTTATAAAAATACAAAAATAATAAAATATATACAATAAAATTATAAAAAAATAATATTACAATGAAATTTACCAAAAAAGAATGAGAATAATTTTGCACTGTAAGTTTTCTGTCCACCCGCTATTTGTGTTAAAACTAAAATAAAATAATATTTACAAAACAGTTAAAGAAAAATAGATTTAAAATATTTTTGCACTCGCTGCACTTTTTTAGGCTGCATGGGTTAAAGGCCATTCGCACTCGACAGATGAACGTAAAAAAAAATTGACTGAATGAACTTATCTGTCAACTCTGTCAAGTCAAGTATTATCTATTATGTTTTCATAAAACAGCATTGACTTGAAGAAAGCTATTGTGTTTATGCCATTTACTAAGTGTCTATGATTAAAAACTTACCCGTTTCTCTATGGTTTATATACCTGTCTCGCTCTCGCCAGCGTGTGCCGTCTCCTTCAAACGGCACTCTTGTTTTGACAGTGTCAGGTTGACAGCTCAAATTTCATAGCGTTGTGATTTTTGCCGCGCAAAGAATCAAAAATTTTCCCTAAGTGTAGAAAATTGGAAAAACCATTGAAATATAGTTTTTCTAGTGTGAAAATATCAAACAGCGTAAATAAAAAGCGTTTCAGTAGTTAAAAAGCGTTTTGGACGTGTTTTGTACTAAGTCCGAAATAAACGACGCAGGCCGGGTACGTTCCGGAGGTGATCAGTGAGAATTTCAAATAAGTTCATTATCCTCGGAGGATGAATATGACTTAGCATCACCTCCTCCAAACAGTAGAAGTAATTAAGCTGTACCCAAGTAAGTACAATCCAGTTATTACAAGTTCATACGATTTACATTACGACCGTGAATGTTTTTCATGTTTTGTTAGATCAAGTGATACCTACTGATTTTTTCCCAATTATTATCGCGTTAACCTAACCTGCAGACTGGTACTCATACTTCTGCACATCTTGAAACCAATTCATCGACATCTTGTTGAGACATCCGTCCACATCTTCTCGTAATTTATCTTTGGGCGAGCACAAAGTTTGATCAAAGACTGATTTAAATTACAAGAGTTATTACAATTAGATGAAACTGATTCAGCCTCTTGAAAAGTTATTTTATACAAGAAGGCCTTTCCGACAGACCTTGCGAGTCCAGAGGTTCTAGGCCTCAAACAAAATAAAGAAGTTTGCAATGATAACAAGATTATATAGATAATACAGAGACTCATATTTAAAAATGAGGTGGTATTCAAAGTTTTAGTAATTGGTTAGACATCTAAGAACAAGACTATCTAAATATTGACTCATTGTTATGACTGAACTTTTAGTTCAGACTTACAGTTTCAGAAAAATCCTGAAACTGCAGTAACTATTTCACTTGAATGAATTCTTACACTTACCAACTATTTGTGAAAACAAGGTTGAGTGTAGTAAAGTGTGACTTTTAATAGCCCACAATTAAAAACAATTCGGTTTTTGAAACAAATTTACAACTCGCATAACTTCAATATCAAACCATAAATTTTTGAGGTTGTCTCATGTCTCAAAAAATTGTGCTCACCTACACGCCAAGGTGCTAGCTATTACATATTGAAGTTAAATATTGGAGCTACATACAGCAAATTTACCATAAAAATATATTAATGGAAACACCTCGGAGGTGTTATGATTATAATACTTACATCTATTGTGAACAGCTTAAAGCAATCAAATATTCTTTGTCAAATGTTTTTAGTAAAGAAGTCATATGAGAGACTAGGTACAATCTAGGACGGGCAGTAAAGCCTTTTCTAGTTGATATTTCAGACTAATTGCAACTAAAGAATTGATTGGCTTGTGGAAATAGATGCTCATTATGCTTGTATTCACTTGACAATTATTGCACAGGAGTTTCACAAATATGTGGTATCACAACCTCCCTTTGACCAACGTTCAACTCTAAAAGATGTTTTTTAAATTCAAATTGGTGAAATTGGATCGCGGAGATCCTAAGTACCCAAGGATTTTTGAATTGTTTATCATAATATAACATGATGAGCCTTTCAGGAAGCGGAGACAATAAAATTGTGAGTAGGGGGTTGGCACATAGTTTATCAGAAATCTGTGTTAGAAATTTCTCAGGAAATAGAACATCCCAGTACAAAATTGAGTCGGACTTAAAAAGAAAAGATAGTTATTGAGAATTGAGTATGTAATTGAGTTGCATTTGTTTATAATGAAAAAAAAAAAAAAAAAAAAAAAAAAAATGCCGAGCGGACGGTGCCTTTTCTGTCTGATTTCCCCAGAGAGTTTGTTTAGTTCACTGAACTTGGCAAACTGCTTGTCTTTATTGCCCTCAATTGCAATAATTTCTTGGAAAAGTTCAAACAGAACAAGCCGCACTTAAAGAGAAGGCTATCTCTCTTACAAAGGTCATTGTGGTTGGTAACTAGACATTGTATGGTACTGTTCTGTACATTTAACAGCAGATGCAGCGGATGCAGGCTGAGGTGCCCACTTAAATGACACATCTGTCAAAATAATGGGCTTAATAGTGTATGCAACCATAAACCGTCAGCGGATGACAGTGTCACACATTTTCTTTTAACAGCAGATGCAGCGGATGCAGTATGAGGTGCCCTGTTAAATGACACATCTGTCAGATAATGTGCTTACCAGTCCAGTGTAGACAACCATAAACAGTCAGCGGATGACAGCGTCACACATTTTCTTTAACATCAGATGCAGCAGATGCAGGCTGAGGTGCCCAGTTAAAGACACATCTGTCAAGGTAATGGGCTTAATAGTGTATGCAACCATAAACAGTCAGCGAATGACAGTGTCACACACTTTCTTTTAACATAAGATGCAGCAGATGCAGGCTGAGGTGCCCAGTTAAATGACACATCTGTCAAGGTAATGGGCTTAACAGTGTAGATAAACAGCGAATGACTTCAAAGGATGCACACATACTCCATACAGATAGACAATAAAACCCTTGTTAAATGAGGGAGAAAGTCCCTTGCACTGCTGAAACCCAGCTTCCGAAGCTCACAGGGCAACTGCAAATAGCTCTGTCACTTATCTCCCGGAGAGGCTAAACGGAAATAGTGAAGTTTAAAGAGGTTGCAGAATACTACAGTGGCAATTTCTTCCCCAGGCCGCGGAGGCTATGTATGATACGTGGGGCGTCCCAGATACGATTTGTTCGCATCAAATGAGTTGGCTGTTGTACAAGAATATGCAACTCTATCCTCTTTTTTGTTTTTTGACATTTTCAGTTGTCATTCGGATTTTCAGTTGGGCTGGGCATTCCACCCACCCAACGTTGTACAAGAGTTTGTAATTCTAGACTACATTTTCAGCCATCATTGGGACTTAGTTGGGCTGAGCATTCCACCCACTCAACTTAATACTGACAGTGTTAACTCTCCTAAATCATGCGAAAGGAACATATGTTAGTTCCTAATAGCATCAGAGTGGAACTTTAATTTGGGCTGGGAAATCCATCTACCCAAATTAATAATAAGAGTGTTAGCTCTCCTATATCATGTAAAAGGGACATAGTTCCTATAAACATCAGAGTCAGAATAGAGCTCTTTACTGCCGGATTTGCAGACCAGAGTCCGAGCAGAACTGATCCCAATGAATGATCTGCGGAAGGTCTTAATAGATCAGGATACAGGCACATACCCTCCCTAATTCGACAAGGAAGGGAGGGGGGGGGGGGGGTTGACAATAAATACACAAATTGGTCTGTTTTAGAACAAGTTTGCTAGTAGGCAGTTGGTGACAGTCAACTTTTGCAACTTTCAACTTTTGCATGTTCTCCAATAGAAAATTACCTAGGGTGGTGTCAGACCAATCAGGTTATCCTGAAGTTGCCTGTTTGTCAACAAATGGCTCTTTCCTTTGCAATATTATTTATAGAAGGTAAGTTGACATGATATATCTTACCAACTTGTGTAAAGTTGGCTATCTCAACATATTGTGCTAAAACGGATTTAGACATTTCAAAGAAAATTATCATTAAGAGCAATCACTCTGGCTAGACCTGAAACAACAGAACTCCCAGTAGGGGAATGTAGCTGTCAGTTAACTGGCTAAGAATTTCATCTTATTCTTTGAAATTGTCAGGAGGATAACATCAATTACTATGTTAGTCTCAGATCGCAGATTTCAGGTCAAGGATATAATGAAATCATATTGCAGCCTAAGTTCGGGTCAAATACTGATTCAAGTACCCATTGGCAATCTGGCTGGTTGCTTTATCAACAATCTGACCATTATATTTGTCCAGTTAGACAAATTAAGACTATAATGAAAAAGTTAGTGAATCATTTTCTATTTATTGAATTCTGTATTAATCATGGTACTTGCCATGAATGAAAAGTCCACATTTTTTATTTATTAACATATTTTAATTTTTTATTTATAACTAAGCAGGTAGACTTCAACCAGTCTCAAGAAAAATAGTTGCAGGTTGTATTTTTAGAGAGGCTAACATTAAAGCCCCAACAGTTACAATGTCAATGCTAATTTATTGCAAGCAATATTTGGTTATTTGATTTAGTGTGTACTTATAGAGACGTAGTCCCGCCTTTGACCCTGGAGAGGTAGGCAGAGATACACAAATAGTAAATTGTAACCTACATTTCATTAATTAATGCAGTTTCCTTCTCTTTTAACAACACAGATAGTGTTGTTTTGAGTCAAATATCTTCACAACTTTATTATTGACACACATAAGTATTTACATACTTTATGTTTTTATTTTTAATAATTTAAACTTAAAAGTTAATTCGAAGAATTAAGTTTAACTAAATTTAGTTTATTATTGGGTTATTTTCAATAATAATTATGATTTTAAATAGACAATCTTTAAAATACTATTTTAAATTGACATATTACCTACTAATCATCATAGCGTTTGTGCTCTCTACCAGCAGATACCAAACAGGTCTTCAAGTCAATGCTGTTTTATGAAAACATAATATAACTGTTTTGCATTTAAACAAAACAGGTATTATGTATGAAATAAAACAGCATTGAAGCAATGCTCTTGCTGGTAATCTTTGAAGACACTATGAAATTTGAGCTGTCAACCTGACACTGTCAAAACAAGAGTGCCGTTTGAAGGAGACGGCACACGCTGGCGAGAGCGAGACAGGTATATAAACCATAGAGAAACGGGTAAGTTTTTAATCATAGACACTTAGTAAATGGCATAAACACAATAGCTTTCTTCAAGTCAATGCTGTTTTATTTCATACATAATACCTGTTTTGTTTAAATGCAAAACAGTTATATTATTATTGTCATAAAATGTGTACACATTGACATCACACAAGTTTTCAAGTTAAAAGAAAAGTGAAAGTTTTATCTGAACCAGAACCGCAAGTATCATATATAACCAAACAAATTGAATGCAGTGTTCCGCTAATCACAATAAATTGACATCATACAATAAATTAATAGAAACGGCCAGATATATGTGAACAATATGTGAATATTTAACAAGAGAATGCATTGAGTGCAAGATATCTAAGGAGTAATGCTACGAGAATAATAATATAATGAGTGATACTTCAGACCGGATTATTTCTTGTTGGGGGCTCGCCTGGACTTCGTCACAACCTTCGCTGTGGGTACGACCCTCTGTACGTCCCACTCTATCCGATTGAGCTCACTCAGAGAAGCCACACGATGCCGTGTACCATCAGGGCTCAGTACGAAGACATGGCCTCCCCGGGTCCAGCACTTGGACACACCAACCCGTTCACGTGCAGCCATGAAAGTTATGTGTCTGGTGCGGGTCAGGAACTCCGAAAGTGTAACTCCAGTGCCTTTTAACTTGGTTTTAGTGAACCACACCTTATCACGGACTGCTAACTCCACGAACTTTATTAAAATGGGTCTTGGCTAGTTTGTACTCGTAGAGCGCCCCATCCTTTGGCAACGTTTTATGTCACTAACACCTACATCTGACAATTTCAAGTGGCTGGTAAAAACTTTGATCACAGCCTGTGACGTCTGTTCAGACTGCTCTTCAGGAATGCCGTGTATCAACAATATTTTACGACGACTCCGCATCTCAACATTATCCATCTCACGTGCTAAAAACTCCATTTGAGTACGAAATGCTGATATTGTACTCAGCACAAAGGTCTTGAACTTGGCAAAGTCCGAAGTCAGACTTACCAGATTAGGTGAGTTTGGGACTCTATTGCTACGCTGGAGTTCAGACTCGAATTCTGTCAGCCGATCCTCAATCCCACTCATAGTTGCAGCAAAAGAATCCTTCATTGCCTCCATCTCAGTGTTCGAAAATAAAACTGTGAATATCTTGAGAAGTTGGTGATATTGATAGGAGATAACACACAGCAGGTGAGTGTGTTATATTAGCATTAGATTGTACTTGAAACTAATTATTCAAAATCAAATAACTAATATTAAATTAATTAAATTCACAAGAGCTCTAAAAAATGTTGTTGTTGTAGCAACTACCCACTTTTTTTTTTTTGCCAACTTGCAGTGATGCCAACTTAGGGGGTTTCTCCCTAAATTTAGGGTTAAATACCTTTATTTAGGGGTATTTTTAGGAGTTATATATTCTAAATAGGAGTGCCAGCTCTTGAAAATTTTCATAAAATAGGGAAAAATAGGAAATAAGTTTTGATTTTGCTGTACGTACAATTAAAGAAGTATTGTCAATGTCTACGTGTTTAAAAGCCAATACCTATAAGTCCCTCTTTCCTTAATCAATACCTACCACAATGTTTTAACTTTAAATCACGAGTCATTCGTAATGTCTGCCGCCAAAATAAAACCTCACACGAATAATAATGTAAACGAGTAACAAGTTATAACTCGCTAACTCTGCCTGTCATGCGGAAGACTCGACATGCGAGTACGAATACGAATAATTTGACTCGCTTTCGCAAATTCGTCGCGCGATTTGATGACACTGACGCGACGCGGCGACACGTGACAATCCGAATCAATTCGAATTGCAATTCGAATTAAGAGTAATTTATAATCGATTGATTCGAATTGAAAAAAATACGATTCGTCACATCGCTAGCGCTCACCCGGGCGCTCGCCCGAAGTCGCACACAACTTGCCCGTCTGTAAAATTATAGTCAAAACTGTCAACCACAGAATACCTACATTTGTGAGAGACTGACAACTTTCGGGGCCTCTATCAATAGCGTTGTGGACTGTGAGTGAGTGTGCACTCATTGCTAGATGTCGCCACGCCAAGAAATTTGAGGCGGGCGGGGTCATTTTGGCTAGTTAGAGCGTTTGCCACACTAGATACGTTCTGCCGTTTGCAGTCCGGTTATATGGAACGCAGACTGCAATGCGATAAACAACATTGCCATGGTCAGCGATTCGGAAAGCGAAACGGGTCAGCTGATACATGGATTTCTGTATACCACAGATTAAATAAAAATTCTACTTAGTACCTACTCTGAGAAGAGTAGTCCTCGCGAGTATGTACCCGGGAAAAAAAGCCTTTGAGAAATCATATTCCTTTATGTTTCAGCCAAAAATCATCTACATCCGTTCATTACTAACGCGACAACAATCTTCACCCTATTTTTCTCCCCCATTTCCCCGCCTATCAAAAAAAGCTCTCGACTAAAGTTGTACCTAAGTATTTTAAATTAATGAACACGTGTGCCAAGGTCGTTGAAAATCGGTTAAGAAATGAGTCCTCTAGACCGAAATTGACATACACACAGACATATGGACGATAGCAACATCGTATATACTTTCGAAGTGAAGATTCTCGCTCGCTTCGCTCGCTCGGTAATTAAACTTAAAGTTACATTTTTATTTTAGGTGTTCTTTACCTACATTTCAAATAAGTTTTCATTAAAAAGTGATTTAGCATAGCAGATTTGGCGTTGGCCTAGCTGGCAACATTAAATATAGTGATGGGATGGAATCGGGCTTTTTTGGCGGGATTTGGAAGGAATCGTATCGCATCGTTTTATAAATTTGCAAAATTAGTGTTTTTTCGAGTGCTTTGTGTGTAATAATGGTGGATTCTTAAACATAAACGTTCGACAACGTGCACTAGTGTTGGGAAGTGATAAAACGCAGTGAATCGCAACTTTGCAGTTTCTGACAAAAAATCCAAAGAAACTTTCAGAAATTTATCCACCGCTTTTCTGAAGGAAGACTGACTTTCACTTAGGGCTGTACTTGACTTTGACTGGACTTAGAGGACGAGGACTGTGACTTATTTAAGCAAAATGAAGATATAACTTTAAATAATAATAAATAAAGACATGGCTTAAAGGTCTTGCAACCAAGCCATAACTATTAAAAAAAAAAAAAAAAATGGGATGGAATCGTAATAATTATTTAAGCAGTCGTGTCACTCGAGTTAATTCTTTACGACAAATATAATCTCGGTTGAAATCTACCAACAAGTATTATTTTGTCTGAGGTTATGTTATAGATTTTAACTCTGGCTTTATATATTTTTTGCTTACATAATAAAGTAAAAGTTGCATGAAGGGCGCTTAAAAATATATTTTTTATAAACTATAGTTAGTACTGTTATTTCATTAAAAATCGTATAATAAAATTGGGACATTGTGATGTTGGACGAATTTCGCAGTAATCGTAAAACACCTTATCAAATTCATAATCTCTCTTCAAACTATTATCCGATCCCAGTAAGTAACTTTTCAGTAGTAGGTATCTAAATATTTTTCTTTAATTTATTCGAAACTAAAACTACCGATCCGATAACAATAAATAACGATTTTATTAAATTCAAAATGAAATGGGCAGGGCTTTTGCTAAAAAAAATAAACCTTTTACTCGGAACCAAATATTGATTTGGAAAATTTCGCTCAGGATTTGGCCTGCATTAAAATCTGCAATAATAAATCGTCATGAGAAGGTTCAATAAAATGGCAAAGCAATATTTTATAATAGACCTTTCATAACAAATTCTAACTTCATAGTTGGACATGTCTACTCAAACTCGAGTAATGGGCTTGCGACACGGTCAAACTCCACTTGACAAGTCTCTTCAATATGATGTGTACATACATGTTGACCATGAAGCTATAGGTAAACATGGAGGCCACACTTCGAACAACCGCTTGAGTCAAATACCTACGTATCTCTATCTCACTCTCTGTGGGCTAACCTTCTCTTTCTAGGGAATTGTGCAGTGCTGCTATCTTCTTATTAGTATCTCCTAGAAAATAATAGAAATAGACCATACTAACCAAAAATGCAAGTAAAATAATTTATAAATAGCTCTATAGTTCGACTACGATTATTTAATGCGTAAATTGAAATATTTTATACCATATTAAGCATGATTGGGTTGTCGAAGCAGTGAATTACATTCCCATTTTCTAAGGATTCTGTAATGTGGCAACATTGGTACTACATGTCAACTGTCAAAGTGTCAACGAACAATAGAATGGCGGTTGACTTCATTGTTTTCACACAATAGGAAACGTTGTGAAGTAGTGTGACTATATTGAGGATTTATCTGGGACTTCCTGTGTATTATTAGAAGAAACACGAATGTCATTATTAGAGTAAATAAAATAAGTTAAGTATTGTTATCGTATGTTAATGATGAATAATTGTTTTAGGTTTCCTATTAGAAATAGTATTCAGCGAGAAATATGGTTATCCATTGTACCATTAAAAATTAAGTTAAGATATCTATACTAATATTATAAAGAGGAAAGATTTGTTTCTTTGTTTGTTTGTTTGTTTGTTTGTTTGTAACGAATAGGCTCCGTTTCTACAGCTGCCGCCGCCGGTGAATGGACGGTACGAGCCAAGTGACTGGCGGCGAAAGTGCTGATGCATGTTGCGTCCCACACTAAGCACTTGCCGTTCTTCCATGGCACAAGGGTCAGACCGTCCGGTCTCTTGCCGTCTGCGCGGGACAAACCTGGTGGTTCAAGGATACAGGGGACCTCAGCCGACCCAGAGCCCGCTAACTAATTAAGAGCGTGGTTACGCGGATGCCTACCGGTGCAGCGACAACTCAAAGCATGATGACCATCGCTCTCCACCATGGCACTGCAGATGCATTCTTGAGGTTCACACACCTTGCAGCCTAAGCGGAGAGCCACACGATCAAATTATTTAAAATCTTATCCCAATGACTTTAGCACCAACATTTCTTTATTTTGCATGAAGAGACATCGGCAGACTGTGAACTACCACGAGCTGCCGCGGCAGACTGCGAGCTACCACAAGCTGCAGCGGCAGCTTACGTCACAGCCTGCCACGGAAAGCCGCAGCGCGCGAGACGTACAGTTGATTAACCTAGAAAAATAACCCACTTGGATGAATAGCTTCGTTATTCGCAATGTACCTATGCAATCTGCAGAGAATACTACCTATCAGTCTTCGTAAAAAACAGAGAAAATAGTTAATCTCGCCTTTGTACATCTAATTTATATAATAAATTTTCACCACCTATTCCGTGGGACCAATTCTTAAAAAGGTGAAATGATAATATACCTCTGCCTACCCCTTCGGGGATAAAGGCTTGACCTTATGTATGTATGTATTGTACATCTAATTGTATTATGAATATATATTGTCTTTATTGTGTACAATAAAGAATATATAGAAAATGAAGTATCCTGGCAGAAAAAAAAATAGGGCTACCCTACTTAGAAGGAGACGTAGAGCCCACACAGAGCAAGACAGTAATATACAGACTACGCTTCAAGTAGGTATTCGAAGTGTGGCCTCCATGTTTATCTATAGCTTCATGATGTTGACGCACATAACCATGCCATGCAAAGAAATCACACACACTGAAGACTGAAGCAACTTTCATACATATAGTCCGTTCACAGTTTATTTACCTCTTATTTATACTGTTGATTGACGGCACTTGGTGGAACTTGCTGCACATATTGAAAACGACACTTGTACTATTCCACAATATTTATTATTATAAACCTGACCGGTTTCGCTTTACAGCATGAATTTAGGAAACTGAATTACATATCATGAATATGTACCGAAAGTGAAAGTTCTGAATTTCAGTGTCATTTTTTAATTACATTTTATGTAACCATAAATACATAAAATGAAATTTAAGGAGAATCTTTTAGTAACAGAACTACGTCTTTAGTAATGTTAATTATACTGACTAATGGATATTTACATAAAAAAAACTCTCAGGCTTAACGGTTCCATCTTATAATCTCCCCTAATGCGGTAAAATGTCTGAAGCTGGCACTCATGGGGGGACTTTACTGCAATACCAACTTACAGAAAACGATCTGTCAGAGGTAAATAAACTGTGAACGGACATACCAGACTTTTCAAGCACCGTTTGATCGTGTCGGGAGCCCATAATCGCCACTCACTCTGTCCTGTGTCACTCACTCATACTCATCACTCACTAATACTCACTATGCATGTTGTGCATGGCCATGTGCATCACTAGTCTGTCACGTCTATCTATTTCTATTGAGAAAATCGTTTGTTTGATTGAGTTTGCCGACTTTGCAGTTCGCATTATTTTTTATTGATTGAGTGTACATTTTATTTGTTTCTGATTTATTGTGTGAACTGGTGAACAGTAACGACAAAAATGGAGCCTAAATACTCCATTTGCTTTTTTATAGCATTATGCTTATCCGCTTTTGGTGAGTAATCGATAAATAAGTAAAACTAGAAGTTATTGTTGACGAACAACGAACTGAAAGTTTTACGTATTTAAACTTTTTTAACTGAAATCATATATTGTTGAATCTATTAACCGTTGTTTAAATACTACTTGACACACCCATTTATTGCGTTTTTAGGTCATTTCTTTGTCAAATTATTTTCGAAAACATACCTACAATGACACCGGCATTTTAAGGCGTATACGGTCAGTTTGAAGAAATCTTTTTGTTTTCATATTGTTTCTTTGTTGTTTTAAAGTCGTATGCGGAACATTTTTGTCATAGAACCACCTATAAAATCGATCAATTATCCTAAAAGAGATACAATACCTACGTATTTTAAATTATTCCAGTTGTTTTTATAATGAACATTGCATTTTTCGTGCTCGTTTTTATCTTTATACGAGTTATAAATGATAGTGCTTAAACCTAGCTATGTAAGTAATTTTAATTTCTATGGCCAATAGGTTTTTTTAATTTCATTAAGTAGTTTATACCTAGACTAGCGACCCGCCCCGGCTTCGCCCGGGTGCAATGCTGATACTGAATACACTAAGTACAGAAAAACTGTGAACTTTAAAGCATTGTGGATCCCAAACCCGCAGGGATATGCGGAATTTTTTTATGTTGTCGTATTAAAGACCATAGTTGCTTATCAATATATAAGGTGAGACCTTTATACTTTGATACTGAACTGAGAAATTGAACCAAATAAATTTTCCCCCGTACATTTTTTATTTTCATTATTTTTTAGGCATGAATGAGTAATTTTATGGAAAAGTTGTAGTACTCAATGTTAATTAGCACTATATTTTCTATCCAAAACAAATTTGACATCTTAGATCGTATGTCCACCTATTTTAAAATCCGGACCAGTGTGCGGCCGGCCGGTACGGCCGCAAACGCTACGTCCCGCAATTTTATATTTAAATTTACATTTAAATCATATGCTGTAAAGGGCCATATAGATCTATATTAAATAAACAATGTATTTAAGGTATTTATTTGGATAAGGATTAATGATGTGTTGGTTAAAGCCGCTTCGAAAATAAGCCATTATTTGTCGTAAAAAGTAAATGACTTAAAAATGTTATTGTGGGATATCCTTATGAGATAGAGATATGCCATCGCGGAGTTTTCTGTAGACCTTTACAATGTGTACAATACTTTGATAAATCTCGTAGGATTCAGCCTGCGTTTGCAATGTAAGTGGAAAAAAGGTAATTATTTACGACATCACATTAGAAATCTCAAAAATAACAGTATTTCTCCACCATTAAATGGATGTTATTATACATATAAACCTTCCTCTTTAATCACTCTATCCATTAAAAAAAACCGCATCAAAATCCGTTGCGAAGTTTTGAAGATTTAAATATACAAAGGGACATAGGGACAGAAAAAGCGACTTTGTTTTATACTATGTAGTGATAATGGTATACACTCATGAAATCTTTGATCGTAATGAATTACCTAGTTTAAACTTTCACACTGCTCCCACACAGTAGGTAATGATCCTAGAAATATCTGGTCATAACAAGTCTTATCTCTATTGTAGGTTTTCTAACTGAAATCATCTCTTGTTTCCTAAACCATCAACCAGGCTGCAGAAATAGACATAATGGGCAGCAAGACAGGTGGTCGGATTGTCCGCTCGGTATAGCCGGGGCCCCCACAAGAAAATAATAGAACTATCAACCAAATTTAACAACAATGTTGAGTCAACATACCCTAATCCCTGCGTTCTATTAAATTTGTACCTCCTAGTTTGACCGATCCTGGATACATCATATTGTTCAGGACAATTAGAAGTTGCAACAGCTCTTCAGAAGTTGCAGGACGATTCACTTAATGTTGTGTTTACGCAACAGTCATACATACATAGGTCAATTTCAATTTCATTTATTTCGTGAACATAGGTAAATAATGATGTTACAGCTATGATAGGTAGATACATGCTATGCTCTGCCACTTGGCATACAAAATACACGGTATATAGGTATACTATAGTCATACCTTTTCCCTCAAAGGGGTTTGCAGAGGCTTAGTATACACACTGCACTTCACCTTACAGTTTTATGTCCCATGTAATAGGCGGTGAGCCTCCGTGTTGAGATAAACAGGTGTAGGCTTTGAAAACTCACACTTAAAAATTTTACATGCCGCCCATAATGCCCTCAACTTTTGGCTTAACAATTGTCATTAAAATAACAATCAGCTTTCATTTCCAGTTTTCCTTCTCTACGCAATGGATCTTTTTGCCTAAGTGTACCCTTAGTCGCCTCTTACGATACCCCTGGGCGCCGATTCTCGACCACGCGACGTGTATGCGTGGACGCAAGTTTACGGGTGAAACGTCGTCCGTCTCATGTTTCGCCGTTCCTAAATATAAGACAGGTGACGCGTCACCCTCCGATTTCCATCCACGCATTCATGTCGTGTGAAGCGAGAATCGGTGCCCTGAGATGAATTTACGGTGGCAACATTTAACAGTCAATGATCATCTAATTCTTTTATATTCCAGTTAAAGCACAGCGGACTCCGACAATCTCGCACATAACCCAGGAACAAATCAGGGATATTGGCGGACAGGTTGACTTGGATTGCTCCGTTCATTATGCTTCTGACTTTCCCGTTATTTGGGTGAGTAAAGTAAAGATGTTTAAAAATATAACTATATCCGTCCTGGGACATCCTTCCAATGGCTTACCTGGGGCTTCCAACCATAGGCTGAAGGGCGTTACGTGAGGTTTTTTAGTCGATAGGAGTCCGTCATTCATAACATCCATGAGGATTTTCCCTCATGTTAAACAAAAAAGAACTATTTCCTAAATATTAAATGGCAGTCGCTTAACAGAAAATATGGAAGTTCAGCCACATCACAGTAGACTGGAAATTTGAACCCAACTGGGTTCATGGTGGTGGGATGATGATGACAATTTGTATGTGTGCACAGCTTGAAGGAATCCTAGAATATGATTATTTTGGCAGTTGTGATAATAAGAGGAAATGGAAGCACCTATGAGCTCAGTTCCGATAAAAGAGATCTTTTTCTATGCTACAGTCCTTCTATGGATTACTATACAGCATTTCCATGCTTCAGAAGTTCCCTTGCCCCGTAACATACAAATATAGACAAAGTTCTATAATTTGTTTCAAAACAAAGTTTTTTATTTATTTATTTTATTTCACATCACAAAATATTTTACAGTCTTTAAAAAGTGCTGCAGATGCAAAGCTCCTAATTTTTAAGTAATAAGAGTTAAATAAATATTTTCTAAAAGCCACTGTCATGGTCATGCATAATTATATGGTAAACATTTGGCAACTTTTTGACATAAGAACCATATATGATTTAAACATTATGAACAAAGAAACATTAAATTAAATGCGATAAGTGATAGGTACTTATTGTATACTTATGTGAGTGTACTAAGAATAGATAAAGAGACAACTGCGTACATTGACTTATAAACATTGGATAGCTGACCACAAAAATATTATTGTGACTTTAACACTATTTATGTAGGTCTATTCAACGACGTATTATTATTAGACACGTTATGCAAGAACATCACGGCTTTCAAAAACAGCAGATCTTTTTTACATTCAAAAAAAGAATTTCTATGAAATTATCTATGGGAGCATGTATGAAAAGTAAGGCAATTGCCTGACTTTTTTGTTGCCATTTTTCAGTGTTGATAACGTATCTATAGTTTTTATATCACTGGGTCTATTAGCAATTGCGAACATAATAAACTATGGAGAATAGAAATAATCTTGAAAATTTGCAGAGTATATCGGCTTTAACTCCCTGTATTTAAACAATCTTGTATGAATAAAATTTTTGTAAAAGTAAATAATATCATAATTGTCGCTCAAAATGAATATGATGGAAAAAATTAAAAGAAAACAACTTCAGAATTGGTCCATTCATTGGGTTGCTACGATGCCACATACAGACAGATACTACCCGTTCGCTCTAACTTTGCCGCTGGCGTAGAGGCGTATACCCGAATTGCTAATTAGACGAAGTAAATTGACAGTAGCTAATGTCACTTCGACATAGAAAATACGCAACATTGTATGAAGAACTGACATTAGTTGCTATCAATTTACTTCGTCTAATAAAAAATTCGACTTTAGTATGGAGCCGAGCGGCAAAGTTAGAGCGAACGAGCAGTACAGAGTAACTTAACCGGGTCAATCTTATAACATAATAGGCTCCCGACACGATCATGCCTTGCAATTGTCAATCACGTAAAATATGAATGGAAGTTGCTTCAGTGTGGGTGATTGCTTTGCATGTGTGTGTGCATCGACGTATACGTGCACATGAAATTCTACGTTATTGACAACTAGCTGATGCCCGCAGCTTTGCCCGCGTATAAGTTTGTTACCGTTCTCGCTTCCCATGGGAACTTATTCCCGGGATAAAAAGTAGCCTATGTGTTCTTGCAGACTACAATCTATACTTGTACCAAATTTCAGCCAGATACGTTAAGCCGTTAGAGCGTGAAAGAGTAACAAACATCCACACTCACAAACTTTCGCATATATAATACTAGCTGATGCCCGCAGCTTCGCCCGCGTAAAATTTGTTCCCGCGGGAAGTTATTCCCGGGATAAAAGGTAGCCTATGTGTTATTCCAGACTATAATGTATCTCTGTACCAAATTTCAGCCCGATCCGTTCAGCGGTTTGAGCGTGAAAGAGTAACAAACATCCACACTCACAAACTTTCGCATTTATAATATTAGTAAGATTAGTAAGATTGCCAATTGATCATGTCGGGACCCCTTAACACCCCTCGTTTTTCGTGGGTGTTTAGTAGAAATGGTGGGAAATACAGAGTGTTTGAGTAAAACTGCTCTTTAGGCGTAAAACAGACGACGGGGCGGGCCGGGCCGGTCAATTTCGCCGCGAACGATAGCGCTAAAGGAATCCTATACTACCAACGCACACGAAGGGCAAAAAGACCGCGCCGCCGCTGTCCGCCGGGCACTGGCGGCGCGGCATGTCCGTGGCTCGCCGCCATGAATCACACAAACCAGTTTGTATGAAGTAACGCAGACGGGGCGGCGCGGGGCGGCGCGGGCCGGCCAAGCTCAGTCCTCGCCGCACGTTTTCTAGTGATGGACGCCTTCGACGTCGAAAATTTATCGCCGATTTATAATACGGCATTAAAAGAATATCACGATGTAAATGAAAAGAGGAAGCTATGGAACCAAATATGCCAGGCAATATATACGCCTGCAGTATGGGATGAGTTGTCATCGAGTACCCAGTACTCCCTATTAGTCCATTGAAATGTTACAATTTAAGGACCGAATATTGCATTTGTTAGAGGACGCAATTTTATTTTTGGGACATGTGTGGGGGGTCAATAGAAGCTTAACCTCAAGTTTGTGGGGTTGCCACCCTTGTCCCCCGGCCGCAATCTTAAAAAGGGGTGAAAACACTTTTTCCTCAATATCTCGGAAACTATGAGTCTTACAAAAAAATTGTGAAAACTTAATTTGTAGCAAATTGTTTTGCCTACAAATATGTCAAACAAATTTTTGTCCTAAATTAAAAATTATAAACAAAAAATCAATACATATAATAAAATCGTAACAGGTCGCTGTCTGTACATGGAAGATAAATAAGAAAAAATATTATAGGGGGGCTTTATGAACGCAATAGAACCCAAAACAATGATTTTTAGAATTTTTGTCTGTTTGTCTGTATGTCTGTATGTCTGTATATCTGTTTGTCTGTACGGTTGTGCACGCTAATCTGAGTAACCGCTCAACCGATTGCAATGCGGTTTTTTTTATTGTGTTGAGGTTTGCTCCAGTTAACATTTAGCGTTTGTTTTATATAAATCGGTTTAGAAATAAAAGAGTTATAACACTTTTAAGAATCAGATATTTTGAAAATTTTAATTGTAGGGGTTTCTTTGAATGTGAGTGAACCTAAACTGGCGTGTTGGCTTAATCATAAAAGAGCTTAATGATTAAGACTATTTTTAAACAATTCAGTCCGCGCCGAAGGCGTGGACTGAATACTTTTAAAATAGACTTAATCATTAAGCTCTTTTATGATTTAGCAAACAGGGCAGTTACAGACGCTGCTTGATGACTCTGATGAAGAAATACCTTTCCTTTCATACACCTTATGTGACGTAAACGAAGTTGCGGGCTCAGCTAGTTGAAAATAAAATTATAAAAATTTTCTTTTTTGCTCTGTGGCATTTTTTTTTAAATTTCTCTTTAAAGATCATCTACAAGATTAGTCTGAGGTATTATTTTTGTAAAATGTATAAAAAAAGTTAAAGACCAAAAAAGAATTTTTTTATAAAAAAATTCAAAATTTTTTGTTAAGTTATATACACATTTGTAGGCAACACAATATGCTACAAATTATGCTTCTACAATTTTTGTTTAAGACTCATGGTTTCCGAAATGTTGCGAAAAAAGTGTTTTTTTCCCCACTCTTTTCAAGATGGCGGCCGGGGGACAAGGGTGGCGACCCCACAAACTTGAGGTTAAGCTTCTATTGACCCCCCACATATGTCCCGAAAATAAAATTGCGTCCTCTAATAAATGCAAAGCTCATGTAACATTTCAATGGACTTTATTACGATTGCGTCTCTTTCTTTTTTTGTACATTAAATAAGCAACTACTCGAATTCTCTGGGTATCCATTTTCACTGACGCGCTCTTCACTAGAACGAACGTAGTGAACTAACTGCCCGCCCGTCGCCGTCGTGTGCGTTGCGTTCGCGGGGCGGGCAGTCGCGGGCATCGGCGGACAGACGCGGTCTTTATTACGTCGCGGGCAAAAAGCCCGGCCCGCCCCGTCGTCTGTCTAGCGCCTTATTGTAGTAGTTCCCGACTTGCACTAACAAGCCAAGTGCGAGTCGGACTCTCACATGGAGGGGTCCTAAATATACTTTTTTTTCTGATTTTACTATTTGTTGTTTATAGCGGCAACAGAAATACCTACATCATCTGTGAAAATTTCAGCTCTCTAGCTATCACAGTTCCTGAGATATGACAGACGGATAGCGATGTCCCAGTAATAGTCTTGTTAAAGTAAAACTTCTTTAGGCGCGACTAGGGATAACTCAGATTTTTTTGACGGAAGTAACGCTTACTATATTTGAATTTTGAATAGCGGAAACTATCGCCTGAAGCAACTTGGGCTCACAACCCTGGAACAACGAAGGCACCCCGTGGAGATTCAATTGAGACCTACAAAATCCTTACTAAAGTACTATAACTCATCTGTGCTGCCCCGACTTTTCACCATGAATAGTAACGAACACCTAAGGGCCGGCGCCCATTATCGGCATCGGCAAGGAAAAGGATCCTTCAGCATCCTACATGCAAGCGCACACTATCGTCAATTATGCTTTGGCATGCTGCAACGTTCTTAGGGATGACGAGGCGTCCTTAAGGATGACGCACCGTCCTGTAGCTTGCCTAAGCGTCTCAATATCGTATTTTTCGTCATAACAGTCTCAGAGTTGTTACAAGCTAGTTGTCTGAATTGTATTTAATATGGTGGACTGGGATCTAGTGTCATAGCAACTCTTGCTGAAGAAGAAGATAAATCTACCGTCCCGCTTACCGAAGGCTGCCGAAGGATGCCGAAGCATCCCGAAGCATTCTCAAGGCTGCCGATACAGCAGCCTCAAGCATACCGAAGCGGTATTTTTGTTATTACGACCACATATCACGGAAATTTCTACTTTATTGCCATTATATTGTAGTATATTGCTATTTGCCACCAAAAAATCCTTTTCCTTGCCGATGCCGATAATGGGCGCCGGCCCTTAGAGGGCATTCTCTGAAACTCCATAGGTAACTATGTACAAGTGACCCACGCAAACACTTTTTGCCTAACCGAGTGGTGAAATCCTGGAACAAACTGCCGGAAACAGTTATAAGTGCTCCCTCTGTGAACTCCTTTAAGAACAGACTGGACAATTTCTTAACCGATCAAGTGCACTAGATATGCATGCATCAGCTAAAAGCTGCTAGTGCATTGTATAATAATAATAATATCGCTATTTTCCGCTTTTTATTATAAAATTCGAATGAATGATATTATTATAACATTTGATGCCGTCAAAGTTTTACTTTAATAGCGCGTAAAGGTTACACGCACACTTTTTTTTTACCCTTTGGGTATGGAACACTGAAAAACAGAGAGTGGTCACCTGTCTTCTATTCATCTATTATATAAAAATACGTCGGGTTTTCCTTCCTGACGCTATAACTCCAGAACGCACGAACCGATTTCCACGGTTTTGCATTCGTTGGAAAGGTCTCGGGCTCCGTGAGGTTTATAGCAAAGAAAATTCAGGAAAAATTTAGAAAAGCGGGAAAATCATTTTCACATACAGCGCCATCGCGGGCGAAGCTGCGGGCATCAGCTAGTTTTGTATGAAACTGACGTGAAGTCCGCGCCCCGTCTTTTCTGTGTCCTATGATTCACTCTTTTTAAACGTTCAATTGGCTTCAATTTAAATGTTGTCGCATTGTTTGTCTGCTTACTAGCATTCAGAGAGGCCCTTTCGGAGATTGGTTCAATTATAATATATGGCTTCCTGCTATCGACTTTTGACTGCCTCGGTGGTAGTATATGCTATCGCTTTGGTCTCAGATTCGAATATCTATACTAATACTAGAGGGCCAGGCCACGCGTTGCTGTGGCTAAGATTTTTGTAACCCGCTACTTCCGGTCGTAAATTAGGCTTTCCAAAAAAAACTATCCTATCTCTTAAGTTGGATCAAACTGCACACGGTGTGCAAATTTCATCAAAATCGGTTCTATTGTTTAGGAGTCCATCGCGGACAAACATCGTGACAGGAGATTTATATATTAACCCCCTTATTCATAATCGTTTATTAAACCTATTTTAGTTAAAACACATTTTAAGTCTATTGCTGTCTCTTACCATACTCTGTCATTGGTTAGAGACAGCAATAGACTTAAAGTGTGTTTTAACTAAAATAGGTTTAATAAACGATTATGAATAAGGGGGTAAGAAGATTATAAAGAGGAAAGATTTGTTTGTTTGCATCGAGTCTCCGAAACTACTGAACCGATTTGAAAAATTCTTTCACTGTTGGGCAGCTACACTATCCCCGGGTAACGCAGGCTATATTTCATTCCCGTATTCCCACGGGAATGGGAACTACGCAGGTGAAACCGCGTGACGTCTGCTACTAGTGTAATATACATATTTGTTAACCGCTAATGTTTTTTTAAATTTGGATTTTCAATGGTCTATATCTGTGGCTTATTGCGTAAGACGTCTATAAAACTGCAATTTGAGAATTGGGAACTTTTTCTTTCTTTTTTGTAAGTAGTTAGACCGTAACCACTTTTTTACTACGCCGCAACCGATGTACCTACCGCTCATTGGAAACAAAATCATTTGCAAGGAATGCGGTACAACTTGTAGCAATTAAAATAAAGTCATCCTGACCCGGGGGCCAGATTCTATAGGGCACACTCGGGCTTCCTGGCCGGAAACATAGGTGTATCCTGTGGTTTTAGTCAGTAGGTACCAGTCCGATGAACCCAGTTCGTCAAGACTGGTGGGTTGATGAAGATATGCAAATGGTTATTTAAAAGTTTACAATTCCTAACTGAAAAATTACCTAAAATAAAATAATGTCTACTTAATTATATGTATAACAGGTGGGCCATAAGATTCTCTGCCACCACGTATAAAAAAGGCATGTATTTAAATCGATATCTGTTTATTCCCTTTTTTCGAACAAAATATTACAAAGTTAAACCAAAAATACTGACTTGCACACTAATTATGCACACTAAATAAGTCAAATTCAATATACTGTTTAAAGGTGTTTGCAAAACTATTTTACTGAACAGATCACTATTATCAAAATCGTATCTATACTTATAATAAATCTGTAGAAGTGAAAATTCTGTACATTGAAAATATAAAAAAAATAAATAGCAGGGGGTGTTACTAGACCGACACCGAACCCAAAAATGTGATTAAAAAAATTTTTGTCTGTCTGTCTGTCTGTCTGTCTGTTTGTTCAGGCATCACGCAAAAACTACCGGTTCGATTACGATGAAACTTGGTATAATTATTCTTTAATATCCTGGGCACCACACTGGGTACTTTTTATCCCGGAAAAGTATACTTATTATAAAATAAAAAACGAACTTAAGTTGTATAAAGTTATTATCAATTATTGCTTAAACGGTTAATGGTACGATGATGAAATTCAGCATGAGCGTTGTTTGTTACAATTTGAAACAAGTAATTTTACCATTTTTGCAAATTCCACCTCTAAAGGTATAAAAAAGGAGGGTCAAGTTTGTATGGGACAACGCGATTCCTTGGTCCGATCTGCTTAAAATTTGGCATATAGCATTATTAGCATAACTGATGGAAGACGTGTTCCTTATTTTATTGAAATTTATACTTTATCGACCTAAAAAGGGAATGTAAATTATTTTGGAGCTGATTTTCTCCGGAGTTGATATCAATACTCCTTAAATACTCTTATTTTTGATTTAAATTACTTTTTATTTTGACACATTTGTGGATGTTCAATCCGAATGACATTGTCATATTCATTTGCTTTAAAGTAATATCGTAAATATCTTTGTTAATTTTTTAAATTTTGTATATAAATATGTGAAAGAAGAAGAAAATTCGAAGATGGCTAGCCAGGATTAATGAAAGATCACGCTTCAGGTAGTGTCCACTGTGCATTAGAATGAAAGATGTCAGCAGCCCTAAGCGACTGGTCATGGAAGGTATGAACTTTATTCTATAGTTCTGGCTGCATTCGGTGCAGGACACAGACTCACTAAGTCTTTGTAAAATACGGGAATGGCCTCTACGAAGATCACATTTGACAAGTAAAAAGAGCCATTAAAATGAACATGAACACCTAGCAGATGAAATTTACATGGTTATTAAGTTAACAGGTCTTGGTTGGACCATCTGTATTATGAGGACAAAGTCTATCGTAGTTCGGTTTTCTCATACGTTGTAGGCCTGCAGTACGACTGGGACTACCTGAAGAAGGAACTAAGTTACGATGTCAATTGCTTAGAAGAGAATTTGAGTCAAGTAGTAGTCTAGCCAATGAATTAAGAAATGTATTTAATAAATAAATTTACATAACTCATATAATATGTTTTATGAATTTGTTAATCAGAACAACTATCATAAATATGCGCATATTTGTGAGTGTGAATGTTTGTTACTCTCTTTCACGCTGTAACGGCTGAACGGATCTGGCTGAAATTTGGTACCTACAGAGATAGGTTAGAGACAGTGTAGGAACTAAATTTCACGCAGGCGAAGCTGCGGGCATCAGCTAGTATCTAATAATTCGTTAGCTCGACAAACTTATTAAAACCATCGCCTAATTTACTTTTATGGACATCTTTTATTCTAATTAAATCCCAATTTAATCAGTCATCTTTACAAAATTAAATTTTATTAATTAAAAAAATTAAAAACTAACCTAACCTATTCCGTTATAAGATTGTAAAATTTTGAGTGCAAGTTAGTATTTTTGATAAGCAATTCGTATTTTTGTTTAGTAAATCTTATATCCGGTGTACAAACGAAATTTTTGGTTTAAATTCGATAAAAAAGGTCATCTTGTTTTGTGTAAAATTTTAGTTTTTTAAGTAGGACATGTTTAGTTTATAAATTGGTTTTTTTGCACAGCATTTGATTTTCTGGTTTGCGTTCAGTAAATTAGTGGAGTTACCTAGTCAGCAGAAAAATTAAACAGATGTGCATTTAAAAATATCCCTAAAAAAAATGTGTGTGCGTGTAATCCTTTACGCGCGATTGAAGTAAAACTTCTTTGCCATTGACGGCATGAAATGTTATATTAATATCATTCATTCGAATTTTTATATAGCGGAAACGAATAGCGTTACTTCCGTCAGAAAAAAATCTAAGTTACTGCCTAGGTCGCGCCTAAAGAAGTTTTACTTCAAAAATAACAAACTATCACGCCTAAGCCGAGGAGAACCAGAGAAAAATTCTGACCTTTGTCACATTGTCAGTAGTGTCAGAACATCCATAAACGTCATTTCAGCAGTAGAGAAAATGAGAGAAAATAAAAAATAACTTACATATCAATCCTTTTTTCTCTGGTTACAAAACAGTTTCACACACCCGAAAACATCAGTGTTGCCAATCTAAACTACAATGAAACACATTTTGGCATAAACTAGCTTTATATGGGCGCAAATCAAATTTTTGCTCATCAATGTGTATGAAAATGACTTCGTTTAATAAGATTTAGGGATCCTTAGGAATAATAATGTTTAGTGGTCTCATTACCAAGATTTTATCTCTTGACTGCCTCCGTGGCGAAGTCGGTAGTGATACCGCTTGCGGCGCTGGAGGTCGTGGGTTCGATTCCCACCGGAGACAAATATTTGTGTGACCCATAAATTTTTGTCTCAAGAGTCTGGGTTTTTCTATGTATAAATGTATGTATTTAAAAGTATACATACATACATATAATCACGCTTGTCTCCCATCGGGGTAAGCAGAGACTATGGCTTTCCACTTGCTACGATCCTGACATACAACTTTCGCTTCTTCTACTTTCATAACTGTTTTCATACACGCTCGCCGGTTAAGGGTACTCTTGACCTTGCCTTTTTCCAGAACGTCTCTGATTTGATCGGCATGCGTACGCCGAGGTTTACCCCTACCAGTTTGCCCATTCATTCTCGCCTCATAAATCTGCTTTGTCAGTCTATTCTCATCCATTCTCTCCACGTGTCCAAACCATCTAAGCATCCCTTTTTCGATCTTAGTCACTGCATCTTCTGTTATACCACATTTTTCCCTTATCACGCTATTTCTTTTTTTGTCCATTAAAGTCACTCCAGCTATACTTCGCAGACTTCTCATTTCCACTGCATTAATTTTGCTCTCATGCTTCTTCTGCCATACCCAACTTTCACTACCATACATAAGTGTAGGGATGAGCACTCCCCTATGTACAGCCAACCTGGCCTTCTCAGACACATTTTGACTGCTCATAAAGGTGTACATAGCCCCATTCACTTGATTTCCTGCCAAAACTCTTCGCTCAATATCCTGGTCACACTTTCCATCCCTTACAAATTTGGAACCCAAGTATACAAATTCTTTCACCTGTTCCACTCTTTGCCCTTCAATGAAGATTGAGCAATTCGTCATACTTTCTTCTCTTTCAAAAACCATAACTTTCGTCTTGTTTACATTAACTTTCATTCCTCTACTTTTTAGAGCCTCATTCATACTATTAACCATCAGCTGCAATTCCTCCGCTGATGATGCTAATATCACCTGATCATCAGCGTATAGGAGGCATTTGACGGTCAGTTCATTCATTTTTAAGCCATACATACTCTCTTGCAGTTCTTTCAGACAACTATCCATGTATAGATTAAACAGCCACGGAGACGCTACACAGCCCTGTCTCACACCCTTTTCAATGTGAAAGAAGTCCGTGCAGGCCCCGTTGATCCTGACACAAGCACTAGAACCCTCATAGAGAGACCTCAGTGCCCGTATCAAGTTGCTGTTCACTCCATACATGGACAATATTGACCACAGTTCATTCCTCACCACTCTGTCATAGGCCTTTTCCAAGTCCACGAATATGCAATAGACCTTTTGACTTTTACCCAAAACTTTCTCAGCTACGCATCGTAAGGAAAAGACCTGATCCGTACATCCCCTTCCTTTCATAAATCCTGCTTGCACATCCCACATTTTTCCTTCAGTTTCATTCATCACTCTTTTTATCAACACTTTTGCATACAATTTGCCAACGATGCTGAGCAAGCTTATGCCGCGGTAGTTTTTGCACTCTTGCTGCGACCCTTTTCCTTTGTAAAGCGGCACAATGACAGCTTTACACCATTCTGCTGGTACTCTGCCACTTCGCCAACAAAAGTTGAAAAGGCGGTACAGCTGGCAAGCTACCACGCCACGTCCAGCTTTCAGCATTTCGACAGAAATCCGATCTATTCCAGCAGCCTTTCCTACTTTCATACAATTCAACGCTTCCACTATTTCTCCCATACTTAACTCGCTTTCATCGCCAAATTCATTCAGTTCTAAAACACGCGTATTGCCTTGTATATCTTCTTTTTCGAATAAACTCTCAAAATATTCCTTCCATCTCTTTAGCACACATTCTTCTCCTCTTACAAAACATCCATCCTGGTTTCTGATGTGATTGAGCGGCGACATTGTTTGCTGACTATAAGTATTAATATCCGTGGTTTGATACCCATAACACAAGCAGGTTATTCCTAGCTTACTTTGGGATCAGATAGCGTTGTGTAAAATGTCCGTGAATATTTATTTATTATTTATTTATCTCACATTTTGTATCTTTTATTTGTTGTCATGAAGAGAGAATAGTAATGATATTAACTTTATTTATGTAATGATGTGCGTCACAATATGATACATACTTGTGATTGTAAGATTTTTTTATTTACTTCTTCATATCTGACCCCTGACCCGGATTCGTAACGCTGCTGTGAGGAAAGAATCAAGAATACTACACTCTTTTCCATACGAAAATCATATCATGTAATTTTCCCATGTACGTAATTTCTCGCTCGAGAAGCGCTCGTGGACCCGCGGCTAGAGATGGGATTTTACCGGGTATTTTCCCAAATCTGGGTAAATACCCGGGTAAATTCCCTGGTATTTTCCCGATTGGGAAAATATACGGGTATTTTCAATTTAACTTATATAAATTTACTTTATTTTATGTTTTTAGTATTTGTTGTTATAGCAGCAACGTAACTACATCATCTGTGAAAATTTCAGCTCTCTAGCTATCACGGTTCACAAGCCTGGTGACAGACAGATAGAGTGACAGAGGGCGGATTCTTAGTGGTCTCGTTTTCAACCATTCCCAACTGAACATACGTTATCTCCATACAAATCTCGACGCCATCTTTCATGTTTTTTCCGAAGGAGAAACAAATTCGCCGCCCTGACAAAGTATATATCGTACCTACGGGCTATGTCATCGAGGAACAATATCGAGTTAAAAACGGGGTTTGTGCGTTCGTCAGGGCGGATGCTTCGGATGTTACGTTTGCGCTGCCTGGAGAACCCCTCCTGAGCCCTCTGGTTAAACGTAGATCATGGCTCCATGAGCCGGATCCACTTCTGCATCCACCTTTTCCACACAGGCGAAGCTAAGGTAACTAGGTTATTTCAACACCTCGGCGAACGCTGTGCTGGTATTTCTTGATAATTTCAATGGTCATACTCTGAGTAGCTGGAACGTGCCATCACGCGTTCGCTCTCTCTCATGATACGTGACGTGATACAAATGGTACGTGAAATTGCGCAGGACAGGCCAGACAATGTACTAGCTCTGCTGGATCCACTGCAGACGAGTTTTCCAGCCCTATAGAATACACATCTGGGTAGCCAGGTTCCTGCAAGTGCTATTTTTCTTCTCTATTTTTTTTATACCACTAAGGTGGCAGACAAGCACACGGCCCACCTGAAGGACTGGTGGTCACCGCAGCCTATTAACGTTTACAACACCAGAGGAGCCACTCTCGCGCTGCCGGCCCTGTAAAAACCTTCTAAGGCCCCTTTTGAAGAATCCCATACTGAAGGAGTTTAGGAAAACCAAGGCAGGGAGATCATTTCACAGCCTAAGCGTGCGCTAAGAAAACCCCTATCGGATCTAACCGTGCTCGAACGCTCCGGACGTAAAGTGTGAGGATGAACTTCCTGTCTGTGGCGAGCGGTGCAATGATAGAACGTAGCCGACGGCATCATTTTAAAAAAAATCCTCAGAGCACATACCATTGCACGAGATCACGCATAAGGAGGCAAAGTTTCTCCTGTCGCGTACACCACCTATGAGTATAGGATCGTTGACAACTCTCACAGCTCACCTATGCACTGAGTGAAATGAACGAAGCTGTGAATATCAGCTTCGTTCATCCGCCCAGAGGTGACAGCAGTACTCCATATGCGGCCGCACTTGTGACTTATAAAGAATCAGTGTTTGCGCTGCATTGAAGTACCACCGCGCCCTGTTGAGCACTCTAAACTTTTTGGACGCCAGCTTGGCCTCGTCCTCCAAATGACTGCGGAATTGAATGTCACTGGAGATGTCAACGCCAAGGATCCCTATACTTTTGGAGATGGAAAGAGATGTGCCCTGAAATTGCGGCGCTACTGTGATTGGGGTTTTCTTAGCGGTGAAAAAACACGCTTGTGTCTTGCATCTTGACTATATTTCGGCTCCTCTATTACACGGCTTCCTTTTTTGCAGACTAATGTCGAAGTGCCACAGGGATCTGTGTTGTTTCTTCTGAATATCAATGCTGTCCATTTTGCGTTAGTTACTCTGGTCATCCAGCGGAGAAGCGATTCAACGAGGAGGAAAAGAGAGACACATTTTTCAATGGGGTTCAGAAAATGTGGTCGATTTCAATGGAAGAAAAGCACAGGCGTGTGCGTCACACAGCTAAAAAATCTCCTCCTGTTGTACCTCTAACCTTTCTTCAGAATACTATAAATATCACTAGAGAATAATCTAGTTTAGATGCTCGGCATCGGCATGGCGCGCGCTTAATAGCAAAAAATATATTCAGACGTATGGCTAGCCTTGCGGAAACTGGAAGTCCTAATTTAGGTATGACGGTTCTTTACGCCCCACGACAGGGCTCTACTGTATAAGACGAAGAATCGTCACAGTATCGAGCACAGCTCTCACCTTTAGGACGATTTCGCGAGGTAGATACTTACTGGACGCGCTCTACGATATGCAGAGGAGTGTAATTCGCATTATCGATTGTGCTGAAATAACGGGAAACCTTGGGCCGTTGGCGTAGCGTATAACTATCGCATCCTTGGCTGCTGGCTACCGAATCTTAAGGTAGTTAAGTGTTCTAAAGAACCCACTTAAACCCTCCCTCTCCTTTTCAATCCCGGACAATGCGTGCTGGGCAGATATGCCGGAGATGAATCTTCTCCAGAACTGTGCGATTCAAAAGATAGTTTCTCTCTAGAACCATAAAGAACCCACTTCTACCCTCCCTCTCCTTTTCAATCCCGGACAATGCGTGCTGGGCTGAGATGCCTGAGATGAATCTTCTCCAGAACTGTGCGATGCAAAAGATAGTTTCTCTCTAGAACCATAAAGACAACGAGTGGCTGAAGAGCAGCTACACTTACTGGGCACGGGAGCTTCAGTAAGTATCTGTGGCGAATACACCGGGAAACCACGGCCCAGTGCCAGCACTGGCACTGGCACGCGGGGAGCGCAGCGAGGATTCAGCGCTCTACACATTGGTGGAGTGCACGGTGTGGTCAGGTCCTCGTGACAGGTCTGGACGTGGACGATCTCTCGCTGAACACCATGGTGCAAGCCATAATCTCCAGCGGGAGTAAGTGGGACTGCGCTTTAGGTCATGCTCGTGAAGGAGCAGGAGAGAACTCTCCGACCGTACCGTAAGAGTGGCCCCCAATCGCTAGATAACTCTATAGCTTTCAATCAAACGGGCGGCGTCATTTAGCTGAAAAAAATAATTTAAAAAACGTATTCGTAAAGAATAATCAATCAATCAATCAAAAATAACATATGAACAATTAGGTTAAAGGGGTATTTTTAGTATACCTATTCAATAATTTGTGACTATTTCGAGGTGTCAGTAAGCTTAACCTCTCAACCGTTTTGTGCCGTATCCGTCCATACCCCACCATCTGCGTTGTCCCGTATCCGTCCCAAGAATACCGGCTCTAAATTTACGCAAATAAAACGCTTATGCTCTTGAAAATAGGTTCTTTTATTGCTTGATATTGTATCTATGATCATCAATTTTACCATTCAGTAGTGCCATCGTTAAAAAATATATATATATCAGTCAAACAATTCGTCAAACGCCGATTTGCAATATTTGAAATCTGTTTTTAGGAGTGATTTATTGTTGGAATCCAGAGAGTTTACTTATCAATTGATTGGAAAATTATCTAGGAATGTGTAAAAATAAAAATAACCAAATTCTGTGCACTAATTTATTGACAAAATCGTTCATGTTTTGCAACAGGTAATGTTCGGTAATGTTATTAAAAAAAACATGATTTTATAAATAAATGTTCATGAATAACATTATTCACTTATTTATCTTCCTAAAACAGTCATTGTTCATATTATGATTCATATAAATTTTCCTTGAATTTTGAGAAATTCGAAGAGCAGTCGCGCGCTCCCAGCGGCCTGTGTAACTTGCCACAGACGACTGGTACAAGTTTGTTGCCCCTTCCACATACGAAAGGTTAAGCAGTCGCGATTGCTTCCAGTAAAAAGAATGCTAAGCTACCTCAGAAGATACCTAGTGTATTATATTTTATACATAGTGTGTTTAATTAGGATGCGATTGTCATATTCCTATCACTGAATATAATAATATAAATAATATCATACCTATTACTGATTTTTAACTAAAAAATAATTTTAATGTAAACATGTAATACAGATTATAGAACTAAAGACAGATTGCGCTTACCATCAAAAAAGCAAGACCAAAAACAAATACTAAACCCAAAAGTGAGTACTATAACGTGGCAGTGCTAAACGCTGTTACCCCGTAACGAGTTATTTCCTTAGATCATCTAACCATTAATTATGGTCTAACCATTATAAACATCTAACCATTATATTTGTTAGATTATATGGCCTAAGGTTATTTCTCATTTATAAATGTAGAGCTTGTTTATTGCTTTTCAGTTGTATTTGTACAGCATACTTAAAAAAATACATATTCGTCCATTGGGTTTTTTCCCACATAAAAACCCGGTATTTACCCATAGGTAAGAGGGATATTTATACGATACTTAGCCAATTAGTGACTATTTCGAGGTGTCGGTAAGCTTAAGCAGTCGCGATTGCTTCCCAGTAAAAAGAATGCTAAGCAACCTCAGAAGATTTTACTAAAAAATAAATACCCGTCCATTGGGTTTTTACCCACATAAATACCCGGTATTTTCCTAAACGGGAAAATACCTGGGTATTTATCCGTTAGGTTTTTTCCCGCCGCCCATCTCTACCCGCGGCCTGTGTTCTGTAAACGATCATTGCAGTAAGCAACTTTCTTTATGGCCCGTCCTTGGATGGGTGGCCATCCATGTGACCACTTTGTGACATTTATTTGAGCGTTTCCGTGCTTCGGAAGGCACGTTAGCCTGGTTGTCAGTAAAATGACAGTCGTCGTTAAGCTAAGTTGAAGGCCTTTCTAGCTGGCTTGAAAAATTTCAACAGCAGGCAGTCACAACCTGCGCTTGTCCATCTCAACACAGCAATACGGCTCACCATCTATTAAGTGGTACAAGTTCTAAAAAGTGAAATGTGGGCATATAATATGCCTCTGCCCTTCTGTATGTATGTAAGAAAAGAAAGAATCAATTGAGAATACTCCACTCTTTTCCATGCGAAAATCATATATCACGAAATTTTCAATATTTTTTCCCATATTACCCTATAGGGTAATATGGGAAAAAATACTGAAAATGTGACGAAAATAAAACCTAGATTATAATCTAGGTTTTATTTTCGTCACATTTTCAATATTTTTTTTATCATATCACCGATTGACACAGCTATCTAGTTCCAAAATCTCATCACAGCGATTGAACCCGAAGCCCACGATTTAATTCTACGGAACCATTCAGCATAGAACATTGTGTTTTCAAGGATAAATAAATCAATCCTTAAGTTCGTCGCGGGTCATTATCATTACAAACAATTTTACTGTTTACATAATGTTACGTAAAGGCTAAATTTGTTTACATTCATGGTAGTCGCGTATTGGTGCAATAAAAAAGTGTTCATAAGTTGAACACTTTTTTATTGCACCACTTTTATATTTACTAGCTGATGTCCGCAGCTTCGCCCGCGTACATTTTTTCCCGTTCCCGCTTCCCGTGGGAACTTATTCCTCGGATAAAATGTTGCCTATGTGTTATTCCAGACCATAATCTATCCCTGTACCAAGTTTCAGCCAGATCCGTTTACTCGTTCGAGCGTGAAAGAGTAACAAACATCCACACTCACAAACTTTCACTTTTTTTTTTTTTTACGTGAGGGAAAATCCTCATGGATGTTATGCCGGACTCCAACCGACTAAAAAACCTCACGCAACGTCCAACAGCCTATGGTTGTGAGCCCCGGGTAAGCCCTCGGAAGGATGTCCCAGGACTCCCAACAGACCTACAGCCGCCTCTGCAGCCTCGCCCAGGGGGTGGTTCGGGTGCTAATCCGCGTCTTTGGGGGTGGGTTTCGGGTGTGATCCCGCTTCTAAGGGGGGTCGTGCGTGAGTTCCTCACGTCATGCTGCCGTCATGGGCCTGCTTCTGTAAGGACGGTGAGCGACCCTCTCACCGTCCTCAGACCCCCGGTCATGGAGGCCGATAGTCCTCGGCGAAAATTTTCACCTCTATAATTTTTAATATTAGGTAGTAAGATTATACATGTTTCAGTTTTTTTAAAGAAATACATACACGAAATATCATTACTTTTCATGTTTTTGTCTCAACACGGCAATACGGCTCACCACCCATTACGGTGGGACAAAGTCTAAAAAGGTGAAATGTGGGCATATAAATATGCCTTTGCCTACCCTTACGGGGATAAAGGCGTGACAATAATTATGTATGTATTATTAATTTTAGTGGCGAGAGTCTTCGCCTAAAATTTTCGATTTAAAAGATCGTTTCTCTGTCAAACAATAAAAACTTGAACGACCTGCCATCGTACATGTTTCCCTCCTCTTACGGCCCCGGGTTCCACAAGCACGAAGGGACTCTATCATACGTCCGCCAACTTGACGACCACTGTCAGAACTCTAGACTGTGAGAGTGGCCACCAATCGCTAGATGTCGCCATAACTTTCCATTAAACGAGCGGTATCAATTTTTCAAGCTAAATATTAAAGAAAATCTGCATCCTTATTCAAGGGAAAAGTTGACCCTGTTTACATAATAATAAAATAATAACCATTTTCTTTACAGGTAAAATACGACCGCCTGAAGACTATAGAATCTATTCCGCTGTCCAGTAATGCTGGTCTCATCATCAAGGACTCCAGATTTTCACTGCGTTTTGACGATGCTACAGCCACTTACACCCTTAATGTAAGGATGTCTGCACTAGCAGGCTTTATATATTATTCCGGTTGTGAAAATGCAGATCTTGTAAAAGTGCAATGCTAAAGACGACTTTTTTGTGTCTATTTGACTATACTAATTTCAAGTGCATTTCCCCAATCAGATTAAAGACATACAAGAGAATGACGCGGGCTGGTACCAGTGCCAGGTGCTCATGTCGATCAGCAACAAGATCACGGCCGAGGTGCAGCTGCAGGTCCGCCGACCGCCCATTATCTCCGACAACTCCACCAGGTCTCTTGTCGCGAGCGAGGGAGAGAGTGAGTTGGGTTTTGTGTGTCTTTTTTACTCGACAGAAAATAGGAATCACACGTCTCTATCAGACTTCTCACTATAACACTTCTCCTTTCAGGCTTCTCACTTTCAGGCTTCTCACTTTCAGGCTTCTCACTATCACGCTTCTCACCATCACACTTATCAATATCACACTTCTAAATATCACACTAATATTATAAACACGATAGTTTGATTAGATGGATGAATGTTTGGTACTCATTCACTCAGAAACGAGCAAATGGATTTGAATGAAACTTTACAGAAGTATAGTTTATCAGAGTAGGACATGGCTACTTTTTATCCTGGGAGCAAGATCCGTTCAGCCGTTAGTGTGATTGAGTAACAAACATTCAGACATCCTGTCATTCAGACCAACATACGTGACAAAAGATGTTCCTCTACTAATATTTGAGTGTTTTAGCTTTAGATTATTGAAAACCCTGTCTATTTGTAGGTGTACAAATGGAATGTTACGCCGGCGGGTTCCCCCCACCGAAGATCTCTTGGCGTCGCGAGAACAACGCTATATTGCCTACAGGCGGATCTATATATAGGTAAGAAATAACTAATAAACGACATACTTGCTTTAGTTAAAGGAAAATAACGTTTAACCCCTTTTCGTAGTGTATTCTTAATAGCACTCCTAGATAAAAAAGTTAAGTCTGACAGATAGCAGATGTGTTTATCCAAACGAGAGATTTGTATTTTCAAATATATGCACAACTAGCTGTTGCCCGTGACTTCGTACGCTGCATTTTATATGTGATTCTTCAGATTGATAATAACTTTTTTATTTATGCACCGATCGACATGAACCAAACACTAAATATTAAGTGGAGCAAACCGCAACGCAATAAAGAAAACCACATTGCAATCGGTTCAGCGGTTGTTGAGATTCGCGTGCACAAACGTGCAGACAAACGGCATACAGACAACCAGACAAAAAATCTAAAAATCATTGTTTTGGGTTCTATTGCGTTCATATAGCCCCCTATAATTGTTTTTCTTAAATATCTTCAATGTACAGATAGCGACCTGTTACGAATTTAATCTATGTATTGATATTGATGTAACAATTCCCTTATAATCTGTTAGTTGCAGTAGAAAGTATTTGATTGTTTGTTTGATTTGAATAGGCTGCGAAACTACTTAACCGATTGAAAAAATACTTTCACTGATAGAAGACTACATTTATCATCGTATTCCCATGGGAACATCACATATCAATCGATTTCTATGCGGGTGAAGCCGCGAGCATCATTTAGCATTATAAATAAATAAATAAATAATAAATATTCACGGACATTTCACACAACGCTATCTGATCCCAAAGTAAGCTAGGAATAACCTGCTTGTGTCATGGGTATCAGACCACGGATATTAATACTTATTTACTTTTAAATACATACATATTATACATAGAAACACCGAGACTCTTGAGACAAACATTTATGGGTCACACAAATATTTGTCTCCGGTGGGAATCGAACCCACGACCTCCAGCGCCGCAGGCGGTATCACTACCGACCGCGTCACAGAGGCAGTCAAAAATTATTAACACGAATATGCAATACAGGTTCTGAAATGAAAAGTATATTGTTTGGTCTTACCGCTAAGTGCATTATTTTCAAAACAACTTTTTTTTAAATTTCAGAGGTAACATCCTAAAGATAACCCAAGTGCACAAAGAAGATCGTGGTACATATTACTGCGTCGCCGAAAACGGTGTTGGAAAAGGCGCTAGGAGGAATATTAATTTGGAGGTGGAATTCGCTCCCGTAGTCACTGTACCCAGACCTAGATTGGCTCAGGTATGTTATAGATATATATGTTTTTCTTAGGCTACGTTCACACGGCGCACGTTTTTCTCGTACACGATTTTCCCGTGCACGATGCAATCGTTCACACGGCGACCATTCAACGCGTTTTTAACGTTACAATAAAATCGCATGAATTGGTTAGTCGTGTGAACGATCAATCCTACTATCCTACTTCCTACTATCCTACTTCCTACTAATATTATAAATGTGAAAGTTTGTGAAGATGTTTGGATGTTTAGATGTTTGGATGTTTGTTACTCAATCACGCTGTAACGGCTGAACGGATCGGGCTGAAATTTGGTACAGAGCTAGCTTATAGTCTGGAATAACACATAGGATACTTTACATCCCGGGAATATGTTCCCACGGGAAGCGGGAACGGGTACCGAATTTCACGCGGGCGAAGCCGCGCGCATCAGCTAGTGTGTACATAAGCGCCACTACGATGCCTATTCGAGAGAATCGTGCCGACGCACGGCGATCCTAGTGGCAACTCCGCACGGTATACGGGAAAAACGTGTCTCGTAGACACAATTTTCCCGTATGGACTCCATGTGAACAGTTTCATATATTGTCTACTGCCACTACGATTTCATCGTGCACGAGAAAATCGTGTACGAGAAAAACGTGCGCCGTGTGAACGCAGCCTTAGGGTTCCGTATGTCGGTTATTCTAAGGGAGACTGTTTTTTAGGGGTTCCGTACCTTAAAAACGGTTATGTAGATAAAAACGTATTTTATGCTGCGGTGACCGCCAGTCCTTCTGTGAAAGATTTTTTAAATCGGTCCCGTAGTTCCGGAGCCTATTCGATGCAAACAAACAAACAATCAAATCTTTCCTCTTTATAATATTAGTTTAAACAATAAAATAATAACCGTTTTTGGCCGCCAGTCCGAATCACACTGGGCCAGTTTTATTATCCCGGAAACGAATTCCCGTTGGAAACCAATGCGAGAAAACTACCCAAATTTATTTATTTATTCATATTCCAGGCTCTCCAATATGATATGGATCTGGAATGCCACGTGGAAGCCTACCCGCCTCCAGCTATAACCTGGCTGAAAGATGAAGTCCAGCTATCCAATAATCAACACTACAGGTATGATAATTCACCTTTTTAGGGTTCCGTACTTCAAAGGAAAATTTTAATAGTTTAAAAAACTAAAAAACACGCTTGTTTTTTTATAGTTTATCTTGGATGTCCGCCATGTTGGATTTAAGTCACGTGACTATTTTTTTTTGTATTCCTGACAGCAAACCCTTTCATTTGATACCCATATCATGGAGGTGCATTTCAAACAGCCAGTCCGCCATTTTGGGGAGGCCGCCATATTGGATTTCTAATGACGTTTATTAGCTAGTCATGTATTGTCATCAGAACTCAGAGCGTATGCAAAATTTCAGCCTGATCGAAGGACGGGAAGTTGGTCAAATTAACATTCCAAGATTTTCTTACATACATAGTTACAAGTGAAGCTAATAAAAGCGTGTTAAATAAACCGGCCAAGTGCGAGTTGGACTCGCCCATGAAGGGTTTCGTAGCAGCAAGTAACATAATATAAAAGTTCTTATAGTTCGTTGTAACTTTGATTGATGTTTTAACACGTTCGCAGTGGTAGTGATTTTTCTAACCGAAAATTGCGGTTTATGACGTATTCAAACCAATTTTCGTTGGTAGTTTTTATGGCAATGTACATTATATATTTTTTTTTAGATTTCTCACTCTCTTAGTTTAGAAGTTAGAGGGGGGACACACTCATTTTTCGACTTTGGAAGTCCCTCTTGCGCAAACTATTCACTTTAGAAAAAAATGATGTAAGAAACCTCAACAGCATTTGGAAGACCTATCGATAGATACCCCACACGTATGGGTTTGAAGAAAAAAAAATTTTGAGTTTCAGTTCTGAGTATGGGGACCCCCAAAATTTACTGCTTTTTTCTAGTGTTATATAAGAATCTTAATGCGGTTCACAGAATACATCTAATTACCAAGCTTCAATAGCATAGGCCGTATAGTTTCGGAGAAAAGTGGCTGTGACACACGGACGGACAGACAGACAGACAGACAGACAGACAGACAGACATGACGAATCTATAAGGGTTCCGTTTTTGCCATTTGGCTACGAAACCCTAAAAAGGGAACCCTTATAAGATAACTTTGTTGTTCGTCCATCCCTCTGTCTGTAGACAGTTTTTATCTCGTGAACGCGTGAAGGTATCGAGTTGAAATTAATATCATATATCTATGGTCCCTTTTTTAATTTAAAAGCAACCTGACCGGTTTCGCCTTACATATTAATAACTAGATGATGCTCGCGGCTTCGCGCGGGAGGAATTCCCGAACCCGCTTCCCATGGGAACTAGATCTATCCCGGTACGAGTTCGATCCGTTTAGCGGTTAGAGCGTGATTGTGTAACAAACATCTTCACGAATTGTCACATCCTACTTCCTACTAATATTATAAACTAGCTGTTGCCTGCAACTTCGTACGCTGCAAATTCTTTAGATTGACATAACTTTTTATTTATTAACCGATTGACATGAAACAAATACTAAATGTTAAGTGGTGCAAACCGCAACGCAATAAAGAAAACCACATTGCAATCGGTTCAGCAGTTGCTGAGATTAGCGTGCACAAACGTACAGACAAACAGACAAAAATTTTAGAAATCATTGTTTTGGGTTCTATCGCGTTCTTAAAGCCCCCCTATAATTTTTTTTCTTAAATTTCTTCAATGTACAGACAGCGACCTGTTACGATTTTATTATATGTATTGATTGATGTGAAAGTTTGTAAAGATATTTGAATGATTGTTACTCTTTCACGCTTTAATGGCCAATCGAATCAGACTGAAATTTCGTACAGTGTTAAATTACAGTCTGGAATAATATTGTACTTTTTATCCCTGAAATAAGTTCCCATGGGAAGCGGGAACGGAAACAATAGTCCACTTAACAAAAATGTCGGCGCATCGCGTTTAAAAACATTGACAATTAACGTAGATACGAGTAGCTATAGAGCTATAATTACCATAGATTTAGAATTTTTCGCTACTCTCAATAGATACACATAGCGTGCGAGCGAGACCTCATTTACCAGTACACATAGCTCGAGAGGAAAAGAGATAGCAACTTGTGTACTCTTAATTTATCACCCTAGCACCCGTGGTGATAATATGTCATTCATATTTTACAATATTCTGTAGTGATCTTAAGAATAAAATGGAAAATTTAATATTTTCTACGATGGTGTCGAGTTCAGTGTGTGAATTTGATATTAAATAACATATATAGATATTCATGTATTCATTTTCACACATAGATATTTCTTTTTTGGTTTCGTTTTCTATCTGACACTGTTTATCTTGTACATTCTAAATCTATGATAATTACGGTTCTATTCTGACACTAATTAAATGTCAAAAATGCGTCGCCGTATCCTTGTATATCATCTTGGCGATGTAAAAAATTAAGACCATTACCAGATTGTTTTTATATATTCATGTACAAATATGTATCTAATATTAATTCACAGGATCTCCCACTTCGCAACAGCCGATGAATTCACAGACACAACCATTCGTGTTATAACTATAGAAAAACGTCAATATGGCACTTTCAAATGCAAGGCACAAAATAAACTGGGCACAGACGAAGGACAAGTGGAATTAGTCGGTGAGTACTTGTATTTTACTATGTCTGTTTGTATGTTTTTCTGTTTGAACGCGGTTATTTCGAAAAGTATGAGTTGGATTTTGAAAATTTTGATAGCGTTTGATAGTACATTTGTTTAGGAAGGTTTTATGGTGAGTTATATAATGCTATGATGGATAGGAGCGGGGCAGCAATAAAAATTCTGAACGATTTGGATTTTCACTTCGGGATTGTGTCTCATATTATGTTCATTTTGAACATTGTTCAGTTCATTCTAAGATGACAATAGAATGTTATTTTTAACTAGCGGACGTAACGCGGTTTCACCCGCGTAGCTCCTGTTTCCGTGGGAATACGCGAATAAAATATAGCATACTAGCTGATGCCTGCAGCTTCGCCTGCGAAAAATATGTTCCCGTGGGAACTTATTCCCGGGATAAAAACTAGCCTATGTGTTATTCCAGACTATAATGTATCTCTGTACCAAATTTCAGCCCGATCCGTTCGGCGGTTTGAGCGTGAAAGAGTAACAAACATCCACACTCACCAACTTTCGCATTTATAATATTAGTAAGATTAAGATATTATGTTCATCGAGAATAGTGTAGCTTCCAAACAGTAAAAGAATTTATCTAATCGGTTCAGTAGTTTAGGAGCCTATTCATTGCAAACAAACAAAAAAAGATTTTTTCCTCATTATAATATTAGTAGTATACAACAGAAATAGACTGCCAATTACCCCGCAAGGCAAATCTTTATGTAGTTGATACTATGATTTGATGTATGTCTGTATATTTTGTTTAGGTACAAGCTTTTAAAATTATAATTTAGGCTAGATGGCGCTGCTATTTGTTACTTTAATGATGCATGATTGGCCTATTCGTTGTTTCCTGACTACGGAACCAGATTTAAGAGTCCGTCTGACGCCAAATAGACTATTACCTTGATCTAGATCTCAGGACTCGTGAGGTCTAATGAATTAAAATTTAAACACAGACAACTTCAGTTCATAAACTAAAAACGCTCTAGGCTAAAAACACGATTGCAGATAAAATCCTCGATAGATTTTTGTGTTGAAAATACCTCGATTTCTTGAAATTTTAACCTAGATCTCATTAGTTTTAATTTTTTATTATAATATAAAATATTTATAAAAAAGACAATAGTAAAATCGCCATTTGCACTAGACCACTTTTTAAATATTAGTTATAGTTTTTTTATTATTAATTTATTTCGTTAAAAATGCCCAAAAACTGATCGCGTCTCTCTCTTTCTTGCACGCTAAAATGTATATCTTCTATCTTCTTTCAACAATTTGGCGTCTGGTAGGCTCTTAATGGGTTCAAACCCCAACTACGACAAATCTTTTTGTGTAATGAGCGTTTAGATTAGTTCATTTTGTATTTAGATGTAATTTGTATTATTTAAATGTATTTTTATTGAATGGCCCCTGTACTCTTAAACTTATTCCGTGCTTGTTTCCGGTTCTTGTTATATGTGTAGCTCCCAAAAGGTTTGACCGATTAAAGAACTTGATATGGTATATTATTCAGTTAAATTAGCATAGGTGCAACTCTTTTAAATTTTCCACCTTATTATACGTCTTGGGGCGACGTAGGCACAGCGACGTAGACGTATAATAAGGTGGAAAATTTGGTTGGTTCCGAGTAGGTTTCGGTGGCGGAATGGTTAATGCGTCGGCACGGTTCGCCGAAGACGCAGGTTCGAATCCTGCTCAAAACCAATTCTTTTTCCAGATTTAAAATTTATCAGTTAGCAAATTATTTGCTTTTCAAAAATAATCCTAATAGGTGCAACTCTCCTAATTGACCTAAGCCGTTGGTCTAGAATAGATTGTCAGTATGTATTATGACAGTGGTTAAGCCAAGTCGACGGCCTTATGGTCAGGTAATCAAGGCCGCCCACTGTCCATTTCAACACGACGATAGGGCTCACCATCTATTACCTGAGACAAATCATATGGTCATATAATATGCCTCTGCCTACCCCTTCGGAAATAATAGCGTGTCTATGTGTATGTACGTGTTTGCGCGTATCCGACTTGTATCAAGTATGCCCCGTGTGGTGACGGGGTCCCTTGTGGCGACGGGGTCCCGTGTTGCGACGGGTAAGAGTACAAAATGTCGCCACCCAATACATCCTGTGGGTGTCCTAAGACTAAGGGAACACTTTCGCAAAAAGATCCATTGCGTAGAGAAGGAAAACTCGAAATGAAACCCGGTTGTCAGTAAAATGACAATCGTTAAACCAAGTTGAAGGCCTTATGGACGGCTTGAAAATTTTCAACTGCGGGTCGCGGCGACCTGCGCCTCTCCATTTCAACACGGCAATAGGCTCACCACCTATTACTTGGGACATAAAACTATAAGATAAAATGTGGGCGTATACTATGCCACTGCCTACCCCTTCACGGATAAAGGCGTGACTATATGTATGTATGTAAAAGTATCACTTTTTTTTTTATCTCTCCTTTTTTTTGTATAATTTTGCATGTTTTTATGTACTATTTTATGTTTGCATGCTTTTAGAGTCTATAATCCCTGTGTGCCCGCCTGCTTGCGGTACGACCAGATATGCCGGCGCCCATACTATCGCTCCGTCCGGACAGACAATCGTTGCTATGCTGGTTATATATATGGTGTACACTTTACGAAGGTAATTGAATGATTTTGTCATAGTTCCTTTAGCGAATTTTGGTTATAGATTTCATTAAGATGGTCGTGGACTGTGGGGAATTATCAAAATAGAAATGATGTATGAATGATGAATAGAATGAAGCGCTCGTGGCCCCGCGGACTCAGTGTTCTGTAAACGATCACTGCAGTAAGCAACATTTACTATGGCCGGACATGGATGGGTGACCACCACGTGGACAACTTTGTGACATTTATTTACGAGCGTTTCCGTGCTTCGGAAGGCACGATAAGCCGTTGGTCCCGGTTGTCGGTAAAATGACAGTCGTTAAGCTGAAGGCCTTACGGGCGGCTTGAAAATTTTCAACTGTGGGTCGTCACAACCTGCGCCCGGGTCGGCAGCGCGTGTGTAGCGCCTCTGGTGTTGCAAACGTCTATAGGCTACGGTTACCAACCTTCCGGTGGGCCGTAAGCTTGTCTGCCACCTAAGTAGTATAAAAAAAAAATAGGTTTTGAAACTGTTGGAAAGCTGAAGGCCTTATGGCTTGAAAAAAATGAATAGACGGCAGTCAAAAACTGCGCCAGTCTATATTAACACGGCAATACGACTCACCACCTATTACGTGGGACAAAATCTAAATGTGAAATGTGGGCATGTAATATGCATCTGCTTACCTCTTCGCGTATAAAAGGCGTGACCATATTAAAATTTATGAATTTTGGCTTATTGTATACTCACAGAGTGGACAGAATCTTCGCCAGGATTGGGCGATTCTAAAGATCGTTTCTGTGTTGAAAACAATGACTGCCGAAGAAACACCTTTTAAACTGTCGCGTTGAGATCCCGGGTTCGATTCCCGGGTCGGACCAAATATTTGTATGATCTATAAATGTTTGTTTCGGAGTTTGGGTGTTTCTATATTATGTTTTTAGAATTAGTTTGTTTACTGTTTTCCAGATCCCATACCACAAGCTTATAATAGCTTACTATAGGCTAGATGGCGATATGTAAAAAAAAATCCACAAATTTTAAAAAAATATAATAATTCCAGGGTCGCCAATACCGGACATTAACTTCCCAGGCTTACGTCAAGATCCTTTATACGAAGGGTATTACAACTCTGCCAGTACCTTCACGCCACATATCTTAGTAACTGTAGTTGCATATCTCTCTGTCAAATTTTAGGCTAAGCAAACATAGTTGTTAAAATAATTGAACATAATTGTTTAATTAAACATTTCTGTTTAAATATAAGAAAATATTTTTACTCATAAATATTTGAACATAATTGTTTAAATAATTGAACATAATTGTTTAATTAATTAACATTACTGTTTAAATAGTTAAGATAATGGTGTAATTAAGAGAACATTATTGTTAAAATAAGTAAATACTTAACGCTGTCAAATTATTCAAAACATGTCCTTATTGTGTAAACATTGTTTCAAAAATGAAATCTCTTTTTTAGAATAAGGAATCCATGTTTAAAAAAAAACATTATTTATGTCAATGAAATTGTATACAAAGGAGATAGATATTACATGCCTGCAATTGTAGGAATAAAAATATGGCTGTCTCTTTCTCAAACACATGTTTTACATAGCACAAAAAGAGATATAGTGCTTCACTCAACGTCTATACGACATTTCGGCCCAACAAAACGAAATCAAAAGTTATTATGAATATAAAACCAGTCTTGTATAATTCATTCTAAAATTGTAAAATCAGTAACATTGAAATCTATCTAGCGAGATTATAAACTACCACAAACCGTTAAATTGTGAACCAACGAAAAGACCGGCATTTGGCGCTCGGCAGCCGCTGCCGCGGTCCGCTCGCTTCGCTCGATCGCCTTTGTGCGTTGATGGTCACTGTTCCAACCTAACCTGGCCATCTACATTTACGGTTTTTACAATTTGATTGTGATATAAATAATATCTATAGAGCAAGATGAAAAATAGGTCGCCTTTGCGCTGTCAGCTGATACAATATTGTTCTGTAATTTATGGGGCCATTCAGACATTTTTATTGTATAATCTCAAGTTACCCATAAGCCTAGATTTTATTTTGAATCTCATTTTCTTGTAAATGTGCCCTAAACGCAAGCTTTTATACTTAAGTTATTAGGTCTAAAATATTATACAATACAAAGTTTACTAATAAAACTATATGCAACATTATTTTAAACAACCGCGGTTTCGCTTGCATAAATTTTCCTCGCGAAAAACTTATTATTGTGGCAAAATTAATTAAAATAAATAAAACATTGATAATTTTAAATTTTTCAAAACTTGCTAGATAAAATTGTGCCAAAATAAAAGTCTTGTTAGATCAATTGACTACATATATTAAATCATTTTGAATTTATACTTGTTTATAAAAAGATAAAGATAAAAATCAATTATAACTGAAATCCAAAAATTTACAATTGTGTCGTTGGGGAAATGAAATTAATAGTTTACTTCTATTAATTTATTGGGAAATTGAAAACCATAGTTCTATTAATTAAATATGAATTTCTTTATACTATTTTATAGTATAAAGAAATTAGATTTTAAAATGACCGATAAAAAGCCTTAATATCCTGCCTGATTCACAGTACAAAAACCAAAATAAGGCAGAAACCTACCGCCATTATTTTTTCAAATAAATTTTGCAGCAGGTATATAAGTATAGTTTTATTAACAAACAACTATTTAATAATATAACGTAGTAATAGAAATAGTTAGTAGCACTAACCTACCGATACTGATTGTATAATTTGTAATAGGTATTTTTATATAACACTTAAATAGATCTGCGACTGTGGATAGGGATTTTATACACAATATGAGTTTTATACGAATAAGTATAATAGTTTGAAAAACTAAAAAACACGCTTTTAGCACGTGGGACGGCCGCCATGTTGGATTTAAGTCACGTGACTATTTTTTTCGTATTCCTGACAGCAAACCCTGTCATTCGATACCCATATCATGGGGGTGGATTTCAAAAAGCCAGTCCGCCATTTTGGGGAGGCCGCCATATTGGATTTGTAATGATGTTTTTTAGCTAGTCATGTATTGTCATCAGAACTCAGAGCGTGTGCAAAATTTCAGCCTGATCGAAGGACGGGAAGTGGGTCAAATTAACATTCCAAGATTTTCTTACATACATAGTTACAAGTGAAGCTAATAAAAGCGTGTTAAAAATGAATAAATTATTTCTCCTGTAATGGTTTTCACGTTTTTGAAGCAATATACATAAAATCGCATTTAAAATATTGCAAACGAGTAGTAATAAGCGAATGTACAAACCCCACAATCAATATTAACTATGAAATAATATTCGTATTATTTAATAGTTAATATTAAATAAAAAAAATAACAGGCCTATTTTTTTCCAGTGTTGTACCTTTTTTATTTAAAATATTTTTAATCATTTAATACTTAAGATAAAGTAGTATAAATTCAATATTATAGATATCGTAATTTTTCGTATTGCACCAAGTATATTTATTTTACATTTGTGTATTTTAACCGAAAAAGGAGGTTTCTCAATTCAACCGTTTATTTTGTTTTGAAAACGAGGCATGTTAATGAAATTTGTTACATGAATTTTATTTTCAAAAGAAATAAAATATGAAATTTTTTACAATCACATGGATGTTTTTTGAGCTTGGAAATCAACTTTCTCTATGTTTCTGACGGGTCCTAGCTTAAAAATATGGCAATATAAATTTCCAGCTAGTTTTTAAAATTATATTGAAAGAACGGGTTGATTTGATTCCCAGAAATTATGTACCATAATTCTAATTTACTACTTATTCCATCCATAAAAAGACTTTAAATTATGACTGAACTTTTTTAAAAGCGATTCTTTGAATTTTTTGAAGAAATGTGTCAGTGAAACTTAAGATTATTTTTCAATTATTAACTATTAGATGATGCTCGCGGCTAAATTAGTTATTTTAAGTATAATTTATGCATTTATTAGCCAGTGTGTATAACGATTTATATAAGAAGAGGGGGTGAGGAACTTAGAATGAAAGCCATCTTGGCGATACCTCGTGTTTAAGGCGAAACACGTGTCGAATTATTTGTCACTCGTAAAACTATAAATTAGATAGTACAGATGGAAACCTACATACTAAATTCGCTGAGGCTACGCACACATAGACATCGCTCACAGAGTTCACAGACACGATGTCAAGAGATTTTCATAGTAGTTTTCGATAGTGATTTGTGCGCGAGTGTGTGTAGCATAGGTAGTTACACAAAATAATAAGGTCTATGTAGATTTCCATCTGTACTATTTAATTTGTGGGAGTCCTAGGACATCCTTCCGAGGGCTTACCCGGGCTCCCAACCGTATGCTGTTGAGCGTTACATAAGGTTTTTTTTAGTCGGTAGGAGTCCGGCATAGCATTCATGAAGGACTATCCCTCACGTTAAAAAAAATCTATCTAATTTGTTGTATCACTTGGATTCGAATCGTTAGAACCCCCTAATATAACAAAATAGTCATCCCGATTTAGTGTTCTGATTTGCGAATACTCAGACTTTAGAGCTTCAAGCAATTTCCAGAAGCAGAGCAGTGACGTTGAAGATTACTTAACATTGGGAGCGTAAAAGTACCTATTGCCTGCCCTCTATATCTCTTTAAATCTCTTACCTTAAGAATTTCGATTCGTCATTCCTCCCTCACAAGGGAATGTAGTGGCTCCCTCTCCCTCCCACTCTTTTTATTATCGTTCTAAGTTAGATTCCCGCCATGTAAACCCTGATTCCATTAGTTTAAGTGTGTTTTCACGTTTTGTTTTTATATTACAAACCCATGTTTAGTACGAAACAGTGTTATTGCAAATATATCAATCAAATCAAATTCATGAATTTACAAATGAAATATAGTGTACAACTTTTTTCTTTTGTCTTTTAAACAGTTAATTTTTACGAAATAAATCAAGATTTTTGATTTTTTTGAATTACAATGTTCTTTCAGCAATTTTTTTAAACCATTTGTTTTTGGTTTCGTTATAAACATGTGGGTAGACATAAAAAATGTTTTGTATTTAAATATTTCTGATGAATCTCACTCATACCAATGTGTTTTGTGCAACTTTTTGTTTTGATAAATAAATATTTTATCAAATTTTAGATTTTTATTTGATCACCTCGTAGCCCCACTAACTCAGTGTTTCTGTAAACGTTACTGTGTTAAGCATCTGATTCTACGGTCAGTCCTGAGATGGGTGACCATTTGTGTTTTTAATTAAGTTGCATTTCCGTGCTTCGCAAGCCACGTTATGCCATTGGTTTTGACTGCCTCTATGGCGCAGTCGGTAGTGATACCGCCTGCGGCGCTGGAGGTCGTGGGTTCGATTCCCACCGGAGACAAATATTTGTGTGACCCATAAATGTTTGTCTCAAGAGTCTGGGTGTTTCTATCAATACATATAATAAAATCGTAACAGGTCGCGTAGGGGGGCTTTATGAACGCAATAGAACCCAAAACAATGATTTTTAGAATTTATGTCTGTTTGTCTGTATGTCTGTATATCTGTTTGTCTGTACGGTTGTGCACGCTAATCTTAGTAACCGCTCTACCGATTGCAATGCGGTTTTTTTTATTGTGTTGAGGTTTGCTCCAGTTAACATTTAGCGTTTGTTTTATGTAAATCGGTTTAGAAATAAAAGAGTTATAACACTTTTAAGAATCAGATATTTTGAAAATTTTAATTGTAGGGGTTTCTTTGAATGTGAGTGAACCTAAACTGGCGTGTTGGCTTAATCATAAAAGAGCTTAATGATTAAGACTATTTTTAAACAATTCAGTCCGCGCAGAAGGCGTGGACTGAATTGTTTTAAAATAGACTTAATCATTATGCTCTTTTATGATTAAGCAAACAGGGCAGTTTCAGACGCTGCTTGATGACTCTGATGAAGAAATACCTTTCCTTTCATACACCTTATGTGACGTAAACGAAGTTGCGGGCTCAGCTAGTGTATAATAATTATGTATGTATTTAAAAGTATATAAGTATCAATATTCGTGGTCTGATACCCATAACACAAGCAGGTTATTCCTAGCTTACTTTGGGATCAGATAGCGTTGTGTGAGATGTCCGTGAATATTTATTTTTTAATATTTGATAAGGCAGTTTTAAAAGTGACTTGAAATTTCTACAACAGGTAACTACGCCCACTCAGTCCCTTTCAGCACGGAAGGGAAATGTCAATCGGTGAAGTGTAGACGTATACTACGCCTCTGCCTACCTCTTCGGATAAAATGGCGCCAATAAAACAACATTAAATTTATCATAAAATACACTTTATTTATACGTTTTTATGTCTTAGACTTAATGTAATAATTAGGTTTTGGTAACAATCGTTTGCAGTACCTAATATTATAACATGTTCCTTAGTACTAATATTTTACAGAAATATTTTAAACATTCAACATCTAAAGAATGAGACTATAGTTTACTATAATTATATTAGAAACAATATCTGCGGAGTAATGCTCGCAGATTGCGTTCGGAATGAAGATGTAAGAAAGAGAGTTGGTCTGGAAGAGAGTGTCGGTGTTAAAGTAAGGAAGGGCGTGCTACGATGGTTTGGGCATGTGGAACGAATAGGCGATAAAAGAATGACAAAACAGATATACAACGCGAAAGTGGATGGACGTAGGAGTCGGGGAAGGCCACGACACACCTACCACGATCAAATTAATCGTGTGTTAGTTGAAGGTGGTGTCAAGAGCCGAAGGAACCGACGTGCATGCATGAAAAGAAAAATGAAAGTTGAAGGAGCAAGTGAGGTGTGTATGGACCGTGCCGTGCGGCGCTCGGTTCTTTCTGCCTACCCCGCAAGGGATTTGGCGTGAAGGTAAATAGATAGATAGATATTAGAAACACACGTGTAGAGTTCGTAATTTCGGCTTTATTTTAATGCAATAAATGCACATTCAATCAATTTCCGATGCACAGTCAATCTGAATGTACGGGCGTGGACTCAAATTTGGGATCCACCTAGGGTAAGTATAAGTATAGCACTTATAGCAAACTGTAGTCTTTCATAAGTACATTGATTATACGAGTAAGTTTCAAATGTAAGAAATTATGGTATTCCTCGGAACTATGAAGTTCAAGCTAGTAATAAAAACTAAATAGTCCCATTCTAATCGGTTGCCAGTTCAAAAATAATAATATTTGCACATAAAACTGTACATTTTATACACAACTACCCTAAGATTAAACAAAATAAGGAATTTGTCGTACCTCACCTATAGTTCCGCAGTAGAGAGACACACACTGCTTGGTTTTCAACCGACTTAAAAAAAGATGGAGGTTATTCAATTCGACCGTATTTATATATATTTTGTAGCGTGCCATTGCTGTCGCCCACTATATCGAATCCCAAAAAATATTATACCTAACCACGTTTCAAGCAAATTATAATATCCAGTGATTGGTACAATTAAAACAAAATCATCCTCCCAAAATAAAATTGTAGGCAATTTCTATGAATTGATCAATCTACCTAATAAGACATTGGTACAATCCATTTAATACCTACCAAATGTACAAAAATACTATTCTTGGTGTTCCCAATAAAAATAACTAAATAAACTATCACAATCTTAATAATATCTAATTATGTACAATTCGTTGGTTCAAAGGTTTGTTCAGGGTGTAACTTCAAGCACTCCCTCTCGACCCCTTTTTGTCATATTTACCTTCCGTAATCTGCCCCCCCCCCCTTCTAACCCCCTTAGCCCTTGCCTATCCTACAACTCGGTAGAGGCCATTGAAATACAAAAAATCCAAGATACACATTCAATGTCTGAAAACCGTCCGCAAGAAATGAGCGGACTATTTCAAATTATGCACTCATTTCGACTACATATTAGTTTGTAAATACAACTTTATGTCGTACGCGTAAGGTTGAATTTGTAAAAAAATACGTTTATTAAAATTGCGTGACACTATTTGGTGTTCTTTTTGTTTGAAATTGTGCATCTAGGTATTTTCGTACATTAATAGTAGAGGCATATGAATTCAAACTTGGGGACATGTCCCCAGCTTGCGTTGTTCCCGAAAATGTGCGCTCTTTCACCCGCTTTTATGTTTAATGGGTAATAGAGAATGGCTGCCGCACGACAACCGCCAAACGACAGTTAGAGATGCAGAAAGTTTATCTTTAGAGCGTCTGAATTCGTATTTCGGATTTGTGGGTAGTCTGGAACTAAATAAATTCACCACATAGCATGCAAAACTTGTGGTATAGTTTACAATTATATTTTGGCAACGGCTAATGATGTGTAAAGAAAATAAAATATTATTCATATCTGCAGCCCCCATGATTTTATATATTTTCTTTCAACGCTATTTTATTATTTCGTTTTAATTTGTACGGTGGTATTACCAAATTATTTCTAAAATCGACCATAACATGTACATTGCTAGAATCAGGAAACTAAATCTTGCTATCTGGTGTAGATAGTATAATCTGTGGAGAAAGAGAAGAACGGTTTCATTTTTTAATATTAAAAAAAAAGGTGGCAACATGAATACAGCAACTTTCGGTCACTTATGATTTATTGTTCCAATTTCATAGAATTTCTAAATAAGTGGGGGCTTAGTCGCTGTCGTGGATTTTATTCTACTTTAAAAATTCTATAGAAAGTTCAAATAAAGTCTACCAATTTACTATTGGTCCAGTCAAAATAGACATTTTAAATAACAATAATTCCCAGGGAGCCAGATTTTGGTGGAGAGTTGGGGTTTGCCATTACAAATAATATATTAAAAGTCCCCATCGATCCTATGTGTGCTACAAAGGTTATTCAGGTTCAAAGGTCAAAATTTGATGTTTTTTTGGTTTTATCTCGAAAACGTGTTATTAAAAGAACCCTCAAAACAAAGCTGTAGATCTTAAAATTCTCCGATGTAGTGTTTCGGGGCCTACAAATAATATATTAAAAGTCCCCGTCGACCCTTTATGTGTTACAAAAGTTATTCAGGGTCAAAGGTCAAAATTTGAGGTTTTTTGGAATTTTCTCTAAAACGGTAAGTGTTATTAAAAGACCCTCAAAACAAAGTTGTAGATCTTAAAATTCTCCGATGTAATGTTTCGAGGCCTACAAAAAATATATTAAAAGTCCCCATCGATCCTATGTGTGCTACAAAAGTTATTCAGGGTCAAAGGTCAAAATTTGTTTTTTTTTGGATTTTTAATATTTAAAGCAATTAGTATGCTAACTTTTTCATAATATTTTATTATTTTTTGGATTTTTCTCGAAAACGGTAAGTGTTATTAAAAGAACCCTCAAAACAAAGTTGTAAATCTTAAAATTCTCCGATGTAGTGTTTCGAGGCCGAGTATACCTACCACTATTTATACGGGTGTAACAAAATTACCTCTCCAAATTTCATGAGATGACTTGGCATCGGAAATCAATTACAAATATTTAATAAAAAAGAGGGGTAAATTTTTTCATTTTTTTGTCGCACTTGTATTAAGAATTCATTTTTACCGCGGCAATTCGAGGTAACATGGTCGCCGTGGCAAAACAAACACGGAGCACCCATAGCTCAGTAGCGATAGAAAGGGTGAAAATGAAAATTTATAGGACCTTTAAAACGGCTTTACGGTTAAAGTATTCATGTGATTTTTTCTTCTTCATTTTTGTAATGTTTCTTGACTGATGCCACGTCACGTGACGAAATTTGGAGAGTCAATTTTGTTACACCCAATAGAAGAAATGATGATAATATATTTTGCTCTATTTATCACACGCTCCTATAACCCACCAAAATGAGGAGCATGATGGGTAATATGTTGAAAGTATTACATACTGTTGCTGTTTTTACTATATTACCTTTTCCATTTAATTCTGGCCTGTGGTAATGTGTCATCGCTTTCCTTGAACAGATATCTTCGGATACCGGCCATGTATTCGTCAAAATATTCGTTCCAATCAATCTGTGCCATACTGAATGGGTACAACTGAAAAAAAAATAACAATACTTTTCGAGTGTAGTTGAAGCCCTACTTCCCTGCTATCCCTACTAATATTATAAATGCGAAAGTAACTCTGTCTGTCTGTCTGTCTGTTACGCTTTCACGCCTAAACCGCTAAAGCGATTGAAATTTGGTATAGAGATAGTTCGAGGCCCTGGGAAGGACATAGGCTACTTTTTAACCGACTGCGCTAAAGGAGGATTATGATTTTACGCGATAACGACTTCTACGCGGACGAAGCCGCAGGGAACAGCTAGTATATTATATGAGGTATCGTTACAACAAAATTCTTTATATGTTTTTATTTTCTTTATTATCGTAAGTTATTTTATTATTTTGCACAACGGCGTACCTACTACCCGTTTCAATCAAATCAATGAATCAAATCAGCCTATGGTGGACTACCATAGGCTGAACTGCTGTTCATAGGCCTCCAAATTACTACCGGTTTATCGAAATTAAATACATTTCTTTGAACTTGAATCACTTAAACATTACTTGGCTATGACAAATTACGAGGCAGTCATAGGGCCGCCAACGAAGGCCACTATCAGTCTTGTAAACTTGTAGGTACCTAAGGATAGCTTCCAACTCCAATCGATAGATCTAGCTTTGGCTTTCCATCAGGCAGGTGGTATCATTTGGCAAGCTAACTTAACTCTAGAGAAAGGACAAAAAAGAGCAAAAAATCCTCTCAAACCTTTTTATCTACATCTGAAGTCTTCTCCCAAAGCTCTTGCGTCTTGTCATTATGGAATATAATCTCTCTCGTGCAGAAATAAGACAGTACCGATGAGAACTTATGAATCTTCTTGTATACTTTTAACATCCTGCAAAATGGAAATATTTACCACCACCATTATTTTGTATTGCCGACTGAGATCGAAGTTTGATTACCTACTTAGGTAATCAAAACACGTACGCTTACGGTCAGCATGACCTTTGACCTTGGCCCCAATCTAAACTCGCCCACAATCGACTGACCTTGGCAGGGTCAATATAAACGCGCTCACGGTCGACGTTACCATAGTAGGGTCAATCAAAACGCATTTCAGATCAACTTGAACTTGGTAGGCTAATCTAACGTGCTCAGGAGTTACGTTACCTTGATTCGGTCAATCAAAACGTCTTCAAGGTTGCCGTGACATTGGCATAGGTGCCAATCATGCGCTTAAGATTGGCGTAACCTAGGAAGTTCCAATCAAATCACCATGACCTTGGCAGACCAATCTAATCCTGCTCAAGGTTGACATGACCTTGGTAGGACCCATCAAAACGCGCTCAAAATCGGCATGTCCTTTTGCAGGTCAATTAAAACACAATAGATATCGCACTTCTTCTCAAATCTCACACCGCGAGCTAAACTGCCAGAAAAGAAGTTTTATTATTGGGCATATTTATATTAGACTGCGCAGGTATTTAGATTTTTACAGAGTTCTTTAAGAATTTCAGGTTGTCACGTATAGTTGAGTATGCTACTGAATAAAAAGCTAGAATACTCACTTTGGCTTTCGTCCCAAGCAGATAGCTAGTCCATCGACTAACGCAGCCGGGATCAGATGTAGGAAAACTATATAGATGTTGTTCAGTAACGCAGACTTTGTAAGTTGTAGTGAGATAAACCTGAAAACAGTAGGTAGTATTTTACACTGCAGACGTGGGTAGGTAGTTCATATGAAGATCCTTAAGCCCAGTTTCCGCCGCGAGATGAGCTATAATGAATTATTATTATTATCCTTAAACAAGCAGACAGTTGAAAAACAACTGATGAGCCCGTATCTTGCTGCCGCCCACTAATTTCCACATATGTCCTGTCGATTTTTAAACTGGTTCACGTTTATGCTGAGATCACATCCACGGGCAGCTTATTCCACCAGCTCCAGCTCCCTGACCACTCGGTTGGTCAAGAAGTGCCTATGAGTGTTCTTGTGCGACAAAGCAGTGCGCAATTTAAGATTGTGGCTTCTGAGATGGGAATTGTCGTTGCGTAGGAAAATCTCTTCAAATGTTGTAATGTCCACTTAAGATCTTGTAGGTTTTAATCAAGTCATCACGGTTCCTGTGATCTTTTGGTGTTGTAAGCTTTAAAACGGCTAAGCCCCATAACCCACAATAGTAAACTGCATATCATCACAGTTTACCGGCGCGAGTTGGGTCTGCTCGGTTCTCGATGGAAACCTGGCTCTACAAATATTATAAAAGTTTATGTATAACTACCTATGGATATTTAGCTTTTCACGCTCTGAAAGCGTTTCGGCTCAGGCTGAAATTTGGAACCGCTATAAATTATAGTCTGGAATAACATACAGGCAAATCTTACCATAGGGATAAGTTCCCATGGGATTCGGGAATGGGGAAATATATCCACGCCATCTATTACCGACCTAGGGCTTGAATGGCACTATGAGGTTCAGAGTAGTCAATGTTGGTGCTAAAATAAATATGAAACTGAAGTATATAATCTTACCAGACGGCATCAGAAAACGGATATGTATTAAGCTTGGCCATGTTTTGTGACAGAAAGTCACCCCAAGTGATCCTGTTTTCGACAGAACTCACGTAGTTGAATATCAGAGGCTCAGCTGGTGGACTGCTGAAATACAGAAATACGTTTTATTAAAGCAAGCAGTAGCTAGCTAACTTTTTATATCACTTCATACTAGGGCTTGAATATCGGACGCTTTTTCAGTTCCGGAATTGGGTTTCGATATTCAGTATTTGAATTCCGGAATTCCGGAATTCCGGAACTGAATCAAATTTCGTTTTGTACAAAATAGTGATATGTAAAAAAAGAAACGGGAGATGGCAGTCCTACGTGATTAGTGATAAACTACTTTGATTCCCAGTAAAATTACTTATTTTAACGTAACCAACTAAAAACCTGTAAAGGTTGCCTGTAAGATATTGCTTTTTAGCGATAAGGCCGCCCTCTGTACATTTATAAAATTGTAATGTCTCCCTCTTCTGTATGTTTTTGTTTTGGTGTGCAATAAAGTTTATTCTATTCTATTCTATTCTATTCTAAAAACCACACGTTTCCTAATTATTGCCTACGGTTGGCCCGGGTAAGCCCTCAGAAGGATGACCCCAGGATTCCCCACAGACCTTGACTGTCACTGCGGCCTCACCTAGGAGGTTCGGGTGCTATCCCGCGTATGTGTGGCTTGTTTAGGTGTTATCCCGCATCTCAGGGCGTGTGGCGTGCGTGAAACTTTCACATCACGCTTTCGTCTTGGGCGTGCTTTTGTTAGGACGGCGATTAGCCTTCCCACCGTCCTCAGGCCCCCGATTATGGAGGCCGATAGTCTTGGGCAAAGACATGCGGAATTCGGTTCGGAGCGTTCTCTCTCGATCACTTTTCACCGCATTAACTGATCACAGAAAGACGCAGTGGCGTCCCACTTACTCCCACTGGAGATCATAGCTCGCGCAATGGTCTCCAGAGAGAGAATGTACACGTCCAGACCTACTACGAGGACCGGGCGCTGTTAAGCCCACGCTGTGCACTCCACTAATTTGTGAAGTACTATGTCCTCACTGCGTTCCTCGCAGTGCTAGCACTCAGGTGTGGTTTACCGGTGTATTCGTCACAGATATTTACTGAAGCTCCCGAGCTCGGTAAGCGTTTGTGACAACCGGTAGGACAGAGCACCCGCACCGTGGCTCCTCTAGTCAATCGCCCATGACCAGTCTGACCGCCTTGATTGTTGCGATTTGGCGATTCCCCCCTTGTGTGATGTGATGTGGCGATTCGGTTTGTTGCTCAAGTCCAGGTCTCCACGGTTTCCTTGTGGAGCTGGAACTGCCGAACCTAGATTTCTGGAGACGTAGGCCTATAACCCCGCTCCAGCGCCTCCTTGCATCAGAAAATAATAAATTAGAAATAATTTATTTATTTAAACAAGGACGCAAGTTGTTCGCTGCCAGATCCTCGAGACATGCCGCCTCTGAGCAACGGACCACGCAGCACCCAATCGTAACCGATGTTCCACAGAAGCGGTCTTAAGACTGATCTCTGCGGAATACCGCACGACGTATCTCGCTGACCCGGCTGGGCCCTAGCCAGCTTGGGTAAGTTATGGCCCTCTCGGAAAGATAGGCCCCGACAATTCGACGGAAGTAGGGAGGCACTCCATGATAAATAAGCGCCTTCCTAACGCAGCTCCAGGGCAAGGTGTTGAAGGCGATGCCAGTGTCTCTTGACATCGCCATCGCTTTCAACACCACCTCACCCTGCGATGTTACTTCCTCCGTCAGTCTTCTAATGCGCATGATCGCATTAGAAGACTGACGGAGGAAGTAACATCGCAGTAGAAAACATACAAACTAAGTATCTCATTACTTACCACGGTGGAGTACCCTTGACGGAAACCAAACTGGATCCGCCAGATCTGGCCCCACGCGTGTGAGGTGCCCGACTGTGCGCTGTGCAATGATACGCTCAACGAGCTTGCATATCTAACGAGGTATGCAAGCTCTTTGAGCGTATCATTGTTGGGTATCGACCGATCGGGGATCAGCCGGAGTTGCTCAACGGAGCAACACGATCGGCCGATCCCTGGATGGGTAGACTGCCGACTTCCTTGCCTTTCGGATCAGAACCAGTTTCCCTGTCTTCCAGACCTTGGGAATCTGGCCTTTTTCGGGGCATGCACTAAAGAGCCCCATCACTCGAGGCCCGAGATCCTCAAGAGCCAGAACCCACGCTCGGCCGGTAATGCTGTAGGGACCAGGGGCACGGTCCCTGCGGAATCTAAGCCGCAGTACAGTCGCCCCTAACTCACCTTCAGTGACTTCAGGCACGTCGTTCTCGCTGTAATCAGCGTCGGGCGCCTGAGACGGAGCCATGTGCGAAGGAATATGTTCCTCTTGATGAGAACAGGGAACCCAGGACCCTCCTCACTCTGGGTCAGTGGAGCGCCTTGGGGCAAAGTTTGCCCCTAATAATAAGGTACGGGCCCCATGACTTCCGAGAACTACTAGAACTATGCTGAGCGAGACCTCTGTCAAATTCTTACAGCGTTCCTATCAAAGTTAAATTTAACTCGTAACATAAGTCACAGCTAAGTTCGCACTATAAATAATTGAAGTCTAACATACATACATAACATCACGCCTGTCTCCCAACGGGGTAGGCAGAGACTATGACTTTCCACTTGCTACGATTCTGGCAAACAACTTTCGCTTCTTCAACTTTCATAAGTGTCTTCATACATGCACTTCGGTTAAGGGTACTCTTGACCTGGCCTTTTCTCAGAAGATTATTGATTTGATCGACATGAGTATGCCGAGGTCGACCCCTACCAGTTTGCTCATTCACTCTCGCTTCATAAATCTGTTTCGTCAGCCTATTTCCATCCATTCTCTCCACATGTCCAAAACATCTGAGCATCCCTTTCTCTATCTTAGTCACTACATCTTCTGTCATACCGCAATGTTCCCTTATCACACTATTCTTTACTTTATCCCTCAATGTCACTCCAGCTATACTTCGCAAACTTCTTATTTCCACTGCATTAATTTTACTTTCATGCTTCTCCTGCCACACCCAACTTTCAGTACCATGCATAAGTGTAGGGACAAGCACTCCTCTATGTACAGCCATCCTTGCCTTTTTAGACACGTTCTGACTGCTCATAAAGGTGTGAATGGCTCCATTCACTTGGTTTCCTGCCAAAACTCTTCTTTCAATATCATTGTCACACTTTCCATCTCTTGCAAATTTTGAACCCAAATATACAAACTCTTTCACTTGTTTCACGCTCTTTCCTTCGATCGATATCGACCAATCAGTCATACATTTCTCTCTTTCAAAAACCATTACTTTTGTCTTGCTTACATTAACATTCCTTCCTCTACTTTTAAGCGCATCGTTTATTATATTAACCATCAACTGCAACTCCTCCGCCGATGATGCCAGTATTACCTGATCATCAGCATAAAGGAGGCATTTGACGGTTAGCTCATTCATTTTTAATCCATACGCGCACTCTTGAAGTTCTTTCAAGCAACTGTCCATGTATAGGTTATATATTGAAGTCTAAATGTAAAAGAAATACAAAAACGTCATCAATAATATTATTATTATTTAAATAGTATGTTTTCTATCAAATACCATTAATTTTATGGATTTACTTAGTAGGTTTTAGAAATATCATCAAACAAAATGATTAATATCTAAGTACATAATCGAATTAATTTGTTAACAGATAAATCCTAAATTATCAACATTGTAGTAATTAAAGGTAATTAAATTGCATAAGAAGCTTATTAATCTACATTTTTGTTTGTAATTAAACTAAAGAAGAAGCGAAAATATTTTTTTTTTTTCAATATCGAAATACCGGTATTGATCTCGCCAATTCCGGAATTGAGAACGATACTAGATTTTATCGGAATTCCGGAATTATGTCAATTCCGGAATTCCGGAGTTCAAGCCCTACTTCATACATACATACATGTGGTCACGCCTTTATCCTCGAGGGGGTAAGCAGAGGCATATTATACGCCTACACTTCACCTTTTTAGAATTTGTCCCACGTAATAGGTGGTGAGCCGTATTGCCGTGTTGAGAGATATTACTTGATAAGGTCTTATAATTTGATGAACGCCAGCTGCACGAAAAAGTGTCACGTTCCGCCTATGGGAACAAGTGATAGAAATAAAAGGCACAATCGGCCTAAGCGTTCGGCTTGTGACGCATCTACCTCTCCTGCTCTCTTTTTTTTACAGTCAAATATTCTCAACAACTTAGTTTAGAGTTTCAGAAGGGACTTGAGTTGACTTGACCTACTAATAGGTGCTAGTACTTCTGCGAAGAGTAGACCTCGCGAGCAACCATAAATTAAACACGCTATAACGGCTGAATGGATCCGGCAAAAATTTGGTAAGTAGGTACCTACAGAAAAATATGAAATATTATAGTCATACACATAGGGTCAAACACATAGGGTACTTTTTCTCCCCGGCACAAGTTCCCATGGGAAGCAATAATGGGAACAGAATTCTCTGGTAAACTAATATTTGAATACTACCCGTTCGTTAAGTTTGCCGGTCGCTTCCCATACTTCTCCTCTACACCAGCTTCTACACTATCGTCAAACTTAGAGCGAACGGCCTATAGAAACTTCACAATACTTGCCTTCGTTTGTAAGAATGATGAACATGGCGAGCTGCAACCATCAAGCAGTTGACCACAGAGTCAACTGGGACTATATCTGCTGACACGCGCTCGTCACATTGCACTGTCCTTAGGATACCAGTGGCTGAAAATGTAATAAGTGTTATTTTAACCCTAAGAAAACAGACTGACAAAAGAGATTTATAAGGCGAGAGTGAATGGGCAATATGGTAGTGGTCGACCGCGTCGCACTTATATGTGGACAAAATTGAAAACCTTTTGAAAAAAGGTCAGGTCGAGAGTACCTTTAATCGGAGAGCACTGTATTGTTATCACACTCGGAGAGCATGTATGAAAACACTTCTGAAAGTAGTAAGCGGCCAGTATGTTAAAGAGCTCACAATATTCTCACGCGCCTTTTTATAAATTCTCCCCCAAAAGCTGCTAATTAGACAATGTCATTTAATTATACAATAATATCTATGCCAAACTAATTTAATAGTTATGAAGAATTACAATTAATAATTTTAGGGTTCGATATGACACGAAACAGATAGGTAGAATAGAAATGAAACTAATAAATAGTGTTATTGACTATGCCGGAATAAGCGCCATCTAGTCTCAGTATTGGTAGCATTTTCTAACACGTGTTATAAAGGGAGCTACCCAGGGCCCCTTATAACACGGTCATGGACTCATGGTCGACATGACCTTAGGGCGAACCAAAACGCACTGACATTTGGCTGACCTTGGTAGAGCTAATCAAAATGCGCTTAAAATAGGTGTGACCTTGGCAGAGCTAATCAAAATTTGATCACGATTGACGTAACGTGGGTAGGTCCCGTTATAACACGCTCACGGTCGGGCGAACCAAAATGCACTGACGATTTGGGTGACCTTGGTAGAGCTAATCAAAAAGCGTTTATGATTGGCGTGACCTTGGTAAAGCGAATCAAAATGCGATCACTATTGATGTAACATGGGTAGAACTACCTTAAAAGCGCTTATGGTCGACATAACCTTAGGGCTTAAACCAAAACGCACTGACGATTTGGTTGACCTTGGCAGAGTTAATCGAAATGCGATCGCTACTGACGTACCTAACGTGGGTAGGACACCATAAAAAGCGCTTACGATCGATATGACCTTAGTAAGATAGGTAGGTAAGCAAAACGCGCTTAAGATTGGCGTGAACTTGGAAGAGCTAATCAAAACGCAACCACGACTGACTTTACGTTGGCAGGGCCCCAAAAACCAGCTCACGATCGGCTACGAAAGGAATTTTCGTAGATCAATGCACATCAATCTAAATGCGCTTAAGATTAGTGTGACCTTGATTGAGCTAATCAAGATTCGGTCACGATTGACGTGACCTGGGTATGTCCCCTTATAAAAGCTCTTGGTTGGCATGACCTTGGTAGAGCGAACCAAAACGCAGTTGACTGATGTAACCTTAGTGTCGATCAAAACGCACTAACGATTCGTGTGACCTTGGTAAAGCCAATCAAAATACGATCGCGATTGACGTGACGTAGTTAGGTCAGTAGGTCCCCTTAAAACGCGTTCTCGGTCGATATCGCTATGATGTGGTTATCCTTTAATTTTGTTTATAATAAAAAAAAAGATATGATCTTAGTAGCGCAAACCAAATAGCCGCCGCCCGCCCCAACGATTGGCGTTACCTTAGTAGAGCAAATCTTAATAAAGCGCTCATTATCTACGTGACCTTGATAGAGTCAACCGAAACGCGTTGAAGAAAGGCTTGACCTTGGTCGCTTGGTAGGTAAGCCCAATCGAAACGCGTTCTCGATCGGTGTGACTTTAGTAGAGCCAATCAAAAAGACATGACCTTGGCATTTTTTTCATATACCACCAAGGTGGCAGACAAGCATACGGTCCACCAGAAGGACTGGTGATCACCGCAGCCTATAAACGTTTGCAACACCAGAGGCGCCAATCTCGCGCTGCCGACCCTGTAAAAACCTTCTAAGGCCCTTTTTGAAGAACCCAATACTGTAGGCGTTTGGGAAAACCGATGCAGTTAGTTTCTCTTTTATTACATCTAAAAGTTGACTTCGTGACCCAAGCCAACTACACCTGCAAGTGAAACACCAGCTGACGGATGAGCTTTTGGCAAAGGGAAAGTACACTCGGAACCAAACTTTGTACAGTCAACTACAATGAAATGTACCTACTAGTTTAATCTTACAAAATGATGTATTCCTGCGAGTGATATAAAGAACTAACCAAACATGGTATCCACCAAACTTGACAGTAACATATATGCGTGTAAAGAGCAATAATTATGTATCCCAATACATTTTTTGTAAAGTTGACTGAGAAAGTCAACTTTATAATAAAAAGTAAATAGCATGCACAGCAATCAATACATGTTACTGTCAAGTTAGGTGGACCATGTTAGTCACAATCTTCGGTTAGTTTATTATGGCAGGGATACATCATTTCGTAAGATTAAACTAGTACAATTCATTGTAGTTGACTGTACCAATCCGCCTGGTCATCATGGTACAATAAGGCCATCATCCCTAAATGAAATTGAGAGGCCTACCTCCAGCATTGGACTGCCGTAGGCTGGTTTGATTGATTGAGGTTGAGGTGGTACCTCATTGCCCCAATTACTCAGTTTTTTTTTTTTGATTAACGTGAGGGAAAATTCTCATGGATGTTATGCCGGACTCCTACCTATTAAAAAACCTCACGTAACGCCCAACAGCCTATGGTTGTGAGCCCCGGGGAAGCCCTCGGAAGGATGTCCCAGGACTCCCAACAGACCCACGGCTGCCACTGCGGCCTCGCCCAGGGGTTACTCAGTGTTTTGTAAACGATCTCTGCAGTAGGTACCTAAGCACCTTACGCTGTGACTGATCTTCAGATGGGTGACATATCATTTGCGAGCGTTTTCATACTTCGGAAGGTATTCTAGCCGTTGGTCCCGGTTGTCAGTCATACGACTATTTTCAACAGTGGATAGTCATAATCTACGACTCTGGCTACATTTTTAACATGGCAATCAATCAATCAAATCAGCCTATCGCAGTCCACTGCTGGACGTAGTCCTGCCCCTTCTGCATCAAGTCCCAGCCTGCGACCTTCACCAGGTCGTCGGTCCATCTAGCGGGTGGACGTCCTACCCCACGTTTGCCGAGACGCGGTCTCGTCTCTAGAACCCGTTTGCTCCATCGGCCGTCGGTTCTTCTGCAGATATGGCCGGCCCACTGCCACTTCAATGTGCTTATTCTGCGAGCTATGTCGACCACTTTAGTTCTCAGCATTTCAAAAACGAATGGTTAAATGAGGGCGTATACAATGCCTCGTGTGGCGACGGGGTACCGTGCTACGACGGGTAAGAGTACAAAATGTCGCCACCCCAATACATCTCGAGGGTGTCGTAAGAGGCGACTAAGGGAACACTTTCGCAAAAAGATACATTGCGTAGAGAAGGAAAACTCGAAATGAAACCCGGTTGACAGTAAATGACAATCGTTAAGTCAAGTTGAGAAAAATTTCAACTGCGGGTGTGCCTGTCCATTTCAACACGGCAATAGGCTCACTATTCATTACGTGGGACATGGAACTGTAATGTTGAATGTGGGCGAATACATTGCTGCTGCCTACCCCCTCGGGGATAAAAGGCGTGATTATAGTGTTTATGATATAATTGGTAGGAACTCACCACTGCCAACTGCAACTCCTGTTGGTCCATACATGTTGTCTAACCAGCCTTTCAACGGCTCCTTTGCAGTCGATATTACTGAAATTTGAAATAAAATACATAAATATAAAATACTAGCTGACCCGCGCAACTTCGTTTGCGTGATAAATCAAGAACCACTCGACCGATTTTGTGCAAACTTCACATCAACCATCTACTAAATAGTCCAAACAAAGCCTAAACATTTGGTTTGGATAGGTGAGCCCGATCTCGAGTTATAAAATTACAACGAAAAGTGGCATTGATTTTTATATATACATATAGATTGTTAGACATTTTTGACTGCCTCTGTGGCGCAGTCGGTAGCGTAACCGCCTGCCGTGCTGCGTCCTGGGTTCGATTCCCGGGTCGGTCCAAATATTTGTGTGATCCACAAATGTTTGTTTCAGAGTTTGAGTGTTTTCTATGTATATTATACAGGGTGAATTTTTCAAAAGGGATGGGATGGCCAAATCCGAAACTATAAAGAATGGCGGGAAAATGCTCAAAGGAGTCAAGAGCCCGATTTTGGTAAAAATTAAAACCTCATCATTCGATTTTTGAAAAACTAATAATCCTGGATGGGAATCGAACCCGTTGATAAAAAAAACACCTATATTATTACACCATACGATAGTGTTGCTATTAAGGATCTTATTCTGGGAAGTAATGACATACGTTAAACTAAAGGAAAAAACTCATCTTTAACAAAATAGGTAGGTACCTTTTATTTTTCTTACGTTAACCTGTTTTCTATGTATAATACACATAGAAAACACCCAAACTATCAGTCGTCTAGATCCTATAGCACAAGCTTATATAGCTTAATTTGGGCTAGATGATGTTACATGTGATTGTCGACAAATATTTAATTAACAAATACATAAGAATAAGAATAAGCAACGCACGGAAAATGGTAGTGAAATACAAATATCCAAAGGTTGCCTGGTAGAGATCGCTTTTAGCGATAAGGCCGCCCATTGTATTGCTATCAGTATATAATATATGTCATCTTAAGTTATTGAACTGACGTACAGTAAAGTGTATCTATACTTATAATAAAACTGTTGGGGGTCGAGAGTCTGTAAGAATTTTGAAAATATTTTGGAAGATATTTTGAAAATTTTAATTGAAGGGCATTCTCTAATCGATACTGAAGCCGAAAATGTAATTTAAATTTAGGATACTTTTGATACAGATATTTTGCGCGGCTCCTTTGGGAGAGGGGATGAAAGACAAAATGATTTTTTAGCTGTAACTTCTCAATGCGTGGTCGGATTCCAAAAAAAAATTCTGTATCATAAAGAAAGTACTTTATGGATTGTTCCACACCAGTTTTAATGTTGAGGGTTTTGCAGTTCAGGAATTAGAGACATTTCAACTTTCGCAAAATCTTGAATTCAAGGGTTCCTTTGAATGTGAGGGTTAATCTAAACTGGCGTGTTGGCTTACTCATAAAAGAGCTTAATAATTAAGGCTATTGTAAAATAATTCAGTAAGCGCCGAAGGCGTGGACTGAATTGTTTTAGAATAGACTTAATAAATTGTTTTAGATTAAGCAAACAGGGCAGTTTCATACGCTCCCATGAGTCTGTTGAAAAAATACTTGTCCTTTCATACACCATAAGTGGCGTAAACGAAGTTGCGAGGGTCAGCTAGTAACAAATAAATAAAATAAATAAATATTAAGGTTTTACTTACCTATGGCAGGTCTAAATATTCCAATCGGCATAGTTCCACAGTTGACTCGTAATTCCTTCTCAGCTAACGCTTTTGTGAATGTATACGTATTAGGCCATGGTCCTAATACCCTGGAACAGAAATTAAAGAGAATAAAGGCATAGTAGAATAAAATAAGGGCATAGTACATATAATAGAACTGTTGAGGGTCGAGAGTCTGTACATGGAAGATATTTTGAAAATTTTAATTGTAGGGCGTTCTCTAATCGATACTGAAGCCAAAAATGTAATTTAAACTTTTCATGTCTGTCTGTCTGTATCCCGAATAAGTATCACGCCAAAACTACTGAATTGATTTGAATGATACTTGGTACAATCTGAGCTTATGATCTAAGGAAGGTTCTAGGATACTTTTGATCCCGATATTTTGCGTGGTTCCTGCGGGAGAGGGGATGAAAGACAAAATGATTATTCGGTTGTAATTTGTTAACGCGGGGTCCGATTTCAAATATTTTGTATTAGAAAGAGAGTATTTTAAGAATTGTTTCATACATATTTCAACCTTGAGCTTGAGAAATTAGAGACATCTGAAATTTCGCTAAACTTAGAATTCAAGGGTTGCTTTAAAGGTGAGGGTAAATCTAAACTGTCGTGCTGGCTTAATCATAAAAGAGCTTAATGATTAAGGCTATTGTAAAATAAATCCATATTCTAAAACAATTCAGTCCACACCTTTGCCTTCGGCGCGGACTGAATTGTTTTAGAATAGACTTAATCTTTAAAACAAAAAACACTTAAAAAATAAAAAAAAATATAAAAAGGTTCAGTGCCGGTACAGGTGCTTTTTTTTGGTCATATTTTTACCCTTGGGTAGGGAATACTAAAAAATGTATGTGTGCCATATGAAGTCATAAGTATACTCACGTAGGTAAAATATCGTTGATCTGTTTGTCAGTGAGTTTGTCAATCGATTGGTATAATTCTTCGCAGTCAGCTTCGCACGGGTAGAATCGCTCTTCGATCTCGCCTAGATGTGCGTTGGAGTAGGCTGTTGAGATATGCATTAATACCTGGAAATCAAAAGCCTGGATCATCAAACTGGTAATTTTTACTGGTAATTCACACGGAGTCCCATGTTGCGACGGGCAGGAGTACAAAATGTCGCCACCCCAATACATCCCGAGGGTGTCGTAAGAGGCGACTAAGGGAACACTTTCGCATAAAGATCCATTGCGTAGAGAAAGAAAACTCGAAATGAAACCTGGTTGTCAGCAAAATGAAATGACAATCGTTTAAGCAAGTTGAAGGCCTTATGGGCGGCTTGAAAACTTTCAACTGCGGGTGCGGCTGTCCATTTCAACACGGCAATAGGCTCACCACCTATTACGTGGGACATAAAACTATTAGGTGAAATGTGGGCATATACGATTCCTCTGCCTACCCCTTTTTTACCAGTGCCTATGTATTATGTATTGTATTGTCTGTCAGTCTATTCTATGGCATCCTTCGATCAATTCTATTTTGTTGATCGAAGATGGCATAGTAGCGGTCCAACGGATGGAACAATATTTATTTATTTATTTATTTATTTATTTACTTACTTATTTATTTATTTATTGATTAATTAATTTATTTATTTACTTATTTATTTATTTATTAATTTATTTATTTGTTTATTTATTCATTTATTTATTTATTTATTTATTTACTTATTAATTTATTTATATTGCTGGTAATTTTTAAACTCCTACGAAAAACGAGGAGATTTTCGACCTGTGTTTAAGTGTATGTGTCAGTCTGTGGCATCGTAGCTCTGTTCAACGGATGGACCAATTTTAATGTGGTTTTCATTTGGGTTCGAAAACCGATGTGTTCGGAATGGTTCTTAGCTTTTCTTGCCAGTTCTGCTCAGACCCACATTATTAGTTCCACTTGTCCCATGGAACTACTGGGACGTAATCGTCTCAGTTGTCCCATGATGGGACAATTCAATGGAACTAATGGGATAGACGGGGTGGGCTTTTTGTGAACTGGTGGTGATTCTTTGTTTATAATTGGTACGTTTTTCAAGTGTATCTGTATATGCCTAAGTGAAATAAATTTATTTTTGTTTGTTTGTTTGCTAAAGATCGCGTCGAATTTTATTTTTTTTCGTATTTAGTGGAACTCTATGAGACTTTAATTTCTTAGTGCGACGATTTCGAATTCACGTAAGTTTGCAGAAAGTGATTTTGGGGCAACCCTCTACATTAATGGCTCATACTAGCTAGAGGTCCTGCAGCTCCAAACAAAGCCTACCAAACAACACAATGTATGAGAGAATACCGGTCAAGTGCGAGTCGGACCCGCGCACAGAGGGCCGAGTACCAAAAACGGCAAAAAATCACGTTTGTTGTATGGAAGTCCCCCTTTAATCCTCCTTTTTTTTGTAATATTTTAGTTTTTGTTGTAATAGCGGCAACAGAAATACATCTATATACATAAAAATCAATGCCACTTTTCGTTGTAATTTTATAACTCAAGAACGGGCTCACCTATCCGAGCCAAATGTTTAGGCTTTGTTCGGACTATTTAGTATTTTAGTAGATGGTTTATGTGTAGTTTGCACAAAATCGGTCGAGCGGTTCTTCATTTATTACGCAAACGAAGTTGCGCGGGTCAGCTAGTCTTCTGTAAAAATTTCAGCTCTCTAGCTATCACGGTATCTGGGTTACAGCCTCATGACGGACAGACAGACAGACAGACAGACAGACAGACAGACAGACGGACGGCTCATGACTAGGGTTTCGTTTTTTACTCTTTGGGTACGGAAGCCTCTGAGACTGTTTTCACTTCGCTCGATAGATGGCGCTGTACATATTTTCTGAATACCGATATGGTTTCGTTCACAACTGAAGGTTACATTTTATTGAGATTATTTTCAAAATACTTGCTGACCAACAAACGAAACCATTAATAGGTTAGACATTTTTGAAAAGTTGCTACCCTTAACCGGGGGATGACTTATATAAACTTAAACAAAAAGAAACAAAATTTATATGTATATAAAAATGAATCGCAAAATGTGTTGGTAAGCGCATAACTTCAGAACGGGTAGACCGATTTCACTCATTCTTTTTTTGTTGTGTAAGGTATTGTCAGGAGAAGGTTATTATGAAAGAAAAAATGTTGTATTCCCACGGGAACGGGAACTACGCGGGTGAAACCGCGTGACGTCCTCTAGTTAGTTATAAATCTTTGATGTAATCAGATATCGCGCCTAGCGCCTATCGGGGATGTTCTTGTTCTATAAGACACTAAGAGGTCACTGCAGTAAGCAATTTTTGCTATGGCCGGTCTCGGATGGGTGACCACTTCGTGACAATTATTTGCTAGCGTATCCGTGCTTTGAAAGGCACGTAAAATGCAAATATAACCCGTTCGCTCTAACTTGGCGCTGGCGTAGAGACGTTCACCCGAATTGTTAATTGGACGAAGTAAATTGACAGTAGCTAATGTCACTTCGTCATAGAAAATAAGCAACATTGTATGAAGAAGTGACATTAGTTGCTGTCAATTTACTTCGTCTAATTAAAAATTCGACTTTAGAATGGAGCCGAGCGGCAAAGTTAGAGCGAACAAGCTATCAAAGTTAAAGATCTTATGTGAGCGGCTTGAAATCAGCAGCTAATCACAACCTGCGCCTGTCCATTTCAATACGCCAATAAAGTTCTCCGCCTATTACGTGAGACAAAATCTAAAAAGGTGAAATGTGGGCGAATAATATGCCTTTGCCCACCCCTTTCGGGATAAAAGTCATAGCGCATCTAGCGATTGGGGGCCACTCTCACAGTCCGTAACACTACTGACAGTGGTCCTCAAGTTGTCGGCCCTGTGATGTGCCTCTTCACGCTGCTTTTGAAGAACCCGGGATTGTAAGAAGAGGGAAACACGTGTGCGGGCAGCTTGTTCCAGGTTTTTATAGTTCGACAGAGGAACGATCTTTTGAAATGTTTAAAACTAAATAATAATAATAATATTCTCGCTCAACGAATAGGTATTGCTATTCAAAGGGGGAATGCTGCTAGTCTTTAGGGCACAATGCCACGGGGGCCTTATTTAGGTTTAGTTTATCTAATTTACATTATTACTATCTAGTAATAATGTAAATATATAGATATGTAATAATTATGTTTCTCTGTAACTTTTAACAATAAATGTTTATCTACTAAAAAAATAATAAAAAGGTACTCACATCCAGTTGCTTCATGTCCCTAGCAAGCCTTAGAAGATGCAAGGGAGCTCTCACATTGGTCTCAAGAGCCGCTCTAAGGTGCTCATCGAATTTGACCGTAGCAGCTGAATGAAAGATTATATTGACCTGAAATACACAATATCCTTAATTTATTTTATTTTATTTTGAATGTTTACAATTTTTGACTCCCAGTGAAATAATGTAATATTAAACTTATTAACATTAACAACCTTATTAGCGGTGGCTAAAATCATCGCTGAATTTGTATGCCAAAAACTGGCAGAACATATGATACCATTATATGTAATAACATCATGCATGTTTTTTATACTAAACTATGTTCAACAAATATCTTAAAAAGAAAAAAAAAAAAAAGGAATTTATAAGAATTAATATTATACCTACATACATTTATGGTCATGCCTTTATTCCCGAAAGGGTAGGCAGGGGCAGAAAGGTTTATATTATAATGCTTAGTACCTATTTGCTTTCTCAGCATCATTTTCTTGTTCGGTATTTAAGCGTTATTTGATTTTAGTTTTATAAATCAGAAATCAATAGGAGAAATACGGACAAAATGACATGTTTGGACAAAACGACACAGTCACCTTTTCTCAAAATTGGCGGGCTTTAGCGACCTCTCTATGGATGTATTACGCGACGGTAGCCATGTTTATAATGTCAGATATTGAGCGCCATTGGTGCATTCGTGCCGCGGTAACGACTCTCATAATATACAAATGTACTCTGTGGTAACGACACCGAACGTGTAACGTGGATACAAAAGTTTTTTTTTACAAGTGCTTTTCTCCTGTTTTCTGGTGAGTTATTTCTTGTTATTTGTAACTAATTCTATAAAAATCTATGAACCATATATAAACTGTTTTGCAATTGTTAGTGGTTTGATGGAATTATGACTATTTATTCGTTTATGTTTACATTTGGACAAAATGACATACATACGCAATGGACAAAACGACATGGTATGTCATTTTGTCCGTAGAGTGTCTGTTAACTAAAATTTATCGTTTTATTAGGTGATTTGCCTCGAAATTACAAAAGAAACACTAATCGGCAGTTTTGGAGCCAAGAATCCATGAGCTGTTTTAGCAGCCAATTGCCTGTTTTAGTAGCCAATTGACTGTTTTTGCAGCCAATAATCTTCTCGTATGTTTCTGCTTATATTGGAGTTTCTTATGCGATGCACGACCCGCACTTTTTGTAAACAATACTTTAAAATTCTAACTGTAAAGGATTAGGCAGATCTAAGAAAATATTTACAGCGAAGATTTCTTAGGTGAAACTCAAGATAGTGATAGCGATTGCGCTTGAATTTATTGCAACGATCTCTTTTCTCATTCTAAGCTAGGATAAGGTTGATTACGTCGTATAATGTTCTCTTTGGACTAATGCCTTATGTGCTGATGTTTCACAGAAGATCAAACGATTTATTTGTGAACTGTGTACTTAAATTATTACTATGTCATTATGTCCTCCTTACTCTGTATGTCATTTTGTCCGTACTATACGGACAAAATGGTTTTTGTGATTGCTTTTTATATTTCTTAATATATATTTTATTATAGTTCCTACTTAATTAAAAGACTTTGTTACTGATAGTCAATGAACCTAAGTTGAGTAAAAATTAATTAGACTGATTATAATAACGTTAAATAAATAAATATGACTATTAAACAAAATACCGTGTCATTTTGTACGTACTTCCCCTACATAATAAACGGTTGCATCGCAATACATATTTGAGAACAATGTCTGTTAAAAAGAACATACATCTATATCTTAAGAACAGTGACGTACATTCAATAAATACTAGAAATAAGCATAAATTGATTAGAAAGGTTTTCGATTATATTATCTATGGTACACGGCTCATTCGAAGGACTGGGTGTACGCCTATTCAATAAAATTCCTTTAGGGATTATTAACCTTCCTTTATATAGATTCAAATTGGAAATTAAGACACATCTTTTAAAAAGGGCATACTATACTATTGATGACTATTTTAATGATACAGAGAGTTGGACATGACGCACCTTCATTTCGAAACCGTTACTAAACAAAATAACTAAATTTTACAGGAGAAGCAATTTAAGATTTTTGGCCTATTAAATACCTCATAATGAAAAACTTATGAACTTTTATGAGGTATGTCTTAGATTACTTATTAAATTATTATTTCCTTTTCAAGATGTGAAGGCGCATAATTAGATAATTAAAATAATTACTGATTTATAATAATTTTAATTTTTATAGTAACACTTTCGCAATAACTTTTTTTTCAATTATCATTGAATATTGTAATGTTAGTATGAATTGAATGTTACTATGTAAAAAATAAAATTCTAGCTATTTTAAATGACAGAATAATGAGTGTGAAATATATTTAAAGACACGGATAAAATAAAAGGTAATAGTTAAAATCACTATTTATTAAACGAACGTATGAACTACAATTATAAATGGCAAATAACTCTTTATTTTTCTTTTAATAATTATCATTTAATTGAAGCTTACAGTCACCATATTTACTTATTTTGAATAATAATATTTGAAGATAGTTAGTTTGTTAATATCAACAGAAAACTACTTCCTATTCAGATGGGACCACCTGCGGAATCCAGCCTACAGGTAGGGGGCGTCAGCATCAGCATTGAGTCCTCTTTGAAGTATCTAGGGCTCGTACTCGATGGCCGGTGGAAAATCGGACATCACTTCCGAAGTTTGGTCCCAAAACTGATGGGGGCATTGATGCCCAACATCAGGGGACCCTACGCTCCCTACAAGGAGACTGTACCTGGAGATCGTGTGAAGTATAGCCCTAGGGGCCCCCGGATGGGCGGAGACCCTGACGGCCAGGAACGTGGCTAGATTGCTGAGCCCGCACAGAGCGATGGCCATCAGGGTGATAAGGGGATACCGCACGATCTCCGGTGAAGCAGCATGTCTCCTAGCCGGAACCCCTCCATGGGACTTGGAAGCGAGAGCCCTTGCGTCACTATTTAGATGGCGCAAGGAGGCGCTGAAGTGGAGCCATAGGCCTGCGTCTCGAGAAACCAAGCCCCAGCGGTCCCAGCCGGAACCCCTCCATGGGACTTGGAAGCGAGAGCCCTTGCGTCACTATTTAGATGGCGCAAGGAGGCGCTGAAGTGGAGCCATAGGCCTGCGTCTCGAGAAACCAAGCCCCAGTGGTCCCAGCTCCACCAGGAAACCGTGGAGACATGGAAGGTGCGACTTGAGCAACCAAAGGGCGAATTCGCCACAATCGCGGCCGTCAGACAATCATGGAAGAGTGGCTAGAGAGGAGACACGGTGCTCTCTCCTACTGGTTGTCACAGATGCTTGCCGGGCACGGTAGTTTCGGTATGTATCGGTGGGTAAGGCACCAGGAAACCACAGCCGAGTGTCAGCACTGCGAGGATCGCAGCGATGACACAGCGCTCCACACGCTGGTGGAGTGCACTGCGTGGGCGCAACAGCACCAGGTCCTCTTAGTGGGTCTAGACGTGGACAATCTCTCACTCAAGACCATAATGCGAGCCATGATCTTCAGCGGGAGTAAGTGGGATTGCGCCGCCTCTTTCTGCGAGCAGGTCATGCTCGTGAAAGAGGCGGCGAGGCGGGAACGCGGGAGAACTCTCCCACTCGAGTTCCGCAGTCGGCGGCCTAGGCGCCGTCGTCGTGTCTTCGCCGAAGACTATCGGCCTCCATGACTTGGGGCCTGAGGACGGTGGGAGGGCTACTCCCCGTCCTAACAGAAGCAGGCCCATGACGGCAGCGTGACGTGAGGGATTCCCGCACACCGCCCCTTAGAAGCGGGATCACACCCGAAACCCCCAAAGACGCGGGATAGCACCCGAACCGCCCCTTGGGTGAGGCCGCAGTGGTGGCCTTCCGAGGGCTTACCCGGAGCTCTAGCTAAGTAAAAATAATATAACACAATATGAAACTAAACAGTCATCTATAAGTCTTTTGTATTTGTTTTATACTGATTATTTGTATACTTATTGTAATAATACTACCACTGTTTATATACTTATTGTAATAATCCTAACCGTAAATATGAGAATCAAGTTAGTCAAGAACTATACTAAACCAATAATCACAATTTGAAACTAAATATTTATGTCATACTTTTATCTAGATTTTTTTGTTATAAGGATTATACAAAAGGTAACGGTTTTAGTTTTAAATTTGAAAAAATAAAATATACATTTTAAGTTAAAAACTGTGACTAAACAAAAAAACACACTTTATATAATAAAAATAAGTAAATAATATAGCTTAACGAGAAAGTCAACCGTTCTTATATCAATAGTTACACTTTTATTATAAACTTGTACGTCGACTCCTCAAATGACTGGTGACAACTGGTTTAATAACGGTTATGTCATTAGCATTTGTTTAAAATTTTCGTTTAGTAACGTTTTAGTTTAGAGCTATCTACCGTAATATTGAGGTATTAAATAAACTGTCAAATTCATTCGGTAGTTCCTGACGATTTGAAAAAGATGGCGTTATTAACTCAATTTCGTAAAAATTTCGTTTAGTAACGGTTTCGAAATCAAGATGCGATGAGTTGCTTGCTCCTCACATTGTAAATGTCGCCTGTGTAGACAAAATTGTTAATCTTTATTGCATGACAAACGAATGTACTAAGACTATTTGAAAAGTGTGGCCGTGAGTTTTCTTGCCAGGTTCTTCCTCAAAGGCTCTACCTATTGCTTTGCGAATCTGGCAGTAAATGTAAATGTAGAAGCAAAAATTTTGACGTTCATAAGTGTTAGGCTGAGGGCACATTATAGACACGACTGTCTTAAGACTGACTGCTCTATTATCGGACCTGGGCAAATTTCGCAGTTTCATAGATTTAGTAAAGCGGCAGTCTGTCTGTAGACTGTCTTGTCGCCAATGTGCGCTCAGCCTTACTTTGTAACTTAAATCAATATCTAAGAATGTCTAAAAACTTTACCTTTTCAGTCAACATCTGTCTATCTTTAAGCGTGAGGCCAAGACCTACAGCTTCACAATCAGCTGGCACGACGACCACCTTGTGACGAAACTTGGGCACTTCGTCTTTTAACCGGCTGAACACCTGGAATTAAGTAAAGGAATATTGAATAGCAGATCTATACTAATTAATATTAGCTGATTAGCGCAACTTCATTTACGATACAGCATCACTTTTCTGTATCCCGATTGCAGCGTCACCTTTACTTGTGAATCTAAACCATTCAAATCCAGGGCGGCAGATTTCAAAAGTTCTCCTTACAGTTGGATTTATTGAGGATGGCTATAGATAGGTTATATGTATAACATAACGCTAAGACGAATAGGAGCGGAACAGCAATGAATAATGTTTCGAACGCGGGGATTTTTTTCCCTTTTAAGAGCTTCGGGACGTTGCATACGTTTATAGGTTCCCAAACTTATTTTGTATACTGCCCACTTAGAGAATAAATATTTTTTTAGCGCCCCCATTTTTTCACCTATTTAAAAACCACTATAACTTCAATTAAATTAATTTATTATTGTGACCTATATATGTGATGTTGTGTAAAAAAAAATGTATTACTATAACCCGCAACTTGAAACCTGAGCGCTGTAGGTAACATACAACGGCGCTTAGGTCTCAAGTTAACTCTTACGGGCTCCACCTGCCAATAAGAATGATTATTGAAACGCAACTTTATAGTATTAAAACAGAGTATCTTTTATTAAAAATATAACTAAAATAATCAATCCTTATATAAAAACTAATGTGAAGGATGAATCTGATGCTGTTTAATAAGTTTGTTGATATTAGGTTCCAATTTACTCAAGAACAGTCGCAAGTCGCCACGTTCGGTAACAAGCAAACGATTTCTCTTTTTAGTAAGCAGTGTTGTCACAGCACTAAATCCACGTTCACACAAATATGACGATGGGAATGCTATCAAAAATCGTTGAACGATTGACCACAATCCAGGGTACAATTTGAGGGATCGGTTTTTGAAGCCAAAATTCTTGGTAACCATTTTTGAACTTGATTTTTATTTCCTCGTTTGTTGTCAATTCTATAAGTTCTTCTTCCAGCTGAGGTGACATTGCTGTGTTGACATTTGAAAACGGATCCAACACCCAGTCTGGTATTTCCAAGTTCAAAATGTCTTGGTATCGTTCGGTGAAGTCAATGTGGAGGTTTTCCAAATGTTGGCAGTAGGCAAACAATTCGTCGATAATGCATGATACTGATAAATTTGGAAAATTGTGAAACTCACGTCTGCCCAGATTCTTTTTGTGTAGAAGCAGTTTGGCTGCGAAAGCAGCAACGACGTTTTTTGTTTTAATTAAATTTAGTTTATCGCCTTGCAGTTGGAGATTCATGTCGTTGAACAATTTATACAGGTCTGTCATGTAAGCTATATCATTCTTTGATGTTATGAGCTTGTCGTGCAATTCTGTATCTTTAGTTTCCAAGAACTCTATAACAGAGTCAAACAGGTTGTAAAATCGAGTCAGACAATTGCCTCTTGATAGCCAACGAACTTCAGTATGAAACAACAAACGGTTGAAATCCTCGTCATTAGTAACACAAAGCTGATGAAATAATCTATCATTCAAAGAGCTGTTGCGGATTTTATTGACTGCTTTGATGACATATTGCAGTGATAGAAATAGTTTTTCACTTAAGTTTCTAGCAACTAAATGTTGTCTATGAATAACGCAATGTACACCAAGGACATCTGGAATTTTATTTTTTAAGTACGCTATGAAGCCTTTATGGCACCCTGTCATAGCCGGAGCGCCATCCGTAGCAACTGAATTAAAAACTTTTCCAATGTATTGAATATGGTTTCACCTTTTGTATCGGTCTCTAAATTTCTAGCAAATAATAGTTCTTCACCTATTTTCTCATCTTTAATAAACCTCACGTAAGACAACAACAATGCTTCATTAGTTGGTAAAGTGGACTCATCGAGCTGAATTGAAAATTGACTTGTCCTCAGGTGATCGCACAATGATTCTTCTATGTTTTCAGCCATTTCATCAATTCGTCTTTGCACAGAATTATTACTCAAAGGAATTTTTCGGATAATATCTGCGGCCGGTTTATGAAGCACAGTAGTTATTACTTCATTTATTGCTGGCAATATTAACTCTTCTCCGATGTTATGTGGTTTGCCTTTTTGAGCAATTAACAAAGAGATATTGTACGAAGCTCGAAGTCCGTCGTCATCTTGCTTAGCAGCCGCCGAAAATAGTTTTACTACACTTGGCTGAGTATTATGCTTCTTCTCTAGGTCTTGAAAATATGCTACATTCTTGTCTTTCTTATCTGGATGCATTTTATTCAAATGATCTTGCAGCCTTGAAGGCTTCATTGCTTCATTCGAAAATGTTTTTAGACATAGAAGACACAAAGGCGACGATCGGTTTGTGGGATTTTCAATAAATCCGAATTTAATATATTCCGCAGAGTATTGCCGTCTCTTCTTTTTTACTTCCGACATTGTTTTGCTTTGAGAAATACGTTCAACTTCGCGAGTAGAGGAGGCGTAAGTACTGCTCATCTATTGCGCGCGAGACCACAAATGAAAATAAAATAAATATTACATTGTTTATATAGGAATGCTTAAGCAGCACGCACCGACAGGAATAAAACAAACATGCATAAACTCGTTTATCTCATTCGACGCTCAATCGTACTCAACAAGTCCGAACAAGCATTCAATGAAATGCACAATTCGGGTTATTTAACAAAAACTTGTTAAAACATGATAGATTTAAGCAGCACGCACCGACAGGAATAAAACAAACATGCATAAACTCGTTTATCTCATTCGACGCTCAATCGTACTCAACAAGTCCGAACAAGCATTCAATGAACCAGCCGACTGATACAGGAATGCACAATTCGGGTTATTTAACAAAAACTTGTTAAAACATGATAGATATCTACGAGTACTAATAACTATTATTTTTTTCTATATTAAATAAAATAGGACAGATATATGAACTACGCGAAGAGAAATATAGAACCGAGTTTGAGCAATCTTTTAATTCATATTAGTTGATGTTCACAAGTTGTTGTTGAGAGTCGAGAGCTCTTGCAGTTGTTGTTTAAGAGGCCTCTTAGCTAAATAAAATCACCCTAATACACAACGCCCCCATTTTCTTCTGGGTCTCTTACCGCCCCCCTTGAGACCTGCAGCGCCCACAAGGGGGCATTATCGCCCACTTTGGGAAAGACTGTTATGCGATTGGAAAAATATTTTCAAATCTCTCTCCCTCTCTCTTTGTCACTCTCTCTTTCGTAAGAGTTGCGCGGGTCAGCTAGTCCTACTCTTGTAGCATTTATTTTCTATAGATGCAGTATTTAGGATGTGAAAGCAGCCTTATCGAGTTATCTTTTTTTAATCGGTTGTCAGTGGTGACATTTCTGCTGTCAGAATGACAGGATGTCATAAGTTCGGTGACGAAGCGTTTCGCATTTAAAGGAACGGGTTTTTGTTAAGATTTTTCGTGAAAGACGGGACTTTGACCGAGACCTGCTTTGGGGTAGTTGGAGGTCCTTTGGGCTTATGCTCTGAGACTGTGCCGCGAATCAGTTTTTCGCTCAAGCGCGATTATTTGTTACCTCGCGTGGCCTAACGGGCTGTGATTGGGTTGCTGCATTGCATCTTGCTACATTTTACCCAGAAAACTGGTGAGTCACTTCTTCTTTTGCAAAGCGGGTCGATTGTCGTCTGTCGCGCAGCCAAGATCTTAATTTGTCGTTTCTTTCATGACAGGGTTTTTTACTACGGCTAGTTGCCGGATGAGATATTTGGTGCCGCACCTATAAGTTAGTGGGCTGCACGTGGTACGACAACGTGGAAGTGCGGACTACACGAGCTTCTCATGTGAGAGGTATCTGCCGTCATCACCTGGCAGTAACAACAGGCAGTCACTCTCACTCAGCTCACTCTGCAGGCCAGTAAATCCACTACTTATGTGTAGCTTAGTAGCATAAGTACCTAAGCACTGACTATACTTCTGTGTACCTGTGATATTTGTGTCTATCAGTGAATAAGCTCTCTGTGTGTCTCTGTGTATCTCTGTGTTATATAAATATATGTGTGTACACCCTACCTGACTGTTTTCGTCAGAGCCCTGGCCTACCCTTGCACGCACACTGGAATCTCTGTAGTAAGGCGCCCTGGGAAAGAGTTCTCTGCATAGCTACCTCGCGCTAGTTGGTGAGTAACACTGATCATCACTGTGTTATAAATTGGCTCCCAACGTAGTGGCAAATCTCTGGGTCTACTCTGCGGTAGTCTCAGTCTGGTGTGTGTGCATAGGTGGTTATCTCTGGCGAAACCATTCTGGAATCGTCCGAGACGCTCCAGGACGTTAATTGGTGGTGCTAGCAGCTAAGCACAAAACCTTCCCTTTCGTCTTCTTCCAGCTCCCTACATCTTTGGCTGGAAAAGACACAAAATTCTAAATTCAAAAATTTAAAATAGCTGTGATTTTGGAAAAAACTTTTTGATTTTATTTGGCATACCCACTTCTTTTCTTATTGTGTTTCTTTTCTTTGTTATGTTCCTTTTTATGGTGCACACATATATTTATTGTAATATTATATTAGCATAGATTAATATATTACATATATTATTCTATAGCTTCACCTCTGTGTTAACTTAGTGAATTTCACTCTGTGTAATTATAAATTTTTTTTTGAAGGTATGTTGATACCTTGTAATTTTAATTATTAACCTGAACTGTGTTATCAGAAAATTTAGAAACTTTTCTCTCTTAGGATACCCTTAATCTTTGTTAAATTCTAAAAGTCAATTTGAAACATAATTACCTAACTTAGTACACTTTGTTGTAACTCAATTTACATTTTTACTTTGTAATTGATCCTTATCTGTGCCATTTTATCTTTATAATTGTTGTAAGTAAATTTTTACATAATGGCACAGATGAAAAAATATATTAATTATTTAAGAAAGGATGAACTTGCTAACGAGCTGTCCCACATGGGAATTTCAGTGGAACCGGAAACGACAGTGTCTGGCCTTCGGAGTGAGCTAAGAGCGGCACACCGACTCGTCCGTCGAGGTAGCATCAAAGCGAGTGCTCCGGTACCCGCTGATGCATCGGCTGAGCTCTCGATCTGCCTCCCGAAGGTGTCCGAGCTGGAGGAGGCTATTCAGTCAGGTGACATTTTCATTAATAAAGGTAGTCGTCTTAGGGTGTCCATCAGAGCCAACTACTTATTGACTAGGTTAGCTCGTTGTGGTCTGGATTGCCCCGACCTGGTGGATATTCGTGGTAGGCTAGTGAAGATCATCGCTAGGGCTGAACCCAGTAGTGATTCTGAATCCGAAGGTTCGGATGATGATGGTGATGATCCTTCGGGTCGTGACCAGGTGGAATATACTTCACCAGTAGTGAGAGAGGACCGCTCGGTGCGAGCTAGTTCAAGTAGGAATAGTTCTACATGTAACATAGTGTATAAAGAACGTCCCCTTAACTTATGTTCATTTAACTTAAAATATGATGGTTCTACTTGTGTACGTGTGTTTTTAGAGAGATTAGAGGAACTTAGATGTGCTCGGGAGGTTACTAAGCCTAGACTCCTTATGGCTTTCTCCGACCTGTTGGATGGACCGGCTTTGTCTTGGTTCCGTACAAACAAAGCTAACTTCATCTCATATGAGGATCTTATTAGTGAGCTTAGAGATACCTTCGATATTCCTGATTATGATTACCGCCTCAGGAACGAGATAAGACAGCATACACAAGCCCGCTCTGAGTCCTTGGTTAACTATATATGTACAATGCAAGCCATGTTCTCAAGGTTGTCGTGTAAGATGCCCAGTGAGGAACAGCTGGACATTCTCATGCACAACATTAGACCTGACTACATGAAGGAACTGGCCTTGCATGATGTCAACTCTGTAGATGACTTGAGACGTTTGGGTAAGCGCTTGGAGCTTGCGCGTACTAGGGCAGACGCTTTCCATGAGCCTGCTCTTGACAAGTTTGAGATTACATCTGACTTACACCAGCTTAAGAACAAAGGTGTACAAAAGCCCGCTAAGCAGGTGTCTGCAGTGGAGACGCCGGTTACCCCCCACGATCGCAAATGCTTTCGTTGCGGCGGGGGCGGTCACACTGCATACAGCTGCACACAGTCAAGGGAGCTGGTGTGTTTCCGGTGTGGTCTCAAAGGAGTCAAGACCCCAGACTGCTCACACTGTACTAGCAAGTCAAAAAACGCGTAGGCCAGGGCCTTATTAGGAACTCTGTGCATCACTCTGTATCTGAGTCTATTTCTGATAAGGTCCTGTTTCCTAAACGGGATAGTGACATTAGACCGTATCTAGTTGTTAAGGTTTTAAATTTAAATGTCTTAGGCCTTCTAGATTCCGGTGCCTCCTGCTCTATACTAGGTAAGGGAGCGCACCGCATCTTCTTGGAACTGGGTTTTGATCTTGTGAGTATCAATCCTACTTTTCGTATTACAACTGCAGACAGCACTCACTTGCAATGTCTGGGTTGTATCTCTTTGCCAATTGAGTACAATTCGGTTATCCGAGTTGTCAAGTTCTATGTTGTCCCAGGTATAACCACCTCCATGATATTTGGAGTGGATTTCTGGCAACAATTTAAGTTAAGTGATAAGTTAATTTTACAAAATATTAGTCTTGATAGCTTTAGTGATAATAATCCTATAGAGTCTGTGTCCCTTAACGGTGGCCTCGAGGATTACGACAACCTGACAACTAAACAAAGGTGTGTAATCAACGAGGTCATTGAAAAGTTCGACTCGTTGAACACTGATAAGGTGGGTTTAGGTCGGACCTCACTTGTGCACCATGTCATTGACACTGGTGACAGCAAGCCGATCAAGCAGCGTTATTATCCGCTCTCTCCCCTTAAGCAGAAGGCCCTGGAAGCCGAGCTGGACCGAATGCTGGAGATGGGAGTAGTGTCCCCGTCTCAGTCCGCCTGGAACTCTCCAGTGGTCATGGTGGAGAAGGCGAACGGCGACCTTAGATTGTGCTTGGACTCTCGCAAGCTGAACTCTGTGTCTAAGAGTGACGCCTACCCCTTACCCTATATCAATCAAATCTTAGACCATCTTAATAATGCTAAGTATTTAACCTCTGTAGATCTGAGTGCGGCCTACTGGCAGATTCCATTCGACTCACTCCAGTCTGCTGAGAAGACTGCTTTTACGGTTCCCCGGAGAGGATTGTTCCATTACAATTCCATGTGCTTCGGTCTTGTCGGTGCCAGTGCCACGATGCAACGCCTCATGGACCGTCTGTTTGGTCCCGAGTTCGACAACAAGGTATTTGCGTTTCAGGATGACATAGTCTGTGTGTCCAGCACCTTTGAGGAGCATGTAGAGCTCTTACATAGAGTCTATCAGCAACTCAAGGATGCTGGCCTAACTATTAATATGAAAAAATCCCACTTTTGTCGGAGTGAACTCAAATACCTGGGGTATTATGTGGACAAACATGGCTTACGGACAGACCCGGGTAAAGTTGAGGTTATCCTCAACTATCCCACCCCTTCTAACCCTAAGGAGGTTAAGAGATTTCTGGGAATGGCCGGCTGGTATCGTCGCTTTGTTAACAACTTCTCGAAGATTAGTAAACCTCTGTGCAAACTCACTTCTACGAACCTTAAGTTCGAATGGACCCCTGAGGCTGAACAGTCCTTTAACCTGCTAAAGTCAGCCTTGGTTTCTGCCCCTATATTAAAAATGCCTAACTTTGAGATGCCCTTCCGCATTCTTAGTGACGCGTCAGCTTACTCAGTTGCTGCTGTACTGACACAAACTCACGATGGTGTTGAGCACCCTATCGCCTACTGTAGCCGTTCTCTCAACAAGAACGAGGTGAACTACAGCACAACTGAGCGAGAACTTCTGGCCGTGATTTTCGCTTTGGAACAATTTCGACAGTACGTCGAAGGCCAAAAATGTACGGTCGTCACGGATCATTCATCTCTTCTGTGGTTCCATAAGCTAAAAAATCCCACGGGTCGTCTAGCACGTTGGAGCATGAGGCTCAGTCAATTCGATTTTGACATAGAGCATCGAAAAGGTAAAGACCACGTTGTACCTGATGCTCTGTCTCGTATCAAAATTGATTCCCTCGATGCAGTACCCACTAAAGACCCGTGGTATGACCACACCATGAATAGTGTTCGGAAGAACCCTAGGAAGTCACCAAATTATGACATTCGTGACAACCTTCTATATAGGTTAACTAAAAATAAATATTCTTTGACTTCAGACTTTGACTGGAAGCTGGTGGTACCTCAGGAGGATCGCTTGCCCCTGCTCTCTAAGTACCACGATGACACACTTAGTGCCCATGGTGGCGTATGGAAGACGCATAAAAGGTTAGCCCTAAATTATTACTGGCCCAAGATGTACGAGGACGTCAAAGAATATGTTGGGAATTGCGAAACATGCAAGCAGTACAAACCCGTAAATACGTCTCGTCCCGGCCTAATGGGTAGCCCGAAGCGGGTTTCGAAGCCATTCGAAGCTATCTCTGTCGATCTGCTTGGTCCCTTTCCCACTTCGAGCAATAGAAACGTACACCTGATCGTGGTCTCCGACTACTTTAGCAAATACGTCATGTTGTGCCCTGTTCGGGTTGCCACAGGCGCTGTAGTCGCGAGGTTCATAGAGAAGAGTGTGTTTCTCGTGCACGGAGTCTGCAAGACTATTTACATGGATAATGGCCCTCAGTTTGTGAGTAAGCCATTTAAGGATCTGTTGGCTAAATACAATGTACCTAATATATATTATAACCCTAGGTATCATGCCCAAACTAATCAGGCGGAACGAGCTATTCGCAATGTGGTTCAAGCGATCTCATGCTATGTGAAGTCACAACACAAGTCTTGGGATCAGTTCTTGGTTGAGATACAGTGTGCTTTAAACACTGCAGTTAACGAAGCAACTCGTTTCACCCCTTACTTTTTGGTACATGGTAGGGAATTTATTGGGGATGGAGTGCTGTACAGGCAGACAGATATCGCGTGCCATCCTACTTCAGTCTCTGTAGACGATCCATCAGCCTTCGGTGTCAAGCTGAGAGAAATACAACGCATTTACGACCAGGTGAGGAAACATTTGAACGTTGCCCACCAGCGTAATGAAAAGTATTACAACCTCAGAAAAAGGCATGTAGAGCTGAAAGTGGGACAGATAGTTTACAAACGCACGTTCTACCTGTCCAACAAGGCCAAGAATTTTACTGCTAAGCTAGCTCCTAAGTTCCTTAAATGTGTGGTGACTGCTAAACGATCCCCTTTAGTATATAGGCTGTCAGATCTGGACGGTAAGGATCTTGGGGAGTACCATATCAAGGACATCCTGAAGTATCAGGAGGAGCAGTCTCCAATACCTAACGTAACTACATAGCACTGTTTCTCTAGTTTATTAAACCAGTGCTATGTGATCATTATGTAAGACTATTTTAATCTTTTGTTTGTATTTCTATATGTGTACGTGACTTTAAATTGTCACGTTGTAGTTTCTTCTATGCACCGCACCGAGCGTTTTTCTCTCATTCGCTTCTTAGTACTCTACATTATCCTGAGAGCTTGGGTAGTGTTGGGGTATCGGCAGTGAGTAAAGGGAGCATTCGTTTTCTATGAAGGGCATTAGACTCTAGTTACTTAGCCTAACCGGTACACGAGTCAGTGTCTAGTTAGGTACATAGGAGGATCTTTCTTTGGTATTGTAATGGTCGTAGTCAGCTGGTGTTTGAAGGACCTAGCTGGTTGTCTTTGTTTATTAGTCAGTACTTTTCTGTTTTCTTTATTGTGTATTTCCAGCGTGTCATATCCGCAGGAAATACTATTAAAGGGGGGTTGGTTGTAGCATTTATTTTCTATAGATGCAGTATTTAGGATGTGAAAGCAGCCTTATCGAGTTATCTTTTTTTAATCGGTTGTCAGTGGTGACATTTCTGCTGTCAGAATGACAGGATGTCATAAGTTCGGTGACGAAGCGTTTCGCATTTAAAGGAACGGGTTTTTGTTAAGATTTTTCGTGAAAGACGGGACTTTGACCGAGACCTGCTTTGGGGTAGTTGGAGGTCCTTTGGGCTTATGCTCTGAGACTGTGCCGCGAATCAGTTTTTCGCTCAAGCGCGATTATTTGTTACCTCGCGTGGCCTAACGGGCTGTGATTGGGTTGCTGCATTGCATCTTGCTACATTTTACCCAGAAAACTGGTGAGTCACTTCTTCTTTTGCAAAGCGGGTCGATTGTCGTCTGTCGCGCAGCCAAGATCTTAATTTGTCGTTTCTTTCATGACAGGGTTTTTTACTACGGCTAGTTGCCGGATGAGATATTTGGTGCCGCACCTATAAGTTAGTGGGCTGCACGTGGTACGACAACGTGGAAGTGCGGACTACACGAGCTTCTCATGTGAGAGGTATCTGCCGTCATCACCTGGCAGTAACAACAGGCAGTCACTCTCACTCAGCTCACTCTGCAGGCCAGTAAATCCACTACTTATGTGTAGCTTAGTAGCATAAGTACCTAAGCACTGACTATACTTCTGTGTACCTGTGATATTTGTGTCTATCAGTGAATAAGCTCTCTGTGTGTCTCTGTGTATCTCTGTGTTATATAAATATATGTGTGTACACCCTACCTGACTGTTTTCGTCAGAGCCCTGGCCTACCCTTGCACGCACACTGGAATCTCTGTAGTAAGGCGCCCTGGGAAAGAGTTCTCTGCATAGCTACCTCGCGCTAGTTGGTGAGTAACACTGATCATCACTGTGTTATACTCTACTATAAATGCGAAAGTTTGTAAGTGTAGATAAGTAGATGTCTGGATGGTGCAAACGAGTTCTGGAGTGGAGACCACGGCAAACGTATTGTAGGACGCCAGATGGACCGACGGCGACGATCCCCTGGAAAATGTCCCAGGCTGGGACTGGATGCAAAAGGCGCAGGACCGTGTGCTGTGGCTTAAATTGGGAGAGGTCTACGTCCATCTGTGTACTGCCACAGGCTGATTTGATTGACGTCAGCTTAAGTCTTGCTTGACTGTCTCTGTGACGCATTCGGTAGTGTAGTGTAGCCGCCTGCCGCGCTGAGGTCTCGGACTCATTACCCGTGTCGGTTCAAACATTTGTGTGATTCACAAATGTTTGTTTCGGAGTTCGCGTGTTTTCTATGTATAACAAGTACTTATGTATTTAGAAATATATTAAGGCGCCCGTCCGTAAAAAATACACGTAGGATTTTGGAAATATTCAAGAACTCACGTCATTAAATAACACTAAAATGGAACCTTAAATTCATAAGAGATGATGAGACTACCTGCATTAACACCGTGTGCTTGGGGTGCTAGGTCAGGGAACCTCCTTGTGAGCTTGGACCGGTTTCCTATCCCTGCGGGCTATATGCCCGGGGGGAGTGGCAACTGGACTAGGACGGTGCACCCTGGAACATCGGCTATTGGGTGCGGCGTGCTGCCCCCATTAGTCGATGTACTGATATCCCGGCAAGCCGACAAGCCGGTCGCAGTTCGGTCGGCCTGCTAGGTCCGCGGTGTTGCGTTGCATCTGCATCGCAACACACCGTGGCGGACGCCCCAATGCTCCCGGCCTTCCAGCGGGTAGAAGCATTGGGAACGTTAAACAGCCGTCTTTTGACGGAGTTGACCCCATTGCACGAGGGGGTCGTGGTATGGCGGGCCTTTAAGGCCCGCGGTGTAGTGAGGTTTGCTCCCGGCTGCGGCCGGTTGGAGCAAGTTTGCTGTGCGGCAGCGGCCGCTTGTGCGGCTGTTCCGCCTGTACGGCAGTCCACCTGTGCGGCAGTTTCGTAGCGCGGCAGTTTGCCAGAGACTGCTGCGTGTGTGCGGGCTGCCGCATGTACGGTGGCTCCGTCTGTGCGGCCGTTCCGTCCGTGCGGCCGCTCCGTACAGCACGGTAGGGGCCTGTCACTGCTGGTCATGGTGCAAGCCATGGTCGGTAGTCAGGCGTGCTGAGTCGCCATCGCTTCGATGGCGGCAAAGCGGGAGGCGCACTGCGTGGGGGAGTGGGAGCAACTCTACAATTGGTCCCACTCCGCCGTGCAGTTCGGGGCGCCGTCGCAAGAAGCTTGCGCACGCCCGAATATTTATTGACCGTGGGCGTAAGGTCGGGGGACCCCGCCCGCCAACGGTCACACGGCGATGGGCACCTTCCTTGTGTTCCGGGGGTGCCCATTAGCGCACGCCTGCGCCAGCCGCTCTCTGTCTCCTCTATTACAGAGGGGCAATCGAGAGCGGTGCAGGCGTGGTTTCAAGCTCCTTAGAGAGCTTTGGGGAGTCGCCCATCTGGCTCCCCCGAGGAGAGCCCCGAATTTACGGGGCGCCCCTAGCCGGGTCGACGTGAATAATCTTTCGATATCCCTCAGCCCGGCTATAGGGTGAGGAGGAACACCGCGGGGTTTAGTGGGTAGGACGGTCCATTCTGGACCGGGCCGGGAGTCCCACACACCATCCCAGCTGCCCCCGCAGTTGGGATGAAGGGGCGTAAATGCATTCCCCGCGTCAAAAAAAAAAAAAAAAAAAAAAAAAAAAAAAAAAAAAAAAAAAACACCGTGTGCTTTTTTTAACAAAATAATTATTTAGATACATTACAAAAACGAGGTTCTTTCGCAAGTAAAAACCTAATTATTTTCTAAATAGCACACGGTACTAATGTGGTTTCATCTATTAAGAAATTAAGGTTCCATTTTAATGTCATTTAATGAAGTGAGTTCTTTAATATTTCCAAAATCCTAAGTGTCTTTTGTGCATTCAACGGATCCGCCCCTTAAGTATGTCTTTTTTTTTGATTTGGCTCAGATGATGTAGTGTCAGAATGTCCAGAAATACCTACCTACTTACCTATTTATTTATAATTTGGGGTAGATATAGTCCGTTCACAGTTTATTTACCTCTGACAGAACGTTTTCTGTGTGTTGGTATTGCAGTAAAGTCCCCCTATGAGTGCCAGCTTAAGACATTTTGCCGCGTAATATGGGAGATTATAAGATGTAAACGTTAGCACTAACAAACTAACAATTATTTTTTTTATGTAAATATCTAATTGTCAATATACATAACTTAACAAAACACGTGTTTCTGATACTATAAGATTGTATTTAAGTTTTATTTTTATTGATATGGATATTTAATTAAGACACTCATTACCATCACCACGGAGTGCGAAGTTACTTCTTCCACATCTCAAATAATTTTCGCGCCCGAAAAACGGCAACAAAAAAGAAAATAAGTTTCGACTTTAAGGTTAGAGTACATGGGATAAACAAAATCTTAGTATGGTAACACGAAAATCAAGCAAGCCATCTTCAGGACTAAAGGTAAATTAACTATGAACGGACTAAATGTACGTCGGAATTCATATTCCGGTTTTGTGGGTAGTCTGGAACTTAATAAATTCACCACATAGCATACGAAACTTGTGTAGTTACAATTATATCTTGGCAACGGCTAATGATGTGTAAAGAAAATAATATATAATTGATATCTGCAGCCTACATGATTTTATATAATTTTCTTTCAACGCTATTTTATTATTTCCTTTTAATTTGTACGGTGGTATTACCAAATTATTTCTTTTAAATACTAGACTGCTGTGCGAGAATATCCGAAAAAAAAAATTTATTATACCTACAAATATTAGGTTAAATCAATACAATTATCCTTCGTGAGAACACCTTGACCTTGACCGCTATTAAGTATTTGTTTCGATAAAAAATCTATAAATATTGACAAAAGGATGCGTTGCCCTTCTCGTACATGTTAACTAATAAAATAAATACTCAATTTTTATGTTTGTTTGTTCATTCATTCGTGTGAAATACCTTGATGTATTATGCAGAAAATATTAGATAATATCCGAACTCTTAAGGTGAGGCCGCGGTGGTAGCCGAAAATATAAATGCGAAAGTAACTCTGTCAGTCTGTCTGTCTGTCTGTTACGCCTAAACGGCTGGAGCGCTTGAGATGAAATTTGGTATAGGGATAGTTCGAGACCCTGGGAAGGACATAGGCTACTTTTTAACCGACTGCGCAAAAGGACGGTTATGATTTTACGCGATAACGACTTCTATAAGTACTACCTATCCAAAATCATAGGCGAGGCCGCGATGTTAGCCGAGAATACTGGAATAATATGAATTCCCTCCTAAATCCATCATGGATGTTATGCCGGAGACACGCTGACTAAAACCACACTGTGACCTATAAGCCCCGGGTAAGCCCTCGAAAGGACGTCCCAGAATTCCCGATAGACTTTAGCCACCACAGCAGTCTTACCTAGGGGTTCGGGGGGTACTGACCCGTGTATTGGGGGTTGGTTCAGCTATAATACCCAATTAGGGAGTGAGGCGTTCGCGAAACTCTCATGTCACGCCGCCATCTTAGGTCTGCTTATGAATTATCCTATTGCGCTATCCACCAAGGAGTCAACTGATAAACATAAGCAAGTACTTATTATAGTTATTATATTTCTAAATACATACAATCAAATCAATGTGCTCATCACACAAAGAGATTCGTCCTGAGTTGGTATCGAATCCACGACCTCCAAATACGTAGTCAGACGTAAAACTATAAGGTGAAATGTAGGCGTATACTATGCCTCTACCTACCCCTTCAGGGATAAAGGCGTGATTACATGTGTGTATGTATGATAAAGCTAAATATGCAATTTTTGTGCCGAGAGAGTGAAAAAAAAAGTAAATTTTTATGAAATAAACGATGCCTGACATCCATAACATATTACTTCCTTAAAAGTTAAAAAAACCCAACCAATTTATAATTCCATTGCAATTTATAATAACTCTGACCTTACTGAAAGGTACCTATTGTAAATTTTTCGTACAATGACAGTTTACGCATCTTCATGGTAAATGTTACTTACCAAAAAGGTTAAGGTCGAGAACTTTTTTAAGGAAAAATAAAGGATAAGTGCGAGTTGGACTTGCACATCGAGGGTTCCGTAGAAATTCTAAGTTTTTTGATGAAGTACATAATCTACTTTAAGACTAGAATGTACTTCTTTAATATTTTTTTCAAATTGTTGAGATACATAATTAGAATTTTCCTGTACTTGAAGTTAGGTAGGTACCTACTTGTTGGTTGTAAAATTTCAGTTCTATCACAACGCAAAATACCCTACCTATCTAAAAAAAATTATTCCCTTATGAGTATCGAAATATTAAACGACCGTTTACTGTTTTTACATTAACCCTGTTGTCTCCCCCAGGGGATCGACTGGGGGAGACACGAGACAGCACCCAAATTAACCTTTTTCATAGCTTCAAGGGAATATTTAATTAGTTAAATATAGTTTTTTTTACGTGAGGGAAAATCCATCATGCTCCCCCAGGGGATCGACGGGGGAGACACGAGACAGCACCCAAATTAACCTTTTTCATAGCTTCAAGGGAATAGATAAATAGTTATAAATAGTTTTTTTTAACGTGCGGGAAAATCACAAAGTACATGATGATGTATGCCATGCCGGAGTCCTACCGACTAAAAAAACCTCACGTAACGCCCAACAGCCTATGGTTGGGAGCCCCGGGTAAGCCCTCGGAAGAATGTCCCAGGACACATTAAAATAGTCTTGACGTACAACACAAACCGCTCGTGGCCCCGCGGACTCATTGTTCTGTAAAACGTTAGCCCCGGTTGCCAGTAAAATGGCAGTCGTTAAGCTAAGTTGAAGGCTTTATTTCAACAGCAGGCAGTCACAACCTGCGCCTGTCCATTTAAACACGGCAATACGGCTCACCACCTATTACGTGGGACATATTATACAAAGGTGAAATGTGGGCATATAACCTCTGCCTACCCCTTCGGGGATAAAGGCGTGACCATATGTATGTATGTATGTACAACACAAAGTTATCTTAAAAGGGTTTATTATTATTTTTTGTTGTACGGACCCCTAAAAATGATTTACGTAGAGTTATGTTTGAGTATCGTTGACCGTGAATGGTTAAACAAGCTTAAGTTTATTTTTAGCGAAACGTCAAGCCAAGTGTGTAAATAAATATGACCTAGGCATAAGGGCGATGATTGCTATTGACCTCAAACTTTATTTTTGGAAAAAATTACAATACTATATTTGGTAGGTAAAATATTGACAAGGTTATGATGTTCTGAAGATTTCTTTTGACGTGTAGAATTCCCTTCGGGTTTAACCCAGACAGTCTCTACCTACCCTTTGCCCATTAAGTAGTTAAAGAAGGTTACAGGTTGTATATCATTACGCTGCTACATATAGGAGCCGAGCAGTGATCATATTTGTGGACAATTTTCCTGTGGAAATTTTTATTTTTAGGAGTCACTAAAAACAACAAATCAGGTCGCATTAAATAGACATACATTTGAGTTGTTAGAGGTGAGATGAGAGAGCAGCGTAAGTTCGAAATAATCCGACAAGGGAACTACGACCTTTAGAAGAAAAAAAGACCAGCCACTGCTACCAAAAACGGCAAAAAATCACGATCGTTGTATGGGAGCCCCCTTAAGCCCCACTTTTTTTCTGATTTTAGTATTTGTTGTTATAGCGGCAACAGAAATAGATTATCTGTGAAAATTTCAGTTCTCTAGCTATCACGGTTCCTGAGATACAGTCTCGTGACGGACAGACAGACAGACAGACAGCGAAGTCTCATGAATAGGGTCCCGTTTATTACCCTTTGGTTACGGAACCCTAAAGACAAACACACACACGCAAACTTGAAATCGGTGATATTGAAGCGGAAACTCACTCACAATAACGATCGCTTGGTCAAAAAAGAGATTTGATATAAACTTACAGGGTCTTCAAATATTTCTTCCATTCTCGTGTAGATATCCTTGCCTCTTTTCTGTCGCACCAATAGGTACAGATTCTCCACTCCTGGACAGCTGCGAAGTAGCTTCTCCACCAGGACTTTGCCGAGGAAACCTGATATGACAATTTGATTATAAGTATAACTGGTTATTTTAAGTACTTACCTGTTTCTCATGGGAACGTTTTTAGGTGTTATAAGTCTATGATTTTAGGGATAAAAAGTAGCTTATTGTGTTAAATTCCAGACTACATAAAGCCCCCCAATAATATTTTTTCTTATTTATCTTTCATGTACAGACAGCGACTTGTTAAGATTTTATTGTATGTATTGATGATGATTGATAGATAATAGTCTGAAATAACACAATATTTTTATCACAAGATAAGTTCCCATGGGAATCGGGAACACGAACGGGAATAAAATCTCAGGCGAGTGAAGTTGCGGGCATCAGCTAGTAATAAATAAGAACGATCAGCCACTTTACATGGTTACCTTGGCAGTGCACTTATCGGTCATCATTATCATCAAAGGTGAATTAATTATTACCTCTACCTACCTCAAGTTTGTCATAGTGTGAAGGTCAGTTCTATTATTTATTACCTTCACAATCTTTACTATTAATAAGCATCTTAAACGAGAATGTATGGATATTTTTAGTTTTTAATAATAAAATAATACTAGACGATGCTCGCGGCTTTGAACGCGTGAAATTTGGTACCCGTTCCCGCTTCCCGTGGGACAATATTACCGGGATGAAAAGTAGCCTATGTGTTATTCCAGACTATAAGCTAGCTCTGTACCAAATTTAAGCCCAATCCGTTTAGCCGTTAGAGCGTGATTGAGTAACAAACATCCAAACATCTAAACATCCAAACATTTTCACATACTTTCACTTTATATTAGTAGATACATGTTAGTAGGATTAATATAACAAACACACACTTTTTACTCTTTAAAAATAAGTTGGGATGTGGAAACGGGAACAAAATTCAAAGACCTAGAATAGCCCCAGGCGCCATCTTGCATTAATATTTTTTGTCTGCCTGTCTGTGGGGTCCGGCTAACCTTTGAAAAGTCCGCTCCAATTTTAACGGAACTTTTATCAGCAGATAGAGCTGATATAAAAATAAAAAAAACTCACCCGTCGCTCCAGTAATCAATACATTCTTCCCATCATAAAATTTTGACACTTCTGACGTATTTAAATTATTATTATTATTCATATTTTCGTCAACTCTATCATTTACAGTACAATTTTTCTCATTGTCCAGTATAGTGGACGGAATAGTCTTGATACTTGAATCTCGATTGTCGTCAGCGTAGATGTATTTCGTCGTTGCCATTTTTGTGATGATTAGACCATTTTCTTTCTGAAACGAAGAAAAAAAATATTTGTAAGTAGGTGCCTATTAGTTTGTAAGTATTATGGAAAATTTCAATCTATCACGTCGGAGTAATTATTTATATAAGTATAGTCTAAGTCTAGCCACAGAACTGTTAGAATCTGAATATCGCTTTAGCTGTGGGGGTCAGGCGGCAGTCGTCGTACTCGTTAGGCTGGATATTAGCCGATCCCAACTGAATTGGGATAAGGCTCATGCATGCAAGACAACAGCTCATAATGCATGTCCTGCCCCATATCGTCTAGGGACCACTTCCGAGTGCCAGAGTTGCTTGTAAGCAATTCTTGCACTGCTGCAGTGATCTCTATCCGACGTCCACGTCATAGACAGCAGTGAGTCCCCATCACACCACAGATTACTAAATAGTTACTACGTAAATCACACTCTTTCGGTCGCATCAAAATATTTATGGGGTCTCCCATACAACTGTTTTGTCTAATGCAGGTATTTGACCAGCAATAATCCGGTTATCAATATTAAATTCGTAATTACGTACCATTTTCTTTTTTTTTTTGTTTAACATGAGGGAAAATCCTCATGAATGTTATGCCGACTCCTACCGACTAAACAACCTCACGTAACGCCCAACAGCCTATGGTTGGGAGCCCCGGGTAAGCCCTCGGAAGAATGTCCCAGAAATTTCGTACCATACTTCTCATAACCAGCTTGGTAGACACGATATATAATTTGCAACAATCAGAAATCAAAGGTAATTTAAACTATCCATTCCTATCACTCTCATTCTATGGCTCTTGGCATTCAATACACGTAATGTGTGATCATCAGTGACACAGTAACCTTTGTTGGTTACATAACATTTGAGTAACCGGTTCAAATATTCGGTGGTTGAATTCCGAGTGGCTTCAACTGCAGCAGTATTGTAGGGGGCCGGAAAATCCGATATCGGCGTTTTGTGCGGAAAAAAAACCTTTCTCGTAATAAAATTTTAAAATAAAAGCATTTTAAAGATAAATTAATCGATGCCTGGTGTCTGCAAACGCACGGCAATCCAACTTTGATTATTCTATAAACAAATGTAAAGATAATTTTAAGAAAACTGCGTCATAATCGGTTTTGTTTCCTTCGTCGTCAAACAGACAAGATTTGCAAAATGAATTGTATACGAAACTGCTCCGAGAGATGAAAGAAATGTAATCGGTGTGCGTTGATGTTAAAACCTGGACTCTCCATGATGACTAACGTGACTGTCTATCTATAGGACCTTTGGAATCTGTAGATTGGTGCTTAGCAATTTTCTGGCTTTGAAATTGTCAAAATTTCTTTATTGTCCATTTCGATACGGTTATAGGGTCACCAACTATTACTGAAATATGGGCCTCTGCCTACGCCTTCGGAGAAAGAGGCGTGACTGTATGACTTTTCCGTGTAGAATGAATGACGATCTCAGAGCAAGATGTGTACAATGAAATGTCACTACTTACATTGCGTAATATTATATGTCCGTAATGACAAAAAGTACGGAAGCTAAGATCACATCGTAAGAGTAATATAGCCTGGATGTTGTTCTTCTTCATCTGAGAGTAAAGTCCCGATAGCATTAAGAGGGAACATGGGCTGCGAGGAATTTGCAAAATCGGTCTATGGCCGTCGCGTCGTACAGCACCTAGTCAACTCCGTACAGTGTAATATGGATAGCTGCAGTTCAGACCGATTTTATCTGGACAAAATCTATTTTTCGATTTCTCCTGTTCTCTCCGTGAGCTAATTTAAATATTATTGACACACTTTTTTTAAGAAAGAGTATGACCAGGTACCTGCCTATTACTTAACTATTTTAAGGGTTCCGTACCCAAAGGGTAAAAACGCAACCCTATTCATGAGACTTACTGTCTGTCTGTCTCTCCGTCGCAAGGCTGTATCTCATGAACGGTGATAGCTAACGAGCTGAAATCACAGATTATGTGTTTCTGTTGCCACTTAACAACAAATACTTTATACTAAAATAACAAATACAACAAACGTATTCTTTTTGTTATTAATAACGGCAACAAGTAGACGCTTGAAATGCTCACACAACACCGAGCTGTATTTTTCATGACATGTAAATAATTTAACTAAAATAAAATGGACATTTAAGGAGGGCTCTCATAAAACAAACGTGATTTTTTGTCGATTTTTGGTACGGAATCCTCCGTGCGCGAGTCCGACCCGCACTTGGCCGGTTTATATTTTAAGTCAAAAGCTGTTGAAATTGTCTACACGAGTATAAAATGCTCATGTTCCCTCTTAAATATCTTAACATTTTTTTAAGCGAGGGAAAATCTTCATGGATGCTTAATTTTATTTTTTATTTATTTATTTATTTTATTTTACTTCCAACCGACCCACGGCTACCTCTGCGGCCTCGCCTAGGGCGGGGTTCGGGTGCTATCCCGCAAATATAACACCTTGTTAGTGCGTAGCGTAGCGTATCAAAACGATCTGCTATATTATGAAGCAACAAGAAATAAATTCGTCTTTGGGGGAATTTTCCGGTGTTATTTCGTTTCATAAGGGGGGCGCGCGCGAATCTCCCACGTCACGCTGTCGTCTAGCGCTTGCTTCTATAAGGACGGTGAGCAGCCCCCTCATCGTCCTCAGGCCCCCGAAATATCTCAACCTTAAAGTCCAATTGACTGCTTCAATGGCGCAGTTGTAAGTGTATGCCTGCGCCACGCTGAAGTCCTGAATTCGATTCCCTGAATATTTGTTTAACTTAGAAATGTTTCGGAGTTTGAGTTCTTTTTATGCCGGTTTTAGAAAAAAATAAGAGTGTTTATCAGTTGTCTAGTGAGTTTTATTTACGTGTGAAAATTCTCATGGATGCCATCCCAGACCCTTTACCGACTAAAACCACACGGTGCCCTACCGCTGCTTACGGCCTATTTGGGCGAGGCGCAGTTCCGCAAGAATGTTCAAAAATATTTATTTACTTATTTATCAGTGTAACATGCAAATATTAAAGTAAAACGCTAAAGGTATATCAAAATTTCAACGTCATCAGTTCTGTCCTTTAGTACGTGCAGCTGCAAAATGAGTAAACAAACGCTTTGTTCATGTGTCATCATACTCATCATTTAGGTCAACATTAATGCACGAATCGTGATTTGATGATTGAAGATTTAACAAAATATTTTAATTCTACTTTTAAATATTGAATTTTACAATTTAGATTATCAAACATACTTATGAGTTAGACAGGCGATTGAACAAAAATCTGTGTTCAAAATAAGAGAAACTAGCACGTGTGGAAAATCCTACAGGGATGCAATGCCGGAATCCTACCGACTAAAAACCACACGTTTCGTACTACATAATAACTTACGTTTTTAGTCGGTAGGAGCATGGTAGGAGTCTGGCAAAAAAAAAAGACCAAGTATCTCGGAGATTTTTTCTTACTATTTGATTATCGTCGAAAAGTAGGTATATTTCTGGGCGATATACGATCTAACACGCAGAGGTCTTTTTTACCCGACTGCCGAAAAAAAGAGGGTTTACGTGTGAAAATCTTCATGGATGCTATGCCGGGATCCTACCGGCTTAAATCACGGGGGGGGGGGGGGGGGGGGCGAGCGTGAATCCCTCACGTTATGCTGTCTAGGGCTTGAATATCGGACGCTTTTTCAGTTCCGGAATTGGGTTTCGATATTCAGTATTTGAATTCCGGAATTCCGGAACTCAATCAAGTTTCGTTTTGTAAAAAATAGTGATATGTAAAAAAAGAAACGGGAGCTGGCAGTCCTACGTGATTAGTGATAAACTACTATGGTTTCCAGTAAAATTACTTATTTTAACGTAACCAACTAAAAACCACACGTTTCCTAACTATTGCCTACGGTTGGCCCGCGTAAGCCCTTAGAAGAATGACCCCAGGATTCCCCCACAGACCTTGACTATCACTGCGGCCTCACCTAGGACGTTCGGGTGCTATCCCGCGTATTTGGAGCTTTTTCAGGTGTTAACAGATCATAGTAAGACGCAGTGGCGTCCCACTTACTCCCACTGGAGATCATAGCTCGCGCAATGGTCTCCAGCGAGAGAATGTCCACGTCCAGAACTACCACGAGGACCGGGCGCTGTTAAGCCCACGCTGTGCACTCCACTAATGTGAGAAGTACTGTGTCCTCACTGCGTTCCTCGCAGTGCTAGCACTCAGGTGTGATTTGTCAGTGTATTCGTCACAGATACTTACTGAAGCTCCCGTGCCCGGTAAGCATCTGTGATAACCGGTAGGACAGAGCACCCGCACCGTGGCTCCTCCCTAGTCACTCGCCCATGACAGATCTGACCGACTTGATTGCGGCGCTTCGGCGATTCCCCCCTTGTGTGATGTGATGTGGCGATTCGGTTTGTTGCTCAAGTCCAAGTCTCCACGGTTTCCTTGTGGAGCTGGAACTGCCGAACCTAGATTTCTGGAGACGCAGGCCTATGACGCCGCTCCAGCGCCTCGTTGCACCAGAAAAGAATAAATTAGAGATATAATTAATTTATTTAAACAAGGACGCCTCGCTGCCAGATCCTCGAGACATGCCGCCTCTGAGCAACGGACCACGCAGCGCCCAATCGTAACCGATGTTCCACAGAAGGGGTCTTAAGACTGATCTGCGGAACACCGCACGACGTATCTCGCTGACCCGGCTGGGCCCTAGCCAGCTTGGGTAAGTTGTGGCCCTCCTGGCAAGATAGGCCCCGACAATTCGACGGAAGTAGGGAGGCACTCCATGATAAATAAGCACCTCCCTAACGCAGCTCCAGGGCAAGGTGTTGAAGGCGCTGCCGGTGTCTCTTAACATCGCCATCGCTTTTAACACCACCTCACCCTGCGGTGTTACTTACTCCGTCAGTCTTCTAATGCGCATGATCGCATCCACGAGTACCTAACGAGGTATGCAAGCTCCTTGAGCGTATCATTGTTGGGGAACGACCGATCGGGGATCGGCTGGAGTTGCTCAACGGAGCAACACGATCGGCCGATCCCCGGATGGGTAGACTGCCGACCACCTTGCCTTTCGGATCAGAACCAGTTTCCCTGTCTTCCAGACCTTGGGAATCTGGCCTTTTTCGAGGCATGCACTAAAGACCCCCATCACTCGAGGCCCAAGATCCTCAAGAGCCAGGACCCATGCTCGGCCTGGAATGCTGTAGGGTCCAGGGGCACGGTCCCTGCATAATCTAAGCCGCAGTACAGTCGCCCCTAACTTACCTTCAGTAGAAGTCACTGCAGGCACGTTGTTCTCACTGTAATCTGCGTCGAGCGCCTGAGACGGAGCCATGTGCGAAGGAATATGTTCCTTCGCCTTGATGAGAACAGGGAACCAAGAACCCTCCTCACTCTGGGTCAGTGGAGCGCCTTGGGGCAATGTTTGCTCCTAATAATAAGGTACGGGCCCCATAAGTTCCGTCAGAACTACTAGAACTATGCTGAGCGAGACCTCTGTCAAATTCTTACAGCGTTTCTAAATTCGCACTATAAATTGAAGTCTAAATGTAAAATAAATACGAAAACGTCATCTATAATATTATTTTTATTTAAATAGTATGTTTTCTATCAAATACCATTAATTTTATGGATTTACTTACTTAGTAGGTTTTAGAAATATCATCAAATAAAATTATTAATACCTAAGTACATAATCGAATTAATTTGTTAATAGAGAAATTCTAAATTATCAACATTGTAGTACATAATTAAAGGTAATTAAATTGCATAAGAAGCTTATAATCTACATTTTTGTTTGTAATTAAATTAAAGAAGAAGCGAAAATATTCTTTTTTTTTTCAATATCGAAATACCGGTATTGATCTCGTCGATTCCGGAATTGAGAACGATATTAGATTTTATCGGAATTCCGGAATTATGTCAATTCCGGAATTCCGGAGTTCAAGCCCTAATGCTGTCGTCTAGGGCCTGCTTTTGTAAGAACGGTGAGCAGCCCTCTCACCGACCTCAGGCCCCCGGTCATGGAGGCAGATAGTCTCGCTCGGGCGAAGACAGAGTTTTCCCCGCTCCCTCCCCGCGCCGCCTCTTTTACGAGCATGACTACTCACAGAAAGAGGTAGCGGAATCCCACTTACTCCCGCTGGAGATCATGCGTCGCACCATGGTCTCCAGCAAGTCTGTCTATGGCCTGGAATCTAGGATACGCCCTCGGAAGGATAACGCCAAATCCCCTAACACAGACTGACACAGACACCACAAATTAGAGATAGTACAGATGGAAAACTCAAGTACATAGATACATGCATCGATCTATATGTACTACGTAGGTACTAATAGCACCCGTCAATTTGGACGATACCATTTTTGAGCGAGTCCATTAGTATCGTATTCGGAGATATTTTCATTAGTTATGGTATAGTGTTGTAAACGCAATGTACAGAGGTAAACACATTAAAGTTAATGCTAAATAATATAATTATACAACGTTTAGACCGTATAATTCACACAAAAATATGCGTTTAATAGCACCCGTTGGGCGAGTCCATTCTCGCTCAGGCGCGTACATATTGAATGTGCTGACGTTCCTGTCTATCGGTAGAATATAATTATGTCAATGGGTACATGAGTTTTCCATTTGTACTATCTCTAATTTTTTGAGGGTACTATCAAAGTGATTGCACTTGATTGGACCAAACATTTGACAGTTGGCTCTCAATGGCCAACATGCTCTTGCGTCACACTGCACATCGCATGGAGAAATCAACTGGTTATACAATGAACACTCTGAACTTGAACCAGTTTCTTGAAGTGCTATTATCCGTTCATGCGTTCATACTACGTTGTTAGGGTATGTACCTGTACGTACTTTATGCTTCTTGTTTTTAGGGTTCCATATTCAAAAAGTAAAAACGGGACTTTAATCATGAGACCACACTGTTCGTCTGTCTGTCTGACCGTTATGAGGCTGTATCTTAGAAACCGTGGTAGCTAGAGATCTGAAATTTTCACAGAATGATTTGTTTATGTTGACGCTATGAAAAAAAAATGCTAAAATCAGCAAAAGGGGGAATTAAAGGCGGCCACGTGTTTTTTTGACGTTTTTTGTTACGAAACCCTCTGTGTGTGAGTCCGACTCGCACTTGGCAAAACCGGAACTTAGTTTGTATAAATATATTAATATACTCGCTAACAGCTGCGGCTCCGTCCTCGTAGAGTCGCTTTGGCTTAGTACCTGTTTTTCACAAAAAAAAAATTGGTTGTCAGTAAAGTCGGTTTACTGACGATAGTTGAACGTGACAGCCTTATAAGGATCGCCTCAGAGCGACGTAACGCCGCATGCGTCATGTTTTTTCGTGCGTGCAGCCGGCTCCATCGAATTATAAGACGTTGTCTTGGCCCGTCAAAAAATTGCTATTCTTACATACAAATTCAGATAACTAAGTTCACGCCTTTATTACTGAGGGAGCAGACAGAGACCTACTCTACGCCAGCATTTCACTTTTCATTTTAGTCTCCTTGCCGTGCTGAAATGGACAGGTGCAGGTTGTGACTGCCCGCTGTTGAAAATTTTCATGCCGCTTTTAAGACCTTCAACTTGGCTTAACCACTGATATTTTTACTGACTACCGGGACCAACGGCCTTACTTGCCTCCCGAAGCACGGAAACGCTCGCTAATAAATGTAACGGAACTGATCACGTGATGATTTTCAAAAATACATAGATATCAATACATATAATAAAATCGTAACAGGTCGCTGTCTGTACATGGAAGATAAATGAGAAAAAATATTATAGGGAGGCTTTATGAACGCAATAGAACCCAAAACAATGATGCAATGCGGTTTTTTATTGTGTTGAGGTTTGCTCTACTTAACATTTAACGTTGATTTCATGTCAATCGGTTTATAAATAAAAAAATTAATAACACTTTTAAGAATCAGATATGTTTAAAATTTTAATGGTAGCGGTTTCTTTGAATTAGAGTGTAAATCTAAACTAGCGTGTTGGCTTAATCAATACATCATCAATCAATCAATACATATAATAAAATCGTAACAGGTCGCTTTCTGTACATGGAAGATAAATAAGAAAAAATATTATAGGGGGGCTTTATGAACGCAATAGAACCCAAAACAATGATTTTTAGAATTTTTGTCTGTTTGTCTGTATGTCTGTTTGTCTGTACGGTTGTGCACGCTAATCTCAGTAACCGCTTAACCGATTGCAATGCGGTTTTTTTTATTGTATTGAGGTTTTCTCCACTTAACATTTAGCGTTTTAGCGATTTTTTGAATTTTTGTCTGTTTGTCTGTATGTCTGTATGTCTGTTTGTCTGTACGGTTGTGCACGCTAATCTCAGTAACCGCTTAACCGATTGCAATGCGGTTTTTTTTATTGTGTTGAGATTTGCTTCACTTAACATTTAGCATTTATTTAATGTTAATCGGTTTATAAATAAAAAAAAAGTAATAACACTTTTAAGAATCAGATATGTTTAAAATTTTTATTGTAGCGGTTTCTTTGAATGAGAGTGTAAATCTAAACTGGCGTTTGGCTTAATCAATACATTATCATCAATCAATATCAATACACATACTAAAATCGTAACAGGTCGCTGTCTGTACATGGAAGATAAATAATAAAAAATATAATAGCAGAGCTTTATGAACGCAATAGAACCTAAAACAATGATTTTTAGAGTTTTTGTCTGTTTGTCTGTACATATGTCTGTTTGTCTGTACGGTTGTGCACGCTAATCTCAGTAACCGCTTAACCGATTGCAATGCGGTTTTTTTATTGTGTTGAGGTTTGCTCCACTTAACATTTAACGTTCATTTCATGTTAATCGGTGTATAAATAAAAAAAAAGTAATAACACTTTTAAGAATCAGATATGTTCAAAATTTTAATTGTAGCGGTTTCTTTGAATGAGAGTGTAAATCTAAACTGGCGTGTTGGCTTAATCAATACATCATCAATCAACATCAAGATCAATACATACCTATACAAAAATCGTAACAGGTCGCTGTCTGTACATGGAAGATAAATAAGAAGGGGGGCTTTATGAACGCAATAGAACCCAAAACAATGATTTTTAGAATTTTTGTCTGTTTGTCTGTATGTCTGTCTGTCTGTACGTTTGTGCACGCTAATCTCAGTAACCGCTTAACCGATTGCAATGCGGTTTTCTTTATTGTGTTGAGGTTTGCTCCACTTAACATTTAGTGTTTATTTTATGTCAATCGGTTTATAAATAAAAAAGTTATATCACTTCAAAAAATCGTACATAGACATAAGAATCTAAAAATGGGGTAATCTAAACTGGCGTGTTGGCTTAATCATAAAAGAGCTTAATCTTTAAGCTCTTTTATGATTAAGCAAACAGGGCAGTTTCACACGCTGCTTGATGAGTCTGCTGAAGAAATACCTCTCCTTTTATACACCTTATGTGACGTAAACGAAGTTGCGGGTTCAGCTAGTATGATAATAAGTAGTCCGCTTGTAATTTTGTTCTGTGGCTGGAAGAATATAATAAAAAAGTGAATAGCGCCATCTATTGGTAAATTCACTGTTTGGAATGTTACTGATGCAAAAAGTACTCAGATACTAACCATCTCAGAAACCTGTAGCACATCTTGTCAAATTTTGAGCGCAATTGATTCAGTACATTTTGGGTTTTTGTCACGCAAATTTTTGTCTCCAGTAGAAATTGAACCCTCGTAAAATTCGTGATCCGCAATCGCTCTCACATTTTGACCTCTAGATAGACCACCAAGGTAGTCAAATTGTCTCATATCAACACTACAGTTATTGCAATGAGACGTCGCAAGAATTTTCTCACAGCTCATGGAAACTTATACGTTTCTATTGCTATTCCAGATTTATCTACCCCTGTGCCAAATTTCAGTTTAACAGTCTAAGAAGTTTAAATCTAAAATACAAATGATTTATAATACGAATTCTGAGAAAACATTGGTGTAGATGACAATAAAACAGGTTTTTTTTTATTTGAATATAAACTAGCTATATATTATTTCACTATATTACTCAATGGTTAGTTACGCAAGGTTATGGTCATTGACCAGTTACGAATTCATTCATGCTCTCACGCACTGAGGCTTCGCGTTCTCTTTTGTAGGTCGATCTTTATCGACACATTCTACTAAGTACACAGTTTTTACTTGTAGACTTCAGTATTAAATAAAAAACCTTTAGTTTCGCCATATCTGTTCGGTCGTGGCCCCACTAAAACTCAGTGTTCTGTTAACGAACACTGCAGTAAACAATTCAATTCATTTATTTACTCGAAACAAAGTTACAAAGATTTTCACAATATTACTCAAATTGTGAAAATCTTTGTAACTTTGTTTGTACAGGTCTTACCATAAGTACGGTATGAATAAATTTATAAGAAAGAACATGGCAAAATTAAATATCTTTCAATCCTATACAAATTTAAAAATAATAGAATGACTCTCAATTTTCATGCGCAATTAAGTTAATTATTTTGAATTTTATTGTGTCCGTTCGTAAAAAATATTTATAAATAGGTAATTTACACTGGCTACATATTGGTGCAAGTTCGAATATTTAGTGGTGCATCGTTGAAATGCAGGCTGCGTACTACCTGTACAAGGTTAGTGAAATGGATAGTCGTTGGTTCGATTCTGTGCTGTTCGAGAATTTGGTAGACCGCATTATTTGTCGCAAGAATCAATGATCAGAACATATTAACTACTTTTGTAATTCTTGATAATACAAACATGTTAGTATTCTATTCTAACATCGTTTTTAGGGTTCCGTACCCAAATGGTAAAAACGGTAGCCTATTCATGAGACTTCACTGTCCGTCTGTCTATCTTACTGTCGTCTGTCTGACTGTCTGTCTGTCTGTCCATCACGAGGCTGTATCTCGGGAACCGTGATAGCTAGAGAGCTGACATTTTCAAGAATGACGCATTTATGTTGACGCTATAACAACAAATTCGAAAAAAGGGGAGAATTAAGGTGGGCTCCCAAACAATAAACGTGATTTTCAAACCCTCCATGCGCGAGTCCGAGTCGCACTTGGCCGGTTTTTTTATCACGTTCACGTTTGAAAAAAAAGTCTAAGGCTAATAATAAGGCAGTAGGCCTTATTATGTACCTACTTCGTGCTGTAGGCAAAAATTTCTATATAAACTGAGGTAGACATGCCCTACGCACCGATTTTTGAAACCTATAAACTGAGCTAATTAGCAGCGTTGCTCGCACTGTAGTGAGTCAAAACTTCGAGAGTAGGTGCTCGACTTGCAATCGGAGTCCATACGCCTTCTCTTTTACTCTTTTTCTATTCGTATATTGCTATTGTGTGTGGTGACAATTACGTAAAAAATATTTATAAGCGAGTGTAGTCTTATTAATGTGTGTATTTGAGGATTGCTTTTGAAATCTCGTTTTTTAGAGTACGGCGTGTCTACCTCAGTTTATATAGAAGTCTTTGGCTGTAGGAGTTTTTAAAGCGGGTGGCTTTAAAAACTCTTACAGCATGAAGTCTACACCTAGGCATGTCCATTTCAACATGGCAACAAGCTCACCATCTATAACGTGGTACAAAATTGATGGTAAAAATTAATATGGACGTATATTTTATTTTATGTGTGGAAATCCTACATGGATGCTATGCCGGACTCCTATCGACTAAAACCACACAATGCCTTAAAACATTCTATGGCCGGGAGTCCCGGGTTAGCCCTCGGAAGGATGTCCCAGGGTTCCCGGCAGACTTTGGCTGCCTCGGCCTCGCCTATATAGTTCGGGTGGGTACTTTTCCGCATCTTTTGTTCGGGTGTTAGGCCGGGACTCCACCAAAGCGGAGACAAGACAAGCGGAGAGGAGATGTTTTTTAAACAACCAATAGAAATTCGTTATTGATACATCTCCTCTCCGCTTAGTTTCAGTGGAGATCGCTATGCGGAGATGTGAAATACTTGTATGACGCGATGGAAGCGGAGCTGTGAGCTGCGCGCGGACGAGAGATGTGAGCGGCGTGCTGTGAGCGATGTCACCCTCCCAATCAATCAAATCAATTCTGCTTCTTTAGACAGTAGTTCTTCTTCTTCTTTAAGTAAAAGAAGATACTTTTTTTTGTAATAATAGCGACATCGTCTACCTTTGGTGTCAGAATGTGTACTGAGCACTCAACACACCGCACATCTCTTCTCGCATAGCACACAGCACACCTCTCCGCTTTGGTGGAGTCCCCCGAGCTGAAAAACATCTCTTCTCGCACAGCACGCAGCACACTGCACACATCTCCGCTTTGGTGGAGTCCCGGCCTTATCCCACTACTTGGGGAAGGCGGGGATAGTTGGGTGCTATCCCACTACTATGAGGGGCGAAGAGACATTATGCCACGGTCTTGGCCTGCAGAACGACGAGCAGCCGACTCGCCGTTCTCAGGCCCTCTGGCCGTATATTATGCCTCTACCTACACCTTCAGGGTTAAAGGCGTGACTGTATACTGAGACGTGTGTATCAAAGAGTCTCTCTCCAGTATTTATAGACGAGGTCATGTTATGGTAAATAAAAAGGTATGTAAAAAATAATTGTAATAGAATGGACGACCTCACGACTGTGAAGAAATCAACAGATTCGAAAATTCTAAATTAGGTGTTGCCCAAGAGCTTCAATGACCTAGCTTAGTGCAATCAATTAGATTTGTTTCTCGGCTTTGATAAAGATCGGCCACAACTATTTATGGTTCCGTAGTTCCTTATTATTTGTGTGTAATTTAACTAGACTGCTGAATAAAGCGCTCGTGGCCCTGCGGATTCAGTGTTCTTTAACCTGCAGTAAGCAACCGTGCTTCGGAAGGCACGTTAAGCCGTTGGTTCCGGTTGCCAGTAAAATGACAGTCGTTAAGCCAATTTGAAGTTTTAGGCGGCACACAGCTCACAACCTCAACAGCAGGCAGTCACAAGGTCACAACTCACAACCTGCGCCTGTCCATGTCATCACGGCAATACTAGGTATTCGAAAAAGGTGAAATCTGGACATATAATATGCCTCTGCCTACCCATTCGGGAATAAAAGCGTGACCATAATGTATGTATGTTGAATCCTGAGACTTTCAATTAGGGTTCTGTAGTAATTCAGAAAGCCTTACAATTCTGTCATGCATCCATAGGAATCTTGAAACGCTCTGTCAAAGCACGTGTTTCTGTTCGCCCATGACACTGGATTCTTCGAGCGAAGCGTAAATGGCACGGCATTGAGTGGCCGATTTGAGAGTCACAATATGTCTTGAGCAGTAAAAAAAATGTCTCCCAACTTGCTAGACGTTGTGTTTGTTTGCTAGACTTTAATAATATAATATAATAATAATTAATAACGGTCATAATATAATATTTATTTATTTGTAAAGGACGTCTTCGACTTTCTATCGTGATCGTGATCCATAAGTCAAGCGAGTGGTGGTTTACAAAATAGGTACATGTTCCCATAGCTTGTTCCCGCCTGCAAATGTTGCCGACAAAGTAAAACAGTAAGTAGCTAAAGAAAATCACAAAAGAAATGTAGAGCTTGTTTTTTGCTTTTCAGTTGTATGTTTACTTGGCAGTCGGGTTTTCTATCGTGATCGTGATCGTTTACAGAGCACTGAGTCCGCGGGGCCACGAGCGATTCATTCTCAGGATTCAACATCCTTTCACAAAGAACTTTATTCATTCAAGTACTAAGACGCCTATTGTTCCTTATGAAAAAGCGAGTTCCACACTCTCGCCGAAACCCTGTGAAAGCGAACGTGCGGGTAAAACTCTTGCTTGATCCAAATTGTATCTGGATTTGGACCTTGGGGTTAGCTTTTATTTGCTACTAGTGGACGTCACGCGGTTTCACCCGAGTAGTTCCCGTTCCCGTGGGAATACGGAAATAAAATATAGACTATGTTCACCGGGAAGAGTGTAGCTAGCTTCCCAACAGTGAAAGAATTTTTCAAATCGGTCCAGTAGTTTCGGAGCCTATTCGATGGAAACAAACAATCAAATCTTTCCTCTTTATAATATTCGTATAGACTAGCTACTACTATAGTTTCAACCATGGTTCACCTTTACATTTTCCATTAGCTGGCCGGTATAGTCCAATCCTGTCCGATCTGGCAATAATGTAAACATGTCATGTTTTGACAATCGTTGTCTAAGACAGATGAGTAGAAAAACATAGTATGACAAATCATTGAATTTTTTACTATCCTGAGTAGGCATTTTAAATGAAAATAAACTGTCATAAAGAAGTTATTTGGTGTCGAAATGATTGTAAGAACACTGTATGACTCCTGGATACTGGAATATAATCAGGGTAAATATTCAATTGCAAGTAACTATGGATATAATAATATAGGATCAAATGTGTTTGTTTATATTTTAGCGCAAAGCTATTGAAATACAGTATATATACACCGCTAGCAAGTGATGTCGATTGGGGGTCCAATAGACCTCACTTGCTAGCGGTACAACAGCGGATATATTGATAGAGCTTACACCACATACAACGACGCATTAAACAGTTTATTCTGTTTTGTCATGCTAAAGATCTCGATTCACTCTCTCTCGGCATATTTCGTTGCAATCAACGCAACGAGATTATACGAGAAAGATTACTAGTGCATACGCTTTAGTCAGACCATTATCCCCGAAAGGGTAGGCAGAGACATACTACACGTTCACATGGTATCATTTATTTTTGTACCACATTATAAGTTACACTTATTATTGAAAGTAGTAACTTGAAGGTTGTGACAAGCCACTGTTGAAATTTTTCTAGCTGCCTAAAGGCCTTCAACTTGGTTTAACGACGGCGTTTTGCTACATCTCGCAAGAAAATCAAATATGCTCTTTTATATAATTACTCGTACCTTGACTGTGTTAAGAGCAAAGTCACGATTTATTTCGTGGTCTAACGAGTTGGAATTTATAGAGTGCTATCAAATTGAATCATTATTGGGAAATCTATTTGGTAAATATTCACATTGTATAGTCATTTTTTTCTACGAAGGGCAGAGGCTTTTTCAAGCTGTCCAGAAGGTCTTCGACTTAGTTACCACTTCTGGGACCAAACGGTTTAACATAGATACCTTCCGAAGAAATTCAATAATTACAGGTGGTTATACTCGTATAGGCCTTATAATTGGTTTAGAGTTAGTTGGTGCCTACCTATATGCGTAATAAGTCTATTGTTGAGTCTCATAATCTCACAGTCTTCTGGCAGGGGCCCACAAGTTCGCGGTCCTATGATGAAAACAATATCATAAAATCGAACAACCTAAATAGCTCGAGTGAGGAGCAAACAACTCACTTCCATTTCCCAGTCAAATATTCATAAACTATTCTTGTGAGATCCATAAAATATGTTTATTTCGGAGAGAGTGTACAACAGGCATTATAGTAAGATTGGTCAATGTCTAATAAACATCGAATGATTTGCATAAACATGTATTACGCAAGCAGACATACAGTATGTGTGATATATATTATTATTCATAAGTTTTTATACCATGAATATTAATTTATTCATTTACATAGTAAAAAAAATGATTTAATGATTGATAGTAGGTCAAGTTGACAAGGTCAGGTTGTTAGTCGGGTTGCACATAAGCAGGTTAAGTTGACTGCCTAAATCAGACTGGGAAAAATCTTGCTATGCCTACCAAAGGAAGTTTAAGGAATCACCTATACTCCAAAACAAATATTGTGAGTCTTAGAAATTCTTTGCAAAACCTCCGTTACCGCTACGTAGTAATATTAGTTCAATGGTTACCGAAGTGATGTTACTGCGGTAACCATTGAACTAATATTACTACGTAGCGGTAACGGAGGTTTTGCAAAGAATTTCTAAGACTCACAATATTTGTTTTGGAGTATAGGTGATTCCTTAAACTTCCTTTGGTAGGCATAGCAAGATTTTTCCCAGTCTGATTTTAATGAGAGGCGAACATTACTGACGGTAGAGGTCTGCGCTGAAGCATCACAAGGTGACCAATTGACCACTGACCACAGTAAACCTATATCTAGGTCGCCAGTCCCGGTCACAGATCTGTACCATGCTACGGAACCGCGTCCCACTTTCTCCCGCTGGAGACTATGGCTTCGCCTAGCTAATTCATGGTAAGAATATCCACGCCCATGGCGCTGGTTCTCGCTTTTCACCGTCCACGCATTCACGTTGTCGAGAATTGGCGTCCAGGCTCATAACAAGGTCTTATTTCCAAAGTTCAGTGTTGCTGCAGTCACTGCAGTGCTGGCACGGGAATTATGAGTTGCCAAAACTAACTAAGGGGTACGTACGGGTTAAAGGTTTTTTTTAACGTGGGGAAAATCCTACAGGGATGCGATGCCGTACTCCTACCACAGATTATATAATCTATATTCTACTATATTCTATCTCCTACCGACTAAAAAAAACACACACACACACAGGTATCCTACCTAACGACTACGGTTGGAAGCCCCGGGTAAGCACTTGGGAGGATACTCCAGGACTCCTCCCAACAGACCTACAGCTACTACTGCGGCCTCACCTAAGGGGGTTGGGGTGCTATCCCGCGTCTTTGGAGGATTGTTCAGGTGTTATTCCGCTTCTTCGGGAGGCCGTGCGTGAATCCCTCACATCACGCTGTCGTCTAGGGCCTGCTTCTGTAAGGACGGTGAGCAACCCCCTCACCGACCTTTAGGCCCCCGGTCATTGTCACCGGTTAGAGGTATGATGAAAAACGTGTGGAGTTTGAAGGATGGGCGTTACGGAGAGGCACAGCTACTTACATACACATTAAAGGGTTGCAGCGTCCGTTATTTAGGTCACAGATAACGTTATTATCTAACTTAACACACAGTTTTATTACCTCACAGTATTCGGGGCGTGAAATTTTACTAATTATATTACAACTTGTAGTAACAGATGCTCAGTGACGCCAGATTTAACTGACGTTGAGTAACGGCGTGTCTTCACGCGTTTTGACTATGTAATTACGTTTGTTCATCTTACTGTTATCTTCCTACTATGTACTTTTAGCTTAGACCATATATCACGGGACTAGCCTTTGCGAACCACCGCATACAAAAATATTCTGCTAGTTTTCATAGCGGGTGAAGGGGAATCACAAAGACATATAAAATGCCTGTTGTGTGTTAATTTTTATTGTACAGTCAACTACAATGAAATGTACTAGTTTAAATTATATAAAATGATGTACTGATGTACAGTGCTTTTATAAAGCCAAAAGACCAAACTGTCTTGTGGCTTGGCAGAAAACAATGCTTAAGTAAGGCGCATCCTGTGGTTAGATGATCTAAGACTTTTAGCGATTTTAAAAGTACTAGGTTTTATTCTTTAGCTCAGTGGAGAGAATTTTCGTCAGAACTGAGCGTTTCAAAAGATCGTTCCTCTGTCCAACTATAAAAACATGGAACGACCTGCCCCACACGTGTTTCCCTCATCTTACAATCCCGGGTTCTTCAAGCGGAGCAAGAAGAGGCACATCACAGGGTCAACTTGAGGATCTCTGTCGAAAGTTTTACGGACTGTGAGACTGGCCCCAATCGCTAGATGCGCCACGGCGATTAAAAAGTAGCCTATGTCCTTCCCAGGGCCTCGAAGTATCTCTGTACCACATTTCATCTCAATCGCTCCAGCCGTCCAGACGTGAAAGCGTAACCGACAGACAGATAGAGTTACTTTCGCATTAATAATATTAGTAGGGAGTACCTAAGGATATGATGCGCGCAGCTTTGCCCGAATGACATCTTGTTCCCGTCTCTACCATGGAAACTCATTCCCGGAATAAAAAGCCCTACGAGGTGGTCACCCATCCCACGACCAGCCGTTGCAAAAGTCGATTTTTGCAATGATCGTTTACAGAATACTGAGACAATCGGAGCAAAGTGCGCTTCTTATTATCATCGCGATAAGTAAGCATAATAAAACCTTTGATGTCGAAAGGGGTACCTAACCAAGGCCTATGATTCATTATTACTCTTTCAACCCCTCCCTGTGGCTAAGACACCTTTAGCCATCTTTGATCAGTCGTGTGAGTCTGTGCGACTGGCAGTGACTAATCTCTCCGCATCCTGTGCATCCCATCTACCATCTCTGAATTTATCTATACTGGGTGTAACAAAACTACCTCTCCAAATTTCATGAGATGACTTGGCATCGGAAATCAAATACAAATATTTAATTAATTAATTAAATACCTAATTAATTTAAGAATTCATTTTTTACCGCGGCAATTCGAGGTAACATGGTCGCCGTGGCAAAACAAACACAGAGCACCCGTCTGACTGTCGTTGTCGCTTTCTACTGCCGCTCAGTAGCGATAGAAAGGGTGAAAATAGGATAAAATATGACCTTTATTTAAAACGGCTTTATGGTTAAAGTATTCATGTGATTTATTTTTCTTCATTTTTGTAATGTTTCTTGACAGATGCCACGTCACGTGACGAAATTTGGATAGGTAATTTTGTTACACCCAATATATGTATCTACTAGCTGTTGCCCGCGACTTAGTACGCGTGAAAATTATGTTATAATGCTAATTTGATTGCTCTCTGCTTAGCCCCTAGGATATGTAGCGTGATAATATATAGCCTATTTGAAGACCATATCCCTAGATAATATTGGTGCAAAATTTGAATCAAATCTATAGAGTAATTTTCCAGATCCTTCCGGACAAAGCAAAGCAAACAGACAAACAGACAAATAAAATTCTTACTATATTTTCGGCTTCGGTATCTTATGTTAAACACCCAGCGAGTATTTTTTTTAAAATATTTTCAATGTACCTACAGTTTTGACTTTTCTATCATTTTATTATATGTATAGAATAGATGTATAGATTCACCACATAGGTATATGATAGGTTAGAAGTAGAACCCTTCTAACCTTATGGTATTGGGTACTTTAGGGTCAAGTTAAGTAAAGAACTTAGTGAGGTGGGGTTGAAATCGCGTTTTAAGGTAGAATAGGGCCTTGGGGTAATTAGGCACGTTAGGGTTCAGTAGAGACAAGCGTGCTAGGTACGTTAGGGTTCGGTAGATTCTTACTATATTATTGTGAGCATAGTAGTGACCGACCGAAGTTTCGGTTTCGGTTTCGGTTTCGGCCAGTTTCGGCCACAAAATCGAGTTTCGGCCGCAGTTTCGGTTTCGGCCAAAATGGGCCGAAACTTTCGGCCGGGCCGAAACTCACGTGTTCATGAATTTTGAGTGCCTGGCTCTGCTTGTGACTTGAAAACCAGTGAAACCAGTTAATATGTTACTAACCGAAGATTTATTCAATCCATAGTTATAATTTTTACGGAATCCTAAAAAGGTGATCTAGGACATTACATAACCCGGGTAGGTTTGTTGTCCGTTCCGTTGACTTTGTTGGTCGTCTGTCTGTCTGTCAGCAGGCTTTAACTCATGCACCGTGATAGTTAGATAGTTAAAAAATTTACCGATAATGTAGATATTTCTGTTGCAGCTATAGATACAAAAAACCGGCCAAGTGCGAGTTGAACTTGCCCATGATGGGTTCCGTTGCAGCAAGTAACATAATATAAAAGTTCTGTAGTTCGTTATAACTTTCATTGAAGTTTTAACACGTTCGCAGCAAAGACTTCTAAATAAACTGAGGTAGACGCGCCTTACTCTAACAAACGAGATTTCAAAAGCAATCCTCAAATATACACATTAATAAGACTACACTTACTTATAAATATTTTTTACGTAATTGTCACCACACCCAATAGCAATATACGAATAGAAAAAGAGTAAAAGAGAAGGCGTATGGACTCGGATTGCAAGTCGAGCACCTTCTCTCGAAGTTTTGACTCACAACAGTGCGAGCAACGCTGCTAATTAGCTCCGTTTATAGGTTTCAAAAATCGGTGCGTAGGGCATGTCTACCTCAGTTTATATAGAAGTCTTTGGTTCGCAGTGGTAGTGATTTTTCTAACTGTAAATTGCTGTTTATGACGTATTAAAAAAAACTACCAACTCGATTTCATTCAAACCAATTTTCGTTGGTAGATTTTATGGCAATGTACATTATATATTTTTTTTTAGATTTATCATTCTCTTAGTTTAGAAGTTAAAGGGACACACATTTTTCCACTTTGGAAGTGTCTCTTGCGCAAACTATTCACTTTAGAAAAAAATGATGTTAGAAACCTCAATAGCATTTTTTAAGACCTATCTACAGATATCCCACACGTATATGTTGGATGAAAAAAAAATTTTGAGTTTCATTACATTATATACAGTTTTATATAAAAATCTTGATGCGGTTCACAGAATACATCTACTTACCAAGTTTCAACAGCATAGGCCTTATAGTTTCGGAGAAAAGTGGCTGTGACACACGGACGGACGGACAGACAGACAGACAGACAGACAGACAGACATGACGAATCTATAAGGGTTCCGTTTTTGCCATTTGGCTACGGAACCCTTAAAATCAAAACAGACAAATTAATAATTTTAAATTGGGCCTCCCATACAACATACGTGGTTTTTTGCCGCTTTTCTTGTACGGAACCCTACGTGCCCTTGTCCGACTCACTGTAGTTCAGTTTTAGTTGTAAAGTTCTAAAATGTAACCAAAACCAGCCAAGAGCTAGTAGCAGGGCACCATGTGGTTTTAGTCGGTAGGAGTTCGCAATAGCATCTATGAGTAATTCCACACTTAAAAGAAAGAAACTCATCTTTAGGTGGAGATATTTCTAAAATAAACACTTGAGAAGATTTATACCGTTGATTGATGGCACTTGCTGCACCTATTGAAAAAATAACCGGCCCAGTGCGAGTCGAACTCTCGCACGAAGGGGTTAAAGCGGGACCCTATTAACGAGACTTGAGGCCTAGCCTGTCTATTAGTCACGAGGTTGTATCGCTGGAACCGTGCCAGATAGAGGCCTAAAATTTTCATTGTACAGTAGTCCTACCGACTAAAAACCACGCGTATCGTACCTAATAGCTTAAGGTTCGGAGCCCCGAGTATGCCCTCGGAATGATGCATACTGCGGCCTGGTCTTTGGGGGGTTGTTCAGTTGTTATCCTGCTTCTTGACGGGGGCGTGCATGAATCTCTCATGTCACGCTATCGTCTAAGGTTCTGTAAGGACGGTGAGCAACCCCGTCACCGTCCTCAGGCCCCCGGTCATGGAGTATGGGGCGCTGCCGAAGATTGTGGAATTCGGGTGGTAGAGTTCTCTCCCGTTTCCTCCCCGCCGTCTCTATCACGAGCATGACCTAGCGCACAGGAAGAGGCCTATGGCCCCGCTTCAGCGCTTTCTTGCGCCATTGAAACAATGACGCAAGGGCCCTCGCTTCCAGGTCCGATAGAGGGTTCCCGGCTAGAAGACATGCCGCCTTGACTGAGATCGTGCGATATCCCCTTATCACCCTGACTGCCGTCGCCTTCAGCGGGCTAAGCAATCTAGCCGCATTGCTGGTCATCAGGATCTACGCCCATCGATACGAGGGCCCCGTATAGGGCCATGCTCCGCACGATCCCAAGGTACAGTCTCCTGCATGGAGCGTTAGGTCTCCTGACATTGGGCAACAACCGTGAGAGTACGGCTGATGCCCCCCTCCCTCAGTTATGGGACCAAACTTCAGAAATGGTATCCGAAGTTCCACCGGCTATTGAATATGAACCCCAGAATCATCGAGAGCTCGATGCCAATGCCGATGCTGACTGACGCCCCCTATATGTAAGCTGGAACCCGCAGGTGGCCTTTAGGGCTGCGTCTCGGTGCGTTGCTCCTCGCGCTGTAATGAGGGTGTCGTCGTAACATGTTACGCACGTAACACGTTACGCAGATACCTCTGAGCAACAGACCACGCAGCACCCAATCGTAACCGATGTTCCACAGAAGCGGTTCTAAGACCGATCCCTATAGAACCGAAGCTGGCTCGGGTAAGTTATGGCCCTCTCAGAAAGATAGGCCCCGACAATTCGACGGAGGTATGGAGGCATTCCATGGTCAATAAGTGCCTTCCAAACGCAGCTCCAGGGCAAGGTGTTGAAAGCGTTGGCGATCTCAAAGAGACACTGCCACCCTGATCATTTGCCGCTATTAATAAAAAAAAACTAAAATCAGAAATGGCATCCACACAACAAAAGTAATTTTTGTGCTCAATTTTTGTAACGGAACCCTCTGTGCGGGAATTCGACTCGCACTTTTTTTTTTCATTGTGAACACGTGAGTTTCGGTTTCGGTTTCGGCCGAAACTGACCCTGGGGCCGAAAGTTCGGTTTCGGTTTCGGCTGGAAAACTAGTTACGGCCGGACACTAGAGCATTGGTACAGTCTATTACCACTAAGGTGACTACTGTACAGCCTTGACTATGTAATTACGTTGACTATGGAATGACCTTGACTATGTAATTACGTTGCTTTATAATACTTTTATCTTCGTACTATGTACTTTTGCGGATTTTAAAAGGACTGGGTTGTATTTTTCTGTCTTGCTATTCTTATGGATGCTATGCCGGACTCCTACCAACTTAAACCACCTAGTGCCCTACTACTACCTACATAGTGCCTATGGCTGTAAGTTCCGCCAGGATTCCCGGGAGGCTTTTTCATACAAAACACCAAAACAAACATTTGCGGATCACATAAATAGATATTAGAATCGAACCCAGGACGGCACGGCAGTTGCATAGGTACCTACTACACGTACAGCGCGGCGCCACCGAAGCAGTCAATATGTGGAGACCAGACCTATATTCTTAGCATTCCATGGATTCACCGTGCAGGCGCCGGGATCATTCGTGACACAGGGGGAACACCCCGACGGCATCTGTCTAGCGTGGCCACCTTAAAATGCATTAATTAACCCTCACCTTCCACCTCATCAACAATACCCCCCCCCCCCCCCCTCTCACCCCTGCTCAATCAGATTTAGTAAGATTCTATCAATGCAGCTTTGACTGTGTCGGCGACCCTAGGGAGTCTTGGGACATCTTTCCGAGAGCTTACCCGGGGCTCCTAACCGTACGCTGTTACGTGAGGTTATTTAGTCGGCAGGAGTCCGGCATAGCTTCCATGAAGGATTTTCCCTCACGTTAAATAAAAAACAAGGGTTAGGTATCCCTTCGAGGACTTACCCGGAACACTCTTTTTTTTTCGTTTAACGTGAGGGAAAATCCTCATGGATGTTATGCCGGACTCCTACCACAGTATAAATATATGTTGTTTAACCTCGTACCGAGTAAAAAACCTCACACGTAAGTTCACGTAACGCCAACAGACCCACGGCCGCCACTGCGGCCTCGCCCAGGGGGTGGTTCGGGTGCTATCCCGCGTCTTTGGGGGGTTTCGGGTGTGATCCCGCTTCTAAGGGCGAGCGTGCGTGAATTCTTCACGTCACGCTGCCGTTAGTAAAGAGCTTACTGAAGCTCTTGGCAATCCAAAGTCTTTATCTATACTAATATTATAAAGAGGAAAGATTTGTTTATTTGGTTTTTTTGTTTTTTTTCGTTTTTTGTTTGTTTCTTTGTTTGTTTGTAACGAATAGGCTCCGGAACTACTGGACCGATTTGAAAAATTCTTTCACTGTTGGGAAGCTACACTCTTTGCGGTGAACATAGGCTATATTTTATTCCCGTATTCCCACGGGAACGGGAACTACGCCGGTGAAACCGTGTGACGTCCGCTAGTTATTATATAAACCTACATATAGGTAGTATTGAGTAGTATTCTGGCACATCAAATTAGTAATAATATCACGTGTGTTCTCGTTACAAACGACATCAAATGCGCTATTGACTAAGCGGCTAAATTAGTGTTGCATTCTCCTGCCCAAGGTTGCTTTTCTTTACAAATGTTTGTTGTGCCCTACTCTAAGGCAATACATAGTCACGCCTTTATCCTCGAAGGGGTAGCAGAGGCATATTATACGCGCACATTTCAACTTTTAGATTTTTGTCCCACGTAATAGGTGGTGATTGCCGTGTTGATATGGACAGGCGCAGGTTGTGACTGCCTGCTGTTGAAAATTTTCAAGCCGCCATTAAGGCCTTCAACTTGGCATAACGACAACCGGGACCAACGGCTCAACGTGCTTTACGAAGCCCGCAACGCTCGCAAATAAATGTCACAAAGTCACCCATCTATAATCGTCCACAGTAAATGTTGCTTACTACAGTGATCGTTTACAGAACACTGAGTCCGCGGGGCCACGAGCACGAGGCAATGTACTAAACGAATTTTGTTTAAACCGAATGTAGTATTATAAAAACTTTTGTGTTTGTTGTCGGTTCCGTTGATTTCGTTGGTCTTCTGTCTGTCTGTCAGCAGGCTGTAACTCATGCACAGTGATGTTAGACAGTACATTTTTTTACAGGTGATGTATTTCCTTTGCCGCTATAGCAACAAATAATGAAAATAGACAAATTAATAATATTAAAGGGGGCCTCCCATATAACATACTCTACGTGCGCTAGTCCAACTCACTGTTGTCCAGTTTTAGTTATATACTTTTAGAATGTAACCAAAACCAGCCAAGAGCTAGTAGCAGGGCACATTATGGTTTTTGTCGGTTGGAGTTTGCAATAGCATCTATGAGTAATTCCACTCGTAAAAGAAAGAAATTCTTCTTTAGAACACATACTTGAGAAGATTTATACTGTGGATTGATGGCACTTGGTGGAGCTTGCTGCACCGATTGAAAAAATAACCGGCCAAGAGCGAGTTAAACTCTCGCACGGAGGGGTTAAAGCGGGACCTTATTAACGAGACTTGAGGCCTAGCAGTCACGAGGTTGTATCGCTGGAACCGTGCCAGATAGAGGCCTAAAATTTTCACTGTACAGTAGTCCTACCGGCTAAAAACCACGCGTATCGTACCTAACAGCCTACGGTTGGAAGCCCCGAGTATGCCCTCGGAATGATACTTACTGAGGCCGCGTCTTTGGGGGTTGTTCAGTTGTGATCCCACTTCTTGAGGGGGGCGTGCATGAATCTCTCACGTCACGCTATCGTCTAAGGCCTGCTTCTGTAAGGACGGTGAGCAACCCACGTCACCGTTCTCAGGCCCCCGGTAATGGAGGCTAATAGTATGGGGCGCCGCCGCAAATTGTGAAACTCGGGTGGTAGAGTTCTCTCCCGCTTCCTCCCCGCCGTCTCTATCACGAGCATGACTTGCTCATAGGAAGAGGCCTGTGGCCCTGCTTCAGCGCCTCCTTGCGCCATTGAAACAATGACGCAAGGGCCCTCGCTTTGAGGTCCTATAGAGGGCTCCCGGCTAGAAGACATGCCGCCTTAACTTAGATCGTGCGGTATCCCCTTATCACCCTGACAGCCGTCGTCGCTTTCTGCGGGTTAAGCAATCTAGCCGCATTGCTGGCCAACAGGATCTACGCCCAAAGGGGGCCCCGTATAGGGCCATGTTCCGCACTATCCCAAGGTACAGTCTCCTGGAGGGAGCGTTAGGTCTCCTGATATTGGGCAAGAACCATCAGAGTGCGGCCGATGCTGCTCCCTCAGTAATGGGACCAAACTTCGGAAATGGTATCCAAAGTTCCACCGGCTACCGAGTACGAGCCCCAGATACGTCATCGACAGCTCGATGCCGATGCCGATGCTGACTGACGCCCCTTATATGTAAGCTGGATCCCGCAGGTGGTCTTTAGGGCTGCGTCTCGGTGCGTTGATCCTCGCGCTGTAATGAGGGTGTTGTCGTAACACGTTACGCACGTAACACATTACGCCGACACCTCTGAGCAAAAGACCACGCAGCACCCAATCGTAACCGATGTTCCACAGAAGCGGTCCTAAGACCGATCCCTATGGAACACCGAACGACAAATCTCGCCGACCCTACCCTAGCCAGCTCGGGTAAGTTATGGCCCTCTCGGAAAGATAGGCCCCAACAATTCGACGGAGGTATGGAGGCACTCCATGGTAAATAAGCGTCTCCCAAACGCAGCTCCAGGGCAAGGTATTGAAAGCATTGGTGATGTCAAAGCGACACAGCCACCCTGTTCTGTTGCCGCTATGACAAAAAAATACCTACTAAAATCAGAAAAGAGCATCCACACAACAAACGTAATTTTAGTGCCAAATTTTTGTAACGGAACCCTCTGTGCGGGAATTCGACTCGCACTTGGCTGTTTTTTTTTTTTTCATAATGAACACGTGAGTTTCGGTTTCGGTTTCGGTTTCGGCCGAAACTGACCCTGGGGCCGAAAGTTCGGTTTCGGTTTCGGTTTCGGCTGGAAAACCAGTTTCGGTCGGACACTAATTTATACATCCCTATCCCTACTAATATTATAAATGCGAAAGTAACTCTGTCTGTCTGTCTGTCTGTCTGTCTATCTGTCTGTTACGCTTTCACGCCTAAACGGCTGGAGCGATTGAGATGAAATTTGGTATGGGGATAGTTCGAAGCCCTGGGAAGGACATAGGCTACTTTTTAACCGACTGCGCAAAAGGAGTGTTATGATTTTACGTGATAACGACTTTCAGGCCGTTACGCTTTCACGCCTAAACGGCTAAAGCGATTGAGATGAAATTTGGTATGTGGATAGTTCGAGGCTTTGGGAAGGACATAGGCTACTTTTTAACCAACTGCGCAAAGGAAGTGTTATGATTTTACGTGATAACGACTTTCACGCTGTTACGCTTTTACGCAAAAACGGCTGGAGCGATTGAGATGAAATTTGGTATGTGGATGGTTCGAGGCCCTAGGAAGGACATAGGCTACTTTTTAACCGACTGTGCAAAAGGATTGTTATGATTTTACGTGATAACGACTTTCACGCGATAACGATTCTACGCGGTCGAAGTCGCGGGAACAGCTATCCCTACTAATATTATAAATGCGAAAGTACATAACTCGGTCTGTCTGTCTGTCTGTCTATCTGTCTGTTACGTGTTCACGCTAAACGGCTGGAGCGATTGAGATGAAATTTGGTATGGCGATAGTTCGAGGCCCTGTGAAGGACATAGGCTACTTTTTAACCGACTGCGCAAAAGGAGTGTTATGATTTTACGTAATAACGACTTTCACGCGATAACGACTTCTACACGGTCGAAGTCGCGGGGAACAGCTATTTTAGTTTAGTTGTAAATATTCAATCACACTACTTAGCCTAGGGGCTTGACAGAGAGGGATTAAAATCTGTAGGTATACTTTATGGGCAAAAGACATGCTTACGAAATAGGTTAGGTTCAATTTTTTTATGCGGATAGGTGTATATAAGCGTGACTCCCTCGCGTCACGCTGTTGTCTAGGGCCAGCTTCTGTAAGGACGACTGCCATTTACTGGCTACCGTTAGCGTTAGTGTTATCGTCTCAAATCTTTCGGTTATAAGTACTTAAAGTTTTCAGTCTGTGGCCCAAATCTAACAAACGTTTCGTATTCGCGCTTCACCATACTACTTACTCTTTTTATTATTAAAGGGGCCAATTAATAAAGACGTACGTCATACCGGCCTTAGACCCGCTAGAACCGTGAAGTCTCTACCCATCCATCTAGCGCAGTCCTGGGTTATCCTTTAGAGGGCTTACCAGATACGTGTGGTTTTTTGTCAGTAGAAGTTATAGTATATTCACGTGAGATTTACCTCACATTAAAAAAAAAAACATGTAGCGCATAGCTCCCCGGGTAAGTTGGAGGATGTTCTAACTTTGTCCCCACATTTTGGTCACGACTTATCCTAGAGGCTCGATAGAATACAGTTCAAAATTTGCTTATAACATAATTTCCACGCGAACGAAGTTGCGGGTAACAGCTAGTTTTTAAATATAATGAAATTTTATATGTCTTTGTGTTTCCCCCTTCACCTGCTATGAAAACTAGCAGAATTTTTTTGTATGCGGTGGTTCGCAAAGGCTAGTCCCGTGATATATGGTCTAAGGTCTTCTCACATGCCTAAAATGGTGCCTACGTCGCCTCAAGATAAAATATAAAATACAAGAAAATGGTCGTTTCCGAATAGGGTTTTGATGGCTGGCGGTTAAAGGGTCTGGCGCGGTATGCTAGAAGACGCAGGTTCGAATCCTGCTCGTGGCCGGTAATTTTTCCAAAATTTATTGCTATTCGTATTTTTATTTACGCACTAATGCATGGATGGCGGCTTTGATATGGTGTTTCGATCGTCAGGTTCGATTCCCCGGTCGCACCGGAAGACTGGCAACCTTGCCGTTGTGTGACAATGCTTAACTTTTGACCTTAATACATTATTAATACGAACTAATTGTTCTTTTGAATATACATTATGTTTATGTAATACTAGCTGACCCTCACAACTTAATTTGTGTTACATTTTGCTTTGCTGCTCAGCTCCTATTCATTGTAGCGTGATCATTTATAGCCTATGACACTCCACAATAACGTAGCTTTCGATTGGTGAAATAATTTTGAAAATCGGTTCAGTAGATCCAGAGATTACCCCTTACAACGTCACAAACTCACAAACATAACCTCTTTATAATATAAGTAGGTATAGACCATTTATAATATAAATAAATAAATAAACTAAGATAACTGTTGTAGTGTATGTGACCGCTAAGTTAAGGTCTGGGGTTCGAATTCCGGGTAGAACGAAAAACTTTAGTGAGACCCAAAAATGTATGATTCGGACTTAGAATGTTTTCTTTACATGCATTTTTTTTTGCTTTGCATGTATTCACAAAATATATAAAAGTATGTTTATCAGTTATAGAAAAACCATGCAATCTAATCAGTTTTCATATTTTTTTGAATTGAGTCAGCCGTGGTAAATAAGGTTAGTAGTAGGTAAGGTTTTTACATGGTAAGTAAGGTTCTTTTTTTTTATATATTTAGCTCGCCAAATTGACTTCGCCACCAGCCTGATGGAAAGCCATGGCGCATCTAGCGATTGGGGGCCACTTCTGATAGTGGTCATCAAGTTGGCGGCCTTGTGATGTGCCTCTTCACGCTCCTCTTAAAGAACCCGGGATTGTAAGACGAGGGAAACCCGTGTGCAGGCAGGTCGTTCCAGGTTTTTATAGTTCGACAGAGGAACGATCTTTTGAAACGCTCTGTAAGTACAATTTTATGCACATAGTCGATTGTCGAACTTTGTTATGCTATAAAATCCACCATATTTACAAAAATTCGAACGAACGAAAAAAAATCCGGTCATCTGCGAGTCGGACTAGCCCCCCACGGTGGGCTAGTCCGACTCGCAGTTGACCTTATATGGTGACCTTATATGGTTGACATTATATGGTGGATTTTATAATTTTCCGTACATGCGTCCGTTTATTCGAAATTCAATTTGTAACAAAATCATAAAAAAATCGGTCTTTAAAGTAGGGTGCATAATCTAAACTACGAATTACAACCGTAACTTTTTTTTTTTGGTAATGGTTCTTCTTCAGATCCACATCTGTACCCAGCCCATTGCCATTTCCAAACATAATATACTCTGCGAGCTATGTTGACCACTCTGGTTCTCTGACGGATAACATCGTTCAGGATTTTATCCCTCAGAGATACCCTGAGCATAGCTCGGGCTAGTTCTCGATAATATTAAAGTGGGCTATAATCGAATTTTTAATTAGACGAAGTAAAGTGACAGCAACTAATGTCACTTCTTCATAGAAATTAATCAACATTGTATGAAGAAGTGACATTAGTTGCTGTCACTTTACTTCGTCTAATTAAAAATTCGACTTTAGGTAGGCCCTCAAAGTACCTACTGGTAGAACGTATTGACTTGTGGGTTAGTTTTTTTTAATTAAACGATTGAAGAACCCCAAAGACCTAATTTTGTCATTAAGGCTGTTCAAGGTCCCAAAGTTACATTCGAAATAATTCGAATTAGGTACCACAGATGGCATATTGGTCAAAACTATTATTATTTACTCTCCTACAGGATATTAGCAGGTATATGCATCTCTGCGTATCACTTTCAGGTACTTTACTTTGCTAAAATTATTTTTTTATAATTAAGTAAGTACATAAAAAAACACGTACATACATACATAATTATGGTCACGCCTTTATCCCCGAAGGAGGCATATTATTATATGCCCACATTTCATCTTTTTTTTAGAATTTGTCCCACGTATCTAATAGGTGGTGAGCCGTATTGCCGTGTTGAGACGGACAGGCTCAGGTTGTGACAGTAGGAGTACATAATATTTTTTTTTTTTATAATAAAGTGAAAAAAGACAACTTGGCCAAGTTAGCTCGATGCTAAGTAGCTCGATAGATGGCTCTGTGCCATACTCTTAAATGGCGGTTACAATAAGGTGAAGAATTTCAGCTTGTATCAGTACGGCTCCCTCCCGTAGCTCAATTGGTTAGAGCATTGCTCTGGATTAGGCAAAGGTTGCGGGTTCAAGTCCCGTCTGGGCCAAGTTGTCTTTTTTCACTTTATAATAAAATATTATGAAAAAGTTAGCATACTAATTGCTTTAAATATTAAAATCAGTAGGAGTACATTTTTTCAAGCCGCCTAAAAAGGCCTTTAACTTGGCTTAATTAACGACTACCATTTTACTGGCAATCGGGACCAACGACTTAACGAGCCTTCCGAAGCACGGAAACGCTCAAATAAATGTCACAAAGTGGTCACATGGATGGTCACCCATCCAAGGACTGGTCATAGTGAAAGTTGCTTACTGCAGTGATCGTAAATAACAAAAAAATACACATTTACAAAAAATTACTTTCAATAAAGTATGTCAACAAATTATTCTGTGTAAGCTAAAATTTGAACACACAGTGATTTACGTTGTTGCAAAATTGCGAAAACTTTTACATCCAAATCAACCCATGTGATATTTAAAAAAGTAGGTTAGAGTATCGCAATTCGTATTATCTAAGAGATAAATTGGGCAACATACTAATTTAGAGGCTGTAATAGGACATACATACATCAATCCCCACTTTCACAAAAACAAACATACAAAAAAAAACAATATTGAAAAAAACTTACCTGTCAAAATAGATTATATGAACACGACACTTTTTGACACAACACAAAACTGTTTATTTAAAAATTAAGGACACTGTTTTTAGTTCGAAAGCGCGCTGGTCACCATGGCACACCGTCGACTATTGCAACTGCCAAATATGAGGCCAAAATGATACTTATGCAACACTATTACATTGGATTATATAAAAATCGCCGACGGCAGAACAGTTTTATTATGCAAAGAACACGAGTTTTTGCGTTATCTCAAAAATCCTTTTACACACCTGATACTATTAAACTATGTACCGCTAAACATTAATTTAAAAAAATATAAACAATTACATTATAAAATAATTCCAAAAAAATAACAAAACAAAATAACAAAAACAAATTTATGTAAATAAATTTGTTTTTTTATTAAATTTTATCGGAATCGTTTAGCGCGCAATGTCTTATTTTTTAAATATTTTTTTTAATCACCAGGCTATGTCGAAAGTACTAGCGTATACTGCATACGAATGGCTACTATTCACGAATGTGGTAATGTCATGTCGTAGTTGTCCGACTGTCTGTCCCCTCTACGAAGAAAGTGGGGGATCGGTAAAGACTTGTTGACCGAGTGACGACCAAAAGCAATTGTAAAGTATTGTCTATTTGTATTACAGAATGTACCCCTCAAGGTCGCGGTTCGGATGAATGTAAAGAGGTTATGCGGCCACCAGTGAGCGTACTATCAGATGTTTGGAAATGGATTGGTGGGTGATGAACATTTTTTTATACGACTGAGGATACAAGCTTACGGCCCACCTAATGGTTGGATACTTTAGCCCTTTAGCCCAGTGATGGGCAAAGTACGGCCCGCGGGCCAGCTCCTGCCCGCGAAAGCATTTAATCCGGCCCGCCGACGGTCCTTCGACATGAATACCTGGTATAATGGCCTTCGATAATTATATTTTGACGGTCCAGTCCAGAAGTATTATGTAGATTCTACTGAGTAGAGCAATATACATACTCGTATAGGTGAAGTGACTTATTCAACCATAAAATTGCTCAACACCTCAATCACAAACCAACTTACTTACTGATGAATACTTTTTCGCGCTGCTGAAAGTTACATTTTAAACTTGTATTTGAAATATGGCACAGAAAAATCCGTCTACTTCGCCATCCGTCTGTCAGTCTGTCCACCAACTCGACTGTGATAGCTAGAGAGCTGAAATTTTCACAGATGATGTATTTCTGTTGCCGCTATAACGATACATGTTAAAATCAGGAAAAAAGGGGAACTTAGGGGGGGGGGGGGAGTTGGGCGTCCTTTACAACAAATATTTTCCGTTTTTTGGTACGGAACCCTCCGCGCGAGTCCGACTCGCACTTGCCCAGTTTTCCTATAATTCTGGCCCTCCCCTGAAAGTCCTTAAGTTTTTTGGCCCCTCACTAAATAAGTTTGCCCACCACTGCTTTAGCCTATAGAGGCAGCACCAGAAGCGCTACACACGCGCTACCGAACCGGGTGCAGGTTGTGACGATCCACAGTTCAAAATTTACAAGCAGCCCGTAAGATCTTCAACTCATATTACTGACTACTGGGACCAACGGTAATGTGCATTTCGAAGAATGGAAACGCTCGGAAATAAATGTCACAAAGTGCAGTGTCATTTTCACAAGTTTAAAAAGTGAAAGAAAGAAAAGCCAAAAAAAAAAACCTGAGTAGAACTGGCAAGAAACTCAGCGGGTTATTCTTTTTAGAGCTCTATTTATAAAATGAATTTAAAACTATGCATTTTAATAATATTTTGAGAACCCAGTAGAGCAGGTCATTTCCAGGCTTCTCCATCCAACAAATAATCACCAATTGTATAGTAGCCCCTGCAGTACAATTTACTTTTTCCAACCTTTTTAAATTTATTAAGGGACATACTTTTAATTTCGTCTGGTAGCCTGTTGTAAAAGCGTATACAGTTACCCATGAAATAATTGCTGATTTTGTGCAATCTGCACCATTGACCATATCACAAATCAAAGACCATATGTATGTATGTAAAAAGTCTCAAGATCGGGGTTTTTTATGAATTGTTGACCAGGATTCCATTGCCAGTTTGGATGAGGATGATGAGATGATGATAATCATTAGAGATGCGCCGAATGTGAGTTGGACCGAATTCGAACATTCGGCCGAATATTCGGTATAAAATGTACCGAACCGAATATTCGGCTGAACTATTCGGTTCAAATTAACGCTGTAAACAGGTTAGTACAGTTCAGTTGACGAGGCTGGCGACATTCTTTCAGCGCTAGGCGTACAGCCCTCAACCCCAAGGCGCCGATTCTCAATCGAACGGTTTGCAAGCGTGAAGAAAGTTTACAGTCGAAATGTCTTTTGTCTTACCTTCACAAATATTTCACTAGTAAATCTCCGCCTATGCAGGGATTCGCCACTCTGCTGAGTGGCAAATCCATGCGAACCACTTTAGCACCACTACAGCAACAGAGCTGTGTTGCTATTATATAGTGGTTTGCTTAGGTCTATAGATTCAGCAAGCTGTAAAAAATTGAAGTGGTCGCGAAAGCCCTTAAGTAGAAGATCGTTAATAATCCTCATAGCACGCCTCTACACCGAGTCGAATGGACAAAGCTGGAATTCAGGAGCACCAGATCAAAAATGACAACAGCACTCCTTGTGTGGCTTTACACACGGATAGAGTAAATAGCGGGAGATGGTGAGCTGAACGGGCTCATTTTTAATGAAATGAGTTTTGTTTTGAATTAAAATTTGGATTGAGATGAGTATGGTGAATTTGTAATGGAAAAAGAGCAGTTCATTTTCACAGAGAGTTAGTTCATTTTCATTTGAAGTTTTGGACTGGTTGTTTGCGGTCGTGTTTTGCAGGGTATTAGTGATGATGTCGTGTGACACGGAATCAAGTGAAAAAAAGTACTTGCATATTGTCTTTTAAAGAAGAACAGACAAAACGGACTCAATAATGACTCGGACCACTATCTAGAACTAAGCCAGCTCATAAGAACAATTGCTGCCCCTCAGTCCTTTCCATCTCGACCATTTATTAGTGGGAAAACAAGTATTTTGCGAGTAATCGGATTTAATAATGGGTCTGCTCTGCTCGCGGTGAAAACTGGGCATTTTTAGGGAAGCAACGTTGAGCACTCCGAGCTTTTTGGACGCCAGATTGGCCTTATTACCTAAATGACTACGTTTCCTTAACGTGCATCACCAGAGATCTCTGTACCATGACGTTAATTATGTGAAAATCCCTACCTATTCATTAATTATTAATGTTGTTAATAATAATATCAACATTCGGTAATTATTCGGCAAATAAACCGAATATTCGGCCGAATACGAACTTTCCAAAACTTGCCGAATGTACCGAATTCGAATATTCGGCCGAACATTCGGCGCATCTCTAATAATCATCATCCAAACTGGTACTGGAATCCTGGTCAACAATCCTTAAATCTGGCCAAGTGCGAGTCGGATTCGCGCACAGAGGGTTCCGTACCAAAAAAACTATATTAAACCACGTTTGTTGTGTGGGAGCCCCCTAATATATTATTATTTTTCAGATATAATTGTTGTTATAGCGGCAGCAGAAACACATAATCTGTAAAAATTTCAGCTCTCTAGCTATCACCCACACCTCATTTCAGTGCTATCATCGTTTATGAGATACAGTCATGTGACGTACAGACAGGCAGACGGGCAGACAGATAGACAGGCAGACAGACAGACAGATAGCGAAGTCTCATGAATTGGGTACTGATTTTTATCCTTTGGCTACGGAACCCTAAAAACCCCCGATCTTGAGACTTTCTAAACTTGTGAAAATGAAAGGAGGTTTTTTTTAAAAAAACCCTCTCGTAACGCCTAACAGCCTATGGTTGTGAGCCGCGGGTAAGCCCTCGGAAGGATGTGCCAGGACTCCCAACAGACCTACGGCCGCCACTGCGGCTTCGCCCAGGGGGTGGTTCGGGTGCTATCCTGCGTCTTTGGGGGGTTTCGGGTGTGATCCCGCTTCTATGGGGGGGCGTGCGGGAGTTCCTCACGTCACGCTGCCGTCATGGGCCTGCTTCTGTAAGGACGGTGAGCGACCCTCTCACCGTCCTCAGACCCCCGGTCATGAAGACCGATAGTCCTCGGCGAAGACACGTCGGCGGCGCCCAGGCCGAATGCGGAACTCGGGTGGGAGAGTTCTCTCCCGCACCCGCTACGCGCCGCCTCCTTCACGAACAGACACTGCTCGCAGAAAGCGGCGGGAAGAAAGGAGGGTAATGTTTTTCGAGATTAAGTATGTATGTATGTATGTTCAATTCTCTGTCTGATCCTATAGCCTGAACGGCTTGACGGATTTCGACATGCGAGGTGTCATTTGATTCGTCGTAATTGTGTGAGTGACGTCAGGTATAAGTACTAATTTTTAAAAAACATCAAAATGGCATACTTTAGGCGCTTAAATGAAAACCTTGAAAATGTTTCTTGCACGCTCTACAGCCTGAACGGCTTTACGGATTTTAACACGCAAGGTGTCATTTGACTCGTCGTGATTGTGTGAGTGACACCAGGTATAATTTAATTCCTAAAGAATCAAAATGGCGGATTTTTGGCGCTATAATTATTTGACTGCGATGGACGAAAAACTACTGAACCTATTTCGATGAGGTTTTATTTGTTTATAAGGTCTTAGTCAGACTTAAAATGTTACATTTGTTTGATTGCAATAATGATAAGGTTCAGGTTCAACAGAGAAACGATCTTTAAATCGTTCAGGACTGGCGAAGATTCTCTCAACGTTTGAGACCCTCAGATGGACCAACCCCTTCTAATCAACCAAATTGGGACTTCAAGTGTGACTTCAGCCACCTCACGCCACTTGGCACAAGATCAGTTAAGGGGTCCCGACATGATCAATTGGCAATTGTCAATAACGTAGAATTTCATGTGTACGTATACGTCGATGCACACACGCATGCACAGCAATCACGCAACTGAAGCAACTTCCAATTATAATTAACGTGATTAACAATTGCAAGGCATGATCGTCTCGGGAGCCTATTAGTACGCATAAAAAGAAAGAGGCGACTAATGGAACATTTTAGTAAAACGATACTTTGCGAAGAGAAGGAAAACTCGAAATGGAACCAAGTTGTCAGTAAAATGACAATCATCAAGCCAAGTTGAAGGCCTTTTTTCATTTTTAACGTCAGGAAAAGCCTACATGGATGCTATGCCGGTCTCCTACGGCCCCGATACAGACTTTGACCAACATCGTGGCCTCTTCCGAGGGTTTGGGTTCGATTCTTGAGGGAGGACGGTCTATACATCGGTCTCGGAACTCCCTCGCCGACCTCCGCTCCCTCGCTCTCAAACATAACTTGATCGCGGAAAGATGCAACGGGCGACGTCCCACTATCTCCCACAGGAGACCATGGCTTTTGTATCCATGGCTCATCATGGTCTCCAGCATGAGCTAAATATGATCAAATGTTGGAACGGATACAGAATAAATTTATTTATATCTGTATCTAAAGCATTATGGCGTTTACCCATACCAGGCCTCCGTCACTCGCTACAAGTCGTTTTATAAGCACCTACTCCTAAGTATTATGACGCAGAACTAACGTGGCCGACCGGCAGAGGGCTGCCACACGCCAGACCGAGCGAAGTGCGCACAACCAATGTACATTTCCCGCGTAAAATAATATTTCGCTTTATTTAGTCTTGCTTTTTTTTTCATCTTACTTCTTACTAATATTCTAAAATTAAATGCGAAAGTGTTTTAGTGCGTATGTGTAGATGATGTGTGAATGTTTGTTACTCTTTCACGCTCTAACGGCTAACGGATCTGGCTGATATTTGATACAGGGATAGATTGTAGTCTGGAATAACACATAGGTTACTTTTTATCCCGGGAATAAGTTCCCAGTGGAAGCGGGAAAAGAAACAAACTTTTACGCGGGCTAAGCTGCGAGCATCAGCTAGTTATAATATAATTCTTATGTAAAGAAGAAGAAGTTATAAAATATTATTAAGTTTTTTTTTCAGACACTGTTTATTGTTTTTTGTAGTTATAATGTATTTTTGTTACGTGCTTACAATGTTGTCAATAGTTGTCACTCGATGACGCAATCATACGGTGTGCGCACGAATCTCGACTCTCGGAATACGTCGTAGAACATGTTTTCCACTGTAGCGATATGTTATAGCTAATATTTTTGAGGTTAAGTATGGGAGTGATGTATCTGTTACGTAGTAACTATTATTTAATCTGTGCCCATACTGCTTTAGATACATCATTTACCACCACCATTTTATTCTCTTATAAATAAACAACCCTATTTTGTATTGGGAATGGTAGGTTACAATGAGCTATGTGAGCTAGCGTTGGTCTCATATATTTTTAAGATGATGGGTTGTTCCTCGAAGTTTCGAACCCTCAATGTTATAGCTAGCTGACAAAGTAGATATGTTTTCATGTTCTCTGAGTGAATTTACAAAGGCAGAGTTATCTACTTTATGTTATTACCGCAATAGGGTAACATGTACTTAGTGGTAGTAGTGTGATAAAAAATCGGTTGTCTGTAAAGTCGGTTTACTGACGATGGTTGAACGTGACAACGTCTTAAGAAAATAAAAAAATAAAAATAAAAATACACATCAATCGATTATAGCGCCATCTGTTTCAAAACATTACTAAAATAAATGGAACGCCTCAGAGCGAGGTAACGCGAGAGAGGTAACGACGAATTGCGTCATCTTTTTTCGTTCGTGCAGTCGGCTCCATCGAATAATAAGACGTTGTCACGTCAAAAAAGAAAATGTGAATGTCCAGGCCCGTAACGAGGTCTTGGCGCTGTAGTGCACATGCCGAGCACTCCGCTATGTATGGAGCACCGTATTCTCGTTGCAGTTGCAGGGCTGTGTTGACTCTCTATGTATGCGTTACAGCTGATGTTCTTTTGAATATTTAGCACGCCGAATTGACGTCGCCAGCCTGATGGAAAGCCGTGGCGCATCTAGCGATTGAGGTTCACTCTCACAGTCCGTAAGACTTCTGACAGTGGTCCTCAACTTGGTGGTCCTGTGATTGTAAGATGAGTAAAAAACACGTGTGCGGACAGGTCGTTCCAGGCTTTTTTAGTTCGACAGAGGAACGATCTTTTGAAACGCTCAGTTCTGGCGAAGATTCTCTCCGCTGTGTATGAGTGGCACCTCTGCCCGGCACGCGTTTTTCGGGATCGGAAAGTAGAGGATGGGATCAGGTTGAAGAGCTCTTCAGAACACTCGCCGTGATACATTCGGTAGAAGGCAGCCAAGGACAAATAAATATAAAGATATTTACAGAACACCCGTATCCGGTAAGTATCTGTGACACTCGGTAGGCGAAGCTGCCATGGCAACTCTCCCCACCCTCACCGTCCTCAGGCCCCCGGTCATGGAAGCTGATAGTCTTGAGCGAAAACACGTCGGCGGCGCCACAGCCGCCGACTGCGGAACTCAGGTGGGAGAGTTCTCTCCCGCTCCCGCCCGCCGCCTCTATCACGAGCATGCGACCTGCTCGCGGAAGGCGGCGCAGTTGCGCCTACTACCCCTGGAGATCATGGCTCGCAGCATGGTCTCCAGCGACGTACTTAGTGCCGACCACACGCCCCCGCCACTGGGGGCAAAAAGTTTAATTTTTTACGGTGGGTTCAGTCCATATCCTTAAAGTTGCGCAGCGAGCTATAGAAAGGGCTATGCTTGGAGGATGCGGAAGGCTCAGGACCGTGTGTTATGGCGTAAATTGGGGGAGAGGCCTACGTCCAGCAGCGGACTGCCATATAGATACCTAAAGTTAATTTGATCGATTGATAGGGTTGTATTTTATTTTCTAAATCACTAAATTATAAAATTACCAATTTATTGTTTTATTTTGGAGGTAAGTACAAGGTTACTGTTACAAAAATGTTAAAATTTTTGCACACATGTTGTCACGAGTTGTTACAATTTTTAAATGTTTCTATTTTTAGAGCTATTACACTGATAAAATTTAGTTTAGAAATGTTTAAGAAACATTAACTAAAATGAAAACATTTTATAGCGTTGCGATCAAATGTTATAAACAGTACCTACCTAAACATTTTGTAATAGACTGTGGGGGCGCACAATAGGTACATTATAAGTCACAGCTCAGCGCCGAGCCCACCGCCTGGCGCCTCCTTGATCCTGGCGCCCTAGGCTTCAGTCTTGTTAGCAGGCCTTGCGGTCAGCCTTGGGGTTGTCCTTGCGAGACCGTACCAGGACGTAGGCAGACGGAATAAGTCACCGTGTCCGGTAGAAATCCGGGATAGCATCCATGAGGATTTCCACACGAAAAAGAAACCTATTGCCGTGTGAATTACAAAATGAATAGAACATTCGCCATCATAATAATTGATACAAGACACTCCATTAATATTTAAATAATTTCGGTAAATGTTTGAAATTCAAATTAATAATTAATGTTGGCTTTTTAGTGTGAATTTGTTTAATTAATGAAGTACATAGGTATGTACCCACTCAACATGATATTACGTATATTTTGCATTTATTACTGCAGTTAATTAAATTATAGTTCTTTTTATAGCTGTGTTTTTATTAATTTGCTAATGTTCCGGAACATTAGATAACATTTGTAAAAAGAATTTATATATTTTGATAACTAGAACTATTGTGTATTTTTAGAACTATTGCGTATGTTTAGAACTATTGTGTATTTTTAGAACTATTGCGTATGTTTAGAACTATTGTGTATTTTTAAAACTATTGCGTCTTTTTCTGGATTCTGCAGAATCTATCGCGGTGGAGTGTCCTGAAGAGCTCTTCAATCTAATCACTCCCTCTCAGTTTCGATCCTGAACAACGCGTGCTGGGCAGAGGCCACTTCTCACACAGTGGATGAGACTTTTTGCCAGAAGTGGGCGATTCAAAAGATCGTTCTTGTGTCGAACCATAAAAATTTGGAATGACCTGTCATCCCATTTGTTTCCCTCCTCTTACAATCCCGGGTTCTTCAAGAGGAGCGTGAAGAGGCACATCACAGGGTCGATCACTGTCAACAGTCTTGCAGACCGTGAGAGTGGCCCCAAATCGATGTCGTCATGGCTTCCTTTAGGTGTTCGATCTCATTTTGGCGAGAGAAAAAAAACAAAAGCTCATAATTATGATACCTTTGATGGTAAAATGCTGCATCAATCAGGGTTAAAATGGGAAAGGTAGGTAGGAAGTACCGTGCTACTTATCTTACCTCTGTGTTTAAACCCGCGTAGTTCCCGTTCCCGTGAGAATACGGCAATAAAATATAGCTTACTACCCGTTCGCTCTAACTTTGCCGCTGGCGTAGAGGCGATACCCGAATTGTTAATTATACGAAGTAAATTGACAGTAGCTAGTGTCACTTCGTCATAGAAAATACGCAACATTGTATGAAGAAGTGACATTAATTGCTGTCAATTTACTTCGTCTAATTAAAATTTCGACTTTAGTATGGAGCCGAGCGGCAAAGTTAGAGCGAACGAGCAGGGGGCCGAGTCTGCTATTTCAATCGCATCAGAATAGAATAGATATCGTAGCAAAATAGAAGCTCATCGGTACAATTTGACAGTTTTCGTATTCGCTAACTCGATAGCTTCTATCTTGTTTCTATTGAAGTGCGATTATGGTCGACCGATGGCCTCTCGATAGAATCGCCAGTGTATTTGACATTTATGCGTAGTCTGCTAATATTTGATGGGATTTGTTTTGGAAGTCGCTTATTTAATGTTTGACAGCTAGAAATAGAAAGTGCGAGGCTGGTTATTTTCGTTCGGTATACATACAATAGGTATTATTGTTTAAATTACCTAACCAATTTGCAGATAAACTAAATAGAAGCAAGTTTACAATTTACATCAAAATGATGAAGATTGATTAATTGTAAGTTTTATCCGAAGCAGACTTTATTTATTTCACTCATACATTGGATGGTCGTAGTGCTATAATAAGTCTCCAAAAAGTGAATTTAGAGCTGTGAGTGAGCCATTGTCGCAGGGTCAATGAACTTTATTAGTTATAGATACATAGATGGCAACTATTCCAATTCCAAGTAGCCAACTCAACAAGATCAGCAAAATAGTATGAAGACATGTATGCAATTGACATGCATCTATTTTCTGTAAGTACCTACTGTCCAATATTCTTTACAATCACTCATATCTAAAATACAAGTCACATTTCTAATACTTACAGTAGGTAGTTATTATTGTTTTAGTACATAGGTACTTACCTATGTACACTCAATTCCCAATATACTTACTTAATTGTTTTTTACAGTTTTTATGAACATTTAAAATACCCAGTTTACCCGGGTGCACAGCATATTTTCACCGTTTCACCCACATAGCTCCTGTTCCCAAGAGAATATGGGACTAAAATATAGCCTATGTTCACCGAGAAGAGTCTAGCTTCCCAACACTGAAAGAATTTATTAATCGGTCCAGAAGTTTTGGAGCCTATTTCGATGCAAACAAACAAACATCCTATCTTTCCTCATACCTTATAATATTGGTATAGAGACAGCAGGTTTTAAATTATATAGGCATCCCTAATGACTTGTATACCTATAAACTCTCAAGAAACTGAAATAAGTCAGGTGTTAAATGGGAATATTAGAGTATACTTAGGTATAAATAAAAAATTAATTACTTTTTGAACTCTACTGTAGGGTACCATTCCAAGCAAACCTCACCTGTAAGTAGTGTTGATGGGAGTATGAGACTTCATTACTAATTGGTCAATATTCTATCTATTCTATAATTCTGAGTTTACAAACTATCTTCCGGTTCCAAATTTAAAGTAACTGGCAAGTACCTAGTACACCAGTACACCGACGGACAAGGACTGGGTTGGTTGGAGAGCAGCCCGATGATAGTCACATTCACATCTAACAATGCTGATACAAAACTGGTCAACTCACAGTGCTCCTAATACCCTAATAAATGTGATCATCAAGCTTGGTGAAGATGATTAAGTCCTTACCATTTTATGTTAATTGCAGATATTTGCTGCGAGTACATTCATTACATTATGGTCTCAAAATAGCAGGGAAGATTGTTAATGCATGTTGTGCATGGCATAACTGTGTTATAAAACATCTGTAGTACTTCCTATCTCTCCTTTAGAAGAAGAACTCACAATGACCATGGAAACATGAGGTGGGTAAATAAGAGTTGACAAAATTGGTAAAATTGTTTATTTAAATCAATGTTTGACACTTAAAATCACAGTCATTTAATATTTCTATCAGATAAACCTCATTTCCTTTTAACAACATTTTGAAATCACTTTTTAATCATCAATCATAATTCACAAGCTTGCAATAGCTGAAACATAACTAATTGTATTGTAATCTATTTCAGGATACTCGAGTTCAAAATTGAAGTGTTAACCCTGATCTTCAAGCAGCGTGGCTATTACAATAGTATTTTTGGCAAGATGAAGATAATGTAAAAACAATAATTGTAAAATATGAATATTAAAAATATTTTTCCATATTTCATCATTTTTAATGTTTCCAAATCCAAAATAAGCTATCAAATAACCCTATTACAGTCTACCACTATGCTCAGGCCTACCCCTTACCCAATTTCATTTTGAGGAGGTATTAATAGAAATATTGTTGTTGGACATTCTCACACAACACCGTCTAGCCCAAACTAAGCTATAAACTTGTGCTATGGGATCTAGACGCCTGATAGACATACTTATATTTCTATATGTCATACTTATTATAGATAAATTACACCCAGACACAACAAAGCAATATGATCATCACACAAAGAGATTTGTCCTGGGTGGGAATCGAACCCACAACCTCTCAATCCGTAGACGGAGTACCTGACTACACATTACAGTTACAGTTAGTATGTGAGTTACATGTTAGTGGTTAGAGCAGTAACCACGAGGCCAGTCAAAACAACAAATTGACATTAGTCTAGCTCTAGTGCATTGGTCATTGGAATCGAAGGCATGGCTTCTCATCATGGCAGGCTTGGATGGCCAAGATCTCTGTACATGCACATTACTCTTTCATAATCCAACATACTAGCTGTAGTTAACGGCTTTACCTGTGTCATACTATGAACCCATACATGCCAGTAAATAAAAGATCTATTAAAATTATCACTGCTCAGATTGACTGATTCCTTGAGTTTTAACAAAATGATAATAGCATATTTATTTTTACTATCCATCATATTATCTATCACACACGAGCACTAATAAAAGCTGTCTGTATTGAGATTGTTTGGCTATATCACATAGTTGCTGTGGAATACCGTGATTTCACAATGATTAAATAACTTTTTAAGTCCGTTGAGTAGTTACACTAGTGTTAATCAATTTAAAAACCAACTTTCATAAGACAGAGTAGTTGTTTGTAGATAAAAACTTTCACTATTCACAATCTTGAGTTATCATGAGGTTATTGTTCAATATTTTTTCTGTAAAGATGTATTTGTAGAAGACTTGAATCTGCTGTTATATATGTATATGAAAATATAGGTACAGTCTCCTGTGTTTAATCTATTAATTTTAGCATCCAAAGCCTTTCTTCAAAATGAAATTCATTGCTGGACCAGTTTTTTACATTTGAGTTTTTTCTAAAATTTCTATATAGTTCTTCCAACCGCGTCTCGGCAACCGTGGGGTCACCCGTTAGATGGACCGACGACCCTGGTAAAGGTCGTAGGCTGGGACTGAATGCAGAAGGCGCAGGACTGTGAATTGTGGCGTAAATTGGCAAAGGCCTACGTCAAGCAGTGGACTGCGATAGGCTGATTTGATTGATAGTTCTTCTGGATAACACTGTCACTCTTTGCTTTGAAGCCGTTAAAGTTCACGTTTGTTTATAGGTAAAGTTCACAATTTTACATTGTAATTCTCTACAAAAGTCTCTTTTATGTAATTTGTAGATAACCTAAAAAACACCTACTAGTACTGACTGACAAGAGTCAAAACAACAAAAATAAAGCCATTGTCTCTGCTTTTGCGATTCTATTTATGTTCTATCGATGTTCCATAGTGGCGATAGACAAGATTTACGCGACTAGCAAATTTAGGACCAATCGCTTTAATATCGTAATAGAATCGCACTGGACCGGCTTTTTGATGGAAAATAGCAGACTCGGCCCCCAGTAGGTATGTTCACCGGGTATCCCCAGTGAACATACTGCTCAAAAAAAAAATCATTATATATGTGAACATACTGCTCAAAAAAAATTCATTATATCGTGTAGCTTCCCAACAGCGAATGAATTTTTCAAATCGGTTCAGTCGTTTCGGAGCCTATTCGATTCAAACAATTAGGTACACTTATCTGTAACTACTAATATCGTACATACAGATTCGTTGTTGCGTGATAATTTATGTCCACTTAGTAAAAAGAACTATCGAAATCGAAATAGAAAATTGCAAATGGACTAGATATATCGAACTGTAAAAGATTTTTTGATAAGTAAGTAGATAGGTAATCTTCAATTACATGTAGGTAGTTCCTAAAATCCTAAAGTGAATGAAACAACTCTTCAGCATAGTAAAATAAGAAATACTGTGTCTTTCTTCAGTCTTAAAATATTATTAATAAACAGAATATGTGTGAAGCATAGACTTAGGTATAACACCGAGTGAAGCCTATTCGATGGTGAAATGTGGAATGGCTCAATATTAAATTACAACAATTAGAAAAACCTTGCTTGTGCAAGTTTGTGCGTCTCATGATAAGTGATCTGGGTGGTGCATGGCGTGATATCTTAGTGGCGTGATCTTTATGTCGCAATGTTATATGGTCTAAGGTCGCAATCGATTACTTGTTGAGTGCTGTATCGGCGATTATGAGCGTAGCAAGGCGTAGCATTCATTATCTATTTTTGTGAGTGATATGTATAATTAGGTACACAAATAGGTAATGAATAGATAGGCTGGTAAAATAACAATAATTACGGATGTTTTGCAAAGAAAACCATAAACTATTATGAATGGTAAGAGGTATTATTATGGAGCAGAAATAAAACGCAAAAATTACTTGACACTGATTAATTTGACGTACACATGACATTGTCAATGTCAAATCGCCATTTGACAGCACTTCATAATTGTGTTGTGGATTGTTGACTTGTAAAGATATGTAATTTTATTATTGTTAAATACAATACTATTGTTAAATACAATAATAATAGATTGAATTACAGGATTCAGTTAGATTACAGGTAGGATAATCTAGTAGTAGCATTTAGAACCATCTACCTACTCTTAATGTTATTGCGTAAAAGAAATACAATTTATTGATTTAATTGTGTACGGTACGACGCACTCATTAACATACCTTTCATTGATGAAAATGCAATAATAAGATTATTTAACTTTCTCGTTTCCAGAAATGTTACCACGACAGTATTACAACGATCAAGACCTCAGAAAACGACAAATAGATACGTTAAAAGTGTTCAATGAACATGTAACTGAAGTAGCTGAAAATTCGGAATATCTGGTTGAGTTCTTAGCTGATGGTAAAAATATGAGCCTTTTAGTGAAATTAGGCCCTGAATTTCCTAACGAGAAACCTTCTATATACATCAATCCACCTATACCTCATCCATGGATTGCAGAGAATTCAAATCTAGTTGTCGGTGCTCCAGGCTTGTTAAATTACACATTGCACTCAGATTTAGGACGTGTAGTCCAAGTTATTATAAGGGAGTTTCAGATATCTATGCCTAAGTTCGTTAGCAATGAAGAAAACGTCAAATCGAATGACACAAGCCCACAGTCTCATGTTACTGGTCAACCATTCATGTTTTCTGAACTAAACGATTGGAGTATACAAGAATTGCAGGATGTATTGGAAAATACTGATTTGCAGGTATGTTCTGTTCAGTATTGAAATTACAATTCCTCTGTTGTAGTGCATCTTTGCTGGAAGTCTGGTTAGATAGTTTTTGGTGATGGTTAGGTGGTTTTTTTGCAACTTGATGTTGTATTGCGTATTTGGTGTGTGAGCAGTGAAGAGGTTCTGTATTTCATAGTTAGCGGACAAAAGTAGTAGTGTTGGTGTAACCACTGGCCCCGAGTTTGTGATGTTGTATTGAGAGGTATGATATAATATTAGTATAGATATCTATAAGAGGGACTAGACTATGATCTATCTCATAGCAACTTAGCAGTGCAACTGCTATCTAAAACTGATTTACTATTCCTTAATCACATAGTTTATATTTTATGCAAAATTTAGCAAAAAGTACACCTCAATTGGTTTTACAGTGTATTTTCAAACTTATTCCAGGACAAAATCCTAGAAATCAACCCGCAAATTGTGGAATTAGATCTGGAAACTGAAGAAGTAATGAACAGCATCGAAGGTATCGCTCAAGAGAACGTACTAAAACAACAGATGCTAGATAGCTTGAAAACCGATGTGATCGACCGTATATCTACCATCGTGCAAATGAAAATGAATTTTGAGGAACTGAACCGCAAACATCAAAAACTATCGGAAATGTATGATCCGTACCGAATCAGGGATTATTTGAAGGAGGCTGCTGGGAAAGCAGATGAAGAATCAGAGTGTATTGCTGAAGAGTTTCTGACAGGTAAGGCTTTTTTTGGAGTCCTGGGGTATTCATCTGAGGGCTTACCCAGGGCTCCCAACTGCAGGCTGTTAGTCAACATTCATGAGATTTTTTAGTTGGTAGGAGTCAAGCATAGCATGAATTTTCCGCCACGTAAAAAAAAGAAAAAAGGTCAGGCTTTTTGTGTGATGGAATGGTCTTAAGCATGTTGCGAAAAATATTTTCTTGTAGGGACCCTGGCTACTCCGGGCGGACGATCCGACCGCCTTTCTGTTGCCCATTTCGTCCATATCCGGTTGTTCATAAAATGACAATCGTGAAGCCAAGTTGAAGGCCTTATGGGCAGCTTTAATCATTTCAACTGCGGGTCGTCACGATCTGCGTCTGCCCATTTCAACACTGCAATAGGCTCACGACCTATTACGTGGGACAAAACTATAAGGTGTAATGTGGGCGTATACTATGCCTCTGCCTACCCCTTCGGGGATGAAGGCGTGACTATTATGTATGTAACCATTACTTGTTTCAGGTAAAATTCCAGTGGAAACTTTTGTGGCGAAATTCGCTGAAAAGCGAGGCTTAGGCCAAGCGAGAAGAGCTCGGGAAGAACGCTTACGACATCAGCTAGCCCTACTTGACCAAGCCACCACTCTAACTAGACCTACGAGCAACAAGAGCTAGGTTGATATGACATTCCTTTTATAACTGGTTACGATATTTATAAAAAAGTTACAGCTAAACAATTGTATGTTAAAGCTTCTGTAGTGTTTTATGAGTGTATGTAAGTATGTATGTGTAGTTTTGTTAGTACCCTCTATGCCTATTTCGGGAACCCTGGGGCATGCTTCCAAAGGCTTACCCGGGACTATCAGCCGTAGGCAGTGCTTGGGCATGTGGGGTCTTAGTCGGCAAGAATCCCGCATAACATCCATGAGGAATTTCCACACGTTAAAGACCTTGGCTTGGCCTAACACGGCTTGATTAATTTTGATAAATGATGTCTTAAATAAAAGGTGTTCTTTTCGAAAAATCTCAACCATTTTAAAAAAGTGTAAGTGCCTCCAAAGGTGTCGCTTCACGTATTAATATTATATTATCATAGATATTGCGCTAGATGTTGTTGTGTGTATAATATACACTATAATAAGGCGCTAGACAGACGACGGGGCGGGCCGGGCTTTTTGCCCGCGACGTAATAAAGACCGCGTCTGTCCGCCGATGCCCGCGACTGCCCGCCCCGCGAACGCAACGCACACGACGGCGACGGGCGGGCAGTTAGTTCACTACGTTCGTTCTAGTGAAGAGCGCGTCAGTGAAAATGGATACCCAGAGAATTCGAGTCGTTGATTATTTAATGTACAAAAAAAGAAAGAGACGCAATCGTAATATAGTCCATTGAAATGTTACATGAGCATTGCATTTATTAGAGGACACAATTTTATTTTCGTGACATATGTGGGGGGTCAATAGAAGCTTAACCTCAAGTTTGTGGGGTCGCCACCCTTGTCCCCCGGCCGCCATCTTGAAAAGAGTGGGGGAAAAAAACACTTTTTTCGCAACATTTCGGAAACTATGAGTCTAACAAAAAAAATGTTGAAGCATAATTTGTAGCATATTGTGTTGCCTACAAATGTGTATATAACTTAACAAAAATGTAGATTTTTTTTATAAAAATTTTCTTTTTTGCTCTTTAACTTTTTTTATACATTTTACAAAAATACCTCAGACTAATCTTGTAGATGATCTTTAAAGAGAAATTTAAAAAAAAATGCTACAGAGCAAAAAAGAAATTTTTTATAATTTTATTTTCAATTTTTTGTTTATAATTTTTAATTTAGGACAAAAATTTGTTTGACATATTTGTAGGCAAAAAAATTTGCTTCACAATTTTTTTGTAAGACTCATAGTTTCCGAGATATTGAGGAAAAAGTGTTTTCACCCCTTTTTAAGATTGCGGCCGGGGGACAGGGGTGGCAACCCCACAAACTTGAGGTTAAGCTTCTATTGACCCCCCACACATGTCCCAAAAATAAAATTGCGTCCTCTAACAAATGCAATATTCGGTCCTTAAATTGTAACATTTCAATGGACTAATAGGGAGTATTGGGTACTCGATGACAACTCATCCCATACTGCAGGCGTATATATTGCCTGGCATATTTGGTTCCATAGCTTCCTCTTTTCATTTACATCGTGATATTCTTTTAATGCCGTATTATAAATCGGCGATCTTTTTTCGAATTGAGAAATTAAATTTTCGACGTCGAAGGCGTCCATCACTAGAAAACGTGCGGCGAGGACTGAGCCTGGCCGGCCCGCGCCGCCCCGTCTGCGTTACTTCATACAAACTGGTTTGTGTGATTCATGGCGGCGAGCCACGGACATGCCGCGCCGCCAGTGCCCGGCGGACAGCGGCGGCGCGGTCTTTTTGCCCTTCGTGTGCGTTGGTAGTATAGGATTCCTTTAGCGCTATCGTTCGCGGCGAAATTGACCGGCCCGGCCCGCCCCGTCGTCTGTTTTACGCCTAAGTCTATCACATATTATGTGATAGACTTATAGGCCTAACGTGCGGGCGGGACATACGTGGGACGTTGATGGGGCATGGACGGACATATTATTTTATCCCTTCCGCGTCCGTTTTTAGGGTTCCGTACCCAAAGGGTGAAAACGGTACCCTGTTCATGAGACTTCGTCTTCGTCTGTCTGTCCTTCATGAGGCTGTATCTCAGGAACCGTGATAATAAAAGAGCTAAAAATTTCCCAGATGACGTATTTCTGTTGCCGCTATAACTAAAACTAGAAAAACGCGGGATTAAAGGGGACTCCCATACAACAAACGTGATATTTTCCGTTTTTGGTACGGAACCATCTGTGCGTGAGTCCGACACGCACTTGGCCGGTTTTAAAAACGATAAAACAAAGACTATCGGCAAGTTAATAAAAGGTCGAGTTCACACTTGGATAGTTAAAAGCAAATTGTAAAAAACTCGATGAGATGGAGCTATTATAGTTTACAAGCTGATTGTAAACTAGCTGGCTTGTAGCTTGTAAACTCGCCGTGTATCATCGAGGCTTCAGCTATGTGATCGATGAAGTACCATTATAATATTAGATATAGGTTACACTGTACTCATATAATATTTATTATTTAATTGTAATACCCTTGTGATATGTAAGTATAATAAATTGTTTTCATTGCATTTTGGTATTTCAATGGTTTTACTGAAAGAACAGTTATCTAACTACAGAGCTTCGACATCGCCAATTGATTGTGGAGGTCAGATAGCAGTCGCTTCACGGACAATATCGAAGTTCAGCGCCATCGCAGTTAAACTGGAAAGCCGACCACAACTGGCTTGGGAAAAGGCTCGGAGGATGACGAATGGTTTTACTGAAATCTTCGGGACCCAAGGCAGTACTTTTTTTTTGACCTGAGGAAAATCCTACATGGATGTCATGGACTTCCTCCGACTAAAAACCACGTTTCCTAACTAATGCCTACGGTTGGGAGCCCCGGGTAAACCCTCTGAAGTTTACCCCAGGACTCCCAACAGACCTACAGCTACCACTCCACTACGACCTCACCTATAGGGGGCTTTGGACGCGGGATAGCACCTATCCCCGCGTCTTTGGGAGGTTGTTCGGGTGTTATCCCGCTTCTTGGGGGGGGGGGGGGGGGCATGCGTGAATCCCCCACTTCACACTGTCGTCTAGGGCCTGCTTCTGTAAGGACGGTCAGCAGCCCCCTACCGTCCTCAGGCCTCAGGGTCATGGACGCCGATAGTCTACGGCGTCCCCGCCGACCCAAGCCAGTAGGTACTTGCAAGTGGTGCACCTCCTGACTAACGGACAAGTTCATGGCGACGTGAAGGAACCCACGAAACTAAACCCAATACCAACCCATAAATACATACGAGTGGCCTAAAGGTCGGTTTCCATTAAAGCAACTCGTAGTAGCGAGCCGGTGAGGCGACTGCTAGCAGACGCCGCTCCGGCACCGATCGCGAACTGTGTCTGTTGCGAAAGGCGAGAGCGGTCGGCGGGTGGACAGCTGGCCGTCTGCTAGCTGTCGCCGTGTGGACTGCTGGGTGCGTGCTAGCTGTCGCCGCGTAGACTGCGAGCAGTAGTCTTCTTTTAGGGCAGTGCTGGGTGGGAGCGGTGTTGGAGCAGAGTCGTTAAAGTGAGCTATGTCCTTTACTGTACCACGCTGGTCAGACGGGTTTGTACAGGGTTTCATTTCGAGATTTCCTTCTTATGATCACGCCTTTTAACCCCGAAGAGGATCCCGCAGACACGCAGTAAACCGCATTCAGTGCGTTTGTTTAAAGTTGCCTTTTTAAATATTGGGTTTCCGTTCATAAGGACGAAAACAAAAAGTGACAGTAGGTATGTAGATTGTCTATGTACATACTTGAAATGATTTTAGTTAATTATTATGTATTCATTATTATTTTGTATTTCTTATTTTCTTATTTTTTTTTCTTATATTGACTAGCACCTCTATACAGTGTGTCATTGGAATGTATTGATAATTATTATTATTATGTATTAACCACTATGGGTTTGATAGCCTGCAATAAACGATTTTTATTTTTATTTTTATTTATTTATTTGCCCACGAGCGACGTATTAAAGACCGCGTCTGCCCCACAGAAAACATTTATTCTGCCTGTCGATGCCCGCCACTGCCCACGCCGCGAACCCAATGCACACGACGGGTGGAGGCAGTTAGTTCACTAGAAAGTGTGCGACGCTGACTGAGCTAGCCGCCCTGTGCCGCCATCAGCGTTACTTCATACAAACTGGTTTGTATGATCCATGGCAGTTAGCCGCACCGTCACTGCCCGACGGTGCTGTATTTTTGCCCTTCATGTGCGTTGGTAGTAGATATAGGATTCCCTTAGCGCTATCGTGTACGGTGAAATTGGCCCGCACCGTCGCGTCGCCGAGTCGCTCGTTGGTGGAAAGCGCCTTACTGTGACGCCGCGCTCTATCCGCAATTGCCGTGCGTCGCCCCGCTCGCTGCTATATCCAGTTTGAGGTCTTAGGCTTGAATAATACAGAAGCGGCATAATATGGTGATGGTGTGGGACAGGCAGAGTGCAGGTTCGATTCCGCTACAAACCTTTGTCATACAACATAATAGTAGGTAGTAAGATCACTACACTGCAGCATCAAGGTCATCCTCCTCCGGCGCGGTAGCTTAGCTAGGCCGAGTAGCCCTGAAGTGTCTTGGTTGAGTTACGACAGTTCCCAGACCACCTCTGTTAGGGTAGAATGGTGCCGAGGAGTTTTAGTGAGTATTCCCAGTGCCAACATGATCAGGTGTTGGGCGATTCTCACACTGTTCCACGCCTGGCCAGCGAGGATCGTCTGTAAGCGGATCACTACTGGTAAAAAAAAGTAATAAGATGATTAATGTATGAATTGACTAGGAGTTCTTTATTAAGTAGGTAATGTATCTTTAATACAACAGCTATAAAAGAAACTTAACTTTTATTCGGTGGCGGACCTCCAACTATTTTTATATACATCATTATAACAATGGCACAATAGATTTCAAAGAAAAATTGACTAAAAACAACAACTATATTTAAAGTATAAGGCACCATACAATTGTCTGTCCTTCTAAACACAACAAGCAATATTAAACTCCCTATGAAGGTGATGTTGCTATAATTAAGAAGATATTTATATATTTTTAAATATTTAAGACTGTCTTTATGTACACCATATAAACCTAATAGAGTGGCGCTAACTGAAGCTATGATAGTCATACATAAGACTGCAAAAACGATGTTTATAACTGGTTTCTTCATATCATAACAGGTATAACATGCTAGGTCTATGAAAACTATGGGAACCATGTAAAGAGGCGTCGTGCAGGCTATTAAATAGCAACCAAGCTTCAAGTCAACGCAGTAACAACATTTGTCTAATATAAAATCATTTGCTTCAGACATTTGGTGCCAATTTTCATAGGTATGAGTAACTTTAAACTTCGTGTTTTTAGTACATACAGATCGATGGTGCTTTTCAAATATTTTTTAGGTTAAGGCATTGGCGGAAAAGTCACAAATACGCCAAAGAATTCATGTCATGTTCCCTGAAGGCATAATACTGAGTTACCAAAGAGTATTAAAGTTGTATTGTAGCGAAAAATTCTAAATCTATGGTTGTATCAATTTATTTCTTAGATCATCTAACCACAGGATGCGCCTTACTTAAGCATTGTTTTCTGCCATTGCACATGACCATTTGGTCTTTTGGCTTTATGAAAAGCCTGTACATCAGTACATCATTTTATATGATTAAACTAGTACATTACATTGTAGTTGACTGTACAATAACAATTAACACACAACAGCCATTACGCGTTTGTCGATTAATACATTTTTAAATGCAATGAAATTTTATCTGTCTTTGTGTTTCCCCCTTCACTTGTATGAAAACTGGCAGAATATTTTTGTATGCGGTGGTTCGCAAAGGCTAGTCCCGTGTTATATGGTCTAAGATTTATTTAAAAGATTAAGGGTCGGCGCAGACTGGCTGAGTGTAGGCGAAGAGACTGAATTCAGAAACAAATAAATAATGTGGGGGCTCCTAATTTCTCTTGCCGATTTTAGATACGGAACCCTCTATGCATGAATCCGACTAGCTCTAGATTCCATCAATCAATCAAAACAGCCTATCGCAGTCCACTGCTGGACTTAGGCCTCTCCCAATTTACCACAACACACGGTCCTGCGCCTTCCGCATCCAGTCCCAGCCTGCGACCTTTACCAGGTCGTTGGTCCATCTAGCGGGTGGACGTCCTACCCCACGTTTGCCGAGACACGGTCTCCACTCTAGAACGTTTGCTCCATCGGCCGTCGGTTCTTCTGCAGATATGGCCGGCCCACTGTGCTTGCTCAATGTGCTTATTCTGCGAGCTATGTCGACCACTTTAGTTCTCTGCCGGAGAGTCTCATTTCGGAGTCTATCCCTCAGAGACACCCCAAGCATAGCCCTTTCCATAGCCCGCTGCGCAACCTTTAGAGCATTGACCAACCTCTCTGTGAGTGTCCACGTCTCGGCACCGTATGTCATAACCGGTAGAACGCACTGGTTGTAGACTTTTCTCTTCAGGCATTGTGGTATAGGCGAATTGAAAACTCGACCCAGTTTGCGAAATGCTGCCCAGCCCAACCGTATCCTTCTGGCGATTTTCTTGTCCAGGTTCCCTTTCCCCAGTGTAATAACCTGCCTGACTTGATGGTGCTGTGTGTTCCACACACACACACACACAATATAGTTTAGAAGCGGTCATGGTATTGCGGACTCAGTGTTCTGTAAACGATCACTGCTGTAGATAAGCAACATTTACTATGGCCGGTCCTTGGATGGGTGCCCACTTTGTGACATTTGTTTGCGAGTTTCAGTGCTTCGGTAGGCACGTTAAGCGTTAGTCTCAGTTGCCAGTAAAATGGTAGTCGTAAAGCCAAGGTAAAGGGTTTATGAGAAGCTTGAAAAAATTCAACAGCAGGTAGTAACTATTTAGTAATCTGTGACAGCAGGCAGTCCCAACAATCGCCTGTCAATTTCAACATGGCAATGGGTACACACCACCTTTTACGTGGGACATAAAATTATTAGTAGAAATTTGGGCACATAATATGTCTCTAACTACCCCTTCGGGGATAGAGGCGTGATCACGTGTGTATGTATATTTATTTATTGCTCAATTAGAACAACGCGAAATATGCGTCATAAGTGATAAGAAATTACGTGAGCCGATATTGCTGTTATTACCTACATGCCAGAAACATATAATTATGTGGCGTAACGGGAAATCTATACCTACTGATAAAATAACCGGATTACTCACTGACGGATTACAACTGACAACCTAATAAAAGACATAAAAGAAATCCGATGCTGTTGTGAAGGGCGTCGTGACGCGGTTAGAACAGATATCCGACGCCGTTATATAAAACATACCATGCTGTCATAGAGGGCATCGTGACGCTGTAATAATTTATAACATCATCGGATTCTAATAGCGTCACGACGTTCTTTATCACTGCATTGAATGTTTTTATAATAGCGTCGCGACGCCAGTTATAACTGCGTCGGATATCTGTTCTAACAGAGCGTCACGACGCCCTTCATAACAGCATTGTATGTAGGTATTATATAACAGCGTCGCAACGCTCTATAGAACAGCATGGTATGTCTTATATAACAGCGTTGCGACGCCTTTTATAGCAGCGTCGGATATCTATTCTATTAGCATCACGACGCACGGTGGATCCTGTAGTATGGGATGGTTGGTCAATATTATTTAACTACGTTCCGAGACTTAAGCTAAGTCCTAAAGGCGTATAATACATTCATACGTACCTAAATACATAAAATCACGCTTATTTCTCACTGGGGTAGGCAGAGACCACTGATTGCCACTTGCAACGCTCCCGGCAAACATCTTTCGCTTCCTTAACTTTCATAATTGTCTTTATTAAAGGTGTTTTGAGGCAAAATAACTTTATTAATGTCTTTATTACTCTAAACAATTTAAATATATATCACAATAAATGGATTTATGAAGGCTAGATTCTTTTAATCTGGTAAAATCATTTCTAGCACCTCACTAGGAAGAGTGGTTTTAAATTTTCTCACAACCCTTGAGCACGATACTACTGGATCAAAACAAATTAAATACATCCGTTAGAGTGTCCTTTCTCGAAGTTTTACGAGCGTTAAGTTAAGAAGGAAAGGTATGAGGCGCGTAGCTTTGTAACACGTTATACTGCTTCTTACTTTATTTCGCTTCATTATCTTAACATAGACAAAGCGGTTTGAGGAGATACTGCCTCTTGTTCATTTACTGTGGTTTTCGGTGATAGAATATCTTGTAATTTATTTACTTGGGAATGGTGGCCTTCAGTTCGAAAATACATTTAAGCAGAATAAAGAAGTTCACTGCCAGAACCGGACGCACGTAAAACTTCGGTCTTCCTACGCTTACTGCGGACATTACACTGCTCAAAATCCTTCGAGGGCCTACCTGGGCTCACCCTTTGCTTAATAATATTTTTTTAAAAAATGCAAGTCTCATCTAGCTACTTTGAGTTATTTTTTGAAACCTTTCTTTGATTCTGTTCGACGATTGCCATTTTATTTTAAAAGATTTTTAAAAAATATGCAGTGTTTCTTTAAGGGAAGTTATATCTGAAGCAGGGCAGTTGGTTTCTGCAATAATTATCTCCTCTAATTTTAAAAACTTGCTATCTAATGAAATGAAATGAAAATGAAAATATCTTTATTCATTTAGGTTACAAAGTAACACTTATGAACGTCAAAATTTTTGCTTCTACATTTACATTTACTGCCAGATTCGCAAAGCAATAGGTAGAGCCTGTGAGGAAGAACCTGGCAAGAAAACTTACGGCCACTCTTTTCAAATAGTCTTAGTACATTCGTTTGTCATGCAATAAAGATCAACAATTTTGTCTACACAAGCGACATTTACAATCGCGCCCAATTAAGTGAGGAGCAAGCAACTCATGTCCATGTCTCTGTATCATTAAAATAGTCATCAATAGTATAGTATGCCCTTTTTAAAAGATGTGTCTTGATTTCCCTTTTGAATCTATATAAAGGAAGGTTCATAATATTTAAAGGAATTTTATTGAATAGGCGTACACCAAGTCCTTCGAATGAGTCGTGTACCTTATGTAATCGAAAAACCTTTCCAATCAATTTATGCTTATTTCTAGTATTTATTGAATGTACGTCACTGTTCTTAAGATATAGATGTATGTTCTTTTTAACAGACATGATGTTCTCAAATATGTATTGCGATGCAACCGTTAAAATTCCTATTTCTTTAAACTTCTCTTTAAGCGATACTCGAGCATTTAATTTATAAATTGCACGTATAGCTCTTTTCTGAAGTACAAAAATTATTTGTATATCAGCTGCCTTGCCCCACAGCAAAATGCCGTAAGACATGACGCTATGAAAATAACTAAAATAAACCAGCCTGGCTGTTTGGACATCAGTGAGCTGTCTGATCTTGGTAACGGCAAAAGCCGCCGAACTGAGTTTTGCTGCTAGACACGATATTTGGGCAGTCCACTGTAATTTACTATCTAAAGTGATCCCCAAGAATACGGTTGATTCTACAAGATGAAGGGTGTCACTGTTCAATGTTATATTTGTTTCATAATTTTTGACATTGGGCATGGTAAATCTAATACATTTTGTCTTTTTAGCGTTTAATAGCAAATTATTGGTTGTGAACCAATCTACAACTTGGGCTAGTGCACTATTTACGTTGTCAAAAGTACTTGGATTGCGATCAACTTTAAAAATAAGTGATGTATCATCAGCAAATAGAACAACATCGCACAAGTTCTGTACATATAAAGGTAAATCGTTGATGTAAATTAAAAATAAAAAAGGTCCTAGAATTGATCCTTGCGGCACACCCATAGCTACAGAAGCTCCAGAGGACCGACTTCCATTAATGTCAACATATTGCATTCGATCTTTAAGATAGGAGGCAACAAGATCCATTGCAGAGTCCCTTATACCATAATGATCTATTTTCCGTAATAAAGTGTTATGATCAACGCAGTCGAAAGCCTTGGACAGATCGCAGAATACCCCGATAGCATCCTGTCGATTTTCCCAAGCGCTGAATATATGTTTTATAAGTGTCACTCCTGCGTCAGTAGTAGAACGACCTCTTGTAAACCCATACTGCTCGTTGTGTAGTAACATATTTGAACTAAAATGTGATTGTAATTGCTGCAGTATAATTTTCTCAAAAATTTTGCTAATGGCAGGCAGTATTGAAATAGGTCTAAAGTTACCAGGGTCTGTTTTGGATCCGGCTTTAAAAAGAGGTATCACTTTACTGTGTTTCATTAAATCTGGAAACACGCCTTTATCAACACATATATTAAATATTGCAGCTAGATGAGGAGATATAATTAAAATAATTGACTGCATTAATTTCACAGAAAAACCCCAGAAGTCTGCTGTATTTTTTGAGTTAAGCGACTTAAATACTTTAACGATATCGTTGGGATTCACATATTTAAATCTAAATGAGACTCTACAGTGGTCCACGCTGCCCCTAAGCATTCGTTGAGCTTTAACTGGGCAAGAATTTAAGGAGCTCGTTGTAGTCACGGGTATGTCTATAAAAAAAATATTAAAGGTTTGTGCTACATCTAAACTATTATTAATCACTCTATTATTAACAATCAATTCAATGTCATGGTCACGAGTTTTGTGGCGTCCGGTTTCAGAATTAATTATATTCCATGTCATTTTTACCTTATTGTTCGACTGTTTAATCTTCCGACTTAAATGTAATGACTTGGCAGCAGCACATGCCTTTTTAAAGGTTTTTGAATAAAGTTTAACATACTGAATAAAAGCAGGATCAAAATTAAATTGCTTCATACCATATAACTCATATAACTTCGCCCTACTCTTGTATATACCAGTAGTTGCCCAATCACAAAATTGCATGCCTTTATTTTTATAAAAGGTTTTTGATTTGAAAATGTTATAGTACTCAAACTGAATGGTATTAAATAAGGAGTTGTATAGGCCGTTTGGATCTTCCTCATTAACGTTAAGATTGGCAACCTTTGCAGAAACTTTTTCACTAAATTGTGCTAGGCGACATGTACTCATTGGCCTGCAAGAAATTTTGTTTAATTTAGCCGTTATATCAATGGGAAACGCAGCTTTCTGCCCAAGGTGATCTGATGGAAAGTTACTTAATATTTCTTTTGCCAGTGGTTCACAGTTGCTAAACATATTATCGATACATTTCGCAGAATGTGAGGTGATTCTAGTTGGCTCACAAAATAAGTTTTGTAAGCCAAAGGAACTAAATAAATTAATAAAACTAGTACGTTTCGTCGAATTTACAAGTATGTCAACATTAAAATCACCACACACCACAATACGTTTCTTACTAGTGCACAAGTGCTTCAATACATTTTCCATTACTTCTTCAAACAAATTATAATCGCTATCTGGCGGGCTATAGACACAAAGGACAATGAGTTGCTCAAACTCAACACATGATAATTCCGCAGTGCGCTCAATAGAAAGGGCCACAATATCTTTACGTTCTTTACAGTCTATATTATTAGAAACAAATATTAGCGAGCCACCCCGAATAGCATATTTTCTTGTGAACGCACTGTTCAGTGAGTAAAATTCACTGTTAAACATTAATTCATGACTTTCCAACCAATGCTCTGTAATACAAAAGACATGAATATTGTGTTCCTTGATATAAAGGTCTATTTGCAGTAGTTTGTTGGATATGCCTTCAATATTTTGGTGTACTAAGTTTAGACTACTAGTTATTATATTGTTGTTAAACTCGAAATTATTTCTTACACTAACATTATTAGAGGTCTCAATAGGCTCAAAAGCCCTAAAGCCATGGCCAGATTTTTTATCTGTTGTCTTACAACCTAGTTTTTTGGGATGATGCATCCTTCCCAAGATAAAATGTCAATATTATTGCTATGATTATATACAATACAAGCAGTTTTATTATAAGCCAAAAGATTGGCTTGATTCAATAAAAAAATTGATAGCGTTATCGCTACCTGTCGTCTTAAAAACTTTGAAAGTAAGTATCTATCTAAGGTCATAAAAGAATAACGTAATACAAGATTACAGTCAAATAATTCACTATTCCTACTACTTGTAGTCAAATAGTATAATTTTCGGTTTATTTTGTACCGAATATTGTTTTCATTACGTGTGAAAGATTTACTATATGGCAATGTAGAAAGTATTACCTGTTTCACTGACAATTTTGACAACTGTTCATGAAACTTAATAATATTTTTGATATTTACACAATCTCTCCTGCCAATAAGTATTACTATTGTTGATTGTGGGCAGTGTGTACTAGTCAATACTTTACTAACTATTTGAGAGTAGGTGGCCCCAGGAAATGAATTGATTATGACCGAACTACCCATACATTGAACTAAGTGGTAACCTAAGTTCTGGCCGATTTCATCGCAATAAACAACTGTCTTTCCAGTATTAAAAATTTGTGAAACTTTTGTTACAGGGTCAGCAGAGGAAGTTAAGTTTGATTGTATAGTATGTTCATCCATACTGCCCACAGAGTCAATCATTGGAAACATTGTCTCAGTCTGTGATGGTGTGGGCAAGGAAGAGTGTGGCAGAGATTCATCACAGGCTGGTGATTGATTATATAATTTCTCAAGTGAATGGAACCTTTGTTCATTGCTGTGACAAGACTCAACCAAGCTATTCAGTGCCTCAATATACTCTCCAATTTCTTTTTGTGAAATTTTGTACTTTAATGTTGTTGACTCTAAAGACTTATTTAAATGTATGATTTCTGACTGCAATTGAAGTATATCAGTCTCATACTGCTCTGTTTGAATGGTCAATTGTTTTCTACTAGTTTCTATTACTTGTTGTAGCTGAACATTTGATTTACAAGTTCTGAGATATTTATTCGCACCTATTTTAAGCCTTTTAATTTGTTTCTGTGATTTAGCAATAAATTTATTGAGCTTTATATATTTTTTAAATTTATTCCTGCTACTACTAACTAATCTAATGGTGTTGTTAGATGCTAAAGTATTATCACTAGAAGTATCAGGTGTCGAGAGATCTATCACATCTGAGGTCATGGGCTGGTCAAGATAGTTACAATCTGACTTTCCGCTCATCAGCTCATCATACAGACTGTGGGAGAGGGCAACCTGTTCAGCCGACTTGAGAGTCTCTTTGTGAGTGATGGAGTTGTGCACATCACTTAGTTCACACTCCAGAATGCTGATACGTTTTAAGGCTCTCTCGTGGGTGTTGCTGCACTCCTCCAGACCTACTACAGTTTCCTGAAGATGATCCCGCTGACGTGTGAGCTCCATTACCTGTGTATGTAGCTCAGCCAACTCTTGTTTGAATTGGGTATTTTTTTCAATTACTTTTAATATTTCTTTTTCACTATCATCCCGTTCCTCCAACAACTGCTTATTGAGATTTTTGCAAATTTCAAGTTCCTTGATGGTGAGATTGAACTTTTGTTGCAAGTCACGGGTTACAGCACTGCGGGTCATCATTTTTATTTTAATTGCTCTTTGGAAATAAATAATATAGAAGGCTGTAGTGTCACTTAAGATAATTGACAAGTAATTTATAAAACTTTATAACTATAATTACCTATTTAAAAAAGGGAATATATGAACAATTTGTTAATCTGACCAAGTATGTAAGAAAAGTACCTAAGTATAATTGTATTTACACTACCTATGTAAACCACTTTTGCAGTTCAACACAACCAATGTGAACTGTTTATTTAATTTAGGTATATGGTAACTATACCAATTTCAAAAGGAATGATGGTCTGTTATCAAATATAAATGCAAATAAGTACAAAATTCAATTAATTTCTCATTTGGTACCACCTACCCCACTCTTAAATTGACAGATTGTAAGTTTGAAAAAATTGGATTTTTAACAGAACAATTTTTAAAAGTTTTCACAGTTCTTGTTTGTTTTCATGAAGATATATGAAGATATAGGATCACTTTTCACTAGTAATCGTAAACTCGCAGCTATTTTTCACTTAATTAATAATTAATCCTGAAATGCTTTCCTCCTTTTGCTCCTGACATTAATCACTTTTTATCTCGTCGTCGTCTTGTGTATGCTTTTAATAATTACTTAGAACTTATTTTCTGAAGTTAACTTGTTTATTTATCACTTTTTTTGCTTTAAAAGTATATTATATATAATTTTAAATTCGAAAATTACATAGAAGAAATGTTTACCTACGTTACGGCTCCAGTGTTGCCCAAGTTAGACTAATTTCTTGTATTGAATTAAAAGTAATTTGTCACACAAATATCTCCTTTTTACTGGATAATCCACTATTCCTAAGAAAAAAAAAACGAAAAAATAACCTATATAATTGGCTACAATACAATTCAAAACTATTCATTCATGTTAAAGACGAAAATTTTCACAGTTAAGTATAATAACTAACAGCGGCGAAGGCTGAATTTTTTCAAAAGGAAAGCCGGTGAAAAAAATAATATCCAGTTGGTCACACCTGTAGTGTAGGTATTTTGCGTATTTATTAAATGGTGGCGCGCGGCGGTGTAATGCCTTTTGTGTTTTGTTTGCCACCTGTACTATACTCGTAAGATCCATGTATTTAATTCAAAACAATGTCTTACGTGCATGATAAATTGGCTTATAAAAAAAAAAATTTAACAAAAAAGAAACCGTCTTCAAACAAAACTAAAAACTGAAAAATAAAATTTACTTAGCACAAAGTTAGTATATTCTGATTTATCAGATATCATTAAATATATTACTGAAATCGGTGCCCAGTAAAACTATGTAGGCTTAGGTAGGCATTATTAATCTCTCTCATAGTCATATTGGCACCGACTTCAGTATTATATTTAATGATATCTGATAAATCAGAATATACTAACTTTGTGCTAAGTAAATTTTATTTTTCAGTTTTTAGTTTTGTTTGAAGACGGTTTCTTTTTTGTTAAAAATTTTTTTTTCACCATTTTTAGTGACGTGTTGACTGAAAATCTATCTATCTAGTTGTAAAGTTCTCGACAGTACAAATTAATCAAGCTCAAACACAAGATAACTGCTGTATATCGTTAGGGAATTCTCTCTACTGTCTTTCGTCTCCATCATCAGATCGACTCCAGACCTTCATTAAGTTGTACTATTTTAAAGCCCTTAATAACAGAATTTACAAATTCCCTAGATGCCCCTACAATTTTTAAAAGTTTCCTTCGATTTCTCCAGGATGCCATCATCAGATCCTAAATTCCTAAAAATGGGACCACCTTGGGACTATCTATTTTTGAACAAAGAAAAAAATTTGAAATCGGTCCATAAACGACGGAGTTCTGCGCGAACAAACATAAAAAAAAATAAAAAAAAAACATATATACGGTCGAATTGAGTAACCTCCTCCTTTTTTGAAGTCGGTTAAAAAAGTATCATAAATTATCTACTGATGACTAAAAAGATATTCAAATTTACACTAACTGAAAAGGTCTTAACCGACCTTAGGTGTAAATAATAGACTGTATATCTTTGTACTAAAATTTTTTTTATCAAAATAATATTCACAGCTATATATGTCTGCTCAGGTAACGAAACCATACCGCGATCTAGATACTATATACAAAAAAGTGATGCCATCTAGTTACATATTTTGAACTAAAACCTGACTTGAACACTAACCATGTTTTGAAATTATTCTACTACTCTCTGCAAGCTCATACCTACCTATTTCAAATTGTCTCGATTGAAGTTAATTGAAAATAATTCATAAATTTGGGACTTAGACGCGAAATAGGTATAGGTACTTCTAATGTTTTTAATAATATGCATGTACTAGCTAATGCCCGCAGTTTCACCCGCGTAAAATTAGTTCCCGTGGGAAGTTACTCCTGGGATAAACAGTAGCCTATGTGTTATTCCAGACTATAATGGATATCTGTATCAAATTTCAGCCCGATCCGTTCAGCCGTTCGAGCCTGAAAGAGTAACAAACATCCACCATTCACACTCACAAACTTTCACATTTATAATATTAGTAAGATTTCAAGTACCTATATACAGGATGTTGATCTGCATTTGTGCATTACTTGCACACATGACTGTACTGCCTAAACTCGTTGATATTTCGGGATAAAACGAGACACCTTTTTTTACACTTTTTTTTTCTGCTTAAATTCTTTTCTATTTGCTACGGGAACTCTACTGCTTATACTAAACCAATATTAAGTGAAAAAATGGGGCAGTAAAATTAAGTTCTTAATGATTATTAAATAAAATAAATTTAAAAAGCAACTCGTATGAATCGGTTCTAAATATTCTAATAATACTATTACCTACATAGGTACATTTTCACCGTTCATTCAAAACCGTTTCTTCTTTGCCTACAGTTTAGTAGGCACATACAAATGTGTAGGCATAGGCAAAGGCGGCGCGGCGCGTGTAAGTTACCCCTCCAACACAGTATAAAGAGTACTTGCCTCCAACCCCCGCGCAGGAGCGAGCGGCTCAGGCGGCGCCTTTGATCGGTGAATTTGAAATTTTAAATTAATTAGTCGCTCGCCCGCGTTCAGCGTGAGTATAACCGCACGCGCCGATATCTACGTAACGTCCGTCGTGGTACACAAGGCCTATCAGCTGATCGGCAAGAGCAGATTCTCAATTATTTTGAGGAAGAACCTCGAGCCAGTACGCGTGAAGCCGGTCGCCGTTTCGGTGTTCATCATACCACAGTGTGGAAGCTGCTGAATCGCGAACTAATGCATCCGTTCCATTTCCGACGTGTTCAAGAGTTGCATCCGCAGGACAATAACGCTCGGACAGTTTTTTGTCACTGGCTACTTGAACATCAGGACGTGAACATTTTGTGGTCCGACGAATCATTGTTTACGCGCGTGGGCGTTTATAACGTCCACAATGAACATTGGTGGGCTCACCGACAACACAACCCACATGTTACTACGCGGGACTCGTTCCAGGTCCGGTTTAGTCTGAATGTGTGGGCTGGTATCATCGGTGATCATCTACTTGGCCCATATTTTATTGACGGTCGTTTGAACAGTGCTACATACTTGGTGCTACTCCGACATGTGGTTAATGAGATGCTCGATGGCATTCCACTCGCATTTCATAGGGACTTGTACTTCCAACAGGACGGTGCGCCACCTCACTATGGACGCCAAGTTCGCGAATATTTAAGTGAAGTGTTTGGTACGCAGTGGATAGGCCGTGGTGGACACTGGGGGTGAGCATTTTGAACAATTATTGCGTGTTACATGATTTTGTAAATAGGTATTTAAGCTTTGATTCTCAATTAATTCTGTAAATAAGTTGATTTAAAATTTTTAACTACGCCAGAAATGCTTCATTTCAGAATACTTTTCTCATACCTAATGTTTACTAACAGTACTTAATGTTTTTGTTTGCAATTGCATGATAAATAGCGTGTTTCTGCCGGTCCTAAGCCCTTGAAGTAGGAAGGAATCTTTTAAATCAACATAAACTCATCATCAAATCATTAATATCAAATCAAAAAAGTACATAAAGGTCACCGAACTTGTCAGCTGGAACTAAAAACTCATGAAACCTAATAACTAATGGCTCCTCTACACTGCCCGCAAAGTTCATAGGCGAAGTACTCTAGAAACTTTGTCTAAGTTCGAAAAAAGTGCGTCACTACACACTCAGTGGTGTCAGTAGCCTGCGCACGCACATTGCCGCCGTTTGTAATGAACAAAGAAATTTATGTGGCAGAGTTTCCAGGAACAACATAATTTGCTCCTGACCACTGTTTGACGCTGATAATTGGATCACATACACCAAAGCACTAATTATAGCTTAAATCACGCGCCGGCAAAGCACCGGCACATACGATGTCGGCCAAGTAGTGTAGAGAGGTACTTCGTGAACGCACTTCCCGCATCTTTGGGCCCATTGACTGAGGCGCAAAAATCGACAGCAAATAAAGTCGCCTGAGGGGAGGTGTAGTTTTTGACGAGGTAAGCCGAAGTGCCTCTTTACACTATCGTATTCATTTAACTTCGTTCAACTTCGCGGGCAGTGTAGAGGAGCCATGAGATGCGATACGTAGCCGCATTATCTAGGTACCTACTATTGTCTAGCTTTAAGCCCAGGCCACACCGCCAGCGGGCGGGCGAGCGAGCTAGGCGGGCGGGTGAAGTGAGATATTGAAGTTATGCAAACTACGCGACATTGCCGAGCTAAACTATGGGGTTTACACCAAAAACTACATACGGAAGTGCGAACCGGGTAGTGCGGATGAGACTAGACACGTGGACACTGCTATTCGAATGACAAGCGACGACTAGTCTGAGTACCCGAAACGGGGAGGACGGTAGTTAAGCTAGCGAAGCGGGCGCGCCTAACGACGAAAACGAGTAGCTTCGCTCGCATCAGCCACGTAGGTTATTCGGCAGCTCGCAGTGTGCGTAGCTCGCTCACCCGCCCGCTGGCAGTGTGACTTGCGCTTTAGCGTTGGCTCGGCGACGTAAACATTAAATACACGGGTGAAGATTTTTTCTTTGTAAATCATATTTCACTAAAAACAGGATTTTTGGGGTTTTGTTATCTACGTAATGTTTGTGTTGCTTGCAATCGATAATACCTATAGTACACTACGCACTGAAGGAGGCTTGTGCACGACCAAATCAACAGTGTATAGTAGAGTATTAAAAACCGCGATATTTTACAATACAAAATTGAAATAAAAACATACCTACTTCGTATCTATTTTTTCAAAAATATCTGACAAAGTGATTCTATGGAACAAAACTGCTATATTATGTTATAAACTATTAATGAAACATTCAGCCAAAATAAAGATTATTAGGTATCCCAAGCCATTGAACTAATATCACTAGCGTATTCTGAGATACCTACCTACTTGATAAATATAAAAAAAACACTGACCTTTATTTTTTATCGAACCCGTAATACCGTCCATCAGTGAGCATTATGTGACTCCAAAACAATAATCATGTGTACAGAAATCACAACAAAATACAGAACACAAAACACAATTTTACACACTTTCACGATGTATTTAGTACTTGAAGTAGATAATTGTTTATAATTAACTAATAAACAGCACAATACTTTATAAAGTCAATTGAAACTATGTTATGTTTTATTATTATTCACGGGAAACGCATGTGAAATGAAGTAATAACAACACATCAAATTAAAAACACACTTCGATGCAAAACGTTTCGACGTGCGTTAGGTGCATTTAAATTGGTCGAGTTTTCAAGTCAAATACGTTGTCCTTTTCTATTAATATGACTGTCTCAGGTGTAAGCCACGAACTCATGGCTTACTTTAGGCGAAAATCCACGAATCAAATCTTGAAAAAATGTGAGAGAATAGGACGCATATATACATTTGCGTAGTACTAACGAAGCAGACGCAAAATGATCAGGAAGCCGGGCTTACCGCGTGATGTCAGAGATAGGGTCTTTGAACTTTGACTCGAAAATTTATTGCTATGACTTTTGTAGCAGGGGTTGAGACGAAAATGCCGACTTACCATGTAAATTTGCAAATATTTTTATATTTGAATGAGTGTTCGAGAATATATAATTGTGTTTATTAGTTATGAGTAAATATTACATGTCACTGCCCGATCTGAAAAGGGAAGCCACAAGGAATGGGCTTCTATGGACAATTCGCCACTGATAACTAACCGAAATACGACTGGCTCATATTTTTAATCTATTAACGTGAAACCATAAACCACTGCCATTTGAAAAGGAGCATTTTGTCTGAACTTTTGATATCAACTATATAAAATACACTAATCAACGAGTTACGGAGATCTAATTAGTACCCTGACAAAATGCACTTTTTCGAAAAAAAAACAGTATCAAAACTGCACTTCTGAAGAAATAGTGGTTTTTAAATAAAATTTTATTATGAAGAAGTAATTTTATCGTGAAGAACTAAATTTATACATTTTAAATACTACATACCTTCAGCATCACTCATGATTTTTTTATTAATTATACCCTGTTACTTTTAAAGTAATACAATATTTCAATACTGCACCAAACTTAAAAAACGTAATTGACCACAAGGAAAATACAAATATGGTCAACTTTGTCGTATCATAAAAAGTATACTAGACAACCAATGCTACTTTAATTAGGTACTTATAATAAATGTGGTATACCCTCTATTTGCTAAATCTATGAAAAAATATTATCTACCGGCATTTTTTAAATTTTGATTATTGACCAACCAGCTCATACTACAGGATCCAACGTGCGACGCCCTTTATAACAGCATCGGATGTCTTTTATAACAGCGTCACGATTCCTTTTATAACAACGTCGGATATCTATTCTGACAGCCTCGCGACGCCCTATATTAACAGAATCGGATGTCTTTTATAACAGCGTCGCGACACCTTTTACAACAGTGTCGAATGCCTTTTATAGAGTACTAGCGGACGTCACGCGGTTTCACCCGCGTAGTTCCCGTTCCGGTGGGAATATGGGAATAAAATATAGCCTATGTTCACCGCAAGGAGTGTAGCTTCCCAACAGTGAAAGAATTTTTCATATCGGTCCAGTAGTTCCGGAGCCTATTCGTTACAAACAAACAAACAAACAAAAAAACAAATCTTTCCTCTTTATAATATTAGTATAGATAAAAAATAATGTAAATGAAACTTCATATTTTTTGTTATTTAGATTAAATATCTTTAATTGTAAACTATACATAAATAAGTAAGCAATGACCTTACAAACTGCTGGCGAACTCTCTGTTGATTACTTGTAAATCCGCTCTATGTCATTGAGGCATCAGTGTTGAGATTTTCCTCATATATTCCAAAAAGAAAAATAATTTAGTAAAACATATTAAACTAATTGTTCAATAGCATCAATTTAGCCCATATTATTGGACAATAAAGTATCATTACTGCTCTGCCCACTTGCGCAGTAGCTTGATTATACACAGCCTTGTTACTTCAAAATAACATGTCTTTCTTATGGCACGGTAATATAAATCTATTGTAACATTGTTGTATCGTGCACGGTAATTTGTACCGTGCTTATGGTCAATTAAATTTTCGACTCAATTCAGTAGATTTAGAGCATATCGATTCTAAACATACAAATATTTCCTCTTTATAATATTTGTATGGATATGTCAATTTATGGCCAAGCCAATCTTTCACCTTTTCTCCGAGTACCTTGCTTTGCATAACACAGGCATATCCACGGTAACAAATTCTATCGCTGACACATTTGGTGTCAGAACCATAAAAGTAAATGGAGTCAGCACAGTCTGACACATCATGGTAAACTTGTTTTTTAAACGCTCCAATGTCATTTTACGAAAATGTTTGGTTTCCAACGTGGGACCTTCTTTTCTGAAATTAAAAAAAAATGTATTTGAGAAAGAGAGAGAGAGAGAATCTTTTTGTTTATAATGATTGTTTTTGAAAAAATAATAAGAATTATTTGGGAAATTTATTTGATATTTTCTTGTTCTTGTCTGAATAATAATACAAAGGTTACTTTTATCTTTGGAGTAGGTACCTATCTACCTAAGTTTCTTTGGGAACAGAATGGTAACAGAATTCTTTATATGTACATATAGCAGTAAGCAAGGGGTAAAACTGCCGTGTGTACTAGTCTATAGGTATTGAAGATGATACAGGAAGGAATTGATATACTTACAACGAGTGGTTCAAAATGCCAAATTTATATATTTTTACAAAAGCGATATATACAGGTCCGTACAGAAAGGAAGATGGAGACAGGCACAGGAAAGATAATATTTAACAAGAAATATTTACACTCGCACACAATTCACAAAATAATATTAATAAACTATTCAGAGCGACTCTTTTAAACTCTGACTCGCTGACAAGAACAGACGTTCCGTCCGTCACCTAGAACATTCTCCATGACGTTTCGCACATGCGCACGGCGCGGTGTCATTATATACGAATGATGTAGGTCTGGTCGATAGTCTATCAATATCGATAAAGCTACATCGACCAACTGGTATTGTAAGAGTGATGTATTAGTGTACCTGTGTAGTATGTCTTCAAGAGTGTGGAGTAGGCCACACCACTCCCCCTCCAGAGTCCGTCATGGACGATAAAAATTTGTAAACTTTACCTGTCTACCAGACCGCGTTTGGTACCCTGGTAAGGTCTTAGAACATTCTTCAGGAGGATCCGTTAAAAGGAAAGCAGGTTTGAGGCGGTCAATTGTAACCGAAACGGTTTTGCCTTTAATATTTATTTTAAAGACTTTCTCGCCCCGACTGATAACCCTATGAGGACCGGAATATGCTGCCTGCAGTGCACCCCGTAACTTGTCTTCCCGAAGAAAAACTTGCTCACAGGTTTCCAGTTCCTTATAAACAAAAACTTTGAATTTGCAGTGATGAGCAGTCGGAACAGGTCGCAATTTTTCAGCGAATCCTCTGAGCCTTGCGGTAAAGTCCGAAGTGTCGGTGGTACCTGCAACTGTAGTCTCAAAAAATTCGCCTGGTAATCTTAGCGGTTCCCCATAAACTAGTTCTGCTGAAGTAGCCTGCAAATCATCTTTATAGGCAGATCTAACGCCTAACAAGACCCACGGCAAAGACTCTGTCCACCTGTCGTTGGCGTGACAGACTATCGCGGCCTTTAAATGGCGATGGAACCTCTCAACCAAGCCGTTACAAGCTGGATGGTAAGCTGTTGTCCGTTTGTGCTTGAATCCGGCTATCTTAGACAAACATTGAAATAAAGCTGATTCAAATTGACGGCCTTGGTCAGTAACAATGTCTGTAGGACAACCAAATCGCGATATCCATGCTGACAACAAGGCTTTGGCCACAGTTTCTGCCGTGATATCCTGCAGTGGTACTACTTCAGGCCAGCGTGTAAATCTGTCTACAGCTGTTAAGCAGTACCGATAACCTTGAGAAAGCGGCAAAGGACCGATGAGGTCAATATGGACCTCTTGAAATCGAGCGCAGGGTAAGTTATATGTGCCGAGAGGGGAGGTCACGTGACGAGTGACTTTCGCCCTTTGGCATGGTATGCAAGCGCGCGCCCACTCCCGACAATCCTTTCTCACTCCCGGCCATATGAACCGCTCAGCAACTAATTTGGCCGACGCGTCAGCACCAGGGTGGCTTAAGGAATGTAAGCTGTCAAAAATTTGCTTGCGAAGTGATTTAGGTACATAGGGCCTGGATTTCGAGGTACTGACGTCGCAGTACAGAGGAACTTGACTTCCAGGGACATGTAGTTTTTGAAAGCGAAGAGAAGATCCGTCAGTCAATAGTTTGTTGAGCTCGTCGTCTGACGACTGAGTTACAGCTAGCTTCTTCATACAAACTGGTTCTGCAATTTCTTCTATCCGTGACAAGGTGTCGGCTACGACATTGTCCTTACCGGATAAGTGACGGATATCCGTGGTAAATTGCGATATAAAGTCTAAGTGTCTATACTGCCTAGGCGAACAGTTATTCTTCCTTTCGTGGAAGGCAAAACTGATCGGCTTATGGTCAGTATAGATTATAAAATGCCGAGCTTCTACCATGTGCCGAAAATATTTAATAGCCTCATAAATAGCTAGAAGCTCTCTATCGTACGGTGAATATTTTACCTGCGATGGGCTTAATTTTCTAGAAAAATAAGCTAGTGGTTGCCACGATCCTTTTTTAAATTGTTGCAGAACTGCTCCGATGGCTTTATCTGAAGCGTCAGTAACCACAGCAAGTTTCGCTGCACAATCAGGATGTGCAAGAAGCGCAGCATTACATAAGCTGTCTTTACAGGCCTGAAAGGCACACAGGGTCTCCTCTGTTAGGGTAATTGGCTGCGAACCTTTAACTGAACCTGTTAATAGAGCGTGAAGTGGAGCTTGAATTTCAGCTGCACGTGGGAGAAATCTCCTATAAAAATTTAACATGCCCAAGAAACCTCTTAGCTGGCGCGCGTTAGTTGGCGGAGGAAACTCTTTTATCGCTTGAACCTTAGCGTCTAACGGCTTGCATCCATTCTCTGAAATGGAGTAACCTAAAAATGTTACCTCTGTTGCACCAAGTATACATTTCGAAGTATTCAACAACATTCCGTAATCTTTCAGCCTTTTGAAGATTTCTCGGAGATGTAGTTCGTGTTCTTCTGAACTCTTTGAAAATACCAAAAAATCATCTAAATAACAGTAAATAAAATCGAGTCCTCGCGTAATTTCGTCCACAAACCTTTGGAATGTCTGGCCTGCATTTCTAAGACCAAATGTCATAAATGGAAACTCGAAAAGACCGAATGGGGTCGTGATGGCAGTCTTAGAAATGTCATCTGGGCTGACAGGTATCTGATTATAAGCTTTCTCTAAATCTAGAGTGCTAAAAACTTTGCATCCCGTAATACTGTGAGTAAAGTCATGGATGTGCTTAATCGGATATCTGTCAGGTATGGTCCGTGCATTCAACTTACGGTAATCGCCGCATGGACGCCAGCCGTTATTTTTCTTTGGCACCAGGTGTAAAGGCGAAGACCATGGACTTTCTGAAGGTCTAGCTGTACCAAGTGTCAGCATAGACTGGAACTCTTTTTGAGCGATCTTCAACTTGTCCGGGGCTAAACGACGAGGAGTAGAGTAAACTGGTGGGCCTGGTGTCGTGCGTATGTGGTGTACTGTTTGGTGTGATGTAGTGTGCAACTTACCAGCTGGTCGTGTAATTTCAGGAAATTCGTTCAAAACTTTATGATAACGAGTCTCGCCAGTGACGACTTTCACCGAATAAATATTGGTACAATTGGCTTGCGTTGCAATAGCTGTAATACTAGTTAAACTATCGATCAGACGTTTGTTACGACAATCAACAATAAGATTGAAGAAATTTAGAAAATCAACGCCAATGATTGGTTTTGTAACGTCCGCAATAACGAAACGCCATTGAAAAATTCTACGTAAGCCAAAATCTAAATCTAAGTTTATATAACCATAAGTCGCAATACTAGAACCGTTTGCAGCACACAAACTATAGTTAGTACGGTCACGACGATCATGAATTGCTGACCGAGGAAACACGCAGAGATCGCTCCCAGTGTCGATCAGAAACTGCATCTTTGAAGATCGGTCAGTGACGAATAGGCGACCAGCTGAAGAAGATGGGCAGTCGTCAGTCGCCATTATCGACTGCCCCTTAAGTTTTCCGCTTTATAATCACAAGGCCGGATGCACTTCGCAGCCTTCTCGCCGAATTGACCATGATACCAGCACAGGGGAAATTTGCGGTAGTTTGACAGTGAACGTTGTCTAGAAGCACTGCGATTGCCTCTAGAATGTGACTGACGGGAATTGGAACGGCTGTATCTCTCCGATGACATTTTTTCAAACTGTTTGCGTAACTCTGCAATTTCCTTCGCTAGGTCATTGATGACGGAACCAGGGACCTCATTCACGGTCGCAACCTTTGGGGTAGAAGAGGCAAGGTCATTCACCCTGTCAGCCAAATCTGCTAAGTCCTCAAGCGAAGTTGTAATAGCTTGTCCCGCTAGAACCGTCTGAATGCTGTGTGGAAGGCGGCTAATCCAAATCGTCTTTAGGAAGTCATCTGGGACGTTAGCGCCGGCAAGGCCATGTAAGTGACGGAGGAATTGTGAAGGCTTTCGGTCTCCAAGCTCTTCATGCATCAACAACTGTTTGATTTTCTTTTCCTTCGATTCACTCAGTCTTTTGATGAGCTCGGTTTTGAGCTTCTCATATCTATTCGTTGCAGGTGGATTCACGATTACATCTTTAACTTCCCTGGAGTACTCGTTGTCAAGGTGGCCGATAACGTAATTGAATTTCGTGAGGTCATTTGTGATTCCAGAAATTGCGAATTGGCCTTCAACCTGTGCAAACCAAATATCTGGTTCTTCGACCCAAAACGGTGGTACTTTGATACCGACTCTAAAAACATCGATATGTTCTATCGACTTTGTCCCATCACTATTGTTGGGGCTTGGTTGAGCTATCGCATCTTGGAATTCCTTCTCGGTCGACATTCTGGTTCAATAAAGGGGTCACCAGTATAGCAGTAAGCAAGGGGTAAAACTGCCGTGTGTACTAGTCTATAGGTATTGAAGATGTTAAAGGAAGGAATTGATATACTTACAACGAGTGGTTCAAAATGCCAAATTTATATATTTTTACAAAAGCGATATATACAGGTCCGTACAGAAAGGAAGATGGAGACAGGCACAGGAAAGATAATATTTAACAAGAAATATTTACACTCGCACACAATTCACAAAATAATATTAATAAACTATTCAGAGCGACTCTTTTAAACTCTGACTCGCTGACAAGAACAGACGTTCCGTCCGTCACCTAGAACATTCTCCATGACGTTTCGCACATGCGCACGGCGCGGTGTCATTATATACGAATGATGTAGGTCTGGTCGATAGTCTATCAATATCGATAAAGCTACATCGACCAACTGGTATTGTAAGAGTGATGTATTAGTGTACCTGTGTAGTATGTCTTCAAGAGTGTGGAGTAGGCCACATACATAATATACTACAAGATACTTACGCACACCACTTGAGGTCATGTTTCTGTGCAATATTATGTATTACAGAATTAACAACTACTCTCGTCTTGTTGTCAACTTCCAAGTAATAAACTGGTGTGAGCTGCAAAAAAAATTTACTAAATTAAAACACATTTTCACAAATTCATTTGAATGTTTCCCGTCGCGTGTACAGCTCTCAAAGGGAACTATTTTTTCTCATTTGAGCACAGCCTATAACTTTTCTATATGTAACCAAACATTAGTTCTGACTAGTTGAACGGATCTAGCTGAAATTTAGTAGGTACAGGGATAGTCTGACGAAAACAACATTTCGCGAAAGCCGTCATCGTCGTAGACTATCGGCCTCCATGACCGGGGGCCTGAGAGGGCCGCTCACCGTCCTTACAGAAGCAGGCCCATGACGGGAGCGTAAAGTGAGGGATTCACGCACGCCCCCCCCTTAGAAGCGGGATCACATCCGAAACCCCAAAGACGCGGGATAGCACCCGAACCGCCCCCTGGGCGAGGCCGCAGTGGTAGCCGTAGGTCTGTTGTGAGTCCTGGGACATCCTTTCGAGGGCTTACCCGGGGCTCTCAACCATAGGCTGTTGGGCGTTACGTGAGGTTTTTTAGTCGGTAGGCGTCCGGCATCCATGATGGATTTTCCCTCACGTTAAAAAAACAACTAAAGATACAAGTAGGTACTTACTCCATTCCCTTCAGTCCTATTAGTTGTACACTCTGGTTCTCTCGGTGCAAATGCACTTCGTGATTCGTATTCTCCCACCTCCCCGTAGCGTTGTTGTATCTATAAATTTCAATAGAAATCTTTAAAAGTAAACGTTTTTTAAGGGTTTCATACCAGGGCTAAACATCTCCATCAAATCAGCCTTTGGCAGTCCACTGCTGGTCGTAGACCTCTCCCAAATAACGGCACCTATACCACAGGGCGGAAACTTCATACAAAAATGTTTGTTTTCACCCACAGTAATATACCTACACGTACCAAAATGTGAATGCTTGAATCAAGCTTGAATGTGTTTTTTGGACATTCACACACAATATCATCTAGTCCAAATTAAGCTATTATAAGCTTGTGCTATGGGTATGCTAGATCTCTAATATTATAAATGTGAAAGTTTGTGAGTGTGGATGTTTGTTACTCTTTCACGCTCGAACTTTTTATCCCGGTAATAAGTTCCCGCGGGAACAAATTTTACGCGGGCGAAGCCGCGGTCATCAGCTAGTATACTTATATATCTCTAAATACATAGGGTAAAGGTTGGCTATTTGGTGATATATAGCAATATGGTGACAATTTTGGTTTTACTTCTGCTAATATTACCACGCGCGATTGTTGCGCTTTTCTAATGAACTGACCTTAGCTACGAGACCCGCACCTTCATTGGGCTGCGAGCTGTTGTCGCCATTGGACTTGGAAAGCTGGTTTTGCGCACAAATAGGTCAAAAAATTGAGGATTTTTGGTACGTAAATATCACCATAATACTAGACATATTATATTTTTATAATTATTTAGTTTTTAGCACTATTTGAGTGCATTTTGGAGGAAAGATTAAGTGATAAGCTTTGCACTTTTCTGTATTTTTAAATTTCAGTTTGAATTTCATTTTTTTAATTAACGACCTTACGAATTTGATGAATTTTCTTAGATAAACAAGTCGTCGGGCCAACAAAAATGCAAAAGGAAGGGCAATAAAAGAAGAAATTATGACGCATTACTCTTTAAGGAATCTTGCATGAAGGCCGACAAAGATAGAGATCTAAGGAATAAATTTAAAATTGCCAAACTTCAACCAAGTACCATGTGTGACTACTTATTGCGCCGATCACTAATCCCAAGATGTAGCATTTTGAAACCGAACTGTGGGCGCAGAGTGCATGAATTGTAGCAAAAGCTACCACCAGGAATGAAACAACACGGAATTACCACAGTTCGTGTGTGATAATTGTGACTGGGGTGACTTTTTGGGCTCTGATGACAGTGATTGGCTTCATATCACCATATTGCCATATATAATATCACCATATTGCCCCCGTATCTCCATATTGTCAACGTTTAGAAGGCTTTTTTAATTAGATTTTTTTCCTAACATATATAACTTATTGTTGCTGTGATTAGTAGTTTTTGAAGAGAAAAGTCTGTTTATTGTAATAAGCAAAGTGATTTTCGAATAAATTTTACTTTTCGTGTATATTTTTCGCTTTATTCCTTATTATCACCATAAAGCCAACCTTTACCCTACATATGATATCCCTACTAACATTATAAATGCGAAAGTTACTCTGTCTGTCTGTTTCGCTTTCACACCTAAACGGCTGGAGCGATTGAGATGAAATTTGGTATAGGGATAGTTTGAGGCCCTGGGAAGGACATAGGCTACTTTTTAACCGACTGTGCAAAAGAAAGGTTATGATTTTACGATATAACGACTCTTACGCGATAACGACTTCTACGCGGTCGAAGCCGCTGAGAACAGCTAGTTATAGATAAATTACAAAAAGACACAGAACAAATCAATATGCTCATTACACAAAGATATTTGTCCTAGGTGGTCGAACCTGGGTGATCGAACCCACGACAAAGATAGATACCTAATATAATAGTATTACATACAGATCGGTAACTCCCTGCCTCCCACCTGAGTAAGCTTCCCCATACCCCCACCAAAATTAATGTGTCGATTCCCGTGTCAGTTCTTGAGAGAGTGTCACTGCGTTGCATTACGTATTACTACAGGTAGTAAATAATAATAATAAGCAATAGCCCAAAGCACTTAGATCTAAGTGCTTTGGGCTATTGCTTTAGTTTAATTTGTGCTTAGCCGAGGGTAGATTTGAAAAAAAAGTACCAACATACATGAGATTGCGTTCTGTTCCTTAATATTTTGTTTCCATAGCTTGTGACCCTAGAATACTCACACACACATTGAAGCTTGATTTAAGCATTCACATTACGTCTATATTAGTATGGGTGAAAACGAAGATTTTTGTATGGAGTTTCCACCTCCGAATCCGTTGGTAATCAGACTAGTCAGGTACCTACTCTAACCACTAGACCTCGAGGCCAGTCATGTATTTCTGTTGTCGCTAACACAAAAACAGAAAAATATATAAGTAAGAAAACAAGAAGCCGTGAGACGGTCTCACCCGACTGCTGACGTTGATTGTGAAAGTGAAAGTTCAATCCGATTGACGTTGACATTTTTGTTAGCCCCTCTCTATAAAGTAGATTGCAGAGGGGCTTATGGCGAGACTTGCGTCTGTAGTCTGTGACTCTGTTGCATTATATTACGTCACTAGGTCTCTTGGATCATCTGGTCAAAGTTTGAAATAAAACAAAAATAACAACGTCAATCGGATTTAACTTTCACTTTCACAATAAACGTTAGAGGGGCAGTCGGGTGAGACCGTCTCACGGCTTCTTGTTTCAACTTTAACTTAACTTAAAGCAACATAGTCACAGACTACAGACACAAGTCTCGCCATAAGCCCCTCTGCAATGTATTTTATAGAGAAGGGCTAAGATGGTTATTGCTAATTTTTTGTATTGGACAGTCCGTGCGCGAGTCCAGCTCGCACTTGGCCGGTTTTTATAAGAAGCAAATAAAAAAAAGTTGGTTGTCTTTTACAGAAACAAAGAAAAATTAATTAAGTAAATGCCTGTAATTTTCTACTTTTTTTGCTACTTACATAATATACCTATTATAGGTATATATATATTTTTTTCCTTGTCTTACCCAAGCAATTGAATTGGTAGGTACATACCCTTTTATACTTTTCAATGACGTAATCAACTTGGTCCTGAGGGTAGAAATCACCCTGGTTAGTGCAAAATGCTTTTCCAAGGCATATTTCGGGCATTCTATCTGCAATGTCAAATATGTAGAAAAAACATTTATTGTTAAAAATTACAGAGAAATATAATTATTATATATCTATATAAACTAAACCTAAATAAGGCCCCGTGGCATTGTGCCCAAAAGACTAGCAGCGTTCCCCCTTTGAATAGCAACCTATTCGCTGAGCGAGAAAACTGCCAGCCCTTGGGTCACCAGTCGACTCCACGCCTTGTGGAGAGTTCAAATTCTTAAAAAATTATTGCGCATTGGGGCCAAATATTCTCTTATAATATCAATCAATCAATTAAATTAGCTTATGGCAGTCCACTCCTGGACGTAGGCCTCTCCCAATTTACGCCACAACACACGGTTCAGCGCCTTCCGCATCCAGTCCCAGCCTGCGACCTTTTTCAGATCGTCGGTCCATCTGGCGGGTGGACGTCCTACGAGTAGGTACGCTACGGTTTCTTATAAGCTTGCCAAATTGACGTCGTCCGTTTCATGAAAGGCTATGGCGACATGTTTGTAATAGTCTGTGAGACTCCTGACAGCTGGTCCTCAAGTTGGCGGCCCTGTGGTGAGGCTTTTTCATTTTTTTTTAAGTGAGTAAAATCCAACATGGATGCTATGCCGGACTCCTACCGACTAAAAAAACCACACGTATCCCGCCTAACAGCCTATGGTCTTCCCGCTCCCCATGATGAACCCGGGATTGTATCATAATTTGTGTTGTGGACGTGTAACATTTCCCCTGGGATCCAAGTCTGCTATTTCAATTGTGTAAGAACAGGATCGCAATCGTAGCCCAATGAAATCGACACAACGGCTACGCTACGGTACAACTTGACTATTTTCTTAGCTTTGTGCTACGATTCCGATTCGGTTTTACTACCCGTTCGCTCTAACTTTGCCGCTGGCGTAGAGGCGTATACCCGTTAATTGACAGTAGCTAATGTCACTTCTACATAGAAAATAAGCAACATTGTATGAAGAAGTGACATTAGTTGCTATCAATTTACTTCGTCTAATTAAAAATTCGACTTTAGTATGGAGCCGGGCGGCAAAGTTAGAGCGAACGAGCAGTACTAAATGTTTGGTTGGAGGTTAAACCGTTGGTTACGGTTGCCAGTAAATGGCTGTTAAGCTGAGTCGAAGGCCTTATGAGCGGCATTAATATTTTCAATAGAGGGCAGATCCAACCTGCGCCTGTCAATTTCAACAAGGCAATACAGCTCACCACCTATTACGTGTCACAAATTCTAAAAAGGTGAAATGTTGGCATATAATATGACTCTGCCTACCCCTTCAGGGATAACTGCGTGTACGTATGTATGTAAGTAAATAAGTATAGGAATGATATACGTACATGAACTTGCCCTGTAAGGAGGAATGCTTGGATATGATACAGTTACGGTGATCCTGGTGATCTGCAACAGATAGATTCAAGATTGTTACCGTTACCCTTCATGTGTCGGGGCGTTGTTGTACCTCAGTGTATCATGCGACTGCCGTTCTGAGGGCTCGGGTTCGATTCCCGGGTCGCACTAAATATTTATGTGCTCAACAAAAAGTATGCGTGGTGCACTTGCTGATTAACGGACGAGGTCATGGCGAAGAGATGGAACACTCAGAACCAAACCAACCCATGGTTCAGAATGAGTTATGGTAAAAAATGCCCTTTATTCGGTTTAAGTCAGATTCTGTTTAAGACAGATTCTGCTTACGACTGATTGTGTTGACGACAGATTCGCTTTAAGACAGAACATAGCTGTGCTTGAACCAAAAAACAAAATGGTTTGTTGGATAGGTATTTCATTATTTATTATACTTACCTAATGGTAAAATTTACTTGACACTATCAACATAGTAGAAAGTTAAACTGTGCTGTATGTTAACGAAACGAATGTAAACAAACTGGCGATTAATAAAAAGTGGCACAAAGCTTTTATATATTATATTCTTTTCTCACGGGCTCCACATTATGCCTTGCGCAGCTGGCAGTAAATGTAAATGTAGAAGCAATAATCTTGATGTTCATAATAATTGTTACTTTGTGACTAAAGATATTTTAATTTGATTTACTCACCAAAATGCAACACCAAAGAACAAAAATAGATACCGTTTTCATTTTGCTTGATTTATATTATTTGAACACAAAATTCACGTTTATTCGTGTAAGAATGTTTTCTATGAATGACATTAATTCAATAATTCTAATCCTTTATATACCAGGATTACCTATGTCTGATTTTCCTGTTAAATAATCAACATATGTAATTGATAAAATAAATAGTAGATACGTAGGTACGTAATCATTTAATGTACCTACTTACATTTTACGTAATAATTTTGTGTACAATTTTATCCTGTTTTCATACGTAGTCGCAGTTGGGGCTTTTCAAAAGGGCTCAAAGTAGGTTTTTGAAGGGTCGGGTGGGCAGTAAACAGGTATATTTGTTGCTTTAACAGTTAAAAACAGAAATAAGTCATGTGTGAAAATTTCAACTGTAGCTATCACGGTTAATGAGATAACAAACGGACAAACGGACAACGGAGTCTCACTCTCAGTATTAATAAGGTTCTGTTTTTACCCTGTGGGTACGGAAACCTCAATATAATATACCAACCTACTTGAGTTATGAATTATTATGTATTTTTTTTAAATATTTAGCTCACCAAATTGACGTCGCCACCAGCCTGATGGAAAGCCGTGGCGCATCTAGTGATTGGGGGCCACTTCTGACAGTGGTCCTCAAGTTGGCGGCCCTGTGATGTGCCTCTTCACGCTCCTCTAGAACCTAGGATTGTAAGATGAGGGAAACACGTGTGCGGGCAGGTCGTTCCATGTTTTTATAGTTCGACAGAGGAACGATCTTTTGAAACGCTCAGTTCTGGCGAAGATTCTCTCCACTGTGTAGGAGTGGCATCTCTGCCCGGCACGCGTTTTCGGGATCTGAAAGGAGAGGGAGAGATTTAACGATACAGAAATCAAATTTATAATAATTGGAATTTTATTGTCTTGGAATGGAAGATTATTGACTGTTTCTCCTTACGTCTGCTTGTTCGCGACGAAAGCAAAAACTACTAAACAAATTTTGATGCGGTTTTTTTATTAGATAAGTAACTACTTATTTATCTATAAAAATTTCGATCAGACTTAAAAGAATACGATTGTTTGATCGCAATCAATTGAGTAAAACCAGAGATATGAACAAAAATAGAATTAGAATTTTCATGAGATCATTACCTAAATTATTCTTTTCATTGAAATAACCGATATTCACGCGGGTGGATTAGCGGTATCACTTAGTTAAATTAATAATTAGAGATAACGGGTTAACTCGGAAAGTACAGTTTATTTATTATGACGTAACGCAGCTTTCATGATTACGAATAAATGATTATTACATCCTTATATGGTTCGTGTGTTGTGGCGTAATTTGGGACAGGCTAACGTGCAGCAGTAAACTGCCATAAGCCGATTTGATTGATTGATTGATTGTTCGAGAATGCACAGTTATGTATCCCACAGGTACCTACACTTAACTTTTTATTTATATCTACTGTTAGTTGATGGCACTTGGTGGAACTTGCTGCATGCATTTGTTCAGTAACTTTCATATTGTATAGGTCATTTATCATAATTTACGGGAAGTTTTATTTCTTACCTCCATTTTTATTACCTCTATTGTCTAGGATTGTAAAGACACGACCACTTTACAATTTCATAACTGTAGATCTTAATTTATGCCTCTGTCTTATCTTACCTATTGGGCAATAAGGCGTGACTCTATAAATACTGGGTGTAACAAAATTGACTCTCCAAATTTCATGAGATGACTTGGCATCAGAAATCAAATACAAATATTTAATAAAAAAGGGAGGTTAATTTTTTCATTTTTTTTAATTTTTTTGTCGCACTGCAGCTTTTTACTGCAGCAATTCGAGGTAACATGGTCGCCGCCGCCGTGGAAAACAAACACGGAGCACCCGTCTGGCTGTCGTTGTCGCTTTCTACTGCCGCTCAGTAGCGATAGAAAGGGTGATATTGAAAATTTATAGGACCTTTAAAACGGATTTACGTTTAAAGCATTCATGTGATTTTTTTTTCTTAATTTTTGTAATGTTTCTTGACTGATGCCACGTCACGTGACGAAATTTGAAGAGTCAATTTTGTTACACCCAATATACTTAATTTTATGTATAGTTCTCAGGCTATACACTAAAGCATTCCGCAAATTTTCAGTGACAGAGTTTTACATTATTTTCTGGTAGATAGAAAAGATGATATTCATCAAGTGGCTGCTGCTAGTGGTTATATCATTTGTGTCCGTTTTACCACATTTTTCATGAACATCCACCGATAACTGTTCCATATCCTTCTTATTTTATTCTTTAGATTTTATGTCTGGCCATAACCAAAATTAGAAAGAATTTTATTCTTTTAGCTCAGGAAGCATAAAAAACTACCTTCTACAAGCGAGAACAAGCTGCAAGGGGTTAATATGGGGTCAATAGAGAATGAAATGAAGGAATATTGCAGTCGCGGACATAATCTTTTCTAAAATAAAACAAATGTAATTAAATAACATTTTCTGTTTTTAATAAACTTTCAACATTATTTTGGCGATCACAATAACTTTCTTTGTACCGTTCTTCTCAAATCAGTCGATCTTTCAAACAGCAAATCGATCTTTTAGCTTCATACAAAGTTAAATACTAAAGTGTACTTGGTCAAATTATAAATAAATAATGATAACAGGATACATTATTTTGCAAAAATCGTCAAGTTAAGCATTCAGAAATGTACCAATGTTTTTTTTTAATTTTCTTACAAAATTTAATAATTCTTGACGGTAGTTTTAACCTTCGACCAAGTAATTGTATCTATAGACAGGCCCATCCATACATTCGTTTTAAAGACGTCAAAGTGAGCGCATTCGCTCACATGGCTGTAGTCGGAGTTAATGTTCCGAAGGTGAAACACGTGTGGTAAGATAAGACATTTTACGTAAGATGCCTGTCCCGTGAGTTCCCAAAGTTTAAAAACATTACCCTATATTCGAAAAAAGAATCGAGAATTACTTTTCACACGTAAGTAAAAGAGACAAAACATAAACAGATAATGGAAACGGCGGCCGCTCACGCCCACTGTTGAAAATTACAAGCTATCTCTTTCTTTCACATGATGTTTTGTATTTCCTCTATACTTAAGAGCAAAAATGTATGTCTGCGTGTCGTGTCGTTGCTACAATATCTTTGTTCACTTTTTGAGTTCGTAATGTATGACGTGGGCCTCTCCATATACCTAGGTATTATTACTTGGTCGAAGGTTTTGATGAATTGCGTAATAAATCTTAGTCATATCCTTGTGACAACCCTACAACACTTAAGTTTGGCGATCAACTACTACGCAGGCGCGAAATATTGGGCACGCTAGGAACAAACTCTTGACCAGCATGCTTCAACATACCGCGCAAGAGTAGCACATTACAGATCATAATCTGTCCTTATTATATTTTCTTATTACACTATCAAATATAATCAAAATCACAGAACAAAATAATAAGTTAACAACAAAATGTTTCGTAATAAAATACTGATTTTTGATTAGCTTATGTTATTAAAATTTATAGAAAATTATTTTTTTCACTTATTGTAACTTAAAAATAAATTGTGTAGGTATATATTATGTGAGTATTGGTCCTTTAATTGCGTACTTAAATTTATTTTAAAATTATATTATGATGATTTGTATATAAATTACACAAGTAATTATTAATGTTTTTTTTAGATATGTCATGGCAATTTAACGTTTGTAAAGTTGATATTTCTTGTCATAACTAGGTACCTATATACTTACCTACTAATTTCTTTATTTATTGTTTATTAACTTATTTATTATTATTTTAATTCGTCATGGTACCTAGGTATATATTATAATTTCGGTCATAGTAGTTTTATACTCAGTTGTAGATATTGTTGTTTCTTAACATTTAAGAATCAAAGTTATGCGTTTAGTCATAACTACATACAGCTCGGCAAAATTAATGTAATTATTGCAATATACTTATTTTAATTTTATTGTTACTTCACTACGTACTGTATTGGGGCATTCTGGAAGAGTAGCAAAAAGGATGTGCTTGAACAAATAAATAAATTTAGAAAAAAATCTAGAAACGGAACGAATGTTTTGCATGTTGGCTAAATTGTCAAAATGAAGTAGGTATGTAAGTAGGTACTACAATTTATATTATATTTTACCGCATAATAAATAAGTTCTTTCTAACGGGTTTGCGATATGAATGAGCAGTATAGTATGTAGCGACTCCACTTTTTTAAAAATTTTATTGCGTTAAAATTAAATATCTACAGTTTTATCATTGTCAAATAAATAAATCTAGAACACTTTTCTTATATCAATGAAGTTGTAAGAAACAATGACAGAATAGAAGATAGACGGACGCAACGAGAAGGTTTCCTATCATTATAGGGAACCCTATTTTGAGGAATTCCAGGAAGGTGAAACGGTAGCCGTGCTGTTCTGCCACTCCTGCGCATACCACGTTCGCGCTTGCTCCTATTAATGTGCCGTTACCTGGGAATATTTAAAAATACATAGTTTGAAATGTTTTTACTTATTAATATTATAAATATGAAAGTTTGTGAGTGCATGAATGTGCGGATGTTTGTTACTCTTGCACGTTCTAACGGTTTGGTCGAATAATATAATAATATAATATTCTTTATTTACTGTAAATGGATGGTACATTCAATATAATATAATTTTAAACACGGTTGACATAATCTTTGTAGATATGAGTCCTGTCTCTCAAACTAGGTTATACCTGTATCTTGAGAGACAGTCTTCGGCCATGCGATGTGCAATACATAGGTCAGTGGGTGTATTTATTTTGAGCCAGTCTGTTGAGTTCGTAACAGTAAAATGCGTGTGTGTGTGTGTGTGTGTGTGTGTGTGGTGTGTGTCTGTGTGTGTGTGAGTGAGTGTGTGTGTGTGTGTGTGTGTGTGTGTGTGTGTATGTGTGTGTGTCAGTGTGTGAGAGAGAGAGAGAGCGAGAGTGAGTTGTATAAGTTTTATGTAATAAATTGTATTAGAGACTCTGTAGTTAAATAATCGTTTTGTAGCAGCCATTCAGTTAGTATTACTTTGACGTTAAATCTACACAATCCAATAATATTTAATTTTTTATTTATGTTTTTATAAAGATATGGGCTCAACGTATAGAATTGATGTTTGGCGAAGGATGTTCTGTGTCGAACACCGGAAGGATTGTTACGTCGTTTTCTCGAATTCACTGGGGGCAGAGTACTGTGAAATCGCAGGATGGCCTGTAAGACAAATAATTGTCTAACAGTGAGAACCCTACAGTCCTTGTACAGCTGTGTCTGCTTGAATCTGGCAGAAATTTGATAAAGAGACAGATTGTAGTTTGGAATAACTCGTGGGCATTTTTCTTTGTTTTTTTTTGTTTCTATGTATAATATGTATGTATTTAAAAAGTATATAAGTGTTAATATGCGTGGTCTGATACCCTTGAACACAAGCAGGTTATTCCTAGTTTACTTAGGGATCAGATAGAGTTGTGTGAAGTGTCCGTGAATATTTATTATTTTATTTACTTATTTATTATTTCAGAAACATGCGAGACTTTAACTTGCGAGAACGGGAACAGAAATTACACACGAGTGATGTCGCGGGCGCCATGTAGTTGTCATTGTCAATAAACACAACTTAGTTCAGGCGGAACTCGAACATGAAATTCAAAAATTCAAATTCAAATCTACACAATTGAATCCCACCCCCCTCCCCCCGACGACGACCACGGGACTCCTCAATCGGAGCATGAAGAGACACATCATTGAAATGGCAACTTAAAGACCCCATAACACAAGCTTATATAGCTCAATTTGGGCTAGATGATGTGTGAGATTTTCCACAAATATTTATTTATACAGATGTTGTTGATTTTGTCAATTTGGTGAGATAAATATATAAAATATTACCTCCAAGGCAAGCCCCGAAGCTAAGAGCCCACGCAAGGGGTGCCAGCGGAAGCCCTAAGCCCTGAGGGTCGGCTAGGGCTGCGATCACTCGCACCATCATGGTCGACAGAGGAATGTTGTCTACGAACGCAGACGCTATACCCGAGACCTGGAACATAATCAAAATAGATATTTATTAGAGTTAATAAGCTCTCGTGACCCCGCGAACTCAGTGTTCTGTATCCGGCCGGTGCATGGATGGGTGATCACCACGTGATCACTTTGTGACATTGATTTGCCCTTTGTACAATATCTGCAATTATTTATTAATGTAAAATATACCATGGTGTTTAAATAAAGTTTTATTCTATTCTATTCTGTGCTTCAGAAGCCACATTAAGCCGGTGGTCCCGGTTTAAAATGGCAGTCGCTAGGCAAAGTTGCGCCTTAGGGCCGGCTTGAAAAATTTCTGTGCCTGTCTATATCAACGCGGCAATACGGCTCACCACGCATTACCAGGGACAAAATGTAAAGGTGAAATGTGCGTATATAATATGCCTCTGCCTATACCTTAAGGGATAAAAGCGTGACCATATGTATGTTCCTGCGTAATGCCAAGATACTCTCGACATAACGCCACATACCAGGACAGGATGTTTAAGGGGTAAGAGAGACAGAGAGAGATGACTGTATTCTCCAGTTACCACTTACCCACAATATAAGCATAATAGCCACAGCTAGACGCGATTCCTCTCCAACTCGAAGTATAAGACCCTCTGTTGTGTTGCCTATCCAGGATATGAGACCTAATTTCGACAAGGCCTGCAATTAAAATATAAAAGAGATAAGTACATGTATAAAAGAAAGGGGCATTACCTCCACTTTCTTTATTTATTTTGCCTTCAAAAGTAAGGTTTTTAATAATAATATGCTATGCGTTATGTGTATTATAATTTTAAAATCTTTTTAATTTTAATGTTTAACTTTTTACTCTATTTTCATTTCAGCATCAAAGCCTTGTTTACTCTTGCTACATTATATCTATTTTAAAAATAATTACGTGTATATAAAAGTAGTGCAAAAAAATGCTCAACTTTACCTCCATAAGCACGAATAGCGCAGCAAAGAACAGCAGCGTGGCCCATTCCACCCGGGCCATTATAGGTCCAAGGTCATCATACTCAGCTAGTAGAAGCAACAATAACGCGCCAAGTAGCGCTGTCCATCCGAGCGACAGCCTCTCTGTAAAGAGCCGTGAGTTTTATTGCCCGCTTCTTTTTTTACAGGCACTACGTATTGCGTTGCAGATCTGGCAGTATATGTAAATGTAGAAGCAATAATAATATTGATATTCATAAGTGCTACTTTGAGACGTATAATTATAGGCCCTAAGATGTCATGCTCAGTTGGTAGGAGCAACAGTAACACGTCAAGTAACACTGTCCGTCCGCGCGACAGCCTCTCTGTAAAGAGCCGCGAGTTTTATTGCCAGGTTCTTTTCTCTTAGGCTCTACCTATTGCATTGCGAATCTGGCAATAAATGTAAATGTAGAAGCAATAATAAAGTTGACATTTATAATTTTTTAGTTTGTGACCTACGTTATAGACATTTTGAATTTTCATTTTTGTGCCATGAACCGTGTATCTTTAAAGTAGGCATCTAGTGTTCAAAATTTGAGCAGCGGCTAATTTCACTTTAAGATGATGATTGACCTTACTATGTCGGCCAGACGGATAAGGAAAGGGGTTTGTACAAGGTTTTCTTCTTTTCTCTATGATACTAGTCCGTTAGTAAGCAAGATGGTTTGAAAATTTTGTATTCGTATTTGGTAGAACCCCATTCCACCATACAATCACTTACTAAACTATAGTTTCCGTAACATTTAAATCTTCTAAGCTTTTTAATAGAAAGTAAAGATGCTTACGCAGCACAGGTATGGCGTGTAAGAAGAACACTACGATCACAAATAACACGCAGACTGTTGACTTGATCAGCAACTGTTGGTCTCTGATGCGGTACTGAAATAATATAAATTAATAAATTAGGCAAAAGGTGCTAAAATCTTCATCTTTTTAGAACACTAGATTATTCAAGCGACGCAATACGCATTATAGCACACTAGCTGATGCCCGCAGCTTCGCCCGCGTAAAATTTGTTCCCGCGGGAACATATACCCGGGATAAAAAGTAGCCTATGTGTTATTCCAGACTATAATGTATCTCTGTACCAAATTACAGCCCGATCCGTTTAGCGGTTTCAGCGTGAAAGAGTAACAAACATCCACACTTACAAACTTTCACATTTATAATATTAATAAGATTGTTTGGCCGCCATCTTAAGGACCAACGTGAATAGGGGCTCTTCTTTACACTAAAAGAGCCCTTGGTGTTATGTGTGTTTTCGCGCGCATGCGGGCCGTGCGGCCATGTTTTAATTATCATGCACGCCTCAAACACGTGGAACGCGGGTGAGACGGGACGGGGTGATGCGAGCCCGGCCAGCATGCACGCTAAAACACGCATGAAACTAAAAGCGCCCAAAATTATTATCGGTCTTGAGCAGGATTCAAACCTGCGTATTCTGAACCAGTTCGTCACAAGACGCAGGTCCCAGTCATGTCGATTATTTTCACATTAACAGTACATTTTCCAGCAGCATTACATTTGTGTTTTAGTTAATATTGCATTTCAAAATTATTTCTAACTAGCTCGAGTAAAATTCTGTTCCGGGCAGTCTGGGATAAAAAGTTTAATTCTAGAGTTCTAGACTATAATAAATCTAAGCCCGTACCAAATTCTGCCAGTTCTGTTCAGTCGTTAGAGCTTAACAAACACATAAACATTTTCACAAACTTTCAGATTCATAATACCTATATTAATAGGATATTTGGGCTGGAGTCATCACAAATCGAATGATTCTAGGTGCAATTCTATACATTCGAGCTAAGATGTTAGAAAGAATTAAAGAAGTAGTTCATGATGTAGGTACCTACCTTTTCTTTCATCTGAGCGAGTGTGGAACAAAACGCTGGATCTGTTTTAGAAGTTCCTTTTCCCGCCTCTCTCTTCGATAAAGTGAGGCTCAACTTTTCTACCTGAAAAGTAAATAATGGCAAGTTTTATAATCGATTTGTCCTTATGAATTGTGCCATTTTGTAGTACAATAGGGGTTCTGAACATTATACTTTACTGGACCTTGAACTTATTTCCAGGATATAAAGTAGGTAGTCTATGTGTGGCCAAGTTTCAGTCAGATCTGTTCCACCTATTATAGAGCGTAAAGAGTTATATAAATCTACACATCACATTCAGACATCTCCAAATCTACACTCACAAATTTTTCCAATAGGTACCTATTGGAAAAATTTGTGAGTGTAAATAATAACAAACAAGAAAGCCGTGAGATCGTTCTCACCAGACTGCCCCTCTCTAACACGTTTATTGTGAAAGTTCAATCCGATTGACGTTGTCATTTTTGTTTTATTTCAATCTTTGAACAGATGATCCACGTAACCTCGTGAGGTAGTTTAATGCGACAGAGTCACAGACTACAGACTATTTTATAGAGAGGGGCTAAAATTAAGATTCGTATGTAAATTAAACAAACCTTTTTCTCAAGAGCCCTCCTGACGATATCTTCATCCCTAGAATAAGAAGAGAGTGTCGCAGCAGCCCGTCTCCACACCGCAATCTCCTGTCGCATTTCTGAAACGTTTTGTAGATTATACCTACATTAATATTGGTTTAAAAGTAAGTCACTTTTTCAGTAAAATGGAGTTTCAGCTATCTTTGTAATAAATGTGACTTATAGAGCATCATGTTACTGAAAACCGAGACTAACTAACGGCTTAAGAGCCTACCAGATGCCGAATTGTTGAAAGAAGATAGAAGATATACATTTTAGCGTGCAAGTAATTAGAAAAAAACTATAACCAATATTAAAAAAGTGGTCTAGTGCAAATGAAGATTTTACTATTGTCTTTCTAATAAATATTTTATATTATAAAAACAACTTAAAACTTATGAGATCTAGGTTAAAATTTTAAGAAATTGAGGTATTTTCAAAACAAAAATCTATCGAGGATTATATCAGCAATCGTGTTTTAGCCCAGTGCGTTTTTAGTTTATGAACTGAAGTTGTCTGTGTTAAAATTTTAATTCATTAGACCTCACGAGTCCTGAGATCTAGATCAAGGTTATTACCTTGATCTAGATATTCTCTCTAGATCTAGTCTATTTGGCGTCACACAGACTCTTAACGTGTCTTTCGAAGCGTTCGAAAATTATGTGATACTAGCTGATGCGCGCGGCTTCGCCCGCGTGAAGTTTGGTTCCCGTTCCCGATTCCCGTGGGAACATTTTTCCGGGATAAAAAGTAGCCTATGTGTTATTCCAGACTATACTCTATCCCTGTACCAAATTTCAGCTCCATCCGTTCAGCCGTTAGAGCGTGATTGAGTAACAAACATCCAAACATCTTCACAAACTTTCACATTTATAATATTAGTAGGAAGTAGGATTTCATTTGCGAGCGCTTCGAAAGGCGCGGTCACCCATTCAAGGACCGGCCGTAGAGAAAGTTGCTTACTGTAGTAATCGTTTCCAAAATACTGAGTAAAGTGACGAGCGCTTCATTTATTTTTAATCTGTATAAATTCTCGGTTGAAGTAACAGTGTTGAAATCTTTGTCGTATTTGCTCCTTTGTTTAAATTACATAAAGTGCAAAAATCAAACCCGAAATAGTGTAAAACTGCTATTTGTGACGATAATTAACTATTGTGCTATAAATTAATTGTGTAAAGAGAAGTTTTCGAACTTTTTATTTTTTTTTCGTGTTTGCGTACCAGTGTCAGTTTAAAATATCTTTTGAAATGAAGTGCTTTGTCTGTGAAAACGAGCAAAATGACGAAAATATGCTGCAGTGTGATGGTTGTAAGCGAAATATATGTCTGCAATGTAGCAATTTAACGAGCAGTGAGGCGCGCGTAATGGGCTTGAAAGGCAAACGCACGCTGCTGTACTTGTGCTCGCCGTGCCGGGAAGCATTGTTTCAAGTGCCAAAACTTATTAAATCATACGATAGTCTACGTGAGGAACTTAATGAAATGAAAATGCAGTTATCAGAATCCTTGAAAGTGCCTGTTCGTGCATCAACTTCAGCCGTGGAATCGGTTGTAACCGCTCCAGTGGCAATTACATCTGGCGACACTAATGCACTGCTTGAGGAAATTGTAGAACGCGAACGTAGGGCCAATAACGTTATACTTGTGGGCGTCAAAGAGAGTGACTCTGGCATAGGCACGGACCGTAAATCGCATGACGAATCTATAGTCAAGCAAATCCTATGTGATATGAACGGTGGTAGTGAATACTCCAAGAAGATTATTACGGTGCAGCGTCTTGGCCGTCGTGATTCTGATCACAAGAAACCCAGGCCTGTAAAGGTGGTGTTCAGGAGCCGAGAGGATGCTGTTAGGATTCTCAAAAACAAGAGTAAGGCCAGCAAGGAGGTAAGAGTTTATGATGATAAGACACCCTTACAACGCGAGCAACTAAACAAGTTACGTGACACCCTCAAAACTAGAACTGAAAAGGGAGAGACTGACTTGACAATTAAGTACATTAAAGGCAGCCCTAAAATTGTTCATCAAAAAAACTAATTAACTCCAACAGAAACCCATACACTGACCTTACATTTAGTTATACCAATTTAAGTTCACTGCATGCAAAGTTTGACCTGCTTCTTCTGTACATAAACACAAACAAACCATGTATAGTCATTTTAACTGAAACCTGGCTGAACTCCTCAGATCGTAGTGGTACATACAACATTGCGGGCTATACACTTTACAGACTTGACCGTAAGCATAAGAAAAGGAAAATTGATGGCAAAACTCGAGGAGGAGGTGTGGCCATGTATATAAGAGATAGTGTAAATGGTATTCCGATTGTAGCTAGAATAAATAACTCATACATGTGTGATGATGTCGAAGCACTCTATATCGATATACAATTGGGCACCCATCACTTCCTTGTGGTGGGTGTGTACCGTTCAGAAAATGGAGATGAACTGATGTGGAGACCTCATGACCTGAACTTGCTTAGCAATATAATAGCCGCTTCTAAATACAATACGGTAATAGTTGCAGGGGACTTTAACTATCCCACTCTTACTTGGCCAAGCCTAACTGACATTAAACAAACGGGCCCAGCTGAACTATTTGTTAATATGTTTCTTGACAGCAATCTGTATCAACTGGTGGATAGCCCTACTCGATTTAGGGAGGGTCATGCCCCGTCACTTCTTGATTTGATTATGGTAAATGAACAGAACCTAATTAAAGACATTAAGCATAAGGCACCTATAGGTAAAAGTGATCACTGTGTATTGGAATTTGGAGTGCAATGCCAATTGCAAAAAACAATTACAAGGCCTAAAGTCAAGAGATTTTATCAATTAATTAACTACATAGACTATAGCAACGAACTTTCTAAATATATGGAAAAGTTGGACCCCTCATCAGACACTGAGGACTTATGGCAGGGTATCCTACATGCAATTAACTGTACAACTGACAAATTTGCACCTGAGAAAACAGTTTCAAATAAGAAACCTAACAGACCATGGGTAAACAGGGACGTACTAAAATTAGTTTCAGAAAAGAAACTACTATGGGATAAATACAGAAAATCTGGAACAACAGTAGACTATAAACAGTTTAGGGAAATAAGTAATAAAAGTGTAGCACTAACTAGAAAATTGAGAAACCTGTATGAATCGAAAATATTGGAAGAGGGGAATAAAGCATTCTACTCGCATATACGCCGCTGTATTTCATCCAAGGTGAGCATTCCACCTGCCGTAAGAAATGGAAATGGTGACCTTGTTACAGACCCTGGTGATGTTGCCAATGCCTTTGCTGAGGAATTTGAGAAGGCCTATTCCAGGGAACCAGCACTACATGTTCAATGTAGCGACGCGAGGGTGGATAGTGGCTTGGGCGACATCATATTTACAGAAGACGACGTAAACAAGGCTCTCACCAAACTAAATGTCCAGTCGTCCCCAGGACCAGATCTAATTCCTAACTGCATTCTTAAGAATTGTGCTTCAACTCTAGTCACCCCCCTTACTTCACTTATGAACAAGTCACTAGAAAGTGGTTACTTACCTCAGGACTGGAAACATGCTGTGGTGACTCCTATCTATAAAAAGGGTGACAAGACTGAACCTGGTAATTTTCGACCAATTAGCCTAACTTCTACCTTTGTGAAGGTAATGGAGAAAATTATTAGCATAAAACTAACACAATACCTTAACAAGGAATGCATAATATCTTCTAATCAACATGGGTTTATGCAAAAGAGATCAACTATCACGAAACCCTGCTAACCTGCCTGCACTCATGGACAAATGACGTAGACAAGAAGATACCAGTTGACATTATTTACCTTGATTTTGAGCGAGCTTTTGACAAAGTTCCTCATAAACGTCTGCTCATGAAATTAAATCAATTTGGAATTCGTGGAAAGTTGCTAAAATGGATAGAAATGTACCTATCAAACAGATCTTTTCAGGTACGAGTAGGAAACACCTTATCCGAAAGGAAACTAGTTCTGAGTGGAGTTCCTCAAGGATCTGTTCTCTCGGCTCATCTATTCAACATATATGTGACTGATTTGATTGGGTGTCTTAAGTCTGAGTCATCGTTCTTCGCCGACGACGGAAAATTCTTTGCTAACCCTCTAATACACTCTGGTCAGTTGCAGGATGATCTAAACCGCATTCAGGAATGGACTAGAGATTGGATAATTCAGTTGAATAAGTCTAAGTGCAGTGTTCTTCACCTTGGGAGAGCCAACCCTGAAATTGCATACACCTTGGATGGTACACCTATTAACTCGGTCAATGTTCAAAAGGACTTGGGGGTTCTAATTACCGCTAATTTGAAATGGGAGGAACACATTGTTGGAATTGTAAAGAAGGCCAACTCTTTTATCTATATCATAAGAAAAGCATTCCAGTCGATGACCGAAGATGTTTTCCTGAAAATTTATAAAACCTACATACGGCCACTGCTGGAGTATGGGTTTCAAATTTGGAGCCCATACTTCCGCAAGGATATTGACCTGTTGGAAAGCGTGCAAAGGAGAGCCACAAAGATACCAGCAAGCCTGCGCCGTAAAGAGTACCCCTTGCGATTACAAGTGTTACGCCTTACCACCCTGGAAGAGAGACGCCTTCGAGGTGACCTTATTGAGACTTACAAGATCATTTCCCGTAGGTATAACTTACCAGACATCCACAACATTTATACATTGAGAGTGCCTGTAAAGTCATCCCGAGGACATAGCCTAAGAATAGTTCGCTCACCATCAAATACGAATACTGCACAGCACTTCCTTGGCAACCGGGTAGTTCACAACTGGAACAGACTGCCCGATGACATTGTAACAGCAGCCTCATTGAACGGGTTCAAGAATAAACTAGACCACTGGTTACGGACTAATAAACTGTGTAATTTAAGAAACAATTAAGTGTAGTGACTTTTCCAACACTGTGATATAGACACATCAGCTAGTAGCTGCTCGTCTATTAATCAATAATAATAATAATAATAAATTACCTAAAATATCTCTGGGCACGCTGTGTCGCAACTTGTTGATATCCCTAAACATGTACCGCAGCTGTATGTAGGTCTGGATAGACACCACCACGATACCTACTCCCATGTGCAGTGTGAATGTTGTGAAGTTTATGTTCTGAAACAACAACACAATTCAATTCACAACGAATAAATAGGTAAAAAAAAAAAATGTTTCCCTTATAAATTAAAAAAAAAAGAAATATTTAGGTTTGTCAAAATTTTTGTGACTCTACTGGGGGTTCGGAAATGCTACAGACTGAGAAGAACATCCCAAGAAACTCAGTCCGAGGAAAGGAGGTCGAAAATATCTTAATCTGGTTTGAGAAAAGATAGTACGGCTGCTTTGTTGCTCGACTTGGCGGGAGCTTTGCTATGTTTCAGATATTTAGGTAGAGACAGCTAGCTCAGCATTCAGCATAGTTCATAGCGTGGTGCAGAGGGAAACGCTGTGTGTGTGTGTGTGGGTGTCACATAATTTGTTTGCCTTCGACTTTCCGGATTCACTTTGAGAATCCGTAGATATTTTTTTTTATTTTTTTATTTTTTGGTGTCAATAGAATTACAGTTAGGTACGTTAACATAAAATCTATAGGTGTACATAATATAATAGGTATGTACATATAATAAAATTGTAGATAGAGGGTCGAGAGTCTGTACATGAAATATATTTTGAAAATTTCAATTGTAGGGCGTTTTCTAATCGATTTTTTACTTCAGTAACATTTTCTGCTTCAGTAAAGCAGAAAATGTAACTTATAATTTTAATGTCTGTCTGTCTGTCTATCTGTCTGTATGCATACATGGGACAATCTGAGCTTGTGATCCGAGGAAGGTTCTAAGATACTTTTAATCCCGATATCTTGCGCAGTTCCTACAGGAGAGGGGATGAAAGATGAAATGGTTTATCAGCTGTAATTTCTCACCACGTGGTCCGATTTCAAATATTTTTTGATGTAAGAAAGGGAGTACTTTAAGCATTGTTCCACATGTTTCAATGTTGAGGGTTTTGTAGTTCAGAAATTAGTTATCTCAACTTTCGCCAAAACTAGAATTCAAGTGTTTGATTGTGATTGTAAATATAAACTGGTGTGTTGGCTGAATACTAATCTTTAAGCTCTTTTATGATTGAGCAAACAAGGCAGTTTTATACGCTCTCTTCTTTCATACACCTTATGTATGTAAACGAAGTTGCGAGGGTCAGATAGTAAGAAAATATGTATGGATTTATGTATGAGGCGTCGGTCATTGCACTGCCTGCCGTATTGCTTGTAAATGAGGCCAATGGTTGCATACTAATGCCTGCATAATGCATCACCGCTTTCCTTTTGGCGTCGCTATTGACAAAGCTGACATGACACCAAGCAATTCGACTTCGATTATGGCGCCTATTTTGCAAAGGGGTTGTGGTAGGTACGGCCACAGATTATATAAGGTACGGCTATTGCCATCCCAGTTCCTCCAGGAAGTCTAGCAGACTTTTCACGTTGCCGACGATTTCCTGGAGCGACCTCGGTGTGCTAAGTGCCTGTCAGGGGGGTTAAATAGGGGTCCTGGGATATCCTTCCGAGGGGTTACCCGGGGCTCCCAATCGTAGGCTGTTAGGCAGGATACGTGAGGTTTTAAGTCGGTAAGAGTCAGAAAAAGCATCCACGAGGGTTTTCCCACACGTAAAAAAAGGGTATTCAATAGAGTGCAAACTCACCGCTTTAACTATAGATGGGTGAGTGGCTATGATGACATTGGGAGGGTCTCCCACTGGGGTGGCTGCTCCCCCCACGTTGCTGAAGATCACCATCGACATCAGTACCGGCACCGGGTTTAGCTGAGTCACCTCACATAACCTGTAAGAAATACATGATTATAATTGACCTGAGATCACAATCTGCTTTTTTTTATATTTTCTAGACATAAGCAATAAATAATTTGTTGCTCATGTCTAGAAAATATAAGACAATAGCACTGTGTGTGTGTGGTCGTTGGATGGCTGACCATTTTGTTACAATTCCATTTGCGAGCGACTCCATGTTAAGCCATAAGACCCGATTGCTAGTAACAAGGCTGGAAAAAATTCAAAAGCAGAGAACAATTTCCAGCTTACCTGATAGTAACGGGAGTCATGAGAAGCACGGTGGTGACATTGTCCAGGAACGTGGAGAACACCGCCGTGAAGAAACACAAGCAGTTGATTAGAGGCCACGTTCTGCCTCCGGTCACCTGAAACATTTACAAATCTTCTATCTATAGCAGAGGCATAGTAAGAATATGCCCACATCACAACTTTTTTTTTTCACAACTGTCTGAAAGGGATAGGTGCAAGTTGTCCCTTTTGAGCGAAGTACCTAAATTGCACGATGCCTATGAAGCAAATTGCCTAAAGTGACGACCTACTGTCGAAAATTTTCAAATCGTTCATTAGGCTTTCAAGTTGGCATAAAGTCTGTCATCTTACTGACAACCAACGCGACGGCTTAACGTGTCTCCAGAACACGGAAACGCTCGGAAATAAATGTCACAAAGTGGTCAAAAGGACCACGGACCAGCCATAGCTTAAATTGCTTACTGCAGCCAGCAGGGCCACAAGATCTTCTATTTCAAAAGAAAACGCAATAAACTACGTACCTCAAAAGCCAGCACAGCCAAATAATCAAACAGCCCAGTTTCAGCCAACACAGCTACCAGCAACATCATGCTGAACAGCAGTAGTAAAGTTTCCACATCTAACCACGAGACTATTTCTGGTAGCGTGGGTCGGACACCGCTGAGGGCGAGGACTGCTATTGCGAGGGATGAGGATAGGAGCGCTGCTATTGTGCGGTTTACTATCTGGAAGAATAAATGGTTTTTGGGAGTCATATTTTTTGGACAGAAACAGTATTTTTGTGAATCCTTATACTTACTAATATTATCTCACCTAACCTCCTAATATAATAAACAAGCTGACCCGCGCAACTTCGTTTGCGTCACATAAGAGAGAGTGACCAAATAAAAGGGCATAAAAAAGCACGCTGAAACGGGATAAGAGTCCTATGTCCGTCTCCTGGTTATAAGCTACCTCCCCACCAATTTTCAGCCAATTTGGTACGGCCGTTCTTGAGTTATAAATAGTGTAACTAACACGACTTTCTTTTATATACAGATATTCGGATGTTTGTTACTAACCAAGCCCCGCTCTAACTGCTGAACGGATCTAACTGAAATTTGTTACAGGGATAGATCCACAGATATCAGAAAAGTGTTTTCTGATTTCTGTGGATAGATCATAGTCTGGAAAAGTATGTAGGCTACTATTTATTCCTGGAATAAGTTCCCTTGGGATGCGGGAACAGGAACAAAATTGCAGTAAAACTTGTATTCAGTGAGATCCCTTTAATAACCTAGCCAGCTGATAACCTTCAAGAATATTATATTTAAAAAAATCCACATCGAAATTTGTCCATCCGTTAAACAGATACGAAAACCACATAAGTTTAACTTATAAAGCGCGTTCTTTTTGTTGGAGGTTCAAAAATAAAGTATTTTATCTTATCACATAGTTGCCTTTTTGTTTACGTGTGGAAATCCTCGTGGATGTTATGTCAGACTGCTACTGACTAAGCCCCCATGGTGCCCTCCCACTACCAACGACCGGAAGTCCCAGATAAGCCCTCAGAAAGATGTCCCAGGGTTCTCGGCTGTCTTTGGCTATAACTGCAACCTTACCTTAAAATTCGGGTAATAACCCATGTCTTTAGAGGTTGTTTCGGGTGTTCCGCTTCTAAAACTTCTTACCTCAAATATAATCAGAGCATATAACCCGGTGAGAAGTACCGCAGCGTATAAGATGCCATCTTTTGGGTCCAAAGGGTCCATTTGATAGCTGATCGTGATTGGCACATGATTGACAGTTGTTGTCACCATTTTGAGGTTTACCACCGTACCTGCGGATAACATGACAACCTTTATCTATACACATAATAAAACTGTTGAGGGTCGAGAGTCTGTACATGGAAGATATTTTGAAAATTTTAATTGTAGGCGTTCTCTGAACGGTACTGAAGCCGAAAATGTAATTAACTTTTTTCATGTCTGTCTGGTCCCGAATAAGTATCACGCCGAAATTACTTAACCGATTTAAATGAAACTTAATGGAATCTGAGTTTATAATCCGAGGAAAGTTCTAGGATACTTTTGATTCCGATATTTTACGTGGTTCCTTTGGGAGAGGGGATAAAAGACAAAATGGTTTTTTGTTGTAACTTCTTGATGCATGATACAATTTTAAAAAAATTAAGTGTCTTATAGGGTGTACTATAAGGGTTGTTTCACACAAGTTTTAATGATGACAGTTTACAAAACTGTCATCATTAAAAGAATCAAATTCAGGAACTAGAGACATCTCAACTTTCGCAATACCATGCATTCAAGGGTTTTTTTGAATGTGAGGTTAAATTTAAACAGGGCAGTTTAGGACGCTCCTTAATGAATCTATTGAATAAATACCTATCCTTTCATACACCTTGCGTGACGTAAACGAAGTTGCGAGGGTCAGCTTGTTTTCATTATATTTGCGTTAAATCCGAGTTACAAGGCTGGCTGCAATAACTTTTGCATAAATACATATGTGTAGTCACGCCTTTATCCAGACAAAGAGGAATTTAACGCCTATTTAATGAGATAAATTTTGTCCCAGGTTGACCACCTCCGTGTTGATTTGGACAGGTACAGGTATGGTTACTGTCCGATGTTTTTTTTTTATGCTGCCCATAAGGCCTTTAACTTAGCTTAACGACTGTCATATGCCAAACGGTATCACGGAAGCGCTCGTAAATGAAAATCACAGAGGTCACCCATCCTAGGATAAGCCTTAGCGTAAGATGCTATAAGCACGCAGGGATAGTTTTCAGAACACTGAGCGTTCTACTCTTACCATTTCTTCCAATTTGACTCCATTTAGTAACTTCATCATCACCAGCTGTGCCGTTATTGGTGAAATTCTTATAGTTCCTCGCACTATTTTGGATAATCGGTGAATTGTCTTCTAATACCAAAGTATTAGTTTCTGTGGAGCTCAGTGAAAAATCTAGCGTGTCATCTGGTTGAAGGTGGATGTCCCATCTTTCAGAATTCTGTGAAAAGAAGCATATCATTGTCAATTAAATACTAAAAAACGGTTGCCAGTAAAGCCTTGATGACATGGAGCGAGTTTGCAAGCTGCTTGTTCGATTTTGAAGCTATTGTAAAAAAGCATAATCCCTACTAATATTGTAAATGCGAAAGTAACTCGGTCTGTCTGTGTGTCTGTCTGTCTGTTACGTTTTCACGCTTATATGGCTGTAGCGATTGAGATGAAATTTGGTATAGGGGTAGTTCGAAGCCCTGGGAAGGACCTAGGCTACTTTTTAACCGACTGGACAAAAGGAGGGTTATGATTTTACGCGATAACAACTTCTACGCGGTCGAAGCCGCGGGAAACAGCTAGTAGGTAATATAATAATCATTTATTCTCAGAATTTCTACAATACATGTGTATCAGTAACAATTATCTCAAAAATAATATTAGTGTTATACTGTGTAAGTAATAATAGTGTTAGTTTAAGCTAAAAACTAAGCGAGCTGAATCAATATCACCTCGTGTTGGGTTGTATCCACCGCCCCAGCAGCGAAGAGTCTCACCGGTCAGCCAGCGTTCTTACAATGTTATTGGGACTGCCTCCAGTGTGAAAGAGAAGCGCATCTCTTGCGCATAATCGTTTGAAGCTGTCGACGTTCGTTTCGGCCAACATTAATGACATTATTACAAGCTGCTGGCGAACTCGCACTTACTATGGCAGTCGTTAAGTCGAGTTAACAGTAGAGGCGGATTGAAAAAGAAAATCGGTTGTCTGTAAAGTCGGTTTACTGACGAAAGTTGAACGTGACAAGTCAGCCTTAAATGGAACGCCTCAGAGCGAGGTAACGCCGCATACGTCATGATTTTTCGTGCGTGCAGCCTGCTCCATCGAATTATAAGACGTTGTTATGTCAAAAAATCAATAGCGGTTAGTGACAACTTGTGCCTGTCCATTCAAACACTTCATTTTTCTTATAGATGTGTGCGAATAGAATACCTTTGTCTGTCCTGGGACATACTTCCGAGGGCTTACCCGAGGTTCCCAACCGTAGGCTGTTGGGCGTTACGTGAGGTTTTTTAGTCGGTAGGAGTCCGGCATAGCATCCATGAAGCATTCTCCCTCACGTTAAAAAAAAGCCTTTGTCTCTAAATCTTCGGGGATAAAGACATTATTATGTAGATACCTATGTATGTTTATGTTTGAAATAAACTGTAAATATTTAAAACCTAATTGCGATGTGTATTTAATACGCACATCAAGAAGTTTTATTGTTGTAATCACAGATGTAGTGATGCACCTGTATGTACTAAAGGTTGGTTTATTTACAAATTTTGTAAACTACGTGTTGTAGAAGTTGATCAACAAACATATTGAAGTACTGCTCATTCGCTCTAACTTTGCAGCTCGGCTCCATACTAAAGTCGAATTTTTAATTAGACGAAGTAAATTGACAGCAACTAATGTCACTTCTTCATACAATGTTGCGTATTTTCTATGACGAAGTGACATTAGCTACTGTCAATTTACTTCGTCTAATTAACAATTCGGGTATACGCGTCTACGCCTGCGGCAAACTTAGAGCGAACGGGTAGTAAGTAGTTGTTTTATACTAAGCTATGAACTAGGTTCGTAAGATCTCGGTATGGCTTCAATGCATCCTCCTGAACTACAGTAATTAGGGTTCCGCCAGAAGGGCAAACAGTAAAAACGCCACCTCACTGAGTCCCTGCTGTCTGTCTATCTGTCTGTCTGTCACGCTACATTACTGAGTCATTAATGTCAGTCTGTCTATTTATTACCAGGCTGTATCTCATGAACGTTGATAGCTAGAGAGTTGAAATTTTCACAGATAATGTGTTTTTGATGCCGCTATAACAACGAATAGTAATAACAGGAAAAAAAATTAAGGCGGTTTCCATACAACAAGAAATGTGATATTTTGCAGTTGAAATTTTCACAGATAATGTGTTTTTGATGCCGCTATAACAACGAATAGTAATAACAGGAAAAAAAATTAAGGCGGTTTCCATACAACAAGAAATGTGATATTTTGCAGTTGTTTACGGTAGCTTCCGTGCGTGAGTACGACTCACGCTTGGCCCTCTTTTCTGACCAGTCTATCTGTCACAGACTGGAAACAGACAGGCGAGCAGACATGCAAGCAGACGGACAGCGGTGTCTCGGAAATAGGAACTCGTTTTAACCCATTGAGCACGGTACCTATTTAAAATGGCATTTATATTTTACTAGTTGTACCCCGCGGCATCGGCCGCGTAGAATTCGTTATCGCGTAAAATCATTACCCTCTTTTTGCGTAGTCGGTTAAAAAAATGCCTAAGTCCTTTACAGGGACTCAAACTATCTCTATACTATACGAAATTTTATCTAAATCGTTTCAGCGATTTAGGCGTGAACGCTTACAGACAGAGATACTTTCGTATCTATAATATTAGTAGTGATGTACACATACCTGTTCAAATTCCATTTCAGGAGTATATTCCAAAGTCCTATGAAGCCATAACTGTAAATTGTTTGTGCTGTTGACATCCGCAGTTTGGATGAAAGGCCCTTTAAGTGTGATCAACACCTTAACCCTCTTGTTGCTGGCAGGGAGCTCGTATACTGTCAAAAAATAATAGTTTATTCAATTTATAAAAGCAAGGTTTTCAAAAAGTAGCCTAAGGGTAGCACCTCGAGTTGCAGACGTCCATAACAGAATACAACTTTGTACATAGGCTACGGTGGCCATTTTTGATCATGCCCGTATGCTTTTCTGGCGCCTTAGTTGTATAAAATACACATCCACAACATAAAGATTAAGAAGTCCAAGTCGAATCATAATAATTTTGCCTTTTCTGGCGCCTTAGTTGTATAAAAATAGACATCCACAACATAAAGATTAAGAAGTCCAAGTCGAGTCATAATTTTGGCTTTTTAAAAATCTATAGGACTTTGAACCCTTTTACAATCAAGCCTTATTTGATGCGATGCCTACGGTCACCTTCTATCGTCACACCGCTCGCCACAGACAGGGTTTCTTCCGCAGACGCTTATTAGGTATCAGGCGTGATCTCCCAGCCTCATAATTCCCAAATGCCTCCAGTAAGGGGTTTTCCCATCGTCTCCAGAACCGTGCGATTCTAAAGATTATTTCTTAGTCGAACCATTGATATTTAGAACTGCCAGTCCACGTGTCTCCCTCCGGCTACAAACCCCTGGGATCAAAGGTAGGTACAAGTGTTGGAATTCAACAAAATTTGTGTGTTCCACATTGAACTGGTAGGTTTTGAAGCGCTCGTGGCCCCGCGTATTCAGTGTTCTGCTGTTAAGTATATAGTAAGCAACATTTACTATGATCAGTCATGGATGGGTGACCGCCACGTGACCACTTTGTTACATTTATTTCCGAGTGTTTCCGTGCTTCGGAAGGCACATTAAGCCGTTGGTCCGGGTTTTCAGTAATATGACTGTCGTTATGCTAAGTTCTCGTTCCCGAACAACGCGTGCCGGGCAGAGATGCCTCTCATACACAGTGGAGAGAATCTTGGCCAGAAATGAGCGTTTCAAAATATCGGTCCTCTATCGAACTATAAAAACATGGAACGACCTGCTGCCCGCACACATGTTTCCCTTATCTTACAATCCCGGGTTCTTCAAGAGGAGCGTGAAGAGGCACATCACAGGACCGCTGACTTGTCGACCACTGTCGAAAGTCTTACGGACTGTGAGACTGGCCCCCAACCGCTAGATGCGCCACGGCTTCATCAGGCTGGTGGCGACGTCAATTTGGCGAATATAAAAAAGAAATGGGCGGCTTGAAAACATTCAAATGTGGGTCGTCACAACCTGCATTCGGGTCGACAGCACGTATGTAGCTCTTCTGGTGGTGCAAACGTCCATAGGCTACGGCAACCAACCATCAGGTGGGCCGTAGGCATGTCTGCCACCTCAGTAGTGTAAAACAAAAGTAATGGCTTCTTCATCTCTCTAAGCTCCAACCCAAAGTCTCCAGACTTACCTTTAACATCTTTAGTGATGGCAGTATGCAGCACCACATCGGTGCTCTCCATGTTGAGGAGTAGTGACACCGTCAGCAGTAGCCAGCAGGCGACCAGGGCAAGCAGTTTTATGTAACGGAATATCTTGTTGACCTGCTGAGGAAATGTAAGGGAAAGTTAATTCTGTTGTGGTATACCGATGTATTGACCTCTAGGGTAACTTCTCGGAAAGATGTCCCAATCCTATCGTCTGTGGCAGCCTGAAACTGGCTGGAAATAAAACCGGTGTAGTACATCGCAGGATGACCTACATGACCTAGATTAAAATGATTTTATCTCGTAACTTTTGTAACCTAGTTGTATATCTATATATATAAAAATCAATGCCACTTTTCGTTGTAATTTTATAACTCAAGAACCAGCTCACCTATCCAAACCAAATTTTAAGGTTTTATTCGGACTATTTAGTAGATGGTTTATGTGAAGTTTGTTCAAAATCGGTCGAGCGGTTCTTCATTTATCACGCAAACGAAGTTGCGCGGGTCAGCTAGTCATTCATATATCACTAGAATCGTTAAAAAACAAGCAAAAACAATTTCGGCCTTAAATCGTTGTGTTTTTTATTGTTTTTTAAATAAATAATCGAAATCAGAATATGTGACTTTTTGAAAAATTTTTGCATAACTTTTTTTTATTAAAAAACTTACATCGAAAATGGATTTTTTTTTGTATACTTTATACAAACAGACTTGAATACTCATTTAAAAATATTCAAATCCACACCTGTTTTCAATTTTGTTATCACAAAGCCTCATAAAAAAAGGTTCGGCACGGCACGTTCCCATGCGGCGTCGACCGCACCGAGAAATTAATACTTTTAAAACCCTTAATAGGGCGTACACTGATATACTTTTTCCTTTATTATGTACTACAAATCTGTCCTGCTCTTTCTTATCAACACTTCGTGCAAGTTTGAGCAAGATAGGCACAGTAGTTATTATACTGCACACGAATTAAGACGCGACGGAAAGCGGCAAAAACGCGAAACCCAAATTGGGCTTTACACAGTATACGAGGCCGCACTTGCGGTTATCGCGGCGGTTTCTAACCTCAAAATGTCAAAAGATTGACTTGATTTCATTGATTTTGACAGTTTGATGACATTTTGAGGTAAGAAACCGCCGCGGAAAAACGCAAATGCGGCCTCGCACTTAACCCAACTTGCGGCACCTCCTGGCGGCACTTTGCAAAGAGTTGTATTTTTAAGTTTAAAAGAAAAAGAAGTGCATAAAGCTATTTTTTTATCTGTTGAATTTTTTGTTTATGTAATAATCGTGTCTATCAATAGCAAAGCGCAGGGCCATTAGAGTGTAGCGCCTCTGGTGTTGCGACGTACGTTAGTGCTATAAAAAAAGAAAAAGATAAACTGAAATATAGATAACTAACTGACCCGACAGACGTTGTCCTGCCATAACTATGAATATGGAAATCGGTATTCTGAGTTCTGTCCCGGTCCCATGTTCCCATTCCTGGTTTCCTGATCCCTGTTCCCGATTTCGGGGTAATTTCCCAGTCGGTCTTTCTTTTCCCTGTTCCCATTTTGGTGCTTCGAGTTCCAAGGCCCGATCCAAAACGCATTAGAAACCATTTTTTTGGACAGTTCGAGCCAGATACAGTTATAGCAAATGTTCTAATGTTCCACGCATCTTTGTTAAGTTTTTTTCCACAAGAACCATGTCCTGACAAAACAAACACAACAAAAAAAGAATTGGCGATATCGGTCCAGCCCTTAGAGTAAAACTACTTGTAACTCTATGGTCCAGCCGTTCACGCGTGATGTCGTGACCAAGGAAACAGGGATTCATTTTTGTATAATAGAGACGAAGAAGATGTAGAAGCGCTTGAAGCTGTAGGAAGCAATTTGAACGTTACGTTAAGATGAGAGAAACTCAGTTTACATTACCCACTTGTTTCTTTTTCGTCGATTTTGAGTTGTTTTCTTCATCTTGATGCGTTGGCACTATTAACCTGTAAATGATGAAAAAAAAAACACTTTACCAGGGCTGTATTATACAAAGTTCTTGAACTAAATCTATCCCTATCTTTTTGATATCGAACAACGTGTGCCGGGCAGAAGTGTCGCTCTCAGACAGTTGGAGAGAATCCCGCCAAATTCGAGCGATTCTAAAGATCGTTTCTCTGCTGCGACATAGCCATCTGTACTTGGAACTTAATCGCCAACTAGATGGCTCAATGAATGTACAACTGATACTTAGAGGCGCTTCTAGTCATGGACATTCTCTCGTTGGAGACCATAGTGCGAGAAATAGTGTACAGTTTGTTTTTTTTTTTTAACGTGAGGGAAAATCCTCAAAGGATGCTATGCCGGACTCTTACCGACTAAAAAACCTCACGTAACGTCCAACAGCCTGTGGTTGGGAGCCTCGGGTAAGCCCTCGGAAGGATGTCCCGGGACTCCCAACAGACCTACGGCCGCCGCTGCGGCCTCGCCCAGGGGGTGTTTCGGGTGCTATCCCGCGTCTTTGGGGGGTTTCGGATGTGATCCCGCTTCTAAGGGGGGGCGTGCCTGGGTTGCTCACGTCACGCTGCCGTCATGGGCCTGCTTCTGTAAGGACGGTGAGCGACCCTCTCACCGTCCTCAGACCCCCGGTCATGGAGGACGATAGTCCTCGGCGAAGACACGTCAGCGGCGCCCAGGCCGCCGACTGCGAAACTCGGGTGGGAGAGCTCTCTCCCGCACCCGCCCCGCCGCCTCCTTCACGAGCATGACCTGTTCGCAGAAAGAGGAGGCGCAGTCCCACTTACTCCCGCTGGAGAGCATGGCTCGCACAATGGTCTCGAGCGGGAGAGTGTCCACGTCCAGACCCACTACGAAAAAAAGTGTACAGTAAACAGTAACCAGTAATTAATTATTAAGAAAACAAAAAACCCGACTGCAAAGTAAAAATACAACTGAAAAGGTAAAAACGTTTTGTCGCCAAAAATCCGCCATTTTGATTTTCTAGTAATTTTTTCATACCTGGTGTCACTCAGACAATCACTACGAATCAACTGACACCTCGCATGTCAAAATCCGTCAAGCCGTTCAGGTTGTAGGGTGTGACAAAGAAATAGACATACATACATACATAGTCTCGGAAAACATTGCCCTCGGCTTCGGCAGTCGGATAAAAAGCGGGACGAGGTTGGGAGTACCTACGTAAGAAGCGGTCCAAAAAGGAGGCGAATAATGGCTCTTCCAATTCAGTTCTGTCGTTAATGCAAAGGCGCTATTGGCTTGTTTTCGCCCAAGACTGACGGCTTTCTAGAAGAAGACATGAGAGTCTCGTCTTACTTTTCATGCCCCAAGAATCAGGATTACACCTGAAGCGATACCCAAAGAAAGAGGGTAACACGCGGTCCAGCCCCCAGAGAAGTGTGACAGCCCCGGATCTAGAGATTTTTTTAGGCGGGGCAAAATGTGAAAATGCCGCCCCCATGGACCCCCCCCCCTATTTTTTAGGTTCAAAGTTAGGAGTAGTATTAACGAAGGTGCAATTCTGCGTCTTGTACAGCAGACAGCTCTATGGTGGCGTAATCCGCGTAATGAACCACCTCACCTTATTCAGAGCTCCTATTTTCCGTGAGAGATCGCGGTGGACGTCTAGGCCGAGAATGTCTAGAATTCTAGATAGTCCTTCAGTAGTAATATTATCGCATTTTGAAGAGAGGGATTTTTTGGATACGTATGGAAATCCATCATGGATGCTATGCCGAACTCTTACCGACTGAAAGCACACAAATCCTACCACTGCCTACGGTCTAAAGCCCCGGGTAAGCCCTCGGAAGTATATCCCAGGATTCACAACAGACTAGCTACCATTTAGACCTTACCTCTCTCCCGCATCTTTGGGGGTTGTTCAGGTGTTATCCCGCTTCTTGGGGCGTGTGGAAACGTTCGTGGCGTGTTGAAACGTTCACGTCACAATGTATTCTTGGGCCTGCTTCTGTTAAGAATAAGCAGGCCCCCGCCGTCCTCAAGCCCCCGGTCATGGAGACCGAGAATCTTGGGTGAAGACAAGTCTGCGGCGGTAGCGCCGCAGTTATCTCCAGTTTCCCGCTTCCTCCCCGATACCCCACGCCACGTCACTTACAAGCATGAACTGCCCGCAGAAAGTCGTCTCATGATAACATCATGGCCTCCATGATCTCCAGCGAGAGAATGTCCACGACCACACAGGACCTGGCGCTGTTGCGCTCACGCTGTACACTCTTCTAATGTGTGCACCGCTGTGTCCTAGCTGCGTTTGTCGCAGTGCTGTCACTCGGCTGTGGTTTCCTGGTATATTCGTCACACAGAAGCCCCCGTGCCCAGTAATCATCTTCGAAAACCAGTAGAAGAGGTTGCCGTTGCTCCTCTCCTTCTGAAGAGATGGTAGAGAAGAAAAGGGGATCTTTCAGCTGTATACGCACTTTCCTGTGTTTCCTGGCATTTAAATCTACCAGGTTTTCTAAATTAAATTGGGAAATGCGGTCAGGCCCGGTCGAGATCCGCCACGAGATGACGCTTCTTTTCTTTTTCGGCGGACCGCCCCCCTCTGAACGTTCAGAGGTTGTCTAGATCCTTTGCGCTCAGTAAGACTACATTGCAGTATGCCTAACTCGCGTTACGTCTAAATGTCATTTAGTTCGTCAGTAGTATTATCGCATTGTGAAAAGAGGGTAGAGGACGGAAAGGAAATCTTTCAGCTGTAAACGCACACGCCTTTAATTCCTGGCATTTGAACCTACCAGGTTTTCTAAATCCCATTGGTAAATGCGGCCAGACCCGGTCAAGATATGCTACGTGCTGCCGCTGCTTATTCTCCAGGTTGGGCGGCCAGATTAACTCTCCTGTAAAGTACTGTCATCTGCATAACAATGAATGCACCCACGGGGTAATGTACCGAAGAAATAGTTTAGGACAACACAGATCCCTGTGGTACTCTTGAATTAAACTGCAGAAAGCAGGGAAGCACAGAGGACTAGTAGATATACGTCACCCGTGCTGGTAACTGGCCATCCAGCGGCACAATTGAGTCGGGTCAGCGCCAAAGTGCCTTATCCTCAATTTAATTGTATGCAAAAATGGCCTAGCTTTTTTTTTCATTTTTAGGAGACAAAAATAAAATAATCAAAAGAAACTTTATAACGATACCCGTTGACGTATGTATGGTGCAACACGAGATATTTTAAGAACAACACAACAAATTTTCGAAAATCAGAATTTGAAAAACTGAGGCCGCCCCTGCGTTAGTTGCCTCCGCAAAATGCTGCATGTTGGTAAAGAAGTGATGCATGCATCTTGGAATTGCTTGCTTCCTTTCAAGCATCTGACATATATCTATAGTTAATTTCTGATATAATTTGAGCAAATACCATAATTATTTCTTGTAAAAAGAGTTGAATAACTTGGAGTGTTTATTATTAGGTAGGTAATCTACTATCGTCAAGGCTATTAACTGATGATTTGTGCATTTATCTGCATAGTTTTAATTTGCCGCCCTCTGATTTGCCGCCCCCCTGATTCTGCCGCCCGGGGCATGGGCCCCGGCTTGCCCCCCCCTAGATCCGGGGCTGAAGTGTGATAACACCTGAACCTCACAGAATAATAATATTTGTGGACAATCTCACACAACATCATCTAGCCCAAATCAAAATAATATAAGCTTGTACTATTATGCAGTCGGCGGCTTGGGCGCCGCCGACGTGTCTTCGCCGAGGACTATCGGCCTCCATGACCGGGGGCCTGAGGACGGTGAGAGGGCGGCTCACCGTCCTTACAGAAGCAGGCCCATGACGGCAGCGTACTATTATCTAGACGACTGATAGACACACTTATATATTTCTAAAGACATACAAACATAACAATAAATATATATACATAGAATAGAACACACCCAAACTCCGCAACAAAGATTTGTGGATAACACAAATATTTGGACCGACCCAGGAATGAAACGCAGGACCTCCAGCGTAGCAGGCGAGGTTACACTACTGAGAAGCTGGATAACATCCGAATCCTCAGGCGAGTCCACCATGATAACTAAAGTCTGTCAGGAATAGAGGTGTGTGAAAGACTTCTATATAAACTGAGATAGACATGCCCTACGCACCGATTTTTGAAACCTATAAACTGAGCTAATTAGCAGCGTTGCTCGCACTGTAGTGAGTCAAAACTTCGAGAGTAGGTACTCGGCTTGCAATCGGAGTCCATACGCCTTCTCTTTTACTCTTGTTCTTTTCGTATACCTATTGCTATTTGTGGTGACAATTACGTAAATATTATTTACTAGCAGAGCCCGCAACTTCGTTTACGTCACATAAGGTGTATGAAAGGAAAGGTATTTCTTCATCAGAGTCATCAAACAGCGTCTGAAACTGCCCTGTTTGCTTAATCATAAAAGAGCTTAATGATTAAGACTATTTTTAAACAATTCGCCGAAGGCGTGGACTGAATTGTTTTAAAATAGACTTAATCATTAAGCTCTTTTATGATTAAGCCAACACGCCAGTTTAGGTTCATTCACATTCAAAGAAACCCCTACAATTAAAATTTTTAAAATATCTGATTCTTAAAAGTGTTGTAACTCTTTTATTTCTAAACCGATTTACATAAAACAAACGCTAAATGTTAACTGGAGCAAACCTCAACACAATAAAAAAAACCGAATTGCAATCGGTTGAGCGGTTACTGAGATTAGCGTGCACAACCGTACAGACAAACAGATATACAGACATACAGACATACAGACAAACAGACAAAAATTCAAAAAATCATTGTTTTGGGTTCTATTGCGTTCACAAAGCCCCCCTATAATATTTTTTCTTATTTATCTTCCATGTACAGACAGCGACCTGTTACGATTTTATTATATGTATTGATAAGTGAGTGTAGTCCTAGCAACGTGTGTGTTTGAGGATTGCTTTTGAAATCTCGTTTGTTAGAGTACGGCGTGTCTACCTCAGTTTATATAGAAGGTTTATATAGAAGTCTTTGGGTGTGTGAGACAATATTATAAGACTGCCTCTGTGGCGCAGTCGGTATAGATGTCGCAGGCATTTTGTAAGAATCCGCCGTTTACAAACGGCGTCGTCATTTTACAAACGCTCGCTGTTATGTAATATGCCGAAGGCAAAATGTATAATGCCGTGTCATTATATATTATGCCTAAACATTTGATTTACGATTGAAACGCCGTATACATAATGCCGCGGCAAATTGAAGTATTTAGTTCTGTTTTTTACCACGCGTGTCGCTGTTGGCCAAAACAAACAAAATGGCGTCCAGTAGTGATTTTGTTGCGCAAAAAGTTATTGAAAAAAGTGCAAATACCAAGTGTTTAACAGATTTGTCACAAAATAATTGTGACTCTAAGGACATTTATTACGGTGAATTAAAAAAACTTTACGATCGTCAAGCAGAGACAATAAAAAAACCGTGGACAACTGAGAAGATTTTTGAGGTTATCCGGCATCTAAAAAATGCTAAGGTGTCCATAGAATCTGGTTGTGAAAAATAGTCTCAAATGTCATCTACCAAGCAGGACATACACAAGAATGAGCGGTTCGACAAATAGTTCGTTGTGATAGCTGCGCAATCCGACTTGGTTAGGTTAGGTTAGAAGGCTAATGCGGGAGCGGAGCGGAGCGTAGCTCCCGCATTAAGCCTTCGTGGTTATTTTTTTTTTTATAACCATGTAGTGGTAAGTCATTTTTCTGCGCTTCTTGGTCCTAGTACTACTATTTAAGTAGTGTTTTTTTTATTATTTTACCACCACATTGTTAAAAAAAAAAACCACGAAGGCTTAATGCGGGAGCTACGCACCGCTCCGCTCCCGCATTAGCCTTCTAACCTAACCTAACCAAGTCGGATTGCGCAGCTATCACAACAAACTATTTATCGAACCGCTCATTCTTGTGTATGTCCTGCTTGGTAGACGACATATTTGAGACTATTTTTGTGTCGTTTGTCCCCACTGGTGATAATGGGGATGTTTTTTTTTTTACCATTTGTCACCACTGGCAACATAGCATGTGTCAATCGTCATCACTGGTAACAGTCGGGAATATTTTCCCATTTATCAGCAGTGGCGACAAAGCCAGTGGCGATAACTGGGAATAGAGGGCTTTAAATAAAGTCTGATTTGTCCAAACTGTGTTTTCTTCATGGTCACCCTAAAACTATAGCCAACGTTGAAATTTTATCTAATTAACGAGTTGTCATTTTGCCTTCGGCATATTACATAACAGCGAGCGTTTGTAAAATGACGACGCCGTTTGTAAACGGCGGATTCATACAAAATGCCTGCGACATAGATACCGCCTGCCGCGTCGGAGGTCCTTGCTTCGAATCCTGGGTCGGTCCAATTAGGTAGGTATTTGTGTGACCCACAAATGTTTGTTTTGAAGTTTTCTATGTATATTATGTATGTATTTAGAAATATATAAGTACGTATATCAGTCGTCTAGATCCCATAGCACAAGCTTATATTAGCCTAATTTGGGCTAGATGATGTTGTGTGAGATTGTTCACATATACTTATTTGTTTATTTTATTATTGTTAAAAGGTCTGAATATTTACCGATTTGAAGCATCTTTTAAGATTTCCTTGGCATCATCTCTGTTCCCATCTCCTTCTTGTACGTCATCGTATACAGTTTTGTCTTCTTCGTTTGGCACGTCTGCAGAAGCAACATCTTCAATTTTGCCTGAGAATATTATGACAAAATTAGTTGTGTAGGTTTATATGTATAGAAGAATATGAATAAAGAGCTCTTTCGTAGTCATTAACGCTGTGTGTTGTTAAGAGCCTACCAGACGCCAAATTGTTAAAAGATGATAGAAGATATACATTTTAGCGTGCAAGAAAGAGAGAGATGCTATCATTTTTTGTGCGCTTTTAAGGATATAAATTAATTATAAAAAAAAACTTTAACCAATATTTAAAAAATGCTCTAGTGCAAATGAAGATTTTACTATTGTCTTTCTTATAAATATTATATATTATAAAAACAACTTATAACTTATGAGATCTAGCTTAAAATTTCACGATATCGAGGTATTTTCAACACAAAAATCTATCGAGGATTTTACCAGTAATCGTGTTTCGAGCCTGGAGCGTTTTTAGTTCATGAACTGAAGTTGTCTGTGTTCAAATTTCAATTCATCAGACCTCACGAGTCCTGAGATCTAGATCAAAGTAATTGCCTATTTGGCGTCAGATGGACTCTTGATGGTAAACGATCATTCTACAGCCAGGTTCTGAGATGGATGACTGCTTTGTGGTATAGAACAAAGTAGTATCTTTATTAGGAATTTCTTCCACAAAATGGTCGTCTTTCCGAAGACCAGCCATACCAAAATTTGCTTACTGCTGCAGTGATCGTTTATAGAAAGCTGGGTCATCGGGGTTACGAGCGCTTCTATAATTTTTTATTTAGTTATTAAGTTATGGTTTTTTTTAGTTGACAAGATAACTTTTAACAGGCTGCGTAGGGCAGACCGGGGCTGGTTGACTATAGGGGTAGGTAGACTAACTATCAATAACTCGGCCAAAGCAATGGCTTGGAGCCAACCGATGACACCTGAGACTCCGCTACCTCTCCCCGCTCAGTCACTGGCAGTGCGGTGTCGCGCACGCGCACCGTTTAAGTGAAGGATACTAAAGTTAAAAATTAACGTAAGTAAGGGGTCGTCCATTAATCACGTGAGGCTCGAAAGGGGGGGGGGAGGGGGTCTGACAAAAATCACGAAACATCACCAGGGGGGTGGGGGGTGTAGTGAGATATCACGTGTATTTATTTTAAACAGCAACTTTACTACCATGAATTTAAGATCACTGCAATTTCTGAACAACAAAACCTACAATATTAAAACTTGTATGGAATAATTCATAAAGCACTTAATTCCTTTCTTACATCAGAAATTAATTAAAATCGGAATAGGTACCTATGCGTTGATCATACAACACAAAAATAATTTTGTTTTTCATCGTTCTCCTTAAGGAACCGCGCAGAATATCGGCAGCAATCCGATCAATAATAATCCTAAATTATGTCAGTATTGTTTAAAATGGTACTATCTATAGTTTTGGCATGATACAGAAAGACATACAAAAAAAAACTATTTTAGCTTCTGAATCAGATGTAATGGAAGTTACATAGATATAATTTCCAGTAAAAAAAGATCTTGGAAAATAATTACCAAATATATTCGACGTACAGATTTTCGACTCTCAATAGCTTTATAATAAGTTAAATATGACTAGCCGATGCACGCAGCTATGACCCCGTCCACCGATGATCATTTGGGGGAAGGCCCCAATCCTTGTTCCGGAGATGCCTTCAGAGCCCACCCACTCACCGCTCTCTGCTTCCAGAGAAGCGCTCGAGAGCGGTGCGATGCGGGCGAGAACCCCGAAAGTGTTGGGAGCCCTCAGCCGGGACGGGCCGACGTGAATAATCTTTAGATATCCATGCCGGCTGTAGGATGAGGAGGGACACCGCGGGGTTTAGTGGGCAGGACGATCCTTTTTCGGGACCGGAAGCTGCCCCACATACCATCCCGGCTGCCCCCGAAGCTAGGATGATGGTGCCAAACCGCATTCCCACCGTAACAAAAAAAAACTCAGCTCAGTACACGTGGATACCGATAGTCGTGACCAAAAGCATAACGATCGCATGAAAATTCAACCTTTATTATTGTACTTTTCTTCATAACTTCGCTTCTATTTAGCCAACTGCGATCAAACCAACGTAAGATTTTAAGCTTGACAAACTGACACCTTCTTTATTAGCTCCAAAATAATAAATATTATATAGCAACACGACGGGAGTAAATGCAACGGGAAATATATTAAAATATTAATACCATATCTGGGTATTATGTGGCGCAAACGAAGTTGCGCGGATTAGCTAGTATTCGTATAGAAGTATGGATAGATTATAACAATAGAGACTTCTATGTATACAATTAAAAAAAAAAATTTAGTTAGATACTAAAAATACACGTGATTCGGCCCAGGGGGGGAGGGGTAATCTGAAACCTCACCAAATATCACCAAGGGGGAGGGGGGGTCCAAAAATGCCCAAAAAAAACCTCACGCGATTAATGGACGACCCCTAAGTAATTATTTTCATTGTAAGGTTTTTTGTAATAATGCCTATTTATTCATGGTTACTGATTGTCAAAGAATTTATAGTGGATGTTTGATTCATGTTCTTTCTTTTATGTATGATGTTAATTGATTTCTTAGCAGTTTTGTGGGTATGTCATGAGATTGAAAATAAAAAAAATGTGGTTCGGGGCTAGTAGACTAATGTATAACGGGGCTGGATGACCAATAATCGTACATAAAAAAAGAACATGAATCAAACATCCATTATGATTTTTTTGAAAATAAGAGTAACCATAAATATATAGGCATTATTCCAAAAACATTACGATGAAAATAATTACTTACATACGTTATTTTTCATCTTTAAATTCCTTCACTCAAACGATGTGCGCGCGCGACGCCGCTCTCTCGGTGATTTATTGTATGTGTGTTTTATTTTCAATAAAAAATAATAAAAATAATAACTGTTTATGTATGTTGCCTTTTATCCTATTTCCTCGTAGATTTTGCCTTTACAAGTACATAGGTCAACTAACCCCAGGCGAATAGTCAACCTACCCCAAGCATGGGGCAGGTTGACCAGTTTTTCTTATTGTATAAGATCTAGCCTGTACCCTATATTATAATGAATTAGGTGCTTTTTGCTATATTTTTCCAAAACTTAATAGTTAACCTATGAAATAAACCTGTTTTTGAATTAATATTCTATAAAGAAATAAAAATATAAGCCTTTAAGCTGAAACCTAGTCAACCAGCCCCGGTCTACCTTACGTCAATTGACGTAGAACTGGTATTAAATATCTGTGGTCATAAAAATGTAGGTAACTACTTACAATATAAATGACCACAGAAATTTAATATTAATCTATACTAATATTATAAAGAGGAAAGATTTGATTGCTTGTTTGTTTGTTTGCATCAAATAGGCTCCGAAACTAAGAGACCGATTTGAAAAATTCTTTCACTGTTGGGAAGCTACACTCTTTGCGGTGAACATAGGCTATATTTTATTTCCGTATTTCCACTGGAACGGGAATTACGAGGGCGAAACCGCGTGACTTGCGCTAGTCTTCTATACTTATACTAGAGGAAAGAATTGATTGTTTGTTTGTTAGCATCGAATAGGCTCCGGAACTACTGGTACAATTTGAAAAATTCTTTCACTGTTGGTAAGCTACACTCCTTGCAGTGAACATAGGCTATATTTTATTCTCGTATTCCCACTGGAACGGGAACTACACACCCGTCGTCACACGCCTTCTTTTCTTACGTGTGTAAATCCCTAATGGATGTCATGCCGGACTCTTATCGTCTAAAACTACACTATATCTATGATCGGAAGTCCCGGGTAGCCCATTGGAAGGATGTCCCAGGACTAAAGGAGAGCTTAAAGAGAGAGAGAGATTGAAGACTTACCATACTGTTGCTCGTATCGGTTCTTGAACGGCGCCAGCAGGGGGTCATACTTGATGGCATCCGGCAGGTCCAGCCAGATCTCCACGCTGCCAGGAGTCAGGTCACTACAGGACACCACAGAGTACATACTGCCATTGTTCTGCTTTTTGCGCAACTTTTTTATACTTTGAAACATATTTTTGTTTTTTAAACACTAAACACAACGCTATTGAATTCGTTTCTATAAAAGACTTTCCACACTAGAGTTTCTTAGCGCTTCTTCACCTGTGCTGGACGGGAGCTTCCTGGTACAACCATCAAAAGACGCTAGTGTGGGAAGTCCTTAATGGCTTAACCCCCCTTAAGGCCTTCTTTCTGTTGTCAGATTGCTCTGATATTCGGTACACAACTTTAGTTCTAATGGCAATTTAATATAATACATTCTTCTATTACTACCTAGCTGTTCACGTGACCCATGGGATCATATTCCGGGGACAAAAAGTGGGCTATATATTATTCCAGACTTTAATATATTCCTGTACTCACTTAATTCCACGATGCCGGGGGGCACAGGTAATAGTAACTGATATATAGTTATAGATAATTCAACTCATCAGTGCGCGCGGCGCTATGTGTGCGTGCGCTAGTAATTATACAGCTTTAATTTGTGTGGCAGTGATGCGGCCGTCTTCACAGAGTACATTTTTATATTATGAGGTAGAGACGTAACTCGACTTATTGACGACACCAGCGGTGCCAAGCAGTCTTTGCAGAAAACGCTTTGCGTGGCCGCGAAATAAACAACATATTTATACAAAAAGCATACAGCGCCATCTACCACGTTTGCAGGCAACTATTACGTTATAATGAAACAAAATCAAATATTATGACAAGTCTCAATGTAACTGCAACGTTGAGATCCTGTGTAACTTGGTCACATTATAATTCATTACATAGTGTTCTTAGTGATAATACCATGGGTACAGTCGTTAAAGAAAATGTCTAATTCTTCAAGGAGAAAATGTTTAAGAAGTCAGGTAAATATTTTTTATGTGTCAATTCGATGGAATTAATATTTGTTATCACTCCAATAATAAAACAAAGCCCCGCCGCGTCTGTCTGTTCACGATAAACTTAAAAAATACTGCATGCATTTTCATGCTGAGATCACCAATGATTCTTGAGAAAGGTTAACGTATATAGGCAGGGCAGTTACACACGCTATCGGCACACCTTATGTGTCAGCTAGATTGTTATAAGATTAATGACATACTTCAGCCATATGTCTTAAAAGTTCTTCGGCTACCACCGTATTATCCTGAACTAAATCCAATAGTAAATGTATGGGAAATTTAAACAAATTATAATGCTTCGCATAAAATCGAACAAAATGTGATGGAAATAATGAAATTAGGTAATAATTGAACGTTTAAGTAAATTGATGAAGAGATGTGGCGTTATACTTGTCGACACGCCAAAGAAGAAGAATACTATCGACATTTTGATTGAATTTATAATTAACCTTGGAGAGAGCAGCAAATCCTAAAATTCCTCAATTTTATTCTTCAAACAGCGATACATATTAATATGTATAATATACATTTCACCCATTGAGTTTTTATTTTAGTTAAACAAGTGTTTTTGTATTTTGTACTTCACTGTACCTCATGTCACGCACACGAAGTCACTGTGTTTAGACGAGGCTTACCCACACATAGTGCCGCGCGCACAGATGAGTTGAACTTACTATAATTATGACAGCTTTCTAGATAAGTACTTACTAAGAGAGAGGTTTTTTTTAAGTGTGAAAATAATCACTGATGCTAAATTATACTCCTACCGACTAAAACCACACAGCCGGAAGTCCCTGGAGTTCCTTCGGAAGGTTATCGACACAGACAAGACAGTCTCTAGCTGAGACTCAAATAGGGGTTCTTATTGATTAAGGAACCCTATAAAATCGACTAAGAATGTGAGTTACCACAACAGATCACTTTGTCATTACCGCTGTCCTTATACTGTGACTCTGTGTACTAAATGACTTCAAATAGGTAAATATCATATTGCTATCTCAAAGTTTTTCTGTTTGTAACGTTAGAAACTAAAGGACAACACTATTTAACAGGTTCCGTACCAAAATTTTCACACAATTTAGACCATAGATTTAGAAATTAACGCTACTCTCTGATAATGAACACAATTTTTTTATTCCTGCCTCAAATATTTCTTTCCATAACGATAGAAAAAGCAGGACAACCCTTTTTCACAGATTCCGTATCTATTTTTAGTATTTTACTCACAATTTTATACACACTACAAAAAATTAAACTACAATTCAAAAAGGTTGAAATTCAGTTGCAATTTTGATACACACACATTTAAATATTGCACAAAATTAAAAAAATACACGGCACTTGCAGTTCAATGGCCTTTGCCAACTGATGTAGCCAGTGCAAAGCGGAGTGAACGGGTTCTAACCAGTTATCTGACGTCACGAAATACATCTAATTCGAAAAGCACTTGGGATTCAATTTTGAGTCTTATTGCCCGGTTATAAAGACTATGAAATGTTTTTGTATCAGCATAGTATGTTTGCAACCAGTGATACCAGTTTTAAAAAAATCTGCAAGAGATATCCACGCGTCTTTTACTTGTAAAAGTATTGGAAATAAAGTTATTTCCAATCTCTACTTGATATTATTAAATGCGAATGACTCCGACTGTCTGCTATGATTTCATGCCTAAACAGCTTAAGCGATTTAGATGATTTTGAGTCCCTGGGAAAGGCATGGAGTAAATCAAAATAAGGATAATGATTTTACGTGATAACGAATTCTACGTGGACGAAGCCGCGGAGAACAGCTAGTACTTTGAATAGTATGTTATAGTAATTGTGCTTTTTAAAAGGCAAGTTTCTCTCCTGGAACATCTTATCGAGGGCTTACCCGGGTAAGATGTCCACTGCTGCAGAGCTTACGGCCGCAAGATCCGGATTTTCCAGCCGAAAGCACTGCAGCAGTGGTAGGGAACAATGTGGTTTTAGTCGGTAGAACTCCATGAGGATTTCCACACATAAAAGATGGTTAGAGTCTAGAGATAATTTTGAAAAGCAATAAGTATGCTGACTCAATCACAAATTTAATGTGAAAAAATTTAAGTCTCAATCAGGACTCGAACCTGCGTCTTCTGGTTTGCCGGACCAGACGTCCTAACCGTTGGACCACCGAGACACTACTCTCGACTGTCAAGTTCTTTTACCACATTACGTCTTGGGGCGACGTGGTACCTGCGATGATACCTGCTGAAATATTAGAGATAATTTTGAAAAGCACTTAGTATGCCGACTCAATAACAAAAATGATAAAAAAATTTGGGCTCGAGCAGGACTCAGTTAGGGCGTCTGGTCCGGCAAACCAGAAGACGCAGGTTCGAGTCCTGCTCAAGACTAATTTTTTTTCAGATTAAATTATTTTGTGGTTAGAGTCTAACCAATCTTTTCTAACCGTTAAAGTTTGTACCAAAATTACACTCCAGATTTCCCGGGATCGTCAGGTTGGCTGTTCACCAAGGTGCCTCTACCTACCCGTTCGGAGAAAGAGGTGTAACTATACATATGCCTGACTATTTATCTAGATAACCCTTCGCCGCCGAAATATGACATTTATCATTAAAAAAATGCTTTTTGCTCATCTCCATAATAAACTTTAGCCATTTAACTAGGTATATGTCAAATATCACATTCATCCGGTTACTATTCTTAGTCCTGCGTATTAATAATATTACAATAGTTCAGTAGTGGGCTGCCATAGTCTGATATATCACAGGCAAAGCCGTAAAGCATAGCTAGTTAGTACATATTTACAGCTGCTTTAATGTTTGTGTACCTACGAGCTAATTTCCACAATAACAAGGACTAATGATGCGTGGTAATTATTCAATTCTACATGCAAATGTACTGAATAGTAGGTAAAGTCTGATACGGAAATTATAATACGTAGTTTTTGTTTTTGGCTGATGGCCTTCTGTATAGAAGAAAATAAATAAATAAATATTCACGGACATTTCACACAACGCTATCTGATCCCAAAGTAAGCTAGGAAGGAATAACCTGCTTGTGTTATGGATGCCACGGATATTAATATTTATATACTTTTTAATACATACATATAATACATAGAAACACCCAGACTCTTGAGACAAACATTTATGGGTCACACAAATATTTGTCTCAGGTGGGAATCGAACCCACGACCTCCAGCGCAGCAGGCGGTATCACTACCGACTGCGCCACAGAGGCAGTCATAGAAAGTTTTAGAACACCTGGCAACACCCAATTGCTCAGAGTCAAACAAAAAACCGCCTAAAAGGCCTTCAACTTGGCTTAACGACTGCCATTTTACTGGGGCCCAACGGCTTAACGTGCCTTCCGAAGCACGAAAACGCTCAAATAAATGTCACAAAGTGATCATATGGATGGTCACCTATTCAAGGACTGGCCATAGGGAAAGTTGCTTTACTGCAGTGATCGTTTACAGAACACTGAGTCCGCGGGGCCATGAGCGTTTCTGTCCTCATAGAAGGCGAACATTATTTATTTATTATTTATTATTAGTCACGCTTTTATCCCTAAACGGGTAGGCAGAGGCACAGTGTACGACCAAATTTAAATGTGGTAGTACACTGTGCCTGAAGTCACTTTAGAGTATTTTTGTCCCACGTAATAGACGGTGAACCTATTGTCGTATTAAAATGGACAGGTGCAGGTTGTCAATTTTTTCAAACTTAACTACTGCTATAAGTATTGCTGATAACCGGCATTAACGTGCGAAGTAAAAAAATAAAGAAAAAAATGTCATAAAGTGGTTATCCATCCTAGGACCAGCCATTGCGAAAGTTGCTTACTGCAGTGATCGTTTATAGAATACTCTGTAGCAAAATGTAGAAAAGGTCGCAGGGAAGAACTGGACGCGGAATGCTCAGAGACTGCGTGTTATAAACCCCAAGCGGAGAGTCGGCGATAGTAGGCGAAGTCTGATAAAATAAAATAAAATAAAATAAAATAAAATTTATTTCCTTTGAAATTAAAAAAAAAAATTTAGATTTGTCAAAATTTTTGTGACTCTACTGGGGGTTCGGAAATACTACAGACTGAGAAGAACACCCCAAGAAACTCAGTCCGGTCCCTTCTCTTCTAGTATCTTAGTATCTAATTCAGTTTTTTTTTATGTAGAAAGGAGCAATTCAAGTCACTGCCAGGCAGCCTTGTCTTCTAGAAAGTCTTTAATGCTATAATAAGCTTTCTGGCACAATTTAAGTTTTATTAGTTTTTTAAATTTATTAACTGACAAACCTGTTATGGCTGTCGGCAATGTATTGTACATTCGAATACAATTGCCCGCAAAAGAATTCCTTATTTTATTAAGCCTAAATCTAGGTACAGCCAATTTATTCTTATTTCTTAAGTTTAGGTTATGGATATCACTATTTGTAATAAATTTACTGTTATTTTTATGAGTATAAGTATAATAAGTTTTCATATATGTACTGTGAATACACAGTAAGGATGTTGATATCCTTAAACTTTTCTCTTAATGACTCCCGAAACCCCATACCATAGATAGCCCGGACAGCCCTTTTCTGCAACACAAAGATAGATTTGATGTCGGCAGCGTTACCCCATAATTAGTATGCCATAGGTCATGACACTGTGGAAGGAGTCCTGGGTTACCCTTTCGAGGGCGTGACCGGAACTCCCGGCCATAGCAAGACGATATAATAGGGCATCCTTGGTTTAAGCCGAGAAGGAGGAACGCTCCGCGTGGTTTTAGTCAGTAGAAGCACTTTACTATGTAGGTTTCCATCTGTACCATCTCTAATTTGTGGTAGAAGTCTGGTATAACATTCATGAGGGTTTCCTCATGAAGAAAAGAATGTTATGACGTACATTGGGAGGAGCATACGTCCAGCAGAGGACTGCTATGGTGCGATTAGATTTGATAGATTGTGTGGTGATAAAGTTATCTGTAACGTGTTATTGATCCAGGACCCTCGTAGTGATGAATAATGTGTTTTCGTTGTGGCTACGTAGGTATTTCTTTTCTATAAAATAGTATAGTATATTATACTAGTATAGTATACTATAGTATAATAAAACTGTTGAGGGTCGAGAGTCTGTACATGGAAGATTTTATGAAAATTTTAATTGTGGGGCGTTCTCTAATCGAAACTGAAGCCGAAAATGTAATTTAAATTTTTCATGTTTGTCTGTCTGTCTGTTTGTCTGTATCCCGAATAAGTATCACGCTGAAATTACTGTATCGATTTGAATGAAACTTGGTACAATCTGAGCATGATCCGAGGAAGGTTCTAGGATACTTTTGATCCAGATATTTTGCGCAATTCCTTTGGGGAGGGGATGAAATACATAACGGTTTTTAAGCTGTAACTTCTCAATGCGTGGTCCACATCCAAAATTCTATAAAGTAGGTTGGTTAGATAGTAGATTTTTTTTCTGATTTTAGTATTTGTTGTTATAGCGGCAACAGAAATAACTTTAGCATCTGTGTAAATTTCAGCTCTCTAGCTATCACGGTTCCTGAGATACAGCCTCGTGATGGACAGACATACGGACGGCGAAGTCTCATGAATAGGGTCTCGGTTTTACTCTTTGGGTGTGGGGTGACCCTAAAAAGGTAAAGTCGTTGAATTTTTATTTATAAACAAATTTAACCAATTTAACATCAAATTGAACTTTCAATCTTTAACTTCATTATAAAATAGTAACGTTTTTAAAAGGATACTTGCCCTGATGTTTTTTTTTAATTTACTACAAAGTTAATGTTCTACAAAGGATACCGACGCCAAAAAAGTCGTTCATTTAATTCTAATTTTAATCCCAGTTTGTGTGTCCACACGAATGTAAACCAAACGTCGGGTTTACGAGTATTATCTTAATAGGCTTCTTTAGCACTATACATTGCCTACAGATTAGGTAAAGACGAATTCAAATGTCCATCACAACACAATTTTCAATTTCAATTCAGTAAACTTCAAAATCGTAATCCAATTCCGACAAAACGCGCGTGCGCCGTCGATAGCGGTGAAAATAATACTGAAGCGTGGAAAATCGTTCATAGTCATACAGGTAGGTACCTACTTTGTTTTCCTGTTGCAGCTGAACCGTTTGAGTTTGTGATAAGAGGTCATTCGCTCACAGTTCGAGAGGGCCAGGTTCAAAACTGAAAACCTTGATGAAATCTGCCTCGGTTTTCCGAAACGCCTACAGTATGAGTGGGAGTGGACTGACTATCCCACCCGAGTTCCGCAGTCGGCGGCGGGGGCGCAAGCAAGTTCGGTGGATACCATGTTTCTCACAATCTTTGGTTACTTCATAATGGCACTCGCAAGGATACATCATTTTGTAAGATTAAATTAGTACATTTCATTGTAGTTTATTACATCCGGATAACCGTGGAATAAACTGTATTAATAACATCGTTGTACAGGAAAAACCTTTATTTTCGCGCAATTTGGTTTATGACATAGAAAAGAAGTATTCCATACAGATCGGCAACTCCATTCTACATCCACTAAGTAGGTACTATAAATCAACAGAACTTATATGGATGTTTGTTACTCTTTCACGCTCTAACGGCTGAACAGATCTGGCTGAATTTTGGTACAGGGATAAAATGTAGTCTGGAATAACACATATACTGCTCGTTCGCTCTAAGTTTGCCGCTCGGCTCCATACTAAAGTCGAATTTTTAATTAGACGAAGTAAATTGACAGCAACTAATGTCACTACTTCATACAAATTTTGCTTATTTTCTATAACGAAGTGACATTAGCTACTGTCAATTTACTTCGTCTAATTAAAAAATAGGGTATAGGTACGCCTCTACGCCAGCGACAAACTTAGAGCGAACGGGTAGTATGCAACTTTTATCCCGGGAATACGTGCCCATGGGACGTGGGAACAGAGAACATACCTACATTATGTAGATCAGAAATCTTACCGTTCAAACTCAATAGTAGATATCTCAGCATCACTTGAGCTGCGGTGATGGACCTTCACAACGCCGTTCTTCTTCAAAAAGCACACCTTCCGTGACCTTACACCTTTCTCCTCGCTGACAGGCTCCACGAAAGATATCGTGGAGGAAGAGGTATAATCTTTGCTCTCCTCCATCGGTGCTGAAAAGAATAACTTAATCTATACTAATATTATAAAGAGGAAAGATTCAGGCCGCAGTGGTAGCCGAGGTCTGATGGGAGTCCTGGGGTCATCCTTACGAGGGCTTCTCCGGGGCTCCCAACCATAGGGATTAGGAAACGTGTGGTTTTTAGTCGGTAGGAGTTCGGCATAGCATCCTAAAAAAGTAACATTGAAATCTAGTTCTTTAAGATGATCACGAAAAAAAAGAGAAAAGATTTGATTGTTACTTTGTTTTTTTTTGCATCAAATAGGCTCCGAAACTACTGAACCGTTTTGAAAAATTCTTTTACTGTTGGGAAGCTACGTTATCCCCGAGGCTATATTTTATTCCCGTATTCCCACGGGAACGGGAATTTCGCAAGTGAAACCACGTGATGTCCGCTAGTCTAACTACCTAATTTGATTGATTGTTTGCATTGAATTCGTGCCAACACCACAGAACCGATTTAAAAAAAAGCTTTTTCTGTTGGGAAGCTACGTTACCCCCGGTGAACATAGGCTATATTTTATTCCCGTATTCCCACGGGACGGGAACTATGTAGGTGTGGCTGCATGACGTCCGACAGTAAAAAATAAAACGTAAGATTACCTACCTATTGTGATTTTAGAATGCACCGTCATAGTTAAACAACTTTTAAATATTATTTTCAAATTAGTTTACCACATTAGTAAGTACGTAAGTCTTCCACAAAGTTGAACTTGAAAGTAAACTATCCGAAATTCATTTAACAGTATTGATTTATGTGTGAACTAAAACTTATCTACAGTATGTTAGAATCACCTTGAAAACTAGATAGAACATTGGGTGGTACAGGCACGTTGTACAGACAGCCTAAAAGTAACTACCTGGGGATCGTGCGAAGCATGGGCCTATACGGGGCTCCCGTATGGGCGGGGGCCCTGACGGCCAGCAATGTGGCAGATTGCCGAGCCCGCAGAGATTGATAGCCGTCAGGGTGATAAGAGGATACCGCACGATCTCCGGTGAGGCGGCATGTCTCCTAGCCGGGACCCCTCCATGGGATCTGGAAGCGAGAGCCCTTGCGTCACTGTTCAGATGGCGTAAGGAGGCGCTGGAGCGGGACCAAAGGCCATCAGCGTCTCGAGAAATCGAGGCGCAGCGGTCCCTGCTCCACCAGGAAACCGTGGAGACATGGAAGGTACGACTTGAGCAACCAAAGGGGGGATTCGCCACAATCGCGGCCGTCAAACCGGTCATGGACGAGTGGCTGGAGAGGAGACACGGTGCTCTCTCCTACCGGTTGACACAGATGCATGCCGGGCACGGTAGCTTCGGTAAGTATCTGTGGCAAAAACACCGGGAAACCACGGCCGAGTGTCAGCACTGCGAGGACCGCAGCGATGACACGGCGCTCCACACGCTGGTGGAGTGCACGGCTTTGGCGCAACAGCGCCAGGTCCTCGTAGTGGATCTGGGCGTGGACACTCTCGCTCGAGAGACCCGAATCACCCCCTAGGCGAGGCCGCAGTGGCGGCCGTAGGTCTGTTGGGAGTCCTGGGACATCCTTCCGAGGGCTTCCCCGGGGCTCCCAACCATTGCTGTTGGGCGTTACGTGAGGTTTTTTAATCGGTAGGAGTCCGGCATAACATCCATGAGGATTTTCCCTCACGTTATAATAAAACTCTCATTAGAAAAGTCTAACTTAGCGATAATTGGATGTTATTGAGACTTGAGACGGGCGTATTGCTATTTTTTACTTATTTCTTTTGGTTGTAGAATGGCGGAATCGTTGATAAACGGAGGGCCATTCAAATAAGAGAAAAAGAAAACATTTTTGAAAATTTGTTATTCCACTTTTGTTGCCGACTGTACTGGTACATACTTAAAACATTATAGTCACGCCTTAATCCCTGAATGGAGGGCAGAGATATATTATACGCTCACATTTCAACTTTTTGTTTTTGAGCCTATTGCCGCGCTGTTATGGACAGGCGCAGTGCAAGTTGTGTTATAATAACTACTTACTACCCGACTGGAGCGCCACCAAATTTTATTTGAGGCGTGAAGAAGCGCTACAGTGGTGTCACAGTGGTGCGCTAGACGCGCCACTAGATTTTGAAGCGCTCGTGGCCCCGCGGACTCAGTGTTCTGTAAACGATCACTGCTGCAGTACATAAGCAACATTTACTATGGCCGGATATGGATGGGTGACCACCACGTGGACCACTTTGTGACATTTATTTACGAGCGTTTCCGTGCTTCGGAAGGCACGATAAGCCGTTGGTCCCGGTTGTCAGTAAAATGACAGTCGTTAAGCCAAGTTGAAGGCCTTACGGGCGGCTTGAAAAATTTCAACTGTGGGTCGTCACAACCTGCGCCCGGGTCGGCAGCGCGTGTGTAGCGCCTCTGGCTGCCTCTGGTGTTGCAAAAGTCTATAGGCTACGGTTACCAACACAGAAATATATCAAGATATATTTCTGTGGTTACCAACCTTCCGGTGGGCCTTAAGCTTGTCTGCCACCTAAGTAGTATAAAAAAAAACCACTAATTTTCATACAATTTTTAGAAGCGCAGTTGCAGCGCCACCAACGTGCAACCCGCAGGACATTTTTGTATAGGGAAGGGACATTAGTTAATATTCAAACTATAGGTAGGTACTCTGATTTTAAATTTATGAAAAAAATTCGGAACAAACGTACTAACGGACATCACTAGAATTTAATGAAGCACCACTGACTGACGCGCGTCTACTGCGCCACAGACGCGCCACTGTGGCGCTCTTTTTTGGTGGCACGTCTGAAGCGCGTCTTCAGGCTTTTAATTTGAAGGTACCCTTAAAGTTTTCAAGCTACCCGGGCCATAAGGCCTTCAACGAGTTAACCACTACCATGTTGATGGCAACCGGGACCAACTCGTTAACGTGCCTTGCGAAGCACGGAAACGCTCATAAACAGAAATCTCTAGTGTCAAGACCAGGATTGGTCATCCAACATTGCGCTAACAAACGTAGCTTCAAGCGAGTAAAATACTAACGGACGTCACGCTGTTTCACCTGCGTAGTTTCCGTTCCCGTGGGAATGTGGAAATAAAATATATCATATATAACTAGGGGATAGTGTAGCTTTTCAACCGTGAAAGAATTTTTCAAATCAGTTCAGTAGTTTCGGAGCCTATTCGATGCAAACAAACAATCAAATCTTTCCTTTTTAGTCCCTCTCTATAAAATAGAGTGCAGAGGGGCTTATGGCGAGACTTGTGTCTGAACTCTGTAACTCTGTTGCATTAAACTACATCACTAGGTCACGTGGATCATCACTGACTACCTCTGTGGCGCAGTCGGTAGCCTGCGGCGCTGGAGGTCGTGGGTTTGATTCCCACCGGAGACAAATATTTGTGTGACCCATAGATGTTTGTCTCAAGAGTCTGGTTGTTTCTATGTATAATATGTATGTATTTAAAAGTATATAAGTATTAATATCCGTGGTCTGATACCCATAACACAAGCAGGTTATTCCTAGCTTACTTTGGGATCAGATAGCGTTGTGTGAAATGTCCGTGAATATTTATTTATTTATTTATTTTAATTTATTAGTATAGACCAGGGTTCGCCGATATATAAGCGGATATATATCATGATATATATCACGATATATATCAATTGATTTTCATCTTGATATTATATCAATGGATCTATTCCTGTGTTCTGAACTAAAAAAAATTGGAGATAAATGTTTACTCGGGCAACACGTTGCAATAAAGTACAATTCAGAATTATTTTAAATAGTTTCCCAAAATGGCAACCTCATTTTAATTTGGGGAAATCCCTTTTGACATACCAGTATGGTCTGCTTTTAACTGAAATTGAAACCTTAAAGTTACTGTTATAAGGTTCATTTTACAAGGTTACAAGGATATAAATCCGATAATATATCAAAAAATCGGATAATATCAATAAAATCGGATTTTTGATATTTATTATAAAAATCGGATTTTTTCGAACCCTGGTATAGACTAGATAACGCCTGATAAAGTAGGTAGATACATAAGCGGAGCGCTGATAGCCCAGTGATTAAGTATCAGATTTTCGTTAATTGACCTAAGTTCGATCCCCGGCCGTTATGAACCCGACCCTACCACAAGGAATACTCTGTAAAATATAGCTTAATCTTTTTTTTATACCACTAAGGTGGCAGACAAGCATACGGCCCACCGTAGGTACTGGTAGTCACCGCAGCCTATGAACGTTTGCAACACCAGAGGCGCCACACTCGCGCTGCCGACCCTGTAAAAACCTTCTTCGTCCCCTTTTGAAGAACCCCATCATGATCTCTGTGACAGTTATATTAACGTAAACAAAATTGACTTTTATTTCAAAGGCATAAAGTTGTTATTTACAGTTTGCACATCTGTGTTCTCACTCTCTGCATTTCAAGAGCAAAAGCTTTATGCCGTTGACATAAAGTCTATTCTATATAGTGGGGTTTCACTGTGATTTCCAATGACGTATTATTAGACACGTAATGCACGAACATAACGGCTTTAAAAAACAGCAGAACTTTTACATTTGAAAAAATAATTTCTGTGCAATTATCTATGGTAGCATGTATGAAAAGTAAGGCTTTTTTGTTGCTACTTTTCCGTGTTGGTGACGTATCTACTCATGGATGTTAGGTGGGTCGAACCCCCTACCTACTAAAACCACATGGCACGTACTCGGAAGGCTCCAGGGAGAAGAGAGCTAGAAGAGTTACTAATTGGAAACTAAAAACCCAGTAGCCATGGCAACGAAACTGATTTGTTTATCTTTTTCAAAATTACTTTTAATTTTGTATAGATAATAAAAAAAAAAAAAAGTCTTTTCTGCTGCTACAGACAACTGACCTTGCCACCGGTTCGCTTATTTTCCACCTTAGTGGTACATAACGTAGGTACACAAAAACATATTGCAGACCCCCCCCCCCCCCCCTGAAGTACCTTTGTCTACAAAACACCCGAATTTCATTTCAAAATTTAACAACAAAAATAAGTATTACACAATGTTTGAAATAGGTACGAGTATATATTTTAACTTAAACTTACCTTTCTTTGATGATTTCTTTAAATTTCTAACACATTTCTATTAAAAACTTTTAATAAAATATTTAATTACACTCCAATACACTGTTTTCACTTTATGAAACATTTTAACTATTGCTAAAATACCCACATTTTTAGTAAAAATAAATTACTTTTTTACCAAACACACCTCTTGCACGGACTGTGCGATGTTTATATTGTGTGGCGCTAGTGTAGAGCGGTTGTAAACGGTACTAGTTAATTGATTTTGTTTACTTTGTCTAATTGTTGATAGGTAATAGAAGAATATTATTGAGTTATTATTAGCTATTTTATGGTTATATTATTTAATGGAATCAAGGTAGTTATTGGCTGTGTAAAGTAGATCTTTTGAATGTTCAGGCGTATTACTTAGGTTTAGTCTAAAATAATACAAACATGACAGTACCTATCCAATCAATACGTACATAATTCTTACGTCAGAATACGGCAACTGAAGTCTTAGAAATTTTCACACGCATTAATTAGCGTAGGAATAGATTTATACGTACCTACCTCTATACCTATTCGATTGCGAAGCGATTATCTGCTTACTTATTATGTGACAAAAGTATGGGTTCTGGATTAAGGTGGCGAATTAAAAACGTAAGGTGTATTACTACACGTTCTTTATTTAATATTTCATCCTAAAATATATTGTTTTAATCTTAAATTTGAAAAAAATAAGCCTATTGTTGTAAATAATAATAACAAACACGGTGTGATGGACCTAGAACGTAATTTTGTGAATTAGCGCCATCTGTAATCATAGCACGAATTCTCCATCTTCTCTTGGTACATGTGAAGTACCACTATTAGCCACTAGATGGCAGTATATAAATAACTAGCGGACGTCACGCGGTTTCACCCGCGTAGTTCCCGTTCCCGTGGGAATACGGGAATCAAATATAGCCTATGTTCACCGCAAAGAGTGTAGCTACCCAACAGTGAAAGAATTTTTCAAATCGGTTCAGTAGTTCCGGAGCCCATTCGTTACAAACAAACAAACAAACAAAAAACAAATCTTTCCTCTTTATAATATTAGTATAGATATTTGTTTTCTTGTAAAAATATTTTTCTTAAAATGGAGAAGATTTTTCAGGATTAAAATAAGTGTTATGTAATATACGTATTTAGAGTGAGAGTTTCACTTATACTGACTTAAATATAGCCCAGCTCATTTCAAAACATTATTAGGTACCTACATATACAGTTCAAGATACTGCATGGAAAATTCTTAAGACCAAACTGTAAATTATTACAAGGAAGGAAAACCCCTTTGTTTACAAATTCAATGTCTATGTTTACTTGAAATTACATACACATTACCTAGTATTGACGGACTGTAGTGTCATGTGCCGTCTCATACAGTTACATTGATTAGAAAGTGACAGCAGATGTGTTAGTTTTTCCCTCTACCATTTTCATTCGTGTAATGTTAGGGTTGCCTTTGCCGCCTGCCGAACCAGTGCCTTGTCAATTTATGTTAAAAAAAATGTAAACTTTGTGAATAAATGCAACCAGCTACCATTATCGATTTTATTTCTGAAGTGAATAATATTGTGTTCATAAATGTTTTTTGAAGTGAAACTTCTTTATCGGCGTTGGAAAAAAATTTGCGTCACGTCACGTCACGTCACGTCACGTCACGTCACGATTTTTGGTTACGCGCCATCTTTGTTCTGTTCCCCACCACGGTGGATTCGAATTAAGAGTACTTTATCCAGGGATAGCATGTCATTTAAGGGTTTTTGGACTTTTGGACTTTTAGACTTCGGGACTTTGGGACTTTGGGGCTTTGGGACTTTGGGACTTTGGGACTTTGGGACTTTAGGACTTTGGGACTTTGGGACTTTGGGACTTTGGGACTTTGGGACTTTGGGACTTTGGGACTTTGGGACTTTGGGACTTTGGGACTTTGGGACTTTGGGACTTTGGGACTTTGGGACTTTGGGACTTTGGGACTTTGGGACTTTGGGACTTTGGGACTTTGGGACTTTGGGACTTTGGGACTTTGGGACTTTGGGACTTTGGGACTTTGGGACTTTGGGACTTTGGGACTTTGGGACTTTGGGACTTTGGGACTTTGGGACTTTGGGACTTTGGGACTTTGGGACTTTGGGACTTTGGGACTTTGGGACTTTGGGACTTTGGGACTTTGGGACTTTGGGACTTTGGGACTTTGGGACTTTGGGACTTTGGGACTTTGGGACTTTGGGACTTTGGGACTTTGGGACTTTGGGACTTTGGGACTTTGGGACTTTGGGACTTTGGGACTTTGGGACTTTGGGACTTTGGGACTTTGGGACTTTGGGACTTTGGGACTTTGGGACTTTGGGACTTTGGGACTTTGGGACTTTGGGACTTTGGGACTTTGGGACTTTGGGACTTTGGGACTTTGGGACTTTGGGACTTTGGGACTTTGGGACTTTGGGACTTTGGGACTTTGGGACTTTGGGACTTTGGGACTTTGGGACTTTGGGACTTTGGGACTTCGGGACTTCGGGACTTCGGGACTTCGGGACTTCGGGACTTCGGGACTTCGGGACTTCGGGACTTCGGGACTTCGGGACTTTGGGACTTTGGGACTTTGGGACTTTGGGACTTTGGGACTTTGGGACTTTGGGACTTTGGGACTTTGGGACCTTGAGACCTTGGGACTTTGGGACCTTGAGACCTTGGGACTTTGGGACTTTGGGAATTTTGGACTTTTGGCCTTTTGGACTTTTGGACTTTGGACTTTTGGACTTTTGGACTTTTGGACTTTTGGACTTTTGGACTTTTGAACTTTTGGACTTTTGGACTTTTGGACTTTTGGACTTTTGTACTTTTGGACTTTTGTACTTTTTGACTTAATTTAAGGTGAGGTGAAAATTAAGTTTATGAAGAAGTTTCACTTCTTACGTGTGTACACTAAGTACACGCAATTTTTTTTTTGTAAAGTCAGTGTTCGTTCGTGTATAAAGTAGAGTTATTGATTTTTATACAAAAGTAATTTGTTTGGATGAAGGCGTTTTGTGGTGTTATAATAAAAGGAACAGGTAAATTCAAGTACTTACCTATTATTTTCCTTTGAATAGTGATTTTCGAATTTGTTTTTACAAGTCTAGTGTAGGTACTATAAAAGTTGATTTTCAATGCCTGTGTAGGTAATAATGTACCTACTAATAATTATGTGGTACTAGGTAGGTACCTATTGACAATATTTATCAATAATTAGTACCAATTCTAGGACAGTTTAACATAGTTTGGTCCATTACCAGTTTAGGCATTGTTTTTTTTTCTTCTATAAAAACTAGAGCAAGTATAACCCGTTCTCTCTAAGTTTGCCGTTGGCGTAGAGGCTGGTGTAGAGGCGTAGTATGAGAAGCTGCCTACAAACTTAGAGCGAACGGGTAGTAATTAGGTACAATTGAGTTTTATTTTGGAGTCGAACTTTATTTTTGTAAATACATGCAATAGTTTGATTACACAGATAATAATGTAGAGACGATGATATATTCCAGTACTAAATGATCCTAGCAAATATGAATATCAAACCTTATCTCGTTGGTATAAAGATCATTTCACTATCAGATGTCTGTATTATAAATTTTGTTGATTCTAAAACATTCATTGTGCTTTTAATTTTCAAATTTGCAAGGATTATCTTGAACTGATAAATACCCTATACATTATTGACACCTGACTGTACGTCTACCTAGGTACAGTCCCATTCTTTACGCGATATTTATGTTAATCTTTTGTAAATGACAGTAGATAGAACCCAAACACATAAAGTAAATAAATATAGAAACCGGCCATATACGAGTCGGACTCACGAACGAGGGTTCCGTACCAAAAAGCAGAAAAAAATCACGTATTCTTTAAGGGAATTTTCTTTTACTGATCTTAGTATTTTTACAGTTATAGTTACAGCGGCAACAAAAATAGGTACTACCCGTTCGCTCTAAGTTTGCCGCTGGGGTAAAGGCGTATACCCGATTTTTTAATTAGACGAAGTAAATTGACAGTAGCTAATTTCACTTCGTCATAGAAAATAAGCAACATTGTATGAAGAAGTGACATTAGTTGCTGTCAATTTACTTCGTCTAATTAAAAAATCGACTTTATTATGGAGCCGAGCGGCAAAGTTAGTGCGAACGAGCAGTAGGTAGGTATTTCATTATTCAAACTCACACTTGTACTTTGCCACTATTTAATTCTCAAAGGTAGGTATTTCATTTAATCGTATTTTTTTACATACTTGTCCGGTTTCGACTAAGGCATTCTCAAAGGTAGGTGTTTCATTGTTAAAATTTCAGCTCTCTAGCTATCAGGGTTCCTGAGATACAGCCTCTTGAAGTCATGACAGACAGACAAACAGACTCAGTTATAGGGTAACGTTTTTAACCTTTGGGTACGGAACCCTAAATATGAGTCTGTGCTGCCCTGATTTGATATGTCATAATTTCTGACCAAAGACAATAATAGAAGGTTTTATAATACCTTTGCGCTCGGTAAGACTATTCGCAGTACGCCTAACTCGCGTTATGACTAGTCAAAAGGAGAAGTAGGCATAACGCGAATTAGACCTACTGCGATGTAGTCCAACAGCTATATAGGTCAAATAATAACTAGACCTACTGAGATTTAGTCTTAAGCCCCTCTCAATTTGGGCTAAATATTTACATGTGTCATGGTCCGTGTTTTCGGCACTCTTCTTTCTCTCCGCCGCCTGCTGTGGACGGTGGAGCTGCGGCTGGGAAAGGGAAGAGGCGGCTATCTACCTCCAGGCTCTCTAAACGCGAGTTAATAAAGCCCCCTAGTTGGTTCATGAGCTCCTTTTAAGGTTGCCAAGAAGGAGGGTTAAATCCCCCCTGGTGAGTGCCTCCTCGGCGGGGGGATTCACCTCTTCTGGCCTTGGCCAAGGAGAGCCTTGGGAAGGGCTCTTGGAGCGTCGTCGGCCTTCGGCTAACTCTCTTCTTAGAGCTGCCACTTCAGTCTGCACCGCCGACAACTGCCCGCGCAGGCGCTTGTTGTCGGCCTGGAGCCTTTTGAGCTCACTGTTGTCGCTGCGCGTCGCGAAAACCTTAACGATTTTGAACAGCGACACAGAATGCTCCTTTACCTCCTTTACAAAAGCCCCCTTTCGGGATTAGGGTACGGAACCCTAAAAAGCGTACACAACTGAAGCTGTCAAAAGAAATAAATTTTCCCCGCGCTATTGAAACCTTTTTTTATTGCTGCTTCGCTCCTAGTCATATTAGCGTGATGTTAGCCAATAAAAACAAACTCATCAGCTTTATATTTTTAGTATAGATAACATTCCTGGGACATCCTTCCGAGGGCTTACCCAGGGCTCCCAACCATAGGGTGTTGGGCGTTACGTGAGGTTTTTAGTCGGTAGGAGTCCGGCATAGCATCCATGACGGATTTTCCCTCACGTTAAAAAAGGACATAATATAGAAAACATGAAACTAGTATTATTCATTAAAAAGTCAAAATATCCTTACAGCTGCATGACTATGATTTCAACTATGTAAAAATTAAGAATTCAACTCAATTAATATTTTAGGCATAACGCGATGTAGACCAACTAAGATTTAGGTATATGCCGAAGTAGTCCATATACGAATTAGACCAACAGCTATATAGGCATACAGCTAATTAGGCTGAAAGCGAATTGTAAATGACATTTAGACGTAACGCTAGTTAGGCACACTACAAATTAGTGTTACCGAGCGCAAATGGACGATTTCATCTATGTACAAATTAAGAATTCAACTCAATTAATATTTTAGGCATACCGCGATGTAGACCAACTAAGATTTAGGTATATGCCGAAGTAGTTCATATTCGAAATAGACCAACTGCTATATTGGCATACAGCTAATTAGGCTGAAAGCGAATTGTAAATGACATTTAGACGTAACGCGAGTGCAAAGGGTTTTATATAGGGCATTCATTTTTCCTCATAGTTATGTTATTGACCTGTAAATTATACCTAGGTTAAAAAACTAGTAGGTACCTACTAACTTCAACACCAACACTGTATTTAAAAACCGACCAAGCTCGAGTTGGACTGGCGCACGGAAGGTTCCGTAGGGACCAAAAAAGGGAAAGAATCACGTTTGTTGTATGGGAGCCCCCCCCCCTACTCTTAACTATTATTATTATTTGATTTTAGTATTAAAATACAGCCTCGTGACTGACAGACAGACAGACGGGCAGTGAAATCTCATGGTCCCGTTTTTAGGAACCCTAAAAACCACCCTTGGCCTTTGGACTTGATCAAATTCGAACTTTCAGTGCATTAAGTAAAATTTATTGTTTCAGAGTAGGTAGTACGGCTTTTCACCACTAGATGGCGGTAAAAGTCATTTTATGAACATTTTTATAAACCTGACCAGTTTGTATTTTTAAACGCCATAATCACAAAAACTACTTGTTGGGATTCGTATATTGTTTTACAATTTGGTAGTCCATTTTTGCCGAGCCTCCCTCAGATTCTTATAACATTACGCTACGACAGTTTTTTTTAAATATATTTAGCTCGCCAAATTGACGTCGCCACTAGCCTGATGAAAAGCCGTGGCGCATCTAGCGATTGGGGGCCACTTCTGACAGTGGTCCTCGAGTTGGCGGCCCTGTGATGTGCCTCTTCACGCTCCTCTTGAAGAACCCGGGATTGTAAGATGTGGGGGACACGTGTGCGGGCAGGTCGTTCTATGTTTTATAGTTAGGATAGGAGCAGCAATATGAATTTTTTTTTTTTACTTTTTGACAAACTGCGTAATAGTGAAGTCTACGCTGAAGAAGGCGAAAGGAATCGCTAGTTTCGTTTATGTGTCTCATTCAAGATGAATTACTTACACCACAAACCATCCATTTTGTCCACAGATTGATCCAAAATGAAGACCAAGTTGACTGCAGTCACGTACCTCGGCTTCACAGCCATGGACAGGCGTTTCTCTAATGCCATGCTACCCTGGCTGCTGAGGGAGATTAGAGCCACTGGTGTCAGAGATAAGGTAGGATATTTTTCCTAAGAAAGACCTGGAAAATGTCGCAAACTGGGACTGGATGTGAAAGGATGGCTGGATTATATGCCTACCTATCTGTAATATAAAAATGAATCGCAAAATGTGTTGGTAAGCGCATAACTTCAGAACGGGTGGACTGATTTCACTAATTCTTTTTTTGTTGTGTAAGGTATTGTCAGGAGAAGGTTCTTATGGAAGAAAAAATATTGTATTCCCACGGGAACGGGAACTACGCGGGTGAAACCGCGTGACGTCCTCTAGTTATGTATATATTCGATGCAAATAAACGATTGATTGATTGATGGCGGCGAGAGGTTTGAGTTTCAATCACGTCTCGCGCACCAAAATCTATTTATCACCCACAGCAACAGGGAAGGAAGCGGAATAATAGTGATAGCTTTAGGCAAAGCCGCCCTGGTAGCCCAAGTGCGCAACGCTAGACGAATAGGTCAGGGTTTTCTGTTCGAGTCAGGCATCATAATTCCGTGGCGATTTTCACCCGTTGGGGCGGAATAAATAAATAAATATTCACAGGCATTTCACACAACGCTATCTGATCCCAAAGTAAGCTAGGAATAACCTGCTTGTGTTATGGATATCAGACCACGGATATTAATACTTATATACCTTTAAATACATACATATTATACATAATAACACCCAGACTCTTGAGACAAACATTTATAGGTCACACAAATATTTGTCTCCGGTGGGAATCGAACCCACGACCTCCAGCGCCGCAGGCGGTATCCCTACTGACTGCGCCACAGAGGGAATAAATGAAGAAGGGTTAGAGGAGCGTTTGAGCACGGTTAGATCTGATAGGGGCTTTCTTCCGTGGACGCTAAGGTTTTGGAATGATCTCCCTGCCTCGGTTTTCCCAAACGCCTATAGTATGGGGTTCATCAAAAGGGGTATTAGAAGGTTTTTACAGGGTCGGCAGCGCGAGTGGGGCGCCTCTGGTGTTGCAAACGTTCATAGGCTGCGGTGACCACCGGTCTTTCTGGTGGACCGTATGCTTGTCTGCCACCTTAGTGGTATAAAAAAAGAGCGGGTAGCGATAGAAGGAAGTAAAAGAAGTAGAGGGAAAACTCGGAATAAAATCTTTTATTAACACGTCTTTTTTAGGGTTCCGTACCAGGGTGAAAACGGGACCCTATTCGTGAAACTTCACTGTCCATCTGTCTGTCTGTCCGTCCGTCACGAGGCTGTTTCTCAGAAACCGTGATAGCTAGAGATCTGAAATTTTCACAAATGACGTATTTCTTTTGCCGTTGCCGCTATAGCAACAAATCTGAACTTAAATAAAAAAAAATGAAGGGGCTCCCATACAACAAACGTTTTTTTTCGATTTTTGGTACGGTACCCTCTGCGCGCGAGTCGGGTCTCTCAATTGGCTAAGAATACAGAATACAGTTACTTAACATATCTGGCTAAGAATACAGTTACTTAACATATCTCTGGCAATTGGTATATTTTTTGAATTTGTAAATCCTCAGGGATACTATGCCAAAACTAAAACCACGCGGTGCCTTTCCATCTGCCTACGAACGGGAGTCCCGGATAAGCCCTGGAACTCCCGACACAGACTGTACTCTATAGCAGACTCTCCACGTAGGTATTAGCAATGTCAAAATATCTTCATCTAGCGGACGTCACGCGGTTTCACCCGCGTAGTTCCCGCTCCTGTGGGAATACGGGAATAAAATATAGCCTATGTTCACCGCAAATAGTGTAGCTTCCCAACAGTAAAAGAATTTTTCAAATCGCCCGGTAGTTCCGCGGAGCCTATTCGATGCAAACAAACAAACAATCAAATCTTTCCCCTTTATAATATTAGTATAGAAGTATAGAAAACGGATTGTTTGATCCTGGAAGAAGGCCTTATAAGCCAGCAGTTGACGTTTTCTGATAATGGTTTTTATTCCAGATCAGCATAGCGATTGAAGATGGCTGCTTGAAGGCTTATAATGGCAACTTCGAACCTGTCATCGTGCATCGGCTGGTTGACATCATTAGGTAAGTTATTTCACAGCATCGGATTTTAAAATCCCTAGGCTTTCTGTACCTTGAAACAAAACTTTGTTAATTTAGGCTTAAAAGTGAGGAATGATTAGGATTTAGTGTTACGTACCCAAGGGGTAAAAGCGGAACCCTTTTCTGCGACGTTGTCGATTACCAAGTATCTCTTGAAGCGCTCGTGGCCCCGCGGATTTAGTTTTCTGTAAACGATCACTGCAGTAAGCAACTTTTACTATGGCCAGTGACCATCCGTGTGACCACTTTGTGACATTTATTTGAGCGTTTCCGTGCTTCGGAAGGCATGTTAAGCCCTTGGTCCCGGTTACCAGTAAAATGGCAGTCTTTAAGGCAAGTTGAAGGCCTTTTATAGGCGGCTTGAAAAATTCCAACAGCAGGCAGTCACAACAAATATGTATGTATTTCTTGAACCGTGATGGATAGACAGTTGACATTTACAGTGAGGTATTTCCGTCACCAACAAAAATACTAAATCATTTCACACAAATATTTCATTCGTGCACGGTAAGATCCGATAGGGGCTTTCTCCCGCGCACGCTTAGGTTGTTAAGGATCTCCCTGCCTCGGTTTTCCCAAACGCCTACAGTATGGGGTTCTTCAATAGGGGCCTCAGAAGGTTTTTACAGGGTCGGTAGCTCGAGGGTGACGCCTATGGTGTTGCAAACGTTCATATTCTGCGGTGACCACCAGTCCTTCTGGTGGGCCGTATGCTTGTCTGCGACCTTAGTGGCAAAAAAAAACAGCCCGGAACTCGAATCCGGGACTCCAGCATGACAGTGGCAGACATTACCACCTGCGCCACCAAGACCGTCATGATAAGACTTCTCCACATAAACTTTGAACCCTGTCGCATTATTAATTTTCAAAAGTTACAAATCGTAAATTATTTCAGCGATAAGAGCTGACAGTTGATTGACTCATCAGGCAATAACGCTTTGCTTTTACTATGCAGGGCCTGTCAAGTTCCTGGTAGACCAGAAGAGCTGTTCTACATACTCCTCAATGAAAAGGAGGGTCTTCTCAACTGCTATCTGTTCAGAGCTAACTCGGTACTAGAGGTAAGTACCTTGCATCATTAATTTTATTTACAAGTGTGATAATAATAACAAGGTATGATATAATGATAATTTGTATAGAGTTGAGGGAACTGTCTACCATCTCCCCGCTCGATACTGACAGGGTGTTCATCCTCACACTTTGCGTCCGGAGCATAGGAAAAAAGCTGGACATACTCTTTAAAAATGGTGCCAATACCTATATTGCAATCGGCTCAGTTTTCACGGCGAAAACATATCGATTTCGTCCAAAATTACAGCTAGTCTTCTTATCGCATTGTACAAGGGTTGGTCAGATGCAGTGCGATGTTAATACCTAAGTAGTTAAATTCAAACACCTATTTTGCAAATTCTTCACAGCCCGTGTTCCCTCATAATATATAACTTAGAAGGTGATCTCAGGATGTAGTTCGTTCAACTGTGTAAGGGGTTTGGGAGACAATCAATCCGAATGGACAAGTCTCATGTGTACATTTGAAGCTACTTTTATACGATTGATGAGATGATTGATGTCAAGTTATTGATATTAATGATCGTCTCCGGGATTTGTAACCATGAATTAGTGAATGTAAAACTAGTATACCTACCTACCTTTCATAAAGAGGAAAGGTTTCATTGTTTGTTTGCATCGAATAGGCTCCGAAACTACTGAAACGATTTGAAAAATTCTTTCACTGTTGGGAAGCTACACTATCCCCGGGTGACATAGCATATATTTTATTCCCGTATTCCCACGGGAACAGGAGCTACGCGGGTGAAACCGCGTGATATATGCTAGTGTAAAATAAACGACTCTGAGATAAAATCAAGAAGATTGCACAAGTTTACCTCCCAAGACATGTTTGTTTTTCAAAATCACCTCTCCTTGACAGTGATGAATTAGTTACGATAGGAAGTAAAAAATGTTTTAGGTAGGTAACTGATAAAATTTGTTAACCAAACTAAAGTTAACAGTGACTTTACTACGTCTAAACAAAATATGGATAAAAGAGTAAGTAAATAAATCCTACGAATTTAAATAATCTTGCTCTGACCCGTGCAACTGCGTATACGTCACTAAGAAAGAGAAAGAGAGCGAGAGAGAAAAGTCGATATGATGACGCCTTTTATCCCCGAAGGACTGAGCACTTTATATGCCCACATTTCACCTTTTTAAGAAGTTGTCCCACGTAATAGGTGGTGAGCCGTATTGCCGTGTTGATTCGGACAGGCGCAGATTGTGGACTGCCCGCTGTTGAAATTTTTCAGGCCGCCCATACAGGCTTTTAACTTGGCTTAACGTCTGCCATTTTACTGGCAACCGGGACCAACGGCTTAAAGGGTCATTCGAAGCACGGTAGCACTCGCAAATAAATGTCACAAAGTGGTCATGTGGTGGTCACCCGTCCAGGTCCGGCCACAGTAAATGTTGCTTACTACAGTTATCGTTTAACTTTACAGAACACTGAGTCCGTGGGGCCACGAGCGCTTCAATCAATATATCAATATAGCTACTACCCGTTCACTCTAACTTTGCTGCTGGCGTAGAGGCGTATACCTGAATTGTTAACTAGACGAAGTAAATTGACAGTAGCTAATGTCACTTCGTCATAGAAAATACGCAACATTGTATGAAGAAGTGACATTAGTTGCTGTCAATTTACTTCGTCTAATTAAAAATTCGACTTTAGTATGGAGCCGAGCGGCAAAGTTAGAGCGAACGAGCAGTACCAATTTAACCTTTAGGAAAACCCCGGTTCACTCTCACATAATTTCCAGCTTGCCCATATAAAGCGACACGGAAGACGCTTTTTGAAGTGCTTAAAATGACATAAATCGGGTTTATAGATGTCGAAATGTCAGTCTGGTGGCTCCGAGAGTGTGTTTTGAAAAGTGAAGGGTATGCTCTTTATTAAAAAAAAGTTAAAAGCTGTTCATCATAATTGACTTCAGGTTCAATTTTAGTGCTAGTTGTTTGCGGTAATATCCATAAGAAGTGCATTAGGCAATAATTTATTTATAAATGGGTAATTTTTAAATAAATTCTATTAAAATGTACTTTTAATAATTTATTTTATACGTAAAGAAATGATAGTGGCCCTATTAATCAAATAACTTATTTTATTGTAATTTACAATAAAATAAGTTATTTAATTAAAATGGAACGACCTCTGCCTTTGAAAGTTAAGTAAATAAATATGTGAAGAAATGGTAGCGGCTCATATTTTGTTTTGTTTTTACTAGTACCTAGGTATATGATATTATTGTAGGAAGATGTTCGAATTATTGGTCTAGTGCTCGAAATGTAAAACAATATTCCAATAATATCAGTCTAGCCTTTTTTGAGTTTTGTGATTAGTTAGCAACAATTGAATGATTCATTTTTATTTACATAGACCGAACAACCATCTTGGACGAAACTTGAACACGTGCTCTTGGCCTTTGTAAAGCGGAGGCCATGGGGTTCAAGTCCCATCTCGAATCAACTTGTCTTTTTTTACTATTAATAAGTATCTCAAATAATTTATGCTAATTAAATATTATACGAGAATAATGTCTAGAGTCAAGCAACGTCTGTCAAAGGTTGAGCACATCTGTATGAGCAAAAACACGTTAAGGATCTACCTGACGCCATTGACATATAGGTTTAAAGAACATAATAATTCTACTGATAGACAGGAACGTCCATACATTGAACATGTTCCAGATTTGTACGCGCTTTGGCAAGAGCGATACTAATGGACTTGACCAACGGGTGCTATAAAACACATATTTTAGTACCTACGAATAATAAGGTCATAGATCAATGCCTGACGCCAAATTATTGAAAGAATATACAAATTATTGAAAGAAGATAGCAGATAATATACATTTCAGCGTGCAAGAAAGAGATTGATGCGTTCGGTTTATGTGGATTTTAAAAATATAAATGAATTATAACAGAGCGTGTGTGATTTTGAAGCGCTCGTGGCCCCGCGGACTCAGTGTTCTGTAAACGATCACTGCAGTAAGCAACATTTACTATGGCCGGATATGGATGGGTGACCACCACGTGGACCACTTTGTGACATTTATTTACGAGCGTTTCCGTGCTTCGGAAGGCACGATAAGCCGTTGGTCCCGGTTGTCAGTAAAATGACAGTCGTTAAGCCAAGTTGAAGGCCGTACGGGCGGCTTGAAAAATTTCAACTGTGGGTCGTCACAACCTGCGCCCGGGTCGGCAGCGCGTGTGTAGCGCCTCTGGTGTTGCAAACGTCTATAGGCTACGGTTACCAACCTTCCGGTGGGCCGTAAGCTTGTCTGCCACCTAAGTAGTATAAAAAAAAAGAGCTATAACCATTAGGAATATAGTAAATGAAGACTTTACTATTGTGCTTCCTATTTTTAATTTATTGAGGCACAGTTCACGAAACACATTACAATCATAAAAGCTAATACTAAGAAATAACAGTTTTTGGTTTGTTACGTGAAAAAGTGCACACAGTAAAAACAATAGGCACAGAGAATATTATAAAAACAAATTAAAACTTACTGAAAATTTCACGAAATCGAGGTCTATCTTCAACATCTATTTTTAATACAAAAATCGGAGTATTCCCGTTCGTCCCCTTGACTTCGTCCCCCCGAGGGGGACGAACGGGAATTCACAAAAATAATATTTAATCAGTTCCCGATCGTCCCCTCCTAATTCAAGAGGGGACGAATGGGAATATGTTCTTTGATTAAGTGCCATTCGTCCCCCGTTCGTCCCCCTCGACCAAAAACAAATGAAAAAAAAAAACAAATGACGAATGCGAAAACAAAAAAAAAAATGATGATCGAAAAAACAAGTGACGATCGGATAAACAAATGACGATCGAAAAAACAAATGAAGAAACTATAAAACAAATGACGATCGGGTAAACAAATGACGATTGAAAAAACATATAAAGAACTATAAAACAAATGTCGATCGGGTAAACAAATGACGATCGAAAAAACGAATGAAGAACTATAAAACAAATGACAATCGGGTAAACAAATGACGATCGAAAAAACAAATGAAGAACTATAAAACAAATGACGATCGAAAAAACATGCAGATCAGTAAAACAAAAGACTATAAGCAAGTTGATAAGGTCAAAAATGAAAAGCCATATTTTGTAATCTAGATGCGATTGCCATTCAAAAAGGTAGGTGCAAGCAAATCTCGACCTTAATAACACTTCTCTAAAAATGTGCTTTTTGGCGTTTATAGACATCACTGATCATGAATATGAAAAAATAAACAATTGTTATGCATGTCCATAAGGTAAAGAATTGCTTGCACCTATTTTTTTAATGTTTATCGCATCTAGAATACAAAAAGGGTCCAAGCAAATTTCGTCCTTATGAGCATGCATAATATCTATTTATTTTTTAATTATATTCGTGATCAGTGATGTCCATAAACGAATAAAAGCACATTTTTAGATAAATGTCATTAAGGTCGAGAATTGCCTGCACCTTTTTGTTGAATGATTATCGTATCTAGATTACAAAAAATGGATCCAAGCAAATTTCGACCTTATGAGCATGCATAATATCTATTCATCTATTATATAAAAATAAGTCGGGTTTTCCTTCCTGACGCTATAACTCCAGAACGCACGAACCGATTTCCACGGTTTTGCATTCGTTGGAAAGGTCTCGGGCTCCGTGAGGTTTATAGCAAAGAAAATTCAGCAAAATTTCACATACAGCGCCATCGCGGGCGAAGCTGCGGGCATCAGCTAGTTTTTTATATATTTGTGATCAGTGATGTCTAAAAACGCCTAAAAGCACATTTTTAGGGTTTCATAGCCAAATGGCAAAAACGGAACCCTTATAGATTCGTCATGTCTGTCTGTCTGTCTGTCCGTCCGTCTGTCCGTCCGTGTGTCACAGCCTCTTTTCTCTGAAACTATAAGGCCTATGCTATTGAAACTTGGTAACTAGATGTATTCTGTGAACCGCATTAGGATTCTTATATAAAACTAGAAAAAAAAGCAGTAAATTTTGGTGTTGATACTCAGAACTGAATGTCAAAATTTTTTTTTTCATCTAACCCATACGTGTGGGGTATCTATAGACAGGTCTTCAAAAATGTTATTGTGGTTTCAAACATCATTTTTTTCTAAAGTGAATAGTTTGCGTAAGAGACAATTCCAAAGTGGAAAAATGTGTGTGTCCCCCCCCCCCTCTAACTTCTAAACTAACAGAATGAGAAATCTAAAAAGAATATATGATGTACATTGCCATAAAAACTACCAACGAAAATTAGTTTGAACGAGATAGAGCTGGTAGTTTTTTATTAATACGTCAGTAACGTACTGTTTGAGGTGGAGTTCGCTAACATCCGCGGACTCCATGCCAACCTCAACGTCGTCCATCACCATCTAGAGACGGCACGGCCAACTGTGATGTTCCTAACGGAGGCGCAAATACTCCGCCCTGCCGATCAGTCGTACCTTAGTTACCCCGGCTATATCATCGAGGAACTATTTCGAGAAAAAAGCCGGGGTGTGCGCGTTCGTTAGGGCGGATGTTTGCTGTCGCCGGCTGCGCTGCCTTGAGGACCCTTCCCTCTCCGTCCTTTGGCTGCACGTAGATCACGGCTCCATGAGTCAGATCTACGTGTGTGTCTATCGATCCCACACAGGGACAGCTGAGATGATGAGGCTGTATCAGCACCTCAGCGAGGGGGCTGATGACGCGCAGGTACGGTTCCCGAACGCCGAGTTGGTTTTTCTGGGGGACTTCAATGGTCACCACATTGAGTGGTTGGGGTCCCTTAAGACAGATCCTGCGGGACGGGCCACCCACGCGTTCGCACTCTCCCATGGTCTGACCCAGGTGGTACGCGGGATTACGCGCATACCGGACAGGTCAGACCATGGACCCGCCCTGCTGGACTTACTGCTGACGAGTAATCCAGCACAGTACAGTGTGACGGTTAGCGCCCCACTGGGTACATCCGACCACTGTGTTGTGAGTGCCCGCCTGCAGGTACCGTCCCCTGCAAGGGCAGTAGAGGTGACGCGGCGACTGTGGCACTACTCGTCAGCAGACTGGGACGGACTACGAGAATACCTTGCAGCCGTCCCGTGGAGTCAGCGCTGCTTTGCAGGGAGGGCTTCATCGGAAAGCGCCTCTGCGGTTGCTGGTGAAATCACATTAGGTATGGAATACTACATTCCATACACTGATGTCGCCAGCATCCGCAAAGCCCGCCCCTGGTTCGGGCGTGAGTGTGCCGTAGCTGTTCAACAAAAACAGGCGGCTTACGGCGCCTGGATCAGGCCTCGAGCTGTGCGCGACCCGAATGTGGCCCGCCTCAAGGCAGCGTACAACAGAGCCACTTGGTCCAGTAAGAGAGCCTTCAAGAGAGCGGACACCCAGCGCGTCACGCGGCTTGGTCAGGAGCTCACGTCACATCCGACGGGCAGCCGTGGATACTGGCAACTGGCCAAAGCCGTGCAGGCCAACTTTTGCAAGCCCTCGCTGCCGCCGCTGCGCTATCCTGACGGATCACTGGCTCACAAGGCCCAAAAGAAAGCGGAAATGCTGGCCAAGCTCTTTGCGGCTAATTCCCGGGTCGATGACTGTGGCAAGCAACCTCCCACTATCGCCAACTGTGGAACTACGATGCCGGAAATTGTAATCCGGCAGTGCGATGTGCGGGCGGTGCTACGGTCACTCGACACGCGGAAAGCCAGTGGTCCTGATGGCATTCCGGCCGTGGTGCTGAGGAATTGTGCAGCTGAATTGTCTCCAACGCTAACACGCCTGTATCGCCTTTCGTATTCGTCGGGAGAAGTGCCGGAGGCTTGGAAGGAGGCGAATGTCCAACCGATCCCCAAGAAAGGGGATCGGTCGGTTCCAGCCAACTATCGCCCCATAGCCGTAACCACCGTCATCTGCAAGGTATTCGAGCTAATCATCAACAAACAGCTCATGCGCTATCTGGAGGATCACTCGTTAATTAACGATCGCCAATATGGCTTTAGGCCGAAACGATCAACGGGTGACCTCCTAGCGTACATAACGCACACCTGGGGTGAGGCTATGGAGAGGCACGGCGAATCTCTGGCTATTGGCCTAGACATCGCAAAAGCCTTTGATAGGGTATGGCATGCGTCGCTTCTTTCCAAGCTGCCGTCATATGGTTTATCGCATCAGTTGTGCCGCTGGTTGGCCAGCTTCCTGAACGGGCGACGGATTCGGATCCTTTGTGATGGTCAGGCTTCCTGTTTTTTTCAGGTAAATGCCGGAGTACCACAGGGATCGGTATTGTCCCCAACCCTCTTTCTTCTGCATATCAATGACATGCTGTCCCTTGGGTGCATTCAATGTTATGCGGATGACAGTACTCTTCATGGGAGCTATTCTGGCCGTCCAGTGGCAGGGCGAGGCGACGTGGATGAGAAGACAACTCGTGGCGGATCTTGATCTGGACCTGGGCCGCATTGCCCAATGGGGTTCAGACAACCTGGTCGAGTTCAATGCCAGAAAAACACAGGCGTGTGCGTTTACAGCTAAGAAGTCCCCATTCCTACCCCTGCCCTCTCTTCAGAGCATTACAATTCCACACAATTCTGGGAATCCTGAATAAGGTGAGACGGTATTTCACGCCACATCAGAGATGTTTACTGTACAAGACGCAGATTCGTCCCTGCGTCGAGTACTGTTCTAACCTTTGGGATGACTCCGCGAGGTACTTGTTAGACGCGCTTGACGCTATGCAGAGACGTGCTATCCGAATAATTGGTTGTCCTGAGATGACGGGAGGCCTCGAACCTTTGTCGCAGCGAAGAACCATAGCGTCCTTGGCTGCCTTCTATCGAATGTATCACGGCGAATGTTCTGAAGAGCTCTTCAACCTGATCCCACCATCTCCTTTCCGATCCCGAACAACGCGTGCCGGGCAGAGATGCCACTCATACACAGTGGAGAGAATCTTCGCCAGAACCGAGCGTTTCAAAAGATCGTTCCTCTGTCGAACTATGAAAACATGGAACGACCTGCCCGCACACGTCTTTCCCTCATCTTACAATCCCGGGTTCTTCAAGAGGAGCGTGAAGAGGCACATCACAGGGCCGCCAACTTGAGGACCACTGTAAGAAGTGGCCCCCAATCGCTAGATGCGCCACTGCTTTCTTACCATCAGGCTGGTGGCGACGTCAATTTGGCGAGATGAATATAAAAAAAAAAAAAACGTCATAAACCGCAATTTTCGGTTAGAAAAGTCACTACCACTGCGAACGTGTTAAAACATCGATCAAAGTTACAACGAACTATAAGAACTTTTATATTATGTTACTTGCTGCTACGAAACCCTTCATGGGCGAGTCCAACTCGCAATTGGCCGGTTTTTAGGTAAGTGTCAGTAAGGTCGAGAATTGCTTGCACCTATTTTTTTGAATGGCTCTGGCATCTAGATTACAATAGTAGTTTTTGACCTTATCAACTTGCTTAGTCTTTTGTTTTATTGATCTGATTATGTTTTTTCGATCGTCATTTGTTTATCCGACCGTCATTTGTTTTGCCGATTCTCATTTGTTTTGTCGGTCTTCATTTGTTTCGCCGATCTTCATTTGTTTCGTCGATCTTCATTTGTTTTGTCGATCTTCATTTGTTTTGACGATCTTTATTTGTTTTGACGATCTTCATTTGTTTTGTTGATCTTCATTTGTTTTGACGATCTTCATTTGTTTTGACTATTTTCATTTGTTTTGTTGATCTTCATTTGTAAATAAATAGAATTTCAATTTTGATTTTTTACCAACGCACCTGGCTCATATTATTTGTTGGGAGCAATAGAACTAAAAAAAGAATGAAAAAATTATTCCCGTTCGTCCCCCCAAAAAAGTTAAGGGGACCATCGGGAAAATAAAATATTGAATTCCCGTTCGTCCCCCTAGGGGGACGAAGTCAAGGGGACGAACGGGAATACTCCCAAAAATCTTTCGAGGATATTATCAGTAATCGTGTTTTTGACTTAAAGCGTATAGTATAATATGTAGTTCATGAACTGAAGTTATCTGTGTTAAAAATTTAATTCAATAAACCTCACGAGTCCTGAGATCTAAATCAAGGTCTATTAAGCGTCGTACGGACTCTTTAAAGGAAAGACCGCACTGGGCGGAACTGCACTGCAGCGCAACTGCGTGTTTATATACGTTTGCCGCTCTTGTTGTTTTTTAAAGAATAATGATTACACGGAAACACAACCTTCATTATTTACTTTTGTTCATAACTCCGCTTTTTTCAACCGATTGCCTTGAAACAAAGCTCAGATTTAAGCTTAACAAGATCTCTCTAATAAAAAAAACGCATAAGTAAACATCGTCCGTGATTATCGATATATTATATCGTTTATAAACATCAATGTTTTCAATATTGATATTTTATTTTGAAAAATATCGATATTCCAATATTGATATTTTTAATAAACGATATTGCATCCCTACTGACTATGAAAATGAAGTTGGCCTAAACCGCACTGAACTGCACTGCAACAACACGGCGCGACAGGTCGCGACACTTTTGGTGAGTTGATCAACTTTGTCGCGCAGTTCCGCTGCAGTCGGCTGAAGTGTAGTTCAGTTGCCGCTTAGTGCGTGTTGCCTCATATAATTTCATATAAAGAATATTTTGTCGCGTCGTGTCGTGCAGTTCCGCTGACGTGCAGTTCCGCTCAGTGCGGTCTTACCTTAAGTCGTTAATCTTGGTTGCCAGCAACATGGAAGACGTTAAATCAAGTTGAAGGTAGTTTGTAAAATTTCCATTTACTGTCCTTGTCTAATTCAACACGGCAATAGGCTTACCTATTACGGGGGACAAAATACAGAACAGGTGAAATGTGGGTGTATTGTATGCCTCTGCCTACCATTTAGGGGATTAAGATTTTATTTGGCTATTAGCGATTGAGGGCCACCGTGCCATTTAGCCCAAACTAAGCTAATATAGGCTTGTGCTATACAAATATAGAAAACTAGGTAAAACTAATAGCACAGGGCGGAAACTCCATACAAATGATTGGTTTTCTTCTCTCATCTACACTAAAACAGGCTATGTTCGTACAGAGCTTGAATGTGTGTGTGACCAATAAGGCTAAGCAAATGTTCCCTCAACACGCATTCCAACTATAATGACAGCTGTGGCGGGACTGGAGGGAATGGGGAAGCTTGGTCAGTGAGGGGCAGGGAGTTGCCTATCTGTATGTAATACTGTTATATTATCTTTGCTAACAGCATACGTTTGGCAGCCCCGGGAAAGCCTTCGGAAGGATACCCCAGAACTATTTTTTGCACATGCATAATTGTATACTTTGATAAACCTAAATTCTGAAAAATAAAAAACTAACGAACGTCAAGCGGCTTTACCCGCGTAGCTCTCGTTCCCGTGGGAATACGGGCATAAAATATAACCTACGTTACCCGGGAATAGGGTAGCTTCCCAACAGTGAAAGGATTTTTCAAATCGGTGCACTAGTTTTGGAGCCTATTCGATGCAAACAAACAATCAAATCTTTCCTCTTTATAATATTAGTATATATTAGTATTTCGGTAATCGAACTCAAGAAGGTCGGCTTCGGCAGTCGCATACACTTCCAAAGTGCCCCCAAGACAGTCCGTCTATCGGCCTCCGATCAAAGGGAGAGTTTCCCAACCGGGAATTACGTTGAGATGATGATGACATTTAACAAATTGAAATCAATGTCAATTGATTACTATGCTGCATTGTAATGAACAATATTAAAATTTGTAGCATAATAATATACGTACTGGGACCTTGATTGAAAATAAATTTAGATTCAATGCGTTTGACAATATCATTCATTATTATGTCAGTCAGTTTCGTGACAATATTGTTTTAAGTTGCTTTAATTGTTATTTAAAAAGTTTTCGATGATACAAGTATTAAAACAGTGATGTTAATATTTTTACATATTTGAAATTCTTTCATTAACTGAAACTGTATTTTCTTTCAAATAATGTAGAATACTTTGATATAATTTAAATATTGGTATAGCTGTCGTTTCGTTGCTGTCTAAAAAGTAAAAAAAACAGAGATAAAACGTTAGCCTAATTTTAAATGCGTTAATAAAATAAAATATATTGTGAAACAGAAACAGAATAAAAAATATTTTGTGTTTGATATCGAGTGTGGATGTAATTAAAAAGGAACAATTTGGTATTCGTTATTATCATTGTCAGATTAAAATTATGATGTACTGTACAATAGAATGTTTTGAATTGTCTTGTGCAAACATTGAATAGAACGCAGACTTGGATACAATCTTGAAGCCCATAACAAAATAATTTATCTATTATGAGACCAAATGTGTGCGTCACACTACAATAGAAGGAAAACGTGACAATAATAACCGCAAAATGGACATTGAATATGAAAATAAATGAACTCAAGTGTAGCAAATGAAACATAGCGAATTATTCATTCGAGACACACCAAATCACGAGTTATTGATAAGGTTCTAATAAAAAAAAATCTGTGGCTGATGGTTCAGACGGTTTAAAGAAATATTATCATATTTAGCTGTTTAACAGCTTTTAGGTATAAATACCTATAGGATTACCTAATTGTTTGTTGTGCCAAGAGTCAAGATCATTATCCCATTCAACACCTATGATCTACAAACATGCTGAGCTCAGTTTTAGTTCCGCTAGCGAGACAGACAGCCGTATACGCCAGCCCATCAGACTTTCAATTTTGGTTTGGAGTGATCCTCATACTCGTCGCGTGTGAACTGGACATAATATACTTCCATATACGGAACCACTTGAATGTACAATTGGTATGAGACGATAAAAGTGTGTGTAGTTTATGCTGAGTAATGGAAACGGCTTTTGTAAAATTGAAATCCGAATCGGGATCTTTCCGTTTAGTATCGGTATGTTTTGAAAATAGCACATGAAATGAGTTGCGTGCCAACATTTAATTGGTGTGTCGCCTCGGAGCGGTCAGTGTAAACAGAAAACATCTGATTCGCGGGCAATACGAACGTACTACATCTGCAATGTCAACCGAAACAAAAATATAAACATTCTGAATTTAAATTGTTAGTTCATGTTCTTCTAAATTTGAAAGAACTAAAGGACAATTCCATTTCAAATTTGGAAATGAAAAATATTTGAAAACGCATTGAATTGACGTTATTATTCAGTGAAGTTATGAATTAAATATTGAGTGCTTTCAGTTTAAAATTGAATTCTCATTATGAATAACGAGTGAAAAATTACTAGGTGTGATATTCTTATCTCAACATTTCATTTGGAGTTTCTCTGAGCTGTGAGTACCTATTTTAACTGATTTTTCCATGTATTTTTTTGTTCTTTTTTATTCATTAACCGATATTAATTGTCAACAATGTTATAATTGTTTTACAATGTTAATTTAGTTTTGTGACACGACTTCATCTGTGACATACTATGAATCCCTTTTATAGATGCCCATCAACAATAGATGACATATAAAAATATAAGTATATTATTATAGAAATTGTCTGTCTAATTTGATGTTTGAGCAAAGCCACATTTTTCTGCTAGTATTATAAAACAATAACGATTGAAGTACGTACCCAGTAATTATTATATAATCTGTGATGTGATTCAAGTAAGGCCTCTTATTAAAAGTCGTGTTTTGTATGAAGAGTGATTAAATCAGCGGTCGGCAACCTTTTGGAATACTATAACATCGTACCATAATTTGGAATAACGTAGTGACTTTTACGATTAGGGCGGGGCATACTTTTTATGGTAGAACTAGAACAGTTAAAAGCTCAAAGCTGTTTTTCGGTAAAGTCTGTTTACGGAGGATAATTTTGTGATAACTTTCGTGATAACGAAACATAACGTAAGTAATAGGCCAATGGAACGGAAGAGTCACAAGCCGAACGCTTAGGCCGATATCGTGCCTCTCCATTGCTTGTTACATGCTCTCGCTTGCACGCTCGGCTCAGGCGGAACGTGACACATTTTCGTGCATGCAGCCAGCGTTCTAGGCTTATTGTACCTCGCTATCACTTATTTGGCGCTCTCGCTTGCACGCTCGGCTCAGGCGGAACGTGACACATTTTAGTGCGAGCACCGGCAGCCGGTCAAGCTCTCGTGGTAGCGCGGAGTCAGTGTTCTGTAAACGATCAGTGCAGTAAGAAACTTTTACTATCCTACCGGTAGACTTTGACTAACACCACTTTGCCGTTGTGGTAAATAAAGTCTGAAGGAAATCCTGGGATGTTCTTCCGCAGGCATGCTCGGAACTCTCGACAGTAGGCAGTTGTAGTGAGGTTTCAACCGGTAGGCAGGCGTAGCATCCTTGAGAATTTCCTGCCTAAAAAAGTAAATTTTGGACAGATGTTGTGGACTGTGTAGCCGCGAGCAGACCCGCAGGCAAAGGAAACAGCGTATTTCTGTATATTAGAGGTCAGATACTTAGGTAGGAAACAGGATCACGTGTTCTGTAGCGAGGGCACCGGATGCATTAAAGGATAAGTCTTGAATGATGATTATAGTGACGTCATAAGGCTAAAGCTTTTCGCGGACTCAGTGTTCTGTAAATGATAACTGCAGACGCTCTTAGCCCCGCGGACTGAGTGTTATGTAAATGATCACTGCAGTAAGCAACTTTAGCTATGGCCGCCTTGGGTGGGTGACCACCACGAGACCGCTATGGGACATTTATTTGCGAGCATTTCTGTGCTTCGGAAGGCACGTGAACACTCGCAATAGATCTGAATCAAACTGATCAAACTGTTTGATCCCCGTTGTCAGTAACATGGGTTGAATGCCGTTACGCCTAGGTCGACAGCGTGTATGTGCAATCTCGCTTCTGTCTGACGTTCCAAAAAAAAATGTAAAAAAAGTAACTCGAATGTTGCGTTAAGTAGCCCGGCTGTTTTTTGGTACGAATCCCTCCGTGCATGAATCCGACTCGCACTTGAACGATATTTTCATATTATTGCATACAACGCCGTTTTTCATAAAACTATTTTTATACCACTGTTTTTTTTTATCCCTGAACATCCTTCCTAGGGCTTACCCGGGGCTCTATAGGCCTTAGGCAGTGGTAGGGCAACATGTGCTATTTATCGGTGAGAGTCCAGCATGGCATCCATTAGGAAATTCCACACAAAATAAAATCCTCATGCTGTTATTAAACTCAACATATGATCACGGGCTACGTAGAGGCATAATATAATATGCCCACATTTTACCTTTTTTTGAAATTGTCCACGTGGTGAGCCGTAAATACCGTACGCAGGACAGACGCAGGTTGTGACTGCCCGCTGTTGAAAATTTTCAAGCCGCCCATAAAAGCCTTCAACTTGGCTTAACGACTGCTATTTTACTGGCAACCGGGACCAACGGCTTAACGTGCCTTCGGAAGCACGGAACCGCTCGCAAATAAATGTCACAAAGTGGTCATGTGATGGTCACCCATCCATAACCGGCCATATATTGGGTGTAACAAAATTACCTCTCCAAATTTCATGAGATGACGTGGCATCGGAAATCAAATACAAATATTTAATAAAAAAGTGGGGTTAATTTTTTTAATTTTTTTTTGTCGCATTAAAGAATCCGTTTTTGACCGCGGCAATTTGAGGTAACATGGTCGCCGTGGCAAAACAAACACGTAGCACCCGTCTGGCTGTCGTTGTCGCTTTCTACTGCCGCTCAGTAGCGATAGAAAGGGTGATAATGAAAATTTATAGGACCCTTAAAACGAATTTACAGTTAAAGTATTCATGGGATTTTTTTTTCTTCATTTTTGTAATGTTTCTGGGCTGACGCCACGTCACGTGACGAAATATTAACAGGTAGTTTTGTTACACTTTATATAAATGTTGTTTACTACAGTAATCGTTTACAGAACACTGAGTCCTCGGGGCCCCGAGCGCTCAAGGAGATTAAAAACTTCTTACAGAGATCAATGTTGGTGCATTGGCTGGCTATGACGACATCATGGCTTGACTTTGAACAGCCTTCGATTAATATAAAAGTAGCAGTGGTTTTTTAATTACCCAATTGATATTGAATTTATATCCGGTAGTTTTCAATAAACATTTTATTTTTATAACTACCTGTTTACGTGTAAAATTGAAATGTGTACTGCTCGTTCGCTCTAACTTTGCCGCTCGGGTCCATACTAAAGTCGAATTTTTAATTAGACGAAGTAAATTGACAGCAACTAATGTCACTTCTTCATACAATGTTACGTATTTTCTATGACGAAGTGATATTAGCTACTGTCGTAATTAACTTCGTCTAATTAACAATTCGGGTATACGCCTCTACGCCAGCGGCAAAGTTAGAGCGAACGGGTAAATAGGTACGTTGGAAAGTATGAATGGAAGTTTGCAGCTCTATCACATGCTAACAGCTCAGCTGAACTGATCTGGCTGGAGATTATAATCTGGAACTAGCTGTTGCCTGCGAATTCGTACGCTGCAAATTCATTAGATTGATATAACTTTTTTATTTATGAACCGATTGACATGAAACAAACACTAAATGTTAAGTGAAGCACACCGCAAGGCAATTAAGAAAACCGCATCGCAATCGGTTGAGCGGTTGCTGAGATAAGCGTGCACAAACGTACAGACAATCAGACATAAATTCTAAAAATCATTGTTTTGGGTTCTATTGCGTTCATGAAGCCCCCCTATAATTTTTTTCTTATACAACGTGAACTTTTGTATAGCGCAAAGCTCAGACACCCCAACAAGAGTTCCGCTTCAAAATACTGTATAAAAAAATTAAATTAAACTAACGAAAATTGACCAAGTTATAAGCCTTTACAGTTGCACTATTTAGGTGTAGGTATTATACACAAGGCAGTTAGTCACTATTCGTGTGGTATTGATAATAACGTTAAAAAACCATTTTCATAAGTGGTAATTATGGAACAGTGTTTTAGACAGAAACCGGTCAAGTGTGAGTCGGACTCGCGCATGTGGGGTTCTGTACCAAATTACGGCAAAAATCACGTTTGTTGTATGGGAGCCCACTTAAATGTTATTTTGATCTGTTTTTAGGGTTCTGTACCCAAAGGGTAAAATCAGGACCCTATTCATAAGACTTCCTTGTCCGTCTGTCTGTCCGTAACAAGACTCTATCGGAACCGCGATAGTTAGACCTAGTTACAGATACTACAATCAGATAAAAGGGGGCGATTAAAAGGGATTCCATACAACAAACGCGATTTTTGCTGCTTTTTTAGTACGGAACCGTCTGTGCGCGAGTCCGTTTCGCATTTGGCCGGTATTTCTTACAATAGCGGCAACAAAAATACACTGTCTGTTAAATTTTCAATTGTCTAGCTATAATAATGGTTAGTGAGATACAGTTAGGTGACAGAGGGACAGTGGAGTGTAAGTAAAAGGGTCAAGCTGTAAAGCCTATGAAAGTAGGTACCTATGTGTTTAAGGGCTGAATAAAAAAAAAACTTTCTAGCTGTTACCTATTGATTACGGAACCCTAGAACTGCAAGTATGTACATACTGGCATTTACGAGTAGTAGTCAATACGATTACGTGACTATTCATAATGCCTGCACACACATTAATGGACTAGCAGTGTCGGAAAGAGTTCTGACGGGGTAAATGAACATTAGAATAGCGCCAATAGGCTGCGTTGTCAGTATTGTGTAACTCAACCCCTCTACACGTAAAAGTACACAAAACACACTGTTATTTTTTTAGCCACCGCTCATTAAAGTTCACCTGTTGCACTTTGTCACCTTCAGTAATTCCTTCTGTCTTTCGATATTGGTATCGCAGTCGCAGCCCGTGTGTCGTGCCTCTGGTGTTCCAAACGTCCATAGGCTAAGGTTAGCAACGATTAAGTAGTCTGTAAGCTTTTCTGTCACCTTAAATAGTAGCATAAAAAAGTTTAATAAAAGACATGTTGTTACACGATCGCGTATTTTGCACAGCGACACGGGATGCGGAACGGCGAGTACGGCGACACGTATGACGTCGCGCTCGTTTTATCGGCCACTGACTGACTGGTGGCCAGTGGTGGCCAGCCCGGGTGGCGCGGGCGCAGGGGCGTGGCCAGGGTGGTTAGTCGAGGGCATGGGATCGGCTGGTGGCGGATCGCTTTTGATCACACGTAGTGATGTTATTTTATGATAATAACTTTCCGATATTAGAGTGTTCAATGCGTTAAATTTTTTCGTGAAGTTTTGAAAAAAAAATAACATAGGTTGAAACCGGTTCCGTTGGATAATGTTACTGATTCTGATCAAAGTGTTTTCAGGTTTGCGCTATACAAACTTTCATGTTGTATATCTTCAATGTACAGACAGTGACCTGTCATGATTTTATTATATGTATTGATGACTAGCTGAGCCCGCAACTTCGTTTACGTCACATAAGGTGTATTATTGTGAATGTATGTGAATTGTTTTAAAATAGCCTTAATCATAAAACTCTTTTATGATTAAGCCAGCACGCCAGTTTAGATTTACTCACTTTTAGATTCATAAGTCTATGTATGATTCTTTACAGTGGGCGCACACTAGGCGTCTTGTCGCGGCGACATGTCGCGGCGACAAGCTGTGGGCGCCAAATTACATACATTTTGTTCTAAGCTCCGCACACTAGGCGACATGTCGCCGCGACTCCGCGACAAGCAAGTGACAAGACGCCGCGACATGTCGCCGCGACTGTCGCCTAGTGTGCGCCCACTGTTAAAGTGATATATCTTTTTTATTTATAAACCGATGGACATGAAATAAACACTAAATGTTAAGCGGAGCTAACCTTAACACAATAAAGAAAACCGCATTGCAGTCGGTTAAGCGGTTGCTGAGATTAGCGTGCACAAACGTACAGACAAACAGACATAGAGACAAACAGACAAAAATTCTAAAAATCATTGTTTTGGGTTCTATGGCGTTCATAAAGCCCCCCTATAATATTTTTTCTCATTTATCTTTCACGTACAGACAGCGACCTGTTACGATTTTATTATATGTATTGATTGATTGATGATGATATTGATAACAAATAAGCTACTTTTAATCCCTGGAATACTCATTCCCATGGGATGCGAGAACAGAACCAGAATTCCACTGTACCATTTACGCTTCTACACTAATATTATACACTAGCGGACGTCACGCGGTATCACCCGCGTAGTTCCCGTTCCCGTGGTCATACGGGAATAAAATATAGCCTATGTTCACCGCAAAGAGTGTAGCTTCCCAACAGTGAAAGAATTTTTCAAATCGGTCCAGTAGTTCCGGAGCCTATTCGTTACAAACAAACAAACAAAAAAACAAATCTTTCCTCTTTATAATATTAGTATAGATAATTTTGTATGTTTGTAACGAATAAACAAAAAACTACTGGGCCGATTTAAAAATACTTTCACCATTGGAAGACTACACTCACTCTAAGTAACATAGGCTTTATATTCTTTCCGTATTCCCACGGGAACGGGGTGAAACGCGGGTGAAACCGCGTGGATTATAAGTATGTATAAATAGTAGTTTATGACACTGTTGCATAATAAGGGTTCTTATAACACGAGTGTGTTTTAAAAAAACGAGCCGTAGGCGAGTTTTTTTATAGTATCACACGAGTGTTATAAGACCAAGTTATGTACAGTGTTATACACTACTTTATCTACTCTCATACTATAATACCTGATTTCATTTTGTTGTGATAAATAGTTGCTCCTTGATTTCGCCGGTAACAGGTTCATGGTCATGTTTGACGCAGTTTCCAGAATGTCTGGTGGTGTACAATTACCACCATCCTCGCTTTAAGACATGTTTTTACACAAAAACTAATTTATTTTACAAACAAAACCAAACTTTGTTTAATTTAAATGTAAAATGTTGGCGCCAAGGCGCAAACATCGATGGCGCATGCGTGTTTCTTTTTTTTTAGGGTGCGGAGACCATAGATTTAGGATTTTTCGTTACTCTGGAGACACAATTTTTTTTAAAGTAGAGGTTCAAACTTCTTTTTCAGCTGGAGATTGTTTATGGTGTATCGTAATGATTAAAAAGTTTTATTATGATACAGGTGTCCATACAAGACCTGTATCGTAATAAAACTTTTTTTTTGGCCTGTGCGTAATGTTTGTCATAATAGTATTGATTTCAATTTTATAATCTTTGTATTATAGTATCAGAGTAGATAAACTTTTTTTTTAACGTGAGGGAAAATCCATCATGGATGCTATGCCGGGCTTCTACTGACTAAAAAACCTCACGTAAAGCCCAACAACTTACGGTTGGGAACCCAGGGTAAGCTGTCAGAAGGATGTCCCAGGACTCCCAACAGACCTACGGCTAAGTATGTATAATACTAGCTGATGCCAGTGGCTTCGGCGGCATTTAATGTGGTTCACGTTAGCACTCACACTATAGGTGTACCTATCCCTGTACCAAATTTAAGCTAGATCCGTAAAACTGTTTCAGCTTAGAGCGTGAAACAACGACAAACATCCCTACTATAATATTATAAATGCGAAAGTAATTCTGTCTGTGTGTCTATTACGCTTTCACGCCTAAACGGCTGAAGCGATTGCGATAAAATTTGGTACAGGAATATATCGAGGCCCTGGGAAGGACATAGGCTACTTTTTAACCGACCGCGCAAAAGGAGGGTTATGCTTTTACGCGATAACGACTTCTTCGCGTTCGAAGCCGCGGGAAACAGCTAGTTCATCCATAAATCTTTCATAGCGCGTGAATGAGCTACAAACATTCATCAATATTTACAAACTTTTGCATTTACAATTGAAAAGATTATTCAATTATAGGTACGATACGACGATAAAGCGCATCTAATAATATTTAGCAACGCATATGCATCTCATTCAGTGCAAAATGCAAAAACAATTTTCTTAGAAGCTGGTTCGACTGTATCCATAGTTATAATAATAACAATAAGAAAACGGATTTTAACGGATTGTGAAATGTAACCAATGACTATTGTAAATTGTAACTATAAATGACCACAAAAATAATTTTCGAGTTTTATATAGGTAAAATTGTAATTTCAGTCTAAACTGTAACTACTCACTAATAATTTCATAAACATAAACCTTATGCTGCTACGGAAGGAACCCGTCATGGGGGCGTCCGACTCGCTCTTGGCCGGTTTTATTGAAAGTAGTCGTTTTGGGAAGTTGTCGTTTTGGGAAGTAGACGTTTTGGAAAGTGGACGTTTTGGGAAGTTGACGTTTTGGGAAGTTGTCGTTTTGGGAAGTTGTCGTTTTGGGAAGTTGTCGTTTTGGGAAGTTGACGTTTTGGGAAGTTGTCGTTTTGGGAAGTTGACGTTTTGGGAAGTTGTCGTTTTGGGAAGTTGTCGTTTTGGGAAGTTGTCGTTTTGGGAAGTTGACGTTTTGGGAAGTTGTCGTTTTGGGAAGTTGACGTTTTGGGAAGTTGTCGTTTTGGGAAGTTGTCGTTTTGGGAAGTTGACGTTTTGGGAAGTTAATTTCAGAAGTTGACGTTTTGGGAAGTTGACGTTTTGGCACAGTTGACGTAATGAACCTAAAGGAGATAATTCACGTACCTCTTTGAGGTCAAATATAAGGACTAACAATGTAATCAACACTTTAATGTACACTCTATTTTATGTGAATAAATATAATTTGAATTTGAATTTGAAAAAGAAAAAAAAGATACCTGAGATAAGAAGAGACATGCATAACAATAATAAAAGAGCAAAGATTTGATTGTTTGTTTGCATTGATTAGACTCCGAAACTACTAAACCGATTTTAAAAATTCTTTCACTGTGGGAAGCTACACTATCCCCTGATGACATAGAGACATATAGTCACGCCTTAATCCCCGAAGGGGTAGGCAGAGGCATAGTATACGCCAATATTTCACCCTATGGGTTCAAAATTTGCAAGAGATGGAAAGAGTAACAATTTTTTTTTTTATACCACTAGAGTGGCAGACAAGCATACGGCCCCACCCGATGTACCGGTGGTCACCGCAGCCTATGGACGTTTGCAACACCAGAGGGGCCACAATCGCGCTGCCGACCCTTTAAAAACCTTCTAAGTCCCCTTTTGAAGAACCCCATACTGTAGGCGTTTGGGAAAACCGAAGCAGGGAGATCATTCCACAACCTAAGCGTACGCGGAAGAAAGCCTCTATTAGATCTCACCGTGCTCGAGCGCTCAGGACGCAACGTATGAGGATGAACACCCTGTCTATGGCGAGCGGTGCGATGATAGAATGTAGCCGTAGGCATCATATCAAACAATTCTTCAGAGCACAAACCGTTGTACAGGCGGTAGAACACACACAGAGAAGCAAAGTTTCTCCTGTCACTAAGAGGTTCCACACCACCTGCAAGTATGGGATCGTTGACAACTCTAATAGCTCGCCTTTGCACCGAGTCAAATGGACGAAGCTGGTATTCGGGTGCCCCCGCCCAGAGGTGACAGCAGTACTCCATATGCGGACGCACGACAATGATATTGAAAGAAGAGTTTTGGCAGGAAATCAAGTGAATGGAGCCATTCACACCTTTATGAACAGTCAGAACGTGTCTAAAAAAGCAAGGATGGCTGTACATAGAGGAGTGCTTGTCCCTACACTTATGCATGGTAGTGAAAGTTGGGTGTGGCAGGAGAAGCATGAAAGTAAAATTAATGCAGTGGAAATGAGAAGTTTGCGAAGTATAGCTAGAGTGACATTGATGGATAAAGTAAATAATAGTGTGATAAGGGAACATTGCGGTATGACAGAAGATGTAGTGACGAAGATAGAGAAAGGGATGCTCAGATGGTTTGGACATGTGGAGAGAATGGATGGAAATAGGCTGACGAAACAGATTTATGAGGCGAGAGTGATTGGGCTAACTGGTAGGGTTCGACCTCAGCAGACTCAAGTCGATAAAACCGATAATCTTCTGAGAAAAGGCCAGGTCAAGAGTACCCTTAACCGAAGAGCATGTATGAAGACACTTATGAAAGTTGAAGAAGCGAAAGTTGTTTGCCAGGATCGTAGCAAGTGGAAAGCCATAGTCTCTGCCTACCCCGTTGGGAAACAGGCGTGATGTTATGTATGTATGTATAGTCTTATGCCCCACGTAATAGGTGGTGAGCCCATTGCCGTGTTAAAATGTACATGCGCAGGTCGCCGCGACCCGCAGTTGAAATTTTTCAAGCCGCCCATAAGGCCTTCAACTTGCCTTAACGATTGTCATTTTACTGACAACCGGGTTTCATTTCGAGTTTTCCTTCTCTACGCAATGGATATTTTTTGCGATAGAATTCCCTTGGTCGCCTCTTACAACACCGTCGGGATGTATTGGAGTGACGACATTTTGTACTCTTACCCGTCGCAACACGGGACCCCGTCGCCACACGGGGCTGATGACAGACTTATTTTATTCCGGTATTCCCACGGGAACGGGAACTAAGTGGGTGAAACCGCGTGAAGTCCGCTAGTCTATGCTAATATTATAAAGAGGAAAGATTTGTTTTTTTGTTTTTATGTATTTTTGTTTGTTTGTTTGTTTGTAACGAATAGGCTCCGGAACTACTGGACCGATTTCAAAAATTTTTTCGCTGTTGGGAAGCTACACTCTTTGCGGTGAACATAGGCTATATTTTATACACTTATTCCCACGGGAACGGGAACTACGCGGGTGAAACCGCGTGACGTCCGCTAGTATAAGATAAAGCGCATCTAATTATTTAGCAACGCATACGCATCTCATACAATGCAAAATGCAAACACAATTTTCTAAGAAGCTAGTTGGACTGTGTCCAATGTTTTATGTGGACTAAAGTGGAACAAATAATTGAATTTACTTGTTGCAACTTGCACTATGTTTACAAACAGTATATTTATTAAGATGTTCGCGTTTGTCAATACTAAACACGACGAGACGGTACTTCACGCCACATCAGAGATGTTTACTCTACAAGACGCAGGTCCCTGCGTCGAGTACTGTTCTCACCTTTGGGATGACTCCGTGAGGTACTTACTAGACGCGTTTGACGCTATGCAGAGAAGTGCTATCCGAATAATTAGTTGTCCTGAGGTGACGGGAGACCTCGAACCGTCAGCGCAGCGAAGAGCCATAGCGTCCTTGGCTGCCTTCTACCGAATGTATCACGGCGAATGTTCTAAGGAGCTCTTCGACCTGATCCTACCATCTCCTTTCCGATCCCGAACTACGCGTGCCGGTCAGAGATGCCACTCATACACAGTGGAGAGAATCTTCGCCAGAGCGTTTCAAAAGATCGTTCCTCTGTCGAACTATAAAAACTTGGAACGACCTGCCCGCACACGTGTTTCCCTCATCTTACAATCCCGGGTTCTTTAAGAGGAGCGTGAAGAGGCACATCACAGGGCCGCCAACTTGAGGACCACTGTCAGAAGTGGCCCCCAATCGCTAGATGCGCCACGGCTTTCCATCAGGCTGGTGGCGACGTCAATGTGGCGAGCTATACATACGTGCATGCGCTCATTTAATACGTGAACACTCGTAGCGGGTTTAGTCAATACCCTTAAAATGGAACGAGCTATGCTTGGGGTATCTCTGAGGAACAAACTCCGGAACGATTTTATACGTCAGATATTTAGAGTGGTCGACAATTCGACATAGCTCGCAGAGTATGCGTCTTGAAGTGACAGTGGGCTGACCACATATGTAGAAGATCTGATGTTCGATGGAGCAAGCGAGTTCTGCAGTGGAGATCCCGACTTGGTAAATGTGGGGTAGGACGCCCCCTTGCCAGATGGACCGACGACCTGAAAAAGGTTGCAGGGATGCACAAAGCACAGGATCGTGTATTGTGGCGTAAATAAGGAGAGGCCTACATCCAGCAGTGGACTACGATAGGCTGAGTTGATTGATTGATGCGCTCATTTCGTATCATGTCTATCTATCTATTATATAAAAATCAATGCCACTTTTCGTTGTAATTTTATAACTCAAGAACGGGCTCACCTATCCTAACCAAATGTTTAGGCTTTGTTCAAACTATTTAAAAGATGGTTTATGTGAAGTTTGCACAAAATCGGTCGAGCGGTTCTTCATTTATCACGCAAACGAAGTTGCGCGGGTCAGCTAGTACATCTATACTAATATTATAAAGAGGAAAGATTTGATTTTTTGGTTTTTTGTACCGAATAGGCTTCGAAACTACTAGACAGATATGAAAAAATCTTTTACTGTTGGGAAGCTACACTCTTTGCGGTGGTATATTTTAATCCTGTATTCCCACGGCAACGGGAACTACGCGGGTGAAACCGCGTAACGTCCGCTAGTCTATACTAATATTATAAAGAGGAATGATTTGTTTTTTGTTTGTTTGTTTGGTGGTTTGTAACGAATAGGCTCCGAAACTACTGGACCAATTTGAAAAATTCTTTCACTGTTGGGAAGCTACACTCTTTGCGGTGAATATAAGCTATATTTTATTCCCGTATATCCACGGGAACGGGAACTACGCGCGTGACACCGCGTGACATCCGCTAGTTACATATCAAATGATAGAAAAGTCGAAACTGTACATTGTAAATATTTAAAAAAATACTCGCTGGGTGTTCAACATAAGATACCGAAGCCGAAAATATAGTTAGAAAAATGTTTGTCTGTTTGCTTTGCTTTGTCCGGAAGGATCTCGAAAAGTACTGAATAGATTTGATTCAAATTTTGCACAAATATAATATTAACTAGGGGTAGGGTCTTCAAATAGGTTATATAGCAGCTAAGCAGAGAGCAATCAAATTGGCATTATAACATAATTTTCACACGTACGAAGTCGCGGGCAACAGCTAGTGATTTAATAATAATGTCTAGTGTCCGACCGAAACTGGTTTTCCGGCCGAAACCGAAACCGAAACCGAACTTTCGGCCCCAGGGTCAGTTTCGGCCGAAACCGAAACCGAAACCGAAACTCACGTGTTCATATTGAAAAAAAAAAAAAAAAAAATACCAGCAAAGTGCGAGTCGGATTCCGCACCGAGGGTTCCGTTACAAAAATTGGGCACAAAAATTAAGTTTGTTGTGTGGATGCTTTTTTTTTATTTTAGTAGGTATTTTTTGCTATCGGAATCACCTCCGTCGAATTGTCGGGGCCTATCTTTCCGAGAGGGCCATAACTTACCCGAGCTGGCTAGGGCTGGGTCCGCGAGATGTGTCGTTCGGTCTTCCATAGGGATCGGTCTTAGGACCACTTCTGTGGAACATCGGTTACGATTGGGTGCTGCGTGGTCCGTTGCTCAGAGGTGTCGGCGTAACGTGTTACGACGACACCCTCATTACAGCGCGAGGAGCAACGCACCGAGACGCAGCCCTGATGCCACCTGCGGGATCCAGCTTACACATAGGGGGCGTCAGCATCGGCATCGAGCTTTCGATGACGTATCTGGGGCTCGCACTCGATAGCCGGTGAAATTTCTTATACCACTTCCGAAGTTTGGTCCCATAGCTGAGGGAGGGGGCTCAGCCGCACTCTCACGGTTGTTGCCAAATATCAGGAGACCCAACGCTCCCTGCAGGGATCGTGGTTGGTGAGGCCACCGTATGGGCGGAGATCCTGATGGCCAGCAATGCGGCTAGATTGCTTAGCCTGCAGAAGGCGACGGTTGTCAGGGTGATAAGGAGATACCGCACGATCTCAGTTGAGGCGGCATGTCTCCTAGCCAGGACCCCTCTATGGGACCTGGAAGCAAGGGCCCTTGCATCATTGTTTAAAATGGCGCAAGGAGGCGCTGGAGCGGGGCCATAGGCCTCTTCCTGTGAGCAAGTCATGCTCGTAAAAGAGACGGTGGGGAGGAAGCGGAAGAGAACTCTGCCACCCGAGTTCCACTGTCTGCGACGGCGCCCCATTCTATCAGCCTCCATGACCGGGGCCTGAGGACGGTGACGGGGATGCTTACCGTCTTTACAGAAGCAGGCCTTAGACGATAGCATGACTTGAGAGATTCATCCACGCTCCGCTCAAGAAGCGGGACAACAACTGAACAAGTTCCCAAAGAAGCGGCCGCAGTATGCATCATTCCGAGGGAATACTCGGGGCTCCCAACCGTAGGCTGTTAGGTAGGATACGCGTGGTTTTTAGTCGGTAGGACTACTGTACAGTGGAAATTTTAGGCCTATATCTGACACGGTTCCAGCGATACAACCTCGTGACTAATAGACAGACGGACGGCTAGACCTCATGTCTCGTTAATAGGCTTTAACCCCTCCATGTGTGAGTTAGACTCGCACTTAGCCGGCTATTTTCAATAGGCGCAGCAAGTTCCACCAAGTGCCATCAATCAAAGGTATAACTATAAATCTTCTCAAGTGTTCATTTTAGAAATATCTCCACCTAAAGATGAGTTTCTTTCTTTTACGTGTCAATGACATGTTGTCTATTGACGGCATTCATTGTTATGCGGACGACAGTACGGGCGATACTTGTTACACGGGCCGCACCGGTATCTCTCGGGCTGCAGTGGAAGAAAGCCGTGAACAACTTGTGTCTGAAATCGAGACTACTCTCACTAGAGTGTACGATTGGGAAAAACCAAAATCTTGTTCAATTCAACCCTACTAAGACACAAGTTTGTGTATTCACCGCAAAGAAAGCCCCATTTACTGTAGCGCCACAATTTCAGGGCACAACTCTCTCCATCTCTGACAGCATAGGTATCCTTGGTGTTGACATCGCCAGTGACTTTCAGTTCCGATTTGGAGAATAAGGCCAAGCTGGCGTCCAAGAAGCTCGGTGTGCTTAACAGGGCGCGGTGGTACTTCACTGCGGCGCAAACACTGCTACTGTATAAGTCGCAAGTGCGGCCGCACATGAAATACTGCTGTCACCTCTGGGCACCTGAATATCAGCTTCTTCCGTTCGACTCGGTACAAAGGCGAGCCATGAGAGTGGTCAACGATCCTATGCTTGCAGGTGGTGAAGAACCTCTTCGCGACAGGAGAGACTTTGCCTCCTTGTGCGTGTTCTACCGCCTGTATAATAGTTTGTGCTCTGAAGAATTGTTTAATATGATGCTCACGGCTACGTTCTATCACCGCACCGCTCGCTATAGACAGGGTTCTCATCCTCACTCGGTTAGATCCGGTAGGGGCTTTCTCCCGCATACGCTTAGATTCTGGAATGATCTCCCTGCCTCGGTTTTCCCAAACGCCTACAGTATGAGGTTCTTCAAAGGGGGTCTAAGAAGGTTTTTACAGGGTAGGCAGCGCGAGTGTGACGCCTCTGGTGTTGCATACGTCCATAGGCAGCGGTGCACACCGGTACATCAGGTGGGCCGTATGCTTGTCTGCCACCTTGGTGGTATGAAAAAATTAAAATAAAAAATGTGTGGAATTACTCATAGATGCTATTGCGAACTCCAACCGACTAAAACCACACGGTGCCCTGCTACTAGCTCTTGGCTGGTTTTGGTTACATTCTAGATAATTATAACTAAAACTGGACATCAGTGAGCCGAACTAGCGCGCGTAGGGTTCCGTACAAGAAAAGCAGCTAAAAAAACCACGTATGTTGTTTGGGAGGCCCCCTTTAATATTATTAATTTGTCTATTTTTATTATTTGTAGCTATAGCGGCAACAGAAATACATCATCTGTAAAAATTTTAACTGTCTAAATATCACGGTACATGAGTCTGCTGACAGACGACCAACGAAGTCAACGGAACTGACAACAAAGGGTTATGTAATGTTCTTAGATCACCTTTTAAGATTTTGTAAAAATTGTATTATTATAACTATTGATTGGAAGTACTTTTTAAATCTGTAAATCTTCGGTTAGTAACATATTAACTGGTTGGGCTGACCCCAACCACGTCACAAGTAGAGCCAGGCACTCAAAATTCATGAACACGTGAGTTTCGGCCCGGCCGAAAGTTTCGGCCCATTTTGGCCGAAACCGAAACTGCGGCCGAAACTCGATTTTTTGGCCGAAACTGGCCGAAACCGAAACCGAAACCGAAACTTCGGTCGGTCACTAATAATGTCCTTCAATATTAATAATATCCATATGATATTGAGCTCGCGGTGGCATACGTTACGTACGTCAAAACCTGCTTAACTTGATCAAGGAAAGTAATCATCTCTGAAGGTTAAATATGTATTTAGTGACGTCAAACTATGCTATTAATATTCACTTATAATTTACGGAGTGCGTGTTTCTGATTTAAAAAAAATATATGTTATGGATAATGTCAGTCAAGAATGAACATGCTTGTAATCTCAGATTATAAAAATAAAGGCAGATGACGCTTACCGAACAAGCAAGAAAGCAAATACTAAATCAGCTTCGTGGCATGGGGAAAGCGATATGTTTTCACACGTGTGGCGACACAATGCTGAAAGGCGGTCTTATCCTACAGATACTTACCGGGCACGGTAGCTTCGGTAGGTATCTGTGGCGAAAAAACCGGGAAACCACAGCCGAGTGTCAGCACTGCGAGGACCGCAGCGATGACACGGCGCTCCACACGCTGGTGGAGTGCACGGCGTGGTCAGGTCCTCGTGGTGGGGCTGGACGTGGACACTCTCTCGCTCGAGACCATGGTGCGAGCCATGTGAGCCAGCGGGAGTAAGTGGGACTGCCCGCCTCTTTCTGCGAGCAAGTCATGCTCGTGAAAGACACGGCGGGAACGGGAGAGAACTCTCCCACCCGAGTTCCGTAGTCGGCGGCTTGGACGCCACCGACGTGTCTTTGCCGAGGACTATCGGCCTTCATGACCGGAGGCCTGAGGACGGTAAGAGGGTCGCTCACTGTCCTTACAGAAGCAGGTCCATGACGTTGCGTGACGTGAGGAATTCATGCACCGCCCCTAAGAAGCGGGATCACACCCGAAACCCCCCCAAAGACGCGGGATAGCACCCGAACCACCCCCTAGGCGAGGCCGCAGTGGCGGCCGTGGGTCTGTTGGGAGTCCTGGGACATCCATCCGAGGGCTTACCCGGGACTCCCAACCACAGGCTGTTGGGCGTAACGTGAGGTTTTTTTAGTCGGTAGGAGGCGGCATAACATCAATGAGGATTTTCCTTCACGTTAAAAAAAAAGGCGGTCTTATCCTGCGCGGGTGGGACGTGCATTGGTATACGGAACGATTTTTTTATTATTATACTAGCGGCCCGCTCCGGCTTCGCACGGGTATACAGTATTACTCCACTATTTAATGGATGTTATCAATACATATAATAAAATCGTAACAGGTCGCTGTCTGTACATGGAAGATAAATAAAAAAAAATATTATAGGGGGGCTTTATGAACGCAATAGAACCCAAAACAATGATTTTTAGAATTTTTGTCTGTTTGTCTGTATATCTGTATATCTGTTTGTCTGTACGGTTGTGCAAGCTAATCTCAGTAACCGCTCTACCGATTGCAATGCGTTTTTTTTATTGTGTTGAGGTTTGCTCCAGTTAACATTTAGCGTTAGTTTTATGTAAATCGGTTAAGAAATAAAAGAGTTATAACACTTTTAAGAATCTGATATTTTGAAAATTTTTATCGTAGGGGTTTCTTTGAATGTGAGTGTACCTAAACTGGCGTGTTGGCTTAATCATAAAAGAGCTTAATGATTTAGACTATTTTTAAACAATTCAGTCCGCGCCGAAGGCGTGGACTGAATTTTTTTAAAATTGACTTAATCATTAAGCTCTTTTATGATTAAGTAAACAGGGCAGTTTCAGACGCTGCTTGATGACTCTGATGAAGAAATACCTTTCCTTTCATACACCTTATGTGACGTAAACGAAGTTGCGGGCTCAGCTAGTTATACATATAAACCTTCCTCTTGAATCACTCTATCTATTAAAAAAAACCGCATCAAAATCCGTTGCGTAGTTTTAAAGATTTAAGCATACAAAGGGACATTGGGACAGAAAAAGCGACTTTGTTTTATAGTTACTATGTAATGAAGTTACCGTTTGCTGTATCGGTGTACGGTCCATTTGGCGGAATTAAAAACATTTTTCTTTTCTTTCTTTTCCTTTAGGTACTATGAGTGGTAGTGCTAAACACAATTCACACGTAACTAGTAATATCCCATTTTCATGACTAACATACATTTATTCACGCCTTTCATCCCTGAAAGGGTAGGCCTCTGCCTAGGCAAAAAATGTGCCTCTGCACATAACACCTTTTTTCGAAATTGTCGGACTTAATAGGTAGTGAGCCTAGTTGATATGGACGGGCGTTATATTTAGCCGCATATTTTCGGCAATAGTAAAACTATGATATTACAGTACTTGATAAACTATTTAATTGGACATGTGCGTTTCGTTATGAAACCGCCATGTGGTTTTCAAATTGATGATACATTATGAAATCAATACGAATGGCGATGTTTTTGTAATATCTAATGTGTTGTTTATATCGATAATAGTAGTTACGTCGCTGATTTCCAAATAAATAGAGCTTTTGTGTTTTAATGAGGCTGCAAATATAGCTACATACGGCCCGTTTGGTAGTAAATAGTTATTGCAGTCTATGAAAGGTTGTAACGCCGCCATGCGCCAGTACTATGGGGCTACCGATATTATTACGAACGAAACGGAAATGAAAAAGCTGTTGCTAGCCACTTTTCGAAAACACCAAGCAGCCCAAAAGCTTTCAATTCGACTTCATGTAACAGCTTGACAAATCCATATCCATACTAATATTATAAAGTTGAAGAGTTTGTTTTCATTGAAGGCTAGGATCTCAGGAACTGTGTAGGTATTGATTGGATTTCAAAAAGTATTTTACACAGTTTGATATTCCATATATTGAGGTTGGATATAACATCAAGCTAAAACGAATAAGAGCGGAGCAGCAATGAATAGTGTTTCGAACACGGGGATTATTTTTACCGTCTGAGAGCTTCTGAGGCGTACGCGTAAATGGTTAAAGTTACGTAAAAATTGTGTATTACTTACAAAATAGTTTCTCTTAAAAAGTTCCTAAAAAAAGTCCGCGACCGCCGAGCAAACCTTAAATGATGCCTATATTTAAGGTTTGCTCACAATATTATAAAACTGAAGAGTTTGTTTGTGCTAGGTCGCTAGGATCTCAGATACGACTGGTAGCATTTCAAAAATTATTATACAATTTCAGTAGGTATGGCTAATGGCTACATAACATCACGCTACTAAGACGGTTTTTCGGTTTAAACAAATTTTAAAATCAGTTTATTTGGTTTATACAAAAAGTGCTTAATTTATCGTGTGAACTATACAACTTGTACGGCATATTTGAATATTGTGTAAACATGGTTAAGCCAACAAACGGCTACCAGAGACAAATATAAATATTTACCAAATATGCTAGGTGGGTTCCATGGTGGGTTCTCATCAAGATGTTGTGGCTACGTACGCCAATATAATTCAACACTCCCCATAGTTCTTGGTCACATCTGTAGAAGAACGATAGAGATGATGGCCGATAGAGCAAGCGAGTTCTGGAGTGGAGACCGCGACTTGGTAAACGTGGTGTAGGACGTAGTATTTTGACATCTCCAGTGACGTTCAGTTCCGCAGTCATTTGGACTTAGATGTCATATCGACGCGAGAAATCCGGCACCTATACTAAGACGGCTCACTACATCCTTGTTTGAACTGGCGACAATGGGCTGACATTGAATAATACAAACGTTTCATACGTTTACAAAACGACTTAACTGATATATCAGTTGAGTCGTATATACTTTGATATATCGTTTGACTGCCTCTGTGGCGCAGTCGGTAGTGATACCGCCTGCGGCGCTGGAGGTCGTGGGTTCGATTCCCACCGGAGACAAATATTTGTGTGACCCATAAATGTTTGTCTCAAGAGTCTGGGTGTTTCTATGTATAATATGTATGTATTTAAAAGTATATAAGTATTAATATCCGTGGTCTGATACCCATAACACAAGCAGGTTATTTCTAGCTTACTTTGGGATCAGATAGCATTGTGTGAAATGTCCGTGAATATTTATTTATTTATTTATCAGTGGCATGGTATTTTATGCTTAGATACGTATTATAACTTTAGGGTACATTTTACGTTAAATGTGATACAGTCTTGAATTATTTATTTACGATTGCTAATAAATAGAATATAGGTTTAACTACGTATCGACTTGGGACACTTTTTTACTTTCATTTTGTTCGCAACCCGTAATCTAGTTGTTATTCTAAATCTAAGCATTTGGAGGACAAGGCCAAGCTGGCGTCCAAAAACCTCGGAGTGCTCAACAGGGCGCGGCGGTACTTCACTGCGGCGCAAACACTGCTTCTCTATAAGTCGCAAGTGCGGCCGCACATGGAGTACTGCTGTCACCTCTGGGCAGGGGCACCTGAATATCAGCTTCGTCCATTTGACTCGGTGCAAAAGCGAGCTGTGAGAGCTGTCAACGATCCTATACTCATAGGTGATGTAGAACCTCTTCGCGACAGGAGAGACTTTGCCTCCTTTTGCGTGTTTCCCTCCCTTACTGATGTACCTAATGCTCCACTCTGCAACGTCACATTACACGCGAATGATCCCGGTGAGGGAGCGCCTTTACATTTCCAACTACGCAACTACTGAGGCATTATAAAAAGGTGTAGTTTGTATAGATGACCTTGACAATGTTTTGAGTATAATGTCCATAAAGCTTAAGTAGGTAAGTGAGATAATTAGCACCATCTATTGACAAAAACCGGTTACCAAATAACATTGAAATAGTGTTAGTTGATGAGTTGATGCTACTTCATCTTCATCAGAAAAGTTTTTACTATGAGCAGTATCTACATAGATTTTTTGTCATAAAGCTCGCCGTCACCGCGTCGCCAACCTCATGGAAAGTCATGGCGCATCTAGCGATTGGGGGTCACTCTCTCAGTCCTTAAGACTTCTGACAGTGGTTCTCAAGTTGGCGGCCTTGTGAAGTGCCTCTACAACACGCTCCGATTAAAGAACTCGGAATTGTAAGATGAGGGAAACACGAGTGCGAGCAGGTCGTTCCACAATCTTTTGGGTCTTCTCTCGTTTTCCATAAATTCATTTGCACTATTATTGTTTGCCATAATCATCCCCGATCATAATACTTACTTGCACTATTATCATTTATAATAATAAGGTTTGCCTTAACAACTCAACAGTCATAACTTTTATTTGCCATAAAATGACTTTCTATCAGTGGCGGATTTACAAATTTGCCGCTAGTAGGCCATTCAATTTTTGCCGCCCCTACTGACTTTTGAAATTCAATACGTTAGTTTAATCCCGTTATTTATAGTATGATTGTGAACTTAATGATATTTCTGTCAGTTCCTAGATTATTTTTGCAACCCGCTATGTACTGAAGAGTTTAATGTTTACCTAACAAGTTTATTTGACAGGCAAAACAAAAAACCCCCGACTTTAAAGCGTAAAATCTCTGTAACTTTTAAACGGCTCAATCGATTTTCATCAAACATGTCTAAGAACACTCGCCCGTAGAACACCTGTAATACAAAAAATAAACTAAATTGAAATCGGTTCATTCGTTCGGGTGCTACGATGCCACAGACAGACAGACAGATACGTCAAACTTATAACACCACTCTTTTTGCGTCGGGGGTTAAAAACAGCAGCAAGTACACACATCAACACAGTCTAGGGATATTTTTTTAAAAGTTCTACATCTCAAAAAATACTGGCCGATTTTAAAAACTTTTGATTGAATCTTATTTTGTAGGTATATTTAAATGATTCCAAATTTGAAATTAAAAAAAAGGAATTAAAACAAATGATTTGCGCGGCATTAGTATAGCGAAGTTCGAAATTTTAATTTTACCGACGATAGTTAATTGGTATTTGTTTTGTCCAGTTGAAGTTTTAAAGCTAGTTATTGATTAATTACGAATTTATTTCATTGTGTAAGTCATGCAGCGACGCCATTTAACTAGAGAAGAAATGCTAAGGGCAGTAGGCATGCTCCAAGCTGGGGCTACTCAGCGGAGTATTGCTGAGGAGATTGGAACCAGGCAAAACGTTATTTCAAGATTGTGGTCACGTTATCGTGCAACCGGGGAAGTGGCTGAAAGACACCGTGGAGGGAGACGCATAACCACCCAACGACAAGACCGATTTTTACAAGTTGCCGCGAGAATGCAGCCAAACGTTACAGCCGTGCAGTTGGTTCAACGGCTCCAGTCAGAACACTAATTGCTTGTCAGTGACCAAACTGTGAGGAGGAGACTGCATGAAGCTAACCTTCATGCTCGCAGGCCACTTCGTACTCCAGCACTACGCAGAGGAAATCGTGGACGAAGATTAGAGTGGGCTCGTGAACATTTGCTTTGGGAAGATAACCAGTGGTCTGTAGTACTTTTTACCGATGAGTCCCGATTCGGTTTTCATCCCGATTCACGAAGAGTACGCGAGTTCCTGGTCGTGAGAGTCGTCTGCAACACCCCCAGGTAGTCCATCCATACAAGGGCGGGACAATTATGGTTTGGGCGGGAATTCGTTTTGGTGAAAGAACGGACCTCGTTTGGATTAGAAACACCATGACCGCTGAAAAATACCGAGACCAGGTGCTTGTACCCATTGTCTACCCTCATCGACTTCAAATAGGTCAAGAATTTACTCTCATGCATGACAACGCCCGTCCGCACACAGCGCGAGCGGTGACCAATGGCTGCAGGACCATGACGTGTCGGTTTTACCCTCCTGGCCGGCGCAATCGCCTAATTTAAACCCCATCAAGCATGCGTGGGACATGCTCCAAAGAAGGGCTTATAAGAATTTTCCTGCAGACATTGCGACTGCAGAGCAACTTTTTTTGCATCTTAGCAGAACTTGGGACAATATCCCGCTGCGAGACTTTGATAACTTAATTCAAAGCATGAAAAACCGTTGCAGGACCGTGGTTAACGTCATGGGTGGTTTTACTGACTGCTGATTTTTCCTATCAGTGCAAAAAATTTAAAAGAAATTACTTATTTTTATTTTTTTCGTAAATGACACATTCATTTTTAGTTGCACCATTTTTTTACTTTTTGTTTTCATTTTAATAAAATTTTATATACTTAAGTCGAAAATATATTTTTATTTTATTTTAAAATATAGTCTGAAAAATGTGCTTCCTAAGAATATAACATTGTTGCATATTATTCCTAACAGATTTTCTGAAAATTGAGAAAATGTGAAATATCCCTAGACGGTGTTGATGTGTGTACTAATCATAAAGATTGTGTGTTACGAGTTTTTTATTTTATTTTTATTGAAACGCTGTTGGAATATTTTAAAATTCATGATCACATAAGTACCTAAGGATATATTACAGTGCGTTTATTAATCGTTTATTTATACAGTAGACCCGCGGTAATCCGGCCCCCGGCTAATCCGGCACCCCCTGTAATCCGACAGGACCTAATAGTAGGTATGTACCTACCCATTTTTTGACGATCGTCACATTATCGCTAATGTAAACAATGCAATATTGAGCGGGTTTATAACTAAAATAATATTTTTTAGATCGCTGCAATCACAATTATTTTATAATGTAAAAGTTATTAAATATTTTTTTCTTGTTTATTTAACTAAATTCGACATCTGTAGAATTTGTAGGTACTTCAGCGACAATAACACATGGAATCTCATTTTTGGATCTGAAATTTGTCGGATTACAAGGTACTCTTATGTAAAAAATGCCGAATTATAGGGGGTCTTGGTGAGCACTCTATAATCCGACAAATTGGATATTCCGACACTGCCCTGCAAAACGTTTGTCCGATTACCGCGGGTCTACTATACCTATATGGATTGTGTACACGTATAATTATAAAAAAAAATCTGTAAAAAAAAAATTAGCTAAAATTTGCCGCCCCTCTCAATTTGCCGCCCTAGGCACCGGCCTACTTGGCCTATTGGTAAATCCGCCACTGCTTTCTATAACAACATTTCTCATAATAATTAGTTTCCATAAGTAACACATCTCATAATCGACTCTTGACATAATCAAAATTTGATATAATTATGAAAATAATGCATAATATTGTAAGGTCGAAATTAATTATCGTTAACACCCCGACTCAGTGCCATCCGACTCGGATAGGTTAGGTTAGAAGACTAAGGCGTCTTTGTCTTCGTGGTTTTTTTTAAACCACCCAGAAGTAGCAGTCCCGCAAAGCGGGGCTCCGTCGAGCTTAGTTAGCTAGAGACGCCATATGAGGTTTAGTTTTAGGTTTAATTGTTAATAAAAAATCTGTGTCGTATAAATTATCTTTACTTATATTATGGTGAATAAAAGTTCTGGAAAATGACATTATTGAAAACGAAAATTATGGCAAATACATTTATGGATTTAAATTATTATGACACTTGATCGATTAGGACCAATGGAATTATTGAAAGTCATTTTATGTCATTTCACGATTATGGCAACTGAAGCGTTATATCTAATGAAATTATGGCAAATACCAGTATGACATATGAAATTATGGCATTTTAAATTATGGCAAACATTAGTAAACCAATCTTTTGAAATGTTTAGTTATGGCGAAGATTCTCTCCACTGTTCACGAGTGGTATCTCTGCCCGGCCCGCGTTGTTCGGTATCGGAAAGGAGAGGGCGGGATCGGGATGAAGCCTACCTAATTTACATGTTGCACTTGAATCGACTCAAGGGAGAAACACACTGTCACTACCTACTTCTTCTCTAACACCAAAGGCCCCCGAATGTAATTAAGCCACAGTAGGCTCGATTCCACTTAGTCGTTAGCCCAAATCTGTTTGCCAATGGAATTCCGGCACTATTGTCTATGCAATGCGTTGACGTCAGGTATCACTATGCGATACGGCATAACGGGCATAACCCTATCCTGTAATAAGCGGGCTACTTGGGAAGCCTCTCAGCCTTGAGTCATCATTTATTCATTTATGAGCGTATCCGTGCTTCAGAAGGCACGTTTAGCCGTTGGTCCCGATGTCAATAGTCAATAAACATTTATTTCGCATAATCCTAATACATAGGCACTTGCGACACGTCAATGAATACAAAGCAAAGTCACTACCACCAGTTCGGAACGCAGCCCGCTTGAGAAGAACTGGCAAGAAACTCAGCGGACTTTTCTTTTTGTGCTCTATTGTGTGTTAGTAACGTAAAAGTCATTAAGGCAAGTTAAAGCCCTTATGAACTTAAAAAAATCAAAATTGGGTCGTCACAACCTGCACCCGGGTCGGCAGCGTACGTTTGGCGCCTCTGGTGTTTCAAATATCGTACGTAGGTTTGTCTGCCACCTTAGTAGTAGGTATCAAAAATACCAAAATAAAAAAAAGAACATTTTTCTTGCTATTATATCCAATCCAAGGTCTATCTTCAATATGAAGCGCTTTAGGAAACAGTGATACATAGTAATAATTAAATGTATTTTTGACAGATGTATAATGACTTCAAAGAATAACCGATCGCCATTCGGGTCACACTCGGACACATCAGTTATAAATATTAAGGCTATGGTAAGAGGAAAAAATGCATGACTTCTCCCCCCCTACTGTCAGTAACCTTGATATGTGTTTGTTAAGACCATTGATAACTCCCCTCCTCGCAAGCACATATTTACGACAATAGGGTAGGCAGCGCTAACAATACCTTAGATCTCTGGTGTTGCAACTACCCTACGGTTGGGAGCCCCGGGTAAGCCCTCGGAAGGATGTACCTGGACTCCCAACAGACCCACGGCTACCACTTCGGCCTCGCCTAGGGGGTGGTTCGGGTGTTATCCCGCGTCTTTAGGGGGTTTTCGGGTGACAACCTGCTTCTTAGGGGGGGCGTGAGCGAATCCTTCACGTCACACTGCCGTCTAGGGACGATGAGCAGGTATCAGGGGGTCTACTACCATTCTTAAAGCAATATTATTTCAATCGTATTTTAATTGTCATGGTGTCAATGGGGCCGGCATGGCGGCAGCTGGTTTTACTGAACCGGCAGCATATTACCTACCTACTCAGAATTATTTCCCGGGTGTGGAATTTTGTTCCCGTTCCCGCTTGCTATGCGTACCTACTTTTTCCCGGGATAACAATTTGCCCGTGTATTGTTGACTTTTTATTGATTACTAGCTGATGCCCGCAGCTTCGCCCGCGTAAAATTTGTTCCCGTTCCCGCTCCCCGTATATTATCCCCTTGGGGGTGGAATTTATCAAAATCCTTTCTTAGCGGATGCCTACGTCATAACATCTACCTGTATGCCAAATTTCAGCCCGATCCGTCTAGTGGTTTGGGCTGTGCGTTGATAGATCACTATGTCAGTCAGTCAGTCACCTTTGAGTTATATATATTTAGATTGACTAAACTAAGTCAAAATGTCATTGTTTGAATTGACAAAAATGCACTCAAATTTTAGAGGTTATCGGAATTCTTGGGGTTATTTAAAAGGGGTCTTAGAAGGTTCAAGTGTCATGTCAAACGATATTGCAAACGTTTATGGGCTGCGGTAAGCACCAGGCGCTATTTTAAAGGCCTATCTTTAATATGAAGCGCTTTAGGAAACAGTGATACCTACAAAGTAGGCCATTTTAATTATTACTATGCCTTATGCTTGTCTGCCACCTTAGTGGTATAAAAAATATCGGTTGTCTGTAAAGTCGGTTTACTGACGATAGTTGAACGTGACAACTCCAAAGACTTCTATATAAACTGAGGTAGACATGCCCTACGCACCGATTTTTTAAACCTATAAACTGCGCCAATTAGCAGCGTTGCTCGCACTGTTGTGAGTCAAAACTTCAAAAGTAGGTGCTCGACTTGCAATCGGAGTTCATACGCCTACTCTTTTACTCTTTTTCTATTCGTATATTGCTATTGTGTGTGGTGACAATTACGTAAAAAATATTTATAAATTAGTGTAGTCTTAGTAATGTGTGTATTTGAGGATTGTTTTTGAAATCTCGTTTGTTAGAGTACGGCACGTCTACCTCAGTTTATTTAGAAGTCTTTGGACAACTCAGCCTTAAATGAAACGCCTCAGAGCGAGGTAACGCCGCATACGTCAATTTTTTCGTGCGTGCAGCCGGCTCCATCGAATTATAAGACGTTGTCACGTCAAAATAACCTAATAAATAGGCCAAAGGTAGGCTGTATGCTGCTTTCTCATATTTTTTTGTGATTTATCATAAATGTTGGTTTTGGGATTTGCGTGTTATAATTGTATTATTTAGTAATTTAGTGTGTTTTAGAAATAGGTATCTACTACTTAAATTGGTCTGTTCAACTTGTCCAGATCCAAGGCGCAAGCTTGTGTGTGTGTTTATTGTATTTTATGTATGTTTAGTTCAGTGGTCGATCGACTTCTAGCGAGAACGGTCAAGTCACACACTTTCTTGCATAAGTGCGCGCTCGTGTACAAGTGCTGACGCAGCAGCCTACTCAAACGTGCACTGCCGTCACGGCCGTCGCGATGACCTACATACAGTCGTAAGTGAATCATGCATAATTGTGCGAATTTGCGGTAAGTTATAGTTTTATAATTATAACTTGATTTTAATCATGACAACTCCAAACAAAGTAGTTTTCAAAACTGAACTCGAACATCAATTGTACTCCCGGTACAAAGAGGAACAAAATGAGCGTCTAGAACTGCAACAGCTAGTGAAAGACCTCAGTAGCCAAATCGAATCACTGCAACAACAGCTGAAAGTAATTCAGGAACAAAGGAATGTAACTGTTCAGACGGAACATTCTGCAAATAATGAGCCCCAGAAAACTGTCGAATATCAGACTGACGAAAAGGAACTTGCCAGAGAAACTGAGTGGGTTCGTGTGAAAAGTAGGAAGAAGAGGAAGTTGAACACCTCACTATCTCCTCCATCGCAAGGAGTAAGCGCTATTGAATCTCAGGCTAGTGTAGAACCTGAGAAACCAAAAGCAAAAAAGGCACCCCCACCCCCTCCAGTCATAGTAGAAGACATTAAAAACTACCAGAAGTTTTATGACCTTTTATTGACATGCTCAAATAAGGACTCCTTCATGGTGAAAATGATGAGTGGGAACACCGTCAAAGTAAATGCCAGGGACGAAGACTCCTACAGGGCAATAACTAATTTATTATTACAAAATAATTGTATCTGGCACTATGAGAACAAACAAGATAGGCCGATTAGAGTCATCGTTAAAAATTTACCCTCTTCTTGTTTGCCAATCAGAATAGTGGAAGATCTGGATTCCAAAGGCTTTAAAATCCAGGAAGCCATAAACAAATTAAGTTGGAGGACTAAGGAACCTCTAAATATGTTTATGCTTTCCTTTGAAAAAGACGAAAACATAAATCAGATCTATGGTATTAAGACTATACTAGGCTGTAAGGTTGAAGTGCAGCCTTTAAAATCATCGAAACTAATACCTCAGTGTAAAAGATGCCAAGCATATGGCCATACACAGAAATATTGTTCCAAGGAACCTAGATGTGTGAAATGTATTGGTAAACATCTGACCAAAGACTGCACTAAATCAATAGCAGAAAAACCCAAATGTGTACACTGTGGTCAGCCACACCCGGCGAACTACAGAGGGTGCATGGTAGCAAGAGAATTGCAAGAGCTAAAAAACAAAGCAATTAAAAAAAAAGTAACTACAGCTATCGTTCAGGTCCCTAGTAGTAAAAAAAAGAGGCATTACGTTTTACTCAAAATAATGTGACTTATGCCCAAATGATGAAAGCACAGCAGCAACCTCTACAACCACTGGTACATGGTCCGCAGCCTCTCATGTCAGGAGACTCCGAGACGAGCGAAAATATAAACAAAATATTAAATATTTTAACCTCTTTTGATCAAAGGTTGAAGAACCTAGAAAGTAGTGCTACCAAACTACCTTATATAACGCAAAAATGAAGAACACACTAAAAAATATGGCATGGAATGCAAACGGACTCCTAAAACATCGAAACGAGTTGCAGGCTGTTCTTGCCACAGAAGAAATTGATGTTTGCCTCATTTCTGAGTCTCACTTCACTAAAGAATCATATATCCATATTACTGGCTATAAAATATATCATGCACTGCATCCTGTCAACACTGCGAGAGGGGGAAGCACCGTCATAATAAAAGAGAACATCTACCATTACCTAGAACATACATATGAAGAAGAATTCATACAAACTGTAGCCGTAAGGGTCCAAACTAAATTTCATCAAATTACCGTAGCAGCTATATACTGCCCACCAAAGCATGCTCTGAAAATAGAGCAGTTCAGAAACCTACTTAAAATTCTTGGTAACACATTTATATTAGGAGGTGACTTCAACGCAAAAAATACATATTGGGGATCCCGATTAACCAACAGTAAAGGAAAGGAACTGTTAAGTGCTATGAGAGAAATTAAGTGCAATGCAATTTCAACAGGAAAACCCACTTACTGGCCTACAGATAAGCAAAGAACTCCAGATCTGATCGACTTCTTCATTTACAAGAACCTATCAGTCACATTTCTCAATATACAAGAAGGACTGGATATGAATTCCGATCATTCCCCTATTATATTAACCTTAAGCGAAACAGTAATTCAAAAAAAGAGCAATCCAATGTTGGTAAATAAAAACACTGACTGGGAGAGTTTCAAATTTGATTTAGACAACATTATTGATCTCAAAGTACCTTTAAAAAATAAACAGCAATTAGATAAAGAAGTGTCAAAATTTGTGACCGACATCCAAAACTGCAGCTGGAAAAATACACCAGTCTTAAAAACAAAAGTTGCAAGCCACAGATATCCAGTAGAAATAAGAAATCTCATTGCCATTAAGAGAATTCATAGACAAAAATGGCAAAAATCTAGATATCCGTATGACAAAACAATATTGAACAGACTTACAAAAAGATTGAGTAAAGCGATACAAAACTATCATGATGATGCTACAAAAGACTACCTTAGTCAATTAACAAATAGTGAAAAAACCGAATATTCACTATGGAAAGTCACTAAAAGTTTAAAAAAGCCTATTGTTCATGCCTCACCCATAAAAAAAATAGATGGCAACTGGGCCAGGAGTAATGAGCAGAAAGCAACTATATTTGCAGAACACCTACAACAAATATTTCGAACTAACGACGAGGGAAGCTCTGATAACATAACATCCGATGTCATTTGCCATGATTACTTGGAAATAAAACTAGTTACTCCAAAAGAAGTCAATAATATTATCAAAAAGTTGGCTAAAAAGAAATCGCCCGGATATGATCTTATCACTGGCGAAGTCCTTCAAAACCTTCCTCGTAAAGCCATAGTTAAACTTACTACCCTTATAAACGCCACATTCCGGCTAAAACATGTGCCTAGTATCTGGAAAGTTGCTGAACTTATAATGATCCCCAAACCAGGAAAGTCTCCTCGAAATGTATCATCATACAGACCAATATCACTGCTGCCAATCATTTCAAAACTATTTGAAAAGCTTCTTCTGAGACGTCTTAAGCCTATAATAGAAGAAAGAAAACTTATTCCCAATTATCAATTTGGCTTTAGAGAAAAACACTCCACCATAGACCAAGTTCACAGAATCACCAACGTCATTGAAAAAGCACTAGAGGAAAAAAAAGTCTGTTCTACAGTATTCCTAGACATAGCACAGGCATTTGATAAGGTGTGGCATAGAGGCCTTATTCATAAGCTCAGGAAACTGCTACCAAAACAATTTGCAGATATTTTAGAATCATACCTAACAGAGAGGACATTCAGAGTAAGACAAGAAGAAGCTTATTCTAGTCTCAAACAAATAAAAGCTGGAGTACCACAGGGAAGTGTACTTGGCCCTATCTTGTACCTATTGTACACCTGCGATATTCCAGAAATAAAAAACAATGTTATTGCAACCTTCGCAGATGACACAGCCATCATGGCAACAGGTGCCACTCACAAAAAAGCCATTGAGAAACTTCAATCGGCCGTCAACACCATCACTGCTTGGACAAAAAAATGGAGAATTAAACTTAATGAGTCCAAATCGACTCACATAGACTTCACAAACAAAAAACCTAACTATACACCGGTAAACATTAACGGTAAAATAGTACCATATGAAAATACGGCAAAATACCTGGGTATGACGCTTGACGCAAAACTACGCTGGAAGGCACACGTCAAAAAGAAACGCCAGGAGTTAGATTTACGCTTCAGGAAAATGTACTGGCTACTCGGCAGACACTCAACATTATCAGTGTACAACAAGGTACTTCTGTACAAACAAGTACTTATGCCTGTATGGGCATATGGTATTCAGCTTTGGGGCTGTACAAAACGCACCAATGTTGAGATAATTCAAAGATTCCAAAATAAAGTACTTCGGAGTATAATAAATGCTCCCTGGTACATTAGAAATAAGGACATCCACCGGGACTTAGGAGTGGACCTTGTTACAAAGGTTATAAAAAAATATGCCGAAGCTCACGAACAAAGACTTCTAAAACATGTGAATGTCGAGGCAATCCAGCTTCTTGACACCACGGACATTTTAAGGAGACTGAAAAGGACTAAGCCTTTTGATCTAGTTTAGTGAAATTAGTGTAAAGTAGTGCAGTGAGTGCTATACTTGAAGAACACAAGAACAAAGTGACTTTCTATTATAATTAGAGACAATAAGAAAAGTGCCGATGGACACATTCTTTACTCTGTAAGCTTTAGTAAAATAAGTTAAATCTAAATTACTTATTAGCCTCAAGGCTAGATTGTAATTGTTATGAGATGACATTTGTGTTATCTCATAAAAAAAAAAAAAATGTATGTTTACTATGTTTTTTTAAGTATTTTTAAATGTATCTATTCCTTACTTGACTATAAAATTTTCCTCTCATGGTATTCTTTTCCAGACATACAAACAGACAAAATTCATTAACTATTAACATAGGGAAGAAATATTTTTAATTTTTTTGCAATTACTAGATATACATATTACTTATGACTATATTAGGTACTAAGGTTTTTAAACTCACACGACTTGTACTAATAATAATATATCTCGGGTCTTTTTCGCGTAAACATCTAACTGTTCTCACCTCTCGACGTTTCGGCTATATTGCAACAGCCGTGGTCACGAGTAGACTGGGGAAAGCAGCGGGCGCCGTCATCTCGTACCGGCGATTGTCCAGGTACCCACTTAAAGTTTTTCGTTAACAATCATTAGGGTTGCGACACACTACACTCACTATGTCCAAACGAATGCTACGCGATTTATCGCGACACTTGCACATCTTAACTACCGGATTCCATGTGGAGGAAAGCTTGTATCCACTGTCCCGATTGAAATTTGGATGCTTCTTAATTTCAATAGCTTCACGAACAATCCTACGGTAGTAATGGCGTTCGGTGGATAGAACTCCCGGTACATGTAACTCCATCCAGTGATTGGAGCCGGACAGCAGCAGATGCTCAGCGATCGCAGATTTCTCCGTTTGGTGGTTCTTGACTGCTCGTCGTTGAAACGTCGAGAGGTGAGAACAGTTATTATTAAATACCTAAATATTTACAGACATTTCACACAACGCTACCTGATCCCAAGGTAAGCTAGGAATAACCTGCTTGTGTTATGGGTATCAGACCACGGATATTAATACTTATATACTTTTAAATACATACATATAATACATAGAAACACCCAGACTCTTGAGACAAACATTTATGGGTCACACAAATATTTGTCTCCGGTGGGAATCGAACCCACGACCTCCAGCGCCGCAGGCGGTATCACTACCGACTGCGCCACAGAGGCAGTTAGATGTTTACGCGAAAAAGACCCGAGATATATTATTATGTGTATATTAGGTACTATTTAAAACAGATGTTATTGATGTAAATAAAAATATAGTTTGCATAAAACGTCAATAATTTTAATTTCTGATTCAACCTTGATTAATGTCCTTATTTTAATCGATTCTCAACACTTAAATCCAGTTTTTTTTACAAATAAAACCTCTATTAAATAGTCATAATAAAAATACCTAACAAAAACCGTGACTCTTGCAGTTAAATATTTAAAAAGGCATTAGGTGTCTACTGAAATAGTCTATCGATCTATATTTACTACTAGCGGACGTCACGCGGTTTCGGAATAAAATATAGCCTATGTTCTCCGCAAAGAGTGTAGCTTCCCAACAGTGAAATAATTTTTCAAATCGGTCCTGTAGTTCCGGAGCCAATTCGTTACAATTACAAACAAACAAACAAAAAAACAAAAAGACAAAAATAAAAAAACAAGAAAACAAATCTTTCCTCTTTATAATATTAGTATAGACTAGTGGACGTCACGCGGTTTCACCCGCGTAGCTCCTGTTCCCGTGGGAATACGGGAATTAAATATAGCCTATTGAAACCCGGGGATAGTTCAGCTTCCCAACATTAAAGAACTTTTCAAATCGGTCTATCTTCGAATCGGTCAAATCTTTTCGGAGTCTATTGCATGCAAACATACAAAAAATCAAATCCTTATAATATCTATTTTAGTATAGATATCAATAGGCAAATGACCTAACAAGTTAATTCAACATCTGTTATAAGTTAGATCCGTGTTATGTGTGTATGTGTGTGACATCATAGCTACCAAACGAGTAGGTAATTACTAAAGTGGTAAAGTGTCTAGTCTTGTTTTCGTTCAAACAAAAAAAGCGCATCAAAATCGGTCAATCTGTTTCGGTTTTTATACAATGTAGGTAGTGATGAAAAAGTCGAATTAAAATTCTTTATAGGTAACTAGTGGATGTCACGTGGTTTCACCCGCGTAGCTCCCGTTCCCGTGGGAATACGGGAATAAAATATAGCCTACTATGTTCACCGCAAAGAGTGTAGCTTCCCAACATATAATATAATATTATCATATAATCACGCTTGTCTCCCATCGGGGTAAGCAGAGACTATGGCTTTCCACTTGCTACGATCCTGGCATACCACTTTCGCTTCTTCTACTTTCATAACTGTTTTCATACGACACGCTCGCCGGTTAAGGGTACTCTTGACCTTGCCTGAGGGCCTAAAAAGGCAACATTGTATGTTTCATATTATGAAACGTAAAATGATTGGTATGCTTTGTATGTTATATATTTCAAATTATAGGAATTGTTGGTTTCATATTATGAAACATACAATGTTGCATTTTTAGGCCCGCTGAGCGATTGCTTGAGCTTCCCAACAGTGAAAGAATTTTTCTCTTTATAATATTAGTATAGATGTATGATCAGTAGTGAGTATTTATCGACTAATATAAGCACATAGACATGTACTGTTGAAACACATGAGAAACCGTTGACCAAAATACGAAAGCGTGGTCTTGAACCATTGGCACGATGCCAACGAGATATTTATTTAGCTGCCAAATAAAATAACTAATATCTACAGTTGTGTGGTTAGATATTTAGTACTTTTCGATGTAATACATATATAGCCGAGGGGTTGACTGATTTTTGCAGTGGCGACGGTGTCCTCAAGGGTGGCGACGCTATCGCAGTTTTTCCGATACCAGTACCTACTTAAATGTGAACGAGGAACTCAAAATGTATGAATTGGACTTTGCCCTCTGAGATACAGGCCTCCGCCTAGTTCAGAGGGTAGGTAGAGTCAATTATTGCAAATTTTCCTCTACCACCATAAGTACCAACTTTACTCTAAGGTACCAATTCATTGCATAAAGCTGTATTTCTTAGCCAAATTTGCTGCACTTTTCAAAGATTGTAAAAATAATAATAATGTGAAATAAATAACTAAAAAATAAAATAAAAAGACTTTGGGATTTCGTATTTTGAATTATGGATTATGGGTTCTCAATTTTGGATTTTTACAAAATGATTGCGAGTTTCACATCTGCCAAGCGTCCCGTAATGACTTATCTTCTTCTTCTATATATATAAAAATGTTGTGTGCGTTTGTGTATCTATTAAAAACTCAAAATTTACTGAATCGATTGAGCTCAAAATTGGACACGATATACAATAGGATTCAGAGATGGTTTTAGGCTACTTTATACACTTTTATCATAACAGCAATAAGAATAAAATAGCTTTAAAAAGTGATATTACCAATAGATGGCGTTGGTCGTTGTTTTTTTAATTATATTCTGCCAGCTTCAGAACAAAATTATTATAAACAACCTATTTAGAAGGTACCTACCAGATTGATGTTTTTTAAGAGAAGTTTGATTGCGGCCTCCTTGCATTCAGAATAATAAAAGAGAGTACGCACCTAATAAAGAGGTCAGATATGTTTTGCATGTTATTTTTGAACTTTTTGGACATTCGGAATTTTGGAGTGTTGGACTTTAGACTTTTGGAATTTTGGAATTTTGGAGTTTTGGAGTATTGGAGTGTTGGAGTTATGGAGTTTTGGACTTTTGGACTTTTAGAATTTGGAGTTTTGGACTTTTAGAATTTTAGACTTTTAGACTTTGGAGTTATGGCCTTTTGGACTTTGGAATTTTGGACTATTGGACTTTTGGACTTTTGGACTTTTGGACTTTCGGACTTTCGGACTTTTGGACTTTTGTACTTTTGGACTTTTCGAGTATTGGGCGTTTGACATTTTGGACTTTTGGAGTTGGAGTTTTAGAGTTATAGACATTTAGAGTTTTGGAGTTTTGGAATTTTTGAGTTTTTGAGTTTTTGAGTTTTTGAGTAGTTTTGGAGTTTTGGAGTTTTGGAGCTTTGGAGCTTTGGAGCTTTGGAGCTTTGGAGTTTTGGAGTTTGGAGTTTTGGAGTTTTGGAGTTTTAGAGTTTTGGAGTTTTGGAGTTTTGGAGTTTTGGAGTTTTGGAGTTTTGGAGTTTTGGAGTTTTGGAGTTTTGGAGTTTTGGAGTTTTGGAGTTTTGGAGTTTTGGAGTTTTGGAGTTTTGGAGTTTTGGAGCTTTGGAGTTTTGGAGTTTTGGAGTTTTGGAGTTTTGGAGTTTTGGAGTTTTGGAGTTTTGGAGTTTTGGAGTTTTGGAGTTTTGGAGTTTTGGAGTTTTGGAGTTTTGGAGTTTTGGAGTTTCGGAGTTTTGGAGTTTTGGACTTTGGACTTTGGAATTTTGGAGTTTTGGAGTTTTGGAGTTTTGGAGTTTTGGAGTTTTGGAGTTTCGGAGTTTTGGAGTTTTGGACTTTGGACTTCGGAATTTTGAACTTTTGTACTTTTGGACTTTTCAACTTTTATACTTTTGGAGTATTGGAGTTTTGGAGTTTTGAAGTTTTGTAGTTTTGTAGTTTTGTAGTTTTGTAGTTTTGGAGTTTTGGAGTTTTGGAGTTTTGGAGTTTTGGAGTTTTGGAGTTTTGGAGTTTTGGAGTTTTGGAGTTTTGGAGTTTTGGAGTTTTGGAGTTTTGGAGTTTTGGAGTTTTGGAGTTTTGGAGTTTTGGAGTGTTGGAGTTTTGGAGTTTTGGAGTTTTGGAGTTTTGGAGTTTTGGAGTTTTGGAGTTTTGGAGTTTTGGAGTTTTGGAGTTTTGGAGTTTTGGAGTTTTGGAGTTTTGGAGTTTTGGAGTTTTGGAGTTTTGGAGTTTTGGAGTTTTGGAGTTTTGGAGTTTTGGAGTTTTGGAGTTTTGGAGTTTTGGAGTTTTGGAGTTTTGGAGTTTTGGAGTTTGGTGTTTTGGAGTTTTGGAGTTTTGAACTTTTGGACTAATAACTCCTATGTATATTTCATGATATTTCTTTCGAAAAATAAGGTCATGAAGAAGTTTCAGTTCTTTCGTGTGTACAATAGTACACGCACGCATTTTTTTTAAATGTACCCATCATTTAGTTTGTTACTTATTTCTCATAGGTACATAAAACCACCGTAAAAAAGTCACAGCGAAGCGTGGCAGGGTACCGCTAGTTATTAATAATTAATGATTTAGTTTATAACATTCCAATGCTTTCCAAAATACTTTTTAATCCATTTTTACTTACTAAGTATTTGTACAAATCAACGTATCTATAATAAACTAGCGGACGTCACGCGGTTTCACCCGCGTAGTTCCCGTTCCCGTGGGAATACGGGAATAAAATATAGCCTATGTTACCCGCTTTCCAACAGTGAAAGAATTTTTCGGTATCGGTCCAGTAGTTCCGGAGCCTATTCGTTACAAACAAACAAACAAACAAACAAAAAAACAAAAAAACAAAGAAACAAAAAAACAAATCTTTCCTCTTTATAATATTAGTATAGAAGTATAGATAATAGCTGAGTAGTTAATGTATGGTGAGCGATATAGCAGTGCAATCCCTACTACTATAAATGCGAAAGTAACTCTGTCTGTCTGTTACGTTTTCACGCCTAAACCGCTGATCCGATTTTGATGAAATTTGGCATATAGATAGTTTGAGTCCAAGAGAAGGACATAGGCTACTTTTTAACTGACTGCGCAAAGGAAGGTAATGATTTTACGCAATAACGACTTCTACGCGGACGAAGTCTCGTGAAACAGCTAGTGAACTATAATTATATAATATGCTACCTTTACTAAAAGACTTGTTTGAGAACAAGAATTTATTGTGTATCTAATAATTTGTTTGGAATGTCTACCACGGTTTTGCACTTTGAACTAGTAGGTATGTAGTCTGTTGTAATTTGGTATTGAAACTTTAGTTTTTTATATGGAAGGCCTTCGTGGTTCATACTATAGAGTAACGCGGAAAAGGACTCCCTTTACAATGTCAGACAATTTAGCTATACCTACTCAAAGATAATATAAAAACTATAGATACGTTATCAACACTGAAAACTGGCAACAAAAAAGTCAGGCAATTGCCTTACTTTTTGTACATGCTACCATAGATATATAGATATCATAGAATTTTTAATGTATTAAAGATCTGCTGTTTTTGAAAGCCGTGATATTCGTGCATGACGTGTCTAATTATAATACATCGTTGTCAATACTAATATTGTTAGCTGAACAGTTTGTTTGAACGCTAAGATCTAAAAAACTAATGGATGAATTAAAAATATATTTTTACAGTTTGATAGTCCATTTATTAAGGAAGGTTATAGGTGCTATAACAACACGCTACAACGAACAGGAGTGCGGTGATAAATTTTGAAAACCAGATTTATTTTTGAGGGCTTCCATTGCGAGGGCTGCATAATAATAATATAATGATGTAAGCACAGCTTAATTTATAGTACCTAGGTGAAAGTTACATAAAAAATAGCGGCGTTTTCCCTGAAAGAAAACGCATATTAAAATACTTACCTAATTCGAAGCTTATATAATGAGATAGGCATATCCGTTACCCGTAGGCTTATCTTACTCATGTTTGATGACGTATTTCCGTCGACTCACCAGCAGATGGCGCCACCTGTGAACTTATAAAAGAACATGGCGTCCACTTTGTCCTCATTGGCTTTTATTCACCAGGCAGATTTAAAAAGTAAGCTTCGAATTAGGTAAGTATTTTAATATGCGTTTTCTTTCAGGGAAAACGCCGCTATTAAAAGTACTTGACCGTAATTCGAAGCTTATATAATGAGAAATGTTTGTTTTCGCCTGGTGAGTGACGGAAACGCCAATGTGATTCTAATTTATTTTTAGGAAAATAATATTATACAATGTTGTATGTATGGTATCTAGATTTATAATCTTTACCATCTTGAACAACTTCATATGTAATCTTAAACAGACTAAATAAGGAATCTTATTAAAGGAGTAGTAGTAAGTATTCCTTCTATTGACAGGATTAAATAATTGCGAATTATTATTATATTTGATTGGTGGTAGTAGCTGACATTATTACTCGACGATAAAATTTTTTGAAATCCATCGTCAATTACCTCGTGTTATGGATTATTTTGATCTTACCACCACCACCAATTCTTAGAAGCTGCTGTTGACCGGGTAGTGCCGGGGCTAGAATAGTTGGAGAACCTCTAACAGTCATAAATAAACTATTAGACTGTGTAGTCTCATATCGGATACTCTGATATCCTAATTTCTATCTAGAATAAAGGATTCAATTGATTTGTCGTAGGTGTTATCTTTGTTTTCCAACCAGATTTTCTAAAATGAAAATGATCAGTTTCAGACTCTTGATTCGGGCCTAAAAGTAGTACCTATGACGTGAGTTAATACAATCGAGCAAAGTTAGATCGTGGTTGCGGCGACCTAAGCATAAAATCACTATGACGAGAAACCTGAAAAATGTTCTCTTTGTATCAATACTTGGTAATATTGAACTAAGTCATCAATCCCAATATCAATGAATATGTGACTTAACTTTCTTTACATTTTTTAAAGAAATCGACCAAGATAATATGTTTAACCAAAACATGCGAACTATGTAAAGTTGACTAACGGTTTCTATATTATCAAGAACAGCAACAACAGATTTATGTAACAGAATCGTATTATATAATAACCATGAATAAAATGCAAGTCGGTTAAAACTGTAAAATTAAAAGTATCTTAAAAGGTAGGTCTCAAGGAGCTCAATAGTAGAAGTTTTTGATTTAATATCTGTTATTTACCTCTTCGCCCCCCCCCCCACATTTCCACAGATTCTCTATGTGAGGTGGTGGGAGACCTGTCGAGGTGTTTAGTAGAAGGAAAGGAATAATGTTTATTAGGTTCTTTTGCAGGTTCTGCAGAACGAATGGAGCTTACAGAGCTCTCGCTTTGAGATCTGCCCTCTATTATTACCTTGTGCCATCGCGGCACCACAAACACTCCTGTTGACCGATTAAGGTGTGACAGCATCTTGGGTATTAAAAATGGTGGTGAAAGTAATATCCACACATTACAAACAGGCCTATCATGTGTAGTGTTCTCCATTTCATAATAGGAATATTGTTTGTAGGCAATCTTGCCTTAGTGGTGTTTGAAGCAGGATGCTCACAAAAAATACCCGGAGGAGCTGATACATAATGGTATCGGCTCGGAATGCAGTGTATGGTGAAGTCAATTTGATGTCGGACCATTACACGCAAGCTGACGAGTTAAGTTCGTCAAGGCAATTGATTTGGTCTCGTCCCTCTGGAGGGATGGACTACAACGGCTTTGAATGAGTACAGACTGTAACACAGTACCGGTATATGATTTCGAATCATGTGTAAGATTATCAACATCTCTATTGATGCAGTGCAATCTTTGTTATTCTAGGCCCTCGAGCCTGTTAGAGAAATGTTTTCTAGCTGGGCTCCCAAGCGAAATCTGACGCGTCCGTGGTAAGAAAGCATCTCGGATGGAAAGCTTGTAAAATTGTCGAGAACCGGTAATTGCGGACCCACTATTGGAGTTCCACTTGTACCATTCCGTGCACTACTATTTTCTTCAGTGGGTTGCCGGTTAGGGGATTGACCGAATGTGACGCTGAGGTAAAGCTACCTCTAGGCACTGCGAAAGTGGTAAAAATTCAAAAGACCCACCAAGTTTGAATTTTCTTTAAAAGAACTAAGTTTCTTTGATTTGGAATTAAATAAATCTTTCTTTCATGTCTAGTATCTTTTCTTTTGGTATTGGACTTTCAGGTAGTTCTATGTCTATCGCATAACGATATGAGAGGTTTCTTTGGGAACCTATTATTGTTTTCTCCCAATTGTCTAACCATCCCTGGGTTTGAAGAGTTTTCAAGGCTATTTGTACGTGTTTGTGAAGAGTAACAGGATTTTGATGCGCAAAATGAGATTTTGTGTAGGTAGACGAGTATTTGAATACTCTTATTCTATAGAAATCGAGGCACCCAGATGGTGAGAAACGAAAATGTTTTGGGTGCGGCTTACCCGAGCGGAAGACAAGAATGTGCTCTGAGAAAGAATAATGTACACTACGTCAGCTTCATCATGAAAATAAGCTTAACTGAGATGTATTTTGCACATCCAATCTCGTGGTTGGAGGAAATCTGGTAAACGGAACATGCTGAAAGACAGAATTATTCTGGCTTCACAAAGGCGTACAATGTCCTAAAACTGAATTCTGGGCGGATGACCCATCGCTATTTGAAGTTAGGAAAAGTGGAGAAACCAAACTTGGTGACAAAGGAACTAGTTTTAGAGTGCCTTGAGCATTCATCTTTTGAACCATTGCACAATGTGGTCATTTCAGTTAAAAAGGAAACCTGTAAGGTTTCTTAAGTATTTAAAGCAATTAGTATTCCACCTTAGTCAAGTTTTCCATAGAATTTTAACATAAAGTGAAAATTTACAACTTTGTCAGGACGGGACTTGAACAGAGTTCGGTGTAAATTTAAATGTGGGAAGGTTATCAGTTTTGAGCAGGACTCAAACCTGCGTCCTCTCGAATACCGTGCAGGACGGATTGGAGTTTCTGGATATAGGGAATGCGGTACCCTTTTATAAATTTAAAACTTTTTGGTACTCTCGTTCCTTACCAACGTATTTTGTACAGAGTTAACTGACCGACATAGAATGACAGGGTCATATCATTTAGTGTTTCCTTTGCTGGTGTGGGCAAAGGATGTTAGACCTCTCCTCGTCTCTTTGAGAGCCTCGAGCTCGGAAATTTCGTAATTGAAGGGACATCCTTGCATGGTTACTTAGTATGTTATCGTACGCCTGGTTACTATCGTATATTACAATTATTATAGATACACAATATTGTACATACCCCTCGAGGGTGGTTACTGGTTAGTGTTTCCTTTGCTGGTATGGGCAGGGGATGTTAAACTTCTCAGTCTCTTTGAGAGCCTAAAGCTCAGAAATTTCTTAATTGAAGGGACATTTACTGTCGTATGCCCAATTATTATGGATATTGTACACACCCCTCGAGAGTGGTAACTGTAATACAGGTCTAAAAAGGCTCTTGGTACAATGGAATCTGGACTCTATTCGATGGAGATCTGATCTTGACGCCTGATCCTCTCGAAGGCTGGCGTAATGATTTGGATGAACTTTTTTCGGGGTCATCTTTTTGGAGATCGAAGACCGAAATGCATGCCTTCCCGAGTGCCATTGAAAAGACTTCAGCCTCGAAAATGTATGTGTTTGAAGACGATATTTTATCAAGGTTCATTTTTAAGAATTGGGTCTTTGACAATTCTGAGAATAATATATGAAATCAGATCTATGGCCGCAAGCCATTTGTAATAAATTGATAAAAGATTTATGGAAATCCTATTATTAAAGTAGGTCTTCAAGTTTGTCATAAATATTTTCGAAGAAACTTAAGTTTTTCAAAAGATTCTCTTTGTTTAAAAATACAAAAGGTTTTGGCAGCAAAAGCCTTTTGGCAGAAAGAACCTTGTCAGCTTTTTCAAAATGTAGCAGGGATTCGAATTGTCGGATCTCCTCGTTTTTGTTTAGGTTGACGAACCCAGGACTATGATTTTACAATAGTGGGTATCAGCATATTATCTTATCAAGGCAATTTGTCGCCAAAACGTGTCTATCAACCTCTTAGGTTATACTGTGTCTTAGGATCTTGGGTAACAGAAATCTCTTTTAATGCTGTCCCTATATAAAATACGAAGCAAGGATGATTGTTTCTATCATCCTCGTAATTTAACCTCTGATCTGTGAAGAAATTTACACTTGGTCAGGACCAGTGTTAAGTAATAAGAAATAACTCACCTATTTCCATCATCCTTATCTGGTTTAGTGGAAGTCGGCTTCTTTTACTCCACTTACGACAATGCACGTGGCGTCGCGATCGCCCTTATTTGAAGTTCGAGCTAAATGAGCTGGAACTGTAGCTATTTGACGTACCTAATACAGTAACTGGAGCTCAGAGCGCGCTTCTGAAATACTCCACTTGGAATTAGCTCACTTTCTAAGAATGGAGGATTCATTTCTATCAAGAAACCAAACTAAAAGAAATAGTATTATGTTAGGTACCTAAAATTTAAGTACTACTTTCATGGTGAACATTTAGTTATTACTTTGACACACTCGTACGTATTCAGAAACTTGGGATGATTACGATTTTACCCATAATAGGCCATATTTTTACATGTATAGGAACATCTAGTAATTAATGTGCCTTTATGTGGGTAGGTATAAAAATATTTTGAAGATATTTTCTATATTCGGCGGTACTTACGCTGTACATACACAAAGCAAATAATATCTAAAAAAAATGTATTAGTACCTATGAATACAATCTATAAAATCAGTTTGATATTAGCTGTAACTAAAGATATTAAATAAAAGAAACTGCAACCTCGAAAGGTCTACGTGCTATTTTAAAATAATAGGTTATTTCACGTTATGACGTATCACACTCATATGTGATCGTAAAAATATGAAGTAAAAACATACCTGAGACTTAAACGAACGGTTAAACCGTTAAATATGTCTGTAGGTTCACTTACTTCAATCACAAGTCACTTGTTTTAGATTCACTGTATATTCAAACGAACGGCAAAGCCGTTAAATAATTATTTCTGTAAATTCACTGACTTCATCCCAAGTCACTTTTTATAACTTTACTAGGTATATAACTAGTAACTAGAAAAAATAAATGCACTAGCAGGTGTTCCTGCTATAACCTTTTGCTACGGGAATCAAAACGCCAATGAGGACAAAGTGGACGCCATGTTCTTTTATAAGTTCACAGGTGGCGCCATCTGCTGGTGAGTCGACGGAAATACGTCATCAAACATGAGTAAGATAAGCCTAGGGGTAACGGATATGCCTATCTCATTATATAAGCTTCGAATTACGGTCAAGTACTTTTAATTGTTTATTACGAAATTTGCACACAAAAACCTTTTCAATAGAAATCAAATTAGTTCTAAAATAAAGCGGCAGGAATCTGAATGGAATGTCTCTTTTCATCTCTCTCATAAGACCGTTGGTAGGGCTAACGACCTTGACCATACAAAACGCGCGTCTTTCACGCTAGGAAATTTACTATTTTATAGCTTATTTTAGTTGTAATAAGCTAATACGCATACTTATTCAAAATCGAAGTAAACCAATTTATAGGTGTATATTTTCTTCATAATGTTGCATATTTTTTTCTTTTGGGTCGATAAAAATTGAAGCCATAAAATGCATTCATCTCAAAATTTGGGGCTGACTCAAAACCATTTTTACACACATCTTGTAGATTAAAAATCTATTTTTGGCTATAATTTTCCGTCTATTTATGCAGACACAAATGCTTTCATATGCAAAACATTTTTTATTTCGTCATTTTTGTACCCATTCCCCTTAAGTGTTTAAACGAAGTTGCGCGGCTCAGTTAGTAGATACTATATCAAAAATCAAGACAGACTTTTTGTGTACATGGTTTAAGATTAAGTCTATTGTAATAATTCAGTCCACGTGCTTTGGAATTTTTCTATAAAATATATTATCTGTAAGTTTTTTTATGCCCCGCGTGGCGACGGGGTCCCGTGTTGCGACGGGTAAGTGTACAAAATTTCGCCACCTCTATACATCCCGAGGGTGTCGTAAGAGGCGACTAACTCATTCGCAAAAAGATGCATTGCGTAGAGAAGGAAAATTCGAAATGAAATCCGGTTGTCAGTACAATGACAATCGTTAAGCCAAGTTGAAGGCCTTATTTAAAAGGCGGCTTGAAAATTTTCAACTGCGGGTCCCGGCGACCTGCGCCTGTCCATTTCAATACGGCAATAGGCTCATCGCCTATTACGTGGGACATAGAAGTATAAGGTGAAATGTGGGCGTACACTATGCCTCTGCGTACCCCTTCGGGGATTTAGGCGTGTATGTATCTATGTCTTTTATGATAAAGCAAACACTCCAGTTTCACACGCTCCTGAGGAATGAAAACACACCTTTCTCTCTCTCTCTCTCTATTATGAAACTAAAACGAAGTCAGGCAAGTTAGCTAGTTTCAGAATATAATTAAATTTTCACCGAAATTTCAGTCGTTAGAGCGCTATTGAGATACAAACATCTTTACAAACTTCCATATCCTTACTAATATTATAAATGCGAAAGTAATTCTGTCTGTCTGTTACGTTTTCACGCCTAAACGGATGGAGCGATTGAGATGAAATTTGGTATAGGGATAGTTCAAGGCCCTGGAAAGGACTATAGGCTACTCTTTAACTGACTGCGCAAAAGGAGGGTCATGATTTTACGCGATAACGACTTCTACGCGGTCGAAGCCGCGAGAAACAGCTAGTCTATACTTCTATACTAATATTATAAAGAGGAAAGATTTGTTTTTTTGTTTGTTTGTTTGTTTGTAACGAATAGGCTCTGGAACTACTGGACTGATTTGAAAAATTCTTTCACTGTTGGAAAGCTACACTCTTTGCGGGTAACATAGGCTATATTTTATTCCCGTATTCCCACGGGAAAGGGAACTACGCGGGTGAAACCGCGTGACGTTCGCTAGTTTATAATAATAGTAGGATAGCATTCTATCGGTAGTTGAACAGCAGTACAGTTTGTCTATAAAGTCGTGAAATGAATGTTTGAGGAACTAAAAATAGTTATGTGTGTGGCAACACTGGCAACAAGAAACATATGTACGTCAGTTGTCAATGCTATCGTCGAATTTCGTTTACTCTCTCACGTAACTTTAATGTTTGGATTAAACTGCAACAAATTGAGACCAAACTACGCATAAAGGTTTGAGAAATGAGTAAAGAAAATCGGAGTGGTGCGCAGGAAGTGATTTTTAAAGTTTTCCAGTGATGTTTCGCGGAGTATCAATCTGGACAATTGTTGTGGGATTTTGAGGATGTTTAAGAGCGAACAGCATCTTTGGTGGGTATGTAATCGTGTTATTGTTTGTTTTGAATCTGTCTGAAGTTACAAATTTACTGAATTTACGATTTGGAGACAAAAAAAAGGCATTGTTTGCATATTTTTAGGTTAGAATCTTAAACTTACAATCTACCTATAAGTAAGTCAGTGGTTAGAACAACATGGTTATTTTATAGTACGACCTACATTTTTGATACTCAGTTCAATCTGGTTTTCTACCAATTTTTATTTTGAATTAATTGCTTCATGTCAATAGTTTGCTTCCAATATGTAATTAATTTTCTTTTTTTACTCTTTTCAGGAAAATCAGAGAGTACAGTTAGGCGAATAGTTAACGAAGGTTTTAATAATGAAGGAAAGTTTGAAACTCCTGGTAAACACAGAAAAGGTCGGCAAAGAAAGAAACAGACGATTTTAATATTTGAGCACTGCGCCAAAAAAATCCTTGTCAGATGGGGGAAAGTTACAGATAAAACATGTACATGATTGTGGCAAAGCAATTGGGACTGCTAGGCACCTGCTGGTGGGTTGTAAGACGCTATTAGACCGGGGCTTCTGGATCTGGTTCAATAACTTTATTCTGGATCTGATTCAATAAAACAGAAACAAAATTAAAAATGTATAATGTGTTTTATTTATTAACTCACTAGCTGATGCCCGCAGCTTCGCCCGTGTCAAATTTGTTCTCGTTCCCGCTTCCCGTAGGAACTTATTCCCGGGATGAAAAGTAGCCTATGTGTTATTCCAGACTATAATGTATCCCTGTACCAAATTTCAGCCAGATCAGTTCAACTGTTCGAGCGTGAAAGGGTCTCACATCCACACTCATAAGCTTTCGCATTTATAATATTTGTATTGTTCCCGTTCCCGCTTCCCGTAAGAACTTATTCACGGAATAAAAAGTAGCCATGGTTATTCCAGATTATAATGTATCCCTGTACCAAATTTCAGCCAGATCCCTTTAACCGTTCGAGCGTGTAAGAGTAATAAACATCCACACTCACAAACTCGCATTTATAATATTAGTAAGATTTTACTCGGAACGAACTCCTCGTATCAAAATCATTTTGGTCGTACTATATAGGGTTGCACACATGCATTCAGCAGCGCCCTCATTTAATTTCACGACTTTATAGACAAACCGTAGTTAAAGCAAAACATCGCACAAATTATACACATTGAAGACATACGCATGTGTCTAATGACAATTACTGTTTATATAACCTTACCATAGCTAGGATAGTTACATATCTGGCTGTTAATAAGTCGCGCATTTTCAGTGGCGTACACAAGTTTCGCCTGAATTAAGGATAAACGATATATTGATAACTACTCTACGTTAATAATTAACTCGTAACAGTGACAGTCGTATCAACGGTCAACTTGCGTATGTTCATTCTAACACAATAATAAGCTCATCACATATTACGTGGAACAAAAATCTATTATGGTGTAATGTAGCCTTCTTCTATGCCTCTGCTTACCCCTTTAGGGATACCGGTGTGACTATAATGTGTATAATTTTCAAAGCAAGATATGATTGATTTAAACAATATTAAAGTGAATTCCTGCGCGAGGGAACGGTGTCGCTTGTTTTGTAGTGTTTATGAGGGAATCGGAAACTATCTGTGTCCAAGATATCTAGTTTATTTCGTGTCTAAAATAAAGAAATGACAGAAATTTATCGAAATATCATTACTTACTTTAGTTCAAATATCAATACTGCCTAGTCCGCCATTAGTTGTAAGACAACGACCGATCAGGCGCAGCGAATGATACGTCGCGCATTATTAGCTAGATATTGTACAGCCCTTATTCGTCCAGTAATAACAATCAACAGAGCACGTAGGTAGTCATTGTTATGTTAACTTATTATTTAAGACACAATAGGATAGGACGTAAACATGGGCTAGCTTAGTCACGTATAGTTTTATTGTCATTATTATAATAACTGTTCAAGCAATAGTTAAACTTCTACAGAAGCGCTTGTAGTCAAGGAAATGTTACAAAGCGGTAACTCATCTCAGAACCTGGCATAGCTGATGAGGCTTAAGTCGGTACCGCTAAGAAGTCGTTTATTTTTCAAAGCCATTTATTTACCCGGGACTCTCGACCATAGGCAGTTGTAGAGACTATCGGCCTCCATGACCGGGGGCCTGAGGACGGTGAGAGGGCGGCTCACCGTCCTTACAGAAGCAGCCCATGACGGCAGCGTGACGTGAGGAACTCATGCACGCCTCCCCCCCTTAGAAGCGGGATCACACCCGAAACCCCCCAAAGACGCGGGATTGCACCCGAACCACCCCCGGGGCGAGGCCGCAGCGGCGGCCGTGGGTCTGTTGGGAGTCCTGGGACATCCTTCCGAGGGCTTACCCGGGGCTCCCAACCATAGGCTGTTGGGCGTTACGTGAGGTTTTTTAGTCGGTAGGAGTCCGGCATAACATCCATGAGGATTTTCCCTCACGTTAAACAAAAAAAAAGGCCGTTGTAGAGCACGGTGTGGTTTTAGTTCAGGAATCCGGCATAGCATCCATGAAAATTTTCCACGCACGAAAACATACCTATAAAATCATTAGTTCACTCCCTGTATGATGAAGGGATTTGGTATAGGTACTTGAAGTAAACAGCTAACTTACTGCACAATCACTTTACTAATAATTACACTTTGTACTGAAGTGAACAACTAACTCACTGCATATCACTTTACTATTACCTACACTTTGTACTCGTTAGACAAGTGTTGTCTTCTAGACGTCCGGTGCAAGACTGACCTTGCCACGCCCTACCTAGCTGACGTTGACAGCTCATTCGACTATGTACTTAGCGGAAATGACGTAGCCCCACTTTGGAATTATTCTAATAAAATTCATATCTAAATACTACATCTCTCCCTTTTTAAATTTAATAATATATTGTGTTTATATGCATATGCACACAAATATTCATTTATTGATATCATGTCTCTATTCCTTTCTTTTGACTGCTGATCTAATTTCTTTACTATGTCTACAAAAGATTATAGTATAATCTTGTTTCTGAATACACGCTTTTAAAATAGTTCATAGGATGTTTCAGCAGTTGAAGTGTAGAAGTTCTATTTTACATCAAATAGTAGAAATGAAATCCTGGCACATAGTTCTTACAGTTCTCCCCTGCAATACAAATATGCCACTGCTGTCCACCAAATCTCCTCAGAGAAGAATTCCGCACAACACCATACCACAGAAACAACTGAAAAAGATTATTCCAACCATTTTAACATTAGTGAGCCGTCCTAACTGCTCCCACTGCATATGCAGTAGAACCCAATTTACCTGACAATCCTTCTACATAATATATAGGTACGGGCCCCACTGAAGCTTTGAGCCAATTGAAATGGCCAAATACACAGCAATCTCCTCAGAATTTATTCCGGATCCACCAAGTTTTACATTGGTCGCCACCTGTCTCACACTAGGCGTTAAAACTCATTATTCTGGCTTTCCCATCATTTAAAAGATTAACAAATCCAAACCAATAAACAACACATGAGAGTGCACTGTTGACATCGTCACAACTAATCAATTGTGTATTAATTTCAAATAGCACCATCCACTAACATAACAATCCACAACAAAAGATTGACACCAGCGGGACACCCATCACAACTGGAGTTCCTGCAGATCGTTTATTGTTGACAATTACCCTATAAACTTTATAGCTTAAATAAGATCGAGAACCTTATTCCTGACACCATAATGGCGCAGCATTTTGACCAGAGTTTCGAGATTCAATCAACAAAGCCTTAGACAAATCACAATCACACCTAATGCATCCTGCGAATCACCCCAAGCCGCGTAAGTACTCTTCGTAAAGTAACCCCAGCAACCACTGTTATTATAGTGGCTGAGCAATTGAACAAACATTAGCTTTTCAAAAATATTGCTAGGGAAGTACTTTAAATTTTACCTATAAATGGAAATAATTTCCGAAGTCTGAGGGATCATCACTATAACCAGCCTTGAAATAAATGTATCATAAACTATGTTTCATCAGGTCTCTAAACATACCACATACCAGCATCGACACGGCCATTGAAAATTGCTGCCAGATGCGTAGCTATTTTTTCCTTAAAAATAAATATATATTTGTGCACCCATACTTATAAAATTCGGGACCTCACTCGAAACACTTTTTGCTTACATGCACCGACGTTTCGGACACGTTGCAGCGCCCGTGGTCGCGGATGGACTGCGATGAGGATTAACAAAAACGCTGAAGTTCTTATAACTACCCTCCGTTATTACTACACCGAAGAAATATAGGAAGGATATAATATTTTTGGTTATTCTCACACAAAGTAGTCCAGCCCAAACCAAGCCAATATAAGCTTGTTTTGTGGCATCCAAACAACTGACAGATACATACATGTTATACATATAAATCCAAACTTTGCGAAGACTTCTCCAAAATATCTAAGTTAAAGTCTCCACGTACAATAACAGTTGTATGGCTATATACGAGTATATTTCAATTAGAGAGCACTTCGTTATATTTAAAGAAGCATCAAAGGGGGACACGGAGGTTCATATTCAATACAGTAAATCGTTTCAATTCAACACATGAAAAACGTCTACTACTCTCAACGGAGAGGCTCAAAACATCACATCATTCTTTGAATTTGAATAATAAACTTTAATATAATATTAAGGAGCCAGCTTGTATTTCTAATGTAACCTCATGATTTTATATTGAAGTTGTAAGTGAATTCATGGCTTCTTAGCCAGTGCTCATATAGGTACCTATTATGAGTAATAAGACAATTTCAATACTGTTACTATTCATAAACGACTTCAATTCTTCTTCCGTATCCAAACCCAGAATGTTTTGATGCCCAATATTAATACATGTTTTATTTTGTTTATTTCTAGTAGGAAAAGGTGTTACACTGCCAGAGAAGCGTTTTGATTTACTGGCCATTTAAATTACTGACATTACTCAATAGGAGCAACATGTTTAATGAAGTTCCTCGCTGATATTTCAAATCAATGTGGTAACGAAATAGCTATTCGATTTAAATAATAACTAGATAGATAATAATCATGATCATTTGTCAAAGTTAGAAAAGTTCCTCTTTCCAGTTTTTCTTTTTTTTTTTGTATGGCAAATTCGTAATTGCTTGAGGATACTTCTATGTTGCCGTTCTACATCACCATTTTGTTGAGGCCATCAGGTAAAAAGTAGGTACTTTTGATCCAACTACAACGATATATTTACTTACCCATAGTTAAATTTTTAATGAATAATTGTTGTTACGAGTGCATAACAGTTATACTTACTTTTCTTAAAAAGAATGATTAACATTTATAAACACAAATGGTGAAGCCGTTTCATAAGCTGTAAGTTTATAAACAGGTGGCTTTCTAAAAATAAAATGTACATGTGGGTTCATACACAGTATAATTTTTTATAACCATTATACCTAGTTAAGATAATTTTCACCGTTTTCTATTCGCGTGTCCATTTACTTGGACCGTCGCTATTGTCAGTTACCCAACCAGAAATCATAGTAAAATAATTTGCATTGTTTTATATACGCGTGTCCATTTGCCTGGACCGTCGCTTTTGTCGGTTATTCAACCAGAAATAATAGTTAAGATAATTTGCACAGTTTTCTAACCGCGTGTCCATTTAACTGGACCATCGCTTTTGTCAGTTCTCCAACCAGAAAATGTCCATTTACCTGGACCGGATCTTGATTAGGTTTTCTCGCGTGTCCATTTAACTGGACCATCGCTTTTGTCAGTTCTCCAACCAGAAAATGTCCATTTACCTGGACCGGATCTTGGTTAGGTTTTTTCGCGTGTCCATTTAACTGGACCGTCGCCTTGCATAAGAAACAGTGTGTCCATTGATGACTGGACCGTCACTTGTTTTCTCGCGTGTCCATTTAACTGGACCGTCGCTTTGCATAAGAAACAGTGTGTCCATTGATGACTGGACCGTCACTCGTTTTCTCGCGTGTCCATTTAACTGGACCGTCGCTTTGCATGAGAAACAGTGTGTCCATTGATGACTGGACCGTCACTCGTTTTCTCGCGTGTCCATTTAACTGGACCGTCGCTTTGCATAAGAAACAGTGTGTCCATTGATGACTGGACCGTCACTCGTTTTCTTATGTCATTCTGTATACTTATATAAACTTAATATAACAGTGTGTCCATTGACGACTGGACCTTCACTCATTTGCTTATTTTATTATCAATATCAATATATCAACATCAATATCAACACATACAATAAAATCGCAACTGTCTGCCTGTCTGAACGCCTGCGCACGCTTATCTCAGCAACCGCTCAACCGACCGCAATGCGGCCTTCTTCACTGCGTTGCGGTTTACTCCACTTAACATTTAGTGTCCGCTTCCTGTGAATCGGTTCATAAATAAAAAGCCATATAAATCTAAAGAATCACATATAAAATGCAGCGTACGAAGTCGCAGGCAACAGCTAGTATGCAATATAACCTTACTATAACAAGAACTAATACACCTGGACTTATTTGTTCATTAAAACACTTTATGCGAAAAATGTTTAAGCAATCCTTTGGGTACCATTCAAGAATTAATATCCCTGAAATTATTTGTTCATCAAAACACTTTATACAAAAAATGTTTTGGCAATCTTGTAGGTACTATTCAAGAATAAATATCCCTGAAATTATTTGTTCATCAAAACATTTTATACAAAAAATGTTTTATCAATCGTGTGGGTACTATTCAAGAATTAATATCCCTGAAATTATTGGTTCATTAGAACACTATATACGTTTAATAATTTAGCGACCCCTGTGGGTACTCACGAATTTCACCTCGTCGCCACTGAAGTAAACAGCTAACTTACTGCACAATCACTTTACTAATAATTACACTTTGTACTGAAGTGAACAACTAACTCACTGCATATCACTTTACTATTACCTACACTTTGTACTCGTTAGACAAGTGTTGTCTTCTAGACGTCCGGTGCAAGACTGACCTTGCCACGCCCTACCTAGCTGACGTTGACAGCTCATTCGACTATGTACTTAGCGGAAATGACGTAGCCCCACTTTGGAATTATTCTAATAAAATTCATATCTAAATACTACAGTACTGATACTTATATGGTATTTGGACGACATGGTTACCTAAAACTTGCAGCTTCATGAAGTAATCTGTGGAATATCCCCTCAAAAAATTATGTTACATCTGTGCAATAATGATTCTATAAACCAATACTTCGGCTAACCGTGCTTTCTACGAATAGTGATTTCTGCCAACCGTGCTTTCTATAGAAGGATTCTTCGGTGAACCGTGCTTTCTACGAGTAGTGATTTCTACCAACCGTGCGTTCTATGAAAGGAGACGTCTGCCAAAAATGATTATATCAACAGAGTATTCGAACAAACGAGTTTCGGATTAACGTTCCAGGCCCAAATTTTTATAAAGTACCATTTGGGCTTTCAATATCAATTTATTTATTGCTAATTAGAACAGTCTCAGTGTCGGATGAGTTTTAATTTTAAATTAATCACTTGTGTATTCCAAGAACCTTATCAAAAGCTTAGCCAGACTACGCACTAACCAGTCTAAACCAATGTTTTTTATGTCAACAGTCTAAACCAGTGATGAGCAAAGTACGGCCCGCGGGCCAGCTCCAGCCCGCCGAAGGTTCTTCGACATGAATAAGAATAGTTTAAGGCCCGCAATAATCATATTTCGACGGTCTAGAAGTATTATGTAGATTTTACTTACCTACTACGCGTCCACCATGGAAGAACTTTCGAATAAATGTAAAATTGTAATTTTTACCGTTTGTACAAGTGTGTAGTACTATAAAGTTGTATATGTGTTTGTAAGGTTTCAACGCTAAAGGTATTCTTCCTGTAATTCTGGCCCTCCCATGAAATTCCTTAATTCTTTTGGCCCCCCGTTGAGAAACTTTGCCTACCTGTCTAAACCAATGTTTTTTATGTCAAGTTACACAGGGTATTAAGTGTTTACTATACACCAAATGATAGCGCGATTTAATATGACGCTAACGTCATCTAGTGAGGTTTTGGGAACTACTTTACATTAACGGTCTCACCTTTACCGAGTGTAGCTGCTGCTGAGTGTTCCATCAAAATTGATTTTGCAGAAATGTAGATAGAGCTAGACAATTTTGAAAAGCAATAGTAGGTATGCTGAAAACTGGGATATCCTTCCGAGGGCTTACCCGGGGTTCCGTCCAACCGTAGGCTGTCAGGTGGAATGCGTGTGGCTTTTAGATGGCAGGAGTCCAACATAGCATCCGTGAAAGATTTTCATCACGCAAAAAATAAAGGTATGCTAACTAAATCACAAAATAATGTCGCCCCGATACATATGGGGTGAAAGAATAAGTCGCTTGAGAGTAGGGTCTTTGTGGTCCAACGGCTAGGCTGGTATGCCAGAAGACAAAGGTTCAAGTCCTGTTCAAGACCAAGAAAATAGATATTTGAACCCTGATTTTTATAGAAGCGCTGTATTTTGATGAGATCAGAATGAAGTGGATAGATTATAATATCAAAGTTTCTGTAGAACAGGTAAATTTTACACGGGCAAAACAGCGTTGGTTCACTAGTAGGTAATATGCATATAACAATGTGATATAATGCTGTTTAATTGTCTAATGATGTGTAGTGACATCTGCTGACCTGACGAGTAAACATACAGTTTGATTCAAGGCCGACCAATTTATATTGTTTCTGTTGCCTAGGGTTGTCAAACATACGCCGAAAAAAATCGGATTCGGAAGGCGTCGGATCGTGATTTTTGTGACTAAAACAAAGAGGCCTACGTCTAAAACTACTGGACTCACATTGTCAGATATGGTAGATTGATTGAATGAATGAACTTAGGTACCTAGAGCAGACCGGGGCTAGTTGCCTATAGGGGTAGGCAGACTGTCGGTTAATTATTCAAACTGTGTACCATAATTGCGTCATTCGATCGTTGAAATTAGAGGAGAGGTTCATTCCGGGGAGTCTTTTGACTGACTTTGCAGTGACTAAATCTCTTTTTTACGACTTGGTAAAGATTAGGCAGCACTCAGATTTAGGCTGACTCTATTTTATTCTATCTAGGAGCTGCATACGAGGAGCTGTAACGAAATCTTTCTACACAGGAACAGTGAGCTTCTTATGAATTCTTCCAATTATTTATACTGCTGAGTGCTGATTGATGGAACTTGATGGAACTTGCTGCATATGATAAAAAACAACTCCTTGTACTTGTACTGTTCCACAACATAATAATAATTAATAACTTACTTACAACATCAAAAAATAATATCTTTATTTATTACGTTGTGACAACCCTATCCAACATCAACAGTTGAGGAAGTGATTGAATGTGTACATTAACCTCATTTCATCTAAATTAACCTCGACCACGTTTCGCTAAGGAAATACCTAGTTACATAATTTATATTTATAAGTTATCCATTAAATCCACCGTATATTGTGAGACATTCTCACACAACGCCATCTGCCCCAAATAAAGCTTATATTAGCTTGTACTATAGGATCTAGACAACTGATAAACATATTTATAATATAGATAGAAACACCCAAATTCCGAAACAAATAATTGTGAATCACACAAATATTTGGTTCCACCCAGGAATCGAGCCCAGAACGGTAGGCAGGGCGGTTCTAAATCTTATATCTAGAAAACTTCCAATTTGAATTTCTGTTTAATAGGTGTTAATATGGTGTGTGTATAATAACAGGTCCAGGGTGTGTGATGGGCTAGCTCCCCGCCTTTATTATGGTTTAAGAGCCTTAAGACGCCAAATAGACTATTACTTTGATCTAGATCTCAGGACTCGTGAGGTCTGCTGAATTAAAATGTGAACACAGACAACTTCAGTTCATGAACTAAAAACGCTCTTGGCTCGAAACACGATTACTGATAAAATCCTCGATAGATTTTTTATTTGAAAATACCTCGATTTCGTGAAATTTTAAGCTAGATCTCGTATGTTATAAGTTGTTTTTATAATACAAAATATTTATAAGAAAAACAATACCTAGTAAAATCTTCATTTGCACTAGAGCATTTTTTTCATATTGGTTATAGTTTTTTTATAATTAACTAGCTGACCCGCGCAACTTCGTTTGCGTGATAAATCAAGAACCGCTCGACCGACTTTGTGCAAACTTCACATAAACCATCTACTAAATATGTAGTCCGAACAAAGCCTAAACATTTGGTTTGGATAGGTGAGCCCGATCTCGAGTTATAAAATTACAACGAAAAGTGGCATTGATTTTCATATATATAGATTTATTTCGTTAAAAGCTCATAAAAACCGATCACATCTCTCTCTTTCTTGCACGCTAAAATTTATATCTTCTATCTTCTTTTAACAATTTGGCGTCTGGTAGGCTCTTAAGTTGAATTTACGACATGTACAGTACGTAATACCTGATTTCATTATGTTATTCTACATTTTGACGTTAGTTATGCCAAGAGCGAATAACTCTAAAAGTATTAAAACCCAAACACAGACGTTATTCTTTTAGTCTCAGTGAGACTGTTCCAACATGATCAAAATTGGTCCATCGAAAACTATGATACCACAAACTCACTTCTAACATCCTCTAGTTTCTCATTGAGGGTTTAAATATCTTACGTACCTATAAGAACCAATCCTTCTTTCAGGTGACAGAGTTATTCAGCCAGATGCGAGAGCCATCTCCCGGGGCTCTAAGCCCTCGGTCTTCTTCCAACTCCTTGCTCAACGGTGCTGTGACCAGAAACGTGGGCTTCCAGCAACAGAACTCTTCATCAGAACATCTACCTTGGAATAGTCCAGCTGTCTGTTTGCCGGGAAACTGTAATTCCACTTTGTAAGTATATTTTTTATTGTTATTATGTTTAACTAGAGGACGTCACGCGGTTTCACCCGCGTAGTTCCGACTTGGCAAACGTAGGGTAGGACGTCCACCCGCCAGATGGACCGACGATCTGGTAAAGGTCGCAGGCTGGGACTGGATGCAAAAGGCACAGGACCGTGTGTTGTGACGTAAATTGGGAGAGGCATACGTCCTGGAATGGACTGCCATAGGCTTGATTGATTGATTGATTGATTGAAGTATATTTTTATGTCAGTCTTTTTATACTACCACAGGGTGGAAACTCCATACAAAAATGTTCGTTTTCACCCACACTAATATATACGATAAATCAAGCTTCAATGTGTGTGTGAGTATTCTAGGGTCACTAGCTATGGAAACAAAATAATAAGGAACAAAACGCAATCTCATGTATGTAGGTACTTTTTTTTTAACTCTACCCTCGGCTAAGCACAAATTAAATCAAAGCAATAGCCCAAAGCACTTAGGTAGTAATACGTAATGCAACGCAGTGACACTCTCTCAAGTACTGACACGGGAATCGACACATTAATTTTGGTGGGGGGATGGGGAAGTTTACTCAGTGGGAGGCAGGGAGTTGCCGATCTGTATGTAATACTATTATATTATCTTTGATACTAAAATGGTAGAAAAACTTACGGCCCACCTGATACCTGAACACCAGAGACGCTACATACGCGCTGCCGAGGTTGTGGCGACCTATTGTTGACAGTTTTCAAGCCGCCGCCCCCGTCCATTAGACCTTCAACTTGGCTTAATGAGCGACGGTCATGAAAATGACAACCGGAATCAACAACTTAACGTGTCATAGAAGCACAAAAGAGATTGTAAATAAATGTCACAAAGTGTTCACGTGGTGGGCACCCATCTAAGCACCGAACATAGCGAAAGTTACTTGCAGCAGCATGTGAACATTTGTAAGAACCTTTATGACCCCTTTTGATGAACCCCTTCCTGTAGGCGTTGGGGAAAACCGTAAATAAAATCTGCCTAGTTCTCTTCAGGACATAGACCTCTTCTCTTGTTCTGGGGTATCCTTCCGAGGGCTTACCCGGGGCTCCCAACTGTATGTTGTTAGCAGGACACCACGCCACAGGATGTTCGGCATAACATCCATGAGGATTTTCCCTCACGTAAAAAAGGTTTCTTCTCCTGACTTCATTTTGTATCGACTAAATACAATACTTTTAAAAATTACATTCCAGGTCCAGTGAGAGTCACTCTTCGCTGGTCCGAAGCACCAGCAACGCTTCCGCCTTAACTTCGCTGTGTGTAGACCTGGCGGCTTCAGATTCTCACTTCTTTGAGGTGAGGAGGTGATTTTGAAATCTTGAGATAGGCTTGCCTTTCGTAAGGTACCAAGACCCAAATGCTAAAAAACAGAGCTCTATTTATGAGACTTCGCAGTACGTCTGTCTGTCTGTCCGTCATGAGGCTGTGTCTCAGGAACCGTGATAGCTAGAGAGCTGAAATTTTCACAGACGAATTCCAAAATCAGAAAAATAATACTAAAGGTGGTTCCTATGTAACAAACGAGATGTTTTTGCAGTTTTTTGCTATGGAACCCTGCACACGCGAGTTTGTCTAGCACTTTATATGTATAGTTACTAGCGGACGTCACGCGGTTTCACCCGCGTAATTCCCGTTCCCGTGGGAATACGGGAATAAAATATAGCCTATGTTCACCGCAAATAGTGTAGCTTTCCAACAGTGAAAGTTTTTTTCAAATCGGTCCAGTAGTTCCGGAGCCTATTCGATGCAAACAAACAAAGAAACAATAAAATCTTTCCTCTTTATAATATTAGTACAGATCACAGCTCATGAGATAAAGCTTGTGTTACAGAGAGATGGACAGACCGACAGCGGAGTCTTAGTACAAGCGGTAGGCCCCGTTTTTACCCTTTAGGCAGGGTACCCCAAAAACAGTCTATCAAACAATATGCACGGTGTTTCTTTTAGGGTGTTAAGCTTTTAGGGTGAAAAGGCCTATGACAGAGTGGTGAGGAATGAACTGTGGTCAATATTGTCCATGTATGGAGTGAACAGCAACTTGATACGGGCACTGAGGTCTCTCTATGAGGGTTCTAGTGCTTGTGTCAGGATCAACGGGGCCTGCACGGACTTCTTTCACATTGAAAAGGGTGTGAGACAGGGCTGTGTAGCGTCTCCGTGGCTGTTTAATCTATACATGGATAGTTGTCTGAAAGAACTGCAAGAGAGTATGTATGGCTTAAAAATGAATGAACTGACCGTCAAATGCCTCCTATACGCTGATGATCAGGTGATATTAGCATCATCAGCGGAGGAATTGCAGCTGATGGTTAATAGTATGAATGAGGCTCTAAAAAGTAGAGGAATGAAAGTTAATGTAAACAAGACGAAAGTTATGGTTTTTGAAAGAGAAGAAAGTATGACGAATTGCTCAATCTTCATTGAAGGGCAAAGAGTGGAACAGGTGAAAGAATTTGTATACTTGGGTTCCAAATTTGTAAGGGATGGAAAGTGTGACCAGGATATTGAGCGAAGAGTTTTGGCAGGAAATCAAGTGAATGGGGCTATGTACACCTTTATGAGCAGTCAAAATGTGTCTGAGAAGGCCAGGTTGGCTGTACATAGGGGAGTGCTCATCCCTACACTTATGTATGGTAGTGAAAGTTGGGTATGGCAGAAGAAGCATGAAAGCAAAATTAATGCAGTGGAAATGAGAAGTCTGCGAAGTATAGCTGGAGTGACTTTAATGGACAAAAAAAGAAATAGCGTGATAAGGGAAAAATGTGGTATAACAGAAGATGTAGTGACTAAGATCGAAAAAGGGATGCTTAGATGGTTTGGACACGTGGAGAGAATGGATGAGAATAGACTGACAAAGCAGATTTATGAGGCGAGAATGAATGGGCAAACTGGTAGGGGTAAACCTCGGCGTACGCATGCCGATCAAATCAGAGACGTTCTGGAAAAAGGCAAGGTCAAGAGTACCCTTAACCGGCGAGCGTGTATGAAAACAGTTATGAAAGTAGAAGAAGCGAAAGTTGTATGTCAGGATCGTAGCAAGTGGAAAGCCATAGTCTCTGCTTACCCCGATGGGAGACAAGCGTGATTATATGTATGTATGTATGTATGTTAAGCCGCCACTAGCTGGTAGCAGGGTTCCATACCTATCGATTTAACCCCCATGTATGTTCTACGATTTTTTCTAGTTTTCGAGATATAATGTTCTGCATAATTCCCTATTTTTTTATTATCGATTAAAATTTTTACATCTTGTATCAAAGTTAGGAAGGAGATTATTTTGTCCATAATACTGCAATCAATAGGCATTATAATAATAAAAAATATCCAAGAAAAGTTGAACCAAAAAGAAGAAAGCCACGTGGACACGTAATTATAAAAAACTAGCTGATGCCCGCAGCTTCGCCCGCGATGGCGCTGTATGTGAAAAATGATATTCCCGCTTTTCTGTTGAAATTTTTCCTGAATTTTCTTTGCTATAAACCTCACGGAGCCCGAGACCTTTCCAACGAATGCAAAACCGTGGAAATCGGTTCGTGCGTTCTGGAGTTATAGCGTCAGGAAGGAAAACCCGACTTATTTTTATATAATAGATAACGAAAAAAAAATTATATCTCGAAAACTACAAAAAATCGTAGAACATACATGGGGGTTAAATCGATAGGTATGGAACCCTGCTACCAGCTAGTGGCGGCTTGACACCCTAAAAGAAACACCCAGTATTATTATTACTTATTTATTATTTACTTTATTGTACGCCAAGATAGTATTATAGTACAGAAATTTGATACAAAATAGCAATACAATGGGCGGCCTTATCGCTTAAAGCAATTAATTAAGCAATCTATGTTTCCAGGTGCTATACATAGGTAAAGTACGTATATCTCAGCGCAAAGTCCCAGACTCTTTAATCGACGATGCGCTCCACAAGTTTGCTCAACACGAAGCTGAAAAAGCGCTCGCTCGAAGACACAGCCTTTTGTCGTCAACTGGGGTAAGATTAAGATAACTATGTTTGTTTGTTTATCATTTCATCAACAATTTACATCGTATTTAATTCAATAATATAATACCTTTGATTACGTTATATAATCAAAGTGTAATTAAGGCGGCGCTAGTACGTTGCTCGAACTCGGCCAAATAAGCATGCTGTTTCATCTCACAATGTATAGTAAGAGCGAGATGCTGCGATAATGTATTCATTCAAAGGTCCTTTGGTAGGGAGGGTGTTATGAAAAAAGTACTTCATGTATCAACTTAGAATAAAGTTTTCTGAACTCTTTGACAAATGAAGTTTTTCGGAACGGACATAAATTTAAAGTTTTTATACTCCTTTTATTGTTTATTATACACAGAAAGTTATCTAAAAATTTGACAGAAAAATCGAATTTTTAATGACTTCTAACTTATAGTTTAGTTTTAATTCCCATTTTTTCAGCAGTACAGACAAAGTTTAAGATGAGACAAATAAAACAGTAAAATGTTTGACTTTGTATGTAGGGAATCAAACAGTTGAATAATATCCCCCTGAAGTTTGTATGGTCAATATTGCGACTAGCGCAACTTTAAGGAAGTGATTTCTCATAGAAATAAGCAGCGCCATTGTACTCTTTTTCTCCTCGCTTTATCTCTTTATGTATTTATAAATGTATGTACCTACATAAACTGTTCAATAAAAATAAAAAAATTCGTTTCAGACATCAATATACAGCAACGATTCCAAAGAAAATGTAGACGAAGGATCACCACCCACAAATCCTATAGAACTATTCAATAGGAAACTTCTAGCAAACACTCCTCTAGAACCGGACAAAGCTTGGAACAGCGCTGAGAATCTTGTCAAAAAAGACTCAAAAAAGATTGAAGATGAATTTGATACTTTTACAAAAGAAAGAGCTCATTGTGAAAACACATTTAAAAAACCAACTCCAACCCCTTTAGAACCTAACGTGTTAATTCTAAACGTACCTAAGAATAATCTAGACACAGTAAGGGAAGAAGATAGTTTGAAAGCAGATTCCCAACCAGTTCTATCAGAATCGTCAACAGATGAAAGTCAAAATGGAACTGAAGAGGTACAAAAACGGACGAACAAAACTGCTGCAATGAATTTTCAGGAGATTTCAAGAAAACCGGGGATATCTGATAGGAAGAACTTGATAGATAATAAGCACTTTTTGAGAGATAGGTCAGCTTCTATTGGAACTATAAGTCTTAAAACACCAATAACTCAATTGATTGGAGAGCAGAATAGGACTATGCTGTTTCAGGTGAGACTGTTATTTTTTAGGATTTTAATATTGAAATTATTGAAGTACTAGCGGACGTCACGCGGTTTTACCCGCGTAGTTCCCGTTTCCGTGGGAATACGGGAATAAAATATAGCCTATGTTCACCGCAAAGAGTGTAGCTTTCCAACAGTGAAAGAATTTTTCAAATCGGTCCTGTAGTTCCGGAGCCAAACAATAAAAAAAAGTCTTTCCTCTTTATAATATTAGTATAGATTAAAACCTCGTAATGTAGACCCACTAAGAAAGGAAACTTTCTCTAACTATTGAGAAGCTACACTATGCTCGGTTAACGTATGCTATACCTTATTCCCGTATTCCCACGGGAACAGGAATTACGCGGACAACCGTATGACTTCGGCCAATCTATACTGATATTATTAGAGGAAAGATTTTATTATTTATTTGCATTAAATTGGCTACGAAACTACAGAACCGATTTGAAAAATTCTTTCACTGTTTTGACACTACACTATCCCCAATTGACATAGGCTATATTTTATTCCCATATTCCCACGGGAACGGGGACTACGCGTACAAGTATAATTTAAAACGATATAATTTCAGGTCGGCCGCTCAGAACTCCGTCTAATCAGCCCGGATAGGAAACAAATTCTCCTACATCGGCCGTTCAAGGATGTTGCCTCGTGTGTCCTAGGACGAATAAACTTGGAACATTTTGGATTCGTCTGTCGCGATACCAATGAAGGATACGCTTGCTATGTGTTCAAGTGTGAGAGCGAGTCTGTAGCTCAGGAGGTTATTAATGGTGAGTAGAATCAAATCGAATTAAATAATAATAATATCAAATCAAGACAATTTATTTCAAACCAAAACAAATCAAGACTTATCAAATCAAATTATAATAATTTCAAATTAAGACAAATTAATTCAAACCATAACAATAAAACAACATCAAACAAAATCAAATCAAAATCTTTTCTATTTAGTGCATAGTCTAGTTTTGAGGTCCTATGTTCTATTCTTGGGTCGAATCAAATATTAGTGGATCACACCATCTACACTGGCCGTTCAGGATGTAGCCTCATGCGTCCTAGGGCTAATAAACTTGGAACATTTTGGATTTGTCTGTCGCGACACGAATGAAGGATACGCTTGCTATGTGTTCAAGCGTGAGAGCGAGTCTGTAGCTCAGGAGGTTATTAATGGTGAGTAGACTTATCAAATCAAATTAAATTTTAATAATTTCAAATCAAGACAATTTTTTTCAAACCAAAACAAATCAAGACTCATCAAATCAAATCAAATGAAAATAATTTCAAATCATGACAAATTAATTATAAGTAAAACAAATCAAACTATATACATCAAAAAAATCTAACCGAAATCTTTTATAAGCAGTGCATGCTAGTTTTGAGGTCGTAGGTTCTATTCTTGGTTGAATCTAATATTTGTGGATCACACCTTCTACACCATGCATCCTAGAGCGAATAAACTTGGAACATTTTGGATTTGTCTGTCGAGATACGAATGAAGGATACGCTTGTTATGTGTTCAAGTGTGAGAGCGAGTCTGTAGCTCAGGAGGTTATTAATGGTGAGTAGACTTATCAAATCAAATCAAATTTAAATAATTTCAAATCAAGACAAATTAATTCAAAGCAAAACTTATCAAGGTTTATCAAATCAAATCAAATTATAATAATTTCATATCAAGACAAATTAATTCAAACCGAAACAATCAAACCATATCAAACAAATCAAATCAAAATCTATTATAAGTGATACATACGCTGGTTTTGAGGTCTTAGGTTCTATTCTTGGGTTGAATGAAATATTAGTGCATCACACCATCTACACTGACTGTTCAGGATGTAGCCTCATGCATCCTAGAGCGAATAGACTTGGAACATTTTGGATTTGTCTGTCGCGACAATAATGAAGGATACGCTTGCTATGTGTTCAAGTGTGAGAGCGAGTCTGTAGCTCAGGAGGTTATTAATGGTGAGTAGACTTATCAAATTAAATTTAAATAATTTCAAATCAAGACAATTTTTTTTCAAACCAAAACAAATCAAGACTTATCAAATCAAATCAAATGAAAATAATGTCAAATCTTGACAAATTAATTCTAAATAAAACAAATTAAAGTAAATAAATCAAAATCAAAACTAACCGAAATCTTTTATAAGTAGTGCATGCTAGTTTTGAGGTCCTAGGTTCTATTCTTGGGTTGAATCTAATATTTGTGAATCACACCTTCTACACCATGCGTCCTAGAGCGAATAAACTTGGAACACTTTGGGATCGTCTGTCACGAAACCAATGAAGGATACGCTTGCTATGTGTTCAAGTGTGAGAGCGAGTCTGTAGCTCAGGAGGTTATTAATGGTGAGTAGACTTATCAAATCAAATTAAATTTTAATAATTTCAAATCAAGACAATTTTTTTCAAACCAAACAAATCAAAACACATATACCTACCTAAAAATCAAAATCTTTTATAAGTGATACGTAGGCTAGTTACCATGGTTAGTGTATCTACATGACTGCCGTTGTGAGGTCCCAGGATCTATTCTCGAGTCAATCCAAATATTAGTGGATCACAAATTCTAGACTGGTCATTCAAAGATGTAGTAGCCTCATGCGTTCCAGGGCGAATAAACTTTGAACATTTTGGATTTGTCCGTTGTGACACTAATTGTCAGTCGCAACACTAATAAAGGTTACGCTTGCTATGTGTTAAGTTAAAATGTGAGAGCGGGTCTGTAAGTCAGGAGTTTATCAAAGGCGAGTAATTTTTTTTAAATCAAATCTAAACCAAATAAATCAAGTCAATTTAATTCAAATAAATTAAAAAAAAAATCAAGACATACATACATACATACATATGGTCACGCCTTTATCCCCGAAGGGGTAGGCAGAGGCATATTATACGCCCACATTTCACCTTTGTATAATTTGTCCCACGTAATAGGTGGTGAGCCGTATTGTCGTGTTTAAATGGACAGGCGCAGGTTGTGACTGCCTGCTGTTGAAATAACGCCTTCAACTTAGCTTAACGACTGCCATTTTACTGGCAACCGGGACCAACGGCTTAACGTGCCTTCCGAAGCACGGAAACGCTCAAATAAATGTCACAAAGTGATCACATGGATGGTCACCCATCCATGGACCGGCCATGGTGAAAGTTGCTTACTGCAGTGATCGTTTACAGAACACTGAGTCCGCGGGGCCACGAGCGCTTCAAAAAAATCAAATCATTTAAAATTATATCCGCCCACATTTCACCTTGTAATTTTATGTCCCACGTAATAGGTGGTGTGCCTATTGCCGTGTTGACATGGACTGGCGCAGCCGCGCAGGTCGCCGCGACCCGCAGTTAAAATTTGTCAAGCCGCCCATAGGGCCTTCAACTTGGCTTAACGATTGCCATTTTACTGACAACCGGCTTTCATTTCTAGTTTTCCTTCTCTACGCAATGGATCGTTTTGCAAAAGGGTCCCTTGGTCGCCTTTTGCTTGGGGTTTTTTTTTATATTTAGCTCGCCAAATTGACGTCGCCACCAGCCTGATGGAAAGCTGTGGCGCATCTAGCGATTGGGGGCCACTTCTGACACTGGTCCTCAAGTTGGCGGCCTTGTGATGTGCCTCTTCACGCTCCTCTTGAAGAACCCGAGATTGTAAGATGAGGGAAACACGTGTGCGGGCAGGGCAGGGATGACGAAATTTTGTACTCTTTCCCGTTGAAACACGGGGTTACGTCGCCACACGGGGTATTTAATTTTCAAATGTACCTACTTTGTCATTATTCCAGCCATTAGACAAGCGTTCATCGCCCACGCTGAGATCCTCAAGAAAACGAGAGAGAAGTCTCCCAACATGACGTGTGAGCATTGTCCCATGTTGTGGTACCATCGACTGTGTCATGACGTTGAAGGTATTTACTGAACTGTAACAGTAGGCGCACACTGGGCGATAATTCGCTGCAACTGTCGCCCAGTGTGCGCCTGCATCGGGTGACTTGTCGTTGTCGCTCAGCCTACTGTAATCTACACTCGAGAGCAATGAATCCGGGTCACTTAAAGAATGTTAAAAATCTCGGAAACTAAAAATGATAGGTTAATGCAATAAATTGTATTTAATAGACAATGTAATACTCCTTAAATGAAAGTAAAAAAAATATGAGTCACCATACATTTTATTAACACAAAATTACATAAAGAAAAAACTGCTGATCTCTCCTTAAAACAAAAATAGGAAACATGAAATTTTTGAACTTTATTACGATTTTCTTGAATTTTAATACTTCGTATTGCCTCCTCGTGCTTCCATTACTGCGTTTACGCGGTTTGGCATGCTGTACACCAAGTTCCTTATACGATTTTGGGGAATATTCTCCCATTCCTCTGTGAGAGCAATTTTGAGCTCACGAAGCGTGATTGGGGGAGGGTTTCGTTGTTTTACGCATCTGCCTAGCTCGTCCCAAGCATGCTCGATCGGGTTGATATCCGGGCTGCGCGCTGGCCACTCCATACGAGTAATGTTCATCTCTTGAAGGTAGTCATTCACAATCCTACCTGTATGAGGTCGGGCATTGTCATGCATAAATATAGCATCCTCACCTAAATTGACCATAAATGGACCAACGTGATCATTGAGGATTTCTTCCACATATCTTACGCTAGTTAAAGAGCCGTTTTCTATGATCACCAGCTCTGTGCGACTTTCAGAAGAAATTCCGGCCCACACAAGTACAGACCCACCACCGTAGGCTACTTTTTCTTCGATGCATGCTTGCTTGAATCTTTCCCCTGGTCTTCGATACACTCTGTGTCTTCCATCGTGCTTGTAGAGCATAAATTTTGATTCGTCGGAGAACATAACTTTTGACCAATCTTCAATACTCCAATTTACGTGGCTCTGGGCATACCTTAGTCTCGAAATACGATGCCCACGCTCCAGTTTAGGGCCGTTTGCAGGTCTAAGGGGTTTTAAGTTAGATTCAGCAAGCCGACGTCTTACTGTCCATGCACTTGGGTTACTTCCTCCGAGGCGTCGAAACTGATTGGTGAGTTCAGTTCCTGTGAGAAAGCGATTTCGAAGCATGGTGTTCACCAAGTATCGGTCTTCTCGTGCTGTGGTACACCTGGTTCTGCCCGTTCCTGGTCTGCGTAGGTTAGAACCAGTTTCTTCGTAACGTCGGAGAACTCTTTGTACTGTTGACAGCGACACACCGACAGTCCTGGCTGTATCGCGCTGACTCCGGCCGGTTTCCAGCATTGTAAGTATTCTGGTGCATTCTTCAGGCGTAAGCGACATAATTTCAGCTTGATTAATGAATATAGAGCACTATCAACATGGTTTATGTACCCACATAAATGACAGATTACAAACAAAAGCAACACCAAATGCTGTAATTTCGTAGTTCCATCTTCGAAAGTGGCCCTTTTTCAAATTTGAGTTTTTTTATGATATAACTTTACAATAACTAAGAAGTTTTAATACCTTCATTTAAGGAGTATTACATTGTCTATTAAATACAATTTATTGCATTAACCTAGCATTTTTAGTTTCCGAGATTTTTAGGATTCTTTAAGTGACCCGGATTCATTGCTCTCGAGTGTATATTAGTATTAATATAATATAATTTTGTATTTTTGCTTTTTTTACTGTCTCTGTAGCGCAGTCGGTAGTGCTATCACCTGCGGCGCTGGACACGACCTCCAGCGCGGTGGGTTCGATTCCCACCGGAGATAGATATTTGTGTGACCCATAAATGTTTGTCTCAAGAGTCTGGGTGTTTCTATGTTTAATATGTATGTACTTAAAAGTATATAAGTATTAATATCCGTGATCTAATATCCATAACACAAGCAGGTTATTCCTTGCCTGCTTTGGGATCAGATAGCGTTGTGTGAAATGTCCGTGAATTTTTCGTGAATATTTTTGTATTTAACAAATCACAAACTACTGGTCCTTTAAAAAAGAAATCTTTTTCTACACTACTAATGTAGCAAACAAGTTGATGTTTGGCTACCTTATCCTAACGACTTGATTTTCTAATGATGCAAGCATTTTTGAATTTTGTTCAGTAGTTTTAAATTTTATTGACTTCGAAAAAAGAATGCATTTAATATTTTAGTAGGTACCTACCTTTAATAAGTATTGTGATTTTGTTACCGAACCGAAAAAAAAAATTATAGACGTATCTATCTATATATATAAAAATCAATGCCACTTTTCGTTGTAATTTTATAACTCGAGATCGGGCTCACCTATCCAAACCAAATGTTTAGGCTTTGTTAGGACTATTTAGTAGATGGTTTATGTGAAGTTTGCACAAAATCGGTCGAGCGGTTCTTGATTTATCACGCAAACGAAGTTGCGCGGGTCAGCTAGTACTTACATAATTCTGTTCCACAACTTACCATTTTTATTTTAATAGGGATGAATGACAAGAAGACCCACGCATTCATTCTCCGTCGCATGGAGCAGTTGACTGAAGATGAACAGGATCTGATCATCACCAAGTACCAAGGTGGCACTAACCATATGTATGAGGTAAGATTTACAATGGCTGCAATCTAAGTCTGTAAAGTCTTTTTATATTTATTACATAACTAGGGGTCCCACAAAATTAGTATCGCCATTTTTTGGAATGGAGACAAATCTAAAAAACAGGCCAAGTGCGAGTTGGACTCGCCCATGAAGGGTTTCGTAGCAACAAGTAACATAATATAAAAGTTCTTATAGTTCGTTGTAACTTTGACTGATGTTTCAACACGTTCGCAGTGGTAGTGATTTTTCTAACCGAAAATTGCGGTTTATGACGTATTATAAAAAACTACCAGCTCTATCTCGTTCAAACCAATTTTCGTTGGTAGTTTTTATGGCAATGTACATCATATCTGCTTTTTAGATTTATCATTCCTTTAGTTTAAAAGTTAGAGGGGGGGGGGGGGACACACATTTTTCCACTTTGGAAGTGTCTCTTGCGCAGACTATTCAGTTTAGAAAAATATGAAGTTAGATACCTCAATAGCATTTTTGAAGACCTATCTATATGTAGATAGATACCCTGGCTTTGATGAAAAAAAAATTGAGTTTCAGTTCTGAGTATGGGGACCCCCAAAATTTACTGCTTTTTTCTAGTTTTACATAAGAATCTTAATGCGGTTCACAGAATACATCTAGTTACCAAGTTTCAATATCATATGCCTTATAGGTTCGGAGAAAAGTGGCTGTGACATACGGACGGACAGACAGACAGACATGACGAATCTATAAGGGTTCTGTTTTTGCCATTAGGCTACGGAACCCTAGAAAACCAATAATCAAGAAAATCGGCCCATCTGTTCTTGAGTTTTAAGTTACTTTTATAACCGACTTTGTGGCAAGTACCTAGGTATATTATTGAGGTAATACATAGTTTATCCTCGGAGGGGTAGGCAAAGTCATAACGCATAGTATATGCCCACATTTCACCTTATTAGTTTTATGTCCCACGTAATAGGTGGTGAGCCTATCGCCGTTTTGAAATGGACAGATACAGGTCGTGACGACCCGCAGTTGAAATTTTTCAAGCTTCCCATTAGGCCTTCAACTTGGCTTGACGGCTTGACGATTGTTATTTTACTGACAACCGGGTTTAATTTCAAGTTTCCTTCTCTACGCAATGGATCTTTTTGCGAAAATGTTCCCTGGGTCGCCTCTTCTGACACCCTCGGGATGTATTATGGTGGTGACATTTTGTACTCTTACCCGTCGAAACACAGAGTCCCCACACGGGCCCCGTGTATATACAGGATGGAATTTAATGACGGTAGTTAGAGGGAAAGTACCCTTAATATTAATAATGGCAAGTTTTGCTGAAAGGAATCATTCCTTCATTTTCAAAAGTAAGTAAAACTGCATTTAAAGATTTTTGAAAAATCACCTGCTTGAGCCGGGAATCGAACCTGGGATATGTGAAAAAAAAAACTTCCTGTATTTTATGATACCAACCGAAACAGCCTTTAATAAGGAACAATTTCTTTTCAGAAACATAGTATCTTAAATTAAAGGAAGACCAAGTAAAATATGTTTTTATTGTAAAGCTTACTTATTATCTGAAGAAAAAAAAAACAAACGAATTGAGATTCTTCTCCTTTTTTTAAAGTTGGTTAAAAAAAGGTTTTAGTTTCTGTGAATGGAAATAAAAACTAGCCATTATCAATATTAAGGGTACTTTCCCTCCAACTACAGTCTTTCAATTCCACCCTGTACATAGAAAATAATATATGTAAATAATATTTTACAATATTTTCAGCCAAGCGAACACAATTCGTTTCTAATGATGTTGCTAAGGGCCCACTGCGAGGCGAAACAACTGCGGCATGTTCACGACACACAAGAGAATAGGTAAGCTGATTATCCTTATTTAATGTGGACATTCACAGAATATCATGTTTCTTTCGTTTTTTTAACGTGAGGGAAAATCCTTCATGGATGCTATGCCGGACGCTTATCGACTAAAACAAGAAAGCCGTGAGATCGTTCTCACCAGACTGCCCCTCTCTAACACGTTTATTGTGAAAGTGAAAGTTCAATCCGATTTGTTTTACACAGACTACAGACAAAGTCTCGCCATAAGCCACTCTGTACTCTATTTTATAGAGAGGGGCTAAACCTCACGTAACGCCCAACAGCCTACGGTTGGGAGCCTCGGGTAAGCCATCGGAAGGATGTCCCAGGATCGGAAGGATATATCTAGCCCAAATTAAGCTTATATAAGCTTGTGCTATGCGATCTAGACGACTGATAGACATACTATATTTCTGTATCGCTACATATTCTACATAGAAATCACCCAAACTTAAAAACAAACATTTGTGGATCATATAAATATTGGGTTCGACCCGGAAATCGAACCCGGGACCTTAGCGCGGTAGGCGGTTACACTACCGAATGCGTCACCAAGAACTAAAAGTATTAGAAGTAGTGGAATTCCACGAAGTTGAGTGTTTTCTATTCAATACATTTAATAAAATCGTAACAGGTCGCTGTCTGTACATGGAAGATAAATAAAAAAAAAAAAATATAGTGGGGCTTTATGAACGCAATAGAACCCAAAACAATGATTTTTAGAATTTTTGTCTGTTTGTCTGTATGTCTGTATATCTGTTTGTCTGTACGGTTGTGCACGCTAATCTCAGTAACCGCTCAACCGATTGCAATGCGGTTTTTTTTTATTGTGTTGAGGTTTGCTCCAGTTAACATTTAGCGTTTGTTTTATGTAAATCGGTTTAGAAATAAAAGAGTTATAACTCTTTTAAGAATCAGATATTTTCGTCCTTCGGCGCGGACTGAATTGTTTAAAAATAGTCTTAATCATTAAGCTCTTTTATGATTATGCAAACAGGGCAGTTTCAGACGCTGCTTGATGACTCTGATGAAGAAATACCTCTCCTTTCATACACCTTATGTGACGTAAACGAAGTTGCGGGCTCAGCTAGTGTATAATATATATATATATATTTAGAAATATACTGGGTGTAACAAAATTGACTCTCCAAATTTCATGAGATGACTTGGCATCGGAAATCAAATACAAATATTTAATAAAAAAGGGGGGTTAATTTTTTAATTTTTTTTTTGTCGCACATTAAGAATTCGTTTTTTACCGCGACAATTCGACGTAACATGGTTGGCGTGGCAAAACAAACACGGAGCACCCGTCTGGCTGTCGTTGTCGCTTTCTACTGCCGCTCAGTAGCGATAGAAAGGGTGATAATGAAAATTTATAGGACCTTTAAAACGGATTTACGGTTAAAGTGTTCATGTGATTCTTTTTTCTTCATTTTTGTAATGTTTCTTGACTGATGCCACGTCACGTGACGAAATTTGGAGAGTCAATTTTGTTACACCATATATAAGTATGATACAGTCGTATAAATAACAACTTTATGCCTTTGAAATGAAAGTCTATTTTGTTTACGTTAATATAAATGTCACAGAGATCAAGCTATATTTTACAGAGTACAAAACTCACTTTTTTCACAAATTCCAGATCAGAGTTCCTGAACCAATACCTAGGTGGCAGCACTATATTTTCAAAAGCAAAGCGCTCTATATCAAGCAGTTTCGACCTTCTGAAAAGAAAAGCAAGTCGGGATGATGGATTAGTCGCTCCTGTTATTAAAAAGGTAAGAAATTTTAGGAATAGCCATTATCTTTCATGAATTGACAGAATAAACTGAATACAACTACCTAAGCGCTCGTGGCCCCGCGGACTCAGTGTTCTGTAAACGATCACTGCATTAAGCAACTTTCACTAAGGCCGGTCCTTGGATGGGTGACCATCCAGGTGATCCCTTTGTGACATTTATTTGAGCGTTTCCGTGCTTCGGAAGGCACGTTAAGCCATTGGTCCCGGTTGCCAGTAAAATGGCAGTCGTTAAGCTAAGTTGAAGGCTTTATTTTCAACAGCAGGCAGTCACAACCTGCGTTTGTCCATTTAAACACGGCAATACGGCTCACCACCTATTACGTGGGACAAATTATACAAAGTCTATGTGCCTCTAAATGCCTCTGCCTACCCCTTCGGGGATAAAGGCGTGGTCATTATGTATGTAACTAGCTGACCCGCTCAACTTCGTTTGCGTGATAAATGAAGAACCGTTCGACCGATTTTGTGCAAACTTCACATAAACCATCTACTAAATAGTCCGAACAAAGCCTTAACATTTGGTTTGGATAGGTGAGCCCGATCTCGAGTTATAAAATTACAACAAAGAAAACAGTAATTGTCGCACTGTTTTAGCCGAGTGGGATGGCATTTCTGGTCATACGCCAATCACTGGACGTCTTCGCTCCAAGACGAATAAGGTGAAAAAATTAATCCGTTGAGAATAGTGTCTCAATCTCAGGGGTTGGAGGGTCTGGCTCGGTTGGAAAGAAGTTCTTCTTTTTTTTATACCACTAAGTAGGCAGACAAGCACACAGCCCACCAGAAGGACTGGTGGTCACCGCAGCCTATGAATGTTTGCAACACCAGAGGCGCAACACTCGCCCTGCGACCCTGTAAAAACCTTCTAAGGCCCCTTTTGAAGAACCCCATACTGTAGGCGTTTGGGAAAACCGAGGCAGGGAGATCATTTCACAACCTGAGCGTGCGCGGAAGAAAACTGTGCTCGAACGCTCCGGACGTAGAGTGTGATGAACTCCCTGTCTGTGGCGAGCGGTGTGATGATAGAATGTCATATCAAACAATTGCTCAGAGCACATACCATTGTACAGGCGTTAGAACGTTAGAACATGCATAAGGAGGCAAAGTCTCTCCTGTCGTTAAGAGGTTCCACCCCACCTGTAAGTATAGGATCGTTGACAACTCTCACAGCTCGCCTTTACACCGAGTCAAATGGAAGAAGCTTAGGGAGGAGGTACCTGAATGGCCCCCGCCCAGAGGTGATAGCAGTACTCCATGTGCGGCCGCACTTGCGACTTATAAAGAAGCAGTGTTTGCGCTGCAGTGAAGTACCGCCGCGCCCTGTTGAGTACTCCGAGCTTCTTGGACGCCAGCTTGGTCTTGCCCTCCAAGTGACTGCGGCATCATTAGAGATATATTGAAGAAAATTCTTCATTCCAACCGGGCGATTCGAGTCCTGCTTGAGACTATGTTAGCCAATAATATGAGTGCTAAGGATGACGCAGGCTCAGATATTTTCACATTAAATTCGTTGATCACAAATAATGTAAACATGAACGTTATTTTACAGGACCCATCACCATCTCCCACCACTCCATCACCTTTGGGGTTGGACTCATCATCAGAGCCCACTACCCAGGAGCTTTTATCACCAGACGTCGTTAGAAGCAAGAGTCTATCACCGGCTGTTATTGAGTCAGGTAGGATACTGGCATAATATTCATGAACGAAGAATGATGCCGCCGCCTGATGGAAAAAGGAACGACATCTAGCGATTGGGAGCCACGGTCACAGTCCGTAACACTGTAAACGGTAGTCCTCAAGTTGGCGGCCCTATGTTGTGCCTCTTCACGCTCCGCTTGAAGAACCCGGGATTGTAAGAGGAGGGAAACACGTGTCAGGGCAGGTCGTTCCAGGTTTTTATGGTTCGACAGAAAAACGATCTTTTGAATCGTTCAGTTCTAGCAAAACTTCTCTCCATTGTGTGAGAGTGGCATCTCTGTCCAGCACGCGTTGATCGGGATCGGAAAGGAGAGGGCGGGATTAGGTTGAAGAGTTTATATAAGTAAGTTCGGGTAATATGGCACGCCATAAGCCTTTTTGGGAATAAAACAAATTTGTTTTGAGATCGATCAGTTTTTATTTTACAATTCAGTCTTAGAACTTATAAAGAATAAATAAGTAGAATTTCAAAACAATCAACATTAAGAAATAATTTAAACAAAATCTGAACCTTCAATAATTGTTAAATTTTAACAATGGAAGGACAATATGGCCTGGGGCCATATTAGCCACAAATCAGGTGAGCTATATTGCCCTCCAGAAATATAACAGTCACTAATAAACTTTGTGTTACTTTGCAGAGCATATTTGTCATTTTATTTGTGAATGTGGTTTCCGCTAAGCCATTATCTAAAATAAAACATAATAGAAACAATATAAAATTATGTGGACAATATGGCCTGGTACCATTTTAGCCATCCATCTGGTGAGCCATATTGGCCGCAGGAACGTTTTTAATAGGTAAAAGTCTAGCCTAAAAATGAGCAAGAAATATGTTTAAAATCTATCACAATACTACACATGAATAGCTAATCTACAAATCTGTGTAGTACCAATGTAAAAATAACTACAATTTCAAGAAATATAATGAGTAGAACTTACCGTAAAATTAGATCACTTTACGTAATTTTCGATCGAGCGCCCGCACGGGACGCAGATGCACACTTCGTCTCGCGCGAGTTGACTGAGGAAGTGAGGGGAAGGGGTGCGTTGCTATGCCGAGTCAAGCGGTCGCAAGTGTTCATTCATTTCAGAGAAATCGCAGTAGGCCATATTGACCGACCAGGCCATATTACCCGAAATTACTCTACGTTTTTAAATATACCGTTGTCCGTTGCTATAAATTTCATAAAATGAGTAATTTTTCAAACTTATTTGCATGCACTGTAAACCGAATTCAGCTGTGCCTGAAATAAAAGATATTTTATCTATTTCATGTTTCATTTATACTAGAGGGCCAGGTCACGCGTTGCTGTGGCTATGATTTTTGCAACCCGGTTCTTCCAGCCGTAGCCATGTACTTGCTTTATGAACCTAAAGTACCAAAAATTTGAAAAAATAACGCATTCCAAGCTTTGTGCATCGGCGGACTCACGAAATTAAAATCGAGGCTCGCATCTCGCGGCTTGCCGAGGTGACGCACGCACGAGCTACAATTAAAATCTCAAACACGTTGAAGTACGCGTACTTGCTCGCGTGTGTGTCACCCCCATTAGGTGATGGAATTAATACTGGTATATGCTTTCAGATGTAGCGTCATCCCCCGGCCACACAAACATGACTCCTACCCTGGAAGAGGATGAAGATTGCAAGGAAGGCACCCCTCCTGTCAACTCTCCTATGATGGACATGTAAGTGTTTAGTCTTACAGCAGGCGCACACTGGGCGACAGTCGCTGCGACATTGTTGCCCAGTGTGCGGAACTTAGAGCAAAATGGATGTAATTTGGCGCCCGTAGCTTGTCGCCGCGACATGTCGCCCAGTATGCGCCTACTGTTATAGGTTTTAAACTACGAACACTTTATACAAAAAAACTAATCTATTAAATGTAACACAACTGTACACATACAACACCTGCCTATTAATAAAAAAAATTACCACAAACTCACAACTATCGAATCTAGAAATAAGTAAAAAAGAAATCAAGCATAATTTAAGAAACAGAAACAAGCTGCGGCTCAGAATTCCACGAACCAATTACGGCAAGAAAACGATATTGTATGAGGGTGCACAGCTGTTCAATAGATTGCCAAACGATATCAAAATCTGCGACAACATTAATATATTTAAAAACAAACTTCAAACATATGTTCATACATTGTAATAACTATAGATCGAACTAGACTAAGCTACTATCGAGGAAATTATGTTTAAGTAATCACTACATATTATAAAACAAAGTCGCTTTCTCTGTCCCTATATCCCTTTGTATGCTTAAATCTTTAAAACTACGCAACGGATTTTGATGCGTTTTTTTTTTAATAGATAGAGTGATTAAAGAGGAAGGTTTATTATGTATAATAACATTCAATAAATAGTGTAGAAATACTGTATACCCGTGCGAATCCGGAGCGGGCCGCTAGTTCTAGAATATTAATATCTAAGCATTAACTATGTAAGCTTCATAACTCACCAGAGGAAACTATATCTATTTGTAAACCAAATTGTTAATCTCATTTTAAGTGAACTATTGTTCTTATGAGAAATAAAGTTCTTTAAACCTTAAACTAAATCTCAGAATAGAGTGTTCATAATATAATATCCTATCGAAAAATATGTTCGGTGCCATTACGTTAGGCCCACTAAATGGTTTTTTGAAATTTCATATTTTGAATTAGCAATATTCCAATTACAATAAACTACGTCACGCGGTTCTAACCGCAATTTTTTGTAATCCATATACCTAGGGGAACATGGGCATCAGTGGATCACGGGGAACAGTGGATCATTTGTTATAACTTTGTACCTATGGCACTCACACATTTACACTTCGGGTCAGCGCACATCCTCCCACACCCCGGACTACCCGACTAGTCGCGGCCACAGAGTCGCGACGGAAGGCGGCGCGACAGCGCATCGGTCCGTAGGCACGTACGAAAAAAATAATTTACGTATTATTGGAAATAGTTTTGCCACCAAGTTTTTTAAATATTTCAAGTTTTTTGTATATTTTCTTTTAGTGTGTGTGTCTCAGTGTCTAAAACTGTATTATACTGTGCTGTAAAGGCTAATTATATTTAAATAAAAATATTATTTCTGTTATTGGTAAATGGGTTACAGTGAATCATACTCCAATGGGGTTCATCGGATCGTGATCCACTGTTACCCGAAGGGATTCGAATTTCATATGATCCTTTTTTACGGGTCAATATGCCCCGTATTCGTCAAAGAAAAATACAGCTAGGCGGTTCCAGCTCCACCAGGAAACCGTGGAGACCTGGAAGGTGCGACTTGAGCAACCAACGGAGGATTTCGCCACGATCGCGGTGGTCAGACCGGTCATGGAAGAGCGGCTGGAGAGGAGCCACGATGCTCTCTCCCACCGGTTGTCACAGATGCTTACCGGGCAGGGGAGCTGCCGCAAGTATCTGAGGCGAATCCACCGGGAAACCTCGGCCGAGTGCCAGCACTGCGGAGAGCGCAGCGAGGACACAGCGCTCCACACACTGGTGGAGTGCACGGCGTGGGCGCAACAGCGCTAGGTGTTCGTAGCAGGTCTGGACGTGGACATTCTCCCGCTGGAGACCATGGTGCGAGCCATGATGCCCCCCCTCAGAAGCGGGATAGCACCCGCTAGGTGAGGCTGCAGTGGTAGCCGTAAAAGGTCTGTTGGGTGTCCTGGCGTATCCTTCTGAGGACTTACCCGGGGCTCCCAACCGTGTTAGGTGGGATACGTGTATTTTTTAGTCGGTAGGAGGCCAGCATAACATCCATGTAGGTCCTACATGGCTACCACTGTGGCTTCTGTATATAAGAACGGTGGGCAGCCCCCTCACCGTCCTCAGGCCGCCGGTCATGGAGGCCGATAGTCTTGGACAAAAACACGTCGGCAGCACCCCAGCCGCCAACTGCGGAACTTGGGTGGGAGAGTTCTCTCCTGCTCCCTACCCGCTGCCTCTTTTACTAGCATCAGCTGCTCGCAGAAAGACGCAGCTCAGTCCTACTTACTCCCGCTTGAGATCATTGCTCGCACCATGGTCTCCAGCGAGAGGGTGTCCACGTCCAGACCTGCCACGAGGACCTGGCGCTGTTACCGAACCATAGTACTTATCGAAGCTCCCGTGCCCGGTAATTATCTGTGACAACCGGTAGAAAAAAGCACCATGTCTCCTCTCCAGCCACTCGTCCGTGACAGGTCTGACCGCCGCAATTGTGGCGAATCCCCCCATTTTGTTGCTCAAGTCGCACCTTCCACGTCATCATGGTTTCCTGGTGGAGCTGGGACCGCTGAGCTTCGATTTCGCGAGATGCAGGCCTGTGGCCTCGCTCCAGCGCCTCCTTGCGTGATTACACCATTCAAATAGTGACGCAAGGACCATGGAAAGGTCCCGGCTAGGAGACATGCCGCCTCACCTGAGATCGTGCGGTATTTCCTTATCACCCTGACGGCCATTGCCCTCTGCGGGCTAAGTAATATAGCCGCATTGCTGACCGTCAGAGTCTTCGCCAATACGGGGCCCCGTATAAGGCCATGCTTCGCACGACCCCGAGTTACTGTCTCCTGTAGGGAGCGTTGGGTCCCCTGATGTCGGGCTTCAGTCGCGAGAGTGCGGCTGATGCCCCCCTCAGTTTTGGAAACAAACTTCGGAAGCGATATCTGAAGTTCCACCGACTATCCATACTACCCCTAATGATCCACTGTAACTCAAACCCCGATTCAAGGTAACCCATACATGTGCCACAGTGGATCAATTCCCTCTCGAGGAAAAAACCGTCTTCTGACTTATATTAATTTATTAATGAGGTATTTAAAAAGAGAAACTTAAAATTTAATTATGTATTTACGTATTACATGCAAAACCTCTGTTATTGAAGCAAAAATTTACGTCAAAAACAGCTTCGAAAAAAAAGTGATCCACTGAGACCCATGTTCCCCTACCTTAAAATTCAAAATGTTATTTTCAGATTTCTAAAAGTGAGCGACTCTCGTCAAACAACAAACGAGACTGGTTCGGACAATGACGCCACCTGGCGGCAAGCGATCTATGAGAAAATTGTACAACCTACTGAAGCACAAGAGGGTTAGTTGATTTGATTATAGAAATAGGAGGAATAGATAGAATACAATAAAACATCAGGCCATTCTATTACTGATCGAACGAATAATTGATCAAAAACTTTTTATCGAACAAATATTTGGTATTTTTACTACTGATCGAAGGAACGTTTGGTCGAAAAACAGTTGACTAAAGAATATTTTAATAAACAAAAGCGAAATAAGTAGAATTCGGTTCTGGCACTCGCCGGCCGCTGCCGCGGCACGCTCGCTTCGCTTGCTCGACTCGTGCGTTATGGTTGCAGTTCTAACCTAACCTAGCCATTTTGATTCAGCCCCGTTAAAATAATCTTTAGTCAACTGTTTTTCGACCAAACGTTCATTCGATCAGTAGTCAAAATATCAAATGTTTGTTCGATAAAAACTCTTTTGGTCAATTGTTCATTCGATCAGTAGTAGAATGGCCTAATTTTGTATCGGTCACACGTCAAATGATCAAATGAATTTCGGTCACCAGTCGTAAACCGATTATTTTGTCCGATATAACAAGAACACTTAAAAATTTTAGTTGACTTATAGGTACAATAATGTAATTTATTAGACTAAAGAAAACATACTTCAATTTCAGGTGACTTATCAAGCAACTTACTAGGCAAGATATCTGCCCCAAAAGAGAAAAGAACTAAAGAAGAGTTACGCCTACTTTGGAAAATGGCCATAGACCAGACCATTCTGCTTGTAAGGATGGAGAAAGAAAACGCAAGACTTAAAGGTGAGTCTGTCTCTTACAGAAGAAGTCTGCTGAAGAAAAGAAAATCGAAAAGAGAATTGAAGAACCTTTGGAAAAGAGCCATTGAGCAAACTTTACTATTGGTGAGAATGGAGAAAATGAACCGAGAGTTCAAAGGTAAGAAAGGTGACTTAATATTTCCTAGCTTCCGCGATTGGAGAAAGCTAGATTGCAGATTGCCGCTAAAGCTATTCTAGCTTTTTGTGCAGAATATAATAGTGATCAATGCTGTGATAAAAGTGTAAGTATTTATATTATGTATGCTGTATGGCTGTATATTCTTTAAGATAAATTTATTGATAAAATTATATATGTAGCAAATAATATTTATGACAGTATAAAAGCTTTATTCCGTTATATAAACTCTAGAAGCTAGAGTAATACCGCTAAAGCTATTCTAGCTTTTTGTGCAGAATATAATCGTTATCAATGCTGCAATAAAATCGTAAGTATTTTATAATAGAAATGCTGTATGCTGTAAATTTCAGAATTTAGATTTATCGATGATGCTCAAATGAACCATTTATTTTTTTAAATTACTTGTAGTTAATTTAAAATATAAATATGAATAATATTGTTGTAACGGCTAGAGACTAGGTTTATAGAGAAGTAAATAACTATACTTAACAGACATTTCTAGCCTTTGTTAGTGCTTTAATAAAAGCTAAATTTATTGTAATGAAATGTAGCTATTTATGCTGAGAAATTACAGAAGCTAGCTTTATCGAGAAAGCCAATTATTTAATGTTAAACATAAATACATACATATAATCACGCCTTTATTCCCGAAGGGGTAGGCAGAGGCATAGTATGCGCCCACATTTCACTTAATAGTTTTATGTCCCACGTAATAGTAATACGTAATTTAATTTTTAAATATGTACCTAATATAGGTATCTTTATGCATCTTTACATGCATATTTATAGTCAGATAATTCTTCTCGAAGGGGTAGGCAGAGACTTCTCTAATGAACGGACCACGCAGCACCCAATCATAGCCTAAGTTCCACAGGCCATCCTAAGAACCTTACATAATTTGATACCTAGTTTCACCTCTTTAGGCTACTAATTACAAACAAAAGCCTTTTTAGTAAGATATTTACGTTATTAAAGAAAACAATGTACTGTCCATGTTTCATGTTTTTTAACCGACTTCAAAAATTACGACTGGGTGTTGAAGAGTCACTTAAAAAGCTTCTTTATAATTATTTTCTGTACAGAATTTGTATATGATGTGTTTTATAATTAAAATATTCATAATGCGCTGTTATAAGCTTAGAATGAATCTTTTTACATATTATACCAAAAGCAGGCTTAGTTTAAGCTCAGCTTAATATAAGCTGTATTTTGTTTAATTTTGGAACTATGAACAAGTTTCTAATACAACTTTACATTTTCTAGAAAGTGAAGAATCGTCAGCCGTACGTAGAATAAAACTGGAGTATAACGAACTTGGAGTATGTGACGCTGGAGTAACGTTGATGTGGGATTCTCTGCTCTCAAGAGACTCATCACAACCAACGGCCAAAGTTGATAAACACATGCTGACTCAGGCTGTTATGCAAGGTTTGTTTTTTTAACTTTAATTTTTTTTCTTTTTGTACATTTAGCTCAACGAAATGGAACCGGCTGATGGAAAGTCATGACGATATGCCCCAATCACTTTATGACAGTCCAGATTCAGAATTTAGGATAAGATTTAGAATTTTGGTCACTAAAGTGATGCCGTGTGCCTGATATGAAGCCATTACTGCGACTGCCTCTGTGGCGCAGTCGGGTCAGGTCGTGGGTTCGATTCCCACCGGAGACAAATATTTGTGTGACCCATAAATGTTTGTCTCAAGAGTCTAGGTGTTTCTATGTATAATATGTATGTATTTAAAAAGTAGGTATATAAGTATTAATATCCGTGGTCTGATACCCATAACACAAGCAGGTTATTCCTAGCTTACTTTGGGATCAGATAGCGTTGTGTGAGATGTCCGTGAATATTAATTTATTATTATTATTATTTATTATTACGACATTAAGCGAGCATTTCAACAACAGTATTAGTGCTGGGGTGTTTTAATTTTTAAATTCACACTTGTACTATTGATCTCACACTCAGTTCGAGTATTTATAAATTGAAAGACAGGAAATTCTCCATAGGTATGGTGCCTCCTCTATCCCGATCAGTCATAGGTCGTATTGGCTCTGATGTCCAGCTAGATGCCTTTAAGTGAAATTCAATTGCATTTCGAAGAAAGTGTAGTGTAGGAAATCGTATTTCTAAACTGTACTTTTTTGAGTTTTCTAAACGCGAAGGATCTTGAACGGGACTTTGGCAGCAGTTTCGTTGCTGCCAAACTGCTGCCAAGGTCCCGTTCGAGATCCTCCATAAGTTGCTGCGCCTTTTTCTCTACGTTTTGGTTCACCCCAGCGCTGGACGGGTAGAGTAACTTAAGTGCAAAATGCTATCATCTACACAATTTGCACATCATTGAAATGCAGAAGAATAAGAGTTACTGACAACACAAACCTCTGTGGTACTCCGGGATTAAACTATAAATTATAGGAAACCTGACGATCACATAGGACCCGTATAGCTTGCCCGTGCCGGACACCGGCCATCCAGCAGCACAATTGTGACACTAAATCATATGAGGCTTGGAAAGAAACGGCGCATGCCACACTCTATTGAAGGCTTTAGCGATGTCCGGGCTAATAGTCAACGATCATCATACCTCTCAATAGTTACAACCCAAAGTGTTTGAAGCGCTCGTGGCCCCGCGGACTCGGTGTTCTGTAAACGATCACTGCAGTAAGCAACTTTCACTATGGCCAGTCCTTGGATGGGTGACCATCCATGTGATCACTTTGTGACATTTATTTGAGCGTTTCCATGCTTCGGAAGGCACGTTAAGCCGTTGGTCCCGGTTGCCAGTAAAATGGCAGTCGTTAAGCCAAGTTGAAGGCTTTATTTTCAACAGCAGGCAGTCACAACCTGCGCCTGTCCATTTAAACACGGCAATACGGCTCACAACGTATTACGTGGGACAAATTATAAAAAGGTTGAAGCGCTCGTGGCCCCGCGGACTCAGTGTTCTGTAAACGATCACTGCAGTAAGCAACATTTACTATGGCCGGATATGGATGGGTGACCACCACGTCGACCACTTTGTGACATTTATTTACGAGCGTTTCCGTGCTTCGGAAGGCACGATAAGCCGTTGGTCCCGGTTGTCAGTAAAATGACAGTCGTTAAGCCAAGTTGAAGGCCTTATGGGCGGCTTGAAAACTTTCAACTGTGGGTCGTCACAACCTGCGCCCGGATCGGCAGCGCGTGTGTAGCACCTCTGGTGTTGCAAACGTCTATAGGCTACGGTTACCAACCTTCCGGTGGGCCGTAAGCTTGTCTGCCACCTAAGTAGTATAAAAAAAAAAAAAAAAAAAAAAAAGGTGAAATGTGGGCATATAATATGCCTCCGCCTACCCCTTCGGGGATAAAGGCGTGACGATGAACCTGAACCTGAACCCAAAGTGTTTGTTACATACGCTAAGAGGATCATTGAGTAGCGAATGATCCTGTAGGTATCGCACAAGCTGCTTTTTGATGATCATCTCAAAGATCTTACAGAGCATTGAGGTTACACCTATATTACGATAATCGGCGGGATTCTGACCGATACGCATTCTTGGGGCGATCTAGCGCATTAGGTATCGCTTTCACAGTCGGCTAGACCATTGCCAGTAGACTTTAAAATTAAAGCCTATCCAGGGTGTGTCAGAGGAAAACAAGTGCGCTGGCATAGAGAAACGATCTTTAGAATCGCTCGGTTCTATTAAAAATTAAGTGTCACTTCTGCTCGTTGTTGAAAGGTGGTCTTCCATCGAAAAGGAGACGATGGGATTTAAGCTAAAATATTTATCAGTGATCAGAAAATTTTATGTATTACAGGCGTCCCCCGCATGTCCCGCGGCGGCGTCTGGTACTTCCTAGCAGAACAAGCATGTGCGCGAGCAGGTCCGCCGGACGTGTCCGCGTACCCGCACTACCACACGCCGTACCGCACGCTGCTCGCCGGACTCACCAAGCACCAACACGCTATACTCATCGACTTAGGTAAATATAAAGATCATCAAGTAAAGTTTTCGAAGCAGTGTTTTCGATGAAATATTTTTCGAAGAAAATAAAAATAAATATTTTTATGTATTAAAATTCTTCTGTACGTATGTAGTCACCTAACACACTTTTAATAGCTGGTGTTCCAGCACTTAGGTGACAAATATGAAATTAATGTAATAAAAAGTAATTTTGATGAAACATTGTTTGTATATTCTGACTGCCTCTGTGGCGCGGTCGGTAGTGATACCGCCTGCGGCGCTGGAGGTCGTGGGTTCGATTCCCACCGGAGACAAATATTTGTGTGACCCATAAATGTTTGTCTCAAGAGTCTGAGTGTTTCTATGTATAATATGTATGCATTTAAAAGTATATACCTAAGTATTAATATCCGTGGTCTGATACCCATAACACAAGCAGGTTATTCCTAGCTTACTTTGGGATCAGATATAGCGTTGTGTGAAATGTCCGTGAATTATTAGCAAATTAAATATAAATTAAATTAAAATATTAAATATATTTTAATGGATTCCTAGATGGTTGTTTATGAATTACAATTGGACTCGGTAGGTGAAGCTGTTATCGATATGCCAGCCCATCGGTCACACAGAGACACGTCTGCTAGACCCACTAGTAAACCCGAAAATAGCATTTATTCAGTGTTTTTTAGCACCATAAGCTAGCATAGCTTTCGAGAAAAACTATTCATGACATTCGATTCGATTATAGTCAGATTACTATCGGAATCTTCCGAAGCACAGAAAATCTTAAACATCAAAATACCACAGACTTTAGCATACTCTGCCCCTATACAGATTCAATTTATTTCCCAGGTCGAACATTCCCCAAACATCACTACTTCGCGTCAGCCCTCGGTCCTGGTCAACTGGCTCTCTACAACATATTGAAAGCCTACTCCTTGTTAGACCCTGATGTGGGATACTGTCAGGGTTTAAGCTTCGTGGCTGGAGTGTTGCTGCTGCATGTAAGTTGAATAGATATACCTACTAGAAAATTTGTGTGAATATTTGCTACTTTTTTATGTAAAGATACTTTAAACTAGACAGTACTTAAACTAGTGAAGTTTTCCCAAATTAACTGTGTCAAATATCACGTCCTCCCGTTCGTCCGAATACCTTAAAGAAATCAGAAATTAGAAATTAGAAACCCGACAATAGAAATCCGAATCCGAAATCTGAAAGCGAAAACCCGAAATCCATAAACCAAAATTCGAAATCCGAAATCCGAAATCCGAGATCCAAAATCCAAATACCTCTTAGCGTTCCCAAATAAAAAATTAGTTTACCTCTCAGCTATTACATGTTTCTCATCAAAATAACACATTATCTTTGATCTGCACAATAATAATAATAGTGTTACCTTCTCCAATACAGATGGAAGAATCCGAAGCCTTCATGCTTCTAAGACACTTGATGTTCAGACGAGGACTTCGCAAACAGTACCTTCCCGATATGAGTGCTCTACAAGTGCAGGTAAATTTTCACCTCCAATAATGGAATTAGGCGTTATATGGGCCGCAATGGTAGCCAAGGTCTGTTGGTAGTCCTGGGTCATCCTTCCGAGGGCTTACCCGGGGCTTCCAACCGTAGGCTGTTAGGTAGGATACGTGTGGTTTTTAGTCCAGCATAGTATCCATGTAGGATTTACCTCACGGTAAAGAAAAGGCTAAATCTATTAAAGAACCTTAAAAATCAATTTTCCCTATTTTTGGGGAAAGTTTAAAAGCTGGTAGACTCTAAAATATTGGTGTACCTACAGTAAAAATTGTTTAGTTTGGATGTAGTGGTCATCAAGTTAGTTTTTTTGTACCTTTGAGAACGCCGAGAGGCGAAACCGGTCAGGTGTAACGTAAATAAATGTTGTGGATCAGTACAAGTGGTGTTATTCAATATGTATCATAGAACCACTGTAAAAAGTAAGTTATCTCGGTAATTAATAAAGTGAAATAATTGATCCGAAGTGACTTGAACCCAAGATCTTTGCAAAAACCAGCTATACAACAGGTGGCAAATTTTGATGATATTTTTTGGTCGAAAGTTGATGTGTTTGCTCTAGATGGTCCTGAGCTCTCATATTCTGAATAATGAAGAGATTTCTTATGAAATTATATTGATCTAAATCTCGTATACTGTTACAGAAGTTCACATATAACTTGTTGCTGCATTGAAAACCAACTCCTCAGAAAACTACAGCATATACCTACTTATATCATCTTTGAGCTTACTGGAGCTGTCTCAGTATCGATTTTTTTTACATTTCAAATTGCGTGGTGCACCTGATATAATTAAAGGAAGAGTTTGTAAATAAATAAAATAAATCTAAAATTTCTTATCTTCCTGCAAAAACATACAAAAATCAAAAATCTTGGTTTATAGTGTTTCTTATGGCAGAGACAAGGAATACTTGGAACTAAATCCGAAACCAACTCGACTAGCCAGTGTAATACAGCAAGGCCAGTCAGCCTAAATTAAGTAGTATTTAAAAAACAATTAGTAAGTACGGTAACTGAATAATTTTTAAAGTGAGAAAATTATCGGTTTTGAGCAGGACTAGAAACTACATAAGAGCGAAACAAACTACGTCGCCACAAGACGTTTGAGGTAAAATATTTTTTTATTTATTTTATTTATTATTATAATTTCTCCCACCAGCTGTACCAACTATCCCGTCTTCTTCGAGACCACGAACCGGAACTGCACGCTAAGCTAGAAGCGCTGGACATCAGCCCCGCCTTATACGCAGCGCCCTGGATGCTCACACTCTTCACCAGCCAGTTCCCTTTGGGTTTCGTCGTCAGGGTGTTTGGTAAGTTCTAGAATTACCCTCAACTGTGCCTTTTATATGGATCTTAAACTAGCTGTACTGAACTGTAAGCTAAGCTAGAAGCGCTACACATCAGCCCCGCCTTATACGCAGCGCCCTGGATGCTCACACTCTTCACCAGCCAGTTTTCTTTGGGTTTCGTCGTCAGGGTGTTTGGTAAGTTATAGAATCACTCTTAACTGTGTCTTATATATAAGTCTAAGCCCTGCTGACACTTCTCCACGCTAAGCTAGAAGCACTAGACATCAGCCCCGCGTTATACGCAGCGCCCTGGATGCTCACACTCTTCACCAGCCAGTTCCCTCTAGGTTTCGTCGTCAGGGTGTTTGGTAAGTTCTTTTCTTTCTATATTTAGCGGATGGAAACTCATAGTGACATCTAGCGAATTGAAGGCCACTCTCACAGGGGGCGCCGCCGGCGTGTCTTCGCCCAAGACTATTTGCCGCCATGACCGGGGGCCTGAGGACGGTGAGGGGGCTGCTCACCGTGCCGGCCCTAGACGACAGCGTGATAGGTAGATAGGTCTGTTGGGAGTCCTGAGGTATCCTTCCGAGGGCTGACCCGGGGCTTCCAACACTAGGCTGTTAGGCAGGATACGTGAGGTTTTTTAGTCGGTAGAAGTCATAGCATCCATGAGGATTTTCCCTCACTAACTTTCACAGTCAACAAGACTATTGTCAGTGACCCCCAAGATTGCGACATAATGATTATACCTCTTCATGATCCACTTGAAGAGCGCGAGGTTGTAAGAAGGGAAGAGAGACACGAGCACAGGCATAGCGGTTAGCCTATTTTTGGTTCGACAGAGATACCATCTTTGGAATAGCAATTTCCAAAGAAGGTTTCTCTGTCGAATCTGTCGAACCGAGCCCGAAATCTTTCGCAGAAGTGGAACATTTCACTTGATAAGAGTGGTGGCATCTATGTCTGCAAAATGTTGTTCATGAACGTATTTAACTCCTCGGCTATAAATAAAAAAATTGTGTCGGGACGCCTGACAGGTGTGAAACAACAAATTTATTATGTGATAATCCAAATTCAAAGCTTCCAGATCCGATACTTATAGCTTTGCTATTGCCACCGCGAAAATATCGCCGACGTTTTTCCACACCAAAAATGTTTTTTCCCCTCGTCTATATAGGTATGTTTCATACATACATAAGGTCACGCCCTTATCCCCGAAGAGGTAGGCCGAGGCATATTATTATTTGACCACATTTACCTCTTTATAATTTGTCCCACGTAATAGGTGGTGAGCCGTATTGCCGTGTTGGTATGGACAGGCGCAGGTTGTGACTGCCTGCTGTTTGTTTTTGAAGCCGCCTAAAAAGGCTTTTCACTTGACTTAACGACAGTCCTTTTATTGGCAATCGGGACCAACGGCTTAACGTGCCTTGCGAAGCACGGAAACGCTCAAATTAATATCACAAAGTGGTCACATGGACGGTCACCCAGCCAAGGACTGGAAACAGTGAAAGTTGCTTACTGGAGTGATCGTTTACAGAACACAGAGTCCGCGGGGCCATGAGCATATATGTTTCACATTAACAAATACAAAAATAAATTTAAACCTTCTTCTGACAGATATGAAACATCGCAATTATTTTGTAAAAATTTGTTTTGTGGTATAGATGTGTTTCACATCAATATACTTATTACCATTTGCAGACCTAATATTCCTGGAGTCATTGGACATAGTATTCTCCGTATCGCTCGCTCTCCTCTCGGCTCACAAGGACGGTCTCATGCTCTGTGAGAGTTGCGAAGAAGCTGCCGAGTACCTCAAACACAAGCTGCCAGATATGGACCGGGGGTTGTATGAGAAAGTTATGAAAAAGGTGAGATCTTTTTGACATGCTTCTATTAAATTTACCTGTATGTTTGTATGTAAAATGATACATATAAAAAGTGTGAGTCACACACGCACACTTAGAGTTCTGTTCCAAAAAACGGTAAATAACCACGTATGATTTAAGGGAGACCCTTAATATTGTTTTTTTTTCTGATTATAATATTTGTTGTTAGATTATATTATTGTTTTGTTACATAACGGCAACCGAATTACATCATCAGTGAAAATTTCAGCTCTCTAGCTGTCACGGTTTCTAAAATATAGCATCATGACAGACAGACAGGCAGCAAAGTTTCAGAATATGGGTCGATTTTTGCCCTTCGGGTACCGAACCCAAAAACGGTTCGTCTGTTTATATGAAAATTCTTCATTTTCAAAGACCAATATTTCTAATTAAAATAAATTGAACATTGGCAAAGCGTCTGACACGGTATGCGAGCAGACGCAGGTTCGAATCCTGCTCGAGACATAATATATATTTAAATTTAAGATTTTTAAAAAATCTGCTAACTTAATCCATAATAATAGGGTCTTTCTTCAGCGCACGCTTAGGTTGTGGAATGATCTCCCTGCCTCGGTTTTCCAAATGCCTACAGAGGGGCAAGTGCGAGTTTCAGTGACCGCCTGTCGATATTCACGGGTGAGCGCGTTATCACCGATTGGTATGAAATCGAGACAAGTTCCTACCTTTACAGCTAGGTCACACTAGGTCATATAGGTACTAGGTGGCGGGGTCTCAATTCCATACGAATTGGCGCGCAGTGAATGTCGACAAGCTCACGTCGCACTTGCCCCTCAGTATCACAGATTAAATAATTAATATATTCTAACAGTATGGGGTTCTTCAAAAGGGGCCTTAGAAGGTTTTTACAGGGTCGCTAGGGCGAATGTAGCGCCTCTGGTGTTGCAAACGTTCATAGGCTGCGGTGACCACCAGTCCTTCCGGTGGGCCGTAAGCTTGTCTGCTACCATAGTGGCTAAAAAAAAGCCTACAGTATGGGGTTCTTAAAAAGAGATCTTAAAAGGTTTTTACAGGGTCGGCAGCGCGAGTGTAGCGCCTCTGGTGTTGCAAACGTCCATAGGCAGCGGTGACCACCAGTCCCTCCGGTGGGCCGTATGCTGGTCTGCCACCTTAGTGGTATTGAAAAAATATATTTTCTAGGTGGTAATGCTGGATATATCCCGTCAACTATGCGACTACGCGGTAGAGTACGCGGTACTACGCGAAGAGATGCCTCGCCTGGCCGCTGTGACTGAACACAATAGAATACTCGTTGACGATAACAAACGGATGTCTGAGGAACTTGATGTGAGTATCTATGCTAATATAAAGAGGAAAGATTTGATTGTTTGTTTGCATCGAAAAGGCTTCGATACTACTGAATCGATTTGAATATTTTTTTCACTTTTCGGAACCTACACTATGCCCCGGTAACATAGGCTATATTTTAACCCCATATTCCCAAGGGAACGGGAGCTACGCAGGTAAAACCGCGTGATGTCCGCTAGTATTGTTATATAGTTTGAAACGTCCAATTATTTGTTTAGAAAAATGTTTATTAGTTGTCTAAATTCCATAGCACATGTTAACAGTAGCTTAGACAGCGTTAATTTGCCCAAATAAACTTCCAAAGTCTACGAGCACTTGTCAGTATTTTGCGAATAATGTTACTTTATTTTATTTTACAGTCTGCAATGGACGCCATAAACAATTACCAAAAGAATCAAGCCCGTCTCGAAACAGTTAACAAATCGCTCGAACAACAGTTAAATCTCCTGAGCCGATACATATCAGCACATCACAAACAAGAAATGCCAATAGATATTAAGAAAATCGTCCAAAATCATTCCAAAAAACTCACATTCAAAATATTCTCTTCAACATTCTCTAGTAAAGACGATGATTTTGCTGAAAAGCCAGATCCAAGAAAAAACTTTAAAACCGGACTAAGTTCTCCAAACTTATTCGCCAAAAACCACAGAGAAGAATCGCCAAAAGATATTGAAAATGAACGAAGACAGTTTATGATGAAGAAATCACTATCAGTACAGTCTGGATTGATAGCCAATATCAAAATAAATCAACAAAAAAATGTAGAAGAAAAGAAAATTGGACACAAAATTGAAAATATAACAGATTCTTTAACTGATTTAGGGAAAAAACATACAGGATTATATACTAGTACACATCAACAAATACAACAAGAAAGATTATTCGAACATCAATTAAAAAACAATTTTGACGAAAATCTAAGAAAACTTGACGAAAAACTGAACGAAAAATTATCACCAAAATCTAATATCGACGATATAAGCATGTTTCAGTGTAGAAAAAGCATGTCGTTGAATTTAAAAATGAATACGAAAGATTTGAAAATCAACGATAGCGGTTTCGTTACTCCGTTGAGTCCGGACAACGAGAAGAGAGATGATACGAGTTCAACGATATCTCATCCGTTGAGCGACTGTGATGTTGATATCAAATTTGACGGCACTTCCACTAAATTAAAACAAATCAGGCCTATTAAGAATAATGATAATAAGATAATATCTTAAGTTATAAGTATTGATAGTTTAATAAAAGTGTTATTCAATAAAAACTAGTGTTGTAGAAATACCTACAGTCATTTGGACCGAATTAGGGGGATTGCGACAAAAATATTTCAGATAGTTAGAAAATGAGTACATACTTCTAAAGATTTTAATGTGCTCTTTGAGAATTTACACTTTGTAACCTCGTATCTTCGACACTAACGCGGCCATATTGGTAAAATTGCCTCTCAAAGCAATGTTTTTGACGATATTTTCTTTCTGATTTATTCAACGTGCAAACATGTACCTATTACAAAATTAAACTTAAGATTTATTCTACAGTTTGCGTCTGAATTTTTTTTTGTATAATGAATATTTTTACGTACAAGCCCCACAAAGTTTCACAAAAAGACACTTCATATTATGTAGTGTATCCTTTATACTACAGATAATGTAAGATGGGAAAATTCCAAAAGAGCACATCAAAATCTATAAAAATACTCATTTTCAAAATTGCTGGAAAATTTTCTAGGCAAATCTACGAAATGACTGTAATATATAGGGTTCTGAGATATTTAGGACCCAAGCCAGCCTTACTTATTAACTAACGGACGAGCTCGTGGCCAAGAGAAGGAACACTGTAGCAACCGTCTGTCCAGCGTGGTAAGGCCAAAAACCCGCCCAAAAATAAAATTGTGAGTGGCCTAAGTCCAATAATGGTACTGCTATAGGCTGATTTAATTTAAAATAAGACTACAATTGTGTATAAAATATTATATTGTAAGAAACTAGGACGGTAGACGTTGTTGTGGCTTGAAATCCGGTAGCAGCGGAACCGGGTCCAATTGTGGTTTCCAACCATCCAAGAAACCATTGAACACACACACACACAAAATTTTATTCAAATTGATCCAGCCGTTTTGTTAGGAGTTAAGTGACAAGCACACGTACAGAAGAAATATTTATATTAAGTTGTCACTGCTAAAATAGCCCCAAAAGGCACTAGAATTAAGTAGGCATTAATGAATGGCCTTCATTTTTATCTATAGGTACAAAATATTACAAAAAGCAGAGATTTCGTTTCAACACTCTAAATCTATATATATAAAAATCAATGCCACTTTTCGTTGTAATTTTATAACTCAAGAACGGGCTCACCTATCCAAACCAAATGTTTAGGCTTTGTTCGGATTATTTAGTAGATGGTTTATGTGAAGTTTGCACAAAATCGGTCGAGCGGATCTTCATTTATCACGCAAACGAAGTTGCGCGGGTCAGCTAGTATCTGATACAAAATCAATGCCGCTTTTCGTTGTAATTTTATAACTCAAGAACGGGCTCACCTATCCAAACCAAATGTTTAGGCTTTGTTCGGACTATTTAGTAGATGGTTTATGTGAAGTTTGCACGAAATCGGTCAAGCGGTTCTTCATTTATCACGCAAACGAAGTTGCGCGGGTCAGCTAGTTTGCTGTAATTACCTACCCAGTATGTTTATTTAGGGGCAATCAAAATTAGTCCAAGATTCTCTGAGCCATGGCCATTAAATACCGGTCGTAATTTAGCACGAATGGCCCAATCGGATGCAACTTTATGGTCCAAGAATAGGTATTTTGTATCAATCGTTTGTGCTGTTTAGACTAAATACCCCTTTTCTTAAAAGCATTATGTCTAACGGACTTTTGATTTTATTCTGTTCAAAATAAATAATCTTTTTTTTAAAGCCGAATGGCCCACCGCTCATTCGGTTTTGGCCGTTCTGAGTAAATGCTTACTCTTTGTTTTTACGACCGCATATCCTTTTTATTCTCACTTTGGGCCATTCAGACTCTACGTTCTGTTTTGGCCATTATTTTTCTAAAAATATAGTTGCTGTATAAACAGCAACTATATTTTTAGAAAAATAATGGCCTTGTTAATAAATTATGGCATAAAAGGGCTTCGACTTTATATAGAAACAAGTTTTTTGAAAATAAAAGCATTGATTTTTTATCAACATTTTCATTATAATTATTGTTTAATATAAAATATATTTGCTCAAAATTATATTTGAATGAAACACAATTATATATATCTACATTTTGGCTTATGTACCTAATTTTATAGAGAAATATTGTGATTTAAATATAATAAAATGATGAATAGTTGTTAAATAAGTGAATGTTTTATTTAAACCTGGTAAGTATGTTAGTTTTTTTTACACCACTAAGGTGGCAGACAAGCATACGGCCCACCAGAAGGACCGGTGGTCACCGCAGCCTATGAACGTTTGCAATACCAGAGGCGCCACACTTTCGATCAAGAATAACATTATTCTTGATCGAAGCGCCACACTCGCGCTGCTGACTCTGTAAGAACCTCGTATTGTATTGTATTATGTTATTTTGTATTGTATTTTATTAGTATTAGTTACATCCAATTGTTTCATAACTGAGGTGAGGTGACCAGTGACAAGTGCGAGTTTTGGCGTGCGCCTGTAGACATTCACGGTGCGCCGATTTGTATGAAATCGAGACACCGCCACCTAGCTATAAAAAAAACCCCGGATTCCGCAGTAAAGGTTCTGCAACCAGAATATCACACGGGCGACGACTAAGGCACCAACTAGAGAGAAATATTTTCTACAGTACAGCGATAGCAGTGGACTTAGTTTCAATGTACTTACCAGGGTAAATACTCTTTTGTCCAATGAGAAATGTATGCAGAAGAACAAAATGGTAGCAATTGAGTTTTTATACATCTGAGGTGGCAGAGAAGCCTACGACCTACCTAATCATACATACATATATGCGTATATTCCCAACGGACCCCGTGTATCTGTCCCCTCACGGGTTCCGATGGGAACTGAAGATAAATTCATGTCCAGGGGACCCCCTTGCCAAGTACGTGGGGTCCGTTGGAAAAAAGAATTCCCTACGGACCCCCACTCTGCTCCCCCGTTAATAAAAAAACGAGTAGGTACAAGCTGTGCTATATGTACAACCACCATGTAGCGCAGATACACCTTGCGCAATCCGACTTGGATAGATTAGGTTAGCAGGCTAAGGCGGGTTCGGAGCTCCCGCATTAGCCTTCGTGGTTATTTTTTTTGTAACCACCTAAACTATTTTTTTATTAACGGGGAGGAGAGTGGGGGTCCGTAGGGAATTCTTTTTCCCAACGGATCTAAGTACTAATGATGCTAAGTAGCAAGGGGGTCCCTTGGACATGAAATTATCTTCAGGTCCCAACGGACCCCGTGAGGGGACAGATACTCGGGGTCCGTTGGTAATAAATCCATATATGTAGTAAGCATTTTGCCGTACGAAAATGTGCAGGCACAGGTTGAGGGGTGTGGAATGCTTATGGCTATAAAGTAAACAAATGTATCAAGAAGATTTCTTTTAATCACATTAAATATATTAACTTAATAAACAATAATCATTAGTATACGAAATATCACAATATATATTTATTTATCAAGTAATCAAATTGTACATTTTTGTACTTGATCACTAACCTCCATTACAAGTATACGTTTTACACTTGAACTGAAACATTTTTGAATTCCGCCATTTTGGCGCTGAGTCTAAGGTACTTTGATAGTGAGCTTCTTTGGAACCATGTACTGTCAGTGATAGCTATTGCTTGACCAGCTTAAAAGTTCAGGCAATGTAATTTTTTTTATACCACCACAGTGGCAGACAAGCGTACGGCCTATCAGATGTACTGGTGGTCACCGCAGCTGTGGACGCTTGCAACACCAGATGCACTACACTCGCTATGCCGACCATGTAGGAACCTTTTAAGGCACTTTTTGAAAAACCCCATACCATCAGTAGCTGAGTGATATTCGATACGTACCTACCTACTAGTTTGATTGGTTCTAGGCACGGATATGTTCTAGGCATGAAAATATAATAATACAAGGTGGCGCTTGCGGCTTCACATCTCCGAAACTACAAAGTCAATTAGAAAAATTATTTCACTTTTGGAAAGCTATGTTATTCCTTTTGAATATAAGCTATACTTTAATTCCATATTCCCACGGGAACGTGAACTACGCGGTCGAAACCGCGTGATATCTGCTACGATTTATTAATTTTGTGCCAAATAATCTTCTAATGGAGGCTAGTGATTCCGGTACATAAATCGCGTTCACTTTAAAGCCTAAAATAAAACTACTTGATAAAGATACTTTAATTTACAATACTTATAATCATCATCACACAATAACAATAAATAATTTTCAAAAATCGTTTTGTAATACACTTCTAACCCTCCTTTTTTCACTAGCATTAACACAGAACAAGAAGCCGTGAGACGGTCTCACTCAACTGCCCCTCTGGGAAAGTGAAAGTTCACTCCGATTGACGTTGTCATTTTTGTTTTATTTCCAACTTTGAACAGATGATCCACGTGACCTAGTGGCGTAATATAATGCAACAGAGTCATAGACTACAGACAAAGTCTCGCCATAAGCCCCTCTGAAATCTATTTTATAGAGCGGGGCTAAAAGTCAAGTGGATTCGCTTCATCATCAAACAGTCTTGTATGTACCTATATATGGTTTACCAGCCTGCGGTTGAAATTCATTTTGAACGTCCATGCAACAACAAGTTCAAACTCTATTATATTTTTTATACTTTGCCGGCCTTATTACAAACTTAAAACTCATCACAAACATCATCATGATAATGGTGATGATGCTCATCAACATTCTTTTTTCTTATTTCTTAAGGCAAAGGCACAACAACAGTCAGTAGGTATTACTAACAAAGTAAATTATTATTGTTTGTTTTGGTTTCACATAAATGGTTGTAATTTATTGTCAAAATTAATTAAATTAAACAATTAAATGTTTATTTTATTATATTTTATCTCTCAAAGTTAGTTTTATTCATAAAATGTTGACCACTTTTCTGACATAAAAACTCTTTGCTAAGATTTAAAAAAGTACCGTTCGTTTTAGACGCAATCGTCCGTTTTACTTTACATTACCGGACTTGGCCGTAATTAGATACATTACGTTAGTGAAATTGGTCAAATATGAGACCCTTTACGAGCATTGTAGCGAGTGTTATAAATTATTTTTATACATATTAAGTTGAGTAGGTCCTACTATTATATAGTTTAACCATGTTTTGTAATAAGGTCGTACGTGTAATGTCGGACTCCTCCCGACTAAAACTACAAGGTGCCCTTCCATCATAAATCTTCTCTATCCTGGAACAGGTCTGCAAATATATATTTTTCACTTGAACCTACTTTAACATAAATTTTCGTCAAAAGCTAAATAGAAATATCTCAAAGAGTTTTTTGTTGTCTGGTAGCAGCTAAGATTTGGTTATTTTCGACATAGTTGAAAGCGAGCCCCATAGTATTGCTTTCTCTCTCCTCCGTGAATCTGCTCAGAGCGGAAGAGCAAGGGTTGTCACGCGTATAATTTCATTTATAATAATATTAATTTTTTTCTTAAATAACTCACTAGAAAAATATCACACTATACAAACTATGTTCACTCAAATTAAAAATAAAGGATTTTATTTAAACACAATAATATATCAAATAAAAGGAGTATAAAATAAAATAATGTGTTCAAATCAAAAGTCGTTATGTACCGTTACGAACATTTTCAAATTTCGAAGTGCGTGTTAAAGAAATCAGTAAATCCCACACAAATAGGAAATAGAAATATGGGTGCCATAGGATTTTACCCATCCATCCCAAGTCAGTTTCACTTGCCAGTGGCGCACCTCCTGACTACCGGACGAGCTCATGGCGAAGGGAAGGAACACTCGAAACTGAATCCCATACCAACCCGTCCCACCAGCGTGGTACTGTAAGATCAAACACCCACCCAAAATGAATAGTAGAGTCCTACCTACATCACTGGACTGTCATAAACTAATTGAATTAGTCGATAGATGCATATAGAAGTAATAATGTTTTGTTTGAAATAAAATGCTTCAAGAAAATCCTTAAAAATACTGCCATAAAGAAACTTTCACGAACATTTTTATTTGAGTGAACTCTAGTTTAACATACAATATTAAAATGGAAAGTTAAGTCTAAAAATTTATCATGGTGACTCCAATTTGAACTAAATTCTAAATAAATATGGCCTTACACGATTTGAATGCCTTTCTCAATTCATAATATTAAATTCAGAAAGTCTTGAATTCCTAGCCCATCATAATCGGAAGTATTATTATTACCGATTGATCTGGAAATTCATAGCCTGAAAAATTTTTATTGTGTGAGGAACATACCTAATTATTTTGTATAGTATTCCACTCTTTCTGAATCAAGATTATGAATTCAGACAGGCATTCAGACTTTGTAAGCTAAGCCTAAAAGGCCGTTAAAATGTATAAAACAATGTCATTAAAAACGCAAATAACTAAAAAAATAATAATACTAATAAAAATCTCTAAGTAGATAATACAATCTAAAAACATTATATACATAGGTATACATAGTGACACACTTTTTCCCGATTGAGTATAAAAAAAGATATTTAATATTGCCACATTTCACCAGCTGTAATTTTGTTGGTGAAAAAATAAAATAGCTACTAAATAAAATAAAAATAAAATATAAACATTAAAAACAACATCACATAAAACGAATTTGTTCTAAAAATACTGCTAATTGTGTTCTCCAAATGGTATTTTTAACCTAATACATTTTGTACATTAAATGGTAAGCACGCTACATGCTAAGGTGACCTTAAAATCATTACACGCTAATATTAGTCTAGTCTAGAGCAAAAGAGTTGCAATTGGTATCAAAAACAGAATCCGTAAAAAGTATTTAAAAAAAATGTTTTTAAAAAATAACACTGGTGGTCTAGCACATTAAAAATAACTCAAACCAAGTGATATTATTTGAGCCCAAATATTATAAAAGAATCTATAAATGACAAACTCTTTGATATTTTTATTTTAAAATTACTTAACAGATTTAACCGATTCTATTCCGAATATTCTTCGATAAAAATCTTTCGCTCTAAAACTGAGTGGTAATATAACCGCATTTTTACGTGCCTCAGATTTTGTTTGACAATGGCACTTTTCGTATAAATAACAACAAAATAGTCACAGTTTAGATCTTGAAATAAAATAGCTTTTTTTTTACAAAAAGGCAATAAAACCTTAAAATCACATTAGACATAAAATACTAATAGTCTTTTCGTTCAATAGGTATTTAAAGAGCCGGTTTGAAATTGGTGTATACGCCGAATATGTGTGCAATGCCAAAGATAATAATAACAGCCTATTTAATTACATTCGATAGGCAACGCCCCGCCCCCGCCATAGCTGTCATTATAGTTGGAGGGTATTTTTAGAAAACATTGGTTAACCTTAAGATAAATTTACATTACGAAATTAGTGGCGTAAAATTAATGTCGTGACACTAATTTCATCCAATTTTCTACATTAATTTCATGACACTGAAATAATTTTGTGCCATGCGCATATTTTTTATAAAACTACTGTCACACAAGTATTGTCGCGTAACCTTTTTTGAATTTTATAACTAATCATATGTACAACAAAGTTTTGCATCAAAACATAAAGCTTAGATGCTGACAGAACCATTGTCTAAGTAATACTTTTAATTTGACGACACTATTATTTTAGCGAAACTAATTACACAAGTCTACAGCAATTACCTACTAATTTCATGAAATTAATTTCATAATGCATGATACTAATTTTGTAATGTAAATCCGGCTTTATTGGTCACACACAAATTCAAGCTCTATACGAACATAGCGTGTTTTTAGTGTAGGAAAAATTTTTATTGAAAATAACATTGGACGGCACTTTTGGACGAATAGGTATGTCAACTTCTATAACCAGTAAGTTATATTACTGAATTACAAATTGTCATTTTTATTTCATTTTCATGTCAACTTTTTACTCAAACCGTTTAAATCTATTCAATTATCAGTCATATTTATTTTCCTTCGAATGTAGGTACAGAGACATTTTTAAACAACGAGTTGACAGCCCTGCACTATTGCTGTGTTTAAATTTTTTACCCTTAACCGAAGAGCATGTATGAAGACACTTATGAAAGTTGAAGAAGCAAAAGTTGTTTGCCAGAATCGTAGCAAGTGGAAAGTCATAGTCTCTGCCTACCCCGTTGGGAAACAGGCGTGATGTTATGTATGTATGTATGTAATTTTTTTACAATTATTAGGTATGTCAGAGCTGTTAAACTGTTGCTACAAAAAAAAGATGATAAAATCTTACCCTGAAATTTATAAATAAGATAACATAAAAATCCAGGGGCCCAAGTCTCCTATTTCAATTGTTTGAGAACAGAATCACAAAATTGTAGCACACAATATGTTACGAAAATTGTCAAATTGTACCGTAGGCTTTATTTTGAGGTGCGATTTCGATTCCTCGACAATTTGGAGTTGCAGACTTGGGCTCTAGATATTCACACTCGCCGAAAACGCAAACACTGTCTTATTATATTTGTCAAAACGTATTAACCATTATTTTTTGAGCTGTTGCAAATAAATTGAACTAGGAAGAACGAGTCGAGAAACTTACTATTTTACATTCACTCTCGGCCAATCACAGTGTATTTCACCGAGTGTGTGTTTCATTACCACACTTGAAATACATATCTTTTCACTTAAAAAATACATCTTACAAAGGCAACGCAAGGATTTTTGATATTTCAATGCCACTGAAATACACAATGACATAACAAAAGGTATCCAGTGGCGACAACTAGGTGTCCCAACATCATTGGGAAGCCAATTTTGAAAAATTGTACGAAAGTAAAACGGTAGCCATGTTGTTCTGCCACTCCCGCGCATACCACGTTAGCGCTGGCTCCTATGAGGGTACCGTTACCTGTAAAACGCATATTATTGTCATCAAATCAAACGTTATATTGAAGTATTTATTTATTTACACATGGTAACTATAAAATTATGACCATTTCTAGAAAAATCATATATTTTAGAATAAATATGCGCGCAACTTCATTTGCGACAAAAATATCTAATCTTAGACACGTCAGCAAAGCACATAATTAAAAAAATGAGGCGTCTTGTCTGGCAGATGTGGAACATCAAAATTATTAAATGCATACTTTTTAAAAAACTATTGCTCTTTGAAAATATGCCAATTTTCCAATTCCCATTTTCTAATTCTCCAAAATTTCAAATCCTCCAAATTTTTAAATAGAATTTCCCAAATCAAAATTTTGAGTTCCTTACCCCTCGGCTAGAGAGCTTTTACATAAATAAAACGTGAAAATTGATTAGATAGTTCAATGTTGATCGTAAACAAGAACGTAAAAAGAGAATTATTTTATCTAAACTATGATTATTAATTTCAGTCAGTAAAATGACATTTTTTGAATGAAAATTCAGTACTAAATACAGTATAAGTGACAGTTGCACTTGTCATTTTACTGACTGAGATTAATAATCGTATCTACTTTAAATAATGAAATACTCACCTCCCAAACACGCCCCAAACGAGAGCGCCCAAATGAGAGGCGCCATGGGCAGGTCGAGGGCGGGGTTGTTGCCCAGTGACGTCACCACGCGGACCATCATCGTGGTCAGCGGGATGTTGTCCACAAACGCTGATGTTATACCGGACACCTGGAAATCAAATGCCATTTTCAAAAAAAGAGCTATTTCTGAGCCGGATAGCTCCAAAAAAATCGACAAAAGAATTGTGTTTGTTGTATGCCCTATAACAAACGTATTCAAGTGGTTCCCATTCCATGTATGAGAACCACACTTGAATATTATTTTTTTCTGTTTTAATTTTTCTTTTTCGTTATTTATTTAAGGGTCAGTATGCATTTTCTCATTGTTTTCTAATTTTCTATTTAATTTTAAAATCAACTTTTTTTTTTTAGTCGGAAGCATCCGTTTACTTTTCTTATTTATTCTACTGGTTCAGTCTGACTTATAAGAGATCCACTAATGTTTGTTTCGGAATTTAGTTGTTTCTATGTAGGTATATGGCATGTATTGGAAATAATACAGTTTGGACCAATAGCCACCGGGGCACTCAAAAAATTAGTCACTATTGGACTATTACTTTAAAAACTTAAACTGTCTATTATAACTATATTGACGAAAAAAAAAGAAAAAAAAAGAAATAAAAATGAAGGTTTTCTAAAAATTTTAAAATGGTGTTTATTATCTATTAATTCTATTTCAATGTCAAGAAAATTCAACTTATTTTGTCCTACTTCCATTGTGAATTGTATGTTACTGTTAATACTATTAATAAATGTCAAAAATGAATTAAGTTCATCTGTGTTTCCTGTCCATAAACAAATAATGTCATCCACATATCGGTACCAATCTATATATATAAAAATCAATGCCACTTTTCGTTGTAATTTTATAACTCACGAACGGGCTCACCTATCCAAACCAAATTTTTAGTCTTTGTTCGGACTATTTAGTAGATGGTTTATGTGAAGTTTGCAAAAAATCGGTCGAGCGGTTCTTCATTTATCACGCAAACGAAGTTGCGCGGGTAAGCTAGTATTTAATAAAAGAGTCCTGTGGACTAACTTTCAAAATTTGTTTCTCAATATGATCCATAAAAATATCTGCACATATGTAGTGGAGATAGTGGACTCCCCATAGCCAGACCATCTGTTTGTTTAATTTAATTTTTATGATTTTATATTTTATAACATTTATTTGACATCTTTGTAATTTTATTTTATTTATGTGACTTATAGTCCCCTCGCTGTAACAAGGTGCGTATGACAGTTGGCAGTATGACGTTGATATCTATCAGAACTACATTACTAGGGATGTGACGTTATGCAATTCATTTTTATCGCTTACGATACACGACATAAATCATCATCTGTTTATTATTGTCATGAAAATTATTGTAATATTTATTTATTTATAAACTAAACAGTTTAAAAAAACCGGCAAAGTGCGCGGAGGGTTCCATACCGAAAAACGACAAAAATTACGTTTGTTGTATGGGAGTCCCCTTATTTTTCTGTTTAGTATTTACTAATATAGCGGCAACAGCTTTCTAGCTATCAACTTTCATGAGATACAGCCTCGTAACGGACAGACAGACAGACGGACGGGGGTGGAAGTGTCATTTTCTAGGGCATAACTTCGGGGAAACCCGCTCCGGGTCTGCCCCGCGATGTCGAAACCGGTGCCACACCTGCACCGGCTTCTGCGCCTATCGCCTATCAAAAGACCGCGTATCTCCGCAAGAAAAAGAAAGAAGGTAACCGAGAAGAAGAGACCAAATAATAATAACCAAATAATATACTTTTTAAGAATAAAAGTTGGAACTACGCACAATGTATCATCAAAAATATCGACTATCCATCGGAACAGTGTATCCCATCACTAAAGACATCTTTGGTGTTACGTTATACTCAATAATTAGTTAAATTTTTCTTCCAATTTAATTTTATTTGTAGACTAGAATATTCTCGTTGAGTTTAATTTTATTTACTACAGCGATTAACCATATAATATATTATGAATGTAACGCAGCTGAAATATTAAGTTCATAATTGTAATTCGCGGCAACTTTCAACAGTGAAACGAAACGCGATCGACAACTGTCATACGCACCATGCTACAGCGAGTTGACTATAATATACAATTGACATTTCATGAAAATTGAATTTATGTGGACATTACATTATTTAGAAATTTAATTTATTTCATTTGACATTTTATTGTAATTTAAATTTTATTGGACATTTAATTATATTGTAATTTATTTTGAATGCTAATTTAGATTTGAATTTGAATGTTCAAAGGTTTCCCCATTTTGGGGGAAAATTCTTCACAGCCACAACCCTTGTTTAATTTTTATGTTTATTTTTGTTTACCCACATGCACAAATGTTTGTAAAACGTCATTACGTTTTGTCAAAATTAGTGTAAGAACCTTTGATAATGCCATAAAAGCGAAACCGGTCAGGTATTTTTCAAATTAAAATAAAAGTGGAATAGTACAAGTGAATTTTCATAATGTATTATAACAAGTTCCATCAAGTGCCAACAATCGAAAGTATAACGGATATAGACATTTAGTAATAATACATAGGCCATAAGGAAGTCCATACATACCCATAATAACAATATTAAAGCGACAGCCAGTCTAGCGCTTTCATCCACCTGCAAGATCAGACGTTCAGTGATGCCGCCTATAAACTCGATCAGCCCCAGTTTTGATAATGCCTGAAAAGTATTTTTTAATTTTTTATTAAGACGTGAAGGAAATAAAAGGAAAAAGAAAGGAAATGAAGAAAAGAAAAGCAAAAACACAGGGAATAGAAGGAAATTGAATTGAAGAAGGGAAGTGAAGGCAAGAAAATGAAGGTAAGTGAAGGAAAGGCAGAGAAAACGGATAAAAGAAAGTGAAAAAAAAAAGAAGGAATTGTAGGAAAAAAATAGAAGACAAGTTAAGGGAAATAAAGAAAATGTAGAGAAGAAGATAATGAAGCTAAGTGTTGGGAATTGAGGGGAACCGAAGGGAAGCAAATTGAAATGAAGTGTTGGAAATATTTTGAACAGATTGATGTAAAAGACTTGTTGGTACCAACAACAAGTTTAGACATTATAAGGCAATCTTCTACAGTTTAAATTCAATTGATGTGTAAGACTTGTTTGTACCTACAACAATTTTAGGCATTATAAGGCAGTCTTTTACAGTTTAAACTTGGATAAAGACTGTTAGGTAAGAAATATTAGGAAATAGAAGAATAATATGAAATGATTCCCAAAGTAAGTATGTGAAACCGGTGAAGTCACAGGCTTAAAGTAAGGCTGTTAAGAATAAAATTTAATATTTTAATTTAGAGTAATAAATATTATCTATACTGTATTTTTCCCACAATTTTGCCCATGATAATTAGTCGCAGAAGGTCGTAACGCTCATGTCTCATCACGTGACCCAGATATGCGGTCTTACGATGCTTGATATTCTGTAGCAGTTGCCGTGTTTTCCCGACGCGTTGGGAGACGTAGAAAATCATGGCTCAGGAACATCAGAGAATGGACTGGAATAGATAGTGTAGGGGAGCTCTTCCGTTTAGCTCAAAACTGTGGGGAATTTCAAAAGTTAACGGCCATCCTCCGGTAGCGGAGTGGCACTGAAAGAAGAAGAAGAATAGTGTATTTGCCCACGTACCTCCATTAACACGAATAACGCCGCAAAAAACAGTAGAGTAGACCATTCGATCCTGTGAAGAACGGGCTCTAAGTCTTCGCGGTCTGACAGCGTCAGTAGCAGCAAGGCGCCTAGCAGTGCCGTCCAGCCTAGGGACACTCGGTCTGTATGACAAAACGAGTGTTTAATGAAACAAGGTGTAAATAGTGTGTTATGTGTGATTAAAACATGTACATTATTTATATTTAATTTTACATTTAATATTGATTCTAAATTTATATTTCATTTTACATTCAATATTGATTCTAAATTTATATTTAATTTTACATTCCATATTGCATGTACTTTTTTTTGATTTTGATTTTTGTTTTTAATGTGATATCATTTGTTGTTTTTAATTTTTACATTTATATTTAATTTTGCATTCCATATTGCATGTAGGTATTCTTTTTGATTCTGATTTTTGTTTTAATTTGATGCCATTTGTTGTTTTTAATTTTATATCAGTTTTTATTTTTATTTATATACTTACTTACTTAGTATTTGTAATATTTCTGATTAATTTTCTTATAATAACTGAGTAATGTAGTTTCTGTAATATTTAATTGTTAATAATTAATTGGAAATCGAAATTACTTTTTTCCTGAATTTTTATATTTAATTCAACTTTTGATGTGTATTTTTTCTTTTTTTAAGTATTGTTTCGATTTTGTTTTTGATTTAAATTACCACTAGTTCAGAATTTTGCATAAACTTAATTATATTTTTAAAATACTTATACTTGTGATTCAGTTTTGTAGTAAACCTAAGTTTATTTCTTTATGAGAGTGCGAAGCCTTCTGACCTTAGACCATATATCACGGGACTAGCCTTTGCGAACCACCGCATACAAAAATATTCTGCCAGTTTTCATATAAGTGAAGGGGGAAACACAAAGACATAAAATTTCATTGCATTTAAAAATGTATTAATCGACAAACGCGTAATGGCTGTTGTGTGTTAATTTTTATTGTACAGTCAACTACAATGAAATGTACTAGTTTAATCATATAAAATGATGTACTGATGTACAGTGCTTTCTATAAAGCCAAAAGACCAAATGGTCATGTGTAATGGCAGAAAACAATGCTTAAGTAAGGCGCATCCTGTGGTTAGATGATCTAAGCTTCTGACACAAGCATATTACATGCTTAAAAGGAGGCTTCATTTCAATGCATTGTAAATCCAATTTTTGAGTGACAATAAATATTACATTATTATATTATATTTTATTATAAAAAAGACAGATGAATAGTACTCGTACCTTTAACCGAAGAGCGTGTTTGAAAAGACATAGGATATTAAAAGAAGCGATTTTTTTAGGCCAGAGTCGTAGCAATTGGAAAGCCCAATGCATGTGTATGTATTTAGGCAACGAGTAAACTAATCCTACAAATATATAAATGTAAAAGTTTGTGAAGATGTTTGAACGATTGTTTTTAAATCACGCTCTAAAGGCTCAACGGATTTAGCTGAAATTTGGTACAGGTATATAGAACGGACTCTAAGTTTTCTCGGTTTGTTAGCGTAAGTAGCAGCAAGGCGCCTAGCAGTGCCATCAAGCCTAGGGATGCTCAGTCTGTGTGATAAAGCGAGCGTTTTAACTATCTTTAAGTTTTTACAATAGTACATAAACCGGCCAAGTGCGTGTTGGGCTAGCGCATGAAGCGTTTCGTACGGATTTGGCTGAAAATTGGTACAGAGATAGAACGGGCTCTAAGTCTTTCCGGTCTGCTAGTGCCGGCGTTAGTCTTACACTTACACAAGGTGCTTATCAGTGCCGTCCAGTCTAAGGACACTCGGACGGTGTGACGAAACGAATGTTTTATGAAACAAGTTGTTAAATAGTGTGTTGTGACCAAAAAGGCCAGATCAAAAGTACCCTTAACCGGAGAGCATGTATAAAACACTTATGAAATTGGAAGAAGTGAAAGTGCTATGCAAGGATCGTTGCAAGTGGAAAGCCTTATCTCAATGACGCTTAGCACAATCTCAGCTTTTAATCCAAGCAAGGCCGGATACTTTTGATCCCTATATTAATAGCGGTTCCTTTGAGAGAGGGGATGAAAGACAAAATAGTTTTTTAAGTTGTAATGTGTCAACGCGTGATCCGATATTAATTATGTTCTCTACTGTAAAAAAAATTAAAACCAGGAATTTACATAATACTTCTATACTAATATTATAAAGAGGAAATATTTATTTTTTTGTTTGTTTGTTTGTTTGTAACGAATAGCCTCCGGAACTATTAGTCTGATTTGAAAAATTCTTTAGCTGTTGGGAAGCTACACTCTTTGCGATGAACATAGGCTATATTTTATTCCCGTATTCCCACGGGAACGGGAACTACGCGGGTAAAACCGCGTGACGTCCGCTAGTCATTCATAAAAGAAAACCGAAAACAAGTAGTTCAGAAACGCTATCTCGAAGATTGGATTCCTTTCCTGAACTACTTGTACGTGAATAGTTAATCATAATCATAATCATAATCATAATCATTTATTCCATGCGAAACACAGGTAAATACAAATACATTATTCAGGTTGTTATGTGAAAACGCAGATCGCTGTGTTCGGCCTCGTTGGGCGTGCAATTTTACAGTATAAATAATTTAATATTATGGAATTACAATATGGTACCTACTAGACATCGCAATACCAAATTCAAATCAATATAGATTCCAACAATTACGCAAATAAAATTTATCTTATTTTCTTATCAATTACGATACATTAAATAACAAACAAAGAACAAGAATTTAATAATAAATTTTACAATGTCATTCAGTAAAAGTCAATATTTTATCTAAGTATGTCAAAAATAAATAATACGTATACATCAATGTCAATTTCTTTTGCACTACTATTGAATTGATTCATACAATCATACATTCTTATTGTTAAATCGAACCTATAATTTATCCGTCAAATATTCCGTTATTGTATAATATGCCTTACTTAATAACAGAGCTACCAATTGCTTTTTAAATACATTCACCTCCTTAATTTCCAGAATAGAGACTGGTAATTTGTTAAATAGCTTAGGTGCCATTCCCAATAAATTTTTATTAAATATGACTTTTTTGTGCTGCCTTTGGTGAATTTTGTATTTGTGACGAGAACTATTCAATGTCTCAAATAAGTGCATGTTCGTTTTTACGAACATCGCTACTTCAAATATGTATAGGCTGGGCATTGTCAATATCCTAAATTTCAGGAAGAAGGGTTTGCAGCTGTCAGTTCTCCTGATATTCGTCATAGATCTTATGCATTTCTTTTGTGCCCGAAATACTGTCTCTGTATTTGTTGAGTTACCCCAGTAAATGACTCCATATCGTAACGTAGATGTTACATACGCATGGTAGGCGGTAAGCAGTGTAGCCTCGTTTACGACTTTTGCCAGGTTATAAAGCGCATATGAGAATTGACTGAGGCGTTTGACTATATTTTGGGTGTGGGTTGTCCACGACATGTCTCGATCTAATTCAATACCTAGAAATTTCGTTGAGTTAGCTTCCGAGATTATATTGCTACTGTAGAGAATAGTAGGTTTTATATGATTTGTTCTTTGCTCAAAATTTATTATTTTCGTTTTATCTAGGTTAACTTTTAAATTGTTTACTGTAAGCCATTTCATAAGTTGCCTTAAACAGTCATTTATTTCACTTTCCAATAATACATAGTCACTGTGACTAACCGCTACCGTGCAGTCATCAGCGAACATAACCATAGGATGTTGAATCACTCTTGGCATGTCATTTATATAGGTAATGAACAATAAGGGTCCCAGAATACTACCTTGGGGAACGCCATAGTGATTCAATTTTCCCTGAGAAGTGTATGTTCGTTCTATTTTTGTTTTAGCACAGATTTTTTTGATGACTGTAATTTGTCTTCTATTTTCTAGGTATGATTTAAGGAGATCAAGGGCATTTCCCCTTATGCCATAGCGCTCCAATTTTTCGACTAGTATTTTGCGATCTACAAAATCGAAAGCTTTGCTCATATCCATAAATAAAGCAGTTACTGGAAGCCGGTTATCAATGTTTGTTATTATATTTTCGAATAGTTTGTACATAGCCATGTTAATGTTTTTATTCTTCCTGAAACCGTATTGTTCATCAGACAATATATTATTCTGTTCAAAAAAACTGTACAGCGAGTTGTAGATAATTTTTTCAATTATTTTCGAGAATATTGGTAGTAGTGCTATAGGCCTATAGTTGGAAAGATGTTCTTTACTCCCTTTTTTGTGCAGAGGTCTTATTATAGATAATTTTAATCTGTCCGGGAACACACCAGTCTCTAGACACAGATTGATGACGTGACCCAACACAGGGGCAATAGAAATTGCTACCGATTTAATTACATTTGTAGTAATGTCATCATATCCTGAGCTATTTGTATTTTTCAATGATTTAATTATATTCGATATGTCCTGAGGTATTATAGGGGCAAAAAATATAGATTTGTGGTTAATGTCAAACTTAAAACTATAATTATTATTTGATTCAATAATGTCATTATTACTTAGTTTGTACGGAACTCTCAGTGGGCGAGTTCCATTTGCTCTCGTCCAGTTTTAAAACAATAGGGTGAAGAATTTCAATTTATTTCAGTACGGTCCCCGTAGCTCAATTGGTTGGAGAATTGCCCTGGTTTGTGCAAAGGTTGCGGGTTCAAGTCACGTCTGGGCCAAGTTTTCTTTTTTCATTTTATAATAAAAAACTAGCTGATTCCCGCAGCTTCACCCGCGTAAAATTTGTTCCCGTTTCTGCTTTCCGTATTTTCCCCTTGGGGTAGAATTTATCAGAATCCTTTCTTAGCGGATGCCGTCATAACATCTAAAATTTCAGGACGATCCGTCCAGTGGTTTGGGCTGTGCGTTGATAGATCACTATGTCAGTCAGTCAGTCACCTTTGAGTTATATATATTTAGATTATGAAAAAATATAACATCAAAATACTCACTGAATTCAGGTATGGAATGTAGAAAGAACACCAGCACTACAAACACGATGGCCACGGATGCTTTCACCAACAGGACCTTGTCTCTGATCTTGTACTGGAATAAAATATAAAACACTAGATGACGCTCGCGGCTTCGCCCGCGTGAAATTAGGTACCCGTTCTCGCTTCCCGTGGGAATATTTTCCTGGGACGAAAAGTAGCCTATGTGTTATTCCAGACTATACTATATCTCTGTACCAAATTTCAGCCCAATCCGTTCAGCCGTTAGAGCGTGATTGAGTAACAAACATCCAAACATCTTCACAAACTTTCACATTTATAATATTAGTAGGATTACCTATAATAAAAAAATTGTGGTAATTTTTATCAAACTTTACATATTTTTACAATTTTATTTGTAAAAGGTAGGTACGCTTACAGATTCTCAATAATTTTAAAATGTAATGTAATGTAATGGTATATGTATTTTCTTTTTATGTTATGTGAGGTTAAAATCTGTTTTCAAACAATCCAAAAACCTCTTGAAATATTTACCTACACAACATTTCATCCAAATCGGCCTTATAGTTTGTCACATTATGGAAGCTCATAAAAATTACGTATTATTATAGAAAATACGTACCTAAATCATAATTAAATAACGTCAGATCGATCAGGAAAATATCCTGCCACGCTCGTAAATTCAACTTTATGGTAATGCAATAAAAATATTATTGTCAATTCTAAGAACAACAATAAAATTAACCGGTAGTTCCTTCGACCAAGTAATAGTATAGACGGGCCCACGTCATACATTACGAACTCAAAAAGTTAGACTAAGCAACGACACGACATTCACACATATTCTTTTTTCGAATTTTGGGCAGTGTTTTTACACTTCGGGAACGCACAGGAAGGTATCTTGCGTAAAATGTCTTATATTGACACGTGTTTCACCTTCGGAACAATAACAGCGAGTACGACCAAGTGAGCGCACGCGCTTACTTGTAACGTCTTCAAAACTAATGTATGGATGGACTGGTCTATACTATTAATTGGTCGAAGGGCAGTTCTGTAATAGTCATAGTCAAGTTTAGCCAGTACCTATTGAAGGTTTTCGCGGACTACCTACATCGCGAAATAAGTAGTTTTGTTGGCTTACCTTAGATTTCATGTCAGCCAACATATTTTCAAAGCAGTCCTTAGGACAGGCCCTGCGTCGAGATTCCAGTACGAGAGCTTCAAGTCGAGCGCTCAGCTTCTTCACTTTCCTTTCTAAACGGTCGCGCACAACAAGTTCATCTCGAGCCAAGTGTGGCATGGAATCGGCTGCCCGTCGCCAGATTGAGATCTGGTGGCGAAGATCTGAATAGATAAAGGGGTTCTCTGTTGAATTCCACTGGCTACTTGGGCAAATAATGATTATAACAATAGCTTTGTAAGCAACTAGGCTATTAACAGCGCAAAAATCTCTGGCAGCATTCTAATAAATATGTCAAGTGCTTTTGTACATGTTTTATCAAGAGCTTTTCCACCTAATCCCGCTCTTTCGATCCCAAACAGCGAGTACTGGGCAGTGGTAACACTCTCATACAGAGGACAGAATCTTCACCTATCCCAAGCGATTCAAAAGATCGTTTCCCTGACAAATATGCTCTTTTCATAAAAAGAGCATAATTCAATAGCCTGGGATTGCAGTCTCATTATGCCTAAGTGAAAAAAAAATATTTTTGTTTGTTTAATTGCCTGCGCACGTGTTTCCCTCGTAATGCAACTGTGTGTCCTTCAAGCAGAGCGTGAAGAGGCAGCCGATAGAGAGGAAAAGAGATTGCACCTATCTATTTTCCTTGCATCGGCTAATTACGTTTATGTTTTCTGTGGTACAATCCGAACGCTTAGATCGACCGTGTCTCTCTATCGCTTGATCTGCGCTCTCGCTTACCCACTCGGCTTGGCGGAACGTGACAATGAGTCATGCTTTTTCGTGCAAGCAGCCGGCGGTTCATCGATTCCAAAGAAGTTACCTACACGTTTTAGTAAATGATGAAACAAATTGTATGAAGAGGAGTATCCTTCTTACCTTGTATTTCCCTCGGTTCATGCGTACGTAACTTATCCACGTCTCTGTAGAGTAACCTAAACTGGAAGTAAGTCTGCAGGCACACCAGTAATATGCCGATCGACATGTGCAATGTGAAGTTTGTAAAGTTGATACCCTGGAAATGGAAAAAAGCTTTAATTTAATTTTACAATTTTGTAATAATGTACATCAATCTGCCCTACATTATTCTCATTACAGACTCCATTCTAAGTTGCCTGTGAGAGATTGCCTTGTGCGATAAGGCTACTAATTGCAATACCAATAAGTTAAAATAAAGCTACTCAAATGTATTTCCTGGTGTGCAATAAAGAGTTTTTATGTTATGTTATGTTATGAAGTCGTGTTATTTTCTTCTTACAGTGTAAAATAAATCCAAACAGTTATTCAACGGATTTTATATGCAAGTATAGATGGTACAGCGATTCAAGAGGAAGGTTAAATCTACTACGATGTTTGGGTGTTTGGTACTCAATCGCTCTCTAATATCGGATCGTGCTGAAATTTGGTACAGGGATAGATTATAGTCTGAAACTAGCTGAATCTGGCAACTTCGTTTACGTCACATAAGGTGTATGAAAGGAGAGGTATTTCTTCATCAGACTCATCAAGCAGCGTGTGAAACTGCCCAGTCTGCTTAATTATAAAAGAGTTTAAAGATGTGCGAAAGTGTTCCCTTAGTCGCCTCTTACGATACCCTCTGGATAAATTGTGGTGGCGACATATTGTAGGTTCAAGCGGTAATGTTAAGAATTCATCATCATCAATACATATAATAAAATCGTAACAGGTCGCTGTCTGTACATGGAAGATAAATAAGAAAAAATATTATAGGGGGGCTTAACGAACGCAATAGAACCCAAAACAATGATTTATAGATTTTTTGTTTGTTTGTCTGTATGTCGGTATAACTGTTTGTCTGCACGTACAGTAACCGCTTAACCGATTGCAATGCGATTTTCTTTATTGTGTTGAGGTTTGCTCCACTTAACATTTAGTGTTTATTTCATGTCAATCGGTTTATAAATAAAAAAGTTACTCACCTTAAAAAATTTAACATAGACAAATGAATCTAAAAATGGGTAAATCTAAACGGACGTGTTGGCTTAATCATAAAAGACCTTAATGATTAAGGCTATTTTGTTTTAGAATAGACTTAATCTTTAAGCTCTTTTATGATTAAGTAACCAGGGCAGTTTCACACGTTGCTTGATAAGTCTGAAGAAGAAATGCCTCTTCTTTCATACACCTTATGTGACGTAAACGAAGTTGCGGGGTCAGCTAGTTTGAAATATTTTCCTTTTTTCACCGCTTCTTCCTAAGTCTTCGTTAGCTCTATAACTTAAGTAACTCTCAATACACTTACCGATTGTATAACAGCCTTATTAGATGCTATAATGACGTTGGGAGGATCTCCCACGGGAGTGGCAGTGCCTCCTATATTGCTATACAGCACCATCGACATAAGAACTGGTATTGGGTCTAAGTCCATTACTTCACATAGCCTGGTGATAAAAAAACAATGGTCAATTGTTTGTGTTTCAAAATTTCAACGAACACAGCGGTTCGTTTGTAGAATCCCTTTATCATTTTTTAATTCTAAATAACGCGTGACGGGCAGAGGTGCCCCTCATATACAGTAGAGAGAATCTTCGTCAGAATAGAATAGTACAAGGTGGCGGATTTGTAGATGTCAGTATGTTTGTTACTCTTTCACCCTGTAATTGCTGAACGGATCTAGCTGAAATTTTATTTTTTTATTTATTAGTTTATAAAAAAGAGAAAACATAATAGAGAAAACCGCATTGTACAAGTGAAATTTGGTAAGTACTGGAAAAGATTCTAGTCTGGAATATCACAGCTCCTTTTATCTTGGGAATAAGTTCCCACAGAAAGTGGTAACGGGAACCACGCCAACCTTTTTAGCTGCCAATAAAGATTTCTTACCTTATAGTGACAGGCGTCATCAGTAATACAGTGGTGACATTATCCAAAAACGTGGACAAAATTGCTGTGATTGCGCTCAAGAGCGTGATGAGAGGCCATATTTTGCCCTTTGTTACCTGCAAAGAAAAAACTGAATTGAGAATTGGAGACAGAATTTTAACACAATAAAACTATAAGACTGCCCCCTTGGTATTTGATTTGATGAAGCACCCGTGGCCCCATGGACTCAGTGTTCTGTAAACGATCACTGCAGTAAGCAACTTTCACTGTGGCCAGTATTTGGATGGGTGACCATCCATGTGACCACTTTGTTGCTTCGGAAGGCACTTTAAGCCGTTGGTCCCGGCTGCCAGTAAAATGACTGTCGTTAAGCCAAGTTGAAAGCCTTTTTAGGCGGCTTCAAAAATTTCAACAGCAGGCAGTCACAACCTGCGCCTGCCGATACCAACACGGCAATACGTCTCACCACCTATTACGTGGGACAAATTATAAAGATTTGAAATGTAGACATATAATAATATGCCTCTGCCTACCCCTTCGAGGATAAAGACGTGACCATATGTACGAGTATGTTGGTATTTGATATTGCGAAGAGAGTGAGGTGGAGAATTTACACCAGGCTCTTGGCATTGCAAACTCTACGGGGAGGAGTATAGGCATTTACTGTTCTTCAGGTGGACTCAGTGTTCTACTCGGATCCGGTGGGATCAGAAGAAAATTTCGCTACATACCGTGCGCGAAGTTGGCACGAGAAACGCAGTGGACTGGAAAGAGGTGAAGAACTGTAAGACCATGAAGAGGGAAAGAAATAGGAACCATGGTGGAGCAAGCGGTTCCACTGAAAGTTAGGATACATGATGGGCTTAACCACCTCATGCGTATATGTGCTATTCGCGCTTCAGAAGGAGGAGGTAGACGAGGAGACAAGGTTAAAGAAAACAATTTGTAGGGAGAAATGTGTGTACCCTCAAATGAGCTACTGGCCAGTAAGGGTTCATCTCCCGGGGGCCTGAGGACGGTAAGGGGGCTGCCCACCGTCCTTACAGATGCCCTAGATGACAGCGTGACGTGTGGGATTCACGCACTCCCCCCGTAAGAAGAACACCCAAAAACCCCCCCCAAAGAAGCGGACTAACACCCGAAAACCCCCCCAAAGACGCGGGATAGCACCCGAACACCCCCATAGGTGAGGCCGCAGTGGTAGCCGTAGGTCTGTTGAGTCCTGGGGTATCCTTACGAGGGCTTACCAGGGGCTTCCAACCGTAGGCTGTGGGCAGGATACGTGAGGTTTTTAGTCGGTAGAAGTCCGGCATAGCATCCTAGTATAACCAGTAGGATGGAACAAGCCATGTGGTGGAGGCGGGCTAGGCCTTTTGATCTAGTGGTTAGAGTACCAGACTCGGTGCATAATCAGAGGTCGTAGTTTCAATGCCACTCAGGACAAATCTCTTTAAGCTGTGAGCACATTTTGTTAAGGATTGCTTTACGAAGCGACACTTAGAACTCGGCCTTTTCAATTGGCCTCAGGATGACAGCTTCTGAAGAGATCTAGCGATAAGGAAGTCGCGGAAAGCTGCTGGATGCTGGCCGTGCAAGACCGGACCTCAGTAAAACAAGCAAGTAAAAGCAAAGTGTTTTAATAAATTTAGTTAGTTTTTTATTTAAACTTTTGTAGCATACAAACATGAACTTTCGACCAAAGAAAAGCCTACCTACGTTAAACAAAGTAAGAAGTTGTAAACCTGATAAAGAATGACTATTTAACACGTTAAAGTGGAGTTATTTTAATAGGTAACATTTGACAATTCGTCAAAATTCAACAACGCAACCTTGTAACAGCGGGCATAAAATAATATATTTTTTCGTTTTGTTAGAACTGCACAATTGCTTAACTGCTTAACTACTAGGTCTTCAAAAATGCTATTGAAGTATCTAAAATCATTTTTTTCTAAAGTGAATAGCTTGCGCAAGAGACGCTTCCAAAGCGAAAAAATGTGTGTCCCCGCCCCCCTCTAACTTCTAAACTAAGAGAACGATAAATCTAAAAAAAATATATGATGTACATTGCCATAAAAACTACCAACAAAAATTGGCTTGAACGAGATAGAGCTGGTAGTTTTTTTTTTAATACGTCATAAACCACAATTTTCGGTTAGAAAAATCACTACCACTGCGAACGTGTTAAAACATTAATCAAAATTACATAACGAACTATAAGAACTTTTATATTATGTTACTTGCTGCTAAGAAACCCTTCATGGGCGAGTCCAACTCGCACTTGGCCGGTTTTATATCAAAGTGTGCGTGCCCCGCTCGTAGGCACTGCGCACTCACGCATAACAACAGCCCTCAGTAGGTGTTCTCGAACTAGCTTAGGTACCTACTTCTTTCTTTTTACTATGAATATAGAATATATTATATTATAATCTGTGCTATGACCGAACGTTAAGGCGATTCTTGGAAGAAGCCTATGCCTAGGAATGGGCGTGTGTAGGTTAATATGATGACGATAGTGACTGTATTTTTACTGGCTTTTTAATATCAGCCGGAAACAGCGCCACGCATTTAGATAAGTAAGTTTGGAACTGGATATAGCGAACGCGATAATATTCCCGAATAAAATATACTTAATTCACATGTTAATTATACTTTAAACAAGAAAGCCGTGAGATCGTTCTCACCAGACTGCCCCTCTCTAACACGTTAATTGTAAAAGGGAAAGTTCATCCGATTGACGTTGTCATTTTTGTTTTATTTCAAACTTTGAACAGATGATCCACGTGACCAAGTGACGTAGTTTAATGCGACAGAGTCACAGCTACAGACAAAGTTTTGCCATAAGCCCCTCTGCACTCTATTTTATAGAGGGGCTAAAACTAGAAAAAAAAGTTTTTTGAATGAGAAACCCCCATAAATGTTATTATTTTTCTGATTTTAGTTTTTGTTCTTTCACAATGAAGTGGAAAATTTCCCTTTTGATCGAGTTACCTTAAACGCGAGATGCCAATGAAGGTGTTCTGCCTAAAAATAAGATTTGCCTAAAAAGCTGTTTGCCTTAAGTGAGAAATGCCGATGAAGATGCATGTCTGAAATGTGAAGTCGACTAAGAAGCACATTGCCTAAAGTCGTTGCCTATGAAGCAAAATATTTAAGTGGTTAAATACCTACGCAGCAAAATGCCTAAGTAGTAGGATGTTTTCAAAGTAAAATACCTAAGCGGTTAAATGCCTTATGTAATGTAATGTCTATGTCTGTAAATATTATAATTGTAGCATTGGTCACTTGAAAACTTTTCCGTCAATAATAGTGTAGGTAAGTACTATGCGGTCTAGCGGTCTATTATGAGTTGACAGCTAATATATTTTTACAGAGGGTTCGACCCCGACACCTGCCTAGTTTTCTATAGAGATTAGCAAATATGGTCCCAGTAGCCGTTCATTGGCATCTTACTTTTAAAGAAGAATTACCCCCTTTTGATCGACAAAAGGAGGTAATTCTTTTCTTCGCTGCCAATTTTGCTAAGGCTATGCAGACATTAAATTTATTATAGTACTAGCTGATGCCCGCAGCTTCGCCCGCGTAAAATTTGTTCCTGTTCCCCCTTCCAGTATTTTATCCCCTTGGGGGTAGAATTTATCAAAATCCTTTCTTAGCGGATGCCTACGTCATAACATCTACTTGCATGCCAACTTTCAGCCCGATCCGTCCAGTGGTTTGGGCTGTGCGTTGATAGATCACTATGTCAGTCAGTCAGTCACCTTTGTGTTATTTATATTTAGATTTTAGGCAATCGGCTTCCTAGTCATTTTACATTTCAGGCATGCTGCTTCATTGTCATTTCTCGTTTAGAGCAAACAGACCTCTCAGTCATCTTGTATTTCTGGCAAACTGCCTTATAGTTAAATTAAATTTAGGCAATGTGCTTCTTAGTCGACTTCACATTTCAGACATGCAGCTTCATCGGCATTTCTCACTTAAGGCAAACTGCTTTTTAGGCAAATATTATTTTTAGGCAGAACACCTTCATTGGCATCTCGCGTTTAAGGTAACTCGATCAAAAGGGGAAAATTTTAGCTCTCTAGCTATCACTAAGTTTATAAATAAATAAAATAAATATTCACGGACATCTCACACAACGCTATCTGATCCCAAAGTAAGCTAGGAATAACCTGCTTGTGTTATGGGTATCAGACCAAGGATATTAATACTAAAATACTAATATACTTTTAAATACATACATATTATACATGGAAACACCCAGACTCTTGAGACAAACATTTATGGGTCACACAAATATTTGTCTCCGGTGGGAATCGAACCCACGACCTCCAGCGTCGCAGGCGGTATCACTACCGACTGCGCCACAGAGGCAGTCAAGTTTATGAGATACAGCCTCGTGACGGACAGACAGATTGACGGCGAAGTCTCATGAATAGGGTTTCATATTTATCTTTTGGGTACGGAAACCTTTTTTTTTTGTTTTTTAACGTGAGGGAGAACCCATCATGAATGTTATGCCGGACTCCTACCGACTAAAAAACCCCACGTAACGCCCAACAGCCTATGGTTGGGAGCCCCGGGTAAGCCCTCGGAAGGATGTCCCAGGACCTATGGGTACGGAATTCTAAAAATCAGACAAGAGTAGACTGAGAGCATATTTCATCAAGGTGGTGATCCTATTGCCGTGTTGAAATAGACGCCTGTCTATTTTAACATTTCTGCGGCTATACGGCGAACGTTTTCAAGCTGTCCTTATGACCTTTTAACTTAAATTAACTACTAAAATGTTACCAAAGCATACTCTGTGAGATTTTTAACTTCCGAAATTTTACAAAGTAACGGATTATGTACTACTAGCTGACCCGCGCAAATTCGTTTGCGCCACATAAGAGAGAGTATTACTTGTTCCCGTCGCATTTACTCCCGTCGCGTTGCGTTTACTGTCGTCGTTAATATTCAATACTACGTGAGAGAGAGAGAGAGAAAGAAAGGTTTCTCGTCGCGTGTATTACCGTCGCATTATTTTTAAGAACAATATCGTCTATGAAAGAGTTATAAGGAAAAAAAATGATTGCCATTAAAATGGTTATTGTGCACCAACCCAAAGATAGACACATGCTTTCGCGTAATTTTTTTAGACTTTTTTAAGAGAAAAAAATTTGTAGTACATATTTTTTACATAACTATAAATATTTACGCAGCACACGCAACATACCTCTCAAAAGGAATAACTTTTCCCCCGTTTTTAAAACATTTACTATTACTGCTCCGCTCCTATTCGTTGTAGCGTGATGCTATATAGCCTATGACACTCCACAATAACGTAGCTTTCTATTGGTGAAAGAATTTTTAAAATCGGTTTCGTAGATCCCGAGATTACTCCTTGCAATTTAACAAATATACAAACACACAAACTTTACTTCTTTATAATATTATTAGTATAGAAGTATAGATATAGATTAGAGTAACAATCAAAAGAATTTTTAAAAAATGCGGTTGTCGGTCGCTTCCGCGGTCCACTTGCTTCGCTCACTCGCCTTTGGTTGTCAATCGTTGCTGTTTCAACATAACCTGACCATCTTTTACATTTCACAACATCTAAACAGTTTACAATCTAGTAGATTCAACTCATATACAATACGACCTTCGATTTTATCTCTGTTTGCACATTAATGCAGCAGCCAACACGTGTTCGTCAGTCGTGTGATCATCAAATTGTCCGTAAACACGAGTACAGACACACATGCTCCGATATTTATACATTATAGATACGTCTGATAGTGTCTAAACATTAGTTAGACGGACTGGACATTATTTGAAATGCAAAATAGAATCGACGTAATGAAATTTGTAGGTAGGTACTAATATTACAAAGAAATTAGATTTCCCAGAAAGTAAAATTATGTGAAATAAAAGTATAGTCGATGGGAGATAGAAAAAATTTCAGAACATTCTATTTTTTGAATATCAATGAACATGAGCTTCAGGATTTTTCAATATTCTAGCCTTAGCAGTGTGTAGTGGTGAGCAGTGGTAGAGTGTAAAGTTTGACACTTTACACTCTTAAGAGTCTACCCTTAATGGTAGAGTGTAAAGTTTGTCACTTTACACTCTTAAGGGTCTACCCTTAATGGGTGAGTAGTGGTAGAGTGTGAAGTTTGACACTGCTAAGGCTAGAATATTGAAAAATCCTGAAGCTCATGTTCATTGATATCCAAAAAATAGAATGTTCTGAATTTTTTTCTATCTCCCATGTCGGCTATACATACTTTTATTTCACACTAGTTGATACGCGCGGCTTCGCCCGCGTGAAATGGGTACCCGTTCCCGCTTCCCTTGGGAACATATTCCTGGGATGAAAAGTAGCCTATGTGTTATTCCAGACTATAAGCTATCACTGTACCAAATTTCAGCCCAATCCGTTCAACCGTTAGAGCGTGATTGAGTAACAAACATCTAAACATCCAAACATCTTCACAAACTTTCACATTTATAATATTAGTAGGATAGTTTAACTTTCTGGTGTTAAAGATTAGTAGTTTCGTACCCAAAGGGTAAAATAACGGGACTCTATTCAAAAGACTTCGCTGTCTTTTCGTCAGTCTGTCTGACTATCTGTCTGACCGTGATAGCTAGAGAGCTGAAATTTTCACAGACGATGTATTCCTGTTGACGCTATAATAAAAATACTAAAATCAGAAAAAAAATAAGTTCCAATACCATAAGCGTGTGTTTTTCGGTTTTTGGTACGGAACTCTCCCTGCTCGAGTCCAACTCGCACTTAGCCGGTTTTTTTTCATTAAACCGCGAAAAAGACGTCGCCAGCCTAATGGAAAGCCACGGCGCATCTATCGATTGGGGGCCACTCTCACAGTCCGTAACACTTCTGACAGTGGTCCTCAAGTTGGCGGCCCTGTGATGTGCCTCTTCACGCTCCGCTTGAAGAACCCAAGATTGTAAGATTTATAGTTCGAAAGTGAAATGCTTTTTTAATCATTATATCCTGCTATCTCCCATTCTCTTAATAATTTAACGCAGGGGTGTCCAACACATTACTATGGTAGGCAGAGTGGCAAGTGCGAGTAGCGAGCTTTAACGCCTATACATAATTATGGAATCGAGACACCGCCACCTAGCTGTAAACGCGGGAACTTGTCTCGATTCATACAAATCGGCAATAACGCACTCACCGTGAATGTCGACAGGTGCACGCCAAAACACGCACTTGCCACTAAGTTGTTTGAAATTCCACCGGCTATCTAGTACGAACCCCAGATACTTCATCGAGGGTTTGATGGCAATACTAACGCCCCTTACTTGTATGCTGAAGACTGTGGGCCGGCCCCAAGAAGGTCCATGAAAGCACACAAGCCAGGACTGGAGTTACGTCAAGTGCAACGAGATTTCGAAGTATGTCGCTAGCGATGTCATGAGGATAAGGTACAGTTAAGACTTTATAATTAATACAAGCGGATGTCACTCGGTTTCACCCTCGTATTTCCCGTTCCCGTGGGAATACGGTAAGAAAATATAGCCTATGTTCCCCTGGGATAGTGTGACTTTCCAACAGTGAAAGTATTTTTCAGATGGATTCATGTTTATTATATTAGAAGGTATAGATAAATATTGTAAAACCACTTACCTCAAAAGTAAAAACAGCCAAGAAATCAAACAACCCAGTCTCCGCAGTAATGGCCACAAGCAGCATCATGCTGAACAGCAGCAGAAGTGTCTCCATATCCAACCAGGAGACCAGCTCTTCGAGAGACGGTCTTTGTCCGGCTAGCGATAGTGCTGCGATAGATGTGGTGGATACTAGCACGGCTGCCATTGTTCTGTTTATTAGCTGGTGAAGAAGGAAAGGGTTCAGTTAATCATGGGTCTTTGACCAGTAATGTAGGACCTGCAGAAGACTTCGCTTCAGCTTTCTAAAGACCGTGAGTGATGGTGAAATTAGGTGAGCCTCGATAATGGACTGCCATAGGCTATTTGATTGAGTCGTGTTTCAAGGTTACTCTTTGAAGCCAAGGGTTCTTGGGTCTGCTACTTTTTTACAGTTTTTTTCTTCTCTTGTCGCGTTTGAAATATCAGAACCGCTGGTAGTCCTGATGCCTCAGAATTATGTGGTGAAAGCTCGTCCAGACACAATCGTGATGGCCACTAGTAGCATCATGCTGAACAGCAGCAGTAGTGTCTCCTTATCCCCTTTCCAGATGGATCATTGAAGGTAGCAGAGTGGGACTGGATTCATGGTGCAAGACCTTGTCTTTGTAAACTGACTATTGGAGCAATATAGCAGTTTCTCATAATTTTATCACACCGATTAACGTTGGTCGTACAGCCCTTAAGGTATGAGTGAGACCGCAAGCAGCACTGCGGTTGCGGCATTGCAGCGACAGCACCACCGGTCCCCATACATTCTATCGTATAGATTTGTATAGAATACATTCCGAACTCGGCTTCAGCGTCACGACTGCACTGAGTACTGTCGTCTTGCCGCCGCGACAGCAATGCTGCTTGCAGTCGAGTTCCGACGGTTACCTTTACATGCAAAATAAGTCACGCCTTTAACCGCCGGAGCCAGAGGCATACATGTGCCCACATTTCATCATTTTTATCATGTAGTGTATATAGGGTAGTGAGCCTTATTGCCGTCTGAAATGCACAGGCGCAAGATGTTGTTGAAAACTTTCAAGTCGCCCAAACATAAGGCCTTCCACTTGGTTTACTGTTATCATGTTTCCCGAAGCTCGAAAACTGCCATAATATGTAACAAAGTGGCCACCCGTTTGAGGACCAGCCACAGGGAAAGATGCAGTTATCGCTTAAAGACACTGAGTCAGCAGGACCACGAGTGCTTCGTATAATTGTATTCCAGTTTATTGGAACAATCGGATTGAACTCATTATCGTTAATGGCCGTGAGTTATGAACCTATTAGCACACTTATTATACCTACTTAGGTATATTTGCCGATCTTGACCGACTGTTTTCTTAGATTTATTAACCTTGAGTAGACTATCTAGATAAGATTACAATAAGTACTCTATACAAATGTCGGTTTATTTAAAACTGTATTGTATCACGAGACTGTTATGCACGTGTTTTTTTTAATGACCACCATGTAACAAGAAAGCCGTTAGATCGCTCTCAGCAGACTGCCCCTCTATAACACGTTTATTGTGAAAGTTCAATCCGATTGACGGTGTCATTTTTGTTTTATTTCAAACTTTGAACAGATGCTCCACGTGACCTAGTGTTTAGTTACGTAGTTTAATGCAACTGTGTCATAGACTACTGACAAAGTCTCGACACAAGCCCCTCTGCACTCTATTTTATAGAGAGGGGTTAAAAGTCACCCTTAAGTTTTCCCCAATAGAAAGGCTGTATATGGTGTCAAGCACTCATGCAACCTTGTCCAAACCACTCTTTCCCGCGCTTGAAGAAGACAATGTATGTTTCCTTGCAGATTGAATCCACGCATCACGAGTTCTCTCCGAGAATATTTCGTGAAGTTTCCCTGACAAAAATCTCTATAAAGAACTTCGGGCTCCAAGTCAGTCTTATGGTGCAGCATCTGATTTACTGGGGTGGGCATGTCAAGGAGATGGAAAACTCGAAACGAAATCATGTACCAAAGCATCTGCTGTCTGGCCAGAATGGTAGAGTGAAGGTCAATCACCCTCTAAAAATGACTTTGGGCCACATCCAGCTGAAGTGAACTGCGTTAGGATTATTTTTCAAAAACCTCAAATGATTTTGCATTGTATTTTCTTCTTTTCTGACGACCTAAAATAGGACGCAGATAGGGACTGGATACGGAAGGTGCAGGACCGCATAATATATAAATTATAAATAAATAATAAATATTCACGGACATCTCACACAACGCTATCTGATCCCAAAGTAAGCTAGGAATAACCTGCTTGTGTTATGGGTATCAGACCACGGATATTAATACTTACTTTTAAATACATACATATTATACATAGAAACACCCAGACTCTTGAGACAAACATTTATGGGTCACACAAATATTTGTCTCCGGTGGGAATCGAACCCACGACGTCCAGCGCCGCAGGCGGTATCACTACCGACTGCGCCACAGAGGCAGTCAAAAGTAGAAAGTATTGTGGCGCAATTGGGAGAGGCCTACGTCAGGAGTGGACTGCCATAGACTAATTTGATGATAATATTTTCTTCTAAGTTTGTTACAATTTTTATAACTGAAGTAGGTAGGTATTCTAGTTGTCGTGTTGACCTACTTTTATAGGGAAAAACCTTATAGGGGCTCATAACTAACATGCTAATCATATGTTACACAGCAGCCTACGTACATGTATTGTAAGCGCAGAGATTTACATTAACACGTAGATCCTACTACTACCTACCTATATTTATAATACTCTGCAGTATATTAGTTCGCTTGGAAGTTTTAAGGATGGGTGAAGTTCTTGTATCTTCTCGTTAATTCTGTCAGCAGCCCTGATGATAATGACTGATTATATTTTAGGGTTCAAGGGATTAAAGAGAAGGCGTATGGACTCCGATTGCAAGCCGAGTACTCTCGAAGTTTTGACTCACAACAGTGCGAGCAACGCTGCCAATTAGCGCAGTTTATAGGTTTCAAAAATCGGTGCGTAGGGCATGTCTACCTCAGATTATATATAAGTCTTTAGGTTCCGGACCTCAAAAGAAGAAACTGGACAAGTGCGAGTCGTACTCACCCACCGAGGGTTCCGATTTTTATTCAGCATCAAGGTCCATAGATCTTGATATATGGTATTAATTTCAACTCCGTACCTTTACGCGTTCACGAGATAAATGGTCTTGACAGCCGGACGGACGGACAACAAAATGATTCTATAGGTAAGGGTTTTTTTTTTACTTTTAGGTACGGAACCCTAAAAATGAAACGCTTATAAGATCACTTAGTTGTCCGTAGTATGTTTCTCCGTCAAAAATTTGTACAGAACCCTTGGTGGGCGAGTCCGTCTTCTTTGGTCTAAATTGCAGAGCAAAAACGAATACTTTTTTTATTTTAAGTTTGCTAAAATAGCTTCGTCTCAGCGTGATGGAATGCCATGGCGATTTAAAAAACACTGACAATCCACAATACTGTAGACAGTTTTTTTTCGTGTACATTCTCACACAGCATCATCTAGCCCAAATTAAACTAATATAAGCATGTGCTATGGGATCTAGACGAATGATAAACATTCTTATATATCACAATTATTATAAAATGATACAAAAGTCAAAACTGTACATTGGAAATATAAAAAAAATACTCGCTGGGTGTTCAACATAAGAAACCGAAGCCGAAAATATAGTTAGATTTTTTTTTGTCTGTTTGTCTGTTTGCTTTGCTTTGTGCGGAAGGATCTCGAAAAGTACTCAATAGATTTGATTCAAATTTTGCACAAATATTAACTATTTTAGGGGTAGGTTCTTCAAATAGGCTATGTATTATCACTCTATATATCCTAGGGGCTAAGCAGAGAGCAATCAAATATGCATTATAAAACAATTTTCACGCGTACGAAGTTGCGGGCAACAGCTAGTTTTAAATGCATTCATAGACAACACCCAAACTCCGAAACAAACATTTGTGGATCACACAAATATTTGGACCGACTCAGTAATCGAACCCGGGACTTTAGCGCTGAAGGCATTATCACTACCGAATGCGACACCGAGGCAGTCCAGGCCCCCAAGACAGTGACCTCCAAGTTAACGGACCAATGAAATGCCTCCTCACACTCCACAAGAAGAGGTTTTTCTCAAGAGGCGGACAATGCTTTTACGGGCCGTCATCCCAACCGCAAAGATAGCTAGGACGGTGTTTGAGACTCCGACCCGAAAGGGACCGTCTTACCCGCTAAACCCCGCGATGTTCCTCCTAAACCTATAGCCAGGCCGAGGGATATGTATAATGATGATTCACGTCAACCCAGCAAGGGGATTTGCCAATTCGTTTCAAGTGTCAAATACATTTGACTTTATGCACAGGGCGGCAACTCTATACGTTTTCCAGCTTGAATGCGTGCGTGTGACCAATAAGGCTAAGCAAATATTCCTTGACGACACCCGCCAAATATAATGACAGCTGTCATCAGTTGTGGCGCGGGGGGAGTTGCCTATCTGTATGTAATACTATTATATTGCGGCGCTGGAGCCGCTGGAGGTCGTGGGTTCGATTCAAACCGGAGACAAATATTTGTGTGGCCCATAAATGTTTGTCTTAAGAGTCTGGGTGTTTCTATCTATAATATGCATGTATTTAAAAGTATATAAGTATTAATAACCGTGGTCTGATACCCATAACACAAGCAGGTTATTCCTAGCTTTCTTTGGGATCAGATAGCGTTGTGTGAAATGTCCGTGAATATTTATTTATTTATATTATCTTTGCTTTTATGCGAATTGTTCTTTTAATAAGTTGACTTTATTAAGAATTTGTTACCTGAGACACAGTATGTGCCTGAGAAGTTTTCAATTGCTCGCCTCGGCCTGAAAATAAAATATCTCGATCCCAGTTTAAAAACTGGACTGCAATCAATCAATTGACAAGGCCGCTGCGTCGAGTGAGACTAGGTCACAAAGATGTTTTTAAAGTAAATTTTCTTTTAACACTAAGTAGGTTATTTATATTTAATAAGTTTCTTAGTATTCAGGTTATGCACTGCTCGTCGGACAGTTCAATAACCGAATTAATGGCCGCCTGAAATATTTAGTAATTCAAATAATCTCAAGCCGAGACTTGAAAAAAATTACTGCAATAATGTATTTTGACGAGGGATCAAAAACATTTTCCCGGGATCAAACAGGAATCTTTATGCACATTATCCCCGAAAGGGTAGGCAGGGTATACTATACACCAAAACTTCATCGGTCATTTATGGCAATATGGAAACAGATACTCTGGCAATCTGCTGTTGAAATGCTAAGGGCTTATAAGGCCTTGGAAGTCATAGATTTTCTTCTGTATAAATGCAGTTAACGGCAATAGCTTACCCCCTATTACATGGAACCAACAAAACTCCAGTTTTTTTTATAATACTAAGGTGACAGACAATCTTAAGGCCCACCTGATAGAGAGTGGCCACTGCAGTTTATGTACGTTTGAAACAGAGGTACTACACTCGCGCTTTTAGACCCCTTTTGAAGAACTCCATCTTACTAATATTATAAATGCGAAAGTTTGTGAGTGTGGATGTTTGTTACTCTTTCACGCTCAAACCGCTGAACGGATCGGGCTGAAATTTGGTACAGAGGTACATTATAGTCTGGAATAACACATAGGCTACCTTTTATCCCGGGAATAACTTCCCGCGGAAACAAATTTTACGCGGGCGAACCTGCGGGCATCAGCTAGTATTGTATATTTAGGTTCTTCAAAAGGTATCTTAGAAGGTTCTTGCAGAATTGGCAGCGCGCGTCACCTTTAATTATTATAAATCCTGGGACATCCTTCTGAGCGTAGGCAGTGGTAGGATTTGTGTTGTTTTAGTCAGTAAGAGTCCAGCATAGCATCCATGTCGGATTTTCACACGTAAAAAACATGAAATAAAGCTATTAAAACTCACCTCAAAAATGATAAGCACGTACAAAGCGCAAAGAAGTATGCAGGAGTAGATGACTCCAGTAGATATATCCAGGGGATTAATGGTATATTCCATGGTAAAAGGCGTCACAGCATTGGAAGAACTGTCTATCCTGATGGCGAAAACACTTCTTTCCATGGAATTACTGGAGATAGTCTGGTTTCTCTGGTCTGGTTTCCAGTAGATGGTCGTAGTGCGGGTTTCTCCTTGGGTGAAGTCGATTTTGTCTGGAGAGTCGAGGATTATATTGGTATGGTGGGATTCCTGTGGACAAATATTAACTAAATTATTGAGACTCGAATCAAGTCTGTCTCGGTGGCAAGTCTGTGTCGAAGGCAGTAGCATGAAAACGGCAAAAAATCACGTTTTTGTATGGATAAGGCCCTTAAATATTTTTACTGATATTGGTCTTTGTTGTTATAGCGGCAACAGAAATACAAAATCTGTGAAAATTTGAGCTCTATAGCTACCACGGTTTATAAGATACTGCCTGGCAAACAGGCCAAACGGAGTTTTAGTAATTATGATCTCGTATTTTCGCTTTGGGTACGGAACCCTAAAAAAGAAAAACAACCGCTTAGTAACTTTTGTAGCAGTCTTTAGCGGAATGACTCAAGCCCACTTAGACACTAAGTACATTCTAGAATTCTAGATGATCTGGCGCGGACATTATTCTGCGGCTTATGAGAAATTCTAACTAAATGAATAATGTGTAAGTAGGTATGTACATTGTCAATAAGGAAAATCACTTTATTTTTGCATGCATGTAAACGGTAGTAATATTACCGGCCATTTATAAAGAAGCAACTACCTAACGGGTTTGTTTTATTTTTACAAATCAGGGGGTCGACCTTAGATCGTCTAAAATACATAAAAATCGTCATATAATCTCGGAATGAAGAATGAAATGCTAGGACTGCAGCTATTGTATTTCTGAATGAGTAGGTAGGTACCTAATAATAGTATCGGTCCTGAGGTACTGACTATTGGATTTATGATACGAATTACAGACTATTAATAGATTTTCTTCTATACAGGGTTACAGGAAAAGTCGTGCTAGATCCGTTAAGGGCGTGGAGTACCCATTATTTCTGACTAATTTCACTATAAAACACCCTACCCTAAACTTAACCCTGTTCGAGATATTCGACTTTTAATATTTTTATTGAAAATTGCCGATTTTTAGTTTACAAAATTTTTTATTTTTATTTTGGGCGATTTATTTATTATTTTTGTTGCATTTTGACATGTGTAATAAGATGCTCCAAAACGTTAATCATTGAAATAGTGCATAAATTAATTGAACATGTCGTAGAAGACAAGTGAAAGTTAAGAAAATAAAAAAAATTGTAACAAGTTTATTTTTCTCTAAGGGATATGTAAAAAAATATTACGGCAGTCGTTCGGCAGATGTTTTTTAAAATATCTACATTTCATCAGCTATCTAACGACGTATAGCAATGTAGGGTTGTATTTAAATTCATTGAAAAAAACTTAGTTTCAAAAGCGACAGTGGAGAAGAAAATTAATACTTAGCCCTAAAAAGTAAAATAAAACAATAGGAAAAGATGAAATGTCATTTATTAAACAAGGTTTTTACACAACTTTTTCATACTCTACAGTTCATGTTCAACATGGCCGCCTCGGTTATGAATACATTTTCGAATCCTTCTACGGAGACCAGTCTTTACTACTCCAGTGGTCAATGTTGTCCTCATTTGATTGGCTGTGTCCACAATCCTTTCTCGTAATTCTTCCACAGACGAAACTGGATTTGGCTCGCTGTACACAAGACTTTTCATAACCCCCCACACATGAAAATCCATGGGGGTTAAGTCCGGACTTCTTGCTGGCCATGGCAACGGCCCACCTCGTCCTATCCATTTATTTAGGTAAGTTGTGTCCAGCCAGTCTCGGACACTTCTTCTGAAATGGGCAGGGCAGCCATCATGCTGGAACCACATGTCCCTGATTAAGTTTAGTGGCAGATCATCCAGCAGATCATTTAAGTCTCCTCTTAAAAAGTTTTCGTATGTTTCCCCATTTAAAGTGTCCGGAAGAAAGTAAGGTCCAATTAAATAATTGGAGATAATGCCCATCCACACATTCACGCTGAATCGACGCTGGGACCCCGTCACTCTTTTCTTATTGGGATTCTTCTTGCTGCTTTTGGGGCCCAGTAATGTGCGTTGTGATAATTTGTTATTCCATCTTTATCAAATTTGGATTCATCTGTCCACAAGATGTTTTTTTAAAAAATTTGGGTCTTCTATGTCAGCATTCAGCATAAATCTGCAGAAATCTATCTTCCTCGCCGGGTCTCCCTCTTCAACAACGTGTACCGGAGTGTAATGGTACGGGTATAGGCCAGCAGTATGCACTGTAAACCGCACTCTCCATTGCGAAAGTCCCAGATCACTCACAGTCCCATATTAGTGGAAGTAGTTGGATCCGCTCGAAAGCGTTGCACTATCTCATTGTCCTGTTCTTCGTCGCTATTAATTCGTGGTCTTCAAAAATTCGTACTTCGTCTCGAAATAGAGCCAGTTTCTCGAAGTCTTCGATAAATTCTGTCAAAAACGGCCACATCTGGCACTCGACGACCGGGGTATCGAATTATGTATTCGTTGCGAGCTTGCGCAGACACACAATCACAGTATCCGTAACAAATAAGCATATCCGCATATTCCTCAGGTGTATAGGACGTCATCTTCAACACTTCCGTATCACAAGTACAAATCAGAGTCCGGTTAACAAGCACAGTAGTCACAAATAAGAAGAAATGGTCCAGAATCACAGCCAAGTCGAGAAAAAGAGCAAAACGATATCACATCTACTATGTACGAAGCACAAAAGCAGACTAACAACCAAAACAATATCACGTGTTGTATTCCCAACCCCAACCGGTCACTATGTTCTTTCATTTTATTTTATTTATTTTATTTTATTTTATTTTATTTGGAAAACAAACAGTTTTTAGTCTAATTATAAAACTACTTACATTACTATACACCATTAACATGTTTTCACATTTAGATAACAAGTACTTGATGATTTTATATGAAAGTAAAAACAAAAACACACTTATGGAAAAAAGTAGAAACCCAGGCCTATTGAACAACTAGAGAACCACATTCAAACCAGCGATTACTAACAATACGTCTGTAATTAATTGATTTAGTAGAGAATAGATCCAATTCGGGATGTTCCGACAACTCATTCACACTTGCATAAATTGTCACTTGTCTCGCTCGCACGGTGCGTCTTAACTTGAAGGACAATAGGCGCGGGACCATTAGAACTGCTACCTGAAGCGTCCCAACTACTTTTTTTTCTACGAATTGTAATACAAACCCTTTTTTTTTCTAAGCGTGTGATAAATCCTACATGGATGCTATGTCGGACTCCTACCGACTAAAAAACACACGCGTGACACTAAAACCGCCAAATCCAGTTTCGTCTATGGAAGAATTAAGAGAAAGGATTGTGGACGCAGCCAATCAAATGAGGACAACATTGACCACTGGAGTAGTAAAGACTGGTCTCCGTAGAAGGATTCGAAAATGTATTCATAACCGAGGCGGCCATGTTGAACATGAACTGTAGAGTATGAAAAAGTTGTGTGAAAACCTTGTTTAATAAATGACATTTCATCTTTTCCTATTGTTTTATTTTACTTTTTAGGGCTAAGTATTAATTTTCTTCTCCACTGTCGCTTTTGAAACTAAGTTTTTTTCAATGAATTTAAATACAACCCTACATTGCTATACGTCGTTAGATAGCTGATGAAATGTAGATATTTTAAAAAAACATCTGCCGAACGACTGCCGTAATATGTTTTTTTACATATCCCTTAGAGAAAAATAAACTTGTTACAATTTTTTTTATTTTCTTAACTTTCACTTGTCTTCTACGACATGTTCAATTAATTTATGCACTATTTCAATGATTAACGTTTTGGAGCATCTTATTACACATGTCAAAATGCAACAAAAATAATAAATAAGGCGCCCAAAATAAAAATAAAAAATTTTGTAACCTAAAAATCGGCAATTTTCAATAAAAATATTAAAAGTCGAATATCTCGAACAGGGTTAAGTTTAGGGTAGGGTGTTTCATAGTGAAATTAGTCAGAAATACTGGGTACTCCACGCCCTTAACGGATCTAGCACGACTTTTCCTGTAACCCTGTATAAATGACCGGTTTTATTGTTCTTGTTTACTACAAAATCGGCCAAGTGCGAGTTCAACTCGCCCACAGAGAGCTCCGTACAAAAAAAGGCAAAAAAATTCACATTATTTAAAATCTTTGTAGACATTCTCACACATCGTAATTATTATAGCCCAAATTAAGTTACTATAAGCTTGTGCTATGGGATCTAGATAACTGATAAATATACACAATAATAATATATTTCTAAATACATACATTATTACAGATTAGTTACACCCAGACACAGAACCAATCAATATGCTCATCACACAAAGAGATTTGTCCTGGGTGGGAATCGAACTCACGACCTCCGAAGCCGTAGTCAGGCACACTAACCACTGGACCACGAGGCGAATTACGTTTTTTGTATTGTATCCCCTTAATTTATTTTCATTTTCTAGTATTTGTTGATAAAGCAGCAACCGGCATACATTTTTTTATACCACTAAGGTGGCAGACAACCATACGGCCCACCATATGTACCGGTGGTCACCGTTGCCTCTGGACGTTTGCAACACCAGAGGTGCTACACTCGCCCTGCCGACCCTGTAAAAACCTTCTTACACATCTTTTAAAGAAACCCATACTGGGTGTTATAAGATTAACGTGTGTAGGTATCTTGTACACTACCCGTTCGCTCTAAGTTTGGCGTAGAGGCGTAGTAGGCGAGGCGGCCGGCAAATTTAGATCGAACGGGCTTTATGTGTGAATCTGTGGCATCGTAGCGGCCCAAGGTATGGATCTTATTATCGTGGTTGTTTAATTTCCAAATTAACACTTGTACGTAGGTAAAATCATTAAGACATTTTCCAACTCACCTGGATATAATACACATCCTCCGGCTTAATGTTTTCCGTCTTGTTACTCGTCAAAGTCCATTTTTCAATCCAGATCCGCATTGCAGTCGCGTTTAATTTCTCTGTCGCGTTCATTCTACTTTCATTCTGTTCTGATAGAAAGGGGCCTCTTAGCTTTATGTGTAGAGATGTCAGATCTTGATGTGATGGGAAGACATAGCCTAAAAGAAATAAATAAATATATTGTAAAGTCTGGCTGTGAGTTTTATTGCCAGGTTTATCCTTACTGGCTCTACGAGAATCTGGCAGTAAATATAAACGTAGAAGCAACAAAGTTGACGCTCATAGGTGGTACTTTGTGACCTACATGAAGCTAAAGATACTTTCATTTTCACATAGATACATTTATTTCTGAAAAAAATGGGCATAGAGAGAGATATTAGACCTCACATTTGTATTTTATCACTGGATGCTATTGGCGCAGGTCTGTGTGTTGTGGTATATGGAGAGGCCTACGTCCAGCTGCAGCAGTGGACTGCTATAGGCTGATTTTGTCCTCAACCTCAAAAAGTTAAGGAACTGTTTGAATATAGAAAAATAATCATTTAAAATTATTGTATTAAGAATTCTAGCAGGGCAATGTAACATAACCACTTACCACTTAGTTATTATATTATTATATATTTAAGTAGATTAGATATATATTAGGTATTAATAAGTACTAAATTTGAGTTACTTTATAAGAATTAAGAGCGAATCGCCTACAAACTGCTAAAGCCGTTTGGCGAGTTGTATTAAATTTGTAACTTGATAAATAAAAAATATAAAAAATCTACCAACATACATTTCAATCAAATCAGCCTATGGCAGTTCATTCCAGGACGTAGGCCTCTCTCTAATTACGTCACAACACACGGTCCTGCGCCTTCCTCATCCAGTTCCTGCCTGCGACCTTTTCTACGTCGTCGGTACATCTGGCGGGTGGACGTTCTACTTTAAGTTTGCCAAGTCACGGGCTCCACTCCATACATACATTTGCGGACCCGAGATTCAAACTTGAATCCTCAGTAACGTAAGCTTAGTTTGTGCTAGAGGGCGATCATCATCCACCAAACATTTCCCCAAAGCGTGAAGTGACTGCCGTCCGACATCCATAACCAACTGGCAATGTCGAAGTTCTGTATAGTAAGACTAGTGTATTCAGGTTGTTCACTTGGGGCTGGCTAAAGGGCGATGAGCAAAAAAATATCATTGACTGTCGAGGCAGCGTTGGTAAGCTTCAGTGAAAAGCCCAATTTAGACTCCAAAATGCACGCTTAGATGTGAGAGAGATACCTGGTATACTCGTACAATACATTCTTGTCATCTCTACATCGAATCCGAACATAAATATCAAAAGTGATTCTATCCGTCTGTAACGATTACCAACTTTTCAACCGATTCTAATGAAATTCGGTACACCGACACAATCAAGTTTGTAAAAGGACATAAGGCTACTTGTACTACCGGGTTCAAATTCGTTTAGGCAATGATATTGGAAATAATGGTTCTTTAAAAGTCGCAGTTGCCAATATCTGCAACGATCTCCTTACAGGCTAGGTACTTACTCTTAACCTCCCCTGGAGCCACTGACGAGTACCTGGTGATATCCTCCTTCTCATTGTACATGAGGAACACCACAGTGAAGAACAGCCATACGCCGACCAGTAGCGTGATTTTGATCAGATGTTGGGCTCGTACTACCTGTTGGAGAAATGAAGCGATTTGAATAAGTATCCTACTATCCGCTAATATAAATAGTAGTGAAAAATATGCTCCCAAGGGAAGCGGGAACGGGAATGAAATTTATTCCTTATACTAGCTGAACCTCGCAACTTCGTTTACGTCATTTATGGTATGCATGCGAAAGGAGAGGTACTTCTACATCAGAATCATCGAGCAGCGTGTGAAACGGCCCTGTTTGCTTAATCATAAAAGAGCTTAATGATTAACGCTATTGTAAAATAATTCAGTCCGCGCCAAAGGCGGGGACTGAATTGTTTTAGAATAGACTTAATCTTATTTAAGATTAACCCAACACGCCCGTTTAGAGTTACCCTCACATTCAAAGGAACCCTTGAATTCTAGGTTTTGCGAAAGTTGAGATGTCTCTAATTCCTGAACTACAAAACCCTCAACATTGAAACTTGTGTGAAACAATTCTTAGTGTACTTCATTTATAGCACTGAAATTTTTTTTAGAATCGAACCACGCATTCAGAAGTTACAACGAAAAAGCCGTTTTGTCTTTCATCCCCTCTCCCAAGGGAACCGCGCAAAATATCAGGATCAAAAGTATCCTAGAACCTTCCTCGAATTATAAGCTCTGATTGTTCCATGTTTCATTGAAATCGATTCAGTAGTTTCGGCGTGATACTTATTCGGGATACAGACAGACAGACAGACAGACAGACAGACAGACATGAAAAGTTTAAATTACATTTTCGGCTTCAATATCGATTAGAGAATGCCCTCCAAATAAAATTTTCAAAATATCTTCCATGTACAGACTCGCGACCCTCAACAGTTTTATTATAAGTTTAAATTCTATTTTTCTATATTTCCTTCTATTCTATTTAGAATTTATGCAGGTTATTCCGACTTTAGTTTAGGATCTGATGGCGTTGTGTGCAAATTTCCGTAAGTTTATTTATTTATTATTTATCTCAGAACCAACCAGAATGGAAAGATCTCGTACTTATCCCAGTGATCGTTTACAGAAAACTATGAATTAGATATCCAATGGCAGTGGATTCCATAGTATTGTTATTCGTATTGCTTAAACTCTATATGATTTGTCTAAGGATATTGTGGAATGTGACGTCATGTTTAGTTTAAAATTTTCTGACAATCTTAAGCAATAGGTACAATGACATTGCAATTTAGAGGTTACCGCTTGATTTCATAACTAAACGTGATAAATATTCGATTAAAAAGGAGGTGTGAAACCCAAAACAGTACCTACCTACATACTTGTGTTTGTAATAAGCGTTATATCGCTAACTACTTTTGACCATACTAAGTTCTATAATAATGAGATGTAGGTACTTCCAAAATAAAAATATATTCTAATACTCCAAAATGTCGTTTTATATAATGTACTTTAATGAATTTCAAATTGTTTTTATACGGTAGCGACAGAGCTCTCAACTTAGGTTTTATACAGAACTCGTATTTAAAGAATGTATTAGATTATTCTTTATTTACAAGTAACAATAAAATACATTGAACAATTAAATTAAAAATATTTACAGAAAAAGGAGGGGGGGGGGGGGGGAGGCGGAGTCAAAACAATGTGCAAGACTGTCGCAACCCTCGTCTAGGTGTCAAAGAATTCCTCCCCATCGCAATCGACTGGTAATGTTCCCATAAGACTGGCCGCATTGCCACGTTGGATGGCAATGCTTATTCTCTGAGCGAGAAAGAGGCCAGCCTTATGGTCACGAGAAGCATCGACCAAACGCTTTGCTATATCTTTATATAACACACGCGCACTTGGGCCCCACGCGCCCAGTGTCTCGACTCCAAACGGCTCAAATATATAATTTGCAACTAAATTATTATATTTGCGCCGCTTGAGAGTCTCGGCAGATGCAGCAGCAGCACAAGCGCAGCCTGCCGTGTTAGGAAGATGAGAAGGCGCAAGGGTGTCGGCACAAGTTGCGTCCCACACCAAAGGTCTTCCCATCTTCCATGGTACTAATGACATTCCATCCGGTCTCTTGCCATCGTCGCGCGCCAAACCATTTGGTTCAAGAACAGCTGGAACGCCGGCGGTGGCAAGAGCGCGGCGGAGAATGTCATTAAGGTGTGCATGACGTGACATACGACCTGCGCTTCTGCTGCACGAAAGCCCGTGGTGCCCAAGGGTGTCGACTGCTTCTCCACAGTGACATCGATGAGGAGAGACGCAAGGAGCACCCAAACGAAGGCAGGCGGCAATTCTGAAAGTAGTGTCGTCCAACATAGTACCTATATTGGGCGACGGAAGAGCCTGAAGCCAGACACCTGATTCCCACTCTCCCACAGCCAATAGGCGAGCGCGCTCTGCAACGTTTGAGCATGTGTTCAGCAAAAGAGTTCTGACTCTGTTGCAGAGCGGCCTATCCCACTGTCTCTGGGAGCATGGGTAGGTTGGCAAAACAGTATCTGGGCAACTCATTTTCCAAGCATTAATGGCTTCAATCTTACCTGGCACCTCAGAATTAACCAGTGTAGGTAACAAGATTTTCCTGGTCAATTCTTCAGTGCCATGGATTGAAGACAAAAATGCTGGTAAACTTACATCCGAAATTTTGCGAACGCCGAGGCCACCCAAGCGTATTGGTAAAGACGCTTGAAGCCACGCTCGGTCATTCAAATCTGCGTTTAAAATTTTACAAAGTGTGTTTTGTATAATTTTGTCCATTTTCTCCAAAAGTGCCGAATGTTTAAATAATTGAGTTGAACGAAGGGTATGTGTTAATTTTGGGACGAAAAGACAGTACCGAAGAATTGTGTAAGCTGAATGAATATTAATTTGAAGCAGTCGGTTTGAAACTGCACAAAAATTTTGAATTTTCTCTTCAATAAAAGAATCATAGGCATCTTCAAGAACGGGTGAACCTAGAAGTAGGAGAGAACTTTTTTGTAAAAGTTTTAAATTTGGAGCCAGAACGTTAAATTTAGAAAAAGTCGAAACTATATCAATATTATCATGTATTAAAATTTCACATTTTGAAGGATTTAGATCTAAACCAATATTTTGGAACTCGTTTTTTATAAAAGCTAAATCGCTCAGAACAGTGTCTACGTTCCCTCCTAAGGTGCCGTCATCCAGATACCAAATATTTAATTTAGAATTTAGCTGTCTAATTATGGGTTGTATGGATAAACTGAAAATGAGTGGCCCAAGAGGGTCACCTTGTTGACATCCAACTGCAGAGTCTAATATGTTATCTTTGTACAATAATTTTGATGGGTGTCTGTAGCACTGCCAAAGAAAATTAAATATTTTGGGGGTTTCTAATTTGGCCTGCGTCAACAAGGTGTCCCTGTTTACTGAATTGAAGGCATTCTTTAGGTCAACCTTAAGGACGACCTCTCCCTCACCGCAGCCAAGGTAAGTCGACAGGGCATGTATGGCAGCCTCACAACCCCCTTTAGACCCGAAGCCGAGCTGCAGGGGTTGGAATTCGCTGGCCATTTGTTCCTTGTAAAAATGGCAGCAAATTTTGGCTACCATACGCCTAAAAGTACAACCAACGGCAATGGGACGAATGCCACCATCTTTCTTCCGCAAGGCGCAAAGATTGGCCCCATACAGAATGTCGATGATGCCTTCGTCCACATTGCCGGACAACATGAGATTTACCAAACCTGTTAGCTCCTTCAAAAGTGCCTCGCCAGGCTCCCCAGCAGCTGGGCTCAGGAGATCCTTTAGATGCTGAGGAGTCAAACCATCGAGGCCACCTGCAGAACCATTTCTGAAGGAGCCAACAGTTGTCAAGACTTCCTTGGCTGTAACATGTAAAAATTCGGTGTCTAAATTTGGAGGATCGGGGAAGGACAAGTCCTCCTTTGGCGCAGGGTGCTTGCTCTTCAGATCTGCGATAGTTTCTGGAGAGCAAGGCGCCACCACGTCGCTACTAAATAATAATCTGGACGCGCCTCTTATATCACCTTCTCTTAATTTTGATTCTACATAGTGAAAAAGTGAATTTTTACAGAAATCTGTGAATTTTGGGTCAAAAATATGAGTCGAATTACAATTATCTCTAATTTGTGAAGTTAAACTTTTTTTAATAGCCTGATCTTTTGAAATATGTAGAATCCTATAAGAGAAAGTGAGCAACTGTTCCCAAGCATGGATTGAGTTTTCCCGAACTACAAGACCTATACAGTGGGCCAGATTTTGAGCCACTGCAAGTCTTGCACCACGGGGAATCCTTTTTAACACTGGAATTGAATTTTTGAATTTTGATATTGTCTGCCAAAAAGGAGTTTGTGAAGTTGAAAGGGATATTGTAGGTGATAACTGACTTGAAGGAACATTTTGGGACTTATGCACTTTCCCAAAATGTACCTTCAAACCACGTTCTCCCTTAAAATAACGAGCTTGGGAACAATTGGGGCAACGAACCAGGTTATACTGCGACGTGGAAGGTTGACGGGCTACATTCAAAACACCATCACTACAGTCTTGCAACATAAAGAAATAAAAATGAGAAACTTACCCAGAATTTAAATTACACCTAATATGTACATGATTTTAAAGAAAATATTTACACCAAATATAAAAAGACTGTTTATATACACATGACACGTATTGTCAAAGAGACAGACTTGCGTTGCCTTGGTGCCGGAGGAGCTAGGGCGTCGCTCGGCGTCGCCGCGTTGCTGCACACAGTAAACTCCGACCAACGTCGTCGTTCAAGAAAAAGAATGACCTATGTACTTCTTTCACCAGTTTGATATAATATTAGGTAATGATAATAAATTGTTGTGATAATTTCAGTTGGTGCAGGTAAAACAAATCTGGATATTGCTGTTTTGATGTATCTGAATTTTTCATAAAATCATGGATAGTATAGGTACTTTGAATTTGCCGTATTTCATAATATGTAAAGAGATATTTATTTGGTCTTAAATATAAAATATTACAATAAAATTTTCAATGAAATTTTCATGTTGACCATTTAAAGAATTCGAAATCATTGTCCTTAGTGTTGTGGAAGAAACTTGCACCTGCAACACAGTTCTTACTAGCACAGGTGTGTGGGAATCCCTTATTGTGATAAACCTAGTTTATGTTTGTCTGTATAGAATATTATCTATATATATAAAAATCAATGCCACTTTTCGTTGTAATTTTATAACTTGAGATCGGGCTCACCTATCCAAACCATATGTTTAGGCTTTGTTCGGACTATTTAGTAGATGGTTTAATTGTGAAGTTTGCATAAAATCGGTCGAGAGGTTCTTGATTTATCACGCAAACGAAGTTGTGCGGGTCAGCTAGTTAGTTATAAGAAATCACGTGACTTCTATATTAATTATTGTAATAATGGGCTTTGTTCCAAAAAAGCAGCAATATCATGAAGGAAAACGTCTCGTTAGTTCATAAGAAATGGTGTCATTGACAAGGAAAACAACAGGTAAAAACTAAATAAAAATAATTCAAGAATAAATAAATTAAAAGCCAGTGCAGCAGCGGAAGCGGCTGAAAATATTAAAATTAATAAATATAAGGGTCTCGACTCATCGTATCGTTTTTGTCAGTTGACAGGTGCAGGTTGAGACTGCCTGCTGTTGAAATTTTGTTTAAGCCGCCTAAAAAGGCCTTTAACTTGTCGTAACGACTACCATTTTACTGGCAACCGGGACCAACGGCTTGACGTGCCTTCCGAAGCGCGGAAACGCTCAAATAAATGTCACAAAGTGGTCACATAGATGATCACCCATCCAAGAATAGTGATAGTGAAAGTTGCTTACTACAGTGATCGTTTACAGAACACAGAGTCCGCGGGGCCACGAGCGCTTCACATTTACACAGAGAGAGATAAAGTAGGTATTTGCTCTTAGGAAGATTGTGGTGGGAAGGATATTGGTGCTCGAATGGAAAAAAAGTAGTACGAAACGGAATTCTAACTGACAAAATCTAATTGTATACCTACTATTATTATAAAGAGGAAAAATTTGATTGTTTGTTTGCAAAAAATATACTCCAAAACTGCAAAACCGATTTCATCTTTTACCGTTGGAAAGTTACACTATTACGGATATCTTAGGCAATTTTTATCCACGTATTCCCATGGGAACGGGAACTAAGCGGGTGAAATCGCGTAACTTCCGCTGTAGGTAGATACTTTATAAATATGGAAACCATCCAAACAAAAAAATTGTGCCATCCCGGGATTCAAACCTGCATGCATCAGTGACGCAGTCATTATTTTATTAACACACTAGCGGACGTTACGCGGTTTTTCCCGCATAGTTCCCGTTCCCGTGGTAATGTGAGAATAATATATAGCCTATGTTCACCGCAAAGAGTGTAGCTTCCCAACAGTGAAAGAATGTTTCAAATCGGTCCAGTAGTTTCGAAGCCTATTCGATGTAAACAAACAATCAAATCTTTCCTCGTAATATTAGAATATTAGTATAGAAGTATAGACTACTATAGATAGTATAGAGTTATAGACAAAACACATTGTGTTTTTGACAACATAATTAGAATAAAAAGTATATAAGGTGACGTCATAAAAAGTCCCCACACCGCCATCTTTAATATAAACTTTCTTAACAAGTTTGAGTTACATAACTTGGATGGCTACTTACGTAAAATCTTTTATTGTGCAAATTCAAACCAGTATTATTCAGAGGCATCACGTAACATTTGTTACATTCCTAGTCACGTATAAGTATGCAAATCAAAAAACTGCATCCATTTAAGTGGAATAGTTAAATAAATTAATAAATAATGGTGGATTTTCACACACAATGTCATCTAGCCCAATGGAAATTAAGCTAATATAAGCTTGTGCTATGGGAACTAGATAACTAGATAACTGATAGACATACTTATTTATTTCTAAATAGATCTTACTTAATATTATAAATGCTAAAGTTTGTGAGTGAGGATGTTTGTTACTCTTTTACGCTCAAACGACTGAACGGATCGGACTCCAATTTGGTACAGAAATACATTATAGCCTGGAATAACACATAGGCTACATTTTATCCCGGGAATAAGTTCCCACGGGAAGCGGGAACGGGAAAAAACTTTACACGGGCGAAGCAGCGGGCATCAGCTAGTACATTATATTATTATACATACAAAACCTCCAAACTCCAAAACAAACATTTGTGGATCTGATGGACACAGGAATCGAACCCGCGACCTCAGCGCGGCAGGCGGTTTCATTACCGAATGCGCCACCGAGACAGTCAAGGATCTCTAAAACTAAAAGCCTGGATAACACGAAGCGAGTGGACAAGCTAGTTGGTGAACTTAAATGCTAGCGATTGATTTACAATGGGTTAGTAAAAAGCAGATTATAAAAACCGGCCAAGTGCGAGTTGGACTCGACCATGAAGGGTTCCGTAGCAGCAAGTCACATAATATAAAAGTTCTTGTAGTTCGTTGTAACTTTGATTGATGTTTTAAACACGTTCGCAGTATAGTGATTTTTCTAGGCGAAAATTGCCGTTTATGACGTATTAAAAAAAACTACTAACTCTATCTCGTTCAAATCAATTTTCGTTTGTAGTTTTTATGGCAATGTACATCATATATTATTTTTAGATTTATCATTCTCTTAGTTTAGAAGTTGGGGGGGGGGGGGCACATTTTTCCACTTTGAAAGACAAAATTTACAGATTTTTTCTAATTTTATAATACAATCCTAATGCGGTTTACAGAATACATCTACTTACCAAGTTTCAATAGCATAGGCCATAAAGTTTCGGAGAAAAGTGGCTGTGACATACGGACGGACAGACAGACACACATGACGAATCTATAAGGGTTCCGTTTTTGCCATTCGGCTACGAAACCCTAAAAAGCTCGTTGACACGGCAGTGCTTTTACAAGGTGCTCGTGAACTCGCTGGCTTGTAGCAAGTAAACTCGCTCCCTGTCATAGAGGCTTGGGTTGGCTTTTAAAATAAACTTTTATAGTTCAAATGACTATTTATTGAGGAAGATATAGGTTTTATAACATCACGCTATGAGAAACAGGAGCGGAGCTATAATAAATACTGTATAAGAAACGGCCAAAATATTTTTTTCTAAGTTGTAAAAAATTACGACATTGTTCCTCTTAAAAACGTGTAAATGAAGTTTGTGATAGCGTATAAGGTTGGCTTATAATAATAATTTAAGTGCAAACCAAATTTGTGAGAAGGTATACAGAATAGGTAGGTAGGTATATTATGTTGTATGTGCTTATTATCTACTCTACGAAAGTAAAATTAATGCAGTGGAAATGAGAAGTTTGCGAAGTATAGCAGGAGTGAAATTGATGGACAAAGAAAGGAATAGCGTGATTAGAAAACAATGGGGTATAACTGAAGATGTAGTGACAAAGATAGAAATAGTGATGCTTAGATGGTTTGCACATGTTGAGAGGATGAATGAAAATAGACTGACTAAACAGATCTATAAGGCAAAATGAATGGGCAAGCTGGAAGGGGTCACCCTCGGCGTACGCATGGTAACCAAATTGATGACCTGTTGGAAAAAGGCCAGGTCAAGAGTACCCTTAACCGGCGAGCGTGTATGAAAGCACTTATGAAAGTAGAAGAAGCAAAAGTGGTATGCCAGGATCGTAGCAAGTGGAAAGCCATAGTCTCTGCATACCCCGATGGGAAACAGGTGTGACGATATGTATGTATGTATATCTACTCAGCTCTGCTTATACGGAAAACTTCATTGCACGGGCGTAGTTACTGCGAGTGACCCCCGGACCCCCCGGTCGTAGACTATTGCAAGGTATTGTGTGGTCAGTAGGACTCCGGTATAGCATCCATTTAGGATTTCCACACGATATAATAGGTCCAATACATAGGTATCTAATCGGATCATCAAATGTAGACTCGTGTCTTATCTCAACTTTAAAAGAGTAATTAATAACAGGCAATTCGGTTATCAAATAGGGGTTGGTACTGCGGATGCCATAAATACGTTAGTAAATGACATTATTGCAAAAATGTATAAAAAAATGAAAGTAGCAGGACTGTTCATTGACCTAAGCTCTGCTTTTGATGCGATTGATCATGTACTGCTTCTAGAAAAGCTCGACTACTATAGTATAAGGGGAAATTCGTTGCAACTAATACATTCTTACCTACAAAGCAGAAGAATGTATGTTGAATTAAAAAATATCGATGACGAAAGCAATGAAATAGTTAGTACGTCCAAAATAAAAAGCATAAATCGGGGTGTACCTCAGGGATCTATATTGGGGCCAATATTATTTATCGTATTTACTAATGATTTAATAAATTTCGTAGAAAGTAAATAACCAGATGCAAAAATTACTGTTTATGCAGATGATACTAATGTTGTTGTGGGAGCTGACAACCTAGATAATCTGACTTCATACATAAAAAATATTTTAATAATTTTGGACGAATGGTTTACAGCTAACAATTTAATAATTAATAGGAATAAAACAAGTATTTTATTATTCAAGTCGACTTCTCGAAACAATGACGTAATAGATATTATATTTGACAATAACAAAATCGAGACAGTAAGCAGTACAAAGTTTCTAGGAGTTAATATAGATTCTCAATTGAATTGGAAAGACGAACTAGAATCACTGAATTCATCAATTTCTTCTGCATGCTATGCGTTAAGGAGTCTTAGAGATGAAATTAGTTGCAAACAACTGAGAGCTGTTTACTTTGCACTGGTTGAGTCTAAGATAAGATATAGTATAATGTGTTGGGGCAATAGTTATGATTATAATATACAAAAAGCGTTTATCCTTCAAAAACGGGCTATTAGAACTATTGTACGAATTCCGCAGTCAGAGTCCTGCAAGGACCATTTTAAGAATTTAGGCATATGGACAATTCCCAGTCTGTATATCTTCACATTGTTAAGTTTCTTTGCAAAGTACATACAAGAATATGAAACACCAGATGAAAGGGAAATTAGCGAAAGAACACGACGAAAGGTTGATGAATAAGATAGCACCTAAACTGGACATAGTGAAACATTGCGCCAGATATCAAAGTGTAGAACTATTTAGCAGATTACCAGAGTATCTAAAGAACATAGTATATAGCAGATACAAGTTTAAAGCGCAATTGAAAGCCTTCTTGTTGGACAAATGTCTATACTCTATAGATGATCTTAAGGCGGAGGTTTTAGCCTGTAAAAGTCAAGATAAATTGTTTAAACGTAGTTAATTTAAATTTATAATGGAATTGAAATTTTGACATTGGCATTTAGATTTAATTTAAAAATATAATTCGATTTTGTATTGTGAATCGACTTTTGTTGACATAATTTTGGTAATTTTGCAATTATAGTTAAGGTTTATTTATTTCTTTGTTTGACATCTCATCTTCTTTAAATTCTATATTTTAATTTTCTGACATTTATTGTAATTGCTTGCTGTATAATTTTTATGTGCATGTAAATTGTCAATTTCAAACACAATTTGTGAATTGTTAATGAAAAATAAATAAAATGAAATATATCGATTAGGGGTTCGTAGGTAGGTATGCTTTTTCTACCTGAGGCATCAATAGGTACCGCCATATGATTTAAGTCATTGTAAGTTTCGTCCAGCACCAAATAGACAACCAAAGTTCACAAAAATATATACAAAAATTTATATAACTTACCTTTGTAATTTCTTTGGATATAGGTTCTTCTTCGAGGCTGTAACAAAGAAAACCATATAAAAATTGTGTGTATTGCTCAAATTTATATTAAACTAGATGATGCTCGCGGCTTCGCCCGCGTGAAATTCGGTACCCGATCCCGCTTCCCGTGGGAACAAACTCCCTGGATGAAAAGTAGCCTATGTGTTATTCTAGACTATAAGCTATCTATGTACGAAGTTTCAGCCCAATCTGTTTAGCCGTTAGAGCCTGATTGAGTAACAAACATCCAAACATCTAAACATCCAAACATCTTCACAAACTTTCACATTTATAATATTAGTAGGATAGTAGGATTAGTAGGATTAGTAGGATTAGTAGGAAGTAGGATACACGGGACAAATCTGTAGCACCCTGTTTTTTTACGTATAGAAAATAAAAAAACCACACGTTCCCTGCCTATGGTTGGCAGCCCCGGGTCACAGTGTGTAGCACTATGTCTGTAGTACCCATTTTACACTACATACCCATATTTACTTTCTTGGGAAATGACATTATGATACATAGGTACTACTTATTCTAAATTCTACTAATGTTATAATCCTACTAATGTTATAATCCTACCTAGTACTAAAAATGTAAAAGTTTGTTACTCAATCACGCTCTATTGACTGAATAGATAGATCTAAAATTTGATACAGGCGTAGAATATAGTCTGGAATATTTTGGCTTGTGTTTAAACGCCGCCTAAAAATGGGCATATTTTACTACGAATAAAATTCGAAACGTTTACCAAAATAGATAAATGGTCACCAAATTGGATAAATGGTCACCAAATTACGTTACCTAAAAATGAAGCAAAAAAACGAACTGTCGACCGTTGTCGACTGTTTAAACTGTCAAATTATTATTCGGTAAGCTTGAAATTACCTACTAAGCATAAATAATACCAACAAGTTCTGGCGCTCGGCAGCCGTTGCCGCGGCACGCTCGCCTTCGCGCGTTAGTGGTCACAGTTCCAACCTAACCTAACCTTGATGCAAATTAGAACTGGAGTTTTTGGTGTCAATTAATTAATCCATTTTGGTGACCATTAATCCATTTTGGTGTACACTTAAAATGTTTCCGAATATTTTCATGAGAAGCGGGAGCTGGAAAATAATTCCACTGTCCTGTAGCTTATACAGATCAGGTACTACAGAATAATTTGGATTCCTACAGTGTGTGAGTCCCTGTTAACGCCCAGCCGAAGTTCTTACACATAGAAGCTTGAAATTTTGTTGTAAGCTACACCTTTTTTTACGTGAGGGAAAATCCTTCATAGATGCAATGCCGGACTCCTACCAACTAAAAACTTCACGTAACGCCCAACAGCCTACGGTTGGGAGGCCCGGGTAAGCCCTCGGAAGGATATCCCAGGACTCCCAATAGACCTACAGCTACCAGGGCGAGATTTTTGGGTGTGATCCCGCTTCCTAGGAGGGGGGGGGGGGGGGTGAATCCCTCACACCACGCTACCGTCATGGGCCTGGTGTAAGCTTCTCTTATAATAATATATAACCAACATGAAAAGTACTTTTTGGATAAATAGGGGATATACTCACATTTTCGTCGGCTTCCCCTCATTGATTGGATACTTGGTCCCATTGAAGATGGCGACATCTTCCCTCAGTATGTGAGTGTTGTTGTTTAGATGTGGTGCGGACGCAACACACGGCAGTCGCTTCACTGTCAGGTGGGTTCGAGGTCTCGCGGATAAGCTTTCCATTCGACCTGGTGAGAAATTAAATAGATTAGAGATGTAAATATCAAATCATACATACATATAGTCACGCCTTTATACCGGAAGGGGTAGGCGGAGGCATAGTATACGCCGACATTTCAAGTTATAGTTCTATGTTCCACGTAATAGGTGGTGAGCCTATTGCCGTGTTAAAATGGATAGGTGCAGTTCGTGGCGACCCACAGTTGAATTTTTTTAAGCCGCCCACCAACTTGGCTTAACGATTGTCATTTTACGGACAACCGAGTTTCATTTCGAGTTTTCCTTGTCAACGCAATGGATCTTCTTGCGAAAGTGTTCCCTGGGTGGCGACATTTTGTACTCTTACCCGTCGCAACACGGGACACTGCCGTCACACGGGGTCTTAAAGTACATTAATTCTAGAATGGATTCATTTACAATTGGTCACGAATTTTAAAGATGAAAGATTCAGTAATGATATTTGGTTCTATTGTATAGAAGCGCATACGAAAGCACTCATGAAATTAGAAGAAGCGTAAGTGGTATGCCTAGATCGTATCAAATGGAAAGCCATAGTCTCTGCCTACCCCGATGGGAGACAGGCGTGATGAATTATGTGTGTATGTATGTATAGAAGCGCAAATGAGACCAAATCAACCTGATGCAGTCCATTGCTAGATGTATGCTTTTACCAATTTCTTGGTCTTAGGTACATAAGAGAAGGTACCTACTATGCTGATCAGAGGGTTTGGCCATAGGGTTTTGTTTCGACCTAGGGAGAAAGTATGGAGTCTCCAAATTCCTTCTCACATATTACTTAGGTGGCAGACAAGCTTATGGCCCAGCTGATGATTCTTTACCGTATTATAAGGTTGTTGCAACACGAGAGGCGCCACACTCGCGCTGCCGACCCTGTAAAAACCTTCTAAGACTTCGCTATAAGGTCAGTGTGGGGAAGTGTAGCTATGGGGCAAGTGTAGATGCCCTTTATATTACGAAAACTATTAGAGCTTTTGTTGACAGTGCCATCTGTTGTTGTGTGGAAACAAATATTTATTTACATAATTTAAAACTAGATGGCACCGTCAAGTATTTATGAAGTTGTCGCCATTTTTAAATATGTCACATTTTGTAAGACGAATTAGAGTTCACATCACAGATTTCAATCGATAAAAATCTTGGTATTTTGTGTAAATCTGTGTATTTTGTACCCGGGAGTAGTTATTATACTAATTAAACTTATTATTACTCTTATAATATTGTTGGAATTGTTGAAAGTGAGAGAATTACGTCCATTAAAAAAAATCAACCTCTAAATCAAGTGACTGGGAAAGTGTGTCTACCTTCCATGAGGCAAGTGTGTCTATATGACACACTTGCCTCAAGTCAGAGGTTATAAACAAGGTGTTTGATTTAACTAATTAGATAATTTCTAAGGCAAAGTTCGTAGTTTGTAATTTTGTTTGTAGGCAGTAATCTTATTTATATAATTCGTTAAGAATTTTACATTGTATTTGAAGGGATAATTTATCTCTGGTACTACTGAACTGATTTTTAAAATTCTTCCACCAGCTTAAATTATGTAGTTTAAATTATTCACCAATGTTCAATTTTAATTGTAATTAATATTTTTTATTATAGAGTATTTGAAAAAATGTCAAATAACATTTTTGCAACGAAGTTCCTTAACACGACGATTTGAATTACAAGAAACAAACAAGAAAAACAACAACTACGAAAAAAATAAACAATTTTAAATTTGGTACAAGAAAATTTACCTTTATATTTCATTTGAATACTTACCTTTGAATATTATTGATATTAAACTCTAAATAAAAGTGAAGATTATCCGCCAGTTATACTTAATAATAATAATAATAATAATAATAATAACCCCCCCGGGGGATCACCTTGTCGTGGTGGGGGGGCTTACGGGTATTAGGTACTGGACTCTGGGTATCAACAACTAACCAATAATCACCTACCCAAACTAACGATCCCAAACCCCGTTGGAGAAAAATGGAAAGAAAAATAAAAGTGTATAATTTACGGCCGCTACCCGGGGGCCGCCGGGGTGCATCTGGAGCCGACGCTGGATGTCACAGCATGCGAACCGTTGGCGACGGGGGACTGAGCAGGCGGGTTCCCCTCGAGAAATATACCACAGCCGAAGATTCACCAGCATCATCATCTTCACATACATCACCATTTGCTGACATCCCATCACCTACATCATCCTCAATTTATCATCGTTCATTGAATTCATCGTCATCATCATGTAATTCGTCCTCAGGATGTTCACCACTTTCAGCTATTCCGCCAGTACGCACACGCATAGGAACGCATCCTGATAGTCAAGTTTCATCAAGAACTGGACGTGGCAGTAGGTGGACCACTAGAGGTCGCAGAGAGCATCAATTCGCTACGCCCAATCAATCTACTGCAGTCGATTTAAGGAATACACTCACAACAAACACTCTACAGAATTCAGCTAGAAGTGTTTTGCAGGTCATGTTACCTACAACCACCCTAGCTGGCAGAGATAGGCAACGAATGAAATGGACAGATGAAGTAAATCGACAGCTACTTCGTTGCTACTACACAGTTACAAATTGTGAAAGAGATCTCACAGGATATCGCCAGACACTATATACCAAATTTACAGAAATACACCCAGAACTTCACTTTATCTCAGAACAAAGATTAGCTGATCAAATTAGAGTTATACATCGAAACCGTAGAATATCAATTCAAGACAGAGAAAAGATCAAGGAAGAAACAAGGTACCTGTTGGCACATAATACACAACCACCGGGTCATACTACAAACCAGGCTTATGAGGCTACAGATCCATCAAACTTTGGCACACCCACCACAAGTGAAGAAATCATACCTACACAAACGACTTCGACTCAACTAACTAACAACTCATTCATATCAACACATAGATTATCACCCACACACACACCAGTAGTAACACAAGATATACAAACAGACGCATCGACCCCAGAGTCCACAGTTGAAAATAATATTTCACTAGAGCAAATTAATGATCTATTTAACGAAAACCTATCCAAATACAGGGGAACAGAACCCTCATCACGCCCAAAACTACCAAAATTAAATATAACACGATACTCTAAAAAAACAGTAAATACATTAAATGACTTGATAGGTAACAATTTGTCACTCATCCACGAACCAACACTTGTGGAAATATACGACCTGATATACTGTGCGGCATTAACAACATCAACAATCCATAGGAATAAGATGACAAAAGAGAAACCACAGAAAAACAAGACAACAGCAAAGAAGCCGCCATGGGAAAGACGCTTAGAAGATAATATTGTGAAATTAAGAAAAGAAATAGGAAGGCTAAATCAATTTATAAAAGATAACCTATCAGGTAGAAAGCAGTTGAAATTTAGCAATATTTACAAAAATAAAGACGCTGCAATAGAAGAATTAGATCAGAAAACTCAGAAACTACAGGCTTTGTCTAAGAGGTTACGGAGGTATAAAAAGTCACAGCAAAGACATCAAGACAATAGATTATTCAATATGAACCAGAAGTTATTTTATAGAAATTTTTGCAAAGAAGCCAGTGTCAAAAGCCTACCAAACATTGAAACAGTACAAGAATTCTGGGAAAGTCTGTGGTCTAAATCAGTAGAACATAATAGCAAAGCCGATTGGATAAAAGAAGAAATAGACGAATATCAAAATTTAGAACCTATGAACGAAGTGAAAATAGAGAAAACAGACATCGAAATAGCAGTAAAGAAAACTCTTAATTGGAAGACACCTGGCCCTGACAAAATTCAAAATTACACAGGTCTGCAATGGTTTTCCTCTTTGAAATCTGAGTAACATTTTCTATAGTTTCTGATGTGCTTATTACGAGAAAAATAATAAAAAAAATCCTACACGTCAGGATTTTTTGATATTAAATATTTAAGATTTTGCTCCAAAATGTCTGATCGTCGACCTTTTAAAATTTATAAAACGTCATTAAATTACTTCAGTTTTATTTTTATTTCATTTAATTAGTGTAAGGGGATATAGAAATTCATGCAAATCAGTAATTTGGTAATTACTACATAAAAAGTATAAGTAATTCGCATTAACAATGTTAAAAACAGGTAATTTGACTTAATTTTGTAATAAAATCAAAAAAATTACCTAGTAGTAATATAAGATACCTATTTTTTTGTAAATATTATTAAAAAGGGTGTAATAAAGAGAAATCAAAGGGTTTTTGTATAAGTACCCACACTGATTTAGAAAATTAACAGTTGAATATTGAAACAAGAACTTTAAAATGTCATTGCGAAGTTGTTTAAATTCTACGAATTGTTTTAGTAATATCTCCCGGAATTTTATGGTGATAAATCAATGAAACAGCATTACAGAGTTTGTGAAAAATATTTACAAAAGTTATTTTGGACACGTATTAAGTAACCAAGACAAAACTTCGACACATTCATAAACTTTGTTCGACTTGTTTATATTACAATTTCGCAAGTGTTTAAAAGGCCAGAAAAATAACTTCAAAATCGGTTCACCTATGCTATGAAGAGAGGCTAAAGACCATGATAAAGATGGCTACTTTTGTTGTTGTGACATAACTGGATACAATTCTAAAATAAAAGGGACATAAACATGCACTAAACTTCATTTCCTAAATTCGCACATTGATTACTTCCCAGAAAATTTAGGAGCCGTTAGCAAAGAACAAGGCGATAGATTTTACCAAGATTTGAAAGAGCTTGAAGTCTGATATAGAGGAAGATGGAATACTAGCATGATGGCAGACTATTGTTGTTTATTGAAGCGCGTCGATCCAAACCGGAAATTTAAGCGAAAATCTCACAACCGAAGGTTCCAGGAAAAAAGAACCAGGTTCCACAAATAAAATTTACGTGTAATTTAGACTAGTAACAAGTTATTATTATATTTTAGTCGTTTTATAAGTTAAAGGTAATGTACTTTTTTAAATATATATTTTTTATGAGAAAACGTGGGTCTTTTTTTCTATTTTCTATCTGTGCCTTGTTCGAAAAATCTGGAGGTGATGGAGAAAATCTAAGTACATATTCGTAATCAGCGCACCAAAATACCCTAGAATCAGCTATCAAATTCCAGAGAGGAAGTTATGACCCTCATTTTGCAGGCCTGTGTTATTGGTTAAAATATTTTAGATCGACACATGAGCACTTAGCTAATGCATTTAATGGTATAATTCAAGAACCACACTCCATTCCCATATTTCTCTCACAAGGCAATACCTACCTAAAGCCAAAGGATTCAGATACAGAAAACCCAGCAAAGTATCGACCGATTACATGTTTATCAACACTATATAAACTTCTAACATCAATCATAGCACATAAAATAAATTTACATCTTACACAAAATAACATTATAGCAGAAGAACAAAAAGGTTGTCGAAAAGGTTCAAGAGGGTGTAAGGAACAACTAGTAATAGATGCCGAAATTCATCATCAGGTCAAGCGATCACATAGAAATCTCTATTTTACTTACATTGATTACCAAAAAGCCTATGATAGTGTTCCCCACTCGTGGTTAATACAAATACTAGAAATTTACAAAATAGACGCAAACCTAATACAATTTTTACAGCAAACAATGCAAAAATGGACGACTGTGCTCAATATCAATACAGAATCAGGCCCCATTATGACGAATCCTATTCAAATTACTAGGGGAATATTCCAAGGAGATTCTCTTAGCCCTTTATGGTTTTGCATGGCATTAAACCCCTTGTCACGAATTTTAAACAAAACTGGTCACGGATATACACTACACAAAAAACCAATAACAGAAATAACACACCTATTATACATGGACGATATTAAACTCTACTCAAGCACCAGGTTACACATGAACAATCTTATAAAAAGCACAGAAAGTTTTAGTACCGATATTAAAATGAGGTTCGGCTTAGATAAATGTAAAATAAATAGCATTGTAAAAGGTAAACATCACACTACAGATCCATACATATTAGAAACACAACAAAATTCATTAATAGACAGAATGGAACAGACAGATACGTACAAATATTTAGGATATTCACAGGGTATAGGTTTAGATCACAATAAAATTAAAGAGGACCTCACAAAAAAATACTCAGGCAGGTTAAATACAATTTTAAAAACAGAACTCTCAGCTAGAAATACCACCAAAGCCATAAATTCATACGCAGTCCCTGTGTTAACATATTCTTTTGGGATTATTAGTTGGACAGTTACAGATTTAGATAAACTCAACAGACTCACACGAACTATATGTAACAAACACCGAATTCACCACATTCATTCAGCTACGGAAAGGTTTAATCTTAAAAGATATTTAGGTGGAAGAGGACTAATTGACATCAGGACTTTACACGACAGACAGGTACAGAACATTTGCATGTACATGCGCAATAAAGCAGCTAACAGCCAAATCCACAAAGCATTAACACTTATTAGCACCTCTGGTACGCCACTCAAATTAAATGACAATAATAATACATCTCCACGTAATCACATCACGGTTGAACAAAAACTTTCAAACTGGAAGCAGAAGACTTTACATGGAAAATACCCTAATCAATTAGAAAAAGAACACATAGATAAGGAAGCGTCTAATGCATGGCTACATAAAGGAAATATATATAAAGAAACAGAGGGATTTATGGTTGCAATTCAAGATCAAATAATAAAGACCAAGAACTATCAGAAATATATAATTAAGGACCGATCCGTAGTTTCAGACAGATGTAGGTTGTGCAACACTAACCAGGAAACTATAGATCACATCACAGGAGGTTGCCCCTTCTTAGCCAACAAACAGTATACAGATCGTCACAATAATGTTGCAAAACAAATACATGCACTAATAGCCCAGAAATACAACCTTGTAGAAAAAAAAGAACCTTATTATAAATATAGACCAAAGACAGTCCTAAATAGTGAAACCGTGAAACTGTACTGGGATCGAGATATTATAACAGATAAAACTACTGCAAACAATAGACCGGATATAACACTAACACTAAAATCAGAAAAAATAACATACCTAATAGACATATCTGTTCCAAATTCCGAAAACGTACAAAAAAAGTATACTGAAAAAATTCAAAAATACATACCACTGGCAGACGAAATAAGGCAGATGTGGCACCAACATGCAGTCAAAATTATACCGATCATCATTTCATCTACAGGTCTCATTCCAAAATCATTACACACTTCATTAGAACAATTAGGTATTAATAAACATACATACATCTCACTACAACGATCCGTCATTATAGATACTTGTTCTATAGTGCGGCGATTCCTCACATCCACGACTCAAACACCAGGCACAATAATCAATGAGCCGACCCACTTGGCGTAAGCCCGTGATAGGCTCCATACCAGCGAAAGCTGAGTGTTGAAATTTTTCATAACCCACAATAATAATAATAATGACTAAAAATTATGACTTTTACCTAAAAATGTTTTCTATCCCTGCCCAACGTAATATGACACACTTACCCCATAACTTTTACACCCTTGAACGATTCGCACACAGTATATTACGTAGAATTATCATCATTTGATTCGTCCACGCGATCGAGTAGCTTAAACATTGCATTTCTAAATAAAAAAATATTGTCTATTGTACACTAAACATATAGTCACACTTGCCTCACTTTGTTGGGAAAGTGTGTCTTCCATAGCAATTTACAGTTAGACGTTAAAAACTAATTCCTAATGAATATTATTGACTAAAACACTTTGTTTTCAGCCAATTATGAACCTTATCATGTTTTGTTTGCACAGAGAGTTAAAAATTATACCTTAAATTACGTGATTTTTAAGTTCAAAGTAAACTTCGTAAAAAGTATAACACACTTCCCCGTATTGACCTTACTAATTTTATAAATATCTAGCAGTCACGCCGTTTCTCCAACGGAGTAAGCAGTGATATAATACAATTATAACTCTTAAGTTATAATGGTAAATTTCAGTTTATTTCGAATAATCTAATTTCCTAACTCAATAAAATTATTATGCCTATCATGGCAGTCCACTGCTATACGTATTCCTCTCCCAATTTATGCCACAACATACGGTCCTGGGCCTCAATGATTAGCCGAAACCTAGACCCTGACCATTGACCTAGAAACTAGACATTTTCAAGGGAAGCACCCACTAAGGAATCCTTTTTAGGGTTTCGTAGCCAAATGGCAAAAACGGAACCCTTATAGATTCGTCATGTCTGTCTGTCTGTCTGTCTGTCTGTCTGTCCGTCCGTGTGTCACAGCCATTTTTCTCAGAAACTATAAGGCCTATGCCTTTGAAACTTGGTAACTAGATGTATTCTGTGAACCGCATTAAGATTCTTATATAAAACTAGAAAAAAAGTAGTAAATTTCGGGGGTCCCCATACTCAGAACTGAAACTCAAAATTTTTTTTTTCATCAAACCCATACCTGTGGGGTATCTATAGATAGGTCTTCAAAAATGCTATTGAGGTTCCTAACATCATTTTTTTCTAAAAAGAATAGTTTGCGCAAGAGACACTTCCAAAGTGGAAAAATGTGTGTCCCCCCCCCTCTAACTTCTAAACTAAGAGAATGATAAATCTAAAAAGAAGATATGATGTACATTGCCATAAAAACTACCAACGAAAATTAGTTCGAACGAGATAGAGCTGGTAGTTTTTTTTTAATACGTCATAAAACGCAATTTTCGGTTAGAAAAATCACTACCACTGCGAACGTGTTAAAACATCAATCAATGTTACAACGAACTATAAGAACTTTTATATTATGTTACTTGCTGCTACGAAACCCTTCATGGGCGAGTCCAACTCGCACTTGGCCGGTTTATTTTGTCGAAATTTCACTACAAAAGGGTGTAAAATAGGGGTCAAATTTCATCGAAATATGACACGAATGATGTCAAAGAGCAAATTATTTTGAGATAATTTTCGCTTTGCTTGATTAGTAGCTCACCATAATTTTTTTTATTTTTAATTCTATTTTATTTTATTTTAATTTAATTGTTTTTTATTTTATAAAGACGGTACCCGGCCGGTGTCACTCTTACTGTCTACATGACTATTGGTAGAGGCGTTCAAGTTGGAGCCCCAATGATAAACCTTTTTACGCCTGCTTTAAGAACCCGGGGTTGTAGGCAGAGGGGGTAAGTTTCTGTGGTTCGAAGGGGCCAAGTTCATGTGATTCGATAGAGAAACGATGGCGAATAACTTGATATGGGAGGTCAAAAGACTTATTTAGTAGGTAGATCCAAAGGAGGAAAAACCCAAACACGCTTTTTTGCCTATCTTATTCCTCTTCGTGTATGCTATGCCAAACTCCTACCGGCTATTCAAAGCAATATACCTACCTAGTAAGTAGATAATTCCTACGAATAGGTACCTATGACATAAAATATAACTAAAATACTTTTGAAAAAAGTTAAAACAAGTTTAACAAAAAGCGTGTTTTAGCTTCTGAACATAAGTTTACCGAATTTAAATTACAGCCATCATTATTATCTAAAAGTATTTACAGAAAATGACAAAATTGTCCAATTTTGTAACGAATATCATTACGTGACTACACCATTATGTCATTAGAGCGTTTGAAAATTATTATAATGAGAGGCAGAGTGTCAACAATTCGTAACAACATAACTGGGTAGGTCAATACAAGATGGATATTACTAGATTCTCAATAATATTTGTGTTTACAAGTATTATTTCTTACTAGTTGGCGCCCACGGCATTATTATTATTTATTTATTTATTAATTTATGCACACACTAGGAAATAAAAAATAACAATAATAAAAGGAAAAATAGGTACAATGGTACTGCTTATTTCTATAAGAAATATCTACCAGCAGACCGGCGAGAGGAGAACGTGAAGAAAAAGGAGAAGATCAAGAAAAAGTGTGTTTACAAAACAGGATAGAACTAACATAACACACAAAATAAAAGATAAATATTATTAACTGGATATAATACATATATAAATAAGTAGATATAATTAAATTATTATTATTTTTTTATATTCAGCACGCCAAATCGACGTCGCCACCAGCCTGATGGAAAGCCATGGCTAATCTAGCGATTGAGGGCCACTTCTGACAGTGGTCCTCAAGTTGGCGGCCCTGTGATGTTCACGCTCCTCTTAAAGAACCCGGGATTGTAAGATGAGGGAAAAACGAAATATGTTATCTATATATATAAAAACAAGAACTGACTGACTGACGATCAACGCACAGCCTAAACCGCTGGGTCTAGAACCATGAAATTTCGCACAAATGCTCCTTATGTCACGTAGGCGAGCAATAAGAACGGATTTTCGAAAAATCAACTCCTAAGGGGGTAAACAAGGGTTGCAAAGTTTGTATGGGACAACGTGATTCCTTGGTCCGATCTTCTTCAAATTTGGCATAAAACATCTTTAAGTGAATTGATAGGGGACGTGTTTTGTATTTTATTGAAATTTTTCTTTTAACATGGTTAAAATGGGTTGAAAAATATTTTAGGGGGGATTTGCCTCATAGTTCATATTAATACTCCGTAGTCGGTACTTTTTAATTTTTTTTTGACACATTGTCATGTTTGACAGCTCAATTCGATTTAAAAAAGATGGTCGCAATTTTTGATAAATGTCAAAAAAATCTAATAATAATTATATTAAAACTGCATATTTTATTGATTTTTGCCCTTCAATATGCGGAATTGCCTTCATATTTGTAAGTCAAAAATACATTATAAGGAAAACCTGTACATGACTGGCTAGGAATTATGAAAGAATAAGTTCTAGGTAATGTGTACACGGTTCCGATTATCACAGAGTTTATTACCATCTTCGCTTACTTTCTTATTTTATACAGAGATAATACAAACGATCAGAGGCGTTATAGATGAATATTTAGCAGATGAAATCTACAGTAAAGGTCTGGTCACAATAGCAGAAACAGTATTAGTACGGTTTGCCTCAGCCTCGAAAGTCTGAAGACCTACACAATCCAGAAATACCAGAAAGAAAGAAGTTCAGATATCAATTCCTTAGCAAAAGCAGAGATTGCTCTCTAAACCAATTAACAAAGACATTAGGTATCAATTTTTACAAAAATATAGACTTACTTCGCTCGAAGTACGTATTTTGATTTATTTAGTCAGAATTAGGTATATCTATACATATAAAAACGAGTTCCAAAGCGGGCATCGCGACTTGGTCCACACGCTAGATGGACCGAGGACCTAGAAGAGGTCGCAGGCTGGATGCTGAAGGCGCAAGACGTAAATTAGGAGACACCTACATCCAGGAGCGTACATGCTGATTTGATTGAGTTATAAAAATAAAAACTGACTTAGATACCTGATCGAGATCTAGAACCTTGAAATTAGATTAATGGCATAGTTGCGCACAAAGAAACGATTTTTAGGGTTCGTGCCCTTAAACGGGACCCTATTTATGAGACTTCGCCGTCTGTCTATCTGTCCGTCATGAGGGTGTGTATCTCAGGAATCGTGATAGCTAGAGAGATGAAATTTTCAGATGATATATTTTTCTGTAGCCACTATGACAACAAATACTGACGTCAGAAAAGGGGGCGGGGATTAAGGGGGCTCCCATCCAACAAACGAGATGCTTTGCTGTTTTTTTGGTACGGAACCCTCTGTCTTTTCACTCCGACCAACTAAACCGGCCAATCGTCGAGTTGTTCGGAATGGAACTCATTAAGGGACTTTATTCACATCCTTTATTCTTTTTTTATTTCCTCTGTGCGCGAGTCCGCTTGGCACTTGGCCAGTTTTTTATACTACTAAGATGGCAGACAAGCACACGGTCCACCTGATGGTTGATTACTGTAGTGGACTAATTCGCATAGTGAACGTTTGCAACATCAGTGGCGCTGCTGCATGTCGACCCATATTTCCCTTGGCATCCAGTAGAGTCACGGAAAAGTAAAATATCCCGTAACCCTACTGATAGTGCTTAGGCGATTAGGTTCATTTACAATAACCATTTTAATGAAAATCCAATTTGTGCCAAATGGGAATTCAACATTTTGAAAATTCAACCTAATGGTCCGAAAGGCAAAATAATACAACGGGAATACACGCGACAGAAAACCACGCGATAAGAATAGAAGCGACGGGGGCCCTTTCTATTTCTCTCTCTTTTACGCAAACGAAGTTGCGCGGGTCAGCTAGTATGTTATATTGTGTTATGTTATTATGTAATAAGTAAAGGCATGAGTCCGAACTCGGCAGCAAGCAGCATTGCTGTAGCTGCAGTGCTGTCGCTAAGGTACTGCGCAGCAATGCTGCCTGCCGCGTTGATTCCGAGTCCGAGCACGGCAGCATTGTCGCACTGCACGTGGTGTTATTAGTATAACAATTCAATGTAACTCACTATTACTATGTCTTATTAAATTATTCCGATATTTTTTTATGACCGCTATCATAAAGGTTGTATATAAACCCATTTAAGGGTTGTATGTTCGAAAGAGACTCATCTTGGGGTCAACTTTACACTAGGAAATATTCTTCGATTTGATCTGATAAAAGTATCTATATGTAATTTATTAGATACTCTTGCTCTTTTAACGTATCAAAACACGATTAGGAATACTTTGTTCGATCGAAATCGCTCTCGAAAAATGAGAAATATTGCAAATATCTTAACAAGTAATGTAGTTTTTTTATCTAAATAAATGAGTTTAATTCTCATAAAAACTTGTCATAAAATAGATATAGGTCTTTAGAACAAAATTTACGTATAGTTTTTTTCTTAAAACCCCTCAGATTTTGTAACAGTAATATAATGTATTAGAATCGAATAAAATACGGCAAAAGCGTACGCTGCAATCGTTCGAATTGCCTTAGGATTTGTCAAGGTCGAACATTGCAACCTTAAGTCAATTAATTGTTCCTCTTTTGAATCAGATAAATTATTTTCGTATCCACCCACATATAATACATGTAGTTGCAGTGGTGACGTCATTACTGGTCTGTCGCGTCGCCGGCAAGGCGACAGTGCCGCTCAGCAGTGCTGCTTGCTGCCGATATCGGACTCATACCTTTAATGGCACCGTGGCTCACCACCACCTTTTTATACGAGTGTAAATCTTCATGGATATTGCCATTCGTGCTGGACTCCACCTGTTAAAACCACACAGTGACTTCCAACTGCTTACGGCCGAGAGCCCTGACTAAGCCCTCAGAAGGATGTCGTAGGATTCTCGACAGACTTTGGCTACTACCGCGGCGTTACCAAAGGCACAAATTAGAGATAGTAAGTACAGATGGAAACCTACATACTAAATTCGCTGAGGCTACGCACACATAGACATTCATTCACAGACACACTATATATATAAAAACAAGAACTGACTGACTGACGATCAACGCACAGCCTAAACCGCTGGGTCTAGAACCATGAAATTTCGCACAAATGCTCCTTATGTCACGTAGGCGAGCAATAAGAACGGATTTTCGAAAAATCAACTCCTAAGGGGGTAAACAAGGGTTGCAAAGTTTGTATGGGACAACGTGATTCCTTGGTCCGATCTTCTTCAAATTTGGCATAAAACATCTTTAAGTGAATTGATAGGGGACGTGTTTTGTATTTTATTGAAATTTTTCTTTTAACATGGTTAAAATGGGTTGAAAAATATTTTAGGGGGGATTTGCCTCATAGTTCATATTAATACTCCGTAGTCGGTACTTTTTAATTTTTTTTTGACACATTGTCATGTTTGACAGCTCAATTCGATTTAAAAAAGATGGTCGCAATTTTTGATAAATGTCAAAAAAATCTAATAATAATTATATTAAAACTGCATATTTTATTGATTTTTGCCCTTCAATATGCGGAATTGCCTTCATATTTGTAAGTCAAAAATACATTATAAGGAAAACCTGTACATGACTGGCTAGGAATTATGAAAGAATAAGTTCTAGGTAATGTGTACACGGTTCCGATTATCACAGAGTTTATTACCATCTTCGCTTACTTTCTTATTTTATACAGAGATAATACAAACGATCAGAGGCGTTATAGATGAATATTTAGCAGATGAAATCTACAGTAAAGGTCTGGTCACAATAGCAGAAACAGTATTAGTACGGTTTGCCTCAGCCTCGAAAGTCTGAAGACCTACACAATCCAGAAATACCAGAAAGAAAGAAGTTCAGATATCAATTCCTTAGCAAAAGCAGAGATTGCTCTCTAAACCAATTAACAAAGACATTAGGTATCAATTTTTACAAAAATATAGACTTACTTCGCTCGAAGTACGTATTTTGATTTATTTAGTCAGAATTAGGTATATCTATACATATAAAAACGAGTTCCAAAGCGGGCATCGCGACTTGGTCCACACGCTAGATGGACCGAGGACCTAGAAGAGGTCGCAGGCTGGATGCTGAAGGCGCAAGACGTAAATTAGGAGACACCTACATCCAGGAGCGTACATGCTGATTTGATTGAGTTATAAAAATAAAAACTGACTTAGATACCTGATCGAGATCTAGAACCTTGAAATTAGATTAATGGCATAGTTGCGCACAAAGAAACGATTTTTAGGGTTCGTGCCCTTAAACGGGACCCTATTTATGAGACTTCGCCGTCTGTCTATCTGTCCGTCATGAGGGTGTGTATCTCAGGAATCGTGATAGCTAGAGAGATGAAATTTTCAGATGATATATTTTTCTGTAGCCACTATGACAACAAATACTGACGTCAGAAAAGGGGGCGGGGATTAAGGGGGCTCCCATCCAACAAACGAGATGCTTTGCTGTTTTTTTGGTACGGAACCCTCTGTCTTTTCACTCCGACCAACTAAACCGGCCAATCGTCGAGTTGTTCGGAATGGAACTCATTAAGGGACTTTATTCACATCCTTTATTCTTTTTTTATTTCCTCTGTGCGCGAGTCCGCTTGGCACTTGGCCAGTTTTTTATACTACTAAGATGGCAGACAAGCACACGGTCCACCTGATGGTTGATTACTGTAGTGGACTAATTCGCATAGTGAACGTTTGCAACATCAGTGGCGCTGCTGCATGTCGACCCATATTTCCCTTGGCATCCAGTAGAGTCACGGAAAAGTAAAATATCCCGTAACCCTACTGATAGTGCTTAGGCGATTAGGTTCATTTACAATAACCATTTTAATGAAAATCCAATTTGTGCCAAATGGGAATTCAACATTTTGAAAATTCAACCTAATGGTCCGAAAGGCAAAATAATACAACGGGAATACACGCGACAGAAAACCACGCGATAAGAATAGAAGCGACGGGGGCCCTTTCTATTTCTCTCTCTTTTACGCAAACGAAGTTGCGCGGGTCAGCTAGTATGTTATATTGTGTTATGTTATTATGTAATAAGTAAAGGCATGAGTCCGAACTCGGCAGCAAGCAGCATTGCTGTAGCTGCAGTGCTGTCGCTAAGGTACTGCGCAGCAATGCTGCCTGCCGCGTTGATTCCGAGTCCGAGCACGGCAGCATTGTCGCACTGCACGTGGTGTTATTAGTATAACAATTCAATGTAACTCACTATTACTATGTCTTATTAAATTATTCCGATATTTTTTTATGACCGCTATCATAAAGGTTGTATATAAACCCATTTAAGGGTTGTATGTTCGAAAGAGACTCATCTTGGGGTCAACTTTACACTAGGAAATATTCTTCGATTTGATCTGATAAAAGTATCTATATGTAATTTATTAGATACTCTTGCTCTTTTAACGTATCAAAACACGATTAGGAATACTTTGTTCGATCGAAATCGCTCTCGAAAAATGAGAAATATTGCAAATATCTTAACAAGTAATGTAGTTTTTTTATCTAAATAAATGAGTTTAATTCTCATAAAAACTTGTCATAAAATAGATATAGGTCTTTAGAACAAAATTTACGTATAGTTTTTTTCTTAAAACCCCTCAGATTTTGTAACAGTAATATAATGTATTAGAATCGAATAAAATACGGCAAAAGCGTACGCTGCAATCGTTCGAATTGCCTTAGGATTTGTCAAGGTCGAACATTGCAACCTTAAGTCAATTAATTGTTCCTCTTTTGAATCAGATAAATTATTTTCGTATCCACCCACATATAATACATGTAGTTGCAGTGGTGACGTCATTACTGGTCTGTCGCGTCGCCGGCAAGGCGACAGTGCCGCTCAGCAGTGCTGCTTGCTGCCGATATCGGACTCATACCTTTAATGGCACCGTGGCTCACCACCACCTTTTTATACGAGTGTAAATCTTCATGGATATTGCCATTCGTGCTGGACTCCACCTGTTAAAACCACACAGTGACTTCCAACTGCTTACGGCCGAGAGCCCTGACTAAGCCCTCAGAAGGATGTCGTAGGATTCTCGACAGACTTTGGCTACTACCGCGGCGTTACCAAAGGCACAAATTAGAGATAGTAAGTACAGATGGAAACCTACATACTAAATTCGCTGAGGCTACGCACACATAGACATTCATTCACAGACACTACGCACAGATAGACAACTCATACACAGAAACGAGGTCAGGCGCTCCTCAACCGACTTTTAGATACTGATTTGTGCGCCACTCGCGCAAAAATCAGTGTAGCCGCGTTTGGTCCCGGTTGCCAGCAACTACAAAAGAACTTCAAAAAGAAAAACGCTAACTAACTAACTAACGGTCTTCACGCCAAATCCCTTGCGGGGTAGGCAGAAAGAACCGAGCGCCACACGGCACGGTCCATATTATACACCTCACTTGCTTCTTCAACTTTCATTTTTCTTTTCATGCATGCACGTCGGTTCCTACGGCTCTTGACACCACCTTCAACTAACACACGATTAATTTGGTCGTGGTAGGTATGTCGTGGCCTTCCCCGACTCCTACGTCCATCCACTTTCGCGTTGTATATCTGTTTTGTCATTCTTTCATCTCGCATTCGTTCCACATGCCCGAACCATCGTAGCACGCCCTTCCTTACTTTAACACCGACACTCTCTTTCAGACCAACTCTCTTTCTTACATCTTCATTCCGAACGCGATCTGCGAGCGTTACTCCGCAGATTTTGCGTAGCGCGCGCATCTCGAATCTCGACCGCGTTTATTCTACTTTCATGCGTTTCCTGCCATACCCAACTCTCGCTTCCATACGTTAGCGTAGAAAAGAAAAACGCGGCTTGAAAATTCCAACAGCGGGCAGTCACAACCTGCGCCTGTCCATATCAACACGGCGATACGGCTTTGCCTAACACTTCGGGGATAAAAGTCGTGATTATTGTATGTATCTATGAATGCAACTTTAAAATGCCTGTAAAATACTTCGACCAACATCACACTGACATACATACATATTATGCACGTAATAGCTTAGCAGTAAACTCGTGCATACCGGATCAGACTGGTTAGAACCGGTTAGAGCTAAGTAGGTACTTCTAGTCAACGACCTAAGTTGCCTTGGAGGTTAACACTCTAACATGCTTTTGTGTTTTGTATGCATTTTGTATTCAGAAAGTTCTAGTATTTATTTGCTCGAGAAAAAAATCCATCAATATGATTATGACAGTATGCTGCATATAATTATATGTCTACTAGCGGTTCCCTGCCACGCTTCGCTGTGACTTTTTATGGTGGTTTCATGTACCCCTATGAGAAATGAGTAACAAACCAAAGGATACATTTCAAAAAAGTTGCATGTTGAGCCGTGCCCGTAACCAAAATTATAAATCTTTCTGAAAATCCAATTAACATCCAAATCAATAGAAGCGTCACTTGAAAAAAAATCTATTCTGTGATCAATGTTCAGTTTTTAAAACATCGTGCGCAGGCTTCAAAAAAATAAATTCACTCTAATAATATTTCCCTAACGCGCCAAAACTCTAACTTCAAAAATAACATGCAAAACAAATCTAACCTCTTTATTAGGTAAGTACTACCTTTGTTATTCGGAATGCAAGGAGGCCGCAATCAAACTTCTCTTAAAAAACAGCAATCTGGTAGGTACCTTCTAAATAGGTTGCTTATAATATTTTGTTCTGAAGCTGGCATAATATAATTTAAAAAAAAACGACCAGCACCATCCATTGGTAAAATCACTTTTTAAAGGTGTTTTGTTCTTATTGCTGTTATGCTAAAAGTGTATAAAGTAGCCTAAAACCATCTCTGAATCCTATTGTATATCGTGTCCAATTTTGAGCTCAGTCGATTCAGTAAATTTTGAGTTTTTAATAAGTACTTAAACGCTCACAACATTTTATATATATAGATAGAATAGATGGTCTGCTGGACGTAGATTTTTTCCCAATTAATGGAAAGTAGCTACCTATAGACGTTCGCAATACCAGAGGCGCTACACTCGCCCTGTTGGCTGCTGGAAAACGTCCTAAGACCTCTTTTGAAGAATCCCATACTGTACCTATGCGTTTGGGAAAACCTACGCAGGGCGATCATTCCATAACATAAGAGTGCGCGAAAGAAAACCCTTTTGACTCTATAATAAACTAGCGGACGTCACGCGGTTTCACCCGCGTAGTTCCCGTTCCCGTGGGAATACTGGAATAAAATATAGCCTATGTCCACCGCAAAGAGAGAAGCTTCCCAACAGTGAAAGAATTTTTCAAATCCGTCCAGTAGTTCCGGAGCCTATTCGTTACAAACAAACAAAAAACAAATCCTTCCTCTTTTTTTTTGTTTAACGTGAGGGAAAACCCTCATGGATGTTATGCCGGACTCCTACCAACTAAAAACATCACGTAACGCCCAACAGCCTATGGTTGGGAGCCCCGGGTAAGCCCTCGGAAGGATGTCCCGTGACTCCCAACAGACCCACGGCCGCCTCTGCGGCCTCGCCCAGGGGGTGGTTCGGGTGCTATCTCGCGTCTTTGGGGGGTTTCGGGTGTGATCCCGCTTCTAAGGGGGGGGGGCGCCCTCTCACCGTCCTCAGGCCCCGGTCATGGAGGCCGATAGGATCTTTCCTCTTTATAATATTAGTATAGATTATGTAGCTGCCGAGATCCCAACTGTATCCCTTGATTTTCTATCTCTCGTTACGTTAAGGGCTCCATCGCTAAAAGATTAAAACGGAATCCTATTGCTGTCATCTGTACGTCTCATAAATCACGTATCATTACACTTCATCGAAAACACTTCACCGAAAAACACTTTCCCGAACGACATTTCATCGAAAACACTTCGTCGAAAACACTTCGTCGAAACGACATTTCACCGAAAACACTTCATCGAAAACATTTCCCCGAAAAGACACTTCGTCGAAAGACAGTTCACCGAAATGACATTTTATCGAAAGGCACTTCCCCGAAAACATTTCTACGAATGGCTGTCCTTATAACACAAATACGCGGAACAACTTTATTATTTAGGTACCAGTTCCTCGATTAACATTTTATCGAATCTAACCTAACCTGATAACCCAACAACGGATCGGTCGGTAATGGATAAAAAGATTCCTTCTTAAAGTTTGCCATTTCTGTGCCCCCCCTTCTTCAACCTACCTACAAATCTCAACCTCAACATTTCAGCTGATTAACGCTCTTCGGAAAAATGTAATGCTTCCGTGTAAAAGTCGTTCGACAGTTTTTTTCGGTGAAATGTCATTCGAAGAAATGTTTTCGGTAAAGTGTCGAAGTTTTATGAGGGAATTAGAACAATAATTTGAAACACCTGTACAACAACCGCAAAGCATAGTGTGTATTAAGTCTGACCTGAGGCGCGCTGGTAGCGGGTACGAATCCTGGAACTGTTTCTTTTTGTTTTTATTTCACTTTTTGTGTTTTCTATAGTTTTTAAAGTATTATTATATTTTTTTTTGTGAAGATAGTACAGAATAGTATAGTATAATAATTTTTTGTATTTTATAGCCACTACACTACTTTGGACTAGATGGCGTTGTGTGCCATTTCACTTATTTATCTGGTAAAGTCTGTAAAGTTATAAAATAGATTCAATCATTTTTGATTGTAAGGTAGGTAGGTATTTTATGAAACAATTGTATTTTTGACTGCCTCTGTGGCGCAGTCGGTAGTGATACCGCCTGCGGCGCTGGAGGTCGTGGGTTCGATTCCCACCGGAGACAAATATTTGTGTGAGCCATAATTTTTTTGTCTCAAGAGTCTGGGTGTTGTATGGATAATATGTATATTATGTATGTATTTAAAAGTAAGTATAAAGTATTACTATCCGTGGTTTGATACCCATAACACAAGCATGTTATTCCTGGCTTACTTTGGGATCAGATAGCGTTGTGTGAAATGTCCGTGAATATTTATTATTATTATATAATGACCTAATATTGTCAAGTTTTCGAGGTATTATTCCCAGTGTTTTCTACCTGCGAGGACGATATTATAATTTTCGTAGAAATGGACAATGGGGTCTGCAGCTAAGATGTATATTGTACTTATCTGTAGAAAATTATGAAACCAATTTGTTTGTTTGTTTGTTAGAGCCACTGAAACAACATATATTTATACTGTGTTAGAACGTTAAGATTACTTAAGATCAAGATTTTAGTTGTTGCAAAATGTTAGGTATCAGGTGGTAAGTAATCCATTCATGGACTTGCCTTGACAACAGTATCTACCTACCTAGCTAAACTCAACCCCATGAGGTTAAGCGATTTATCGATTTTCCACGTAGGTACCTAGTCACATTATTACACCTAATTGCCTTTTCCACAGCTGCGCTTTTACAATGGGTACCAACCCATTGTAAAAGGTACAAAAGAGACGTAATTAATTTATACATGATCTGCTAATATGATAGATAAATAATATCATATCATAGTTTAATTAAAAGTAGTGCCATCTATCGATTAATTAGTTCATAAGTTTTAAACGTGTGCCACAAGATGGCGATAATCACAATGTCCTCCTAGTGATAAAATTGCGATAATTACGTTGATGCCGCATAGATGGCATTAGTATTAAATTAATTTCGATAATTTAATCTAGTTTCTTGCTTTTTAAATTAATATAACTAATCAGTGAAGCTTAGGTAATGTAGGGGAAACTGCGACTGGTCACTGAAGTGGCCGCACCGCCTGATGCGACGCCTGTGTGCCACCTAGGTGCGTACCTTATTACGTAATCTCATCAATAATATAGGTATCTCTGATTATACCATACCATAGTCCTCTCTGTTGCCGCATGTCGCTATCTTAGATGTATACCTTTAGAGGTTAAGAAAACATGTATGTGTTGACTTTATTGCAGTACGGAAAAGTTACAGATATGAATATTTTCAGCCAGTTATTTTGTTTGGGGTTTATAAATAGCACAGGAGGACATTGTGATTATCGCCATCTTGTAGCACACGTTTAAAACTTATGAAGTAATTAATAGATAGATGCACTACTTTTAATTTTATTAAACTATTGTAACCTTAGGGGTTAGGAGGGAGAGAGAGGAAGAAAACAATTAAATAGTAAGTATACAAAATTTATTAAAAAAATAGGGGTAGGTAGGTTAAGGTTCTCTCAGGGGGGTTCGGTATGCTCGTAACCGTAGGTTGCAATTACAAGAAATAAGAATGCCACTGTCCTGCGTTAGTCCCCGGGTAGGATCGGAGCTGCGGCCGTGCAGCAGCAGTAGGCAGGTCTCTGGCCGTGCAGGTAGATGCAGCGGCAGTGTGACCGACGTCACGTAGATGATGTGTAGATGAAGGCGAAGAGTGAAAGTGGACGTAAAAGTGAACCCTGGAATCGAAATTTAGTCGATTCACAGTTTGTCCTAGTTTTCCTACTGACTGCAACATCCCGAACACCACAACGACCACTCCCGGAGAGGGCTAAGCAGGAAGCAAGTGGCATCATAGGCTACTATGGTGTTCGATGATGAGGCAGTCATACAAAGCAGAGTTATAGAATAGTGAGAAAACTTTACACAATGGGAATGCTGAATTGCGTGACAGACTAGTTTGGCTGTAGGTAGTTGCCATTAAAATTTAGCAGTGCAATCCTTACATAAAATGTAATTAAGCCTTACACATATTTTACAAGCACTAGCAAGGCTGTACTAAACAAAATTAGAAAGAATCTAGCAATTATGAAATGATGTATTTAGATGTATTTCTAAGTTCTAGATTCGAGTTACCTACATAGTAATAAATATAGATAATGCAACACTCACCCAATAAACTCGGGGTTCACACACTGAATTTAGTTTAACCATATACATTATTAAAATTAATAAAATTTACTGTTTAAATAAAATATTAGTTACCGGCGCGCGGTACGCGCACACGTTAAGACGATCTAAGGTTCTGTGTCGAGTCAAGTCTCGAATGATCTCCTCAGCGCGCGCGCGGCGCGCGTCGTGACTGGTTCGGTATAGATATATGTAGATATAGGTATCTAGCTAATGAACAATAGCGATGCTATACTACTCGTTTGCGCGAGGTTTACTTCTGAATTAATTTATTTGGTTAGTTTAAATTTAGATAGAAATATAATTTTTTAACTGAATTATTAAGTAGTTTTAGCATAGTATTGGTGTAGCCAAACTATGATATATTAGGAAGTGTAACGAACCGTTACACTATGTTAAAATATTATTTATCTATTATAATAGCAGATCATATTGCATTAATTAAGACTCTTTTATACCGTTTACAATAGGTACCACAGCGCAGCTGAGGAAGAGGAAATTAGGTGTAATAATGTGACTTGGTACCTACATTACGAGGAAAATCGATAAATCGCTAAACCTCATGGGGTTGAGTTCAGCTAGGTAGGTATTAAATCTTGTCAAGGCAAGTTCATGAATGGATTACCTACTTACCAACTGATACCTAAACTTTTGCAACAACTAAAATCTTGATATTAACGTTGAAAAAAACAAACAAATTGGTTTCATAATTTTTTTACAGAAACATTATATATCTTACCTGCAGACCCTATTGTCCATTTCTACGGAAATTATAATATCGTCCTCGCAGGTAGAAAACACTGGGAATAACACCTCGAAAACTTGACAATATTAGGTCATTAAATACAAATCAATCAAAAATGATACACATACATAATATTAAATGAGTGAAATGACACACAACGCCATCTAGTCCAAAGTAGTGTAGTGACTATTGAAAAATGAGCGATTCGTACAAAAAAAGGACAGATTTAAAAAAAAATTAACACACTACAAACAATGAATAATAATACTTTAAAAACTACAGAAATCACAAAAAGTAAAATAAAAACAAAAAGAAATCCAGGTTTCGTACCCGCTACCAGCGCACCTCAGGTCAGACTTGATACACACTATGCTGTGCGGTTATAGCAGAAGTGCTCCAAATTATTGTTCTGATTCTCTCATAAATCTTCGACACTTCACCGAAAACATTTCTTCGAATGACTTTTCATCGAAAAAGATGTCGAACGACTTTTACACAGAATCACTTCCTCGGTATCCTTCCCGAAGGGCGTCAATCAGCTGAAATGTTGAGGTTGAGGTATTTCACAATGTATTTTTTAATATATATTCAGGATGATTCAATCTTTTTCTTAGAATTTAAAGGTTACTTATATAAAGCAACTTTTCTGACAGAAAATTAATGAATTAGTTCTGAAGTCTTGGGGATGACTTTGTGATTACTGCTTTTCATAAATCAACATCCGGTCTTCGCTATGAAATTTCTTTATCGGGATGTTTCGTTTGGGAAGCTATCATCGGTGAAGTGTTTGCGTGTAAACAACTCTCTGTCACTTTTCGGAGAAGTGTTTTCGGCGATCTGCCTTTCGGAGAAGTGTTTTCGGTGATCTGCCTTTCGAAGAAGTGTCCTCGGTGATCTGTCTTTCGGAGAAGTGTTTTCGGCGATCTGCTTTTCGAGGAAGTGTTTTCGATGATCTGTCTTTCGGATAAATGATTTTCGGTAAAGTGTTATTTCGGAAAAGTGTTTTTCGAGGAAATGCTTTTTCGGTAAAATGTTTTCGATAAAGTGTTTTTCGACGAAGTGTTTTCGATGAACTGTTTTCGGCGAAGTGTTTTCGATGAAGTGTTTTCGATGAAGTGTCTTTTCGGTGAACTGTTTTCGATGAAAAGTATGAGTACCCATAAATCATGATAGCATATTTCTGATGCCGCAATTACAGCTATGCCAAAAAACGGAAAAATGTAAATCTGTGGGGCTCCCATACAAACAATGTGGGTTTTTTTTGGTACGAAACCCTTCGTGCATAAGTCCGATTCGCACTTGGCTGTTTTTGTTAATTGCTTCCCTTTGGAAGTAATGGAAGTGGTTTAAAAGACGATATTTAAATTTATCTACATCAAAACAATAAAAAACAGTCTTTCCTTTGTCTGTACTTATATATTTTTTATAACACTCAATAATGTCCATCTGTTTGTTTTGGTCGACAAGAATACTGGATTGAACTGGTACAGACCGGTTTTAAAAATAGCCACCCAGTCGCGGCACTTGGAACACTGACAAAAAAGTATATACATAGTGAGATATATATTTACTCACAGATAAAACTATGGCCTCTAGTTTATTTATCGATTTGTCGGAAAAGTTTCATGAACGATAACATTATCAGAGGATTATCCTGATAGCTTTTTGAATATTTTGTTATGTACTGGTTATGAAGGGGCATTTATATACTGTGGCATTAGTGTCCATACGAATCGAAGAGCCACCTCACCTTTTTAAATGAAGCTCACGTCCTCATTTAGTAAAGAATCATAAAAAAAGTAGTAATTTTTTTTTAATTTGTAGGCCAATAAATAAAGAAGTTACATTTAAGTATGTCAAAGTGGCTGCTCAATCTAAACATCTGACTTAAGGTGAAGGTGACTGCCTCTGTGGCGCAGTCGGTAGTGATACCGCCTGCGGCGCTGGAGGTCCTGGGTTCGATTCCTAGGTCGGTCCAAATATTTGTGTGAACCACAAATGTTTGTTTCGAAGTTTGGGTGGTATAATATGTATTTACAAATATATATGTATGTCTATCAGTCATCTAGATCCCATAGCACAAGCATATTATTAGCTTAATTTGGGCTAGATGATGTTGTGTGAGATTGTCCACAAATATAAGGAGTTTCTTGAATCTCTTATCGAAACTGATATAGGTAGATTGTTGATTTTCTTTTTGTATCATTTAGTAGGCATTATGTTGGTTATATATTACTCGACCAAGCGAAGTTGACCACTCAAATGTGACGAAATATCTCTATTTTTGATCGGTTTTTGTTTTGACCTAAACTAAATTTACGTAAACAAATACATGAGCTCTATTTGCATCCTTGCAGTACTAAGGCTATTCCAGTACCTGAGGTAGGGTGCATGCCCAGACGGTAAGGAACATTACACGCGCTGGTCAAGAACGCTTGGCTGACTAGTACTAACGATTTCCGTCCTATCCTACTGAAATTCAAGAAGCTACAAAGTGCTTATTTCATGGCTCCTAAATCTATAATGCCTATCCTCAATTTATAACCTACTAGCTGACCCGCGCAACTTCGTTTGCGTCACATGAGAGTGAGCAAGAGAGAGGTATGGTATTAATATTTCGAGTATTATAATGTTTCCCGTTGCATTTACCCCCGTCGCGTCACGTCGCTTGTATACATTAAAGCTGAACCGCATATCTTCGTTTGCGTCTCATGAGAGTGAGAAGGAAAGAGGTGTTTAAGTGATATAATGTTTTCCGTCGCTTTTACTTTCACCCATCCGTATTTCGGTATGGAACTCATCGTGTGCGAGTCCGACTCGCACTTGACCGGTTTTTATCGTTCAGTTGACTGGCTGCCACTGCAGACCAAGTTTACTCCCGTAGCGTCGCTCATACTTTTAAACTTAATAAGAGGGTTATTTTAAGTGAACCTTAAAAGATAGGCATATGCTGTTTGGGACTTTTCTTTATAACATTTTAAAAGGAACAATTTTTTAAAAGGAACGTCCTACACAATTTTTACGTAATTTTACTTATTTATGCAGCGCCTGCAATGGAAGCTCTCCAAACAGAGAAATAATCCCCGTTCTCGAAACATTATTCATAGCTGCTCCGCTCCTATTCGTCTTAGCGTGATGACTTATATCGCCAATAGCCAGCCTCAATAAATGGACTATTAAACTGTTACATAATTTTTGAAATGCAACCAGTAGTTTCTGAGATCCTAACACAAACAAACTCTTCAGTTTCATTATATCGTGAGCGAACCTTAAGAGATAGACAAATTAGGTTATTGTGTGCGAACCGTCAAAGATAGACATATGCTGTCGCGAACTTTTTTTAGAACTTTTTAAGAGAAACAATTTTGTAATACACAATTTTTACCTAACTGTAACCATTAACGCAGCGTATGCCTCGGAAGCTCTCAGACGGTAAAAAATATTCCCCGTTTTCAAAACATTCTTGATTACGGCTCCGCTCCTATTCGTCTTAGCGTGATATTATATAGCCTATAGCCATCTTCGATAAATGGACTATCAAACTGTAAAAGGATTTTTGAAATCCAACCAGTAGTTCCTGAGATCCTAGCGTTCAAACAAACAAACAAACAAACAAACAAACTCTTCTGCTTTATAATATTAGTATGGATTAGCGAACATCAAGCGGTTTCACCCGCGTAGTTCCCGCTCCCGTTGGAATACGGGAATAAAATATGTTCACCGCAAAGAGTGTATATATGAATTTTTCAAATTGGTCCTAGTTCCGGAGCCTATTCGATGCAAACAATCAATCAAATCTTTCCTCTTCATAATATACTAGCGAACATCATGCGGTTTCACCCGCGTAGTTCCCGTTCCCGTGGGAATACGGGAATAAAATATGTTCACCGCAAAGAGTGTAGCTTCCCAACAGTGAGAGAATTTTTCAAATCGGTCCAGTAGTTTCGGAGCCTATTCGATGTAAACAAACAAACAATCAAATCTTTCCTCTTCATATTAAACTAGCGGACGTCACGCGGTTTCACCCGCATAGTTCCCGTTCCCGTGGGAATACGGGAATAAAATATAGACTATGTTCACCGCAAAGAGTTTAGCTTCCCAACAGTGAGAGAATTTTTCAAATTGGTCCAGTAGTTCCGGAGCCTATTCGATGCAAACAAACAATCAAATCTTTCCTCTTTATAATTACAGAGACCTTTCTGTACGACTTGTAGTATACGTAGGTACCATCCTTCAGTTCTTTCGCCAGGACACAAACTTGTCTCACCAGCAAGTTCTGCGCCTACTGAATAAGGGACATCATGGTGAAGAGAAGGTAAAATTGAAAGAAATCGCTGTTGTCTGGGTTGAGTAGTTTTTTAAATGTGGAATTGCCTTCAGAAGCATGTTCCAGGATTGTCCTGGGACATCCTTACGAGGGCTTACCCGGGACTCCCAACCAAAGGCTGTTGGGCGTTACATGAGGTTTTTTAGTCGGTATGAGTCCAGCATAGCATCCATGCTGGATTTTCCCTCACGTTAAAAAAATAAGGATGTCCCAGGATATGATATGATGGTCTGAGACCCCTGGATATGAAGGGGTCTTAAAAATGAAATATTTGCTAGAAAGTACTATATTTTTTTTAATCTAAAGTTATACCTATAGTATATTGTTTTTAAAACAAAATATGGGCTATTGTTCTCTGAAATGAATAACAATATTATTGTTCTCTTTAGAATTAAATTCATGTGGTAATAAATCGTTATATTTATTCGTTGTTTGTTATTTCTAGTTACAAGACAGTCGTTACATCAAGTTGAAGGCCACGTGTCCGTTTCACCACGGCAATAGACTCATCACCACTTACTTACTTGATGCTTAGCATAAAATACTATAGTTCAATGATTTGATTGTCCAAATAAATGGTAAGATCTGATAGGAAGTGAAGAAAAATAAAAACCGGCCAAATGTGAGTCGGACTCACGCACGGAGGGTTACATAACAAATAAACCGGCCAAGTGCGAGTTGGACTCGCCCATGAAGGGTTTCGTAGCAGCAAGTAACATAAATACGTTCGCAGTGGTAGTGATTTTTCTAACCGAAAATTGCGGTTTATGACGTATTAAAAAAAAAACTACCAGCTCTATCTCGTTCGAACCAATTTTCGTTGGTAGTTTTTATGGCAATGTAACATCATGTATATTAATTAGATTTATCATTCTCTTAGTTTAGAAGTTAGAGGGGGGGGGACACACATTTTTCCACTTTGGAAGTGTCTCTTGCGCAAACTATTCATTTTAGAAAAAAATGATGTTAGAAACCTCAATAGCATTTTTGAAGACCTATCTATAAATACCCCACACGTATGGGTTTGATGAAAAAAAAAAATTTGAGTTTCAGTTCTGAGTATGGGGACCCCCAAAATTTACTACTTTTTTTCTAGTTTTATATAAAAATCTTAATGCGGTTCACAGAATACATCTAGTTACCAAGTTTCAATGGCATAGGCCTTATAGTTACGGAGAAAAATGGCTGTGACACACGGACGGACAGACAGACAGACAGACAGACAGACAGACAGACATGACGAATCTATAAGGGTTCCGTTTTTGCCATTTGGCTACGAAACCCTAAAAACGATAAAAAGTCACGCTTGTTGTATGGGAAAACCACTTAAATGTCCATTTCGTTTTAATTTATATATTGTGTAAATACACTGCTCGATATTCTGTGAGTATTTCAAGCGTCTACTGGTTGCCTTATTACCTAATATCACTACATAATTATTATAAAACAAGTATTGCTCTGTGGTTGTTGTTAACTATTCTGTTATCCTCATAAACTTCCTCTCCAGTGGGTACAGTATGTATTTGCAAAAGACTTTGTGAACTCTGTGTTTAATTTCTTTTTTACAATATTGATGACACTTGAATGATGTCATTATAAACACGATACGTCTACAACATAGCTACTTGTAACAAAATTGTGTGTTTGTATGTAATTTTTTTAAACTTAAGAAAAATCTAAAATAAAGGCTATCTGTTTACTATTTCCTCTGAAATTTTATCTTTGAAATATTACAACTACCTAAAGTAATTTGCTGAAAGCGTTGTTCACTTTTTAAAGAAAAAATATTTACAATGAAAGTCGAAAAATCAGTTAGTATTGTGTCCCTTAGAATGTTCAATCATGGCGACACGAAATTAATTTCGTTGCGCAATATTTGACTTTGCTATACCTCCTAAAGTATTCATTTAATTTGTACGGTGTAAAGAAAAGAAATAATCTTGATGATTATATGTTCAAGTCAACTAACGTATTCCAATTGAGAAGGATACCTTATTACCTAATATATAAAAGAAAATGGCAAAAGACACGTTTGTTGTATGGGAGCCCCCTTTAAATATTGTTATGATTTTATTTTTAGTATGTGTTGGTATAGCGGCAATAAAAACACATAATCTGTGAAAATTTCAACTCTCTAGCTATCACAGTTGCTGAGATACAGCTTCGTGACGGACAGACAGACAGACAGACAGACGGACGAGAAGTCTCATGAATAGGGTCCCGTTCTTTACCCTTTGGGTACGTAACCCTAAAAACCGGGAACTCTGGACGAAACAATGCATGACATTATCCTAAAAGATTCAACGCTTCATTATGATATGGGCATGTGATGAGAAGGGACGGAGAGACGGTGGAAGGCCAAAGAAAAGATGGGTGGATTTTGTAAAGAATTTTATGATTGTGAAAGAAGTGAATGATGAGACGAAGAGTAATAGAGAGGATTGGAAGAAGAAGACATTATTGAGCAGATCCCAGATAAATGATAACAAAGGCAGGAAAATAATGTTGATGACGCTTCATTTTCATGTATATTGGGTGTAACAAAATTGACTCTCCAAATTTCGAGGCCAAGTCATCTCATGAAATTTGGAGAGTCAATTTTGTTACACCCAGTATGTGGAAACATTAAGGGCTCTGTCTAAGAAAATGACGAAAAGAGGTGCAAATGACTTTTTTTTCGTGTCAAAAATGATAGCGAAATAAATATTTATAATCTATAAGATGTGATGATTATGATAAAAACTGTTTGTTAATATATGTAGGTACATAATGTGTAAAATGATTAAAGAATCAGCCCCAAATTTTTAGATGAATGCATTTTATAACGGGAAGAAATGAAAATATAGTAATATCAACTAGAAAAGAAATATTCTATATTGTAACACCAATTTAGAATTACATGAATGAAAAACATATATTCCGTATACAAGTTTTAAAATGTATAATAGGCGGCCTTATCGCTACGACATAGTGTTAGAGATAAAGTTCATGATTGGGTAGTTTATTATTTTACTGTCGAAATAAATCATGCACCTATAATTTGCTGTTTTCGATTCTGAATAAGTTTAAGTAGGTATTTACTTATTTCAACTAAATCTATATACGTAAAAATGAGTCCCTATTTCCTTGGTCACGGCATCACGCGTGAACGGCTGGACCGATTTCGCTAATTCTTTTTTTGTTGCGTATGTTATTGTCAGGAGATGGTTCTTATGAAAAAAAAAATAAGAAAGATGCGTGAAAAATTAGAAATTTTACCAATTTCAGTATTCATCGTTATGGCAGGACATCGTCTGTCAGGGCAACTAGCGCTATAAAATAAAGGTACATTATCTCTTTTTTTAAATGACGCGTGTTTTGTATGGTCAAGGTCATTAGCCATATGCACTGCCTTAATAGATTAATTTACATATCCCCGTGAGACGTACTTTGCCGAACACAACAGCTGCATCCAAATCCATATTAGTCCAACATGGCATTGATAATTACTTAACAATGCCAAATGCAGTGCCAAAAGATTCGGTACATGGATGACGCAGGTTGATGATCACATGTTGTGTTTTACGTCGTATATTGCATTGGTGTTTTGAATAAAAACGCCTAGTAGAGTCGACTGGTGACCCCAAGACTGACAGTTTTCTCTTTCAGCGAATAGGCATTGCTCATCTGATATCTGTGGTATTTCTATTCAAAGATAGCAATACCAGAGATATCAGATATATCTTACTTCTTACTTATAATATTATAAATGCGAAAGTTTGTGAGTGTGGATGTTTGTTACTCTTTCACGCTCAAACCGCTAAACGGATCTAGCTGAAATTTGGAACAGAGATACATTATAGTCTGGAATAACATATAGTCTACTTTTTATCCCGGGAATAAGTTCCCACGGGAATAAATTTCACGCGGGCGAAGCTGCGGGCATCAGCTAGTACTGAATATATTGTAAAAAGATAATATCCGCAGTTTCTGTATGTTTTTATGCCACATACAATAATACTATGAGTTTTCCATACATCATTGTTTATTGACACTCAATTTATTACAAAGCACACATATTAGTGTAAATAACTAGTCTTTATCATTGTGACAGAAACTGGGAAAAACCTGAAGCGTTAGTTCAAGAGTTATTTGTCATTTCTATCGACTTATTGTTTAGATTTCTATGGTCATATTATACCTACTTATTGGTTAATGAATGAGCTACTCAGGCTAAGTGGGTAACATATTACAAGCTATGCTTAGATATAATTACCTATGTCTTGGCTGTTTTTAAAATGTTTTTTACAAAATAAAACTCATTTCTCAAAAAGGGTCGTTTTTTCGTATGGAAGTACCCACGGTTGGAAATAATGGGTCACGCACAATCACAGGGACTCTACCTATTAGCATAGAAAGGCCGCTTTTTTGTATGCTAGTCTCCACGGATAATAACCAGGGGTCACATACATTCACAGGGACTCTACCTATCCGCCTATTGCCGGGGGCCCAGGGCCCGGAAGGACACTCCACGAAAGGTCATTCCAGGTTCTCTGACAGACGTTGGCTACAACCGCGGTCTCACTACGGGTTGAGTGCTATTCCGCGTCTTGGGGGTACGGGTGTTATCCAGCTTCTTGGAGCGTGAGGCTCGCGTGAAAATCTTATGATAACCGATCTCCCTTCTAAAATGAAATTTGGAGAGTTCTACTATCAGCAGTGAATGATGGTATTTTATTATAATTTATATTGATTGACTTCTTATAAGATATGTATAGGTACGTATTTTGTTTTAAAACTAATGTTTCAGTTTAAATACGGGAATAAATTAAAAATGACCCTATGTAATTCTGGGATAACGCAGCATTCTAATCGCGAAAGTAATATCCAAATCCATCCAGTAGTTTTTGAGTTTATTCGTAACATACATACATGGGTACATCGCACCGCTCGCCACAGACAGGGTGTTCATCCTTACACTTTGCGTCCGGAGCGTTCAAGCACGGTATGGTCCAATAGAGACTTTCTTTCGCAAACGCTTATATTGTGGAATGATCTCACAGCCTCTGTTTTCGCAAATGCCCACAGTATGGGGTTTTTGAAACGAGGTCTTAGAAGATTCTTGTAGGGTTGGCAGCACGAGTGCAGCGTCTCTGGTGTTGCAAACGTTCATAGGCTACGGTGACTCCATCAGGTGGAGCCGTTAGCCTGTCTGCCACCTTATAAGTATAAATAAAACATTCATAAAAAGAACTTCCCTTTTAAATATAGGTATTATTACTGAAGCGCTCGTGGCCCGCGGACTCAGTGTTCTGTAAACGATCACTGCAGTAAGCAACTTTCACTATGGCCGGTCCATGGATGGGTGACCATCCATGTGATCACTTTGTGACATTTATTTGAGCGTTTCCGTGCTTCGGAAGGCACGTTAAGCCGTTGGTCCCGGTTGCCTGTAAAATGGCAGTCGAGTCGAGTCGAAATAAAGCCTTCATAATAGCTTAACTAAGTTGAAGGCTTTATTTCAACAGCAGGCAGTCACAACCTGCGCCTGTCCATTTAAACACGGCAATACGGCTCACCACCTATTACGTGGGACAAATTATACAAAGGTGAAATCTGGGCATATAATATGCCTCTGCCTACCCCTTCGGGGATAAAGGCGTGACCATATGTATGTATGTATGTATTACTAAAGAAGTACAGATATAAAAACTCACCATGTTCCTTCTCATAATGCCGCCTGAACTGCTCAAGGGCGGGATCATACTTGATTTCTTCTGGCAACTCTAGCCAGAGCTGCAGCGCGCCAGCAGTCAAGTCCCCATTGGAGACCAAGGAATACTGGCTACGAGTCAAGTCTTCTTGCCTGTCAGAAACACCACCCCATTCTTTCACTTTCTTTACTATATTCTCCATATTTCCACTTATAGCACTTATTTTATCATGGTTCACAATTAATTTTAGTCAAATTTCTGTTTATATTGTAAAGAATTGTTGATTATCGTATGTTTATCTGAAGTACCGCGCTGTTTGTAATCAAATGACAAAATTATCCACCGACAATGTAGATTTTGTAATGATATCTTGGCATAGATTGTAGACAATTAAGTACACCTATTTGGTGGCTGATAAATTTAGATTGGCTACAGAAAATCGAAGTCTAAAATCCTTATTAAAAAGTTGCTTTTTGAAAAATAATTTAAAACAAACTTTAGCGGGGGCGGTAGCAAATTTCACGTACATTCGTTGGCGCGATTTCCTTAAAAATGAGCACAAAATACTCGCTTCGTGAATTAATATAGATTTAGGGTCAATGCATACCAACCCATTGTTCTCTTCTGAATAATTTTTGTTAGGTACCTAAGTATGAAACAAATTGCGGTTGCTTTGTCTCACAGAATACCTACTATCTTAAGTGTCCTGAGACTACGTTGTCAGTCTGGTTGTCATCAGGCTGTATCTCATGAACGGTAATAAATAGTCACTTCAAATTATCGCATAGATATAATATAAGTATTTTACTGAAAAAAAAAGAGTACGCCCTGCGTGGACGGATGGGTAGAGAATAGAGATCAAGTGATTTTGGTTGGTTCGAGGCCGGGATGACATTCGTGGGAATTTACATAAAGGGCTATATAACCTGTGGAACATACTGAACACTAATTCGTATTTTATCATCTTTATACCTAACCATGTTTCGTGCAATAAATGATTAAGTATTTATTTTATTTATTTACCTATTTATTTTATTTACTATACTCTAAACAAGAACACTACATTTCTGGCAAAATAAACGCATCATTGGCAGATAAATGTAAACTGTGTTTCTAAAATGTGAGATAGATACGCGGTCACGAGCATAACCTTTCCACTCCGTTTACAATTAACACTCGACCTTTGTGGAATGCAACCGAACACTATGACAGGTATTTGAACAGCATACTAACAGAAAGAAAATTATTAGACCACCAGCGGACGTCACACGGTATCACCCGCGTAGCTCCCGTTCCCGTGGGAATACGGGAATAAAATATAGCCTATGTTCACCGGGAAGAGTGTAGCTTTCCCACAGTGAAAAAATTTTTCAAATCGGTTCAGTTGTTTTAGAGCCTATTCGGTGCAAACAAACCAAAAATCAAATCTTTCCTCTTTATAATATTAGTATAGAGTTTAACTACCTAACCCTGGGACATCCTTCCAAGGGCTTACCCGGGGCTTCTGACCGTAGGCTGTGGTAGGACACTGTGGTTTTTGTCGGTATGAGTATGGCATCGCATCCATGAAGTATCCAGAATCCACACGTAAAAAAAGACTATTTCACTACATACATAATAGTCATCAACGAAATATTTACCCTGTGCTAAGTCAGCTTTTGTCAGACGCAGGCTAAGTCGATTTAAAAAAGTTTTGACAAGCAGGTGTACAAAGTTTGTCCACCTGGTAATCAACAGAGACTTTGTTACAGGTGCTGTTACGCAGTTGAGACGTCAAACCATTCACACATAGGCTTGTTCCCAATTTGCTATCGAGGCAGTCAAGTCTAGGCTCTTCAGCATTAAGAATTTCACATAAAGTTGCCCAGATACCCTCATTTCATAGCGATGTTAGGAAAGCAATTGACCCTGTACAAAATACTTATTCAGTATCATAATGGACCAGTTACCTACAGTTATCAGACCTTACGAGACGGTTATTTGACCTTACGAGACGGCGACTTGTCTGGTAAATGATAAGATTACTTTACTCATACTACGAGTATCCCTACTAATATTATAAATACGAGAGTAGCTCTGTCTGTCAATCTGTTTTTTTATACCACTAAGGTGGCAGACACGCATACGGCCCACCAGAAGAACCGGTGGTCACGTTTGCATCACCAGAGGCGCTACTCTCGCGCAATCTGTCTGTCTGTTACGCTTTCTCGCCTAAACGGCTGGAGCGATTGAGATGAAATTTGGTACAATGATAGCTCGAAGTCTTGGGAAGCACGTAGGCTAGTTTTAACCGACTGCGCAAAAGGAGGGTTATGATTTTACACGATAAGACTTCTTCGCAGTCGAAGTCAAACAGCTAGTTTTTCATAAGATATTATAAACGAACGAAGCTAAGATCAATATCTCTGCTCCGAAGCAAATGAGTTCTGGAGTGGAGACCGTAACTCTTCAAACAAAGAGTAAGACGTCCACCCTCCAGATGGACCGACGACGACCTAAAGAAGGTTGCAGGTAGGAACTGGATGCGGAAGGCCCAGGACCGTGTGTTATGACGTGAATTGGGTCAGGCCTACGTCTATCAGTGGACTGCTTATACTGATTCAATAAAGCATAGACGACTAGGGATATTTATTTAGCAAATTTTTTACATATTTACAAAATGAGAATTTAAAATTACTTCTAATCTACAGATTTATTCTGGGTGTAACAAAATTGACTCTCCAAATTTCATGAGATGACTTGGCATCGGAAATCAAATACAAATATTTACAAAAAAAGGGGCGTTAATTTTTTATTTTTTTTTAAATTTTTTTCATGCGCGGCAATTCGAGGTAACATGGTCGCCGTGGCAAAACAAACACGGAGCACTCGTCTGGCTGTCATTGTCGCTTTCTACTGCCGCTCAGTAGCGATAGAAAGGGTGATATTGAAAATTTATAGGACCTTTAAAACGAACTTACGGTTAAAGTATGCATGTGATTTTTTTTTCTTCATTTTTGTAATGTTTCTTGACTGATGCCACGTCACGTGACGAAATTTGGAGAGTCAATTTTGTTACACCATATATACAGGAAAAAAAACAAAGAAAATAAACAACAAAAAAGAAGGAAGGGGAGTGACAAGACTGACAATGCCTCGCTCAGGTGTCAAATAATTCCTCCCCATCGGTGTCAACCGGTAAAGTTCCCAGGCTGGCCGCATTCCCACGTTTAATTGCGATACTGATTCTTTGAGCGAAAAAGAGGCCAGCCCTATGGTCACGAGAAGAGTCAACTAAACGCTTTGCGATCTCCCTATAAAGCGCACAAGCACTTGGGCCCCACGAGCCCAATGTCGAAAGAAAGCCGAAATTTTCTTGTTTAGGCAAGAAATGGAGCTTTATTAGAAAAACTCAGTATTTGCTTGAATTTCTTGTATTTCGTTATTCGTTTTACAAAGTATAGTGCAGCTGTATATAATGATCTTGATAGACGTCGTCAAGTAGAAGAAGTATATAATGATCTTGATAGACGTTGTCAAGAAGTCGACCCCAAACGGCTCAAATATATAATTACCTATTAAATTGGTAATTGGACGACATACTTGAGGAAGGTAAATACCTGACTATGATACCTGATAAGAGCCAAGGTAACCACTTTACTATATTCATGGTTACTGATTGTTCTTTTAAAGCTAGGGGTTTTAAAATATGTATGTATGAAGGCAGTGATATTAAAATCTATAGATACGTTACCTGCACTGAAAAAGTGGCAACAAAAATGTCAGGCAATTGCTTTACATTTCATACATGCTACCATACATAATTTCATAGAAATTCTTTTTTGAGAAAGAAAGAAAAATAATTTAATCTTGTCATCAGAATAGACACAAAAATTACTATCTAAACTATTCTTATTTTTAAACACGATCAAACAAGTTGCACCAAAGATCCATTTTAAAACCATAACATTACAAAAATAAAAATAAATACAAACTAAAACATCAAAAGCAAAAAATATAAACAAAAATAAAAATAATAATGATAACAATTGACATAATAAAAAAAACCTACAATGATAGTCTGCGTCGGAGAATTAAAATCGACTCTACTCATTTTTGTGCCTATTCAGCGCAAAATTCGGCCCTCTCTCAGCTTATGCTGTCAATTCGCATCGACAGCGTTGGTATTCTGAGAGTGCCGAGAGCCGAGATGTCGCCACTGCCCCGAAGAAACAAAAAGAAAAACAAAATTAACTAAATGTGGTGCATTATGGAAAATAAGAATAAACAATCATAAACACCCCAACACCCGTAATATATCTATGTATGTATCCACGCTTATCTACTACTAAATGTTTAAAGATCTGCTGTTTTTGAAAGCCGTGATGTTCGTGCATCGTTGGATGAAGGCCTTTAGTCGCTGCCTGTTACTTACTCTAGCATATTAAATTAGTAGGCATATTTATAATCATTATAAGGGAACATTTTTTCCTACTGATATATTATTGATAAGATACTTATTATTAGTATCTATACTATCGCAATGTACAATGCCATGTGGGTCGTCCTTGCTTACCATCACAGAGCAACGCGACTAGTACAAGGAGGGGAGAAGACATAGCATGTTTGACCTATACATACATACAGTGGGTAGTCCACTGTTTTAACGCAAATAATTTATTATTAAATGAAACTAAAACAAAATGTATTAGATTCACCTTGCCAAATGTTAGGCTCGTTAACACCAGTATTAGGATTAGGGATGATCAAGTAGAATTGGTCGATGAAACTGTCTTTCTGGGCATAAAATTAGACTCCAACTTGCAGTGGGGGCCTCATATCGAGAAAGTCTCGGGCAGACTGAGCTCTGCAGCCTATGCCGTTAAAAAGATCCGACAACTGACAGACATTAGAACAGTGCGTCTTGTCTACTTTAGCTATTTCCACAGTGTCATGACCTATGGCATACTGGATAGGAGCTGCCGACATCGAATGTATCTTTGTGTTGCAGAAAAGGGCTGTCCGGGCTATCTATGGTATGGGGTTTCGGGAGTCATTAAGAGAAAAGTTTAAGGATATCAACATCCTTACTGAGTATTCACGGTACATATATGAAAACTTATTATATACTCATAAAAATAACTAAACTTAAGAAATAAGAATAAATTGGCTGTACCTAGATTTAGGCTTAATAAAATAAGCAATTCTTTTGCGGGCAATTGTATTCGAATGAACAATACATTGCCGACAGCCGTAACAGGTTTGTCAGTTAATAAATTTAAAAAACTTATAAAACTTAAATTGTGCCAGAAAGCTTATTATAGCATTAAAGACTTTCTAGAAGACAAGGCTGCCTGGCAGTGACACGAATTGCTCCTTTCTACATTTAAAAAAAAAAAGATTGTATTATATACTAAGATGAATTATGAGGGACCGGACTGAGTTTCGTGGGGTGTTCTTCTCAGTCTGTAGCATTTCCGAACCCCCGATAGAGTCACAAAAATTTTGACAAACCTAAATATTTTTTTTAAAAATTTCAAAGGGAATAAATTTTATTTTATTTTATTTTATTTTATTTTATTTTATTTTACATACATATTATTTTATTTTATTTTATTTTATTTTACATACATACATACATACATACATACATCTCTATCTGATCGCTATCTGATCCATACACATACCTGTCTGTCATATTTTGCGGGGGGAAATCATATTCATATACACCACTACACAAGCAATCGGCTGTCACAAACCAATACACTCAGAATTGCAGACATACACATATATATTTCCTTATACTAGCTGACCCGCGCAACTTCGTTTGCGTCACATAAGAGAGAGCAATTCACCCGTTCCCGTCGCATTTACTCTGAGTGACCAAAAAAGCGAATAAAAAAAGCGCGCTGAAACGGGATAAAAAGTATACTGTGTCTCTTCACCAATTTTCAGCCAAATCGGTACAGCCGTTCTTGAGTTATAAATAGTGTAACTAACACTACTTTGTTTTATATATCTATACTAATAATAATATTATAAAGAGGAAAGATTTGTTTTTCTGTAACGAATAGGCTCCGGAACTACTGGACCGATTTGAAAAATTCTTTCACTGTTGGATAGCTACACTCTTTGCGGTGAACATAGGCTATATTTTATTCCGCGTGAAGTCCGCTAGTCTTTTATATATATATAGATGACTAGCTGATGTCCGGAGCTTCGGCTACGTAAAAAATCCCACTTTCCGCGGGAACCTATTCCCGGGATAAAAAGTAGCCTATGTGTTATTCCAGACTATAATGAATATCTGTACCAAATTTCAGCCCGATCCGTTTGGCCGTTTGAGCGTGAAGGAGTAACAAACATCCACACTCACAAACTTTCGCATTTATAATATTAGTAAGAAGTAAGAAGGCGGTAGGTGTAAAAAAGTGAACACATATCTGTATTTTGAAAATTTTAATTAAATTAGAATTTCTCGATTTTTTAAAAGTTTCACTGTATTATCTATTAGTGTACATCATAATAAAGGAGTACTAACGTTTGTAGCAGTACATGTGAGTTATTGACTACAGTTGAAAATACCACCTACCAGCTTACTTCACACTACACTTTTAAGTCACTTCACTGTGGTTTGCTGCACTGAACATCATGTCCCAGCTTGATGAGGTGCAGACTGTGCAGAAGAACCTGGAGGAAAGTTTTATGCGCAAGATGGATGAGCTCCACTCCCAGCTGCAAAGTAGCACTGCGGCTAAGGATACTGTGGCTAAGGTTGCCGAAGAGTTCCGCACATTCCGGGAGTTAATATTCAATATTCTTGGTCTTCTACGGAAACAGATCTCGGAATGTGTTCGGGCCACTGATGCGGTTGACAGTTGGCAGCGAAGGAAGGCGCTTGTATTCAATGGAATCTCAGAGACGGACCAGAGGGACTGCAGGGCTGCAATCATGGAGGTACTGCACACGAAGATGGCATTAAAGGATATACCAGCTACATCCATAAAGGTCTGTCATCGCCTAGGAGCCATTGGAACCACTCCGAATCGTCCCATTCTTGTAAGATTTGGTGACATGAACTTTAAATCTGCGGTCTGGAACGCCATGTCAAAACTCAGAGGGTCCTCCATATCAGTTAGGGAGTTCCTAACCAAGATCCGGCAGTCTGTGTTTGTCAGGGCAAGACTGCATTTCGGCATGCGTTGTTGTTGGACACAGGACGGCATTGTCATGGTTAAAACGCCGGATGGACGTCGTCACAGGATTACTTCTTCTGATGAACTCTCGACAATTATGGAAAAGTATTCTAAAGTGGTTCCTGATGTGGGTGCAAACGTAAACACTACGGGCACTCGTAAGCCATAGTATTCTCCAACATCTTGTGATCCTGATCAAGTGAATTCCTATTTCTTTTTTACTCTTAATGTCATTTTAAAACTTAGTTCGTTAAATCGGATATAATTATGTTTTGTTTACACTATAATTAATAATTTCTGTACTGGGGTGCCTACTAAATTAAGATTGCAACTTCACCTTCACCAAACTTCACTGCGTGTATACCACTGATCTGTATTATTACCACACTGGATAGGTGGCTGTCAAACTAAAGTTATGCCTTCTTAATTCTCGCCATTGTGGCGCTGAAATCAGCAGCGCTGGTTCAGAGAACTAAAATTAGTGATGTGCCAAACTTTCTTGAACTGACGCGTATCGATAGATTTAATTTGAAATGAAAACATTTTTTGTATATATATTTTAAAATTTGTTTAATATAAGAATATTACCAACCGAAATTATAAATATTCCCTTTAACTTCTCCAACTAAGCTAAATTGCTTGTGCTAGGAGTGGTCAGGATTCGAACCCGGGTCTTCTCGATCGCAAGACAGTCAGTCTTCTTAACCACTAAGCTGTCGACGCTTTAATGAATATTGCTCTTAACCTTTCGTACGTGGAAGGGGCAACAAATTTGTACCCGTCGTCTGTGGCAAGTTAGACAGGCCGCTGGGAGCGCGCGACTGCTCTTCGAATTTCTCAAAATTCAAGGAAAATTTATATGAATCATAATATGAACAATGACTGTTTTAGGAAGATAAATAAGTGAATAATGTTATTTATGAACATTTATTTATAAAATCATGTTTTTTTATAATATTATCGAACATTACCTGTTGCAAAACATTAACGATTTTGTCAATAAATTAGTTCACAGAATTTGGTTATTTTTATTTTTACACATTTCTAGATAATTTTCCAATCAATTGATAAGTAAACTATCTGGATTCCAGCAATAAATCACTCCTAAAAACAGATTTCAAATATTGCAAATCGGCGTTTGTCGAATTGTTTGACTGATATATATTTTTATTTTAACGATGGCACTACTGAGTGGTAAAATTGATGATCATAGATACAATATCAAGCAATAAAAGAACCTATTTTCAAGAGAATTAGCGTTTTATTTGCGTAAATTTAGAGCCGGTATTCTTGGGACGGATACGGGACAACACATATGGGGGGATATGGACGGATACGGCACAACACGGTTGAGAGGTTAATAAGCGTGGTTTGAGTTGGTGTCTAGTATATCTACCTAAATGAAATAATATTTAACTGCAATTTGGCATACTCGTGACGCAAAATTGTAGGAAAATATTACTTTTGTTGAAGAGATTGAGAGAGGTATTAAGGCGCATCTCCACTTGAGCAGCCGCAGGGCGAGCTGCCTCAATCTGAGCGTGCCGCGTGCTGGGGAAATTACATGCATCTCCACATGGGCCAAATTAATCAGCAACTCGGCAGCGTGCCTCAAGCTGAGCAACGAATTTCTATAGTTTCTTACTAGCTACTATGGGTGACGTATGCCAATTCGCTGCAGCTTTAGTAATAATGAATCCCTACAAAAAGAATAAAAGGCAGACAGACAAAGATCATTGTGCTGTGAACGTGGATCCCATAAAGTGTCTGTGGCTTTCATATACTTCAGTTAATTTGATGCATTTATCATTGTCCATTTCACCACGAAGTGAGCGTATATATATATATATCATGTGCCATAGAAATAGAAAGGGAGTTATGTGTAGAAAGAAAAAAAAATAAACGTCATTTTATTAATCATTTATTTATTTTACACTTTATTGTAAAACTATGGTACACTAGCGGACGGTATACTATTTATTAACCGGGAAGTTCTTGTGTAATGCTTATAATAACATTTATTATAAGCATTACAATTATTAGATTAGAACACAGACGATCGCTTGAATTTGGAGTCCAGTTATGGGCTCCCATGTTGCCAAGCCATGCACTTCTAATTTTTGGATCAGTTGGAAATCTGCAATAAAATAAACATACATCAATAGAGTAAAAAACATTATGTAGTATGTATTACCCACCCACACAAGTTAATGTCAGAAAATAAGTTAAATAAATATTACTAATAAGATTTTGTTTGGTTGATACCATTATTATATATTGAAGCGCTCGTGGCCCCGCGGACTCAGTGTTCTGTAAATAATCACTGCAGTAAGCAACTTTCACTATGGCCAGTCCCTGGATGGGTGACCATTCTGGTGACCACTTTGTCACATTTATTTGAGCGTTTCCGTTCTTCGGAAGGCACGTTAATCAGTTGGTCCTGGTTGCCAGTAAAATGGCAGTCGTTAAGCCATGTTGAAGGCCTTTTTGGGCGGCTTGAAAAATTTCAACAGCGGGCAGTCACAACCTGCGCCTGTCCATCTCAACACGGCAATACGGCTCACCAATTGTTACGTGGGACAAATTCTAAAATGGTGAAATGTGGGCATATAGTATGCCTCTGCCTACCCCTTCGGGGATGAAGGCGTGACCATATGTAATGTAAAATGATACCATTATTAGACATATTTCTTATAAAGAAAAGTTTTCGATTACATCAGACCATGATCAAGTTTATCGATACGACAACATGGACATCACTAAACGAAATTAAAATCCTATTTTTGTGCTTAAAAATAATTTAATCTCACCAAATTATTATTCTTATACATATTTTGTAAATAATCAAGCATTTTACATGTAGGTCAGGCTGATTTAATGATAAAAATTACAAAAATTCAACTTACCTGTGAAATCTAATGTTGCTCCCTTTTTTGAAGCTAATTTTGCAAAACACACATTTCACCATGTCTATTGCTTTTTTGTAACCACACAAATCCTCACTAAACTGCACAAAAGTCCTTAAATTACAAAATAATTCGTAATTCCCGGCGCGATACGGGAAGTCATTTGCATGATACGTCAGATTTAGTTCCTTGAACCAACTCTAGAGGCGTTTCAAATCGGCACAAATAATTCGCTGTCATTTGTATGAGACAGCCAATCCAGTGGTAATAATACAGATCAGTGGTGTATACTGTGTAGATTTGTCAATGTCAACGATGTCAGTTGTCATGTGGTATTAAGGGTCATATCACACTGGGTGCAGTAGTTAGGCACTCTGCACACTATACTGTACATACAGCCATGGAGTACTTACTATACGAACCTCGAGGCTCGAACAGTGGATAGCCATTTACTTATATTTTTTGGGTGGGTGTTAATTAAATTGTTTTTAGTAAATGTGTCTCTCTATTAGATTTTGTCTGGTTTAGTGGGTACCGATATTAATATTAATTTGTTATTATCTATTTTAGTGTGTGTTTGCTGGTGGGTGGTGCAGAGAAACTAAGAAGAACTTACTTCTTTTTTGCATTGATCAGGTATATTTTATCATAGTATTTATTTTTCTGTATTTATTTATTTTAGTATTTAGTATAATATTTATATTTATTTTTTACTGTTATGAGTAACTCGTCTCATGACTCTGCCCATGATAGCGACTCCTTCTCGGAGAATGATAGTTTTAGTTCTGTAACGGGCACATTAGGTGAACAGCTCCGTGGATGTTTTGAGACAGAATCGAATAGATCACTAAATATTTGTCATATCAATGCTGAAAGCGTGCCTTATCATTATAGTGCCCTCTTTGAAACATTTAGTAATTCCCAAGCGCATGCCATCCTGATTTCTGAGAGTTTTCTGAAACCTAATCTCCTTTCTGCCTACTATCCACTCCCAAATTTTGTATTAATACGGAATGATAGAGAAGGTAGGGAAAGGGGTGGGGTTGCGATATATCTCCGTAGTGATTTTCCCCACAAAATTGTAGCCTCATCCCCCCCTCAGTACTCGGCCAGTGCGGAGTTTCTTTTTCTCGAAGTGTGGGTTAAGGGGGTAAAGGTCCTTCTAGGAGTTGTTTACTGCCCTCCCACCGTTGATTATTTCACTGATTTGGAATCGGTTTTAGAATCCTTGGGGCCTGAATATGAGCATCACATCATCATGGGTGACTTAAATACTAATCTTCTCTTACCTAACACTTCCCGTGCTATCAGGTTAATGCACATTGTTAAGTCGGTTAGTCTACATGTGTTAACATTGCAGGCGACACACCACAATGTAGATGTACCTGATACATGGCTAGATCTAATTCTAACTTCTTCACCTTCTCTAGTTCGCTCTCACGGACAACTTCTTGCTCCAGCTTTCTCTCGTCATGATCTGATTTATTTATCTTATACACTCAAACCTCCAAAATTAAAACCCAAAGTGCTGCACATGCGTTGTTTTGGGCGAGTTGACCTCAATTTGATCCGTGATGATGCCGCTAATATTGACTGGGAACCAGTGTTGGAGGCGGACACTATGGACAAAAAGGTTTCAGAGTTTAACAAGACTGTCACGGGTCTCTATGATGTACATGCACCAATAAAACCGGTTAAACTTAAGCGGCCTTCGGCACCTTGGATCACGGATGAGGTCCGTCGTGCAATGAAACACAGGGACCGGGCATTTCGTTTTTTCAAAAATAATAGAACTGATGTCAACTGGGGTTTATACAAGACTGCTAGGAATCGGTGTAATCAGGTGATACGTAACACTAAGCGCCGACACATCTTTAATAGCATTACCACGTCTTCATCTGCTGACCTATGGAGATTTCTGGGGACACTGGGAATTGGTAGGACTAGGCAGGTGGAGCTGCCTAAGACTATTGAGTTGGACGCCATAAATTGTCATTTCTCTACCTCTCAACCTATGGCGGAACCAATCAAGCGTCAAACGGTGGACTGGCTGGCTGTCCTGCCTGTTCCCAGTTATGCTCCATTTAAATTTTCGCCAGTCTCGGAGGATGAGATCAAAAGAACCATTCTTTCAATAAAGTCCACAGCAGTTGGCTTTGATAACATTAGCCGCCGCATGATTACCACCATCTTAGAGCAACTCCTGCCTGCTATTTGCCATATCATTAACTTTTCCCTTAATTCTAACCAATTCCCTGGGCTGTGGCGTAAAGCCTACGTGCGTCCCCTATCCAAAATTTCAAACCCCTCCCTGCCTAAACATTTTCGACCCATTTCCATACTCCCTTTTCTATCTAAGGTGTTGGAAGCTTGTGTGCAAAATCAATTATCAAGATTTATTTTCCGTAATGCCATACTGAGCCCACTTCAATCCGGTTTTAGGCCAGGGCATAGTACTACGACTGCCCTTCTAAAGGTAACTGGGGATATTAGAGAGGGAATGGAGAATGGTCTGGTTACAGTGTTGGTGTTGATAGACTTTTCTAACGCATTTAACAGCGTCAATCATGATATTCCATTGGCTATTCTAGCCCACATTGGGATCTCATCCGACGAGTTGGGATGGTTTTCTTCTTATCTTCGGGATCGCCAGCAGTCAGTCTGTGTTGATGACACTTTTTCTCGTTGGTGTAACCTTGATGCTGGGGTCCCACAAGGCGGAATACTCTCTCCTCTTCTATTTTCTATATTTATTAATTTCCTTACATCTGATCTTCATTGTGCGTATCACTTGTATGCTGATGACCTGCAGATATACAGTCAGGCTAGGGTTCTCTGCATCACCCTAAGGTTGACTGGCAGAAAATGCCTAAGGCATTAAGTCCGCCTTGTACATTGTGCTAGAGTTTGAAATAAATAAATAAATAAATAAGAAGTAAGATATGTGTGTGTAAAGGCGTGCACTTTTTGGGAGTCTGCTTTGTCAGAGGGGAAGCTCTCAGTATGGCGCCTACCCTCCGTGTTGCTCTATGCCTACCATGAATGCAGCCCACCCCCACAGTATACAGATGACACCGCTCTATCGTACACGTACACGACCACTACGTTAAGCAGTTTACGAAAGAACGATAATAAAGGAGTGGAGGGAGAGGGACCCGCCTCACACCCTCGATTCGTCAATCCTAACGTACAAGTTAAGGATAATCACAACTAATTGTATGGAAGGAATGATGAACCGAACTCCTCATACAAGGAATTGTGGATATTGGATAGGAAAATTACATTTACCCTCCAGATTGTTAATAATGAGCACTAAATACTCTGCTTTACAACGTGACTAATAAGTCGACAAGTGTTTCGCCTTTATTTTATTAAATAAATCCATACATAATAAAACAATTTCAAAACATAAAAGCATCACAAAAATCAAAATAGGTTTGTCTGGATGCTGAGACACCCTTAAAGCTTTTTTTACATATTTAAATTATTAAAACTAAATCGCATTTAAAACTACAAACTACGAGTCAATAGAATTCTTCAACGATACCCAGTTATTTATCTTTACTCAGTGCGTCCGTGCGATAAGAACCGGTCTCAGGTAAGCGGCCAGCCGATAACCTGAAGCATCACGGCAGTCCTGAAGATGCTTACACGAGGTATCTTCAGGACTGCATTGCAGCAAACTTGCTTTTGATTTGCTGCCATGCAGGCTGTTCCTGAGGAGTTCGGTTTGTCATTTCCCCCTTACAATATTAGTTGTGGTTATCCTTAACTGCTGTACGTTAGGATTGACGAATCGAGGGTGTGAGGCAGATTCCTCTCCCTCCTTTATTATCGTTCTAGGATTCCGCCATGTAACGCCTGATTCCATTAGTTAGCTTATGCTAGTGTCAGTCCTGGGTTACGTCATTTCTATTTTAAGTAGGCTTAGGGGGGCTACTCACACACTAAAAATCTCACACATCGGTGAGTTGACTACGTCCTGTTTTCGTAATGGTAAATTCACACACTTACTTAGGCGGAGTAGGTGAGAAGACTACTGACACATCGACATCTATTATATAAAAATAAGTCGGGTTTTCCTTCCTGACGCTATAACTCCAGAACGCACGAACCGATTTCCACGGTTTTGCATTCGTTGGAAAGGTCTCGGGCTCCGTGAGGTTCATAGCAAAGAAAATTCAGGAAAAATTTCAACAGAAAAGCGGGAAAATCATTTTTCACATACAGCGCCATCGCGGGCGAAGCTGCGGGCATCAGCTAGTTTCTATTAAATAAAGAAAAGTAACTTACGAAGATACTGCACTTATGCCATCTAGACCGGTTAGTTCAAACATATTTAGATTCACTGAATCAGAAATATCAATATTCCTTGCAGAGCTCTGTCACTTCGTATAATTTTACATCTTCTTACTGCAGTAGGACTAGGTACTAAGTCATGTTACAGGATTTGTCGTTGATTTATTTTTCAAAAATACAGAAAAAACACAACTATAATATTCTAAGATCAATTCTATAAGAATTGTTCTACTTTACATCGCCTTTATTGCCTTCTTATAATCTTTTTGAAAATAATCACATAAATTAAATTAAAAATAGCTTGGAAGGATTGAAATATAGAGACTTCAGAGAGACAAACTTAATGCAAATGTAACTTGAAAGAAAGTACTCGAAGTTCATTAAGAGGTGTACGGTCAACAAAATAATCAGACTTAAAAATTAATACTTATAATCATAAATTACATTTAATTTGGGGCAAATCTGGCAGTTCTATGATATTTCTGTCTGCTTTTAAGATTAGGTACCTAACTAAAAAAATATACTTAGCAGTTATAGAAAACTAAAATATATTTTTTTAATAGTCTCTCTCATCTAGAGATCTAAATCGATCTTGAATACATAATCAAAACTGCGAAGTGATGATTAAATTGTTAATGAATTATATTTTCAGTAAAGTATTACTACTTAAAAACAAACAAAAAAACATTTACAACTCAAAAAAACATTTACATACATTTCGTAACCTTTTCTACGCGTCCTAGAATAAATTTGCTTAGCCGGTCTCTACTCCAGAACAAGGGTTATTATGTAGAACCTGGTCTAGCGGTTAGCTCCATAACCATCGGTTCTTTCATTGCAATACTTATTATTTGTTGCCAAATGCGCATTAAAAATCACACAAACCTACATCATTTTTAGGGTTCCGGGAGACTCTGCTGTCCGTCTGTCTGCCTATCATCAGGCTGTACCTCATGAGAGATAAATTTGAAAAGCAATTAGTATGCTGACTCAATCACAAATTTAATATGAAAAAAATATGGTCTCGAGCAGGATTCGAACCTGCGTCTTCTGGTTTGCCGGATAAGACGCCCTGATAGATATTTTTTTCACATCAAATCTGTACCTCATGAATCATGATGGCTAAATGGTTGAAATCAAATACATAGATGATGTATTATTGTTTTGCCATAACAACAAAAACTTAAAACAGAAAAAAAATATGGGGGCTCTCACACAATAAACGCCGTTTTCTAGTTTGAACTTGTTTTTTTATCTATCTGTACACGATTTCTTCGTGTTCCATGTTATACATGATCAGTTAAGGTGTGATTGCATGTCATCACGCATAAATAGCTGCGCACTAACGATATAAAAATATCATTATAATTATATACCTACTCAGAAAAAACATAAAATTGCCATGTTCTGTATCGGTCGTTAGGATTTAATGATTTACATTGTAATTGCAGAAATTTTAAATCCATCTAGAGCAGGGCATAGAAAATTATAATAGTTCGGGTGGCCAACTTGATTAGAAATATCAAATGGAATAAGGCAGTAGTTAGAAAATCTATTGAAGAACGATGAGAAAGGAGGGGCTGGAGAGGAACCCATCAGAATTTTTCGCGAGGGTATTGATCTGATCTCACAGACCATGATGTGCCCAATGACGTTAATAAAATAAGACACGTCATGCACGAACATCACAGCTTTCAAAACCAGCAAATCTTTTATAAATAAAAAAAAAGAATTTAATAAATTATATTATCTGTGGTAGCATGCATGACGAAAGTGACGCAAATTGCAATTGTGTTGAATAAACAAACCGGCCAAGTACATGTCCAACTCGCGTACGGCAAAAAGGGTCGTGTTCTTACCCTTTGGGTACATAACCCTAAAATAAATGATGACATAGGAAGGTAGAATAACTTACAGTCATCTTCGAAACCTCTATCTTGGCGTGAGTCGGTTAAAAAGGCATACACACCATTTAAGTATTTTAAATACCTAGTGGTTTGTGCTTGTGGATACCGCAAGTTAGGTTTTATAAAATCCTATTGTACTAAAAAGAGGACAAAACAATATAAATATGTACCTAAATACCTACACATAGTAAATGGCTGTTTCGGTGGCGCATTGCAAATTATGATAGGTATGTACGGTCAACATAATAATTAGATTTCGAAAATTATAGCCAACTAGCGACCCGCACCGGCTTCGCACGGTTGCAATGCTGATACTAAATACATAAAAACATTTCTCTTCAATCACTCTATCTATTAAAAAAACCATATCAAAATCCGTTGCGTAGTTTTAAAGATTTAAGCAAACATAGGGATTACTCGTAGGGACAGAGAAAGCGACTTTGTTTTATACTATGTAGTGAAGTTAAAAAAACTGTTTCGGAAAGTTCTCTGCAAGTTCAGTATAAATTATAATAAAAAATAGTATTCCTACACCAGGCCTTATGGATTTTTACAGTCCTGATATGATTAAGAGAGACCTACACTACGGTAATGGTAATTAGAATTACATTACCGTGACTAAGTCCAAGAGTTTACGGCGATAGGCCGATTTAATTGATTGATTGACTAGTTCTGAGGACACAAAGTCTAGGAGTAATCGAAAACTCATAACGTCTCAATCCTAAATAACGTTGGTTATCAAGAAGAAGCAGCAGTCCAGGGACATCCTTCCATCCAGGGCTTACCCGGGGCTCCCAACCGCATAGGCTGTTGGGCGTTACGTGAGGTTTTTTAGTCGGTAAGAGTTCGGCATAGTATCCATGAAGGATTTTCCCTGACGTTAAAAAAAGAGCGCACTCTATATAATTTGAACAATTTTTTTTGTAAGTACCTACACTTCCATTTTACTTGTCGTATATTTTGGACCACATAATAAACAGACCGCCCGCGCCGTGTGAAAAGGTCGTGTTATCGTACCGTCATAAGTACGTAAAAACTCGTAAATAGATTAATGCTTTTTTCGTGTGGAAAATCCATAGATATAAAGTCCTTAGATAGACCTTATATAATCAAAGGGAAAATCCTACTTAGATGCTATGCCGGACTCCTACCGAGTAAAAACCTCACGTAACGCCCAACAGCCTATGGTTGGGAGCCCCGGGTAAGCCCTCGGAAGGATGGCCCCAGGACTGCCGACAGACCTACGGCTACCACTGCGGCCTTACCTAGGGGCGGGGGGGGGGGGGCTAAGTTGCTCTATCCCGCGTCTTTGGGGGGTTGTTCGGGTGTTATCCCGCTTCTTGGGTTAAACAAAAAAGCTACAAATGATCTTCCTTTACAAGACTAAAAGACCTGGGAGTATAGTCAACTACCTTTTTTTTTGTTTTTTTTTTATACTCAGTACGCCCAATTGACGTCGCCACCAGCCTGATGGAAAGCCGTGGCGCATCTAGCGATTGGGGGCCACTTTTGACAGTGGTCCTAGTACCTTTTTAGATCGAATTTCTTTTTTCAGTTTTCGAAAATTATGATTGAGAAAACTTAAAGTACCGCTAGCAAAAAATTCAACAGGAACCGCAAAGAAATTGCAAGCAAAAATTATTTAAAAACTTTGCAAGCAGGATTGATTTTTTTCTTACTGGCTCTACGTATTGCAAAATCTGGCAGTAAATGTAGAAACAATAACTTGACATTGAAAAGCGTTACTTGTACATGAGTAAAATAAAAATTTTCGCCATAAGGAAAAAAAATAAAAAAAATAAAGATATTTTGCATCTTTTTTATTTCGACTTGAAGGTAAACGAAACTATTAGTAATGGCCATGTTTAATGCATTTTCCTGTAGCCTTCATGCAAAGCAATTGATGATATATACACCTGCATAATATATGTGTCAATATTGTGTATGCGGTAAATGTGGTTTAGAGGTAACAGTGTCATAAAATAATAGTTTATTATACCGCCTTATCTCAGTCTCGTCACTTCTCTTGGCGTTTGCGTGATAAATGAAGAACCGCTCGACCGATTTTGTGCAAACTTCACATAAACCATCTACTAAGTAAATAGTCCGAACAAAGCCTAAACATTTGGTTTGGATAGGTGAGCCCGTTCTTGAGTTATAAAATTACAACGAAAAGTGGCATTGATTTTTATACAGGGTGAATTTTTGAAAAGGGCTTGGATGGCCAAATCCGAAACTATAAGGAATAGCTAAAAATGCTCAAAGGAGTCACGAGCCCGATTTTGATAAAACTTATAACCTCATCATTAGATTTTTGAAAAACCAATAATCCAAGCTGGGAATCGAACCCAATGATTTTGAAAAAATAAACACACCCTTTATTATTACACCATACGATAGTGTCACTGTTAAGGATCAAATTCTGCGAAGTAATAATATACGGCCAATTTAAGGAAAGTTTGGAATTTTAATAGAAATCATATTTCATGTACCTAAATTTGGTATCATAATTTATCTCGTTCGAAATCCCATCATAGATCGTAACTATTCCGTGTTTTAAATCATGCTCAGAATGATTTTTTGGAGAATATTCTAAACGAAATCAATAATATTAATTGCAGTACGATCCTTGAGGTCTCGAATCCAGCTATGTATTGAAAGCAATGGTCTACATTTTGACTAATTAATCAGTTAACGTTAGAAAAATAAATTGTATTTTGTTAAAGATGAGCACTTTCCTTTAGTTTGCCGTATGTCATTACTTCCCAGAATAAGATCCTTAATAGCAACACTATCGTATGGTGTAATAATATAGGTTGTGTTTTATTTTTCAAAATCAATAGGTTCGATTTCCAGCTAGGATTATTGGTTTTTCAAAAATCTAATGATAAAATTTTAAGTTTCATCAAAATCGGGCTCGTGACTCCTTTGAGCATTTTTCGCTATTCCTTATAGTTTCGGTATTGGCCATCCAATCCCTTTTGAAAAATTCACCCTGTATATGTAGAAGAAGAAGATAGATATAATAAAATGAAAGAAAAGTCACAACTGTACATTAGAAACATTAAAAAAAAATTCTCGCTGGGTGTTCAACATAAGATACTAAGGCCGAAAATATAGTTAGAAAACCAGTGGACCAAATAAACAAACGAAAGTAAATTTATTTCACTTGGGCACCAAAGAAGTACCACCAGTTCACAATGCTACCCCCACCTGAGAAGAACTGGCAAGAAACTTCGTTTGAGAGCTTATCCGTGCTTCGGAATGCACGTTAAGTCGTTGGTCCTTTAATGGGTGGACCAAATAAACAAAGAAAAGTAAATTTATTTCACTTAGGCACCAAAGAAGTAACACGAGTTCACAATGCTACCCCCACCTGAGAAGAACTGGCAAGAAACTTCGTTTGAGAGCTTATCCGTGCTTCGGAATGCACGTTACAGCACGCGCCGAATAAGTTTGCGTCTATGAAGTTCGTTCGTTCGCGCCGCAATTATGCAATAATATGTTTCACTGGGGAAACTACTGAGCAGCTGAGGCAGGAGGGGTGCCTCTCCCGCTTCAGCAATAATTCTCCCTCTGAAACCTATTATTGCGAAATTGTGGCGCGAACGCACAAATTTCAGAGACGCAAAGGTATTTGGCGCGTGCTGTAAGTCGTTGTCCCTGGTTGTCTCTAATATGGCAGTCGTTAAGTCAACTTGAAGCCCTCGTGGGCAGCTTTAAAAATTTTAAAAGCGGGTGCAAAACCCATGTCAGTTCATATCAACACAGCGCGGCTTTAGGCCCAAGGGCACTAGGGCCTAAGTCTGCTATTCGAAATTACGCCAGACGAGAATAAGAACCGTAACTCAATATTGAGGCCTACAGAGAGCCTAATGCCTGTGGGAGAGGGGGGGGGGGGGCTCCTGGTGTTATCCTTCTGAGGCCCTACACGGGACTACCGTAGGCAGATGGGCAACGTGTGGTTTTAGTCAGGAGGAGTAAAGCATAGCATTCATTGCACATGCAGAATCAGACCCATATACATGATGCTTGTGTTACTAATTCCGTTTGTTTTCTTTGCATGATTTACTAGCAGACGTCACACGGTTTCACCTGCGTAGCTCCCGTTCCCGTGGGATTATGGGAATAAAATATAGACTATGTGACTCAGGGTGAATATAGCTTTCCAATGGTGAAAGAATATTAGAAATCGCCACAGTCGTTTTTGAGTTTATTTATTACAAACATACAAAAGAAAAATCCTCTTCTATCTATACTTATAATAAAACTGTAGAGGGTCGAGAGTCTGTACATGGAAGATATTTTGAAAATTATAATTGGAGGGCGTTCTCTAATCGATACTGAAGCCGAAAATGTAATTTAAACTTTTCATGTCTGTCTGTCTGTATCCCGAATAAGTATCACGTCGAAACTACTGAACCGATTTGAATGATATTTGGAACATTTAGAGCTTATAGTCCGAGAAAGGTTCTAGGATACTTTTGATCCCGAAATTTTGCGCGGTTCCTGCGGGAGAGGGGATGAAAGATAAAATGGTTTTTCAGTTGTAATTTCTTAACGCGTGATGCGATTTCAAATATTTTTTTAGTATTGGAAAAGGAGTACTTTAAGGATTTTTTGACCCAAGTTTCAAGATTGAGGGGTTTGTAGTTCAGAAATTAGAGGCATCTCAACTTTCACCAAACTTAGAATTCAAGGGTACCTTTGAATGAGAGGGTAAATCTAAGCGGCTCATCAGTCCGCGCCGAAGGCGTGGACTTAATTGTTTTAGAAAAGCCTTAATCTTTAAGCTCTTTTATGATTATGCAAACAGGGCCGTTTCACACGGTGCTTGACGAGTCTCATGAAGAATTACCTCTCCTTTCGTGCACATTATGTGACGTAAACGAAGTTGCGAGGGTCAGCTAGTTTATAATATTAGTGTAGAAGCGTAAATGGTACAGTGGAATTCTGGTTCTATTCTCGCATCCCATGGGAAATGAGTATTAGAGGCATTTCAACTTTAGGTAAACCTATAATTCAAGGGTTACTTTGAATGTAAGGGTCATTCTAATCTGGCGTGTTTGCTTTGTCATAAAAGAACTTAAAGATTAAGAGTATTTTAAAACAATTCAGTCAAGCCGGAGGCGGGGACTGAAATGGTTTAGAATAGACTTACCCCCTTATTCATAATCGTTTATTAAACCTATTTTAGTTAAAACACACTTTAAGTCTATTGCCGTCTCTAACCATACTCTGTCATTGGTTAGAGACAGCAATAGACTTAAAGTGTGTTTTAACTAAAATAGGTTTAATAAACGATTATGAATAAGGGGGAAAATCTTTAAGTTCTTTTCTGATTAAGCAAACAGGGCTGTTTCACGCGCTCCTAGGAATCTGGTTAAGATGTACCTCTCTTTTCATAGACCTTACGTGGCGTAAACGAAGTTGCGAGGGTCAGCTAGTTATAAATAATAGTGTACATGTAAAGGCTACCGAATAAACTTTCTTTCTTTCTTGCCATGACGATTTCCACGCAGAAAATAACGTTTTGGCTACGGTACAATTTTTCGTAGCTGAGCTACGATTATGTAGTCCTAATATATATTTGCTACGATTATGATTTTGTTGTGACACAATTGAAATGGCATACTTGGGCATGGACATTGGGTATGCCGATACACTTTTCTGCCATCTCAGGGCTAAAAAACCAAGCAAACATACTTACCATATTTTTATAATTAATTGCCCTAATCTCTTAAAAAAACTTGTAAATACCTTCTTCTTAGATAAGAGATGCATGAACGTTTTAATAAGCATGATAAAGATTAAATAAGGATTATATTCATCTTGTTGAGATAACACTTGCGTACTGATAACACTGCACTCATTATCTTAGGAACAATATTATATACCACTAGCTGTGCCTCGCGACTTTGCTTACATCGAAATTACAAAAATGTTCATTGCGACTTTAACATCGATCAATCAAAACTGACTATCAAGTTCCGATCATATTGAATAACGGCACTTGTACTGTTTCTCAACATTTATTTATTTTACACCTGACCGGTTTCGCCTTTCGTCATTTTCAAATGCAAAATTAACATAACTATTATATTACGTAAGCTAACATAACTATTATATTACGTAAGTTTACGTGTATGAAAATGCCGAACGGCGAAACCTGTCAGGTGTAAAATAAATAAATGTTGTGGAACAGTACAAGTTGTGTTATTCAATATGTGCAGCAGGTACCATCAAGTGCCATCAATAAACAGTATTATTAATATTTTTCTATCCTTTTGGATGGGTGACTGGTCCCTGGCCTTAGTTGGCCAGACGCGTTGTTACAGCGTTTTCGATCGGACCTTCCTTCTCTTTGTGAAGCCGGTTTAGGCCTGAATATCTCGATAGGGAAACTTAACTGTATTATTTTGAAATTAGGAGTACTTTTTCTGTATTATTTTGAAAGGTGTACCTAAATCGTTCTCAAATAGAATCTTACAAACATGAATATTAGTCGTCTAGATCCCATAGCACAAGCTTATATTAGCTTAATTTGGGCTAGATGATGTTGTGTGTGAATGTCCACAAATATTTATTTTACTTTTATTTATTTTTATTCCAGATGTAGAAAACAAACAGACTGTGGTTGAATTATAGGTACGTATCTGTAACATTATATATTTAAGCTAAGATTAATTTTAGTAAATATGTTTGAGGTAATTTTTTATTGTTTTTGATGATGTTTGTTTTATTTACATTTTTTGTAATATAATTTACGTTGCGTTTCTTTTCTTTTTCTTATCTACTACTAAGCTCGACAAGTTTAATGCATTAGTAATAAATCTATACCTACTAATATTATAAAGAGGAAATATTTGATTGAAGGGTTTGTAGAGCAACTATCATGCCATAATCATTCAGTGGTACGACGAGGAATGACAATTCCTTATCGTGCCACTGGTGGAACAAGTTGGTGGCACGACGAGGATAAAGGGTGTTTATTTACACCGAATATGCTCCGAAACTACTGAACCGATGTAAAAAATTCTTTCACTGTTGGGAAGCTACACTATCTTCGGGTGACATAAGCTATCTTTTATTCCCGTATTCCCACGGGAACGGGAGCTACGCGGGTTATACCGCGTGGCGTCAGCTAGTCAATAAATAAATTGATGCCGCCACAACTAGCGATTGGGGGTCACTCTTACAGTTCACAAGACTTCTGACAGTGGTCCTCAAGTTGTGACCCTATGATGTGCCTCTACCTACACGCTTCCTCTTGAAGAACCCAGGGTTGTCAGATGAGGAAAACACGTGCGCGGGCAGGTCGTCTCGAGTTATTATGGTTCGACAGAGAAACGACCTTTTAAATCGCTCAGCTCAGTTGTAGGTTCCTATGTTTTGCCCAGGCTTTGAACGGTACGTATGTCTATCGGGGACTATTTTCTTTAATTTGAACCAAATTAAGATAGCCACAGCCCTAGGGTGACGTATCGGGAACAGTTTGCCGACAAAGTTTCATAAAAATACTAAATTTATTCGTTCGCACAATTTTCTTATAAATGGTTAAAAAGTCGGCCTCTATAACCGGGGGCCTGAGGACGGTGAGGGGGCTCCTCACCGTTCTTACAGAAGCAGGCCCTAGAAGACAGCGTGACCAAGAAGAGGGATAACTTAACCCCTTAATGACGCTGAATGAGGGCTTACCCGGGGCTCCCAACCGTAGGCTGTTAGGTAGGATACGTGTGTTTTTTGTCGGTAGGAGTCCGGCATACTTATAGAGATTATAGAGTTGAGGCAAAAATATTATTTGAATAGGACTAAGTATACTCAATAAATAGATAAACTCGAAATTTTATATTATCGGTGCTGCCCGGCTACTTTTCTCACAAACAAAAAAGCTTATACCTACGTGGAGAAGTATTAGTAATTAGGTTTAAAATCTTATCCACTTCATAGGTACTAGGTGTTTAATTTATATATTTTTTATTGTTTATCTAACCATTATTTTTGCTGAGAGGTACAAACGTACTAGTGCCAAGAAATGTTCATAAATCGGTGCCCAAACTTCGAAGTAATATTGACATAACTTTACACTGGCGAGTCTGACAGTGACCCCCCCCCCCCCCCCCCAGTTGGATTACACGTTAGTAGCGCGCTAATGCGTAGGCAGAACGAACAGGTGTGAAATAGCTGCATGTCATCGTTAATGACATGAATACGTCAATTTTTATGCTCATGGATTTTTTTTTTATAATATCGGTGTTTGCATTTTTCTTGTGTAATGAATAGTTACTTTACGGTTGCTTGTACACTTGTACCTAGAAAGTGAATTAGCTTCATTGAGCATTACTGATTTTATCCTAGATATTATGGATATTTTTGTAATTTTCGAAAAAGTAAGTGTTTTATAACATCAGTATTCTAATATCAGTGTCATCGGTGCTTTTTTCAAGTACCTACTGGTTTTTTCAATTTTTATATTATCCGTGGCAAAATTTAAGAGCTCCGATATTATGAAAATTTCACCACTTGTAACTTACCCATTTACTCATACACAATATGTGTCGATGTATGTCTATGTATCTGTATGTCAGTCTACCTACACTCTCAAACTATCGCATTTATATTAGTAACTACAAGTAAGATTAAAATTATAAAAATAAGTGTAATGAAAAACCGTGAGCTTAAATATACATGAAGAACACTTAGCATCTTTATGACGTACAACAAAAACAAACAAACAACTTTTACTTATAAATAATTATTAGTAGACATTATTGATAGGAACTCTGGGCGGTTTTATCAGCTGTCTAGTAGTACTGAGGTCAGAAGCCATTGAAGATACTTATACCTACCTACCTACAATATTATTATCTACTATATGGCACAAAACGCATACAATGTGGGACTTAGTTTCCCATGGGAACATCAATCATCAATATCAATACATATAATAAAATCGCAACAGGTCGCTGTCTGTACGTTGAAAATATATAAGAAAAAAGTTCATAGGGGAGCTTTATGGACGTAATAGAACCCAAAACAATAGTTTTTAGAATTTTTGTCTGTTTGGCAGTACGTTTGTGCACGCTAATCTCAACAACCGCTCAACCGATTGCGATGCGGTTTTCTTTATTGCGTTGCGGTTTGCTCCACTTAACATTTCCCATGGGAACATATTATATAAAAGTAATTGAGAGCTGTCACGGGACGACAGAGACAGATTATGCCAGAAAGTTTAAAAAAATACCTATTACGAATTTCGTCGATCGTATTCGAGATCGCGATCAGAATCGAGTTCGAAATCGCTACATAAACAATCGGTAACCTCGGTAATAGATGTTTTCATCAAAAATCTAAGTGTTAAACTTTTTGTTTTTTAATTTTATGAATTCTCTATAATATTATCGCTCTCTCTCAAAACTATCGTACTTGCTCCAATTTTAGTATTTTACTTGTATTATAAATGAGAGTTTGGGAACCCGGGTTGAGACTGGCGTATTGCTTTATTTGTATCTATTTTCTTACTGGAGATTGGCAGAATCGTTAAAATAATCGAATGGCCAAGAAGAAGAAATGCGAGTTTGTAAGTGCTCTAACTGCTAATCTGGCAAAAATTTGGTACAGGGATATATTACAGTCTGGGATATCACATAAGCTAAGTATTGAATTTCCCGGGAAAAAGTTTCAATAGGAAACGGGGAAGAGACCAAACTCCACGCTTATGAAGACGCAAACGCCATCTAGCAAGACTATGATTCACGGAGTTTAGGCCGGACGGATTAAACGTATCTAAACAATAGGTTTACTAAATATTTATGTGAAATAGAGAAACAAATGGGACCATCGACCTTACAACCCAGTAAATACTTGTATTATTGCTCATTTTATGAACCAACTGTCTGGCAAATATTGAGGTAGGCATTTGAAGTGGAAAAGAGACATGAAAACGAAAGAGATAGCGCCATAAACAACCTAGCAAAAGTACTATGTAAAAGCAGGACAAAGCTATTTATGTACCTTCTCATTGTCACTGCTCGATCGGTTCATGGTTTACCTCATGTGTGAGTATTTTACCAACGAAATCACGTACAAAATCTTTTGGCACTAAATCAAGAACATCACTTCACAAGATACGGAAACATCAAAGGCCAGTGAACGGAATTTCTAAACAAAAATACAGCGAAGGATTTCTATTTTTATATTGACACTTGCTTTTTTATTAGACCATTGCAATGTACAAAAAAAGAGTGCAGATTTGAACCAAATGATGTAGTGGAAATGAAAACGATGACTGTAGGTTCTACTACAAATAGCATGATAGACCCTGCAAAGGTTAGGTCGTTTGTGAGTGCGTTTAGATTGACCTTGTCAAGGTAACCGTCGTTTGTGAGCGCGTTTAGATTGACATTGTCAAGGTAACCGTCGTTTATGAGCGCGTTTAGATTAACTTTGTCAAGGTAACCGTCGTTTGTGAGCGCGTTTAGATTGACCTTACGAAAACTAGGCCGATTTCAGCCTGTTTTAAATGACCCTACTACGTTTTGGAGATTTGAGTGCGTTTTGGTTGACCTTATCAAGGTTGCGATGATCGTAATCGCATTTTTATTCATATCAAGTTAATAGCTTTTATAATATATTATAACCATATTTAGATTATTCTTATCAAGTTTAAGAAATTTATAAGCGTGTTTTGATTGAGTTTATTAGGGTTAAGTTTATCATGATCGCGTTTTATTTGACCTTATTAAGGTTATGTCGATCTAAAACGCGTTTCAAATAGCCGTATCTAGGTAACTGCGATTGCCATTGCATTATCATTGACCCCATTAAGATTACAAAAAAACGTAAGCGCATTTTGAATATTTATTCGATCATGAGCCCTTTTTGATTGAACTTATCAAGTTTACTTCGATCGTGGGTGCATTTTAGCTGACCCGATTAAGCTAATGTCAATCTTGAGCCTGTTTTCATTGACCTTATTAAGGTTACGGAGACCGTGAGTGCATTTTGATTGACCTCATCAAGGTAATGTCGATCTTGAGCCCGTTTTGATTGACCTTATCAAGTATACTTCAATCGTGAGTGCATTTTGACTGACCCTATCAAGTTAATATCGATCTTGAGCCCGTTTTGATTGAACTTATCAAGTTAACTACGATCGTGAGTGCATTTTGGTTGACCCTATGAAGGTAATATCAATCTTGAGCCAGTCTTGATTGACCGCATCAAGTTTGCTACGATCGTGAGTGTATTTTGGTTGATCCTATCAAGGTTATATCGATCTTGAGCCCGTCTTGATTGACCGCGTCAAATTTACGTCGATCGTGAGTTCATTTTGGTTGATCCCATCAAGGTAATATCGATCTTGAGCCCATCAGGATTGAACGCATTAAGTTTACGTCGATCGTGAGTGCATTTTGGTTGATCCTATCAAGGTAATATCGATCTTGAGCCCGTTTTGACTGACCGCATCAAGTTTACATCGATCGTAAGTGCATTTTGGATGACCCTATTAAGGTAATGTCGATCTTGATCCCGATTTAATCGACCTTATACATAGGTCTTAAGATTATGATACTAACAATAAAACCGGCCAAGTGCGTCGTTGGACTCGCCCATGAAGGGTTTCGTAGCAGCTAGTAACATAATATAAATTATATACATAGTTTTTATAGTTAATTGTAACTTTGATTGATGTTTTAACACGTTCGCAGTGGTAGTGATTTTTCTAACCAAAAATTGCGGTATATGATGTATTAAAAAAAACTACCAGCTCTATCTCGTTCGAACTAATTTTCGTTGGCAGTTTTTATGGCAATGTACATCATATATTTTTTTAGATTTATCATTCTCTTAGTTTAGAAGTTAGGGGGGGGGGGGGACACACATTTTTCCACTTTAGAAGTGTCTCTTGCGCAAACTGTTCATTTTAGAAAAAAAATATGTTACGAATCTCAATAGCATTTTTGAAGACCTATCTATAAATACCCCACAGTATGGGTTTGATGAAAAAAAAAAATTTTAGTTTCAGTTCTGAGTATTATATAAGAATTTTAGTATTTACTATTTACAGTAGAGTTTTATATAAGAATCTTAATGCGGTTCACAGAATACATCTAGTTACCAAGTTTCAATAGTATGGGCTTTATAGTTTCGAAGAAAAATGGCTGTGACACACGGACGGACAGACAGACAGACAGACAGACATGACGAATCTATAAGGCTTCCGTTTTTGCCATTTGGCTACGAAACCCTAAAAATGGGCTGTAATTGTCTGAAAATAAACAATTTTTATTATTAGGTATGTCTCTCTTTTGCTCAGGTATCTTCTTTTTTTTTACGAAGATACCCGGTCTTTTGAGAGGCTTACATGGGAACATACTGGGTTTTAAGTTAATATAATTTCTTTGATAATTTTATATTATTAACATAAAGCCCACAAGCTCTTATTAGCCGCGATCAAAGGCTTAATGTAGAAAGCATTACAAAAAAGTATGATGCCTTATAGTACTTTGCTTTATTTACGAATAGGCAGAGGGCGCTCCCACTACGAAGCTGCAATAATTAATTTAGCTCATCTTCATTCCAATGTCAAACACTGTATCGGGGGATATGGCGTTATGCTTCTGAGGCCGTACCCTAGACTCTAGGCTGTGGGCAGATAATAAGGCACCGTGTGGCTTTATCGGTAGAAGTCCAACTTGGAATTCATGCAGATTTCCACACAAAAAAAAAACTGGACAAGTGCGAGTTGGCCTCGCCCACCGAGGGGTCCGTACATCCGTCCGTCCAACCGTTCGTCCGTCCGCCCGTCTGTCTGTCTGTTATGACCTTTTATCTCATGAATGCGTTTATTCCCTGGCTGCCATTAAAGCCGTTCACATTATGTTGTGTTTAAGTATTCAATGTTAGCTAGTATTTACCTATGTTAACTACTGTTTTAATTTCAATGAAAACTAGATAAAGATAATAAGTATGTGTCAGAACGAAATAGATTATCACTTAATTAGTATTCAATGGAAGTTTCCGTTTGTTTTCGCACTTAAAACCAATTAGTATCTATCTAATATGAGTCACCACAACATTAGACACCTCCACAATTCACACTACTTTACTAGAAGAAATATTACTAAGTAAATGGTCATTATGCTACTTCCTAAAAGAGCGAAGCGGTAGTACACAATGTCAAAAAGTATAGCATAGTTCCATTATTTGTACAGGTGAACCACGTTTATAAGTCGCATCAACAAACTTCGGCTGCTCAGAAGAGAGCCAGCTAGCGCCGATTAATTCCGATTGCCAACGCTGTTTCAACACCGACTTTATTGCGTTACGTTAAGATTGAAAATGCAATAAATCCAGAGAGTAGTGCTATCTCGCTCATTGTTCCTTATTGCACCGCGATGCTGCGGGCATCGAAAATGGCGCGCAGGTGGCTACCAATAACAAAGGGCCATGTTTGGCGCGTCTATGCGGAACGTTGGTTAGGATTTTTTCGCGCGTTTCGAATATGAGACTTCTGCGTAGGTACATCGGTGTAACTTATAAACGTGGTACTACTGTTTAGGTTTATTGAGTGATACGGAGTTCGTAGTGAAAATGAACAATCCTACTTCCTACTAATATTATAAATGTGAAAGTTTGTAAAGATGTTTGAAAGTTTGTTACTCAATCACGCTCTAACGGCTAAACGGATTGGGCTGAATTTGGTACAGAGATAGCTTATGGTCTGGAATAACACATAGGTTACTTTTCATTCCGGGAAAATGTCCCACGGGAAGCTGGAACGGGTACCGAATTTCACGAGGGCGAAACCGCGAGTATCATCTAGTAATTTATAATATTTGTAATATCATTATTCATCTATAGCTACTAATATTATATTATAAAGAGGAAAGATTTGTTTTTTTTTGTTTATTTGTTCTCTGCTGGGAAGCTAAACTCTTTGCGGTGATCATAGGCTTTATTTTATTCTCGTATTCCCACGGGAACGGGAACTACGCAGGTGAAACAGCGTGACGTCCGCTAGTATGGGATAAATCACAAAGTAACGTCAAAATAATAGTTTCTTCATTTACATTTACAGCCAGAAGGAAAATCTGGCATCAAAATCCACGGTAACTTTTGCCAGTAGACAAGTTTCAGACGTGTCTACTGGCACTCTAAAAACCTAGTTTTAAATTGTTTTACCCCGTTACAGTGGTGTATAAGTATTAATTTATCTGCTGGTCTGATTTCGTGACACTTTATATGCGTGCTTAACAGGTATTAACTGTATTAATGCTTCGGTTCACCTGAATTTTAATATCATTAATTATGATGTCATAATAATTATTATCTAATATACTTACACAAATTAGTACTAATTTCCCTTAGTCACGGCTATAACTGGAGAACAGTTTGTTGTGCCAAATTGGGACATTCTATTTAATTTTTTCATTATTCTTCAGGTCAAGGATGCTAGTCAACTTTCTGCGAGCAGGTCATGCTCGTGAAAGAGACGGCGGGGTGGGAACGGGGGAGAACTCTCCCACCCGAGCTCCGCAGTCGGCGGCCTGGGCGCCGCCGACGTGTCTTCGCCTCCATGAGGGCCTGAGGACGGTGAGAGGGTTGCTCACCGTCCTTACAGAAGCAAGCCCATGACGGCAGAGTGACGGGAGGAACTCACCCCCCCCCCCGCCTTAGAAGCGGGATCACACCCGAAACCCCCCCAAAGACGCGGGATAGCACCCAAACCACCACCTGGGCGGTTCGGGTGCTATCCCGCGTCTTGGGATTAAGAGCGCAGTTGAGAGTCCTGGGACATCCTTCCGAGGGCTTACCCGGGACTCCCAACCATAGGCTGTTGGGCGTCCGGCATAGCATCCATGAAGATTTTCCCTCACGTTAAAAAAAAAGGATGCTAGTAAATGTCAGAATCGGGAGGCGGTATGAAAATCGTAGGAAGAGCTCTCATATCTACACAAAGAACGAGCCTGGTATACCTAAGTCAGGGTTTTTGTAGCGCTAAGTATACTAAGTAACAATACTATTTGACTATCTATTAAAACGCAGTGATAGCCTAGAACGTGAATTATGTTTAGAGAAATCTGCCCCTCTTTATTGGTGACACTCACTAAGAAAAGTTTTCTAAATTCCACCCCTGAAATAGCGATTTGAAGTTTTTAGATATTTCGTTACAGTCGTGAACCTACACAAATTATTTTTGCTACATTACAAAAAATTGTTTTACTGTTATTACAAATTTGTTTCTCTACCTGTAGTACCTCTAAAGGGGTAAAACAGGGGGTTAAAATCTTTAACGTTTACATTTACAAATGTGTGTGCAATAGGATTTCAAAATATATCACGGGCAAAACCGGGGGTGTATATAGAGTGCATAGGTACTGTGCGTACCTATTATATTCTGCCTATTTCATAGTGCTAGTAAAGATATAGATAAGTTATTCAGCACGTAAAGTACAATAATGGCAATATAAATAATGGCTTTCAGCTCTATTGAAAATACATAATGAATAAATTGGTTTCAAGACCTTCAGCAGTACTACCCTTGAAAACGACCTGGCGTGAATTACCTGCGTCTTGAAGGCTGTCCCTATATCAGAAAATTAGTCACAGCCCTCTGACGTCATTTGTAAGTGGTTATGTAAATTTATTTACCCTGAACTACTGAAATGTATATAGGTATACTATGATTATTAATTTCAGTCAGTAAAATGACATTTCTTGAATGAAATTTCAGTACTAAATTCAGTTTAGGTGACAGTTGTACTTGTCATTTTACTGACTGAGATTAATAATCGTACTTTAGATACATATATATTATTTGTTTTACCATGTCGAATATCCGTAAAACTCGACAAATATAACCCATTCCCTATAATCAGTTTTAAAGTTTTATTAATAAAACTTTCATCCCCTATTTTAAAAAAAAACCTGAAACACTAGTTAATTTATTTTCATCATAGAGTTAAAAAATGTACTTTTGCTGAATTTACGAACGACAATATCAATGTTTTTTATCTTCCATACATATTTGCAACCTCGTTTCACCCCTTTAGAAGATGAATTTAAAAAAATCAATGTTATTGGATCTCTCTCTATGTAACACTAGCGGACGTCACGCGGTTTCCCGTGGGAATACGCGAATAAAATAAAGCCTATGTTCACCGCAAAGACTGTAGCTTCCCAACAGTGAAAGAATTTTTTAAATCTATCCAGTAGTTCCGGAGCCTATTCGTTACAAACAAACAAACAAAAAAACAAATCTTTCCTCTTTATAATATTAGTATAGATATGTAAAAGTTTTATGTATCTGTCTTCGAGAGTTTCGGCTAGACAGTATGTGTATGTGGTTTGTCGGATCGAGTTTGACCGGACATCTATGGAGATTATCACTCGAAAAAAAGGGGAAAAGAACTTAAGGCTTCCGTATTCGACCTTGACAAATCCTAAAGCAATTAGAAGGATTGCAGCGTACGCTTTTGCCGGATTTCATTAGATTCTAATACGTTATATTACTGTTGTAGCGCACGAATCGTACACACGAGATATCTCAAGGCGCGATTTTGTCTAATCTGCCACTGTAGACATAGTGACAACACGTCTCAGACTAATTTAATTTACGAAATGTCTGACATAAGTGACGATGAAACTATGATTTTAGCTTACTATCTTTACCGAAAGCGAAGAAATCGTCGTAATAGGAAATACTGGGTTCATCCATATACTGGGTGTTTCCTTCAGGGCGCCAAGCCGCCACCAGCTGGTAGCAGGGCTCCACACCCACCGATTCAAATATAAAATTCGATTAAATTACAATAATGTAGTTTTATCAGATCAAATCCAAGAATATTTCCTAGTATAAAGTTCACCCCATGGTCTCTTTCGAATATATTAGCCTTAATGAAATTCTTTGGGGATAAAGTCGTGACTAAGTGTAGGTATGTATGTGAATACCAGCACAACAACATAATAACTCCTAAACAATACAAGCCACATGGTACTATATTCTGATATGAATGACAATAATTGTGGTGTACATAGCATTCGTCATAGTCAAAACATTTAGGTATATAATTTTCCCTTAACTTTACCGGTCGAATACCTACTTTTCTTATGAATTTCCATATAACTTTGAGACTTTATATAATCAAAGATAAATACGTGTACTGGCTACTTTATTTGGTAGGTAGTTTTATAAAAGACTAGCTGATGCCCGCAGCTTCGCCCGCGATGGCGCTGTATGTGAAATTTTGCTGAATTTTCTTTGCTATAAACCTCACGGAGCCCGAGGCCTTTCCAACGAATGCAAAACCGTGGAAATCGGTTCGTGCGTTCTAAAGTTATAGCGTCAGGAAGGAAAACCCGACTTATTTTTATATAATAGATGACTATTTTTTTGTTTTGTTTCGTTTTAGATTTGAAGATACCGCCAAAATTACAGTTTAATTTTGAATTAAACTGATATTTTGGCGGAATCTTCCAAGAATCCTAATTGGAGCCTTAATTATATTTCTCACTTATTTTCTTGGAATTTAATGTGTTTGTTGTTGAGTATATATTATACTTAATTTAATTTTGTTTTTTTTACATGTTCACAATAACGAGCAATTTCATTAAAAAGTAGGTAAATAATAGTTATCTAGTTTTCCTTGACGTGAGTAGATGGTAAGTCGAAATATAGTAACTTATTATAGACTAGCTGATGCCCGCAGCTTCGCTCGCGTGAGATTTGGTTCCCGCTCATGTTTCCTATTCCCATGGGAACTTATCTTGTGATAAAAACATGTGTTATTTCAGACTATAATCTATCCTTGTGTTGACACTGTGGCCCCGTCCCATCTTCCCAAAACAAAATTAAAAGCCAGTGCAGCAGCGGAAGCGGCTGAAAATATTAAAATTAATAAATATAAGGGTCTCGACTCATCGTATCGTTTTTGTCCAGTCGGTGTCGAGACCCTAGGTCCATGGGGTCCCAATGCGCAAAAATTTTTCAAGAATTTGAAAAAGCGCCTTGTGGAGTCAACTGGTGACCCAAGGGCTGGCAGTTTTCTCGCTCAACGAATAGGTATTGCTATTCAAAGGGGGAATGCTGCTAGTCTTTTGGGCACAATGCCACGGGGGCCTTATTTAGGTTTAGTTTAGATAGTAATAATGTAAATATAAATATGTAATAATTATGTTTCTCTGTAATTTTTAACAATAAATGTATATTTTCCTTGTGCTAAATTTCAATCAAATCCGTTCCACTATTAGAGCGTGTAAAAGTAACAAACACCCATACTCACAAACTTTCGTATAGTCTATACTTACTATATTATAAAGAGGGAAGATGTGATTGTTTGTGATACAAATGTATCGAATAGGCTCTGGCATTACTGGACCGATTTGAAAAATACTTTCACTGTTGGGAAACTACATATTTTATTCCCAAAAGAAAAATGAAAGTTGAAGAAGCAAGTGAGATGTGTATGGACCGTGCCGTGTGGCGCTCGGTTCTTTCTGACTACCCCGCAAGGGATTTTGAGTGAAGATAGTTAGTTAGTTATTTTATTCCCCTATTCCTGCCGGAACGGGATCCATGCGAGTGAAACTGCGTGGCGTCCGCTAGTATAGTATAATAGTCGACTGCCCTGGCGCGGTCGGTAGTGATACCGCCTGTGGCGCTGGAGGTCCTGGGTTCGATTCCTGGGTCGGTCCAAATATTTGAGTGATCCACAAATGTTTGTTTCGGAGTTTGGATGTTTTCTATGTATTATATGTATCTGTAAATACACATGTATGTATATTTACAAATTTAGTAGTTTCGCGTAAAAGTGCAAGCCTTTTAAAGAGCGATTCTTTTATTGCTGCTTCCTCTGGGTAGAATTCCAATGTTTGTCGTTCTTTAGCAAGCCAAGTTTTATGAAAGCCAATTGAAAAGTTGGTTGGATGAGACATTTATGTCTGAAAATCATCAAAGAATCATTAAATAGTATTAGGCGAAGATGGAAGATAACGCTGAGTTTAATTCAGATGAACCGGGTACATTACCTTTACCGTGTCACAATTTTAACATACTTACAAAATATTTGGATTATGTATTACCCAAAGAGAATACAATGTATAGGCCTCTTGGATATCGTGCCGAAGCTACGGCAACGCCAACTGTCGGTTAGCGGCGACAACTCGAGGTCGTTCTTCACAAAACAGTGAACATTTGATTTGCATATAAGTCGCTACAAATTTGAGATTATTGTTTTGTTTAACGTAAAAAGAAATTGTTTTCGTAATATTATGAGCCGAATTATAATCAAGTGTGGATTCCAGAATATTTATGCAGAGTTCTTTTGCGAAAAATCTGTATCGAAAGTTCGTAGTCGTTAGTAAATACACGAAACAATGAGATATTCTTTCAATTTCATTGTAATTTTTTGTACGTAAATATTTGTAAGATTATCGCATTACTAATAACACGATGATCAAATCAATTAATTATTAATTATAGGGCATAATTATATCAAAACCAACATGTTAGGAGGTCGTCGATATTCATGATGCAGCTAGTGGAGAACAAATCATCAGTGGAAATAATCCACCGTACGATGTGAAAGTAGTAGTATCTATGTTTTAATTATTAAATTAATCAATAGTTGAATAATAATCTGAAAAAATCTATTTACAACAACTTTTCAACCATATACATGCAAAGCAGAAATGGAAAATGAAGATGTATCTCCTTATCAAAGAAATATAAATAGGTTTCGAAGGAATAAGTAGGTATTGGTCATTGAAATTAGATTTTCAGTAAACTGCATTTTTCATATCGGTATAAAGGAACATTTACATTTTCTTGTAATATATAATAATTGGTGAAGAATATTTCATAAGAATAAGCATGAAATATCGAATCAATAATAATTTTATTCATTTAGGTATTATTTATTTAATTGTTTTTCATCTATAATATATTATAGATAATAAAACAAGGAAATAAAAAATAACTTGCACGTGATTCTCTAAAAATGTCCATACGAGATTAAAAATTAAACATGATTAACATTGTGCATGTTTGTTTCGATATTTATTTGTGCTAGTAAAATAAAATAAGTTAAATAATAGTAAAATAAAACATACAACACACGAACAGAAAATTTTACGTTTGTATAATGTTCGATACGTTATAATTATCAAATCGTTATATTATTTATACTTACATTATTCTGACGGCTTTTATCCACTCATCTCTTTTTTTAATTTCCCAATTTCGTCTCGGAAACGAATAAAAAGTCAATTCCCGATTCTGAAATTGGGAATTCTTGCATCTCACAACATAACAGTATCTCGTACCACCCATTTTTCGTTTTTTGAGAGACCACTTTTGAACGTTTTTGAGAGAATTGCAAACGTAAACCGTACAGCTGACCGCACTCTAACGTCCGCGTGTTGCCTAAATCGGCCACAACGCGGCGCCACTAGAGTTGTCCAAGAGGCGTATTACCATTGAATTTTTCGCTATTTTATAAAATGACAACGTCAATCGAAAAGCTTTCACATTTCAGTCAACATTAAAAGTACAAACCCAAAAATATGACTATTAAGAAGTATTGATATCAACATCGAAGCAAATCTCCCTCAGAAATAACATGGTTTTTTTTTTTTTTTATTGTGAGAGAAAATCCTCGTAGGATGCTATGCCGGACTCTTACCGACTAAAAAACCTCACGCAACGCCCAGCAGCCTATGGTTGAGAGCCCCGGGTAAGCCCTCAGGAAGGATGTCCCGTGACTCCCAACAGACCCACGGCCGCCACTGCGGCCTCGCCCAGGGGGTGGTTCGGGTGCTATCCCGCGTCTTTGGAGGGTTTCGGGTGTGATCCCGCTTCTAAGGGGGGGCGTGCGTGAGTTGCTCACGTCACGCTGCCGTCATGGGCCTGCTTCTGTAAGGACGGTGAGCGGCCCTCTCACCGTCCTCAGACCCCCGGTCATGGAGGCCGATAGTCCTCGGCGAAGATACGTCGGCGGCGCCCAGGGCGCCGACTGCGGAACTCGGGTGGGAGAGTTCTCTCCCGCAAGAAATAACATGCTACCGTGGTAACTATTTAGTAATCTGTGATGCTACCCAGTTTTTAATTATTTACAAAATTACAAAAGGAATTTTAATAAAATACGACGTGTGTCTTCCATCAATTCTAGTAAAAATGATATATGCCAAATTTCAAGTATTTCGAACTAAGGAAACACGTTGTCCCGTACAAACTTTGCCCCCCTTTTTTACCCTATTAGAGGTGGAATTTCCAAAAATAGTGAATTTTCTTTTTTAAAATTGTAACCAAACAATGCTCTAGCACTGGATGCCCTGGATAACGGAAAGATGTACTAGGATTCTTGGCAAACTTTGGCCTCCACCGGACCATAGCCTCACTTTAGGGTTTGGATGTCCATAGGGAATCTTGAGACATACTTTCGAGGGCTGGCGCAATGGACGTTATTGTATAATGCGCGCGGCCGAATGAGAAAGAGACCCCCCAGTTTCCGAAAGGCTGATCAAAGTTAAAATTAACTAATCGGCTGTTAGAGTCGGATCCCCACCAGAGGATCCAAAATGAAGATTTGATGTGGACGTGCCTCGCGCGATCTAAACTGCGCGGCAGGCGCGCGCTCCTTGCCGACATGTGACTCCATATAAGTGACTCCATAGCGACCGAAAGTTCAACTGTACTTACTATACTTAGGCGGATCAGTGTAGATCGGTTGGAGCGGGTCGGTGCAACACGGCGGGATCGCAAGAAAAGTTTTGTTCGTCAGGCTACATGATCCATGCCTCATGCTTCCAGTTCGTGGATCGCAGGAATTGGCGATCCATTTTGGATCGTCTGGTGGGGATCCGCCCTTAACAGCCGATTAGTTAATTTTAGCGTTGATCAGCTTTTCGGAAACTAGGGGAAACTGAATGACTTTTTTTGAATTTCAGAGAGAATAAATTTTATTTTATTTATTTGTTTTTCACCTGAAAGTTACGAGCGACAGAGGTATGGTTCTCTAATATATAATGTCGGTCAGTGTGTGTCGCATTCGCGTTCTGAAGATTCCGTACCAAAAAAATGGCTAAGAAATTTATATTTACATTATTACTATCTAAACTAAACCTAAATAACCTTACATATATTATCTATATTTACATTATTACTATCTAAACTAAACCTAAATAAGGCCCCCGTGGCATTGTGCCCAAAAGACCAGCAGCATTCCCCCTTTGAATAGCAATACCTATTCGTTGAGCGAGAAAACTGCCAGCCCTTGGGTCACCAGTTGACTTCACAAGGCGCTTTTTCAAATTCTTAAAAAAAAATTGCGCATTGGGACCCCATGGACTTAGGGTCTCGACACCGACTGGACAAAAACGATACGATGAGTCGAGACCCTTATATTTATTAATTTTAATATTTTCAACCGCTTCCGCTGCTGCACTGGCTTTTAATTTTGTTTTAGGAAGATGGGACGGGGCCAGAGTGTCAACACAAGTTGCATCCCACACCAGAACCCGACCCTTCTCCCACGGTACGGAGCCATTTTAATATTTTGTTTAATTTTTAAGTATTTTGTCGTTATTGCGGAAAATTAAATACATCATCAGTGAAAATTTCAACAGTCTAGCTATTACAGTTCATGAGATACAGCTTAGTGACGGACAGACGACAAGCGGAGTCTCAGTATTAAGGCAGAAACATACTTAGGTGTCGTGGCGTGTCGTGACGCGCCAGAAGTACTTATATCGATACATGGCGATTTGCGACACGACACGACTTGCAATTATGTACCTAACTATTTTAAATGTATGAAATCGATATACTTCTGGCGCGTCACGACACGCCACGACACGCAAGTATGTTTCCGCCTTTAGGGTTTCGTTTTCATCCTTTTTGTACGGAATCTTAGACGCAATAGATCTTCACTGAAGAATCTGACGCATCTCTTTATGTCGTTATTTCTCCGAAACGGCGTGGGAACATTAATAACGCTGTTTGAATATGCGTGCTTAAAGCTTTATGCAGATAATGCAGAAGCGTAGGTAGAGATGTGTAATGCATAGATATTAAGTTATGTACCTACTACCCGTTCGCTCTAAGTTTGCCGCTGGCGTAGAGGCGTATACCCGATTTTTAAATTAGACGAAGTAAATTGACAGTAGCTAATGTCACTTCGTCATAGAAAATACGCAACATTGTATGAAGAAGTGACATTAGTTGCTGTCAATTTACTTCGTCTAATTAAAAGTTCGACTTTAGTATGGAGCCGAGCGGCAAAGTTAGAGAGAACATTAGTACCAACATACATGCATAGGTACATAGCCATGCCTTTATCCCCGAAGGGGTAGGCAGAAGCATAGTCATCATCATCAAGTGGATAGCTGATTTTCACACAAAGAGAACCTCAGGCCATCAGGTCAGGCGTCCGTTAGAAAATTATACGTATAGCGAAACTCTTTCAGTAGGTACTTACTTAATATGTGAAGTATCATGTTTGCACAAACAGACATAACATTCCGAACTACGAATTGTTTATAATATGAAACTACCTAATATCCGTTTATGCGCAGTAGCAGCGAGGACGATGGATGTGTCAAGGTACTGGTTAAGGAAAAAGTATGTTTACATTATGGTATATAGTTTGAGTTATTTGTTTTATATCAATAAGGTGGCAGACAAGCATGTAGGGAGTCCTGGGACATCCTTCCGAGGGCTTACCCGGAGCTCCCAACCATAGCCTGTTGGGTGTTACGTGAGGCTTTTTAGTCGAACGACTTATACCGGTATAAGGTGATGGACTTTCTGTCACGTTAAAAAAAAAGTGGCAGACAAGCATACGGCCCATATTATGTTGATGTTGATTGATGGCACTTGAAGGAACTTGCTGTACATTGAATAACGACACTTGTACTGTTTCACAATATTTATTAAATACTAGCAAACGCCACGCGGTTTCACCCGCGTACCTCTCGTTCTCGTGGGAATACGGGAATAAAATATAGGCTATGTTCACAGGGGATAGTCTTCCCAACAGTGAAAGAAATTTTCAAATCTTTTCAGTAACATCGGATCCTGTTCGATGCAAACAAACAAAAACTCAAATCTTTCCTCCTTTTTCACCTCAAGGCATTTTTAAAGGTCTATATGACTAGGTACACCTGGATCTTAAATGGCCACCGTAGTTATGGAACAAGAACTCCCTTCAGCTGGGTGATGATGAGTTCTTCAAATCCTAGTTCACGCTAAAAATTTTTTCTATGGTGAGACCTTCGCCAAATTCCTTTATTCGTATTAGGCTGTTCAAAAATAGAAATAGTCATTACAAGAAGTAGTCAAATGCAGAACTAGTCAATACCAGAAAGAGACTAAAGAAGAAGTGGTCCTTAAACGTCAAAGCCGTTCAAAACAGGCAATTTTGATACAGTTTTTTTCGCAATAAAGTATTCTCATTTATTTATTTATGATTTTTTTTAACGTGTGGGATAATCCTTCATGGATGCTATGCCGGACTCCTACCGACTAAAAAACCTCACGTAACGTCCAACAGCTTACGGTTGAGAGCCCCGGGTAAGCCCTCGGAAGGATGTCCCTGGACTAACTATTTATTTATGATTAATTAATCTATTGCACTAACCCTGCCAACTACGCAATTTTAACAGGAGAGGCCTGCTGAGAGAGAGTATTGGGTAGTTGACTATTTGGGTGCATGGTGGCCACACACTTGATGGTCTACCTTGCCAATTAATAGTTTAAATATAAAATTCTACTTATCAAAGTAACATTCCCACGCACTGAACAGTTATGGAAAACCTTTGCGCGAGAAAGCTATCTGCCTGCCCCATCACCAGGTAAATACACCGTCAAATGCTTAATAATTATTTAAAAACCAATCATAACTTTTTAAACTCACCTTTTTGGCTTTGTTCAAAGAAAATAAGGCCGCTAAAAAACAAAAAAAAACTGAAACCTAACTACTTAATTTTTATTTTAATAGCTGACCTGAACCACTGCCTAGCAGGTTTTCCCTTTATATTGTGCCTGAACGGATACATTATTCGTAGGCCTGAACGCACTTACCGGTTTAATACAAATTTAAATACTATCAAATTTATATACTTTTTAGATTACAAGTGATAAGAACCCTTAGCGCTCGGTAAGACTAATTCGCAGTACGCCTACTATCAAGAAATGCTCCAAAGTTTTTTTTTTAATGCTGTAACTGGATGGCATGTCAATCCAATTTTTTTGACATTTCAAACAACGCTATCTGATTCCAAAGTAAGCTAGGAATAACCTGCTTGTGTTATGGGTATCAGACCACGAAAATTAATACATGTAAGTATCTATACTTTTAAATACATACTTATCATAAATAGAAATACCTTACTCCTTGAGACAAACATATATAGGTCACACAAATTTTTGTCTCAGGTGGGAATCGAACCCACGACCTCGTGATCCGCAGTCGCACATTTCGACCTCTAGACCAACGAGGCGGTTTTTTTATCTATCAATCAAGTCAGTACTTTTTTTTTACGTAAAACCACATGTCTATTATGTGGTTTTACGTAAAACCACACGTGTCCTGCCATTTTTTTTTACATGAGGGAAAATCCTCATGGATGTTATACCGGACTCCTACCGACTAAAAAACCTAACGTGTCTTGCTAACAGTCTATGGTTGGGAGCCCCGGGTAAGCCCTCGGAAGGAGACCCCAGAACTGACTGTATCGTAGGTGCTTAACGCTGTGTCGTTTATTGAACATTGAGCGTGCCCGCGATCGCTTCCTAGTCTAATCTAAACTAATTGTGGACCTTGGGGTGACCTTATATCTTATCTTACTGTCGCGTAAATACGAAAACTCTATCATAATATTAATTGTTCCGAAAACAATCAATGATAATATTATTATCAACTATACTGGGTGTAACAAAATTACCTCTCCAAATTTCATGAGATGACTTGGCATCGGAAATCAAATACAAATATTTAATAAAAAAGGGGGGTAAATATTTTAATTTTTTTTAAATTTTTTTGTCGCACATTAAGAATTCATTTTTTACTGCGGCAATTCGAGGTATTAAGGTCGCCGTAGCAAAACAAACACAGAGCACCCATCTGGCTGTCGTTGTCGCTTTCTACTGCCGCTCAGTAGCGATAGAAAGGGTGAAAATAGGATAAAATAGGACCTTTAAAACGGCTTTACGGTTAAAGTATTCATGTGATTTTTTTTCTTCATTTTTGTAATGTTTCTTGACTGATGCCACGTCACGTGACGAAATTTGGATAGGTAATTTTGTTACACCCAATATACTTAACCTCCAGCGCAAAAAAGATGAGTGTAATGTTAGTTTTATTTTTTTGAATTAATAGTTTTTAAACCCTCATGGAACCCGTTAGAACTGTTGATGGGATAGGTATGGCTTTACAAACTAGTTATATCAGGGACCCCGGTAGCCGGTGCGGTATAGACTAGTACAGAGAGAATTCGCAGGGAACTAACGGGCAATTTAAGTTGCCAACTTTACCTGACGACCGCTACCTGGTGGAAGTAGGTGTAGGCACCTGAGACCAGCTATGAAGAAGAACGATGCACCGCCGCGCCGTCTTGAACCTACTTCTGCTAAACTACGATATTACCAGCTAGGTAAGTAGGAGCAAAAAAGTAAGTGTATTAGTGTATACTATTCCGTCTGTAGTGCTATCTCGAGTTCGATTCGGAGTGCTGAAGTTTTAATGGAAATAACGGAAAGGAACTCTAATCTAAATTTTAATTTTAATTGTTAAATTTGTTTTTTGACTTAAGCTTATTTGACAATTCGAATTTGTTAGATATTAAATTCAATTTTATATTACATTGCTGCGCCCTGACATCTATCACCATGTATATACTGTGGAATGGCATATAAAATACTGAATACTGAATACTCATCTCTCTTTCTCTCGCCTCCAACCACCTGCCTGGCAGACTCTCTCTGTAAACCACGCCTTCCAGGGAGAGGCCCTTTGCTAGGGCATCGGAAAGTCCTACCCGCCACTCACATGTCTTGCTTCCTGGTAACCGCGGAAGTTATACGCGAATCAACACGAGTACTTCGCCCTCTGATGTCCTGGTGCCATTCTTCTGGATGGGATTAGAAGCCCAGATTTTTTTCTCTATCGTTTAACAGCCTTGCAAGTCATCACTGCCTCGCAGAAGGAGGTGGCGTTATTCCATTTTCTCTCACTTATGACCATAGCTCTGATCATGGTTTATAGAGAAGTTACTCCAAGGAGAGCAACAGGCAAGGTTGCCAGCATATTGGGAGGTGGGTATCGTCACCGCCTCTTCAAGACGTCGCGTCGTAATCGGAGTACGACGAAGAAGGTTTTAGAAGGTTTATACATTGTCTGCAGCGCGAGTGTGGCGCCTCTAGTGTTGCAGACGTTCATAGGCTGCGGTGACCACCGGTCCTTTTGGTGGGCCGTATGCTTGTCTGGCACCTTAGTGGGCAACAGACAGACCTACCCGTCACTCCCAATTCTGCGCTCCTGGCAACCGGAGATCATACGCGAGCTGACTGTGCTCTCCGACGCCTAGTTGCTATTCTTCTGGATGGGAGAAGAAGCACAGCTCTCTTTATCTTTCCCATCCAACCGTCCACATGACAGTCATAACTGCCTCGTATTTGCTCTAACTGTTGACCATGGCTCTGATCATGGTTAAGGTTACTCCCAAGAGAGCAACAGGCAAGCTCGCCAGCTTTTTGGCCGGTGGGTATAGTGACCGCCTCTTCAAGATGTCGTGATCGAAATACGACGTTACCAGTTCTATTCGTCACTTCCAAGTCTCCGCTTCTGGTAACCGGTGGTCATACGCGAGATCCTTGATTTTGCCTTGCGAGAGGTTGTGTAGATAAAATTGTTAATATTTATTGTATTACAAACGAATGTAGCTAGACTATTGATTGAAAAGAGTGGCCGTGAGTTTTCTTGTGAAGTTCTTCCTCACAGGCTCTACCTATTGCTTTGCGAATCTGGCAGTAAATGTAGAAGCAAAAAAATTGACGTTCATGAGTGGTACTTTATGAAAGATACTTTCATTTTAATTTTTCATTTTCATCCAAAGAGTACTAAGCTCTCCAAATGCCTGCCCGGTTGCTGGTCTTCTAGATGGGAGAAGGAGTCCAGCTATCTCTCTCTCACGTCTAACAGCGAAATGCGAGTCCGACTCACGCACGGAGGGTTCCGTTCTAAGAAACGCAAAAAATCACGTTTGTCGTAGGTATGGGAGAAGGTTTTAGCATTGTCATAGCGGCTACTGTCTAGTCATCATGGTTCAAAAGATACAGTATGGTGTTAATTTTTATCCTTTGCGTACGAAACCCTATAAATATTCAAATAATATAAATATTCACGGACATTTCACACAACGCTATCTGATCCCAAAGTAAGCTAGGAATAACCTGCTTGTGTGGGTATCTGACCACGGATATTAATACTTATATACTTTTTATACATACATATTATACATAGAAATACCCAGACTCTTAAGACAAACATTTTATGGGTCACGCAAATATTTGTCTCCGGTGGGAATTTACCGACACATTAAATTCCAAGAAAATGAGTGAGAAATATAATTAAGTCTCCAATGAGGATTCTTGGAAGATTCCGCCAAAATATCAGTTTAATTCAAAATTAAACTGATATATTGACGGTATCTTCAAAAGAACGAAACAAAACCAAAAAAATAGTCATCTTTTATAAAAGTACCTACCAAATAAAGTAGCCAGTACACGTATTTATCTTTGATTATATAAAGTTTCAAAGTTATATGGAAATTCATAAGAAAAGTATTCGACCGGTAAAGTTAAGCAAAAATTATTTACCTACAAAATGTTTGGAGTATGACGAATGCTATGTACACCACAATTATTGACATTCATATCAGAATATAATACCATGTGGCTTGTAATGTTTATGAGTTTATGTTGTTGTGCTGTTATACCTCCAGCGCCGCGGGCGGTATCAATCGAAATGCAGTCGTCGGAATAATAAGGGAATATCCAAAAATACATTAGAATTATAAACACTAGTAGAGTATTGACTGCTGTGTTAACACAAAATCATGTAACTCCACCCCCCCCCCCCCTTCCGACAGGGGTACTTTCACTTTAGGTTGAACTTCAGGTAAAACATGGAACGATCTACCCGCACACGTATTTCCCTCATCTTACAATTCCGGGTTCTTCAAGAGGAGCGTGAAGAGGCACATCACAGGGCCGCCAACTTGAGGATAGCGATGTGACGAATCGTATTTTTTTCAATTCGAATCAATCGATTATAAATTACTCTTAATTCGAATTGATTCGTCACGTGTCGCAGCGTCGGTGTCATCAAATCGCGCGACGAATTTGCGAAAGCGAGTCAAATGATTCGTATTCGTACTCGCATGTCGAGTCTTCCGCATGACAGGCAGAGTTAGCGAGTTATAACTCGTTACTCGTTTACATTATTATTCGAGTGAGGTTTTATTTTGGCGGCGGACATTACGAATGACTCGCGATTTAAAGTTAAAACATTGTGGTAGGTATTGATTAAGGAAAGAGGGACTTATAGGTATTGGCTTTTAAACACGTAGACATTGACAATACTTCTTTAATTGTACGTACAGCAAAATCAAAACTTATTTCCTATTTTTCCCTATTATATTAAAATTTTTCAAGAGCTGGCACTCCTATTTAGAATATATAACTCCTAAAAATATCCCTTAATAAAGGTATTTAACCCTAAATTTAGGGAGAAACCCCCTAAGTTGGCATCACTGCTGTACGTAAAACGAATCGAATATCAAATAATGTATCCAACCAATCGTGATTCTTAGATCAATATTCGAATTCGTATTAGAGCGAGAGAGCGAATCAACGAATGTCGAATCAAGCCGAGTCGACACGACAGCGGCAGCGCCGCTCCCCGCCGCCCGCGCTCCGACCGAAAGCACCTACCTGTCTGTAGTACGGCTGTACCTGCCTACGACTAGCGAGTACGTCACGAGTTAACGAATTGATTCGGTTTCGGGCGAGAGCGATTCGAATCAACGAGTCAACAGTCTTATTCGAATTATTCGAATAAAATTATTCGAATTACCCATCGCTACTTGAGGACCACTGTCGAAAGTCTTACGGACCATGTGATGTGACCCCAAACGCTACATGCGCCACGGCTTCAATCAGGCTGGTGGCGATGTCAATTTGGCGAGCTAAATACTTATAATATAGAAATAAGAAAAAAAAAGTTGTCCTCAACCGAATGTGTCGTAGCACCTCTTCTAACTGACCTGAATAAATAGCTATAACAAGTTCCTGGATTGGTCTAACTGTTACACTCTGTTAAAATTTGGCTGATAATTTTGACAGCTCAAGCCTATGAAGTATCGTATTTGTTTATGTCAAGTATACTTCAAAAAATTGTCGTAGAACATAGGAGTAGACGAGTACCGCCCACTTATCGTAGTGAAGCGTCTTCCAACAATACTGCACAATTGACATAGACAAATAAATCGAATATATCGAAATTAAGTATTCATTTAAATGCAAGTAAAGTTAATAAGTAGGTATCTACAATATAGTTATTTGTAATTATATATGATTAGCTAAGTATAGTTCAAACAATATTAATGCAATTATATTTACCTTACCTAATTACCTAAAATAATAAAGTCCATTTTTTTTGTAACTATCGATTTAAAATTTTGCGCGATCGATAATCGAATAGATTCATTAACGATTAGACACTATGGGGTGCCCTACTAAGAGCTGTCAAAATTATCATCCTAATTTTAACAGAGTGTAGGGAAGGGAGCTTGACCAAAATTGCAACCGGAAGTACGTATTAAGACTTATTAAGCATTCCTAATTTTTTTCTTGCTATTTATGCACAAAATATTTGCGTTACCTATTTATCCAACTGGTCGAGAATACGAAGACTTCCTGTTGATCCCACTGGAAGGGCTGGTTGCACTCCTAACTGACTTGAACAATATGACATATCAAGTTTCAGAATCGGTTAAACCGTTTGTGAGCTACGTGTGTAACAATAAAACGAGCAATCACGGATTTCACTAAGATAAAGAGTGGTCATTCAATAATATATGACAAAGATATTGGTACCTACATATTTAAATTTAGAATTAAATTCCATTCTCAATATAGAAGAATAACATACCATTGAGGAATAATATTGCGGTAAATTGTCATGCGCATTTAAATATTCTAGAGTACTTAAGTACCAATATTACGAATTCATTACCTACTAACCTAAATCTATAATCATTAATCTGAGCCTAAATCATTACGTTTCTAAAAAAAAAAATCGACCGGCATCGTAAACAGGTTAGCAAAAATCTATAAATATCTATATTTATGTATTGAAAGAATCTAAAAATACATCAAATGTATACAAACAGTGTTTTATAACCTTTTAGTTCCGTCACGGATCTTCAGATAAACGAACTTATCAACACAAAAATCACACACACTTAGGAAAATTAACAAAATAATGTTTTGCAAATGCACTTTTTGCAAAAACACACGAAATGGCGCGCAATGTTGTTCAACTTTTTTCGAGAGGCAACGGAACGACTGTATACAGCCGCGTTTATTTCTCAACTGGCACGATTACAATTTTATCAGTATATTATTATCATAAGATTTCCGTTTGTTTGTTTGTATTTGTACAATGTCAGATTAGTTTAATGAACTTTGGTAGTACTGTTGTAAAGTGTGTCAATCTCTGCGCTTTTGTAAATATATCAGAGGTTTTCTGATAGAATTAGTTATTGGATAAAAGCTTTTTGATACTTTCTTATCAATTTTTTATTTTTGGCTGAATAAAAATGGCATCGCTCTTCTCGCAGGCTAAGGAATAATAGAATCATTAACCTAATATTGTCTTATTTAATGTTAATATAGTCATCATATTGTCATATGTGTAAAGACTGTCTGTGTGTGTCTTTACTGTGTGTGTCTTTAAACGTATGATATTGAAGTAGGTACATAAGTAGATGGACCGACGGCGACGACCTGAAGAACATTGCGTGAAGTGACTGGTTGCGGAAAACAGAGGATCGTGTACTACCCGTTCGCTCTAACTTTGCCGCTGGCGTAGAGGCGTATACCCGAATTGTTAATTAGACGAAGTAAATTGACAGTAGCTAATGTCACTTCGTCATAGAAAATACGCAACATTGTATGAAGAAGTAACATTAGTTGCTGTCGATTTACTTCGTCTAATTAAATAAACCGGCCAAGTGCGAGTTGGACTCGCCCATGAAGGGTTTCGTAGCAGCAAGTAACATAATATAAAAGTTCTTATAGTTCGTTGTAACTTTGATTGATGTTTTAACACGTTCGCAGTGGTAGTGATTTTTCTAACCGAAAGTTGCGGTTTATGACGTATTAAAAAAAACTACCAGCTCTATCTCGTTCAAACTAATTTTCGTTGGTAGTTTTTATATCAATGTACATTATATATTTTTTTTAGATTTATCACTCTCTTAGTTTAGAAGTTAGAGGGGGGGGGGGACACTCATTTTTTGACTTTGGAAGTCCCTCTTGCGCAAACTATTCACTTTAGAAAAAAATGACATTAGACACCTCAACAGCATTTTGGAAGACCTATCTATAGATATACCACACGTATGGGTTTGATGAAAAAAAAAATTTGAGTTTCAGTTCTGAGTATGGGAACCCCAAAAATTTACTGCTTTTTTTCCAGTCTTATATAAGAATCTTAATGCGGTTCACAGAATACATCTAGTTACCAAGTTTCAATAGCATAGGCCGTATAGTTTCGGAGAAAAGTGGCTGTGACACACGGACGGACAGACAGACAGACAGACATGACGAATCTATAAGGGTTCCGTTTTTGCCATTTGGCTACGAAACCCTAAAAATCGAATTTAGTATGGAGCCGAGCGGCAAAGTTAGAGCGAACGAGCAGTAGGTAATAAGGCGTAATTTGGGAGAGACCTACGTCTAGTACCTAGTGGACTGTCATAAGCGGATTTGATTTATATTTGACCAGCTGACCCGACATTTGATTTGGAAAGGTGAGCCCATTCTTGAGTTATAAAATTACAACGAAAATTGGCATCGCTTTTTATATATAGATATATAAGTAGATGAAGAATGTTCTAGAACTTTCCATAAAGTGGTGACCAGATCTATCGGAAGTATATCCATATAGTTGGTTTAACGCAGCCACCCAGTGGAATTGAATGTCTACGAATCTATAAAATCAGTATCTCTTTATCTCTGCTGGACTCCTCTTTGCCTACTGCCTCTTCTAATTTTGTGTGATTGGTCTTACGGTGCCCAGCCAGACAGAGACGACTTTTTATACTACTAAGTTGGCAGACAAGCTTACAGCCCACCTGATAGACAGTGGTTACCGTTGTCTATGGACGTGGACGTTTGCAAAACCAGAGTCGCTGCTGACCCATCCGTTTGATGAAGGCACAGGACCGTGTATTATGGCGTAATTTGGCAGAGACCTGCGCCGAGCAGCTGGATTGTCATAGGCAGAGGCTGCAATGTTCGACCTTGACAAATCCTAAGGCAATTCGAACGATTGCAGCGTACGCTTTTGCCGGATTTCATTCGATTCTAATGCAATATCTATCTAAATATAAATAACTCAAAGGTGACTGACTGACTGACATAGTGAACTATCAACGCACAGCCCGAACCACTGGACGGATCAGGCTGAAATTTGGCATGCAGGTAGACGTTATACCGTAGGCATCCGCTTAGAAAGGATTCTGATAAATTCTATCCCCAAGGGGATAAAATACGGGAAGCGGGAACGGGAACAAATGTTACGCGGGCGAAGCTGCGGGCATAAGCTAGTTACTGTTATATAATCTGAGGGGTTTTAAGGAAAAAACTATACGTAAAATATTGTTCTAAAGACCTATATCTATTTTATGACAAGTTTTTATGAGAATTAAACTCAGCAAGAGTATCTAATAAAATACAATAATATAGTTTTATCAGATCAAATCGAAGAATATTTCCTAGTATAAAGTTCACCCCAAGATGAGTTTCTTTCGAAAATACAAGCCTTAATATTTGATGGAGGAAGTTCTAGAACTTTCCATAAAGTGTTGGCCAAATATAATGGGAGTAGATCCAGATAGTTGGCTTATCGCAGCCAACCAGTGGAATTGGATCAATCTATTAATCAGACTCTCTTAGTCTCTGCTGGACTCCTCTTCGCCTACGGCCTCTTCTAATTTTGTGTGATTGGTCTTCGGGTGCCCAGCCAAACAGAGATGACTTTTAGGGTTCCGCACCCAAAGGATAAAAAACGGGAGCATTATTATGAATGCCTGTCTGTCTGTCTGTCCGTCACGAGGATGTCGACAGGCGCAGGTAGTGACTGCCCGCTGTTGAAATTTTCAAGCCGCATAAATAGGCCTTCAGCTTGGCTTAACGAATGCCATATTACTCACAACCGGGACCAACGGCTTAACGTGCTTTCCGAAGCACGGAAACGCTCAAATAAATGTCACAAAGTGGTCACATGGACGGTCACCCATCCAAGGACTGGACACAGTGAAAGTTGCTTACTACAGTGATCGTTTACAGAACACTGAGTCCGCGGGGCTACGAGCGCTTCTTAAGTTTTTCTATTGCCGCTATTATAAAAAAATACAAAAGAAAAAATTAAGGGGGGCTCTCATACACCCAACGTATTTTTTTTGCCATTTTATTTTATGTATTAATTAAGGGCAACAAATAGACGCTTGAAATACTCACAGAATATCTATATGTATAACTGTATTATCATTAAATAAAAATAAAAATAGACATTTAAGGGGCTCCCATAGAACAAACGTGATTTATTTTGGCATTTTTTTCGGTACGGAACCCTGCGTGCTCGAGTTCGAATCGCATTTGGCTGGTATGCTACTAAATTGGCAGAATAGCTTACAGCGGTAGTGGTGTCTTAGATTTAAGAGACTAAAAGCTTGCTCCATGGTGCGTCTCACGACGATTACTGAGATGATGTATACTGCTCGTTCGCTCTAACTTTGCCGCTCGGCTCCATACCAAAGTCGAATTTTTAATTAGTCGAAGTAAATTGACAGCAACTAATGTCACGTCTTCATACAATGTTGCTTATTTTCTATGACGAAGTGACATTAGCTACTGTCAATTTACTTCGTCTAATTAACAATTCAGGTATACGCCTCTACGCTAGCGGCAAAGTTAGAGCGAACGGGCAGTACGGACGATTTGTGTTTTGTGGCGGAATTCCCAGAGGGTCTAACTATGATTTTAAGGTCGAATCTGCGGAGTCTATCGCAGAGTGTGTTTTTTAATATTTAGCTCGCCAAAGTGATGTCGCCGCCTGATAGAAAGCCATATAACGACATCTAGCGATTGGGGTCACTCTCACAGTCTACAACAAGACTGTGGTCCTTAAGTTGGCGTATCTATGATTTGCCTCTTTACGCTCCACTTGAAGAACTCAGGGTTATAAGAGGAGGAGGGAAACAGGTGCGCTGGCAGGTCGTTCCAGTTTTTTATGGCTCGACAGAGAAAAGATCTTTTGAATCGTTCCGTTCTGGCGAAGCCAGCACGTGTTGTTATACGTGTTGTTCAGTCTTAAAATCAATGTTAGAAGGACTGAAGTGATGGCCCAAACATTAGGCCCCAGCTGCAAAAACTCCGAGAAGTTTCACTTAAGCTGGTAGATCAGTTCAAATTTCTGGGCAGCACCATCACACATCGAGGTGCCTCCTAGACAGCCAAGTCGACAATAGAATGAAGCAGCTGCTGCTGCTTTTGGGAGCCTTCGTTCAAAGGTGATCCGTTCACTCGACATAAAGGTTTCTACGAAAGTAGCAATGTACATTGCTACTTTCGTAGAAACCTTTAAAAAGCGATTGTTCTGCAAAGCCTGCTGTATGATAAGATAAGATATATTAATTTGCAAAACATGTGAAGGTACAATACAATAAGTACACGGTTAAAAAATGCTTATTATATATTGCAGATCTTAAATTAATATTTTATGTGTCAACATGTTTACCCAAAACAAAATTGGTATACAAATATGATGGCATATAATTATTACCAATAAAACTAATACAGCAGATTACATGCACAGTCTAAACATTACTAAACCTTTACAGTACCTAGTATCTTCAAAAAAATCTGTAACACTATATTGGCAGTTTATTATAAATTAATGGCGCCATGCAAACAAAACACTATTGTGTAATAACTCGGTCTTAGACGGATGCACGCACAATCGTGTATTGTCACGTCTATTTCGCTTAATTTTATGCATCAAGCGGGGAAAGAGGTGCGGGTTGCGTCTGACAAAGAGAGCCACTTCCATTATATATATATCGACGGCAAGCTTAAAATTTAATATTTAATGAACAGTGGCCTACAGCTTTCCGTGATTTGAATCCTAAACATAGCACGCATGCAGCGCTTTTGCATTTTGAAAACAACATCTTTATTTGTCGAGTTACCCCAAAATGTTATGCCATATCTAATAACCGATTCAATAAGCCCATCGTATGCTAAGAGTAGCACATGAGTGTTAACTATGGATGCAAGTTTATACAGAGCATAATGAGAGGCTACTGATTCTCCTACTAAGTGCCTCAATGTGTTCTTTCCAATTTAATTTATTGTCTATTGTCAATCCAAGAAAACTAGCAGTTGCAACTTCTTCTATTAAGACATTATCATATCAGTTTAACATTTAATGGGTTCTGTAGTTTTTGACTGAAGTGCATAATTTTCGTTTGATTTATATTCATTTTTAGATTATTTTCAGCCAACCATGAAATTAGCGATGTCAGTGCATTATTTATGTCAGAATTATAAATATGTACCTATGTCATTACATTCAATTGTCAGTGTGCTGTCATCAGCAAATAATGTCATTGGATAAGGTTTTACTGTGTTTGGCATGTCATTTATATATATAACACACAAAAGTGGCCCAAGAATACTACCCTGAGGAACACCGTATAATACACATTGTTTTATAGACGTATGTGTTGCTTCGAATTTTGTTTTAAAATTAACTCTTGTGATTTCAGTGATTTGCTGACGATTTGTCAAATAAGATTTAATCAGTCTCAAAACATTACCCTGAACACCATAAGCCGCCAATTTCCTTAAAAGTATATCATGGTCCACATAATCAAATGCACTTGACATATCATAGTAGGTATATTGCACACACCGGTTTTGTTTTATCTACGTTAGTAATCACATTTTTAAAAAAGTCATAGATTGCCATATTGATTGTCTTACCCTCTCGAAAGCCTTTTTGTTCGTTACATAATATTTTATTGTTTTCAAGATAGTGGTTTATTGCACCATATAAATATTTTTCAATAATCTTCGAAGATCTTATGATGTAGGCATCCGTTAGGAAAGGATTTCGATAAATTCTACCCCCAATGGTATAAAATAAGCGATGCGGGAACGGTAACAAATTTTACGCGGGCGAAGCTGCGGGCATCAGCTAGTTGATAATATGACTCAAATGATGGCAGATATATTCATTAAACAAATGATGGCAGATATATTCATTAAACAGCCTTGACTATTCCGGTGCATATGCCATCATACCCTACACTACACTGTGTGTGTTTTTTAGGTTCTTTGTTATCACAAATATTTCATCCGATGAGCTTGGTGAAACGAACATTGATTTTAAAGAAGGCTGAATTAGAGACGTTACCTTCTTGCCGATACCAGGAATTGGGTTCACCTTTTGAAGGAAGTAATTATTAAACGCGTTAGCTATTTCAGTGGGTTCTTTGATATAATTATTATGATTTTGCGTCTGGAACGTGGTATATAGCTTGTACCTGCCGCAAGATTTACGTTTCCACCTCAAATGACTTAGCGATATAATGAACATAAGCTGGTCGGACCGTGTTCGTTATACGGAAGTTCTACGAAGAGCAAATGTTGGTGGAATCGAGGCCTATCTAGTGGACGACAGCTGCAGTGGTGCAGTTACATCTACCGAATATTTGACTACAGAGTGACGAAGCGCATCTGATACTCTGAACTGCAAGATGTAACGATGTGTTCTGGATTCAACACAGTGGGGATGCGGGCCGACCACGATGGAGGCACGCCTTGCACACCAAGGTGTTAGTTTGATACGGGACGGAGCTCGATGCTAAACGAGACTAGCTCAAGGCCCGCAATGAGGCTCGGCTGCCATTCATTAGATACAATTACATCGGAGGGATGCTGACCTGCAGAATGTGGCCCGTACCTCTGATTCAAAGATAGGTTTAGCGAGGTGTCAGTCACCTGAGAGCACATCAGCGAGGCTCTCATTGTGTAGTGGTCAATAGCTGTGAAATTTGAAATGTCATCGTTCTAGGCGAGTTTCGAGAGTTTTGAGAGATACGGTCAGAGGCTTATATTCGAAAGAGACTCATCTTGGGGTGAACTTTATTCTACGAAATATGATGATGATGATGATAAAACTATATTATTGTTATTTATTATAGCAAGAGTTTCTTCTTGCTTTTTTAACGTTCTTCAAAACACGATTAGGAAAATTTTGAAATCGCTTTCGAAAAATGAGATAAATTGCAAAAATCTTAACAAGTAATGTACTTTTTAGGGTTTCGTAGCCAAATGGCAAAAACGGGACCCTTTTAGATTCGTCATGTCTGTCTGTCTGTCTGTCCGTCCGTGTGTCACAGCCACTTTTCTCCGAAACTATAAGGCCTATGCTATTGAAACTTGGTTACTAGATGTATTCTGTGAACCGCATTAAGATTCTTATATAAAACTAGAAAAAAAGCAGTAAATTTTGGGGGTCCCCATACTCAGAACTGAAACTGTATGGTTTTGATGAAAAATTTTTTTTTCATCAAAACCATACATGTGGGGTATCTATAGATAGGTCTTCAAAAATGCTATTGAGGTTTGTACGTAACATAATTTTTTTCTAAAGTGAATAGTTTGCGCAAGAGACACTTCCAAAGAGGAAAAATGTGTGCCCCCCCCCCCCCTCTAACTTCTAAACTAAGAGAATGATAAGTCTAAAAAGAATATATGATGTACATTGCTATAAAAACTACCAACGAAAATTAGTTTGAACGAGATAGAGCTGGTAGTTTTTTTTTAATACGTCATAAACCGCAATTTTTAAAAACGCGAAACCAATCACTACTGAGAAATGAGTCCCGACAGGGCTAGGGCGTCCCCCCGAGGCGACGGCGACGCGTACCGGTATGCCCCCGTCGGTACGACTGCATGCGCACGCGGCGAAGGGGGCCGCCACCCTTCACGCAGCGCCAACTCTGGCGGGATGCGAGGAGCCGAGTGCCGGATAGGCACGTGGAATGTGCGTGGTGGTATGGAAGGTAAGATTAATGAATTGATAGATGTAATGAAAGAGCGATGCCTGGATGTATTGTGTGTCACAGAGACTAAGCGGAAGGGGAGCGGCATCGACGATCTTCCTGGCGGAATAATTGCTTGGGGGTCCGGAGTGGACCAAGAGGATCATGCCAGTAAGGGAGTGGGTGTCTTGCTCTCCTCCCGTTCGGCCTCTGGAGTGAAAGATTGTGGATTGGCAGGCCCAAGACTCCTGTGGGTACGTATAAAACGGGGGATCACGAGAGTTTTTTTGGTCGCAGCCTATGCTCCCGTCAGCTCGGCTAATCCTTAAGTGCTCGCGGAGTTCTGGGATTCCGTTAGGGACGTCCTTGATTTGGCTGACGGGAATGAAAAGTTGACCATGTGTGGTGATTTGAATGGATGGGTGGGGACCAAGCGAGATGGCTTCGATGCTGTCCTTGGTCCGTATGGAGATAAGAGAGCGAATGATGCTAGTAGGTCAATCTTAGACGTATGCTTGGAACGAGACCTCCTTGTGGCGAACAGTTTATTCCGTCACAAAGATATCCACACGTATACTTGGAGACGGTAGGAAGAAAAAAGTGTAATTGATTTGATTTTGATAGACAGTCGTCTCCGAGAGGCTATAAGGGATACAAGAGCCTACAGAGGCCCCACTCTTGAAACTGACCACTACCTGGTGGTAAGCCGGTTTGTTGGTCTTTTCAAGAAGTGGAGGCACTGGCGAGTGCGTTTCCCTTTCGGAGAATATGAAAGGATAAAGAGTGAAAAACTGGAAGATGAAAGCGTAAGGAGTCTATGTATGTAGGCTTAGTCAGTGAAAGGCTTGCAAACGCGAGCCTTTCCGACTTAGATGTGGATGAATGCTGGAATATTATGAAAGAAAGTATAGTAGATAGTGCAAAAGAAGCATGTGGGAGTGCAAAAAAACATGAACATTCGAATAGTGATGCCTGGTGGGATGCAGAAGTACAATCCTGCGTAGCAAGAAAGAAGAAAGCGTGGTTGGATTATGTCTCATCTTTGCAACTGAATGACAGTATGAAAGACACGAAGAAAGAAATTTACCGCCTCTGCAAGAATGAAGCCAAAGCTTTAGTGAAAGAGAAGCGTTAAAGAATAAATTTGATTGCGGAAGAGAAGCTGACGAGGAACTTCGAGACAAATACCAAACTCTTTTGGAGGGAGGTCAAGAAGTCTCGGAGCTGTTCGTCAGTTTCCAGAATGGATAAGATAAAGAGTAAAGCTGGGGACATTCTTGCGGACCCATTAGAGGTGTTAGAGCGGTGGAATGAGTACTTTGGAGAAATGTATGAATATCTCCCGGATGCGGGCACTGCGAGGGAGTCGATGACTGATCTTGGGGTGCAAGCATCAAGCGGAGATATTACTTTGGAAGAGATTGAATGGTCGATACGAAGCTTGAAAAATGGAAAGTCTGCGGGAATTGATAGGAAATCTGCTGAAATGATCAAATTATGTGGTCCTTGCGTCCGGGACGCCTTCTGGTCATTGAGCAATCTATGCTGGAAGACTGGAAGGGTCCCAATGGACTGGAGGCGTGCTATCATCGTGCCCTTGTATAAAGGCAAGGGCTCACGTATGGAGTGCGCCAACTATAGGGCCATCAGTTTGATCAGTATAGCAGCTAAAGTGTATGGCAAAATTATTGAAAGGAGAATGAGGGTGGAATTTGACGGATTACTGTGGGAGGCGCAGGGTGGTTTCCGAAATGGAAGGGGATGTATGGACCAAGTTTTGTCGCTCCGCAACATTGTAGAGAAGCAGCTGCCTGTAGGCCGGAAGGTTTTCTGCGGTTTTGTGGACATGGAGAAAGCATTTGACAGAGTTGTACGGAAGGATCTCTGGGATATATTGCCAGGATACGGGATTGATAGTGCGCTGCTTCGTGCTGTGCAGTCTACATATGTGGGATGTACGGCATGTGTGCGGGTGGGCGGCAGCCTGCCTCCCTGGTTTGACGTCAACATTGGCGTCAGACAGGGCTGCGTGCTGTCGACTCTGCTGTTTGTCCTGTACCTGGACGATTGTCTTAAGAGAGTAAGATCGATGAATGTTGGATTGCGAATGGGTGACTTACTTGTGAACTGTTTTCTGTATGCAGAGATGATGCCGTGCTCATAGCCAAATCGCCATCAGAACTACAGTCACTAGTCACAACGATGAAAGATGATTGTCTAATGAGAGGCTTACATTTGAACGCGACTAAAACGAAAGTGATGGTATTCGAAAGAGAAGAGGACAGAACGAATGCCAGGATAACTGTAAATGATGTAGTGCTGGAACAGGTGGATGAGTTTGTATATCTTGGATGTGCATTTAGCAGGGATGGACGGTACACCGCTGATGTAGAAAAGAGGGTAACTGCGGGCAATAGTGTGAATGGAGCGTTAGGCAAACTTTTAGGTACCAAGGCCTTAAGTCAAAAGGCCCAGCTCGCAGTACACAATGCGGTGCTGATACCTACGCTAATGTATGGAAGCGAGAGTTGGGTATGGCAGGAAATGCATGAAAGTAGAATAAACGCGGTCGAGATGCGCGCGCTACGCAAAATCTGCGGAGTAACGCTCGCAGATCGCGTTCGGAATGAAGATGTAAGAAAGAGAGTTGGTCTGAAAGAGAGTGTCGGTGTTAAAGTAAGGAAGGGCATGCTGCGATGGTTCGGGCATGTGGAACGAAAGGGAGATGAAAGAATGACAAAACAGATATACAACGCGAAAGTGGATGGACGTAGGAGTCGGGGAAGGCCAGGACACACCTACCACGACCAAATTAATCGTGTGTTAGTTGAGGGTGGTGTCAAGAGCCGTAGGAACCGACGTGCATGCATGAAAAGAAAAATGAAAGTTGAAGAAGCAAGTGAGGTGTGTATGGACCGTGCCGTGTGGCGCTCGGTTCTTTCTGCCTACCCCGCAAGGGATTTGGCGTGAAGATAGTTAGTTAGTTAGTTATAAACCGCAATTTTCAGTTAGAAAAATCACTACCACTGCGAACGTGTTAAAACATCACTTTTATATTATGTTACTTGCTGCTACGATACCCTTCATGGGCGAGTCCAACTCGCACTTGGCCGGTTTTATTTTATCTAAATAATTTAGTTTTATCCTCATAAAAACGTGTCATAAAAAATAGATATAGATCTTTAGAACAATATTTTACGCCTAGATTTTTTCATAAAACCCCCGCAGAATTTATAACAGTAATAATCATAGATTTAGAATTTTTCGCTACTCTCAATAGATACACATAGCGTGCGAGCGAGACCTCATTTACCAGTACACATAGCTCGAGAGGAAAAGAGATAGCAACTTGTGTAGTCTTAATTTATCACCCTAGCACCCGTGGTGATAATATGTCATTCATATTTTACAATATTCTGTAGTGATCTTACGAATAAAATGGAAAATTTAATATTTTCTACGATGGTGTCGAGTTCAGTGTGTGAATTTGATTTAAATAGCATATATAGATAATTATATTTAGATATTCATATATTCATTTTCACACATAGATATTTCTTTTTTGGTTTCGTTTTCTATCTGACACTGTTTATCTTGTACATTATAAATCTATGGTAATAATAATCTATTAGAATCGAATGAAATCCGGCAAAAGCGTACGCTGCAATCCTTAGCCTTAGGATTTCTCAAGGTCGAATACGGAAGCCTTAACCAGTGCCACCATTGTACCTTCACTCGCTCATTTTAGAGTTTAACCTCCAAGAGTGTTCCAGAATATCTGACTGCACAACCTGCTGCTTAAAACATCCGACGAAAACAGAAATGGTTCTGTTCACCAACAAACGCCAAATAGATAATCTGAAACTCCCACAGCTCTTTGGCACAAAACTTTCCTTAGCAAATGAAGTCAAGTACCTGGGGGTCACACTGGATAGCAAACTGCTATGGAATAAGCACCTCACACAAAAAATCAATAAGGCCACCATTGCATTCTGGCAATGCAAACGAATGATCGGTAAGAAGTGGGGACTCTCACCGAAAATCATACATTGGCTCTACACCACAGTCATAAGACCACAGGTAACGTATGGCGCAATAGTTTGGTGGCCCAGGGTCGAACTAGCTTCAGCCATAGATAAAATGCAGCAGTTCCGGAGAGCGGCGTGTTGCGCCATCACGGGATGCTTTCGCAACACACCCACAGCAGCGATGGAAGCAATGCTCTGCTTACCGCCTCTGGACCTGTTCGTTCACCAGGAAGCGGCCGCCGCGGCGGCGCGACTTCAGGCGTCAAAACAATGGACGCGCTCTAGGGTAGGTCATAGGCGCATACTGGAGGACGCAATAGAGTATGAACCTCTCGTGGAAGCCCATAACGACAAGATACCGAAAACATACGTGTTTGACCGTAAGTACAATATATCGCTGGCAGAGTCCGCCAAGGACCACTCCGGTATAAGAGAACTCAGAGTGTACACGGATGGATCCAAAACAGACCACGGATCAGGAGCAGGCACCTACTCCCCGGAGCTCAACATACACTCATCAATACCTTTAGGGTCTCATGCGTCAATCTTCCAATGTGAGTGCATAGGTTTAATTAATGCCGCCAATGCAATCGACTCCAGGAAAATTGAGTACAACCACATCAGGCTCCTCTCCGATAGCGCAGCAGTGCTAAAAGCTCTGAAGAGCACCACTATCGACTCTGGGCTGGTGCTTCAATGCCACCAGGGGCTACAAAAGCTGGCCCTAACACACAAGGTAAGCCTTCAGTGGATAAAAGGTCACAGCGGATCGAGCGGCAATGATGCAGCTGACGAACTGGCCAGATTGGGTTCCAGCACCACACCGGTGGGACCAAGCCCGATTATACCAATACCATTCTACCAGGTAAGGGCATGGCTGAGACAACGCACGAAAGAGCGGCATGAAAAGAGATGGGCACAAACAGTAAGTTGCAGGCAATCAAGGGTAGCTCTACCGAGACCCAGGCCAAAACTAGCTAGAACGTTGCTACATCTGAATAAAGGTGATCTACGAACCATGGTAGGCACAATAACGGGTCATTGCACAGTAAATAAGCACTTGAATGTCTCAGGTATCACGGACAGCACGCTGTGCAGAGCGGGACTAAAAAAACCCTTAAACGATACCCATCATGAAATTTTGTAATAACGACGCGGCGGCCATATTGGATCTCTAAATTAACCTGAAATTCGTACTCAGCATACCAAAAAACCCCTTAAACGATACCCATCACGAAATTTTGTGATTTTGGCGCGGCGGCCATATTGGATCTCTAAATTAACCCGAAATTCGTACTCAGCATACCAAAAAACCCCTTAAACGATACCCATCATGAAATTTTGTGATAGTGGCGCGGCGGCCATTTTGGATTGCAAAATTATCATAAATTTCGTACTCAGCATACCAAAAAATCCCTTTAACGATACCCATCATGAAATTTTGTGATTTCGGCGCGGCGGCCATATTGGATCTCTAAATTAACCCGAAATTCGTACTCAGCATACCAAAAACCCCCATAAACGATACCCATCATGAAATTTTGTGATTTTGGCGCGGCGGCCATATTGGATTGCAAAATTATCATGTTATCACCTACAGAGATAGATTATAGTCTGAAATGATACAAGTTTTATCCCGGGAATAAGTTCCCATGAGACGCGGAAAAGAGAACAAAATTTCACTCAGGCGAAGCTGCGGGCATCAGCTAGTCTATAATAAATGCTACATTACACGCGAATGCTCGTGTCGGTCAGGGAGGTAGCATCGTAACGTAATGCTCGAGTCGACTTTATAAATGTTACATTACACGCGAATGCTCGAGTCAGTCAGGGAGGTAGCATCGGAACGTAATGCTCGAGTCGAATCTATAAATGTTACATAACATGCGAACGCTCGTCGGTCAGGGAGGCAGGCCGTAACGTAATGCTCAAAGTCGAATCTAATTTGTTACATTACAGGCGAATGCTCCCGGTGAGGGAGCACCTTAGAGTTGGCCAGGCACCTTTCGAGGCTTCAGAGCGCCTTATGTTTTTTAACAAAGCAACTTTACTTTGTTACAATGATATTGTTGCTATGATATTATCAAACGGCGCTGTATTAACACATTACTGGGTATTGCTACCTTTTTCCAATAGATAAACTATACTTTTTTTACTTGATACTAAGATGACAAACAATTCACGACTTTTTCACCGAAGAGGTAGACAGAGTAGGCTTACTAGGCACCCGCATTTCATTTAAGTAGTATTGAATCCCACGTAAGACGCTTGCCTTGCAGTATGAAAGGGGCGCGTAATCATGTCTCTTCCGCATCCATTTCATACAAATGTATAGAGACGTCGTGTCCGCGCATCATCTTTCAGGTATTTTTTTAAAAGTTCTCGCCCCGACCACTTCCTACGTCTTTTCTGTATAGTCCGCGTCGCCGTCGTGGTTTTGAGCCTGTTGGCGTGTTGAAACGGAAATCGGCTAGCTAGTGAGTAGTGACTCACTATTATTAAAAAATTTACGCCTTTTGACCTTTTCCCCGAAGCCCAGACAGTGATGGCGTGTCGTTTTGTCCCTCGTAATAGTGGGATAGTACTCAACTCCTCCCGCCCTCCCCTAAGTAGCGAGATTACACCCGAACCAACCCCTCAGACGCGGGATAACACCCGAAATTTGTAGGTGAGGCAGTGGTATTCAAAGTCTGTCGGGAACCCTGGGACATTCTTCCGAGGGCTTACCTGGGACTCCAGGCCGTAGACAAATTTAAGACATCGTGTGGTTTTAGTCAGTAGCATCCATGTAGGATTTCCACGCGTAAACAATCGTAGGCTGAGGTTTATTAAACGCCTTTTTTTAACGTGAGGGAAAATGCATCATTTTTTTTATTTTTTTATTTTTTTTTTATTTATTATTTATTATTTATTATTAAAATCCCCTTACAACCATTCTTACAGGCTAGCCTAATACAATGGTAGCAGAACTTATTTAATCTTTAATTATGTTACAAATTCATATATAATAAAGTGAAATATCCATTTAAGAGCGTAAATTCGGTTTTCAAATTTCTTTACGATCGTAAGAAATCAGCCGGCGCGGCGCACATAGCCGTATAGTGCTAATTGTTGCTACTAACAAGTTTGATACTTTTGTTTTCCTTGATGTATTACCGGTGTCATATTCTTAGTCTAGAGTCTAAGCGTTCAATCTTTTAATTTATTTTTTATGTTAGTAATATTAGTTAATAATTATTGATTATTTTATTGAAAATTGATTGATATTAAGTAGTGATAGACACTGACATCATAAAATTAATAAAGTTGACATTTATTTACCTAACTAATATCAATATTGCAATTAGAAATACCGAACCGAAGGAACCGACGTGCATGGATGAAAAGAAAAATGAAAGTTGAAGAAGCAAGTGAGGTGTGTATGGAGCGTGCCGTGTCGCGCTCGGTTCTTTCTGCCTACCCCGTAAGGGATTTGGCGTGAAGATAGTATAGTATATAATACACACATGCATGAAAACGGTCCATAAGTTTATTTTTAAAGTATCTAAATATACGAAAATTGTAGAAAGTAATGGACAATATTCAATTTTACACTATAAATATTAAAATTTGACAATAATCATAGTTAAAAACAATAATATTAACGTAGCAATGCGCAGGCGCTTGGCATGGTACGATGGCATGGTACCACACGAATAGTGACTACCTGCCTTGCGTATTATACCTACACCTACGCTGTTCGTGAAGAAAATAGTGCAACTGTAAAAGCTTATAACTTGGTCAGTTTTCGTTAGTTTCATTTAATTTTTTTTATACAGTATTTCGAAGCGAAACTCTAGTCGGGGTGTCTGAGCTTTGCACTATACAAAAGTTCACGTTGTATATCGACCATAAATCTATATATATAAAAATCAATGCCACTTTTCGTTGTAATTTTATAACTCAAGAACGGGCTCACCTATCCAAGCCAAATTTTAAGGCTTTGTTCGGATTATTTAGTAGATGGTTTTTGTGAAGTTTGCTCAAAATCGGTCGAGTGGTTCTTCATTTATAACGCAAACGAAGTTGCGCGGGTCAGCTAGTATTTATATATATATTATATTATACGTCACAAAGTACTAAGATTGTTTGGTCACGCTAGAATTAGACTATTTTTGTTCATTTTTTCGTATTCAAAAATGGAACATCGAGCGACATGACCTCTCTCTGAGAGCCTCTCGGCGGTACTAAATCGTATTTGTTCCCGTATCTGCATTTATAGGGGTTCACAAAATACTTTGTAAAAAACAATCTGTATCTAGTTACATAAAAAGAAATATTTTTATTGTCAAAGGAGAAGTTCTGACATAATATTACATAATTATCATAATGATTTAAACTACAGAAGCTGGTGAAAAGACTACTTTATTTTGGTGAAATTTCTCACTATTTGAGCAAACTTTACAGTCATTTTTCTCTAAAAAAAGGAACCTACCTGATATCAGGTTATTCTACAAACAGATAGCCAACCCCCTTTGCAATTGCTTCGTATCCCTTGTTTATTAAATTTATCAGTAATTTGACATGAATTTAAGCATCGAAAACTATGCAAATCGTATGATTTGAAAAACCTGTTTCAGTTTCATTGATAATTACCATATGTAATCCGTTGTTCGGTAAAATATGTTTTAATAAACGTTTAGAGAGCTAAATTTACTAAGTATGTTAGTGAATACCATGTTTGTACGATAAATATTTAATGACTTTAAATGCAATGAAAAGTATGGTTTCTGAGCAATATGTGGCGCGAAATATGTTAGCCCTCTTAAACAATTTTGTCAATTTTGCAAATAACTACCCAGTTTAATGTCAACTTAACAATGTCAGGTGAAAATGTCATAGCCTTAGAGATGTCCATATCATAGAACTGCACAATAAATTCAGATATACCATTTAAATCATAGATGCTATGCCGGACTCCTACCGACTAAAAAACCTCACGTAACGCCCAACAGCCTATGGTTGGGAGCCCCGGGTGAGCCCTCGGAAGGATGTCCCAGGACTCCCAACAGACCTACGGCTACCACTGTGGACTCGCCTAGGGGTTGGTTCGGGTGCTATCCCGCGTCTTTGGGTGGGTTTCGGGTGTGATCCCTTTTGTAAGGGGGGGCGTGCGTGAAACCCTCAAGTCACGCTGCCGTCAGGGCTTCTGTAAAGACGGTGAGCAGCCGTCTCACCGTCCTCAGGCCCCTGGTCATGGAGGCCGATAGTCTTTAGCATAGACACGTCAGCCGACGACTGCGGAACTCGGGTGGAAGAGCTCTCGCCCGCACCCGCCCCGCCGCCTCTTTCACGAGCATGACCTGCTCACAGAAAGAGGCGGCGCTTATTAGACGCCTACAGATCACAAGTGCGACCTCGTCCAGTCCGTCGGTCCATCTTGGGGGGCCGCCGTGGTAGGTACACCTCGTCGGCCGAGTCGCGGTCTCAACTCTAGATCTCTATGATGATGATTGTATTATTCTTTCTGTTTGTTTATCAATCGTATACACATTTTGTTTTGCATACGGACACCTGTGTAAATCATTCGTCTGTTGTATAATGCGTTGCATTTGAAAATTATGAAGATAATGCAACAGTATAGTCGTGTCATTATGATGATACTAGACGACGCCCGCGGCTATGTCCGCTTGGAATTGAAATGAAAATATCTTAATTGAAATCCTACTATCCTACTAATATTATAAATGGGAAAGTTTGTGAAGATGTTTGGATATTTGTTGCTCAATCACGCTCTAAGTTAGAGCGTGATTGAGTAAATTTCAGCTAGATCCATTCAGCTGATTAGAGCAAATTTGGTACAGGGATAGAGAATAGTCTGGAATAACACATAGGCTACGTTTTATTCCGGGAAAATGTTGCCACGGGAAGCGTTTATTAAGTCATAATTCATAAAGTAACACTTATGAACTTCAAGATTTTTAACTCTACATTTACTGCCAGATTTGCAAGACATTAGGTAGAGCCTGTGAGAAAGAACCTGGCAAGAAAACTCGCGGCCACTTCAAATAGTCCGCAATTTCAAATGAAATAAGCTACACTAGTTTATTACACAGAAAAACGGCCAAGTGCGAGTCGGACTCGCTCACGGAGAGTTACGTATCAAAATAAACCGGCCAAGTGCGAGTTGGACTCGCCCATGAAGGGTTTCGTAGTAAGTAGCAAGTAACATAATATAAAAGTTCTTATAATTCGTTGTAACTTTGTCTGATGTTTTAACACGTTCGCAGTGGTAGTGATTTCATTTACTTACCGGAAATTGCGGCTTATGACGTATTAAAAAAAAAACTACCAGCTCTATCTCGTTCAAACTAATTTTCGTTGGTAGTTTTTATGGCAATGTACATCTTATATTTTTTTAGATTTATCATTCTCTAAGTTTAGAAGTTAGAGGGGGGGGGGGCACATTTTTCCACTTTGGAATGTCAGAAACCTCCATAGCATTTTTGAAGACCTATCTATAGATACCCCACACTTATGGGTTTAATGAAAAAAAAAATTTAGAGTTTCAGTTCTGAGTATGGGAAACCCCAAAATTTACTGCTTTTTTTCTAGTTTTATATAAGAATCTTAATGCGGTTCACAGAATACATCTAGCTACCAAGTTTCAATAGCATAGACCTTATAGTTTCGGAGAAAAGTGGCTGTGACACACGGACGGACAGACGGACGGACAGACAGACAGACATGACGAATCTATAAGGGTTCCGTTTTTGCCATTTGGCTACGAAACCCTAAAAACGGTAAAAAAATCATGAAGGTATGTTGAATGGGGGCCTTCCTAAATCCACCTTTTTTTTCGAATTTTAGACCGACAGACAGAAAGACCGACAGCGAAGTCTAATGAATACGGTTCCAGTTTTTACCCTTTTAGTAAGGAACCCTAAAAAAGAACAATTTAATATACTAGTACTAGGTATAATTTAATATACTAGTACACAAGCCAAGTTCAAAATGGCGATTAGTTAATTTAATCAAGGATAAAGCATCTCATTGACTAGGCTCGTGGTCCAGTGGTTAATGTGTCTGACTACGGATTCGGAAGTCGTGGATTCGATTCCTATCTAGGACAAATCTCTTTGTGTGATGAGCACATTGATTTGTTCTGTATCTGGGTATTTTCTGTATGTATTTAGAATCTGTATGTATTAAGTATGACCCGAATGGGACGTGCCATACTCATATATAAATGGCGGTTACAATAGGGTGAAGAAATTCAACTTGTTTCAGTACGGTTCCCGTAGCTCAATTGGTTAGAGTAGAGCAGGGCTTCCTAAACTTTAAAGACAACGGAACACTAGCCAAATACCTTTTATTTTATGGAACCCCACCGAGCGACATCCCCCCCCCCCCCCCCCCCCCCAGAGGCCGGTAGACTTAGGAGAACTCGGTTGGGAAAGCGTGATACACGTCCAGACCTGCCACAAGGACCTGGCGCTATTGCGGCCCACCAATGTGTGGAGCGCTGTGTACCTGCTTTGTTCCTCGCACTGGCACAGCGGTGGTTACGAAAATAGATGGTGATTATCCCTACAATAGTAGTTTTAGATTTAATAATATTAATGGAGTTTTTCTCATCACTTCACATATTTAGCGTTTTTCAACATAATTTTGGCGGAACCCCGATGGTTAGAGCGTTGCCCTGGTTTAGACTAAATGGGTATTATTTCATATGCACACCGAGTACACAAATGAGTATGTGAACCTTATGTAACCGATGAACCTTTCTAATCAGTGTATGCTTATTTCTAGTATTTATTGAAACTTTTCCCCCAATTTCTTTAAATTTCTCTCTAAGAGATTCTCAAAATTTCTCTCCGGGATTCCGTTAGAAGCACGGACCCGCTCGTAAGTAAATGCTACAAAGCTTTAAGTTTTTGTTACGCGACGTTCAAGTTTATGGTGTTGTGATGTGTAGTGTGCAATAGTGCAGGATTTTGTTACAAACATCGATTGCATAGTGTTCAGGAGTGTTTCAACCAACATGAATGATTAGCGTTATTTCTTGAGCTGCTAGATCACCGGATTCAAATTCCATTGAAAACGTATGGGGTATCATAGTGCAAAGGTGGCGTAATTAATTAAAATAAACGAGCTGCAGAAGCTTCAGAAGTCCATTGTTCAATTCAAAAGATATATTCAACCTATTATTATCGATCAAAACGGAGGTCATACTAGTGACTAATAATTTTAGTACTTAGATTTAGTGGAAACTGGATTCTTTATTCTTTTTTGTTTAATTGAATCATCATGAGCAGCCATGATAAATGTTCTGTAAGTATTTACTATTTGTAATGGACTGATACCATGAAAATTATTACTTAAACCTTTTTAACACGCTTTTTAACACGCTTTAAATTAGCTTCACTTGTAACTATGTATGTAAGAAAACCTTGGAATGTTAATTTGACCCACTTCCCGTCCTTCGATCAGGCTGAAATTATGCACACGCTCTGAGTTCTGATGATAATACATGACTAGCTAAAAAACGTCATTACAAATCTAATATGGCGGACTGGCTGTTCGAAATCCACCCCCATGACATGGGTATCGAATGAAAGGGTTTGCTGTCAGAAATACGAAAAAAAATAGTCACATGACTATTTAAGTCACGTGACTACTAACTACCTGAGAGTGAAGTATCTTGAGTTGAAACTATGAAAGTTAGTGATTAAATACAATTAAAGTGGCTAAATTTACCTAAGAGTTTTTATTGTTATGAATAAATAAAAATATTAAATAAAGTTTCTTTCTTTTTTGCTGACGCTACCCCTCGTGAAATAATATTTCACGAGGGGTAATCAATGTCATCTCGCCAGTTGCAAACTTATAGCGAATGTGTAGTATATAGGTTTTAAATTCCCATTATTTACTGAGTATTTAAAACTAGGACATAATTATAACTTAATGTTAGAAATTAAACACTTTAATTTTAAACCATTGTTTCATTTTTGTTCGCCTTTATTCTTTTTTTTATACAACAGCGGTGACAGATAAGCAAACGGTCTATTTGATCAGTGGTGGTCACTGTGGTCTATGGACGCTTGCAACACCAGAAGAACGCCATAATCGCGCTTCCAACTATGTAGGTTTAATAAATATTTGTGTACCGATGGCGTAGGTAAGCGATAAACGACCCTGGGACACATTTATTGGAGTTCCGTACCCTAAGGGTAAAAAACGGGAGGCTATTACTGAGACTTTGCTGTCGGTCTGTCTGTCTGTATGTCCGTCACGAGGCTGTATCTCAAGAACGGTGATAGCTAGAGAGCTGCAATTTTCACAGATTATATATTCTTGTTGCCGCTATAACAGCAAATACAGAAATACAATAATATTTGAGGGGGGCTCTCATACAACAAACGTGATGTATTTGCCGTTTTTTGGCACGGAACCCTCCGTGAGTAAGTCCGACTCGTACGTGGCCGATTTTTTTTATACCTCACGCAGAAACGCGATTCTTATCCAAATAGCAACTCATTAGTCTTTTGTTAATGTAAAAACGCCATTTAGTACATTTTATGTGATTCTAAGGTGTCTATGCGTTATTATATTCGAGTAAAGCTGCGCCATCTAGTGCAGTTTTTGTGAATGTGGACTACGATGTGCATGAGATTATAGATCTTAAGGGGCCCATGCAATATTGGAGGCCAGTGTACATTAATTTTTAATTTTAGATTTAGTATTTGCTTTCATGCCCTCACTTTCTTGTTCGGTAAGCGTTATCTGATCTAATTTAAATTTAAAACAGGACAGATTTTTAACTCACATGTCATGCTCAATATCCTCAGCACGCAGCGACTGCCTCCTCCAAAATTTCTTCGGTTTACCTTCCCTCAAACTATTAAAAACAGAACCTTTCAATCTGTACACAAATTCTTTATTTTCTTTATCAATAACAGAAATGTCTTCGCCATTTTCTAAGCTGGTGTTATTTATCTTTTGTTCTTTAGTGTTTTCTTGGAAATTTATTTCGGAATTCATAGAGCTTTCAGTGTGAACGTAAGCATCGTTGACAGCTCCAAATTTGTCCGCCATCTTGGAATCTGCAATTAAGTATAAAAAGAAATAAATATTATTTTTTTTTTATTTTTTTTTTTTTTTAAATAAATATTCACGGACATCTCACACAACGCTATCTGATCCCAAAGTAAGCTAGGAGTAACCTGCTTGTGTTATGGGTATCAGACCACGGATATTAATACTTATGTAATTTTAAATACATACATATTATACATAGAAACACCCAGACTCTTGAGACAAACATTTATGGGTCACACAAATATTTGTCTCCGGTGGGAATCGAACCCACGACCTCCAAAATTTATATATTTACACTGATCTTTATTTACTTTGATATTTACACTAAATTTATATATATTAAATAATATTTATTTTATTAATACTGTTGGTTGATGGCACTTGGTGGAAACTGATGCACATATTGAATAACACCACTTGTACTGTACACAACATTTATTTACTTTACACCTGACCCGTTTCGCCTCTCGGCATTCTCAAAGGTAAATAAAATTATAGCCCAGTATAACACTATAGCCATTCAGCGGGGCATTGCGGGCTGCGGCTGCGTAATGGGCACTTTTGCACCGGGAACGGTTAGGGGTGGGTTATTTACTAATTAGCTATAATTACATTACGGGCTTGGATGGAATCAGAGTCAGTGTTATTAAATATTTAAAGAAACAATTAAGTCCTATTCTAGCTTTATTCATGAATATGTCTCTGTCGCAGAGTGTCTATCCTGATCAGTTAAAGAGTGCGATTGTACGTCCGATTTATAAGTCTGGTAGTCATTTAGAATATGTTAACTACAGGCCAATAGCCATACTCTCGGTAATTGATAAAATAATTGAAAAAAATATTGTTGGCCAGATAAGTAAATTTTTGAGTGTCATAATATTCTAGCAGAGCCGCAGCACGGGTTCCGTAAGGGGCGGAGTACTATCACCGCTCTGGCAGGGTTTGCAGAGTACGTGAATGAATGTTTAGATGCTGGTAAACAACTTATAGCTATATATATAGATTATAAAAAAGCATTTGATACGCTAGATCATTCAATATTATTGCGGGCCATGCATGAATGCGGCATACGCGGTCCTACTAATAAATGGTTTGAAAATTACTTGTCAAATAGAAAAATGCGCACCGTTATATGTGGAATAGCTGGTAGGGAAATGAATGTGGAATTAGGGGTGCCGACCGGATCAGTGTTTGGTCCTGTTGGCTATGTGATGCACGTCAACAGCGTATCAAATGTTGTGAGCAGGTGTCGGGTGTATATGTATGCAGATGATATATGTCTGGTTTATGGTGGTACAGATATTTTTGAGACCCAAAGGTATATACAAGATGATATGGAAAATATTACTAAGTGGGCACATGATAATGGCATAATATTAAATTATGCCAAAACCAAATGCATGCATATACACTCGCCTTATAATAGACGGGCTAGAGCAGTGACAAAGGAAAGCCTTGCTGTGATAGGGCACACCTATGAATGTTTGCATAATAAAAAGAATAACTGTAATTGTAATAAATTAGAATATGTAGCAACATTTAAATATCTAGGTATTATTATTGATGTAAACTTTAATTGGAGAAGACATGTTGTCGATGTTTGTAACAGGCTGCGATCAGTATTAGGGAAATTCTTTCAATTGAAGGGAGTATTAAATAAACACACATTACTTATTGTATATTACGCACTGGCGGACTCACTTATAAGTTATGGACTTATTGTATACGGCAGAACTTTCAAAACTTACTTAAAAAACATAAAAGACTTACAAATTAGATTACTTAAATTTTTAGTTAGCAAAAAAGACAAAGACAACTGTAATAAAGATTATGAAAATTTGTTTCCTATCTGTAGAATTTTACCATTGGAAAAAAGGGTTGAATATTTATTAGGATTAGAGTATTACTATAATAACGAGCATAAAGAATTTATAAAAAATAGATATAATACAAGAAATGTCAGAAATAATCGATTGGTTCAACCGCGGATGGTCAACTATTATGGAGAAAGATTATCTAAATACTGGGTACCAAAGGTTTTTAATAAGTACGATTTACTGAGACAGAGCCCAAAGATAAGTAAGGGTATGTTACGATCCAAGTTTCGAGATTTACTACTCGACGGTCGCAATAAGGCAGAGGGCGCGGTGGCGCGAAGCGGCCGCCGAGTGTCAAATCTATACTAATATTATAAAGAGGAGGGATTTGTTTTTTGTTTGTTTGTATGTAACGAGTGGGCTCCGGAACTACTGGACCGATTTGGGAAATTCTTTCGCTGTTGGGGGGCTGCACTCTTTGCGGTGAACGTTGACTGTATTTTGTTCCCGTATTGCCGCGGGAGCGGGAGCTGCGCGGGTTGGGCCGCGTGGCGTCCGCTAGTGTAAAATAAAAATAACGATATCTTTGTCGTATGTTTTTCATTGTGTTGGGTGTGCATTTGTGATTGTTTGAATTTTGTGTTACAAACGAACCTTTCAATTTTGCATTGAAAATACTTAAGTATTTAAAAATATGTTGTTAGTAGGTTAAGGTATATTTAAGTAAACTTAAGCTATGTATTTGAACACGAGCGCGTCTCGCCATCAAACATAACAGTTTGGCGAGTAAAATGTGGTAAGAAAAATTTTTGTAACGCTTATTTTGAATAAATAAAAAAATAAAAAAACTGTTAACATAATTTCTGTATTTGGTGGTCATTTATTATTGCATTTCATTGTGTAATTTTAATGCAATAAATAAAAATTATAAATTAAAAATCTTTGTGCCGCTTTTTATGAAAATTGACACATCAGCTTAAGCAGTGGAGAACTATAGCCAAAATCTGTTGGGAATCCTGGAGTCATCCCAGTGCTCCCAACCGTAGGCATTAGGTGGGAAACGTGTGGTTTTTAGTCGGTAGGAGTCTGGCAAAGCATCCACGTATTTTCCTCAAGTTACAAAAAAAAATCGGTTGTCTGTAAAGTCGGTTTACTGACGATGGTTGAAAGTGACGTCATAAGAAAAAAAAAATAACATTTATACTCTTGATTGTTGGCACTTGGTGGAATTTCTTGTAACACATTATGCACTTTTTGCTTATTCACTTGTACTTTATTCCACAATTTTTATTATTATTACATATAACCTGACCGGTTTCGCTTTTACAGCATTGTCAAAGGTACTTTAACTGTTCATACACTTACATTTCTAAACACAATGATCTTTTTTAAACTCAAGTGGGTATACAAATAAAGTGTTGACGTTCAAAAATTTTTCCCTAAAAAAGGGGGAAATTTGAAATTAACCATGAATTGACCCAAATCAAATCAACATTATCAATTATTGTTAAAATCTAATTACCAAATTAGGTATAGTGGGCCGGCAAAGAAAAAAGGCGGTCTTAAACTTAGCATACCAAGCGAATACATCAAATATGGATACTGAAAGGAAAAGGTGGGCTCGTATACCATATATAGGCAAGGTGTCTTATAAATGTTCAAGACTTCTAAGCAGAGTCAAACCAGCCTTTTATACCACCCATAGTTTGAAGCGTCACCTATGTAATAATGCAGATAACACTCCCATGACACAAAAGAATGGTGTGTATGAACTGACATGTGCAGTATGCAATAAAAAATACATAGGACAAACAGGTAGGTCTTTCCAAACTAGGGTGGCAGAACATGCTAGCGGTTGGCGTCTAAAAAAGACAGACTCCAATTTTGCCGAACATCTGTTGTTGGAAAAACATTCCTTTGACCCAAAATTAAATTTCAGGGCGTTACATATTTGTGATAAGGGTAGGAAATTAACGGCTCTGGAAGCCCTAGAAATAAATAAATTATTAACGGGTAACCGAGACTCCTTATTAAATCAACAACTGGACATTAATAATAATTCACCGTTATTAAAATATTTTAAGTAATATCATCCACATGATCTGATGACATGCAATTTTATTTCACATATACAAGTGTCGTTTTCAATTTTATTTCAATTTTAATATTTTTATTTTTTATTTATCTGACATAAAAGTAAACTTGACATTTAATGAGATTTAATTTATTGACATTTAATGGCATTGTAATCCGTTTTGTGACTTGTTTTTAATTTTGTGACTGGACTTTATTTTGACTAGAATTTAATGGGATATTTAATTCATGAATAATCAATTTGGTAATTAGATTTTAACAATAATTGATAATGTTGATTTGATTTGGGTCAATTCATGGTTAATTTCAAATTTCCCCCTTTTTTAGGGAAAAATTTTTGAACGTCAACACTTTATTTGTATACCCACTTGAGTTTAAAAAAGATCATTGTGTTTAGAAATGTAAGTGTATGAACAGTTAAAGTACCTTTGACAATGCTGTAAAAGCGAAACCGGTCAGGTTATATGTAATAATAATAAAAATTGTGGAATAAAGTACAAGTGAATAAGCAAAAAGTGCATAATGTGTTAAAAAAAAATAAAAAAAAATGAAAAAAAAAATTACAATACAAAAATAAATATAAAAACACATCAATTGATTATAGTGTCATCTGTTGAAAATTGAAAACATTACTAAAATAAATGGAACGCCTCAGAGCGAGGCAGGGCGAGGTAACTCGAGGGAGGTAACGACATATTGCGTCATCTTTTTTCGTTCGTGCAGTCGATTCCTTTGAATTATAAGACGTTGTCACGTCAAAAACGGGTAACTGACCGGTCAGGGTCGAGGATAACTATGACGATGTCAACAATGCAATCTTGAAAGTTTAGTGGTTCATTGGTTTAACACTGACAATCTTAGACTGAATGATAATAAAACTAAATGTGTTAAATTTACCTTGCCTTATGTAACACAGTCAGAACTAGTGTTGCCAGGTCCTATCGGATGAAAATCGGTACAAAGGGTAAAAATAATCGGGACTTGGGGTTTTAAATCGGGACAAAATAAAAAAAGCGGCCAAGTGCGAGTCGGACTCGCGTACAAGAAGGTTCCGTACCAAAAAACGGCAAATATAGCTTTTGTTGTGGGGTTAATTAAGGGGAGGGGGGGCTTAAAGCCCCTTTTTTCAGACTTGTAATAGCGGCAACAGAAATACATCATTTGCAAACAGCGGTTCTATGCGATTATTTTTTCGATAGCTGATGTGGCCGGGATGGTTCTTGGCTTCTTTCTTAGAGATCAACAGCTCACTTCGTAAGTGATGAAGAGATTCTAGTAAAATTCACTCAGGAAATTACAGGCCATGTATGAGTTTAAGAGCAGTCGCGGGATCGCGGGTTCTTAATTTTCTATTTAACACCTGTCTTAGATAGTTACAAACGACGCTCATATTGACGCTTTAATACACGAGCGTCTATAAAAGCGTCAATATGAGCGTCGCTTGATGATTGGTAGCCCTAACTGTTTTACCAGAACTCCTCCATGCGATCTGGAAGCGAGGGCCCTTGTGTCATTTTATAAATGGCGCAAGAAGCCACTGAGGCTGGGCCATAGACCTGAGAAATCAATGCTCAGCCGTCCCATCTCTGCCAGAAATCATAGAGACTTGAAAGGTGCGACCTGAGCAACCAAAATGAGGAAACGCCACAATCAAGGTGATCAGACCGGTCATGGACAAGTGGCTGAAGACGAACTATGGCAACCTTTTCTGCCTGTTGTCACAGATGGCACAGCGCTCCGCACATTGGTGGAGCACGCCAGATCTTCGTGGATATTCTTTTGCTGGAGACGTGCGAACTATGATCTCCAACGGCAAGAAATGGGACGCCGCTGCGTCTTTCTGCGAGCAGGTCTTGCTCGAAAAAGAGACAGCGGAGAGAGAGCGGGAGATAACTCTGTCAAGAGAGTACTGCAGTCTGCAGAGGGCACTGTAGACTTGTCTTCGCCCAAAACTATCGTCCTCCACGGTGGTTTAAGTCGATAAGAACCTAGCATTGCATCCATGAAGGATTTCCAAACGTGAATAAAAAATAGCCCTAGCATTTCCAAAATCGCTAGGAAATAACTTCCTATTAATCCTTGAGGGGTGGAATTTCTAAAAACTCTTTTCCCGTTTCATGGCTGTAGTCCTAATCGTTTTTTAAACTGTCTTAAAGATGACCTCCTAATTTAATGTGCAACAATTGATCAAATAAGTAATTAACAATAAATATTATATTAGGACAAAGTATCCGTCGTAAATTACACTTCGTAATTCATCGTCAACTCTCTCCCAATCGCACCCAATGCAAAAGTGCCCATTACGCTGGTCGCGTTACCGCTCGAGATTGCAATAGCCAGTCCTTGCACCACCCTGGGGGGTCTCCTGACTTTTCCCATAATATGCGCCCCATTTCCTCCACAAATTGTTTAGCCTCAATACCCCAACAGCCCATGGTATCCACGGCACGTGGTATCCACGGGCTTGCCACGGTTCATATTTAAGCCACTTCCCGGCAGCCGCGTCCTCAGTCGCAGCAGGTGGAGACCGGACCGTATGACTGAGGTGACTAGAGCAATAATTGGGTAACGCAAGTAGCGTCTCATACGAGGCACTTACCATTCTTCCATGGCACCAAAGCCATAGCATCCGGCATCTTGCCATCAGTTCTGCTCAGACCAGGCGGCTCAAGTACGCATGGGTCGTCCGCTGATACTAAGGTCCTACGAATTATGTCGTTGAGAGCATGGTGCCGCGGAGACCTATCCATGCATATGCGCGTGGAGGCCAATGGTCATCACGCGATACAACTCAGCGCGTGATGACCATTGGCCTCCACCGTGGAACGACAGTTGCATACATGGGATTCACACACCCTGCAGACCAAGCGGAGCGCCGCCGCCACCCGCAACGAGTCGTCTCGTTGCCTAGTGTGAAGTTGTGAAGGCAACGCGTGCAACCATGCTCCCGATTCTGGCTGAGTTACCGCTCGTAGTCTAGCCTATCTATTATCTATTTAATGTGTAGCCGAAAGGCCACTTTTAAAATGTTAGTTTTTGCAGTTTTAAAAAGTAGGTACCCTTAAAACTGTAAAGAAGAGCTGGTTTTGGGGCTTTAAAATCAGAAACATGTTAATTGAATTTTAAGATCTACAAGAATTAATTATTTTCTTTCGTACAACACATAACTTGCCACCTTGTTTCACCTCGAATTTCGACGAATCTCTATTCAACTACTGTGGATGTTTACGTCACAAAAGATAATTAGGTGCTCCCCAAATGTCATGTTTATATAATTCAGCTGGACGATGATGAGTAAGCCAACCAGATTTTTTATACATTTTAAGTAAATTATTGACTGCTCATGATGCTAATAGATAATTATTCTTGGTTATCATAAATCGGGACATTTAGCGTCCCGATCAAGTCCAAATCGGGACGCGTCTTCAGACCCCTGAAAATCGGGACGTTCCGCCCAAATCGGGACACCTGGCAACACTAGTCAGAACCGAAACCAATGTTCAACTTAATGGTCGAGAGTTGTAACTTGTGGAATCAACGATGTTCCTTGGGTTAACATCACAACAGCTAGAACATAGTTTTTAGATTCTTTAAAATTGTAAATAGAGCACTAAAAAGAATAACCCGCTGAGTTTCTTGCCAGTTCTTCTCTGGTGGGTCGCGTTGTGAACTGGTGGTAGGTACTTCTTTGGTTTATACTGGTTGAATTTATAGTTGTTCTGAAACGGAAAGGTTTAGGCACAGTATCGATAACAGAACCGATCCGCACTGTTAATTTGAAAATCAACAAAAAAAAATTACGAAAATGTTGTACATACTAGACGCGCTTGACGCTATGCAGACACGTCTCTGCATAGCGTCAAGCGCGTCTAGTAAGTACCTCGCGGAGTCATCCCAAAGGTGAGAACAGTATTCGGCGCAGGCAACATTTTCGTAATTTTTTTTTGTTGATTTTCAAATTAACAGTGCCGATCGGTTCTGTTATCGATACTGTGCCTAAACCTTTCCGTTCCAGAACACTATAAATTCAACCAGTATATTCAGGACGTTTTACAAGTGCATCAGTAGGTACCTATACCTATGCCTAAGTGAAATAAATATATTTCTGCTTTGTTAGTTTGTTTAATTGATAAATGATCATAGCTTTACGCATTTTACGCTATGAACTATTTTAAGAAGAGTGACTGTTGTTGACATTTCCATGCTTTCGAAGTCACGTTAAGCTGTCGGTCCCGGTTTTTAATAACATGGTAGTTTAAAGTGTCCCTTCTAATATTTCAACAACGGATTCACAAGTACCATTTTTTTTGTAACGTGAGGGAAAATCCTTCATGGATGCTATGCCGGAATCCTACCGACTAAAAAACCTCACGTAACGCCCAACGGCCTACGGTTGGGAGCCCCGGGTTAACCCTCGGAAGGATGTCCCAGGACTCCCAACAGACCCACGGCTACCACTGCGGCCTCGCCTATGGGGTGGTTCGGGTGCTATCCCGCGTCTATAGGCGGCTTTCGGGTGTCATCCAGCTTCTAAGGGGGGGGGAGCGTGCGTGAATCCCTCACGTCTCGCTGCCTATACAACTACCTAATCACTTTCAATCAGGATTCTGTGTGTTTCAATAAAAAAAATACATAAATTCCTTACATTAATACAATCTTGGCAGTGAATTCAAACTCAATAAATACAAAAAGAGAATTATGGCTGTGTAAATCAATTTACCGCAAATAAATTGATTAGCAACAACATTGATTGCACTATTAAATGAAATGTAAGTAATTTATTTTGATACTAGATGGTGCCCGTAGCTCCGTCCGTATAAGACCGTATATAAACACACCCGCCACCGGAAGGTTGGTTACTACGCCTATTGGACGTTCATAGGCCTACGTAGGCAACGGCCTGTGGATGTTTGCAACCGGATTGGTACCCGGGCGCAGGTTGTGTAAGCAACACTAACAGCTGAGCGGATCTGGCCGCAAAAACAGTGGTAGACAGAGGCACAATATATGCCCACATTTCACCCCTTTTTTGTACATTTTTCCCACCTAATAGTCGATGAACCGTATTGCCGTGTTAAAACGGACAGGTGACTGCCTGCTGTAGAAATTTTTGAAGCCGCCCATATGATAAGGCCTTCAACTTGTTATATATAAGTTATACATATTTGTAGACAACCACTTCACATAAAATCATATAAAATGAAAGGACACTCACGTTTTAATTACACGCCACAAGGACAGACAACACAGGCTACCAACAGCTAGAATTAAAATGCTTCTATTAAATGGCTGTTAAAATATAAGTACAATAATTTACATTATTCATAAAAAACCTTAAATCATTCTTCTACTCGTTAAAAGTATACACAAACAAAACAGAAATAAAAATAATTATGTATGAAAATTTCAAATTATATTTAAACAGACTTAAAAAGGAATAATAATTTTTAATCCGTAATAAAAATACGCAAAAACAAAGAGAATAGAAAAAAAACGTCGGTTTCAGCTTGGAATTTACATGTTGTAGTTTTGAATGATCCTTAAAACAAACCGGCCAAGTGCGAGTGGGACTCGCGCACGGAGGGTTGCGTACCATAAAATGACAAAAAACTTATTTGTTGCATGGAAGCCCCCCTTAAATGACCATTTTCTTGTAATTCTCTCTGACTGCCTCTGTGGCGCAGTCGGTAGTGATACCGCCTGCAGCGCTGGAGGTCGTGGGTTCGATTCCCACCGGAGACAAATATTTGTGTGACCCATAAATGTTTGTCTCAAGAGTCTGGGTGTTTCTATGTATACTATGTATGTATTTAAAAAGTATATAAGTAATCCGTGGTCTGATACCCATAACACATGCAGGTTATTTCTAGCTTACTTTGGGATCAGATAGCGTTGTGTGAAATGTCCGTGAATATTTATTTATTTATTTATTTATTTGAATGATACTTGGTACATTCCGAGCTTATAGTCCCAGGAAGGTTCCTGCGGGAGAGGGGATGAAAGACAAAATGGTATTACAATTGTAATTTCTCAACGCTTGATCCGAGTGATCCAATATCAATTTAAAAAAAAAATAAAAATAAAAACATCTTAAAAACTTAATTATTTATTTTTTATAAAATATACTGCTCGATATTCTGTGGGTATTTCAAGCGTCTACTTGTCCTTATTTCCTAATATCACTACATTATTATAAAGCAAGTATTGATCTGTGGTGGTTGTTAACCATCCTGTTATCCTCATAAAGATCCTCTACGGTAAGTACAGTATGTATTTCCAAAAGAGTTTGTGAACTCTATGTTTAATTTATTTTTCAGAATATTTGATGTCATTATAAACACGATACGTCTACAACATAGGTACCTACATGTATTAAAATTGTGTGTTTGTACGTGATTTGTTTATACTAGAGAAAAATGTAAAATAAGGGCTCTTTGCTTACTATTTTCTATGAAATTGCTATTTTTGAAATATTACACCTACCTAAAGTAATCTACTGAAAGCGTTGTTCACTTTTTAAAGAAAAAATATTTACGATGAAAGTCAAAAAAATAGTTAGTATGTGACCCGTATTATTGCCGTTGCACAATATTTGACTTTGCTATACCTCCTAAAGTATTCATTTAATTAGCATGGTGTAAAGGGAAGAAATATTCTGATGATATTTTCAAGCCAACTAACGTATTTAAATTGAGAAGGATACCATATAGCAAAAAAACACGTTTGTTGTATGGAAGTCCCCCTTAAATATTATTATTTATTGTTTTCAGTGTATATTTGTTGCAACAAAAGCACATAATCTGTGAAAATTTAAACTCTATAGCTATCACCGTTCATGAGATACAGCCTCCTGACGGACGGACAGACAGACAGACGGACAGCGAAGTCTCATGATAGGGTCCCGTTATTTACCCTTTTAGGTACGGAACGCAAAAAAAGACCCTCACCATACAAAACTATAACAATTAAATTATACTTTTGCATAATGAGGTGAAATTGTTATTTAATTTAAAAATAACAATCGTTTATTACAACATTTTTATTACACGTATATTTGAGAACCTACATTATAACTAAATAAACTAAACTTACATATTGCCCACAAGACTGACCGCATTCCATTCCCTTTGAATAGCAATATCTATTCGCTAAGAGAGAAAACTGCCAGCCCTTGTTACACCAGTCGACTTAACTAGGCGCTTTTTCAAAATCTAAAACAATCTATGCACATTGGAACCCCATGGAACTAGGATCTCGACAAGGATTGAAAAAAAAAACGATTATTTAATGCATTACTTAAACAAAAATGTTTTTTCTCTCCCGCTCCCTCGCTCTTTCACAAGCATGACCTGCTCACAGAAAGAGTCAGCGGAGTCCATGACCAGATCTGGCATGAGGACCTGGCACTGCTGCGCCCACGCTGTGCACTCCACCAATGCGTGGAGCGCTGTGAGACCGATATTATATGTAAGTACACGAATATTCGAATTCGATTCAACTCAAATTCATTTTTGTGAATATTCCTGTCTATTTGTTCGTATGTCTGTTTGTTTGTCATAGAAGCAAAAACTATCGTCGTGCTCATACTTAAAATTACGTTTGTAGCATCGCAATTGGTTGAGTAGAACCGGAGATATTAACAAAAATAAAATATTCAAGGTTGAATTTATTATTTCTGTAGTCGGGGGCCAAAGGATATTCAAGGATTATTCACTTCAACCCAGGAAGAGGCGCCCCACACGTCTGGAGCTCACCTCGTTGCAGTCAGACAGGCGGAGCCCCGGAGCTTCCTAAGAAGCTGACGACTACGCTGCACCTCCTCCGATCTCGATCATCGTCGCTCTGTAAGAGGTAGGGAGCAGCTGGTGCGGGCGTGATCTAATAGGCATCCCCCGAATCACCGGGAGGGGCCCAACGGCCATGTGAATGAACGTCGCTCGGTGGGCGGGGTCCCCAACCTTACGCCCACGGCACGGTGGCACATTCGGGGGCGCGCAGCAAACTCCCCACTGCGCTGCCCCAGAACTTCACGGCGGATTGAGAGTCTGAAAGTCTTGTTACCGCTTCCCGCGCAGTGCGTCCACCGCTTTGCCGCCATCACTTCGTCTGCTGACGAGGTGACAGTGGCCCAGCACTGCTGCTTCAGGCCGTGTCGTTATTCACGGCCTACAGTAACACACATCACCGAGCCGAGGTGAACTGCTCCCGCCATGGCCGGAATTAGCCGGAGTAACACCACTCCCCCACAGAGGAAAGGGAGTGGATACTCCGTTGCCCAGGATGCACCACGAAGAGGATCCGAACCGTTGGGGTCCGGAAGATGTTAGTAGGACCCCGCATCCCAGGTCGGATTTCCGATATCCACGCGGACATTAGCTAATAGTAAAATGTATTTAAATATAACTATTTTTATTTAATTACTAAATAATGCATTAAAAAAACCTTTAAGTCGTGTTGCTGCGATAAATGTTATGGATAACACCTATTCAACATTTAACACTTTACTATCCATTTTATTAAATCTATGTAGTTAGGCAATAAAATCTTTTTATTACTGAGAATTATATACCTAGGTAAAAACCATAAACCAGCAATTATTGCGACCTACTGCTGAAAGAAAACCTAGCCCAGTTTCTGCCATACTCGTATCACCCTTTTCTGCGTCTAACCCTTCAGCCAGATCACCGCTCTGCCCTTACAGTCACACAGGTCTCTACTTCATCACGATGAGCAATTACCGATGTATACCTGGCATTGTGAGCCACCTGCTGACTAGCGGATGATGTCATGGCGAAGTGCAGGGAAACATGAAACAAACCCCTGTACCAACCTTCTACCAAGTAATAGCATAGACTGGCTCACGTCATACATTACGAACTCAAAAAGTGAGACTAAGATACTAGATGCAAAATTAGAACTTACGAGTGAAAAGTAATTTCCGATTCTTTTTTCTAATTTTGGGTAGTGTTTTTACACTTCGGGACGTACAGAAAGGCATCTTGCGTAAAATCTTATCTTGCCACACGTGTTTCACCTTTTGAACAATAAAACCACTCTCTTTAAAGTCTTCAAAACAAATGTATGGATGGGCCCGTCTACTATTACTTGGTCGAAGGCACCAACCTCACTTTTTTCATCCGGATCTCTCGTATACAACGAAATGCTGAACAGCGTAAAATGAAACTTGGAGAGGTCTAAATGTAGATGTGTACTGCGATAAGTTGTTTTTTAACCTTTTTTAAAAAAAGTATGAGGTTACTCAAATTGAGAGGTAACTTTGTTTTTTTTGTTTTACTTTTATTGTACGAGCGTTCGTATGCAAAAGTATGGTTAAATCCTGTTCAGTCTGTATTGTGTCGTTGGATCCACACATACCTATAATCACGCCCTTCACACCGAAGGGGTGGCAGAGGAATAATGTACACCCACATTTAACGTTACAGTTTTTGTCCCACGTAGTTGGTTGTGAGCCCATTGCCGTGTTGTAGCGTCAGGCGCAGGTACCACGTGACCCAGTAATAAAATATTTCAAACTCCCCTTAAGACCTTCAACCTAAAATTTAAAATAAATCATAAAGCTGTGTACGGACAGCGTGTCCTGAAACGCGTTCTAGAACACGTGTAACCGTAGGGAAGACATTATTAGACCTCACTGTGTAAAAAAAGGGGGTTCGGGTCTCAAAGTGAGAGGATGAACACACTGTTCAGCGAATTGATGATAAAATGTAAACTACTAAATATTAGGCTCTTGTCTCACTACTGGCGATGAGCGAGAAGCGAGTCAAGCCAGAAATTAACAAATGAGCGAGCAAAGGGAAGCGAATGTGTGGTTCCGATAGGCTATGATAGGCTGGCCCGCACAACTTTGTTGCGTCACATGAGAGTGAGAAGGAGGGTTATTAATATGTAAAGCGATATCATGTTTATCGTCGCATTTACTTCCGCCCATCCGTTTTTGGTATGGAACTCATCGTATGCGAATCCGACTCGCACTTGACCGGTTTTTATCGTTCAGTTGACTGGCTAGTCTGGCTACCAGTGCAGACCACGTTTACTCCCGTCGCCGTCGTGTCGCTCATACTTTAAAACTTAATAAGAGGGTTATGTAAGTGAACCTAAAAGATAGGCATATGCAGTTGCGGACTTTTTTTACAACTTTTTAAGAGGAACAATTTTGTAATACATATTTTTAACGTAACTTAAACCATTTACGCAGCTTTCGCAACGGAAGCTCTCAAAAGAAAGAAATTTTCCCCGTTCTCGAAACATTATTCATGGCTGCTCCGCTCCTATTCGTTTTCGCGTGATGTTATAACGTCACTAGCCATCCTCAATAAATGTAATATTAAACTGTAAAATATTTTTTGAAATGCAACCAGTAGTTTCTGAGATCCTAGCACAAACAAACTACAGGTAGTTTACAAAACACTGAGTCCGTGAGGCCATGAGCGCTTCTCTCTTATTACTTATTTAGGTTCTCAATTGAAGCGCTCGTGGCTTCGCGGACTCAGTGTTCTGTAAACGATCACTGCAGTAAGCAACTTTCACTATGGCCGGTCCATGGATGGGTGACCATCCATGTGATCACTTTGTGACATTTATTTGAGCGTTTCCGTGCTTCGGAAGGCACGTTAAGCCGTTGGTCCCGGTTGCCAGTAAAATGGCAGTCGTTAAGCCAAGTTGAAGGCTTTATTTCAACAGCAGGCAGTCACAACCTGCGCCTGTCCATTTAAACACGGCAATACGGCTCACAACGTATTACGTGGGACAAATTATAAAAAGGTGACATGTGGGTATTATTATAATATGCCTACCCCTTCGGGGATAAAAGGCGTGATGATGATGATGAAGGTTCTCAATTATTATATAAATAGGTACATTATTACTATCTGAACTAAACCTAAATAAGGCCTCCGTGGTATTGTATTTTTTTATACTACTAAAGTGGCAGACAAGCATTGTGCCCAAAAGACAGCAGCGATCCCCGTTTAAATAGCTATGCCTATTCGCTGAGAGATAAATCTGCCAGCCCTTGGGTCAAAAGTCGACATTACTAGGCGGGTTTACAAATTCTAAATAACCGGCCAAGTGCGAGTCGGACTCCCGCACGGAGGGTTCCGTACCAAACAACAACAAAAAGTCGCATTTGTTGCATGGGAGCCCCCCTTTTTTCTTTTTATTTAACAAGAGGGAAAATCCTTAATGGTTGATATGCCGGACTCCTACAGACTAAAAAACCACACGTAACGGCCAACAGCCTACGGTTGGGAGCCCCGGATAAGCTCTCGAAAGGATGTCCCACTAAAGGTCCATTTTGTTTTAATTATTATTTTTTTATGAAAATACACTGCTCGATAATGTGTGAGTATTTCAAGCGTCTACTGGTTGCCCTCATTACCTACCTATTAACACAGAGCAACGCGCGCCTTAGACAGTTCGCGTTGCTCTATAGCTGTGTCTATAGTGTTATACAACGCGCGTCATTAGACAGTTCGCGTTGCTCTGGTCTTCTCTCGTTTACCATAAATTCATTTGCACTAATATTGTTTGCCATAATCATCCCCGATCATAATATTTACTTGCACTATTATCATTTATACTAATAACGTTTGCCTTAACAACTCAACAGTCATAACTTTTATTTGCCATAAAATGACTTTCTATAACAACATTTCTCATAATAATTAGTTTCCATAAGTAACACATCTCATAATCGACTCTTGACATAATCAAAATCTAATATATAAAAATAAGTCGGGTTTTCCTTCCTGACGCTATAACTTTAGAACGCACGAACCGATTTCCACGGTTTTGCATTTGTTGGAAAGGTCTCTGGCTCCGTGAGGTTTATAGCAAAGAAAATTCAGCAAAATTTCACATACAGCGCCATCGCGGGCGAAGCTGCGGGCATCAGCTAGTTTGATATAATTATGAAAATAATGCATAATATTGTAAGGTCGAAATTAATTTATTGTTAACACCCCGACTCAGTGCAGTTTTTTTTAAACCACCCAGAAGTAACAGCCCCGCAAAGCGAGCGAGCGAGCGAGGGCTCCGTCGAGCGTAGTTAGCTAGAGACGCCATATATGAGGTTTAGTTTTAGGTTTAATTGTTAATAAAAAATTTGTGTCGTATAAATTATCTTTATTTATACGAGTATTATGGTGAATAAAAGTTATGGAAAATGGCATTATTGAAATCGAAAATTATGGCAAATACATTTGTGGATTTAAATTATTATGACACTTGATCGATTATGACCAATGGAATTATTGAAAGTCATTTTATGTCATTGCACGATTATGGCAACTGAAGCGTTATTTCTAATGAAATTATGGCAAATACCAGTATGGCATATGAAATTATTGCATTTTAAATTATGGCAAACATTAGTAAACCCGTTGCTATATAGAGTCTATAGTGTTAACTATCCTTGTATAGATCCTCTACGGTAGGTAGGTACAGTATATATTTCAAAAAGAGTTTGTGAACTCTATGTTTAATTTCGCGAAGAAAGAAGAAAGAAAGAAGCGCTCGTGGCCCCGCGGACTCAGTGTTCTGTAAACGATCACTGCAGTAAGCAACTTTCACTATGGCCGGTCCATGGATGGGTGACCATCCATGTGATCACTTTGTGACATTTATTTGAGCGTTTCCGTGCTTCGGAAGGCACGTTAAGCCGTTGGTCCCGGTTGCCAGTAAAATGGCAGTCGTTAAGCTAAGTTGAAGGCTTTATTTCAACAGCAGGTAGTCACAACCTGCGCCTGTCCATTTAAACACGGCAATACGGCTCACCACCTATTACGTGGGACAAATTATACAAAAAGGTGAAATGTGGGCATATAATATGCCTCTTCCTACCCCTTCGGGGATAAAGGCGTGACCATATGTATGTATGTATGTATGTTTAATTTCTTTTTCAGAATATTGATGACATTTGAATGATGACATTATAAACACGATATCTACGTCTACAACATAAATTGTGTGTTTGTACGTAAATTGTTTATACTGGAGAAAAATCTAAAATATGGACTATTTGTTTACTATTTCCTATGAAATAGCTATCTTTGAAATATTACACCTACCTAAAATAATCTGCTGAATGCGTTGTTCACTTTTTAAAGAAAAAATATTTACGATGAAAGTCGAAAAATAAGTTATTATGTGACCCGTATAATGTTCAATCATGGCGACACAAAATTAAATTCATTGAGCAACATTTGATTGTGCTATACCTCCTAAAGTATTCATTTAATTTGAATGGTGTAAAGGGAATGAATGATCTTGATGAAATGTTTAAATTAACTAACGTATTTAAATTGAGAAGGGAACCTTATTACCGAATATATAATACTAAATCGCGAAAAAACACGTTTGTTGTATGGGAGCCCCCCTTTAATATTATTATGTTTTTGTTTTTAGTATTTGTTGTTATAGCGGCAACAAAAACACATAATCTGGGAAAAGTTCAACTCTCTAGCTATCACCGTTCATGAGATAGAGCCTCCTGACGGACAGACAGACAGACAGACAGACAGACAGACGGACAGCAAAGTCTCATGAATAGGGTCCCGTTCTTTACCCTTTGGGTACGGAACCCTAAAAATCTATGCGCATTGGACCCCATGGACCTACTAGGGTCTCCACATCAACTTTGATTACTGAGAATGTACCTATATGGCAGATCTGCGGTATGTTTCTTGAGCGAGAAAATAGTCGATAGTTAAGTCTTTTCCTTTCCGCCAACGATGGGACAACCGCCTTTCAGAGCGTTCTAATATCCGACTATATTCTTTCAAATAGTCACGTTTTATTTTGTGTTATTTATGCATACAACATAATTTTATGTTTCGCCACGCACAGGTTGTAAGTATAGGGGAGACCCGTACAAAATCGTATACCGGGGTAAAACCGTATACTAGGCTCATACTTGTTGTTTATTCAAATTTTCCCGCGCAACTGCCGCTTAGCGACGTCCACCAATGAGAGCTAAGTTGCCAAAAACACTTGTCGCGACACGACCGTGCGTTATTAAAATATTTCATTTTATTGTTTTTTGGTGTAATTAATCTTATTTTTGTAAAAAAATTGTCACCAACAGTGCAGTTTACGTGTATTCCAGGTAAGTCATTAATTACTTATGTTAGAGTGCATGATTTTGAGCGTAACTGAGAGTTTATACCGGTAAATTTGATTTGCGTATGTGTGAGTGAGTGACATAGTTATAGTTATAGGGCATCGGGACAAAACCGTACGGGGTAAAATCGGCCTGTATACGGTTTTGACCCGAATGTATCAATATTGACTAACCTTCTTTTTTGTTACAACAGGTATGAAAAATGCCGCGAAAATATAAGAGAACCACAACCAGACAAGATTGGGACCCGGAGCAGATGAAAAAAGCGGTTCAGGCCGTATTTCAAGGTAGTATGGGGTATTTGAGTGCGGCTCAGACATACCAGGTACCCAAATCTACTTTACAAGATCGGGTGAACAAATTTCGACTAAATAATGACCTGGAATCTTCTACGTGCAAGGGCCTGGGACGATTCAAACCAATTTTTTCAGCCTCACAAGAACAAAATTTAGTAGACCATATTTTACTTATGGAAAAACGTTTGTTTGGCCTCACATATAAAGATTTTCGTCGCTTAGCTTATCAACTTGCAGAAGCAAATAACATTGAGCATTGTTTCAATAGAGTTTACAAACTAGCGGGAGAGGATTGGTTGTCTGATTTTATGAGACGACACCCACAATTATCCTTACGTGCGGCTGAGCCAACGTCTGTGGCTAGAGCCATGGGCTTTAACAGGGTCAGCATAAATGCATTTTTTAATTTAATTGAAGCAATAATAGATGAACATAAATTTCTGCCTACAAAGATTTACAATGTTGACGAAACGGGTGTCACAACAGTTCCTAAAAAACAAAGCAGAATAATTGCTTTAAAGGGAAGAAAGCAGGTCGGCCTAGCTAGTTCAGCTGAAAGAGGTCAGTTAACTACTGCTGTACTTTGTGTCTCTGCTTCTGGCAATTATATTCCTCCACTATTAATATTTCCACGCGTTCGTATGAAGGCTGAACTTCTAGACGGGGCACCACCAGGAACAGTTTCAGTTTGTCATCCCAGTGGATGGATTCAGAGTGAAATTTTCGTGGACTGGCTAAATCACTTCATTTCGTCAGTAAAACCTAAAAAAGATGATCCTGTCTTACTTTTACTTGATGGACACGCAACTCATACGAAAAATCTCCCTTTGATTGAAAAAGCAAGAGATAATGGCGTTATCATTTTGAGCTTTCCTCCCCATTGTACGCACAGATTACAAACCCTGGACGTGAGTGTTATGGGTCCCATTAGCACATACTACACTCAAGAAGTGAACATGTGGCTAAGAAATAACCCTGGACGAGTTGTAACACAATTTCAGTTGGCTCGACTATTTGGTGCTGCTTATTGTAAGGCGGCCACGATACAGAATGCAGTGTCTGGATTTTTTAAAACAGGTATATTTCCGACAAATCGGAACATATTTGATGAAAGCGATTTTGCTGCGGCTGAAACGACTGAGATACAAGCTGCGACACCATCAACTTCTACTAATCCACATGTTAACCCAGTGCCACCAACTTCCACCGATCCGTACGTTAACCCAGTGCCATCAACTTCCACCGATCCGTACGCTAACCCAGTGCCATCAACTTCAACCGATCCGTATGTTAACCCTGTACCATCAACTTCAACCGATCCATATGTTAACCCAGTGCCATCAGCTGCAACAGTGCCATTTCTTCCGACTCCAATTTTTTCAGCGTCTCTTAATAGCTTGGTTCCAACTTCTTCTGCTCCACTTTTTATGGTCAGTGTTGGTGTGTCTCCAGCAGAAATAATGCCAGTGCCGCAAATAACAACAAAAAAAAGATCAACCAATCGTCGAAGAGGAAAAACGGCGGTGATCACTTCCTCTCCATATAAGGAAGAATTGATGGCTTTAAAAAGTAATAAAAAAGCAATCACCAATAAACCTAAATTACATTTAAACGACACAAAGAAAACTAGACCTCAAAAATCGAACCAGGATAATATCTGCCTCTATTGCTTGGAGGAATATGGTGCAAGCCGTTTTGAGGAAGGGTGGGTACAGTGTACTATATGTAAAGGCTGGGCACACGAAGGCTGTACAGGCATCGACTCCGAGGACTTGGATCAGTTCATATGTATGGGCTGCATAGCGTCACGGTAGTTCCGGGGCAGTACCGTATACAGTATACGATTTTGTCCTTATGTCGGGGTAAAACCGTAATAGTTAGAGTTTTTGTTTCCGCTGATTTTTTTTTATTCATCATCCTAATAACTCAAAAATGTAACTGTGATTATGTACCTCAAGAGACTGATTAATTATAAACATTGACTGATTACATTTGTGTTTTAAATTAAGCGTCTTACATCCCTAAAGCCTTAGCTATACGGTTTTGGACCGGTCTCCCCTACATTGTACTAAGAACACGCAAAATTCTTCGTATTTTCTTGGCCAAGACTAATCGTTGACTAGTTTTATTACTTACTCTTCTTGAATCTGTAACTAGAAAATAATACACTCGAGAGCAATGAATCCGGGTCACTTAAAGAATGTTAAAAATCTCGGAAACTAAAAATGATAGGTTAATGCAATAAATTGTATTTAATAGACAATGTAATACTCCTTAAATGAAAGTAAAAAAAATATGAGTCACCATACATTTTATTAACACAAAATTACATAAAGAAAAAACTGCCGATCTCTCCTTAAAACAAAAATAGGAAACATGAAATTTTTGAACTTTATTACGATTTTCTTGAATTTTAATACTTCGTATTGCCTCCTCGTGCTTCCATTACTGCGTTTACGCGGTTTGGCATGCTGTACACCAAGTTCCTTATACGATTTTGGGGAATATTCTCCCATTCCTCTGTGAGAGCAATTTTGAGCTCACGAAGCGTGATTGGGGGAGGGTTTCGTTGTTTTACGCATCTGCCTAGCTCGTCCCAAGCATGCTCGATCGGGTTGATATCCGGGCTGCGCGCTGGCCACTCCATACGAGTAATGTTCATCTCTTGAAGGTAGTCATTCACAATCCTACCTGTATGAGGTCGGGCATTGTCATGCATAAATATAGCATCCTCACCTAAATTGACCATAAATGGACCAACGTGATCATTGAGGATTTCTTCCACATATCTTACGCTAGTTAAAGAGCCGTTTTCTATGATCACCAGCTCTGTGCGACTTTCAGAAGAAATTCCGGCCCACACAAGTACAGACCCACCACCGTAGGCTACTTTTTCTTCGATGCATGCTTGCTTGAATCTTTCCCCTGGTCTTCGATACACTCTGTGTCTTCCATCGTGCTTGTAGAGCATAAATTTTGATTCGTCGGAGAACATAACTTTTGACCAATCTTCAATACTCCAATTTACGTGGCTCTGGGCATACCTTAGTCTCGAAATACGATGCCCACGCTCCAGTTTAGGGCCGTTTGCAGGTCTAAGGGGTTTTAAGTTAGATTCAGCAAGCCGACGTCTTACTGTCCATGCACTTGGGTTACTTCCTCCGAGGCGTCGAAACTGATTGGTGAGTTCAGTTCCTGTGAGAAAGCGATTTCGAAGCATGGTGTTCACCAAGTATCGGTCTTCTCGTGCTGTGGTACACCTGGTTCTGCCCGTTCCTGGTCTGCGTAGGTTAGAACCAGTTTCTTCGTAACGTCGGAGAACTCTATGTACTGTTGACAGCGACACACCGACAGTCCTGGCTGTATCGCGCTGACTCCGGCCGGTTTCCAGCATTGTAAGTATTCTGGTGCATTCTTCAGGCGTAAGCGACATAATTTCAGCTTGATTAATGAATATAGAGCACTATCAACATGGTTTATGTACCCACATAAATGACAGATTACAAACAAAAGCAACACCAAATGCTGTAATTTCGTAGTTCCATCTTCGAAAGTGGCCCTTCTTCAAATTTGATTTTTTTATGATATAACTATACAATAACTAAGAAGTTTTAATACCTTTATTTAAGGAGTATTACATTGTCTATTAAATACAATTTATTGCATTAACCTAGCATTTTTAGTTTCCGAGATTTTTAGGATTCTTTAAGTGACCCGGATTCATTGCTCTCGAGTGTATCTCAACAAAATGCTTACTAGAATGATAACAAATCCTGAGTATATCCTTACGAGGGCTTACCCGGGGATCCCAACCGTAAGCACTAGGCAGGGAACGTGTTGGTTTTTAGTGACACGTGACGTTAAAAAAATAACAAAACAAATGAAAACCCTTGCAGACGAGGGAAACTTTTGTCGGTCGGAATTACCACCTCCACACTCCACATAGACTGAATGGTAGTCTGGCCCAGAGTGCCAAGGACAAAGCCGACCTTTTGGGCTCTCTTTTTGCCTCCAACTCGACCATGAACAATAGAGGTGCGCTTCCTCCTGGCATCCCCTGGTGTGGCACTTCCATGCCAGACATTAAATTCAAGCAGCGGGACGTCAGGTGGTAGCTTCAATCCCTTGATATTCATAAGGCGCGTGGGCAGGACGGCATTCCCGCGGTGGTACTAAAGCGGTGTGGTCCGGAGTGGTGTCCTTAGTCGTGTATTCACGCTTTCATACTCCATGAAGCAAGTCACGGCGTCGTGGAAGGACGCGCACGTGCATCCTGTGCCCAAGAAGGGTGACAGGATCGACCCGGCCAATTACAGGCCTATACCCGTCACCTCCCTTTTATAAAAGGAGATGGAGCGTGTAATTAATACACAGCTCCCGAGGTACTTTGAAAAAACGCGATCTGCTCAGTGACCGGCAGTATGGTTTCCGACACGGTCGCTCGACTGGTGATCTTCTTGTATACCTCACCTGGGCGACGGCTATCGAGAGTAAGGGCGAGGCTCTAGTAGTGAGCCTCGACATCTCTAAAGCCTTTGCCCGGGTCTGGCACCGGGGTCTTCTTATGAAATTGCCTTCCTATGGACTGCCCGAGAGATTATGTGGATGGGTGACCAGCTTTCTGGCCGGTAGAAGCATCAGGGCCGTCGTTAACGGCAGCTGTTCTGACTGCATGGCCATAAACGCAGGAGTGCCATAAGGCTGAACAAGGCTCAGTGTTGTCCCCCACTTTGTTTCTACTGCATATCAATGACATCATGTTGTCTTTTGACGGCATTCATTGTTATGCAGACGACAGTACGGGTGACACTTATTACACAGGCCGCCCCGGTATCTCTCGGGTTGCAGTGAAAGAAAGTCGTGAACAACTTGTGTCTGAAATCAAAACTACTCTCACTAGAGTGTCCGATTGGGGTGGACAAAATCTTATCCAATTCAACCCTACCAAGACACAAGTTTGTGTATTCACCGCAAAAAAAAACCATTCACTATAGTGCTACAATTTCAGGGCACATCTCTGAAAGTATAGGGATCCTTGGTATTCACATCTCCAGTGACGTGCAGTGTCGCAGTCACTTCGAGGGGAAGGCCAAAATAAAATAAAATAAATAAAATAAAATTTATCCCCTTTGAAATTTTTAAAAAAAATATTTAGGTTTGTCAAAATTTTTGTGACTCTACCGGGGGTTCGGAAATGATGCAGACTGAGAAGTACACCCCAAGAAACTCAGTCCGGTCCCTCTTAATTCATCTTAGTTTCTAATACAGTTTTTTTTTTAATGTAGAAAGGAGCAATTCGTGTCACTGCCAGGCAGCCTTGTCTTCTAGAAAGTCTTTAATGCTATAATAAGCTTGTTGTTGCATCATGTTGTTGCTTCTCTATAAGTCGCAAGTGCGTCCGCATAACGGAGTAGGTACTGCTGTCACCTCTGGGCACTCCGCACCTGAATACCACCTTCGTCCATTTGACTTGGTGCAAAGGCGAGCTATGAGAGTTGTCAATGATCCGATACTTGCTGGTGGTGTGAAACCTGTTAGTGACAGGAGAGAGTTTGCCTCTCTGTGTGTATTCTACCGCCTGTACAACGGTTTGTGCTCTGAGGAATTGTTTGATATGATGCCTACGGCTATATTCTATCATCGCACTGCTAACCACAGACAGGGTGACTCCCTGTCTTTCCACAACATAAGCGACGCTTAGGTTGTGGAATGATCTCCCTGCCTCAGTTTTCCCAAATGCTTACAGTATGGGGTTCTTCAAAAGGGGTCTTAGAAGGTTTTTGCGCGTTCGGCAGCGCGATTGTGGTGCCTCTCGTGTTGCAAACGTCCAAAGGCTTCCCGCTAGGCCAGGCCATGCCGTCACGAGCGATTAACTAGTCGCGAAAGTTATACATAGATTTTTAGGTTTCTTCTAAATTTACTGCCAGATTTTCAACGCAATAGGTAAAGTTGGTTAGAAAATAAACTGGCAATAAAAACAAGACCAAGCCTTTCAAATAGTCAGCCACATTCTAAGGGACCGTATACACCAGCGAGTAAATCGCAGAGATGTCGTCGTCGTGTTATTATTTTTATACACTCTCAAGGATATCCTTCCCAGGGATTACCCGGGGCTCCCAACCGTAGGCAGTAGGTAAGGAACGCGTGGTTTTAGTTGGTAAAAGTAGGTAGTACGTATATAAATCCTTCATGGGTACTTTTGTACTTACACACGTAAAAAAAGAACACACAGACGGTGATTATCGTGATGAGAGGATTGTTCGGAATCAAATTGTCCTTCGGCCATGGAACTAATGGGAATAAAAGTTTCACTAGTTCCACCATGGAACTCCTTGAGCGAAACTACTGGGAATAGACCAAAATACGTAGTACGACGATAATATCGGCGCGATTCTCTTGCTTGTGTAAACGACCCTTAAGTACGTAATGTATTTATTATAAGTTTTTTTTTCTTCTATTATTTCAATTTTTGAGTTATATTTTTACTTAAAATTACTCATTACTTAAATAAGTTAAAGTCAAATAACAAAACGTGTTGAGTGGCAATAAATCTTTATTTCTTAAATCATTCATTTATTAACTATGCGCTATATAATGAACTGAACTGGTATAGCATAATATATAGGGGAGACCGGGGCTAGTTGACTATAGGGGTAGGTAGACTAACTATCAATAACTCAGCTTAAGCAATGGCTTGGAGCCAACCGATGACACCCGAGAGTCCGCTACCTCTCCCCGCTCAGTCACCGGGAGCGCGGCGTCGCGCACACACACCGTTTGGATTAAGGAAATTAAACTTGAAAAATAACATACGTAAGTAATTATTTTCATCATAAGGTTTTTTTGTAATAATGCGTATTTATTCATGGTTACTGATTGTCAAAGAATTTATAATGGATGTTTGATTCATGTTCTTTCTCTTATGTATGATTTTATTTGATTTCTTAGCAGTTTTGTGGTTATTTCATGTGATTGAAAATAAAAATGTGGTTCGGGGCTAGTAGACTAATGTATAACGGGACTGAATGACCAATAATCGTACATAAAAAAAACTTGAATCAAACATCCATTATAATTTTGTTGACAATCAGAAACCATAAATATATAGGCATTATTACAAAAACATTACGATGAAAATAATTACTTACATACGTTATTTTTTATCTTTAAATTCCTTCACTCAAACGATGTGCATGTGCGACGCCGCGCTTTCGGTAATTTATTGTATGTGTGTTTTATTTTCAATTAAAATAATATTTGTTTATGTATGTTGCCCTTTATCCTATTTCCTCGTAGATTTTGCCCTTACAAGTCCATAGGTCAACTCACCCCAGGCGAATAGTCAACCTACCCCAAGCATGGGGTAGGTTGACCAGTTTTTCTTATTGTATAATATCTAGCCTGTACCCTATATTATAATGAATTAAGTGCTTTTTGCTATATTTTTCCAAAGCTTAATAGTTAACCTATAAAATAAACCTGTTTTTGAATTAATATTGTATAAAGAAATAAAAATATAAGCCTTTAAGCTGAAACCTAGTCAACCAGCCCCGGTCTCCCCTACCTAATAATACCCAATAGGTTATAGCGATAAACTGGGTAGGGTAGGTTATGGTTTTTTTTATATTCACATTGTATTCTATTTTCGGTATTTTAAATTAAGGATATTTGAAAATTTGTATTTTGAATTCTGATATAATAATTATTTGTATTTTAAGTTTAGACATTTTAAGGTAAGGTGAACTGAAATAAGGTATTTCGAATTCGGGTATTTTGGTCTAATGCATTTTAAGTAAAGGCATTTCGATTTCTGGTATTTTAATATATAACCCGTGACAGACGTGAAGCGCTTGTGGTCCTGGGGACTCAGTGTTCTGTAAATGATCACTGTTCACTGCAGTAAGCAACTTTTACTGTGACCAGTCCTTGGATGGTTGACCATCCATGTGACCACCTTGTGACATTTATTTGAGCGCTTCCGTGCTTCAAAAGGCACGTAAAGCCGTTGGTCCCGGTTGTCAGTAAAATGACATACCTTAAACCAAGTTCAACAGCAGGCAGTCACAACCTGCGCCTGTCGATCTCAATACGGCTCACCACCTGTTGCGTGGGACAAAATTCTAAAAAAAAAGCAGATGAAATGTGAGTATACTATCTATGCTTATAGTAAAATGATAGAAAATGCAAAACTGTACATTGGAAATTTAAAAAAAATACTCCCTGGGTGTTAAACATAACATACCGAAGCCGAAAATGTAGTTAGAAATTTTTTTGTCTGTTTGTCTGTTTTGTCGGTTTGTCTGTTTGTCTGTTTGTCCTTTGCTTTGCTTTGTCCGGAAGGATCTCGAAAAGTAATCAATAGATTTGATTCAAATTTTGCACAAATATTAACTAGGCGGAGGGTCTTCCAATAGTCAAGCGGTCCAAAAAGCTGGGCCGCGATGAGCTGATGGAGACTCTGGAGCGGAACCCGTGGGGGCGCCCGTACCATATGGTAAGGGGCAAATTACGCCCTAAGGCGCCCCCACTGACTCAGAGTCTCCAGCCGGAGCGGCTGGAGGAGGTCCTGGACTCCTTGTTCCCGTCGAGAGCGGAGGAACATATTTCTCCGCGCATGGCTCCGTCTCAGGCGCCCAACGCGGAAGGCAGCGAGAACGACGTGCCCGTAGTCACCGAGGGTGAGTTAGGGGCGGCTGTACTGCGGCTTAAATCCCGCAGAAACACCGCCCCTGGACCCGACGGCATTCCAGGCCGAGCGTGGGTCCTGGCTCTCGAAGAGCTTGGGCCTCGACTAATTGGGCTCTTTAGCGCATGCCTCGAGAAAGGCCAGTTTCCCAAGGTCTGGAAGACAGGGAAACTGGTCTTGATTCGAAAGGCGGGGCGTCCGGCAAATTCCCCATCAGGGTACCGGCCGATCGTGTTGCTCGACGAGGTGTGCAAGCTCTTTGAGCGCATTATTGCACAACGCCTCGTCGGGCACCTCACACGCGTGGGGCCTGATCTGGCGGATAGCCAGTTTGGCTTCGGTCAGGGACGCTTCACCGTAGACGCGATCATGCGCATTAGAGGCCTGACGGAGGAAGCAGTCTCACAGGGTGAGGTGGTGGTGGCGGTGTCTCTCGACATCGGCAACGCATTCAACACCTTACCCTGGAGCTGCGTCAGGGGGGCGCTTATCTATCATGGAGTGCCTCCCTACCTCCATCGAATTGTCGGGGCTTATCTCTCCGAGAGAGCCATAACTTACCCGAGCTGGCTAGGGCTGGGTCGGCGAGATGTGTCGTGCGGTGTTCCACAGGGATCGGTTTTAGGGCCGCTCCTGTGGAACATCGGTTACGACTGGGTGCTGCGAGGTCCGTTGCTCAGAGGGGTCGGCGTAACGTGTAACGCCGACGACACCCTCGTTACGGCGCGGGGAGCAACGCACCGTGCCGCAGCACTTAAGGCCACGGCAGGGGTTGCTCAGGTCGTGGGTCGGATTCGGCGGCTGGGTCTCGAGGTCGCCCTTCACAAATCCGAGGCTCAGTGCTTCCACGGACCTCGGATGAGGCCACCTGCGGGATCCAGCCTACAGGTAGGGGGAGTCAGCATCGGCATCGAGCCCTCGATGAAGTATCTGGGGCTCGTACTCGATGGCCGGTGGAACTTCAGACATCACTTCCGAAGTTTGGTCCCAAAACTGAGGGGAGCATCGGCCGCACTCGCGCGGCTGATGCCCAACATCAGGGGACCCGGGGACAGGGAACAGACAGAACATGACACGTTTTTTGTGCGTGTAGCCGGTGTTTATCGATATTCTAAGGCGCAATTTTACTGGTCGTTACATCGTTCGGTATACAGCATACGGGGAGACCCCGCATGCGAGATAACAACCAATGAAAGTGAACAAGTCGATACCCGTTCGGGGCTCCTCGCATGCTTTAAACCGACCTTAATATCGACCAATGAAATTCATCGGTCGTTAAACGGCATGCGGGTAGTGAGTCAAATACTTTTCATTATTCAATCTATTCGTGAGTGCTTGTTGGGTTAAAAAGACGCTGTGTGTAATGGTCGATAAAGAAAATAACACAGAGACAGTTAAAATTGCTTCAAATAACATTAATTGTTGATCTATGGATCAATAATACATTTTATGCTATGCCAGGCTATGCTACACAGCTACAAGGCCCTATCGACTAATGAAAACGGTTCCCCGAATGCGGGCCCTGTGGCATGCGTTCATAATCGACTAATGAAAATGCACCATTAAGGCCGTGGGTAGGCCTAAAGACCTTGACCATACAAAACACGCGTCCTAGGCTAGGAAATGTAGCAATTTATAGCTTATTTTAGCTGTAACAAGCTAATATTTTATACTTATTCAAAATCGAAGAAAACCAATTTATAGGTGTATATTTTCTTCATATTATGTTGGCATATATTTTTCTTTCGCGTTGATAAAAATTAAAGTCATAGAATGCATTTATCTAAAAATTTGGGGGTGACTCTACGATCGTTTTACACATTATGTATAATTAATATACAATTTACAACAAAACCATATTTTAGATAGATAGATAGATAGATAATATACTTTATTGTACACATATTTTAATACACATCTTGTACATTAACAATCTGTTTTTGGCTATAATTTTCAGTCTACTTATGCAGACAAAAAACGCTTTCATTTGCACCTTTTTTCGTCATTTTCTAAACCAGTCCCCTTAAAGACTTCAGTAAAAGTATGTTAAACTCGTAGTTCACCTCACTGTAAAGTTCCGCTAATGTTATATGGTCTAAGGCTAGAAGAGATAGTATAATTATCAAGGACAATCCTCAACTAACTTATTATGTATTTGGAACAATGTGCACGTTAAATTACTTTTCGTGTTTCACATTTTCCACTTGTTAACTACAAAATAAACTGGCCAAGTGCGAGTCGGACTCGCCCACGGAGGGTTCCATACCAAAAAACGGAAAAAATATCACGTTTGTTGTATGGGGGCCTCTTAATTATCACAATTTTTCTGATTTTAGTATATTAATAGCAGAAATAAATATACATAATCTGTGAAAATTTAAGCTCTTTGGCTAATTAGGTATCTGAAATACAACCTCGTTAGTCCCTTTTCACACGTACCGGTTGCCGGGTAGCCGGTGCCAGTTACCCGGCGGCGAGTGTATGGCATTACCGGGCAAATCACGCCCGTACGTGTGAAGTACATGGCCATACACTTCGCCGCCTGCCGGGTACCCGGCAACCGGTACGTGTGAAAAGGGGCTTACGGACAGATAAACAGACGGACAGCGAAGTCTCATGAATAGGGTCCCGCTTTTTCCCTTTGGGTACGGAACCCTAACAACAATTTATTTTATTACATAGTGTCATTGGACCCTAAAGTATGTAAGTTACGGGTATTTTTAGGGTTCCGTAGCCAAATGGCAAAACGGAACCCTTATAGATTCGTCATGTCTGTCTGTCCGTCCGTGTGTCACAGTCACTTTTCTCCGAAACTACACTCGAGAGCAATGAATCCGGGTCACTTAAAGAATGTTAAAAATCTCGGAAACTAAAAATGATAGGTTAATGCAATAAATTGTATTTAATAGACAATGTAATACTCCTTAAATGAAAGTAAAAAAAATATGAGTCACCATACATTTTATTAACACAAAATTACATAAAGAAAAAACTGCCGATCTCTCCTTAAAACAAAAATAGGAAACATGAAATTTTTGAACTTTATTACGATTTTCTTGAATTTTAATACTTCGTATTGCCTCCTCGTGCTTCCATTACTGCGTTTACGCGGTTTGGCATGCTGTACACCAAGTTCCTTATACGATTTTGGGGAATATTCTCCCATTCCTCTGTGAGAGCAATTTTGAGCTCACGAAGCGTGATTGGGGGAGGGTTTCGTTGTTTTACGCATCTGCCTAGCTCGTCCCAAGCATGCTCGATCGGGTTGATATCCGGGCTGCGCGCTGGCCACTCCATACGAGTAATGTTCATCTCTTGAAGGTAGTCATTCACAATCCTACCTGTATGAGGTCGGGCATTGTCATGCATAAATATAGCATCCTCACCTAAATTGACCATAAATGGACCAACGTGATCATTGAGGATTTCTTCCACATATCTTACGCTAGTTAAAGAGCCGTTTTCTATGATCACCAGCTCTGTGCGACTTTCAGAAGAAATTCCGGCCCACACAAGTACAGACCCACCACCGTAGGCTACTTTTTCTTCGATGCATGCTTGCTTGAATCTTTCCCCTGGTCTTCGATACACTCTGTGTCTTCCATCGTGCTTGTAGAGCATAAATTTTGATTCGTCGGAGAACATAACTTTTGACCAATCTTCAATACTCCAATTTACGTGGCTCTGGGCATACCTTAGTCTCGAAATACGATGCCCACGCTCCAGTTTAGGGCCGTTTGCAGGTCTAAGGGGTTTTAAGTTAGATTCAGCAAGCCGACGTCTTACTGTCCATGCACTTGGGTTACTTCCTCCGAGGCGTCGAAACTGATTGGTGAGTTCAGTTCCTGTGAGAAAGCGATTTCGAAGCATGGTGTTCACCAAGTATCGGTCTTCTCGTGCTGTGGTACACCTGGTTCTGCCCGTTCCTGGTCTGCGTAGGTTAGAACCAGTTTCTTCGTAACGTCGGAGAACTCTTTGTACTGTTGACAGCGACACACCGACAGTCCTGGCTGTATCGCGCTGACTCCGGCCGGTTTCCAGCATTGTAAGTATTCTGGTGCATTCTTCAGGCGTAAGCGACATAATTTCAGCTTGATTAATGAATATAGAGCACTATCAACATGGTTTATGTACCCACATAAATGACAGATTACAAACAAAAGCAACACCAAATGCTGTAATTTCGTAGTTCCATCTTCGAAAGTGGCCCTTTTTCAAATTTGATTTTTTTATGATATAACTTTACAATAACTAAGAAGTTTTAATACCTTCATTTAAGGAGTATTACATTGTCTATTAAATACAATTTATTGCATTAACCTAGCATTTTTAGTTTCCGAGATTTTTAGGATTCTTTAAGTGACCCGGATTCATTGCTCTCGAGTGTATAAGGCCTATGCTGTTGAAACTTGGTAAGTAGATGTATTCTGTAAACCGCATCAAGATTTTTATATAAAACTAGAAAAAAGCAGTTAATTTTGGGGGTCCCCATACTCAGAACTGAAACGTGTGGGGTATTTATAGATAGGTCTTCAAAAATGTTATTGAGGTTTCTAACATCGTTTTTTTCTGAAGTGCAGTTTGCGAAATAGACACTTCCAAAGTGGAAAAATGTGTGCCCCCCCCCCCCCCCCCCCTCTAACTTCTAAACTAAGAGAATGATAAATCTAAAAAAAATATATAATAATAATATACATTGCCATAAAATCTACCTATGAAAATTGGTTTGAACGAAATCGAGTCGGTAGTTTTTTTTTTAATACGTCATAAACCGCAATTTTCGCCGAGAAAAATCACTATCACTGCGAACGTGTTATAACATCAATGAAAGTTACAACGAACTACAAGAACTTTTATATTATGTTACTTGTTGCTACGGAACCCTTCATAGGCGAGTTCAACTCGCACTTGGCCGGTTTTTTTTTTATAAATACATGTTCTATTACTTGGCCGCTGCTCCGCCCGCTTGGATATCGATATCGAGGCTAAAAGAATAATAAATAAATATATACCTTATTTTGTTACCTTAATGGTGAAATTTCCAAAAAATCCTTTCTTATCGGTAGCCTAATATATGTATAAGGGTAGCTTACCCTAAAAATTTCAAGTTTCTAGAGCTAGGTTTCTACTGCCCGAAATTTCCCATTGAAATATTTCAAGTCGCTCATAAGGCCTTACACTGTCTGACCACCTGTTTAAAACCTTTATATAAATAGATAATGGAATCATTAAGGTAAAAGTAAATTACTTGTTATCACATTATGTAGGTTAAGTTGTCTAATAATAGCTATGTAGAGCAAATGAGGCTATCGGCCTCCATTACCGGGGTCTGAGGCGGGGATGCTTGCTACTCTGCGTCCTCACAGATGCAGGCCCAAGATGACAGCGTGACGCTGACGCACCAGGAAGCGGGATAACATCCGAACAAACTCATAGACGCGGGATAGCACCCAAACCTCCTAGATTAGGCAGTGGTATCCAAGAAAAAACGTCGTTTTTTTTGTTTTTTTTTAATAAGCTCTCCAAATTGACGTTACCAGCCTGATGGAAAGCAATGGCGCATCTAGCGATTAGGGGCCACTATCACAGTCTGTTAGACCTTTGACAGTGGTCCTCAAATTGGTGACCCTGTGTGCCTCTTCACGCTCTGCTTGAAGAACCCAGGATTGTAAGGTGAGGGAAACACGTGTGGTCTCACGGGCAGGTCGTTCCAGGTTTAATAGTTCGACGACATTTTTTGCAACGCTCAAGTTCTGGCGAAGATTCTCTTCACTGTGTATGAGTGGCACCTCTGCCCGCCACGCGTTGTTCGATTAAGGAGAAGCCCTCCTTTTCATTTTGATACCGAATCAGTTTGAAGAGCTCTTCAGAATACTCGCCGTGATAAATTCGGTACAAGGCAGGAAAGGACGCTATGCTTCTTCGCTGCGCCTTCGGCTCGAAGCCTCCCGTCACCTCAGAACAACCAATAATTCGAATAGCACGTCTCTGCGCTACGCTAGACGCTACGTCTAGCGTTTCAGGTAAGTACCTCGCGGAGTCATCCCAAAAGTGAGAACAGTATTTGACGTAGGGGCGACTCTACGTCTTGTACAGCAAACACCTCTGTTGTGACGTGAAATACTATCTTACCCAATTTATGACAACTAGATTCCGAGAGGCCTGCCCAATACAACATGTTTTTATGATTGAGCTCACGCCGGACATCTATTACCGAGGTACTCCAGGTTGTCCTTTAGTGGAACCTTAACGTTCTGTAGAGAGAGTAGGAAAAGGGATAGGAAAAGGGTAGGGTAGGAAAAGAGATTTTTAGCTGTAAACGCACACGCCTGTGATTTTCTGGCATTGAAATCAACTAGGTTGTCTAAACCCCATTGAGAAATGCGGCCCAGGTCCCGGTCGAGATCCGTCACGAGTTGCCGTGTCTATTTCTCCATGTCGCGTCGCCCCTTTGCATCCGGTGCATGTAAGAAACTGGCATTTCGCTTGAAGACCCTGGATGAGAGTAATATTGTATATTGTGGCGTAATTTTAGAGAGAGTCCTAAGTCCAGCAGTGGACTGCCATAGGCTGGTTTGATTGATTGATTGGTAAGTTCCGAATTCCGGAAAGGGAAACAAAGAATCTTTTAGTACATTTAACTGTTGCAATAGGTAACATGGTTTCGTTATCATCACTAATGTTTAATGCAAGTTTCAAACTTGTAGGAGCTTCCATCGTCATGATACAAGTGGGCGTAACGTTCAGAATTATGAACCTTGCGCCCATCTTATACACTCGAGAGCAATGAATCCGGGTCACTTAAAGAATGTTAAAAATCTCGGAAACTAAAAATGATAGGTTAATGCAATAAATTGTATTTAATAGACAATGTAATACTCCTTAAATGAAAGTAAAAAAAATATGAGTCACCATACATTTTATTAACACAAAATTACATAAAGAAAAAACTGCTGATCTCTCCTTAAAACAAAAATAGGAAACATGAAATTTTTTAAACTTTATTACGATTTTCTTGAATTTTAATACTTCGTATTGCCTCCTCGTGCTTCCATTACTGCGCTTACGCGGTTTGGCATGCTGTACACCAAGTTCCTTATACGATTTTGGGGAATATTCTCCCATTCCTCTGTGAGAGCAATTTTGAGCTCACGAAGGGTGATTGGGGGAGGGTTTCGTTGTTTTACGCATCTGCCTAGCTCGTCCCAAGCATGCTCGATCGGGTTGATATCCGGGCTGCGCGCTGGCCACTCCATACGAGTAATGTTCATCTCTTGAAGGTAGTCATTCACAATCCTACCTGTATGAGGTCGGGCATTGTCATGCATAAATATAGCATCCTCACCTAAATTGACCATAAATGGACCAACGTGATCATTGAGGATTTCTTCCACATATCTTACGCTAGTTAAAGAGCCGTTTTCTATGATCACCAGCTCTGTGCGACTTTCAGAAGAAATTCCGGCCCACACAAGTACAGACCCACCACCGTAGGCTACTTTTTCTTCGATGCATGCTTGCTTGAATCTTTCCCCTGGTCTTCGATACACTCTGTGTCTTCCATCGTGCTTGTAGAGCATAAATTTTGATTCGTCGGAGAACATAACTTTTGACCAATCTTCAATACTCCAATTTACGTGGCTCTGGGCATACCTTAGTCTCGAAATACGATGCCCACGCTCCAGTTTAGGGCCGTTTGCAGGTCTAAGGGGTTTTAAGTTAGATTCAGCAAGCCGACGTCTTACTGTCCATGCACTTGGGTTACTTCCTCCGAGGCGTCGAAACTGATTGGTGAGTTCAGTTCCTGTGAGAAAGCGATTTCGAAGCATGGTGTTCACCAAGTATCGGTCTTCTCGTGCTGTGGTACACCTGGTTCTGCCCGTTCCTGGTCTGCGTAGGTTAGAACCAGTTTCTTCGTAACGTCGGAGAACTCTTTGTACTGTTGACAGCGACACACCGACAGTCCTGGCTGTATCGCGCTGACTCCGGCCGGTTTCCAGCATTGTAAGTATTCTGGTGCATTCTTCAGGCGTAAGCGACATAATTTCAGCTTGATTAATGAATATAGAGCACTATCAACATGGTTTATGTACCCACATAAATGACAGATTACAAACAAAAGCAACACCAAATGCTGTAATTTCGTAGTTCCATCTTCGAAAGTGGCCCTTTTTCAAATTTGATTTTTTTATGATATAACTTTACAATAACTAAGAAGTTTTAATACCTTCATTTAAGGAGTATTACATTGTCTATTAAATACAATTTATTGCATTAACCTAGCATTTTTAGTTTCCGAGATTTTTAGGATTCTTTAAGTGACCCGGATTCATTGCTCTCGAGTGTATTTTGAGAATGAATGGTCATAAGAGATTTAAACTTGGATGTAGCATTAGTGGCTACATCGTAACGAAATGTGATAACCTAAAAAGAAATAGAACTGCCGTGATTTATGAGTAATTCAAAGAAAACTGCTGGCCGCAAGGTTTAATATCGCCCCGTTTCATCATCCAATATCTACAAACCCAAGGCGTCACAAATTTGGAATAGGGTTAAGATATGCGTCACATTTTTGTCACTGGAAGATGCGATACTTACCACGCCGCTAGCAACTTAGGCTCAAGGTTCTGAGGTCAAATAGATTTTTGGCAAAAAACTTCTACTCCAGTAAAGTGGTAGGAATTATTACTGGAGCTATGATTGGAATTCACGTTATGGATAGCTACCTTTTTTCATGGGAAAATCCTAATGGATATCATGCCGGATTTCTATGGATTAACGCCACAGCCTTGCTATCTCCGAAGAAAAACCTAGGACTCCCGACACAGGCATTGTCCACTATCGCAGACACTTCCTATGGGTATCATTTTATCCTACTTCTCGGGGGGTTCGGATGCTATCCCGAGGGGTGAAGAGACACGCTACCGTCTTGGCCTGTTTCTGGAAGAACGGTGAGCAGTTAACCTACCGTTCTCAGACCTTCAGTCATGGAGAACTCTGCGAAAGGATTCTCTCCCACGATCCCTTTCTCTTTCACGAACATGACTTGATTGCAGAGAGACGCAGCCCACTTTCTTCCGCTGGAGATCATGGCCCTCAGCATAGTCTCCAGGGTGAAAATGTCCACGCCCAGGTCTGCAACGAAATCTCGTCGCTGCAGCACCCATTCTGAGCACTACCGGAGTGCTGGCACTCTGATGTTACCTCCCAGTGTATGCACGACAGATACTTACCGCATCACCCGTGCCCATTAAGTATCTGTGACACACGGTAGGTACGGTTACCATGGCACCTCTCCAGCCACTTCTCTATGACCGGCTTCAATACTTCAATAGTGATTGGCTAAGGTTGCTTTAGTCGCGTCGCACCTCTCATGTCTACGTGAGCTCCAGGCGGAGTAGGGATCGCTTAGTCACTAGGTTATACCACTTCTCATTCCCATCACTTGTGAATACTGTCGAACCCTTTATGTTTAGGAATTCACAATTTTTCTCATAAACACTCGAAAGTAAGTACATTAGTTTTATACCTATAGTTGCCGTCATAACCTTGCTTTGTAACCAGTTACCTAAGAAGGATTGTCATCTTTTCTCGTAATCAAGTTACAATCGAAGATGTTTAGTTTTATTTTTGTACTTATTTCATAACCACCTTGATTTGATTTTCATTTGTTTTATCGATGTATATTTGTTTTGAAAATTATTTAATTCATTGTAAATTTTTTTTATGTTTCCCGCCAAACTCTCGTTTTAGTTTTTATAATTGGTGTATGGGACTCGTTGAAGAAGCCTCTGCATTGCCCTGTTGCTAGTAAACCTAGACGAAATCCAGTTACCTTCAAGGGTGGAAAAGCACAAACAACTCACCTGGAGATGGGGATGGATCTTGACGGGAGCCGGCGGCGAAACCGTTGTAATGATTGATCGGCCTGCTATCACGAAAATTCACCCAAATTGCACTTTCACCGTATCAGTAGATTGATCGTAGGTTTAGAACAGTCATTGAACTTCTAACGAGTATAATTATGCTGAGAGCAGCTTAAATTATTTATTTTACGGGACCTCAGACACGTCCATTGCAAAGAAAATTTTCGAACTCTTTTTTGGTGCTCGTCGCTAGAGGCGCGAGCGGCGCGCGGAACGTTCATTCATAGGCCGATCCGTTCGACCGGCGATACTAGCGCCATTGGCGGTAAATTTAAAAGGAAGGAAAACAATTTGGATAGGAAATTAACTCAGGACTGGCTTGATGTCCGTACATTTTCCCCCCACTTGAAATTCAACAGGATTTCACACATTAAGATTATTTAATGCTTATGATAATTGTGCTCGAAATAACTAAATATTAACAAACTTAACTTAAGAAACAATACCATCTCAGACGGATAATATTGTTTACACACTTATAAATATTATAATTAATTAAGAGGTAAGGGACAGACCTTAACTACAGGCCGTCGCATAGTTTTTCCATTAACCGTTCGGAGAGTAACTACCCGGACGATATTATCTGAACCAGCATGAACCTGGTCCACGCGAGCTAACTTCCAAAACAAAGGTGGAAGATTAGGTTCGTTTACGATCACCAAATCGTTTATTTTAAGATTAGGCGGTCCTGGTTTATACCATTTAGTCTTTTGTTGCAGCGTGTGCAAGTAATCTCGTTGCCAAGCACGCCAAAAACTCTGAGTGACCTGCCTAATCATTTGCCAACGCGAACGAGGGCAATGCGTATCAACTAAAGGTTCCTCAGGGAGAGATACCAGAGGACCTCCCGTTAGGAAATGCCCGGGTGTTAAAACGTCGGATTCCTGAGGATCCGGAGATAATGAACAAAGTGGTCGGGAGTTTAGAACTGCCTCGACTTTCGTAAGGATAGTGGCAAATTCTTCTAACGTAATAACTTGAGCCCCAATTGTCCGTTTAAGAAGATATTTTGTAGACATGATTCCGATTTCAATTATTCCAGAGAAATGAGGCGCGGCTGGGGGATTGAACTGCCACTTTATTTGACGGTTAGCTAAGCCATCCGATATTTCAGAGTAATATTTACGAAATTCGTCGTTAATTTCGTTGAGATACCTATTCGCTCCAACGAAATTCGTCCCGTTATCGCTAAAAATTGTATGACAAATCCCACGGCGGGAAACAAACCTATCTAGTGCTGCGAGGAATGCTTCAGCGCTCAATTCAGTCACGGGCTCTAAGTGAACAGCTTTCGAACTTAGACAAACAAATAAACAGAGATATGCTTTATAAGTTCTTGCTCCGCGACGATGGTTTTCTTTTATTATAAACGGACCTCCGAAATCAATGCCGGTGGTATGAAAACATCGAGAGGGTTGAAGTCGCTCAGCTGGCAACTTACCCATTAAAGTCGATACAGGTACCGGTTTCACTTTGAAACAACGGACACATTTCGAAAGGACGGTACGTATTAGAAGTCTTATCCCGATAATCCAAAATTTTCTTTGAATTAATGACTGCAGCGTTCGGGGACCACAATGAAGATATTTTATATGAAAATGTTCTACAATCAGTCGCGAGAGGGGACACAGCTTTGGCAACAGCAAAGGATGCAACGCTGATAGAGATAACTTTGCTCTATCTATACGTCCCCCCACTCGCATTAAACCATCCTCATCAAGAAAGGGAGATAATTTTTGAATTGATTTTTCACATTGTTTATTACTTTGTATTAGATCGACTTGCGATGTCATATAGTGATTTTGAGTAAATTTGACGAGTGTCTTGACGGAGTTCTCGAGCTCCGAACTAGTAAGTACAGAGAATTTTCGATCTGACTTAGCTGTCCTTGCGTTCGAGATAAACCGAAAACACCACGCTAAAACTCTTTGAAGTTTCGTTAAAGACGAACAATTGTTTATTAGGTTAAAAAATATATTATTTTCTTCTTGAACAATGTGAAAACTCTCTGTGACTGCAGGTTTTAATTCCGGTAACTCTTCCTTAGCCAGCAATAATTGCTTGGAAGGCCAAGAGTTGGGTAGGGCTTGCAGCCAGGCAGGACCAGTCCACCATAAAGGATGGCTGGCAAGTTCAGAACAAGACACACCGCGACTGCAGCAGTCAGCCGGATTGTCTTCAGTTGCAACGTGATACCAATGTTCAGGACTGATCAAGTCTGTCGCCTGAACAACACGATTAGCAACGTACATTTTTAGCAAATGTGGTGCTGTGTTTAACCATGACAAGGTAGTCATGCTATCTGAATAAGCTCGGATGGAGCTAATTTTAATTTTATTTTTCAGAAGAGTATACATGTGAGACAGTAATCGTGCTAGAAGCACCGCTGCGCTTAGCTCGAGTCTATTCACTGTAGTAGTTTTAATAGGAGCTACTCGAGACTTTCCTATTAACAAATTAGTAACGGTAGGACTTTTATCGTCTTCCGTGACGACACACAAATATACACAACAGCCATATCCTTTTAACGACCCGTCACAAAACCCTATTAAATGTACCTCGATTGGATTGGAAGGTATCACAAACCTTGGAAGCGAAATATTTTGCAGGTCGGACAAATTGGCGGCTATGCAATGCCATCTTTTTGCTAGGTCCTTGGGGATCGTTTCGTCCCAGGACAACTTTAAGCACCACATCTCTTGCAGCAGTGACTTAGCTGCAAATACAACCGGGCCGATCCAGCCTAATGGATCGAATATCCGGGCAACTATAGACAAGATAGATCTTTTAGTGAACTGAACATCAAAAGTGTCCGAAAAAGTGTACGAGAAATTATCTTCCGATGGATTCCAACGGATGCCTAATATTTTAATAAACTCATTTCCTGATTCTTCGAAGGATTTGGAAGTTTGACAGTGATCCGGAGGAACATCAGATAACAGGCTCGGCTCGTTAGTACTCCACTTACGAAGTTCAAAGTGGCCTTTCGACAGCAAGCAGGTTATGTCTGCTTTCAACTGCCTAGCACCTTCAAGCGACGAACTGCCCGTTGTAATATCGTCCATGAACGTTTCTTCGAACAGAACTTCGGACACACGACTCGCATATTCGGAGCCGTGGTCTTCGGCCAGTTGACGAAGGGTTCGAATGGCGAGATAGGGAGAACTTGAGACCCCGTACGTAATCGTTTTTAGCTCGTACTCAGTTAGCGGCTCAGTAGGTTCAGCACGCCATAGAATGTGTTGATAGCGCCTATCTTCAGGTTTAATTAAAATTTGGCGATACATTTTACAAATGTCCGCAGTAAAAACAATTTTATGAAGTCGGAATTTTGTAACTAAATCGATTATGTCGATTTGAAGTTTAGGTCCGACATGAACAATATTATTTAAAGAAAGATTATTAGTAGTCTTGCTACTCGCGTCGAAGACTACTCGAAGACGTGTCGTAGCACTTTCTGGGCGTACGACGCAATGATGAGGAATTATATAACGATCAGTAGACGAAGAATCTGCTGGCTGCATGTGTCCAAGGTCTTCGTACTGTTTCATAAATTCCTTGTACTCGTTTTTTAACTCCGTCTGATTAGTAAGACGTTTTTCTAAGTTAAGAAAACGATTAAAAGCGTGACGGTCTGAGTCCCCCAAAGAAGGAGCGTCATCTCTTAACATTATTGGTACAACATACCGACCATCGGACGTGCGGTAAGTACCATTTTTATATTTTTCTTCACAAATATCGTCCTCGGGAACGGAAATTGTACATTTCGGCGGTTCCTCGGACTCCCAGAACCGTTGAACGATCTCGTCGAGCGTACATGAAGACGCGAGGAGTGACGTAACGGGTTCACTGGGAACGTTAGTTTTCATGTTATGAAAATATTGACCGGTTATCACCCAGCCGAACACACTGGACAACGCACAGGGTAATTCGGAGCCGGGAGTAAAACGAGACCCGGTGTATATTTGATCAAAACATTCAACACCTAACAAAAGATCGATCGGACCGGATTTATGAAAGTCGCGGTCGGCGAGATCCAGATGCATAAAATAATCCTTGACGACCAACGGTAATGTTGTCGAAGGCAAAGCCGAAGTAATTTTAGGTAAAACTACCAATGGCAAGTCAAACTTAGGCGATTCACTCGTACGAGGTATTATCGAGCCGAAAGTGTAACCTTTTATATTACAAACTGAATTTTGTCCAAGACCAGTAACACTTAAATTACATTTTTTAATACGTAAACCCAATCGCCGTGCGCAAGCACTCGTGATAAAAGAATCCATCGAACCGCTGTCAATAAGGGCGCGCGCATACTGAAGCGAGCCATTCGCGTGGTACACTCGCACTATCGCAGAACCTAATATTTTTGTACGGCTAACCGTGGTACGACTCCGAGTTGAATTCTCGGTCGTGCTGGCAAGTGTAGCACTCGTGCTAGGGTTGTCAGGTAAGTTTGAATTAACCGACTGTGTTAATAAACTTTTCTTTTCAACGTGCAAAAGCGTATTATGTTTCGCATCACAAATGAAGCAAGTGGATTTGGATTTACAACTAGTATTGTCGTGACCAGGCCTTAGACAATTAATACAAAGTTTTAATTCATGAACGAATTTTTTACGCTGTTCCATACTCATGGAATGCAGCTTACTACACCGATAAATCGAGTGAGTTTCATTACAACATAAACACATAAACTGATTTTGTTTATTATTATTGGACGCCACAAATGACGACCTTGGTACGGACTTGATAGGATGTGTACTACTATCCTTACGCGCACTATCAACCTTCTGAGTACTACGAAATTGTCTATTTTTCGATACAAGTGAAGTGGTCGAAATCGGCTGACTCACTTCTAGAACCTTTATATAATTCTGTAAATAAACCACCAATTCGTTAAATTTCGGAATCTCGTTCTTATTTTGTAACGCAAAACGTTTTTTCGTTTCATGGTCAAGTGGCCTTGACGCAATATAGAACAAAATAAACTCTAATAAATCCTCAATATTCAACGCGCGTAAGGCATTGACACTTTCGTAAAGTACATTCGTAAACTCAGATAAGTTGGTTAATGACGGTTTATTTAGCGGCGTCAATTTCAATATATTTTCCAAATAAGCTGTAGCCAGAGTACGCTTGTCGTCGTATCGGTCTAACAACGCACTGTAAACTACAGTATAGTTAGCTAAAGTGATAGGAACACCTTTAGCTAGTATTAATGCATTTCCAGATAAACACGAGATTAAATAGTGAAATTTTTCAATGTCGGACAAGGCGACATTATTATGAATAAGAGGAACGTAACTGTCTTTAAAGGTTTGCCAATTTTCAATCTGGCCGTCAAACTTAGGTATCTCTATTTTCGGTAACCTAACTTGCGCGATAGACGAATTACGACTAGATCCCGCAACGGGCTCCGATGTAGAAACTGACGGAGAACCAAGCGAATCGGCAAATTCGACAGCTGCGTAATACAACTCGTCAAAAGATAACAGGGTTTGATTATCGTATTCATGCTTCGGATTCGCAGTTAATTGTAATTTATTTAAGTTTTCATGCAAATCGATAAAATTCTCCCTAATTCTCTCGATAGATTTGAATCGAGCTTTAAACGACGGAATTTTCGTTTTATCTGTAGAAGCATTTTTAACTAAATCATAAATAATCTGCATACTTTTAAACTCATATTCACGCCTTTTAATGTACTGCTGCAGTTCAACATCCGCCATCTTGTCTTAGTTTCGTAAAATAAACGAATTGAAACAGTATTCGATATTCGATATCGCAAAGTACCCAATCTCCGAACGGCAATAGGTAGAAACTCGGTAACACTCGGTTATACTCGGTAATGCTCGGTAACCAACCAATTATTTCGGTAGGTACAAAATATAAGTAGGTAACTCAAAATATAAGTAGGTAGGTACACGTCTACAACCAGCCCGAGATGATTCGAATCTCAAAAAACCAAACTATGTGGTTCGGAGGTATGGAGGAACAAACATACTAACAAATTATCAACTTCAATTTCGAGCACAACTAACACAAGAAAATACAAACAACTAGCATCAGTCAAGACAGCAGCTTAATTTACTATTTATTTGCAATCTAACGTGAATAATGAAATTTTAGTTTTAAAATGAATTACGAACAAATCGTTCGGTAAGTTAGGTATGTCCGCCGGGCGCTTCGCTGTATGCAAGCGAGCGGCCGCGTTGACAAAAGTACCTACGGAGGTAGATATACCTGCCGCGTAAATGAATGCAATTTTACTAAGAAATAAGTGACTTTGTGGGCCTTTATACCACTATTTGATTCACTTAATCTTTATGAACGTAAAATAAAGTCTTGAAGTTGACTTTTTATGAATAATGTGGGATTATGATTATATAATCCTCACAGGAGGCACCATTTAAATGTATGGGACTCGTTGAAGAAGCCTCTGCATTGCCCTGTTGCTAGTAAACCTAGACGAAATCCAGTTACCTTCAAGGGTGGAAAAGCACAAACAACTCACCTGGAGATGGGGATGGATCTTGACGGGAGCCGGCGGCGAAACCGTTGTAATGATTGATCGGCCTGCTATCACGAAAATTCACCCAAATTGCACTTTCACCGTATCAGTAGATTGATCGTAGGTTTAGAACAGTCATTGAACTTCTAACGAGTATAATTATGCTGAGAGCAGCTTAAATTATTTATTTTACGGGACCTCAGACACGTCCATTGCAAAGAAAATTTTCGAACTCTTTTTTGGTGCTCGTCGCTAGAGGCGCGAGCGGCGCGCGGAACGTTCATTCATAGGCCGATCCGTTCGACCGGCGATACTAGCGCCATTGGCGGTAAATTTAAAAGGAAGGAAAACAATTTGGATAGGAAATTAACTCAGGACTGGCTTGATGTCCGTACAATTGGAACTCAGAGATAAGAAAATTTAAAATGCTTACTTACCAAAAAGGTTTAAGTTGTTCTGATGATTATTTCACACACTAACAATAACAAACACTTTAATAGAATTATCATAAATAACATTAAAATTTCAAAACACAGTTGGCGACAGAAGTGCTGAAATAATACTAAAATTTAATGTCTGAATAACAATGAGTGTCTTTTTTTTTTTTTTTTTTTTCTTCTTGTTCTTGGACTTTCTCGGTTTGAGAGTATGCCAAAGTCAAGTAAATTTCATTGTGAAAATATAAATCATTTTCATATTATGATTCTTCTTATGAGCAGCGTATTCATGTATGTCCAAGTTTGGACTAAGTTCTACTCTAGTAAGGCGGTGGTACCTTACTAGGGCTTGCTGTGGAATTCGTCGACAAACCTAAAAACTGCGCGTTTCACTGCGCTTTATCACTTTCCAACACTTTTGCACGTTGTCGAACCTTTATGTTTAATAATCCACCATAAATTACACATAAACACTCGAAATTACACTAGCTTTGAAAAATTATTAAAACTCAATGTAATGCTTGTCTGAAAGTTTCCCGCCGAATCCCAATGAGTGTCTTAAGGCACGTATCTGTTTTGAAACAGCCATTTGAAACAATCGAATGATCACCACTTTTCTAAACATTTTAACTTCAGTATGATTGTATACAAAATGTAACAGTTTTGTAACATTGTAATCGCAATTTCGCGATACAAAGGATATTTTAAGAATACCTTCTTCGACGTAACCGATAAAAAAAGTTGTTTCTTTAAAATTCCGATGTCAATCAAGATATTTATACAATATATATACAAATCAAGATATTTATTGCACGACCAATACCGTTTAAAAAAAATTACTTGTATTAAGGCAATCCAGTTTCTGTGTCAAAGTATAACATGGATTATACAGACTGTCCCCGTAGAAAGAAAGATAACTTTTAACTAATAAAATTTAAAGAAAAGATAAGTATGGGCGATTCGGAAAATGCAACCGGCCAAGTGCGAGTATGACTCGCGCACGGAGGGTTCCGTACCAAAAAACGGCAAAAAGAGAAATCCGAAATCCTACATGTACGCTATGCCGGAGTCCGACTAAAAACACGACATATCCTACCTAACAGCCTACGGTTGGGAGCCCCGGGTAAGCCTTCGGAAGGATATCCCAGGAGTCCCAACAGACCTACGGCTACCACTGCGGCCTCTTTGAACTTTCGGGTACTATCCCGCGTCTTCGAGGGGTTTTTCGGATGTTATTCCGCTTTTTAGGGGGGGAGAGAAGGGCGTGCGCGAATCCCTCTTTAAGGACGGTGAGCAGTCCCCTTATCGTCCTCAGGCCCCTGGTAATGGAGGCCGATAGTCTTCGGCAAAGACACGTCTGCGGAACTAGGGTGGGAGAGTTCTTTCCCGCTCCTTAATAGGGTCCTGTTTTAAATCCTTCGGGTACGGAACCCTAAAAATAAAAATACAAAAAGAAGGTGTCTGTAAAGTCATAAGTAGAAGAGTGCGTCACAAGCGGAACGCCTGGGCCGATCGTGTTTCTCTATCGCTTGGCCCGCTCGGCTCTCGCGGAACGTGACACTTTTCATACGTGCAGCTGGAGTTAGTAGTTAGAAAACCAATTTGCCAGGCCAGATTTATAAAAAAACCTACAGAAGAGACGTGGAGAGACATAGTCCCAAAATCCCCTCCATTCGCGCCAGATATTTATGTACCCACCGAGCGACGCTCAATATTCGATTATGTCGCTAGACCAAGTTATCAAATAGATAACATACGTGACAAGTATCTTTATTCTATCAATCAATCAAATCGACTTATGAGAGTCCACTCCTGGACGTAGGCCTCTCCCAAATTACGCCACACAGGGTTCGCCGATATATATCAGCGGATATATATCATGATATATATATCAAGATATATATCAATTGATTTTTATCTTGATATATATCAATGGATTTATTCCTGTGTTCTGAACTAAAAAAAATGGAGATTAATGTTTACTCGGGCAACACGTTGCAAAATTCAGAATTATTTTAGATAGTTTCCCAAAATGGCAACCTCGTTTTAAGTTGGGGAAATCCCGTTTGACATCCCAGTATGGTCTGCTTTTAACTGAAATTGAAACCTTAATTTTACTACAATAAGGTTCATTTTACAAGGTTACAAGGATATAAATCCGATATATATAAAAAAAAACGGATTTTTTCGCATCCAGAAAAAAAGAAAGAAAGAAAAATCTCTTTATTTTAAATGCAACAACACTGTAAGTTAAAAAAAAAATTATTAGCTAGATTATAATTATCCCGCCGTTGCACCAAAATAGGAGCCCGTTCAGCATAATGCCGAGTACGAATACCAGGCGCTGGTTTTCAACGGGCTCCCGTAGGACAGCGAATTCGAGACAATTTGGTAATAAACAAGTTTAAAAAACCTTATAAAAACACAAAAACGAATTCGAAAATAAAACAAATTAAGTAAGTGCATGAAGTGTGAACTTACAATTTCCACTAAACTACAAACAATATAAATATATATATATTTTTTTTACCTATGGCAAGTGTGCGTCCCATCTGAAACGACCATAGCCAATGACATCGATCCCGTCTGTTAATCTATTTATTATCTATGACCGTCGCGTCGCCAATATGGCAGACAAACAGTAACAACTAACAACAACATGATAGATAAGATAGTAAATTATTACATTCCTAAACAAAAAGTGCACTGTGCTTTTTCCATCAAATTTCAACAACAATCAATGAAACAAACATCACATCACGGCCAGCAAATAGCAATGCGTCCCCGTGTCTTATCCACAACGAGCCAGTTAAGATTGTGTGACACTTCGAAAGTGAAAAAAGGCAAACAAAATAGCATTTCGGTGTTCTGTACTCCCAGTGAGATAAATACAACCAAACCCCACTATGTCTTGCTTCATTGTGCTTAAGGGTGAGTAGAATATACATTGTATGAACATATTGTAGAGTAAAACCAAAAAACGCCGCAAGATTAGAAATACACAAGATAGCAATTAATAATACAATAACTATGTAATCATTTAACATAAATAGGTATGTACTGTACTAGATTTATACTTCCCATTTTCAATTCTTTATTAAATGTTTACAATCTTTTGCCTGTCTAGGAGGCATCTTCGAAATTTTAACCTAAAATTATTTTTTGTTTTCAGGGACCTCAGGGGTGGTGGGATATTATTCCAGCAAAATGTTGCCGCATATTTAAATGAGCCTCTGAAGGTCACTGATTTGTGCCGTGGTATAGACAGGGGTTTAGACATGTAACGCACCGAATACTTGTAATGATGATGTCTCCAGCTAAGCTTGTCAAAAAGGTGAGTGGGTTTTCCCGTGTTTATGACGCCAAATAGTAAACAAGTCAAATGCAGGTTACGCCTAGCTGTCATTTTCAGAACATTATTCTCATTCAGGTATGGCGTTACGTGAGCACGCCGTGGGATGCTAAAGCAGTAGCGAGCGCAGGCATTCTGAACGCGCTGAATGAGACATGTCGTCCGTGACAGCAAGCAAGAACTATACACTATGTCGGCATAATTGAAACGTGACAAAACCAAACTATCAACCAACATCTTCCTCATGGGCACACTAATGAATTCTCTTATTCTGTACAGTATCTTTAGCCTATAGAAGCAGTTCTTCACCACACCCCCAATATGGTCCTCAAAGCGCAACTGAGGGTCAGTAACTAGACCTAGGTTGTAGGCACTCTCCACTCTTTCTATGCTTTTTCCCAGTAAGTTGATTGACGGATTTGAGGATAATATATTCTCAATCTGTTTGCTGCTACCCATGACTATGAACTTGGACTTTAGTGGATTCAGTACCAAGCAATTTCTGTCAGACCATTGAGCTACCCTTTGAAGATCATCCTCAATCTTTTGTGTGGCTGTAGGGGTTTCCTCTGCATCAAAAGAATAGTACAGTTGGGTGTCATCTGCATATATGTGGTATTTACAGTGAAGAAAACATCCAGTCACATCTTGCAACCTTCTCGGTTGCATCAGGTCGTCGGTCCATCTGTTATGTCATATCATATCATATCATATATTTATGTTTGTGTATGCATGTATGTATGTTTATGTAATTAAAAATGTTGATAGTATCTAGTTATTGTACCTGTTGCGAATTATTTTTACACCAAAACTACCCATCTTACTTATAATTAACATCTTTTCAGTCCATCCCAAGGTTGCCTGTCAGAAATTGCTTTATAGCGATAAGGTCGCCCTTTGTACAACATTCTGTTAACACGTTCACGGACAGAAACCATTCTTAAAAAATTGTGATATGACACACAAATTTTCCATACAAAATAGTATCACACCTGCGGACGGACTGCCACATTATTAGATTTTTCAAGTAAGTGTTGCGGCAGTAACGGCCAAAGACGTAACCGGTAGTAGGTAGATCGCCCGGCCACAGAAGGAATGTCACGACATGATGTCCTTTAATGTGTGCGTGAGCGACTTAACTTGTGTGCACGCGTCGGAGTGCTTGATGGGACACTAGCTGTCTGTATTACAGCCTAAAACGGCACAGAGTCACGCCGTTCCTATGTGTGTAATGAAAAATCTTCGGCTGTGAACGTAATTCCACTTTTGATACATTTAAAATCACCGGCTACAGCCGTAGTGCCATATTATGAGAGTCAGGATGTACGGTTCTCGACGTGCTGTCCGTGAACGTGTTAATATTATTGTAAACTTGTTTTTAACTTGGTTTTTTTTTATACCACTAAGGTGGCAGACAAGCATACGGCCCACCAGAAGGACTGGTGGTCACCGCAGCCTATGAACGTTTGCAACACCAAAGGCGCCACACTCGCGCTGCCGATCCTGTAAAAACCTTCTTAGACCCCTTTTGAAGAACCCCATACTGTAGGCGTTTGGGAAAACCGAGGCAGGAAGATCATTCCACAACCTAAGCGTGCGCGGAAAAAAACCGCTACCGGATCTAACCGTGCTCGAACGCTCCGGACGTAGGGTGTGAGGATGAAATCCCTGTCTATGGCGAGCGGTGCGATGATAGAACGTAGCCGTGGACATCATTTTTTTTTTTTTTTTTTTTATACGTCTTAGGTGGCAGACAAGCTTACGGCCCACCGGAAGGTTGGTAACCGTAGCCTATAGACGTTTGCAACACCAGAGGCAACACCAGAGGCGCTACACACGCGCTGCCGACCCGGGTGCAGGCTGTGACGACCCACAGTTGAAATTTTTCAAGCCGCCCGTAAGGCCTTCAACTTGGCTTATCGACTGTCATTTTACTGACAACCGGGACCAACGGCTTATCGTGCCTTCCGAAGCACGGAAACGCTCGTAAATAAATGTCACAAAGTGGTCCACGTGGTGGTCACCCATCCATATCCGGCCATAGTAAATGTTGCTTACTGCAGTGATCGTTTACAGAACACTGAGTCCGCGGGGCCAGGGGAGCACACACCATAGTACAGGCGGTAGAACACGCTTAAGGAGGCAAAGTCTCTCCTGTCGCGAAGAGGTTCAACACCACTTGTCAGTATAGGATGTCAGAAATGGACGAAGCTGATATTCAGGTGCCCCCACCCAGAGGTGACAGCAGTACTCCATGTGTGGCCGCACTTGCGACTTATAGAGAAGCAGCCGCAGTAAAGTACCGCCGCGCCCTGTTGAGCACACCGAGCTTCTTAGACGCCAGCTTGGCCTTGTCCTCCAAATGACTGCGGAACTGAACGTCACTGGAGAGGTCAACACCAAGGATCCCTATACTTTTAGAGATGGAAAGAGATGTGCCCTGGAATTGTGGCGCTATAATTAGTAATTGGGGCTTTCTTAGCGGTGAAGAAACACGCCTGTGTCTTGGAGGGGTTAAACTGGACAAGGTTTTGTCTACCCCAATCGGACACTCTAGTAAGAGTAGCCTCGATTTCAGACACAAGCTGTTCATGACTTTCTTCCACTGCGTCCCGAGAGATACCGGGGCGGCCAGTGTAACAAGTGTCCCCCGTACTGTCGTCTGCATAACAATGAATGCCGTCAATAGACAACATGTCATTGATATGCAGCAGAAACAGAGTAGGGGAAAACACTGAGCCTTGCGGTACTCCAGCGTTAATGGCCATGCCGTCAGAACAGCTGCCGTTGACAACAGCCCTGATGCTTCTACCGGCCAAAAAGCTGAACACCCATCCGCATAATCTCTCGGTCAGTCCGTAGGAAGGCAATTTTTTAAGAAGACCGCGGTTGCAGACCCGGTCAAAGGCTTTAGAAATGTCGAGGCTCACTGCTAGAGCCTCGCCCTTACTCTCGATAGCCGTCGCCCTTACTCTCGATAGCCGTCGCCCATCGGTGTGTGAGGCACACGAGAAGATCGCCCGTCGAGGGACCGTGACGGAAACCGTACTGCCGGTCACTGAGCAGGTCGTTTTCCTCAAGGTACCTCAGGAGCTGTGTATTAATTACACGCTCCATCACCTTAGACAATAGGGAGGTGACGGCTATAGGCCTGTAATTGGCCGGGTCGGTCCTATCACCCTTCTTGGGCACAGGATGCACATACGCGATCTTCCACGACGCCGGGACTTGTCGCATGGAATATGAAAGCGTGAAAAGACGTGTAAGTACCGGACACAATTCTGGACCACACTGCTTAAGTACCACCGCGGGTATACCGTCCGGCCCACTCGACTTATGAACGTCCAGAGAACGAAGCTCCCGTCGGACGTCCCGCTGCGTAAATTTAACTTCCGGCATGGAAGTACCACACGACGGAACGTCCGGCGGCACAGCACCCCCGTCGCTCGTGGTCGAGTTAGAGGCAAAGAGAAAACCCAAAAGGTCGGCCTTCTCCCCGGCATCGGCACTCTGGGCCAGACTACCGTCGGGTTTAAGCAAAGGTTGTAAACCAGACTGACAGAAGTTTCCCTCGGCAGCTTCGGCAAGCGACCAGAATTCACGACTCCCTGAAGGGTACCCTGCTAGCCGCTCACCAATTCTGCCGACGAAATCGAGTTTAGCCCTGACAATTGCTCTTTTGCTAACCCTCGAGGCGGTATTTGCGTTTCATCTCAGAGATGCTAGGATCTGAATTTGCACGGGCCGTGGCCCAGGCTCTGTAGGCAGCTTCTTTCAGCATCAATGCCTCTCTGCAGAGCCGATTGAACCACAGTCGCTTTTTTGCTCCTACAGGGATGCAGCGGTTGGGAATGTAGCACTCCATGCCCTCCAAGATCCCTTCAGCGACTGCTGCAGAGTAGGAATCCAGATCGTCTGAGGCAAAACAAAGCCGCCTCCACGGGTACGACGCGAAGAACTCCCGCAGTCCATCCCAGTCTGCTGACTTATAGTGCCACACATGTCGCCACTCCTTGGGCCGAGGTGGTTCAGGCCTTGCGAGAGGCACATGCGCCCGAATGATACAGTGGTCCGACGATCCGAGCGGAGCATCCACTGAGACGTGGTATCCATCCGGACGCGCTGTCAGCAGGAGGTCCAGCAATGCACTATGCTCGTTCTTCTTGTATATGTATGGTATCCTCGTATGGGATTTAACCAGTTGGGAGAACCCATAGGTCAGGGAAAATTCGTGTGCAGCTTTCCCCGCAAAGTTGGTCATCCGGGAGCCCAACCAGTCAACATGATGACCGTTGAAGTCCCCCAGAATCACTATCTCCGCAGAGGGATACTGCTCAATCACCTTGTCAGTCGATTGTTGCAGGTGGTCAAAAAGGCGAACTGTGTCCGTGTTACCGCTGTGTGGGTTTACAAATAAAGTTTATTCTATTCTATTCTATTAATCAGACCAAAATCGCTATGCTTAGATCAAGTACCGCAGCAACCAGAAGTTTTTAAGGCTTTTAATCACTCCAAAAGTAGGATGAAAGCCTAAGGAGAGGCCGCAACAGCAGGCGAAGTCTGCAAACGTGGAGTTGGAAATCCACCCGCCAGATGGGCTGACGATCTGGAGAAGGTCGCAGGCTGGGCCTGAATGAGCGTAGGACCGTGGGTTGTGACGTAGATTGAGAGACGCCTTACTCTAGCAGAACATTGTAAAATTATAAAAGTACTTTAGTTATAAGATTTTTTTAATTTTTTATTATTGTAATTCATAAATGTAATTTTTATCCTATAGTTAATTTTTTTTTTAATTTTTTTTTTACTTATAATTTCCGTATAAATCTACATTAAGTATATTGAAATATTTAAATTTAATAATAATAATAGTTTACAAGCAGTCAAAAACATACAATACAATGTCAAAGATTTTTAACTAAATAACCCGCCCCGGATTGTATCCGGTGCAAAGGTGCCCGAAAACCTCGTCGCATTTCCACGCTGAATGGCAATAGCCAACCTTTGCACCAGGTACAAGCCGGACCGAGAGTCACCAGTTTTTTCCCCTATTTTACAAATCGGTCAATAGCGTAGGACCGTGGGTTGTGACGTAGATTGAGAGACGCCTTACTCTAGCAGAACATTGTAAAATTATAAAAGTACTTTAGTTATAAGATTTTTTTATGTTTTTATTATTGTTATTTATAAATGTAATTCTTATCCTATAGTCATAATTTTTTTTTTTAATTTTTTTTTTTTTTTACTTATAATTTCCGTATAAATCTACATTAAGTAGGGTAAACCACCCAATTATTGGCACTTTTAGAATGAATTATTGGCACTTTAGTTAAGAGTATATTTCGAAAAATAAGGGAAACCTAGTTTATTTCAGTTCGGTGTTGCCCATTATGTAGTTGTAGGTATGCATTAAAAAGTAAAATAGCATTCTTTTTCTGTTAGAAATGGGCAAAATTACCTAAAGTGCCAATAATTGGAGGAGTGCCAACGATTGGGTGGTTTACCCTATATTGAAATATTTAAATTTAATAATAATAATAGTTTACAAGCAGTCAAAAACATACAATACAATGTCAAAGATTTTTAACTAAATAACCCGCCCCGGATTGTATGTGCAAAGGTGCCCAAAACACTCGCCGCATTTCCACGCTGAATGGCAATAGCCAACCTTTGCACCAGGTACAAGCCGGACCGAGAGTCACCAGTTTTTTCCCCTATTTTACAAATCGGTCAATAGCGTAGGACCGTGGGTTGTGACGTAGATTGAGAGACGCCTTACTCTAGCAGAACATTGTAAAATTATAAAAGTACTTTAGTTATAAGATTTTTTTAATTTTTTATTATTTTTATTTATAAATGTAATTCTTATCCTATAGTTATAATATTTTTTTATAATTTTTTTTTTTACTTATAATTTCCGTATAAATCTACATTAAGTATACTGAAATATTTAAATTTAATAATAATAATAGTTTACAAGCAGTCAAAAACATACAATACAATGTCAAAGATTTTTAACTAAATAACCCGCCCCGGATTGTATCCGGTGCAAAGGTGCCCAAAACACTCGCCGCATTTCCACGCTGAATGACAATAGCCAACCTTTGCACCAGGTACAAGCCGCACCGAGAGTCACCAGTTTTTTCCCCTATTTTACTGCCTATATCGGTCACCAATCTTTTAGCTTCCTTGCAGTATAATGTTATTTATACTATCTATCTATACTAATATTATAAAGAGGAAAGATTTGTTTTTTTGTTTGTAACGAATAGGCTCCGGAACTAGGACCGATTTGAAAAATTCTTTCACTGTTGGAAAGCTACAATTTTTGCGGTGAACATAGGCTATATTTAATTCCTGTATTCCCACGGGAACGGGACCTACGCTGGTGAAACCACTTGACGTCCGCTAGTTAGAAATAATTTGTTAAAACTACATATAAGAACAAAGTCATCTATGTTTCTTGTAATAAACTATCATTCATTCATTCGTTTAAATGAATAATGAATTGTTTCTTTATCACTTCAAATACACTCTCTCCCCCCCTCCCCACCCAACGTATGAAACCCCAATTCCCTAGAATCAAAGGCCAGTATGAAAGTTCAAGAGGAATAAAAGCGCCACGAGTATGATACTATAGAAATAAGAATGAAAGACGATAGAATGAAGTTTTAGATAGTTTAGGTAAAAGAATGAAAGGTCAGGAAAGCTTGAAAGTGTGAGAAGCATACCTGATAGAACTGGAATGATAAATAGAATTAGGGTGATAAAGGAATTAGGGTAGCTAGGTTCAGAATGGTGGGAGGCCGGGGTGCTACGCTACATAAATGGCAGACGAGGCCGGCACCACCGCGGGTCGGATCCGAGGGCCTCACGAAGTTGTGCCCACGGGTTTCAATACTGGCCGAGACAGTTAAATCACAAATTAGAGATAGTACAGATGGAAAACTACATACTAAATTCGCTGAGGCTACGCACACATAGACAACTCATTCACAGACACGAGGTCAGACGCTCTCAACCGAATTTTCGATACTGATTTGTGCGCGAGTGTGTGTAGGGTAGGTGTGACAAAAAAAGTACAACATGAGTTTTCCATCTGTACTATCTCTAATTTGTGGTTAAATAGAGCGCAACTGTTGGCCCTGGTACTCCTGCCCCCCGCCATCTTTAGAAGTAGTTAAAGGAGCCCTGTGGGGCTAGATCTTTACTTGACATGTAGCTAGGCAGAAAATGTGATTCCTAGACTTTGTCCCTGGCAGAGTAGTGAGGAAAAACAACTCTAGCAGAAGACTGCTATAGGCTGATTTAATGTTTGACTCTTCCACTCTTTGGGGAAGGGGGGCCTGATGTTTAGGTAAAGTACAGTGTTGATTTTCTTCTCTTCGCTATGAGGTTCCGTTATTCATCAGATATTTTGTTCTAAAGATATTTTAATCTGATACATTGCTACCCAAAATATGTCAGGCGTTTAGGCAAGACGTGCAGTGAATTCAATTGCATGACTGCGGAGTGTGAGATTTGTGTGGTAGGTATATGGTGCGTGCGTCTGCACTATATGATTGAAACAGCTATATTAGACACTCGCCACAGAATTAAGGATCGCCATAAGATCTAAATGCAAAAGAAAAACGATAGGTACGTCTATGAACCATACCATAAAGTCGTCTAAATGTAGCTAGCTTTTCGGTTAGCTAAAAACGTTTTAATGAAATTTCAAATATATATCTAATTTAATATTTGCCGCGGCAGCGGCCGGCGAGTGTCAGAACCGAATTCTACGTATAAGTCCCGCAAGTTGGTATTGCGCTGGAACCTTGTCAAAATGAAAGCTAAGTGACGTCATATTGACGTCACGCGAGCGCGGGCTGGCCTCGCGAAGCTGCGTACTACCCGTTCGCTCTAACTTTGCCGCTGGCGTAGAGGTGTATACCCGAATTGTTAATTAGACGAAGTAAATTGACAGTAGCTAATGTCACTTCGTCATAGAAAATACGCAACATTGTATGAAGAAGTGACATTAGTTGCTGTCAATTTACTTCGTCTAATTAAAAATTCGACTTTAGTAAGGAGCCGAGCGGCAAAGTTAGAGCGAACGAGCAGTACGGTATTTTTTTAGTACCTACTGACGGCTCGACGGACATACGTCACCAAGATGGCCGCCAAGCGCAATATCAACGCGCTGGGCTTATATTTCGCTTTTGTTTGTTAAAATATTCTTTAGTCCTAAGAATATAGACTCTCTATATGTACTATTTCCATTTCTTTATTTTCTCGATGACAGTTCCTGTGAAAACTTGTACGAGCGTCTTTTTTACAACATGAATGCATTATTTTATAAAAAATATGACATTTACGCACGTACAAGGATATACCTGACTCTGAGAAACTGATAGGGATTGAGCTATCGACAAACATAACACAATAACAGATTCAATATTTTTTTACATACTGTAAGAAACTAAACTACTTAGGTACCTTCTGCCGGATACTTTTGTACAAATTTATTAACTAGTATTATATTTCAGTACAAGGCGTTACAAGTGTTAATTTTTGATTGATAATGCCAACTTCTTTAAAATTTTTGAAGCGATTCTAAAATAAGTAAGTATAGGTAGGTACTCGACAATGCAACAAAATAATTATAATGACAGGTAATCTTTATTTATTAATTTTAATCAAAATCTGATGAATCGTCACTGTCACTCGATGAGCTCTCTCCATCATTTATTATAAGTTCCTGTATAAATCTACATTATCGAATGCCACATGAATTTCCCAATCCGACGCTATAATGTTTTGGCTTCTTCTCACGATTTTTCCCCAGTTTTCGGCAGTAACATCCGCACATGCATTTTTTAACAAATCTAACATCTTGTTTGCCGTAAAAGGGAGATGGTTATTGTTTCTAGCGGCGTGTCCTATGATTTGTGCCCATATTAGTTCTATAGATTTGTACTGGCAATGATACGATATTCGAACAATATACAATATTCGATCGATATCATTACTTATTTGGTCACAACACTAAAACTGTCAAATTAAAACTGTCATCGAGAAAATAAAGAAATGGAAATAGTATAGTTACTCTATAATCTAAGTTTTAGTCAACTGTTTTATGACCAAACGTTCATGCCATCAGTAGTAAAAATACCAAATGTTTGTTCGATAAAACTCTTTTGGCCAATTGTTCATTCGATCAGTAGAAGAATGGCCTAATGTTTTTTCAGTCACACGTCAAATGATCAAATGAATTTCGGTCACCAGTGGTAAACCCAGAAATATCAGTTGTCTAGATCCTTATAATTAACTAGCGGACGCCACGGGGTTTCACCCGCGTAGTTCCCGTTCCCATGGGAATACGGGAATAGAATATAGCCTATGTCCACAGCAAAGAGTGTAGCTTCCCAACAGTGAAAGAATTTTTCAAATAGGTCCTGTAGTTCCGGAGCCTATTCGATGCAAACAAATAAAGAAATAACCAAACAAACAAACATACAATCAAATCTTTCCTCTTTATAATATTAGTATAGATTTCTTATATGTAGAATTGTAGAGTAACATAATTATAACTGCTTAGATTATCTTAACTTAGATTAAATGGCATTGAGTGAATTTATAAATATATAGGTATATTTAAACTAGTGACCGACCGAAGTTTCGGTTTCGGTTTCGGTTTCGGCCAGTTTCGGCCAAAAAATCGAGTTTCGGCCGCAGTTTCGGTTTCGGCCAAAATGGGCCGAAACTTTCGGCCGGGCCGAAACTCACGTGTTCATGAATTTTGAGTGCCTGGCTCTGCTTGTGACGTGGTTGGGGTCACCCCAACCAGTTTATACGTTACTAACCTAAGATTTAGAGACTTACAAACGAATTCCAATCAATAGTTACAATAATACAACATTATATGTTTTAAAACAAAAATTAAATTCCCTATAATAAATATTAAAATAAAAATAAACCATATATAAATTATGTACACTCTCGGCTGATGACCCATTGCAAGCAGTCGTGTACGACAAGTTATTATTAAATTCATTGTTTCTCAAAGTTCATCAAAATATTTAAAGTTTTTACTGTCACCAAATTCATAATTCTATATTACATTATGGATACTCGTGAGTGTGGATCCTGCAGCGAGTTGCTTTCGGAGGGTGTGCTCTGCACTATTTGTAGTAAAATACTGCATTTCCACTGTGCGGGCATAACCGAAGCTGGATACCGAAAGCTGGGGGACAGGAAACTGACATGGAGATGCGGCACCTGTAGGCAAACAGGTGGTTCGCCGAGGCCACTAACGCCAACTACGGAGACGTCCATCTTGCGGGAGATTCAGTTGCTGTCTGCCAGATTTACAGCCCTGGAAGCCTTGAAAGATGAAATCGTTGCAATGAGAAGCGAATTTACGGATCTGAAGTCCTCGCTAAATAAGCGGTTCGATGATGTGGTCAACGAATTCGGTACCAGGATTGGCAATATGGAGCGGCGCCTTACAAATGTGGAAAAAACACAGAGCATGGTGGACCAGTTGCAGAATCGAATTGATCAACTAGAGGAAGACTACAACACTAAGGAGCAATGGTCCCGCATGAATAACGTGGAGATAAAAGGAGTTCCACAAACAAATAACGAAAATCTCTTCGATCTTGTCTCCATGATCGGTGCTAAAATAAACCAAGCTATCACAAAAGGTCAGATTAATTATATCTCCAGAGTACCAACTCGCGAAAAAGACCGTTCAAAACCAATAGTGGTAAGTTTCTGCAACCGCTACGTTAAGGAGGATTTTATCACAGCATCCAGGTATGAACTTAAAAACTCACCACTAATAGCTAATCACATTGGCCTAACAGGCAACCAGAGGATTTATATTAATGACCACCTTACCATTAGTAATAAGATTTTATTATCTAAAACAAAAAATGCAGCAACGGAAGGGAATTTTCGTTATGTATGGGTGAAATATGCAAAAATTCACGTGCGCAAAACGGATACATCTCCAGTCATACAAGTGAGATCGGAAAGGGATTTGAAGAAAATTGTGTAATTGACTGTTTGCTAGGTGTTCTAACTCGTAAAACTACTTATCACACTTTCATTACTGTATCGCCTGGCTATATACAAAATACGCAACAGTTTGAGAACCGTAGACAGCAGAGTGCATACTGCGCTTTCCTATTATATCTGTGTCGTGACGTAGTTGGTCTTTATAAATTAAAAAAGACTTGTATTAAAATTATACTTTTGAATTTTAGCAATTCCTATTTAGCGCGCCATAACTTACGGTCCATTTTGCATCGATGCGTTATCTATCGCAGATCTTTTGGAGACCGGCTGTTGTTACCTGTGTACCGGTTTTTATCTATTATTCCTATTGAAAACAACTTCACATTGCATATTTTTAACTTGTTCTTTGTTGAGCACTGTGTACTGTTGTGCCTACTTTTTAGTTTAGAATTATTTATACGAGTTTCTACCTACACAATGAATATTAGTTACGGAAACTATCTGCCGTGTTCGGAAATATGCTGCTTTATTGTTATAATCATTTCAAACCATACTATCATAGTTAATTTAAATAAATGGCTACTATAATAAATTTGTATTACCAAAATGTTCGTGGTCTGCGTACAAAGACAATTAACTTTTATCGTAGTATATGCTTAAACTCGTATGATGTGGTGGTGCTTACCGAAACTTGGCTGGTGGAGTCTATACATTCCAGTGAGTTGTTTGATGGCCGATATTTCGTTTGGAGGCGTGATCGAGACTACGCGCGCACTGAACAGGAGCGGGGTGGGGGTGTGCTAATTGCGATTAAAAAGGAACTTATCGCTTTTGAGAGACAGGATTGGCGTAGCTCGGCGGAAGATATCTGGGTTACAATTGCATTAAAGAGGTCTAGGCCGCAAGTAACCTATCATTTGCATTTTTGTGTCGTATATCTTTGTAAGGAAAATAAAGGCAATTCATATATCAATCAATTAAATAACTTTAGTGATAATATTAATCGTTTAATACTCGCGCACCCATTAGATAAATTTATGATCTTAGGAGATTTTAATTTTGCTAACAATGTGGAATGGTTAAATGCATATCCCGGCAGTGACGAAATGGTTCCCCATAATATATCTTGTCAGCATATTGTTAATTTCTTAGACACTACTAGAACATCATATTTGTCACAATATAATGGGGTGCGAAATTCTATAGGTAGATTACTAGACTTAGTTTTTTGTAACGATTCGATAACGGTCGCTGAATGTAGCACCGATCCGTTGGTACCAATTGATGTACAGCACACACCCGTTGTAATAAAGGTAGGATTTGTTGAAATACATTCGCTTTCAGAAAAAATATTAAATAAGTATATTTATTCGCGTGGAGACTATGTTTCAATTAACGAGGAGCTAAACCGAGTACATTGGTCTCAATTTTTGTCGGGGGATTCACTAGAGAACTCGGTTTCAAAGTTTTATAGTAAATTATATTCAATTCGGGATAGTTTTATACCGCTAAAATCAATAAAGAATATGACACACCCACCATGGTATAACTCTGCTTTAATAAAAACACTAAAAGAAAAATATAAATTTCATCAAAAATATAAAAATTACAGAAATATATCTGACTACCACTCATTCTCCATCCTTCGTGCTAGGGCTAAGACATTGGAAAATTCATGTTTTGAAGAATATATGGCAAAAATAGAAGAGTCTATCGTAAGTAATCCTAAGTCTTTCTGGAATTATGTAAAGAGCAAGAGGAATTCAGGGCCCTTTCCTAATGTAATGCGTTACGGTGACAAAGTTGCGAGTACAGGTGAGGATATCAGCAACTTGTTCTCAACCTTCTTTAACTCAACGTTTCAAGTATCCGACCAAGAATATGATTATATATTGCCGCAGACTTGCAGTATGGAAAGTGTGGCTTCTATTAGCACAGTTGAAGTGTCCCCTTCTCAAGTACTGAAACTACTCAAAACACTTGATCTCTCAAAGTCCGGGGGTCCAGATCTATTACCGCCTATATTCATTGTAAAGTGTGCCGATAGCCTTCTAGAGCCAATATGCATTTTGTACAATAGGTCTTTATCGGAGGGAATAGTTCCTAGAATTTGGAAATCGGCTTTTGTCACCCCCGTATTAAAAAATGGTAATAAAGCCGATATCATCAACTATCGCCCAATTTCAAAAATATGTTTGTTTTCAAAAGTTCTTGAAAGAGTAGTATACACGGCCGTGTATGCAGCCGTTGAATGCGGTTTTGGAGACGAACAACACGGTTTTCTTAGAAATCGCTCCACCACATCAAATCTGATCCTTTCACATGACTTTGTGTCAGATAATATGGAGCGTGGGGCACAAGTGGACGTTATCTACACCGACTATAAGAAATGTTTCGACAGAATTCATCATGGATTGCTACTGCGGAAACTAATGGCTGCTGGAATTCATGGTGATCTATACAGGTGGCTTTCCTCTTATGTTGAAAACAGGATTCAGGCTGTAGTTCTTCAGGGCTACACATCCGGTTGGAGTTCTATTCCATCAGGAGTTCCACAGGGCTCAATATTAGGACCACTTTTGTTTGTATTGTTCATTGCTGATATCAAGAGCTGTTTTAAACACTCTCAAATTCTATTATACGCAGATGATATGAAAATACACAAAGTGGTCAAAAGCATATCTGATACTCAGGAGCTACAGGCTGACCTTGACAGATTTCAAGCATACTGTGAGATCAACAAGCTACAACTTAATTTGTCGAAATGTTTTCAGCTAACGTTTACACGCCAGAAATCTGTGATTGGTTTAGGATACACATTATGCAACGAAATTATTAACATAGTAAGTAGCGTCAGGGACCTCGGTATCATACAAGACAGTAAACTAATGTACGATGAACACGTAGACCACATTGTTACAAAGGCGACCAAAGCCCTAGGCTTTATAATACGAACTACGGCTTCCTTTACATCAATTAAGCCAGTTAAAGTTTTATATTGTTCTTTTGTACGCAGCCACTTAGAATATTGCTCACCAGTGTGGAACCCTCAATACGAAATATATAAATCACGTATCGAAGGTATTCAGAGGAAATTCCTCAGATATTTAGATTTAAAAACTCAGCAGCATTCGGTGGATTACAGTGATCGTTGTAGGCGGTATCACTTTCTACCTCTCGAATATAGGCGTTATATAAGTGTCATTTGCTATTTAAGTAACATCGCAAATGGTACAGTCGACAGTGCAGAATTGTTGCAAAGGATAAATTTACGAGCAAATCAAAAATATCTTCGGTGTCGGCCTATCTTGGATATACCTTTTGCGTCTACCAACTACAGAAGTAACTCATTTTTGATACGAAGCGCGCGTAGTTTTAATGAACTTCCGCACTCTCTAAATGTTGATCTGTTTTGTTCTAAAGCAGGAACTGTAAGGCAAGTACTTGCGAAACAGTTTTTTGATGCATAATTAAGTTGTGGTAACTGCGGCGCTCAAACTGTGGCGTGCTGAAGTGATCTATAGACCTGATCTTGTTGAGTACATACTCATAATAAGATACATTACTGTGTATACCATGCTTGTCACAGTCATTTTTCTTAAATTGCTTTTATCAGTGGGGGCTTGTTGTTGGCAAAGTGATGATGTATAAAATATTACCTAATTTGTTATTAGTCCGTAAGCTTCCTTCAAGAGTAAATAAATAAATAAAATAATAAATAAATATTATTCAAACCACAAGCAATTACAACCATTGACATGACAAGTATTAGACATTACCCCTGTGTTATGTCTTTGACTCTTTGGTTACGGAATCCTAAAAAGGTGATCCAGCACATTACATGAACCTACCCCTTAGTAGTCCGTTCCTTATAAAAAGGGTAAAAACAGGGCCCCATTCCTAATACTTCGTTGGTCGTCTGTCTGTCTGTCAGCAGGCTGTACAGTTTGTCTATAAAGTCGTGAAATGAATGTTTGAGGAACTAAAAATAGTTATGTGTGTGGCAACACTGGCAACAAGAAACATAAGTACGTCAGTTGTCAATGCTATCGTCGAATTTCGTTTACTCTCTCACGTAACTTTAATGTTTGGATTAAACTGCAACAAATTGAGACCAAACTACGCATAAAGGTTTGAGAAATGAGTAAAGAAAATCGGAGTGGTGCGCAGAAAGTGATTTTTAAAGTTTTCCAGTGATGTTTCGCGGAGTACCAATCTGGACAATTGTTGTGGGATTTTGAGGATGTTTATGAGCGAACAGCATCTTTGGTGGGTATGTAATCGTGTTATTGTTTGTTTTGAATCTGTCTGAAGTTACAAATTTACTGAATTTACGATTTGGAGACAAAAAAAAGGCATTGTTTGCATATTTTTAGGTTAGAATCTTAAACATACAATCTACCTATAATGTAAGTCAGTGGTTAGAACAACATGGTTATTTTATAGTACGACCTACATTTTTGATACTCATTTCAATCTGGTTTTCTACCAATTTTTATTTTGAATTAATTGCTTCATGTCAATAGTTTGTTTCCAATATGTAATTAATTTTCTTTTTTTACTCTTTTCAGGAAAATCAGAGAGTACAGTTAGGCGAATAGTTAACGAAGGTTTTAATAATGAAGGAAAGTTTGAAACTACTGGTAAACACAGAAAAGGTCGGCAAAGAAAGAAATAGACGATTTTAATATTTGAGCACTGCGCCAAAAAAATCCTTGTCAGATGGGGGAAAGTTACAGATAAAACATGTAATTACATGATTGTGGCAAAGCAATTGGGACTGCTAGGCACCTGCTGGTGGGTTGTAAGACGCTATTAGACCGGGGCTTCTGGATCTGGTTCAATAACTTTATTCTGGATCTGATTCAATAAAACAGAAACAAAATTAAAAATGTAAAATGTGTTTTATTTATTAACTCACTAGCTGATGCCCGCAGCTTCGCCCGTGTCGAATTTGTTCTCGTTCCCGCTTCCCGTAGGAACTTATTCCCGGGATGAAAAGTAGCCTATGTGTTATTCCAGACTATAATGTATCCCTGTACCAAATTTCAGCCAGATCAGTTCAACTGTTCGAGCGTGAAAGAGTCTCACATCCACACTCGTAAGCTTTCGCATTTATAATATTTGTATTGTTCCCGTTCCCGCTTCCCGTAAGAACTTATTCCCGGAATAAAAAGTAGCCATAATGTATCCCTGTACCAAATTTCAGCCAGATCCCTTTAACCGTTCGAGCGTGTAAGAGTAATAAACATCCACACTCACAAACTGTCGCATTTATAATATTAGTAAGATTTTACTCGGAACGAACTCCTCGTATCAAAATCATTTTGGTCGTACTATATAGGGTTGCATACATGCATTCAGCAGCGCCCTCATTTAATTTCACGACTTTATAGACAAACTGTAACTCATGCGCCGTGATAGTAAAACAGTCAAAATTTTCACAGATGATGTATTTCTGTTGCTGCTATAGCAACAAATAATAGCAGTATGGAACCCTACTTGCGCGATAGCATCTATGAGTAATTCTACATCTAATAAAAAGAAAAGGGGTCTTTAGGTGGAGATATTTTTAAAAAGAACACTTCAGAAGATTATTATACTGTTGTACTGTTGATTGATAGTTATACTGTTGATTGATATCACTTGGTGGAACTTGCTGCACCTATTGAAGAAAAAAAACAGCTAAGTGCGAGTCGGACTCACGCACGGAGGGGTAAAAACGGGACCTCATGAACGAGACATGAGACATAGGATAGCCGTCCGTCTGCTATTAGTCACGAGGTTTTATCGCTGGAATTGTGACAAATGGAGACCTAAATTTTCAGAGATGATGTAATTCTGTTGCCGTTTTTTTAACGTGAGGAAAATCCTAAAAGGATCTTATTTAACCGACTATGGTTGGGAGCCCTGGGTATGCCCTCGCAAGAATGTCCAGAGGATTCCCAACTGACCTATGGCTATCGCTGTGCCTCACCTGTGTGGCGGGAGGTTCGGGTACTATCCCTATCATGGCGTTCGTGCATCTCACGTCACACTCTCGTCTAGCACCTACTCACAGGAAGAGGCCGCGGACTCCCACTTACTCAGACTGGAGATCATGGCTTGCACCATAGTTTTCTGCGAGAAAATGTCCACGTCCAGACCTGCCACGAGGAGCTGGCGCAGCTGCGCCCACACTCGCTGTGCACTCCACCAATGTGTGGAGCGCTGTGCTCCCGCTTCGCTCCTCGCAGTGCTGTGCACTCAGCCGTGGTTTCCCAGTGTATTCGACACAGATAATTAACAAACCTTCCATGCCCGGCAAGCATCTGTGACAACCGGTAGGAGAGAGCGCCGTGGCTTTACTCCAACCACTCGTCCATAACCGGTCTGAGCTTCCAGGTCTCCTTGGTTTTCTGTGGAGCTCGGACCGCCGAGACTCGACTCCCTTCCCCCGACCTCACTTTCAGGTCCCATGGTGGGGTAGGAGACATACCGCCTCTACCGAGATCGTAAGGTATCTCCTTATCACCCTGACGGCCATCGCCTTCTGCGGGCTAAGCAATCTAGCCGCATTGCCGACTGTCGGGATCTCCGCCAATACGGGAGCCCCGTATAGGGCCCTGCACGGCACTATCCCAAAGGTACAGTCTCCGCTCAGATGTCAGACGCTCCCTGCAGGAGACTCAAGCGTTGGGTCTCCTGGGCCCTGTTTAATAAAAGTTACAAATTGGAAATTTATACTCGCAATATTCGTAAGTAGGGACCGGACGGGTACTCGTTGAAAGGGTTTTTGAAGGGGTTTTTTTAAGCGCTTAATCCAGAAACCCTATGAAACGGGTTACCCTTTCGAACGGGTGGCAAAAACCCATTCCGAAAGGGTTACCCTTTCAAAACCCAGTAACACTGTAACTTGGGTAAACCATTCCAACCTAAGACATTGAAATATAGGTTTTATGACAATAGAGTTAAGTTTGAAAAATGCATAACTACGATTGCACAAGACGCTCGGCCGGCTCGGCGCAACATTGTAACATCTACTCACTACAGTAGCGAAATTGCCGCTAAATTGTAAACATGGATAATATTTCTTGCAGGAATGAGAGTAGAGTTCAATTTTACATAATGCACATTATTTTTCGCGTCTGTACTTGTTATTGTCATTCTCATTGCTTCGTTCGGCTGAATCAGCTGGTACGAATGCAATTTTATTAGAGGAAATCGTGTTTTAGTTCATTCTGAGAAACGTAGGACTTGTTAATGTCACTGTATACTGTAGTTCGACTCGGCCGGATTTTAGAAATAGATAATTGCCTACAGCCGCGCGGTACGTAAGCATGCGATAGGGCTACCCACCTACAGCATTTTAATAATATGTGCCCACTTTGACTTTCTATTTAGTATTGTGATTATAAACATGTACATACATACATTCATATTTATAGTCACGCCTTATCCCCGAAGGAGTAGGCAGAGGTATAGTATACGCCCACATTTTACCTTATAGATTTACGTACCGCGTAATAGATAGTGAGCCTAATGCAGTTGAAATTTTTCAATCCGCCCATAAGGCCTTCAATTTGTATTAAGGACTAGCTGATGCCCGCAGCTTCGCCCGCGATGGCGCTGTATGTAAAATTTTGCTGAATTTTCTCTGCTATAAACCTCACGGAGCCCGAACCCTTTCCAACGAATGCAAAACCGTGGAAATCGGTTCGTGCGTTCTAAAGTTATAGCGTCAGGAAGGAAAACCCTACTTATTTTTATATAATAGATTGTCGTTTTACTGACAACTGGCTTTCATTTCGAGTATATATACCTTTTTTATATAAACAAAAAAATACTTTGTGGGTAATAAGTTCTCAATAAAAATGCATGCACTGAATTGTTTTAAAATAGTCTTAATCATTAAGCTCTTTTATGATTAAGCCAACACGCCAGTTTAGATTTACACTCACATTCAAAGAAACCCCTACAATTAAAATGTTCAAAATATTTGATTCTTAAAAGTGTTATAACTCTTTTATTTCTAAACCAATCGACATGAAATAAACGCTGAATGTTAAGTGGAGCAAACTTCAACACAATAAAAAACCGCATTGCAATCGGTTAAGCGGTTACTGAGATTAGCGTGCACAACCGTACAGACAAACAGACATACAGACAAACAGACAAACAGACAAAAATTCTAATAATCATTCTTTTGGGTTCTATTGCGTTCATAAAGCCCCCCTATAGTACTTTTTCTTATTTATCTTCTATGTACAGACAGCGACCAGTTACGATTTTATTATATGTATTGATTGATGATTGGTTTTTTAAATGGGAAATTTTTAAATGCACATCTATATTATTTTTCTGCACACTAGGTAACTCCACTAATTAACGGAATACATACCAGAAATCTGAATGCTGTGCAAAAATCCAATTGATTAACTAAACATGTACTCAGGGCCGTCTTAAGGCTATATAGCGCCAAGGTGCGAAGCTCAGACTGCGCCCCCTCCCCCCCCCCGGTTAATCAAAATCTTATATAAAAATGAATCGCAAAATGTGTTGGTAACTCAGACATATAAGAATAAGGTTGGTAAGCGAATAACTTCAGAACGGGTGGACCGATTTCACTAATTCCTTTTTTGTTATGTAAGGTATTGTCAGGAGAAGGTTCTTATGGAAGAAAATATATTGTATTCCCACGGGAACGGGAACTACGCGGGTGAAACCGCGTGACGTCCTCTAGTAATGTAATTAATTTTTGATGTTTCATTTATTTTTCTCTTAGATCATACCTATAGGTAGGTACATGTAATAAAACTGTTAAGGGTCTAGAGTCTGTACATGGAAGATAATTAGAAAATTTTAATTGTAGGGCGTTGTCTAATCAATACTGATGCCGAAAATTTTTTTTTTTTTTTATACCACTAAGGTGGCAGACAAGCATACGGCCCACCAGAAGGACCGGTGGTCACCGCAGCCTATGAACGTTTGCAACACCAGAGGCGCCACACTCGCGCTGCCGACCCTGCAAAAACCTTCTAAGACCCCTTTTGAAGAACCCCATACTGTAGGCGTTTGGGAAAACCGAGGCAGGGAGATCATTCCACAACTTAAGCGTGCGCGGAAGAAAACCCCTATCGGATCTAACCGTGCTGGAACGCTCCGGACGCAGAGTGTGAGGATGAACTCCCTGTCTGTGGCGAGCGGTGCGGTGATAGAACGTAGCCGTGGGCATCATATCAAACAATTCCTCAGAGCACACACCATTGTACAGTCGGTAGAACACGCATAAGGAGGCAAAGTCTCTCCTGTCGCGAAGAGGTTCCACACCAGCTGTAAGTATAGAATCGTTGACAACTCTTATAGCACGTCTTTGCACCGAGTCAAATGGACGAAGCTGATATTCAGGTGCCCCCGCCCAAAGGTGACAGCAGTACTCCATGTGCGGCCGCACTTGCGACTTGTACAGAAGCAGTGTTTGCGCAGCAGTGAAGTACCGCCGCGCCCTGTTGAGCACACCTAGCTTCTTGGACGCCAGCTTAGCCTTGTCCTCCAAATGGCTACGGAACTGAACGTCACTGGAGATGTCAACGCCAAGGATCCCTATACTTTTGGAGATGGAAAGAGGTGTGCCCTGAAATTGCGGCGCTACAGTAATTGGGGTTTGCTTAGCGGTGAAAAAATACGCTTGTGTCTTGGAAGGGTTGAACTGGACAAGATTTTGTCCACCCCACTCTAGTAAGAGTAGCCTCGATTTCAGACACAAGCTGTTCACGATTTTCCTTCACTGTGTCCCGAGAGATACCGGGGCGGCCCGTGTAACAAGTGTCCCCCGTACTGTCGTCCGCACGTAATACGTAATTATTATTATACGTAATTTATTTTGTTATGTCTGTCTGTCTGTCTGCTTGTCTGTACCCCGAATAAGTATCACGCTGAAACTACTGAATCGATTTGATTGAAACTTGGTACAATCCGAGAAAGGTTCTAGGATACTTTTGATCCCGATATTTTGCGCGGTTCTTTTGGGAGAGGGGATGAAAGACAAAATGGTTTTTTAATTGTAACGTTTCAACGTGTGGTCCGATTCCAAAACATTTTTTCGGTGTCATAAAGGGAGTACATAAAGATTTTTTTCACACAAGTTTCAATGTTGAGGGTATAGTAGTGAGCGAGGCCAAAGGCCTGCGTCTCGAAAAATCGAGGCCCAGCGGTCCCTGCTCCACCAGGAAACCGTAGAGACATGGAAGGTACGACTTGAGCAACCAAAGGGGGGATTCGCCACAGTCGCGGCCGTCAGACCGGTCATGGACGAGTGGCTGGAGAGGAGACACGGTACTCTATCCTACCGGTTGACACAGATACTTGCCGGGCACGGTAGCTTCGGTAGGTATCTGAGGCGAAAACACCGGGAAACCACGGCTGAGTGTCAGCACTGCGAGGACCACAGCGATGACACGGCGCTCCACACGCGGGTGGATAGCACGGCGTAGGCACAACAGCGCCAGGTCCTCGTGGTGGGTCTGGACGTGGACACTCTCTCGCTCGAGACCATGGTGCGAGCCATGCTCTCCAGCAGGAGTAAGTGGGACTCTTTCTGCGTGCAGGTCATGCTCGTGAAAGAGACGGCGGGGCGGGAACGGGAGAGAACTCTCCCGCTCGAGTTCCGCAGTCGGCGGCTAAGGCTCCGCCGACGTGTTTTCGCCGAGGACTATCGGCCTCCATAACCGGGGGCCCGAGGACGGTGAGAGGGCGGCTCACCGTCCTTACAGAAGCAGGCCCATGATGGCAGCGTGACGTGAGGAACTCACGCACGCCCCCCTTAGAAGCGGGATCACACCCGAAACCTCCCAAAGACGCGGGATAGCACCCGAACCACCCCCTGGGCGAGGCCGCAGTGGCGGCCGTAGGTTTGCTGGGAGTCCTGGGACATTCTTCCGAGGGCTTAACCGGGGCTCCCAACCATAAGCTGTTGGCCGTTACGTGAAGTTTTTTAGTCGGTAGGAGTCTGGCATAACATCCATGAGGATTTTCCCTCAGTTTAACAAAAATAAAAGAATGGTATTGTAGTTCAGAAATTAGGGACATCTCAACTGTCACAAAACCAAGGGTTCCTTTGAATGTGAGAGTAAATCTAAACTGGCGTGTTGGCTTAATCATAAAAGAACGTAATGATTAAGGCGTGGACTGAATGGTTTTATAACGCATGCATATACGCAGGCTGAATTGTTTTAGAATAGACTGATTAAGCAAACAGGGTAGTTTCACACGCTTCTTCATGATTCTGATAAAGAAATACCTCTACCTTGATAGACCTTATGTGACGTAAACGAAGTTGCGAGGGTCAGCTAGTCTACAATAAATAGGTATACAATGTTTTATTTCAAGTGCGAGTCGGACTTGCGCACGAAGGGTTCTGTTCGGTCCGGTTAAGGTCCTATATATACCTACCGCTACCATATTTTAAGTAAAGTATAACCTCATTTTATTTTTTAGTTTTGTTGGTGTGTTTTTCTTAGCCGCTAAAATACTGCGGGATCCCGGGTCTGATTCTGGGAGAGAGCGAACGCGTGGGCGGCACGTCCCACTAGATTGGTCTTGAGAGACACTAGCCACTCAGTGTAGTAGCCTCTGAAGTTCCTCAGAATCATCAAGTCAGCGTTCGGTAATCGTACCTCCACCTCATCAGCCCCTCGCTGAAGTTCTGAAACGGCCTGGTTGTCTCAGCTTCCCCTTTGTGGGATCGGTAGACTAACATGTAATCTACGTGTGGCACATGTTTCGTCAGTGATAGAATCACGGAATTCTAGTCTTTATAATCATTGCGTAAAATTTTTGATTTACAAAATTAAAACTATCTTTCGATTTGAAAGTACTAGTCAGTCTCTAGTACACTAGTACTTTTCGTACATTGTCAAGTTGTGTTAAATTTTGGAAGTTCAAATTTGTCTCTATGCGTGTAATAAAAATCAAAGGTAACAAAAATGCTGTCAATCAAAGTCATACGGTGCTAAGTGTACTGTAACATCGGTCATCCACAAAGAAATGAATACTCTTGAAACATACCTAAATCATTGCTCTCCATTAAATAACTACGAACTGACAACGTAACTAAATGTACTACCTACACGTACTAGAGTTCTGAACTAGTTTTTTTTCTGGATATTGTACTATATTGGATCGCACCGTTTACTAACTGAGCAAGCACAAGTCTAGTTTTAAACACAAACATACCTACTTCATGTAACTACCTAGTTCACTCGTGTCAATCACTTTGTTTAACTTTAGTCAACTAGTAGTACCAATTATTACTTAAGTAAAATCAATTTATAGTCTGACCTTTCGGAGTTTCCAAGTAATCTAAAAACGTTATCTCTGGGTGCGTCATTGACGAATTCATGCAACCAAAACAAGCACAATAGACTCTAGTTGTCATATTAAATATTTTTAGTAAGTAAAACACGCGCGGTTACTATTTAAAAAACGACACACCGTCTATTCGTCTACTCGGCACAATCGCAACTGCGGACGCTGCTTGCGTGCTGAAAGGCCTGCCGAAAACGAGAATCGTAGGTATAGCTTGCGCTTCGTCCGTTTGTAGGGAGTTACAATACTGGTTAAACAACATATATTTATACTGTGTTAATGTTGTTAAACTTGTAATTAGAGTATATATTTATAAAAAGATTATTATAAGTAAGTATTACGTGTAAGTTTTCATTCATGAATCGATTTCGTAAGTTTAAAATGTGTTAAGCTACTTCTGTCGCTGACTGTACAAGTATGAATGCCCCCACCTTCATGCAATGATTGGGTAAGCCTAGGTTACCCGAAAAAACCCTTTCGTAGAGGTAACCCCTTCAAAGGCTTAACTCAATTGAAGGGGTTACCCCTTCACGTAGATACCGTAATAAACGGGTTAGCCATTTCGCTAGGTTTAGAAGGGATACTCGATGAAGAGGTAACACTGCGATATGAGTTATCCTATCGTTCAGATTACCCTTTGAAAGGCTTAACTCGTAAGCGGGGTTGTCCGGTCCCTGTCGTAACATTTTTACTTGTAACTTTTTTACATATTGTAAGGTTTATTAAACAACACTTGTCATATAACTTTACAAAATATGTAAAAATTGTTGAATTGTAACCTTTATTAAACAGGGTCCTGATGTTGGGCAACAACCGCAAGAATGCGACTGATGCCCTACCTCAGTTTTGGGACCAAACCCCAGATACGTCATCGAAAGTTCAATGGCGATGCTGACGCTCCCTACATGTAAGCTGGATTCGACAGGTGGCCCCTTCCAAGGTTCCACAGAAGCGGTCCTAAGACCGATCCCTGTGGAACACCAAACGACACATATCGCCAATCCGGCCCTAGCCAGCTCGGCTAAGTTATGGCCCTCTCGCAAAGATAGACCCAAACAATTCGACGGAGGTAGGAAGGCATACCATGGTGAATAAGCGCCTCCCATAACGCAGCTCCAGGGCAAGGTGTTGAAGGCGTTGGCGATGTCAAGACACTGCCAGCCACCACCTCACCCTGTTCTGTTGCCGCTATAACAAAAAAATCCTGTAAAATCAGAAAAGAACATCCACATACAACAAACGTAATTTTTGTGCGGGAATCCGACTCGCACTTGGCTGGATTTTTTTTTCAATATGAACATGTGAGTTTCGGTTTCGGTTTCGGTTTCGGCCGAAACTGACCCTGGGGCCGAAAGTTCGGTTTCGGTTTCGGTTTCGGCTGGAAAACCAGTTTCGGTCGGACACTAATTTAAACCCAGTGGCGGCTGTACCTTAAGTGCGCTCGTGCGGTGAACCACCAGTTCAAAAGATTTAAGCAATTTTACGACATCTTTATTATTTAATTACCTACCATTAGGTATGTAAGTATCACCTATTCTTACAAAAACTTAAAACAAATAACCTATCTAATTGTGACGAATCAATTTAAGCTCTTTGCTACACTCAAGCCTAAATTCCTTGTAATAAAAATCGGTGTGCAATTTCCGGAGCGCACGAGGACGGCCCATACAACTTGTACTGGGAACGAGCTAATACACATGGCGCGTGAGACAAAACATCGTTAGAAAATGTACCGCGCGATGAGTCTGATTTCGTGCGCCGCACGCGTTTGGGAAAACCGAAGATTACCGAGAGCACTCGATGTTTGTTTGACGAAATTCAAATTCTCCCGGTATTGTTTCGCTGTTTCTGTGACTCGTATTAATTGATTATTTGATATTTAAAATGTTATTTTTTTTTAATTTGATCTTAGTTCTATTTGATATTCTATTATCTTTTATTTAATAAAGAAATATATATTTATTTATTAAAGAAAAGAAAATATTGCTTGTAGAGTGTCTGGTGTGTGTAAAAATGAGCATTATAAACAATATCAAAGTACCTATACAAAACTTTTCAAAATAAACATACTGCATACATATGTATAGTCATGCCTTTATCCCCGAACGGGTAGTCAGCGGCATAGTATACGCCCCCGTTTATCCTTATTGTTTTATGTCTGAGCCTAATGCCGGGTTTCAAAATAAAGTTGATATAAAATTGGCGGGACCACCAAGGCTCTAATTAATTAAAAACACGAGAGAAAGTAAAGTGCACCACCAGTGTGAGGACCCACCGGCCGCCACTGTTTAAACCTACTTATATATTTCTAAATATGACCCTACATTACTTTTGCAGATCTCACAAATATTTGTTTCAATACGAGATTCGAACCTTACATTATCTATTCTGTTGCCAAGAAGCACTGTAAACATAGTCATACTCATAAGTATCATTAATTTGATTTGATTCAGAATTATCTACACCTTTGATTCTGTCACAATAGTCGGGATGTCTTTTTGCTTCTGTTTCATTATTCTTTTTAGTATTGCTTGTGTCTGCTTTTTGTTTTGCTATTTTCCTCTCGTTGTTAACATTTTGCAAATGTTCGTCAGCACTAATATACTGATAAATAGCATTATCATCAATTTGGGGGGTGTAATCCTTAGGCTGAAATTAATTTTTTTTTTTCAATATAATTAAATAATATTTATCATTGATTTTATTTTAATTGATGTTTTCTTGTGGTCCCACTAGTGTGTCTACCTACCTGTTCCGACCGATTATTTCTAGCTTTCATAAACCTCCGGTAGCCGAACATCAATAAAATAGTTATGATGACAAATAGGGTCACTACGCCACCGATGATCGTTATCTCAAGCTTACGGTTGCAATCTGGAAAAAAAACTAAGTATGATTTTGTAAATAGAAAGACATTGGGTATTCTCGTACAACGTCATCTAGTCGAAATTAAGTCTCTATACATATAGTCTATAAGCTTGTGCTAAGGGGTCTAGATGACTGATAACTTATGTACATTTCTAAAAATATGCATAATCTTACTCCTTGTCTTTGTCCCAGTTTATTCTGTTTCGGCGCAAAATGTCTTCTTCAATTTTCTCTCTGTTTCTCATCGTTTCATCATCCACTCCTTTGACATTCATAGCATTCTTTACACAATTCATTCATCTTTTCTTTGGCCTACCTCTGACTATTCATACCTCAACATTCAAAATTGATCACTCTTTTGGTTAAATGGCTTCCATTCCTTCTCGTCACATGTCACGATGCTACATAATTAAACACAACACACAGCACAGATCTATCACTTTATTAGGAATACTAAATAAAAATTCAATCAATCAAGAATGCGGAATAGCGACATCTAGCAGACCCCAGCGAAATTACCACGCATAAGAACAGAGCTGGGACCCCTCCATGGGACCTGGAAGCGAGAGCCCTTGCGTCACTGTTTAGACGGCGCAAGGAGGAACTGGAGCGGGGCCAAAATCGGGAAATCGAGGCCCATCGGTCGCTGCTCCACCAGGAAACCGTGGAGACATGGAAGGTGCGACTTGAGCAACCAAAGGGGGGATTCGCCATCGCGGCCGTCAGACCGGTCATGGACGAATGGCTGGAGAGGAGACACGGTGCTCTCGCCTACCGGTTGTCACAGATACTTACCGGGCACGGTAGCTTCGGTAGGCATCTGTGGCGAAGACACCGGGAAACCACGGCCGAGTGTCAGCACTGCGAAGACCGCAGCAATGACACGGCGCTCCACACGCTGGTGGAGTGCACGGCGTGGGCGCAACAGCGCCAGGTCCTCGTAGTGGGTCTGGACGTTTACACTCTCTCGCTCGAGACCATGGTGCGAGCCATGATTTCCAGCGGGAGTAAGTGGGACTGCGCCACCTCTTTCTGCGAGCAGGTCATGCTCGTGAAGGAGACGGCGGGGCGGGAACGGGAGAGAACTCTCCCACCCGAGTAGGGCGCCGCCGACGGCGACGTGTCTTCGCAGAGGACTATTGGCCTCCATGACCGGAGGCCTGAGGACGGTGAGAGGGTCGCTCACCGTCCTTACAGAAGCAGGCCCATGACGGCAGCGTGATGTGAGGAATTCACGCACGACCCCCCTCAGAAGCGGGATCACACCCGTAACCCCCCCAAAGACGCGGGATAGCACCCGAACCACCTCCTAGGCGAGGCCGCGGTGGCGGCCGTGGGTCTGTTGGGAGTCCTGGAACAACCTTCCGAGGGCTTCCCCGGGACTCCCAACCATAAACTGTTGGGCGTAACGTGAGGTTTTTAGTCGGTAGGAGTCCGGCAATCCTCATGGATAACATCCTCATGGATGTTATCCATGAGGATTTTCCCTCACGTTAAAAAAAAAAGAAAACCGTTTCAGAATCGCCTTTCGGTACCGTTGAAAACTGCAGCTACGAGTTACACATGACTGTTTGACACGATGTGCCGGAAAAAAATTACAAATGTGTACGCAGCATTTACATTGTTGAGTAATAATACATATTATGTAAAACTTACTTTCATTGCTGCATTTTACGCGAATTTTGAATATCAAATGCAAATCATATGGTTTATTTCGTTTCTTTATTATACATTGCCATATTCCACTCATATGTTCCTCTGCTTTAGTCACCTAAAAATAGGGTAAGGAATAGATGATATAACAACGGAACTTTTGATTTTATTTAATGCTAGCGGACGTCACGCGGTTTCACCCGCGTAGTTCCCGTTCCCGTGGGCATACGGGAATAAAATAGCTAGCTAGGCTACGTTCACCGCAAAGAGTGTAGCTTTCCAACAGTGAAAGAATTTTTCAAATCGGTCCAGTAGTTCCGGAGCCTATTCGTTACAAACAAACAAACAAACAAGCAAAAAAACAGATCTTTCCTCTTTTTAATATTAGTATAGATAGCGATTAGTTACTATAGTAAACGATTGATTTAATTTTAAAATAACTAATTTTTATAAGCATAACATACAATAAATATAACAACGTTTGACGTAACAACTGGTCCTCGGACCAGTTCTATAGTGGGCCGAATGTCCACTAACCCACCACCGAAACCTGCAACACGCTGCAATTTTCGCTACAACGTCTGTCGCAGTAGTAAACTGTCGCTATAACGTACATCGCGATAATGAACTTTCGCAACAACGTCTGTCACAGTAGTAAACTTTCGTTGTAACGTACATCGCAATATTGAACTTCGCGTTATTTTTTTTATAACCCACCGGTATATATGTACTGGTAGAATTTATAGTCGTTATGGACCCAAAAGGGGGTTACTCGCTCGCTATCAATCATGGAACCATTTCGGGGGTTCAAAAGTTTTGTACAGGCTATAATAAAAAAACAACTTTTATGTTATCATTTTCACTCTTTCGAGTTGAAACATTAGTAGCGCTTCGATTATTCATTGACATTCTGCAGTGAATGAAACATGTGATTAGTTCATTGACCGAAAGCATTCCGCTTGATAGTTATTAATAAAGGACTCCAATTTCTTCTTTATACTCAAAACGGGCTTAGGGCCGTCGGAAATACTTTATTATTGTGCTGTTTTAGCTGTTTAACGTTTAATTAATAAGGTCTATGTACTAATAGGTAATGAACTTGGCAACAGGTCCACGTTGACTGCGGTGCGTTCATGCGTGTGATTGGTCGAATTTTCCCGGCGCGGCGGCTCGAGTTAGTGATTAGAACGTTAAACATTGAATTAAAAATTATAGTAGAAATTAGTAGTCAGCGTATTCCGTGAAATTTAAAGGAATAACCACAAGTTCTCATTTTGACTTCGGCAAACGAGTTAAAAATGTTGACATTGTCGTATTTTTTTTTGTCATCGAAACTGTACCTAAATTAGATGACACTGGTCATGAACGAGTGGCTGGAAAGGAGCCACGGCAACCTCCAGGTGTCACGGATGATTGCCGGGCACAGGTGCTTCGGTAAATATCTGCGGCGAATACCCTGGGAGACTACGGCCATGATACGGCTAACAACATATTGATTGAGCGTGAGCGCATCGGTGCCAGGTCCTCTTACCAAGTCGGGACTTCTTGGGACGTGAACATTCCCTCGTTGGAGGGCATAGCGTGAGCCATGGTCCCCGGCGGAAGGAAATAGGACGCTCTTCGGTGAGCAGATCATGCTCGTGAATACGGTGGCGCTGAGAGAGCGAGAGACAACTCTCCCACCCGAGTTCCGCAGTCTGCGGTAAGGACGCCGAAGATTTGTCTTTGCCCAAAACTATCCGCCTCCATGACCTGGGGTCTGAGGACTGCGAGAGTGCTGTTCGATATCCTCACAGATGCATACTCAGACCGACCGAGTGTCGTGAGAACTTACGCATGCCCCACGCCCTAGGAAGAGGGATAACACCCGAACCAATCCCCAGAGACCGCGGGATAGTATCCGTGCCAAAATTTTTTTTTTTTAGCAGTGCTTCATATAGGCGAGGCCGCAGTAGTAGTTAGGCGAGGCCGCAGTAGTAGTAGGCGAGGCCGCAGTGGCAGTCGTAGGTCTGTTGGGAGTCCTGGGGTATCCTTCCGAGGGCTTACCGGAGCTCCCTGTTAGGTGGGATACGTGTGGTTAGTCGTTAGAAGTCATGTTGGATAGAATCCATGTAGGACTTTCCTCACGTTAAAAAAAAACGTTGAGTTGTGGAAACCAGCCCGAGTTAAATAAGAACTTAGTCCTCTTCCATAACCGCACCACTTTTGTTTCTAAAAAGTTACAAAAGTATCAAATTTCTTTGTTGCAAAAGTTATGCACTACGGCTGTGTGCGACCGACATCTGATAGGGGTCGTCCATTAATCACGTGAGGTTTTTTGGGCATTTTTTGGACCCTCCCTCCCCCTTGGTGATGCTTGGTGAGGTTTCAGACTACATCCCCCCTGGGCCGAATCACGTGTATTTTTAGTAACTGCAAAGATTTTTTATAGAAATCCCTACTGTATAATCTATACATACTTCTATAGGAATACTGGCTGATCCCCGCAACTTCGTTTGCATGACTTATAGAAAGAAAGAAAGAAAGAAAAAATATTTATTGTGAACCACAACGCACATACATATTACGACATTGTAGGTATAAAGTACTTAACATTAATTAATAATATCTGCCACGTAGTGTGATCTGCTCAGATAGAGGGAGATATGGTATTGATATTTTAATATATTTCTAGTCGCATTTACCCCCGTCGTGTTGGTATATAATATTCATTATATTGGAACTAATTAAGAAGGTGTCAGTTTGTCAAGCTTAAAATCTTACGTTTATTTGATCGCAGTTGGCTAAATAGATGCGAAGTTATGGACAAAAGTAGAATAATCTCAGGGTCGGCAGCGCGAGAGTGGCGCCTCTGGTGTTGCGAGCGTTCATAGGCTGCGGTGACCACCAGTCGTTCTGGTGGACCGTATGCTTGTCTGCCACCTTAGTGTTGTAAAAAAAAACAAGTTTGAATTTCCATGCGATCATTATGCTTTTGGTCACGACTATCGATATCCACGTGGACAAAGCGGCATTTTTTTGGTCACGAGGGAATGTAGTGATGCACCGTCATACCAGCTGCGGGGGCAGCCGGGAAGGTTTGTGGGGCTTCCGGTCCCGGAAAGGGACCGCCCTATCCACTAAACCCCGCGGTGTTCCTCCTATTCCTATAGCCGGGCCGAAGGATATCCAAAGTTATTGACGGCCCGGGGCTCCCAGCGCTTCCGGGGCTCTCTCCGTGAGAGCAAGATGGGTGGCTCCCCGGGAGTTCCCTGAGGAGCTGACAAAAACCCAAGCCCACATCGCATCGCTCTCGATCGCCTGACTGGAAGCAGAGAGGGTAAAGAGCGGTCCAGCGGGTCGGCGCTGAAGTCATCTCCGGAACACGGAGAGGGGCCTTCCCCCAAATGATCATCGGTGGATGGGGTCCCACGACCTTCGCCCACCAGTGGACAGAGCTGCGTGCTAGTCTAGTAAAATATAAATTTTAATAAGGCTATAGATATAGAGAGTCGAAAATCTGTGTATCGAATATATTTAATAACTGTTCCAAGATTTTTTTACTGGATATTCTATGTAACTTCCATTACGTCCGATACTGAAGCTAAATTTGTTTATTTTTTGTATGTGTTTCTGTATCACGCCAAAACTATACTACCATTCTAAATAATACTGACATAATTTGAGATTATTATTGATCGAATTGATGCCAATATTCTGCGCGGTTCCTTTGGGAGAAACGATGAAAGACAAAATGCTTTTTATGTTGTACTAGCTGACCCGCGCAACTTCGTTTGCGTGATAATTTATCACAAACTTCACATAAACCATCTACTAAATAGTCCGAACAAAGCCTATACATTTGGTTTGGTTAGGTGAGCCCGTTCTTGAGTTATAAAATTACAACGAAAAGTGGCATTGAGTTTTAGGGTTTCGTAGCCCAATGGCAAAAACGAAACTCTTATAGATTCCTCATGTCTGTCTGTCTGTCTGTCTGTCCGTCCGTGTGTCACAGCTACTTTTCTCCGAAACTATAAGGTCTATGCTATTGAAACTTGGTAGCTAGATGTATTCTGTGAACCGCATTAAGATTCTTATATAAAACTAGAAAAAAGCAGTAAATTTTGGGGGTCCCCATACTCAGAACTGAAACTATAATTTTTTTTTCATCAAACCCATACGTGTATATATATCTATAGATAGGTCTTCAAAAATGCTATGGAGGTTTTTAACATCATTTTTTTCTAAAGTAAATAGTTTGCGCAAGGGACACTTCCAAAGTGGAAAAATGTGTGTCCTCCCCTTCTAACTTCTAAACTAAGAGAATGATAAATCTAAAAAAAATATATGATGTACATTGCCATAAAAACTACCAACGAAAATTAGTTTGAACGAGACAGAGCTGGTAGTTTTTTTAATACGTCATAAACTGTAATTTCCGGTTAGTGAAATCACTACCACTGCAAACGTGTTAAAACATCAGTCAAAGTTACAACGAACTATAAGAACTTTTATATTATGTTACTTGCTGCTACGAAACCCTTCATGGGCGAGTCCAACTCGCACTTGGTCGGTTTATTATATATATAGATGATCAACGCATAGGTATTCCGATTTCAATTAATTTCTGATGTAAGAAAGGAATTAAGCGCTTGAATGAATTATTCCATACACGTTTTAATACTGTTGGATTTGTTGTTCAGAAATTAGAGAGATCGCAAATTCCGAGTTGTAAAGCTGTTAGTCAAAATAAATACACGTGATATCACACTACACACCCCACCCCCCTGGTGATGTTTCGTGATTTTTATCAGACCCCCCCCCCCCTTTTGAGCCTCACGTGATTAATGGACGACCCCATTCTTACGATCGTATGAAATTTAAACAAGAAAGCCGTGAGATAGTTCTTACCAGACTGCCCCTGTCTGTAACGCGTTTATTGTGAAAGTTCAATCCGATTGACGTTGTCATTTTTGTTTTATTTCAAACTATGAACAGATGATCTACGTGACCTAGTGACGTAGTCTAATGCAACAGAGTCACAACCTACAGACAAAGTCTCGACATAAGCCCCTCTGCACTCTATTTTATAGAGAGGGGCTAAAACGGAATATGCAGGCTTAAAAAAAGTGTGTTCATTGAGTACACAAATAATTGTAAAGACAATCTTACTTTTAAAACAGAATTTTCTATTGTAGCATTTTTTTCTAATTTATACGTTCCTGCTACAGATAATCCACCACTGCTGCAACTGAAAGGAACAAATAGCATAATGGGTTATCGACTCAATTTACCATGAAGAGTACCTAAACATTGCTGCTTGGTGAATATAGTACCTCGTTCATCGAAATAATAATATTAGCTGTTATGGCTAATACTTTACGGTTCTTTAAGAAACATTACATTTCTATTTTTATCTATGTTTAAACAAATAAAAGTGTACTTACCTAATATTTGAAGCTTCGTAATTCATCAGAACTAAATAAAAAGGCTTTTCGTTCAACACAACGAAATCGCGCGTAATTTCAAATCTATTTGCGCGGTATGTTAACGGCGATAAATTCAAGTAGATATTATAATTTTCATTGCTGTATTCATCTGAAATGTAATACAATATTTTTTAAATCTCTCCTTATTCAGCTTAGGGTGATTTAGGGGGTTTTCGGCCACTTAAGCAAACTTTTGACTTCAAGACACACGCCCTCCATAGGACCTGGAAGCGAGAGCCTTATGCGTCACTGTTCAGATGGCGCAAGGAGTCGCTGGAGCGGAGCCAAAGGTCTGTGTCGGGAAATCGAGGCCCAGCGGTCCCAGCTCTACCAGGACACCACGGAGACATGGAAGGTGCGACTTGAGCAACCAAAGGGGGGATTCGCCAAAATCGCGGCCGTCAGACCGGTCATGGACGAGTGGCTGGAGAAAAGACACGGTGCTCTCTCCGACAGGTTGTCACAGATACTTACCTGGCACTGTAGCTTCGGTAGGTATCCGTGGCGAAGACACCGGAAAACCACGGTCGAGTGTCAGCCTTGCGAGGACCGCAGCGATGACACAGCGCTCCACACGCTGGCGGAGTGCACGACGTCGGTGTAACAACGCCAGATCCTCGTTGTTGGTCTGGACGTGGACACTCTCTCGCTCGAGACCATGGTGCGAGCCATGATCTCCAGCGGGAGTAAGTGGGACTGCGCTGCCTCTTTCTGCGAGCAGGTCATGCTCGTGAAAGAGGCGGCGGGGCGGGAACGGGATAGAACTCTCCCACCCGAGTTCCGCAGTCGGCGGTTTTGGGCGCCGCCGACGTGTCTTCGCCGAAGACTATCGGCCTTCAAGACCGAGGGCCTGAGGACGGTGAGAGGTCTGCTCACCGTCCTATTACAGAAGCAGGCCCATGGCGGCAGCTTGACGTGAGAGATTCACGCACGCCCCCCCAAAGAAGCGGGATCACACCCGAAACCCCCCAAAGACGCGGGATAGCATAAATAAAATAAATATAAAATAAAATAAAATTTATTCCCTTTGAAATTTTTAAAAAAATATTTAGGTTTGTCAAAATTTTTGTGACTCTACCGGGGGTTCGGAAATGCTACAGACTGAGAAGAACACCCCAAGAAACTCAGTCCGGTCCCTCTTATTCATCTTAGTATCTAATACAGTTTTTTTTTTAAATGTAGAAAGGAGCAATTCGTGTCACTGCCAGGCAGTCTTGTCTTCTAGAAAGTCTTTAATGCTATAATAAGCTTTCTGGCACAATTTAAGCTTTACTAGTTTTTTAAATTTATTAACTGACAAACCTGTTATGGCTGTCGGCAATGTATTGTACATTCGAATACAATTACCCGCAAAAGAATTGCTTATTTTATTAAGCCTAAATCTAGGTACAGCCAATTTATTCTTATTTCTTAAGTTTAGGTTATGGATATCACTATTTTTAATAAATTTACTGTTATTTTTATGAGTATATAATAAGTTTTCATATATGTACTGTGAATACACAGTAAGGATGTTGATATCCTTAAACTTTTCTCTTAATGACTCCCGAAACCCCATACCATAGATAGCCCGGACAGCCCTTTTCTGCAACACAAAGATACATTCGATGTCGGCAGCGTTACCCCATAATAGTATGCCATAGGTCATGACACTGTGGAAGTAGCTAAAGTAGACAAGACGCGCTGTTCTAATGTCTGTCAGTTGTCGGATCTTTTTAACGGCATAGGCTGCAGAGCTCAGTCTGCCCGAGACTTTCTCGATATGAGGCCCCCACTGCAAGTTGGAGTCTAACTTTATGCCCAGAAAGACAGTTTCATCGACCAATTCTACTTGATCATCCCTAATCCTAATACTGGTGTTAACGAGCCTAACATTTGGCAAGGTGAATCTTATACATTTTGTTTTAGTTTCGTTTAACAATAAATTATTAGCGTTAAACCAGTGGACTACCCTAGAGAGGGCATTGTTTACTTCGTCAAGATCGCGTTGTCCACGTTCAACTTTAAATATTAAAGATGTGTCATCAGCAAACAAAACTACCTCGTGATCGTCTCTTATAAGGTGAGGGAGATCATTTATGTACACTAAAAATAGAAAAGGTCCCAGAATTGAACCCTGAGGCACCCCCATTGTTACAGCAGAACCATTTGACTGTTTACCATTTATAACTACTCTCTGTACTCTATCTCTAAGGTAAGAACTAATTAAATCCAAGGCCGTCCCCCGGATTCCATAATGATCAAGTTTTTGAATTAAAGTCTGATGCTGGACACAATCGAAGGCCTTAGATAAGTCGCAGAATACACCATAAGCATCATACGACTCCTCCCAGGCCTCATATATACACTCTAACAATTTGATGCCAGCATCCGTGGTAGACCGACCTCGCGTGAAACCGAATTGTTTAGTATGGAATAGTTTATTTGTATTAAAATGATTTTGCATTTGATTAAGCATTACCTTTTCAAAGATTTTACTAAACGTGGGTAGTACAGAAATAGGACGAAAATTGGACGGATCTGAGGTGCTACCCGATTTAAACAGAGGAGTTATTTTACTAAACTTCATTAAGTCAGGAAACACACCACTATCAACACAATTATTAAATATTATTGATAATTCAGGGGCAACCATTTCAATTAACGAATTAACTAAATGTACAGAAATTCCCCAGAGGTCAGCAGTTTTCTTAATATTTAAAGATTTAAAAGTTTTTATGACAGTGTGTATACTAATTTTACTGAATTTAAATATTTCATTACAGCAAGGAACATTTGCTTTTAACAAGGATTCTGCTATTGGGGTAGAAGAACCTAGGGCTCTGGTCAAATCAACTGGAATTCGAGAAAAAAATTGTTCAAATTCGTTAGCGACTTCGGCATCTGTTGTAATTATGTTACCATTTACTTTAAGTTTAAAATTATTATCATTCGATTTTGCTTGGCCTCTTTCTGCGTTAATTATTTTCCAAGTAGATTTAACTTTGTCTACACTATTGAGAATTTTATTACTTATATACTTTCTTTTGGCTGCTAAGCAGTCTGCTTTAAACTTTTTTGAATAAGTTTTAACATAATTTAGAAATTCATCTGTTCTATTAAGCTGTCTTTCTGAGTATAGTTCATACAGTTTTTGTCTACTTTTATGTATATCCTCAGTGGCCCATTCACTGAAGGCTGGCCTATCACCGATTGTGACTTCCTTAGACTTGAATACGGAGTTGAACTCATTGTAAAAGGAATCAAAAAATAACTTATACATTACATTTGGATCTAAGCCAGTGTCTAAAAATGGAAGTTTATTGCAAAGTCCAACTCGCATACGTTCCAAGCGGTCACTAGTTACTGGTCTACATAATATTTTACGTCTTTTAACTTTTTCTCTTGTGATCTTGAAAGATGCTATTTGCCCAGTATGATCTGATTTTATCTTATTTATAATACTCTTACTTTCTGGCAACATATCACTGTATATATTGTCCAGACAAGTAGCTGTTGTATCACAATATCTAGTAGGCTCTAAAAATAAGTTAGTGAGATTGTGTGATTTAAATAAATTTAAGATATCATTGGTCTGACGCGTATTTATAAGTATATTAACATTAAAATCACCGCACACTATTAGGTGTTTATTAGTTTTTCCAAGTTTAAATAGCACTTTATCCATTACTTCCTCAAACTCACAAAAGGGTGAGACTCCAGGTTTATATACGCATACTACTATGAATTGCTCCAATTCTACGCACGATATTTCAACTGTACACTCTACAGAGAGGGACACAACATCTTTCCGTTCCTTATATTTTAATTTCTTATTTAATAAAATCATCGAACCCCCCCGTGTTGTGTTGACCCTGCAGAACGCACTACCAACCCGGTGACTACTGAAACTGAACATGAGCTCATACTCCTTACGCATATGTTCTGTAAGACAAACAATTTCAATATTATCTGAGCTCATGAACAGCTCCAATTCAAACTCTTTGACCTGTGTTAATGTTGCAATATTATAATGCACCAGGCTGATGTAATTTACATTTTTTAATTTAGTTTTGTTCGGAGGACAGTTTCCGATAAAATTACGGTTTGCAATTAAATTTAACTCTATTAATTTACAATTTTGGCTAGAGGGTAATTCCTCTGTTGTCCCAGCAGTTAATTTAAATTACTTGGAACAGATTCCAAAGTCCTAAAACTACTCTGCTCAAATAAAGCAGTTTTGTCAGCCAAGTTTTTGGCTACAGAATATAAATAATTAAATAGCAAACTTGCTACTTGTCTTTTATAATATTTGGGTAGACAATACCTACCCTTGTGATTATTATAGACTATAAACTTGCTATGTGACAAATTTGTGTTAAATACAGAATTAAAGTCAATTATATTAAATTTATTATTATACTGACTTATTAAATTTAAACGTAAATTCATCTTATATCTAAATGAATTTTCCGAATCTGGCACACCTTTTATAAATGGAAGTGTGAACATTACAACTTGTATGACATTTAAGTTTAAGATGTAATTCATGTATAGGGACAAATCATCATTGCTAATTTTCCCCCTGTTTGCACAGAAAATTATTATTTTACTGTTAGCTTCAAATTTATATTCTAATATCTTTTGCATAATACCACTTAATGAAGCACCCGGATAGCAATTATTAATAACCGAGTAATAACTTGAATTTGAGTTTTGTTTTAAAAATGAACTTAGATTGGTACCAATATCATCACTAAATACAATTAATTTAGTACAACTATTACTATTATTTACACTGTCACACAATATATCCACTGATGTACTGGGCGAGCATGTGATAATGGGAGCTAGGGGCTCAGCGGTAACCGGTTCGCCCTGGGCCTCCACCGGCTCAATTGCTTTAGGGCAGTTAATATTGCATAAGTGGTCATTTAGGAAACAATTAAGGCGCTCAGTGTTATCATTTGATGTTTTGAGTACCTTGTCTATTGTTAAAGAACATTTAGTAAAGTCCTTAAGGGACCATTCATATTTTTTATTTTTTTTTTTGCACCCGAACCACCCCCTAGGTGAGGCCGCAGTGGTAGTTGTAGGTCTGTTGGGAGTCCTGGGGACATCCTTCCGAGAGTAGTTCCCACTGAGATATTTCAGTGACTAAAGCTTCGATAATCGAAGCGAGTTTACAAGCTGCTGGTTGGCGAGTTTAAAAGCTTGCGAGTGTTTTGTAATGCAATAGTCAAAAGCGAATTGTAAAAACTGACTAAGTTCGAGTCGAACACGCGTTCGGAAGGTTCCGTACCAAAAAATGGCTTAAAATCACGTGTTGTATGAGAGCCCCCTATAACCCCTTTATTTCTGATTTCAGTAAGATTTATTGTTATAGCGGCAACAGAAATACATCATCTATAAAAAAAACAGTTTTCTAGCTATCACGGTTACTGAGATACAGCCTCGTGACGGACAGAAAGACAGACAAACCGTCCTGTTTATTACCCTTTGGGCTTGAACCCTAAAAACGCTCGATGACACGGAACTGTCTCGGTCTCGTAGTGGGTCTGGACGTATACACTCTCTTGCTCGAGACCATGGTGCGAGCCATGATTTCCAGCGGGAGTAAGTGGGACTGCGCCACCTCTTTCTGCGAGCAGGTAATGCTCGTGAAGGAGACAGCGGGGCGGGAACGGGACAGAACTCTCCCACCCGGGTTCCGCAGTCGGCGGCTTGGGCGCCGCCGACGGTGACGTGTCTTCGCCGAGGACTGTCGGCTTCCATGACCGGAGGCCTGAGGACGGTGAGAGGGTCGCTCACCGTCCTTACAGAAGCAGGCCCATGAAGGCAGCGTGACGCGAGGAATTCACGCACGCCCCCCCCCCCCCCCCTCAGAAGCGAGATCACACCCGTAACCCCCCCAAAGACGCGGGATAGCACCCGAACCACCACCTAGGCGAGGCCGCGGTGGCGGCCGTGGGTCTGTTGAGAGTCTTGGGACAACCTTCCGAGGGCTTCCCCGGGACTCCCAACCATAAACTGTTGGGAGTAACGCGCGGTTTTTAGTCGGTAAGAGTCCGGCATAACATCCATAAGGATTTTTACGTTAAAAAAAGCAAACCGTATCAGAATCGTCTTTCGGTACCGTTGAAAACTGCAGCTACGAGTTACACATGACTGTTTGACACGATGTGCCGGAAAAAAATTACAAATGTGGACGCAGCATTTACATTATTGAGTAATAATACATATTATGTAAAACTTACTTTCATTGCTGCATATTACGCGAATATTTAATATCAAATGCATATCAAATGCTAGATTTCCTCTCTTTATTATACATTGCCATATTCCACTCATATGTTCCCTTGCTTTCTTTCTCATATGTTCCCTTGCTTTAGTCACCTAAAAATAGGGTAAGGAATAGATGATATAACAACAAAATCTCTAATATTTACAACATATAACAACGGAACCTATGATTTTATTTAATACTTGCGGACGTCACGCGGTTTCACCCGCGTAGTTCCCGTTCCCGTGGGCATACGGGAATAAAATAGCTAGCTAGCCTATGTTCACCGCAAAGAGTATAGCTTTCCAACAGAGAAAGAATTTTTCAAATCGGCCCAGTAGTTCCGGAGCCTATTCGTTACAAACAAACAAACAAACAAAAAAACAGAATAGATCTTTCCTCTTTTTAATATTAGTATAGATAGCGATGAGTTAATATAGTAAACGATTGATATAATTTTAAAATAACTAATTTTTATAAGCATAACATACAATAAATATAACAACGTTTGACATAACAACTAACACTACTAACATTTGAATTATTGTAAACTGTTGTTAAGTATTAAAGTTTTGCTTGCAAATGACCAACTTTTGTAATTTTTCAATCTCCCGGGTTTGAACAAATATTTTTGTCATCCGCAAAGTTAATTTATTGTCTAGATTTAGATCGTACAGCTTACTTATAAAGGGTTATTTAAATAATTATGGATCACACATATGTCTCCATTGAGAATTGAACCCACGAACTTGTGATCTGCAATCGCACATTTCGACTTCTAGACCAACAAGGCAGTCAAATATACATACATAGTCACGCCTTTTTCCCCGACGGGGTAGGCAGAGGCACATTTCACCTTACAGTTTTATGTCCCAAGTAATAGGTGGTGGCATTAATGGCAGTCAAATATAACAAAATAACTACCTAAATAACTAAGATGCACATTACTAACCTTACTACAGCATTGGTAAACAATTTCAATTGCTCGACTGCCTCCTTCATGTAATCCGCCATGCTCACAATCCCCGCCGCGTGAGTTTGTGAGGACTGCACTAGGGCACGTCTTGCAGCCTCCTGCGACATTGGTGGCTCGCGCCTCCGGCGTCGGCGACGCGGAGATTGGTGTACAGATGCTGGTGCAGGACGCAGGATAGGAGAGGGAGTTCTTTGGGGGGTGCTAACTGCTATATTTTGGATAGGAGAGGGATTCGTTTGGGGGGCGCCACCTGGAATAGGTTGAAAATCTAGGACCTCGATATTGAACTCTGTGGATGTCAGATTACGGATAATATCTGTGTTTTGCAACACAGACACTGATGCTGGGGAATCCTGCACATTCACATCCATTGAACCAATCTCTGGCGGCTGTAATGATAAAAGAAGAGTTATTCATATGAGAGTGCTCAATACAACAAATAGCCATGAAGCCGCATTCATTATTTACTTACCAGTTCCACCCGAATGCCAGGCAAACCTTGACCGAAATCGTCCCCGAGTATTTGTAGAAACTTTGTTTCAATTTCAGTTAATGGTTTTTCAGTTGATGGTCCTCCGCCAGTCCGGGTGTGAGAAGCCCGCACCATGGCCATTCTCTTTTTTAACTTGGCCTTAAAGTCTACCCAGTACTGAAATATAATAATAACGTGGTTCATGTATTGTAATAAAATAAAGTTAAGAAATATAGAAGTATACCTAATTTTAATAAATAGTTACTTTAGACCAGCCTGTCCAATCTTTATGGCAGCCACCTCCTTCAGAGTTCAAAACTTCTGCCACCTCTCTCCACTTTCGTTTTGCGAATTCTTTGGCTTGTAGAGAGCGGTTGTGGGCAGAAGCGACGTCTCTATTCGCGTTCAAAAATTCCCATAATATCTCAAGTTGCCGGCACGAAACTCGGTTAGATCTTCGGCTGCAAAATAAATAAAGTCATCATTTCATTAATAAGTACTACAAATGCTAACTTCGTAATAGCAGTAAATAAATATTGTATTTTAAAACGAATTCATATACTGAGTACTATCATACTTACCTTGATTCCATGTTGAACATCGAAATCTCACAACAAGACTAAAGAAATATATTATTAGAATAAGCTAACTAACCCGGCTTATCAGTTTTATTATATCCACTTAACATTTTTGTTTCAAATATCGTTCGTACTTTGGCACCAACCACTTGACAACCAAAACAATGTTCCGAATCACATCATGGGCGTTATACCTATAGCCAGCACCCGTAGTTAGTCCATTTTTAATTTTTGTTATGTTTTTAGCGAACATATAGTAAAGATTTATGTTTATTTACTATTTTTAGTATAATTAAAAAATAAATGTATTATAATCAATACTTATTATGTCGTCAAATAAATGATTTTACTTTCAAACCAATTCTCAATGAGCGATTCGGACCGCGAGGGTTAGAAAAGGACATCGCTATTTAAACTAAATAGCGTTGTCTCGTTTCAATTATCAGTAGGGAATGGACAGAATATACAAATCATTCGCTCTTTCCCCGCACTATAGCAGGAATGGTACAATTTTGTTTATATAAGGTCATGGTACGAATAAATGTATTGTTATTGTAAGCTTGAAATAAGATTTCCTTGAAATAAGATTGTTTTATAAAAGGTGGTGGTAGGCCTCCTGGTCCTCGGACCAGTTCTATAGTGGGCCGAATGTCCACTAACCCACCACCGAAGCCTGCAACACGCTGCAATTTTCGCTACAACGTCTGTCGCAGTAGTAAACTGTCGCTGTAACGTACATCGCGATAATGAACTTTCGCAACAACGTCTGTCACAGTAGTAAACTTTCGCTGTAACGTACATCGCAATATTGAACTTCGCGTTTTTTTTTTATAACCCACCGGTATATACTGTTAGAATTTATAGTCGTTCTGGACCCAAAAGAGGGTTACTCGCTCGCTATCAATCATGGAACCATTTCGGGGGTTCAAAAGTTTTGTACAGGCTATAATAAAAAAAAAACTTTTATGTTATCATTTTCACTCGTTCGAGTTGAAACATTAGTAGCGCTTCGGCTTCGATTATTCATTGACATTCTGCAGCGAATGAAACATGTGATTAGTTCATTGACCGAAAGCATTCCGCTTAATAGTTATTAATAAAGGACTCCAATTTCTTCTTTATACTCAACACGGGCTTAGGGCCGTCGGAAATACTTTATTATTGTGCTGTTTTAGCTGTTTAACGTTTAATTAATAAGGTCTATGTACTAATAGGTAATGAACTTGGCAACAGGTCCACGTTGACTGCGGTGCGTTCATGCGTGTGATTGGTCGAATTTTGCCGGCGCGGCGTCTCGAGTTAGTGATTGGAACGTTAAACATTGAATTAAAAATTATAGTAGAAATTAGCAGTAAGCGTATTCTGTGAAATTTAAAGGAATAACCACAAGTTCTCATTTTGACTTCGGCAAACAATTTAAAAATTTGGACATTGTCGTATTTTTTTTGTCATCGAAACTGTACCTAAATTATTAGTAGGTAGTTTATATATTATTAGTAGGTATCCGTGGCGAAGACACCGGGAAACCACGGTCGAGTGTCAGCCTTGCGAGGACCGCAGCGATGACACAGCGCTCCACACGCTGGCGGAGTGCACGACGTGGGTGTAACAACGCCAGGTCCTCGTGGTTGGTCTGGACGTGGACACTCTCTCGCGACCATGGTGCGAGCCATGATCTCCAGCGGGAGTAAGTGGGACTGCGCTGCCTCTTTCTGCGAGCAGGTCATGCTCGTGAAAGAGGCGGCGGGGCGGGAACGTGATAGAACTCTCCCACCCGAGTTCCGCAGTCGGCGGTTTTGGGCGCCGCCGACGTGTCTTCGCCGAAGACTATCGGCCTTCATGACCGAGGGCCTGAGGACGGTGAGAGGGCTGCTCACCGTCCTATTACAGAAGCAGGCCCATGACGGCAGCGTGACGTGAGAGATTCACGCACGCCCCCCCAAAGAAGCGGGATCACACCCGAAACCTCCCAAAGACGCGGGATAGCACCCGAACCACCCCCTAGGTGAGGCCGCAGTGGTAGTTGTAGGTCTGTTGGGAGTCCTGGGGACATCCTTCCGAGAGTAAAAAATAAATACTTGCGCGGCCATCTCAGTCGGCGAAAAAGTGACTTAGCGGTTGCACGTACTGCGGCCCGATGCTAAATGCTAACCACGTCCGCACGTAATTGTGGATTTATCTTGCCATTTATAATTAGTTACTTTTGCAAAACTTGGTAATCTGCCTGGTCAGTGGTAATAGTAATATTATTAGTCTACTGTTTAATCCAAATTGGAATTTGATCCCCGGATTGGGTAAGTGTCTAACATATTTTGTAACATTGCTAGGAAATGCTCACTATTGTAGTACCTACCTGTATATAATGTAAACAAATGTACATTTTGCTATGCTAGTTTTGCATCCCATAGTGAATATCTAATTGTGAATCGATCCTGATTTAAAAAGTCATTCACCATCATTTTATTTTGCAATACTTAATGACTATCCATGACCCGCTCTGATTGCTACACTGCACTGCACCTTCCGCATGGCAAACTTCCCAAGCGCTTAACGCGGGACATCGTCACCAACACCATCACCATCTGACTTCATCGGTGTCGCTTATCGCGGCTATAATTGGGACATAGCTTGACTGGTTCCATTGTTTTAGGGTCCAAGATTTGGGTTTGGAACCGGCACTACCTTCTTACTGACCGCGGTCCAGTCCCCGGCTCCACCTCACCAGCCCCAGCGACGACCTTTCACGCAGCCGACCAGCGGAGCTGCTATCGTCGCAACGCGCACGGGAAGTACCGCTACCGGAGCAAATTTGACGGGCCTTTACCACCCACGACCTTAGTTCGTCCTTGTTTTTATCTATACTTATAATAAAACGGTAAAGTGAAGGCTAGATGACATTCATATATAATTCTTCAGGTAGGCAAACGCTAGCTCGAATTTTAATCGATAAGTGCCATCTCTTGATCATTTTTTGTACTGAAATCTTAAAATTATTTTTTTATATTCATGATTAATTATGTATTTATTTACACAAGCATGTGCACAAAAAATAATAATAATTTATACGATTGCTTGGATGTATAATAAACTATAAAAATTCATCAATTACTATGTCTTATCTATCCATCTATCTTTAAATATTAATAAAATGATAGAAAATACAAAACTGTACATTAAATATTTAAAAAAGAAAGCTTGCTGGATGTTCCACAGAAGATACCGTAGCCAAAAATGCAATCAGTAAAATTTTTGTCTGTCTGTCTGTCTGTCTGTATGTTCCTTATAGAAACAAAAACTACTCGACAGATTTTAACGAAAATTGATACAAATTATTCTTTATACTCCTGGACAGGTTATAGTGTACTTTTCATCACGCTAAATCAATAGGAGCAGAGTAGTGAAGGTAAATTTTGGGAAAACGGGAGAAATTACTCCATTTTTTAAGCTTCCGTCGCGTGTGCAGCCTTAATGGTTAAAGTTACATAGAAATCATGTATGACGGAAATACATATTCGTATTCTACATAAAATTGTCTAAAAAATATCCTATGTCTATCTTTTATGGTTGACTCACAATATAACGTGTAACTCCTGATAGCTTAGCAGTTCGGAGCATTCTGATTATATTTGTTTACGCTTACGTTTATAATACTCTCACTCATCGCTAATTTAAAAAAAAAATAACATTATTACCTATTCAATAAAAAAAGAATCATAGAAATCGGTATAGAAACACCAAACTTATATAAGCCATCGATCGCACCGTCGCACGTGAATACTGAATCATGCTATAAGGATTATTTTTGAGATTATTATTACATCTTATTACATACAGTGCGAGGACCAACATCATTTTGTAGATTTGAGAAAAGTAGACGATGTTGTTATTGACATTCCGATTATTCTGCTCCGAAATTTAAGACCACCACAACTTTGCAATGGAACTCGGCTTAAAGTAACCCAGTTGCAACAAAATCTAATCGATGCTCAAATTTTAACAGGTTGCGGTGCAGGAGAAACCATCTTTATTCCCAGAAATCCCATAATACCAAATAATTTTCCATTCCAATTTAAAAGAACGCAATTCCCAGTATCGGTGTTATGCAATGACAATAAATAAGGCTCAAGGGCAGACTTTTCGTGTTGCTGGAGTAGATCTCGGTGTCAGTTGTTTTTTACATGGTCAGTTATATGTATCTCTTTCCCGGGTTAGCAGTTCTAGAAATCTTTATATTCACGTGCCGGACGGGTCAACTTTCAACGTAGTTTACCAGGAAGCTTTGCGCTGAAGTATTTTCATTATATATGTACTTAAGCCTCATGTGAAAGTGATCTAAACAATATTACCAACACATTAACATAATAACATACAAGGAGTTACACGCTGATGGTCTCGAGGCACAGCTATTAATAATAATATTCTGCGGTTCCTTATTGCGATATTTTTTAACAGTATTGTGGATTGACATAATGATTATATTTCCCTTCTAAAATACGAAAGTTAATCTGTCTCTCACATCAAAACCACTGAACCCTGAGGAAGGACATATGTTACTTTTTTACGAAAAACGACGAAAACGCAGACGAAGTCGCGGGCAAAAGCTAGTTTTAAATAAAATTAGCTAGCTACTCCATTCGTTTCATTTAACTGAGTACCTACGCTACAAATATAATGCAAGTTGATAAGGTCGATAATTGCTTGCATCTATTTTTTAGAATAGCAATCGCATCTAGATTACAAAAATTGGGTCCAAGCTAATTTCGACCTTATGAGCATGCATAATATTTATTTATTTTTTGCATATTCGTGATAAGTGATATCGAAAAACGCCTAAAAGCACATTTTAGATAAATGTTATTAAGGTCGAGAATTGCTTCCACCTACTTTTTTGAATGGCAATCGCATGTAGATTACAAAATATGGCTGTGAAAAGTTTTTGACCTAATCAGCTTGCTTATTCTCTTTTGTTTTATTGACATGCATATGTTTAAATCGGTCTTCATTTGTTTTGTCGATCTTCATTTATTTCGCCGATCGTCATTTATTTTGTCGACCTTCTTTGTTTTACCGATCTTCATTTATTTAGTTGATCTTCATTTGTTTCGTTGATCTTCATTTGTTTGATCGATCTTCACTTGTTTTGAAAATTTTATACATTTTAACTTTTAGATTTTCTTCGTATACCACAACCTATAAATGTATCTTTTTCCACTCGCATGTCCTAAAAGATCCATTTTTGTTAAAAAAGTACTTTAAGGTATTAAAGTGGACATGACATGTCCACAAAGATCCATGATGCATCTTTTTAATGGATTTTAGTAGTGCAGAATTATTCCCTACGACACTACTGTTACAGTATTTTAGTAGTGCTGTATCTCATAGTAGTGTCGATGGGAACGAAGTTGTAAGAACTTTAAGAAATTACCCGCGACACTACTAGCTGGTAGTGTAGAAGGGAAAGAAATTTCCCCACGACACTACCGGTAGTGTGGCTTGGTAGTGTGGTGGGTAAGAAGGGTAAAATTTTCTAAAACTTAGGGCACTATGCCAAAAATTTCTTAAACACGAAATAAAGCTTTTATGATAAAATAAATTGGGCCCTCAATCCAGATGCCTGCATTAAGTGGCATAGTCTGATTCTCAGAAAGTACTACCTCTGGGCTGATAATTTTTATTTAAGGAGTTAGTTAAGAATTTCTTAGAACTTTTAAGAAATTCCCAAATATGTAGAATACGATATGACAGAGTTATTGCGGTATATCTTGGGCCCTCAGTTCATTAATGTTTTTACTGAGGAATCATCACAATATGGGTTTGTCAAAAGAGATACTTAAATACGACTGTGATATATTTTACTTAACCGCGTCTATTAATTCGTTAAAAAGAAATAATGACAAAAAGTAAATGGTTAAAATTTTAATTTTAATTTAATTGGACTTGGCTTTTTTGAAAACAAAATTTGCATCAATCGGTTTAGAACTTAATCTTACTAATATTATAAATGCGAAAGTTTGTGAGTGTGGATGTTTGTTACTCTTTCACGCTCTAACCGCTAAACGGATCGGGCTAAAATTTAGTACTGAGATACATTATAGTCTGGAATAACACATAGGCTACTTTTTATCCCGGGAATAAGTTCCCGCGGGAACAAATTTTACGCGGGCAAAGCTGCGGGCATCAGCTAGTACAAAATAAATGCGAAATTTTTATTAATGATTTATTGGACAAGCACTCTATACTTTCTAAATTTAATTCATTAGCCCTTGGTATCAAAATTGTTGAAAAAGACTCACTTCGCCTCCTTGGGTCCCCAGTTTTTGAAGATGCCTACAATAATTACATAGAAGAAAAAATTCAAAATTTTTGTGCTATTTCAGATCGCCTACTTAATATTAATATTCATTCGGCTTTCACCATTCTCCGATTTAGTTTATTTGTACCTAAAATTAACTTCTGTTCTTAGATCTTCTCAGTTTTGGAAATATTCTTCTCTTTTGACTAAAATGGATGAAATTATTTTAAGTACTTTAAGTAAAATTTTAAATGTGGCCTTGGATGACCGAGCGGCACTGCAAGCGACTCTACCGATTCATTTGGGTGGCCTCGGCATTCGCAAAATTTCTGATATTAGTTTACCAGCATTCCTGTCCTCAGTCCACAGTACGGAGGATCTAACTAGGAAAATTCTTGCACCTACACTAGTTAGTTCCGAAATACTGTGTAAGATTGATGCAGTTAACGCTTGGAAAATTGCCTGTCCGAACTCCGACTTGCCAAGGAACCTTTTCTCACAACGTCAGTGGGACGGGCCGCTTTGCAGTCTTGTGAGAGTTAATTTATTAAACTCGTGTACAACTCCTGCTGAGCGTGCCCGTTTACTGGCAGTGGGTGCGTGGGAATCGGGTCTTTGGCTACATGCTCTTCCTTCATCTAACATAGGGACCATGTTAGACTATAGTACTTTCCGCATTGCTTCTTGCCTTCGTTTAGGTGCGCCATGTGTTTCTCCGCACCAGTGCCATTGTGGAGTAGTTGTCGATCGCCTTGGACATCATGGCTTGTCTTGCAGCAGAAGCGTTGGACGAATACCACGGCACGCGAGCATGAACGACATCATCCGCCGGGCTCTTGTCGCCGCCGGTCTGCCAGCTAGACTCGAACCAAACGGTTTGGCACGTGACGACGGCAAGAGACCGGACGGTATGTCGTTAATGCCGTGGAAGATGGGAAAGTGTTTAGTGTGGGACGCCACGTGCGTGGACACTCTTGCGCCTTGTCATCTTTCCGGTACCGTTGGTTGTGCTGGTGCTGCAGCCGCTTCTGCTGAGACCCTTAAACGGCAAAAATACTGTAATCTCTCGGGAGACTATGTATTTGAGCCGTTTGGGGTCGAGACCTTGGGGCCATGGGGTCCAAGCGCTCACATTTTCTATCGAGAATTAGGAAAGCGTTTGGTCGATGCTACACGTGACCAGAAGGCTGGCTTTTATTTGGGACAAAGATTAAGCATTGCCATTCAACGTGGCAATGCTGCCAGTCTTCTGGGGACGCTGCCACATGAGGACTGCGATGCGGAGCAATTTTATGACGCATTTTAGTTTCGTAGTTTTCCTTTGTTTATTTTTATTTTTATAATTAGTTTAGTTTAATTTATTCTGTAAATATTTAGTTTAATTTAATTACCTGTAATAAACCATTGGTAATTGAATTTTCCTAAAATGTCTGAACTGAGGGCCCAATATTTTCGGCAGTATTGACTAGGATAAGGCTTCTACACTACCGCACATCAGGGTAAGTACTTTAAAAAATTTTTAATTAAAATTTAACAAAGCGTTTATTCTTCTAAATGTCATACTTTAATAGAAATTTGACTTTGAATTTTTTGTAGGAGAATATTCTGTAGGGTGACTATAGTTTCCATTTAAGTATACAAAAGTATTCGATGTGTTCTTGTAGTATTTTGTAAAGCGCAGGTGGACACGTCCACGAATATAAATCAAAGTATCCAGTAAGTACCAGTTCAGAAGCTGGCCCGCTTAAGAAGAACTGCCAAGAAACTCGGCGGGCATTTCTTTTTATTCTCTATTTACAATAATAATTAAACTAAAAATCACAAACTATTCTTGCATGAATGCAGTAGAGCAAGCAGATCATTTCCAGGTTTCCTTGTCAAGCAAAATAATCGTCAATTGTATAGTAGCCCTTGCATTATTGTTTACTTTTTATACACTTTTGGAACTTAGTTAAGGGCATACTTTTTATTGCATTTAGAAGCCTGTTGTAAAAAAACGAATACAGTTAGAGTATACAGGTAGGAAGAATTACTGACTGAGTGACTCAGTCTACATTGATGACCAGCAAGGCTATTTTTATGTCTGATATTTATATTACTTAAATCGCTTAACTTAACGAAACTAGATATTTTTTATAAAAAATTTCAAAATATATTGTGATGCTACAGTGAGAATATTTATTAATATTTTTTTAGATTTATCATTCTCTTAGTTGAGAAGTTAAAGGGTCACACATTTTTCCACTTTGGAAGTGTCTCTTGCGCAAACTATTCACTTTAGAAAAAAAATGATGTTAGGAACCTCAATAGCATTTTTCAAGACCGCTCTCTAGATACCCCATACGTATAGGTTTGATGAAAAATAAATTTGGTCGCGTAACATTTTAGAATATATCTATTATATCTGTGGTAACATTGCCCCAGAGATACCCTGATACAGCGAACATGGATAAAGTACAATGTCAAAAAATCTTTGTGAGTTTATTATGTAGCTATTTCTATAATAAATAACTAATAAAGTAATTAATATTACTCTCTATGTAATCAATAATAAATAAATAAATATTCACGGACATTACACACAACGCTATCTGATCCCAAAGTTTTTTTTTTTTTTTTGTTGACGCGGGGAATGCGTTTAGGCACCGTCATCCCAGCTACGGGGGTAGCTGGGACGGTGTGTGGGACTCACCGGTCCCAGAAGAAGGGACCGTCCTACCCACTAAACCCCGCGGTGTTCCGACTCACCCTATAGCCGGGCCGAGGGATATGAAAATGTAGATTCAACGTCGACCCGGCTAGGGATGCCCCGTAAGGTTGGGGCTCTCCTCGGGGGGCCAGATGGTATGCCCCCCGGAGCTCCCTAAGGAGCTGAAGAAACGAGCCCGCATCGCACCACTCTCGAGCGCCCCTCTGAAAGCAGAGGGGCTAGAGAGCAGCCGAGCGGGCGGGCAATAAGGCACCTCCGGAACACGGGGAGGTGCCTTCCGCCAAGCGATCATCGGTGGGTGGGGTCCCCCGACCACCACCCACCGGGACAACACTAGTCGGGGGCGTGCACGAAAGCTGCCATGCGTCGCCCCCGAACCGGACGGCGAGGCGGGAGCGTTTGACCTGCACGCTCCCGCACCCGCAGCTCTTCTCTCTTGGCCGCCATCACCTCACAAGCAAATGAGGTGACGGCGGCCCAGCACTCTTGGCTGCCGGCCATGGCTCGCACCACAGCCGGCAGCGACAAATCTAAACCTATACGGCCCGTGAGGGCTACACGCGGCCCGTCCCACGCCGCGCACTCGGCGAGTGTGTGCTAGGAATAACCTGCTTGTGTTATGGGTATCAGACCACGGATATTTTTACTCTTATATTTTTTTAATGTACAATAATAATAATAATTAAAAATTGAACATATCTTACCTTAAATTAAAAATAATAGCAAAAAAAACTAATCATAATATATAATACATACATACATGCGTCGTAGAATTCCTCCGAATCATCGCCAACTGGAAACGTTCCCAGAAGGCTGGCAGCATTGCCACGTTGAATGGCAATCCTTTGTGCAAGGAAATAGCCAGCCTTTTTTAAATACATACATATTATACATCGAAACACCCAGACTCTTGAGACAAACATTTATGGGTCACACAAAGATTTGTCTCCGGTGGGAATCGAACCCACGACCTCCAGCGCCGCAGGCGGTATCACTACCGACTGCGCCACAGAGGCAGTCAATCAAAAAAATCAATTTGGTATTTTATTCATTACCTATTCAAAAGTATTCTGGTTTGTGCGCGAGTATGCTTCCGAGGGTAGGTTTGAAAAAAAAGTACCTACATATACATGAGATTGCGTTCTGTTCCTTATTATTTTGTTTCCATAGCTAGTGACTTTTTTCACTGATAATAATTATTATAAACTGCATTATTTAATTATAATTTTTGCACCACACAAAACATCGCTTTTGACGGTTCAAGCAATAACAACCTTGTATGAGGGTACATGCTGATTAGTCTCAAAAAGTAACAAAATCATATCTACCCTACAGTATTTTCTCCTACAAAAAATTAAAAATCAATTTTCTCTAAAAGTATGACATTTAGAAGAATAAACGCATGGTTAGATTTTAATTTAAAATTTCTTAAAGTACTTACCCTGATGTGCGGTAGTGTAGAAGCCTTATCCTAGTCAATACTGCCGAAAATATTGGGCCCTCAGTTCAGACATTTTAGGAAAATTCAATTACCAATTTAAATTTTAACTATTTACTGTTTTGTCATTATTTCTTTTTAACGAATTAATAGACGCGGTTAAGTAAAATATATCACAGTCGTATTTAAGTATCTCTTTTGACAAACCCATATTGTGATGATTCCTCAGTAAAAACATTAATGAACTGAGGGCCCAAGATATACCGCAATAACTCTGTAATATCGTATTCTACATATTTGGGAATTTCTTAAAAGTTCTAAGAAATTCTTAACTAACTCCTTAAATAAAAATTATCAGCCCAGAGGTAGTACTTTCTGAGAATCAGACTATGCCACTTAATGCAGGCATCTGAATTGAGGGCCCAAGTTATTTCATCATAAAAGCTTTATTTCGTGTTTAAGAAATTTTTGGGATAGTGCCCTAAGTTTCAGAAAATTTTAACTGTAAATCTTATTTTGTTTTGCAAAGATTTAATTTTTGGGCCCTCAATCCAGATGCACACCACAAATAAATATTTGTCATATAAATATATTGAAAAACCGGCCAAGTGCGAGTTGAACTCGCTCATGAAGGGTTCCGTATCAGCAAGTAACATAATATAAAAGTTCTTGTAGTTCGTTGTTCATTCAACTTTCATTGATGTTTTAACACGTTCACAGTGGTAGTAATTTTTCTCGGCGAATATTGCGGTTTATGACGTATTAAATAACAAAAAAAACCGACTTCAAACTAAAACTAAAAATTTGAAAAATAAAATTAACTTAGCACAAAGTAATAGGTAGTATATTTAGTTTTATATCAGATTTTATTGAATGTGACACTGAAATCGGCGCCAAGTAAAACTATAGGTTTAGGTAGATATTATTAATATCTCATAGAAATATTGGGACCGACTTCAGTATTACAGTCAATAATATCTGATATAAAACTAAATATACTACCTATTACTTTGTGCTAAGTTAATTTTATTTTTCAAATTTTTAGTTTTTGTTTGAAGTCGGGTTTTTTTGTTAAATTTTTTTTTTCATGATTTTTAGTGACGGCTAGACTGAAATTATATCTGTCTAGGGGTAATGTTCTCCCCAATACAAATTAATGAAGCCCAAACACAAGATAACTGCTGTAAATCGTTAAGGAATTACCTCGATTCGAGGGATTTCTTCGATTTCTCCAGGATCCCAGCATCCGATTCTGACTTCCTGTATATGGGACCACATGGGAAGCACCAGCTTTCAAACAAAAAAATAATTTTCAAAATCGGTTAACTCCTTCAAGCGATTTGCCGGTAACAAAGATAAAAAAAAAATACAGACGAATTGAGAACGGAGTTGGTTAAAAAAAGAGAGAGGAAGTTGGTTAAAAAAAACTACCAACTCGATTTCGTTCAAACCAATTTTAATTGGGTTTTATGGCAATGTACATTATATATTTCTTCTTCTTCTTCTTTCGCGCGGCGCCGTTGCGAACGGACGTAGTCACCACGAACTAAGTAAATTATCGAATTGTAAACAACACCATTATTCAAAATTGATCGTAGTAACTTTTAGGATAAGGTTCAAAGTTAAAGTGCAGTTGTTGACTAGTGAATTTTATACAAAAGAATTCGCACATAGACCTTGGAACTTATAGACCGGCAAGATGCAACGTTCGCCGATTAAGTTAACGAATTCGGACCCGGATCTGTCCTCTAGAAAGGTGCGTGAGGAAAGAAATACTATCACTCGTCGTAAACGCGTACATGATGATGACTTCAATCAGGCATTCGAAGAATTTACCAACAAAATTATGGCAACTATACAAGAGTGGAGAACTGAATCTAACCAGAGTACATGTCAAATCAATGACGCTATTCAAAAACTCAGTGAAACGTCAATCGAAATGAAAAAAGAAATTCAGAGCATTCGACATGATCACGCAACAATGCAAAAAAGCATATTGGATATAGCTGTCAAGAATGAAGGTATGCAATCGGAAATTTCTACCCTAAAAACCTCAATGCAATTTCATAGTGACCAGTACGACAACATATCTAAAAAAATGGAGGTTTTTACTGAGGGTATGAAGTCGTTGGACTTTCTCAATTCTGAACTAGCTGAAATTAAATTGCAAAATAGAAAATTGGAAAGGGAACTAAATTTAAACGAGCAACGAGACAGATTATTAAATATAGAACTAGTAGGAGTACCTGAATATAACGATGAGAGTTTAGTGGAAGTTATTCTGACACTGGGAAAGCATACTAATATTGAACTACTGCGTGAAGATATCTTGCACGTCAATAGAATTTCCTCAAGGTTGAACGTACCTGGAAGACCACGAAACATTGTTGCCAAGTTACGTACTCGTCTGCTCAAAGATAACATCATATCACAAGCTAGAAAATGTCGTGTAACTACGAAGGATCTAGATATTCGCGGAAAAATAATTCCGGTCTACATAAATGAGCACCTGACAATTTACAATAAAAATCTATTAAAAAAATCTAAAGAATTAGCAAAGGCAAAAGAATATCAATTTACGTGGACAAAAAATGGTCGAGTCTATGTCAGAAAAGCTGTGACTACTCCCGCTATTTTAATTATGGAAGAAGAAGACCTAAAGAAGATAATTTAGTGAAAAACTCGCATACTAATAATTATATAATATATTTAACCCCTCTTTCTATTAATGGAACATATGTTGTGGTCACATTTGGTGAAGCTGAATGTCAATATTTTATGTGGTGGAGACATAATATTTTTCTCAATGCCTTCTGTAAGTATTCAACACTCTGTATTGCATTCGTCCGCTTGAAGGTCGTGCTACTGCCAGGTACTACTATCTCAGGTACTGTGTGCGTGTGCAGTCTAATACGAGGAATAAATGTACGCGCATTGTCATTCTCATGGAGTTATCTCAAATATATAACTAAACTGTGCGTCCTGGTGAGAAAAATGGCACGGATAGGAAATTCCCTATATAGTTGTATTACTTGTACAATAAGATTATCGCTGACTAATAATTCTATCTGCCCACTGACTATTAATAAGTGTATAGATATATTGTTCGTAATGTTTCTTGCGGAGCGTGAAATTTGTGGTGTGTGCATATACGTAGATTTTTGTGGCGCAGCTGTGTGCGGTTCCAGTTGTGTGGCATATACTTGTACGTCGCTCTCAGGGGAGACCAAATTTGTAATAGCTAAATTCTTTAATAAAATAATTAACATACATTTTAGTTTATCCTCATCGCGGAGTATTTTAATTGAGCTATATAGCACGGATTCACCGTCACAGGTTTGCATACCTCACAGTGATCCCACGAAATTTAAAGTTATTGGTTACTATACCATCAAATTGCAACTATTCGCCAAACTATGCTGTAAAGAGATATCTTCCACATAATGACGACCTCTAATTTAAAATTTTATTATCAGAACTGCCGTGGATTACGTACTAAAGTGTCGGAATTCAGACAAAATATCTCGGTAACTTGGTACGATCTGATAATCATAACTGAAACATGGTTGTATGACGGTATTTTAAACGGGGAGTTGTGTAATAATGGGTACGACGTGTTTCGCAGTGATCGCGATTTACAAGCTGCACAAAAGACAACTGGAGGTGGTGTTATGGTATTGTCGCGTCTTACATTGGGCGCGTGGTTGGTAGAACAGAGCTCGGACCTATCTGTAGACATGTTAACCATAGCTATACCGGCGCGTGCTCTGGCTACTTCATCGGATCTTTACATTACTGTCGCTTACGTCCCACCTAACCCACACAACTTACCTTTAGGTTTAGATGGCATACTACAGAGCGTCACTAGAGTGGTAGCCAATGGCGATCAAAATAATTATCTGCTAATCGGTGACTTTAATCTTCCTTGTATCGGTTGGGACACAGATGGGCCGCACTTCAAGAAACAGGGTCCTATTGAAGTACAAAATGCGGGTTTAAAATTAGTTAGTGAACTGGACTTTTTAGGTATGACCCAGTATAATACTTTAAAAAATCACAAAGGTAATACTTTAGACTTGACTTTTTCTAATTTACCAATTGAAATTAAGGAATGCTCGGTGTCCCTGACTAAAATAGATATAGCCCACCCTGTATTTGTAGCAGAAATATTAGACTTAAGAATCTCTCCCCTCTCTGAATTATCTACCCCCAGATATGACTTCCGGAAGGCTGACTACTCAAAGTTAAATGCATACTATGAAACAATTGATTGGCACTTGTCACTTGGCAATGGTACGACCGATGAGAGCGTACCTACAATATTTCTATGATTTACTTCAGGAGGGTATTAATATGTTTGTTCCTTTGAAGTATAAATCAAAGTCCAACAAATACCCTACGTGGTACAGTAGAGCATTAATAAAAATAATAAAAGAGAAAAGTAAAGCACACTCGCGTTGGAAACGATATGGCAATCTACTCGATTATGACGAATTTGCTATGCTGAGATCTAGACAAAACCGCTTGCAAAAAATGTGCTTCACAGAGTATGTAAAAAAGACAGAGTCCATCTTAAAAACCCTTTGCGCTCGGTAAGACTAATTCGTAGTGTGCCTAACTCGCGATACGTCTAAATGTCATTTACAATTCGCTTTCAGCCTAATTAGCTGTATGCCTATACAGCAGTTGGTCTATTTCGCATATGGTCTACTTCGGCATATACCTAAATCTTAGTTGGTCTACATCGCGTTATGCCTAAAATATTATTGAGTTGAATTCTTAATTTGTACCATAGATGAAATCGTTGTCATGCAGCTGTAAGGATATTTTGACGTTTTAATGAATAATATCAGTTTCATGTTATCTATAGGTACTTTTTTTTAACGTGAGGGAAAATCCATCATGAATGCTATGCTGGACTCCTACCGACTAAAAAACCTCACGTAACGCCCAACAGCCTATGGTTGTGAACCCCGGGTAAGCCCTCGGAAGGAGGGGTGCTGGGAAGGACAACCTCCACGTGGTGCATCCTGGTAACGTGGACGACGCCGTGGGCTTCGCGTGAGGCGCACGTCGTCGCCCATGGCCAGTAGTCCACCAAGGAGGGGGGACCTTTATGGCCGGTTTGTAGTTCTCCGCATTCTCTCTGTTATGCAGAGCGTACCAACTTAGCGGAGAACTCTCAGGGCGACGAATACTTCGCCACTGAGCGATCAGTGGCAATAGTACACGGTACCATGAGGACCATCGTTCGCCCGAGCCGTAACCCCGTCTGGCAACAGACGGGCACGGTGGCTCTTTGGAGTTGCGAGGAAGAAAACCTCAAACCTCTTTAAAAATTACCCCGAATCCCACGCTCTGACGCCCGGCAATGGGATGCATCGCTGGGAGGGACTCAGTGCCTCGGGCGTCACTCCCACCCTTCCAATCCTCACATCCCCACTCCCACCCCTACGTCGGCGGACATTAAGCGTAAAAAATCACCTCACTCTGGCTTTGCATATGTCCCTAGAATACGGTGACCGGCTTCCATCAGGTGGGCTGACCTCGATGACACATGTAAATATTTTTAGCCCAACTTAAGAGGCTTAAGACTAAATCTCAGTAGGTCTAGTTATTATTTGACCTATTTAGCTGTTGGCCTACATCACAGTAGGTCTAATTCGCGTTATGCCTACTTCTCCTTTTGACTAGTCATAACGCGAGTTAGGCGTACTGCGAATTAGTCTTACCGAGCGCAAAGGCTTACAATGACAGGAGACACACAGATGGCTACGATATATGTCAGGCTTTTAGTAGCTTCTTTCTTGGAGTTTTTGCGCAACAATCCGGGGAACAATTTAAATGTCCATCACACGAAGCAGACCAGGGACTTGATTCCATATCTAAACTGAAAGTCACGTTAGATACAGTAGAAAAATCTCTCAAAGATCTCAATATTGATAAGGGTTCAGGGTGTGATAAAATACCACCAATCTTTTGGAAGAACTGTGCCATGTCGGTTGCTTTACCTATCAAAATTATTTATAATAAATCCCTTAAAGCAGGCATATTCCCAAGTGCCTGGAAAAAAGCACACATTGTCAAAGCAAAAAAGGGTCTCGCACCAATGATGTTAAAGTAAAAAAGAGGTAGATATCGCATTACCGCTCAAAAACTGTTGCGGACAAAGTCACACAATTGTTATAATTCCATTGAGTCGGCTAATAGCTGCGAGCGAAACAAGTCGTGTTGTGGTCGGCTGCTGTGTGCAAAACGACAGAGATAGCTATCCCTCTCTGTTTTAAATGTTTTGTATTCTTTATCGCATTCATAGACGAAATCTATTAGGTACCGATAGGTAAACACGTGAAATTATAACTCAACAATAACTGAATGCTGTTTTGTATGAAGGTAGCATATCCTTACTTAAATATCATTGTCTCGCACTGTAGTCGTAAACTACAGAGGTATTTCAATATTGAACACGATAGGGAAGGTATTTGAAAAAAATTGTTTACAATGCTATCTATCCCACTATCCTAGCAGGTATACCTAACAATCAACACGGTTTTATCAGAAAACGATCAACTGTCTCAAACCTAGCATGTTTCTCAAATTATCTGCTGCAAAATACTGAGGGTGGGGGGCAGGTTGACGTGATCTACACTGATTTTGAGAAAGCATTCGATCGTGTGGATCACGTCATCCTGCTTAACAAACTCTTTACACTCGGAATACGAGGGGATCTGTTGAGATGGGTTCAGTCATACTTATTCAATAGATCTCAAGCAGTGGTTGTGGGTGGTTACTGCTCAGACTTTAGTAGTGTGCCCAGTGGTGTGCCACAGGGTTCGCATTTAGGCCCTCTCTTCTACAACGTATACTTGCATGACATTGCTGCTTGCTTCAGTAGCTCCGAACACTTAATGTACGCCGATGATAAAAAAATATTTTACAGAGTTAAAAGTTTAGAAGATTGTCACGCGCTTCAAGCAGATCTAGATAATTTACATAATTACTACAAACAGAACAAAATTACAGTAAATGTCAATAAATGTCACTTTATCAGTTACACGCGCAAGAAACACCCAATAACTTACCCGTATAACTTCAACGGCGCCAACATAAATCAGATTAATACTGTTAGGGATTTGGGAGTCATATTTGATCAAAAACTAACATTTTCAAATCATATTGACCATATTACGACAAAAGCTCGAAAGAACTTAGGGTTTGTAATCAGATCATGTCAATTATTTAAAAATGTAGATTCTCTTAAAATTGTTTATTATGCTTATGTGAGGAGTACACTGGAGTACGCAAGTTCAATTTGGTCACCGCAATATATTTTGTATACAAGTCAAATTGAAAAAGTTCAAAGAGGGTTTATCAATCACCTTAACCACTGTATACTGTAGTTTGACTCGGCCGGATATTAGAAATAAATGCCTACAGCCGCGCGGTACGTATGCATGCGATAGGGCTGCCCACCTACAGCATTTTAATAATATGTGCCTACTTTAACTTTCTATTTTGTATTGCGATTGTAAATATGTAGGTACATACATACATTCATATAGTCACGCCTTTATCCCTGAAGGTGTAGGCAGAGGCATAGTATACGCTCACATTTTACCTTATAGTTTTACGAACGCGTAATAGATAGTGAGCCTAATGCAGTTGAATTTTTTCAATCCGCCCATAAGGCCTTCAATTTGTATTAAGGATTGTCGTTTTACTTACAACCGGCTTTCATTTCGAGTAAATATGTACCTTTTTTATTTAAACAAAAAAATACTTTGTGAATAATAATATAATATCCCCGCAAAGGCTGGCGGCGCGGCGGCGCGGCGTGGCGGCTCAGCGCCCGTTATCTACTAACGATTGAGTGAGACGGGTATAGAAATTTGAAAACGAGAAAGCGGCGTAGACAATAATAATCGTCTCATCACATGTTTCGTCAGTGATAGAATCACGGAATTCTAGTCTTTATAATAATTGCGTTAAATTTTTGATTTACAAAATGAAAACTATTTTTCGATTTGAAAGTACTAGTCAATCTCTAGTACTTTTTGTACATTGTCAAGTTGTGTTAAATTTTGGAAGTTCATACATATTTGTCTCTATGCGTGTAATAAAAATCAAAGGTAACAAAAATGCTGTCAATCAAAGTCATACGGTGCTAAGTGTACTGTAACATCGGTCATCCACAAAGAAATGAATACTCTTGAAACATACCTAAATCATTGCTCTCAATTAAATAACTACGAACTGACAACGGAACTAAATGTACTACCTACACGTACTAGAGTTCTGAACTAGTATTTTTTTTTGAATATTGTACTATATTGGATCGCACCGTTCACTGACTGAGCAAGCACAAGTCTAGTTTTAAACACAAACATACCTACTTCATGTAACTACCTAGTTCACTCTTGTCAATCACTTTGTTTAACTTTAGTCAACTAGTAGTATAGTACCAATTACTACTTAAGTAAAATCAATTTATAGTCTTACCTTTCGGAGTTCCCAGGTAATCTAAAAAACGTTATCTCTGGGTGCGTTATTGACGAATTCATGCAACCAAAACAAGCACAATAGACTCTAGTTGTCATATTAAATATTTTTAGTAAATAAAACACGCGCAGTTACTATCTAAAAAACGACACACCGTCCATTCGTCTACTCGGCACAATCGCCTGCTTGCTTGCTAAAAGGCCTGCCGAAAACGAGACTCGTAGGTATAGGTTGCGCTTCGTCCGTTTGTAGGGAGTTACAATACTGGTTACATATATATATACTGTGCCTTAACTACCGTCAACGTAAGCCCCCTAGCACATACATCGATAGCTGTAGGGCATACGGCATGCTGACACTCGAGGACAGGCGTAAGTTGATGGATATGTGTTTGTTGTACGATATAATTAATGGACGTATTGACTCGCCTGAGCTGGTTTCAAAGGTAATATTCAGTGCACCTGCACGTCGCACTCGGCACACAAAACTGCTGCACGTACCACACCACATTACTAACTACGCCAGTAACTGCGTGATGACGCGAATAGCACGGACTCATAATGCTCTTTTCCATAGTGTTGATCTCTTTGCTAGCTCCAAAGCCACATTGAAATCACAAATTATAGCTATTATGAAAGACAATCAGCTTCACCAAAAATAAAAATTGTTTTAGGTATGTTATTTTATACATTTCACATTTTCTCGTTTGGTAATGTATTAGTAGCAGAGTTCGAAAAAATCCGATTTTTATAACAATACATATCAAAAATCCGATTTTATTGATATTTATACGATTTTTAGATATATCGGATTTATATCCTTGTAACCTTGTAAAATGAACCGTATTGCAGTAATATTGGGGTTTCGATTTCAGTTAAAAGCAGACCATACTGGTATGTCAAAGGGGATTTCCCCAACTTAAAATGAGGTTGCCATTTTGGGAAATTGTACTTTTTTGCAACGTGTTGCCCTAGTAAACATTTATCTCCATTTTTTTTTTAGTTCAGAACACAGGAATAGATCCATTGATATAGTATATTTCAAGAAAAAAATCAATTGATGTATATCGTATCGGCGAACCCTGATTCGTGGCACGTATGTACCTAGCGCATTAAATTTTATTGTAATTACAGAGTGAGATTTATAATGTGTTCGCATAAGTAGTTGTTTCTTTGTTTACTGTTTTTGTTTTCATACTTTACTGCAGAATATTTTTAAGTAGACTAGTCGCTATTATTGTTTTGCCCCGTTCAACTAGCTTGCTTTGAGGGCCTACCTGACTCCAAATGGTTGATTAGAAAAGGATAGCAGATACTTATACATTTCGGCGCGCAAGAAAGAGATAGGTGCGCTTGGTTTTTGTGCGTTTAGCCGAGGTAAATTAATTATAAGAGAACTATTACCAATAGGAAAGGGTGATTTGGTGCATATGAAGATTGTACTATGGTCTTTCTTGAAAATATTTTATATAACACAAAAAAAAGGAGGTATCTGCGTTAAAATATTAATTTATTTGACCTGGCGAGTTCTGAGATCTAGATCGGGGTAGTAATCTGTTTGGCGTCGGATGGGCTCTTAAGATTGGGGCGGGCTGGTTGGGTGGCATCGGCTTTGTTATCTAATCACTTGCATTTGCTCATTGTTGAATTTATTCAAGCCAATGTGTAAATAAGTTCGTTCGTTCGCATGTTTTTAATGTTATTGGATAATTTAGGGAAACCTGTTATTGGCTTTGCTTAGTTGTAATAGTTAAGATTGTGTTATCTTTTGTAACGCTGTTGGTTTTCTCAATAAATATAAAATAAAATAAAAATAAATATATTTTTTTACATTTATTATTCTCTTAGTTTAGAAGTTCGAGGGGGGGGGGGGGGCACACACACATTTTTCACTTTGGAAGTGTCTCTTGCGCAAACTATTCACTTTAGAAAAAAAAAATGCTAGAAACCACAATAGCATTTTGAAAGACCTATCTATAGATAACCCACACGTATGGGTTTAATGAAAAAATAATTTTGAGTTTCAGTTCCGAGTACGACGACCCCCAAAATTAACAGTTTTTTTCTAGTTTTATTTAAAAATCTTGATGCGGTTCACAGAATACATCTACTTACCAAGTTTCAACAGCATAGGCCTTATAGTTTCGGAGAAAAGTGGCTGTGACATACGGACGGACAGACAGACAGACATGACGAATCTATAAGAGTTCCGTTTTTGCCATTTGGCTTCGGAACCCTTAAAAAAAACGGAAAAATGTAAGTCCCCCATTATCTTTTTCTGTGTTTAGCATTTTGTTGCTGTATATTAGGCAACAGATCTGTGAAAATTTCAGCTGACTAGCCATCTGGGTCTTCTCTCGTTTTCCATAAATTCATTTGCACTAATATTGTTTGTCATAATCATCCACGATCATAATATTTACTTGCAGTATTATCATTTAAACTAATTACGTTTGCCTTAACAACTCAACAGTGTTAACTTTTATTTGCCATAAAGTTATTTTCCATAAGTAACACATCTCATAATCGACTCTTAACATAATCAATATTTGATATAATTATGAAAATAATACATACTACCCGTTCGCTCTAACTTTGCCGTTGGCGTAGAGGCGTATACCCGAATTTTTAATTACACGAAGTAAATTGACAGTAACTAATGTCACTTCGTCATAGAAAATAAGCAACATTGTATGAAGAAGTGACATTAGTTGCTGTCAATTTACTTCGTCTAATTAAAAATTCGACTTTAGTATGGAGCCGAACGGCAAAGTTAGAGCGAACGGGCAGTAATATTGTTATGTCGAAATTAATTATCGTTAAGAGTCCGTCTGACGCCAAATAGACTATTACCTTCATCTCGATCTCATGCCTCGTGAGGTTTAATGAATTAAAATTTTAACACAGACAACTTCAGTTAACCCATTAACGGTCAAAATAAAACTAGTAGGTTTTTTACATTTATTCTTATATTTCACTATGAAAGAGGATACAAAGAATAGAAAAAAAGAGAAAAAGAAATAAAAATAATGTTTTTGAAACTTTTAAAGAGGTGTGCCCAAATTGGCACAGCGGCCACTTAGGAGTGATAATTCTCAAAACACTGTTTTTCAATGCACAAAGTTTTCTTGCATTTCTTGCAGCCCAATCGACTTCTGTTATTATAAACAACACAGCGTACTGGTTTCGGAAGCTTTTCAGGTACGTGATCGGCGCCATCAAGTTGTAGTCCTTCTATGTTAGAAGTGGGATGACGGGCAGCTGCAGATTGTCTTTTGGGCGATTGTTTTAGGTAGAACCTGGCTATGTTTCGTCGAAACAGTAGTTGATCCCTAAGGCTCGGTACTTGAGTCAGTAGATTTACCACAGTAAATATCGAAGCTGTTACAATATCCTGAGGAGCTTGCTGCAACCCAATTTTTATACCCGAAGCGTGCATGCCTCCAACAAATTGTTTTGCCGAATGATGCCCCTAATACTTCACCATGGATTCATCTATGGAAATATTTTCCCCCGGTCATGGTGGCCAATAGTCCTCGGCAAAGACACGTCGGCGGCGCCCAGGCCGCCGACTGCGGAACTCGGGTGGGAGAGCTCTCTCCCGCACCCGCCCCGCCGCCTCCTTCACTCACATGACCTGCTCGCAGAAAGAGGCGGCGCAGTCCCACTTACTCCCGCTGGAGAGCATGGCTCGCACCATGGTCTCGAGCGAGAGAGTGTCCACGTACAGACCCACTACGAGGACTTGGCGCTGTTGCGCCCACGCCGTGCCGCCATACAGGAGCGGTTGATATTGAAGCCGTTAAGTTTGTCGAATGGTCACCTGCAGCTTGAGGTAGAGTGGATCTAATTCAAGCTCTCTTGGAGGCTAATGGTTCGTCATCACTGCTATCAGAAAGTGCACCTTCGTCGCGAATAAATACCTCTTTATTTCCCGGAACATCATTTGGCAAGTTAGTTGGTAGATTTTCATCATCAAACCCCTCTTCTTAATCAGTAACAACACTGGGTTCTGGGGGAATTATGGCCAAGTCATACTCAAAACCATCATCACTATCTTCTTCTATGGAATTTATGGCTTTTTCTAAGCCCAAGTAGTTGTTACTAAAAACAAGAAAAAATTAGTACACAGGTGGCCGCTGTACCCGAATTGGCACAGTAATGTTTTGGATATCACAAAACCATTCACTATCATTATTCGTCACTACAAAATGTTGTGGATAACTGAATATACATTGAACTACAAATAATCAATAGTAATGTGACGTATATTATATTTACAATAACAATTATTGAAATAAATAGTACATACCTCAACGTGCGTCCTGTGAGTAAAGTTCAACAAGAAAGTATGAAAAAAGCACTAATATTAGCACAATGTTTGTATAGTTTATACATTAAAGGTATTTTTAACTACTTAAAACTGCAAACGTTTTAAGTTTAGCGTCAACAGTTTTCACTTCTACCCTCAATTATTAAGTGTTCCAAAATTGGCACAGCAACCACAAATGGGTTAATGAACTAAAAATGCTCTAGGCTAGTATAGAAACACGATTGCTGATAAAATCCTCGATAGATTTTTATGTTGAGAATACCTCGATTTCTTGAAATTTTAACCTACATCTCATAAGGTTTAAGTTGCTTTTATAATACTTATAAGAAAGACAATAGTAGAATCTTCATTTGCACTAGACTACTTTTTTAATATTGGTTGTGGTTTTTTTTATAAATATTTTTTTTCGTTACAAACGCACAAAAACCAATCGCATCTCTCTCTTTCTTGCACGCTAAAATGTATATCTTCAATCTTCTTTCAATAATTTGGCAGCTGGTAGGCTCTTAACACCCCGACTCAGTGCAATCCGACTCGGATAAGTTAGGTTAGAAGACTAGACTAGTCTTCGTATTTTAGTTAAACCACCCAGAAGTAGGCACCCCCCGAAGCGGGGCTCCGTCGAGCTAAGTTAGTAGACGCCATTATGAGGTTTAGTTTTAGTATCCATATATCCAATAACACGTATTTTATACTATTCTATTCTTTTCGTACGTGAATTCGTAAACATTTAATTTTAATGCCTCCTTTTGTAGTTTTAAACACTTCACAACTTTCACTCATCTCGACAGTTTTAGTATCCATATGTCCAATAATACGTATTTTTTACTATTCTATTCTTTTCGTACGTGAATTCGTAAACATTTAATTTTAATGCCTCCTTTAATTTGTAGTTTTAAACACTTCACAACTTTCACTCATCTCGACAGGACTAGTAGTGATTACTCATTAACATAAAAATTGCAGGCGCTTGTACTAAATTGCATTATGAAAATGGCATTATTGAAAACGAAAATTATGGCAAATACATTTATGAATTTAAATTATTATGACGCTTGATCGATTATGACCAATGGAATTAGTGAAAGTCATTTTATGTCATTTCACGATTATGGCAACTAAGCGTTATTTCTATTGAAATTATGGCAAATACCAGTATGGCATTTGAAATTATGGCATTTTAAATTATGGCATTTTAAATTATGGCAAACATTAGTAAACCAGCTATCTGCTTATGAGATATCTACTTACAGCCTGATGACAGACGGATTGACAGTGGTCTCAGTAATAGGGTCCCGTCCGGTATGGACTAGGGAGCATGTGAATGCAGAGACTAGAAAGAGTTAACCTGAGTAACATCAAATGAAAAAACTTTTTGAGAATAAACGGTTGTCTTTTTGACGTGAATACGTCTTTAAAATTACTTCCATAGGGACGCAATCCAAAAAACGAATGATAACAAAATCGGGGGATACAGTTTAGTGTTGTAGCTACATATCTATCATCTCCATCCAAATTTCAGTTACACCACTGGATAGCTAAAGAATCAAAGAATTTACGGCCTATACGCGTCGAAAAGCCAAATCGAAATACAGAGATCGTATACGGTTGGAAAGGGCATCTCAACAGCAATCGAATGGTACCAATAAAACACCATAATAATATGATCGAGTCAAGCAGTGCCGGCAACGTAAAGTAATGAATGCGGCCGAGCGGATCAACGACGGTGCCAGTACATCTGCAGCTGGTACGGTTGAAATTACGCAGAATATTATATAGAAAGTATTACCCGTTACGAGACGTATTCACGTTAAAACCAACGGCCGTGTGCCCCGACACAGCCCCACCCGTTTTTTTTTACGTGTGTATATCCTACATGGATGCTATGCCGGACTCCTACCGACTAAAACTACACGATGCCCTACAACTGTCTACGGCTGGGAGTCCTTCTGTAAAGTCACGATATCACGAACGACTGACGATAGTTGAACGTGACAACGTCATAAGAAAATACTGATGGAATGGTATCCCTTTTTTTTGAATTATTTTTTTATTGTGAGTTACAACGTAGTACATTTACTATGGAATAACACATCAATTGATTATAGCGCCATCTGTTGAAAACATTACTAAAATAAATGGAACGCCTCAGAGCGAGGTAACGCCGCATGAGACATGTTTTTTCGTGCGTGCAGCCGGCTCCATCGAATTTTAGGACGTTTTCAACTCAAAAAAGGTCTTGACAGACAAGCGGGCGAACGAACGACAAAGTAAACCAAAGGTTCATTTTACCTTTTACGATGCTGAACTCATTTTAATCCAACGCATAAATGACAATAAGTACTTACTGGCTTGAACAAATAAATATCTAATTAGCAGTAAAAACAAAACCAAATTCCACATTTTAGATGTTCACTTAATGACAAACACAATGGCAATGAATAACAGGGTAGTAATTTTATTTAGGGTCAAGTGTTCAACAATGAAACACTAAAAGTTCATTACCTCGTACATCTTATGTTTTTGCTGATCGAAGTCTATAATTTTACAGGCATGTAGTCAATATGATTGGGTATCGAATGTCATTTATAGATTTTTTAAATAAAGTGATTTGAATCGACAAAGAAATAAAAACTAAGAAATGGGATTTGTGTCATTGTGTCCATATAGGCGTACACAATGAAACACCATATATTCAACAATGAAACACCATAAATAAACTGTGCCTAATTCAAATTTTGTTTAATGTAGGTAATTATTAAAGAAAGAGCAGTCCGTTTCTACGTTAAATGCGACACGACGTGCCATGCTGCAGGTTTCAGGCTTTTTTAATGACAGTTCTGCATGCCTTGATTTATAAGACCGTAAACATTCGATTCCAGCCATTTTCCCAGTTCACAGAATATCGAATATTGTTAATTTTTGCCATTTGGTAAGCAATACGCCCCTCGTCCTTTTTACAGCTTTGTTACGCGCCATCTTAAAATAAAAACAAATTTTAATAGATAAGGTTACACAATATCAACCAATAAAAATCTAGATTTATATAGATATCTTATGATGATACACAATAAAACAGTGTTTCATTGTGTCCATTGTCAAACTGTTTCATTGTTGACTACCTAGGGTTTATCTAACTAACTTTTAATTTATGTTCACAAAATTGTAACTTTGAAACAAATGATATATGCCAAAATAATCTGCAAAACATGTAGAATGCAGGATAATCATAAAAACTAATATTCCTAACCATTAAATAATGAAAAATCTTTAAAGATAGCCAGAAATACTTCAATTTTTTACGAAAATAGTAAAAATGAGCCGCAGACGCGTCTTTTCTCACGCGGTGCCGCCGCAAACTGGGATACGCCGGTGGTATCTATTGAGTGTCCTTACGCGATATATTGCACTAACTGCCAACGACGCGTTCTGGAAATATTACTATGTTTTATTGTGTACCACTGTTTCATTGTTGAACACTTGACCCTAGTATATTTCCTTATTTTTGCTATTTTTGCGTTTAATGGAGTCTAAAAATTATATATATTAAACTTACTAGATGTTGCCCGCTACTTCGCCCGCTTAAAAAATTATGTTTTATTGAACCTAACCCAATCAATCAATTCAGCCTACTACTACGTTTAACCATCCTCAATAAAATTACCTATTTACAATCTACGAATAATGTATTCTATAGAAATGTAACACCTATAAAGTTACCGCTGAAATCTTGGAGTAACTTACGCATACTAAAAAACAGCAATAAAACATAACACTCACACATCCATCGTTGAATACTTGCATGCGATTGGTCGCGCCAAGGTCATGCCGGCTCGGCGCCCCACCCGAAGCGGCGAACGTGATAAGCGTGGATGGTTTTATGCAATAATAAGAATAAGTTCAATCAAAGTTTAATCAACAGAAAAATAATAATGGATTGTTATTATTTTTCTGTTGATTGAACTACTTTGTATGCGTATATAAAAATTAAAATACGTTGTTTTTTTTTCACAATTATGAACCTCTAAAAATAATTAGTTTATTTAATTTATGGCGGTTGGAATTTAATAAGGACTCGTTTTTAGCAATATAATGCAAACGAATTATTAGAAATTGTTCGATTATAGCCTTCAACAACATAACATCGTAATTGCTTTCTATAGGATGACTGTCTTTCAGGGGTTTCGTGACGTCATTTCTTTCTATTATTTTGGCAAAACACTTATTTACCATTATTTTCAAATTGTGTGCCCTAGACAACCCTTTTCCTTCTATGTTGACAAGCTGCCTGAGTAATGTTTCAGACCTAAGACATATTTTGAAAACAATGAATGAGGGATAAACTAATCCTCCAAAATCTTTCAAACAAATTAGTTTGTGAAAATAAAGTTTTTCCGTTGCCAGTAATAAATTGATGCAGGACAAACATTCTATTTTGGTTTGTAACTTTTTTGCTACGAACCCTGCAATATAGCCCACAATTTGCTCAACTGTCTCTGGAAGTTGACGTTCCACATACAGCATATTTGACAACGCCATGCAAACTCCGAAACAAACAAAAATTATAATTTAATTTCTATGCATAATATCATCCAACTAATATAATATCTTACTAACAATATTACCTCAGCGCTTAACATACTATAAACACTACATACATATGGACACGCCTTTATCCCCGAAGGGTAGGCAGAAGCATATTATATGCCCACATTTCACCTTTGTATAATTTGTTCCACGTAATAGGTGGTGAGCCGTATTGCCGTGCTTAAATGGACAGGCGCTACGGTTGAAAATAAAGCCTTCAATTTAGCTTAACGATTGCCATTTTACTGGCAACCGGGACCAACGGCTTAACGTGCCTTCCGAAGCACGGAAACGCTCAAATAAATGTCACAAAGTGATCACATGGATGGTCACCCATCCATGGACCAGCGATAGTGAAAGTTGCTTACTGCAGTGATCGTTCACAGAACACTGAGTCCGCGGGGCCACGAGCGCTTCACTATGAACACTGCATAAAAATAATTTAATTTTGGAATTGCGTTCATGTTGCATAACACATTTCAACTTCCCCAAGTACGTGTTTTTAAAATGAATATTTACTAACCTATGGAAGGTGATTCCAGAGTTTTTCATATCCGTATGGCTTCTGCACCACTTCACAACACACGAAGGCATTTTTGGGATATATTTAACGCGAAAACACAATTAATATCACTGACTGATTGGTTCCAGCGACACAACCGTACGTTACGCGTGACAGCGCGGACTAACTGTGTCGCGCGGTCCCCTTTTTAAGCCCCACCTTCCGCGGTCCCCATTTGGTGGAGCCATTTTTTGAGCCGAATTACACTTCTATAGAATACGGTACTCATACTTTTCATCGAAAACAGTTCACCGAAAAGACACTTCATCGAAAACACTTCATCGAAAACACTTCGCCGAAAACAGTTCATCGAAAACACTTCATCGAAAAACACTTTATCGAAAACATTTTACCGAAAAAGCATTTCCTCGAAAAACACTTTTCCGAAATAACACTTCACCGAAAATCATTTATCCGAAAGACAGATCATCGAAAACACTTCCTCGAAAAGCAGATCGCCGAAAACACTTCTCCGAAAGACAGATCATCGAAGACACTTCTTCGAAAGGCAGATCACCGAAAACACTTCTCCGAAAGGCAGATCGCCGAAAACACTTCTCCGAAAAGTGACAGAGAGTTGTTTACACGCAAACACTTCCCCGATGATAGCTTCCCAAACGAAACATCCCGATAAAGAAATTCCATAGCGAAGACCAGATGTTGATTTATGAAAAGCAGTAATCACAAAGTCATCCCCAAGACTTCAGAACTAATTCATGAATTTTCTGTCATAAAAGTTGCTTTATATTAGTAACCTTTAAATTCTAAGAAAAAGATTGAATCATGTTGAATATATATATTAAAAAATACATTGTGAAATACCTCAACCTCAACATTTCAGCTGATTGACGCCCTTCGGGAAGAATACCGAGGAAATGTTTCCGTGTAAAAGTCGTTCGACATCTTTTTCGGTGAAAAGTCATTCGAAGAAATGTTTTCGGTGAAGTGTCGAAGATTTATGAGAGAATCAGAACAATAATTTGGAGCACTTCTGCTATAACCGCACAGCATAGTGTGTATCAAGTCTGACCTGAGGCGCGCTGGTAGCGGGTACGAAACCTGGATTTCTATTTTCTTTTTGTTTTTATTTTACTTTCTGTGATTTCTGTAGTTTTTAAAGTATTATTATTCATTTTTTGTAGTGTGTTAATTTTTTTTTTAATCTATCCTTTTTTTGAACAAATCGCTCATTTTTCAATAGTCACTACACTACTTTGGACTAGATGGCGTTGTGTGCCATTTCACTCATTTAATATTATGTATGTGTATCATTTTTGATTGATGGGTATTTAAGTAATTATGAAACAATTGTATTTAATGACCTAATATTGTCAAGTTTTCGAGGTGTTATTCCCAGTGTTTTCTACCTGCGAGGACGATATTATAATTTTCGTAGAAATGGACAATAGGGTCTGCAGGTAAGATATATAATGTTTCTGTAGAAAATTATGAAACCAATTTGTTTGTTTTTTTCAACGTTAATATCAAGATTTTAGTTGTTGCAAAAGTTTAGGTATCAGTTGGTAAGTAGGTAATCCATTCATGAACTTGCCTTGACAACAGTACCTACCTACCTAGCTGAACTCAACCCCATGAGGTTTAGCAATTTATCGATTTTCCACGTAATGTAGGTACCAAGTCACATTATTACACATAATTTCCTCTTCCTCAGCTGCGCTGTGGTACCTATTGTAAACGGTATAAAAGAGTCTTAATTAATGCAATATGATCTGCTATTATGATAGATAAATAATATCTTAACATAGTTTAATAAAATTAAAAGTAGTGCCATCTATCTATTAATTACTTCATAAGTTTTAAACGTGTGCCACAAGATGGCGATAATCACAATGTCCTCCTAGTGATAAAATTGCGATAATTACGTTGATGCCGCATAGATGGCATTAGTATTAAATTAATTTCGATAATTTAATCTAGTTTCTTGCTTTTTAAATTAATATAACTAATCAGTGAAGCTTAGGTAATGTAGGGGAAACTGCGACTGGTCACTGAAGTACTACGGAAATTATATATGCGTGGACGCAAATTTATGGGTGAATCGTCGTCCGTCTCATGTTCGCCGTTCCTAAATATGAGACAGGCGACGTGTCACCCGCCGATTTCCGTCCACGCATTCATGTCGTGTGAAGCGAGAATCGGTGCCCAGTGAATAACATGCTTATGTTATGGGTATCAAACCACGGATAGTAATACTTTATACTTACTTTTAAATACATACATAATATACATATTATCCATACAACACACCCAGACTCTTGAGACAAAAAAAATATGGCTCTCACAAATATTTGTCTCCGGTGGTAATCGAACCCACGACCTCCAGCGCCGCAGGCGGTATCACTACCGACTGCGCCACAGAGGCAGTCAAAAATACAATTGAATCTATTTTATAACTTTACAGACTTTACCAGATAAATAAGTGAAATGGCACACAACGCCATCTAGTCCAAAGTAGTGTAGTGGCTATTGAAAATTGAAAAATGAAACATGATTCGGAGCTAATTCGTGCAAAAAAAGTATAGATTAAAAATATTATTTCATACAATACAAAAAATTATTATACTATACTATACTATACTATCTTCACAAAAAAAAATGAATATAATAATACTTTAAAAACTATAGAAAACACAAAAAGTGAAATAAAAACAAAAAGAAACAGTACCAGGATTCGTACCCGCTACCAGCGCGCCTCAGGTCAGACTTAATACACACTATGCTGTGCGGTTGTTGTACAGGTGCTTCAAATTATTGTTCTAATTCCCTCATAAAACTTCGACACTTTACCGAAAACATTTCTTCGAATGACATTTCACCGAAAAAAACTGTCGAACGACTTTTACACGGAAGCATTACATTTTTCCGAAGAGCGTTAATCAGCTGAAATGTTGAGGTTGAGATTTGTAGGTAGGTTGAAGAAGGGGGGGGGGGGGGCACAGAAATGGCAAACTTTAAGAAGGAATCTTTTTATCCATTACCGACCGATCCGTTGTTGGGTTATCAGGTTAGGTTAGATTCGATAAAATGTTAATCGAGGAACTGGTACCTAAATAATAAAGTTGTTCCGCGTATTTGTGTTATAAGGACAGCCATTCGTAGAAATGTTTTCGGTGAAGTAAATAAATATTCACGGACATTTCACACAACGCTATCTGATCCCAAAGTAAGCTAGGAATAACCTGCTTGTGTTATGGGTATTAATACTTATATAATTTTAAAAACATACATATTATACATAGAAACACCCAGACTCTTGAGACAAACATTTATGGGTCACACAAATATTTGTCTCCGGTGGGAATCGAACCCACGACCTCCAGCGCCACAGGCGGTATCACTACCAACCGCGCCACAGAGGCAAGTGTTTTCGGTTAAATGTCATTCGATGAAGTGTCTTTTTCGGCGAACTGATTTTCGTTGAAGTGTTTTTGGTAAAATGCACTTTCGATAAAGTGTTTTCGACAAAGTGTTTTCGATGAAATGTCTTTCGGGGAAGTGCCTTTCGATAAAATGTCATTTCGGTGAACTGTCTTTCGACGAAGTGTCTTTTCGGGGAAATGTTTTCGATGAAGTGTTTTCGGTGAAAAGTCGTTTCGACGAAGTGTTTTCGACGAAGTGTTTTCGACGAAATGTCGTTCGGGAAAGTGTTTTTCGGTGAAGTGTTTTCGATGAAGTGTAATGATACGATAGAATACATTATTCGTAGTTTACAATGATATATGAAAACTATAGATACGTTATCAACACTGAAAAATGGCAACAAAAAAGTCAGGCAATTGCCTTAATTTTCATACATGCTATCATAGATAATTTCATAGAAATTCTTTTTTTGAATGTATAAAATATTTGCGGTTTTTGAAAGCCGTGATGTTCGTACATGACGTGTCTATATTTTATTACGTCTTTGCCTATTTATAGTTTTTTATTATAAATAAAAAATTTAAAAAGCCCCACTCACAAAAAAAGAACAATAAAAAAAACTGTAAAATGTAAAAAAATAACTATTATATTATGCCCTATCTATCCTAAGTATTGAACCCTTATTATTATTATAGGTAGCTATATTATTTACGTATTCATATTTTTAACTAACAGTTTGTCTGAAGGAGGCGGCGGGCCGGGTGCGGGAGAGAACTCTCCCACCCGAGTTCCGCAGTCGGCGCAGAGGACGGTGAGAGGGCCGCTCACCGTCCTTACAGAAGCAGGCCCATGACGGCAGCGTGACGTGAGCAACTCACGCACGCCCCCCCTTAGAAGCGGGGTCACACCCGAAACCCCCCATAGACGCGGGATTGCACCCGAACCACCCCCTGGGCGAGGCCGCAGCGGCGGCCGTAGGTCTGTTGGGAGTCACGGGACATCCTTCCTGAGGGCTTACCCGGGGCTCTCAACCATAGGTTGTTGGGCGTTACGTGAGGTTTTTTAAAAAAAAAAAACCCAGCACGGGTACATTTGAACACAGTAAATTTCTCATCACCACTTTCACCCCTCATATCTTTGAAATAGCTAAACCGATTTTTATAAAGCATAGCTAAGAACACTCTCCCCTAACCCAAACAAAAGAAACAGAATCAAAATCGATTCATCCGTTTGGGAGCTACGATGCCACAGACAGACTTACAAACACACACACCCACTCACACGTCAAACTTATAACACCCGTCAAACTTATAATTTTTATAAATATTTGTCGGAAGAAAGCATAATCTTCTATGGCAGCGCATTCCACAGTCATATTGCCAAAACTGTAAAAGACTTGTCAAAGAATACTGTGGAATTCGACTGCGTTTTTAATCTCAATTTCAATACTTTGGATACGGCTCGTAATACCTTTTCCTACTACTAAATATGATCTTTGTACTTGTTATCCTTAAATCTATAATACCATTATTATTATATAGGTATTGTGTAATTTTCGTGTAGTTTTTTCCCTATACTTACTCTGATAAAATCGTTTCTACATGTAATTGTAAGCAGGTCACTGTTTGAGGAAATAAAGTGGGTTTCGTCCATTTATTTATATAAAAATTAACTACCAATTTGTGGTTAATAACGTTGAGGAATATGTATATTTTGTATTTCTAAATGAGTAACATAATGAGGAAAGTTTATAAGTATGAACATTCCTCATTATGTTACTCATTTAGAAACAATTACTTGAAACTTCGTTTCAGTAAAGCTTTTATGTATACTGTGACGATGACGTCATCATGGTCTCCCACCACGATCAGGCGCGCGCTCAACGCGCACCTCTGCACTCCTCGCCCCGCGCAGCTGCCAGACCCCTATATAAACGGCTGCACGCGCGGTGTCTGCCTCTTACGCCAGCGGCTGCTCTCCAGGTGATGTACTCCATCTGCGCGTTATCACTGGGTCTGGTGGTCTAGGACTTATAGAAGAACCCTCGCCTACTTGCTCACTACTATATATACTTATACTTACTGTCCCTAATAAACGCAGATAACTGCAGTATTACTTCAAACCTATTGTTCATATTTATCTCCTTGGTAAATATACCTATATTTGGACCGAGATAGGTGGCTGATCCACCCCTCTCATGACAATGGTGCCCCCGGGAATAAGAAACCCCTAGACCACCACATTCAGGACGTATACTTTGTATTCATTGTTACTAATACGTGTTTTTTTTCAGTGCAGAAGGTAAATTCTATGTTAACTTCGCTTATATTCATTCTAGCAATAACATAAGCGAGGTTAATCTTCCAAACGCGTAATAACTAGTAAATAATACAGCGCACGCTCGAGCCGTGCGTGTCCTTCAAATTGGCTTGTCGCGTGACCTTGAGCGAGGCGTCGCTGCATCGGCCGGCCAAACGCGCGTTTCGATTTATTCTGCACTGAATCTAATTTCTTGTACCTAACTCATTATTTTTCTGCTTACTATATCTATTCTCGCTACGGAAAGCATCCACCGTAAAAATGTCTTACCCCATCAAGTTTACACATTTATGTAAAAACGAATTAGAATATGAAGTTTTCATTCGGGGTGGAACTAAATCAAATACGGTCGATGAGCTCCGGAAGCAAATTTCTAAACTTTCCCTAACCGTGTCCTCGGAGGACATTTCAGCATCTCCCTATAAAGCGGATGACGATATATCTGCCTGTAAAGTTTCTTTGTTTAAAGTATCTAATAACGTTACATGGCTAGAATCTAAATTTGATAGTAACATTTTTGCTAGAACTGAATCGGTCTTACACCACGTGTACTTTAGATTATCTCGAATCGACTTAACCTTATTGGCTAATATCGAAGTAATCAAGCCCCTATGGGATCAGTTCCATGATTACTATACTAGATTGACCCGTTTGTCCCCTACGGATGCCAAGGTTACGGACGTGGCAGAACCTACTCTTGACTCGCGCGTTCCAATTTTCTCTGATCTTTATTATGAACGTAAACTTTTTTCTAAATTAGCTAAATTTAAATATAACGGAAAGACTTGTGTGCGTGCTTTCATACAAAATCTTAATGAATTTGTGGCGGCATTAGTACCAATCCGCGCCACCCAAGCAACTAGCCTTAACGACGCAGACTAGTTGCGGGTCTATGGTCTGGCCAGAGAGTGAGAGAAGATGTCAGACGGCTAGAATAAGTTATCGCAACGACATTGTAAAACTGGATCTTGTAAGAGAATCAAACATTAAACTGATCAAACAAGTTTTGGAGCGTTATTATTACACATAGGTGGTCAGCAGAAACAATCACAACCACCTATAACTGGTGACCCCGAAACCGAACACGTTCCTGATCTGTGTTTTACTTGTTTTGATTCAAGAACTTTCAACCAGACTTTCAAGGTACGAGAAGTTTATTTTACTCCTGCCGAACATATTTCTGCAAATCAGTCAGTACCGTATAGTTATATGTACAGTCATACCTACTCAACGACAAGTTCAAGATCATTTTGGCAATCTCAATAATCTAAAGCCGCACTTCGTCATATTATCAAGGTACCTATTCGAGAAATACCACTTTGTTCAAAAGATGTTTTTGCAACATTGGTACATATCGACTTAAATTGATCGGCGGACACTAAGCGTCGAGACTTTATGTCGACGTACATCGCTGAGCGGACGGCATTATTACATTATTACCTACCTCACTGCACCACATATATACAACCCCAAAATTGTGTTGCACCGTCGCATCTCACTGACTTGATGAACACCACTGGCTAACTTCAAGGCTATTTATCTCCAGCCTGCCTGCTTGTAAGAACTAACGTGCCGTTTGCTGATCATACTAAAAAAGACATTTTTTTTTTATTAATTGCATTATTGTGTTTGTTTTGTGTTGTTATTTTTGTGTTACTTGTGTGTACCTAACTGCATTACTTGACTATTAACTAACTAACTGCATTACTGTGTTTGTTTTGTGTTGTATTTTTATGTTGCTAGTGTGAGGTACCTTACCGTTACCTCTTACTAGAAAACTGTAAATTAGGTTTCATGGTTGTTGTTTAACCCTGTTAACTTTAACTGTTTCTTTCACCTCGAGGATTGGGCATGCGGTCTTAACAAATTTTTGAGGCTTTTTAATTATTTTTTTTTTATTTTTATTGTGGACTGTAAGTTAATGTTAGGGTAAAAACTAGTTTAATGCTACTGCATGTGATATGTAATAACTAATTTAACTTTCTTGCCATTAACCAAACACATCTCACTAAATCACTTCTATTTTCACAATTGAACAAAAGCTTCACACATTTACCTGACTTTGTTCAATTTTGTTCTCACATAACACTAACAATGTCTGAAGAGGAACACATTTCACAACAGCTGAAAGCCATGCAGCAACAATTGCAAATTTTACAGTCACAATTAGACGCATCTTCTAAAGAAAATGAACAATTAAAAAATAAATTAGAGTCACCCAGTCTAAATCAGTCAGTCTGTAAAGTTGCTATTAAAGTGCCCCATTTTGGAATGAAAAACCTGCTGTATGGTTTGCTCATATAGAAACTCAATTTAGGGTCAATAATATAACCGTCGACCAAACAAAATTTGATCACATTGTGTCAAATTTAGACATGAAAACCATGTGTGAAATTGAGGATGTACTGGTCAACCCTCCAGAGATTGGTAAATATCAGCATTTAAAAACAATGCTTATCAAAAGATTTTCTACATCCGAGGAACAGCGAATGCGGCAACTACTGACAGAGGAGGAACTTGGGGATAGAAAACCTTCTCAATTCCTTCGACATTTGCGTTCCCTGGCAGGGAAAGCATTAACTGACGAAGGCATTCTTCGTCACCTTTTCTTGCGCCGTTTGCCTGAGCATTTGCAGGCGATTTTGGCCTCCAGTGCTGATTCTCTAGAAGACATTGCAGTCCGTGCTGAAAAAATTTTGGAAGTGGCTCCCAGCATAGGAACATCATCCCCACGTCTAATTCACGCCGTTGCTACTTCTGGAGATGCTACAGCTTCCACATCTGATCCTCTCGGCTTGCATGCTTTAACTACCCAGATGCAGCACCTGACGACGTGCGTTGCAGCGCTTACACGTGATCACAGTCGTAGCACAGACCGCAACCCTGGACAAAGCCAAAACAGTCGAACAAATACTCGGGTGGAAGGTTGGTGTTGGTACCATAAAAATTTTAAAGCCAAGGCCACCAAATGTACCAGTCCATGCTCTTGGAAACCGGAAAACGGCAAAGACAGTCAGTAGTGGCGGCAGCTGACTGCTCCAACCCTAGCCGTCGCTTGTTTATTACCGATAAATCTTCAAAGGTCAGATTCCTAATTGACACTGGATCTGACCTTTGTTGTTACCCAAGACAGTTGTTGGCAACTAGTGGAAAGACTGCGCCTACTGAGTACCAACTCAATGCAGCCAACGGTAGTCTCATCAAGACCTACGGTATTACCGCCCTCAATCTAAACTTAGGATTGCGCCTGGATTTTCGTTGGTATTTCGTTGTGGCTGATGTTAGTACTCCTATCATAGGTGCAGACTTCCTAGCACATTATCAACTTTTACCGGACTGTCGTAACAAGCGCCTCCTCGACAGCTCCACTGGCCTTGCTGTCGCTACGTCTGTTGCTTCTATAGAACAACCCAGCGTTAAGACTATTACTGTGCTCTCCAAATCGCGGTTTAACGACATTCTCGCTGATTTCCCGTCCATTACACGACCGCCAGGGCCACAACGGGAGATAAAACATTCAACACTCCATCACATCAAAACCACAGATGGCCCTCCCGTTTCATGCCATCCTCGCCTTTTGGCACCGCAGAAACTCGCGGCCGCCAAAAAAGAATTTGACGAGATGATCAAGAATGGCACAGCGCGACCGTCCAAGAGCCCTTGGGCCTCGCCATTACAACTTGTGCCCAAAAAAGATCTTACTTGGAGACCGTGTGGGGATTATCGCGGTTTGAATGCCCGGACAATTCCAGATTGCTACCCGTTACGTCATATTGGAGATTTTTGCCATAACATCGCAGGTTGTACAATCTTTAGCACTTTGGACTTAGTCAAAGCATACCAACAAATACCTGTGCATGAAGATGATATTTGCAAGACCGCAATCATCACTCCTTTCGGATTATACGAATTCCCGTATATGACATTCGAGCTACGTAACGCAGGGCAAACGTTTCAGCGATTCATGGACGAAATTGTAAGAGATTTTGACTTTTGCTTTCCTTACATAGACGACATTTTAATTTTTTCACGCGACGAAGACGAACACTCTCGTCATCTGCGCATCCTCTTTCAAAGGCTGGCAGATTACGGCGTCGTTGTAAACCCAGCAAAATGTGTTTTAGGGCTAGACGAGCTTACCTTTTTAGGATATCGCGTATCTAAGGACGGCGTCAGTCCTCCTACAGAAAGGATCTCTGCTCTTCAGGAATTTCCTCTTACAAAATCTGTCCAAGGTCTCCGCAGGTTCCTGGGTATGATCAATTATTACAGACGATTTCTACCTCGTGCGGCTGAAATGCAGGCGCCGTTGATCGACGTCTTGACTGATTCAAAGCTTAAAGGTGCCAAACCTGTACCGTGGACACCGGAGTTGGAGAACGCTTTTCAATCTTGTAAAGAAAGTCTTGCTCAAGCGACTCTTCTGGCACACCCACTTTTCGACGCTCCATTAGGTCTTTTCACTGTCGCGTCCGGTACACAAGTAGGTGCCTGCTTGCAACAACGTGTCGGCAGTGATTGGCAACCTTTGGCATTTTTCAGCAAAAAGCTTACTCCTCGTCAATCCTCATTACCCGCTTATTACAGGGAATTACTGGCTGTTTACGAACCTGTACGGCATTTCCGCCACATCCTGGAAGCACAACACTGTACTATCTTTACAGATCACAAACCTCTGCTATACGCATTTACACAGCGTAGAGAGCAGTTGCCGCCTGTACAGCTTAACCAGCTTTCTTTTATTTCTCAGTACACGACTGATATTGCACACGTTAAGGGTGTGGATAACGTCGTGGCCGATACAATGTCACGAGTGGAGACCATTTCTTTGGATCATGACTATGCAGCTTTAGCCGAATCGCAAAAGAACGACGAGCAGTTACAGAAGCTCATTAAATCCGACTCTACGCTTAAATTAGAGAAAATTGCCTTACCCGGAACTGACATCACAGTTATCTGTGATGTGTCCACCGGCAAACCTCGCCCGTTCCTTACTATCGATTTTCGCCGTAGATTCTTCACGAAGCTTCACAATCTCAGTCATCCAAGCATTCGCGCTACAACTAATCTTCTTACAAGTAGATTCGTTTGGCCGTCAATTCGTAAAGATGTTCGTGACTGGACTAGATCTTGTCTTTCTTGTCAACGTAATAAAGTTACAAGACATACAGTCGCCCCACTCGGCGAATTTCATACACCATCAAGTCGTTTCAGGCACATCCACATTGACATCGTGGGTCCACTTCCCGTCAGCGAAGGTTATCGTTACCTTCTCACTGCTGTGGATAGATTCACACGCTGGCCTGAGGCATGGCCGATGCGTAGTATCACCGCGGAGGAAACTGCCGAGACGTTGCTACACGGGTGGATTTCTAGGTTTGGAGTGCCTTCCCGCATCACTACGGATCAAGGCAGATAATTTGAATCAGACTTATTTCGTAAGCTTTTGTCTCTTTTAGGCACCAAAAAATTCAGGACAACAAGTTATCACCCCTGTGCAAACGGGATGGTGGAGCGTCTGCACAGACAGCTCAAAGCCTCTCTAATGTGCCATGAGGATTCATGGACAAAGGCTTTACCTATCGTCCTACTAGGCATGCGTGCAAGTGCTTAAGGATGACCTTAAGGCTTAGTCAGCTGAACTGGTCTATGGCGAACCGTTGCATCTTCCCGGCGAGATGATAGTTACTCCGTCTGAAAACCAAACTGCCGATTCATCCACATTTTTAACTCAATTAAGGAAAACCAAGTCGGATTTGAAACCTGTTCCAGCTTCGCGTCACGGTCAAAAGAAAATTTTCGTTTTTAAAGATTTAGAAACTGCAACACATGTTTTCTTGCGGGCAGACCATGTCAAACCTCCTTTGGAATCACCTTATTCAGGTCCTCATCCGGTTGTAAGGCGAAACGACAAAACTCTAACCATCACTATTGGTACTAGGGAAGTAGTTGTGAGCGTAGATCGCGTAAAGCCAGTTTACATAGACGTAAACACTGACTCACACCCTTCCAATCATGCTAAGATTATAAACCCTAATAACGTTACCGATACCCCGGCCCTAACCTCTTCAGACATTCCACATTTACATGCACACAAGCCACTTTTACAAAACACCACGCAAAATCCCACACCTGTGTCAAAGAATTACACAACACGGTCGGGCAGGAAAGTTAAATTTGCTAATCCCTTCGATTTGTGATTTTTTTGTTTTTAACCTCTTTCCCTTTTTCTTTATCTTCCCTCCGTGGGGGGTGGTGTGGCGGCATTAGTACCAATCCGCGCCACCCAAGCAACTAGCCTTAACGACGCAGACTAGTTGCGGGTCTATGGTCTGGCCCAATGATATTTAAGTAAAGATATGCTACCTTCATACAAAACAGCATTCAGTTATTGTTGAGTTATAATTTCACGTGCTTACCTATCGATACCTAATAGATTTCATCTATGAATGCAATAGAGAATACAAAACATTTAAAACAGAGAGGGATAGCTATCTGTGTCGTTTTGCACACAGCAGCCGACCACAACACGACTTGTTTCGCTCGCAGCTATTAGCCGACTAAATGGAATTATAACAATTGTGTGACTTTGTCCGCAACAGTTTTTGAGCGGTAATGCGATATCTACGTCTTTTATACTATAACATCATTGGTCTGGCCAGAGAGTGAGAGAAGATGTCAGACGGCTAGAATAAGTTATCGCAACGACATTGTAAAACTGGATCTTGTAAGAGAATCAAACATTAAACTGATCAAACAAGTTTTGGAGCGTTATTATTACACATAGGTGGTCAGCAGAAACAATCACAACCACCTATAAATTCATTGCCTGTAGAAATATTCCTTCGGAAAAGGTACTATCCTTTGTTTTCGAAATCTTTTCTGACGACTCCCTCCACTGGTATCGCGCTGTAAAGGACAGTGTGAAATCTTGGGACGAGTTATGTATACTACTAAAACGAGACTTCAGTCCCCATAATTACGACTAAAAACTAATGTCGGAAATTGGACGCCGTTCTCAAGGCGAAGTAGAAAATATAACCATTTACATCTCTAAAATGCAAGGGTTATTTTCTCGTCTCGATACTCCAATCAGCGAGTCTGTTAAGCTTGAAATTTTACTAAATAATATCAGGCCTTGCTATGTAAATTCGCTTCTAACATCGAATGTAGTAGATGTTTCTTCTTTATTGAGCGTCTGTAGAAGATTTGAACAATACCACAGTCGCACTAAGTACTTTGTTGAACCTCCAACAATTACTTCAGATACGATAGCTCCTGAATATATATAAATGCCCTAAAAATAATTTTAACTTGCATACTTATTCCACTAACAGAAATTATAAGTTATCTAAGTCAACTTATAATAATGTTATCGCATCTGACATGCCATCTCCCTCTAACGCTAGCCCCACAGCGTTCAAGGTCAACGCGGCTGTGACCGCTAACTCTAAACAATTCTGCCCAAGATGTCGTACTTACTCGCATTCCTTAAAAAAATGCACTGAACCTCGTTTTCAGTATGTTTTAAGTGCGGTTTAAAGGATTTTCGCACTACTGACTGCCCTAACTGCAATCAAGCCTCAAATAAAATACCAATTAACATCGTAAGTCCCGTTTATAATACGACTAAAGTAAACAATAAATTTGACGCGGCTGATTGGCATAGTTGGCTAAATTTTGTTTCAAAATTTTCAAATTCACAGCGAAATCCGGAAACTAAAAATACTAAAATAAATCATATTCCTCGTATCCCTTATATCCCTGTTACTCTGAACGGGATTGATACTGTTGGTTTACTTGACTCAGGTTCAGTAAAATCTTAAAAAATGTAAAAATAAATAATTCTAAACCCTTACATTTTGTCACAGCTAATGGTGATAACCATCCTTCGCTTGGCTTTGCCAATATTTCTTTCAAATTTCTAAATAAAACTGTATCTCTCGTTGCTCATATTGTACCTAATAAAAAAAATAATCTTATTTTAGGAATGGACTTTTGGAGAAAATATAATCTCTTCCCTAAAAATTTAGAATCAATCTTGGTTTCTAATCATAAAATGTTTCGGCGTTGTAAACCTAAGTTCCTACGTCGATAATGAATAAAATTCTTTTGTGTTTCTAACAGTCGATCTGAGTGCGACCGCTCACATTTTTCCTAATTTAATGAAACATCTTCTAACAAGAGGAGACTCGATCGCAACTCAGTCACTTGATTCATTCATCGTTGTTTCTATTCATAAAACTAAAAGGTACAGTTCACACCATATATCCTACTCTCATATGGTTGATGAGCGTTGATGAGCACGTACAGCTACGACGAATCGCTAAGCTATTTACCTTCTACACTAGAGGGTAAAATCAGCCCTAATAGCGCCACATCATTGCAATAGTTGTTCCTACAATCTTTAACTAAAAATATTATTCTGTGGTAACTTTAACATATTTCTAAAAAAAAATACTACTATCTTAAAATAATTATCTACTTTTAAACTAAAACTTGTCAAAATCGGTTCAGCCATTCTCTAGTTATAGCGTTGAACCGTGACAAACAGACCTACATGACTATGACGCCTGTCATCATGTTTACTACAGTGCATTGTGCGAGCGGCGCAATCATTATACATACTTACTTAGTATTCGCTGTTAACTAAAATGTTATGTATGTAATTGTATCTGTAAGTATGCTACGGTATAATACTGCATTCCACCTGAGTAGGTATAGGCTAACATTCCGATTCCAAGACTACGTCGCAGGATAGTCAGGTGTATTATTGTTTTGCTATGAAGATATAGACTTTGTTATCTAAAAGTCGGATTATTAATCTCAGTCAGTAAAATGACAAGTGCAACTGTCACTGATACAAAAAAGGGTGACCCGCTACAATAGTGATGTTCGACAATCAATAGACTTAGACATTTTAGTCATTCTTTATTTTATTAGGTGTACCTAAAGGTGTTTTTGTATTGTATTTTAAATTTTATATTGTAAATATATAATATCTATCTATTACATATCATCAATATCAATACATATAATAAAATCGTAACAGGTCGCTCTCTGTACATGGAAGATAAATAAGATAAAATATTATAAGGGGGCTTTATGAACGCAATAGAACCCAAAAAATGATATTTAGAATTTTTGTCTTCTTGTCTGTATGTCTGTATGTCAGCATATCTGTTTGTCTGTACGTTTGTGCACGCTTATCTCAGTAACCGCTTAACCGATTGCAACGCGGTTTTTTTATTGTGTTGAGGTTTGCTTTACTTAACATTTAGTGTTTATTTCATGTCAATCGGTTGATAAATAAAAAAGTAAACACACACAACAAGTAAAGTAAACACTTTTAAGAATTTATTACATCGAAGATATTTTGAAAATTTTAATTGTAGGGGTTTCTTTGAATGTGATGGTAAATCTAAAATGACGTGTTGGCTTAATCATAAAAGAGAAAAGAGATTAATGATTAAGGCTATTTTAAAATAATTGAATTGACTGAACTGATTTTTTTTATAATAGACTTAATCTTGCTGTGCACTGCACTGAGAGGACCGCAGCGCTGTGTCATCGCTGCGGTCCTCGCAGTGCTGTGGATTCCCGGTGTCTTCGCCACAGATACTTACCGAAGCTACCGTGCCCGGTATCTGTGACAACCGGTAGGATAGATCACCGTCTCTTCTCTCCAGCCACTCGTCCATGACCGGTCTGACGGCCGCGATTGTGGCGAATCCCCCCTTTGGTTGCTGAAGTCGCGCCTTCCATATCTCCACGTTTTCCTGGTGGAGCAGGGACCGCTGGGCCTCGATTACTCGAAACGCAGACCCTTTGCTTTTGCTTCCAGGTCCCATGGAGGTGTCCCAGCTAGGAGGCATGCCGCCTCACCTGAGATCGTGCGGTATCCCCTTATAATCCTAACGGCCATCGCCCTCTGCGGGCTCAGCTATCTAGCCACATTGCTGACCATCAGGGTCTCCGCCCATACGGGGGCCCCGTATGGGGCCATACTTCGCACGATCCTCAAATATTAATCAAATAATAATTTGAGTGACGTCACGGACGTTAAATGTAGCTGTCTACCTAAACGTAATTTTTTGATAAAAAATATAAGAAGAGATTTAACTTTAGTAACATTTATGAGAAAATACCCAGTGTGGACCAATTGGGGTCATATATTGTTAGATAGTGCAAGTGTCGAGTTATTATGTGTTTAAAACTTAATTGAAGTGAATCAAGTTACAGTGGACTCCAAAACTACCCTAATTTGGATAATAATAACAATAAATCAGCATTAAGACAATTTGTTGATAAAGCTTTCATATTTAATTAATAGTATAGTGAGTGGGACTGCTTTACATCCCTAGTAATTAGAAAGTTGAAGGCTGGATTAGCATAAATACAGCCTGAAAATTAAATTGAAAACAGCGCCATCTACGACCAAGTACGTGAACTACCAAACAATAATAAACAAACACTAGGTATCATGGCAAAGTGCAATGCATGTGGGAAATTTAGATCAGTGAAGGGTAAGGATGGCGCAACTACCTGTAAGTGCTGCATGGGGAAAGCCGGTGGAGCTATGGACAAAAGAGAATTGAAAAAGCCAAATGTCCGTGTGCAAGGGACGCCCTCTGACTCAAGCAGTCCTGATGCTGGTATTGGCTTCGAGGACGCTAATGGCACTCCGTCCGAGGGGACATCCTCGAGGCCGGACCTGGGGGAGGAAATTAGGCTTTTTAGAGCGGAACTACGCAGTATGAGAGAGGAGTTGAAGAGGGAGCTGAGGGATCTGCGACGGGAGGTGGGGGAGCTTCAGGCTAACATAGCAAGCTGTGCGAGCCGAATCGACGGTCTGGAGGAGAAGGTGCAGGAGATGGAGGCTCGGGGGTCTAACACTGAGCACCTTGAGAAGACCGTGAGGAAGCTAAAGATGGAGCTCAACGACCGCGATCAGGATATGCTGGCTTGCGATCTGGAGATATTCAACCTTCCAGAGGAAGGAGGTGAAAACACTGTGCACGTTGTAGATTTGATAGCAAGAAAGATAGGAATGCAGCTGGAACCACGTGACATAGTTTTTGCCGAGAGAATGGGTTCTGTAACTAAGAACAGGAGAGATGGGACTGGTCAGAAGGCTGATCGACCCCGCCCCCTGGTGGTCAGGGTGACCAGGAAGCACCTGCGGGACGAGATGCTTCGGTGCGCGCGCGTTCGGCGTGGCGCCACCTCTGCTGACCTGGGCCTGAATGCCCCTCCGCGCCGGTTTTATATCAACGAGCGACTGAGCCGGTACAATAAGATGCTTTTATACCACACTCGGGAGGCGGCTGGCAGACTCGGATGGAAGTATGTATGGATTAAGCGTGGTAGGGTACTGGCTAGGCAGGCTGAGGGTAAGGAGACCTACAGTATTCGCTCTGAGTCTGATCTGCAACGGGTTTTTCATGTTGAGGTGCCGCTTGACCCCACTAGTTAAATATACAAGGGAGTATTTGGGAGGGTACAAAGTTGTGCAAGAAATTAAACACACTCAACTTAATAGTATTAAAGATTTAATAATAAAAGAATATTATGATCTGATTTTGATTAATTTATATTATGATACTGCATTTTTAATAAATTCTCAACAATTTTGTATAATTCTTATGATTAATAATGATAATGACATTTCTTATTCTGATACATTTTATTATATTAATAGTATAGCATTAATAATGAATAAAAAAAGTTGTATTTTCCAAATTAAATCTGGATTGCCATATAGGAGTACTCTAATTGGAATTTTTATACTACGATTAAAGCATTTGTTGTTGTATATAGCAGGTGACAATATGCCCATTCTTGAGGAGTCTCAGCGTATAATGTATAAATGTGTGTATGTTGTCGCGGGTGCAGCTGCTTGTAGATGTGGTGCATTTCGCTTTTTACTGGTGGGTGCCACTGCTTCCTGTTAATGGAAAATAATGATTCGTAAGTGTATTAAGGGTAATTTTATAGTTTTTAAAATAGAAACGTATGTAGTATTGGGGCAAAAAAATGCATAACAAAAAGGATAAACGTTTGAAACTCGGTTTATTCAATGCAGGGTCGCTGGGGACAAAGCATGAGGAGTTCATCGTGGCTATGGGGAACCTTAATGTCGACATCATGGCAATAAATGAGACATGGATTAAGGTGGATACGGGCGACGGTCGAGCACCTCAGGTGCCAAACTATAGGCTCCGTCACACCCCGCGACCGACCTACATATGTGATGGCTGTGGCGGTGGGGTTGGCTTTTACGTGCGACGGGGGATACATGTGCGGGCTGAGCCTTTTCCTGCTGCCACAAATGTCGAGCAGATGTGGCTAAGACTAAATAAAAGTGGGCAGACGATAGTAATAGGCACAGCTTACAGGCCACCCTGGCTTAATGTAAACACGTTTGTGGAGGCGATAACAGACTCGGTTTCTTCATTTTCTAAAGCTGATAAGGTAATTCTCCTGGGAGATTTTAATATAAATTTACTGGATAAAGAGGATTACAAGACAAAACTACTTGACTCTTTCATGGTAACCATGAGTATGGTCAACTTAGTGACAAAGCCTACTCATTTTACCGATCACAGCGCAACTTTGATCGATTTGATATGTACAGATGCTGAGGCAAGTAGCATATCGGTGTGGCATATCCCTGACCTTGGTCGCCATGCGATGATCTCTGCAGAGTTTAAGCTTAAAATTGATAAACCTGCCCCAAGGTGGATTATGTACAGACCATTGCGGGATATATTAATTGACAGGTTTGAGGAGGACTTGGAGAGGGTGGAATGGGACTCTATCAGGAATTTGGGTGGTGTAGACAATATGGTCCAAGCTTTGAGCACTTGCATTGTGTCATTGTTTGACTTGCACGCACCGATGAAAAGAACTTTAATTAAGGATAAATGCTACCCATGGATTACCAGTACTGTGAAAGATATGATGCGCCTTCGTGACAAACATTATCATAAATTCAAAGTCACTAATCAAGAGTCACACAATAAATCGTATTTAGTACTGAAATACCTAGTACGTGATGCTATCGAAAGTGAGAAGCGGGCTTTTTTTAAAAACCATATCAATAACAGTATTGATAATCCACGGAGACTTTGGAAAGAGCTCAAGTCAAATATTGTGGTAAGTGCTAAGAGTGCCTCTGAGATACCAGACTTCTGTAGCAACCCTGATGTTTTATGCCAGCATTTTTTAAATGTACCGGGCAGTGATAGGGTTGCCATTTCTGACCTTACCTTCTTCGAATGGAACCGATTTCACTCTCAAACTTTCCAATTGGAGCCGATAACAGAAGAAGAGGTGGAAAAAATTATTAGGAAATTGAAGTCGAATGCTATGGGTGTGGACGGGATTTCCCTGGATATGCTGCTGATGACCCTTCCTCAAACTCTCAGAATCATAACACATATTGTAAATACATCAATTGCTACCTCAACATTCCCCACATCATGGAAAACAGCTCAAGTGAGACCAATACCCAAAGTCCTGTGCCCTACTGGACCTAAGGATCTAAGACCAATCAGTATTTTGCCTTGTCTATCTAAGATCCTAGAAAGGGTGGTCAGTAACCAGTTAACAAAATACTTGGAACAGTCAAATGTATTGCCGTGTAGGCAATCAGGTTTTCGCAGGGGACACAGCACAGCGACAGCCCTAATAGATGTTGTTGACAACATCTTGAAGGCTCAGGATCAGGGCATGGGTACAGTGCTGACTCTCCTGGACTTCAGCCGTGCTTTTGATGGGATAAATGTCACACTGCTTCTATCAAAACTTGCATACTATGGTTGCTCTAGGGGGGTAGTAAATTGGTTTCATAGTTACCTTAGCAATAGGTTCCAGTTTGTGCAAATAAATGATGGGAAGACTGGTTGTGCTATGGAATCTGCTCATTATCCAGTGAGCAGGGGCGTCCCACAGGGTTCGATCCTCGGGCCACTGCTCTTTATTCTGTATTGTAGTGACATTACTAGCGTTGTCAGTAACTGTGGGTACCATCTGTATGCTGATGACATGCAGCTACACTTGTCGTTTTCTGACTCTGATTGTTTAGAATCTGTAATCAGGATAAACGAGGATTTAGCTAGCATCGCAGACTGGGCCCGTAGAAACTCTTTGGTGCTTAACCCGGAGAAATCAAAGTTTATGGTTGTGGGTACTAGACAGGTGAGAAACCGGATACTCCAGCATGGATTAGATGTGAGAATTGATAACTGCCCAGTTGAACGGGTGTCGGTGGCGCGAAATCTGGGGGTTACATTTGATGAGCAGCTTCATTTTGAGACTCACATCATGTATGCGGTCAGGAACTGTTTTTACCGGCTGAGATTATTGTACAGAATACGCCCATACATCAGTGTCAGCATAAGAATACTGCTTTGTGAGTCACTCATTCTCTCTAAACTCAACTATGCTGACACTGTGTATGGAAGTTGTCTTCTGAAGAAAACTGAACGACTGATACAGAGGGTTCAAAATGCTTGTGCTCGCTTCTGTTTTACAATCCCACCGCGTTCACATGTAACACCCTTTCTGAATAGTGGCAATATGATGAGAATGGCGGAACGTCGTGAGTTGCATTTTGCCACACTCCTGTTCGGAGTGGTGAAGACAGGTAGACCCCAATACTTGTACGAGAAGTTATCCTGGTCTAGAGATGTAAATAAACACAAAACAAGAGCGTCCACTCACCTTATGCTAATCCCTAAGCACAGGACCACTATGTATCGTGGAAGCTATAAATTTCTTGCAAGTCATATTTGGAACGACCTGCCACCGCCGCTATATGCCGTTACTTCAGTCCACACATTTAGGCGAAAATATAAGTTTCTGCTGTTAACTAGGCAAAAATCCAAATGATTGGCACGTTGATTTCACTTTGCGATATTTCTTTAGTTGTTCGTCAACACCAGGATATTATCACAGTATAAAGAGCTATTAGTTACTATTTATTGCTTGGAGGGGTTATTTTGCAATATAATCAAAATCTATACGCGTTTAATAGATTGAAGCGGATGAATTTCATAGTTTGTTGTGCATGTGCATGTGCATTGTGCACTTGTGCCTGACATGACAGCTCAGTCAGTCAGTGACAGTGACAGATGACAGTTTGGCGATTGAGCCAACTGCAACTGTGCGGCGCGACATTAAAAACAAAATAAATAGTCTATTCTGCACAAACGTATCTAAAGAAAAACTATTGTGTGTCTCGTTCTCTGGTTCTGTTCTCTTTTTGTTATTATTTGATTGTTTGTTTGTTTTTGTAATTTTACTATATTTATTGTTAATTATCTACGTTGATATTCCGTAATCATACTAATCATATTAATCATTATTAATGCAATTAATTAATTTATAATCCAGATAATGTAATGTAAATTATAGAATTAAAATTAAGTAATATATTATTTAAAATAACTGCGTATTATGCTTATTGTAATTATATTTTATGGTTTAATATGTCTATAATTTTTTGGTGAGATGTATATTTTGTCTATGTGTAATTACCTGTGTAAAATATTATGCATGTAGGTATATATAATTAAAAATATTGAGTGTACCAATGATATTAATGTAATAAATAATGATTATGTTTAATTGTATAATACCTCGTGTTGGAGTGTACAGGTAAAAAAAAAGTGTATTTATGTATAATTATTGAGCTTTTTTTTTTTTTTTTATTGTTGGGCTTTTTATGATAGATTAAATTACTTTATTGATTTTTATGTAAGTACCAACTTTATATAATTGTTCGTGATGTCACTTAGCGTTAGGTACGAATAGGGGCCATCTGAAAACCAGCGCTGCATACCTACCAATTTTGGCAATGGTATGTGGCTAATAGCTGAGATGGCTTCCTTTTCGGGTGCATGCATGGAAATGAATGAATAGGTATTGAGATGTTTCTACTTGTTATTTATTATTTTGTGCCTGAATAAATGTCTTTCTTTCTTTCTTTCTAAATACAGTCTCATACAAGTTGTTTTGTTGTTATAATTCCACAACTGAAATGTAAAGGCAATTCATCCATACAGCCTATCCATACATGCGATGTTTAATCGTGACGCAAATACGCGCGCTTTTTGGCATAATCATTATGTTGATTTTTTTATGCCAAACCATTAAAAAAAATTTTTCATTGTAGAACGGTTTACCCGTGTGGAAATGGTCATTGTAACACGACTTGGCAAGAATGAGTACTATTGAGATATGACTTGTGGTTATGTAGTATGCAAATTACCAAATGCCGCCAAATGGTCGTAGAAAATAGTAGGTTGTATAACAAGGGAGCAAAATAGTATTTTGACGGCGACGGCGCTACTTTGAATCACGGAGCGAAGCGAAGGATTCTCATAGAATCCCTAGCTCAGCGAGGGATTCTAACGTAGAATCCTGTGAGCAGTGAGGGATTCAAAGTACACCGCCCGAGGGCAAAATAATTTGCTCTTATGTAATATATTCTACTTTCATCCACTTTCTATGATAAAAAATGAGATTTGTACGACGTAGTTAGCTCCTAATAGTCATTCAGGAGTTAATGCATGGTCACTGTCATAATTCGACGTAGAACTCATTATATTTGCAGAACACAATAAAATTATGTAGGCAGGTATACTGATTACGTTATACTTATATATGTAATGTTATAAATTCAGTTCCAAGTTCCAAATTCAAATCACTTTGCCCTTACTTTTCTTAATTCAAAGCTCTTAACAGAAAAGATTATTTATATTTTGCGCCCTGTTATCGTGGTGCAAAGTGATGCTTTTCGAATAGATGGGATAAAAAAATAATTTAAGGACAAGCAAAAATGACAGTTTTAAATTTTTGTCATCAAAGTACTTTTCATGAAATTATTTTCAAGGTAAATTGGTGTGAAATGTTTGTATAATACAAACTATGGTTCCTAGAAAAGTGATTATATTTAAATGTAGGGAAATAATTATGGAGCAATCGAGATCCAAATTGTTTGTTTACTGCATTATTTGAATGAGTTGAAATACGATATAGGTGGTTTTATATAATATTTAATTACTGTTTGATATGGAATTAAAAAATATAATCTCGACTAACTTTTAATTGTAAAACTCGATTTAACCACATCACTATTTATTTGTGACAAAAATCCCGCAACACTGAAAATGTCATTTTACTGACTCGAATTAAAAATCATAGTACCTATACGTTTTGCAATCTTATCTTTTCTAAGAAGTCAAATCATACTTCGATTTCTCTCGCTCACAGCTTACGTGTGTAGGTACTGGTTATCAGCTGCGCTCACACAAGCCTATAGCTAGCTAACAACGCGCCGCATGCCGTCTACTACCTATGTTATCTGAAATTGTACTTATATTTTTCTTGTAATCTTACTAAAATTATGCTACGCGGTCTAGCCACGTCCTATATCTGAGCTTACCTAGCTATTGACCTTCTACCCCTACTACATAAGCACCCTTGCACCCCTTATGTACGCCTACTTTTTGTTCCAGGTGTGCAGCAGAGTGTCAGGAGCCTTCATGGGAGCTGTCCTGGAAGTGCAGGAGCCGAATTTTCACATGAAAAATTCTCGCCCAAAAAGGGGGATATGTGACGATGACGTCATCATGGTCTCCCACCACGATCAGGCGCGCGCTCAACGCTCACCTCTGCACTCCTCGCCCCGCGCAGCTGCCAGACCCCTATATAAACGGCTGCACGCACGGTGTCTGCCTCTTAAGCCAGCGGCTGCTCTCCAGGTGATATACTCCATCTGCGCGTCATCACTGGGTCTGGTGGTCTAGGACTTATAGAAGAACCCTCGCCTACTTGCTCACTACTATATATACTTATACTTACTGTCCCTAATAAACGCAGATAACTGCAGTATTACTTCAAACCTATTGTTCATATTTATCTCCTTGGTAAATATACCTATATTTGGACCGAGATAGGTGGCTGATCCACCCCTCTCGTGACAATGGTGCCCCCGGGAATAAGAAACCCCTAGACCACCACATTCAGGACGTATACTTTGTATTCATTGTTACTAATACGTGTTTTTTTTCAGTGCAGAAGGTAAATTCTATGTTAACTTCGCTTATATTCATTCTAGCAATAACATAAGCGAGGTTAATCTTCCAAACGCGTAATAACTAGTAAATAATACAGCGCACGCTCGAGCCGTGCGTGTCCTTCAAATTGGCTTGTCGCGTGACCTTGAGCGAGGCGTCGCTGCATCGGCCGGCCTAACGCGCGTTTCGATTTATTCTGCACTGAATCTAATTTCTAGTACCTACCTAACTCATTATTTTTCTGCTTACTATATCTATTCTCGCTACGGAAAGCATCCACCGTAAAAATGTCTTACCCCATCAAGTTTACACATTTATGTAAAAACGAATTAGAATATGAAGTTTTCATTCGGGGTGGAACTAAATCAAATACGGTCGATGAGCTCCGGAAGCAAATTTCTAAACTTTCCCTAACCGTGTCCTCGGAGGACATTTCAGCATCTCCCTATAAAGCGGATGACGATATATCTGCCTGTAAAGTTTCTTTGTTTAAAGTATCTAATAACGTTACATCGCTAGAATCTAAATTTGATAGTAACATTTTTGCTAGAACTGAATCGGTCTTACACCACGTGTACTTTAGATTATCTCGAATCGACTTAACCTTATTGGCTAATATCGAGGTAATCGAGCCCCTATGGGATCAGTTCCATGATTACTATACTAGATTGACCCGTTTGTCCCCTACGGATGCCAAGGTTACGGACGTGGCAGAACCTACTCTTGACTCGCGCGTTCCGATTTTCTCTGATCTTTATTATGAACGTAAACTGTTTTTCTAAATTTAAATATAACTGAAAGACTTGTGTGCGTGCTTTCATACAAAATCTTAATGAATTCATTGCCTGTAGAAATATTCCTTCGGAAAAGGTACTAAACTTTGCTTTCGAAATCTTTTCTGACGACTCCCTCCACTGGTATCGCGCTGTAAAGGACAGTGTGAAATCTTGGGACGAGTTATGTATACTACTAAAACGAGACTTCAGTCCCCATAATTACGACTATAAACTAATGTCGGAAATTGGACGCCGTTCTCAAGGCGATGTAGAAAATATAACCATTTACATCTCTAAAATGCAAGGGTTATTTTCTCGTCTCGATACTCCAATCAGCGAGTCTGTTAAGCTTGAAATTTTACTAAATAATATCAGGCCTTGCTATGTAAATTCGCTTCTAACATCGAATGTAGTAGATGTTCCTTCTTTATTGAGCGTCTGTAGAAGATTTGAACAATACCACAGTCGCACTAAGTACTTTGTTGAACCTCCAACAATAACTTCAGATACGATAGCTCCTGAATTCGCATATAAATGCCCTAAAAATAATTCTAACTTGCATACCTACTTATTCCACTAACAGAAATTATAAGTTACTAGCTGACCCTCGCAACTTCGTTTGCGTCACATGAGAGTGAGCAAGAGAGAGGTATGGTATTAATATTTCGAGTATTATAATGTTTACCGTTGCATTTACCCCCGTCGCGTCGCGTCGCTTGTATTCATTAGAGCTGAACCGCATATCTTCGTCTGCGTCACATGAGAGTGAGGAGGAAAGAGGTGTTAAAGTGATATAATGTTTCCCGTCGCTTTTACTTCCACCCATCCGTTTTTCGGTATGGAACTCTTCGTGTGCGAGTCCGACTCGCACTTGACCGGTTTTTATCGTTCAGTTGACTGGCTGCCACTGCAGACCAAGTTTACTCCCGTAGCGTCGCTCATACTTTAAAACTTAATAAGAGGGTTATTTTAAGTGAACCTTAAAATATAGGCATATGCTGTTTAGGACTTTTTTTACAACTTTTTAAGAGGAACAATTTTGTAGTACACAATTTTTACGTAACTTTAACTATTTATGCAGCGTCCGCAATGGAAGCTCTCAAAACAAAGAAATAATCCCCGTTCTCGAAACATTATTCATGGCTGCTCCGCTCCTATTCGTCTTAGCGTGATGTTATATCGCCATTAGTCAGCCTCAATAAATGGACTATTAAACTGTAACATAATTTTTGAAATGCAACCAGTAGTTTCTGAGATCCTAGCACAAACAAACTCTTCAGTTTCATTGTATCGTGAGTGAACCTTAAGAGATAGACAAATTAGGTTATTGTGTGCGAACCTTAAAAGATAGACATATGCTGTCGCGGACTTTTTTTCAGAACTTTTTAAGAGAAACAATTTTGTAGAACACAATTTTTACCTAACTGTAACCATTTACGCAGCGTACGCCTCGGAAGCTCTCAGACGGTAAAAAATATTCCCCGTTTTCAAAACATTCTTGATTACTGCTCCGCTCCTATTCGTCTTAGCGTGATGTTATATAGCCTATAGCCATCCTCGATAAATGGACTATCAAACTGTAAAAGAATTTTTGAAATCCAACCAGTAGTTCCTGAGATCCTAGCGTTCAAACAAACAAACAAACAAACAAACTCTTCAGCTTTATAATATTAGTATGGATCTAAGTCAACTTATAATAATGTTATCGCATCTGACATGCCATCTCCCTCTAACGCTAGCCCCACAGCGTTCAAGGTCAGCGGCTGTGACCGCTAACTCTAAACAATTCTGCCCAAGATGTCGTTGCCTTGTTTTCGAAATTTTTAATATTTTGTTTACAGTATTATACATTTTACAACTTAGACTAGCATATATTGATTTCTTCCAAAAGAGGTTTTACACGGTACTACTGAAATTACAGGTTTAATGTCTCGTTTATTTGCATCAGTTGCAGGTACAGATTCATGCTTTTTCATTAAGACTTTGAGAACAAAAAGCTGACGGACCGTGAGCACTTCTGTATCCTTGTATAACTGTGTGGAAGGGTATCGGTAGGGCTTTTTTGTCATCACCATCTCATCACCAACACTGCTCTTAGTGCTCTTTTTAAGCCCATCATGTAAGTCTTGGCCACCCCAACTCACACCGTTATGCAATACTGGAGGACCGATTGGCATAATGCCTTATATACTATTTTAAGTTTCTCGAATGGTGTGCAATCTGTATAGTTTTAAATACTCTTATTAATCGTCTGGTTCTGGTAATCATTAAGTCAGTTTGCTTGTCCCATCGCAGAGCACAGTCAATCTGTACGCCGAGGTATTTAGCGACTTTTGAACGAGTAAGTTTGTAACAGGTACAGGTGGATCGTGACGCTGCAAAGCTCAGACGTTTATTCTGTCTGGTTCGTTGCGTGATACAGTTGTGAACTTTAATGGAGAAAGCTGGTGGTGGGTTACCAATTTTAGTTAGTTCAAAAGGTATGTAGGTGGTTTTGGCTAGGTTTAGAGAGTAGTCATTATCCTTGAAAGGGAATATTCAGCTCTTCTCTTGACGTAATGCCAATCCGGTCCGGACACAAGGATGCAGTATCATCTGCATATGCATAAATTTGTGTATGGGGAAGAGAGGGTCATTTATATATATTTGGAAGAGCGTTGGACTCCGGATCCTTTCTTGGGGAATGCCATAGAGTACAGTTTCTTCGTTACTTTTAAAGTTTCCTATTTTATAAAATAAATAAATAAATAAAATCATTTTATTTTCAGACCATTTACATAATAGCGCAGCAGCAACAAGTGGAACAACGTCTACTCTGTATCAGGTATGTCCAAACCATATGCAACGGGCACACATATTTTAAACAATATTGACGATACCATTGGGGATCTGCAAAGTGAAGACATTATCGTGTTTGGCGTGGGAAGCAATGACAAGGATCCGTATAGTTTTATAGCTGAATTATGTAGTTCCCTTCACAAATTAAGAAATAACAAAGTGTTTTTATTGAATGTGTTAAATAATAAGTATCTAAATGTAGAACTGCTTAATCAAAACATAAAACTGTATGTAAAAAAATATTCGAATTGTATGTTCATTGATACAACTGATAATGTATATAGAGTGGGGCAACACAATGTTGTGTCAAGACATTTTTTGAGCTGGAAACTAAATATAGAAATCGATAACATTAGATATAGACAATTAATAGCTAAACAGTTAACTTTAAGATGTAAACGGAACGAATCGTGCAACCTAAACCCTTCTACTGTTATAAAAAAGCCAAATTACACCCAGAGAACTATACCATATTATTTTAATAAGCCCCAGAACGGGCTATACGGGCTATCTGTAAAGCACAGTCAATCGACAGCTGCGCTCCATTATTCAAACAATTAAAAGTTCTGCCCCTACCTGCTCTATATATATATGAAAGTTGTGTCTTTGTCCGCAGTCATACGAATTTATTTCAGCGGCATAATGATGTTGTGGCTAGACCAAGTAGTAGAAGAATCCACAAACTACACATACCTAAGCAAAATCTGAAAATTTTCTCAAACAATGTATATTGTATGGTTGTGCGTATATACAACAAACTGCCTAATAAATTTAAAACTCTGACATATAAGTCATTCAAATATAAATTCTTTCAATTCCTTCTAGAAAAATGTTATTATTCTGTAAATGACTACTTAAATGAACAATTTGACGCAAATATTGACATCTAATTCATATAATGTACCATATCTTGACTTTTATAATTAAGTAATGTAAGCAGTAGGCATAGCTAGCCTGTCTTTTTTTTTTTTGTCCTATCACTATATTGTAATAATGTGATGTTTTATTTTGTTAAGCGCAATGTTTGTACGCCGAAAACGGCAGAATATTATGGAAATTTAAACTTTGTAACAACTTTTATGTACAATATTCTGACAAATAAACGAATATCTATCTATCTATCTATCTATAAAATGGGCTGAGTTCCATAAATGAGAAAGTTCCATAAATTAATTAAATTAAGCACATTAGTATTTTTAAATTACATTTGAGATCAATAATTATAAAATTTATTTATTTATTTATATATTTATATTGTTTTATGGGTCAGCACCCATTGGTTCCCCAAAACTCGTCCCTTAGCATAAAAGTTGTACATTCGACCCCTTTTTAGGTGCCCATTGGTCCCTCGGTAGGAGACCAATCAATATTAATTAATTTTTAAGGTACCCATTAACATACCCTAAAATAAAATATATAGATTCGACCCCTATTCAGGTGCTCATACACAAACATAGGGGTCAGGGTCTTATCTAAAATAGGTACTTAACCCCTAGAACCCTACACTATTTTGCGCTTACGTTATTCCTACTGTGGGGTGCTAGTGCACCCCAAATTAAAATGTTTGGAAATCTTTAAAAAATAAACTATTATTAAATAGTATGTTTTATTAATATTAACTAATAACATGGGATATCAAATCAGTCTTAATATATGAAATCAGGCGGAATTTGAGCACTTTGTGCAAACCTTGATCTGATGTTACGATGACCGTCCTTGGGTTGAAGATGTAAGAGTAGGGTTTGAAGAATCTTGAGATTTTTTGAGGATACCTTGAATATAGACTCTTTTAGATCCCGCCTCAAAGTTGGTACCTGGTGACGTTCCTCCAAAATGTTCTCGAATGAGCTCTAATCCTAAGAAAATGTACGTCGAAACTTTACGTTTTTCTTGTTAGAAGCTGTCGAGCACTTAAAAAGAACCCAAGAGTTAACTCCAACAGCATTTAGTAACCCTTAAAATAAACACTTCGGCCAACTTCTGATTTTTCTTTAGACGAATATTTTTTTGCCATTGCATGAAAATTATCTAGACAACCTTTAGTTTGATTAAAAAATGAATAATTTCTAGCAATTGCACCTATGTACAATACATAAATACAATATATATATACATATATCGACATATAAACATACTTCTAGAAAACCAAAAATAATTAGTGTACAAAAACATTTCCTACACTTATTACCTAGGTATTTTCCTACACTGGGGTGCTGACGGACCCCACAGTACATGTACAGGTGACCATACGATGCCACTTTTGTCGTGGCACTGACGAATCGCAAGCACTTACCACTAAATTAAAATACTGTAAAGCGCAAATCTGTGGTCAGTAAGGTAACTGAGATATTCGCAAAACAAATCGATCTGGGGTGCATCAGCACCTCATGTAGGGTTCCAGGGTTAACTTGGTTCTAAATAACCCACGCCGAGTCGTATCCCATGCAAAGGTGCCCATAACACTTGCTGCATTTCCGCGCTGGATGGCAATAGCTAACCTCTGCATCAGATACGAACCAGAGCGAGAGTCACCGGTTTTTATCCTTATTCTACGGCCTATACTGGGTGTAACAAAATTACATCTCCAAATTTCATGAGATGACTTGGCATCGGAAATCAAATACAAATATTTAATAAAAAAGAGGAGTTAATTTTTTATTTAAAAAAAAAAAATTGTCGCACATTAAGCATTCGTTTTTTACCGCGGCAATTCGAAATAACATGGTCGCAGTAGCAAAACAAACACGGAGCACCCGTCTGGCTGTCGTTGTCGCTTTCTACTGCCGCTCAGTAGCGATAGAAAGGGTGATAATGAAAATTTATAGGACCTTTAAAACGGATTTACGGTTAAAGTATTCATGTGATGTTTTTTCTTCATTTTTGTAATGTTTCTTGACTGACTTCACGTGACGAAATTTGGAGAGTCAATTTTGTTACACCCAATATATCTTTTTGTCACAATTTTTTTAGCTTCCATGCCCCAATTGCCCATCGTCTCGAACGCAACAGGCATGACAATGTATCGTGACCCTAAGGCAGCATACTTTTCATGCTTTGACTTTGTTTTATTTATCCAAAAAGTACCTTTTTTAGATAACTCTTATCTTATTTTTATCGTAATGCTAGCTAGGTACAAGTATGTGTGAGAAGGGTGTAATATCCTAAAACTCTAAAACTAGGATAAACTAAGAGGACTAGGGATTTAATAGGCTAAGGTTAAAGACTTAGCTTGAGATAATATGCGTCTACATATTCCTAATCGGGAACAGATGTACTAAACCTTTTTTTATTTAATGACGAAGAGTTTGGTTGAGTGGTAGTGAACGCTGCTTAGGAATTAAGGGTCGCGGGTACAACATTTGCTTGCATGAACTGAATATTTGTATCAGTCTGGGTGTTTTTTAAATTAAGTATCCATTGTTACATAATTATTGGCATATTTATTATTTTTATAAGATACTGCCATTAGTTTGAAGTTTGACAGTGACAAATTGACATTTGACGTTGACACGTCAAACGTCAAAATATTGTAGAACGAACTGAATATATGTCGGGCTTCCGAATAAAACGCCAGTCAGAGGCGGACGCGATTTGTGACAACACCAAGGTCAGTAAAACTTTGTTTGTGAGTTTCTGTTGAGGAGTAAATTGGTAGTGTGGTTAAATAAATTTTGTTAAAATATTGTGATTCGTTTGATTTATCTCCCTTCTGCGATGTCTTTAACACCATTTACAATAAATGAAATAAGTCCATAAGTTGTAAACATTTTTAGTTTATAACTTTTCAGATCGGCAAGAGAAAGCTATGGGCTATGTCCAAGTTAAAAGAGATGCTCTGCCTCTTCATGGCATTTATCTACTTTTCCGTAGTTTTAAGTCCTTTGGAGCTAGGAAAAACAACTTTTCCGGCGTCTTGATAGTGGTACTTGTACATTTTGGTACTACACAGGATTTCCGAGTGAATTTTAGGGAAACGTAAGGCAGCGGTACTGAATAGCGCGAACGGACTGAGCGACTGTTGTGACGTGACGTCATGCGGTGCAAGCACGGGCCAGCGAGCGGTCGCGGCGGACTCACTTTAAATTCTATAACTTGGGAAGTAATTGACGTATCAAAATAATTCTTTCACATGTATTTTTTTTATATTTGACGAAGAATACATTAAGCTAAATTTCAAAATGAGTGAACATTCTTCATTATAACCGTTTAGATTAACTTAACAAGCTAAATGGCATTGTGTGAATTTATACACATTATCTATTCTGTTGCCAAGAAGCACCATAAACGTAGTCATAAGTATCATTATTTTGATTTGATTCAGAATTGTCTACACCTTTGATTCTGTCACAATAGCCTGGATGTATTTTAGCTCCTGTTTCATTATTCTTTTTAGTATTGCTTGTGTCTGCTTTTTGATTTGATATGTTGTTAACATTTTGCAAATGTCCATCAGCACTAACATAGTGATAAATGGCATAATCATCAATTTCTATCACTTTAGAATCACTTTTGCAGTATATGGAATTGTTTTTCATCACATCTTCTTGAAGGTTCGTGTAGTTTTTAGGTCTCTCGTACTCGTTAGGCTGAAATAAAAGAGATTTTTCATTAGGTATAATAATTTAGTATTATTCATAGATTTATATATTCTTTTTAACCCCTGCCGGCCACTCGCCGTCCTTACAGAAACAGACCAATGACGACAGCATGACGTGAGAGTTTCACGCTCGTCACATGCCCCAATAAGCGGGATAACCTCTGAACAACCACCAAAGTGGAGATTACCCTCCACCTCCCATGGTAATTCCTGCCTCACGGCGTACTGACCGAATCGTGGGTCTAACTAAAGTCTCTCTTCTCCGCGGGCGCTTTTCTTGACTCCCTACAAATCTTTTCCATCCCCAGCTCAATTCTCCCCTATCGGGGCTGGCTTTGTACCATAATATCCCCCCCTTCTGGGGCTGACGAACAATACATAGTACCGCGCGTCCTGCTGAACTGGTTTCTTCGAAAATATCATCAATCTTCGTAAACGCGCCGAATGGTGTGCCAAGAATGTGCAAACTTACGGAATTCTGTGAATGCTTCTCTGCTGCGCACAAGATCCCGATGAAACACGGGACCCGACTCGCCCTACCAAAGTGGAAATGGTACCCGATACCAACTAGAGTAGGCCGTGGTGGTGGTCAAAGTCTTTCGACAATCCTGGGACATCCTTCCGAGCGATAACCGGGGGCTCCCAGCCAGTAGGTAGTGGTAGGGCATATATTATGGTTTAGTCGCTAGAATCCACAAATTAGAGATAGTACAGATGGAAATCTTCATAAAAAAAAAATTCGCTGAGGCTACGCAGACAACTCATTCACAGACATGAGGTCAGGGTGACTGACCCGTGGTACACCTATTTCGTCCACCTAAGTGGTCCACGATTAACTCGAGTCACGTTGGTCCACCTAGGTGTTCCACGGTTAACTTTTGTACTCTTGGTCCACGTAGGTGATCCATGATTACTCCATCCGTCTGACACTGTATTTTCATACCTAAAAGGAAGTTAATTGTCAATCCTACATGGATGCTATGCCGGACTCCTACTGACTAAAACACACAATGCGTTACAACAGTCTAGCCCGGGAGTCCCGGGTTCTTAAGAAGGGGTCTCAGAAGATTATTACAGAGACGGCAGCGCGAGTGTGGCGCCTCCGATGTTGCAAACGTTCATAAGCTGCAGTGACTACCAGTACATCTGGTGGGCCGTATGCTTATCTGCCACCTTAGTGGTATAAAAAAAGCCCTCGGAAGGATGTCCCAATACACTAAACCTTCTTTGTAAAATTATAAAACTGAGTTCAAAAGCAAAAACGAGTAGTGAGGCCCCAGGCCCAGCTCTACTGTTGTTAAAACTCGAGCGCTACCCAACCAGGGCTGAGTTACATGTAGAACTTTACACAGCTACACTGTGGTACCCCCCGGACCAACTCCAACCACGTGCCGTGGATACCTGAATTCGTCGGAGCCTAGCCCGTCAGTAAGCAGGTGTAACGCTCGCAGATAAAAGCGCGTACATACTCGTAAGCGTAAAGTAACCGTGGAACACCCTAGGTGGACCAGGGGTACAAAAGTTAAACGTGGCACACCAGGTGGACCGACGTGACTCGAGGTAATTGTGGACCACCTAGGTGGACGAAATAGGTATACCACGGGTCAGAAGGGGAGGTCAAGCGGTCTCAACCGAATTTTCGATACTGATTTGTGCGCGAGTGTGTAAAAAGTACATACATGAGTTTTCCATCTGTACTATCTCTAAAAGGAAATAAAAAAAGGTACTTACCTGTTCAGTCCGATTATTTCTAGCTTTATTAAGCTTTTGGTAACCTAAAAACGATAAAATCGTTATGGTGACTAAGAAGAATAGTGTCACTACACCCCCGACGATCGTTATCTCCAGCAGATAGTTGGATACTGAAAATAATAATAATAATATATTACTAATACTGGGTGTAGATCTGTATTTGTGCAATACTTGCACACGTGACTCTACTGCCTACACTCGTTAATATTTTGTGATAAAAAAAAATGTTTTTCTTTTTCATGTCAAATTTGATTTTAAAACTCTGCCTGTACCCACTGGCCAATAATACGTGAACATAAATTTAGGTAAGTACTTAATAATTAATAATAAATCTAAAAAGCGAAAGACTGTAAATGATAATGCCTATTTATTAATCAGTGCCATGATCTCTATTTTTTTTTTATACTACTTAGGTGGCAGACAAGCTTACGGCCCACCGGAAGGTTGGTAACCGTAGCCTATAGACGTTTGCAACACCAGAGGCGCTACACTCGCGCTGCCGACCCGGGCGCAGGTTGTGACGACCCACAGTTGAAATTTTTCAAGCCGCCCGTAAGGCCTTCAACTTGGCACAACGCCTGTCATTTTGCTGACAACCGGGACCAACGGCTTATCGTGCCTTCCGAAGCACGGAAACGCTCGTAAATAAATGTCACAAAGTGGTCCACGTGTGGGTCACCCATCCATATCCGGCCATAGTAAATGTTGCTTACTGCAGTGATCGTTTACAGAACACTGAGTCCGCGGGGCCACGAGCGCTTCAAAAACAACATAAAACAACATAATTATATACTGTGCCTCTAGCGTCCAGCCACTGTATACTCTTTATACTGTGGTCCAGCTGATCGTTAGTAGGTATTAGGCATACAGGCTGCGTTCGAGCGTTCACCGCTCACTTTTTGCCGTTTTTTGGTACGGAACTCGCACTTGACCGGTTTTTCCGTTTCATATGTTCACGTATACGTACGTATAGTCAGTGGGTGCAGGCAGAGTTCCCGTTGGAATTTAAAAACGAATTCAATATGAAAAAAACCGGCCAAGTGCGAGTTGGACTCGCCCATGAAGGGTTTCGTAGCAGCAAGTAACATAATATAAAAGTTCTTATAGTTCTTTGTAACTTTGATTGATGTTTTAACACGTTCGCAGTGGTAGTGATTTTTCTAACCGAAAATTGCGGTTTATGACGTATTAAAAAAAACTACCTGCTCTATCTCGTTCAAACCAATTTTCGTTGGTAGTTTTTATGGCAATGTACATCATATTTCCTTTTTAGATTTATCATTCTCTTAGTTTAGATGTTAGAGGGGGGGGGGGCTCACATTTTTCCACTTTGGAAGTGTCTCTTGCGCAAACTATTCAGTTTAGAAAAATATGATGTTAGATACCTCAATAGCATTTTTGAAGACCTATCTATAGATACCCTACACGTATGGTTTTGATGAAAAAAAATCATAATCATAATCATTTATTCCATGCGAAACACAGGTAAATACAAATACATTATTCAGGTTGTTATGTGAAAACGCAGATCGCTGTGTTCGGCCTCGTTGGGCGTGCAATTTTACAGTATAAATAATTTAATATTATGGAATTACAATATGGTACCTACTAGACATCGCAATACCAAATTCATATCAATATAGATTCCAACAATTTCGCAAATAAAATTTATCTTATTTTCTTATCAATTACAATACATAATAATAACAAACAAAAACATGAATTTAATATTAAGTTTTACAATGTCATTCAGTAAAAGTCAATATTTTATCTAAGTAAGTATGTCAAAAATAAATAATACGTAACATCAATGTCAATTTCCTTTGCACTACTATTGAATTGATTCATACAATCATACATTGTTATTGTTAAATCGGACCTATAATTAAAATTTAGATTTAAAAAATAATTTGAGTTTCAGTTCTGAGTATGGGGACCCCCAAAATATACTGCTTTTTTTCTAGTTTTACATAAGAATCTTAATGCGGTTCACAGAATACATCTAGTTACCAAGTTTCAATATCATAGGCCTTATAGTTTCAGAAAAAAGTGGCTGTGACACACGGACGGACAGACAGACGGACAGACAGACAGACAGACAGACAGACATGACGAATCTATAAGGGTTCCGTTTTTGCCATTTGGCTACGAAACCCTAAAAAGACTAAAAAAAAAATATTTTTATCACGAAATATTAACGAGTGTAGGCAGTAGAGTCACGTGTACAAGTATTGCGCACTATTAAATCTACAGCTTACAAATGCGAAGGTTTGTGAGTGCACATGTTTGGATGTCTGAATGTTTGCTCCTCGTTCTCGCTCTAACGGCTCAACCTCCTCGTTCTCGCTCTAACGGCTCAACGTATCTGATTTTAGCCTGGAAACTTTGGAATAACTCAAATGATACTTTTTATCCTCGTAAAAGTTTCCAAGAGAAGCGGGAATGGGAACAAAATTTAACACGGGCGGTATCTAGTTACAAATAATTTTGAAAATCAATAAGTATGGTGATGTCACAAAAATGTAAATTTCTCCTTAACCAGGATAACCAGGTGCTTCGACATAGCCCCGAGACAAAAATTCTAAAATTTTTGAGTGTGACCTAGCTAGTAGCTTAGTTTGTTAAGCGGCTCTCCCAACTACAGAGCAATGTTATTTAGCACTAGCAGACGTCACGCGGTTTCACCCGCGTAGTTCCCGTTCCCGTGGGAATACGGGAATAAAATATAGCCTATGTTCACGGCAAAGAGTGTAGCTTCCCAACAGTGAAAGAATTTTTCAAATCGGTCTAGTAGTTCCGGAGCCTATTCGTTACAAACAAACAAAAAAACAAATCTTTCCTCTTTATAATATTAGTATAGATAATCGTAATACATATATATATATATGCAAAGGTAGGTAGTACCTTCGACCAGGTAATAAAAAAAAAACATATTTGTGGACATTCACACACAACATCATCGAGCCCAAATTAAGCTAATATAAGCTTGTGCTATGGGATCTAGACGACTGATATACTTACTTAAATATTTTTAAATACATACATATTATACATAGAAAACACCCAAACTCCGAAACAAACATTTGTGGATCACACGAATATTTGGACCAACCCAGAAATCGAACCCAGGACCTCCTGCGCCGCAGGCGGTAACACTACCGACTACGCCACAGAGGCAGTGTACTATGTCTTGGTCGAAGGGTAGTACCACCAGTTCGAAACGCGGCTCGCTTGAGAAGAACTGGCAAGAAACTCGGCGGGCTCTTTGAGTGCTCCCGTTTTTACCCTTTTGATACCTACGGAATCCTAAAAAACATAATATTTACCTTCAAAAGTGCCTGGATCCTCGTTTAACCCTGATGTTCTTAGATGAAGCTGAACAATTGTCCTTATTGTGTCCTTATGTCCATCTGTGCCAGCTTGACATGTAATTGAAGTTCCATTGTGTATATTTGACAAAACATATCTTCCGTTAATTTCTTTAGCTTTGATAATATCTTTTGGTTTATCTGAATATTCTAAAGCTATAAAAACGAAATATTGATTAGTTTTTCTAAGATCATCAGGAATATAAAGTAAGGCTGGGTAGAGGTAAATTATTCATGATCAGTAGTCGAATCTAGAGTGGAGACCGCGACTTGGCAAACGTAGGGGAGGACGTCCCCCGCCAGATGGACCGACGATCTAGAAAAGGTCAGAGGCTGGGACTGGACGCGGAAGACGCAGGACCGTATGCTGTGGCGTAAATTGGGATAGGCCTACCTCCAGCAGTGGACTGCAATAGGCTGAGTTCATTGATTAAGTAGGTAGTCAAATCGTCGCCCAAAACGATCAACCAAAACATGGTTAGTTTGTCAACATTTCTTGTGTCTCCGGTCCCAAAAGGCATGTTTAAATACATACATGCATATTTCTCGCCCTTCCCCCTGAAGTACAGGCAAGGATTTAGAATGAGTGTCACGAAAAGTTCTAAATTTATGGATACAGGTTATTTTTCAGCCAGGAAGATATACAAATTTGTTTGCGATTCTCTCGGATGAGAGAATGTCTCTTACCAGATATTTCTATAGACATTAGACACCTAGTTATAATTATTAATACTTGTTTTGTAAGTTACGATGGGGCTGACATGGCTTATGCTAGCCAAAAGTCCCTATAAAAATAAAGATTAAAAAAAAAAGGTACCTATATTTTTTTTTGTGTATAAATAATACACTCGAGAGCAATGAATCCGGGTCACTTAAAGAATCCTAAAAATCTCGGAAACTAAAAATGCTAGGTTAATGCAATAAATTGTATTTAATAGACAATGTAATACTCATTAAATGAAGGTATTAAAACTTCTTAGTTATTGTAAAGTTATATCATAAAAAAATCAAATTTGAAAAAGGGCCACTTTCGAAGATGGAACTACGAAATTACAGCATTTGGTGTTGCTTTTGTTTGTAATCTGTCATTTATGTGGGTACATAAACCATGTTGATAGTGCTCTATATTCATTAATCAAGCTGAAATTATGTCGCTTACGCCTGAAGAATGCACCAGAATACTTACAATGCTGGAAACCGGCCGGAGTCAGCGCGATACAGCCAGGACTGTCGGTGTGTCGCTGTCAACAGTACAAAGAGTTCTCCGACGTTACGAAGAAACTGGTTCTAACCTACGCAGACCAGGAACGGGCAGAACCAGGTGTACCACAGCACGAGAAGACCGATACTTGGTGAACACCATGCTTCGAAATCGCTTTCTCACAGGAACTGAACTCACCAATCAGTTTCGACGCCTCGGAGGAAGTAACCCAAGTGCATGGACAGTAAGACGTCGGCTTGCTGAATCTAACTTAAAACCCCTTAGACCTGCAAACGGCCCTAAACTGGAGCGTGGGCATCGTATTTCGAGACTAAGGTATGCCCAGAGCCACGTAAATTGGAGTATTGAAGATTGGTCAAAAGTTATGTTCTCCGACGAATCAAAATTTATGCTCTACAAGCACGATGGAAGACACAGAGTGTATCGAAGACCAGGGGAAAGATTCAAGCAAGCATGCATCGAAGAAAAAGTAGCCTACGGTGGTGGGTCTGTACTTGTGTGGGCCGGAATTTCTTCTGAAAGTCGCACAGAGCTGGTGATCATAGAAAACGGCTCTTTAACTAGCGTAAGATATGTGGAAGAAATCCTCAATGATCACGTTGGTCCATTTATGGTCAATTTAGGTGAGGATGCTATATTTATGCATGACAATGCCCGACCTCATACAGGTAGGATTGTGAATGACTACCTTCAAGAGATGAACATTACTCGTATGGAGTGGCCAGCGCGCAGCCCGGATATCAACCCGATCGAGCATGCTTGGGACGAGCTAGGCAGATGCGTAAAACAACGAAACCCTCCCCCAATCACGCTTCGTGAGCTCAAAATTGCTCTCACAGAGGAATGGGAGAATATTCCCCAAAATCGTATATGGAACTTGGTGTACAGCATGCCAAACCGCGTAAACGCAGTAATGGAAGCACGAGGAGGCAATACGAAGTACGAGGGCTGATCAATAAGTCCGTAACTTTTTTAATTTCCCGCCACTTTATTGAAATGGAAACTCTGCTCCTGTCAACGGGCAACTGTCAGTTGACTTCTGTCAAAGTTTAGACAAGCTACGTCCTTTTGTTTGTGTTTGACAGTTGTTGATAGCAGGCTAGCGCGCTTTTTGAGAAGAAAATGGAAGAATGTGAATTTCGTGTGCTTATTAAGCCTTATTTTTTGCGGAAAATAACCATCACTCAAACCAAGACTAAACTTGATAAGTGTTATGGGGACTCTGCACCATTTATTTCCATGTTAAAAAAGTGGTTTACCGGATTCAGATGTGGTCGTACAAGCACGGAAGATGCGGAACGTTGTGGGCGTTGATTTGAGGTCTCTACATCCGAAACCATAGAAAAAATCCACGATATGGTTTTAGCCGATCGGAGATTGAAAGTGAGAGAGATTGTGGAAGCCATAGGCATCTCACATGGCACAGTGGTTTCAATTTTGAATGAACACTTGGGTATGAGAAAGCTTTCCGCAAGATGGGTGCCGCATTTGCTCACAATCGAACACAAACGCAACCGTGTAACAATTTCGCAGGAGTGTTTGACATTGTTCAACCGCAATATGGACGAGTTTTTGCACCAATTCGTAACCGTTGACGAAACATGTATCCACCACAATACACCAGAGACCAAACAGCAGTCAAAACAGTAGGTTTCTCGGGGGGAATCAGCGCCAAGGGAGGCAAGTGTGGGTTTGTCAGTCAGTAAAGTCATGGCGACCGTTTTTCGGGATGCACGCGGTATAATCCACATTGACTACCTTCAAAAGGGGAAAACAATCAATGGCGAATATTCTACCAACTTATTGGGTCGATTCAATAAGGAATTGAATAAAAAACGATCGCATATGGCCAAGAAAAAAAGTCTTTTCCATGAGGACAAACCAAGGGTGCACACATGTGCAGTTTCTATGGCAAAAATCCGTGACTTGGGAGACAAATTGCTCCCTCACCCATCCTGTTCTGCAGAGTTAGCACCGAGTGCCTATTTCTTGTCCCCGAACCTAAAGAAATTGCTTGGCGGAAAGAGATTTGACTCTATCGACAAAATCATCTCTCAAACAAATGCGTAATTTCATGACCTCGACAAATATTTTTTTTCGGAAGGTATGGAAAAACAGGAGAAACGTTGGATTAAGTGCATAGAACTCACAGGAGACTATGTTGATAAATAAAATAACTTTTTATCTAAAAACCTATTTTTCATTGAAAAAGTCACGGACTTATTGACCCGCCCTCGTATTAAAATTCAAGAAAATCGTAATAAAGTTCAATAATTTCATGTTTCCTATTTTTGTTTTAAGGAGAGATCAGCAGTTTTTTCTTTATGTAATTTTGTGTTAATAAAATGTATGGTGACTCATATTTTTTTTACTTTCATTTAAGGAGTATTACATTGTCTATTAAATACAATTTATTGCATTAACCTATCATTTTTAGTTTCCGAGATTTTTAACATTCTTTAAGTGACCCGGATTCATTGCTCTCGAGTGTATTTCATTCATTTAATAAAATATTTCAGAGATTGTATTTTGTTTCACGTGATAGGTGGTAAGTCAATTGCTGTTTTGAATTGGATAAGTGCATATTGTGGCTACCCGTTATTGAAAATTTTTGAGCTGCCCATAAGATTTTTAACACGACTTAACGACAATCATGTAAATGTTACTGGTTACCAAGACCAACGGCTTAACGTGCCTTCCGAAGAAGTGATCCTTTTCAGAATATAAAGATAGATGCTGACCCCTCAAACTCAATATTCTGTAAATGAGCTGTTTTTAGGTACTTTACATTTCCTAGTATTAAAAAAAAAGTCTGTTCACAGACAATAATTTTACGTGATAACGTCATAAGAAAACATAAACGTAATCGACCGATGAGTGGAAGAGAGATAGATGCGTCACAAGCCGAACGCTGAGGTCGATTCGGCCTTCACATTGTTTGTCGCGCATTTCCTTGGTGTTCGGCTAAGGTGGAACGTGACAATTTTTCGTGCTTTCAGAGGCAAAAAAATAATGTAACTCACATTCAAACAGTTGTAGCGGTTTTGCGTTCCTGGTAACACAAGTAATATTCACTGTGTGTCCTACATTGTACATATAGTCGACTATCCATACTTTACTTGCATTAGTGTACTGCTGTATCACATTGTCCATATTTAGGCCTAATATCTGCAAACCTCGTATTTTTTCTGCAAAAGGAAACTTTATAAATCTTCATACATAGTCATGCCTATTCCACGTTTCACCTTATAGTTTTATGTCCCACGTAATAGGTGGTGAGCTTATTGTTGTGTTGAAATGGACAGGCGCAGGTCGTGACGACTCGCAGTTACATTTTTCAAGCCGCCCCTAATACCTTTGGCTTAACGATTATCATTTTACTGACAACCTTTTGAAGCGCTCGTGGCCCCGCGGACTCAGTGTTCTGTAAACGATCACTGCAGTAAGCAACATTTACTATGGCCGGATATGGATGGGTGACCACCACGTGGACCACTTTGTGACATTTATTTATGAGCGTTTCCGTGCTTCGGAAGGCACGATAAGCCGTTGGTCCCGGTTGTCAGTAAAATGACAGTCGTTAAGCCAAGTTGAAGGCCTTATGGGCGGCTTGAAAATTTTCAACTGTGGGTCGTCACAACCTGCGCCCGGGTCGGCAGCGCGTGTGTAGCGCCTCTGGTGTTGCAAACGTCTATAGGCTACGGTTACCAACCTTCCGGTGGGCCGTAAGCTTGTCTGCCACCTAAGTAGTATAAAAAAAAAAACCGGGTTTCATTTCGAGTTTTCCTTCTATGTGCAATGGATCATTTTGCGGAAATGTTCTGTTTCAAGCAGGGCTCGAATCTGCGTCTTCTAACTTGCCAGATCACATGCCCTACCTAACCGTTCTCAACAAATTCTTTCATCTCATACGTCCTGGGGGGGGGGGGTGGGACCGAATTTTTTTTCACATTAAGTTTGTGATTTAATTACTTATCATATTTGTAAATATTTATGCTATAACATACAAACGTATTTAGAAATTATAAAATTACTTATATTCTACAGATTTTACTACAGAAAAAAAAGCAACGAAAATATCAACAAAAAAGAAGTGAGAGGGAGTGGTAAGACTGGCAATGCCTCGCTTGGGTGTCAAAGAATTCCTCCCCATCAATGTCAACCGGTAAAGCTGGTCGCATTCCCACGTTGAAATGATACCGATTCTTTGAGCGAGAAAGAGGCCAGCCCTATGGTCACGAGAAGAGTCAACTAGACGCTTTGCGGTCTCCCTTTATAGCGAACGAGCACGGGGCCCCACGAGCCCAATGTCTGGACCCCAAACGGCTCAAATATATTATTATAATGGGCCATTAGCATATCTTTGCCGAACAAAAAATAGAGTCCAAAACAGCAAATACTAAACGAAAAACGAAGTACTGTACTCCGGCTGTGTTAAACACTATTTACACGTAACAAGTGATTTCTCATTTATCTTGATGCCGTCATATTGTGACGGCATTATTCATATATTCCACAATAATATTTATGTCCACAAATATTTATTTATTTATTTGTATATTCACTTCTAGAGAGTCTACACAGTGCTCAATTTTTTATTTAGTATTTGCTTTTTTGGGCTCCCTTTCTTGTATGGCATGCGTCGCCTGCCTTTAGTTCTATAATCTATGACTTGTACTTACTTTTTTCAAGCAATATATCTGCTTGAAGTTCAGTTTTCTCGTTATAATCCGCAGCACACACTAAGTGCTTCTTATTGTCAAAATTCTTTGTCGAGAATGCTATCGTATTGAGCCATAATTTGTCTTTATTTCCTGAAAATATATTTAAAACTAGCTGAGCCCGCAACTTCGTTTACGTCACATAAGGTGTATGAAAGGAAAGGTATTTCTTCATCAGAGTCATCAAGCAGCGTCTGAAACTGCCCTGTTTGCTTAATCATAAAAGAGCTTAATGATTAAGTCTATTTTAAAACAATTCAGTCCACGCCTTCGGCGCGGACTGAATTGTTTAAAAATAGTCTTAATCATTAAGCTCTTTTATGATTAAGCCAACACGCCAGTTTAGGTTCACTCAAATTCAAAGAAACCCCTACAATTAAAATTTTCAAAATATCTGATTCTTGTGTTTTATAACTCTTTTATTTCTAAACCGATTTACATAAAACAAACGCTAAATGTTAACTGGAGCAAACCTCAACACAATACAAAAAACCGCATTGCAATCGGTTGAGCGGTTACTGAGATTAGCGTGCACAACCGTACAGACAAACAGATATACAGACATACAGACATACAGACAAACAGACAAAAATTCTAAAAATCATTGTTTTGGGTTCTATTGCGTTCATAAAGCCCCCCTATAATATTTTTTCTTATTTATCTTCCATGTACAGACAGCGACCTGTTACGATTTTATTATATGTATTGATTGATAAAATATTACAAAAAAAATTAATCTATTTTTTACAAAGGTAGCTTTAAGGTCTAAAGAACTTTATTTTCATCAAGACGATTTAAAATGTCACTTACATAAAAATATTATTTTATTTTGTAGTACTCAAAACTTTCAAAAGTGATGAAATGATCATTATTATGTAGGCTTACCATTTAGCTAAAACTACGTATAAAGGTCACAAAGTAACACTTATGAGCGTCAAAATGATTGCTTCTACATTTAAATTTACTGCCATATTCGCAACGCGATAGGTAGAGCCGGAGAGAAAAGAACCTGGCAATTTGATGCTCTCAAAAGAGACATTAATTGATATAATTAAATATGTAAACTAAAAAGTTTACATATTTATTTATGTCAATTAATGTTTGTCCATAATGTCACCTACATGCAACATATGGAGGGTTTGGGCTTAGACGTTATAGTTTAGACGGGCCCACGTCATACATTACGAACTCAAAAAGTAATAGTTCACACGCAAAGATATTGCAGCAACGACACGACACGCACACATACATACACATACATTTTTGCGTCTAAACATCGTGTGAAAGAAAGAGACAGCTTGTACTTTTCAGCTGACAGCGTGAGCGGCCGCCATCTTAATTATCTGTTTATGTTTTGCCTCTTTTACTTGCCGTTCAAAATTTGAAAATAAAATACATTACTAGATGCAAAATTAGTATTACGAGTGAAAAGTAATTCCCGATTCTTTTATCGAATTTAGGGTAGGTAGTGTTTTTTTTTCAATTCTGGAACGCACAGGAAGACATCTTGCGCAAAATGTCTTACCATGCCACACGTGTTTCACCTTCGGAACAATAACACCGACTACGACCGAATGAGCGCATGAGCTCACTTTAATGTCGTCAAAACTAATGTATGGATAGGCCCGTCTATACTATTACTTGGTCGAAGGGTTTAGGCAGAAACTATACGATTGTGGTTTTCGTAAAATCTATTCAATTACCTACTTGTAATCTGGTTGACATTCAAGAGCTTCTCTTTTTCAATAAATTTCGGGTAGCTCATGTTTTTAGGAACCTCACAGCTGACTGTTAGCAATTGATCCTGAATGTACGTGAAATAGTAATTATATTTTTGATTTTTGGCAGTATCCAAGTCACGAGATAATGGCGTCAGCCGTTTGTTATTTATTGTAATGGTGAAGTTATCTGAAAATTATATAGGAATTAAAAATAATCATATCATCTGTTGAGCAAAATCCATTTTCTCTGCGTGTGAGAATCCTCATGAATGTTATGTTGGTCTTCTATGCTACTTATTCTATAAGAAAATGTGAAAGATCGGAAAGATGTTTCGACGTTTCTTACTTTTTCACGATATAAAACTAACTCTCGTGGACAGTCGTTATCCTGTCCATGAGGCCATAGTAGATTTCCTTTTTTGTTATCCACTTTTTGAGATCAAATAAATAAAATGTCTCACAAGGCTATAGAAAAGCACACATCCGCAGGGCAGCTTGTGGCGAGCTGAATGTGCGTGGCTATACCTACATCGGTCCCGATTCCTCAGAGTTTTGTTGTGCTTTGTCACTAGTAAGCATTTAATGGGCTAATGGGAGACCTTTGTAACACTCCCGGAAGTGCAACAAATCTCAACTCTGGCTTGCCTTAATTGGCCGGTCAGAGGGAGGAAGCCCAGAGTTCTATGCTCAGGCGTGGAAGTGTCATTTTCAAGGGCATAACTACAGGGAAACCCGCTCCAGGTCTGACCCGCGATAACGAAACCTTCGCGCGCCGCAAAGCTCGACTATACTGTGGTTCGACACCCCTAGCCGCTCACAACGGTGTAGCCCTCTGTCGCCTCACAGGCTTACTAGGCTATGGCGATTGTATGGGGCCCATCTAGTGAGTTGGTGAGTCACCGTCTGCCAAGTGCCAATATTTTAGTATTGATGTGTGTTGGACCAATACCTATGGGACATACCTATCGGTTCAACACGCAGAGGCCCTTGTAAGCCTACCAAAAGACCGAGTTTCTTCGATTAAAAAAAAGAAGATACCCGAGTAAGAAAGAGACATACTACCCGTTCGCTCTAACTTTGCCGCTGGCGTAGAGGCGTATACCTGAATTGTTAACTAGACGAAGTAAATTGACAGAAGCTAATGTCACTTCGTCATAGAAAATACGCAACATGGTATGAAGAAGTGACATTAGTTGCTGTCAATTTACTTCGTCTAATTAAAAATTCGACTTTAGTATGGAGCCGAGCGGCAAAGTTAGAGCGAACGAGCAGTAAGTAATAATATTGTGGAAATTTCACACAACATCATCTAGCTCATATTAAGCTAATATAAGCTTGTGCTATGCTATAGGATCTAGACGACTGATAGACATACTTATATACTTGTATAGGTAATTATTTATAGAAATCACACAAACTCCGAAACAAACATTTGTGGATCACATAAATATTTGGACCGACCCAGGAATCGAACACAGGACCTCCTGCGCGGCAGGCGGTTTCACTACCGACTACGCCACAGAAGCAGACATAGTCGAGGTACTTAGATAACAGAGTCGCAGGCATAGTGTTCTGGGACATCCTTCCGAGGGCTTACCCGGAGCTCCCAACCATAGGCTGTTGGGCGTTACGTGGGGTTTTTTAGTCGGTAGAAGTCCAATAGCATCCATGAGGATTTACCCTCACGTTAAATAAAAAAAAGGCAGGCATAGTCAAGGTACTTAAAGAGATAACATAGTCTGGAGTAACACGTTAAACTTTTTATTCCAAGATGAAATTCCCATGGGATCTGCATTTATCATTTTGCAAAAAAATGTTCGTTTTTAAATTCGCAATTGGCGCCACAGATTGAAGCTAGTCGTGCATTATGTACTACAAATCTGTCCTGCTCTTTCTTATGAACAATTTATGCAAGTTAGAGCAAGATAGGCATAGTAGTGAAGATACAGCGTATGGATGAACGGCGAGACGCTGACGTCGCTGCCGTGGCCCAGCCTGGGCCATTCACGATGTATGACAAGCCGCCATTAGCCCAAGTTAGGCCACATCACGAAGCAAAGGATAATAAATCAATTTAAAAGAGCTTACCATTTGTGACGCCATTTTGAAGACGTAAAATGACTCTATAAGCAGTCTTGAGCTGATCCACGGACTGTACATAAACACAGTCTATCATATCCCCATGATTCTTTGCATGCAAAGTTTTTTCAAAAATTATACCATCGTGGTCGTCGTCCATTTGGCCGGATTTGAGTAACTCTGTTCCTAAATAAAAATAAGATATATATACCTTAATAACCTTCAAAGCCGACCTCTAATTTAATTTAATTATCTCCATCCAAAAAAGGCCTGGTAGAAATCGCATTATTAGCCATAAGGCCGTCCATTGTACATTTCAAGACCTTGTATTCCTTAACGATGCAAATATTTTTTGGTGTACAATAAAGTATATTTCTATTCTATATTCTATTCTATTCTGTAATCATTGATTTTTGGAAATGATCTGAACAAATGAAATGAAAATGACAAAATAATATGTTTATTCATGACTGGGACGTGGGAATACGGGAATAAAATATAGCCTATGTTCACCGTAAAGAGGGTAGCTTCCCAACAGTAAAAGAATTTTTCAAATCGGTCCAGTAGTTCCGGAGCGAATAGGCTCCGGAACTACTGGACCACAAACAAACAAACAAATAAAAAAACAAAAAACAAATCTTTCCTCTTTGGGGTCGTCCATTAATCTCGTGAGGCTCGAAAGGGGGGGGAGGGGGTCTGACAAAAATCACGAAACATCACCATGGGGGGTGGGGGGTGTAGTGAGAAATCATGTGTATTTATTTCGAACAGCAACTTTACAACCCTGAATTTGAGATCGCTGTAATTTCTGAACAACAAAACCTACAACATTAAAACTAGTATGGAATAAATAATAAAGCGCTTATTTCCTTTCTTACATCAAAAATTAATTGAAATCAAATTACCTATGCGTTGATCATACACCACAAAAAATAATTTTGTTTTTATTGTGTCTCCCAAAGGAACCGCGCAGAATATCGGCATCAATCCGATCAACAATAATCTCAAATTATTTCCGTATTATTTAAAATGGTACTATCTGTAGTTTTGGCGTGATACAGAAAGACATACAAAAAAAAAGTATTGTAGCTTCAGTATCAAAATATGGTAACCAAAAATTGCACGTGGACTGGACCGGGCTTCGTAGTACATTTTTTCGATGTAACGAAACAGCGTAGTACCAAGATGTCGAAGGAACAAAGCTTCACAGTAAAATCGTTCGCAGTAGGGTTTTTTCGATGTAACGAACCATCGCAGTAACAAGACATCGACTTAACGAGGCGTCGCAGTATGGTGATGTCGGTGAAAGGTTTTCGAAGTACCAAAATTAGATGATACGGCTTTCGCACTAAAGTGGTGATACGCTCCCGGGCCGACATGAATAATCTTTGGATATCCATGCCGGCTGTAGGACGGAGGGACACCGCGGGGATTAGTAGGTAGGACAGTCCCTTTTCGGGACCGGGAGCCCCACACACCGTCCTGGCTGCCCCCGTAGCTAGGATGATGGTGCCAAACCGCATTCCCCCCGTAACAAAAGAAATATGCAGCTCAGTCCACGTGGATATCGATAGTCGTGACCAAAAGCATAATGATCGCATGGAAATTCATCCTTGATTATTGTACTTTTGTTCATAACTTCGCTTCTATTTAGCCAACTGCGATCAAACCAACGTAAGATTTTAAGCTTGACAAACTGACACCTTCTTTATTAGCTTGCAAAATAATGAATATTATATAGCAACACAACGGGAATAAATGCAACGGGAAATATATTAAAATATTAATTAATATCTCTCTCTATTATGTGACGCAAACGAAGTTCCACTTTTAGCAAGTATTCATTTAGAAGTATGGATAGATTATAACAATAGAGACTTCTATAAAATTAAAAAAAAACTTTGTAGTCACTAAAATACACGTGATTCGGCCCAGGGGGGGAGGGGTAATCTGAAACCTCATCAAATATCACCAAGGGGGAGGGGGGTCCAAAAAATGGCCAAAAAAACCTCACGCGATTAATGAACGACCCCTTTATAATATTAGTATAGACAAAGTAACGCATAAAAATGTCAAGAGTATTGCTTCTACATAATTTCCTGCCAGATCCGCAACGAGGTAAAGCATGTGAGTAAAAAACCTGGCAATAAAACTCACTGCCACTCTTTTCTAATAGCCTGAAACTCAGATTACATGCTCAGACGACTCTTACCAAACAAGATAGTGAGACCATAAAAGCAAATACAAAATCCATAGTGAATACTGCATAGACTTTCTTAAAGTCGTCGTGACTCGGGAATAATGCCGTCATAATATGACGGCATTATACACGACTAGCTGACCCACGCTACTTCGTTTGCGCCACATAAGAGAGAGTATTACCTGTTCCCGTCAAATTTACTCCCGTCGTACTTTCTTGGCCTTACTTTCTTGTTTGGTAAGCGTCATCTGCCGTTAGTTCTATAATTTAGGGTTTGAAATCTGTGTCTCACCTCGGAAATCAGAATACCGAAGATATATATAGCCATCATCGTCTTTGCTGGAGCAGACGAGGTCCAGCGTATCTCCATCCTTATACGTGAAGTTAACAAATCCATCGTAGGTTAAGTCTGGTGATTCTGTTATATTCATATCCTGTTTTCTTCCATTGATTTTAAGCTCAACTATGAAGAGGAAAATTAAATCTTGAAATTAAAATGTATGCTTGTTTTTAAGATTGCTAGAAATGTGGGTACAATTAATGATATATAAAAACTATAGATACGTTACCAACACTGAAAAATGACAACAAAAAAGTCAGGCAATTGCCTTACTTTTCATACAGCATGTATGAAAAGTAAGACAATTGCCTGACCATAGATAATTTCATAATTTTTTTTTAAATGAATAAAAGATCTGCTGTTTTTGAAAGCCGTGATGTTCGTGCATGACGTGTCTAATTGTAATACGTCGTTAGGTACAAATAATTGTATAATCCAAAATACACACACAACGCAACATATTAAACAGAGAAAACATTCAAACGCCGGAACAAACATTTTAAAATAAATAACACAAAAATAACACAAAAATTTTATTAATAAAAGATCTGCTGTTTTTAAAAGCCGTGATGTTCGTGCATGACGTGTCTAATTATTATTGTAATACGTCGTTAGGTACAAATAATTGTTTAATCCAAAATACACACACAACGCAACATATTAAACAGAGAAAACATTCAAACTCCGGAACAAACATTTTAAAATAAATAACACAAAAATGTCCAACCCGGGATTCGAATGTGAAAGGCACAGTACAACACTCTTTTCTATTACGCCACAGAGGCAGTCATGATGAAAAAAGTGGTTAAAATTAGTAATAAACTTACTTTTTTTACTGCATTTTACGCGAACTTTGAATGTTATATCCAAATTAAATTTATGTTTTTGTCTCTTTATGGTACATTTCCATGTTCCAGTCATGATTTCCTTTGCTTTTGTCACCTAAAATACAATCAATCAATTAATCAATCAGATTATGGTAGTCCACTCCTGGACATAAGCCACTTCCAAATTAAGGCACAAAACACAGTCCTTAAAATACAATGTCACATTGTACTTTTTGGACCGTGAATTATGGCGTAATTCCTAGACGATGCTCACGATTTCGGCAGCGTGGAATTTGGCACCCGTTCCCGCTTTCTATTGGAACATATTCCCGCGGTAATAAGTATTCCAGACCTATCCCTGTACCAAATTTCTGCCAGATCCGTTCAGCTTTTTGTGTGAGGAAAATCCTACAGGGATGCTATGCCGGACTCCTACCCAAATAAAAACTACACGTATCGTACCTAACAGCCTACGGTTGGGAGCCCCGGGTAAGCCCTCGGAAGAATACCCCAGGACTCCCAACAGATTCGTTCAGCTGTTAGAACGTCATTGAGTAAGGTCTCAAACTGGTTGTCTGCCGCCAGCGAGGCGAGTATAGCCCGTTCGCTTTAAGTTTGCCGCTGGCGTGGAGGCGTAGTATGGGAAGCGACCGGCAAATTTAGAGCGAACGGGTAGTACACATCACTTACCATTAGATCAAAAGGTAAAAACTTAAAGAAGAAGGAAAAGAAAGAGAATTATTTTTATACCACATTCACGACCACCACAACTACTACGTCACGCCTTTATTCTCGAAGGGGTAGGCAGAGGGATATTATATGCGCACATTTCACCTTACAGTTTTATGTCCCACGTAATAGGTGGTGAGCCGTATTGCTGTGTTGAAATGTACAGGCGCTTTTTGTGACTGCCTGCTGTTGAAATTTTTCAAGCCGCCTATAAAGTAGAGTTGTCAGTTTGTCACGCATACTGATTTGGCTGAATACCGAATATTCGGCAATGCTGTCGGCCGAAGCGCCGAATCTTCGGCGTTAACTAAATAACTAATAAAGGCAGATACCTACAGCTGAGAGAGTACCAAATTTAGTGACAACAAGATCTTTACTGCAAGCCGAGCTTGAAAAGCGATTTAACTTTGATGAAAACAACAAATTATATCAGGTCGCTATATTTCTTGATCCACGCTTCAAAACAAATTTCCTAGGATTGGTTCAAGCAGAAAGTGAAAGACAAAAAAATCTTCTAGAAGCTTTGAAACTAAGTTGTAATGATGAATCTAGTCGCACCGATTACGATTCTTCTCCACTTCGTAAGAAAAGAAACTTGAATGAAAATGATAAGACATTTGAAACACACAACAGTTTCTGGAACTGCTTTGAGGAAGTCGCTACAGAATCAGATAATATGCGAAGTAGTAATGATGAGGAGAACGTGGAGAAGAATACTGCAGCAAATGAGATTGATTTTAATTCGAAGACAATTCGCCTAGATTGGAAGCTGATCCTTACAAGTGGTGGCCAGCAAACAAAAAACAATACCCAAACCTCTCGAAATTTGCTAAGGTTTATCTTTCTTCTCCCGGGAGTAGCGTGTATAGTGAGAGGTTGTTTTCTGAAGCTGGTAAGCATCATTTACGCGTAATCGTTTGCTACCATCAAATGCTGAAAAGCTTGTTTTTATCCAACACAACTTACCACTGTTCAATTTTACCTATTAAAGTATTGTAATTTGGTAATAAATACAAATCTTGAGTAATACGATGTCTTTTTTTGTCCATGATTTGGTATCGGTATTCGGCCGAATACTACGTATTATTCGGCCGATTACCGAATACTAAAAAAAGTGGCCGAATACCGAATAGTAACTGAATATTCGTGGCACCTCTACTATAAAGGCCTTCAACTTGGCTCCTGGCAACCGGGACCTACGGCTTAACGTGTCTTCCGAAGCACGAAAACGCTCAAATAAAGGTCACAAAGTGGTCACATGGATGGTCACCCATCTAAGGACCGGCCATAGTAAAGTTGCTTACTGCAAAGATCCTTTACAGAACACTGAGCCCGCGGGGCCACGAGCGCTTCTACTAACCTAACAAATAATATCTATAAAATAGCACATTTACAATACATACAGTTAAGGCTTGTACGTTCGAAAAAGACTCATCTTGGGGTGAACTTTATACTAGGAAATATTCTTCGATTTGATCTGATAATACTATATTATTGTAGTTTATTAGATACTCTTGCTTTTTTAACGTATCAAAACACGATTAGGAATACTTTGTTCGATCGAAATCGCTATCGAAAAATGAGAAATATTGCAAAAATCTTAACAAGTAATGTACTTTTTTTTAACTAAATAAGTGAGTTTAATTCTCATGAAAACTTGTAATAAAATAGATATAGGTATTTAGAACAATATTTTACGTATAGATTTTTCTTAAAACCCGTCAGATTTTATAACAGTAATATAATGTATTAGAATCGAATGAAATCCGGCAAAAGCGTACGCTGCAATCGTTCGAATTACCTTAGGATTTGTCAAGGTCAAACATTTCAGCCTTAATATGACATTAAAATTCCGTACACATTGTGGAATCTCTACTATTAAGAAATTGTAAAAATTGCTGTGACATTCAAGATAAATTAAAAAAATAACTGTAATCGACTAATTTAGGACTTCTGAGTCCGAATCTATTTCTTTTCTTCGTGTCTGTTTGTTTGTTTATTGGTTCGGGGTTGGAGGAAAATTCAGTAGCTTGATCTTAATTGTCTTATTAGGATTTTGTAGGTATTTTGTCAACTTAAATATCGCTGTATGTTTCATCAAAATCGGATCAGCGGAAATGATAATACAGCTTGACCTATGTTTTACTAAAAGCCTAATGCATTGGACAGGTCAAAGTCGATTGGTTATTAGTCAAAATCATGAACGTCATGATGGCGGGATCCCGCCAGATTTTGTGAATATCATGCAATAAGGATTTAATACACTTTCTCTACTATTTCATACTTTCATAGTAAAATTCTACACCCATAAAATTACTAAATATCCTACAAAGAAAGTGGTCCCGCTATTTTGACGTCATAATGGCGGGACCACTATTAAATTAAAGAAAAAACATGAAGTGATCTTATAACTAATCTCACCAAATTTTAATACGATTTAGTACAACTACTTTAGAATCATTGTTATACTTATAAAACTGCAAATTCAATAGAAATCTAACCCTTCCAAAATAAATCCGTAAGAAACAAAACGCCTGTACAAATTGCAAGAGCAAAACATAATACTTATGTTCATTGGCTTTGATACTTTTTCTTTAGGCGCTTTTCTAATGTAAACATAATAAACGTGTTTTCTATTGAAATTACAGTTTTATAAGTATAACAATCATTCTTAAGTAGTTGTACTATAGGTATCGTATTAAAATTTGGTGTGGTTAGTTAAGATCACGTCATGTTTTTTCTTTAATTTAATAGTGGTCCCGCTATTATGACGTCAAAATAGCGGGACCACTTTCTTTGTAGGATATTTAGTAATTTTATGGGTGTAGAATTTTACTATGAAAGTATGAAATAGTAGAGAAAGTGTATTAAATCCTTATTGCATGATATTCACAAAATCTGGCGGGATCCCGCCATCATGACGTTCATTCAAAATCACCTCGCGAACAAAGTTGCGGGCAAAAGCTAGCAATAAATATTAATAATATAATTGCGTGCCCCGCGTTGTTGATGACGGGTAAAACACAGTCCACTCAAATAGGTACATATTTTATCCCTATTCATGAGACTTCGCTGTCCGGCTGTCTGTCTGTCTATCCTTATTCATATTCAAACTATTATTATAATAGGGATAATGTGTTTTCTTGTTTGCTATCCTTCCTTCATCATGATGTTTTTTTTATTATTATCAAGTTACAAATTTAACACAACTCGGCTTTAGCATGTACCTTTATTTAATTACTAGCTGACCCGCGCAACTTCGTTTGCGCCACATAAGAGAGAGTATTACTGTAGTGCAGTACTCCCGTTCCCGTAGCGTCTCGTCGTTAATATTCAATACTACGTGAGAGAGAGAGAGAGAGAGAGAGGGAGAGAGAGGCTTCTCGTCGCGTGTATTCCCGTCGCATTATATTTAAAAACAATACCTCTGCCCTTCGGGGATAAAAGGCGTGACCATAATTATGTGTACCTACGTTTAATGCCTATAACTTTTCTGAATAAAATTCACTATCAGTCACTATAAGTCTATGCCTATAGCAGTGGACACTGCTATAGGCTCAATATAAATGAATGCACTATGGAACTGTAAAATAATTTTGAAATCCATCTTGTAGTTTCTAAAATCCTAGCGTTCAAACAAACTCTACTGCTTCATAAAATGATTATGAGTTGTATAAAGAATCTTACTTTGAAAACAGAATTTTCTCTCGTACCATATTTCTGTAAAGTCCCTGATATAGAAAGCCCACTTCTCCAGCACCTAAAAAAACAATTTTGTACCTTAATGGTATGTAAAACAATAAAAACACAAATGTATACTACTAGTAAGAAAGAACAAGCATGGTTTACTAATGTTTGCCATAGTTTAAAATGTCATAATTTCATAATAATATGCCATACTGGTATTTGCCATAATTTCATTAGAAATAACGCTTCAGTTTCCATAATCGTGAAATGACATAAAATTACTCTCACTAATTCCATTGGTCATAATCGATCAAGTGTCATAATAATTTAAATCCATAAATGTATTTGCCATAATTTTCGTTTTCAATAATGCCATTTTTTATAACTTTTATTCACCATAATATAAATAAAGATAATTTATACGACACGGATTTTTTATTCACAATTAAACGTAAAACTAAACCTCATATGGCGTCTACTAACGAAGCTCGACGGAGCAGGGCTCTTACTTCTGGGTGGTTTAAAAAAAACCACGAAGACTACGTACTTACTACTAGTAACTAGTCTTCTAACCTAACCTATCCGAGTCGGATTGCACTGAGTCGAGGTGTTAACGATAATTAATTTCGACCAACAATATTATGTATTATTTTCATAATCATTTCAAATTTTGATTATGTCAAGAATCGATTATGAGATGTGTTACCTAAGGAAACTAATTATTATGATATAAATGTTGTTATAGAAAGTCATTTTATGGCAAGTAAATATTATGATCGGGAATGATTATGGCAAACAATATTAGTGCAAATGAATTTATGGAAAACGAGAGAAGACCTACAAGCATACGACCCTATTGATGAAAGAATGAAATTGGCCATCGTAGCCTATGGAGATTTGCAACACTTTTGCTATACCTACCTACTCACGCTTCCAATACAATTTTTAGTATTCCGTACAATAAAAGGAAAAACACTATGCTGTCTGTCCGTCTCGTGAACACCTAGAGGTTTCTTGTAACGTGAGGAAAATTCTACAGGGTTGGACTCCTACCGACTAAAAGTCAAAAGTTTCCTACCGAATGCCTATGGTTGGGAGCCCTGGATAAGCCCTCGAAAGATGACCGCCCGGATTCCCAAAAGACCTTGGCTACCACTGCGGCCTCACCTAGGGGGTTCGGGTGCTATTCGGCGTCATTGGGGGGTTGTTCGGGTGTTATCCCAATTCTTGGAGCGTGTGGCGTGTGTGAATCTTTCACGTCACACTGTAGTCTTGATCCGGCTTTTTTTTTTTGTTTAACGTGAGGGAAAATCCTCATAGGATGTTATGCCGGACTCTTACCGACTAAAAAACCTCACGCCACGCCTAACAGCCTATGGTTGGGAGCCCCGGGTAAGCCCTCAGGAAGGATGTCCCGTGACTCCCAACAGACCTACGGCCGCCAATGCGGCCTCGCCCAGGGGGTGGTTCGGGTGCAATCCCGCGTCTATGGGGGGTTTCGGGTGTGACCCCGCTTCTAAGGGGGGGGCGTGCGTGAGTTGCTCACGTCACGCTGCCGTCATGGGCCTGCTTCTGTAAGGACGGTGAGCGGCCCTCTCACCGTCCTCAGACCCCCAGTCATGGAGGCCGATAGTCCTCGGCGAAGACACGTCGGCGGCGCCCAGGGCGCCGACTGCGGAACTCGGGTGGGAGAGTTCTCTCCCGCACCCGGCCCGCCGCCTCCTTCACAAGCATGACCTGCTCGCAGAAAGAGGCGGCGCAGTCCCACTTACTCCCGCTGGAGAGCATGGCTCGCACCATGGACTCAAGCGAGAGAGTGTCCACGCCCAGACCCACTACGAGGACCTGGCGCTGTTGTGCCCACGCCGTGCACTCCACCAGCGTGTGGAGCGCCGTGTCGTCGCTGCGGTCCTCGCAGTGCTGACACTCGGCCGTGGTTTCCCGGTGTTTTCGCCACAGATACCTACCGAAGCTACCGTGCCCGGCAAGCATCTGTGTCAACCGGTAGGAGAGAGCACCGTGTCTTCTCTCCAGCCACTCGTCCATGACCGGTCTGACGGCCGCGATTGTGGCGAATCCCCCCTTTGGTTGCTCAAGTCGCACCTTCCATGTCTCCACGGTTTCCTGGTGGAGCAGGGTCCGCTGGGCCTCGATTTCTCGAGACGCAGGACTTTGGCCCCGCTCCAGCGCCTCCTTGCGCCATCTGAACAGTGACGCAAGGGCTCTCGCTTCCAGGTCCTATGGAGGGGTCCCGGCTAGGAGACATGCCGCCTCACCGGAGATCGTACGGTATCCTCTTATCACCCTGACGGCCATCATTCTCTGCGGGCTCAGCAGTCTAGCCTCATTGCTGGCCGTCAGGGTCTCCGCCCATACGGGAGCCCCGTACAGGGCCATGCTTCGCACGATCCCCAGGTACAGCCTCCTGTAGGGAGCGTTGGGTCCCCTGATGTTCGGCATCAACCGCGCGAGTGCGGCCGATGCTCCCCTCAGTTTTGGGACCAAACTTCGGAAGTGGTGTCCGAAGTTCCACCGGCCATCGAGTACGAGCCCCAGATACTTCATCGAGGGCTCGATGCCGATGCTGACGCCCCCCACCTGTAGGCTGGATCCCGCAGGTGGCCCCATCCGAGGTCCGTGGAAGCACAGAGCCTCGGATTTGTGAAGGGCGACCTCGAGACCCAGCCGCCGAATCCAACCCACGACCTGAGCAACCCCTGCCGTGGCCTTAAGTGCTGCGGCACGGTGCGTTGCTCCCCGCGCCGTAACGAGGGTGTCGTCGGCGTAACACGTTACTCCGACCCCTCTGAGCAACGGACCACGCAGCACCCAGTCGTAACCGATGTTCCACAGGAGCGGCCCTAAAACCGATCCCTGTGGAACACCGCACGACACATCTCGCCGACCCGGCCCTAGCCAGCTCGGGTAAGTTATGGCTCTCTCGGAGAGATAAGCCCCGACAATTCGACGAAGGTAGGGAGGCACTCCATGATAGATAAGCGCCTCCCTGACGCAGCTCCAGGGCAAGGTGTTGAATGCGTTGGCGATGTCGAGAGACACCGCCACCACCACCTCACCCTGTGAAACTGCTTCCTCCGTCAGGCCTCTAATGCGCATGATCGCGTCCACGGTGGAGCGTCCCTGACGGAAGCCAAACTGGCTATCCGCCAGATCAGGCCCCACGCGTGTGAGGTGCCCGACGAGGCGTTGTGCAATAATGCGCTCAAAGAGCTTGCACACCTCGTCGAGCAACACGATCGGCCGGTACCCTGATGGGGAATTTGCCGGCCGCCCCGCCTTTCAAATCAAGACCAGTTTCCCGGTCTTCCAGACCTTGGGAAACTGGCCTTTCTCGAGGCATGCGCTAAAGAGCCCAATTAGTCGAGACCCAAGCTCTTCGAGAGCCAGGACCCACGCTCGGCCTGGAATGCCGTCGGGTCCAGGGGCGGTGTTTCTGCGGGATTTAAGCCGCAGCACAGCCGCCCCTAACTCACCCTCGGTGACTACGGGCACGTCGTTCTCGCTGCCTTCCGCGTTGGGCGCCTGAGACGGAGCCATGCGCGGAGAAATGTGTTCCTCCGCTCTCGACGGGAACAAGGAGTCCAGGACCTCCTCCAGCCGCTCCGGCTGGAGACTCTGAGTTAGTGGGGGCGCCTTAGGGCGTAATTTGCCCCTTACCATAAGGTACGGGCGCCCCCACGGGTTCCGCTCCAGAGTCTCCATCAGCTCATCGCGGCCCAGCTTTTTGGACCGCTTGATGGCCGTCTGGAGGGCCCTCTTGGCCTCCTTGTACCCATTGTAGAGCTCCGTCTCTCGGGCAGCCGCATCGTCTGGGCGGCGACGCCTCCGGCGGAACCTGGTGTACCGGCGGCGCGCGGTAACGCACTCCGCGCGCAACTGCGCGATTTCCGGCGTCCACCAGTACACTTGTTTCCTCGCCGGCCTGGGCCTAGCCCTGGGCATCGCCGCATCGCAGATGTGCGACATGGCTCTCCCGAACCACTCCACCTCGGTATCAACATCGGCAGGCCTGTCCGCTGACGGAATCCAGGCCTGCACGATGGCCGCCTCCAGGAGAGCCTCCCGATCAAGGCGATGAAGTGCCCAACGCGGTTCCGGGGGATTCGCAATTGCTGGCGGCAGGTTTGGTGGAGGGGAGACGTCGAACCGAATATATCGGTGATCTGACAACGTCTCCTCCTCCTCCACCACGCGCCATCCCTGGACACGGCGGGGTCTTGATCCGGCTTCTGTAAGCATGGTGAGTAGCCATCTCACCATCCTCAGGCCCTCCGGTTATGGCGGCCGATAGTCTTTGGCGAAGACACGTCTACCGCCATACGAGTATATTTAGGACTTTGGTCCCTATTTAAATCATAAAAAAATAGTCTTTAAAGTTGGTACGTCATCAAAAACTGTGAGATTCGATACCTGAACTTCTTGCTAGGCAACAAGAAGTTCAAGTAGGTATCAAATTTAGCAGTATGCTTCAAAGACCAATTTTCTCCTGAACTTTTAGTAAGAATATTACTTGCCAAATTTAATAGTTCTAGGTGGTTTAACGTTTTCCTTTTGAGGTACGGATCTCTAGATCATTTTAAAATGGTAAAGATGTACTTACTTAATTTCTGAAGCTTCGTAGTTTATCAGAACTAAATCAAAAGGCTCTTCGTTCAACACAACAAAATCACGTTGGATGATTTCAAAAGAAGTCGCGCTGTATGTTAACGCCGTCAGATTCAAGTAGATGTTATAATTTTCATTACTGTATTCATCTGAAATTCAATACAATATCTTTAAAAGCTGTTGGTCCCAGTTGCCAGTAAATGGTAGTCTTCAAGGGGCTAGGCCGCAAAAAATGCACTTGGGATTTTGGAAATATTCAAGAACCAACTTCATTAAATGACACTAAAATGGAACCTTAAATTCTTAAAAGATGAAACTACAATAACGCCGTGCGTTTTTTACAAAATAACTATTTACATTAGAAAAAAACACCTCTCAAAGTTATTAAAAATCATCGAAATAGCAGAATTACTTGAGTAATTCTTAAATAATTGACAAAGATAAATTTCGATGATTTGCAGAGGTTTTTTCGCTGGTAAATAATTATTTTGTAAAAAGCGCACGGTGTTTATGTAGTCTATTAAGAATTTAAGGTTACATTTTAGTGTCATTTAATGAAGTAGGTAAGTTCTTGAATATTTCCAAAATCCTAAATGTCTTTTTGTGCATATTGCGGACGCGCCCCTTAAGCTAAGTTGAAGACCGAATAGGCAGCTTGAAAAATTTTAACAGTAAGCAGTCACAACCTGCGCCTGTACATTTCAACACGGCAATACGGCTCACCGCCTATTATGTAGGAAATATTCTAAAAACGTAAATACTATTCCTCAGCCTTCAGGGATAAAGGTGTGACCGTATTATAATTATGTATGTAAAATCTTTACTCGATCAGCTCAATCCCACACTTTCCTTTTTGATTTCGAACAAGGCGTGTAGGGCAGAGTTTCCACTCTCATACAGTGGACAGAATCTTTCTAAAAGAAAGAAAGAAAGAAAAATATTAATTATTCTTTTCTCAGCAAGGACACATAATACAAGTAGGTAAATACATAATACATGAAACTACATGAATATCCCGATAATATTTAATATTTTTCTCTGGCGAACTACCGAAACATGGAATTGCGAGCCAGCGCACGTGCTTCTTTTCTCTTATATAAACCCATAATCCGGGCCTATAAGAAGGAATTTAGGCCGTAAACTTCGTCTAGATCCCACCTGTTCTGTTAACTAGTTCTGTTGGCAGGACTACTGGTAATTCATTTTTGTGTGTGTCAGAATGGCGTGAATGGTGTCTGAATAGTCACAAAACTAGGAACAAAAAACTGTAAGTACCTAAACTGTACAAAACTGTACCTATGTTAAAAAAAACTGTACCTCAAGCAATTCTATATAAATAGAAAAAAATATGGACACGCCATTCTGACGTCAGGTTGGCGCGCATAGTCGTGTATCGCCCCAACGTGTGGAAACTATGTTCTGGAACATATATCAATAAACTGTACCTAAACTGTACCTCATAAAACTGCTATTAAAAAAATTAAAATCACACGTGATATCTGTCAAATCAAGAATAAAAATTTGCTAAGGTTTTGAAACTCACACGATTTGTACTACACATTATAATATAATTCTGGTCTTTTTTGCGTATACTTCTACCTGTTCTCACCTCTAGACGTTTCGACTATAGCCGTGGTCACGAGTAGACTGAGGAAAGCAGCGGGCGCTGTGCTCTCGTACCCAGCATAAAGATTTTTGTTAACACTCATTAGGATTGCGACGCACTACACTCACTATGTCTGATCGAATACTACGCGATTTTAACTACCTGATTCCATGTGGAGAAAAAATTAAAATCACACGTGAAATCTGTCAAATCAAGAACAAAAAATTGTTATTGCTCATTTATTTAATAATTAATAAACAATGGTCAAACACTTAACAAACATCAATGATATAAAAACTATTAATACATTATCAACACTGGAAAACAGCAACACGTAAAGTAGGTAATTACCTGGCCAATCGTGACGCGACTGTAGGCTTAGCGAAAGTTCTATGGGAGCTCGTATATCGGGCAAACTAGGTGAACCATCGCAGAACGAGTCAGAGAGCACATGGATACAGTCAAGAACATCTGCTACTGTCGGGCTCCAATCACTGGATGGAGTTACATGCACCGGGAGTTCTATCTACCGAACGCCATTACTACCGAAGGATCGTTCGTGAAACTATTGAAATTAAGAAGCATCATAATTTCAACCGGGACAGTGGTCACAAGCTTTTCTCCACATGGAATCAGGTAGTTAAAATCGCGTAGTATTCGTTCAGATATAGTGAGTGTAGTGCGTCGCAACCCTAATGAGTGTTAACAAAAATCTTTATGCTGAGTACGAGAGCACAGCGCTCGCTGCTTTCCTCAGTCTACTCGTGACCACGGCTATAGTCGAAACGTCTAGAGGTGAGAACAGGTAGAAGTATACGCAAAAAAGACCATAATTATATTATAATGTGTAGTGCAAGTCGTGTGAGTTTCAAAACCCTAACAAATTTTTGTTCTTGATTTGACAGATATCACGTGTGATTTTAATTTTTTTAATAGCAGTTTTATGAGGTACAGTTTAGGTACAGTTCATTGATATATGTTCCAGAACATAGTTTCCACACGTTGGGGCGATACACGACTATGCGCGGCAACCTGACGTCAGAATGGCGTGTCCATATTTTTTTCTATTTATATAGAATTGCTTGAGGTACAGTTTTTTTTAACATAGGTACAGTTTAGTACAGTTTAGGTACAGTTTTTTGGTCCTAGTTTTGTTACTATTCAGACACCATTCACGCCATTCTGACACACACTAATTTTGTTCCCATTAGTTCTGCGACTTATAAGACTATACTCGTCTGAAGTTGACTGTCAATCAGGGTTCGAAAAATTCCGATTTTTATAATAAACTAGCTGAGCCCGCAACTTCGTTTACGTCACATAAGGTGTATGAAAGGAAAGGTATTTCTTCATCAGAGTCATCAAGCAGCGTCTGAAACTGCCCTGTTTGCTTAATCATAAAAGAGCTTAATGATTAAGTCTATTTTAAAACAATTCAGCAATTAAGCCAACACGCCAGTTTAGGTTCACTCACATTCAAAGAAACCCCTACAATTAAAATTTTCAAAATATCTGATTCTTAAAAGTGTTATAACTCTTTTATTTCTAAACCGCTTTACATAAAACAAACGCTAAATGTTGTGCTATCACAGTTCATGAGATAGCACAACATTTACCTACCACTAAGGTGGCAGACAAGCATACGGTCCACCAGAAGGACCGGTGGTCCACGCAGCCTATGAACGTTTGCAACACCAGAGCTGCCGACCCTGCAAAAACCTTCTAAGACCCCTTTTGAAGAACCCCATACTAACTTAACATATTAACTTTTGACATAAGTAATGATACTTTATAACCATTACACATAAACCTTTTGACATTATTTATGTCAAAAGCTAGTATAAACACCTTTGAGAATGCTATAATAGCGAAACTGGTCAGGAATTATTTAAAATCAAAATAAAAGTTGTGGAATAGTATAAGTGAGTGAGTTTTCATAATGTATTATAACAAGTTCCATCAAGTGCCAACAATTAAAAGTATAAAGTATATAAGGTGTGGAGTCGAGGGATTTTACACTTTGCGTATGGAACTCTAAAATAGATTAACAAAACAGATTTCTAAGGCGAGAGCACATGGGCAAACTAGAAAGCACAGAGTAACGCGCGCCTTCACAGACAGTTCGCGTTGCTCTATGCTAGAAAGAGTCGACCTCGGTATACAGCATGTCGATTCAATCAAAAAGCTTTTCAAGAAAATAAGCGTCCTGACAGACAAACGAACAAACGGACAAAATAATGATTCAGGGATTCATTTTAGCTAATATGATGCGGAACCCTACAATAACATTTTATTTTTCAAATTCAACGCATAAATAGCAATAAATATCTACTTACTGGCTTGAACAAATAAATTTCTAATTACCAGTAAAAACAAAACCAAATTCCACATTTTAGATGTTCACTTAATGACAAACACAATGGCAATGAATAACAAGGTAATATATTTATTTCTGTTATTTTCCTCTTCCAACATGGAGTCTAAAAACTGCATTACGTAAACATTATTGCCTATAGGATATTTTATCCTTCCCAATATCTTACTTCTTATATTATAAATGCGAAAGTTTGTGAGTGTGGATGTTTGTTACTCTTTCACGCTCAAACCGCTGAACGGATCGGGCTGAAATTCAATACAGAGATACATTATAACTAGTCTGGAATAACACTTAGGCTACTTTTTATCCCGGGAATAAGTTCACACGGGAACAAATTTTACGCGAACGAAGCTGCGGGCATCAGCTAGTATTATAATAAACCAGACGGTGCTCTCATCTCTCTCAGCCTAGAATTCTATACCCGTTTCTTCTCCCCATGGAAACTCATTCTGTGGATAAAAAGTAGCCCAAGTGTTATTCCAAAACACAATCTATCCTCGTACCAAATTTCAGCCAAATCCGTTCAGTAGTTATAGCGTGAAAGAGTAACAAACGTCCACACCAATCTCACAGACTTTCACAATGTATGAGGACCGGGGATTCTCGCCGTTATTACAGAAGCAGGCCTAAGACGGCAGCATGACAAAAGTGGCCCCCAATCGCTAGATGCGCCACGGCTTTCCATCAGGCTGGTGGTGACGTCAATTTGGCGTGCTGAATATAAAAAAAAAATGAGAGAGTTTCTCGCACGCCACACGTTCCAAGCAGCGGTATAACTCACGAAGAACCTAGGAACGATAATAAAAGACGAAATGAGGAGATTCTATCCCTCCCCTGCTTTATTTTCGATCTATCTATGATGGATTTTCGCCACGTAATGCCTAATTCCATTGGTTAACCTGAAAAACTCCTATGGACGGGATATGTAGGTACCTGAAACCCCTAGCTGAGGCCGCGGTGGTAGCCAAGGTCTGTCGGGAATCCTGGGGTATCCTTTCGTGGGCTTACCCGGGGCTCCCAACCATAGGGTGCTTGCACATTGCACGATATCGTGGCACGATACCGTCCACGATATCGTACGATATCGTTCCACGATATTGTACGACATCGTTTCACGATATCGTGGAACGATATAACCGAACGAAATTGACACAGTATAACCCACAGCTTGTTATTCGGTTAGTAGCTTTGCGCCAAGAAAGGTAACCGCGCGATTCTTAAAGCTAATTCAAATATTAGAAGCAATAATGGCAGCAGTAAACAAGTTACGTTTACTTTATCTTTTATATTTACGGAGAAAAAAACGATACTTTAGAAGAACATTTTGGGTTGATCCTCTTCTACAAGTGCGATATTTAGAGGTGATGAGTACAGGTTGTCTTCTCGTAGATAATTAAAACGCAGACTTCTCAGACTCAACAGTAATTATTGAAATAAAAATCTTTACAATATAAATATGTACTAGATATGCGTAAGTAATAGGATGATGGTATCTAGTGGGTCGCTGTATGTAGACTGACGAAAACTGGCGTGGCCGAGGAGGCGAACCGGTAACCGGTTCCTTGCGGACCGCACGTAGTGGTCGTATAAAGGCCTGCGCTGACGGCTGTAAGACTCGGCGTAGACATCCTGGGGGCCCCTTGAAGACCGAAGTCTTCAATGAACTGCTTCTAGTCCAATAAGGGGCAGAGGTATTTGACACCTCTCCTGTATGTGCCGGTGACCGTGGTAACGTCCGCTACGCGTACAATATTGTCGGCACCTGGGAACAGTTTTGTAATCCGGCCAAGACGCCAGTGTAAGGGGGGCGTGCTCTCTTCCTTCATAAGGACGAGGTCGCCCAACTGTAGGGGACGATCAGGAACGCGCCATTTGGTTCGTTGTTGGAGTTCAGCAATGTACTCCAAATGCCAACGCTTCCAAAAATGTTGCCTTATTGCCTCCAATCTCTGAAACCGGTCCAGTCTGGTTTGGTTAAGACCCTCTAGAGAGGGTGATGGCAGCGAAGTTAAGGCGCGGCCGATGAGAAAGTGACCAGGAGTCAAGGGTTGGAAATCATTAGGAGAGGAGGAGATAGGACATAAGGGGCGGCTATTTAGGATAGCTTCTACTTGATTAAATAAAGTTGCCAATTCCTCAAACGTTAAATGACATTTACCTAAAATTCTCCTTAAATGATATTTAGCCAAGCGTACCCCGATCTCGAAGGTCCCGCCAAAATGGGGACTAAATGCTGGATTGAACTTAAATTTAATTCCTTCATCTGACGCGAAAGAAGAGATTGAAGAAGAGTTTGCTTTCAAGAAATCACCAATTTCTTTGGCGGCGGCCACAAAGTTCCTGCCGTTATCGCAAATTATTTCTCGTGGCTTCCCGCGCCTGGATATAAACCGACGTAATGAAAGAATAAAAGCTTCCTTTGATAGCTGACTTACGGCCTCTAAGTGAATACACCTAAATCTAGAACAAATGAAAATTGCCAAATAACATTTTGTTATTTTGCATCCCCTACCCTTTCTATCAGTAATCAAAAACGGTCCAGCAAAGTCGACACCAACGCTAACGAATGGAAAGTCAGGTGTCACTCGCTCCGCAGGCAGCGCACCCATGAGCGGGGTGACGGTGCGTGCGGCGGCGCGCCGGCACGTGACGCACTGGTGCGCGACGGTGCGCGCCAGGTCGCGCCCGCCGATAGTCCACACGAACTCCCTCGTGGAACTAAGGAGAAGCTGGGGGCCGGCATGCAAAAGACGCAAGTGCTCCTGCTGAAACAGTAGTATTGTGAACCTATGTTTAGCGTGTAAAAGCATGGGGTGGCGCTTTTCAAAAGAGTAAAACGAAGAGTTGAGGCGACCACCTACACGTAAAACGTGTTCATTATCTAAAAAAGGCGTTAAGGATAAGAGTGGGCTTTTAGAATTAAGCGCTTGCTTGTTGCGAAGAACATTTAATTCAACGGGGAAGCTATCAGACTGCGACAGTTTGACTAATTTTCTAAAGGAGGACTCGAGTTCCTCAGGCTGCAAAACTCCCATAGTTTTTTTGGAAACATTACGGCAGTTATGTAAAAACCTAAGTAAATAAGCAAAGGAACGCTGAATAAATTTAAGTTTAGAATATTTATCAAAGTTAACAAAGGGTTCATTTATTTGATTTTTATTAGTACATGTAAGATTAATTTTTAACTCAGGAATGTCGTTAGAACTGAGTGTAGTGCCTAATTGGGGCCAATTCGATTCCGATTCATATAAAAAGGGCGGTCCGGTCCACCAAATGCTTAATTCAGTTAATTTGCGTGCATCAACGCCACGCGAGGCGTAATCTGCAGGATTAAAAGAGGTTGGGACGTGACGCCACACGGAATCATGAGTGAGCTCCGATATAGTGGCCACTCTGTTAGCTACAAAAGGTTTTAACTTATTATGACTAGTTCGTAACCACGCCAATACGATGGTCGAATCTGTCCAATAACAAATACGCGATAAGGGACAGCGCAGCGTCCCGGCGACTGCTGTAGCGAGCTGAGCGCCGAGCAATGCGGCGCACAGTTCCAGTCGAGGTATCGTAGCGGGCGCGACCGGACTCACGCGCGCCTTCGCGCAAAGGAGCCGGACAGAGACGTCGCCTCGGTGATTCATCGACCTTAGATAAACACAGGCGGCGTACGCGCTGTTACTACTATCACAAAAGCAATGCATTTCGATATTTAGGAGAATCGCATAGCACGTGCCGAGGTATCTGGAGCGATTTTAATGAATTTAAGCCGTCAACAAATTGTTTCCATGATACTTCAATGTGATCGGGCACGGGCTCGTCCCAGTCAAGTTTAGTAAGCCACAATTTTTGTATTAAAATTTTGGGCACGATAGTTAGTAAACATAACACTCCTAACGGGTCAAATATCTTGCAGGAATCGGACAAGATAGACCTTTTGGTAGGACAATTATCTCTAGTACTGTATTGAGTGGGGAAGTGAATAATATCAGCAGCAGAGTCCCAGCCCACTCCTAATGTATGAGAATGTAAGCTAAGTATAAGATTCTTATTAGGACTGGGCTCTTGACAGGAGTCTAAAATTAATTTGGAATTCGATGGAAACTTGTGGAGGGGGTAACAACCAGCTGATAAAGCCTTTTCGGTTGATACATTATTATTTAATAAATCGTCTTCCGTCTCCACTACGGTTAGTAAATCATCAACTACAAAATCATTTTGAATTATTTTCTTTATGTTTTGCTTTAATGTTTTTAACTGTTTATTTAAATTGTCATCAGTAGATGCATAATTACAAAAAACAAATGAATTAAAAGAAGAATTTTTAAATATTATTTTTTCAGACATAGGACCAGCTAAGATCCATCCTAATTTAGAATTCCTCATGATAGGTAACCCTTTACCCAAAGTTATCTGCTTGGAACCTATTAGGTACCAAAATAGATCGGCACCAATCAAACAATCGATAGGTCCAGGCTTATTGAAACTGGGATCAGCGAGCTTAATCTTAGGAGGAAATCTAAATTGGGAAATATTAAAATATTGTTGCGGCATCTTATCAGATATAGTAGGTAAAACTAAACATGATGTACTTAAATTTAATTTTTTATCACGTTTAGATTTAATTTGAATAACGCAACGTTCGGGCATAGCGGATAGCGGGATGTTACCCACACCCACTACGCTAGTTCGGTTCAGCTGAGGAGTCAACTGCAGCTGTTGTTTCAAGCTAGTAGTTATCAAAGAAGTTTGACTCCCGCTATCTAAAAGACACCTAACTGTTAAACAAACGTTGGTTACAGGGTTGCAAATGTCAATAAGCGCCGTAGATAGTAGTACATGATTGTTAGAAGATGTAGCCATGCCAGTCGTGACCTTGTCGTCACACTGTCCTGGCAGGTCTATGGGTGGATGTACAGCCTGAGAAACCTCTCTATGCAAACAAGTGTTGTGGCGTCGTTTACATCTAGAACAGGGTCCCAACCTACAGCGGTGAGAGGGGTGCCCCTGGCGTAAACAGTTAAGACAAAGTTTCAATTTTACCGCCTCAGAAATCCTATCTTCGATGGGCTTTGACTAGTGTTGCCAGGTGTCCCGATTTGGGCGGAACGTCCCGATTTTCAGGGTCTGAGGACGCGTCCCGATTTGTACTTGATCGGGACGCTAAATGTCCCGATTTATGATAACCAAGAATAATTATGTATTAACATCATGATTAGTCAATCATCTACTTAAACTGTATAAAAAAACTGGGTGGGGTTAATCATCAACGCCTAGCCGACTTATACAAAAGATATAAACATGACATTTGGAAAGTAACTAATATTTTTTTCTGACGTAAATATCCATAGCAGATTCGTCGAAATTCGGGGTGAAACGAGGTGGCAAGTTATGTATTGTACGAAAGAAATAACCTAATTCTTGTAGATCTTAAAATTCAACAATAAAAATAAATGAACGTGTTTCAGATTTACCCCCAAAACTAGCCTTTCTTTACAGTTTTAAAGGTTACCTACATTAAAACTAAAAATCAACATTTTGAAAGTGGCCTTTCCGCAAAATTAAGATAGATATGTTTTATGTTTTTGTTTTATTTCTACCCTTTTAAGATGTTAAATTAAGGGATCAAAATTTTTATGAATATCATTGACTCGTCATTGGAAAGTTGTTTATTTTTGTGATGTAATGTAAATGGTTGTGGTGAGTCGCCAGATCTCATATGAAGGAATTTTTAACGTATTTCCTAACTAAGTAACTAAGGGGGTGTAACGATCTATTGATTAAATACACTGAGGCAGAATTTTTTTAAGTCAGTCTTTAGAGTAAAACAATCTAGGTATATAACAACTTTGTCCCGAAATAGATAACAACACCAAAATTCCAAAGTTACACATTATTAACACATAAAATTAAGAGTTCATCTTTTGGCAATTTCAAAAAAGGACTACAGCCATGAAACTGGAAGCTTTACCGGTTTTGGAAATTTCACCCCTCAGGGATGAAGCGAAGGAAAAAGGAAGTTATTAGCGATTTTGGCACTGGTAGGGCTATTTTTTATTTACGTTCAGTTCTAGCAAAGATTTTCTCCACTGTGTGAGAGTGGCACCTCTGTCCAGCACGCGTTGTTCGGGAACGGAAAGGAGAGGGTGGGATTAGGTTGAAGAGTTCTTCAGAACACTCACCGTGATAGATACGGTAGAAAGCAGCTAAAGATGCAATGGTTCTTCGCTGCGTCAATGGCTCCAGACTTTCCGTTACCTCAGGGCAGTTGATAATGCGAATAGCTCGCCGCTGCATAGAGTTCAGCGCGTCAAGCAAGTACCTCGCGGAGTCGTCCCAAAGGTAAGAGCAGTATTCGACGCAAGGACGTATTTGCGTCTTGTACAGCAGACACCTCTGGTTTGGCGTAAAGAACCGCTTCACCTTGTTTAGGACTCCTAGTTTTCTCGAGGTTAGCCCAATACATCGCTCAATATAGTATTTGTGATTGAGCTCGGGCGGGACGTCTATGCCAAGGATGTCCAGATTATCTCCAAGTGGCATCGTCGTATTCTGAAGAGAGGGTAAGGGTAGGAAAGGGGATTTTTTAGCTGTAAACGCACACGCCTGTGTTTTACGGGCATTGAACTCAACCAAGTTCGAGGATCCCCATTGTGAAATGCGGTCCAGGTCCCCGTCGAGATCAGCCACAAGTTGCCATCTCCTTTCTTCAACATCAGTCCTCGAGGCCGCTGGACGCGCCAAGTAACTTCCGTAAACTTGCTTGCAGAAAGATGCGGCGGCGCTTGCGTTTCACTTCTTCCCGCTGGAGATCATAGCTCGTACGTCTTCAGCAAAAATTATGTCGTCTACGCTGTGGTCTCCTGGTGTATCCGCCACAGATATTTGCCGAAGCACACGTGCTCGATAATCATCTGTAACAACAGGTAGGAGCGGTTGCCATAGCTCGTCTCTAGCCACTTGTCCATGACCTTGATTATGGCGTTTCCCCATCTTGGTTGCTCAGGTTGCACCTTTCACAGCGAAAGTATGTCTACGAGGATCTGGCGCACTCTACCAATGTATGGAGCGATATGTGCTCGCTGCGGTCAGTGCTGGCACTATGCTGTGGTATCCCGGTGTATTCGCCACAGGTAGGAGAGGTTGCCATAGCTCGTCTCCAGCCACTCGTCCATGACCGGTCTGATCACCTTGATGTGGCGTTTCCTCATCTTGGTTGCTCAGGTCGCATCTTTCAAGACTCTATGGTTTCTGGCAGAGATGGGACCACTGAGCCTCGATTTCCCGGGGCGCAGGCCTACGGCACAGCTCCAGTGGCTTCTTGCGCCATTTAAACAATGACACCAGGGCTCTCGCTTTCAGGTCCCATGGAGGAGTTCCGGTAAAACGGTTAGAGCTACAATCATGAAACGAGCGTTTATATGAGTTTCAATATGGGCGTCGATTTCTACAATCTAAGACAGGTGTTAATTTGAAAATTATAAACCCCCTATCCCGCGACTGCTCTAGTAAACCCAAACATGGCCTGTAATTTCCTGAGTAAATTTTAGTAGAATACCTTAATCACTCAAGAAGTGAGTTGTTGATTTCTAAAATGTATCTAAGCCAAGAACCATCCCGGTCACGTCAGCCATCGAACAAGAAATCGCAACAAACCGCTGAAATTTTCACAAATGTTGCCGCTATAACAAAAAATACTAAAATCAGAAAAAAAGGAATCAGAATTTTAAGTTTAGCTCCCCCCCCCCCCCCCCCCGTTAAACCCCACAACAAATTTCTTTTTGCCGATTAAAAATCGGCAAAAAGAACGTGAAACTTCATTGTGCGCGAGTCCAACTCGCACTTGGCTGGTTTTTTTATTTTGTCCCGATTTAAAACCCTAAGTCCCGATTATTTTTACCCTTTGTACCGATTTTTAGCCGATAGGACCTGGCAACACTAGCTTTGACAGAAACGATGGGCAGTCATAGATGCGATGCCCGCCGTTGCAGAACACGCACGAAGCAGGTGAAGCAGGTGCAGCATCAGAGGCAGAGGTGGCTGAAATTTGCAAAGATTTCATTGATTGCTTGTGTGACACTGATACGTCACGATGTGGGTGAGGAGTCACTCTCTCGGATTTATTTCGCTGGACTGACTCTAAAATGTCAGCGCGACTATTCAAAAATTTATGAAACTCATAAAGCAATGGCATTTCATCGAGCGAGTTTCTAAATTCCTCCCACTTCAAATTAGTATTGTTGTCGAGCTTTGATGAGACCATGTGTATTATTAAAGTGTCCCACTTATCAGTGGGCTGGCCTAGTGTACTTAGAGCTCGTAAGTTCTGGGTAACGTGATCAACTAAATGTCTCAACCCCTTGGCTGATTCGCGACCCACAGGTTGAATATTAAATAAGGAGTTGAGATGATTATTGATCAGCTGTTTCTTGTTGTTATATCTCTCACAGAGGAGACGCCAAGCATCGGCATAGTTAGACTCGGTCACTTCTAAGTTGCTAATAACCCGGGACGCATCTCCCTCCAAATAAGAATTTAAATAATGAAATTTGTGTATCGGTTTAATGCGATCATTGTCGTGAATAAGGGAGTTGAATGTATCCCTGAATTCCAGCCACTTAAAGTATGAGCCATCATAATTAGATATTTTAATCAAGGGTAATCTGAAATTGAATTCACCGTGATGACTACAGTTCGAATCCGCGTCATTAGATTTAACGCTCGTAAACTCGGCCTTGTCACACGACGAATCTAGTAGTCTTTGCGCGATCGAAATTAATGAAACAAAATCTTGTTCTATCTCCTCACGTACGTCGATCTCAAACTGCAAAGTAGCGGGGGACTGTATCTCAATCTGAGTTTGTAATTGATCAAACTTATTAAAAAGATCACGAAATCGTTCTAATCTTAGCGTCAATTCGGACGCTTGATCAGACGAAATGCTATCAAAACCATGTAATTTATCAATATAATTTTTAAACTTAGTAATACGTCCCTTAATTGAGCTTCTATTGACTACGAGCGGGGATATATCGGTCATTTTCGATCGCGAGACTAACTAATTAAACTATAAATAAATTAATAAAGTGAATTTACTACAGTAATATATTTTAAGGCATACAGTTCTGCTTAGCTCCTTCGAATAACGTGTGAGCGTATAGAACGCGCGCGGCGCACGTAGGCACAGAATTTGTATAGGTACCTACCTCTGTATAGCAAACTAGCTGTTATCGTACCGCGCTCGGCCGAATGCACAAAATTTACGTAAATATGTATTGTGTCTACCTATACATATAAACTAGGTAGTAGGTATTGAAATAAACCTATTAAGGTAGGAAATGAGACTTGCAAAGCTCAGACAATGGAAATATGAACCAAAATTAAGCCCTAGTATAAGCTAAGCGAACCTATATTATGTAGGTAGGTAGGTATCACACTTAGATAACGCTAGTAGCAGAATTTAGTAACGACTAAGCTTTGATGCACTTTTACGATAAACTAACGACAAGATAATTGGCAACTTTCAATAATCAAATACTGGAAAGTATGAATAGAAGTAGGATTAGAATGAATAAAGGATTGGTACACTTCCCTGGCTAAACCTTAGCTGCGGGCGGCGATGTAGTAGGCTGACCGGCTGGCTTGAAGCGAGGGTTGGCTGGCAGCTGCGTCCAAAGTGGCGATTGGAATTTCTTCGGAATCTTGACCCTTTGACCTTCGCAGCTCAGCTTGTGTGCATCACGTAGAGGGTCACCAGAATGATGAGTACAGGTTGTCTTCTCGTAGATAATTAAAACGCAGACTTCTCAGACTCAACAGTAATTATTGAAATAAAAATCTTTACAATATAAATATGTACTAGATATGCGTAAGTAATAGGATGATGGTATCTAGTGGGTCGCTGTATGTAGACTGACGAAAACTGGCGTGGCCGAGGAGGCGAACCGGTAACCGGTTCCTTGCGGACCGCACGTAGTGGTCGTATAAAGGCCTGCGCTGACGGCTGTAAGACTCGGCGTAGACAAGAGGGAACTTATTACCTTCTCTTCTATACACTGTGTGCGCGAAGTGAAATGTTTAATAATTTTTTTCGAATGACCCAGAACACTTTCGAGTTCATACTGTGTCATTTGTTGGAGGTTTTAAAAAAACAAGACACTAACTTCCGGATGGCAATACCACCGCGGGAATGTTAGCAGTATCTATAAGTTACGAATCACGTGATAATTTTGCAATCCAAAAGGTCCGCCGCACCGTAATCACAAAATTTCGTGATGGATATCATTTAAGGGGTTTTTTCGAATGCTGAGTACGAATTACGTGATAATTTTGCAATCCAATATTTCCGCCTAAGCTATTTACAGTAGTAAACTAAAAAGATTTGCTTGTTAAGTTTAGGCATTCTGAACTAGCAATGCGAAATTACTATGACAAAAGATTTTTATTGTAAAATTAAGGCCAATTACATTAAATTGGTACCTAGCATACGAAAAAACCCTTAAACGATACCCATTGTGGAATTTTGTGATTACGGCGCGGCTGCCATATTGGATTGCAAAATCATCACGTGATTCGTACTCAGCATACCAAAAACCCCCTTTAACGATACCCATCATAAAATTTCGTGATTACGGCGCGGCGACCATATTGGATTGTAAAATTATCACGTGATTCGTACTCAGCATACCAAAAAACCCCTTAAACGATACCCATCATGAAATTTTGTGATTACGGCGCGGCGGCCATATTGGATTGCAAAATTATCACGTGATTCGTACTCAGCATACCAAAAAACCCCTTAAACGATACCTGGAGCATGACTTGTAGCTCACTAGAAGTCATGCTACAGGAATGTCACGGGTCAGTAGATGCGCACGTCTGTGTGAGTGAGCCGTTTCGCACGTTTCTATGAAGTTACTCTACTGTTGTAAGTATCTGTATATTGTCACGACAGTAAATATCGTCCACGATATCGTGCGATATCGTGACGATATCGTGGCAGTGTGAAAGCGTGTAGTAGTAATTGTATCAAAACACCGCTCCTACGATATCGTACGATATCGTGTCGTTACGGTTATCGTGGCAGTGTGCAAGCGCCCATAGGCTGTTGGGCGTTACGTGAAGTTTTTTAGTCGGTAGGAGTTCGGCATAACATCCATGATGGATTGTCCCTCACGTTAAAAAAAAATAGGCTCCGAAACTATTGAAAAATTCTTTCTCTGTTAAAAATCGACGCTATCTCTGAGTGACATAGGTTATATTTTATTCCGATATTTCCACGGGAAAATAAGAACTACGCGGGTGAAACCGCGAGACTTCCGCTAGCGGATTATATAGATATTTCTGCGTCATGATTGCAGTACGCATATAGCCCATTAAAGTCCTAACTCGATAATACAACAATAGGTACCTACATGGGAAATTCTCGTCAATAACAGTTTATAAATAATTCAAACTATTATACTAATTTAATGCAGGGATAGCATCACAGAAATCAGAATAAAGATGGAATAGACCTTTTTTACGTGGGGAAAACTGTCATGAATGCTGAGCCGAGCTCTTACCGACTAAAACCACACGTGCTCTACCACTGACTACCGCCTGGAGCCCAGGGTAAGCCCTCGGAAGGATGTCCCAGGACTCCCAACAGACCTACGACTACCACTGCGGCCTCGCTCAGGGGGCGGTTCGGGTGAGATCCCGCGTCTTTATGGGGTTTCGGGTGGATCCCCCTTCTAAGTGGGGTGCGTGCGTGAACTCCTTACGTAACGCTGCCGTCTTGGGCCTGTTTCTGTAAGGACGGTGTTCAGCCCTCTCACCATCCTCAGGCCCCCGGTCATGGAGGTCGATAATCAACGGCGAAGATACGTCGGCAGCGCCCAGGCCGCCGACTGCGGAACTCGGGGGGGAGAGTCCTCTCCCGTTCCCGCCCAGCCGCCTCTTTCACGAGCATGACCTGCTCGCAGAAAGAGGCGGCGCAGTCCCACTTACTCCCGCTGGAGATCATGGTTTGCGCCATGGTATCGAGCGAGAGAGTGTCCACGTCCAGACCCACTACAAGGACCTGGTGCTGTTGCGCCCACGCCGTGCACTCCACCAGCGTGTGGAGCGCTGTGTCATCGCTGCGGTCCTCGCACTGCTGACACTCAGCCGTGGTTTCCCGGTGTCTTCGCCACAGATACCTACCAAAGCTACCGTGCCCGGTAAGTATCTGTGACAATCGGTAGGCGAGAGTACCGAGTCTCCTCTCCAGCCACTCGTCCATGACCGGTCTGACGGCCGCGATTGCGGCGAACCCCTCCTTTGTGTTGCTCAAGTCGCACCTGCCATGTCTCCACGGTTTCCTGGTGGAGCAGGGACGCAAGCCTTTGGCCCCGCTCCAGCGCCTCCGTGCGCCATCTAAACAGTGACACAAGGGCTGTTCCTTCCAGGTCCCATGGAGGGGTCCCGGCTAGGAGACATGCCGCCTCACCTGAGATCGTGCGGTGTCCCCTTATAGTTTCGGAGCCTACTCAATGCAGACAAACATTGAAATATTTCCTCTTTAATATTAGCATAGATAAAACACAATACACGATATACCTACTTAACCTGATGCCATTTATTATTGATCTTTTTTTTTATGATTCCGTACCCAAAGGGTAAAAAACGGGACTTATTACTAAGACTCTGCTGTCTGTCCGTCACTCTGTGTGTTACCAAGTTGTATCTCATAAACCGTGATATAGTCCAATCCTGCCCGATCTGGCAATAATGTAAACATGTCATGTTTTCACAATCGTTGTCTAAGACTCTAAGACAGATGAGTAGAAAAATATAGTATGACAAATCATTGAATTTTTTACTATCCTGAGTATTAATTTTAAATGCAAATAAACTGTCATAAAGGAGTTATTTGGTGTCGAAATGTTTGTGAGAACACTGTATGACTCCTGGATACTGAAATATAATCAGGGTGAATATTCAATTGCAAGTAACTATGAATATATAGGATCAAATGTGTTTGTTTACATTTTTGCGCAAAGCTATTAAAATACAGTATAGCTAGATAGTTGAAGTTTTTACAGATGATGTATTTCTGTTGCCGCTACCACTAAATATGTACTAAAACATTACAAAAATACAACGAATTGAGAACCTCCTCCTTTTTTAATGGCGGTTAAAAAATTGTAGGAATTCTTTTACAACTATCTTATTTTTGCTGTTTTTTTTTTCAGCGACTATAGGTATTCTATCCCTGAACCAAATTTCAGCCAGATCTGTTATGCCGTTCGAGCGTGAAAGAGTATCAAATATCCAAAAATCTATATTCACAAACTTTCACATTTACAATAATACTGTAGTAACATGTATTTACAAGAGCCTTGGAATTCCCCATAGATATTTAACGTTTCAATAATTACCATTGTGGTCAAATAATTACGTAGCAAGGGTTTTTTATCTGTGGTCTTATACGTACCTACCTAACCACATAACGCGCTCGTCGCGTAAACGATCACTGTGGCAAGCAACTTTATCTATGACCGGTCCTTGTGACCACGTGACCACTATGTAATAATTATTTGCGAGCGTCTCCGTGCTTCGAATGGCACGGTAAGTCGTTGGTCCCGGTTTTCAGTAACTAAAATAACTGTCGTTAATGCAAATGGTAGGCTTTATGGGCGGCTTGAAAAAATTTCAACAGCAGGCAGTCACAACCAGGGCCTGTCCATTTCAACACGGCAATGATACGGCTCACCACATATTACATGGAACAAATTCTAAAACGATGAAACGTGGGCATATAATATGCTCTGCCTACCCCTATGGGGATAAAAGGCGTGACCATTTTGTATGTGACCACTTGATGCGTAAATACCTGCTTTTAATAAATTGTAGCGAGCAAGAGAGCAAGCGAAAGTTTAAGCGAGGAGAAACATAAATATAATGTAGGTACCTTTTTTTTTTTTTTTAACGTGATGGAAAATCCTCGTAGGATGCTATGCCGCCTCTTACCGACTAAAAAACCTCACGTAACGCCCAACAGCCTATGGTTGAGAGCCCCGGGTAAGCCCTCAGGAAGGATGTCCCGTGACTCCCAACAGACCTACGGCCGCCACTGCTACGGCCGCCACTGAAATACACTCGAGAGCAATGAATCCGGGTCACTTAAAGAATCCTAAAAATCTCGGAAACTAAAAATGCTAGGTTAATGCAATAAATTGTATTTAATAGACAATGTAATACTCCTTAAATGAAGGTATTAAAACTTCTTAGTTATTGTAAAGTTATATCATAAAAAAATCAAATTTGAAAAAGGGCCACTTTCGAAGATGGAACTACGAAATTACAGCATTTGGTGTTGCTTTTGTTTGTAATCTGTCATTTATGTGGGTACATAAACCATGTTGATAGTGCTCTATATTCATTAATCAAGCTGAAATTATGTCGCTTACGCCTGAAGAATGCACCAGAATACTTACAATGCTGGAAACCGGCCGGAGTCAGCGCGATACAGCCAGGACTGTCGGTGTGTCGCTGTCAACAGTACAAAGAGTTCTCCGACGTTACGAAGAAACTGGTTCCTATCATCATCATCATCAAACCTATCATTTTTAGTTTCCGAGATTTTTAACATTCTTTAAGTGACCCGGATTCATTGCTCTCGAGTGTATTATGTATCTAACAAGTAAAGTAAAATACACTCGAGAGCAATGAATCCGGGTCACTTAAAGAATGTTAAAAATCTCGGAAACTAAAAATGATAGGTTAATGCAATAAATTGTATTTAATAGACAATGTAATACTCCTTAAATGAAAGTAAAAAAAATATGAGTCACCATACATTTTATTAACACAAAATTACATAAAGAAAAAACTGCCGATCTCTCCTTAAAACAAAAATAGGAAACATGAAATTTTTGAACTTTATTACGATTTTCTTGAATTTTAATACTTCGTATTGCCTCCTCGTGCTTCCATTACTGCGTTTACGCGGTTTGGCATGCTGTACACCAAGTTCCTTATACGATTTTGGGGAATATTCTCCCATTCCTCTGTGAGAGCAATTTTGAGCTCACGAAGCGTGATTGGGGGAGGGTTTCGTTGTTTTACGCATCTGCCTAGCTCGTCCCAAGCATGCTCGATCGGGTTGATATCCGGGCTGTGCGCTGGCCACTCCATACGAGTAATGTTCATCTCTTGAAGGTAGTCATTCACAATCCTACCTGTATGAGGTCGGGCATTGTCATGCATAAATATAGCATCCTCACCTAAATTGACCATAAATGGACCAACGTGATCATTGAGGATTTCTTCCACATATCTTACGCTAGTTAAAGAGCCGTTTTCTATGATCACCAGCTCTGTGCGACTTTCAGAAGAAATTCCGGCCCACACAAGTACAGACCCACCACCGTAGGCTACTTTTTCTTCGATGCATGCTTGCTTGAATCTTTCCCCTGGTCTTCGATACACTCTGTGTCTTCCATCGTGCTTGTAGAGCATAAATTTTGATTCGTCGGAGAACATAACTTTTGACCAATCTTCAATACTCCAATTTACGTGGCTCTGGGCATACCTTAGTCTCGAAATACGATGCCCACGCTCCAGTTTAGGGCCGTTTGCAGGTCTAAGGGGTTTTAAGTTAGATTCAGCAAGCCGACGTCTTACTGTCCATGCACTTGGGTTACTTCCTCCGAGGCGTCGAAACTGATTGGTGAGTTCAGTTCCTGTGAGAAAGCGATTTCGAAGCATGGTGTTCACCAAGTATCGGTCTTCTCGTGCTGTGGTACACCTGGTTCTGCCCGTTCCTGGTCTGCGTAGGTTAGAACCAGTTTCTTCGTAACGTCGGAGAACTCTTTGTACTGTTGACAGCGACACACCGACAGTCGTGGCTGTATCGCGCTGACTCCGGCCGGTTTCCAGCATTGTAAGTATTCTGGTGCATTCTTCAGGCGTAAGCGACATAATTTCAGCTTGATTAATGAATATAGAGCACTATCAACATGGTTTATGTACCCACATAAATGACAGATTACAAACAAAAGCAACACCAAATGCTGTAATTTCGTAGTTCCATCTTCGAAAGTGGCCCTTTTTCAAATTTGATTTTTTTATGATATAACTTTACAATAACTAAGAAGTTTTAATACCTTCATTTAAGGAGTATTACATTGTCTATTAAATACAATTTATTGCATTAACCTAGCATTTTTAGTTTCCGAGATTTTTAGGATTCTTTAAGTGACCCGGATTCATTGCTCTCGAGTGTATTTAAAACTAGCGGACGTCACGTCCCGCCTAGTTTCTATTCCCTTTGGGAAAACGGGAATAAAATATAGCCTAAGTCACCCGCGGAAGTGTAGCTTTCCAATAGCGGAAGAATTTTTCAAATCAATTCAAAAGTTTTGGAGCCTATTCGTCAAAAAAAAAAATTAATGTTTCCTGTTTTTAATTTTAGTATAGACTATAGAAGTATAGACATCAACTGCTGTTATTTATATTCTCAATATTTACATTTAATTTAGTAGAGCACGCGTCATTACACGCTTAGTATGACGACATTTATGCATATTATCACGTAGGTATTAACACGTCTAACTATGTATGAAAACAAATATGTACGAAGTTGATTCCATACCATACAGACTTATTTTTCTTGCCGATATCTATCTTTGTTGCTATCCTGCAAGAAGGGGCTCCCTATAGCCATTGAACTGTCCCAAGCGCAATTAAGCGCATCTTTTCACCTTTCTCCTACGGAACGACCGGTATAATGAAAAATAGTCACTATATAAGGTCCATTACACCTACAAACGAACAAAATGCACAAAAAAATCGCAAAAATCTGATAAAAAGTAAAGTAAATAGTTGCTAATGTCAAAAAAATTATTGATTTTTACAACGGGACGCACGCTGGCGGTAAGGGACGGGACTTGTCTGGACAAGACTGGCTGGACGAGACTATACGAGATCAGACTGGGCTAGACAGAAAAAAATTGTTAGGTAAAATAATTTCGAATTTAAAATAAACGTTTAGTACATATAAGGACCAGGCTACGCGTTGCTGTAACTAAGGTTTTTGAAACCCGGTACTCCCGGCCATAGCCATAAAAAATCTATCATGCCTCTCAAGTTGCATCAATCTGCATACGGTGTGCAAATTTGGTAAAAATCGGTTTAGTACTTTAGGAGATCATAGCTGCGGATAAACAATGTTACACGTAATTTAAATATTAAGATTATTGCACAGAATCAATTTATTTGAACATACTATATAAACTTCTTCTTCTTCTTCGTATCAATGATTCTTTGTTTTTTTTTTTCAAACAAATTTGGCATAAAACTCTGCCACGCAACCGCTATTTCGGTGGCGTTAATGAGGTCGGCCTAGAGCAGGATGTAGGACAAAGGAGACATGCAAGCAAGTGCGATATAGACTGCACGGGGGCGCCGCAGTCACATGCGGTTAGGCCCAGATCTCGCATTCCCCACCTGCATAGATTTTGTCTGGACCGGCCGACCATAGTGCGTAAACGGTTGAGAGACCTCCACACTGGCCATCGGAGGTCTTTTCCAGGAGGTAGCTTTTCCTGTGGAGGTAAAAAGTCATGAGGTGGCGGGAGTTTCTCCTTCCACAGCGAGATTCTCAACGCAACAGGGTGTTCGTGCGAGGCTTCGGTTTTTTGCATAAAGCTTTTGCGACTTTTTAGGCGCGCTCTAGGCGGCTGATGTCCGAATTGTTTCGCTTTTCAAGCCTGCAAGCGGAGATTCGTCTTGTCGCAGGTGGTGCAATACCAGTTAGTGGATGGAGCATGGCGAGGGGAGTGGGTTTCGAGCACCCGGTGATGATTTTGCAGGTATCATTCAAGGCGACATACACCTGCCTGGCGTGAGTTGACCTGTGCCACACAGGGCACGCAAATTCACCCGCAGTGAAGCTCAAAGCCAAAGCAGATGTACGGAGGACGCTGGGCCGTTGCTTCCCAGGCCGTGCTTGTAAGACGGCGGAGCAGGTTGTTTCGGGCCCCTATCTTGGCCTTAGTGTTCAGACAGTGAGTTTTGAAGCTCAGAGTCCTATCCAAGGCAAGATCGAGATATTCTGGGTGAAAACAGTGTTCCAACTCAGACCCAATCCAGGTAACCCTGAGTTGTAGGTGAAAAGCGCATATTTGAGTTTTTGATGGGTTGGGTTTTAGTCCGTTTGTTCTGTAATAACCTTCCAACCCGATCAAAACTGAACTGAGATGTTTTTCGGCCTCCTCAAAGGTTTGGGTCCGAGTCGCCAGAGCCAAATCATCTGCATATAGGAAACTCCTTGTATTCGGGGCACAGGGCTGGTCATTAGTATAGAAATTAAATAAGACGGGTGCGAGAACACTGCCCTGGGGGAGCCCGTTTTTTTGACGGCGCCACCTGCTATTGTCTGTAGATAGGTACACCTGGAATCGGCGGTTGTACAGCAACTCTCCCAGCACCTTTACCAGCTTTGCGTTCCCAGTCATAGCTTCGACCTTTGCAAGAAGCCGCCTGATGTATCATATGCTGCTGAAAGGTCGCTCATGCAGACGCCAGTAATTTGACCTAACTCAAAACCATCCTCAATATACTGAGTCAAATTTAAAATTTGGCTAGAGCAGGACTTACCCGGGCGGAACCCAGCTTGCTCTGGAATTAGTGCACTATCGATTATAGTCATAATGCAGTTCAGTAATAGCCTCTCGAAAAGCTTATATGTGTGACATAACAGTGATATAGGCCTTAGCCTAGTTTGGAGGCTTACCTGGATTCAGTAGTGCTATAATTTTAGTTTTTCTCCAAGCTTGGGAATTTTCACTTCTTCTAAGCAGGTGTTAAATAATGACAGGAGCCAGGACACCGTAAGTGGGCCAAGGTGTTGAATCTGTTCCACTGTTAAGTCGTCGACTCCAGAAGCTTTACCGCATTTAAGAGATCGGATGCCGTGCACCAATTCCGTTATGGTAAATGGTTGGCAAATAATGTGAGGTGACCTAGGGGTGGTTAAACATGCCATTTTAGTAACGCGTTTCTCTGGTTTTCCATTCTCACTATATAAACTTATTCTCATAATCACTACAAAATGAAAACACACATACAATCACCGTTTTATAACTTTTATATGACCAAGTGGTTAGTTGGGCTTGCTAGTAAAATCGTTAATAGGAATTGATTGAGAAGTCAGAGTTCAAAACATGACATAGATTATATCTGAAGACGAGACTAAACTTGGTAGGTAAAATACTCTATTTAACTCGTTATTTTTAATTTGATCCGACTATCTTTGCCCATAAGTATGTAAGTAATGCAATGAAATTATAAATACGAAAGTAACTCAGTCTGTCTGTCCGTTACGTTTTCATATCTAAACCGCTGAAGTGATTTAGATGAAATTTCGCATTAAGATAGTTTAAGTCCCTGGGAAAGACATAGGCTACTTTTTAGCCGACTTAGCAAAAAGAGGGTAATGATTTTACGCTATAACGACTTCTTCGTGGACAAAGCCGCGGGGAACATCGTACTGAATTAATGATTAAAGGTAACGTTACTTTTTATGGTAATTAGGTGTTATTTATACTATAAAATCCTTGTAGCAAAGAACAAAACAATTACTAAAGAATCCAAATACTGATTCACTTATAGGCTGTATCTTATGAATCGCGAGAGCTGGACTATTAAAATTAGGATCTATGACTAGCGGATGTCACGCGGTTTCACCCGTGTAGTTCCCGTTCCCGATTTGTTTTTTTGTTTGTTTGTAACGAATAGGCTCCAGAACTACTAGACCGATTTGAAAAATTCTTTCACTGTTGGGAAGCTACACTCTTCGCGGTGAACATAGGCTATATTTGATTCCCGTATTCCCACGGGAACGGGAACTACGCGGGTGAAACCGCGTGACGTCCACTAGTATTTTCAGAATTCTTCCCACTGGTGATTGAATTTGATTTGTAAGAATATTAAGAGTAGCCGTTAGTTCTTTTGCCAAATTCTACCTTTTAAGCTCTCTAACCATTGACTTGCGAATCTGGCAGGAATTGTAGAGGTAGTCTATTGTGGCTAATTCTAAATTTACTGCCAGATTTGCAAGGCTGTCACCTTGACATTCATAAGTGTTACTTTGTGACCTAGATAAATAAAGATAGATATGATTCCTTTTTTTTATATTTAGCTCGCCAAATTGACGTCGCCACCAGCCTGATGACAGTGATCCTCAAGTTGGCGGCCCTGTGATGTGCCTCTTCACGCTCCTCTTGTAGAAGCCGGGATTTTAAAATGATGGAAACACGTGGGCGGGCAGGTCGTTCCATGTTTTTATAGTTCGACAGAGGAACGATCTTTGAAAACGCTCAGTTCCGACGAAGATTCTCTCCACTGTATGTGAGTGGCATCTTTGCCCGGCACGCGTTGTTCGGGATCGGAAAGGAGAGGGTGGGATCAGGTCGAAGAGCTCTTTAGAACATTCGCTGTGATACATTCGATTTCATTTCTATTTTGTTAGTTTTCAAACATGTGTAACATCTACAACCTTGTAACGTTCACTTATCTATGTCGCACGCGAATCAATGGAGCTATTATTATCTTATATAAAAATCGGTTGGAAGTATACCTAAAATTCCATGACAACTGTTCAGTTATGATGCAATTTACTGCAATTGTTACACTCAGAGAAGTTAAAAACGTTTAAACTTTCATGGTCACTAACACTATTATTAGAGTTAACGGGATATTTACCATGTATTATTGAGTTTTTCCGATTTTCCGAGCGTCTTTGAACTTTCTTTCTTTGGCTCTTGCCGAGCGTCTGGCATCCAGTGGTCCGCGTATGCACAAATAACAGCAAACATTAACCAACCGAAACCGCGCGAAGATACGGTAAGCGTTGTATGTCGCGACCGAAGCTCAATTCACAGTGAAAGTGAGAGTGAATCCAATAGTAGTGGTGTTGAACGACACAAACGCTTCCGAAGGAGGGTAGATCGACTACATTGTAAATATCTTGTTAACTCTAATAATAGTTAAAAAAGTTATTAATGGAGGAAACAGACTCAATACTCTATTGTATATAATACTCATTCTGTCACCATCATTTTAGACTAGCGCATATGGCCCACCACATCGAACGTTTTCGCCGTAGTGTTTAAACTTTTGCAACAACAGAGGGGCTGCACTTGCGCAACCTGAAGCTGCACTTGCGCACTGCGCAAATGAAGCACATTCCGAAATCCCGTTGGAAAATTCCACTTAGACTTCTCTTTAAGTATATAAATCTTACATCAATAGCCTTTTTCCGAAACAGTTGGAGTTGTCGTTCCAGTCTATGTGGGTGAACTTCGATATTTCAGGTCAACTGACCTATACAACCAATTGGCGAAGTCTAATTTCTGTATTAAGATTGTATTATGATTAGGTAGGTAGCTTTTTCGTAAGCGAAGTTTCTCCATTTTTAATAGTAGCAAAGATAATATAATATCTAGTTTTACCAAAGATAATATAATAGCTACGGGAATAAAATACAGCCTATGTTTACCGGGGATCTTAACAGTGAAAGATTTTTTCCAATCGGTACAAAAGTTTTTGGAGCCTATTCGATGCAAACAAATATACAAACAAACACATCTTTCCTCTAAACTATTAATATAGATGAATTATAGGTGCTGTCAATATTCAGGTTACAGGCTTAGGCACAGGTTTTTAGTAAGTATCTATACAAAAACATCAGAACTAGAAAATATTACGAACTAGAAAAGCCTGGAACCTGCCCGAACACGTGTTTGCCTCCCCATACAATCCCGGGTTCCTCAAGCGGAGCGTGAAGAGGCACATCACAAGGAACTGAAGACAATCGATTTGTATTCAATAGATCAATAGATTTGTAGACTGTGAGAGTGGCCCCCAGTCGCTAGATGTTTTTAATTGGTTTTAAATGAGGCGGGTGGTATGGCATTATTTTCCTTTCGGACTGTTGGTTCCACTGCTAAGTTCCACTAAGGGGTCCAACAGGATTTTAAAATACTCATGGACCCACTACATAATAATGGTGGGGCTATAAGGACTTTTAAATACTTATGTACCCCCTTGTCTGTTAAAGAAACTGGACATAAAATGCACTTCAAATTGAATAGGTATTTGTGCTAAATATATGATAGCTGTGTACAAATTGTACAATCAAAAATAACATACCTATATTTTATCGGTCTTCATGTAACGCATATAGAACATGAAAAACAAAATAAGTACTGAACACTAAAATATGAAATATGGTCAGTGGGGTCACGCGTCCCAAAAAATCAAAGATAAAACATGCATTGTTGGTTCCACTACCTAAATGGGTCCATGAGTATTTAAAAAACCTTTTGGAACCCTTAGTGGAACTTAGCAGTGGAACCAACAGTCCGAAAGGCATTTTTGGCCAGCGAAATATAGAAAGAAATTGTGTGTCCCAACAAAATTTATTTAAAAAGGTTTTCAAACCAAGACTCCACAGTAACGCCAGTCTAGCCAGTATAGCCAGTCATATAAGTCATATCAGTTCATATAAGACAAAGCTGTATAAGCTAAAAATAAATAACACCATGTATAGATTGTATAACACATAGACATCGTAAATAGACAGGCACTGATATAAGTTTATTCAGCCTGAAGCCACCGGCAGCTACAGTTGTTTACGACGTGTTAAATTTTTCAGCATAATTTTTTTTTCATTATTAGTGTCTGTGGCAAAAATAACAGAATTTTCGGTAAGTTTTTTTAATGGATTTAAAAATCGAGAAGGTTTTCATGTCGACTATGTTTTTTAAACTAGTATCATGACTTTTTTATACCGTTGATTGACGACACTTGATGGAACTTGCTGCACATATCGAAAAATTCCACTTAAACTATTTCACAATATTTCCATGACATGATTAGGTTTCAAGATATTTTAATAGTATTTTATTTACGCACATATTTATAGTCACGCGATTATCCCTGAAGAAGTAGGCAGAGGTATAGTATACGCCACAGATAATATCAGAAAAGAGATTTTTTTTCTATTTTTTTCTGATTTCTGTGACGCCTATATCCAAAGAAAGAAATTGTTACCAGTCCAAAAGACGCCAGACCGATAGCGTTAACCAACACAGTATCAAAAATTTTCTTCTCATGGCTTCAATTTAAAATGACTGATTTTATGATCAGCAATAAGTATTTTAGACCAAATCACCACAAAGGGTTTCTGCCCGGAATTTCAGGATGTCTGGAACATAATTCCCTACTGGCGGAAAGTCTAAAAGATGCCAGATTAAATGAAAGGCAATTAACAGTTTGTTGGATAGATTTGGAAAACGCCTTTGGCTCAGTACAACATGAACTTATGTTGTTTGCATTAAAATGGTATAACTTTCCGTCAATAATCTGTGAAATAATAGCTTCTTATTATAACCAATTAAAATTTGTAATCAATACAAAAGAAGGACATACGCAACCCTTAAAGTATAGAGTAGGTTTGTTCCAGGGTTGCTGTTTATCACCAATAGTTTTCAATATAGTAATAAATATTTTAATTGGCAGTATTACTACTCATGAGAAGAAGTGGGGATATCGGTTTAAATTAAATGGCAAATATACAGAGTCCATCCTGGCGTTTGCAGACGACCTCGCAATCCTGACTCGCAGCCCAAAGCAGTGCCAAGACCTACTGCGTAAAGTGGATGAATTTTGTACATGGACAGATGGAATGAGGACAAAACCTAGCAAATGCTACTGTCTATGTCTGGGTAGGCGGGGTACTAAGTTTACGTCATATGACCCCGGGCTTGCTATAGGCGGGGAAAACGTTTCCATTGTATCGGAAACCGTGCCTTTCAAATTTCTTGGCAGAAAGATAGATAACAGAGGTTGTACTTCAGCTTTGGACGACATAATTGAAAGTTTCATTGTCAACATAAAAAAGGTAGACCAACAACCAATAGGTAACGTCAAAAAAGCATGGATATACGACAACTATTTAACATCACGTCTAAACTGGCCGTTTCTTGTGTACGATATGAGCTAAAACCTTCTCAGAAAATTGGATGCGAATGTTACGAAGACGTTGAAGTCGTGGCTAGGGCTAGCTCAATCGGCCGACCCGTCGGCATTATACAGAGCCTCTAATAACTTCGGAATGACGTTTAAGAAGCCGTCGGAACTCTATAAACATCTAAGAGTTACTAAAATGCACGTCTTGGCAAAATCAAGAGACAAAATCGTTCAAACTCTTCCAAAGGATAAAAATATAGCAGAACTTTAGTCACGCCTCCAATTCCACAAGAAATTCATGGTGGGTTCGCAGACTGGTCGAGCGGGGTTGGGTAGTATCCGGAGACAAACAGATAAAGACATTACAAAATCTTTTCTGGAGCAGGATGAGAGCGATGCCTATAAGGTGCACGCGATGAACCTGGAGATGCAGAATGAATGGCTTACTCTGGGCGAATTTTGTATTCCCATGGCCTTGCAGTGGCGTACCTTATTGTACGACTGGTCGCCGGCTTTGCTTAGATTCTACCTGAACGCGTTTCAGTAGACCCTCCCCGACCAAAGTAATCTGGTCAGGAGGGGGAAAGCCACAGATAAAACATGTCATGCATGTGGAGAAGCGATTGGAACTGCTAGGCACCTGCTGGTAGGTTGTAGGACGTTATGGACCGGGGTCATTACTCACGCCGACACGATAGGGTATTGGAAATCATACGTGAGGCTGTCAGTTTGGCGGTAGCGAGAGCGAAAAAGGGTGAGTAATGACCACAAACAAAACACAAAAGAAATGACATTGCGTTTGTAAAGGAAGGCTGTTCAAAGAAAGTACCTCAAAAGCCATACTCAATTTTGATGGCTGCCGCCGATTGGACTATACTCTCAGACACGTATGAAAAACACTACAAAATCCCGGAGGATGTATGTGCCTCGTCATCCAGACCCGACATATTCCTGTTTTCGAGGATACACAGGCGTGCGGTGCTCGTGGAGCTGACGGTGCCGTGGGAGACCAACAAACCGAAGGACCACGCCATGAAGACAAATAAATACTATGACTTGACCAATGAGTTAACCAAAAATGGCTATGTGGTTAAACTCTATGCCGTAGAAGTAGGAGCAAGAGGAATTCCAGCTAAATCCCTGTATAATTTATTTAAGGACCTTGGATTGCCAAGAGCTTCAGTAAGCTCTTTACTAAAACGAGTATCCAAAGCTTTATAGGATCTTTAGGATTAAGCATTGATAGGATCTTACCAAATCTGGTTGGGCAGGGGGGGGGAACATTGTGGACGGTGGAAGGTGATCGTTTATGCGCATAGTAAGGTGGCCACCCTAAACCTACTCGAATGGGTCGCAAGTCCCAGACGCCGTCGGGGTGTTCCCCCCTGTGCCACGCTATGGACCCGGCGCCCGCACGGAGAATCCATGGAATGCTAAGAATACGGTCTCCTACCTCTCGTCTCAGGTAATCGATGGTGATCCTATTGCAATGTTGGAATGTATTCGCTGTTGAAAATTATCAAGCCGCCCATATAGCTTGGCAACTTGGCTTATCAACTGTCATGTACTGACAACCGGGACCAATGGCTTAATCCTCTTCCGAAGCACGGAAACGCTCTTAAGTGAAATGTCACCAAGTGAACCAGCTACGAAAGTTGGTTACTGCAGTGATCGTTTACAGAACATTGAGTCCGAGGGACCACGAGCGCTTTTTGAAGAGCGCGGAATACTATACATTTGTGTAGTGCGTACGTGTGTCCGCACTATTACGTCGCGTCACTGTAACTCCCAAACGACTTTGATAATCTTCGGGATGGCGATATATTATTGTTGGAATATGTCTTAGGAAGGAGCTTAGACAATCGGGACCAACGACTTAACGTGCCTTCCGAATTAGGTGCAAGCATTTTTTTATTTTTCAGTCCAAAACATTCACTTTCGTGTGTTCGTAACCAGAAGAACGTCCGGAAAAGTGTCGTTTAAGGCAAAAATCCATTTTGAAAATGGAATTACGTGAGAAGAATAGAGACTTGGGGGTTGGCCAATACCCCCAAGGACCTGGAACTATAGAAATGGCGGTAAAAGGACCTGGTAAGCATATTTTCATTTTTTCAAAAACTACCTTCCCTCGCTATGGAAGTTAGTCCTGGAGTATCCTTCCGAGGGCTTACCCGGGGCCCTCAACCGTAGGCTGTTAGGTAGGATCCCTACGTGTGGTTTTTAATCGGTAGGAGTCCGGCTATCGAATGTTTGATACTCAATCATGCTCTGTAAGAGTATGATTCAGTAGCTATCAAACATTCGAATTTCTACCATTCATCTCCATTTCTACCAATCTTTGGTACCTATCAGAATTATTCAGAAATCTAATTATAATTTAAAAGGCTGAATTGGGAGTCCTGGGACTACCTTCCGAGGACTTACCCAGGGCTCCCGACCGTAGGCTGTTTGGCGTTACGTGAGGGTTTTCAGTCGGTAGGAGTCCGGCATTTCGTCGGATTTCCCTCCCGTTAAAAAAAAGGGCTGAATTTTTATTGCAACCTTTTTCTTACGTGTGAAAATCCCTCATGAATGCTGTGCTGCACAGTGCCGTAGGTAGTGGTAGGGCATCGTGTAGCATCCGGGGCTCCCGAGAGCCCCGAGTACGCCCTCGGAATAATGTCCCAGGATAGGATTGCGACAAGAACTGAAGCGCGTGTTCATGTATGTAGGTATGCTGAATTTGAAGACAATGGTATTCTTTCTTACACATGGAGAAAGAGAGAAAGAGAGAGATACAATCACTAGCACAATACGGTTATCAGGATATTTACCATGAATTATATAATCGAGTATAGAATTTTCTATATGTTTATGCCGAAACTCAAAAATTCTAATACTATCTAGTGTTAGTGAACGTGTATGATTGACAAACTGAATTCTTTCAGCCGATGGATCTCCAAGACCTGCCCTTAAGGACCTGGATGACCTGCTTCCATACGTGGGCGATTTTGGCTGGTACCAACGCTACCTGTTCCTCCTAATGATACCATTCTCCTTTTTCTTCGCTTTCGTCTACTTTGGGCAAATTTTCATGACGGTGGTACCGCAACAGTATTGGTGTTACGTGCCGGAGTTGGCGAATTTGACTGTGGAACTCAGGTTGGTATACGTTGCTGGGTGATGAGATCATTAAACACATACATACATTGAAGTCATAGGTAGAGACATATTACCTGATGCAGTATCACCATTCGTAGTTTGTCCAACGTAACAGTCGGTGAACCTATAATTACAGTGTTGAATAAGAGAAGCGCATGTGGTCGACATAGCTGGCAGAGTATGCCTTTTGAAGTGGCATTGGGCTGGCCACATCTGTAGAAGAATCGATTGTCCGTGGAGCAAACGAGTTCTGGAGTGGAGACCGCGATTTGGTTGATTGACTGCCTCTGTGGCGTAGTCGGTAATGATACCGCCTGCCGCGGTGGAGGTCCTGGGTTCGATTCCTGGGTGTCTTCGGTCCAAATATTTGTGTGATCCACGGAGTTTGAGTGTTTTCTATGTATAATATGAACCTATGTATTTAGAAATATATAAGTACCTATGTATATCAGTCGTCTAGATCCTATAGCACAAGCTTATATTAGCTTAATTTTGGCTAGATGATGTTGTGTGTGAATGTCCACAGATATTTATTTATTTAATGGTGTTATGACTATCGACATACTTCAAGTAGCTAACAAGGGCTTCAAGTTGGCTTAACGACTGCAACTGGTGTTGACTGGGACAAACGGCTTAACAAATCTTCCGGAACACGAAAGTTGTTATACCTACCTACCCTTCATTAGGACTATCACGCGCAAACTACGTACTATCATTTACAAAATACATTTTCGCGAAAATCATTTTTTAATGCCAAATACAAAGCTATTAAACCGAATTTTGGCAATTTGGTTAATGCACCATTTTTCAAATGGCCATATACAAAATAAACTCATTTAGTTTTTTTTATAAATGGCCATTTTCAATTGTATTTTGTTTTGTGTATGTTATTTAGGTTTAGTTTAGATAGTAATAGTGTAAATATAGATATGTAATATTTATGTTTTTCAAAGATAAATAATTAATAGTATTACATACATATAGGCAAATCCCTGCCCCTCACCAACCAAGCTTCCCCACCCCCGCCAGTCCCGCGCCACAGCTGCCATTTTAGTTGGCGGGTGTCGTGAGGGAACATTTGCTTAGTCTTATTGGTCACACACACATTCAAGCACTGTACGAACATAGCGTGTTTTAGTGTAGGTGAAAGAATTAAAATTGAATCATTGGATAGAGAATGTCAAATTTACAATAATCATTATACTTATACTAGCGAGCCCGCAACTTCGTTTACGTCACATAAGGTGTATGAAAGGAGAGGTACTTCTTCATCAGACTCATCAAGCAGCGTGTGAAACTGCCCTGTTTGCTAAATCATAAAAGAGCTTTAAGATTAAGTCTATTCTATAACAATAACAATTCAGTCCGCGCCGAATAAAATAGCCTTAATCATTAAGCTCTTTTATGATTAAGCCAATACGCCAGTTTAGATTTACCCACTTTTAGATTCATAAGTCTATGTATGATTCTTGGAAGTGATATAACTTTTTTATCTATAACCCGATTGACATGAAATAAACACTAAATGTTAAGCGGAGCTAACCTTAACACAATAAATAAAACCGCATTGCAATCGGTTAAGCGGTTGCTGAGATTAGCGTGCACAAACGTACAGACATACAGACAAACAGACAAAAATTCTAAAAATCATTGTTTTGGGTTCTATTGCGTTCATAAAGCCCCCCTATAATATTTTTTCTCAGTTATCTTTCATGTACAGACAGCGACCTGATTCGATCGAGCGATTTTTTATATGTATTGATTGATTGATGATGTATTGATTGATTGATGATTTTAGACGTCATCTGTCAGTACCCATCAACAACGGTGAATATGACAAGTGTTCCGTATACGATGTGGACTGGAGCGCAGTCCTCAGCAACGGTACCTTACACCCGGACCCAGTGTGGGGTATGAAGGCCTGTGACCGGTGGGAGTTTAACTACAGCGATGTGCCGTATGAAACTATAGCTTCACAGGTAATAAATAAAAGAATGTAATATATAGCGTGTTGTACGGAGAGAAAAAGTAGACTTGTTGTAGTACTTTCTTTCTTGCTTACAGACTAACTTATTCTATAAAAACAACGATTTATATAATGCAATATTTTAGGAGGCATAGGAGGGAATGTTATCTCTGGTGTCACGTATCCTAAGGTAGTGACACTGAGGAATTTCTGTTAATTGCACATTATTCTAATTATCAAGTACATATAAGTACTATGGCGAAGGATGTGGCTGAACGACATAACAATTCCTATTGGAGGCGAGTATCGCCATATAATAATCTGTAAAACAGAATACAAACAATCAAATATGTATTTCCTCTTTATAATTATTAGTGTAGAAAAATACACTGCCAAGATGTTTGTTCGCCATAAACTCCTTAACTACAGTTCGACTTTCGTTAAATTTGAACACTGTGTGTAGTTTGATCCAACTTCAAAGTATGACAGTCATTTTTGAAGCAAACGTTTCACGGTGTGACTAGTATACCTATGATTATAAAAAAGCTGGTTGGCTGACTCATAAAAGTAGAAAATTCTGAATACTTTAATGTGGTCTACAAGTTGGTGCCCACAGATTTAATCTATCAATCACCCACGTAGAATTCCATTCCAGTTCTTGCATCCCTTGGTAACTTACTCTATGAAGAAAAAGTATGGTATATGCCTAACTGTAATCCGCACTTGTACCAAACTTCAGTCAGATCTGTTCAGTCGTTAGAGCGCACAGAGGCTTCCGTATCAAAAAACGGCACAAAGTCACGTTTGTTGTATGGGAGATAGGTATACAGCTAATTAGACTGAAAGCGAATTGTAAATGACATTTAGACGTAACGCGAGTTAGGCACACTACAAATTAGTCTTACCGAGCGCAAATGGACGATTTCATCTATGTACAAATTAAGAATTCAACTCAATTAATATTTTAGGCATAACGCGATGTAGACCAACTAAGATTTAGGTATATACCGAAGTAGTCCATATACGAAATAGACCAACTGCTTTAAAGGCATCCAGCTAATTAGGCTGAAAGCGAATTGTAAATGACATTTGGACGTAACGCGAGTTAGGCACACTACGAATTAGTCTTACCGAGCGCAAAGGAAATTTCCTTTTGCGCTCGGTAAGACTAATTCGCACTGCTATAATAGGCATACAGCTAGTTAGGCTGACTAGTCAAAAGGAGAAATAGGCATAACGCGAATTAGACCTACTGCTCTAGCCTTCACGGTTTCTGAGTTATAGTCTCGTGACGGACAGACAGACAGACGGACAGCGAAGTCTCATGAATGGTTCCCTTTTTACCCTTTGGGTACGGAACCCTAACAACCATTCATAATATTAGTTAAGCTGGAGTCTTATTTACGGGAACTGATACAATTATATCTCTCCTTTTCTCTCCCTGCAGCAAGGATGGGTGTGCGACAAAGACAGCTACGCGGCGACCGCTCAATGCGTGTTCTTCTGCGGATCCATATTGGGCGGCTTTTTTTTTGGATGGGTGGCAGATAAATACGGAAGAGTGCCTGCTTTAGTAGGTAAGATATATTTTTTTATAACTATGTTCATACATAGGTATATGGCATTTATCCCCGAAGGGAATTTGTCCCACGAAAGAGGTGGTGAGCTGTATTGCCGTGTTGAAATGGACAGACGCGTTATAAGAGGAGTGAAACTCGTGCGTTAACAGAGGGCCTAAAAAGGCAACATTGCATGTTTCATATTATGAAACGTAAAATGATTGGTATGCTTTGTATGTTCCGTATTTCAAATTATACGAATTTTGTGTTTCATATTATGAAACATACAATGTTGCCTTTATAGGCAGGTCGCTCTAAGCATCTATCTTTTGAACCGTTCAGTTCTGACAAAGATTCTTTTTTTTTTAGAATTTATAATTTGTCAAAATTATTGAATATTTCTTCCCAACCCACACTACACCAATAACCTGATATTCATACAAAATACCCAATAATCCGCAGTACAGCAAGAACCTATAAACCTACAACAAAGATCCCTACCAAGGCACATCAATAACCCATAGAATCAAAAATCCTCAGTCATAGAGGCGGTATCACCGGCCTCCGTGACTGAGGTCTTGAGAACGGTGTGTCAGCAGGTCACCGTTTTTAAACGGTTTTATTTAGCTCACCCCGTTTGTTTTATTATTTATTCTTGGGTCAAATTTAGTAATTCAAATTTCACCCTCTTCCTGTCAACCGATTAATCTGAAATTTTGTATACACTTTTTAACACGCTTCTATTAGCTTCACTTGTAACTATGTATGTAAGAAAATCTTAGAATGTTAATTTGACCCACTTCCCGTCCTTCGATCAGACTGAAATTTTGCACACGCTCCGAGTTCTGATGACAATACATGACTAGCTAAAAAACGTCATTACATATCCAATATGGCGGCCTCCCCAAAATGGCGGACTGGCTGTTTGAAATCCACCCCCATGATATGGGTATCGAAAGAAAGCGTTTGCAGTCAGGAATACGAAAAAAATAGTCACGTGACTTAAATCCAACATGGCGGACATCCAAGATAGCGAATTGGCTATTTGAAATGCACCCCCATGATATGGGTATTAAATGAAAGGGTTTGCTGAATGGGATACGAAAAAAGTATAAAATAAAAAAAAAATTGTGCCAGCTAAAAGCGTGTTTTTAGTTTTTTAAACTATTAATTTTATTATGGAAGCCGGTTCATAAGATGCCTGTCTATCACCAGATTGTTTCACACGAACCGTGATAGCTAGAGAGCTGAAATTTTCACAGAATGATGTACTTCTAAAAAACCAAAAAAAAGAAGGGCTCTTCAACAAACGTGATTTTCTTGCCGATGTTTTGATACGGAACTCTCCGCGCCTGAGCTTGATTCGCTTTTGTTCAGTTTTATAACCCATTTCAAAAAAGGAGGAAATTCTCAATTCGTCTGTATGTTTTATTTTCTATACTTATATTATAGAGGAAAGATTTGTTTTTTTGTTTCTTTGTTTTTTTGTTTGTTTGTTTGTTACGAATAGGTTCCGGAAATACTGGACCGATTGGAAAAAATCTTTCACTGTTAGAAAGCTACACTCTTTGCGGTGAACATAGGCTATATTTTATTCCCGTATTCCTACGGGAACGGGAACTACACGGGTGAAACCGCGTGACGTCCGCTGGTATTGCTCGTTCGCTCTAACTTTGCCGCTCGGCTCTATACAAAAGTCGATTTTTTAATTAGACGAAGTAAATTGACAGCAATTAATGTCACTTCATCATACGATGTTGCTTATTTTCTATGACGAAGTGACATTAGCTACTGTCAATTTACTTCGTCTAATTGAAGGGTCTAATTCGAGAAGGGGTTAACTGACGAATCGTAATTTTGTAGAAAATGGGCTCTAAAGTTTGGTCGGTTTATTTTGATGTTAAGCATCCGAAATCGTTATAAAAAAGGTTGGGCAAACTTTTTAATAATAACCTTTATTGTGTATTATATAATTATATAGAAAAATAGAGCTAAAATATATTATATACTGTAAATATCTGATTTTAACTTAAACCCAAAATTAGGGTGGATAATAATGCACTTCGTGAGTATAAAAACGATTTAATGTGAAACAAACCGTTTTTCCTCTGCTATAAATACGAATTAACTCCTCTTTGAAATTAGATTATTGGAAATTAACCCATTATTGTGTTTTATTAATGACACTATTGCTAGCCTTCTACTTCACGACAGAGGTCGGGGATCGATTTCTGCAATAGAAAAGTATTTTTGTGTACGGATGTTTGTCTTGTTCTGGGTGTTTCTATGTATCGTAAATATGTATCTAGAAAATAGTAGATTGTATAACAAGGGGGCAAAATAGTATTTTTACGGCGAGGGCGCTACTTTGAATCACAAGCGAAGCGAAGGATTCTAGAATAGAATCCCGAGCTTAGCGAGGGATTCTAACGTAGAATTCTGAGCGCAGTGAGGGATTCAAAGTACACCGCCCGAGAGAAAAATAATTTGCCCCCGAGTAATATACTCTACTTTTCATTCCCTTTCTATGAGAAAAAATAAGTTTTGTACGACGTAGTTACCTTATATAGTTATTGTTCCAAGAGTTCATGGATTGTCACTTTCATAACTTGACGTAGAACTTATTATATTTTCAGAATACAATAAAATATGTTTACCTCCTGATTCCAAGGACATTAAAACACGAACAGATAAATGGCGCTTTTTAGTTTTTTTTTTAGTTAGCTCAGGACACCGCGCTGTGCAGCCAACACTTACCAGCCAGATTCATACAATTTGCTTTCGATTTCTATGAAATTTTCAAGTTCCAAATTCAAATCACTTTGCCGCCCGCTAAAAAGCTCTTAACAGAAAAGAGCTATTTTGCGCCCCGATATCGTGGTGCAAAATGATTCTTTTCGAATAGAAGGAATGAAAAAAGTATTAAGATCTAATTACCTATTGATACTACCCTACTACAAGGTTTGCTTAGCATGGGGAAAGTTTGCGATGTATGAATATGTGAGATTATTACAATGATTAACAAGTATACAAATAAAACTATATAAATAAGCATCAATTTTTTTTGTAACCGAAATAAAATCGACTTCATTATAAAAAACTTAAAAATAAAATTGACTTATTAAGTAATATGTCTTTTGATTTATCAGATTTTATTAAATATCATATTGAAGTCGACGCCAAATAAACCCATTGGCTTTGATAGGTACTGTTAATGGCACTGACTTCATATCAATATCATCATAGAATGAAATCTCATGAATAAATACACATTACTTTGTGCTCAGTAAGCTTCATCTGTAACTTTTTGTTTGAAGTCGGTTTTATTTTAGTTAATGAATTTTTATTTCATTACTATAAGTGACAGGTGGACTGAAAAATCTATCTATCTAGGTGTAAAGTTCTCATCAATACAAATTAACCAAGCCCAAACACAAACTAACTGCTGATTTACAGCAGTTACCTTGTGTTTGGCCTCGATTAATTTGTTAAGTAAGAAAGTTAAGGAATTCCCTCGACTGTCTTTCGCCTCCATCATCAGATCGACTCCGGACCTTCATTAAATTGTAATACTTTAAAGCACTTTATTAAAAAAATAATAAACGCACTTGTTGTCTCTACAATTTTCAGTGGTTGCCCTCGATTTCTCCTGGATTCCATCATCAGATCCTGACCTGGTAAAAATGGGACCACCATAAAAGTGAACACTATCAAACGTAAAAAGAATTTTTTTTAATCCATCTATAATTGAGGGAAATATCGGTCAATATACATTTAAAAATACATACAGTCGAATTGAGAACCTTCTTCTTTTTTGAAGTCATTTAATAAATTTTGTTGAAATTCCCTAAATATAATAATTCTATAACTGAACATCGTGTGATGCATACGAGCCATGATAGCCGTTAACAACGCCGCTACACTAACGTGTAGTAGTAGTTTTTACACAACTACTCTAGGTATATTTATGGGACTTTCAGTTAAACCTGCTATCAGGAGTTTCCACAATCTTGCAGTTCTGTGTCCCAACTCCTAACCGTTAAGGAGTTCTATAGCTTCATCATCAGCACAGCAGCATCATATGTTGACACCCTGAAGTGAATACCTGAGTTTAATCTAAATAAGAATACAATATGATTTCGTAACAAAAGCACCATTCGATCATACAATTTTCAGTGGTTACCGTCAATTTCCCCTGGATCTTATCATCAGATCCTGACCTTGTGAAAATAGAACCACCTCAGAAGTGAACACTATCCAAGAAAAAACAAATTTGAAATCCGTCTATAATTGACGGGACTATCGGTGGATATACATAAAAAAAACATACATACAGAACCTTCTCTTTTTTTGGAGTCGGTTAAAAGGGTTTAATATCGCTTTAAAAAATGTTCTTTTAAGCGATAATAAACCCTTCTTAGTGTTAACTAGTTTACCCACACTGAATATTTTTATATTGTAAAGTTAGTGTAAAAATGATTTAAGGGGCGGTTATTCCGCACAAGTAGACATTTGGCGCTCCCCTCGCCCCGGGCGCAAGACACACCGCGCGCCGGCAGCGGCAGGCAACTCTCATGCCACAGTATACAGTATAGTAGAAAGAAACAGCATGCTAACTTTGTTTGACGTAGTACTACCCGTTCGCTCTAACTTTGCCGCTGGCGTAGAGGCGTATACCCGAATTGTTAATTAGACGAAGTAAATTGACAGTAGCTAATGTCACTTCGTCATAGAAAATTAAGGATATCAAGTGGAAAGTGCATCGATAATATTCTATACAATATAAAAGGATGCAAAGCTAAGGTTGTCGAATATGCGCTATCAGACCATACTGCACAACTGCTGACTTGTCCAGTTAAGCCTACGAGCCTTCTGAAATACTGGAAAATAGAAAGGCGTGACTATTCAGTTCAAAAAATGACCAAATTTAAAGAATGTATTAATTCCCTTAGCTTTGGTGACGTTTTTAATAGTCAAGATCCAAATTTAGCATTTAACTATTTTTATGACACATTTATCCAATTGTACGACCAATGTTTTCCTATTATCCTAAAAAAAGTGTTTACCCAAACTCGACCACGATGGATCACTAAAGGTTTAAGGAAATGCTGTAGGAATAAACGGTATCTACTATGGGAGTATAGGAAAAATCCTTCAAAGGTAAATAAGGATAAATTTAAAACATTATCATCACGACTGAAACGTATAGTCACTTTAACCCAAAAAGCACAAAATGACAATTATATAAAATCTGCGACTAACAAATCTAAGGCTGCTTGGCGGGTAATCCAACATAAGAAATTAAATTTGCCTAAAGAGGAAATTCAGGCTATTAATATTGATGGTAATACTATAAGTGATCCCACTGAAATTGCTAACCATTTCAACAACTTCTTTACTGACCTATCAGGTAAATCTGATTCAAATGATCCAAGGTTTAGATGTCCGTTTGTACTAAATTCTCTTTTCATGTATCCAACTGTACCTAAAGACATATACAATATTATTAATGCAATGAAAAATACAAAAAGTACTGGGTATGATGGTATATCAACGCAAGCATTAAAGTGTATCTCAACTAGACTATCCCATGTTCTTAGTCATATAATTAACCTCTGCATTTCAAGAGGTGTATTTCCTGATAAGTTAAAGCTGACTATAATAAAGCCGCTGTTTAAAAAAAAAGATAGACATGACATTAACTGTTATCGACCAATAGCGCTTCTGCCTGTTATGTCAAAAATATTTGAAAGAGTAATGCATACCAGTATTTATAACTACTTTGAATCAAATAGTCTCTTTTGTGAAGAACAAGTTGGATTTAGGAAAAAAAAGTCTATCAATATGGCAATATACACTTTTCTTCAATCAATACTTACAGATCGAGACAGGGGTAGTCAGGTGTGTGCACTGTTTATGGATTTGTCCAAAGCGTTTGATTATGTAAATCATGAAAGACTGTTGAACAAATTATATGCATACGGCATCAGAGGCAATGTTCATGATTTGGTAAAATCATACCTAACCGACCGAACACAAATAACCACCATTTCTAAAATATGTCCATTTGAGAAAAAACTTATTCATTACTCATCAAAACGCAGACAAGTAACGTCGGGAGTGCCTCAGGGAAGTGTGTTGGGACCGTTGTTTTTTATTATTTATATAAACGATTTTCCAAATGCTTCAAAGCATAAGACTGTCTTGTTTGCTGATGATAGCACTATTTTATTTACTGGACATGACAAGTTATGCATTGAAAATGACATAAACACGACATTAGGTGAAATAATTGAGTGGTTGACTTCAAATAATTTAATTATAAATCTTAAAAAAACTAAATTTATGACATTTCGTAGCACTGTAAATAAATTGACTAATATGGACATTCATTATCAGGATTCAATAATAGAAGAAGTTGACATAACAAAATTCTTAGGCGTAACAATTGATAGCAAACTAAACTGGAAACAGCATATTGTATCAGTATGTTCTAGACTAAATACCTATTCTTATGCCCTATTTATGCTAAGTAGGACGGTGAGCGCATCTGTGGGAGTAATGGCATACCATGGCTACGTCACACCGCTCTTGAGGTACGGGGTGCTGTTTTGGGGTAACTCCACTGATAAGGATACTGTTTTTAGAGCTCAAAAGAGGTGTATACGGTCTCTGTGTAATCTAAAACAGACAGATAGCTGCAAACCACATTTTTTAAAATTGCATATACTAACACTTCCGTGTATATATATACTCGAAATGGTACTGTTTGTTAAGAAAAATATAAATCTATTTAAAACACTGAGAAGTAAAAGACACCAATTAAAAATATGTATGCCGACTAACAAGACGGCGCTGTTTAACAAAAGTGTGTTATGTATGATCGCGCGTATCTATAATCATCTACCAAAATCCTTGCGAGAACTTGCAGAACTTAATATTTTTAAGAATAGAGTACAATTATTATTGATTCGTAAATGTTTCTATTCGGTGGATGATTATCTGAAGGACAACCTTGATGTAGCGTAGATGGTCTGAGCTATGTAATTAACATTTATTAGATATTGACACTATTGACTATTTAGGTAATTACACACCAGTGACATTGAATAAATTTGACATTTGTAGCTTTGACATTTTGAATTATTATTATTATTATTATATTTTTTTTTTTTTGACATTGGTAACATAAATAATTAAATAATTGAATTATGACACTTAATTATGTTATATTGATGTTATAAATCTGATTCTAAGATTAACTCTTAAAATATGTAAACCTCGGGAAACATGATGTTTTTCTTTTCAGAATGTACAGACTTGATGTCTACTAAAATTTAAATGGGAATTAATTGATAAACAGTCACATAATAATGATGAATGTGTATATCGTATTGTAATATAATGAAATTTTATATAGATTATGTAAATAGATTAAGAATTGTGTAAGCCACTGGCAGACTTGGAGAACCAGAATCATGTTACTATAAGATCTTTGTACCCACCCATGTCACACTAATAACAATAAATAAATAAATAAATAAAAAAATACCCAACATTGTATGAAGAAGTGACATTAGTTGCTGTCAATTTACTTCGTCTAATTAAAAATTCGACTTTAGTATGGAGCCGAGCGGCAAAGTTAGAGCGAACGAGCAGTAAATGCATCTAACTTTATTAAGTGTAGTGATTTATTAGTTTCGTAAATAAAAATAAAAGAGTTAATCGTAAATAAATTATGTATATTTATACTATTATTTTTAAGCTAATGAGTTTGTTTGTTTGTTTAGTTGTTCTAACTCTAGATTCTAAGAGACTGCTAGTTGAATTTCAAGAGTTTCTTAACAGAATGTCCATTTTTGAAAAATACCAAAATATATAACATCACGCTAAGGCGAATAAGAGCTTACCAGCAACGAAACATTTTTCGACAACTAGGATATTTCATTTCTTTTGAGAGTTTCCGTTGCGTACGTTTGCTACAGTTGCGTAAAAAATGTAAATTACATAATAGCTGGTCATAAAAATTTCTAAAGTTTTCTAAAGTTGGTATGCTAAGTATGAATCACGGGATCATTGTGCAATCCAAAATGGCCGCCGCAGTGAAATCACAAAATTTCATGATGGGTGTCGTTTAAAGGGTTTTTTGGTATGCTGAGTACGAATCACGTACTAATTTTGCAATTCAATATGGACACCGCGCCGTAATCACAAAATGTCATGATGGGTATCGTTTAAGGGGTTTCTTGGTATGCGGAGTACGAATCACGTACTAATTTTGCAATTCAATATGGACACCGCGCCGTAATCACAAAATGTCATGATGGGTATCGTTTAAGGGGTTTCTTGGTATGCGGAGTACGAATCACGTGATAATTTTGCAATCCAAAATGGCGGCCGCGGTGTAATCACAAATAAAGGGTTTTTTGGTATGCTGAGTACGAATTACGTACTAATTTTGCAATCCAATATGGCCACCGCGCCGTAATCACAAAATTTCATGATGGGTATAGTTTAAGGGAATTCTTGGTATGCTAAGTATGAATCACATGATAATTTTGCAATCCAATATGGCCACAAAATTTCATGATGGGTATCGTTTAAGGGGTTTTTTTGGTATGCTGAGTATGAATCACATGATAATTTTGCAATCCAATATGGGCGTAATCACAAAATTTTATGATGGGTATCGTTTAAAGGGTTTCTTGGTATGCTGAGTACGAATCACGTGATAATTTCGCAATCCAAAATGGCCGCCTCAGTGTAATCACAAAATTTCATGATGGGTATCATTTAAAGGGTTTTTGGTATGCTGAGTACGAATTACGTGATAATTTTGCAATACAATATGGCCGCCGCGCCGTAATCACAAAATATCATGATGGGTATCGTTTAAGGGGTGTATTGGTATGCTGAGTACGAATCCTGCGATCATTTTGAAATGCAATATGGCCGCCGCGCCGTAATCGCAAAAATCCATGATGGTTATCGTTTAAGGGGTTTTTTGGTATGCTGAGGACGAATCACATGATAATTTTGCAATCCAAAATGGCCACCGCGCCGTAATCACATAATTTCGTAATGAATATCGTTTAATGGGTTTTTTCGAATGCTGAGTACAAATAACATGATCATTTTGGAATTCAATTTGGCCGCCTAAGCTATTTAGGCCTACTTGCGCGGAGAGTCGAGTTAAATATATAAATATAGAGTTAGTAAGCTCTGAGTTAAATAAATAACTTCTTAACTCTGACCACGTCTTGCACAGTTGCAAATTGGCACGCGGTTAACTAACTCACAGTAAACCGAACAAGTTTTTTTAGTCTGTCGTTCCATGCAATCCAACCACACACAAATGTTAGAACGAAGAATGGAACATGTGTCTCTATCTCTTTTACACTACAGTCTGCTACGTATGATTTACGATACTACCATACTTACGATACTACCATTTACGATACCAATCATAAAATTTTGTGATTACGGCGCGGCGGGCATATTGGATTGCAAAATTATCACGTGATTCGTACTCAGCATACCAAAAAACCCCTTAAACGATACCCATCATGAAATTTTGTGATTACGGCGCGGCGCCCATATTGGATTGCAAAATTATCACGTGATTCGTACTCCGCATACCAAGAAACCCCTTAAACGATACCCATCATGAAATTTTGTGATTACACTGCGGCGGCCATATTGAATTGCAAAATTAGTACGTGATTCGTACTCAGCATACCAAAAAACCCTTTAAACGAAACCCATCATGAAATTTTGTGATTACACTGCGGCGGCCATTTTGGATTGCAAAATTATCACGTGATTCGTACTCAGCATACTAGAAAACCCCTTAAACGATACCCATCATGAAATTTTGTGATGACGGCGCGGCGGCCATCTTGTATTGCAAAATTAGTACGCGATTCGTACTCAGCATACCAAAAAACCCCTTAAACGATACCCATCATGAAATTTTGTGATTACGGCGCGGCGGCCATATTGGATTGCAAAATTATCACGTGATTCGTACTCAGCATACCAAAAAACCCCTTAAACGATACCCATCATGAAATTTTGTGATTACAGCGCGGCGCCCATATTGGATTGCAAAATTATCACGTGATTCGTACTCCGCATACCAAGAAACCCCTTAAACGATACCCATCATGACATTTTGTGATTACGGCGCGGCGTCCATATTGAATTGCAAAATTAGTACGTGATTCGTACTCAGCATACCAAAAAACCCTTTAAACGACACCCATCATGAAATTTTGTGATTACACTACGCCGGCCATTTTGGATTGCAAAATTATCACGTAATTCGTACTCAGCATACCAAAAAACCTTTTAAACGATACCCATCATGAAATTTTGTGATTACGGCGCGGCGGCCATCTTGTATTGCAAAATTAGTACGCGATTCGTACTCAGCATACCAAAAAACCCCTTAAACGATACCCATCATGAAATTTTGTGATTACGGAGCGGCGGCCATCTTGTATTGCAAAATTAGTACGCGATTCGTACTCAGCATACCAAAAAACCCCTTAAACGATACCCATCATGAAATTTTGTGATTACGGCGTGGCCGCCATGTTGGATTGCGAAATTATCATGTAATTCGTAGACATTTTAATGCATTAGGTAGCTGGTTACCATGTCGTGAAAACACTTAAAAAGTAAAAGATCGCCACATTTTTACCATGAGTCGCGTATGTATTTGTAACGGTTAATCTAATTACATTTTGCCCTTACTGATATTTTTATACTGTGGCGCGATTTGAACGTAATTTGGCATAATAATTACGAAGTAGTTGCGAAAAAAACTGACACAGGTCCTGCCTCCACAAGCGCCAGGGCGAGACTGATCGGCCGTCAGCGGCGCAATTCTATTGCGTTTGGTAGATATTCGTACATGATAACTATGTAAATAGTTGTTTATAGAAAAACGCTCGGAAAATGTGTATAAAAACTTAATACCTTTAATTGAGTGCAAAAAAAATATATAAAATGTTAATAGTTTAGCCACAGTTTTGAAAAAACTTTTCTGACAGAGTCAACTTTGGGATTTTTTTCTATCTAGTGAAATTTATTGGATCGTGTAACGGGCTCGGAATATGTTTAGCTTATATCCTTAACTATTACATATATATTTTTCAGATTTAAAAACCCTTTACTTTTTGACTAGGATTGTTTCAAAAAACTCAAAATCTGACCCACGCGGCCTTAAGTTACTTTACTCCTCTCTCTTGAAACAATTCACATAGCTCATTAGAAGTGTTTGTGAACGTTAGAACAGCTTATAATATGTTAAATCCTTTCTTTATTTGAAAAAAGTAGGATGTATTTTTTGGTAAGTTTACAAGCATTAAATCCTTTTTGAATATATAATTTTATACTGAATATATCGAGATACGTAAAGAATTTCGCTTTTCTGTTAATATCACAAGGTAGATAATTTTACTACGAATCCAACGGTACCCATAAGTCATTTTGCGTAAAAACGTCAGTTAACCCCTTCTCGAATTAAACCCTTCAATTAACAATTCGGGTATACGCCTCTACGCCAACGGCAAAGTTAGAGCGAACGGGTAGTAATAAGTTCTTTATAACTTACAGGTATAAATGTAGTTGGATTTGCCGGTGGTATTGGTACAATGTTCACCAACAATTTCTGGTCCTTTTGCCTCTGCCGTTTCATCGTGGGCCTTGCTTATGATAACTGCTTTGTCATCATGTATATTGTTGGTGAGTATGTGCACTACATTTTTGTTCCCGTTCCTATATCCCATGGGAACTTATTCCCGGGATAAAAGTGACCTATGTGTTATTCAGGCTAAAATATTGTTGGGAGTCCTGGGGTATCCTTCCGAGGGCTTACCGGGGCTTCCAACCGTAGGCTGTTAGGTGGGATACGTGTGTCCGACATAGCATCTACGTAGTATATTATAAGCAATTTCCGTACTAAATTTCAGCCAGACGGGATCAGCAGTTAGACTTTGAGAGATTAAGAAACATATTATACTATAACAAAATTTCGCGTCTATAATTTTAGTACCCATAACACAAAATGTGTGCATTGCCGTATTACCGTTTGCCGGTACGGAACCCCTTATGCGAGAGTCCCCTTCGAATCTTACTTGTTCGGCTTTTTAATTGTTTCCACATTAAAGCAATCAAGTCGGCATTTAATTAAGTTTGTTTTTGACATTTTAATGTCATTGCATGCCTTCCGGTGGAATATGGCAGGAAACAACGTAAGAACATCAACTAATTTACCTATTTTTTTAACGTGAGGGAAAATCCATCATGGATGCTATGCCGGACTGTAGGAGTCCGGCAACTAAAAAACCTCACGTAACGCCCAACAGACTACACTTGAGAGTCGGGAGGATGTCCCAGGTTTCCCAACAGACCTACGGCCACCACTGCGGCTTCGTCCAGGGGGCGGTTCGGGTGTGATCCCGCGTCTAAAGTGGGGCGTGCGTGAATCCCTCACGTCACGCTGTCATGGGCCTGCCTCTGTAAGGACTATGAGCAGCCCTCTCACCGTCCTCAGGCCCCCGGTCTTGGAGGCCGATAGTCTTCGACGAAGACACGTCGGCGGCACCCAAGCCGCCACCTGCGGAACTCGGGTGGGAGTGTTCTCTCCCGTTCCCTCCCCTCCGCCCCTTTCACTCACATGACCTGCTCGCAGAAAGAGGCGGTGCAGTTCCACTTACTCCCGCTGGCTCACATGGCCCGCACCACGTTCTCGAGCGAGAGAGTGTCCACGGTCAGACCCAATACGAGGACCTGGTACTGTTGCGCCCACGCCGTGCACTGCACCAGCGTGTGGAGCGCACTTATTTGTCCATTATAGGCTATAAAACATTTGAATTGAATGGAAGTCAAAACTGGATGAGGAAGGTGCAAGACCATGTACTGAGGCGAGATTTGGGAGAGGTCCAGTAGTTCAATGCAATTCATTTATTTACTTTGCGAACATGGGAAAGGTCTTACAATATAGTATAGAAACAAGCCATATTCCGCCTCAAGGCATGCCGCTGCAACTTTGATTTTCTTTTTGATTTGAATCAAGTGGAACTTTCTTTCCACCTTTCAGTTTTGGAATACGTGGGCCCAAAATGGCGGACTTTCGTCGCGAATATGTCAATAGCTACGTACTTCACATTCGCCGCTTGTATACTGCCTTGGGTGGCGATAGGGTTGAACGACTGGAGAATGTATACTTTGGCTATCAGCGCACCCCTGGCGCTGGCTGTGCTGACTCCCTGGATGGTTCCTGAAAGTGCCAGGTGGGATTTTCTTTTTATAACGCTTTTATTAGTTTCACCTGTATGTTTGCTTGATTGCTTGTTTGAAACCGACTCTTTTGGGCTCGATTTTGCCCTATTTTGAACGATCAGATTTAAATTCAAATTTTGCAGACTTGTCAAAGACCGATGACAATGCAATTAATCGATAAAAAAAATGAAAAAACTAAGAACTAAAACATTAAAAATAAATAATAGTTTAAAAAACTAAAAAAAAAGGCTTTTATAGAAAATCCAACTAAAAGTAGAAAATTAATTTTAATAAGTTTAAATTTACTTTTTAGTTGGATTTTCTATTTATTATAGTTTATTTTCTACTTTTTTTTTTGTTATACCACTAAGGTGGCAGACAAGCATACGGCCCACCAGAAGGACTGGTGGTCACCGCAGCCTATGAACGTTTGCAACACCAGAGGCGCCACACTCGCGCTGCCGACCCTGTAAAAACCTTCTTAGACCCCTTTTGAAGAACCCCATACTGTAGGCGTTTGGGAAAACCGAGGCAGGAAGATCATTCCACAACCTAAGCGTTCGCGGAAGTTGACTGTTTAGTTGAATATTCTACAATAGCTTTTTTAGTTTTTTTAAACTATTGTTTTTTTTTATTATCATAGAATAAGGATATAGTCTTCTATATCATAACAGACTGCGTGCACCCTATAGGAATGTCACGCCAAAATTAGCTCAGGAAACCGACCACAACAGTTATGCCCGCCTTCCACTGCGAGCGAGTCGGACCCATTACGGACTCCGCTATACTCATAACGATGATTTTCGATACATGTCATGTCCGCTTTGGTGGAAGGAAATGTATGAAAATCGTCGTTACGAGTATAGCGGAGCCCGTAATGGGTCGGACTCGCTCGCAGTGGAAGGCGGGCATTAGGCTGGTTTCAGAGTCACGCTGACCGTCGGCGCTGACAGCTCAACGCGTAGCTCGTCAGCGCGAGACGTTTTAGTATTAACAATGATGTATGTATACAGAGACGCGCGTGCGTTGGCCAGCGCCGACAGCTACGCGGCGCCGAGGCGCGACCCGTACGGTCGCTGACCCGTCAGCGCTGACCAACGCACGCGTGATAGCTACGCGTTATTCTAAAAGGCTTCCTAATATTCTAATAGTTGTACATTTTACTTTGGCTGTCAGCGCCGACGGTCAGCGCGACTCTAAAAGCAGCCTGACATTTCTATAGTACCTAGCATAGTGCCGTGGCTTGTCGTGATGTTGCAGGCGGCCTACCTGCCTTAAAGCTTTATTTGGGCCAGGTGGTGCTGTTTGTAGTGAATTACAAAAACAATACATCCAAAGAGTTCTTTCGGTGGATTTTATATCCATATCCATAATCCTATCCACATCCAATAATGAAATAAACAAAGGAAGCTTTAATAACAAAATGTCTGTCTTTTCAGATGGCTAATCTCTCAAGGCAGAATAGACGAAGCTCTCGAGATCATGAAAACCTGTGAGAGGTGGAACAAGAAAAAAATACCTGACAATATCATTGCAGAGTTTAGGGTACGTTCACACTGCAGTTTTTGTCATATTAACTGTCAAAAAATAAAATGTATAAGTTGCGAAAATGAAAAATGAAAATGAAAATATCTTTATTCATTTAGGTTACAAAGTAACACTTATGAATGTCAAAATTTTTGCTTCTACATTTACATTTACTGCCAGATTCGCAATGCAATAGGTAGAGCCTGTGAGGAAGAACCTGGCAAGAAAACTCACGGCCACTCTTTTCAAATAGTCTAGCTACATTCGTTTGTAATACAATAAAAATATTATCAACTAGCTGAACCCGCAACTTCGTTTACGTCACATAAGGTATGTGAAAAGTGAGGTATTTCTTTATTAGACTCATCAAGCAGCGTGTGAAACTGCCCTGTTTGCCTTCGGCGCGGACTGAATTATTTTAGAATAGCCTTAATCATTAAGCTCTTTTATGATTAAGCCAACACGCCAGTTTAGATTTACCCATTTTTAGATTCACATGTCTATGTACGATTCTTTAAAGTGATATTTTTTTTTATTTATAAACCGATTGACATGCAATAAACACTAAATGTTAAATGGAGCAAACCTCGACACAATAAAGAAACCGCATTGCAATCGATTAAGCGGTTACTGAGATTAGCGTGCACAACCGTACAGACAAACAGACATACAGACAAACAGACAAAAATTCTAAAAATCATTGTTTTGGGTTCTATTGCGTTCCTAAGGCCCCCGTATAATATTTTTTCTTGTTTATCTCCCATATACAGACAGCGACTTGTTACGATTTTATTATATGTATTGATATTGATATTGATTGATTGATGTATTGATGATATTGATAATAATAATTTATTTTTTGCTTACAGGTGACGGCTACAGAAATTGCCAAAGCTGACCAGGAGTTAAAGAACTACAGTGTTTTGGATCTGCTGCGAACTCCTCGGCTCCGTCGGAATACCATTCTACTGGTCGTTATATGGATGTCTATAGCCATGGTGTTTGATGGGCATGTTCGAAACGTCGGGACTTTAGGTAGTTTTTTTACGTAATACGTTGTTATCCTTAAGGAACTTAAAGTAATTGTAACGGACTGTTTATACAAAAGTACCTAGTACTTAAAGTCATCGCTTATTATAATTACAGTATAAATAAGATGAATCTTACAAATATTATGAACGCGAAAGTTTGTGAGTGTGGATGTGTGAATGTTTGTTACTCTGTCACGGTCGAACGGCTGAACGGATCTGACTGAAATTTGGTACAGGGATAGATTATGGTCTGGAATAATACATAGGCTTTTTATCCCGGGAATATGTGCCCACGGGAAGCGGAAACGGGAACAAATTTAAATAAATACAGCTTCTACGAAAGCGTTTGTAGTCCTGCTGTCACAGTGTTCTGTAAACGATCACTGCAGTAAGGCTGGTCCTTGGATGGGTGACCACCACGTGACTACTTTATATTTTTTTCATTTGCAACCGTTTACGTGCCTTCCGGTTGTCAATCGTTAAGCTAAGCTAAGTGGCCCCGTGTGGCGAAGGAGTCCCGTTTTGCGATGGGTAAGAGTACAAAATGTCGCCACCCCAATATCCCGAGGGTGTCGTAAGAGGCAACTAAGGGAACACTTTCGCAAAAAGATCATTGCGCAGGGAAGGAAAACTCGAAATGAAACCCGGATGTCAGTAAAATGACAATCGTTAAGCCAAGTTAAGGCCGGCGGCGTGAAAAATTTCAACTGCGGGTCGCGACGACCTACGCCTGTCCATTTTAACACGGCAATAGGCTCACCACCTATTACGTGGGGTATAAAACTATAAGGTACTATGCCTCTGCCGACGCCTTCGGGGATGGGGGTGTTACTTATACATGTATGTAAGTTGATTATGAATGTATTTATTTTCATATTTTCAGGACTCGACATGTTTGTTACGTTCAGTGTTGCCACGTTTACGGAGTTTCCGGCTGATGTTCTACTCATCTCTATATTGGATATGTGAGTCACTATATTATTCTTTTCATTAGATGGACCGACGACCTGAAGAAGGTCGCAGGGAGGGACTGGATGCGCTTGGAGCAGAACTGTGTTTCCTGGCGTAATTTGCGAGAGGCTGAAATCCTACTTCCTACTAATAATTATAAATGTGAAAGTCAGTGAAGATGTTTGGATGTTTGTTACTCAATCACGCGTTAACGGCTGAACAGATAAGGCTGAAATTCGGTATAGAGATAACTTATAGTCTGGAATAACACATAGGCCACATTTTATACCGAGAAAACTTTCCCACGGGAAGCGGGAACGGGTACCGAATTTCAAGCCGCGAGCATCATCTAGTATAAAATTCAAATAAAAAATATAGAAATATAGAATTACCTAATACAATTAGTTTTTCATTAAATATCTAAGAAATTCTCTGAAATTGTCTCTTGCAGTGTTGGTCGACGTTGGCTCGCGTTTGGGAGCATGGTTATAAGCGGGATCTTTAGTTTTTTGGCTACCACTGCTCCTTTAGGTGAGTTTCAATAACCCTTATTTTATACTCTTAGGTAAACTAGAGACTCAGAAAATGCATTTATGCTGTTGATTGTTGACACTTGATGGAACTTGTTGTAATACATCATATATTTCTGCTAAAACACTAAAAAGCTTGCTTTCCTTAATACTGTAAGAAAAGCAACTGTATGAACAGTTAAGTTACCTGTCTTTGATAATGCTGTCAGGCGAAATCGGTCAGGTTATTGGTTTCGTGATCCGTGGGAATATGGAAATAAAACATCGCCATGTTGCTCCGGATGAATGTAGCTTTGCAATGGTGAAAGAATTATTGAAATCGGCGCAGTAGGTTTTCAGTTTATTCATTACAAACATACACAAAAATACAAATTTCCCACTTTATGGTATTAGCGTAGTTTTATCTGATTTCTGTGGTGTAGAATAGATGTAGATTGGTGTACGAGTATTATAATAACAGTTTATTATATGTATTGAATTGATTGATTGATTGATGATATTGATTGATTGATAATTATAAATGTATAAGTAGATATTATAATGTTGCACTCCAGGTATAGCATCGGCTTCATTAGCGATAGTGGGTCGCTTTGCCGTCAATATATCCTTCAACATCGGCATGCAGTATGCGGCAGAACTTCTGCCTACCGTAGTCCGAGCCCAAGGCCTTGCGATAATCCATATTAGCGGATATGTGGCCACTATACTGACTCCATACATCGTATACTTGGTAAGTCCTTGACTGCATTCTACGTATTATTTAACAGAGTATTTAAAAGAGATCTTCAACTCAGTCCCACCCTTCCCCCTAGGAGAGGCCGCAGTGGCAGCTGTTACTGTAGGTGTGTTGGGAGTCCTTCCGAAGGCTTACCCGGGGCTCCCAATTGTAGGCTGTTAGCTGCACACGTGAGGTTTTTTAGTCGGTAGAAGTCCGGCATAACATCCATGAGGATTTTCCCTCACATAAAACAAAAAAAATCCCACCCTCTCCTTTTTGATTTCGAACGCGTCTTGGGCAGAGGTGCCACTCTCTCACAGTGGAGAGAATCTTCGCCAGAAACGAGCGATTCAAAAGATTGTTTCTCTTCCAAATCATAGAAACTTGAAACGATCTGTCAGCTCCCAAGTTTACTTCCTTCTTCGGGGTCTTCAAACGTGAAGAAGCATGTCAAGGGGCGGACAACTTAAGGGCTACTGTCAATAGTTTTGGAGATGTGAGAGTTGCCCTCAATTCTCTAGGGTTACCATGAATATTCATCAGGTGGATGGCATGATATTGCCTTGTTAAATATAAAATAAAGAACTTTTTAAAGAACCTGATACTATACACGTATAGACAGACCATGGAAGGCACGCAACTCCACTAATTAAACGTATCTTTTCTAATAATAAAGAACTAGCATACTTCACGCGGACGTCGCTACGACCCGCGTAGGGCCTGTTCCCGTGGGAATACGGGTATAAAATATAGCCTGTGTCACTAGGGGATAGTGTAGCTTCCTAACAGTGAAAGAAGTGTTCAAATCGGTACAGTAACTTCGGAGTTTATTCGATGCTAACAAACAAACAATCAAATCATTCCTCTTTCTAATATCAGAAAAGATTATGTAATAGTATTACATACAGATCGGCAACTCCCTGCCTTCCACTGAGTAAGCTTCTTCATCCCATTATCAAAATTTTCGTGTCAGTACTTGAGAGTGTCACTGCCTTGCATTACGTATTAGTACCTAAGTACTTTGGGCTATTGCTTTGGTTTAATTTGTGCTTAGCCGAGGGTAGATTTGAAAAACGTACCTACATACATGAGATTGCGTTCTGTTCCTTTTTATTTTGTTTCCATAGCTACTGTCCCTAGTATACCTACTCACATATACATTCAAGCTTGATTCAAGCATTCACATTACGTGTATATTAGTGTGGGTGAAAACGAACATTTTTGTATGGAGTTTCCGCCCTGTGATATTAGTAAGAAAACCTATCTTTTCAGGCAACAATCGCCAGAGAGATACCGCTACTCATATTGGGAGCCCTGGGAATCCTTGGAGGGTGTCTCTGTCTATTTCTCCCAGAATCCATGGGCAAGGACATGCCGCAGACCATTCAGGATGGAGAAAACTATGGATTAGACCAGAAGTTCTGGAATTTTCCATGTTGTCATAGGTAAAATGATATATTTTATACTAGCGGACGTCACGCAATTTTACCCGCTTAGTTCCCGTTCCCGTGGGAATACGGGAATAAAATATAGCCTATGTTCACCGCAAAGAGTGTAGCTTCCCAACCGTGAAAGAATTTTTCAAATCGGTCCAATAGTTCCGGAGCCTATTCGATGCAAACAAACAAACAATCAAATCTTTCCTCTTTAAACGACGAGGAATTTAGAAATAGATCAAGAGATTTCATTTACCAAATAAAAATATACCTACCTACTGCTATCATAATATTACGTAGTAACTATTTAGTAATCTGTGATATAATGGCATTTTTTTACGTGTGAACTAATAACTATAATGGCATAGTTTTAAAGCGATCAATTCACAGCCTTTTCGAACAATTAAAATTATTTATTAATTTCTCTTTATTTTTCAGAAAAAAGGGGAGTGTTACCTATGAAGAGAGAAAATATTAAAGAAATATTGTGTGGCGGCATCATTTTTATGCTACGAGTATCAACTATCAAATATAATATACCTGCAGTTCTATATCTATATATATAAAAATCAATGCCACTTTTCGTTGTAATTTTATAACTCGAGATCGGGCTCACCTATCCAAACCAAATGTTTAGGCTTTGTTCGGACTATTTAGAAGATGGTTTATGTAAAGTTTGCACAAAATCGGTCAAGCGGTTCTTGATTTATCACGCAAACGAAGTTGCGCGGGTCAGCTAGTTTTCTATATAAATGACCTTATTTTGTGTGAGAATGTCCACAATTTTTGTTTATTACTATCAGTTAGCTAAATAAGTAAATAAATGGATATACCTTTTACGAATTTCCTATTTTACTGCTATAACTATAACGCATTTGATGTAAAAGAAATAGAGTAATTCAATAAAGACCCCACGGACCGAATTTTCCGCAGAATTAAATTTAAACTGCCAATTCCCCTAAGGAACCGTGATAGCTAGAGAATTAACTTTTTACAGATGATGTTTTTTTTAACGTGAGGGAAAATCCTCAGAGGATGTTATGCCGGACTCTTACCGACTAAAAAACCTCACGCAACGCCCAACAGCCTGTGGTTGGGAGCCCCGGGTAAGCCCTCGGAAGGATGTCCCGGGACTCACAACAGACCTACGGCTGCCACTGCGGCCTCTCCCAGGGGGTGGTTCGGATGCTATCCCGCGTCTTTGGGGGGTTTCGGGTGTTATACCGCTTCTAAGGGGGGGCGTGCGTGAGTTGCTCACGTCACGCTGCCGTCCTGGGGCTGCTTCTGTAAGGACGGTGAGCGACCCTCTCACCGTCCTCAGACCCCCGGTCAAGGAGGCCGATAGTCCTCGGCGAAGACACGTCGGCGGCGTCCAGGCCGCCGACTGCGGAACTTGGGTGGAAGAGCTCTCTCCCGCACCCGGCCCGCCGCCTCCTTCACGAGCATGACCTGCTCGCAGAAGGAGGCGGCGCAGTCCCACTTACTGTTTGGTGATTGGTTGTTGGTCTACCTTTTTTATGTCAACAATGAAACTTTCAATTATGTCATTCAAAGCTGGAGTACAACCTCTGTTATCTATCTTTCTGCCAAGAAATTTGAAAGGCACGGTTTCCGATATAATAGAAACTTTTTCCCCGCCTATAGCAAGCCCGGGGTCATACGACGTAAACTTAGTACCCCGCCTACCCAGACATAGACAGTAGCATTTACTACTGAACGATAACGGAACCCTCTGTGCGCGAATGGGCCTAGCACTATGCCAGTTTTAGTCCCATTTTACTGGACTATAAGATATTGGGGTTAAAAGTACGAGCGAGTAAAGAAATGAAACAAATTTTATAAAAAAATAACTATATAAAATTATATACTGAAATAAATAATTAGTTTCATGAAAAACCAGTAAAATATAACCCCATAGAATACGGTTTGCACCACTCTGTCTAGGATGATCATTCTGGAAAAAAAGACAATTATTTTATTAGCAAATTTTGTATAACTACAGCACCATCTAACCTCAGTCAAGCTAATATTACTTTATGCTATGGCATCATGCAATGTCAGAAAACATCCAAAATCCTAAACAAACATTTAGAGATCAAACATCTTCTTTCTGAGGCAGGATTCGAACCCGGGCATCCTACTACACCGCCGACGCAGTCATTGTGGGCCTGGGAACTGTTTTCCACAAAAGCTCCGCAGCCCAGGACTACCGGTCTCCATGACGTGAGTTCTCGCGAACTTCATAAGAAAATCTAAACGTAATCGGTCGATGGAGTGGAAGAGAGATAGATGCATCACAAGCCGAACGCCTCTATAGTGCTTTTTTTTTTACGTGAGGGAAAATCCTCTGAGGATGTTATGGCCGGACTCTTACCGACTAAAAAACCTCGCGTAACGCCTAACAGCCTGTGGTTGGGAGCCCCGGGTAAACCCTCTGAAGGAAGTCCCGGGACTCACAACAGACCTACGGCCGCAGTTGCGGCCTCGCCCAGGGGGGTGGTTCGGGTGCTATCCCGCGTCTTTGGGGGGTTTCGGGTGTTATACCGCTTCTAAGGGGGGGGGGGGGATGCGTGAGTTGCTCACGTCACGCTGCCGTCATGGGCCTGCTTCTGTAAGGACGGTGAGCGACCCTCTCACCGTCCTCAGACCCCCGGTCATGGAGGCCGATAGTCCTCGGCGAAGACACGTCCCACGCCCAGGCCGCCGACTGCGGAACTCAGGTGGGAGAGCTCTCTCCCGCACCCGGCCCGCTGCCTCCTTCACGAGCATGAGCTGCCCACAGAAAGAGGCAGCGCAGTCCCACTTACTCCCGCTGGAGAGCATGGCTCGCACCATGGTCTCGAGCGAGATAGTGTCCACTCCCAGACCCACAACGAGGACCTGGCGCTGTTGTGCCCACGCCGTGCACTCCACCAGCGTGTGGAGCGCTGTGTCATCGCTGCGGTCCTCGCAGTGCTGACACTGCCTCTATAGTGCTTGTCTGTCGCTTGCATGGTCGGGTCAAGCGGAACGTGACACATTTTCGTGCGTGCAGCCGACGTTCATCCAATTATAATACGTTATCTCGTGAAAAAAGTTTAATACAAACATACATATAGTCACGCCTTTATCCCCGAAGGGGTAGACAGAGGCATAGAATACGCCCACATTTCACCTTATAGTTTTATGTCCCACGTTGACGTAATAGGTGGTGAGCCTATTGCCGTGTTGAAATGGACAGGCGCAGGTCGACGCGACTAGCAGTTGAAATTTTTCAAGCCGCTCATAAGGCCTTCAACATGGCTTAACGATTGTCATTTTACTGACAACTGGGTTTCATTTCGAGGTTTCCTTCTCTACGCAATGGATCTTTTGCGAAAGTGTTCCCTTAGTCGACTTACGACACCCTTGGGATGTATTGGGGTGGCGACATTTTGTACCCTTACCCGTCGCAACACGGTACCCCGTCGCGCCGCCACACGGTTTACAGAGTCTAATCAGGTTAAATTCTAGCTTCCTTTGGGATCAGATGGCGTTGCGCGAAAAAAATTCGTGAATAAAATAGATTGATCACCCTTACCGATTACAATGTCTCTTAGCTGCAGGAATATCTTCATCCTTCTCATTCAACAAAAACCTTCGCCCACCATAACAACAATTTGTGAAATAGGATGGAATTTCCAAATTTTCCAGTTCGTAATAAAAATCCTCAGTATCTTTTTCTTTAATACACGAACGAAGATCTACGAAGTTCTTATTGTCGAATGTCCATTGCTGCGTGGTGTAATATCTAAGGGCCATGCTGGCTACGTAAATGCGGCGTTGGATTTTGACCAACCTAAAATTAAAAAATAAAATTTCCATGTATAAATGTAAAATAGTATTATAAACCGTAAAATTGTAAATTAAGAAAAGATTACAATCCAAAGGATTATTTTTCCGTATAGATTGTGAACCAGCAAAAGGAAAAATTACAAAAATACAATCTGTCGGTTATAATCACTGTTAGAACCTAACCTAAATATCTATTTTTGGAAAAAAAGGAGTTGTGTGTAAAGTTGGTTTACAGAGGATAATTTTTGTGATAACATCACAAGAAAACATAATACGTAATCGACTGATGAAGTGGAAGAGAGATGGATGCGTTTTCAAATTCAAATTCACGCTCGATCCGGCCGGAACGTGACTATGAGTCATGCTTTTTAGTGCGTGCAGCCGGCGTTCATCAATTTATAAGACGTGTCGTCTCTCCGAAAAAAAAACATTATTATTGTCGCTATTTTTAACTTCGAAATTCAGTATTTTTGTGAAAAAAGAAATATCAAAATACTTACATGGTCTTTTTACCGACTAACCAAATTATCATATCCAACAGAATGGCTGGTAATAATTGTTGGATAATGAACTGAAAAGAAAATCGAGTTGATTAAAAGTGAAGTTATGGATTTATGAAAGCACGATAATAGCACAGTACAAAGAGAACTACTCTGTCGGCTGTGTGTGTTTTTTTTTAACGTGAGGGAAAATCCTCATGGTTGTTATGCCGGACTCCTATCGACTAAAAAATCTCACGTTACCCCCAACAGCCTATGGTTGGGAGTCCCGGGTAATCCCTCGGAAGGATGTCCCAGGACTCCCAACAGACCTACGGCCGATCCCGCTTCTAAGGGGGGGCGTGCGTGAATTCTTCACGTCACGCTGACGTCATGGGCCTGCTTCTGTAAGGACGGTGAGTGACCCTCTCACCGTCCTCAGGCCCGGAAACGAGTACCTAGCAAAAAATTCTAAATCTATGAGTGAAACTAAACTTTTTCAAAATGCTATGCGGTTAGCTGATGCGAGCGCCGCCATTTTGGGGCCCGTATACCGTACCGTACCGTACTAATATTCCAGACGGTGTGGAGCCCCTTCGTGATAGGAGAGACTTTGCGTCTTTTGTTCTAACGCCTGTACAAAGGTATGTGCTCTGAGGAATTGTTTGATAAGATGGCCTACGTCTGCCACTTCTACTTACAGGGTGTTCATACTCACACTTTGCGTCTGGAGCGTTCGAATACGGTGAGGTCTGATTGGAGCTTTCTTACGCACATGCTTAGATTGTGGAATGATCTCCCTACCTCGGTTTTCCCAGACACCTAAAGTTTATGGTTCTTAAAGAAGGATCTTGCAGGGTCGGCACCGCAAGTGTCACGCTTCCAGTGTTGAAAACGTCCCGAATTGTCAATTCGCTTTAAAAGCTTTTGATAAAAATACCCCAAATTTGTCCATTCGCTTTAATGACGCGAGGATATGTGCTATGGTGACCACATTTCATTAGGTGGACTGTAAGCTTGTCTATCACCTTAATAGTAACAAAATACTACACAATGTGAGCACCGCCATATTTGCTGTAATGCGTAATTCTATAGATGCCTATTGAGGAGAAATTTTAGGCAATAGAATAAAATTCTCACCAGTAGATTATACAGTTGTACCAGCTACACTATAATTAAATAAAATACTATACGATATAAAATATGATAGGACCTAACCCATAGCGTGCTGGGAGACGACTGCTGCGTCCAACGAGCGTTTGCGCCTCGGTATATAAAAGTAATGCGTCAGCAGTGTCCCTATAGAAGTATAGATGATATAAGCGCCACCATATTGGCTGTTACTTTGTATAATAAATATACTTAAACGAAGAAATTTGGAGCAATAGAAATATTCTCACCAGAAGATAATAAAGCTGTACATTCTTGATGACCGTACCACCGATACGCCAGATCACACCATCTAGTGGTACAGTAGTTGAAATGTGCTTCGACATATCTGTGAGGTTGCCCAGGGATATCCGAATTAGTTTACTGGCACAGCAGTTGTAGATCTCTATGTCGTCTTCTGGTTCCAATCTATAACAGAGGAGGAATAATTTAAATAAAATCTAAAAACCGACATCCAAAATCCGCAATTCTAATTCTGAGTTTTGATAAACTAATTCTAGTCCAACATCGCAAAAATCAATCTAAAGATAATTCACCAAGCGTAGGAAGCGTACGATGGGAAGTAACCGCAATCTTTAGCGATCGAGCCAACCTTGCAAGTTGGATACACCAGCTGACTAACCAACGAGATCATAATGAAGAGAAAAAACTAAGGTTAAGTGTAGAACCAAAGACAATATAATAGTATTACATACAGATAGGCATAGGTGTTGAGGGAACATATTTTGCTTAGCATTATTGGTCACACGCACACATTCAAGCTGGAATTTCCGCCCTGTGGTAGAACTTAACCCAGACAAGCGTGCTACACACACTCACACCCACACCCCACATTAGCCTTTCCAAAATCAAAGCACATCAAGAACAAAGGTTTGAATTTCTGCTATACGCTTAGCCTCAATGACCAATGGGCTGAGAACATAACTATTGATTGAAGTTGGCTGCTCGGGACACCTGAAGCAAGAAGTAGTATAAAGGATGACTCACGCTACACCGTGCTGGGTCCGAGCTGAGTGTCGGCCGTAGCACGGTCAACTAAACGTTACATATATTTTGTATACGCTCACGCTATACCGAGCGGCAACCGAGTGACAGCCGAGCAACGGACAACGGCAAAGCTCGGAAACAACTCGGTCCCGCCTCGGCTCGGACCCGGCACGGTCTAGCGTGAGTCATCCTTTAACTCTATCCCTCGGGAGAGGCCGCGAGACGCAGACCTTTGCTGCCATGCAGGTAAAGTCTGTATCAGGAGCGCTGGGGATATCCTTTCAAGGGTATACCTGGAACTCCCAACCGTAGGCAGATGAAGAGAAGGGTACTATGTGGTTTTAAACGAAAGGAGTCCAGCATAGCTTTCCCAAATAAATTTAAAATTTCATACTTTTTGGTTCCTCTAATCCACGCGGCTGCAATAGTATGTCTCGTACAGACATCGACAGGAATGTAGTCACTCTCGACGTTTGGGTCTCCAAGTATATTTCTCATGATACCTGAAAAATATAATAAGTATACTCCAAGATGTTTGAGCAAAGTAAGCTCCGATTGGTGGTTTCTTCCGCGCACGCTTAGATTGTGGATTACACTCCCGACGTCGGTTTTCCCAAACACCTACAGTATGGAGTTCTTCAAAGAGGTCTTAGAAGGTTGCAGGGTCGGGATTGCGAGCGCTTTTTGTGTTGCAAATTTTCATTGGCTAGCGTGACCACTTTCCATTTGGCGGGCCGTATGTTTTTCTACCGCTTAGCGCCTTAGTGGTTTAAAAAAAGAGATTATCACTAGTCAAGAAGGTACAGCGTAGAAAATTAGTGGTCCTGGCGGCACCTTAGTAGTATAAAAAATTGGTACTTTTTATGGATAGTTACCTTTACCACTGGCTATGAAAAGTCCGACCGGTCCATTGAAATTTTCCAAATAGGCTGGCAGTGGTTCCGACATACTGGGTGTTACTAAAACAGAGAAAAACATTTGTTCTGTAAACAATAACCGCAGCAAGCAACTTTTGCTATGGCCAGTCCTCCAGTCCATGGGTGACCATTTTGTGACATTCTTTTGCGAGCGTTTGCGTCCTTCGGAAGGCACGTTAAGCTACGCCTAGGTCGGCAGCGCGCCACAATCGCGGCCGTCAGACCGGTCTCCGTGGTGGGTCTGGACGTGGACACTCTCTCGCTCGAGACCATGGTGCGAGCCATGATCTTCAGCGGGAGTAAGTGGGACTGCGCCGCCTCTTTCTGCGAGCAGGTCATGCTCGTGAAGGAGGCGGCGGGGCGGGTACGGGAGAGAACTCTCCCACCCGAGTTCCGAGACGTATCTTCGCCGAAGACTATCGGCCTCCAAGACCGGGGGCCTGAGGACGGTGAGAGGGCTGCTCAGCATTTCCATGACGGCAGCCTGACGTGAGCAATTCACGCACGCCCCCCCCTTAGAAGCGGGATCACATCCGAAACCCTCCCAAAGACGCGGGATAGTACCCGAACCACCCCCTGGGCGGGGCCGCAGTGGCGGCCGAGGGTCTGTTGGGAGTCCTGGGAGATCTTTCCGAGGGCTTACCCGGGGCTCCCAACCATAGGTTGCTGGGCGTTACGTGAGGTTTTTTAGTCGGTAGGAGTCCATGAGGATTTTTCCTCACGTAAACAAAAAAATAAAAATAAAAGGGGTCACAACAAGGGGCCTGGGTCTGTAGCGCGTGTGTATAAAACGTCCCACTGGTGTTGCAGACGTCCATAGGCGTTTGGTTCTAATGGTGAAAGAATTATCAAAATCCCTCCAGCAGTCCTTCAGTTACAAACATACGTACACAATTACAAATCTTTCCTCTTTATAATATTAGTATTGGTATGCACTTACCAATAGACGGTCTAATAATTACGATGGGTAGCTGTCCTTTGCTCTCAAAGACTACGTGTTCAGCCAACTGCTTACTGAATGTGTATGTGTTCGGCATATCTCCTAAAATCCTGAGAATATTTTAAAGAAATTGTAAAAAAAGGTGAAGAAAGGAAGAAACGGGACAAGTGCGAAACACACTGGCGCACGGACTCGTGACGGACAGACGGACAGCGAAGTTTCAGTAATAGGGTACCATTTTTACGCCGCCTCTTTCTGCGAGCAGGTCATGCTTGTGAAAGAGGCGGCAGGGCGGGAACGGGAGAGAACTCTCCCACCCAAGTTCCGCAGTCGGCGGCCTGGATGCCGTCCTTGTGATCCATAGTTTCCCTTCACTACCTCCAACGAGGTCGCTCAAAAATAAGATTTATACAAGTGAAAAAATTATTTCAATCAGTTGATCATAGGCCTACAACGGACGTAGAACTCTCTAATTACGCCGCAATACAATTTCCACTTTGCGCATCCAATCCATCCCTGCAACATTTTTCAGGTCGTTGGTCCATCTGGCAGGGGTCGTCCTACCCCACGTTTACAAAGTCTCTACTCTAGAACTCAATTGCTCCATCAGCCAACGGTTCTTCTACAGATGTGGTCAACCCAGGGTCACTTAAAAATGTATAAAAAAAAATTGAAATTACTTGGGTGTCAAAATTTTCAAGGCGTAATCATCCATATTCTCGCAAACCGCTATAGTGTCTCTCCAGTCAGCCAGAGGGGGGTATAACACCTCCTCTATAGGGTCCCGGTTTGTATTGCTGTAGGAAGTTGACACGTGGACAAAGACCTGGAAGAAAACATTCATCATTCAGTAATTCTGAATTATCGGGCAGAGGTACCGCTCTCATAGAGTGGATAGAATCTTCGCCAGACACGAGCGACTTTAAAGATTGTTATTCTCTGTCAAATCCTAATAAAAGCCTAAAAAAAACACTTTTGATTGTCAACATTAAACTTAAAGTTGTGGACTACTACAAGTGAGTGAATTTTCATGTTATAATCTATACTAATATTATAAAGAGGAAAGATTTGTTTTTAGGGTTTCGTAGCCAAATGGCAAAAACGGAACCCTTATAGATTCGTCATGTCTGTCTGTCTGTCTGTCTGTCTGTCCGTCCGTGTGTCACAGCCATTTTTCTCCGAAACTATAAGGCCTATGATATTGAAACTTAGTAACTAGATGTATTCTGTAAACCGCATTAAGATTCTTATATAAAACTAGAAAAAAAGCAGTAAATTTTAGGGGTCCCCATACTCAGAACTGAAACTCAAAACTTTTTTTTTCATCAAAACCATACGTGTGGGGTATCTATAGATAGGTCTTTAAAAATGCTATTGAGGTTTTTAACATCATTTTTTCCTAAACTGAATAGTTTGCGCAAGAGATACTTCCAAAGTGGAAAAATGTGTGTGTCCCCCCCTCTAACTTCTAAACTAAGAGGATGATAAATCTAAAAAGAATATATGAAGTACATTTCCATAAAAACTACCAACGAAAATTGGTTCGAACGAGATAGAGCTGGTAGTTTTTTTTTAATTCGTCATAAACCGCAATTTTCGGTTAGAAAAATCACTACCACTGCTAACGTGTTAAAACATCAATCAAAGTTACAACGAACTATAAGAACTTTTGTATTATGTTACTTGCTGCTACGAAACCCTTCATGGGCGAGTTCAACTCGCACTTGGCCGGTTTTTTTTGTTTGTTTGTTTTTTTGTAACGAATAGGCTCCGGAACTATTGGACCGATTTGAAAAATTCTTTCACTGTTGGAAAGCTACACTCTTTGCGGTGAACATAGGCTATATATTATTCCCGTATTCCCACGGGAACGGGAACTACGCGGGTTACCACTGTTGACCGAAATTCATTTGATCATTTGACGTGTGACCGAAAAAACATTAGGCCATTCTACTACTGATCGAATGAACAATTGACCAAAAGAGTTTTTATCGAACAAACATTTGGTATTTTTACTACTGATCGAATGAACGTTTGGCCGAAAAACAGTTGGCTAAAGAATATTTTAACAGGGGCTGAATCAAAATGGCTAGGTTAGGTTAGGTTAGAACTGCGACCACAACGCACGAGCCGAGCGAGCGAAGCGAGCGTGCCGCGGCAGCGGCCGGCGAGTGCCAGTACCGAATTCTACTTATTTCGCTTTTGTTTGTTAAAATATTCCTTAGTCAACTGTTTTTCGGTCAAACGTTCATTCGATCAGTAGTAAAAGTACCAAATGTTTGTTCGATAAAAACGCTTTTGGTCAATTGTTCATTCGATCAGTAGTAGAATGGCCTAATGTTTTTTCGGTCACACGTCAAATGATCAAATGAATTTCGGTCAACAGTGGTAAACCCGGGTAAACCGCGTGACGTCCGCTAGTCTATACTAATATTATAAAGAGGAAAGATATGTTTTTTTGTTTGTTTGTTTGTAACGAATAGGCTCCGGAACTACCGGACCGATTTGAAAAATTCTTTCACTGTTAGAAAGCTACACTCTTTGCGGTGAACATAGGCTATATGTTATTCCTGTATTCCCACGGGAACGGGACCTACGCGGGTGAAACTGCGTGACGTCCGCTAGTTCATTATAAAAATTCACTCAAATTCCATCTAGTGCGAACAATCAAAAGTACCTATAAAGGTTCCTTTCGGCATTTGTCCGTTTACATATAGATTTGCGATAAACTCAAAAAACGAATGAACGAATTTTGGATTGCCCCTGAACATTGACTAGACAGACCTTTCAGTTTTATGCTCACCAATAAATTTTTGACTTCCTTGGCTAATGCAATGATTGATATAGTGCCTCCTAAATTCATTTTTACTGCAAACTTTAATGTGTCATCAAACCTGAAAACAACATAATCATTAACTACAGCGTTAGATTTTTTTTCTATACCACTAAGGTGGCAGACAAGCATACGGCCCACCTGAAGTACCGCTGGTCACAGCAGCCTATGAACGTTTGCAACACCAGAGGCGCCACACTCGCGCTGCAGACCCTAAAGTTAGTGCCTACTGCAGCTTCTGTGACATAAATTATGGTGTATCACTGCACTGCTGAGGTTTCAGATTCTAATATCGGATTGGAACAAATAAATACATAAAGATTTACATTACATTTTTTTATGTACGTAAGTAGATATTTGAAAAAGCGCCTAGTAGAGTAGACTGGTGACCCAAGAGCTGGCAGTTTTCTCTCTCAGCGAATAGGTATTGCTATTCAAAGCGGCAATGTTGCCAGTCTTTCGGGCACAATGCCCCGGGGCCGACGATCTAAACTAAACCTAAATAAAGGTTTAGTTTAGATCGTTATAATATTTCAGCTGTAATTTTTGACAGTAAATGTATTTTAATACGTAAATAAATTTAATAGAATTTAGAGCCTTAGTCAAATTAAGGTAATAAATGAAAGTAAATGATCAGGGGCTTAATCATCTTTCGCTATGGTAGTTCCTTAGATGGGGAACCACTTGTAACATTTTCATTTACGAGAATTTCAGTGGTTTAGAAGGCACGTTATGCCATTGGTCCCGCTTACCAGTAAAATGGCCTAATAAAAAAGTGACATGAAATATTTTCACAGCGGATAATAAAACCTGCACTTGTCCTTTTTGACACGGTAAGGGCCTGCGCAGATAGGGTGGGGACAGACGCAGAATAGAGTTGTACATGCCTGTCCACTCTCTAGATGGATTGACGACCTATAGAAAACCGCAGGCAGGGACTGGATGCGGAAGGCACAGGACCAAGTTTTCTAAGCGTCAGCTGGTAGTTGTCTTTCTGCGAACAGATCAGGCTCGTGAAAGAGGCGACGGGGCGGGAACGGGAGAGAACTCTCCAACCCGAGTTCCGCAGAGGGCGCCGCCGACGTGTCTTCGCCGAAGAATATCGGCCTTCATGACCGGGGGACTGAGGACGGTGAGAGGGCGGCTCACCGTCTTAACAGAAGCAGGCCCATGACGGCAGCGTGTCGTGAGGGATTCACGCACGCCCCTTACAAGCGGGATCATACCTGAAACCCCCCAAAGACGCGAGATAGCACCCAAACCACCCCCTAAGCGAGGCCGCAGTGGTAGCCGTAGGTCTGTTGGGAGTCCTGGGACATCTTTTCGAGGCCTTACCCGGGGCTCCCAACCATAGGATGTTGTGCGTTACGTGAGGTTTTTTAGTCGGTAGAAGTCCGGTATAGCATCCATGAGGGACTTTACTTCGCGTTAAAAAAACAAAGCGTTAGCTGGTAGTGGCCTGCGTCCAGCAGTGGACTGCCATAGGCTGATTTGATTGATTGATTGATATTATGTAATAGTTTTACTCAGGGTTCGAAAAAATCCCATTTTTAAAATAAATATCAAAAATCCGATTTTTTTGATATCGGATTTAAATACTTGTAACCTTGTAAAATGAACCTTATGTCAGTAAGGTGAAGGTTTCAATTTCAGTTTAAAGCAGACCATACTGGTATGTCAAAAGGGATTTCCCCAACCTAAAATGCGGTTGCCGTTTTGGGAAACTATCTAAAATAATTCTAAATTGTACTTTTTCGCAACGTGGGCCGTATGCTTGTGTTGCCCGAGTAAACATTAGTCTCCAATTTTTTTTGTTCAGAACACAGGAATAAATCCATTGATATAATATATACAGGGTGTAGCTAGGAAGAGGGGTGATAGGGGTGGTCACAAGGGTCACCAGAAAAATAAAAAAAAATCCCCTCTGGGAATTAAAAGAATAAAAGGCATTTTTTTAAAAACTAAAAATTTTACACCTTTTGGGGCGACTTTGCTCCCGATGATCTACAAATATTGGTATAATTAAAAAAATGCTTTATGTTATCGTCAATAACCCTTTTTCAAATTGAAACAAAAAAAACAATACATATCTAAGCAATATTTTAAAGAAAATTAAGTTCTTGTCCAGTCAAGGACTTAGTAATTACGATTTCACTCAACTTCCTCCAAGTGTACTGAAAAAAAAAGTACTATGCAACTCCGGAGAGTAACTTAAAAAGATAGGTAATTTTATTACAATTCCAAAATGGTATAACACTTACTTGAAAAATTCTTACTAGGATATGTAAAAATAATTTTCGGAAACAATACCCCTGCAGAACAAAACATACCAATAAAACAATAGTCTCAAATTCGTACGCAAATACATTTTTAAATGTTTATTCTGTTTCTTAAAATTTAAAAAGATAGGTAATTTTATTGCAATGGTTTTAAATGAAACTCAAAAATAAAAAAAAAATGTAATTATTTATTTAAATAAAATGCTCGAAATGTCTACCACCAACATAAATACACGCCCTACATCGTTTTAAAATTGAGCGGGAGATATGGCGAGCAAATCTTCTATTGTTGATTGATTCCGCGGCCTCTGTGATCCTCGCCCTCAAGTCAGCCATGTCCGTGATGGGTTTTCTATAAACTTTTTCTTTTATAGCACCCCAGTAAAAGAAGTCTAACGGGTTTAATCCGGTGAACGAGCTGGCCACGCTATAGCACCGGCCCTTCCCATCCACCTACCAGGGTATTCTTCGTCTAGGAAATCCCTTACAGGACGTGCATAATGTGCTGGGCACCCATCATGCTGGAACCACATATTCCTCATTGTTTCTAGCGGCACATCTTCCAATAGATTTGGTAATTCGTTTTGTAAGAAGTTTAAGTACGCCGCGCCAGTCAGTGCCTCAGGTAACTCAAAGGGTCCTATTACTTTACCATTTAGTATTCCGGTCCACATGTTCACTTTAAAACGATATTGGGACCGATCTTCTCTAAGTAGGTGGGGATTTTCTACGTGCCACTCGTGTAAATTGTGTAGATTCATGTATCCGTCCTTTTTAATAGTAAACTCGTCGGACCACAATATTTTATTAAAAATTGAGGGTCCTCCCTATGCATGCGCAACATCCTACGACAAAATGCCAGTCTCGCAGTTGCACGTGGTACGGGTGAAACTTCTCAGCTTTCAATATGCGATGAGCAGTACTTTATGGTATACCTGTACTTGCTTCAATTGCCCGAACTGAAGTACTCGGATCGTCTGCGACGGCTTGAAGCACTTCGTCTTCGACATCGAACCGAGGTCTGCCTTCATTAACCGCTTGATGTGGAAATCGACCCTCAGACAATAGTCGGTGGATATTGACGAAAACACGGCTATCCGGGTGACGTGCGGCGTTCGGATATCTTTCTCGGTAGAGTCTTGCTGCAGCACCGGCATTACATCTACATTCGCCGTAAATGAGATGCATGTTCGCATATTCTTGCGCAGTGTACGTGGGTGGCATGGTGGTACAGTATCGTACACTTTATTCCTTGAGAAAGCCGGGTCGTTGGAAGAAATCACAAACAATGTCCAAATCACAAAGAAATAATCAAGTCCAGAAAGCGAAGCAAAGTTGTTAGTACAAAATGAACACAAACGAATACACAGGATGCGCAGTAAACGAGAGATCGTAATGTAGGTACTGACCGACTACATATTTGACTAACCAGAGATGGCCTACCTACTTTTTCTCTTTCTTAATGTATCTCCTGTCTCTCTCACTCACCAAACTTGTTTCAACTTGTTTTGTTTGGTTTCATTGTTATTGGTATGTTTTGTTCTGCAGGGGTATTGTTCCCGAAATTTTTTTTACATATCCTAGTAAGAATTTTTCAAGTAAGTGTTATACCATTTTGGAATTGTAATAAAATTACCTATCTTTTTAAGTTACTCGCCGGAGTTGCATAGTACTTTTTTTTTCAGTACACTTGGAGGAAGTTGAGTGAAATCGTAATTACTAAGTCCATGACTGGACAAGAACTTAATTTTCTTTAAAATATTGCTTAGATATGTATTGTTTTTTTTTGTTTCAATTTGAAAAAGGGTTATTGACGATAACTTAACAGCATTTTTTTTTAATTATACCAATATTTGTAGATCATCGGGAGCAAAGTCGCCCCAAAAGGTGTAAAATTTTTAGTTTTTAAAAAAATGCCTTTTATTTTTTTAATTCCCAGAGGGGATTTTTTTTTAGGTGACCCTTGTGACCGCCCCTATCACCCCTCTTCCTAGCTACGTAACCTTTTGGGACACCCTGTATATATTATATCAAGATAAAAATCAATTGATATATATCGTGATATATTATCATGATATATATCCACTGATATATATCGGCGAACCCTGGTTTTACTAGTAATTGTCGAACGACTATAGGGCGGATTTGACCAAAATCGGAGTATCAGAAGCACAACGTAACTATGGTAACCAATTAACAATGATGATAGTGGATATAAAGTGTACAATTTAAAATATTAAATTGTATTAACCTCTCAAATCAATATAAGAACATTCTGAGATTTATGATGTATGCAAAATGTATTTATTTTTAAATGATTCTAATCCTAATCTAAATTTTAATTTTAATTGTTAAAATTGTTTTTTGGCTATAATTTATTTATCCATTAATTGATTTGATAATTCGAATTTGTTATACCTATATTAAATTCAATTTTATATTAAATTGCTGCGCCCTAACAGGGTCCACACTGAACAAATTGTATCTTAAATTGACATCTACCACCATGTACTGAGGAATGGCAAATAAAAATACTGAATACTGAATACCATACTGAAGTACACGTAACTATGGTAACCACACTGAAGTAAACAACTTCAGTACAAGTTACTCCGATTTTGGTCGAATCCACCTTAAAAATGCAATAATTTGCTATTCTTACCTGACGCTGGCTGCTACATGAAAGATGATATTGACTTTGTCGATTATCAGCTTTGTTTCCTCGGGCGATAGGCCTATTAAAATACAACAGGTATTTAGGTTTTATCAGAGAGAGATCTTACCCCGTGTGGCGACGGGGCCCCGTGTGGTATCGGAAAAGAGAACAAAATGTCGCCAACCCAATTCAACCCGAGGGTGTCGTAAGAGGCGAATAAGGGTACACTGACGGAAAGCTCGAAATGAAACCCGGTTGTCAGTAAAATGACAGTCGTTAAGCCATGTTCAGGGCCATATGGGCGGCTTGAAAAATTATAACTCGCCACGAGCTGTGACTGCCTATTTCAACGGATTAGTCCGTTAATCCACCCATAAAAATCCACCCCTTGGGTGGATTTCCGGAATTATATATTATTAATCAAAATAGTCCGGTAATCCACCCACGAAAATCCACTCAAGGGGTGGATTTCCGGAATTATATATTATTAATCCAATTAGTCCGTTAATCCACCCATGAAATGGGTGGATTTCGAAGATGGACAAAACACATGGAGATCAGCAAAACAGATGAATCGAAAGAAACAAATGAAGATCGTCAAAACAAATGACGGTCGGATAAACAAATGACGATCGAAAATCAAATGAAGACCGGCAAAACAAATGAAGATCGTCAAAACAAATTACGGTTGAATAAACAAATGACGATCGAAAAAACAAGTGAAGATCGACTAAACAAATAACGGTCGGATAAACAAATGAAGATTGACAAAACAAATGAAGATCGACAAAACAAATGAAGATCGACAAAACAAATGACAGTCGAATAAACAAATGAAGATCGAGAAAATACATGACGGTCAGATAAACAAATAACGATCGAAAAAACAAATGAAGATCATCAAAATAAATGAAGATCGAAAAACAAATGAAAACCGCTAAAACATAATAATATGCAAATTAATAAAACAAAAGACCTAAGTATGAGCTTTGAGTTTTGTGTTTTGGGTTTTGAGTTCTGAGTTCTGACTTTTGAGCTTCCAGCCTCGTTGATTTTTTAGGGTCAAAAATTACTTGCAGATATACTTTGTTATCTAGATGCGTGTGCCATTCAAAAAAATAGGTGCAAGCAAATCTCGACCTTAATTCTCTAAAAATGTTCTTTTATGCGTTAACAGACATCACTGATCATGACTATGTAAAAAATAAATAAACATTATGCATGTTCATAAGATCGAGAATTGCTAGCACCTATTTTTTCAATGGCAAACGCAGCTAGATTTCTTCTATCTATATATATATAAATCAATGCCACTTTTCGTTGTAATTTTATAACTCAAGAACGGGCTCACCTATCCAAACCAAATGTTTAGACTTTGTTCGGACTGTTTAGTAGATGGTTTATGTGAAGTTTGCACAAAATCGGTCAAGCGGTTCTTCATTTATCACGCAAACGAAGTTGCGCGGGTCAGCTAGTTTTATATTTATATTTTATTCTATTTTCCTTTTTGTGATCGTTATTTGTTTTGCCAATCTTCATTTGTTTTTGATCGAATCGAATAAACAAATGACGATCATTTGTTTATTCGACCGTCATTTGTTTTGACGATCTTCATTTGTTTTGCCGATCTTCATTTGATTTTTCGATCGTCATTTGTTTATCCGACCGTCATTTGTTTTGACTATCTTCATTTATTTTGCAGATCTTCATTTGTTTTTTCGATCGTCATTTGTTTATCCGACCGTCATTTGTTTTGACGATCTTCATTTGTTCTGCTGATCTTCACTTGTTTTTTTACCGTCATTTGTTTTGACAATCTTCATTTGTTCTGCCGATCTCCATTTGTTTTTTCGACCGTCATTTGTTTTGACGATCTTCATTTGTTTTGCCGATCTTCATTTGTTTTTTCGACCTTCATTTGTTGTTTTTTATCTTTTTTATTTATCATGAATAGATCCGGAAATGGGTGGAATTCCGGACATACCATAACATGTAACTCCGGTTATCCACCCCATCGGGTGGATTTTTTGGGGTGGATTACCGGAATAATCACGGTAATAGGCTCATCAAAACTCAAAACTATAAGGTGAATTGTGGGGCTGTACTATGCCTCTGCCTGCCCCTTCGGGGACAAAGGCGGGCAATTGTAACGCACTACCTATATATACACAAATTAAATATGTACGACAAAATACTTGGTTCCTAGGCTTATTAATGAGCTACCCTCAGAATTGAAAGATAACATTACTCAACGAAATATAAAATATAAGTTAAAATCTCATTTTCTGCAAAGTTTGCAAGTTGATGAGACTTAGTATGACTGTTTCCAGATTCCAACGAAACTACGTATTTAATATGTATTTTACTTAATATTATGATACCTTTTGCTATGTAAGAACCAACTTTTTGATTTTATAGCATTTACTTACAAACCTTAGTAGTTTTATAATGCTATAATTTATCTATCTGTAAATTAATGTATTTTTATAATGGTAAATAAAAAAATAAAAAAAATTGTATGTATCGGACAGAGAGCGGTCAAGCATTCAAGCGTTCTGCGTTCGCATTTTGTGTTCAAGCGTCCAGTTGCTCACGTTCTGCCCGCTCCACTCCGCTTCTATGTAAACCTATCTTTGTATCGTTAAACAAAACAAAAACCAGGCAAGTGCGAGTCGAACTCGTTCGCAGAGGGTTTGGTACTAATTAACAGCAATAAGACGGCAATATATCACGTTTGTTGTTTATGAGCCCTCCAATCCTCCCTTTTTAGGGTTGCGTAGCCAAATGGCAAAAACAGAACCCTTATAGATTCGTCATGTCTGTCTGTCTGTCCGTCCGTATGTCACAGCCACTTTTCTCCGAAACTATAAGGCCTATGCTGTTGAAATTTGGTAAGTATTAGTATTAGTATTCTGTAAACCGCATCAAGATTTTTAAATAAAACTAGAAAAAAAGCAGTTAATTTTGGGGGTCCCCATACTCAGAACTGAAACTCAATAATTTTTGATTCATCAAACCTATACGTGTGGGGTATCAATAGATAGGTCTTTAAAAATGCTATTGAGGTTCATAAATTTATTTTTTTCTAAAGTGAATACTAGAGACACTTCCAAAGTGGAAAAATGTGTCCCCCCCCCCCTCTAACTTCTAAACTAAGAGAATGATAAATGTAAAAAACATTTATGATGTACATTGCCATAAAATCTACCAAACGAAAGTTAGTTAGAACGAGATCGAGCTGGTAGTTGTTTTTTAATACGTCATAAACCGCAATTTTCGCCTAGAAAAATCACTACCACTACACGTGTTAAAACATCAATGAAAGTTACAACGAACTACAAGAACTTTTATATTATGTTACTTGCTGCTACGGAACCCTTCATGGGCGAGTCCAACTCGCACTTGGCCGATTTTTATTTTTTCTGATTTTACTGCTTGAGACTTGTTGTTACACAGTTACAGAAATACATCATCTGTGAAATTTTCGACTCTCTATAACTCCATACATATAACTCTCTATACTGGGTGTAACAAAATTACCTCTCCAAATTTCATGAGATGACTTGGCATCGAATATCAAATACAAATATTTAATAAAAAAGGGGGGTTAATTTTTTTTTTGTCGCACATTAAGAATTCGTTTTTTACCGCGGCAATTCGAGGTAACATGGTCACCGTGGCAAAACAAACACGGAGGCCCCGTCTGGCTGTCGTTGTCGCTTTCTACTGCCGCTCAGTAGCGATAGAAAGGGTGAAAATGAAAATTTATAGGACCTTTAAAACGGATTTACGGTTAAAGTATTCATGTGATTTTTTTTCTTCATTTTTGTAATGTTTCTTGACAGATGCCACATCACGTGACGAAATTTGGAGAGTCAATTTTGTTACACCCAATATGCATATAGCTACTACGGGTCCTGAGATACAGCCTCAAGACGGACAGATAGACAGACAGACGGACGGCAAAGTCTAATGAATACGGTTCAGCTTTTACCGCTAATAGAACGCTTATTTTAAGAGACTAGCTGTTGCATGCGACTTCGTACGCTGCATTTTAAATGTGATTCTTTTGAACGTTTTAACTTTTTTATCTATGAAACTATTGACAATGAAGCTAACAATAAATGTTAAGTGGAGCAAACCGCAACGCAATAAAGAAAACTGCATTACAATCGGTTGAGCGTTTGCTGAGATTAGCGTGCACAAACGTACAGACAAACAGCCAGTTACGATTTTATTATATGTTTTGATTTTGATTGATATTTTGATATTGATGATGATATTGATGATTGATGATATCTCTACCATAAAATAATTCTAACTCCTTCTTACAATTCTGATATTTTAACCGTGATACAAGCAGGTTTAATCTTAGCTAATTTTAGGATCAGTTGGCATCCTGGAGAATCCCTCTGAGGGTAAGCCCTCCTAACAGCCTACGGTTGGGATAAGTCCCAACCGTAGGCTGTTAGGTAGGATGCGTGTGGTTTTTAGTCGGTAGGAGTCCGGCATAGCATCCATGTAGGATATCCTCACGTTAAAAAGTTTCTGAATATTCTTAAGGTTTTTCTCTCTATAACTGGAATCTCCTGTCCGTCTGTCTGTCTGTCTATTTGACTCCAGGCTGTATCTCAGGAACCATGATAGAGAGCTGAAATTTTCAGTTATTTTTCTGTCACCGCTTTAACGACAAAAACTAAAATCAGAAAAAAAACAAAGTGAGTGCCCCCCATACAACAAACGTGATTTTTGTCTTTTTAGGGTTCCGTAGCCAAATGGCAAAAACGGAACCCTTATAGATTCGTCATGTCTGTCTGTCTGTCCGTCCGTATGTCACAGCCACTTTTCTCCGAAGCCCTAGGGCCTATGCTGTGTATTCTGTGAACCGCATCAAGATTTTTATATAAAACTAGAAAAATAGCAGTTAATTCTGCGGGTCTCCATACTTAAAACTGAAATTTAAATTTTTTTTTTTCTTCAAACCCATACGTGTGTGGTATCTATAGATAGGTCTTCAAAAATGCTATTGAGGTTACTAATATTATTTTTTTCTAAAGTGAATAGTTAGCGCAAGAGACACTACCAAAGTGGAAAAATGTGTGTCACCCCCCCGCCCCGCTCTAACTTCTAAACTAACAGAATGATAAATGATAAATCTAAAAAAAAAAAATGATGTACATAGCCATAAAATCTACCAACGAAAATTGGTTTGAACGAGATCGAGTTGGTAGTTTTTTTTTAATACGCCATAAACCACAATTTTCGCCTAGAAAAATCACCACAACGAACTACAAGAACTTTTTTATTATGTTACTTGCTGCTACGGAACCTTTCATGGGCGAGTCCAATTCGCACTTGGCCGGTTTTATTTTGGTACGGAATCTTCGGTGCGTTAGTCCGACTCTCACTTAGCCGATTTATTTTTATACGTAACTCTCCGTAGTCCAACACGCTCTCGGTCTGATTTTTTAACCGACTTCAAAAAAGGAGGAGGTTACTCAATTCGACCGTATATATTTTAATTTTTTTTTATGTTTGTTCGCCCAGAACTCCGTCGTTTATGGACCGATTTGAAAAATTATTTCATTCGTTCGAAAATAGATACTCCCAAGGTGGTCTCATTTTAAGGAAGTCAGGATCTGATGATAGCATCCTGGAGAAATCGAAGGGAACTTTTAAAAATTGTAGGGGCATCTAGGGCATTTGTATTTTTTTTATTAAGGGCTTTAAAGTAGTACAACTTAACGAAGGTCTGAAGTCGATCTGATGATGGAGAAGAAAAAGACAGTAGGTATTGAAGTCGGTGCCAATATGACTATGAGAGAGATTAATAATGCCTACCTAAGCCTAGGTACATAGTTTTACTGGGCACCGATTTCTGTATTATTTTTAATGATATCTGATAAAATCAGAATATACTAACTTTGTGCTAAGTAAATTTTATTTTTCAGTTTTTAGTTTTGTTTGAAGTCGGTTTCTTTTTTGTTGAAATTTTTTTCATTTAATCTATTTTTATAATTAGGTAGCTATGAACATAGTTAGACTAAATTAAACTATATTTATACCTACATATACATTAAATATGGTGTTTGAAAGGCACAGAATACATGAAAGAATTAGAGAGGTCATCGACATAATTAATTCTGGTACCTACTCGTAGTACTGATTGTTAATACCAAAGATAATAATAGTAGGTTAGGTAAGTACTACATATTTAAACTAAATATGCACTAATAAATAGTAAATAGCGGGCATTGAACTAATATTACTACGTAAACGTCTGTAATTGAATGCAGTGTTCACATCTAGAAGGACTTACATCTATACTTCTATACTAATATTATAAAGAGGAAAGATTTGTTTTTTTGTTTGTTTGTTTGTAACGAATAGGCTCCGAAACTACTGGACCGATTTGAAAAATTCTTTCACTGTTGGGAAGCTACACTCTTTGCGGTGAACATAAGCTATATTTTATTCCCGTATTCCCACGGGAGCGGGAACTACGCGGGTGTAACCGCGTGACGTCCGCTAGTTGCTTATAATTCTAAGCTGTTAATATGTTATGTTCTTGAATAAACTCGAACTTTGTATTTTCCAGTTTTGTAAACCAATGAAAAACAAAAAAAATTAAACGGGTCCTCTCTATAAAATAGAGTGGCGAGACTTTGTCTGTAGCTGTGACTCTGTCGCATTAAACTAGGTCACTAGGTCACGTGGATCGTCTGTTCAAAGTTTGAAATAAAACAAAAATGACAACGTGAATCGGATTGAATTTTCACTTTCACAATAAACGTGTTAGAGAGGGGTAGTCTGGTGAGAACGATCTCACGGCTTTCTTGTTTGAGGCGGAGAACTGAAGTAAAATATAAGAATAAAGCGCGCGTGGCCCCGCGGACACAGTGTTCTGTAAACGATCACTGCAGTAAGCAACTTTCATTATGGCCGGTCTTTGGATGGGTGACCACCACCTGACCACTATGTGACAAGTATTTTCTAGCGTCCCCTTTTTTAAGGGAATAAAAAGGAGACGCTGTGACGTTTGCCAATAAAATGGTAGTCGTTAAGCCAAGTTGAAGGCCTATATGGGCGGCTTGAGCATTTTCAACAGAGGGTTGTCACAACCAGCGAGCGCCTGGGTCGACAACGCGAGCCTAGCCTCTCTGGTGTTGCAAACGCAAGAGGGTACGGTCCATTAGATGGGCCGTAAGAATATGGGAATAAAATATAGCTTTTTTTTTTTACGTGAGGGAAAATCCTCAGAGAATGTTATGACTCTTACCGACTAAAAAACCTCACGTTACGCCTAACAGCCTGTGGTTGGGAGTCCCGGGTAAGCCCTCGGAAGGATGTCCCAGGACTCACAACAGACCTACGGCCGCTCCTGCGGCCTCGCCCAGGGGGTGGTTCGGGTGCTATCCCGCGTCTATGGGGGGCTTCGGGTGTGATCCCGCTTCTAAGGGGGGGCGTGCGTGAATTGCTCACGTCACGTTGCCGTCATGGGCCTGCTTCTGTAAGGACGATGAGCCGCCCTCTCACCGTCCTCAGGCCCCCGGTCATGGAGGCCGATAGTCCTCGGCGAATAAAATAAAGCTTTATGTTACTCAGTTACAACGTAGTTTTTCAATGGTGAAAGATTTTTTTTTCAGTTGTTTCTGAGTTTATTCATTACAAACTTCACTTTAACACACACACACAAAATACAATTTTTTCCTGTTTATAATTTAGTGTAGATAACAGACAAAAACATTTTTAATATCGATCCTATTGAATTTTTGAATAACATAATTTTATTGACATGCTTTTATTAGGTCAACCTGTATGTAACAACCTTTTAAAACTAATTATGTATTGGAATCTAAGGTAACTAATTTCACCATCTTCCAAGGATCATAGCGTCATAAAAATTGGCAGCTGTGTGTAGTTCTGATGACAATACAATAATATGGTACTGTCGAACTGATCTGATGATGGAGCCGGAAGATATGAACTGCGACTTCATGATGGAACATCGTATCATAGCTGTGTTTGGATTTGTAAGAAGTTTTCATTAAATAAATAAATATTCACGGACATTTCACACAAAGCTATCTGATCCCAAAGTAAGCTAGGAATAACCTGCTTGTGTAATGGGTATCAGACCACGGATATTAATACTTTATATACTTTTATCTACTCTGATACTATAATACAAAGATTATAAAATTGAAATCAATACTCTTATGACAAACATTACGCACAGGCCAAAAAAAAAGTTTTATTACGATACAGGTCTTGTATGGACACCTGTATCATAATAAAACTTTTTAATCATTACGATACACCATAAACAATCTCCAGCTGAAAAAGAAGTTTGAACCTCTACTTTAAAAAAAAAATTGTGTCTCCAGAGTAGCGAAAAATCCTAAATCTATGGTCTCCGCAGCCTAAAAAAAAAAAAGAAACACGCATGCGCAATCGATGTTTGCGCCTTGGCGCCAACATTTTACATTTAAATTAAACAAAGTTTGGTTTTGTTTGTAAAATACATTAGTTTTTGTGGTAAAACATGTCTTAAAGCGAGGATGGTGGTAATTGTACACCACCAGACATTCTGGAAACTGCGTCAAACATGACCATGAACCTGTTACCGGCGAAATCAAGGAGCAACTATATATCACAACAAAATGAAATCAGGTATTATAGTTAGTATGAGAGTAGATAAAGTAGTGTATGACACTGTACATAACTTGGTCTTATAACACTCGTGTGATACTATAAAAAAACTCGCCTACGGCTCGTTTTTTTAAAACACACTCGTGTTATAAGAGCCCTTATTATGCAACTGTGTCATAAACTACTATTAAATACATACTTATCATACATAGAAACACCCAGACTCTTGAGACAAACATTTATGGGTCATACAAATTTTTGTCTCCGGTGGGAATCGAACCCACGACCTCATGATCCGCAGTCACACATTTCGACCTCTAGACGAACGAGGCAGTCAAATACGGATTACATTAGGTTTCAAGGCTATGTATTTATAAAAACGTTTTTTTCTAGTGTTTTTAAACTATTAATATATGGACCAATAAGAATACTCACCAAGTCCAGGTTCCATGACATCGCCGCTCACAACAAACACTTTAGATTCAAATAAACCTGGTTTTTCTGTACGCAGTCGATTAAAAGCCTGCCGACAAATTTTCAAAATTAATAAATTTGTCAAAAATGCCCTATTTTTGACTCTACATCATCTCGCCCAAATTAAGGCAGTTTTTAAGCTTGTGCTATCCGATCTGGACAACTGATAAACATTCTACTTAGGTAGACCTTGTGAAACTTCTTATTTTTTATATTTAGATCGCCAAATTGACGTCGCCACCAGCCTGATGGAAAGCCGTGGCGCATCTAGCGATTGGGGGCCACTTCTGTCAGTGGTCCTCAAGTTGGCCTCTTGTGTGATATGCCTCTTCACGCTCCTCTTGAAGAACCCGGGATTGTAAGATGTTGTTGTTGTTGAATTGTTGGTTTTATGCCCGCGCGGCTTCCTCATCTTATAATTCCACAATGTAAATTCATATATACCTAGGAGCAACACACTTTCTTAGAGTAGGTAGCCCGTGCGTAGGATATAAATTTCAACCCCTCTCTATAAAATAGAGTGCAGAGAGGCGAGACTTTGTCTGTAGTCTGTGACTCTGTTGCATTAAATTACGTCACTAGGTCACGTGGATCATCTGTTCAAAGTTTGAAATAAAACAAAAATGACGACGTCACTCGGATTTAACTTTCACAATGAACGTGTTAGAGAGGGGCAGTCTGGTGAGAACGATCTCACTGTTTTGTTGTTTATAGTAAATCAATGCTCGGGTAGGTTTTGTTTATTTGAACTCTAGGATATCAGGAACTACTGTTTGTTTTTCAAAAATATTCTGCACTAACTGTTCCTCGCGGCTTCGTTCACGTAGAAGTCCTATCGGGTAAAATCATTACCCCCTTATTGCGTAGTCGGTTAAAAGTATGTCTCTCTCAGGGATTCAAACTAATAGTCCGGTCAAATTAGACCAAAAATAAGAGAAAGCGCTACATAAATTCCCAACAAGCTGAAAATTGGTAAGATTGTTTAAAATATAATTAAGAATAAAATTTGAAAGTTCCCCATCATTCCAGTGTAAGGAAAAAAATTTATTCAAGGTCAAAGGTCAAAAAAATGAGTTTATTGCAATTTTCAGCAAAACGGTAAGTTTATCATAAAAGTATCTCAGACAAAAATTGTAGATTATAAAATTATCTATAAAAAAGTGTCAATAGTTTTTTCGTACAAGCCACCGTTTCTGAGATATACCGATTCAAAAAGTAATAAAAGTTATTATCGTCATAATATGCATGAGTACGCCACGTATATAGGTATATATCTCTAGAGTTGTCATGTATTAATATTATATATACCGCATATTCCGATCTTATCCCATTTCTTCAAACAGCTGATTATACTTCGACGTGTCTTCGCCGAGGACTATCGGCCACCATGACCGGGGGCCTGAGGACGGTGTGAGGGCGGCTCACCGTCCTTACAGAAGCAGGCCCATGACGGCGGGTCCTTATAGAAGCGGGATCACACCCGAAACCCCCCTAAAGACGCGGGATAGCACCCGAACCACCCCCCGGGCCAGGCCGCAGTGGCGGCCGTAGGTCTGTTGTGAGTCCCGGGACATCCTTCTGAGGGCTTACCCGGGACTCCCAAACACAGGCTGTTAGTCGTTAAGGTTTTTTAGTCGGTAAGAGTCCGGCATAACATCCTCTGAGGATTTTCCCTACAGTAAAAAAAAAAAAAAAGCTGATAATTACTTACACTGACTTACAAATAACCCCCCCCCCCCCCCCACAAACCTAAAATATTAATCAGTTTAGCCGGATTTAGATAAGATTAGGTTTTGTTTGTTTACGTAATTACATATTTTTAACACCGTAATTTAATCATGTTTTGAAGAAAAGAGTTATTGAACTTTGACTCATCAACGCTTGCCGCCTGAGGTGAGAGGTTGCCGTTCCGACTTAATCAATGTTTCATTTTCAAAAGTGATACAACTATTTCAAAACCTAGCTTGTCTTCCTCCAACTTTAGTTGCTGCTCATCAACATATTTTTCGGGTTTATTACCAAGTTCAAGTATGGCTTGGTTATCAGCTAGACCCTACAGAATGGGGTTGGAAGTTGGTCAACAATTTATTAGAGCCAGTTCAAACTTTACTCCAACCAGCGCCGGAAAAACTGCTGAACACATTTTTTTGTAACTGCAAAAAGGGATGCAGTGCTAAATGTAGTTGCAAAAAAGTTGGACTGTTTTGTTCTCCAGCATGCACAAATTGTCAAGGCCAGTCGTGCTCTAATGTTCAACCACAAACGGTAGAGAATTCGTTTGATTCCGACGAAGTGTCATGCGATACATCGATATTGACGCCTCCAAAGTGAAGATGAAGAAGAAGCAGAAGAAGAAGAACCCAAGCCATCTGAACAGTGACGCAAGGGCTCTCGCTTCCAGGTCCCATGGAGGGGTCCCCGGCTAGGAGACATGCCGCCTCACCGGAGATCGTGCGGTATCCTCGTATCACCCTGACGGCCATCGCTCTCTGCGGGCTCAGCAATCTAGCCACATTGCTCGCCGTCAGGGTCTCCGCCCATACGGGGGGCCCGTATAGGGCCATGCTTCGCACGATCCCCAAGTACAGTCTCCCGTAGGAAGCATTCCACGGTGGAGTGGAGTAGGCCTTATGGGGAAACCACATTTAAAAAAATGCGCTAAGTAGGTACGTGGCGTGAAAACGTGTACATATTATGACGATAACAACTTTTATAACTTTTTGAATCGGTATATCTCAGAAACGGTGGCTTATTGACACATTTTTATAGATAATTTTATAATCTACAATTTTTGTATGAAGTACTTTTATGATAAACTTACCGTTTTGCTGAAAATCGCAAAATACTTATTTTTTTGACCTTTGACCTTGAATACTTCTTTTTCTTTCACAAACTTTTACATTTATAATATTAGTTTGATTAGTAGTATAAAAAATATTCCTAATTAAAAAATATCCACGACTTTGAGGTGCCCCAACATAAAGGTCTAAGATCGACCTTCGCATTGGAAATCAATGTTTGTGACCCAATGACCGCTAAAATTCGACTGTAATTTGTTAACCTTTAACTGTGGACGTGCGGTCTCACAGGCCGCAAGCAGTTTGTGAATCACGTACCCCTCTCTTTCCGCGTACCCCACACGTCTGACCGTCTCAGTAGCTTCGGTTTAAGTGGCAAAACGACTGTAGAGGAAGAAGGTTGCGTCGCTGGGTGCATATTTCGTAAGTAATTACGCTTTAAGTTTTGGGAGCGGTCTGTGAGACCGCACGTCCACGATTGTGTGATAATTTGAGCCAATAGTGTTTTTTTTTGTGCTACATTTTTTAATATAAAATGTCGGATATCGATTGCCTTATTAAATCTACATCCAAACGAACTTTGTAATCATCAATTCCACCTAGTACGAGTAAAATATTGCGATTAGATGTACTATTTTTTGAAGACTAGCTCCGGCGATTGCTTTTAGGATCAGATCAGTGCGACAACAATGGGGATGTGGATGATTGTTTATTTTATGAAGATGACAACAAAGGAAAAAAGTAGTAATACTAGCAAAGTTGGCGGTGATTTAGACACGGAAGGTTCAGATTACGAAACATACCTATTTCACAGTTACGGTCCTAGAGGTATTACTATGGTAAAAATCGCTATAAGTGAACTGCAGAACTACCTCCCAGGCGAATACGCACTTCACAACATAATAATTGTTGAGCACATCTATTTAGCTTCTTACTCAGGATGAAAAGAAAAATCCTATCGGTTGATATTTGGAATAACTTTTCGATGAAAAAATGCAATGCTCCAAGACATTGTGCAAAAACTGGCAATAAATATGCACAAGTTGAGGGGTTGTCAAAATTCTTATGTTTTGTTGTAAGAAGTGATTTTAAAGTTTTTTACATTATTTTTTCTTTATATTTTTTTATAAAAGTAGTCAAACTGAATAAAAATGTAATTTTTCTTAGATAATCTTTTTATAAAGTGATCGCTTATAAAAAAGTCAGAAAAGTGCCTTCAATTGTTACGTGGTTATATTTTAGTTCAAAATAAATACAAACTGTTTTAAATAATAACTTTTATTTGCACTAAGTAACTCCTCAAAGTATTAAAAATAAGAAGTGGTACAATACCTTCTTAACTACATACAATACAGCCTTTAAAGGTAGCGGTCTATGAGACCGCACGTCCACATTTGTGTAGCAAAAATTTCACGTCCATAGTTAAAGGTTAAAGATTCATGAACTCTTTTCCATTTTAACCATATTTTGTACTAACTGACCCCGCAACTTCGTTTACGTCACATAAGGTGTGTGAAAGGAGAGGTAATTCTTCATCAGACTCATCAAGCAGCGTGTGAAACTGTCTGTTTGCTTAATCATAAAAGAGCTTTAATCTTCAAATAAAATTAGATTAGGTATAATTATTAAGCTCTTTTATGATAAAGCCAACACGCCAGTTTAGATTTACCCTCACATTCAAAGAAGCCCCTACAATTAAAATTTTCATAATATCGGATTCTTAAAAGTGTTATAACTTTTTTAATTACAAACCGATTGACATGAAATAAACGCTAAATGTTAAGTGGAGCAAACCTCAATACAATAAAAAACCACATTGCAATCGGTTCAGCGGTTACTGAGATAAGCGTGCACAAACGTACAGACAAACAGATATACAGACATACAGATATACAGACAACCAGACAAAAATTCTAAAAATCATTGTTTTGGGTTCTATTGCGTTCATAAAGCCCCCCTATAATATTTTTTCTTATTTATCTTCCATGTACAGACAGCGACCTGTTACGATTTTATTATATGTATTGATGATTGATGATTGATTGATTGATTTAGCCGAAACTTTTATTTTTCTATAATAAGCTTGCCATAAAGGACCTTCTAAACGGGCCATGTTTTGCTGCAATTTGTGGCTGCAACACTGTGGCCCGGCAACATTGCAAGCAATACCGGCCAGACTATGCAATATTGCAGTAGTGTCCCGGCCATATGGCCAAACATGTTTTGTGTTGCCACATAAGGCCGATATTGCCCCGATGGGTTGCCGAACGATCGCTAGGCGGTCGATTTTTCTGCAATATTGCTCGGCCAGTTCTATTGTTGTTTCAGTCGCTCTCTTTGTTATGTCACAGTCTATCCTTTTCTAAGCGACATGAAGTTTGCTGTGAGTGATGCCATGTTGCTATATTCTGTGTTTTGCGAACAGCTCCGTGTTTATTTCGAGGTTATGTTATTATGTTGATAAATTATTATATTTCAAAAATGCTAATAATATGGAATATTATATAACTTTATTTGTACACCAAGTCATAGTTTACAGAAAATAGCTCAAATTATCAATAGTTTCACGCCTATATAGTGTGATTTCATCAGCCATTGTTGCCGGTTTGTGTAGCCCGTTTAGGAATCTGCATCAAGAGCCATACTATTGCAGACATATTGCAACACATTGCCCAGCCATTGATTGTTCGGCCATTAGTTGCAATAAAATATTTTTGAGATTGCCGAGAAATTAGTTGCCAAAGGTGTAGCCACAAATTGCAGCAAAACATGGCCCGTTTAGAAGGTCTTTAAGACACCGCCCGCGTTCGCCTGATGGTAAGCCATGGAAACATCTAGCGATTGGGGACAGCTCTCACGGTTCGCAAGACTAGGTACTGAATAAAAACACCATATTAGAACAACAGTTTTCCTTTGTGACCTGGTTCGCTTTTTTTTAACGTTAGGAGTCCCGGGTAGGTCCTCGAAAGGTTACACCAGGATCCTTCCAAAAGGACCTGATTTGCTAACCGCTGATAAGGATGTTATTGAATTTTTGCTCCTAAGGGGGTCGTAAAATGACATATCCATAGACGCGGGACCCGAAACACCCCCTAGGCGAACCCGCATTGGCGGCCGTGGGTCTGTTGGGAGTCCTGGGACATCCTTCCGAGGGCTTACCCGGGGTTCCCAACCATAGGCTGTTGAGCGTTACGTGAGGTTTTTTAGTCGTTAGGAGTAGGAGTCCGGCATAGCATCCATGAGAATTTTCCCTCACGTTTAAAAAGAAAAAGCATCCATGAGAAGAACCCGTAAAAAGGGGACAAAATAAGTTTTCGAAAAATCAATCAATTTCGATACCTATTGTCTTCAAATACGGCATAATAGGCTCAAAAAAAATAAATAAGCACAGGTTTCAGGATTTTCCAAAATTACCTCAAAGGGTAGATAGCGGATGAAAAGTTTGTAAAATGTTCAAACTGATCAAATGGAAGAGGGTAGACGTCTGGAGTGAAGTCGGGTGGAAAAAAAAAAAAAAAATAGAACCGACTTTATACAAATCTTTAAAAATAAAATTTACTTAGCGCAAAGTAACCAGATTTTATTCAATATCATATTGAAGTCGGCGCCAAGTAAACCCATAGGTTTAGGTAGGTATTATTAATGGCACCAACTTCAATATCATATTGAATAAAATCTGATAAATCAAAATACAAATTACTTTGTGCTAAGTAAATTTTATTTTTAAGGATTTGTATGAAGTTCTCAGTTTTTGGGTGGACCGAAAAGTACATCTATCTGGGTGTAAAGTTCTCATCAACACAAAACTATCAAGCCGAAACACAAGGTAACTGCTGTAAATTGTTAAGGAATTCCCTCGACCTTCATTAAATTGTAGTACCTACATTAAAGCACTTAATCAAAAAGTTAACAAACGCACTAGTTGTCCCTACAATTTTCGTTTGTTGCCCTCGATTTCTCCTGGATCCCAGCATCAGATCCTGATACCCTGAATTGGGACTGGGACCACCACAGAAGTAGCTTCTTTCAAACAAAAAAAAATATAATCCATCCATAATTGGCGCCGCTATCGCGTTACATACATACAAAAACGTATACGAATTGACAACGTCCTCCTTTTTTGAAGTCGGTTAAAAATAGGACATCTCAGGAAAAATGTGAAATAAATTTTATTTAACAAATGGTACCTAATCATAATGGGTGATAAAAAAACGATCGATCTTCAGCAGGACTCGAACCTGCCTATTCTGGCAAATCGGACCAGATGCTCAACTATTCGGCCCCACTTCTTTTAAATATATTGGGTGTAACAAAATTGACTCTCCTTTCGTCACGTGACGTGGCATCAGTCAAGAAACATTACAAAAATATAAAAAAAAATCACATGAATACTTTAACCGTAAATCCGTTTTAAAGGTCCTATAAATTTTCATTCCTTAATATCGCTACTGAGCGGCAGTAGAAAGCGACAACGACAGCCAGACGGGTGCTCCGTGTTTGTTTTGCTACGGCGACTATGTTACCTCGAATTGCCGCGGTAAAAAACGAATTCTTAATGCGTGACAAAAAAATTTAAAAATATAAATAAATTAACCCCCCTTTTTTATAAAATATTTGTATTGATGCCAAGTCATCTCACGAAATTTAGAGAGTCAGTTTTGTTACACCCAATATAAAATGATGCCGCCGTGTGTCGGATGGATAACAACGACATCTAGCGATTGGGAGCCACTGTCACAGTCTGTAAAACTCTAGACAGTAGTCCTCTAGTTGGCAGCCCGGTGATGTGCCTCTTCACGCTCCTCTTGAAGAACCCTGGATTGTAAGAGGAGGGAAACACGTGTGCTGGCAGGTCGTTCCAGGTTTTTATGGTTCAACAGAAAAACGATCTATTGAATCGTTCAGTCCTAGTAAAAATTCTCTCCACTACTCGTAACCGATGAAATCTCACGTCTGGTCCGGTTTGTCAGAAGACGAAGACGCAAATTCGAGTCCTGCTTGATTCAGATAACCTTTAGGGTTCCGTACCTAAAGGGACGGTATTCATACAGACTTCATCGTCCGTCTGTCTGTCCGTCACGAGGTTGTATTTCAGGAACCTTCATGGCTAGAGTCAAAATTATTATAGATTCTGTTGTTGCCGCTATAATAACAAAACCTACTAAAATCAGAAAAATATTAAAGGTGGCTCCCGTAAAAAAAAAGTCATTTGTTACTTAACTTTCCGTGCTCGATGCTGACGCGCACATGGCCGGGTTTTCAAGCTAAATTTAATGAAAAGATCCCTTACCATTGAAGCATATAACTTCGCTAATCTGTCTTCTGGCTTTACATTCTTCTTACTTCTCATGAGGAGGTAGATTTTATCCAGTCCACCACAGGAGTATAAGAGTTTTTCTATCAAAACCTTGCCGATAAATCCTGAAACAATAAAAGAATATCACCATCTCGTTGACTGGCTCGTTGGTCTTCTCATTTTTTCGTGTGGGAAATCCGTCATTGATGCTGTGCTGGACTCATACCGACTAACTAACCACAAGCTTCCTACCTAATGCCATCGATTTTGAGCCCCGGGCAAGTCCTCGGAAGGATATCCCTAGGATTCCCAACAAACCTGGTTAACCACTGCAGCCTTTGGGGTGTTGTTCGAGTGTTATTCCGGTACTTGGAGCGTGTGGCATGCGTGAAACTATCACGTTATGCTGTCATCTTGGACCTGCTTCTGCAAGGATGGTGAGCAACCCCTCACCATCCTTGCGTCGTTGGTCTAGAGTTCGTAAAGTGGGACTACGATTAAAGGGAAGAAAGGGTATGCTGGTTTATGTTTCTTCCCAAATCACACGATAGCAAGTCACAATTCGTTTTTCTTCTCTTTAAATTTATACCACCAGTTGCACAGGCTTCAGTATTTTTCTACAAAGACAGTGACTATAGTTATAACATTATAATTATGGACTTACCAGTGCCCCCAGTGATGAATATTGACTTTCCTTCGTAAAACTCGGGGATAGTTGGTAAGGCCGAAATATCCTGCTCTTCAAGAAAACCCATGACAGTTGTTGATAGTTATTCTGAAATAAAGGTATATCATTTTAAACATGAATGGCTAAGAGAAATTGAACCAATTCAAAATCACACAGACAAAGCGCTTGTAGCTCCGCGAACTCAGTGTTCTGTAAACGATCACTGCAGTAAGCAACTTTCACTATGGCCAGCCCTTGGATGGGTGACCATCCATGTGACCACCATGTGACATTTATTTGTGCATCATAGAAACACACATACATATTACATATTTAACATAGTGCTTCAAAAGGCACATTAAGCCATTGGTCCCGGTTGCCAGTAACATGGCAGTCGTTCAGCCAAGTTGAAGGCCTTTTTAGGCGGCTTGAAATATTTCAAAAGCAGGCAGTCACAACCTGCGCCTGTCCATCTTATCACGGCAATACGGGTCACCACCTATTACTTGGGACAAATTCTAAAAAGGTGAAAATGTGGGCATACAATATGCCTCTGCCTACCCCTTCGGGGATAAAGGCGTGAACAAATATATGTATGCAAAATCACATAGACACCTTTATTTTCTCAATCAGATCTTTGTGATGATTTCCTTTTCCAGATTATTTTTGGCGAGCCTTCATATAGGGTTATCTTGTACAACTTCAACCCTCAATGTTTGATGTAGATTTGTCAGAGCGTGACGCAGGTGCTTCGATTAGGCTGCGCAGTGCCCTTTTTATTCTTTATTTTTACGTGAGGAAAATCCTACAGGGATGCTATGCCGGACTCCTACCGACTAAAAACCACACGTATCCTACCTAAAAGCCTACGGTTGGAAGCCCCGGGTAAGCCCTCGGAATGACACCCCAGGACTCCCAACAGACCTACGGCTACCACTGCGGCCTCACCTAGAAGTGGTTCGAGTGCTATCCCGCGTCTTTGGGGGGTAGTTCGGGTGTAATCCCGCTTCTTGGGGGCTGCGCAAGTGTGCATGAATCCCTCACGTCACTCTGTCGTCTAGGGCCTACTTCTGTAAGAACGGTGAGTAGCCTCCTCACCGTCTTAGGCTCTCGAGCGCAGTACCCTACCCAATTGTTTCAGCGTTTCAGCTATTATGATGATGTCGTCAGAAGACCTCTAATACCGCTCGTGTATTATACTGCAACTGTCCTCTCAGTTCCTTAATTCAACCAAATCAGCCTATAGTACTCCACTGCTGGACGTGGGCCCCTCCCAATTTAATCCAACCTTGGTCCTTCACCTTCCTCATCCAGTCCCAGTCTGTGACCTTTTCAAGGTCGTCGACCTACTTTGTTTTCTGCTTTAAAGGAGGCTATTTGACCCTACTGGTTCCACTTATTAAGTCATTTACAACAAGATTCCATAGCAGCGGTGAGACGACGCCCCCTTGTGGACATTTTTTGGCCACCGCTGCGCACTGATTTCCACTTGTCAGTAGTTTTATAATGCGTTTACTCAGCATGTTTTCTATCCATTCACTGACTACCGTATTCACTCCGTGTCTTGTCAGTGCAGTGGTTATGCTTCTGAAGCTAGTTCTGTCGAAAGCCCCCTCTATGTCTTGGGAAAATCCTCGTAGGATGCTATGCCGGACTCTTACCGACTAAAAAACCTCACGTAACGCCCAACAGCCTATGGTTGAGAGCCCCGGGTAAGCAGCCCCCTCTATGTCTATGAAAGTGCCGAGGCACATTGATTTGTTCTGGATGGCCTCTTCTATCTTGTGTACCACTGCATGCAGTGCTGAGTCCGTAGACTTGCCGGGGGCATATGCGTGTTGATTGGGATGCAGCGGTTTATTTCGAAGGGCCGTTCCCCGCAATGAGGCTTACTATACGGCAAGATAACTTAGCCCGCAGAAGGCGATGTGGCCGCACGATCTCTGTGAAGGAAGTATGTCTCCTAACCGGGCGTCATTATTTACATGGTGCAAGGAGGCGCTGGAGCCGGGCATAGGCCTGTGTCTCAAGAAACATAGTTTCGGTGATCTCAGCTCCACTAGGAAATTGTGGAGACCTGGAAGGTGCGACTTGAGTAACCAAGAGCCCTGGTTGCTCAAGTCTTCGATCGTCAATCGCCACAATCGGGGCGGTCAGACCGGTCCTGGAGAGTGGCTGGAGAGGAGCCACGGCGCTCTCTCCTGTCGGTTGTTACAGAGGCTTACCGAGCACGGGAGTTTCAGTAATTATCTGTGGCGAATACACCGGGAAACCAAGACTAAGTGCCAGCACTGCGAGGAGCGCAACGAGGACACAGCGCTCCACATGTTAGTGGAGTGCACAGCGGGGGCGCAAACAACGCCAGGTCCTCGTGGTAAGTCTGCACGTGGACATTCTCTCGCTGGTGACCATGATGCGAGCTATGATCTCCAGCAGCAGTAAGTGGGACTGCACTGCCTCTTTTTGTGAGCAGGTCATGCTCATGAAAGAGACGGCGCGTGGGGAGGAAGCGGGAGAGAACTTCCCAAGCTCTGCAGTCTGTGGAAGGGGCGCCGCAGACGTGTCTTCGCCCAAGACTATCCGCCTCCATGACCGCCGCTCACGTTTTATTAGTATTTAGGATTTTCCTCCTGTTAAAAGAAGCCTATTGTGATAGATCTGTTCGACCGTTACCTAGAGCGTATAAGAGTAACAAACTTCCATACTAAGAAACTTTTGCAATTATAATTTACTAGCTGACCCGCGCAACTTCGTTTGCGACACATGAGAGTGAGAAAGAGATAGGTATGGTATTAATATTTCAAGTAATATAACCTTTCAGTACATAGTAAAATTCATTAAAATTAAAAAAAGAACGCTGACACATTTATCATTTCTTTCTAAAAAGACGCAGGTGTACGAAGTTTCATACTTCTAATTTTGAAAGTGACGAATATTACATACAAACGCTTATCAATTATTTTACCCTCTTAGTAGTTAAATATTTGAAAAACGCTGATACACTTGTTCAATTATTTCTTAAAAGACACAGGTTTATAAAATTTAGTGCATCTAGCTCTGAAAATGACGGACTTTCATACAAACTACCATCCCTTATTTTACTCCTTTAATAGCAGAATTTCCAAAAATCCTTTCTTGGTGGATGCTTACATCGTTACATGCATCTACTGATTCTACTGTCAAAATTTCAAGTTTGTAGGTCCAGTGGTTTAGGCTCTGCGTTGATGATTCAGTCAGCCACTCAGTCGGGACATGTAATTTTCTATACTGGGTGTAACAAAATTGACTCTCCAAATTTCATGAGATGACTTGGCATCGAAAATCAAATACAAATATTTAATAAAAACAGGTGGTTAATTTTTTTATTATTTTTTATTTTTTTGTCGCACATTAATAATTTGTTTTTTACCGCGGGAATTCGAGGTAACATAGTCGCCGTGGCAAAACAAACACGGAGCACCTGTCTGGCTGTTGTTGTCGCTTTCTACTGCCGCTCAGTAGCGATAGAAAGGGTGATAATGAAAATTTGTAGGACCTTTAAAACTGATTAATGGTTAAAGTTTTCATGTGATTTTTTTTCTTTATTTTTGTAATGTTTCTTGACTGATGCCACGTCACGTGACGAAATTTAGAGAGTCAATTTTGTTACACCCAATATACAATAAATATATCGGTATATCTTACCGAATATCTGACAAGTTTCTAACACGTTTTAAAACAAACTGAACGAATTCATACTTAATTTAAAAAGTTAAAATACGCATGTTTGTTCAAGATGTGAAAGGACTTATAAACATGTAATTTCAAGGGGAAAACGACACAATTTTCAGTATAATACGGTCGAATTTTGGTAAACGACTTTCAAACAGTGATAATGCGTTATAATTATATTAATTAAAATATGTAGGTACTATCAATAGGGCCGTAACTTCATTTAAATGCATGTTATTAACATCCAGAGGTCGCCGTACAGGGGTAATCAACCTGTCGATCGCTACCCTTACTTACCATACTCGTAAATGCGCAAGTTTCTGAGTAAAAACATCGCGACACTACCACGATGTCGAATGTCGCGATGTTTTTCACTCTTTCTCGCTCTAACGCCTGAAGGGATCTAACTGAACTTTAAAATAAAATAAATAAATAAATATTCACGGACATCTCACACAACGCTATCTCATCCCAAAGTAAGCTAGGAATAACCTGCTTGTGTTATGGGTATCAGACCACGGATATTAATACTTATATACTTTTAAATACATACATATTATACATAGACTCTTGAGACAAACATTTATGGGTCTTTTTTTTTATGCCACTAAGGTGGCAGACAAGAATACGGCCCACCAGATGTACCGGTGGTCACCGCAGCCTATGGACGTTTGCAACACCAGAGGCGCCACACTCGCGCTGCCGACCCTGTAAAAACCTTCTAAGACCCCTCTTGAAGAACCCCATACTGTAGGCGTTTGGGAAAACCGAGGCAGGGAGATCATTCCACAACCTAAGCGTGCGCGGTAGAAAGCCCCTATCGGATCTAATCGTGCTCGAGCGCTCCGGATGCAACATGTGAGGATGAACACCCTGTCTGTGGCGAGCCGTGCGATGATAGAATGTAGCCGTAGGTATCATGTCAAACAATTCCTCAGAGCACAAACCGTTATACAGCCGGTTGAATACACACAGAGAAGCAAAGTCTCTCCTGTCACTAAGAGGTTCCACATAACCTGCAAGTATGGGATCGCCGACAACTCTCATAGCACGCCTTTGTACCGAGTCAAAAGGACGAAGCTGGTATTCAGGTGCCCCCGCCCAGAGGTGACAGCAGTACTCCATGTGCGGCCGCACTTGCGACTTATAGAGAAGCAGTGTTTGAGCCGCAGTAAAGTACCGCCGCGCCGCGCCCTACTGAGCACTCCAAGCTTCTTGGACGCCAGCTTGGCCTTGTCCTCCAAATGACTTCGGAACTGAACGACATTGGAGATCTCAACACCAAGGATCCCTACACTTTCGGAGATGGTGAGTGACGTGCCCTGAAATTGTGGCGCCACAGTAAATGGGGTTTTCTTTGCGGTGAATACACATACCTGAGTCTTGGTGGGGTTGAATTGGACAAGATTTTGTCTTCTCCAATCGGAAACTCTAGAGAGAGTAGCCTCGATTTCGGACACAAGTTTTTCACGACTTTCCTCCACTACAGCCCGAGAGATACCGGGACGGCCCGTGTAACATGTGTCACCCGTACTGTCGTCTGCATAACAATGAATGCCGTCAATGGACAACATGTCATTGATATGCAGCAGAAACAAAGTGGGGGACAACACTGAGCCTTGTGGTACTCCAGCGTTTATGGCCATGCATTCAGAACAGCTGCCGTCAACGACGGCCCTGATGCTTCTACCGGCCAAAAGCTGGACACCCATCCGCATAAATTCTCGGGCAATCCATAGGAGGGCAATTTCGTTAAAAGACCACGGTGCCAGACCCGGTCAAAAGCTTTAGAGATGTGAAGGCTCACTGCTAGAGCCTCGCCTTTACTCTCAATAGCCGCCGCCCATCGGTGTGTGAGGCACACGAGAAGATCGCCTGTCGAGCGACCGTGACGGAAACCATACTGTCGATCACTGAGCAGGTCGTGTTCCTCAAGGTACCTCAGGAGCTGTGCATTAATCACACGCTCCATCACCTTTGATAATATGGAGGTGACAGCTATAGGCCTGTAATTGGCCGGGTCAGTCCTGTCACCCTTCTTGGGCACAGGATGCACGTAAGCGGTCTTCCACGACGCTGGGACTTTTTTCATGGAGTAGGAAAGCGTGAAAAGACGTGTAAGTACCGGACACAACTCCGCACCACACCGCTTAAGCACCACCGCGGGAATGCCGTCCGGCCCACTCGACTTATGCACGTCAAGGGTATGAAGCTCCCGCCTGACATCCCGCTGCCTGAATGTTCCGGTGAAAGCTCCGGTGGGAATCGAACCCACGATCTTCAGCGCCGCATGCGGTATCACTACCGACTGCGCCGCAGAGGCAGTCAACTTTGGGACTGGTATAGATTGTAGCCTTTTTATTCCCGCAATAAGTTCCCATTGGATGCGGAAATGGGAACAAGGAAAAAAATTCTGAGCATTATTTAGTCCTACTAGTATACTGTGAAAGTTGATAAGAGATATTCTTTACTTAATCACTCTATAACGGTTGAAGGAATCGGGTTGTAATTTGGCATAGGGATGTATAGATTATAGTCTGGAATAACACATGGGCTACGTTTTATTCTGGTAAAATGTTCCTAGACAAAAACCTACGTGGACTGAGCCGCCAGCTTCATCTAGTAGGTACATGTTGGCAAGAGTTATATGTGACACTTTTGAAGTTTAGAGGCTTGGTTATTATTTTTCTTCTTATTTTTGGACTGTTTAAGAATCCACCATAAATTACACATACTTACACTCAAAAATACACTAGTTTTGAAAAATCGTAAAACGGAGTGCAACTGCTTGTCTGTAAGTTTTCCGCCAGAAATCCAGAGACTTGGGTGTATTGTAGCACAGTAAAGAGAATGCTCTTTAACCTGTGTTTGTAAGATGGAGAGAGGTAGGGGTGGCACAAAAGCTGTCTTAATACCTATAAGTATTAAAAAATTTTAGTCATTCTCACACAAGACTATCCTATCCTAAAATTTTACTTCTATGTCAGTGCGAAAATTTTTGAGTATGTATTTCATGTGCAACATGTTTTTTGTCGATAACCTATTTTTGTTTCAAAATTCCAAACAATAAAAATGTTAGTGATTTCGTCGGCAAAAAGCAAATGTTTGATTTTAATGAAGTTGCCCACCCCTGCAATTATGTAATCCATATTTTTTTTTTTAATTAGGAGGTCAACTGTCGTGAAATATATAACACAATATTCAAATCAATTAAATAAAAAACTCCTATTTCGCATAATATCCTACCTACTTAAGCATTTGCAAAACGTCAAGAATACAAAACAAAGGTAGCCACTTCAGAACGGGCCTGGTAAAGAACAGCACGCGGTTTCACCCGCATAGCTCGCGTTCCCGCTGGAATATGGGAATAAATTATAGCCTATTCTACCGGAGCACAGATTAATAAATAGTCACTACCACAGAGTATCTATTCATGTACATTAAAAAAATACTCACTGGGTGTTCAACATAAGATACCGAAGCCGAAAATATAGTTAAAAAAATTTTTGTCTGTTTGTCTGTTTGTCGGTTTGTCTGTTTGTCGGTTTGTCTGTTTGCTTTGCTTTGTCCGGAAGGATCTCGATTCAAATTTTGCACAAATATTAACTAGGGGTAGGGTCTTCAAATAGGCTATATATTACCACGTTACATATCCTAGGGGCTAAGCAGAGAGCTATCAAATTGGCATCATAACATAATTTTCACGCGTACGAAGTCGCGGGTTACAGCTAGTATTGAATATATGGTCACTACGACCGGGAATAGTGTAGCTTCCCAGCAGTGAAAGAATTTTCCAAATCGGTCCAGTAGTTTCGGAGCCTATTCGTGCAAACCACAGATATCTGATTTCTGTGGTGCAAACAAACAAACAATCAATCATTTCTCTTTAAAATATTATATTACTAGCTGTTCCCCGCGGCTCCGACCGCGTAGAAGTCGTTATCGCGTAAAATCATAACCCCCTTTTGCGCAGTCGCTTAAAAAGTAGCTTATGTCCTTCCCAGAGCCTCGAATTATCTCTATACCAAATTTCATCTCTCCAGCCATATAGGCGTGAAAGCGTGAAAACAGACAGACAGACAGACAGACAGATAGAAAGACAGACAGAGTTACTTTCGCATTTATAATATTAGTTCTCTAGGGATAGATAAGATAAAACATATTAACAAATTATAACAATATTGTCTTCGAGAATTTGTAGATTATTTCCAGACTTCACTTCACGACTTCGTGTGCCGAGGTAATTTTAACAAATCGCTCCCTTAATAAAGTAAAGGCCTATCTCAAAAATACTAACTTTTGGGAAAACGTGTTTTAAGCGTCAGAGAACCCGATAGTTCTACTCTATTATCCATAACATCATAATTTAAAATGCTATGGCTTTCATTATTGTTTTACGTAGACTACATTAAATGTACTACAGTATTCTTAATTAAAATATAGGAAAAAAAAAATATTTAAGTACAAATAAATTCTTTATTTAAAACTCTTCCGACTTAGGCCTGTTTAACATTAATTTTATTTTAGATTTATAGGCAATGTTTGGAATGTGCCTTTCTAAAGCTTAAAAATAATCAACATTATAGCTTAAAAATAATCGACTATCACAAAATAATGCTTTATCACGCAATATAACCTATTACATATAGGTAAAAGAGCCTTATTGGAAAATGAAAATACCACAAAAAATTGTTTTCATGAAAAACTATAATAATACAAAAGTTACCAAATGGCACATAATATTTATTAAATATAGTGGAAAATTCCAAAAAAATAAAAAACCTAACTTAACATTACTCCACAAAGTATGAAAATTGCAGATATTATTAGGTAAATTAGGAACTTCTAAAAATTCGCAAATTAAACTTTATATTTATTTATTTACTTATTTATTTTACACTTTATTGTACGCCAAGTCAATACAATTATGGTACATAAATACAGTGTAAGAAGATGTACAATGCAACAAAAACAAAATTGCACGTAATAATAAATCAAGTAGGAACTTTGCAAAAATTACAGACACACTTTCCTTTTTCCTATTATTAATTTGACCATATAATTTTTAATTATAAACAAAACCTTTTTAATTATTTTTTCTTACGCCATGAGTATCAGCTAATTTCGTAAAATTAACAGTCTAAAAGATTTGAAATATTTCATCCTTTTGTGGTGGTCAAGTTTATCGCTGCATTTAAGTCTTTATTTTTGAGAGCATGGTGGTTTCATTTCTCTAGCAGGTACAAGTTTCTTAGTAAAATTAGAAATGAATTGTTCTCCTAAGTTTCGCTTATTTTTTGAGCTGGATTGAGCTCGGGCCGGACATCTATGCCAAGGATGTCCAGATTGTCCCCAAGTGACATCGTTGTATTCTGAAGAGAGGGTAAGGGCAGGGAAATAGATTTTTGCTGTAAACGCAAACGCCAGTGTTTTACGGGCATTGAACTCAACCAGGTTTTCGGATCCCCATTGGGAAATGCGGTCCAGGACCCCGTCAAGATCAGCCACAAGTTGCCGTCTCTTCTCCACAATGTCGAATCTCCCTGCCGATGGACGGGCCAAGTAACTTTCGTGCAGAGTGCTTTCGTTTGCATAGCAATGAATCCTCCCGCGGGATAGCATGTCATTGATTTGCAGAAGAAAGAGAGTTGGGAACAACACAGATCCCTGTGGTACCCTGGCATTAACCTGCATAAATCAGGAATCCTGGCCGTCACAGAGGACCCGTATTCATCGTCCATGCAGAAAACTGGTCATCCAGCTGCAAAATTGGGGGCCGGAAGCTTGGAAAGCAGCGACGCGTGCCATACTCTGTCGAAGGCTTTCGCGATATCGATCGAGGCTTATAGCCAACGACTCGCCGTGCCTCTCCATAGCCTCACCCCAAACATGCGTCACGTACGCCAGGAGGTCACCCTAGCTAGACCGCTTTGGCCTAAAGCCGTATTGTCGATCATTGAGTAGCGGGTGATCCTCGAGGCATGAGCTTTTTGTTGATGATAAGCTTTTCGTTTTCTCGTTAAAGTTCTAGTTAATGTAATGTAAATTAAAAGATTAAGTATTTGATGATGAGCTCAAAGAACGCTGTTAGGCTTCTGGTTCTGCCTTATAGGTTGTATCATTATCACTGCCTCAGTATCACTCTCTGCAGAATTAACTGGTGAAATGCGATAATCCAGGAGCGCGAATCGTTGTTATTGGCATAGCTGTGGGTTAAACATTTTGAAGTGTCAGTAACAAGGGAGACGTAGATTGTCCTCGAGGAGTACGTGGTTGCTCATCCGAGGGTATAACATTAATTTAAAAAATAGGATATGCTCGAGTTATTAGGAAAGATTCTCGCGAGGATTGGCGGCTACTAGAAGTTGTACTCGTCAAACTACCGCTGTCGGAGCTTGAAGATGAGCTGGAACTACTTAAAAATGATCTGCTTGAGCGCTTCGACGGTGTTCCAATAAAAGCAGTCAATGATCCAGACAACGCGACTAACAGTTGTGTGTTTTCTGAAACACGTCCAGTACTAACCTAAAACATAAATTATACGATTAGATGCTAAACATTACTTACACCTAATCTGAAATAAGATTCGGGTGAACTGACTGTATAAAAAGTATGTTAAAGTTAAGGATTTAGCTTGAAAGATTACAATACAAAAACTTACTTTCTGATCCTTAGTCGATTCATTTTGTTACTCACCTTGTGGTTCTGGCAGATTAAGTTATTTTAAAATGTTATGCGACCGCGACGTCATGTTTCTGTCAATAATAGAAATAACAACTGTATCTATTTTACAGCTACTTACCCTATATACAAACTTCACACCTACTTAACCAATAATTACTTTTTGTTAAGCTAACCATACCGGAGATTATGAAGGCAATTCAAAATTTGATTAAACATTTTGCATCGTGTGAAGAACTAACCATAAAAGTAAACACAATTCTTGAATCCAATTTTGTAAAAAAAAAAATGACTTTGAGATTAACATAGAAAAAACTAAATTTTGTTGTAAAATAAAGAGCTAATTTGATTTCAAATGACATATTCTAATAAATTTTGGTGATAAAGGAGCCTAACTCTAGTTCAACCTGTCTAGTACTAAAAAATAAAGCAATACTTGCCCGTTATTTAGTAATAAAAAGGCATAATTCCAATTCGAACAACACGACCGGCGGTTCGGTGTTATCAAGTAACGGCACCTTACTGGTTAGGCCTCTCTAGCGGAAAGGTGGGGGTGCGGAAGAGGGTAGTGTGAAAGGGGCATTATAGCTGTATTTCTTTTTTTTCTCTTTCTGTCAAGGTCAAGTGATAGAATAGTTGTTATTGAGCCCATATAACACAAAAACTCAAAACCTCTAAATTTCGAATTGTGCCCTTATAATATTAAGGGAGCGAAATATCCAAACGGGTTTTTAGTAAAAGGTCAAATCGTATTATCATTTCCGCAGAACCAATTTCGATAAAAAAATAATAAAATAATTAATTCGGTAAAAACGATAATTCGATAAAGCAATATAAGTTAAAAAAATACTTACAAAATCCTAATAGCACAATATTATGATCAAGTTACATAATTTTGCTCCAACCCCGAACAAACAAAGAGACACGAAATCATAGATTTGGAGTTACATACATACATACATACATATGTATGTATGTAACTCCAAATACATACATAAATATTTAGTTCAGAAAAAGGGAATATACAGATATCGATTTAAATACATGCCTTTTAAAATGGCATGTATTTAAATAGATATCTGTTTGTTCCCTTTTTCCGAACAAAATATTACAAAGTTAAACCAAAAATACTGACTTGCACACTAAATAAATCCAATTCAATATACTGTTTAATGGTATTTGCAGAACTATTTTACTGAACAGATCACTATTATCAAAATCGTATATCTAAAAATTCCTTAGCTCTAGCTCAACAAACTTATTAAAACTTTTTTTCAAGAAAACCATCGCCTAATTTACTTTTATGAACATCTTTTATTCTAATTTAAAACCCAATTTAATCAGTTATCTTTACAAAATTAAATTATATTAATCAAAAAAATTAAAAACTAACCTAACCTGGCCTATTCCGTTATGGGATGCGGGGTCCAACTAACATCTTAAGGACCCCAATGGGTCGGATCCTCCTCGTGGTGCATCCTGGGCAACGGAGTAGCGACCACTCCCCTTCCTCTGTGGGGGAGTTGTGCTACTCTGGCTAATTCCGGCCGAGGCGGGAGTAACCCACCTGTGGGTTGCTCGGTGGTGTGTGGTGCTGCCGGCCGTGCCGTTATTCACGGCCGGCAGCAGCAATGCTGGGTCACCGTCGCTTCAAAATTCTGTATTCCTGCTGAAAGTCGGCAACACCAAGATCACCCGCATCTGGAGCACTGCATGACTTGAACATACCCACCAATATTAAGGTCTGATTATTCATTATGGGGCCCTTTAATTTAAAATGGTCACGAAGTACTTTATAACAGCGTCGAGAGACTTTTAATAAAAATGTTGTGACGCATTTAGTTTCAGCGTGGTGACGCATTTTGTGACCGCGTGGACAGTGTACAACGTAATTGAAAAAGTGTCGTGGCGACTAACGTCATAGCCGCGGTATTTTCTTGTTACAGAGTCGTGGCGATTTTCATAACAACATCGCGACGCATTTGGGGTTAATTAAATAATTTTCAAAACAAAAGAACATTGGTAAAACAAATGAAGATCAACAAAACAAATGAAGATCGATCAAATAAATGAAGATCATCGGAACGAATGAAGATCAATGAAACAAATGAGGATCAGCGAAACAAATGAAGATCATCAGAACGAATGAAGATCAATGAAACAAATGAGGATCAGCGAAACAAACAAAGATCGACGAAACAAATGAAGATCGGCAAAACAAATGAAGATCGAAAAAAACATCATGATGATGTCTATAAACGCCAAAAAGCACATTTTTTAAGATGTGCCATTAAGATCGAGAATTAATTACACCTATTTTTTTGAATGGCAATCTCATCTAGATTACAAAATATGGCTGCGAGTAGTTTTTGATCGACTTGCTTATAGTCTTTTCCGCCGATCCTCATTTGTTTCACCGATCTTCATTTGTGTCGTTGATCTTCATTTGTTTGATCGATCTTTTTTTACTTTTACTTTTAGATGTTGTTCTTTATATACCACAACCTATAATGGATCTTTTTCCACTCGCATGTCCTAAAAGGTCCATTTTACATAAAAAATACTTTAAGGTATTAAAGTGAACATGATATGTCCACAAAGATCCATGATGGATCTTTTTAATGGATTTTAGTGAGCAAAGGGGTCTTAGGGGGGTTGTTGAAAGATAATAAGGGTAGTGGGCCATTCAGTAAATAATTTAACATTCCTAGAAGTGCATGAAAGGTAACAATAAAAGATTACAATGAATTTAAACTTATTTTACTTTGTTTTTATGAAAAGCTAAGCAGTTTCAACTCTTGAAGCAAGTCTGAAACCGTCTCGACGAGCCTGTATTTCATGTTGAACGTCATTCTTCTCGCGTCTACGGAACCATACCCCATGTTCAGCGTGAAGAGGTCCGGATAAAACTGAAAAAAGAATAATGTTTCAAGGACAATTTGAAAAGATAAGTAGTTTTGAATGACAGTATAAAAGACACGAAGAAAGAAATTTACCGCCTCTGCAAGAATGAAACCAAAGCTTTAGTAAAAGAGAAGAGTGAAAGAATAAATTTGATTGAGAAAGAGAAACTGACGAAGAACTTTGAGACAAATATCAAACTCTTTTGGAGGGAGGTCAAGAAGTCTCGGAGCTGTTCGTCAGTTTCCAGAATGGATAAGATAAAGAGCAAATCTGGGGACATTCTGCGGACCCATTCGAGGTGTTAGAGCGGTGGAATGAGTACTATGGAGAAATGTATGAATATCTCCCGGAAGCGGGCACTGCAAGGGAGTCTGTGACTGATCTTGCGGTGCAAGCATCAAGCGGAGATATTACTTTGGAAGAGATTGAATGGTCGATACGAAGCTTGAAAATTGGAAAGTCTGCGGAAATTGATAGGATATCTGCTGAATTGATCAAATAAGGTGGTCCTTACGTCCGGGACGCCTTCTGGTTTTTGAGCAATCTATGCTGGAAGACTGAAAGGGTCCCAATAGACTGGAGGCGTGCTATCATCGTGCCCTTGTATGAAGCCAAGGGCTTAAGTATGGAGTGCGCCAACATAGGGCCATCAGTTTGATCAGTATAGCAGCTAAAGTGTATGGCAAAATTATTGAAAGGAGAATGAGTGGAATCTGACGGATTACTGTGGGAGGCGCAGGGTGGTTTCTGAAATAGAATGGGATGTATGGACCCAGTTTTCTCGCTCCGCAACATTGTAGAGAAGCAGCTGGCTGTAGGCCGGAAGGGTTTTTTTTTTTAACGTGAGGGAAAATCCTCGTAGGATGCTATGCCGGACTCTTACCGACTAAAAAACCTCACGTAACGCCCAACAGCCTATGGTTGAGAGCCCCGGGTAAGCCCTCAGGAAGGATGTCCCGTGACTCCCAACAGAAGGCCGGAAGGGTTTCGGCGGTTTTGTGGACATGGAGAAAGCATTTGACAGAGTTGTACGGAAGGATCTCTGGGATATATTGCCAGGATACGGGATTGATAGTGCGCTGCTTCGTGCCATGCAGTGGGTCTGCTGCTTCGTATGTGGGCTGTACGGCATGTGTGCGGGTGGGCGGCAGCCTGTCTCCCTGGTTTGATGTCAACATTGGTGTCAGACAGGGCTGCGAGCTGTCGGCCCTGCTGTTTGTCCTGTACCTGGACGATTGTCTTAAGAGAGTAAGATCGATGAATGTTGGATTGCGAATGGGTGACTTACTTGTGAACTGTTTGCTGTATGCAGATGATGCCGTGAAGAAGCAAGTGAGGTGTGTATGGACCGTGCCGTGTGGCGCTCGGTTCTTTCTGGGGATTTGGCGTGAAGATAGTAGTAGTAGTAATATTGTGCTAGTGTCTCACCGGAAAGCCCGCCATAGGATCGTAGTTGATTTCCTGGGTCATTTCGTTGCATTTCAGTATCACAGCTCGTTCCGGGTTCACGAAAAGCAGTGATAATTTTGCCTGCAAATAAGCCATGATTGGTAATTTACTATATTATCTTCTAATCCTACTAATATTATAAAAGTGAAAGTTTGTTGTTTGGATGTTTGTTACTCAATCACGCTCTAACGGCTTGACGGATTTGGCTGAAATTTGGCACAGAGATAGCTTATAGTCTGGAATAACATAAAGGCTACTTTTCATCCCTGGAAAATGTTCCCACGGGAAGCGGCAATAAGTACCAAATTACACGCGGGCGAAGCCGCGAACATCATCTAGTAATATTATAAACTAGACGATGCTCGCGGCTTCGCGAGTTTTGAACATCCAGACATCTAAACATCCTAACGTCTTCACAAACTTTGTCATTTATAATATTAGTAGGATTTTTTATTTTTATTTTTTTTAACGTGAGGGAAAATCCTCATGGATAATAAGCTGAACTCCTACCGACAAAAAACCTCACGTATCGCCCAACAGATTATGGTTGGGAGCCCCAAGTAAGCCCTCGGAAGGACGGCCCAGGACTCCGAACAGACCCACGGCCGCTACTGCGGCCTCGTCCAGGGGGTGGTTCGGGTGCTATCCCGCGTCTTTGGGGGGTTTTGGGTGTGAAACTTCTCACGTCACTGCCGTCATGGGCCTGCTTAAGTAAGGACGGTGAGCAGCCCTCTCACTGTCCTCAGGCCCCCGGTTATGGAGGCCGATAGTCTTCGGCAAAGACACGTCGGCGGCGCCTAGGCCGCCGATTGCGGAACTCGGGAGAGTTCTCTCCCGTACCAGCCCCGCCGCCTCCTTCACGAGCATGACCTGCTCGCAGAAAGAGGCGGCGCAGTCCCACTTACTCCCGCTGGAGAGCATGGCTCGCACCATGGTCACGAGCGAGAGAGTGTCCACGTCCAGACCCACCACGAGGACATGGCGCTGTTGCGCCCACACCGTGCACTCTTCCAGCTGTGGAGCGCTATGTCATCGCTGCGGTCCTCGCAGTGCTGACACTCGGCCGTGGTTTCCCGGTGTCTTAACCACAGATACCTACCGAAGCTACCGTGCCCGGTAAGCACCTGTGACAATCAATAGGAAGAGCACCATGTCTCCTCTCCAGCCACTCGTCCATGACCGGTCTGACGGCCGCGATTGTGGCCAATCCCCCCTTTGGTTGCTCAAGTCGCACCTTCCATGTCTCCACGGTTTTCTGGTGGAGCAGGGACCACTGGGCCTTGATTTCTCGAAACGCAGGCCTTTGGCCTCGCTCCAGCGCCTCCTTGCGCCATCTAAACAGTGACGCAAGAGCTCTCGCTTCCAGGTCACGTGGAGGGGTCCCGGCTAGGAGACATGCCACCTCACCTGAGATTGTGCGGTATCTCCTTGTCACCCTGACGGCCAGGAGAGATAGGCCCCGACAATTCAACGGAGGTAGGGAGGAACTCCATGGTAAATAAGCGCCTCCCTAACGCAGCTCCAGGGCAAGGTATTGAAGGCGTTGGCGATGTCGAAAACACCGCCACCACCACCTCAACCTGTGAGGCGGAAGTAGGGAGGTTGGGAGTGGATGTGAGGATGGGAAGGGTGAGAGTGACGCCCTAGGCACTGAGTTCCCCCCAGCGATGCATCCCATTGCCGGGCGTCCGAGCGTGAGATTCGGGGTAATTTTTTATAGAGATTTTCTTCCTCGCAACTCCAAAGAGCCACCGTGCAAGTCGGTTGCCAGAAGGGGTTACGGCTCGGCTGAACGATGGTCCCCATGAGACCGTGTACTTCACCACTGATCGCTCAGTGGCGAAATACTCGTCGCCCGAGAGCTCTCCGCAAAGTACGCTTTGCATAACAGAGCGCATGCGGCGAACTCCAAACCGGCCATGAAGCAATCCTTGGTGGACTATTGGCCGTGGGTGACGACGTGCGCCTCACGCGAAGCCCACGTCGTCGTCCACGTTACCAGGATGCATGATGATGACCACGTGGAGGTTGTCCTACCCAGCACCCCATATTAGTAGGATACGTATTGCGAGCGGAATTCCGGTTATTGCGCTACGCGGAAACATGCCCCTAGGGCTTTATTATGAGTGGATGTGGCGGAACGGGTGATAGAGATGTTCCTCCAACAACGGCAGGATCCTCCGACCAGGCAAGGTGATCAACCTGGCGCGCCAGAGCCCAACGGTTGATGTTGGACTATAGTCTTCAGCGGACGCATTGTACATTGATCGCGATTCAGAATTGTTTGAATGTCTTGAATAATTTTTCTTCTTCTTGACAGGTGACGGTTGCCCCATAACAAGAATTAGGTACGTATCTAAAATAAATTTGGACTTTCACTTACCTCTCTTTTGGGATCAGTGACTTCACGGATCTGCATGATCATCGTACGGGAGTTGGCTTGAGCATTCCACCTATGAAAAATAACTGATTAACACTCGCTTTGGTTAAGTTCTTTTACGTTATTAAAGAAAGACTATACGTTCCACAAATAAGCCCAACGCAGTCCACTCCTGGACGTAGGCCTCTCCCAATTTACGAAACAACACACGGTTCATCGCCTTCCGCATCCAGTCCCAGCCTGCGACCTTTTTCAGATCATCGGTCCATCTGGCGACGAAAATCTACAACCAGTGCGTTCTACACGATAGGAATACATACTTCGGAATGAGGTTATCCGACAGAGAAATAAAGTAAACGAATAGTTCGCAGACTAAGCACTTGCAGGCCACATTAACAGAACAACCGACGCGACGGCTAATGGAGCAAACAAGTTCTGGCCTCTCTACTGCGACTTCGTAAACGCAGGGTAGGACGTCCACCCGCCAAATGGACAGACGATCTGGCAAAGGTCGCAGATTATAAGCTCTGCCTGCGTCGAATTTTCGTTTCCGTTCCCACTTCCCGTGGGAACTTATTCCACGTTTAAAAAGGTACCTTTCCAGAAAATATTCTACCCCTGTATAATAATTTTGCCCGATCCGTTCAGCCGTTAGAGCGGGAAAGAGTAACAAACCTCCACACTCACAAAGTTTCGCATTTATAGGTAATATTATTATTGTATTTTTCTTGGCCGTGAGACCAAATGTAAACAACATTTTATTACTTTTTTAAATTTTTATCACTTTTCACACTAAACGAAAATAATATAGACGGCATGTCGAAGATGCCTACTTACTCTTATTTTACTTTCACATTTTTATCTATTAAACACACAATACATTTTTCGCCCCACTCAGCTAAAAAAGTTCGACAACTAAGTACACTCTTTGTTTGTTTTGTGTCACGGCCAAATAAATCATCAATACATGTAATAAAATCATAACAGGTCGCTGTCTGTACATTGAAGATATATAAGAAAAATGTTTACAGGGGGGCTTCATAAACGCAATAGATCCCAAAACAATGGTTTTTAGAATTTTCGTCTGTTTATCTGTACGTTCGTGCACGCTAATCTCAGCAACCGCTCAACCGATTGCGATGCAGTTGTCTTTATCGCGTTGCGGTTTGCTCCACTTAACATTTAGTGTTTGTTTCATGTCAATCGGTTCATAAAGAAAAAAGTTATATCACTTTTAAGAATCATACATAGACATATGAATCTAAAAATGGGTAAATCTAAACTGGCGTGTTGGCTTAATCATAAAAGAGTTGTTTTAGAATACACTTAATCTTTAAGCTCTTTTATGATTAAGCAAACAGGGCAGTTTCACACGCTGCTTGATGAGCCTGATGAAGAAATACCTTTCCTTCCATACACCTTGTGTGACGTAAACGAAGTTGCGGGTCAGCTAGTACAGAATAAGTAGTAAGATTGCGTTATACCTGCTCCACTGAAAGTTATAAGCCCTGGATAGGAATCCCATAGCGTGGTAGTGGTGTCTCTCCATAACCCACTCTTTGGCTGAAGAGCCTTCCACGTAGTTGTGGGCGTCGAAGTCTGGGAAGAAATCGCACCCAGCGTCCCGCATCAACTGGGAATGTTAGTTTATCCATACTAGTAAAAGAGAAACTCTCCAGCTTTATCCATACTAATATTATAAAGCTGAAGCGTTTGATTGTTTGTTTGTTTGACCGCTAGTATCTCAGGAACTACTGGTTGGATTTCGAAAACTCTTTTACTGATTGATAGTCCATTTATTTAGGATAGCTATAGGGTATTTAACATCACGCTAAGATGAATAGAAGCGGAGCAGCAATAAATAATGTTTTGAAAACGGGGATTTTTTTTTCTTTTGGGAGCTTCAGTGGCGTAGGTCGCTGCGTAAATCTATACTAATATTATAAAGAAGTAAAGTTTGTGTGTTTGTTAAATTGTAAGGGGTAATCTCGGGATCTACTGAACCGATTTTAAAAATTCTTTCTTCAATAGAAAGCTACGTTATTGTGGAGTGTCATAGGCTATATATCATCACGCTACAACGAATAGGAGCGGAGCAGTAATAGTAAATGTATCAAAAACGGGGAAAAGTTATTCCTTTTGAGAGCTTGCGTAGTATTGAATATTAACGACGAGACGCTACGGGAGTAAACGCAACGCGACGGGAGTAAATGCGACGGGAACAGGTAATACTCTCTCTTAAGTGGCGCAAACGAAGTTGCGCGGGTCAGCTAGTAATAATAATATTATAAAGAAGTAAAGTTTGTGTGTTTGTTAAATTGTAAGGGGTAATCTCGGGATCTAATGAACCTATTTTAAAAATTCTAATACCAATAGAAAGCTACGTTATTGTGGAGTGTCATAGGCTATACAGCATCACGCTACAACGAGTAGGAGCGGAGCAGTAATAGTAAATGTTTCAAAAACGGGGGAAAAGTTATTCCTTTTGAGAGCTTCGTTGCGTGTGCTGCGTAAATATTTTTAGTTATAGTATTGAATATTAACGCGAAGACGCTACGGGAGTAAACGCAACGCGACGGGAGTAAATGCGACGGGAACAAGTAATACTCTCTCTTATGTGGCGCAAACGAAGTTGCGCGGGTCAGCTAGTGCTTAATATGCTTATAGTTACTTAAAAAATTGTGTATTACAAAATTGTTGCTCTCAAAAAGGTCTAATAAAAAAATCCGCTATGGCATATGTCTATCTTTTAAGGTGCGCTTACAATAAACTTCTTAATTACTTCAAAAATAATACGGAATCGACGCAACGGGTGTAAATGGTATTCAATTAAATATTAATACCACACAGCCCTCTCTTCTCTCTTTCCCTATTATGTGGCACAAAGGAAGTTACGCGGCTCAGCTCTAATGAATATAAGCGACGTGACAGGAGTAAACGCGACGGGAAACATACTACTTAAAATATTGATACCACAACTCTCTCTTTCTCTCTTATGTGATTCAAAAGAAGTTGCGCGGGTCAGCTAGTATTTATATTTAGCTCGCTAAATGGAAAGTCATAGTAACGACGTCTATCGATTGGGGGCCACTCTCACAGTCCGTAACACTTCTGACAGTGGTCCTCAAGTTGGCGGCCCTGTGATGTGCCTCTTCACGCTCCTAGGAGGAAGGAAACACGTGCGCACGTGTTGGCAGGGCGTTCCAAGTGATTACTCAAGACTATAATCGCAGATTGTGACTGTGTGTCCAGCTGTTGAAAATTTCCATACATACATACATACGCAAGGGGTAGGCAGAGGCATATTATATGCCCACATTTCACCTTTGTATAATTTGTCCCACGTAATAGGTGGTGAACCGTATTGCCGTGTTTAAATGGACAGGCGCAGGTTGTGACTGCCTGCTGTTGAAATAAAGCCTTCAACTTAGCTTAACGACTGCCATTTTACTGGCAACCGGAACCAACGGCTTAAAGTGCCTTCCGAAGCACGGAAACGCTCAAAAATAAATGTCACAAAGTGATCACATGGATGGTCACCCATCCATGGACCGGCCATAGTGAAAGTTGCTTACTGCAGTGATCGTTTACAGAACACTGAGTCCGCGGGGCCACGAGCGCTTCAAAATTTCCAAGCTGCCCATTATATTAAAAAAATCCAAAAAAATCAATTACAAAATACCTGAACCATCTTTTTAACCGTGTACCGCTTGTTGTAGTGTTCTCTTAGGGCAGAAGTTGGCGAGTTGGCAATAAACTTCAGCCTCACGAAGTTGCCCAGACACAACCACGTCACTGTCACACAGAGGCCCGTCACAGTCACCAATACGCCTTTGCTAGATAAAACCAGTGAATAATTTAAAAAAAAAACCGGCAAATTGTAAGTCGTATTAGCGCACAGGAGGTCCCGTACGACAATTAAAAAGTGTGTGCGTGTAACCTTTACGCGCGATTGAAGTAAAACTTCTTTGCCATTGACGGCATCAAATGTTATATTAATATCATTCATTCGAATTTTGAATAGCGGAAACCTCCTTCCGAGGGCTTCCCCGGGGCTCCCAACCACAGGCTGTTGGGCGTGACGTGAGGTTGTTTAGTCGGTAGGAGTCCGGCATAACATCCATGAGGATTTTCCCTCACGTTAAACAAAAAAAAAAAAAAAGCGGAAACTGCGTTTTCGCTATTCAAAATTCAAATAGTAAGCGTTACTTCCGTCGAAAATAGTCGCGCCAAAAGAAGTTTTACTTAAAAAAAATTACGTTTGTAGTGTAGGTCCCCTTTTTTCTGTTTTAAGTAGGCTTTTTATACTACTAAGGCGGAAGCAGTGGCGGATACAGAAAAATCTCAAGGGGGGGGCGCAAGAGATATTTTGAGTTTTAAGCTACCTTTACTATTAACGCCATAAAAAGTAATCAAGGCACATGTGAAGTTTATGAAATACAGTAAAATCTAGTAAAAATACAAGGTTCAAGGGACCTAACGAAAACCTCGTCCATGCGGGCATTCCATAGATTCACAGTGCGGGCGCCGTGCCGGGTCCATAGCGTGGTACAGAGGGAAATACTGTGAGGGTGTCTGGGACTTGCGACCCATTTGAGTAGGTTTAGGGTAGCCACCTTTAGATAGGTTAGGTAGGATAAACGTTCACAATGTGCCCTGCCTAACCAAAATTTATAAGATCCTAACAATGTCGCTTTGGTTATTCGTTTTAATGAGGAGTTTACTGAAGCTCTTGACAAACCTATGTCTTTAAATAAGTTATATAGAAATTTAGCTGGTATCCCCCTCTACGGCTTAGAGATTAACATAGCCATTCTTGATCAATTTAAAGTATTTGTTTTTACAGCGTGGTCCTTAGGTATGTTAGTCTCCCAGGGCACCGTGAGCTCCACGAGCACGGCTTTCTCGATGGCGAGGCACATACGCCCTCCGGTATTTTATAGTACCTATTTTTATACGTATTTAGAGTATGAGTGATATTCGGGATAAATGTAAACAAAACGAGATAGTCATGTTAGGTGATTTTATGGTTGGGTGGGAGTGAAGCGCGATGGATACGAAAGTGTACTAGGAAAGTTTGGTGATGAACGAGTGAATGAAAATGGACAAAGCTGCTAGAAGTATGTTTGGAGAGGAATCTTGTGGTAACTGGTATTAGTTACCACAAGATTCCTCTCCAAACATACTTCTAGCTTCATATATTTGACCACAAAGATATCCACTTGTATACGAGAGAACAAAAAAGTCAGAGAAGCATAATTGACTTTGTGATACTACTATCACAATGTCAATTATGCTTCTCTGATCTTTTTGTTCTATACCTTTCTCAGTTTTGCGTCTACACGCAAGGCTGAGAAAGAAAGTGCTAGACACCCAAGTATACCGCGGTGCCGGGTATTGTATAATTCACACAGATCACTTCTTGGTTATCAGAGAGGTCTGTTTCAGCGGTGGCGGCATCGTGTGCGTGAACCTGTCAGTGTACTAGAGCGCATAAAAGTAGAAAATTTGCAAGAGATAAGCGTAAAAGAATTTTTTTTTGAGTAAATTGAGCGGGAAGTTTCAATATTTTGATAAAGAATGTGAAATGGACGAATTATGGTAGTCGATTAAGGAAGGACTCGTTGAAATGGCAGTTGAAGTATGCGGAGTATGCAAGAGGAGCCAAGGAAGGCAGGTGAAGAGAAAGTGTGCAGAAGTTTTAAAGGTTTTGTCTGATAAGAAGAAAGCATGGTGAAACTGGCTGGCTGCAAAAGCTAATCAGAGAATGCAAAAGGCAACGGATGAGGATGTAAAAATGGCAAAGGATGGTAAAAGGTATAAGCATGTCGCAAAACAGGTGATAAAAAGAAAGAGTGAGGATGATAGGAACGTATTTCATAACCGGTTATCTTAACTTCCAAGCAAATATGAATTACTTTTGGAAGTCTATAAGATCAATGGGGCTCAAAAGACTATCACAACTCACATAAGAAATCGTGAGGGAAGTTTAGTGAAAGGAGATGAATGTGTGCTTAAACTATGGAAGGAATATTTTGAAAGTTTGTTTGAAAAAGAGGATTTACAAGGAGAGACTAATGTCTTGGAATGGAATGAAGTTGACGATGAAAGCGATTTAAGCATGAAAGAAAATGTGGAAGCGTTGAATGGTATGAAATTAGGAAAGGCTGCTGGAATTGATAGGATTTCTGTCGATATGCTGAAAGCGGGACGAGGCGTGGTAGCTTGCCAGCTGTACCGCCCTTTTTAACCTTTGCTGACGAAGTGACAGAGTACCAGAGAAATGGTGTAAATCTGTCATAATACCGCTGTGCAAAGGGAAAGGGTCATAGCAAGAGTGCAAGAACTACCGAGGCACATGCTTGCTCAGTGTTGTAGACAAACTAAATGCAAAAGTGCTGATAAAAAGAGTGATAATTAAAAAGGAAGTTAAAATGTGGGATGTGCAAGCAGGATTTCAGATCATTTTCTTACGTGCGTAGCTGAAAAGGATTTGGCAAAAAGTCAAAAAGTCTATTGCACCTTTGTAGACATGGAAAGGCCTATGATAGAGTGCTGAGGAATGAAATGTGGACAACACTGTCCAGGTACGGAGTAAACGGAACCTTGATACGAGCACTGAAATCTCTGTGTGAAGACTCCAGTGCTTGTGTCAGGATAAACGGAGCTTGCACAGACTTTTATCACATTGAAAAAGGTGTGAGACAAGGTTGTGTAGCGTCACCGTGTCTGTTTAACCTGTACATGGACAGCTGCTTTAAAGGACTGCAAGAGTGTGCGTATGGTTTAAAAATGAATGAGCTGACCATTAAATGCCTCCTATACGCGGACGATCAGGTGATATTAGCTTCATCGGCTGAGGAGTTGCAGTTGATGGTTAACATAATGCATGATGCGCTTTAAAGTAGAGGTATGAAAGAGAATGTAGAAAAGACGAAAGTAATGGTTTTTGAAAGAGAAGAAAATATGACGAATTGCCCAATTTACATCAAAGGGCAAAGAGTGAAACAGGTAAAAGAGTTCGTGTACTTGGGGTCAAAATTTGCAAGAGATGCAAAGTGTGACTATGATGTTTAACGAAGAGTTTTGGCAGGTAATCAAGTGAATGGAGCCATTCACGCCTTTAGGAGCAGTCAGGATGTGTCTAAAAAGGCAAGGATGGCTGTACATAGAGCAGTGCAGTGAAAATTGGGTGTTGCCGAAGACGCATGAAAGTAAAATTAATGCAGTGGAAATGAGAAGTTTGCGAAGTATAGTGCAGTGACATTGATGAATAAAGAAAGAAACTGTGGGATTAGGAAACATTGTGGCTTGACAGAAGAAGTAGTGATTAAGATAGAGAAAAGAATGCTCAGATGGTTCGAACATGTGGAGAGAATGGATGAAAACAGACTGACAAAAGAGATTAAGATAAGGCGAGAGTGAATGGACAATCTTTTGGAAAAAGGCCCGGTCAAGAGTACCCTTAATCGGAGAGCATGTATGAAAGCACTTATGAAAGTAGAAGAAGCGAAAGTGATATGCCAGGATCGTGGCAAGTGGAAAGCCATAGTCTCTGCCTACCCCGTTGGGAAACAGGCGTGATGTTATGTATGTATGTATGTTCGAGTGTGTGCCCGCCAACGCTTGTCGCATTCGTAGTATTTCATACACTGCATCTATTCTGCTGTAACTAATGTTAGAGCAGAATGGACACTGAACACACACGATCGCGTCGTCCGCATAAGATTGTTGTGCTTCCTCAACATTACACGCGAAGTTGAACGAAGCGAAAAATTATGACGAAGTGCCTCTCTACACCATCTCTCCATATTCGTCCAACTTCGTGAGTAATGTAGAGGAAGCATTATAGTTAAAACCCAAAATATTTTGGGTGGCATGGCGCGGCGCGGACGAACGACGCGTTTGTGCGCCACGCAATGGGGGGGGGGGCGCGCGCCCTCCGCGCCCCTACCCTGTATCCGCCACTGGGCGGAAGACGACACACCAGAAGATGTACTGATGCCCACCGCAGTCTATGGACGTTTTTAACACCTCAGGCGCTACATACACTCGCGCTGCTGACCCTGTAAAAACCTTCTAAGACCCTTTTTGAAGAACCCTATACGATAATATACATATTTGTTTTTAAAGCAGCAACAGAAATAATCTGCTAAAATTTCAGCTTTCTAGCTGTCATGGTGCTGCTGACCCTGTAAAAACCTTCCAAGACCCTTTTTGATGAACCCCATACGATAATATACACATGTGTTTTTAAAGCATCAACAGAAATAATCTGCTAAAATTTCAGCTTTTTAGGTATCACGGTTCACGAGATACCAACTCGTGACAGACAGACAGACAGATGAACGGCGAAGTCTGATGAATAAGGTCTCGTTTTTACCCTTGAGTACAAAAACCTAGAAACTATTTCAAGTTATTCTAAATTTATATTTATTTCTAGCATTAAGTGTACCTACAAATGAAGGTAAATCTGTACCTATAACTACCGGACGTCACGCGGTTTACCTCGTGTAGCTCTCTTTACCGTGGGAATACGGGAATAAAACATAGCCTAATAAACGCTGGCGGACGTATCGCTACCGACTGCCTCTGCGGCGCAGTCGGTAGCGATACCACCTGCGGCGCTGGAGGTGGTATCGCTACCGACTGCGCCGCACTGGAATCGAAACAAATATTTGTGTGACTCATAAATGTTTGTCTCAAGAGTCTGGGTGTTTCTATGTATAATATGTATGTATTTAAAAGGATATAAGTACTAATATCCGTGGTCTGATACCCTTAATACAAGTAGGTTATTCCTAGCTTACTTTGGGATCAGATAGCGTTGTGTGAAATGTCCGTGAATATTTATTTATTTATTTATCAAAAAGAAAATAGGCTATGTTCACCGGGAATAGTGTAAGTAGCTTTCCAACACAAACATAGGTCAAGCAGTATTATTATCATTTCCGCTTAATTCCGATTTTGATCAAGATACTGAATTTTGGTTCAACCCCGAACAAATAAACAAACAAACAAACAGACACGAAGAAAAAATATCATAGACTTGGACTTAGAAGCCCTAAATTAGTTCATTACAGTTATTTTATTAAATTTATCTTGAACTAGCTGATCCCGCGGTTTCGACCGCGTAGAAGTCGTTATCGCGTAAAATCATAACCCTCCTTTTGCGCAGTCGGATAAAAAGTAGCCTATGTCCTTCCCAGGACCTCGAACTACCCCTATACCAAAATTTATCTCAATCGCTCCAGTCATTTAGGCGTGAAAGCGTAACAGACAGACAGGCAGACTGATAGACAGACAGACAGACAGAGTTACTTTCGCATTTATAATCTTAGTAGGGAAGTAGGGAGGAATATGGAAATAAAATATAGCTTTTTCTTTTTTTTTTTTACGTGAGGGAAAATTCTCAGAGGATGTTATGCCAGACTCCTACCGACTAAAAAACCTCACGTAACGTCCAACAGCCTGTGGTTGGGAGTCCCGGGTAAGCCCTCGGAAGGATGTCCCGGGACTCACAACAGACCTACGGCCGCCACTGCGGCCTCGCCCGGGGGGTGGTTCGGGTGCTATCCAGAATCTTTGGGGGGGATAAAATATAGCCTATGTTCACCGCAAAGAGTGTAGCTTTCCAACAGTGAAAGAATTTTTGAAATCAATATACAAAAATACAAAAATACAAATCTTTCCTCTTTATAATATTAGTATAGATAAAATAAATAAATAATAAATATTTACGGACATTTCACACAACGCTATCTGATCCCAAAGTAAGCTAGGAATAAACTGCTTGTGTTATGGGTATCAGACCACGGATATTAATACTTATATACTTCTAAATACACACATTTATACATAGAAACACCCAGACTGATGTACCGTCACAGCTATTTTTATAATAATAGTAGAGAAGAGAAGATATATAGACAACGTAGGTAAGACAAAGTCACAGGAAAGGTACTTACGAATGAGGATCTGGTTTTATATCCCATCCCTGGTAAGGCATGTTGCTGTACTTCGTTACAGCTATACCAATGGGCCCTGAAAATTGAACAATATATTAATAGAAGCGCTCGTGGCCCCGCGGACTCAGTGTTCTGTAAAAACGATCACTGCAGTAAGCAACTTTCACTACGGCCAGTCCATGGATGGGTGACCATCCATGTGATCACTTTGTGACATTTATTTGAGCGTTTCCGTGCTTCGGAAGGCACGTTAAGCCGTTGGTCCTGGTTGCCAGTAAAATGGCAGTCGTTAAGCTAAGTTGAAGGCTTTATTTCAACAGCAGGCAGTCACAACCTGCGCCTGTCCATTTAAATACGGCTCACCACCTTTTACGTGGGACAAATTGTACAAAAAGTGATATGTGGGCATAAAATATGACTCTGCCTACCCCTTCAGGGATAAAGGCGTGACCATATGTATGTATGTATGTATGTATTAAATTAATGAGAGACCTTATTCTTAGCATTCCATGGATTCTCCGTGCGCGTGCCGGGTCCATGGCGTGGCACAGGGGGAAACACCCCGACGGCGTCTGGGACTTGCGACCCAGCAGTGGCCACCTTACTATGCGCATAAACGATCACCTTCTACCGTCAGCAATGTTCCCTCCTCTACTCAACCAGATTTGGTAAGATCCTATCAATGCCGCTTTGGATATTCGTTTTAGTAAAGAGCTTACTGAAGCTCTTGGCAATCCAAGGTCTTTAAATAAAATATACAGGGATTTAGCTGGAATAACCCTTCCCCTACTACTACGGCATACAGTTTAACCTCAAGCCATTTTTGGTTAACTCATTGGTCAAGTCAAAGTATTTATTTATCTTCATGGCGTGGTCCTTTGGTATTTTGGTCTCCCACAGCACCGCCAGCTCCACGAGCACCGCACGTCTATCTGATATCAGACGTTACATGGCGTAAATCTCTTATTGAACGTTTTATAAAGGCGGGGAGGGAGAGGAAATCATAATGTACCTATTTAATTAAGGCTGGATTCAGCCAAAGTCGGAGTAAGTATACTGCAGAATAACTTATACCTCTTCTAAAAGTAAAGTGACTTTCTACTTTAGCAACGACTAATAGCATAACGTAACTATGGTAACCCTACAGGATAGACTACTTCAGTATGGGACATGGGTTACCATAGTTACATTGTGCTTGTTAGTTGTTGGCAGTGACTTCACTTTCACTTCACTTTTAGTATAAGTACGAGCTATCCCTAGTGTAGCCTAACTCCGATTTTGGTCAAATCCAGCCTTAATTAATAGCCTAAGCCACAGAGCATAAGTAATACCACAGATTATATAATATATTCTATACACTTCTTACGCTCTGTGGCTAAGTCCAATATAAATATTTTTGGAGGTTCTCACACAACGTCATCTACCCATCATTATCTTTACATTTTATAGCTACGAACAATCTAGATTGCAATAAATTTTGAACAAACAAAACCGCATCAGAATTGACCCACCCTTTGGGCAGCTACGATACCACAGACAGACAGACTACACAGGTTAAAAAAATAAACTAATAAATAAATAAATATTTGTGGACATTCGCACACAACATCATCTAGCCCAAATTAAGCTAATATAAGCTTGTGCTATGGGATCTAGATGACTGATATACATACTTATATATTTCTAAATACATACATATTATACATAGAAAACACCCAAACTCCGAAACAAACATTTGTGGATTACACAAATCCGACCAAACCAGGAATCGAACCCAGGACCTCCAGCGCCGCAGGCGGTATCACTACCGACTACGCCACAGAGGCAATAACCCCCCTTTGTTTTAACGGGATAATCTAAGCGGGAATCATACATCCGAAGAAGAGCAATTCGGATTCGCGCATAGACGGTCCGTACCAAAAAAACGGCATAAAATTTACCCGCTAAAGTCGAATTTTTAATTAGACGAAGTCAATTGACAGCACCTAATGTCACTTCGTCAAGGAAATTATGCAACACTAGCTGATGCCCGCAGCTTCGCCCGCGCATAGTTTGTTCCCGTTCCCGCTTCTCGTGAGAACTTATTCCCGGGATAAAAAGTAGCCTATGTGTTATTCCAGACTATAATGTGTATCTGTACCAAACTTCAGAACGATCCCTTCAGCCGTTTGAGCGTGAAAGAGTAACAAACATCCACACTCACAAACTTTCACATTTATAATATTGTTAGCAATCACCAGGAATGTTAATAAAAAAATATACACTGAGATTAACAAAGCAGATTTCTATCACTTTATTTAACAAATTTTACTACACCCTGAACGTAATCATTACACAAGTAGCTAATCAGTAAGTAACTTAGAACATTCTTACAATCACGGCGACACTAATATCACATGGATCACACTGATCACCAGGGTGTGTAGTTCTTTACTCTGCAGCGGTCGACCGTCGAAAAGAGAGCGTCCACTACATTGCGCGCCTTTTTATATTGGAAATCTAGTCATAGACAAGTCGACTTCTACACGGCCTCTCCTGACCATGCATCGTCCTCGACTGCATATAAAATGTCTGAACCTCAACAGTCATCGGTTCAGATGGACTAGCTTCGGGATTGAACACGCTCATCGGCATGAGCTGCGATGCTTTCATCAAGGCGGCTTCTAAAATCAATTAGAAATAACATGTCATTACTATGTGCCAATGTAACACAAAGACCTAATTGTTGTATCCATCAACCTTTCAAGGCCTTCCAACGTACAGTCCAAAATACATTAGCTAAGATAAATAGCACACAGCTTATCACACATCACCACATTCATTTAATGTGATTACGTTCGCACATTAAAAGGCAAACTATATGAGGATTTCTGATTCATACGAGGTTTATGATTCATTCACACTTGGATTCAAGTATTTACCATTCATCATCACTCTACCAATTCATTGTAGGGCAAACATCCCACAGTCTGTTTGCCGAAAAAGGAACGTCCCGCAGTCCGTCCTCTAACTACATGGGAATTGGCATCCCACAGGCATACCAATAGGAACGTCCCGCAGTCCGTCCTGTACACCGACATTCATCTTTACACTACCACGTAGGGCAAATATCCCGCAGTCTATTTGCCAAAAGGAACGTCCCGCAGTCCGTCCTCTACATGGAGTTGGCATCCCGCAGTCTGCCAATAAGAACGTCCCGCAGTCCGTCCTATATACGAAACTAACACTTATACATAAAACTAGTACCCATATATGTACAAAAGTTGTACCCATACAGAACACTGGCACCCAGCATGTCAGCATGGAACATCCCGTATTCTGTTCCTTCACCAACACTGGCTGCGTTCAGATGACACGCACCCGTCAGGCACACGCCACTTAAGTCAACACCGACAACTCATACATACATACATATGGTCACGCCTTTTATCCTCTAAGGGGTAGGCAGAAGCACATTATATGCCCACATTTCACCTATAGATGTTGTACCACGTAATAGGTGCTGTGCTGAGTCATATTGCTGTGCTGATATGGACAGGCGCAGGTTGTGACTGCCCACTGTTAAAAAATTTTTAACTTTGCTTAATGATTGCCATTTTACTGGCAACCGGGACCAACAGCTTAATGTGCCTTCCGAAGCACGGAAACGCTCGCAAAATAACAAAGTGGTCACGTGGTGGTTACCCATACAAGAACCTGTCATAGTAAATGTTGTCAATATTACCGTCAACTCGCCACTCGAAGAATGCAGTGCAGGTATCAGGCCACCATTCGTCCTGCCATACCACCATAAACTGGGCCGCACGCAGCCCGTCATCCGCTCGGCGGCGCTCGCATGGACCACCATCTACCATACCAGGGTCCAACTTGCATTTTTACATTGAACCTGTGAAAACACAAATTGTTAACATTTAAACACGCGAGGTGAACCTCTATTACGATCCACGTGTGAACCTTACGGTACCTAGTTACTCTTCAGTAACCCGATCGTAGGGACTTCTGCACCTTTTTGATTTACAGTTTAGTTGCAAACCTCCCAATGGCACATCTCAGACTAGCGACCAAATCAGTGGGACGGTAGTTTAGTTTCTCTTTATGAGACCCAGGAAAAAATGAGACGTCCTCCGTTTAATAACGTAAAGGTCAGCTGCAACTTCCACAAAAATATTTAAACACAAATATTTAAACTGTTCATCAGCAATACCTCGATACTAAGACCGCTGCAACGAGCCCCATCTTGGTGCAAATGCTGCATCTCTCAGAGGATGCGGGCATCCCGCAGACTACCCATTAGAGCAGTAAGTTCGACGCTTCCATGTCGCTGAAATACCATTAAAACAACAGTACGCCAAATTTCAGATCGATCAGTTCTGCGAAGCTTAGGAGAAATTCCTTCATCACCTAGAAAGTGATGATGTTCAAAATGTATAGCTAAGACACATTAATCACCTCGGCTCTGAAATAAAAACAAATCGTATCCAAATTGGCCCATCCGTTAGGCAGCTGTGATGCCACAGACAAACACACAGGTTACACCCACAACAACACGTGTTTTCGTCGGGGGTTAATTAATTGACCTCGATTCAGATGTGAGTACAGTTCAAGCGTAAGTGGACCTGTCTGTTTGCGTGGTGCATCTTTGGTGTAACGTAGTACCTAAATCTCTGGCCCCATTTCTTTCACGAATTTCACACAACCAGCAGACTAACCTTTGACAGTAAAATCAGCGTTGCTGTACAGAAAAGGAACACTACATTTGTCATTGTCCCAAACCGTTCGGCTACATCCTGTCTAGAATTCAATCCAATGCATGCATCCAAGTATAGGTATTACTGGAAACGGGGTTTTATGTTCTTAAAAAAAAAACTCAAGAAGTACAAGTTTATGACTTCTCAATCAATCATCAATCAGCCTACAGCAGTCCACTGCTGGATGTAGACCTCTCCCAATTTACACGGTTCTACGCCTTTCGCATCCTTTCCTACGGCCTTGTCCAGGTCGTTGGTTCTACTATAGATGTGCCAGCCCATGGCCACTATGATGTACTTACTCTGCGAGCTACGTTGACTACTCTGGTTCTCTAATAGATAACATTGTTTCGGATGTTATCTCTCAGAGACACCCTAAGTGTAGCTCGCTCTGTTCTAAGTAAAACACATTTACGCAAGTTGATCGAAAAACTCGCTTTGGTACACTACTTCATGTGACAGAACCATGCCCTCCTCTGCAGTCTATTCTTTTTGTGTCCAGTTAAGAGGCCTTGATATTTTACTGACCTGACCGATATAATTTCGATTGAGATAATCAGCATGTGGCAGTACAACTCCTTTTCTTTGCTGGAAAGCGGAATCCTGTGTTCGTATCGACCATTGGGCGCCTCTCAGAAAAAAAGGAGCAGACCATTTTTATGTTTTGTCAATTTGAGAGTAACATAATAAAGTAATAACAAAAACGTTGAGGGTAACTTAACAAAGTTATAGCAAAAGTGTTATGAAGCCTTTACGACAGCTAACGTTTACTTTACCGAATGGAATATGCTACCACACGCTTCCCATCATCAGCATAGGTTAATACTAGATACTACCACAATACTACTAACTTGCGTCCGTGTGAACCTCCGTGGGAGGTTCTGATTCTGGGTTCACTGGTCACTCTCGTCAGACAATCGTATCAAGCCTTGTCTAATTTGTTATTGATGTGAACTCCAAATAAACTTTTCAGTCAAACCTTGTAGCACGATTCTGGATATGTCTACGAAAATATCCTACAAGATCTAGAATTTGTCGGATCTGTAAGAGTTTTAAGGGAATAGGTGAAAATTATAAGGCGTTTACCTTTTCGTAAGCTTGGCACTTCCTGACCGCAGCTGAGGGCGCGTGCGTGTAGCGTGCACCCGTGCGCATCGCGTAGACGCGCATAACGTGATCAATGCACGCGCGTGTAGCGCATATGAATGCGCGTCGCGCAGACCAGCGTGCAGCGCGTCGTGTGGACTAGCGCGTGCAGCGCACACCAACGCGCATCGCGTAGACTAGCGCGTGCAGCGCACACCAACGCGCATCGCGTAGACTAGCGCGTGCAGCGCACACCAACGCGCATCGCGTAGACTAGCGCGTGCAGCGCACACCAACGCGCATCGCGTAGACTAGCGCGTGCAGCGCACACCAACGCGCATCGCGTAGACTAGCGCGTGCAGCGCACACCAACGCCCATCGCGTAGACTAGCGCTTGTAGCGCGCACCAACGCACGTCGTGTAGACTAGCGCGTGCAGCGCACACCAACGCCCATCGCGTAGACTAGCGCTTGTAGCGCGCACTAACGCGCATCGCGTCGACTAGTGCTTCTAGCGCTCAACAACGCCCCTCGCATTGATTTAGAACTCCCGGATCGGCGGACAGGAGGATTATCGCCGTTACTGTATAGGAGAGTGACAAAGGACAGTTTCTAGTCACTTCAACGATTGATTAACTGTGCACAAACATAATCGCACCACGCGTCAATACGTGAATTAACGGGTCAAAATTATAGTCATAAAATACTGCATTCTAAAGGGGTTGAACGCTTGAATCGCGTCCATAATCATTTGTAACGTTTGAAAAGTTCACGGGCACTTTCGGTACTAATTCGCTTCCTTTATGGCAAGTTGTAGAAACATCTCACTTTTAACGATACCGTACGTGTAACAACGAACGAGATTGGATCCGAGACCGCGATGGTGGTGTCTAGGATCGCGACGGCTACGAACGGTATTCCCCGTAATACCCTTCGTGACCAATTACACGACACGTGGCACTCACGATGGTCCACTCAAATCATCAATTCACTATGCAATTTACGGCTTGAATTATGCGTTTTAGGCATAATTACACGAGAAAACACAAACAAATTGCGTAAAACATACACAACTCACTAAAAGAGGGTACTTTGTAATGATTACGTTCCTTATGTTTCATAATACCTCTCGTTCGACTCGGTGAGTTGGCGATTAGGTAAGAATCCCACTTCTGATGTTAGCAATCACCAGGAATGTTAATAAAAAAATATACACTGAGATTAACAAAGCAGATTTCTATCACTTTATTTAACAAATTTTACTACACCCTGAACGTAATCATTACACAAGTAGCTAATCAGTAAGTAACTTAGAACATTCTTACAATCACGGCGACACTAATATCACATGGATCACACTGATCACCAGGGTGTGTAGTTCTTTACTCTGCAGCGGTCGACCGTCGAAAAGAGAGCGTCCACTACATTGCGCGCCTTTTTATATTGGAAATCTAGTCATAGACAAGTCGACTTCTACAATATTAATATTAAGTAGGATAGTAGGATTGTGTGAAGAAGTGACATTAGCTGATGTCAATTGACTTCGTCTAAATAAAATTCGACTCTGAATAAGTATCCACTTTAAATGCGATTTTTTCTAGTTTTAGTATTTGTTATTATAACGGCAACAAAAATACATAATCTGTGAAAATTTCAGCTCTCTAGCTATCACGGTTCATGAGATACAGCCTGTTGATAGACAGACGTACATCGGAGTCTTAGTAATGGCACAGTGCGGAAACTCCATACAAAAATGTTCGTTTTCACCCACACTAATATACACGAAATGTGAATGCTTAAATCAAGGTTGAATGTGTCTGTGAGTATATTATGGACACTAGCTATGGAAACGAAATAATAAGGAACAGAACGCAATCTCATGTATATAGGTACTTATTTTTCAAATCTACCCTCGGCTAAGCACAAACTAAACCAAAACAATAGCCCAAAGTACATAGGTAGTACGTATACGACGTACGTACGTCTCTCAAGTACTGTCACGGCAATAGACACATTAACTTTTGCGAGGGGGGGGAAGCTTGTTCAGTGGGAGGCAGGGAGTTGCCGATCTGTATGTAATATTATCTTTGGTAATGGAGTACGTTCTACCTTTGAGGTACATCAAATCGGACTATGGCAGTCCACTCCTGGACGTAGGCCTCTCCCAAATGACGTCACAATACACGGTCCTGCGCCTTCCGCATCCAGTCAGTACCTGCGACACTCTTCAGGTCGTAGGTCCATCTGGCGGGGTTCGTCCTACCCCACGTTTACCAAGTCGCGATCTCCACTCCAGAACTCGTTAGCTCCATCAAACATAGCGTAAGGGTCCGTTCACACAGACCGGCTCGGAGAGCATCGGCGCGCACTTTTCTTTTCACACAGACCGGATCGGATACGCTCGGTGTTGGTCCGAGAGGAGCCGCCAACTATTTCACACAGACCGGCTGAAAGCGGATGCGCTCGGAGCCGGTCGGATGCGCTCGCCGCCGGTCGGATGCGGTCGCAGCCGGTCGGATGCGGTCGCAGCCGGTCGGATGCGCTCGCAGCCGGTCGGATGCGCTCGCAGCTGGTCGGATGCATCGAGTGCATCGATTCACTACAAAGGTAGTACCCGTATTCCAAGTTTTGTTTTCGGTGTTAACGGGGGCTTTTCGGAACATGGTTTTAGATAGCTCCGATGAAGAAATGTATTAATTTTTCATCAGTCATGTTTTCGTATAGAAGCACACAACTGTTCTGTTTAAATTGTGCTATCAAAATGGCGGTCGGCGTGGGGAGGCGCGCACGTAATCGAAGCCGATCGGCTGCGCGAGCGGGAAAGAGCATGCAATTGGAGCCGATCGGCTGCGCGCGCGGGAAAGAGCATGAAATCGGAGCCGACCGGCTGCGCGAACGACTAAAGTACGCGATCGGAGCCGGTCAGCTCCTCTTATTATTTCACACCAAGCGCGTTCAAGCGTTCTCAATGACAAAAGCAGTGCACATGCAAAAATAAACCTTACTTCAAATAATAAAAACTCTGTTTTCAACGTGATAAGAATCTGCTCTCCTCTCCGAGCCGGTCTGTGTGAACGGACCCTAATAGGTGGTGAGCCGTATTGCCGTGTTGATTTAGACAGGCGCAGGTTGTGACTGCCCGCTGTAGAAATTTTTCAAGCTGCCCATAAAGGCCTTCCATTTGGCTTAACGACTGCCATTTTACTTGAAACCGGGACACAAGTGGTCACCTAGTGGTCATGTGATGGTCACCCATCCATAACCGGCCACAGTAATATGTAGCTTACTAAAATGATCGCTTACAGAACACTGAGTCCGCGTCGCCACGTGCGCTTCATTGCACCTTTTGCAGAACCTTTGAGGTACGGAACTCTATAGATGGTCTAAAAAAGCTTACACAAAACGCCGGTCCTGAACTGCACCGTCAACTTGTCCTCATTGAACTTATAATCGTTGACGTAGTTCGTGGTCCACAACTTGCGGTTTTCTTGCCACTGGCACACCACTGGGGGTTCCGTCCACATCACCTCTTGCGGGAGCCTGGAAAATGTACCTTAAATTGTAGGCAACTGTTCTGAGTGAGAAAAATAACCGGCCAAGTGCAAATTCGTCTCGCTAACGGAGGGTTCTGTATCAAAAAACGGCAAAAGATTAAGTTTATTGTATTTTTTTTTATACCACTAGAGTGGCAGACAAGCATACGGCCCCACCAGATGTACCGGTGGTCACCGCAGCCTATGGACGTTTGCAACACCAGAGGCGCCACACTCGCGCTGCCGACTCTTTAAAAACCTTCTAAGTCCCCTTTTGAAGAACCCCATACTGTAGGCGTTTGGGAAAACCGAAGCAGGGAGATCATTCCACAACCTAAGCGTACGCTGAAGAAAGCCTCTATTAGATCTCACCGTGCTCGAGCGCTCAGGACGCAACGTGTGAGGATGAACACCCTGTCTATGGCGAGCGGTGCGATGATAGAATGTATGGGAAACCCTTAAGTTATTAAGCTATATTGCATAGCTTCTATCGCGGGCCTTGAGCGTGGAGACCGAATCCAGAAATGTCACGAAAATAACCTAACACTCGGCTACCTTCGGTCTTTGGGCTTTTGGACTTTTGCACTTTTAAAGCCCACAAGTCCAAAAGTCCAAAAGTCCAAAAGTACAAAAGTCTCAAAAGCCCAAAAGCCCAAAGGTCAGTCACAGTCAAGTAGGCACTTGGTACTTTACTTTGTTGAACATAGGCCTTAAAAATTCTTTTGCAGAAATAATTATACTAGCATAGTTGATAAAAAATGCTATGCAATAGCTTTACCGCGGCAGTCATCGAGTGCCAAACGTCTTTTTTTTCTGATCAAATAAAACATACCTAATACCTAGGTACTTAAACTGAATAAATGTAGGTATTCATTGTGACAGCGGCAACAGATATACATCATCTGTGAAAATTTCAGCTGTCTAGCTATCACGGTTTCGGACGGACTGACAGACGGACAGCAAAGTCTCAGTATTAGGATTCCGTTTTACCCTTCGGTTACCTAGGTAACCCTTAAAAAGTAGGCAATAGCGATCTAATCAGCTCTTCAACTTAACCTACCTACTTTCTTTTTTTGATCCTAAACAACGCATGCCTGGCAGAGAAAGCACCCAAACTCCGTAACAAACATTTTCCGAAACTTTCAACAGTGGATCGTCACGACCTGCGCCTGACAATTCCAACACGGCAAAAGCAGTATCTCAGTAATATTATAAATGCGAAAGTTTGTGAGTCGAGATGTTTGTTACTCTTTCGTGCTCTAACGGATGATGAATCTGGCTGAATTTATATAGACTATAGTCTGAAATAACACATAGGCATATAGGCGTTCCCGTGGGAAGCGGGAACCAGCAAGAACAATAGTTTATACTGTGGCAATAGGCTCACCACCCACTTATTACGTGGTACAAAAATCTTAAGGTTTAATTTGGGCGTATACTATGCCTCTGACTACCCCTTTGGGGATAAAGGCATTCAATAAATAAATAAATAAATAAAATTTCACGGACATTTCACACAACGCTATCTGATCCCAAAGTAAGCTAGGAATAACCTGCTTGTGTTATGGGTATCAGACCACGGATATTAATACTTATATACTTTTAAATACATACATATTATACATAGAAACACCCAGACTCTTGTAACAAACATTTATGGGTCACACAAATATTTGTCTCTGGTGGGAATCGAACCCACGACCTCCAGCGCCGCAGGCGGTATCACTACCGACTGCGCCACAGAGGCGCAATAAAACCAGTCTATGGCACTCCACTGCTGGACGTAGGCCTCTCCCAATTCACGCCATAACACACGGTGATTATACCTGAAGGAGTAGGCAGAGGCATATTATATGCCCCACATTTCACTTTGAAAAAAAAAGAAAAATGAAAGTTGAAGAGGCGAGTGAGGTGTGTATGGACCGTGCCGTGTGGCGCTCGGTTCTTTCTGCCTACCCCGCAAGGGATTTGGCGTGAAGATAGTATAGTATAGTGTATACATTTCACTTTTTTAGAATTTGTTACACGTAATAGGTGGTGAGACGTATTGCCGCGTTGATATTGACAGGCGCAGGTTGTGACTGCCTGCTGTTAATTTTTTTAAAACCGCCCATTATGCCTTCAACTTGGCTTGACGACTGCCATTTTATTGGCAACCGGGAACAACGGCTTAACGTGCCTTTCGAAGCACGGAAACGCTCTAAAATAAACGTCACAAAGTGGTCACGTGGTGATCACCCATCCAAGGACTGGCCATAGTGAAAGTTGCTTACTGCAGTGATCGTTTACAGTACACTGAGTCCGCGGGGCCACGAGCGCTTCTATGTATCTATACTAATATTATAAAGAGGAAAGATTTGTTTTAATGTTTGTTTGTTTGTAACGAATAGGCTCCGGAACTACTAGACCGATTTGAAAAATTCTTTCACTGTTGGGAAGCTACACTCTTTGCGGTGAATATAACATACATACATACATATGGTCACGCCTTTATCCCCGAAGGGGTAGGCAGAGGCATATTATATGCCCACATTTCACCTTTGTATGATTTGTCCCACGTAATAGATGGTGAGCCGTATTGCCGAATATAAGCTATATTTTATTCCCGTATTCCCACGGGAACGGGATCTACGCCGGTGAAACCGCGTGACGTCCGCTAGTATATTATAAAGGTTAAAAAACTTACTCAATAAACACCAAAGCCAGTTTCTCATACTGTGATTCCACCTTCTTGATCTCCAGTTCGATCTCCTCGGGAGTACGCGTGACGCCAGGTGGCGGTGGTGATGGCGCTCGGTACTGGACCTGGTACTTCATAGCCTGCAGGGCTTTTGGGAGTTGGACTGTTGGAGAGAAGAACGGTGTTCTTGTGATCAAATAAATAAATAAATAAATAAATTCTTGCAGCGCGAGTGTGGCACCTCTGGTGTTGCAAACGTTCATAGGCTGCGGTGACCACCGGTCCTTCTGGTGGGCCGTATGCTTGTCTGCCACCTTAGTGGTATAAAAAAAAATAAAAAAAATATTGATTGAAGATTGATTGTTTACTTGTTAGAAAAATTCGCGGCTGTTGTATGGGAGAGCCTATTATTATTTTTCCATTTTCAACAGACACATGGGAGCATATGAAACTGCCCTGTTCCTGTCCCTCTTTTATGATCAAGCCAACACGCGAGTTTAGATTTACCCTCATATTCAAAGGAATCCTTGAATTCCAGGGTTTAAGAAAGTCGAGATGTCTCTAATACCTGAACTACAAAACCTCAACCTCAACATTGAAACTCGTGTGAACCAATCCTCAAAGTACTCCCTTCGAGACATTGATTTTTTTGGAGTTGAAACACGCATTGAGAAGTTACAACTAAAAAACCATTTTCTTTTTCATCCCCTATCCCAAAGGAACCGCGCAAAATATCGGGATTAAATGTATCCTAGAACCTTCCTCGGATCATAAGTTCAGATTGTACAAAGTTTCATTCAAATCGATGTAGTAGTTTCGGCGTGATACTTATCAACTTGCTTATAGTCTTTTGTTTTACTGATCTGCATGGTTCGTCATCGTCATTTGTTTATCCGATCGTCATTTGTTTTATAGATCTTTATTTGTTTTTTCGATCATCATATTTTGTTTATCCGATCGTCATTTGTTTCATAGATCTTCATTTGTTTTTTCGATCGTCATTTGTTTATCCGATCGTCACTTGCTTTTTCGATCATCATTTGTTTATCCTAAGGTCATTTGTTTTGTCGATCTTCATTTGTTTTTTTTTTCATCTGTTTATCGTCATTTGTTTTTTTTTTTCATTTGACTTTGGTCGAGGGGGACGAAAGGGGGACGAATGGCACTTAATCGAAGAACATATTCCCATTCGTCCCCTCTTGAATTAGGAGGGGGACGATCGGGAACTGATTAAATATTATTTTTGTGAATTCCCGTTCGTCCCCCTCGGGGGGACGAAGTCAAGGGGACGAACGGGAATACTCCTAATTCGCGGGATACAGACAGACAGACATGAAAATTTTTAATTACATTTTCGACTTCAGTATCGATTAGAAAACGCCCTACAATTAAAATTTTCGAAATATCTTTCATGTACAGACTCGACTCGACTCTTTACAATTTTATTATTTGTATATAGATTTGTTTTTATACAACAAAACACTTAACACTAGCGGACTTATCCGCGTAGTTTGTTTTTTGTTCACTTGAGTAACGTCCGCGCGCTTCGTCCATTTTACGTAGAGTGGAGTTTATAAACTCCACTCTAAAAACTCCGAAAGAACACTCTAAAAACTTATTAGTTCAACGGAGTAAAAGTTCAACGGAGTCAAATCACACGATCTCTGTGATTAGAAAACGCCCTACAATTAAAATTTTCGAAACTTGTTCACATAAATGTGAACTACTACCCGTTCGCTCTAACTTTGCCGCTGGCGTAGAGGCGTATACCCGAATTGTTAATTATACGAAGTAAATTGACAGTAGCTAATGTCACTTCGTCATAGAAAATACGCAACACTACAAGAAGAAGTGACATTAGTTGCTGTCAATTTACTTCGTCTAATCAAAAATTCGACTTTAGTTTATAGCCGAACGGCAAAGTTAGAGCGAACGAGCAGTAGCCACCGAGATCGTGTGATTTGACTCCGTTGAACTTTTCCTTTCGGAGTTTTCTTAAGTCGCAGGTCTATGCGAATAAGTCACAAACCACAGGGGCTCTTCAAGCCAACATAACCCATGCAATCGTTCAAATTCAGCCTGATTTATGCGTCAGAGTTAAAGAGAATTGGTCATTTTTTTTACGTGGGGGAAAATCCTCATGGATGATACGCCGGACTCCTACCGACTAAAAAACCTCACGTAACGCCCAACAGCCTATGGTTGTGAGCCCCGGGTAAGCCCTCGGAAGGATGTCCCAGGACTCCCAACCGACCTACGGCCGCCACTGTGGCCTCGCACAGGGGGTGGTTCGGGTGCTATCCCGCGTCCTTGGGGGGTTTCGGGTGTGATCCCGCTTCTAAGGGGGGGGGGGGGGGGGGGAGAATTGGGCATTATGGACGCAGTTCACCCAGATCGACCAAAGTTCTTTTCTTTCGTCGTTCAAAAGTTTATTTTAAAAAAAAATGGCTAAAAATTTAACTTTTCAAAACTTTTTTTTTGACTTTTTTGGACTTTTGAACAATGTTATGTTCAACACAAATGGCATCATTTTTAAACAGTTACTGCAAGTCACACATAACTTACATAAATAGCCTGACAATCATTTTCAACGTCGTTTTTGCCCAGCCAATCTCCAGTTCCGTTCATTTTTTGACAATTACAGTTGAGACGAGTTAAGAGTTGACTTGAGACACATAAAGGCATATCGTATATTATTTTACTATCATCCGTATCTCATTGAAGCGCTCGTGGCCCCGCGGACTCAGTGTTCTGTAAACGATCACTGCAGTAAGCAACTTTCACTATGGCCGGTCCATGGATGGGTGACCATCCATGTGATCACTTTGTGACATTTATTTGAGCGTTTCCGTGCTTCGGAAGGCACGTTAAGCCGTTGGTCCCGGTTGCCAGTAAGATGGCAGTCGTTAAGCTAAGTTGAAGGCTTTATTTCAACAGCAGGCAGTCACAACCTGCGCCTGTCCATTTAAACACGGCAATACAACACAATATAAAACAGTGGAACAAATTATACAAAGGTGAAATGTGGGCATATAATACGCCTCTGCCTACCCCTTCGGGGATAAAGGCGTGACCATATTATTATGTATGTTTGTGTATCTCATTGACGGGTGGAGGCGTTGCACTTTATAATCTCAACCCAAACTCAATCTTGAACACTTGTTATAACACATGTTTCAGGATTGATCAATTTAAAAAAACTCGAAAAGCTTTAAAATATTTTCATACCGTATCACCCTAGACATAATGTGTGTGTGTGTGTACTAAGGATTTTGAAAGTATGTAACAGTCGCTGCCGCGGAGCATGGCTAGTATATTATCACTATTCATCATATTTACATATTAATAAAACAAAAAAGAAACCAATATTTCTCGCCGTCTTCACAGATAAGATTATTATTATCGATCGATACGTAATATTTTAAATCGTTTCCCGATAATAAATCGCATTTGATCCATTCAAAATACACAACACTATCATAAGTACTGTTTGTTTCTGTATAAGTAACAATATATACCTAGTAAGTTTCATTCTGTTCTGTGTTAACGCTAAAATGGCTTAATAAATGATGTAATTGTCAAAAAATGAACGGAACTGGAGATTGGCTGGGCAAAAACGACGTTGAAAATGATTGTCAGGCTATTTATGTAAGTTATTTTTAATATTTTATTTGGTTGTGCCCTTAAGTATGTATATCAGTCGTCTAGATCCCATAGCACAAGCTTATATTAGCTTAATTTGGGCTAGATAAAGTTGTGTGAAAATGTCCACAAAAATTTACTACTAGCTGACCCCCCAACTTCGTTTACGTCACATAAGGTTTACACATTCACATTATTTTAAAATAGACTTAATCATTAAGCTCTTTTATGATTAAGCCAATACGCCAGTTTAGATTTACCCTTTTTTGACTGCCTCTGTGGCGCAGTCGGTAGTGATACCGCCTGCGGCGCTGGAGGTCGTGGGTTCGATTCCCACCGGAAACAAATATTTGTGTGACCCATAAATGTTTGTCTCAAGAGTCTGGGTGTTTCTATGTACAATATGTATGTATTTAAAAAGTATACAAGTATTAATATCCGTGGTCTGATACCCATAACACAAGCAGGTTATTCCTTTTGGTTTCGAGCATTAAGTTCATGAACAGAAGATGCTTGTGTAATAACGTTAATGTATTAGACCTCACGAGTCCTGAGATCTAGATCAAGGTAATAGTCTATTTAGCGTCATACGGACTTTTAAAGACTATCGGCCTCCATGACCGTGGGCCTGAGGAGGGTGAGGGGCTGCTCACTGTCCTTACAGAAGCAGGAACTAGCTAGACGACAGCCGTTGGATCCTGTAGTATGAGCTGGTTGGTCATTAATCAAAATTAAAAAAATGCCGGTAGATAATATTTTTTCATAGATTTAGCAAATAGAGGGTATACCACATTTATTATATGTAATTAAAGTAGTATTGGTTGTCTAGTATACTTTTTATGATACGACAAAGTTGACCATATTTGTATTTTCCTTGTAGACAATTACGTTTTTTAAGTTTGGTGCAGTATTGAAACATTGTATTACTTTAAAAGTAACAGGGTATAATTAATAAAAAAAATCATGAGTGATGCTGAAGGTATGTAGTATTTAAAATGTATAAATTTAGTTCTTCACGATAAAATAACTTCTTCATAATAAATTTTTATTTAAAAACCACTTTTTCTTCAGAAGTGCAGTTTTGATACTGTTTTTTTTCGGAAAAGTGCATTTTGTCAGGGTACTAATTAGTTCTCTGTAACTCTTTAGATAGTGTATTTTATATAGCTGATATCAAAAGTTCAGACAAAATGCTCCTTTTCAAATGGCAGTGGTTTATAGTTTCACGGTAGTAGATTAAAAATATGAGCCAGTCGTATTTCGGTTAGTAATTACACTTAACTGTGAAAATTTTCGTCTTTAACATGAATGAATAGTTTTGTATTGTATTGTAGCCAATTATATAGGTTATTTTTTCGTTTTTTTTTTCTTAGGAATAGTGGATTATCCAGTAAAAAGGAGAGATTTGTGTGACAAATTATTTTTAATTCAATACAAGAAATTATATAGCAAGTTTTTAAAATTAGAGGAGATAATTATTGCAGAAACCAACTGCCCTGCTTCAGATATAACTTCCCTTAAAGAAACACTGCATATTTTTTAAAAATCTTTTAAAATAAAATAGCAATCGTCGAACAGAATCAAAGAAAGGTTTGTAAAAAATAACTCAAGGTAGCTAGATAAGACTTGCATTTTTTAAAAATATATTATTAAGCAAAGGGTGAGCCCAGGTAGGCCCCCGAAGGATTTTCAGCAGTGTAGTGTCCGCAGTAAGTGTAGGAAGACCGAAGTTTTACGTGCGTCCGGTTCTGGCAGTGAACTTCTTTATTCTGCTCAAATGTATTTTCGAACTGAAGGCCACCATTCCCAATTAAATAAATTAAAAGATATTCTATCACCGAAAACCACAGTAAATGAAGAAGAGGCAGTATCTCCTCAAACCGCTTTGTCTATGTTTAGATACTGAAGCGAAATAAAGTAAGAAGCAGTATAACGTGGTACAAAGCTACGCGCCTCATATCTTTCCTTCTTAACTTAACGTCGTAAAACTTCGAGAAAGGACACTCTAACGGATGTATTTAATTTGTTTTTAATTTTTTCGGATCCAGTAGTATCGTGCTCAAGGATTGTGAGAAAATATAAAACTACTCTTCCTAGTGAGGTGCTAGAAATTATTTTACCAGATTAAAAGAATCTAGCCTTCATAAATCCATTTATTGTGACATATATTTAAATTGTTTAGAGTAATAAAGACATTAATAAAGTTATTTTGCCTCAAAACACCTTTAATAAAGACAATTATGAAAGTTAAGGAAGCGAAAGATGTTTGCCGGGAGCGTTGCAAGTGGCAATCAGTGGTCTCTGCCTACCCCAGTGAGTAATAAGCGTGATTTTATGTATTTAGGTACGTATGAATGTATTATACACCTTTAAGACTTAGCTTAAGTCTCGGAACGTAGTTAAATAATATTGACCAACCATCCCATACAACAGGATCCACCGTGCAGCGTGCCGTACGGACTCTCAAAGACTATCAGCCTCCATGACCGGGGGTCTGAGGACGGTGAGGGAGCAGCTCACCGTCCTTACAGAAGCAGGCCAGGTACAGGAGTGTGACGTGAGGGAATCACGCACGCCACACTCCCCAAGAAGTATAACACCCGAACAATCCCAAAGACGCGGGATAGCACCCCAACCCTCTAGGTGAGGCCGCAGTGGTAGCCAAGGTCTGTTGGGAATCGTGGAGGTTTTTTTATACCACTAAGGTGGCAGACAAGCATACGGCCCACCAGAAGGACTAGCGGTCACCGCAGCCTATGAACTTTTGCAACACCAGAGGCGCCACACTCGCGCTGCCGACCCTGTAAAAACCTTCTAAGACCCGTCTTGAAGATTTATCCTTCCGAGAGCTTACCAGCGGCTCCCAGCCGTAGGCAGTAGGTAGGTAACGTGTGTTTTTAGTCAGTAGGAGTGCGGTACAGCAGCCATGTAGGATTTTCCTCACGTTAAAAAATAATACGGCCTCCTAACTCCTTCATTGCGTTCCATTTTTGACAACAGTTGGTCGGAGTCGAAAAACAGGACATGAATCATTTGTACTGTATACCGATCTATTTTGATGAGATAGGTACCTAATCTCAAAAGATTTGTAGATAATATTACTCAGTGGCGGACGTCACGCGGTTTCACCCGCATAGCTCCCGTTCCCGTGGGAATATGTGAATAAAATATAGCCTATGTTCACCACGGGTAGTGTAACTTTTTAACAGTGAAATAATTTTTCAAATCGCTCCAGTAGTTCCGGAGCCTATTCGTTACAAACAAACAAACAAACAAACAAACAAACAAACAAACAAAAAACAAAAAACAAATCTTTCTTCTTTATAATATTAGTATAGATTGACAAAAAATGCATGTGTGGTTCACCTGTGCCTACCTTCTAGGGAATATGGGTGTGATAGTATATTACTGAATAATTCTATTTCAGAATATGCTGCTTCTGCCTAACATGCCTTCACGCTGAGGTTACCAATCCTTGGACCAAAGATGTATGTCTAACCGGGTATATGACAGACAGGCAATCATGGGTCAACGCGACGGGAGCATTGAACGTTTTACTTGGTAAGTATTTTTTAATAATAATAAAAAGGCAGACAAGTTAACGGCTCACCTATGAAAAGAGGTCACCGCAGCCTATGAACATAGTAGAAATTATATATACCTACTCTGTTATGAATGTTAGCAACCGATAGGAGCCGATTCTCGATTCTTCGATTCGAATAGGATACGTGAATGCGTGGACGGAAATATATGGCTGAATGTGAAACATCACCTGTCTCTATTTATGAACGGCAACATGAAACGTTCCAACCGTAAATTTCAGGCCACGCATTTATGTCTTGTAGTAGAGAATTGGCGGTCAAAGGCGCTGCACTCGCGCTGCCGACCCTGCAAGAACCTTTTAAGATATCTTTTGAGAAACCTCATACTGTAACGGCCCTTGGGAATACAAAGGCAACATACATATGGTCACGCCTTTATCCCTGAAGGGGTAGGCAGAGGCATATTATATGCCCACATTTAACCTTTTATTATAATTCGTCCCACGTAATAGGTGGTGAGCCGTATTGCCGTGTTTAAATGGACAGGCACAGGTTGTGACTGCTTGCTGTTGAAATAAAGTCTTCAACTTGACTTAACGACTGCCATTTTACTGGCAACCGGGACCAACGGCTTAACGTGCCTTCCGAAGCATGGAATCGCTCAAATAAATGTCACAAAGTGATCACATGGATGGTCACCCATCTATAGACCGGCCATAGTGAAAGTTGCTTACTGCAGGGATCGTTTACAGAATACCGAGTCCGCGGGGCCACGAGCACCAAGGCAACAAGAAAAAGTATTATTAAAAATCTGAAAAACTGTGTAAACAGTGAATGAATTTTGAAATACCTTTATTGTGCAATAGCTTTTTATCAAACGGGCAGAGTCAATTTGGCGAGCGTAATAAAAAGTTTCATACATATATTTGATAACGCCTTTTATCCCCGAAGGGGTAGGCAGACAGAGGCATTTTTATGCCCACATTTTATTTTTTTCCATTTTGTCTCAAGTAATGGGTGGTGAGCTGCATTGCCGTCTTGACATGGACAGGCGCAGGCTGTGACTGCCCGCTCTTGAAATTTTCCAAACCGCCATTTTACTGGCAACCGGGACTAACGGCTTAACGTGCCTAGCACGAAAATACTCGCAAATAAATGTCACACAGTCAGTGGTGAAATGATGGTCACCCATTATAACCGGCCATAGTAAATGTTGCTTGCTACAGTGATCGGTTACAGAACACTAAGTGCGCGGGGCCACGAGCGTTTCAATGTGCGCCGGGTATAAAAGTATGACTAATCTATATTTATAAAATTGTTGTGTGCGTTTAAGTACTCTTTAAAAACTCAAAATTTACTGAATCGACTGAGCTCAAAATTGGACACGATAAGCAACAGGATTCAAAGATGGTTTTAGGCTACTTTATACACTTTTATCATAACAGCAATAAGAATAAAACAGCTTTAAAAAGTGATTTTACTAATAGATGGCGCTGGTCGATTTTTTTAAATTATATTCTGCCAGCTACAGAACAAAGTATTATAAACAACATATTTAGAGGTACCTACCAGATTGCTGTTTTTTAAGAGAAGTTTAATTGCGGCCTCCTTGCATTCAGAATAATAAAAGGGAGTAGGTACCTTCCTAAAAAGAGGTTATTTTTGAAGTCGTGAATTTATTTTTTTGAAGCGTGCGCACGATGTTTTAAAAACTGAACATTGATCACAGAATAGATTTTTTTTTTCAAGTGAAGCTTCTATTGATTTGAATGTTAATTGGATTTTCTGAAAGATTTATAATTTTGGTTACGGCTCAACATTAAACTTTTTTGAATGTACCCATCCTTTGGTTTGTTACTCATTTCTCATAGGTAAGTACATACATGAAACCACCACAAAACAGTCACAGCGAAGCGTGGCAGGGAACCGCTAGTATGTAAAATAAATAGTCTTAAATCAACGACGTATTACAATAATATAGACACGTCATGCACGAACATCACGGCTTTCAAAAACGGCAAATATTTTATACATTCAAAAAAAGAATTTCTATAAAATTATCTATGGTAGCATGTATGAAAATTAAGGCAATTGCCTGACTTTTTTGTTGCCATTTTTCAGTATTGGTAACGTATCTATAGTTTTTTAAATATCATTGTCTTAAATACATTCCAGCAAATATGAACAACTCGATAGACATGTCTAACACGAAGAACCCAGTGCCGCTCCTGCACCAAAGGTTCTACAGCATGATTACCTACAATGGATACGTCAAGTATTTGAGTTTCGCTAATTGCGGTCTTTATAGAATCCCATTGGTAAGTTTTAAAGGGTAAAGGGTCCGTACTCGATGGGTAAACGCAAGTGAAATTGAGACGTAGACACATTTTTTTAAATATTTAGCTCGCCAAATGGATGTCGTTACTAGCCTGATGGAAAGCGCATCTAGCCACTTCAGACAGTGATCCTCAAGGCGGCCTTGTGCTTCTTCACGCTCCTCTTAAAGAACCCGGGATTGTAAGATGAGGGAAACACGTGTACGGGCAGATCGTTCCAGGTTTTTATAGTTCGACAGAGAAACGATCTTTGGAAACGCTCTGTTCTGGCGAAGATTCTCTCCAGTGTGTATGAGTGGCATCTCTGCCTGGCTACTTACAGTAAAGCTAGTTCATGCCCTTAAAATTGCACAGCAAGCAATGGAACGAGCTATGCTCGGGGTGTCTCTATGGACTCTCTTAAATACCCAATTTGGGAATGTGCCTCTCTGTTTCTCCTGTGTTTTTCTGTGCCTCTGTGGCGTAGTCGGTAGTGATACCGCCTGCGGCGCTGGAGGTCCTGGGTTCGATTCCTGGGTCGGTCCAAATATCTGTGTGATCCGCAAATGTTTGTTTCGGAGTTTGGGTGTTTTTATGTATATTACGTATGTATTTAGAAATATATAAGTATGTATATCATATAGTATGTATATCAGTCGTCTAGATCCCACAAGCTTATTTGAGCTAAATTTGGGCTAGAGGATGTTGTGTGTGAATGTTTAAATATTTATTTATATTTAAAATAAATAAAAAATAAATTGATACTTATTGATTTTTTTAACGTATTTTGAAAGCTTATCATTAATAATATCTACATTGATTTCGAAAAAATTAAAAAAAAAATTTTTGATTGAATTATGAACAATTTAAAATTCATAAAATTTTAAATACGACCATGCGACTTTAGGCTCTGAAACATACCTACCTCCGACAGACGTTTCTCTGCCGTATGAGCCGCCGACAGAACGTTTCGATTATGAGTTGTTCACCGACAGAACCTTTTAACTACGAACGTTTCGCCAACAGAACGATTAATTCAACCATAATAAGTGAATGGTTAACACCCCGACTCGGATAGGTTAGGTTAGCTAAGGCGGGAGCGATGCGGAGCGGAGCTCCCGCCTTAGCCTTCGTGGTTATATTTTTTTTGTTTTGTCGACGAGTTCTTATTTGGTGAACGATTATGTCGTCGAATCATTCTGTTGGCGAAACGTTCGTAAATGAAAGGTTCTGTCGGTGAAAAACTCATGAAACATCTATCGGAGGTATCTTACAGAATCGCGAGTTTAAACGCTCGACATTGGTTACTATGGCTGTGACGTCACGATATTGAACGTATTCCTATTCAACAATTCAACCACTGTACGTATAGTTGCTTTACTGAAATCTGATAAGATAACGTCACACGCGCCCGGATTTGTTCGGGAGCTATCGCCGTGTTTTCGGACGTGGTTGTACCTTAGATCATCTAACCACAGGATGCGCCTTTCTTAAGCATTGTTTTCTGCCATTGCACATGACCATTTGGTCTTTTGGCTTTATGAAAAGCCTGTACATCAGTACATCATTTTATATGATTAAACTAGTACATTACATTGTAGTTGACTGTACAATAACAATTAACACACAACAGCCATTACGCGTTTGTCGATAAATACATTTTTAAATGCAATGAAATTTTATATGTCTTTGTGTTTCCCCCTTCATTTGTATGAAAACTGGCAGAATAATTTTGTATGCGGTGGTTCGCAAAGGCTAGTCCCGTGTTATATGGTCTAAGGGTTGTACGGTTGAACGCGACTCATTATAAAATTTTTAAATTGGTATAACTTCTGAATTATTGCGAAAATCATAAAAACAAAAATGGTTTTATTATAAAAGTTAAATACGTTCTTTCCATTTATCACAAGTAAAAAAAATCACATCCCCAAAGGTTTAATCCGTTAGAGAACAGAGCATGCGTTTTGAAGTGGCAGTGGGCTGGCCATATATGTAGGAGAACCGATGGTCGGTGGAGCAAACGAGTTCTAGAGTGGAGATCGCGACTTGGTAAACGTGGGGTAGGACGAATCCTGCCAGGTGGACCGACGACCTGAAGAATGTCGCAGGGAGCGACTGGATGCGTTTGGCGCAGGACCGTGTATTGTGACGTCATTGGGGAGAAGCCTTCGTCTAGCAGTGGACTTCCATAGGCTGATTTGATGGACAGATACGAAATTTTAACAGCCTCCATTGCGCATTCGGTACCGTGTAATCGCCTGCCGTGCTGAGGTCCGAGGTTCGTTTTCTGGGTCGCACAGTGTACTGCCTAGAACAAGCTAGCTGGACAATATTATTTATCAATGTTTTTAATTTTGAAAGTGTTTGTTATTTATGTATATACACATCTAAGTTGTTTGCAGTGTATAGTTTTAGCGAGAAAAAATAAAAACAAAAAATTGAAATCCATAATATATTTCTTATCACTAGGTACACAAAAACATAACAGGATAAATTAGAATAAGAGGAAACAATAAGTTACACAAAAGGAAACAATAACTTAACCTGCTCATCATCACTCAATTCTTAGACAAAAAGAAGAATCAAAGAATCTTCTTCTGTGTAGTCTATATGACATACAACACTAAACGTATGGACCGGATTTCTCTTTAAATTACTTGTTGCCTCTAAAATTAAATCTAAAACCTCAGGAGGAGGAGAACCGCCTTTTATTTGGGAATCTCCTTCATTTCTTTAGTCGCCTTTAGGGAATGATTTTTTCTGGACTCTCGCTGACCTGCCCGATCAGACTGGCCATAGTTTTTTTTCCTGAAAGTAAGTAACAGAAGTTAAATTTAGATGTATTACAAAGAAAGATTTACACATATAAGTATATGTATATACTAGCTGATGCCCGCAGCTTCGCCCGCGTAAAATTTGTTCCCGCGGGAAGTTATTCCCGGGATAAAAGGTAGCCTATGTGTTATTCCAGACTATAATGTATCTCTGTACCAAATTTCAGCCCGATCCGTTCAGCGGTTTGAGCGTGAAAGAGTAACAAACATCCACACTCACAAACTTTCGCATTTATAATATTAGTAAGAAGTAAGATTTAGGTATATAGGTATGTACCAGATAGTCGGGAAGATATCTCGGCAGCAGCGATCAGTTCTTCAGAACTTCGGGATTGAATAAGATCATCGACGGTTAGTCTTGGAAGCGGCATTTTGCAAGTCTGCTTTCGGCCTTCCAGAGCCAGCCATGGGTTGTTGAGATGATGTAGTCAGCCTGCTCTGCAGTGTTGTATAACGTACGAAACGTTATATCCCCTCTAGCCACGACTTATTCGAAGACAGAAAGCGATCCCAAATTCTACGAGAATTTTCTCATTTCTACGATAATTTCGCAGAAAATCTCGAAATAACTGCCTTGATGTCCTTGAACGACTGCTCCGATTTGCTGCTCAGATCATGTTTCATCGCAATAAAATTAAAAAGCGCAGCATTTCTCCCATCACTGGAAGTTTTCACCCATTCTTCAAAAAGCACCATTCTCGGTAAAGTAAAACTGCCTCCTACAAAAAAAAATAATAAAAAAATAAAAGAGCAAATTCGAGCAAAAAAAATTACATGCATTTAAAACTATGATGATAAATTTCTCATTTGATAAAAAAAACAGCCCGGGGAAATGAGGGGATTTTTACTTATCGTCTTGTAAATTACAAATTTAAGATTTTTTTGGTAATTTATTTTAAATCAAGCGGTTTTTACTGGTTACGCCTTAAACAGCATTGAATAAAGTAGTATAAAAAAAAACTACTTACCCTTGGTTATTGAATCCATCACCAATTCACAACTTAACAACAAACGAGAGCACATCAAATGTTTTCGTATAAGGAGCTAAAACGCAACTAATTTAATGCATTTTAATCGAGTATCTTAAATACTTACCCTCATTACTAATGTTTTGACACATTTCATAGAAAACATTACCCGTATTTATGATTAGCAACTTATACTCTAACCACCCTCAGCAACAGTTTCCAGAATAGTTAATGTTGTTTTTGTCCAGCTAGCTTGTTCTAGGCAGTACACTGTGGGTCGGTCCAAATATTTTTTGTAATCCAAAAATGTTCGTTTCGAAGTTTGGGTGTTTTCTATTGTATTTATTTTATTTATGATATGAACGGCAATACGGCACACCACCTATTACGTGGGACAATACAAAGGTGAAATGTGGGCATATAATATGCCTCTGCCTACCCCTGCGGGGATAAAGGCGTGACCATATGTATGTATGTATGTATGATATGAATGTTGGTATTTAAAATAATATGGTATTTAAAAATAATGTCTATCAGTCGCCTACTAGCCTAATTTGAGCAAAATGATGTTGTGTGAGAATGTCCAGAAATATTTATTTATTTATATTTAATGGTCACAAAGAATGATAAATTTAAAATCTTCCAACCAGGTATACCAGCTGTCTAACGACGATGGACGCTTTCTATCAGAAACTGTGGAGTACATGACTTTCTACGGCAACCATTTCGACGGGTCCAATTCTGAATACCAGGAGTATGATGCGTTTATTAATGCTACTGGTGTCGTATCTGTGATTGCACCAACTGCTGGTCTACATCATGGTGAGATTGTTGGTTTTTGTATTTTGGGGGTAGTTATAATCACCGGCAAAAAACGAATTATAAGTTTAACGTGTGTATCTGTGGCATCAGAGCGAGCCCACGAACGGAAAATTAATAATGCTGCGTTTGTTTTGGTTCGGAAGCCGAGTTGATAGATGGTTCTTGGCTAGACATTTTGAAGATCAGCAGTTCAACGGCTGAACTTCGACATTTTCCGTCAAGCGACTGCCATCTAACCTTCACAAACATTTGGTGATGTCGAAGTTCTGTGGTCGACATATAAGCTCGCAGAATAAGCACATTAAAGTGACAATAAGCTGGTCGCATCTGTAGATCTACCGACGGCCGATAGAGCAAACGAGTTCTAGAGTGGAGACCGCGACTTGGCAAATATAGGGTAGGACGTCCACTTGCCAGATGGACCAACGTTCTAGAAAGAGTCGCAGGACTCGCAGCTAGAGAAGGACTGGATGTAGAAGACGCAGTACCGTGTATTGTGGCGTGAACTGGAAGAGGCTTAAGTTCAGCAATGGACTGCTATAGGCTGATTTGATTGACTGCCTGCAATTTAACGCATTTTTTTTTCGTTTTAGAAGCTACTTATGTGTGGTCAGCCAGTCTGGACGGATCCGACTTCCCACGATTAAAAGAATTGGATTTAAGATCATGTGCCATTCAAGTTCTGAATCCGCAAATATTTCGACGAATGGAAAATTTGGAGTCTCTTTACATAGGAGAGAATCAGATATATCAAATATATTCAGAAGCTTTCACAGGTCTACCAAACTTACACCATTTGGATTTCAGTAGAAATGATCCTCGAGACGAGAATGGTAACCCAAAGAATTTACACACGGATTCTGTTAACGTATTTGAAGATTTGACAAATTTGGTATCCTTAGACTTGTCCCATACAAGATTGACGCCTAGAAACTTTGGCATGATAATGGGATTAGGAGAAAAAGTAAGAAGTTTGTCTGTATGTAATACTGGATTAATAAATCTACATGCCAATTTATTCAATAACATAAAGCTGGAAATTCTGGATGTATCACAAAATAATCTTATTTTAGATTCAGTAGACAGTTTACAAGGTTTAGAGAACAATCTTAAAGTATTGTACGCAAGAAACATAGGACTAAGAAGCCTTAATATGTTTAGAAACTTTCATAAATTGGAGATTCTGCAACTGGCTAATAATGAAATAAATCAGTTTAGCAGTGATATTGCATCCACCTTGAAGAATGTACAAATCTTAGACTTGAACAAAAACCGATTAACGAGTTGGGCAAACAATACTTACTCTCTCATGTCAAATTTGAAGTTACTTAGCCTTGAACACAATAACATAAACGTAATTTCTGAAGCAATGGTTGAAGATTTAAAAGAAATAGATTATATTGCTATAACAAACAATTTTATAATATGCAACTGCGATGTAAAAGATTTTTTTGAAATGGCCGCTATCAACGAAAATAAATTCACGGATACAGAAATTGAACCATTGAGAGCTAGCTTGCATCATATAGGTTATGAATTTTATAATAGACTTATATTTAATAGAAATCTAGTTACGTATCAAGGAAAAGGAGATTTTGAAGATACAGGTAGATTTCGTCTGATAGACTACCAGCCTGGTACGTTTAAATGTATGAAAGTACCTGACGGTATTCCTGTGTCTATTTATGATATGAACAATTGCAATGCTCTAAGGGACCTCCCAGGCTTAGAAACTGGAAGACGAACGTTGCTCGCATTGCTGATAATACCTTGTTTGCTACTACCATTGGGTTTGATGGTTCTATTCAGAAGACATTTGAAATATTTTTTAATAACTATGAGAAATTCTACGTTGCTGAGCGTGATTAACAAAAATAAATCCAACGAGAATGGTATGATATATTTTATTATACTAATGAAGATAAAGAATTTTTTCCATCTATACTAATATTTTAAAGAGGAAAGATTTGATTGTTTGCATCGAATAGGTAGGCTCCGAAACTACTCAACCGATTTGAAAATTCTTTTACTGTTACAAAGCTACACTAACTCCGATGAACATAGGCTATATTTTATTCCCGTATTCCCACGGGAACGGAAGCTACGCCGGTGAAATAGCGTTAATCCACTAGTTTGAGATAACTTTATCTCCTAGCCTTGGTTTTCCTGAATGCTGTATGTGATTCTTCAATAAGGATCTTAGGTTTTTGCAGGGTCGACATCGCGAGAGTTGCACCAATGGTTGTTAACACAGCGACATCTAATGGCAATAGGAGTGAACTATTGGGCACTAGTTGCACACGTTGCAAACTAGATGGCGCTAAAAGTGTCGATAACTGATGCATTATTTCCGCCGTGTTGTAAGTCTAGTTCCGATTGAGTGCACACCGAACAGCCATTTTTTTGTACAAACTAAAACTAAAGATAACCAACTATCCAATCAAGTGAAGATTGTGTCAAATCCTCGTTATTTCATTGAAAAAAGACCACGAGCCAACAATAGTGTTGCACACACACGTCGCCGTCGTAAGAACACGGTGACCACAGAGTACATTTGTATATTATGAGAACGGTGACCACTTTACCCGTGGGCCGTTAGCTTGTCTGCCACCTCAGTAGTATCACAGATTATATAATATATTCTATACAGATGCACGAACAGGAACAAAAATCGGTTACACTCGTAACTCGCTCCACAGACCTGGCCGCCTACCTGTCAGTGTGGAATCCTCAAATGTAACTAGATGGCGACGATATTTTTAGCAAAATGTTCAACTAGATTTCAAGGTCAAATTTGATTTCGTTTCAACTGTTTTGATAAAGTATTTAGTTATTTCAATCGTGACGTAGTCACTTAATTAGCTCAGACTGGTAAACGGGCGGTATCCGGTGCTTGCAAGCCCCAGTTCGATTCCCACTTTTCACACGATTCTTTTTGTTATCTTTTTAAGTTTTACTTTTTGAACGTACCCACATTTTATACTACTCAATATTTTTATTAAGTGAAAAAAGACTACTTACTCACACGGGACTTTGTCATTTTTTATTATATAAGAAAAATATTATGAAAAAGTTGACATACTAATTGCTTTAAATAAGCATGCTATCTTTGTATTGAGTATTTATTTTTTGCAATTGATTGATTTAAAATTTAAATCAATCATCAACTGTTCTCATATCATAATTATAATGATATGAGAACAGTTGAATTCGTTTCACCTGTTCTGATATGACTAAGTATTTCACTTCATGCGTCAGTCGCACAGTTAGCTCAGCGGGTAGGCGGGTGGCGCCTGTTACGAATTGACCCAGTTCAAATCCAACGGGTAGCATGGTTCTTTATTTTTTTTAACTATTTTAATTATGAAGTGAAAATGACAGGACTTCTCTTTTTTTTAATTTTACAATAAAAATAAATACTTACTATGGAAAAGTTGGCATATGTACTAAAAAATAAATATTTTATCTTGGTAGATACTTATTTTTACAGCGGGTGGCAGGCGGAATTATATAAAAAAAACCGGCCAAGTGCGAGTCGGACTTGCACTTAGGGATCCGTACCAAAAAACGGCAAAAAGTCACGATTTTTGAATGAGATTCCCCTTAATCTTTCCTTTTTTTTTCTGATTTTAGTATTTGTTGTTATAGCGGCAACAGGAATAATACATCTAGGGCTGCCAACTGTTTTTAGAAGAAATAAAGTATACTTATCTGACTTCAATGGGGTAAAAAAAGTACAGACTTACAAAGAAGAGTACATTTTATTTACAATTTTAAAATTGTACTTTTTAGAACCTTGGCAGTACACAAGTGCTTTTTATTATTTTTTAAACTATTGGACGTTACGTGGTTTCTCCCGCGTAATTCCCGTTCCCGTGGGAATTCGGGAATAAAATATAGACTAGGTTCACCGCAAAGAGATTAGCTTCCCAACAGTGAAAGAGTTTTTGAAATCGGTTCTGTAGTTTCGGAGCCTATTCGATGCGAACAAACAAACAATCAAATCTTTCCTCTTAATAAATAACGAGCGGAAGTCACGCGGTCCCGTTCCCGTGGGAATTCGGGAACCGTGGGAATTCTGATATCTGTGTAGGAACACAGATATCAGAATTCCCACGGTTCTTCTTCTTCTTTGATTCAGAATTCTTTCACTGTTAGGAAACAGTGAAAGAATTTTTGATATCGGTTCAGTAGTTCCGGAGCCTAATGCAAACAAACAATCTATTCTTTTCTCTTTATAGATAACTAGCGGACATCACGCGGTTTCATCCTCGTAATTCTCGTTTCCGTGGGAATACGGGGATAAAATATAGCCTATGTTCACCGCAAAGAGTGTAACTTCCCAACAGTGAAAGAATTTTTCAAATCGGTCCAAAAGTTTCGGAGCCTATTCGATGCAAACAAACAAACAAATCTTTCCTCTTTATAATATTAGTATAAACTAGCGGACGTCACGCGGTTTCACCCGCGTAGTTCCCGTTCCCGTGGGAATACGAGAATGAAATATAGCCTATGTTCCCCGCAAAGAGTGTAGCTTCCCAACAGTGAAAGTTTTTTTAAATCGGCCCAGTAGTTCCGGAGCCTATTCGATGCAAACAAACAAACAATCAAATCTTTCCTCTTTATAATGTTAGTATAGATTGTAAGTCCATACAGGTAAACTCTAAACTTATGTACTTACTTAGATCAGGAGAAAAGATTCATACCTATTTCCTATAATTACTTAAGTCTGGCTCCACGGCCGGGGATCTTGGCCCATTCCGTTATACGAAAAAATATTCAGAGGAAACTTTTCAAAATCCCTGAAAAATCAAATCATGCGAAATAAAGTATTTTCGCGTACCTTATTGTTCTCATAAAGTACAAATACAGGAAATAAAGTACAATACTTTATTATAAAGTACTGTTGGCAACCCTAAATACCTACATCATCTGTGAAAATTTCAGCTCTCTGGCTATAACGGTTCCTGAGATATAGCGTCATGGCGGACAGACAGACAGACAGATGGGGAAGTCTCATCAATAGGGACCCGACGTTTTTACCCTTTGGAACGCTAATAAAAGCTGGTACAAAATCTCGCTGGAACATATTTCTCTTACAATTATCACATAGATTACAGCTTTAATTTTTTATAACAATAATGTGAAACAATTCTGAAAGGAAAAAAAGGATTATAAAATTCGAGAAATAAGTAGGACTATTTAATAATCTATGTTAGATGAAGTGAAAAAGTAAAAAAAATTAAGAAAAATACAAAAAGAAATGCAGTCAGTGGGATTCTAACCAGAATTAACTCCCAAAGCACTTCAAAGCAGCTTGCATACCCGCTGAGCTAAAGTGCCACTGAGAGACGGCCAAATAACACTTTATATTTAAGTTCATCACCGTCACCGTTGCCGCTTGCTTGTTTCGATAACGTAAACTGGCCGTTCGTAAAAACTAATGAAATAATAATTTCTTTAAATCGATAAAAGATGGCGCTCATGAGATGATTAACATAAGCGCCATCTTTTATCTTTATCAAACGCTATCGAGACATAATTTTTACACAAGCTACGTTTATTCTATAATCAACGAGTTTGATGTGCTACTATAGCAGCCAATATCATGATTTAATTTTTAAAATAATTTGCCATGCATTATATATCTAAATAAGATATTTTGAAATTTGAATTCCGGAATATGAAACTACTAGTGCCATCTTTTGATATTTTCTGTTTATTAAAGATATGCTGTATGCGTTAATACCCCGTGGTAGTATAAAACATAATGTTTACCCTGTTTCTGTACTAGATGGCGTGATATACAACTACGATGTTTTCGTATCCTACTGCAACGAGGATCGAGAGTGGGTGCTGGATCACTTACTGCCGCACATGGAATCTGAATGTACTATAAGCGCTTGCTTGCACGAGAGGGATTTTCAAGTGAGTTTTATCAGAATTTGGTATACTAAAAATGTAAAATTTTGTGAGTTAAATGGATGTTGGTTCCTCTTTCGCGCTCTAAGTACCAGCTGAACTGATCTGGAAAAATTTAGTACAGAATAGATGATTTGGAATAACACATAGGCTACTTTTCATCCCGGGATTATGTTTCCATTAGAAACAAAATTTTACACAAGCGAAGGATTCAGTCAGATCTCAAATGATCACCCTTCATCGGTTTTTAAACGCCTACAGCATGGAGTTCTTCAAAAGGGCTCTAAGATGGTTCTCAAAGATCCAAACATCTTTATAAACTTTCACATCACTACATAGTGTTTTATGTATAATATGTATGTATTTAAAAGTATATAAGTATTAATATCCGTGGTCTGATACCCATAACACAAGCAGGTTATTCCTAGCTTACTTTAGGATCAGATAGCGTTGTCTGAGATGTCCGTGAATATTTATTTATTTTATTTTATTTATTTATAGTATAAAACCAAGTAGCAGGGTAATTATTTTTTCTCGTGTAGCGGGTTCGATTCCCGACTCAACCATGTAATTATTTAAAAATCTATGAATGCATTTGAGGTCGTTTTTTAAATTAAAATAATGCCTTCTTTCAGTAAAATGTTCCAGCTACAATATTTAAGGTACTTTCCCTCCATGTGGCATAGCCGTGGGACACCCTGTATATTATTATATTCAACGTTCACAGGTTTTCTGTCGTGTATTTAGTATCAGCATTGCACCCCTGCGAAGCCGGGGCGGGTCGCTAGTTAATAATATAAGTAGCAATAGCATACTAAGGGTTGTAACACAAAGATGATCAGTGTTACTCACCAACTAGCGCGAGGTAGCTATGCAGAGAACTCTATCCCAGGGCGCCTTATTTCTAAGTTTCCAGTCTGTGTGCAAGGGTAGGCTAGGGCTCTAACGAAAACTGACAATAGGGTGTACACACATATATTTACTAAGTACACAGAGATACACAGAGACACACAGAGAGCTTATTCACTGATAGACACAAATATCACAGGTACACAGAAATACAGTCAGGGCTTAGGTACTAATTCCACTCAATAGACCACTGCCGCGTGAGCAGGTAGAACGGGTAAGCAGCTAACTACACTTGTAATAGGGTGACATGACAATTACTGGCCTTGAGTTAATCTGAGAGCAGCACAGCACGAGCATGCCACGTGGAGGCGGCTGATTCCTCTCAAAGCCCCTCGCTCGTGCAGTCCACGTGTCTTTGGATGTGGCTCTGCCAACCGTGGACGGGCCGCTTTTCCCCGTAGTAAAAAAACCCTGTTATGACAAGTAAACGACAAATGAAATAACTGACATCGCGACCGACGAAATTCGAACCGCTTTGCAAACAAGAAATGACACTTACCGGTATCCCGGGTGTAGGTTGAAACAGAAACTTATTCTTTCTGAGGAAAGTAGAACCTAGGCTATATTCCTCAACAAGTCCTCAGGTTTGTACAGTGCCTGCGTCAAACTATAACCTCGCAACACATGAGGTGCGCTAAATCATCAGGGCTCAACGTTAACTAAGATGTGAATCGGAAAACTTATGATGTTAGAAGAGCCCGTGAACTTCATAGCAGGGCTATTTATACCCTCACTATCGAATACTCTGGAAGACTTTAAACCCGTTTGCTACGCACAATTCCTCCGTCCATCACAAAAAAACCCATAGACTAACGTCCGTTTCCTTGAGACAGCTGTTACCACAGCAAAAAAACAATGAATCGATCATGGCGCACTGACACGGTCAATTAGTATTGACCAGCCAGAGACCAGACACTGCCACTCATAGAAAATAAATGTTACAACCACCCCCCCTTTAATAGTATTTCCTGCGGATATGACACGCTGGAAATACACAATAAAGAAAACAGAAACATACTAACTAATAAACAAAGACAACCAGCTAGGTACTTCAACCCCAAGCTGACTGCTACCATTACAATAACAAAGAAAGATCCTCCTATACACCTACCTAGACACTGACTCGTGTACCGGACAGGCTAAGTACCTAGAGTCTAATGCCCTTCATAGAAGACGAATGCTCCCTTTACTGGCTGCTGATGCCCTAACACTACACAAGCTCTCAGGATATTGTAGAGCGAATGAGAGAAAAACGCTCGGTGCGGTGCATAGAAGAAACTACAACGTGACAATTTAAAGTCACGTACACATATAGAAATACAAACAAAAGATTAAAATAGTCTTACATAATGATCACATCCCACTGGTTTAATAAACTAGAGAAACAGTGCTATGTAGTTACGTTAGGTATTGGAGACTGCTCCTCCTGATACTTCAGGATGTCCTTGATATGGTACTCCCCAAGATCCTTACCGTCCAGATCTGACAGCCTATATACTAAAGGGGATCGTTTAGCAGTCACCACACATTTAAGGAACTTAGGGGCTAGCTTAGAAGTAAAATTCTTGGCCTTGTTGGACAGGTAGAACGTGCGTTTGTAAACTATCTGTCCCACTTTCAGCTCTACATGCCTTTTTCTGAGGTTGTAATACTTTTCATTACGCTGGTGGGCAACGTTCAAATGTTTCCTCACCTGGTCGTAGATGCGTTGTAGTATGTCGTAGTATGTCGTAGACTCTTAATCTCAGGGTCGTTGGTTCGTGCCCCACGTTGGGCGCCAAATTTGTAACACAAAGATGATCAGTGTTACTCACCAACTAGCGCGAGGTAGCTATGCAGAGAACTCTATCCCAGGGCGCCTTATTTCTAAGTTTCCAGTCTGTGTGCAAGGGTAGGCTAGGGCTCTAACGAAAACTGACAATAGGGTGTACACAGATATATTTACTAAGTACACAGAGATACACAGAGACACACAGAGAGCTTATTCACTGATAGACACAAATATCACAGGTACACAGAAATACAGTCAGGGCTTAGGTACTAATTCCACTCAATAGACCACTGCCGCGTGAGCAGGTAGAACGGGTAAGCAGCTAACTACACTTGTAATAGGGTGACATGACAATTACTGGCCTTGAGTTAATCTGAGAGCAGCACAGCACGAGCATGCCACGTGGAGGCGGCTGATTCCTCTCAAAGCCCCTCGCTCGTGCAGTCCACGTGTCTTTGGATGTGGCTCTGCCAACCGTGGACGGGCCGCTTTTCCCCGTAGTAAAAAAACCCTGTTATGACAAGTAAACGACAAATGAAATAACTGACATCGCGACCGACGAAATTCGAACCGCTTTGCAAACAAGAAATGACACTTACCGGTATCCCGGGTGTAGGTTGAAACAGAAACTTATTCTTTCTGAGGAAAGTAGAACCTAGGCTATATTCCTCAACAAGTCCTCAGGTTTGTACAGTGCCTGCGTCAAACTATAACCTCGCAACACATGAGGTGCGCTAAATCATCAGAGCTCAACGTTAACTAAGATGTGAATCGGAAAACTTATGATGTTAGAAGAGCCCGTGAACTTCATAGCAGGGCTATTTATACCCTCACTATCGAATACTCTGGAAGACTTTAAACCCGTTTGCTACGCACAATTCCTCCGTCCATCACAAAAAAACCCATAGACTAACGTCCGTTTCCTTGAGACAGCTGTTACCACAGCAAAAAAACAATGAATCGATCATGGCGCACTGACACGGTCAATTAGTATTGACCAGCCAGAGACCAGACACTGCCACTCATAGAAAATAAATGTTACAGGGTGAATTTGATTAAAATCGGAGTAAGACTAGGTAAGTGTTGGGAGTCCTGGGACAGTTTACTGTTGGGAAGCTACACTACTCCCGGGTAACATAGGCTATATTTTATCCCCGTATTCCCACGGGAACGGGAGCTACGCAGTTGAAATTAATATACATTTCCAGGTGGGGCTGTCAATCCTGGAGAACATAGTATCCTGCATGGACCGCTCCAGGTTCATTATGCTGGTCATCTCGCAGCAGTTCCTGGTCAGCCGCTGGTGCCAGTTCGAAATGCATTTAGCTCAACATCGGTAAATAGCAAACTATTTTTTATTGGCATATATTTAAATCGATATCTGTATATTCACATTTTCCGAACTAAATATTTCAAAGTTAAACCAAAAATACTGACTTGCACACTAATTTAGCACACTAAATAAAGCAAATTCATTACACTGTTTTATGATATTTGCAGAACTATTTTACTGAACGAATAACTATTATCAAAATAGTTTATCTAACAATTCCTTAGTTCAACAAAAATATTAAAACTTTTTTAGGGAAAACCATTACCTAATTAACTTTTAGGAACATCGTTTATTCTATATAAAAACCCAATTTTGTCAGCCACCTCTAATTAAATATTATTGGCATGTATTTAAATCGATATCTGTTTATTCCCTTTTTTCGAACAAAATATTACAAAGTTAAACCAAAAATACTGACTTGCACACTAATTATGCACACTAAATAAGTCAAATTCAATATTATACTGTTTAAAGGTGTTTGCAGTACTATTTTACTGAACAGATCACTATTATCAAAATCGTACCTATATCTAAAAATTCCTTAGCTCAACAAACTTATTAAAACTTTTTTTAAGAAAACCATCGCCTTATTTACTTTTACGGACATCTTTTATTCTAATTAAAAACCCAATTTAATCAGTCATCTTTACAAAATTAAATTTTATTAATCAAAAAAATAAAAAACTAACCTAACCTAACCTATTCCGTTATAAGATTGTAAAATGTTGAGTGCAAGTTAGTATTTTTGATAAGCAATTCGTATTTTGGTTTAGCAAATCTTATATCCGGTGTACGAACGAAATTTTTGGTTTAAATTTGATAAAAAAAGCCATCTCGTTTTGTGTAAAATTTTAGTTTTTTAAGTAGGACATGTTTAGTTTATCAATTGGTTTTTTTGCACAGCATTTGATTTTCTGGTTTGCGTCCATTAAATTAGTGGATTCACCTAGTGTGCAGAAAAATTAAACAGATGTGCATTTAAAAATATCCCAATATTATTGATCAAAAAAATTTAAACCTAACCTAACCTATTCCGTTATAGGATTGTACAATTTAGAGTGCAAGTTAGTATTTTTTATATACAATTCGTATTTCTGTTTTACAAATCATATATTCGGTGTACGAACCACATTTTTGGTGTGAATTCGATTAAAAAGGTCATCTCGTTCTGAGTAATATTTAAGTTTTTTAAGTAGGATATTATGTTTAGTTACGCAATTGTTTTATTTGCACAGCATTTAATTTTCTGGTTTGCATTCAGTAAATTAGTGGAGTTATCTAGTGTGCAGAAAAATTATACAGATATGCATTTAAAAATATCCCTTTTTTAGGGTTTCGTAGCCAAATGGCAAAAACGGAACCCTTATAGATTCGTCATGGCTGTCTGTCTGTCTGTCTGTCCGTCCGTGTGTCACAGCCACTTTTCTCCGAAACTATAAGGCCTATGCTATTGAAACTTGGTAAGTAAAACTAGAAAAAAAGCAGTAAATTTTGGGGGTCCCCATACTCAGAACTGAAACTCAATTTTTTTTTCATCAAACCCATACGTGTCTATCATCTATAGATAGGTCTTCAAAAATACTATTGAGGTTTCTAGCATAACTTTTTTCTAAAGTGAATAGTTTTCGCAAGAGACACTTCCAAAGTAGAAAAATGTGTGTGTCCCCCCCCCCCTCTAACTTCTAAACTAAGAGAATGATAAATCTAAAAAGAATATATGATGTACCTACATTGCCATAAAAACTACCAACGAAAATTAGTTTGAACGAGATAGAGCTGGTAGTTTTTTTTAATACGTTTTAAACCGCAATTTTTGGTTAGAAAAATCACTACCACTGCGAACGTGTTAAAACATCAAATACATCAATCAAAGTTAAAACGAACTACAAGAACTATTATATTATGTTACTTGCTGGTACGAAACCCTTCATGGGCGAGTCCAACTCGCACTTGGCCGGTTTTTATTGTGTACTTTAAAGACAATTTCTTTCATGATTTAATTACCTACAAATCTTGTCTGCCTCTGTGGCGCAGTCGGTAGTGATACCGCCTGCGGTGCTGGAGGTCGTGGGTTCGATTCCCACCGGAGACAAATATTTGTGTGACCCATAAATGTTCGTCTCAAGAGACTGGGTGTTTCTATCTATAATATGTATGTATTTAAAAGTATATAAGTATTAATATCCGCGGTCTGATACCCATAACACTAGCAGGTTATTCCTAGCTTACTTTGGGATCAGATAGCGTTGTGTGAAATGTCCGCGAATATTTATTTATTTATTATATTATTAACTAAAAATGTTGTATTTATCTTATTAAATTTGAGTAGTAAAATACAAAACACTCGTTTATCTTGGTAAATATTGTCCTATTAATTATTATTTGGATAAAATAAAACTATAAAATACGGCAATCCGCCATGATTTCATAAACACCACTCAGAGAGAATGACGTCACTTTTCAGTAATAATGGCTTCCGCGCACAGACGCGCTATTATTGGACGTAATATTCCTTGCTTTATTGCGATAATACTTCTCGATTTCTTGCACATAAGTGCGTTTTACGCATCTAATAATTTAAATAATTATATTCGCGACACCAGTGCGACGTTTTTTTTTCTATTTATGACTGCCTCTGTGTTGGGCAAAAATCAATTGTGGAAACGATTGACAACTAACAATTAAATTTTCTAATTTAATTGCAACTAACAACTAAAAAATCAATCGTAATTGCAAGTTCTTACAATTACAACTAATTAGTTGTTGCTTGTATATTCTTATGATTACAATTAGTAATTGTCAATCGTCTGAAGCATATTTACGATTAACAATTACTAATTAATTTTCTGTTACCTTTCGGAAACTGGGGGTTAGACAGCTTCACCCAACTACAGAAGAGGCGGCGCAGTGTTTATTCGCGCCCTCCACGGTCGAGACGCCTTTGGGTTTTGACTTTTGAAAAACCGGTGGGCGAGGATTAAATGGCGGAAGGTACCTTTCCGTATTCCAGAGGTGCTTCTAGTGCCCTCCTGATCAGCTGCTATTCCTCGAAAGCGATGCGACGAGGGTTTCGTACTCTTAAGCTCCATATCGAGCCGCGGGGACGAGCTATCACATCATCATCATTAGTGCTAGTCCCGGCATGATAATGATCATCATGATAACGATGATTCATGATGATGATCATTATCATCATAATTATATTGAAAACGACACTTGTATCATTCTATTGTTTCACAATATTTTTATTATTTATAACCTGTCCTGTTTCGCCTCACGGCATTTTTAAAGGTTTAGATGAAAGGACAAGGTGGGGTACTGTCACATGAAACACTAAGGTTACGTCCGCACAGGCAGGCGGCTTGCTTGGCGCCTACAGCCTAGCGAGTCACCTAGCGAGTCGCTTAGTAAAACGAACATACTTGAATGTTCGCGACCGGCCGCACTGCGCGCTTGGCGCCTAGTTAGTCGCTTAGCGTGTATCCAAGTAAACAAACATGTTGGTTTTTTGTCGCCAGGCGCGAGGCATTTTGGTTGCGGATGATAACCGAGGGTTGAATGAATCAATTCCCGAGGTATTTAGACGCTATAGTCCGAATCGGAATTGATTCTTTTATCCATGTTAAACACTTTACTTTTCATTGCAAATATGAGGAATTAAAACTGTTATTTATCTACACTATTTATTGATAATATAATAATATTAATAGTACCTATTTAAAAAAAAAATAGAAAACAACTTCAAACAAATCTAAAAACTGAAATATGAAATTTACTTAGCACAAAGTTAGTATATTCTGATTTATCAGATATCATTACATATAATACTAAAGTCGGTGCCAAAATGACTATGAGAGAGAGAACCTAAGCCTACATAGTTTTACTCAAACAAAATCAAAAATCTCAAAAGGACAAAATCTCAAAGGTGAAATGTGGGCATCTAATATGCCTCTGTCTGTCTACTCCTTTGTGGATAAAAGGCGTGATCATATGTATGAACCCAATATAGAGCAGTATAGAGCTAATTTTGAAAGGGACATCTTGTCAACATGCCGACAAGCAAATGACCAAGGCACCTAGCGACCCTCCACGCAAACCACCTTTCAGTGCGGCCACCGTGTATCCTAGCAAGTCGCCAGGATGCAAGCCACTAGGCTCTAGGCACCAAGCAAGCCGCCTGCCTGTGCGGACGTAGCCTCAAACAATATTTTTTTTATTGTATAGGTATTTTTTTTAATAATGTATATATTGGCAAGTGTAGAGATTATCAACAACAAACATCAAATTACCGGGTTACAAATTTTCCCCAAAATTAGGGAAATAACAAATTTTGATATTTTTGTTAAATAAATTCTACTAATATCAGATATTACCAGGTACCTAATAAATTTTCCCCAAATTTAGGGAAATAACAAATTTAAATATTTTGTAATATTTTAAATGTAACAATTATATTTTAGATTACAACGTATCAAATGACATTATTTTCCAAATTTACCCCAAAAATAGGGAGATTGTTTTTTTTTTTAATTTCATGTAAATATTAATATTAAAACATAAAAAAGTATTGTAATAAAAAAATCACCCTATTTTTGGGGTAAATTGGAAAATAATAGATAATTTGATACGTTGTAATCTAAAATATGATTGTAACGTTATTTTAACAAAAATATTAAAATTTCTAATTTCCCTTATTTTGGGGAAAATTTATTACCTAGTAATCTCTTATATTCATATAATTTGTTTAACGAATACATATCTTAAAATTTGTAATAACCCCTTATTTTGGAAAAAATATTTTTTCCCCAAATTTAGGTAAAGAACAAATTTAATTTTTTTTGCTGAATAAATATATCAACTATATTTTAGATAACAACGTATGAAATGATATATCATTTTCCAATTTTACCCCAAAAAGACTCCCTATTTTTGGGTTAAAATTGGAAAATGATATATCATTTCATACGTTGTAATCTAAAATATGATTGTAACATTATTCTGACAAAAATATTAAAATTTGTAATTTCCTTAATTTTGGGGAAAATTTATAACCTGGTTATCTGTATTCGTATAACATTGTGTGTGGTTATATGTGCTGATATTCGTATAACATACATACATATGGGCACAGTATAAATATGTTGTTTAACCAGTATTGTAGCTCCCTACAAACGGACGAAGCGCAAGCTATACCTACGATTCTCGTTTTCGGCAGGCCTTTCAGCACGCAAGCAGCGTCCGCTGTCGCGATTGTGCCGAGTAGACGAATGGACGGTGTGTCGTTTTTTAAATAGTAACCGCGCGTGTTTTATAGTCCCCCTATGAGTGCCAGCTTAAGACATTTTGCCGCGTAATAGGGGAGATTGTAAGATGTAAACGTTAGCACTAACAATTATTTTTTTTAATGTAAATATCTAATTATCAATACACATAACTTTAATAAACACGTGATTTTGATACTATAAGATTGTACTTAACTTTTGTTTTTATTAAATAAATAAATAATAAATAAATATTCACGGACATTTCACACAACGCTATCTGATCCCAAAGTAAGCTAGGAATAACCTGCTTGTGTTATGGGTATCAGACCACGGATATTAATACTTATATACTTTTTAAATACATACATATTATACATAGAAACACCCAGACTCTTGAGACAAACATTTATGGGTCACACAAAGATTTGTCTCCGGTGGGAATCGAACCCACGACCTCCAGCGCCGCAGGCGGTATCACTACCGACGGCGCCACAGAGGCAGTCAATTGATATGGATATTTAAAAAAGACACTGATTACCATCAGCAAGGACGGCGAAGTTACTCCTTCCACATCTCAAATAATTTCCGCGCCCGCAAACGGCAACAAAAAAGAAAATAAGTTTCGACTTTACGGTTAGAGTACATGGGATAAACAAAATCTTGGTATGGTAACACGAAAATCAAGCAAGCCAAAATCAGCGCTAGAGGTAAATTAACTATGAACGGACTATAGGTAGTACATTTAGTTCCGTTGTCAGTTCGTAGTTATTTAATTGAGAGCAATGATTTAGGTATCTTTCAAGAGTATTCTTTTTTTGTTGATGACCGATGTTACAGTACACTTAGCACCGTATGACTTTGATTGGCAGCATTTTTGTTACCTTTGATTTTTATTACACGCATAGAGACAAATATGAACTTCCAAAATTTAACACAAAATGACAATGTTCGAAAAGTACTAGTGTACTAGAGACTGACTAGTACTTTCAAATCGAAAAATAGTTTTAATTTTGTAAATCAAAAATTTAACGCAATGATTATAAAGACTAGAACTCCGTGATTCTATCACTGACGAAACATGTGTGATGAACCGATTATTATTGTCTACGTCGCTTACTCGTTTTCAAATTTCTATACCCGTCTCCCTCAATCGTTAGTAGATAACGGGCGCTGCGCCGCCACGCCGCCGCCTCGCGCCGCCAGCCGTTGCGGGGATATTATATTATTACTCACAAAGTATTTTTAAATAAAAAAGGTACATATTTACTCGAAATGAAAGCCGGTTGTCAGTAAAACGACAATCCTTAATACAAATTGAAGGCCTTATTGGCGGATTGAAAAATTTCAACTGCATTAGCTCACTATCTATTACGCGGTACGTAAAACTATAAGGTAAAATGTGGGCGTATACTATGCCTCTGCCTACACCTTCGGGGATAAAGGCGTGACTATATGAATGTATGTATGTACATATTTACAATCACAATATTAAATAGAAAGTCAAAGTAGGCACATATTATTAAAATGTATAGGTGGGCAGCCCTATCGCATGCTTACGTACCGCGCGGCTGTAGGCATTTATTTCTAAAATCCGGCTGAGTCAGACTACAGTATACAGTGATATGGGCGTATACTATGCCTCTGCTTACGCCTTTGGGGACAAAGGCGAGACGGTATTGTATGCCGGGACTAGCATTTAATGAAAATGATGATGATGTTACCTCATAATTTGGGGCCCACCAAATGCAACGTGAGGAGAAAATTTACTGTAAAGATTGCAGTAGGTGTGAGGAGTAGTGTCGGGACTAACGCTTAAATGATGATGATGTGATCTCATTTACAGCGAACCCACCACCAAACGCAACGGACCAGAAAACTGTGCTCTGGGGTTAAAACCAGTTTTATAGGTCTGGAGGCGCTGGAGGTCGTGGGTTCCATTCCCACCGGATGTCCGTGAATATTTATTTTTATTTTTTTATATTTTTTTTCTAAAAAGTACAGCGAACAACATAACTCAGTCGCCCCGCCATCGGCAACCGGCGCGGCGTCCAGTCGCACCTGTGGGATATAGATATGGCTGACTGATGACGTCACTTCTGTGACTGTCACGCAGCTTAGCGTTTTAGCGCGTATTATAAATCTAAAAAGTAAATTGCATTTTTTTCCTAATAAATGCGTAATTTCGTCACAAATGTTATTGTTAGTAAATAATATATGTTCCAGAGCATTTTAAGACGTGTTTTCTAAATTTGTCATCATGCCTATTATCCTATGACGGCTCCGTTTTTAGGGTTCCGTCTTCGAAGGGTAAAAACGGGAACCCTATTCATGAGACTTCGCTGTCCGTCTGTCTGTCTGTCCGTCGAGGCTGTATCTCAGGAACCGTGATAGCTAGAGAGCTGAAATTTTCACAGATGATGTATTTTTGTCGCTATTACAAATAATAATACTAAAATCTAAAAAACGTGGTCATTTAGAGGAAGGCTCTCATACAAAAAAACGTGATTTTTTTACCGTTTTGTGGTACGGCACCCTCAGTGCGCGAGTCCTACTCGCACTTGGCATGTTTTTTATTATGTTTACGGAACCCTAAAAATTTTTTTTTTTCGCAGACTTCTAGAAACCCGCCGAGAAGATTTAATCTTAGTTCTACTAGAAGACATACCAAGAAGACTACGGCCTACTACGCTGCATTATCTGATGTTGACAAAGACTTATATTGTTTGGCCAAAAGAAGATAGAGAAAGAGATTTCTTCTGGAAGAGACTTAATAAAAGACTTATGCCGCCGAAGGAAAAAGTAACAGAAAATGTGTCTGTAGCTTAAGACTTTGTTATTTCGTAAATAATTATTGAAATATTACAAAAAATATGTGAAACGTTTTATTGATAACTGCCTCCAATTTCCGTTCCCGTGGGAATATTTTTATGAAATATAGTCTATGTCATCCGGGAATAGTGTAGGTTACCAACTGAGAGGGATTTTTTTTAAATCGGTTTAGTAGGAAAGGTACCTACTCCGAAACTATTAAACCGATTTGAAAAATATATAAATACCTAAATATAAATATTCACGGACATTTTCACACAACGCTATCTTTAGGGGCAAGTGCGAGTTCCGGCGAGCGCCTGTCGACATTCACAGGTGAGCGCGTTATCGCCGATTTGTATGGAATCGAGACAAGTTCCCGCGTTTACAGCTAGGTGGCGGGGTCTCGATTCCATACGAATTGGCGCGCCGTGAATGTCGACAAGCTCACGCAAAAACTCGCACTTGCCCCCTGCTTGTGTTATGGGTGTCAGACCACGGATATTCATACTATTTACTTTCAAATACGTACCTTAGTTATCATAAATAGAAACACTCAGACTCTCGAGACAAACATGAACATGGCGGGAACCGAATAAACACACAGATGCATATTTCAACCTCTCTTAGATCATCTAACCACAGGATGCGCCTTACTTAAGCATTGTTTTCTGCCATTGCACATGACCATTTGGTCTTTTGGCTTTATGAAAAGCCTGTACATCAGTACATCATTTTATATGATTAAACTAGTACATTACATTGTAGTTGACTGTACAATAACAATTAACACACAACAGCCATTACGCGTTTGTCGATTAATACATTTTTAAATGCAATGAAATTTTATAGGTATGTCTTTGTGTTTCCCCCTTCATTTGTATGAAAACTGGCAGAATATTTTTGTATGCGGTGGTTCGCAAAGGCTAGTCCCGTGTTATATGGTCTAAGCAACCTCTAGACTAGACCACTGATGGGCAAACTACGGCCCGCGGGCCAAATCCGGCCCACGAAAGTATTAAATCCAGCCAGCCGACGGTCCTTCTACATTAATAGTACATGGCTCGCGATAATTATATTTTGACGGTCCAGAAGTACCTACCTACTCGTATTATGTAAGTAGATTCTACTTAGTAGAACAATAGACTCATACAGGTGAAGGAGCCAGCTAGAGCGTGAAAGAGTGACATATAGCCATACATTAATAATAGAAAGAAGTAAAATTTAGAATTTAAGCACATTTTCATATAATTCTTGCCCCATCTCTGAATTTTTTTTATATTTCTGGCCCCTCATTAAGGAAGTATGCCCACCACTGCTCTAGAACAATGAAGAAGTCAGAATTCTTTCACTGTTGGTAAGCCACACTATTCTCGGGTGACATAGGCTATATTTTATTCCCGTATTCCCACGGTAACGAGAACTCTGCTGGTAGAACCGCATGAGGTCCGCTAGTGCTATGTAAAATGGGATATATACTTACATGCGGTGAGTATTATGGAGTGCCTCATGTACTTCGGTTGAGGAGGTGTCGTGATGAGGTCCAGGTTCAAAACTCCGCCACATATTCTGAAGCAAAATTTCGTCACAGTCAACGTCACACATTGCCATTTCATCTATACAAATAAATAAAATTGGAGTGTCTGTTTGTAATATTAAAATAACCGCTTTCTACTACATGAATATGAATGTATATACGGTGCACATTCCAAAATATATATTATTAAAATTTTTGTCTGTCTGTTTGTTCCGGCTAATCTCTGGAACGGCTGGACCGATTTGGACGGGACTTTAACCGGCAGATAGCTTATGTAATAAGGAGTAACTTGGGCTACTTTTATTTTAGAAAAATAAAGTAATCTTTTTATCCCGGGAATAAGTTCCCACGGGAAGCGGGAACGGGAATAAACTTTTCGCGGGCGAAGCTGCGGGCATCAGCTAGTTGATAATAACAATACTTTTTAGGGTTCCGTACCCAAGGGGTAAAAACGATACCCTATTCATGAGAATTAACTGTCCGTCTGTCTGTCTGTCTGACTGTACTCTGTCTGTTGGTCACGAGGCTGTATCTCAGGAACCGTGATAGCTAGAGAGGTAAAATTTTCACAGACTATGTATTTCTGTAGCCACTATAACAACAAATACTAAAATCTAAACAATGGGTGGCTTCCATAAAAAAACGTGATTATTTTTCCGTCTTTTTGGTACGGAACCTTCTGTGCACGGTTCCTACTCAAAGTGGCCGGTAGATACCTACATTGTCCAAAAACGTGACGTGCTAGGACAAAACGGAAGTCATTTTCGGATTCAGCGCACCCAAAAACATAAGGATCACATTCAAAAACCAAAACAGATCTCAATTTTTTCTTTTTTGTAGACTTGTGTTATTTGAAGCGTTCGTGGCCCCCCTCGGACTCTGCTGACTGTTCTGTAAACGATCACTGCAGTAAGCAACTTTCACTATGGCCGGTCCATGGATGGGTGACCATCCATGTGATCACTTTGTGACATTTATTTGAGCGTTTCCGTGCTTGGGAAGGCACGTTAAGCCGTTGGTCCCGGTTGCCAGTAAAATGGCAGTCGTTAAGCCAAGTTGAAGGCTTTATTTCAACAGCAGGCAGTCACAACCTGCGCCTGTCCATTTAAACACGGCAATACGGCTCACCACCTATTACGTGGGACAAACAAAGGTGAAATGTGGGCATATAATATGCCTCTGCCTACCCCTTCGGGGATAAAGGCGTGACCGTATGTATGTATGTGTTATTTGAATACTAGACTTTAGGCAAACTTTAAACCCTTTAAGGGTTCCGTAACCAAAGGGTAAAACGGGAATCTATTCATGAGACTTCACCGTCTGTCTGTCTGTCTGTCCATCACGAGGCTGTATCTCAATAACTGTACTTAATAATTAAGGAGCTGAAATTTTCAAAGATGAAGTATTTCTGTTGCCGCTATAACAAAAAATAAGTAGCAAAATCAGAAACAACTTTTATTTTTTATACCACCGAGGTCGCAAAAAAGCATACGGCCCACTAAATGGACTAGTGGTCACCGCAGCATATGGACGTTTGCAGCAACAGAGGCGCTACCACAGATATCAGAAAATAGTGTTTTTTTTCTGATTTCTGTGGGCACTACACTCGCGCCGAAACAAACTTAACATTTAGGGGGCTCTTATGCAACAAACATGACTTTCTAATGTTTTTTGGTACGGAACCTGCAGTGCGGAGTCCGACTCGCACTTGACCTATTTTAATCCGATCAGCCGTAAGAGCCTGGAAGTGTAACAGATATCGAAACTCACTTAGACCATATAACACGGGACTAGCCTTTGCGAACCACCGCATACAAAAATATTCTGCCAGTTTTCATACAAGTGAAGGGGGAAACACAAAGACATATAAAATTTCATTGCATTTAAAAATGTATTAATCGACAAACGCGTAATGGCTGTTGTGTGTAAATTATTATTGTACAGTCAACTACAATGTAATGTACTAGTTTAATCATATAAAATGATGTACTGATGTACAGGCTTTTCATAACGCCAAAAGACCAAATGGTCATGTGCAATGGCAGAAAACAATGCTTAAGTAAGGCGCATCCTGATCTAAGGAAACTCACAAACTTTTGCATTTAGAATATTATAGTCCAATCCTGCCCGGTCTGGCAATAATGTAAACATGTCATGTTTTGACAATCGTTGTCTAAGACATATGAGTAGGAAAATATAGTATGACAAATCATTGAATTTTTTACTATCCTGAGTAGGTATTTTAAATGAAAATAAACTATCATGAAGAAGTTATTTGGTGTCGAAATGATTGCAAGAACACTGTATGACTCCTGGATACTGGAATATAATCAGGGTGAATACTCAATTGCAAGTAACTATGGATATATAGGATCAAATGTGTTTGTTTACATTTTTGCGCAAAGCTATTGAAATACAGTATAGCAAGACTAGACTTTAGGCAACATTTTAAACCTTTTTAAATCCATACCTTGGATTTTGACCCCTTGGGGCCCAAGAGGTCAAAACAAAAGGGTCAAGAACTGACCTGTATTTTCTTAAATTGACCTCGCCTGCTCTTGTCCTAGTTTTACACTGTTTCAAATATTTCTGGAACAGCTTTTCTGTAACAATGGATATTTACATATTAGTACAATGCACAAAATAGAAATAAGTACCTAAATATAAATGTAGATATAATATCTAACTAAATATTTAAACGCAATTTACCTAGCCATACTTGTTCGTCTAATTTTTACCGGAACTGGCGTTATTTATAATTAATTTACAAAATTTAACCTTTACCTTCCTCAATAAATGCGGAATTTCCCAAATAGAAGTCGCGCTTGTGACCTCACGGACTCAGTGTTCTGTAAACGATCACTGCAATAAACAACAGGTATGAGTCCGAACTCGATCGCAAGCAGCACTGCGATCGCTGCAATGCCGCGACAGCACCACCGGTCCCCATACATTCTGTATAGATTAGTATTACGAACTCGGCAGCAGCATCGTCGCGACTGCTCTCAGTACTGTCGCCTTGCCGTCGCGACAGCAATGCTGCTTGCAGTCGAGTCCGGACAGTTACCTAAGGTGATCGTTCCTCTGTCGAACTATAAACACATGGAACGATCTACCCGCACACGTGTTTCCCTCATCGTACATCAAAAGGAGCGCGAAGAGGCACATCACAGGGCCGCCAACATGAAGACCACTGTCAGAGGTGGCCCCCAATCGCTAGATCCTCCACGGCTTTCCATCAGGCTGGTGGCGACGTCAATTTGGCGAGCTAGATATAAATAAAAACCTTTAGCTGGTTCTTGGATGGGTGTCCACAACGCCACTTTGTGACATTTCACTTGCGAGCGTTTCCGTGCTTCGAAAAGCATATTAAGCCGTTAGTTCCGGGTGGCCAGTAACATGACATTCGTTAAGTCAAGATAAATAGGCTCATGGACTTTTAAAATTTCAACAGTCGTCGCAACCAGCGACTGTCGATTTCAACACAGCAATAGGCTCACCACCTAATTACGTGGGACAAGAAACTATAACTTGAAATGTGGGCGTAGTATACTATACTATAGAATAAATAAGTCTCAGGCGCCCAACGCGGAAGGCAGCGAGAACGACGTGCCCGTAGTCACCGAGGGTGAGTTAGGGGCGGCTGTACTGCGGCTTAAATCCCTCAGAAACACCGCCCCTGGACCCGACGGCATTCCAGGCCGAGCGTGGGTCCTGGCTCTCGAAGAGCTTGGGCCTCGACTAATTGGCCTCTTTAGCGCATGCCTCGAGAAAGGCCAGTTTCCCAAGGTCTGGAAGACAGGGAAACTGGTCTTGATTCGAAAGGCGGGGCGGCCGGCAAATTCCCCATCAGGGTACCGGCCGATCGTGTTGCTCAACGAGGTGTGCAAGCTCATTGAGCGCATTATTGCACAACGCCTCGTCGGGCACCTCACACGCGTGGGGCCTGATCTGGCGGATAGCCAGTTTGGCTTCCGTCAGGGACGCTCCACCGTGGACGCGATCATGCGCATTAGAGGCCTGACGGAGGAAACAGTCTCACAGGGTGAGGTGGTGGTGGCGGTGTCTCTCGACATCGCCAACGCATTCAACACTTTACCCTGGAGCTGCGTCAGGGAGGCGCTTATCTATCATGGAGTGCCTTCCTACCTCCGTCGAATTGTAGGGGCTTATCTCTCCGAGAGAGCCATAACTTACCCGAGCTGGCTGGGGCCGGGTCGGCGAGATGTGTCGTGCGGTGTTCCACAGGGATCGGTTTTAGGGCCGCTCCTGTGGAACATCGGTTACGACTGGGTGCTGCGTGGTCCGTTGCTCAGAGGGGTCGGCGTAACGTGTTACGTCAGCATCGGCATCGAGGGCTCGTACTCGATGGCCGGTGGAACTTCGGACATCACTTCCGAAGTTTGGTCCCAAAACTCAGGGGAGCATCGGCCGCACTCGCGCGGCTGATGCCCAACATCAGGGGACCTAACGCTCCCTACAGGAGGCTGTACCTGGGGATCGCCAGCAATGAGGCTAGACTGCTGAGCCCGCAGAGAGTGATGGCCGTCAGGGTGATAAAAGGATACCGCACGTCTCCGGTGAGGCAGAATGTCTCCTAGCCGGGACCCCTCCATGGGACCTGGAAGCGAGAGCCCTTGCGTCACTGTTCAGATGGCGCAAGGAGGTGCTGGAGCGGGGCCAAAGGCCTGCGTCTCGAGAAATCGAGGCCCAGCGGACCCTGCTCCAGGAAGATGCGACTTGAGCAACCAAAGGGGGGATTCGCCACACTCGCGGCCTTCAGACCGGTCATGGACGAGTGGCTGGAGAGAAGACACGGTGCTCTCTCCTACCGGTTGACACAGATGCTTGCCGGGCACGGTAGCTTCGGTAGGTATCTGTGGCGAAAACACCGGGAAACCACGGCCGAGTGTCAGCACTGCGAGGTCCGCAGCGATGACACGGCGCTCCACACGCTGGTGGAGTGCACGGCGTGGGCACAACAGCGCCAGGTCCTCGTAGTGGGTCTGGGCGTGGACACTCTCTCGCTCGAGGCCATGGTGCGAGCCATGCTCTCCAGCGGGAGTAAGTGGGACTGCGCCGCCTCTTTCTGCGAGCAGGTCATGCTCGCGAAGGAGGCGGCGGGCCGGGTGCGGGAGAGAACTCTCCCACCCGAGTTCCGCAGTCGGCGCCCTGGGCGCCGCCGACGTGTCTTCGCCGAGGACTATCGGCCTCCATGACCGGGGGTCTGAGGACGGTGAGAGGGCCGCTCACCGTCCTTACAGAAGCAGGTCCATGACGGCTGCGTGACGTGAGCAACTCACGCACGCCCCCCTTAGAAGCGGGGTCACACCCGAAACCCCCCATAGAAGCGGGATTGCACCCGAACCACCCCCTGGGCGAGGCCGCATTGGTGGCCGTGGGTCTGTTGGGAGTCACGGGACATCCTTCCTGAGGGCTTACCCGGGGCTCTCAACCATAGGCTGTTGGGCGTTACGTGAGGTTTTTTAGTCGGTAAGAGTCCGGCATAGCATCCTACGAGGATTTTCCCTCACGTTAAAAAAAAAACTATAGAATAAATAAAAACAATAAATAAATAAAAAAATAAAATTAAAATAAATAAATAAAATAACAAGAGTATGTATTATATTTTATAACATTACAATTAAGCTAAATATTTACCATTTAATTTTATACATTATGTACTTACCTATAAATAAAAGAAATAACATAGATAAAATATAAAAAATATTAAAAACTTGTGGTATTAATACATCTAATATAATCTACTCTAATTTGAGAATGGCAGTTGGCTTGAGACTTGGCGTCCCGCTCTGCGCCCCACACCTTTGCCCCTTTGGTGTTACCGTTGACTCTATGGGACACCATGGACTATCCTGCTTAAAGAGTGCAGGTCGCTTCTCTCGCCACGCTGCGCTTAACGATATCATTCGCCGTGCTCTTGCCACCGTCGGTGTGCCCGCACTCTTAGAGCCAAATGGCATTTTTAGGGACGATGGCAAGAGACCGGATGGGATGACCTTAATTCCGTGGGAGATGGGTCGGGTCCTAGTCTGGGATGCCACTTGTGTAGACACTTTGGCCCCGTCCCATCTTCCTAGAACAAAAGAAAAAGCCAGCGCGGCAGCGGAAGCGGCAGAATATAAAAAAATAAATAAGTATAAGGGTCTCGGCTCGTCGTACAATTTTATTCCAGTCGGTGTCGAGACCCTAGGTCCATGGGGTCCCAACGCACATAATTTTTTTAAAATTTTGAAGAAGCGTCTTGTGGAGTCAACTGGTGACCTAAGGGCTGGCAGTTATTTCTCCCAACGAATAGGCATCGCCGTTCAAAGGGGGAATGCTGCCAGTCTTTTGGGCACAATGCCACGGGGGCCCTATTTAGATTTAGTTTAGATTTATTTATTTATTCATATTGTAAATAGTTAGTAATTTATTTTAACATTTGTCTAATATTTTATTAAATAAAGTTGTATTTATATAATCTATATATATAAAAATGTTGTGTGCGTTTAATTATCTATTAAAAACTCAAAATTTACTGAATCGACTAAGCTCAAAATTGGACACGATATACAATAGGATTCAGAGATGGTTTTAGGCTACTTTATACACTTTTATCATAACAGCAATAAAAATAAAATAGTTTTAAATAGTAATTTTACCAATAGATGGCGCTGGTCGTTTTTTTTTAAATTATATTCTGCCAGCTTCAAAACAAAATATTATAAACCACCTATTTAGAAGGTACCTACCAGATTGATGTTTTTTAAGAGAAGTTTGATTGCGGCCTCCTTGCATTCAGAATAATAAAAGAGAGTACTTACCTAATAAAGAGGTCAGATATGTTTTGCATGTTATTTTTGAACTTTTTGGACATTCGGAATTTTGGAGTTTTGGACTTAAGACTTTTGGAATTTTGGAGTTTTGGAATATTTTTTTTTTTTTTTTTTATACTACTTAGGTGGCAGACAAGCTTACGGCCCACCGGAAGGTTGGTAACCGTAGCCTATGGACGTTTGCAACACCAGAGGCGCTACACACGCGCTGCCGACCCGGGCGCAGGTTGTGACGACCCACAGTTGAAATTTTTCAAGCCGCCCGTAAGGCCTTCAACTTGGCTTAACGACTGTCATTTTACTGACAACCGGGACCAACGGCTTATCGTGCCTTCCGAAGCACGGAAACGCTCGTAAATAAATGTCACAAAGTGGTCCACGTGGTGGTCACCCATCCATATTCGGCCATAGTAAATGTTGCTTACTGCAGTGATCGTTTACAGAACACTGAGTCCGCGGGGCCACGAGCGCTTCAAAAGTTATGGACTTTTGGACTATTAGGACTTAGGACTTTTGGACTTTTGGACTTTTGGACGATTGGACTTTTGGACTTTTGGAGTTTTGGGCTTTTGACATTTTGTACTTTTGGAGTAGGAGTTTTGGAGTTGTAGAGTTTTGGAGTTTTGGACTTTGGACTCTTGGAGCTTTGAACTTTTGGACTTTGGACTTTTGGACATTTATACTTATGTAGTTTTGGATTTTTGGAATTTTGGAGTTTTGGAGTTTCGGAGTTTTGGAATTTTGGACTTTGGACTTTTGGATTTTTGTACATTTGGGCTTTTGGACTTTTGAACTTTTGGACTTTTGGAGTTTTGGACTTTAAGAGTTTTGGAGTTTTGAAGTTGTGGAGTTTTGTAGTTTTGGACTTTTAGAATTTTAGACTTTTAGATTTTGTAGTTTTGGACTTTGGACTTTTGTACTTTTGGACTATTGGACTTTTAGAATTTTGGAGTTTTGGACTTTTGGACTTTTAGAATTTTAGACTTTTAGACTTTGTAGTTCTGGACTTTTGGACTTTGGACTTTTGGACTTTTGGACTTTTGGACTATTGGACTTTTTGACTATTTGACTTTTGGACTTTTGGACTTTTGGACTTTGGACTTTTGGACTTTTGGACTTTTGGACTTTTTGACTTTGTGACTATTTGACTTTGACTTTTTGACTTTTTGACTTTTTGACTTTTTGACTTTTTGACTTCGACTTTTTGACTTTTTGACTTTTTGACTTTTTGACTTTTTGACTTTGGACTTTTGGACTTTTGAACTTTTGGACTACTAACTCCTATGTATATTTCGTGATATTTCTTTCGAAAAATAAGGTCATGAAGAAGTTTCACTTCTTACGTGTGTACAATAGTACACACACACATTTTTTTTAAATGTACCCATCATTTAGTTTGTTACTCATTTCTCATAGGTACATAAAACCACCATAAAATAGTCACAGCGAAGCGTGGCAGGGTACCGCTAGTTAATAAATAAATAAAACAATTTCACATTACATTATCTAGCCCAAATTAAGCATACTCGTACTAGCTGATGCCCGCAGCTTCGCCCGCATAAAAATTGTTCTCGTGGGAACTTATTCCGGGGATAAAAGTAGCCTATGTGTTGTTCCAGACTATAATCTATCCTTGTACCAATTTTTAGCCAGATCCGTTCAGCCGTTAGAGCGTGAAAGAGTAACAAACATCCACACTCACAACCTTACACATATTTTATAATATTAGTAAGAAGTAAGATTATATGCTATGCTATGTCTCATAATACTATAACTTCAGGGATTAAAACGTGGCTATATTTTTGTATTGTATTGTACTGCATTGTATAATATTATATTATATTGCATTGCATTGTAATGTCAGGTACGGTACTAACCGTTAATGGTGATTTGACACTGCCGCGGTTCTTCAACTGTCGGTGGTTCCATCATGTTCAGGTTGTCCAACTCCTCCTTTTCTTTCTCATTTTTTGTGTACCTTTATTAAAAAAGAAAGATTTTTCAATAAATCATTCAATCAATCAATTTCAATATCAATCAATACATATAATAAAATCGTAACATGTCGCTGTCTGTACTTTGAAGATAAATAAGAAAAAATATTATAGGGCGCGGCTTTATGAACGCAATAGAACTCTAAACAATGATTTTTGGATTTTTTGTCTGTTTGTCTGTATATCTGTTTGCCTGTACGTTTGTGCATGCTAATCTCAGTAACCGCTTAACCGATTGCAATGCGGTTTTCTTTATTGTGTTGAGGTTTGCTCCATTAAAAATTTGTGTTTATTTCATGTCAATCGCTTTATAAATAATAAAAGTTATATTACTTTAAAGAATCATACATAGACATATGAATCAAAATGGGTAAATCTAAACTGGCGTGTTGGCTTAGTCATAAAAGAGCTTAAAGATTAACTCTATTCTAAAACAGTTCAGTCCTGACTGAATTATTTTATGATTAAGCAAACAGGGCAGTTTTACACGCTGCTTAATGAGTTCGATGAAGAAATACCTCTCCTTTCATACAACTTATGTGACGTGAACGAAGTTGCGAGTTCAGCTAGTCGTCAATATATTTTTTCACTTGTAGAAATCTGTCATGAATGCTATGCCCGACTCCTACCTACTGAAATCATACGATGTCCTTCCACTGCCCACAGAGTCGGGAAACCCGGATAAGCCTTCAGTAGGATGTGGCAGGATATCGTCAATCCCTAAGACTTTTGTTTGTTTGTTATTGAGGTTTTTACCGTTATAGAGTGAATTATTATTATTTATTTATTATTGATTGTTCACGCTATCAAAAATGATTTTTCCCTTTTGATACCAAAGAAAATATTTTAGTATTACATACCTTCAGAACGGCAACTCCCTGCCTCCCACTGAGTAAGCTTCCCCATCCCCCCACCAAAGTTGATGTGTCTATTGACGTGACAGTACTTGAGAGAGTGTCACTTCACTGCGTTGCATTACGTATTACTACCTATAGTCCAATCCTGCCCAATCTGGCAATTATGTAAACATGTCATGTTTTGACAATCGTTGTCTATAAAGACATAGAAGAAAAATATAGTATGACAAATCATTGAACTTTTTACTATCCTGAGAGGTATTTTAAATGAAAATAAATTGTCATAAAGAAGTTATTTGGTGTCGAAATGATTGTAAGAACACTGTATGACTCCTGGATACTGGAATATAATCAGGGTGAATACTCAATTGCAAGTAACTATGGATATATAGGATCAAATGTGTTTGTTTACATTTTTGCGCAAAGCTATTGAAATACAGTATACGTACTTTGTGCTATTGCTTTGGTTTAATTTGTGCTTAGCCGAGGGTAGGTTTGAAAAAAAAAGTACCTACATACATGTGATTGCGTTCTGTTCCTTATTATTTTGTTTCCATAGCTGTGTTCCTAGTTTGCTCACACACACATTCAAGTTGGTTTAAACATTCACATTACGTGTATATTAGTGTGGGTGAAAACGAATATTTTTGTATAGAGTTTCCGCCCTGTGGTAATTGTACGTCAACGCGCACGTCAACTCTACTGACAGCTGTGGCGCGACAGGGAGTTGCCGATCTGTATGTAATACTATTATATTATCTTTGGTAATAATAAAAAGAACTCACGGATTTGATTTGAGAAACCTCTCCAAGACGACTGTCTTCTCCCTTATTTGGCTGAAGAACTTGGCTCTCATGTCGTCCTGCTGTTTCTTCGTGGTGATCATGTCTTGTAGCTCTTTGTCGTTGAATCGGAATAGATCTGTAAAGGAAAGATTAATTAAGCAATGTATAGTGTAGAGTCAAGAGTACCCTTAACCGGCGAGCGTGTATGAAAGCACTTATGAAAGTAGAAGAAGCGAAAGTGGTACGCCAGGATCGTATTAAATGGAAAGCCATAGTCTCTGCTTACCCCGATGGGAAACAGGCGTGATGATATGTATGTATGTATGTATAGTAGAAAAGCTCGAAATACGAAAGCGAAAACTGAATCTGAGATAATTATGTTATCTTACGATATCATAACATGCGAAATTTAGTGAGAATATGTAGATGTCTACGGCGCTCCACACTCTGGTGGAGTGCACGGCGTGGGCACAACAGCGCCAGGTCCTCGTAGTGGGTCTGGACGTGGACACTCTCTCGCTCCAGGCCACGGTGCGAGCCATGCTCTCCAGCGCCGACGTGTCTTCGCCGAGAACTATCGGCCTCCATGACCGAGGGCCTGAGGACGGTGAAAGGGCGGCTCACCGTCCTTACAGAAGCAGGCCCATGACGGCAGCGTGACGTGAGCAATTCACGCACGCCCCCCCTTAGAAGCGGGATCACACCCGAAACCCCAAAAGACGCGGGATAGCACCCGAACCACACCCTGGGCGAGGCCACAGTGGCGGCCGCAGGTTTGTTGGGAGTCCTGGGACATCCTTCCGAGGGCTTACTCGGGGCTCACAACCATAGGCTGTTGGGCGTTACGTGAGGTTTTTTAGTCGGTAGGAGTCCGGCATAACATCCATGAGGATTTCACTCATCTTAAACAAAAAATGTAGATGTCTGAATGTTTGTTACACTTTCACGCTCTAACGGCTGAACCGATCTGGCTGAAAATTGGTACAGGGGTAGGTTATAGTCTGGAATAACACATAGGCTACTTTTATGCCGGGATAGTTCCCGAGGAATCAGGAACGGGAATAACATTTATAGTAAAAATGTCGTTAACAATTAAGTGGTCGCGTATCATTATTTTTTTTTACTAGCTAATGCTTGTGGCTTCGCTCGCGTGTAGTTTGGTTCCTGTTACCGCTTCTCATGGGAACATAATATATTCCCGATATGAAAAATAGCCTATCTGTTAATCCTAAACTACATTCAACCTTGGTATAAAAAATTTGCCATATCCGTTCAGCTTGATAGAGTAACAAACATCCAAATATCTTCATCAATTTTCACATCTAAACATCCAAACATCTTTACAAACGTTCATATCAATATCATCAATCATCTCAATACATATAATAAAATCGTAACAGGTCGCTGTCTGTACATTGAAGATATTGTAAGAAAAAAGTTTACAGGGGGGCTTTATGGACGCAATCGAAGCCATAACAATGGTTTTTAGAATTTTCGTTTGTTTGTCTGTACGTTTGTGCACGCTAATCTCAGCAACCTCTCAACCGATTGCGATGCGGTTTTCTTTATTGCGTTGCGGTTTGCTTTACTTAACATTTAGTGTTTCATGTCAATCGGTTCATAAATGAAAAAGTCATATTAATTTAAAGATAATGCAGCGCTCGAAGTCGCGGGCTACAGCTATTTTATAATATTAGGAGCAAGTAACATAGTACAATCAACTTTGTGACCGTCTAGCACAAAAAAAATGATTTTGCTAAACGTACCCGTATCCTTGTTCGGCAGTACCCCAGCAGTGCCGAAAGACCTGGAGGCTTCACTAAGCAAGTCTATCATAGACCTAGCTGCACGCACGCACACGCACGTACCGTCAATAATATTCGGCAGAGTGACAGTCACTTTTATTGACGGGAATGACAATTGTACTGGTTCCCTGAAACAATAGTTATTTTACCATAGAGTTATATATATTATCATTAGAGAGGCAAGCACGAACATCGCGTCTCGACAAAAGCACGGCTACTTATGAGCTGAGAAGACGCAACTATGAAACTTTTTAAGCAGTAATGGTAAATATATATCTGTCTCACTCACACGCGTACGGTGAACACCGCCGCCACTGCGATTAAACAAAGACAAAAACATAAACATGACCAACGTGGGCCAGTGTTGACTACTGTATGAAATTTTTACCCACGATAATTATAGAATTACTAAACAAATTTAAAATTATTATGTACCTATTTCATTTATTATTTTATTTCGATTGAAACCGAAACTTACGTGTTCATATTAAAAAAAACCGGCCAAGTGCGAGTCGAATTTAAGCACAGAGTTCAGGTCCCCATACAAAAACGGCAATTTATGTTTGTTGTGTGGGGTCTTTTTCTGCTTTTAGTAGGTATTTTTTGTTATGGCGGCAGAAACATACATCACATGTGAAAAAATTTGCTCTATCAACCACAGTTCCTGCAATACAGCCTCGTGACTAACAGACAGACGGACGGCAAAGCCTCATGTCTCGTTCATAGAGTCTCGCGTTTGCCCCTCCATGCGCGAATCCGACTCACACCTGGCCAGTTTTTTTGCAATATGTGCAGCAAGTTACACCAAGTGCCATTAATCAACGGTAGATATAAATCTTTTCTGATGTCCATTTTAGAAATTTCTCTACCTTAAGATGGGTTTTCCTCTTTTACGTTTGAAATTACGCATGGATGCTATTGCGAACGCCTACTGACTAAAACCACACTGCGCCCTGCTACTGCCTACGAAGGGTGTCCCGGCTGGCATTTATTTGAGCGTTTCCGACGTTTCCGTGCTTCAGAAGGCACGTTGCTCTTGGTTGCCAGTAAAATGGCAGTCGTTAAGCCAAGTTGAAAGACTTGACCAAGGTTGAAAAATTTCAACAGCGGGCTGCCACAACCTGTGCCTGTCCATCTCAACACGGCAACGGCAGTACGTCTCACCACATATGACGTGGGTTATATTCTTATAAAAAGGTGAATTTTGGCCATTTGGCAATATAAAATGCCTCTGCCTACCTTTTCGGGGATAAAGGCGTGACCATATCGCATCGCATCCCGACAGACCTTGGCTAACACTGCCGTCTCGCATAGGGGTCCTATTCCGCGTCTTTAGGGTTGGTTCCCGGTGTACTAAACAAACTCTCTCCGAAACTACTGGACCGATTTGAAAAATTATTTCACTGTTGGGAAGCTACACTCTTCCCGGTTAACATAGGCTATATTTTATTCCCGGCTGAAACCGCGTGACTTCCGCTAGTATTCTATATAGACCATTAAAAAGGCACTTACTTACAAAACGTCTAACCCTTTTCTTAAATTTATTTTAACACAGTACTTAATTGCCACTAGAGGGCGCACCATTAAATTCAGTGACACGATATATAGCTTATAACCAGTCGAACGTCAAGACGCTTCTAACAATATCTCATTAGTCCAGTTCTAATAAGTACCTAGTTTAGGAGCTCTGAGGGAATGCATGAACATACATACATACGTATATAGCCTGTCAAAATCATAACCCTGCCTTATCGGGTATATATTAATGTATCTTACATGGGTAATTAATTACTAATTCTCCCACTGATGTGGGTAAACCAAACCGATATTTTTGTGGTAACACTGAATGGATTCACAAATTTTATTTTCAAAATTCGATTATAGCGGTATTTACGCTGATATCAATGCGTAAATAGTATAATTACGTGTTAAAAGTAATTCTACATGACTAATTGTGTTTTTATGTTTTAGAATCGCAATCTTTTACTGTGCATTTGCCCATTTTCTCGCCCGGTTCAATTTGTACGTACGATTGGCGTAACGGCGTCAGACTGAACTGACGTTTGGCTCACCTAAGCCTGTGGGCTTACGTTAGGTAGGCTTGATGTTGGCGCGGTCGTTAGTCATCTAGTCTTATCTATATCGATGTATTTTACCTACACAAATCTTATATATAAAAATGAATCGCAAAATGTGTTGGTAAGCGCATAACTTCAGAACGGGTGGACCGATTTCTCTAATTTTTTTTTGTTGTGTAAGGTATTGTCAGGAGAAGGTTCTTATGGAAGAAAAAATATTGTATTCCCACGGTAACGGGAACCGCGTGACGTCCTCTAGTGATAAAATAAAAAACACATTCGTAATTTCTTTTTGTATTAGGTACTTACATACATACATATATGGTCACGCCTTCGTTCCCGAAGGTGTAGGCAGAGGCATATTATATGCCCACATTTCACCTTTTTATAATTTGTCCCACGTAATAGGTGGTGAGCCGTATTGAAATGGACAGGCGCAGGTTGTTACTACCTGCTATTGAAAGTTTACAAGCCGCCTATAAAGGCCTTCAACTTGGCTTAACGACTGCCATTTTACTGGCAACCGGGACCAACGGCTTAACGTGCTTTGCGAAGCACGGAAACGCTCAAATAAATGTCACAAAGTGGTCACATGGATGGTCACCCATCCAAGGACCGGCCATAGTACATGTTGCTTACTACAGTGATTGTATGCAGAACACAGAGTCCGCGGGTCCACAAGCGCTTCGAATTACATTAAGCTCGCCAAATGTACGCCACCTATTTCCAGGCGTAATCTAACAAATTAAGGGCCACTATCACGATCCTCAAAGCTATTGTCTGCTTCTGTGGCGCAGTCGGTAGTGATACCGCCTGCGGTGCTGGAGGTCGTGGGTTTGATTCCCACCGGAGACAAATATTTGTGTGACCCATAAATGTTTGTCTCAAGAGACTGGGTGTTTCTATGTATAATATGTATGTATTTAAAAGTATATAAGTATTAATATCCGTGGTCTGATACCCATAACACAAGCAGGTTATTCCTAGCTTACTTTGGGATCAGATAGCGTTGTGTGGAATGGAATGTCCGTGAATATTTATTTATTTATTTATTTATTGACAGTTATCCTCAAAGTAGTCGGCCCATTTGACTTATAATATCTTCACGCCCCTTTTGAAGAACCCGTGAATCCTAGTGGAGGAAAACACCATACGCTGGCAGGTCGTTCTAAATTTTTATGGTTCGACAGAGAAACGATCTTTCGAATAGCTAGGTCCTGGCAGCGATTTTCTCCAACGTGACAGAGGTGCCACTACCTCTGTCCGGTACCCCTTGTTGAGATCGAATGAGGAGGAAGAGGGTGGGATCATGTTAAAGAGCTTTCAGAACAATTGCTGTGATAGATTTGCTGCCTGGATTCCAAATCTCAGGTCCAGTTTCATTGGCTGCCATGAGCAGCTATTGCTCGACTTTTCTTTTCTTTTTGTAGCGACTGCCGTCTGAACTCAAAACCAAAGCCTTTTATCAGCTTTGCCTAGTCTTTTTATCAGCAGGAGAGTTGTTTAGACCTTGGAACCCATCAAGTAATAATACCTTAAGACTGCAATGTTCGACCTTGACAAATACTAAGGCAATTCGAACGATTGCAGCGTACGCTTTTGCCAGATTTCATTCGATTCAAGACATTATACTACTATTATAAAATCTGAGGGGTTTTAAGAAAAAATCTATACGTAAAATATTATTCTAAAGACCTATATCTATTTTATGACAAGTTTTTATGAGAATTAAGCTCATTTATTTAGATAAAAAAAGTACATTACTTGTTAAAATTTTTGCAATATTTCTCTTTTTTCAAAAGCGATTTCGATCGAACAAAGTATTCTCAATCGTGTTTTGATACGTTAAAAAAGCAAGCGTATCTAATAAATTACAATAATATCGTTTTATCAGATCAAATCGAAGAATATTTCCTAGTATAAAGTTCACCCCAAGATGAGTCTCTTTCGAACATACAAGCCTTTAAGGGTCTAAAAATACTTACGGTTCGTGTTCATGCGCTTTTGGCTTCCTAGTCGGCTGCTTGATAGCCACCCAGATGTTCAGTCTCAAGCCGTTGAAGCGTCTCTCATACGTGGCTAACTTTGTCGATTCAAACTTGAGGTATTTCTCTAGATCTCGCAGAAGGAAGTATGAAGCCAGTTGGATGGTTTCAGAGAGCTGAGCTCGGAGCATAAGCCGAATCTAGCAGAAGAATTTGGAACTACGATTAAAACGAGGGATGTTATCTATACTATATAATATTACTAACTAATAGTATAGTATAAAGAGGAAAGATTTGTTTTTTGTTTTCTTGTTATTTTGTTTGTTGGTTTGTAACGAATAGGCTCCGAAACTACAGAACCGATTTTTAAAATTCTTTTACTGTTCGGAAGCTACACTATCACCAGGTAACATAGGCTATATTTCATTCCCGTATTCCCAAGGGAACGGGAGCTACGTGGGTGAAACCGTGAAACCGCGCGAAGTCCGCTAGATTAGATTAAACCTGTGAGCTGTTTGTCTTTGTTTGTGGCATCAGAGATGTCCAACGGATGGATAAATTTTAATGCAGATCTTTTGTTCGAAAGCCGATGTGATTATTTTAGCATCTTGCACTAAAACTCACAGGTCCGAAGGTTCTGCAATTGGGATACTACCTATATTACGTTGATGGTATTTCCACAATATTATTGTCTGGAGTGGGAGCTACTGCATTAGTAGTCATCCATGAAAATTATAGTAGATACAGAAAACCCAAGTTGTAATGTAAGCGAAGTTGCGACGATCGGCGACTCACTTCGTCATAATTTTTTATCTGTCGCGAAGTGAATTGTTTCGTTTTCTGGACCAGTTGTTCCAGCATCTCCAGCATCTGCAATTTTATAGTATAATTATATCCTACTGTTATAAGTGTAAATGTTGTTAAGTTGTTTGTTCTCAACCACGCTTTAACGGCCGAACGGTTGTGCCTTGTGGCTGAGATTTGTTCAGCCGTTATAGACTTAGGGCTTTGTAAAACTAAAACATAGTTTATAAAGTTAATAAATAAATGTTTTTGTTTTAGTGTAGACTGAATTATCTACAATTACATAGATGGCGCTAGTGTGCCAATATGTCAACATCACTTCTCGATATAATTTTATTTAAAAAATAGTAAAAGTGCTAAAGAGTGTATACAAAATCAAAAATATGTGCATAATTAAGTTTTGAACATGCACAAGTGTTATCTCAGTTTAAACTTTTAAATCAATTGCAGAAAATCAAATTTCATCCCATGAATACAGAACAGTGAACAAGTGAATATAATGTTAACAATTAATCAAATAAATCGCAAATTGCTATTAAATAATCATACTTACCAGTGATTATAACATTCATTTCAATTAAAAAGTGCAATATAATCGTTATCATCTCAGTAAAGTGAAAAATTCGTTGCGAAAAAATCATAATTTGAATCGTGCGGGTGAATAGTGAAAGACAGGTTGTCACTGAATCATGATAACAAAATCGTGATAAATGAGACACGGAGCATACGAACAACTATTTCAACCAAAGTTCCAGTAACAGTTTGGTCTCGAGGCTGAAATTGATACATCGCCTCGGAGGACGTGGGTTCAAAACCGGCCGCGCTGAATTTGTCTTTTTGGAATTTATTTGAAACTTACTTTGTAATTTATAACAGGATTACAAAGGTCTTCCTTGTACATAATAATATTATTATAAGCACACAATCATATAAGAACGTTATCATACGAATCTCTGTACGAGGATACGTCGCAGGATTTGGACTTCGACATGAATGCAACCACTACAAGTATGTGCGATTTATCTCCATGTATAGTTACAGATGAAATAAAGAAATTAAGAAAAGAATTAGAAGCAAAACAAGAACTTTTAGAAACTGCACATGCTAAAATTGATAAATTATTATTAGAAAATTCGCAATTGAGTAACAAAATCAAAGAATTATCTTCGTCTAAAGACAGATTGAAGAAAATGTTTGCAGATAGCTTAAATACTTCAAAAAATATGAGGAATAGTTCCAGTAAATCTGTTTCACATACGTGTGCCAGTAAATCACGGAGCCGTATTACAGAGAAAACTGGAAGTATGTCTGTTGATCAAAAGACAAATAGGTTTACATCCTCTCGTATAACTTCAAATACTCCTAAAATGTCTAATAGAGGAGTTATATTACAAACTTTCACTAAAAACAAAATCTGTTTTTTAAGCGGTGAAACAACCAACAAATTGTTTAGTTTGTCACAACGTACTTCTATGAGTCAATATGAAATTTGTCACTATCGTAAACCAAAATGCGGAATTAAACAAATCATGGAAAATATGGAAAGAAAAATACGAGACTTTACTATGTCCGATTACTGTATTATTTATATCGGTGAAGAAGATTTTAGGAGAACACATGATTACATTGAAATTGTGGAATATATTAGAAAACTATTGTTACCTTTATCACATACTAATTTTATTATATGTCTTCCAACATTTAAGCACACAGATCGTAATTGTAATATTATATATAATTGTAGAATAGAAAATTTTAATGCTTTACTTTATATGGATAATGAAACTTATAATTACGCTTATTTATTGGACTCTAATCTTAATTTGTCATACGATTATGACATGTACAACTATCGTAATGGTACTTTGAATAATCTTGGCTTGATGACTGTAATTACAGATTTACATAACCTGGTTTTAGAAATTAACATTTGTAATACATCTGAAACACAACTGGAAATGCAACCAGAGATACAAATGGAGATGCAACCGGTACTAGAACCGGAGACACAACCGACTATATTCGAAATATCTGGTCAAGCCGGGTCTCAGTTTTTTCTATAGTCAAAACCATCTTAATATTGTTCACCAAAACATAGCAGGTTTAATAAGTAAATCTGACTCATTAACAGTAAAAATTGAAGAGTTGAGCCTTGAGGGTAGGATAGACGTAATCTGTATAACCGAACATTTTATTGAGAAGGGTCTTGAAAGTGTACTACATATACCTAATTTCTGTCTAGCAGCTATATTCTCGCGAAATAAAAAAAGAGGAGGTGCCTGTATTCTTGTTAGGATGGGTTTAGAGTTTAGGGAACTGATACACATTGCAAAACAGTCAGTTCTAGGTGTTTTTGAGTGCTGTGGTGTGGAATTGACGGATCACAATATTGTATTAATATGTATCTATAGAATACCGAAAAGAAATTTTGTTATTTTTTACGAGCGGCTGCTTGACATTTTAAATAAGCATAATGTAAATTCTAATAAAAGAATTATTTTGTGTGGAGATTTTAATGTCGACGTTTTGAAAAGAAACAAAATAACATTGAACCTAGAACATTTTCTCCTTAGTCATAATCTACGGCTCTCACTGTATACCCCTACTAGATTAAGCAAAGGTACTTGCCTTGATAATTTTGCACACAATTATAAAAAAGAAGCGTGTAAATCAAAAAGTATTGATCTGGCACTTTCAGACCATACTTTACAGACATTAAGAGTCCCCATAAACAAAAAATGTTACTTGAAATTTTGGAAAGAACAAAAACAGGAAATAAATAAGGAAAATATACTAAGGTTTCAAACATGCTTAAATTCGTTGTCGTTCAGGCATGTCTACGACGCAGATGATGCAAATGTGGCATATGACAATTTCTTAGAAGACTTTTCGTTGTTCTATAGTTTGTGTTTCCCTATGCGAATGATCACAATAAAAACTAATAAGCGAATTAAATGGCTGTCTCGTGGTATAAAATTATGTAGTCAAAAGCAGAGAAAATTGCTATGGAGGTATCGTTTGCAGCCTAATGACGCAAATAAACGTGTTTTAAAAGATTACTCCACTCTGTACAGAAAGATAATGCGATTAACTCAGAAAGCACAAAATAATTACTTCATTAATAGGTCTCAAAACAAATCAAAAGCGACATGGAAAATAATAAATAATTCAAAACAATGCTTGCCAAAGGATGACATTTCTCATTTATGTAAAGATGACATTCTGATAACTAATCCTATTGACATTGCCAATGAGTTTAATGATAATTTTATTGACGAAATAGTAGATAATAAAGGATCAGTGAATAATATTAATAATAATTGTAATAATAATTTCAGAAATTTGACGTCACACTCCCTTTTCATGATGCCTGTTCTAACCGACGACATAAAACGAATAATTACTGACCTCAAAAATACAAAAACCATTGGTTATGATGGTTTGTCTACTAGTGTAATTAAATCAGTTTACGACATAATATCTCCTCCGTTAGTACACATAATCAATCTATGTATATCGGATGGAATATATCCACATAGTTTGAAAAAACTGATCATTCGACCGCTTCATAAAAAGAATGAAAGAAATAACATTAAAAATTACAGACCAATAGCGAAATGTCCGATATTTTCAAAAATATTCGAGAAAGTGATATATAATTCAGTATATTCGTACTTTACCAAATATGATTTATTTAGTAGTGAACAAAAGGGATTTAGAAAGAATACTAGTGTCAATATGGCGATATTTGAACTATTGCATAGTGTCATGGCGTGTGTTGATGTTAGACTTCCAGTATGTGCTTTATATACTGATATGACGAAAGCTTTCGACTATGTAGAGCATAAAACTTTGTTATCGAAGTTACAAGGTTATGGCATCAGAGGCAATATTCTGAAACTGTTCGAATCTTATCTAAGTGATAGGCAACAATGTACAGAAATATCCAGAATTTGCCCGAAGACTAAGATAAGAACCACCTATTTTTCTAAACCAAGGTTGGTTCAACAAGGTGTTCCACAGGGGAGTGTACTCGGCCCATTGTTGTTTCTAATATATATTAACGATCTTCCAAAAAGTGTACAGCAAAAAATGATCCTCTTTGCAGATGACTGCACTGCTATAATTAAATGCTATGATCTAAATCAATATGAAAATAATATTAATAGGACCTTATCTGACATAATTGACTGGTTAAAACAGAATAACTTAGTAATTAACTTGAATAAAACAAAGATTATGCATTTTCACCAAAAATGTGAAATACCTAATGTCAAGGCTATTTACGATGGCTGTGAAGTGGGTGAGGTAGATAATATTAAGTTTCTAGGCATTACAATAGACAGTAAACTCACGTGGAAACCCCATATAGAGGATCTGTGTGTGCGTTTAAATAAATCAGCTTACGCATTAAGACAACTTTCGAAAAAAGTAAACAGAGAGACACTAGTGACAGCATATCATGGACTAGTAGCTTCAATACTGAGATATGGCATTATTTTTTGGGGAAACTCAACAGAGCGCGAAACGATTTTCAAAAATGCAAAAAAGATGCATTAGATCTATGTGTGCTTTAAGAGTTACTGACAGCTGTGCTCCACATTTTAAAAACCTTAAAATACTCACTTTACCTTCTCTGTATATCTTAGAAACAGCATTGTTTGTACGTAGGAACATAAATTTGTTTGTTAAGGTATCTTCTGTGCGTCGAGGTCCAATACGAGCACAATACAAAAACATGTTATGTAACACTAAGTGCAAGACGGCGTTATTTAAGAAAAGTTTTTTCGGTATGGCAACAACGATATATAATAAAATACCGGACACAGTTAAGGACCAAACGCTCAACAAATACAAAAGTACACTTTTAAAAATTTTATATGCTAAATGTTACTATTCAATAGAAGATTTTATTAATGATAATGAAATAATGTAATTAAGATGCAGTCTGCTGTAAATAGTGGTGTGTCAATTTATTGAATGTAGTTTCATAGTTAAATTGATTGAACTGATTTTTTTCTTAATTTTGATTTGTTGACATTGTAATTGATTGACTAAATTGTTTTTTTTTTTTGACATTGTAATTTATTTCATTTTACATTTATTGTTTATATTTAATTTATTATACCTGCTTGTTTTGATTTGGACAATAACTAATTAATTTAATAGATTTCTTTTTTTAATTATTTAATATCTTACTTGAGTTTTTATGTTACCAACTATTTATATTTGTACGTCCTTGGGACAAAACATAGCGGACTTATTTGTTATTTAAGATCTATTTATTAATGTATCACCTATGTTTCACAAATAAAGTTTCTGATTTCTGATTTCTGATTTCTGATTTACATTATAATAAAATGATAGAAAAGTCAAAACGGTACATTTAAATTTAAAAAAAAAATTACTCGCTGGGTGTTCAACATAACCTAAGCCTAAAAATATAGTTAGAATTTTTTTCTCTGTTTGTCTGTTTGATGTGCTTTGTCCGGAAGGATCTCGAAAAGTACTCTTTAGATTTGATTCAAATTTTGCACAACTATTAACTAGGGCTAGGGTCTTCAAATAGGCTATATATTATCACACTACATATCCTAGGGGCTAAGCAGAGAGCAATCAAATTGGCATTATAGGTAACACAATTTTCACGCGTACGAAGTCGCGGGCACAGCTAGTTTTAAAATAAATTCAGCTTAAATTTAATTTCCAATTTTGATACTCAAAACGACATCACTAATTCTGTGATTTTATCTTTATGTAGGACATAGAAGAATAGGACTGCGCCGCCTCTTTCTGCGAGCAGGTCATGCTCGTGAAAGACGCGAGGTGGCGGGAATGGGAGAGAACTCTCCCACCCGAGTTCCGCAGCCGACGTGTCTTCACCCAGGACTATCGGCCTCCATGACCGGGGGCCTGAGGACGGTGAGAGGGCTGCCTCTTCCTTACAGAAGCAGGCCCATGACGGCAACGTAACGTGAGAGATTCACGCACGCCCCCCCTTAGAAGTGGGATCACACCCGAAACCCCCCAAAGACGCGGGATAGCACCCGAACCACCCCCTGGGCGATGCCGCAGTGGCGGCCGTGGGTCTGTTGGGAGTCCTGGGACATCCTTCCGAGGGCTTACCCGGGGCTCCCAACCATACACATAACAGGCTGTTGAGCGTAACGTGAGGTTTTTTTGTCGGTAGGAGTCCAGCATAGCATTCATGAGGATTTTCTCTTACGTTGAAAAAAAAGGACATAGTAGAACCACAAATTCCATCTGTACTATCTCTAATTTGTGGTAGAACTGTGTATTAAGACCTGTGTAATTTATAATTAACCTATGTTTCACCAATAAATAAAATGATTTAATGATGAAATTCCTACTAACCGGTAATACTTCAACGCATCTCTTGTCCAACTCCTCAGCATCGCTGACCTTCAGCTGCTCCCACAAGTGGATGTAGGTTTGTATCTGCGGAACCACGCGAGCGTCCGGCAGACCATCGCAGCGTAGGTACTGCGACCACTGAAACGCAATCAAAGTGGTGAGGACTTAGCTGCCCAATGAAGGCTCAGACGGCACTTGGACCCGGGGTCTTTGCTTAAACCAGGGTAATACTCTTCCAATTGAGCCACAGAAATATATCGAAACTAGCTGAAATACTAGGGGTATTTCAGCTAGTTTCGATATATTTTCCCTCTCTTCAGAACGTTACGGTTCCACTAAAAGACAACCTGGAGATCCTCGGTATAGACGTCCGGCGTGAGTTCAATCACAAAAACTACCTACTTACATAGAGAGTTGTATTGGGCTAGCCTCGCGGAAACTAGGAGTCCTAATAAGGTACTTCACGCTACACCAAAGATGTTTGTACAAGACGCAGATTTGTCCCTGCGTCGAATACTGTTCTCACCTTTGGGATGACTCCGCGAGGTACTTACTAGACGCGCCTAACGCTATGCAGAGACGTGCTAAGCGAATGATTGATCCTGAGATGACGGGAGGTCTCGAGCCGTTAGAGCAGCGAAGAACCATAGCGTCCTTGGCTGCCTTCTACCGAATGTATCACGGCGAGTATTCTCAAGAGTTCATCAACCTGATCTAATCCTCTCCTTTTCGTTCCCGAACAACGCGTGTCAGAGATGCTACGCCACTTCTACACAGTGGAGAGAATCTTCGCCAGAACTGAACGTTACAAAAGATCGTTCCTCTTTCGAACTGTAAAAACCTGGATTGACGTGCGTGCACACGTGTTTCTCTCATCTAACAATCTCGGGTTCTTAAGCGGAGCGTGAAGAGGCACATCACAGGGCCACCAACTGGAGGACCACTGTCAAAAGTCTTACGGACTGTGAGAGTGGCCCCTATTGCTAGATGCGCCACGGCTTTCCATCAGGCTCGCGACGTCAATTTGGCGAGCTAAATATAAAAAAAAAACTGTTTTATTGACGCCATTTATGAGAAAAAAAGACAGAAGCACTCATAGCCCCGCTGACTCAGTATTCTGTAAATTCTTAGTGCAGTAAGCAACTGTCGCTATGCCTGATCCCCGGATGGGTGAACGTGTTATGTGGGCTCGCGGCGGGTGTTCCCTGCGAGCACGATATCTAGGTACTGGCGTAATCCTGGAACGCCTGGAGAGTAGTGAACTGCTATTATTTTATTGAACATAAGCTGCTATAAATCCTACCCAATGTCGCAATATTGTAAACATGTCATGTTGTGACAATCGTTGTCTAAGACAGATGAGTAGAAAAATATAGTAAGACAAATCATTGAATTTTTTACTATCCTGAGTAGGTATTTTAAATGAAAATAAACTGCCATAAAGAAGTTATTTGGTGTCGAAATGATTGTAAGAACACTGTATGACTCCTGGATACTGGAATATAATCAGGGTGAATACTCAATTGCAAGTAACTATGGATACATAGGATCAAATGTGTTTGTTTACATTTTTGCGCAAAACTATTGAAATACTATATTTACCTCTTCATCCTCCTGTTTCGTTTGCTCCTCCGTGATCTTATCTCGTTCATATTCTGCAATATGTCAAAATAAATCCTAAAGTCTCCTATACAGAGTGGAATTAAAAGACGGTAGTTGGAGGTAAAGTACCCTTAATATTGAAAATGACAAATTTTGCTGAAAGGAAACATTTCTTCATTTTCAAAAGTAAGTAAAACTGCATGTAAAGATTTTTAAAAAATGACCTGCATGGCGGCTCATGCAGGCATTTTTGAATGGGCGTCGAATCTGGGAGATTTGAAAAAAATAAAAATTCTATAATGGGAATGTTTCTTTACAACAAGACTTGCCATTATCAATTTTAAGGGTACTTTACCTCCAACTGCCGTCTTTAAATTCCACCTGTATAATTTACAAAATGACGCCCGCGGCTCCAATCTTGTGAAATTTCGTTCCCGTTTCCGCTTCCAATGGAAACTAATTCCCAGGATAAAATGATCTATCACTGTGTCTAATTTCAGTCAGATCTGCTCAGCCGTTACATACATAACTTAAAAGGATCCAGTATTGACTTGAATTCACCCATCTCTTGGCTAAAAAAAGATGGTAAAAAGCCTATGCTGCTTCTAAATAACTTAGTTTTCTAATGGCAAATTATTATGATAATAGGCTCAGCAGTTTCTAAGTTTACCGATTACAAATAAACATAATAGGTATTGCCTCTGTTTAATAATTATACATATACATACTTAAAGTCACGCCTTTATCCCCGAAGGCGTAGGCAGAGGCATAGTATACGCCTACATTTCACCTTATAGTTTTTATGTCCCACGTAATAGGTGGTGAGCCTATTGATTGCCGTGTTGAAATGAAAAGGCGCAGGTCGCCGCGACCCGCAGTTGAAAATTTTCAAGCCGCGCATATGGCCTTCAACTTGGCTTAACGATTGTCATTTTACTGACAACCGGGTTTCATTTCGAGTATATTATTTTTTATTATTATATATTATTTCATTAATAATAATACCTATATATTTGCAGTTATATTAATAACATAATCTCCTCTTTTACAAAGGCATTGTCAGATTCTCAGAATTGTCAGAAAAAAGCATAACTTGTAACCACAACTGCAAATGCGTAAATTATCATAATTGTTCGGACTTTGAACATCGTTACTAATATTATAAACGTGAAAGTTAGTATGTATGTTACTCTTTCAATATCTAATGACTAAACGGAATTGGCAATTTTTTTTTACACTGATCTAATATATTATAGTCTAGAAAGGCGACTTGATTCTCAAATTTCAAAAGTCATGTGCAAAATTTTTTTTCTCGAGGAGGACTCTATAGTGGAATTCAACAGATGTAAATAATATAGTAAACAAAGCAATTGGATCTTGACTGCTCCATAATTACTTACATTTAATTATCAATCCTGATCATAGTCGTTTCAAGGAACTCTAGTTAGATTTATGCGGACATTTCGACACTAATAAACCTTTAGATTATAGAATAATTTCATGAAAAATACTCGGCTGGTAAAAATTTAAGACTGTCATTTTTGTTTGTCATTAAATTATTTTTTCTCAGACTTGTTTGTCTTTGCCATAGTGTTGTAAAACTGTTGTACTGGATTTTGCTTTCGTCCGTATGTGTGTGTGCATGTCAGTTTCGGTCTAGAAGACGCATTTGTTAACCAATTTTCTCCAAACTTGGCACACATGTTCTTTGATTGATCTACGAAAAGATAAAAATACAACTTATGTCGAAAGTTTTAAATCTAAATGAAAATCTAATTTAAATGAATCTTAGTCTGCTTCTGTAAGAACGGCGAGCAGCCAACGAGGCGTCTACACATTTTATCATCCCTAAACAAATATATTATTGTAAATAAATGATTAACTTTTAAATTTTCTAAAAGTTTCTTTTTTTTTAAAGATCCTTTAATTAAATTAATATAAAAAGTTATTGCACATAATATATATAGATATACCGAATTACATGATTTGATGAATTTGGCGATTGATTAACCGAAGTAAATGAATGTACGGTGAACTAGATATAACTCAATGATTACTTACATAATTAGAATCAGTTTAGTTACAACACTATGATCATAGACAACTTCTGTCAAAACATGACATGTTTACATGATTGCTGAGCTGTCCAGAAAAAGACTATACCTCAGCATACTAATTGCTTTTCAAAATTATCTCTGACTTTATCCTCGTACTAAAATAATAATTAAATCATATGGTGTTTTATTGGTACCATTCGATTGCTGTTGAGATGCCCTTTCCAACCGTATACGATCTCTGTATTTCGATTTGGCTTTTCGACGCGTATAGGCCGACATTTTTGATATTATTTTTTTATTTAAACACCTTATTATATTCACAGTTACAATTGTACACTAATGCAAATATATAATCGGTAGATTTTGACGAGGGCTGACGATTGAAACTTGAATAAACGTCGTAGCTTCACCGAGTCGAAAGTTATACTAAATAGAAATCTCGAGACGCAGCAAAATGACCTTCAAAATGGCGGGGCTGCCCCTTCCCCCGCACGCGATGTGTTACTTACTTAACGTAATAAATTATTTGATTCTTTAGCTATCCAGTGGTGTAACTGAAATTTGGATGGAGATGATAGATATGTAGCTACAACACTAAACTGTATCCCCCGATTTTGTTATCATTCGTTTTTTTTGATTGCGTCCCTATGGAAGTAATTTTAAAGTCGTATTCACGTCAAAAAATAACAGGTAGCCGTAGGTCGCGTTGGGAGTCCTGGGGTCATCCTGCTTACCCGGGGCTCCCAAACGTAGGCATTAGGTATAAAACGTGTTTTTTAGTCGGTAGGAGTCCGGCATAGCATCCATGTAGGATTTCACACGTAATGCTACTTAGGATGTTTGTTAGTCAATCACGCTCTAACGGCTGAACGGATCTGGCTGAAATATGGTACTGGGATAGATTATAGTGTGGAATAACACATAGTATTTTATATCTCGGGAATAAGTTCCCGTGGGAAGCAGTAACGGGTATAGAATTTCACGTGGGTGAAGCCGTAGAGATCGGTCAGTAATCTACATCTTATTAGTAGGTACATTAATATTACAATGAGGAAAAAATTGTCTTTTTAGAAGTTAGTGATGAATAAACTCAAAAGCTACTGTGCCGATTTAAAAAAAACCTGTAAAAAATTGCGTGTACTAGTGTACACACGTAAGAAGTGAAACTTCTTCATAAACTTAATTTTCACCTCACTTTAAATAAAGTCCAAAAGTCCAAAAGTCCAAAAGTCCAAAAGTCCAAAAGTCCAAAAGTCCAAAAGTCCAAAAGTCCAAAAGTCCAAAAGTCCAAAAGTCCAAAAGTCCAAAAGTCCAAAAGTCCAAAAGTCCAAAAGTCCAAAAGTCCAAAAGTCCAAAAGTCCAAAAGTCCAAAAGTCCAAAAGTCCAAAAGTCCAAAAGTCCAAAAGTCCAAAAGTCCAAAAGTCCAAAAGTCCAAAAGTCCAAAAGTCCAAAAGTCCAAAAGTCCAAAAGTCCAAAAGTCCAAAAGTCCAAAAGTCCAAAAGTCCAAAAGTCCAAAAGTCCAAAAGTCCAAAAGTCCAAAAGTTCAAAAGTCCAAAAGTCCCAAAGTACCTAAGTCCCAAAGTCCCAAAGTCCCAAAGTCCCAAAGTCCCAAAGTCCCAAAGTCCAAAAGTCCCAAAGTCCCAAAGTCCATAAGTCCAAAAATTCCAAAAGTCCAAATGTCCCAAAGTCCAAAAGTCCAAAAGTCCAAAAGTCCAAAAGTCCAAAAGTCCAAAAGTCCAAAAGTCCAAAAGTCCAAAAGTCCAAAAGTCCAAAAGTCCAAAAGTCCAAAAGTCCAAAAGTCCAAAAGTCCAAAAGTCCAAAAGTCCAAAAGTCCAAAAGTCCAAAAGTCCAAAAGTCCAAAAGTCCAAAAGTCCAAAAGTCCAAAAGTCCAAAAGTCCAAAAGTCCAAAAGTCCAAAAGTCCAAAAGTCCAAAATTCCAAAAGTCCCAAAGTCCCAAAGTCCAAAAGTCCCAAAGTCCTAAAGTCCAAAAGTCCAAAAGTCCCAAAGTCCAAAAGTACAAAAGTCCAAAAGTACAAAAGTACAAAAGTCCAAAAGTCCAAAAGTCCAAAAGTCCAAAAGTCCAAAAGTCCAAAAGTCCAAAAGTCCAAAAGTCCAAAAGTCCAAAAGTCCAAAAGTCCAAAAGTCCAAAAGTCCAAAAGTCCAAAAGTCCAAAAGTCCAAAAGTCCAAAAGTCCAAAAGTCCAAAAGTCCAAAAGTCCAAAAGTCCAAAAGTCCAAAAGTCCAAAAGTCCAAAAGTCCAAAAGTCCAAAAGTCCAAAAGTCCAAAAGTCCAAAAGTCCAAAAGTCCAAAAGTCCAAAAGTCCAAAAGTCCAAAAGTCCAAAAGTCCAAAAGTCCAAAAGTCCAAAAGTCCAAAAGTCCAAAAGTCCAAAAGTCCAAAAGTCCAAAAGTCCAAAAGTCCAAAATTCCAAAAGTCCCAAAGTCCCAAAGTCCAAAAGTCCCAAAGTCCCAAAGTCCAAAAGTCCAAAAGTCCCAAAGTCCAAAAGTCCAAAAGTCCCAAAGTCCAAAAGTACAAAAGTCCAAAAGTACAAAAGTACAAAAGTCCAAAAGTCCAAAAGTCCAAAAGTCCAAAAGTCCCAAAGTCTCAAAGTACCAAAGTCCACAAGTCCAAAAGTCCCTAAGTCCCTAACTCCCTTAGTCCAAAAATCCTTAAATGACATGCTATCCCTGGATAAATTAATAATTCGAATCCACCGCGGTGGGGAAGAGAACAAAGATGGCGCGTAACCAAAAATCGTGACGTGACGTGACGCAATTTTTTTTCCAACGCCGATAAAGAAGTTTCACTTCAAAAATCTTTCACTATTTGGTAGCTACATTCACCCTGAATAACATAAGCTATATTTTTTTTCCATGTTACCACGGGAACGGGAACTACGCGGGTGAAACCGCCTGACGTCCGCTAGTGAATAAAAAATTTAACTTATCACGTGTAAAGAAGATATTATTACAATATTGGCTTATTTTAGAATACGAATAAAAAACTAACAGACGCGTTATTTTTTGCCATTTGTCTCAATTGGTGAGAATATTATAAAGCAATTACGAGGTCATGACATGACCCTGGTCTCTCAGGCTACGTTCACATGGCGCACGTTTTTCTCGTACACGATTTTCCCGTACACCATACAATCGGTCACACAACGACCATTCAACGCGATTTTAATGTTACAATAAAATCGCATGAATGGCTGAGTCGTGTGATCGACACAATGCGTCCAAGCGCCACTACGATTCGTACTTATTCGAGAAAATCGTGCCGACGCACTGCGATCCTAGTGGCAATTCCGCACGGTATACGGTAAAAACGTGTCTCGTACCCACGATTTTCCCGTATGGACTCCATGTGAACAGTCGCCACCAGCATGATGGAAAGCCGTGGCGCATCTAGCGATTGGGGGCCACTTCTTACGGTGTGGTCCTCATGCTGGCGGCCCCGTGATGTGCCTCTTCACGCTCCTCTTAAAGAACCCGGGATTGTAAGATGAGGGAAACAAGTGTGCGGCCAGGTCGTTCCAAGTTTTTATAGTTCGACAGAGGAACGATCTTTTGAAACGCTCGGTTCTGGCGAAGATTCTCTCCACTGTGTATGAGTGGCATCTATGCCCGGCACGCGTTGTTCGGGTTCGGAAAGGGGATGGTGTCTACTGCAACTACAATTTCATAGTGCACGTTAAAATCGTGTACGAGAAAAACATGCGCCGTGTGAACGCAACCTACGGTTTCTGTACTCGTAGGGTAAAAACGGGACCCAATTATTGAGACTTCGCAGTCCGTCTGACTGTCTGTCTGTCTCGAGGCTGTATCTCATGAACCGTGATAGCTAGAGAGCTGAAATTTTCACAGATTATGTATTTTTGTTGCCGCTATAACAAAAATCCGAAAAACATTTAAGGGGGGTTCCTATACAACGAACGTGATTTTTTGTCGTTATTTATTTAGTATGATAAGGTGAAATGTGTGCGTATACTATGCCTCTGCCTACACCTTCGGGGATAAAGGCGTGATTATATGTATTTATGTATGTTATTTACCCCCAGTTTCCGAAAGGCTGATCAACGCTAAAATTAACTAATCGGCTGTTAAAGGCGGATCCCCACCAGACGATCCAAAATGGATCGCCAATTCCTGCGATCCACGATCCGGGAGCATGAGGCATGGATCATGTAGCCGGACGAACAAAACTTTTCTTGCGATCCCGCCGCGTTGCACCGACACGCTCCAACCGATCCACACTGATCCGCCTAAGTATAGTACAGTTGAACCACAGTATATATATGTTGTTTAACCAGTATTGTAGCTCCCTACAAACGGACGAAGCGCAAGCTATACCTACGATTCTCGTTTTCGGCAGGCCTTTCAGCACGCAAGCAGCGTCCGCAGTCGCGATTGTGCCGAGTAGACGTTACTTTATTGTAACATTTGTCTCATTAAAAATAAAAGATTATTTAACTCCCAAAATTTAACACAACATGACAATGTACGAAAAGTACTAGTGTACTAGAGACTGACTAGTACTTTCAAATTGAAAAATAGTTTTAATTTTGTAAATCAAAAATTTAACGCAATGATTATAAAGACTAGAATTCCGTGATTCTATCACTGACGAAACATGTAATGAGCCCATTATTATTGTCTACGCCGCTTACTCGTTTTCAAATTTCTGTACCCGTCTCACTCAATCGTTAGTAGATAACGCGCGCTGCGCCACCACGCCGCCGCCCCGCGCCGCCAGCCGTTGCGGGGATATTATATTATTACTCACAAAGTATTTTTTTGTTTAAATAAAAAAAGTACATATTTACTCGAAATGAAAGCCGGTTGTCAGTAAAACGACAATACTTAATACAAATTGAAGGCCTTGTGGGTGGATTGAAAAAAATCAACTGCATTAGGCTCACTATTACGCGTACGTAAAACTATAAGGTAAAATGTGGGCGTATACTATGCCTCTGCCTACACCTTCAGGGATAAAGGCGTGACTATATGAATGTGAGTATGTACATATTTACAATCGCAATACTAAATAGAAAGTCAAAGTAGGCACATATTATTACAATGCTGTAGGTGGGCATGCTTACGTACCGCGCGGTTGTAGGCATTTATTTCTAAAATCCGGCCGAGTCAAACTACAGTATACAGTGGTTGAACTTTCGGTCGCTATGGAGTCACGCAGCAATTGACGGATCGCTCGCGGCAGGAGCGCGCTCCATAGGAGCGTTTGATGTGGACGTGTGGACGTTACAATTACGTAAGCGGTGTTCTCACGTGCCCTCTGTGTACACGTGAGTTCACCGCGAAGATCGGCTATGTTAGCCATCTTCGAGCGCACCAGCGCCGAGCCGACTAGGAGTCGAAGTGGTCGCCATGGCCGAAATCGGTCGGAGGCATCATCATCATCAATATGTATGTAGTTCCTGGAATGCACGCTATGCATTATGCACTTAGGTATGTACCTGTCTACCTAGAGGCGGCTGCGCCCGCTAATAAGATTTTGAGTCGCAAATAATACTCACTTACTATTCACACGCGAGTTAACTCATTTATACATCCTACTGCCTTTTGATTAATTGATAGGAAATAACTCCTACATCCAGTAATAGGGTCCCGATCTCCCCCTTGGCGTACGGTACCCTAAAAACTGCCTCAGTGGCGCAGTCGGTAGTGATACCGCCTGCGACGCTGGAGGTCGTGGGTTCGATTCCCACCGGAGACAAATATTTGTGTGACCCATAAATGTTTGTCTCAAGAGTCTGGGTGTTTCTATGTATAATATACATATGTATGTATTTAAAAGTATGTAAGTATTAATATTCGTGGTCCGATACCCATAACACAAGCAGGTTATTCCTAGCTTACTTTGGGATCAGATAGCGTTGTGTAAAATGCCCGTGAATATTTATTATTATTAACTACGTACTGCGGAACAGGATGCAAGTCTTCAACAGTATATCTCTTCGAATGTCGTGCTCGTTCACATCCCTCGCCAACTGTTCATTTCGCTCGCGAGCGTAAGCGATTCTTTTCTCTTTAGCTCCCGCCAAAATCGCTTGCCTGGGTAGTAAAAGTTTTTAGAATTAAGGACTGCTGTCATAATCGATGGCCTTTCGCTTTTTCTTTTCGCTTGTTAAGATACTGAATACAAATGTTTCAAAGGGTAAAGAAAAGCGAAAAGACATAAAGATACTGTCTCCGTGGCGCAGTCGGTAGTGTAACCGCCTGCCACGCTTCGATTCCTGGGTAGGTTTAAATATTTGTGTGAGTTTGGGTGATTTCTATGTATAATATGTATGTAGGTATTTACCAATAATAAGGAAAAAACAAAGAAAATTAACAATAAAAAAGAAGGGAGGGGGAGTGACAAGACTGACAAAGCCTCGCTCAGGTGTCAAAGAATTCCTCCCTATCGGTGTCAACCGGTAAAGTTCCCATAAGGCTGGCCGCATTCCCACGTTGTATTTCGATACTAATTCTTTGAGCGAGAAAGAGGCCAGCCCTATAGTCGCGAGAAGAGTCAACTAGTCGCTTTAAAATAAATAAAAATATATATACATATATATATATATATATATATATATATAATATAAATCGGCAGAGTATAAGTAATTTTAAATTCTCATATTTAAGTATGTCTATCAGTCATCTAGATCCCATAGCACAAGCTTATAATAGCTTAATTTGGGCTAGATGACGTTGTGTGATATTGTCCACAAATATTTGGAAAAAAAAAGTAAGTGTCTACTCACTTGATTGTCCGGTTACTATAACACAAGCAGGTTAAACCTAGCTTACTTTTGGATTAGCTGGTGCTGTGTAAATAGAATTTGTGAACATTTATAGCGAGATACTATTTTAAAGTTCGTTATATCAGCATGGTAATTTGCTTCAAAGCTTATTAAAATATAGTGATAAAAAGCTGGTAAGCATAATGATTGGGCACAAAAATACCATTTGCGACATCATACCCGGAATAAACTACAAAATTAAAATTAATAACAAAAAATACAGCAACAGCAAAAAAATTGTTTATTACCTCTGTTTTACTGTACTACAACATTTGATCATAATAATTTACAAGCAGAGATTAAGATAAGCCCTTTGTATAAAAAAAACCAGACAAGTGTGAGTCGGACTCGCCACTGAGGGATCTGCACAAAGTAGGTAGGTAGTAGTATCAAAAACAGTTATGAATCGGATCTTGTACTTTTTTATTTAGTTAAATACTGTATTTATTTATTAATAGAAAGCCATGTATTTCACAAATAGGTATGGGTAGAGGGCGTCCCACGGCTATGCCACATGGAGGGAAAGTACCTTGTAGATGAAACATTTTACTGAAAGAAGACATTATTATAATTTAAAAAATAATTTAAACTGCATTCAGAGATTTTTAAATAATTACGTGGTTGGGCTAGGAATCGAACCCGCTATACGTGAAAAAATAATTATCCTGTGGTTATATCATACCGATCGAAAGGCTTCATCATGAAGATTATTTTTTTGCTAAATAACATAGTGTCAGAAATAAAAGGAAGAACATGAATTTTTGCATTTTTAATACAAAATTAATTACCCTTTTTTAAACCTTCGAGAGTGTCGAAATTTATATGTAGTTATTGAGACTTAAAAGGTTCACCTTTTTCCCAATACCTATTGATATTTTACAGCTGCAATAGACTGTATTGGTTTAATTTTCATCTTTATACCTTTACGCGTTCCCGAGTTAAAAGGTCTTGGCAGACAGACGGACGGACAATGCTACGGAACCCTAAAAATAACGGAAGCGCGTGGCAACTACATTCGTTAAACTGGTCGTGCCTAATTGTTCTGTCAAGGTTCAACACAATTTTAAAATATAATCAAACTACTCATGACCTGCATGCACCGCTCCTATCTTTAAATGCTTTACTACCAGAATCCCCGTGGCGACGCAAAAGAGTACAAAATGTCGCCACTCCAATTCATCCAGAGGGTGTCGTAAGATTCGACGAAGGGAACACTTTCGCAAAACGATCCATTGCGCACAGAAGGAAAACTCGAAATGAATCCCGGTTGTCAGTTAAACTACAATCGCTTGAAAATTTTCAACTGCGGGTCGTCGCGACCTGCGCCTGTTCATTTCAACACGGCAATAGGCTCACCACCTATTACGTGGGACATATAAAACTATAAGGTGAAATGTGGGCGTATACTATGCCTCTGCCTACCCCTTCGGGGATAAAGGCGTGACTTTAAGTGTGTATATTAGGGCTTGAACTCCGGAATTCCGGAATTGACATAATTCCGGAATTCCGATAAAATCTAATATCGTTCTCAATTCCGGAATTGGCGAGATCAATACCGGTATTTCGATATTGAAAAAAAAAAAATATTTTCGCTTCTTCTTTAATTTCATTACAAACAAAAATGTAGATTATAAGCTTTTTATGCAATTTAATTATCTTTAATTACTACAATATTGATAATTTATAATTTCTCTATTAACAAATTAATTCGATTATGTACTTAGGTATTAATCATTTTATTTGATGATATTTCTAAAACCTACTAAGAAAGTAAATCCATAAAATTAATGGTATTTGATAGAACATACTATTTAAATAATAATAATATTATTGATGACGTTTTTGTATTTTTAAGTTCGCTTAGACTTAGCTCTGACTTATGCTACGAGTTAAATTTAACTTTGATAGAAACGCTGTAAGAATTTGACAGAGGTCTCGCTCAGCATAGTTCTAGTAGTTCTGACGGAACTCATGTGGCCCGTACCTTATTATTAGGGGCAAACTTTGCCCCAAGGCGCTTCACTGACCCAGAGCTAAGAGGGTCCTGGGTTCCCTGTTCTCATCAAGGCGGAGGAACATATTCCTTCGTACATGGCTCCGTCTCAGGCGCCCGACGCTGATTACAGCGAGAACGACGTGCCCGAAGTCACTGAAGATGAGTTAGGGGCGACTGTACTGCGGCCTAGATTCCGCAGGGACCGTGCCTCTGGACCCTACAGCATTCCAGGCCGAGCGTGGGTCCTGGCTCTTGAGGATCTCGGGCTTCGATTAATGGGGCTCTTTAGTGCATGCCTCGAAAAAGACCAGATTCCCAAGTTCTGGAAGACAGGGACACTGGTTCTGATCCGAAAGGCAAGGTGGTCGGCAGTCTACCCATCTGGGGATCGGCCGATCGTGTTGCTCCGTTGAGCAACTCCGGCCGATCCCCGATCGGTCGATCTCCAATAATGATACGCTCAAGGAGCTTGCATACCTCGTTAGGTATGCAAGCTCCTTGAGCGTATCATTGCACAGCGCATAGTCAGGCTCCTCACACGCGTGGGGCCAGATCTGGCGGATAACCAGTTTGGTTTCCGTCAAGGGCGCTCCACCGTGGATGCGATCATGCGCATTAGAAGACTGACGGAGGAAGTAACATCGCAGGGTGAGGTGGTGTTGAAAGCGATGGCGATGTCAAGAGACACCGGATCGCCTTCAACCTTATTTATCATGGAGTGCCACCCTACTTCCGTCGAATTGTCGGGGCCTATCTTTCCGAGAGGGCCATAACTTACCCAAGCTGTCTAGGGCCCAGCCGGGTCAGCGAGATATGTCGTGCGGTGTTCCGCAGAGTTAAGACCGCTTCTGTGGAACATCGGTTACGATTGGTTGCTGCGTGGTCCCCGTTGCTCAGAGGCGGCATGTCTCGAGGATCTGGCACCGAGGCAACTTGCGTTCGTGTTTAAATAAATAAATTATATTTCTAATTTATTATTTTCTGGTGCAAGGAGGCGCTGTAGCGGGGTCATAGGCCTAAGTCTCCAGTAATCTACGTTCGTCAAGGAAACACACAAGGGCGGAATCGCCGAATCACCACAATCAAGGCGGTCAGACCGGTCATGGGCGAGTGACTAGAGAGAAGCCACGGTGCGGGTGCTCTGTCCTACCGGTTTTTGCAGATGCTTACCTGGCACGGGAGCTTCAGTAAGTATCTGTGACGAATACACCGGGAAACCACACCTGAGTGCCAGCACTGCGAGGAACGCAGTGAGGACACAGTACTTCACACACATTAGTGGAGTGCACAGCGTGGGCTTAACAGGACCCGGTCCTCGTGGTAGGTTTGATCGTGGACATTCACTCGCTGGAGACCGTTGCGCGAGCTATGATCTCCAGTGGGAGTAAGTGGGATGCCACTGCGTCTTTCTGTGATCAGTTAATGTGGCGAAAAATGATCGAGAGAGAACGCTCCCACCCGAATTCCGCATGTCTTTGCCCAAGACTATCGGCCTCCATAATCGGGGGCCTGAGGTCGGTGGGAGGGCTAATCGCCGTCCTTACCGCCGTGACTTGAAAGTTTCACGCACGCCACACGCCATGAGATGCGGGATAACACCTGAACAAGCCCCAAATACGCGGGATAGCACCCGAACCTCCTAGGTGAGGCCGCAGTGATATTCAAGGTCTGTGGGAAATCCTGGGGTCATCCTTTTGAGGGCTTACCCGGGCCAACCGTAGGCAATAGTTAGAAAACGTGCGGTTTTTAGTTGGTTACGTTAAAATAAGTAATTTTACTGGGAATCAAAGTTGTTTATCACTAATCACGTAGGACTGCCAGCTCCCGTTTCTTTTTTTTACATATCACTATTTTGTACAAAACGAAACTTGATTGAGTTCCGGAATTCCGGAATTCCGGAATTCAAATACTGAATATCGAAACCCAATTCCGGAACTGAAAAAGCGTCCGATATTCAAGCCCTAGTGTATATCTCCTCCCAGTAAAGCATTTGAAGATAATTATGAAACTATTAAACCGATTTGAAAAAGATCTTTTACTGTTGGGAAGCTACACTATGCTTGGGTGACATAGGCTAAGTTTATTCCCATATTCCCATGGGAACGGGAGAAAAATAGGTACTGCGGAATTTCCGTCGGTTCGAGTTCAGCATCCGCGGGATTTTCCACAAGTATAAAAACCTCTTAAAATGCATGTCTCGTGATTTGAAATAATTATGGAAGCCATTAGGCCGTGCGTCATTGTGACCAAAGCGTTATAAAAAAACGAATAAAAAGGTAAGTATTCGTTCATGGGATCATTAGCCAGGTATACCTACAGTTTTTTCTTTTTAATTGTTTTGGGTTCAAAGTATCTAATGACATTGACCTTAAAGATTTCGTCAATAAAGGCTATTTTAGTAGTACCTACATATTATTAAAAAAATCAATATGAATAGGAAGTACATTACCGGACTGAGTTTCTTGGGGTGTTCTTCTCAGTCTGTAGCATTTCCGAACCCCCGGTAGAGTCACAAAAATTTTGACAAACCTAAATAATTTTTTAAAAAATTTCAAAGGGAATAAATTTTATTTTATTTATTTATTTTATAAACGTGAAAGTTTGTTAGTATGGATGTTTGTTATTTTTTACGAGGTAGGTAACTGCTGAACGTAAAATGATTATCATTTGGTATAAGCCCCGCAAGTTGGTAATGCGCTGGAACCTTGTCATAATGACAGCTAAGTGACGTCATCGTGACGTTGCTCGTGCGCGCGCTGGCCTCGCGAAGCTGCGTACGGTTTTTTTTTAGTACTGACTGCTCGACGAACATACGTCACCAAGTGGTAACCAAGATGGCCGCCAAGCGCAATATCAACGTGCGGGGCTTATACCGGGATAGATTATATGAAGTTTCAACCGGATCCGTTAAGCCATGAGAGCGTAAAAGAGTAACAAACATTCAGACATCCACAAATTTGAACTTTTTTTGACGACCTACCGACTAAAAAACCTCACGTAACGCCCAACAGCCTATGGTTGGGAGCCCCGGGTAAGCCCTCGGAAGGATGTCGAAGGACTCCCAACAGACCCACGGCCGTACCACAGATCTACGCTCAAAACTTTTGCATTTTATAAGATAAGTAAGACAACGCACCTAACTAAAGACACGAATAAAAAATAAAATAAAAAATAAATAATACTTAATAAATTTTTGAAACGGTTGATATAATTTTAAAATAACTAATTTTTATAAACATAACTTACATTAAATATAACATCGTTTGACATAACATACATTAAATATAAAATCGTTTTTTTTTTTTTTTTTTTTTTTTTTTTTTTTTTTCCCGTGGCATAATATCATTTTATTATAATATTTACAACTTATAATATAATTTATTTACAATTATTATAATAAATTATCTACAAAAGGCTAAAACAAACTTAATAAATAAATAAATATGCACGGACATTTCACACAATGCTATCTGATCCCAAAGTAAGCTAGGAATAACCTGCTTGTTTTATGGGTATCAGACCACGGATATTAATACTTATACATATATACTTTATCAATACATACATATTATACATAGAAACACCCAGACTCTTGAGACAAACATTTATGGGCCACACAAATATTTGTTTCCGGGGGAATTAAAAACCACGACCTCCAGCTACACTTTTTAGTAATCTGTGCTCCAGCGCCGCAAGCGGTAGGTATCTATACCTACCGACCGCGCCACAGAGGCAGTCAATACTTATTTCTTTAACTAAAAGCAAGCATAAAATGCATAATTAGCACTGTATGGTACTCTTTATACTGTGTAATTAGTGTCCGACCGAAGTTTCGGTTTCGGTTTCGGCCAGTTTCGGCCAAAAAATCGAGTTTCGGCCGCAGTTTCGGTTTCGGCCAAAATGGGCCGAAACTTTCGGCCAGGCCGAAACTCACGTGTTCATGAATTTTGAGTGCCTGGCTCTGCGTGTGACGTGGTTGGGGTCAGTCCAACCAGTTAATATGTTATAGTAAGTTCAACTCATCTGTGCGCGCGGCCCTATGTGTGGGTAAGCCTCGTACAAACACAGTGACTTCGTGTGCGTGACAAGAGGTACAGTGAAGTACAACAAAATACAAAAACACTTGTTTAACTAAAATAAAAAATTAAGGGGTGAAATGTATGTTAAACATATTAACATGTATCGCTGGCACAACAGCGCCAGGTCCTCGTAGTGGGTCTGGGCGTGGACACTCTCTCGCTCGAGGCCATGGTGCGAGCCATGCTCTCCAGCGGGATTAAGTGGGACTGCGCCGCCTCTTTCTGCGAGCAGGTCACGCGAAGGAGGCGGCGAGCCGGGTGCGGGAGAGAACTCTCCCACCCGAGTTCCGCAGTCGGCGCCCTGGGCGCCGCCGACGTGTCTTCGCCGAGGACTATCGGCCTCCATGACTGGAGTCTGAGGACGGTGAGAGGGCCGCTCACCGTCCTTACAGAAGCAGGCCCATGACGGCAGCGTGACGTGAGCAACTCACGCACGCCCCCCCTTAGAAGCGGGGTCACACCCGAAACCCCCCATAGACGCGGGATTGCACCCGAACCACCCCCTGGGCGAGGCCGCAATGGCGGTCGTGGGTCTGTTGGGAGTCACGGGACATCCTTCCTGAGGGCTTACCCGGGGCTCTCAACCATAGGCTGTTGGGCGATACGTGAGGTTTTTTAGTCGGTAAGAGTCCGGCATAGCATCCTACGAGGATTTTCCCTCACGTTAAAAAAAAAAAAAAAACAAAAAAATGTATCGCTGCTAAAAGAATAAAATTTAGGAATTTTAGGATTCGCTGCTCTCTACAAGGTTAATTATAAATTCAGATTCCATATCAAAATGTCCATAGTATTCTTCTACTTACTTTGTATTACGCCGCATCTCTTCATCAATTTGACCTAAACGTTCGTTTATTAATTTCATTATTCCCACCACATTTTGTTTGATGTTATGCGAAGCATTATTTTTTTTTTCAATTCCCCCTACATTTTCGATTGGGTTTAGTTCAGGATGATACGGTGGTAGCCGAAGAACTTTTAAGCCACATGGCTGAAGTATGTCATAAATCTTATAACAAACTAGCTGACCCTTGCAACTTTGTTTACGTCACATAAGGTGTACGAAAGGAGAGGTATTTTTTCATCAGACTCATCAAGCAGCGTGTAAAACTGCCCTGCCCTCTGACAAAGGAAACGCGCAAAATATCGGGATCAAAGGTATCCCAGAACCTTCTTCGGATCATAAGCTCAGATTGTACCAAGTTGCATTTAAATCAATTCAGTAGTTTTAGCTAGATACTTATTCAGAATACAGACAGACAGATATGAAAATTTTTAATTACATTTTCGGCTACAGTATCGATTAGAGAACGCCCTACAGTTAAAATTTTCAAATTATCTTCCATGTACAGACTCTCGACCCTCAACAGTTTTTTGAAGTAAAACTTCTTTAGGCGCGACCTAGGGAGTAACTCAGATTTTTTTTCTGACGGAAGTAACGCCATTTGAATTTTGAATAGCGGGAACAGAGTTTCCGCTATTCAAAATTCGAATGAATGATATTAATATATCATTTGATGCCATCAATGGCAAAGAAGTTTTACTTCAATCACGCGTAAAGGTTACAGACACATACTTTTTTTAGATGTATAGAGTATGGTCTTTTTACTTTTTAAATCAAGTCAAAGAGTAAATTTTTTGTCATATTTGCTATAAAGCAATGTTTTCTTCTGTCGACCATCTCTGCATTTCTATTTTTCTTTTGCATTAAAATTTGGGCTCTATCATTTTCTGACTATTCTGTAGGCCTTTAAAAGTTACACAATTCTACCATACATTATTTTGTTATGCCTCGAAGGGTTAAGGCAGCGTTTTCGTTATAAGCTCCCAGACATCCTGACATCCATTCCTACATCTCCAACTAATATCGTTATATTTTAGTCAATGTCAAACAAACTCAACAAATTATATACCTACGCAAACCGTTCTCAAGAATCATTGGTAATCTCAGCATGAAAATCAATGCAGTAGTTTTAAAGTTTATCGTGAACAGACAGACGCGGCGGGGACTTTGTTTTATAATAATATTTATATAGTGATAAAAAATATTAATTACATCGAATTGACACATCAAAAATATTTATCTGACTTCTTAAACATTTTCTCCGTGAAGAACTAGACATTTTCTTTAACGACTGTACCCATGGTAATATCACTTAGAACACTATGTAATGAATTATAATGTAACCAACTTACACAGGATGTCAACGTTGCAGTTACATTGAGACTTGTCATGATATTTAATTTCGTTTCATTATAACGTAAGAGTTGCCTTCAAAACGTGGTAGATGACGCTGTATGCTTTTTGTTCATTTTGATTTTTATTTCGCGGCCACGCATAGAGTTTCCTGCAAAGACTGCTTGGCACCGCTGGTGTCGTCAATAAGTCGAGTTACGTCTCTATCTCATAATATACAAAAGTACTCTGTGAAGAGGGCCGCGTCACTGCCACACTAATAAAAGCTGTATAATTACTAGCGCACGCACACATAGCGCCGCGCGCACTGATGAGTTGAACTATCTGTACTAAACGAAGATTTACAGATTTACGAAGGACTTCCAATCAATAGTTATAATAATTAAATTTATACAGAATCCTAAAAAGGTGATCTAGGACATAACATAACTCTACCCCTTTGTTGTCGATTCCGTTGACTTCGTTGGTCGTCTGTCTGTCTGTCAGCAGGCTGTAACTCATGCACCTTGATAGTTAGACAGGTATTTTTTACAGATGATGTATTGTTGTCGCTATAGCAACAAATAATTAAAATAGACAAATTAATAATAATAAAGGGGCCTCCCATACCATTTACGGAACCTTTTGCCGCTTTTTTTGTACGGAACCCTACGTGAGCTAGTCTGGCTCACTGTTGACCAGTTTTAGTTATGTACTTCCAGAATGTAAACAAAACCAGCCAAGAGGCAGGGCGCTGTGTGGTTTTAGTCGGTAGGAGTTCGCAGTAGTATCTATGAGCAATTCCACACGTAAAAGAAAGAAATTCATCTTGAGGTGGAGATATTTCTAAAATAAACACGAGTAGATTTATACCGTTGATTGATGGCACTTGGTGGAACTTGCTGCACCTATGGAAAAAATAACTGGCCAATTGCTAGTCGAACTCTCGCACGGAAGGGTTAAAGCGGGACCCTATTACCGAGACATGAGGCCTAGCCGTCCCTCTGTCTAATAGTCACGAGGTTGCATCGCTGAAACCGTGCCCGATAGAGGCCTAAAATTCCTACGGCCTACGGTTGGGAACCCCGAGTATGCCCTCGAAATGATGCATAATGCGGCCGCGTCTTTGGGGGATTATTCAGTTGTTATCCCGCTTCTTGAGGGGGGCGCGCATGAATCTCTCACGTCACGCTATCGTTTAAGGCCTGCTTCTGTAAGGACGGTAACCAGCCGTGTCACCGTCCTCAGGCCCCCGGTCATCGAAGCCGATGGTATGGGGCGCCACCGCAGACTGTGGAAGGGTTCTCTCCCGCTTCCTCCCCGCCGTCTCTTTCACGAACATGACCTGCTCATAGGGAGAGGAATATGGCCCCGCTCCAGCGCCTTCTTGCACTATTTAAACAATGACGTAAGGGCCCTCGCTGCCAGGTCCCATCATGCCACCTCAACTGAGATCGTGCGGTATTCCCTTATCACCCTGACAGCCTTCTGCGGGCTAAGCAATCTAGTCGCATTGCTCGCCATCAGGATCCCAAGGTACTGTCTCCTGCAGGGAGCTTTGGATCTCCTGATATTAGACAACAATCGCGAGAGTGCAGCTGATGCCCTCCTCCCTCAGCTATGGGACCAAACTTCGGAAGTGGTATCCGAAGTTCCACCGGCTGTCGAGTACGAGCCCCAGATACGTCATCGAGAGCTCGATGCCGATGCTGACACCCCCTATTGGTAAGCTGGATCCCGCAGGTGGCCTTTAGGGCTGCGTCTCGGTGCGTTGCTCCTCGCGCTGGATGCCGCGCTGTAATTAAGGTGTCGTCGTAACACGTTACGCACGTAACACATTACGCCGACACCTCTGAGCAACGGACCACGCAGCACTCAATCGTAACCGATGTTCCACAGAAGCGGTCCTAAGACCGATCCCTATGAAACACCGCACGACACATCTCGCCGACCCAGCCCTAGCCAGCTCGGGTAAGTTATGGCCCTCTCAGAAAGATAGGCCCCGACAATTCGACGGAGGTATGGAGGCATTCCAAGGTAAATAAGCGCCTCCCAAACGCAGCTGCAGGGCAAGGTGTTGAAAGCGTTGGCGATGTCAAGAGACACTGCCACTACCACCTCACCCTGTTCTGTTGCCGCTATAGCAATAAATACCTACTAAAATACAAATACCGTTTTTTCTTGGTGTACAATAAAGTATTTAATAAATAAATAAATACCTAAATAAAATCAGAAAAAAGCATCCACACTACAAACGTAATTTTTGTGCCCAATTTTCGTAAGGTTACCCTCTGTGCGGGAATCCAACTCGCACTTGGCTAGGTTTTTTTTGTTTCAATATGAACACGTGAGTTTCGGTTTCGGTTTCGGTTTCGGCCGAAACTGACCCTGTGGCCGAAAGTTCGGTTTCGGTTTCGGTTTCGGCTGGAAAACCAGTTTCGGTCGGACACTATGCATAATATAAAATATGAGCTTACTAGCCTACGTTGTGTGAAATGTCCGTGAATATTTATTTATTTATTTATTATTTTATTTACTGATATTTATTTATTTATTTATTATTTTATTTACTGAAAAATGTCTCTCTATATTACATCTACGTACTAACTATAAAAAATAAATCTATTCTCTAGGCATAGACTTATTAGTAGCTACGAGTACGTGAAATCTAGTGAAAAAATAAAAAAACATTGTAAAAAAGACTGAAACAAATGATTTTGGGAACGTTTTTGTATCTACGGGACTATCAAACATAAATTATAGTAAAATAGAAAAAAATAAATGATATTGGGGTGGGGATAATAAGTACAGGACTATCTGAGGCTTGAATTATACAGAGACTGTACCGCTTCGAACCTAGAGAGGCGCTAGACAGACGACGGGGCCGGCCGGACTTTTTGCCCGCGACGTAATAAAGACCCCGTCTGTTCGCCGATGCCCGCGACTGCCCGCCCCGCGAACGCAACGCACACGACGGGCAGAGGCAGTTAGTTCACGACGTTCGTTCTAGAGAAGAGACTGAGCTAGCCGCCCCGGCCCGCCCCGCGCCGCCGTCTGCGTTACTTCATACAAACTGGTTTGTGTGATCCATGGCGGGTAGCCGCGCCGCCACGGACCGGCGGGCAACTGCGGTGCGGTCTTTTTGCCCTTCGTGTGCGTTGATAGTATAGGATTCCCATAGTGCTATCGTGCGCGGTTAAATTGCCCGGCCCGGCCCGCCCCGTCGTTTGCTTTACGCCTCAAACTTACGGTGCAGCTGCGTAGCACCGCTTCTGTATAATTTAGAACACGCAGACTCCGCACATTTTGTATAAGAATGGGCTGCGGAGACGATCAAGCGACTTGAGTCAAGTACGTGCTTTCTTTGCATGTGTATGTGCATTGCATTGTATGTAGGTACACATGAAACTTTTTTTATAAATGTGTACTGTATTTTTGTAATCTATACATATAATAAATTCGTAAACTGTAGGGCAGATGACATCTATACTTATAATAAAACTGTTGAGGGTCGAGAGTCTGTACATGGAAGATATTTTGAAAATTTTAATTGGAGGGCGTTCTCTAATGATACTGAAGCCGAAAATGTGATTTAAACTTTTCATGTCTGTCTGTCTGTCTGTCTGTCTGTCTGTCTGTCTGTCTGTATCCCGAATAAGTATCACGCTGAAACTACTGAACCGATTTAAATGATACTTGATACACTTGAAGCTTATAGTCCGAGGAAGGTTTTAGGATACTTTTGATCCCAAAGTTTTGCGCGGTTCCTGCGGGAGAGGGGATGAAAGATAAAATGGTTTTTCAGTTGTAATTTCTCAACGCGTGATGCGATTCCAAAATTTTTTTTAGTGTTATAAAGGGAGTACTTTAAGGATTGTTTCACACAAGTTTCAATGTTGAGGGTTTTGTAGTTCCGGAATTAAAGGCATCTCAACTTTCGCAAAACCTAGAATTCAAGGGTTTCTTTGAATGTGAGGGTAATTCTAAACGGGCGTGTTGGCTTAATCATAAAAGAGCTTAATGATTAAGACTATTGTAAAATAATTCAGTCCGCGCCGGAGGCGGGGACTGAATTGTTTTAGAATAGCCTTAATCTTTAAGCTCTTTTATGATTAAGCAAACAGGGCCGTTTCACACGCTGCTTGATGAGTCTGATGAAGAAGGACCTCTCCTCCATTCACAAACCTTAAGTGACGTAAACGAAGTTGCGAGGGTCAGCTAGTCTTTATATAAAGTTTTAGGAAACCAAACGCTAGCTTGAATTTAAATCGATGAGCGCCATCTGTTGGTCCCTTTTTGTAGTGAAATCTTAAAATTATTTTGTTAAATTCATGATTAATCAAGTATTTGTTCACACGATTGTGTGTAAAAAAATCAAAATAATTTACCCAATTGCTTGGACATATTAAAAACTACAAAAATCATCAATTTCTATGTTTTTATGTCCTAACTATCCACCTATTTTTACGATCTTTCCCAAATAAGTATCACGCCGAAACTACTGAACCAAATTGAATGATACTTGTTATATTTCGAGCTTATAGTCCGAGGAAGGTTTTAGGATACTTTTGATCCCGATATTTTGCGCGGTTGTCCCGGGAGAGGGAATGAAAGACAAAATGGGTTTTCAATTGTAAGGTCTTAACGTGTGGTCCGATTTCAAATATGCTTTTAGTGTTATAAAGGGAGTATTATACGGATTGTTCCACACAAGTTTCAATATTGAGAGTTACCTATGTAGTTATTATTCAAGGATTATTCAAGAACCTATTATTCAAGGATTCCTTTGAATGTAAGAGTCATTCTAAAATGGCGTGTTTTCATGAAAGAACTTAAAGATTACCGGTATTGTAAAATAATTCAGATTTTAGAATAAACTGAATCTTCAAGTTCTTTTCTGATTAAGCAAATAGGGCAGTTTCACACGCTCCTAGGCGTCTGATAAAGAAATACCTCTCCTTTCATAGACCTTATGTGACGTAAACGAAGTTGCGAGGGTCAGTTATATAAAATAAAACCATGTGCCAACGAGAAGAGTACAAAATGTCACCACCCCAAATTATCACGAGGGTGTCGTAAGAGGTGACTAAGGGAACACTTTCGCATAATGATCCATTGAGTAGAGAAGAAAAACTCGAAATCAAACCTGGTTGTCAGTAAAATGACAATCGTTAAGGGTCGTCACGACCTGCGCCTGTCACCACTTATTACGTGGGATATTAAACTATAAGTTGAAATGTCTTCGGGGATAAAGGCGTGACTATATGTATGTATGCCTCTGTAACGCAGTCGGTAGTGATACCGCCTGCGGCGCTGGAGGTCGTGGGTTCGATTCCCACCGGAGACAAATATTTGTGTGACCCATAAATGTTTATCTCAAGAGTCTGGGTGTTTCTATGTATAATATGTTTGTATTTAAAAAGTATATAAGTATTAATATCCGTGGTTTGATACCCATAACACAAGCAGGTTATTCCTAGCTTACTTTGGGATCAGATAGCGTTGTGTGAATTGTCCGTGAATATTTATTTATTTCTTCATTTATTAAATAAAATAAAAAAAATGTATGTATGTATGTAAAACACATTCTTTTGACTTGTCAAGTCGGTTGATCGTCTCCGGTTCTAAACGGTATCGTGCCTGTCTCACACTGTCACCGTATGCCGCTCCTGTATAATTCACGCCTTGAACTATTTGAGATATTTAAGAATATTCCAGAAAACTAACTTCTCCGCTTCCTTTTCTATCCGCCATTGCTCTATCCTCGCGATCATCCATTTTTCGCGGTCTTTCTTGTTCATAGTCTTCCATTCTTTAGGCTGAGACACGTTAAATATTATTATTTAATCATCTATTTAGAAAAACCTCGAAAACGGAGGGTTTCGTACCAAAAAAACGGCATCAATGACATTTGTTGTATGGCCCCCGTTGAATTGTTTTTCTGATTTTAGGACTTGTTGTTATAGCGGCAGCAGAAATACATCATCTGTGAAATTTTCAGCTGTCTAGCTATCTTTGTTTCTGCCTGGAGACAGACAAACAGACGGACAGAGTAGACTCAGTAATAGGATCCCGTTTTTACCATTGGGTACATACAGAACACTAAAAAGTAAGGGAGAGCTAGCTAGCTAGCTTTCGATCCCGAACAATGCGTGTTGGGCAGAGGTGCCACTACGTGTGGCGTACAGAGGTGCCACTACGCGTACCGGGCAGAGGTGCCACTACGCGTGTCGGGCAGAGGTGCCACTACGCGTGCCGGGCAGAGGTGGAGAGAATCTTGTCATATAAAAGTAGGTAGGTATATAATTATTTTAAATAGGCACGCCAAATTGTTTGCAAAATGTAATTGATTAGAAATCCTATAAGTCAATCAAATAAGAGGCATCTACCTATTACAATTGTATTTTAATTCGAATTCTAATTAGATATTACTATTGTTAAAATAAGTTTTTTGAATATTCAACAAAAAAGCCGTGAGATCGTTCTCACCAGACTGCCCCTCTCTAACACGTTTATTGTGAAAGTGAAAGTTCAATCCGATTGACGTTGTCATTTTTGTTTTATTTCAAACTTTGAACAGATGATCAACGTGACCTAGTGACGTAGTTTAGAGTAACAGCTACAGAAAAAGACTCGCCATAAGTCTCTCTGCACTCTATTTTGTAGAGAGGGGCTAAAAGGGCGTTTTATCTTAGCACCCAATGTCTATGAATGGCTAGTAAAAGTTTCCTTCATCTTCACTTTAATAATAATCCTTTATCAATACAGGCCAAGTGCGAATCGGGTGTACTATGCCAAATCGAATGCCAAATAATCGAACATCCAAATACTCGAACGTTCAAAATATCGAACGTTTAATATATCGAACATTGATATTGTAATCTTCGATATTTTGAACGTTCGATATATTGAACGTGCGATATTTTGAACGTTCGATTATTTGGCATTCGATTTGGCATAGTACACCCGTGCGAATCGGATTCGCACACGAACAGAATCTTAAATATTTTGCCCATTTTTTGGTACAGAACCCTCCGTTTGCAAGTCCGACTCGCACTTGGCTAAAAATTATACATCGGAGAGTCTAGGTTTCTACTCGTTTAAACAAATACTTTCAGTATTTTTTGGTACAGATTATTTTATTTATTTATCTAAAACGGTTTTAAACCAATAAAATTATTTAACACGACATGACCTTGTAGTTGACTATTAAAATAACACTGAAACAATTGTTGTTTTTCCTGATTTCAACTACCTAATTCTTTGTACTTTTTTTAATATTCGGGGTCGAGACAAAAATAGACAAATAAAAACAGTTCAGCCGTTCTCGAGTTATAACTTTATAAATGTTGTAAGAAATCCGACTTTGTTCAATATATTTTATTAGAGATACACATTTTTATCATAGACTTTAAATTATAAACTTACCGAAACGTTTTTTTAATACTTACTAAAGGAGACAAAATCGGAGAGTTGGGTAATAATTTGCTGATATCAATATTCTGCATTTTTCACAATAATAAGGTGCACTTCACTAAGCACTGAATTGCGTTTTATTAACTAAATATTATTTTATAAATAGATAAAAGTCGTAGCCACGAAACGGAGAAAATTCTCTTTGTTTGAAAATCGTGCTTCTCTATGATAAAGTTAAATTAAACTGACTTAAACAACTGAAGGGGTAAAACATTTTATTAGTTTGATGGTAGCTATAAAGAGTTATAAAAAGACATGTTTATTACCCTAAAGGGAGAATATACAGGGGAATTTAATAAGGGGGTAAAAAAGAAAACGAAAAATTATTTCATTTGCGTGTGCGTTCTACATAATCTTTTATTTTCATGCACAAAACTGAATAGATTTAAATCTATTTCATTGCAATTCTAGATTTGTTATTGAAGTAAAACTTCTTCAGGCGCGACCTAGGGAGTAACTCAGATGTTTTTCTGACGGAAGTAACGCTTGCTATTCGAATTTTGAATAGCGAAAACTACGTTTATTCAAAATTCGAGTGAATGATATTAATATAAATCATTTCAGCGATGTATCGTCAATGGCAATTAAGTTTTACTTCAATCGCGCGTAAAGGTTACACGCACACACTTTTTTTTCTAACGGAAGTAACGCTATTTGAATTTTTGAATCGTTTCCGCTATTCAAAATTCGAATGAATGATATTATTAAAACATTTGATGCCGTCAATGGCAAAGAAGTTTTACTTCAATCGCGCGTAAAGGTTACACACATACACTTTTTTATGTTTTATCACTTACATATCAGGCTCGCCCATTTTGGATGCTGTAAATTAATTGGATTAAGTACTTATAACTTTATGTACATATTGGGTGTAACAAAATTGACTCTCCAAATTTCGTCACGTGACGTGGCATCAGTCAAGAAACATTACAAAAATGAAGAAAAAAAACCACATGAATACTTAACCGCAAATCCGTTATTAAGGTCCTATAAATTTTCATTATCACCCTTTCTATCGCTACTGAGAGGCAGTAGAAAGCGACAACGACAGCCAGACGGGTGCTCCGTGTTTGTTTTGCCACAGCGACCATGTTACCTCGAATTGCCGTGTGCTTCAAGCTGTAATCCTCACATTTGAAATCTCAATGAAAACGAATTTTGACAACGCCAAAAAATAGTCGTGAAATAGTCGTAAATAGTCGTACATGTAAAAAAAATAGTCGTATTATAGTTTCGGCGTTATAGCTATAGGTTAGTGAGGATTATGGCTTGAACGTCAAGCTGTAATCCTCACCTCTGGTGCAAGCAAACGGTAAATTCTATCAAATTGGTTTAGGTTCCAAAAAATAGTCGTGAAATAGTCGTAACGACCTGCCAAATCTCAGAAATAGTTCATAAGCGGTTCTCGAGATATGAAGGTACCCTGGTGAGGATTATGGCTTGAACCTTTGAAAACTCGCATTTCTCCGGAACGCCTGCGAATTGCGGTTCAAAGTTTGTGCCAAAAAATAGTCATGAAATAGTCGTATGAAGCTATAATAAATTTGAGTTGATTTAATGTGAAAATAAAAACTTTTTATTTTTCCTACATTTCTATTGATACAGTCGTGTACAAAATTTATAACTTCCAATATTATTAGAGGAAGTCACGCGGTTTTACCCCGTAGCTCCCGTTCCGTGGGAATGCGGGAATAACGGCTAACCTAACCTAACCTAAACCAATTCGATAGAATTTACCGTTTGCTTGCACCAGAGGTGAGGATTACAGCTTGACGTTCAAGCCATAATCCTCACTAACCTATAGCTATAACGCCGAAACTATAATACGACTATTTTTTTACATGTACGACTATTTACGACTATTTCACGACTATTTTTTGGCGTTGTCAAAATTCGTTTTCATTGAGATTTCAAATGTGAGGATTACAGCTAGAAGCACACGAATTGCCGCGGTAAAAAACGAATTCTTAAATTGCGACAAAAAAAAATTAAAAAAAATTAACCCCCTTTTTTATTAAATATTTGTATTTGATTTCCGATGCCAAGTCATCTCATGAAATTTGGAGCGTCAATTTTGTTCACCCAGTATAAATCTCCTGTCACGATGTTTGTCCGCGACGGACTCCTAAACTATTGAACCGATTTTGTTGAAATTTGCACACCGTGTGCGGTTTGATCCAACTTATGAGATGGGATAGTTTTTTGTTTGGAAAGCCTAATCTACGACCGGAAGTAGCGGGTTACAAAAATCTTAGCCACAGCAACGCGTGGCCTGGCCCTCTAGTAACTTTATAATTTCAGGTTGCAGTTCGCGACAATTTTAATCTATAAGTATTTATTAATACAAATCAGGTTTTGAATAATATAAGATGCTTATATTCGATTTTTGTTGGGGTAATTAATTGGTATCTTAGATAAGGACCTGCTATAAAAATTTTAACAAATGTACAAAGTGGTAAGCAAAAGGTTCGTCCGTTTATAGGTGTACTAGCTGTTCCCCGCGGCTTCGATCGCGTAGAAGTCGTTATCGCGTAAATTCATGACCCTCCTTTTGTGCAGTCTGTTAAAAGTCATGCAGATGACGGCTTGAAGCGGTCGCGACTGCTTGAAGCCGTCGACGGCTCGCGAGCGGTCGTGAGGCATACACCGACTGCTCGAGCCGTTGACTGCGCTATAGCGGTCGGTTTGAATTTTTCTTCATCAAGTTTCATAAACAAAAGAAGGAATTGTCCATGTTGTTCTCTTAATTTCAAAATTGGATGAAAGCAAAATTTTCTATTTCAAAGTCGCCGCCGTCGTCTCCACTTGAGCAGAAGCAGAAAAAGCAGTACTTCCTTGTCAGAACCCATGACTCGACCGCGGTAGAAAACCAACTGCTCGAGCGGTTGGTAGCGACAGCTTGAGCAGTCAACAACCGACCGCTCGAGCAGTCGACGCCGACCACTCAAGCAGTCCGTGTACATCGCTCAGCCGTCAACTGCTCGAGCAGTCCGTGTACGGCCGCCCATACCTTACATTACACCGAACAAATACAATAACTTCACGCATCCATAGAATTTCTATTCAATGTTATCTAAATGTATTTACTTACTTTTTCAAACTCCGGTATTTCTTCTACTTTCTTAGCTTTCTTTCCTTTTTTTGGTTTCGCCTTTTCCTCAACTTGTTCTTCTGCAAGCTTTTTTGCCAATGCTTCTTCTGCTCAAATAAAACATTTCATTATTGTTTATGCTATCAAATTATTTTGGTCTGAAATATGGTTTTGGTTAATAAAACCTTTTTATTCTAAGCCCGAGTCTTTGTCTTCTAAGTATATCTTAGTCAAGAATTGTCTTAAAGGGACTGGTTTAGAAAATGACAAAAAGAGATGCAAATGAAAGCGTTTTTTGTCTGCATATGTAGACGGAAAATTATAGCCAAAAATAGATTGTTAATCTACAAGATGTGTGTCAAAAAATGGTTTTGTTGTAAATTGTATATTAATTATACAAAATGTGTAAAACGATCGTAGAGTCTCCCTCAAATTTTTAGGTGAATGCATTTTAGGACTTCAATTTTTATCGACGCGAAAGAAAAAAATATGCCATCATATGAAGAAAATATACACCTATAAATTGGTTTTCTTCCATTTTGAATAAGTATAAGTATTAGCTTGTTACAACTAAAATAAGCTATAAATTGCTACATTTCCTAGCCTGAAGGACGCGTGTTTTGTATGGTCAAGGTCGTTAGCTTAAGTCAAACTCCCAAGTCCAGTTGACCCTATAACATCGTGAAGTTCGTAAAGTAACAATGAAAATAGTATTGCACTCCACATTATGTCATCACCTTCAATGTGTAATCACTTTCCTTCAATATTGCAGTGTAGTCGATCCTTTTTAATTTGGGAATCCATCATTTTATACATTAAAAACGAATTATGTACTAATTTGAGAAATAAAAATAAAAGGCAAGGGAAATATTTGATAATTAATTCTTTAGAACCACCACACCATATTTTATCTTGTAAAGTTCGACTGCCTCTGTGGCGCAGTCGGTAGTGATACCGCCTGCGGCGCTGTAGGTCGTGGGTTCGATTCCCACCGGAGATAAATATTTGAGTGACCCATAAATGTTTGGCTCAAGAGTCTGGGTGTTTCAATGTATAATATGTATGTATTTAAAAGTAAATAAGTATTAATATCCGTGGTCTGATACCCATAACACAAGCAGGTTATTCCTAGCGTACTTTGGGATCAGATAGCGTTGTGTGAAATGTCCGTGAATATTTATTTATTTATAACGTTGCTTTACTTTCGTATAGTAAACTACCAACTTCTAATAGGTACCTACATCTCTTATATTTTTCTTGTCAATCCCAAGATTGTTTGACAGAAATTGCTTTTAGTAATTAGGCTTTGATTGTGGAATGAGCTCCCAGCCTCGGTTTTCAAATGGGCTTCTTTAAAGGAGGTCTTAGTCGATTCTTGCAGGGTCGGCAGCGCGAGTGTAGTGCCGCTGGTGTTGCAAACGTTCATAGGCTACGGTGATCACGACACCATCTGGTGGGCCGTATGCTTATCTGCCTATCTATATTGATATAAAAAAAACCCTTTTGAAAACTAATTCTTTAGGATAACTATAATAAAGCCAATTCTAAACGACCAGTGATTAATTTTTTACAGCATAAAGAAAAAAAAGTATATACTTTACCAGAATCGATTATTGGCAATGAATCCTCAGACCAATTGAATAGTTCACTAGTAGATTTTTTAGCTGTAGACTCTTTTTCCTGGAACAACACATGAAATAAATTACACAAGAACAAAGTCACTATTAAAAATTTTCATGTGTCCTGTTCGATAATACATCTAATCGTGGAATGGCCAATGGGGTGTCCATTGGCCATTCCTGCCGTACGAATATACTAGACCTCTTTAAAGATTAGTACAAGGTACCAACAGAGCGGTTGAGATGGCAGAGTTTTATGCCTAAACTGTTTAAAAAAAAATTAGAATCATTGGCACGATAGAAGAAGTAATATATGCAGGAACAAGTACAAGGGACAGTACAAGTGAGTGATTTTTCATAATGTAACTAATACAATATATGCGATATTATATGCAACTGATTGCACGCACGTTACTAATTAATTCAACCTTGTTTGAGGACGTCGTTATGATTTGAGGTCGTGGATTCGATTCTCACCGGAGACAAATATTATTGTGACCCATAAATGTTTGTCTCAAGAGTCTGGGTGTTTCTATGTAGGTATATTATGTATGTATTTAAAAAAAAAGTATATAAGTATCAATACCCATAACACAAGCAGGTTATTCCTAGCTTACTTTGGGATCAGATAGCGTTGTGTGAAATGTCCGTGAATATTTATATTTATTTATTTTATATTTATTTACGGTAACGGACCTGTTAAGCACTCAATTACTTTAAAAACTACTTCACATGTGTTGTAACAAATCATTGAAAAGAACAGGGCCAAGAATGTAGCCCTGGAGTAATCCACAAGTTATAATTAATGATTTGCTGTTGCTATCAGTATTTAAACCAAGTTCAGCTTAGTTTATAGCTACATAACTATGTGTGCGTATTTATATTTTCTATATTTATTTTTTCGTTAGGATGTAGTAATGATGGCTAACAGTAAGCCTTTGCTCTGTTTTGTCAAAAGCTTATCAGCGTAGCAGACGGTACAGCCCTTGAAGATGAGATTTCTTTTCTGGTACGATGTCTATACGCCCTGGAGAAAACCATAAGACCAGCCAGATTGTTGAAAGTTCCCTCCATAGCACTGAAAGAGCTTTTCGGTTCAACCCAGTAATTTCGAAGATTAAATCATTCAGCCAAACTAAGTAAACACTTCAATTTATATTGCTATTTAATTGTTTCTTATCTTAAAATGTTGTTAAACTGTTTATTTTTAAAGTAGATTTTAGGGCTGTAAGTTGCAGTAAAAAGGGAAATTTGAGGTAGACTTTCTACTCCTACTACTTACTTCCAATTTCTTCTTCTTCTTTTTCTTTTTATCTGTAAATAAGAAGAGAAACTTTAGTTGTTACAAGCTTTGGACATTTCAATTCAAATCACCATGACTTTCACTCGTGCCCGCAGACTAGAAGTAAATACGGCTTGAATTTTCCTAAATCTAGCTTAGATGACAACTCCTTCGAAAAATTCAAGCTTATTCATTCGCCACACTACAAAATGTATGTACGAGTATGTATAATGACGCAGCTACCTAGCAAGCAAGCTACCCAGACATAGAGAGTCATGGCGATATGTAGTGAATTGAGGTTCACTAACAAGGTCCAAAGGCTATTAACAGTGGCCTTCAAGGCCTAATAATAGATGTGGCTCTTCATGCTTAGCTTGAGGAATCCGGGGCCGGAAAAGCAGAAACACGTGGGCTGGAATAGCGTTCCAAGTTTCTTTGGTTTGACAGAGAAATGATTTTTAGAAGCGCTCGATTCTGGTGAAGGTTTTCTTCACTGTACGAGAGTAATATCTCTGACCAGCACACGTAGTTTTGAATCGAAACGGAGTTAAATACCCTTTTTATGGCGCCAGGAGCTCAAGGTTTTCCGTAACCTCACGACAGGAAAATGATTTTGCTTGGTGAGGAACAATGATGACCTTGAAGAGCGGAGGAAATCTGAACTTGATGACAAACGCAAGCGGAGGAAATCTGAACTTGATGACAAACGCAATCATCGCTTATTATACCATTTATATCTTCGCTGTCCTCACGTGAATCTATTTTGATTCACGTAGCCATGAAAGGGCACAATGCGAAAGCTGATCATCCCAGCTCCTTAATTGAATGTATAGGTATTATATATTTTCGTAAATCAATTATACTATAAGATAATAAAGAGGAAAGATTTGATTGTATATTTGTTAATTGTAGGTATTGAATAGGCTTCGAAACTACAAAACCGATGTGAAAAATTCTTTCACTGTTGGGGATAACGTAGGTTACGTTATCCCCGGTGAACATTTTACTGTTGTATTCCCACGGGAACGGGAACTACGCGGGTGAAATCGGGTGACATGTCGAAAACGGCTGGGATTACATTCTAACCTAAATTTCTAACACACAGGTCTATTCTAACCTAAAATTCATTTCATCATTACAATATCGACTACATTTATTTCATTAATTAAATTAATTGAACTTCGATCCGGTTTAATTTCCAAATCGTGTCAATGATTTGATTATAGTTCAATGTCTATCGGAAACAATAGCCAAAGTATATAAGTAGGTATAATTCGTAGGTATTTAAATTACAGGAGATTACATCATATTTAATTTTTATTGTTTTTAAACTAGCATGACTTGCATAACTTTTTTATGGTTTCATTTATTAATAGAATCATTTTATTTAATTGTCAGGCATTATGTACTACATCTCACTATAAACTCAACCTGTATCAGTGTCAAATTTTAAGTTCACCTCTAGCGCAATTTTCTCAAAAAGGGTTACGAAGTTTTCGCTACCCAACACAGATTAAAGAACTAAAGGCAATAACGCTTACCAAACAAGAAAGTGAGGCAAAAAAAGCAAATACGACGATCCACGACGAACACTGTTCTGTTGTAAAGAGTGATATCTCTTTTATTGCGTCTACTCGCACCTGTTCTGTTGAATAGTTCTGTTAACAGAACTACTGGTAATTTTTTCCCATTAGTTCTGCCCACAGAACAAATGGTAATGCAATTCCCACCTGTTCTGTTGGCAGAACTACAGGTACTTTTTTTTACCATTAGTTCTGTCCACAGAACAAATGGTAATTCAATTCCCATCTGTTCTGCTGAGTAGTTCTGTTAACAGAACTAATGGTATTTTATGTCCCATTATCGTAGATAATGCAGTCAAATTATGACGGCATTGTTCAAGTATTCACTTGTTTATAGAGTCTATGCAGTATTTATTTTTAGCGTTCCGTTCCCAAAGGGTAAAAACGGGACCTTATTCATGACTTCGCTGTCAGTCTGTCTGTCCGTCATGCGGCCGTATCTCAGGAACCGTGATAGCTAGAAAATGGATACTTACACAGATGATGTATCCCTGTTGCCGCTATGACAACAAATATGTACTATTTAATCAGAAAGCACTTGGCCGGTTTTAACTACTAGTTTTATCTTAAAAAATGATATAATCCCTGCGAGTGCCATAATGAACTAAGCAAACATGGTATCCATCGAACTTGACAGTAACATGTACCTATGCGTGTAAAGAACAATAATTATGTATCGCAATAAGAACCATATACTATAGAAAATTAATTTTCGAAATGCAATTAGTAGTTTCTGAGATCCTAGGACAAACAAACTCTTCAGTTTTGTAATTTTGTGAGTGAACCTTAAGAAACAGACAAATTAGGTTATTGTGATCGAACCTTAAAAGATAGACATATGCTGCCGCGGACTTTTTTTTAGAACTTTTTAAGAAAAACAATATTGTAGTACACAATTTTCACGTAACTTTAACCATTTACGCAGCGTACGCCTCGGAAGCTCTCAGACGGTAAAAAATATTCCCCGTTTTCGAAACATTCTTGATTACTGCGCCGCTCCTATTCATCTTAGCGTGATGTTATATAGCCTATAGCCATCCTCAACAAATGGACTATCAAACTGTAAATAAAGAAATTTTGAAATCCAACCTGTAGTTCCGGAGATCCTAGCGTTCAAACAAACAAACAAACAAACTTTTCAGCTTTATAATATTAGTATGGATTTTAAAGTTGACTGAGAAAGTCAAATTTAAAATAAAAAAAAATAAATAGCATGCATAGCAATCAATACATGTTACTGTCAAGTTCGGTGGATACCATTTTCGTCACAATCTTTGGGTAGTTCGTTATGGCACTCGCAGGGATACATCATTTCGTAAGATTAAACTAGTACATTTTATTGTAGTTGACTTTATGTACAAATGTACATGATATATGCTAGTTTGGTCTCTCTTGTTTAGTAAGTAGCATCAGTACCAATTAAGTTCTATAATATAATCTGTACTCCCTAACATGAACGATTTAATGAGTTAATTTGTTTTAAATGGCGTCATCCTCCTATTTAGATAAAAGCCACATTAAATATCTACTTCTAAACCGAATATGCGACGGACAAAACTGGTAAACTATTCGTGCCCGCGGTATTAAAAATAACCATAATACAAATTCATGAAATCAATTTAAATTCAATGTGTTCTTACTTACCAAATAAACAGTAATTTGCATCTCATTTCTTTTTGAAAGCACTACTTTTTTAAATGAGCATGGGCACAAAAACAATGTTGAATATTTATAATCGTTGCTATGGTTACGGTTATCGATAAAACAAAGCATGCCTCCCGGCCCTAGTAGGGCCTCGTCAGTAAGAGTCCGGCATGACATCCATGAGAAGTTTTCACTCATTAAACGAGAAAGCCGTGAGACCGTTCTCACCAGACTGCCCCTCTCTAACACGTTTATTGTGAAAGTGAAAATTCAATCCGATTGACGTTGTCAATTTTGTTTTATTTCAAACTTTGAACAGATCCACTTGACTTAATGACGTAGTTTAATGCGACAGAGTCACAGACTACAGACAAAGTTTCGCCATAAGCCCCTCTGCACTCTATTTTATAGAGAGGGGCTAAAAGGGGTGTAAGTAGTAAATATACAGAGGTTATAGGAATACTAGCTGGTGAACGCGACGCTGTCTCACAGGATCTTACAACGGGGTGCATCCTGTGGTTTTAGGCAGTAGGAGTCCCGCATAGCATCCATGAGGATCTTCAAACGCAGAAAATGTCTCCAAAGCATAAATAAATATTAACGCATATCTTCACCTCTGTGTGGCGACGGGATCCCGTGGTGCGAGACGACGGGTAAGAGTACAAAATGTCGCCACCCGAATACTTCCCGAGGGTGTTGTACGAGGCGACTAAGGGAACACTTTAGCAAAAAGATCCAATGCGTAGAGAAGGAAAACTCGAAATGAAACCCGGTTGTCAGTAAAATGACAACGCGGGGCGTCGCGACCTGAGCCTGTCCATTTCAACACGGCAATAGGCTCACCACCTATTACGTGGGGCATAAAACTATTAGGTGAAAAGTAGGCGTATACTATGCCTTTGCCTACCCCTTCGGGGATAAAGGCGTGAAGGACTATATCCTTATGTATGTATACTTCCTTATTTGAAATGAAATTGTAGAGGGTCGAAAGTCAGTACATCGAAGATTATGAAATTTTTGCTTAGGGCATTCTATAATTAAGAAATCTTAAAGCTCTTTCACGATTGGAAACCTGGGAAATCCTTCCGAAGGCTTGCCCAGGGATCCCCACCGTAACTTAAGTAATGGTAGAGTAATGGTAATAACTGGTACATGGTACACACGTACTGTCTCTCTCTCTCTCTCTCTCTCTCTCTCTCTCTCTCTCTCTCTCTCTCTCTCTCTCTCTCTCTCTCTCTCTCTCTGTCATATGTCATCACATATGACATCGCCAGCCTGATGGAAAGCCGTGGCGCATCTAGCGACTGGGGCCACTCTCTCTGTCCGTAAAGGCCTGTTTACATTATCTTAGTGTTTAGCAGAGTGCTTTAGGATAGTACTTTAGCTGAAACATGTAAACGCTACTTGCTTTAGTACGGTTCTATTAGACTTTCAAGTTGAAAGAAAATAAAATCGCTTTCTATTTATGTTTCAAGTGATTACCCCTCCCCGCGCTCGCGCCGGCACCGGGGCGCGTCACTCGGCTCAACTCTACTTGAAGAAACGAAAATATTCACTCGCAGCACACTAAAGCACTACAGAACTTGCCTTTCAAGTTGTACTCAAACACTCTGCCAAACACTAAGATATGTAAATAGGCCCTAAGACTTCTGACAGTGGTCCTCAAGTTGGCGGCCCTGTGATGCGCCTCTTTGCGCTTCGATTGAAAAAACCGGGATTGTAAGACGAGGGAAACACGTGTGCGAGCAGTTCGTTCCAGGTTTTTATACCTTGACAGAGTAACGATCTTTTGAAACGCTCAGTTCTGGCCAAAATTCTCTTCACGGTGTATGAGTGACTTCTGTATCCGCTACGCGTTGTTCAGGATCGGAAAGGTGAGGGTGGGATCAGGTTGAGGAGCTCTTCAGAACACTCGCGTGATACGTTCGGTAGAACGCAGCCACGTCATGGTTAGCACAGAAATCAGAAAAAAGATTTTTCTGATATCTGTGTGGTTCAGCTAGTATGCTTATACATCTCTACTTACCCTCTACAACGACCGGCAATGGCGGCAATTCTTCAAAGGAGGCGCTGCTGTATGATGTGTCAGTCCATTGTACCTCTTCCGGTTCCGGTTCCAAGTCTGTGGTTGCCAGCACTTCCTCTTGGACCTCGGGCGCTGGAAAATAGTTTTAAGAAATAAAGGAGTTATAGATCTAGCCAAGTATTGATTATTGTATAAGCACATTACGTGAATGGGCCCTGGGAATTCTGGTTGACCTACTTTGATATTTATACTATGACGGACCTTAAGAATATTTTTTTTCCATACCAAAAAAGGCACAAAAATACTGTTTGTTTTTGCCACCATTTTTTTTGTTTTATTTTAGTATTTTGTTGTTATAGCGCCAACAGAAATACATAATCTGTGAAAATTTCAGCTGTCTATCTAATACGGTTCCCGAGATACAGTCTGGATACAGATGGACAGACAGACGGCAAAGACTTCTATATAAACTGAGGTAGACGCACCGTACTCTAAAAAACGAGATTTCAAAAGCAATCCTCAAACACACACATTGCTAGGACTACACTCACTTATAAATAATATTTACGTAATTGTCACCACAACGGCAATATACGAATAGAACAAGAGTAAAAGGGAAGGCGTATGGACTCCGATTGCAAGCCGAGTACTCTCGAAGTTTTGACTCACAACAGTGCGAGCAACGCTGCCAATTGGCGCAGCTTATAGGTTTAAAAATCGGTGCGTAGGGCATGTCTACCTTAGTTTATATAGAAGTCTTTGACAGACGGCGGTCTCAAAATAGAACTTCGTTTTTATCCTTCGGGTATGGAACCCTAAAATGGGATTTAGATATGCACCAGGTGTTTTATGAACCCCCCTTTCCATTAAAATAACCTGCCATTGCACTCTACCTGTTAAAAGTCCGTATGACGCTAATCGGTTGAAACAAGATATTTTGATTATAAGTAGGGAATGCAAATCTCGCGAGATTCGGCTCAGGCGAGATCTGGCGAGATTACAGATAACAATACCGCGAGATCTCGCCGATTACGAGATCTCGCGAGATTGACAGTTTTGTGAGTGTTTATTCTTAGAAATATCACAATATTTAAATAAATTATGAAAAAATAATGAGAATTGTTGGTACTTATTGGGAAATAAGCATTTAATTATTTAAAAAAAAACTTAAAGAATCAAATACTTAACTGCGAGTTCTATAAGAAATTTAGTATTAAATAACAAAAGATTGTCTGAACATTATAAATTATTATGTTCAGACGAAGATCCTTAATAAACACAAAATGTTCCGAGTAGAATCTTTTAAGCGGCTTCTTATTTTGCTGTTCAGAAAACCAGCCGCTGAGAAGGCTCTTTCCGATTCAACGCTAGGGGGTGCCATCGATCTCAGGCAGTCATAAGCCCGTTTTACAGGATGAAATGCCTTGTATAAGTTCACTAGAACCGCATGTTCTTCCGAAGTGAAAGAGTAGTTCGAATCAGCCTACAGGCCTAAGTCGATTAAAGCTTTGCTGACACACATCTAGAAATCATGTCTGTTAGGCTCGACCATTGCGAATCAAGTTAGACATAAAGATGTCTTTTCCAAATTCTTGCTTCATGTAGTATATTAGCAAAGCATCGGTTTAGTAGGTGATCTTTTTAAAAGTGTCACCAATTTCCTAACTTTCTCAATAATGTTCGCATATTCTGCACCTAGCAGTTCGCGTTCACGCGCAATATTGCTATGCTCCAGTGCAATCTCGTTAACCTCGCAAGATCTCGCCTATTTGTCGGCCGAGATCTCGCGAGTTCGAGATCGAGCTGGCATTCCCTAATTATAAGATATACATTTTAGCGAGCAAGAAAGAGATAGAAGTGATCGGTTTTTGTGCGTTTTTAGCGATATAAATTAATTCATAATAGAATTATAATCATTAGGAAAAATGTTTTTCGAGTAGTATTGTCTTCCTTGTGAATGAAATATATTGTAAAACCAACTTATAACTTATGAGATCCAGTTTAAAATTTCATGAAATTGAGATTCAACAAAAACAACTTTAGAATTTTATCAGTAATTGTATTTTAGGTTTCGAGCATTTTTAGCATACCTACCAACTGAATGTCCCTACTTGTGTTTTTTTTTTTTTTTTTTTTTTTTTTTTTTTTTTTTTTTTTTTTTATACCACTAAGGTGGCAGACAAGCACACGGCCCACCAGAAGGACCGGCGGTCACCGCAGCCTATGAACGTTTGCAACACCAGAGGCGCCACACTCGCGCTGCCGACCCTGTAAAAACCTTCTTAGACCCCTTTTGAAGAACCCCATACTGTAGGCGTTTGGGAAAACCGAGGCAGGAAGATCATTCCACAACCTAAGCGTGCGCGGAAGAAAACTCCTACCGGATCTAACCGTGCTCAAACGCTCCGGACGTAGGGTGTGAGGATGAAATCCCTGTCTATGGCGAGCGGTGCGATGATAGAAGGTAGCCGTGGGCATCATGTCAAACAATTCCTCGGAGCACATACCATTGTACAGGCGGTAGAACACGCATAAGGAGGCATAGTCTCTCCTGTCGCGAAGAGGTTCCACACCACCTGTCAGTATAGGATCGTTGACAACTCTCACAGCTCGCCTCTGCACCGAGTCAAATGGGCGAAGCTGATATTCAGGTGCCCCCGCCCAGAGGTGACAGCAGTACTCCATGTGTGGCCGCACTTGCGACTTATAGAGAAGCAGTGTTTGCGCCGCAGTAAAGTACCGCCGCGCCCTGTTGAGCACACCGAGCTTCTTGGACGCCAGCTTGGCCTTGTCCTCCAAATGACTGCGGAACTGAACGTCACTGGAGATGTCAACACCAAGGATCCCTATACTTTTAGAGATGGAAAGAGATGTGCCCTGGAATCGTGGCGCTACAGTAATTGGGGCTTTCTTAGCGGTGAAGAAACACGCCTGTGTCTTGGAGGGATTGAACTGGACAAGGTTTTGTCTACCCCAATCGGACACTCTAGTAAGAGTAGCCTCGATTTCAGACACAAGCTGTTCACGACTTTCCTCCACTGCGTCCCGAGAGATACCGGGACGGCCTGTGTAACAAGTGTCCCCTGTACTGTCGTCCGCATAACAATGAATGCCGTCAATAGACAACATGTCATTGATATGCAGCAGAAACAGGGTAGGGGACAACACTGAGCCTTGCGGTACTCCAGCGTTTATGGCCATGCAGTCAGAACAGCTGCCGTCGACAACAGCCCTGATGCTTCTATCGGCCAAAAAGCTGGACACCCATCCGCATAATCTCTCGGTCAGTCCGTAGGAGGGCAATTTTTTAAGAAGACCACGGTGCCAGACCCGGTCGAAGGCTTTAGAAATGTCGAGGCTCACTGCTAGAGCCTCGCCCTTACTCTCGATAGCCGTCGCCCATCGGTGTGTGAGGCACACGAGAAGATCGCCCGTCGAGCGACCGTGACGGAAACCGTACTGCCGGTCACTGAGCAGGTCGTTTTCCTCAAGGTACCTCAGGAGCTGTGTATTAATTACACGCTCCATCACCTTAGACAATAGTGTAATTGGCCGGGTCGGTCCTATCACCCTTCTTGGGCACAGGATGCACATACGCGATCTTCCACGACGCCGGGACTTGTCGCATGGAATAAGAAAGCGAGAAAAGACGTGTAAGTACCGGACACAACTCTGGACCACACTGCTTAAGTACTACCGCGGGTATACCGTCTGGCCCACTCGACTTATGAACGTCCAGAGAACGAAGCTCCCGCCGGACGTCCCGCTGCGTAAATTTAACTTCCGGCATGGAAGTTCCACACCACGGAACGTCCCGCGGCACAGCACCCCCGTCGCTCATGGTCGAGTTAGAGGCAAAGAGAAAACCCAAAAGGTCGGCCTTCTCCCTGGCACTCTGGGCCAGACTACCGTCGGGTTTAAGCAAAGGTGGTAAACCTGACTGACAGAAGTTTCCCTCGGCAGCTTTGGCAAGCGACCAGAATTCACGACTCCCTGAAGGGTACCCTGCTAGCCGCTCACCAATTCTGCCGACGAAATCGAATTTTGCCCTGACAATTGCTCTTTTGCTGGCCCTCGAGGCGGCATTTAATTTGCGTTTCACCTCAGCGATGTTAGGATCTGAATTTGCACGAGCCGTGGTCCAGGCTCTGTAGGCAGATTCTTTCAGCATCAAAGCTTCTCTGCAGAGCCGATTGAACCACGGTCGCTTTTTTGCTCCTACAGGGATCCAGCGGTTGGGAATATAGCACTCCATGCCCTCCAAGATCCCCTCAGCGACTGCTGCAGCGCAGGAATCCAGATCTTCTGAGGCAAAACAAAGCCGCCTCCACGGGTACGACGCGAAGAACTCCCGCAGTCCATCCCAGTCTGCTGACTTATAGTGCCACACATGTCGCCACTCCTTGGGCCGAGGTGGTTCAGGCCTTGCGAGAGGCACATGCGCCCGAATGATACAGTGGTCCGACGATCCGAGCGGAGCATCCACTGAGACGTTGTATCCATCCAGACGCGTTGTCAGCAAGAGGTCCAGCAATGCACTATGCTCGTTCTCCTTATCTGGTATCCTCGTATGGGATTTAACCAGTTGGGAGAACCCATAGGTCAGGGCAAATTCGTGTGCAGCGTTCCCCGCAAAGTTGGTCATCCGGGAGCCCAACCAGTCAACATGATGACCGTTGAAGTCCCCCAGAATCACAATCTCCGCAGAAGGATACTGCTCTATCACCTTGTCAGTCGATTGTTGCAGGTGGTCAAAAAGGCGAACTGTGTCCGTGTTACCGCTGTGAGACCTGTACACGCACGCGTAGATCCGGGTGTGGCCCCCGTGATCCACGCGCGCCCATAACGTAGACAGGTCCCTGTCTTCAAGGCTTGTAAGACGGCGACAGCAGACATCATCACGGACGTACATACATACCCCGGCTTTCGGCTTGAAGTTGTACTCAAGCTTATAGCCAGGGTACATTAAGTAGGATGTATCGCCCGGGCATGAAATCTGCGTTTCCGTCAGGAAAAAAAGGGTCGGCTTCGCAGTTTCCAGATGGTGGTGGACTACGTTGAGGTTCTTGTGCATACCTCTGATGTTGCAAAGGTCCATGTAAAGTGTGGACGACGAAGCCGCTGTGTATACTTTTTCTCTCTTTCTTCCTATAGCCATGTTTTTTAAAAAAGGGGGGTTAAAAAAGTTAAGAGGTGCCTGTGTGCCGGTGGCGCAAGAGACTAAGCGAGACTCTAACTAACCAAAGGCAGACAGAGGTAGTGCGGTAGATTGGCACGGCGTACGGAAGGGCCCCCGGTCCCCCCCCCCCCCCGATGCAGAGGCCGCGTCCACTCCGGTATTCTCCTCCGGCACGACCACCGCACCAGGGACTTTACACAGGCTGCTGGTTCAGCCTCCTGGGGCGGAGATTATGTAATCCCCAGGTTCGGGTTCCGTACAGCCTGCGGGCGGTCAGCGGTCAACCGTTTCACCGGGTCTCCCTGACCGCCGTACCAATATTCCGCGCCTCTATCTGCCAATGGAGACAGATTAAGCCTCTGGTCTCACCGTCACCGGCACAGATTCACCCCAATGAGCTCTGGATCCCTGCTAACCGACGGAGAACATAACCCAGCCGGAGTCAGGTTACTATTACCGCGGTCTTCTGCAGGGCGGAGGTACCGCCCCAGGCGGGCTGCTCAACGAACGGAGTACCGTTATGCCCTTCCTCCTAATGTGGGCTTTTTCGTTAATCCCTAAGATATTGAATCTTAGGGATCTGATTGAAGAAGCCACTACTGTACCCTCAGGGTGTAACGTTAGCTCCATGAGAAGTAACGCATGACCCCTAAACCCCGAGGCGTTTGTAACGTTAATTAATTAGAACTCAAGAGTCCCGAGATCTAGATCAAAATAATAGTCCATTTAGCGCCACACGGACTCTTATGTAAAAATGATTTAGACTTATCTGAGAGTACTATAGTATTTGTACCTGGTGGCTCCTCCTGCAAAGAAAAGTAACTCAATTATTTCACAAGCAGTTTCAATACATACTTTTTTAAGTTACTAAATGAGTAGGTACTATACTAAATAAGTTTCTTTACAATAATAAAGAAGTAAAGATAGCAGATTTAAGACTGTAATATTCTATCCCTGTACCTTCCAGATTTCAACCAGGTCCGTTCATCCGTTAGAGAGCAAAAGAGTAGCAAAATAATGCACTCATCCATATCCCTATCTACGAATAACAATATTACATACTACCGGTTCGCTTTAACTTTGCCGCTGGCGTAGAGGCGTATACCCGAATTTTTAATTACACGAAGTAAATTGACAGTAGCTAATGTCACTTCGTCATAGAAAATATGCAACATTGTATGAAGAAGTAACATTAGTTGCTGTCAATTTACTTCGTCTAATTAAAAATTCGACTTTAGTATGGAGCCGAGCGGCAAAGTTAGAGCGAACGAGCAGTATACAACACGGCGGAAATATCTGCGTACCTGGCTTCCCCTCGCGCTTCCCCGCACCTGACCCCGTTTTCGCCTATTTAGTATAACCCGCACACGATTGAATGGAATGGTATTTTACAAGATTCCGCACATTCTCGTTGCGCGCGGATTATCCCGTACAGTTTACATGACGTCATGAGCCACTTCGCAGATATTTCCACCGTGTTGTAATCTATTGTTATTCGTAGATTCTTACGAACTTTCGCATTTCTAAATAGGTATATAGTAAGATTTTTAACAAAACACAATATCATTTACCTTTTTCTTATCCTTTTTAGCCATAATTAGATCTTTTTATGTAGTATAATAACAAATAATTTAAATTGTACAAAATAATTATATCAAAACGATAAAAAATATTATAAAAAACATACATCACAGAAAAAATAGGCATTAATGACAATTATAACGTCATAGATTAACAATATTGACTATAAATCTACAAGAAGGATGATTGTAAGTAGGTATAATTATATAATTTCGAGTAAGCGGGCCCCATACACACACAATAATATTGATCGGTATAGAAATGAAATGTGTAGTGGTAATATTGACGTTTGTACAGACTATATTTGGACGGAAAAGACGGACAAGAGCGAGTCGGACTCGCCCACCGAGGATTCTTGCTGTTGCAAGTAACAAGAAACCCAGAAATTGAGCGTGAACGGTCGAATCCAGCCAACTATCGCCCTATAGCCATAACAACCGTCATATGCAAGGTGTTCGAGTTGATTATCAACAAGCAGCTCATGAGCTACCTGGAGGATCACTCGCTAATTAGCGATCGTCAATACGGCTTTAGGCCGAAACAATCAACGGGTAACCCCCTAGCGTATATAGCACATACCTGGGGTGCGGCTATGGAGAGGCACGGCGAATCTCTGGCTATTGGCCTAGACATCGCTAAAGCCTTTGATAGGAATGGCATGCATCGCTTCTTTCCAAGCTGCCGGCATACGGTCTATCGCCTCAGTTGTGCCGCTGGTTGGCCAGCTTCCTGCACGGGCAACGTATAGGGGTTCTCTGTGATGGTCAGGCTTCGTGCTTTTGGCGGGTAAATGCACGAGTACCACAGGGATCGGTATTGTCCCCAACTCTCTTTCTTCTGCAAATCAATGACATGCTGTCCCTTGGGTGCATTCATTATTATGCGGATGATAGTACTCTGCATGGCAGCTATTCTGGCCGTCCGGTGGATGGGCGACACGAGGAGGAGAAGAGACGGCAACTCGTGGCGGATCTCGACCGGGACCTGGATCACATTGCCCAATGGGGTTCAGACAACCTGGTCGAGTTCAATGCTGGGAAAACACAGGCGTGTGCGTTTACAGCTAAGAAGTCTCCATTCCTACCCCTACCCACGCTTCAGAGCATTACTGTTCCACTAAGGGAGAACCTTGAGATCCTCGGTATAGACGTCCGGCGTGAGCTCAATCACAAAAATCACATAGAGCGTTGGGCTGGCCTCGCGGAATCTAGGAGTTCTAAATTAGGTGAGACACATCAGAGATGTTTACTATACAAGACACAGATTCGCCCCTGCGTAGAATACTGTTCTCGTCTTTGGGATGACTCCGCGAGGTACTTGCTTGACGCTATGAAGAGTCGTGCTATCCGAATAATTGGTTGTCCTGAGGTGACGGGAGGCCTCGAACCGTTGGCGCAGTAAAGAACCATAGCGTCCTTGGTCACCTTCTACCGAATGTGTCACGGCGAATAAAGAGCTATGCAACCTGATCCCACCCTCTCCTTTCCGATCCTGAACAACGCGTGCCGGGCAGAGATGCCATTAATACACAGAAGAGAGAATCTTCGCCAGAACAGAGCGTTTCAAAAGATCGTTCCTCTGTCGAACTACAAAAACCTGGAACAACCTAAGCGTACGCTGAAGAAAGCCTCTATTAGATCTCACTTCTCAGCGTGCTCGAGCGCTCAGGACGCAACGTGTGAGGATGAACACCCTGTCTATGCGGTCTGTTGGGAGTCCTGGTACATTCTTCCGAGGGTTTACCCGGGGCTCCCAAACGTAGGCTGGCATAGCATCCATGAGGATTTTCCCTTACGTTAAAAAAAAAACACCTATAATTAGTTTTCTTTTTTTCATTTTGAAAAAGTATGATTATTAATTTATTACGTCTTTTTATTTATTTATTTATGATGTAACTTATAACAATTACAATCTAGCCTTGAGGCTAATAAGTCATTAAAATTTAACCTTACTTTCTATAACTTACTAGCTGACCCGCGCAACTTCGTTTGCGTGATAAATAAAGAACCGCTCGACCGATTTTGTGCAAACTTCACATAAACCATCTACTAAATAGTCCGAACAAAGCCTAAACATTTGGTTTTGGTTTGGATAGGTGAGCCCGTTCTTGAGTTATAAAATTACAACGAAAAGTGGCATTGATTTTTATACATATATGTATATAGATATAGATAGGGTAAGGAATGTGGTAAAGAATCCGGCATAACATCCAAAAGGAATTTCCCTCACGTAAAGTCGTAAACAAATAAAAATAAAAAAAGGGTAAAGAATGTGTCCATCGGCACTTTTCATAGTCTCTAGTCATAAAAGAAAGTCACTTTGTTCATGTTTTCTTCAAGGGTAGCACTCACTGCATTGCACTTTACACTAATTTTACTAAACTAACTCAAAAGGCTTAGTCATTTTCAGTCTCTCTATTTTTTTTTTTTTTTTTTTTTTTATTTATTTATTTATTTCCTTAAAATACAAAAATAACAGCAATGGCAAACCAAAAAACCACAAAGGGTTTATGCGGAGTGCCGTACATTCTGCAAATACAGTTCAAAAGTTACATACCTACCCATACAATATTTTACCGAAATGGCATATTCATTCCAACCAAACCAACACAAGTCTAAAGTTTCTAAATTAATGAAATAAAATCAAATCTACCCACTTACAGAACAAGCATCAAAGCGATACTTATTGTGTGACACACTAATAAAAAAAAAAAAGAAAAAGAACGGAACCAGTTTGTGCAAGGTTTCTACAGGCTGTTCAGAAAATGAAGTTTCAATTTATTTTTGATATTGTTTTGTGTAATACTCTGCACAAAAGATGAACTTAGGCTGTTTCTAATGCGCGGGATGAGGTATGCAGTAGTTCTCTCACCATAAACATTTACTGCTCCAATCGTGACCAATTTTCTATTAGTTTTCTGTCGCGTTTGAATGTTATGCGATATTTCTTGTAAGATGCTTTGATTGAAAAACTGTTCTTTTAGGAGACTATACGTAACCTTTGTGTGTACGGGAAAAACTTTACAAAATTTATATAATTCTTTTTCATTATTTCTATGCATTTGTTTTATATTATTTGGTACAATTTTTTTCAGAAGTCGTAACTGGAGTTCTAGAATTTGATCGAGATAGGACTTATATGTTCTTCCATAGCTTGTTATACCGTATCCGATTATTGAGTCAGCTAGTGCGTTATATAGCATGAGTTTCACTTTATACGGTATTCTATCTTTAATGATATACAGATTTGCCAGAAATGCTCTAAGTTTAGCACATATGTACTGAATATGAGGCAGCCAATTGAATTTTTTGTCAATTATTAGACCTAAGTACATATGTTGCTCAACACAACCAATCTTCGGACAGGTACAACAAGCATTATTTGCCTTATGCAAACACGCATGATCATGGGCTACTAATACTCCTCGAAAATCAGTAGGGACTCTTTTATGGCTGGAGTGGATGTGAAGTAATTTAGTTTTGGCTGCGTTTAGGACTAGTCCATTATCATGGCACCATTTGTTAATGTTGTCAAGGTCTTGCTGCATCTTTGAGAGCGCTGTTGAGATGTCATGATCGGCAATAACTAAACAGGTGTCGTCAGCATACTGATAAGAGGCGCAGTTGCGGACAACGTTGTTCATATCATTGACGTAGGTAATGAAGTGAAGTGGTCCAAGAACTGATCCCTGAGCCGTGCCCATGTTCACCTTAATAGTCTTACTTAATTTATCATTAATTTTGACACAGTAGGACCTATCATAGAGATAGTTCTCACACCATTTGAGCAAAGGTCCACGAACACCGGAGTTTCCGAGCTTTTTTACAAGCCTGTGGTGATTCAATGTATCAAAGGCGCGTGAAAAATCAATAAAGAGAGCTATCACATGTTTTTTTGTATTTAAAAATGTATTTATATCATCTGTAAATTTAGATAACAAATTAGTGCTACTTTTTTTTTGTTGAAAGCCGAATTGATTTTTGTAGATAATGTTGTTGTTTTGATAAAAAGTATGAATTTGTTCACTAAAAAATTTCTCGACTATTTTATTAATGCTTGACAACAGTGTGATAGGGCGATAATTAGACATGTCATTGTGCCGGCCTTTTTTATGTACCGGACGTACGCAACCACATTTCAATCCTTGGGGATACTTCCCAGTTTTAAGACTAGTGTTAATAAGATTAGTAATAGATACACAAATTTTTTGACTGATTTTCTTAATATCCATAACTTTAATTTTATCTTTACCAGGTGCTTTAAAAGAAATAAGCTTGTTTATAATATTTTTTATTTTGCCTGGGGTTGCTTTTTTAACTAACATGCTGAGTTCCACGTTTTGAAAGTAATTTTTAGTTTCAAGAAGAGGTATGCTACACTTGGGCAATAACTCATTAACAGAGCTTTGAAATTTTTCTGCAAAATTATTAGCTATTTCATATGAGGAAATATTTTGGTCGCTAAACGCTTTTGTAATAAAATCATCTATTGTCGGAGTGACCCTTCCACAGATAGAATTAATTAAATGCCAAAGTTTCTTGGCATTGCCGTAGTTCTTTTTAATAATATTTTTATAATAGTTGTTCCTATAATATTCAATTGTTTTATGAACTTTGTTGCGTAATTTGTTAAACTGTAGTTTTAGATATTTATTAGTGGGATCTGATTTCCATGCAGCAAACAACTTGTCTCTCATTTCACACATGTTAAGAATATTCTGATTAATCCATGGTTGTTTGAAACGATTGAATTTGGGAGAAGTTTTACTAACTTGAGCTTTCCTACATGCATTTTGAAAACTACTTTCTATAAACGTATATATTTGATCAGGACAGCTCATGCCTCTAGTCAGACACCAGTCGACTGAATCAAGTTCATTGTGCAGAATACGACGGTCATAGCAATAAAATTTATTTTTATTCGGAGCAGCCTGTATATGCGTTTGCAAATCAGTGGAAGCGCATGCAAGTACTAAAATGCGATGGTCCGCCAGAGTCGTATCGGCAGCCGTCGTATACACATTGCTCTTAGCTAGCCGTGTGAAAATATGATCTATGCATGACCTTGTGACGTGATTCGCTCGTATGTCAATTCGGGTATAATCTGATATGCCACTAACAAATCCGTGCTTGGATAGTAAATTCAAATACAAGTTTTTGTGTGAGGAATGTGTTTTTAGGTCAATGTTTGTGTCACCAAGTATAATCATGTCAGTGATATTACACTTCGTTATGAGTTTGTTTAGTTCGGAGACAAACATAGTTCTGTTATTCGATGGCGGTCTATAAATTGCACACACAGTTAACGTTTTGTTGTTTGTCGTAATTAAAGTGCCAGTTATGCTTTCAAAAGTGTGAGTTCTGAGTGTCTTAACAGTGAATTTAAAGCAGTTCCGAACATAAATAATTATCCCACCGCCTTTTCGATTTTGACGCAACTGTGTGTACATTCTATAGCCCGGTATTTGGTACAGATCGCAAATTGCCGTAGATATACCTACTTCGGTAACTATAACTAGGTCGAGAGCGACCACTGAAGAATCCATAACACAGAGTAGTTTATCAAAATTTCTGATTAGAGAACGAATATTTACGTGCATACAGAACAGATTATAGCTGACAGGGGGAATCTTTTTTATAAAATTATTAATCGATATACAGTTACAAATTTCGTTAGTTATACTTGCCATACCCACTGAGAATTATGAATTGTTGAATGTAATCTTATATAATACAAAATAAGTAGGTAAGGAATTTATGATTTTAACAGACGTTCTATATCTTGCTCAGAACGAATTATCAACGACCGCTGAGATTCATCATTTTTCCTAGCATATATTTTTCCTTCCTTACACCATACGTACTTGAATGATCCACTTAGTTGTTGCTTTGACTTGAATAGTAGTGTCTTTGTTAGTGGGGTGAGGGCTGCACGTACATATATACGACTTCTGGCTTGGTCTGCTGCCAAATTAGAAACGATATTACCTGCTAGGATCTCCCTATTTTTCGCAGAGGATATCCACTGTTCACGGTCACTTGTAGCTTGTAACTCAACAGTGATGTGTCCCAGCTGCTCCTTACGACGTGAAATTACTCGGTGAGCACGAACTATCCGCTGAGGGTCTACCATTAGTTTGGTGGCAATTGATTTGGTGATTTCCGCGACATTTTGATTAGCAGTCTCTGGCACACCAGCTATCTCCAGGGTAGAAGCTAATAGTTTTTGTTCAAATTCGTTTGTACGTTGTTCTAGTACAGCAATACGTAGGTCTTGGTTTTTATTTTTGTTAAGGAGGTCAGTATTTTTATTTATTAACAATTTTATAGTAGTACCTTGTTCCTTAACAATGTCTTCAAGATCTGATATTTGACTATTCATGAAATTAATTGATGAAGTCAACTCTTCGAGCTCCTCCTTCACGGCCTTCCTTATCTCTCTACTGATGTCCTTTAGTAGTTTTTTCGGATCAAAACCAGAGCAGCTTACATTCTCTCTGTCATCCTCGTTTTCAGAGTCTTCAGGAAGAAAGAATGATGAACGTTTGGTCATATTTCGCAAACATTCCTCGCAGCTCCATTCGAGCCCATCTGAGTTACGGAGAGCAGTTAACTGTTTGTTTGTTAGTTTGGCACAAGTTGAAGTCGCGTGGACACATTTTGTTGCATCGGCTGCACTCCAGTCCCGGCGATTTTTGGGTGATATTTTTATTACAGTTCGTACACTTTTTCAGCACCATTTTACGTAGGTATTTATAAAATAATTAGACTAACACAGTAAGTATGTATAAACTCGACTATGCCACTCGGCTGTCAAATGCGAATCGATTACGACTACATACATAACATCACGCCTGTCTCCCAACGGGGTAGGCAGAGACTATGACTTTCCACTTGCTACAATCCTGGCAAACCACTTTCGCTTCTTCAACTTTCATAAATGTCTTCATACATGCTCTTCGGTTACTCTTGACCCGGCCTTTTCTCAGAAGATTATCGATTTGATCGACATGAGTATGCCAAGTTCGACCCCTTTTTTTTTTTTTTTTTTTTGTTTAACGTGAGGGAAAATCCTAATAGGATGTTATGCCCTTAGATCATCTAACCACAGGATGCGCCTTACTTAAGCATTGTTTTCTGCCATTGCACATGACCATTTGGTCTTTTGGCTTTATGAAAAGCCTGTACATCAGTACATCATTTTATATGATTAAACTAGTACATTACATTGTAGTTGACTGTACAATAACAATTAACACACAACAGCCATTACGCGTTTGTCGATAAATACATTTTTAAATGCAATGAAATTTTATCTGTCTTTGTGTTTCCCCCTTCATTTGTATGAAAACTGGCAGAATATTTTTGTATGCGGTGGTTCGCAAAGGCTAGTCCCGTGTTATATGGTCTAAGGTTATGCCGGACTCTTAACGACTAAAAAACCTCACGCCACGCCTAACAGCCTATGGTTGAGAGCCCCGGGTAAGCCCTCAGGAAGGATGTCCCGTGACTCCCAACAGACCTACGGCCGCCAATGCGGCCTCGCCCAGGGGGTGGTTCGGGTGCAATCCCGCGTCTATGGGGGGTTTCGGGTGTGACCCCGCTTCTAAGGGGGGGGGGCGTGCGTGAGTTGCTCACGTCACGCTGCCGTCATGGGCCTGCTTCTGTAAGGACGGTGAGCGGCCCTCTCACCGTCCTCAGACCCCCGGTCATGGAGGCCGATAATAGTCCTCGGCGAAGACACGTCGGCGGCGCCCAGGGCGCCGACTGCGGAACTCGGGTGGGAGAGTTCTCTCCCGCACCCGGCCCGCCGCCTCCTTCGCGAGCATGACCTGCTCGCAGAAAGAGGCGGCGCAGTCCCACTTACTCCCGCTGGAGAGCATGGCTCGCACCATGGCCTCGAGCGAGAGAGTGTCCACGCCCAGACCTACTACGAGGACCTGGCGCTGTTGTGCCCACGCCGTGCACTCCACCAGAGTGTGGAGCGCCGTGTCATCGCTGCGGTCCTCGCAGTGCTGACACTCGGCCGTGGTTTCCCGGTGTTTTCGCCACAGATACCTACCGAAGCTACCGTGCCCGGCAAGTATCTGTGTCAACCGGTAGGAGAGAGCACCGTGTCTTCTCTCCAGCCACTCGTCCATGACCGGTCTGACGGCCGCGATTGTGGCGAATCCCCCCTTTGGTTGCTCAAGTCGCACCTTCCATGTCTCCATGGTTTCCTGGTGGAGCAGGGTCCGCTGGGCCTCGATTTCTCGAGACGCACTCCAGCGCCTCCTTGCGCCATCTGAACAGTGACGCAAGGGCTCTCGCTTCCAGGTCCCATGGAGGGGTCCCGGCTAGGAGACATGCCGCCTCACTGGAGATCGTGCGGTATCCTCTTATCACCCTGACGGCCATCACTCTCTGCGGGCTCAGCAGTCTAGCCTCATTGCTGGCCGTCAGGGTCTCCGCCCATACGGGAGCCCCGTACAAGGCCATGCTTTCCACGATCCCGAGGTACAGTCTCCTGTAGGGAGCGTTGGGTCCCCTGATGTTGGGCATCAGCCGCGCGAGTGCGGCCGATGCTCCCCTCAGTTTTGGGACCAAACTTCGGAAGTGATGTCCGAAGTTCCACCGGCCATCGAGTACGAGCCCCAGATACTTCATCGAGGGCTCGATGCCGATGCTGACGCCCCCTACCTGTAGGCTGGATCCCGCAGGTGGCCCCATCCGAGGTCCGTGGAAGCACAGAGCCTCGGATTTGTGAAGGGCGACCTCGAAACCCAGCCGCCGAATCCGACCCACGACCTGAGCAACCCCTGCCGTGGCCTTAAGTGCTGCGGCACGGTGCGTTGCTCCCCGCGCCGTAACGAGGGTGTCGTCGGCGTAACACGTTACGCCGACCCCTCTGAGCAACGGACCACGCAGCACCCAGTCGTAACCGATGTTCCACAGGAGCAGCCCTAAAACCGATCCCTGTGGAACACCGCACGACACATCTCGCCGACCCGGCCCTAGCCATCTCGGGTAAGTTATGGCTCTCTCGGAGAGATAAGCCCCGACAATTCGACGGAGGTAGGGAGGCACTCCATGATAGATATGCGCCTCCCTGACGCAGCTCCAGGGCAAGGTGTTGAATGCGTTGGCGATGTCGAGAGACACCGCCACCATCACCTCACCCTCTGAGACTGCTTCCTCCGTCAGGCCTCTAATGCGCATGATCGCGTCCACGGTGGAGCGTCCCTGACGGAAGCCAAACTGGCTATCCGCCAGATCAGGCCCCACGCGTGTGAGGTGCCCGACGAGGCGTTGTGCAATAATGCGCTCAAAGAGCTTGCACACCTCGTCGAGCAACACGATCGGCCGGTACCCTGATGGGGAATTTGCCAGCCGCCCCGCCTTTCAAATCAAGACCAGTTTCCCTGTCTTCCAGACCTTGGGAAACTGGCCTTTCTCGAGGCCGAGTTCGACCCCTACCAGTTTGCCCATTAAATAAAATAAATCTTATAAAAGAAATAAAATAAATCTTAGTACAATTCTCGTGTCACAATGTTTATTACCATACTCCTCCTAAACGGCTTGACCGTTTCTTATGAAATTCTATAGGTATGCATATTCAGTAGGTTTGAGAATCGTCTACAACCTTATTTTCATACTCCTAAGTGACCAGAAATAACATTCTAGTACTGCTCGATTGCTCTAACTTTGCCGCTCGGCTCTGTACTAAAGTCGAATTTTTGATTAGACGAAGTAAATTGACAGCAACTAATGTCACTTCTTCTTGTAGTGTTGCGTATTTTCTATGACGAAGTGACATTAGCTACTGTCAATTTACTTCGTATAATTAACAATTCGGGTATACGCCTCTACGCCAGCGGCAAAGTTAGAGCGAACGGGTAGTAAGCTATAAAATATTACACTTCCTAGTACCGCGTGTTTTGTATGGTCAAGGTCATTAGCCCTAACAACGGCCTTAAAGGACTACGAAAGGCAGATGACTTTTTCCAAACAAGATAGTGAGACCAAGAAAACAAATATGGGAACCCCCTTAATTTTTTTTTTCAGATTTTATTTTGTTGTTTAGTATAAATAATATGTGAAAATTTCAGCTTTATAGCAATCAGGATTCCTGAGATTAAGCCAGACAGACGGACTGCAAAGTCTCAGTAATAGGGTACTGTTTTTACCCCTTGTGTATAGAACCCTAAAAATTTCAAAATATGTCAAATTTCAAAATTTTTATACAGCAAGACTATATCAATATCAATACATATAATAAAATTGTAACAGGTCGCTGTCTGTACATAGAAGATAAATAATAAAAAATATTATAAGGGGGTTTTATGAACGCAATAGAACCCAAAACAATGATTTTTAGAATTTTTGTCTGTATGTCCGTATGTTTGTATGTACGGTTGTGCACGCTAATCTCAGTAACCGCTTAACCGATTACAATGCAGTTTTTCTATTGTGTTGAGGTTTGCTTCACTTAACATTTAACGTTTATTTCATGTCAATCAGTTTAGAAATAAAAAAGTTATAACACTTTTAAAAATCAGATATTTTGAAAATTTTAATTGTAGGGGTTTTTTTGAATGGGAGTGTAAATCTAAACTGTTTTAAAATAGACTTAATCTTTAATCTCTTTTATGATTAAGCAAACAGGACAGTTTCACACGCTGCTTGATGAGTCTGATGAAGAAATACCTCTCCTTTTATACACCTTATGTGACGTAAACGAAGTTGCGGGGTCAGCTAGTAGTAAATACGGGTATATTTATGTGTTAAATTGGTATCAAGCCGTTCAAAACTTAGTCTTTCGCAGGCAAAGTCGCAGGCCAGTGCTATGTAACTAATATAATAACTAGTGACCGACCGAAGTTTCGGTTTCGGTTTCGGTTTCGGCCAGTTTCGGCCAAAAAATCGAGTTTCGGCCGCAGTTTCGGTTTCGGCCAAAATGGGCCGAAACTTTCGGCCGGGCCGAAACTCACGTGTTCGTGAATTTTGAGAGCCTGGCTCTGCTTGTGACGTGGTTGAGGACAGTCCAACCAGATAATATGTTATAGTAAGTTCAACTCATCTGTGCGCGCGGCACTATGTGTGGGTAAGCCTCGTCTAAACACAGTGACTTCGTGTGCGTGACATGAGGTACAGTGAAGTACAAAATACAAAAACACTTGTTTAACTAAAATAAAAATCAATGGGTGAAATGTATGTTATACATATTATTATGTATCGCTGTTTGAAGAATAAAATTGAGGAATTTTAGTATTCGCTGCTCTCTCCAAGGTTAATTATAAATTCAATCAAAATGTCGATAGTATTCTTCTTCTTTGGCGTGTCGACAAGTATAACTCCACATCTCTTCATCAATTTACTTAAACGTTCGTTTATTAATTTCATTATTTCCATCACATTTTGTTCGATTTTATGCGAAGCATTATAATTTGTTTTAATTCCCCATACATTTTCTATTGGGTTTAGTTCAGGATGATACGGTGGTAGCCGAAGAACCTTTAAGCCATATGGCTGAAGTATGTCATTAATCTTATAACAAACTAGCTTACACATAAGGTGTGCGAAAAGCGTGTGAAACTGCCCTGCCCTCTTCCAAAGGAAACGCGCAATATATCGGGAACAAAAGTATCCTAGAACCTTCCTCGGATCATAAGCTCAGATTGTACCAAGTTTCATTTAAATCAATTCATAATCAGGATACGGACAGACAGACATGAAAATTTCTAATTACATTTTCAGCTTCAGTATCGATTAGAGAACGCCCTACAATTAAAATTTTCAAATTATCTTCCATGTACGACCCTCAACAGTTTTTTTAGATGTATAGATATGGTTTTTTTTATTTTTTAAATCAAGTCATACAGTTAAATTTTTGTCATATTTGCAGTATAAGCAATGTTTTTTTTGTCGACCATCTTTGCATTTCTATTTTTTTTTGCATTAGAATTTGGAGCTCTATCATTTATGACTTTTCTGTAGGCCTTTATAAGTTACACAATTCTACCATACATTATTTTGTTATGACTCGAAGGGTTTAGGCAGCGTTTTTGTTAAAAGCGACCTTATTTAAAGACACCTTATTTTTTTCCGACATCTCCAACTAATATCATTATATTTTAGTCAATGTATACAAAAACTCAACAAATATACGTTAACCTTTCTCAAGAATCATTGGTGATCTCAGCATGAAAATCCACGCAGTATTTTTTAAGTTTATCGTGAACAGACAGACGCGGCGGGGACTTTGTTTTATTATATGTAGTGATAACAAATATTAATTCCATCGAATTGACACATAAAAAATATTTTCCTGACGTCTTAAACATTTTCTCCGTGAAGAATTAGACATTTTCTTTAACGACTGTACCCATGGTATAATCACTAAGAACACTTTGTAATGAATTATAATGTGACCAAGTTACACAGGATCTCAACGTTGCAGTTACATTGAGACTTGTCATGATATTTGATTTCGTTTCATTATAACGTGAGAGTTGCCTACAAACGTGGTAGATGGCGCTGTATGCTTTTTGTATAAATATGATGTTTATTTCGCGGCCACGCAGAGCGTTTCCTGCAAAGACTGCTTGGCACCGCTGGTGTCGTCAATAAGTCGAGTCACGTCTCTACCCCATAATATAAAAATGTACTCTGTGAAGACGGCCGCATCACTGCCACACAAATTAAAGCTGTATAATTACTAGCGCACGCACACATAGCGCCGCGCGCACTGATGAGTTGAATTATCTATTAGAAACTTACAAACGAATTCCAATCAATAGTTACAATAATACAATTCTATTCAAACTACAGGCAATTACAATCATTGACACGTATTAGACAATTACTCCTGTGTTATGTCTTTGACCACCTTTTTAGGGTCCCGTTCTTACCTTTTGGTTACGGAATCCTAAAAAGGTGATCCATGAACCTACCCCTTAGTAGTCGGTTGCGTACAAAAAGAGTAAAAACAGGGCCCCATTCCTAAGACTTCGTTAGTCGTCTGTCTGTCTGTCAGCAGGCTGCAACTCATGCACCGTGATAGTACAACAGTTAAAATTTTCACAGATGATGTTTTTCTGTTGCTGCTATAGCAACAAATAATAAAAACGGACAAATTAAATTATTAAAAGGAGCCCGTACAACAAACGTGATTTACTACCGCTTTTCTTGTATGGAATCCTACTTATGCGAGTCCAGCAGAAGAGCATCTTCTCCAGTTTTATTTATATACTGAATGTAACCAGGAAGAGGTAAAACAGGAAGAGGCATCGGACTCCCACCTACTCCAGCTGGAGATCATGGCTTGCACCATAGTCTTCAGCGAGAGAATGTCCACGTTCAGACATGCTACGAGGCTTTTCCGCGCTGTGCTCCCGCTACGCTCCTTGCAGTGCTGGCACTCAGCCGTGGTTTCCCGGCGTATTCGCCACAGATAATTAACGAAACTTCCGTGCCCGGTAAGCATCTGTGACAACCAGTAAGAGAGAGCACCGTGGCTCTACTTCAACCACTCGTCCATTACCAGTCTGTCTGCCTCAATTGTGGCGATTCCACCTCTTGGTTGCTCGAGTCGCACCTTCCAGGTCTTCTTAGTTTTCTGGTAGAGTTCGAACCGAAGAGACTCAATATCTCGAGACGCAGGCCTATGGCCCCACTCCAGCTCTTCCTCGCGCCATTCAAACAATCACGCAAGGGCCTTCGCTCCCAGGTCCCATGGTGGGGTCTTGGGTAAGAGATACACCGCCTCAACTGAGATCGTAAGGTATCCCCTTATCACCCTCACGGCCATCGCCTTCTGCGGGCTAAGCAATCTAGCCGCATTGATCGCTGTCGGGATCTCCGCCCATACGGAGGCCCCGTATAAGGCCATGCACTGCACTATCCCAAGGTACAGTCTCCGCTCAGATGTCAGACGCTCCCCGGGAGACTCAAGCGTTGGGTCTCCTAATGTTGGGCAATAACCGCGGGAATGTGACTAATGCCCTCTTTTAGTTTTGGGACCAAACTTCAGAACTGGTATCCAAAATTCCACCGGCTATCGAGTTCGAGCCCCAAATACGTCATCGAGGGCTCAATGCCGATGCTAAAACCCCACTTTTTTTTTTTGATGTGAGGGAAAATCCTCGTAGGATGCTATGCCGGACTCTTACCGACTAAAAACCCTCACGCAACGTCCAACAGCCTATGGTTGAGAGCCCCGGGTAAGCCCTCAGGAAGGATGTCCCGTGACTCCCACCAGACCTACGGCCGCAAATGCGATGCTAAAACCCCCTACATGTGAGCCGGATCCGACAGGTGGCCCCTTCCAATGTTCGAAAGCACAGAGCCTGGGATTTGTGAAGGGCGACCTGAAGACCCAGACACCAAATTCAACCCACCACAGGACTGCATAGCTATGTTTTGCTCCTCGCGCTGTAACGAGGGTGTCTTAAAAATTTGAGCAACAGACCGCAGCGCCAATCGTAACCGATGTTTCCAAAGACGCAGTCCTAAGATCCAGACCAGTCCAAGCCAGCTCGGCTAAGTTTTGACCCTTCCGAAAAGATAGGCCCAAACAATTCGACGGAGGTAGGAAGGCATACCATGGTGAATAAGCGCCTCCCATAACGCATCTCTAGGGCAAGGTGTTGAAGGCGTTGGCGATGTCAAGACACTGCCACCACCACCTCGCCCTGTTCTGTACCCGCTATAACAAAAAATACCTACTACAGGTCATATATAAAAAAACATCAACACACAACAAACGTAATTTTTGTGCCCAATTTTTGTTACGGAACTCTTTGTGCGGGAATCCGACTCGCACTTGGCTGGTTTTTTTTCTTTTCAATATGAACACATGAGTTTCGGTTTCGGCCGAAACTGACCCTGGGGCCGAAAGTTCGGTTTCGGTTTCGGTTTCGGCCGGAAAACCAGTTTCGGTCGGACACTAATAATAACTCAATAATCAGAGCAATTCGATTCTCAACGTAAAATAAAGGTCAGTATACAACCGTGCGTGCTGTTCATATGCATGTAATGTATTATAATAGGTACTGTATTATGATTACTAAGCTGGCTACTTTACAAACTGCTGATTTGTGTTTAAGGGGAAGCGATTACGTGTAAAGTATGTAGGAAATGTACTTAAGTAGTCGTCTGTGTAATGGCACTTCATTATGTTACTTAGATTCTATTATTATTTGTTGAAATGTAAAACAGCTCATTTCATTGGCGCTGGAGGTCGTGGGTTCGATTCCCACCGGAGACAAATATTTGTGTGACCCATAAATGTTTGTCTCAAGAGTCTGGGTGTTTCTATGTATAATATGTATGTATTTAGAAGTATAATTATAAGTATTCATATCCGTGGTCTGATACCCATAACACAAGCAGGTTATTCCTAGCTTACTTTGGGATCAGATAGCGTTGTGTGAGATGTCCGTGAATATTTATTTATTTATTTAAAAGAAGCCTGTTTCACATACTCTTTTCCTGCATATTACCCTTTATTCCACAGTTAGTAAAAATAAAAGTGTTAGTTCCATTCACTTCACAAGGATTCAATTGCCTTCATTTTTAAAATTAGGTTCGCTGTCAGATATGTAAGGCAACCCTCGCTATTTTTATTTTTCCTATTTAGGTTTTCTATCCTTTCGGGCTATTTGTCCAGGGGGAGTGCATACTGGACTTGGCTGGTGCACCCTGTAACATCGACTAATGGATGCGGTGTGCTGCCCCCGTTAATCTATGTACAAATACCCCGACAGTTGTAAATCAAACCCAGGAACTCAACGCGTCAGTCGGCTACACTAAGTGCTCGTTTAAGGAGACGCGGCGCTTCGAGCGGCGCGGCCCGCCAGGCGGGCCGCCAGAAACACAAACGTATGGAAATGTTCAGAGCGTTCAAGGAGAAGCGTTTTTGCAAGCGTTTGTTTGAGTTGTAGCTGCCACAGCGGCGAGTGTCGTCGCGTCGGAAGCGACAATTGAAGCGACGGGTGATGCCGCGGAGGACGCGGCGGGTAAACCAGCGAGTCTCGCAATGGAGGAACGCGGCGGATGAAGCTGCGGGTGACGCCGCGAAGGACGCTTCAAGGAAGGGGTGGGAGATGTGCGGGGTATGCGTTAGGTAGGAATGTCGGGCAATATCGTTCATAGGAAATATCGATATTAAAATAAAAATATTTATCAAAATAAAATATCGATATTTTATTTTGAAAATATAATCGATGTTTATAACCCTCTGGAGCAGAACGTCATGAAAGCAAAATATCACGTACGCAAAATAAACGATACATCGATACTTATGAAAGATTGGCGTTCAATTCCATACGTCGAACTCGAACATTTCCATACGTTTCAGGGTGGCGTTCTATCTCCTCTTTTATTCTGTATCTTCATCAACTCGGCTACGAGTCTTATTTCCGGTAACTTACATCTCTACGCTGACGACTTGCAGCTGTACCGACGTTTTTCGGCCACTGACGCCCCATTTGGCATATCGTGCATTAACCGCGACTTAGACGAAGCGACTGGGCTAATTCGGTCGGACTGCGCATCAACCCTCTGAAGTCGCAAGCCATCGTCATTAGCAGTAAGTATCAAACTGACAATATATTTATATATATCTGAACTGGATCCAGTTCTTTTGGCCGGTATTCAGATACCCTACGCAGACACTGTGAAGAACCTGGGAGTGATCATGGACACCACGCTATCCGGGAGTGCCCATATTAGTGACGTCAGCAAGAAAGTGCACTTCTCCTTTCATTCGTTGAAGTGCCTCCAGAGCCTCTTACCCTTGAGGACGAAAATTAGTCTTGCTCTAAATATTATTCAGCCTATTATTGACTACACCGACGCCTGCTATTTAGACGCCACTGAGGAGCTTCTGGATAAACTTGAGAGGTTGCAAAATCTGTGTATACGCTTTATATTCAATCTTAGAAAGTTCGATCATGTTTCTCAATTTCGCAAAGAACTCAAGTGGTTCCCAATCCGCCTTCGCCGTTACACTCGAATCCTCTGCCTCCTTTACAATATCCTTTATAATCCATCTTCACCTCCCTATCTAAAGGAAAGGTTCTCTTTTGTTCGTTCTCCTGATGCTCTCTGCAGATCTCACCTACGCTCAAATCTTAAATTTCCTTCTCACAAAACCGGTTTTTATTCATCCTCTTTCACCGTGCATGCAGTCAGACTATGGAACTCACTTCCGCCTGGTATCAGGGACAGTAAAACTATCACCACTTTTAAAAAGCAAGTCCGTGGTCACAATTTTTTTTTTTTTGTTGCCTACGGATTTTTAGTTTTTGAATAATTTAATTATCTTTTTATTTATTTGAATATTTTGTTGATTCAATGTGAAAAACATTTAAATTTCAACCTTATTGTTCTACAACTTTAATTTGTGTTGATTATTAAGAACTTACTATTGTTTAGTTTAATATTTTGAACCTGTTATAATTTGATTGTTCTAAAACTTTAATTTGTGTTGATTATGTAAGTACTTACTATTTCTGTTGTTTATTATTAATGAATAAAACTTGATATGGTATTAATTTTATAAAAAAATAAATGTCGAATTAGGAAAAAATCGATTAATTTAAAAAAATCGATTATTTTCTTGAGAAAAATCGATTATTTACTAATCGATTTTTCATGCTAAAGAAAAAATCGATTAACTAAAAATCGTTTTTTATGTACAATGTCACATCCCTATGTCGCACTGAACGACGCCGTATATGAAGCTGCGTGCAACGCGGCGGATGCAGCGCCGAGTAAAGCTGCGTGCCACGCGGCGGACGCAGCGCCGAGAGAAGCCACGCCACGCGCGTCGCTCGACGCCCCGCGTGTCCTTAAACGAGCTCCTACATTTCTATATGTTTGATTTTGCGCGTGACGCTACGCGGGCCGCTTCACGCGCCGCCTGACTATAAACGGTCAAATCGCTTTACGCGCCGCTGCAAGCCACGCCGTACGCGACGCTTGACGCCCCGCGTCTCCTTAAACGAGCCCTAACGAATGCGTCACCGAGGCAGTCAATAATAATATACTAGTATAGATAAATAATCTTTATTGGACATTTTTGGACATTCTCACAAACATAATCTAGCCCAAATAAAGCTAGTTATAAGCTTGTGCTTCGGGATCTAGACAACTGAAAGTCATACTTATGTATTTCTAACTACGAGTATATAGATACAAAACACCGAACAAAGAATCAAACCCAGGACAGGCGTCACGAAGGCAGTCAATAACAAGAAGCCGTGAGATCGGTCTCACCAGACTGCCCCTCTCTAACACGTCTTTTGATTTTTTTTATTGAAATTTTGTACGACTGTCTCAAAATGACCAGCTATTACTGTCTGCACAATTCAGTATTGTAAGTCACGTGGTTTTGAAGTTATGAGTTTAATGCAACAGAGTCACAGACTACAGACAAAATCTGGACATAAGGACCTCTGTACTCTATTTTATAGAGAGAGGCTAAAACTGGGTAAAAAAGGGTATAAATTTACAATAACACATGTATGCGCCTTAAGTGATGACGTTCTTGTTATTCAAGAAAAACCTCTAATACTTCGACCATTATTGTTTTAGAATTTAATCGGAATTGAAGTGTCAACAGTGAAATAAAAATTCAAATAAATATTAAGAAAAAAGATAGTGAAGCGTTAATATTATTTTAATTTGTATTTAATCAATGAATATTTGACTGTTTACTAAACATTAATTCTAAATTAAACAATATTAATTTTATATTAACTAAGAGTTAAATTAATTTGTGACTGGACTTAATTCAGTTTTATTGCTGAGATAAATAGTGAATAAATTTTTGGAAAATACAAAAAGGAGACATGGGGTTTTTAGAAGATCGTGATTTATCTACAGTGCCTTCAATCCCTGATTTTTATAAAGGAAAGACCATTTTCATCACGGGCGGATCAGGTAATTTTCAATAAATATCTTATTTTAAATTAATTACATAGATATAAAATAAGTTAATTTTGTTACAACTCTACTTTTCTCGGCTTTTTAGGGTTCCGTAGCCAAATGGCAAAAACAGAACCCTTATAGATTCGTCATGTCTGTCCGTCCGTATGTCACAGCCATTTTTCTCCGAAACTATAAGGCCTATGCTGTTGAAACATGGTATAATAAGTAGATGTATTCTGTGAACCGCATCATGATTTTTATATAAAACTAGAAAAAAAGAAAGGGTTAATTTTAGGGGTCCCCATACTCAGAACTGAAACTCAATTTTTTTTTTATCAAACCCATTCATATGGGGTTATCTATAGATAGGTCTTCAAAAATGCTTTTGAGGTTCCTAACATTTTTTTCTCTAAAGTGAATAGTTTGCGCAAGGGACACTTCCACTCTAACTTCTAAACTAAGAGAATGATAAATCTAAAAAAAATATATGATGTACATTACCATAAATACTTCCAACGAAAATTGGTTTGAACGAGATCTATTTGGTAGTTTTTTATGATAAGTCATAAGCCGCAATTTTCGCCGAGAAAAATCACTACCACAGCGAACGTGTTAAAATATCAATCAAAATTAGAGATCGAGTTAGTAGTTTTTTCTTAATACGTCATAAACAGCAATTTTCGCCTAGAAAAATCACTACCACTGCGAACGTGGTAAAACATATGAAAGTTATAACGAACCACAAGAAGTTAATATTATGTTACTTGCTGCTACGGAACCCTTCATGGGCGAGTCCAACTCGCACTCGTTCGGTTTTTTTTTGTCTATAAATATTTTAATTTAAATTTGTTTATTTATATTTTCTTTCTAACTTCGTTCATATTATTACGGTTTAAAATGTTGTGATATTATTATATTCTTTTTTTATTTATCTTTACTAAATTAGTAAATATGTATGTACCGGCACTATTCTCATAAACTAATACTACGATTGGTAAAATCCTTTAATTCTCTAGCCTACTTTTATGTCTTATACACGAAAGCCAAAGCGAAGTAGTAATCGTGGATATAAGATATTAGTTTTTTTTTAACGTGAGGTAAAATCCTTCATGGATGCTATGCCGGACTCCTACCGACTAAAAAACCTTACGTAACGCCCAAAAGCCTACGGTTGGGTAAGGATGTTCCAGGACTCCCAACCCCAAGAGACCTACGGCTGCCACTGCGGCCTCGCCTAGGGGGTAGTTCGGGTGCTACCCGAGTCTTTGGGGGTTTTCGGGTGCGATCCCGATTCTTGGGGGGGGGGGGGGGATAATCCCTCACGTCGTCACGCTGCCGTCATGAGGTGATATCAGATATTAGACAATTTTTTCATGATCGCTATACCGGATTCCTACCGACTAAAACCACATGTTGCCATCTGCCTACGAACGGGAGTCCTAGGCACGCCCTCGGAAGGATACAAATGTAAAATTTATTTAGTTCAGGACGACGGGACTTTCACTGGCAGATAGCTTATGTAATAAGGAGTAACTTAGGCTACTTTATTTTAGAAAAAAAAACATTTTTTTTATTACACTCCACGCGGACGAAGTCGCTCGCACAGCTAGTAGTAAAAATAATAATAATCTTATATATAAAAATGAATCGCAAAATGTGTTGGTAAGCGCATAACTTCAGAACGGGTGGACCGATTTCACTAATTCTTTTTTTGTTGTGTATGGTATTGTCAGGAGAAGGTTCTTATGGAAGAAAAATATTGTATTCTCATGGGAACGGGAACTACGCGGGTAAAACCGCGTGACGTCCTCTAATAAATAATAAATAGTAAAAATCGACACGTTTTCTCAAGCAGAATAGTCGGTATAGAATTTTGTTTTGTTTTCTTTCGCTTCACCATGACGTCATCCATTAGTTTGCAAGTATTCCACTTATTACAGGTTTGACTGCCTTGTTGGTCTAGCTCTAGAGGTCAATATGTGGGTCTGCGGATCATGATCGTGAGTCTGGGTGTTTCTATCAATCAATCAATATCAATACATATAATAAAATCGTAACAGGTCGCTGTCTGTAGGTACCATGGACGATAAATAAGAAAAAATATTTTAAGGGGCTTTATGAACGCAATAGATCCCAAAACAATGATTTTTAGAATTTTTGTCTGTTTGTCTGTATATCTGTTTGTCTGTACGTTTGTGCACGCTAATCTCAGTAACTGCTTGACCGATTGCAATGCGGTTTTCTTTATTGTGTTGAGATTTGCTTCACTTATTTCATGTCAATCAGTTTATAAATATAGAAGTTATATCACTTTAAAGAATCATACATAGACAATGAATCTAAAAATGGGTAAATCTAATCTGACGTGTTGGCTTAATCATAAAAGAGCAAACAGGGCAGTTTGACACGCTGCTTGATGAGTCTGATGAAGAAATACCTCTCCTTTCATACACCTTATGTGACGTAAACGAAGTTGCGGGGTCAGCTAGTTTATAATACACACAAAAAGATTCTCTAGTGGGATTGAGACAACGACCACGGTGTGACCACGGTAATGTAACATTACCGTGTTACCGTGCCACGACCTTCACGCTCAAGTACTCTAAACACTACTTAGACAACGATGCCATTGTTCTAATATATGAATATACATTAGATTTGCTAAATTACTAATATATAGTGTAGTGTATGTACATTGTACATTTTGAATTAAACAAAGCGATTAACCTTTTGATCTTAAACGTTGAAGGCGTTTGAATCGAAATACGCAGTAAGACGTAGTCGATAGAAAAAACGGCCAAGTGCGAGCAGGGCTCACGCATCGAGGGTTCCGTATCAAAAAACGGCAAAACATCACGTTTGTTGTATGGGAGGAGCTCCCATACAACAAACCTTAGGTATCCCTTCTATAATATCCTACTTATCCTACTAATATTAGAAATGTGAAAGTTTGTGAAGATGTTTGGATGTTTGTTACTCAACCACTCTCTAACGGCTGCATGTATCTGGCTGAAATTTGGTACAGGGATAGAGTATAGTCTGGAATAACACATTGACTACTTTTTATCCCGGGAATATGTTCCCACGGGAAGCGGGTACCAAATTTCACGCGCGCGATGCCGCGAGCGTCATCTAGTTATTATATTATTCTGATTTTAGTTTTTCTGTTATAGCGGCAACAGAAATACATAATCTGTGAAATCAATCTAGCTATCACCGTTCCTGAGATACAGCTTCGTGACGAACAGACAGATAGACAAACAGTCAGACAGACAGACGGACAGCGAAGTCTCAGTAATAGCAAAGATAATATAATAGTATTACATACAAATCGGCAACTCCCTGCCTCCCACAGAGTAAGCTTCCCCATCCCCCCACCAAAGTTGATGTGTCTATTGTCGTGTCAGTACTTGAGAGAGTGTCACTGCGTTGCATTACGTATAACTACATACGTGCTTTGTGCTATTGCTTTGGTTTAATTTGTGCTTAGCCGACGGTAGGTTTGAAAAAAAAGTACCTACGTACATGAGATTGCGTTCAGTTCCTTATTATTTTGTTTCCATAGCTAGTGTCCCTAGTATACTCACACACACATTCAAGCTTGATTCAAGCATTCATATATTATATTTATTACGTGTATACTAGTGTGGGTTAAAACGAACATTTTTTTTTACCCGAACTGCCGAAGAAAGGAAGACTGTCTAATTTTTTGCTGAGAGGTCAACTGAACTCTATCGTTTGTCCCTATCTTTACGGTGCTTCTCTTTGTGCACTAACAAAAAAGGATTGGGGCATCAGACCAATAGCTATTGGTAGTGTCTTGCGCCGTTTGACTGCGAAACTTGCGTGCCGTGCCGTGAGGGATCAGTTGTCTGAGTAATTGCGGCCACATCAGCTGGGGTTCGGTATGCGCCTGGGATGCGAGGTGGCGGTGCATGCCGCGCGGTCCTTTGCCATGGGGTCGGGGAGTGAGGGGAGGGCAGCATCATGGTAAAGCTTGACATATGCAATGCGTTCAATACTTTGGAGAGAGACGTTCTCTTGAGCGAGGTCAGGGATAATATTCCTTCTCTCTATCCTTTTCTTTACCAGGTGTATCAACCTTCTTCTAATCTCTTTTTTAATGAGAATCTTATTCTTTCGCAAGTGGGGGCACAGCAGGGAGATCCTCTCGGGAAGAAATAGGGCAGTTTCACACGCTGCTTGATGAGTCTGGTGAAGAAATACCTCTCCTTTCATACACCTTATGTGACGTAAACGAAGTTGCTGGATCAGCTACTAATCTAAATATACCTACATGTAATAATTATGTTTCACTGTATTTTTTTACAATAAAGAAATCTATATTTATAAAAGAAAGTCGTGTTAGTTAGGTACACTATTTATAACTCAAGAACAGCTGTACCGATTTGGCTGAAAATTGGTGGGGAGGTAGCTTAGAACCAGGAGACGGACATAGGATACTTTTTATCCCGTTTCAGCGCGCTTTTATTATGCGCTTTTTTGATCACTCACAGTTAATGCGACGGAAACGGGTGATTTACTCTCTCTTATGTGACGCAAACGAAGTTACGCGGGTCAGCTAGTTACCTTATAAAAAAATACTTACATTAATTATGATATAACGTATTAATGTGTCCACGAAATGTGTAAGTAAGTTGAGCTCTTTTTCAAAATGCTTGATCCGACTAAACTATTTTGTTTACGTACTTTGTCTATCTACTATCTACATAGGTAATTTCGTCATAATTTATAATAACATGCCTTAGTAATATAAAATTAGAAAATTACCTCTATTGTATGTACCTACTTACATAATTTACACAAATTTTACAAACATACAAACACACAATGAAATCTTTAAGTTGATGATTTTTTGTTTGCATTGAACAGTCTCCGAAACTACTGAACCGATTTGAAAAATTCTTTCACTGTTGGGAAGCTACACTATTCCCGGGTGATATAGGCTATATTTTATCCCGTATTCCCACGGGAACAGGAACTATGCGGGTGAAATCGCGTGACATCCGCTTGCATATACATAACAAAACTTACCGATACGAAACAAAACTTATCTATATTAACAAACATACCGTCTTAAAAAACAAAGGTGTGTAGCTACTGACTGCCTCTGTGGCGCAGTCGGTAGTGATACCGCCTGCGACGCTGGAGGTCGTGGGTTCGATTCCCACCGGAGACAAATATTTGTGTGCCTCATAAATTTTTGTCTGAAGAGTCTGGGTGTTTCTATGTGAAATATGTATCTATTTAAAAGTATATAAGTATTAATATCCGTGGTCTGATACCCATAACACAAGCAGGTTATTCCTAGCTTACTTTGGGATTAGATAGCGTTGTGTGAGATGTCCGTGAATATTTATTTATTTATATTCGATGTTGTATAAAACTGCAAGTTCAGCTCAGCTGACTCAATCCAGTTGCGTGCAACCTTTTCATGTTTTTCTGTCGGTCAATGCCAGGCGTACATCATTGAAGGCTAAGTCGCCACGCTTCAATAATTTTTACTGATAGCACGATATCATTTTACATACCTACCTAAACGGACGTCATGCGGTTTCACCCGCGTAGCTTCTGTTCTCGTGAGGACAGGAATACAGGAATAAAATACAGTATAATGTCACCTGGTTATTGCGTAGCTTCCAAACAGTGATTTTAGCGCCACGACTTCAGGGCACATCTCTCGCCATCTCTGATAGTATAGCGATCCTTGGTGTTGACATCTCCAGTGTCGTTCAGTTCCGCAGTCATCTGGAGGACAAGGCCAAGTTGGCTTCCAAGAAGCTCGGAGTGCTCAGCAAAGCGCGGCGGTACTTTACTGCACCTCAAACACTGCTTCTCTATAAGCCGCAAGTGCGGCCGCACATGGAGTACTGTGCTACATGCACCTCTGGGCGGGGGCACCTGAATTTCACCTTCGTCCAATTGACTCGTTTCAAAGACGAGCTGTAAGATTTGTCAACGATCCTATGCTTACAGGTGGTGTGGAGCCTCTTAGCGACAAGAGAGACTTTGCCTCCTTGTGCGTGTTCTACCGCCTGTACAACGGTTTGTGCTCTGAGGAATTGTTCGTTATGATGCCTACGGCTACATTCTATCATCGCACTGCTCGCCATAGACAGGGTGTTCATCCTCACATGTTGCATCCTGAGCGCTAGGGCTTGAACTCCGGAATTCCGGAATTGACATAATTCCGGAATTCCGATAAAATCTAATATCGTTCTCAATTCCGGAATTGGCGAGATCAATACCGGTATTTCGATATTGAAAAAATAAATATGTTTTCGCTTCTTCTTTAATTTCATTACAAACAAAAATGTAGATAATAAGATTCTTATGCAATTTAATGACCTTTAATTACTACAATGTTGATTATTTAGGATTTCTTAATTAACAAATTAATTCGATTATGTACTCATTTTATTTGATGATATTTCTAAAACCTACTAAGAAAGTAAATCCATAAAAGTAATGGTATTTGATGGAAAACATACTATTTAAATAATAATAATATTATTGATGACGTTTTTGTATTTTTTTTTACATTTAGACTTCAATTTATAGTGCGAACTTAGACTTAGCTCTGACTTATGCTACGAGTTAAATTTAACGTTGATAGAAACGCTGTAAGAATTTGACAGAGGTCTCCGCTCAGCATAGTTCTAGTAGTTCTGACGGAACTCATGGGGCCCGTACCTTATTATTAGGGGCAAACATTGCCCCAAAGCGCTCCACTGACCCAGAGTGAGGAGGGTCCTGGGTTCCCTGTTCTCATCAAGGCGGAGGAACATATTCCTTCGCACATGCCTCCGTCTGAGGCGCCCGACGCTGATTACAGCGAGAACGACGTGCTCGAAGTCACCGAAGGTGAGTTTGGGGCGACTGTACTGCGGCTTAGATTCCGCAGGCACCGTGCCCCTGGACCCTACAGCATTCCAGGCCGAGTGTGGGTCCTGGCTCTTGAGGATCTCGGACTTCGAGTGATGGAGCTCTTTAGTGCATGCCTCGATTAAGGCCAGATTCCTAAGGTCTGGAAGACAGGGAAACTGGTTCTGATCCGAAAGGCAAGGTGGTCGGCAGTCTACCCATCCGGGGATCGGCCGATCGTGTTGCTCCTTTGAGCAACTCCGGCCGATCCCCGAACGGTCGTTCCCCAACAATGATACGCTCAAGGATCTTGCATACCTCGTTAGGTATGCAAGCTCCTTGAGCGTATCATTGCACAGCGCACAGTCGGGCACCTCACACGCGTGGGACCAGATCTGGCGGATAACCAGTTTTGGTTTCCGTCAAGGGCTCTCCACCGTGGATGCGATCATGCGCATTAGAAGACTGACGGAGGAAGTAACATCGCAGGGTGAGGTGGTGTTGAAAGCGATGGCGATGTCAAGAGACACTGGCATCGCCTTCAACATCTTGCCCTGGAGCTGCGTTAGGGAGGTGCTTATTTATCATGGAGTGCCTCCCTACTTCCGTCGAATTGTCGGGGCCTATCTTTCCGAGAGGGTCATAACTTACCCAAGCTGGCTAGGGCCCAGCCGGGACAGCGAGATACGCCGTGCGGTGTTCCGCAGCGATCAGTCTAAGGACCGCTTCTGTGGAACATCGATTACGATTGGGTGTTGCGTGGTCCGTTGCTCAGAGGTGGCATGTCTCGAGGATCTGGCAGCAAGGCAACTTGCGACCTTGTTTAAATAAATTAATTATATTTCTAATTTATTCTTTTCTGGTGCAAGGAGGCGCTGGAGCGGGGTCATAGGCCTACGTCTCCAGAAATCTAGGTTCTGCAGTTCCAGCTCCACAAGGAAACCGTGGAGACCTGGACTTGAGCAACAAACCGAATCGCCACATCACGTCACACAAGAGGGGAATCGCCGCAATCAAGGCGGTCAGATCGGTCATGGGCGAGTGACTATAGAGGAGCCACGGTGCGGGTGCTCTGTCCTACCGATTTCTACAGATGCTTACCGGGCACGGGAGCTTCAGTAAGTATCTGTGACGAATACACCGGGAAACCACACCTGAGTGCCAGCACTCACTGCGAGGAACGCAGTGAGGGCACAGTACTTCACACATTAGTGGAGTGCACAGCGTGGGCTTAACAGCACCCGGTCCTCGTGGTAGGTCTGGACGTGGACATTCTCTCGCTGGAGACCATTGCGCGAGCTATGATCTCCAGTGGGAGTAAGTGGGACGCCACTGCGTCTTTCTGTCATCAGTTAATGCGGCGAGAAGTGTTCAAGAGAGAACGCTCCCGCCTTCATAATCGGGGACCTGAGGACGGTGGGAGGGCTATTCACCGTCCTTACAAAAGCACGCCTTAGACGAAAGCGTGACGTGAAAGTTTCACGCACGCCACACGCCCTGAGATGCGGGATAACACCTGAACAAGCCCCAAATACGCGGGATAGCACCCGAACCTCCTAGGTGAGGCCGCAGTGATAGTCAAGGTCTGTGGGGAATCCTGGGGTCATCCTTCTGAGGGCTTACCCGGGCCAACCGTAGGCAATAGTTAGGAAACGTGTGGTTTTTAGTTGGTAACGTTAAAATAAGTTATTTTACTGGGAATCAAAGTAGTTTATCACTAATCACGTAGGACTGCCAGCTCCCGTTTCCTTTTTTACATATCACTATTTTGAACAAAACGAAACTTGATTGAGTTCCGGAATTCCGGAATTCCGGAATTCAAATACTGAATATCGAAACCCAATTCCGGAACTGAAAAAGCGTCCGATATTCAAGCCCTACTGAGCGCTCGAGCACGTTTAGATCCGATAGGGGCTTTCTTCCGTCAACGCTTAGGTTGTGGAATGATCTCGCAGCCTTGGTTTTCCCAAACGTCTACAGTATGGGGTACGTTAAAAGGGGTCTTAGAAGGTTTTTACAGGGTCTGGTGTTGCAAGCGTCCATAAGCTGCGGTGACCATCGGCATATCTGGTGGGCCGTATGCTTGTCTGCCACCTTAGTGGTATAAAAAAAGTGAAAGATTTTCTCAAATCGGGTCAGTAGTTTCGGAGCTTATTCGATACAAACAAACAAGCTAATGCCCGCGGAATTCTGTTCCCTTTCCCGCATTATTATCGGTGTACTAAATTTCAACCAGATCCGTTAGAGCGTGATTGAATAACGCACATTCAATTCAAATATCTTAACAAATTTTCACATCTTTATGTATGCCTAAACGTAATTGAAGTTTAGGGTTATAACTCCAAACGAACAGCTTTTTACTAAATGAGGGTTTACCGGGAGCTCCCGACCCTAGGCTGTGGTAGGGTACCATGCGGTTTTATTAGGTAAGAGTCCGGAAAAGTATACATGAGGGACTTCCACACATCCGTATGGACGGAGACCCTGACGGCCAGCAATGTGGCTAGATTGCTAAGCCCGCAGTGATCGATGGCCGTCAGAGTGATAAGGGGATACCGCACGATCTCAGGTGAGGCGGCAAGTCTCCTAGCCGGGACTCCATGGGACCTGGAAGTGAGAGCCCTTGCGTCTCTACCTAAATGGCGAAAGAAGGCGCTGGAGCGGGACCAAAGGCCTGCGTCTCGAGAAATCGAGGTGCAGCGGTACCAGTTCTACCAGGAAACCGTGAAGACATTGAAAGTGCGACTTGAGCAAGCAAAGGGGGGATTTGCCACAATCGTGGCCGTCAGTCTGAAGACTATCGGTCTCCATGTACGGGGGCCTGAGGACGGTGAGTGGGCTGCTCACCGTCCTTACAGAAGCAGGCCCATGACGGCAGCGTGACGTGAGGGATTCACGCACGCCCCCCCCTTAGGAGCGAGATCATACCCGATAGCCCCCCAAAGACAGGGGATAGCACCCGAACCACCCCCTAGGCGAGGCCGCAGTGGTAGCCGTAGGTCTGTTCCGAGGGTTTACCCGGGGCCTCCGACCGTAGGCTGTTGGGCGTTACGTAAGGTTATTTTAGTCGGTAGGAGTCCGGCATAGCATCCATAAAGGATTATCCCTCGCGTTAAACAAAAAAAAGTTTAGGTTAAATGTTAATTACTTATTAGTCTTATACGCCTCTTGGATATCGTGCCGAAGCTACGGCAGCGCCAACTGTCGGTTAGCGGCGACAACTCGAGGTCGTTCTTGACATAACAGTGAACATATGATTCGCATTTAGGTCGCTACAAATTTAAGATTATTGTTTTGTTTAACATAATAAGAAATTCTTTTTATAAAATTATGATCCAAACTATAATCAAGTGTGGATTCCAGAATATTTATGCAGAATTCTTTCGCGAAAAATCTGTGTCGAAAGGTAAGTAACACGAAACAATGAGATATTCTTTCAATTTCATTGTAATTTTTTCTGCGTATATATTTGTAGGATTATCGTATTACTAGTATAACACGATGATCAAATCAAATTATTTATGAATTATAGGGCATAAATTATTCCAAAGCCATCATGTTCAGGAGGTCGCGGTCAAAATCCATGATGCAGCTAGTGGAGAACAAATCATCAGTGGAAAAGTAATACCACAGACGAGAGTCAATAATCCACCTTACGATGTGAAAGTAGAGGTATCTATGTAATTAATTATTAAATCAATTAATAGTTGAATAATAATTGTTATTCAACTATTAATTGAATCTGAAAAAATCTATTTACAGCAACTTTTCAACCATATACCTACATGCAAAGCAGAAATGGAAAATGAAGATGTATCTCCTCTTATCAAAGAAATATAAATAATGAAGAAATAAGTATTGGTCATTGAAATTATATTATCTGTAAACTGCATTTTTCATTTTTGGGGACCCCCGAAATTATCTGCGTTTTTTCTAGTTTTATCTAAAAATCTTGATGCGGTTCACAGAATACATCTACTTACCAAGTTTAGGCCTTATAGTTTCGGAGGAAAATGACTGTGACATACGGACGGACAGACAAACAGACATGACGAATCTATAAGGGTTCCGTTTTTGCCATTTGGCTACGGAACCCTAAAAATAACTTGCACGTGATTCTCTAAAAATGTCCATGCGAGATTAAAAATTTAACATGATTAACATTGTGCATGTTTGTTTTGATATACCTACCTACTCCCTAGTCGCGCCTAAAGAAGTTTTACTTCAAACCTACAACACACGAACAGAAAATTTGACGTTTGTTTATGTTCGATACGTTATGATTATCAAATCGTTATAATATTTATACTTATATTGTTCTGACGGCTTTTATCCACTCATCTCTTTTTTTAATTTCCCAATTTCGTCTCGGAAACGAATAAAAAGTCAATTACCACCCATTTTTCGTATTTTGAGAGACCACTTTTGAACGTTTCTGAGAGAATTACAAACGTAAACCGTACAGCTGACCGCACTCTAACGTCCGCGTGTTGCCTAAATCGGCCGCACCGCTGCGCCACTAGAGTTGTCCAAGAGGCCTATAGTCCAGTCATTTGGTCGTAGAAATAGAAGTTACCTGGAAAGTTTTCCGGGAGTTTTGAAAATTGGCAATTTTATAGATTTTGATATGCTCTTTCTGAATTTCAACTTTGCCACCTCGTATGTTTGCCGCTCGCGCCGCCATATTGATAAAATGGCGCCCAAAAGCAGTTTTTTGATAATAACTCCTTTCCGGCGCATTTTACAGGAAAACATAGGTATCTATACAAAATGAAAATAGAGAAGATTTCCTACAACTTATATCATAACCTTTTCTTTCCTAAAATCAATAGTTTCAAAACTCCCGGAAAACTTTCAAATTAAAAATACCAAATGACTGGACTTTTATGGCTAGATTGTAATTTATATGATATGCTATTATTGTAGCACGTCAATACATAAAAAATCGCTCGGAAAACCAACCTTGATTTTTCTATTTTCGTTCATAACTCCGCTTCTACTTAACTGATTGCGACGACAAAAACGTAAGATTTCAAGTCTGACCAAGATCTAAGAATAAATGAAACTGCGTCAAAATTCATTCAGTACGTTTTGCATTCATCGCGAACAAACCGACAAAAGACGAGAGTTAAAAAAATGTAATCATTGTCGTTAATATTTATATGTATACCTAGTCGTTAGTAAAACATTTTTTTTTTTCATTTTCAGGGTTCATGGGCAAGGTGCTGATAGAGAAACTACTATATTCATGTTCAGACCTGGACAGGATCTACCTTCTCTTAAGGAATAAGAAAGGTGTTAAATCTGAAGACAGGCTAGCGCAATTATACTCATCAGCAGTAAGTATAAGGACCCTTTGTTTTTCTTTTTAACCGACTTCAAAAAAACCGGCCAAGTGCAAGTTGGATTCGCCCATGAAGGGTTTCGTAGCAGCAAGTCACATAATATAAAAGTTCGTTGTAACTTTGATTGATGTTTTAATACGTTCGCAGTGGTAGTGATTTTTCTAACCGAAAATTGCGGTTTATGACGTATTAAAGAAAAACTACAAGCTCTATCTCATTCAAACCAATTTTCGTTGGTAGTTTTTATGGCAATGTACATCATATTTTTTTTTAGATTTATTATTCTCTTAGTTTAGAAGTTAGAGGGGGGACACACACACATTTTTCCACTTTGGAAGTGTCTCTTGCGCAAACTATTCACTTTAGAAAAAAATGATGTTAGGAACCTCAATAACATTTTTGAAGACCTATCTATAGATACCCCACACTTATGGGTTTGATGAAAAATAAATTGAGTTTCAGTTCTGAGTATGAGGACCCCCAAATTTTACTACTTTTTTTCTAGTTTTATACAAGAATCTTAATGCGGTTCACATAATACATCTTGTTAGCAAGATTCAATAGCATAGGCCTTATAGTTTCGGAAAAAAATATCTGTGACACACGGACGGACAGACAGACAGACAGACATGACGAATCTATAAGGGTTCCGTTTTTGCCATTTGGCTACGAAACCCTAAAAAGGAGGAGGTTCTCAATTCGTCGGTATGTTTTTTTAAATATGTTCATCGATAATTCCGTCAATTATAGACGGATTTCATTTTTTTTCTTTTCTTGAATAGGATTTATTTCTGAGGTGGTCCCATTTTTACCAGGTCAGGCTCTGATGATGGAATCCAGGAGAAATCGAGAGCAACCACCGAAAATTGTAGCGACTTTTAGTGCGTTTGTTTACTTTTGAATTAAGTGCTTTATAGCACTACAATTTGGTGATGATCTGGAGTTGATCTGATAATAGAGTCGAAAGACAGTCAAGAGAATTCCTTAACAATTTACAGCGTTACCTTGGGTTTGGGCTTGATTGATTTGTGTTGATGAGAACTTTACACCTAGATAGATAGATTTTCCAGTCCAGCCGTCACTTAAAATAATGTAAAAAAAAATTAACAAAAATAGAACCGACTTTAAACCGACTTCAACAAATCAAAACTTGAAAAGTAAATTTACTTAGCACAAAGTAATAACAGATGTATAATATTTGGATTTATCAGATGTCATTAAAAATTATATCATTAATTTATTTTTCAGTTTTTGTTTGCAGTCGGTTTTAGTTTTGTCAATTTTTTTTAACTTGTGAATTTTTTTGTGGATGGTATGCCGGACTCCTAGTGGCTTTAATCACACAGTGCCCATCTAGCGGCCAGGAGTCCTAGGTAAGTCCTCGTAAGGAAAAATTTACTTCTGTACTATTTGAGTAGTTGACGCCTTGACGAAATTTTCAACTACGGATCGTCACTACCTGCGCCTGTCCATTTCAACACGGCAATAGGCCCACCACTTATTACGTGGGACAAAAATCTAAAAGCTGAAATGTGGGCATATAATATACCTCTGCCTACCCCTCGTCAGTTAGTTACTATTTATAATTTTAAGATTCAATCTATACATATAATAAATCTGTTGAGGGTCGAGAGTCTGTACATGGAAGATATTTTAAAAATTTTAAATGTAATGCGTTCTCTAATCGATACTGAAGCCGAAAATGTAATTTAAACTTTTCATGTCTGTCTGTCTGTCTGTCTGTCTGTCTGTCTGTATCCCGAATAAGTATTACGCTGAATCTACTGAACCGATTTGAATGATACTTGGTACATTTTGAGCTTATAGTCCGAGGAAGGTTCTAGGATATTTTTGATCCCGAAGTTTTGCGTGGTTCCTGCGGAAGAGGGGATGAAAGATAAAATGGTTTTTCATTTGTAATTTCGCAACGCGTGATGCGATTTCAAATGTTTTTTAGTATTGGAAAGGGAGTACTTTAAGGATTTTTAGAACCAAGTTTCAAGATTGAGGGGTTTGTAGTTCAGAAATTAGAGGCATCTCAACTTTCGCCAAACCTGGAATTCAAGGTTTCCTTTGAACGAGAGGGTAAATCTAAACGGACGTGTTGGCTTAATCATAAAAGATATGATTAAGCAAACAGGTCCGTTTCACACGGTGCTTGACGAGTCTGATGAAGAATTACCTATTCTATCGTGCACATTATGTGACGTAAACGAAGTTGCGAGGGTTAGCTAGTATAACATAAAACACATAGTTTTCATGTAAATTAAACAATTAAATAGTGTTATTGAATATGCCGGGATAAGCGCCATCTAGTCTCAGTATTGGTAGTATTTTCTAATGAGCGCTCCACATTTTCGTCGAGAATTTCGCGAGAACGCGAAAAAGCACGAGTAACGAGAATGTGGATATTATTGGAACGAAGTTCCTTATCGCGCGTTGTGAAAGGGGGCTAGACGGAAAAAATTCTCACGAAAAGTTGTAACGACACATTTGGTAGTGATAGTGGTAGTGATAGTGGTAGTGATAGTGGTAGTGATAGTGGTAGTGATAGTGGTAGTGATAGTGGTAGTGATAGTGGTAGTGATAGTGGTAGTGATAGTGGTAGTGATAGTGGTAGTGATAGTGGTAGTGATAGTGGTAGTGATAGTGGTAGTGATAGTGGTAGTGATAGTGGTAGTGATAGTGGTAGTGATAGTGGTAGTGATAGTGGTAGTGGTAGTGATAGTGGTAGTGACAGTGGTAGTGATAGTGGTAGTGATAGTGGTAGTGATAGCGATAGTGGTAGTGATAGTGGTAGTAATAGTAGTAATGATAGTGGTAGTGGTAGTGATAGTGGTAGTGCTAGTGCTAGCCAGGGGATGAACATGAACTCTACGAGCAACACCAAAGCAAATAGGAGTTTCGCTCTGTTCAGTTTCAGTCGCGCGTAAAGGTTACACGCACTTACTTTTTTATTTATATTTGTTTTCTTTTTGTTTTTGTTTCTGTTTTTGTTTTTGCTTACAATAAAATTTTAACATTAAAATAAAATTTTATTACAATTCCTTCACTTTAATCGAAAGGAACTTCGTTCCATCAGGGTGTCCCTTGACACCTCTCAAGTTTTTTTTTTTTATTAATATGTCTCTTTCTTCTCGGGTAAGTAGAGTAATATTGAGAGTTCTAACTCACTCCGCTCGTTAAAACTCTCAATATTACTGATCTATAACTCTCAATCGCACATGCACGATTGAGAGTTCTAACTCACTTCGTTATTACAGGTGGTGGTGCAATATAATAACTCTTTGTAAAGCATTTACCTAAGCCAACGTTCGACATTTTAATGCTGTTCAATACACTACCGTTCAATCGGCTCTCTGCGATCCCCTGCGTCGTAATTGTGAAGAAAGATGCTCTGTTAGTTAGCGATAGAGTTATTTCATAAACAGTACAATCTTACGTTTACCTATTGTGTTGTCTGTAAGCAGTTTTGGTATACCTATTTACGGTTATAAATACATAATGTCATAATTACATCTGTTCATAACCAGCCCGTCAGCATTGCATCAAACATGAAATTCATTAAACAAGCACAATCGTTACAGATTAGTATAATCTGTAATGATTTACCAAAAATCGAGTTACGCCATGGAGAATTATTGCCGAATACAGTACGTTGCATCATTTGCGGACCATCAAATTGTGGAAAAACCAATTTGTTAATTGGTCTCCTTTTGCACGAAAATGGATTGACATTTCATAATGTTTATGTATATTCTAAAACTCTATATCAACCAAAGTACATTTTTTTAGAAAAGGTTTTACGAGGAGTACCAGGAGTCAGTTTTCAGAAATATCAGGCAAATGATGACGTTATGAAAGTTTCAGATGCAAAACCTAATTCAGTGATTATTTTTGACGATGTAGCATGTGAAAATCAAAGTAATATGCGTGATTATTTTGCCATGGGAAGACATAAATTGATTGACAGTTTTTATTTAAATCAAACTTATAGCAAAATACCTAAACAACTAATAAGAGATAACGCTAACTTAATTGTGCTTTTTAAGCAAGATGAAATTAATTTGAAACATGTTTATGAAGAACATGTTAACACTGACATGACGTGGTTGGAATTTCGTAACATGTGTTCTCAAATATGGAAAGAGCCTTATGACTATGTTGTGATTAATAAAGACTGTCCTAAAAACAACGGGTGCTATAGAAAAAAGTTTGACACTTTTGTAGAATTAGATAAAATTTGAATATTTAAATAGACAGCTTTCAGTTTCTTGTTATTCTTTAATCGGCTCTTATTGGATTACCATCTATTTCACATAATGGAAAAATCATTGAAAAAACAAATTGTAGATGCAACACAAGCTGTAAGGAAAAAAATACGTACCATGAAGGATTTTGAAGAAAATAACAGACAAGTGCTTGATACAGTTTTTAAGCCTGTTACAGAATCTCTCAATTTAATAGCCAACACTAATAACCACTTAGCTCTAACAAAAAAGGAGGAAAAAATAGAACCCCAAGAACCACAAGACCAAGATATGAAAGAAACAGATGATAGCAGTATTGCTAGTAACGAAACGGAACCCTCATCGGACTCTTCATTTCAGTCATTAGTCGGTACTAATCCAGATGCATCATCTTGGTCGTTATCTTCACAAGTACTATTAGATGTACCATTTGGTATAAGAAAAGAACGTGGAAAGTTAATGTTAGGTTCTGCTAACATAACAATTGGGGATAAAGTTATTACTGTAGCCGGACACAAGTACGAAAGTACACCTGGGTTGCGAGAGTTACTGTTAAAAAAAGACATTGATCTGAGCTTGGTTAATGACCATGACAAACAAAATTATAAGGCAATGTTACTTGTAACGAATGCACATCGTCGTGATTTCGATTCAAAAAAACCAATTAAAAGTAATAAAGGACAAAAATATTTGCAAGTTATTAAACCACTTTTCGATCAAGAAAGTAGAAGTCCCAGCTGTAGACAGAAAGTAGGAAAAGGATTACCCTTAACAAAAATGTGGAAAAAAAATACAGATTTTGTATATTGGGATGATCCCAATGAATTGGTTGATAGATTAAAGTTATTAATTGCTTCTCGAGATGCTGGTAACACAGGACTAGACAATGAAATAATATCTATCATTGAAGAACTGCGTGAAAGCAAAATCATTAAATAAATAAATCTACTAATATTATATGTGTGTCATTTTACTATATACCGTTCAACATAATACACCTATAAATTATGAATGTAGACAAATTTGGTCATTATATTCATAAGCGAATGCGTATATCGGAAATACTTGATTTTAATGATAACGCATTAATAAAATCTGATAATGGAGATTATGACTTGAAGACATCAAGGTTAAAAGGCGTCAAACCTCCTCAAGACGCAGATGATGCAGTAAATAAAGCTTATGTAGATGAATTGAAAGGTGTACTAATGAATGACTTACAAAAATTACAAAGTTCTATTCCAAATAGTGTTCAAAACCACATTGAGAAAGCTTTAAAAACAATAATGTCTGAGATAATGACTCATTTGGAAAATACATTTTATACAAGAAAAGCAGTTGATAGACTAATTCAAGACGCAATTCAATCTATATTAAAAGATCGAAAAATATAGGCCTTAAAATTTGTTAAAATGACGAAACAACAAATCGTTAATGAAATACATAAAGCAGCACGAAAAAATTTTCCTCGAAGATCTGTAATTTTAAAAGGTGTTGATGATTTGTGGCAAGCAGATTTAGTTGATATGCAAAATCTAAAAACCTTTAATAAAGGATATAATTATATTTTAATAGTTATTGACTGCTTCTCAAAGTACGTTTGGGTGGAACCGTTAAAAACTAAAACCAAACATGATGTCTCTCATGCATTTGAAAAATTACTTTTTACTAATCACAGGAAACCAACTCATCTGCAAACTGATATGGGTACAGAGTTCTATAATTCTACATTTCAAAAGCTTTTACAGAACTATAATATTAATCACTATTCTACATTTTCAACCAAAAAGGCTTCAATTGTAGAACGAGTTATTAAAACAATTAAAAATAAATTGTACAAATACTTTAGCTTGAACGGTCACTATAAGTGGATAGATGGTGGCTTGAACGGTGTTGTGAAGACATATAACAACACAAAACATCGTACTATTAAATTGGCACCTGTTAATGTCAATAAGTTTAATGAAACGGACATTAAAAATAATATTATGAACTCCGTGATAAAGGTAACCCGAAAATGTCGTCCAAAGTTTATAATTGGTGATAAAGTTCGAATTAGTAAGTACAAACATATATTTGAGAAAGGATACACTCCTAACTGGTCAACAGAATTATTTACTATAAAAAAGATAAATAACACTGTACCAATAACATATCACATTGAAGATAATCAAAAACAACTCATATTGGGAACTTTTTACGAACAAGAGCTTCAAAAGTCGTCCTGCCCTGGTGTCTATTTGATAGAAAAGGTATTAAAAAAGAAAGGGAACAAGCTGTTTGTAAAATGGTTGGGTTTAAATAACAAAGAGAACAGTTGGATTGATAAGACTGCAATAGTGGAATAAGTTAATTATATAAGAGATACATAATTTTAAAGTATATTCATTAGTCTTTGGACGATGCAAGGTGGTGGACTAATAAACAGTATCATTAATCATTTACCATTCGAACTACACATACCCGGTTATAACTATTGTGGACCAGGAACAAAGCTTTCAAAACGATTACTACGTGGTGATAAAGGTGTAAACAAGTTAGACGAAGCTTGTATGCATCACGATATCGCATACGCAAACTACACGGACCTACCTAACCGTCAAAAAGCTGACTTACGTCTTATAGATATGGCTAAACAAAGACTCAAAGCAAAAGATGCTCGAACAGGGGAAAAGATTAGTTCGTGGATAGTAAACAAAGTTATGAAAGCTAAATTGAAGTCTGGTGCTGGTGTTAAGACCTTTAATAACTTTGTTAAAAAAATAAAAAGAAAAATCAAAAAACTCTCACCTAAAGATGATAAGTCATTAATAAATATGGCTTATATGGTTGCTCGAAAATTAGTTCCATGCCTTCCAAAAGTTCGAGTACCTCGAATGATACCTATACCAAAAACTGGAGGCATTCTACCTTTAATCCCAATTTTTGCTGGTTTGTCTGCTTTAGGAGCATTAGCCGGTGGTGCAGCTGGTATTGCAAAAACAGTGAATGATTATAAACACGGTCAGAAAAAATTGCAAGAAACTGAACGTCATAATAAAACTATGGAGGCTATAGCAATAGGCAAAGGTTTATACATTAAACCACATAAGCAAGGTCAGGGATTGTTTATAAATCCTTCAAAAAACTAATTGATCAGCTACCTAATCGCGCTTTAACTGATATCGATATTCAGAAGTATGGCTATTGTATTCCCTACTTTCGAGGAGTTTATATGAAGGATCAATTACCAAAAACACCAAAACGAATTGAATGTGCTATAGTTAACCTAGATAATTCGAGAAATGATGGAACGCATTGGGTAGCTTATGTTAAAATAAACAATTATTGTGAATATTTTGATAGCTATGGTGATTTAAAACCGCCAAGAGAATTAATGCTATATTTTAAGAACTGTGATGTTCATTATAACTATGATAGATATCAACAATTTAACACAATAGTTTGTGGACATATGTGTTTAAGTTATTTGCAAACTTTTTGGATTAAATACTATAAATCTTTATTATAATTATAATACTTTAAATAAAAATACTATAAATCTTACATCACTCTTTCATTTCCATCATTTGCAAGATGTCACTCACCTTATCGATAACTGGAAACTCATCGGTATTATCTACCTATTATCCAAACACGTTGCCATTAGTTGGGGAGTATGAATGTGCATTATTACATTTTTCTACGTATAATTCTATTCCAAATTTTGATAATACAAACAATAAATTATACTATGGTTCTAAAAATGTTATTGAGATACCTGAAGGAACTTATGAATTACAAGATATTGGTGACTATTTAAAAACTGAGATAAAAGATGCATCCCTAAAACTCCATTGTAATAACAACACCTTAAAAACTATTTTATTTTGTACATCAACTATAGATTTTACTAAAGAAGGTACATTTGGAAGTTTATTGGGATTTAAAAAACAGATCTTAGAAGCAAATAAATATCATGTATCAGAGTTTCCAGTTAACATTTTACCTACGACTGTCATAAGGATTGAATGTGACATAGTTAGCGGTTCTTATATAAACGGTCAATCCAGTCACATCTTGCACGAATTTGCACTTAATGTTCCACCTGGATACAGGATTATAGAAATTCCGAAAAACGCAATCTACTTTCCAATAAACCAAACCTATATAAGCTGCATACAGATAAGGCTGTTAGATATAAATAATAACTTAATAAATTTGCGAGGTGAAGAAGTGCAGTTGTATCTACATATCAGAAGAAAACAATGATAGATTATAATAAATATGTGGTTCGTCCAACTAAAAATAACAGTCCTACTAAAACTATCAAACCAATAAGAGCTCGCTCCAAAAAGGTCATAAAATTGAATAACAATAATAAAGCATTTCTTAAAGCGATTGGTTTGTTAAAATGAATATACTAGATGTTTTATCCGCTCCTGTATACAACAACTCTGTGGAAGGAATTGAATTTCACTCTTACAAGCCTTACGTAACAAGTTTCAATAGAAGCGATGAAATCAGGATACCTATTAATCAACAAGACTTGTATATATTACCATCAGCAAGCACTTTGTTTTTGGAAGGAACTGTTGTTGTAAACAAGGGTGGAAATTCGAAAGAGAGAGTCAGTAGCGTTCATTTCACAAACAATAGTTTACTTTACTTGTTTCAAGATATAAGGTATGAGATAAATGGAGTGGAAATAGATAAAATAAAAAACGCTGGTATAACTACCACAATGAAATCATTAATATCAATGAACGAAAACGAGGCTAAAGTATCTAACGCTTGGGGTTGGAATATCGATGGCATAAATAGCACAAATGGGGGTAGCTTTTCTGCTTCTATACCCCTCTGTAACATTCTTGGTTTTGCAGAAGATTTCAAGAAAGTAGTGATAAACAGCAAACATGAATTAATATTGTTGCGAAGTAATACTAATCTGAACGCCCTAAAACTTAACGATGGTGAAACGGTAGAAGATATTATTATAAATAAAATAATATGGCGCGTACCACATGTCAAAGTATCCGATAGAGAAAAAATAAATATGTTAAAACTGCTAGAAAAAGATCGACCACTCCAGATGATATTCAGGAATTGGGATTTATATGAATATCCGGCTCTACCAAAAACTACTAAACATACTTGGTCCATAAAAACATCATCGCAAATAGAGAAACCAAGATTTGTTATTATTGGTCTGCAAACAAATAGAAAGAATAATTCAAAATTGGATATGTCTCGGTTTGATCACTGTGACGTTCGTGATGTTAGAGTATACCTAAATTCAACCTACTTCCCTTATGAAAATTTAAATTCAAGTTTCTCGAATAGCAGAATTGCTTTAATATATGAACAATACACCAGATTCCAACACTCATATTACGGAGGTCTTCGCGGTGAACCGTTATTAAGTGAGAAACAATTTAAAAATATTGCTCCGTTATTTGTCGTAGATTGTTCTAGACAACCAGATAATCTTAAATCAGGTCCTGTTGTGGATGTTAGAGTGGAAATTGAAAGTGATATTGATATACCAGATCAAACTTCCGCATATTGTCTTATATTGAACGACTGTATAATCGAGTATAAGCCGTTAAGTAGCACCGTGAGAAAGATATCATGAACAAAAATACTATTATAGTAGATGTTCAGGGTTTTAAAGACACTTGTAATAACTTTATAGTCAAAGAATTAGCTCTGGCCACCTGTGTTTATACCCAAACATTCTTAATAAAGCCCCCATACTTATTTAAATACTTAACTACGAATGAAAAAAAACAAGTTACGTGGTTGGAGAGAAACAGAGGGATTTACTGGAATGAAGGTTATATCGACTATAGAGAATTTCGACGCATAATTGTTCCTTATCTAGAAAATAAAGAAATTTTTGTAAAGGGCTTAGAAAAAGTTAAGTGGATTCAAGATCTTTGTATGAATTGTATTTGTATAGATCTTGGTGAAGACAAGTGCCCAAATTTATCACTGTTGCATAACAAATATTCAAATAATGAGACAAGTTTTAATTGTATTAATCATACTAAACAATGTGCACTTAAAAATGTTTTATGTATAAAGAACTATTTAATAGAGCAAGAAAGGTAATTTGTCTTCCTATACACAGTTTTAATAAATAAAACAATTTTTTAAAGCAAATGGTTTTTATTTTTTATCCCACATTTTAAATACCTATCTATAATTATTTAACACATTATTTTCACAGTACACACAATAAAATTTTAATAAAACAAATGGTATAATGATAATCATCATGGTTGTTTATCATCTGAAAGCTGTATACAGCCTAGACTCAGCCATTTTTGTGTGGCTCGAGTCTAAAAGACAGCCCGAAATGCGGCAATGGGCTCACCATCTATTACGTAGGGCTCAAATATTCGGTGAAACGTGGGTGTTTACTCATCTCTGCCTAACCCTCCGGGGATAAAGGTGTGATTATATGTATGTATGTAAATTTTACTGATAAATATTTCAATAAAACAAACTTTAAATCTTCATTAATTTTTATTTCTTAATATAACTTTTAATGCATATTATCATTTTTACACTAAATAATATTAAAACAAAAATTATTTATAAAATATTAATTTCAATACAAATGACGAACACATTTATTTACAAACTTACACAAAATTAATCTAGTAAGGAATATTTTAAAACAAGAACTATTATTAATAAATGTTAGGGAAAGAATAGCCGCATATTTTTTTTGATATATTATGTATTAAATTTTCGGCTTGATCAGAAATTTCATCAACTGGATCTTTGACAATATATTGTGCCTTTATTATCTCCTCTTCACTCTCACTTGATCCGCCCAGGTCCGTAATCTCAATTTTGATCAAACGCCGTCCTTTTGTTGGTTCACAGTTTATGATGTATGAAGGTTGTCTATGTTTCTTTAATATTTTACTCACTATTTTTGATTCTGACTTGCGCGTGGATTTTTTTCTCTCGGTGTTTTTTTTAGGCGTTGCACGGTGTGTACTTTGAGCTGCTATCCATAATCGTTCAGTTTCTTCGTCAAATGCATATGGATCTTGCGCATTTGGAAGCGATTCTGGTGAATACAATCCATTTGGCAAACCGTTTCTTTCTTCAGTGTCTTCTGTGGTTTCTATCGTGAATATATTCTTATTTGTGTTCTGAAAATAAAAAAAACGTTAGTATGTTATCTACGTTACGTGACGTGTTACCTTTTCTATAAACACAATATTATATAAGTTTATCAAATAAAATATCTTACCATGTTGTATGTCGATTTGTAAACTAATATATAAATTTAAAGTTGCTCGTATAATGTATGTCCTCGTCGTTAGTGATAAATTCAGAATGAAACAATGAACTTATAAAATTAACAACGGGATTATATACCCACAGTTTCTGAAATATGATACTATTTCTAATACATATTTCTTTAAACAACAAAATATTACGACGTACAAGTTGAAACATGAAAGTCCTATCATGTAAAAACACGTATTGTGCATAGCAAAGCAAAAAAAAAATAATTCTATGACGTGCTACCTCACTACTGCAATAATTATTATATAGACGGTTGTGCGGATGTTGATGCCCCTTCGTTTCAAGAACAGGTTGATACATGAAAATTTTAACAAACCTGATTCGGGTACAGTTTACCCTTTAGGTACTTATGTGTGTCGCAAAAGTATTCTATAATGTATGTCACTAGTTGAGAATGAAGTAAAATAAAACGAAAATATGATTACAACATTATGTAGGCATTTATTTATAAATAAGAGTAAAAGACATAGGTAGGTAGGTACATTCTTATGAGATAAAAACTTAAAGTACTTAAATACATTTTTAAACATCACAATGTCATACTTATGAAAAAATAAAACCCATCATAAATTTCAATTAAACGTCCTAAAATTCAACCAAAAATTGAGCAATTACCCCAGGAAACAGTGTGAATGTTGTCCTTTAATATATACCGCTTATCATCATTGGATGATAATACAACTTTGTTGACACTACGGGTTACTAACTCGTGTTTCAAGGATTTAAATAATAAATTTTGTTTACGAGTTATTTCATTATTGGTTAACGTTTTTTTATAATCTGCTTTTACTAAGTCTCTCACTACGCATTTCTTAACACCTTTAGCTTTTTTTAAAGTACATTGCTCAGATTGAATACAATATAATTTGGGACGTAGACCAATGAATTCCGTGATTATTTTACCTCCCATTTCGTCTTTAAATAGACCTGGCACCTTTTTATTCAAAATCGGTAAACTAAACGGATTACTTTTATTATAATTACTAGTATCAAAATAACTAATAAAGTAGTTTTTCATATCATTGTAAAAGTCGTTAGTTTTAATTTTATAAATAAAACTGTCTGTGTCCGTATAGCATAACTTGATAAGTTCTCTATAATGTGGGCGCATAATAGAATAGTGAAAATCGTACATATGTTTTTTTGATAGTTCTAATACAGAGAAACCTATATATAGGGGTTTATCCATAACAATTTTTTCGGGTTTCATTTGAATCGCAACCAAATTCTCAGAAAATATAGAAGCACTATGGAAGTTCGGTCTGGCAACCAAGGTATCTGCACTTAATCTCTTTTTTGTTTTATTATCGCTATCACTCCACTGATTTACTAAATGAACTTTTACACGATTTTCATTATTTTCTAGCGTTTTACCGAATATACTGTTATTAAGCAATTTAAAAAAGTCTTGTTCAAATTCGGTCACTGCTTTTTGTCTAAGCTCGGTATTGAGGTCTATATATTGTTTTAAAAAAGCTTTCTGCCTAAAAGTTATAACGCGATGCACTTTGTTTAATATTAATCCATGCTTAATACAATTTTTCAAATGTACGTAATGTATTACGTATTTATATTTATCATATAAAGTTGTGACAAGTTTAGAAATTTTACCTCCAGGAGGCACACATTTCTCAGGACAAAATGGCAAGTCATTATGCAAACGGTGTAAATATTTAGGATAAAGTAAATCTACCTCTAATATGAACCCATAATCTGCATCATCTTTTATATTCTTGATGTTTAGATTTTCTATCTCATTTTTATCAAGAAACCTGAAGTTGGATAAAGGTAAAGGTTGGCACATAGCATACCCATATAAATTATTGCAATCTAAGTATACAATAAATATATCATCTTGTTGAGGGTCATAATCTTCCATATATTTATTATTACTTTTTACATAACGATGGGAACTCATACAAAGACCTCCTCTTATACCCTCTTGTATTAACCTTATTATTGCTAAATCATCAATAAGTTCTAACTTAATTCCCGTTTTGAGAAGCATCGCGTCCCATGATAAGCTAGGAGCTGTTACATAAAAAGCTGGATCTAATTGATAAAATCGCTTAGAAGTATTTCTAAAGTTTTCAAAAACGTCAGTCAACAAAAGTACGTCAGTTTTGAGGTAAAGATCAGTATAATCACCTAGATTTTTTATTTTAAATTCAGACCATACCAATTTAGCATGCTGGTAATCTGCTAATGAAATGTGTTGATTATTTAGGGAATTATAAAAATAACATTTTTCAGGCAGAACTGTCTCCTTATAACGATTTATGTTGATCATATAATCATAAGGATATACACCTTTTCGCGTAAGTAATTTAAATTGTTTTGGACAAGAGAAATTGTTTTTTAAGTGTATAAACTGTTCTGGTTTCAAACTTTTTACTAATTTGTCTAAACTAGTAGATAAAAATTTAAAGGAGTCCACAAACCGAAGTTGTACATATTCATCTCTAGATACTTGTATAAATTTTGTAAAAGAAATATATGACTCTTTATTTTTAGCTATGATTTTAAGTGAACCGCGAGCTTCTCCTAATTTTTTAATAAAAAAATGGCAATCGTAACCTGAAAGATTATGAAAGAAAATTGGTATAAATTTTGGAAGTTTATACATCAAATTACAGTAGTTATGTGCGGCTCCTCGATATTGACCTGTCATATGACAGTGATCTCTTACTCGGTCTGTGATTAGTAAGTTTTGACAAATATGACAACGAGTGCTTTCATTGAATTTAACAGAATCTTCCTTGTTAAATATAATTGGTACACTATTCGACAGATTGTTGTTAATCAATTGAACATCCCTGTAAATATTCTCAACAAATTTATCTACACAATCTTCCCCACGGTAAGATACAAAACGATTTCTACTTTCATCAAACGAACAAACTATATAATAAGCGAATGCTATAGGTATATGTACCTGACATACTGAGGTACTCGCAACAGAGGGATCCTGGTTGCACCCTTGCACTGGAACCAACATGGCTTCAAAATCTGCGTAAATTACATATGGCACATTTTGTTTCCTTTCGTAGTTTTTAAACTCAATCACTGAACCTTTTTGCGGTAGCTGAGTCATTACACCGGCACATACATGAGAATCAATTTCCATACTTGATCTAAAAAATAGCAAACACTCATCACAAAAAAATAATTTCCCGTTATGGTTAGTTATTTGTTTTCTCACCAAACGCGATAAATCTTTAATCAGACAGTAATGTGAATATCTGCTCTTTTCTAATAATAGTAAATTAACCGTTTTTTTGTTATCGTTATTAAACCCAGATTTGTATAAAGGTCCTATGATCTGTCTATTATTTTCTAAGCCATATACATTTATTCGTAATCTTGGATTATTTTTTTCAAACATTTGTATATCGGTAAAAGTTACTGGAAATGACATTCCTTCTATGTTAAACAGATTGAAAAAATTTGGATATGAAGAAACTCTCTGAATGTTCCTATTTGCTGGGTAAAGAGCTGCCGTGACCGACCACAGGAAACAATATACATCATTGTTACGAATATTTACACATGCCTTTTTATTTTTAATGATCGGAGGTAAATCAATAAATCTTGAACCACGGAGCGGTTGATACCTATTTATATTTACCTCCATGTAACAGTTATTAAGGAAAGTCCAACCAGAATCCCGCTCTTCAAATTCGTCTATCTTTTTCAGTAATTGATTAGCAACATCTGTAAAGAGCTTTGTAAAATCATAGTTCATACATATAATAATATTTTTGGTTTCAAATGATTTAACTTCTGGTATGTCATGTTTAAGTAGTACAAACTTTGAGTATATATGAAAGTTAACCTTAAGGGAAGTGTGAGCTGCAAGAGATTGATCAATTAAAGATTTGACCCTACTGTGAAGGTGTCTGAAGAAAACAGGTAAAGATGTCTGTTCGTTCGTGTCAAGAGTATGTAATCTATATGTTGCTAATCGATTTTTAAAAGCAGAGTTCACTTTCTCCACGCCATGATCTAAAGTAATTACGTTATCTGACTTTCGGTGTATTTTACTCCTTAAATGTCCTATCCATTTCTTACCATTTACCTCAACACCACAGCTATCACAGAACGGCATATTAATTGGTGAAACACACAGACAGATTAGGATGGAATTTTTAATTGAAATTTATGATGGTCAATGAATTAATCAAATTTATTTAATATTTTTATGTTTAACATACAAATAGACAATTATATTAAGTTTAGTAGGTACGGACTTATTTAAAATTAATTTTATTAGAAAAGAAAGTGGCTTCAGAATCTGCGAACAACTCGCTGGCTTGCCTAACAAATTTTTGTAGATGAGCCCAGTGAGGAGATTCCTCGTCAGTCCGAAGCTTCAACCACAGCAGAGATTTTTTCCAAAGGTCGTCGCCACCTTCTTGGACGTCAACCGAGTTGTACACCTTCAACTCAATGTGGAAGGGACCCTCGGTAGACACCGTACGCCTCGTTTGACCGTTAGCCACCCGATTGTAAAGCACCGATGTGGATGGAGCTCTGCCGGTGTTGACGGTGGGAGTTTTACTGTCAAGGTGGAAGATGTCGTATCCCTTTTGCGCAGCCTTTTTCTTTGAAGCTCTGAAACAGGGAAATTTTCTATATTATAATATTGTACCTTAGTATAATGTTCATTTCATAAATAATAAATGATCATTATGAATTGGATGTTATGAATCGTTATGTTATGATAAGATTGTTATGAACTGGACAACATCAGTTTTGCTTCAGTTAGGAATATTACGTGAACAGATTAATAGATGATTGTCATGAACGACACACAAAGTTTGATACTAATGGAACTCGAACCCTAGACTTCTGGATTTGCAACTACGGTCACTCATTACTACTTAGCCAGAAAAATAAATAAATTGCTCATAATAATATTATATTAATAAAAATAGCAAAACTACCATTATTTAGCACGTAACCTCGCTCACTCATATATTGCGTAATGTAATTGATTATACGTATTTTAATTGGTAGTATTTGGTATGTTATCATCACTTTACATCAGCTGGGTATAAGAGTATCTACTAATGAGTAATAATTACCTTGAATATTCGCTTGAGGTACTTCTAGCAGATGACTTGCGTTTGACGGGAGCCTTTTTCAACGTCCCAGCCTCGCTCCTTACCACTTTGTCACAATCGAACTCTTGGTCTGCTCTGAAAACATAATACCTATTATAAGTTACAAATAGTAAATAAATACACAGAAACCTACTCAGAAAACTATCACATTATCTTCACAAAAACTTCCTCATCGTAAAAAACTATTTTTAACAACACTAGATTTTTTACTCGTAAATTATAATATAACCAGCTTTTGCCCGCGGCTACGTCCGTGAGGATGTCGACATAGCTTTAGTCTTTCACATGGTCTGATCTACCCCACATCCAATTTCATCAATAGGTAAAGCGGTTTAGGATGCGTAAAAGCGTTGTTACGCTTTACCTTGTTACAGACAGACAGAAAGTGTTACTTTCGCATATTTTATGATATTAGTATAGATAAGTTATGAACATGTACGTACTGGTACATACGGACGTACCTTATATGATCGCTTGCAACGCTTTTGACAGCTGGTGACGATTTGCGCTTTCCACCCCCCTTAGCTGCCTTCGAATTTGACTTGGCGGCGTCGATCGACGTCGCACTGTTGCCACTATCGTACTCTGAATCCGACCTGTAAATATTATGAACAGAATAGTTATTAATTGCGACTAGTAACTCAGAAAACGAAGTGTTTAGTCCGTCAATTGCAACAATTCAGTAGTCACTCAAACTAATAAAATTTGACAAGACTAATACGCTATCACTAGTTAGTATCACTCATCGTCACCGTGCACAAAATAACGATAGGTTTAGTTCTGGCAAATTTGTTTAAAGGTTAAAAAGATTTCTCACTTAAAAACAATAGAACATGGGATAGAATATTTTATAACTTAGGAACTCACATTTTTAGGTAGGTACAATGACGATTAAACTCACAAAAATCTGGAGCCAGGTGTTTAGTCTTCAAGGTGAAAGGTCTTGGTCTTCAAGGTGGAAGGTCTTCAAGATGGTGGTTGCTCCAATGGATTCGTTCAACGGTATAACGAAGTCAGAATGAAGCACTGACTGAATGATTCCGGATTTTATAAGAAAATTAATGATAATTTAGCAAAATACGTTAGGGTTGTCACTACGCTTAGGAAAAAATATCTCGTCACGTTACGTAATGGAAATAATCAAATTAAGATAAAAGTAATGTAAATTCTTCATGAAAGTATTAATAAGTTATACATATCTAATAATAATGTAAATATTTATGAAAATATTTTGTATGACGTAAAGTTTACTTAATATTTACATTTCCCTATTATGTTTGTATACAGTAAATACAGGAAATGGAAATAAAAATTAAACTTAACATTATACATATAAAAAATTGTCTTTCTTATAATTTCATTATTTAATAATAACTCAAATTGTAATCGCTCCATAGCTCAGTTGGCTGAGCATTCCCTGTAAGGGAAAGGTCATGGTTTCGAGTCCTACTTGAGCATTTCATTTTTCCCGATGTATTTGAAATAAAAAATTGCATTAATAAATGCTGTCAGTATTAATAAAAAATATAAACATTTAATTTATTTTATTTTTAGATATAAAATGTGATCAGAAATGAGGTAAGTATTTGATTAAAAAACTAAATTATCTGGATTATAATATTCAAATATTCATTATGTTCAAAGAGTAGGTAATCTCGATTAATTATTTGACACCAGTGTAAATACCTATTAAATCCTTCATACAATATTTTATTGTATCGAAAAATAAAATGTATTAATTTTAATTTATTGATTATTAACTAATAGTGGCAGCCCTAATGTAATTCGTGTAAGCATTTTCGACCCACATAACTTCAAAGAATCACATTGAGTAAATTTACATACTCCACGTGTAAAAATCCTACAACTTGTACAATCCTGTCATTATCATCCGAGCCAATTCCCAACATTTTTTTTAGTTGGGGTCGGCTTTCTAGTCGTAACTATGATGCGGCTGAAATTCGGTATTTTTCCGTGGAGCGACTACCATCTGACCTCCACAACCAAATTGACGATATCGAAGTTCTATAGTTAGACTAGTTGGACTTTTGAGGGCTCCAACTAACCGTAACGACTGCCATAGATGTTAGTATGGCAACCGGGACCGACGGCTTAACGTGCTCTCCGAGGCACCCAGACTCCGAAACAAACATTTGTGATTGATCACACAAAGTATTTGGTCCGACCCGGGATTCGAACCCGAGACCATCTGCGCGTCAGTCGGTTACACTTCCGACCGCGCCACAGAGGCAGTCGCAAACTTGTACAATCCTGTATTAATATAAATTTGTATTATTATTATTATAATTTTAACGAATAACTTAATTTTTGATCCCACTAATTATTATATTTAAACATAAAAGTTTTTTAAAGATATTCTTCATGTAGGTGTGTAGCTAAACGGATCTGGCTAAAATTTGTTCAAGGAAAATGTCAGCCTCCATGGCGTGATGGATTCGATTCCCGCACGGTGCAATAATTTGTTTGCATGAATATGACTATTTGCATTGGTCTGAGTGTTTATATGTATAATAATTATACATACATACATACATACATACATATGGTCACGCCTTTATCCCCGAAGGGGTAGGCAGAGGCATAATATGCCCACATTTCACCTTTTTTTGTATAATTTGTCCCACGTAATAGGTGGTGAGCCGTATTGCCGTGTTTAAATGGACAGGCGCAGGTTGTGACTGCCTGCTGTTGAAATAAAGCCTTCAACTTTGCTTAACGACTGCCATTTTACTGGCAACCGGGACCAACGGCTTATCGTGCCTTCCGAAGCACGGAAACGCTCAAATAAATGTCACAAAGTGATCACATGAATGGTCACCCATCCATGGACCGGCCATAGTGAAAGTTGCTTACTGAGGTGATCGTTTACAGAACACTGAGTCCGCGGGGCCACGAGCGCTTCACGATCGTTCAATATCTTACACGCGACCTACATCAACACCTTTGGACCTCAAGCCATCCGATCCTGCTAGGCAGTGCATCCGCTAAATAACAAGCTAGGGTTTAGTACAGGTTTTCGTTTCAAGGTAGAAAGTTGGGCAACAGTCGATCTCGATAAAGTCAAAGTGCTAATATATAATACGAATATAATACGGTCTTACAATATAGTTTTTATCTAACTACTAGCTGTTGCCCGCGACTTCGTACGCGTGAAAATTGTTACAATGCCAATTTGATTGCTCTCTGCTTAGCCCCTAGGATATGAAGCGTGATAATATGTAACCTATTTTAACACCCTACCCCTAGGTAATATTTGTGCAAAATTTGAATCAAATCTATTGAGTACTTTTCGAGATCCTTCCGGACAAAGCAAAGCAAACAGACAAACAGACAGACAAAAATTTTTCTAACTATATTTTCGGCTTCGGTATCTTATGTTGAACACCCAGCAAGTATTTTTTTTTTTTAATTTTTCCAATGTACAGTTTTGACTTTTCTATCATTTTATTATATGTATAGATTTACTTAAAATAAGTAGATATCTATTATAAAAATATGTTTTTATGTAAAATTGATCGTAGATAAAATATTAAATAGTGAAGTCGTAGGTAAAACTAGTCAAGTAATTTCATTCATGGAATATTATTAGCGATCAGTAGCAGGTGCATTTATGTATGAGAATTGTATACAATAACATTTCTCATACCTAAATATGCACCTGCATCATTATCATATTGCATTCGGCGAAGCTCGACAGCGGCGCGCGACGCGCGTAACGAGACCTCGCTGGGAGTGATGTGCCGACAAAGGCTTAGCGACGCGACGATCGTTTCATACGTGCTATGTAGGTTGCTATACTTAGGTTATGTAATATTTACTATATTGCACCACCACCTGTAATATTGATTGAGTTATAGATCAGTAATATTGAGAGTTTTAACGAGCGGAGTGAGTTAGAACTCTCAATATTACTCTACTCGGGTATCTTCTTTTTTTTTCTAACGAAGATACCCGGTCTTTTGGTAGGCTTACATGGGGACATATAGGTCCAACACGCAGAGGCCCTTATATTATGATATGATTCTCAAGTTCTCGCTGTGTTCTCGCCTTGTTCTCTAAATGCGGATCCATTGGAAGTTTCGGCGAGATTCTCGTGAGAATGTGGAGGATCTATTACACTACTTATACCTAAACAAAGAAGATAAAAACGGATCAGCAAAAACCAAAATAATGATCTAAAAAAATACAATTCACATCACGTCACGTACATCTTATCTTGAATAAGTCTAATAATTTAAAAAAAAAGACTAGTCATTGATCTGTAGTTTCCATTGACGTAAATAGATACCTACCTAGGTATTCTTTCATACTACTAAGTTGGCAGACAAGCTTACGTCCCACCTGATGGTTGGTTACCGTAGCGGTAGCCTATGGACGGTTGCACGTTTGATGTAGCCGTATCAAAGATAATATAATAGTATTACCTACATACAGATCGGCAACTCCCAGTCGCGCCACAGCTGTCAGTAGAGTTGACGTGCGCGTTGACGGACAATTTGCTTACATTTTATTGACCACACACACGCACACATTCAAGCTGGAGTTTCCGCCCTGTGGCCGTATTGTCGTGTTAAAATGTACGGTCGCCGGCTGTGACTTCCCGCTGTTGAAATTTTTCAAGTCGCCCATAAAGGCCTTCATGTTAGTAACAACCGGGACCTATGGCTTAACAAGCCATCTGGAACAAGCACGGAAACGCTAGCAAACAAATGTCACTAAGTGGTTACGTGGGTGTCACCCATCCAGGGACCGGCCATTGTAAAAGTTGCTTACTACAGTGATCGTTTACAGAACACTGAGTTCTTCAAAATTTTGTTTTTATTGACGTAAATAGTACCTACTTTATTCTATCTTTGTTTAACGTGGTGTATTTATAGATAAATAACTAGCTGATGCCCGCGGCTCCGCCCGCGTGGAATGTTATTCCCGGTTCCCGGTCACTTAGGGGTATGAAAAATAGATATTGGCTGATTCTCAGACCTACTCAATATGCTCACAAAATTTCATGAGAATCGGTCAAGCCGTTTCGGAGGAGTATGGCAACGAAAACTGTGACACGAGAATTTTATATATTAGATTTAGTGTAGATACGCAAAGATGCGAGGTAATTACTGAGCAAACGACTAATCTATCTATAAATAGAATATAATAGATGATTGGGGAAAACCGAGGGAAAAAACTGTTTTTATACTAATTCATTATCTATAATAGCACAGCTCTAGGTTATTACAGAATTAACCCAAAGCGTTACACCTCAAAGATAAAAACCGGTCAAGTAGAAGTCGGATTCACGCCCACGGTTCCGTACCAAAAAGACGGGAATAATTATTATAGAATACGTTTGTTGTTTAGGAGAGCTCTTTAATTTAACTGATTTTAGTATTTTTTTATTATAACTTTTAGGGTATGGAACCCAAATGAGTTCTGCTTTGCTAAAAAAATGATTGACGATCAATCGAATGACAACTCTGTCGCATTTCCGAAGTTTCCGAATTTCGGAATCGGAAGGCACTTTAAACCACGGCATCGGATATATGATTTATTAAACAAAAATATGGACTGTTTATCAAAAATACTAACTTGCACTCTAAATTGTATGATATTTATTCCACATTATGAAAGCGCTCTTTGTTAGATCTGAGTATAAAACAACGTTCAGTTGGAGTTACCGAACACACGTCGTACGCCCTCCATACTGTAGAGGCCTAATCTTATGAATAATTTATTGTAACAAACAGTGATTAATTAAATATAGTGATTATCATCGTAACAGTGACTTATTTTATTGGTGATCTCCCTCAGTACATTATATTGGTTGTATATCCTACATAGGTGACAACTCCTAAAGTACAATAGTATAACGGAATAGGTTGGGTTTTTTTTGTTGACTCGAGGAATGCATTAATGCACCGTCATTCCAGCTACGTGGGTAGGTACACTGGCTACGGTGGAACACGGGGAAGGTGCCCACCGCCATATGACCGTCGGTAGGCGGGGTCCCCCGACCTTACGCCCACGGTCAACAACAATTCGGAAGCGTACGCGAGCTCTTCGCCGCGACGGCACCCCGAACTGCACGGCGGAGTGGGACCAATTGTCGAGTTGCTCCCACTCCTCCACGCAGTGCGCCTCCCGCTGTGCCGCGATCGCGTCGCCAGCAAGCCAAGTGATGGCGACTCAGCACGCCTGACTGCCAAACATGGTTTGCACCATGACCAGCAGTGACAGGCCCCTACCGGTGTTGCACGGAGCGGCCGCACGGACGGAACGGCCGCACAGGCGGAACGGCCGCACAGACGGAACCAGCGTACATGCGGAAATAGCCGCACAGGTGAACTGCCGTACAGGCGGAACGGCCGCACAGACGGAACCACCCTACATGGGGAAACAGCCGCACAGGTGAACTGCCGTACAGGCGAAAACAGCCGCACAGATTTTTATTCTACTAAGGTGGCAGACAAGCACACGGCCCACCAGAAGGACTGGTGGTCACCGCAGCCTATGAACGTTTGCAACACCAGAGGCGCCACTCTCGCGCTGCCGACCCTGTGAAAACCTTCTAAAACCCCTTTTGAAGAACCCCATACTGTAGGCGTTTGGGAAAACCGAGGTAGGGACATCATTCCACAACCCGAATCTAACCGTGCTCGAACGCTCTGGACGTAGAGTGTGAGGATGAACTCCCTGTCTGTGGCGAGCGGTGCTATGATAGAACGTAGCCGTGGGCATCATATCAAACAATTCCTCAGAGCACATACCATTGTACAGGTGGTAGATAGAACACGCATAAGGAGGCAAAGTATCTTCTGGGCACCGATTCTCGCTTGAATGCGTGGACGGAAATCGGCGGGTGACGCGTCGCCTGTCTCATATTTAGGAACGGCGAAACATGAGACGGGCGACGCGACGTTTCACTTGTAAATTTGCGTCCACGCATTCACGTCGAGTGGTCGAGAATCAGCGCCCTGTCGCGAAGAGGTTCCACACCACCTGAAAAAAGTTATTAGCTAACACAATAAAATGCCATTTATTATTGGCATTTTATTGTGTTAGCTAATAACTTTTTAGTTGGTGGTAAAATGCCATTTATTATTGGCTTTTATTGTCTTAGCTAATAACTTTTAGTTGGTGGTATCGAGAAAAAATTCAAAATTAAATTCAAGGTCGTTGCTGAAGAAGTTTGCCCGTATGTAGGATTTTGATATTAATAAAAATACCGGGCAAGAACGAGAGGATTACTCCCATTACGTGGTTGTAGTATGCAAAGCCAGGAGGCGCAGCTTGTTTAGTAATACGTATATCTATCGGTAATATTATAAAGAGTAAAGATTTGTTTTTTTGTTTGTTTGTTTGTTTGTAACGAATAGGCTCCGGATCTACTGGACCGATTTGAAAAATTCTTTCACTGTTGGGAAGCTACACTCTTTGCAGTGAACATGGGCTATTTTTTTTTTCCCGTTTCCCACGGGAACGGGAACTACGCAGGTGAAACTGCGTGACGTCAGCTAGTACCTAATTTTATAAAGAGGAAAGATTTATTTGTTTGTTTGTATCGAATAGGCTCCGAAATTACAGAATTGAGTTGCGAAATTCTTACACTGTTGGTTAGCTCCGCTATCCCCTGTGAACATAGGCTATATTTTATTCCCATATTCCCACGGGAACGGGAGCTACGCGGATGAAACCGCGGGACGTCCGCTAGTTAAGTAATATTGTCAGAACCAGGTTTGACGAATGAGCTATTTATAATTTTAGGTATTACAAAACTAGTAACAAACCGGTTTGATAGTTCTAAAATGCGTCTGAGATCTTTTTAACATCTATACGACAACTAATCGTTAGCGACTTTTTCTGAATAGTTGATTTCCTTTTTAGAGTTCCGTAGCCAAAGGTTTAAAACCGGGACCATATTACTGATGAACCGCGATAGGTAATAGCAATGAATACAGACGTATACTAGAAGAACAGTTTTTAAGGATCTTTGTGCCAATTTTGTTGGGGGCATGCCCCCAGCTCATGTAGTTCATATTTGGCAGCGCTGTCGTCGCATTTCACTCTCACAGTTAATAGTCAAAAACTAGTAGGCACATTTTTACATTTTTAATCGACTAAATTCAAGGATTTATTTTATAAAAATATTTCACGTCTTTTAAATTAAAACATAATACATTAATTATATTATGTACAATGATTGATTTTATTCTTTTGCTCTGAAAAATTAAAAATGGCTGCCGCGAGTTTGTGTCACAGAAAGTTTGTCTTCAGAGCAGCATAAGAAACTATTCTTCTATAAACGTCAGCATAAGAAACTATTCTTCTATAAATCGTTCTATAAACATTCATTGGTAATAGCTAGACGCAAGTTGACATTTGCACAAATTATGTATTTCTGTAGCCGCTATACTTAGATCATCTAACCACAGGATGCGCCTTACTTAAGCATTGTTTTCTGCCATTGCACATGACCATTTGGTCTTTTGGCTTTATAAAAAGCACTGTACATCAGTACATCATTTTATATGATTAAACTAGTACATTTCATTGTAGTTGACTGTACAATAAAAATTAACACACAACAGCCATTACGCGTTTGTCGATTACTACATTTTTAAATGCAATGAAATTTTATATGTCTTTGTGTTTCCCCCTTCACTTGTATGAAAACTGGCAGAATATTTTTGTATGCGGTGGTTCGCAAAGGCTAGTCCCGTGATATATGGTCTAAGCCGCTATAGCGACCAGTAAAAAAAACATATTAAAATTGTGGACATTCTCACACAGCGTCATCTATGCCAAATTAAGCTAATATAAGCTTGTTCTATGGGATCTAGACAACTGATAGAGATACTTGTATATTTCGAAATACATACCTACTCATTATACATAGAAAATACCCAAACTTCGAAACAATATTTGCACCGACCCGAGAAGCACGGCAGGCGGTTAAAAGTCTTATACCAATATTGATGAATGAATGCAATATTGATGATAGAGCGCTCGTGGCCCCGCGGACTCAGTGTTCTGTAAACGATCACTGCAGTAAGCAACATTTACTATGGCCGGATATGGATGGGTGACCACCACGTGGACCACTTTGTGACATTTATTTACGAGCGTTTCCGTGCTTCGGAAGGCACGATAAGCCGTTGGTCCCGGTTGTCAGTAAAATGACAGTCGTTAAGCCAAGTTGAAGGCCTTACGGGCGGCTTGAAAAATTTCAACTGTGGGTCGTCACAACCTGCGCCCGGGTCGGCAGCGCGTGTGTAGCGCCTCTGGTATTGCAAACGTCTATAAGGCTACGGTTACCAACCTTCCGGTGGGCCGTAAGCTTGTCTGCCACCTAAGTAGTATAAAAAAAAAAAATTGCGTGTACTTAGTGTACACAAGTAAGAAGTGAAACTTCTTCATAAACTTAATTTTCACCACACCTTAAATTAAGTCAAAAAGTACAAAAGTACAAAAGTCCAAAAGTCCAAAAGTCCAAAAGTCCAAAAGTCCAAAAGTCCAAAAGTCCAAAAGTCCAAAAGTCCAAAAGTCCAAAAGTCCAAAAGTCCAAAAGTCCAAAAGTCCAAAAGTCCAAAAGTCCAAAAGTCCAAAAGTCCAAAAGTCCAAAAGTCCAAAAGTCCAAAAGTCCAAAAGTCCAAAAGTCCAAAAGTCCAAAAGTCCAAAAGTCCAAAAGTCCAAAAGTCCAAAAGTCCAAAAGTCCAAAAGTCCAAAAGTCCAAAAGTCTAAAGTCCAAAGTCCAAAAGTCCAAAAGGCCAAAAGTCCAAAAGTCCCAAAGTCCCAAAGTCCCAAGATCTCAAGGTCCCAAAGTCCCAAAGTCCCAAAGTCCCAAAGTCCCAAAGTCCCAAAGTCCCAAAGTCCCAAAGTCCCAAAGTCCCAAAGTCCCAAAGGCCAAAAGTCCCAAAGTCCCAAAGTTCCAAAGTCCCAAAGACCCAAAGTACCAAGGTCCCATCTAAAAGTCCAAAAGTCCCAAAGGCCAAAAGTCCAAAAGTCCAAAAGTCCAAAAGTCCCAAAGTCCCAAAGTCCCAAAGTCCCAAAGTCCCAAAGTCCCAAAGTCCCAAAGTCCCAAAGTCCCAAAGTCCCAAAGTCCCAAAGTCCCAAAGTCCCAAAGTCCCAAAGTCCCAAAGTCCCAAAGTCCCAAAGTCCCAAAGTCCCAAAGTCCCAAAGTCCCAAAGTCCCAAAGTCCCAAAGTCCCAAAGTCTAAAAGTCTAAAAGTCCAAAACTCAAAAAGTCCCAAAGTACCAAGGTCCCATCCAAAAGTACAAAAGCCCAAAAGTCCAAAAGTCCCAAAGTCCCAAAGTCCCAAAGTTCCAAAGTCCCAAAGACCCAAAGTACCAAGATCCCATCCAAAAGTCCAAAAGTCCCAAAGTCCCAAAGGCCAAAAGTCCAAAAGTCCCAAAGTCCAAAAGTCCAAAAGTCCAAAAGTCCAAATGTCCAAAAGTCCGAAAGTCCAAAAGTCCAAAAGTCCAAAAGTCCAAAAGTCCAAAAGTCCAAAAGTCCAAAAGTCCAAAAGTCCAAAAGTCCAAAAGTCCAAAAGTCCAAAAGTCCAAAAGTCCCAAAGTCTAAAAGTCTAAAAGTCCAAAACTCCAAAAGTCCCAAAGTACCAAGGTCCCATCCAAAAGTACAAAAGCCCAAAAGTCCAAAAGACCCAAAGTCCCAAAGTTCCAAAGTCCCAAAGACCCAAAGTACCAAGATCCCATCCAAAAGTCCAAAAGTTCCAAAGTCCCAAAGGCCAAAAGTTCAAAAGTCCAAAAATCCCAAAGTCCAAAAGTCCAAAAGTCCAAAAGTCCAAATGTCCAAAAGTCCGAAAGTCCAAAAGTCCAAAAGTCCAAAAGTCCAAAAGTCCAAAAGTCCAAAAGTCCAAAAGTCCAAAAGTCCAAAAGTCCAAAAGTCCAAAAGTCCAAAAGTCCAAAAGTCCAAAAGTCCAAAAGTCCCAAAGTCCCAAAGTCCCAAAGTCCCAAAGTCCAAAAGTCCCAAAGTCCCAAAGTCCCAAAGTCCCAAAGTCCCAAAGTCCCAAAGTCCCAAAGTACCAAAGTCCCAAAGTCCCAAAGTCCCAAAGTCCCAAAGTCCCAAAGTCCCAAAGTCCCAAAGTCCCAAAGTCCCAAAGTCCCAAAGTCCCAAAGTCCCAAAGTCCCAAAGTCCCAAAGTCCCAAAGTCCCAAAGTCCCAAAGTCCCAAAGTCCCAAAGTCCCAAAGTCCCAAAGTCCAAAAGTCCCAAAGTCCCAAAGTCCCAAAGTCCCAAAGTCTAAAAGTCTAAAAGTCCAAAAGTCCAAAAGTCCAAAAGTCCAAAAGTCCAAAAGTCCAAAAGTCCAAAAGTTCAAAAGTCCAAAAGTTCAAAAGTCCAAAAGTCCAAAAGTCCAAAAGTTCAAAAGTCCAAAAGTCCCAAAGTCCCAAAGTCCCAAAGTCCCAAAGTCCAAAAGTCCCAAAGTCCCAAAGTCCCAAAGTCCCAAAGTCCCAAAGTCCCAAAGTCCCAAAGTCCCAAAGTACCAAAGTCCCAAAGTCCCAAAGTCCCAAAGTCCCAAAGTCCCAAAGTCCCAAAGTCCCAAAGTCCCAAAGTCCCAAAGTCCCAAAGTCCCAAAGTCCCAAAGTCCCAAAGTCCCAAAGTCCCAAAGTCCCAAAGTCCCAAAGTCCCAAAGTCCCAAAGTCCCAAAGTCCCAAAGTCCCAAAGTCCCAAAGTCCCAAAGTCCCAAAGTCCCAAAGTCCCAAAGTCCCAAAGTCCCAAAGTCCCAAAGTCCCAAAGTCCCAAAGTCCCAAAGTCCCAAAGTCCCAAAGTCCCAAAGTCCCAAAGTCCCAAAGTCCCAAAGTCCCAAAGTCCCAAAGTCCCAAAGTCCCAAAGTCCCAAAGTCCCAAAGTCCCAAAGTCCCAAAGTCCCAAAGTCCCAAAGTCCCAAAGTCCCAAAGTCCCAAAGTCCCAAAGTCCCAAAGTCCCAAAGTCCCAAAGTCCCAAAGTCCCAAAGTCCCAAAGTCCCAAAGTCCCAAAGTCCCAAAGTCCCAAAGTCCCAAAGTCCCAAAGTCCCAAAGTCCCAAAGTCCCAAAGTCCCAAAGTCCCAAAGTCCCAAAGTCCCAAAGTCCCAAAGTCCAAAAGTCCCAAAGTCCCAAAGTCCCAAAGTCCCAAAGTCTAAAAGTCCAAAAGTCCAAAAGTCCAAAAGTCCAAAAGTCCAAAAGTCCAAAAGTCCAAAAGTCCAAAAGTCCAAAAGTCCTAAAGTCCAAAAGCCCCAAGTCCAAAGTCCCAAAGTCCCAAAGACCCAAAGTACCAATGTCCCATCCAAAAGTCCAAAAGTCCAAAAGTCCAAAAGCCCAAAAGTCCAAAAGTCCAAAAGTCCAAAAACCCTTAAATGACATGCTATCCCTGGATAAAGTACTCTTAATTCGAATCCACCGTGGTGGGGAACAGAACAAAGATGGCGCGTAACCAAAAATCGTGACGTGACGTGACGTGACGCAATTTTTTTTCCAACGCTGATAAAGAAGTTTCACTTCAAAAAATTAAAATCATAATTTAAAAAAAATTGTCAAAGGTGTGACCTGGCTCATCACATCCCAAGAAGCGGTATAACTCCTGAACTAACCTTCAAAGACGCGGGATGCGGGGTCCTACTAACATCTTAAGGACCCCAATGGGTCGGATCCTCCTCGTGGTGCATCCTGGGCAACGGAGTAGCGACCACTCCCCTTCCTCTGTGGGGGAGTTGTGCTACTCTGGCTAATTCCGGCCGAGGCGGGAGTAACCCACCTGTGGGTTGCTCGGTGGTGTGTGTTGCTGCCGGCCGTGCCGTTATTCACGGCCGGCAGCAGCAATGATGGGTCGTCGTCGCTTCGCCTCCTTTGCTGGCGAGACGATGGCGGCAAAGTGGGAGAGGCACTGCGTGGGGGGCGGGAGTTTGGGTAGATGCTCCCGCCCTGCCATGCAGTTCGGGCTGCCGGCCGTGAATAACGGCGCGACCGGCGGCAACAGTGCTGGGCCGCTGTCACCTCGCCAGTTGACGAGGTGATGGCGGCAAAGCGGGAGGTGCACTGTGCGGGGGAGCGGGAGTAACCGATAATGCTCCCGCTCTGCCGTGCAGTTCGGGGGCGCCGCGGTGAGGAGTTACTGCGCGCCCCCGATTGTTTCTTGACCGTGGGCGTAAGGTCGGGGGACCCCGCCCACCAACGGTCACATGGCGGTGGGCACCTTTTCCGTGTTCCAGGGGTGCCCATTAGCGCACGCCTGCGCCAGCCGCTCTCTGTCTCCTCTATTACAGAGGGGCGCTCGAGAGCGGTGCAGGCGTGGACTTCAGCTCCTTAGGGAGCTTTGGGGAGCCGCCCATCTGGCTCCCCCGAGGAGAGCCCCGAATAAACGGGGCGCCCCTAGCCGGGTCGACGTGAATAATCTTTTGATATCCCTCGGCCCGGCTAAAGGGTGAGGAGGAACACCGCGGGGTTTAGTGGGTAGGACGGTCCATTCCGGACCGGGCCGGGAGTCCCACACACCATCCCAGCTGCCCCCGCAGCTGGGATGAAGGCGCGTAAACGCGTTCCCCGCGTCAACAAAAAAAAAAAAAAAACCTTCAAAGACGCGGGATAGTACCCGAACCCCTAGAAGAGGCCGCGATGGTAGCTAAAGTCTGTTGGGAACCCTGAGACATCCTTCCGAGGGCATACCCAGGGTTCCCGGTCAGTAGGCAGTAGTGGGACACCGTGTGGAATTTTAGCGTAACTGACGCGTGATTTTATTCAGTATTATCACAGGGCGGAAACTCCATACAAAAATGTTCGTTTTCACCCACACTAATATACACGTAATGTGAATGCTGGAATCAAGCTTGAATGTGTGTGTGAGTATACTAGGGACACTAGCTATGGAAACAAAATGATAAGGAACAGAACGCAATCTCATGTCTGTAGGTACTTTTTTTTTCAAATCTACCCACGGCTAAGCACAAATTAAGCCAAAGCAATAGCACAAAGTACGTAGGTAGTATACGTAATGCAACGCTGTAACACTCTCTCAAGTACTGACACGGCAATAGATGGACACATCAACTTTGGTGGGGGGATGGGGAAGCTTACTCGGTGGGAGGTAGGGAGTTGCCGATCTGTATGTAAAACTATTATATTATCTTTGGTATTGTGGACACGGAACCCAGCTTGCGCAAGTCCGACTCGCGCTTAGCCGGATTTTCGTCTTGCTGCAATACCATTTAGTGTGCATTCTTATTGACACGTTGGCAATGACGAGACGACTTTACCGGACAGGTTTTTTTTTTTTTACGATTACCTACCTACCTACTAAAGTAGTAGGTACCTACTCAACTAGGAAAATAACAAGCCAGTTAATGGTCATTATGAGAAAAATGTGCCGTAGTTACCAAAGATAATATAATAGTATTACATACAGATCGGCAACTCCCTGCCTCCCACTAAGTAAGCCCTCCCATCCCCCCACCAAAGTTGATGTGTCTATTGCCGTGTCAGTACTTGAGAGAGTGTCACTGCGTTGTATTACATATTACTAGGGTAGATTTGAAAAAAAATTACCTACATTCATGAGATTGCGTTCTGTTCCTTATTATTTTTAACCCCCGACGGAAACCCGGACAGGGTGTTATAAGTTTGTCGTGTGTGTGGGTGTGTGTGTGTGTGTGTGTGTGTGTGTGTGTGTGTGTGTGTGTGTGTGTGTGTGTGTGTGTGTGTGTGTGTGTGTGTGTGTGTGTGGGTGTGTGTGTGTGTGTGTGTGTGTGTGTGTGTGTGTGTGTGTGTGTAAGTCTGTCTGTGGCATCGTAGCTCCCAAACGGATGAACCGATTTTGATTCCGTTTCTTTTGTTTGAAAGATGGGTTAGGGGAGAGTGTTCTTAGCTATGTTTTATAAAAATCGGTTAAGCCATTTCAAAGATATGAGGGGTGAAAGTGGTGATGAAAAATTTAATGTGTTCAAATATACCTGTGTTGGGTATCAAATGACAGGTCATAACTTATACATCACGATACCGTAAATTTTATGAAAATCGGTTTAGCCATTCGAATGATATGAGAAGTGGAATGTATTTCTAATTCTGTAACCACGCAATTCGCATTAGCTCTGAATAATTGTTGATAGACTATACGTATATTGATATTAAAAAACCCCTGTAAAATCCCTATAAAAAGCATGAAATAAAAAAATAAATTTAAAATTTAAAAACCCCCGACTCACAAAAAAGAACAATAAAAACCTTTAAAAAGTAAAAAAATAACTATTATAATATGACCTATCTACCCTAAGTATTGAACCTTTATTATTATTATAGGTAGCTATTTTATTTACGTATTCATATTTTTAACTAGCAGTTTGTCTCGTCGGGGACCGCTCACCTAATCATAACCTGATTGTACGTCTGTCTCTGTTTAGGTATAGAGCGGTCCCCCCGACGAGACCAACTGTTAGTTAAAAATATGAATACGTAAATAAAATAGCTACCTATAATAATAATAAAGGTTCAATACTTAGGGTAGATAGGTCATAATATAATAGTTATTTTTTTACTTTTTAAAGGTTTTTATTGTTCTTTTTTGTGAGTCGGGGGTTTTTAAATTTTAAATTTAATTTTTTATGTTTCCATAGCTAGTGTCCCTAGTATACTCAAACACACATTCAAGCTTGATTCATGCATTCACATTACGTATACGTATACGTATACGTATATTAGTGTGGGTGAAAACGAACATTTTTGTATGGAGTTTCCGCCCTGTGCCATTAGTCAGTACCATTGATGGTACAAATCTTGAACGTGACAAAGTTAATCGTTGTTCTTTTTAGGGTACCGTAGGTACTCAAAGGGTAAAAACGTGACCGTATTATGAGATTCTGCTATTTGTCTGTTACTATGATTACTATTGATTACTAGCTGTTCCCTGCGGCTTCGTCCGCGTAGAAGTCGTTATCATGTAAAATCATTACCCTCCTTTTGCGGGAAGTTTCATCAAAATCGGTTCTGCGGTTTAGGCGTGAAAAAATTACAGCAACTCCCTGCCCCCCACTGAGCAAGCTTCCCCACTCCCGCCACAGCTGTCGTATAGTTGAAGGGTATTTTGACGAAACGTTTGCTTAGTTTTAGCGGTCACACACACATTCAAGCTCTGTACAAACATATCGTGTTTTAGTGTAGGTGACAGAATTGAAAACGAATCCTTTGTTGTATAGTCCGTTCATAGTTAATTTACCTCTAGCGCTGATGTTGGCTTGCCTGATTTTCGTGTTACCATACTAAGATTTTGTTTATCCCATGTACTCTTACCTAAAGTTGAAACTTATTTTCTATTTTGTTGCCGTTTTTCGGGCGCAGAAATTATTTGAGATGTAGAAGGAGTAACTTCGCCCTCCTTGGTAATGGTAATGAGTGTCTTTTTTAAATATCCATATCAATAAAAATAAAACTTAAGTACAATCTTATAGTATCAGAATCACGTGTTTAGTAAAGTTATGTTAATTGACAATTAGATATTTACATAAAAAAATAATTGTTAGTGCTAACATTACATCATAAAATCTCCCGTTTTACGCGGCAAAATGTCTTAAGCTGGCACTCATAGGGGGACTTTACTGCAATACCAACATACAGAAAACGATCTGTCAGAGGTAAATAAACTGTGAAAGGACTATACGGAGTTTCCGCCCTGAGGCGGTAGTCATCCATCTAAGGACCGGCCATAGTGAAAACAGCTTGAAGCAGTCATCCTTTACAAATCATTGGGTCTATTATTTTCATTTATGATAATTGTTTTGATTAATCAAAGGATAATTGTTGTTTCCAGTGTTTCGACAGGCTGAGGAATGAGAGACCAAAGCTTTTCGAGTCCAAAGTCTTCGTCGTGGCTGGGGATGTCGTGGAACCTGGCCTTGGTAAGTAAATTACCTACCTTATGGTGTCGAGACCCTATGTCCATGGGGTCCCAGTCCCAATGCAAATAGATGTTTTAAGAAGTTGATAAAGCGCCTGGTAGAGTCCACTGGTGACCCAATGGCTAGTAGTTTGGTCTCTCAGCGAATAGGTACTGCTATTCTAAGGGGGAATGCTGCTAGTCTTTTGGGCACAATGCCACGGGGCCGATTCTTTCCCACCGTCCACCTTCCCAGACCACCTGGGTGTACGGTTGTAATTTTTTTTAACTACGGTTCACCTATCCGGTATATCATTAATAGTAATAATGTTAATAAGTATATAAGTATGTAATAATTATTTTTCACCGTAATTTTCGACAGTAAATGTTTTTTCCTACCTTATATAAATAAATAAATTAATTTTTGTGAACATTCACACACAACATCATCTAGCCCAAATAAAGCTATTATAAGCTTGTGCGATGGGATCTAGACGACTGATATACATTCTTATATATTTCTAAATACGTACATATTATACATAGAAAACACCCAAACTCCGAAACAAACATTTGTGGATCACACAAATATTTTAACTTTTTTTTTTTGGAATTGGAATCCGTGCTGAGATATGGACTGCTTATATGGGGAAATGGGACTGACATAGATAAGGCATTTATTGCACAAAAGCGGTGCATAAGAGCTCTGTGTAACATTGCTCCAGATGTGTCCTGTCATAGAGCAACGCGAACTGTCTAAGGGGAGACGGCATAGAACGATTGCTCGGTACAAATTTGTCTGTCATATTTTGCGGGGGACGGGGGGAAATCTTCCTCACCCACACTTTCATAGACTCGCACTACAATAGCAATCGACTGTCAATACGAAGCCTATATATACACTAATAACAGTACACTCATAAATTTTACACACACATGATACATTTTGTGTCATAATCACCCCAAGTCGCTCAACCAATCCATGTATTGATGTGACGTCCGGTAAAGTTGCTAAACAAATCTGAATATTATCTATACGTTTTAATAGGTGTAAATAATAATAACTTGTTATAAAATTACTTACTTACGCAAGATAATGCCATTTTTCTTCAGATTTCTTTAATCACATTTCTTTTTGTATTAATATCTAATTATTTCAGCATTTTTATGAAATGACAATTCAACCGCTCACGCTGTCATCTAGACTTAGTCTAGTTAAAGAAACTTCAAAAAACAGTTTTTATGTAACTGGTCACTTTTAGTCGTCAAAATGTCAAATTATTGCCAGAGGGGGTTTGCCAGCTTTGGCCTCTCCCTCTGTAAAGGCGCGCGATGCTCTGTGTGTCCTGTAGACCATATTTCAAAAAGTTAAAACTTCTAACGTTACCTTGCCTATATATATTGGAAGTCAATAAATTTGTTAAACAACATCCTGAATTATTTAAACGGGCAAAAGATGTCTCAAAACGCAGTAACATTAGAAATCCTGATAGGTTGGTATTGGATTTTATACCAAGAACGGCACGAATGCAAAAAAACAGTTACTCAATGTGTGTAAAAATTTGTAATAAAACTCCCGAACATTTAAAAACACTGCCACTAAACAAATTTATTTCGGCCTTGGCGGATTGGTTAGTGGAAAGGGTATATTACTCTATTAATGACTTCCTGAATGAGTGAATGATTTATTGATAAAATTATAAAGTGTGAAAAAAATGTGATATTACGTACTAAGTTCGATGAAAATTGTTCTTATGATTTATAATTTGCATGCTATTGAATTATGGCTAAGTGGGCATGATCTGTAAACATAATTAAGTACCTATAACTTAAGTGACATCATTTATGTATTACCCCATTTAAAGCAAATAAAGATTTATTTATTTATTTATTTATAACCGACTATGTGCTGTTAGTCAGTTCAAGTTTGGCATCACATCCGTGGGGCTTTCTACATAAAATACGTAGGGTAGGTACAGTTTGTCTATAAAGTCGTGAAATGAATGTTTGAGGAACTAAAAATAGTTATGTGTGTGGCAACACTGGCAACAAGAAACATAAGTACGTCAGTTGTCAATGCTATCGTCGAATTTCGTTTACTCTCACACGTAACTTTAATGTTTGGATTAAACTGCAACAAATTGAGACCAAACTACGCATAAAGGTTTGAGAAATGAGTAAAGAAAATCGGAGTGGTGCGCAGGAAGTGATTTTTAAAGTTTTCCAGTGATGTTTCGCGGAGTACCAATCTGGACAATTGTTGTGGGATTTTGAGGATGTTTATGAGCGAACAGCATCTTTGGTGGGTATGTAATCGTGTTATTGTTTGTTTTGAATCTGTGAAAAAAAAAGGCATTGTTTGCATATTTTTAGGTTAGAATCTTAAACTTACAATCTACCTATAATGTAAGTCAGTGGTTAGAACAACATGGTTATTTTATAGTACGACCTACATTTTTGATACTCAGTTCAATCTGGTTTTCTACCAATTTTTATTTTGAATTAATTGCTTCATGTAAATAGTTTGGTTCCAATATGTAATTAATTTTCTTTTTTTACTCTTTTCAGGAAAATCAGAGAGTACAGTTAGGCGAATAGTTAACGAAGGTTTTAATAATGAAGGAAGTTTGAAACTCCTGGTAAACACAGAAAAGGTCGGCAAAGAAAGAAATAGACGATTTTAATATTTGAGCACTGCGCCAAAAAATCCTTGTCAGATGGGGGAAAGTTACAGATAAAACATGTAATTACATGATTGTGGCAAAGCAATTGGGACTGCTAGGCACCTGCTGGTGGGTTGTAAGACGCTATTAGACCGGGGCTTCTGGATCTGGTTCAATAACTTTATTCTGGATCTGATTCAATAAAACAGAAACAAAATTAAAAATGTATAATGTGTTTTATTTATTAACTCACTAGCTGATGCCCGCAGCTTCGCCCGTGTCGAATTTGTTCTCGTTCCCGCTTCCCGTAGGAACTTATTCCCGGGATGAAAAGTAGCCTATGTGTTATTCCAGACTATAATGTATCCCTGTACCAAATTTCAGCCAGATCAGTTCAACTGTTCGAGCGTGAAAGAGTCTCACATCCACACTCATAAGCTTTCGCATTTATAATATTTGTATTGTTCCCGTTCCCGCTTCCCGTAAGAACTTATTCCCGGAATAATAAGTAGCCATGGTTATTCCAGATTATAATGTATCCCTGTACCAAATTTCAGCCAGATCCCTTTAACCGTTCGAGCGTGTAAGAGTAATAAACATCCACACTCACAAACTGTCGCATTTATAATACTAGTAAGATTTTACTCGGAACGAACTCCTCGTATCAAAATCATTTTGGTCGTACTATATAGGGTTGCATACATGCATTCAGCAGCGCCCTCATTTAATTTCACGACTTTATAGACAAACTGTAGATGTATATTTTATGCCCACATTTCACCTTTCTCATTTTGTCCCACGTAATAGGTGGTGAGCCGTACTGCCGTGTTGATTTGGTCAGGCGCAGGTTGTGACTGCCCGCTGATGAAATTATTCAAGCCAGCCGTAAAGGTCTTCAACTTGGCTTAATTACTGCCATTTTACTGGCAACCAGAACTAACGGCTTAACGTGCCTTCCGAAGCACGGAGCAAATAAATGTCACAAAGTGGTCAAGTGGTGGTCACTCATCCATAACCGGCCACAGTAAATGTTGCTTACTGCAGTGATCGTTTACAGAACAATGTGTCCGCGGGGACACGAGTGCTTCCAAATAATAACTATAATTTTTATTGGTATTTCTAGGACTATCTGACGAAGACCGGGCCCTTCTCATCCACAATGTACATATTGTCTTTCACGTAGCAGCTAGTGTAAGGTAATTAAATATTTTTTTACATGTAAAACTACCAAAAAAATTTCAGATTAGACAGAGCCCTCATATACATATATCTGTTCCCGTTCCAGCATTCCATGGAAAGTATTTCCAGAGAAAAGGTTCCTATGTGTTATTTCAAACTATACCTAATCCATCTCTGTACTAATTTCAGCCAGATTCGTTCAGCCGTTCAGCAGTTCAGCAGAGTAACATCAGCCATACTTACAAATTATCGCTTTAAATCTTCTCTTCATAGGGCATAGCCTTGGGATGCCTTAAGCAACATATCAATTTAAAAACAAATTAAGCTTGTTTAGCAGTTATCTTGACACCATATCACAAGCTTAACTTGAATTAGGATGTTGTCGTGATGATGCTCGCGTCTTCGCCCGCGTGTTATTCAGTACCTGTTCCCGCTTCCGATGGGAACACATTACGGATGAAAAGTAACCTATGTGTTACTCCAGACTATAAGCTATCTCGGTACCAAATTTCAGCCCGATAAGCTCAGCCGCTAGAGCGTGATTAAGTAACAAATATGGACTATTCCCTGTTTCCCCCGAATGCTTTCCCCCGAACGGGGGAAACTGGGAATTTTTGTCGCATCTTCCCCCGAATTCAAAATCAGGGGAAAACTGGGAACAAAATGGTCCCGTCTCATATTACCCCGAAATATTATTTAATTTATAAATCCATTTTGGGAACTAACAAAACAAAAAAAAATAACCACGAAGGCTAAGGCGGGGCTAAGGGGGGCTAGCCTTCTAACCTAACCTATCCGAGTTGGGGTACTCTGAGTCGGGGTGTTAACCATTCACTTATTATGGTTAACACCTCGACTCGACTTTTTTTGTTTTGTCGTTTGCCTTCCACTCACTTGGAAATAATATTTAAATAATATTTCGGGGAATAGAGACGGGACCATTTTGTTCCCAGTTTCCCCCGATTATGAATTCGGGGGAAGTTGCGACGAAAATTCCCAGTTTCCCCCGTTCGGGGGAACTGGGAATAGTCCACAAATATCCATGCATCCATACATCTTCACAAACTTTCACATTTTATAACATTAGTAGGATAGTAGGATTGATATTCAAACACTAGAAGGGCCCATGACTCCACCTACGTTGAATTTTGTTTCTTTTCCCGTTTCCCGTGGGATCTGAAAAAAATAACAAATAGTCATTTTGATATTTACAAATTTTTCGCCTTTATATTATTCAGTTTCAATCACTATCCATACTAAAATAACTTTCTTTCAGATTCGACGACCCTCTGAAGTATGCTGTGAAGATGAACCTTCGAGGTACCATGGAAATGGTGGAACTTGCCAAGGATATCAAACATCTCCTGGTAAGATACATACTGTTATTTAAGCTATAAGCAACATGACATTGTAAAGAAAACTAGCTAAATGTAAGCCGGACTCGTACACAGAGATCCGTATCAAAAAACTGCAAAACATCATGTTTGTTGTATGGGAGCCCCCCTTAAGAGGGCTAACATATTTCGCCCCACGTTTTGCTCAGAAACCATACTTTTCATTGCGTTTAAAGTCATTAAATATTTATCGTACAAACATGGTATTCACTAACATACTTAGTAAATTTAGCGCTCTAAACGTTTTATAAAACATATTTTACCTAACAACAGATTACATATGGTTAATATCAACGAAAGTGAACAAGGTTTTTCAATTCATACGATTACCTTCACTTTCCGAGGCGACCTCGGGACCACGATAGGTGTAACCCTGTCGAAACGTCGAGGAAAGTGAAGGTACCGAAACCTTTAATTAATAATAAAATAGTGCCACGCGAGATCCCGTTTTGTATAAAAATAATCAATAATTATTAACTAATATTACTAACATAAAAATTAAATTAAAAGATTGAACGCTTAGACTAAGAATATGACACCGGTAATACATCAAGGAAAACAAAAGTATCAAACTTGTTGGTAGCAACAATTGGCACTATACGGCTATATGCGCCGCGCCGCGCTGATTTCTTACGATCGTAAAGAAATTTGAAAACCGAATTAACGCTCTTAATCCCCCACTTTCTTCTAATACTTTTCTTTTGTTACAGCGGCAACTTAAATACATCATCTGTGAAAATTTCAGCTCTCTAGCTATAACGGTTCCTGAGGTACAGCCTCGTAATGGACAGATAGACAGACGACGAAGTCTCATGAATTGGGTCCCGTTTATGCCCTTTGGGTACGAAACCCTAAAACCATTAGATTGTAACTTACCTAGCGATTGTAAACTGTCAAAACATTGTGAACCTGAAATCGTTACCTAAAATACGGTTAGGTTGGCTTAGAACAGGGACTACACTGAAAAAACCTTACAATCAGACGATATTTACAATACACAGGTACATCTTATGGAGCAAGATAGGAGCAAGGGGAATTCCAGCTAAATCCCTGTAAAATTTATTTAAGAACCTTGGATTGCCAAGAGCTTCAGTAAGCTCTTTACTAAAACGAGTATCCAAAGCGGCATTGATAGGATCTTACCAAATCTGGTTGGGCAGGGGGGGAACATTGTTGACGGTGGAAGGTGATCGTTTATGCGCATAGTAAGGTGGCCACCCTAAACCTACTCAAATGGGTCGCAAGTCCCAGACGCCGTCGGGGTGTTCCCCCCTGTGCCACGCTATGAACCCGGCGCCCACACGGAGAATCCATGGAATGCTAAGAATACGGTCTCTACAATCAATCAAATCAGCCTATTAACAGTCCGCTAGTCGACGTAGACCTCACCCAAATCAAGCCACCCGCTGAACCGACGACCTGGAAAAGGTTGAGGGACTGGATGCTGAAGGCGTCGGACTCACGGACAGTATCTTAAGGCATGGTGCATGGACAGCATCTTTTTGTAGTTCCAAATAAACAACTTTCCACTAAATAGAACATAATGAACTATTTTTGACGTGAATACGTCTTTAAAATTACTTCCATAGGGATGCAATCCAAAAAAGGGAATGATAACAAAAGGTTATATATTAAAATACCAGAAATCAAAATGCCTTTACTTAAAATGCATTAGACCAAAATACCCGAATTCGAAATACCTTAACATTCAAAATACCTTATTTCAGTTCACCTTACCTTAAAATGTCTAAACTTAAAATACAAATAATTATTATATCAGAATTCAAAATACAAATTTTCAAATATCCTTAATTTAAAATACCGAAAATAGAATACAATGTGAATATAAAAAAAACCATAACCTACCCAGTTTATCGCTATAACCTACTGGGAATAAAGATTTATTGCCACACGTTTTCTTATTTATTTTACACCCCACCTAAGATTCAGAGTTACAAAAGTACTACAGTGGGCTAACGAAAAAAAAAAAGAGTCGGGATACAGTCGGAGTGTTAACCATCCACAGATATATAGCATCCATTTAGGATTTAAATCATGTTAAAAAAAAAGGTATTTTGTGTTTGAACATTTTAGGATAAGGTATTTGATAAATTTATTTTTTGGGTTTCGGTTATTCGACCGTAAGGCATTTTAAATTATTTATATTATAAATATTTGCCTTTTGAATATTGATATTTCGATTTCGGGTTTTTTGGGCTCAGGCATTTTAAGTAAAGGCATTATGATTTCTGGTATTATGACGGTATACCTAACAAAATCGGGGGATACAGTTTAGTGTTGTAGCTACATATCTATCATTTCCATCCAAATTTCAGTTACACCACTGGATAGCTAAAGAATCAAAGAATTTATTACGCTAAGTAAGGACTGTAACACATTGCGCGCGGGGGAGGGGGCAGCCCCGCCATTTTGAAGGTCATTTTGCTGGGTCTTGAGATTTCCATATAGTATAACTTTCGACTCGGTGAAGCTACGACGTTTATTCAAGTTTCAATCGTCAGCTCTCGTCAAAATCTATCGATTATATATAAAACATTAGTGTAAAATTGTAACTGTGAATATAATAAGGTGTTTAAATAAAAAATAATATCAGAAAATATATAATGTCGGCCTATACGCATCGAAAAGCCAAATCGAAATACAGAGATCGTATGCGGTTGGAAAGGGCATCTCAACAGCAATCGAATGGTACCAATAAAACACCATATGTTCGAGTCAAGCAGTGCCGGCAACGCAAAGTAATGAATGCGGCCGAGCGGATCAACAACGGTGCCAGTACATCTGCAGCTGGTACGGCTGGAATGGTTCGTTACGAGACGTATTCACGTTAAAACCAACGGCCGTGTGCCCCGACACAGCCCCACCCGTTTTTTTTTCTCTTTCTAATCTCTGAAACGACTTAACCCATTTTAATGATACTTCTACCTGTCAGAAAGCTGATAAGCCGTAAGCGTGAAATTGTAATAAAACATTCAGACAAAAGTCAAAGTTCATGAGTGCAGATGTCTCAATGAAGTGAGAAACTGAGTTACTTTTCAAACGAGACAACATCGTCAGAAAATTGGTTCGATTTGAAGTAATCACATCGTTTTCGTGCTTCGGAAGGCACGCTAAACCGTTGATCCTGGTTGGGTGCTTTGCGAAAGACGGGTCGGGCTGTTCTTTTTTACCGCGATATAATAAAGACCGCGTCTGCCCGTTGATGCCCGCGACTGCCCTCGCCGCGAAAATGTGTGTCCCACGGGCACGAGGGGCGCGGTCTTTTTGCCCTTCATGTGCGTTGGTAGTAAAGGATTCCTTTAGCGCTATCATTCGCGGTAAAATTGACCGGCCCGGCCCGCCTGTCGTTCACAAAGCGCCTTTGTCAGTAGCATGACAGCCAAGACGTCCGTGAAGTTAGCATCTCAAATGTTGGCATCTCACAAATAAAGTCAATATATAGTGGCATCCAGCATAGTTCTACAGTTCTAGACCGGTTTCAAAAATAGTTCAGTCGATTAAATCATTAAAATCGAGATTTTAAAAAATGAGATGCTAACTTCACAAACTCATCATAGCATCTCATAGTATTAAGCGAGACTGAGTAAAAAAAAGTTTATATTTGGTGAGTTCTATACACGTCCGTGAAGTTAGCATCTCAAATGTTGGCATCTCACAAATAAAGTCAATATATAGTGGCATCCAGCATAGTTCTACAGTTCTAGACCGGTTTCAAAAATAGTTCAGTCGATTAAATCATTAAAATCGAGATTTTAAAAAATGAGATGCTAACTTCACAAACTCATCATAGCATCTCATAGTATTAAGCGAGACTGAGTAAAAAAAAGTTTATATTTGGTGAGTTCTATATCATAGGCATGTACCATCAATAGTTCTGGCGTCTACCACCTTACAAAAAAATTTTATTGACATTTTTCTTTCAATCTTTACATAAAAAGACAAATTTCACCATACTATAGTGAGATGCTACCCTTTTTTTTAAAGTTCTGACTCAGAATAAAAATTAAGATCATACAAAATACTTTTACCTACCCATTGCAAAAGAGTTCCGGTGTCTACCACCTTTAGTTATTTTTTCAGGATTTTTTTCATAAACATTTGCTTAAAAAGTGACATGCTCCCATACTATGGTGAGATGCTAGCCTTTTTTTGAGAGTTCTGATTCAGAAGAAGTGTATAAATAGTAGAAAGCACTTTTAACTACACATTGCAAAAGAGTTCCGGTGTCTACCATTTTCAGTTTTTTTTTCAGGATTTTTTTCGTAAACATTTGCTTAAAAAGTGACATATATGCTCCCATACTATGGTGAGATGCTAGCCTTATTTTGAGAGTTCTGACTCCGAAAAAGTGTTTAAATGGTAACAAACACTTTTATCTACTCATTGCAAAGGAGTTCTGGTGTCTACAACCTTCAGTTTTTTTTTCAGGATTTTTTTCGTAAACATTTGCTTAAAAAGTGACATGCTCCCATACTATGGTGAGATGCTAGCCTTTTGTTGGTAGTTCTGTCTCAGAAGAAGTGTTTAAATGGTAGAAAACACTTTTACATTCCCAATGCAAAAGAGTTCCGGTGCCTACCACCTTCAGTTTTTTTTTCAGGATTTTTTTCGTAAACATTTGCTTAAAAAGTGACATGCTCCCATACTATGGTGAGATGCTGGCCTTTTTTGAGAGTTCTGACTCAGAAGAAGTGTTTGAATGGTAGAAAACACGTTTGCCTACACATTGCAAAAGAGTTCTGGTGTCTACCATCTTCAGTTTTTTTTTCAGGATTTTTTTCGTAAACATTTGCTTAAAAAGTGACATGCTCCCATACTATGGTAAAAAGCTGGCCTTTTTTTGAGAGTTCTGACTCAGAAGAAATGATTAAATGGTAGAAAACACGTTTGCCAACACATTGCAAAAGAGTTCCGGTGTCTACCATTTTGAGTTTTTTTTTCAGGATTTTTTTCGTAAACATTTGCTTACAAAAGTGACATGCTCCCATACTATGGTGAGATGCTAGCCTTTTTTTGAGAGTTCAGACTCAGTTGCAGTGTATTAATGGTAAAAACACGTTTACCTACACATTGCAAAAGAGTTCCGGTTTCTACCACCTTCAGTTTTTTTTTCAGGATTTTTTTCGTAAACATTTGCTTATAAAGTGACATGCTCCCATACTATGGTATGATGCTAGCCTTAGTTTGAGAGTTCTGACTCCGATAAAGTGTTTAGATAGTAGAAAACACGTTTGCCTACACACTGCAAAAGAGTTCCGGTGTCTACCATTTTGAGTTTTTTTTTTCAGGATTTTTTTCGTAAACATTTGCTTAAAAAGTGACATGCTCCCATACTATGGTGAGATGCTGGCCTTTTTTTGAGAGTTCTAACTCAGAAGAAGTGTTGAAATGGTAGAAAACACGTTTGCCTACACATTGCAAAAGAGTTCCGGTGTCTACCATTTTGAGTTTTTTTTCCAGGATTTTTTTCGTAAACATTTGCTTAAAAAGTGACATGCTCCCATACTATGGTGAGATGCTAGCCTTTTTTTGAGAGTTCTGACTCAGTTGCAGTGTTTTAATGGTGAAAAACACTTTTACCTACACATTACAAAAGAGTTCCGGTTTCTACCACCTTCAGTTTTTTTTTCAGGATTTTTTTCGTAAACATTTGCTTTTAAAGTGACATGCTCCCATACTATGGCAAGATGCTTGCCTTATTTTGAGAGTTCTGACTCCGAAAAAGTGTTTAAATAGTAGAAAACACGTTTGCCTACACACTGCAAAAGAGTTCCGGTGTCTACCATTTTGAGTTTTTTTTTCAGGATTTTTTTCGTAAACATTTGCTAAAAAAGTGACATGCTCCCATACTATGGTGAGATGTTGGCCTTTTTTTGAGAGTTCTGACTCAGAAGAAGTGTTGAAATGGTAGAAAACACGTTTGCCTACACATTGCAAAAGAGTTCCGGTGTCTTCCATTTTCAGTTTTTTTTTTTAGGATTTTTTTCGTAAACATTTGCTTAAAAAGTGACATGCTCCCATACTATGGTGAGATGCTAGTCTTTTTTTGAGAGTTCTGATTCAGAAAAAGTGTATAAATGGTAGAAAACACTTTTAACTACACAGTGCAAAAGAGTTCCGGTGTCTACCATTTTCAGTTTTTTTTTCAGGATTTTTTTCGTAAACATTTGCTTAAAAAGTGACATATGCTCACATACTATGGTGAGATGCTAGCCTTTTTTTGAGAGTTCTGACTCAGAAAAAGTAATACAATGGTAGAAAACACGTTTGCCTACACATTGCAAAAGAGTTCCGGTGTCTACCATTTTGAGTTTTTTTAAGGATTTTTTTCGTAAACATTTGCTTAAAAAGTGACATGCTCCCATACTATGGTGAGATGCTGGCCTTTTTTTGAGAGTTCTGACTCAGAAGAAGTGTTGAAATGGTAGAAAACACGTTTGCCTACACATTGCAAAAGAGTTCCGGTGTCTACCATTTTCATTTTTTTTTTCAGGATTTTTTTCGTAAACATTTGCTTAAAAAGTGACATGCTCCCATACTATGGTGAGATGCTAGCCTTTTTTTGAGAGTTCTGATTCAGAAAAAGTGTACAAATGGTTGAAAGCACTTTGAACTACACACTGCAGAAGAGTTCCGGTGTCTACCATTTTGAGTTTTTTTTTCAGGATTTTTTTCGTAAACATTTGCTTAAAAAGTGACATGCTCCCATACTATGGTGAGATGCTAGCCTTATTTTGAGAGTTCTGACCCCGAAAAAGTGTTTAAATAGTTAAAAACACGTTTGCCTACACACTGCAAAAGAGTTCCGGTGTCTACCATTTTGAGTTTTTTTTTCAGGATTTTTTACGTAAACATTTGCTTAAAAAGTGACATGCTCCCATACTATGGTGAGATGCTGGCCTTTTTTTGAGAGTTCTGACTCAGAAGAAGTGTTGAAATGGTAGAAAACACGTTTGCCTACACATTGCAAAAGAGTTCCGGTGTCTACCATTTTGAGTTTTTTTTTCAGGATTATTTTCGTAAACATTTGCTTAAAAAGTGACATGCTCCCATACTATGGTGAGATGCTGGCCTTATTTTGAGAGTTCTAACTCAGAAAAAGTGTTGAAATGGTAGAAAACACGTTTGCCTACACATTGCAAAAGAGTTCCGGTGTCTACCATTTTGAGTTTTTTTTTCAGGATTTTTTTCGTAAACATTTGCTTAAAAAGTGACATGCTCCCATACTATGGTGAGATGCTGGCCTTTTTTTGAGAGTTCTGACTCAGAAGAAGTGTTAAAATGGTAGAAAACACGTTTGCCTACACATTGCAAAAGAGTTCCGGTGTCTACCATTTTCATTTTTTTTTTCAGGATTTTTTTCGTAAACATTTGCTTAAAAAGTGACATGCTCCCATACTATGGTGAGATGCTAGCCTTTTTTTGAGAGTTCTGATTTAGAAAAAGTGTATAAATGGTTGAAAGCACTTTGAACTACACACTGCAAAAGAGTTCCGGTGTCTACCATTTTGAGTTTTTTTTTCAGGATTTTTTTCGTAAACATTTGCTTAAAAAGTGACATGCTCCCATACTATGGTGAGATGCTGGCCTTTTTTTGAGAGTTCTGACTCAGAAGAAGTGTTAAAATGGCAGAAAACACGTTTGCCTACACATTGCAAAAGAGTTCCGGGGTCTACCGTTTTCAGTTTTATTCTCAGGATTTTTTTCGTAAACATTTGCTTAAAAAGTGACATGCTCCCATACTATGGTGAGATGCTAGTCTTTTTTTGAGAGTTCTGATTCAGAAAAAGTGTATAAATGGTAGAAAACACTTTTACCTACACAGTGCAAAAGAGTTCCGGTGTCTACCATTTTCAGTTTTTTTTTCAGGATTTTTTTCGTAAACATTTGCTTAAAAAGTGACATATGCTCACATACTATGGTGAGATGCTAGCCTTTTTTTGAGAGTTCTGACTCAGAAGAAGTGTTGAAATGATAGAAAACACCTTTGCCTACACATTGCAAAAGAGTTCCGGTGTCTACCATTTTCATTTTTTTTTCAGGATTTTTTTTGTAAACATTTGCTTAAAAAGTGACATGCTCCCATACTATGGTGAGATGCTAGCCTTTTTTTGAGAGTTCTGATTCAGAAAAAGTGTACAAATGGTTGAAAGCACTTTGAACTACACACTGCAAAAGAGTTCCGGTGTCTACCATTTTGAGTTTTTTTTTCAGGATTTTTTTCGTAAACATTTGCTTAAAAAGTGACATGCTCCCATACTATGGTGAGATGCTGGCCTTTTTTTGAGAGTTCTGACTCAGAAGAAGTGTTGAAATGGTAGAAAACACGTTTGCCTACACATTGCAAAAGAGTTCCGGTGTCTTCCATTTTCAGTTTTTTTTTCAGGATTTTTTTCGTAAACATTTGCTTAAAAAGTGACATGCTCCCATACTATGGTAAGATGCTAGTCTTTTTTTGAGAGTTCTGATTCAGAAAAAGTGTATAAATGGTAGAAAACACTTTTAGCTACACAGTGCAAAAGAGTTCCGGTGTCTACCGTTTTCAGTTTTTTTTTCAGGATTTTTTTCGTAAACATTTGCTTAAAAAGTGACATATGCTCACATACTATAGTGAGATGCTAGCCTTTTTTTGAGAGTTCTGACTCAGAAAAAGTAATACAATGGTAGAAAACACGTTTGCCTACACATTGCAAAAGAGTTCCGGTGTCTACCATTTTGAGTTTTTTTTAGGATTTTTTTTGGTAAACATTTGCTTAAAAAGTGACATGCTCCCATACTATGGTGAGATGCTGGCCTTTTTTTGAGAGTTCTGACTCAGAAGAAGTGTTGAAATGGTAGAAAACACGTTTGCCTACACATTGCAAAAGAGTTCCGGTGTCTACCATTTTCATTTTTTTTTTCAGGATTTTTTTCGTAAACATTTGCTTAAAAAGTGACATGCTCCCATACTATGGTGAGATGCTAGCCTTTTTTGAGAGTTCTGATTCAGAAATGTGTACAAATGGTTGAAAGCACTTTGAACTACACACTGCAGAAGAGTTCCGGTGTCTACCATTTTGAGTTTTTTTTTTCAGGATTTTTTTCTTAAACATTTGCTTAAAAAGTGACATGCTCCCATACTATGGTGAGATGCTAGCCTTATTTTGAGAGTTCTGACCTCAAAAAAGTGTTTAAATAGTTAAAAACACGTTTGCCTACACACTGCAAAAGAGTTCTGGTGTCTACAATTTTGAGTTTTTTTTTCAGGATTTTTTACGTAAACTATTGCTTAAAAAGTGACATGCTCCCATACTATGGTGAGATGCTGGCCTTTTTTTGAGAGTTCTGACTCAGAAGAAGTGTTGAAATGGTAGAAAACACGTTTGCCTACACATTGCAAAAGAGTTCCGGTGTCTACCATTTTGAGTTTTTTTTTCAGGATTTTTTTCGTAAACATTTGCTTAAAAAGTGACATGCTCCCATACTATGGTGAGATGCTGGCCTTATTATGAGAGTTCTAACTCAGAAAAAGTGTTGAAATGGTAGAAAACACGTTTGCCTACACATTGCAAAAGAGTTCCGGTGTCTACCATTTTGAGTTTTTTTCAGGATTTTTTTCGTAAACATTTGCTTAAAAAGTGACATGCTCCCATACTATGGTGAGATGCTGGCCTTTTTTTGAGAGTTCTGACTCAGAAGAAGTGTTAAAATGGTAGAAAACACGTTTGCCTACACATTGCAAAAGAGTTCCGGTGTCTACCGTTTTCAGTTTTTTTTTCAGGATTTTTTTCGTAAACATTTGCTTAAAAAGTGACATGCTCCCATACTATGGTGAGATGCTAGTCTTTTTTTGAGAGTTCTGATTCAGAAAAAGTGTATAAATGGTAGAAAACACTTTTAACTACACAGTGCAAAAGAGTTCCGGTGTCTACCATTTTCAGTTTTTTTTTCAGGATTTTTTTCGTAAACATTTGCTTAAAAAGTGACATGCTATGGTGAGATGCTAGTCTTTTTTTGAGAGTTCTGATTCAGAAAAGGTGTATAAATGGTAGAAAGCACTTTTAACTACACAGTTCAAAAGAGTTCCGGTGTCTACCATTTTCAGTTTTTTTTTCAGGACTTTTTTCGTAATTATTTGCTTAAAAAGTGACATATCCTCACATACTATGGTGAGATGCTAGCCTTTTTTTGAGAGTTCTGACTCAGAAAAAGTAATAAAATGGTAGAAAACACGTTTACCTACACATTGCAAAAGAGTTCCGGTGTCTACCATTTTCATTTTTTTTTTCCGGATTTTTTTCGTAAACATTTGCTTAAAAAGTGACATGCTCCCATACTATGGTGAGATGCTGGCCTTTTTTTGAGAGTTCTGACTCAGAAAAAGCGTTAAAATGGTAGAAAACACGTTTGCCTACACATTGCAAAAGAGTTCCGGTGTCTACCATTTTCAGTTTTTTTTTCAGGATTTTTTTCGTAAACATTTGCTTAAAAAGTGACATGCTACCATACTATGGTGAGATGCTAGTCTTTTTTTGAGAGTTCTGATTCAGAAAAAGTGTATAAATGGTAGAAAACACTTTTAACTACACAGTGCAAAAGAGTTCCGGTGTCTACCATTTTCAGTTTTTTTTTCAGGATTTTTTTCGTAAACATTTGCATAAAAAGTGACATATGCTCACATACTATGGTGAGATGCTAGCCTTTTTTTGAGAGTTCTGACTCAGAAAAAGTAATGAAATGGTAGAAAACACGTTTGCCTACACATTGCAAAAGAGTTCCGGTGTCTACCATTTTGAGTTTTTTTTTCAGGATTTTTTTCGTAAACGTTTGATTAAAAAGTGACATGCTCCCATACTATGAAGAGATGCTGGCCTTTTTTTGAGAGTTCTAACTCAGAAGAAGTATTGAAATGGTAGAAAACACGTTTGCCTACACATTGCAAAATAGTTCCGGTGTCTACCATTTTCAAAAAATGGTAGACACCAGAACTCTTTTGCAATGTGTAGTTAAAAGTGCTTTCTACCATTTAAACACTTTTTCTGAATCAGTACTCTCAAAAAAAGGCTAGCATCTCACCATAGTATGGGAGCATGTCACTTTTTAAGCAAATGTTTACGAAAAAAATCCTGAAAAAAAAACTGAAAATGGTAGACACCGGAACTCTTTTGCAATATGTAGTTAAAGGTGCTTTCTACCATTTAAACACTTTTTCTGAATCAGAACTCTCAAAAAAAGGCTAGCATCTCACCATAGTAGGGAGCATGTCACTTTTTAAGCAAATGTTTACGAAAAAAATCCTGAAAAAAAAAAAAAAATGGCAGACACCGGAACTCTTTTGAAATATGTAGTTAAAAGTGCTTTCTACCATTTAAACACTTTTACTGAGTCGGAACTCTCAAAACAAGGCTAGCATCTCACCATAGTATGGGAGCATGTCCCTTTTTTAGCAAATGTCTACGAAAAAAATCCTGAAAAAGTAAAAAAAAGGAGGTAGACACCGAAACGCCATTGCAATGTGTAGTTAAAAGTGTTTTCTACCATAGAAACACTTCTTCTGAGACAGAACTACCAACAAAAGGCTAGCATCTCACCATAGTATGGGAGCATGTCACTTTATAAGCAAATGTTAACGAAAAAAATTCTGAAAAAAAAAATCAAAATGGTAGACCTCTTTTGCAATGTGTAGGCAAACTTTGCATTATTTAGGTAAAAGTGTTTTCTACTATTTAAACACTTCTTCTGAGACAGAACTACCAACAAACGGCTAGCATCTCACCATAGTATGGGAGCATGACACTTTTTAAGCAAATGTTTACGAAAAAATCCTGAAAAAAAAACTGAAGGTGGTAGACACCAGAACTCCTTTGCAATGTCTAGATAGAAGTGTTTTCTACTATTTAACTTCTTCTTCTAAATCAGAACTCTCAAAAAAGGCTAGCATCTCACCATAGTATGGGAGCATATGGCACTTTTTAAGCAAATGTTTACGAAAAAAATCCTGAAAAAAAAAACTGAAATGGTAGACACCAGAACTCTTTTGCAATGTGTAGTTAAAAGTGCTTTCTACCATTTAAATTTTTTTTCTGAATCAGAACTCTCAAAAAAAGGCTAGCATCTCACCATAGTATTGAAGCGTGTCACTTTTTAAGCAAATTTTTACGAAAAAAATCCTGAAAAAAAAAACTCAAAATGGTAGACACCGGAACTCTTTTGCAATGTGTAGGCAAACGTGTTTTCTACCATTTAAACACTTCTTCTGAGTCAGAACTCTTAAAAAAAGGCCAGCATCTCACCATAGTATGGGAGCATATCACTTTTTAAGCAAAAGTTTACGAAAAAAATCCTGAAAAAAAACTGAAGGTGGTAGACACCAGAACTCCTCTGCATTGTGTAGGTAGAAATGTTTTCTACTATTTAAACACTTCTTCTGAGTCAGAACTCTAAAAAATAGGCTAGCATCTCACCATAGTATGGGAGCATGTCACTTTTTAAGCAAATATTTCGAAAAAAATCCTGAAAAAAAAACTCAAAATGGTAGACACCGGAACTCTTTTGCAATGTGTAGGCAAACGTGTTTTCTACCATTAAAACACTTCTTCTGAGACAGAACTACCAACAAAAGGCTAGCATCTCATCATAGTATGGGAGCATATGTCACTTTTTAAGCAAATGTTTACGAAAAAAATCCTGAAAAAAAAACTCAAAATGTTAGACACCGGAACTCTTTTGCAATGTGTAGGCAAACGTGTTTTCTACCATTTAAACACTTCTTCTGAGTCAGAACTCTCAAAAAAAGGCCAGCATCTCACCATAGTATGGGAGCATATCACTTTTTAAGCAAATGTTTACGAAAAAAATCCTGAAAAAAAAACTCAGAATGGTAGACACCAGAACTCTTTTGCAATGTGTAGGCAAACGTGTTTTCTACCATTTAAACACTTCTTCTGTGCCAGAACTCTCAAAAAAAGGCTAGCATCTCACCATAGTATGGGAGCATGTCACTTTTTAAGCAAATGTTTACGAAAAAATCCTGAAAAAAAAACTTAAGGTGGTAGACACCAGAACTCCTTTGCATTGTGTAGGTAAAAGTGTTTTCTACCATTCAAACACTTCTTCTGAGACAGAACTACCAACAAAAGGCTAGCATCTCACCATAGTATGGGAGCATGTCAATTTTTAAGAAAATTTTTACGAAAAAAATCCTGAAATAAAAAAAACTGAAAATGGTAGACACCGGAACTCTTTTGCAATGTATAGTTAAAAGAGCTTTTTACCATTTATACACTTTTTCTGAATCAGAACTCTCAAAAAAAGGCTAGCATTTCACCATAGTATGGGAGCATGTCACTTTTTAAGCAAATGTTTACGAAAAAAATCCTGAAAAAAAAAACTCAGAATGGTAGACACCAGAACTCTTTTGCAATGTGTAGGCAAACGTGTTTTCTACCATTTAAACACTTCTTCTGTGCCAGAACTCTCAAAAAAAGGCTAGCATCTCACCATAGTATGGGAGCATGTCACTTTTTAAGCAAATGTTTACGAAAAAATCCTGAAAAAAAAAACTGAAGGTAGTAGACACCAGAACTCCTCTGCATTGTGTAGGTAGAAATGTTTTCTACTACTTAAACACTTCTTCTGAATCAGAACTCTCAAAAAAAGGCTAGCATCTCACCATAGTATGGGAGCATGTCACTTTTTAAGCTAATGCTTACGAAAACAATCCTGAAAAAAAAACTCAAAATGGTAGACACCGGAACTCTTTTGCAATGTGTAGGCAAACGTGTTTTCTACCATTTAAACACTTCTTCTGAGTCAGAACTCTCAAAAAAAGGCCAGCATCTCACCATAGTATGTGAGCATATCACTTTTTAAGCAAAAGTTTACGAAAAAAATCCTGAAAAAAAAACTGAAGGTGGTAGACACCAGAACTCCTCTGCATTGTGTAGGTAGAAATGTTTTCTACTATTTAAACACTTCTTCTGAGTCAGAACTCTAAAAAACAGGCTAGCATCTCACCATAGTATGGGAGCATGTCACTTTTTAAGCAAATATTTCGAAAAAAATCCTGAAAAAAAAACTCAAAATGGTAGACACCGGAACTCTTTTGCAATGTGTAGGCAAACGTGTTTTCTACCATTTAAACACTTCTTCTGAGTCAGAACTCTCAAAAAAAGGCCAGCATCTCACCATAGTATGGGAGCATATCACTTTTTAAGCAAATGTTTACAAAAAAAATCCTGAAAAAAAAACTCAGAATGGTAGACACCAGAACTCTTTTGCAATGTGTAGGCAAACGTGTTTTCTACCATTTAAACACTTCTTCTGTGCCAGAACTCTCAAAAAAAGGCTAGCATCTCACCATAGTATGGGAGCATGTCACTTTTTAAGCAAATGTTTACGAAAAAATCCTGAAAAAAAAACTTAAGGTGGTAGACACCAGAACTCGTTTGCATTGTGTAGGTAAAAGTGTTTTCTACCATTCAAACACTTCTTCTGAGACAGAACTACCAACAAAAGGCTAGCATCTCACCATAGTATGGGAGCATGTCAATTTTTAAGAAAATATTTACGAAAAAAATCCTGAAATAAAAAAAACTGAAAATGGTAGACACCGGAACTCTTTTGCAATGTATAGTTAAAAGAGCTTTTTACCATTTATACACTTTTTCTGAATCAGAACTCTCAAAAAAAGGCTAGCATTTCACCATAGTATGGGAGCATGTCACTTTTTAAGCAAATGTTTACGAAAAAAATCCTGAAAAAAAAACTCAGAATGGTAGACACCAGAACTCTTTTGCAATGTGTAGGCAAACGTGTTTTCTACCATTTAAACACTTCTTCTGTGCCAGAACTCTCAAAAAAAGGCTAGCATCTCACCATAGTATGGGAGCATGTCACTTTTTAAGCGAATGTTTACGAAAAAATCCTGAAAAAAAAAACTGAAGGTGGTAGACACCAGAACTCCTCTGCATTGTGTAGGTAGAAATGTTTTCTACTATTTAAACACTTTTTCTGAATCAGAACTCTCAAAAAAAGGCTAGCATCTCACCATAGTATGGGAGCATGTCACTTTTTAAGCAAATGCTTACGAAAACAATCCTGAAAAAAAAACTCAAAATGGTAGACACCGGAACTCTTTTGCAATGTGTAGGCAAACGTGTTTTCTACCATATAAACACTTCTTCTGAGTCAGAACTCTCAAAAAAAGGCCAGCATCTCACCATAGTATGGGAGCATGTCACTTTTTAAGCAAATGTTTACGAAAAAAATCCTGAAAAAAAAACTGAAGGTGGTAGACACCGGAACTCTTTTGCATTATGTAGGTAAAAGTGTTTTCTACCATTTAAACACTTCGTCTGAGTTAGAACTACCAACAAAAGGCTAGCATCTCACCATAGTATGGGAGCATGTCACTTTATAAGCAAATGTTAACGAAAAAAATTCTGAAAAAAAAAATCAAAATGGTAGACCTCTTTTGCAATGTGTAGGCAAACTTTGCATTATTTAGGTAAAAGTGTTTTCTACTATTTAAACACTTCTTCTGAGACAGAACTACCAACAAACGGCTAGCATCTCACCATAGTATGGGAGCATGACACTTTTTAAGCAAATGTTTACGAAAAAATCCTGAAAAAAAAACTGAAGGTGGTAGACACCAGAACTCCTTTGCAATGTCTAGATAGAAGTGTTTTCTACTATTTAACCTCTTCTTCTAAATCAGAACTCTCAAAAAAAGGCTAGCATCTCACCATAGTATGGGAGCATATGGCACTTTTTAAGCAAATGTTTACGAAAAAAATCCTGAAAAAAAAAACTGAAATGGTAGACACCAGAACTCTTTTGCAATGTGTAGTTAAAAGTGCTTTCTACCATTTAAATTTTTTTTCTGAATCAGAACTCTCAAAAAAAGGCTAGCATCTCACCATAGTATTGAAGCATGTCACTTTTTAAGCAAATTTTTACGAAAAAAATCCTGAAAAAAAAAACTCAAAATGGTAGACACCGGAACTCTTTTGCAATGTGTAGGCAAACGTGTTTTCTACCATTTAAACACTTCTTCTGAGTCAGAACTCTTAAAAAAAGGCCAGCATCTCACCATAGTATGGGAGCATATCACTTTTTAAGCAAAAGTTTACGAAAAAAATCCTGAAAAAAAAACTGAAGGTGGTAGACACCAGAACTCCTCTGCATTGTGTAGGTAGAAATGTTTTCTACTATTTAAACACTTCTTCTGAGTCAGAACTCTAAAAAATAGGCTAGCATCTCACCATAGTATGGGAGCATGTCACTTTTTAAGCAAATATTTCGAAAAAAATCCTGAAAAAAAAACTCAAAATGGTAGACACCGGAACTCTTTTGCAATGTGTAGGCAAACGTGTTTTCTACCATTAAAACACTTCTTCTGAGACAGAACTACCAACAAAAGGCTAGCATCTCATCATAGTATGGGAGCATATGTCACTTTTTAAGCAAATGTTTACGAAAAAAATCCTGAAAAAAAAACTCAAAATGTTAGACACCGGAACTCTTTTGCAATGTGTAGGCAAACGTGTTTTCTACCATTTAAACACTTCTTCTGAGTCAGAACTCTCAAAAAAAGGCCAGCATCTCACCATAGTATGGGAGCATATCACTTTTTAAGCAAATGTTTACGAAAAAAATCCTGAAAAAAAAACTCAGAATGGTAGACACCAGAACTCTTTTGCAATGTGTAGGCAAACGTGTTTTCTACCATTTAAACACTTCTTCTGTGCCAGAACTCTCAAAAAAAGGCTAGCATCTCACCATAGTATGGGAGCATGTCACTTTTTAAGCAAATGTTTACGAAAAAATCCTGAAAAAAAAACTTAAGGTGGTAGACACCAGAACTCCTTTGCATTGTGTAGGTAAAAGTGTTTTCTACCATTCAAACACTTCTTCTGAGACAGAACTACCAACAAAAGGCTAGCATCTCACCATAGTATGGGAGCATGTCAATTTTTAAGAAAATTTTTACGAAAAAAATCCTGAAATAAAAAAAACTGAAAATGGTAGACACCGGAACTCTTTTGCAATGTATAGTTAAAAGAGCTTTTTACCATTTATACACTTTTTCTGAATCAGAACTCTCAAAAAAAGGCTAGCATTTCACCATAGTATGGGAGCATGTCACTTTTTAAGCAAATGTTTACGAAAAAAATCCTGAAAAAAAAACTCAGAATGGTAGACACCAGAACTCTTTTGCAATGTGTAGGCAAACGTGTTTTCTACCATTTAAACACTTCTTCTGTGCCAGAACTCTCAAAAAAAGGCTAGCATCTCACCATAGTATGGGAGCATGTCACTTTTTAAGCAAATGTTTACGAAAAAATCCTGAAAAAAAAAACTGAAGGTGGTAGACACCAGAACTCCTCTGCATTGTGTAGGTAGAAATGTTTTCTACTACTTAAACACTTCTTCTGAATCAGAACTCTCAAAAAAAGGCTAGCATCTCACCATAGTATGGGAGCATGTCACTTTTTAAGCTAATGCTTATGAAAACAATCCTGAAAAAAAAACTCAAAATGGTAGACACCGGAACTCTTTTGCAATGTGTAGGCAAACGTGTTTTCTACCATATAAACACTTCTTCTGAGTCAGAACTCTCAAAAAAAGGCCAGCATCTCACCATAGTATGGGAGCATGTCACTTTTTAAGCAAATGTTTACGAAAAAAATCCTGAAAAAAAACTGAAAAAGGTAGACACCAGAACTCTTATCCAATGTGTAGTTAAAAGTGCTTTCTACCATTTAAACACTTTTTCTGAATCAGAACTCTCAAAAAAAGGCTAGCATCTCACCATAGTATGGGAGATTGTCACTTTTTAAACAAATGTTTACGAAAAAAATCCTGAAAAAAAAACTCAAAATGGTAGACACCGGAACTCTTTTGCAATGTGTAGGCAAACGTGTTTTCTACAATATAAACACTTCTTCTGAGTCAGAACTCTCAAAAAAAGGCCAGCATCTCACCATAGTATGGGAGCATGTCACTTTTTAAGCAAATATTTCGAAAAAAATCCTGAAAAAAAAAACTCAAAATGGTAGACACCGGAACTCTTTTGCAATGTGTAGGCAAACGTGTTTTCTACCATTTAAACACTTCTTCTGAGACAGAACTACCAACAAAAGGCTAGGATCTTACCATAGTATGGGAGCACGTCACTTTTTAAGCAAATGTTTACAAAAAAAATCCTGAAAAAAAAACTGAAGGTTGTAGACACCAGAACTCCTTTGCAGTGCGTAGATAAAAGTGTTTTTTACCATTTTAACACTTCTTCTGAGTCAGAACTCTCAAAATAAGGCTAGCATCTCACCATAGTATGGGAGCATATTTCACTTTTTAAGCAAATGTTTACGAAAAAAATCCTGAAAAAAAAACTGAAAATGGTAGACACCGGAACTCTTTTGCAATGTATAGTTAAAAGAGCTTTTTACCATTTATACACTTTTTCTGAATCAGAACTCTCAAAAAAAGGCTAGCATCTCACCATAGTATGGGAGCATGTCACTTTTTAAGCAAATGTTTACGAAAAAAATCCTGAAAAAAATCTCAGAATGGTAGACACCGGAACTCTTTTGCAATGTGTAGGCAAACGTGTTTTCTACCATTTAAACACTTCTTCTGTGCCAGAACTCTCAAAAAAAGGCTAGCATCTCACAATAGTATTGGAGCATGTCACTTTTTAAGCAAATGTTTACGAAAAAATCCTGAAAAAAAAACTTAAGGTGGTAGACACCAGAACTCCTTTGCATTGTGTAGGCAAACGTGTTTTCTACCATTTAAACACTTCTTCTGAGTCAGAACTCTCAAAAAAAGGCTAGCATCTCACCATAGTATGGGAGCATGTCACTTTTTAAGCAAATGTTTACGAAAAAAATCCTGAAAAAAAGACTGAAAATGGTAGACACCAGAACTCTTTTGCAATGTGTAGTTAAAAGTGCTTTCTACCATTTAAACACTTTTTCTGAATTAGAACTCTCAAAAAAAGGCTAGCATCTCACCATAGTATGGGAGCATGTCACTTTTTAAACAAATGTTTACGAAAAAAATCCTGAAAAAAAAACTCAAAATGGTAGACACCGGAACTCTTTTGCAATGTGTAGGCAAACGTGTTTTCTACAATATAAACACTTCTTCTGAGTCAGAACTCTCAAAAAAAGGCCAGCATCTCACCATAGTATGGGAGCATGTCACTTTTTAAGCAAATATTTCGAAAAAAATCCTGAAAAAAAAAACTCAAAATGGTAGACACCGGAACTCTTTTGCAATGTGTAGGCAAACGTGTTTTCTACCATTTAAACACTTCTTCTGAGACAGAACTACCAACAAAAGGCTAGGATCTTACCATAGTATGGGAGCACGTCACTTTTTAAGCAAATGTTTACAAAAAAAAAACCTGAAAAAAAAACTGAAGGTTGTAGACACCAGAACTCCTTTGCAGTGCGTAGATAAAAGTGTTTTTTACCATTTTAACACTTCTGCTGAGTCAGAACTCTCAAAATAAGGCTAGCATCTCACCATAGTATGGGAGCATATTTCACTTTTTAAGCAAATGTTTACGAAAAAAATCCTGAAAAAAAAACTGAAAATGGTAGACACCGGAACTCTTTTGCAATGTATAGTTAAAAGAGCTTTTTACCATTTATATACTTTTTCTGAATCAGAACTCTCAAAAAAAGGCTAGCATCTCACCATAGTATGGGAGCATGTCACTTTTTAAGCAAATGTTTTCGAAAAAAATCCTGAAAAAAAAAAACTGAAGGTGGTAGACACCGGAACACTTTCGCAATGTGTAGGTAGAAGTGTTTTTTATTATCTATACACGTTATCTGAGTCAGAACTCAATAAGAAAAGGCTTGCATCTCACTATAGTATGGGAGCATGTCACTTTTTAAGCAAATTTTTATGAAAAAAATCCTGAAAAAAAAACTGAAGGTGGTAGACACCGGAACTCTTTTGCAATGGGTAGGTAGAAGTATTTTGTATCATCATTATTTTTCTTCTGAGTCAGAACTTTAAAAAAAAGGGTAGCATCTCACTGTAGTATGGTGAAATTTGTCTTTTTATGTAAAGATTGAAAGAAAAATGTCAATAAAAAATTTTTGTAAGGTGGTAGACGCCAGAACTATTGATGGTACATGCCTATGGTATAGAACTCACCAAATATAAACTTTTTTTTACCCAGTCTCGCTTAATACTATGAGATGCTATGATGAGTTTGTGAAGTTAGCATCTCATTTTTTAAAATCTCGATTTTAATGATTTAATCGACTGAACTATTTTTGAAACCGGTCTAGAACTGTAGAACTATGCTGGATGCCACTATATATTGACTTTATTTGTGAGATGCCAACATTTGAGATGCTAACTTCACGGACGTAGTAGGAGGCCATATATGACCGACTTAAAAAAAATCTACAATGGGTCGTTACAACCTGTACAGACGAATTTGAGAATGCATGGTCAATCCGAAACGAAATTGCTTTGCACTGAGAATTGACGCCATCTCTCGGATAACATTGGAAGTCAAGTATCTAGCGTTGCTGACTTTTTAATACCTCACACAGGAACGCGATTATTGTCAAAATCGCAACTCATTAATCATTTGAGTAATGTAATCATGCCATCTTTTCTAGTACATTTTTTGTGATTCTAAGGTGTCTATGCAATATTATATTCGGGTAAAGTTGCGCCATCTAGTGGAGTTTTGTGATTTAGACTCAAATGTGCATGGGATTATAGATCTTAAGGGGCCTATGCAATATTGGAGGTGATTGTACATTTGAACACTGTAATAGACTCACTATCTTTTACGTGGGACATAAAACTATAAGGTACGAATAAAATGTGGACGTATATTATGCCTCTGCCTACCCCTTCGGAAATAAAGGCGTGACAATATGTATGTATGTAAAGTAACTCATCGTTTTCAGGCCTTCATCCTCGTCTCTACGGGCTACTCGAATACCAACAGGAACCCGATAGAAGAGGTTATGTACCCCCCTCACGCTAATGTTAAGGACACGCTGGAAATATGCGAAAACGTGGATGAACAGACTCTTAAAGTTTTGACTTCTAAGTAAGTAATGTAATTTTAGCAGCAAAAACACGATCTATGACTTAGATCGGGAGGAACAGCCATAAGGAGACTCTCCCCTCTGTCAATATTTACTCCAAATGGTACAAATATACTTACCCATGTGTGTCTGAAATTATGATTGTATTGTTCTGTTTTTTTTTTTTATTTTATTCAGCTCGCCAAATTGACGTCGCCGCCAACCTGATGGTAAGCCGTGGCGCATCTAGCGATTGGGGGCCAGTCTCACAGTCCTTAAGACTTTCGACAGTGGCCCTCAAGTTGGCGGCCCCGTGATGTGCCTCTTCACGCTCCTTTTGAAGAACCCGGGATTGTAAGATGAGGGAAAAACGTGTGCGGGCAGATCGTTTTGTGGAAGTTCCTTAGTAATAGCCGATTGGTTTTGTAGTGGTGTGCATGAATATGATTTCCACACACACACAGATATGTATAGAGCAAACATGCTATGTCTACTCCCCTTTTACTGGTCGTATTGCTATTATTTGAACAAAGCAACACGATGACGCGATAGTGTAGCTTCCCAACAGAGAAAGATTCTTCAAATCAGTTCAGTAGCTTCGGAGAATCTTCGATGCGTGTCCGATGTCCGATACCCTAGGTCCATAGGGTCCCAATGCGCAGAATTTTTCAAGAATTTGAGAAAGCGCCTTGTGGAGTCGACTGGTGGGTTTACTAATGTTTGCCATAATTTAAAATGCCATAATTTCATATGCCATACTGGTATTTGCCATAATTTCATTAGACATAACGCTTCAGTTGCCATAATCGTGAAATGACATAAAATGACTTTCACTAATTCCATTGGTCATAATCGATCAAGTGTCATAATAATTTAAATCCATAAATGTATTTGCCATAATTTTCGTTTTCAATAATGCCATTTTCCATAACGTTTATTCACCATAATATAAAAAAGATAATTTATACGACACAGATAATTTATTCACAATTAAACCTAAAACTGAACCTCTTAAGGCGTCTACTAACTAAGCACTTCTGGGTGGTTTAAAAAAAAGTCGGGGTGTTAACGATAATTAATTTCGACCTAACAATATTATGTATTATTTTCATAATTATATCAAATTTTAATTATGTCAAGAGTCGATTATGAGATGTGTTACTTATGGAAACTAATTATTATGATATATGTTTTTTTTTTTTTTGTTTACGCGGGGAACGCATTTATGCGCCTTCATCCCAGCTGCGGGGGCAGCTGGGATGGTGTGTGGGACTCCCGGCCCGGACCGGAATGGACCGTCCTACCCACTAAACCCCGCGGTGTTCCTCCTCACCCATTAGCCGGGCCGAGGGGTATCAAAAGATTATTCACGTCGACCCGGCTAGGGGCGCCCCGTTAATTCGGGGCTCTCCTCGGGGGAGCCAGATGGGCGGCTCCCCAAAGCTCCCTAAGGAGCTGAAAAGACCACGCCTGCACCGCTCTCGAGCGCCCCTCTGTAATAGAGGAGACAGAGAGCGGCTGGGGCAGGCGTGCGCTAATGGGCACCCCCGGAACACGGGGAAGGTGCCCACCGCCGTGTGACCGTTGGTGGGTGGGGTCCCCCGACCTTACACCCACGGTCAAGAAACAATCCGGGGCGCGCAGTGACTGGTTACCGCGGCGCCCCCGAACTGCACGATAGGGCGGAAGCATCTACCCAAACTCCCGCCCCTCCCGTGCAGTGCCTCTCACTTTGCCGCCATCGCCTCGTCAGCAAATGTGGCGAAGCGATGCCAGCCAAGCACTGCTGCTGTCGGCCGCGCTGTTACTCGCGGCCGGCAGCAACACACACCACCGTGCAACTCCGTCAAATGACGGCCGAAAAACCGTCCCAATGCTTCTACCAGCCAGAAAGCCGGGAGCATTGGGGCGTCCGCCACGCTGTGTTGCGCTGCAGATGCAACGCAACACCGTGGGCCTAGCAGGCCCACCGAACTGCGACCCCCTCGCCATGGGGTCAGCTTGCCGGGATATTAGTACATCGACTAATGAGGGCTGCACACCGCACCCATTAGCCGATGTTCCAGGGTGCACCGTCTTAGTCCAGTTGTCACTCCCACCGGGCATATAGCCCGAAGGGATAGAAAACCGGACCAAGCACACTAGGAGGTTTCCCGACCTAGCACCCCATTATGATATATGTTGTTATAGAAAGTTATTTTATGGCAAATAAAAGTTATGACTGTTGAGTTGTTAAGGCAAACGTTATTAGTATAAATGATAATAGTGCAAATAAATATTATGATCGGGGATGATTATGGCAAACAATATTAGTGCAAATGAATTTATGGGAAACGAGAGAAGACCCGACTGGTGACCCAAGGGCTGGCAGTTTTCTCGCTCAGCGAATAGGTACTGCTATTCAAAGGGGGAATGCTGCTAGTCTTATGGGCACAATGCCGCGGGGCCTTATTTAGGTTTAGTTTAGATAATAATTATGTTTCTCTGTAATTTTTGACAATAAATGTATATTTAAAATTTAAAAACTAGCTAAGATAGGTAATGTATCATTCTTGCACCAATGGTTTTCCTTATGTATGATTTTCAGGTACTTGGGTGAAGTGCCCAACACGTATGCTTTCACTAAGCAGTTAGCAGAGCATGTCGTGTATGAGGCCAGGGGGCGCCTTCCAGTTGTCATCATCCGGCCTTCCATTGGTGAGAACATTTATATTTTTATAGAATTGAGTTATACTTTTTTCCGAAATAAAAAAGCTTCCGTTTATTTCTGACACAATGTTACTTAGCAAAAAATAATCTTTATGATGAAGCCTTTCGATCGGTATGATAAAGCTACGGGGTACTACCCGAGCTGGCGTTGAGGCGTATACCCGAATTTTTAATTAGACGAACTAAATTGACAGTAGCTAATGTCACTTGGTCATAGAAAATAAGCAACATTGTATGAAGAAGTGACATTAGTTGCTGTCAATTTAGTTCGTCTAATTAAAAATTCGACTTTAGTATGAAGCCGAGCGGCAAACTTAGAGCGAACGAGCAGTAATTATTTTTTTCTTAGATTTAGATTTTAGATTTAGATTATCTTTATTTGCTAGAACATGGTGTGTACATTGTTGTTGTCATCTTAGGAAGGTTCTTACATATTCTGCCTTAAAAAAGGCGTGCAAATCTTATATGCTATGTACATAGAACAGCATTACACAATCTTAATTTCAAAAATCTTAATTTCTTGTGTAGCGGGTTCGATTCCCGGCTCAACCATGTACAGTAAAGGGCCAAAAAGAATGCACATCGAGCTTTAGAAAGAGGCAATCGGCTAATTTCGACTTCGTATAGCGATATCTGTGTCGCACACGGTTATATATTAAAATACCAGAAATCAAAATGCCTTTACTTAAAATGCATTAGACCAAAATACCCGAATTCGAAATACCTTAACATTCAAAATACCTTATTTTAGTACACCTTACCGTAAAATGTCTAAATTTAAAATACAAATAATTATTATATCAGAATTCAAAATAAAAATTTTCAAATATCCTTAATTTAAAATACCGAAAATAGAATACAATGTGTCACTGTCACTGTCATAACTGCGTGGAATGTAACACATATTTATATATTGTCTTTTCTATAATAATTTCAGTCACCAAAATTTAAGGAACAATTATACAATCTTGTGCTTGGAAAATAAAAAAAAAACCATAACCTACCCAGTTTATCGCTATAACCAAGAAATAAAGATTTATTGCCACTCACACGTTTTGTTATTTGGCTTTAACTTATTTACACCCCGTAGGATACGTGTGGGTTTTAGTCGGTAGGAGTCCGGCATAGTATCCATGTAGGATTTACCTCATGTTAAAACACTTTGATTCAGAGTTACAAAAGTACTACAGTGGGCTAACGAAAAATAAAAAAAAAACCACGAAGGCTAAGGCGGGAGCTCCGCTTCGCTTCGCTCCCGCCTTAGTCTTCTAACCTAACCTATCCGAGTCGGGATACTTTGAGTCGGGGTGTTAACCATTCACAGATATATAGCATCCATGTAGGATTTAAATCATGTTAAAAAAAAGGTATTTCGTGTTTGAACATTTTAGGATAAGGTATCTGATAAATTTATTTTTTGGGTTTCGGTTATTCGACCGTAAGGCATTTTAAATTATTTATATTATAAATATTTGCTTTTTGAATATTGATATTTCGATTTCGGGTATTTTGGGCTACGATATTTTGAGTTAAGGCATTATAATTTCAGGTATTGTGACGGTATACCGTCGCACACACCATGACGTTTGTTTTGTCAGTCATGGTTCAAATGCGAGAGAGTGCAGTCGCTTATCTAAGCCAATATATATATAGAGCTGCTAAAACCTCTATAAAATTAAATTAGTACCTACTATGGCATCTATAGAGAAAAAAGGTAAGCCGTTAGTCTACCAGTCACGCGAAATTATCCATAATGTTTATAAATATTTTTTATCTGAAGCCAACCAATTTAAAAAACATGAGGATGTTAATGTAAGTAATTATTTTAAGAAGGTTCAACAGAGAGTTGCAGATGCCACTGGAATTTCAAAAAGAACTTTGAACAATATATTAAACGAAGTCGGCACTGGCACTGATAATACACATTCCAGTGGAACAAAATCCAGCTCTCGAAAAAATGGGAGACCAAAAAAACAATTTCGTTTAGATATGGACGATTTTGATTATGATGTTGTTAGAAGAATGGTGTACGATTTTCATCTGCGTTACAAACAACTGCCTACAATAAAAACATTAAAAGCTAAATTATCTGAGGCTATTAATTATAATGGGTCTGAAAAGATGTTGAGAAAAATTCTTTATGAAATGGGATTTGCGTTCACAAAAATAAAAGACATTAGAAAAGTTCTAATGGAAAAGCACGATGTAGCTCTCAAACGAATTGAATATCTGGACAAAATACGCGAATTTCGCGAAGCAGGAAAAAACATTATCTATATGGATGAGTCCTACATACATACAACCCACACTAAAGGAAAAACTTGGAGTGATGATAAGCAAATAGGGGTAAAAAACCCGATTTCAAAAGGTCAACGTTTGGTAATTGTTCACGCAGGTAACGAAAAAGGCTTTGTACCAGGAGCCTTTGCAACGTATAAATCCACGGACGCTAAAGGTGATTATCACAACGAAATTAATAACGAAAACTACGAGAAGTGGCTGGTTAATCAATTAATTCCAAATATACCTAATGATTCTGTTCTGGTTATCGACAACGCACCCTATCACAATAAATATGTTGAAAGACCCCCCAACTCAAACGCCAATAAACCGGAAATGATCAATTGGTTACAAAGACACGAAATTTCAGTTGATCATAAATTAACAAAACCTCAGATATATAATATTATATGTCAGCACAAGGACAGATTTACAGAGTTTTCCATGAACAAGATACTAGCCGAACATGGGCACACTGTGTTGCGATTGCCACCGTACCATCCGGATTTTAATACAATTGAAAATATATGGTCTCAACTAAAAGGCTATGTAGCCGCGAGAAACGTGGATATGAATTTAAGTTCAATAAAGACATTATTAACTGAAAAATTAAACATGATCGGGGCTGATGAGTGGAAAAAGGTTTGCGATCATGCGATAAAATGCGAGAATGAATATTGAGGAATTCAACACGCTATGGACGACAAAATAGATAGATTGGATAGGCTAGTAATAAATACAGCTGATAGTGGCAGTGACACAGACCTCAATGAGAGCACAGATAGTGAAATGGAAGGAATTGAATATACATGATTTTGTTTTTGTTATACTAATTCCGTATTTTTCCCCTATATAATAAGAAAAATAATATGTCGCATAAGTCGACTAAGGGTACAGGGTTAAACCGTGTTGTGGCCGATGGCCTAGCAATTTGTCACCACAATATTACACTTTTTGTCGATCTTATATAAAATATACATATATTTATGAAGATTATTTGAAGATTATTTTTTCCTAACAAGAATATAGCAATAATTAAAAGTAGTTACATCGTGTTTTACAGCTCTATATATTTCACGTGAAATCAAAACAAAACAACAATAAAGTACTTAGTGCTAAATTCAAATTCTGATAAACGACTAATCTAATAATTGATGTACATGGAAATGAGCATTCGTTTGCATTCGGAAATACGATGATTGCCGATGTGCATTCTTTATGGCCCCGTACTGTAAGTATTTAAAAATCTATGAATGCAGTTTAAATTGTTTTTTTTTAATTAAAATAATGTCTTCTTTCAGTAAAATGTTCCATCTACAATATTTAAGGTAGACCTACTTGTACCATGTGGCATACGCATAGCCGTGGGACGCCCTGTATAGTCTGTCTTGAAAAAGTCTTGTCACCAAAGTGCACTCAGCCGAACGGCACAACTTTTTTTTCAATATTTTCCATCACCGCTCCGCTTCTATTTGTTGTTGTGTGAATGAACTATTCGACCTGTAAAAGATTTATTTTTATTTTCACGCAATAGTTCCTGAGATCCTAGCGTTCTAACAAACAAACAAGCTCTTCAGCCTGTGTATAGATTTTTGGAAGGTTGTTTGAGTTGGCCGCGAACAACCTTCCTATATCTCTATGTACCTGTAGAGGGTGAAATTTAAAGACGGTAGTATAAACATATGTTACTTGGTCTTTTTCGGGTTTCGTAGCCAAATGGCAAAAACGGAACCCTTATAGATTCGTCATGTCTGTCTGTCTGTCCGTCTGTCTGTCCGTCCGTGTGTCACAGCCTTTTTTCTCCGAAACTATAAGGCCTATGCTATTGAAACTTGGTAGCTACATGTATTCTGTGAATCGCATTAAGATTCTTATATAAAACTAGAAAAAAAGTTGTAAATTTTGGGGGTCCCCATACTCAGAACTGAAACTCTTAATTTTTTCTTTCATCAAACCCACACGTATGGGGTATCTATAGATAGGTCTTCGAAAATGCTATGGAGGTTTCTAACATAATTTTTTTCTAAAGTGAATAGTTTGCGCAAGAGACACTTCCAAAGTGGAAATGTGGAAAATGTGTGTCCCCCCCCCCCCCCCTCTTACTTCTAAACTAAGAGAATGATAAATCTAAAAAAATATATGATGTACATTGCCATAAAAACTACCAGCGAAAATTAGTTTGAACGAGATAGAGCTGGTAGTTTTTTTTTTAATACGTCATAAACTGCAATTTCCGGTTAGTGAAATCACTACCACTGCGAACGTGTTAAAACATCAGTCAAAGTTACAACGAACTATTAGCACTTTAATATTATGTTACTTGCTGCTACGAAACCCTTCATGGGCGAGTCCAACTCGCACTTGGCCGGTTTTTTCAATTTAAGATACTATATTGTTTCAAAGAAACTGTTCCTTATTAAAGACTCTTGCGGTTGGTATCATAAAATATAGGATGTTTTTTTTCCACATCTCCTAGGTTCGAATCCCGACTCAAGCAGGTGATTTTTCAAAAATCTTTAAATGCCGTTCTACTTACTTTTGAAAATAAAGGAATGTTTCCTTTCAGCAAAACTTGCCATTATCAATATTAAGGGTACTTTACCTCCAACGACCGTCTTTAAATTCCATCCTGTAGGTATAATATATAGCTGTCTAGTTATCACGTTTTCTGAGATACATCCAAAAAAACAGACAGACAGCTAAGTCTAAGTATATGGTTCCGGTTATATCCCATTGGGTACGGAACCCTAAAACAGTGCTCTTCTTTTGATTTCAGTTATATCGAGTGTGAACGAACCAGTCCCAGGCTGGATCGAGAATTTCAACGGACCAGTTGGACTTTTGGTGGCAAGTGGGAAAGGTGAGATACATAGGTTGGATTTTATTGTAATAGCCATGGCGGAAACTCCATACAAAAATGTTCGTTTTCACCCACACTAATATACACGTACCGTAACTTGGGCCTAATTTGCTCCTAGGGACCACCCTAGGAGCAAATTAGGTTCACTTAGGTTCAATTAGGTTCACTCTTTTTTAGATAAGCGGAGCAATGTTACCAAACATTGCTCCGCTTATCGAAAAAAGAGTGAACATAATGTCACATACTCTTACTTTGGTTTTTAGTCTATTTCAATATTTTTGTTTGGTAACATATTTAATCAGCTAGCAACATTGTAGTTGAGAGATGTCAAACTCGGCCATTTTGATTTACTGTGCGTCAAAGAGCTGCAGCACTGCGTAAAGACATAATTAAAAGGTGAGCAAAATCTACTTAAATCTTCTAAATCTATACTATATATACTATATATACTATAATTAATATTATAAAGAGGTAAAGTTTGTGTGTTTGTTAAATTGTAAGGGGTAATCTCGGGATCTACTGAACCGATTTTAAAAATTCTTTCACCAATAGAAAGCTACATTATTGTGGAGTGTCATAGGCTATATAGCATCACGCTACAACTGATAGGAGCGGAGCAGAATAGTAATTGTTTAAAAAACGGGGGACGACGTAAACAGGTAAGCGCAAACGAAGTTGCGCGGGTCAGCTAGTTTATTAATAAAATTGTAACAATCGCTATTTATAATGTAACTGAATCGACTAATATTTACACAGTAATCTCAGTCATTGTATGTTTGTTTTTTTTTAGCATGTAGGTAAACTTTGCGCCAATTTTTGAGGATACATTGCTCCTTCTTTCCGATCGGAAAACTAGTGCAAGTGGGTACAAGGATACAATTCTGCCAAAAGCCATTTTCCCACAAATGTTAAAACGTTTAATTGATACAATAACGCCAAATAGTGCAAATAATCTGAAAGCTGGATTTGATAAATGCGAAATATACCCACTGGATATTACTCCTCTTCTAGAACGACTACCACATGCAGTTGACACTGAAGCAATCAATGATTCTTTTATACAAAGTCTAGAAATAAAAAGAAACGCATGGACAAAAAATATTGTTACCAACAGGGGAAGAAAAAAACTTGGACGCAGAGAGTTTTATAGCGTACCTGAACAGGACCAAAAATGGGGCAAATAAGATCTTTTTGATACCATCTTTTTGTTACCTACTTATTATAATTTTGATTATCGTGTTCATTATTTGTAGACTTAGCACCTGTTCCTACTATGAGAGTTTTCGAAATGTTTTTACTGTAATATTATAATAATTAAGAAAAAAATGTTTCTACCATAAAGCAAATTGTGATTTTTAGATGATAGAAATAGAAATAAAGTTGATTATGTAGCATCTTTTGTTTTCTGTCTACTGGAGCAATGTAATATAGTACAATTAAAACATAGCTCCATTGAAAAATATTATAACAAAGATACCACCAAGGAAAGAACTACTTTGCTCCAAAAAAAAATAATAAAAAACAATGTTGTTCAACAAATATAATATTTTTCTAATACACCAGGTTAAATTTCAATAACATACTTATACGTACAAAACATCATTGTCATAATTTAGATTACATTTTAATTTTAGTGAAGTAAATAAAGCAGCTGGAGCAAATTTTGGTGCAAAGTAGGACCAAATTACGGTAATGAATGCTTGAATCAAGCTTGAATGTGTGTGTGAGTGTACTAGGGACACTAGCTATGGAAACGAAATAATAAGGAACAGAACGCAATCTCATGTATGTAGGTACTTTTTTTTTCAAATCTACCCTCGGCTAAGCACAAATTAAATGCAATAGCACAAAGTACGTAGGTAGTAATACGTAATGCAACGCAGTGACACTCTCTCAAGTACTGACACGGCAATAGACACATCAACTTTGGTGGGGGATGGGGAAGCTTACTCAGTGGGAGGCAGGGAGTTGCCGATCTGTATGTAATACTATTATATTATCTTTGGTAATAGGTACAATATGTACCTTTTCATTATGTTTAATTTGGTCATTGAGTCAAAATGTAAATGATTAAAATATCAAATACCAAAATATCAGAAAATAATATCTGTGTGTGTATGAAGTTAATAGACTAAAATCAAATTTTCAGGTATAATGAGAACGTGTTACACGGACCCGGACCTGATCGCTGATTATATGCCCGTCGATATCTCTATCAAGAGTATGGTGGTTGCTGGGTGGCTGAGAGGCACTAAAAAGTAAATATTTAAAGAACATTATAGTCCGTTCATAGTTAATTTACCTCTAGCGCTGATGTTGGCTTGCTTGATTTTCGTGTTACCATACTAAGATTTTGTTTATCCCATGTACTCTAACCTAAAGTCGAAACTTATTTTCTTTTTTGTTGCCGTTATTCGGACGCGGAAATTATTTGAGATGTGGAAGGAGTTACTTTGCCCTCCTGGTGATGGTAATGAGTGTCTTTTTAGGGTTTCGTAGCCAAATGGCAAAAACGGAACCCTTATAGATTCGTCATGTCTGTCTGTCTGTCTGTCTGTCTGTCTGTCTGTCCGTCTGTCTGTCCGTCCGTGTGTCACAGCCACTTTTCTCCGAAACGAGAAGGCGTACGCTATTGAAACTTGGTGCCTAGATGTATTCTGTGAACCGCATTAAGATTCTTATATAAAACTAGAAAAAAAGCAGTAAATTTTGGGGGTCCCCATACTCCGAACTGAAACTCAAAAATTTTTTTTTCATCAAGGCCATACGTATGGGGTATCTATAGATAGGTCTTTAAAAATGCTGTTGAGGTTCCTAAAATCATTTTTTCCTTAAGTGAATAGTTTGCGCAAGAGACACTTCCAAAGTGGAAAAATGTGTGCCCCCCCCCCCCCCCTCTAACTTCTAAACTAAGAGAATGATAAATCTAAAAAAAATATATGATGTCCATTGCTATAAAAACTAACAACGAGAATTGGTTTGAACGAGATAGAGCTGGTAGTTTTTTTTAATACGTTATAAACCGCAATTTTCGGTATTTACAGAAAAATATAATTGTTAGTGCTAACGTTTACATCTTATAATCTCCCCTATTACGCGGCAAAATGTCTTAAGCTGGCACTCATAGGGGGACTTTACTGCAATACCAACATACAGAAAACGATCTGTCAGAGGTACATAAACTGTGAACGGACTATACATATTTTTATTTTTTTGTATGTATGTAGGTATGTATATGAAATTCTTAGTTCTTTTTTAAATTGTTTGTTTTAGCCTTTTGTAGATATTTTATAATAGTTGTAAATAATTATTATGTAGACTGTAGATAATAGTAGTAGTAGTATGTAGAATAATTATTATGTAGTATTAGTTTATATAAATAAGTAGAAAGGTGGAAAAATATTGTTTTGATTCGTGTGTCAAATTATAAATAAAAACATACCTAACGTTTGCGTTACAATCATACAGAACATACCTACGTATTACATAATAAATAAATATTTGTGGACCAAAGCACAATCTAGCCCAAATTAAGCTAATATAAACTTGTGCTATGGGATCTAGACGACTGATATGCACACTTATATATTTCTAAATACATACATATTATACATAGAAAACACCCAAACTCCGAAATAAACATTTGCGGATCACACAAATATTTGGACCGACGCAAGAATCGAACCCAGGACCTCCAGCGCGGCAGGCGGTATCACTACCGACTACGCCACAGAGGCATTCGAATATGGTCACGCCTTTATCCCCGAAGGAATAGGCAGAGGCAACTTCTCGTAATTTGCCTCTGCCTATTCGTTCGGGAACAAAGACCCTATATAAAAGAAATAGCGTGATAAAGGAAAAAATGTGGTATAACAGAAGATGTAGTGACTAAGATCGAAAAAGGGATGCTTAGATGGTTTGGACACGTGGAAAGAATGGATGAGAATAGAGTGACAAAGCAGATTTATAAAGCGAGAATGAATGGGCAAACAGGTAGGGGTCGACCTCGGCGTACGCATGCCGATCAAATCAGATACCTTCTAGAAAAGGGCAAGGTCAAGAGTACCCTTAACCGGCGAGCGTGTAGGAAAACAGTTATGAAAGTAGAAGAAGCGAAAGTAGAAGAAGCGAAAGTTGTATGCCAGGATCGTAGCAAGTGAAAAGCCATAGTCTCTGCTTACCCCGATGGGAGACATGCGTGATTATATGTATATATGCATGTATGTATATATAATTTTAAATAGTTAGAATTTTCCCCACATAATAATGTGGTGAGCCATATTGCCGTATTGAAATATACAGGCGCAGATTGTGACTGCCTGCTTTTGTTTATTTAATTCATCAAGCCGCTTATAAGGCTTTTAACTTGACTTAACGACTATTATTTTACTGGCAACCGTGTCTTCTGAAGCACGAAAACGCTCTCAAAATAATGTCACAAAGTGGTCGTCATAATGGTGGTCATCCATCCATGGACCCGGCCATAGTGCATTCGCGGGACCACGAGCGCTTCTTATATCATCAATTTATAAAGAAATCTATTCTAATATTACAACTGGATATGATATTATAATCATCTCGAACCCCTTTCGTAAAGCGAGACTTTTAATCATGAGATCTTGGGTTCGATTCCCTCCACATGACAAAATGTGAACAGTTGGCAGTCAATATGAGCAATGGGGAGTCTGCGCAGTAGGCATTCACAATCGGCACTTTTATTTCCATTTCAACACTACGGGCTATATAATAAAAACTAAAAAGGCAAAATAATATGAGCAATACCTACTTACCATGCTTCAGCCAACCCCTTCGGGACTAAAGGGTATGTATATAGTCCGTTCAGAGACATACAGCACTTAGATTGCCTATCTTGATTGCTGTGTTACCCCAATAAGTTTTTGTTTCTACCATGTAATCTAACTTTTAGTCGAAACTACCATTAATTGAGATGTGGAATGTTATGGAAGCAGCAACTTCACCTACGTTAGTGATGGTTGTGAATGTTTCGTTCAGATATTCATAAAAAATAAATAAATCTCAAATGCAATCGTATAGATATAAGAGCAGTGTTTTAGTAAAGTTAAGTACATTATGACATGAAAAACAAAACTCTTCGTGCTAACGGTTGGATATTAAAATCTCCTCTATAATCGGTAAAATGTCGTAGGCTGGCACTCATAGGGGGACTTTACTGCTATGCCAACACACAGGAAATGATCGACAAGCTGTCAGTCAGAGGTAATATAACTGTGAACGGACTATAACTTCCTGTTTCCTATTCCAGGTTGGAACCAACAGATGATGTAGCAATCTACAATTCCTGCAACGGCAATATAAACAGCATAACTATGGGGGAGGTGATCTCCATAGGGCTTAAGATCTACCCGTCTTTTCCTCTCAACGATATGCTGTGGTATGCTGGCGGCAGTCTGACTACCTCGAAGACTTTGAATTACATTAATGTAAGTTACCAGAACTATAATATTATCGTAATCTTAGTTTTAGCCCCTCTCTATAAAATAGAGTGCAGAGGGGCTTATGGCGAGACTTTGTCTGTAGCTGTGACTCTGTCGCATTAAACTACGTCACGTGGATCATCTGTTCAAAGTTTGAAATAAAACAAAAATGACAACTTCAATCGGATTGAACTTTCACTTTCACAATAAACGTATTAGAGGGCCAGTCTGGTGAGAACGATCTCACGGCTTTCTTGTTCTTATATTAAAGCGCTCGTGGCCTCGCGGATTCTGTGTTCTGTAAACGATTTTTTTTTTATACTACTTAGGTGGCAGACAAGCTTACGGCCCACCGGAAGGTTGGTAACCGTAGCCTATAGACGTTTGCAACACCGATTACTGTAATAAGCTACATTTACTGTGGCTCGTGGATGGACCAACACATGACCACTTTGTGACATTTATTTGCGAGTGTTTCCGTGCTTCGGAAGGCACTTTATGCCGTTGGTCCCAGTTGCCAGTAAAATGGCAGTCGTTAAGCCAAGTTGAAGGCCTTTATGGATAGCTTGAGAAATTTCAACAGCAGTCACAACCTGAGTCTGTCCATGTCAACACGGCAATACGGCTCACCACCCACAAAATCAAAAGATGAAATGTGGGCATATATAATATGCCTCTGCCTACTCCTTCGGTGATCATATGAGTATGTATGTATATCTTCTTTATCGAGTAGAAATCCTCACATAAGCTTTCATAGAATAAATCAAACGGACTAAAACCACGCGGTTCTTACTTTTTAAATATTTAGCACGCCAAAATGATCTAGCGATTCTTGATATTAATTTAATTTAGCCAAACATAGGGTTCTCAAGATGGCGGCCCTATGACGCTCCGCTTGGAGAACCCAGAGTTGTAAGAGGAGGTAAACACGTGGGCTTATAATACTTAACCTATCCATCTTTCGGCTTCCCTAAAAGGTTCAAACAAAAATAAATTTATTTCATTTAGGCATATACAAATGCACTTGTAAAACGTCCCGAATACAAACCAAATAATTGCCACAGTTCACAACGCGACCCACTTAATAAAAATAATAAAATAAAATATTCTTTATTGTACACCATAAAGGAACATATTCAAAGAAGAAGATCTTAATCTACGTATGTACAATAGGCGGCCTTATCTCTAAAAGCAATCTCTGCCAGGCAACCTTTGGATGGATAGAAAACATGAAGCTGATAGGGGCAGTGTACAAATTTTAGAAGCAAACATATACCAACAACATAACTATAATTATATACATATAAATAAACATACATAAATACACATACATATTATATAATATATACAATACATAAACATACATACAGACACGATATACTTTATCATATACTCGTATTTAGAGACATATACATACTAAGAAGAAAACACGAAGTAGGTACTAGTCGGAAATAGACAAAAAGTGATTCATTAGCATACTCTTGAAACATACTAGTGATTGTGCTCGCCTTATAGATACTGGCAAAGCATTCCACAGGCGAATCGCTTGTACAGTGAAGGATTTGTCCACGAAATTTGTTGAGTGCTGTGGCATCCAAAGAGTCAAATTTTCTGCTCGAATGTTTGTCATGAAGGAACGTGAAACGTTCTTTGAGATATCGGGGAGTACAAGGATTGAACAGTATATTGTATAGTAAAGCTAATATGTGAGTATTCCGTCGAAAGCGAATTGGGAGCCACTTGAGCTTTTTTCTGAATTCAGATACGTGGTCATATTTGCGTAGTCCAAATATGAATCTAATACAAACATTTTGAAGGCGCTCAAGCCTGTCAAATTGCTCCTCTGTGAGATCAAGATAGCTGACATCTGCATAATCAAGGATTGGGAGCAAAAGAGAGTGGGCAAGCGCAATTTTAGTGGCTGTGGGGAGAAAACTACGTAATCTACGTAGTGATCCTGCAGATGCAAACAGTTTGCGCCCGACCTCCTGTAGCTGATGATCCCAGGACAATGTGCTATCGATATGTACTCCCAAGTTTTTGACCACATCGCTTATACCAATAGGAGTACCATTAAAAATAACTTGTGTCAAAATTGTGTAGTCGATACGTGACGTTATCCAAGAACTCCCGACTATAATGACCTGGGTCTTTGAGGGATGCACTTGAAGAAGAAGAAGAACTGGCAAGAAAGTCAGTTCAGGTTCAGCTGTTATCCCACTTCCTGGTGGTTATCTAATCTTAGTATGATTTGAATTATTTCATGATACCTACTCACTTTCACTCGCAGTGCGTAAGATCATCAAAGAGATTTATGACTAAAAATATCGTCATATTCCATGATATTCCGCGACAGAGAGACAGGGTAGAATTCAGAATTCAGAGAGACAGGGTAGAAGGCAGAATTCGCCTAACCCTCTTATATTATCATTCTAAAGTAGAATCACAGGGCGGAAACTCCATACAATGATTCGTTTTTAATCTGTCACCTACATTAAAAACACGCTATGTTCGTACAGAGCTTGAATGTGTGTGTGACCAATAAGGCTCAGCAAATATTCCCTCACGACACCCGCCAACTATAGTCCGTTCATAGTTAATTTACCTCTAGCGCTGACGTTGGCTTGCTTGATTTTCGTGTTACCATACTAAGATTTTGTTTATCCCATGTAATCTAACCTAAAGTCGAAACTTATTTTCTATTTTGTTGCCGTTTTTCGGGCGCGGAAATTATTTGAGATGTGAAAGGAGTAACTTCGCCCTCCTTGGTGATGGTAATGAGTGTCTTTTTTAAATATCCATATCAATAAAAATAAAACTTAAGTACAATCTAATAATATCAGAATCACGTGATTAGTAAAGTTATGTATATTGACAATTAGATATTTACATAAAAAAATAATTGTTAGTGCTAACGTTTACATCTTATGATCTCCCCTATTACGCGGCAAAATATCTTACGCTGGCATTCATAGGGGGACTGTACTGCAATACCAACATACAGAAAACGATCTGTCAAAGGTAAATAAACTGTGAACGGACTATACAATGACAGCTATGACGCTGGACTGGCAAAGCTCCGGTCAGTCAGGGGCAGGGAGTTTGTACAGCCTACTGTATGTAGTTCTAGTCCTGGGACACCCTTCCGAGGGCTTACCCGGGGCTCACAACCATAGGCTGTTAGGCGTTGCGTGAAGATTTTTAGTCGGTAGGAGTCCGTTATAGCATCCATGAGGATTTTCCCTCACATAAAGAAAAAAAACTGTATGTAGTACTATTATATTATTATTATCTTTAGTAGACTTCCGCTATGTAACACGTAATTGCTTGGTTTCATTTCTAGGTACTCCTGTTCCATTTATTGCCTGCCATACTAGTTGATACAATTTTATGGATATCTGGACGTCCACCCATGTGAGTATTTTTCTGTGTATTAGCAGGCCTCCGTCACTCTCTACAATTCGTTTCATAAGCACCTACTCCTAAGTATTATGACGCAGAACTAACGTGGCCGACCGGCAGAGGGCTGCCACACGCCAGACCGAGCGAAGTGCGCACAACCAATGTACATTTCCCGAGTAAAATAATATTTCGCTTTATTTAGTCTTGCTTTTTTTTCATCTTACTTCTTACTAATATTCTAAAATTAATTGCGAAAGTGTTTGAGTGCGGATGTGTAGAGCTGTGAATGTTTGTTACTCTTTCACGCTCTAACGGCTCAACGGATCTGGCTGATATTTGATACAGGGATAGATTGTAGTCTGGAATAACACATAGGTTACTTTTTATCCCGGGAAAAAGTTCCCATTGGAAGCGGGAAAAGGAACAAACTTTTACGCGGGCTAAGCTGCGAGCATCAGCTAGTTATAATATAATTCTTATGTAAAGAAGAAGAAGTAATAAAATATTATCAAGTTTTTTTTTCAGACACTGTGTTTATTGTTTTTTTGTAGTTATATGTATTTTTGTTACGTGCTTACAACCCTAATGTTGTCAATAGTTGTCACTCGATGACGCAATCATACGGTGTGCGCACGAATCTCGACTCTCTAAATACGTCGTAGAGCATTTTTTCCAGTGTAGCGATATGTTATAGCTAATATTTTTGAGGTTAAGTATGGGAGTGATGTATCTGTTACGTAGTAACTATTATTTAATCTGTGGTATTAGGTCCTCTTATGGTAAGGACACTACCAGCGATACTACCAGTAGTGTCGTTTACAATAAACGACACTACCGCGCCCATTTTAGATCAAATTGTACAGCCAACACAACTTCTGTTAGCTTATATTAATTTCAAACATTTGGTCGTTTTTCTTTCTTTAGCCTAGGAAAATAATTTGTTATTTATATTTATTTCTTGTAATTTGTAGGCCTCTTATGGTTAGGACACTACCAGCGTAGGTATGTTATACCAAAATTAACAAGTTTGTCAAAAAAATAAAAATATATAATTATTTAATCTTGCCAATATGATGCAGCCCGTTTGATGGAAATCCATATCGACAAGACTATAGTATAGACACTATAGACAGCGGTCCTCAAGTTGTCGGCCCTATGATGTGCCCGGGGTAGTAGGAGGAGAAAGCACTTGCGCGGGCAGGTCGTTCCTGGTTTTTATGGTTTGACAGAGAAAGGATCTTGTGAAGCGTTCAGTTCTAGAAAAGATTCTCTCCACTGGGTGAGAGTTGCACCTCTGTCATTGGCACGCATTGTTCGGGATTGAAAAGGCGAAAGAGTGATTAGGTTAAAGAAAAATTGTGTAATTCGTAATCCTCTGTTTATTGTGATCAATTGCAAGATATACTAGGATATTGTTCGATAGATTCATCCCTCATATTCTGCCATATTTATTTATATATTTTTAAATGAAGAATAAACTAAAGAATGATTTTGCTATTTGCTGTGTACAGTGGCGGATACAGGGTAGGGGCGTGGGGGGCTCGCGCCCCCCCCCCCCCTTGGGTGCCGCACGCAGGCCACCCAAAATGTTGGTCTTTAACTATAATGCTTCATCTACATTACTCAGTCGCGACACAGAAGGTATAAAAGAAAAAATATTAGACCTCCAAGATAAGATCATCTGACGATAGGCACATCCCCGTGTTCTGGAGATGCCTTTAGTGCCTACCCGCTCGGTAGCTTTCTGCCTTTTCTTCAAGCAGAGAAGCGTTTGAGAGCGGTATCATACGGGCTTAGATTTTTGTCAGCTCCTTAGAGAGCTCCGGGGGTGTCACCCACCTTGCTCCCCGGAGAAGCCACGGCGCCCCCGGCCCAATTGACGCGCGACGTGAATAATCTTTGAAGAGAATTCAGGAGGAGGAAGGAACACCGCAGAGTTCAGTGAGTAGGACGGTCCCTATCCGGGACCGGGTGCCCCGCACGCCGTTCGTGCTGCCCTCGTGGCTGTATTGACGGTGTCCAACTGTATTCAAGGCGACAACAAAAACAAGGTATTCTGGTGAAACCTCAGATATCATTGTCGATTATTTAATTAAGTTTTGGGGGTTTAGGTAGATAGGCGAGGAGAGGAACTATAATGTATTAGCAAAGTTACAATCATCTCTGAAAAAACCATTGAACGTTATTGGATGTGGTGCCCATTTGATTCAATCAATCAAATCAGCCTATGGCAGTCTGCTGCTGGACTCAGACCTCTCCCAATTAATGCCACAATACACGGTCCTGCGCCTTCCGCATCCAGTCCCAGCCTACGACCTTTACCAAGTCGTCGGTCCATCTGGCATGGCGGGTCGGCGTTCTACACTACGTTTGCTGAGTCGCGGTCTTCATTCTCGAACCCGTTTTTTCCATTGGCCGTCAGTCTCCTGCAGACGTGACCAGCCCACTGCCACTTTGGTGTGCTTATTGTCGACAACTTTGGTTCTCTGCCGGATAACCTAATTTCGGAGTCCATGCCTCAAAGATACTCCAAACATAGCTCGTTTCATAGCTCGCAGCGTCGTTTGATTCACAATGTAATAAAATCTGCTGTAGAAGGTATTCCTTTAGATTACGAATGGATTCTGGTAAAAATATATTCTACATTTTATATTTACACGGTTTGAGTTGAAGATCTAAAGAAGTTTAGCGCTGAAGTTGAAATAGAACATTGCTAAATGCTCGGCTATAGTAAAACAAGGTGACTTGTATTTATGCGTGCCTTGGAGAGGTTTTAAAAATGTACCAGTCATTAAAATACAATTTTTAATCATGGAGGAAAACAGGATATCATGGAGATTTGGAAGGTGCGATTTGAGCAACTAAGATGGGAAAACGGCACAACCGGGGCGATCAGACCGTCATGGACGAGTGGCTGGAGCGGAACCAAGGCGCTTTCTCCTACCGGTTTACAGAGATAAGTATCGGGCATGGGTGCTTCGGTAAGTATCTGAGGCGAATACACCGGGAGACACACACTTGAGTGCCACCACTGCAAGGAACGCAGCAAGAGCACAGCGCTCCACACAATTGTGGAGTGCTCAGCGTGGGCGCAACAGCGTCATGTCCTTCACAGCACAACCGGTCTGGACATAGAAATTTTCGTGCTGGAAACCGTCGTGCGAGCCATGATCTCCGGCGGGAGTAAGTGGGCCGGTCGCAGCTACCTTTTTCTGCGAGCTGGTAATGCTCGTGAAAGAGGCAGCGAGGAGGGAACGGGAGAGTACTCTCCCACCCGAGTTCCGGAGGCGCCGCAGAATGTCTTCGCCCAAGACTATCGGCCTCCAAGACCGGCGGCCTGAGGACGGCGCGGCGGGAGGGCTGCTCGCCGTCCTTTACAGAACCAGGCCAAAGACGGCAGCGTGATGAGAGAGTTTGAAGCACGCCTCACCCCTCAATAAGCGGGATAAAACCCGAACCAACCCCCTAAAGCTTTTCATTAACCTTATCACTGGGGTATTTATAAAAACTTATGTCCCGTTTTGAGTTAAAAAATAAATGGTCAGTTTACGTACTGAGGACACCAGCGCTATTAAGCAGCTAATGCAGGAAACTCTCTGGCTGTGTGGCCGTGAAAGAGTTATTGGCGTTAAAAGTTACAGCGTCATCAAACACCCAGATTAGTAACTCTTACGTTATAATGAAACGTAGAAGTAGGAGCAAGGGGAATACCAGCTAAATAAAGACCTAGGATTATCAAGAGCTTCAGTAAACTCTTCATTATTGATTATTGCAGGGAACATTATGAACGTTTAATGCGTACAGAAAGGTGGCCACCCTAAACCTACTGAATTGGGCCGCACTCGCAAGTCCCAGACCCCCTCACAGTATTTCCCTCTGTACCACGCTATGGACCCGGCGGGCGCGGTGCCCACACGGTGAATCCATGGAATTCACGGATAGTCTTTCGTCTGCGCTGCACCTATAAACTTGAACATTGTATTTTTACTGTTTTACCATTATACCATTTCAAATAAAATTTTCATAAGCTTCACATGTGACTTGATTACTTTTTTATTGCGCTAATAGTAAAGTAGCTTAAAACTCAAAATATCTTTTGCGCCCCCCCCTTGAGATTTTTCTGTATCCGCCACTGGCTGTGTACCTCGCTGTGTTAACTGATGTTTCAAATGTTAGAACACTGATTTAAGTTAGGTTATTATAATTATAGCAAAATATTTGTTGCCTATTAACTTAGATCAAGAATAACATAGATTATTACGGGTCGCGAACAAAATGAAAGTTAAAAGGTGTCCCAAGTCGATACGTAGTTAAACCTATATTCTATTTAATAGCAATCGTAAATAAATAATTCAAGACTGTATCACATTTAACGTAAAATGTACTTTAAAGTTATTATACGTAAGCATAAAATACCATGCCACTGATATATCAGTTAAGCAAAGACTTCTATATAGACTGAGGTAGACATGCCCTACGCACCGATTTTTGAAACCTATAAACTGAGCTAATTAGCAGCGTTGCTCGCTCTGTAGCGAGTCAAAACTTCGAAAGTAGGTACTTGGCTTGCAATCAGAGTCCATACGCGTTCTCTTTTACTCTTGTTCTATTCGTATATTGCTATTGTGTGTGGTGACAATTGCGTAAAAAATATTTATAAGTGAGTGTAGTCTTAGCAATGTGTGTTTGAGGATTGCTTTTGAAATCTCGTTTGTTAGAGTACGGCGCGTCTACCTCAGATTATATAGAAGTCTTTGCAGTTAAGTCGTTTTGTTCCATACGTTTGTATTATTCAATGTCGGCCCATTGTCGCCAGTTCAAACAAGGATGTAGTGAGCCGTCTTCTATAGGTGCCGGATTTCTCGCGTCGATATTACATCTAGTTATTCTTGATCTAAGCCTATTAAGCATAAACACAACGATGCGTAACTGCTTTCTTATCGAAAACAAACTATAGTTATCTCGACCAATAGACCAGCATAGCACTGTTTATTATTACTTTTTGATATGTTTTCCATTATACAGGTTAATTAAAATCCAACGCCGCATCTACACAGCGAACCAGGCCCTGGAATACTACATCACCCAGCAATGGACATTCACCAATCAGAATTTACTCAAATTGCGGTCTTGTGTAAAGGTTGGTTTTCTTTGATCCCGCCGACTCAGTGTTGTGTAAACGATCACTGCAGTAAGCAACTTTAGCTATGGACGATCTGTGAATAGGTGACCACCATGTGACCACTTTGTGACATTTATTTGCGAGCGTTTCCGTGCTTCGTAAGGCAAGTTAAACCAGTAGTCACAGTTGCCAGTAAAAAGCCAATCGTGATGCCATGGTGAAGGCGTTATGGACGGCTTGAAAATTTAAACAGCGGGCAATCATAAGCTGCGCCTGTACATTTCAACACGGAAATACGGTTCGCCACCTATTACGTGGTACAAAAACTAAATTGGAACCCTCTTCGGGGATAAAGCCGGATCTGATAACCCCTAAGAGAGGCTGTAGTGGCAGTCAAGGCCCAGGGCGGAAACTCCATACAAAAATGTTCGTTTTCACCCACACTAATACACAGGTAATGTGAATGCTTGAATCAAGCTTGAATGTGTGTGTGAGTATACTAGGGGCACTAGCTATGGAAACAAAATAATAAGGAACAGAACGCAATCTCATGTATGTAGGTACTTTTTTTTTCAAATCTACCCTCGGCTAAGCACAAATTAAACCAAAGCAATAGCAGTAGGTAGTAATACGTAATGCAACGCAGTGACACTCTCTCAAGTACTGACACGGCAATAGACACATCAACTTTGGTGGGGAGATGGGGAAGCTTACTCAGTGGGAGGCAGGGAGTTGCCGATCTGTATGTAATACTATTATATTATCTTTGGTCAAGGTCTATCGGGAATCCTGGGACATCCTTACGACAGCTTATCCGGAGCTTTCAACCGTAAGCTGTGGTAGATCACGTGAGGTTTTAGTCGGATAAGACCGGATCTGATGGGATCGTATTGTATTGGATGGATAGGATCTGACCGGATCGAATCGTATTGAATCAGACGATCGTAGCGGATCTGATACTCTCTGATCGGATCGGTTCAGATTGGAAGGGAATCGAATAAAATAAATAAATACGGGAACAAAAGTTCTAGTGGATCCACCCGCGGGAACTTTTATTCCCGTTCCCATTTTACAGTGTGATAAAAAGTAGCCTTATGTGTTTTCCCAGAATTAATCTGTGCCAAATATTTTCAGCTAAATCCGTTTGACCGTTAAATAATTAATAAATATTCACACAACGCTAGGCTTCAAAGTAAGCTAGGAATAACCTACTTGTGTTATAGGTATCAGACCACGGATATACTTTTAATACACAATGAAGCGCTCCTGGCCCCGTGGACACAGTGTTCTGTAAACGATCACTGCAGTAAGCAACATTTACTATGGCCGATCCTTGGATGGGTGACTACCCATGTGAACACTTTGTGACATTCATTTGAGCGCTTCCGTGCTTCGGAAGGCACATTAAGCTGTTGGTCCCGGTTGCCAGTATAATAGCAGTCGTTAAGCCAAGTTGAAGGCCTTTATGGGGGGCGGCTTGAACCTGTGTCTAACCATTTCAACGCGGCAATTAGGCTCATCACGTATTAGGCACATGGGACATAAAACTATAAGGTGAAATGTGGGCGTATACTATGCCTCTGCCTACCCCTTCGAAGGCCCCGAGGGGTTATACATTATTATGTATGTATGTACTTTTAATACATATTTATCTATCATACATAGAAACACCCAGACCCTAAAGACAAACATTTATGGCTCACACAAATTTTTGTCTCCGGTGGGAATCGAACCCACGACCTTGAGATCCGCAGTCGCACATTTCGACTAACGAGGCTGCCGAGTTCAGTTAGAACGTGAAAGAGCAACAAACGTTCATACTTACATTTATACATATCTACATTCAAATAAATAAAATTGGAGTGTCTGTTTGTAATATTAAAATAACCGCTTTCTACTACATGCATATGCATATGAATGTGTATTACACATACCAAAATATATATTTTTAAAATTTTCGTCTGTCTGTCTGTTTGTTCCGGCTAATCTCTGGAACGGCTGGACCGATACTTTTATTTTAGAAAAAAAATGCCAAAAACAAAAAGCCTTTTTTTTATTACATTCCACGCGGACGAAGTCGCGGGCACAGCTAGTTTATAATATTACTAGCTGATGCGCGTGGCTACGCCCGCGTGAAATTTGGTTCCCGTTCCCGCTTCCCGTGAGACCATTTTCCCGGGATAAAAACTAGCCTATGTGTTATTCCAGACTATACTCTATCCCTGTACCAAATTTCAGCCAGATCCATTCAGCCGTTAGAGCGTGATTGAGTAAAAAACATCCAAACATCTTTTTTTTTTTTGTTTAACGTGAGGGAAAATCCTCATGGATGTTAGCCCGGACTCCTACTGACTAAAAAACCTCACGTAACGCCCAACAACCTATGGTTGGGAGCCCCGGGTAAGCCCTCGGAAGGATGTCCCAGGACTCCCAACAGACCCACGGCTACCACTGCGGCCTCCCCAAGGGGGTGGTTCGGGTGCTAACCCGCGTGTTTGGGGGGTTTCGGGTGTGATCCCGCTTCTAAGGAAACATCCAAACATCTTCACAAACTTTCACATTTTTAATATAAGTAGTGATGTAGTAATGATTATTTGTTTATATTCATAGCCAGAAGATTCCAAGGACTTCTACTACGAAATGGAAAATATCGACGTGTATCAATATTTCTGCAACTCAGTAGTGGGGGCTAGAAAGTACTTGTTGCACGAAAAAGAAGAGGATTTACCTAAAGCTAGAGCTCACTGTCAAAGGTAACATGATTAATTTGAAACCCTATTACTGCTCGTTCGCTCTAACTTTGCCGCTCGGCTCCATACTAAAGTCGATTTTTTTTAGACGAAGTAAATTGACAGCAACTAATGTCACTTTTTCATACAATGTTGCGTATTTTCTATAATGTTGCGTATAACAATTCGGGTATACGCCTCTACGCCAGCGGCAAAGTTAGAGCGAACGGGTAGTACCTACTCAGATCTGTCTGTCTGTCTGTCCGTCCAAGGCTATCTCAGGAACCGCAATGAAGAGCTGAAATTTACAGGTTATGTAATTCTATTATCGCTATAACAACAAATAAGTACTAATTTCGGAAAAAAAATATTTTAGGGGACCTCATACAACATACGTGATTTTTTGCCGTTTTTCGGTACGGAACCCTTCGTGAGTGAGTCTCGCACTTGGCCGAATTTTACATTAATTTATTCTGTAAACAGAATAAACTGTAATTTTAATTGTACTATAACTGTAATTAATTCTGTATACCGAATGTATCACGGCGAGTGTTCATAAGATGTATCGCGTGCTGGGCAAAGGTGCCACTCCTACACAGTGGAAAGAATCTTCGCCAGAACTGAGCGATTCAATCATATAAGAGTTAATCTTTTAATTTGCTCTTTTAATCTGTCTCTGCTAATCTCTTATATTTGCTCTATGGATTCAATAGATTGATCCTCTGTCGAAGTATAAAAGCTTGGCAGTGCCGGATAGAGCAGCCCCTCTTACACAGTGGACAGTTCGCCAGAACTTAGCAATTAAGAATATTGTTTCCCTGTCGAACCATAAAAACCTGCTACGACCTGCCCACTTACGCCTTTCCCTTTACTTGCACTAACTAACAACAAATACTAAAATAATAAAAAAAAGGATTAAGGGGGGGGGGGGGGCTCCCATACAACAAACGTTATTTTTTGCCGTATTTTGGTACGGAACCCGCCTTGTGTGAGTCCGACTCTTACTTGGTCGGCTTTTTATTTTAAATTTCGTTACATTATTTTTTTTCAAATTTATGCTTTTGATCCCGAATTCAAAATCTTTTGCTCCAAAACGGCAAAAAAATCATCCAGTGTGGTAATAAGTACTTTTTTCTTTCAGAATGAGAATCCTCGACATTGCGGTGAGGTGCGTTTTCTGGGCATTAATGATGTGGTGGTTTATTAACTTGAACTTTGTGCAGAATGTACTCTCAAATTATGTCTTCCTATTGTAAATTTTAATTACATATAATTAAATAAAATATTGGCTGTCACTGTATCTGTTAATTTATTTTAACCCTTAAGAAGGTATTAGATGACCTGGCAAATCTCGAGTTTTTATGGTTGTTATTCAAATGGTAGGGCAAACCTTTGTTGCGACTGTTAAAAAAGGCGTATGACGCTGTTGTAAAAGATGTTACGACGCCGTTATACAAGGCAACCAACACTGTGCTCAGAGGGGTCGGCGTAACATGTTACGCCGACGACACCCTCGTTACGGCACGGGGAGCAACGCACCGTGCCGCAGCACTTAAGGCCACGGCAGGGGTTGCTCAGGTCGTGGGTCGGATTCGGCGGCTGGGTCTTGAGGTCGCCCTTCACAAATCCGAGGCTCTGTGCTTCCACGGACCTCGGATGGGGCCACCTGCGGGATCCAGCCTACAGGTGGGGGGCGTCAGCATCGGCATCGAGCCCTCGATGAAGTATCTGGGGCTCGTACTCGATGGCCGGTGGAACTTCGGACATCATTTCCGAAGTTTGGTCCCAAAACTGAGGGGAGCATCGGCCGCACTCGCGCGGCTGATGCCCAACATCAGGGGACCCAACGCTCCCTACAGGAGGCTGTACCTTGGGATCGTGCGAAGCATGGCCCTGTACGGGGCTCCCGTATGGGCGGAGACCCTGACGGCCAGCAATGAGGCTAGACTGATGAGCCCGCAGAGAGTGATGGCCGTCAGGGTGATAAGAGGATACCGCACGATCTCCGGTGAGGCGGCATGTCTCCTAGCCGGGACCCCTCCATGGGACCTGGAAGCGAGAGCCCTTGCGTCACTGTTCAGATGGCGCAAGGAGGCGCTGGAGCGGGGCCAAAGGCCTGCGTCTCGAGAAATCGAGGCCCAGCGGACCCTGCTCCACCAGGAAACCCTGGAGATATGGAAGATGCGACTTGAGCAACCAAAGGGGGGATTCGCCACAATCGCGGCCGTCAGACTGGTCATGGACGAGTGGCTGGAGAGAAGACACGGTGCTCTCTCCTACCGGTTGACACAGATGCTTGCCGGGCACGGTAGCTTCGGTAGGTATCTGTGGCGAAAACACCGGGAAACCACGGCCGAATGTCAGCACTGCGAGGACCGCAGCGATGACACGGCGCTCCACACGCTGGTGGAGTGCGCGGCGTGGGCACAACAGCGACAGGTCCTCGTAGTGGGTCTGGGCGTGGACACTCTCTCGCTTGAGGCCATGGTGCGAGCCATGCTCTCCAGCGGGAGTAAGTGGGACTGCGCCGCCTCTTTCTGCGAGCAGGTCATGCTCGCGAAGGAGGCGGCGGGCCGGGTGCGGGAGAGAACTCTCCCACCCGAGTTCCGCAGTCGGCGCCCTGGGCGCCGCCGACGTGTCTTCGCCGAGGACTATCGGCCTCCATGACCGGGGGTCTGAGGACGGTGAGAGGGCCGCTCACCGTCCTTACAGAAGCAGGCCCATGACGGCAGCGTGACGTGAGCACTCATGCACGCCCCCCCTTAGAAGCGGGGTCACACCCGAAATCCCCCATAGACGCGGGATTGCACCCGAACCACCCCCTGGGCGAGGCCGCATCGGCGGCCGTAGGTCTGTTGGGAGTCACGGGACATCCTTCCTGAGGGCTTACCCGGGGCTCTCAACCATAGGCTGTTGGGCGTTACGTGAGGTTTTTTTAGTCGGTAAGAGTCCGGCATAGCATCCTACGAGGATTTTCCCTCACGTTAAAAAAAAAAAAAAAAAAAAAAAAAAAAAAAAAAAAAAAAAAGGCAACCAACACTGTAGGAAAAAGCGTTGGGACCTCTTATATTTGCTCCATGGTTAGGACGCTGTTAAAATGGCACATCTAACTCTGTTATAAAAGGCAACCGACTGTGTTATAAAAGGGATCGCGACGGTGTTGCAAAAGGCGTCATGATGCTGATATAAAAAATCCGAAGCTGTTAAAAAAGCAGTCCGATACTGTTAAAAAAAGTTACAAAAGGCGTCGTGACTCTGTTCTAAACAACGTACGATCACAGATTACTAAATAGTTACTACGTAACAGATACATCACTCCCATACAAAAGCGACAATACCTACGCTATATTAGCCTACAAAATTTTAATAATAATACCTGCTGCTCAGAACGAGAAGAATTGTACCTTAAACACGCGGTCATAGCGTCGAGACTGTGTTGCCCGCTGTGTGAGTGACGTCATCGTAAGAATGCGCTAGGGTTGAACCTATAACGATTGTTGTAATAAAACAAATGTAACGAATCAACCATGTTTTAATACGCTTTTAGTAGGCCGACGTGTATGTAATGGAATATAAGGAAAAAAATTATTAATGGTTTAAAAAAACCCTAGAAAAACACGCTTTCATAAATGCACGTAAAAACTAAAAATAAATTATGAATCACAGTAGGTAGGTATACCTATATATTTATATTGTTTATCTTATGCCTACCCATAACTAAAATAACAAAGAAATCTAAATTTAACTGACATTACCTTTAGCGTAAGTACCGGCTTAATCACCTATCTCACCCGGCCATCCTACCTTACTATGTTACACACACATACATATAGTAGGCAGTAGGCACGCGTAGATCTCCGAAGGGGAAGGCAGAGGCATATTAGATGCCCACATTTCATTTTTTTTTATAGTTTGTACCAAGTACAGGTTGTGACCCTCTGCTGTTTAAATTTTTCAAACCGCCTAAAAAGGCCTTCAACTTGGCTGACTGCTATTTTATTGGCAACCGTGACCAACGGCCTAACGTGGCTTCCGAAGCACGGAAACGCTCAAATAAAGGTCACAAAGTGGTCACATGAATGGTCACCCATCCAAGAACTGGCCATAGTGAAAGTTGCTTACTACAGTGATCGATTACAGAACACTGAGTCCCCGGGGCCACGAGCGCTTCGACTACCGATAAAACCTATTTACCTAGAAATTCTATAAAACATTGAATTGTCTATAAAAAACAAAAATTTTATTATACCTGACTCAAATAACTCCTTAATTTACGATTTACATACTTATCACCTACCTACTTATGTTCAAACAAATAAATGGTAAAAACATTCAAATTGATAAGATTTAAAATATAACTTTCTTCGTCTCTCGGCAATTTAAAAAACGACAAATTTTCTTTTGTTTTTGTACTATTACACCCATCCACTGCACAATAATTACGTGGTTTCGGTATTTCGAAGCGTAAGCGCGGGAAACGTGCGGTGCGGTGCGATACGAGCGCTCAGTCGGGCGTCCGGCAGCCCTCTGCCAGTTGTATCCCCAGGGAGATGCCGAGCGGTAGGTACATAGCGCGCGATTTTGAGCGAGTGACGGAGGCCTGGTACGATGCTGTATTTAAAAGCATCATGTTGCTGTTCTATGAAAGTCCAACGTTGTTACACATAACTTTACTAATCACGTGAATCAAAAACAATTAGAACATAAATAATTAAATTACATTTTTTCACAAAACAAATTTTAAAATGTTCAAAATCTTTATAATTATACTTCTTAACTAAACAAACTGTCATTACTTAAGATAAATTAATGTCATAAACAATAAATAGGTCATAAATTAATGTCATAAACAATTAATGGGATAAATTAATGTCATAAACAATTAATAGGTCATAAATTCTTATCATTTAAATATTCCTCAATCGAATAATAAGTCTTAGAAATTAAAAGTTCTCGGAGTACGTCTTTAAATACGAAAATAGATTGAGAGGTTTTTATATGATCAGGCAGTTTGTTATATATCTTGGCACTCATTCCAAAGATACTGTTCCAATATTGCTGAGTTCTAAATTTCTCAATGTGAAGTATATTTTTATGTCTCTTACTTAGCAGGTGTTAAATGGGTACACTTTCAGGAATAAAATAAAACTTGAAATCACAACTTTACATTTACCTACATTTATTTGAGCAGCGTTACCGCCTATCTACGCGTTCAGAATGAAGAGAGAGCTCCCAATATGATTACCCGCCATTTTATACATTTACCCCCAGAAGCTGCTAATTAGACAATACCATTTAATTACACAATATTATACAAAACTAACTTAGCAATAATGGATAATTATAATTAATAATTTTAGTACTCGATACAACACATAGTTATCATGTAAATAATTATACAACTAAATAGTGATGTTCAGTATGTTGGAGTAAGCGCCATCTATCGTGGCGTATTTGTAACACAGGTTTACATATTTATTCAAATTACTTTTTACATAAATTGCGGCTTCGTAAATATATAAAGCAGGAAGGGTTAGGATTTTTAACCTGCGGAAAGAAGGTATACATGAGTCTGTTTGTTTAAGTCCGCATATACTTCTGATACACTTCTTTTGGGCTCTAAGAACATATTCCTTGTTTACTGAGTTGCCCCAAAATAGAATATCATATTTAAGAATTGAACCTACGTTAGCATGATAGGCCGTTAAGTGTCTGTTGGTTAGCTACTTTTCTAAGCATGTACAGTGCGTATGAAAATGAACTTAATTTACTACATATTTCATGCACTTGCGTTTTCCATTTTAAATCTGAATCAATGTATATGTACACCCAAGAATTTTGTAACCTCAACTTCATTTATTATATCTCCTTGATAGTTTAACCCAGTAATGCCTAGCGTGCCCATATGGACACACAAATCGGGGTTAAATAAAAGAGTTGTTATGGTAGTATTTTTTTACTTTTGTAATTATTTTATTAGTCTAACTCTGCATTCAAATGTCAAATTTTAATACAGTGTAAACACCAGTGTTACAATAATTTTAGTTTTCCAAGTATATTCATTTATTTGCCGCCTTTAACCAGTACGCAGAAAAAATAGACCCGAGATGAGAGTAAGTAGTTATTATTTTTAAACTATAAATTATATTCATGTTATTAAGGCACAAATTTATTGCGATAGTGTGTATTTATTTATATAAAAGCATAAAATACTGCCAGAATGTAATTTCCTATGTAATATATAGCACTGAACTTCATGTGTCCATATGGACACGCTAAGCTTTAGCCATAGCATTATAATATGTTTCGTTTTACTTTTAGATTGTTCGATTTTGACTAGTTTCTAGGTAGAGACACCATAAATCAAGCGTCAGATGTGAGAAGAGTAAAAAGGTGGTGGTGGTAGTGTAGTCTACAGTGATATCGGCGGTTGATAGCAAACCAAATGAGGAAAAAGTCGAGAGGTTATCATGATTTAGCCATTAGTAAATGTTTTTTGTCAAACCTTTTGGGTGTGCAACAGCTATACATAATAAAACAATAATCCCAAAAGTACTATCACATGCATGTGGCACCACCACCTTTATCTACAAGCCTTACTCTTCAGAAGAATCCAAAAATATATAGGAAAAGATAGGATTATCTACTACTACATTACATTTGTTAGACTTCTCTAAAGACTAGTGGACAAATACATACTTATAGGTACTTATATAAATATGTAGATAAATATATTAGAGAGGAAGTGGTTATTATCCCTATTTGTATGGATGCTGGAGGCTTGTAATAATAATGCTTGTGATTTTCAAAATAAGATGCCACAGCTGGAGCTTCGTAGAACAAGAGTATTGATATCTTACCTAAAAAAACTTTTGTAGTAGGTGCCAAAGGTGCAGGTAGATCATCTTACCTTCAAACTATAGGGTAGGTTTGATAAGATATAATATCATTATGTACGGAAAATTACGTAAAAAAATGTACGGACCCAAATGCAAAACAATAAGTTCGATGACCTCAGGTATTGATTGTACTGTACCTACTAAAAATAATAATAAACTTTTATATTATTATTAAAAAATGTTTCGTTTATGTTTTTAAACAAATAGCAATAAATTTAGGTTACCAATTACGAAAAAAAATCTGCTTATGTTTATGTCTTTTCAGCTATTGCAAGTGCTTAGTGTGTCCATTTGGACACGTGATTTTTTTTAAACTTCCAAATTATTTATAAAAATAAAATTTATGATTTATATCTACAAATACCTCATTAAATCATATTTAGTGTGTAGATTTACCAAAATCTCAAAAAAAATAATTCGGGCATTACTGGGTTAATGATAAATTCGTATTAATGTGCCCAAATGTCATGTAATTAGTTTTTGCTTTTGCTTTGATCTGATAAAACTATATTCTTGTAATTTATTAGATACTCTTGCTTTTTTAACGTATCAAAGCCCGATTAGGAATAGGTTTGTTCAATCGAAATCGCTCTCGAAAAAATGAGAAATATTGCAAAAATCTTTATGCTACGTTTACACGCTTGCCAAGCCTTGGCAAATGGCAAACAGCCCCAAGCCATCACAAATCTTGTTTGGCGTTTGGAAGGCGTTTACACGCTTGAGAATGCCGTCAGTCTGCAACCTACCTCCAAGCACGTCGGACACCGAACTTGGCACGGCTATTGCATTTGGTTTAAGAGGGTCAACACCCAAATACATGATTTCACGCGTTTGAAACGTTTGTTTCTGAAGAAACTACCAATGTTTAGTAAGTATGATTAATGTGTAAGAGTAATATATTTCCTTGTCTAAAAATTGTTCTAATCAAAACAAACGTGGCACAACTAGGTTTTTATTAAAAACAGTGTTTACACACCTCGTTTGAAGAAATTCACGAAACAAGGCATCTTTGCCAATCGGGTGGTATAAAATTAATTGATGTACACAGAAATTAAAGCTACTATAAGTATCTTCGTATTGTCTTCTTTAAATCCGCCGCGAAATATATTTCTTATCACCAAAACATGACAAATAAAGTTTCCAAAAAACGTCGTACTTTGATGAACTTCATCACGATTTTTGGTACACTTCTAGTTTACAAAATGGTGATCTTTTTACATTTACAGACTGATCATGATATCACCAATTGAATACATCAGTAATACTCTAGAAACCTCTTTAAACATATCTATAATAACTTAATAAAAAGAGTCCTCAAACTCGATGCACGGGCCGCGAGAAATTAGTACCGGCCGAGGCCTTCCAGGGGGAGGAGATATCACTTTATTTCCCGCGTTCCCAGTCAGGTATTATCGTAATCTTCGAATACTTTGAGTGTGCTCAACGCCACTTGATACTTTTTCAATTTTGTCCGCGCTGGGTGATAAACCCTCTTAATGTACTTTTATTTGAAACTAGCTGACCCTCGCAACTTCGTTTACGTCACATAAGGTGTACGAATGGAGGGGTACTTCTTCATGAGACTCATCAAGCAGCGTGTGAAACGGCCCTGTTTGCTTAATCATAAAAGAGCTTAAAGAATAAGTCGATTCTAAAACTTCCTTCGGCGCGGACTGAATTATTTTACAATAGCCTTAATCATTAAGCTCTTTTATGATTAGGCCAACACGCCCGTTTAGCCTCACTTTCAAAAGAAACGTTGAATTCTAGATTTATCGAAAGTTGAGATGCCCCTAATTTCTGAACTACATAACCCTCAATATTGAAAATTGTGTGGAATAATGCCTAAAGTACTCCCTTTTAGACACCAAAAAAATATTTGAAATCGAACCACGCAGTGAGAAATTATAGCTAAAAAACTATTTCATCCCCTCTCCTGAAGGAACTGCGCAAAATATCGGGATCAAAAGTATCTAAGAACCTTCCTCGGACTATAAGCTTAGATCGTACAAAGTATCATTTAAATCGGTGTAGTTTCGGCGTGATACTTATTCGGGATACAGACAGACAGACAGACATGAAAATTTTAGATTACATTTTCGGCTTCAGTATCGATTAGAGAACGCCCTACACTTAAAATTTTCAAAATATCTTCCATGTACAGACTCTCGACCCTCTACAGTTTTATTATATGTATAGATAGAGATGTAAGCGAAGTGAAACAAAAAAAAGGAAAGCTCGACGACCACGAAGATGGTGGATGAAAAAGATTCATCCAAATCGTACCAGGTAACTACTATTTTTGTTTAACCAGGATTCAATCTGGTAATGCTCCAGAAACGAAGGACTTTCCTCATTCGACCAGCGACTCATTTTTTATTTATTTAGCACGAGCAAGCAAGCGTGTAGTCGCCGCGAGACCACAATGGCTACTAAACGCGGACCAACGTGTAAATGCTTCGCAAACATTTGCCGCAAACACCCTTTGATCTGCGTCAAAAAACCGACACTCGACTGGATCGGCAGCAAGCGCCGACAAACTCACGCAAGCCAAGCCAAACGCCTTCTTTACACGCTTGTGATTGTCGAGGCTTGCCAAGGCTTGACAAGCGTGTAAACGTACCATTACAAGTACCTAATGTAGGTACTTTTTTTATCTATATAAATGAGTTTAATTCTCATAAAAACTTGTCATAAAATAGATATAGGTCTTTATAACAATATTTTACGCATAGATTTTTTCTTAAAACCCCTCAGATTTTATAACAGTAATATAACGTAGATACTAGCCGAGGCGCGCGGCTTCGCCCACGTGAAATTCGGTTCCCGTTCCCGCTTCCCGTGGGCAGATATTCTGATATTATATTGTTGTACATAACTTTACTAATCACGTGATTCTGATACTATATGATTGTACTAAAGTTTTATTTCCATTGATATGGATATTTAAAAAAGAAACTCATTACGGAGGCGCAAACTAAGGAGGGCAAAGTTGCTGCTTCCTCATCTCAAATAATTTCCACGCCCGAAAAAACGGCAGCAAAAGAAGAAAGAATTCCTTTTTGTCGCCGTTTTTCGGGCGCGGAAATCATTTGAGACGTGGAAGGAGTAACTTCGCCCTCCTTGGTGATGGTAATGAGTACCTACTAATGAGTGTTTTTTTTAAATATCCATATCAATAAAAATAAAACATAAGTACAAGCTTTTAATACCTATCAGAATCACGTGTTTATTAAAGTTATGTATATTGGCAATCAGATATTTACATAAAAAAATAATTGTTAGTGCTAACGTTTACATCTTATAACGGCAAAATGTCTTATAAGCTGGCACTATGCCTGGCACACCTATGAGGGGGACTATACTGCAATACCAACATACAGAAAACGATCTGTCAGAGGTAATAAACTGTGAAAGGACTATAGTTGGTGAGTTGCTCAACAAAACAATTAAATGTCAACTGTCGTCTAACTGACACCTGTACGATCACAAGCTGTCAACTGTCAAGGGGAAAGCCTGCTGACATCTGACATTGACGGGCAAGAAAGGATAAGTATAACAATTTTTTAGACAGCCCAATCCTTAGCAACCACAAATAATATGAGGCATTTATTCCAACTCATAACATTTCAAGGATGGGGGTAGTTAGATCAGTTCCAGTGGATTGGTCTATGGATGAATTTGTAGAGTCCATGGTCTTGCCTACAGGGTATACAATTGTTCTCAAGGCTCGCCGGCTCAATAGAAAAACATTAAATAGCAACAACTCCACAGAGTGGATTCCTACTCAAACCGTGGTGGTAACTTTCAAGGGACATGTTCTCCCCTCCCATATCTACTCTTACTACACCTCCCTACTAGTCGAACCGTATCAATTTCCAACTATTCAATGCATGAACTGCTGTAGGTTTGGACATGTATCAAACCAATGCAGGTCTAAGGCAAGGTGCTACAAATGTGGACAACCACATACAGGGATTGACTGCACAATAGAAGAAGACAAGACATCGTGTCTGTACTGTTCGAGGTCACATTACTCTGTTAGTAAGGCATGCCCTGAACAGGATCGGCAAAAATCTATCAAAGCGTAGGTACATGGGACAGGAGGGTATCTCATACATGGAAGCCTCAGAGAGTATCCCAAAAATAACCACCTTCTATGGCTGCCAAACCAGTCAACTTCCAGGGTTCCCAGTCTACAGCCCACTTGAACGCAACCCCACTCCGCACATTCTACAGAAAACGCAACTTTCATAGCCCCTCGTCCTAAGGCTCTTCTTGGTATGTCGTATGATAGAGCTGCCCATCAGGCAATCACTTCACAAGATGTGTCCTCTATGCCTAATGGGTACGCCCTCCTTAATACACAGCCCCCTTCAACTCACGAAACCTCTCCCAATCCCAACAAATCTCCCATAACTTCCTGTTCACATTATTAAATATATTACTATCCCTCATAGCCCAAAACAATATCACCCTACCGCCCAACGTTGCCCACATACTTACCCAATCACTACCAAACTACAACAATGGATCTCAAACTGATCCAGCGGAACAGTCGAAGCATAAACAAAAAATCTGATCTTTATTATTTAGGCGCTAGACAGACGACGGGGCGGGCCGGGCTTTTTGCCCGCGACGTAATAAAGACCGCGTCTGTCCGCCGATGCTCGCGACTGCCCGCCCCGCGAACGCAACGCACACGACGGCGACGGGCGGGCAGTTAGTTCACTACGTTCGTTCTAGTGAAGAGCGCGTCAGTGAAAATGGATACCCAGAGAATTCGAGTAGTTGCTTATTTAATGTACAAAAAAAGAAAGAGACGCAATCGTAATATAGTCCATTGAAATGTTACATGAGCTTTGCATTTATTAGAGGACGCAATTTTATTTTCGGGACATATGTGGGGGGTCAATAGAAGCTTAAACTCAAGTTTGTGGGGTCGCCACCCTTGTCCCCCGGCCGCCATCTTGAAAAGAGTGGGGAAAAAAATACTTTTTTCGCAACATTTCGGAAACTATGAGTCTTACAAAAAAATTGTAGAAGCATAATTTGTAGCATATTGTGTTGCCTACAAATGTGTATATAACTTAACAAAAAATTTTGAATTTTTTTATAAAAAAATTCTTTTTTGGTCTTAAACTTTTTTTATACATTTTACAAAAATAATACCTCAGACTAATCTTGTAGATGATCTTTAAAGAGAAATTAAAAAAAAAATGCCACAGAGCAAAAAAGAAATTTTTTATAATTTTATTTTCAATTTTTTGTTTATAATTTTTAATTTAGGACAAAAATTTGTTTGACATATTTGTAGGCAAAACAATTTGCTAAATTAAGTTTTCACAATTTTTTTGTAAGACTCATAGTTTCCGAGATATTGAGGAAAAAGTGTATTCACCCCTTTTTAAGATTGCGGCCGGGGGACAAGGGTGGCAACCCCACAAACTTGAGGTTAAGCTTCTATTGACCCCCCACACATGTCCCAAAAATAAATTTGCGTCCTCTAACAAATGCAATATTCGGTCCTTAAATTGTAACATTTCAATGGACTAATAGGGAGTACTGGGTACTCGATGACAACTCATCCCATACTGCAGGCGTATATATTGCCTGGCATATTTGGTTCCATAGCTTCCTCTTTTCATTTACATCGTGATATTCTTTTAATGCCGTATTATAAATCGGCGATCTTTTTTCGACTTGAGAAATTAAATTTTCGACGTCGAAGGCGTCCATCACTAGAAAACGTGCGGCGAGGACTGAGCCTGGCCGGCCCGCGCCGCCCCGTCTGCGTTACTTCATACAAACTGGTTTGTGTGATTCATGGCGGCGAGCCACGGACATGCCGCGCCGCCAGTGCCCGGCGGACAGCGGCGGCGCGGTCTTTTTGCCCTTCGTGTGCGTTGGTAGTATAGGATTCCTTTAGCGCTATCGTTCGCGGCGAAATTGACCGGCCCGGCCCGCCCCGTCGTCTGTTTTACGCCTTAATGAACAAACACAGGCCACTGGCCTCGGAGACATGGTTAAAGCCTATATACTATGCGCATTCCGGGCTTCTCATGTCTTCGGGTTGACAGAGCTGATGGTTATGCTGGTTGTGTTCTAAGTTAGCAAAAAAGTTTCCTTTTCCCAGATCAACATACCCCCTCATTCCCCTGAAATAAATATTGTAGCGGTAATAACATGCAACATATATTATCATTCATATCCCTCTATATTGCAAATCCATGCTCCACTTTGATCCCAGACCTACAGATGATTTTTAGCTCTGTCCCCCCTACTGTGCTCATCATGGGCGATTTTTATGCACATCACACACCGTGGGGGTCCCTTTGTCCACTAAAATCCATTAAAAAGATCCATCATGGATCTTTGTGGACATATCATGACCACTTTAATACCTTAAAGCAGGCCTTCCCAACCTTTTTCAGGTCACGGCGCCCCTATAAGATTAAAAAATTTTCACGGCGCCCTCTTATGCCACGTTAAATCTCATATCCTCCCCCCCCCCCCCCCCCCGTGAAATGTCGCGCCGCGGCGCCCCGGGGCGCCGCGGCGCACAGGTTGGGAACCCCTGCCTTAAAGTATTTTTTTATGAAAAATGGATCTTTTAGGACATGAGTGAAAAAAGATCCATTATAGATACCCCTATTATCTTTAAAACACTGATCAACTCTAATATTTCGCGATTCGACAATAACTAACGACGCGACGTAAAACAGCTTTAAGAGTTCTACTCCATTATAAACATGTGGAATATGTATTTTATCGTGCGGAATCGAACCGACTTAAATGCACACTGTCCCTACCTTTATACGGCTAGAGCCGGGCCCCCAGGGTAACTTGGGAGGATGTCCCAAAATAAGTCGAATAAGGGTAAAATAAAACTCGTTACAAATGTTTATAGAAAAACATTTTATACTATTTTTATTTTATAGAATAAAAAAATAACTAAAAACTACTAATAGTACGAAAACGAATAGAGCGACCGACGCCTACTAAATTTTAAAAAAAAACCTTTTTTTTACAAAAACGAAATCGGTTTCTTTTTGAATATTTTTTGCGATTTCCCTTGTTACTTGTTGGCAGTAAATATAATTATTTACAATGTTAAATGTAGTGTGTAGCAAAGACGCCTCACTTTTATGTGCGAAAGATTGTTTATAATTTGTCAACATCAATTTTTCTTGCAAATTTATCATACATACTTACATTAAAATAAATATATCAAAGTCGATTTTTTATTGCAAAAAAATATATAATAATCGACATTATTCATAAATCATTTCAAGCCAATTCACATCAAAAAGCACATAAAAGTATTGCGTGTTTAATTGCATTTTTATTTATACCAAAGACTCTTTTGATAAAATATATTTTCGAGTCCCGTTTGGAGTCAAATTATGAACTTTTAATCCCACCTACGCCTTAGTATGAATAACAAAATTAAAATATTTGCAGTAACTGTTTTAATAGATGAACTAAATTGAGAAAAATAATTTGAAAAAATTACACATTTAAAATGCCCTAGAACAGTTTCTAAGCCCTGGCCAAGCTAATTTTAACGTTAAATACATTAAAAATTCTATATATTCAAACCCACATTAAGTTTAAACAAATATCAAAATGTGGTTTTGATACCTGAGGACTGACTTTTGACAACAAGCGCATTGAGAAACAAATAATTAAGATCGCTTTAAGTTTATTTTACATTTACTAATATTAACGATCACAGTCTCTTTAAATTAAAAAAGAAACAAAAGTCAGTCCTCAGCTAAGACTCAGGAAAAGCGGTATTCGTACAAAAATTAATAGGTTAGTCGCTTAACCGCTGTCCTAGAGACGTTAAGAGGAAGGGCCAATCTACGTTACAGCGTTAGACTATACCTGGAGATGAAATTTTCAAGACAAAATTGTGAGTAAGTGAAAACAGATTGAATTTCTAATTGTAAAAACCTCTACACAATTTTGTCCTAACGTTATATTTATGTTACTAAACGCATCTAAAGACAAGCGATCAGTCGCAAAATGATATACCTTTTGCAAAATGCACTCTCTGCTTAAGGTTCGTTTCTCTTATTTCGAGTTCCGCACCTCAAACGGAAAATACGGAACCCTTAACACTTTTGTTTTATTTACTCAAGAATAGGACGCATGTAGGACTAACACTAGAATGGCAGTGACGATTGAATAAAAACTTTTTCTTAATTGTTAATTGTCATAAGTGTTAAGCATAATGTGTATCGTAAAATCATCAACTACCCTCGTTTGTGGACCCATGCTTAAGTATCCGAGCACGAAAAGAGAATTTTCTCATAAAGTACCTAACATTATGAAAAAGTACATTTTGTGAAAGTTGCTCTGTGAAAAGTGTACATTTTGCTAAAAGTATATTCAACGACTGAACCGTACGAAATGCACCGGTCTAATGGACCGCTATAACGGATTGGCCGTTCCTCCCGCTAAATAAAACTATATCCACGAATTTTAATGGATCTAAACATATTTAAGTTCCATGTATAATAAATTCAATGGATTATACCCAACTAGTTTTTAATAAAAAGCAAGATTATTTGGAATTAAATTAATTGACGCTATTCTACATACATAAACGCGTTATTTTTTCTTCCATTTGTATTTACAATAAAATAATATTACATATATATGTGATTTAACTTTAATGTGTCACCAAAATAATAATTATTATTATTACAATAATATTATCTACACATTTTATACTTAACAACAACTGTTTGATTATATTTCCAAAACATTTCTATATTATTCTTGATAACCTAACTCAATTTCTTCTTCTATTCATCGGAGTCTTTTCCGTAAAATATAATATCTCAATTCGGATGACAGTTAATAAATGTAAACAAAAATAGACATTATTTCAACGGAATTAAATCTTTTGAGTGCGAACGGTGAACATAAAGGTCCAAACTATAAACAACCTTTACACCTTTGAAATAAAAGTTAATTTTGTTTACATTATTACAAACTGTCATTGGAAACAAGCACATTCTACAGCCTGTAGGCTTGAGTGACAAAAAGAGCCCGAATGTGATGGTAAATCAACTACTTCAAATACACTGAGCTGAAGTGTGTGAGCGGGTAAGAGTTTAAATGAAAGAGAGAGTAAATTTTACGTATAAAATTAAGAGACAAATATATTGCCAATATGTTTTTCTCAAAACGACCCAGTTGCCAATAATGTGAACTGACTCTTATGAATCATAATCCTTCTATAGTTCGACTTATTTAGTGTGCGAACGAAGGATGTGATAATTACTTTAATGTAATAAAGTACCTAATATCCCAAATGATTTTTGCAGATATACAATGGGAATATAGCAAAAGAACGACTGTTTGCACTGTCAGACTTGCTGCCGCCCAGAGGGCAATCGAGAGATATCGATTCGTGATAGAATTCTTTGAAATCCAAAAGAGGAATCGCGTTACCGTTATATAGCCGAAGTAAGTCACGCACTAACTCCTAAACCGATATGTATAGCGGAAATTCAGTATACAAATACCTGACGACTTGAATCAACTTTGTAGAAAACAATACTCGTAGATTTACAAGTAAATTCTGATAGGTGGCAGATGTACCTATATGTTAAAATTTCATGTTTACAAGAATTTACTTCTTAATTTACGAGTACTGTACGTCTTGTTTGTGGCTGGGCTTCTGGCGAAAACTAGCGTCAGGACTAGCGAGATCTGTCATAATAATGATCCTATTTTAAAGAAAAAATATTCTAAGCCGAATCATAACTAACGGTCTAAGGTGCAAAAAAATCATACCAAGGGTCCCCCAGACCCCGTATAACTCGCAATCTTCATATTTAGCATATTATTGGTCTTACCGTTTCGGAGTTATTAGGCGTTAATCCTATAGAGAAAAGTAGTAATGACGAGAAAGTTTCGCTGACGAGAAAGTTTCGCAAATGTTAGGAATGAGTATACTTAGGTGAAACTGGTGATTGTGTATATTGAGGTAATTAGCCGGGGCAACGAATTCAGAAGGACAATTCTTACGGCTGCCCTGAAGTAATTTTTTTAAAACTTTCGCTTGACGCTCTTTCCCATTAAACATAAAAGTGGGAAAAGAGCGCACAAGTCCAGACACTACGCTAGCTGGGGACAAGTTCCCAATAAAAATTGGCAGAAACTTAACACGTCGGAAATATCTGCGGACCTGGTTCCCCTCGCGCTTCCCCGCACCTGACCCCGTTTTCGCCTATTTAGTATAACCCGCACACGATAGAATGGTATGGTATTTTACAAGATTCCGCACATTCTCGTTGCGCGCGGATTATCCCGTCCAGTTTACATGACGTCACGAGCCAGGTTCGCAGATATTTCCGCCATGTCATAGTTACATATAATTCCGTACTTTAATTCAGAGAAATACAAAGAATCCAAGGTGTCCTGCCTAACCTGTCGATATACTGTCGGCTCTGGTTACTGCGGGACGCTAGTTTGTAGACTACAAAATTGGCCCGTCAGCACTTTTTTCCCTACAAACTCATTGATGGAGTACAAAACCACACCAATTCATACCATGGATACCGTAGAAAAGCGGCTCAAGTACCTATTGCGTAGAAAGGGATTAAATAAAATTGTACCAGCCCGTCTGGTCTGAGTGGTATAATAAGACCAAAAATACTCCCTTAAAATCAAGGGCACAGGTCTGCCAGACCCTTGTAAATTTTATAATAGCAGAAATACGAAATCAGAGACAAGCCGTCAAATGTGTATAAATTAGTACCTCAAGTTTGCCCCTAGTATCAGTAGTCCGATTGAATAGTCCGATGATCGAACTACTGAGACTTTTTCGGCTCAGTAGTCCGATGATGCAGATTATTATAAATCATCGGACTACTGAGTCTTTTATTCCGATTCGAAATTCCAAAATAAGAAATGGATGCAGTAGTATTACATTTGTTTTGCATATTTATTTTTTCCAACATGCTAAATGTAAAGCAATTTTATACAAAAATAGTTACTTTTTTACCAGTCAGGGCGTGTTCAGACGACACGCGCACGCCCAGCGCACGCCACGTTATTAAGCTATTGCATAGCTTCTATCGCGGGCCTTGCGTGGAGACCGAATCCAGAAATTGTGTCACGAAAACGAGTCACACTCTCGGCTACCTTCGGCCACGTTCGTGTATCTAGCACTTCATAAATTTTTTGTTTACGTCAATTATGAACTCTGCAGTCGTTATATATTATTATATTATGTCAAATAATCCAAAAATTGATGCTTGTACCCAGAATCGATCTTGCGCCTTCTGCGTACCGATCCGCGTCTTAACCACTCGACCAAAGTTGAATTAAGAATGCTGGTCGAATTTACAGTTCTTAATGTGAAATGACAATTTCGATGCTGTCAATTACATTAGTTGCTGTCAATTTACTTCGTCTAAATAAAAATTCGACTATAGGTGTATAGGTATTCATCATCTATGTACAAAAGTGAACTGTACTCGTAAAATTTGTGTAAAAAGTGTTTTAAATATGAATAAACAAAGTGCATTTATTAATGAAGAAAGTCACGAAAAATAGTGAAAGGAAATGAGTGAGTGCTCTATATACATACATTTTATTATTATTATTTTTTTTTTATTATTAATATCACCAATGCAGTATTATTTTTTGTTTTGTTAATTTATAATACTGCTTTAAATGTAACCAAACCCGGGAGTACGTTACCATGGGAAGCGGGAAGAAAATTTCACGCTGACGTAGCTGCGAGCGCCATCTATCCCATACCTATGTACTTTAAACGTGTCATAAAAGTCATAACAATACCATAAATGCACATTTCAAAGAATGTCTATTATTACCATAAATTTTAAAAAAATAGTTTTTAAGTAGATAAGAAGAAACCTATTGTTTTATCTTTTAACTAGCTGACCCTCGCAACTTTGTTTACGTCACACAAGGTCTTTGAAATTAGAGGTATTTATTAATCATACTTATCAAGTAGCGTGTGAATCTGCCCTGTTTGCTTAATCAAAATAGAGCTTAATGGTTAAAGCTATTCCTCAGTATAGAATTTTCCTCAGTATAAACAATTTACATACAAACACCGGCGTGTTAGAATTTTATTACATGTATCAATGTAGTAGACGTAACGTGTATAAAATGACATCAATCAAATGTCATCAATATTCTGAAAAAGAAATTAAAAATAGAGTTCACAAACTCTTTTGAAAATACATACTGTACCTACCTTAAAGGATCGTTATGAAGATAACAGGATAGTTAACAACCATCCATAGAAAATAGATGGTATAATGCTGAATACCGCAAAGAACAATCGGCGCGGCATAGAATGGGGCCAATACTGATATCCTTGAGGATTTAAATGATGCCGATGTCCTGTGCCTGCTGAGGCACACACCGCACACACACGCCGTCATGCATGTCTGCAGGACAACGTGCAGAACAACGAGCGCCGCTGAAATGCTCAATCACGTGACGTCTGACCGGCAATCGCTAACTCGCCTGCTGTTCATCGCGTTTATGGTACGAAATAAGACGTCCGTTCAATTATCGGCTGATATTGGCCTGTTTTAGGCCGGGTTTCCACTGACGCGGAGCGGGGCGGAGAGGAGCTTAGCGGTGCACGAATTGACCAATCACTATGCTCGAAATCTCCGCTCCGCTTCAATGGAATCAGCACGAGCGGAGTGGAGCAGAGCTGAGCGGATATTCATAGTAAAAATACAGCGAGGCGATGGGGTGCGGAGGACAGCGGGGCGGTGCCGTGCGGAGGACAGCGGGGCGGTGCCGTGCGGAGGACAGCGCGGCGGTGCCGTGCGGAGGACAGCGCGGCGGTGCCGTGCGGAGGACAGCGAGGGAGAGCGGAGTGGGATGCGTGGGGGATTCGTTATCTTCGTCTTCAAGTAGAGAAAGATATGAAATATTGCTTTCTAGGGTTCCGTAGCCAAATGGCAAAAACCGGAACCCTTATAGACTCGTCATGTCTGTCTGTCTTTCTGTCTGTCCGTCCGTACGTCACAGCCACTTTTCTCCGAAACTATAAGACCTATGCTATTGAAACTTGGTAAGTAGATGTATTCTGTGAACCGTATTAAGATTTTCACATAACACTAGAAAAAAGCAGTAAATTTTTGGGTTTTTTTTCATTAATACGTGTGCGGTATCTATAGACAGGTCTTTTAAAATGCTATTGAGGTTTCTAACATAATTTTGTTCTAAATTGAATAGTTTGCGCAAGAGACACTTCCAAACTCCAAACTTCCTCTAACTTCTAAACTAAGATAATGATAAATCTAAAAAAATATATAAAATACATTGCCGTAAAAACTTCCAACGAAAATTGGTATAAACGAGATCTAGTAAGCAGTTTTTTTAAACGTCATTTTCACCTAAAAAAAATCACTACCACAGCGAACGTGTTAAAACATCAATCAAAGTTACAACGAACTACAAGAACTTTTATACTATGGTAGGTACTTGCTGCTACGGAACCCTTCATGGGCGAGGCCAACTCGCACTTGGCCGGTTTTTCTATTTGAGATAGTCTTTCAGAGAGATTGAGTGTAACTGAGCGAAAAAATGCGCGATTACTAAAGTATGCTCCGCTCCGCTCCACTCCGCTACGCTCCACTCCGCTCCGCTCCACTCCGCCACGCTCCACTCCGCTCCGCTTCAGTGAAAAACTGACCACTTTTCACCGCTCTTCACCGCTCCTCTCCGCCCAGCTCCGCTTCAGTGGAAACACTGACCACTTTTCACCGCTCTTCTCCGCTCCTCTCCGCCCAGCTCCGCGTCAGTGGAAACGCGGCCTTAAGAGCTTATGGTAGGCCACCAGGATGAGGCCGCGAATGGCTGGACTGAAATTAAAATCGACAGACGCAAGAGATGTGGTGGAGGCAATAATTCACGTACCTCGGGAGTGTCGTGTCAGAAACTGATGGGATAGAAGAGTAGTTACCCTACATCATTTCGAGTCTCGCCAAGGCCAGAACAAACTTTACACAGCGCCCCGTAGACAGTTGCGAAAATAGACACGAAGAGTGAAACTCAAAAGTAAACGTTAAAACTGTACTGCTAACTGCTATACGGATGCGAGACATGAAAGGTCACTAAAGTAAAGACATTTCGCCTTTTGGGCTTTTGGACTTTTGGAATTTGGTTTTATGGACTTTTGGACTTTTGGACTTTTTTTAGTCCAAAAGTCCAAAAGTCCAAAAGTCCAAAAGTCCAAAAGTCCAAAAGTCCGAAAGTACAAAAATTTGGTACAGAGATAGTACTTTGGTACAGAGTATACTTTTTATAGTCTGGAATAACACATAGGCTACCTTTTATCCCGGGAATAACTTCCCGCGGTAACAAATTTTACGCGGGCGAAGCTGCGGGCATCAGCTAGTATTCTTATCTAGAAATAATTATACTAGCATAGTTGGTAAAAAATGCTATGTAATAGCTTTACCGCGGCAGTCCCCGAGTGCCACACGTCTTTTTTTTTATAAATATTTTTAACATAATTTATACGCATTTTTGTATTATGGGGTCATCCGCGCGCGAGTGAGTCTCACTCGTTTTTTATTTATAAATCTACTCTTTTTTAGAATAAAGTCAAAATTAAAAAAGTTAGCGGTGAGCACACCTGCAAAATGGATAAAACACAGAATGAAATTGACATATTACTTGACCAATACGTCGCGGAGGCTGCACGAGGAACGGAAGCTGCACCGAGAGTATTCAGAAAATTTAGATTGGCTGTTGCAAAATCAGGGTTAGACTTAGCCTTATCAAAACCTGTCCCTACTTTTGACAATAAAAAAATGACTATCTATCGAAAAATACGATCGAATGCAAAAATCAACACTATACTTTACAATAGTTATGATGAAGTTGAGGTACCATCACAGTTTAACGATTTTTTAATGGCAGATTACTATGATGGCACAATAAAAATTTTAGTATTTTGTAGTAAAAAGGCACAAACACAAATTATAAACACAAAACACTTTTTCATGGATGGTACGTTTAAAGCATCTCCTGTACCATTTTCACAACTTTATAGCATCCATGGAGACTTAGGCAGTGGCAAAGAAAGTACCAATGTGGTTCCCTTAACATATTATATGTTTATGTCTCACAAAAATGTAAAGGCATACACTATAGCATTTCAATTAATAAAATCACAGCTTCCAGAGTGGGAACCCGAAGATATTCATGTTGACTATGAGAATTCCGCCATAAAAGCGTTGTTGAAAATATTTAAAAATGTGAATATTATTGGTTGTTACTATCATTTCCGAAACGCTTTGGACCGAAAGTCAAAATCAATTGGCCTTACGTCAAGGAATCACAGGCGTATCGTTAGTTTGTGTTCAGTTCTGCCATTGCTGCCAATAAACGAAATAAACAATGGTTGGCAATATATTATGTCACACGAAATGCTTTCTCATGATGATAACATTACAAAATTTAAAATATATTTCCAAAAACAATGGATGAAGGCTAATTTTATCGACAAATGGTGCGCATTTTCGGAACGTCATCGAACAAACAATGTGGTCGAAGCGTGGAATTTCACAATCAATAGACTAATTAACAAAAATTCTAGTATATTGCAAATTCTTAATACTCTGAAAGATGATGACACCCTGGCGACTTTAAAAACCGAACAGATGAAAAGATTTGGAAAATCTATTTCCAGAAGAAGCAATGAGAACATAGAAAAAGATGATTTCATTAAAGAAATTCAGATGCAGTTGATTTGTGGAAAAATAGAAGTACCTATTTTTTTGTATAAAATTGCTTTATATATGCAAAACAAATGTTAATACTACTGCATCCATTTCTTATTTCGGAATTTCGAATCGGACTAAAAGACTCAGTAGTCCGATGATTTATAATAATCTGCATCATCGGACTACTGAGCCGAAAAAGTCTCAGTAGTTCGATCATCGGACTATTCAATCGGACTACTGATAATAGGGGCAAGTTTGTCATAGTAATTTTTTTTGTATTATTTTCAGAAAAATATGCTAAGTTTCATCTCTGCCTGCCTTTTATATATTTTCAGTTACAAATATAGTGTGGTCTCGAATATTCTTTGAAATTAATTTTGATATCTTGAGAGAAAAAGGTGTTTTTTTTTCAAAAGATTTTTCAAATCTTATGAAAGTAATGTAATATCTGCATAAGAAATTTTAACATTGGTGTGCAATAAAGTTTATTCTTATTCTTATTCTAATCTTTTCGTCAACAATGTGAATTTACTTTTTTTTAAAGTGGTTGGTACTTTAAAAAAAAGTAAATTCACATTACTATTATTACGTACAATTTTATTCCAGTCGGTGTCGAGACCCTAGGTCCTTGGGGTTCCAAGGCGCATAAATTCTTCAAAATTTTGAAGTAGCGTCTTGTGGAGTCAACTGGTGACCTAAGGGCTGGCAGTTATTTCTCCCAACGAATAGGCATCGCCGTTCAAAGGGGGAATGCTGCCAGTCTTTTGGGCAAAATGCCACGGGGGCCCTATTTAGATTTAGTTTAGTTTTATTTATTTTGTAAAGGCATGTATTTAAATCGATATCTGTTTATTCCCTTTTTCCGAACAAAATATTTCAAAGTTAAACCAAAAATACTGACTTGCACACTAATTATGCACACTAAATAAACCAAATTCATTATACTGTTTAATGGTATTTGCAGAACTGTATTACTGAACGAATAACTATTATCAGAATAGTATATCAAAAAATTCCATTGTTCAACAAAAATATTAAAACTTTTTTAAGGAAATCTATCGCCTAATTTACTTTTAGGAACATCGTTTATTCTAAGTAAAACCTCAATTTAATTAGTCACCTCTACAAAATTAAATTTTATTGATCAAAAAAATAAAAGTTTAACCTAACCTAACCTATTCCGTTATAAGATAGTACTATTTAGAGTGCAAGTTAGTATTTTTGATAAGCAATTCGTATTTCTGTTTCACAAATCATATATTCGATGTACGAACCACATTTTTGGTGTGAATTCGATTAAAAAGGTCATCTCGTTCCGAGTAATATTTAAGTTTTTTAAGTAGGACATGTTTAGTTAATCAACTAGTTTTTTTGCACAGCATTTAATTTTCTGGTTTGCATTCAGTAAATTAGTGGAGTTACCTAGTGTGCAGAAAAATTAAACAGAGGTGCATTTAAAAATATCCCTTTTGTAAATAGTTATTACGCTTTAATGTACATACCATTTGTCCAACCTATTTAATCTTTTGTGAGTAATAATGATTGTTATAGTTACATTTTTTTGGAAGGCTTTGTTAAACACTTTCGCGATTTAATTTTTGACCCAGTATATAAACATATACCGTCGATTTAAAAAAGTTTACTTTTTTTTGAGAGTAGATTGATCAAAATTTACATTTCTCATGTTTTCAATTCTAAGAGTTTGTTAAAATTAAATAAAACCAAGCGTTACAACTATATTCATTTATTTACAATGATAGCTTTGACATTGATTTAATTTTAAACGAAGTTATAAAAAAAGCTTGGCGCATAATCTATAATCTTTACTCCATCTACGACGTCACTTCCTATCATTCCAAAAATTTACGGCAACGCCATTTCTTTTGTGGTGGTGCCGTAAACTCTTCTCGTATCTTCATCTTTAATATATTCTATTATACAAGGTGTCCCGTCCCATTATCAACTTGAAAAAAAATCTTATTACAAAAATTTTTTTTCATAGAATTTTTGTAACTGAATATAGGTACGCTGTAAGTACGTATACGTAACGATATTCATTTAAGGTAGTCCCATCGCTGGTTAAACTGGCATTAATTACTTTTTTAATATTAATTTTTAACGCCGAATAACTCTGAAACTTACCATTTCGGAGTTATTAGGCGTTAATATTTATCATTGCGGAGTTAATACGGGGTTATTGGGACACCCAGTATATCGTCATTTCCGAGTATGCAGTAGTCACTTTAGATAAAAAAAAATCTTCAAAATAGAAATTAATTTGAGATAATTCAAACAATAGTTTTAATGACATATAGAATATATGTCTGGTCAAGATCATTTTTCATTTAAAAACGCTCAACAATTGATACCCGCGGATTGATGTCAAGCGCGAGTCTAACACGCAAACCACAGACAAAACATCCAACCATAGAGAACGTTATATATAAAAACTTTTTTTCAACAAAACCCTCTTTCAAGAAGTTTTCGTTTTTTTTTCACTTTTCAACCGTCAAACAGACAAATTCAACAAATATCAACATAGGTGTTTAAAAAGTTGCTCAGAAACGTCATTTTTTGTTAGATCCGCGAATTCCGCAGCTTTCCCTCTTTGTAATATTTCTATAGTGCTTCTAGATTCCAATTGTTTCATATGTTGCAAAAGTTTAGATTCCGACATAGGTTGTAGTGGTCTGGCCACGTTTAAAGTAGTATATTTTAGAGATCTGGCCAGAGTTTTGAGGAATTTCGACCATTGTCGCTCGTTGGAAGTCGCATCCGGAGTATTTACAAGTAGAGATGCCTTTTCTATTAGCGCACAGACGCAGCTTAATGTGAACTGTGAACAAATAAAATTCAATTAAAAATCAATTACAGGGACGTCGCGTTCGGTTTACCACTGTTGACCGAAATTCATTTGATCATTTGACGTGCGACCGAAAAAACATTATGCCATTCTACTACTGATCGAATGAACAATTGACCAAAAAAGTTTTTATCGAACAAACATTTGGCATTTTTACTACTGATCGAATGAACGTTTGGTCGAAAAACGGTTGACTAAAGAATTATTTTAACAGAGGCTGTATCAAAATGGCTAGGTTAGGTTAGGTTAGAACTGCGAATTCTACTTATTTCGCTTCTGTTTGTTAAAATATTCTTAAGTCAATTGTTTATCGACCAAACGTTCATTCGATCAGTAGTAAAAATACCAAATGTTTGTTCAATAAAAACTCTTTTGGTCAATTGTTCATTCGATCAAAATTAGAATGACCTAATGTTTTTTCGGTCACACGTCAAATGATCAAATGAATTTCGGTCAACAGTGGTAAACCCCGTCGCGTTAAGTTCCCGTAAGATTAAAATGTGTTACCGGAATATTTTTTTTAAGTTAGTTCATTTTGGCACTCGCAGTGATACATCATTACGTAAGATTCAACTAGTACATTTCATTGTAGTTGACTGTACATAGAAACACCCAGACTCTCAAGACAAATTTAGACCAACGAGGCAGTCATATCACACGTGATCTTGGTGTAATGTTCCAGCTTAAAATCTATCCCTGTACCAAACTTAAGCCTAATCAGTTTAGCCGTTATATCGTAAAAGAGCAACAAACATCCGAACATCCAGAGATCAAATCAAAGAATATTTCCTCGTATAAAGTTCACCCCAAGATGAGTCTCTTTCGAATATACAGGTGAACCACGTTTATAAGTCGCATCGACAAAGTTCGCCTGCTCAGAAGAGAGCAAGCTAACGCCGATTAATAACGATTGCCAACGCTGTTGAAACACCGACTTTATTGCGTTACGTTAAGATTGAAAATGCAATAAATCCAGGGAGTAGTGCTATCTCGCTCATTGTTCCTCATTGCGCCGCGATGCTGCGGGCATCGAACATGGCGCGCCGGCGTTAACCAATAACAAAGGGCCATATTTGATGCGGAACGTTGTGATTGGATAAGATTTTTTCGCGCGTTTCGAATATGAGACTTCTGCGCAGGTACATCGGTGTAACTTATAAACGTGGTACTACTTTACAAGCCTTAAAGTGTAATCTTAGACAACGTAAATCTATTTTATCGACTGCCTCTGTGGCGCGGTCGGTAGGGATACCGCCTGCGGCGCTGGAGGTCCTGGGTTCGATTCCCGGGTCGGTCCAAATATTTGTATGAACCACAAATGTTTGTTTCGGAGTTTGGGTGTTTTCTATATATGTATGTAGAAATATATAAGTATGTCTGTCAGTTGTCTAGATCCCATAGCACAAGCTTATAGCTTAGTTTGGGCTAGATGATGTTGTGTGAGAATGTCCAATAATGTTTATTATTTTATTTATCCTCAAAAACTTTCACATTTTCCATACTAATATTATAAAGAGGAAAGATTTGTTTTTTTGTTTGTTTACGAATAGGCTCCGGAACTACTGGACCGATTTGAAAAAATCTTTCACTGTTGGGAAGCTACACTCTTTGCGGTGAACATAGGCTATATTTTATTCCCGTATTCCCACGGGAACGGGAACTACGTGGGTGAAACCGCGTGACGTCCGCTAGTATAATATAAGTAGGTTTACTTACAGAAGCAGTGAGCGCGTACGGCGTTCTCGCTGGATCGAAAGCTTCAGCTAACATGCTGCACGACTCCAATATAGGTGACCAGCCGTTGGAGTTCTGTATGTAACTGTGGAGCAGAATAGACAATGTTGACATCTAAATCTAAATATATATAACTCAAAGGTGACTGACTGACTGACATAGTGATCTATCAACGCACAGCCCAAACCACTGGACGGATCGGGCTGAAATTTGGCATGCAGGTAGATGTTATGACGTAGGCATCCGCTAAGAAAGGGTTTTGATAAATTCTACCCCCAAGGGGATAAAATACCTACGGGAACGGGAACAAATTTTACACAGGCGAAGCTGCCGGCATTAGCTAGTTTTTTTATCATCTTGATTGGTTTTTAACCGACTTCCAAAAAAGGAGGAGGTTCTCAATTCGTCTGTTTTTTTTAATGTTTGTTACCGGCAAGTCGCTTGAACGAGTTAACCGATTTTGATGATTCTTTTTTTATTTGAAAGCTGGCTTCCCATGTGGTCCCATATACAGGAAGTCAGAATCGGATGGTGGGATCTTGGAGAAATCGAAGAAATCCCTCGAATCGAGGGAATTCCTTAACGATTTACAGCAGTTACCTTGTGTTTGGGCTTGATCAATTTGTATTGGGGAGAACATTACCCCTAGACAAATATATTCTCAGTCCACCCGTCACTAAAAATAATGAAAAAAAAAACCGACTTCAAACAAAAACTAAAAATGAAAAATAAATTAACTTAGCACAAAGTAATAGGTAAGTATTTAGATTTATCAGATATTATTGAATGTAATACTGAAGTCGGTGCCAATATTTCTATGAGAGATTAATAATACCTACCTAAACCTATAGGTTTACTTGGCACTGATTTCAGTATTACATTCAATAATATCTGATAAATCTAAATATACTTTGTGCTAAGTTAATTTATTATTCATTTCTTAGTTTTTGTTTAAAGTCGGTTTTTTTTTGTTTTTTTTTTTTATATACACGTGTGTGGCAAAGGGAAATAGTACAAAACGTCACCACACCAATTCATCCCGTGGGTGCCGTAAAACTAAGGGATCATTTTCGCTAAACAATCCATTGCGTAGAGAAGGAAAACTCGAAATGACACCCAGTTGTCAGTAAAATGACAATCGTTAAGCCAAGTTGAAGGCCTTATGGGCGACTTGAAAAATTTCAACTGCGAGTCGTCACGACCTGGCTGCGCCCGTCCATTTCAACACGGCAATAGGCTCACCACCTATTACGCGGGCCATAAAACTATAAGGTGAAATGTGTGCGTATACTATGCCTCTGCGTACCCCTCCGGGAATAAAGATGTGGCTATGTATGTCACTTGATGGTACTTGACGAAATTTTAAACTAATCGGGTGTGTTTCTGCGAGCCTATATTGTGATTCAAGGTGAGTGCGTTAACGTAAATTTGTATGGAACCGAATCCTCGGCGATTCTACCAAACTGATTGAATGCGTTTACGAAAATTTACTGGCGAAAATTTAATACATCTCATATTTAGAAACAATAAAAGATGAAAATCTTCGCCAAAACTAAGCTATTTCTAGAGAACAATTAAAGCTTGAAAAGCTTTGCCAGCGCACATGTCTCCTCCTTCCTCTTACAATCTCGGTTTCTTCATCACAGGGCCGCCCACTTGAGGACGACTGTCTACTGTGACTGTGAGACTTTGAGTTGTAGACTGTGAGAGTGGCCCCCAATCGCTAGATGACGCTATGGCTTTATATCAATTGGGCGACATCATTATCAATCAATACATATCAATCTATCAATACATATAATAAAATCGTAACAAGTCGTTGTCTGTAGATGGAAGATAAATAAGAAAAAATATTATAGGGGGGCTTTATGAACGCAATAGAACCCAAAACAATGATTTTTAGAATTTTTGTCTGTATGTCTGTTTGTCTGTACGTTTGTGCACGCTAATCTCAGTAACCGCGTAACCGATTGCAATGCGGTTTTCTTTATTATGTTGAAGTTTGCTCCACTTAACATTTAGTGTTTATTTCATGTCAATCGGTTTATAAATAAAAAAGTTATATCACTTTAAAGAATCGTACATAGACATATGAATCTAAAAATTGGTAAATCTAAACTGGCGTGTTGGCTTAATCATAATAGACTTAATCTTTAAGCTCTTTTATGATTAAGCAAACAGGGCAGTTTCACACGCTGGTTGATGAGTCTGCTGAAGAAATACCTACCACTCCTTTAATACACGTATATGACGTAAACGAAGTTGCAGGTTCAGCTAGTGTAGAACTAAATATATAAAAAGACTTGATCGTCTCGCAACGCCCGACAGAAATGATAACTTATCTAATCTAAGTTGAACTCTACCGCAGTAGTATGCGTGAGAGAAATGGAAGCCAGACGGACTGGCGGCGTAACGCGTTATGTAATGAAGGGAAAGTTATCAATTCAAAAGGACATTGCAACTACGAACGGCGAATTGGCGCTCAGGACAAAACTGGTGTGTAAGAGTGTGTTCTGTATAGTGAATTACCAAAGATAATAATAATATTATTACATACAGATAGGCAATGCCCTGCCCCCCACTGAGCAAGCTTCCCTAACCCCACCACATCTGTCCTATTAGTTGGAGTGTTTTAAGCGGATAGTAGTTAGTGTGAATGTCACTGCGTTGCATGACGTAACCTTTATAATTTTCACATTGTATGACAACTAACATTGCTGAATAATGTGAGTTGAGTTTGAGGTTTTGCTTAACCATAGTGGTCACACACACATTCAAGCTTTGTACGACCATATAAAATCATTTGTAAAGTTACCGCCCTGTGGTATTACTAACCTCTTGTAGTGCTTGGCGAGGGGAGCGAGTGAGGCCGGGTCGCGTCGCGAGGCGTGCGTCACGGCTCGAAGGACCCGCGCCCACAGCGTGCGCAGGCGCGGGTGTGTGGGACACACGCGCGTTACGAACCTACCCTAACTGTGTGTATAGTGTGTCACTAACCTCTTGTAGTGCTTGGCGAGGGGAGCGAGTGAGGCCGGGTCGCGTCGCGAGGCGTGCGTCACGGCTCGAAGGACCCGCGCCCACAGCGTGCGCAGGCGCGGGTGTGTGGGACACACGCGCGTTACGAACCTACCCTAACTGTGTGTATAGTGTGTCACTAACCTCTTGTAGTGCTTGGCGAGGGGAGCGAGTGAGGCCGGGTCGCGTCGCGAGGCGTGCGTCACGGCTCGAAGGACCCGCGCCCACAGCGTGCGCAGGCGCGGGTGTGTGGGACACACGCGCGTTACGAACCTACCCTAACTGTGTGTATAGTGTGTCACTAACCTCTTGTAGTGCTTGGCGAGGGGAGCGAGTGAGGCCGGGTCGCGTCGCGAGGCGTGCGTCACGGCTCGAAGGACCCGCGCCCACAGCGTGCGCAGGCGCGGGTGTGTGGGACACACGCGCGTTACGAACCTACCCTAACTGTGTGTATAGTGTGTCACTAACCTCTTGTAGTGCTTGGCGAGGGGAGCGAGTGAGGCCGGGTCGCGTCGCGAGGCGTGCGTCACGGCTCGAAGGACCCGCGCCCACAGCGTGCGCAGGCGCGGGTGTGTGGGACACACGCGCGTTACGAACCTACCCTAACTGTGTGTATAGTGTGTCACTAACCTCTTGTAGTGCTTGGCGAGGGGAGCGAGTGAGGCCGGGTCGCGTCGCGAGGCGTGCGTCACGGCTCGAAGGACCCGCGCCCACAGCGTGCGCAGGCGCGGGTGTGTGGGACACACGCGCGTTACGAACCTACCCTAACTGTGTGTATAGTGTGTCACTAACCTCTTGTAGTGCTTGGCGAGGGGAGCGAGTGAGGCCGGGTCGCGTCGCGAGGCGTGCGTCACGGCTCGAAGGACCCGCGCCCACAGCGTGCGCAGGCGCGGGTGTGTGGGACACACGCGCGTTACGAACCTACCCTAACTGTGTGTATAGTGTGTCACTAACCTCTTGTAGTGCTTGGCGAGGGGAGCGAGTGAGGCCGGGTCGCGTCGCGAGGCGTGCGTCACGGCTCGAAGGACCCGCGCCCACAGCGTGCGCAGGCGCGGGTGTGTGGGACACACGCGCGTTACGAACCTACCCTAACTGTGTGTATAGTGTGTCACTAACCTCTTGTAGTGCTTGGCGAGGGGAGCGAGTGAGGCCGGGTCGCGTCGCGAGGCGTGCGTCACGGCTCGAAGGACCCGCGCCCACAGCGTGCGCAGGCGCGGGTGTGTGGGACACACGCGCGTTACGAACCTACCCTAACTGTGTGTATAGTGTGTCACTAACCTCTTGTAGTGCTTGGCGAGGGGAGCGAGTGAGGCCGGGTCGCGTCGCGAGGCGTGCGTCACGGCTCGAAGGACCCGCGCCCACAGCGTGCGCAGGCGCGGGTGTGTGGGACACACGCGCGTTACGAACCGGCTCACCAGGCTCTGTGGGGCACAGGATATTATATGATATTACATGCATGAATCGATAAAATCAATAAGTAAACTTTTCTCTCTCCCTCTCTCTCTTGTGACGCAAACAAAGTTACACGGGCAGCTACTCCCGTTTGCACAAATAACTCCCGTTTGCATCCATTCAACCCAGAAAGGAGGACACAAATTGGTCTTATAATATTAAGAGAACAAGGGCTGCGAAGAATTTGTGAAATAGTTATTTGAATTTAGGTACTGCCATTGCACTGCATCTGGTCAACTTCATACAGTGTGATAAGGATGTCTTAAGTTCAGAACTAAGATATATTTCGAAAAAATCGATAATGCTTATAAACCTGTTTTCTCCATGAAAACTGAACCAATTTAAGTATTTATGACATGTCTTTTATTACATTCTTTAAAGCTATTCAAATTTGTCTGGTAGTCCTCTAACCACTGCGATAAAAACTGGTAATTTTTAGCCATTTTTAAACTGCCATAATTTTTTATCTATTTTTGCCAAAAATATAGAAGTGACAAGGTTATATACAGCATATTATATTTTAATTTTAGCACCTCTCTATAAAATAGAGTGCAGAGGGGTTTATGTCGAGACTTTGTCTATAGTCTGTGACTCTGTTGCATTAAACTACGTCACTAGGTCACGTGGATCATCTGTTCAGAGTTTGAAATAAAACAAAAATGACAACGTCAAGCGGATTAAACTTTCACAATAATCGTTTTAGAGAGGGGCAGTCGGGTGAGAACGAACTCACGGCTTCTTGTTATAAGATTAAAAAGATTATTCTAGAGGCACTATTCAAGAATAAAAATTAAGGAAATACGTTTATATGGAAAAAGCGTTGGTCATGTTCACCATTTAAGGTGTAATCTTAAACAACGTACATCTATTACAAATCTATAGTAATACTAGAGGACGTCACGCGGTTTCACCCGCATAGTTCCCGTTCCCGTGGGAATACAATATTTTTTCTTCCATAAGAACCTTCTGACAATACCTTACACAACAAAAAAAGAATTAGTGAAATCGGTCCACCCGTTCTGAAGTTATGCGCTTACCAACACATTTTGCGATTCATTTTTATATACAAGATTATAAAGAAGAAAGATTTGTTTGTTTGCATCAGGCTCCGAAACTACTGAACCGATTTGAAAAATTCTTTCACTGTTGGGTAGATACACTATCGCCGGTTGACATAGGCTATATTTTATTCCCGTATTCCCACGGGAACAGGAGCTACGCGGGTGAATCCGCGTGACGTCCGCTAGTAAAAGTCAAATATATTACCTTTCCTTTCCTAACAGTCAAGATCTGCTGCAACCGATCACTATGAAGTAGTCCCACAAACATCTTGTCCATTAGATCGTCCTTGTTTTCGTCCAGAAGGTTTTTCACAGGCGCCGGTTTTTGATTCACAGCCAAATTTACCACCTACAATACCATTATTTGGTTAAACACAAATAGTCTAAAGTTTTAGTTCTGGTCATTCATAGTCTAGTCATCTATACTAATATTATAAAGAGGAAAGATTTGTTTTTTGTTTGTTTGTTTTTTTGTTTGTTTGTTTATAACGAATAGGCTCCGGAACTACTGGACCGATTTAAAAAATTCTTTCACTGTTAGGAAGCTTCACTATTTGCGGTGAACATAGGCAATATTTTATTCCCGTATTCCCACGGGAACGGGAACTACGCGGGTGAAACCGCGTGACGTCCGCTAGTATCTTATTAATATTATAAATTTGAAAGTTTGTAAGTGTGAATATCTACACATTCACACTCGCATATTATTTATTATAAAGACTTATTGTAAAAAAATTGCGACGGTACATCTATACTAATATTATAAAAGCTTCATGCTTCATCAAAATCGGCTCAGTGGAAAGGATAATGCAGCTTGACCTATGTTTCACTAGAAGCCCTATGCATTAGACAGGTCAAAGTCGATTGGTTGATCACTTCGCGAAGGAAGTCACGGGCAAAAGTTAGTTTATAATATTAATAAGAATCGGTGTGGATACACAACTAATGAACACATCTGTGTACTGCTCGTTCGCTCTAACTTTGCCGCTCGGCTCCATACTAAAGTCGAATTTTTAATTAGACGAAGTAAATTGACAGCGACTTGTGTCACTTTTTCATACAATGTTGCGTATTTTCTATGACGAAGTGACATTAGCTACTGTCAATTTACTTCGTCTAATTAACAATTCGGGTATACGCCTCTACGCCAGCGGCAAAGTTAGAGCGAACGGGTAGTAGATATTTGTTACTCTTTCACGCTCGAGCTGAACGGATCGGGCTGTAATTTGGTATACGTACAGATTCTCGCCGAGAACTATCGGCCTCCATGACCGGGGGTCTGAGGATGGTGAGAGGGTCGCTCACCTTCCTTACAGAAGCAGGCCCATGACGGCAGCGTGACGTGAGCAACTCACGCACGCCCCCCCTTAGAAGCGGGATCACACCCAAAACCCCCCCAAAGACGCGGGATAGCACCCGAACCACCCCCTGGGCGAAACCGCAGTGGCGGCCGTGGGTCTGTTGGGAGTCACGAGACATCCTTCCGAGGGCTTACCCGGGGCTCCCAATCATAGGCTGTTGGGCGTTACGTGAAGTTTTTTAGTCGGTAGGAGTCCCGCATAACATCCATGAGGATTTTCCCTCACGTTAAACAAAAAAAAGGTACAGATTCTCTGGAATAACACATGCTATTTTTTATCACGAAAATAATTTCCATGAGAAGCGGGAACGGAAACCATCTAGTCTATACTAATATTATAAAGAGGAAAGATATGATAGTTTGTTTGTATGTTTGTTTCTTTGTATTGAATAGGCTCCAAAACTACTTGACCGATTTGAAAAATTCTTTCACTGTTCGGAAGCTACACTATCCCCGGGTAACATAGGATATATTTCATTCCCGTATTCCCACGGGAACGACGTCCGCTAGTAAATAATATATCTATTAGCGTCTTACCTGTCTCTTATCAATGCTCTCGCTTTTAGGACTATCCTGCTTAGGCCTCCGCTGGACAGACTCGATGTTTTTCAAAAACAAGTTGGTAATATCCTGGTGTTCGTTCTCCAATTCTTTCTGAGCCGCTTCTAGTTGCTTTTGTTTTTCTTCTCTTTCCTGTTAGGAATGAAAGAAAATCAGTAGGTATAGTAGGTACTAGCTGAACCCGCAACTTCGTTTACATCACATAAGGTGTATGAAAGGAGAGGTATTTCTTCATCAGACTTCAACATCCATGACCCGCACCATGGTCTCGAGCGAAAGAGTGTCCACGTCAAGACCCACTACCAGGACCTGACCACGCCGTGCACTCCACAGGCGTGTGGAGCGCTGTGTCATCGCTGCGGTCCTCGCAGTGTTGACACTCGGCCGTGGTTTCACGGTGTCTTCGCCACAGATACCTACCGAAGCTGCTGTCCCCGGTAAGTATCTGTGACAACCGATAGGAGAGAGCACCGTGTCTCCTCTCCAGCCACTCGTCCATGACCGGTGTGACGGCCGCGATTGTGGCGAATCCCCCCTTTGGTTGCTCAAGTCGCACCTTCCATGTCTCCACGGTTTCCTGGTGGAGCTGGGACCGCTGGGCCTCGATTTCTCGAGACGCAGGCCTTTGGCCCCGCTCCAGCGCCTCCTTGCGCCATCTAAAGTAACTAGTGACGCAAGGGCTCACGCTTCCAGGTCCCATGGAGATCGTGCGGTATTCCCTTATCACCACGACGGCCATCGCTCTCTGCGGGCTCAGCAATCTAACCACATTACTGGCCGTCAGGGTCTCCGCCCATACGGGGGCCCCATATAGGGCCATACTTCGCACGATCCCCAGGTACAATCTCCTGTAGGGAGCGTTGGGTCTCCAGATGTTTGGCTGCAGCCGCGCGAGTGCGGCTGATGCCCCCCTCAGTTTTGGGACCGAACTTCGGAAGTGATGTCCGAAGTTCCGCCGGCCATCGAGTACGAGCCCCAGATACTTCATCGAGGGCTCGATGCCGATGCTGACGCCCCCTACCTGTAGGCTGGATCCCGCAGGTGGCCCCTTCTGAGGTCCGTGGAAGCACAGAGCCTCGGATTTGTGAAGGGCGACCTCGAGACCCAGGCGCCGAATCCGACCCACGACTTGAGCAACCCCTGCGGTGGCCTTTAGTGCTGCGTCTCGGTGCGTTGCTCTCCGCGCCGTAACGAGAGTGAAGTCGGCGTAAAAAGTTACGCCGACCCCTCGGAGCAACGGACCACGCAGCACCCAGTCGTAACCGATGTTCCACAGGAGCGGTCCTAATACCGATCCCTGTGGAACACCGCACGACACATCCCGCCGACCCGGCCCTAGCCGGCTCGGGTAAGTTATGGACGGGGCAATACTAAATTACTAATATTATAAAGAGAAAAGATTTGTTTATTGTTTGCATCGAATAGGCTCCGAAACTACTGAACCGATTTGAAATTTTTTTTCACTGTTGGGAAGCTACACTATTTCGGTATCCCCACGGGAACGGAGCTACGTGGACCTAGAACAAAGTTTAGTACTCTTACCTTCAATATTAACGCGTTAGATATCGCTAATGGGTCGTTTAGTTCCTCTAACCGTAGTAATATTAGATATAACGCTTCTATATCGAGCAGTAACTGTTTTGTACGTTTCATCTCTCTGGGTACCTGCGGAACAAAAATAAATGATAAGTAATAATATCATAGTACAAGATGATGCTCGGGGCTTCGCGGTACCCGTTCCCACTTCCCATGGGAACATATTCCCTGGATGAAAAGTAGCCTATGTGTTATTCCAGATTATGAGCTATCTCTGTACCAAGGGAACTCTGTACAAGGGGTCTTAGAAGTTTTTTACAGGGTGTTGCAAACGTTTATAGGCTGCGGTGACCACCGGTCCTTCTGGTGAGCCGTATGTTTGTCTGCCACCTTAGTGGTATTAAAAAAAATATTTGCTCCATGAGTAGGATTACACTCACCTCCTGAGGATGCGTAGTACTAGCGACGCTGGAAGCCCGGGACATCCTTGAAGGTGCAGATTCAGATCCTACTAGTTCTACATCTATGATTTTTCTGGGCGCTGTCACACTGCCACACTAGAAATATAAGAACTTTGTATAAATAAAGACAAAATAAAGTTCAAAAAAAAAAATAACCTATACTACGATTTTTAATTCGAGTCAGTAAAATGACATTTTCAGTGTTGCGGGTTTCTTGTCACAAATAAATAGTGATGAGGTTGAATCGAGTTTTACAATTAAGTCAACAACAAGTTAGTCGAGATTATATTTTTTATCGAATATCAAACAAACAGTAATTAAAGAGACCGTATTCTTAGCATTCCATGGATTCTCTGTGCGGGCGCCGCGCCGGGTCCATAGCGTGGCACAGGGGGGAACACTCCGACGGGGCGTCTGGGACTTGCGACCCATTTGAGTAGGTTTAAGGTGGCCACCTTATTATGCGCATAAACGATCATCTTCCACCGTCAGCAATGTTCCCTCCCCTACCCAACCAGACTTGGTAAGATCCTATCAATGCCGCTTTGGATATTCGTTTTAGAAAAGAGCTTACTGAAGCTCTTGGCAATCTAAGGTCTTTAAACAAATTATACAGGGAATTAGCTGGAATTCCCCTTGCTCCTACTTCTACGGCATAGAGTTTAACCACATAGCCATTTTTGGTTAACTCATTAGTCAAGTCAAAGTATTTATTTGTCTTCATGGCGTGATCCTTCGGTATGTTGGTCTCCCACGGCACCGTCAGCTCCACGAGCACCGCACGCCTGTGTATCCTCGAAAACAGGAATATGTCGGGTCTGGATGGCGAACCACATACATCCTCCGGGATTTTGTAGTGTTTTTCATACATGTCTGCGAGTATAGTCCAATCGGCGGCAGCCATCAAAATTGAGTATGGCTGATATTAATAATAATAAGATTAATATTAATAATTATCTACTGTATTTATATTATTTATTATTATGATTTATTTATTTTTTATTTATTATGTACTGTATTGATATTAATAACTAGCTGAGCCCGCAACTTCGTTTACGTCAAATAAGGTGTATGAAAGGAGAGGTATTTCTCCATCAGACTCATCAAGCAGCGTGTGAAACTGCCCTGTTTGCTTAATCATAAAAGAGCTTAATGATTAAGTCTATTCTAAAACAATTCAGTCTGAATTGTTTTACAATAGCCTTAATCATTAAGCTCTTTTATGATTAAGCCAACACGCCAGTTTAGATTTACCCATTTTTAGATTCATAACTCTACGTATGATTCTTAATAGTGTAATAACTTTTTTATTTCTAAACCGATTGACATAAAATAAACGCTAAATGTTAAGTGGAGCAAACCTCAACACAATAAAAAAACCGAATTGCAATCGGTTAAGCGGTTACTGAGATTAGCGTGCACAACCGTACAGACAAACAGACATACAGACAAACAGACAAAAATTCTAAAAATCATTGTTTTGGGTTCTATTGCGTTCATAAAGCCCTCCTATAATATTTTTTCTTATTTATCTTCCTTGTCCAGACAGCGACCAGGTTACGATTTTATTATATGTATTGATATTGATATTGATATTGATTATCTACTTTTTAAATACATACAATCATATTGTACATAGAAACAAAAGGGACTAAGAAGGTTTTTACAGGGTCGGCAGCGCGAGTGTGGCGCCTCTGGTGTTGCAAACGTTCATAGGCTGCGGTGACCACCGGTCCTTCTGGTGGGCCGTGTGCTTGATTGCCACCTTAGTGGTATAAAAAAAAAAAAAAAAAAAAAAAAGAAACACCCAGATTCTTGAAACAAATAATTATGGGTCACACAAATATTTGTCTCCGGTTGGAATCGAACCCACGACCTCCACCGCCGCAGGCGGTATCACTACCGACTGCGCCACAGAGGCAGTCGTATTATAGTTGTAAATTTTATATTTACAATATAAAATTTAAAATTCAATAAGAAAACACTTTCACACCTAATAAAATAAAGAATGTCTAAAATGTCTAAGTCTATTGATTGTCGAACATCACTATTGTAGCGGGTCACCCTTTTTTGTATCAGTGACAGTTGCATTTGTCATTTTACTGACTGAGATTAATAATCCGACTGTTGGGGCTACGGTCGAGAGTGCGTGGAGTGTTATAAGAGAAATGTCACTGTTGTATGTTAAAATGTTTTAATGATAGATGGACTTATGCTACTTAAATGTTAAAGTTTAAATGTTAAATTAAATGTTGAAATAACTGTAAAATAAATGTTAAATGTTGGAGTGTATCCCGATCGCGTCAGTACCGAAATGTTAGGCACTACCGAATTGGACTGTTGCTTAACATACACTAAATTTCTAATCGTCTATAATTGTCCATTGAGCATTTATTATTTAGTACCTAATGATTCGCGTGACCAAGTTTACCTCACATGTTCGATGTCAGCATTACACCGAACATCTTGCGCCGGGCGAAACGAGAGGAAACTGAGTTTTACAAAGACTTGCTTAGTAGTTATATAATAAAGCAATGTTGGGTTATAATTACAGGATAATTTATATATATGAATAAAAATTAAAACTTATGTTAGTAAAAAAGTTACTTAATCCTATAACTTATGCTTAACACTGTTTCCTAAATACGGGGGACGTGTTCATGTCTCTCATAGAAGGTTTAATTGTTCTTTTACTGTTGCTTTCGGGGATCACTCGCGCACTAAATGCTGTCTCAGATTGATCACTTTCCCGAAGCCTGTTTCTGTGGATTGCGTTCAAATCCACCATCTCCATAGATGTTACTGGAGGACTTCTTTGCCTACAACGATGACGCAAGCGACGCCATAGGTAGACAATCACGGCAACGACGGTGGCTCCCCACAAGGAGTAGATCCCTATGTATTGATGGATATCATGAGCTGATGCTTCCGTTGTGATACCAGGATCTTCTTTCAACCTCTTAATTTGTTTTTCAAGCTCATTTAGCGAAACTTTAATGCCAGTATCATTGCTAATGTCATTGGGCATGTCGGGTACTGTTAAATTGATCACATGGTTGATAGGAGCAATCTCAATGGTTTTTATATTGGCTGCCACTTTCATTGAGCTCTGTTGGAGTTTGTGACTGTAAATTGTAGAATTTTCCGTTTTAACTATACAGTCTTCATATAGATGGACAATGTTTGCCCCGGTAAGTGTCTCTGCTTTAACTTCTCCGTTGCATAATGTCCTGATGGGGCATTGGTTGCAGCAAAAATGGAAGTACTGATTAGTGGTAGTTAAACTAGTCCATTGGTTTTGACACTTGGAGGTGACGGTTATGCATTGGTTATTGCTATTTTTTATACAAAGATCACTATCTGCCTTAAATCTGTATATGGGTGTTGTTAAGTGACATAGGTATGTTGACGAGTCTCGTGATACGCAGTGTTCCCAATCACTATCAGATAGCGGCAGGTAGGAGTCCTTTTGTAGATTAAGCGCTACATAATTTTCAATTGGAATTATGCTTATCATATTCCCTTCCTCCTGCCGTGGTATAGGAATAATATGAAATAAATCATAGCAGTCTCTACTGATCAAGGGAACTCTAATCTCAAAAATCAAATAATTTTCCGTCAGTTTTGTCTTCACTTTCAACAGATGGTAAATATTATGCATGTTGGTTTGCAAATTGTCAATAGGGAGAGCAATATCTTTTGTTAACTGCCCAGAAATTATATTCAATTCAGTTTGTAATTGTTGGGGATCGATTAAGTGGATATTTAAATGTCCATTGTGAATACTAGTTATTGTGTCGAGTAGACTGTTCTGGGTGGTACGTAACTCGGTAAGCAAATTATTTGCGGCAATGGTGCACATAGAAAAATCAGTCATAGACTCGGCTTCGTTTATTTTTTCTGCGAATGCTGCCGTTGCCATGTCTAGGTACCACAAATGTTGATCAATGGCTTTTTGTTGTGTGTGAATGGTGTCCTCAAGTCTCTTCAGTAAGTTGAATTCTGCTTCTATTACAGAAGTTTGATTCCTCCATAAAAGTTGTAAATGTTTTTGATTATAACGCACCTGTGTAATATCTTTCGCGTATTGTTCTGCGAATCGGTCGTCCAATACACCGAATAGGTAGTTTGTTGCATACCCGATACCATTGATAAGGCCGCGTCGGCGTCGCGTGCCGGTACTCGGATTACTTGGTAATAATATTTTGTTAATATGATTCAATTCATTTAAAGAGTGACCTAACTGCGTCATTAATATGCTACAGTGAGTCTGATCTCTCATGAGGCTGCACGTCTTTTTTAGATATCTGTGATATTTCTGACACGTAGTGGTTCCCTGCCAGAAAGGATGCAGATCATAATATGCGACTATTTTCCATTCATCTCTTACTAACTGGATGTTCGACAGCTTATCAAAGTACATGCCATGATGCCCAACTCACAAAAAATGCAAATTCTGAAAACTAAGGATGGGAAGGAAAGGAAAAGTAAGGCGGATTACTTTAAAAATCAATGGAGCAAGATTGACGATCTGTGGAAGACTATTCAGTTTAACCATGATCGCCTGCAGATGGAATTGAGCCCTGCAGATTCGTATTTTGCGGATAAGTGCTTCGAAAACGCGAAAGTGGACTGTACATCCATAGGTCGCTGGTTCAAATCCGGCTCGAAGGACCAAAATGTTGGGGCTACGGTCGAGAGTGCGTGGAGTGTTATAAGAGAAATGTCACTGTTGTATGTTAAAATGTTTTAATGATAGATGGACTTATGCTACTTAAATGTTAAATTAAATGTTAAAATAACTGTAAAATAAATGTTAAATGTTGGAGTGTATCCCGATCGCGTCAGTACCGAAATGTTAGGCACTACCGAATTGGACTGTTGCTTAACATACACTAAATTTCTAATCGTCTATAATTGTCCATTGAGCATTTATTATTTAGTACCTAATGATTCGCGTGACCAAGTTTACCTTACATGTTCGATGTCAGCATTACACCGAACACCGACTTTATGTGCATTGAACATTAACAAGGTAAGTAATAAGAAAGGTTTTTTGGAAATTCCACCACTAACGAGGTAAAGTAAGGTATAAACGGTTGTATGGAAATTCGTCATCTTCAAAGTTAGCCCCGTTTCAAAAATACACCCTGTATACCTAATACAGGGTGTATTTTTGAAACGGGGCAGTAAGGGCAAGAACCTTAACCGTTGTAGTTACAGCAAAACGTGAACAGTGCAACAAAATTTCATGTGGGGATCAAAGACTCTACTAGACCATTTTAGCTTTGAGTACTAGAAAAGGCAGAAATCCCCAAAAACGTTTCCCAATACATTTCGGCCAGAGAATCAAATTTTTACAATGGTCAAACTTTTTACTATGGGCAGGCAGTGGTTAGGATTGGGTACGAGGGGAGGTCCAAAAATTCGTGGAATGAAGGGGTTGGAGTGGGGATAGGTGCGCTCGCTTAGTGTCATGCTCCTTAGTGACTTATAATTAGTATATAAACTGAGTTTCAACCCTAAAGCGTCATTGATGCAGTGTACCGCCGCGTGCAGACGTCTCTGCACCGGTGCTCGGGCCCTGTAGTACGGTCATTCAGTGACTACCTCTTACCGCACTTGCGTCCAGCCGAAACTTCCGGAATAACACGTCGTGCCGCCTGGCTTGGGTTCCCGGTCTGCCACCAGCGGCAAGCCCCGGGGACCGGGTCGGGAGGTATCGGCGTGCCGGAGTTTTGGTTTGGGCCGCACTCTCACGGTACACCTGCGCCGTGACTCCGCGCCGTCAACGATGGAGCGAAAGCGGCTGTACCCGCCGCCGAGACGCGCCACCCGGCCTCGTGTATTCACGAGGTCGGCGAACCCCGCGCTGTTCAACGCAGCGGTGAAAGCCGCCAATTTGACACCAGTGCCCGTGCCGCGAATCAACATCGTCGCGGGGCCAGCGTCCGGTGCCGGGGAGGAGATGTTTGTCGCCAGTTCGGTGACACGCACACCCTCCCCGTCACTCGACGCGCCCTCCACCAGCCGGGACTCAAGACCTCTCCGTGCCACACCTGACGCCCAGCAACAGCTGCCACCCGTCTCCCCCATGGAGACCAGCAACCTTCGGATGACGTTTGAGGAGCTGGCCGCGATCAACGCGGTTAAGCGACTCGCGCCATCCCCCACGAGTTGTAAGACTTCACCGACACCTCGCCCCCGGAAAACGTTCGCCGAGACTACGGCGGCGAACGAGGCGAAGAAGCTGAAGCCGGCGACGGTCGCGACCGGAGCGACCACGCCGCCAACACCATCGGCATCAACAGCAGCCCCGGACATCCAAAGCCGGAAAGCCCGATACCCGCCGCTCGTCGTGGAGGTATTGCCTAACTGGCCGACGCACTTCAGGGAACTGAAGGCAGCGCTCGGCCACGCACCCAACGTGCGCCCCTTTGGCAGGGGGGTTAGGTTTTTACCGAAAACCGACTCGGAGTATCGGGCAATCCAGAGTTACCTCACTCGGCTGGAGAGAGAGAGCGGAATCTCGTGGTTCAGCTACTCTCTTCCGGCCGAGAGAAGCCTGAAGATCGCCATCAGGGGCCTTCCGGCCAATACTGACCCACAAGCGGTAGAGGACGAGCTGCGCGAGCTAGGGTACGAACCCGAGCACGTGCGCAACATCCCTGCGCGCCCCGGACGACCAGGGTGCCTACTGTTCGCGCAGCTGCAGCGGACACCCACCACCATCCCGGGCATATACGAGGTGCAGGAGCTCCTCTGTATGCCCGGCGTCAAGATCGAGGCCTGGCGTGGACGCAAGGGCCCGGCGCAATGTCACCGGTGCCAGCAGTTCCGCCATTCCTCACACAACTGCCACAGGCCCCAGGCTTGTGTGCGTTGCGGTGAGGGACACGCCGCCAAGGACTGCCCGCGTCCCCTTGCGGAGAAGCCCACCTGCGCAAACTGAGCGGGTGACCACACGGCGAATAACGCCAACTGCCCCGTGTTCCGCAAGAAGACGCGGAACAAGCGCGCCGGTACCATTGCGCGTACCAGCGCCCACGCCACCCCTGCATCGACCGAGACCAACGCTCCCGGCTCGCTCATGGCTGCTGCAAACCAGCCACAGCAGCAGCCGGGCGCGAAACGACGGAGGAAGCGCCGCGGACGCCGCGGGCGCAAGCCCGCCAAGGCGCCTGAGGACGCTCCCCCTGCCGCCGCACAGCCTGTGCCACCCGTGGCCGCCGCCCCCGCAAGGGGGAAGGCGGTGCGCGTGGCGCAGCCCCAGCCCACCGGAACATCACCACAGGTCAGCCTGTATGCCGTCATCAGCACCATGCAACAGGTGCTGATGGCGCTCGAAGAGGGGAGGGACCCCATCCCTCTGATCACCAGGTGCATGTTGGAGCTCTGCAACTCGCTTGCATGAGCACAACATGCGCCCACCCGGCCTGCCCACGTCTGCTACTCCACGTCGAGTAGTTAAGACTGTGGGCCGGCCCAACCCGGACACGACCGCTCCCCGTCGCTGGCTGATGGGCGCTCACTGGCGTCAACACCAGTGAGCTCGACCTCGCCGTGCGACGGGTCGTAGCCTCACCGGATCGGAGACGTCGCGGTGGCCGGCCGCCCTACGTGCGCGGGCTCGGCCGCGCCGCAGCGATGCCTATCCACTCGGACCATCACGGACGCCTAGCGTCCCACCTAGTGACCCGCCTGTAGTCGCAGGCGGCGCTGAAGCCACTAGAAGAGGCAGAAGAGCCTGCATTAGTTACCCCGGGACCCCAACGGGTCCGCGTGGAAGACCTCGGAAGAAAGCGTCATTCGTTCCCGAATACTCGCCTGATAAACAAGTCAATCCGGAAGAAAACGAAAACTATGGAGAAAATTGAACACCGTGCTGTAATAAAATTCCTTACCAAGCAGGGAAAAAACGCTCAGACCATTTTGAATGAAATGGAATCTGTTTATGGGGAACAGTGCCCTAGTAAATCAATGATTTACAAATGGCATAGTCTTTTTAAACGTGGTCGGGAGTCGATTGAAGATGACCCCCGCTCAGGCAGGCCAGTTGAGGCCACCACCTCAGACATTGTGGAAAAAGTGGAAAATCTGGTACTGAACGACACCCGTTTGAAGAACAAACAATTATCTGCATTAGTTGGAGTATCAGATACCACCATTCTGCGAATCCTACATGACCATCTGGGTATGACAAAAGTTAGTGCAAGATGGGTACCGAGAATGCTCACGCCGCTTCAGAAGCAGCAGCGCGTCGATGCGTCTAAACAGTTTTTGGAGTTGTGTGGAGACGATCCTGCACCGATTTTGAAGCGCATTGTTACCGGAGATGAGACATGGGTTCATCACTTTGAGCCTGAGTCTAAACAGGAGTCCATGCAATGGCATAAAAAGGGAACACCAACGCCAAAGAAATTCAAAGTGTCGGAGTCGGCTGGAAAGTTGATGGCAACTGTTTTTTGGGATTGTGACGGGATACTATTGATTGATTACAAAGAAAAGGGAAAGACCATAACCGGCGAATATTACGCGACGATACTAGAGAAATTAAAGGAGGCTATCAAAGAAAAACGACGAGGAAAGTTGACCAAGGGAGTGTTGCTCTTGCAAGACAATGCACCGGTTCACAAGAGCCGAGTGGCAATGGCTGCTCTGAATGAGCATGGCTTCGAATCACTAGTTCACCCACCCTACAGTCCAGATCTGGCCCCTAGTGATTTTTATTTGTTCCCCAATTTAAAAAAAGACTTTAGGGGAGGGAAATTTTCCGACGATAATGAGGTCAAGGAGGCAATTTTGGCTCATTTTGAGGCAAAAGATAAAAAATATTTTTATGATGGTTTAGAAAAATTAATTCACAGATCTAATAAATGTATTCACCTTAAGGGTGATTATATTGAAAAGGAAAAATAGATTTATTGTTTTATTTTATTTAAAACCCTGTCATTCCACGAACTTATGGACCTCCCCTCGGTATAAGATAAATAAAAAGAATTTTTACCCACAAATTTCTAATTTGATTCGAATATCTTTGTTCTTCTTAGTTTCAGATGAGAAAATTCTCACATAAAATGATTTTGAATCATTTAAATAATTAAAATAAATAATAAATTTAATATTTCCTCGCCACACACGAGGTTACGCATATAGAATAGTAAGGATGCTAACCTGTAACTTCCCAAGAGAGTTTTCAAACTGAGTAGGCACATATGTCCGGGGCGTTCCGTTGTCTTCACTCGTCGAGTTGTGACGGTTTGAGTTGTGTCGCTCCCTATGTGTGTGGCTCTCCTGTTTTACACCTGAAATATCACAAAGTACCACTGTACAGTCAACTACAATGAAATGTACTAGTTTAATCTTACAGCATGATGTATCTCTGCAAGTGCCATAATGAACGAACCACAGATCGTGACAAACACGGTATCCACCGAACTTGACACTAACATTATGCATGTAAACAGCAATAATTATGTACCTATCCCAACTTTAAAATACAAAAAAAAGTATTGGGATACATAATTAAATAAATAAATAAATATTTACGGACATTTCACACAACGCTATCTGATCCCAAAGGAAACTAGGAACAACCTGCTTGTGTTATGGGTATCAGACCACGAATATTAAAACTTATATACTTCTTAAATACATACATATTACACATAGAAGCACCCAGACTCTTGAAACAAACATTTATGGGTCACACAAATATTTGTCTCCGGTGGGAATCGAACCCACGACCTCCAGCGCCGCGGCCGGTATCACTACCGACTGCGCCACAGAGGCAGTCGTTGCTTGCTGCTGCATGCTGTAAAATTATTGCTGTTTACACGCATAATGTTACTGTAAAGTTCGTAGGATACCATGTTTGTCACAATCTGTGGTTAGTTCATTATGGCACTCGCAGGGATACATCATTTTGTGAGATTGAACGAATACATTTCATAATCATTATAGTTAACTGTACATGGTAAAGCGTATTTTTGAAAGAGGATTTTTTATACTACCAATTTTACATGAAAATGGAAAAAAGCAATAAATTTTGGGGGTCATACTTGGAACTGAACCTCAAAATATTTTTTTCATCAACTCCATACGTGTGGGGTATCTATAAATAGGTCTTCAAAAATGCTATTGAGGTTTCTAACATAATTTTTTCCTAAACTGAATAGTTTGCGCGAGAGACACTTCTAAAGTGGAAAAATGTGTGTCCCCCCTCCTCTAACTTCAAAACTGAGAGAATGATAAATCTAAAAAAAAATATATAATGTACATTGTTATAAAAACTTCCAACGCAAAATTGGTTTGAACGAGATTTGGTAAGTAGTTTTTTTTTAAAACGTCATGAACTACAAGAACTTTTGTACTATGGTACTTGCTGCTACGAAACCCTTCATGGGCTAGTCCAACTCCCACTTGGCCGGTTTAATAATATTAGAATAGATGAATTTTGAGTCTTAACATTATTACATAAATGTTTAAACAGGCGAGGAAACATCTCTACTAATATTAAATGCGAAAGTAACTTGTCTGTCTGTTACGCTTTCACGCCTAAACCGCTGAAGCCATTTAGATGAAGTTTCGTATAAAGATAGTTTGAGTCTCTGGGAAGGACATAAGCTACTTTTTAACCGACTACGCCAACAGAGGATACTCATTGTACTCAATAACTTCTATGTGGACGAAGTCACGGGGAACAGCTAGTATCTCCTAAATGCAACAACCAACAGTTCAGCTTACCTCCGCTGTAAAAGGGATGATTCTGTTGATTAGCTTTGTGTGCCTCTTTGATACCCTCTTTCTCCTTACTTGCTTGTCTCTCTAAGAACACCTGAAATCAATACATATAATAAAATCGTAACAGGTCGCTGTCTGTACATGGAAGATAATAAGAAAAAATATTATAGGGGGGGGGGGGGGGGTGGCTTTATGAACGCAATTAAACCCAAAACAATGATTTTTAGATTTTTTGACTGTTTGTCTGTATATCTGTACGTCTGTATATCTGTTTGTCTGTACGTTTGTGCACGCTAATCTCAGTAACCGCTTAACTGATTGCAATGCGGTTTTTTTTATTGTGTTGAGGTTACCTCCACTTAACATTTAGCGTTTATTTCATGTCAATCGGTTTATAAATAAAAAAGATATAATAATTTTAGGATCAGATCTTATGAAATTTTTAATTGTAGGGGTTTCTTTGAACGTGAGTGTAAATCTAAACTGGCGTGTTGGCTTATCACGGCGCGGACTGAATTATTTTAAAATAGACTTAATCTTTAAGCTCTTTTATGATTAAGCAAACAGGGCAGTTTCACACGCTGCTTGATGAGTCTGATGAAGAAATACCTCTCCTTTCATACACCTTAGGTGACGTAAACGAAGTTGCGGGGTCAGCTAGTAAACAATAAAATAAAGTGATATATTTGGCACTTCAACTGTCTCGCTATAACAGTTTATGATACATGGTTGGTGACGGACGGACAGGCTGACAGTGATAATTCAGTAAGACAGTTTAGTTTTATTGAAATATCTTGACTATGGATTTACTTAACCCTAAAAAGCGAAATAAACACTTTTAATAGTGCAGTAAATAGGGCGTTAATAGGGCAGTAAATAGGGCGTTAATAGGGCCGTAAATAGGGCGTTAATATGGCAGTAAATAGGGCGTTAATAGGGTAGTAAATAGGGCGTTAGTATGGCAGTAAATAGGGCGTTAATAGGGTAGTAAATAGGGCGTTAATATGGCAGTAAATAGGGCGTTAATAGGGTAGTAAATAGGGCGTTAATATGGCAGTAAATAGGGCGTTAATAGGGCAGCAAATAGGCTAGTGTCCACAAAGAATAAATCTGATTGATGTGTGTTTCTAACGACTACGTTCAATACTGATATAAATAACAAAAAGTTATATAAATTGGTATACAAACTAAGGATTACTATTATTTTTAGAAAATAAGATTCGAAAAAATTCAGCATTCAGTCACGTGACATCAAACACCATTAGAAAGTGTGACGTCACAGTTTGCTTCTTTGACGTTTGACGCACTCTGACAGTCGTGTCATCTTGTGTAATTGTTTTGATTCTCGTACGTTTTCATAAAATACAACGATGGATTTTGTCTGAACCAAAAGCGTTACCTTTTATTTTCGTTAGCTTGAATAATATACCCCCTTTTTTTTAATGTGAGGGAAAATCCTCGTAGAATGCTATGTCGGACTCTTACCGACTAAAAAACCTCAACCTCACGTAACGCCCAACACCCTATGGTTGAGAGCCCCGGGTAAGCCCTCAGGAAGGATGTCCCGTGACTCCCAACAGACCTACGGCAGCCAATGCGGCCTCGCCCAGGGGGTGGTTCGGGTGCAATCCCGCGTCTATGGGGGGTTTCGGGTGTGACCCCGCTTCTAAGGAAGGGGCGTGCGTGAGTTGCTCACGTCACGCTGCCGTCATGGGCCTGCTTCTGTAAGGAAGGTGAGCGACCCTCTCACCGTCCTCAGACCCCCGGTCATGGAGGCCGATAGTCCTCGGCGAAGACACATCGGCGGCGCCTCCTTGCGCCATCTGAACAGTGACGCAAGGGCTCTCGCTTCCAGGTCCCATGGAGGGGTCCCGGCTAGGAGACATGCCGCCTCACCGGAGATCGTGCGGTATCCTCTTATCACCCTGACGGCCATCACTCTCTGCGGGCTCAGCAGTCTAGCCTCATTGCTGGCCGTATAATATACCCCCTAACAACACATTAACTTTTGGTTTTGTTTGGCATCAAGTGACGTCACACAAGTTGGGAGCCCCGGGTATGCCCTCGGAAAGATGTCCCAGGACTCCCAACAGACCCACGGCCTCTGCGGCCTCGCCCAGGGGGTGGTTCGGGTGCTATCCCGCGTCTTTGGGGGGTTTCGGGTGTGATCCCGCTTCTAAGGGGGGCGTGCGTGAGTTGCTCACGTCACGCTGCCGTCATGGGCCTGCTGCTGTAAGGACGGTGAGCAGCCGTCTCACCCCTCACTCTACGTACCGTATAATAGAAGTCGTGTATGTACGGCGTGCCAGTGTTGAGTTGCAACATCTGTATATTGATAAGCCACTGTTTCTCCCGCGGGGTCATTAGCCCCGCGTACTCGTCGCTCTCGCTGCCGCTTGTGTCGTCGCCGTTCATAAGGCTTCTGGAAAAAATTATGCTTTTTATAATAATAATAAAAATTTATTAAACTACAAAAATATACTTATTCATTGAGTCACCTGTCTTCTGAACTAAGTCATTACCTGTGTCTATGAAGACGGTTCCTTCATACATATAGGGTTTAATACTACGAATAATGTATTCTATAGAAGTGTAAATCGGCTCAAAAATGGCACCACTAAATGGGTACCGCGGAAGGCGTTGCTTTAAAAGGGTACCGCACTCACGGGGGTCCCCCGACTGCACATTTTTTTTTCTATACTAATATTATATGGGGGAAAGATTTGATTGTTTGTTTGCATCGAATAGGCTCCAAAGCTACTGAATGGATTTGAAAAATTCTTTAACAGTTGGAAAGCTAACTATCGTATTTAATATACCGTATTCCCACGGGAATTAACTTAAAATATATAATAGGTTCATCATCACGACTTTATCCCCGAAGGGGTAGGCAGAGGCATATTATATATCCACATTTCACCTTTTTTTATATTTTTTGTCCCACGTAATACGTTGTGAGCCGTATTGCCGTGTTTAAATGGACAGGCGCAGGTTGTGACTGCCTGCTGTTGAGATAAAGCCTTCAACTTGGCTTAACGACTGCCATTTTACTGGCAACCGGGACCAACGGCTTAACGTGCCTTCCCAAGCACGGAAACGCTTAAATAAATGTCACAAAGTGATCACATGAATGGTCACCCATCCATGGACCGGCCATAGTGAAAGTTGCTTACTGCAGTGATCGTTTACAGAACACTGAGTCCGCGGGGCCACGAGCGCTTCTAAATAATAAAATATATAATAACAATAAAAAATAACACTAACCTGTTACTAAAAGATCCGTTAAGCCTTTGATTGACTAATTGTTGGTTAAACTGACTATTAGTATATATATTCCTATTATTATTTAACATAGGATGGTGGTTTGCATTGTGAAAACTATTTATATTATTAAATTGCAACATCGGATGAGTATTCTGAATCAACTGAACTAAATTCTGTGAAGTCAAAAGTTGTTTCGAGTTGTTGTAAATTCTGCTTTTCTGCACTTTCTGGTCTTTCTGCGGCTGTTGTTGCATCTTCTGTGCGGTTTGTTGTTGGTTATTTGGTTGTTGGGGTATGTTGTTGATAGGTTGTTGTTGTTGTTGTAGGTTTTGCATGACCAGTTGTTGGGGTATGATCATGTTTTGTTGATTCAATGGTTGTGTGACGGGGTTTAATTGTTGTTCTGGTTTTGTGGGCATTGCTGGGGCCTGTAATGAAATAAAATCTGATCAGTTACAAGTATTTATAATCCATGACTGCCTCTGTGGCGCAGTCGGTAGTGATACCGCCTGCGGCGCTGGAGGTCGTGGGTTCGATTCCCACCGGAGACAAATATTTGTGTGACCCATAAATGTTTGTCTCAAGAGTCTGGGTGTTTCTATGTATAATATGTATGTATTAAAAAGTATATAAGTATTAATATCCGTGGTCAGATACCCATAACACAAGCAGGTTATTCCTAGCTTACTTTGGTATCAGATAGCGTTGTGTAAGATGTCCGTGAATATTTATATTTATTTATTTATATATCTATACTAATATTATAAAGCGCCACTCTCATTAGCGGGTTGCCGAATCCACTAATGAGATGCTCCCAATGAGTCTCAGCTCTCAATGGTCGACTTCGGAATCTGCTAATGAGAGTGGCGCTTTCTCATGTGTCAAAACGGACTTCTTATTTTGTGATAACTATAGTAGACTCGAAGGTTGAGGCGGCATGTCACCATGACCAGGGGCCTGAGGACGGTGAGAGGGCGGCTCACCGTCCTTACAGAAGCAGGCCCATGATGGCAGCGTAACGTGAGCAATTCATGCACGCCCCCCCCCCCCCTCGCCCCCCTTAGAAGCGGGATCACACACGAAACCCCCCAAAGACGCGGGATAACACCCGAACCACCCCCTGGGCGAGGCCGCAGTAGTAGCCGTGGGTCTGTTGGGAGTCCTGGGACATCCTTCCGAGGGCTTACCCTGGGCTCCCAACCACAGGCTGTTGGGCGGCATAACATCCATGAGGATTTTCCCTCACGTTAAACAAAAAAAAAATAGTAGACTCGAAGGTTAGGGTCTGACATTTTACATCACAGTTGCTCCTAGGGGTCAATCAAACCAGATCCCAATGGGGTTAGTAAGGCATCTATACTAATATTATAAAAAGGAAATATTAGATTGAACTTCACAAAGTCAAATTATTCTAGAATAACATATGCTATGCATCTGGTTATATGAATAACTAGCTGACCCCGCAACTTCGTTTACGTCACCTAGGGTGTATGAAAGGAGAGGTATATCTTCATCAGACTCATCAAGCAGCGTGTGAAACTGCCCTGTTTGCTTAATCATAAAAGAGCTTAAAGATTAAGTCTATTTTAAAACAATTCAGTTTCATTTTCAATTGTTTTGAAATAGTCTTAATCATTAAGCTCTTTTATGATTAAGCCAACACGCTAGTTTACACTCACATTCAAAATTTCAAAGAAACCCCTACAGTTAAAATTTTCAAAATATCTGATTCTTAAAAGTGTTATAACTTTATTTATAAACCGAACGACATGAAATAAACGCTAAATGCTAAGTGGAGCAAACCTCAACACAATAAAAAAACCGCATTGCAATCGGTTAAACGGTTACTGAGATTAGCGTGCACAACCGTACAGACAAACAGATATACAGACATACAGACAAACAGACAAAAATTCTAAAAATCATTGTTTTGGGTTCTATTGCGTTCATAAAGCCCCCCTATAATATTTTTTCTTATTTATCTTCTATGCACAGACAGCGACATGTTACGATTTTATTATATGTATTGATATTGATTGATAATAGGTTACAACAGTAGGGTCGGCAGCGCGAGTGTAACACAGCACCTCTGGTGTTGAAAACGTTCATAGGCGCCAGCCACCACATTTCCTCAGGTAAGCCGTAGGTGTCCCGGGACATCCTTCCGAGGGCTTACCCGGGGCTCCCAACCACAGGCTATTGGGCGTTACGTGAGGTTTTTAGTCGGTAAGAGTCCGGCATAACATCCTCTGAGGACTTTCCCTCACGTAAAAAAAAAAGGTAAGCCGTAGGCTTGTTTGCCATCTAACTAGTGTAAAAAGAATATGAAAAAAATAAACTTACCCGAAAATTATTATTAAATGGTCCCATATTGGGGTTGAAATTCTGTCTAGGCATGTTGATTCCAGGGGGAGGACCAACCATTCTAGTTTGACCCATCATATGTTGGTACTGGTTCATACCTGGTGGAAACTGGTTGCCATTCGGTATGATTTGGTTCATATTTTGACCCATATTTGGATTTATCTGATTCATTTGGTTCACATTCTGACCCATCTGGTTCGTATTCTGACCAATCTGGTTCACAGTTTGATTCATCTGACCGACCGGGTTCATGGTTTGATTCATCTGACCGACAGGGTTCATGGTTTGATTTATCTGACTGACAGGGTTCATAGTTTGATTCATCTGACTGACTGGGTTCATGGTTTGATTCATCTGACCGACTGGGTTCATAGTTTGATTGATTTGATCCATACTTCGGTTAATCTGGTTTACATTTGGACCAATATGATCCATATTTCGGCTCATGTTATTGCTTAGATTTAACACATTCATATTCATAGGCTGACTTTGTAGATTTAAATTTTGAGCCAAAATCTGGTTTTGGCTCAGTGTCTGATTATTTTGATTAAGAATTTGATTATTTTGACCCATTAACTGATTACTTTGACCCATGATTTGATTATTTTGACCCATTTGGTGAGCTGGCATTTGATTCATCATGTTCCCAGGAAGCCTTTGGTTGTTTTGAAACTGATTGTTCTGGTTGTTTTGAAACTGATTGTTTTGGGCGTTTAGAAACTGGTTATTTTGGGCGTTTTGAAACTGATTGTTCTGGGCGTTTTGAAACTGATTGTTTTGGGCATTTTGAAACTGATTGTTTTGGACGTTTTGAAATTGATTATTTTGCATAAAAGGTTGATGGTTGCCATGGTTTTGATGGTTCATGATGTTGTTGAGTGGGTGGTTCATTTGATTGATACTGTGGTTCATAGTTTGCTGTGGCGCAAACGGTAGTGGTACCGGGGCTTGAAGTCCGGGCGGCCTCTGTAGTATGACCGGCGGGAATCTCGGCTGTAAACACAATAATATGGAGTTAGTGTAGAAATAACATTATTTTAGCTACTTACTTGGTATTCTAGTTTCAATTTTGTCTATACTAGACGATAACTGGTCTTCGTGTAATCATAAAATAATAGTAATTTCGATAAGTACTGGTTTGTGATTTTGCTTTTTGTACCATGTTATTTTGTGGTGTTATTCTCAGTAACTCATGTGTTATTCCAGATTATAAGCTACTGTTAATATGCGAAATTTTGCTTTCTAACATTTGAATGGATCTGGCTGAAATTTAGTACAGGTGTTGAGTTTGCAACTTTACACAGAAAACACTTTAATTACGTTAAATGGTTTATTTCTGCTAAACCATCGCTTAAAATATGAGGAAATGGGAATGAATGCACCCGGTCGCTGTCCGACATGCACTGAGCTCGCGGCGCACATCGTATTGCTGGATCAGCAATAAGTGTTCGGTTGCAATTAGGTATTGCATCGAACAACAGGATTATAATATGGCATGGAATAATATATACTCGTAGGCTTTTTATGCTGGCAATAAGTTCCCACGGGAAAGGCAAGAAAATACTACTAATATTATAGAGGCGAAAGTTTGAGAAGATGCTTCGATGTTTGTAAATCTTTCACGCCCTAACGGATATCTGGCTACGCCCTAACGATAATATGTTCCCATGGGAAGTGAGGACGTCAACAATGTTCCAGAGCTGGTTATTCGAACACTTACTTGGAAATAGGAGCGCTCGTGGCCCCGCGGACTCAGTGTTCTGTAAACGATCACTGCAGTTAGGACTTTCACTATGGCCGGTCCATGGATGGGTGACCATCCACGTGATCACTTTGTGACATTTATTTGAGTGTTTCCGTGCTTCGGAAGGCACGTTAAGCCGTTGGTCCCGGTTGCCAGTAAAATGGCAGTCGTTAAGCCAACTTGAAGGCTTTATTTCAACAGCAGGCAGTCACAACCTGCGCCTGTCCATTTAAACACGGCAATACGGCTCACAACGTATTACGTGGGACAAATTATAAAAAGGTGAAATGTGGGTATATAATATGCCTCTGCCTACCCCTTCGGGGATAAGGGCGTGATGATGAACCTACTTGGAAATAGCTCTGGTTGTTGAAGTTCTGTTGCTGCTGTTTTTGCCGCAGTTGGCGCTCCAGTTCCTCCACAGTGCATACATTTTTGAGACTCGGGACGGGCTGCTGGATATCAAAAAAAAAGTTATAATTAGTTTAAGAAATTATTGAAGTAGATATGAAAAATTTATTTAAGAAGATAAAATTATTAAATCTAAATAATCTAGGTAAATAAAATTGACTAAAATAATGAAATTACACTAACACTATTACACTAAACTAAAATGCATCATAAAATTTCTCCGCATCGCAGTCCTCTTGTGGTAGCGTTCCCAGAAGACTGGCAGCATTGCCACGTTGAATGGCAATGCTTAATCTCTGCCCCAAATAGAAGCCAGCCTTCTGGTCACGAGTAGTGTCGAACAAACGCTTTCCCAACTCTCTAAAGAAAAATTTTGCGCTTGGTCCCCATGGCCCCAAGGTTTCGACCCCAAACGGCTCAAACACATAATCTCCTGAGAGATTACAATATTTTTGCCGTTTAAGGGTCTCAGCAGAAGGTATGGTAGGTATGGTATTGTATAAACACAGTCACGAGTTTTTTTTTTATTTCTAGATTTTTTTTAGTAACATAGAATTCTGAGCCGCCACCAGACTGCCAGATGTGAAACATTTATTGTGTAAAAATCAGAAGCCATAAATCCAAAATTCCAAAAACCGAAATTGAAATTCTGAGTTCCGATACATATCTACTTGTACTCTAATACTAATATTATAAGGAAAAAATATTTAATTGTTTGTTAGCATTGAATAGGCTGTGATATGGTTGAACGGATATAAAAAAAAATCAGAGTTAAGATGTTACAGTATCCCTAGTATAGTAGTATAACAGGCTATGTTTTATTCCCGTATTCCCACGAGAAAGCGTAACATCACGCATAATGAGCGTGTATGTTTGTAATGATAAAACTCAAAAACGACTGTGCCGATTACAAAATTATTTTACCATTAGAAAGCTAAATTCGCCCTGAGTAACATAGGCTATTTATTTTACTAGCTGATGCCCACGGAAAAATTGTTCCCGTTCTGACTTCCCGTGGGAACTTATTCCCGGGATAAAAAGTAGCCTATGTGTTATTCGAGACTATAATCTATCCCTGTACCAAATTTCAGAAAGATTCGTTCAGCCATTAAAGCGTGAAAAAGTAACAAACATCCACACTCACAAATTTTTGCCTTTATAATATAAGTAAGAAGTAAGATTCCCATATTCCCACGGGAACGGGAGCTACGCGGGCAAAACCTCGTGACGTCCGCTAGTCTATACTAATATTATAAAGAAGTAAAGTTTGTGTGTTTGTTAAATTGTAAGGGGTAATCTCGGGATCTACTGAACCGATTTTAAAAATTCTTTCACCAATAGAAAGCTACGTTATTGTGGAGTGTCATAGGCTATATAGCATCACGCTACAACGAATAGGAGCGGAGCAGTAATAGTAAATGTTTCAAAAACGGGGGAAATGTTATTCATTTTGAGAGCTTCGTTGCGTGTGCTCCGTATAGTTAAGTAAAAAATATGTACTACAAAATTGTTTCTCTTAAAAAAGTTTTAAAAATTGCGCGATAGCATGTGTCTCTCTTTGGGTTGGGGCACAATAACCATTTTAATGGCAATATTTTTTTCTACAATAATGCCACGGGATATCTCTTTCATAAACGAAATTGTTCTTAAAAATAATGCAACGGGATTACACGCGACGAGAAACCTTTCTCTCTCTCTCTCTCTCTCACGTAGTATTGAATATTAACGACAAGACGCTAAGGGAGTAAACGCAATGCGACGGGAGTAAATGCGACGGGAACAGGTAATACTCTCTCTTATGTGGCGCAAACGAAGTTGCGAGGGTCAGCTAGTCTATAATAACAAGAACTTACCGTAGGAATGATAGGGAACGTCTGAGGGTCATGTCGCCACACACTGGAGCCGAGAGACCGGGAGTGCGGCCCGTCTGTCTCGTCCAACACTAACTGTGATAGTGATGCTTCTGTAACAACAAAGATAATTTAGTAGTATTACATACAGATCAGAGAGAGAAGCGCTCGGGGCCCCGCAGACTCAGTGTTCTGTAAACGATCACTGCAGTAAGCAACTTTCACTATGGCCGGTCCATAGATGGGTGACCATCCATGTGATCACTTTGTAACATTTATTTGAGCGTTTCCGTACTTCGGAAGGCACGTTAAGCCGTTGGTCCCGGTTGCCAGTAAAATGGCAGTCGTTAAACTAAGTTGAAGGCTTTATTTCAACGGCAGGCAGTCACAACCTGCGCCTGTCCATTTAAACACGGCAATACGGATCACCACCTATTACGTGGGACAAATTATACAAAGGTGAAATGTGGGCATGTAATATGCCTCTGCCTACCCCTTCGGGGATAAAGGCGTGACCATATGTATGTATGTATGTACATACAGATCGGCAACTCTCTGTCGCGCCACAGCTGTCAGTACAGATGACGTGCGCGTTGACGGACAATTTGCTTACATTTTATTGATCACATGCACACATTCAAGCTGGAGTTTCCGCCCTGTGGTAACAATAAATCACGTTTTCACATCACTTCTCTACTATTTATAAAATTGTAAAAATTGCGGTGACGGTACATTCAAGATAAATTTTAAAAATAACTGTTATCGACTAATTTACGGCTTCTGAGTCCAAATCTGTAATTTTTTTCTTCGTGTCTGTTTGTTTATTTGTTGGGATTGGAGTAAAATTCAGTAGCTTGATCATAATTGTACTATTAGCATTTTGTAAGAATTTTTTTAACTTAAATATCGCCGTTTGTTTTATCAAAATCGGTTCAGAGGAAATGATAATACAGCTTGACCCATGTTAACTAGAAGCCCTATGCATTGGACAGGTCAAAGTCGATTGGTTATTAGTTAAAATCTCCTGGCGAACGAGGTCGCGGGCAAAAGCTAGTATTTTTATAAAAACGCTATCTAGCTTGTATGTGTATAAACATTATCATCATCACAGCCGATTTGACGCTCACTGCTTGGGCATAGGCCTCCACCTAGGACCGTACATACGTACATATTAGTAGACGTATAACATACTTTATCTACTCTGATACTATAATACAAAGATTATAAAAATGAAATCAAAACTCTTATGACAAACATTACGCACAGGCCAAAAAAAAGTTATATTAAGATACAGGGTATTGTATGGACACCTATATCATTAAATAACTTTTTAATCATAACGATACACCTATACAACCTCCAGCTGGACCAAAAAGGTTGAACCTCTACTTTAAAAAAAGGTAGTGCCTACGCAGCTGCCGCCGTCCGCCTATTCGAAGAAAAAAAGAAAGAAACACGTATGCGCAATTGATGTTTGCGCCTTGGCGCCAACATTTTACATTTAAATTAAACAATGTTTGGTTTTGTTTGTAAAATAAATTAGTTTCTAGTGTAAAAACATGTCTAAATGCGAGGATAGTGGTAATCGTACACCACCAGACATTCTGGAAGCTGCGTCAAACATGACCATGAACCTGTTACCGGCGAAATCTAGGAGCAACTATATCAGAAAATTAAATCAAGTATCATAGTATGAGAGTAGATAAAGTAGTGTATGACACTGTACATAACTTGGTCTTATAACACTCGTGTGATACTATAAAAAACTCGCAATAAGAACCCTTATTACGCAACAGTATCATAAACTACTATTATTAAATCGTGTGAAAGAATTTCCATAAGATCTATGGCCGTCGTCATACTAGACGGGAAAAGGCTAAGGTTTAATGCACACCGAAGTGGCAGAGGACGGCGGTGCAGTTGTCCACAGTTTTGCCGTTTAATAATTTTAAGCCTTATCTTCATTTAGAAAGGCATAGTACCGCTTGACAAACATCGAAAGAACGTCCATCTGCTACGAACGTCATCAAATGAGACACACCTTTAGAAAAGAGGTACAAGAAACTTAGAAGTATACGAACCCAGTTCGCTCTTGGCGTAGTCGTCGATACCGGAGTTATTTCGACGGCTGCTCTCCAGTTGTCCTGCCATATGCTCGTGTTCCACCTCCCAATCGAACTCGTCAGCTGCAAAAGAACAATTTGCTATCTATACTAACATTATAAAGAGCAAAAGATTTGTTTGCTTGTTTGCATTGAATAGGCTCCGAAACTACTGAACCGATTTGTAAATTGCTTTCACTGTTGGGAAGCTACACTAACGCTGGGTGACATAGGCTATATTTTATTCCCGTATTCCCCCGGGAACGGGAACTACGCGGGTGAAACTGCATGACCACCGCTAGTTATTAATAAACAAAATAAATATAATGACTTTTTTTTTTTATACTACTTAGGTGGCAGACAAGCTTACGGCCCACCGGAAGGTTGGTAACCGTAGCCTATAGACGTTTGCAACACCAGAGGCGCTACGCACGCGCTGCCGACCCGGGCGCAGGTTGTGACGACCCACAGTTGAAATTTTTCAAGCCGCCCGTAAGGCCTTCAACTTGGCTTAACGACTGTCATTTTACTGACAACCGGGACCAACGGCTTATCGTGCCTTCCGAAGCACGGAAACGCTCGTAAATAAATGTCACAAAGTGGTCCACGTGGTGGTCACCCATCCATGTCCGGCCATAGTAAATGTTACTTACTGCAGTGATCGTTTACAGAACACTGAGTCCGCGGGGCCACGAGCTCTTCTAGCCAGTAGGTGGAGACTTCTTAACAACGCACAGCCTGTTCTGGTTCTATCTGCAATCAGTATTTTTCTTTTTCCTAACTAGGAAGCAGATATGTTGGGTGATAATTTTGTTTTGTGGAGTGTCACTCTTATTATTATTATTATTTTCTTGTGGGGGACGCCGGCCATGCCGAGCGGACGATCCGACCGCCTGTTCTGCTGCCCATTTCGTCCATTTCCCCATCCACCGCTCTGGGATCAGGTTGGGTATCCCAGCATCCTCACGGCGCCCCGTTAAATCTTCCAGTGTCCTTGCAGAATCGAACTATCTGATCCACCTTTAGAAGTTCCAGATCCTCTGTGTTCAGTCTGTCCGTTCCCATAGTCTCCCATCTGCTTAGAGAGTACATGGGGCACTCAGCCAGTAGGTGGAGACTGGTCTCTTCTTCCTCCAAGCATTCCGGGCATATGGGATCGTCTTTGACTCCTATTACTGTCAGGTGCCTGTTCAGGCGACAGTGCCCCGTGATTATCTCAATAACCAGTCTCATGTTTGCTCTGGTCAATTTGACCAGTTGGCTGGTTCTTTTCGCATCCAAGCCTTTGATGAAGATCTTTGACTGTCTCATTCCAGTCGACGATCTCCATCGGCGGTTGGTTTCTACTATTATGCTCCTGCTGATTACTCCCTTGGTGATTTTGTGAGCTATAGGAATCCCAGGCTCAGGTCCCACCAAGTTTTCCTCTGCTTCCTTTCGGGCTAGACAGTCTGCTGTTTCGTTGCCCGGGACTCCTGCGTGCCCGGGCACCCAGGCTAGACTCACTTGAGTACTTTCCGCCAGCCTGTCGAGTGACTCTCTGCACTCTTTGACAATTGCTGACGTTATTTCTTCTTTGTTTAGTGCTTTTAAAGCCGCCTGGCTGTCGCTGTATATGGAGTGTCACTCTTAGCAGGCATCTACTTCACAAGTCACAGCATAGTCACTCACGAGATGCAGGCCGATATCCCTTTTTTTAAGGCCATTGATAGGACTAACTACCTTGACCATACAAAACAAGACAAGTCCTTCAAGCAAGGAAATGTGGTATTTTATAGTACTTTGCTCATAATAAGGTATTACTCATACTTATTCAAAATCTAAAAAAAAACACATTATAAAAGGATATTTTCTTCATTTAGTGGCATATTTTTTCGTGTTGATAAAAATTTGAAAGTCATAAAATGCATTCATCAAAAATTTGGAACTGATTCTATGATCATTTTACACATTATGTATAATTAATATAGATAGATTTTAGTACAAACCTTGGCCAAAAGTTTCATCATTGAGTGCATCATATTCATCCTCCGATGGCTCTCCACCTCCTTCGTCGTCATTTATGTTCTGTTAACAAAACATAAAAGTTTAATGTCATGTGATAAAAAAGTATACTGTGTATAAGTATAGTACCACCTTTATCCCTGTAAAAATAAACATACTTATAGATATGACTGTTATTCATGAACCACAGTTAAAAGGGACAAAGGGGATAAAAAATGATGAATCTATACTAATATCATAAAGAGGATAGTTTGTTTGTTTGCATCGAATAGGCTCCGGAACTACTGTCCCGATTTGAAAAACTCTTTCACTGTTGGGAAGCTACACTCTATGCGGTGAACATAGGCTATATTTTATTCCAGTATTCCCACGGGAACGGGAACTACGGCGGTTTATTATACTATACAATACATTATAAACATAATTTTGTTGAAAAGGTCAATCAATAATATTTAATTAAAAATACTAGCAGCCTCTTTTTGATTGGCAGCATGGCAAAAATCTATTCCTATATTTCCTATATTCCATAACTGTAACTGATTTTTTTTAAATATTTAGCTTGCCAAATTGACGTCGCCACCAGCCTGATGGTAAGCCGTGGCGCATCTAGCGATTGGGGGCCAGTCTCACAGTCAGTAAGACTTTCGACAGTGGTCCTCAAGTTGGCGGCCCTGTGATGTGCCTGTTCGCTGTGTGCACATTTGCCAGCGGTTCTGGTACCCACCCATGCGATGTGAAGAGGTTGGCCTCTCGACCTCTACCCGCAGTGGACTTTGGCAGGTAGGTTGTGATGGGATGTGGTACAAGGGTACAAATGCTTAAACAATCGTGTCGCACTTGATGGTGATGGTTATTACGCATCGTGGAAATCCTAAAGTAGTAACAGGAATCCCATACAAAAAGTTTGTGATAAAGTAGGGTGGTAGTTCTGCCAACAGAACTAGTCAACAAAACAGGTGGGAGTAGACGGTCCATAATTGGCTCACATAAAATTCTAAATCCTATTATTTGTCTTACTACCGGTCTGTGCTCATAATAATCACTCTTCATAATTTTTCCCGTGTGGCGGAGGGGTCCCGTGTCGCGACGGGTCAAAGTACAAATGTCGCCACCCCAATACATCCCGAGGGTGTCGTAAGAGGCGACTAAGGGAACTCTCTCGCAAAAAGATCCATTGCGTAGAGAAGGAAAACTTGAAATGAAACCCGATCGTCATTAAAATGACAATCGTTAAGCCAAGTTGAAAGCGTTATGGGCGGCTTGAAAAATTTCAACTGCAGGTCGCGGCAACCTGCACCTGCCATTTCAACACAGCAATAGGCTCACCACCTATTACGTGGGACATAAAACTATAAGGTGAAATGTGGGCGTATACTATGCCTCTGTCTACCCCTTCCGGGATAAAGGTGTGATTATATGTATGTATGTATAATTTTTTTTTAATCATACATTTTTATTATTGCTAACGGAGCTCATAACCGTTAGTGATCATATTTTTTATTAATACTGTTACTAGTCAGACCAGGTTTGTAATTATCTTTTTTTTATTCAGAACTTTTTTCTTTAAAACATTAAATGATCATATTGCTTTAAATAATAATGTTGTTACTGTATAGCAGACAAATACCATAATGTTTGTAATAATAAAATACATAAATATATGTACTATCAGTCTATAATTCCCTTTTTGTATGGAATTTGGATCTGGCACTTCGCCGGCCGCTGCCGCTGTACGCTCGCTTCGCTCACTCGGCTCGTTCATTGTAGTCACAGTTCTAACCTAACCTACATAAGTAAAAATAAAAATAAAATTTATTCCCTTTGAAATTTTTAAAAAATTATTTAGGTTTGTCAAAATTTTTGTGACTCTACCGGGGGTTCGGAAATGCTACAGACTGAGAAGAACACCCCAAGAAACTCAGTCCGGTCCCTCTTATTCATCTTATTATCTAATACAGTTTTTTTTTTAATGTAGAAAGGAGCAATTCGTGTCACTGCCAGGCAGTTTTGTCTTCTAGAAAGTCTTTAATGCTATAATAAGCTTTCTGGCACAATTTAAGTTTTACTAGTTTTTTAAATTTATTAACTGACAAACCTGTTATGGCTATGTTAAGTTGGAATCCTGGTGTTTTTTTTAACCTTCGACCAAAAATAAGAGCATCTCGTTTCTGGTAGCAATTTGATTTTCAGTGGAGTCGCATTATTCACTTATGATAAAGAAATTTATAAAAACGAATATTAGAATAAAACACATTTATGAATATAACAATTATTTAGGGGAATGATTATGAGTTTCGACCATTATATATTTTAAACAAATAAATTAAAGCAAATATTAGTAACAACAAGTTTATAATAAGTGATATTATGAATTTGAATGATTATATATTTTATAAATTATACAAAGGTGAAATGTGGGCATATAATATGCCTCTGCCTACCCCTTCGGGAATAAAGGCGTGACCATATGTATGTATGTATGTATATATTTTAATATTTATTTGTTAAATTTTTATGAAGAATGATCATTATGACTTTAAATGGTATAAGAAAGAGCGCAAAGGAAATATTTTTGGACATCCGATGATAGGAGTTGAAAAGTTATGTAAGAAAACACGTTGCCGGGCAGTCAGTCACCCTGGGTGCGCACCCAGGGTGACTGACTGCCCGGCAACGTGTTAAATACTTGTTTCATAAAACATCTTGCATTCAGATCTCATACTAGCAGCAAGAATGTATCTAGGTACTTGATGAAGTAAATTTTTGTTCTATAGAGATATAGGCTTAGTTTTAGAGGTGGACTGATATCAGTATAGTTCTGCAGTGGCTAACAAGCACAGTTCTCCTGATTGAAGGTATTTTTCTTAACTTATAAGTACTTAGATGCTGGTAGTACCGAAGGTGTTAGACTTGTTATACCAAAACTGTTGCAGGCTTGATATGTGCAGGAATATAATATACATCCAATTTTTTTATTAAATTGATTAACAATTGAGAACCTGTTATCTACCTAGATTATGAGAAGGCCTTCGATAAAATCCCAACAACGTGACTACTAAAAATATTTGAATATGTGGAATAAGGGGAAAACTTTTATAATGGATTGAGGCATTCCTGCGAAATAGGACATTTCGAGTGAAAGTGGGAGAGACACTGTACGGAGAGTGGAAAATACACAGCGTTGTGCTTAAAGGCTCAGTACCAAGCCCTGTGCTATATGTAATCTACATGTTCGACCTCCCACAGAGCCTGAAAAGCCATGTCAGTATATTTGCAGACAACACCAAAGTGAACTGGTCGAAGACTGGCTTCTAGACCTTAGCAGCGCTAAATGCACTAGTCGTAACCCACACCTCACCTATAAATTAACCCTTAACCACCTACCATACGTCTCACAGATCCAGCAGATATTTAAAACGTAAATATATCTGAGACCGAGTCGTTTACGAACTCGTCCGTTCTTGTACCTTTTCCCCGCCCCCCTTCAGTGCCGTGCAACTGCTCATCAAGGTCGTACGTGCGTTAATTGTGTGGTAATTGCAATAATTGCAATAATTGTCGTGAAAAACTATAAGTTTAGGGCTTGCAATTTTGTTTTAATTTAATTTAATTTTCATCTTTTTGTTTTTTTTGCTATGGTTGATTATTGAATAAGTAAAAAATTATAAAAGAATTACTATCCATGTGATTATTTTTTATAGATCTAATTTACCAAATGACTTAGTTTGTAAGCTAAAAATAGGAGATATTGTTGATTAATAGTAATTAAGACAAAATGCCTATAAAAATGATTCTCTTGTACCTTTACTAAAGAGTTTAATACTTTCCTAAGTCCATTATTACTAAAATAATATACCTCAATAAACAAGAACCATTTTACTCAGGAGTCTCATAGACGTATGGTAGGTGGTTGTGTGACAAAAAGTTATGGTAGGTGGCTAAGGGTTAAACGATGTGTACATGAACGAGGTCAAATCGCAAACTGATGATGACACTAGGACTTACGAGATTTTCAGAAAATGCTTGTTTTTAACACTAATAATCGGCTGCAGGGTCAACAAATTATACTCTGCAAAAGAGTGGTTAGAGAATGGAATGAACTGCCTAGCGATATTATATTAGCACAAACTGTCAATCAATTTAAGAATAAACTGGATATAGGTATCCTATTTTGAATCAATAGAAAAGAGATGACATAGAATGACATGATACAGGCAACTATCAGTTGAAGCAACAGCCTGCCTGATTAATGAAATAATAATAGTTTCTAAATACTACCCAATTCATGACACAAATATAGTACAAGTTAAGGGTTTCATTATTTTGTGTAACAAATTTTCCTCCTAAATATAGAAATGATAGAATAGCTGCATCATATTTTTGTTTTTTTAAGTGCTGGAATCCCCATGGCCTCAAACCAAATAAAACATGGACATACAGACACTACCTTTATGAGTGACACTCACTAATGAAGGAATAGTATCCAATTCAACACTGTACACCAGGGAAATGTAATAGCAAACATCCATAAAATAATGATAACACTTTCAACCTGATTGGCAGTATGCTTGTCTGCCCTAATATCATCGACAACAACAACAATTTTTATGAAAGTAACGGATAAGAAGTCTATATTAGTTCAATATCATCATTAATTCTCAGTTTCACAACAAGTATGACTCAGAAACAACTAAAAATGTATTTTCTGAAATACTATTTCATAATGATAAAGATACTGTACGGTATATTTTTGGCGCGGAAAACAAGAAACTACGTGTATAGATACAGTCTTTGGCATATACTTCTCTGTAAACTACGTGTTTTCTCGAAAATGTTTAGGAAACAAACAAAGTGACAAGTACAGTTCGCTAAACATATGATAATACAAAAAACGTATAGGTCGTCTTGTAACTTTCCTGCGAATGCTTTAGTTTGTTCTTGAAGAAACGAAGTTAATTAGATTATTTATATATGAAAGTATAATAATACGCGAAAATGTAAGGCAAAAAGTGAAAATACCAAACGAAATATCGAAATAGAAGCATTGCAAGTGGCGTGCTGGCAAACATCCCTCGCGCAGATATAAGGTTATTATACATCAAAATGATCGCCTAATAACATACAAATAAATGAAGACTCACCGATAACGAAGTATCGAACCCGAAGAAAGAATCTGCCATTGGAAATTTTCATGTATCATGGACACAAATGACATGACTTGTCACGGTACGTATGTCGCAATAGCGAAGGCAGAGGCAGCCATGACATGTTTTCGATTTCGAGAGAAATTGATTTTTTTTTAAATTAATTACCCGGCTTTCCATATCAGCCTTTCTGCCCAGGAAATTAATTATTGAATTCACTGTATGGAAAGATGAGTATAGGGGTCCCGACACAATCAATTGGCAATTGTCATGCACGTTAAATATCATGTGTACATATAAGTCGATGCACACACCCATGCAAAGAAATCACGCACACTGAAGCAACTTCCATTTATATTTTAACGTGCATGACAATTGCCAATTGATCATGTCAGGACCCCTTAATATTAGTATTAATCTCGTAACATGATGGGCTAGCGCGATAGCGGCACGGTAAATAGTGTTGAGTCAAGTCTGATATTTACTTAGACTATTTAACAACTTTATTAAACTTGGTGTACTAGTTTTGTGAACAAGTTCTGATTGTGTGAAGTTTTGTGTATGAAGTTTTAATAGTGCAGGGGTTCCCAACCTTTTTCAGGCCGCGGCGCCCTTATATAAGTTTTGAAATTTTTCACGGCTCCCTATCATATCATGTGAAATCACCCCCAAGACTAGTAATCGCCTCATTGACACAGTTATTCAATTATTTCACAGGCCACTTTCCTGTGATATGAAGTCTCGGCCAAGTCATCATTAAGACCAAATACGGGAAAACATGCGGAGTCGGCATTACCTTGGGCAACTGTCTTCTTTTTTACTGGTGGAAATCCGTCATGAATGGTGTGCCGAAATTTTACCAACTGAAACTCCACGGTGCTCTGCCACTACCTACGGTCGGGAGCCCCGGGTAAACCCTAGGGAAGATGTCCTAGGATTCCCGAGGCTTCCACTGCGACTTCATCTACTTTACTTCGATAAGTTCAGGTACTTCCCCGCGTCTTGGGGATTTTTCGGGTGTTACTCACGCTTCCCGGGTCGTGTAAGGACGATGAGCAGCCCCCAGTAGGTATTATAACCAAGCAAAATATAAACTATACGTAATTACTTATCTATTTACAGCTTATATAATTATACAGTACTGCACGCACTTCTCTACTCACCAATTCACCATGCTATTTATCACTAACTAATTATAATTAACCAATAAACAGCAAAAAAACTACCAACAAACTAATTATTCAATAATTCTGGGAGTGCACTGCTGCATTGTTTAGAGAAAATATAAAGTTGTAAATAATAAGTGCAAAATATTCGAAAGCGGCGCTAGTGTGAATAAATAATGTTCGACGAGCGTACTTAATTTTATTTAGTTATTGAAAATTCCAAATGATTGCGTCGTACAAAATAATGTCTTCTTCTTATCCGGATCACTCTTGACAGAGCGGTCGTGATCGTTATACATTAGTATTATTGGCAGGGGCAGATGTAATGCGCTTCACGACGTTTCGCCAACGATGTCTGTTGAGGGTCATCCTGCTACACTCGTTAACTGAACCTCCAATGGCAGACTTGATCTGGTCAGGTCAGTCCAACGGGTGGGTGACCTTCCGCGCGGTCTAGTGCCTTCTACCTTTCCCTGGACGACAAGGCGTTCTATGGACTGATTGCCACGCCGGGAAATATGACCGAAGAAAGTAAGGATGCGAGATTGTACTATTGAAAACAGACGCTGCCTGATACCGAGTTCTTGATGTATCGATACATTCGTGCGAAACTCTGTCCACGAAACCCCAAGCATTCTTCTCCAGCACCACATTTCCAGAGCGAGGCCCGATCGCTGGCCAAACGTTAGATTTTGCTAGTATAATCTTTCGAAACTTTCTTTTGAAACGCTCGTGGCCCCGCGGACTCAGTGTTCTGTAAACGATCACTGCAGTAAGCAACTTTCACTATGGCCGGTCCATGGATGGGTGACCATCCATGTGATCACTTTGTGACATATATATGAGCGTTTCCGTGCTTCGGAAGGCACGTTAAGCCGTTGGTCCCGTTTGCCAGTAAAATGGCAGTCGTTAAGCTAAGTTGAAGGCTTTATTTCAACAGCAGGCAGTCACAACCTGCGCCTGTCCATTTAAACACGGCAATACGGCTCACCACCTATTACGTGGGACAAAATTATACGAAGGTGAAATGTGGGCATATAATATGCCTCTGCCTACCCCTTCGGGGATAAAGGCGTGACCATATGTATGTATGTAATCTTTCGAAACACTCTGAACGTAGAGAGAGAAACCGACATTTGCGTAGTACTAACGAAAGAGACACAAACAATTCAGCAATCCGGATTATTTCCCATAGTCCATGATTGTGTTTTTGGAGTTCACTGAACTTTAAACTCAGCAATGCACATTGCTACCTATGTACTTTGCAGCAGGGGTTTATCGTGTGAGGCCGTGAGGCGGCATGTCTCCTAGCCGGGACCCCTCCATGGGACCTGGAAGCGAGAGCCCTTGCGTCACTGTGAAGGTGCGACTTGAGCAACTAAAGGGGGGATTCGCCACAATCGCGGCCGTCAGACCGGTCATGGACGAGTGGCTGGAGAGAAGACACGGTGCTCTCTCCTACCGGTTGACACATATGCTTGCCGGGCACGGTAGCTTCGGTAGGTATCTGTGGCGAAAACACCGGGAAACCACGGCCGAATGTCAGCACTGCGAGGTTACCGCAGCGATGACACGGCGCTCCACACGCTGGTGGAGTGCACGGCGTGGGCACAACAGCGCCAGGTCCTCGTAGTGGGTCTGGGCGTGGACACTCTCTCGCTCGAGGCCATGGTGCGAGCCATGCTCTCCAGCGGGAGTAAGTGGGACTGCGCCGCCTCTTTCTGCGAGCAGGTCATGCTCGCGAAGGAGGCGTCGGGGAGGGTGCGGGAAAGAACTTTCCCACCCGAGTTCCGCAGTCGGCGCCCAGGGCGCCGCCGACGTATCTTCGCCGAGGACTATCGGCCTCCATGACAACGCAAATCTTCGCGTTACCGCGATAATGTGGCCGCAGCATTACAAAGAGGACCGGACGGAGCCGCGGGTTTTCACTAGTGTAGTACCTATGCTGTCAAAAGATTACTTTGACAGACTGATTGACAGACCTGACAGTTGACTTTGACTTGACAATTGCCAAGCTTTTCACTTTCACTGGTCTTCAGTGAAGTCGAATTTAGTGACAGTGACATCACAGTCGGTAGTTCGGTACTTGTGGTTGTGGACTGTGGGTGGTTGTCAGTTGTCATTATCAATAGCCGACATCAACATTGTAATAAATTACTTTTTGTTGAACAACTTTACTGTAATTTTAATGAGAACATTCATTCGATGTACTAATGGTTTTATAAATTAGTACAAAAGAATTTAAAAATAATACGTAAAATTGGTTGTTACCATTTGATTGAATCGATACCTACTAAATTTTTAAAAACTGACATACATACAGCACAACAGTGTTAAAACTTTGCGCTGAGTGCTTTCTCATATATCACAGAACAGATATTCTGTGTTATTTTTGTGAGGAATAAATAATATTGTTTAAAAAAATATACCTACTTGAATATTTTTATTAGTTCTGGAGAAGACGAAAACTGTGGAGAGCGTAATTACAGGTATGTACTTACAACCTTAGAACACCAACTTATTTTTGTTTCAGCATTTTTGATAGCATATTTTTCGCGGTATCATATTAATTAAAAATACCAATTAGAGTAATTATAAAGTGTTTTAAATTTAATAGTTCCGTTTTTTTGAACTATTAATCAAATATTCAATAATTTTTAAGTTGAGAGTTGGAAATAATTAAACATTATTTTATTAAATTTTAGGGTTTCATATCCAAAAGGCAAAAACGGCACCCTATAACCCTATAGCTAAACTTTTGAAATGTTCACAGATGATGTATTTCTACTAGTGACCGACCGAAGTTTCGGTTTCGGTTTCGGTTTCGGCCAGTTTCGGCCAAAAAATCGAGTTTCGGCCGCAGTTTCGGTTTCGGCCAAAATGGGCCGAAACTTTCGGCCGGGCCGAAACTCACGTGTTCATGAATTTTGAGTGCCTGACACTGCTTGTGACGTGGTTGGAGTCAGCCCTACCAGTTAATATGTTACTAACCGAAGATTTACAGATTTACAAAGGACTTCCAATCAATGGTTATAATAATACAATTATTACGGAATCCTAAAAAGGTGATCTAAGGATATTACATAACCCTACCCCTTTGTTGTCGGTTCCGTTAACTTCGTTGGTCGTCTGTCTGTGTGTCAGCAGGCTGTAACTCATTCACCGTGATAGTTAGACAGTTTTTTTTACGGATGATGTATTTCTGTTGCCCCTATAGCAACAAACAATAGAAATAGACAAATTAATTATATTAAAGGGGGCCTCCCATACAACAAACGTGATTTCTGCCGCTTTTCTTGCTCACTGTTGTCCAGTTTTAGTTATACACTTCTAGAATGTAACCAAAACCTGCCAAGAGCTAGTAGCAGGGCACCGTGTGGTTTTAGTCGGTAGAAGTTCGCAATAGCATCTATGAGTAATTCCACACGTAAAAGAAAGTCATCTTTAGGTCGAGATATTTTTGAAATGAACACTTGAGAAGATTTATACCATTCATTGATGGCACTTGGTGGAACTTGTTGCACCTATTAAAAAAATAACCAGTCAAATGAACACTTGAAAAGATTTATACCGTTGATTGATGGCACTTGGTGGAACTTGTTGCACCTATTGAAAAAATAACAGGTCAAGTATTTGAAACTCTCGCACGGAGGGCTCAAAGCGGCTGCGGGACCCTATTAACGAGACATGAGGCCTAGCCGTCCGTCTGTCTATTAGTCACGAGGTTGTATCGCTGGAACCGTGCCAGATTCTATCTGGCACGGTTCCAGCGATACAACCGCCTAAAATTTTCACTGTACAGTAGTCCTACCGACTAAAAACCACGCGTATCCTACCTAACAGCCTACGGTTGGGACCCCGAGTATGACCTCGGAATGATGCATACTGCGGTCACATCTTTGGGGGGTTGTTCAGTTGTTATCCCGCTTCTTGAGCGGGGCGTGGATGAATCTCTTACGTCATGCTATTGTCTAAGGCCTGCTTCTGTAAAGACGGTAAGCAGCCACGTCACCGTCCTCGGGCCTCCGGTCATGGAGGCTGATAGTATGGGGCCCCACCGCAGACTGTGGAACTCGGGTGGCAGAGTACTCTCCCGCTCCTTCCCCGCCGTCTCTTTTACGAGCATGACCTGCTCACAGGAAGAGGCCTATGGCCCCGCTCCAGCGCCTCTTTGCGCCATTTTAAACAATGATGCAAGGGCCCTTGCTGCCAGGTCCCATACAGGGTCCCGGCTAGAAGACATGCCGCCTCTACTGAGATCACCCTGACAGCCGTCGCCATATGCGGGCTAAGCAATCTAGCCGCATTGTTGGCCATCAGGATCTCCGCCCATACGGGGGCCCCGTATAGGGCCAGGCTCCGCACGATCCCAAGATACAGTCTCCTGAATGGAGCGTTGGGTCTCCTGATATTAGGCAACAACCGCGAGAGTGCGCGGCTGATGCCCCCTCCCTCAGCTATGGGACTAAACTTCTGAAGTGGTAGGTATCCGAAGTTCCGCCGGCTATCGATTAGGAGCTCCAGATACGTCATTGAGAGCTCGATGACGATGCTGACGCCCCCTATATGTAAGCTGAATCTCGCAGGTGGCCTCAGGGCTGCATCTCGGGGCGTTGCTCCACGCGCTGTAATGAGGGTCTCGTCGTAACACGTTACACCGACACCTCTGAGCAACGTACCATGCAGCACCTAATCGTAACCGATGTTCCACAGAAGCGGTCCTAAGACCGATCACTATGGAACACCGAACGACACATCTCGCGGACCCAGCCCTAGCCAGCTCGGGTAAGTTATGGCCCTCTCGGAAAGATAGGCCCCGACAATTCGACGGAGGTATGGAGGCGTTCCATGGTAAATAAGCGCGTCCCAAACGCAGTTCCAGGGCAAGGTGCTGAAGGCGTTGGCGATGTCGAGAGACACTGCCACCACCACCTCACCCTGTTCTGATGCCGATAATATAAAATACTACTAAAATCAGAAAAAATCATCCACACAAGAATCGTAATTTTTGTAAGGGTGCGGAATCCGACTCGCACTTGGCTGGTTTTTTTTTTTCAATATGAACACGTGAGTTTCGGTTTCGGTTTCGGTTTCGGCCGAAACTGACCCTGGGGCCGAAAGTTCGGTTTCAGTTTCGGTTTCGGCCGGAAAACCAGTTTCGGTCGGACACTAATTTCTACTGCTGCTATAACAAAAAATACTAATAACATTAAAAAATTACTGTCTGAGGAAATAAAAACGTTTTTTGTATGGGTGCACATACAAAAAAGTTTTTATTTGATAACATAATCCTCGAATCCAACTCGAATTAATCTAGTTTTTTTTTTATTTTGGGAGATTAAACATTTGGACATCCAGCAGTCAGCATGGCATAATACCCCTGAAATTATGATAAGGAGCAAGGGTAACACATATAAAGAAATCCTTGACCTTGAATTGTCGAGAAAAGGAGACAGAGAAAGAAATGGCACCACACAAGATCATCAGCCGATAAAAATATATTAAATCACTTAACAAAAATATTGACAAGAACCATCCAAAGTTACAAAGATGATTCAATTGCCAAATCATTTGAGAGGTTGTCCGGTGACTGCACCAGCAATTAGTACTCACTCTGAAAAGCGATGAAGAAATACAGAGCTCCAATTGCGCCCATTCCTCCAGTTAGGGAAATAAATGGTAAATGGGCAGTAAGTAATGAACAAAAGGCAAAAAGGTTTGCGCGACATTTAGAAACAATATTTCCACCAAATGTAGGGCCATCAGAAGAGTTACCATACCAAGAACACCAACAAGATTCCACAGAAACTCGAAATAAGAAAAAAAATGAACATCAAAAAAGCGCCAGTATACAACCTTATTACAGGCCAAGTGCTACAACATCTGCCACGGGAAGCGCTGGTGAATTTAACGTATCTGTTTAATGCATCTATCAGATTAAAATATGTTCCTGCTGTTTGGAAAGTAGCTGAAGTCATGATAGTGAAGCCAGGGAATCCACCTCATGAACCGACATCATATAGGCCAATCTTCTTGTTACCTGTAATTTCTAAACTATTCGAAAAGCTTTAACTAAAAAGAATGAAACCTATACTTGATCAAAGAGCTCTTATACCTAATCACCAGTTTGGCTTAAGAGAGAAACACTCAACAATAGATCAAGTACATAGGATTACAAAAATAATTGAAAATGGATTAGAAGTGAATAAAGTTTGCTCCTCTGTGTTCCTAGATGTTGTGCAGGCATTTGACAGAGTCTGGCATAAAGAACTGATACATAAATTAAGCTCCATGCTGCCTGCACAGTTTGTAGCAATCTTAGAATTTTATATATCCGCGAGAAAGTTTAGGGTAAGGCATGAAAATGGTTGCATGAAATAAAAGCTGGAATCCGCAGGGAAGTGTGATAGGGCCGGTCCTGTACCTACTATACACATGCGACATTCCAGTAGCAGAAAACAGCACCATTGCAACCTTCGCCGATGACACTGCCATAATGTCTACCAGTAGTACCCAAAAGGAAGCCGTGAATAACGCACAAATAGCTGTGACAAAAGTTTTTGAATGGACTAAAAATGGTGCATCAACTTAAATGAATCGAAATCAACTCACATAGATTTTACAAACAAAGCACCCCAGTACTACCCAATACTCACCAACAATAAGGTTGTGCCATATGGTAATACAGCGAAATATCTTGGCATGACGCTTGATGTGAAGTTACGATACGATAACAGACGATACAAACAAACAAACACTCAATCTTTCCAATTTATAATATTAGTATAGATGTAAAATGCGAAAAATAAACTTTTATTTTAAATGCACAAATTAAGCTAGTGCACAATGAAACATACATAAGTGTTGGGATTTTAGGGAAAAATGTAATAAGGTAAAACTATACTGATACCTCCCCCAGAAAGGAGGAACACCAGGACTGGGTAAGTCCTAAGAAGACGCTAATGCGTTCCTGGGTTTCCTCCCTCCTGCCGATGTAGGCTGCCGTAGGGTTCAGTGGGTACATCGGTAATACCGGGAGTCCCGCACACATCCTCCGTCTCCCCAACGAAGGATAGGGTGCATAAGACGCATTCCCCGCATAAAAAAAGGACTGGGGAAGTCCTGATATCTTCCCCATAGTATTGACCAGGGGCGACACGTGTACTTAAAATAAAATTAAAATCCTTAAACTGATATCTCCCCTGGGCAAGGGGGGACAAACAGAGCAATAGGCCTATGTGTCACTCATAGCGAGAATGTGAGTGACTCTTTTGGTTGTATAGGACTTGCACCTCTATCACAGTACATATAAAGAGAAAAACCTACCTAAAAAACCTATGATCTGTCAGCTGTGCCTCTAGTCTGAGCCATAATACCTATCTTGAAGGATTACCCTTCCAAGGCCAAGTTGAAAGCCTTATCGTCGGGCGGCTTCAAAAGTAAGTCGTCACAGCCTGCGCCCGAGTCGGCAGCGCGTGTGTAGCGCCTCTGTTGCAAAGTGTTGCGCGTGTGTTGCAAACTTCCATAGGCTACGGTAACCAAACCAACCATCTGGTGGGCCGTAAGCTTGTCTGCCACCTTAGTAGTATAAAAAAAATTAAATGCCAATTACTTATTCCCAGATTGCCAGAAAGTAGTGTCCGACCGAAACTGGTTTTCCAGCCGAAACCGAAACCGAACTTTCGGCCCCAGGGTCAGTTTCGGCCGAAACCGAAACCGAAATCGAAACTCACGTGTTCATATTGAAAAAAAAAAAACCAGCCAAGTGCTAGTCGGATTCCCGCACAGAGGGTTCCGTAACAAAAAGTTCGTTTGTGTGGATGCTTTTTTTCTGATTTTAGTAGGTATTTTTTGTTATAGCGGCAACAGAACAGGGTGAGGTGGTGGTGGCAGTGTCTCTTCGCCAACGCTTTCAACACCTTGCCTTGGATGCCTCCATGCCTCTGTCGAATTGTCGGGGTCTATCTTTCCGCGAGGGCCATAACTTACCCGAGCTGGCTAGGGCAGGATCGGCGAGATGTGTCGTTCGGTGTTCCATAGGGATCGGTCCTAGGACCGCTTCTGTGGAACATCGGTTACGATTGGGTGCTGCGTGGTCCGTTGCTCAGAGGTATCGGCGTAACGTGTTAAGTGCGTAACTTGTTACGACGACACCCTAATTACAGCGCGAGGAGCAACGCACTGAGACGCAGCCCTAAAGGCCACCTGCGCAGTCTGCGGCGACGCCCCATACTATCAGCCTTCATGAGCGGGGGCCTGAGGGCGGTGATGGGGCAGCTCACCGTCTTTACAGAAGCAAGTCTTAGACGAAAGCATGACGTGAGAGATTCATGCACGCCCCTCTCAAGAAGCGGGATAACAACTGAACAACCCACCAAAGACGCGGCCGCAGTATGCATCATTCCAAGGGCATACTCGGGGCTCCCAACCATAGGCTGTTAGGTAGGATACGCGTAGTTTTTAGTCGGCAGGACTACTGTACTGGCACGGTTCCAGCTATACAACCTCGTGACTAATAGACAGACGGACGGCTAAGCCTCATGTCTCGTTTATAGGGTCCCGCTTAAACCTCTCCGCGCGAGAGTTCAACTCGCACTTGGTCGGTTATTTTTTCAATAAGTGCAGCTAGTACCTCATGTGCCATCAATCAACAGTATAAATCTTCTCAAATGTTCATTTTAGAAATATCTCCACCTAAAGATGATTTTCTTTCTTTTATCGTGTGGAATAATTAGATACTAATAGATGCTATTGAGAACTCCTACTGACTAAAACCACACTGTGCCCTGCTACTAACTCTTTTAGTAGCAGGAGTTCGGCGCGCATTGCGGTGGCAAGCGGACGTGTACCGCGAGTGAGCGCTCACCGTAAGTGACTCACGCGCACGACTGATAAGCCACCGTCATTTACCTTAATGTAAAAAAGAATATTTTACAACGACGTGAGTTATAAAGTGAACTTTCATTAGTTAATTGTAGACTGTGAAAATCCTGGGGGGTCTCGTAACCCCATGTATATACAGAGGGGATTAAGGTGGATTGAGACAGAAGTCACTCCAGGCTGGCACGACGACAGTAGGAAGATAGAAGGCGTAGGGATAAAGCTGTTCACTAACCACGCAACTGGACAATATATTAAGATCAAGGGAATATATGTATACAAATTCCAAACCAGCACCATGCTAGAGAAGAATTGGAGGAGACCCTGGCTGACGAGCCATCTATCATAGTCGGCGATACGAATCTATGCCTAAAATCCCTAGGCCACAGCAGGAATTCCAGTCTCGGCAATATCATTATAGAGCTATAAAAGACGGTATCTGCACTCTAAAACACGCTAATGCACCATCTAGATTCTAGACCTTTCTGTCAAGGTAACACTATCTTAGACCTGGCTATAATAACACACCAGCAACTGGAAATGCAAGCCAAACAGCTGCGAAGCGTTGGTTCTGATCACCTTCCATGGTTGCTAACTGTAAAAATGGAACATAATATAGAGGAACACCTTTCTCGAAACACAAAAAAAATCTATGAGGACGAGAAACTGAGAGACGCCTACCAACAAACAATGTGGGAAGGTTTCTGTTACCTTAGTAGAGAAATTATGACCGAAGCCGATTGTGAGGCGTATATTAAAAAAATGGAAATGGCTATCATTGCAGCCCTCGACACACACGCACCCCTGAAGAATTCAACCAGGCATGAACGACTACCGAAGGAAATAAACAATAAGATAGACTATCGAAACCAACTAAAACAAATTGTATGGCAAGCGCGACACTGCAGCCCCGAACTCCAACGTCAAACACGCTCCCTTTACAACAACGCTAAGAGGGAAGCCGAACAAGCTCTGAAAGAATACTCCGGAAAAGGCTGGCTCAACAAACTCCAAGATTCACGAGACAATAGGACACATATGTGGCGAATATAACGAAATATGAAGAAACCCGTCGTTAAGCTACCAAACATCACAGGATGCAGTTCAGAAATAGAGACGATCGAGAAACTCACCGATCTATCCATAGTCAAAGAAGCCAAAATCGCGAAAGACGACGAGGCGACTGAAAAAATGACACCGTTTCAACCGCTCGATCCAACGTCTATAAAAGAAGTAGAACTTGCACTCCGCAGATTCAAAAACAAAAAAGCCCCAGGGCCTGACAGTATAAAAGCAGACGCCCTCAAACTAGGCGGAGAAGTCTTCGTTGAGGCATTTGTTCCTCTTGCTAACTTTGTTTTGTCCACAGGTTATTACCCTAAGCGATGGAAAACCGGTGTGTGCATATTCCTTCACAAAACCGGCAAAGATCACCGTTTGGCATCATCGTACCGCCCGATTACACTGCTCAACATCATGGGCAAGCTGTGTGAGCGACTGATCCTGGGAAGACTTACCGCTACAATTAACCGATTGCAACCAACGTTCCAGCATGGTTTCACAAGAGCAAGAGGCACAGCAACCCAGATTCTGCGTACCGGAAAATTGATTACTGATGCGCTTGCCATGAATGAAAGTTGTAACCCAATGATGTTACTCACCAACTAGCGCGAGGTAGCTATGCAGAGAACTCTTTCCCAAGTAGGGATTGCAAACCGGAAAACCGGATCCGGTAATCCGGCGGATCCGGCATCAATTTTCGTCCACCGGATCCGGCACCAATACACCGCCGGATCCGGTGGCGACCGGATCCGGTGTTTGCATATTTTGGCAAAATAACCATGCCGTCGCCAAGAATGGTTAAAAGTTCCGACATCTAGGACGTGAGGCGAAGAGAGGGTCGTGACAAAGGGCCCAATTTTAAGTTTTTCACCAATATTCCAAAAACAGTGCATTGTAGTAAAACATGTTCGACCATGAAATAAAAACTTACAAACTTCTCGATAACTTTGATTACATACAGTTCCCACATTCCCAACCGTTTTTTAACTACAATCTTCCGAAATGTAGAAATGATAGTGATTCAGCGTATTTCATAAATGAAATATAGATATAATATGGTCAATGAGGTATCTAATTTGAAGAATAATGCCTGGGGTAACGAAGTTTTTATCGTTTGTCCCGCATTAATGATATTGTTTGCTGAAGGAGCAAAATATCACAAAGAATGCTATCAATTCTGAAACCCGTCAGTTACCCAAAATTTCAGAATACTTGATCCCTAGAGCTATTCTTGTTGCAGAGGTTATACGCGCAGAATACATTTTTAACCGACTTCAAAAAAAGGAGGAGGTTCTCAATTCGTCTGTATGTATTTTTTTTTATGTATGTCAAGCGATATTTCCGTCAATTATAGACGGATTTCAAAATTTTTTTTTTGTTGAATAGGGGTTACTTCTGAGGTGGTCCCATTTTTACCAGATCAGGATCTGACGAAGGGATCCAGGAGAAATCGAGGGCAACCACGGAAAATTGTAGGGACAACTAGTGCGCATTTTAAATTTTTAATTAAGTGCTTTAATGTTCTACATTTTAATGAAGGTCTGGCGTCTATCTGATGATAGAGTCGAAAGAAAGTCGAGGGCATTCCTTAACAATTTACAGCAGTTATCTTGTGTTTGGGCTTGATTGATTTGTATTGATGAGAACTTTACACCTAGATTGATAGATCAGACTTAAAAAAAAAGAAAGTTCTCAATGTTTTATGTATGTTCAACGATATTTCCGTCAGTTATTGACGGATTTAATTTTTTTTTGTTGAATAGAGTTTACTTCTGAAGTGGTCCCATTTTAACCAGGTTATGATCTGATTATGGGCTGGATGCTGGATGCTGGGTATGCGAGGGCAACCACCGATAATTATAGGGACAACTAGTGCGTTTGTTAACTTTTTAATTCAGTGCTTTAATGTACTACAGTTAATGAAGGTCTGGAGTCAATCCGATGATGGAACCAAAAGACAGTTGAGGGAATTCCTTGACGATTTACAGAGCAGCTACCTTGTGTTGGGGCTTGATTGATTTGTATTAATGAGAACTTTCACCTAGATAGATATATTTTTCGGTTCATCCGTCACTTAAAATATTGAAAAAAAATTTTTCAATAAAAAATACAACCGACTTCGAACAAATCCTGAAAAATAAAATTTACTTAGCACAAAGTAGTATGTATTTTGATTTATCAGATTTTATTCAATATAATATTGAAGTTGGTGCCATGAATAATACCTACCTTAACCTATGAATTTACTTGGCGCCGACTTCAATATGATATTGAATAAAAAATCTGATAAATGAAAATACATATTACTTTGTGCTAAGTAAATTTTATTTTTCAGGATTTGTTCGAAGTCGGTTGTATTTTTTATTGAAAAATTTTTTTGTTTACATGAATAGAAGCCTGATACTAAGTTTTCCCACAACGAGATACTCAGGGACGAACGAACGATGACGGAGAATAGCTTTATTATACTATACTTACTAATATTAGAAATGTGAAAGTTTGTGAAAATGTTTAGATGTTTGTTACTCAATCACGCTCTAACGGCTGAACGGATTGGGCTGCAATTTGTAACCGAGGTAGATTAGAGTCTGGAATAACACATAGGCTACATTTCATCCCAGGAATATTTTCCTATGGGAAGCGGAACGGGAACCAGCCACCAGCCTGATGGAAAGCCGTGGCGCATCTAGGCCACGGCTTTCTATCAGGCTGGTGGCAACGTCAATTTGGCGTGCTGAATATAAAAAAAAAGATGAATATCTGCGGCTCCTTATAAAAATCTTTACTTTGATATAAAATTGAATCTGTATAAGCTGGATCGTTATTAATTTTATACTTCATTAACAGTTCATGTTGGAATAAAAAAAAGAAAGCAAGTTATCCTGGTTAACTCAATCCGGCCGGATCCGGTCGGACCCGGCCGGATTTGAGAAATCCGGAACGGATCCGGCCGGATTCAAAACGACACCGGATTGCAATCCCTATTCCCAAGGCGCCTTGTTACAGAGTTTCTAGTGGGTGCGCAAGGGAGGCCAGGGCTCTGACGAAAACAGCCAATAGGGTGTACACACATATATTTACTAAGTACACAAGAGATACACAGAGACACACAGAGAGCTTATTCACTGATAGACACAAATATCACAGGTACACAGAAGTAAAGTCAGGGCTTAGGTACTAATACTACTCAATAGACCACTGCCGCGTGAGCAGGTAGAACGGGTAAGCAGCTAACTACACTTATAATTGGGTGACAATTACTGGCCTTGAGTAAGTTGAGAGCAGCACAGCACGAGCGTGCCACGTGGAGGCGGCTGGTTCCTCTCAAAACACCTCGCTCGTGCAGTCCACTTGTCTTTGGGTGTGGCTCTGCCAACCGTGGACGGCCGCTTTTCCCGTAGTAAAAAACCCAGTTTTCTGGGTAAAATGTAGTAAGATGTAATGCAGCAACCCAATCACAGCCTGTTAGGTTATGCGGGGTAACAAATAATCGCGCTTGAGCGAAAAACTGATTCGCGGCACAGTCTCAGAGCAAAAGCCAAAGGACCTCCAACTCCCCCAAAGCAGGTCTCGGTCAAAGTCCCGTCTTTCACGAAAAATCTTAACAAAACCTGTCTCTTTAATGCAAAATCATCGGGCCGTGCCACAGACAAAACTTGTCCCTTGTGTCAAAGCAAAACCACAGATCACAAAACCAGCGATGAATTGATTAAGGGCGGCTTTACACATTGTCAAGCCCGAGTACCAAATTGCTACACAAAAAATAAATGCTACAAAGTGTCTCTATGATATCTACAGATCTGTCGAAAGCGTTCGATTCTATCAACCATAAGGGCCTGGTCAAAAAACTGCAAAACCAAAACGTTGCCAACAACATCATCAAAATGATTGAGAACTACCTCGCTGGCAGAAACTTGAGAGGTAGATTCCGAACTACCACAACCAATGACAAACCATTACTCCACGGCGTGCCCCAAGGATCGATTTTGGGACCAATAATCTTTAACCTGTACGTGCATGATATCTGGGATATACAAGATCGTATTAGAGGTCTAAAACTTTCACAATACGCAGATGATCTCTGTATACTCAACAGAGCCACGAATCCAGAGGATGCGACTATCCGGGCTGAATGGGCAGCAGAATCCATCGTTGACTACTATACCAGATGGGGGTTAAAGTGCAATATAGAGAAAACAGAATGCATCATGTTCTCGAAGAAAAAAAAATACCGGCCGACTGTGAAACTAAAACAACAAAAGTTGCACTATCAAAAACAAATCACATACCTTGGTGTTATATTCGACAAGCAGATGAAGATGAATCCGCACACCGAGAAGGTTATTAAAAAACTGAAACAGGTTAGAGGAGCCCTCGGTCCAATAATAGGATACAATGCGAAGACAGAACTAGTAACGAAACTAGCCATCATTCAAGCATGCCTTTTGCCACTAATGGACTACGGAGTAGTGCAACTACTATCAAGATATAGCGCAACAAATCTAAGCAAAATCGAACGTCAATACAGACAGGCACTTAAGAACGCTGCACAACTACCAAGACGAACACCCACAGAATTAAACTGGGAGATGGCTGATATAGAAGCATGGCACCTACGCGCTGAGGACCTGAACGCCAAAATGTTGGAAAACATCGCAAAACTTCAAATAGAAGACCTTGAATTCCCTGGGGAGGCTTACCAAGCGCATGGTGACTTCAACCCTCTCAGGATTAACCACAGAATAGGCGAAATATTGTATGACCCTACTAAAACAGGAAACAGGCGGTGGCCAACTGATTAAACGAAAGCTCCGCGTCCTCTTAAAATAAAATAAAATAAAATAAAATGCGAAAAACATAAGCACACATGATAAATAAAATACGCAATCTGTTTGTAGAATCTCACTTATTGCGAACAAATGGAACACAGCAAACACAGATCCATTAGGACATAAGATAGCTGACTCACCTCTGCACAGCCCACCGGCTACAGAGACACTTTGTAACACACAAGTAGGCAAATAAATTCAATTCTGATTCTGATTCTACTAACTCTTGACTGGTTTTGGCTACATTCTGGAAGTCTATGAATATAGCAATAAGTTGTGTTAGGGTGATGGATATTATGGTACCAATAGATGTAACTTTAGGTATATGATGAGTAAAATGTGATATGAGTGATTACATAATCGCACACAACACAACAAACTTCCGTGCAGTTTGGCGAATATATTTAGATACGTATACCTATGTAGTAATATTGTTTGGTTAATAATAAAAAAGAATAACTAAAACTGAACAACAGGGAGTCGGACTAGCGTACGTAGAGTTCCGTATAAGAAAAGTGGCAAAAAATCACTTATGTTGTATGGGAGGCCCCCCTTTAAATTTGTTGCTGTAGGTACTTAGCGGCAACAGAAATACATCATCTTTAAAAATTTTACACGAGTTACAGCCTGCTGACAGACAGGCAGACGTCTAACGAAGTCAACGAAACCGACAACAGGATCACCTTTTTAGGATTCCGTAAAAATAGTATTATTATAACTATTGATTCGCTGCATGAAACATAGGGATAAACTTCACTTGAAATCTAAACGTAACCCTAATGATTTAGAACTACGCATAACATACAAAAGATATCGAAATTTTTGTAACGATTTATTAAAAAAAATAAAAACAAATCATGATAAACTAGAACTTCAGAAAGCCGGATCTAACAGTAGGAAAATTTGGCAACATTTGAAAAATATATCATATTCTACGAAACAAAAGGAGTCACCCTTAAGTTTGTTGAACACTCATTCATCTCAGGCCGCATCTGCTAATGCAGTAAATAATTTCTTTGTGAATGTTGGTAAAGAACTAGCACAGCAAATGCAAAATCGGCAGCAGCAACTCACTAACCCACCTCTCCCAAGCAGAACTAACTTGTCATCTCTTGTATTACTTGACACTGACGAAGTAGAAGTGGAAAGAATAATTATGACCTTAAAAGATAATTGTGCAGTTGGTTGGGATCTCATATCTAATAAAATCCTGAAACAGTACCGAAACATTTTAGTGCCACCTTTAACTAACATTTTCCAAAAATGCCTATCGACAGGAATATTCCCTAAGTACCTCAAGAGAGCCGTAGTTGTGCCCGTTTATAAGTCTGGAGGAAAGGAGCAGGCCACAAATTATAGGCCTATTGCATTACTCCCAGCCATATCAAAAATATTAGAGAAAATAATAAATAATAGGTTGATAAATTACTTAGAAAATAACTTACTTTTATCAAACACCCAGTTTGGCTTTAGATCTAATAGGTCCACCGCAGATGCGGTCCATCATTTAACGAATTATGTAGCATACGAGCTTGACAAGGGTAACCACACCGTGGGAATCTTTCTGGATCTTGCCAAAGCATATGACACGGTATTCATTCCTACTCTAGTGCGTAAATTAGAAAATATAGGCGTAAGGGGCACACAACTTCATCTTTTTAAAAGTTTTCTTGAGGAACGTTCCCAATGCGTAAAAATCGGCAGTGTCTTCAGTGACTACATGAAAAACACCTCTTTTGGCATTCCCCAAGGAAGTGTTAGGAAGTACTTTGTTTTTAATTTATATAAATGATCTATGTAACATTAATTTAGAAAATGGCATAATTGTATCGTACGCTGACGACACAGCCCTACTTTTGTCTGCTAAGTCGGATATGGAAGCATATGAGTTGGCGCAGCGTGGTTTTAATACTGTAAATAAATGGCTACAGCATAATATGCTAACGCTTAATACTGAAAAATCCAAATTTGTAGTATTTTCGATGCGCAAATTAAGTACTAATCGAAATAGCGAACCCCTATACGCACATTATTATCCTTACGGTAATGACGATATGGGTACATGCACGTGCCCAGTTATAACAAGAACTGATACAATAAAATACCTGGGTATCACAATAGACGAAACGCTCACTTTCAAACAACACGGTGAAGCGCTAACCAAAAGGCTGCGCAAGCTCATATTCGTTTTCAAAAAAATTAGACATATTGCTGACACGAAATTGATTAAACAGGTTTATTATGCACTATGTCAGTCAATAGTAAGCTATTGTATCACATCATGGGGTGGGACCTGTAAAACTCTCTTATTGCCTATAGAGAGGGCGCAGAGAGCGATCCTCAAAGTGGCCACTTTTCGACCTTTCCTCTTCCCCACTAACCTCCTTTACCAAGCGTGCGAAGTACTAACAGTACGTCAACTGTTTATATTGAATACAGTATTGAAACAGCATACAGCACTTCGTTTTAACTCTGATCTTCTAAACAAAAGACGTAAAGACATTGTTTGCACTCAAAGAACTGCAATAAAGCACAAAGGACATCATTCATTTTGGACCAAAAACTGAAAGTGCCGGCCAGAAAAAGAAAATGTGATATTCGCATAGAACACACAATTTCTAGCAAAAAATACTACTACATTAACCCTGTGCGTGCTATGGTTTTGTTGTTATCTACATGCTTTTAAAATTCGTGAAAAATGTTATTTCGAAGGTGTCATTCTAATTGATATGAGCAGTTAAATAGTGATTTATTTTATTAATTATGTCTTTCAGCACACATATAAGCACACATACATATAATTATACCTGTTTCTCTGAAGGGTGAGGCAGAGGCATATTTTATGCCCAATTTTGATTTCTCGTTCCTACATAAAGGAGCATGTAAAATAAAGATTAAGAGTATTTTATTTCGACAGAGTCAAAGGCTTTTTTGTAGTCCACAAAAGCCATACACAGTGGCTGATTGTACTCGTTTATTTTCTGTACAATCTGCCGTACAGTATGGATGTGGTCCACGGTTCTGAAGCCTTTTCGAAATCCGGCTTGCTCCTTTGGCTGAAACTCGTCGAGCCTTCCGGCGAGGCGGTTTGTGACTACTCTCGAGAACAACTTGTAAACATGGCTCAGAAGTGAGATGGGTCTGTAATTGCTCAGCAAGGTCTTGTCACCTTTCTTGAAGAACAGAGCCACCGCACTCCCGCTCCACGCTTCAGGTGTTTGTCCCTGTTGGAGGACGGAATTAAACAAACTCGTCAGCTCGTTGAGAACCGGGGGGCCCCCCGCCTTCAGTAGTTCAGTTGTAATTCCATCCTCCCCAGGGGACTTGTTGTTTTTAAGTTCCTTTTTGTCCGTGATGCATACAGGTCTCTGTAAAATCTCTTAATTTCCTCGAGAATCTCGAACCTTGAGGTCACAGTTCTGCCATACGCTGTCTTCAGTTTCATCAGAGGGGGTCTTCCAAGCTGTTGGGCAAAAACTTTGGTACCCCTGTTCTGCTAGATCGCTGCCTCGACGATGCTGATGTTATAGCGTCTAAGGTCGCGGCGTATCAGCTTTCGGATTCTGAGATTTAGATCCCGCTGGTCTGATGAAGACGAGTGCGTAGATGGCGTTTCCCGTCTTTTTCTCATAAGTTCAAGAGGATCAGGCGAGAGCTTAGAGGACCTGTTATTGCTTTTTCCGGACATAAACCTTCGGGACACTCGCTGTAGCGTCCTGACCACATTGTCGGCCTTATTGTAAATATTGCCAGTGGTTTCCAGCAGATCAAAACGATTTTGAAGTTCTAACTGGAACCTCTCAGCCCCTGAGGCTAACTGGAGTGCGGTAGGTCGGAAAGTAGGCTTCATCATACGGGCCCTTTCAGCTCGGAAGTCCAAATTCAGAGATGCTCGTACAAGTCGGTGATCACCACCGGTATTAACCATTGGACCACCGAGACACTACTCTCGACCGTCAAATTCTTTCACCACATTGCATGTTTGGGGAGATATTATCGCAAATCGAATGATTATATAGGAGCAATTTTAAACATTCGTGCCGTACAACATAACTAAGTTGCCGTAGATGGTGCCTACGTCGAGAGTAGTGTCTCGGTGGTCCAACGGTTAAACCTGTTGACCACAGAGACATCTCTAAATATAGACTTCCTGTCCGTCATGATGAAGTCTATCTCGTTCCTTGTGACCTTGTCGGGGCATCGCCAAGTCCATTTTCTGTGGGTCTTCTTCTTAAAGAAAGAGTTAATCAAGAAGAGCCCCTGAGACTCAAAAAAACTGACAAGCATATGGCCCCGGTCATTTCTGCGCCCTACACCAAAGCGGCCGATCTTCGTTTCGCCGCGTTCTTGTACTCCCACTTTGGCATTGAAGTCCCCCATCACAACGCTGTAGTGAGTCTTGGTAGTACCATGTAGTGCTTTTGCTATGTCCTCGTACACGGTCTCAACTGCCTCGACAGTGCTTTCGAGGTCGGGGTGTACACTCGTATCACCTTCAGGGTGTACCTGTTGGTGAGTCTCAGTATTAAGTACGCTACCCGAGGTGAAACACTGCTAATCTCCACAAAGCTGCTAACGAGGTCCTTTTTCACCATAAAGCCAATCCCGCCCTCGGAAAAATGTCTTCCCGAAAGTAAAACAGGTCGCCTGATGCAAGGGTTAGCGTGTCCTCCCACTTTCTTTGGACCTCGCACAATACTGGATGTGCCAGTTAATACGACCTAGTTCTACCTCGAGTTCGGTGAGCCGTCATGGGCCTGCTTCTGTAAGGACGGTGAGTGACCCTCTCACCGTCCTCAGACCCCCGTTGGTACAGGGTTTAGTTTCGAATTTTCCTTTTCTGTGCGCCATGACCTCGTCCGTTTATCAGCAGGCGCACCACTCGCAGGTGAGGCTGGCTTGGACCCCGGGGTTGGTGGTAGGGCCCCATCGCACCCATCGGGCGTCGGGAGGTGGCGGGGTGATTTGCCAGGTACCTGTCGCTTGGGCGTGGGGGGCTGCGCGCGCGGCACCTTTGTCTAAGTTTTTTGAAACAAGTTTGGTCTTGTTGTGAATCGTTAGGTACGTTTTGTTTGTGCGTAGGTAAGTAGATCATTAGTAAAATGATAATTCTTTCTTATTACAATAGAATAGCTTAAAAACGAATCACTATTCAAGTGATGAAATGTATAAAAATACATCATCGAAATAACATTTTTCTCGTATTTTAAAAGCATGTAACAACAAAACCAAAGCACGCACAGGGTTAATGTAGTAGTTTTTTTTGCTAGAAATTGTGTGTTCTATGCGAATATTACATTTTTATTTTCTGGCCGGCACTTTCAGAATTGGCCCAAAAATGTAAGAAACGTGAATGATCTCCTTTACAAATAGATTTTACTTGTTCTTAGGGCCCCTACTGTATAATAGAATTAATGCTAAGTCGTACATCTATGACCTGAATTATTTTCGGTGTAAGCAAGCTTTACAAAAAATATTGCAAGAAATGACTTACGATAAAACAGAGGAGTTATTGAATGTTCCAAATTGAATTTCATATAAGAAAATAATTAAATGTATAAAATAATAGTAGTGTAACTTTTTTTTTTAATATTTTAGCATAAAAGAGTATAACTATACTCTAAATTAATATTATAGGTACTACGCTGTACTTTGAAATTAGCGATGCCAAAATTAAATCAAATTAGATTTTATGTACCTACATAGATTTAATATACCTACATATTTTTGTATTTTGAGCCTGAAACACAGGATTTCCTAGTTCAGGCAAATATGACGTATCGAATGTGAGAATGCATGAATACCTAAAGTGTGTTAATTAATCGACATTAGCTGCTGACAGTAAGCATTATTATAATATTTACACTATGTAGACTAAGACATTGTGTATGATAAGAATGTACCTTTCTGAGAAATAGATAAATATTATTATATTATCATATTATATGTGTAATAAGAGATTAAATAATTTTAAGTACTTGTATGTAACTGATTAAGAAATTTTGTATAATTTTTGTAAATTAGTTGGAAATAAATTTATTCTTATTCTTATTGATATTGATTGGTAATCCTTTGTAAATCTTCGGTTAGTAACATATTAACTGGTTGGGCTGATCTCAAACACGTCACAAGCAGAGCCAGGCTCTCAAAATTCATGAACACGTGAGTTTCGGCCCGGCCGAAAGTTTCGGCCCATTTTGGCGGAAACCGAAACTGTGGCCGAAACTGGCCGAAACCGAAACCGAAACCGAAACTTCGGTCGGTCACTACCAGAAAGCTAGAATATTTTCGTATTCTCAATGATTTATGTCCAAAATGAGTGGTACTTTTAAAAGGTTAATTGAGTATGACATTAAACGCAGTAGATATTTACATAACAATGATAGCACTATGCATACTGATTTTAGTCAAGTGACACAAAGGTTTTAAATGAGGTTGCCAGAAAATTAACATCATTGAGGCCTCAAATTCGCGGCCAGCGGCGAGCGCCGAGCGGGGCGACAGCGACGGCGATTGCGGCGAGAGCACGGCCGGGCCCACACAAGAGAGTAAAGGTCATAGCCCACTTAAACGACTCTGCCCCAACACCGCTCCCACCCAACACTGCCCTAAAAGAAGACTAATGCTCGCAGTCTACGCGGCGACAGCTAGCACGCACCCAGCAGTCCACACGGCGGCAGCTAGCAGACGGCCAGCTGTCCACCCGCCGACCGCTCTCGCTTTTCGCAATAGACACAGTTCGCAATCGGTGCCGGTGCGGCGACTGCTAGTAGTGAGCGCGCGGGCACCGCGCCGACCCTCTCGCTTTTCGCAATAGACACAGTTCGCGATCGGTGCCGGTGCGGCGACTTCTAGTAGTGAGCGCGCGGGCACCGCGCCGACCGCTCGTCTACAACGCACGCCCAGCGAGGCGTCAACTCCCGTCCCGAGCAGTCTGACGGCGGTAAGCTCGCTGAAAACGAGCTGTCTGCTAATTGATGATGGCAATGTAAAATATATGTAAAGAGCAATATTTAAAGCCTATATTTGAATTATAATATTTTTGCCGGGTGGGAGCAGAGTCGTGTAAGTGGGCTATGACCTTAAGGCAGCCCTGCGCTGGCACACAAGCAAACAGCGCTCGGTGCATTTGTTATTGGTTGTTCGAAGTTGCCAATATACAAATGTACTCTGTGGTTGCCTACTCTTTTAGTGTTTTGGGATACTATAAAGTACACCGAAGTTCTTATTACTTTATCTTACAACTAGCGGACGTCACGCGGTTTCACCCGCGTAATTCCCGTTCCCGTGGGAATACGGGAATAAAATATAGCCTATTAGTACGAGAGCCCACGACCAAAATTTTTGTCTCATAGCAATACAGCCAAAACCTCATCAAATCGATAGATACGATTATCCTGAACTCGAAAATACCAATATCAGACATTTTCCGCGTAGCGTTTGATCTGACCGAATTTTCAAAATTGTCAAAGAATTTTACCGAACTGCATCATAGCAATATGTCTGATTTGCAGACTGTAGTTGAATAATAGTTCTGAGATACCGGAAACATATTTTTCAGACGTTAGTGGTGTAGCGCAAACCCGTAAAATCACTTAAAAAAATTAAAAATGAGACAAAAAAAATGTCTCATAGCAATACGTCTGAAAATCTTTTTTATAAGTAAATTTTGGTTATTTGATGCGAACAAAACAATTTTCAGACGGAAATGTGAACGCATTAAATTTTGAGACCGTTTTGGAAATGTTAACAAATTTTACCGATCGGTATCATAGCAATATGTCTGAAAATTGTCGGACATGATAAAATAAGTTGTCCACATGTGCAAAAAATTTATATCAGACAAATTAAGTGTAGCACCTTCTCTATCAGACAACTTTTCGATACTCAGATATCATTTAAAAATCGTATTGAGGCATCTTGAATTCTCTGTTACATACCAATGAATACGTTGCGACCCTGAATTTATTAGATGATAATTAACAAAGAATTTACCCGAAACCGTAACAAAAAGCACACTTGAGTAACTTTTACAAAAGAAATAAGTAATGACATCTGTCATCTGTCAAAGTACATATAATAGACAAGGGAGATTCTTGAAGGCTGTGAAGGCTATGAAGGCTGTAAATTAAAAAAAACATTTAACAGAGGCGTCGGCCAGGCGACTCCGAAACGTTATTTTCGTTTTTGGGAGTATATGCTACACTTAAAGTGTCTGAAAACAGGTTTTTGGTAATCATGGCAGCAATACGAAAAGTTTAAAAAAAAATTATCCGTATTGCTATGATACAGGTTGGCTAAATTTGTTGACATTTTCAAAAATGCGCTCAGGCTATGTGCTACGCGCAAAATGTCTGAAAACAAACTTTTTCGTAATACAATTCTAGAATCTATGTACATTTCCACTATCAGACGTATTGCTATAATACCGACTGCCTTTTTTTTTTTGACACAGCAGAAATGGCCTCCCACGCAGTTGCTACACTTTCGACCGTTACTACACACCTAGTCGGGTTCAGAATCATACAATCTAACGATTTTATAGGGTTTTTGCCGTATTGCTATGAGACATGGTTTTGGTCGTGGGCTCTCGTACTATATGTTCACCGCAAAGAGTGTAGCTTCCCAACAGTGGACGAATTTTTCTAATCGGTCCAGTAGTTCCGAAGCCTATTCGTTACAAACAAACAAACACAAAAAACAAAAAAGCAAAAAAAAACAAATCTTTCCTCTTTATAATATTATTATATTATACTAGCTCAACAATACTCAAACTATTTTTTATGTGGGCCACAAACACGTTTTAGCCATGAGGTTGCGGGCCACAAGCCGGAGGGGGGGGGGGGGGGGTATTATTTAGGTATTACTTAAAATTTTTTTTTTTTTTTAACGATAAATTAACTTTTTAATTTTGAAAGAAAAAAAAAATACAAAGTTGTTTCATATTGTTTTAGTGCGATTTTAGATATTGTGAACACATTTTTAAAACTTTATCAAGATCTGGCTTATCGCTACCTGCTAATCTTAGAACATCATCGAGATGAGAATCTGATAGTTTATTTCTGTCACGTTTTTCGTGTACTTCATTTTTGAAAAAGACGATTCACACACGTGTGTGTGTGTAGAACCAAAGAATTTTAGATTTTATGATTAGAAGACAATCCAGATATTATTTGGGTAGTTTTATAATTTGTTATCGTGCAATCACAGAATACTAATAATATGCTGCGTTCCGATTTACGCCAAAATCATTCGGTGCCCATTTTTTGATGAGTACGAAATTATGGGCCAACAATAAAGGCCCGGCGCCGGCGGGCCAACAATAAAGGCTCTGCGGGCCAAATGTGGCCCGCGGGCCGCCGTTTGAGTATAGCGGTACTAGCTGATGCCTGCGGCTCCGTCCGCGTGGAATGTTATTCCCGGTCACAGGGGTATGAAAAAAAGATGTTAGCCGATTGTCAGACCTACTCAATATGCTCACAAAATTTCATGAGAATCGGTCAAGCCGTTTCGGAGGAGTATGGCAAAGAAAACTGTGACACGAGAATTTTATATATTAGATTATATAATATATCTTACAATAAGGACACTTAAGCAATTCCATCAATTGCTTTCAGTGTTATGTGTGGTCGACATTATTGTACCTACATCGTAAACTGCAGTAGCGATGCATATGTCAAACCATGCATGAAGCAATGTAAGTCGGGAATTATACAGAAGCGGCATACGGTGACGGTGCGAGACAGGCGCAGCGTGTGCAGTGCAGGCACTTTGGCAAAAAAATGTACGGAGACTGCGTGTTCTAAATGGGATATTTTTAAATGAACATCTGTTTAATTTTTCTGCACACGAGGTAACTCCACTAATTTACTGAATGCAAACCAGAAAATTAAATGCTGTGCAAAAAAACCAATCGATCAACTAAACATGTCCTACTTAAAAATCTTAAATATTACTCAGAACGAGATGACCTTTTTAATCAAATTCACACCAAAAATGTGGTTCGTACATCGAATATATGATTTGTAAAACTGAAATAAGAATTGTATATCAAAAATACTAACTTGCACTATAAATTGTACAATCTTATAACGAAATAGGTTAGGTTAGGTTAGACTTTTATTTTTTTGATCAATAAAATTTAATTTTGTAGAGGTGACTAATTAAATTGGGGTTTTACTTAGAATAAACGATGTTCTTAAAAGTAAATTAGGCGATGGTTTTGCTTAAAAAAGTTTCGATATTTTTGTTGAACTAAGGAATTTTTAGATATACTATTTTGATAATAGTTATTCGTTCAGTAAAACAGTTCTGCAAATACCATTAAACAGTATAATGAATTTGATTTATTTAGTGAGCATAATTAGTGTGCAAATCAGTATTTTTGGTTTAACTTTAAAATATTTAGTTCAGAAAAAGGGAATATACAGATATCGATTTAAATACATGCCGTTCTAAATTATAAAGAAACGGCGCAGCGCAGGTGTGGCATACCGTACTTAGATTTTGTATGACAAAGGTTTAAGCACCATCATGCGGGCATGATGCCGCCGCTTGTCGCTGCGCCTGATCCATTTGGCGAGTCAACGAGCCGAGCGAGGAGCCAATAGTCTTTAGACCGAGCGCGTACTGCGGTGCGACTGCAAATCTGTAATACAACCTACGTTTACGCATTCCTGCGTATCGCGAGGCCGTGATATTATTATTTTACCTTAAAAGGTACAAAAAATATAAAAAAATATGATTTTAGTGTTGTTTGTTAAAGCGGCAACATCACCTGTGAAAATTCCAGCTCTCTAGCTGTCACCATGTGTATCGATTTAGCGGGGCCACTCGAGCTACACCGAATGTACAACCGGTGTAACTCTAGTGGCCCCGCTAAATCGATACACATGCTGTCACCGCCTCGCGATTCGCACGAATGTTTAAACGCGGTATTACAGATTTGCGGCAAACGCGTGGCACTGCAATGTGCACTCGGCCTAAGACTGTTGACTCGTTGGCGGTTTTACTCGCCAATGGATCAGCCCCTGAACAGTATGTCGCTCCTGTGTAATTCACGCCTAAATCATGCTAGCCAATGTTATCAAACAGGTTATAAAGTCTATCTCTTAATAAAACTACAAAGCAATGGGTTCATTAACTTACCTCTATATTTTATTAATGCCAGACTAGATGACCTGACGAATTTCGAACCGGGTCGTCAGGATCAAATACATAGGTATTGAGTTTTTATTTCCAGGTTTTTTTGCTTATTTGCCTTGCGAATCTGGCAGTAAATGTATAAAAACCTCGACGTAGACGAACACTAGCTGATGCCCGCGACTTCACCTGCGTGGAATCAGTATACGTTCCATCTTTTCTTATCTGTACTGTACCCATCCCATGGGAACATGTTCCAGGTACCTATAAAAAGTAAAATGTGATATTCCAAACTTATTATTTTATGTGAGGGAGTCCTTCCTAGTTGAGAGACCAGTCTTTCACAAAGGTACTTGTGGTCAAAGTCAAAACCAAGAGTTACTGTATACTTAAAATATTTAAAGCAATTAGTATGCTAACATTTTCATTATATGGCGGTTACAATAGGGTGAAGAATTCAACTTGTTTGTTTCAGTGCGGTCCCGTTAGCTCAATTGGTTAGAGCATTGCCCTGGTTTAGGCAAAGGTTGCGGGTTGACGTCCCGTCTGGGCCAAGTCGTCTTTTTTCACTTTATAATAAAATACTACAGTATAGTGATAATTATTTTTTATTTATTTAATATACAAAATAAGCTTACAGCTAACGCCAACACGCTCATAATGCTATAACTAATTTTTCTTTCTTTTTTTTCTCCTGAAAAAAAGGGCTACTTCACTATTCTTAACTCTAATTTAGGAACATAAGTACTTATATTAATTTATTATGCAACGAAATAAAATATATTATTATCGTAAAATTAAACAATAAAAATAAACAACAATATAAGATTTCAATCACCGCCAACTAAGTCTTATTTAAAAATTCTCTAGTTTTCTTAATAAACTAAATAACATTTGTGAAGTAAAAATGAATAAATGTTATTATTATATTATTATTATCTTATTATTACATACCTACTCTATGATTAGGCTTTCCATTTTTGCCACTTAGCAGCAGGACGGTGATAACTAAATATTTAAGTACCTACCTAGACATTTATTAGTATTTGTAAGTACTTACATAGGTACTTTAAATTTTATGAACAACCTACATACATTATTGCAAAACTCAACCAACTATTTAGCCGGAGCCAGTGAAACAAACGTAAGATTTTAATTCCGACCACGTTATGTCTAATAAAAAAAATAATAAAAAAACCCGCCAAGTGCGAATTGGACTCGCGCTCGGAGGGTTCCGTACCAAAAAACGACGAAAAATCACGTTTGTTGTATGAGAGCCCCTAAAATATTATCATTGTTATGTTTTAGTACTTATTCGTTGTTATAGCGGCAACAGAAACACATTATCTGTGAAAATTTCAGCTCTAGCTATCACCGTTCATGAGATACAGCCACGTGACGGACAGACAGACAGACAGACGTGAAGCGAAGTCTCATAAATAGGGTCCCGTTTTTTACCCTTTGACGGATGTGGAGCAGTTTTTAGCATTTAGCACCAATGCTAAAAACTGCTCCAGGTCATGGAGGCCAATAGTCTTCGGCGAAGGCACGTCGGCGGCGCCCAGGCCGCCGACTGCGGAACATTATAGCATAAAATAAAGGTTAACTTGGAACTGCCTGATGCATCAAGTAGTCTGCGGGATACCTATCCAACTCGTCAGAAATATGATATATTCCTTAGTTTCCTTACCATGTTTGGGTTTATTAGAAAATCTGAGAGGCACGGGTTTTTCATCTTACTTATACATTACTTATGTTATGTTAAGTATAATCAAAGTTTTTCATTTTTCAAATTAAACACGTAGATCTAACGTGACTTTAACATATTTTTAGTGTTCCGTACCACAAAGAAAAAAACGGAACCCTTATAGGATCACTTTGTTGTCCGTCCGTCTGTCTGTCAAGAATTTTTACCTCGTGAATGCGTGAAGCTATCGAGTTGAAATTAATATCATTATGTTTATGGTCCCTTGAAGCTGTAAAAAAAACAAACTTCTAAGTTAACGCAGAAAAAAGTTAGTGAAATTCGATTCCATACATACATACATAACATCACGCCTGTCTCCCAACGGAGTAGGCAGATACTATGACTTTCCACTTGCTACGATTCTGGCAAACAACTTTCGCTTCTTCAACTTTCATAAGTGTCTTCATACATGCTCTTCGGTTAAGGGTACTCTTGACCTGGCCTTTTCTTAGAAGATTATCGATTTTGCTCATTCACTTTCGCTTCATAAATCCATCCATTCTCTCCACATGTCCAAACCATCTGAGCATCCCTTTCTCTATCTTAGTCACTACATCTTCTGTCATGCCGCAATGTTCTCTTATTCTTTACTTTATCCGTCAATGTCACTCCAGCTATACTTCGCAAACTTCTCATTTCCACTGCATTAATTTTACTTTCATGCTTCTCCTGCCACACCTAACATTCACTACCATGCATAAGTGTAGGGACAAGCACTCCTCTATGTACAGCCATCCTTGCCTTTTAGACACGTTCTGAATGCTCATAAAGGTGTGAAGGGCTCCATTCACTTGGTTTCCTGCCAAAACTCTTCTTTCAATATCATAGTCATACTTTCCATCTCTTGCAAATTTTGAACCCAAAAATACAAACTCTTTCACCTGTTCCACGCTTATTCCATCTATCAATATCGAGCAATTAGTCATACATTTCTCTCTTTCAAAAACCATTACTTTTGTCTTGCTTACATTAACATTCATTCCTGTACTTTTAAGCCCATCGTTCATTATATTAACCATCAACTGCAACTCCTCCGCCGATGATGCCAGTATTACCTGATCATCAGCATAAAGAGGCATTTGACGGTTAGCTCATTCATTTTTAATCCATACGCGCACTCTTGTAGTTCTTTCAAGCAACTGTCCATGTATAGGTTGAACAGTCATGGTGACGCTACACAGCCTTGTCTCACACCTTTTTCGATGGGAAAAAGTCTGTGCAAGCTCCATTGATCCTGACACGAGCACTGGAGCCCTCGTATAGAGATTTCAAGGCTCGTATCAAGTTGCTGTTCACTCCATACATGGACAGTGTTGACCACAGTTCATTCCTCACCACTCTGTCATAGGCCTTTTCCAAGTCCACGAAGATGCAATAGACTTTTTGACGTTTTGCCAAAAACTTTTCAGCTAGGCATCATAATGAAAAGACCTGATCCCCTTTCTTTCATAAATCCTGCTTGTACATCCCACATTTTTCCTTCCGTTTCATTCATCACTCGTTGCATGAAAAGACAACATTGTATGTTTGTTTCATAATATGAAACGTACAAAGAAATAATTTTCATAATATGAAACGTACAATGTTGCCTTTTTTGGCCCATTGAACAGAAAATCCGTTACGGAACCCTCGCCTCGGCGAGCGAGTCCGACTCGCACTTGCGCGGTTTTTTATAGGTACCTACTCTTGGACTCGTTAGATAAAATGACGCAATGGACATCGTTTCCCACTTGTATTTATTTAATAGCGAAGATTGACCTGGTGATAAGTTTTAATTTAACAAAAATAATTTTAGAATAGGTAGTAGGTAGGTATAACCAGAATATTTTGCATAATAGCAAAGTATCATTACATAGTATAAAACAAAGTCGCTTTTTCTGTCCCTATGTCCCTTTGTATGCTTAAATCTTTAAAACTACGCAACGGATTTTGATGCGGTTTTTTTAATAGATAGAGTGATTCAAGAGGAAGGTTTATATGTATAATAAGATCCATTAAATAGTGTAGAAATACTGTATACCCGTGCGAAGCCGGAGCGGGCCGCTAGTAAAGTATAAAGAAAAACCTACTCTTTAGACTGTGATAATAGCCACGACTACGACTACGACTGCCGTCTTTTGAATGCTGTTGAGTTGAACTTATATCTAATATTTCAGGTACGTAGGTTCTTTCTTACCTAGGTTCTAAATATAACTGATATTTTTTATGTCTCGTTGGCGATTATGACGGTATCGACCCTCTCCAAAAACGGCCCGCGTCCTCAAAATGGCCTGTTCTTGAATGGCCCATTCTCGAAATAAGCCGTTCTTTTATTGTTTTGCTAGTACATGGCTATAGTATAAAATTATCATATCTTGGGTACAGAGTACAGGTGCGATAATTGACATAGTATAGTTACTATCTAGGGGAGGTCAGCTCAAAGCGGCCACCTTAACTTTGGATTAAAAAAATAAATATTAAATAACAAACTTCTATTGCAATAGTTAGAAAATTTATTTAAGAATCTATTTAATCGTTTCAAATATTCAGAAATTTAAAATTAACATACTTTTTTTTCTAAATACGAAAAGTTGTTAAAAACCGCTTTGCCCGAGTGGTTGCCTAAAGCGGCCATAGGGGTAAGGACAATGTGGCCACCCCTAAGTTTACAAGAAGTGTGGGTAAGGGCAATGTGGCCACCCTTAAGTTTACAGGAAGTAGGGCCATCGTATCTTCGCTCCATGCTGCCTGGCCAGTCTTTCTTATGTAGTTGTTAACCATCTAAACAAAAATAATTTCAGTATTATCCACAAAATTATAATATTTGGAACAAGGGCAAATTGGCCAGGGGGCCGTTTTGCCCGGGCCGCTTTGCCTTTTTCGACGTTATGTGTTAAAACTGAACTACACGTAAGTTATTAGTTATAATTCAGAAATAATAAATCACAAGTAATACCTACTACATAAGACAAAATATCTGTACAACGAAGCTACTGAAATATTAGTAGATTTGATCAAAACACGTAAATAAATATTTTTACTCACTACAGCCTTGCGCTCGCGTACATCGCCACCGTGGTACGAATCGGTGCGGGGAGGGATGTCTGCTCTGCGGACAGAGCGTCATTATCGCTGTATCGTTTTATTTATCCAAATAATAAAGCATGACCTCTTTGCCCACTATGGCCGCTTTGAGCTGACCTCCCCTACGTCTTGGATGTGATCATTACTCGTTGGTCTAGCTAGAGTAGATATCGTATAGTGCAGAGGTTCCCAAAGTATGCGTCGCGACGCCCTGGGGCGTTGCAGCGTTGTCCTTGGGGCGTCGCGAGAGAGTCGAGTGGTTACCAATTTTTTTCCGATGAATCTGAGCAATATGTCTGGTTCAAATACCTTTTCAGACTTAGAAAAAGAAATGATAGTTGAATTTTCCAAACTGGAGCTCCAGTTTCATACTGCCCAAACAAATGGGCGCTGCGTAGAATTTCTTGGAGCGAATTATATCGTCAAAGAGGCAGTGACATGGCTCCCTCAGATTAGGACTCAGCCTAGCCAGCAGTTCAGCACCTTGGTCCCAGTCGTGCTGAACAAAACCCCACTGAGTGTCGAATACCCTAACCTAGCCTAACGCTGTGGTACCTCAGTGCCTCCGCGATAGTCTGTTTCACAGGATGGTGTTTAAAGCGTTAAAAATGTCCAACGACCGCCAAAAATATCACAATACCTTACCTTGACACCAACTCTATTAGCCAGCCAGTTACATCAATATTTTTTTATGTTTTTACTTCCAACAAAAATTATAAATGACCAATGGTTTTTCTTTTCGTATAAAAATGTCTGAGTCCCAAGGGCGTCGCAGAATAAATAAGTTTGGGAAGCCCTGGTATAGTGTGAAAGTGAATCGCGAGGTCTTGCATTCGAACCCCGCCATAGAACAAAAATTGTGTGATCCATAAATATTTATATCGAGAATCTGGGCGTTTCTATGTAGATGGCGCTGTTTGAAAAACATACCGTGAATTTTTATTAACATATATATTGCATTGAAGCGCTAATTAGGTACCCCACTGCAAACACAACAAAAAAATCAGCCGCTGGTAAAACGGCAACCTGCGCCTGGCAATTTCAAAACAGCTATAGGATCCTACCTACTATGTGGAACAAAAACAAATGGTCAAATATTGTCTTTAATATGCCTCTGCCTACTCCTTCGGGGGATAAATCGCGGCATTATGTACCTATGTGTTAAGAAATTAAGTAGGTACCTACTAAACGATGCATAGTGAAATCCCTACTAATATTGTAAACGCGAAAGTAACTCTGTCTGTCTGTTACGCTTTCACGACTTATCCGCTGAAGCGATTTAGACGAAATTTCGTATAGAGATAGTTTGAGTCCCTAGGAAGGACATAGGCTACTTTTTAATCGACTACGTAAAAAGAGGGTAAGGATTTTACGCGATAACGATTTGTACGTGGACGAAGCCGCGGTGAACAGCTAGTAAAAATATATATTCTGGTATTGAATTTATTACCTACTTAATCTTTTATTTCTTTACAGTACAATGTCTTGCCAAGTGACAGTGAATCAGGGAGTCTTACAGGGGAAGGAATGTACTACTTTTTATGGCAAAAAGTACTACAGCTTTGAGGGTATACCATATGCTAAACCTCCCGTTGGAAAACTTCGATTTAGAGTAAGTACCTATTGCTTTTTGATAGCCTTTAATTTATACCGTTAGTTTTTAATCTAAGGGCGCCTTCAAATTAGAGGCGTGAAGAAACGCTGCAGTGGTGCCACAGTGGTGCACTAGACGCGCCACCACTAGTTTTCATACAATTTTTAGAAGCGCAGTGTCAGCACCACTTACGTTCCACCCGCACGGCATTTCTGTTTAAGGAAGGGAAATTAGTAAATTATACTCTGATTTAAAATTTTTGTTGTGACTAATAATTCTTAAAATAATATTATTTCTTCAATAATAAGTCATAGCCCTCGTCCTCTAAGCCCCTGTCCAGTGCAACCCCATTTCAAAGTCAGTCTTGCTCCACAAAAGAGGTATTTGGTAATATTCACTATTATTAATTAAACAAGATATAGATAAGAACGCTTTCTAATATGGTTTTTTTCCTTTTTAATAAAATTAACAAAGTAATGCTTTTTCATCGGAATCCATTTCGTAACAAACGTAACTAACGAACATCACTAGAATTTACTGAAACACCACTGACGCGCGTCTACTGCGCCACAAACGCGCCACTGTTGTGCTTTTTTTAGTGGTGCGACTGAAGCGCTTCTTCAAGCTTCTAATTTGAAGGCGTCCTAATCCCTCCCTCTCCTTTTGCCTTGTTGCGGTGTCCTTTTGCTATGTATGAGTGGCACCTCTGCCGTACCGGCACGTTGTTTACGTTGGGTGCCACTCAAACATAGAGAGAATCTTCGCCAAAACTTAACAATTCAAAAGATTATTTCCCTTCTCTTACGACCCCGGGTTCTTCAAGCGAAGCGTGAAAAGGAAGATTATGGGGCCGCCAACTTGAGGACCACTTTTAAGAAGTCGTACGGACTGTGAGTGTGGCCCTCAATCGCTAGATGTCGATGGCGTCTATTTGACGAGCTTATTGTAATAAAAAAGCCTTAATAAAATTCGTACAGGCAGGTTAGTGGTTGTGGTATCTCCATCCTCAAATGGTGGGCTTAGTCAATCAAATCAGCCTCTGGCTGTTCACTCCTGGACTCTACCAATTCACGCCATGCTTTCCTTATATTTGGGATGGTTATTGGCCTCACTGTACCACGCAGCTGTTCAGGGTTGTCCTGTACCAGCTTTGTTCCAAATTTTCCTTTTCTGTGCACCATGACCTCGTCCATTATTCAGCAGGTGCACCGCTCGCAGAAGAGACTGACCCGAGCTCGACGTTTAGTTTGTGACGTCTAAAGCAATGTAGTTGGACGAAAAGTCCAAGTAGCCTGACCGGAGTAAGAATTTTAAATACGGATTACGTGTTGATTTGTATTGACGTCAGTGTACAGCCTTTTGTGTATCGGCTGAGGTGATTTAATTTAAACACTGATCTTAGAAAAGAATCAAGAAGTATGTTTTCTCTCGATAGTTTTGCTGAAAAAATGATTTTCATAATAGAACTAAAAGATGGAAGAGAGAGTAGATTTGCCATCAAGCAGCCATGAACCTGCCTCGTATGAAGGCGAAACACGTATCGACTTTATTTTCACTTTGTAAAGCGCAGTATTGCTCATGACCAACCATCTGGAGGGTAAGGGTAAACCGCCACGACCCGTGCACCCACCAGTGTCTTCCACTCGTTTTTGTTAGTAGGAAAATTCCCCATGCACGTTAGTTTATAGGGGAGTTCCCCATGCAGCCATTAGTGGGTGAACAGGTCGTGGGCCCCTATTACAAGTCCTACATCCCTTTCCTTCAGGAGTTCGATTCGTTGTTCCTCCGTAACAATTATATTATTGTTGAGGTTATCCTTGACTTGTGCGTTAGTATTGACGAATCGAGGGTTTGTGGTAGGATCATCTCCCTCTCATTCTTTATTATTGTTCTACGATGAATTTCTGCCTTGTAACGCCTAATTTTATTTATGATATTCATTATTTTCAGGATCCCCAAGAACCAGATAGCTGGACGGGCGTTCATGATGCAACAAAACCAGGAAATAAATGTTGCCAACTTAATCCTTATTCAAATACTCAACTAGAAGGTTCCGAAGACTGTCTATATTTAAATGTATACACACCGAAGTTACCAGATGGCAAAACAAAAAGACTACCAGTGCTATTTTTTATTCACGGAGGTCGACTTATATTTGGACATGGTCATTACTACCAACCACATTATTTCATGAAACATGATGTGATATTAGTTACTATTAACTATAGATTAAGTATATTAGGATTTTTATGTTTGAATATCCCTGAAGTGCCTGGCAACGCAGGTCTGAAAGATTCAGTTATGGCACTAAAATGGGTTAATAAAAATATACAATACTTTAATGGCGATCCAAATAATGTGACAGCTATGGGAGAAAGCGCGGGAGGCGGAATTGCGTTGTCGTATTTGACGTCCAAAATGGCGGATGGGTTGTATCACAAAGTTATTGCACAATCGGGATGTTCGATATCTGATTTGTTTATGGATGAAAAATATGATCCAATAGACCAGGCAAAGGTTATAGCTTCAAATTTAGGTCAAGAATTAACTGATGCAGTAAGTCTTTATAACTTTTTTATTGATGCTCCTATTGAAGATTTGATAATCGGCTTTAGTGCTGCCGAAATGAATAGGCCTAGTGGTGTGATCCGTGCCTTTTTGCTGCCAGTAGTAGAAAAAAAATTCGAAGCTATCGAACGATATTTAGATGAATTTCCACGAAATGACATACCATCGAATCGTTTTAAAAAAATACCTCTATTGGCCGGCCATAGTTCTTATGAAGGAGCCCCGTTCTTACAAAGAGATTTAGAAGGGAAAGTGATTTTAGAAAAAGATTTCTACTATTTTATACCACATTTTTTACAAGTGCAACACGGTGATAAAAGAGTTGATCCGTTTGAGAAAAAACTCCGTGAATTTTATTTTGACAATAAAGAAGTGAATGAAACAAGATTACCGCAATATGTCGATTTAGTATCAGATCGATACTTCGTTTTTGATATAATGAGTAATATCGATACTATATCTAAATTTTCTAAGGATGTTTACGCGTACCATTTTCAATATTTTGGTAATATGAATACGAGAGTTATGGCAAGTTTGGGTTTAAAAGGAGCATGTCACGGCGATATAGTGCAATATCAGTTTTATAGGAATGGGAAACACGATAAAGCCAATAAAATAGATATAAAAATTGTTGAAATGTTAAGCGAGGCGTGGTGTAATTTCGCTAAAAATGGGTGAGTTATATTTCTACCATTTAAACATACATTCATACATATAGTCACGCCTTTATCCTCGAAGGGTTCGGCAGAGGCATAGTATACGCCCACATTTCGGCTTATAGTTCTATGTCCCACGTAATAGGTGGTGTGTCTATTGCCGTCTTGAAATGGACAGGCACAGGTCGTGACGAACTTACGACCCGCAGTTATAATATTTGAAACCGCCCATAAGGCCTTCAACTTGGCTTAACGATTGACATTTTCTGACAACCGGGTTTCATTTCTAGTTTTTCTTCTCTACGCAATGGATCGTTTTTTGAAAGTGCTCCCTTAGTTGCCTCTTGCGACACCCACGGGATGAAGGGACGTCACGTCACACGGGACTACCATCGTAATTTTGCTAGTCTTTCTTAATTACCTTATAGGAAGTGCCTACATATAGTCACGCTTTTATGTAGTAGGCAGAGTAATACTACACGCATACATATCGCCATTAATTTTTCTCCCACGTAATAGGTAGTGAATCTATTGTCATGTTGAAACGGACAGACGCAGAATGTTGAAATTTTTCATGAATGCTATGCCGTACTCCTACCAGCTAAATCCACACGGTGCTGACTGCGGAACCCGGGTGGGAGGAGGAACATCGGAAAGGTTGCACCTTTGGGAGCCTGGAACGTTAATCCGATCTGTGATCCGATGTATCTAGAAAAAGTGGTTTATATCAAAAAAGCTTTCGGAATGAAGTTTTATCTATGTACAGAGGTTTCTGCCAACCGCGCTTTCTATGAACCAAGGCTTCTATGAATAATGATTCTATCAACAGATTCAACTGTTAATTCGGCGAACCGTGCTATCTATGTACAGAGGTTTCTGCCTACAGTGCTTTCGAACAACTATGAAATCTGTGCAACAATGATTATATCGACCAATACTTTGGCGAACCGTGCTTTCTACGAATAGTGATTTCTGCCAACCGTGCTTTCTATGGAAGGACTCTTCGGCGAACCGTGCTTTCTACGAGTAGTGATTTCTGCCAATCGTGCTTTCTATGAAATAACTCTTCGGTGAACCGTGCTTTCTATGAATAGTGATTTCTGCCAACCGTGCTTTCTATGAAAGGAGACGTTTGCCAAAAATCATTCTGTCAACAGACTAATCGAACAAAGAGTTTCGGATTAACGTTCCAGGCTCCTTTTGGATTCCCTCAAACTTCACTCTCTAAGACTGACTGGTTCGGTGACACATTCGGTAGTGTAATCGCCTGCCGCGCTGAGGTCCTTGATTCGATTCCCGGATCGGTTCAAATATTTGTTTGATCCACAATGTTTGTTTCGGAGTTTAGATGTTTTCTATGTATGTTTTTAGAAGTAAGTATGTCTTTTTTATTTTTTTTTTGCGTGAGGGTAGGTCGTACATATATGCAATGCTGGACTCCTACTGACTAAAAAACCTCACGTATCCTGCCCAACAGCCTACGATTGAGAGCCCCGGGTAAGCCCTCGGAAGCATACCCCAGGACTCCCAACAGACCTACAGCTACCGCTGCGGCCTAATCTAGGGGGTTTCGGGTGTTATCTCGCTTTTTAGGGGGGACGTGCGTGAATCCCTCACGTCACACTGTCGTCTAGGGCAGCCGTACTCAACCTTTTTTTAAAAGGGCCACAAACATGTTTCAGACATCGTATCGCAGGCCACAAGCCATAATTTTTAAGGTCTGAATTAAAACGTAATTATTTATTTTAAAATGAAAAAGAAGTTGTTACAAAGATTTTTATGTTTTAATGCGATTTTTCATACTTTGAACACTTTTTTACCTGTGGCTATCCCTCATGGATACCGGACTCTTACCACGCGTGCCCTGCCACTGCACGCTCGAGAGCCTTGGCATAGACCACGGAAGGACTTTCCAGGCTTCTCGGGTTAGAGGTTCCGGGGTTAGAGTACTTTCCCGCGACTTTGAAGGCTGTTCAGGCGTTATCTCGCTTCTTGGAGCGTGTGGCGTGCGTAAAATTTTATAACATGCTGCCTTATTGGGCCTGCTTCTGTAAGGATGGTGAGCAGCCCCTCGCAGTCCTCATGCCCCTGGTCAGAGACTGATACACTTGGGCGAAGACGAGTCTACGACGCCCTCACCACGGACCGTGAAGTTCAAGTGAGGGAGTTGTCTCCCACTCACTCCCTCAGCCCCCTTCATGATCATGACCTGCTCGCAGAAAGACGCGGCGGGACGTCCCTCTTACTCTCACCGGGAACATGGCTCGCACCATGGTCTCCAACGAGAGAATGTTCATGTCCAGATTTGTGACCAGGAGGGTCACTATCAACAGCCCGGCGGGCCACAGGCGGTGAGCAGCCCACTCACCGTCTTCAGGCCCCCGGTCATGGAGGCCGATAGTCTTGGACGAAGACGTCTAGATCCCATAGCACAAGCTTATATTAGCTTAATTTGAGCTGGATGATGTTGTGTGAAGATGTCCACAAATATTTATTTTTATTATAAGACAATACGTATTGCTGTAAATAATAGCTAGAAATAATTTCTTTTCAAATTTCAGGACGCCATCTTGGAGTAATCAAAAATCAAAATGGCTGCCGTACACACCAAAGGATAAGCGTGTGTTAGTAATAGATGATAATATGGAATTGGTTGAATATCCGAATCAACACAGGATGCAATTTTGGCAAAGTATAACGGGATCGTTTTCGAAATTATAGATCTTTAGTGCACAGACTTTAACCGATATTATAGTTCTGGAGGATTAAGAAGTACATTTTATCAAGTTCAATGTAACAAAATTTCACGGCGTGTGTAGAAGCGGGTGCTATCTAGTAAACAACTTAAAAATATGCTTATATGCCTAAGGCGCTAAGCACATTGACACAAAATAATATAAGGTGCAGAAGTCAATCTACATATAAAGTCGGGCTACGCACATGACACCGCTCACGAAGTTCTCGGACACGATGTCAGAGGATTTTAATAGTAATTGCGATATAGGTTTGACCGCTAGTGTGCGTGGCCGAGGGCAAGTATCTAATCTAATATTGTAATAAAGAGGAAAAATTTGCATTTCTGTTTGTTTCTACTGAATAAACTCAAATCTATTGTGAAGGTTTAAAAAATCTTTTACCATTGGAAAACTTCATTCACCCTGAGTAACATAGGCTATATTTTATCGTAGTATTCCCACAGGAACAGGATCTACGCGGGTGAAACCGCGTGACGTCCGCTGGTGTAAAATAAATTACATAAAGGAGATTGCTTTCTGTACCTTATTATTTTGTGGCATTGATCTGGCGACTGGCGCGTTCATCATTCTGTTTCAATCAAATACTAAACTTTTTTTTTAAATTTGGTGCGGACGCCGGAATGTCTTGCTATAGGGCGACCAATGAGGGCCATTGAATTTTATCAAATAACCACCTTATTACCGTGTGTTTAGTACGGTTTTTGATTGAAACAGAAAACCATGTCCCCGCCAGAGTCGCCAGGCGCCAGATTAATGTGCTTAGCGCCTTGCATAAAGTGCCATCGATGAAGACGCGCTCCACTCTTACGTTAGATCCTCAGATGTAAATAAAAAAGAATGTAATTTAAAAAAAAAACCTTTATTATATTGGGCCACAAAGTAACATTTACTGCCAGATTCGCAATAGGTAGAGCCGGAGAGAAGAGAACCTGGCAATAAAACTCACGGCCACTCTTTTTCTTCGCTTTTCCTCTCAAATCTGAAATGCTAGTGTGTAATCCACCTGTATTTTTTGGACTAGACTACTAGAGCATCAGTCGCTATTAGCCCTCGTAAAGAAAGATTATACGGAAGACAAATACATGTAGAAGATTGCAAACTTGCACTGTGAGTCACTGAGAACAGAGTGGAGCGAGTCTTCGTGAATGTCTATAAAGCATATGATGTGTATTTTATTTTAAGAAAACTAGATTAGGTGTAATATAATAAGTTTCAAATAATAATACTATCATAATAATTTATACTTAAAGCAGACAGATATTGTAAAAAGAAAGGAAAAAAATATCCATAAAGTACTACTTACCGACGTCAAATAATATTGAAATTTGACCACGCGTTAAGAAAAAACCATTTTTTCTTACAAACTTCTAAGATCTTCTAAGGCAGTGATGGGCAAAGTACGGCCCGCGGGCCAGATCCGGCCTGCGAAAGCATTTAATCCGGCCCGCCGAGATGGTCCTTCGACATTGGAATAGAAGGCCCTCGATAATCATATTTTGACGTTGTTATGTAGATTCTACTTAGTAGAGCAATAGTCACATAGGTGAAGTGAACAGACTTTGTCAACAATGAAATTGCTGACCACCTTAATCACAAACCAACTTACTGATGATCACCTTTTCGCGTTGCTGAAAGTTACTCCGTCCCACTTTGAACGTGCATTTGAAATATATGGCACAGAAAAATCCGTCTACTTCGAAGTCCGTCTGTCACGAGTCTGTCCGTCAACTATACTTATATCAGGAAAAAAGGGGGGATTAAGGGGGGGTGGGGCGTCCCTTACAACAAATATGTTTTATTTTCGTTTTTTGGTATGGAACCCTCCGTGCGCACTTGGCCGGTTTTCCTGTGATTCTGGCCCTCCCCTGAAATTCCTATATTTTTCTGGCCCCCCATTAGAAAAGTTTGCCCACCACTGTTCTAAGGAATCGCTCAGAATATCGGATTAAAAGTTATCCTTAATACTTCCTTGGATAAAAACGCATAATGCCAAGTATCTTTTAAATTGATTCAGTAGTTTCTGCGTGATACTTTTTTGAAATACAGAGAGAGGCAATGAAAATTAATATCATTGGTCACAAAGTTACATTGATGAACGTCTAAAATGATCGCTTCTACATTTACTGCCAGATTCTCGACTCAATAGGTAGAGCCGGAGAGAAAAAATCCTGGCAATAAAACTCACAGCCTCTTTTTTCATTTTTTTAAACTTCCAGTAGGTAAATTAGAAATAAATAAATATTCCCGGACATTTTACATAACGCTATCTGATCCCAAAGTAAGCTAGTAGTTTTTAAATAAGTACATACATATTATACATAGGAACAGCCAGACTCGTGAGACAAACATTTATGGGTCACACAAATATTTGTCTCCGGTGGGAATCAAACCCACGACCTCCAGCGCCGCAGGCGGTATCACTACCGACTGCGCCACAGAGGCAGAAGAGAATTGTAAATTACAATAACAAGTGTTGTTTTTGAAACAAGTGATTTTACATTAAACAATATCCTTTTCTAGACAAAATTAATCTAGTCAATTTTGTAAATTATATTTTCGGCTTTAGTACAGTAGTACCACGTTTATAAGTTACACCGATGTACCTGCGCAGAAGTCTCATATTCGAAACGCGCGAAAAAATCTTAACCAATCACAACGTTCGCGTAGACGCGTCAAATATGGCCCTTTGTTATTGGTTGCCGCCTGCGCGCCATGTTCGATGCCCGCAGCATCGTGGCGCAATGAGGAACAATGAGCGAGATAGCACTACTCTCTGGATTTATTGCATTTTCAATCTTAACGTAACGCAATAAAGTCGGTGTTTCAACAGCGTTGGCAATCGTTATTAATCGGCGCTAGCATGCTCTCTTCTGAGCAGGCGAACTTTGTCGATGTGACTTATAAACGTGGTTCACCTGTAACGCAAATGCAAAAAAAATAACGTTGTATGTAGGTAGGTATAAAAAAAATAAAATTGCTTTTTTTAACAATTTGTAGATATTTAATAATATTTGTAAATACGTCTCTCGTTTGTAAATACGTCTCTCGTTTGTAAATAATAAAGCTTTAAAATAATATACATACGTATTATATCTTTGCAGAGTATAAATCGAAAACGATTTTTCTGTTTGTGCACTTAGAATTTTTATGGAACACCTCGAATTTTAATGAAGTTGTCAGCAATAGATAAAATTTTTCTAGAGTAAGTTTTATAGTTAATACATAGCTGGATTACAATCGTGTAAATAATAGTTGTAATCAGAATCATATATTTATTTGTGGTACATAGGTTTTACAAAGTTGTTCGATTAGGTATAAGTACTCTATGACCTACCACTTGAAGTGGTGTACAAATATTAATTGTATTGAAAAATCGAATATTTTATGGTAATTTCATTAGGTAGGTACCTCTGTATTTTTATTAAATTTGCATGCTGAAATCAGTAGGAGAAGTATGGAGAACATTGTCAAAAGTAAGCATTATATGTATACAATCTGTGTAATGTTTCAAGCAAATAAATTAATCAATGGAATATAAGTCTGTCTATTGCAATCGTTCGTGACGTGTAATGTCAATAATTTCGCGGGTAGTTGACATTATTGGGCACGTGGTGAGAACCATCGTTGTGTGGTTGTTGAACAGTCCGGATTAAAACTAATAAAGGAGGGGAGGGAGAGAAACCCGCCTCACACCCTCGATTCGTCAAACCTATCGTACAACAGTTAGGCTACGTCCACACAGGCAGGCGGCTTGTTCGGCGCCTAGAGCCTAGCGAGTCGCCTAGCGAGTAGCTTAGTAAAACGAACATACTTGAATGTTCGCGGCCGGCCGCACTGCGCGCTCGGCGCCTAGTTAGTAGCTTAGCGTGTATCCAAGTAAACAAACATGTTGGTTTTTTATCGCGAGGTGCGAGGCATTTTGAAGAATAAAATGGACGAAATATTAATTGCATCCATTTCTAAAAGAGAAACGAGGCCGTGAAATGGTATATTTTAAAGATTAATTTTCTGTAAGTAGCAGTTTTAGAGCTATTTTTGTAAGTGACATCTCGTCAACGTGCCGATAAGCAAATGACCAGGGCACCTAGCGACCCACCACGCAAACCACCTTTCAGTGCGGCCACCGTGTAACCTAGCAAGTAGCCAGGATGCATGCCACTATGCTCTAGGCGCCAAGCCAGCCGCCTGCCTGTGCGGACGTAGCCTTAAGGATAACAACAACTAATTGTAAGGGAGGAATGACGAAACAATCTCCTCAGGAAAGGAATTTTAAATGTTGGATAGGAAAGTACAATAATGTAATATTATTACTCAAACTTCACCATGTAACCCATTTTCACAATAAATTGATATGAATTTGAAAAAAAAAAGAAAGTTACCTGTACCCCTCAAATTGCTAATAATGAGCACTACTCCGCTTAACAACGCAACTAATAAGTCGACACATGTTTCGCCTATACACGAGGCATCTTCAGGACTGCATGGCAGCAAAGTCCGAATTAAATCTTTGAAAAGCTGACCTAATATCTTTTATTTCTTTCACCAGTGATTAATCTTTTATTTTTTGAAAGCTCTGCTAATAGCGTATATTTCCCTCCTCTTTCTTACGACTAATGATGCTACAAACAGAGCGTGAAGAGGTCACTGTCAATAACTTTGTAAAATGTCAGACTGTACATGTCACCATGACTCTCCATTAGGTGGGTGTTTGGATGATGAGTTTAGTTGCAGATGCAAATATCTTGACCGCGCCAAAAAAGATTTTAAGTGGTAATAAATTACAAAGTAACGCGGTTTGTTTGTTTTGTCGAAGGAGTAGGCAAAACTTATCTACTTTTAAGTCCGAGTTTTGAGGTATGAGTCCGAACTCGACCGCAAGCAGCAGTGCGCGGTCGAGTTCGGACTCATACCTTACCCCACCGCACCACTGGTCCCCATACGATCTGTTGTAACGCCGCCCTTAAATCCGAGTGTATAATAGAGAGTGTGTGAATATAAGAGAGTGCGAGCCATTTGTCGGGTCATTCTGTACTGTATACCTACTAAGACTAGCCAAAGCTCTGCCCAATTTATCGTGTGTCTATACAGAGAATAAAGTAATTAGCAGAGTCCTGAAGTGTTTTATTGCCCCTTCTGTTACACTGTATAGATTTTATTAGAATACATTCCTAACTCGGCAGCAGCGTTGCGACTGCACTCAGTACTGCCGCCTTGCCGCCGCGACAGCAACGCTGGTTGCGGTCGAGTTCGGACTCATACCTTAAAACGTGGACTTATAAGTAGATAAGTTTTGCCTACTCCTTCGACAAAACAAACAAACCGCGTTACTTTGTAATTTATTACCATACATAACGGTCGAGGCACAAAAATCTTGACAAACCTGATTTTTTTTTTTTTTATTTCTTAGGAAATAAATTTTATTTTATTTTATTTTACCTTTAATTTAGTTGTATCTTGTACAACGCAATAACTGGTGAGCATAAATTAAATGCTAAAACCGACGGGCAAACTGTGGCTATTTATTGTAATCTTTACGCTGGCAATTAATCTTTTCTCTACTATTTCATACTTTCATAGTAAAATTCTACACCCATAAAATTATAATATCCTACAAAGAAAGTGGTCCCGCTATTTTGACGTCATAATGGCGGGACCACTAATTGATTAAAGAAAAAACCGGCCAAGTGCGAGTTGGACTCGCCCATGAAGGGTTCCTTAGCAGCAAGTAACATAATATAAAAGTTTTTGTAGTTCATTGTAACTTTGATTGATGTTTTAACACGTTCGCAGTGGTAGTGATTTTTAAAGGTGAATATTGCGGTTTATGACGTATTAAAAAAAAACTACCAACTCGATATCGCTCAAACCAATTTTTGTTGGTAGTTTTTATGGCAATGTACATTATATTTTTTTTTACATTTATCATTCTCTTAGTTTAGAAGTTAGGGGGGGGGGGGGGCACACATTTTTCCACTTTGGAAGTGTCTCTTACGCAAACTATTCAGTTTAAAAAAAATGATGTTAGAAACCTCAATAACATTTTTGAAGACCTATCTATAGATATCCCACACGTATGGGTTTGACGAAAAAAAAAATTTTCAGTTTACTGCTTTTTTTCTAGTTTTATGTAAAAATCTTAATGCGGTTCACAGAATACATCTACTTACCAAGTTTCAATGGCATAGGTCTTATAGACTCGGAGAAAAATGGCTGTGACACACGGACGGACAGACAGACATGACGAATCTATAAGGGTTCCGTTTTTTGCCATTCGGCTACGGAACCCTAAAAACATGACGTGATCTTAAAACTAACCACACCAAATTTTAATACGATATAGTACAACTACTTAAGAATCATTGTTATACTTATAAAACTGCAATTTCAACATAAAACTAACCCTTCCAAAATAAAACCGTAAGAAACAAAACGCCTGTACAAATTGCAAGAGCATAAAATAATACAAGACTTATGTTAATTGGCTTTGATACTTTTTCTTTAGGCGCTTTTCTAATGTAAACCTAATAAACGTGTTTTCTATTGAAATTGCAGTTTTATAAGTATAACAATGATTCATATGTAGTTGTCGTATTAAAATTTGGTGTGGTTAGTTTTAAGATCACGTCATGTTTTTTCTTTAATTTATTAGTGGTCCCGCCATTATGACGTTCATTAATAAAGATTCAACTTGGCTAAATGACTGCCATGCAAAGAACTTATACTTCTTAGAAGTATAAGTTCCTTGCTGCCATGTCACTCACAACCAGAACCAACGGCTAAGCGTGCCTTGCACGAAAAGTGAAGACTATTAAAACTACAGAGGAAACAAAGATTTTAAAACATTGATTTTATTTCAAATAAATACTTATTGATAAAAAAAATCACTTCCTTTTTTAAGTTTCATTTTAGGATTTGCACTTTCATTGTCATATTTTGCATCAGACTCATTTCTTAAGTGATTCATAATAACTGACAAATTTATTGACACCGATATTTTTGGGTAAATCATCTTCAACCTCCTCAGTTGCTTTCGCTGCTGGTGGAGGCGTCATTATTGTGACATTACTCACTATTTTCGCTCTACGATCTTTGACATAAATGTCATTCCAGAAATCCATTCGTTCTTTGTTCGTGTCAGTTTTCATAGTTATTTCTGAACCCAGATTTAGATAGCAAAGGTTAGATTTTGTTACTGGTGTCCAGGTAACTGTCACATAGAAGTCCTTTTCTGCTGTTGGGTTTCTGTAAAATGAAATAATCACAAAAACAAAATTATATCGAACTCTAAAAGAGTTTTGCCAACCGATAGTTTCTGAGATCATCTTATTCTTCTAGCTCAGGGCTTCCCAAACTTATTTGTACTGCGACGCTCTTGGGACTTGATAATCTTTTTGCGACGCCCCTCAACACCCCCACGCCCCTGGCAGCCCCATCGCCATCATCGCCGAGGCACTGTGGTAGGTACCACAGCGTCAGGTGGTAATCGACAGTCGACGGGGTTTTGTCCAGCAAGTCTGGCAACGCCGAAGTTACTGTCGTACGCCGCACCGCGCCATTAGGCTGACTAGACAGCTTTCTAATCTGAGAGAGCCAGAAAGTGCCTGTCGCCGCCTCAGTCGATGGTATAGTTAGCTCGCAAGTAGCTCTACGGGGCGCTTATAGTGGTTGGTCATTCTGAAACTGAAGCTCCAGTTAGGAATATTGTAACTATGTATCATTTCGCTCACTCGACTCGCGACGCCCCAAGGACCATGCCGCGACGCCCCATGGCGTCGCGACGCACAGTTTGGGAAGCCCTGTTAGCTTAATAATTTATTAGCTGATGCTTGCGTAGAATTTTGTTCCTGTCCCACTTCCCCTGGGAACTTAATCCTGAGATAAAATTTGCCTATGTGTTATTCCAGACTTTTATCTATACCTGTACAAAATTTTAGCCCAATCGCGAACGTAACAATCGTCCAAATATCCAAACACCGAAACATCTTCAGGCACTTTCACATTTATAATATTAGTAGGATCTATACCATTATAAAGACTTAAGTTTGTATGGTTTGTTTGTTTGCGAATATTCTCCGAAACTACTGGACCGATTGGAAAAATTCTTACACTGAGAAAATTCACTTACCCACTCTTAGCAAAATTAGTCCACAACCTCAACATCTTTTCCCTCATCTCTATATCTCGATGAGTATGCACCACATCTTTTTGGATGTCATTCCTGAATAGATATCCCAACTCATCCATATGTATTGCCTGCTGTAAATCCACGCCTTCAATTTTGTGAGACATGTTAAACGCTCCAATATAATCAAAGTTATAGTAATAAACAGGTTGTTTGTCTAGTTCCACCAAATACTGAACATATTTTGCTGTATCGATTTTGACAGTCCGATCTGATGCCAGTTGAAAGTATCCATGAACATCTTCAAGATCATTTCCTTTAAAGTATAGCTGCTTCAACTTTTCAGCAAGTAACGAGGAATCTTTAGAATCCTTTGAAACTTGTATTTCTTCAGGAATAAAAATTTGTAAATCATCACTTCTCTTTTCAGAATAATATTCCAACGAGCATGCTCCTATCATTACAGGAATGTCTGCTACCCTGCCTGATCGTAGCAAGTCACTGAATGGTTCGATAATAAATGCTTCTACGCCGGGAAATTGCTCTTCAATAACTGGCACAAAAGGATTAAACTTGCTATTGTAGTTATCTGTGGGACACAAATCGTCACATCCTTTCAAAAGGTCGTTTACAGAACAGCCTCTTAGGAACTTCGTGATCTCCTCTGGATCAAGTGATTTACAGCCCAAATGTTTAGCGAATTTCTCAGCCATTGCTTCTTGATTTTTCTGAACCGCCCAGAAATTCATTGCTGTACCTGACTGAATAATGGCTTTGCTTATCAACTTCTTTGTAAGAGGACTTACTGTTAGATAGCTAACTGCAGCTCCGCCCGCTCCTTCACCGAAAACAGTGATATTATCGGAATCTCCACCAAATTTGTTAATATTAGTTTTTATCCATCTTATTGCGGCCACAATGTCTTTCAAACCGGCGTTTCCTGGTATCTCTGGTGTGTTTAAACTCAAAAAACCAAATACACCACTTCTATAATTTACAGTGACTATAATCACATCCTTTTCTACCAAGTAATCAGGACCATACAAATTTGTATTCCCTGAACCAAATTGGAAGTCGTCTCCACTGAGGAAAATCATAACTGGGAGTGATGCTCCATTCACGTTTGGGGTGTAAACGTTAAGATATAGACAATCTTCATCTCCCAAGTATTCTTTGTTGCCGAAGAAATCATTTCGTGAATGAGGACTTGTGTTTCCTTGAGCGGTTGCCTCGCGTACACCTGCCCAAGTTCCTGGAGGTTGTGGGTCCTAAAATAACGTAAATCACAGAGTCAATTACATTGTGTAAGTAGGTACCTACGTGTGTAGCGAGACTTTCAAGGCCTTAGTAACCTGCAAGCCGACCTGCTCACTGGCAAAGGGAGTTGGGGAGTATGTAACTCCTTCAGCATATGTAGAGCGATTATGAAGCAGGATTCAGGAGGAAAAGACAGATTCAGTCGTCATGCAATCATTGTTTTATCATGTTACCTAACTGTTTCTTTGGACACAAACGGAGTACCTACACCTTATTTTTTATGTGTGGAAATCCCTAGTGGATGCTATGGTGGACCTTTGTGGGTGCGTTGGTAGAATCGAGCGTGCGCGAAAGAAAGCCCATATCGGATCTAACCGTGCTCGAATGCTCCGGATGCAAAGTGTGATGACGAACTCCCTAACCTGTCTGTGGCGAGCGGTGCGATGATAGAACGTGGCCGTGGGCATTATTTTAAACAATTCCTCGGAGTGCAAACCATTATAGAAGCGGTAGAACACGCTTAAGGAGCAAAGTTTCTCCTGTCGCGAAGAGGTTCCACACCACCTGTAAGTCGATCGTCTGCAACTCTCATAGCTCGCCTTTGCACCGAGTCGAATTTAGGTGCCTCAGCCTAAAGGTGACAGCAAACCTCCATGTGCGGCCGCATTTAGTTCCACATTTAAAATTACCGCTAAACCGACGTGCCAAGCGCCGCGCAGGATATAATTCCTCCTGGGCACATCCTTCCGAGGGCTTACCCGGTGCTCACAACCATAGGCAGTAGGTAGAGAACGTGTGGTTTTTAGTCGGTAAGAGTCTGGCATAGCATCCATTTGAGCGTAGGTATAACATGGCTACACGATAGTGCAATGATGCTTCGTGTAAAGTTACTAAATTAATTATAAAGCGTGTATCAAAATTATCCTGACAGTGAAAGTGAATATTCGACAGTCATAATTCGTGGCTGGCACCGTTCACCACCAAAAGTAAGCCCTTGAAGCAGACGCAGAGCCAGTCCGTCAAGTCGGGTAAGTCAAGCTCTAATAATATATCATTTACAGGAATTTATCGAATATTTTTTTCAAATAATTTTATTAAGTAGGTATAGGCTACTGGCCCTATAGGCACAATCACAATACAATTTTGAAGGTTAGGATATCTTTTTATCTATGTATAATATGTAGATATTATTATGTAATGTAAGTATCTACGTAAGTATTTAAAAAAATATAAATGCATGTTTATCAATTGCCTAGATTCCTATCACAGAAATATATAAGCTTAGTTTGGGCCAGTTTGGGCACAGTTTAAGAGTAAACCTACCTGTAGGCTGTGGTTCAGGTTAGATGGCGTGTGACAATGTGTGAATGAGTGCTGGAGCTATAACTAATCCCTCCCTCTCCTGTTTGATTCCGAGCAACACGTGCTGGGCAGAGGTGCCATTCTCATACAGTGGAAACAGAACTTCGCCAGAACTGAGTGATTCTAAAGATCATGTTTCCATCCGGTTATATATTAAAATACCAGAAATCAAAATGCCTTTACTTAAAATGCATTAGACCAAAATACCCGAATTCGAAATACCTTAAGAGCGTTAATTCGGTTTTCAAATTTCTTTACGATCGTAAGAAATCAGCGCGGCGCGGCGCATATAGCCGTATAGTGCCAATTGTTGCTACCAACAAGTTTGATACTTTTGTTTTCCTTGATGTATTACCGGTGTCATATTCTTAGTCTAAGCGTTCAATCTTTTAATTCAATTTTTATGTTAGTAATATTAGTTAATAATTATTGATTATTTTTATACAAAACGGGATTTCGCGTGGCACTATTTTATTATTAATTAAAGGTTTCGGTACCTTCACTTTCCTCGACGTTTCGACAGGGTTACACCTATCGTGGTCCCGAGGTCGCCTCGGAAAGTGAAGGTACCGGAACCTTTAATCTATACTAATATCTATACTAATATTATAAAGAAGTAAAGTTTGTGTGTTTGTTAAATTGTAAAGGGTAATCTCGGGATCTACTGAACCGATTTTAAAAATTCTTTCACCAATAGAAAGCCACGTTATTGTGGAGTGTCATAGGCTATATAGCATCACGCTATAACGAATAGGAGCGGAGCAGTAATAGTAAATGTTTCAAAAACGGGGGAAAAGTTATTCCTTTTGAGAGCTTCATTGCGTGTGCTGCTTAAATATTTATAGTTATGTAAAAAATATGTACTACAATATTGTTTCTCCTACAAAAGTTCTAAAAAAATTGCGCGATATTGGGTTGGTGCACAATAACCATTTTAATGGCAATCAATTTTTTTCTACAATAATGCCACGGGATACCTCTTTCATAAACGAAATTGTTCTTAAAAATAATGCGACGGGAATTCACGCGACGAGAAATCTTTCTCTCTCTCTCTCACGTAGTATTGAATATTATCTGACGACGAGACGCTACGGTAGTAAACACAACGCGACAGGAGTAAATGCGACGGGAACAGGTAATTCTCTCTCTTATGTGGCGCAAACGAAGTTGCGCGGGTCAGCTAGTTAATAATAAAATAGTGCCACGCGAAATCCCGTTTTGTATAAAAATATGTGTTCAACGCGTGTTAGTTTAAAACAAATATTGATTACTTTATTGCAAATTTATTGATATTTAGTAGTGTGTGTGTGTGTCGAGACCCTAGGTTCATAGCATAAAGTTTTTTAAATTTTGAAGAAGCGCCTTGTGGAGTCAACTAGTGACCTAAGGGCTGGCAGTTATTTCTCCCAACGAATAAGCATCGCCGTTCAAAAGGGGATTGCTGCCAGTTTTTTGGGCACAATGCCACCGGGGCCCTATTTAGATTTAGTTTAGTTTTATTCATATTGTAAATAGTTATTATGCTTTATTGTAACATTTGTCTCAATAAATAAAAGAAATATTTCGACTCTAGTAGTGATAGATACTGACATCAATAAAATTAATAAAGTTGACATTTATTTACCTAACTAATATCAATATTGAAATTACAAATACACACATACATGAAAACGGTTTCATAAGTTTATTTTTAAAGTATCTAAATATACGAAAATTGTAGAAAGTAATGGACAATATTCTATTATACACTATAAATATTTAAATTTGACAATACACATGGTTAAAAACAAATAATATTTACGTAGCAATGCGCAGGCGCTTGGCATGGTCCGATGTTTTGCTGCCTACTACAGATTCAGTGCTGGCAGGAACATTAAAATATTTTTAATAAATAATTCATAAATATTGTTGGATATTCTTACACAACATCATCTAGCCCAAACTAAGCTATAAGCTTGATCTATGGGATCTAACTCTAATCTTAATATTGATAGTAGGTGTTTTTTATTTATAATAACCAAATATTTATTAAGAGGCATGTGCATAACAATGCACACCGCCAAGAAAAATGCTAATTAATTAGCCCTTCCGTATCGGCATTGATCGATTATTAGATACCTACTAAGATGAACATTCGTGATGAACAGAATAAATAAATGTTGTGGAACAGTACAAGTGCCGTTAATGAATATGTGCAGCAGGTTCCACAAAGTGCCATCCATCAACAGTATAAATAATTCTTTTCATGGGTTGCGCCGCGCCGTCAGGTTTCTTTATAGATACGGACAGTTCTGTCTCTTGTTTGGCCAGTATTAGTCTGACTCTAGCAGAAGTTTCTCCAAGACTTGGTACTTCTGTATCTCAGTCACTACTTGTATTTTGCTTTAGCGGCTTTATAGCCGTCCCAATCCTGGTCTGGTTCCTCACAGGTGTTCCATAATTACCACTTATGAAATGGGGTGTTAATATGTTATTATCAATACCACACGAATAGTGACTACCTGCCTTGCGTATAATACCTACACCTACGCTGTTCGTGAAGAAAATAGTGCAACTGTAATAGCTTATAACTTGGTCAGTTTTCGTTAGATTCATTTAATTTTTTTTATACAGTATTTTGAAGCAAAGCTCTAGTCGGGGTGTCTGAGCTTTGCACTATACAAAAGTTCACGTTGTATATCGACCATAAATATTTATATCCTATCCTACTAATATTATAAATGTGAAAGTTTGTGAAGATGTTTGTATGTTCAAATGTTTGGATGTTTGTTACTTAATCACGCTCTTACGGCTAAATGGATCCAGCTGCAATTTGGTATAGGGATAGAGTATAGTCTGGAATAACACATAGGCTACTTCTTATCCCAGAAAATTGTTTTCACGGGAAGCTGGAACGGGAACCAAAATTCACGCGGGCGAAGCCGCGCGTATCAGCTAGTATATTATATTATACGTCACAAAGTACTAAGATTCTTTGGTCACGCTAGAATTAGACTATTTTTGTTAATTTTTTCGTATTCAAAAATGGAACATCGAGCGACATGACCACTCTCTGAGAGCCTCTCGGCGGTACTAAATCGTATTTGTTCGCGTATCTGCATTTATAGGGGTTCACAAAAAACTTTGTAAAAAAAAATCTGTATCTAGTTACTTATAAAAAAATATTTTTATTGTCAGAGGAGAAGTTCTGACATAATATTACATAATTATCATAATGATTTAAACTACAGAAGCTGGTGAAAAGACTACTTTATTGTGGTGAAAATTCTCAGTATTTGAGCAAACTTGACAGTCATTTTTCTCCAAAAAAAGGAACCTACCTGATATCAGGTTATTCTACAAACAGATAGCCTAGGCCTTTTGCAATTGCTTCGTATCCCTTGTGCATTAAATTTACCGGTTATTTGACATGAATTTAAGCATCGAAATCGATGCAAATCGTATGATTTGAAAAACCTTGTTCACTTTCGTTGATATTAACCATATGTAATCTGTTGTTAGGTAAAATATGTTTTATAAAACGTTTAGAGCGCTAAATTTACTAAGTATGTTAGTGAATACCATGTTTGTACGATAAATATTTAATGACTTTAAACGCAATGAAAAGTATGGTTTCTGAGCAAAACGTGGGGCGAAATATGTTAGCCCTCTTAACATTCAAAATAACTTATTTCAGTTCACCTTACCTTAAAATGTCTTAACTTAAAATACAAATAATTATTATATTAGAATTCAAAATACAAATTTTCAAATATCCTTAATTTAAAATACCGAAAATAGAATACAATGTGAATATTAAAAAAAAAACCATAACCTACCCAGTTCATCGCTTTTAACCTACTTGGTATTAGGTATTATACCAGTTCATTATACTTATAGATAGCGCGTAGTTAATAAATGAATGATTTAATAAATAAAGATTTATTGCCACTCACACGTTTTGTTATTTGACTTTAACTTATTTACACCTCCCCCCCCCCCCCCACCTAAGTGTAGCTGTAGCTCTGTTGGTCCTTGGGTATCCTTCTGAGGGCTTAGGGGAAGCTGTTCACCATTCGTACAATTTTTAGTTTTTATTTTTTTTCTCCACAACTATTGGTCAAAATTACCTCGTTTATATCCCTAAACGTAGAAAATATATTGTAGTTTGTGATAAAATTTTCTGAAACTATTATGTCAAACGGTTAAAGGACTAAAGCAATTTTTCGTCGATAAGATATTTGTATGAACTCGCCCCATGGGTGGGGTACTTCCGTACAGTAGGTGGGGTACTTTCATACGCGTGGGGTAGATTCATACATGGTAATAAAAAAGCCTATTCATCTCCCAAAAATTTATTAAATTAATAAGAAAATTTGTTTATCACAGAACTATCTTAATCATATTTAACTTTACTCCTAATCAATATTTGTTCTTGGCAAAAATAACACAAAAAATCGGTTTAAACGGTAAGTTTTGTGATTGTACGATTAGACATTTTGGTTGTCACTTTCGAGCTTAATGCTAATTAAATTATTTTAAATAATTGAAAAGATTATAAATTGTACTCGTTCTAGATGTGCCGAGCGGTTAGGGAGGACCTGGGGACATAGTCCAATAACTAAACTGTGTACGCTTTCTATATCATGAAAAAGGAATTATCATGATGATCCCGGTTTCTTCCGAAGATAAAATAGTTTCGGTCCTGTTCGCAAATTTCATAACTGAGTGTACTTTTTCGACAATTAAATAAGAGCGGCCTGTTTCAAATTTTATCAAAACATGACTGTTATCTATATCTATATATTATATTTTTTATATATTTTATGAATTAGCAGATTAGATTTTTGTTTCATAATTCATTTTTCTGCTGGCTCTCTGCATATACGGAATGCATTTGATTTTCCTTCTCTGTTGAGTTTTTCTGTTTTTAAGGTATATGGAATCTATATAAATTTAAATCATTTATTCGTTATTCGTCCATTTTTTAGCCGTAGCTAAAAATGGACGAAGGACGAATAAATTTTACAAATGAATAAAAGATTAGGTGTGCCTAATTTTTTCTTATTATCTATACCATGAACCTGCGATTTGATATCAATTATAACATTTACTTAATAAAAAGTATATTGCCGATCGTTATAAATGAAAATGCTGAATTATTGTTACGTAGGTATCATAATTAAAAAAATACAGTAGGTACCTATTACATTTATTGAAAAATAAAATTTACGTAAGTATTTGTGGTTATTATGATCTCAAGGGGTGCATTCGAACGCGTACAAATGTGCCCCTTTGGAAATGTCCGAATGTGCCCCAGGCCTTGACCAAATTTAAATTACAGTTGTATACAAAATCAACAAAAGTAAAAGAAATATAACGATGAAAACTGTAAATTAAACAATGTGAACATCAATGAATCCTGACTATTTTTATAAAAACATAATAAATTTAATTGCCAGTACGATTTAAACTTCAGTAAAAAATTTTACTTACCTATTGCGAAAACACGTTACGTTTTATCACCTCACACAGAGTGGCGCGATTGGCACGATACTTCGCTAGCAACATGGAAGTCGGTATGTCTATGTACACAGGCAAAGGCATGTTTGTGTGTCGGGTAGTATTTTTGTTATACTCAATGTATGAATGTGCCCCACGTACGAATGGTGAACAGTTTCCCCTACTTGGGGCTCCCAACTGTAGGCTGTTATGTAGGATACGTGTGGTTTTTAGTCGGTAGGAGTCCGGCATAGTATCCATGTAGGATTTACCTCATGTTAAAACACTTTGATTCAGAGTTACAAAAGTACTACAGTTGGCTAACGAAAAATCAAAAAAAAATAATCTATCCGAGTCGGGATACTTTGAGTCGAGGTGTTAACCATTCACAGATATATAGCATCCATGTAGGATTTAAATCATGTTAAAAAAAAGGTATTTCGTGTTTGAACATTTTAGGATAAGGTATTTGATAAATTTATATTTTGGGTTTCGGTTATTCGACCGTAAGGCATTTTAAATTATTTATATTATAAATATTTGCCTTTTGAATTCGATTTTTCGATTTCGGGTATTTTGGGCTCAGGCATTTTAAGTAAAGGCATTATGATTTCTGGTATTATGACGGTATACCTTCCATCCTCTTTTACCCCCTGGTTACCATCGCACGCAGGTTCCGCTTAAGGGGCTAGTCCGCAAAAAATGCACTAAGGATTTTGGAAATATTCAAAAACTCACTTCATTAAATGACATTAAAATGGAACCTTAAATTCTTAATATAGATGAAACTACAATAACACCGTGCGCTTTTTACAAAATAATTATTTACCTACATTAGAAAAAAATACCTCTCAAAGTTATTAAAAATCATCGAAATAGCAGAAATAATCAAATTGACAAAGGTAAATTTCGATGATTTTCAGAGGTTTTTTCGCAAGTAAATCATTATTTTGTAAACAGCTCACGAGGTTCCATTTTAGTGTCATTTAATGAAGTAAGTTCTTGAATATTTCCAAAATCCTCAATGTCTTTTTGTGCATTTTGCGGACGCGCCCCTTAAAGAGGCACATTGTGTACGTTTAGGGCCGCCATCTTACAGACAACTGCCATGTGGGCTGTGAGAGAGACCCCCCCAATCGCTAGATGTAGTCATGGCTTTGCATCGAGCGGACGACACGCAGTTTCATCCGCGTAGTTCCCGTTCCCGTGGGAATACGGGAGTAAAATATAGACTTTGTCACCAGGGGACAGTGTAGCTTTCCAACAGTGAAAGAATTTATCAATTCGGTTCAGTAGTTTCGGAGCCTATTCGATGCAAACAATTAAACCTTTCCTCTTTATAATATTAGTATAGAAACTTTGCCCCAGACACCCGTACATCCCCCAAAGACGCGGGATAGCACCCGAACCCCCCATTCAAGGTTAGGCCGCAGTGGTAGCCTGTTGGTAGTCCTGGGGCTTAGACCATCTAACACAGGACCCGCCTTACTGAAGCATTCCCCTCTGCCAAGGCAATAGACCATTCGGACTAAGAGGTTTATAAAAAGCACTTGAGAATCGATTGATTCACTATCATAATCGACATACATCGGCCTTAATCTGAGGACGCCATGCGTTCGCACACAGCTATAACGATTATGATAGTGAATCAATCGATTCTCAAGTGCTTTTTATAAACCTCTTAGTCCGAATGGGGTTATATATTAAAATACCAGAAATCAAAATGCCTTTACTTAAAATGCATTAGACCAAAATACCCGAATTCGAAATACCTTAACATTCAAAATACCTTATTTCAGTACACCTTACCGTAAAATGTCTAAATTTAAAATACAAATAATTATTATATCAGAATTCAAAATACAAATTTTCAAATATCCTTAATTTAAAATACCGAAAATAGAATGCAATGTGTCACTGTCACTCACACGTTTTGTTATTTGGCTCTAACTTATTTACAGCCCCCCCCCCCCCCCCCACCTAAGTGAAGCCGCAGTTGTAGCCGTAGGTCTGTTGGTCCTTGGGTATCCTTCTGAGGGCTTACCCGGGGCTCCCAACTGTAGGCTGTTATGTAGGATACGTGTGGTTTTTAGTCGGTAGGAGTCCAGCATAGTATCCATGTAGGATTTACCTCATGTTAAAACACTTTGATTCAGAGTTACAAAAGTACTACAGTGGGCTAACGAAAAATAAAAAAAAAATAACCACGAAGGCTAAGGCGGGAGCTCCGCTTCGCTTCGCTCCCGCCTTAGTCTTCTAACCTAGCCTCTCCGAGTCGAGATACTCTGAGTCGGAGGGTTAACCATTCACAGATATATAGCATCCATGTAGGATTTAAATCATGTTAAAAAAAAGGTATTTTGTGTTTGAACATTTTAGGATAAGGTATTTGATAAATTTATTTTTTGGGTTTCGGTTATTCGACCGTAAGGCATTTTAAATTATTTATATTATAAACATTTGCCTTTTGAATATTGATATTTCGATTTCGGGTATTTTGGGCTCGGGCATTTTAAGTAAAGGCAATATGATTTCTGGTATTGTGACGGTATACCCCGAATGGTCTATTGCCTTGGCAGAGGGGAATGCTTCAGTAAGGCGGGTCCTGTGCTAAATAGTCAAAGTCCTGGGGTCATCCTTCCGAGGGCTTACCCGGGACTCCAAACCGTAGGCATTAAGTAGGAAACGTTTGGTTTTTAGTCGGTCGAAGTCCGGTATAGCATCCATCTAGGATTTTCCACAAATAAAAAAAAAGTATGGAAAGGGTTACAAACATACCTATTTACTTACTTATTTATTCAGATGAAAGACTTTACCTTAAATCTTAAGGGTCCAACTGGAGGCTTAGCGTAAGGAATACCCAGGAAGCTGTGGAAGGTCTTGCCGCTTGGGTTCGTGACGACCAGACCCTGGAGTTGGCCTTGTTCCACTGTCACTCTATCTGCTTCCGACATTCTGGCCTGAAGGCAAAGATAATTTAATAGTATTACATACAGATAGGCAACTCCCTGCAGCGCCACGGCTGTCATTATAGTTGACGGACGTGTTGAGGGAACATTTGCTTAGCATTTTTGGTCACACGCACACATTCAAGCTGGAGTTTCCGCCCTGTGTTGAAGGTAAAAACAAAATAAATTAGGTACATTGCTGAATTTTCAACTTACAATTGCCTAGTCAAAAAAAAGAGTGGTCGTGAGATTTATCGCCAGGTTCTTTTCTCTCCGTGCGGCTCTGCATAATTGTCTTGCAAAGGCAGTTATAAACGTAAATGTAGAAGTAATCATAAGTGTTACTTTGTGACCTATCTACTAATGATTAAAGGTCTTTAGTCCATTGAAATGTTACATGAGCTTTGCATTTATTAGAGGACGCAATTTTATTTTTGGGACATGTGTGGGGTGGGGGGTCAATAGAAGCTTAACCTCAAGTTTGTGGGGTCGCCACCCTTGTCCCCCGGCCGCCATCTTGAAAAGAGGGGGGAAAAAACACTTTTTTCGCAATATTTCGGAAACTAAGAGTCTTACAAAAAAATTGTAGAGGAATCATTTGTAGCATATTGTTTTGCCTACAAATGTGTATAAAACTTAACAAAAAATTGAGAAAATTTTTATAAAAAAAAAATATTTTTTGCTCTGTAACTTTTTTTATACATTCTACAAAAAAAAATACCTCAGACTAATCTTGTAGATGATCTTGTAGGAGAAATTAAAAAAAACGCCACAGAGCTAAAAAGAATTTTTTTATAATTTTATTTTAAATTTTTTGTTTATAACTTCTTTAATTTTTAGTTTAGGGCAAAAATTTGTTTAACATATTTGTAGGCAAAACAATTTGCTACAATTTATGACTTCACAAATTTTTTGTAAGACATAGTTTCCGAGATATTGGGAAAAAAGTGTTTTACCCCTTTTTAAGATTGCGGCCTGGGGACAAGGGTGGCGACCCCACAAACTTGAGGTTAAGCTTCTATTGAACCCCCACACATGTCCCAAAAAGAAAATTGCGTCCTCTAACAAATGCAATATTCGCTCCTTAAATTGTAACATTTCAATGGACTACTTTCATTTGCACTCGTAGAGATTTCTCGATGCCCGCAGCTTCGCCCGCGTAAAATTGGTTTCCTCTCATACCCGCTTCATCTTCTGTGTGTAATTTCAAAATTAATAAGCCTCGGGAAACAGCGTTTGTGAAGATGTTTGAATGTTTGTTTCAACTGAATCAATGATACTCTAACGTTGAACGAATTCGGCTGAATTTGATACAGGGATAGATTATCGTCTGAAATAACATAATTTGGCTTTTTTTAACCGACTTCCAAAAAAGGAGGAGGTTCTCAATTCGTCTGTATTTTTTTATCCCATAGGTAGTGGGAACGGAAACCGAATTCCACGCGAGCGAAGCGGCGACATCATCTAGTACTCTAGTACATGCCTCTATTTCTAGGCAGGCAAAGGTATAATATACCTACGCACACATCCATCCAGGGGGGGCTTGAGGACGATGAGGGGGCTGCTCACCGTCCTTACAGAAGCAGGCCCAAAATGACAGCATGACTAGTTTCACGCATGCCACATAAAAATACGCACACATTTTCACCATTGTGATTACACCACATCATAAGTCTTTCTGAGCCTATTTCCGTGTTGAAAGGCGCAGTTTCAAGCCGCCAATAACACATAACACCTTCAACTTGGCATAACGAGTCTCATGTTACTGACAACCGGGACCAACGGTTTAACATGCCTAACTAAACACGCATTTGCTTGAAATGCCACAAAATGGTCACCCATCTTAGGATTCATAGCGCAGTGACACATTAAAAGCAGTTATCGTTTGCAGAACACTGTGCCAACAGAGCTACGAACGTTTCGCCATTCGCTTCGTTTCGTTTCATATATTTATTTATACTTGCTAAATGTAGACGCGAAATTTTGTAAGTCTGGATTTTTGTTACGCTTTCACGCTCCAAACAGCTGAACAGATCTGGCGGAATTTTGGTACGTGTGGAATACCTACATATACCTACCTAAGCTAATTTTATTCCCGGATTGCTGGTGGTGTAGGGCTCTCCCGAATCACCCCACAGTACACGGTCCTGCGCCTTCCGTATCCAGTCCGACCTTCTTCAGATTGTCAGACGGTCTGGTGGGCTGAAGTCCTACTACAACAAGTCGCGGTTTTCACTCCATCGTTTCAGATGTGGCCAACCCACTGCCACTTCAAAACGCGAACATACTCTGCGAGATATAGATATGTCGAACAGTCCGGTTCTCTGACAGATAACATCGTTTCGGATGTTATCAGAGACACCCTAAAGTTCGTTTCATTGCTCGCGCGGACTAGCCTCAATATAAATATCCACGCCCTGGCACCGTAGGTCATAACGGCTGGGAACGGTTAGATTTTATAATAATAATTATAAAAAAAATCCAGTCACTTACCAACTTTTTAAACAACTAGTTGCACTCCAGCCGGTGTCGTACACAAAAGTGCCACAGATAAGATTACTTATTAAATTATTTTGTCAGCCATCGATAATTATCGCAGAGATTATTGTACGTATCTTATCGACCGGCTTTTATAATTATTGCTTCTAAATAAATGTAGTATTCTGCAGTGCTGGTTATGTTATAATTTCAACATTGAAAGTCGAGGATGTTTCAGGGCGTTATGGACTTAGAAGAGGCCGCGACGACAGCAAAATAAAACATATCCGGCCAAGTGCTCGGTCTCGGGTACCGTAACCAAAAACAGCAAAAAACACCGGCCAAGTGCTAGTCGGACTCGCCCATGAAGGGTTCCGTGGCAGCAAGTAACATAACATAAAAGTTTTTGTAGGTCGTTGTAACTTTCATTGATGTTTTAACACGTTCGCAGTGGTAGTGATTTTTCTAGGCGAAAATCGTGGTTTATGACGTATTAAAATAAAACTACCAACTCGATCTCGTTCAAACTAATTTTCGTTGGTAGATTTTATGGCAATGTACATCATATATTTTTTTTAGATTTATCATTCTCTTAGTTTAGAAGTTAGAGGGGGGGGACACACATTTTTACACTTTGGAAGTGTCTCTTGCGCAAACTATTCACTTTAGAAAAAAAATATGTTAAAAACCTCTATAGTATTTTTGAAGACCTATCTATAGATACCCCCCACACGTATGGGTTTGATGAAAAAAAAAAATTGAGTTTCAGTTCTGAGTATGGGGACCCCCAAAGTTAACTGCTTTTTTTCTAGTTTTATATAAAAATCTTGATGCGGTTAACAGAATACGTCTACTTACCAATTTTCGACAGCATAGGCCTTATAGTTTCGGAGAAAAGTGGCTGTGACACACGGACGGACAGACAGACAGACATGACGAATCTATAAGGGTTCCGTTTTTGCCATTTGGCTCCGGAAGCCTAAAAATCATATACCTATCCCCCCTTTCTTTGGGATTTTATTATAAATACGTCATCTGTGAAAATGTCAACTCTCTAGCTATCACGGTTTCTGAGATAGAGCCTCGTGACAGACAGACAGACAGACGGACGGTGAAGCCATGAATAGGGTCCTGTTTCTACCCTTTGGGTACGGGTCTCTAAAAATGTGTTTTATGCCACAAAACAGGGACAAAGTGCAATGGTCATAACATAATTTGTACAGCTCACGCCGACCCGACTTTGCAGAACATGGCCCCCCTCCGAACCAATGAATTTTGAAGATTATCAATTTCTTCCTTGAAGGGATTTTACAAATTTTCACAGGTCCGATCCGTATTCCTAATAGCGTGTTACAGAATTATTAGCATATGTAAGATTTCGTTGTTTTTGCCTGGTTTCTGCAATGGGAACTGTAAATATGAGCGGGTGGGGAATGTTTATAAAAAGCACCAACGCCATTTTATGGGGCTCAGTCGTAAACTACACGTCGCTAGATAGAAACGTAAAAGTATAATAGGGCAATGATTGAACATTGTTGGCAGTGGAAGGTGAGCGTTTATGCGCATTTGTAAAGGCGACCGCCTCAAACCTGCTTGTATGGGTCGCAAGCCCCAGACACTGTAGCAATGTTCCTCCTTGTGCCACGCGGTATTAGGTTTCCTAGTTTTTAAATTGAGTAATTGGGTGAGCGTGCTGTGTGAGACACGTGCATTATATAGTTGAGAATAAAAGAGTGTGCTGATATCTCTGTGTTTCTTCTGAGGTTTTACAAGCGGCAACAGAAATACATCTGTGAATCTTAGCTCGCCAGCGGTTCCTAAAATACAGCCTCACAGATGGGCAGACAGACGGCCGGCGCAGTCTCATTAATATGTGTCCGTTTTTCTTTTTCCCCGTTGGGGACGGAACCCGAAAAAAGACTTCACGAGTAGGGTAGTTTTCCCCTTTTTCTCTTGGTCCCAAATAGTGGGATGAGATGAGTTGTTTGATAATTTTTTCCAAAAAAAAAAACTTGTCAAAGGCAACCTGACAAGAATGCTCGGATTTGTTCTACACAATTTGAATCCTGTTGTTTTGTTGCCAGTTCTTCTCAAGCGGGCCGCGTTCCGAACTGGTGGTACTAACTTTTTTTCTATTCATGGACGTGTCGCAAGCAAAGACTTCTATATAAACTGAGGTAGACATGCCCTACGCGCCGATTTTTGAAACCTATAAACTGAGCTAATTAGCAGCGTTGCTCGCACTGTTGTGAGTCAAAACTTCGAAAGTAGGTGCTCGACTTGCAATCGGAGACCATACGCCTTCTCTTTTACTCTTTTTCTATTCGTATATTGCTGTTGTGCGTGGTGACAATTACGTAAAAAATATTTATAAGTGAGTGTAGTCTTATTAATGTGTGTATTTGAGGATTGCTTTTGAAATCTCGTTTGTTAGAGTACGGCGCGTCTGCCTCAGTTTATATAGATGTATTTGGTCGCAAGTACCTGTGTATTAGAAATGCAAAATAAATGTTTTTTAAATTTTGAATTTTGAGTTTTTATTTCCCACGTAAAAGGTGGTGAGCCCATTGCCTTGTTGAAATGGACAGGTCACCGCGACCCGCAGTTGAAATTTGTCAAGCCGCCCATTAGGCCTTCAACTTGACTTAAGGATTGTCATTTTACTCACAACCGGGTGAATTATGTGGTTATAAACGTTCAGCCAGACACACCTGGACTACAAAAGTAGCCTATGTCTTAAGGTTAGACCGCACTGGGCGGAACTGCACTGCAGCGCAACTGCGTGACACATCGCGTCATTTTTTGGTATATCGCACTACAACTGCAGCGGAACTACAAAAATGTATTTAGTAGGTGTAACCTCTGAGCAAGATGGATGACGGCCGCAATGAAGTTATGAATAGGGATGCAATATCGTTTATAAAAAATATCGATATTGGAATATCGATATTTTTCAAAATCAAAATATCGATATTGAAAACATCGATGTTTATAAACGACTAGCTGACCCGCGCAACTTCGTTTGCGCCACTTAAGAGAGAGTATTATCTGTTCCCGTCGCATTTACTCCCGTCGCGTTGCGTTTACTCCCGTAGCGTCTCGTCGTTAATATTCAATACTACGTGCGAGAGAGAGAGAGAAAGGTTTCTCGTCGCGTGTATTCCCGTCGCATTATTTTTAAGAACAATTTCGTTTATGAAAGAGGTATCCCGTGGCATTATTGTAGAAAAAAAATGATTGCCATTAAAATGGTTATTGTGCACCAACCAAAAGATAGACATTATGCTATCGCGCAATTTTTTTAGCACTTTTTTAAGAGAAACAATTTTGTAGTACATATTTTTTACATAACTATAACCTCTCAAAAGGAATTACTTTTCCCCCGTTTTCGAAACATTTACTATTACTGCTCCGCTCCTATTCGTTGTAGCGTGATGCTATGTAGCCTATGACACTCCACAATATCGTAGCTTTCTATTGGTGGAAGAATTTTTAAAATCGGTTCAGTAGATCCCGAGATTACCCCTTACAATTTAACAAACACACAAACTTTACCTCTTTATAATATTAGTATAGATGTATTTAGATGATATCTGATAAATCAGAATATACTAACTTTGTGCTAAGTAAATTTTATTTTCAGTTTTTAGTTTTGTTTGATGTCGGTTTCTTTTTTGTTCAATTTTTTTTTTCACTATTTTTAGTGTCGTGTGGACTGAAAATCTATCTATCTAGGTGTAAAGTTCTCGACAGTACAAATTAATGAAATCCAAACACAAAGTAACTGCTGTATATCGTTAGAGAATTCTCTCTACTGTCTTTCGTCTCCATCATCAGATCGACTCCAGAAGTCCAGACCTTCATTAAGTTCTACTACTTTAAAACCCTTAATAAAAAAATTTACGAACGCCCTAGATGCCCCTACAATTTTTAAAAGTTCCTTTCGATTTCTCCAGGATGCCATAATCAGATCCTGGCTTCCTTAAAATGGGACCACCTTGGGAGTATCTATTTTCGAACGAAAAAAAAATTTTCAAATCGGTCTATAAACGACGGAGTTCTGCGCAAAAAACGGTTGAATTGAGTCCTCCTTGTTTGAAGTCGGTTAAATAATATTAGTCACGCAGCACACGCAACGAAGCTCTCAAAAGGAATAACTTTTCCCCCGTTTTTGAAACATTTACTATTACTGCTCCGCTCCTATGCGTTGTAGCGTGATGCTATATAGCCTATGACACTCCGCAATAACGTAGCTGTCTATTGGTGAAAGAATTTTTAAAATCGGTTCAGTAGATCCCGAGATTACCCCTTACAATTTAACAAATATACAAACACACAAACTTTACCTCTTTATAATATTAGTATAGGTAGAATAGGTATATCGATATATCGATTTGTTTGCCGCTCTTCTTGTTTTTTTTTAAGAATTAAAGATCACACGAAAACACAACCATGATTATTCTACTTTTGTTCATAACTCCGCTTTTTTTCAACCGATTGCCATGAAACAAAGCTCAGATTTCAGCTTAACCAGATCTTTCTTATAAAAAAACGCATAAACATCCGTTCAGTAGTATTTGCGTCCACCGCGAACAGGAGAGACAAGACAAGAAAGAATAAAAAAAGTTGTGTGCAGAATCGTTCTAGTAATAGGTATATTGTAATCCAGTATTATAATTTTTTAAATATCTCCGTTGTAATATCTCCGTTGTACAGACATGACATATTATCGCTCATGAATAAATCGTCGTGGGGGTGTTAACAACTCTAAGGGTGCGCGTCCATTGGCCCGCGCCGGACGCACCGCACGCACGGCACGCAACAGATTAAGGGTCGGTTATAGCGCACAAGTAGGCATTTGGCGCTCCCCTCGCCCCGGACGCGAGACACACCGCGTGCCGGCAGCGGCAGTGAACTCTCATGCCACAGTATACAGTAGAGTAGAAAGAAACAGCATGCTAACTTTGTTTGACGTAGTAAATGCATCTAACTTTAATATGTGTAGTGATTTATTAGAGTTTCGTAAATAAATGAGTTAATTATATATATTATACTATTATTTTTAAGCTAAAGAGTTTGTTTGTTTGTTTAGTTGTTTGAACTATAGAGTCTAAGAGACTGCTAGTTGAATTTCAAAAGTTCCTTAACAGAATGTCTATTTTCAAAAATAACAAAATATATAACATCACGCTAAGGCGAATGAGAGCTGAGCAGCAACGAAACATTTTTCGAAAACTAGGATATTTCATTTTTTTTGAGAGTTTCCGTTGCGTACGTTTGCTAGATGGTTACAGTTGCGTAAAAAATGAAAATTACATAATAGCTAGTCATAAAAATTTCTAAAGTTTTCTAAAGTCGGTATGCTAAGTATGAATCACGTGATCATTTTGCAATTCAATATGGGCGCCGCGCCATAATCACAAAATTTCATGATGGGTATCGTTTAAGCTCGGCGCTCGTGGCCCCACGGACTCAGTATTCTGTAAACGATCACTGCAGTAAGCAACTTTCACTATGGCCAGTCCATGGATGGGTGACCATCCATGTGATCACTTCGTGATATTTATTTGAGCGTTTCCGTGCTTCAGAAGGCGCGTTAAGTCGTTGGTCCCGGTTGCCAGTAAAATGGCAGTCGTTAAGCTTAATTAAAGGCTTTATTTCAACAGCAGGCAGTCACAACCTGCGCCTGTCCATTTAAACACGGCAATACGGCTCACCACCTATTACGTGGGACAAATTATACAAAGGTAAAATGGGGGCATATAATATGCCTCTGCCTACCCCTTCGGGGATAAAGGCGTGACCATATGTATCGTTTAAGGGGTTTCTTGGTGTGCTGAGTACAAATCACGTGATAATTTCGCAATCCAAAATGGCCACCGCGGTGTAATCACAAAATTTCATGATGGGTATCGTTTAAAGGGGTTTTTGGTATGCTGAGTACGAATTACGGGATAATTTTGCAATCCAATATGGTCGCCTCGCCGTAATCACAAAATTTTATGATGGGTATCGTTTAAGGGGTGTTTGGTATGCTGAGTACGAATCACGTGATAATTTTACAATTTAATATGGTCGCCGCGCCTAAATCCCAAAATTCCATGATGGGTATCGTTTAAGTGGTTTTTCGGTATGCTGAGTACGAATCACGGGATAATTTTGCAATCCAATATGGCCGCCGCGCCATAATCGCAAAACTCCATGATGGGTATCGTTTAAGTGGTTTTTTGGTATGCTGAGTACGAATCACGGGATAATTTTGCAATCCAAAATGGCCACCGCGCCGTAATCATATAATTTCGTGATGGATATCTTTTAATGGGTTTTTTCGAATGCTGAGTACAAATAACATGATAATTTTGGAATTAAATTTGGCCGCCTAAGCTATTTACAGTAGTAAATTAAAAAGATTTGCTTATTAAGTTTAAGCCTAGCAATGCGAAAATACTATGACAACAGGATTTTTGTAAAATTAAGGCCAATGACATTAAATTGGTACCTAGCATACGAAAGAATCCCTTAATCGGTACCCATCATGAAATTTTGTGATTACGCCGCGGCGGCCATATTGGATTGCAACATTATCACGTGATTCGTACTCAGCATGCCAAAAAACCCCTTAATCAATACCCAACATGATATTTTATGATTATGGCGCAGCAGCCATATTGGATTGCAAAATTATCACGTGATTAGTACTCAGCATAACAAAAAACCTCTTAATCGATACCCAACATGAAATTTTATGATTATGGCGCAGCAGCCATATTGGATTGCAAAATTATCACGTGATTCGTACTCAGCATACCAAAAAACCCCTTAAACGATACCCATCATGAAATTTTGTGATAACGGCGCGGCGGCCATCTTGTATTGCAAAATTAGTACGTGATTCGTACTCAGCATACCAAAAAACCGTTTAAACGATACCCATCCTGATTTTTTGAGATTACGGTGCGGCGGTCATATTGGATTGCAAAATTAACACGTAATTCGTACTCAGCATACCAAAAAACCCCTTAAACGATACCCATCATGAAATTTTGTGATTACGGCGCGGCGGCCATATTGGATTGCAAAATTATCACGTGATTCGTACTCAGCATACCAAAAAACCGCTTAAACGATACCCATCATGATTTTTTGAGATTACGGCGCGGCGGTCATATTGGATTGCAAAATTAACACGTAATTCGTACTCAGCATACCAAAAAACCCCTTAAACGATACCCATCATGAAATTTTGTGATTACGGCGCGGTGGCCATATTGGATTGCAAAATTATCGCGTGATTCGTACTCAGCATACCAAAAAACCGCTTAAACGATACCCATCATGATTTTTTGAGATTACGGCGCGGCGGTCATATTGGATTGCAAAATTAACACGTAATTCGTACTCAGCATACCAAAAAAACCCTTAAACGATACCTATCATGAAATTTTGTGTTAACGACGCGGCGGCCATCTTGTATTGCAAAATTAGTACGTGATTCGAACTCGGCATACCAAAAAACCGCTTAAACGATACCCATCATGATTTTTGAGATTACGGCGCGGCGGTCATATTGGATTGCAAAATTAACACGTAATTCGTACTCAGCATACCAAAAAACCCCTTAAACGATACCCATCATGAAATTTTGTGATTACGGCGTGGCCGCCATGTTGGATTGCGAAATTATCATGTAATTCGTAGACATTTTAATGCATTAGGTAGCTGGTTACCATGTCGTGAAAACACTTAAAAAGTAAAAGATCACCACATTTTTACCATGAGTCGCGTATGTATTTGTAACGGTTAATCTAATTACATTTTGCCCACTACTGATATTTTTATACTGTGGCGCGATTTCAACGTAATTTGGCATAATAATTACGAAATAGTTGCGAAAAAAACTGACACAGGTCCTGCCTCCACAAGCGCCAGGGCGAGACTGATCGGCCGTCAGCGGCGCAATTCTATTGCGTTTGGTAGATATTCGTACATGATAACTATGTAAATAGTTGTTTATAGAAAAACGCTCGGAAAATGTGTATAAAAACTTAATACCTTTAATTGAGTGCAAAAAAAATATATAAAATGTTAATAGTTTAGCCACAGTTTTGAAAAAACTTTTCTGAGAGAGTCAACTTTGGGATTTTTTTCTATCTAGTGAAATTTATTGGATCGTGTAACGGGCTCGGAATATGTTTAGCTTATATCCTTAACTATTATATATATATTTTTCAGATTTAAAAACCCTTTACTTTTTAACTAGGATTGTTTCAAAAAACTCAAAATCTGACCCACGCGGCCTTAAACGGATTTGCCGGTGGCATGCGTCCAATGTATCCGGATTTTTTGTTTAGTTTTGGGTGTTTTCTTGTCGTGAGTGGACGTATTTTGCCATGGAGATTGGCGAAGATATTATTATTATTAGTTGCTTGTTGGAAGATGAAGAAAAATATTCAACTAATTCAAAGGGGGAATGCTGCTAGTCTTTTGGGCACAATGCCACGGGGGCCTTATTTAGGTTTAATTTAGATAGTAATAATGTAAATATAGATATGTAATAATTATGTTTCTCTGTAATTTATAACAATAAATATCGTAGAATGAGGATTCATAATATGAATTTGAAGCGACCAATATTTGGAGAGTATCGTTCATTATTTGTTCCCGATTTACTTCATGATGAATTAGTCTCCGGTGGGAATCGAACCCACGACTTCTGACTGCAACCACAGTCGTGGAGCCACACTGCCTCTGTGGCTCCACGACTGCGCCACAGAGGCAGTCAAAGCAGAGTTAGAGCTGGTAGACGGTTACAATAAAACAAAATTTTAAAATAAAGCATATACTAATTAAATAAAACGAACAGTTGTGTGCACTTATACGAAAACATGACTGATGAAAAATAAATAAATTTCTTCATCGGAGCTATCTAAAACCATGTTCCGAAAAGCACCCGTTAACACCGAAAACAAAACTTGGAATACTGGTACTGCTTTTGTAGTGAATCGATGCACTCGATGCATCCGATCGGCTGCGAACGCATCCGCTTTTAGCCGGTCTGTGTGAAATAGTTGGCGGCTCCTCTCCGACCAACTCTGAGCGTATCCGATCCGGTCTGTGTGAAAAGAAAAGTGCGCGCCGATGCTCTCCGAGCCGGTCTGTGTTAACGGACCCTAATACCTTACCCTTCGGCCACATTCGAAACCAAGTTTTGAAATGTTTCTAACCATATAAGTATTTAGGAATGTATCTATATCTAATACTAAGTACCTCACTGCTGTGTCTTATACTACAACATTACGTTTTATTAAGTTTTCCTAATTTTATTTGTGTATCAATTCATTCAGCCTGCTATTCAAACCCGCCGACACAATAACCCTTCTTTTGTGTCGCGCAGTAGGGTAAAATTAAATGTAAAATGTTTAGAACACCTGAGGTCATAATTGTGCCGGTCTAACCTCTCAAGACATTTGAATGGCCATAAAATTAAATCTATACCTTACATATATTCAATCCACAAAGTATTAATCAGATTGTCATTGATTCACATGATCATGATCACCAATCAGATAATAAGGACCCCAGACGGACTTGCCTCGCATCGTCAGGGAAGTCAGTCTAAGCGACCAGTTTGACAGAAACCTGTTTATTTCGTTGCCGGGTAGCCGGTGCCGGGTAATCGACGGCGAATGCAAGCGGTTGCCGGGCAAATCACGCCGGTACGTGTGAAAGCTATAGTACACGGCCATACACCCACCCTACACGGCACCCGGCAACCGGTACGTGTGAAACGGGCCAAAGACTCGTACTCTTAGCTCTCTGGGTCAATAAATTATATTATTAAAGTAAGTACATTTTTTCGAACTGACAGATTGATAAAACAATGACCTCCTTTTAAAATCAATTGGCCAGTACAACAGTTTTACAACACTATGGCAAAGACAAACAAGTCTGAGAAAAAATAATGTAATGACAAGCAAAAATGACAGTCTTAAATTTTTACCATCCGAGTATTTTTCATGAAATTATTCTATGATCTAAAGGTTTATTAGTGTCGAAATGTCCGCATAAATCTAACTAGAGTTCCTTGAAAGGACTATGATCAGGATTGATTATTAAATGTAAGTAATTATGGAGCAGTCAAGATCCAATTTCTTTGTTTACTATATTATTTAGGTCTGTTGAATTCCACTATAGTGTCATAGTGTGCGACAGACGTAGAGTCCGTTCAGAGATATATTACCTCTAGCACTTAGGTTGCCTATCTTGATTACTGTGTTACTCCAATAAGTGTTTGTTTCTCCCATCTAACTTTTAGTCGAAACTTACTTTCTTCTTTTGCTATCGTTTTTTTTCGGGAGTAACCATTAATTGAGATTTGGAACGTTGTAGAAGCAGCACCTTCACACCTCCGTTGGTGATGGTAGTGAATGTTTCGTTTCATATACCTATGTATTCATAAAAAAAAAAAAAAATCTCAAATCCAATCGTATAGTTATAAGAGCACTGTTTAGTATAGTTAAGTATATTATGACATGAAAAACAAAACTCTTCGTGCTAATGGTTGGATGTTATAATTTCCACTATAATTGGTAAAATGTCGTAGGCTGGCACTCATAGGGGGACTTCACTGCTATGCCAACACACAGGAAATGATCGACGAGCTGTCAGTCAGAGGTGTAGTAATTATACCGGGCTCCCGACACGGGTATTAAGTCAAGTCTGATATTTATGAATGGAAGTTGTTTCTTTGTGAGCGATTTCTTTGCATGTGTGTGTGCATCGACGTATATGTACACATGATATTGACGAGGCTTGACAATTGCCAATTGATCGTGTCGGTACCCCATAACTGTGAACGGACTATAGTGCTCTACGAAGCCGAAATTAGCCGATTGTCTCTTTCCAAAGGTCGATGTGCAATATTTATCGACGGGTAAGTAGGTACATAAAAATTTTAACAATAACATAAAGGAAAAAGAAATATTTGAATAAAGTAGGTACATGATTTTTATTACCAAGTAATTACGAAAAATATAATAAATAAACGAAACAAAACAATATAAATATACTAACACAAAAATAAAATTCAATAAAAACGAACAAGGGCAAAAATTAACTCCTATAAATAACTATAAGTACCTATAGGTATTACATTATTCTGTGTAAGTATACAATATTAAATTCTAATGTCTAATCTTTGATCAAATAAAGTTGATCGAAGGGTCTAATGATCAAATTATTAGATACATTTAAACATGAGTAAGATAGAGGCGAAAGGTTAAGAAATACGAAATCACATTTCATGGCATGTAATTATTATTATTATTAAATACCTAGGTATATAGCTTATACCCTGCGGTTTCATGTAAAAGGTTAACTTTGTGATTAAGTTAGATCATCTACAAATTGCATGTGAACTGTTTTTGATTTATGACTATCTGAGGGCATGGCAGTGCCCCTGCCAATTCTAGCAACAGCGCGGCGACGACGGGCGGCACGGCCCAAATCACAAAAACAAAATAATTTCAAGAATATATCTAACATTAAATAACATTACCTGAATGTTATTTTATGTACCTACTTACATGCAAAAACAAACAAAAACAATAATTTCAAGTTATATATACATCCATTATTATTATTAAACGCAAAAACAAATGAAGGTCAGTAAAAACAAATGAACTTCGCAAAAAATTAACATAGGCAGGCGCTCTGAAAATACGAGTCAGTTTCAACTTTAATAATATTATGCTTACAACGTATTACCGTTTACTATTTAAAAATTAAAGTCGAATAAGATGCCATTTTTCAATCGCCGTTCATAGATTTGATTTTTTTTCAAAGTTCTATTTATTTTTACAGTTCATATATTGTAATTTAAGTGAGAGTAAGTAGGTATATACATTTTTAAATGGTTGAGTATTATTATAATTTGGGTAATTCAGAAACTTTTTACACTGAAAGCACGATCATTCTGCAAGTATATGGACATTTTTTCACTAATTTTGTGAACATGTTCACTAATGTTAGTTAACATTTTTAAATGTTTTAAAATGTTCTAAAATATTAACCTTCTTATAAGATAAGTAGATAATTAGAATTTAACATTTTCTAACAAAATGTAAGTAACAACTCCTAACATTTGATAATAAATGTTAATTGCTACTAAAGGTTGGTTAATCAACCACTAATGCAGCATCATTATTGCCTTCATTTTTTACAACGTATTACTTAAACTCAAAAATACAAACACGTCACTTCTATAATTTACACTTTACAGTGACAAGTGACAATACACATGCTTTTCTACCAAGTAATCAGGACCATACAAATTTGTGCTCGCTGGCTGGGTTGGCCATAGCATGATCCAGCATTCCATTCCTCCACTTATATTCTAGCTGCTATCAATATTCTGCTGCTTCTAGAAGATAAGACAGAAGGTTAAAATCCTTATACGTAAGTAAATAAATATAGTTATATTGAATAGGTATCCACTGCTGGACGTACCTACAACTTCAAAAAAAAGTAGGAGGTTCTCAATTAGACTGTTTTTATTTTCTTAGTGAGTAATTAGCTTTTCAATAAAAACATATTTTTTGATGTTCCTTTAATTTAAGACACTATGTTGTTTAAAAGAAATTGATCCTTATTAAAAACTGTTTCGTTTGGTATCATAAAAAATCCTTATTTTTATTTTCAATCTCCCAGGTTCGATTCCCGGCTCAAAAAGGTGATTTTTAATAAAATCTTTAAATGCAGTTTTACTTACTTTTGAAAATAAATGAATGTTTACTTTCAGCAAAACTTGCCATCATCAATATTAAGGGTACTTTCCCTCCAACTACCGTCTTTAAATTCCATCCTGTATATTATATTAACAGGGACTGAAGGGCACTTCCAGGGACCTGACGGAGGAAGTGGAATCAGGGAGCGAGTTAGTGATGGGATGTCTCTTCACATCGCCAACGCCCAACACCTTTTTTTTGTAAATATATTCACGGACATTTCACACAACGCTATCTGGTCCCAAAGTAAGCTAGAAATAACCTGCTTGTGTTATGGGTATCAGACCACGGATATTAATACTTAAATACTTTTTTAAATACATACATATTATTATACATAGAAACACCCAGACTCTTGAAACAAACATTTATGGGTCACACAAATATTTGTCTCCGGTGGGAATCGAACCCACGACCTCCAGCGCCGCAGGCGGTATCACTACCGACTGCGCCACACCTTGCGCTGAAACTGCTAAATGGAGGCAGTCATTTATCATGGAGTGTCTCCCTACCTCCATCGGATTGTCGGAGCTTATTATATGTTCGAGAGAGTCATAACTTACCCGAGCTGGTTAGGGCCGGGTCGGCGAGAGGTATCGGGCGGTGTTACACAGGGTTCGATACTGTGACCGCTCCTGTGGTGGAAGGTCGGCTGCGATTGGTTGCTCTGTGGTCCTCTTTGGTCACAAAACCCTAAAATCGACAAAATATCACCTTCAAATTCAAATTTATAAAAATTGGGACGTCACGCTATATAGGTACCTGTCTACCATTAACTTACATGTGACCAATCACCAAACTGAGTTGTTTCGTGAACAACGGGTAAAAACGGGACCCCATTTACTCAGACTCCGCTGTCTGTAGGTCTGTTTGTCACCGGGGCAGGTCCCCAAGTGATACGCGAGTACGTCCCCGTCGTCTGCCCTGGACCCCAACTTGACCACCGTAACGAAGTGGCAAGTTGGGTGACCGAAGATCGCTATCTATACTTGTGGACGAACCAGCACTGTGTTCCCAGTGATCTCTGATTTCTTGAGTTCTCGCTGTCTCTAAGCGATCTCTCCATCCCACTTGGTGCGCGGTAACGCAGTGGCCAGTGGGTGGCGATATATTCTGAAACCATCTTAAGGTACTGATTCGATTACTTCTTTCGATTCTTATACTGACCCGGCTTTTCTTTGGACTTTTGATTCCTTTAGTTTTGTTTTTGTTTTCTATTTTATATAGAAATGGAGTTAGTGGATGTTACCAGCTCAGAAGAAGTAGAGGAAAGGTCCCCGCGAGTAGCCGCCGCTTCCAGCAGGAAGAGACGTGAGCGCAGTTGGCGCTACATTGAATCTGGCCTTTCGTCTGGGAGCGACGACGAGCCGGTGAAGAAGGAGCGCGCTGTGACTCCGTCCATGGTCCTGCGATCCGGTAAGGGTAAGGGGGCATATCTGCACAGTGTGGGGCTGGCAAAAGCCCGTAAGGAGTTGAAGGGGTTTGAGTCGGCTTCTGAGGACGCATCCGACGCAACGGTCCGGAATCGCAGCCGTTCCCCAACCTCAGGGAAGAAGTCCCCAAATTCGTCGTCGGTGGAGGAGCTGATGCAGCGGGCAGAGAAAGAAGCGGGTCTGCTGCAACAGCTGGCCTCCAAATCAAGAAAGGGCGCCTTCGTAAAGGAGGTCAGGGAGCACTCTGCATCGCTGCTCAAAATTGCTAAAGTTCTCGCGACCCGCAGCGACAACAGTGAACTCAAAAGGCTCCAAGCCGACAACAAGCGCCTGCGTGGGCAGTTGTCGGCGGTGCAGACTGAAGTGGCAGCTCTAAGAAGAGAGTTTGCGGAGCCCTGTCCAAGGAGAGAGACCAGAAGAGGTGAATCCCACCGCTGAGGAGTCACTAACTAGGGGGGATCTAACCCTCCTTCTTAGCAACCTCCAAAAGGAGCTCATGAACCAGCTAGGGGGCGTACTTAACGCGCGTTTTGAAAGCCTGGAGGTAGATGGCCGCCTCCTTCCCTCCCAGCCGCAACTCCACCGGCCACCGCTGGCGGCAGAGAGTAGAAATAACAGCTCGAAGAAGACGGCCCCAGCGGCACCAACCACGTTGACTCCCCCAGTGAATATGCCTCCGAAAGCCAGGCCGACGAAGACAGTGGCCCGGGCGGCCGAACAGGTGGCGGGCCCCTCGCATGTCGAGCAGCCCGTGCTTGAGGATGCCTGGACCACTGTCGTCAAAAAACGACAGCGAAAGGCGAAAGCTGCAGCGCCTCTGGCTAGTAAGCCAAAGCCGAAGCCTAAGATGCCTAAGGCGCCTAAAAACATGGCCGTAGTTGTCACTCTGAAGCCTGAGGCTGTGGCGGATGGCGTCACCTATAGGGACGCCATCGCCAAAGCAAAGGCGTCAGTAAGTTTGGGCGCCATAGGCATAGGTCCGGTGAAATTCCGTGCTGGGGTAACGGGAGCTCGGATCATCGAGCTTCCCAAGGAAACCACGGTGTCACAGGCTGACAACCTGGCGGCCAGAATTGGTGAGGCGCTGGGCAATGAGGCCAAGGTGACCAGGCCTACCAAAATGGCCCAGGTACGGGTATCAGGTCTGGACGATGCTACATCGGCGGAAGACATAGTGTCGGCACTGTCGGATAAGACAGGATGTCCTCCCAACCAACTTAAGGTTGGAGTCATTTCGCCTGGCTTTACAGGTATTGGCTCAGTCATAGTATCTTGCCCCATTGGTATAGTCGCCGAGTTGGCGTCGGTCAAGGGCCTAGCGATTGGATGGACCAGTGCCACCATCACAGTGATGGAGCAACGCCCAATGCGGTGCCATCGCTGTATCGGCACTGGCCATCCAAAGACGTTCTGCCCCTCTAAAAAGGATCGCAGCGGACTGTGCTACCGCTGCGGTCAGGAGGGGCACACACTGTCTTCCTGTACGGCCCCACCGCGTTGCAGTGTTTGTGCTGACCGAGGGCTACCCTCTGGGCACCGTATGGCCGGGATGAGATGCAACCCTCCCCCGGTCAAGGGTCGCCGTGCTCCCTTGATAGATTCCTCCCTTCGTACTACGGCCGCGTCGGCCGAGCCTGCAGTCACGCCTATGGACACTAACAATGCCAGTTAGACCCATAGGACGTGTACTGCAGGCCAATGTCAACCACTCGCCCCCCGCCCAGAACCTCCTGTTCCAGGCGGCGGCAGAGGGTGACATCGATTTATTAGTAATTTCCGAGCCCCACAAAGCCTCCTTGCCTGCTCGGTGTGCCGTGTCATCGGATGGCCTTGCGGCGATCATGGTGGCCGGCATGGCGCCCTCCCCTCTTGTCATTGCAGAACGAGGAGTAGGATACGTTGCTGCAAGATGGGGGGGCGTCATGGTGGTATCCATGTACTTCTCCCCCAAAAGTACGCTACAGCAATATGAGCGCTACCTTACTACGGTGGAAGCCGTGGTAAGGCGGGCAGCTCCCGGTCCGGTACTGTTGGCGGGCGACGTAAACGCTAAATCGTCGGCGTGGGGGTCTCGGATCACGGACACGAGGGGTGTTGAACTGGAATCCTTGGTTCATTCCCTGGGGCTCCAGATCCTAAACCTCGGCAATAATCCAACGTGCGTACGGTGGCAGGGCACGTCTGTGATAGACGTGACCTTTGCCACTCCACAATTGGCTGCCAGTATTAGGGATTGGAGGGTAGTCGTAGACCCTGAGAACCTGTCGGACCACAATTACATCCGTTATGATGTCTCCACAGGAAATCTCCCTCTTCGGCTGCCCTCGATGGGGGGCACGTCTCCATTCCCTAAATGGGCGATCGCCCAACTACGGGGTGACGTTGCGGAGGAGGCGGCGCTGGTGCGGGCGTGGGCCGACGTGCCTGACACAATTAAAGACGATCCCGACGGCATGGCGGAGCTGTTCGCCGACGACCTGCGGGCGGTGTGTGACTCCGCCATGCCGAAGCAACGTGTTGGCCCTCGTAGGCGTGGGCAGATGTACTGGTGGACGCCGGAACTTTCCGACCTGCGGGCCACCAGTACAAGAGCCAGACGCGCCTACCAGCGATGCCGTAGACGAGCCCGCCAATTGCCTGGTGAAGAGGAAGCTCTCCACCAGACATATAAAGTGGCTCGGAGTGCCCTCAGAGAGGCGATTTTTAGGGCCAAATCTGATTCGTGGGCACGATTTGTAGAATATCTTGACGCCGATCCGTGGGGAAGGCCATACAGGACGATAAGGCGGAAGTTCTCAGAGAGAGCCCCGCCTACGTCTTGTATGGAGCCCGCACTTCTGCAAAGGGTTCTGCAGAAGCTCTTCCCCAACAAGGGATCCTTCGCATCACCACGCATGCTGCCACCTATTGCCGCCTCGGAAGGAATGAGTGTAGGGCCACCGGTTTCTGACATCGAGTTTGGTGTCGCACGGGAACGGCTCCGACGGAATAATAAAGCTCCCGGCCCAGATGGGGTCCCAGCCAGGGCGATGGTCATCGCTTTGGGCCCTCTGGAGGACCGTTTCCGTGCGGTATTGGATTTATGCCTGGAAAAGGCTCGCTTCCCCGCTAGATGGAAGGTAGGGCGGCTCTGTTTGCTCCGCAAGGAAAACCGTCCAGCGGATTCACCGGATGGGTATCGGCCGATAGTCCTGCTCGATGAGGCGGCGAAGGCCTTTGAGAAGATCCTTGCCTCCCGCATCATCGAGCATCTCGAGAGAGTGGGACCAGATTTGGCCGACTGCCAGTACGGTTTCCGGACTGGACGGTCGACCATGGACGCAGTTAGTCGCCTTAAATCCTGGACCAAGAGGGCAAATTCGCGTGGGGAGATGGTGGTGGCAGTGTCGTTGGATATTGCCAACGCGTTCAACACCATCCCCCACGAATGTATAATGGAGGCACTACGCTTTCACGGAGTACCCTCCTACCTCTGTGTCATTATAAATGACTACCTGGGGGATCGAAGCGTAGTTTACGAGGACGAGAACGGCTTCATCCAATCTTGGAGAGTAGCAGCAGGTGTGCCCCAAGGTTCCGTGCTGGGCCCGTTGCTCTGGAACTTGGGGTACAACTGGGTTCTGCGCGGCGTGCTGCTGCCAAGGATGGACATCATGTGCTTTGCGGATAACACCTTGGTAGCAGCAGCCGCAAAGGAGTGGGAGGATGCAGTTCGTCTGGCATCGGTTGGCACGTCTCTGGTTGTTCAGCGCATTGGTCTTCTGGGTCTGGAGGTAGCCCTCACGAAAACGAGGGCTACGACATTCCATGCTCAAGGTCGTAGAGCCCCACCTGGTCTCTTTGTCCGGATCGAAGGTGTCAGCGTACCGGTCGAGGTGCACATGAAGTACCTCGGCCTTACGTTGGACCCTCGATGGACTTTCGAGGAGCACCTAAAGCTTCTCGCTCCCAGGCTGCGTAAAGCAGCAGCCTCGCTCGGACGCCTACTCCCCAACATAGGGGGTCCCGGTGCGCCCTGCCGTCGGCTGTACCACGGAGTGATACGGTCGATGGCCCTGTATGGGGCTCCAGTGTGGGCGGAGTGTCTCGCCCGACGGACGCAGGCTCTCTTGCGTCAACCGCAGAGGATGATGGCGACCCGGGCCGTGCGTGCTTATCGCACGGTCAGCCACGGAGCTGCCTGTGTTTTAGCCGGCACACTACCGTGTGATGTCGATGCACTTGTGCTTGCTCAGGTGTTTCGGCATCGGGTCGACACCAGAACTCGGGGTGAGCGGCCTGATCTAGATGATATCGAAGAGGTTCGCTCACAGGCGCAGAGGGAAGCCTTGCGTCGGTGGAGTGAGACACTCTCTCACCCGGTTGCCGGTCATAGCACAATCGAGGCAATCCGCCCAGTGTTAGAGGAGTGGGTGAACCGAAAGTGGGGTAGCCTCACATACCACCTGGTGCAGGTACTGACCGGACACGGTAGTTTCGGTCACTACCTGTACCGGGTCGCCCGACGGGAGGAGACGCCAATGTGTCACCACTGCGGCGCTCCCGACGACACGACCGAGCACACAGTGGCTGTGTGCCCGGCCTGGAGTAGCGAGCGCAGCGAGCTCAGCGCTGCGCTCGCCGGGCGGGGCCTCGCGTTGCCGGACATAGTATCTGCTATGGTCGGGAGCGCGGACGCCTGGGAGGCGGTTGTCAACTTCACCGACACGGTCATGTCGGCGAAGGAGGCTGCGGAGAGGGTGCGGGAAGAGGATGCTCTTGCCGCTCCCATCCGGCGTAGGCGGAGGGGTAGGAGAAGGCAAGCGGCTTTGGCCGCGAACCGTCTCTAACCCCGGGGTTGGCCTGCACACGTCGAGTGGCACTCACGTGTGCATTGCACAGGTCACCACGTCTGAGGATTACTTGGCACCTACCGGGGTAATCCTCCATCGGCGCAGTAGCTCAGCTACCCTGAGCCGCCCGGCGGTGTTCTGGTGAATTAGGCAGATCCCAGAACACTCCCACAGGGGCGGATCGGTGTCAAGGAGTTTTAGTGAGTATTCCCAGTGCTATCGTGATCAGGTGCTGGGCGACCCTCACGCGAGCCCATGCCTCGCCAGCATGGGTAGTCCGTAAGCGGAGCTCTCCTTGTAAAAAAAAAAAAAAAAAAAGTCTGTTTGTCACCAGACTGTATCTAATGAACCGTGATAGCTAGACTAGAACAAATACTATAAACCTGCCAAGTGTGAGTAGGACTCGCACACAGAGGGTTCCGTACCAAATACCCCCATTATATTGTATTATCTCATTCTCATACTCCCCATTTATAGCTGTATTATCTATATATTGATATAACTTTTTTATTTATGAACCGATTGAGATAAAACAAACACTAAATGTTAAGTGGAGCAAACCGCAACGCAATAAAGAAAACCGCATTGCAATCAGTTAAGTGGTTGCTGAGATTAGCGTGCACAAACGTACAGACAAACAGACAAAAATTCTTAAAACCATTGTTTTGGGTTCTATTGCTAATTGCAGACGCAATAGAACCCAAAACAATGGTTTTAAGAATTTTTGTCTGTTTGCGTTGCGGTTTGCTCCACTTAACATTTAGTGTTTGTTTTATCTCAATCGGTTCATAAATAAAAAAGCACCCCTATAAACTTTTTTCTTATATATCTTCAATGTACAGACAGCGGACCTGTTACGATTTTATTATATGTACTAGCTGACCCTCGCAACTTCGTTTACGTCACATAAGGTGTACGAATGGAGGGGTACTTCTTAATGAGACTCATCAAGCAGCGTGTGAAACGGCCCTGTTTGCTTAATCATAAAAGAGCTTAAAGATTAAGTCGATTCTAAAACAATTCAGTCCACGCCTTCGGCGCGGACTGAATTATTTTACAATAGCCTTAATCATTAAGCTCTTTTATGATTAAGCCAACACGCCCGTTTAGACTCACTTTCAAAAGAAACGTTGAATTCTAGATTTACCGAAAGTTGAGATGCCCCTAATTTCTCAACTATATAACCCTCAATATTGAAAATTGTATGGAATAATGCTTAAAGTACTCCCTTTCAGACACCAAACAAATATTTGAAATCGAACCATGCAGTGAGAAATTATAGCTAAAAACCTATTTTGCCTTTCATCCCCTCTCCTGAAGGAACCGCGCAAAATATCGGGATCAAAAGTATCCTAAGAACCTTCCTCGGACTATAAGCTTACATCGTACAAAGTATCATTCAAATCGGTTCAGTAGTTTCGGCGTGATACTTAGTCGGGATACAGACAGACAGACAGACAGACAGACAGACATGAAAATTTTAAATTACATTTTCGGCTTCAGTATCGATTAGAGAACGCCCTACACTTAAAATATTCAAAATATCTTCCATGCACAGACTCCCGACCCTCTACAGTTTTATTATAAGTATAGATAGCCTTAATCATTAAGCTCTTTTATGATTAAGCCAACACGCCCGTTTAGACTCACTTTCAAAAGAAACGTTGAATTCTAGATTTACCGAAAGTTGAGATGCCCCTAATTTCTCAACTATATAACCCTCAATATTGAAAATTGTATGGAATAATGCTTAAAGTACTCCCTTTCAGACACCAAACAAATATTTGAAATCGAACCATGCAGTGAGAAATTATAGGTAAAAACCTATTTTGCCTTTCATCCCCTCTCCTGAAGGAACCGCGCAAAATATCGGGATCAAAAGTATCTGAGAACCTTCCTCGGACTATAAGCTTACATCGTACAAAGTATCATTCAAATCGGTTCAGTAGTTTCGGCGTGATACTTAGTCGGGATACAGACAGACAGACAGACAGACATGAAAATTTTAAATTACATTTTCGGCTTCAGTATCGATTAGAGAACGCCCTACACTTAAAATTTTCAAAATATCTTCCATGTACAGACTCCCGACCCTCTACAGTTTTATTATAAGTATAGATAGCCTTAATCATTAAGCTCTTTTATGATTAAGCCAACACGCCCGTTTAGACTCACTTTCAAAAGAAACGTTGAATTCTAGATTTACCGAAAGTTGAGATGCCCCTAATTTCTCAACTATATAACCCTCAATATTGAAAATTGTATGGAATAATGCTTAAAGTACTCCCTTTCAGACACCAAACAAATATTTGAAATCGAACCATGCAGTGAGAAATTATAGCTAAAAACCTATTTTGCCTTTCATCCCCTCTCCTGAAGGAACCGCGCAAAATATCGGGATCAAAAGTATCTGAGAACCTTCCTCGGACTATAAGCTTACATCGTACAAAGTATCATTCAAATCGGTTCAGTAGTTTCGGCGTGATACTTAGTCGGGATACAGACAGACAGACAGACAGACAGACAGACATGAAAATTTTAAATTACATTTTCGGCTTCAGTATCGATTAGAGAACGCCCTACACTTAAAATATTCAAAATATCTTCCATGCACAGACTCCCGACCCTCTACAGTTTTATTATAAGTATAGATAGCCTTAATCATTAAGCTCTTTTATGATTAAGCCAACACGCCCGTTTAGACTCACTTTCAAAAGAAACGTTGAATTCTAGATTTACCGAAAGTTGAGATGCCCCTAATTTCTCAACTATATAACCCTCAATATTGAAAATTGTATGGAATAATGCTTAAAGTACTCCCTTTCAGACACCAAACAAATATTTGAAATCGAACCATGCAGTGAGAAATTATAGCTAAAAACCTATTTTGCCTTTCATCCCCTCTCCTGAAGGAACCGCGCAAAATATCGGGATCAAAAGTATCTGAGAACCTTCCTCGGACTATAAGCTTACATCGTACAAAGTATCATTCAAATCGGTTCAGTAGTTTCGGCGTGATACTTAGTCGGGATACAGACAGACAGACAGACAGACATGAAAATTTTAAATTACATTTTCGGCTTCAGTATCGATTAGAGAACGCCCTACACTTAAAATTTTCAAAATATCTTCCATGTACAGACTCCCGACCCTCTACAGTTTTATTATAAGTATAGATAGCCTTAATCATTAAGCTCTTTTATGATTAAGCCAACACGCCCGTTTAGACTCACTTTCAAAAGAAACGTTGAATTCTAGATTTACCGAAAGTTGAGATGCCCCTAATTTCTCAACTATATAACCCTCAATATTGAAAATTGTATGGAATAATGCTTAAAGTACTCCCTTTCAGACACCAAACAAATATTTGAAATCGAACCATGCAGTGAGAAATTATAGCTAAAAACCTATTTTGCCTTTCATCCCCTCTCCTGAAGGAACCGCGCAAAATATCGGGATCAAAAGTATCTAAGAACCTTCCTCGGACTAAAAGCTTACATCGTACAAAGTATCATTCAAATCGGTTCAGTAGTTTCGGCGTGATACTTAGTCGGGATACAGACAGACAGACAGACAGACAGACAGACAGACAGACATGAAAATTTTAAATTACATTTTCGGCTTCAGTATCGATTAGAGAACGCCCTACACTTAAAATTTTCAAAATATCTTCCATGTACAGACTCCCGACCCTCTACAGTTTTATTATAAGTATAGATTGATGATTACTGATTTTAGTATCGGCAACCGACAGGTACATCATCTGAGAAAATTTCAGCTATAGCTATCAAGGTTCTTGAGATACCGACTAGTGGCGGACAGACAGACAGACTGACGGCGAATTCTCATCAATAGGGTCTCGCTTTTACTGTTTCACCCTTTGGGTACGAAATCTTAAAAACGCAAAAAATGCAGTCTCCCATACGTTTTTGCTGACATTTTTTGGTACGGGACCTTGGTTTGCGGGTCCGACTCGCACTTGGCCGTTTGCAAAGGTTTGAATCCTTCGACACGTTGAAAAATAGTTTTTCAGGTGTAGGTATTCCATATTTATAAAATCTTTAAAACATGAATTAGACGCAACTTAATTTGTTTCAAAGTTACTAAAATCAAACTAAACCCTGCGCATCTAACGCGGTTAAATGCGGGCTTGCGGCACTATGACGTCACACATATGCGTATATTGACTTTCAGCGATAGAAACGGTCTGAATTATGTTAATGGATTTGCTTTAGCTGATCTTGCAGCGAGGGTATGTAGTTATTGTACTTACTTTGAAATTATCCAGAACAAAAATTTTTGTAAGGATGTGGTTTTATCTTTTATGGATGCGATGCAGATTGATCTGATATGTACTGTTTATTCTTCATCCTCGTCCCCCCTCAATCTGTAACTATTTGCTATTAGCGAAAAGTAGATGTAGAACGGACATTCAAACAGGAAGCACATAACTAAAACAGGAACAGGATGTTTAACTTCTTCTATAGGAGCTATCGTTACATTCATGAACAATATTACAAGATTTCCTACGCAATGAATCATTAAACCAGTCATGTAAACGATTGGACCATTCTCTTGTTCTTGACTGAGGCTGACCAAATAAAATATGGAACAGCCAATTATAATGATTATTAAAGCATAGGCCAATCCCTTGCTTGCACGCACTGTAGATGTTTCCTCAAACTCATAGGCAAACAGGGAAGCCGCCACAAAGGGAAAACTTCCCCATATTGATAAAAATCCGATTATGTAACAGCCAATTTTTAGTTTAATGCAATAACAACATTTTTTTACAACGCATTTATCCAAACAACCCATTATGAATGAACTTGAAAAGCAGACGTCGATTAAATAGGTTTATAAAATAAATTCAAACAAATATAAAAACGCGTCGTTTGACGTCCAAGATATGTATTTTTATTTATTTTTAATTAATATTGGCAACGAGGTCATCGGCCTATGAGAGAATCATGGAGGATAGAGTTCTAGTATTCATGTTCGAGTAACTCATAGAGCAACGCGACCAGTGGATTAGGTGTAGCGTTGCTCCGACATTACAATTTTTAAAGTATTTTTTACTCAAAATAATTGTCATAGAATGACATCGCTGTATCGTCTCTATCTTTTGCCATGGACTTAACTCGCTTTGATTTGATAAGACCCAATTCCAATGTATCCCTGGAAAAACGGCAGGTGCCTTATTTGGGAGGCATATCCTTTTTAGAATGGTCTAGATCAGGGCTTCCTAAACTTTTAAGGTTACGGAACACCAAACAAATATGGTTTATTTGTTCGGTGTTCCCATAAAAGGTTATAGCAAACTAGCTAGACAATGCCCGCGGTTCCGCCTGAGTGAAATCCTGTTACCGTTCCCGCTTCCCATAGGAACGTTTTCGCAGGATTAAAAAGCTTTTTTATTAAGCTCGCCAAATTGACGTCTCTCGCCTGATGGAAAGCCATAGCGGCATTTAGCGATAGCGGGACACTCTCACAGACTGTAAGACTTCTGACAGTGGTCCTCAAGATGTGCCTCTTCACGCTCCGCTGGAAGAACCCAGGGTTTTAAAAGGAGAGAAGTGCTTGCGCGAGCATGTTCGTTCCAAACTTTTATAGATCGACAGAGGAACGATCTTTTGAATCGCTCAGTTCTGGCGATGTACTCTCCACTGTAGGCGCAGTACATTTGGCTGGCATTGCATGGCTTAATTCAGGATCAAAAACGGGAGGGTAGGATTCGGTTGAAGAGCTCTATTAAGAGCTATTTATTATTTATTTATTTATTTAAGCCTTATTTATTTCCTGTTACATTTGTATTAAACTTAATTCTTACAACTACTTGTACACACTGATTAAACAATAGGATATTTTTAAATGCACATCTATATAATTTTTCTGCACACTAGGTAACTCCGCTAATCAACTGGATGCATACCAGAAATCTGAATGCTGTGCAAAAAAAAAAAAAAAAAAAAAAAAAAAAAAAAAAAAAAAAAAAAAAAAAAAAAAAAAAAAAAAAAAAAAAAAAAAAAAAAAAAAAAAAAAAAAAAAAAAAAAAAAAAAAAAAAAAAAAAAAAAAAAAAAAAAAAATATAAGAGCTAGGGTAAGCTAATAAATAGCCTATGTGTTATTCCAGACCAGAACCCTTCGGGGATCAGGGGATAAGCGCTACTTCATGGAGCTAACGCAACACCCTTCGGGCACAGTAAATTTGGCATTTTCAATTAGCTCCCTAAGATCAAATATCTTTGGAATTAACTAAAAGGCCACATTAGAAGGGAGGGCATAACGGTACTCCGTTCGTGAGCAGCCCGCCTGGCGCGCAGTACCTCCGCCCTGCAGAAGACAGCGGTAATAACACAGATTATATAAATAGCACAGATTATATAATATAGTAATAGAAACCTGGCTTCGTGTTGGGTTATGTTCTCCGTCGGCACTGTATAACAACATATTTATAGGTACTGTGCCGTCGGTGAGCAGGGTTCCAGAGCGGAACGTTGGTACGGCGCGGTGGTCAGGGTGAACCGTTGAAACTGTTGACCACAGGCCCCCCGCGGACTGTACGGGACCCAAACCTAAGAATTAATTAGTCTCCGCCCCAGGAGGTTGAACCAGCAGCCTGTGTAAAGTCCCTGATGCTGTGGTCGTGCCGGAGGAGGATACCGGAGTGTACGCAGCCACTGCATTAAAGGGGACCGGAGGCCCTTGCGTACGTCGGGCCATCTACCGTATCATACGTGCTGGCTTTTGGAGTGCAGTACACCGGTAGCACCGGTACACAGGTATCCCTTAACCTTCTTAAATTCCCCTTTTCTAAACACCATGGCAAGGAATAAAAATAAGGAATATTTTACAGCGGCATCCTCGTCCAAACTTAATGGACTTTTGTCACATCAGAGGCATACACAAGAACATCACCGCAGTCTTTTTTTTTTTTTAATATGGAAAAAGAATTGGTTTCGAGCAGGATTCGAACCTGCGTCTTCGGCGATCCGTGCCGACGCGTTATCCACCCGCCACCGAAACCTACTCGGAACCAACCAAATTTTCCAACTTTTTTTTTTTTAAATTTTTGATCAGTTAGCATACTAATTGCTTTTTAAAAATAATCTTAATCAACGCAGTCTACCACCACCTGTAAACCGCGCAGCAGACCCAATTTTTCTTGACGCATACGCAAGTCTCCTGCCCGGACGATACAGCTTACTTAAAGTTCCTTGGCTACAAGCTGGAGCACAGCTTTAGGTGAAAAGCTGCGGTGTGTATGGTGTATGTGTATGTACGTCCAGGATGATCTCTGTTGTCGCCGTCTCAGGACCCTTGAAGACTACGGATTCGGATCTACGCTTGTATGTACAGGTATCACAGTGATGATACTACCCTTCTGGGAGTCGTGAATTGTGGTCGCTTGCCAAAGCTGCCGAGGAAAACTATTGCCACCCCTACATAAACCGTGTGGTACCCTGGCTCAGAGTGCCAACGAGAAAGCCGACCTTTTGGGTTCTCTCTTTGCCTCCAACTCGACTATGAACGACTTGAGTTCTTCGCCGCCTGGCATACCCTAGTGTGGCACTTCCATGCCAGTAATTAAATTCAGGCAGCGGGAGCAGGCGGGAGCTTCAATCCCGTGATCCCGTTCATAAGTCGAGTGGGCCAGACGACATACCTGCGGCGGTACTAAAGCAGTTTGGTCCAGAGTTGTGTCCGGTACTTACTCGTCTTTTCATGCTTTCACATTCCATGAAATAAGTCCCGGCTTCGTGGAAGACCGCGCACGTGCATCCTGTACCCAAGAAAGGTGATAGAACCGACCCGGCCAATTACAGGCGTATAGCCCCTCAATTGTACAACTACCGGTTGAAGGGATAGCCGTCACCTCCCTTTTATCTAAGGTTAAAGTTATGTTATTAATACACAGCTCCTGAGGTACCTTGAAGAACATGACCTGCTCAGTAACTGGCAATACGGTATCCGTCACGGTCGCTCGACTGGCGGTCTTCTTGTATGACTCACACACCGCTGGGCGACTGCTATTGAAAGTAAAGGCGAGGCTCTAGCAGTGAGCCTCGATATCTTTAAGGCCCTTGATCGGATCTGTCACCATGGTCTTCTTACGGAATTGCCTTCCTATGGACTGCCCGAGGGGTTTTGTAGATGGGTGTCCCGCTTTCCGGCCGGTAGAAGCATCAAGGCCGTCGTCGACGGTAGCTGTTCTGACTACATGGCCATAAATGCTGGAGTCCCACAAGGCTTGGCCCACTCTATTTATACTGCGTATCAATGATAAGCTGTCGGACGGCATTCATTGCTAGTAATAGTACGGGCGACACTTTTTCACAGGCTTACCCAATATCCCTCGGTGCGTAGTGGAAGAAAGTCGTGAAAAACTGGTGTCTGAAATCGAGACTACTCGCGCACGAATGTCCGATTGGGGTGGACGTTTATTTAACCCCACCGAGACACAAGCAAAAATAATTACTTAAAGATATAATTTCAACAGCAGTGGGTCGTGGGTCGTAATTTTGGCGGAACAGTGATGACTGGTCCGCGGAACCCCTAGGTTTTTTTTTTTTTTTTTTAGGTTCCGCGGAACCCACTTTGGGAACCGATGGTCTAGATCGCAAAGCAGTAGTGCCAGCTTAAAGTAGGGGGTTAAGTCCTTGGAGCCGCTGTACAACTTCGTCGTGCCCATAGCGATGGAGAATCCGGGCAAATGTGGTACACCGACACCGACCCACACCATACAACTGATGCTCAACATAAGTGTTGTATGGTGTGGCAGTTAAAATTTTAATGTTAATAGTATTTTTGGAGTTATCATCTTTTTTGAGACGTTCCGATAGTGAATCAGGAATTTCTTGAGAAAAAAAAGATTAAGTTGAATATTTCTAGGTAAAATAAAAGACGTGTGGCACTCGGTGCGTAGTGGAAGAAAGTCGTGAAAAACTGGTGTCTGAAATCGAGACTACTCGCGCACGAAAAAGACACAAGCAAAAATAATTACTTAAAGATATAATTTCAACAGCAGTGGGTCGTGGGTCGTAATTTTGGCGGAACAGTGATGACTGGTCCGCGGAACCCCTAGGTTTTTTTTGTGCCTATGTGAAATAAATTTATTTTTCTTTCTTTCTTTCTTTCTTTCGGGGACTGCCGCGGTAAAGCTATTGCATAGCATTTTTAGGGTTCCGTAGCCGAATGGCAAAACACGGAACCCTTATAGATTCGTGTCGTTATTTTACATAAACATTACCGTGTCCGTTGTGAAAAATTGTGAATTAAAAGTTAGTGGGTGATTTGCAGTGCTGTCAATATTCTTATCTATGACGCATTTCAATCGGAGCATCAAAATTGTTTTCACATTTAGAACACTAAATTCGACCACTACTCTTAATTCTACTTTGGTGGAGTGGTTAAGACGCGGATCGGTACGCAGAAGGTGCTAGATCGATTCTGGGTACAAGCGTCACTTTTTGGATTGACTTAATATATAACGACTGCAGAGTGCATAATTGACGCAAACAAAAAAAATATGAAGTGCGAGATGTACAAGCGTGACCGAGCGTGGCCGAGTAGCCGAGTGTTACGTGTTTTTCGTGACTGAATTTCTGGATTCGGTCTCCACGCTCAAGGCCCGCGATAGAAGCTATGCAATAGCTTAAAAATTTAATAAAAAAGAACAATAAATAAACCTGTAAAAAGTAAAAAGTAATTTAAATAAAAAATAGAACAGAACCGACTTCATACAAATCCTTAAAAATTAAATTTACTTAGCACAAAGTTATATGTTTTTTGATTTACCAGATTTTAATCAATATCATATTGAAGTCAGCGCCAAGTAAACCCATAGGTTTAGTTAGGTATTATTAATGGCACCAACTTCAATATTATATTAAATAAAATTTGATAAATCAAAATACATATTACGTTGAGCTAAGTAAATTTAATTTTTAAGGATTTGTATGAAGTCGGTTCTATATTTTATTGAAATTTTTTATTTTATTATTTTAAGTGACGGGTGGACCGAAAAGTATATCTAGTTGTAAAGTTCTAATCAACACAAATCAATCAAGCCGAAACACAAGGTAATTGTTGTAAATCGTTAAAGAATTCCCTCGGCTGTCTTTCGGTTCCATCATCAGATCGCCAGACCTTCATTAAATTGTAGTACGTACATTAAAGTACTTAATCAAAAAGTCAACAAACACACTAGTTGTCCCTACAATTTTCGGTGGTTGCCCTCAATTTCTCCTGGATCCCAGCATCAGATCCTGATACCCTGGATATGGGACCACCTCAGAAGTAGCCTCTTTCAAACAAAAAAAGAATTTTCGAAATCCATCCATATTTGGCGCCGCTATCGCGTAACATACATACAAAAAAAAGAACAGCGTACGAATTGAGAACCTCCTCCTTTTTTGAAGTCGGTTAAAAACTCACTCACTTGTACTATTCCACAACTTTTATTATAATTTTAATAATACCTAACGGGTTTCGCTTTTATAGCATTCTCAAAGGTGATTCCACTAACTTTTTTAAAGTGTATGTATAACAAGTTCCATCAAGTGCCAACAATCAAAAGTATAAAGGACTAGCCGACCCGCGCAACTTCGTTTGCGTGATAAATAAAGAACCGCTCGACCGATTTTGTGCAAACTTCACATAAACCATCTACTAAATAGTTCAAACAAAGCCTAAATATTTGGTTTGGATAGGTGAGCCCGTTCTTGAGTTATAAAATTACAACGAAAAGTGGCATTGATTTTTATATATATAGATATAACTATTATATTATGACCTATCTACCCTAAGTATTGAACCTTTATTATTATTATAGGTAGCTATATTATTTACGTATTGATATTTTTAACTAACAGTTTTGGTCTCGTCGCGGGGACCTATTTGCTCCATGGGGGGACCGCTCTATACCTAAAAGTCATAGAGCAACGCGAACTGTCTGAGGGGAGACGGTATAGAACAATTGCTCGGTACAATTTTTTCTGTCATATTTTGCGGGTGGCGGGGGGGAATCTTCCTACAGTTTCTATGTAACTGGGCACTTTTTGTCGTCGAAATGTCATATTATATGTCACATTTTTGCCAGAGGGGGTTTGAAAGCTTTGGCCCCTCCCTCTGTAGAGGCGCGCGATGCTCTGTGCCTAAAAGTACTTAAATCTGTCATAGTGCCTTTGTACAAATGAAACGGGTCACAGTATTTGTACAACGGCACTATGACAGATTTGTAAAAGATTAATAGTAAATATAGCGTGTCGTAGGGAGAGACGAAATTATACTTGTGTAGTCTTTTATTGTATCTTGCTTACCGACTAACTTATTCTATCAAAACCGCGGTTTATATACTACAATATTAGGAATGCAAAGAGGGGATGTTATCTCTGGTGTCACGCATCCTCAGATCGCGCCACCAGATAAATTTCTGCTAACTATACAATACTATAAATTATCAATTTATCTAAGTGCTAATGGCGAAGGACGTGATTGAATGTTTCATACATAAATATTTCCTCTTATCAATCACGTCCGAATACCGCCATAGTAAACTTGTTGGTATAACAACAACTATTTTACTTGAAAGTGATAACATGTTTATTATAATAGTATAAAAATAATGTTTATATTGGGTGTAACAAAATTGACTCTCCAAATTTCGTCACGTGACGTGGCATCAGTCAAGAAACATTACAAAAATGAAGAAAAAAAATCACATGAATACTTTAACCGTAAATCCGTTTTAAAGGTCCTATAAATTTTCATTTTCACGCTTTCTATCGCTACTGAGCAGCAGTAGAAAGCGACAACGACAGCCAGACGGGTGCTCCGTGTTGGTTTTGCCACGGCGACCAACATGGTCGCCGTGGCAAAACCAACATGTTACCTTGAATTGCCGCGGTAAAAAATGAATTCTTAATGTGCGACAAAAAAAAATTAAAAAAAATGAAAAAAGTTACCCAAGTTTTTATTAAATATTCGTGTTTGATTTCCGATGACAAGTCATCTCATCAAATTTGGAGAGGTAATTTTGTTACACCCAGTATACTCTGATGCTATTTCATATTAAACTAGCTGTTGCCCGCGGCTTCGTACGCTTGAAAATTATGTTATAATGCCAATTTGATTGCTCTCTGCTTAGCCCCTAGGATATGTAGCGTGATAATATATAGCCTATTTTAAGACCCTACCCCTAGTTAACATTTGTGCAAATTTTGAATCAAATCTATTGAGTGCTTTTCGAGATCCTTCCGGACAAAGTAAAGCAAACAGACAAACATTATTCTAACTATATTTTCGGCTTCGTCATCTTATGTTGAACACCCAGCGAGTATTTTTTTATAAATATTTCCAATGTACAGTTTTGGCTTTTCTATAATTTTATTATATGTAAGTATAGATAAATTGAATATTAGGTACTTGTACTTGAATTTGTATTCATATCATTTGCGTTTCCTGATTTCAGCCTCCAGACAAGTCGAAACTATGTACTAATTGGCATAGGCTGATTCGATTGACATCAGCAGTCCACTTGTGGACGTAGGCCTCTCCGAATCCGCGCCGAAACTCATCCTCCAGTCTTGCGCCATACGGCAAGATCGCATGCTGGGACTGGATTCCCAGCCAGCGACCTCTTTCAGGTCGTCGGTCCATCTGACGGTTGGACGCCTTATCTCACGTTTACCGAATCGCGGTCTCCACTCCAGACCCGTCTGCTCCATCGGCCGTCGGTTCTTTTGCAGATGTGGTCAGCCCACTGCCACTTTAATGTGTTTATTCTGCGAGACATGCCCACCACTCTAGTTATTTTTATTTTATTTATTTATTTATTGGGACAGAAAACAGTTATACATTGTGTCTTACAGTAAGAAACTAAGTATAGAGAATTTGGTAAATGTATAACCCACACTTATGTCCGCAGAATAATGTAGAAGGTAAGAAAGGTTAAATAAATTGTGCTAATCCTATGCGATCATTTAATTTTGAATTTGAAGGAGTGAAGCTATTGCTTGCTTTTTAAATTGGTTATGTGAAAGAGCGAAAATATCTAAATGAACAAAGTGCGTGTTATAATTATCCAAAAGACGGCGCAGAGGGGCGCGCACCGGCATTGGTCTTACACCTCGCAGTGTGAAACAGCCTGGGCACACGCGCCTCTCGCCGGTTAACAGTTCTTGGTACAATATAGCATATGTTATTACAGATACTGGATCAGTCAAATTTATTGTTACACATTCCATGGAGCATCATAACTTTTAGAAGACTACGTCTAGACTCCAGGCTGAGTAGCTTATGTTCTCTAAGAATCTCAGGGTATGACAAAGTCAATCTTGAGCGGTAGCACCTATAATGCATTGATTTCAAGATTTTTTTTGTACCGCTTCAAGCCTATTTTCATAAACATTGTAGAAAGGAGACCAAATTGGAACTGCGAATTCTAGCTGAGAGCGTATTAATGCTTGGTATAATAGGTATCTGCCGGATAACCTCATTTAGGAATCTATTCCTCATCCTCGTCCTCATCCTAGGGCCCCATCGCACCCTATTATTACATAACAATATTCGAAAGTTAACTAACACTATTTCTACGTAATAGAGATCAAATTTGAGCATCTAATCATTATTATATCATAGTTCCGTGTGGCGACGTGAAAGAGTACAAAATGTAGCGCAAAACGATCCATTGCGTAGAGAAAGAAAACTCAAAATGAAACCCGGTTGTCAGTAAAATGACAACCGTTTAGCCAAGTTGAAGGACTTATGGGGCTAGGCCGCAGTGGTAGCCGTAGGTCTGTTGGGAATCCTGGGGTATCCTTCCGAGGGCTTACCCGGGGCTCCCAACCGTAGGCTGTTAGCAGAACACGTGTGAGGTTTTTTAGTCGGTAGGAGTCCGGCATAACATCCATGAGGATTTTCCCTCGCGTAAAACCAAAAAAAACCTTATGGGCGGCTAGAAAAATTGCAACTGTGGGTCGTCACAAACTGCACATGTCCATTTTGATGCACAGCAATGGGCTCACCAAGTATTACGTCGGACGTAAGACTTTATGGTATATTATGCGGGGATATGATATAGGCGTGACTTTATGTATTTATGTATGTATGTAATTAATACTACATTGTTTTTTTTTTTTTTTTTTAATAATAAATTCATTTATTCAATTAAAATTTCACATAATAATTTTCAGTGACCCCACACTAGGCAAGCCTGTCCTGTGGGTGTCAAACACGACCAGCAGTAAAAATTGATTTAATAACAAATAGTGATTACATTAACAAATTAATTACATTAACAATATAAAGATCATTTATAAAATATTTAGAATAGGTACATAATTATACAAGACTTATTAACTAAATATAATTTAAAATACATATCTGGGAAAACAATTGAAATTTTTACATAATACATGTCATGTTAGCAGTAAGTAACCATTCGTCTACTCCATGTGTACAAAGAGATCTTCAGTACAATTATAGGTTAAGGATTGGAGCCATTCTGCAAACCACTGCCCTAGCTTCCCTTACTGAGGAGCGCTTAATAGTACAGGCAGTAACTATTTTATTATAAATATAAATATCTTTATAAGGACTGAAACGTCTAGCAAATTTGGTTCTAATAGTCGGTAGCGGAACCCTATAAACGCGGCGCCGGAGAAGTTTTTGGTAATCAGCGGAGTTAATAATATTTTTTAGTGTCTTTAAAATGGATTCAAGAATAAACAACTGCCTCACATTTAGCATCTGGCAGCCCCCATACAACAATGTTGTGGAGTATCTATACGGCTTGCCATACATGGTCTTAAGCACAGCCCGTTGTGCTCTCTTCACTTGCAGCATAACAGTTTTACTAGCGTTTCCCCAACAGGTCAAACAGTACTTGATCAAAGACTGGCACAGAGCGTAATATACAGTTTCAAGAGTGCCATTCGCCGCCGAGGAACGAAGCAACTTCAAAATGTTCGCCGATTTACGTATACGGGTTGAGAGGGACGTTATGTGAGCATTAAAGTTAAGATTCTCGTCGATAATTACGCCAAGATATTTCAGAGAGTCAGCTCTTTTCAGCTCCTTACATGTGCACGGAAGACTCCGATCGGTGCAATCGTGTATCCTAATTCCACTTTCGTTTCCAGGAGCTGATCGAGCAGTTTTGTGAAAACATATATATTTAGTTTTTTTGGCATTAAGAGTCAACAAATTGTGTTCCAACCAAGTGTTAACATGCATCATTCCAGTCTCCGCAGACTCACAAACCTCAGACCAGGTGTCGCCCTTAAATACAATAGCGGTATCGTCCGCGTAACAAATTATTTCCGCATTCAGACTATCATGTATACTGTTCATGTACATGACAAACAGAGTCGGTCCGAGTACACTGCCCTGAGGTACCCCAAAATACACCGATTGCAGTCCACTTTCACAGCTACCCACCCTCACACACTGCCGCCTTCCCGACAAATAACCCCTGAACCATTCCAGCGCAGAGCCTCTAATTCCAAAGAGCCGTTCCATCTTTGACAGCAGTATAGGCGCCGACACAGCGTCAAATGCCCTTGCCAGGTCTAAGAAAATTGCCACACACATTTTGTTTTGGTCTAAATAGGATGCCACTGTACTGGTTAGAAGTGTAACCGCATTCCCAGTGGATATTCCCCTTCTGAAGCCAAACTGCCTAGTAGAAATAAGATAATTTCCCTCGATATATCGAAGAAGCCGGTTATTAACAATCTTCTCCAGGAGCTTCGCAAATACCGACAAAAGGGAAATTGGCCGATAGTTTTCAATGGCGTCCTTTGGTCCAGATTTGTGAATGGGAACAACAGATGCCACCTTCCAGAGTTCGGGAAAAACGCCGGTATGCAAACTAGTGTTGTATATCAAAGTGAGGGGTTCAATGATAACATCCCTAATCGCCTTCAAAAGACTATTAGTTACGCCATCGACTCCTGGAGCTTTATCATTTTTTAAGGACAATATCAACTCCTCCACCTCGCGCTCGTCTGTAGGGTGTAAGAAAAAGGATTTTAATATATATTTATTATTACCTTTTTTAGCCAAAGTTTCTTGATCTGTATGGAGCTTATTAAGGATCTCATCCGCCAGCCCCTCCCCAACAGCAGAAAAATATGTGTTACACGCGTCAAGGGACTGCACTGCACTAGCACTACCTTTTAGAGACAAGAGTTCGCTAGGATCTTTATTTTTATTGGAAAGATGGCATATACTTTTGATAGTTTTCCAAAGCTTTTTCGGATTTTTAGAGTTTTTAGCGAGCTCTTCACTCTCATACTCCCGCTTAAGTTTACGCAAAAGATTGTTACAGAAATTTCTGTAACGCCGATAAACTATTTGCAGGGCCAGGTCACTGGGGAATTTACGTGCTCTCGTGTGGAGTTTATCCCTATGGCGTATGCAGCGGATTAGACCCGGCGTGATCCAGGGTTGTATATTATATTTGGAACGACTTTTACGTACACTCACTGTATTTCTGTGTACCACTTCGGTTAATCGTTCACTAAAGCCCTTTACCATAACGTTGACATCACTAGCACACAGCACTTGTGACCAGTCCTCCCGCGATAGTTCCATCCGTATTGCATGTATGTTTCGCTTACGAACACTTCTATCCATTCGTTGCTTCTGGGGTACACTAACAGAAAGCCCAAAAACAACCAGGTCATGGTCAGTCATATGCGAGGGGCACACCGCACCCACTGCACCCTGGACAGTATTTACAAATACATGGTCAAGACACGATGCACCCCTCGTCTGTGTTGTTATGGCTGGGAAAAAGCCGTACTGTGCAGCAAGGCAAAGGTACTCCAAATCCTGGCCAGTGGCCGCCGAGAGTATGTTTATGTTGATGTCTCCCGCAATAACCAAAGTTTTATTCTCGGTTGACAAGCCAACAAGAGCACGATCAAGTGAGTGCAAAAAGTTAGTCTTGCTCCCAAATGACGGCGGTCGATAGATACCTAGAATGGCAATGGCACCGGGCAGGTTTATCTGCAAACAGTTTGCGTCATCAAATTCTGGTTCCGACACACAAGCGCTCAGTGTATCCCTGACATAAACAACCACTCCACTATTCTGGTTAATAATTTTGATCGTACTGTATACTGTATATGATGTTAATTGTGGCACAACAGTGCACTGACTAAGCCAACACTCCGTGAGAATCAGCACATCAAAGGCAAAACCAAACCTGTCCAAAGCTGTCAGAAAGCAATCGAAGTTTTTACCTATACTACATATATTAAATGTCAAAATTTTTAGGTTGTGAAACGATATAAGTTCAAAACAGTCCTCAGGCGTCTGAACTGTGTGACAAGGTATGCATACTGTGTCCAATCCCTCCTCTAAGGCATCATCAAACATTAGGCCGTAATAGAACAGTACCCTTTTCATTTACAGATATTCGATTTAAGAAGCCATCATTGCCATGATCACACAGAAGAAAGACAAAACCTGAGTAACATTCCATTCCCAGATTTAGCAAACACAACAACAACAATGAAATCATAAGGCAAGCACAGCAGTTACAGGCAGGCCCACCCGCGACGACCACGCTATGGAAAATATTTAGTTCAGCCATCCAATCATTAAGTGAATACCATTCAAATTCATTGATTATGTGAATAAAGTACACAACAATAACAATAACACATAACACATGCACCAAGGAATAAATAATTATTAATATAATACACGCAATAAAAACAATAAAAATAATTATACACATTATCTCATGCATTTCTACATCACAATAATCCAGAACAAAACAATAAAAGCGCCTGTATATAGGTATGTTCAATTAAAGTTAAGAAAGCATACACCTCATGTTTCAATAGGTGTGTTAAAAAGTCGTTTAAAATCATCAGACGTTCGTATCGACAAGGCCGGCTTCCCTTCTCGTTTCCTAACCAGAATATTACCCTGAGATACCCAACAATAGGAATAGTCATACTCTTTACATTTATCTCGTGCTGCTCGAAAAAGCAGTCTGTTTTCCTTAGTCAAGCGTTCATTATAAAAAATTTTGTTTGATTGACCAGGTATGTCCAGATCCCCACTTGTGATGTTTCTCCTTGATTTCGCAGCCCTTATGACTTGATCTCGCTTACTTCGACGTAACAGTCTGACCACGAGTGGCCTCGAAATCCTACGAGAGCCTTCTGCAGAGACGGCCGATATAATGCGAGGGCCAGTCAATATCGCCATCAATCAAGTCAACTACGACCTTTTTTGCAGCTAGAAGAGCTAAATGACATGGGTTTTCGTTATTAACTTCAGGAATGCCCACTATCTCGAGCTCGTTCCTCAGTTGCTGTTGCTCCTGGTTATTTAAATCGTGCTGAAGTTCTAATACCCTGCTCTCGAGTAGTCTCACCTCCTTATCTCGGTTTTCTAAATGTGTTATTCTAGAATTACTGGAGGCGATTGAGGTTCCAAGTTCGTTCAATCGTGATTGACAGGTAGTTAGCGACGTTGTAGCATCCTCCAATCGATCCTTTAATGACGCAATCTCCCGGGTAAGCAAACGCACTTCCTCAACAAGTTGTTTGACTTCATCATTTAGATGGTTATCATGTTGCGTTTCTATTTTCTTCCGCATCGTAATATTTATATTATCATCGATGGTACGCACCGGGGTTGAGCTGTTATCACCCCCTTTTTTCTGCGAAGCACAACATTCCGGACATTTCCAAGTTTTTTTCTTATCAACTGATAAAGTAGATGCATTACTACAAAGAGCACAATAACTCTTTTCGCACGTAGGCGTAGAACATTTTATGCACGAGCTGTCACTGGAATTCTTTAGACAGCCACGGCACTTCATTGTTGACCGTGTACATAGAGCAACGCGAACTGTCTAAAGGGAGACGGCATAGAACGATTGCTCGGTACAAATTTGTCTGTCATATTTTGCGGGTGACGGGGGGAAATCTTTCCCACCCACACTTTCTTAGATTCGCACTACAATAGCAATCGACTGTCAATACGAAGCCTATATATACACTTTAAACAATACACTCATAAATTTTACACACACATGATATATTTTGTGTCATATCACCCCAAGTCGCTCAACCAATCCATGTATTGGTGTGGCGTCCGGTAAAGTTGCTAAACAAATCTGAATATTTTCTATACGTTTAAATAGGTGTAAATAATAATAAATTGTTATAAAATTACTTACTTAAACAAGATAATGTCATTTTTCTTCAGATTTCTTTAATCACATTTCTTTTTGTATTAATATCTAATTATTTCATCATTTTTATAAAATGACAATTCAACCGCGCACGCTGTCAACTAGACTTAGTCTAGTAAAAGAAACTTCAAAAAACAGTTTTTATGTAACTGGGCACTTTTTGTCGTCAAAATGTCAAATTATTGCCAGAGGGGGTTTGCCAGCTTTGGCCTCTCCCTCTGTAAAGGTGCGCGATGCTCTGTGACCGTGTAGCACGTAGCCCTTAATGCCTCTGCCGAAACCCTCGTGGTAAGAGCCTGTCCAGATGAAGCGTTTTACGCGCGAGTGAACTCGCGCGTTTTGATTTGTATTGCGTCCAGATGCGGCGTATCACGCGCGTTCTCGCGCGCATGTGTTGGAGACGGATTTCAGCAGATTATATTGATTTATAAACATGGACTCGGATACAGCGGTTGTGTTGTGGCTTGCATACCGTCGATGGAGACGTCGTAAAAAAACAGAAAGTCGACGATTTAACGTACATCCCATTCTACGTGATAGAATGACGCATAGTATGTTTATAACTTTATACCCAAAACTCAGAGAACATAGTGAAAAGTTTTTCAACTACTTTCGGATGTCAATAGCATCGTTTGATAATTTACTAGAAATTATCAAAGAAGATTTGTCTCCATGTCAAAATTATGTGGTACGGGATACTGTTTCTGCAGAAGAAAAACTCGTGATTACTTTGAGGTAATATTTTTTATTGCTTTAGTAATTATAAGCCCAATTAACAAAAATAAAGAATTTAAACAAATTAACAAAAATTAGGAATCATCATTCTTATATAATATAGGTAGGTACTTAAGATTTAATTTAATTATCGTATAGTTCCATTAATTCAGATTCATTGGAATCTTGTGTAGTTGCCGGTGAAGGGTGTTCGTAGCTAGACGTCGTTGGTGGTCGTGACGCAGTGCAATAACCTCGATTGTAAGTCGAAAAGGTTTCAGGTGGAAACGAAGATGTTGAAGGGTCTGTTGTGGTATATCCTGTTTCTCCAAAATAATCTCTCCGTCCACGTTGTGTCATTCCTGTTTGGTAATGATATTGTGTCGAAGGTTGGTAGTCGGAACGAGCTGCTGCAGGTCTAAGACACAGAGCTTGTTGAGCTTGAAGTACTTTCATTAATTCAATTTTTGTTTGTATTCTATTTTCCTCTGGTACTTTAAGTAGCTCTTTATGTAAGGACAAACAAAATAGTTTGTCATCATCTGACTCTATTTGGTTTGTTGCCTGTGGCTGATTCCCAGATGCTAAATTTGTTTTTATGATGGAGAGGAATTCTTCGTCAGCCGCATTTAGTTTTTTCTTCTTTTTTGCCTGACTAAGTGGAGGTCTCATCACATCTTCCCCATCGCCAGAAAACTCCTGTTCTTCAGTTGCAACACACGCGGTGTTGATGTTGCTCTCAGTTATTTTATTCCGTGTCGATCTTTCGAGAAACATCAAACGTTCAAAATAAATATATTTGGCTTTGCCGGAGGCTCCTGATCCAGACGGTGTGGTTTTCTTCTTCTTCATTTCTCTCACAAAGCCATCACGCAACCCTTTCCACTTCTTCTGCAATAAAGTACCTGTAAATAATAAAAAGATCGAATTAAAATAATAATAATCATTTTACTTTCTTTTCAGATATTTGGCCACAGGATGTTATTTTGCGGATCTGCATTATGCTTACAGATTAGGAAAGTCTACAGTTATCGAAATAGTACAGAAAACCTGTTACATCATGTGGAACAAACTGCTAAACATAGTAATGAGACAACCAACGAAAGCTAAATGGAAAGAAATTTCGAAACAATTTCAAAAATACACAAATTTTCCAAACTGCATCGGTGCTATAGACGGCAAGCATATCCGTATTATCAAACCTAACGATTCTGGGTCTCTTTATTATAACTATAAGAGTTATTTTTCAACTGTTTTGTTGGCCGTATGTGATGCAAATTATTGTTTTATTGCAGTGGACATAGGCGCATATGGAAAAAGTAATGACTCCACAATTTTTAAAGACTCTATTTTATATAAAAAACTTGTCGAGAAAACTTTAGATATTCCAGATCCAAAGCCAATATCGCAAACAGATGCAACCCCCTTACCTCATGTCATAGTAGGAGATGAGGCGTTTAGTCTGTCTGAAAATATAATGCGCCCTTACTGCGGTAGATCTCTAACAACCAAAAAAAAAATTTTCAACTATCGCTTATCCAGGGCCCGGCGTTACATTGAATGTTGCTTTGGCATCTTGGTAAATAAATGGAGAATATTTCATAGACCGTTGAATGTGGATATAGAATTTGCAGAAAACATAATTAAGGCTTGTTGTGTTCTCCATAACTACGTAAGGTTAAGGGATGGCTATAGGTATGATCACACTCTCTACGAAACATCTCTGAATAATTTGAACAATGAGGCAGTGAGGCCTAATGCGAGATCATTGAGTATAAGAGATAGATTTGCTGATTATTTTGTAAACGAAGACAAACTCCCTTGGCAAGATAAAATGATATAGTTTAACAATGTAAAATCTATGCAAATAATAATATTATTTAATAAAGTAATATTTACTTACCTAAAGTTTTTTTTTTCTCTTCGGAATCACCAACTTCACAAAAAATTTCCACTATTTCTTCCCAGTTCCTACGTTTAATGGTTCTATTAGAATAATCTGATGATTCCATGTCCCATAGAGCTACCCTTTTCTCAATTTCGTCGATAAAAAGTTCCGTGTCAAAGTTATCACGCTCCATTTTGATCTAAATACGTCCACTCGCCACGGACACGCGCGTAGTACTGGACGCAGCACAGGCGCCCGAGTACCTCGACTCGCACGGCGCTCGCGCATGGGACGCGCGAGTCGAGAGTCCCGCTCATTGCACGCGTTTTACGCGCGAGTGAGGAAACGCGCGTAGGCATCTGGACGGGATGTATGTAGCACTAGTACCTCGGTTACGCGCGAGTGTCAACGCGCGAGTTCACTCGCGCGTAAAACGCTTCATCTGGACAGGCTCTAACAGGCGTGATTATATGCAATTGTATTTCACAATTTTAGGTAGGAATGTGCCTCGCAAATTTTATTTTAGAAAAATCACAAAAAGAGATATAACGTAAGTGTGATTTGAAACCAGGGCCACACAAGCGAAGCACTACAAATTAAGCCTCGAGACCAAACAGTCAGTTACGTACACAGTTGAAATTACTCAATGGTTTGCACAACGGTAGCCTACTGGTCAGTGACGTGATGTAGCTTTTTTTTTATTGATAAACACTTTGTTGATATTCAAACTACAACGGCTTTAACTTTTTTTCACTTTGCACTTTTTTTATTACTTTTCATTGCTGAATACTGTCACAGAAAAGAAATAATTCACTGCAGACATGCGTTCCACCACTCATTTGAAGTATTTAATGAAATATTCACAATAGTTTGTCGACTGTTATTTAGCGTTGTTTCCTTCTATTTTAGTAATTATTTTGGCAGGATAACACTTTTGCCTCGAAATTAGAACGATGTGTCTAGATTACACTCACTAGATATGACTTTTGTTTACTTTTAATATTTTTAAACACAAATAACACAGAGAGCCGATGTTACACTATTGGCAGTGGCGCCATCTATGATATTTTATATTTAATTTATATTAGATACTTGGTATTTCGAAGTACAGAAACAAACCGCCATTGCACAGCGATCTCATTACAGTACCTCGTAACAGGGTTACTCATGGAGAGCAATCTGATTGCAGCGACCTCAACAGTACTTGGTACCAACTTATACGTGGAGACCAATCTGCTGATTACGCGACGACGCGCGACTGCAAATTTCATACATACATAGCATACATACATAACATCACGCCTGTCTCCCAACTGGGTAGGCAGAGACTATGACTTTCCACTTGCTACGATTCTGGCAAACAACTTTCGCTTCTTCAACTTTCATAAGTGTCTTCATACATGCTCTTCGGTTAAGGGTACTTTTGACCTGGCCTTTTCTCAGAAGATTATCGATTTGATCGACATGAGTATGCCGAGGTCGACCCCTACCAGTTTGCTCATTCACTCTCGCTTCATAAATCTGTTTCGTCAGCCTATTTCCATCCATTCTCACCACATGTCCAAACCATCTGAGCATCCCTTTCTCTATCTTAGTCACTACATCTTCTGTCATACCGCAATGTTCCCTTATCACACTATTCTTTACTTTATCCCTCAATGTTACTCCAGCTATACTTCGCAAACTTCTCATTTCCACTGCATTAATTTTACCTTCATGCTTCTCCCGCAACACCAACTTTCACTACCATGCATAAGTGTAGGGACAAGCACTCCTCTATGTACAGCCATCCTTGCCTTTTTAGACACGTGCATATTTCTCTTCCACCTTAATGGCTTTCTAAGTAGTGAAGGCTGGGCATAAGGTAGTCATAATAAAAACATAAATCAAAATACACAGTCCCTCAAAATCACTATATTTTGATCTATAAATCAATCATTTCTTACCTCCGAGAGAATCAAAAAAATTAACAAACTTATTAACACCAATATTTTTAGGCAAATCATCTTCTGGCGGGTCGTTTGCACTGACGATAGTTGAGCTCAAAATGGCGGATTGCACGTGTCTCGCTGCTGGAGTAGGTTTATCAAAAACATTGTTAACATCAGTCACTGCAGTAGACGCTTTTGCCGGGATACCATTAACGACTACTGGCGGTTCATATTTAACAGGAACTTCATCAGTATTTGTGCGTGGATGTTCCCAGATTCTGTAGTATTTGGAGTACAGGTAATTCCAGTAGTCCATCTTTTCTTTATCTGGGTCGCTGCCTACAGTCAGTTCGGAGCCGATGTTGAGGTAGTGCAGGCTGTTCGTGGTAGCTGCTGGCCAGGTTACTGTCAGATACTGATTCTTATCTGGCGTTGGGTTCCTGTTAAATAAGACGGTATGCTTAGTGTATTTAAAATCGTTACTTCGTGTTAATTTTTTTTATTATTTCGATACGGCTTCCAAGATACTCTTAATTCTCCTGGGACTTACAGAATTAGAGCTGGGTGTAACTATATTCTGTCCGAGTCATTCCTTATAGACTGACTCACTGTCGATTCATGTCGTTCTGCTCTGGATCATTGCTGTAGAATAGATCCTGGTTTACAGGTCTCAGAGCAAAGTCCGAATATGTTGTAAGGGGTTTCACTACGGTCGCAGGGGCCCAAGCTATATCACCTACAAAAACTGCAATTGGTAACTACCGCACAAATCTTTTTGAAGAATTCTATACTGTAAACATTAGCTACTCTCAACAATAAACATCTTATTCATTGTTTACCAGAATTTGTCCCACGTAATATGTGGTGTGCCGTATTGCTGTGTTTGAATGGATAGATGAAGGTTGTGACTGCCTTCTTTTAATTTTTTTTAGGCCGCCCATAAGGCCTTTAACTTTGCTTAACGACTGCCATTTTACTGGTACCCGGGGAAAACAGCTTACAGTGGTCATACGAAGCACGGAAACGCTCGCAAATAAAAGTCACAAAATAGTCACTTGGCGGTCACCCTACCAAGAACCGGTCACAGTGAAATTTGCTTACTGCAGTAATCGTTTACAGAACACTGAGTAAGCAACAGGGGTGCAGTGAGGGGCTATGAGCGCTTAAATGAACACACTCACCCATATTTAGCAAAGTTGGTCCACAGCCTCACCATCCTTTCTCGTACCTTAGTATCTCGATCTGAAACCTTCAAATCTTTCTGGAAATCATTTCTGAAAAGATATCCAAGCTCGTCCATATGCCCTGCTCGTTTCAAATTCTGTTGTAAAAGTTTGTTGTAAATATTTAATGCCCCAACATAATCAAAGTTGTAATAGAACACTGGCTTATTGGTGACTTGGATCAAATACTGGACCACCCTGTTGGTGTCTACTTTAATGAACCGGTCGGATATTAAGTCACATAATCCTTCGATGTCGTCATCTTTGATGTATAACTGTTTTAGTTTCTCAGCAATCTCGATCGATTCCGGAGAATCCTTCTTAATGTTTAGTTCTTTTGGGATAAATACTTGAAGATCTTCCAATTTTGATTCAATCCCAATCTCTAAAGAGCATCCTCCTATCATTGTTGGAATGTTTGCCATTCTGCCTGATGTTAGTAAATCATTATAAGATTCAGATAAGAATGCTTCGACTCCAGGAAATTCCTTTTCTATCACTACACTGAAGACGTTTAACTTTTCAAGGAATTTTTCAGGTGGATTTATAATCTGGTGAGCATCGATCAGTTGTTTCGGGGATCGGGCACGTAGGAACTCGAGAATTTCTCCAATATTGTCTGAATTACAACCTAGTATCTGAGCGAGTTCCTTAGCATTCTCTACCGGAGTCGTCTGTAAAGCAAATGCCCCCAATGCCGTTCCTGATTGAATAATTGCCTTGCTTATCAGATTTTTAGTAAGAGGACTAACTTCTAAATAACTAACTGCTGCGCCACCAGCGCTTTCACCAAAAATAGTAATATTATCAGAGTTACCGCCAAAACTATGTATATTAGCTTTAACCCATCTCAGAGCTTGTACTACATCTTTCAAGCCTGCATTTCCTGGAACCTCGGGAGTGTTTAAACCGAGGAATCCAAGGGCGCCACATCTATAGTTGATAGTAACAAGAATGACATCTTTTTCTACTAAGTAATCAGGACCATAAAGGTCCGTGTTTCCAGAACCATATGAAAAGCCGCCTCCATGTATGAAGAACATAACTGGAAGGTCTGCCCCGTTTAAATTAGGGGTATAAACGTTAAGAAATAGGCAGTCCTCATCGCCTGTGAATGCTTTCTTGAAAAACAAATCAAACTGCACGGTTACATTTCCTTCAGCTGTGGCTGCGCGTACGCCCTTCCACGATTCTGCAGGTTGAGGAGCCTGAAATTAACAAAAAAAAACATGAGAATTTAATTTTCTGCTGCAAGATTTGTAACTCTGTGTCTGACTTCTATAACTGAGGTGGTCAAATGCCTCAACCAAAGATTCGTACGTTCTTGTTCCATCGCATAATCCATTGTTACCATGCATCCCGACATTTCTGTCCCATCGGCCGTCAATTCTACGAGCAATGCGACGCCCACTGCCACTTAACTTAGCGACTTTCGACTACGTATCCCAGGTCCTTTATCAGATTTTCCCAATACAAATCGCCTGAAGATGTTAGCTCCAAGAGGAATGCTTAGTACTGGCACGATTGCTCATTCTAGATTTGTAAAAAAAAGTGTATTGAGTAGATCTTTAGAAAAACATTTTTAAAAGTTCTATACGTACTTGAAATCGCAAAGACCCCAGCGGGGGTTTAGCGTAAGGTATGCCCTGGAAACTGTAGAAGGGTTTGCCGGCCGGGGTGGTTGCATTGCGGCCTCGAAGTTGGCCCTGCTCAACTGATACTATGGGCCCTTCAGACATTCTGCACGCACTGGAATTAAGAAATTTGTGAGATAGAAAGAAAGAAAGAAAAAACGTTTATTTGGTACAAGTAGGACACACGCTGGTGGAGTACACGGCGTGGGCGCAACAGCGCCAGGTTCTTGTGGCAGGTGTGGACTGGACACTCTTTCGCTCGAGACCATGGTCCGAGCCTAAATCTCCAGCGGGAGTAAGTGGGACCGCGCCGCCTCTTTCTGCGAGCAGGTCATGCTCGTGAAAGAGGCGGTGGGCGGGAGCGGGAGAGAACTCTCCCACCCGAGTTCCGCAGTCGGCGGCTGGGGCGCCGCCGGGGCTGCTCACCGTCCTTACAGAAGCAGGCCCTAGACGGCAGCGTGACGTGAGAGATTCCCGCATACCCCCCTAAGAAGCGGGATGACAACCGAAAACCCCCCAAAGACGCGGGATAGCACCCGAACCACCCCCTAGGCGAGGCCGCAGTGGTAGCCGTAAGGTCTGTTGGGAGTCCTGGGACATCCTCCCGAGGGCTTACCCGGGGCTTCCAACCGTAGGCTGTTAAGCGTTACGTTAGGTTTTTTAGTCGGTAGGAGTCCGGCATAGCATCCATGAAGGAAAAAATGGAAACATAAATTGTTCAAGACTGAACAAATTTAGTTTTATAATTGCACCAAAGGGGTGTCCAGTTCAGCACGTGCCAGGCGGACGTTGGCGCTGATTTTCAACTGGAACCCGTGGTGTTGTATGTAACTTGTGTACCTACTGAATGAGATGAGAAGATGTTAACAAGTTCGAGGTCTTTTTGTACCGACCCTGAATATTCTTTGCTCTGGCGGTGTCAGTGAGTACTTTGAAAGTTGGCCTTAAAGCGGCTTGTAAAACGTTCTTTGAGATGTGGGGGAGTACGCGGGTTGAATAGAAAACACCGAAAACGAATTGGGAGCCACTTGAGCATGTTACGTTATTGAGATATTATTTTCCATCTCCAAAAGTATAGGGATCCTTGGCGTTGACATCTCCAGTGACGTTCAGTTCCGTAGTCATTTGGAGGACAAGGCTAAGCTGGCGTCCAAGAAGCTAGGTGTGCTTAACCAGTGGCGGGGCAAGACCTAAATGTGGTGTGGGCAAGACAGATTTCGCGAGGCCCTGCGCCAATAATAATAGTATCATAAGGAAAAAAAAAATTAACCACAGAGGTTTACGTCAAATGTGGTGAGTGGGGTCACTCGTCCCAACAAATCCAGGATAAAACATATATTGTTGGTTCCACTACCTAAATGGGTCCACCGTCCACGAGTATTTGTAAATCCTGTTGGACCCCTTAGTGGAACTTAGCAGTCGAACCAACAGTCCGGAAGGAATACTTTTTACTGTTTTTAACCGACTTCAAAAAAGGAGGAGGTTCTCAATTCGTACGCAATTTTTTTTGTTTGTATGTTACGCGATAGCGGCACCAATTAAGGATGGATTTTGAATTTGTTTTTGTTTGAATGAGGCTACTTCTGAGGTGGTCCCATATCCAGGGTATCAGGATCTGATGCTGGGATTCAGGAGAAATCGAGGGCAACCACCAAAAATTGTAGCGACAACTAGTGCATTTGTTAACTTTTTGATTAAGTGCCTTAATGTACTACAATTTAATGAAGGTCTGGAGTCGATCTGATGATGGAACCGAAAGACAGTCGAGGGAATTACAGCGGTTACCTTGTATTTCGGCTTGAATGATTTGTGTTGATGAGAACTTAACACATAGATAGATATACTTTTCGGTCCACCCGTCACTTAACCAATAAAAAAAAATTACAAAAAATAGAACCGACTTCATACAAATCCTTAAAAATAAAATTTACTTAGCACAAAGTAATATGTATTTTGATTTATCAGATTTTATTCAATACTAGCGGACATCACGCGGTTTCACCCGCGTAGTTCCCGTTCCCGTGGGAATACGGGAATAAAATATAGCCTATGTTCACCGCAAAGAGTGTAGCTTCCCAACAGTGAAAGAATTTTTCAAATCGGTCCAGTAGTTCCGGAGCCTATTCGTTACAAACAAACAAACAAACAAAAAAACAAATCTTTCCTCTTTATAATATTAGTATAGATTAGTATAGACAATATTGAAGTTTGTGCCATTAATAATATCTACCTACCTAAACCTATGGGTTTACTTGGCGCAGACTTCAATATGATATTGAATAAAATCTGGTAAATCAAAATACTTACATATTACTTTGTCCTAATTAAATTTTATTTTTAAGGATTTGTATGAAGTCGGTTCTATTTTTTATATTTTTTTTTAAATAACTAATGATGCCAATGTGTTTATCTTAATAATTGTAGACGAAAACATTTAGACAGAATTTTGATTAGACTTCAATTTTAAAAAATATTCGACAAAGACTGATTTCAATGAATGGAAAAGTACATTAAAAAAATTTTTCAATAAAAAATAAAACCGACTTCAAGCAAATCCTGAAAAATAAAATTTACTTAGCACAAAGTAATATGTATTTTGATTTATCAGATTTTATTCAATATCATATTGAAGTCGGTGCCAAGTAAACCCATAGTTTTATGTAGGTATTATATTGATGGCACCAACTTCAATATTATATTGAATTAAATATGATAAATCAAAATACATATTACTTTGTGCTAAGTAAATTTTATTTTTCAGGATTTGCTTGAAGTCGGTTTTATTTTTTATTGAAAAATTTTTTTTCATCATTTTAAGTGACGGGTGAATCGAAAAATATATCTATCTAGGTGAAAGTTGTCATCGATACAAATCAATCAAGCCCAAACACAAGGTAGCTGCTGTAAATCTTTAAGGAATTCCCTCGACTGTCTTTCGGTTCCATCATCAGATCTACTCCAGACATTCATTATATTGTAGTACCTTTAAGCACTGAATTAAAAAGTTAACAAACGCACTAGTTGTCCCTACAATTTTCGGTGGTTGCCCTCGATTTCTCCTGAATCCCATCATCAGATTCTCACCTGATGAAATTGGGACTACCTCAGCAGTGAACTCTATCCAACAAAAAGCAGATTTGAAATTCGTCTATAATTGACGAAATATCGGTGAACATACATAAAACATCGAGAACTTCCTTTTTTTTTAAGTCGGATCTATCAATCTAAGTGTAAAGTTCTCATCAATACAAATCAATCAAACCCAAACACAAGGTAACTGCTGTTAATTGTTAAGGAATGCCCTCGACTGTCTTTCGACTCTATCATCAGATCGACTTCAGACCTTCATTAAAATGTAGAACATTAAAGCACTTAATTGAAAAGTTAACAAGCGCACTAGTTGTCTCTACAATTTTCGGTGGTTGCCCTCGTTTTCTCCTGGATCCCATCATCACATCCTGACTTGGTGAAAATGGGACCACCTCAGAAGTAAACCCTATTCAACAAAAAAAGAAATTTTGAAATCCGTCTATAATTGACGGAAATATCGCTTGACATACATAAAAAAAAATACATACAGACGAATTGAGAACCTCCTCCTTTTTTTGAAGTCGGTTAAAAAGGGATAGCTTGCGATTTTCTCGTGTTTTCTTATTTTAACGCTAATTTTTGTCTACATATTTCTAATTTTCTTTGATTATTGAACGTACCTAGTTTTAATTTAATTGTATTTGTTATATATTTTTGTTTATGTTTATATAATTCTAATTTTCTTTGATTATTTTGATGTAGGTACTGTACATATATGTTAATTGAATGGTTTCTGTTCTATATTTTTATTTATTGTAGGCGATTTTAGGCGAGACAGATTTCGCGAGGCCCTGCGCCAATAATATCTAATAGTCTCGCCATAAGGAAAAAAAAATAACCACAGAGGTATACGTCAAATGTGGTGAGTGTGGTCACTCGTCTCATAAAATTCAGGATAAAACATATATTGTTGGTTCCACTACCTAAATGGGTCCACGTGTATTGTAAATCCTGTTGGACCCCTTAGTGGAACTTAGCAGTTGAACCAACAGACCGAAAGGAATAAAACAAGGGATTCTCTGCATTGGTCGGCGGCGCGCGGCGTACAGTGGATCGATTCATACAAATCGGTATAACCAAAATTGTGTCTCCATGTTTTCGACTACAATTATTAAGATAAACACATGGGCATCATTAGTTTTTGTAAAATCAGTAAAAAGATTTTCAAGATTCCTGTCCGCCGATTTGTATGAATCAATACATAATTTTCACAGCAAAATTAATTTATATCTTTTTTTATTTTATTCTCGCTTTGAAGCAATGCATAAAAATTTTTGAGGCGCGAGGCCCCTTGTACCGTGAGGCCTTGGGCGGTGGCCCACGTCGCCCACGCCTTACGCCGCCTCTGTGCTCAAAACACTGCTCATGTATAACTGTATAAGTCGCAAGTGCGTACTGTTTCAGAATAGACACCCTGTCTGAGATGAGCTATACGATGTAGAAACTAGCCGTAAGCCTCACTGCGCGCAAAGTCTTTCCAAAATAATTGTAGTTAATACTTAAATAATCTATTTTCCTTATATAAATCTAGAGTTTAAAGGAATTGATTGTTTATCTTTGATGGATAAGTAAATGAAATTTATCGTTATTGATGTACAAGTTGGCATGCAGCAGTGCAAAGATAATAAATATACTTACCTACATACATATAGTTAGGCCTTTAGCCCCAAAGATGTAGGACAGTCATAGAATTGTTTTAGGCCCGGTTGTCAGTTACATATGACTTATAACACAGGCCTTATTGTCGGGTTGGCTTGAAAAATTTCTACAGTGCGCGTGTGTGGCGCCTCCTGTGTTGCACACGTCCATATGCTACGGTAACCAACCATGAGGTGGGCCGTCACCTTGTTTGCCACATTAGTAGTATGAAAAAGTGTACCTACGCCCAAATATTCCTGTCAATTTATAACACGGCAAATCATCTGCATCATCGGACTACTGAGCCAGAAAAGTCTCAGTAGTTCGATCATCGGACTATTTAATCGGACTACTGATACTAGGGGGTTGAAAATGGAGAGCCACAGGTTGTGTTGTGACTACAAGCGAGCGAAAATTTTCAAGCCGCCAATATCTACATAATGCCATATCTTGGCTTGGCTTAACGACTACCATGTTACTGCCCAACTGTGCCTTTCACTCGCTTAAAAAATGTTACAAAGTGGTCACGTAATGGTCATCCATCTAAGAACTGTCCATAGTGAAAACTGCTTACTGCAGTGATACATACACTGAGCAAGCGGGACTACGAGTCCTTTTTGTTCACGTATGGAAATCCTTCGTGGATGTTATGCCGGACTCTTACCTATTACCACACGACTATTTTCACACGGTACCCTACCATTATCTAAGGCCGGTGAGATCCGGGCAAATCCTCGGAAGGGGTAAGCCCTCGTAGACAGCTGTAAGGCATCGTGTGGTATTACTCGGTAAAAAAATGGATAACAGCGCAAGGTTTGCCAAACCTAAGGCCACTACGAGGTCTCTTCGTTACTCCATGCACTCTGTCCAATATATGTATGGATTTTTTTTTGCAGGTTTTAGTATTTTTAGGGTTTCGTAGCCAAATGGCAAAAACGGAACCCTTATAGATTCGTCATGTCTGTCTATCTGTCTGTCCGTCCGTGTGTCACAGCCACTTTTCTCCGAAACTATAAGGCCTATGCTATTGAAACTTGGTAACTAGATGTATGCTGTGAACCGCATTAAGATTCTTATATAAAACTAGAAAAAAACGCAGTAAATTTTGGGGGTCCCCATACTCAGAACTGAAACTCAATTTTTTTTTTATCAAACCCATACGTGTGGGGTATCTATAGATAGGTCTTCAAAAATGCTATTGAGGTTCCTAAGATCATTTTTTCTAAAGTGAATAGTTTGCGCAAGAGACACTTCCAAAGTGAAAAAATGTGTGTCCCCCCCGCCCCCCTCTAACTTCTAAACTAAGAGAATGATAAATCTAAAAAAAATATATAATGTACATTGCCATAAAAACTACCAACGAAAATTGGTTTAAACGAGATCGAGTTGGTACTTTTTTTTAATACGTCATAAACCGCAATTTTCGCCTAAAAAAATCACTACCACTGCGAACGTGTTAAAAAAACATTAATCAAAGTTACAACGAACTACAAGAACTTTTATATTATGTTACTTGCTGCTACGGAACCCTTCATGAGCGAGTCCAACTCGCAATTGGCCGGTTTTTTATTATCTTTCATTGTTTTAAGTCAGAGGGGCGCTGCGTAAAGCGTCGCGGGGCCCTTCTGTACTTTCTACGGCGCCCAGGTTTGGAACCCTTGGGTTAATTTGACCTTCGATATCGCCAAGTCGGTTGTGGAGATCAGATGTCAGTCGCTGCGAGAATAATATAGAAGTTCAGCAGCATCTGGGTAAGACTTTAAAACCGACCCTAACTGGGTTGGAGAAAGGTTCGGAAGATGATTTTTTATAGATGATTTAGACTTACCAAATTCGATCACTCACAGCGACGTTAAATGTAACACTGACCACTATCAGTAAGCGATAACGTAATTATTACATTTATCTTAGATAAGTTAGCAGGATTTAATTACACAACTAGATAATCGGTAACAGTGCAGCGATTCTCAACCATTCGATGTGAATGCGTATATAGAAAACTATGAAGCGACTTTTGGAAATGAAGTTTCTCCTTCACACTACCACAGTATAAAGAGTACTAACCAGTATTGTAGCTCCCTACAAACGGACGAAGCGCAAGCTATACCTACGATCCTCGTTTTCGGCAGGCTTTTCAGCACGCTAGCAGGCGATTGTGCCGAGTAGACGAATGGACGGTGTGTCGTTTTTTAGATAGTAACCGCGCGTGTTTTATTTACTAAAAATATTTAATATGACAACTAGAGTCTATTGTGCTTGTTTTGGTTGCATGAATTCGTCAATAACGCACCCAGAGATAACGTTTTTTAGATTACCTGGAAACTCCGAAAGGTAAGACTATAAATTGATTTTACTTAAGTACTAATTAGTACTATACTACTAGTTGACTAAAGTTAAACAAAGTGATTGACACGAGTGAACTGGGTAGTTACATGAAGTAGGTATGTTTGTGTTTAAAACTAGACTTGTGCTTGCTCAGTCAGTGAACGGTGCGATCCAATATAGTACAATATCCAAAAAAAAACCAGTTCAGAACTGTAGTACGTGTAGGTAGTACATTTAGTTCCGTTGTCAGTTCGTAGTTATTTAATTGAGAGCAATGATTTAGGTATGTTTCAAGAGTATTCATTTCTTTGTGGATGACCGATGTTACAGTACACGCTAAGTGTACTGTAACATCGGTCATCCAAAAAGAAACAAACCGTATGACTTTGATTGACAGCATTTTTGTTACCTTTGATTTTTATTACACGCATAGAGACAAATATGAACTTCCAAAATTTAACACAACTTGACAATGTACGAAAAGTACTAGTGTACTAGAGACTGACTAGTACTTTCAAATCGAAAAATAGTTCTAATTTTGTAAATCAAAAATTTAACGCAATGATTATAAAGACTAGAATTCCGTGATTCTATCACTGACGAAACATGTGATGAGCCGATTATTATTGTCTACGCCGCTTACTCGTTTTCAAATTTCTATACCCGTCTCACTCCATCGTTAGTAAATAACGGGCGCTGCGCCGCCACGCCGCCGCCCCGCGCCGCCAGCCGTTGTGGTGATATTATATTATTACTCACAAAGTATTTTTTTGTTTAAATAAAAAAGGTACATATTTACTCGAAATTGAAGCCGGTTGTCAGTAAAACGACAATCCTTAATACAGATTGAAGGCCTTGTGGGCGGATTGAAAAAATTGAACTGCATTATGCTCACTATATATACGCGTACTTAAAACTATAAGGTAAAATGTGGGCGTATACTATGCCTCTGCCTACACCTTCAGGAATAAAGGCGTGACTATATGAATGTATGTATGCACATATTTACAATCGCAATACTAAATAGCAAATCAAAGTAGGCACATTTTATTAAAATGCTGTAGGTGGGCAGCCCTATCGCATGCTTACGTACCGCGCGGCTGTAGGCATTTATTTCTAAAACCCGGCCGAGTCAAACTACAGTATACAGTGACACTACTGTTATTTTATTTTGACGCGACAACGTCTTATAATTCGACGGAGCCGGCTGCACGAACGAAAAAAAGATGACGCAATATGTCGTTACCTCCCTCGCGTTACCTCGCTCTACCTCGCTCTGAGGCGTTCCATTTATTTTAGTAATGTTTTCAACAGATGGCACTATAATCAATTGATGTGTTTTTATATTTCTTTTTGTTTTGTAATGTTATTTTTATTTTTATTTTCTTATGACGTTGTCACGTTCAACCATCGTCAGTAAACCGACTTTACAGACAACCCATTTTTATTGGTAGGATTAAAAACATTTTCTATATTTCTTTCTGTCACACTGGTGTGACGGTGTGTGACGGTTAGGAAATAATATAATATTAACCTTATTATCACACTAGTTGTTCCCCGCGACTTCGACCGCGTAGAAGTCGTTATCGCGTAAAATCATAAACCTCCTTTTGCGCAGTCGGTTAAAAAGTAAACTTGTCCTTCCCAGACCCTCGAACTATCTCTATACCAAATTTCAAGAAAATCGGTCTAGCCGTTTAGGCGTGAAAGCGTAACAGACAGACAGACAGACGGAGTTACTTTCGCATTTATAATATTAGTAGGGATTAGTTTTATGGTTAGGAACTTAATACCGTAATAACAAATGCAAAAAATAACCAAATGATAATCGTCAAAACAAAATGAAAATCGATAAAACAAGAGAAAATCGGCCAGTTGATGAGGTCAAAAATGGCTTGCACCCTTTCTTAGTAATCTATCTATAGGTATAGTCTTTTTCTGGACAGCTCAGCAATCATGTAAACATGTCATGTGTTGACAGAAGTTGTTTATGATCATAGTGTTGTAACTAAACTGATTCTATGTATGTAAATAATCATTGTGTTATATCTAGTTCACCGTACATTCATTTACTTCGGTATATCCATCGCCAAATTCATCAAATCATGAAATTCGGTATATCAATATATATTATGTGCAATAATTTTTTTATATTAATTTAATTAAAGGATCTTTAAAAAAAAGAAACTTTTAGAAAATTTTATAGTACATATAATCATTTATTTACAATAATATATTACTTTAGGACTGAATATTTTAACCATCCACCGTCAACCGTACCCAGTCTACCCTAAAGAATCATTTTTTTTCTTTTTATTCATATTTAAATGTTTATGGCTTTCGAAACATTAGATTATCTTTTTGGCAGCTCGCTGATGAACGTTAGCCTCTTTAAATTTACTCCTCCACACGGTACTAAGCATCGTCATCGTCTGTTACGGCCTGACCGTGCGTGAAACCGCATCGGTGGGGAACATCGCGGGAACTCGCGGCGGGTGTTTTTAAAACGACCATACCTCATAACTTTTGTATGGCAGCAACATACAAAAGTTATATCACTGGAATCGTTATGAAACAAGCTAATAATTTCAAGCTAATAATAATTTAATTTTAAAATAATTAATTCTAGTTCAAATAATTAATTCTATCTGGTAGAAAAGTACTAGCAACGGCCCCGCTTTGGCGCGTGAAATTGAAATGACATTTTTTGAAATACCGAAATCTATCAAATACACAATCTAACAAATAAAAACTGTTCATTTACTCACCCAGTCATGATTAACACTCGAAACACACAAATTACGTAATTAATCACACAAATAACGAGCACTCGATTCAACGCTGACTAACTACGGAATGGCGGCAAAAAATTGTTCGTTTTTAAAGTCTCAATTGGCGCCACAGATTGAAGCTAGTCGTGCATTATGTACTACAAATCTGTCCTGCTCTTTCTTATGAACAATTTATGCAAGTTAGAGCAAGATAGGCATAGTTTTGAAGATACAGCGTATGAATGAACGGCGAGACGCTGACGTCGCTGCCGTGGCCCAGCCTGGGCCATACACAATGTATGACAAGCCGCCATTAGCCCAAGTTGGGCCACATCACACAGCATAGGCCGGATCCTTATGACGATTTCTGGGTCGCACAAATACTTATTTAGTCCCAATTTTTTAAAAGTACTTTTGCGAAGAGAAGGCCTCGCGAGCGCCCAGGAAAAAACAACCTGTGAGGAATTATATCCCTTATGATCCCATCATATATAACGGGGACCTTTTTCTCCCTTATTTTCCGCCCTATTAAAAAAACTTTTGACAAAAGTTGTATTTTTTTTTTATCTTTTCGTAGATCAATGATTTTAAATCAAAGAACATGTGTGCCAAGTTTGGAGAAAATTGGTTAACAAATGCGTCTTCTAGACCGAAACTGACATGTACACACACATACGGACGAAAGCAAAATCGTCTATACTGTGGAATCGAAGACCCAAACTCAAAGTGCCTTTTCACACGTACCGGTTGCCGGGTAGCCGGTGCCGGGTAACCGGCGGTGAATGCAAGCGGTTGGCGGGCAAATCACGCCGGTACGTGTGAAAGCTGTAGTACACGGCCATACACCCACCCTACCCGGCACCCGGCAACCGGTACTTGTGAAAAGGGGCAAAGACTCGCATCTCCATATATTCAATATACTCTGTGGACTAGTGGACTAGCACTCTTCGCTCTCTGGGTCAATAAGTTATATTATTAAAGTAAGTACATTTTTTCGAACTGACAGATTGATAAAACAATGACCTCCTTTTAAAATCAATTGGCCAGTACAACAGTTTTACAACACTATGGCAAAGACAAACAAGTCTGAGAAAAAATAATTTAATGACAAGCAAAAATGACAGTCTTAAATTTTTACCATCCGAGTATTTTTCATGAAATTATTCTATAATCTAAAGGTTTATTAGTGTCGAAATGTCCGCATAAATCTAACTAGAGTTCCTTGAAACGACTATGATCAGGATTGATAATTAAATGTAAGTAATTATGGAGTAGTCGAGATCCAATTTCTTTGTTTACTATATTATTTAGGTCTGTTGAATTCCACTATACCAACATTGTGATGACTATATAAAAAAAATAGTTTAAAAAACTAAAAAACACGCTTTTAGCACGCACTAAAAATTACAAATTGATTCTGTTCAATTTATTATGAAAGCAAGCGTGGAGCGTTTTGTCCAAATAGAGTAAAGATTACATAAACGCTCCACGCCTTCTTGTTTTCGTATTCCTGACAGCAAACCCTTTCATTTTATACCCATATCATGGAGGTGAATTTCAAATATCCTGTCCGCCATATTGGATTTAAGTCACGTGACTATTTTTTTCGTATTCCTGACAGCAAACCCTTTCATTTGATACCCATATCATGGAGGTGCATTTCAAATAGCCTGTCCGCCATCTTGGACGTCCGCCATATTGGATTTAAGTCACGTGACTATTTTTTTCGTATTCCTGACAGCAAACCCATTTGAATTGATTGTTTATCTTTGATGGATAAGTAAATGAAATTTATCGTTATTGATGTACAAGTTGGCATGCAGCAGTGCAAAGATAATAAATATACTTACCTACATACATATAGTTAGGCCTTTAGCCCCAAAGATGTAGGACAGTCATAGAATTGTTTTAGGCCCGGTTGTCAGTTACATATGACTTATAACACAGGCCTTATTGTCGGGTTGGCTTGAAAAATTTCTACAGTGCGCGTGTGTGGCGCCTCCTGTGTTGCACACGTCCATATGCTACGGTAACCAACCATGAGGTGGGCCGTCACCTTGTTTGCCACATTAGTAGTATGAAAAAGTGTACCTACGCCCAAATATTCCTGTCAATTTATAACACGGCAAATCATCTGCATCATCGGACTACTGAGCCAGAAAAGTCTCAGTAGTTCGATCATCGGACTATTTAATCGGACTACTGATACTAGGGGGTTGAAAATGGAGAGCCACAGGTTGTGTTGTGACTACAAGCGAGCGAAAATTTTCAAGCCGCCAATATCTACATAATGCCATATCTTGGCTTGGCTTAACGACTACCATGTTACTGCCCAACTGTGCCTTTCACTCGCTTAAAAAATGTTACAAAGTGGTCACGTAATGGTCATCCATCTAAGAACTGTCCATAGTGAAAACTGCTTACTGCAGTGATACATACACTGAGCAAGCGGGACTACGAGTCCTTTTTGTTCACGTATGGAAATCCTTCGTGGATGTTATGCCGGACTCTTACCTATTACCACACGACTATTTTCACACGGTACCCTACCATTATCTAAGGCCGGTGAGATCCGGGCAAATCCTCGGAAGGGGTAAGCCCTCGTAGACAGCTGTAAGGCATCGTGTGGTATTACTCGGTAAAAAAATGGATAACAGCGCAAGGTTTGCCAAACCTAAGGCCACTACGAGGTCTCTTCGTTACTCCATGCACTCTGTCCAATATATGTATGGATTTTTTTTTGCAGGTTTTAGTATTTTTAGGGTTTCGTAGCCAAATGGCAAAAACGGAACCCTTATAGATTCGTCATGTCTGTCTATCTGTCTGTCCGTCCGTGTGTCACAGCCACTTTTCTCCGAAACTATAAGGCCTATGCTATTGAAACTTGGTAACTAGATGTATGCTGTGAACCGCATTAAGATTCTTATATAAAACTAGAAAAAAACGCAGTAAATTTTGGGGGTCCCCATACTCAGAACTGAAACTCAATTTTTTTTTTATCAAACCCATACGTGTGGGGTATCTATAGATAGGTCTTCAAAAATGCTATTGAGGTTCCCAAGATCATTTTTTCTAAAGTGAATAGTTTGCGCAAGAGACACTTCCAAAGTGAAAAAATGTGTGTCCCCCCCGCCCCCCTCTAACTTCTAAACTAAGAGAATGATAAATCTAAAAAAAATATATAATGTACATTGCCATAAAAACTACCAACGAAAATTGGTTTAAACGAGATCGAGTTGGTACTTTTTTTTAATACGTCATAAACCGCAATTTTCGCCTAAAAAAATCACTACCACTGCGAACGTGTTAAAAAAACATTAATCAAAGTTACAACGAACTACAAGAACTTTTATATTATGTTACTTGCTGCTACGGAACCCTTCATGAGCGAGTCCAACTCGCAATTGGCCGGTTTTTTATTATCTTTCATTGTTTTAAGTCAGAGGGGCGCTGCGTAAAGCGTCGCGGGGCCCTTCTGTACTTTCTACGGCGCCCAGGTTTGGAACCCTTGGGTTAATTTGACCTTCGATATCGCCAAGTCGGTTGTGGAGATCAGATGTCAGTCGCTGCGAGAATAATATAGAAGTTCAGCAGCATCTGGGTAAGACTTTAAAACCGACCCTAACTGGGTTGGAGAAAGGTTCGGAAGATGATTTTTTATAGATGATTTAGACTTACCAAATTCGATCACTCACAGCGACGTTAAATGTAACACTGACCACTATCAGTAAGCGATAACGTAATTATTACATTTATCTTAGATAAGTTAGCAGGATTTAATTACACAACTAGATAATCGGTAACAGTGCAGCGATTCTCAACCATTCGATGTGAATGCGTATATAGAAAACTATGAAGCGACTTTTGGAAATGAAGTTTCTCCTTCACACTACCACAGTATAAAGAGTACTAACCAGTATTGTAGCTCCCTACAAACGGACGAAGCGCAAGCTATACCTACGATCCTCGTTTTCGGCAGGCTTTTCAGCACGCTAGCAGGCGATTGTGCCGAGTAGACGAATGGACGGTGTGTCGTTTTTTAGATAGTAACCGCGCGTGTTTTATTTACTAAAAATATTTAATATGACAACTAGAGTCTATTGTGCTTGTTTTGGTTGCATGAATTCGTCAATAACGCACCCAGAGATAACGTTTTTTAGATTACCTGGAAACTCCGAAAGGTAAGACTATAAATTGATTTTACTTAAGTACTAATTAGTACTATACTACTAGTTGACTAAAGTTAAACAAAGTGATTGACACGAGTGAACTGGGTAGTTACATGAAGTAGGTATGTTTGTGTTTAAAACTAGACTTGTGCTTGCTCAGTCAGTGAACGGTGCGATCCAATATAGTACAATATCCAAAAAAAAACCAGTTCAGAACTGTAGTACGTGTAGGTAGTACATTTAGTTCCGTTGTCAGTTCGTAGTTATTTAATTGAGAGCAATGATTTAGGTATGTTTCAAGAGTATTCATTTCTTTGTGGATGACCGATGTTACAGTACACGCTAAGTGTACTGTAACATCGGTCATCCAAAAAGAAACAAACCGTATGACTTTGATTGACAGCATTTTTGTTACCTTTGATTTTTATTACACGCATAGAGACAAATATGAACTTCCAAAATTTAACACAACTTGACAATGTACGAAAAGTACTAGTGTACTAGAGACTGACTAGTACTTTCAAATCGAAAAATAGTTCTAATTTTGTAAATCAAAAATTTAACGCAATGATTATAAAGACTAGAATTCCGTGATTCTATCACTGACGAAACATGTGATGAGCCGATTATTATTGTCTACGCCGCTTACTCGTTTTCAAATTTCTATACCCGTCTCACTCCATCGTTAGTAAATAACGGGCGCTGCGCCGCCACGCCGCCGCCCCGCGCCGCCAGCCGTTGTGGTGATATTATATTATTACTCACAAAGTATTTTTTTGTTTAAATAAAAAAGGTACATATTTACTCGAAATTGAAGCCGGTTGTCAGTAAAACGACAATCCTTAATACAGATTGAAGGCCTTGTGGGCGGATTGAAAAAATTGAACTGCATTATGCTCACTATATATACGCGTACTTAAAACTATAAGGTAAAATGTGGGCGTATACTATGCCTCTGCCTACACCTTCAGGAATAAAGGCGTGACTATATGAATGTATGTATGCACATATTTACAATCGCAATACTAAATAGCAAATCAAAGTAGGCACATTTTATTAAAATGCTGTAGGTGGGCAGCCCTATCGCATGCTTACGTACCGCGCGGCTGTAGGCATTTATTTCTAAAACCCGGCCGAGTCAAACTACAGTATACAGTGACACTACTGTTATTTTATTTTGACGCGACAACGTCTTATAATTCGACGGAGCCGGCTGCACGAACGAAAAAAAGATGACGCAATATGTCGTTACCTCCCTCGCGTTACCTCGCTCTACCTCGCTCTGAGGCGTTCCATTTATTTTAGTAATGTTTTCAACAGATGGCACTATAATCAATTGATGTGTTTTTATATTTCTTTTTGTTTTGTAATGTTATTTTTATTTTTATTTTCTTATGACGTTGTCACGTTCAACCATCGTCAGTAAACCGACTTTACAGACAACCCATTTTTATTGGTAGGATTAAAAACATTTTCTATATTTCTTTCTGTCACACTGGTGTGACGGTGTGTGACGGTTAGGAAATAATATAATATTAACCTTATTATCACACTAGTTGTTCCCCGCGACTTCGACCGCGTAGAAGTCGTTATCGCGTAAAATCATAAACCTCCTTTTGCGCAGTCGGTTAAAAAGTAAACTTGTCCTTCCCAGACCCTCGAACTATCTCTATACCAAATTTCAAGAAAATCGGTCTAGCCGTTTAGGCGTGAAAGCGTAACAGACAGACAGACAGACGGAGTTACTTTCGCATTTATAATATTAGTAGGGATTAGTTTTATGGTTAGGAACTTAATACCGTAATAACAAATGCAAAAAATAACCAAATGATAATCGTCAAAACAAAATGAAAATCGATAAAACAAGAGAAAATCGGCCAGTTGATGAGGTCAAAAATGGCTTGCACCCTTTCTTAGTAATCTATCTATAGGTATAGTCTTTTTCTGGACAGCTCAGCAATCATGTAAACATGTCATGTGTTGACAGAAGTTGTTTATGATCATAGTGTTGTAACTAAACTGATTCTATGTATGTAAATAATCATTGTGTTATATCTAGTTCACCGTACATTCATTTACTTCGGTATATCCATCGCCAAATTCATCAAATCATGAAATTCGGTATATCAATATATATTATGTGCAATAATTTTTTTATATTAATTTAATTAAAGGATCTTTAAAAAAAAGAAACTTTTAGAAAATTTTATAGTACATATAATCATTTATTTACAATAATATATTACTTTAGGACTGAATATTTTAACCATCCACCGTCAACCGTACCCAGTCTACCCTAAAGAATCATTTTTTTTCTTTTTATTCATATTTAAATGTTTATGGCTTTCGAAACATTAGATTATCTTTTTGGCAGCTCGCTGATGAACGTTAGCCTCTTTAAATTTACTCCTCCACACGGTACTAAGCATCGTCATCGTCTGTTACGGCCTGACCGTGCGTGAAACCGCATCGGTGGGGAACATCGCGGGAACTCGCGGCGGGTGTTTTTAAAACGACCATACCTCATAACTTTTGTATGGCAGCAACATACAAAAGTTATATCACTGGAATCGTTATGAAACAAGCTAATAATTTCAAGCTAATAATAATTTAATTTTAAAATAATTAATTCTAGTTCAAATAATTAATTCTATCTGGTAGAAAAGTACTAGCAACGGCCCCGCTTTGGCGCGTGAAATTGAAATGACATTTTTTGAAATACCGAAATCTATCAAATACACAATCTAACAAATAAAAACTGTTCATTTACTCACCCAGTCATGATTAACACTCGAAACACACAAATTACGTAATTAATCACACAAATAACGAGCACTCGATTCAACGCTGACTAACTACGGAATGGCGGCAAAAAATTGTTCGTTTTTAAAGTCTCAATTGGCGCCACAGATTGAAGCTAGTCGTGCATTATGTACTACAAATCTGTCCTGCTCTTTCTTATGAACAATTTATGCAAGTTAGAGCAAGATAGGCATAGTTTTGAAGATACAGCGTATGAATGAACGGCGAGACGCTGACGTCGCTGCCGTGGCCCAGCCTGGGCCATACACAATGTATGACAAGCCGCCATTAGCCCAAGTTGGGCCACATCACACAGCATAGGCCGGATCCTTATGACGATTTCTGGGTCGCACAAATACTTATTTAGTCCCAATTTTTTAAAAGTACTTTTGCGAAGAGAAGGCCTCGCGAGCGCCCAGGAAAAAACAACCTGTGAGGAATTATATCCCTTATGATCCCATCATATATAACGGGGACCTTTTTCTCCCTTATTTTCCGCCCTATTAAAAAAACTTTTGACAAAAGTTGTATTTTTTTTTTATCTTTTCGTAGATCAATGATTTTAAATCAAAGAACATGTGTGCCAAGTTTGGAGAAAATTGGTTAACAAATGCGTCTTCTAGACCGAAACTGACATGTACACACACATACGGACGAAAGCAAAATCGTCTATACTGTGGAATCGAAGACCCAAACTCAAAGTGCCTTTTCACACGTACCGGTTGCCGGGTAGCCGGTGCCGGGTAACCGGCGGTGAATGCAAGCGGTTGGCGGGCAAATCACGCCGGTACGTGTGAAAGCTGTAGTACACGGCCATACACCCACCCTACCCGGCACCCGGCAACCGGTACTTGTGAAAAGGGGCAAAGACTCGCATCTCCATATATTCAATATACTCTGTGGACTAGTGGACTAGCACTCTTCGCTCTCTGGGTCAATAAGTTATATTATTAAAGTAAGTACATTTTTTCGAACTGACAGATTGATAAAACAATGACCTCCTTTTAAAATCAATTGGCCAGTACAACAGTTTTACAACACTATGGCAAAGACAAACAAGTCTGAGAAAAAATAATTTAATGACAAGCAAAAATGACAGTCTTAAATTTTTACCATCCGAGTATTTTTCATGAAATTATTCTATAATCTAAAGGTTTATTAGTGTCGAAATGTCCGCATAAATCTAACTAGAGTTCCTTGAAACGACTATGATCAGGATTGATAATTAAATGTAAGTAATTATGGAGTAGTCGAGATCCAATTTCTTTGTTTACTATATTATTTAGGTCTGTTGAATTCCACTATACCAACATTGTGATGACTATATAAAAAAAATAGTTTAAAAAACTAAAAAACACGCTTTTAGCACGCACTAAAAATTACAAATTGATTCTGTTCAATTTATTATGAAAGCAAGCGTGGAGCGTTTTGTCCAAATAGAGTAAAGATTACATAAACGCTCCACGCCTTCTTGTTTTCGTATTCCTGACAGCAAACCCTTTCATTTTATACCCATATCATGGAGGTGAATTTCAAATATCCTGTCCGCCATATTGGATTTAAGTCACGTGACTATTTTTTTCGTATTCCTGACAGCAAACCCTTTCATTTGATACCCATATCATGGAGGTGCATTTCAAATAGCCTGTCCGCCATCTTGGACGTCCGCCATATTGGATTTAAGTCACGTGACTATTTTTTTCGTATTCCTGACAGCAAACCCATATATTCGATACCCATATCATGGGGGTGGATTTCAAACAGCCAGTCCGCCATTTTGGGGAGGCCGCCATATTGGATTTGTAATGACGTTTTTAGCTAGTCATGTATTGTCATCAGAACTCAGAGCGTGTGCAAAATTTCAGCCTGATCAAAGAACGGGAAGTGGATCAAATTAACATTCCAAGATTTTCTTACATAGTACAAGTGAAGCTAATAAAAGCGTGTTAAAAATAAGTGCAATCAATTTTCGGCCAGGGGTCCCTTTACATTTAGAAACGGCTAAATAAACATGAGACAAGACATTTCACTAGTAAACTTTCGTCTACGCTTTAAGTCGAGAATTGACGCCCAGGTAGTAGGCCTCCTCCCCTCTGACCTTTTATGACTCGTTTATTTGGTCAGTTCTGGGATGGGTCATCGTTTGCGATATTTCCAACCACGAGTTGATATTGAAACAAATTAGCACATTATTAAAATTTTTCAAGAATTTGAAAAAGCGCCTTGTGGAGTCAACTGGTGACCCAAGGGCTGGCAGTTTTCTCGCTCAACGAATAGGTATTGCTATTCAAAGGGGGAATGCTGCTAGTCTTTTGGGCACAATGCCACGGGGGCCTTATTTAGTTTAGATAGTAATAATGTAAATATAGATATGTAATAATTATGTTTCTCTGTAATTTTTAACAATAAATGTATATCTAAAAAAACACAGGGCCTTAGAAGGCAACATTGTATGTTTCATTATGTGAAACGTAATATGATGGGTGTGCTTTGTATGTTATGTATTTCAAATTATATGAATTGTATGTTTGATATTATGAAACATACAATGTTGCAGTAGCGAAGGCTTCATACAAGCCGATTCCCGCTGGCTTCCCTTTTCAGAACAGACAGCAACGTATATCAATTTTAAATTATACTCCTAAATTAATCTCAAATATTCATTTTACTAAGATTATAAATGCACTCAAATATACGAAGTTTCATTAAATATACCAAAAACATTAAAAATATATCAGACACCTACTCCAAATTAATCGATATTCGTAAACCACACCGTTTGATCGAACAAGAGCGCGAAAATAATCCGGCTTACAGACTCATACTACCGCAGTACATGACTCGCGTTGTTCCATAAATTAACGCACCACGCTCTCCTTAGCGAAAAGGGCGGCGCTAGGAGCGTGCGTGAAAGCCGGAACGACATAGCTTATTTCTCTCCGCATGTGCTCTGCAGGAACTGCAACCACAGAGTACATTTGTATACTATGATATAGAGACGGCACTTGACTTATTGACGACATCAGCGGCGCCAAGCAGTTTTTGCAGGAAACTCGCCGGCTGCTTGTTTGTTTATTGTATCTAATAAATAATAATTATAATTTTATGAAACTAGAATTAAAAATTATATTAAAGTAGGTATAAGTTACAAGTAATAAAAATTGCTTACGGAGTGTAGTGTGGTGATGTGGAAGTAGGAGAGGATAAGTATCTTCTTTTGTTACTTGAAAACATATTCATTGCATTGATAATGTTGAGGCATTTTAATTACCATAGCTAAATCTAGATGGCGCCAGCCGAAATTATAGAAGTCGGTGTTGAGAGTCTCCACAACCTTATGACTTCTCAAGAATTATTTTATTTGTAACAACCGGACCGACCACTGCCGCGGGATTTAATTCCCGCAGCAGCTACACGAAACTCACTTCCTCACTGACATCAGCTGACGGGCACCTGACGAGAACTTCTCCACAGGTTCGACCTCGCTGATGTCAAGTGCCATCCACTGCCAAGTCGCCGCTGGCTCGCAGATCGCTCACCGGCCTTCCCCTCCAGAGGGGATACCCCCGGTGGAGGCAGGTCTCGCTAGCGGCGCCATTACCTTCCCGGACTTGACAACCGGAAATGACACCACGGTGACCACCAGGCCACCCACCCAGTGACCCGCCTGTATTCGCAGGCGGCGATGATACCACTGTAATAGGCATTGCCTAGGGACAGTTACCCCCCGATTTCCTTAGGGAAATTGTGAGAAGACCAGAAGAGATATTATTTGTAACATAGATTAAGTACAATTCATTAGAACTGTGTTTTAATAAACCTTATTTCCTCCCGCGATAGATCGGCAGGGAAAATTGCGAGGAAATAAGAAACTTTAAAATTAAAAAACTATTTTTTGACCTTTTTAGGGTTCCATATCCGTTCGTACCCATGGTGGATAAAAAACGGGACTCTATTTTTATTCATAAGACTTAGCCGTCCGTCTGTCTGTCTGTCCGTCAGTGACTTACAGACCGACGCGACGGACCGTCCCGCGTCACGAGACTGTGTCTTATGAAAACGGTGATAGCTAGAGAGCTGAAATTTTCACAGATTTTGTGTTTCTGTTGCCGCTATAACAAATACTAACAACAGAAAAATTATAATAGTTAAGCGGGTCTCTCTTAAAACAAACGTAATTTTTTGCCATTTTATTTTTTATATTAAAAACGGCAACAAGAAGCCGCTTGAAATTATCACAGAACATTGAGCTGTATATTTTCATAAAATATAAATGATTTCATTAAAATAAAATTGACATTTTAGGGGGCTCTCGTACAACAAACGTGATTTTTGTAGTTTATTGGTGCGCGAGTCCGCTTCGCATTTAGTAGGTTTTTCATATCTGCTCTTATCATGCAAGTAAGAGATTGTCGTGTATAAGTGGAGGTGGGAAAGTCGCAACATCGGGGTATGACCTAATGGATCGCAATTACATTACATGTACGTAGAGGCAGGTATATTTAGTATCTACTAAACTAAACTAGGTTTATTTGCTACTAAGGGCAAGACCGATTTTTTATATTAAATTTCCGGCTTCCCTTTTAAAAATAATCACTCTGCGCCCCTGCAATGTTGCCTTTTGAGGCCCGCAGGTAAAAACTGCGCCTATTATATTCAACATGGCATCAGTGTGGTAAGCCTATTGCCGTATTAAAATAAACAGGCCTGTTATGTTCCTCCAAGAAGTTCGACTGCCTCTGTGGCGCGGTCGGTTGTGATACCGCCTGCGGCGCTGGAGGTCGTGGGTTCGATTCCCACCGGAGACAAATATTTGTGTCACCCATAAATGTTTGTCTCAAGAGGCTGGGTGTTTCTATGTAAAATATGTATGTATTTAAAAAAAAAGAAGTATATAAGTATTAATATCCGTGGTCTGATACCCATAACACAAGCAGGTTATTCCTAGCTTACTTTGGGATCAAATAGCGTTGTGTGAAATGTCCGTGAATATTTATTTATATTTATATTTAAGAAGTGTAATAAAATCCAAAACCTCTGGGAGAGTCCAGGGGTTATCCTTCTAAGAGCGTGACCGGGACTCCTGGCCTTAGACCGATGGAAGCGCACCGTATGGGTTTAGTCGGTAGGAGCCCGAGATAGAATTCACAGGTATAAAAAGAACCCGGGGTCATCCTTCTAAAGGCTTACCCGGGACTCCCAACCGTAGGCAGTATATAGGGAACTTGTTGGTTTTTAGTCGGTAAGACTCCGGCATTCATGACGGATTTTCCACACAACAAAAATTCAACTGGTGAGTCTGGTGACTGCTAACCTTCTGGAAGACAAAAGCCATTTATGTGTGCAGGTACAGTCAACTACAATGAGATGTAGGTACTAGTTTAGTCTTACAAAATGATGTAGGTATTCCTGCGAGTGCCACCATGAACTAACCAAAGATTGTGACAAACATGGTAGGTTTAGGTATCATGCTTGTCACAACCTTTGGTGGACACCGAACTTGAAAGTTTTTTTTTATATTTAGCTCGCCAAATTGGCGTCGCCACGTCGAAAGCCGTGGCGCATCTAGCGATTGGGGGCCACCTCTGACAGTGGTCCTCAAGTTGGCGGCCTTGTGATGTGTCTCTTCGCGCTCCGCTTGAAGAACCCGGGATTTTAAGAGGAGGGAAACACATGCGCTGGCATGTCGTTCCAGGTTTTTATGGTTCGACAGAGAAACGATCTTTTGAATCGTTCAGTTCTAGCGAAGATTCGCACCACTGTGTGAGAGTGGCACTAGGGCTTGAATATCGGACGCTTTTTCAGTTCCGGAATTGGGTTTCGATATTCAGTATTTGAATTCCGGAATTCCGGAATTCCGGAACTCAATCAAGTTTCGTTTTGTACAAAATAGTGATATGTAAAAAAAGAAACGGGAGGTGGCAGTCCTACGTGATTAATGATAAACTACTTTGATTCCCAGTAAAATTTCTTATTTTAACGTAACCAACTGAAAACCACACGTTTCCTAACTACGGTTGGCCCGGGTAAGCCCTGAGAAGGTCTTGGCCATCACTGCGGCCTCACCTAGAAGGTTCGGGTGCTATCCCGCGTATTTGGGTCTTGTTCAGGGGTTATCCCGCATCTCAGGGCGTGTGGCTGGCGTGAAACTTTCACGTCACGCTTTCGTCTTGGGCGTGCTTTTCCGTGGGCCGTCCTCAGGCCTCAACCCGATTATGAAGGCCGATGGTCTTGGGCAAAGACATGCGGAATTCGGGTGGGAGCGTTCTCTTTCGATCACTTTTCGCCGCATTAACTGATCACAGAAAGACGCAGTGGCGTCCCACTTACTCCCACTGGAGATCATAGCTCGCGCAATGGTCTCTAGCGAGAGAATGTCCACGTCCAGACCTACCACGAGGACCGGGCGCTGTTAAGCCCACGCTGTGCACTCCACTAATGTGTGAAGTACTGTGTCCTCACTGCGTTCCTCGCAGTGCTGGCACTCAGGTGTTGTTTCCCGGTGTATTCGTCACAGATACTTACTGAAGCTCCCGTGCCCGGTAAGCATCTGTGACAACCGGTAGGACAGAGCACCCGCACCGTTTCTCCTCTCTAGTCACTCGCCCATGACCGGTCTGACCGCCGTGGTTGTGACGATTCGGCGATTCCCCCCTTGTGTGATGTGATGTGGCGATTCGGTTTGTTGCTCAAGTCCTGGTCTTCCTTGTGGAGCTGGAACTCCCGAACCTAGATTTCTGGAGACGTAGGCCTATGACCCCGCTCCAGCGCCTCCTTGCACCAGAAAAGAAAAAAATTAGAAATATAATTAATTTATTTAAACAAGGACGCAAGTTGCCTCCCTGCCAGATCCTCGAGACATGCCGCCTCTGAGCAACGGACCACGCAGCACCCAATCGTAACCGATGTTCCACAGTAGCGGTCTTAAGACTGATCTCTGCGGAACACCGCATGACGTATCTCGCTGACCCGGCTGGGCCCTAGCCAGCTTGGGTAAGTTATGGCCCTCTCGGAAAGATAGGCCCCGATAATTCGACGGAAGTAGGGAGGCACTCCATGATAAATAAGCGCCTCCCTAACGCAGCTCCAGGGCAAGGTGTTGAAGGCGATGCCAGTGTGTCTTGACATCACCATCGCTTTCAACACCACATCACCCTGCTATGTTACTTCCTCCGTCAGTCTTCTAATGCGCATGATCCCATCCACGGTGGAGCGACCTTGACAGAAACCAAACTGGTTATCCACCAGATCTGGCCCCACGCTTATGAGGTGCCCGACTGTGGGCTGTGCAATGATACGCTCAAGGAGCTTGCATGCCTAACGAGGTATGCAAGCTCCTTGAGCGTGTCATTGTTGGGGATCGGCCGGAGTTGCTCAACGGAGCAACACGATCGGCCTATCCCCGGATGGGTAGACTGCCGACCACCTTGCCTTTCGGATCGGAACCAGTTTCCCTGTCTTCCGGACCTTGGGAATCTGACCTATTTCGAGGCATGCACTAAAGAGCCCCATCACTCGAGGCCTGAGATCCTTAAGAGCCAGGACCTACGCTCGGCCTGGAATGCTGTAGGGTCCAGGGACACGGTCCGTGCGGAATCTAAGCCGCAGTACAGACGCCCCTAACACACCTTCAGTGACTTCAGAACTGGGAACCCAGGACCCTCCTCACTCTTGGTCAGTGGAGCGCCTTGGGGCAAAGTTTGCCCCTAATAATAAGGTACGGGCCCCATGAGTTCCGTCAGAACTACTAGAACTATGCTGAGCGAGACCTCTGTCAAATTCTTACAGCGTTTCTATCAAAGTTAAATTTAACTCGTAGCATAAGTCAGAGCTAAGTCTAAGTTCGCTCTATAAATTGAAGTCTAAATGTAAAAAGAATACAAAAACGTCATCAATAATATTATTATTATTTAAATAGTATGTTTTCTATCAAATACCATTAATTTTATGGATTTACATACTTAATAGGGTTTAGAAATATCATCAAATAAAATAATTAATACCTAAGTACATAATCGAATTAATTTGTTAATAGAGGAATCCTAAATAATCAACATTGTAGTAATTAAAGGTAATTATAAGAAAATAAATTGCATAAGAAGCTTATAATGTAGATTATAAGCTTCTTATGCAATTTATTTTGTTTGTATTGAAATTAAAGAAGCGAAAATATTTTTTTTTCAATATCGAAATACCGGTATTGATCTCGCCAATTCCGGAATTGAGAACGATATTAGATTTTATCGGAATTCCGGAATTATGTCAATTCCGGAATTCCGGGGTTCAAGCCCTAAGTGGCACATCTGTCCAGCACGCGTTGTTCGGGACCGGAAAGGAGAGGGCGGGATTAGGTTAAAGAGCTCTTCAGAACACCCACCGTGATAGATACGGTAGAATGCAGCCAAAGACGCAATAGTTCTTCGCTGCGCCAACGGTTCCAGACTATCCGCAACCTGGCAGTTGATAATGCGAATAGCTCGCCGTTGCATAGAGTCCAGCGCAAGTAACACAACGCAATAACTTAGGTATGCGTGTAAAGAGCAATAATTATGTATCCCGATACTTTTTTTATTTTATCTGTCTGTTTAATTTTTGTCTGGATCGTTAAAACCAAAAAAAATAATTATGGATCACACAATTTTTTGTCTCCGGTGGGATTTTAACCCACGACCTCGTGATCGGCAGTCCCACAATTCGACTTCTATACCGTCGAGTCTGAGGACTAAGAGAAACAGTTCACTCTCATGGTCCCACTAGTGTGAAAAATATTAGGATCACGAGAAAACAGGGGGGTTAACTTTTAGGTACTTATGGTATCAAGTACATAATAGGTATTATTGGACTTAGTGCCTAGTGGCAAATTGTATAGAGTTCCAAAAGTAGTAAATACTTTGACAGCGAAAAGGTTGGTGTTCGTTCCCAGCAAGGAACACGAACTTTTGAACTTTTTTTTTATACCACTAGAGTGGCAGACAAGCATAAGGCCCCACCAGATGTACCGGTGATCACCGCAGCCTATGGACGTTTGCAACACCAGAGGCGCCACAATCGCGCTGCCGACTCTTTAAAACCCTTCTAAGTTCCCTTTTGAAGAACCCCATACTGTAATCTCTTGGTTTGGTTTGACGGCAAATTCCACAGCAAGCCCTAGTAAGGTACCACCGCTTTACTTGAGTAGAACTTAGTCCAAACTTGGACATACATGAATAACATGAAAATTATTCAATTGAAATTGAAATTTACTTGACTTTGGCATACTCTTAAGCCGACAAAGTCCAAGAATAAGAAAATAAAGCTATTACATAGCATTTTTTATCAACTATGCTAGTATAATTATTTCTACAAAGGAATATTTTAAGGCCTATGTTCAACAAAGTAAAGTACCAAGTACTCGTACCTACTTGACTGTGGACCTTTGGGCTTTTGGGCTTTTGGACTTTTGGACTTTTGGCCTTTTGGGCTTCTGGACTTTTGGACTTTTAGACTTTTGGACCCCACCCCACCTTACTCCACCCCATCCCACTCCACCTAACCTCACCCCACCCCACCTCACACCAATTCACCTCACCTCACTCCACCCTACACACCTCACCCCACCCCACCTTACTTCACTTCATATACATAGGTACACGTTATGCAAACGCTCACGTTTACACGTGAGCGTAGAAGTGCGAGATACACGAACGTGGCCGAGCGTGGCCAAAGGTAGCCGAGTGTTAGGTTATTTTCGTGACAGAATTTCTTGATTCGGTCTCCACGCTCAAGGCCCGCGATAGCAATAGCTTAAAAAAACTTGAACTAATTAAATTAGCTGCTAATAATACCACGTAATAAGTTACATTATATCAAAAAGTACCTACATTTCCAAGGGACTGCAGACCTAAATATTTGGTGTTCAATTCAACTCGAGATAAAGTCTTTTGACCGACATACAGACGGACGGACAGCAGCGATCCTATAAGGTTTCCGTAGGTATATTCCTTATGAGGTACGAAACCTTAAAAAAAACACCAAGATCTTCAAATAACAATTTTATTTACTTAACTCATATTAATTATAATACAAAAATATAATTCTAACATCTATTCATTATACGAATTATATAATTAATATTAAATACAGACTAAAATTTATATTGGCACAGAATATCAACACTATGTAGGTATTATATACTTAGGTCAATAAAAGACTGCATTAGAGCGCCTTCACACTAGCGTTTTTCCAGCGTAGGCGTAGGATGGACGTATGCGCGGCGGGACCACGACGACGTATACGCGACGCATACGCCGCGTTAATGGGGGATCGTGTACAATCCTGTTCACAAGCGACTTATCCTCGGCATGGAAATGATTGCTACTAGAAAATAATTATCTTAAGAGTATATTTGACTTAATAAAAGTTGAGTAAGATGTTATTTGACGAAGCAATTAAAATGCGAAATATAAATTTGCTAAAGATTCTTTTAGGAAATGAAACTATGCGATAAGCTTTTTGGAGAGTGAAAATTGAAAAAACAAATTCTGCCAAACGGCAGGATCCAGGTTATTTTATAGGTATCGTTTAAGGGGTTTGAGTATTCTGAGTACGAATTACATAATAATTTGGCAATCCAATATGGCCACTGTAAAATTTTGTATTAACGGTGAAGTGGCCATGTCGGATTGCAAAATTATCGTGATATTTGTAGTCAGCATACGAAGAAACCCTTAAACGATACCCATCATGTGATTTTATAATTACAGCGCGGCGGCCATATTAGATTTCAAAATCGTCATGCAATTCGTACAAAGCATACTAAAAAATTAAAACGATACCCATTATGTAATTTTGTAAATCCGCCGGCAGCGGCCATGTTGGATTACAAATTAACATGTATTTTCGTATGCATCGTTTTAATTATTGTATAATTAATGAAAGAAATCGATTTAAAAAAATAATAGCATAGGGTCCCGTAGTTTTTCCCTAACCACGAACAAAATTTTATTCGCAGTTCTCATTATTCTTCTTTTTTAAAAGTAAAGCCATCAATAGTGTTTCCTGGTCAGAATCTATTTTGTTAACGATGATACCAAAACGCCAACGAAATTGTGTGACGCTGGCGCGGCGTATACGTCGCGTCTACGCCGCGCATACGTCCATCGAACGCCTACGCTAGTGTGAAGGAGCCCTTACTGCTATATATTTACTTTGTGGTTAGGATCAGAGCAGTCATAGCGACGCTAGGCGAAAATGATGACACCAAAATAAAATATAACCATGTTATACACTAATAGCCGACCAACAGCTTAGCGTGCCTTTCGAAGCACGTGAATGACGAAGTTATAAATTTATTTTTTATTTTTATCAATAAACATATCTAAGGCTTTATTTAATTAATAATGCTTAGTTATTTTAATTATAACTGACTATTTTGTGATGCTGACATAGAATTAGGTTTCTTTTTATTAGGTATATGACTAATGTTAATATTATAAACATATATCTTAATATAATCAAAGATATTATACTTACTTACTTAATAGTTCTGCATGATAATTACAAATATTTAATTAAAGTAATATACCTATATTAAATACGAGCATAAAGTGATGAAAATCTAATATATTTTTCTGAAAGCGTGATTGTGTGGTACCTGAAGTAACCATACAAAACCTCATACAAATATAGGAGCACAAGATATTTTCCGAAACAAGCGCGTGTTTATTTATATTGGGTGTAACAAAATTGACTTTCCAAATTTCGTCACGTGACGTGGCATCAGTCAAGAAACATTACAAAAATGAAGAAAAAAAAAATCACATGAATACTTCAACCGTAAATCCGTTTTAAAGGTCCTATAAATTTTCATTATCACCCTTTCTATCGCTACTGAGCGGCAGTAGAAATCGACAATGACAGCCAGACGGGTGCTCCGTGTTTGTTTTGCCACGGCGACCATGTTACCTCGAATTGCCGCGGTAAAAAACGAATTCTTAATGTGCGACAAAAAATATTTTTAAAAAATAAAAAAAATAACCCTCCTTTTTTATTAAATTCTTGTATTTGATTTCCGATGCCAAGCCATCTCATGAAATTTGAAGAGGTAATTTTATTACACCCAGGATTCGAGGAATAACGCCGATATAACGAATATAACGAACGTAACCGTCATAACGTCGATTGGATATTGACATAATTATAAATAAATAAATATTGGTTGCAATATCACTGTCTACAAATTCGCATGTTTGTATTCTAAGCTAAATATATCTTGGTCTTATTAAAATAAACATTGTCATCCTGTAAACTAGTGTTAACCATATTTAACACAAATAGAAAATGTAAAACCGACGACGTTTCAGCGACTTTTCTAATAATTATACTGGGTGTAACAAAATTGACTCTCCAAATTACATGAGATGACTTGGCATCGGAAATCAAATACCAATATTTAATAAAAAAGGGGGGTTAATTTTTTAATATATTTTTAATTTTTTTGTCGCACATTAAGAATTCGTTTTTTACCGCGGCAATTCGAGGTAACATGGTCGTCGTGGCAAAACAAACATGGAGCACCCGTCTGGCTTTCGTTGTCGCTTTCTACTGCCGCTCAGTAGCGATAGAAAGGGTGATAATGAAAATTTATAGAACCTTTAAAACGGATTTACGGTTAAAGTATTCATGTGATTTTTTTCTTCATTTTTGTAATATTTCTTGACTGATGCCACGTCACGTGACGAAATTTGGAGAGTCAATTTTGTTACACCCAATATTGTTGTAATGTTTGAGGAGTTGGCTATTCCGCAGACTAGTTAATGCATCAGCAATTTCTAAGTTACTATGTCACGACGAGTTACTATGTCGTGGAAACACCGTCGCAGTACCAGTATGGCCAAATTTTCGATGAAGCGAACCTCTGATTTTTTTTGGGAAATCCCCTCTATCACTCAGGAATTGAGCTGATTATTGGCTTTTGAACAAAACTTTCATCAAAATTAGTCCATCCGTTCGCTATGATGCCGATTCTACAGACATTACAAATATACACGTTATAACTTATATATAACACCCTCGTTATCGTGTGGGTTCATATATATCCTCCAAAATGATTGTAAAAAGCCTACGCCCAAAATTGCGATAGGCTGGTTTGATTAACTATTAATAAATACAAAACTCCTATATTAATATTTCTTGAAATTTATCGGAATGTAAGTAATTACGATAAATGGAATAGAATGAAAAATAAACTTTATTAATAAATATTTTGGGTATTTGCCCAAAGAAGCTAATTAATAGGTAGGCTCTAATACGCATTTGCTGTGAAACTATACAACTAATAAACCTAATTACAATATTTTAAATATAGGTACATAAAAATACCATTCCCGAAATGCACATTTTACGGATCAAACAAATGTTTATTCCCAACCGGGATTTGAAATCAACAAAGAGACAAGTCATAGTAGTAGTGGCCTTAAATCACCTTTTTGTATAAACCGTTACATTACAACTATTTACCTTACGACTTTATAAACTGTCGAAGTTTTACAAACTAACGGATTATTTTTCGTTGAATTAAAATAGTAGTTTTCGATACAAGTCTGGGATTTCTGTTATTACAACGAGTTCCGACAGATGTTGACCCAAGCCGAATGCGAGGGTAGACAGTCGAAACGAGTTGAAATAACAGTCCCACACGTTGTATTGAACAACTATTTTTAATACAGTTGCGAAAAAATTAAGCAATTTAATAAAATAATCAAAACACATTATACCTGAATTGTCCAAAATGGCGCCCACCGTAATAGTCGTTTTCGATACAAGTGTGGGATTTCTGTTATTACAAAGAGTTCCATAGATGTTGACCCGAGCCGAAGGCGAGGGTGGACAGTCGGAACGAGTTGAAATAACAGTCCCACACGTTGTATTGAACAACTATTTTTAATACAGTTGCGAAAAAATTAAGCAATTTAATAAAATACATAATAAAAACACAATAACCCTGAATAAATTGTCCAAAATGGTGGCAACCTTAAAAGAATATATACCTACCTAAGCAGAGACTATGGCAGTGCACTTCATACAGCCAACTTTTTTTATGTTTATAAATTTAATTTAGCCGATAATTCTAATTAAAATTACTTTTAATCTGATATCGAAACAAGTTATTATCTTTTTTTAGAAATATTTGCATGAATCACTAAAATATCTATGAATTTTTGGTTGGATTTTTTATTTTTAATTGACATTATTTTGACAGTTGGGAAAGAAAACGCACGAGTGCAGGAAAGGTAAAGAAAAAGCATAAGTGTGTAATAGCCCACATCCCGAACGCTATACGTCCCTGTAATATACCACTTTTTGAGCAACTGTATTAAAAAATAATATATACCTACCTACTTACGGGGATGTAATATTCGGTGTTACACTTTTCTAAGTCACGTATCACACTCCTAAGCAGAAACTATGGCAGTGCACTTCATACAGCCAACTTTTTTTATATTTACAAATTTAATTTGGTCGATACTTATTTTAATTTATGTTTAAATTTTAATTAAAATTACTTTTAATTTGATATTGAAACAAGTTAGTATCTTTTTTTAGAAATATTTGCATGAATCACTAAAACTTCTATGATTTTAGTGATTCATGCAAACTGGGAAAGAAAACGCACGAGTGCGGGACGGGAAAGGTAAAGAAAAAGCACGGGTGTGTAATAGCCCACATCCCGAACGCTATACGTCAATGTAATACGCCACTTTTTGAGCAACTGTATTAAAGAGATATACAAAATAATACTCGGCGGCCGCTGCCGCGGCCCGCTCGCTTCCCTTGCTCGCCTTCTCGCGATAATGTTGACCACTGATTCAAGCTAACCTAACCATCTTTTATAATTCACAATATCTAGACAGTTTACAATCGTACTAGCTAGATTACAACCAAGGTGTTACAATTTGACGATGACACACACAATATTATACAAATAAATATAAGCGATCTGAAGTTACAGTTAGTTACAGCTTGGCAAAAAAGAGTAGTAAATGACGGAGGACCAGTGAGTCCTGCGTTATTTAAAATATTTGTAGTTAAAATAGAAATTATTAAAAAAAATCTTCTTTAACTGCACAGTGGTGCAGTTCATATACATATATGACTACCCTTTGAAAAAAGAACCTAATTTATTTTACGGTAAAATATGATATACGCAGGTCTTCATTTAATAACTGACATATGTGACGTCTATGACAGTATTTTGACAATGTCACCAACATACAAAAAAATTAGTTCCGTGTCTAATTTTTATTTGCCGAGCTGTATACTCGTGTAGTAATTCTCAAGTACATAAATCATTGCACAAAATAATATGGTACGGAAAGCAATCTCATGCACTATACTATACTACTACTTTACTTTTTTTATCTAAGTACTTTACTTTACTTTATTTGAGAATGTTCACTTATGGTATTTATTTATTTATTTTTGCTTTTGGCTAGGCAAACTCGCGTTCAAACAAGTATCGCAAATTAATATTAAAATCCTCTGACCTGGTGTCCGTGAACTCTGTTAGCGGTGTCTATGTGTGAGTAGCCCGAGGGCACTTTGTATGTGTATACTTTATTTCAATAGCTTTGCGCAAAAATGTAAACAAACAAATTTTATCCTATAAATCCATAGTTACTTGCAATTGAGTATTTACCCTGATTATATTCCAGTATTCAGGAGTCATACAGTGTTCTTTCAATCATTTCGACACCAAATAACTTCTTTAGGACAGTTTATTTTCATTTAAAATACCTACTCAGGATACTAAAAAATTCAATAATTTGTCATACTATATTTTTCTACTCATCTGTCTTAGACAACGATTGTCAAAACATGACATGTTACATTATTGCCAGATCGGGCAGGATTGGACTATAGATTGCCTTCTGTACTTATTATTTTATGATCATAGTCATAAACTCACAAATGGGAATGGGGTTATATCAATATCGTGATTGGTGAGAGTATTGCCCATATAAAATCTCTTTTATGCCTATTTCGATATTCGGTTTCAAAATTTCCATCTCACTTCTTGCCTCCAAGAGACTCAAAGAAATTAACAAACTTGTTAACTCCTATATTTTTAGGCAAATCATCTTCTGGGGGATCATTCGCTCTTATGACGTCTTTGGGAGCACCATTTGACTTCGAAACCATTTTGATTTCATTCGAAGTCCTCACTTTACTCGCCCCATTTACGTGATGATTGTTGAAAACTAAGCTTATAGGTTCATTTGACTCCTTGAATTTGTGTTGGATCGTTTTAGTTTCAACCGTTTCATTAATTTCAGTTGATTTCGATTCAACCGATTCAATAAACTCGATTGTTTCGGTTGGTTTCGGAGATTCAGGTACTGGAGCGGGTATATCAATAATCGAAATCGGTTGATCAATGTCATCAACATTATTAACTTGGTTATTTTCTGGCGTCTGGTTATTTTCTGTTGCGACTTCGTTTAGATCAACCAAGTCGTTGGATTCCGCAGTGACTTCGTTTGAGTCAACCAAGTCACTTGATTCTGCTGTAACTTCTAAGTTCGCTGAATTAATTTCAGTTGATATATCATCAATAGCTTCAGTATGACTAGCAACTACTATTGGAGGTTCGTATGTTTCTTCAATATTAGTTTTTGGGTGATCCCAAATTTTGAAATGTTTACTATACAGGTCGTCCCAGAATGCCATCTTTTCTTTATCTGGGTTGATGCCTAATGTCAGTTCTGCCCCAATATTGAGGTAGTAAAAGTTGTCTTTAGTTACTGGCAACCAGGCAATTGGTAAATAATGGCTCTCATCGGGTGTCGGGTTGCTGTAAAATGGAGAAAATTTTGTATGAGTTGACGAAGTTGGATGTAGAATTTAGTAGTTCATATTAAAATTTTACATAGACACAGTCGCCTTTTCTCGAAGTACCTATATTTAGTTCTAGTTAATTGGTGGTGAGCTTAAAAGTGCGGTCAGGGGAAAGGCGAAGTTCCTTACGAATTCAATTCCCAGAGTGCAATAAAATAATAGTAATAATAAAACCACTATTAAGCTCGATAAATTCCCACATACACACACAGCATTTCTTCAGATTTCTACTAAATTGCATTACCGTAAGCTGTGTTAAGAAACTTAGTAGCTACCAAAGAGATTAAAAACATTACTCACCCGCCTTTAGCAAAGTTGGTCCATAATCTTAACATTCTTTCACGCATTTTATTATCCTTATCAGAAACCTCTAAGTCCGTCTGATAGTCATTTCTGAAGAGGTATCCCAATTCGTCCATATGTCCCACATGTTTGAACCCTGGGTTCAAAACTGTGCCGTAAAGATTTAATGCTCCAACATAGTCGAAATTGTAATAATATATTGGTTTATTGGTGACTTGTATCAAATATTGGACCATTCTATAAGTATCTACTTTTACGTATCGGTCCGATATTAGTTGGGATTTTGCCTCAGTTACGTCATCTTTGAAATACAGCTGTTTTAATTTCTCAGCTATTTCTTGCGATTCGGAAGAATCTTTCGCAATATTTAGTTCGTCAGGAATGTAAGTTTGAAGATCATCAGACTCACTGTCGATGCCAAATTCTAAAGTACACACTCCGACCATTATCGGTATTTGAGCCACTCTGCCTGATGTTAATAGGTTTATGAAAGGTTCTGTAAGGAATGCTTCTACTCCTGGGTAATCTGTTTCAATCACTGCATTGAAAGGGTTTTCAAAGAATTTTTCAGGTGATATCATTTTCTGATGAGCCCCAACAATCTCTTTAGCTGAGCAAGCTCGTAGGAAATCAAGAATTTCTTCAGGATCATCCGATTCACAACCAAGAGCATTCGCAAGCGTCCTAGCGTTTTTCAAAGGCGTTTTCTGTACTGTAAAAGAGCTTAATGCAGCTCCAGACTGAATAATAGCTTTATTGATCAATTTTTTACTTAAAGGACTAACAGCTAAAAGACTTACAGCTACTCCACCGGCGCTTTCACCGAAAATTGTGACATTACCGGAGTTACCTCCGAAATTGTGAATATTTTCTTTTACCCATCTAATAGCTTCTACGATGTCCTTTAAACCAGCATTACCAGGCACCTCAGGCGTGTTCAAACTCAAGAAACCGAGAGCTCCACACCTATAGTTTAATGTGACGACTACCACATCCTTTTCTACCAAGTAATCAGCTCCATATAAGTCTGAATTTCCTGAACCGAATTTTAAGCCACCGCCGTGTATAAATATCATGACAGGGAGAAATGCTCCATCTAAATTGGACGTGTAAATATTAAGGAAGAGGCAATTTTCGTCGCCCTTGTACACTCCCTTGTCCAAGACATCGATTTGTGCGGAAACGTTTCCTTCAGAGGTTGCGTCGCGGATGCCGTCCCATGGTTCTGGCGGTTGAGGGGCCTGTAACCAGAGAAAATATGATTTAACGTCTTAAATTCTTGGTGGTCGTCGCCCGCGGACTCAGTGTTCAGTTCACAGCAGTGACCACTTATTGGCGAGCGTTTCCATTTTTCAGAAAGCACGTTAAGCCGTTGGTGCCAGTTTTAGTAAAATGCCAGTCGTTAAGTCAAGTTGAAAGCCTTATGGGCAGCTTGCAAAACTTTAATAGCAGGCAGTAACAACCTGCGCCTGTCCATTTAAACACGGCAATACGGCTCGCCATCTATTACGTGGGACACAAAACTATAAGGTACTGTGTGTGTGTGTGTGGCGTGTGTGGAGACACTTTTACATCATCAACGGCTATTAGCCAAGTTGACGGCCGTAATCTCAGTCAATGGAACTATATGCTTACCGAACAAGAAAGTGAGTCCAAGAAAACAAATAATAAATCTACTCTTTTGGACAAGGTTAGAACTAAACAAGAAAGCCGTGAGATCGTTCTCACCACACTGCCCCTCGTTTATTGTGAAAGTTCAATCCGATTGACGTTGTCATTTTTGTTTCATTTCATTTCATACCATTTATTTGCTTTAATTTCAAACTTTGAACAGATCCACGTGACCTAGTGACGTAGTTATAACTTTATAAGCAACAGAGTCACAGACTACGGACAAAGTCTTGACATAAGCCCCTCTGCACTCTATTTTATAGAAGGGGCTAAAATGCATGAAATGTGGCATATACCTAATATGCCTCTGCCTACCCCTTCGGGGATAAAGGGCGTGATCATTATGTATGTATTTATACTCATAAGACTCGTATTCATACTTGTGGGGGAGGGTGAGAATGTTCGTTCAACACACAAAGAAAGAATCTTTCGACCTAGCTGGGTGATCGCGCCTGGCGGGCCGAAGCCCAAAGGAGTCTTACTGTTGACACGAAACGAATGATTTCCCATTTATCATGAATAATGCGGGCAAAGCGGCCATATTATAACGGCATCATTCACGTATTCACTTCTAGAGAGTCTACGCAGCAAAATTTTAAAATATTGTTTGAAAATCCAGTAGAGCAAGCAGATCATTTCCAGGCTTCCTTGTCAAGCAAATAATCGTTACTTGTATATGTAAACAAACAAAAGTCGCCTGGTCTACATTACTAAATAAATTATTAATGCTTATATATACTAGCTAGACAATTATCATTATAGTAATTATTGTAAATATGTAGTGCACAAAAAGAATAGCCCGCCGAGTTTCTTGCCAGATCTTCTCAAGTGGGCCGCGTTCCGAACTGATGGTACTATTTGCTCTGTATTCATTGACGTGTCGCATCGCAAGTGCTATGTATGAGTTTTTTGACTTTGACTTTGAACAGGTATTTTTAAAGTTAAAATAAATAAATGGTTTGAACAACCCTAAAAAAATACGCTTTTATAATGCACGGAAAAACCAAAAATAAATTATGGATCGTTCAAGTTGCCTCTATTTCTGTGCTGAAGTGTAAACTATGTGCTTTAAGTTATAATATTTGATTGCAAAAGCGTGGGGCGCTGGAACAGGAAAGACTTTCCTGGCGGAAGCTGCATGATGTCTTGTCAGATTAAAGATAAGGTCACATTTATAAAAGCGTGTTTTTCTCGTGCTTTTAAACTATTAATTTACACTGTCACGCTTTTATATATCTATTGTGGCTTTTACTATTATTAATATTATTTTAAATTTCGGGAATGTACTAACGATGATAGGCTTTAATTGAAATGCATAACATACTTACTTGAAAAGTAAAGTAGTTATCACGCCTACGCATTTTCAACACCCACTTTTGCCAGTTTTTCGTGACGCCCGCGTAATAGGAGCAAACCTATTACCGTTGCGGATCTCTATTAGATAATTCATAGGTAGGTCCTTAAAGTTTCGGCATTCCGAGATATTTAGTACAATATGTAGTAATCATGTAATAAGAATACAAACGCATATATTCCCAAGCGGGTTTTTAACGGTAACCAAAGATATCTCGTTCTCGAACAAGAACTCTACATTTTGCCACTGTTAACGTATTCCCCCTCATGTATCTACTTAATTGCCTGAAAGAAGAGGCGTTCCCTTTGGCAGCATAAACGTTATGCTCTTGTGCGACCTCATGCAGCTTTCGCTAGGATTATTATTATATAAGGATTAGTATTAATAGGAATATGCTTACAAAAAAGTCTTTCTTGTTCTAGCGCCCCACGCTTTTACAATCAAATATTATTACTAAAAGCACATAGTTTACACTTCAGCACAGAAATAGAGGCAACTTGAACGATCCATAATTTATTTTTGGTTTTTTCGTGCATTATAAAAGCGCATTTTTCTAGGGTTTTTTAAACCATTTATTTATTTTATACTTTTTAGTCACAACATTTATACCTTTACTAGTTGTTCCCTGCGGCTTCATCCGCGTAGAAGTCGTTATCGCATAAAATCATTACCCTTCTTTCGCTCTCAAACTATCTTTTTAACAAATTTCATCAAAATCGGTTCAGTGGTTTAGGCGTGAAAACGTAACAGACAGACAGACAGAGTTACTTTCGCATTTATAATATTAGTAGGGATTTCTGTATTACATGGTGTTTTGTCTAAGTTCGACTAATGTGAAAATATTTCTTTATTACTCTAATACATTTACATTTTATGCAGGTTCCTATGTCAATATTTACACTCAATATTAACTTCAATATAACAGGTTTGTTATAATCTTAAACCCTAATCGTGGTCAAAGTTCATTACTTGACTTTTCAAACAAATCCAAACACAGCTATGATACGATTCATGAAGTTACAGTTCATATCTTACGACTCCATCATCAGATCAGTTTGACAGCACCATATTATTGTATTGTTATCAGAACTACAAACATCTGCCAATTTTCATGACGCTGCGATCGTTAGAAGATGGTTAAATTAGTTACCTGAGATTCCATTGCATAGTTTTACAAGTCAATTAAAAAAAGGTTTGTTATAACCTTGAAACCTAAGCCTCGTCAAAGTTCATTACAAGACTTTTCTGATGAATCCAAAAACAGATATAATATGATATTCCATCATGAAGTTCCAGTGCATATCTTCCGGCTCCATCATCAGATCAGTTCGACAGTACCATATTATTGTATTGTCATCAGAACTACATACAGCTGCCAATTTTCATGACGCTACGATCCTTGGAAGCTGGTTAAATTAGCTACCTTAGATTCCACTTTTTCCATCGAAGTTTCAGTGCCTATCTTCCGGCTCCATCATCATATCAGTTTGACAGTACCATATTATTGTATTGTCATCAGAACTACATACAGCTGCCAATTTGCATGACCCTACGATCCTTGGAAGCTGGTTAAATTAGCTACCTTAGATTCCACTTGTTTTTAGTGCCTATCTTCCGGCTCCATCAACATATCAGTTTGACAGTACCATATTATTGTATTATCATCAGAACTACATACATCTGCCAATTTTCATGACGCTACGATCCTTGGAAGATGGTTAAATTAGTTTCCTTAGATTCCATTACATTGTTAGTTACATACACGACGACCTAATAAAAGCGTATCAATAAAAGTGGAAGAATTTTCATAATGTAACCAGCAGTTAGTCTAGGTTTATTATCTGAGGCCGTAATTATAACATTTCACGTATCGCTCTAAGAATATTTTTACGATAGGGCTTCATAATTTCCAAGGTTGAAGAGAACAATTTGTATTTTTTCGCTTATATAACATCGTGAGTAAGATTCTGCTACTCTTATCATATTTGTAAGAGAGGCGACAGATAATAAGATTACTAGTTATCTCGGTGAAGTCAAGATAAATTTGCTGTACTGGAATGCTGATTGTTATTAGGTACATACAGTCATATATTATAGGTACACGGATATTTCCTCATTTTGTATTTCTCTCTCATTTACGTAATAGATGACGTCTATAGGCGTCAATGGTCTATAAATGACGCCTATAGGCTAAAGGCTGGTTTGAAATGGATGTTAAAATTTCAAGTCACCCATAAATCAATCCTTATATTCATTTCAGAAAGATCCGTTCAGACGTTACGAGCGTGATCGAGAGTCCTGGGGTATCCTTACGAGGGTTTGTTACCCGGGACTTCCAACCATAGGTTGTTAGGTAAGATACGTGAGGTTTTTTAGTCGGTAGAAGTCCGGCATAGCATCCATGAGGATTTTCCCTCACGTAAAAACCAAAAAATAGCGTGACCGAATAACAAAAAAAAATCGAACATTTTTACAAGTCTCACATTATAACACTCGTATTAGTAGAATAAATTAAAATAAATAGGTAATGGAAACAGATAATATAATATATTCTATGTAAGTACTATCTAATTTGTGCAACCCGTAAGCCGTGTTAAGGAACTTTGTTCCAAAAATGAAGATTGCATTAAAACAATAAAGACCGATCTTACCTTAAACCTCAAGGAACCCAGAGGTGGTTTAGCATAAGGTATGCCCTGAAAGCTGTAGAAGGCCTTCCCGGTGGGACTGGTGGCGATTCGGCCTTGCAGCTGGCCCTGTTCCACTGTCACTATGGGTGCTTCGGTCATTCTGCCGCCACTGGAATTAAAGAAGGTAATTATAAGTGGTGACAGTTATTGTAAGGAATCGTGTGTGTGGTTTTAGTCGGTAGGAGCACAAATTAGAGATAGAACAGATGGAAATAGTAGTTTTCGTTACAAGTGTGGGATTTCTGTTATTACAACGAGTTCCTACAGATGTTGACCCGAGCCGTAGGCGAGGGTAGACATTCGGAACGAGTTAAAATAACAGTCCCACACGTTGTATTGAACAACTATTTTTAATACAGTTGCGAAAAAATTAAGGAATTTAATAAAGTAATAAGAACACAATAAACTCAACTAACTAATCATTTTTGGAAAATGGCGCCCACCATATAATAATATAAGCACAGACTATGGCAGTGCATGTCATACAGCTAACTTTTTATATTTATAAATTTAATTTGGCCGATACTAATTAAATTTCAATGAAAACTACTTATCTGATATTGAAACAAAATAGTAGCTTTTTTTATAAATATTTGCATGAGATAATTTTGAAAAGCAATTAGTATGCTGACTCAATCACAAATTTAAATTTTTTCACATTAAATTTATATTTGCATGAATCATAAAAAACTTCTATTAATTTTATTTTAAGTAAAAACTTCGTGGTTGGTTTTTTTTCTTTTTAATAGACATTATTTTGACAGTTGGGAATGAAAACGCAGGAGTGCGGGAATGGTAAAAAACGCCACTTTTTGAGCAACTGTATTAAAAACCATGTACCTATGTACTTTTTTTTCACACCTACCCTCTGCTACACACACTCGCGCACAAATCAGTATATAAAAGTCGGTTGAGAGACCGCCTGACCTCGTGTCTGTGAATGAGTTGTCTATGTGTGCGTAGTGTCTGTGAATGACTTGGCTATGTGTGCGTAGACTCAGCGAATTTGGTATGTAGGTTTTCATCTGTACCTACTATCTTTAATTTGTGGTAGGAGTCTGGCATAGGACACGTTAAAGGAAGAGTTTTATTGCCAGGCAATGATATATGAAAACTATTGATACGTTAATGGCAACAAAAAAGTCAGGCAATTGCCTTACTTTTCATATATGCTACCAATAATATTTTCATAGAAATTCTTTTTTTACTGTATAAATGATCTGCTGTTTTTCGTGCATGACGTGTCTAATTATAATACGCCGTTGTTGCAAGGAACTTTTAACAGGTTTCACCTATTTATTGTCTTGCGATAGTTGCGATGCTGACGGTAATATGGCAATAAATATAAAAAAAGCATTAATTTGAAATTAGAGATGGGCCGAGTACTCGGTTGATACTCGGTACTCGGCGAACTCGGCAGGTTTTTTGATACTCGTACTCGGCCGAATAACTCGGTTTTAATGCCGAGTATACTCGGTTTAAGTAAAGCAATATATTTAGGTGGATATAATTAAAATATTGCACCTGGATAAGGAAATCGCTAGAAGGATCCGTTTGGGCTGGGCAGTCTTCAGCAAGCTACGTCGCGTTTTCAATTCGCCTATACCGCAGTGTCTGAAGACGAAAGTCTTCAAATAGTGCGTACTACCAGGTATGACATACGGTGCCGAGACGTGGACACTTACGGTAGGGCTAGTCCATGCCCTCAAAATTGCACAGTGAGCTATGGAACGAGCCATGCTTGGAGTATCTCTAAGGGATAAACTCCGAAATGATGTTATTCGGCGGAGAACCGGAGTGGTCGACATAGCTCGCAGAATAAGCACATTAAAGTGGCAATGGGCTGGCCACATCTATAAACGTAGGGTAGGACGTCCACGCGCCAGATGGACCGACGACCTGGTGAAGGTCGTAGGCCGGGACTGGATGCGAAAGGCACAGGACCGTGTACTGTGGCGTGAACTGGAAGAAGCCTACGTCCAGCAGTGGGCTCTTAGAAGCTGAGTTATTTGATTGGTTGATAATTAATATAACAGGGTATATATATATATATTTTTGGAAACTAGCAAGCGACTGATAGATGCAAGGCGCAGGCGGGGTGAGGGGTGTATCAACGCGAGTTGGCCGCTCGTGCCGCGAGAACCTGTTTGTACTTGTTTTCAGGCCCAAAACGGGAATTTGATTAAACCGAGTTACTCGGCCGAGTACTCGGTTGGAAAAAAATTGAACCGAGTAAAACTCGGTACTCGTTACTCGGCACAAGTGTCACTCGGCCCATCTCTATTTGAAATTGATAAGTTCTACTTTTATTTATTTAACTTTAGTTCTCGTCGCCGATTCACACGGGAACAAATTCCCGAGATATAAAGTAGCCTACGTATTATTCCAGACTATAATCTATTACTGCACCAAATTTTAGCCAGATCCGTCCAGCCGTTAATAATAACAAACTGAAATAATAACAAACCTCCACACATCTATAAATTCATACCTACACACAAACTTTCTCGTTTATAATATTACGAGGTTTATACAACGACGTATTATAATTAGACACTTCATGTACGAACATCACGGCTTTTAAAAACAGCAGATCTTTTTTACATTAAAAAAAAGAATTTCTATGAAATTATCTATGGTAGCATGTATAAAAAGTAAGGCAATTGCCTGACTTTTTTGTTGCCATTTTTCAGTGTTGGTAACGTATCTATAGGTTTATATACCTATCATTAGGTTTATACATATAATAAATTATGAAATATCCTGTTCCATTCTTACAAAACCTTTTGGAGACAGGTGTGATGTGTATGTATGTATAGCTCATACTAATATTAACATAATTTTAACAAGAATTTGGCACTGTATATATTTTTTAAAGCATTTATCTAATTACTAGCGGACGTCACGCGATTTAACCCTCGTAGCTCCCATTCCCGTGGGAATATGGGAATAAAGTATAGCCGAAAGACGAAAGAATTTATTAAATGGGTTCAGTAGTTTCGGAGCCTATTCAATGCAAACAAACAAACAAAGAATCTAATATTTCCTCTTTATAATATTAGTATGGAGTAGACTGTCTTTAGTGAGTGGTGACTGGCAGATTCGAGATTGATATAATTTATCTAAGCTTATCATTCTTAAAATTTTGATAACAGATTACTACATCAGCGTGTTTTTGTAGCAATCTCTACTAATATTATAAATGCGAAAGTAACTCTCTCTCCGTCTGTCTGTTACACTTTCACGTCTAAACCGCTGAAGCGATTTAGATGAAATTTTTGTATAGAGATAGTTTGAGTCCCTGGGAAGGAAATAGGGTTTTTGCTTTAGGTGAGAGAAAATCATATGAATGTTATGCCGGACTCCTACAGACTATAAAATCTCTCATGTCCTGCTAACAGGCTACAGTTGGGAGCCCCGGGTAAGCCCTCGGAAGGAAATCCCAGAACTCCCAATAGACCTTACGGAGTACCACTGCGGCCTCAATTAGGCGGGGGGGGGGGGGCTCGGGTGCTATCCCGCATCTTTGGGGGGTGTTTCGGGTGTTATACTGCTTCTTAGGGGAGGCGTGCGTGAATCCCTCACGTTTCGCTGTCGTCTAGGGCCTGCTTCTGTAAGGACGGTGAGCAGCCCCCTCACCGTCCTCAGGCCCCCGGTCATGGATGCCGATAGTATTGGGCAAAGACACGTCGCGTCGGCGCGGCGCACTATGGAAACCCTCCATACAACGCCGCACGTTGGAGCCTGTAGTATGAACTGGTTGGTCATTAATCAAAATTAAAAAAATGCCGGTAGATAATATTTTTTCATAGATTTAGCAAATAGAGGGTATACCACATTTATTATATGTAATTAAAGTAGTATTGGTTGTCTAGTATACTTTTTATGATACGACAAAGTTGACCATATTTGTATTTTCCTTGCAGTCAATTACGTTTTTTAAGTTTGGTGCAGTATTGAAACATTGTATTACTTTAAAAGTAACAGGGCATAATTATTTAAAAAAATCATGAGTGATGCTGAAGGTATGTAGTATTTAAAATGTATAAATTTAGTTTTTCCCGATAAAATAACTTCTTCATAATAATTTTTTATTTAAAAACCACTTTTCTTCAGAAGTGCAGTTTTGATACTGCTTTTTTTCGAAAAAGTGCATTTTGTCAGGGTACTAATTAGTTCTCCGTAACTCTTTAGTTAGTGTATTTTATAAAGTTGATATCAAAAGTTCAGACAAAATGCTCCTTTTCAAATGGCAGTGGTTTATAGTTTCACGGTAGTAGATTAAAAATATGAGCCAGTCGTATTTCGGGTAGTATTACACTTAACTGTGAAAATTTTCGTCTTTAACATGAATGAATAGTTTTGAATTGTACTGTAGCCAATTATATAGGTTATTTTTTAGTTTTTTTTTTCTTAGGAATAGTGGATTATCCAGTAAAAAGGAGAGATTTGCGTGACAAATTATTTTTAATTCAATACAAGAAATTAGATAGCAAGTTTTTGAAATTAGAGGAGATAATTATTGCAGAAACCAACTGCCCTGCTTCAGATATAACTTCCCTTAAAGAAACACTGCATATTTTTTAAAAATCTTTCAAAATAAAATGGCAATCGTCGAACAGAATCAAAGAAAAGTTTGTAAAAAATAACTCAACGTAGCTAGATGAGACTTGCATTAAAAAAAATATATTATTAAGCAAAGGGTGAAGGATATTGAGCAGTGTAGTGTCCGCAGTAAGCGTGGGAAGACCGAAGTTTTACGTGCGTCCGGTTCTGGCAGTGAACTTCTTTATTCTGCTCAAATGTATTTTCGAACTGAAGGCCACCATTCCCAATTAAATAAATTAAAAGATATTCTATCACTGAAAACCACAGTAAATGAACAAGAGGCAGCATCTCCTCAAACCGCTTTGTCTATGTTTAGATACTGAAGCGAAATAAAGTAAGAAGCAGTATAACATGGTACAAAGCTACGCGCCTCATATCTTTCCTTCTTAACTTAACGCTCGTAAAACTTCGAGAAAGGACACTCTCAAGTCTAATGGATGTATTTAATTTGTTTTTAAGTTTTTCGGATCCAGTAGTATCGTGCTTAAGGGTTGTGAGAAAATATAAAACTACTCTTCCTAGTGAGGTGCTAGATATGATTTTACCAGATTAAAAGAATCTAGCCTTCATAAATCCATTTATTGTGATATATATTTAAATTGTTTAGAGTAATAAAGACATTAATATAGTTATTTTGCCTCAAAACACCTTTAATAAAGACAATTATGAAAGTTAAGGAAGCGAAAGATGTTTGCCGGGAGCGTTGCAAGTGGCAATCAGTGGTCTCTGCCTACCCCAGTGAGTAATAAGCGTGATTTTATGTATTTAGGTACGTATGAATGTATTATACACCTTTAAGACTTAGCTTAAGTCTCGGAACGTAGTTAAATAATATTGACCAACCATCCCATACAACAGGATCCACCGTGCGCCGTCGCAAAAATGGTTTCAGCCGGTAGGAGAGGGCACCGTTTCTCCTCTCCAGCCACTCGTCCATGACCGGTCTGACGGCCGCGATTGTGGCGAATCCCCCCTTTGGTTGCTCAAGTCGCACCTTCCATGTCTCCACGGTTTCCTGGTGGAGTAGGGACCGCTGGGCCTCGAGTTCTCGAGACGCAGGCCTTTGGCCCCGCTGGTTTCTTTGGCTCCAGCGCCTCCTTGCGCTTTGAATAGTGACGCAAGGGCTCTCGCTTCCAGGTCCCATGGAGGGGTCCCGGCAAGGAAGGCCATAGGCTACTTTTTAACCGACAATGCAAAAAGATTATTTATACTGTTGGTTGATGGCACTTGGTGGAACTTGCTGCACATATTGAATAACACCACTTGTGTTCGAACACCAATGCAAAAAGAGGCTAATGATTTTACGCAATAACGACTTCTACGCGGACGAAGCCGCGGGGAACAGCTAGTCTATACATATATTAAAACTGTAGCGGGTCGAGAGTCTGACAGAGACATAAATTATATTTTGAAAATTTTAATTGTAGAGTGCTCTTTAGTCGATACTGAAGCCGAAAATGTAATTTAAACTTTTCGTGTCTGTCTGTCTGTATCCCGAATAAGTATCACCCCGAAAGTACTAAATGGATTTGAATGATATTTGGCACAATCTGAGCTTATGATCCGAGGAAGGTTCTAGGATACTTTTGATCCCGATATTTTGCGCGGTTCTTTTGGGAGAGGGTATGAAAGACAAAATGAGTTTTTAGTTGTAACTTCTCAATGTGTGGTCCGATTTCAAATTTTTTTCAGTGTCATAAAGGGAGTAGGTAATTTACGGATTGAATTGAATTGAATTTTAGGGGAAAACTAAACTGGCGTGTTGGCTGATTAAGCAAACAGGGCAGTTTCATACGCTGCGTGATGAGTCTGTTGAAAAAATACCTCTCCTTTCATAGACCTTCCGCGACGTAAACGTAGTTGCGAGGGTCAGCTAGTTTAAAATAAAAATAGACCTATTTACACTGCCATTCAAAATAGGTGCGCAATAAGGAGATTGATGACACTGCCGACCAGAAATATTACACAAACACAATCACTCACCGAATTCCTCTAAAAGTGAGATAAAACGAGTTACCGTACCGATGTCACTAGATATACTGATTAATATTGGTACTGTGGATTATCTGCGATAGCTATATCCCTAGTGATAAAACTATCGAATAGTAAGTACGTATGCGTAGTAAGTACTGTAATTCTAATACCAAAGATTATATTGAACTAAAGGCAGATGACGCACTCCGAATAAGGAAGTGTGGCCAAGAAAGCAAATACTAAGCCCGAGTTGCAGCGTGAAAGAGCACAAAATGTCGCCACCCGAATTCATCCCGATGTCTAATAAGAGGCGAGTAAGGGAACACTCTCACAAAACGATCCATTGCGTCGAGAAGGAAAACTCGAAATGAAACCCGGTAGTCAGTAAAAAACAATCATTAAGCCAAGTTGAAGGCCTTATGGGCGGCTTGAAAACGATTGAACTTGTCACGACCTGCGCCTGTTCATTTTCATACCGAGGGCCTGAGGACGGTGAGAGGGCTGCTTACCGTCCTTACAGAAGCAGGCCCATGACGGCAGCATGACGTGAGAGATTCACGCACGCCCCCTCTTAGAAGCGGGATAACGCCCGAAACCCCCAAAAGACGCGGAATAGCAACCGAACCACCCCCTAGGCGAGGCCGCAGTGGCAGCCGTGAGTCTGTTGGGAGGCCTGGGACATCCTTCCGAGGGCTTACCCGGGGCTTCCAACCATAGGCTGTTGGGCGTTACGTGAGGTTTTTTAGTCGATGGGAGTCCGCATAGTATCCATGATAGATTTTCCCTCACGTTAAAAAAAAGAAAATAGTAATAATACCGTCATTTCACTCATTAATCAAAGAGAAATTATTCGTTACTTGTGAACAGTGTTTAGCACTGTCGCGCAACAGAACTTAGGTACTTACATACATACATATAGCCACACCTTTATCCCCGAAGGGGTAGCCAGAGGCATTGCGCCCACATTTCACCTTATAGTTTTATATCCCACGTGATAGGTGGCGAGGCTATTGTCGTGTTGAAATGGACAGGCGCAGGTTGTGACGACGACGCACACTTGAAATTTCACAAGACGCCCTGACAACCGGGTTTCATTTCGAGTTTTCCTTCTCTACGCAATTTTTGCTACGCGGGTGCAACCGCGTGTCGTCCGCTAGTACTGTCATACGATACTGTATTTTTGTTATGTCACCGCAAAATTATAAAAAACAGTTGATTTGTAAGTTACCTAGTAGTCCATTGAAATGTTACATGAGCTTTGCATTTATTAGAGGACGCAATTTTATTTTCGGGACATGTGTGGGGGGTCAATAGAAGCTTAACCTCAAGTTTGTGGGGTCGCCACCCTTGTCCCCCGGCCGCCATCTTGAAAAGTGGGGGTAAAAAACACTTTTTTCGCAATATTTCGGAAACTATGAGTCTTACAAAAAAAATGTTGAGGTATAATTGGTAGCATATTGTTTTGCCTAGAAATGTGTATATAATTTAACAAAAAAATTTACAAAATTTTTAGAATTTTTTTATGAAAATTTTCTTTTTTACTCTATAACTTTTTTTATACATTTTACAAAAAAAATACCACAGACTAATTTTGTAGATGATCTTTTAAGAGAAATTAAAAAAAACGCCACAGAGCAAAAACGAAAATTTTTATAATTTTATTTTCAATTTTTTGTTTATAACTTCTTTTAATTTAGGGTAAAAATTTGTTTAACATATTTTGTAGGCAAAACAATTAGCTACAAATTATGATTTCGCAAATTTTTTGTAAGACTCATAGTTTCCGAGATATTGGGTAAAAGTGTTTTCACCCCTTTTTAAGATTGCGGCCGGGGGACAAGGGTGGCGACGCCACAAACTTGAGGTTAGGCTTCCATTGACCCCCCACACATGTCCCAAAAATAAAATTGCGTCCTCTAAGAAATGCAATATTCGGTCCTTAAATTGTAACATTTCAATGGACTATAGCGGGATTGTAATTTGTCGAAATTTTACAATGTAACGGAAACTAAGGAAATATTACAAAAATGTATACTAATAGAACGGCATTTGGTGATCGGAGGTTTTGCGAAAGTATTCCATTAGTCGCCTCTTACGACACCCTTGGGTTAAATTGGAGTGGCGACATTTTGTACTCTTTTCCGTCCCCACACGGGGCATTTATAACACAAAGATGAGAATAAAACAAGAAAGACGGACCGACAGGGCATGTGTGCTACCGTGTTGCAACTGGAAAGAGGTGTATCTTCGAATTATTCCGTTCTATTGATCTTGTCTAAAAGCTGCTTTCAAATCAGCAGAATATACGTCAAGCCATGCATCTTTTGAGAAAACTGTTAAATAGAAAACTGCCGGAATAAGTTTGGTTCAGTGTAACTTCTTTGATGACCCAGTGGTAGTAAGTGCAACCCCGTCCGTGCTTATAATGCGAGTTCGAATTCTGGTTCGGGACAAAAAAAATCTGATTTCATGTACAAACAGTAGGTATGTATTAAGAAATATATAGGCAAGTACATTACATAGATGTTTTTCAATTGCCTAGATTTCATAAGTTCATAACACATATATTTTTGTAATTTCAACATTGAATTTCTGTCTTTACACTCAGTAATTGTGTCATTAATTTTATTACTGCTTGTATTATCCTTACCGAATATCCATTTTGTACTTCGTTAAAAATTCTCTAGACGTGGAATCGAATCTGCATCTTCTAGGTACATTAGTTCTTTCTTCTTTATCTTTATTTAGCGTAAGATTGATCACGTTCAAATTTTTTGTAAGGTCTTCATTCAGCGAGTCCATAAAAGTAGACCAACTATCATTTTGATTATTTTTTTGAACGAATTTGGCAATTTTTTTATTCATAGGCTTCTTTCCAAGAGACAATAGCATAGATTCTCTAGCCAACAGATATTTAAGAGCGGTTCTTTTAAATATAATTAATTCTTCAATAGTTTTTGCCATGCATTCACAAAAGAAACGGCACAGATTGTAAAAACCACCAAAATCGGTTTACAAGACAATTTAAAATTACATTTTAATAACTGTACTACATAATATTAAACGCAAAAGCTACTACGTATACAGCCTAGTTGAAACTGAATTTCCATTCAAGATCAATTTATCATAGAGGTGTCACTTAGAATGTGTAAATTTGTTTTAGACGAGCAACGAGTTATTTATAACTACGAAACAATAGTGTTGTTATGCTTATCGATATGGAGAAAAATCAATACAGACTCTCTAATCATAATAATTTCATTGTTTGTGTATTATATTTTGTATACATCGTGGCAGACCTAAAGTTTTTGACTATGGAATGAGAATTAGTAATCTAAATCGCGTTCCCAAGTTTAGATTGGAACAGTTACCATTAATTCGAGCGAGCGAAGCGAGAGGGCTGCGGTAGCGGCCTCCGAGCACCAAATGCCCTGTTCTATTAGTATACATTTTTGTAATATTTTCTTAGTTTCTAGTTTCCGTTACATTGTAAAATTTCGACAATTTACAATCCCGCTAGGTAGCTTGCAAATCAACTGTTTTTACAATTTTGCGGTGACATAATAAACATTATATTATCATGTCGCTACTAGCGGACGTCACGCGGTTTCACCCGCGTAGCACCCGTTCAAGTGGGAATACGGGAATAAAGTATAGCCTATGTTACTATGGATAAATGTAACTTTCCAATGGAAAAAGAATTATTGAAATCGGCACAGTTGGTTTTGAGTTTATTTATTACAAACATACAAAAACATTTTTTTTTCCTCTTTATAATATTAGTGTAGATAAATAGATGATCACGACACGGCGCCTAGCGATAATGGACAAGTAAAGTTGCGCAATATTGTACATATTTCACGTGGTAGTGTTAAGTAGGTGAATCCTTGAGATGTGTAGCTACTGTGTAAGATTTACTTTTAGAGTTCCGTCACAGGGCGGAAACTCCAGCTTGAATGTGTGCGTGTGATCAATAAAATGTAAGCAAATTGTCCGTCAACGCGCACGTCAACTCTACTGACAGCTGTGGCGCGACAGGGAGTTGCCGAATGCCGATCTGTATGTAATACTATTATACTGGGTGTAACAAAATTACCTCTCCAAATTTCATGAGATGACTTGGCATCGGAAATCAAATACAAATATTTAATAAAAAAGGGGGGTAAATTTTTTCATTTTTTTAAATTTTTTTTGTCGCACATTAAGAATTCATTTTATACCGCAGCAATTCGAGGTAACATGGTCGCCGTGGCAAAATAAACACAGAGCACCCGTCTGGCTGTCGTTGTCGCTTTCTACTACCGCTCAGTACCGATAGAAAGGGTTAAAAAGGGAATTTATAGGACCTTTAAAACGGCTTTACGGTTAAAGTATTCATGTGATTTTTTTTTCTTCATTTTTGTAATGTTTCTTGACTGATGCTGATGCCACGTCACGTGACAAAATTTGGAGAGGTAATTTTGTTACACCCAGTATATTATCTTTGGTTCCGTGTTTCAAATGGAAAAACGGAACCTTATTGTCCGTCAAGACCTTATCTGGGATTTGGGAACCAGTGGAGGTATTGAAAAGTCTAGCTTCTAAGTTCTGACCTCGTGTCTGTGAAAGCGTTGTCTATGTGTGCGTAGCCTCAGCGAATTTTGTATGTAGGTTTCGATCTGAACTATCTCTAATTTGTGGTTTATGCTACGAATAATGTATACTATAGAAGCATAATTCGGCTCAAAAAATGGCTCCACCAAATGGGGACCGCGGAAGGCGTTGCTTAAAATGGGGACCGCGCGACACATTTAGTCCGCGCTGTCACGCATAGCGTTCGGTCGTGTCACCGGAACCAATCTGTCAGTGATTTTAATGGTTTTTTCACGTTAAATATATTTCAAATATGCCTTCGTGTGTTCTGAAGTGGTGTAGAAACCATACGGATATGAAAAACGCTGGAATCACCCTCCATAGGTGAGTAAATATTCATTTTAAAAACACGTACTGGTGACGTTGAAAAGTGTTATGCAACATGAACTCAATTCGAAAATCAAATTATTTTTATGCAGTGTTTATAGTATGTTAAGCGCTAAGGTAATATTGTTAGTACGATATTATATTAGTAGGATGATATTATGCATAGAAATTAAATTTGAATTTGAATTTCATGGATTCCCAACAAATGAAGTCCAGCGTGAAAAATGGGTTAATGCGATTCGTTTGGAAAGAAATTAACGTAATTGGATGCCTAGTCAGTACAGTAAAATGCGCAGTACAGTAACATACACTTTTAAACTAATGACATGTAACACACTAAATAATGGAAAGGTTAAGCGATTAAGAAAATCTGCGATGCCTATTTGTATGTACTGTAAGATATTTTATATATGTTTTTGCAATTAATAAAAAAGAAGTGTTTAGCCAATATAAAAGATCGAAATGACGTCACGAAACCCCTTAAAGAAAGCCATCCTATAGAAAGCAATTACGACGTTATGTTGTTAAAAGCATAAATGAATAATTTGTCATAATTCGTTTGCATTAATTTGCTAAAAAGGAGTTTTTACCAAATTTCAACCGCCATAAAAATTAAAAAAACTAATTAATTTTTCCGAGGCACATAATTGTAAAAAAACCGTAGCCGTTTTTCATTTGTAGGCGTATGTTGTTCAATGAATAGAAAAATAACAACTTTCTATTGATTGAACTTATTCAATAACAAGCTTTCTTATTATTGTATAACACCGTCCACGTTTGCCGCTTCGGGTGGGGCGCCGAGCCGCCATGACCTTGGCGCGACCAATCGCGGGCAAGTGTTGAACTATGAATGTGTGAGTGTTGTGTTTTATTGCGGTATTTTAGTATGGGTAAGTTGCTCCAAGATTTTGGCGGTAACTTTATAGAAGTTACATTTCTATAGTATACATTATTCGTAGGGTTTATGCCTCAAAATAAAACGTAAATGACTTTCGATTTTATACGTTATTTTTAGTGGAACAATTTTTGTATGATATTTTTATATGGTACTTTTATACTAAAGGTATAAGAAAATATCGGAAATCGATTCATTTTGTTAAGGCTTGTATGTTCGAAAGAGACTCATTTTGGGGTGAACTTTATACTAAGAAATATTCTTCGATTTGATCTGATAAAACTATATTTTTGTAATTTATTACATACTCTTGCTTTTTTAACGTATCAAAACACGTATAGGAATACTTTGTTCGATCGAAATCGCTCTCGAAAAATGAGAAATATTGCAAAAATCTTAACAAGTTATGTACTTTTTTTATCTAAATAAATGAGTTTAATTCTCATAAAAACTTGTCATAAAATAGATATAGGTCTTTAGAACAATATTTTACGTATAGATTTTTTCTTAAAGGCCCTCAGATTTTATAATAGATATATAATGTATTAGAATCGAATGAAATCCGGCAAAAGCGTACGCTGTAATCGTTCGAATTGCCTTAGGATTTGTCAAAGTCGAACATTGCAGCCTTATGCTGATTTGATGATGCAATTGTTATTCTAGTCGGAAGGCTATCCCGGGGTTCCCAACAGACCTTGGTTCCCACTGTGGCCTCACCTGGAGGGTTCGGGTACTATCCCGCGTCTTCGGGGGTTGTTCAGGTGTTATTTCGCTTCTTGGGGCGTATTGATAAGTATTTTTTAATACAGTTGCTCAAAAAGTGGCGTATTACAGGGACGTTTAGCGTTCGGGATGTGGGTTATTACGCACCCGTGCTTTTTCTTTACCATTCCCGCACTCGTGCGTTTTCTTTCCCAATTGTCAAAATAATGTCTGTGATTCATGCAAATATTTCTAAAAAAAGATACTCTATGTTTCAATATCAGATTAAAAGTAATTTTAACTGAAATTTAAGCATAAATTAATATTAGTATCCGCCAAATTAAATTTATAAATATAAAAAAAAGTTGTCAGGTTTATTGTGTTTTTATTATTTTATTAAATTGCTTAATTTTTTCGCAACTGTATTAAAAATAGTTGTTCGATACAACGTGTGGAACTGTTATTTAAACTCGTTCCGTCTGTCAACCCTCGCCTTCGGCTCGGGTCAACACCTCTCGGAACTCGTTGTAATAACAGAAATCCCACACTTGTATCGAAAACTACTATTTATATAGATTTTTTAAATACGAGTAGGTATTGCTATTCAAAGGGATTCCCCTTTGCTGCTAGTCTTGGGCACAATGCCACGGGAGCCTTATTTAGGTTTAGTTAAGATAGTAATAATGTAAATATCTTACTTAATATTATAAATGCGAAAGTTTGTGAGTGTGGATGTTTGTTACTCTTTCACGCTCTAACGGCTGAACGAATCTGGCTGAAATTCAATACAGGGATAGATGTAGGTCTGGAATAACACATAGGCTACTTTTTATCCCGGGAATAAGTTCCCACGGGAAGCGGCAACGGAAATAAATTTTACGCGGGCGAAGCTGCAGGCATCAGCTTGTATAGGTATATAATAATGATAAGTTATTAGTTTAAGTAAGGACATTTAATTGAGTACCTAGATATTTTGACATTTAATTTATTTCTATTAGTTTTACTTGACATGGTTCGGTATGACAAATCAAAATGGTGCAGTGTATGACATTTAATCGTTTGGACATTTTTTATTCACATTTAATAATATTAATTAACACTATTGACACTTCAACTAATAATTTTTAAATTTGAATTGTAATAATTTAATTTTCAGAAGTAATTTTTTTTTTCTGGGCAAATTGTAAACTTACAACCCTTTAAATTGGTTAAAATCAATACATATAATAAAATCGTAACAGGTCGCTGTCTGTACATGGAAGATAAATAAGAAAAAATATTATAGGGGGGCTTTATGAACGCAATAGAACCCAAAACAATGATTTTTAGATTTTTTGTCTGTTTGTCTGTATGTCTGTATGTCTGTATGTCTGTATATCTGTTTGTCTGTACGGTTGTGCACGCTAATCTCAGTAACCGCTCAACCGATTGCAATGCGGTTTTTTTTATTGTGTTGAGGTTTGCTCCAGTTAACATTTAGCGTTTGTTTTATGTAAATCGGTTTAGAAATAAAAGAGTTATAACACTTTTAAGAATCAGATATTTTGAAAATTTTAATTGTAGGGGTTTCTTTGAATGTGAGTGAACCTGAACTGGCGTGTTGGCTTAATCATAAAAGAGCTTAATTAGCTAAAAGAATTGTTTTAAAATAGACTTAATCATTAAGCTCTTTTATGATTAAGCAAACAGGGTAGTTTCAGACGCTGCTTGATGACTCTGATGAAGAAATACCTTTCCTTTCATACACCTTATGTGACGCAAACGAAGTTGCGGGCTCAGCTAGTTTGTAATATGAATGGAAATGATTTAGTTTTCAAATATTTTGATACTTTGCATTCTCCCTAATTTTTGGAGTAAATTTGAAAACTGACAACATTGTCTGTTGGTATACCTACATGGAAACAATTGTCATTGTTTATGCGTTCGGAGTGTAATTATGATCTAAATAAGTACCTAAATAGCCTTTGAGAATGCCGAAAGGCGAAACCGGTTAGGTATTACAATAATAAATGTTGTGGAACAGTACAAGTGAAGTTTTTCAATATGTGTAGCAAGTTCCATCAAGTGCCATCAATCAACAGTATCAATAAGTTATTAGTGTTCGTAGGTTAAAGTATGCTAATATTGTTAGTTGAAATTTCCACAAAAAAACTCACCGTAGGTCATCTAGAAACTCATTCACGGCCGATATCATTGTGTTTGAGCTGAGGACACACAAAAAAGCACACAATAAGACACACGGAAAAACAAACATACTTATAAAATAACACGAAGATATTTAAGTAATTAAGGAAATTAATTAAAAGTAGTATATAAAAAATATGACAATATGCTACCTGGTTATAATGTAAATAAGTATATAAAATTTTTGTCTTGCGGTGGTGTTTATTACCAAACTCCTCCGAAACGACTTAACCGATTTTAAAGAATTTTATACCTATGTATATTTAAGTGGATAAGTGTGGTCGGGAGCAACCAGGGCCGTCTTAACCGGGGGTGCAGAGGCGCGGCCGCACCCGGGCGCCGAGCCCGAGGGGGCGCAGGTCGAGCTGTAAACATTTCGATATTTCCTTACCTAATTAAACTTTAACTCATAAGTACAATATTAACGCCATTCCCCTGTCTCGTAAACTAACGTCAAACCCATATTAATTTGCCATTGTATTATTATTGTCACTTTTGCCTTTCGGCGCGTGTCATACCGTTTACGATATGCAAAGTAAGATAGCTCTTGTTTCGATATACATAACAATTAAATTTATTTAACACTAGCGGACGTCACGCGGTTTCACCCACGTAGTTCCCGTTTCCGTGGGAATACGGGAATTAAAAAAAATAATATATGTTCACCGCAAAGAGTGTAGCTTCCCAACAGTAAAAGAATTTTTCAAATCGGTCCAGTAGTTCCGGAACCAAATCAAATCTTTCCTCTTTATAATATTAATATAGACGCATACGGCAATATGTCCATTCCAAAGACGTTTGATGCGCCCTTTGACGTAGGCGCCTGGCGCCCGCACTTTAAGCGAAATGGCCTCTATTATTAGTTTTTTTTTTTTTTTATATTCAGCTCGCCAAATTGACGTCGCCACCAGCCTGATGGTAAGAAAGCAGTGGCGCATCTAGCGATTGGGGGCCACTTCTTACAGTGGTCCTCAAGTTGGCGGCCCTGTGATGTGCCTCTTCACGCTCCTCTTGAAGAACCCGGGATTGTAAGATGAGGGAAAGACGTGTGCGGGCAGGTCGTTCCATGTTTTTATAGTTCGACAGAGGAACGATCTTTTAAAACGCTCGGTTCTGGCGAAGATTCTCTCCACTGTGTATGAGTGGCATCTCTGCCCGGCACGCGTTGTTCGGGATCGGAAAGGAGATGGTGGGATCAGGTTGAAGAGCTCTTCAGAACATTCGCCGTGATACATTCGATAGAAGGCAGCCAAGGACGCTATGGTTCTTCGCTGCGACAAAGGTTCGAGGCCTCCCGTCACCTCAGGACAACCAATTATTCGGATAGCACGTCTCTGCATAGCGTCAAGCGCGTCTAACAAGTACCTCGCGGAGTCATCTCAAAGGTGAGAACACGGTTTAGGGTGTAAATTGTAATTTTTGCCACCTTAATGGTGGAATTTCCAAAAATCCTTTTTTAGTGGATCCCTAGACCATACAAGGAACCTATTTGCCAAATTTGGACTTTCTAGTCCCAGCGGTTTGGGATGTGCGTTGATTATCAGTCAGTCAGGACATTCACGTTTATCCTACTGCTGCTCCACCTGCATCTTAACGCGATTAACACCATAATAGCACTTCAACGTAGATGTGGCCAAGGTTTTAACGTTGTAAATTACAAACGGCATTAGTAATAGCATTAAACATTAATAAGCGATAGCTCGGGCTGTCGGTTTTTTTCGACACATCAAAGGGTTTTAGCAGGTAGTTTTGCGCGCTAAGCGATGTTGGCTACATTAACGCCAGTTAACGCCATCTCATTTGGCGGGCATTCATCTAAAAAATTGGGGCTTACTCTATGATTGCTTTACACATTATGTATAAATAATATAAAATTTACAACCAAATATTTTGACACCGATTTTTGAGATTAAAAACTATTTCTGGCTATTATTTTCCGTTTGCATAGGTAGACAAAAAACGCCTTCATTTGCGGGGTTTCGTCTTTTTCTAAACTAGTCCCCTTAAACCCCCATTGTGTGATTAGGTTCAACCTCCATCTTGTGTTAACGCGTAACTTCTTAAATTAATCCACTCTAACGGCGTTGTGATGGTCTTCTCTCGTTTTCCATAAATTCATTTGCTATAATATTGTTTGCCATAATCATTCCCGATCATAATATTGTTTAATAATGTTTGCCTCAACAACTCAACAGTGATAACTTTTATTTGCCATAAAATGACTTTCTATAACAACATAATATCATAATAATTAGTTTCCATAAGTAACACATCTCATAATCGACTCTTGACATAATCAAAATTTGATATAATTATGAAAATAATACATCATATTGTTAGGTCGAAATTAATTATTTAAACACCCCGACTCAGTGCAATCCGACTCGGATAGGTTAGGTTAGAAGACTAAGACGGATGCGAAGCGAAGCGAAGCTCCCGCCTTAGTCTTCGTGGTTCTTTTTTAAACCACCCAGAAGTAGGAGCCCCGCAAAGCGGGGCTCCGTCGAGCTTGGTTAGTAGACGCCATTATGGAGAGGATATGAGGTTTAGTTTTAGGTTTAATTGTGAATAAAAAATCTGTGTCGTATAAATTATCTTTATTTATATTATGGTGAATAAAAGTTATGGAAAATGGCATTATTGAAAGCGAAAATTATGGCAAATACATTTATTGATTTACATAAATTATTATGACACTTGATCGATTATGACCAATGGAATTAGTGAAAGTCATTTTATGACATTTCACGATTATGGCAACTGAAGCGTTATTTCTAATGAAATTATGGCAAATACCAGTATGGCATATGAAATTATGGCATATTAAATTACGGCAAACATTAGTAAACCCGTTGTGACCTTAATGTAGCCAAAGCGCATTCTTAATGCCTTAATTATCCAGTAGTTGGACATTAATGTTAACGCAGGTGGAGCAGTAGCAATATATATATAGACTACAAATCTTAGAAAAAAAGAAGTGATACATAAAAAAAATATTGCGTTTTTTGGTTAACCGGGGCGGGGGGAGGGGGCGCCGTCTGAGCTTCGCACCCTGGCGCTATATAGCCTTAAGACGGCCCTGGGAGCAACATTCCAAGCGGGCGGAGCCACGAGCGTCAGCTAGTAATAATCCCTGATTACCTACTAATATTATAAATGCGAAAGTAACTCTGTCTGTCTGTTACGTTTTCACGCCTAAACGGCTGGAGTGATTAAGATGAAATTTGGCATAGAGATAGTTCGAGGCTCTGGGAAGGACATAGACTACTTTTTAACCGACGACTGCGCAAAAGGAGGGTTCTGATTTTACGCGATAACGACCTCTACGCGGTCGAAGCCGCGGGGAACAGCTAGTATATAATAATAATATCTTTATTTCTCAAGTAACTAGAGTTATATAATAAACTAGCTGGACTAAATTGTTTTAAAATAGTCTTAATCATTAAGCTCTTTTATGATTAAGCCAACACACCATTTTAGATTTACACTCACATTCAAAGAAACCCCTACAATTAAAATTTTCAAAATATCTGATTCTTAAGTGTTATAACTTTTTTATTTATTAACCTATTGACATGAAATAAACGCTAAGTGTTAAGTGGAGCAAACCTCAACACAATAAATAAAACCGCATTGCAATCGTAACCGATTTAATCTCAGTAACCACTTAACAGTGGTTACTGAGATTAGCATGCACAAACGTACAGTCAAACAGATATACAGACATACAGACAAACAGACAAAAATTCTAAAATTCATTGTTTTGGGTTCTATTGCGTTCATAAAGCCCCCCTATAATATATTTTCTTATTTATCTTCCATGTACAGACAGCGACCTGTTACGATTTTATTATATGTATTGATATTGATATTGATTGATTGATATTGATATTGATTGATGATATTGATGATTGATGATAATCGAAGGTACATTGTTTCCGGTCCACTCTTGGTATATACCATACGACTTGAATCCGTGTATTCAAGTCGTATGATCGAGAATCGGAGCTATGGGCGTTTTGTGTGAATATGTAAAACTTTTTCTCACAAAACGCCCATGGCGCTGCAGCTTTTGCCAGGCGGAGTATTTTGCACCTTACTAACAATCTTAGTCCTTTCCTTACGCCCTAGGTACCGAAGGACTACTTTTTTCCGCAATTTTTTTTTTTTTTTTTAAATCAATAAATATTCACGGACATTTCACACAACGCTATCTGATCCCAAAGTAAGCTAGGAATAACTTGCTTGTGTTATGGGTATCAGACCACGGATATTAGTAGATACTTATATACTTTTAAATGTGACATTTCACACAACGCTATCTGATCCCAAAAAATCTAAAAAATATATGATGTACATTGCCATTAAAACTATCAACGAAAATTGGTTTGAACGAGATCTAGTAAGTAGGCTTTTTAATACGTCATAAACCTCAATTTTCGCCTAGAAAACTCACTTACCTTAGCGAACGTGTTAAAACGTCAATTAAAGTTACAACGAACTTTAAGAACTTTTCTATTATGTTACTGCTACGGAACCCTTCATGGGCGAGTCCGACTCGCACTTGGCTGGTTTTTAGAATTGGTTCCACGTAATAGAATGTGAGCCGTATTGCCTATTTTTGAACTTTGTAGAATAGGTATATTGTTTTTAGGATTGCTCATAGGTACATTATTTGTCCCATTGCATTGTGAATTTTTGATGTGTTACGGTTTTTTGGTACGAAACCCTTCGGTTTTTTGGTACGAAACCCTCCGGTTTTTTGGAACGAAACCCTCCGGGTTTTTTACCTAGCTTATATCACAGTTGGAAGATTTTCTCTTAATACTGCGCTTATATGAAAAAACAACATAATATTTAATTCCACAAGGCTGCACATTTAAAAGACATCATATTTCTACAAACAGACGGACAAGCGAAAATCCCACATTGCTCTGCACTATCTACTATGATAAACAAGAGATATGAAGTTTGAAGATAATGTCATTTGATAAGAATCTCGTGAGAAATGAATCAACTCGTTCCATATATTTGTCAGATGTTAAAATACCGGCCCAGTGCGAGTTGCATTCGCTCACGGAGGGTTCCGTACCAAAAAACGGCGTACTGCTCGTTCGCTCTAACTTTGCCGTTCGGCTCCATACTAAAGTCGAATTTTTAAATAGACGAAGTAAATTGACAGCAACTAATGTCACTTCTTCATACAATGTTGCGTATTTTCTATGACGAAGTGACACTAGCTACTGTCAATTTACTTCGTCTAATTAACAATTCGGGTATACGCCTCTACGCCAGCGGCAAAGTTAGAGCGAACGGGTAGAACATTTGTTGTAGAGACTCCTTGATTGTTGTTTTTGTTTCTAGTAGTTGTTGTTATAGCGGAACACATCCTTGAAAATTAAATCCAGGTAAATCTAATTGTGTTCTATCAGTTCTACCAGTCATGACATAGGTACGGTGCCGAGACGTGAACCCTCACAGTGGGGTTAGTCCATGCCCTCAAAGTTGCACAGCGAGCTGTGGAACGGGCAATCTTTGAGGTATCTCTGAGGGATGCACTCCGAAATGAGACTATCCGGCGGAGAACTAAAGTTATCGACATAGCTCTCAGAATAAGCACATTGAAGTGGCAGTGGGCTGGCCATATCTGCAGAAGAACCGAAGGCCGATGGAGCAAACGGGTTCTAGAGTGGAGACCGCGTCTCGGCAAACGTGGGGTAGGACGTCCACCCGCCAGATTGACCGACGACCTGGTAAAGGTCGCAGGCTGGGACTGGATGTGGAAGGCACAAGACCGTGTGTTGTGGCGTAAATTGGGAGAGGCCTACGTCCAGCAGTGGACTGCTATAGGGTGATTTGAATGATTGAATCTAATTATCACGGTGTATGAGACACTGCTAGGTGACAGATGGACAACGGAGTCTTGGTAATAGCACAGTATAAAGAGAAAAACTACTCTTTAGACCAGTGGTGGGCAAACTTTTTTAATGGGGGGCCAGAACAATAAAAAAATATCAGGTGAGGGCCAGAAATATAGAAAACCGGCCAAGTGCGAGTCGGACTCTTGCTCAGCGAATTCCGTACAAAAAAACGAAAAAGAAACACATTTTTGTATGGTAAAAAAGGAGGAAATTAAGAAGGCCCCCCCTTAATTTCCTCCTTTTTTTCTGATTTTGGTATTTGTTGTTAAAGAGGCAATAAAAATACGCTCTCTAGCTTGTTGTTCAGAAATTTCATGGTCGGAAAAGTCTGTTCACTTCACCGTCTTCACCTATGTGTTTATTGCTCTACAAAGTAGAATCTACATAATACTTCGTGACCGTCAAAATATAATTATCGCGGGCCATATACCAGGTGCCGAAAGACCGTCGGCGGGCCGGATGAAATACTTCCGCGGGCCGGAGGTGGCCCGCGGGCCGTACTTTGCCCATCACTGCTTTAGACAGTGGTAATAGGGTCCTGTTTTTAGGGTTCTTATCTATACTAATATTATAAAGAGGATAGGTTTTTTTTTTTTGTTTGTTTGTTTGTAACGAATAGGCTCCGGAACTACTGGACCAATTTAAAAAAATATTTTATTGTTGGGAAGCTACACTCTTTGCGGTGAACATAGCCTATATTTTATTCCCTTATTCCCACGGGAACGGAAACTATGCGGGTGAAACCGCGTGACGTCCGCTAGTCCTAAATATACCTATGTCAGGAACTGCGTTTGCTAGAGAGCCGAAATTTTCACAGAAAATTCAGAAAAAATATATTGAAGGGCGCTCCCATCCAACAGGCGTGATACTTTGCCCTTTTTGGTACGAAATCCCCCATGCGCAAGTCCGACTCGCACTTGGTCGGTTTAAAAATTTAAAGCCTACTTATCCGAGATCGTTTTCCGGCCACTCGACTCGTGACAAATTAACAATTTAAAACTTGAACATTTCGAGCACGTATCTATGTAAGTACGTAGCGTCCTGCACATTAGGTACTTTATTATGTAAATAAAATAAAAATAAATAAATAAATAAAATACTACACACTGGGAATTTTCTATAAACCAACCTAACTCTGGATACATTTTCGAAAATATCCCGACTGCTTCTTTTAACACTACAAAGGTGACAGACAAGCTTACGGCCCACCTAATGGTTGGTGACCGTAGCCTTTAGTTAGGCATTTGCAACACCAGAGGCGCTGCCGACCTAGGAACAGGTTGTGACGGCACACTGTGGTTTTTTAAACTTACCAAAAGGAAAAAACCCGTAACGAATTTTGAAAAAACATTTGTTGTATGAGAAGTTGAGAACGCCCTTAATTTTTTTCTGATTCGTAAACAAAATTTATACATATGATTACGCCTTTTATACCCGAAGGAGCAGAGGCATATTATATGCCCACATTTCACCTCTTTAGATTTTGTCGAACGCGATAGGTGAACGGGCGCAGGTTGTGACTGATCGCTTTTCTAATTTTTCAAACCGCCCATAAAAGGTCTTCAACTTGGCTTAACGACTGCCATTTCACTGACAACCGGGACCAACAACGGCTTAACGTGCCTTCCGAAGCACGGAAACGCTCGCAAATAAATGTCACAAAGTGATCACGTGGTGGTCACCCATGCAAAATCAGCCACAGAAAAAGTTGCTTACTACAGTGATCGTTTACAGAACACTGAGTCCGCAAGTCCGAATATTTCAGCTCTCTAGCTGAGCCGTTCCTGAAATATAGACTGGTGACAGACATACAGACAGCCAAGTCTGTCCTTAAAATAATAGGGTCCCGTTTTTACGCTTTCTGTACGGAACCCTAAGAAGACCATAAAGGATGAGTCACGCTACACCGTGCCGGGTCCGAGCCGAGTATCGGCCGTAGCACGGTCAACTAAACGTTACATATATTTTGTACTAGCTGAGCCCGCAACTTCGTTTACGTCACATAAGGTGTATGAACGGAGAGGTATTTCTTCATCAGACTCATTAAGCAGTGTGTGAAACTGCCCTGTTTGCTTAATCATTTTTATGATTAATCCAACACGCCAGTTTAGATTTACTCTCACTTTCAAAGAAACCCCTACAACAAAAATTTTCAACAAATCTGATTCTTAAGTGTTTTTTTAATTTATAAACCGATTGACATGAAATAAACGCTAAATGTTAAGCGGAGCAAACCTCAACACAATAAAAGAAATCGTATTGCAATCGGTTGAGCGGTTACTGAGATTAGCGTGCACAAACGTACAGACAAACAGATATACAGACATACAGACAAAAATTCTAAAAATCATTGTTTCGGATTCTATTGCGTTCATAAAGCCCCCCTATAATATTTTTGCTTATTTTTCTTCCATGTACAGACAGCGACTTGTTACGATTTTATTATATGTATTGATGATGATTGATGATAATTGATTGATGAACACACTCACGCTATACCGAGCGGCAACCGAGTGACAGCCGAGCTACGGACAACGGCAGAGCTCGGAAACAACTCGGTCCCGCCTCGGCTCGGACCCGGCACGGTCTAGCTAGCGTGAGTCATACTTAAGAGCCTACCAGACGCCAAATTGTTAAAAGCAGATAGCAGAGCAGATATACATTTTAGCGTGCAAGAAAGAGAGAGATGCGATCGGTTTTTGTGTGCTTTTAACGAAATAAATTAATTATAAAAAAACTATAACCAATATGAAAAAAATGCTCTAGGGCAAATGAAGATTTTACAATTGTCTTTCTTACAAATATTTTATATTATAAAAGCAACTTATAACATACGAAATCTAGCTTCAAAATTTCACGAAATCAAGGTATTTTTAACACAAAAATCTATCGAGGATTTTATCAGTAATCGTGTTTCGAGTCTAGAGCGTTTTTAGTTCATGAACTGAAGTTGTCTGTGTTCAAATTTTAATTCAGTTGACCTCACGAGTCCTGAGATCTAGATCAAAGTAATAGTCTATTTGGCGTCATATGGATTCTTAAAGATCTCAATGCAGTGCCACCGCATCTTCGCGCACAATACATAGTAATCATGTTTACTAATTACTAATTATAATTACTAATTAGTTTTCTTGTAGTTTCTTTTCATTATCATTATCCACCGTTCAAGCGTTCATGTTTTATGAGCGAAAGTGACATGCGCAATGGTGGTCATTTTTAACATATCTTTTATCCGATTGTTAAATGTAATGTTTTAGGGTCCCGTATTCGAAGATCTAAACCGGCCAAGTGCGAGTCGGACTCGCGCAGAGAGGGTTCCGTACCAAAAAATGGCAATAGATCACGTTTGTTGTACCCCCTTCAATAGATGTTTTCTTTGACTCCAGTAGGTAATTTTTGTTACAGCGGCAACATAAATTACATTTGTTACGAAACACAAAATCCGCTAAACGGATTTCGATAATTCTTTCACCAATAGAATGCTACGTTATCGCTGAGTCATATCAAGTCATATGTGCTACATTTTATTCCCACATTCCAACGGGAACGGGAACAAAGCGGGTGAAACCGTGTGATATCCGTTAGTCTATACTAAATTAATTCGTTTTTGTTTGCATCGAACTTAGATCAAGAATAACTAGATGTAATATCGACGCGAGAAATCCGGCACCTATAGAAGACGGCTCACTACATCCTTGTTTGAACTGGCGACAATGAGCCGACATTGAATAATACAAATGTATGGAACAAAACGACTTAACTGATATTATCAGTGGCATGGTATTTTATGCTTACGAATAATAACTTTAAGGTACATTTTACGTTAAATGTGATACAATCTTGAATTATTTATTTACGATTGCTAACAAATAGAATATAGGTTTAACTACGTATCGACTTAGGACACTTTTTAACTTTAATTTTGTTCGCGACCCGTAATCTATGTTATTCTTGATTTAAGGCATCGAATAATGAATGCCTCCGAATAATGAATCGAGTCGAAAAATGATTTCACTTTTTTGCCCAAAACAGTGAAATTATTTTTCGACTCGATTATACACTATCCGCGGGTGACTTAGGATATATTTTATTACTAAATTCCCACGGGAACGGGAACTATGCGTACTATTGCATCCGCTAGTAATCAATGAAGCGCTCGTGGCCCCGCGGACTCAGTGTTCTGTAAAAGATCACTGCAGTAAGCAACTTTCACTATGGCCGGTCCATGAATGGGTGACCATCCATGTGATCACTTTGTGACATTTATTTGAGCGTTTCCGTGCTTCGGAAGGCACGTTAAGCCGTGGTCCCGGTTGCCAGTAAAATGGCAGTCGTTAAGCCAAGTTGAAGGCTTTATTTCAACAGCAGGCAGTCACAACCTGCGCCTGTCCATTTAAACACGGCAATACGGCTCACAACGTATTACGTGAGACAAATTATAAAAAAAAGGTGAAATGTGGGTATATAATATGCCTCTGCCTACCCTTTCGGGGATAAAGGCGTGATGATGAACCTGAACCTGAACCTAGTAATCAATAAACAAATATTTCTCATGAACATCGCTGCGAGCTATCGAATAGGAGCATTGTAGACCTTATAGGTATTCTAACAATGCTAGCCTTGTGAATGAGTCACTTTGACGTCATGTGGTCACAAAAGGAGGAACGATTTAGTGCTAAAACGTTAATCAAACAGCATACCATTATGTCGTTCGAAGTTGATCGATAAAATTCTTGGAATATTCTTAATCATCCGCAGATTTTGAGTGGAAGGAATGCAAATAAAATGTAGACTATGTTAGCTCTTGAAATGGTGAATCATAGGATGTTCTACTGTTTAGACCAGTGGTGGGCAAACTTTTTTTTTGGGGGGCCAGAAAAATTAAGAAATTTTAGGGGAGGGCCAGAATTATAGGGAAAATGTGTTTTATGCTGAAACTTTTACATAGGTAGGTACATAATAATCACGTTTTTATCCCAGAAGGGAATGTGTTTCTTTGCAAAAGTCCAGTTTCTTGTGTCGACTTATCCTGTCGTTGACGACAGTAATAACCAACACATCTTTCCTCGTGCGTGTCACAAAGGTGGGGGGGGGGGGGGGTTGCCCACATTCATTATCCCTAGCTCTAGGCACTTAAGAATAGTCCCAGGACATCCTTCCGAGGGCTTACCCGGGGCTCCCGGCAAAAAAGGCACTTAAGAATTCTAAAAATGAATCTCCATTTTTTTTTAAATGTTTAGGCCTTGTTCGGACTATTTAGTAGATGGTTTATGTGAAGTTTGCACAAAATCCGTCGAGCGGTTCTTCATTTATCACGCATACGAAGTTGCGCGGGTCAGCTAGTTATTTATAAACAAACTAATTATAAGTAAATCATTCGGGATAAAGTGGCTGGAGAAAATTAAGATTTTACTATTACATTTCTTATAAATTATAAATAAAAAAACTTTAAGCTTATGTTAGGTACCTATTCAGCTTAAAATTTTACGAAATCGAGGTGTTATCAACGAAAAAAAATCTATCGAGAATTTCAACAATCGTGTTTTTGGTTTTGAGCATTGTTCCTTCATGAACTAAAATTGCTTGTGTTTATAACGTTAATTCATTAAGACCTCACAAGTCTTGAGATCTAGATCAGGATAGTAACTAATTTTAATTTAGTGTCATACAGGTTTTTAAGTACTCCTTTTAGCTGCTTTGTAAGAGAATAATGAATAAATATTTGTTAACATTCTCACACAAGTCACAAAATTATCTAGCCCAAATTAAGCTAATAGGTATATAAGCTTCTGCTCGGAGATCTAAACGATTGATAGACATACTTATATAATTATGTCTAAATACATACATAATATGTACCTATATATTTAGTCCGGAGTTTGGGTGTTTTCTATGTATAATATGTTATACCACAGTTATACTATACACTCCGAAACAAACATTCCCGGATCACACGAATATTTAGATCGACTCGGGAATCCAACCCGGAACCTCGGTGTGGCAGGCGGTGTCACTACCGAATGCGCCACCGAGGCAGATAGAGCGATCGTACTTTTTTCTTGAGAAAAAAAATAGACTCAAGTTTAAAGTTACATTAGTTTTTTATTATTATTGTAAGAATTATTGCGTAAACCCTAAAGAAAATAATTATTTTTATTGATTAACTAGCTGTTGCCCGCGACTTCGTACGCGTGCTTAGACCCTAGGAATGTAGCGTGATAATATTATAACCTATTTTATTTGAAGACCCTAGTTAATATTTGTGCAAAATTTGAATAAAATCTATTGAGTACTTTTCGAGATCCTTCCGGACAAAGCAAAGCAAACAGACGAACAGAAAAACCGGCAACCGTCAAAACTTTTCTGACTATATTGGATGTAACAAAATTCACTCTCCAAATTTCGTCACGTGACGTGGCATCAGTCAAGAAACATTACAAAAATGAAGAAAAAAAAGTCACATGAATACTTTAACCGTAAATCCGCTTTTAAAGGTTCTATAAACTTTCATTATCACGAACGCGACAACGACAGCCAGACGGGTGATCCGTGTTTGTTTTGCCACGGCGACCATGTTACCTCGAACTGTCGCGGTAAAAAACGAATTCTTAATGTGCGACAAAAAAAATTAAAAAAATTAACCCCCATTTTTATTCAATATTTGTATTTGATTTCCGATGCCAAGTCATCTCATGAAATTTGGAGAGTCAATTTTGTTACACCCAGTATATTCGGCTTCGGTATCTTATGTTGAACATCCAGCAAGTATATTTTTTAAATATTTCCAATGTACAGTTTTGACTTTTGACTTTTCTATCATTTTATTATATGTATAGATTTGTATTTGATTTCCGATACCAAGTCATCTCATGAAATTTGGAGAGTCAATTTTGTTACACCCAGTATATTCGGCTTCGGTATCTTATGTTGAACATCCAGCAAGTATATTTTTTAAATATTTCCAATGTACAGTTTTGACTTTTGACTTTTCTATCATTTTATTATATGTATAGACATTCGTAAAGTTACAACATTAAGAACGTCACCATATTGTCGGTTATAATTTTATTGTAATTAAATCTTTGATTTCACTGCTACGAACTTTCTATTTATACGACATTTCACCTTTCTCTATGTTCACATACCAGAATGAGTATTAGTATTAATAAAATAAATAAATATTGTTGAATATTCACATAAGTACAACATTATCTAGCCCAAACTAAGCTACTGCTCGTTCGCTCTAACTTTGCCGCTCGGCTCCTTATTAAAGTCGAATTTTTAATTAGACGAAGTAAATTGACAGCAACTAATGTCACTTCTTCATACAATGTTGCGTATTTTTTATGACGAAGTGACATTAGCTACTGTCAATTTTTTCGTCTAATTAACAATTCGGGTAAACGCGTCTACGCCAGCGGCAAAGTTAGAGCGAACGGGTAGTATAAGCTTGTGCTATAGGATCTAGACGACTGACAAACGTACATACTTATATCTAAATACATGCAATGCATGCCTCTGTGGCGCGGTCGGTAGTGATACCGCCTGCGGCGCTGGAGGTCCTGGGTTCGATTCCTGGGTCGGTCCAAATATTTGTGTGATCCACAAATGTTTGTTTCGGAGTTTGGGTGTTTTCTATGTATAATATGTATGTATTTAGAAATATATAAGTATGTATATCAGTCGTCTAGATCCCATAGCACAAGCTTTATAGCTTAGTTTGGGCTAGATGATGTTGTGTGAGAATGTCCAACAATATTTATTTATTTTATTTTTATACATAGAAAACACGCATACTCTGCAACAAACATATGTGGATCACACAAATATTTGAACCGGACTCGGGAATCGAATTGAGGACCTTAGCGCGGTTTCACTACCGAATGCGCCACCAAGGCAGTCGAAATGTATAGTTGCAGTTATATATTTTTACAGGGTCGGCAGCGCGAGTGTGGCGCCTCTGGTGTTGTAAGCGTTCATAGACTGCGGTGACCACCGGTCCTTCTGGTGGGCCGCATGCTTGTCTGCCACCTTAGTGGTATAAAAAAAAGTTATGCCATTTTCTTTTAACCCATTAGGGACAGGTGCACTCTTAAGGCTGTTATGGCAGCCTTTGTATATATTTTAACCAATATATTTTGACCTGTCAAATGCAAAGTGTTATCATTTCTGCTAAACCGATTTTGATAAAACACACAGCAATACTTTAGTTGAAAAAATACCTGAAAAATCCTAATAGTACAATGATCAAGCTACTGAATTTTGCTCCAATCCCGAACAAATAAACAAACAAACAATATTATTAGAGTTAACGGGATATTTACCACGTATTATTGAGTTTTTCCCGTTAACTCTGATAATAGTGTTAGTGACCATGAAAGTTTAAATACCTACAAACAAACAAACAAACAGACACGAAGAAAAAGTCATAGATTTGGACTCAGAAGCCCTAAATTTATCTTTAAGGTGAAGTGGGACTCAAAATACATATTTTGACATATTTCGAACCAATTTTGCAATGGTGTTACCAAGGATTTCACAATTTTTAAAATGGATAGGTAATTATTATTAAGGCCGCGTGGGTCAGATTTTGAGTTTTTTGAAACAATCCTAGTCAAAAAGTAAAGGGTTTTTAAATCTGAAAAATATATATATAATAGTTAAGGATATAAGCTAAACATATTCCGAGCCCGTTACACGATCCAATAAATTTCACTAGATAGAAAAAAATCCCAAAGTTGACTCTCTCAGAAAAGTTTTTTCAAAACTGTGGCTAAACTATTAACATTTTTTTTTTTTTTTTGCACTCAATTAAAGGTATTAAGTTTCTATACACATTTTCCGAGCGTTTTTCTATAAACAACTATTTACATAGTTATCATGTACGAATATCTACCAAACGCAATAGAATTGCGCCGCTGACGGCCGATCAGTCTCGCCCTGGCGCTTGTGGAGGCAGGACCTGTGTCAGTTTTTTTCGCAACTATTTCGTAATTATTATGCCAAATTACGTTGAAATCGCGCCACAGTATAAAAATATCAGTAATGGGCAAAATGTAATTAGATTAACCATTACAAATACATACGCGACTCATGGTAAAAATGTGGTGATCTTTTACTTTTTAAGTGTTTTCACGACATGGTAACCAGCTACCTAATGCATTAAAATGTCTACGAATTACATGATAATTTCGCAATCCAACATGGCGGCCACGCCGTAATCACAAAATTTCATGATGGGTATCGTTTAAGGGGTTTTTTGGTATGCTGAGTACGAAGTACGTGATAATTTTGCAATCCAATATGGCCGCCGCGCCGTAATCACAAAATTTCATGATGGGTATCGTTTAAGGGGTTTGTTCATATGCTGAGTACGAATCACGTGATAATTTTGCAATCGAATATAGCCGCCGCGCCGTAATCACAAAATTTCATGATGGGTATCGTTTAAGGGGTTTTTTGGTATGCTGAGTACGAATCGCGTACTAATTTTGCAATACAAGATGGCCGCCGCGCCGTAATCACAAAATTTCATGATGGGTATCGTTTAAGGGGTTTTTTGGTATGCTGAGTACGAATCACGTGATAATTTTGCAATCGAATATAGCCGCCGCGCCGTAATCACAAAATTTCATGATGGGTATCGTTTAAGGGGTTTTTTGGTATGCTGAGAACGAATCGCGTACTAATTTTGCAATACAAGATGGCCGCCGCGCTTTAATCACAAAATTTCATGATGGGTATCGTTTATAGGGTTTTATGGTATGCTGAATACGAATCACGTACTAATTTTGCAATCCAAAAAGGCCACCGCGCCATAATCACAAAATTTCATGATGGGTATCGTTTAAGGGGTTTTGTGGTATGCTGAGTACGAATCACGTGATAATTTTGCAATCCAGTATGCCCGCCGCGCCGTAATCACAAAATTTTATGATTGGTATCGTAAATGGTAGTATCGTAAGTATGGTAGTATCGTAAATCATACGTAGCAGACTGTAGTGTAAAAGAGATAGAGACACATGTTCCATTCTTCGTTCTAACATTTGTGTGTGGTTGGATTGCATGGAACGACAGACTAAAAAAACTTGTTTGGTTTACTGTGAGTTAGTTAACCGCGTGCCAATTTGCAACTGTGCAAGACTTGGTCAGAGTTAAGAAGTTATTTATTTAACTCAGAGCTTACTAACTCTATATTTATATATTTAACTCGACTGTCCACGTAAGTAGGCCTAAATAGCCGGCGGCCAAATTGAATTCCAAAATGATCATGTAATTCGTACTCAGCATTCGAAAAAACCCATTAAACGATATTCATTACAAAATTATGTGATTACGGCGCGGTGGCTATTTTGGATTGCAAAATTATCATGTGATTCGTCCTCAGCATACCAAAAAACCCCTTAAACGATAACCATAATGGATTTTTGCGATTACGGCGCGGCGGCCATATTGCATTTCAAAATTATCACAGCATTCGTACTCAGCATACCAATACACCCGTTAAACGATACCCATCATGATATTTTGTGATTACGGCGCGGCGGCCATATTGTATTGCAAAATTATCACGTAATTCGTACTCAGCATACCAAAAACCCTTTAAACGATACCCATAATGAAATTTTGTGATTACACCGAGGTGGCCATTTTGGATTGCGAAATTATCACGTGATTCGTACTCAGCATACCAAAAAACCCCTTAAACGATACCCATCATGAAATTTTGTGATCACACCGCGGTGGCCATATTGGATTGCAAAATTATCATGTGATTCATACTTAGCATACCAAGAATTCCCTTAAACTATACCCATCATGAAATTGTGTGATTACGGCGCGGTGGCCATATTGGATTGCAAAATTAGTACGTAATTCGTACTCAGCATACCAAAAAACCCTTTAAACGATACCCATCATGAATTTTTGTGATTACACCGCGGCCGCCATTTTGGATTGCAAAATTATCACGTGATTCGTACTCAGCATACCAAGAAACCCCTTAAACGATACCCATCATGAAATTTTGTGATTACGGCGCGGCGTCCATATTGGATTGCAAAATTAGTACGTGATTCGTACTCAGCGTACAGAAAAACCCTTTAAACGACACCCATCATGAAATTTTGTGATTACACTGCGGCGGCCATTTTGGATTGCACAATGATCCCGTGATTCATACTTAGCATAACAACTTTAGAAAACTTTAGAAATTTTTATGACCAGCTATTATGTAATTTACATTTTTTACGCAACTGTAGCAAACGTACGCAACGGAAACTCTCAAAAGAAATGAAATATCCTAGTTGTCGAAAAATGTTTCGTTGCTGCTAAGCTCTTATTCGCCTTAGCGTGATGTTATATATTTTGGTATTTTTCAAAAATGGACATTCTGTTAAGAAACTCTTGAAATTCAACTAGCAGTCTCTTAGACTCTAGAGTTAGAACAACTAAACAAACAAACAAACTCTTTAGCTTAAACATAATAGTATAATATACATAATTTATTTACGATTAACTCTTTTATTTTTATTTACGAAACTAATAAATCACTACACTTAATAAAGTTAGATGCATTTACTACGTCAAACAAAGTTAGCATGCTGTTTCTTTCTACTATACTGTATACTGTGGCATGAGAGTTGACTGCCGCTGCCGGCGCGCGGTGTGTCGTGCGCCCGGGGCGAGGGGAGCGCCAAATGCCTACTTGTGCGCAATAACCGCCCCTTAAGTATATTGACTAGGGTTGTCAGCTCTCCAAAACATGATTGAGTAAATTCGGCTCGATAGAAATTTATCCCAACGTTGCCTCGAATCTGTAAATTTACCTGTGACCGCCTTGACTATAATCAATTTTATTCAGTAGTTATAAAGGATGTTTTTTTTAGAGGTATAGAACTTTGAAATGGAATAAAACAAAAGGGGTTTTTTTTATTGATATGAAATTGACTTTATTCGAAAGACAATTTTCTGGCATTATAATTTAAATATGATTTCTGGCATATGACCGCCACGGCTGGCTCAGACGTAGTCTAATCCAGAGGTCCAATTTTCGATGACATTTTCCAACATTTGTGGCCGTATATCGGCAATAACGCGCCGAATGTTGTCCTGCAAGGGGTCAATCGTTTCGGGTTTATCGGCGTAGACTAGCGACTTCACATATCCCCACAGAAAATAGTCAAGTGGCGTTAAATTGCACGATCCTGTAGGCCAAACCACGGTACCAAAACGTGAAACTATGCGGTTACCAAACGTTTCCTTCAATAAATCAATTGTGACACGAGCTGTGTGCCATGTTGCACCGTCTTGTTAAAACCACAACTCCTGCACATCATGGTTGTTCAATTGATGAACGAAAAAGTCAGTAATCATCGCTCTATAGCGGTCACCATTAACTGTAACGTTCTGGTCAGCATCGTTTTTAAAGAAGTACGGACCAATTATTTCACCAGCCCATAAAGCACACCACACAGTCAGATTTTCTGGATGTAACGGTGTCTCAACATACGCTTGAGGATTATCATCACCCCAAATACGGCAATTTTGTTTATTGACGTATCCATTCATCCAAAAGTAGGCTTCATCGCTCAACAAAATTTGCTTATGAAAATCGCAATACGTTTCTCGGACAGAACCATGCTTTTCAAAATAAATTTGCACAATTTGGAAGCGTTGTTCCGGCGTCAGTCTATTCATGTTGAAATGCAAAACCAAACTAAACATAAATCACTTGACAGTTGACAAAATTACCGCCAGTTAAAAAAGTGGTGGCAACTTAAAGTTCTAAACCTCTAAAAAAAACATCCGTTATAATGTACCACACTCATTTTTTTATTTCCATGTCCCTAATAAGTTACCTCGAGGCCCTATGCTGTTATTTATTTATTAAAAACATATTATTTGAATATAAAAAAACGTTTTGTTGAGCGGGAGTGCATTTTGCCGCTATCAGCCACCTCACAGCGCCCGCTCAGTCAACCGACAGGCTTCGTTGAGGACACCCGTATACAACTTTGTCGCGCCCGCTGACGTAATTCGCTGCCGTAGTAACGAAAATGGGTAATAAAAAAAACAAAAAGGAAGTATTCAAGGCTTACGCTCATGAGCGTAAAAATATCGCATCTGTTTGGGTAAATTTCTTTGGTGTAGTATATAAGTTATAGTAACGTTTTCATACTTACAAAGTCCGCCTGATGCCACATAATAGATAAGTCCAGAAGATTCACCTATAAATGCGCTCATGTATGTGACGCCCTGACCGAGCTTATAACATGTACATTTTTTATATTAATATTTAAGTAAAATCAATGTTATTACGAGTATAATACTAACGACTGATGAATCAGTGGGCCAATTCTCCTAAATTTACAATATGACAGTAGTATTGAGTCTACAATAAATTAAAACTCAAAAAATTGATACCTATTCTCCTATCCAAAATTACAGTTTTCAATGCACGTATTGCGTATTGTTGATATTCTGGTAGTCTTACTTTACTACTAGTACGTCGTAGTTTATGTAGATAGGTATTGAATTTGAAAGTTCTAAGTATGAGTTTGAATTTTAACCATCAGTGAACTGAAAATAAACAGCTTACAACCCGATACAGTCAATACAACCCTAACTTTGTTTTTAAGCTACAATGTAAAACAGTAATACAATGTTCAATGGATAGTGGTACCTATATGATAAGCGCTAGAAGATGATTTTGTGAATATATGTTACTGAAAACCGGGACCAACGGCTCAGAAGCACGGAAAAGCAAAATATTCAGAGTAACAACTATAATAATCTAAATCTATACTAATATTATAAAGAGGATAGATTTGTTTTTTTGTTTGTTTGTTTGTAACGAATAGGCTCCGGAACTACTGGACCGATTTGAAAAATTCTTTTACTGTTGGGAAGCTACACTCTTTGCGGTGAACATAGGCTATATTTTATTCCCGTATTCCCACGGTAACGGGAACTACTCGGGTGAAACCGCGTGACGTCCGCTAGTCTATACTAATATTATAAAGAGGAAAGATTTGTTTTTTTATTTGTTTGTTTGTTTGTAACGAATAGGCTCCGGAACTACTGGACCGATTTGAAAAATTCTTTCACTGTTGGAAAGCTACACTCTTTGCGGTGAACATAGGCTATAATTTATTCCCGTATTCCCACGGGAACGGGAATTACGCGGGTGAAACCGCGTGACCTCCGCCAGTACTAGATAAAGAATGAATAAGGTTACTCCTATACAACGTAATCTTTTGGCGTTTTTTTTGTTGCGAAATCCTCATCATTGCGCCAGTCCAACTTCAACTTGGCCGTTTTTTACAGTTACGTCGTATCCAAAGGATAAAATGAGACGAGGTGAGAATAACTTGATGACATCAAGTTAGTTTTACCTTTTGAAAATGCGAAGAGGCGAAAGCGGTCAGGTGTAGAGTAAATAAATGCTGTGGAACAGTACAAGTGGTGGGTATTCAATATGTGCTGCAAGTTACACCAAGTGCCATCAACCAACAGTATAAATAATCTGGAATAACGCAACCCTATTACAGAGACTACGCCGTCCGTCTATCTGTCATCTCATGCACCACTGCAATCGCTAGGCATTTGAAATTTACGAATACGAAAAACAAAAAAAAATTAAGGAGGGCTCCAATACAGGTATATTTTTCAGTCTTTTTCGTACAGTACCGTACCATTACACAGCACAGTAAACAGTACAGTAAAGTACCAAAAAATAAAAACTATGAAGGAGAGGGTCAGCAGATTCTTACTTTTTCATTCAACCTGGCAAAAACCGTCACAAGTAAAAAAATAAATTGAAGTACTTCTCAAATGTATTATGTTCTATTCTCATACTTCTGACATATCAATTGTAATGACGTATTCAAGGCCTGCATAAAAAAACCAGCTTGTTGGGAATTAATGCAAACTGTAATGTCTATTTTGACTGGACTATTATTATGATAATGAATTTCATTACATGTTAGTGATAAAAATTGCATCAAAATCAAATCTAAGAGGTTTTTCTAAACAGGGCGAAAAAAATAGTTATGTAAACTTGTACTTCTGTCAATGATTTCAATTGCGTAGTGAACGGGTTAACGCGCGAAAACGTTTCCGACGCACGGAGCGTCCCGAACATCTTGCGTCTGCTTCACCCCCTCCGAATCGCTGGAGACACAATTGCACTTCGCCTTAACAGTATTTTTATTTATCTTAAATGTACCGCCACAGCTATTTTTACAATTTTATAATAGTAGAGAAGAGAAGAGAAGATATAATTTATATACTCGTAGTACCCGTAAGGACCCGTTAGCTCAATCGGTTTGAGCATTGCCCTGATTTAGGTAAAGGTTGCGGGTTCAAGCCCTGTCTGGGCCGGAATTTTCCTCTTTATAAAAAGAAATAATATGAAAAAAATATATTATATTATTACATTAAATTGAATGCAGATTTCTGTGTGGACAGTGATAGTGACCGTCTACTTCCACAAAATATTTTCTCTACTATCAAGAAGTGGTACAAGTCTATAGTAGATAAATCGGTCAATGTCCAGCAATAATGCCGTTGACACGAACGGCATAAATTAAAACAATATAATGGCCTCTGATAATGCACTTCTGTACTATAAATGCAAGATAATTGCATATTGTTCAAAGAATACAGCGATAGCTCAGAGTATTTTTAAGGTTCCGTACTCAAAGAATAAAAACCGGCCAAGTGCGTGTTGAACCCGCCCATGAAGGGTTTCGTAGCAGTAAGTAACATAATATAAAAGTTCTTGTAGTTCGTTGTAAGTTGTAACTTTGATTGATGTTTTAACACGTTCGCAGTGGTAAAGATTTTTCTAGGCGAGGGTCCCCCCCTCGCCTAGCACAAGGTAACTGCTGTAAATCGTTAAGGAATTCCCTCGATTCGAGGGATTTCTTCGATTTCTCCAGGATCCCAGCATCAGATTCTGACTTCCTGTATATGGGACCACATGGGAAGCACCAGCTTTCAAATAAAAAAAGAATTTTCATAATCGGTTAACTTTTTCAAGCGATTTGCCGGTAACAAACATAAAAAAAAAAGAAATACAGACGAATTGAGAACCTCCTCCTTTTTTGGAAGTCGGTTAAAAATAAAAGTAACTTACTTTAATTTTTTAGTTTTTGTTTGAAGACGGTTTTTTTTTGTTAATTTTTTTATTTCTACCATTGTCCTTAAAGTACAAATAGATCGATGGTCTACGGAAAATAAAGTAATTAGCTGATTGTAAATTGATGATATTGAGGTGTTTCATTCCCCTTCTGTTACACAATGCTGATGCCTTATAAAGCTAGTTTATAACCAAACTAGCTGACCCGCGCAACTTCGTTTGCGCCACATAAGAGAGAGTATTACCTCTTCCCGTCGCATTTACTCCCGTCGCGTTGCGTTTACTCCCGTAGCGTCTCGTCATTAATATTCAATACTACGTGAAACAAAAGGAATAACTTTCCCCCCGTTTTTGAAACATTTACTATTACTGCTCCGCTCCTATTCGTTGTAGCGTGATGCTTTATAGCCTATGACACTCCACAATAACGTAGCTGTCTATTGGTGAAAGAAGTTTTAAAATCGGTTCAGTAGATCCCGAGATTACCCCTTACAATTTAACAAACACACAAACTTTACTTCTTTATAATATTAGTATAGATAATATATCGAATCTATAAGCAGTTCCACGTCATAGTTTATCATACAATCACTAAGTACCTAGTTCTTCCTCCGATTGTTATGCAAAGGACCTGTACTGCATTGTCCAAGACTTATTTTAGATATTCAGTTTGAATACGTTAGTAGGACATATTGGCGCCGGAGTCTCTTGACCATTTTAGAATAGATAGCCTGTTTCTTTTCAGGGTTCCTTACCTGAAGGGTAAAAACGGGACCCTCGAGAGTTTAAAAGGTTTGTAAAAGGTAAATTGTACTGCAGGGGCAATACAATCAATTATCATTTATTGGATGGGGAAGCCTGGAAATGACCTGCTCTGCTGGATTCTCAAAAAAAATTGTTAAAATGCATAGTTTTTATAGATTCTTTACGGACGTTTTACAAGCGCATCTGTATAATGCCTAAGTAAAATAAAGAAAAATTTGATTTTGAAATTTTGATTTTAAATTCTGCTGTCTATTAGTATGTTTGTCTGCAGGTTGTTAATATCAACTGTCTAGCTATCAGGGTGTATAAGGTGCCCGGTGACAAACAGTCGGACAGACAATAGAGTCTCAGTTAGGTATAGATTTCCATTCTTACCCTGTATGAGCAGAGTTTAGTATGAGCACAGGGCGAAAACTCCGTACAAAAATGTTCGTTTTCACCCACACTAATATACACGTAATGTGAATGCTTGAATCAAGCTTGAATGTATGTGTGAGTATACTAGGGACACTAGCTATGGAAACAAAATAATAAGGAACAGAACGCAATCTCATGTATGTAGGTTTTTTTTTTTCAAATCTATTCAGTATTCAGTATTCAGTATTTTATTTGCCATTCCACAGTACATTACATGGTGATAGATGTCAATTTAAGTTACACTTTGTTCAGTGTGGACCCTGTTAGGGCGCAGCATTATAATATAAAATTGAATTTAATATACCTACATAACAAATTCGAATTGTCAAATAAAATATAGTCAAAAAACAAATTCAACAATTAAAATTAAAATTTAGATTAGGCAGTCAGTAACATAAAGATTAATGCTGTCAATCATTTAAATAAGTAAATACATTTTGCATACCTACATCATAAATCTCCCAATGTTCTTATATTGTCATAATAAATTAAAATTAATACAATTAAATAAGTATTTTAAATTGTACACTATATATATCACACTATCATCTTTCCTATAGTAAGTAAATAAATTCAAATTATCACATCTTAATATTTTACATTAAGTGCACAATAAATTCAATTCTTAGAATCTTAACACTTTATATGAAAAGCATTAATTCAGGCAGTCAATAATATAGAATCATTGCTGTTATTTACAAAAAATTGCATTGCATGTACATACCTACTTTACATTATTCTATATACCCATTTTTACCTCCATTCACTTTATATAAAAAAAAAAAAAAGGATTAATTCAGGCAGTCAATAATATAGAATCATTGCTGTTATTTATAAAATTGTGTTGCATGTACATACCTACATTACATTATTCTATATACCCATTTTTATCTCCATTCACTTTACATAAAAAACATTCATTTAGGCAGTCAATAATATAGAATTATTACTGTTATTTATAAGTTGCGTTGCATGTACATGCCTACTTTACATTATTCTATATACCCATTTTTACCTCCATTTAAATCATTATTTTATTTTATTTTAAGGTTCTACATAAATTACAAATCAATTTATTTGTCTTTTAGATATTCATCTATGCTATAATAACATTTCTCAATTAGGAACCTTTGCAGTGTGTTCTTGAACCTATTTTCGCTTTCTAGTTCTTTAATATTATTTGGAATTCTGTTATATATTTTAACGCACATGGCATAGGGTCCCGAGCTGAATAAAGTCATTGTGGAGCTTGGTACAGCTAGTTTATTTTTATAGCGTAGATTGCGTTGTTGTGGCAGTTGCTCACTTGCCAATGGGAACAGAGACGATTGTTTTCTGACAAATTTACCAACTTCCAGTATATACATGCCCGTCAATGTGAGAACTTTGAGACTTTTAAAGTGTGGTTTAGTGCTATCCATCCCATCTACATTTGCCATAATCCTAATGCACTTCTTTTGCAGGATGAATAGTTTCTCAGCATTGACACTATTACCCCACAGTATGATGCCATAGTTTAACCAGGAATAGGCATAAGCATAGTATGCTGTCATGGCTGTGTTCAAGTCTGTTGCCTTTTTCAGTTCATATAATGCATATGTAAATCTTGCCAATTTGCTACATATACTTTCTATATGAGCTTTCCAGTTAATGAAAGTATCCACTGTCAGTCCCAGTAATGTAAATTCGTTAACACATTCAATTTTTATATTTTTATATGTGTAATTAATAGGTAGTTCCTTTTTCTGGTGTGGTCTGTACTGCATTAATCTACCCTCGGCTAAGCACAAATTAAACCAAAGCAATAGCACAAAGTACGTAGGTAGTAATAATAAGTAATGCAACGCAGTGCCACTCTCTCAAGTACTGACACGGCAATAGACACATCAACTTTGGTGGGGGGATGAGGAAGCTTACTCAGTGGGAGGCAGGGAGTTGCCGATCTGCATGTAATACTATTATATTATGTTTGGTATGAGTCTGTGAAACTGTCCTACCGTGCATCTATCTATACTAATATTATATTATATTATAAAGAGAAAAGATTTGATTGTTAGTTTGCATAGAATACTCTCAGAAACTAATAAACCGATTTGAAAAATTCTTTCACTGTTGCGAAGCTTCATTATCCCCGGGTGACATAGGCCATATTTTATTCCCGTATTCCCACGGGAACGGTAACTATTAGGGTGAAACTGCGTGAGGTTTTTAACAATTTGAGACCAATTTGCTCTCTATTATTCATACGAATGACTAAGCGAATCGAAACTAGTGACGATGTAAATGGTTTACGTTTCCATTCGCATCTATAAAATAATCATTTCAATACCTTTTAGTAAGTATTCAGCCATTGGTCGCGATCGAATATCGATACGAGACTGATTCATCTAACTTGACGAATCAGTTTATGAGTGCGTGTTACAAAAGTAATACATATACAGTCATATTTAGGTCATTAAAAAGGTATTAATACCTAGTGACTCATCCTTCCTTACTAATGACATGATGCCCGTGTCTCCGCCCGCGTGGAATTCTTTTCCAGTTTCCGCATCCGATGGGAAAGCATTCCACATATTAAAATAGCTGTAGTAGTAGCCTAGGTGTTACTCCAGACCATTTAGGTCTTTTGGGAATACTGGGGATATCCTTATGAGGGCTTACCCGGGGCTTCCAACAGTAGGCATTAGGTACGGGTAAGAGTGGTTTTTAGACGGTAAGAGTCCTGCATAACATCCATGTCGAATTTTCCACACGTTAAGACAAAATGCACAAAAAGACATTTAGGATTTTGGAAATATTCAAGAACTCATGACACTAAAATGTAACCTTAAATTCTTAATAGATGAGACTACATTAACACCGTGAACTGTTTACAAAATAATGATTTACTTGTGAAGAAACCTCTGAAAATTACTGAAAATTATTTCTGCTATTTCGATGATTTTTAATAACTTTGAGAGGTAAAAAACTTCTAATGTAAATAATTATTTTGTAAAAAGCGCACGGTGTTATTGTAGTTTAATCTTTCAAGAATTTAAGGTTCCATTTTAGTATCATTTAATGAAGTGGGTTCTTGAATATTTCCAAAATCCTAAGTGCATTTTTTGCGGACTAGCCCCTTAATAAAAGGGGGTAATCCATCCGAAAAAATTCTTCCGTACTTTCCAAAGCACGGAAAGTGATCGTTTACAGAAGACTGACTGAACAAGCGGGGCTACGATAGTAACTAAGTATTTATTTGTCTGTGGCAATGAGCGCTTCTGCTAAAAAATCATTATTTTTAATTAAGGGTACTGGTTTAAAAATGACGAAATAGAGGTGAAAATGAAGGCGATTTTTATCTTCATAAATACCTATATAGAAAATTATAGCCAAAAATAGATTTTTAATCTACAAGATGTTTGTAAAAACATGGCTTTGTTGTAAATTGTATACTAATTAATAATTATACATAACGTGTAAAACAATCATAGAGTCAGCCCCAAATTTTTAGTTAAATGCATTTTATGGCTTAAATTTTTATCGACGCGAAAGAAAAAAAATATGCCGACATATGAAGGAAATATACATCTATACATTGGTTTTCTTCGATTTTGAATAAGTATGCGTATTAGCTTATTACAACTAAAATAAGCTATAAAATAGTACATTTCCTAGCGTCAAGGACGTGCTTTTTGTATGGTCAAGGTCGTTAGCCCTACCAACGGCCTTAAGTAAACTAATTAAGTAATTACTAATCTTGTAGTCATGTGTTTACTTACAGTTGTGTAGTTTCGTCTTTTTTTTCTAACTATATAGAATAGAATATAGACTGTAGAGCAAGCGAATCGATCAGGTTGATGAGTTTTTTTTATACTTATATTAAGCTCGCCAAATTGACTTCGCCAGCCTGATAGAAAACCGTGGCGCATCTAGCGATTGGGGGCCACTCTCACAGTCCGTAACACTTCTGACAGTGGTCCTCAAGTTGGCTACCCTGTGATGTGCCTCTTCACGCTCCGCTTGAAGAACCCAGGATTGTAAGATGAGTTCTCTCCCGTTCCCGCCCCGCCGCCTCTTTCACTCACATGACCTGCACGCAGAAAGAGGCGGCGCGGTCCCACTTACTCCCGTTGCAGATCATGGCTCGCACCATGGTCTCGAGCGAGAGCTTGTATTATGGGTGTATAAGATCATGGATATTCTGGATATTATTATTTAGATACTTTTAAATACATACTTAATACCTACGAATAATGTATACTATAGAAATGTAACTTCTATAAAGTTACCGCCAAAATCTTGGAGCAACTTACCCATACTAAAATACCGCAATAAAACACAACACTCACACATTCATAGTTCAACACTTGCCCGCGATTGGTCGCGCCAAGGTCATGGCGGCTCGGCGCCCCACCCGAAGCGGCAAACGTGGACGGTGTTATACAATAATAAGAAAGCTTGTTATTGAATAAGTTCAATCAATAGAAAGTTGTTATTTTTCTATTCATTGAACAACATACGCCTACAAATGAAAAACGGCTACGGTTTTTTTACAATTATGTGCCTCGGAAAAATTAATTAGTTTTTTTAATTTTTATGGCGGTTGAAATTTGGTAAAAACTCCTTTTTAGCAAATTAATGCAAACGAATTATGACAAATTATTCATTTATGCTTTTAACAACATAACGTCGTAATTGCTTTCTATAGGATGGCTTTCTTTAAGGGGTTTCGTGACGTCATTTCGATCTTTTATATTGGCTAAACACTTCTTTTTTATTAATTGCAAAAACATATATAAAATATCTTACAGTACATACAAATAGGCACCGCAGATTTTCTTAATCGCTTAACCTTTCCATTATTTAGTGTGTTACATGTCATTAGTTTAAAAGTGTATGTTACTGTACTGCGCATTTTACTGTACTGACTAGGCATCCAATTACGTTAATTTCTTTCCAAACGAATCGCATTAACCCATTTTTCACGCTGGACTTCATTTGTTGGGAATCCATGAAATTCAAATTCAAATTTAATTTCTATGCATAATATCATCCTACTAATATAATATCGTACTAACAATATTACCTTAGCGCTTAACATACTATAAACACTGCATAAAAATAATTTGATTTTCGAATTGAGTTCATGTTGCATAACACTTTTCAACGTCACCAGTACGTGTTTTTAAAATGAATATTTACTCACCTATGGAGGGTGATTCCAGCGTTTTTCATATCCGTATGGTTTCTACACCACTTCAGAACACACGAAGGCATATTTGAAATATATTTAACGTGAAAAAACCATTAAAATCACTGACAGATTGGTTCCGGTGACACGACCGAACGCTATGCGTGACAGCGCGGACTAAATGTGTCGCGCGGTCCCCATTTTAAGCAACGCCTTCCGCGGTCCCCATTTGGTGGAGCCATTTTTTGAGCCGAATTATGCTTCTATAGTATACATTATTCGTAGCTTAATACTTATCTATATGTACTACTAATATTATAAAGAGGAAAGATTAGTTTTTTTGTTTGTTTGTTTGTAACGGATAGGCTCCGGAACTGCTGGACCGATTTGAAAAATTCACTGTTGGGAAGCTACACTCGTTGCGGTGAACATAGGCTATAATTTTATTCCCGTATTCCCACGGGAACGGGAACTACGCGGGTGAAACCGCGTGACGTCCGCTAGTCATACATAAACACCCAGACTCTTGAGACAAACATTTATGGTTCACACAATTTTTTGTCTCCAGCGGGAATCAAACCCACACGCCCTCGTGATCCGCAGTCGTACATTTCGACCTCTAGACCGACGAGGCAGTCAAATTAGTATACTTAGTTGATAAGCTAGTATACAATGTAAGTCATTGTTAATTGTCCCATATCATTCTCAAACAAAACTGAACAAAGATTAAAGGAATATTTTACCGATGACTAATAATATTATGTAGGTACTAGCGGTAGTCACGTGGTTGCACCCGAGTAGATCCCGTTCCCGTGGGAATACGGGAATTAAATATAGCCTATGTCACCCGTGATAGTGTAGCATTCCAACAGTGAAAGAATTTTTCAAATCGGTTCAGTAGTTTCGGAGCATATTCATGAAAACAATCAAACAATCAAACAAGCAAACATTTTTAAGCTATTGCATAGCTTCTATCGCGGGCCTTGCGTGGAGACCGAATCCAGAAATTGTGTCACGAAAACGAGTCACACTCTCGGCTACCTTCGGCCACGTTCGTGTATCTCGTCTCGCACTTCATAAATTTTTTGTTTACGTCAATTATGAACTCTGCAGTCGTTATATATTATTATATTGTGTCAAATAATCCAAAAATTGATGCTTGTACCCAGAATCGATCTTGCGCCTTCTGCGTACCGATCCGCGTCTTAACCACTCGACCAAAGTTGAATTAAGAGTGCTGGTCGAATTTAGAGTTCATACTGTGAAATGACAATTTCGATGCTGTCAATTACATTAGTTGCTGTCAATTTACTTCGTCTAAATAAAAATTCGACTATAGGTGTAGGTATAGGTATTCATCATCTATGTACAACAGTGAACTGTACTCGTATAATTTGTGTAAAAAGTGTTTTAAATATGAATAAACAAAGTGCAGTTATTAATGAAGAAAGTCACGAAAAATAGTGAAAGAAAATGAGTGAGTACCATGGAGCAAATATAAGAGGTGAGTACTCTATATACATACATTTTATTATTATTATCACCAATGCAGTATTATTTTTTGTTTTGTTAATTTATATATGATACTGCTATAAAGATAACCAAACCCGGGAGTACGTTCCCATGGGAAGCGGGAAGAAAATTTCACGCTGACGTAGCCGCGAGCGCCATCTATCTCATACCTATGTACTTTAAACGTGTCATAAAAGTCACAACAATACCATACATGCATATTTCAAAGAAATTCTATTATTACCATAAAATTTGTAAAAATAGTTTTTAAGAAGAAACCTATTGTTTTATCTTTTAACTAGCTGACCCTCGCAACTTTGTTTACGTCACACAAGGTCTATGAAATTAGAGGTATTTATTAATCATACTCATCAAGTAGCGTGTGAATCTGCCCTGTTTTCTTAATCAAAATAGAGCTTAATGGTTAAAGCTATTCCTCAGTATAGAATTTTCCTCAGTATAAACAATTTACATACAAACACCGGCGTGTTAGAATTTTATTACATGTATCAATGTAGTAGACGTAACGTGTATAAAATGACATCAATCAAATGTCATCAATATTCTGAAAAAGAAATTAAAAATAGAGTTCACAAACTCTTTTGAAAATACGTACTGTACCTACCTTAGAGGATCGATAGGAAGATAACAGGATAGTTAACAACCATCCATAGAAAATAGATGGTATAATGCTGAATACCGCAAAGAACAATCGGCGCGGCATAGAATGGGGCCTATACTGATATCCTGGAGGATTTAAATGATGCCGATGTCCTGTGCCTGCTGAGGCACACACACGCCGTCATGCATGTCTGCAGGACAACGTGCAGGACAACGAGCAGGATGAGGCAGCGAATGGCTGGACTGAAATTAAAATCGACAGACGCAAGAGATGTGGTGGAGGCACTAATTCACGTACCTCGGGAGTGTCGTGTCAGAAACTGATGGGATAGAAGAGTACCTTACATCATTTCGAGTCTCGCCAAGGCCAGAACAACCTTTACACAGCCGCGCCCCGTGGGCAGTTGCGAAAATGGACACGAAGAGTGAAACTCAAAACAAAGTAAACGTTAAAACTGTACTGCTAACTGCTATACGGATGCGAGACATGGAAGGTCACTAAAGACATTTCGCACCAGCTACCAGCTATAAGTCTTCGTCAAACGCTGCCTCCAATGAATCCTCGGTACATACGGGCCCGAGAACATCACGAACGTAAGACTATTGGAACGCTGCAGTGAGACCAACAGATCAAACGTCGGAAGTGTAGCTGCTGCGCTAGATTGGACACACGCTGCAAAGGGACCACGATCACATCATACCAAGGCAAGTCTTACTGAAACTACTGGTAGGGTTTCAAAAACTGTTCGATAGTAAGTAGGTACATTAATTGATAGTGGCTATAGGCTACATAACATAATGCTAAGATTCCTGCCTTTTGGCCTTTTGGACTTTAGTCCAAAAGTCCAAAAGTCCAAAAGACACGAAGAGTGAAACTCAAAACAAAGTAAACGTTAAAACTGTACTGCTAACTGCTATACGGATGCGAGACATGGAAGGTCACTAAAGACATTTCGCACCAGCTACCAGCTATAAGTCTTCGTCAAACGCTGCCTCCAATGGATCCTCGGTACATACGGGCCCGAGAACATCACGAACGTAAGACTATTGGAACGCTGCAGTGAGACCCCTATCCACCAACAGATCAAACGTCGGAAGTGTAGCTGCTGCGCTAGATTGGACACACGCTGCAAAGGGACCACGATCACATCATACCAAGGCAAGTCTTACTGAAACTACTGGTAGGGTTTCAAAAACTGTTCGATAGTAAGTAGGTACATTAATTGATAGTGGCTATAGGCTACATAACATAATGCTAAGATTCCTGCCTTTTGGCCTTTTGGACTTTAGTCCAAAAGTCCAAAAGTCCAAAAGACACGAAGAGTGAAACTCAAAACAAAGTAAACGTTAAAACTGTACTGCTAACTGCTATACGGATGCGAGACATGGAAGGTCACTAAAGACATTTCGCACCAGCTACCAGCTATAAGTCTTCGTCAAACGCTGCCTCCAATGGATCCTCGGTACATACGGGCCCGAGAACATCACGAACGTAAGACTATTGGAACGCTGCAGTGAGACCCCTATCCACCAACAGATCAAACGTCGGAAGTGTAGCTGCTGCGCTAGATTGGACACACGCTGCAAAGGGACCACGATCACATCATACCAAGGCAAGTCTTACTGAAACTACTGGTAGGGTTTCAAAAACTGTTCGATAGTAAGTAGGTACATTAATTGACAGTGGCTATAGGCTACATAACATAATGCTAAGATTCCTGCCTTTTGGCCTTTTGGACTTTAGTCCAAAAGTCCAAAAGTCCAAAAGTCCAAAAGTCCAAAAGTCCAAAAGTCCAAAAGTTCAAAAGTCCAAAAGTCCAAAAGTCCAAAAGTCCAAAAGTCCAAAAGTCCAAAAGTCCAAAAGTCCAAAAGTCCAAAAGTCCAAAAGTCCAAAAGTCCAAAAGTCCAATAGTACAAAAGTCCAATAGTACAAAAGTCCAAAAGGCCAAAAGTCCAAAAGTCCAAAAGTCCAAAAGTCCAAAAGTCCAAAAGTCCAAAAGTCCAAAAGGCCAATAGGCCAAAAGTCCAAAAGCCCAAATGTCCACAGTCAAGTAGGTACTTGGTACTTTACTTTGTTGAACATAGGCCTTAAAATCTTACTAATATTATAAATGCGAATGTTTGTGAGTGTGGATGTTTGTTACTCTTTCACGCTCAAACCGCTGAACGGATCGGGCTGAAATTTGGTAACAGAGATACATTATAGTCTGGAATAACACATAGGCTACCTTTTATCCCGGGAATAACTTCCCGCGGTAACAAATTTTACGCGGGCGAAGCTGCGGGCATCAGCTAGTATTCTTAGATAGAAATAATTATACTAGCATAGTCGGTAAAAAATGCTATGTAATAGCTTTACCGCGGCAGTCCCCGAGTGCCACACGTCTTTTTTTTTTTTGCATTTACAGATGCACTTGTAAAACGTCTCGAATATAAACCAAAGAATGGTTATAGTGCTCTATCTTACTAATATTATAAAGGCGAAAGTTTGTGAGTTTGTTACTCTTTCACGCTCTAACGGCTGAACAGATTTGGCTGAAATTTGGTACAGGGATAGATTGTGGTCTGGAATAACACATAGGCTACGTTTTATTCCGGGAATAAGTTCTCACGGGAAGAAATTTAACGCGGGCGAAGCTGCGGGCATCAGCTAGTTTACAATATTAAAGAATCTAAAAACTTTTTTTTACCGCTAAGGTGGCAGACAAGCATACGGCCCACCAGAAGGACCGGTGGTCACCGCAGCCTATGAACGTATGCAACACCAGGGGCGAAACACTCGCGCTGCCGACCCTGTAAAAACCTTCTAAGATCCCTTTTGAAGAACCCCATACTGAAGGCGTTTGGGAAAACCGAGGTAGGGACATCATTCCGCATCCTAAGCGTACGCGGAAGAAAACCCCTATCGGATCTAACCGTGCTGGAACGCTCCGGACGTAGAGTGTGAGGATGAACTCCCTGTCCGTGGCGAGCGGTGCTATTTTAGAACGCAGCAGTATGAATTCTGAAAATTTCAGTTAAACTATGCTTTTTAACATTTTTTTTGAGAATCTAGCAGAGCAGATCATTTCCAGGCTTCTTTATGGGGCGCGTCCGCAAAATGCACAAAAAGACATTTAGGATTTTGGAAATATTTAAGAATTTACTTCATTAAATGACACTTATGGACCCTTACATTCTTAATAGATGAGACTACATTAACACCGTGCGCTTTTTACAAAATAGGTAATTATTTACATTAGAAAAAACACCTCTCAAAGTTACTAAAAATCATCGAATCGAAAAACCTAAATTACATAAAAATAAAAAGACATAAAAATTTCAGCTCACGGTTCCGGAGATATAGCGTCGAGACGGACAGACAGACAGACAAACAAACAGACGGACAGTGATAGGGTCCCGTTTAAACCCTTTGGGTACGGAGTCCTAAAAAGGAGGAGGTATGTATTCAATGTAAGCCACATGATGTCTTAAGTTGATTTCATTGCACATTGCGTGCGTCATACAGCTGTTTTTTTTTTATTTTTAGTTTTTAATTTCGCACCTAAGCCCGGTAGTTTACAACTTGGCGATTTTGCAGACAATTAATTATGTAACTTGTTTATTTTTATTTCTAAGTAGACGTCTACAAGCGCTCTTGAAATTAAGAACTAAGCCATCAAATTTCGCGCCGCAGACGTGTCTTGACTACGGCCTCCGTGACCGGGGGCCTGAGGACGGTGAGAGGGCTGCTCACCGTCCTTACAGAAGCAGGCCCAAGACAACAGCGTGACACGCCCCCACAAGAAGCGGCATAACACCCGAAGAACCCCCCAAAGACGCGGGATAGCACCCGAACTCTACCTAGGCGAGGCCACAGTGGCGGCCGTGGGTCTGTTGGGAGTCCTGGGACATCCTTCCGAGGGCTTACCCGGGGCTCCCAACCGCAGACTGTTGGGCGTTACGTGAGGTTGTTTAGTTATACTGTGACAGCATCCATGATGGATTTTCGCTCATGAAGGAACATTATGGACCCATTCATAATATTCCTTGTCTTTGGTCTTGTCATCCAATTGGAATTCAGTAGGATGACGTCATAAGTAACTTTTTAATGTTGTGCACCAGTTGGCAGCCTTGGCACGCTAATATACTGATAAATACTGCCATACGTTTATAAATTCACGTCATTATCCACAAAGAGTAGACAGAGGTAAAATAAATACTAAAATACATACTTAGTTAATAGTTTTTTTTACTAACTTTAAATAATAATTTAGACTGCCTCGGTGGCGCAGTCAATTCCCGGCTCTGTCCAAATATTTGTGTGATCCACAAATGTGTGTTTCGGAGTTTGGGTGTTTTCTATGTATAATACACTCGAGAGCAATGAATCCGGGTCACTTAAAGAATGTTAAAAATCTCGGAAACTAAAAATGATAGGTTAATGCAATAAATTGTATTTAATAGACAATGTAATACTCCTTAAATGAAAGTAAAAAAAATATGAGTCACCATACATTTTATTAACACAAAATTACATAAAGAAAAAACTGCTGATCTCTCCTTAAAACAAAAATAGGAAACATGAAATTTTTGAACTTTATTACGATTTTCTTGAATTTTAATACTTCGTATTGCCTCCTCGTGCTTCCATTACTGCGTTTACGCGGTTTGGCATGCTGTACACCAAGTTCCTTATACGATTTTGGGGAATATTCTCCCATTCCTCTGTGAGAGCAATTTTGAGCTCACGAAGCGTGATTGGGGGAGGGTTTCGTTGTTTTACGCATCTGCCTAGCTCGTCCCAAGCATGCTCGATCGGGTTGATATCCGGGCTGCGCGCTGGCCACTCCATACGAGTAATGTTCATCTCTTGAAGGTAGTCATTCACAATCCTACCTGTATGAGGTCGGGCATTGTCATGCATAAATATAGCATCCTCACCTAAATTGACCATAAATGGACCAACGTGATCATTGAGGATTTCTTCCACATATCTTACGCTAGTTAAAGAGCCGGTTTCTATGATCACCAGCTCTGTGCGACTTTCAGAAGAAATTCCGGCCCACACAAGTACAGACCCACCACCGTAGGCTACTTTTTCTTCGATGCATGCTTGCTTGAATCTTTCCCCTGGTCTTCGATACACTCTGTGTCTTCCATCGTGCTTGTAGAGCATAAATTTTGATTCGTAGGAGAACATAACTTTTGACCAATCTTCAATACTCCAATTTACGTGGCTCTGGGCATACCTTAGTCTCGAAATACGATGCCCACGCTCCAGTTTAGGGCCGTTTGCAGGTCTAAGGGGTTTTAAGTTAGATTCAGCAAGCCGACGTCTTACTGTCCATGCACTTGGGTTACTTCCTCCGAGGTGTCGAAACTGATTGGTGAGTTCAGTTCCTGTGAGAAAGCATTTCGAAGCATGGTGTTCACCAAGTATCGGTCTTCTCGTGCTGTGGTACACCTGGTTCTGCCCGTTCCTGGTCTGCGTAGGTTAGAACCAGTTTCTTCGTAACGTCGGAGAACTCTTTGTACTGTTGACAGCGACACACCGACAGTCCTGGCTGTATCGCGCTGACTCCGGCCGGTTTCCAGCATTGTAAGTATTCTGGTGCATTCTTCAGGCGTAAGCGACATAATTTCAGCTTGATTAATGAATATAGAGCACTATCAACATGGTTTATGTACCCACATAAATGACAGATTACAAACAAAAGCAACACCAAATGCTGTAATTTCGTAGTTCCATCTTCGAAAGTGGCCCTTTTTCAAATTTGATTTTTTTATGATATAACTTTACAATAACTAAGAAGTTTTAATACCTTCATTTAAGGAGTATTACATTGTCTATTAAATACAATTTATTGCATTAACCTAGCATTTTTAGTTTCCGAGATTTTTAGGATTCTTTAAGTGACCCGGATTCATTGCTCTCGAGTGTATATATGTATTTACAAATATAATAAGTATGTCTATCAGTCGTCTAGATCCCATAGCACTGTGGTAAACGTGGACTGTATTTTTATATTATCTTCGATACTGGAACCTGGGCGAGGCTTGGTGACCACAATAAAAACGATGATTTTCACTATAATTACTATTTATTGCGAACAGTCGAACACAAGAATTTATAACACGTCAGCCTTTCAGGCGAACCAAATTCGAGAGAGTGAGAGATGTATGACAGACGACAGAGTGAATGAATTAATGAACCTTTTGTTGGTGTTGCCAACAAGCACAATCTTATATTAGCTTAATTTGGGGTAGATGATTTTGTGTGAAAAACGTCCACAAATATTTATTACTTTTTATTTATAATCACGTAAATATTATTATTTTTCTGTTTTTAGTGTTTTATTGTTATAGCGGCGACAGAAAATATAATGGCTTGGAAGATATATATTTACTGTTGGGACATTTTTTTAAACTACGAAAGTGGTAGACAAAGCTCACGACTAGGGAATGCAATACCGGGATACCGGGATCCCGCAGTATTTTTGCGGGACCAGTCCCGCACGTATATCGTGCGGGATCCCGCGGGATTAGCGGGATTGTGCAAAGGTAAACGCCATGTGTTATTCTGTAAGCGGAAACGCACAAACTGATTCGGTTTGAGAAAGTTTTTTGTAATTGTGACGTAATATATAACCTAATAACGTACTTATTTGATTTTAATGATTTAATCTGGGAGATTTGACTTTTCTTGTACTATAAAAGTATTCAATTATCTCGTACATTGCTTGCTGGCTATCTGACATGTAAAGTCGTTTGGCAGACAAAAATTTTGACTTGCTACCTATGTTTTCTGCGCTTCTAATAATTTGCAGTAGCTATTTTATTACTTATATGTAGGTATATCGGTTTAATAATCTCAATACGAAAGTAATATTAAATAATTTATATTTCCCTGTGTTCTGTAAAAGATCACTGCAATAAGTTACATTTACTATGGCCGGTCCTTAGATGGGTGACCACTTTGTGACATTTATTTGAGCGTTGCCGTGCTTCGGATGGCACGATAAGCCGTTGGTCCCGTTTGCCGGTAAAATGGCAGCTAAGTCAAGTTGAAGGCCCGGCTCGTCTCATCTCATAATGTCCTTTTCTCAAAATGTCCTTTTCGCGAAATGTCCTTTTCTCAAAATGTCCCTTTCTCCAAATATGTGCACTACAGGATTAGCCCCGCTCAATCCGATTTGATAGGTTAGGTTAGGGTATAAAAAAAATAACCACGAAGGCTAATGCGGAAGCTTCGCTGCGCTCCGATCCGGCCTTAGCCTTCTAACCTAACCTATCCAAGTCGGATTGAGCGGGGTTAATCCTGTAGTGCTTATATTTTGAGAATGGGAAATTTTGAGAAAAGGACATTAGGTATGAGATGAGACCATCACCATATGCCTCGTCCTGCCTACCCCTTCGGGGATTAAGGGGGTGACTATTTTTCAGTTCTAGATGGATGTATGATACAGAATTCTATTCTTTTTTCAATGACTTTCAGAAATATGCGGGATCACGCAAATACCGGGATCCCGCGGGACTGAGATTGCTCAATCCCGCAAATACCGGGATTACATTCCCTACTCACGACCCACTCGATAGATGTGGTATGGTAACCGTAGCTTGTACGATTGCAACACCAGACATGTCCGAAGGAGGTTTTTTAGCCATTTCTAACCAGAAGTGGGTGTAAATTGGTAAACATTCGCTAACGGCAGATAATATATATAATATACGTGTGAACGGCTTCAGATCGTTCTCCGACCTCAGCTTTATTTTTCATTTTCTCGTAGGACTTGTATTACGTAAAAGAACTAAGTACATTCATAAGATATGGTGACTAATTTCGATCCGAGGAGCCCTACTATTATTTGCCACCTTAGTAGTATGAAAGAAAATGTAGGGAATGGTTGTAACTCAGATCCCGGGTTCGATATCCAGGCTGGGAAAACATGTGATCAGCAAATGTTTGTTTAGGAGTTTCTTCGAAGTGTGAGTATTTAGAAATATACATATAAATGTGTTTAAATTAATTGTCAAGAAGATCTGAATCTGATCTGTGATTGGAATATCGTAATACCTATAACATCTTTGAAATTGTCCCAAAGAAGGAACATCAATATGATCTTTCGATTGCCGTTGTTAATTATAAACACATTGTACTGCCTACCCTCCTTGAGTTAATAGGTTTTGCATAATTAGTGCATGAAAATTAAAATTACATACATACATACATATGGTCACGCCTTTATCCGCGAAGGGGTAGGCAGAGGCATATTATATGCCCACATTTCACCTAGGTATAATTTGTCCCACGTAATAGGTGGTGAGCCGTATTGCCGTGTTGTGAAAATTAAAATTAGGCAAGTTAAAACAAGCATTCCCATTCACTTAAAACCTTAGAGTATAATAAATATGTTCTAATAGAATATTCTAAGCGTATAACTAATTAAGTATGTTACTACATTACATAAATTACACAAAAAATATTTCTATGTCTAGAATAAATTACCGAAAAAGTAAAAACATAATTTTAAACTGACCTAAGCAGGTAAGTAAGTAAACACATTATAAATACAATAAAACATAAGTTTAACAAATATTTACAATCACCCTAACCTTAAGACAATGAGGCTAAAATTAAAAAAAAGTTTATTAAAAAACAAAAGCAACTAAAACCTGTTTGCAAAAATCTCACGATTTCGCGCGACCGCTGCCGGTGCACTGCACGAATCAACTTTTTTTTACTTTTCCTACACATATCAAATGTAGTAACACTCTTAAAACGAAACTTATTAAATAAATGTATAATATTTAAACACTTACCAGTTTTTAACACAAATACGTGTTTATAATTTTAAAATTAAAATGCAGTTAAAAGCGATAACACCACACAACACACTTGTGAGCTCGTGACTCGCGCGCGGACATTAACACTGGCAGGACTACCAACGTGAGCGAGTGAATGACCATGAAATCGCGTTATGGGCTCGCGACACGGTGAATATTTTGAATCAAGTCTGTCACACTGTAGCAACTTTCATTCATATTTATCAGACTTGTCATGTGCCGTTTGACCGTGTCGCGAACACATATTTGTCAGTTTGTCTATAAAGTCGTGAAATTAAATGAGGGCGCTGCTGAATGCATGTATGCAACCCTATATAGTACGACTAAAATGATTTTGATACGAGGAGTTCGTTCCGAGTAAAATATTACTAATATTATAAAAGCGACAGTTTGTGAGTGTGGATGTTTATTACTCTTACACGCTCGAACGGTCAAAGGGATCTGGCTGAAATTTGGTACAGGGATACATTATAATCTGGAATAACCATGGCTACTTTTTATTCCGGGAATAAGTTCTTACAGGAAGCAGGAACGGGAACAATACAAATATTATAAATGCGAAAGCTTATGAGTGTGGATGTGAGACTCTTTCACGCTCGAACAGTTGAACTGATCTAGCTGAAATTTGGTACAGGGATACATTATAGTCTGGAATAACACATAGGCTACTTTTCATCCCGGGAATAAGTTCCTACGGGAAGCGGGAACGAGAACAAATTCGACACGGGCGAAGCTGCGGGCATCAGCTAGTGAGTTAATAAATAAAACACATTATACACGTTTAATTTTGTTTCTGTTTTATTGAATCATATCCAGAATAAAGTTATTGAACCAGATCCAAAAGCCCCGGTCTAATAGCGTCTTACAACCCACCAGCAGGTGCCTAGCAGTCCCAATTGCTTCGCCACAATCATGTAATTACATGTTTTATCTGTAACTTTCCCCCATCTGACAAGGATTTTTTTGGCGCAGTGCACAAATATTAAAATCGTCTATTTCTTTCTTTGCCAACATTTCTGTGTTTCCCAGGAGTTTCAAACTTTTCTTCATTATTAAAACCTTCGTTAAATATTTGCCTAACTGTACTCTCTGATTTTCCTGAAAAGAGTAAAAAAAGAAAATTAATGGAAACAAACTATTGACATAAGCAATTAATTCAAAATAAAAAATTGGTAGAAAACCAGATTGAACTGAGTATCAAAAATGTAGGTCGTACTATAAAATTACCTACTAACATGTTATTCTAACCACTGACTTAGATTGTAAGGTTGTGATTCTAACCTAAAAATATGCTAATGCCTTTTTTTTGTCTCCAAATCTTAAATTCAGTAAATTTGTAACTTCAGACAGATTCAAAACAAACAATAACACGATTACATACCCACCAAAGATGCTGTTCGCTTATAAACATCCTCAAAATCCCACAACAATTGTCCAGCTTGGTACTCCGCGAAACATCACTGGAAAACTTTAAAAATCACTTCTGCGCACCACTCCGATTTTCTTTACTCATTTCTCAAACCTTTATGCGTAGTTTGGTCTCAATTTGTTGCAGTTTAATCCAAACATTAAAGTTACGTGAGAGAGTAAACGAAATTCGACGATAGCATTGACAACTGACGTATGTACTTATGTTTCTTGTTGCCAGTGTTGCCACACACATAACTATTTTTAGTTCCTCAAACATTCATTTCACGACTTTATAGACAAACTGTACTTTGCGGGAAAAATCTTCATCAGAGACTACTTCAAATCCGAGATCCAACGGGTCATCGGTGCGATACAGCCTCATCTCTGGGAAGTCATCAAAAATTTCATGAATATAGTAATGGCCAGCCATCAGAGCCGTGGAGGCCATTTGACGAATATTCTATTCCATACTTAATCGGAACATGTCCTTTTTACAATTCAATAAAAAAATCACAACTCACTTAAAAAAATAAGTTTTTATATTAAAATTAAAAAGTGCACTCTTATTGAGACACCTTTACCTACTCTAACCTTAAAGTCGAAACTTATTTTCTTTTATGTTGCCGTTTTTCGGGCGCGGAAATTATTTGAGATGTCTGGAAGGAGTAACTTTGCCCTCCTTGGTGATGGCAATGAGTGTCTTTTTTTAAATATTCATATCAATAAGAATAAATCTTACAATCTAATAGTATCAGAATCACGTGTTTAGTAAAGTTATGTATATTGATAATTAAATATTTACATTAAAAAAATATTATTAGTCCTAACGTTTACATCTTATAATCTCCCCTATTACGCGGCAAAATGTCTTAAGCTGGCACTCATAGGGGGACTTTACTGCAATACCAACATACAGAAAACGATTTGTCAGAGGTAAATAAACTGTGAACGTACATTATATAGTCCGTTCATAGTTTATTTACCTCTAGCTGTGAGGTTGGCGTCCCTGATTTTCGTGTTACCATACTGAAATTTTTTTTCTCCCATGTACTCCAACCTTAAGTCTAAACTTATTTTCTTCGTTTGTTGCCGTTTTTTCGGGCGTGGAGATTATTTGAGATGTGGAAGCACCAACTTTGCACTCCCTAGTGATGATAATAAGTGTCTTTTTTAGATACTTATCCATTTTTGTAAATAAAAATGAAACTGAAAAATCGTATAGTAACAGAACTACGTCTTTAGTAATGTTAATTATACTGACTAATGGATATTTACATAAAAAAACAACTCTCAGTGTGTACGGTTCCATCTTATAATCTCCCTTAATACGCGGTAAAATGTCTTTAATTGGCACTCATAGGGGGACTTTACTGCAACACCAACATACAGAAAACGATCTGTCAGAGGTAAATAAACTGTGAATAGACTAACTCCTTTAGGAGTTCAGGGAGGGGGCAGACAATCAAGTCCCCCCCGTGAAGAGTCCCTACGTAATGGGGCGACACCCTTTGCAGGGCCGCAGTGATTTATCCACCGGCCTATCCTGCGACCCGGTTAAGGCGAGGCGGAACACCGCGGGGTTTAGTGGGTAGGACGGTCCCACATGTCGCACAGTGGTCTGAAAATCGAGCTCCCCTTTCATAGAAAGTCAATGTGGGATATTCATAAAACCAAAATATGGAACGTGTCAGGTATACATGCCTTTCATGCATATTGTAGTATGAATGATTTTAGTTACTCCGCGCCTGAGAAAAAAAAAATTGCGTGTACTTAGTGTACACACGTAAGAAGTGAAACTTCTTCATAAACTTAATTTTCACCTCACCTTAAATTAAGTCAAAAAGTACAAAAGTCCAAAAGTCCAAAAGTCCAAAAGTCCAAAAGTCCAAAAGTCCAAAAGTCCAAAAGTCCAAAAGTCCAAAAGTCCAAAAGTCCAAAAGTCCAAAAGTCCAAAAGTCCAAAAGTCCAAAAGTCCAAAAGTCCAAAAGTCCAAAGTCCAAAGTCCAAAAGTCCAAAAGGCCAAAAGTCCAAAAGTCCCAAAGTCCCAAAGTCCCAAGGTCTCAAGGTCCCAAAATCCCAAAGTCCCAAAGTCCCAAAGTCCCAAAGTCCCAAAGTCCCAAAGTCCCAAAGTCCCAAAGTCCCAAAGTCCCAAAGTACCAAAGTCCCAAAGGCCAAAAGTCCAAAAGTCCCAAAGTCCCAAAGTCCCAAAGTTCCAAAGACCCAAAGTACCAAGGTCCCATCTAAAAGTCCAAAAGTCCCAAAGGCCAAAAGTCCAAAAGTCACAAAGTCCCAAAGTCCCAAAGTCCCAAAGTCCCAAAGTCCCAAAGTCCCAAAGTCCCAAAGTCCCAAAGTCCCAAAGTCCCAAAGTCCCAAAGTCCCAAAGTCCCAAAGTCCCAAAGTCCCAAAGTCCCAAAGTCCCAAAGTCCCAAAGTCCCAAAGTCCCAAAGTCCCAAAGTCCCAAAGTCCCAAAGTCCCAAAGTCCCAAAGTCCCAAAGTCCCAAAGTCCCAAAGTCCCAAAGTCCCAAAGTCCCAAAGTCCCAAAGTCCCAAAGTCCCAAAGTCCCAAAGTCCCAAAGTCCCAAAGTCCCAAAGTCCCAAAGTCCCAAAGTCCCAAAGTCCCAAAGTCCCAAAGTCCCAAAGTCCCAAAGTCCCAAAGTCCCAAAGTCCCAAAGTCCCAAAGTCCCAAAGTCCCAAAGTCCCAAAGTCCCAAAGTCCCAAAGTCCCAAAGTCCCAAATTCCCAAAGTCCCAAAGTCCCAAAGTCCCAAAGTCCCAAAGTCCCAAAGTCCCAAAGTCTCAAAGTCCCAAAGTCCCAAAGTCCCAAAGTCCCAAAGTCCCGAAGTCCCAAAGTCCAAAAGTCCAAAAGTCCCAAAGACCCAAAGTACCAAGGTCCCATCCAAAAGTCCCAAAGACCCAAAGTACCAAGGTCCCATCCAAAAGTCCAAAAGCCTAAAAGTCCAAAAGTCCAAAAGTCCCAAAGTCCCAAAGTCCCAAAGTCCCAAAGTCCCAAAGTCCCAAAGTCCCAAAGTCCCAAAGTCCCAAAGTCCCAAAGTCCCAAAGTCCCAAAGTCCCAAAGTCCCAAAGTCCCAAAGTCCCAAAGTCCCAAAGTCCCAAAGTCCCAAAGTCCCAAAGTCCCAAAGTCCCAAAGTCCCAAAGTCCCAAAGTCCCAAAGTCCCAAAGTCCCAAAGTCCCAAAGTCCCAAAGTCCCAAAGTCCCAAAGTCCCAAAGTCCCAAAGTCCCAAAGTCCCAAAGTCCCAAAGTACCAAAGTCCCAAAGTCCCAAAGTCCCAAAGTCCCAAAGTCCCAAAGTCCCAAAGTCCCAAAGTCCCAAAGTCCCAAAGTCCCAAAGTTCCAAAGTCCCAAAGACCCAAAGTACCAAGATCCCATCCAAAAGTCCAAAAGTCCCAAAGTCCTAAAGGCCAAAAGTCCAAAAGTCCAAAAGTCCAAAAGACCAAAAGTCCAAAAGTCCAAAAGTCCAAAAGTCCAAAAGTCCAAAAGTCCAAAAGTCCAAAAGTCCAAAAGTCCAAAAGTCCAAAAGTCCAAAGTCCAAAAGTCCAAAAGTCCAAAAGTCCCAAAGTCCCAAAGCCCCAAAGACCCAAAGTACCAAGGTCCCATCCAAAAGTCCAAAAGTCCAAAAGTCCCAAAGTCCCAAAGTCCCAAAGTCCCAAAGTCCCAAAGTCCCAAAGTTCCAAAGTCCCAAAGACCCAAAGTACCAAGGTCCCATCCAAAAGTCCAAAAGTCCAAAAGTCCAAAAGTTCAAAAGTTCAAAAGTTCAAAAGTCCCAAAGTCTCAAAGTTCCAAAGTCCCAAAGACCCAAAGTACCAATGTCCCATCCAAAAGTCCAAAAGCCCAAAAGTCAAAAAGTCCAAAAACCCTTAAATGACATGCTATCCCTGGATAAAGTACTCCTAATTCGAATCCACCGTGGTGAGGAACAGAACAAAGATGGCGCGTAACCAAAAATCGTGACGTGACGTGACGTGACGTGACGCAATTTTTTTTCCAACGCCGATAAAGAAGTTTCACTTCAAAAATATTTAGTTTTTTTTGTATGGGAGAAATTACATAAAGTACATTTTCTAGCGACTGAATGAAACTGAAAGGCTGGTACTCATACGAGCTATTGCCGCTCTTAAGGCGATTACTTTGACATACCACTCGTGTACCTTTAGGTGCCGCTTCACACGTAGGATTTTTTTGAAAGTTCGAATTTTCGGTATTCAATTTAAACGGGAGATAAATTGTAATATTTTACGTCCACATTTTCGTAAATTTATCAATTTCCGACGTCTTGCCGTTAAATAATCCGACGAAGGCGAAGTGTATGTTGATTGGTTGAACTACTCACGTGAACACTTTGATGCAGAGTTACAAAAGTACTACAGTGGGCTAACGAAAAAAAAAAAAAATAATGCCTAGCCTTCTAACCTAACCTACCCGAGTCGGGGTACTCTGAGTCGGGGTGTTAACCATTCACTTCCAATTTATAGTTTGTCAAGTCTGATTGTACTAAAGTCTATGGTCACAAGCTATGAACATTGACCAATCAGAGAGCAGTGTGTTATTTTACGTATTTCAAAGATGCGTATATTTAACAGAGTTTCTGTGATTGGTCGAACCATATTAAATCTTACGAATAGATTATACGTTAGTTTGTTTACCGTGTGACGTCGGAAATTGATAAATTTACGAAAATGTGGACGTAAAATATTACAATTTATCTCCCGTTTAGAATCCTACGAAAGTTTATAAACTTCCTAGTAGATTGATAAACTTGCGGATCTTGTTATTTTTCGGTGACATATACAGGGTGGAATTTAAAGACGGTAGCTGGAAGAAAAGTACCCTTAATATTGATAATGGCAAGTTTTGGTGAAAGGAAACATTCCTTTATTTTCAAAAGTAAGTAAAACTGCATTTAAAGATTTTTGAAAAATCACCTGCTTGAATGGAATCGAACCTGGGAGATATGAAAAAAAAACACCTGTATTTTATGATACCCACCGAAACAGTCTTTAATAAGGATCAATTTCTTCTAAACAACAATGTATCTTAAATTAAAGGAAGATCAAGTAAAATGTGTATTTATTGTAAAGCTTACTCACTATCTGAAGAAAAAAAACACGGTCTAACTGAGAACCTCCTACTTTTTTTTGAAGTTGGTTGGTTAAGTGACCAGAACGAATATTCCCATTCACAGAAAATAGAATATTTTTTTAACCAACTTCAAAAAAAAGGAGAAGAATCTCAATTAGACTGTTTTTTTTTCTTCAGATAGTGAGTAAGCTTTACAATAAAAACATATTTACTTGGTCTTCCTTTAATTTAAAATACTATGTTACTTAAAAGAAATTGTTCCTTATTAAAGACTCTTTCGGTTGGTATCATAAAACACAGGATGTTTTTTTTTTCACATCTCCCAGGTTCGATTCCCGGCTCAAGCAGGTGATTTTTCAAAAATATTTAAATGCAGTTTTACTTACTTTTGAAAATAAAGGAATGTTTCCTTTCAGCAAAACTTGTCATTATCAATATTAAGGGTACTTTCCCTCCAACTACCGTCTTTAAATTCCACCCTGTATATATATACGCCGCGCCGCCCTGACGATCAGTCGTACCAATGTTACCCTGGCTATGTCATCAAGGAACAATTTCGAGATAAAACAGCGAAGAACCATAGCGTCCTTGGCTGCCTTCTACCGAATGTATCACGGCGAATGTTCTTAAGAGCTCTTCAACCTGATTTCAAATCAGGTCATTTTATATTGCACGAAAAAACCAAAAATAAATTATGGATCGTTCAAGTTGCCTCTATTTTTACGCTGAAGTGTAAACTATGTGCTTTTAGTTATAATATTTGATTGCAAAAGCGTGGGGCGCTGGGACAGAAAAGACTTTCCTGGCGGAAGCTGCATGATGTCCTGTCAGATTGAGGATAAGGTCACATTTATAAAAGCGTGTTTTTCTCGTGTTTTTAAACTATTAATTTACAATGTCACGCTTACACTCTTATATATATGTCACTTTACACTTTTATATCTATTGTGACTTTTACTATTATTAATTTCATTTTAAATTTCGGAAATGTATTAACGATGATAGGCTTTAATTGAAATGCATAACATACTTACTTGAAAAGTAAAGTAGTATCACGCCTACGCATTTTCAACACCCACTTTTGCCAGTTTTTCGTGACGCCCGCGTAATAGGAGCAAACCTATTACCGTTACGGATCTCTATCAGATAATTCATAAGTCCTTAAAGTCCTTAACGTTTCGGCATTCCGAGATATTGAGTACAATATGTAGGAATCATGTAATAAGAATACAAACGCATATATCCCCAAGCGGGTTTTTAACGGTAACCAAAGATATCTCGTTCTCGAACAAGAACTCTACATTTTGCCACTGTTAACGTATTCCCCTCATGTATCTACTTAATTGCCTGAAAGAGAGACGTTCCCTTTGGCAGCATAAACGTTATGCTCTTGTGCGACCTCATGCAGCTTTCGCCAGGATTTTTATTATATAAGGATTAGTATTAATAGGAAATTGCTGACTAAAAAGTCTTTCTTGTTCTAGCGCCCCACGCTTTTACATTCAAATATTATAACTAAAAGCACATAGTTTACACTTCAGCCTAGAAATAGAGGCAACTTGAACGATCCATAATTTATTTTTGGTTTTTTCGTGCTAATGCACGAATAATAAAAGATAAAATAATTAAAAGCGTATTTGTCTAGGGTTTTTTAAACCATTTATATATTTTATACTTTTTAGTCACAACATTTATACCTTTACTAGCTGTTCTCTGCGGCTTCATCCGCGTAGAAGTCGTTATCGCATAAAAGCATTACCCTCCTTTCGCGCAGTCAGTTAAAAAGTAGCCTATGTCCTTCCCTTAAACTAAAACTATCTTTATATAATCCAAATATGGATTATTCTGAATTAAAGAAACTTTATTATTATTTATTTTATTATTTATAACAAATTTCATCAAAATTGGTTCAGTGGTTTAGGCGTGAAAACGTAACAGACAGACAGACAGAATTACTTTCGCATTTATAATATTAAATACAAATACAATTTTTTTTTTTATTAGTAGAGATTTCTGTATTACATGGTGTTTTGTCTGAGTTCGACTAATGTGAAAATATTTCATTTTTACTAATTACATTTTATGCAGGTACCTATGTCAATATTTACACTCAATATTAACTTCATTATATAACAGGTTTGTTATAATCTTAAACCCTAATCGTGGTCAAAGTTCATTACACGACTTTTCTAACAAATCCAAACACAGCTATGATACGATGTTCAATCATGAAGTTACAGTTCATATCTTACGACTCCATCATCAGATCAGTTTGACAGCACCATATTATTGTATTGTTATCAGAACTACAACAAACATTTGCCAATTTTCAATTCGTTACGATCCTTGGAAGATGGTTAAATTAGTTACCTGAGATTCCATTGCATAGTTTTACAAGTCAATTAAAAAACGGTTTGTTATAACCTTGAAACCTAAGCCTGGTCAAAGTTCATTACAAGACTTTTCTGACGAATCCAAAAACAGATATAATACGATATTCCATCATGACGTTCCAGTGCATTTCTTCCGGCTCTATCATCAGATCAGTTCTACAGTACCATATTATTGTATTGTGATCAGAACTACATACAGCTGCCAATTTTCATGACGCTACGATCCTTGGAAGCTGGTTAAATTAGCTACCTTAGATTCCACTTTTTCCATCGAAGTTTCAGTGCCTATCTTCCGGCTCCATCATCATATAAGTTTGACAGTACTATATTATTGTATTGTCATCAGAACTACATACAGCTGCGAATTTTCATGACCCTACGATCCTTGGAAGCTGGTTAAATTAACTACCTTGGATTCCACTTGCTTTCAGTGCCTATCTTCCGGCTCCATCATCATATCAGTTCGACAGTACCATATTATTGTATTGTCATCAGAACTACATACAGCTGCAAATTTTCATGACGCTACGATCCTTGGAAGCTGGTTAAATTAGCTACCTTTAGATTCCACTTTTTCCATCGAAGTTTCAGTGCCTATCTTTCGGCTCCATCATCATATCAGTTTGACAGTACCATATTATTGTATTGTCATCAGAACTACATACAGCTGCCAATTTTCATGACCCTACGATCCTTGGAAGCTGGTTAAATTAGCTACCTTAGATTCCACCAGTTTTCAGTGCCTATCTTCCGGCTCCATCATCATATCAGTTTGGCAGTACCATATTATTGTATTGTCATCAAAACTACATACATCTGCCAATTTTCATGACGCTACGATCCTTGGAAGATGGTTAAATTAGTTTCCTTAGATTCCATTACATTGTTAGTTACATACACGACGACCTAATAAAAGCGTATTAAAAATGACTTCTTTTATGCACTTGTAGTACTATCTACTATTTCACTTCTTATGCTCGTAAAGTTCTTGTTTATGCTGGGTGTATGCGGACTAAAACAACATTTTATGCTCTAGTGCATAAAGTTCTTTTTCTTCTTCTAAAACAATATGGCCATACTAGACCGTAGAGACGGTACCATGAAGATCGTGTTACGATTGTGTTTGAACCAAACATAATAAAACGCTATTAAATAACTTGTTTTTTTTTTGTTACATTTAATTTGTACTTTTTGTGTTCTATATAAATTAAGAAACATTAAAAATCAGATAGTATTATGAGTGAAAAAATATAATAAAATGAACTTATGATTAGGCAGTATAAGTCTCGTTACCCATGCCTAATGCTTCATGTAAAATGATTAAAAAAAACTTGAAAAAAGACATAGGCGGGAAAGAAACTTAGAAAGTTAGCAGTATTTAGACATTTTGTGTAATTACATTTGCTTTATTACTGAAAATAAATATGTCTTCAAGTGGAGATGTAATAACACTCACTCCTAACACTTTAATGGAAAGAACTGCAAAGAAAGTTGTGTAGCATCTTAAAACGTATGACAATTTTATGCATTGGAGAAGTGAGAAAAAACTAAATACGTTCTCGGAAAGTGTCTATTTAACTTATTTCGATGAATTGTCAAAAAAAATACTACCTTCTACACTGTTGAGCGTATATTTTATGCTGAAAGCTACAGTACAAATGAAACACGTCTTTAATTTTAATTAAAGACTTTTATTTACAATATCACTGTTTCATTTCCTTGCAATCGAAGTGAAAAGCAGAGTGTATAACTCGATCATAAAACCCATTTTATCCTCGACTTAATATCCACCCTCGCCTTTGGCTCGGGCGGATAAACGTCTCGTATACAATGGCTTCTTTTATGCACTTGTAGTACAATCTACTATATTTCTGTCCGAGTATAGGTATGGCTGACGAAGAAAAGTAAATTCCAAATTCGAAATTCCGGTATAGGTACGACTGAAAAATATTTGCAAAAAAAAATATTGACCAATAAAATTTAAGCTCCGTCAAACTTAGATCTAACCACAGGATGCGCCTTACTTAAGCATTGTTTTCTGCCAAGCCAATATACCATTTGGTCTTTTGGCTTTATAAAAAGCACTGTACATCAGTACATCATTTTATATGATTAAACTAGTACATTTCATTGTAGTTGACTGTACAATAAAAATTAACACACAACAGCCATTACGCGTTTGTCGATTAATACATTTTTAAATGTAATGAAATTTTATATGTCTTTGTGTTTCCCCCTTCACCCGCTATGAAAACGGGCAGAATATTTTTGTATGCGGTGGTTCGCAAAGGCTAGTCCCGTGATATAATGGTCTAAGCCAGTCTTTCCCAAAGTGGGCGATAACGCCCCCTTGTGGGCGCTGCAGGTCTCAAGGGGGGCGGTAAGAGACCCAGAAGAAAATGGGGGCGTTGTGTTTTTGGTGATTTGTAACTTTATTTAGCTAAGAGGCCTCTTAAACAACAACTGCAAGAGCTCTCGACTCTCAACAACAACTTGTGAACATCAACTAATATGAATTAAATGATTGCTCAAACTCGGTTCTATATTTCTCTTCGCGTAGTTCATATATCTGTCCACGCCTTCGGCGCGGACTGAATTATTTTAAAATAGCCTTAATCATTAAGCTCTTTTATGATTAAGCCAAAACGCCCGTTTAGACTCACTTTCAAAAGAAACGTTGAATTCTAGATTTACCGAAAGTTGAGATGCCCCTAATTTCTGAACTACATAACCCTCAATATTGAAAATTGTGTGGAATAATATTTAAAGTATTCCCTTTCAGACACCAAAAAAATATTTGAAATCGAACCACGCAGTGAGAAATTATAGCTAAAAACCTATTTTGTCTTTCGTCCCCTCTCCTGAAGGAACCGCGCAAAATATCGGGATCAAAAATATTTAAGAACCTTCCTTGGACTATAAGCTTAGATCGTACAAAGTATCATTCAAATCGGTTCAGTAGTTTCGGCGTGATACTTATTCGGGATACAGACAGACAGACAGACAGACAGACATGAAAATTTTAAATTACATTTTCGGTTTTAGTATCGATTAGAGAACGCCCTACACTTAAAATTTTCAAAATATCTTCCATGTATAGACTCCCGACCCTCTATAGTTTTATTATAAGTCTAGATAGAAAAAATTAAAAGTTATTAGTACTCGTAGATATCTATCATGTTTTAACAAGTTTTTGTTAAATGACCCGAATTGTGCATTCCTGTATCAGTCGGCTGGTTCATTGAATGCTTGTTCGGACTTGTTGAGTACGATTAAGCGTCGAATGAGATAAACGAGTTTATGCATGTTTGTTTTATTCCTGTCGGTGCGTGCTGCTTAAGAGCCTACCAGACGCCAAACTGTTGAAAGAAGATAGAAGATATACATTTTAGCGTGCAAGACAGAGAGAGATGCGATCGGTTATTGTGCGTTATAACGAAATAAATTAATTATAAAAATACTACAACCAATATTAAAAAAGTGGTCTAGTGCAAATGAAGATTTTACTATTGTCTTTCTTATAAATATTTTATATTATAAAAACAACTTAAAACTTATGAGATCTAGGTTAAAATTTCAAGAAATCGAGGTATTTTCAACACAAAAATCTATCGAGGATTTTATCAGCAATCGTGTTTTTAGCCTAGTGCGTTTTTAGTTTATGAACTGAAGTTATCTGTGTTAAAATTTTAAGTCATTAGACCTCACGAATCCTGAGATCTAGATCAAGGTAATAGTCTATTTGGCGTCATACAGACTCTTAAGTCTATCATGTTTTAACAAGTTTTTGTTAAATAACCCGAATTGTGCATTCCTGTATCAGTCGGCTGGTTCATTGAATGCTTGTTCGGACTTGTTGAGTACGATTGAGCGTCGAATGAGATAATAGTAGTTTATGACACTGTTGCATAATAAGGGTTCTTATAACACGAGTGTGTTTTAAAAAAACGAGCCGCAGACGAGTTTTTTTATAGTACCACACGAGTGTTATAAGACCAAGTTAGGTACAGTGCCATACACTACTTTATCTACTCTCATACTATAATACCTGATTTCATTTTGTGATATATAGATAGTTGCTCCTTGATTTCGCCGGTAACAGGTTCATAGTCATGTTTGACGCAGTTTCCAGAATGTCTAGTGGTGTTTCGGGAGTCATTAAGAGAAAAGTTTAAGGATATCAACATCCTTACTGTGTATTCACAGTACATATATGAAAACTTATTATATACTCATAAAAATAATAGTAAATTTATTAAAAATAGTGATATCCATAACCTAAACTTAAGAAATAAGAATAAATTGGCTGTACCTAGATTTAGGCTTAATAAAATAAGCAATTCTTTTGCGGGCAATTGTATTCGAATGTACAATACATTGCCGACAGCCGTAACAGGTTTGTCAGTTAATAAATTAAAAAAACTAATAAAACTTAAATTGTGCCAGAAAGCTTATTATAGCATTAAAGACTTTCTAGAAGACAAGGCTGCCTGGCAGTGACACGAATTGCTCCTTTCTACATTTAAAAAAAAACTGTATTAGATACTAAGATGAAAAGAGGGACCGGACTGAGTTTCTTGGGGTGTTCTTCTCAGTCTGTAGCATTTCCGAACCCCCGGTAGAGTCACAAAAATTTTGACAAACCTAAATTTTTTTTTTTTAAATTTCAAAGGGAATAAATTTTATTTTATTTTATTTTATTTTATTTTATTTTATTTTATTTTATTTTATTTTATTTTATTTTATTTTATTTTATTTTATTTTATTTTATTTTATTTTATTTTATTTTATTTTATTTTATTTTGTACAATTTTATTACCACCATCCTCGCTTTAAGACATGTTTTAACACAAAAACTAATTTATTTTACAAACAAAACCAAACTTTGTTTAAATTAAATGTAAAATGTTGGCGCCAAGGCGCAAACATCGATTGCGCATGCGTGTTTCTTTTTTTTTTCAGGCTGCGGAGCACTGATCTGTATTGCGGAGCCACTACTTTTTTTTTAAAGTAGAGGTTCAAACTTCTTTTTCCAGCTGGAGGTTGTATAGGTGTATCGTAATGATTAAAAAGTTATATTATGATACAGGTGTCCATACAAGACCTGTATCGCAGTACTTACGCCTCCTCTACTCGCGAAGTTGAACGTATTTCTCAAAGCAAAACAATGTCGGAAGTAAAAAAGAAGAGACGGCTATACTCTGCGGAATATATTAAATTCGGATTTATTGAAAATCCCACAAACCGATCGTCGCCTTTGTGTCTTCTATATCTAAAAACATTTTCGAATAAAGCAATGAAGCCTTCAAGGCTGCAAGATCATTTGAATAAAATGCATCCAGATAAGAAAGACAAGAATGTAGCATATTTTCAAGACCTAGAGAAGAAGCATAATACTCAGCCAAGTGTAGTAAAACTATTTTCGGCGGTTGCTAAGCAAGATGACGACGTACTTCGAGCTTCGTACAATATCTCTTTGTTAATTGCTCAAAAAGGCAAACCACATAACATCGGAGAAGAGTAATTATTGCCAGCAATAAATGAAGTAATAACTACTGTGCTTCATAAACCGGCCGCAGATATTATCCGAAAAATTCCTTTGAGTAATAATTCTGTGCAAAGACGAATTGATGAAATGGCTGAAAACATTGAAGAATCATTGTGCGATCACCTGAGGACAAGTCAATTCTCAATTCAGCTCGATGAGTCCACTTTACCAACTAATGAAGCATTGTTGTTGTCTTACGTGAAGTTTATTATAGATGAGAAAGTATGTGAACAATGATATATGAAAACTATAGATACGTTATCAACACTGAAAAATGGCAACAAAAAAGTCAGGCAATTGCCTTAATTTTCATACATGCTACCATAGATAATTCCATAGAAATTCTTTTTTTGAATGTATAAAATATTTGCCGTTTTTGAAAGCCGTGATGTTCGTACATGACGTGTCTATATTATAACACGTCTTTGGTGAAGAACTATTATTTGCTAGAAATTTAGAGACCGATACAAAAGGTGAAACCATATTCAATACATTGGAAAAGTTTTGCGATAAGAAAGAGATTCCTTTGAAAAATATTATTTCAGTTGCTACGGATGGCGCTCCGGCTATGACAGGGTGCCATAAAGGCTTCATAGCGTACTTAAAAAATAAAATTCCAGATGTCCTTGGTGTACATTGCGTTATTCATAGACAACATTTTGTTGCTAGAAACTTAAGTGAAAAACTATTTCAATCACTGCAATATGTCATCAAAGCAGTCAATAAAATCCGCAACAGCTCTTTGAATGATAGATTATTTCATCAGCTTTGTGTTACTAATGACGATGTTGTTTCATACTGAAGTTCGTTGGCTATCAAGAGGCAATTGTGTGACTCGATTTTACAACCTGTTTGACTCCGTTATAGAGTTCTTGGAAACTAAAGATACAGAATTGCACGACAAGCTCATAACATCAAAGAATGATATAAATGTGATGATTGGCTTAGAAGAAGTTTATAAAACATAATATACTGTCATACGTCGCTCATTATTAGTCATTATTCTGTCAATACATTTTTGCTAAATAAAGCCTATATTTCGGGTAATGTTCTTATTTATCACAATTTATTTAGCAAAATGGATAAATACCTGCGTCCCGAACGGTACGACGCAGATTCGGCAACAAACGCCGAAAACGCAGTGACTTGGACGCACTGGAAGAAAACATTTGAAAACTTCCTCGCGGCACTGGGAACGGATGAGAAATCCTGCAACGATGAGAAGAAGTACCAACTTTCAGTAAACCATTTATCTTCAAATGTTTACCAGTATATACGTGACGTAAATAAATACGGAGAGGCTATAGCGAAACTGGAAGCGCTCTTTGTTAAACCTGCGAATGAAGTTTATTCGCGTTACAAACTTGCCAGAAGGCAACAACAGCCAGGTAAAACGATAGATAAGTACATTCAAGAGCTCAAATTATTAGCGAAAGACTGTGCCTTCGGAGCAGTCTCTGCTGAACAGAATGAAAACGAATATGTGAGAGACGCATTCTTAGCAGGGTTATCGTCGACTGCTATCCGCCAAAGACTTCTAGAGAATGTGTCACTAAGCCTGGACGATGCACACTCACAAGCACGCTCACTAGAAATGGCACAGGTCCATAACGGAAACTTTCAACAACCATCTACCAGTACCTTCGCCAATACCACCGCAGCCCTCAAACAAACGTCATTAAACAAGGATACCTGCTACTTTTGTGGTTCGAAGAGACACCTGCGTCGGTCATGTACCGCCTTCGACGCTACTTGCCTAAAGTGCGGTAAGAAGGGCCATTTCGCGAAGGTTTGCAAGAGCGGGCAACAGCAGAGCGCATTTGTAGCTTGCGACGATACCGCTGATATAAATTTAAACACTACAACGAAGTCATTTTCTTGCCTAACAGCAGCGACATCTTATCTGAAGAAAGCAACCGTTAATATTACTATAAACGGATCTATAACTGCTCGCGCACTCGTTGACACAGGCGCGTCAACAAGCTTTATCAACAGTCTACTGGTTGATAAAAATAACTTAAAGAAGACTGCCTGTAATCAAAATATAACTATGGCTGCAACACATTTAACTTCTACAGTTGATGGTATTTGTTCACTAAAGATCAATCTGCAAGGACATAGTATCGATGCCGATTTCCTTGTCATGCGGGGACTATGCGCTGACGTCATAATCGGGCATGATATTTTACAGAAACACGATGCGCTCGAAATGCACTTTGGCGGGCCACGCGCCCCATTAAAACTTTGTTCCCTATCTCGCGCCAATATAGAGCCCGTGAGCTTGTTCCCAAATCTTCTACCAGATTGTAAGCCAATTACCATCAAATCAAGGAAACACTCGCCTGATAACGCAGCATTCATTAGCGCAGAGATAAAGAAACTCCTGGACGACAACATCATCGAACCGAGTCAATCGCCATGGCGAGCTCAAGTCCTCGTCACTTCGAACGAGAATCATAAGAAACGGATGTGTATAGATTATTCGCTCACGATCAATAAATATACCCAACTGGATGCGTATCCTCTACCAAGCATCGAGGACATAGTAGCAAAGGTAGCGAAATTCCGAGTATTCAGCAAGATTGACTTACGAAGTGCCTATCATCAGATACCGATCTTGATGCAAGAGAAACCATATACGGCCTTTGAAGCTGACGGTAACTTATATCAGTTTTGTACAATTCCGTTTGGAGTAACCAACGGGGTAGCTGCGTTTCAGCGAGCAGTCAACACAATTTTAACCAAAGAAAATGCAAAAGGAATATACGCATATCTCGATGATATTACTGTTTGCGGACGAGACCAAGAAGACCACAATGAAAAACTGAAACACTTCCTTGACATCGCTACCCGTTACAACCTTTTTTTTTTTTTTTTGTTTAACGTGAGGGAAAATCCTCATAGGATGTTATGCCGGACTCTTACCGACTAAAAAACCTCACGCCACGCCTAACAGCCTATGGTTGGGAGCCCCGGGTAAGCCCTCAGGAAGGATGTCCCGTGACTCCCAACAGACATACGGCCGCCGCTGCGGCCTCGCCCAGGGGGTGGTTCGGGTGTAATCCCGCGTCTATGGGGGGTTTCGGGTGTGACCCCGCTTCTAAGGGGGGGCGTGCGTGAGTTGCTCACGTCACGCTGCCGTCATGGGCCTGCTTCTGTAAGGACGGTGAGCGGCCCTCTCACCGTCCTCAGACCCCCGGTCATGGAGGCCGATAGTCTTCAGCGAAGACACGTCGGCGGTGCCCAGGGCGCCGACTGCGGAACTCGGTTGGGAGAGTTCTCTCCCGTACCCGGCCCGCCGCCTCCTTCGCGAGCATAACCTGCTCGCAGAAAGAGGCGGCGCAGTCCCCGTTACAACCTTACTCTAAACCTCGACAAAAGCGAATTCTCTAAGCAACAAATTAATTTACTCGGCTATAACATTTATGACGGTGTAATAAAGCCCGACCCGGATCGTCTGCGCCCGCTTTTAGAGCTTCCTGTCCCTGAAAATACAGTCACTCTAAGACGTGCTCTGAGACTATTCGCACATTATTCAAAGTGGATCCTTAACTTTTCCAAGAAGATTCATCCTCTTGTTATACAAGAAAAGTTTCCTATATCACAAGAACGCATTTGCTGCAAATGCGTTTGAAGCAATTAAACAAGAAATCGCAGACTCTGCTCTTCACGCCGTTGATGACAAAATTCCTTTCACACTAGAAACTGACGCATCAGACTACGCAATTGCTGGAACTTTGACGCAAGAAGGAAGACCAATCGCTTTTTTTTCTCGAACCCTAACCAGCTGCGAACGAAATTATCCTGCAATTGAAAAGGAAGCTACAGCAATAATCGAATCAATCAGGAGATGCCGTCAGTTCCTTTGCGGAAGAACATTCCGGCTCATCACGGATCAGAAGTCAGTCGCATATATGTTAGATCCTACCCACTCATCTAGAATAAAAAATGACAAAATTCAACGCTGGAGACTAGAGCTGGCCATATTCAAATTCGATATCGCGTACAGGCCCGGTAAAGAAAATCAAGCCGCCGATGCTCTATCTCGATCTAATCTGATAGCTACAACGTCGTCCACAAGAATTAACCAGCTGAAGAAACTCCATGAAACTCTTTGCCATCCAGGAGTAACGAGAATGGTCCATTGGGTACGTACCAAAAACCTAGCTTACTCAATCGAAGAAGTAAAACAAATCACATCAGCATGTCGCACATGTGCTGAATTAAAACCCCGATTTCACAAATATCAAGGAAGTCTTATAAAGGCAAGATCCTCATTTGAAAAGCTCTCCATTGATTTTAAAGGTCCCCTTCCGACGGAAGGCCCTAATCGTTATATCTTGACTATCATAGATGAATACTCTCGTTACCCTTTTGCATATCCTTGTGCCAATCTCAACACGGACACAGTTGAAGCAAAACTAACGGATCTTTTCTCAATTTTTGGAATGCCTACATACATACACAGTGATCGTGGGGCCACATTCTTATCAGAAGACTTGAAAGATTTTTTACACAAGAAGAATATAGCAACCAGCTATACAACACCGTACAACCCTCGAGGTAACGGTCAAACAGAGAGGTGTAATGGCATAATCTGGAAAACAATAGAATTAGCGCTGAAATCACAAGTTTTACCTATAAATAAGTGGGAACATGTGCTTACAGATGCTCTCCATGCTATACGCTCCTTATTGTGCACAGCGACAAATTGTACTCCCCACGAGCGAATGTTTAAGCATTCCAGGCGTTCTGCAAGTGGTCAATCCTTACCCACGTGGTTAAATGGTCCAGGGCGAGTCTTGCTGAAGAACCATCACAGAACAAGCAAGTATGACCCCATTGTGGAGGAAGTAGAGCTGCTCGAGGCAAACCCGCAACATTCCCGTGTCCGTTTCCCTAATGGAAGAGAATCTGTAGCGGCAAACCGCCAATTAGCCCCTCCAGGTAACTGTCTTCCGGAAATAGATGATGACGATGAAGAGGAGTGGGAGGAGGCCCAAGAACAACATAGCACTAACGAGAACCAGCCGGGACCGACACCTGAGAGCCCACAACCACGACGCTCCACTAGACAATGTCGTCCACCAGTTCACCTCGATGACTACGTCTGCGAATGACGCTGGGGAGAATGTGATGATTGGCATATAAGAAGTTTATAAAACATAATATACTATCATACGTCGCTCATTATTAGTCATTATTCTGTCAATACATTTTTGCTAAATAAAGCCTATATTTCGGGTAATGTTCTTATTTATCACAGCTTACATGACAGACCTGTATAAATTGCTCAACGACATGAATCTCCAACTGCAAGGCGATAAACTAAATTTAATTAAAACAAAAAACGTCGTTGCTGCTTTCGCAGCCAAACTGCTTCTACACAAAAAGAATCTGGGCAGACGTGAGTTTAACAATTTTCCAAATTTATCAGTATCATGCAGTAACGATGAATTGTTTGCCTACTGACATTTGGAAAACCTCCACATTGACTTCACCGAACGATACCAGGACATTTTGAACTTGGAAATACCAGACTAGGTGTTGGATCCGTTTCCAAATGTCAACACAGCAATGTCACCTCAGCTGGAAGAAGAACTTATAGAATTGACAACAAACGAGGAAATAAAAATCAAGTTTAAAAATGGTTACCAAGAATTTTGGCTTCAAAAACCGATCCCTCAATTGTACCCTGGATTGTGGTCAATCGTTCAACGATTCTTGATAGCATTCCCATCGTCATATTTGTGTGAACGTGAATTTAGTGCTGTGACAACACTGCTTACTAAAAAGAGAAATCGTTTGCTTGTTACCGAACGTGGCGACTTGCGACTGTTCTTGAGTAAATTGGAACTTGATATCAACAAACTTATTAAACAGCATCAGATTCATCCTTCACATTAGTTTTTATATAAGGATTGATTATTTTAGTTATATTTTTAATAAAAGATACTCTGTTTTAATACTATAAAGTTGCGTTTCAATAATCATTCTTATTGGCAGGTGGAGCCCGTAAGAGTTAACTTGAGACCTAAGCGCCGTTGTATGTTACCTACTGCGCTCAGGTTTCAAGTTGCGGGTTATAGTAAAAGTTTCGTTTAGAATTCTCTGTTAATATACATAATATACATTTTTTTTTACACAACATCACATATAGGTCACAATAATTAATTAATTTAATTTGAAGTTATAGTGGTTTTTAAATAGGTGAAAAAATGGGGGCGCTAAAAAAATATTTATTCTCAAAGTGGGCAGTAGACAAAATAAGTTTGGGAACCACTGGTCTAAGCCGTCAAACTTTTGTTTAGTGATTGTTCAAACCTCAATTTTAGCCCTACCGGTCAACTTATTGAACAATAATTTAAATTGATCAATATTATCGGTTAGTTTGTTATTCCATTCATTTATCGCTATCTGATACCGAATTTCTCATAGATAGCCGCTATAGCGTGATTGAGTAACTAACATCCAAACTTCTTCACAAACTTTCACATTTATAATGTTAATAGATATAGTAGCAAGGATGAAAAACAGTTGTTTTTGTAAGCCGAGTGAAACGCCTACAAAAATTATCATAGCAAGTTGCGTTTAGTAATTTGGATGCTCCATAGTATATGTAAGGGTTTTAGTTATAGGCTGTTGGGCGTTACTTGGTTTTTTAGTCGGTAGGCAGGAGTCCAGTTTCCCTCACGGTAAATAAAAATAAAGGGTTGCAGTTCTAAGTAAAAAAACTTCACTTTGAAACCATCGATGTCATACAGAATACTGTTCCGTACCCGAAGGGTTTAAACATGGGACGGAAGGCCCTACAGCGACCTTCGCAGGTAGGGTTACCATATGCCAGGCTTTCGCCTAATTCGCCAGGCATTTTAGCACTTGATCAGGCGCCCGGCCGGCGCTCTTCTAAGTCAGGCGAAATGATTAATTGTAAAGAGTTTTGTGCATATATATTTTAACTCAAAAAGACTTGTTAAAAATGACGATCATTAGAGGTATGTAAGAAAACGTACAGTGTAATTCCTTATAATTTATTAAATAAAAACGGCCAAGTGCGAGTTGGACTCGCCCATGAAGGGTTTCGTAGCAGCAAGTAACATAATATAAAAGTTCGTTGTAACTTTGATTGATGTTTTAACACGTTCACTGCGAACGTGTTAAAACATGTGATTGGTAGTGATTTTTCTAACCGAAAATTGCGATTTATGACGTATAAAAAAAAAAGTACCAGCTCTATCTCATTCAAACCAATTTTCGTTGGCAGTTTTTATGGCAATGTACATCATATATTTTTTTAGATTTATCATTCTCTTAGTTTAGAAGTTAGAGGGGGAGGGGGGTCACACATTTTTCCGCTTTGGAAGTGTCTCTTGCGCAAACTATTCATTTTAGAAAATAAAAAATTTTAAATAAAAAATAGAACCGACTTCATACAAATCCTTAAAAATAAAATTTACTTAGCACAAAGTAATATGTATTTTGATTTACCAGATTTTATTCAATATAATATTGAAGTCGGCGCCAAGTAAACCCATAGGTTTAGGTAGGTATTATGGAGTATTCCCGTTCGTCCCCTTGACTTCGTCCCCCCGAGGGGGACGAACGGGAATTCACAAAAATAATATTTAATCAGTTCCCGATCGTCCCCCTCCTAATTCAAGAGGGGACGAATGGGAATATGTTCTTCGATTAAGTGCCATTCGTCCCCCTTTCGTCCCCCTCGACCAAAATCAAATGAAAAAAAAAAACAAATTACGATAAACAGATGAAAAAAAAGCAAATGAAGATCGACAAAACAAATGAACTTCGGATAAACAAATGATGATCGAAAAAACAAGTGACGATCGAATAAACAAATGACGATCGAAAAAACAAATGGAGATCTGTAAAACAAATGACGATCGGATAAACAAATGGCGATCGAAAAAAGCAAGTTGATAAGGTCAAAAGTTACTTGCAGCTATATTTTGTAATCCAGATGCGATTACCATTCGAAAAGATAGGTGCAAGCAAAGCTCGAACTTATAACACTTCTCAAAAATGTGCTTTTTGGCGTTTATAGACATCACTGATCATGAATATGTAAAAAATAAATAAATATTATGCATGTCCATAAGGTATGTCGATATGTTGTTAGTTATATGTTATATGTTGTCGATTTGTTGTTGTTGTTAAGGTATGTTGATATGTTGATAGGTATGTTGTTATGTCGATCTTCATTTGTTTTGTCGATCTTCGTTTGTTTTGTCGATCTTCATTTGTTTGGTCGATCTTCATTTGTTTTGTTGATCTTCATTTGTAAATAAAAATAGAATTTCAAATTTGATTTTTTTACCAACGCACCTGTCTTATATTATTTGTTGGGAGCAATAGAACAAAAAAAGAATGAAAAAATTATTCCCGTTCGTCCCCCCAAAAAAATTAAGGAGACCATCGGGAAAATAAAATATTAAATTCCCGTTCGTCCCCCTAGGGGGACGAAGTCAAGGGGACGAACGGGAATACTCCGGTATTATTAATGGCACCAACTTCAATATTATATTGAATAAAATCTGGTAAATCAAAATACATATTACTTTGTGCTAAGTAAATTTTATTTTTAAGGATTTGTATGAAGTCGGTTCTATTTTTTATTTAAAATTTTTTATTTTATTATTTTAAGTGACGGGTGGATCGAAAAGTATATCTATCTAGGTGTAAAGTTCTCATCAACACAAATCAATCAAGCCGAAACACAAGGTAACTGCTGTAAATCGTTAAGGAATTCCCTCGACTGTCTTTCGGTTCCATCATCAGATCGACTCCAGACCTTCAATAAATTGTAGTACATTAAAGCACTTAATAAAAGTTAACAAACGCACTAGTTGTCCCTACAATTTTCTGTGGTTGCCCTCGATTTCTCCTGGATTCCAGCATCAGATCCTGATACCCTGGATATGGGACCACCTCAGAAGTAGCCTCTTTCAAACAAAAAAAAATTTTTCAAAATCCATCCATAATTGGCGCCGCTATCGCGTAACATGCATACAAAAAAAAAAAAAAAAAAAACATAGCGTACGAATTGAGAACCTCCTCCTTTTTTGAAGTCGGTTAAAAATGAACCTTAATAACATTTTTGAAGACCTATCTATAGATACCCCACACCTATGGGTTTGATGAAAAAAAAAATTGAGTTTCAGTTCTGAGTATGGGGACTCCCAAAATTTACTACTTTTTTTCTAGTTTTATATAAGCGGGAGTTGGGGAGCGAGGGGAGAATGGTCATAACATCCGACCAGCCCAAATGTCAACCTCACCTGCACGCGCCGGATGGCGGCGACGTGGCAAATACCACGCCGCGCCGTGGTGCTCCCTGCTAGATAACAGACGAGGCTCTGGCGACCGAGCAATGGCGGGATAACCATACACCCTGCTGGGAAACTGGCTGGAAGAGGCTACAGTGGCCTTGGGAAGTAAATGATCCCAAAAAGACCGTGCAGGAAGACTAGGGAATGTATGCACTTATAACAAAAATTGTTTCTCCGTTGCAATAACACATATACCCACAAAAAAAAATTAAAAAAAAATACAAAAAAAAACATAATACCTATAAGTGCTGCGCCATAATAATAAAAGAAAAAAAAAGTTGGTATTATAGAGCAACAACGCCGAGCATCGGGCGGCGGTTAATTAACCTGTTCTCTGGCTGCCACTAGCCAAGAGAGACTAAATCCTCTCTAAAAGCGTGGTCGTAGTGCCTTGGGAAAGTACTATGAGTAAACTCCCAAAACCCCTTTTTAATATGAAAATGTCGAATAATGAGAGTGCTATGTCATGCGAACCGGCTAACCCCCGGCGCACGCAGGTAGCCGGGCCTGCGTGTGTGAAATTTGTTACCGAAGACCGCACAGGGGTGGGCGACCAGGCCTCTGTGTTGGTAAATATGCCTGGCAGCAGCAGCAGTAGCAGTAAGAAGCTCGTCCAGCAGGCCTTCCATCCAGGCTTGTTTACAAGACAGAAGACATCTTCTCCGGGAGGTAGCACTCATACAGGAAGTCTACCCACTACTGGCGACCAACCATTGACTGTTGATACTGAGGTTGAGTCAACAGAGATCAGCCCTCCAAGCTGGCAAAGAGTTCCTGTAAGCAGGAATCCGAAAAGGAAGAAAATCTCAAACAATTTCTCTCCTGAAGTAGTAAAAACTTCAAATAGCTTTACAGGCCTAGCAATAGATCACACTGAAACAGGTGTAACAACCAAAGATCGAAGACCCTCTAAACCGCCACCAATTGTGTTGTATGGTGTAGAGGACCTCAACAAACTCACTGAACTGCTTAAGTCAGTGGTTGAGAAAGACAAGTTTACTTTTAAAATCGTAAACCGCAGCCAACTGAGGATAAGCAGCTTAAACATCGAAGCCTACAAAAATATCATTAAAGTGGCTCGGGAGAATGGATTGATTGGTCATACGTTTAACAGGAAAGATCAGAGGTGCTTTAGAGTAGTAATACGAAATCTCCATCCAACTACTCCAATATCCGAGATCAAGAAAGACATTGAAGCTACGGGAAACACAGTCTCAGGAGAAATAATCAACGCAAAATTCGGACCTGACTTTGTCAATCTTGCACCTGGACCAAACAATAAGGCAGTGAAAGAACTCAAGTATATATACCACCAGTCTATTATCATCGAGGATCCAAAGAAGCGTACCTCAATAGCGCAGTGTCAAAGATGCCAACAATATGGACACTCAAAAAATTACTGTATGCGCCCCTATCGTTGCGTAAAATGTGGACAGTCCCACAAAACTTCAGAATGCAAAAACGAGATCGCACTACACCTGCCCAATGTGCACTGTGCAACGGACCACACCCAGCCAACTTCAAGAGGTGCGAGGTATACAGGGAAATCCAGTCGAGGCGCTCCAAGCCAGCTCATCTGACAGGTAGAAGCTATCAAGCTCAACACTTCCAACCTTCAATCGAAAAAACAATGAACAGACAAACTATTGCTAAGACATCTGAAAGCTCTGAAGGTAAAACACAAAAGAAATACTCAGACATCGCACAGAACAGAACCGAACCAGTTCAAGAAACAATAAATCTTCCACCTTCTTTAAACTTGGTACAGATTTTGACTGAACAAACTGCTAAATTTGACGTAATCTTACAACAGATGAGTACTCTTATGACGCTCATAACACGCCTTGTCGACAAACTCACAAAATGACTGCAATTCGTATGGCAGCATGGAACATCAATGGATTGACCCCTAACCAACACGATGCACAATCCCTTATGATTCAACATAATTTAGACGTGTTGTTGATATCTGAAGCTCACTGTACGACGACCACAAATATCAAACTCAAAAACTACGAATGCTATATCACCCTACACCCGGATGGGACAGGACACGCTGGTACTGCCATCATTATCAAAAAATCATTGAAGCACCATGCGATGCCAGAGTATAGAACCTGTCAAATCCAAGCTACAACAATAGCAATTGAGGATAGTAATGGCTTTTTCAATATTTCTTCTATATACTGTCCACCTAAACACAAGATATCCCAGGAGATGTTTACGGGGTTCTTTGAGACACTGGGGAATCGATTTCTGGTGGGCGGGGACTGGAATTCCAAGAATACTTACTGGGGATCTAGACTAACGAACACCAGGGGCAGACAGTTAAAACTAAGCCTTGATGCGAATAACTTAGTCACTGCATCGACATGTGAACCCACACATTTTCCATCAGACACCACAAAATTACCAGACCTGATTGACTTTTTCATTATTAAGGGATTCTCTTCACATTACGTTAAATGTGAGCCTTGTTATGACAGTTCTTCGGATCACTCACCGGTACTGCTCACCTTGAGTACGAAGATAATAGAACACGAAGGTCCATCAAGACTATATAACAAAAAAACAGACTGGCTCTCATTCAGATAATATATAGAGGAGAACATCAAATTAAAAATTGCTCTTAAGACATCTGATGACATTGACACCGCTACTAAATATCTGACAAATCTCATCCAGGACGCTTGCTGGCGCAGTACACCTTTAATTGATTCCGAAGAGCGGATACAAAACTACCCTCTAGAAATAAGAAAAGCAGTCTTGGAGAGACGAAGGCTACGCCGAGTCTGGCAATTAAGCAGACTTGCGTCTGATAAAACAAAATTCAACAGGCAAGCGTCGCTCCTGAGAGGAATGCTGAGTGCTTGGAACAATATGACTCTGGAGGCCCAACTGGCATCTCTTACACCCACTGCGGCCACAGACTACTCACTATGGAAATTCACTAAGACATATGACAGACCACAAATGGCAAAGTCTCCGCTGAGATGCGATGGTGGCTGGGCCCGCACACCTCAGGAAAAGGCGGATCTATTCGCAGAACATCTCTCAAACGTGTTCACACCGAACATCGTCAGTGACACAGATGCAGAAACAGAAGTAGAATCTGCCCTTGCTCAGCCTTTACAAATGTCGCTGCCGCCGACTACGGTCACAGTGCGAGAGGTTTGGAGATCTATTCAGGACCTCAAGGACAGAAAAGCTCCAGGATACGACCTGATTACTAAGGAAGTTTTGAGACAGCTTCCGAAGAAAGCAATAGTTTTTTTGACCATGTTGTATAACGGAATACTATTGAGTCCAGTACTTCCCGGATCTTTGGAAGGTGTCACAAATCCTGATGTTACATAAAGCGGGAAAACCAGCGAGTCAGACTGCCTCATACAGGCCCATCAGTCTTTTGCCCATCCTGTCGAAGGTTTGGGAGAAACTGATCCTTAACCGCATTGTACCGATACTGGAGCATAATAATGTCATCCCTCACCACCAATTCGGCTTCAGGCAACAGCACTCAACCGTAGAGCAAGTGCATAGAGTGGTCGAACAGATAAGAAAATCCCTAGAAGAAAAGGAGTACTGCTCGTCTGCGTTCCTGGACATCCAGCATGCTTTTGACAGGGTCTGGCATGACGGTATACTCTATAAGATCCGGACTTCACTACCACACAGCTACTATAACTTGCTGAAATCTTATCTCACCGAGAGAATCTTCCAGGTTAAGGTATCTGACAAGACATCAAAATTTTACCAAATTAGAGCGGGAGTACCTCAGGGTTCGGTGTTGGGACCGACACTGTACACGCTGTACACTTCCGATCTTCCACAGGTGGATGGAGTCATGATTGCAACATATGCCGATGATACGGCAATAATGGCTAGTAATAGACACCCAGATATAGCCACAAAGCAACTACAACTGGGACTCGACGCCATTGCAAAATGGCTTCAAAAATGGAAGATTAAAGCAAGCACAACAAAGTCGGTCCAGGTAACCTTCACACTACGAAAAGAAAATTGTCCTCCTGTGCACCTTCAAAATGAAATTCTGCCTCATCAAGACAGTGTAAGGTATCTGGGCCTCCACCTGGATCGTCGCCTGACTTGGAACCAACACATCAAAACAAAAAGAGAGCAGCTAAATATAAGACATGGGAATCTCTTCTGGATGCTGGGACGAAATAGCAAGCTATCAATAGATAACAAGTTATTAATCTATAACTCCATACTGAAACCTACATGGATGTACGGCCTAGAGCTCTGGGGCAGTGCTGCTAACTCCAACATCACAATACTGCAAAGAGCACAAAACGCTTTATTAAGAGCAATAGCACACGTACCTTGGTTTGTTACCAACTCTGAAATCCACACGAACCTAAAAGTGAACACAGTTAGAGCAGAAATCGAGGTCTCCAGACAGAAATACCAAAGGAGACTGGAAAACCATCCGAATGTACTTGCGACCCGTCTTGTTGCGCGGAGCTACCGAAGGAGACTTAAAAGAAAAGACATTATCTAGTCGGAGAGATCAGACTAGTTCATGAGGAGTAGCAGTCCTCACTGGAGGATGCACTCGACCTGCCACCATCATACAACCCATCTGCTTATAGTTGTCTACTGATTGCAGATAAACACAGAAAAAAAAAAAAAAAGTTTTATATAAGAATCATAATGCGGTGCACAGAATACATCTAGTTACCAAGTTTTAATAGCATAGGCCTTATAGTTTCGGAGAAAAATGGCTGTGACACACGGACGGACAGACAGACAGACAATAATGACGAACCTATAAGGGTTCCGTTTTTGCCATTTGGCTACGAAACCCTAAAAACAAATCATATGTTTGGCTGAATTTCTTATTACCTACTCTAATGTGTCTGAAAATTGATGTTTTCAAATTAAAAAATTCATTCAAGCAATGTGTTTTACTTGTTATTAAATATTTCTTTTATTATGCGGCATTTTTCAAGAAAATCAGGCATTTTCCAAAATTAGTATATTTCGAGTGTTTTATAAGTAAAAAGTGGTGGATTGTTAAACATAAAAGTTCGACAACGTGCACAAGTGTTTGAAAGTGATATCGACCGTTCGATGACCGTCCTCAGGCCCCCGCAGGCTTATTACGTATGTTACAATAGGCAAGCGATAGCGATAATCTTGATGTTAACTGTCAAAGAGAATGTAACACTACGTTTAAGAGTCGGGACTCCCATGCTTTCATTTTGATTCATTTAAAAGTTTACGCACAGAATCAATACCAACACAATGACGTTAAAAACTTCATTTGGTTCCTGAGGTTGCAAACTTGTTCGTAGGGTTGTGGGACCCTGGGTCGGTAGAAATAATCAAAAATATATCGATATCGATAAATATTCTCAACCTGGGTCCCAAACCTACAAAACCTAGGTGGGGTGTGCAATCATCCTTATAATATGAGAATGGTTGTATACCGCACCTGGATTTTATGTCAAACACATGCTGGATGTATTTTAGGTAATAATTAAAAACATAATACGACAAATAAAATTCTTTATTTAAAAAATATCTTGTGAACGTTCCAATCGCGTATTCTGCCGCCTATTCATATTTTCTATCAGTGTTTCCCACGTCTGTTCAACAAAAGTTCTCTATTCCAGTATATCCACAGCTCACATCTGTAAGAAGATAAAGTCAATATTAGATTTCAGCCCACTCTACCTCAGAGACAACAAATTGTGTGATGCACTGATGTGTGTCTGAGGTTAGGTGTGGTTCGAACTAGATCGTTAAACCTGTAGGATTGGAGTGACGAGTTACAAACAATTGCGAAGGACGGTAGATCGATATCCATAATTATATGCACTTGAAAACATTGCTGTCCTGAATTAACAAAATCACAAAATTTTATATTATAATCTTTATTAGAAACTAAGCTACCTAATCATTAGGAAATTGCAATCCGGTATCCCTAAGCTACCTGAAGTTAATCACCTCAAGTTTGTATGAGATAAGATACTATAAAAGTTAAATAACATATTATCACGTGCTTGGAGTCTCCAAGCACGTGTTGATATGTTATTTAACTCTTATAGTATCCTATCTCCAAGTTGGAGACAAAGGAACAGTTATGATAATTAATCAGACCTTGAAGAAAAATATCGATTTTTGACTAACAGTGGAACATCCCTATCCTATGACTATGATATATCATTAACAAGAAAAAATACATTACCACCAATTTCCTGTAGCAATAGCATATTACTACACGATATTATGCAGTTATTTGGTGCCTGTGGTGTAGTAGTTTCTCTTTTAGTAAGAACTTAGTCATAACATAACCTCTTTTCAACATCTTTTTCTTCCCGATTATTCACCACATATTTAGCACTTTTTCAACACACTTCATTCTTGATTCATTTCTAAACATTTCAATTATGTCAATTAAACACTGTTACTCACGTTATCCTCTTATCTGTGTTGGTTAAAAATTGCTAACACCAAATCAGTGGCTACTGTGGCTAGGTCGATTACGTCATCCAGGATGACCTAGACGACCTTGATTAAAATGATTTTATCTCGTAACTTTTGTATAGTAGCTGTATATCATTTATATATCACTAGAATCGTTAAAAAACAAGCTAAAAACAATTTCGGCCTTTAATTGTTGTGTTTTTTATTGTTTTTTTAATAAATAATTGAAATCGGAATTTGTGATTTTTCGCCATTTTTTTGCATAAAAGTTTTTTTTATGAAAAAATTAAATATAAAAAAATTTTTGTTTTTGTATTTTTTCTAAAAACAGACTTGAATACTCATTTTAAAAATATTTAAATACACACCTATTTACAATTTTTTTATCACCTAGCCTCATAAAAAAAGGTACGCCCCGTGCGGCGTCGACCGTAATTATGTAAACAAAGACTTACCACTCGATCTCCGAGTAACGGCACTTCAGATAACCTTACGACCTTTACAAAAACCAGCCATCGGTTTGTATAGTTCTCAATAAACAATGGTGAGATTCGTATTAGTGTATTGTTTAGATAATATGAAACTTGAAACACATAGCGTCGCACTTACGAAAACAAACTTTTTTTATAGGTACTTTCGAACTTTGATTCACTGTTTTCACACACTTACTGATAACTTTTTAAATAAAAAACTTCACTAATCGATTAGCACATTAAACAGGATCGCGTCACTGTACATTACTTTTATAAAATCAATTAATACGTAAATAATAATCGGTGTGGCGTAAATCATAGATTTGCTGTAATTAGTTTATTAGGCGCTATTAAGCGTAGGTATAATGGTTATACTTAGGTCGGTATAAGGGGTGTGTCCTTAATAGTGTCATAGTAGGGATAGTTGATGGAAGGAGATATGGTGGGATGTAAGCTATATATATAGGCGTGCGCAATGGTAAAAAGAAATCAGGAACTAACTAAATTTTTTTAATTTACTTCATACTGTCGAAGAAATTTTACATCAAAGTAAATCATTCTATAAAATATATTTCCACTGAAATAATCAGTGAGTGGCTTAATAGCCCAAGTATTTAACTAAATTTTTATATGTGAAAACGGAAGCTCTGGTAAGCATCAACTTCATCAATTTTATTAAGTAAATTAATTGTGGGTAATTTTTATGTAAAAAAGTATATTTTAAGTAAATTTATTTTATCAGGCAGGCGTTTGTGAAATTTAGAAAAGGGGGTAATGTTCTTTGTATATTAAATGTTTTAAAATGGGGTTAAAAATAATGTAAGGGAAAGTTTAGGGAAATCTATGGTTGAAGAGGGTGTATATAAAATATATTGTTTGTTCTTTTCAGAATGAGCTTCCAAGTTTATATTTAAAAAAACATTGCTTATACCCGTAAGCAACTAATATTGAAAATATAGGAGTAATTATCTATTGTTACGTCATATTATTCCTGAAGGAAGGAAATCCCATCCCTGAAGGAAGAATTCGGATGAGTACCTAGTTTTTTAAGATAGATTTAAGTTTATTTTGTGAAATCGCAATAAAGGCAGTTATTATATGTAATCGTTGCGTTATTGACTTCAGGACAAAATATATACCCTTACCTAAACTACTGAACCGCCTGGGAACTCCTGGGATCACTCTGGACTTCCCAGAAGCGTGTCATGGCGCCCGAACTTAAGTAATTGTCCTGGTAGTTGATAACGTGTGATTAATATCTACAGATTTGTTAGGTCTAGTGACCCGTAATTAAAATTTACAGTTTAATTTGTTGCCCGCTAGCAGGTAGCCTCCCCCGAAATTCGTGCTACTTCAAGGATTAGACGCCCTTGGCCTATGCTAGTCTGGATGCCCGAAATTTGATCATTTTATTTTGCATTTTACATAATTTTTTTTTGGCTAAACGGGTATTCCGAAATTGGAAAATTCTCAACATCATTTTTATTAACGTAGCTTGTCCCCAAATTTAATTACAGTTTTTTTATTTTATTTCAAACTGTAATAGTAGAATATCTTTTATTATATAATTGTTGGCTTATAGTCATATTCATATTTTGTATTGTTCATCGTAAAAAAAAATTCTACCCTCATTGTTTTTGACAATTCCTTGTAATAAATTTAACGCAAAAAATATACCCACATTAATAAAATTGTTACGAACCTTATTGTAGAAGTAAAATTGTTGTTAATGTTTTAAAGATACATGAATGCAAACCATTCACGGTAGGTTTTGTTTTGTATAATTTGTGTATTGTTTCAGGAAAATCTGAATGATATTGTAGTTCTTTGTGAATAGAGAAAGTGATTTGTGTATTAAAAATTGTGAGTGATTCGGTGCTTACCAGAGCCGTTTAATATGGATATCAATAAAATTAGGTATTTTTTGCTCAATAAAAATAAGTTAACGTATGAAGTAGTTATTCGCGGTTTTGAGCCAATTTCTACGGTTATAATAATATGGGGTTCTTTAAAAAGGGTCATAAAAGGGTTTTACAGGATCGGCAGCACGAGTGTGGCGCCTCTGGTGTTGCGACTGTTCATAGGCTGCGGTGACCGCCAGTCCTTCTGGGGGGCCGTATGTTTATCTGCCACCGTCATAAAGTTATGTCTTTTCTATATCGATAGCCACCTTAGTAATATAATTTTTTTTTGGGGTAGGTAACAAATATTTGTCATTAAAATCATTCCAATAATGCTGTATAACAGTTAGTAATACGAATATTCAAACTTAATAATTACAAAAATAATTAGTTATAATCTTCATAAAATAATTCAATAAATTAACTTTATAACCAAAAATATTTTCTAAGTAAATCGTAGTATCATTTTATTTTTTTTCATAAGTATGGGTAGTTGTGAATCTCATGTGAATATCGTTAGGGTTCTTACAGACTGCATTTCATCACATAATTCCACAAGTGTAAGGACCGGATACGGTTTTAATGAATAATGTTGAGATTTAGTGTAAAATTTAAGCTAAATTCTCTTGTATATAAGAATTGGGTCATCATGTGATTGTATTGATGACACAAGTGTGCATGAGTATTTTATGAGCGTGAAATGTATGAGTATGTATGAATGTATGAAAGGGATGAATATGAGAGTATGAAAGGCACATTATTCAAAGAAATGGGTGAGTCTGGTGAATTATGAAAGTTGAAATAGTCAATAGGTACCTTGCATACATAAACTGCGTCGCTAAAATTTTTTTTTCCCCTATTCTTGAACAAAATTAACTTCATTTTATTTTTAGATTTTTATCAAGTTAAATTAAAGTAAGTAGCACAAGAATAGCTATGTCAGGTCAATTATTTAAAAATGAACGTTAATTTACTTTAGAATGTTGTCGCGGACAGTCAAACATACACGAGAAACTTAAGTCAGTGTGTAAGAGACCTTATGAATAATTGTGAAAATTTATGAGGGTACCTCGAAATATTGTTAAGCTTGAGGTCACATTGTGAATTCATTGTCATGTTATGTGAAAGTTGTGTACGTGCCGTGAGTTTATAAAATTACAAAGTATTAAGAATTACAAAGTTATGAAAGTTTTATGCACATGCATTATGTTAATAGTGATGCATACGTTTTGAAAACGTTATTACATATTGGATTTGGATTTCAGTGAAATGTTAAGGTTGGTAAATGTGATTTTTTTTTCTGGGTTGTTTGTATATTTTTGGTTAGAATTCTGGTAGGATGATTCTGTAGGTGTATTCAGTGCTATATTTCTGTTTCTTGGTTTTTTTGTAGTAAATACTGCCACTCGGAAGCGGTAAGCTTGCCCTCGCAGATTTACGTGGTACTATAGGAAGCTCTTAAAGGCTTGCTTATCATATGCAAATATATTGCATTCAGTTATATAGACATATACAATGTTATTACATCGTTGTATATGTTGTTATATAAAATTTCTTCTCTGAGACGGTTATAGAAATCTCAGTCTTCAATTTAAGCCATATTCTATATTACATTCAGGCGGTTCGTATTACTGGATTTCTTAATATTAAGCCTTAAATACGTCTTTTCTTCTATCTATCTTGTGAACACCATCAGAGTTACTCTATTGGAATATTCAAATTATTTATTTTGGGAGACATTATCTAAGTAATACAGTTGTTATAGATTGATTGTTATATACTAATTCAAATTTTTTAAATTGAATTAGTATTCTTAAATTTTGTCTATAGGGACAAAATTTTCTCTTGGGGAGGGGATATTGTGGCGTAAATCATAGATTTGCTGTAATTAGTTTATTAGGCGCTATTAAGCGTAGGTATAATGGTTATACTTAGGTCGGTATAAGGGGTGTGTCCTTAATAGTGTCATAGTAGGGATAGTTGATGGAAGGAGATATGGTGGGATGTAAGCTATATATAGGCGTGCGCAATGGTAAAAAGAAATCAGGAACTAACTAATTTTTTTTAATTTACTTCATACTGTCGAAGAAATTTTACATCAAAGTAAATCATTCTATAAAATATATTTCCACTGAAATAATCAGTGAGTGGCTTAATAGCCCAAGTATTTAACTAAATTTTTATATGTGAAAACGGAAGCTCTGGTAAGCATCAACTTCATCAATTTTATTAAGTAAATTAATTGTGGGTAATTTTTATGTAAAAAAGTATATTTTAAGTAAATTTATTTTATCAGGCAGGCGTTTGTGAAATTTAGAAAAGGGGGTAATGTTCTTTGTATATTAAATGTTTTAAAATGGGGTTAAAAATAATGTAAGGGAAAGTTTAGGGAAATCTATGGTTGAAGAGGGTGTATATAAAATATATTGTTTGTTCTTTTCAGAATGAGCTTCCAAGTTTATATTTAAAAAAACATTGCTTATACCCGTAAGCAACTAATATTGAAAATATAGGAGTAATTATCTATTGTTACGTCATATTATTCCTGAAGGAAGGAAATCCCATCCCTGAAGGAAGAATTCGGATGAGTACCTAGTTTTTTAAGATAGATTTAAGTTTATTTTGTGAAATCGCAATAAAGGCAGTTACTATATGTAATCGTTGCGTTATTGACTTCAGGACAAAATATATACCCTTACCTAAACTACTGAACCGCCTGGGAACTCCTGGGATCACTCTGGACTTCCCAGAAGCGTGTCATCGGCCATAAACGCCGGCGTCGCGACAATGACTAACGGAAATGGCACCGAGAAATTAATACTTTTAAAATCCGTATTATACTAATAAATACTTTGCAAAATTAGAAAATAACAAAGAGAAAAGGAATCCATTACTATCAAAAATGAATGAATGGAAGAATGAGATACCGCGGCATAGAGCAGAAATTCTTTTTCGTAGTATGTATAGGTATATTTATGGAATTTAAAAAAAATAAGGAGCGCAAACTCCATACATTTTTTCGTTGTATGGGAGTTGCGGATTCTTTGGCGCGAATTGGAAGGAATCGTATCGCGTCGTTTCGTTAATTCGCAAAATTAGTGTAATTTCGAGTGTTTTGTGTGTATTAATGGTGGATTCTTAAACATAAACGTTCGACAACGTGCACTAGTGTTGGGAAGTGATAAAACGCAGTGAATCGCAACTTTGCAGTTTCCGACAAAAAATCCAAAGGAACTTTCAGAAATGTACCCACCGCTTTTCTGAAAGAAGACTGACTTCGACTTAGGGCTGTACTTGACTTTGACTGGACTTAGAGGACGAGGACTGTGACTTATTAAAGCAAAATGAAGAGTTATTGAATACAAGATTTGGCTGTATGGCTCAAATTGCCTTTGCCTATCCGAAAATGGATAAATAGAACTACTACTACTACTGTATGGGAGTTGCATCCATGAAGCTATAGGTAAACATGGAGGCCACACTTCGAACAACCGCTTGAGTCAAATACCTACGTATCTCTATCTCACTCTCTGTGGGCTAACCTTCTCTTTCTAGGGAATTGTGCAGTGCTGCTATCTTCTTATTAGTATCTCCTAGAAAATAATAGAAATAGAACATACTAACCAAAAATGCAAGTAAAATAACTTATAAATAGCTCTATAGTTCGACTACGATTATTTAATGCGTAAATTAAATTTTTTTATACCATAATATGCATGATTGGGTTGTCGAATCAGTGAATTACATTCCCATTTTCTAAGGATTCTGTAATGTGGCAACATTGGTACTACATGTCAACTGTCAAAATGTCAACGAACAATAGAATGGCGGTTGACTTCATTGTTTTCACACAATAGGAAACGTCGTGAAGTAGTGTGACTATATTGAGGATTTATCTGGGACTTCCTGTGTATTATTAGAAGAAACACGAATGTCATTATTAGAGTAAATAAAATAAGTTAAGTATTGTTATCGTATGTTAATGATGAATAATTGTTTTAGGTTTCCTAAAAATAGTATTCAGCGAGAAATATGGTTATCCATTGTACCATTAAAAATTAAGTTAAGATATCTATCCTAATATTTTAAAGAGGAAAGATTTGTTTTTTGTTTGTTTGTTTGTAACGAATAGGCTCCAGAACTACTGTACCGATTTGAAAAATTCTTTCACTGTTGGGAAGCTACACTCTTTGCGGTCAACATAGGCTATATTTTATTCCCGTATTCCCACGGTAACGGGAACTACGCGGGTGAAACCGCGTGACATCCGCTTGTTTCTTATAAAAGCAATTAGTATGCTAACTAATCATAAATTTTATTTTCTCGCGTACCTTATAAACGAATGGATATAGGTGCAATTCTATACATTCGTGTCGTGTAACTTTCTTAAAAGTGCTGGTAGATGGTGCCTCCTTTTCCATATTTAAAAAAAAATGAAGTTCTATGAAAGCGCCAGGATTTGCAATTTGCATTTTCAAAAAACCGATTATGATGTAGTAACAAAGCAAAATCAAAATCAAAATTATATTTATTTCACATAGGCATTATACAGATGCGCTTGTAAAACGTCCAGAATATAAAACAAAACTCTACCACCAGTTCACAACGCGACCCACCTGAGAAGAACTGGCAAGAAACTCAGCGGGTTGTTCTTTTTTTTTTGCTCTATTTACAATTTTAAAGAATCTAAAAACTATGCATTTTAACAATTTTTTTGAGAATCCACACTAAGCACTTGCCGTTCTTCCATGGCACAAGGGTCAGACCGTCCGGTATCTTGCCGTCTGCGCGGGACAAACCTGGTGGTTCAAGGATACAGGGGATCTCAGCCGACCCAGAGCTCTGTTACGCGGATGCCTACCGGTGCAGCGACAACTCAAAGCATGATGACCATCGCTCTCCACCATGGCACCGCAGATGCATTCGTGAGGTTCACACACCTTGCAGCCTAAGCAAAATGCAAAAGCGCTGCATGCGTGCCATGTTTGGGATTGAAATCATGGAAAGCTGTAGACCACTGTTCCTTAAATATAAAATTTTAACAATGCCATCACTCTATTTACTGGAAGTGGCTCTGTTTGTTAGGAGCAACCCAAGTCTCTTTCCCCGCTTGATGGATAAAATTGAGCGAAATAGACGTGACAAGACCCGATTGTGCGTTCATCCCTCTAAAACAGAGCTTCTACATAAAAGTGTTGTATGCATGGCGCCATTAATTTATAATAAACTGCCAAGGACGCTAGTTGTCGCACGGTGAACATTGGCTCTGTGTACTACTAGGAATTAAAAATAAATAAAAGTGATAAAATAGTTTATAAAGTGATTTAATCGTGTAAATAAATTGTGTAGATTCAGTCATACTATTAGTAGATCTTTAAACACAGTGCAATATCTCAAAAACAAACAAAATATTAAACGAACTCAAAGACTGAAGCAAAATACCCACATAGTGTACAGTGAAAAAAAAAATCTTTTTATTTTTGGTCGAAAGCATTGGATGAAATTCAGATTGAGTGCAATTTCATAAATTAGGTGTCTAAGTGTGAGAATTGCAGCTAATGAAGTTTTTAAATAGCTAAAAGTGCAATGAAATATTATCTGATGGTAACAGCGCCATCTATGGTCCAGAAGTCGTAGTGGCTGTGAGTAATAATCTATTATAGTTCCGCTACTCGACACGAGAGTGTTGTTTTTCTAAAAAAAAGTAAGAAAATAATATATAACAAAATAAAAAAAAACGTATTTCAATTAAAAGCAGATATTTATTAAGATAGAGGAACTTACCGCTATGATAAGAAATTTTCATTTTGAAAGAGAGCATAACCAAATCTATTAATAATAACATAGACACCAAATTTGCACAACTAGACACCAAGTACAATGCACTCAAAAATGTTGTAGAAGAACAGAACCAGCGTTTACAGAAATTAGAAAGATCGAGCAGAAAGAAAAACTTATTGTTTTTTGGAATTGAAGAGAGTGAAAACGGTTACTTTGACTTGGAAAATATTGTAATAAAAATAATAAACAATAACGTGAAAATAAATTGCAACAAAGAAAACATAGAAGAAGTGAGACGACTAGGGAAAAGACAAGAAAATGGAAAAATAAGACCCGTAATTGTAACATTGAACACAATTGGCATGAAAATAAGACTATTAAAAAATAAAAAAGAACTTGATAAAACACCATACTATATCATGGAAGATTTTCCTCCTGAGGTACTAGAGGAAAGAAAAAAATTAAGTGCTCAATTATTGGAACAAAAGAATAAAGGTCGCAAAGCGTTTTTAAGGTACAATAAACTCATAGTAATCCCAGAACCTAACGAAAAAGAACAAAACAATCTTTACCGAAGCAGCAGCAAAAGGCAGCTCTCAGAATCCCCAGACACTCATAATAAGCCTGGCATGAGTAAAACTTCTTCTAAAAAACTGGCAAAAAAACATGGTGCAAAGATTGATCACTATTTGGTAAGAAATTAAAACAAATCGGATAAAGACACCTTCTCACCATTAGTTTGTCAAAAGATATACCTACTGAATCTTCTATTCCAAATAAAAGCAAAAATTAAAAAATACATCTGAGTACCTACTTAAAGCGTGACCTCTCCGAAAAATACCCCCACCACGGTTGGTCACCGCGGGGGTGAAAGACCAAAACCCTCCATTCCAATAGGTCTGCAAAAGGCTATAAAATGAAAAAACTTCTATTATACATTTTTAAGTTGCTAAGTGAACTGCTACTATGAAACTGGCCACCTACTTATGAAGCAAAAAAAAAACGGATAGATATAATACAAAGTGTGGCCGGTGAAGACCAAATATACAAAGCAAGAGATGCTTAATGGAAGGATTAAGGAGGAGGCCTCTACTCGTAGAGAGGTCCTTAATAAAAAAGAAAGAATAGCTGAAAGGAGAGTATTTTAATTGATCATATTTATTTATTGCGAATTTTTGAATTTTCTAATTTTCTTTTGTGCTAATGTATAATAATGTATTTTAATGTAATGTATAACAATAAAATTGTAATAATTGTTTTAAAGTACCTATAATTTATGCATGACATGTACCTACACTCAATATTTAATTTTTTTTCACCATAGCTGGATGATTAAAATGTGTTTGTTATGAATTATGTAATGAATTGCTATGTTGTATTTATAAATAATTAGAACTTATGTAGGTACTGCGAGTACCTACAAAAGATGTGCATATGGAACGTTTTAAAAATTTTATCTAATCACTAGCTGACCCGCGCAACTTCGTTTGCGTCACATGAGAGTGAGGTATGGTATTAATATTTCAAGTATTATAATGTTTCCCGTTGCATTTACCCCCCTCGCGCTTATTCTCGTCGCGTCGCGTCGCTTGTATTCGTTACAGCTAAACCGCTTATCTTCGTTTGCGTCACATGAGAGTGAGAAGGAAAAAGGTGTTAAAGTGATATGTTTCCCGTCGCTTTTACTTCTACCCATCCGTTTTTCGGTATGGAACTCATAGTGTGCGAGTCCGACTCGCACTTGGCCGGTTTTTATGGTTCAGTTGACTGGCTGCCACTGCAGACCAAGTTTACTCCCGTCACGTCGCTCATACTTTAGAACTTAATAAGAGGGTTATTGTAAGTGAACCTTAAAAGATAGGCATATGCCGTCAAGGACTTTTTTGTTTAACTTTTTAAGAGAAACAATTTTGTAGTATACAATTTTGACGTAACTTTAACTATTTATGCAGCGTCAGCAATGGAAACTCTCAAAAGAAAGAAAAAATCCCCGTTCTCATAACATTATTAATGGCTGCTCCGCTCCTATTCGTCTTAGCGTGATGTTATATCGCCATTAGCCAGCCTCAATAAATGGACTATTAAACTGTAAAATAATTTTTGAAATGCAACCAATAGTTTCTGAGATTCTAGCACAAACAAACTCTTCAGTTTCATTATTTCGTGAGCGAACCTTAAAAGATAGACAAATTAGGTTATTGTGAGCGAACCTTATAAGATAGACATATGCTGTCGCGGACTTTTTTTTAGAACTTTTTAAGAGAAACAATTTTGTAATACTCAATTTTTACCTAACTATAACCATTTACGCAGCGTACGCCTCGGAAGCTTTCAGACGGTAAAAAATATTCCCCGTTTTCAAAACATTCTTGATTGCTGCTCCGCTCCTATTCGTCTTAGTGTGATGTTATATAGCCTATAGCCATCCTCGATAAATGGACTATCAAACAGTAAAAGAATTTTTGAAATCCAACCAGTAGTTCCTGAGATCCTAGCGTTCAAACAAACAAACAAACAAACAAACAAACAAACAAACAAACTCTTCAGCTTTATAATATTAGTATGGATTTTAAAAAATTCACTAATGAGTACAGACAGAGCAATGAATTGTTATTTTATGATTCGTTTTTAAATTGGTTGATTATGGTTTACTTATTGTAAATTAGAAGATACTCTGTAATTTTAAAAATATGAAATGTTAGTTTCTTGTCATTTGCTGTAGATAATGAATTATATTTAAATTAATATTATAAATATGTATGTCAGATTTCATAAGCTATTGAAATTTTATGTTGAACTATACATTTATGTTGATTTATTAAGGAATAAATGAGGCTATAATAATAATAATAAACTGCCAAGGACAATAAAAATGCTCAACATAAATAAATTTAAGACTACTCTTAAGAGAATGCTAACTGAGAAATGTTATTATAGTGTCACTGATTTTCTTGAAGATAGAACTCTTTTAAATTATAATGTTGATATATGACTACCGCATAGGTTTGAGGAATAATAAGATTATGCATGTATCTACTTAATGCTTTTTAATTTGTAATTGTAAGCCATCATATTTGTATACCAAGTTTGTTTTGGTGAAACATGTTGACACAAAATATATATTTAAGATCTGCGTGTATAATAAGCACTTAGCCATGTACTTATTGTATTGTAACCACACATGTTTTTGCAAATAAATCATATCTTATCTTATCTTATCTTATCTTAAGCGGAGAGCCACGCGATCAAATTATTTAAAATCTTATTCCAATGACTTTAGCACTAACATTTCTTTATTTTGACATGAAGAGACATCGGCAGTCTGTGAACTACCACGTGCTGCCGCGGCAGACTGCGAGCTACCACAAGCTGTAGCGGCAGCTTACGTCACAGCCTGCCACGGAAAGCCGCAGCGCGCGAGTCGTACAGTTGATTAACCTAGAAAAATAACCCACTTGGATGAATAGCTTCGTTATTCGCAATGTACCTATGCAATCTGCAGAGAATACTACCTATCAGTCTTCGTAAAAAACAGAGAAAATAGTTAATCTCGCCTTTGTACATCTAATTTAAATAATAAATTTTCACCACACATTTTTAAAGGTGAAATGATAATATACCTCTGCCTACCCCTTCGGGGATAAAGGCGTGACCTTATGTATGTATGTATTGTACATCTAATTGTATTATGAATATATATATTGTCTTTATTGTGTACAATAAAGAATATATAGAAAATAAAGTATCCTGGCAAAAATAAAAATAGGGCTACCCTACTTAGAAAGAGACGTAGAGCCCACACAGAGCAAGACAGTAATATACAGACTACGCTTCAAGTAGGTATTCGAAGTGTGGCCTCCATGTTTACCTATAGCTTCATGGGGCTAACCTTCTCTTTCTAGGGAATTGTGCAGTGCTGCTATCTTCTTACTAGTATCTCCTAGAAAATAATAGAAATAGACCATACTAACCAAAAGTGCAAATAAAATAATTTATAAATAGCTCTATAGTTCGACTACGATTATTTTATGTGTAAATTGAATATTTTATACCATAATATGCATGATTGGGTTGTCGAATCAGTGAATTACATTCCCATTTTCTAAAGATTCTGTAATGCGGCAACATTGGTACTACATGTCAACTGTCAAAGTGTCAACCAACAATAGAATGGCGGTTGACTCCATTGTTTTCACACAATAGGAACCGTTGTGAAGTAGTGTGACTATGTTAAGGATTTATCTGGGACTTTCTGTATATTATTAGAAGAAACACGAATGTCATTATTAGAGTAAATAAAATAAGTTAAGTATTGTTATCGTACGTTAATGATGAATAATTGTTTTAGGTTTCCTAAAAATAGTATTCAGTGAGAAATATGGTTATCCATTGTACCATTAAAAATTAAGTTAAGATATTTTTTATAAAAGCAATTAATAATATGCTAACTGATCATAAATTTTAAATATGGAAAAGGAGTTGGTTTCGGAGCGGGATTCGAACCTGCGTCTTCTTGCGTACCGTGCGGACGCCTTAACCACTCGGCCACCGAAACTTACTCGGAACCAACCAAATTTTCCACCTTTTATTTTATATACGTCTTGGGGCGACGCATGCACCATCTACCGACACTTTTTAGAAAGTTACACGGTACGAATGTATAGAATTGAACCTATATTCATTCGATTTATGATGAAACCTGCCCAAAAATTAAAACATTTTTTTGAAAAGCAATTAGCATGCTAACTAATCATAAATTTTAAATATGGAAAAGGAGTTGGTTTCGGAGCGGGATTCGAACCTGCGTCTTCTCGTGTACCTTATAAATCGAATGTGCAATACTATACATTCGTGTCGTGTAACTCTCTAAAAAGTGCCGGTAGATGGTGCCTCCTTTTCCTTAGTTAAAAAAAATGAAGTTCTATGAAAGCGCCAGGATTTGCAATTTGCATTTTCGAAAAACCGATTATGATGTAGTAACGAAGCGCTTAAAACCATCCACAGTTACTAACTTACATACATACATATGGTCACGCCTATATCCCCGAAGGGGTAGGCAGAGGCATATTATAAGCCCACAGCCGTATTGCTGTGTTTAAATGGACAGGCGCAGGTTGTGACTGCCTGCTGTTGAAATTCCCAACTTATTGTCCAATAATCCTGTTCTTATTTATTGTCCAATAATCAAATTAAAAACACATACATAAAATAAAATAAATAGATTAAATAACTAAACCACTAAACTATTGCCTACAGAACATTCCACCCCTGATCATACCAGGCGCAAAGGTGCCCAATACACTAGCAGCGTTGCCGCGTTGGATAGCTATCCTTTGTACCAGGTACGACCAGGCGTGGGAGTCATGCGTCTTGTCCTGTAGCCTACGGCCGATCTCCGAGACCAGAGCCTTAGCATCACTCCCGCAACAGCCCATCGTTTCAACAGCTACTGGTACGACCAGATAACTCCATCTCCGCGTACTTTTGGCGTTTCCTGTAAGCAGCATCTTCCGCTGCGGCCGCCGGTGAATGGACGGTACGAGCTAAGTGACTGGCGGCGAAAGTGCTAAGGCATGTTGCGTTCCACACTAAGCACTTGCCGTTCTTCCATGGCACAAGGGTCAGAACGTCCGGTCTCTTGCCGTCTGCGCGGGACAAACCTGGTGGTTCAAGGATGCAGGGGACCTCAGCCGACACCAGAGCCCGCCGGATTAACTAATTAAGAGCGTGGTTACGCGGATGCCTACCGGTGCAGCGACGACAACTCAATGCATGATGACCATCGCTCTCCACCATGGCACCGCAGATGCATACGTGAGGTTCACACACCTTGCAGCCTAAGCGGAGAGCCACACGATCAAATTATTTAAAATCTTATTCCAATGACTTTAGCACTAACATTTCTTTATTTTGACATGAAGAGACATCGGCAGACTGCGAACTACCACGAGCTGCCGCGGCAGACTGCAAGCTACCACAAGCTGCAGCGGCAGCTTACGTCACAGTCTGCCACGAGAAGTCGCAGCGCGCGAGACGTACAGTTGATTAACCTAGAAAAATAACCCACTTGGATGAATAGCTTCGTTATTCGCAATGTACCTATGCAATCTGCAGAGAATACTACCTATCAGTCTTCGTAAAAAACAGAGATAATAGTTAATCTCGCCTTTATACTTCTAATTTATAATAAATTTTCACCACCTATTCCGTGGGACCAATTCTTAAAAATGTGAAATGATAATATACCTCTGCCTACCCGTTCGGGGATAAAGGCGTGACCCTATGTATGTATGTATGTATTGTACATCTAATTGTATTATGAATATATATTGTCTTTATTGTGTACAATTAATAATATAGAAAATGAAATATCCTGGCAAAAATATAAAAGGGCTACCCTACTTAGAAAGAGACGTAGAGCCCACACAGAGCAAGACAGTAATATACAGACTACGCTTCAAGTAGGTATTCGAAGTGTGGCCTCCATGTTTATCTATAGCTTCATGGTTGCATCCATCCAGCGTAGTCTGTATATTACTGTTTTGCTCTGTGTGGGCTCTACGTCTCTTTCTAAGTAGGGTAGCCCTATTTTTATTTTTGCCAGGATACTTCATTTTCTATATAATCTTTATTGTACACAATAAAGACAATATATATTCATAATACAATTAGATGTACAATACATACATAAGGTCACGCCTTTATCCCCGAAGGGGTAGGCACAGGTATATTATCATTTCACCTTTTTAAGAATTGGTCCCACGGAATAGGTGGTGAAAATTTATTATATAAATTAGATGTACAAAGGCGAGATTAACTATTTTCTCTGTTTTTTAACGAAGACTGATAGGTAGTATTCTCTGCAGATTGCATAGGTACATTGCGAATAACGAAGCTAATCATCCAAGTGGGTTATTTTTCAAGGTTAATCAACTGTACGTCTCGCGCGCTGCGGCTTTCCGTGGCAGGCTGTGACGTAAGCTGCCGCTGCAGCTTGTGGTAGCTCGCAGTCTGCCGCGGCAGCTCGTGGTAGTTCACAGTCTGCCGCGGCAGCTCGTGGTAGTTCACAGTCTGCCGATGTCTCTTCATGTCAAAATAAAGAAATGTTAGTGCTAAAGTCATTGGAATAAGATTTTAAATAATTTGATCGTGTGGCTCTCCGCTTAGGCTGCAAGGTGTGTGAACCTCACGAATGCATCTGCGGTGCCATGGTGGAGAGCGATGGTCATCATGCTTTGAGTTGTCGCTGCACCGGTAGGCATCCGCGTAACCACGCTCTTAATTAGTTAATCCGGCGGGCTCTGGGTCGGCTGAGGTCCCCTGTATCCTTGAACCACCAGGTTTGTCCCGCGCAGACGGCAAGAGACCGGACGGTCTGACCCTTGTGCCATGGAAGCACGGCAAGTGCTTAGTGTGGGACGCAACATGCATCAGCACTTTCGCCGCCAGTCACTTGGCTCGTACCGTCCATTCACCGGCGGCGGCAGCTGTAGAGACGATGGGCAGTTGCGGGAGTGATACTAAGGCTCTGGTCTCGGAGATCGGCCGTAGGCTACAGGACAAGACGCATGACTCCCACGTCTGGTCGTACTACCTGGTACAAAGGATATAGCTATCCAGCGCGGCAACGCTGCTAGTGTATTGGGCACCTTTGCGCCTGGTATGATCAGTGGTGGTATGTTCAGTAGGCATTAGTTTAGTAGTTTAGTTATTTAATCTATTTATTTTATTTTTATGAATGTATTTTTAAGTTGATTATTGGACAATAAATTAGGAACTGTTGATGGTTTTAAGCGCTTTGGTACTACATCATAATCGGTTTTTTGAAAATGCAAATTGCAAATCCTGGCGCTTTCATAGAACTTCATTTTTTTTAAATATAGAAAAGGAGGCACCATCTACCAGCACTTTTAAGAAAGTTACACGACACGAATGTATAGAACTGCACCTATATCCATTCGTTCATAAGGTACGCGAGAAAATAAAATTATGATACGTTAGTATACTAATTGCTTTTATAAAAAACTAGCGGATGTCACGCGGTTTCCCGTTCCAGTGGAAATACGGGAATAAAATATAGCCTATGTTCACCGCAAAGAGTGTAGCTTCCCAACAGTGAAAGAATTTTTCAAATCGGTACAGTAGTTCCGGAGCCTATTCGTTACAAACAAACAAAAAAACAAAAAACAAATCTTTCCTCTTTATAGTATAGATATTTTACTAAATTTTTAATGGTACAATGGATAACCATATTTCTCGCTGAATACTATTTTTAGGAAACCTAAAACAATTATTCATCATTAACATACGATAACAATACTTAACTTATTTTATTTACTCTAATAATAACATTCGTGTTTCTTCTAATAATACACAGGAAGTCCCAGATAAATCCTCAATATAGTCACACTACTTCACAACGTTTCCTATTGTGTGAAAACAATGAAGTCAACCGCCATTCTATTGTTCGTTGACACTTTGACAGTTGACATGTAGTACCAATGTTGCCACATTACAGAATCCTTAGAAAATGGGAATGTAATTCACTGATTCGACAACCCAATCATGCATATTATGGTATAAAATATTTCAATTTACGCATTAAATAATCGTAGTCGAACTATAGAGCTATTTATAAATTATTTTACTTGCATTTTTGGTTAGTATGGTCTATTTCTATTATTTTCTAGGAGATTCTAATAAGAAGATAGCAGCACTGCACAATTCCCTAGAAAGAGAAGGTTAGCCCACAGAGAGTGAGATAGAGATACGTAGGTATTTGACTCAAGCGGTTGTTCGAAGTGTGGCCTCCATGTTTACCTATAGCTTCATGGTTGCATCAGACTGTTAGCTGTTTCGAATTAGAGTCCGTTCACAGTTTATTTACCTCTGACAGATCGTTTTCTGTATGTTGGCATTGCAGTAAAGTCCCCCTATGAGTGCCAGCTTAAGACATTTTGCCGCTTAATAGGGGAGATTATGAGATGTACACGTTAGCACTAACAATTATTTTTTAATGTAAATATCTAATTGTCAATATACATAACTTTACTAAACACTTGATTCTGATACTAAAAGATTGTACTTAAGTTTTATTTTTATTGCTATGGATATTTAAAAAAGACACTCATTACCATCACCAAGTAGGGCGAAGTTATTCCTTCCACATCTCAAATAATTTCCGCGCCCGAAAAACGGCAACAAAAAAGAAAATAAGTTTCGACTTTAAGGTTAGAATACATGGGATAAATAAAATCTTAGTATGGTAACACGAAAATCAAGCAAGCCAACATCAGCGCTAGAGGTAAATTAACTAAGAACGGACTATACGTATCAACGATCATTTTACCATAGCAAACTATCGCTAGTTTGCTATGGTGCTGCCTCTGTAGGACAATCAGTAAATTAAAAAGTGCATTTGTGTTTTAATGCGGCAGCGATCTGGCGATAATTTCGTATTACGTATCGTTTTTGACAACCTCCAGGCAGCGATTTCGAACGTCAAAACTGCGATTGCGTTTTCTCTGATTGGTGATCGTTCGCTAATCTCTACTTAGTATTAATAATCTATTTTTGCGTAATTATTTAGTAATTGCCAATTTTATTATTCTTAAAGTTTAGTGTAATTAATTATAAACGTCGAAAAACCTTACAGCAGTGAATTGTCGTGTACAATTAATTTTGTTTTGTAAAGAGTACAGTTAGTGTAAGTGTTGAGTTGTGATCTTACTGTGTACTGAAATATTTGATTGTAAAGTAAGAATGGCTCGTGCAGTTCTTTTGATTGACGCACTTGAAGTTGAAGCCAGAAGGGCAGATAATCAAAACTCAGGACTTTGAAGCTTTGAATCTAAGCGAAGCAGAGTTCACAGCCCACTAAGTACCTACAGGCTGTGTGATGAGTTAAGACCATTTCTTTTTTTTATACCACTAAGGGGGCAGACAAGCATACGGCCCACCAAATGGACCGGTGGTCACCGCAGCCTATGAACGTTTGCAACACCAGAAGCGCCAGGCGCGCTGCCGACCCTGTAAAAACTTTTTAAGACCTCTTTTGAAGAACCCCATACTGTAGGTAGGCGATTGGGAAATCCGAGGCAGGGAGATCATTCCATAACCTAAGCGTGCGCGGAAGAAAACCCCTATCGGCAGGGCCCGATTTACCCATAAGCTAACTAAGCTGAAGCTTAGGGCGCCAGGATCAAGGGGGCCCCTGGCGTTGGGCTCGGGGCAGGGCTGTGACTTACGGTGCTCCCAAAAAGGAGCACACAAAACATCTAGCAATTTTTTAACAGATTGTAACAACTCCTAACAACATGTTTAAAATTGTTAGTTAACATTTTGTTACACCAAAGTATACTGGGTGTAACAAAATTGACTCTCCACCATGAGATGACTTGGCATCGAAAATCAAATTCAAATATTTAATATGTTTATTATATAATTTACTGTTACAAACATATGGCTATGCAGGTGGACCACGGGTAAAATAAAAATCCCCTGGTTCACCTGGGTGAACCACGAGGTGGCCCACGGGAAATAAAGGATATTTAATAAAAAAGGAGGGTTAATTTTTTTATTTTTTTTTAATGTTTTTGTCGCTTAAGGGTGATAATGAAAATTTATAGGACTTTTAAAACGGATTTTTTTTTCTTCATTTTGTAATGTTTCTTGACTGATGCCACGTCACGTGACGAAATTTGGAGAGTCAATTTTGTTACACCCAATATAATAGATAATATTTGGTAATTTAGTGAAAATACAAATACGTGCGTTAAAATTAAATTCCTGCGCCCATCTCCCTGGCAGCGTGGTAGTAAATACGACAGCTCCACCCGTGTCGCGGTCAAGGCACCCAGGAACCAAAGTGAATGTGTGTCCAGCTTTTTGGCCGGTAGAAGCATAGGTTCTGAATGCATGGCTATAAACGCTGGAGTACCACAAGGCTCAGTGTTGTCCCCCACTCCGTTTATGCTGCATATCAATGAGATGTTGTCTATTGACGGCATTCATTGTTATGCGGACGACAGTACGGGCGACACTTGTTACACGGTCCGCACCGGTATCTCTGGCTGCAGTGGAAGAAAGCTGTGAACAACTTGTGTTTGAAATCGAGACAACTCGCAATAGAGTTTTCGATTGGGAAAAACAAAATCTTGTTCAGTTCAACCCTACTAAGACACAAGTTTGTGTATTTACCGCAAAGAAAACCCAATTTACTGTAGCGCCATAATTTCAGGGCACAACTCTCTCCTACTCTGACAGTATAGGTATCCCTGGTGTTGACATCTCCAGTGACGTTCAGTTCCGAAGTGATTTGGAGAATAAGGCCAAGCTGGCGTCCAAGCCGCTCGGTGTGCTCAACAGGGCGCGGCGGTACTTACTGCGGCGCAAACACAGTTTCTGTTTAAGTCGCAAGTGCTGCCGCACATGGAGTACAGCTGCCACTGCTGGGTGGGGGCTCCAGAATATCAGAATGAATTGACTGAATTCTTCCGTTCGACTCGGTGCAGAGGCGAGCCATGAAGTGGTCAACGATCCCATGCTTGCAGGTGGTGTGGAACCTCTTCGCGACAGGAGAGACTTTGCCTTGTTGTGCGTGACCACCGGTACATCTGGTGGGCCGTATGCTTGTCTGCCACTTAGGTGGTATAAAAAAAGTGTGAGACGGTGCTGTTGAGAAACCGCCCAACAAGCAAAATAGTCTCAGAACACATATGTTATAGGAATAAGGCACTTATAAGATTCTTATATTGATTTTGGCGTTCGCAATTACTCTTATATGCGTCTCAGAAAATGCTATTTGGTTTTTGATCACGATTATTCTGATAATTAGCCTTTTAAGGGCTTATAATACTATGTATACAGATCACTATAAGCCGCAACCTCTTGTAAAAGCTTTTAGTAAGAGCAATCAGACTTAAGAATGAAGGTTCTTATAACCAGCACTTGTAAGCGCTTTAAGATTGCTTATTAGGCTACTATAGACCCGAATCTCCTATTAAAGCTGCCCATAAGTGTAAATACACTTGATTCCATTTACACTTGTTACTTAGTTTTATAAGCGCTAATAAGTACAATATTTGAATCCGTTACAAATAAAGTAGTTTTATAAAACCATTTGTAAGTCGTAATTTAATCTAGTTTAATGCGAGCTTATAATGATACTACTTTTACTAATAATATACTTGCCACATGCTATTATAAGTGTTATGATTTTATACGAGCTAAGTTCAATACTGTTATTGTCAAAGAAACACTTGTTGATTCTTTGGTAAAGTCATTATAAGATTATTTACTCTTGCAATAGTTGGTTTGGGCCAAAATAGTTCTTTTGATTCGCAGTACGACCTTGTGAAGTTAAAGTCACAAAACCTGGCAAGGGTTCCGTATATTGGACTATGACTCAAATACAGAAGAAGTAACACCAAACCACTTAGGTGGTGATTATGCTCATGAATAAATATGACAAACTTGTACTGTTAGTATTAGCGCAAAAGCGCATTAACTCAAAAAAATATTAATAACTTACACAAATCGTCAATAAATACATACCTGCTTATATTCATGAACACAAATACCACCTACAGGTGTTATTTCAATATTAGGTTGTATATTTAGCGTTTTTCTTATTTCACCACGGATCCCCAAAAGATAAAAACATGGCGAGTGAATGCAGCGACTATGAGACATTATAGAACCGAGTTTGTCTATAGTGGTATAGTAGAACACTTCCAAATGCTAAACTAAAAATGGCTACCGAAAATGACTAATGGGGAACATTTTGTTATTTTAAAATAATGAATACGAATGTATAATTACTTATTGTAAGAGGGGCTTTAAAATTTTCACCAGAAACTTGGTATGTTGCACGAGAAATACGAGTTCCCAGTACGTTTTTGATTAACATCATGAAATACGAGGACTTTGAAAAATTATCATATAACTTGCCTTATTAATGTCCAAAATATTATTAGTAAGTATTTTAATAAAGTTTTTAGTATTATGTACACGGAGTGTGTAAAACTCCCAATATCGATAACTGAATGATTGACTGAACGAAATGAGAACTTGTAGAACAGTTGTAAAGTGCATAACAATCTAGTTTAGTTTTATAGGAGACTATTAATAGATTTGGTAGGATTGTATGGTTTTACAAAATGCCGCTACACGGCTGTTACAGTCGTTAGTTGAATTCCATGAGGGTACTATTAGACTGTTAAAAAACTGAATACACTAATAAAGTGGGCCCTTTTCCGGGCTTGTAAGCTCTTATGAGTTCGTTATAAGTCTATTGAAAATTGATCTTAGGATAATTATAAAACCGCTTTTTGCTCGTTGGGGCGGTCATTTAGGAGTGGCTGGAAAGGCACCATCGCACCAATATTACTGACGATTTAATTAACCTCGCCGAAAAACGAGAAGTGTTTTAAGTTTGACCTGTGTATCTGTGTATGTGTGTGTCTGTCTGTGGCATCGTAGCAGCCCAACAGATGAGCCAATTTTGCGGTTTTCTATGCTCGAAAGCCAATGTGCCGGGGCCATCCCCAGCACATCGGCTTTCGAACCGTTCTTAGCTATAAATTTTGCATTCATCAGCTCTCTTCCTGAGTTATGAAGGGATTTCACTAAGATTCACTGGTTCGATTTATCGGAAACTGTATGTACCTACCGAGGTACTTTTAGGTACTTTGATGGTATTTTTATCTCGCTTTTTACTGGCTGATGCGTCAAGTCATAACCTCATAAGAAGTCTCAGAATAGGGTTTTATTTTATTTTCAAATTAACAAAGAATAACGATTAGGAACTTAGGATCAGCTTGCGTAGTCTCTTTTGTAGGTAGGACTTAAATTAGTTGCAGCTGGGGGCGCATATTCATAGCTAGCCTAGGGCGCGCGGAACCCTAAATCAGGCCCTGCCTATCGGATCTAACCGTGTTGGAACGCTCCGGACGCAGAGTGTGAGGATGAACTCCCTGTCTGTGGCGAGCGGTGCGGTGATAGAACGTAGCCGTGGGCATCATATCAAACAATTCCTCAGAGCAAATACCTACCATTGTACAGGTGGCAGAACACGCATAAGGAGGCAAAGTCTCTCCTGTCGCGAAGAGGTTCCACACCACCTATAAGTATAGGATCATTGACAACTCTTACAGCACGTCTTTGCACCGAGCCAAAACAGTACTCCATGTGCGGCCGCCGGCCGCACTTGCGACTTATACAGAAACAGTGTTTGCGCAGCAGTGAAGTACCACCGCGCCCTGTTCAGCACACCTAGCTTCTTGGACGCCAGCTTAGCCTTGTCGTATGTTTGTACTACAATGGGCATTTTATTAGTGTATGTGTGTACTGAGACTTGAGAGACCACTTTCATTTTTTGCGGATTTTTGCAGTTTAACTAAGAATAGTGCTGCGAGCACGTGTTCAGACGCGCTTTCTAACCGATGACTAAGCTTTACAAATACTTCCGCAACTTTTACTATGCACTATTGTTAGTTAAACTGCAAAAAATCGAAAAAATAAAAGTGGTCTCTCAGTATACACATACACTAATATAATGCCCAACAGATGCGGCAGTTCCCAGTTTTCAGTGATCGCCACGTAATTGTTTATGGCGCTAGTTTCGTAGTGATGAGTGCAACGTAGCGATTAGCGAATTGCTATAGAATTTAACGTAATACCATTTTTTCCGCGACCAGCGATAAATCGCGCGATGATTGCGCGATTATTGCTGATCGCTGTTTTATACTTAATCAGCCTGGGTCATGGAGGCCGATAGTCTTGGGCAAAGACACGTCGGCTGCACCCTCACCGCTGCCGACTGCGGACCTCGGGTGGGAGAGTCCACTCCCGCTCCCTCCCTGTCGCCTCTTTCACGACTTCACGAGCATGACCTCCCACTTTTACTCCCTCTGGAGACCATGGCTCGTACCATGGTCTCGAAACGAAACACGTCTTTCCTTTAAAGTTTAAACGATAGATAACGATTACGTTACCTATCAAAATACTATACAATTAACTTTTTACTATACATGTTAACTTACTACAAAGGTCAGTGATCATAATATCACTGCACTGCAATCTGCTGTAATCATAGCTTTAGAATTCTTCGCTAAATAACAAAAGTGTACCGAAAAGACTAAGGATCGAAGCCATACTGTATGATAAATTAAAAAAAAAGCCGGCATATGCGGACGGCATGAAGCTATAGATAAACATGGAGGCAAAAATAAAAATAGGGCTACCTTACTTAGAAAGAGATGCAGAGCCCACACAGAGCAAGACAGTAATATACAGACTACGCTTCAAGTAGGTATTCGAAGTGTGGCCTCCATGTTTACCTATAGCTTCATGGCGGACGGAGACTGCGCCGGTTCGCGCTAGGGTTCCCAACTTAGGAGTTTTCCTCCCAGATTTAGGTGTTAAAATAAATAAGTGGGGTGGGATTTTTTAGGAGCTCGAATATTTTTAGGGGTTTTGGCCTTTTGCACCTGCGTATCTGTGTACACGTGTGACCAATTTTGATACGGTTTTTTTGTGCGAAAGCTGATGTGATTTTACAATCATACAACATATCCAATTCGTGTGTCCGTGAGTGTGGTATACTGTTACTTTGATGGTATTGATATTGCCATGATATGGTAGCCTGGAACTTACTGATGCAAAGCATAAAGTAGTTTGCGAGATACCCAACTCCTTAGAAAATAATAGAATATTATACCAGTTTTTGTTATTGTAACAGTCTCAGGATCGGGGATTTTAAAATTTCGCAATTGAATTTAAAACTTATAGAAATACTTTCTAAATACAAATATAAATAAGATTCTAGATTTCATTCAGTTTAGTTTTATACAAATTGTAAATAGTTATTATGCTTCATTGTTACATCTATTTAATATTTTAATGAATAAAGTTTAATTCTTTCATTATAAATAGAAAACACTCAAACTCCGAAACATAGACCGAAATATTTGGACCGACCGGGTGCCCAGGAATCAAATCAAAAGTAAAGCAATAGTTTTAGAGAGATTTCTAAGAAATTGTATCAGGGGGGATTTCAATTTCACTTTATTTCAGATTCTAAAAGTAAAGTTATATTTTTATGGGCATTTCTACTGCTTCCTCTACACTACTCGCGAAGTTGAACGAGGTTGGACAAATACGATAGTGTAGAGAGGCACTTTGGCTTACTTCACCAAAATCTTACTTTGCCTTGGGCGACTTCTCCGAGGAACTTCGTTCAACTTCGCCAGCAGCCCAGCAGTGTAGATAAGAAAAAAGTGTGTACGTGTAACCTTTCCGCGCGATTGAAGTAAAACTTCTTCGATATTGACGGCATATATCACTGAAATGATTAAATTTTAACTTAAATAATAAATATCATATTATAATTTAATTATATTTATTATTCATATGTTTTGCAATGATTATTCAAACGTTAAATTAATATTAAATAAAAATTAATAATACTTCCGTCCGAAAAGAAATCTGAGTTACTCCCTAGTCGCGCCTAAAGAACTTTTACTTCAAAATTGTATCAATTTTGGGGGATTTCATTTCAACTCAATTTGCGGATATACATTTCCACGTTGGTAACCCTGCTCAAGCCTCGAGGTCGGTCGCGGCCATGAAGCTATAGATAAACATGGAGGCCACACTTCGAATACCTACTTGAAGCGTAGTCTGTATATTACTGTCTTGCTCTGTGTGGGCTCTACGTCTCTTTCTAAGTAGGGTAGCCCTATTTTTATTTTTGCTAGGATACTTCATTTTCTATATATTCTTTATTGTACACAATAAAGACAATACATATTCATAATACAATTAGATGTACAATACATACATACATAAGGTCACGCCTTTATCCCCGAAGGCAGAGGTATATTATCATTTCACCTTTTTAAGAATTGGTCCCACGAAATAGGTGGTGAAAATTTATTATATAAATTAGATGTACAAAGGCGAGATTAACTATTTTCTCTGTTTTTTACGAAGACTGATAGGTAGTATTCTCTGCAGATTACATAGGTACATTGCGAATAACGAAGCTATTCATCCAAGTGGGTTATTTTTCTAGGTTAATCAACTGTACGTCTCACGCGCTGCGGCTTTCCGTGGCAGGCTGTGACGTAAGCTGCCGCTGCAGTTTGTGGTAGCCCGCAGTCTGCCGCGGCAGCTCGTGGTAGTTCACAGTCTGCCGATGTCTCTTCATGTCAAAATAAAGAAATGTTAGTGCTAAAGTCATTGGAATAAGATTTTAAATAATTTGATCGTGTGGCTCTCCGCTTAGGCTGCAAGGTGTGTGAACCTCACGAATGCATCTGCGGTGTCATGGTGGAGAGCGATGGTCATCATGCTTTGAGTTGTCGCTGCACCGGTAGGCATCCGCGTAACCACGCTCTTAATTAGTTAATCCGGCGGGCTCTGGGTCGGCTGAGGTCCCCTGTATCCTTGAACCACCCGGTTTATCCCGCGCAGACGGCAAGAGACCGGACGGTCTGACCCTTGTGCCATTGAAGAACGGCAAGTGCATAGTGTGGGACGCAACATGCATCAGCACTTTAGTCACTTGGCTCGTACCGTCCATTCACCGGCGGCGGCAGCTGTAGAAACGATGGGCAGTTGCGGGAGTGATACTAAGGCTCTGGTCTCGGAGATCGGCCGTAGGCTACAGGACAAGACGCATGACTCCCACGTCTGGTCGTACCTGGTACAAAGGATAGCTATCCAGCGCGGCAACGCTGCTAGTGTATTGGGCACCTTTGCGCCTGGTATGATCAGTGGTGGTATGTTCAGTAGGCATTAGTTTAGTTATTTAATCTATTTATTTTATTTTTATGTATGTATTTTTAAGTTGATTATTGGACAATAAATTAGGAACAGGATTATTGGACAATAAGTAAGGAACTGTTGATGGTTTTAAGCGCTTTGTTACTACATCATAATCGGTTTTTGAAAATGCAAATTGCAAAGCCTGGCGCTTTCATAGAACTTCATTTTTTTAAATATGGAAAAGGAGGCACCATCTACCAGCACTTTTAAGAAAGTTACACGACACGAATGTATAGAATTGCACCTATATCCATTCGTTTATAAGGTACGCGAGAAAATAAAATTTATGATCAGTTAGCATACTAATTGCTTTTATAAAAAACTAGCGACTGTCACGCGGTTTCACCCGCGTAGTTCTCGTTCCCGTGGGAATACGGGAATAAAATATAGCCTATGTTCACCGCAAAGAGTGTAGCTTCCCAACAGTGAAAGAATTTTTCCAATCGGTACAGTAGTTCCGGAGCCTATTCGCTACAAACAAACAATCAAACAAACAAAAAAACAAATCTTTCCTCTTTATAATATTAGTATAGATATCTTAACTTAATTTTTAATGGTACAATGGATAACCATATTTCTCGCTGAATACTATTTTTAGGAAACCTAAAACAATTATTCATCATTAACATACGATAACAATACTTAACTTATTTTATTTACTCTAATAATGACATTCGTGTTTCTTCTAATAATACACAGGAAGTCCCAGATAAATCCTCAATATAGTCACACTACTTCACAACGTTTCCTATTGTGTGAAAACAATGAAGTCAACCGCCATTCTATTGTTCGTTGACACTTTGACAGTTGACATGTAGTACCAATGTTGCCACATTACAGAATCCTTAGAAAATGGGAATGTAATTCACTGATTCGACAACCCAATCATGCATATTATGGTATAAAATATTTCAATTTACGCATTAAATAATCGTAGTCGAACTATAGAGCTATTTATAAATTATTTTACTTGCATTTTTGGTTAGTATGGTCTATTTCTATTATTTTCTAGGAGAAACTAATAAGAAGATAGCAGCACTGCACAATTCCCTAGAAAGAGAAGGTTAGCCCACAGAGAGTGAGATAGAGATACGTAGGTATTTGACTCAAGCGGTTGTTCGAAGTGTGGCCTCCATGTTTACCTATAGCTTCATGCTTCGAACAAACGCTTGAGTCAAATACCTACGTATCTCTATCTCACTCTCTGTGGGCTAACCTTCTCTTTCTAGGGAATTGTGCAGTGCTGCTATCTTCTTATTAGTATCTCCTAGAAAATAATAGAAATAGACCATACTAACAAAAAATGCAAGTAAAATAATTTATAAATAGCTCTATTGTTCGACTACGATTATTTGATGTGTAAATTGAAATATTTTATACCATAATAAGCATGATTGGGTTGTCGAATCAGTGAATTACATTCCCATTTTCTAAGGATTCTATAATGTGGCAACATTGGTACTACATGTCAAATGTCAAAGTGTCAACTAACAATAGAATAGCGGTTGACTTCATTGTTTTCACACAATAGGAAACGTTGTGAAGTAGTGTGACTATATTGAGGATTTATATGGGACTTCCTGTGTATTATTAGAAGAAACACGAATGTCATTATTAGAGTAAATAAAATAAGTTAAGTATTGATATAGTATGTTAATGATGAATAATTGTTTTAGGTTTCCTAAAAATAGTATTCAGCGAGAAATATGGTTATCCATTGTACCATTAAAAATTAAGTTAAGATATTTTTTATAAAAGCAAATAGTATGCTAATTGATCATAAATTTTAAATATAGAAAGGAGTTTGTTTCGGAGCGGGATTCGAACCTGCGTCTTCTCGCGTACCGTGCAGACGCCTTAACCACCGACCACCGAAACTTACTCGGAACCAACCATATATACGTCTTGGGGCGACGCATGCACCATCTACCGACACTTTTTAGAAAGTTACACGGCACGAATGTATAGAATTGCACCTATATTCATCCGATTTATGATGAAACCTGCCCGAACATTAAAATATTTTTTTGAAAAGCATTTAGTATGCTAACTACTCATAAATTTTAAATATGGAAAAGGAGTTGGTTTCGGAGCGGGATTCGAACCTGCGTCTTCTCGCGTACCTTATAAATCGAATGGATATAGGTGCAATTCTATACATTCGTGTCGTGTAACTTTCTAAAAAGTGCCGGTAGATGATGCCTCCTTTTCCATATTTAAAAAAAAATTTAGTTCTAGAAAAGCGGCAGGATTTGCAATTTGCATTTTCAAAAAACCGAATATGATGTACTAACAAAGAGCTTAAAACCATCAACAGTTCCTAACTTGTTGTCCAATAATCCTGTTTCTAATTTATTGTCCAATAATCAAATTAAAAACACATACATAAAAGTAAAATAAATAGATTAAATAGCTAAACTATTGCCTACTGAACATTCCACCCCTGATCAAACCAGGCGCAAAGGTGCCCAATACACTAGCAGCGTTGCCGCGCTGGATAGCTATCCTTTGTACCAGTTCCGACCAGGCGTGGGAGCCATGCGTCTTGTCCTGTAGTCTACGTCCGTTCTCCGAGATCAGAGCCTTAGCATAACTCCCGCAACATCCCATCGTTTATGGACCAGATAATGCGACTCCATTTCCGCGTTCTTTTGGCGTTTCCTGTAAGCAGCATCTTCCGCTGTGGCCGCCGGTGAATGGACGGTACGAGCCAAGTGACTGGCGACGAAAGTGCTGACGCATGTTGCGTCCCACACTAAGCACTTGCCGTTCTTCCATGACACAAGGGTCAGACCATCCGGTCTCTTGCCGTCTGCGCGGGACAAACCTGGTGGTTCAAGGATACAGGGAACCTCAGCCGACACCAGAGCTCGCCGGATTAACTAATTAAGAGCGTGGTTACGCGGATGCCTACCGGTGCAGCGACGACAACTCAAAGCATGATGACCATCGCTCTCCACCACGGCACCGCAGATGCATACGTGAGGTTCACACACCTTGCAGCCTAAGCGGAGAGCCACACGATCAAATTATTTAAATCTTATTTCAATGACTATAGCACTAACATTTCTTTATTTTGACATGAAGAGACATTGGCAGACTGCGAACTACCACGAGCTGCCGTGGCAGACTGCGAGCTACCACAAGCTGCAGGGGCAGCTTACGTCACAGCCTGCCACGAGAAGCCGCAGTGTGCGAGACGTACAGTTTATTAACCTAGAAAAATAACCCACTTGGATGAATAGCTTCGTTATTCGCAATGTACCTATGCAATCTGCAGAGAATACTACCTATCAGTCTTCGTAAAAAACAGAGAAAAGAGTTAATCTCGCCTTTGTACATCTAATTATATAATAAATTTTCACCACCTATTCCGTGGGACCAATTCTTAAAAAGGTGAAATGATAATATACCTCTGCCTACCCCTTCGGGGATAAAGGCGTGGCCTTATGTATGTATGCATGTATTGTACATCTAATTGTATTATGAATATATATTGTCTTTATTGTGTACAATAAAGAATATATAGAAAAAAAATATCCTGGCAAAAATAAAAATAGGGCTACCTTACTTAGAAAGAGATGCAGAGCCCACACAGAGCAAGACAGTAATATACAGACTACGCTTCAAGTAGGTATTCGAAGTGTGGCCTCCATGTTTACCTATAGCTTCATGGCGGACGGAGACTGCGCCGGTTCGCGCTAGGGTTCCCAACTTAGGAGTTTTCCTCCCAGATTTAGGTGTTAAAATAAATAAGTGGGGTGGGATTTTTTAGGAGCTCGAATATTTTTAGGGGTTTTGGCCTTTTGCACCTGCGTATCTGTGTACACGTGTGACCAATTTTGATACGGTTTTTTTGTGCGAAAGCTGATGTGATTTTACAATCATACCACATATCCAATTCGTGTGTCCGTGAGTGTGGTATACTGTTACTTTGATGGTATTGATATTGCCATGATATGGTAGCCTGGAACTTACTGATGCAAAGCATAAAGTAGTTTGCGAGATACCCAACTCCTTAGAAAATAATAGAATATTATACCAGTTTTTGTTATTGTAACAGTCTCAGGATCGGGGATTTTAAAATTTCGCAATTGAATTTAAAACTTATAGAAATACTTTCTAAATACAAATATAAATAAGATTCTAGATTTCATTCAGTTTAGTTTTATACAAATTGTAAATAGTTATTATGCTTCATTGTTACATCTATTTAATATTTTAATGAATAAAGTTTAATTCTTTCATTATAAATAGAAAACACTCAAACTCCGAAACATAGACCGAAATATTTGGACCGACCGGGTGCCCAGGAATCAAATCAAAAGTAAAGCAATAGTTTTAGAGAGATTTCTAAGAAATTGTATCAGGGGGGATTTCAATTTCACTTTATTTCAGATTCTAAAAGTAAAGTTATATTTTTATGGGCATTTCTACTGCTTCCTCTACACTACTCGCGAAGTTGAACGAGGTTGGACAAATACGATAGTGTAGAGAGGCACTTTGGCTTACTTCACCAAAATCTTACTTTGCCTTGGGCGACTTCTCCGAGGAACTTCGTTCAACTTCGCCAGCAGCCCAGCAGTGTAGATAAGAAAAAAGTGTGTACGTGTAACCTTTCCGCGCGATTGAAGTAAAACTTCTTCGATATTGACGGCATATATCACTGAAATGATTAAATTTTAACTTAAATAATAAATATCATATTATAATTTAATTATATTTATTATTCATATGTTTTGCAATGATTATTCAAACGTTAAATTAATATTAAATAAAAATTAATAATACTTCCGTCCGAAAAGAAATCTGAGTTACTCCCTAGTCGCGCCTAAAGAACTTTTACTTCAAAATTGTATCAATTTTGGGGGATTTCATTTCAACTCAATTTGCGGATATACATTTCCACGTTGGTAACCCTGCTCAAGCCTCGAGGTCGGTCGCGGCCTCGTTTGAATCGAGCGAGTCGACACCATGGTGTTATCACTTAGAACTGAGCATTGAATTATAATGTAACCAACTTACGTAGGTTCTCAACGTTGCAGTTACATTGAGACTTGTCGTGATATTTAATTTCGTTTCATTATAACGTAAGAGTTTCCAGAAACACGTGGTAGTTAGCGCTGTACGCAATATTAAAAAATCTAATATTTTAGTTAAAAATTCACAACTAGATGGCGCTGTGCCTTTTTTTAAATCGCGGTATGGTTTCGTTACATAGGGTCATATAAGTAAGACTACTTTTCTGCCCAAGGTAGTTTATTATTATTTTTACGATCTTTAAACAAATTTTTCTAAAAGATTCAAGTTTATTTAAATATATTTGATACACTCGGTTTTTATTTCATGGCCACGCAGTCAGAAAGTTTCTTGTAATAGCTGCTTGGCACCGCTGGTGTCGTCACTTAGTCGAGTGACGTCTCTATCTCATAATATACAAATGTACTCTGTGGTCGACACTTCCTTCAACAGCACGGAGCAAAACGGAGAACTGAACTGTAGTGTTCTGTTGAGTGTTGTTGTCAGTCGCAGTCGGCGCGTGACGTATTGTGTGACAATCGCGAATACTTTTCCCATTTGTGCCTTTGTATTTTCTGTATTTAATTATTAGTGTTTGTAAATAGTGGTTAAATAAATTTGCACTGTTATTTAGGTGTGAAGTTTCTGTTGTGTTAGGATACACTTTATCAGCTGTTCCAAACAGCTGATTTTTTGAATCTGAATTTTGGTAAGTGCCTTTTTATTTTTCATGAATAGGTATTACAAAAATACGGAAATGACTGGTTATAAGTGTTCTGTGAGAGACGGTATGGCTTTAAACATTTAGATCTTGTTAATAATGTTGTCCTTAAAATCCTATCGTCAGAAAATATTAATGGGGTCAAATGAATGCTATCCCTAGGCTTAAAAAAATTATGGAGAAGAAAATTTCGTTCATGATGGAGCTATGAAGAACCAACTTTAATAAAAAAAATATAGCAATTTTAATTAAGAATAGATACATACAAAACATTTTTTTATTGAGTTTTAAGGGGTGTTAATTTGTCAAATTAGAATTGTGATAGACTATTTTATTTTATTGCACTCTCTAAGTACTTACTAATTAACAATACCTTCATACTTACCTTCAGCAATGTACCTACCTTTAATTAAATAATGGAAATTATACATTTCTTGTTAAAAATTGCAGAGAAACATAATTATTACTTATCTATATATTTACATTATTACTATCTAAACTAAACATAAATAAGGCCCCCGTGGCATTGTGCCCAAAAGACTAGCAGCATTCCCCCTTTGAATAGCAATACCTATTCGCTGAGCGAGAAAATTGCCAGCCCTTGGGTCACCAGTCGACACCACAAGGCCCTTTTTTTCCTTGAAAATATATATTATGGAAATTTCTATCTTTACTAGGTACCTACTCTCATATCCTTACTAATATTATAAAAAAATTAAAGACATTCATTACACTTCTACCCGCTTAACCACTGAACAGATCTGATTTAAATTCAATACAGGGATAGATAACGATTATATAATTTGGAATAGCATAGCATATACTTACCTAGAATAAGTTGCCATTCGATGCAGACATCAAATTCCCTACCATAAACCCAAATTTAGATTATAAGTCCAAACACTAAAACAGTGTGCTACTATGCTATGGATGCACCTGCTCAGTGAATTTGAGTATGGTCATATCCGTTCATCAAGCTAACATCATTTAGCCCAAATTAAGCTAATATAAGCTTGTGCTATGGGATCTACACGACTGATAAACATAAATATTTGTAAATACATACATATTATAGATAAATTACACCGAGACACAACAAATCAATATGCTCATCACTCAAAGAGATTTTTCCTGGGCGGGAATCGAACCGACAACCTCAGAATGAAGGCTCTTGTAGTCTTGTTGAAGGCCTTTACGGGTGGCATGAAAAAATTTCAACAGCGGGTAGTCACATCACAACCTGCGCCTGTCCATATCAATACGGCAATACGGCTCACCACCTATTACGTGGGAAAAAATCAAAAGTGGGCAAATAATATGCCTCTACCTACCCCATCGGGGATAAAAAGCATGATCATAATTATGTATGTATTGTATGAAACCAGTAAACTGATTTGAATAATATTCTTTCACTTTTGGAAAGCTGAAATTCCTGGCTGACATAGGCTATACTTTATTCACAAAATATTTCCACAGAACGCAGGTGAAACCAAGTGGTGTCTGCTAGTCTTAAGTCTTATGCCCGCCTTCCACTGCGAGCGAGTCGGACCCATTACGGACTCCGCTGTACTCGTAACGACGATTTTCATACAATGTCCTTTCACCAAAGCAGACATGACATGTATCGAAAATCATCGTTACGAGTATAGCGTAGTCTGTAAAGGGGCCGACTCGCTCGCAGTGGAAAGCGGGCATTATACTGATATTATAAAGAGGAAAGATTAGATTGTTGCTTTGTTTGCATCGAATAGACTCCGAAAGTACTGAACTGATTTAAAAAAATCTTTTACTGTTGGAAAGGGTGTACCTTTCCAACAGTAAAAGAATTTTTTAAATCGGTACCTTTCCAACAGTAAAAGATTTTTTTAAATCGGTTCAGTAGTTTTTCCAGTGAACATAGGCTATATTTTATTCCCGTATTCCCACGGGAACGGGAACTATGCGGATGAAACCGCGGGACGTCCATTAGTATATTATATTTCTTGATATGCCCAGGATCATAGGATCATTATAAACCAGTTTTTGAAGGTAGGTAGGTAAGTAGAATTTGGAGTAATTTCTCATCACCATATCTATCCAAGCGTTAGTCCTTGAACTAAATTCTACTTTTTATAAGCTGTAATCCTATTTAATTATCAGTATACAAAAATGGCATTTACTTTAGAGATAGTGATTAATGTAAGTACAGTGAAAGTGTCAAGTAATATACTTACTTACCTCATTGTTTTTGAGAATTTATCAAGTACCTACTATTAAAGAATGAAAATGGCGTTCTTGTGCTGAATGACAGTTGTTTGTGATAACATAAAATAGCAGTAGGTATTGAGGCCGTAGTTGTATAATTAGGGTTCCATATCGAAGGGATAAAAAACTGAACCTCAAACTTGATGTTTTTGCCCTTTTTTGGTACGGAACCCTCCGCGCGCGAGTCCCACTCGCACTTGCCCGGTTTTATGTTAATGGAAGCCAATGTAATTCATGTCAGTCTACAAATACGACATTTACTTTAAGAGGTACTTACTATGTAAGTACAGTGAAAGTGTCAAGTAATTCATTTCATTTCATTTTTTTTTTTTCATTTAATCCTAATGTACCTATTTGACTGAGAATTTATCATTATCTATACTTACATACAAATAAATAAAATTGAAGTGTCTGTTTGTAATATTAAAATAACCGCTTTCTACTACATGCATATGAATGTACATACCATACTGTACACATACTAAAATATATATTTTTAAAATTTTTGTCTGTCTGTTTGTTCCGGCTAATCTCTGGAACGGCTGGACCGATTTGGACGGGACTTTCACTGGCAGATCGCTTATGTAATAAGGAGTAACTTGGGCTACTTTTATCCCGGGAATAAGTTCCCACGGGAAGCGGGAACGGGAACAAATTTTACGCGGGCGAAGCTGCGGGCATCAGCTAGTTATTACTATAAATTTAGAATGAAAATGGCGTGCTTGTGCCGAATGACAGTCGCTTGTCTATACTAATATTAAAAGGAGGGAAGATGTGATTGTTTGTTTGTTTGCATCGAATCGGCTCCGAAACTATTAAACCGATTTCATAAATTCTTTCACAGTTGGGAAGCTACACTCTCGCTGGTGAACATAGGCAATATTTTATTCCCGTTCTCTAGTGATAACATAAAATAACCGTATCTATCGCAAAATAAGTTAGTAAGTTAACTAGCTGACCCGCGCAACTTCGTTTGCGCTACAAAAGAGAGAGACACAGAGAAAGAGAGAGATGTATGGTAATAATATTTGAAATCGGACTACGCGTTGAGCAATTACAACTGAATTGATTTTCATTTTATCTTTCATCTCCTCTCTTAAAGGAACTGCGTAAAATATCGGGATCAAAAGTATCCTAGATTCTGCCTCGGATCATAAGCTCAAATTGTGCCAAGTTTAATTCAAATTGATTTAGTAGTTTCGGCGTGATACTAATTCAGGATACAGACAGACACACAGACAGACAGACAGAAGGAAAGACAGAAAGACAGACAAAAAAATAAATTTTCGGCCTCAGTATCGTATAAAGAATTTCCTACAGTTAAAATTTTCTAAATATTACTACTTCGAAATCTGTACTTTTGTACAGATTCTCGAGTTCTCGACCCTCTCCAGTTTTCTTATAATGCAGGGCTTCTTAAACTGTGCGTGGTCCTTGGGGCGTCGCAGGGCGTCGCGAGCGAGTCGAGTTATCGCCAATTTTTTTCAGATAATCTGAGCAATATGTCTGGTTCACAAACCTTTCCAGACAGAAAACGAAGTAATACTAGTTGCAATTTTCCAAACTGAAGCTCGCAGCTCGAAGCTTTTGAGGGGCGTCGCGTAAAAATGGCCGAGTCCCAAGGGCGTCGCAGAACAAATAAGTTTGGGAAGCCCTGTTATAATGTATAGATAATCTATACTAATATTATTAAGAGGAAAGATTTGTTTTTTTTGTTTGTTTGTTTGTTTGTTTGTTTGTAACGAACAGGCTCCGGAACTACTGGACCGATGTGAAAAATTCGTTCACTGTTGGGAACCTACACTCTTTTTGGTGAACATAGGCTATATTTTATTCCCGTATTCCCACCGGAACGGGAACAACGCGGGTGAAACCGCGTGACGTCCGCTAGTAATATATAGATTAGTACCGTTGTAATATTGTCATTTCGAATTAAACTTTGGAACGTTGACTCAGACGGTCGTCCAATTGTACCATTTAACATCAATAAATCAATGAAGATTTACATGAGCCGTCTGAAGTGTGCAGTGGAAAATTCCATGAAATCCGATACTTTTTGCCATTGTTCTTACAGTAGGATAAAAGTGATAAATAAAACAAAACATGCAAATGCAATGGAACTCGTACATACGAAAGGTTCCGGGCACGTTATGTTATGACTGTTAGCGAAAATTTCCCTTACTTTTTTTAACTTGAAGAAAATCCTACGTGGATGCTGCTATGCCAGACTCTTACCGACTAAAAACTACACGTTCGCTACCTACTGCCTACGTTTGGGAGCCGCGGGTAAGTCCTCAGAAGGATGTCCCCAGGATTCCCAACAGACCATGGCTACCACTGCCGCCTCACCTACGGGATTCGGGTGCTATCCAGCGTCTTTAGAGGGTTGTTCGGGTGTTAACCCGCTTCTTGAAGCGTGTAGCGTGCGTGCACCTGTCACGTCTGTCGGCTTTGTCCTGCTTCTGTAAGGACGGTGAGAAGCCCAATAACCGTCCTCAGGCTCCCGGTCGGAGTTCTCTCCTGCTCCATCCCCGCCGCCTCTTTCACGTCTGCTCGCAGAATGACACAGCGGAGTCCCACTTACTCCCACCGGAGATCATAGCTCGCACCATCCTATGCTTGCAACGATCCTATGCTTGCAGGTGGTGTGGAAACTCTTCGCTACAAGAGAGACTTTGCCTCCTTGTGCGTGTTCTATCGCCTGTACAATGGTTTGTGCTCTGAGCAATGGGCTATATGATGCCTACGGCTACGTTCTATCACCGCACCGCTCGCCACAGACAGGGTGTTCATCCCCACACATTGCGTCCGGAGCGTTCGAGCACGGTTAGATCCAATAGGGGCTTTCTTCCGCGCACGCTTAGGTTGTGGAATGAACCCCCTGCCTCGGTTTTCCCAAATGCCTACAGTATGGGGATCTTCAAAAAGGGTCTTAGAATAGTCCATAGGCAGCGGTGACCACCGGTACGTCTGGTGGGCCGTATGCTTGTCTGCCACCTTGGTGGTATAAAAAAAACCATGGTCTCCAGCGAAAGAATGTCCACGTCCGAACCTGCCACGAGGACCTAGCGCTGTTGCGCCCACGCCGTGCACTCCACCAGCGTGTAGAGCGCTGTGTCATCGCTGCGTTCCTCGTCGTGCTGAATGTACATGTGTGAATGTGTAGTAAATGTTTGTTACTCTTTCACACTGTAACGGCTGAATAGATTTGACTGCAATTTGGTACAGGAATAAGCCTCCACCACCCATGATCAATCCTGCCTCACATGCAGCGTACAGACCATATCGCGGGAGAGCGCCCGTTGCGGCGTGCTATTCTGGTAGGTCGGTACCTACCTGCCTATAGTCTGGAATAAACATAGGTTATTTTTTTAACGTGAGGAAAAATCCATCATGGATGCTATGCCGGACTCCTACCGACTAAAAAACCTCACGTTACGACCAACAGCCTATAGTTGGTAGCCCCGGGTAAGCCCTCGGAAGGATGTCCCAGGATAACACATACCTATGTGTTATCCTGGGACTTATACTTATTACTACAGGAAACAAAATTCCACGCCACGTTTAATATATTAAGTATAGATTTTTTACTGTGTAACATTACACTATGACTCAGCCAACGTGGTCGATATTACAAATTATATCCTCAATTACTCGATAAAAGGGATTAACCGCGACCGCGAACCACATACCTAACAAAGTGTTTAAAACTTACTTGTGAAATATAGTAGGGCAGACCGGGGCTGGTTGACTATAGGGGTAGGTAGACTAACTATCAATAACTCGGCCAAAGCAATGGCTTGGAGCCAACCGATGACACCCGAGACTCCGCTACCTCTCCCCGCTCAGTCACTGGCGGCGCGGTGTCGCGCACGCGCACCGTTTAAGTGAAGGATACTAAAGTTAAAAATTAACGTACGTAAGTAATTATTTTCATCGTAAGGTTTTTTGTAATAATGCCTATTTATTCATGGTTACTGATTGTCAAAGAATTTATAGTGGATGTTTGATTCATGTTCTTTCTTTTATGTATGATGTTATTTGATTTCTTAGCAGTTTTGTGGGTATGTCATGTGATTGAAAATAAAAATGTGGTTCGGGGCTAGTAGACTAATGTATAACGGGGCTGGATGACCAATAATCGTACATAAAAAAAGAACATGAATCAAACATTCATTATGATTTTTTTGACAATCAGTAACCATAAATATATAGGCATTATTCCAAAAACATTACGATGAAAATAATTACTTACAACGTTATTTTTCATCTTTAAATTCCTTCACTCAAACGATGTCCGCGCGCGACGCCGCTCTCTCGGTGATTTATTGTATTTGTGTTTTATTTTCAATAAAAAATAATAATAATAATAACTGTTTATGTATGTTGCCTTTTATCCTATTTCCTCGTAGATTTTGCCTTTACAAGTCCATAGGTCAACTTACCCCAGGCGAAAAGTCAACCTACCCCAAGCATGGGGCAGGTTGACCAGTTTTTCTTATTGTATAAGATCTAGCCTGTACCCTATATTATAATGAATTAGGTGCTTTTTGCTATATTTTTCCAAAACTTAATAGTTAACCTATGAAATAAACCTGTTTTTGAATTAATATTCTATAAAGAAATAAAAATATAAGCCTTTAAGCTGAAACCTAGTCAACCAGCCCCGGTCTACCCTACTATTTTCTGTCACCGCACCGCTCGCCACAGACCAGCCCAGTTTCAAACGCCACTATCAAAACAAGCGAGTACGTAAGAGACAGCGCCACATTCAACGAAATTACGTAACGAATTTTCAATAGTCGTGGGACTAAAGTGATGTTTGCTATCTACTACTTAAAGGTTGCTGGTGTTTTAATGACCCTGTATTATATCACTAGCTGACCCGCGCAACTTCGTTTGCGTCACATAGAAGAGAGTATATCACCCGTTCCCGTCGCATTTACTCCCGTAGCGTCGCGTCGTTAATATTCATTACTTCGTGAGAGAGAAAAAAAGAGAGGTTTCTCGTCGCGTGTTTTCCCGTCGCATTATATTAAAGAACAATTTCGTTTGCGAGAAAGGTTTTCATTCGCATTATTGTAGAAGAAATTTGGTTTCATTAAAATTATTATTTTGCACCAACCTTAAAAAACAGACATGCTGACGCAATTTTTTTTAGAACTCTAAGAGGACCAAATGACCGATTTTGTAATACTTTAATTATTTTTACATATTACTTTAACTACACTGGTCAACAAAATTTTGTAACAAGAAAAGGGCTTACTAATTTTGAATTACCTACCTACCCTCATGTTATCACCATATTTATTTTGATTTCATCAGGTCTCGTTTTTGTGTTACAGCTACTACCCACAAAATTGAAAATTAATCATTTTTGTTTTACTCTCGCATTAAGAAAATTTAATTATTTAAAGAGCTTCGTGTTTTTTTCCGTTTTCCGAGTTGTGTGTTTTTAAAATTATGTCAATAAAGTGTAAAAATGATTCTGACAAGTTTTGTAACATTTGTGGCGGCATTACTTTTAAAACTCAGCGGAGGAATTTGACACCATTAGTAACTAAGTTATATGAACAGTATTTTGACTTCGTCATCGGAAAACAAGATAAAGTGTGGGTTCCACACATCTGTTGTGTTACATGTTTAGGGTCTTCTTACTGGATGAGCGAGAAAATCTAGATCTATGCCTTTTGCAATCCTTATGATTTGGACGGAATCAACGAACCACTCATCTGATTGTTATTTTTGTCTGACTGATACAAAAGGTATTAAAATTAAAACAAAAAGTAAAATTGAGTATCCTGACCTGCCACCGGCTAAAAGACCGATCCTTCATAATTGAAGAAAACTACCTTTACCAGAACCACCTCAAAGTTCCGATCGGACCGCTACGCCAGAACGCACGGTTTTTTATATACCTACTTATGAAAGAAAAATTTGAGTGTGGCAAAAATTAAAGAGGGCATATTTGTTGGCCCTCCAATCAGGCAATTGACGAAAGATAATATATTTAAAGAAAAACCGGAAAAAATCAGCTTGGGAATATTTCATGAAAGTAACTTCCAATTTTCTAGGAAATCAGCGATCAAGTGACTATATAAGTATTGTCGTGGAGCTGTTATCAATATCATCAATCAATATCAATACATATAATAAAATCGTAACGGGTCGCTGTCTGTACATGGAAGATAAATAAGAAAAAATATTATAGGGGGGCTTTATGAACGCAATAGAACCCAAAACAATGATTTTTAGAATTTTTGTCTGTTTGTCTGTATGTCTGTATGTCTGTATGTCTGTATGTCTGGTTGTCTGTACGGTTGTGCACGCTAATCTCAGTAACCACTCAACCGATTGCAATGCGGTTTTTTTTATTGTGTTGAGGTTTGCTCCAGTTAACATTTAGCGTTTGTTTTATGTAAATCGGTTTAGAAATAAAAGAGTTATAACACTTTTAAGAATCAGATATTTTGAAAATTTTAATTGTAGGGGTTTCTTTGAATGTGAGTGAACCTAAACTGGCGTGTTGGCTTCGGCGCGGACTGAATTGTTTAAAAATAGTCTTAATCATTAAGCTCTTTTATGATTAAGCAAACAGGGCAGTTTCAGACGCTGCTTGATGACTCTGATGAAGAAATACCTTTCCTTTCATACACCCTAAGTGACGTAAACGAAGTTGCGGGCTCAGCTAGTCTACTAATAAGGCTTTAGGCTGTAATATGTCGCTGAAAATACATTGTCTTCATTTACATTTAGATTTCTTTCCTGAAAATTTGGGTGCCGTCTGTGATGAACACGGTGAAAGATTCCACCAAGACATTTTTACCATAGAAAACCGATATCAAGGCAAGTGGAGTCCACGTATGCTAGCAGATTACTGTTGGACATTACAACGAGACGTCCCTGAAGCAAAATATAGACGAAAATCATAAAGCTACACTTATATTACTGTTGCAATATAACGGATTAACTTCTTTTTGTTGATAAAATCCGTCTTTTTTTAAATTTTAATAGAACTCAATTACAGAAAAACTATTCGTATTTGAAGCATTGTAATTTTATTTCTAGTATCCTTATCCTTGCCCCAAACATAACTAGACAAAAGTTTTCATGTTACATGCAAAAAGTGTTTTTTTGTCGACCAGTGCTATTTACGCAGCGCACGCAACGGAAGCTTTCAAAAGAAATACATTTTCCCCCATTTTTTAAACATTTATCATTACTGCTCCGCTCCTATTCGTTGTAACGTGATGCTATATAGCCTGTAGCCATCCGCGATAAATGGACTATCGAATTATAATTTTCTTTTTTTAATTTCAACCAGTAGTTTCTGAGATCCTAACGTGCAAACAAACAAACAAACAAACTCTTTAGCTTTATAATAATACTATGGATCTCTTATTAGTAATCGCTATTCTTAACGTCAGTTCTTAAGTAATATCAACGCAACTGATACAATCAATTCATTCGATCGTATTTCAAACATTTTAATCGATTATGATCAATCAGCCGCTTGATCTTTTAAGACTCCCGCGCAGCCCTTTAAATGGTAATCATTGGTTCGTTGACCCTTCTTGCGTCACAAGAATAATTCACCCATTGAGAGATAGAGCGAAGCGAGAGTGCGCCGCAGTGTCAGCAATATTAGTCTTTTAGAACATTTTATCATCTTCGTTTATGAAGACTGATGTATTTTCGGGAATTGTTTTTTTGTATGATTTGAAAAACATTGTCTGTCGAATTTAAATTAAAACCTTATCAAAATTTGAACTATGTAGGTCCTATGTATCCTGGGGACATCCTTCCGAGGGCTTACCGGGGCTCCCAACCGTAGACTGTTAGGATACGTGTGGATTTTAGTCGGTAGGAGTGCGTCATAGCATCCCTGTAGGATTTTCCTCACGTTAAAGAAAATGTAAATGAGCATTTGAACAACAGTTTAATTCATAATGACGGATTTTATTGAGAACTAGCTGACCCGCGCAACATCGTTTGCGCCACTTAAGAGAGAGTATTACCTGTTCCCGTCGCATTTACTCCCGAAGCGTCGTCGTTAATATTCAATACTACGTGAGAGAGAGAGAGAGAGAGAGAGAGAGAGAGAGAGAGAGAGAGAGAGAGAGAGAGAGAGAGAGAGAGAGAGAGAGAGAGAGAGAGAGAGAGAGAGAGAGAGAGAGCTTATTCAAAAAAGTTTAAAGCAGACTGCTTAGCAGCCAAAAGAAAGTATATAAGTAATAAAATTCTCAATAGTGTAGACAAAGTTAAATCTACTTGGAAAATAATTAACGCAGAAAGAGGCCAAGCAAAATCGAATGATAATAATTTTAAACTTAAAGTAAATGGTAACATAATTACAACAGATGCCGAAGTCGCTAACGAATTTGAACAATTTTTTTCTCGAATTCCAGTACATTTGACCAGAGCCCTAGCTTCTTCTACCCCAATAGCAGAATCCTTGTTAAAAGCAAATGTTCCTTGCTGTAATGAAATATTTAAATTCAGTAAAATTAGTATACACACTGTCATAAAAACTTTTAAATCTTTAAATATTAAGAAAACTGCTGACCTCTGGGGAATTTCTGTACATTTAGTTAATTCGTTAATTGAAATGGTTGCCCCTGAATTATCAATAATATTTAATAATTGTGTTGATAGTGGTGTGTTTCCTGACTTAATGAAGTTTAGTAAAATAACTCCTCTGTTTAAATCGGGTAGCACCTCAGATCCGTCCAATTTTCGTCCTATTTCTGTACTACCCACGTTTAGTAAAATCTTTGAAAAGGTAATGCTTAATCAAATGCAAAATCATTTTAATACAAATAAACTATTCCATACTAAACAATTCGGTTTCACGCGAGGTCGGTCTACCACGGATGCTGGCATCAAATTGTTAGAGTGTATATATGAGGCCTGGGAGGAGTCGTATGATGCTTATGGTGTATTCTGCGACTTATCTAAGGCCTTCGATTGTGTCCAGCATCAGACTTTAATTCAAAAACTTGATCATTATGGAATCCGGGGGACGGCCTTGGATTTAATTAGTTCTTACCTTAGAGATAGAGTACAGAGAGTAGTTATAAATGGTAAACAGTCAAATGGTTCTGCTGTAACAATGGGGGTGCCTCAGGGTTCAATTCTGGGACCTTTTCTATTTTTAGTGTACATAAATGATCTCCCTCACCTTATAAGAGACGATCACGAGGTAGTTTTGTTTGCTGATGACACATCTTTAATATTTAAAGTTGAACGTGGACAACGCGATCTTGACGAAGTAAACAATGCCCTCTCTAGGGTAGTCCACTGGTTTAACGCTAATAATTTATTGTTAAACGAAACTAAAACAAAATGTATAAGATTCACCTTGCCAAATGTTAGGCTCGTTAACACCAGTATTAGGATTAGGGATGATCAAGTAGAATTGGTCGATGAAACTGTCTTTCTGGGCATAAAGTTAGACTCCAACTTGCAGTGGGGGCCTCATATCGAGAAAGTCTCGGGCAGACTGAGCTCTGCAGCCTATGCCGTTAAAAAGATCCGACAACTGACAGACATTAGAACAGCGCGTCTTGTCTACTTTAGCTACTTCCACAGTGTCATGACCTATGGCATACTATTATGGGGTAACGCTGCCGACATCGAATGTATCTTTGTGTTGCAGAAAAGGGCTGTCCGGGCTATCTATGGTATGGGGTTTCGGGAGTCATTAAGAGAAAAGTTTAAGGATATCAACATCCTTACTGTGTATTCACAGTACATATATGAAAACTTATTATATACTCATAAAAATAACAGTAAATTTATTAAAAATAGTGATATCCATAACCTAAACTTAAGAAATAAGAATAAATTGGCTGTACCTAGATTTAGGCTTAATAAAATAAGCAATTCTTTTGCGGGTAATTGTATTCGAATGTACAATACATTGCCGACAGCCATAACAGGTTTGTCAGTTAATAAATTTAAAAAACTAGTAAAGCTTAAATTGTGCCAGAAAGCTTATTATAGCATTAAAGACTTTCTAGAAGACAAGACTGCCTGGCAGTGACACGAATTGCTCCTTTCTACATTTAAAAAAAAACTGTATTAGATACTAAGATGAATAAGAGGGACCGGACTGAGTTTCTTGGGGTGTTCTTCTCAGTCTGTAGCATTTCCGAACCCCCGGTAGAGTCACAAAAATTTTGACAAACCTAAATAATTTTTTAAAAATTTCAAAGGGAATAAATTTTATTTTATTTTATTTTATTTTATTTTATTTTGAGAGAGAGAGAGAGAGAGAGAGAGAGAGAGAGAGAGAGAGAGAGAGAGAGAGAGAGAGAGAGAGAGAGAGAGAGTTTCTCGTCGCGTGTATTCCCGTCGCATTATTTTTAAGAACAATTTCGTTTATGAATGAGGTATCCCGTGGCATTATTGTACAAAAAAATTGATTGCCATTACAATGGTTATTGTGCACTGCGACCACTGCACCATTGCAATGGTGATTTTGCAGTAGATACATATTTTTTACATAATAACTATAAATATTTACGCAGCACACGCGTCACCGGCGTCACGCAACGAAGCTCTCAAAAGGAATAACATTTCCCCCTTTTTGAAACAATTACTATTACTGCTCCGCTCCTATTCGTTGTAGCGTGATGCTATATAGCCTATGACACTCCACAATAACGTAGCTTTCTATTGGTGAAAGAATTATTAAAGTCGGTTCAGTAGATCCCGAGATTACCCCTTACAATTTAACAAATATACAAACACACAAACATAGCTTCTTTATAATATTAGTATAGACAAAGGCAATTTACTTCTTGTTTGGAATATTTGTGGTTATTTTTGTTTAAAATGCCAGCTGTGTACACTAAACACACAAAGTCATTATCAATGTACCTACGTCAAATGAAAAAATGCGCGTCGAACTAAGCACCGAGGGTTCCGTACCAAAAAACGGCAATAAATAACGTTTGTTATATGGGAGGAATATTATTTACTAGCTGTAGCCCGCGACTTCGTACGCTGCATTATCTTTAGATTGATATAACTTTTTTATTTATGAACCGATTGACATGAAACAAACACTTAATGTTAAGTGGAGCAAACCGCAACGCAATAAAGAAAACCGCATCGCAATCGGTTGAGCGGTTGCTGAGATTAGCGTGCACAAACGTACAGACAAACAGACAAAATTTGTAAAAAATTGCTTTGGGTTCTATTGCGTCATTTGCGTCCATAGAGCCCCCCTATAAACTTTTTTCTTATATATCTTTAATGTACAGACAGCGATCTGTTACGATTTTATTATATGTATTTATTTATTATTATTCTGAATTTAGCATTTATTGTTATAGCGGCAACAGAAATACATAATCTGTGATAATTTCAGCTCTCTAGCCAGAGTTTATATTTTTACTATGCTCTAGCTATCACGGTTCCTGAGATACAGCCTCGTGACGGACAGACAGACGGACGGAGAATAGCGTGCCGTTTATACCCTTCGGTCACGCAACCCTAAAAAGAATTAATGCGGTCTTGGAAATTAGTTTCGCGTGTTTCCTTTTCAGTGCCACTTAGGAACAAACATTACGAATACGTAAAATCATAGTAGAAATATAGTAAAATGGGCGAAAAACATGGTTCTGTAACATGCCTCCGACAGACGTTTCTCTGACGGATGAACCGCCGACAGCATGTTTCGATTAGAGTTGTTCACCGACAGAACCTTTCAACTACGAACGTTTCGCCGACAGAACGATTAATTCACGACGACAAAATCGTTCACCAATTAAGAGTTCGTCGACAAAACAAAAAAAACCGCGAAGGCTAAGGCGGGAGCAAAGCGGAGCGGAGCTCCCGCCTTAGCCTTCTAACCTAACCTATCCGAGTCGTGGTGTTAAGCATTCACTCATTATGGTTGAATTAATCGTTCTGTCGGCGAAACGTTCGTAGTTGAAAGGTTCTGTCGGTGAACAACTCATAATCGAAACGTTCTGTCGGCGGCTCATCCGGCAGAGAAACGTCTGTCGGAGTTATGTTTCAGAGCCGAAAAACAAATTACCCTCTCTATTGTTGCGCAGTCGTGTAAACAAAAGTATTGTCCTTGTTGTCTAAGATCAATCTTGACTGGAGACATAAAATAAAAAGTAAATAGGTACATATATATATTCTGTGCTATAGTGACGTCTAAAACCGGATTTAGAAGACACTAATCGGCGTTTAAAAAACTGACTGCGCTCAACAGAGCGAAAAATAAATAAGTAGGTACTACAGAAGCGAGCAAAGGTTGATTTTTCATCACATTAAAAATTGTATAGGAGGTAGTGAAAAGAAAATTAATTTTTAGGGTTCCTTAGCCAAAGCGTAAAAACGGGAACCTTATACTGTGACTTCGCTGTCTGTATGTCTGTCACCAGACTGTATCTCATGGACTATATCATAGCTAGATATATAATAGCTAGCCAGGGGTTCCCAACCTTTTCGTGGTCAGGGACCACTTTTATATTTTTCTTGTTAACAGGGACCACTATCAAGGCATAATTTAAACAAACTGTGATAATCAATCTGAAACTTAAAAAAACGCAGTAGGAAATTGCATAAACAGGAAACTTTCGTATTTTTGTATTAATGTGATTTCTGGCTTGCATCTTCTTCACGAGATCTGCTAACCTAGGACTAATATTGTTACTCGCAAGGCGATTTCTCGGAGTTTCGGATAAAAGGATTACGAAGGAGGGGGGGGGGGGTACTATTCCACTTCTTCGAGGGGTGAAGAGACACGCCACCGTCTAGGCCGGCTTCTGTGAAAGAGCGGTGAGCAGCCAACTCGCCCTCGGTCATGGTGGACGACCGCGCCACTGACTACGGAACTCGGAATGGAGATTTCTCTCCCGCTGCATTCTTCGCGAGCATGACTTGCTGGCAGAAAGACACAGTTTCGTCACACTTTCTCCCGTTGGAGACCAGAGCCCTTAACATGGTCTTCAGTGTGAGAATATTCACGCCCAGGCCCGCAAAGAGGTCTTATCGCTGCTATGCCCATGTAGTGCCGTGACCCCGCTGTAGATACTTACCGAAGCATCCGTGCCCGGTAAATATCTGTGACATTCGGTAGGTGAGGCTGCCATGGCGCTCGCCTAATTAGTAGTGAGTCCTCACTTTGGTAGCTCAAGTCGTACCTTCCATGTCTCCATGAGCTTCTGGCGAAACAGGGATCACTATGCCTCTATTTCTTTGGGCACAGGCCTGTGGTCCCGATCCAGCGCCTTCATGCACCATTGATACAACGACGCAAGAGCCCTGTTTTCCAGGTCCCATGGAGGGGTCTTAGCTAGGAAACATGCCGCCTCAACGGATATCGAGCGGTACCCTCTCCTGACGGCCATCGCCTTTAGCGGGCTATGCAGTCTAGCCACGTTGCCGGTCGTCAGGGCCTCCGCCCATACGGCGGTCCCGTATAGTGCCATACTCCGCACGACCCCGAAGGTCTCTTGCAGGGAGCGTTGGGTACTCTTATGTTGGGTACCAACCGCGAGAGCGCAGCTGTTGCCCCCTCTTTCTTAAAACTTAACTTCGGAAATGGTGTCGCTCTGTAATAATACGCTCAAAGAGCTTGCAAACCTCGACAAGGAACACCATCGGTCGGTACCCCGATGGCGTGTCCACCGTCCGCCCGGCCTTTCTGATCAGAACCAGTTTCCCACACTTTAGGCTTTAGATAACTGGTCTTGAGCCAAGATCCACGCTCGACCTGAAAACACATTCAATCGTGGGCAAATCGCAGACTTTGTGTTGTCTTTGCTCGCCGAGCCAATGGACGTACCAACCGCCCCCACTACCCGCGCTCTTGTCGCTCATTGCACGGCGACTGACGGCTCACCACCCGATAAATTTAAAATCCTTCAGGGACCATAGTTTCGCTCCTGCGGACCACTGGTGGTCCGCGGACCACTGGTTGGGAACCCATGAGCTAGACAGTAGACAGCTGAAATATAGGTAGGTACTTCCTAAAAGCAAAGAAAAAATAATATTTAAGGGGGTTTCCCATACATACAACAAACGTAATATTTTTGCCGCATTTTCGTATGAAACCCGACTCGCACTTAGCAGGTATTTTTTATTTTACTAGGTACCTACTTAGTGCCCGCGGCTGCGCCCGTGTGTCAAACTGCTACTCTGCTACCGTTCCCGTATCCCGTTAGAAGTTACTCCAGGGATGAAAAGTACCCTGTGTGTTATTCCACATTGCAATCTGTACCTGTACCAAAATTTCATCCAAATCCGTTCACCCGAAAGCCAGGGTACCTACGGGTAACTTTTTTTTTACCGCGAGGAAATCCTACAGGGATGCTATGCCGGACTCCTACCGACTGAAAACCACACGCTTCCTACCTAACAGCCTACGGTTGGCGAGCATGACTTGCTCACAGAAAGAGGCAGCAGAGTCCCACTTCTCCCGCTGGAGACCATGGCTTGCACTATGTCTCCAGCGAGAGAATCTCCACGTCCAGACCTGCCACGAGGACCTGACCACGCCGTGAACTCCACCAATGTGTGGAGCGCTGTGTCCACGCTGCGCTCCTCGCAGTGCTGGCACTTAGCCGTGGTTTCCCGGTGTATTCGCCACAGATACTTACCGAAACACCCGTGCCCTGTAAGCATTGTGATTGTGACCACATCAGTGGGAGAGAGCGCCACGCCGTTTAAGGTCGTGGGTAGGCCTAACGACCTGATCATACAAAACACGCGTCCTTCAGGCTAGGAAATGTAGCATTTTATAGCTTATTTTACTTGTAACAAGCTAATACTTATACTTATTCAAAATCGAAGAAAACCAATTTAAAGGTGTATATTTTCTTCATATTATGTTGGCATATATTTTTCTTTCGCGTCGATAAAAATTGATGTCCTAAAATGTATTCATCTAAAAATTTGGAGGTGACTCTACGATCGTTTTACACATTATATATAATTATTATACAATTTACAACAAAACCATATTTTGTCACACATCTTGTACATTATAAATCTATTTTTGGCTATAATTTTCCGTCTACTTATGTTGACAAAAAACGCTTTTAATTTGAACCTCGTTTTTGTCATTTTCAAAACCAGTCCCCTTAATACTTGTACTTTGATGTTTGAATATTCAAACAAACATTCGCACACAACTTGTGCCATTATCTCTAACCTAAAAACAAGTAAGTACCTAACCATGAAAGTCAACCGTATAAGTCTATTATTTGTCTGCTCTTAATAAAGTACATTGTAGTCTACATTACTATCTTCGTTAGATAATTTCACGGGAGTAATCGCAGGTAGCTAATGTTTATTACTGTGTTCATAAATAGGGGTGCCACTTTCGATGTGAGGTTTTTCCAAACGACCGGGAGGATCAACTCAGCATCAAATCAGCCTATGGCAGTCCACTCCTGGACGTAGGCCTCCCCCAATTTTCACTACAACACACGGTCCTGCGCCTTCCGCATCCAGTCCTAGCGTTTTTTTTTACGTGAGGGAAAATCCTCATCGATGTCATGCCGGACTCCTACCGACTAAAAAAACCTCACGTAACGCCCAACAGACTATGGTTGGGAGCCCGGGTAAGTCCTCGGAAGTATGTCCCAGGACTCCCAACAGACCTACGGCCGCCGCTGCGGCCTCGCCTCCTAGGGGGTGGTTCAGGTGCTATCCCGCGTCTTTAGGGGGTTTCGGGTGTGATCTCGCTACTAAGGGGGGCGTGCGTGAGTTGCTCACGTCACGCTGCCGTCATGGGCCTGCTTCTGTAAGGACGGTGAGCGGCCCTCTCACCGTCCTCAGACCCCGGTCATGGAGGCCGATAGTCTCCAGTCATTTTCTAGGTCGTCGGTCCATCTCGTGGGTAGGTACAAAAAAATCCTAAAAAGAAAAAGTTGTCTAAAAATTCTGATTCAGAAATCCACCGTATGCAAATGAGACAACCCTACAATGAGAGTTTACGTTATTTATAGTACTTTACGTTATTTATAGTACTTTACGTAAATAATAGTCGGAAAAACACTAATATTGACAATGTGTTGAGTGATTCTCTTGTGTGGGTAGAGGTGACTCGCCATTATTTAGCGATACCTATGTGGAAATTCCTAATGCAGATTCGCGGTTAGTTCACACAATTTTCAGAAATGATGATGTAGTGGTTTTGACAAATTGTAGGTAGGTCGTTAAGCCAAGTTGAAGGCCTTTTTAGGCGGCTTGAAAGTTTTCTACAGCAGGCACTCACAACCTGCGCCTGTCCATCTCAACACGGCAATACGGCTCACCACCTATTACGGGGGCCAAATTCTGTAAGAAAGATGAAATGTAGGCAAATAATATTCATCTGGCTACCCCTTCGGGGATAAAGGCGTGACGCGTATGTATGTATGTATGTAGGTAGGTATTTGAAATGGGCTGGGAAAACCACATCCAACCTTATAGTATGAACTGACAAAACATTGCTACATTCTCGAAGCCCGCAGCTTCGCCCGCGTAAAATTTATTTCCTTTCCCGCTTCCCGTGGGACATTATTGCCGGGATGATAAGTAGCCTATGTGTTATTCCAGAGTTCCAGACTATAATGCATCCCTGTAACAAATTACAGCCTAATCGATCCCAATCCGTTCAGCCGTTCGAGCGTGAAAGAGTAACAAACATCCACACATCCACACTCACAAACTTTAGCATTTATAATATTAGTAAGATTAGTAAGATAATGTATTGAGAACTGGCTGCTCTTCTGAGAAAAGGCCAGGTCAAGAGTACCCTTAACCGAAGAGCATGTATGAAGACACTTATGAAAGTTGAAAAAGCGAAAGTTGTTTGCCAAGATCGTAGCAAGTGGAAAGCCATAGTCTCTGCCTACCGCGTTGGGAAACAGGCGTGATGTTATGTATGTATGTATGTAGCTGTTCCCCGCGGCTTCCTCTGCGTAGGACTCGTTATCACGTAAAATTATTACCCTCCTTTTGCGCAGTCAGTTAAAAAGTAGCCTTTTGGACTCAAACTATCTCTATACCAAATTTTATCAAAATCGTTTCAGCGGTTTAGGCGTGAAAACGTAACACACAGAGTTACTTTCGCGTTTGTAATATTAGTAGGGATTATGTGTAGAATATACATTTTTTTTTAACGTGAAGTAAAATCCTTCACGGATGCAATGCCGGACTCCTACAGACTAAAAAACTTACGTAACGCCCAACAGCCTACGGTTGGGAGCCCCGGGTAAGCCCTCGGAAAGATGTCCCAGGACAGTAGAATATACTTTTTTTTTCCTGCTCGAAACCAATTCTTTTTCCATATTTAAAATTTATAATCAGTTAGCATACTAATTGATTTTCAAAAAATAATCTTAACTGTAGTAATACATTATGCAGATTGTGAAATGTACGTTTATGATAGTGAATTAAAATAAAGTATGACGCTGCTTACCATTACCGATAATGTCGTGAATATAATATTGTAACGAAGTTCCTTATCGCGCGTTGTGAAAGGGGGCTAGACGGAAAAAATACTTACGAAAAGTTGTCACGACACTTTTTTAACCGACTTCAAAAAAGGAGGAGGTTACTCAATTCGGCCGTTTATATGTTTTTGCTATAGTATGGAGCGTAGAGGTACTTTACCTCCTTTAATATGGGGGTAATATGGGGGAGGAGGGGAAGGGGGGGAGGGGAGGGGGGGGAAGGGGTTTTTGTTTTTGTTTTTGTACAATAAAATTTTAAAATTAAAATAAAATCTTATTACAATTCCTGCACTAATTAATTGAAAGGAACTTCGTTCCATTCGGGTGTCCCTTGACACCTCTCAAGTTTTTTTATTTATGCATGTATCTAAATGTTCAGCGAGCTCGTTATTTCTTTAAAACACCTAAGTCGGTCTAGATAAACATTGAGCTAGTTTTAGTTAGACTGAAACTAGCGCTTAAAAGGAGATCATTCACGTTTCATACATTTTTGGGCCAATTTTGAAAGTGCCGGCCAGAAAAAAAAAATCTAATATTCGGATAGAACACACAATTTCTGGCAAAAAATACTATTACATTAACCCTGTGCGTGCTATGGTTTTGTTGTTACATGCTTTTAAAATACGAGAAAAATGTTATTTTGATGATGTATTTTGATACATTTTATCACTTGAATAGTGATTTGTTTTTACGTTATTCTATTGTAATAAGAAAGAATTATCATTTTATTAATTATTTACGTACCTACGCACAAACAAAACGTACCTAACGATTCACAACAAATCCAAACTTGTTTCAAAAAAATTAGACAAAGATGCCGCGCGCGCAGCCGCCCAGACTCAAGCGACAGGTACCTGGCGAATCACCCCGCCACCTTCCGACGCCCGATGGGTGCGATGGGGCCCTACCACCAACCCCGGGGTCCAAGCCAGCCTCACCTGCGAGTGGTGCACCTGCTGATAAACGGACGAGGTCATGGCGCACAAAAAAGGAAAATTCGAAACTAAACCCTGTACCAACCCGTCTGGCCAGCGTGATACAGTAAGGCCAAATATCCTCCTATGATACACACAACAAAACAACAGCCCCCAGTTCACGGCACTCCCGCTGTTCCCGATCACGGCAGCGGTCGGAGTGACGGCGGAAGGGGGGGTGCTAAGAATCTCCGGGTTACGGGAGGCTGCCATACAAAACTGACCCTGGCTACGTTTAATGGAATTACTCTGCGCCTGGACGAGCGGCTCACCGAACTCGAGGTAGAACTAGGTCGTATTAACTGGCACATCCAGTATTGTGCGAGGTCCGAAGAAAGGGGGAGGACACGCTAACCCTTGCATCAGGCGACCTGTTTTACTTTCGGGAAGGTGACGGAAGACATTCTTCCGAGGGCGGGATTGGCTTTATGGTGAAAAAGGACCTCGTTTGCAGTTTTGTGGAGATCAGCAGTGTTTCCCATCGGGTAGCGTACTCAATACTGAGACTCACCAACAGGTACACCCTGAAGGTGATACAAGTGTACGCTCCGACCTAGAAAAGCACTGTCGAGGCAGTTGAGACCGTGTATGAGGACATAGCAAAAGCACTACATGGTACTGCCAAGACTCACTACAGCCTTGTGATGGAGGACTTCAATGCCAAAGTGGGAGTTCAAGAAGGCGGCGAAACGAATATCGGCCCCTTTGGTGTAGGGCGCTGAAATGACCAGGGCCATATGCTTGTCAGTTTTCTTGGTCTCAGAGGCTCTTCTTGATGAACGCTATCTTTAAGAAGAAGCCCCACAGAAAATGGACTTGGCGATGCCCCGACAAGGTCACAAGGAGCGTGATAGACTTCATCATGACGGACAGGCAGTCTATGTTTCTGTGGTTAACAGGTTTAATACCGGTGGTGATCACCGACTTGTACGAGCATCTCTGAATTTGGACTTCCGAGCTGAAAGAGCCCGTATGATGAAGCCTACTCTCCGACCTACCGCGCTCCAGTTAGCCTCAGGGGCTGAGAGGTTCCAGTTAGAACTTCAAAATCGTTTTGATCTGCTGGAAACCACTGGCAATATTCACGATAAGGCCGACAATGTGGTCAGGACGTTACAGCAAGTGTCCCGAAGGTTTTTGTTCGGAAAAAGCAATAACAGGTGCTCTAAGCTCTCGCCCGAGACTCTCGAACTTATGAGAATAAGACGGGAAACGCCATCTACGCACTCGTCTTCGTCATACCAGCGGGATCTAAATCTCAGAACACGAAAGCTGAGACGACGCGACCTTAGACGCTATAACAGCAGCATCGTCGAGGCAGCGATCGAGCAGAACAGGGGTACCAAAGTAATTGCCCAACAGCTTGGAAGACCCCGTCTGATGAAACTGAAGAAAGCGGATGGCAGAACTGTGACCAGAAGGTTCGAGATTCTCGAGGAAATAAAGAGCTTTTACAGAGACCTTTATGCATCACGGACAAAAAGGCCGACGAGTAGGACCCTACTGATTGTGACCACCGAGTCCCACTATCGCGCCACTATAGCGAGGACATTTCGGACATCGATCAGAGCGAGGTAAGGGCGGCTCTCGGGCAACTTAAAAACAACAAGTCCCCTGGGGAGGACGGAATTACAACTGAACTACTGAAGGCGGGTGGGGGGGGCTCCGGTTCTCAACGAGCTGATGAGTTTGTTTAATACCGTCCTCCAACAGGGACAAACACCTGGAGCGTGGCTCTGTTCTTCAAGAAAGGTGATAAGACCTTGCTGAGGAATTACAGACCTATCTCACTCCTGAGCCATGTTTACAAGTTGTTCTTGAGAGTAATCACAAACCGCCTCGCCGGAAGGCTCGACGAGTTTCAGCTAAAGGAGCAAGCCGGATTTCGAAAAGGCTTCAGAACCGTGGACCACATCCATACTGTACGGCAGATTGTGCAGAAAACAAACGAGTACAATAAGCCGTTGTGTATGGCTTTTGCGGACTACGAGAAGGCCTTTGACTCTGTCGAAATAAAATACTCTTTATCTTTATTTTACATGCTTCTTTATGTAGGAACGAGAAATCAAAATTGGGCATAAAATATGCCTCTGCCTCACCCTTCGGAGAAACAGGTTTAATTATATGTATGTGTGCTAATATGTGTGCTGAAAGACATAATTAATAAAACAAAACACTATTCAACTGCTCATATCAACTAGAATGACACCTTCAATATAACATTTTTCACGAATTTTAAAAGCATGTAACTAAAAAACCATAGCACGCACAGGGTTATTGTAGTAGTATTTTTTGCTAGAAATTGTGTGTTCTATGCGAATATCACATTTTCTTTTTCTGGCCGGCACTTTCAGTTTTTGGTCCAAAATGAATGATGTCCTTTACATGAACTTAATTTTGTATTTGCGTATTATCAAACGGTGTCACCACCACGTATGGTGTAAAATCAACCTATTGTATTGCAGAAGTATAATATTTATTTTAGTGCCGGTTTTAGTGCCGTGCGATAGGTACATTGTTAATTTAAAAAAAAACATAGTGATGGCGCCACTGTGCAGTACATACGACAACCCGTTAGATAGAACCACCAGGGCGGAAACTCCATACAAAAATGTTCGTTTTCACCCACACTAATATACACGTAATGTGCATGCTTGAATCAAGCTTGAATGTGTGTGTGAGTGTACTAGGGACACTAGCTATGGAAACAAAATAGTAAGAAACAGAACGCAATCTCATGAATGTAGGTACTTTTTTTTCAAGTCCACCCTCGGCTAAGCACAAATTAAACCAAAGCAATAGCACAAAGTACGTAGGTAGTAATACGTAATGCAACGCAGTGACACTCTCTCAAGTACTGACACGGCAATAGACACATCAACTTTGGCGGGGGGTTGGGGAAGCTTACTCAGTGGAAGGCAGAGAGTTGCCGATCTGTATGTAATACTATTATAATATCCTTGATAGAACCACAAATCAGTATCCAGTTGACAATAAACGTAAATAAAAACTTACCATTCACATTATTGTACTTCATTAATTTACTTACAATGACGTTATCGACAATGTAGCCAGCATGCAAAATATAAGTTCCATTTCTAGAATTACGAGAAAATACTCGATGGTGCCCGCGGCGCCCCGCCCGCCTTTTATTATGTTTCTGTGCGTAATCTTCTAAGTCGCTCAAATGAAAATTCAACAAAGCGGTCATCCATCCGAGGACCAGCCCTAATGTAAGATGCAGTGATCCATTACAGAAGTCCGTCGAACTCGCGAGCACCAATAAATGTTTCAGATTTATGTTTCAGCCAAAAATCATCAAGATCCGTTCATAAACAGCGCGACAACAATCTTCACTCCTTTTCTCCCCCATTTCCCTCCCAATCAAAAAAAGCTTTCGACAAAAGTGGTATTTTAAATCAAAGAACACGAGTGCCAAGTTTGGTGAAAAACGGTTAAGAAATGCGTCCTCCAGACCGGAACTGAAATACACACAGATATACTGTCGAATCGGAGACTCGTTCGCTTCGCTCGCTCGGTCAATAACAGTGCTTGTCTTGAAACTCTACAGACAATGCCAGCGATCGTTGTCATTTACATACTGAAGTGAAACAGTATGTTTGTCCAACTAAATGACGCATATATGTCGTTTACAGTAAAATAAATACTGGTAAAGACAAATAATTACTTACTGTTTTAAGTAACTACACCTGAATAACGGATAAACGGTTGTGTACGGTAAGGTATGAAATATCTAGTAACATTCATCCTCATCTTCCTGAGCAAATAAGCGCTCGTGGCCCCGCGGACTCTAGTGTTCTGCAAACGATCACTGCAGTAAGCAACTTTCAACTTTCACTATCTCCTTGGATGTTTGACCATCCATGTGACCACTTTGTGACATTAATTTGTGCGTTTCAGTGCTTCGGAAGGCACTTTAACTGTTTGGTCCCGGTTGCCAGTAAAATGGCACTCATAGGGCGACTTTACTGCAATGCCAAAACACAGAAAACGAGACAATGAAAAGCTGTCAGCCTGACAGCTCATAGGTAACACTAGTACCTACTTCTGCGAAGAGTAGACCTCGCGAGCGCCCAGAAAAAAAAACTGGTGGGGAATTATATCCAATAGGTTTCAGCCAAAAATCATCAAGATCCGTTCATAAATAACCGACCACAATCTTCACCTGTTTTCAACCCCGATTTCCCCCCTATCAAGAAAAGCTCAAAGATAAAAAAAACTGATTTACGCCAAGTTTGGTGAAATTCAGTTAGAAATGCGTCCTCGAGACTGGAACTGACATACGTGACAAAAAAAGGACCATGTTGGTAGCTATAGATTATTAATAAACTTACCTACCTTCTTAAGGCAACTAGTGGTCACGGCACTATGGACGAAACGTCTAGTCTAGTCTAAAAGCAAGTTTAAAATAATTGAATCGTTTATTTCAGAAACCACCTAAGTGCGCTTTTTTCAACTTTCGGAAAACTAAAAAAAACTGTTTTGCAGCTTAAGTATAGGTCTAGTCTCCTTCAAATATTTTTTAACCAAATCAAGAACATGCTGTTGGTACGATATATTTTCTTCAATTTTTTTTTCCTTCAATATTTTGAGATATAAATTTTTGAAAATTTTTCACTTAAGTGGTTTCTGCAATAAATTAGTGTAATCCAAAGTGATTTTTTTGAAATTAATATTGAAATTAAGTCAAACGATAAATTTTTACCTGTTTTGGTATCAAAGGTAAGTAACAGACACACTTTAGCATAAACAAGAGTGTTTTATTACGCATTAAACGGAAAATACTCGTACAAGTAGACTACACGCTACAGTATGTCTATATTATACAAAAGATCTGGTCTATTCAGCTTCTGGCATGTCTTCTGGCAACTTGTGGTTAGTTGTTGGCCATTGGATAATGGTGTCGTAGAAAGCTTCATATCCAACAGTGTATCTCCATCAACTTTTTAATATCATCAATCTTTTTTGGTTGATTGGGATTGGGACCTAAAAACAAAAATCTCACTGTGCAAAACCCGATAAATTTTAAAATTTGTTAGGTAGGTATGTCCTACAAAAATGTTTAGCTAAAAGTAAAAATAGAAATGTTTTAAATGACCTTGGTAAAATAAAAGTAAACATACCTTCCCCATAGGATAAGCTTTCTCTGCTGGTAGTTCCGGATGGTTGGCAGTTTTTAGAAATGTAAAGGTAGATGTTGCTATTCCTCCAATGTATTCGTTTGCGACCAATTTTCCCGGAGTATTCTTGTTGTAGAGAAACTGCTTGTTCTTGGACACTTTGAATGGCTGCCAATGGCTGCTTATTATCTTTGGGTACGTTTCTACCTGAAGTTTCATCCGAATTTGTCATTTTCTTATATGATTTGGGCCACCACTTTTTGAAACTGAGAACATCGTATGATGTGAAGTGATATAGGTACAGTAAATCGGCCACACTTACTAGCTTTTAGCATGAGCTCTGCATATTCATCAGGAGTATAAATCCTTTCCGTCTTTCTCAAGAGACGCTTTATACTTCCAAAATCTCTGTTAGGTACATGGGAAAAATGAATGGCCAGAGCCAGAGAGTATCAGACATGGCTTAATGTATGATAAACCATAAAATAACACCTTACTTTTCACCGAAAACGCACGAAAAATAATATTATTCACTCAGTGTTTGAATGTCGGTAACCTTCGATATAAACTAGAAACAAAACAGCGAGCCACGGAACTCGTCGGAACACGTCGCGAGTGAAATATACCGCAGAAAGAACCTATGCGACGGCGCTTGGGTTCTTTCTGAAATAAACGGATTCTTTTCTAGCCTGCCAAATAGCATCGGTGATATGGAATATAAGTTATTTCTGCACTAAACGATGTATTCACCTCCGAAGTGAACAGTACCAACAAAACAACATTTTCGGAATTTTTGTCGCTTAGGTGGTTTCTGAAATAAACGATTCAATTGTAAAATAGTTTAAAAAACTAAAAAAACACGCTTCAAACCCTTATATTTAATACCCATATCATGGGGGTGCATTTCAAATAGCCAATCCGCCATCTTGGATGTCCGCCATGTTGGATTTAAGTCACGTGACATTTTTTTCGTATTCCTAACAGCAAACACTTTCATTTGATATCCACATATCATGGAGGTGGATTTCAAATAGCCTGTCCGCCATATCGAATTTAAGTCACGTGATTATTTTTTTCGTATTCCTGACAGCAAACCCTTTCATTCGATACCCATATATCATGGGGGTGGATTTCAAACAGCCAGTTCGCCATTTTCGGGAGGCCGGCATTTTGGATTTGTAATGACGTTTTTTAGCTAGTCATGCATTGTCATCAGAACACAGAGCGTGTGCAAAATTTCAGCCTGATCGAAGGACGGGAAGTGGGTCAAATTAACATTCCAAGATTTTCTTACATAGGTACATAATTACAAGTGAAGCCAATAAAAGCGTGTTAAAAAAAACCGGCCAAGTGCGAGTTGGACTCGCCCATGAAGGGTTTCGGCGCAGCAAGTAACATAATATAAAAGTTCTTATAGTTCGTTGTAACTTTGATTGATGATTTAACACGTTCGCCGTGGTAGTGATTTTTCTAACCAAAAATTGCGGTTTATGACGTATTAAAAAAAACTACCAGCTCTATCTCGTTCAAACCAATTTTCGTTGGTAGTTTTTATGGCAATGTACATCATATATTTTTTTTAGATTTATCATTCTCTTAGTTTAGAAGTTAGAGGGGGGGGGGGACACGCATTTTTCCACTTTGGAAGTGTCTCTTGCGCAAACTATTCACTTAAGGAAAAAATGATTTTAGGAACCTCAATAGCATTTTTGAAGACCTATCTATAGATACCCCACACGTATTGCTTTGATGAAAAAATTTACTGCTTTTTTTCTAGTTTTATATGAGAATCTTAATGCGGTTCACAGAATACATCTAGTTACCAAGTTTCAACAGCATAGGCCTTATTGTTTCGGAGAAAAATGACTGTGACACACGGACGGACAGACAGACGGACAGACAGACAGACAGACATGACGAATCTATAAGGGTTCCGTTTTAGCCATTTGGCTACGAAACCCTAAAAACGCCTGAAACCTATAATCTGAAAATAAATGAATTGAGTATTTGTTGGACCTGCAAGTATAGTTGTACTGTATGTATAATAGTTCCTAAGCTCCTAAGCTCTCCATTCCATTTAGATATTATCACATTTAATGGAGGCCTTGACGTTAAGCTTGGAAAGGCTTAAGTTTGTTTTATAATACTCTCATCAGGGTTTTAACAAAACGCAATATCAGGGTGTGTTCAGCGTAGTAAAGTCAAAAGGCCTGACCTATAAAATATTTTTTTTATAGAGAGAGCCCTATTTTTTTTTTTTTTTTTTTTTTTATACCACTAGAGTGGCAGACAAGCATACGGCCCCCCCAGATGTACCGGTGGTCACCGCAGCCTATGGACGTTTGCAACACCAGAGGCGCCACTAGCGCGCTGCCGACTCTTTAAAAACCTTCTAAGTCCCCTTTTGAAGAACCCCATACTGTAGGCGTCCGGGAAAACCGAAGCAGGGAGATCATTCCACAACCTAAGCGTACGCGGAAGAAAGCCTCTATTAGATCTCACCGTGCTCGAGCGCTCAGGACGCAACGTGTGAGGATGAACACCCTGTCTATGGCGAGCGGTGCGATGATAGAATGTAGCCGTAGGCATCATATCAAACAATTCTTCAGAGCACAAACCGTTGTACAGGCGGTAGAACACACATAGAGAAGCAAAGTCTCTCCTGTCACTAAGAGGTTCCACACTACCTGCAAGTATGGGATCGTTGACAACTCTCATAGCTCGCCTTTGCACCGAGTCAAATGGACAAAGCTGGTATTCGGGTGCCCCCGCCCAGAGGTGACAGCAGTACTCCATATGCGGACGCACTTGCGACTTATAGAGAAGCAGTGCTTGCGCCGCAGTAAAGTACCGCCGCGCCCTTCTGAGCACTCCGAGCTTCCTGGACGCCAGCTTGGCCTTGCCCTCCAAGTGACAGCGGAACTGCACATCACTGGAGATGTCAACACCAAGGATCCCTATACTTTCAGAGATGGTGAGAGATGTGCCCTGAAATTGTGGCGCCACAGTGAATGGGGTCTTTTTTGCGGTGAAAACACAAACTTGTGTCTTGGTAGGGTTGAATTGGACAAGATTTTGTCGACCCCAATCGGACACTCTAGTGAGAGTAGCCTCGACTTCAGACACAAGTTGTTCACGACTTTCTTCCACTGCATCCCGAGAGATACCGGGACGGCCCGTGTAATTAGTGTCGCCCGTACTGTCGTCCGCATAACAATGAATGCCGTCAATAGATAACATGTCATTGATATGCAGCAGAAACAAAGTAGGGGACAACACTGAGCCTTGTGGTACTCCAGCGTTTATGGCTATGCAGTCAGAACAGCTACCGTCAACGACGGCCCTGATGCTTCTACCGGCCAGAAAGCTGGACACCCATCCGCATAAACTCTCGGGCAGTCCATAGGAGGGCAATTTCGTAAGAAGACCACGGTGCCAGACCCGGTCAAAGGCTTTCGAGATGTCGAGGCTCACTGCTAGAGCCTCACCCTTACTCTCGATAGCCGCCGCCCAGCGGTGTGTGAGGTACACAAGAAGATCGCCCGTCGAGCGACCGTGACGGAAACCGTACTGCCGGTCACTGAGCAGGTCATGTTCCTCAAGGTACCTCAGAAGCTGTGTATTAATCACACGCTCCATCACCTTAGATAAAAGGGAGGTGACGGCTATAGGCCTATAATTGGCCGGGTCGGTCCTGTCACCCTTCGTGTCTCGTGTCCTATACTGTGATACCGAAGTTAATATTATTGAATACTAGCTGATGCGCGCGGCTTCACCCGAGTGAAATTCGGTACCCGTTCCTGCTTCCCGTGGGAACATTTTCCCCGGATGAAAAGTAGTCTATGTGTTATTCCAGACTATGAGCTATCTCTGTACCAAATTTTTGCCTAATCCGACCTGAGCTATCTCTGAACCAAATTTCTGCCTAATCCGTTCATCTGTTAGAGCGTGATTGAGTAACAAACATCCAAACATCTTCACAAACTTTCTCATTTATAATATTAATAGGAATAATAGGAATATAGAAATTAATAGGATTAGATTAGATTTAGAGATTAACTGGTCGAAATGTTTTGTACACTTCCTATTACGAGTACTCATATCATAAAGAGGAAAGATTTGATTGTTTGTTTGCATCGAATTTACTCCAAAACTACTAAACTGATTTAAAAAATTCTTTGACTGTTGGCAACCTACACTATCCCCGGTGAACATAGGCTTTATTTTATTCCCGCATTCCCACGGGAACGGGAGCTACGCGGGTGAAAGTGTTTTATATTGTAGAACATTTTTAAGGTTCCGAAGGTACCCAAAGGGTAACAACTGGACTATACTCTTTTACATAGACTTCGCGATTTTTACTAATAACCAATTGACTTTGACCTGTCCAATGCGTAGGGCTTCTAGTAAAATACACGATATTTAAGTTAAGAAAATACCTACAAAATCCTAATAGTATAATTATTATCTAGCTACTGAATTTTGCTCCAACCCCGAACAAATAAACCAACAAACAGACACGAAGAAAATAAAATATAGATGTGGACTAAATTAGTCGATTACAGTTATAATTTTATATACTTGAATGTACCGTCACAGCTATTTTTACAATTTTATTATAGAGAAGTGAAGAGAAGAGATATAAAAATAGATTTAAAAAAACTCCAAAACAACAAAGGTGACTCTTTACTGTTATTTGCTGAACCCACTGAACCTTACCGATTCGCACTTTTAAAGCCGGTTTTTAAACTCGTTTTGAAAAGATAAATCTATACATCTTTACATCTATACAAATAAATAAAATAAGTGTCTGTTTGTATTATTATTAAAATAACCGCTTTCTACTATATGCATATGAATGTAGGTATATACGGTACACAACCACAATATATATTTTTAAAATTTTTGACTGTCTGTCTGTTTGTTCCGGCTAATCTCTGGAACGGCCTTACCGATTTGGACGGGACTTTCACTGGCAGATAGCCTATGTAATAAGGAATAACTTAGGCTACTTTTATTTTAGAAAAATTGTTTTATTTGTGAAAAAATGCCAAAAACAAAAAAAATCTAAATAAACTATTTTTTTTATTACATTCCACCCGGACGAAGTCGCGGGCACAGCTAGTATAGATCTAATAATATCAGTACAATCAACCTCCAAAGTTCAAACAACTCTTGTTTTGTCTGTAATGGCGTGTGTTTGTTGTAAAAAAAAGTGAAACCTGTATCAATTTACCGTAAATATTTCCAATATGGAGTTAATTCTATGAATTGTTTCCATAACATCGGTATTGGATTCATCAACAGCTTTGATTTTCTCATCACACACGTGGGCTACACGTGTGTGATGAGAATTTAGCCAACCAAATCAGCCTATGGCAGTCGACTGCTGGAGCCTATGACGGCAGCGTGACGTGAGGGATTCACGCACGCCCCCCCTTAGAAGCGGGATCACACCCGAATCCCCCCAAAGATGCGGGATAGCACCCGAACCACCCCCTAGGCGAGACTGCGCTGGCGGCCGTGGGTCTGTTGGGAGTCCTGGGACATCCTTCCGAGGGCTTACCCGGGACTCGCAACGATAGGCGGCTGGGCGTTACGTGAGATTTTTCAGTCGGTAGGAGTCCGTCATAGAATCCATGAGGATTTTCCCTCACGTTAAAAAAATAGTCGACTGCTGGACGTGGGCCTCTCCTAATTTATGCCATAGACACGGTCCTGCGCCAAACACATCCAGTTTCTCCCTGCAACATTTCCAGGTCGTCAGTTCATCTTGCGCCAGCCCACTGCCACTTCAAAACGCATACTCTTCAAGCTATGTCGACCAGTCTGGTTCTCTGACGGATAACATCGTTTAGGATTTTTCCCTCCAGAGACCCTAAGCATAGCTCGTTCCATAGCTCGGTGTGTAACTTTAATGACATGGACCAGACCATACCCACTCCCACAGTAAGTGCGAATTGGCTGCTCGCCGTTCTTATGCTTCCTCCACATTACTCGCGAAGTTGAACGAAGTTGGACGAGTACGATAGTGTAGATAGAGGGGCACCTCGGCCTACTTCGTCAAAAATTTTCTTTGACTCGGGCAACTTCGCCGCCGAACTTCGTTCAACTTCGCGAGTAATGTGGAGGAAGCATTACAGAAGCAGGCCAAGATCGTGGAGCGTCTCTTCACCCCTCGAAGAAGTAGGATAGTATCTCCGCCGCAGAAGCGGGATAGCACCCGAAACCCCCCAAGAAGTGGGATGATACCTAAACCCTAAAGGAAAGTCTGATGGTAGACAAAGCCTGTCGGGAGCCTTGGGTTTATCCTTTCGAGAGCATACCCGGGACTTGGCCATAGGCAGATGATCGAGCACCGTGTGTTTTAAGACAGTAGAAATTCGATATAACATCCATAAATGGATTTTCACTCGAGAAAAGAAAGACCCACAGTAAGTATCCATTTTTCGGCACCGTGAAGCATAACTAGTAGAATGCACTGGTCTTCAGGCATTATGGAATAGGCTATTAAAAACCCTACGCAGTTGTCTGAATGCTGGCTGGCTTAGAAGCGCATCCTTCTGACTATTTCCTTTTCTGGACCATATACAACGGGACGACTGCCTCTGTGGCGCAGTCGGTAGTAATACCGCCTGCGGCGCTGGAGGTCGTGGTTTCGATTCCCACCGGAGACAAATATTTGTGTGACCCATAAATGTTTGTCTCAAGAGTCTGGGTGTTTCTATGTATAATATGTATGTATTTAAAAAGTAGGTATATAAGTATTAATATCCGTCGTCTGATACCCGTAATACAAGCAGGTTATTCCTAGCTTACTTTGGGATCAGATGGCGTTGTGTGACATGTCTGTGAATATTTATTATTATTTATTTATTTATATATTACTGTGAACAAAAAAAAATGGTAAAATGTAGACGTATCATATGCCTCTGCCCGCTTCGGGGATAAAGGCGAGACTAGTGACTAAGACATATCTGGCATAGTAGCAAATGACGTCACAACTTTGTCTCGGTGCATAGAGACAAACGGTTGACCTTAGAATAGATACAATAAATGGCTCGTAACTACATTTCCGCATTGAAAGTTATTTCCTTAAGAGTAAGGCGCGTGTGAGGCGCCTCCAACGCCGCCTGTAAATGCACAGAACAGGCGTCGAACGGTTGCAGAAATGGCGAGGCATGGGCGAACACAGGGAAGCATTTTGTCATTGTAGTGTTTGAATTCAACACGAAAACATGACGTCCTCTTCGTCAGATGAAGAGAATATGCAAGCCCTGGAGCATTTAGGCAACTTACAAAGGACCTACCACGACCAAATTAATCGTGTGTTAGTTGAAGGTGGTGTCAAGAGCCGAAGGAACCGACGTGCATGCATGAAAAGAAAAATGAAAGTTAAAGAAGCAAGTGAGGTGTGTATGGACCGTGCCGTGTGGCGCTCGGTTCTTTCTGCCTACCCCGCAACGGATTTGGCGTGAAGATAGTATAGTACAAATTTCGCATTATAAATTAAACTCGAGCAGAAATCCATTTGCAAAGAAAACACAACATTTTTTTTAAATATGGAAAAAGAATTGGATTCGAACTGGATTGAAGCAAGATTGGAACCTGCGTCTTCTTGTATACCGTGCAAGACGCTTAACCACATAGCCACCGAAACCTACTCGGAACCAACCAAATTTACCACCTTATATACGTCTTGTGGCGACGTAGGCACCATCTACCGGCACTTTTTAGAAAGTTACACGGTACGAATGTATAGAATTGAAAAATGTATGATCAGTTAGCATACTAATTGCTTTTCAAAAATAATCTTATAACACAACTAGCGTCGCCTCGCCAGTCGACATGAGCTTGCTGACGCTACGCCGAGGACTGATGAACCGTCCGTCCGCGTCTCATTTGCTCCTAAATAAAGGTCGCGCACATTCTGAACGCGTGCGAGTTATACAAATATTTTCCTGTTACTGTATTTAGGTAAATACATATGAGTAAAGACATTTGAAGAGCATTCGTTAATACGTTATTTACGGCTCTGAAACACTTGCTTGTCAGTTTTATTTAGCTAAGTTTGTTCAACCGTAATGTTGGCCTTGTTTCAAATGTACAAGAACAAAAGGCTTTATTATCTGGAAGTTTCTTTAGAATACTAATATTACAAGTGAGAAAGTTTGTTAAGATATTTGTATTTAACTCAATTACATTTGTCAAGCCAGGCTACGTTCTATCATCGCACCGCTCAGTTTTCCCAAACGCCTATAGTATGGGGTTCTTCAAAGGGGGTCTTAGAAGGTTCTTGAAGGGGCGGCAGCGCGAGTGTAGTGCCTCTGGTGTTGCAAACGTTCATAGGATGCGGTAACCACCAGTCCATTTGGTAGGCCGTATGCTTGTCTGCCACTTTCGTGATATAAAAAAATTACAGATTACTCTTTTACCTCTGAACCAATTCGGCTAACGCTTGTGTGAAAGATTGTGAAGATGTTTGTTACTCGTCGACGCTTTTACTCCTGAACTCAATCAAATCAGAATGTAGCACCGGCAGTCCAATGCTTATATAAGCTTAAATTAGCTTAATTTGGGCTAGATGATGTGTGAGATTGTCCACAAATATTTATTTATTTATTTTACTGCTGGACGTAAACCTTTACCAACTTTCGCCGTAACATACATAAATGTATAATCCACGCGCAAAGAGTAGAATCCGGAACTTTGTCAAATAAAATCGAAAATGATAGATTTTCGAAACTTTTTGCTAACGCTACACTTCAAATCTGTCATTTTCCTTTGACAAGGTTCCGGAGTCTACTCGTTGCGCGCGAATTATAATAATATCAATTTATTTCAGATCAATTAAAATCCATAATTTGTTAGTAAACTTAGACTATGTTAGTTCTTTATATTAAACTAGCTGAAGCCCGCAGCTTCGCCCGCGATGGCGCTGTATGTGAAAAATGATTTTCCCGCTTTTCTGTTGAAATTTTTCCTAAATTTTCTTTGCTATAAACCTCACGGAGCCCGAGACCTTTCCAACGAATGCAAAACCGTGGAAATCGGTTCTTGCGTTCTGGAGTTATAGCGTCAGGAAGGAAAACCCGACTTATTTTTATATAATAGAATATAATAGATTATTATTTTATATTAAAATTTGAAATAAGTAACTCAAAACAAAAATTACATCATAAATAGAATAAAATATAATACCAACATTAAAATTATCTAAATTAAAATAGATTATTTGAAATTAAAATAGTGAGTCCAAAATTAAAATGATATCAAAACATAAAATTAAATATAAACCTCAACGTTAAATTGTCAAAATTAATTAAATTAAATTATCTAATATTGAACATTGTAATTCTGGAACCCATGTGTACAAAGTTCCAGTGACGCACCACTGGACAATCTATCCTACATATAATGCTGTTCAGAAAACTACTGGTACTGCCACGCACACGACACACCAGAGGGGCAACACGCTTTCTCATTATAGCCTCGAAACTATCTGTCCTGTTTTCTGAGAACATTCCCGACGCGCTGCTATATCGCGACAGCCCCAAGATCATCCCAAATCTACTGTTATATTGGACACGTAGAGCGCCAATCGATCTCTGCTTATACTTGACCCAGAGGCTGCATGTTTAAAGGACTGGCAATATTTATTTATTTTATTTATTTATTTATAATACACAATCACAACATCTTTACAGTAACTTAATACCAAGGCGATATTGTAAGCAACTAGTAACTATAGGTATAATTATGCAACTTGATTAATCATTTGAAAAAATAGTCATGTAGGTACTCAAGAGCCTCCACGATAACAGCAATTATACAAAAACAATATTATCTATTACAATAGGAACCAACCATGCAACAGTCAATCCATACAATAAAATTACTCAATAATACAAAGCAATGCAGATTATTATGGGCTGGCATCAGAGGAAATGCGTTCAAATGGGTTGAAAGTTACTTGACTGGCCGCCAACAGTGCGTGGAAGTGACAAGACTATGTGGACAGGAAAAAACAACACATAGGTCTCCATATAAGACAAACAACTCTGGGGTACCCCAGGGTAGCATACTGGGGCCCCTCTTATTTATCCTCTATATAAATGACCTGCCTGGTGTCACTTCACACAAATGTGTATTGTATGCCGATGACACCACGGTTAGTGTTCAATCAAAAAAAAAAAAATTAAAAATTTAAAAAACCCCCGAATCACAAAAAAAGAACAATAAAAAACCTGTGAAGAGTAAAAAAATAACTATTATATTATGACCTATCTACCCTAAGTATTGAACCTGTATTATTATTATAGGTAGCTATATTATTTACCTATTCATATTTTTAACTAACAGTTGGTCTCGTCGGGGGGGCCGCTCTCTATACCTAAACAGAGACAGACGTACGGTTAGGTTATGATCAGGTGAGCGGTCCCCGACGGCGGTATCGTGATGTATAAGATATGACCTTTCATTTGATACCCAACACGGGTATATTTGAACACATTAAATTTTTCATCACCACTTTCACCCCTCATAGCTTTGAAATGGCTTAACCGATTTTTATAAAACATAGCTAAGAACACTCTCCCCTAACCCATCTTTCAAGCAAAAGAAACAGAATCAAAATCGGTTCATCCGTTTGGGAGCTACGATGCCACAGACAGACTTACACACACACACACACACACACACACACACACACACACACACCCACACACACGTCAAACTTATAACACCCCTTCCGGGTTTCCGTCGGGGGTTAAAAAACAAAAATTATTTGGAACACCAAAAAGAGCTAGATTTGACATTAAATAGTATTGTAACGTGGTTAAAAAACAACAATTTACACATAAATATCAATAAAACTAAGTTTATACAATTCCAGACATACAATAGTAAAAGAACACAACTTCAAGTACAATATAACGGCGAGTTTTTAGAAGAGGTTACAGACATCAAATTTTTGGGTATACAAATAGACAAAAATTGTAACTGGAAGGCCCATATTGAGATATTGTGTGGTAAAGTGGATCGATTTGTATTTGTCCTTTTTAGAGTGACACGCGTAGCAGGTGTTGAGGCCGCATTATGTGCATATCATGGATATGTCTCATCGATTTTGCGATATGGCCTAATAGTATGGGGTAACTCTGCAAACCTCATAGCAGCTTTCTGTGCTCAAAAGAAATGCATTAGGGCTATATGTAAAGCACAGTCAATAGAGAGCTGTGCCCCGCTCTTTAAAAAATTAAAAGTACTGCCCCTACCAGCTCTGTATATATTTGAAAGTTGTGTCTTTGTCCGCCACCATACAAATCTATTTCAGCTGCATAATGATGTTGTCACTAGACCAAGTAGTAGAAGAATTCACAAGCTACACATACCAAAACAAAATTTGCAAATATTCTCGAAAAATGTATATTGTATGGTTGTGCGCATCTATACAAACTCCCTGATAAATTTAAGACTTTGACATACAGGACATTTAAGTATAAATTGTTTCAATTCCTACTAGAAAAATGTTACTATTCTGTTAATGACTACCTAAATGAACGGTTTGACTCGAAAATTGACATATAATGTAACTTATCATAATTATCCGTTTAGAATTAATATTATATAAATCAATTGAATCATAATTGCATGGCTGCGTATAATTGTTAATTTGACAGCTGATACTGCAAAACAGCTGTATAATTAATTTGCTGAATCACTGGACACAGGATTCTCTATCACGTCTGACAATGGCGATACTGGTTGAGTTCCCATTAGTTGGAAAGTGACGTCTAATAGGTTCTAACTACTCTAATGTTTGTACGCCGAAAACGGCAGAATATTATGATCATCTCAATGCTTGTAACACCTTTATGTACAATATTCTGACAAATAAACGATTATCTATCTATCTATCTATCTTATATTAAATTAATATGCCTTAAAAAGTGTTATTTTTACCTGTAATTACATTTTTACCTGTAAGTATTATACATCATTTTGGGAGGGTGATTGACCTACTGTACCCAAAGACTTCTATATAGTTTATATAGAAGTCTTTGACTGTACCGTACCATAAGGCCATACGGGTTGGTACGTGGTACAGAGATTTGTTACGAGTTTTCCTTATATTCAGATATTCAGAGGGTTTTCCCAAAGGTAAACTATTTACTGAGAATCTGGTGAATAGAAAGTGAAATCACAATTATCTATTCGTAAATATTTTAAAGTAAATGTTGTGTCAGAATATTTACATCGAGAATGTAACTAATATTTGATTAGGGGTTTTATTATACTACTAAGGTGGCATGACAAGTTTTTTCTTCACAAAAAATTCGGTGCCCGATTAATGGCAGCGCGAGTGTAGCGCCTCTGGTGTTGCAAACGTCCTTAAGCTGCGGTGACCACCAGTATTATCTGGTGGGCCGTATGCTTGTCTGCTACCTTAGTGTAAAAAAATGTAATATTATATTTTTTAAACCACATGATTAAAGTCTCGGATAGCACATCCGCTATATATTATATCGGATGTGCTTTCCGAGACGTATATCATGAAGCTCGTGGAACTTAAGATCCGATTCTGTTAGTGGGTTAAACAGCTTTCTATGTAGTAGTGAAAGTATATGGTATTCGCTCATAGAGGGTTCCGCACCAAAATAAATTACGTTGATTTTATGACTTTTTTTTTAACGTGTGGTAAATAATCCTACAGGAATGCTATGCCGGACTCCTACCGACTATACTCTGTTAAAATTAGGATGATAACTTTGACAGCTCTTAGTAGGGCACCCCATAGTGTCCAATCGTTAATGAACCTATTCGATTATCGATTGCGTAAAATTTTAAATCGATAGTTACAAAAAAACCGTTTTTATTATTTTAGGTAATTAGGTAGGTAAATATAATTGCATTATTATTGTTTGTATTATACTTAGCTAATCATATTACAAATAAATATTGTAGATACCTACTTATTAACTTTACTTGCATTTAAATGAATATACTTAATTTCGATTTATTGGAATTATTTGTCTATGATCGATTCTGCGGTATTGTTGGAAGACGCTTCACTACGATAAGTGGGCGGTACTCGTCTATGTGCTACGATATTTTTTTTAAAGTATGTATACTTGACATAAACAAATCCGATACTTCATAGGCGTAAGCTGTCAAAATTATCAACCTAATTTTAACAGAGTATAAAAACGAAATTTCCTTTGCCCACTGTTGGGAGCCCCGGGTAAGCCCTTGTAAGGATGACCACGTCGACCTAACCTAGGGGGGTGGATGTATGACTTGTATATGAGCCATACAGACAGAAGGACAGTGAAGTCTCAGTAACAGGGTCCTGGTTTTACCCTTTGGGTACGAATACTAAAAAACAATTCCGTATTTTTTTTAACGTGTGGGAAAATCCTAATGGATGTTATTCCGGACTCCTACCGACTAAAAAACCTCACGTAACGCTCAACAGCCTATGGTTGGGAGCCCCGGGTAAGCCCTCGGAAGGATGTCCCAGGACTCCCAAAACAACTCCATATAAGTCTCAAAGACTGCCTCTGTGGCGCAGTCGGTAGTGATACCGCTTGCGGCGCTGGAGGTCGTGGGTTCGATTCCCACCGTAAACAATATTGTGTGACCCATAAATGTTTGTCTCAAGAGTCTGGGCGTTTCTATGTATAATATGTATGTATTTAAAAGTATATAAGTATTAATATCCGTGGTCTGATACCCATAACACAAGCAGGTTATTCCTAGCTTACTTTGGGATCAGATAGCGTTGTGTGAAATGTCCGCGAATATTTATTTATTTTATAACTTGGCGTTAACTTACTAAAACATTTGCGATGAGAGAAAGTTCGAAAGATATTTAATTTGAATCTACATTTATCAAAACCGGTTCAGTGATTTCATCGTGATAGTTCATACTACAAATTCACGTTCACTTTTATAATATTTAGATTATGTTATTAAAATTTTAGATTTAACTAGCTGTTGCCCGCGACTTCGTACGCGTGAAAATTATCTTATAATATACACACAGATTTATATTGTTCCCTTCCCTGCCGAGCCCCCAAAATATTTAGCGTAATAACATGTAGCCGTATGTAAAACCTATCTCTTACTAATATTCCTGGAATGTTTTAGTTAAATAAATCCGCCATATTTGATTGCTCGCTGCTTAGCCCCTAGGATAGGTAGCGTGATAATACAGGGTTACAGGAAAAGTCGTGCTAGATCCGTTAAAGGCGTGGAGTACCCATTATTTCTGACTAATTTTACTACGAAACACCCTACCCTAAACTTAACCCTGTTCGAGATATTCGACTTTTAATATTTTTATTGAAAATTGCCGATTTTTAGGTTACAAAAATTTTTATTTTTATTTTGTGCGCCTTAGTTATTATTTTTGTTGCATTTTGACATGTGTAATAAGATGCTCCAAAACGTCAATCATTGAAATAGTGCATAAATTAATTGAACATGTCGTAGAAGACAAGTGAAAGTTAAGAAAATAAAAAAAATAGTAACAAGTTTATTTTTCTCTAAGGGATATGTAAAAAAAATATTACGGCAGTCGTTCGGCAGATGTTTTTTAAAATATCTACATTTCATCAGCAATCTAACGACGTATAGCAATGTAGGGTTGTATTTAAATTCATTGAAAATAACTTAGTTTCAAAAGCGACAGTGGAGAAGAAAATTAATACTTAGCCCTAAAAAGTAAAATAAAACAATAGGAAAAGATGAAATGTCATTTATTAAACAAGGTTTTTACACAACTTTTTCATACTCTACAGTTCATGTTCAACATGGCCGCCTCGGTTATGAATACATTTTCGCATCCTTCTACGGAGACCAGTCTTTACTACTCCAGTGGTCAATGTTGTCCTCATTTGATTGGCTGCGTCCACAATCCTTTCTCTTAATTCTTCCACAGACGAAACTGGATTTGGCTCGCTGTACACAAGACTTTTCATAACCCCCCACACATGAAAATCCATGGGGGTTAAGTCCGGACTTCTTGCTGGCCATGGCAACGGCCCACCTCGTCCTATCCATTTATTTGGGTAAGTTGTGTCCAGCCAGGCTCGGACACTTCGAAAACCGTACCTCTAGTTAATATTTGTGCAAAATTTGAATCAAATCTATCAAGTACTTTTCGAGATCCTTCCGGACAAAGCAAAGTAAACAAACAGACAAAACATTTTCTAACTATATTTTTGGCGAGTTTTTTTTTTAATATTTCCAATGTACAGTTTTGACTTTTCTATCATCTTACATCTATACTAATATTATAAAGAGGAAAGATTTGTTTATTTGTTTGTTTGTTTGTTTGTTTGTAACGAATATAGGCTCCGGAACTACTGGACCGATTTGAAAAATTCTTTAACTGTTGGGGAAGCCACACTCTTTGCGGTGAACATAGGCTATATTTTATTCCCGTATTCCCACGGGAACGGGAACTACGCGGGTGAAACCGCGTGAGGTCCGCTAGTATATAATAAAATGATAGAAAAGTCTAAAACTGTACATTGGAAATATTTTAAAAAAAAACTCGCTGGGTGTTCAACATTAGATACCGAAGTCGAAACTATAGTTAGAAATTTTTTTGTCTGTTTGTCGGATTGTCTGTTTGTCTGTTTGCTTTGCTTTGTCCGGAAGGATCTCGAAAAGTACTCAATAGATTTGGTTCAAATTTTGCACAAATATTACTTAGGGGTGGGGTCTTCAAATAGGCTATATATTATCACGCTACATATCCTAGGGGCTAAGCAGAGAGCAATGAAATATTTAAAATGGTGGATTGATTTAACCAAAACGTAGCAGGAATATTAGTAAGAGATAGGTTTTACACACAGGCTACATATTATTACGCTACTTACCCTAGAGGCTTGGCAGAAAAGAATTCAAATCCAAACCAAATTGGCATCATAACATAATTTTCACGCGTACGAAGTCGCGGGCAACAGCTAGTTTTATTCTATAAGAATAGATGGGATATTTTATTCATTTACATTTGGGTCGCTGGCATGTTCGAGTACGGTTAGCTCGTATAGGGGCTTTCTTCCGCGCACGCTTAGATTGTGGAAAGATCTCCCTGCCTAGGTTCTCCCAAAAGCCTATAGTATAGGGTTCATCAAAGTAAAGGAGTCTTAAGGTCAAAGCCCACTTTAACGACTCCGCTTCCACCCGGCAAAAATAATATAATTCAAATATAGGCCTTAAACATTGCTCCTTAGATATATTTTACATTGCCATCATCAATTAGCAGACAGCACGCTTTCAGCGAGCTTACCGCCGTCAGACTGCTCAGGAGTGGACGCCTCGCTGGGTGTGCGTTGTAGACGAGCGGTCGGCGCGGTGCCCACGCGCTTATTGCTAGCAGTCGCCGCACTGGCACCGATCGCGAAATTCGCGAACTGTGTCTATTGCGAAAGGCGAGAGCGGTCGGCGGGTGGACAGCTGGCCGTCTGCTAGCTGTCGCCGCGTGGACTGCTGGGTGCGTGCTAGCTGTCGCCGCGTAGACTGCGAGCAGTAGCCTTCTTTTAGGGCAGTGTTGGGTAGGAGCGGTGTTTGAGCGGGGTGGTTAAAGTGTGCTATAACCTTTATAAGGTTTTGACTGGGTTCGGCAGCCCGAGTGTAGCGCCTCCGGTGTTGCAAACGTCCATAGGCTGAGGTGACCACCGGTACATCTGGTGGACCGTATGCTTGTCTGCCACTTTAGTGGTATCAAAACAAAACTCCCAGACACGGACGCAGTGTCCTGTATCCCTTCAGTGAGAGGGCCCAGGATCGCCAAACATATTATCACGTTGTTTTCCTATTGCGGTATTTTTTATTAGGGTTCCGTGGCCAAAGGGTAAAAACGGAACCCTATTACTGAGACTCGTCTGTCTGTCTGTCTTGTCTGTCCATCATGAGGCTGTATATCGAGAACCGATAGCTAGAGAGCTGAAATTTTCACAGATGATGTACCTACCTATTAAATTTTAACTCTCTCTTGGAAAAATATATGATGTAGGTACCTACATTGCCATAAAAAGTTCCAACGAAAATTGGTTTGAACGAGATCTAGTAGATATTTTGTTTTTAATACGTCATAAACCGCAATTTTCGCCTAGTTAAATCACTACCACAGCGAAACATCAATCAGAGTTACAACGAACTACAAGAAATTTTATATTATGTTACTTGCTGCTGCCGCTGCTACGGAACCCTTCATGGGCGAGTCTGGCTCGCACTTACCGGTTTTTTTTTCCTGAGTGCTCGCGAGGTTATCGCAGAAGTACTAGTTAGTATTTGCTTAAATAGAAGTGTGTGTACAAAATCTTTAATATGTAGGTACGTTATCAGATTTGCAAGAAACTGTGTACAATGGGTAATAATTTATTTAAACACTAACTGACGTTTTTATAAATATTTATGTAGTTTTCGCCATGTGTATTGTTAATTATGGTGCAATAGAAAACTGTGAACTAAATTATGGTGCAATAGGCCGTTATTGTCGAACCACGTGGCTACAGGAAACTTAAATATGGTGCAATTCTAATGGAATTCATATTAAAATATACCACATTTCAATTTTTTTGTGAAATACATACATACATATAATTACGCCTTTATCCCCGAAGGGGTAGGCAGAGGAATATTATACGAATTTTAACGAAAATTTTCAAGCTGCCTAAAAAGGCCTTCTACTTGGCTTAACGACTGCCACTTTACTGGCAACCGGGACCAACGGCTTAACGTGCCTTCGGAAGCACGGAAACGTTCAAATTAGGGAATGCAATACCGGGATCCCGAAATACCGGGATCCCGCAGTATTTTTGCGGGACCAGTCCCGCACGTAAATCGTGCGGGATCCCGCGGGATTAGCGGGATTGTGCAAAGGTAAACGCCATGTGTTGTTCTGTAAGCGGATGCGCGCAAACTGATTCGATTTGAGAAAGTTTTTTGTAAGTGTAACCTAATGACGTACTTATTTGTTTTTAGTGATTTAATCAGGGAGATTTGACTTTACTTGTACTATGAACAGTTACAAAAGTATTCAATTATCTCGTAGGTACATTGCTTGCTGGCTATCTGACCTGTGAAGTAAGGAGTCGTTTGGCAGAGAAGAATTTTGACATGCTATGTTTTTTGCGCTTCTAATAATTTGCAGTAGGTATTTTATTTCTTAGATGTATATTCGTTTAATAATCTCATTAATCTCAATACGTAAATAATTAATTTTCCTTGTGGCCCCGCGGACTCAGTGTTCTGTAAAAGATCACTGCAGTAAGTTACATTTACTGTGGCCGGTCCTTAGATGGGTGACCACTTTGTGACATTTATTTGAGCGATGCCGTGCTTCGGAAGGCACGTTAAGCCGTTGGTCACGTTTGCCGGTAAAATGGCAGTTAAGCCAAGTAGAAGGCCCGGCTTGAAAAATTTCAACAGCGAGCAGTAGCAACCTGCACCTGTACATTTCAAACGGCAATACGGCTCACCACATAATTACGTGGTACGAAATCTTAAAAGGTGAAATGTGGGCATATAATATGCCTCTGCCTACCCCTTGGGGGATTAAGGGGTGACTATTTTTCAGTTCTAGGTGAATGTATGATACAGAATTCTATTCTTTTCTCAATGACTTTCAGAAATATGCGGGATCCCGGAAATACCGGGATCCCGCGGGACTGAGATCTCTCAGTCCCGCAAATACCGGGATTACAATTTTGTTGCGGGATTGCATTCCCTAGTTCAAATAAATGTCACAAAGTGGTCACATGGATGGTCACATTGGTCACCCATCCAAGGACTGCAGTGATCGTTTACAGAACACTGAGTCCGCGTGGCCACGAGCGCTTTTAGAAATATGTAAAAATATATTGATAAACATTTAGAAAAGCCTAGTAATAACATCTGGGATCTGGGACCAATGCGGCAACGGCTTAACGTGCCTTCTAAAGCACGGAAACGTTTGCAAATTAACGTCAACTATACAAAGACCGGTCATAGCATTACTGTTTATTTATAACTTCAAGTTATAAATGAACAGGAATGCTTATGACAAGTAAGTTATTAACTTAACTTACTTGTCAGTAAGTTATTAACTTGTCAGTCCGCAGAGCTATACTTAAGCGCTTTAAAAATGTGACGGACCAAGCCAGGTGCCACAGCTAGTAACAGGTAATGGCGAATATCGCAGAAAATGTATAATGTATCGAGGTTCATTAGGTAGGTACTACTTTAAAGAATTCTTACTGTTCAAACATATTCATATGTAAATATGTAGGTCATTGACTGCGACAATTATCCTGAAACCGGTTTTTTTTTAATTTTGCGAGTCATCGAACCCAAGTTTTGATATTAGCCCACATAAGGTACATTTTGCTGAATTCTGGCGGATATTTTTAGGGTTCTCCACCCAAACGGTTATTCCTAGCTTACTTTGGGATCAGATAGCGTTGTGTGAAAAGTCTGTGAATATTTATTTATACTAATATTATAAAGAGGAAAGATTTGTTTTTTTGTTTGTTTGTTTGTAACGAATAGGCTCCGGAACACCTGGACCGATTTGAAAAATTCTTTCACTGTTGGAAAGCTACACTCTTTGCGGTGAACATAGGCTATATTTAATTCCCATATTCCCACGGGAACGGAAACTACGCGGGTGCAAGCGCGTGACGTCCTCTAGTAATTTATAAAACGGTATAAACGGAACCCTATTACTGAGACTTCGCTGTCCGTACGTCTGTCTGTCACGACACGAGACTGTATCTTAGAAACCGTGATATCTATAGAGCTGAAATTTTCATAGATAATGTATTTCTGTTACCTATAATAACAAATACCTATGTTTAAGGCCTCACTACAACAAACTTAAAATTTTCCCGTTTTTGAAACATTTTCATCGCTGCTCCGTTCCTATTCCTCATAGGGCGATGTTATGTAGACCATAACCTTCCTCAATAAATGGACTATCAACCTGTATAAGAATTTTTCGAAATCCAACCAGTAGAAGTTACATTACTGTGCCTAAACTGTGTACCTACTCACTTTAACGTGAGTGAAAATCCATCATGGATACTATGCCGGACTCCCACCCACTTCAAATACCTCACGTTACGCCCAACAGCCTACGGTTGGGAGCCCCGGGTAAGCCCTCGGAAGGATGTCCCAGGATTGCTGTCACTCTGAATTAAAATCCCTCATGGATGCTATGCCGGACTCCCACCCACTTCAAAAACCTCACGTTACGCCCAACAGCCTACGGTTGGGAGCCCCGGGTAAGCCCTCGGAAGGATGTCCCAGGATTGCTGTCACTCTGAATTAAAATCCGTCATGGATGCTATGCTGGACTCCTACCGACTAAAACCACAAGGTACCCTTTCACTGTTTATGACCGGGAGCCTCGGGTAAGTCCTCGGAAGGACGTCCCAGTCCCAGGATTGAATCAGAGTAGATCTTGTAGTACCTACCTAGTAGATCTGATTGTACTTATATGATTGAATTACATAGATACTTGCCCATTTTTTTCACAAGATTGTGACACAGGAGTGTTCTTCCCCCCCTCCCTTCCCCCCGAATGTTTCCAAGAGCATCTTAGTATTGCTGCAATTTTACCGAGATTCCGAGATATGAATATCTTATATCTGATCTAATCGTAAAAATTTAAAGACATATTTTATTTTTTGTCCAAATGTGAATCTACATCAAAGTTTTTTGATAAGGACGTGACATTCAGACATACTGTTGCATAATAAGTATTTCCGGTACTTTTTAGGGTTCCGTAGCCAAAGGGTAAATATCGGAACCCTATTTTTTTTTATACCACTAAGTTGGTAGACAAGCATACGGCCCACCAGAAGGACCGGTGGTCACCGCAGCCTATGAACGTTTGCAATACCAGAGGCGCCACACTCGCGCTGCCGACCCTGTAAAAACCTTCTAAGACCCCTTTTGAAGAACCCCATACTGTAGGAGTTTGGGAATACCGAGTTTTTTTTATTACTGATAGACTTCGCTGTCGTCTGTCACCGGTCTGTTTCTCCTGAACCTTATCAAGGTTCAGGAGAAACAGACCGGTGACAGACAAAGTTAAAAAAACCGGCCAAGTGCGAGTTGGACTCGCCCATGAAGGGTTCCGTAGCAGCAAGTAACATAATATAAAAGTTCTTGTAGATCGTTGTAACTTTCATTGATGTTTTAACACGTTCACAGTGGTAGTGATTTTTCTAAGCGAAAATTGTACGTATTAAGAAAACGCAAAAAAAAACGCTAAAAAACGCTCGAAAAAGCTACCAGCTCGATCTCGTTCAAACCAATTTTCGTTGGTAGATTTAATGGCAACGTACATCATATATTTTTTTTAGATTTATCATTCTCTTAGTTGAGAACTGAAGCGCTCGTGGCCCCGCGTACTCAGTGTTCTGTAAACGATCACTGCAGTAAGCAACTTTCACTGTGGCCGGTCCATGGATGGGTGACCATCCATGTGATCACTTTGTGACATTTATTTGAGCGTTTCCGTGCTTCGGAAGGCACGTTAAGCCGTTGGTCCCGGTTGCCAGTAAAATGGCAGTCGTTAAGCTAAGTTGAAGGCTTTATTTCAACAGCAGGCAGTCACAACCTGCGCCTGTCCATTTAAACACGGCAATACGGCTCACCACCTATTACGTGGGACAAATTATACAAAGGTGAAATGTGGGCATATGATATGCCTCTGCCTACCCCTTCGGGGATAAAGGCGTGACCATATGTATGTATGTTAGTTGAGAACTTAGAGGATGGGCGGACACATTTTTCCACTTTGGAAGTGTCTCCTGCGCAAACTATTCACTTTAGAAAAAAATGATGTTAGAAACCTCAATAGCATTTTTGAAGACCTATCTACTATAGATACCCCACACGTGTGGAGTTTTAGTTTTGAGTATGGGGACCCCCAAAATTAACTGCTTTTTTTCTAGTTTTCTATAAAAATCTTAATGCGGTTTACAGAATATATCTACTTACCAAGTTTCAACAGCATAGGCCTTATACTTTCGGAGAAAAGTGGCTGTGACATACGGACGGACAGACAGACAGACATGACGAATCTATAAGGGTTCTGTTTTTGCCATTTGGCTACGGAACCCTAAAAAGTAAATGATACTACAAAGGCTCCTGTACAATTAATGATTATTTGCTCGATAAAGAAGCCTGAAAAAGACCTGCTTGATTCTCAAAAAAAATTTCAAAATGCATAGTTTTTAAATTCTTTAATATTGTAAATAGAGCACTAAAAAGAATATCAGTAACCCACCGAGTTTCTTGCCAGTTCTTCTCAGGTGGGTCGCGTTGTGAACAGGGGGTGGTACTTCTTTAGTTAATATTCGACACGTTTTACAAGTGCATCTGTAAGTGCCCTTAGGGTGTTATTAGACCAATCGATCGATCGTCGATCGACAGCATCGATCAACGTCGATCGACCAACCAATCGATCGATTACCGGTTAATGACATCAGTCGACGTTGATCGTTTTGTGTTATTAGACCAATCGATCGATTCCGTCGATGACCGATTGATGTGATAGTAACAATCGATCGACGTCGACTAAACCATTCTGCCATCGATCGATCGATTGGTATCTAGAAATTATCGGTCGACGTCGACTAAATCATTCTGCCATCGATCAATGCCGTCGATCGACGATCAATTGATTGGTGTGATAGAAATTATCGATCGACGTCGATTAAACCATTCTGCCATCGATCGATGCCGTCGATCGACGATCGATCTATTGGTCTAATAACACCCTTAGCGAAATTAATTTATTTATGTTTGTACATACATACATACCTACATATTAGTCACGCCTTTATCCCGAAGGGGTAGGCAGAGGTATGCCTCTGCCTACCCCTAAGGTGGGCGTATACTATCTATGGTATACGCCCACCTTTCACATTTGTTTGTTTGCAGTTGAAATTTTCACAGATAATGTATTTTTGTTTCAACTAATTCTTTTATCAGTTGGCGGATGTCTCACGCAGCAGCCATGATGGCAATAGTTGAATATGAATCACCAACATGTGTTTAGATAACTGACTGACCGACTGACCTTAGTACCACAGATTAGGTATGACACGCTAGAGATGAAATTGATGTCCAACCAAACTATCCTGTATTTTTGAACAGCCTCCATTTCTTTTGTTTACCCATTCTCTGCCATTTTGTTTATGTGTGGAAATCCTACATGGATGCTATGCCGGACTCCTACCGACTAAAACCACACGATGCCTGACCACTGTTTACTGCCGGTAGTCCCGGGTAAGTCCTCGGAAGGATGTCGTAGGATTCCCGGAAGACTTAGGCTTATACCGCGGTCTTGTGTAAGGATTCAGGTGTTACCTAGACCTAGGGGGTGAGTCGTGAGTGGAAAATGCGGAGATTCTTTTGGAGGGGACTTTAAGCCAAATCACGACATGAAGGTTTTTACACTCCTGCTTTTCTGCCATTAGCAAATGTTAAGCTTTTTACACCCACTTCAGTTTGACCCAGGTCAACCGGAACTGACTAAAAGCCTTCCTCATATATGTCCCAATAACAAATATACCTTCATCGAAAGGATCCTCTAAGCCGTTTAGGAGTTACAGTGGTGCGAGGTGCGACCAAATAGTGCAGACGCGCGCACGCACCCATCATATTTACAACAAACTATACATATAATAAAATGATAGAAAAGTCAAAACTGTACATTGGAAATAAAAAAAAAATACTCGCTGGGTGTTCATCATAAAATACCGAAGCCGAAAATATAGTTAGAAAGTTTTTTGTCTGTTTGCTTTGCTTTGTCCGGAAGGATCTCGAAAAGTACTAAATAGATTTGATTCGAATTTTGCACAAATATTAACTAGGGGTCCCTACCCCTAGTTAACATTTGTGCAACATTTGAATCTTCAAATAGGCAATATTTATCACGCTACATATCCTAGAGGCTAAGCAGAGAGCAATCAAATTGGCATTTTAACAAAATTTTCATGCGTACGAAGTCGCGGCCAACAGCTAGTTAGCAATAAAAAATCTAAATAGCGAAGATAACATTTATTGATCTGCTGACCAGACCACAATCTCTGAACTCCGCTTGAAGACCATTCATTTTAGCCAACAGTCCAGACAAATATTAAACATAACTTATCTATCGCGTGGCAGTGACCCAGTTCTTGACAAAACTTATAGGATATCTCTCATGTAACAAATAACACGTGGACAGCGTTCAGGATATAATGGTTGGGTAATTAGTTATTTTACTACTACTTTTATGTACCTACGTTTTAGCAGTTTTACACGGACCAAGATACGGACGGACTGTCTCGCAATTAACTGTGTTACAATATAATAAATCAATGTTTTAGCCCCTCTCTAAAAATAGAGTGCAGAGGGGCTTATGGCGAGACTTTGTCTGTAGTCTGTGACTCTGTCGCATTAAACTACGTCACGTGGATCGTCTGTTCAAAGTTTGAAATAAAAATGACAACGTCAATGGGATCAACTTTCACTTTCACAATAAACGTGTCACAGAGGGGCTGTCTGGTGAGAACGATCTCACGACTTTCTTGTTTCTATAGAAATGATTATAGCCCACGGGATATTACCATGTATTATTGTTATGTCGAGTGTCCGTTATTTCGGCGCTGTTGCAAGCACCAGATCACGGATCTATCTACGAGTACCTACGATATTGTCCGATATTATTTTGACTGCCTCTGTGGCGCAGTCGGTAGTGATACCGCCTGCGGCGCTGGAGGTCGTGGGTTCGATTCCCACCGGAGACAAATATTTGTGTGACCCATAAATGTTTGTCTCATGAGTCTGGGTGTTTCTATGTATAATATGTATGTATTTAAAAGTATATAAGTATTAATATCCGTAGTCTGATACCCATAACACAAGCAGGTTATTCCTAGCTTACTTTGGGATCAGATAGCGTTGTGTGAAATGTCCGTGAATATTTATTATTTATTATTATTATTATTTTTCTTACTGAATATGCACATAATGCATCATACACTCCGTCTCCTCAACTGAGGGTACGATTATGATGCATAGACACATTCCCAGCGTAAAAAAAACCGGCCAAGTGCGAATCGGACTCCCTCACAGAGGTCTCCGTACCAAAAAACGGCAAAATAATCACGTTTCTTGTATAGGAGCCTCCCATTATCCTCCCTTTTTTCTGACAGAAAGACGGACAGCGAAGTCTCATGAATAGGTTCCCCTGTCTACGTGTCCGTCCGTCTGTCTGTCCGTCGCGAGGCTGTATCTGTATCTCAGTAACCGTGATAGCTAGACCCGCTGAAAATTTTGCAGATGATATATTTCTGTTGTCGCTATAACAACAAACTCACACCCTACGTCCGGTCCTTCAAAAGGGGTCTAAGAAGGTTTTTACAGGGTCGGCAGCGCGAGAGTGGCGCCTCTGGTGTTGCAAACGTTCATAGGCTGCGGTGACCACCGGTCCTTCTGGTCTTAGTGGTATAAAAAAACTAATATCAGAAAAAAGTTCACCCAGGCTCCCATTCAACAACCGTGGCTTTTTGGCCTTTTTTGATTCAGAACCATCCACGCGCAAGTCCGACTCGCACTTGGCGATTTTTTAGAAAATGGGTAACTACCTATTAAATCACAATCTTTACTATCTACCGTTCGTACTTTTATTCAAATCCGTGATGTTTAATTAGCAGATAATTCAATGAAAATCTTGTTATTTACATAATTAATATCATTATTAATTAGTGTCAGTCATTTACCAATTAATAATATTGTAGATATAAATATAATTATTAGGTAAGTAGGTAGGTATATCTGTTTGTTTTGTAGTAATACGAGTACCTACCAGTGGTGACATACATTTGAATTGGCATTTATTATGTACTAGCTGACGCCCGCAGCTCCGCCCGCGTCAAGTTTTGTTCCCGCGGTAACTTATTCCCGCGATAAAAAGTAGCCTATGTGTTATTCCAGACTATAATGTAATTCCTGTACCAAATTTCAGCCAGATCCGTTCAGCGGTTTGAGCGTGAAAGAGTAACAAACATCCACACTCACAAAGAAACCGGTCAGGTGTTTTTATACTAATATCATAAAGAGGAAAGATTTGCTTGTTTTTTTTTGCCTGTTCGTTTGCATCGAATAGGCGCCGAAACTACTAAACAGATTAGAAAAATTCTTTCACTGTTGGGAAGCTACACTATCTGCGGTGACCATAGGCTATATTTTATTCCCGTATTCCCACGGGAACGGGAGCTACTCGGGTGAAACCGTGTGATGTCTGCTAGTCTATACTAAATACTATTATAATATAACTATATAATACTACTACTAAAATAAATGTTGTGGAACAGTACAAGTAGCGTTATTTAATACTAGCGGACGTCACGCGGTTTCACTCGCGTAGTTCCCGTTTCCGTGTGAATACGGGAATAAAATAAAGCCTATGTTCACCGCAAAGAGTGTAGGTTTCCCAACAGTGAAAGAATTTTTCAAATCGGTCGGGTAGTTCCGGAGCCTATTCGTTACAAACAAACAAACAAAAAAATAAATCTTTCCTCTTTATAATCTATATATATAAAAATCAATGCCACTTTTCGTTGTAATTTTATAACTCAAGAACGGGCTCACCTATCCAAACCAAATGTTTAGGCTTTGTTCGGACTATTTAGTAGATGGTTTATGTGAAGTTTGCACAAAATCGGTCGAACGGTTCTTCGTTTATCACGCAAACGAAGTTGCGCGGGTCAGCTAGTATTAGTATAGATTAGTACTACCCGTTCGCTCTAACTTTGCCGCTGGCGTAGAGGCGTATACCCGAATTGTTAATTAGACGAAGTAAATTGACAGTAGCTAATGTCACTTCGTCATAGAAAATATGCAACATTGTATGAAGAAGTGACAATAGTTGCTGTCAATTTACTTCGTCTAATTAAAAATTCGACTTTAGTATGGAGCCGAGCGGCAAAGTTAGAGCGAACGAGCAGTAGGATAGGATTGAGAGATACACTGTCAGTGGTAGAGTTGTACAAAAATCAATGGAGTCGTGTTGTGCGTGACCTATCACTCCGGATTTATGAGTCTCCGGATGTCTTTACCTGTGCAGATATAGGAATACTAAACCATTGCTCAATGCCATTGGTAATGTATTGGCTAATGGCCATGGCGTTTGTAGTCACAGTTGAAATACTTTTAGGGTTCCATACCCAACCAAAGGGGACCCTATCCAAGACTTATCTATACTTCTATACTAATACTAGCTGACCCGCGCAACTTCGTTTGCGTGATAAATGAGGAACCGCTCGACCGATTTTGTGCAAACTTCACATAAACCATCTACTAAATAGTCTGAACAAAGCCTAAACATTTGGTTTGGATAGGTTACCCCGTTCTTGAGTTATAAAGTTACAACGAAAAGTGGCATTGATTTATTTTTTATATATCTACTGGGTGTTTCTTTTAGGGTGTCAAGCCGCCACTAGCTGGTAGCAGGGTTCCATACCTATCGATTTAACCCCCATGTATGTTCTACGATTTTTTGTAGTTTTCGAGATATAATTTTTTTTCGTTATTTTTTATAATTACGTGTCCACGACTTTTCTTGGATATTTTTTTATTATTATAATGCCTATTGATTGCAGTGCAGTATTATGGACAAAATAATCTCCTTCCTAACTTTGATACAAGATGTAAAAATTTTAATCGATAATAAAAAAATAGGGAATTATGCAGAACGAATGCCAAGATAACTGTAAAGGATGTAGTGCTGGAACAGGTGGATGAGTTTGTATATCTTGGATGTGCATTTAGCAGGGATGGACGGTACACCGCTGATGTAGAAAAGAGGGTAACTGCGGGAAATAGTGTGAATGGAGCGTTAGGCAAACTTTTAGGTACCAAGGCCTTAACCCTCGATCACTCGCGCGGGGTGTTGTAGGCACCCCGCGCATTTTTAAACGTAAAAATTACTGATAATTTCTTTAGTTACGCATTTGTTCGTCTCAGTACCTTCAAGTGACCTTTAAACGAGTCGACACGGGATGAGAGGGGCAGTGTGGCGCGATTGCTCGCAGCGTGAGGACTTGTCAAAGTTTGTTTGGGGTGGTCACGACACCCCGCGAGCGCTCGTGTTATACTTTTGCAGAGGTTACTTTATCAGCAAGGTACGTGATTTCAATTATTTTGTAAATGTAAATTGTTTATTATGCCGGTATTTACTATAATAAATGTAAATTGACGTATTTGTAAGCATATAATGTAATAGTATTTGTTTATACATACTTTTATTTACCTTTCTGTGTTCGTATGTAACATATTCTCATTTTTTTTATTTTCAGATGTGTTGGCACCGAAAGCACTCAAGAGGATGTTGACTGCTCCTGGACCAAGCACGGAAGGATTGTCACCAACAAAAAAGCAGCGCTGTATAGTTTGTCCACGCTCTAAAGACATCAAAACGTTGAGTCACTGTAATTTTTCCAAACGAACCATGTGTCAAAAACACATGAAGTTAATTTGTAGTTCTTGTCACGAAAAATGAGATTTTTTATTTAATTTTGTTCATTAATTCTTATATTTTTTATTTTTAATGAGAAAGCTTATCTTAAAATAAAAGAAGATTTTTTTTTGTCGTTCCTCGAAGAAAGATCTCAATATTATGCAAAAAAAGGCTGATTATTATAAATGTTTTGTAGAACAGTAATAAAGTTGATTATTAAATTTAGGTTTTTTATTTACATACGTCATACAACACACAATAATAAAATGCTGGTTTAATACCAGTAACTGTTTTTATATTTACATAAATTCACTTTATGTATGTGGGGTGGCCACAACCACAGAACAGTTAAAGGAGGTTAGAAGGGCCTTGTGGGCGGGGCAGACGCGCCGCGACATATGAGCGATGCTCATATTCCACCGAAATTCACTTCACGGCCGACACAGTCGCGCTCTTATTGTAACAACGTAAGAAGCTCCGCGAAAAAAAAAGAATTATGCCGTCTTGCGCTATAGTAACGTGTCGAAAAAGAAGCCAAGTGTGCAGTGTAGCCCGAGAAGGGATTTCTTTTCATCGGGAAGTCCAAAAACCTTACAATACAAGTAATATTTGTAATTATTACAAAAGTATTATGTAGCTTGTAGACAAAAACGATATAATCGCAAACAGATACAAAATTATACATTGCTTGCAATACATGAGTGCCATCTTGTACTACGTGAGCGATCGCGCAGTGTATTGCGAAAATCGCGAGTGCCGGCGCGGCGATATCCATGCGTATCGATAGTGTTGGACAAAATGATCCGTTATAAACACTGTCGATATTAAGTACGTACATTATTATCAGTAATATTGAAATCAAAATACATTTGTTTATTACCATCATTGTTAATTGTAAAATTTTGTTTGAGGTCAGCCATTTATATTAAAAACAAATTTATAATTAAATTTTAGGTTTCCAACAAATCCAGATATGAAAAAAATGTGGATTGAGGCAACTGGTAGAATTGAATGGATACCTACTAAATATATACTATACTCGCGGCCCATTTTGTTTTTTTTATGTGAGGGAAAGTCCATCATGGATGCTATGCCGGACTCCAACCGCCAAATAAACCTCACGTAACGCCCAACAGCCTACGGCTGGGAGCCCCGGGTAAGCCCTCGGAAGGATGTCCCAGGACTCCCAACAGACACGGTCACTACTGCGGCCTTGCCCAGGGGGCCGGTCGCGTTCACTACCACCACGCCACAGAGGCTGTCTGTGTTAGTAATTAGTGTCTGTGTTATTAATTATGTATTTACATTTAGCCCGACTACGGCTACTTTTCACCTAGTTTGTCAATTTTTTTAAGTTTAAGTATCTCAAAATACCGGAATTATGATGAATTTTGGATGTTACTATTAACGCAGAATGAGCTTACTCAATAAAGTACTCGACTTGTGTAAACTTCAGACAGTATCAAAATTACGGAAATTTTATCGATATCGAAAATCGACCTTTGTCCGCCGTAACATGTATGAGAAATTTTTATTGCTTTTGTGCGTGTGTGAGTATACGTCAAGTGCAGTATTTCTATTAGTGTGACAACCAACAGCAAACTCGCTAATTAAGTGTGCTGATTTATTTGTGTGCGTAAACTGCGTCGTATTGGTCTCTTTTTTATAGTGGAGTTAAAGAGTGGGAGACAAGCGGCGACACGCGTCCTAATACAAATTAGGAACTATTTCCTTTCTAACCTCCTTTAACTGTTCTGTGGCCACAACACCCCGCGAGTGCTCACGAGGCTGAAAACCGCGCGAGTGATCGAGGGTTAAGTCAAAAGACCCAGCTCGCAGTACACAATGCGGTGCTGATACCTACGCTAACGTATGGAAGCGAGAGTTGGGTATGGCAGGAAACGCATGAAAGTAGAATAAACGCGGTCGAGATGCGCGCGCTACGCAAAATCTGCGGAGTAACGCTCGCAGATCGCGTTCGGAATGAAGATGTAAGAAAGAGAGTTGGTCTGAAAGAGAGTGTCGGTGTTAAATAGTGTCCGACCGAAACTGGTTTTCCAGCCGAAACCGAAACCGAAACCGAACTTTCGGCCCCAGGGTCAGTTTCGGCCGAAACCGAAACCGAAACCGAAACTCACGTGTTCATATGAAAAAAAAACAGCCAAGTGCGAGTCGTATTCCCGCACAGAGGGTTCCGATACAAAACTGGGCACAGAAATTACGTTTGTTGTGTGGCTGCTTTTTCTGATTTTAGTAGGTATTTTTTGTTATAGCGGCAACAGAACAGGGTGGCAGTGTCTCTTCGACATCGCTAACGCTTTCAACACCTTGCCCTGGAGCCTGGAGCTGAGTTTGGGAGGCGCTTATTTACCATGGAATGCCTCCATACCTCCGTCGAATTTTCCGGGCCTATCTTTCCGAGAGGGCCATAACTAACCCGAGCTGGCTAGGGCGGGAATCGGCGAGATGTGTCGTTTGGTGTTCCATTGGAACATCGGTTACGATTGGGTGCTGCGTGGTCCGTTGCTCAGAGGTGTCGGCGTAACGTGTTACGACGACACCCTCATTACAGCGCGAGGAGCAACGCACCGAGACGCAGCCCTAAAAGCCACCTGCGGGATCCAGCTTACATATAGGGGCGTCAGTCAGCATCGGCATTGAGCTCTCGAAGATTCTGGGGCTCATACTCGATAGCCTGTGGAACTTCGGATAGCATTTCCGAAGTTTGATCCCATAACTGCGGAAGGGGGGGGCATCAGCCGCACTCTCACGGTTGTTGCCCAATATCAGGAGTCCTAACGCTCCCTGCAGGACACTGTACCTTGGGATCGTGCGGAGCATGGCCCTATACGAAGCTCCCGTATGAGCGTAGATCCTGATGACCAGCAATGCGGCTAGAATGCCTAGCCCGCAGAAAGCGACGACTGTCAGGGTGATAAGGGGATACCACACGATCTCAGCGGCATGTCTTCTAGCCTGAACCCCTCTACAGGACCTGGAAGCGAAGGCCCTTGCGTCATTGTTTCAATGGCGCAAGGAGGCGCTGAAGCGGGGCCATAGGCCTCTACCTGTGAGCAGGTCATGCTCATGATAGAGACGGCCGGGAGGAAGCGGGAGAGAACTCTACCACCCGAGTTTCATAATCTGCGACGGCGCCCCGTACTATCAGCCTCCATGACCGGGGGCCTGAGGACAGTGACAGGGTTGCTCACCGTCCTTACAGAAGCAGGCCTTAGACGATAGCGTGACGTGAGAGATTCATGCACGTCCCCCCCAAGAAACAATATAACAACTGAACAACCCCCCAAAGACGCGGCCGCAGTATGCATCATCCCGAGGACATACTCGGGGCTCCCAACCGTAGGCTGCTAGGTACGACACGCGTGGTTTTTAGTCGGTAGGACTACTGTACAATGAAAATTTTAGGCCTCCATCTGGCACGGTTCCAGCGATACAAGTTACAACCTCGTGACTAATAGCCAGACTGACGGCCAAGCCTCAAGTCTCGTTAGTATTGTCCCGCTTTAATCCCTCCGTGCTAGAGTTCGACTTGCACTTGGCCGGTTATTTATTCAATAGGTGCAGCAAGTTTCACCAAGTGCTATCAATCAACTGTATGAATCTCCTCAAGTGTTAGTTTTAGAATATCTCCACCTAAAGATGAGTTTCTTTCTTTTACGTGTGTACTGTCATGCTATTGAGAACTGCTACCGTACAAAAAAAGCGGCAAAAAGTCACGTGTGTTGTACGGGAGGCCAGCTTTCATATTATTAATTTGTCTATTTTTATTATTTGTTGCTCTAACGACAACAGAAATACATCGTCTGTAATTTTTTTAACTGTCTGACTATCACGGTGCATGAGTTACAGCCTGCTGAAAACAGACAGACGACCAACGAAGTCAACGGAACCGACAACAAAGGGGTAGGGTTATGTAATATCCTAGATCACCTTTTTAGGATTCCGTATAAATTGTATTATTATAACTATTGATTGAATAAATCTTCGGTTAGTAACATATTAACTGGTTGGGCTGACCCCAACCACGTGACAAGCAGAGCCAGGCACTCTAAATTCATGAACACGTGAGTTTCGGCCCGGCCGAAAGTTTCGGCCCATTTTGGCCGAAACCGAAACTGCGGCCGAAACTCGATTTTTTGGCCGAAACTGGCCGAAACCGAAACCGAAACCGAAACTTCGGTCGGTCACTAGTGTTAAAGTAAGGAAGGGCATGCTACGATGGTTCGGGCATGTGGAACGAATGGGAGATGAAAGAATGACAAAACAGATATACAACGCGAAAGTGGATGGACATAGGAGTCGGGGAAGGCCACGACACACCTACCATTTATTCCATTATTTATTTACTTATTTATCTTTTATTTTTATTTATTTCATCTGTAATTATTGTCTAGCAATAACCAAAACTAACCTCAAAGTCGTTGTTTCTTTTGACTGCTTCTCCCAAAAAAATTTTAAATAAAAAATAGAACCGACTTCATACAAATCCTTAAAAATAAAATTTACCTAGCACATTGTAATATGTATTTTGATTTATCAGATTTTATTCAACATCATATTGAAGTCGGTGCCAAGTAAACTCATAGGTTTAGGTAGGTATTATTAATGGCACCAACTTCAATATTATATTGAATAAAATCGGATAAATCAAAATACAAATTACAATTTGCTAGGTAAATTTTATTTTTAAGGATTTGTATGAAGTCGGTTCTATTTTTTATTTAAAATTTTTATTTTTTTATTTTAAGTGACGAGTGGACCGAAAAGTATTTCTATCTAGGTGTAAAGTTCTCATCAACACAAATCAATCAAGCCGAAACACAAGGTAACTGCTGTAAATCGTTAAGGAATTCCCTCGACTGTCTTTCGGTTCCATCATCAGATCGACTCCAGACCTTCATTAAATTTTAGTACATTAAAGCACTTAATCAAAAAGTTAACAAACGCACTAGTTGTCCCTACAATTTTCGGTGGTTGCCCTCGATTTCTCCTGGATCCCAGCATCAGATCCTGATACCCTGGATATGGGACCACCTCAGAAGTAGCCTCTTTCAAACAAAAAAAGAATTTTCAAAATCCATCCATAATTGGCGCCGCTATCGCATAACATACATACAAAAAAAAAAAAAAAAAACATAGCGTACGAATTGAGAACCTCCTCCTTTTTTTGAAGTCGGTTAAAAATAAGTTGAACCAAGGTGTGTTGTTTGTTTGGAACATTATGGCTGGCCTATTTCATGCTTGTTTCTTTTCCACTCGCTTTTATTTTGAAATTATTGTTTGCACTATGATGCTGGGCACTGAAGTTATTTGTGGATAATCGATTCGCACTATACCAAACAAAACCTGGAAAATCGCACAAAACAACGAACTGTACATTTGCCTGTCGCGTCGGGGCGCCGCTGCCGCCGTTTTTGATAGGTTATCTCGCCGTTTTGCCCTTTGTAAATTGTGTTGTGTTCTATGGCTATCTCCCTCCGGTAATTTTACTTTTCGTTGGCCGTAATATTCAAAGGGGCGGCGGCGTTGTCCTGTCCCGACGGCAAAAATAGCGGCTCAGACCGATGCCAGTGTTTAGCGGTGCCGGGACTGTCATGTTATGTCAGTGTCATATGACACTGACATGGCAGGATAGTTTTGACACTTGTGTGGGCTTAGGATGCCCGGATGCTGCTTGTAGTAGTAGTTTTATTTATCCATTTTCGGATAGGCAAAGGCAATTTGAGCCATACAGCCTAGTCTTATATTTATTATATCTTCATTTTTCAAGTCACAGTCCTCGTCATCTAAGTCTAGTCAAAGTCAAGTGCAGCCCTAAGTCAAAGTCAGTCTTCTCTAGTAAAGCGGTGGTACTTTACTAAAAGTGTCTTTGGAGTTTGTCGAGAAATGGAAGAGTCACGTTTCACTGCGTTTTATCACTTTCCAACACTTGTGCACTTTGTCGAACTTTTATGCTTAAAAATCCACCACTTTTACTCATAAAACACTCGAAACACACTAATTTTGGAAAATTTTCAACGGAGTAGTCCGCATGTCTCCGATTTCGCGCGCAAACTCCGGATGCTGCTTGTTTTATTTTTTATTTATTTATTTTTTTTCTAATTGGGCGCTGAGCACTTGCGGAACATGCACATTGGGTTGTTTTGATTTTTTTTTGTATTCTCCGGGTCAAGATGGTGCCTCCGATCCCTTTACAGGCCGCCTTTGAAAAACAGCGTCGTTGCGTGGGGGAAGCGAAATGCTTTCATTCATGTGGCGACACAATGCTGAAAGGCGGCCTTATTCCGCGCGGGTAGGTGGTGCATCGGCAGAAAATAATTTTTAGGATAATTTTATTTAACTGTAAGTACTATAATTTAAATTGCTACTTTGTATTTATCATATATGCCGTTTTCGATGTGCCACTTGTTTGTCGGAATTTAATGCATTTTTCTTTCTTTTCTTTCTTTCTTTACCACGACCAAATTAATCATGTGTTAGTGGAGGGTGGTGTCAAGAGCCGTAGGAACCGACGTGCATGCATGAAAAGAAAAATGAAAGTTGAAGAGGCGAGTGAGGTGTGTATGGACCGTGCCGTGTGGCGCTCGGTTCTTTCTGCCTACCCCGCAAGGGATTTGGCGTGAAGATAGTATAGTATATAGTATTATATCGTTTTCATTCGGTCCCGTAAAGTTGAACGTAACGCACGTAGGTAGTTGTAATAACGAGTTCGTATTTCAAATTACCGTAATGTTACCTGTGACTAAGTGTGATGGGTGTAAAAGGAATATTACCAAAACTACGCCAGGATTAGAATGCAGTAAATGTGAGAGGATTGTACATTTAATCACAAAATGTACAGGTTTAACGAACAAGCAGATAGCCGCACTTAAAGCTGCACCAAGTCTTGAATGGACCTGTCTAGAGTGCCAACAAGATACTCCCAAACGCAGTTCTTCGATTATTGTACCAGAAGATGATGAATATGATGATGATGATGCACCTGTTCAAATTGATGCGAAGAAGTTCCTTAGCAGTATATCAAAAGAAGTCGAAAAAGCAATTAAAAGAGAAATGACGCAATTGAATGACTCGTTGCAGTTTCATAGTGCTAAGCTTGACGAAGTTGTAGAGTGCATGGACGAATTTAAAAAAACTATTAGAAACTTAGAACGGAGGAACCAAGAGCTTATAAATAAAAATAACAACCTGGAGACCCGAGTAGGTGCCTTAGAGCAACGTATACAAGAAATGGAGCAAAATGAACTTTCAAATTTTGTGGAAATATCAAATTTACCAACAGCAAACAACGAAAAAATTGAAGTGTTAGTTGATAAAATTGCTACACATCTAAAACAACAAAAAGAAGACATCAAAAGTGTACGGAGACTATATACGAAGAAAGACCAACCTGCAGCCATAATGGTGGAGCTCAATGATGAAACAGTTCAAGAAAAGTGGATAACCTCGGCTAAAGACAAGAGAATTAAAATATCTGATATTATTCCTACACAAAATAATGAAGGTACGGTGTATGTGAGAGAAGCTATGACAAAGTCTAATAAACAACTATTTTGGTATGCGAAACAGGAATTAAAGACAAACTTGAAATTTAAGTACGTATGGTTTAAACAAGGTATTGTTAAAGCACGCAAGGATGATGGTCATAAAATTTTCTACTTAAAGTCCATGGAAGAAGTACGTATCCTTATTAATAAAAGTAACTAATTGAAGGTACGCAAACATCATTATTAATATTTATCCTATTACTCAAAAATGGCTAATTTAAACTATGATGATAATGATATTTGTGAGCTAAATGACTGTTTGAATGTTAATGATTTTTTGTGTAAGATACCCAACAGCCAGTTAAAATTACTGTGTCTTCACATTAACATTAGATCCATAATTAAAAATTTTAACTCACTGGAACAATGTATTTTAACATCAAGAAATTGTATAGATGTAGTTATCTTGACGGAAGTAAATATATCAGATCATTTAAGATGTCTGTATGAAATAAGGGGATATAGAATGCTATCAACTTTGCGACAGTACCGGAGAGGTGGTGGCGTCATAATATACGTTCATAATAAACATAGAACTAATATAAAAAATGTAAAAACTAAACATTTTGAAAGTATTTTGTGCACGGTCACTACACCTTCGGACTATCAAGCAGGTTTCTGCGCTTGTTATCGACCACCGAATTCTAGCAAGGCTCTCTTTATAGATGAATTACAATCTACACTCGAACGTTTCACTAACACTCAAGAATTGTATTTACTAGGAGACTTCAACATAGACTTAAGTTTGGATAAACCTATAACACATAAATACAACAACATGCTGCACAGTATGGGCCTGGTGTGTGGGATCACGAAATATACTAGAATCGAAGTATCAAACGGTAAATTAACTAAATCTTGTATAGACCACATTTACGCGAGATCCCGCACACAAGACCTATTCACCGCGGCAATCGGAACGACACTAGCGGATCACCGAGCTATTATTCTTGCATGTGTAAGCGCTCAGAAACAAACTGTTCCTAAATATAGGTCCTGCATAAATGCCTTGCAACTTGTAAAATCTTTAAATGAAGTGGAATGGGACCAATCTAAAAATATAGAATGTCCTATACAACTTTACAATTATTTACATAGACAATTCACAAAATGTTACGAAGTCTCAAGATATGAAATAAAAGTTAGGAATAGTTCATCACGTGGTAACAATAACTGGGTAAATAAAAAAGTTTTAAAAGCGTGTAAATATAGGGACAAACTATTTACCGAGTGGGTGAAACACCCTAATAATTTAATCGTTAAACAAAATTATAATAAAGCTAGAAATTTTGCTAATAAATTAATTAACATAAATAAAAATAATTATTTAAAATCTGAAATCATTACAAATAAAAATAATATGAGAAATCTATGGAAAATTCTGAACAGTATTACCGGTCGAATCAAATCGTCAGTTGATGATATTTTGAGAAATGCCTTCTTGAGTGCAAATGACACAGGAAAAGATATTGCAAACAAATTCGCTGAAACTTTTATTACAAGCACCAAACAAGTGATACCAATTTGTTCACAAGCGCTACTAGACAAAAATCTGTATACTACACCTGCAAATGTAACTATGAGATTCAAACCATGTGACCCGCAGTCTCTTAAAAAAACCATTATGTCTTTAAGTAGCAACAAGGCACCTGGGATTGACGGAATAAGAACTATTGATATAAAAATAATGTGTACAAAAATAACAACGGTTATATCAAAACTAATTAACAGATGTATAGATAAAGGTAGGTATCCTTTAGAATTAAAAACAGGAATTGTACGACCTATACATAAAAAAGGAAGTCTATTAGAATACGAAAATTATCGACCAATAACAATTTTACCAACGATAGATAAAATTATAGAAAAATTTATTTCTACACAAATTTATGAATTTTATGATAAAAATAAAATATTAAGTGAGAAACAGTTTGGCTTTCAACCAAAAAAAAATACTACTAAACTTTTATCAGCATTCACAGATAGTATTTATGAACATTTGAATAAAAAAGAACATGTATTAGTCGTATTTATAGACTACAGCAAAGCTTTTGACACATTAAGACATAACAGACTTATAGAGTGCCTACATGACAGTGGAATAAGGGGTAAGTTGCTTACATGGTGCAAGGACTATCTTCAAGACAGAAAGTTTGTGGTCAAAGTCGGTGACGATATCAGTGACACGAGGGGGGTAACCCATGGCACGGCGCAAGGCTCTGTGTTAGGACCCATACATTACCTAACTTATGTGAATAGTTTAACTAATTTAATAAAATCTTGTGAAATATATCAGTACGCAGATGATACATGCCTAGTAGCCACAGGGCGTAATGTTGTTGAAGCTCAGGAACTGCTTCAAAAGGAGTTCGACTTACTGATAAGATGGTCTCATGATGCTGGTCTTGTTGTTAACGAAAAAAAGACAAAATTGATGTATATCAGCTCCAGTCAAAACCGTGACATCTGTAGGCCATCACCCCGTACTATCAGCCTCCATGACCGGGGGCCTGAGGACAGTGACAGGGTTGCTCACCGTCCTTACAGAAGCAGGCCTTAGACGATAGCGTGACGTGAGAGATTCATGCACGTCCCCCCCAAGAAACAATATAACAACTGAACAACCCCCCAAAGACGCGGCCGCAGTATGCATCATCCCGAGGACATACTCGGGGCTCCCAACCGTAGGCTGCTAGGTACGACACGCGTGGTTTTTAGTCGGTAGGACTACTGTACAATGAAAATTTTAGGCCTCCATCTGGCACGGTTCCAGCGATACAAGTTACAACCTCGTGACTAATAGCCAGACTGACGGCCAAGCCTCAAGTCTCGTTAGTATTGTCCCGCTTTAATCCCTCCGTGCTAGAGTTCGACTTGCACTTGGCCGGTTATTTATTCAATAGGTGCAGCAAGTTTCACCAAGTGCTATCAATCAACTGTATGAATCTCCTCAAGTGTTAGTTTTAGAATATCTCCACCTAAAGATGAGTTTCTTTCTTTTACGTGTGTACTGTCATGCTATTGAGAACTGCTACCGTACAAAAAAAGCGGCAAAAAGTCACGTGTGTTGTACGGGAGGCCAGCTTTCATATTATTAATTTGTCTATTTTTATTATTTGTTGCTCTAACGACAACAGAAATACATCGTCTGTAATTTTTTTAACTGTCTGACTATCACGGTGCATGAGTTACAGCCTGCTGAAAACAGACAGACGACCAACGAAGTCAACGGAACCGACAACAAAGGGGTAGGGTTATGTAATATCCTAGATCACCTTTTTAGGATTCCGTATAAATTGTATTATTATAACTATTGATTGAATAAATCTTCGGTTAGTAACATATTAACTGGTTGGGCTGACCCCAACCACGTGACAAGCAGAGCCAGGCACTCTAAATTCATGAACACGTGAGTTTCGGCCCGGCCGAAAGTTTCGGCCCATTTTGGCCGAAACCGAAACTGCGGCCGAAACTCGATTTTTTGGCCGAAACTGGCCGAAACCGAAACCGAAACCGAAACTTCGGTCGGTCACTAGTGTTAAAGTAAGGAAGGGCATGCTACGATGGTTCGGGCATGTGGAACGAATGGGAGATGAAAGAATGACAAAACAGATATACAACGCGAAAGTGGATGGACATAGGAGTCGGGGAAGGCCACGACACACCTACCATTTATTCCATTATTTATTTACTTATTTATCTTTTATTTTTATTTATTTCATCTGTAATTATTGTCTAGCAATAACCAAAACTAACCTCAAAGTCGTTGTTTCTTTTGACTGCTTCTCCCAAAAAAATTTTAAATAAAAAATAGAACCGACTTCATACAAATCCTTAAAAATAAAATTTACCTAGCACATTGTAATATGTATTTTGATTTATCAGATTTTATTCAACATCATATTGAAGTCGGTGCCAAGTAAACTCATAGGTTTAGGTAGGTATTATTAATGGCACCAACTTCAATATTATATTGAATAAAATCGGATAAATCAAAATACAAATTACAATTTGCTAGGTAAATTTTATTTTTAAGGATTTGTATGAAGTCGGTTCTATTTTTTATTTAAAATTTTTATTTTTTTATTTTAAGTGACGAGTGGACCGAAAAGTATTTCTATCTAGGTGTAAAGTTCTCATCAACACAAATCAATCAAGCCGAAACACAAGGTAACTGCTGTAAATCGTTAAGGAATTCCCTCGACTGTCTTTCGGTTCCATCATCAGATCGACTCCAGACCTTCATTAAATTTTAGTACATTAAAGCACTTAATCAAAAAGTTAACAAACGCACTAGTTGTCCCTACAATTTTCGGTGGTTGCCCTCGATTTCTCCTGGATCCCAGCATCAGATCCTGATACCCTGGATATGGGACCACCTCAGAAGTAGCCTCTTTCAAACAAAAAAAGAATTTTCAAAATCCATCCATAATTGGCGCCGCTATCGCGTAACATACATACAAAAAAAAAAAAAAAAAACATAGCGTACGAATTGAGAACCTCCTCCTTTTTTTGAAGTCGGTTAAAAATAAGTTGAACCAAGGTGTGTTGTTTGTTTGGAACATTATGGCTGGCCTATTTCATGCTTGTTTCTTTTCCACTCGCTTTTATTTTGAAATTATTGTTTGCACTATGATGCTGGGCACTGAAGTTATTTGTGGATAATCGATTCGCACTATACCAAACAAAACCTGGAAAATCGCACAAAACAACGAACTGTACATTTGCCTGTCGCGTCGGGGCGCCGCTGCCGCCGTTTTTGATAGGTTATCTCGCCGTTTTGCCCTTTGTAAATTGTGTTGTGTTCTATGGCTATCTCCCTCCGGTAATTTTACTTTTCGTTGGCCGTAATATTCAAAGGGGCGGCGGCGTTGTCCTGTCCCGACGGCAAAAATAGCGGCTCAGACCGATGCCAGTGTTTAGCGGTGCCGGGACTGTCATGTTATGTCAGTGTCATATGACACTGACATGGCAGGATAGTTTTGACACTTGTGTGGGCTTAGGATGCCCGGATGCTGCTTGTAGTAGTAGTTTTATTTATCCATTTTCGGATAGGCAAAGGCAATTTGAGCCATACAGCCTAGTCTTATATTTATTATATCTTCATTTTTCAAGTCACAGTCCTCGTCATCTAAGTCTAGTCAAAGTCAAGTGCAGCCCTAAGTCAAAGTCAGTCTTCTCTAGTAAAGCGGTGGTACTTTACTAAAAGTGTCTTTGGAGTTTGTCGAGAAATGGAAGAGTCACGTTTCACTGCGTTTTATCACTTTCCAACACTTGTGCACTTTGTCGAACTTTTATGCTTAAAAATCCACCACTTTTACTCATAAAACACTCGAAACACACTAATTTTGGAAAATTTTCAACGGAGTAGTCCGCATGTCTCCGATTTCGCGCGCAAACTCCGGATGCTGCTTGTTTTATTTTTTATTTATTTATTTTTTTTCTAATTGGGCGCTGAGCACTTGCGGAACATGCACATTGGGTTGTTTTGATTTTTTTTTGTATTCTCCGGGTCAAGATGGTGCCTCCGATCCCTTTACAGGCCGCCTTTGAAAAACAGCGTCGTTGCGTGGGGGAAGCGAAATGCTTTCATTCATGTGGCGACACAATGCTGAAAGGCGGCCTTATTCCGCGCGGGTAGGTGGTGCATCGGCAGAAAATAATTTTTAGGATAATTTTATTTAACTGTAAGTACTATAATTTAAATTGCTACTTTGTATTTATCATATATGCCGTTTTCGATGTGCCACTTGTTTGTCGGAATTTAATGCATTTTTCTTTCTTTTCTTTCTTTCTTTACCACGACCAAATTAATCATGTGTTAGTGGAGGGTGGTGTCAAGAGCCGTAGGAACCGACGTGCATGCATGAAAAGAAAAATGAAAGTTGAAGAGGCGAGTGAGGTGTGTATGGACCGTGCCGTGTGGCGCTCGGTTCTTTCTGCCTACCCCGCAAGGGATTTGGCGTGAAGATAGTATAGTATATAGTATTATATCGTTTTCATTCGGTCCCGTAAAGTTGAACGTAACGCACGTAGGTAGTTGTAATAACGAGTTCGTATTTCAAATTACCGTAATGTTACCTGTGACTAAGTGTGATGGGTGTAAAAGGAATATTACCAAAACTACGCCAGGATTAGAATGCAGTAAATGTGAGAGGATTGTACATTTAAACACAAAATGTACAGGTTTAACGAACAAGCAGATAGCCGCACTTAAAGCTGCACCAAGTCTTGAATGGACCTGTCTAGAGTGCCAACAAGATACTCCCAAACGCAGTTCTTCGATTATTGTACCAGAAGATGATGAATATGATGATGATGATGCACCTGTTCAAATTGATGCGAAGAAGTTCCTTAGCAGTATATCAAAAGAAGTCGAAAAAGCAATTAAAAGAGAAATGACGCAATTGAATGACTCGTTGCAGTTTCATAGTGCTAAGCTTGACGAAGTTGTAGAGTGCATGGACGAATTTAAAAAAACTATTAGAAACTTAGAACGGAGGAACCAAGAGCTTATAAATAAAAATAACAACCTGGAGACCCGAGTAGGTGCCTTAGAGCAACGTATACAAGAAATGGAGCAAAATGAACTTTCAAATTTTGTGGAAATATCAAATTTACCAACAGCAAACAACGAAAAAATTGAAGTGTTAGTTGATAAAATTGCTACACATCTAAAACAACAAAAAGAAGACATCAAAAGTGTACGGAGACTATATACGAAGAAAGACCAACCTGCAGCCATAATGGTGGAGCTCAATGATGAAACAGTTCAAGAAAAGTGGATAACCTCGGCTAAAGACAAGAGAATTAAAATATCTGATATTATTCCTACACAAAATAATGAAGGTACGGTGTATGTGAGAGAAGCTATGACAAAGTCTAATAAACAACTATTTTGGTATGCGAAACAGGAATTAAAGACAAACTTGAAATTTAAGTACGTATGGTTTAAAAAAGGTATTGTTAAAGCACGCAAGGATGATGGTCATAAAATTTTCTACTTAAAGTCCATGGAAGAAGTACGTATCCTTATTAATAAAAGTAACTAATTGAAGGTACGCAAACATCATTATTAATATTTATCCTATTACTCAAAAATGGCTAATTTAAACTATGATGATAATGATATTTGTGAGCTAAATGACTGTTTGAATGTTAATGATTTTTTGTGTAAGATACCCAACAGCCAGTTAAAATTACTGTGTCTTCACATTAACATTAGATCCATAATTAAAAATTTTAACTCACTGGAACAATGTATTTTAACATCAAGAAATTGTATAGATGTAGTTATCTTGACGGAAGTAAATATATCAGATCATTTAAGATGTCTGTATGAAATAAGGGGATATAGAATGCTATCAACTTTGCGACAGTACCGGAGAGGTGGTGGCGTCATAATATACGTTCATAATAAACATAGAACTAATATAAAAAATGTAAAAACTAAACATTTTGAAAGTATTTTGTGCACGGTCACTACACCTTCGGACTATCAAGCAGGTTTCTGCGCTTGTTATCGACCACCGAATTCTAGCAAGGCTCTCTTTATAGATGAATTACAATCTACACTCGAACGTTTCACTAACACTCAAGAATTGTATTTACTAGGAGACTTCAACATAGACTTAAGTTTGGATAAACCTATAACACATAAATACAACAACATGCTGCACAGTATGGGCCTGGTGTGTGGGATCACGAAATATACTAGAATCGAAGTATCAAACGGTAAATTAACTAAATCTTGTATAGACCACATTTACGCGAGATCCCGCACACAAGACCTATTCACCGCGGCAATCGGAACGACACTAGCGGATCACCGAGCTATTATTCTTGCATGTGTAAGCGCTCAGAAACAAACTGTTCCTAAATATAGGTCCTGCATAAATGCCTTGCAACTTGTAAAATCTTTAAATGAAGTGGAATGGGACCAATCTAAAAATATAGAATGTCCTATACAACTTTACAATTATTTACATAGACAATTCACAAAATGTTACGAAGTCTCAAGATATGAAATAAAAGTTAGGAATAGTTCATCACGTGGTAACAATAACTGGGTAAATAAAAAAGTTTTAAAAGCGTGTAAATATAGGGACAAACTATTTACCGAGTGGGTGAAACACCCTAATAATTTAATCGTTAAACAAAATTATAATAAAGCTAGAAATTTTGCTAATAAATTAATTAACATAAATAAAAATAATTATTTAAAATCTGAAATCATTACAAATAAAAATAATATGAGAAATCTATGGAAAATTCTGAACAGTATTACCGGTCGAATCAAATCGTCAGTTGATGATATTTTGAGAAATGCCTTCTTGAGTGCAAATGACACAGGAAAAGATATTGCAAACAAATTCGCTGAAACTTTTATTACAAGCACCAAACAAGTGATACCAATTTGTTCACAAGCGCTACTAGACAAAAATCTGTATACTACACCTGCAAATGTAACTATGAGATTCAAACCATGTGACCCGCAGTCTCTTAAAAAAACCATTATGTCTTTAAGTAGCAACAAGGCACCTGGGATTGACGGAATAAGAACTATTGATATAAAAATAATGTGTACAAAAATAACAACGGTTATATCAAAACTAATTAACAGATGTATAGATAAAGGTAGGTATCCTTTAGAATTAAAAACAGGAATTGTACGACCTATACATAAAAAAGGAAGTCTATTAGAATACGAAAATTATCGACCAATAACAATTTTACCAACGATAGATAAAATTATAGAAAAATTTATTTCTACACAAATTTATGAATTTTATGATAAAAATAAAATATTAAGTGAGAAACAGTTTGGCTTTCAACAAAAAAAAAATACTACTAAACTTTTATCAGCATTCACAGATAGTATTTATGAACATTTGAATAAAAAAGAACATGTATTAGTCGTATTTATAGACTACAGCAAAGCTTTTGACACATTAAGACATAACAGACTTATAGAGTGCCTACATGACAGTGGAATAAGGGGTAAGTTGCTTACATGGTGCAAGGACTATCTTCAAGACAGAAAGTTTGTGGTCAAAGTCGGTGACGATATCAGTGACACGAGGGGGGTAACCCATGGCACGGCGCAAGGCTCTGTGTTAGGACCCATACATTACCTAACTTATGTGAATAGTTTAACTAATTTAATAAAATCTTGTGAAATATATCAGTACGCAGATGATACATGCCTAGTAGCCACAGGGCGTAATGTTGTTGAAGCTCAGGAACTGCTTCAAAAGGAGTTCGACTTACTGATAAGATGGTCTCATGATGCTGGTCTTGTTGTTAACGAAAAAAAGACAAAATTGATGTATATCAGCTCCAGTCAAAACCGTGACATCTGTAGGCCATCACTTGTCATTCGCTGTCATCACTGTTTACATGGTTGCAATAGTGTAGTGACATCATGTTTGTGCACCGAAGTGGACATTGTAGAAAAACAAACATATCTCGGACTTTCAATTGACAACCGAATTAACTGGAAAGATCACATAAACCAAGTGTGTGGCAAACTCAGAAGTATACTGGCTAAATTCTCCATAATTAAATATAAAGTACCGTATCAGACACTACTTATGCTTTATAAATCCTTGGCTGAGTCAATTATATCATATGGTCTGTCAAGTTACGGTAGGACGTATAAATATCACCTCGACAAAATTTACACGCTTCAATTGCGCATACTCAAAAAAATTGTTCCAATTAAAATTAAGAAAAGATACGAACAGGATTATCATCAATTATTTAGTATGTGTAAAATTATACCTATACATGACAAAGTAAAAATGACGTTATTAAAAGAAGAATATTTTAACGAATCGCTAAAAAATGTTAAAAAGATAATTTCAAACAGTAGAATAACTCGTAGCATAAGCAACCCAAAGTTGTTACTACCGAGGTACACAAACATGTATGGTAAAAAAAGATTAAAATATATTATACCACACCTTATAAATGAATTACCGATAGCAGTTAAAGATTCATTAACAAATAATAATATTAAAAATAAATTAAAATATTATTTCTTAAAAAAGTTACAACAGAACACCAATCATCCTGTATCAACATAACCGACCGGTTATGTTGCTTGTACGTTTCCCTAGGTCTTAAATATTGGCTGAATATAAGTAGGGTAGTTTATTACCTTTTTTGTAAATGTACCCACTTGAGTAGTCATAGTTAGTAGTAAGTTATGTAATTATTGTAAGATTGTTTTTAATATCTCGTGTGTTAATGTATAACCGATGTTGATGCACGGTAAAACTCGAAAGAGTTTATGTTTGCATCGTTTTAATGTAAGTACTGCATGTTGCACTAATATTTTATTAAATAAAAAAAAAAAATAATATCTCGAAAACTACAAAAAATCGTAGAACATACATGGAGGTTAAATCGATAGGTATGGAACCCTGCTACCAGCTAGTGGCGGCTTGACACCCTACAAGAAACACCGTGTATATAGATTATAAAGAGGAAAGATTTGTTTTTTTGTTTGTTTGTTTGTAACGAATAGGCTCCGGAACTACTGGACCGATTTGAAAAATTCTTTCACTGTTGCGAAGCTACACTCTTTGCGATGAACATAGGCTATATTTTATTATGTATATTTTATTCCCGTATTCCCACGGGAACGGGAACTACGCGGGTGAAACCGCGTGACGTCCGCTAGTATTTTATGATGTTGCTGTGCCTGAACAAAGTCCATGATGAACCTTTTATGTACTTAATTTAAGATCTTAAAATCTGACTGCCTCTGTGGCGTAGTCGGTAGTGAAGTGATACCGCCTGCGGCGTAGGAGGTCCTGGGTTCGATTCCTGGATCGGTTCAAATATTTGTGTGATCCACAAATGTTTGTTTCGGAGTTTAGGTGTTTTCTATGTATAATAATTATGTACCTATGTATTTAGAAATATAAGTAGGTATGTATATCAGTCGTCTAGATCCCATAGCACAAGCTTATATTAGCCTAATTTGGGCTAGATGATGTTGTGTGTGAATGTCCACAAATATTTATTTATGATTTATTAGCTGTCCCGCGCAACTTCGTTTGCGTGATAAATGAAGAACCGCTCGACCGATTTTGTGCAAACTTCACATAAACCATCTATCTACTAAATAGTCCGAACAAAGCCTGAACATTTGGTTTGGATAGGTGAGCCCGTTCTTGAGTTATAAAATTACAACGAAAAGTGGCATTGATTTTTATATATGATTTATTTATTGTGGAAAAGCAAATAAATAATACTGAATACTTCGATATCCGTCTGTCTGTCGGTCACGAAACTGTATCTCAGGAACCGTGATAGCTAGAGAGCTGAAATTTTAACAGAAGATTTACTTCTGACTTTCTGTTGCCGCTATAACAACAAATAATAAAACCAGAAAAAAAGGGGGAATCAAAGTCAAAGTCAAAGTCAAAGTTCTTTATTTGTGGAATACGGTACAATAGGTGGTATTATAATAAAAACATAGGTATCATCATATTCTGCCTAATTTGGCGTACAAATTTTTACATAAATTATAATATAACAAATTTAAATCACAATATAAAATTCAAATTAAGATAAATGGAATGAAACAATTTCAATAATAATTACAATCAGAATAATAGATTAATTAAATACGTCAATGTCAACAATAAAAATGTCAAAAATTCGTAAAACAATGTCAAAGGGGGGCTTTCATACAAAAAACGTGATTTATATCGCTTTTTGATACGGAATCCTCTGAGCGCGAGTGCCACTCGCACTTGGCCGGTTTTTTATACCACTAACGTGGCAGATAAGCAAACAGCCCGCCACATGAACTGATGGACTCTGTAACCTATGGATGTAATGTAATTCATGTTATGGATACATTTGCAACACCAGAGGCACTACACTCGAGCTGCCGACCCTTTTTTTGTTTAACGTGAGGAAAAATCCTCATGGATGTTATGCCGGACTCCTACCGACTAAAAAACCTCACGTAACGCTCAACAGCCTATGGTTGGGAGCCCCGGGTAAGCCCTCGGAAGGATGTCCCAGGACTCCCAACAGACCCACGACCGCCACTGCGGCCTCGCCCAGGGGGTGGTTAAGGTGCTATTCCGCGACTTTGGGGGGTTTTGGGTGTGATTCCGCTTCTAAGGGGGGGCGTGCGTGTGTTCCTCACGTCACGCTGCCGTCATGGGGCGCTGCCGACCTTGTAAAAACTTTTTAAGACCATTGAGTTATTATTACCACGTATTTAAAACCCCCTTTTGAGGAATTCCATAGGTATGTAGCTGTATTGGACTGGCCTCGCGGAAACTAGGAATCCTGAATAAGGTGAGACGGTATTTCACGCCACATCAGAGATGTTTACTGTACAAGACGCAGATTCGCCCCTGCGTCGAATAGGGGAAACTGGGGATACTTGATCCTTACGGGAGACTAGGTACACAAGATTTACAGAACTTGTTAAAGCCGTATTTAGTTTTATAGCGGCAATATCGATTGTATATGGTACCCAATAACTTTCTAAAGATGGTACATCTATCACATTTGACACTTTGGCAAACGGCGGCCGAGTAAGTAATTGTTGCGGCAGAAAGAAAATTTTGATGAGTTTTTATTTTGACTAAACATTTAAGTATTTAAAATAGGACTTTTAAGTGTGTATGCATTTAATACGAGCCATTATCTATATTATTAGCCATTCTTTACTTAATGAAGTGGTAATATTATAGACATTTGAAAATATTTTTGTTTATAACCTCAAATAGCTCAGGGTATACTTGGTACACTTTATTATGGGAGATTTGATCCACCTGACTCAAGTGTCCCCTACCTTTTTTTCTTCAATTCATTGCAGAACAATATCCCAAGAGCCTGCAAGACCAGAGAAGGTGCCCGAAAAATGGTGCCAGAGAACGAAAATAAAGCTTGTCCAATGTCCTTAAAGTAGCACAGCGAGCAATGGAACGAGCTCTGCTATGGATGCCTCTGAGGGATATAATCCGGAACGATGAGTGGTCGACATAGGACGCAGAAGCATGAGTCTTGAAATGGCAGTGAGCTGGCCACATCTCTGTAGGATCCCCCTGTTAATCCCCCAGGATCAGGTCATCCAGACCGGGGGGATCAAGTCTTACGTATATACGGGACACATGGTACGATTCCTTATTATTGATTTAAGTGAAATAACTACTAAATTTAGATATTCATATCTTTGGCTCTTACAGCAATTTTAAGCAAATAAATTTCACGTATTTTAGTACCAACGGGTTTTTAAACGGATACTCAATATCGAAATTAGGGATAAAAAACAAAAGGGGGGATCAAGTGTCCCCAGTTTCCCATACTGTTCTCTCTCACCTTTGGGATGACTCCGCGAGGTCCTTATAAGACGCGCTTGACGCTATGCAGAGACGTGCTATCCGAATAATTGGTTGCACTGAGGTGACGGGAGGCCTCGAACTGTTAGCACAGCGAAGAACCATAGCGTCCGTGGCTGCCTTGTACCGAATGTATCACGGTGAATGTTCTAAAGAGCTCTTCAACCTGATCCCACCCTCTCCTTTCCGATCCCGAACAGCGCGTGCCGGGCAGGGCGGGCAGAGGTGCCACTCATACACAGTGGAGAGAATTTTCGCCAGAACTGAGCGTTTCAACAGATCGTTCCTCTGTCGAACTATAAAAACATGGAACGACCTGCCCGCACATGTGTTTCCCTCATCTTACAATCCCGGGTTCTTCAAGAGGAGCGTAAAGAGGCCCATCCCAGAGCCGCCAACTTGAGGACTACTGTCAGAAGTGGCCCTCAATCGCTAGATGCGCCACGGCTTTCCATCAGGCTGGTGGCGACGTCAATTTGGCGAGCTAAATATAAAAAAAAAAGAAAAAAAAAGGTACCTACTGTAGGCGTTTGAGAAAACCGAGGCAGGGAGATTGATTCAATAACGTCAATTATGTTTGTCAATCAATGACGTAATACAATTTGATTGGTGTCCGGCCGAAACTGGGTTTTCAACCAAACCGAAACTCGCGTGATCATATTGAAAAAAAAAACCGGCCAAGTGTGAGTCGGATTCGCTCAAATTCGGCCCATTTTGGCTGAAACCTAAACTGCGGCCGAAACTCGATATTTCGGTCGCGTCGGTAACTCATATTTTTTGTATCCCCTAGTATCAGTAGTCCGATTGAATAGTCCGATGATCGAACTACTGAGACTTTTCTGGCTCAGTAGTCCGATGATGCAGATTATTATAAATCATCGGACTACTGAGTCTTTTAGTCCGATTCGAAATTCCGAAATAAGAAATGGATGCAGTAGTATTAATATTTGTTTTGCATATTTATTTTTTCCAACATGCTAAATATAAAGCAAGAAAAAAAAAAGAAAAAAAAAGTAAAGTAGAAAAAGTACCTATTATTGTATAAAATTGCTTTACATTTAGCATGTTGGAAAAAATAAATATGCAAAACAAATGTAATACTACTGCATCCATTTCGTATTCCGGAATGTCGAATCGGACTAAAAGACTCAGTAGTCCGATGATCTATAATCATCTGCATCATCGGACTACTGAGCCGGAAAAGTCTCAGTAGTTCGATCATCGGACTATTTAATCGGACTACTGATACTAGGCCAATATTTTAAATCGGTTTAAGACATCCTAAAATTATCTCTTACAACCTTTTTCCTCTTTAAACTGTGATAGACTTGATTGATTGATCTTGAAAATAGATGTACCATATTTCATCATTTTATCGAACTGACAAGCGTATCTTATTAGATAATATTGTCTCGGTCCGTCCTAAAGCGATCAATGTAATAGAGGCACGTGGCACGATTATAAATGTTACTAGCCACTTATTCATTATAAATTGCATCACGTAAATTATTATGTAGCCACATGGTACATGCAAATTTTAATACAAGATGTTCCTATAGCACGGTAATGTAATCTATTGTGTAATGGTAAGTACTAAGCCGAAAACTTATACTAATAATCTAATATATTACTAGCGGACGTCACGCGGTTTCACCCGCGTAGTTCCCGTTGCCGTGGGAATACGGGAATAAAAAATAGCCTATGTTCACCGCAAAGAGTGTAGCTTCCCAACAGTGAAAGAATTTTTCAAATCGGTCCAGTAGTTCCGGAGCCTATTCGTACAAACAAACAAACAAAAAAACAAATCTTTCCTCTTTATAATATTAGTATAGACTAGCTGTTGCCTACGACTTTGTATACGCTGCAAAGGTTGAGCGGTTGCTGAGATTAGCGTGCACAAACGTACAGACAAACAGACAAAAATTCTAAAAATCGTTTTATTGGGTTCTATTGCGTTTGCGGTCATAATTTTTTTATCTTATATATCTTCAATGTACAATGTATGTAGGTACCTGTTACGATTTTATTATATGTATTGATTGATGATGATTGATTATATTTCCTGAATCATCAAATCTGCCTATAGAAGCCTACTACTGAACGTAGGCTACTCCCAAATTGTGCCACAACGCACGGTCCTGCGTCAAACGCATCCAGGCATTCCCTACGACTTTGCATTACTGGAATAAGTTCCCACCACCTGTGTGGCAACAGGAAAGGTACAAAATGTCGCCACCCCAATACATCCCGAGGGTGTCGTTAGAGGCGATTAAGGGAAGACTTTTGCAAAACGATACATTGCGTAGAGAAGGAAAACTCGAAATGAAACCCGGTTGTCAGTGAAATGACAATCTAACGATTGTCATTTTACTGACAACCGGGTTTCATTTCGAGTTTGAAGGTATTAAAGACTTGAAAAATTACAACTGCGGGTCGTCACGATCTGCCCCTGTCCATTTCAACACGGCAATAGGCTCACCACATATTACGTAGGACATAAAATTATAATGTGAATTGGGGCGTATACTATGCCCTGCCTGCCCTTTTTAGGGATAAAGACGGAGGCGTGACTATATTTTAAATTTTAACTTTAAAAAAAGTAAGAAGGACATAGCATACAATAATAAAACATAAACATTATAACATAAAAATTTGGAAGAGGCCTATGTCCAGCAGTGGACTGCTATAGGCTGAATTGATTGATTGATTTGATTGAATATAACATTAATACGAGTAGGTACCTAAAACTTGAAATCCTGTAAACATTTTTCCTTAGGAATAGTCTGGCAACGTCCCGTTCTCAAAACGGCACAAACCGGGACCAACGACTGAACGTGCCTTCGCGAAGCACGGAAACGCTTGCAAATAAGGGTCCCGAGTTGGTCAAATGGTGGTCACCCATCCAAGGACCGGCGACACTGAAATTTACTTACTGCAGTGATCGTTTACAGAACACTGATGTCGCGGGGCCACGAGCGCTTCCTCGTTCCTCAACCTAAGTATTAAATAAAATAAATAAATAAATCTTCAGGATATTATTAATCATTTCAATTTATCACTTTATACAATCAAGACTCTAACTAAATGTTAAGATGAGATAACGAATCTTACCTTCAATCGCTTAAAATAAAAAGATCATTAACATTTTGAAGTTCACTCACCTTTTTATAACGCTTTTATTTTTTATTCTAACTTGTGGAAATCGCCAAGGATAATATACACTAATTTTAGCTCTCTAGCTATCACGGTTCCTGAGATACAGCCTCATGACAGACAGACAAACGGATAGCGAAGACTCAGTTATAAGGTCCAATGCGACCCTTCGGGTACGGAACCCGCGGAACCCTAATAAGGTTAAGCACCTTCCCAAAAAGGAAATGATCAGGTTTTGATCAGTAAATAAATAATCATTCATTATTCGGGAATTGCTCACATCAGCAGTTGACGCGGCGAATTCTGCGATCGGCTGATTGGATTGATGAGTTATCAACTGTACTACAATGTCAGTACATCAGTACACAATTGATTGTGCAAAAACATGAAGAGCGTAAGATAATGAATTAATTGACATACTTTATATACCAGTCGTTCCCAAAGTTGTAGACCCGCTACCAATCTGAAAATTTATGAATTCTGAGTATCTAAATAAGGGGGCATTCAATTATTACGTAACGCAATTTTCGTTTATATTAGTTTTAGAAATGTAACGCACCGTAACATGGTATAAGACGACCTCCCTCCTAAATTGCGCTACGTTATATTTGAACGCCCAAATATTTGTTCTGATCACAATCGTTACCTCTAGGCTATCGAGGTAGTCAAAACCAGTAATAAGTCTAATCAAAAATCATTTTGTTTTGTTACAGGTACTTAAAAATGGTGCTAATCTAGTCTGTCATACTTAAGAAGACAAAGACTGGCTTAGACTTATTGATTATATTGTAACGTATAAGCGCACAAGATGGATCCCGGATATTTTGATATTGAACGGAAACAGAATCCAAAGGAAAAAGCCAATCTTATTTCGAAGCTATGTTTTTGGTGAGTATTTATAATTATTATTACATAAGTCACGTCTTCATCAGCGAGGGGATAAGCAGAGACGTACCATATTGCACTCATTTCACTATAATGTATTTTGCCCACGTTATCGATAGTGAGCTAATTAGCGAAGATAATATAATAGTATTACAACAGGCAACTCCCTGCCCTTCACGTAGCAAGCTTCCCCACCCCCGCCATAGCTGTCGTTATAGTTGTAGGGTGTTTTGACATTAGCTTAGCCTTAGTGGTCACACACACAATCAGGCTCTGTACAAACATAACGTGTTTTCGTGTAGGTGACAGAATTGAAAACGAATTATTTGTATGGAGTTTCCGCCCTGTGCGCAGTGCCGGATTAAGCCAGCGCGGGGCCTGTAGCAAATTCTGTCAAGGGGCCCTTGGTTTGCTTTAGGTTCTCAAGTGTAGGGGTAGTAGTAGGAGCAGGATTCGAACCTGCGTCTTCGGCGAACCGCGCCGACGCGTTAACCACACCGCCATCGTTAACGCGTCGGCACGGTTCGCCGAAGACGCAGGTTCGAATCCTGCTCAAAACGAATTCTTTTTCCATATTTAAAATTTATGATCAGTTAGCATACTATTTAATTGCTTTTAAAAAATAATCTTAATGTTCGGTCTGATTTCATCATAAATCGAATGAATATAGGTGCAATTCTATACATTCATGCCGTGTAACTTTTAAGAAAAAAAGTGCCGGTAGATGGTGCCTACGTCGCCCCAAGACGTATAATAAGGTGGAAAATTTGGTTGGTTCCGAGTAGGTTTCGGTGGCGGGTGGTTAACGCGTCGGCACGGTTCGCTGAAGACGCAGGTTCGAATCCTGCTCAAAACCAATTCTTTTTCCATATTTAAAATTTATGAACAAATACTACTTGCTTTTCAAAAATAATCTTAATGTAGGTAGGGTATTAAATAAAACAAAACTGTTAGGTACCTACAAATAAACATTCTAGATTTAATATGGGCAAATTTAGAGATTACACTTTTAAATATAGACTTCTCTAAATTATTGATTATTGGATTGAAAAAGGAAGCAGCGAACTGCAACAAATGCATAGTGATTTTTTGGCTTCAAAGAAAATTTACGAAAACGAAAATAAGCCACGATTCTGCCATTAGTGATTTTTCACCTATAAACATAAACTAACGAATAAAACTCACGTCAGAGACTGTTTGTGTTATTCGGAAACCAAAGGACGGCTTTCATGTTTTGTTTGCAAAGTTACGAATTCAGATAGTTCATCACCACGGTTTATAAAGAAGAATTACTTAGATGACTGGAAGAATGCGCACAATGAAGAAAGCACTCCGCATAGACAAGCCATAATTTCACTGTTAAACCTCAAAAACAAGAATACGCGACTACGCGTGTTGATTCTCAACTTGTGAGCCAAATAGAGACTGGGCAAAAGTATTAGAGGCTACTCTTAAAACGAATCATTGCAGTAATAAAGTTTTTAGCAGAACGAGGTCTTGCGTTTCGGGGTAGTGACAGAAATTGTTGGTTCACCTCACAATGGAAATTATTTAGGTTTGTTAGAATTAATAGCCCAATTTGACGCAATAGTACAACACATTACTTGTGGTATGGCCGGCGCTCAATTTTAGAAATGTGGTACAATTTAAAATTATTGTTGTAGATTTTGATACCAACGTTTCTCGTGGTAGGTATAATACCTACACCTACCTATAGTAATTGAAAAAAAGTTTAAAATCCAAAATATCCAATTTTGCATAAAGCACTTATTTTATAGTAAAGATAGGTATTCAAGTAAATTAAATGTCGACGATCACATAAAATGTGTAATTATTAATTGAATAACTTTTTGTTTATAATTTGAATAATTCTTAAAAAGAATCTATATTTTATAATAAATCAAGCAACCACAATATATTGGATCGTGACTGAGTTAGTAAAATTTAAATAATTCGCCTGTTTTCTCGAAATACTTTTAATCGATATTATATTAAAATCGATTAAAAATACAATCTCAGCTACGTAAACTCGCAAAATAAATGTATGTGGGGTGAGAGGGCAAATGAAAGATCAGCTGGATTACACAGATTTACTTGGAACTTTTACGCTTACAATAAAAATACTTCTTCACCCGATACATAGTCTTCCGGAACAACCCAGACCGCATAGACAAAATTCTAGACCTCCTAATCTATTAATTTTTTAAACAGTAACACATATGGCATAGACACAACCATCAGCATATTAGGCTAATTTCAGATCAAATAATTTCTCCTACAACTCGGCCATCCTACAAGAGTCTGACCCCAGACTCGTCTCAATGAAAAGTTATCTAACACTGTTAGTTTAACAACAATAGTGAAATTATAAATACAAAAAAAAAGAACAGTAAAGTCAGAAGACTAAGGCTGAGTTTCACATGATAACCTAATCATGAATTGTAAACAAACAAAATTTTGAATGAACCTTTGTCATTAATACAAATGATCTTTTAATGATACACAATTATAAGGAACATCAGATTAAATATCACATACTAATTTTACAATTTTAATACACTATGTACCAGAGCCTTACCTAACATTCGCATAGCACAGAGTTATAAAAATCTTAAACTAAACATAGTTCACACACTTATAATATCAAATAACACAAGTTAAGGTTATATAGAGTAAACATCCAAGATCAATGCTGCAAGTCTTAAACTAAACAATACAGACCATTATAATATAACATTACACAATATAAAGTTGTAATAAGTACACAGTTATACCATAAACATACCAAGATACAATGCTGTACCAAATACCTACTAAAATCATTATTACAGTTGGTCAGGGTAGGACAGATGTTATCAAAATAATGTGTTACCTCAGTCTGGCCAGCATTTCATGTGGTCGGCAGCAGATGTAGTCTTTATAGGTCCCTCTGTGGAACTGTCCTGCTTTATAACCTCATACCGATCCATACCCAGCACCTTGGTTACTTTGTATGGTCCAAGAAACTTGGGCTTAAGCTTCATGTGGGTACCAAATTGAGTCCTCTTTATAGCTACATAATCCCCAACGCGGTACTTGATACTATCTTTTCTTTTCCGGTTGTAGCATTTCCTGTTTTCTTCTTGTATTTTAAATATTTGCGTTTTAGCCTTTTCCCTTAAATTCTCCCTTTCTAGTACAAAACTTTCTTGATATTCAGTTTCCAACATAGACAATAGTTCTATATCTTCTTTCTGCTTCATTTTGCACCCTGTTAGTAATTCAAAAGGTGACATACCAATACTCCTTTGATATGTGCTGTTTATTGCTCTTTGCACTTTGCTTATGTGCCGATACCACAGCTTATCATCTGCTAGGCACAGTTTAGTCAGAATGGACACAACTATCCTATGGATCCTTTCCACTTGTCCATTTCCACGGGGTATGCCAGTGGCAATCTTAATGTGTTGAATACTCTCTGTTTCACAGTACTGCTCAAAATCATTGCTTATGAAAGCTGCACCTCTATCAGAGATTATTCTTCTCGGATTACCCCATGTCTGCTGGTGTATGTTGAGCTTCTCTATCGTTTCCTTTGAATTGGTAGTTCTCGTTGGGAATAACCAAACAAATTTAGTAAAACCATCTACCACAGTCAGAATGTAGTATCTAGTGGTATACTGCCCTTTTCAATGCTATTAAGGAAACCCTCTTGTTTTCCAGCTTTCTTCATTGCTAACAAGCATGGGATACAAGCAAAAACTACTTCTTCTATCTTCTTGATTACATCTTTTATATAAAAATCTTTAATTAACACCTCTAACATCTTTTTCTTTCCAAAATGACCATTTTCATGAACCATTTTTATAATATTATATTCCAAACTTTTAGGTACAACTAATAATCCTTCTGTTCCTTTATACAATAACCCATTCTGTTCATAATAGTCCAAATATGGTTTAACCTTCAAAATTTCCAGTATAGCTTTTATTCCATCATCTATCTCTTGAGCTCTCCTTACCTTGTCGTGCATTGACTTGGTTACCACACCGACATAAGGATGACGGCTAAGAGCATCTACATGTCTCATCCTAGTGCCAGCTCTATGTTCAACAGTATAATTGTATTCCTGCAACAACAAAATCCACCTAGCTACTCGTGTGGATAAATCTTTTTTCTTTAAGGTCATTTCAAATGCTAAACAATCTGTCACAATTTTAAAGGGTATACCTAAGAGATATCTTCTAAATTTTTTAACCCCTTCAATCACAGCCAATGCTTCTAGCTCATAGCTGGTATACTTTTTCTCAGCATCAGTTGTCTTTTTACTCATATAGTAGACGGGGTGAAACTGCTGGTCATTAGGGTCTTTCTGCATCAGTATAGCTGCAAAGGATTCTAGTGATGCATCAGTATGCATCTCTGTTGTCAACTTGGGATTAAATATTCTCAACACAGGCTGCCTCGACAGAACTGCTTTTAAAGCATCAAATGCTGTCTTACACTCATCACTGAAACTAAATGAATTATTCTTCTTCAACATGTTTGTCAATGGTCTAGCTAAGGCAGCATAACCCTCAATGAACTTTCTGAAATATGAAGTAAGACCAATAAAACTCTGTACCTGTTTCAACGTCTTGGGCACAGGATATTTCAACACAGCTTCTACTTTATCAGTTGATGGTCTTACCGTTCCTTTCTCCACAATGTGACCCAAATATTGCACCTGCGTAGTGAGTAGTTCACTCTTCTGCCAATTGATCACCAATCCATAGTCAGCAGCGACACTCAAAACTTTTCTTAATCTATTTAAACCTTCTTGATAGGTACTAGCTGAAATAATCATGTCATCAATAAATATTAACAGAAATCCTTGCGATATCAAATCACGGAAAATTGCATTAATAAATCTTGTGAAATAGTTAGGACATATCGCCAAACCGAAGGGAGCCTTGGTAAATTCATACTGCGCTGACTGAGTAACAAATGATGTATATTTTGTACAATCTTCTCTAATCCGCAGATGGAAAAATGCATCTTTTAAGTCTAGCTTACTATAGATAGTCGCTTCTGACAGTTTGTCTAAATGATCATCTATGATGGGCAAAGGAAACTGGTCCTTCACCATCTTCTCATTTATTCTCCTATAATCCACACAAACCCGTGTTTCACCATTCTTCTTCTTCACTAGAACTAATGGGCTACAGTACTCAGAAAAACTAGGTTTAATAATACCTTTCTGTAACCACTCCTTGACTTGGACATCAACGACTTCTTGTTCCTGAGCTGACAGACGCCTGGGACGCTGTGCAACTGGAATGTTATCCTTCAACACAATCACCATTTCCAGTGGAGTTTCCTTGACCTGAACTGGCTTGTAACTTTCCACCAGGTCCTGCACAGCTGCCTGAACACCAGCTGGAATATGGCCTATTGAAATTAAATCAGGATCTGAAAGCAGACAGTTTAACATTTCACACTCGCCCTGAGGCATTATATTAATAACACCTCGTTCTATCACCACCCTGACCAACTCCAAGAAAGGTTGACCTAAAATCATTTTGTACGGCATTACATCTCTAGGTACAATAAAGAAAAATACATTATAAACATTGTTATCTACCAATATATCAGCTTTAAATTTTCCAAAGGATACGACTTTGCTGCCGCCAAGACCAGTTAATGTAGTATTCTCTCTTACATAAAACCCATCGTTTAAACTGAAAAATAAGTCCTCCGTCACTAGATTGAGATCACTACCTGAATCAATTAATGATTCCACGCATTCACCACTAATTTCTACACTTTTTAATGACTTTCTCACTTTGTTTACATTTAGAATGTTTTGACAATCTTCGCTGTCATGGCCGCCGCTCGCGCCGACAGCGCCTCCAACTTCACAGGCTAATTCAGCGCACATAGACCTCGGTTGCCTTTGGTCGCCGGTGCCACTACGCCCGCCATTTTGTTTCGCTGTGTTGGTGCACTGCGGAGCGACGTGACCATATTCACCACACTTGAAACATTTTACACCTTTAATACACGATGACGAAATGTGATCCCTATCACCACATTTGTAGCACCTCCTCTCTAAATCTCTCGACTTTTCAGACAGCTTTTCAGGTCGATTCACTGGCTGTGTAGCTCCGACATGCCGCTTAGCCGTCTTGGCAGAGTTTTTCTTCATAGTCTCATAGATTGCCAACTTATCCTTCAGCACAGAGTAACTGGTGACACCGTACAAAAGGGCCTTATTACTTTCAAAGTCGGTCAAGCCCTCGACAATGTACTGAATTGCTACGTAGTCTGCTATCTTGCCTCGTTTCGCCAGTTCTTTCATAGTCAGCATATACTCATAGTAGGACTCATCTTTGCGTTTTCTCCTGTTAGATAGCAGCTCATGCACTTCTTTGGAGTTTAGAACGTCTGGAAACTCCTTCAGTACAGCGGCTTTCAACTCGTCGAACGTGCGGTGTACCTTTTCAGTCTTTAGCCACATAGATGCGACACCGGTAAGCGAGCGCCTCGCTACAATCAGCGTTTGCGCCGGCGTCCATTGCATAATTTCGGCATGATCTTCCACGTCCTGGACCCACTTTGTGTAAGTATACGACTTATCGACGCCGTCAAATTTAGGGATCAACCCATCGTACCACGGCGTAATGCCCGTCGGCGCCGCCATGGCGGCATCCGCCTTTTCTCTATCGGATCCACGCGACATCATAAATTGTTCTATAGAAAAAAATATAATACGTACACCACAGTAGCACCTCACCTACAAAAATACTCCTTGCACCTTGAACGCCTCAACACCTTGAACACCAAAACCGCCTCGACACCTCCGCAACGCATCTATTCATCCGCTCGCTAATCTTCGTAAATTTGCCCACTCTCATCCCGGACGAGCCCCCAAGAATTGTGGGGTGAGAGGGCAAATGAAAGATCAGCTGGATTACACAGATTTACTTGGAACTTTTACGCTTACAATAAAAATACTTCTTCACCCGATACATAGTCTTCCGGAACAACCCAGACCGCATAGACAAAATTCTAGACCTCCTAATCTATTAATTTTTTAAACAGTAACACATATGGCATAGACACAACCATCAGCATATTAGGCTAATTTCAGATCAAATAATTTCTCCTACATGTATACCTACAAAAAAACATCTGGCCGCTTGAAGTGTAGAAACGGGTTAAAGATGCTAGTCTAAATATGTCGATTATAATTAAACATTAGAACATTAATGTTAAAAAGTTCGTAAAATACCTCCTTATTTTTACGAATTAACGTGACGAAATCGAGTTTTAGATTGTCAAGTGGAAGTAAAGCATAGCCTAAGCGCTTCGCGTTTAAGTTATGCAAGATATTTTACGCTCCTATCTAAATTAGGTATTTTTTATTACGGTCAGACAGGCGTTGGAGTGCGGGGCCCCCAAATTCGCGGGGCCCGTAGCATTTGCTACTCTTGCTATATGGCTAATCCGGCACTGCCTGTGCGGCGAATATTAACTATGTATTGTTCAATAAGAGGAAGAAAATGTATTCGTGAATATAATATTATTTTTTCCGACTGTGAACGTGACCCTCAATCTATGGACGGGCAGATTTACTGAATGTAAAGATGATATAATGAGAGACATTATGTTTGCCTAAAACAAGCATTTACATTTTGAAATGTAGGACGGCATTTTTATGGCTCTCATACCTAATTGCTCGTTGACAATTTTGACTTCATTATTGAGTCGTTTACATACAAACATTCTGGAAGCTTTTCCATTTTGGATTAAGGTAAAATTTGTAATCATTTTTCCTGCTTAACCTTACATCTTGACTTATATTTTTGTATACTTTGCGTTTATTTTTATGTCTAATTATAGCTACACTAAAGCCGAAAGTCTATCTCTTTTATCCAGAAGGTATATGCAGGTACATGCAGCTAAAGCTGACTTAGGCTCTATAGATCTCGGCATTGCTAAACAGTTTTTTTAATATATTTAGCTCGCCAAAATGATGCTGCCCGCCTGATGGAAAGTCATGACGATATCTAGAGATTGAGAGCCACACTTACATGCCCTATGGCGTGGCTCTTCACGCTCCACTTAAAGAACCCAGGGTTGTGAGAGGAAAGAAACTCATTTTAAGTTGAATCAATTATTAGTACTTAACATTTTTATTACAGGTACACACGCAATATATTTCTCAAAGGAAGGAAAGGACAACTCAGTATATCAGATGTATATAGGTTAGTAATCAGCCTAAGATGAACCCGCTTCAGATCCATTTGAAGAAATACATTTTTTAAATTAATATTTTATAAATATTCAGTTCAGTTCAGTATTTATTCATTAACAATTTTTACATTGTGTATGAAATTTACAATAATATTACAGACATAAATACATATGTAGTGCTGCTAATTAAAGGTACTATTTTTTAATGTTAAATGAAATTAAGTATCAATGTTAGTCAATTCAAAATTTAGTTAGCAGCAGGTAAGATGTCAATGTCGCAAAAGTAATTGACTCCTAATGAATTTTAAAACTAATAAAACAAATTAATAAACGTCAAACTTCATAAAAATTCAGTAAATGTCAATATAAAATACAATTTAAAACAATAATTACATAAAGAACAATTTCAATTTAAACCTAAACAAATTAGTACATGTCAAACTCACAAAATTTCATAATTATAATAACAATAACTAAATAACAATAAAATTTAAATTTAAACCTACAAATCATCAACTGCGTAGTAGCACCCTTTCAATAAATACGCTCTTAATTCTTTGTGAAACTCCTTTTTATAAATAAGACCCTTCAAATTCAACGGCAATTTGTTAAATATTCTTATGGATTTGTAAGTTCTGGTATGCTTTACAATATTAAGGTGAGGAAAAACTATGCTTCGGAAATCCTTCCTGCGCGTACTCTCTCTGATCTTCCTTTCGTCTTCTGATTCATACTCATGAATGTATTTGGCAAAAAAAGTCATGAGTACCAGAATGTACAGACTGGGAACTGTCAATATACCGAGCTCCCGAAAGTACCCCTTGCATGACTCCTCCTGCCTTATGCACACCATTGTACGTATAGCTCTCTTCTGGAGGACGAAAGCCCGCTGAATATTGTAATCATAGCTTCCTCCCCAGAAAAGAATGCCATATCTAAGTTTAGACTCGACTAGTGCGTGGTAAACCATTTTGAGATGTTCCAAATTGACATCATTTCGCAGACTTCTAAGTACATAGCAAGCTGAACTTATTGCCCCTTCCAGATTGCCAAGCTCTACCTTCCAATTAAGAAACTCATCGATATATACGCCCAGAAACTTCGCAACACTTACTGAACTAACAGTTTCGCCATGTAAAAGGCAATTAAGAGTCCCTTTGTTTTGAGCCGTTGATTTATATAGAACAACCTGTGTTTTATTTGTGGACATTCTCAAACAACATCATCTAGCCCAAATTAAGCTAATACGAGTATAAGCTAGTGCTATGGGATCTAGACGACTGATAGACATACTTATATATTTCTAAATACATTATACAAAGAAAACACTGAAACTCCGAAACAAACATTTGTGGATCACACAAATATTTGGACCAACCCGGGGCATCGAATCCAGGACCTCAAGCGCGGCAGGCGGTTACACTACCGACTGCGCCACCGAGGCAGTCTGATTTCTGTGTCTAGTTTGTCTACATTATGGTTTTCGGATCTATTTCACCTGTTTTTAAGGATTTGGAATCTTCTGCCACCATCATAGAGGTTCTGAAATTACTTACATGTCTTGCCTTGATAGAGTCCTCCGAAATATTTTCCCTTATGACTTGATTCGATTTTGTACCAGTAAATTTATTGAAAAGCGAACGAAACCTACAAAGTATCGCAGAACATAAATAATGTTAACCGACATACCTATATTTGCAGATGTACACCAGGGCACAGAGCTGCTCCAAGGGGAGACCAATTGGGTGCTAAATGGAAAAAGCAAGTAGAAATACAAGGTACTTACGTATTTATTTATTAAAGCTTATGTTATAATTGGATGCCACAAAAGATTTTTTCCGTTTTAAATCAGGTGTTTTTTTGTTTAACGTGAGGGAAAATCCTCATGGATGTTGCCGGACTCCTACCGACTAAAAAACCTCACGTCACGCCCAACAGCCTATGGTTGTGAGCCCCGGGTAAGCCCTCGGAAGGATGTCCCAGAATATTTAAATCAGGTGTATTGTTGGGTTTGAGATTTTAATCGAATATTTGAAATGAACCCGCTCGCCTGATGGAAAGCCATGGCGTAGCCATGTAAAGCTTATTCGTAGTGTGCCTTTAACGTAACACGCCCGTCTACTGAGTCTACTCGTAATGTCTTTTTCGTGGAATGTCTCTTTTACCACGTTACATTTTACATTCAAATAAAATTATTGTTAGACATTTTTGTTCACACCACCATCTAGCCCAGATTAAAACTAATAAACCTGGGTAATGTTTTTAAATACTTTATTAATATAATAAATGTAAAACATCAAAACTCTGAAACTATCGACCTGGGATTCGAACAACACGAGAACACGCTATCATACAGCTTTCCAAAAAAGAGTAAAAAATAATGGAGGCGCGACTGTGCTCTTTCTTAATATTATAATTATGTTAACCTGTTTGAAAGAACCAGAATTATTTTACGGTAAAATGTATTATGCAAATCGAAGTACTGCTCGTTCGCTCTAACTTTGCCGCTCGGCTCCATACTAAAGTCGAATTTTTAGTTAGACGAAGTTATTTGACAGCAACTAATGTCACTTCTTCATACAATGTTGCTTATTTTCTATGACGATGTGACGTTAGCTACTGTCAATTTACTTCGTGTAATTAAAAATTCGGGTATACGCCTTTACGCCAGCGGCAAAGTTAGAGCGAACGGGTAGTACTGCATTTATTAACGGACTGCAAGTAGCGTTTTTGTCAACGCGCCTTTTTTTTCTATTATCCTTCGTATTTCCTGTCTGTATGTTGTCAGGGAACCTGGTGTACCCTCGAAAGGAAATCCCAGGTACCCTGGCCAGCTCTGGTCGCTGAGCATCGGCGATCTCTGGCCTCTGCTTTCGTAGAGGCCACATGTATTGCATCAAAGAGGCGCGTTCTTTGACATAATACAACAACGCTACATGCAAAATATTAGTTCCGTTTCTAGACTTTTTTGCCCATACTATCACTGGAAGGCAGTCCGAATCAGTGGAAGAGGCAGCTAATGAATGTTTCCTTGTTAAGTTCTATATGAACAGAATACCTCTGACGACTGAAACATTTTACGCAGATTTCACCAAAGCATCTTAACTCGTGTTTTTCTTTTCTAGATAAAGCCAAGAAACCGTCGTTGCTTCTAGCAATAATTCAAGTGTATGGTTTAAAATTCGTTATAGGAAACTTTTTTTTCACCATAGTGGAATCCTCACTTAGGTAAGTCCCTTTTCATTTATACTACCAAATGATAGATATGCATAGGGCTCACCTGATCAAAAGTGGTTACCGTGTTGGAAAGGATAGGGATATACGAGCACAAACTGCTATAATATGTTGAGAACCAGCGCCCATAAAACTTTCAAATTTAAATTTTCTTGACAGCCATGTACCTACCTTGTTACCGTCAGCTTTTATCAATATTTTATCGTGCCTTCAGAAGCATGAAAAGGTTCTACCTAGTATCGTTTTGCGGTGGAGTCAACAAGGTGCACACGTTCTTACTATTTCCGAAAGGAAAATAATCCGTAGATAAATAAGAAAAGAACCGGAAAGTTGCACCGTCATGCGGACTTTCGAATCTGATTCCTGATCGAGAATCCGAACGTGTGCAGCCAGTTTTATATTAACGGCTGATTGTAGCATTTTAAAACCTTGATTAGTTGAACAAATTTTTTTATACAACTAAGGTGACAGACAAGCATACGGTCCACCAGAACGACCGGTGGTCACCGCTGCATATGTACGTTTGCAACACCAAAGGCGCCACACTCGCGGTGCTGGCCCTGTTAGGACCTTCTAAGACTCCTTAGAAGGTTGAACTTGGTTGGACCCTACTTCATATTAAGTAACTTGCCATAGCAATATTGATATAAATTTGGAAATAAATACGAGTATGTTGTACTTGATTGAAAATAATTAATCAGAGCTACAAATCTCTCGAACAATATTAATAAAAATTACAAGAAAATGATATCTAGGTTTGCTTTTTATTTTACTTAAATGTTTTGATTGGTACTAAGCTAAATCTTGTATTCAGCTTCTTAGTCATGAATACCTTGTGATTTAAGACCCCTTTTGAGTTCCTTGTGTTGTGACCCCTGGGGGGTCTATCTGTATAACTTTGAGAATCACTGCTTGACGTAATTTTTGTGAACAATATTAATTTAGGGGTTTCTGTTCCTGATGGAATATGGTTAACCCCATTGTACCCTGAACTACTACAGTCTCAAACAAGGGCAGAGAGTCACTGAGGGAGCTTCTTGACTATCCAAAATAGGTATCTAGCTATTATACCTACTCCGGCCGCTCAGAGATTGCGTTTGAGAAACAAAAGTCATGATAGTGACTAATTTTAATACATATGTACATACATACATATAATCACGCCTTTATCCCCGAAGGGGTAGGCAGAGGCATTGTATACGCCCACATTTCACCTTATAGTTTTATGTCCCACGTAATAGGTGGTGAGCCTATCGCCGTGTTGAAATGGACAGGCGCAGGTCCCCGTGACCTGCAATTAAATTTTTTTAAGCCGGTTAAAGGCCTAATAGGCGGTAGTCTAATTTCAACTGCAGGTCGCGGGGTCCTGCGCCTGTCCATTTCAACACGGCGATAGGCTGAACACCTAATACGCTTAACGATTGTCATTTACTGTCAACCGGGTTTCATTTCGAGTTTGCCTTCTCTACGCAATGGATCTTTTTGCGAAAGTGTTCCCTTAGTCGCCTCTTACGACACCCTCAGGATGTAGGTATAGGGGTGGCGACATTTTGTACTCTTACCCGATGTAACACGGGACCCCGTCGCGTTTAATGTAGAAATAAAAGATATTTAACGCCTACAGTATGGGGTTCTTCAAAAGGGGTCTTAGAAGGTTTTTAAAGGGTCGGCAGCGCGAGTGTGGCGCCTCTGGTGTTGCAAACGTCCATAGGCTACGGAGACCACCAGTTGTCAACTGGTGGCCCACCTGGTATGCTTGTCTGCCACCTTAGTAGTATAAAAAAATGCTGTAAGTTGTACCTGACCTGTCAGAAACGCAATCTGAGCGGCCGGACAGTAGTGTTGGTTGTGCTAGTATATGCTGTGTATAATACCTACATTGTATGTGGAATAATAAATAATAAATAAATATTCTCGGACACTTCACACAACGCTATCTGATCCCAAAGTAAGCTAGGAATAACCTGCTTGTGTTATGGGTATCAAACCACGGATATTAATACTTATATACTTTTAAATACATACATAATATACATAGAAACACCCAGACTCTTGAGACAAATATTTATGGGTCACACAAATATTTGTCTCCGGTGGGAATCGAACCCACGACCTCCAGCGCCGCAGGCGGTATCACCACCGACTGCGCCACAGAGGCAGTCAAAAAATGTTAAACTTTCAGATTAGCAATACCGCTGTGCCTAGAAGGGTTGATAAACTACTTCTCACCGTCTCATGGAGGGGTGACATCGCAGCATGCATATTTATACGCGTTTGGTGTTGTCGGGTAAGTGTATAAATTTATTTATTTACTAGCTGTAGCCCGCGACTTAGTGCGCTGCATTATTTTCATCATTGCTTTAGGTTGATATAAGTTTTTTATTTATAAACCCATTGACATGAAACAAACACTAACCCTCATATTCATAATCGTTTATTAAACCTATTTTAGTTAAAACACATTTTAAGTCTATTGCTGTCTCTAACCAATGACAGAGTATGGTTAGAGACAGCAATAGACTTAAAATGTGTTTTAACTAAAATAGGTTTAATAAACGATTATGAATATGGGGGTAAATGTTAAGTGGAGCAAACTGCTACACAATAAAGAAAACCGCATCGCAATCGGTTGAGCGGTTGCTGAGATTAGCGTGCACAAACGTACAGACAAACAGACTAAAATTCTAACAATCATTGTTTTGGGTTCGATTGCGTCCATAAAGCCCCCCTATAATTTTTTTTCTAATATATCTTCTATGTACAGACAGCGACCTGATACGATTTTATTATATGTATTGATTTATTTTTACGAATTCAACCTTACGCGTATTACTTAAAGTTGTATTTACAAACTAATGCACCAAGACGCGGGCGACGCGATCTTCGATCAACAATTTGTTGATCAAAGGACGCGATTTGTAGTCGAACTCGAAATCGAAATGAGCGCATTATGAGCTTAATTCTTGTGGAGGGTTTACAGACACTGAATGTGTATCTATCTTAGATCATCTAACCACAGGATGCACCTTACTTAAGCATTGTTTTCTGCCAAGCCAATAGACCATTTGGTCTATTGGCTTTATAAAAAGCACTGTACATCAGTACATCATTTTGTATGATTAAACTAGTACATTTCATTGACTGTACAATAAAAATTAACACACAACAGCCATTACGCGTTTGTCGATTAATACATTTTTAAATGTACTTAATGAAATTTTATATGTGTTTGTGTTTCCCCCTTCACCCGCTATGACTAGCAGGATATTTTTGTATGCGGTGGTTCGCAAAGGCTAGTCCCGTGATATATGGTCTAAGGTATCTATAGTCCGTTCATAGTTAATTTACCTCTAGCTGTGAGGTTGGCTTCACTGATTTTCGTATTACCGTACTAAGATTTTTTCTCTCCCATGTACTTCAACCTTAAGTCGAAACTATTTTCTTTTTTGCTGCCGTTTTATCGGACGTGGAAATTATTAGAGATGTGGAAGCAGCAATTTTGCCCTCCTTGGTGATGGTGATGAGTGTCTTTTTTTGAATAATTATCCATTTATGTAAATAAAAACGAAACAAAGAAAAATCTTATAGTAGGTAACAGAACTACGACTTTAGCAATGTTAAATTATACTAACTAATGGGATATTTACATAAAAAAATAACTCGCAGTGTTAACGGTTCCATCTTATAATCTCCCCTAAACGCGGTAAAATGTCTTAAGCTGGCACTCATAGTGGGACTTTACTGCAATACCAACATACAGAAAACGATCTGTCAGAGGTAAATAAACTGTAAACGGACTATCGGTTTTTGGTGTTTTATTGGATTTTACTGAAACAAATGTGTATTTCAGATGTATGGCAGTAAGTGCTGCGATGATGCACCCCATGCTGCTGTGGTTGTTGGATATGGCTATGAAAATACGAGTGTCGTGCTGTTCACTCATATACAGAAAGGTAAGATGATTGTTTTTTAGGATTCTATACACAAAGGGTAAAAACGGGATAGGGTCCCGGTTCATGAGACTTCGCCGTCTGTCTGTCTGTCTGTCCGTCAGGAGGCTATATCTCAGGAACCGTGATAGCTAGAGAGCTTTTTTATATGTGGATATCCTACATGGATGCTATGCCGGACTACTACCGACTAAAACACGATGCCTTGACCCTCGGCAGGATGTTCCAGCTAGAGAGCTGAAATTTGCAAAGATGATGTATTTCTGTTGCCTATAACAACACACATAGTAATTATAATTAAGGGGGACCCCCATACAATAAACGTGAGTTCAACTCGCACTTGGCTGGTTTTCTATGTGCAGCCCATATCTAGCGATTGGGGGCCACTTTCACAGTCCGTAAGACTTCTGACAGTGGTCCTCAAGTTGTCACCCTGTGATGTGCCTCTTTGCGCTCCTCTTGAAGAACCCGGGATTGTAAGATGAGGGAAACACGTGTGAGGACAGGTCGTTATCATATACAGGGTGGAATTTAAAGACGGTAATTGGAGGTAAAGTAACCTTAATATTGATAATGGCAAGTTTTGCTGAAAGGAAACATTCCTTTATTTCCAAAGGTAAGTAAAACTACATTTAAAGATTTTTGAAAAATCACCTGCTTGTGCCGGGAATCGAACCTGGGAGATGTGAAAAAAAAAACATCCTGTATTTTATGATACCAACCGAAAGAGTATTTCGGCGGCAAAGCGTCTGAAGGTCTAGTTCTAGTAGGCCGCAAAGATTCGTCATGGCTAGCCATTTTATGATTCGAATCCCGATAGAACTCACTCTCATAGTGTACCTAAGGTCATATTGCACAGCTGGTTTATTAATATTTTCCTTGTAAACTTCCAGCTACTCCGCCTAGATCTAACAGCCGGTGGCAAAGCGTCTGAGGGTCTAGCAGGCCACGTCGTCAACTTACTGACCACAGACGCGCAAAGATTCGACATGGCTAGCCTTTTTATGATGGATCTGATTCGAACTCCGATAGAGAGTACCCTCATTGTGTACTTAATGTATCGTCAGATAGGGGTCGCTACATTGGTTGGGGTGGCATTTTTGCTTATGTTTATTCCGTTGCAAGGTAAGTCCAATGCTGTTTAATATTATAAATGTGAATGTTTGTGAAGATGTTTGAATGTTTGTTACTCAATCGCGCTTTATTTGGTACAGGGATAGATGGTCTGGAAAAACTAATGACTACTTTTTATAAGCGAGAAGGGATGAAAATTCCACGAGGGCCTAGCTCCATCTAGTTACTGTATAAAAAGAACCGGGTTTGGACCCATGGGACCTTCACAAGATACTCCTGGGAGTGCCAGGGGACCTTTATGAAACCGGGTAACTCGCTGGCATTTTTTTAACGTGAGGGAAAATCCTTCATGGATGCTATGCCGGACTCCTACCGACTAAAAAAACTCACGTAACGCCTAACAGCCTACGGTTGGGAGCCCTGGGTAAGCCCCCTTTTGGCTGCTCAAGTCGCACGTTCCATGTCTCCACGGTTTCCTGGTGGAGCTGGGACCGCTGGGCCTCGATTTATCAAGACGCAGGCCTTTGGCCCCGCTCCAGCTCCTCCTGGCGCCATTTAAATAGTGCCGCAATGGCTCTCGCTCCTAGGTCCTATGGAGAGAAGAACTCGCTGGCTTGTATCAAAGATAATAGAATAGTATCAAATATAACACACAGATAGACAACGCCCTGTCCCCCACTGAGCAAGCTTCCCCACCCCCGTCACAGCTGCCATATAGTTGGAAGTATTTTGATGGAACGTTTGCTTAACCTTAGTGGTCACACACACATTCAAGCTCTGTACAAACATAGCGTGTTTTTAGTGTAGATGACATAATTGAACACTAATCATGTTTTTTTTTTTTTTTAACATTTTTACACTTACAGTTTGTCTATAAAGTCGTGAAATTAAATGAGGGCGCTGCTGAATGCATGTATGCAACCCTATATAGTACGACCAAAATGATTTTGATACGAGGAGTTCGTTCCGAGTAAAATCTTACTAATATTATAAATGCGACAGTTTGTGAGTGTGGATGTTTATTACTCTTGCACGCTCGAACGGTTAAAGGGATCTGGCAGAAATTTGGTACAGGGATACATTATAATCTGGAATAACCATGGCTACTTTTTATTCCGGGAATAAGTTCTTACGGGAAGCGGGAACGGGAACAATACAAATATTATAAATGCGAAAGCTTATGAGTGTGGATGTGAGACTCTTTCACGCTCGAACCGTTGAACTGATCTGGCTGAATCCCGGGAATAAGTTCCTACGGGAAGCGGGAACGAGAACAAATTCGACACGGGCGAAGCTGCGGGCATCAGCTAGTGAGTTAATAAATAGAACACATTATACACGTTTAATTTTGTTTCTGATTTATTGAATCAGATCCAGAATAAAGTTATTGAACCAGATCCAGAAGCCCCGGTCTAATAGCGTCTTACAACCCACCAGCAGGTGCCTAGCAGTCCCAATTGCTTCGCCACAATCATGTAATTACATGTTTTATCTGTAACTTTCCCCCATCTGACAAGGATTTTTTTGGCGCAGTGCACAAATATTAAAATCGTCTATTTCTTTCTTTGCCAACATTTCTGTGTTTCCCAGGAGTTTCAAACTTTCCTTCATTATTAAAACCTTCGTTAAATATTCGTCTAACTGTACTCTCTGATTTTCCTGAAAAGAGTAAAAAAAGAAAATTAATTACCTAATGGAAACAAACTATTGACATGAAGCAATTAATTCAAAATAAAAAATTGGTAGAAAACCAGATTGAACTGAGTATCAAAAATGTATGTCGTACTATAAAATTACCTACTAACAATGTTATTCTAACCACTGACTTACATATAGATTGTAAGGTTGTGATTCTAACCTAAAAATATGCTAATGCCTTTTTTTGTCTCCAAATCGTAAATTCAGTAAATTTGTAACTTCAGACAGATTCAAAACAAACAATAACACGATTACATACCCACCAAAGATGCTGTTCGCTCATAAACATCCTCAAAATCCCACAACAATTGTCCAGCTTGGTACTCCGCGAAACATCACTGGAAAACTTTAAAAATCACTTCCTACGCACCACTCCGATTTTCTTTACTCATTTCTCAAACCTTTATGCGTAGTTTGGTCTCAATTTGTTGCAGTTTAATCCAAACATTAAAGTTACGTGAGAGAGCAAACGAAATTCGACGATAGCATTGACAACTGACGTACTTATGTTTCTTGTTGCCAGTGTTGCCACACACATAACTATTTTTAGTTCCTCAAACATTCATTTCACGACTTTATAGACAAACTGTATATTCAATACACAGACATATAAGAATAAGCAGACCAAGCATAGGCGGAAAAAATCGTAACCATTACGCACACATAGACATTAGAACAAATCCAGGGTCGAATCCACAGACATATAAGTAAAAATGTCTGTGGATATGACTCTTCCTTTGTAGAAATTATTTCACTCAAACATATTTTGTGATTTTTTTAAAATTATTGTTTTTTTTTTAAGTTTAATTTTATATTTTATATTTTTATATAGTCTTTACTTATGAAATTGCCGTTATGTATGAAAAAAATTAAACGCTATTTTTCATGTATTTTTTTATTTGTATTAATCGAAGTAATCACCCATATCCAGCTCCATTTCTCATCGAGGCGATGATTTTTGACCGATATATTACTACAGACATAAAAGTATACCCAACATTCAGGGAAAAAAGCGTAACCAAAACACACACAAAAGACAGTAAGTCGGCACCGAATCAAGTATTTCTGTATTTTGCTTTTTCACTCTAAAGGCGGCTGAACAGATGAGATTTGGAACAGGGATTAGATTATAGTCTAAAATAAACCAAGTGCAAGTCGGATTCGCGCACGGAGGGTTCCGTACCAAACAACGGCTAATATCACGTTTGTTGCAGAGACCTTAATGATTACTATTTTTTCATGTTTTAAGTAAGTAAGTATTTGTTGTTATAGAGCGGCAACAGTAATACATCATCTGTGAAAATTTCAAATTTCTCGCTATCACGGTTCATGAGACACAGTCTTGTGACGGGCAGACTGACACCAGAGTAATACTGTGCCGTTTTTGCCCTTTGGGTTCGAAGCCCTAAAATCACCACGAACTTTTTATTGACTTAAATATTTATGATCTTTTAAAAAAAATGGAAATATGTACTTACTTAAATAAAATAAACTGAAAACAAAGTAAACCCGCCCCTGACCCATCTCGGTGCAAAAGTGACCATTACACTTGCTTGTAAATAATGTACTTACTACATAATACCTAGTTAACAAGTAATAAACCCTGTGTCTAAGTAAAAAAGTTAAATAGAATTCGTAGTCATTTTAGACGAAACATTTGGGCACAGTTTTGATAACTAACCGACTATAAAAGTGTTGAATAGTAAAACACAAAATACATTTTTTAAATAAAACGGCCTCCGAACTGAGTTCGTCCCCGTATAGAACAATAGTACTTGGCATGTCATTATCAGTGCAAAGTGTACGTAAATTAAAGAAATCTTAGTTCTGGGTAACGACAGTAACCAAACGATAAATGGAAAATGTTGATAACATTCATTAACAACTTTTTCACGTGTTTACCAAGGAACTTTTAACATTTTGAATAAATATCGCAGAGTAATATATCGTATTCGTACTACAACATAAATTACCTGTAAAAAGTTATTCCCGGTGATATCTTGTGACCAAAACTTTCACAATTGTGTACACAACACTTAACCACTTTTATTTTTAACCTTACTTCCCTTTTTAATACAAATATGAATTATATTTTCACTTTTGAACTTGTCGTACATTTTGATCAATAACAGATACCGCCATGTTGTTTTCAAAACTTGTTACAAGTCAACTTTCTGTGTCAAAGTGTGAGTTAGATGTTGCTACACAGAAAACAAAGATAGCGCTATGCAATAATTAGAAGAAATGAAAAGGACAAAGTTTAGCTATACTTCCGTAACTATAGCTAGAAAAATATGTTTCGTCTGCTTATTCTTATATGTCTGTGATTCAATATGACATTCCACATCTAGCCGCAAAGCCGTTCGGGTTAACCCATGCCATTCCCATGCTAGTTGACACTGTGTTACAGTAACGCCAAACAGCGATTTGTGTGGAGTTTCCGCCCTGTGGTATTAGGGTCACTCCTGAACTAAGTTGTCGTTTTTCACTTTCTGATAAAATATTATACTAACAACATTTATTTTTCAGGCTATCTCGGCAAAATAACAAGCAAGCTCCGTAGAAAAACTGCCGTACGGACCGACAATCGAATACGTTTGATGAACGAAGTGATTCAGAGTATTGAGGCTATTAAGATGTACGCTTGGGAGTTTGCGTTCGCTAAAATTATTGGACAGGCTAGGAAGTAAGTTGTGACATACACACATACATATAATCACGCCTTTATCCTCGTAGTTGTAGGCATAGGCATTCTATACGCCCACATTTCACATAATAGTTTTATGTCCCACGTAATAGGTGGAGAGCCTATTGCGGTGTTGAAACGGACAGGCGCAGGTTGTGTCGACACGCAGTTCAAATTTTTGAAGCCGCCCATAGGGCCTTCAACTTAGCTTAATGACAACCGGGTTTCATTTCGAGTTCCTTCTCTTTTTTTTTTATATTTAGCTCGCCAAATTGACGTCGCCACGAGCCTGATGGAAAGCCGTAGCGCATCTAGCGATTGGGGGCCACTTCTGACAGTGGTCCTCAAGTTGTCACCCTGTGATGTGCCTCTTCACGCTCCTCTTGAAGAACCCGGGATTGTAAGATGAGGGGAACACGTGTGCGGGCAGCGAGTTCCAGGTTTTTATAGTTCGACAGAGGAACGAACTTTTGAAACGCTCCGTTCTGGCGAAAATTCTTTCCACTGTGTATGAGTGGCACCTCTGCCCGGCACGCGTTGTTCGGGATCGGAAAGGAGAGAGTGGGATCAGGTTGAAGAGCCCTTCAGAACATTCACCGTGATATATTCGGTAGAACGCAGCCAAGGACGCTATGGTTCTTCGCTGCGCTAACGGTTCGAGGCCTCCCGTCACCTCAGGACAACCAATTATTCGGACAGACGTCTCTGCATAGCGTCAAGTGCGTCTATATAAAACGTCTGTACGCAATGGTTTGTTTTGCAAAAAGTGTTCCCTTAGTCGCATCTTACTACACCCTCGGGATGAATTGAGGTGAAAGGGCAATGCCAGGTCTTCATAGTAGTTTAGGCCCTGGGTGCCCAATCATGAAAATGGGTACAATATATTGCTTGTAAATAAAAATAATTTATTCATAAAAGAGAAGTTAAAACATAAGTTGGGGTTTTCAAAATATCAAGGCTTTTAATTTTTATAAATGTGCTCTTACACAAGCACTATAAAGTTATTTGAAACTCTTACTGCAGTCATTTAGCTAATTAATAATGTATTTGTTGTCTTTCATACATTTATTCATTCATCTAAAGTCAGTATTCATGATCAGAATTGAATATTTAAATATTGAAAACAAAAAACAGAAAAACGTACAATGATGCGTTACTATTTGACAATGACATAACACTGGGTGGCTGTCAGTCACTCACTTGACTAGTCAGTTTAATTTAGTGTTGCTATTTAAACAAACAAAATGTCTACCGTCGATTTTCGCAACAAGTATATCCATATTTTGTAAGCTCAGCGTCAACGTGTATAATACTTATTACATTACATTGAAATTCAATAAAACTTACTATTTACCGTTTAGAAAATGAGATCTTTGTATAAATAAGTACCTAAGTATCTATACGTTTTCTTATCAATATCTTTTCATCAGGTCACTGCATGGTTGTCTTGTATTTCTTAGTAGTATACAAAATTATAATAAACAAATATTTAAGTAACCCGCCACAGACAGTGTATTCATGCCCACACTTTCCGTCCGGAGCGTTCGAGCACGGTATGATCGGATAAGGAATTGTGGAATGATCTTTCTGCCTCGGTTTTTCCAAACGTCAACGGTATGGAGATCTTTAAAAGGGGTTTTAGAAGGTTTTTACAGGGTTGGAAGTGCGAGTGTAGCACCTCTGGTGTTACAAACGTTCATAGGCTGCGGTGACCACTAGTACGTCTAGTGGGCCGTATGCTTGTCTGCCACCTTAGTGGTATAAAAAAAAGAAATGAAAACTTAATCTGAATATTTTGTAAAAGGAAAATACTACCTATTCTATTAGTTTACGAAAGACTGGCAACCCAGCAGGTGCAAATGGCGGTGTATTTATTGAATAACTTTTTATTTCGACGAAATTAATCCTAACTTCTATGAAGTCTCGAATAGCAACAAAAATTATGAAAATTCATAACTTATTTTTTCAGCTAAATACCAAGTATGGGCAATCAGGGCCCTATTTCGGCATTGCCCTTTTGTGCTCTTTTCCTTCGCCACACGGGCATTACTCGGGAAAAAATAAAAAATAAGTTTGTACGGAAAATGCGCTTAATTTATTTCAACTTCATTTTATTTCAGAAAAGAAATGAACGTCATCAAAAAAATGTCCTGGCTCCGAGCTGTCATGATCTCATGTGTCAAACTAAACACAAAAGTCGCCATTTTACTCAGCATCATCTCATATATATCACTCGATAACGAACTGACTGCTGCAAAAGTTTTCGTCATTTTCTCATACTATGAGATCTTGAAATATTCGCTAGTCGACTTTCTCCCTCTAGCAATAACTTTCACTTTAGAAGCTTATGTAAGTGTGAAAAGGATGCAAGAGTTTCTGTTGTTGCCTGAAGTTGATAATCAAGATGGGGTGGATCTGGTCACGATTGAAGAGGTTGATCAGAAGAAGAATGTTTTTGAGAAGATTGGTAATGGGTAAGCGATTTTTTGAATTTAAACCTTTTAATGTATGTATGCTGTTTCAAAGAAATTTATTGAAGTGAAAATAGACGGTTTCGGTGCAGATGGAACGTTCTATAACACTAGCGGACGTCACGCGGTTTCACCCGCGTAGTTCCCGTTCCCGTGGGAATATGGGAGTAATATACAGGGTGAATTTTCCAAAAGGGATTGGATGGCCAAATCCGAAACTATAAGGAATAGCGAAAAATGCTCAAAGGAGTCACGAGCCCGATTTTGATGAAACTGAAAACCTCATGATTAGATTTTTCAAAAAACCAATAATCATAGCTGAGAATAGAACCCATTAATTATGAAAATAAACACACCCTATACTATAACCATCCAAGCCCTTTTCAAAAATTCACCCTGCTATACACTACTATAGGATAGTAGTGTTTAGCCTATTTTCACCACAAGGAGTGAGGCTTCCCAACAGTAAAAGAATTTTTCAAATCGGTCCAGTAGTTCCGGAGCCTGTTTGTTTGTTTGTTTGCACCGAAACAAACAAACAAACAAACAATCATATCTTTTCACTTTATAATATTAGTATAGATATTAATTTGCCTAAGCAGGCTCTGTAAATCAGCTACAGAACAGCGTGTTGTTTTACTAATGCTGACTGCCTCGGTGGCGCTTCCGGTTGACCGCCTGCCGTGCTGAGGTCCTGGGTTCTATTCCCGGGTCCAACCAAATATTTTTATGATCTAAAAATGTTTGTTTCGAAGTTTGGGTGTTTCTATATACAGAATGATTTTTTCAAAAGGGATTGGTTGGCCAAATCCGAAACTATAAGGAATAGCGAAAAATGCTCAAAGAAGTCATGAGCCGGATTTTGATCAAACTTAAAACCTCATCATTAGATTTTTGAAAAAACTAATAATCCTAGCTGGGAATCTGAAAAAAAAACACACCCTATATTATTACACCATACGATAGTGTTGCTATTAAGGATCTTACTCTGGGAAGTAATGACATACGGGAAACTAAAGGCAGCTAGGATTATTGGTTTTTCAAAAATCTAATGATGTGGTTATAAGTTTTATCAAAATCGGGCTCGTGGCTCCTTTGAGCATTTTTAGCTATTCCTTATAGTTTCATAATCATAATCATCATAATCATAAACATTTATTCAATTTAGGCCCCAAAGAGGCTCTTATGAACGTCACACCGATTTACAGACATCAGCAGAGAAGAATCGGCAAGCAACTCCGCCGGTTAAAATAATAATAAGATTAAGCATTGCATTAGGTACATAATAAAAAAAAAATTAAAAAATTACATTTTCTTCAGCAAGTGAGTTGAGATGCAGGTGCAGGAATTTGTTTCCAGACATCTTTGTCTTGAATGTAATCATTAACGCCATAATATGCTTTACTCATTAACGTGCTCTTAATGTATGTCTTAAATCTCCCTTCACTGAGCTTAGTCACCGCCTCAGGAAGTTTATTATAAAATTCGACACAACGACACATAAACGATTTCCTGGTTCGCGCCAACCTTGACTTAATAACTGCAAGCTTATGACGATTTCGCGTATTAAAACCATAGCGATCTCCGCGCACAATGAACTCAGATAAGTGACGACGGGCATACATTATGTTCTCAAATATGTAAAGTGAAGGAACGGTAAGAATCTGGCTAGATTTAAAACGGTCTCTTAATGAAACACGCGACCCCAAGTTATAAATTGCGCGAAAAGCTCTCTTTTGCAGGATGAAAATTGATTCAATGTCAGCTGCGCAACCCCACAATAGTATACCATATGATAGTATACTATGGAAATATGCAAAGTAAACAATTTTCGCAGTTTCCTCGTCAGTCAACTGTCTAATCCTTCGAACTGCAAAGGCAGCAGAGCTTAACCTTCCAGAGAGTGCCGATATGTGTGGACCCCATTGCAATTTGGAATCGATAACTAGTCCTAGAAATTTTGTATTTGTGGCAAGTTTTAGTTGGGTACCATCTAATTTAATAGAGGATTCGACCGGGCGAACGTTTGGTAACGAGAATTTTATACATTTTGTTTTTGACGCGTTTAAGAGTAGGTTATTTGCCGAAAACCAGTCCGTAATAACATCTAGTGTGTTATTGACATTTATTAACTCTTTATCTTTTCTATCGACTTTGAATACCAGCGATGTGTCATCAGCAAATAACACAATGTCGCACAGGCCCTCTATCATGTACGGGAGGTCATTTATATACGCGAGAAACAAAAACGGGCCTAAAATCGAACCCTGCGGCACACCCATTTCTACATTAGACCCGCTGGATACAACGTCATTCACCTTTACTTTTTGATGTCGACCTCTCAAATATGACCGCATAATATCGAGAGCAGAACCACGGATGCCGTAACAATTTAATTTTGAAATTAACGTTAAATGATCTACACAGTCGAAGGCTTTGGAAAGATCACAAAATACTCCAATAGCATCTCTTGAATCTTCCCATGCCCTATAAATATGAGAGAGTAATTTAGATCCAGCATCCGCCGTTGACCTACCCCTTCTGAAACCAAATTGGTCTTTATGTAATATCCCATGTTCATTAAAATGTGTTAACAATTGGTCTAAAATTATTCTTTCAAAAATTTTACTAATAGCTGGAAGGACTGAAATTGGTCTATAGTTATTAGGATCTTCTTTACTACCTGATTTAAAAATAGGGGTTACTTTACTAAGTTTCATTTGGTCAGGGAATGTACCTGTTTTTAAGCACAAATTAAAGAGTATTGTGAGGTGAGGGGCAATTGTTTCGATTATAGAGTTTAAAACTTTTACGGATATACCCCACAAATCTTCTGTATTTTTCATATTCAATGATCTAAAGCTTTTTTTAAGTTGTGAAATGGAAACAGGTTTAAAAAAGAAATCAGGAATGGTTCGTACAAAATTTTTCCTAAGAAGTGATTCAGCTCTAATCGAGGATGAAGCTAGGCCCTTGGTGGTTTCTATAGGAATTGTGCCAAAAAAATCATCAAAATGATTTGCTACAGAGACTGGGTCGGTAATTAGCGATCCTTCACAACTTAGGGTAATAGAAATGTCCTTTGGAATAGCTCTTCCAGTCTCCTTGTTAATTGTTTTCCAAACGGCTTTAATCTTATCACTAGACTGTCGTATTTTGCGCCCGGTATAGTTAGCTTTTGCTAAAAGACAAACTTTCTTAAACATCTTTGAGTAGTTCCTAACATAGCTGTGAAAAGATTCATCGTTGGTACAAGATTTTTTGGAATACAATTCGAACAGTACTTTCCGGCTTTTCCTAATACCCAATGTAGCCCAGTCACAAAAATTTGTTGAATCGCGTACTGTAATTGTTCTCCTGGGATACACCCTGTTTACATTGTGTGATATAATTGAGAATAAACCGTCACAAAATTTATTTGGATCTTTCGTGCTATGACGGCTTAGAGCTAAACTACTTTCAATGCAATCATTCAGTTGTTGCCTCTTATGATGGCAGGATGACAGTGGTCTAAAGTTTATGACACACGGTTTTTGTAAAGATTGAGTTTTTTTAAGTTTAATGTGTAGGCCTAAGTGATCAGATCTAACACCTCTGATGATACCTTTGTCGAGGATACAACAACTTGAAAATACATTGTCTATGCACGTGCGTGATGACTGAGTAACTCTGGTAGGCTCACTGAAGTTATGGCTCAAACCAAATGATTGAAATAGAGAAATTAACATATTTGCATCCGAAGAATTTACCAACAAATCGATATTAAAATCTCCACACACTATAATGGACCTATCACCTTTTGAAACTTTACTGAGAACCTCCTCCATATTACTTAAAAATAATGAGAATTTTGATGACGGAGGTCTATACACGCAAATTAGAAGATAACCATCAATTTCTTCACCTGCAATCTCACATAGGCGCTCGACAGAGTACTTGTTAAGGTCTAGACGCTCTTTATACTTTATATTATTCTTTAATAAAACGATGCAACCGCCTCCCTCAGCCGATACTCTGTTGAACGCACTTACGACTCTAAAACAATTGATATTAAATTGCATCCTATCATCTTTCAGCCAGGTCTCGCTAAAACATAAAATATCGAATTTATACAAATCTAATAATAATTCAATGTCTAACATCTTGCCAGAAAAGCGATTTATATTTTGATAAAATAAATGTAGACTATTTACTTTTGAAAGCTTCTCTGTTGTCAAACTTATATGTTTAAAGACACAGTAGGAATGTTAGTACAAGTACTAGCTACTGTGTGGTCCCTTAACAAAGTTTTACTACCCATAACGCTATTAATACAGTAGCCTATCAATGTAGCTAACTTAAGCCTAATCCTTCGGGGGACATGTATAATATCCTCCGTTAAAGTTTGGTTTCATATAAACTTATTACTATCAAAAAATAGTAACCGGTCACTTTGACGACTAATTATATTATAAAGGGTGTTATTAAGCAAATGTGTATGCTTATATCTAGTATAATAGGAGACCCTGGAGTACAGAAATGCACTAAACATAATTTTGTAAGCTTTTAGTCCTAAAAGCCTACTACAACTACTTATTAATTCCTGCCTGTCTACACTACTACTTCGTCCTACCATTATTAATACTAAAGAAGAACTATTTATTTGATCTTGTAAGCTCATGACCCTGTCAATAATAGTTTTAAATTCAGCATTAGGCATGCAGAAGTTTAAAATCTTACAATTTAGCTTACAACTAAGAAGAGACCCAAAGTCCTGTCCTAACTGATCTGAAAAAATAAAAACCTTATCTATATGAGCCTCTCTGACATCCAGCTGCGCGGAGGACTGAGTGGGCACAGGCACGGTGGGGTCCCGCACCTCCACAGCACTCATAACACATTGCTGCTCTTGAAGAGAGTTAATATTTAGTAATTGCTCGGTATTATGTGTAACTAGATCTAACAACTCGCCTGCTGAGGTCATATGCTCCTGAAGCTGGGATTGAGCTGTACTATATTTTGAAAAAATGTCCTGCAAAAGTTGCTCCTTAACAGCTAGCTCTTCACGCAGAATTTGGATATCACGCTCATATAATATTTTACTTATTTCTAGGTTTGAGATGCTATCAGACAAATGATTTGACAACGACAAATTCTCTTGGATTAGCCGGGTGTTTTTAAAAAAATATGAAGATTTCCTCAACTTCTTCTTACCCTTGTAAATTAATTTCTTTACTTTAATATATTTCTTAAGTTTATTACGACTATTTAGAATTACTGTAATGGAACAGTCATTGGTCAAATCAATCGTCACAATTTTGTCATTATTACTAGAGTCCGGATCACTGTTTACTAGTTCATTATACAAGTTATGGGTGTAGTCGGTTTGTACGTTGAATTTTTCATTCTCCAGCTTGGTGATTGCACTGTTTGCCTCCCTTAACTCTGACTCCAACATGCTGACCCTGCCGAGGGTCTGGCTGTGCACTTCATCACACTCCTCAAAGGAAGCCAGGGTTTGTTGGAGACATTCCAATTCTTTGTGGAGGCTGGTGTAGTCTGCCGAAAGAACTGCGAGCTCCTTCTTGAGTTGGGTGTTCTTATTTATTACTTGAAGAACCTCCTCTTCACTGTCCTCTCTCTCCTTGAGTAGTTGCTCATTGAGGTTCTGGCATGTCTTCAACTCAAGCAGCGCAGCTTCGAGTTTGCGTTCCAGGTCCCTGGAGGTCATTCTACGTGTTGTCATTGTAATTGATTTGTTTACATAAGTGTTATGCCCTCTTACGGCAATCAGCGAAACCAACAAGACCTCTGAGTAACTGTACCGTGAAGTTTCTGCTCGTCGTTGCTAGATGGCGCTTAAATGTTTTTCATAATTTCAAGTTTAAATTTAACATTTATTTTGCTTGAAAATGCTTCGTAAAAATGTTGGTCTTTTAAAACTAGTGATTTCTTGGTCTCTTTTCTTTGAATCACACGAATAAGTTGCCAATATGTTGATAAAATGTTACTTAATTGCACTGTAATATTTTATTAGATCTTGCACAGTTTTGCTTATTTTCACAGATCTTTTATTACAATACACAGTTTATATCAAGATGTTGCACTTTCGATTATTTTTACACAAAACTATTCACTTATTATACTTAAAATTGATAATAATTACAGAGCCGATGTTTACATTGGCGAACTTACGCCTACCCTTCCATCGGATTTGGCCATCCAAGCCCTTTTGAAAAATTCACCCGGTATAACTAGCTGACCCGCGCAACTTCGTTTGCGTCACATAAGAGAGAGAAAATCACCCGTTTCCGTCGCATTTACTTCCGTCAGAATAATTTCGGTAGCGAGAGATGTTTCCCGTCGCCTTATTGTAGAAATTGCGCATATTCATGCATATGACGTGGACTACCGGCGTACGTCGCCGGCAGAATAGTTAATCGATGAAAAAACCGAAAAAAAAGCGAGGTCAAACGGGATACAAAGTATCCTATGTCCGTCTCCTGGTTCTAAGCTACCTCCCCACTAATTTTTTAGCTAAATCGGTACGGCCGTTCTTGAGTTATAAATAGTGTAACTAACACGACTTTCTTATAAGAGTACTAGCTGATGCGCGCGGCTTCGCTCGCGTGAAATTTGGTTCCAATTCCCGCTTCCCGTGGGAACATTTTCCCGGGGTGAAAGTAGCCTATGTGTTATTCCGGACTATAATCTACCCCGGTTCCAAATTTCAGCCCGATCCATTTAGCCGTTAGAGCGTGATTGAGTAACAAACATCCAAACATCCAAACATCTTCACAAACTTTCACATTTATAGTATTGGTAGGATATTATATAGATATGTATGTATTTAGAAATATGTAAGTATAATTATGTATGATGATTTAGAATCTAATAATCGATATTATAATTGTATCTTTGTCTACTGGTCGTAAAATGACTGTTTCGCCCAAAGTCAAAGAGTCATTGTGCGAAAGACTTTTCTCGAAATAGACATTCGCAAAAGAGATAATGTGATTAAACCGCACCACGATTAGATTCGTCCCATTAATAAATAAATTACGTTTTCCAGTCAGCAAGCGTACATCAAATCTGAAACAAACTTGGAACATATGAAACCACTGGTACTTGTGGAAATGAAGGATTACACGGCGTACTGGCGAAATGTGGACGATGAAAAAGCGGATGGGAAGATAGCGGCACTTTTGGATATTAATTTAGTTGTAAGTAAACCTCCCTATGTTCATTTGCCGCCATTACAGCTTTTAAGTACACATAGAACGAATGTGCCAGTACCATACATATGATCACGACTTTTATCCACGAAGGGGTAGGCAGAGACATTATATGCCCACATTTCACCTTTTAGATTTTAGTCCCACGTAATAGGTGGTGAGCCGTATTACCTTTTTTATGTAAAATTTTATGTAAAACAATTTTACAGTCCAGGAGTTAATTAATTTTTTTGGCGTGGCGATATCCTCAAGAACTTGTAATTCACATTTGGGAATTGGGTAATTGAGATTCGAGGAATTGGGAATGAAGTTGGAAGTTTGGAATTGGGTTTTCGAATTTGGATTTTGAATCTAGGATTTTCGATATTTTTATTTGTAAATTGAATTTTGAGATTTGGAAATAGGATTGGATATACAGTTTTATTGCAGTGCTAAAACACTACATGCACTCAGACTGCCAATTGACAGTCAGAGAACATTTAATTATACAGCGTTTGTCTCTCTTCAGGTAAAACCTGAGTCACTTACCACAATCGTGGGTACAGTGGGCTCAGGCAAGTCCACGATACTCCAGGCAATGCTCCGAGAGCTGACTCCCACCAAGGGCCACTTATATACGAACGCGGCGATCGCTTATGCAGCTCAGGAGCCTTGGCTGTTTGAAGCTTCGGTAAGTTTTGAGGTGGTGTTTTGAAGGTTTAATGTAGGATTCGTTGACACCGCCGAAGTGAGGAGACTCAGTTGGTATAAATTTAAATTATTGAAGTTTTTTTTTTCTTTCAGAATCATATATTTATTTGTGGTAAGTACATAGGTTTTATAAAATTGTTCGATTTGGTTGGACGTTGGAAGTTGACTTTTTCATCAAAATACAATTTCACATGTCGCACTTGACTCAAAAGTTAGCAAGAGTTTATGTTTGATTGAGAAATTGAGAACAGGAGTGGATGCGGATGTTCGAATTAATGCGGAATTCCTGCGGATGCGAATATTCGCAATATAATCCACATACATCGATACACACAAATATAAGTAAGCTATATTTTTGTAGGTGCGTCAAAACATCCTGTTCGGCCAAGACATGGACCTCCGCAGATACAAGCAAGTCATCAAGTGCTGTCAGCTGAAGACCGACTTGGAGATACTGCCGCATGGCGATAAGACTGTCGTTGGGGAAAGAGGTAGGTACAAAATATAATTTTATTTTTGACCGCGGACGTCACGCAGTTGCACCCCGTGTTGTTTCCGTTCCTGTGGGAATACATACATACAAATGCTCACGCCTTTATCCCCGAAGGGTTAGGCAGAGGCATATTATATGCCCACATTTCACCTTTGTATAATTTGTCCCACGTAATAGGTGGTGAGCCGTATTGCCGTGTTTAAATGGACAGGCGCAGGTTGTGACTGCCTGCTGCTGAAATAAAGCCTTCAACTTAGCTTAACGACTGCCATTTTACTGGCAACCGGGACCAACGGCTTAACGTGCCTTCCGAAGCACGGAAACGCTCAAATAAATGTCACAAAGTGATCACATGGATGGTCATCCATCCATGGACCGGCCATAGTGAAAGTTGCTTACAGCAGTGATCGTTTACAGAACACTGAGTCCGCGGGGCCACGAGCCCGTGGGAATATGGGAATAAAATATAGCCTATATCACTTAGGGATAGTGTAGCTATTCGCAGGGGCATGTTCCCTAGTTTCAGACCGATAAGGACAAACGAACAAACACATTACTCATATACAGGGTGAATTTTTGAAAAGGGCTTGGATGGCCAAATCCTAAACTATAAGGAATAGCTAAAAATGCTCAAAGGAGTCACGAGCCCGATTTTGATAAAACTTAAAACGTCATCATTAGATTTTTGAAAAACCAATAATCCTAGCTGGGAATCGAACCTATTGATTTTGAAAAAAAAAACACACCCTTTATATTACACCATATGATAGTGTCGCTGATAAGGATCAAATTCTGCGAAGTAATGATATACGGCAAATTTAAGGAAAGTTTAGAATTTTGATGGAATTCATATTTCTTGTACCCAAATTTTGTATCTTAATTTATTTCGTTCGAATTTCCAGAATAGTTCGTAACTATTCCGTGTTTTAAATCATGCTCAGAATGATTTTTTGGAGAATATTCTAAACGGAATCAATAATATTGAATGCAGTTTGATTGTTGAGGTCTCGAATCATCCAGCTATGTATTAAAAACAATGGTCTACATTTTGAACAATTCATCAGATAACGTAAGAAAAATACGAAAGATGAGCACTTTCCCTTAGTTTGCCGTATGTAATTACTTCCCAGAATATGATCCTTAATAGCAACACTATCGAATGGTGTAATAATATAGGGTGTGTATTTTTTTTCAAAATCAATGGGTTCGATTCCCAGCTAGGATTATTGATTTTTCAAAAATCTAATGATGAGGTTTTAAGTTTCATCAAAATCGGGCTCGTGACTCCTTTGAGCATTTTTCGCTATTCCTTATAGTTTCGGATTTGGCCATCCAATCCCTTTTGAAAAATTCACCCTGTATAAAGTGGAGTCATTTTAATAGGTAACATTTGACAATTCAATTTCACAATCATTTGACAATCAAATTATGTACTTACTTTTCTTATTTTGCCTTAGATCAAGAATATCATAGATTACGGGTCGCGAACAAAATGAAAGTTAAAAAGTGTCCCAAGTCGATACGTAGTATAACCTATATTCTATTTATTAGCAATCGTAAATAAATCATTCAAGACTGTATCACATTTAACGTAAAGTGTACCTTAAAGTTATTATACGTAAGCATAAAATACTATGCCACTGATATATCAGTTAAGTCGTTTTGTTCCATACGTTTGTATTATTTAATGTCGGCTAATTGTGGTCAGTTCAAACAAGGGTGTAGTGAGCCGTCAGTAGTGAGCCGTCTTCTATAGGTGCCGGATTTCTCGCGATATCTAAGTATTTTGCTCCTTAAATTTACGAAAGAAAAAATAATAATGGGACAGGGATTCGCCTGATGATTTTTAAAATTCACAAATATTTAAGTCCGTATCGATTCGAAAGTGAATACTTTCTCATTCAACATTCTCATTATGAAGATAAAAGTGACAGACGTCAAATGTTACCTATTAAAATGACGCCACTTAAGGGTCCGTTCACACAGACCGGCTCGGAGAGGAGAGCAGAATCTTATCACGTTGAAAACAGAGTTTTTATTATTTGAAGTAAGGTTTATTTTTGCATGTGCAATGCTTTTGTCATTAAGAATGCTTGAACGCGCTTGGTGTGAAATAATAAGAGGAGCTGACCGGCTTCGATCGCGTACTCTTCTCGTTCGCGCAGCCGTTCGGCTCCGATTTCATGCTCTTTACCGCTCGCGCAGCCGATCGGCTCCAATTGCATGCTCTTTCTAGCTCGCGCAGCCGATCGGCTCCGATTGCGTGCGCGCCTCCCCACGCCGACCGCCATTTTGATGGCACAATTTAAACAGAACAGTTGTGTGCACTTATACGAAAACATGACTGATGAAAAATTAATATATTTCTGCATCGGAGCTATCTAAAACCATGTTCCGAAAAGCACCCGTTCACACCGAAAACAAAACTTGGAATACTGGTACTGCCTTTGTAGTGAATCGATGCATCCGACCGGCTACGAGCGCATCCGACCGGCTGTGAGCGCATCCGACCGGCTCCGAGCGCATCCGCTTTCAGCCGGTCTGTGTGAAATAGTTGGCAGCTCCTCTCCGACCAACTCCGAGCGTATCCGATCCGGTCTGTGTGAAAAGAAAAGTGCGCGCCGATGCTCTCCGAGCCGGTCTGTGTGAACGGACCCTGTATAGATAGACAAAACCAACTTTCTTGTTTCAGAGCTTTCATTATAGTTAAATTTCAATATAAATAAAACGCATTACACTTCCAGGGGCATCCTTGTCCGGAGGTCAGCGCGCGCGCATATCTTTAGCTCGATGCGTGTACCAAATTGCTGACGTTTATTTACTGGACGACCCTCTAGCGGCGGTGGATGCTAAGGTAAGTCAATAATTGTAAAGTAATATTAAGGAGGCAAATAATTTTATCCTCCTTTGCTCTTCACTAAAATATCTATGTAAATTAAAGGTTTTATATCACACACACACACACACATATGCATGCAGAAACACTTACACGCCCGCACACTTTCACGCACGCACGCACGCACGCATGCATACACACAAACTTACGTTACTTGAAACATTTATGTAGGTAACAGATGCTCTTAAAACGAAATTTACATTTTTTACAATTTTTCTATCGAACTCTTTAAGAATTTGCCTATTTCAATCATTAGTTTCTGCCCTCGTTTCCGCATCCCTAGTGAATTTTATTCAGGTTATAAAAGGCTATATTCTATCCGTGTGCCAAGTTTTAATCGTATTTACTAATATTAGTAAGGATGGTTAAAAAGTACAATATGTAATGCATTTTATATTTCCAAAAATAACTGTCAAAACTAAAGTAAATTAAATAAGGCTCCCGTGGCCTTGCGCCCAAAAATCTGACAGCATTTCCCCCTTTGAATAGCAGTCAATGCCTGTTCGCTGAGAGAGGTAACTGTCAACCATATTCAAAAGGGGTGTGCGTATGGATTGAGAAGCCACCTTCCCTTTACATGAAACTCACACTTTATTTAGTACACAATAAAAAATAATGTACGTCAATTTTTGGAATTTGTAGGCCAATAGATAAAACGTTACATCTATTTGAAAGTGGCTCCTCAATCTAAACACCTGGATTCAGGAGTTTCTTAACGAAACTGATATATATTATTGATTTTCTTTTTGTATCATTTATTAGGCATTATGTAGGGTAGCTACTAACGAGCTCTATCCTATCCTACTGGAATTCAAGAGTTTTAACTTTTCTGTGGTACTAATAAAATATGAGGTGTGTTGAGGTCCCGGGTTCAATTCCCAGGTCGGCCCAAATATTTGTGTGATCCACAAATGTTTGTTTCGTAGTTTGTTTTGTATGTAAAATATGTATTTATTTAGATATATAGGTATAGGTATATCAGTCGTCTAGATCCCATAGCACAAGCTTATAATATAATATAAGATTGTCAACAATTATTATTATTCTATTACTATTCACAGGTAGCTCAAGCCATATACGAAGAGTGTATCCGCAATTTCCTTCGTGACAAAGCGACTGTGCTGGTTACCCATCATGTTCAATATGCTAAGCATGCTCACAACGTATGCGTTATGCGTGGAGGAAAGGTAAGTTTTTTTTTTATATTTATTAAGCTCGCCAAATTGATGTAGCCACTGACGGTGCGTCGTGGCGCATCTAGAGATTGGGGGCCACTCTCACAGTCCGTAACACTTCTGACAGTGGTCCTTAAGGGAACTGGTTTAAAAAATGCCGAAATAGAGGTGCAAATGAAAGCGTTTTTTGTCTGCATAAATAGACAGAAAATTATAGCCAAAACTAGATTTTTAATCTACAAGATGTTTGTCAAAAAATGGTTTTGTTGTAAATTGTATACTAATTATACATAACGTGTAAAACGATCATAGTGTCTGCCCCAAATTTTTAGATAAATGCATTTTAAGACTTCAATTTTTATCGACGCGAGAGAAAAAAAATTGTCAACATATGAAGAAAATCTACAGCAATAAATTGGTTTTCTTCGATTTTGAATAAGTATGCGTATTAACTTATTACAACTAAAATAAGCTATAAAATAGTACATTTCCTAGCGTGAAGGACGCACGTTTTGTATGGTCAAGGTCATTAGCCCTGCCAACGGCCTTAAGTTGGTGACCCTGTGATGTGCCTCTTCACGCTCCGCTTGAAGAAACCGGGATTGTAAGATGAGGGAAACACGTGTGCGGGCAGGACGTTCCAGGTTTTTTTAGATTGACAGACGAACGATCTTTTGAAACGCTCAGTTACATTAATCGACTTTTCTATAGCCGAGAGGTAAACTGATTACTGCGGCCGTTGCCACGGTTGACGACTTTATTGCAGAGCTTGGTATACTCGTACTTATAAATGGAAACTCGGAACTCTAATTTAATTGGAACTATCTGATACGCGCAGCTTCGTCCTCGTGAAATTTTGTTCCCGTTCCCACTTAGCATAGGAACTTGTTTCTGAAATCAAAAGTAGTTCCGACACTATAAGCAGTACCGAATGTCAGCCAGATCCGTTCCGTTAGAGCGTGGAAGAGTAACAAACACACACACACACACAGATCTAGACTTACAAACTGACGCATTTATAATTATTTCAAATCTTATAGCAGTCGGCTCCTCATAAATGGTTTATGTTTTACTAGCTGTTCCCCGCAGCTTCGACCGCGTAGAAGTCGTTATCGCGTAAAATTATAACCCTCCTTTTGATCAATCGGTTAAAAAGGAGCCTATGTCCTTTCCAGGGCCTCGAACTATCCCTATACCAACTTCATTTCAATCGCTCCAGCCGTTTAGGCGTGAAAGCGTAACAGACAGACAGACAGACAGAACTACTTTCGCATTTATAATATTAGTAGGGATGTAAGACTGTGTTACCATACAAAATTGATAAAAGCCTAATTTTCACAATAAATACAAAAACCTTCCTCCCCAGATCGTAGCTCAAGGCACTTACCGCGAGCTAAAGAACGGAGTGTCAGAATTCGAAAAACTGATAGAAATGGGGGAGAAAGTGGAAGAAGAGAAGCAGAAGCAGAAAACAGCATATGAGAACCAGGAGAGTGTGGTGAGTACTACTGGTTTAAGGAAGCAGGATTTGTTTGTTTGTTTGTATGTATCTTTGTACTGAATAGGCTCCGAAACTACTGAACCGATTTTAGAAATTCTTTTACTGTTGGGAAGCTACGTTATCCCCGGTGAACATAGGCTATATTTTATTCCCGTATTCCCACGGGACCGGGAAATACGCTGGTGAAACCGCGTGCCGTCCGCTAGTTCTAATAGAAAATACTAAAATTGAGGCTTTAAAGCTATCTCTTGGGCTTTTGAATTTCCACTTAATCCTAACCCAATAGTATTAAAATCCCTACTAATACTTAACACATTGTTTTAAGGTTTACAACGTAATGACAGTGTCTGAAAAACTGGACGCCGGAAAGCGAAGTGTTAGTTTTAACTTGTACCATATAATTGTATACAGCAGTACCACGTTTATAAGTTACACCGATGTACCTGCGCAGAAGTCTCATATTCGAAACGTGCGATAAAATCTTAACCAATCACAACCCTCTGCATAGACGCGCCAAGCATGGCCCTTTGTTATTGGTTGCCGCCTGCGCGCCATGTTCGATGCGCGCAGCATCGCGGCGTAATGAGCTACAATGAGCGAGATAGCACCACTCTCAGGATTTATTGCATTTTCAATCTTAACGTAACGCAATAAAGTCGATGTTTCAACAGCGTTGGCAAGCGTTATTTAAGCGGCGTTAGCTTGCTCTCTTCTGAGCAGGCGAACCTTGTCGATGCGACTTATAAACGTGGTTCATCTGTACATTATTAGTGAATTTTAGCTAGCCTGCAGAAACCTCGTAACTATAACTCAACCAGTTTACTTTGACCTCTTTGAAGAACAGCGCTTCTAGTAAATCGGAGCTCAAGTTCTGATATATTGATTTTGCTGCATTTAGACTGAAACAAAATCTATGAAAAAAAAATTAATGTGTAATGGTCTTGGAAATTTCTATAGTTTTTTTAATCAGATTTTTTTCTGACGGAAAACACCTACTATTAGAATTTTGAATAGCGGAAACTACGTATCCGCTATTCAAAATTCTATCTTGTCTAAATTCTATTCTTGTCCCTACACCGTCAATGGCAAAGAAGTTTTACTTTAATCGCGCGTAAAGGTTACACGCACACACTTTTTTTTTTGTAACGGTGTCCAGAGGGGCAGGTGCGAGTTTTTGCGTGAGCTTGTCGACATTCACGGCTCACCAATTCGTTTGGAATCGAGACCCCGCCACCTAGCTGTAAACGCGGGAACTTGTCTCGATCCCATACAAATCGGTGATAACGCGCTCGTTCGTGAATGTCGACACGCGCTCACCGAAACTCGCACTTGCCCCTCAGATCCTAGATCCATGGGGTCCGAAAACGCTTAACCTTTTTAAAGATTTACAACCCACCTTGTTGAGACGACTGGTGACCCAAGGGCTGGCAGTTTACTCGCTCAGCAAATAGGTATTGCTATTCAAAGGGGGAATGCAGCTAGTCTTTGGGCATATTGCCACGGGGCCCTTATTTAGGTTTAGTTTATGTAGATAGAAGTATGCTATATTGTACACCAATTAATATTTACAAGGACACGTAATACAGATTCTAGGTAGGTCGATTTTAAAAGTCTTTCATTTGTACACCAAAAATACAATTTAGACTTATACATACATAAATATGGTTACGCCTTTATCCCTGAAGAGATAGGCAGAGGCATATTATATGCCCACATTTCACCTTTTTTAGAATTTGTCCCACGTAATAGCCGTATTGCCGTGTTGAGATGTACAGACGCGTGCTGTTGTAAATTTTCAAGCCGCCTAAAAAGGCCTTCAACTTGGCTTAACGACTGCCATTTCACTGGCAACCGGAACCAACGGCTTAACGTGCCTTCCGAAGCACGAAAACACTCAAAACAAATGTTACAAAGTGGTCACATGGATGGTCACCCATCCAAGGACTGGCCATAGTGAAAGTTGCTTACTACAGTGAATTTTTACAGAACACTGAGTCCGGGGCCACGAGCGCTTCTTCTCAATTTATATTTATACATCAATAAACAAATTATGCTTACGTGTAGATAATGTGAAACTTGATTGATTTTACAATTGACTGCCTTATAGATATAGATTAAACGCTTGTAACTGATTAATATAATTATTTATTAGGATATAATGTGCTATACGTATAACTATTGTTTTTAGGGTTTCGCAGCGGAAGAGTAAAAACGGGACCCTGTTCATGAGAGACTTCGATATCCGTCTGTCTGTTTGTCTGTCATGAGGCTATATCTCAGTAACCGTGATAATTAGAGAGCTAAAATTTTAACAAATGATGTAATTCTCTTGACGCTATTACAACAAATACAGAATAATAATAATATTTTTAAGATGGGCTCCCATACAGTAATTTTTTTCGGTTTTTTGGAACGGAACCCTCTGTGCGCGATTCTGACTTGCGCTTTGCTGGTTTTTTTTATAATAAAAATAAATGTCAAAATTATTGTATTCATTTATTTAAATGTATTTTATCATGTTACTTAGAATCTATATTATGGAGTATTATTTAGACAGAAAGAAAAATTTTATATGATTAATTTGTGATTTCATATCCTAAATATTTTGACACAGGAACATAGCTACAGCAAGCTGAGGTCCCAAAGGTCTATGTCCGAAGCGTCACAACTCTCGTTCAACCTGGATATGGATAATACGGATCCAACATATGAAGGTACGTCGATATATTTTGGAAAAGCCCATTAATGTGGCATATTCTGAAATTAAGACCCCTTTTCTCTGGTCTTGAGGGTGTTAAGCAGGATTCAAACCTGCGTCTTCTCGCATACCGTGCAAGAAGCTTTACCTTTCGGCCATCGAGACCTTTTTTTTTTCTACGTGAGGGAAAATCCTCATGGATGTTATCCTCTCCTACCGACTGAAAACCTCACGTAACGCCCAACAGCCTATGGTTGTGAGCCCCGGGTAAGCCCTCGGAAGGATGTCCCAGGACGCCATTGAGACCCTACTCTGAATCGACTTTCTTCCAAATTATCTATACTATAATAACATTATAAAGAGGAAAGATTTGATTGTTTGTTTGTTTGCATCGAATAGGCTCCGAAACTATTGAATCAAAGAAAAAAAATCTTTTACTGTTGGAAAGCTATGCTATCCCGGGGTAACATAGGCTCACCACCTATTACGCGGGACACAAAACTATAACGTGAAAATGTGGGCGTATACTATACCTCTGTCTACCCCTTTGAGGATAAAGTCGTGACTATAATGTATGTATTTTTTTTCAGGTGAAAGTCAAAAGAAGGGTTCCGTAGACAACAGCGTGTATGTGGCGTATATTAGAAGTGGGGGCAGCACTTTGTCTATGGCGCTGTTAATAGTTCTGTTCTTGTTGGCACAAATATTCTATTCTTCTACGGACATATGGCTTAAAGAATGGTGAGTACTTAACTCTACTATAATATAATCGTAAAAATAGCTGTGACGTACATTAAAAATAAATTAAAAAAAAAACCGTAATCGACTAATTTAGGACTTCTGAGTCGAAATCTATGATTTTTTTCCTTCGTGTCAGTTTGTTTGTTAATTTGTTTAGTTGTTCGGGGTTGGAGCAAAATCCAGTAGGCTGACCAAAATTTTACTTTAGGATTTTGTGCGTATATATCAAACTTAGATAACTTTTTTTGTATCTTCAAAATCGGACCAGCGAAAGTGATAGTACAGCTTGAACTCTGTTTCACTAGACGCCCTATGCGTTAGAGAGGTCAAAGTCGATTGGTTAATGGTTAACATCACCTGGCGAACGAAATCGCGGGCAAATGCTATATAATATATATAATTACTGTATAAAATAGGTGGGTGTTCATTTCAACACGGCAATAGGCTCACCACCTATTACGTGGGACATAAAACTATAAGGTGAACTGGGGGCCTATACTATGCCTCTGCTTACCCCTTCGGTGATAAAGGCGTGACTATATGTATGTAGATGGAATGTGCCAACCTATTTTACATACTGTATGTATGTGAAATAGGTCGGCACATTCCGTCTTAATTGGCGCTATAGGATCTAGACAACTGATTAACATAGTACTATTATTTATCATTCATTTATTAATGAAAATATGATCAGACCCTTTCTTTTTTTTTACAGCCCAAATTATGCTAGTAATTAGCTTGTACTATGTTGCGAACGGATCTGTAAAATATAGTTTGGGTGTTTTCGTGCTTCATAAGGCACGTTAAGCCTTTGGTCCCGGTTGTTACCAACATGACTGTCGTTATGCCAAGTTAAAGACCTTATAAGCTCCCGGGTCGGCCTAAATATTTGTGTGATTCACGAATGTTTGTTTCGGACTTTGGGTGTTTTCGATGTATAATAAATTAATAATCATGTATTTAGAATAGAAATATATACTACCCGTTCACGCTGTTTGCCGGTCGCCTCCCGTACTACGCCTCTACACCAGCCTCTACGCCAGCGGCATACTTAGCGCGAACGGGTTATAATATAAGTATGTCTCAGCCGTCTAGATCCTATAGCACAAGCTTATAGCTTAATTTGGGCTAGATGATGTTGTGTGAGAATATCCACAAATATTTATTTATATTATATAAATTTCTCTACGATTATATTGTCAAGAATCGTCGCCCAGGAAAGCTAAACCATTGATTCATTTTCAGGGTCAATTTAGAAGAAGCCAACAGCGCTGCTCTTGTCGCTCAGAAGAATGTCACGACACCTGAGGCGATACCACCAGGTTTGGTATTAATTTTAAAATGGTATTTTGAAATTAATATATTGGGAAAAACAACTAATAATCTCAAAAATGAATTAAATAATACGCAACTTCACATTAACCGTACAATTTATTTAATTCCTAAACAATACAACCATGATTTTACTTAAATTGTACAAATCACTAGGTTCAAGAACTATTACTATCAAACACATAACTTAAAAATACATCTACAAACAGACCTTAATAATTACTTTCATTCTTAATCACAACGCATCAACGATTTAATTCAGACAGTACAAGTAACTAATAAAATCTAATATGAAATTCAAAGACAAGTTAGGCAGATTGACACAGACCAAGACACAAACCGACAGAGTTTACCCGCTTGAGACTTCGATGCCTGTCTGTCTATCTGACTGTCTGTCTGTCCGTCACGAGACTGTATCTCATGAACCGTGATAGCTAGAGCTGAAATTTTCACAGATGACGTAATTCTGTTGCCGCTCTAACAACATATATACTACATACATACATACATAACATCACGTCTGTTTCCCAACGGGGTAGGCAGAGATTATGGTTTTCCACTTGCCACGATCCTGACATATCACTTTCGCTTCTTCTATTTTCATAAGTGTTTTCATACATGCTCTCCGATTAAGGGTACCCTTGACCTGCCTTTTTCCAAAAGGCGACACCTTTTGGAAAACGGCACAATTTGGTCGACATAAGTGCGACGCGGTCGACCTCTACCAGATTGTCCATACACTCTCGCCTTATAAATCTCTTTTGTCAGTCTGTTCTCATCCATTCTCTCCACATGTCCGAACCATCTGAGCATCCCTTTCTCTACCTTCTTATCTTATCTTACATCGGGGGCTGACGAAGTCAGCAACACTTCGACCCAGTGGGATCTTTTGTGTTAGCCCCTACCTTAATGTTTCTTACTCTTTGAAGAAGTGGTCTATTAACGCGGTGATCCCACTAAGAGGAAGAAACCTGTATTCTTCCGGTTTGGGATATGCATTCCCAAGGAGGCTCATACGCTTCGCTGCTAAGACGTCGCATTCGCACAGGATGTGCTCCATAGTTTCCTTGACATCACCGCAGGCTCTGCAGTCGTTATTTGAAGTGATCTTCATTTTAAAAAGCATGTCGTTGGTTCCGTAATGCCCTGTAAGGGCACCAACCACAGCTCGAGCTTTGCTTCTTCCATTATTCAATATAAATTTAGAAGCCTCATTGGTTCTGCTACTTATGAATTTCTTCGAATGTAGTAACCCTTGACTGATATCCCACTCTTGCATGTGTTTATTATCAGCGTAATCCTTAGCGGCCTTTATGAATGTACATGCTGGTAGGCCCATACATGGTTCAGGTCCAAGCATGGCATTTGCCGATCCTGTCCTAGCTAGCTCATCGGCCTTCTCATTTCCTTTTATTCCTACATGGCCTGGGACCCAGAGCAGTCGCAGCTTGTTCCTGCGGCCCAGCTTGTTTAGGGTTTTCACCGCATTCAGGACAAGTTTTGAGTTGACCTTGTAGGAATTTAAGGCCTTTAGTGACGCTTGACTGTCGCTAAGAATGTAGATGGTCTTGTTCTCTACACTCCTTTTCAGATTTTCCTCTGCGCATGCTATGATGGCATACATCTCGGCCTGGAAGACCGTGGTGTACTGACCCAGGCTGCTCCAAAGTTGTGAAGATTCTGAGTAAATACCTGCTCCTGTACCAGATTCCGTTTTTGAACCGTCTGTGTACCAGATGAGGCAGTCTGCATCTGGTGAGCGCAGTTCCTGCTTCCAGTCTTCCCTTGTGGGGACATGTATTTTGAAGCTTCTTTTGAAGATTTTTATGCACGGCATAGCGTCGCTAATCATATGCATCTTCCTTTGAATCTCATCATTAAGCTCCATTTTTGTATGCCGCGTTGTTGGCCTATTGCAGTTAAAAGCGCCTGCCGTTTTTAGTCTGTATAAGGTTTTGATTGCCTCCTGTTGTATGAAGATGTGAAGAGGGGTTAAGTTTAGTATTATATCTAACGCCTTTGTAGGCGTGGACTTAAACGCTCCTGTGATAGCCATAGTGGCCATCCTCTGTAGTTTGCCCAATTCTTCCACGCACGATGTTAGTTTGGTTCTTGTCCACCATACAACACTGCCGTAGCTTAATATTGGGCGAACCATAGTGGTGTAAATGAAGTACAGTACCTTGGGCTTCAGGCCCCAGGTTTTGCCATACGCCGATCTACACATATTGAAGGCTCTCATGGCTTTTTCTGTCACCTTCTTGGCATGCAGATTCCATGTGAGCTCCTTGTCTAAGGTCATACCAAGGTATTTCACGTTGGTGGACCATTCTAACTCTGTGTCAAATAAAAGCAATTTCTTTAATTTGCTCAACCTCTTCTTTCTTGTAAAAGGAAGAATTGTAGTTTTGCTGGGATTTATGGTTAGATGATTTTCAGCACACCATTCCTCCACATCCTTCAAAGCCTGTTGCAGAAGTTCCGAGACAATTTCCGGAAATCTACCATTGATCATGACAACTATGTCATCTGCATATCCCACAGCGAAGCATTCTCTACCTTAGTCACTACATCTTCTGTCAAGCCGCAATGTTCCCTAATCACACAATTTCTTTCTTTATCCATTAATATACATATATACTAGTATCGAAAAAAAGGGGATTAAGGTGGGCTACCATAAAATAACCGTATCTTTTGCCGTTTTTTGGTACGGAACCCTCTGTGCGCGAGTCCAACTCGCACTTGGCCGGTATTCTTATCTAATTATGTTTCTCCCCGTTCCAGCGGTAGACTTCCAGCAGCTGCCCACGAACCACTTCCACCTAACGCGCGAACAGTGCCTGTACATGTACGGCGCGCTGATCGCCGTGTGCATCGTGTTCACGTGGAACAAGCTGGTGGTGTTCTACAACACCTGCATCAACGCCTCCGTCGCGTTACACGACCATATGTTCAGGTAACGCTCACATATGTACCATTGCCACGTAACGCGAGAGCAGTGCCCCAACGCCTCCGTCGCGTTACACGACCATATGTTTAGGTAACGCTCACATATGTACCGTTACGCGAGAGCAGTGCATCAACGCCTCCGTCGCGTTACACGACCATATGTTTAGGTAACGCTCACATATGTACCGTTACGCGAGAGCAGTGCATCAACGCCTCCGTCGCGTTACACGACCATATGTTCAGGTAACGCTTACATATATGTACCATTGCCACGTAACGCGGAAGCAGTGTCCCAACGCGTCCGTCCCGTCACACAACCATATCTTTAGGTAACGCTCACATATGTACCATTGCCACGTAACGCGGAAGCAGTGCCCCAACGCCTCCGTCGCGTTACACGACCATATGTTTAGGTAACGCTTACATATGTACCATTGCCACGTAACGCGGAAGCAGTGCCCCAACGCCTCCGTCGCGTTGCACGACCATATGTTCAGGTAACGCTCACATATGTACCATTGCCACGTAACGCGAGTGCCCCAACGCGTCCGTCGCGTTACACGACCATATGTTCAGGTAACGCTTACATATGTACCATTGCCACGTAACGCGGAAGCAGTGCCCCAACGCCTCCGTCGCGTTACACGACCATATGTTTAGGTAACGCTCACATATGTACCATTGCCACGTAACGCGGAAGCAGTGCCCCAACGCCTCCGTCGCGTTACACGACCAATGTTTAGGTAACATTCTCACATATTGTACTATTGCCACGTAATGCGGAAGCAGTGCCCCAACGCCTTCGTCGCGTTACACGACCATATGTTCACGTAACGCTCACATATTATTATATGTACCATTGGGTTGCAACAAAATTCAGTAACTTGAACATAATTGTAATATTAGGATTTTGTAGGCATTTTTTCAACTTAAACAACGCTGTATGTTTCATCAAAATTGGTTCAGCGGAAATGATAATACAGCTTGACCTATGTTTTACTAGAAGCCCTATGCTATGGACAGGTCAAAGTCGATTGGTTATTTGTCAAAATCACCTTGCGAACGAAGTCGCAGGCAAAAGCTAGTTTATAATTATTAGTAAGATTGCAAATACGTTGTTCATGGTACACTATGCTAATATTTTCTATATTTATCCACAGAGGCGTGACCAGCGCCCCGATGTGGTTCTTCCACCACAACCCCTCGGGGCGGATCCTCAACAGGTTCTCCAAGGATATGGGACAAGTGGACACACTGCTGCCTGTTGCTTTAGTGGATTGTCTTGGGGTGAGTTTTTTGAAATAACTATTTGGTATCATCAATATACATATAATAAAATCGTAACTGTCTGTTTGTCTGTACGTTTGTGCACGCTAATCTCAGCAACCGCTCAACCTTTTGCAATGCGGTTTTCTTTATTGCGTTGCGGTTTACTCCACTTAACATTTAGTGTTTGTTTAGTGTGAAAAAAGTTATATCAATCTAAAAAATCACATGTATAAATAAATAATTTAAAACTTTTATTTATTTATTATTAAAAGCCCCTTAAAACCATTTTTACCGGCTAGCCTAATACATTGGTGGCAGAACATATTTAAATCTTAAAGTATAAATAAATAAGTTAATACCAACTGTAACTTTCTAATGTTGCCTGAAAATAAAGATATTATTATTATTATTATTAAATCTTAAATTATGTTACAGATTCATAATTATTTTATTATAGTATAATAAAATGTCTATTTAAACAATTTTGACAATTTTACAAATAACTATACCTACAGTTTTATGTCAACTTAACAATGTCAAGTAAAAATGTCATAGTATTAGAAATTTCCATAACATAAAACTGCATAATAAATTTGAACATACCATTTAAAATACACATTACTACTTACTGCCTCTGTGGCGCAGTCGGTAGTGATACCGCCTGCGGCGCTGGAGGTCGTGGGTTCGATTCCCACCGGAGACAAATATTTGTGTGACCCATAAATGTTTGTCTCAAGAGTCTGGCTGTTTCTATGTATAATATGTATGTATTTAAAAGTATATAAGTATTAATATCCGTGGTCTGATACCCATAACACAAGCAGGTCATTCCTAGCTTACTTTGGGATCAGATAGCGTTGTGTGAAATGTCCGTGAATATATGAAATACGACTGGATATAATAATAATAAATATTTATTATATTTATTATTATTATATCCAGTCGTATTTCATTAATAAACTTCTCATCTTAATGACCGTGTCATTAAGTAGAAATCAATACTTAATACAATAAAATCAAATCCCGACACATTATAGCACAGAAGGCCATTGAAAGAATTGAATTGAGTAGTAGTAGTAGTTATATTTAGTCCTGAGACATCCTTCCGAGGGCTTACCCGGGGCTCCCTACCATGGGCTGTTGGGCGTTACGTGAGGTTTTTTAGTCGGTAGGAGTCCGGCATAGCATCCATGAGGATTTTCCCTCACGTTAAACAAAAAAAGAAGTAGTTTTATTTATCCATTTTTGGATAGACAAAGGCAATTTGAGCCATACAGCCAAGTCTTGTATATTTATTATCTCTTTATTTTGCTTTAATAAGTCACAGTCCTCGTGCTCTAAGTCCAGTCAAAGGCAAGTACAGCCCTAAGTCAAAGTCAGTCTGCCTTCAGAAAAGCCTTCCTTCAAAAAGAAATTTCTGAAAGTTTCTTTGGATTTTTTGTCAGAAACTGCAAAGTTGCGATTTACTGCGTTTTATCACTTTCCAACACTAGTGCACGTTGTCGAACTTTGTCTTTAAGAATCCACCATTGATACACACAAAACACTCGAAAATACACTAATTTTGCAAATTTACAAAACGACGCGATACGATACCTTCCAGTTCCCGCCAAAGAATCGAATTGAATTGAATCAATATCATTGGTTTTTTTTACTTACGTTTGTTGATAACTGGATACTGATTGGTTGTTCTTTCTAACGGGTTGCATATTTAGTCAAGCTATACATCACCCATTGTTTCAGTTCTTCCTAGAAGTGATAGCCATCCTGGTGGTGGTATGTCTGGTAAACTGGTGGCTACTGCTGCCCACCGGAGTGGTGACCGTTCTGCTGTTCATGCTGAGGGCACTGTTCCTCAGCACCTCTCGGGAGCTCAAGAGGATTGAGGCTATTGGTAAGGATCTTATTACCAGTTAGAATTTCAGTTGTCTATTGTAAAGAGGAAAGATTTGATTATTTGTTTGTTTGCATCGGATAGGCTCCGAAACTCCTGGACCAATTTAAAAAAAAAAACACTGTTGGGAAGCTACACTCTTCGCGGTGATTATAGACTATATTATATTCCCGTATTCCCATGGGAACGGGAGCTACCCGGGTGAAACCGCGTGATGTCCTCTAGTTCCAGACTATAATTTATCCCTGTGCCAAATTTCAGCCCGTCCGTTAGCAGTTAGAGCGTGAAAGAGTAACAAACGCCGCCTTACATCCACACACACAAACTTTTGCATTTATAATATTAGTTAGGTACTTTCAAAAACCTTTTTTATACTGCGAAGGTGTCAGACAAGCTTATGGCCCCACCAGATGAATTGTGGTCACCGTAACCTATGAAAAAGATTTTTGAAGTGTGGAACATCTATTATTATACCTCTTAAATAAGCCACACCCTAATAGCGATTGCAATTTTGCAAAAATGTCTTGAAAGTTTGAAAATGCAAGAACATTAGAAATACGAATCATCTTAAGAAAAGAACAGAGGCGCTCGCTTTTATTTTTCCTTATTTCTCAAACTGTAATAAAATAAACAAACTCTTCCACTTGTATATATCCTCTCGCAGTCAATACCTGAACCACCTATCTGCTATAATCTCCTGGAGTCCTGCCTTGGGAATTCGACAAACAATCAATATTTAAGGGGGTCTCCCAAACAAAAAATATGATATCTTGCCGTTTTTTTATACGGAACCTTCTGTGAACGAGTCCGACTCGCACTTGACTGGTTTTGACACACTTTTCTATAGGTACTAATAATATTATAAAAAAGAAAGATTTGATTGTTGGTTTGTATTGAATAGGCTTCGAAACTACTGAACCGATTTGAAATATTCTTTCACTTTTGGGAAGCTACACTACCCTCATGTGACGTAGGCTATATTTTACTCACATATTCCCACGGGAACGGGAACTATGCGGGTGAAACCGCTTGAGTTCCGCTAGTATTAAACTAACTCTGTTCTATTCAGCTCGCAGCCAATCCCTCAACCACCTATCAGCCACAGTCTCCGGACTCACCACAATCAGATCCACGCGGGTCCAACAGCGGGTCCTGGCCCGGGAATTCGACAAACTCCAGGACCTCCACTCTTCGTCCTGGACCTTAGTGCTGACCTCCAATAGGGCGTTCGGGTTCTGGATGGATATGATCTGCTGCGCTTATTTGGCTTGTGTGGCGTTCAGCTTCTTCTTTTTTACGAGTGAAGGTGAGTGATGGTGTTACAACTATAGTAATTCGCGTTAATAATGTAGTGATTTCAGTTTTCTTACATACATACATATGGTCACGCCTTTATCCCCGATGGGGTAGGCAGAGGCATATTATATGCCCACATTTCACCTTTGTATAATTTGTCCCACGTAATAGGTGGTGAGCCGTATTGCCGTGTTTAAATGGACAGGCGCAGGTTGTGACTGCCTGCTGTTGAAATAAAGCCTTCAACTTAGCTTCACGACTGCCATTTTACTGGCAACCGGGACCAACGGCTTAACGTGCCTTCCGAAGCACGGAAACGCTCAAATAAATGTCACAAAGTAATCACATGAATGGTCACCCATGATTTCAGTTTTCTTGTAAGCAATAAAGGCTTGTCTATAAGTTCTTAGTGATTAGTAAAAGGTAGACGCTCGGAAGAGTCCTGGGACATCCTTCCGATGGCTTACCCGGGGCTCCCAACCTTAGGCTGTTGGGCGTTACGTGAGGTTTTTGAGTCGGTAGGAGTCCGGCATAGCATCCATCAAGGATTTTCCCTCGCGTTAAAAAAAGGGGACGCTCGGAAGAAATAGATAATTGTTTGTACGTTTTTAAATTACAAACCTCTGCTTTCTTAACGCAAATGAACTATAAAGAAAATATAATAATAAACAATCACCTATTATTATTTATGCACTCAATCTAGCCTACTGAACATCCCGGCATCGGCGGTGATTAATCTAAAAGAGACAGTTATACATCACTCTGTCTCGTTTTTTCTTTTTTATTAGTTATTGTTAGTTATTTGACTGCCTCGGTGGCGCAGTCGGTACTCTGTAGTGTATATTCCGGGGTCCAACCAAATATTTTTGTGATCCACAAATGTTTGTTTGAAATATATAAGTATGTCTATCAGTCGTCTCGATCCCATAGCACGGCTTATATTAGCTTATTTGCACAAGCTTATATTAGCTTAATTTGGGCTAAATGATGTTGTGTGAGAATGTCCACAAAGGTTTATTATTAAGTATTCTATACTAATATTATAAAGAGGAAAGATTTGTTTTTTGTTTGTTTGTTTGTAACGGATAGGCTCCGGAACTACAGGACCGTTTAAAAAAATTCTTTCACTGTTGGGAAGCTACACTCTTTGCGGTGAACATAGGCTATATTTTATTCCCGTATTCCCACGGGAACGGGAACTACGCGGATGAAACCACGTGACGCCCGCTAGTATCTAATATTTTTATTTTTATGTAGTTTTATCAGACTATATTTATTTTAACCCCTTTTCTCCTGTACCCAGACAGTCTAGGAGGCAACGTGGGCCTCGCCATCACACAAGTGATAGGATTAGTCGGTATGTGTCAGTATGGGATGCGGCAGACGGCCGAAGTCGAGAATCAAATGACATCGGTAAGTATTAACAGTACATTATCTCTCCCCCCCCCCTCTCTCTCTATCTCTCTCTCTCTCTCTCATACGCACACACACCCACACGCACGCACACACACACGCAGGTACACACGCACGTATGCACATGCACACACTTACTATCTAGCTCTTTCTTCATTGGTTGTCAAAATTTTGTCTAAAATGAAATTCTGTACCCATTTCTCATAAGTACGTTACCACGTAATAGGTGGTAAGCCCATTTCCGTGTTGAAATGGACAGGCGTTGGCCGAGACAACCCGCAGTTGAAATTTTTCAAGCCGCCCATAAGGCCTTTAACTTGGCTTGACGATTGTCATTTTACTGACAACTGGGTTTCATTTCGAATTTTCCTTTTTTACGCAATGAATCGTTTTGCGAAAGGGTCTTTCTTAAGTGGGTCTCCAAATTACCGTATTTTGCTAGAATTATGTAATAACTAGCTGACCCGCGCAACTTCGTTTGCGTAAGAGAGAAAGAAATAGAAAGGTTCCCCGTCACTTCTATTCTTTTCGCGTGGTTTTCTGTCGCGTGTACATACTCCCGTTGTATTATTTTGGCACTAATTTGATTTTCATTATAATGGTTATTTTAAACGAACCTAATTCGAAGCACTATCAGTAGGGTTACTGGATAATTTACTTTCCCGTGATTATACTGGGTGCCAAGCGGTAGTGCCAAGGGAAATATGGGTTGAAATGCAGCACCGCCACTGGTGTTGCAAATGTTCAATATGCGAATTAGTCCGCTACAGTAACCAACTATCAGGTGGACTATCAGTTCTCTGCCATCTTAGTGGTATAAAAATCGGACAAGTGCGAAGCGGACTCGCGCACAGAAGGTTTCGTACCAAAAAAGAATCCCCCTTAAACCCCCCCCCCCCCCAAACCCTTTTCTGACGTTAGTATTTGTTGTCATAGTGGCTACAGAATATATCATCTGAAAATTTCAGCTCTCTAGCTATCACGATTCCTGAGATACAGCTTCATTTCGGACAGATAGACAGACAAACGGACACCGAAGTGAATAAACAAGACCCCGTTTAAGGGTACGAACCCTAAAAATCGTTTCTTTCTACGCACCTATGCCATTAATCTAATTCCAAGGTTCTAGATCTCTATTTACGTCCTGCGCCTTTCGCATCCAGTTTGCGACCTCTTCTAGATCCTCGATCCATCTGGCGGGTGGACCAAGTCGCGATGCCCGCTTTAGAACTCGTTTGATCCATCTGCCATCGTCTGTCGTCTTCTGTGGCCAGCCCGCTGGCACTTTACAGTACTGTTTTTATATGTATAGATATAATTCTGACTAAATAATATATTTTTTTTTTTATTTATTTATTTATTTACATCGTGACTTACGTCTATCATGACAGGCAGAACCCAATGCGATAGAGTAAGCAAATAAAAACATACGTTACGTATTGAGAGTAAATTTATATTTTTGCAAAAAATAATACCTAATGTCTTTGTTAATTGGTATAAAGAGCATTCTCTGCATTTGATTAGGAGTTGATATCTTAACTTCTTTATTTTTAGTATTTCTGGATTATGTAGGTCTTCAGATTTTTGAGGCTGAGGCAACCCGTACTTTCATCCGCTAAATGTTCATCTTTAACGCCTCTGGTCGTTTGTATTATCACCGTATAAAATAAGAAAGTAAGCGAAGATAGTTATAAATACTCTCGTGTTATTCGGATGAACCGTATACACCTTACCTATAACTTGTTCTTTCATAATTCCTAGCCAGTCATGTACAGGTTTTCCTTCCCACAAATGTATTTTTGACATACAAAATATGAAGGCAATTCCGCATACTGAATGGCAAAAATCAATAAATTTAGCAGTTTTAATAAAATTATTAGATTTTTTTGACATTTAACATAAATTGACACCATTTTTTTAAAAACTCGTATTGAGCTGTCAAACATGTGTCAAAAAAAATTAAAAAGTACCGACTAAGAAGTACTAATATGAACTTTGGGGCTATTCCCCCCAAAATTTTTTTCTACCCCATTTTAACCATGATAAAAGACTTATTTCTATAAAATACACAACACGTCCCCTATTAATTCAGTTAAAGATGTTGTATGCCAAATTTGAAGAAGATCGGACCAAGGAATCACGTTGTCCCATACAAACTTTGCAACCCTTGTTTACCCCCTTAGGAGTTGAATTTCCAAAAATCCCTTCTTATTGCTCGCCTACGTGACATAAGGAGCATTTGTGCGAAATTTCATGGTTCTAGACCCAGCGGTTTAGGCTGTGCGTTGATCGTCAGTCAGTCAGTTCTTGTTTTTATATATATAGATTAGCTGTAGCCCGCGACTTCGTACGCTGCATTTTCTTTAGATTGATATAACTTTTTTATTTATGAACCGATTGATATGAAACAAACACTAAATGTTAAGTGGAGCAAACCGCAACGCAATAAAGAAAACCGCATCGCAATCGGTTGAGCGGTTGCTGAGATTAGCGTGCACAAACGTACAGACAAACAGACAAAAATTCTAAAAATCATTGTTTTGGGTTCTATTGCGTTCATAAAGCCTGATGAGCCCCTATAATATTTTTTCTTATTTATCTTCCATGTACAGACAGCGACCTGTTACGATTTTATTATATGTATTGATTGATTGATGATGATTTATCGGTTTCAGGTGGAAAGAATATTAGAGTACCAAAACCTTCCGGCTGAACAGCCAGTGGACACGGATAAGGATGCCTTGAAGGAAAATAATCCGGGCCTGGATTTCGACAAGTGGCCTGTCAAGGGTGAGTCGTGAATTTTGTTTGTTTCAGTGAATTTGCCAAATTTGATGAAGTCTACCTACATAGGCGAGACTGCGAAGGTAGCAAAAGTTTACCAGGAATGTTGGGATATCCTAGTAATATTATAAATGTGAAAGTTTGTGAAGATGTTTGGATGTTTGTGACTCAATCACGCTCTAACCGCTGAACGGGTTGGGCTGAAATTTGGTCCCGGGGTAGATTGGTTTTATCTCTCGTTTCATAATTAATTTACTTATTTATCTATCTATATATATATATCTCAAAATTTCCATAGCGGGTCGCAGCGACCTGCGCCTGTCCGTTTCAGCACGGCAATATGCTCACATCCTATTACGTGGGACATAAATATATAAGGTGAAATGTGGGCGTATACTATGCTCTTGCCTACCCCTTCGGCGATAAAGGCGTGACTATATCTATGTATTTCTCTATCATGTTCATCAAAATACTAACTTTATTTTTTTCCAAAACTCAGGTGAGATAGTATTCGAAGACGTATCCCTAGAATACGAGAAGCCCCCAGGGTCATCAGGGGAGGCAGCCTTCGCCATCCGGGGGGTGAACTTCTCCATCAAAGCGGCGGAGAAGGTGGCCGTGGTGGGAAGAACTGGGGCCGGGAAGAGTTCCCTGCTGAGCGCGCTGTTCAGGTAATACTGGGAATTTATTGATATTCTATTTATAGACTGGGAGATGATGAGAGAAAAGTTCAAGTCATTTGTTACAAGTATGGCGACCCTTAGAGGGTTGAATTGGGTGATTTGAGAACCGAAAATAGTAATTTCAGAGCTTTGATCTGGGCAATTTTCGAGAGAATGAGAGAGAGAGAGAGAGAGAGTAAAGCTGAGTAAAAGCGAGAAAACCCTATTCATGAGACTTCGCAAAATATTTCTGGAACAGTGACAGCTAGAAAACTGAAATTCAAATATTATGTATTTTTGTGCCACTAAACTCAGAAAAAAAATTGTTTGAAGGGACTCCCGTACAATAAACGTGATTTTATGCTTTTTTTTGGTACAGAACCCCACGAGTGGAAGTCCGACTCGAACTTATCTGGCTTTTTGTAACCTTTTTCATTGCTTTCCATTTACATTTAACAAGTTATTTATAGTTTTAGTTTTTTTTTTTAGTTTTTAGTTAGTTATTTATTCTAATATCTGTTATCAGGCTTGCCAAAGTGTCAGGCAGCGTGAAGGTAGACGGTGTGACGGCTGAGACCGCGGGTTTAAGGGCTTGGAGGTCCCGTCTTTGTGCCTTGCCTCAGAGACCGGCGCTCTTTGCGGCCGCCTTGAGGGATAATCTGGACCCCGAGGGGATATACTCTGATGCTGACATCTATAGAGCGCTTGATCAGGTAAGAGCAAATCTTAGGTGAATACGACCATCCACATGACCACTTTGTGACATTTGTTTGAGCGTTTTCGTGCTTCGGAAGGCACTTTAAGTCGTTGCCAGTAAAATGGAAGTCGTTAAGCCGAGTTGAAGGCCTGCTGTTGAAATTAATGATATACGGCGAATTTAATTTATGTTCTCGAATGCAGTACGATCCTTGAGGTCTCGAATCCAGCTATGTATTGAAAACGGTGGCGGCAAACATTTTGAACAATAAATCAGTTAACGTAAGAAAAATGAAATTTATTTTGTTAAAGATGAGCTCTTTCCTTTACTTTGCCGTATGTTATTACTTCCCAGAATAATATCCTTAAGGCCGCGTGGGTCAGATTTTGAGTTTTTTGAAACAATCCTAGTCAAAAAGTAAAGGGTTTTTAAATCTGAAAAATATATATATAATAGTTAAGGATATAAGCTAAACATATTCCGAGCCCGTTACACGCTCCAATAAATTTCACTAGATAGAAAAAAATCCCAAAGTTGACTCTCTCAGAAAAGTTTTTTCAAAACTGTGGCTAAACTATTAACATTTTATATATTTCTTTTGCACTCAATTAAAGGTATTAAGTTTTTATACACATTTTCCGAGCGTTTTTCTATAAACAACTATTTACATGGTTATCATGTACGAATATCTACCAAACGCAATAGAATTGCGCCGCTGACGGCCGATCAGTCTCGCCCTAGCGCTTGTGGAGGCAGGACCTGTGTCAGTTTTTTTCGCAACTATTTCGTAATTATTATGCCAAATTACGTTGAAATCGCGCCACAGTATAAAAATATCAGTAATGGGCAAAATGTAATTAGATTAACCGTTACAAATACATACGCGACTCATGGTAAAAATGTGGTGATCTTTTACTTTTTAAATGTTTTCACGACATGGTAACCAGCTACCTAATGCATTAAAATGTCTACGAATTACATGATAATTTCGCAATCCAACATGGCAGCCACGCCGTAATCACAAAATTTCTTGATGGGTATCGTTTAAGGGGTTTGTTCGTATGCTGAGTACGAATCACGTGATAATTTTGCAATCCAATATGCCTGCCGCGCCGTAATCACAAAATTTCATGATGGGTATCGTTTAAGGGGTTTGTTCGTATGCTGAGTACGAATCACGTGATAATTTTGCAATCCAATATGCCTGCCGCGCCGTAATCACAAAATTTCATGATGGGTATCGTTTAAGGGGTTTTTTGGTATGCTGAGTACGAATCGCGCACTAATTTTGCAATACAAGATGGCCGCCGCGCCGTAATCACAAAATTTCATGATGGGTATCGTTTAAGGGGTTTTTTGGTATGCTGAGTACGAATCACGTGATAATTTTGCAATCCAATATGGTCGCCGTGCCATAATCACAAAATTTCATGATGTGTATCGTTTAAGGGTTTTTTTGGTATGCTGAGTACGAATCACGTGATAATTTTGCAATCCAATATGCCCGCCGCGCTGTAATCACAAAATTTCATGATGGGTATCGTTTATAGGGTTTTATGGTATGCTGAATACGAATCACGTACTAATTTTGCAATCCATAATCACAAAATTTCATGATGGGTATCGTTTAAGGGGTTTTTTGGTATGCTGAGTACGAATCACGTGATAATTTTGCAATCCAATATGCCTGCCGAGCCGTAATCACAAAATTTTATGATTGGTATCGTAAATGGTAGTATCGTAAATCATACGTAGCAGACTGTAGTGTAAAAGAGATAGAGACACATGTTCCATTCTTCGTTCTAACATTTGTGTGTGGTTGGATTGCATGGAACGACAGACTAAAAAAACTTGTTCGGTTTACTGTGAGTTAGTTAACCGCGTGCCAATTTGCAACTGTGCAAGACGTGGTCAGAGTTAAGAAGTTATTTATTTAACTCAGAGCTTACTAACTCTATATTTATATATTTAACTCGACTCTCCGCGCAAGTAGGCCTAAATAGCTTAGGCGGCCAAATTGAATTCCAAAATGATCATGTTATTCGTACTCAGCATTCGAAAAAGCCCATTAAACGATATTCATTACGAAATTATGTGGTTACGGCGCGGCGGCCACATTGTATTGCAAAATTATCATGTGATTCGTCCTCAGCATACCAAAAAACCCCTTAAACGATACCCATCATGAAATTTTGTGATTACACCGAGGCGGCCATTTTGGATTGCGAAATTATCACGTGATTCGTACTCAGCATACCAAGAAACCCTTTAAACGATACCCATCATAAAATTTTGTGATTACGGCGCGGTGCCCATATTGGATTGCAAAATTATCATGTGATTCGTACTCAGCATCCAAAAAAACCCCTTAAACGATACCCATCATGAAATTTTGTGATCACACCGCGGTGACCATATTGGATTGCAAAATTATCATGTGATTCATACTTAGCATACCAAGAATTCCCTTAAACTATACCCATCATGAAATTGTGTGATTACGGCGCGGTGGCCATATTGGATTGCAAAATTAGTACGTAATTCGTACTCAGCATACCAAAAAACCCTTTAAACGAAAATGACATCATGAATTTTTGTGATTACACCGCGGCCGCCATTTTGGATTGCAAAATTATCACGTGATTCGTACTCAGCATACCAAGAAACCCCTTAAACGATACCCATCATGAAATTTTGTGATTACGGCGCGGCGCCCATATTGGATTGCAAAATTATCACGTGATTCGTACTCAGCATACCAAGAAACCCCTTAAACGATACCTATCATGACATTTTGTGATTACGGCGCGGCGTCCATATTGGATTGCAAAATTATCATGTGATTCATACTTAGCATACCAAGAATTCCCTTAAACTATACCCATCATGAAATTGTGTGATTACGGCGCGGTGGCCATATTGGATTGCAAAATTAGTACGTAATTCGTACTCAGCATACCAAAAAACCCTTTAAACGAAAATGACATCATGAATTTTTGTGATTACACCGCGGCCGCCATTTTGGATTGCAAAATTATCACGTGATTCGTACTCAGCATACCAAGAAACCCCTTAAACGATACCCATCATGAAATTTTGTGATTACGGCGCGGCGCCCATATTGGATTGCAAAATTATCACGTGATTCGTACTCAGCATACCAAGAAACCCCTTAAACGATACCTATCATGACATTTTGTGATTACGGCGCTGCGTCCATATTGGATTGCAAAATTAGTACGTGATTCGTACTCATCATACCAAAAAACCCTTTAAACGACACCCATCATTAAATTTTGTGATTACACCGCGGCGGCCATTTTGGATTGCACAATGATCCCGTGATTCATACTTAGCATACCAAGTTTAGAAAACTTTAGAAATTTTTATGACCAGCTATTATGTAATTTACATTTTTTACGCAACTGTAGCAAACGTACGCAACGGAAACTCTCAAAAGAAATGAAATATCCTAGTTGTCGAAAAATGTTTCGTTGCTGCTAAGCTCTTGTTCGCCTTAGCGTGATGTTATATATTTTGGTATTTTTCAAAAATGGACATTCTGTTAAGAAACTCTTGAAATTTAACTAGCAGTCTCTTAGAGTCTAGAGTTAGAACAACTAAACAAACAAACAAACTCTTTAGCTTAAAAATAATAGTATAATATACATAATTTATTTACGATTAACTCTTTTATTTTTATTTACGAAACTAATAAATCACTACACTTAATAAAGTTAGATGCATTTACTACGTCAAACAAAGTTAGCATGCTGTTTCTTTCTACTATACTGTATACTGTGGCATGAGAGTTGGCTGCCGCTGCCGGCGCGCGGTGTGTCTTGCGCCCGAGGTGAGGGGAGCGCCAAATGCCTACTTGTGCGCAATAACCGCCCCTTAATAGCAACACTATCGTATGCTGTAATAATATAGGGCGTGTTTTTTTTTCAAAACCAATGGGTTCAATTCCCAGTTAGGTAAATGGTTTTTCAAAAATCTAATGATAAGGTTTTAAGTTTCATCAAAATCGGACTCGTGACTCCTTTAAGCATTTTTCGCTATTCCCTAAAGTTTCGGATTTGGCCATCCACTCCCTTTTGAAAAATTCACCCTGTATAATATGCCTCTGCTTACCCCTTCGGTGATAAAAGGCGTGATCATGAGCGTATTACCATATTTAAATGTACAGGCGCAACATATTAAACGGCTCGTTCTTATTGCTCAAATCGAGTATCACGATCTTGTTGGTCAAATCAAAATGCTACCACGAGTCGCCACCAAAATGAAGCCATAGTTATTTATGATACAAGTGAGGTATGTTGGTCATTACACTCGAGGTGATATTGCGCGGCCCGAGCTGAAGGCGAGGGCTGCAAGGAAATCGAGAGTGTAATGACCAAACCTCACGTGTGTCATACGACGTTTTTCAACACACTTACGAGTAAAACAACAAATTTTATAATTATTCATACTCAAATAAACAATGCTCACGCCTCACAGCACAGAGTCACAGACGGAAAGTTTGTCAAAAAGGCGCGCTCCGCGCTGATAATTTTTTTTCTGCGCGCGGGATGTTAGCTGTTGGAGCTAAACAGCCAAAGCGCTAAATGTTCAAAATTTATTTTTTATGTATTTATAAATTAATTTCACGTTGAATTATTAATTAAAGTAAATAAGTTGTTGAAAATGTATCATATTCAAGATGGTACACTTCTTATTTTTTACAAAAATTGTGTTATTTTTAGTCATAATGTTAAAACGAAACGTATCAAAGTCAATACTTTTTCCGAGATTTAAAAATAAAACTATAAACCAGTTAAATTAAGAGCAAATAGAATGCATAAACAATATCTTTCAGCGAGGTACCAACTTAATTTGATGGAATATAAAATAAAACACTAGTGCGATAAAGAAAAAAAAGCACAAGTGTTTAATACCATGGTTTATGAGTGTAAAAGCCATGTGATAAAAACCACTTTATGAGCAAGGGTGTTGAAAAATTACTTTTTAATACAGTTGCTCAAAACGTGGCGTATTACAGGGACGTTTAGCTTTCGGGATGTGAGCTATTACACACTCGTGCTTTTTCTTTACCATTCCCGCACTCGTGCGTTATCTTTCCCAATTGTCAAAATAATGTCTGTGATTTATGCAAATATTTCAAAAAAAAAGATACTAACTTGTTTCAATATCAGATTAAAAGTAATTTTAATTAAAACTTAAACGTAAATGAATATAAGTATCGGCCGAATTAAAATTATAAATAAAAAAAAAAGTTGGCTGTGTGAAGTGCACTGCCATAGTCTCTGCTTAGGAAGGTATATATTCTTTTACGGTTGGCGCCATTTTGGATATTCAGGTTTATTGTGTTTTTATTATTTTATAAAATTGCTTAATTTTTTCGCAACTGTATTAAAAATAGTTGTTCAATACAATTTGTGCGACTGTTATTTAAACTCGTTCCGACTGTCTACCCTCGCCTTCGGCTGGGGTCAACACCTGTCGTAACTTGTTGTAATAGCAGAAATCCCACACTTGTATTTAAAACTACTATTTTGTCACAGGTAGAACTCCGTGAGATGGTAAGCAACCTGCCCGCCGGCTTGAACACGAAGGTGGGCGACGGAGGAGGTAACCTCTCCGTGGGCCAGAGGCAGCTCGTGTGCCTGGCGAGGGCTGCACTTGCCAAGTGCCGGGTTCTCATCCTGGACGAGGCCACTGCTAATGTTGATACTGAGTAAGTGGTATAGTAGCAAAGATAATATAATAGTACTAGATAATGCTCGCGGCTTCGCCCGCGTTAAATTCGGTACCCGTTCCTGCTTCCCGTGGGAACATATTCCTGGGATGAAAAGTAACCTATGTGTTATTCCAGACTATAAGCTATCTCTGTACCAAATTTCAGCCCAATCCGTTCAGCCGTTAGAGCGTGATTGAGTAACAAACATCCAAACATCTAAACATCCAAACATCTTCACAAACTTTCACATTTATAATATTAGTAGGAAGTAGGATAGTATGATAGTAGAATTACATATAGATCGGCAACTCCCTGTCGCGCCACAGCTGACAAAAGAGTTGACGTGCGCGTTGACGGTCAATTTGCTTACATTTCTTGATCACACGCACACATTCAAGCTGGGGTTCTTACGCCCTGTGGTTGTAGGATGATTTTTGGACCGAGCGAGCGAAGCGAACGAGATCACAAAATTCGAGGACAGTATGGACGATTTTGCTTTTGTCCGTATGTCTGTGTGAATGTCAGTTCCGGTCTAGAGGACGCATTTCTTAACCGATTCTCACCAAACTTGGCACACGTGTTCTTTGATTTAAAATACAATTTTGTCGAGAACTTGTTTTTGATAGGAGTGAAAATCGTCTACTCCCACCTGTTCTGTTGACTAGTTCTGTTGGCAGAACTACTGGGAATTTTTTTCCCATTAGTTCTGTGACTTATAAGACTATGCTCTACACCTGACTTACGTAAACTATTCCCAACAACTGTTCTGTTGAGTAGTTCTGTTGGCAGAACTACTGGTAATTTTTGTTCCCATTAGTTCTGTGACTCATAAGACTATGCTTTAGCACGTGACTTTTCTTTCAAGTATTCCCACTTGTTCTGTTACTTAGTAAGGGGATGATTGAGCCACGGCAAAATAAATAGATACCTATTATGCATGCCAATTTTGTAATATAGATGTGATAACCATTTTAAAAAATAGGTGCAAGCAATTCTCGACCTTATGAACAAGCATAATATTTATTGTTTTTTTTTATATATTCGTGATTAGTGAAGTCTATAAACGCCTAAAAGCACACTTTTAGAAAAGTGTCATTAAGGTCGAGAATTGTTTGCACCTATTTTTTTGAATGGTAATCGCATCTAGTTTACAAAATATGGCTGCAAGTAATTTTTGACCTTATCAACTTGCGTACTCTTTTGTTTTAATGATCTGCATATGTTTTATCGATCTTCATTTGTTTTGTCGATCTTTATTTGTTTTGACGATCTTGATCATTAGATGGATTATTACCATGGACAGAACTAATGGGACATAAAATACCAGTGGTTCTGCCAACACAACTACTCAACAGAACAGGTGGTAATTGAATTACCATTAAAAGAACAATGGCAGGTTCCCTTACTAGCAACTGTCTGACATAAAAGATGAGCGCACGTAAGTGAAAAATATGTCAAACGTTTCAGTTTTGCTAGTAGATTCCATAAATGAATTCATTTTCCATCGAGAAAGCCGATAAAAAAAGGTATTGTATATTTATCGTTAGGTTATGTTGTCATACTTAGTCCCGCCATATCTACTTACCTATACATATAAATGTTCAAACACTATGGTGACTACAGATTACAGTATTGTAACCGACTGGAGTGTTTCTCGATGGTCATACTGATATGTCAGAACTATTATTTTATTGAATGTATACCTACACGTTTTGACTAACTCTAATAAAAAATCTAGTACTTACCTATATAAAATAGTACGAGTACGAGCAGTAGGTAAACAAGTTGCTACAGATCTAACTGTTGTTAAAAACTTTTAGTAGGTACATATACAGGAGTAGGGTATAGATTTGTTGCCAATATGATCGAGAGTCATGTCATGAAAGAAAAATAAAACCACTATTTGTTCATTTCTTTTATTTCACTTGTATAACATTTCAGATCGGCGCAATATGTTCACACATATAATGCAATTAACACAAACAATGCGCGTAGGCCTCGATTGTCTCCCACGATCTTCCATTATCGATGAACAACAAATAAACAGTCCAGTAGGGAATAGCACAAGGTCACTCAAAAGCTATATCAAGAGTCCTTTGGGCACGCACTAGTCACACTAGGAAATAATCAGAGTCCATAAAACAGTCCAGGGTCAGTTATTATTAAAGAAAATCAGAAAAAACATACAAAACAACACTTTCGACAAAAAGCGCGGAGTATTCTGTACTGTAATCTGTCATGTCAAAATGACAAGGTTCGAACGCACGGTTTGATTGGCTAGCTCACACGCCTCATGGCTGTGATTAATCGTTGAAAATCTTTTAAAATGTAGATTTAACGCCGGCTTTTATTTGAACATTTAGATGCTAGTAAAATCACAAAATAAACAATACTTTGGCGTAACTCATTTTTATGGGCGTTTTTATATTATCAGACCATTTTCTGCCATTGTTCTTTGTTCTGTGGACAGAACTAATGGGAAAAAAAATTAACTGTAGTTCTGCCAACAGATCAGGTGGGAATTGCATTACCATTTGTTCTGTGAACAGGACTAATGGGAAAAAAATTACCAGTAGTTCTGTTAACAGAACTACTCAACAGAACAGGTGGGAGTAGAGCATGAAAATGGGGGAGAAAAGGGGTGAAGATTGTAGTTGCGTTATTTATGAACGGATCTTGATGATTTTTGACTGAAACAAAGGTTATAATTTCCCTCCAGTTTTTTTACGGAAGCTCGTATTACTCTTCGCAGAAGCACTAGTATGAAACATCTATAGGCGGGAGTTAATCCGATTTTTGAAATACGAAAAAATTTAGTAATGAAAACATTGGAGATCTATTATACATTGTTTTGTTTTTAACGTTAGGAAAATCCTACACGAATGCCGACTAAAAACCACACGTATCTTACCAGAGTTGTGGTATTATTTATTTATTGTTGTTTCAAGAAGAAGTCGAGCTGTATAAGACCGATTTCGATATGTACTCAAAGATAATATAATAGTATTACACACAGACGCGGGACACAGGAGACGCGGTGGAGGAATGGGCAGAGGCTAGCAATCTGACTCTTATACACAACGCTAAGCTCCCTGCATCCTTCAATAGCCGAAGATGGCAACGAGGTTATAACCCCGATTTAATCTTTGCCAGCAATAATATCTGCTCACTTTGTGAAAAAACTGTCGGAGTACCCATTCCATATACCCAACATCGGTCAATCGCTTGCCTAATTCAAGCAGCTGTCAAGCCCACTATTGTACCATTTAGGCGACGCTTTATCTTCTCCAAGGCAAACTGGCTTCTCTTTGCAGAACATCTCGACATGAAACTTAGTGACTTAGATCCCACTCCAAATAATTATGACCTATTTGTCAACATTGATCGGGAGTCCTCTCGCAAACACATCCCCCGAGGTTGCCGTAGGCTCTACATTCCAGGTCTGAACGAGGACTCCTCGAGGCTGCTAAGTTATTACCAGTCACTTTATGAGAAGGATCCATTTGCCGAGGAAACCCTAACAACTGGCAAAGAGCTCATGCGTGCTGTAGGCGAAAGCCGCAAACAAAGCTGGATAAGGCTCGTCACCGACGTAGACTTGACCCATAACAGCAAGAAAGCCTGGCAATCTATTAAGAAACTCACAGGCGATCCACCTATAGCTAGTAATCCTGGTGTAGTCTCCGCTAACCAAGTTGCTCACCAGCTGGTACTTAACGAGAAACCCCCTTACCGATTACCAAAATCCAACGCCCCTCGTGAGTCTGGAGATTGTGCAATGAGTCTGGAGATTGTGCAATGAGTACAGATATCATCAGTAAGTCATTCGTCCTAGCTGACATCACTCAGGGCATCCTTAAAATGTGGCAAAGCCGCTGGTGTGGATGACATAACAGTCGAACAAATTAAACACCCGGGACCTGTGGCAGTGTCATGGCTTCTAACAATGTTCAACTCGTGCCTCAGTGATCTAAAGATCCCAAAACTTTGGCGACGAGTAAAGTCATGGCAGTCCCCAAGCCCGGAAAGGATCTAAAGGATCCAAAGAGCTACCGTCCGATCTCACTGTTCTGCCATTCATTCAAGCTGTCTGAGAGGATGCTGCTGAACTGTCTCACACCAGTCTTGGAAACAATTATTGTACCGGAACAGGCTGGATTTAGACCCGGTAGGACGTGTACGAGCCAAATCCTAAACATCGTCCAACACATTGAAGATGACTTCGAAAAAAAAATGTTACCGGAGTCGTATTTGTGGATCTCACAGCTGCATACGACAAGGTGAACATTAGAAATTTACTCACGAAAGTCCACGAAACGACGGGGATCTGGGTTTCGTCAACATCCTGAGGGAAATTTTAAATAATCGACGGTTTCAAATGCACCTGAACTCCTCGAAAAGAAGATGGCGGATCCAAAAAAAAAACGGACTTCCACAAGGAAGTGTAATGGCTCCTGCTTTATTTAACATCTACACCAATGACCAGCCAAAAACTCCTGGCACTCAGCGTTTTGCCTATGCGGACGACGACCTTGCGCTTACGGCTCAGGCGCCAAGCTTCGAAGAGGTTGAAGCGTCTCTCACAACCGCTCTGAATACACTTGGTGACTTCTACAATGACAACGCCTTACGACCAAACCCGTCGAAAACACAATCTTGTGTATTTCACCTCCGAAATCGCGAAGCATCCAGAGCTCTTAGGCTTTCGTGGCAAGGCGTCAATATCGAGCATTGCTCAAATCCGCGCTACCTCGGTGTAACCCTGGACAGAGCGCTGACTTACCGAAGTCACTGCTTTAACACGAAGCAAAAGTAGGGACCAGAAACAACCTACTGAGGCGTCTCGCTTCGGCTTCTTGGGGAGCGGCTCCTGACGTCCTCCGGACAACCGGTCTCTCGCTGTCTTTCTCCGTGGGAGAGTACGCGTGCCCAGTGTGGCACCGTTCCGCCCATGCCAAACAAGTCGATGTGGCCTTAAATGACACATGTAGGATAATTACGGGCTGCCTCAGGCCTACCCCACTAAATATGCTGTACCCTCTGGCAGGTATAGCCCCACCAGATGTCGGGCGAGACGTAGCTTGTGCAGTGGAAAAGAAAAAAACAACAGACAGATCCCCGCCACCCACTGTACCGCCACCGGAGCTTCATAAGAACCACTCCTGCCATAGACAGCCCCCCACGGCGGGCAAGAGAGCAGACCTGGGCAGCCAAACACCCTGTCCCAGCAGGTTTCATCAGACCAAAAGAAAACCTGCCGCCTGGTCATTATCTCCAGTGGCCAACTTGGAAGTCATTAAATCGCCAGCGGACCCAGGTTGGCCGTTGCAGGGAAAATTTGGCAAAATGGGGCTATATTGAAATGTCTCAAGTGCCCTGCGATTACGGGGCCCCATCCCAGTCCATGTCGCATTTGCTCTCTTGTCTACTTTGCCCTTCCACCTGCACTACCGAGGACCTGTGTAGGGCAACGGACAGCGCTGTGGCTGTGGCCAAGTAATGGGCCGACAAAATCTAACATGAAGCCAGAGTATCTACTATTAGCCATTGACTCGAAGAAGAAGATTACACACAGATAGGCAACTCCCTGCCCCCAACTGAGCAAGCTTCCACACGCGTCATATAGTTGGAGGGTGTTGTGAGGGGACGTTTGCTTAACCTTAGTGCTCATACTGGTCACACTCACATTCAAGCTGTGTACAAACATAGCGTGTTTTTAGTGTAGGTGACGGAATGAAAACGAATCAATTGTATGGAGTTTCCGCCGTGTGGTGTAATTCAATATAAATATCACAATTAAACCTCATGTATTTACAGGACGGACAAGCACATCCAGCGCACCATCCGCGGCAAGTTCGAGCACTCCACCGTGCTGACCATCGCGCACAGGCTCAACACCGTCATGGACTACGACAGAGTCATCGTTATGGACAAGTTAGTTTGTATATTAATGTACTACTCGACCAAGTTCGACACTCCACCGTGCTGACCATCGCGCACAGGCTCAACACCGTCATGGACTACGACAGAGTCATCGTTATGGACAAGTTAGTTTGTATATTAATGTACTACTCGACCAAGTTCGACACTCCACCGTGCTGACCATCGCGCACAGGCTCAACACCGTCATGGACTACGACAGAGTCATCGTTATGGACAAGTTAGTTTGTATATTAATGTACTACTCGACCAAGTTCGACACTCCACCGTGCTGACCATCGCGCACAGGCTCAACACCGTCATGGACTACGACAGAGTCATCGTTATGGACAAGTTAGTTTGTATATTAATGTACTACTCGACCAAGTTCGACACTCCACCGTGCTGACCATCGCGCACAGGCTCAACACCGTCATGGACTACGACAGAGTCATCGTTATGGACAAGTTAGTTTGTATATTAATGTACTACTCGACCAAGTTCGACACTCCTCCGTGCTGACCATCGCGCACAGGCTCAACACCGTCATGGACTACGACAGAGTCATCGTTATGGACAAGTTAGTTTGTATATTAATGTACTACTCGACCAAGTTCGACACTCCTCCGTGCTGACCATCGCGCACAGGCTCAACACCGTCATGGACTACGACAGAGTCATCGTTATGGACAAGTTAGTTTGTATATTAATGTACTACTCGACCAAGTTCGACACTCCTCCGTGCTGACCATCGCGCACAGGCTCAACACCGTCATGGACTACGACAGAGTCATCTTAATCGACAAGTTAGTGGCTTTTGTATTTATTTCGTTGTATATGTAATAATAAATGATAATAAAAAAAAGTGTGTGCGTGTAACCTTTACGCGCGATCGAAACAAAACTTTGCCATTGACGGCATCAATTGTTATTATCATTCATTCTAATTTTGAAATATTCATATAAGATATAAAATAAACAAAAGTAAAGCAACGCGGCTGCACGGCGCCGATGTACGACGCGTACAGACGTTGACCCGTCAGCGTTGACCAACGCAAGCAGAATAACGCTAACTACGCGTTATTCTGCTTATTTGTGTGCACATGTATGTGCGTGCGTGCGTGCTTGTGTGTGTGTGTGTGTATGTGTGTGAGTGTGTGTGTGTGTGTGTGTGTTTTGATATGTTACCTATTTACCTACTAGTATTAGTACAAAAGTGTAAAAAACATCTTTCTTATTTCAGGGGTCGCGTAGCGGAATCCGGACATCCGTTCGAGCTACTGAACCCGGTCCTGTCACAGACGAAGGATGGCCAGCCGAGGAGACTCTCACTGCTATCTAAGAGTCAGGTAAATATTGTCACAATAGCTACGGGCCTAAAAAGTGAAATTGAACATATTATGAAACATACAAGACGTTTCATAATATGTTCAATTTCATTTCTATTCGTCCCCGTATTTTTTTGGAAGTAGCAATATCATGATTGGGTTATGAAATGAATTGCAGATGATTCATTGAATAATGTTACTTAGTGTCTGTATCTACACAGTAGATATAATACATTGTCTCATGTACACGAGTAGAGGGGGCGGCTGTCATTCGTTAGTCTGACGGTAGACACGGTGTGACATGGAAGTGCGCCCGCGCTCGAGACTGTGTGTGCAAGTGAGCCAGTGCATTGCAATAGTTACCTATTTCTAATTCCTTTGTGTGATAGTGATCACTACAGTTACCATTTCACAGTCTCTATAGCATTTCTGGTACGAATCTGCAAATGAACGAAACGCGCTATGTTGCTTTTTTAGCCCCTCTGATGCCCACAGCTTCTCTTTAGGAATAAACCGGTTGTCTGTAAAGTCGGTTTACTGCCAATAGTTGAACGTGACAACGTCATAAGAAAATACGAATGGAATGTTTTTTTCATTTTTTTTTATATCGTGAGTTAGAACGTAGTACATTTACTATGGAATAACATATCAATTGATTATAGCGCCATCTGTTGAAAATATTTGTACTAAAATAAATGGACAGCTCAGAGCGAGGTATAGTAAGTTCAACTCATCTGTGCGCGCGGCCCTATGTGTGGGTAAACCTCGTATAAACACAGTGACTTCGTGTGCGTGACAAGAGGTACAGTGAAGTACAAAATAAAAAACTCTTGTTTAACTAAAATAAAAACTTAATGGGTGAAATGTATGGTAAACATATTAATATGTATCGCTGCTAGAAGAATAAAATTGAGAAATTTAAGGATTTGCTGCTCTCTACAACGCTAATTATAAATCCAGATTCCATATCAATATGTCCATAGTATTCTTCTACTTACTTTGTATTACGCCACATCTCTTCATCAATTTGAACTAAACGTTCGTTTATTAATTTCATTATTCCCATCACATTTTGTTCGATGTTAAGCGAAGCATTTTTTTTTTCAATTCCTCCTACATTTTCGATTGCGTTGAGTTCAGGATGATACGGTGGTAACCGAAGTTTTAAGCCATATGGCTGAAGTATGTCATAAATCTTATAAAAAACTAGCTGACCCTTGCAACTTCGTTTACGTCACATTTTCAAATTATCTTCCATGTAGGTACAGACTCTCGACCCTTAACAGTTTTTTTAGATGTATAGAGTATGGTCTTTTTACTTTTTAAATCAAGTCATACAGTGAATTTTTTGTCATATTTGCTGTATAAGCAATGTTTTCTTCTGTCGACCATCTCTGCATTTCTATTTTATTTTGCATTAGAATTTGGGCTCTATCATTTTCTGACTATTCTGTAGGCCTTTATAAGTTACACAATTTTACCATACATTATTTTGTTATGCCTCGAACGGTTTAGGCAGCGTTTTCGTTAAAAGCTCCCAGATTCCCAATTGTTAAAATGCATAGTTCTTAGATTCATTTTGTAAATAGAGCACTAAAAAGAATAACCCGCTGAGTTTCTTGCCAGTTCTTCTCAGGTGGGTCGCGTTGTGAACTGGTGGTAGAAATTTTGATTTATATTCTGGACGTTTTACAAGAGCATCTGTATATACCTATGTGAAATAAATTTCTTTTTCTGTCTTTCTTTCTTTCACACCTTATTTTTTTCGATATCTCCAACTAATATCGTTATATTTTAGTAAATGTCAAACAAACGCAACAGACTCTTATACGCAAACCGTTCTCAAGAATCATTGGTGATCTCACCATGAAAATCAATGCAGCAGTTTTAAAGTTTATCGTGAACAGACAGACGCAGCGGGGACTTTGTTTTATAATAATATTTATATAGTGATAAAAAATATTAATTACATCGAATTGACACATCAAAAATATTTATCTGACTTCTTAAACATTTTCTCCGTGAAAAACTAGACATTTTCTTTAACGACTGTACCCATGGTATAATCACTTAGATAGAACACTGTGTAATGAATTATTATTATAATGTAACCAACTTACACAGGATGTCAACGTTGCAGTTACATTGAGACTTGTCATGATATTTAATTTCGTTTCATAATAACGTAAGAGTTGCCTTCAAAACGTGATAAATGACGCTGTATGCTTTTTGTTTATTATATTTTTTATTTCGCGGCCACGCAGAGAGTTTCCTGCAAAGACTGCTTGGCACCGCTGGTGTCGTCAATAAGTCGAGTTACGTCTCTACCTCATAATATACAAATGTACTCTGTGAAGACGGCCGCGTCACTGCCACACAAATTAAATCTGTATAACTACTAGCGCACGCACACATAGCGCCGCGCGCACTGATGAGTTGAAATATCTATAACGCCGTATAAGTCATATTTTTTCGTGCGTGCCGCCGGCTGCATCGAATTATAAGACGTTGTCACGTCAAAAAGTAGCTTGTGCAGACGAAACCCCGTTTAAGAGTCCATCTGACGCCAAATAGACTTTTATCTTGATCTAGATCTCGGGATTCGTGAGGTCTAATGAATTAAAATTTGAAGACAGACAACTTCAGTTCATGAACCTAAAACGCTCTAGGCTAGAAACACGATTACTAATAAAATCCTTGATAGATTTTTGTGTTGAAAATTCCTCGATTTCGTGAGATTTTAAGCTAGATCTAATACGTTTTAAGTTGATTTATAATATAAAATATTTATAAGAAAGACAATAGTAAAATCTTCAATTAGGTACACTAGCTAGACCACTTTTTTCATATTGGTTATAGTTTTTTTTTAATTAATTTATTTTGTTAAAATCGCACAAAAATCGATCGCATCTTTCTCTTTCTTGCTCGCTAAAACGTATATCTTCTATCTTTTTTTAACAAATTGGCGTCTGGTGGGCTCGTGACACTCTCCTCACACTGCACATATCCGCACTTTATATTATAACAGAACTTACAATTATACTCAATCATTAGAGCTGCACCATACCATAATGCTATTCCAGACTATATTCTATCTCTATACCAAATTTCAGCTAGATCTATTAGCCATTACACCAGGGTGGAAACTCCATACAAATGATTCGTTTTTAATTCTCCCACCTACACTAAAACACGCTATGTTCGTACAGAGCTTGAATGTGTGTGTGACTTAGATCAAGAATAACAACTAGATTACGGGTCGCGAACAAAATAAAAGTTAAAAAGTATCCCAAGCAAGTCGATACGTAGTTAAATCCATATTCTATTTAATAGCAATCGTAAATAAATAATTCAAGACTGTATCACATTTAACGTAAAATGTACCTTAAAGTTATTATACGTAAGCATAAATATTCACGAATATAAATATAAATATAAATATTCACGAACATTTCACACAACGCTATCTGATCTCAAAGTAAGCTAGGAATAATCTGCTTGTGTTATTGGTATCAGACCACGGATATTAATACTTATGTACTTTTAAATACATACATATTATACATAGAAACACCCAGACTGACAGACAATCATTTATGGGTCACACAAATATTTGTCTCCGGTGGGAATCGAACCCACGACCTCCAGCGCCGCAGGCGGTATCACTACCGACTGCGCCACAGAGGCAGTCAGCATAAAATACCATGCCACTGATATATCAGTACTTCCTGTCATTTGTGATATTTTAAATTGCTCAATTTTAAGTGGTAATTTTTCTTCAAGCTGGAAAGAGGCTCAAATTATACCGTTGCCCAAAAAACCTAATCCTTCCTCATTCTCACATTACCGTCCTATTTCTATTTTACCTTTCCTATCCAAAGTCCTTGAACGTCTGGTCCATGATCAAATTAACTCCTTTCTTTGTAAAAACCAACTCTTGAATTCCTTTCAATCAGGTTTTCGTCCAGGGCACAGTACTACAACGGCCCTACTGAATGTGACGGAAGATATTAGGATGGGTATGGAGAATAGAAATCTGACACTACTTGCTCTCCTTGACTTCAGTAATGCGTTTAATACTGTCGATTTCCAGGTATTACTAGGGATACTTAGATCTATTAACATATCTCCAACAGTGATTGATTGGTTTCACAGTTACCTGTCTGGTCGCCGACAATTCGTTCGTATTGACGAATCAACATCTTCTTGGTGTGACACGTTAGTCGGTGTACCGCAGGGTGGCGTTTTATCTCCTTTACTTTTCGCATTATTTATTAATTCTATTTCTATCCAACTTGTCTCATCCTACCACCTTTATGCAGATGATTTACAAATTTATGCACAGGCTTCACTTGATAGAATCCATGAGGCTTTCTCCATTATTAACTGTGACCTCGAGCGAATCTGTGAATGGAGTAACAGGTTCGGCCTGCAAGTAAATCCTACAAAAACGCAGTTAATTCTGGTGGGCAGTCCGTGTATGATATCTCGAGTAGATTTTACACTATTACCACAAGTTATTTTTAATGGCATGCCGCTACACATTAGCAATGTAGTTAAGGATCTAGGTATATGCATAGATCGAACTCTAACCTGGGGTCCACAACTGCGGGAGGTTAGTCGAAAATTGTTTGCATCAGCAGGCTCTTTGCGGAGAATGCGAAACTTCCTTCCAACATCCACTAAGGTCTCCCTTGCACAGTCTCTCCTCCTTCCAATTTTAGATTATGCAGATGCTAGCTATATCAATCTTACGGAGGAGCAGCTTGATAAACTTGAGCGCCTTCAAAACTTCTGTATAAGATTCATTTTTGGCTTACGCAAATTTGATCATATATCTCCATATCGCATGCATGCTCAAGTGGCTCCCAATTCGTCTTCGGCGGAATACTCACTTTCTTTCTTTACTTTATAATATCTTATTCAACCCTCTAACTCCTTCGTATCTTAGAGAACGTTTTAAGTTCCTAAGTGATACGCATTCGAGGGTCACGAGAGCATCAGAGAACTTAACATTGCAGATACCAGCACATTCCACAAATTTCACAGATAAATCCTTTGCAGTGGAGGCTTCAAGACTGTGGAATGCACTGCCAGTTCAAATCAGACGAGCTCAGACAGTGGGTTCCTTTAAAAAAATGGTATATGAACACTATCTGAAACTGTGAATTTGCAGAATTATCGGGCTTGTCTATACATGAATTATATCACTGTGGTAATATACTTATGTATATGTATATAACTGGATGTGTATATATATGTATATATGTATATATCTATATATATGGAATAGATGTATATGTGTAAATTAGTATGTATTTTATGTATAGTTTTAGTAAACCTACTTGTGTAGTCACAAAAATCTATTGTACTATCCACGCTGTGTCCGTATTTCTGAATGTTCCTGTTCATCCAAAGGTTGCCTGGAAGAAATTGCTGTGTGCAATAAGGCCGCCCATTGTATCTAACTTTACAACCTTCTGTATTTCTGTACCTTGTTATTTTGTAGTTAGTACAATAAAGCATATATCTATCTATCTATCTATCTATCAGTTAAGTCGTTTTGTTCCATACGTTTGTATTATTCAATGTCGGCCCATTGTCGCCAGTTCAAACCAGGATGTAGTGAGCCGTCTTCTATAGGTGCCGGATTTCTCGCATAGTTATTCTTGATCTAAGGTGTGTGAGCACTAAGGTTAAGCAAACGTTCCCTCACAACACCCTCCAACTATATGACGCGTGTGGCGGGGGTGGGGAAGCTTGCTCAGAGGGGGGCAGGGAGTTGCCTAGCTGCTATTATATTATTTTTGGCATTAGAACGTGAAAGAGTAACCACATCTAAACACCCACATTCACAAACTTTCGCGTGTATAATATTAGCACAGGGCGGAAACTCCATACAAAAATGTTCGTTTTCACCCACACTAATATACACGTAATGTGAATGCTTGAATCAAGCTTGAATGTGTGTGTGAGTATACTAGGGACACTAGCTATGGAAACAAAATAATAAGGAACAGAACGCAATCTCATGTATGTAGGTACTTCTTTTTCAAAGGACATCATTCATTTTGGACCAAAAACTGAAAGTACCGGCCAGAAAAAGAAAATGTAATATTCGCATAGAACACACAATTTCTAGCAAAAAATACTACTACATTAACCCTGTGCGCGCTATGGTTTTTTTGTTACATGCTTTTAAAATTTGTGAAAAATGTTATTTCGGTGGTGTCATTCTAATTGATATGAGCAGTTAAATAGTGATTTATTTTATTAATTATGTCTTTCAGCACACATATAAGCATACATACATATAATTATACCTGTTTCTCCGAAGGGTAAGGCAGAGGCATATTTTATGCCCAATTTTGATTTCTCGTACCTACATAAAGGAGCATGTAAAATAAAGATAAATAGTATTTTATTGTAATATAAGAAATAATTTATTGAAGTGAAACTTCTTTATCGGCGTTGGAAAAAAATTTGCGTCACGTCACGTCACGTCACGTCACGTCACGTCACGTCACGATTTTTGGTTACGCGCCATCTTTGTTCTGTTCCCCACCACGGTGGATTCGAATTAAGAGTACTTTATCCAGGGATAGCATGTCATTTAAGGGTTTTTGGACTTTTGGACTTTTGGGCTTTTGGACTTTTGGACTTTTGGATGGGACATTGGTACTTTGGGTCTTTGGGACTTTGGAACTTTGAGACTTTGGGACTTTTGAACTTTTGAACTTTTGAACTTTTGAACTTTTGGACTTTTGGATGGGACCTTGGTACTTTGGGTCTTTGGAACTTTGGGACTTTGGGACTTTGGGACTTTGGGACTTTTGGACTTTTGGACTTTTGGACTTTTGGACTTTTGGACTTTTGGACTTTTGGACTTTTGGACTTTGGGACTTTGGGACTTTGGGACTTTGGGACTTTGGGACTTTGGGACTTTGGGACTTTGGGACTTTGGGACTTTGGGACTTTGGGACTTTGGGACTTTTGGACTTTTGGACTTTTGGACTTTTGGATGGGACCTTGGTACTTTGGGTCTTTGGAACTTTGGGACTTTGGGACTTTGGGACTTTGGGACTTTGGGACTTTTGGACTTTTGGACTTTTGGACTTTTGGACTTTTGGACTTTTGGACTTTTGGACTTTTGGACTTTTGGACTTTTGGACTTTTGGACTTTTGGACTTTTGGACTTTTGGACTTTTGGACTTTTGAACTTTTGGACTTTTGGACTTTTGGACTTTTGGACTTTTGGACTTTCGGACTTTTGGACTTTTGGACTTTGGACTTTTGGACTGTTGGATTTTTGGACTTTTGGACTTTTGGACTTTTTGGACTTTTAGACTTTTAGACTTTGGGACTTTGGGACTTTGGGACATTGGGACTTTGGGACTTTGGGACTTTGGGACTTTGGGACTTTGGGACTTTGGGACTTTGGGACTTTGGGACTTTGGGACTTTGGGACTTTGGGACTTTGGGACTTTGGGACTTTGGGACTTTGGGACTTTGGGACTTTGGGACTTCGGGACTTCGGGACTTCGGGACTTTGGGACTTTGGGACTTTGGGACTTTGGGACTTTGGGACTTTGGGACTTTGGGACTTTGGGACTTTGGGACTTTGGGACTTTGGGACTTTGGGACTTTGGGACTTTGGGACTTTGGGACTTTGAGACTTTGGGACTTTGGGACTTTGGGACTTTGGGACTTTGGGACTTTGGGACTTTGGGACTTTGGGACTTTGGGACTTTGGGACTTTGGGACTTTGGGACTTTGGGACTTTGGGACTTTGGGACTTTTGGACTTTTGGACTATTGGACTTTTGGACTTTTGGACTTTTGGACTTTTGGGCTTTTGGAATTTTGGACTTTTGGACTTTTGGATGGGACCTTGGTACTTTGGGTCTTTGGAACTTTGGGACTTTGGGACTTTGGGACTTTGGGACTTTTGGACTTTTGGACTTTTGGACTTTTGGACTTTGGGACTTTGGGACTTTGGGACTTTGGGACTTTGGGACTTTGGGACTTTGGGACTTTGGGACTTTGGGACTTTGGGACTTTGGGACTTTGGGACTTTGGGACTTTGGGACTTTTGGACTTTTGGACTTTTGGATGGGACCTTGGTACTTTGGGTCTTTGGAACTTTGGGACTTTGGGACTTTGGGACTTTGGGACTTTGGGACTTTGGGACTTTGGGACTTTGGGACTTTGGGACTTTGGGACTTTGGGACTTTGGGACTTTGGGACTTTTGGACTTTTGGACTTTTGGATGGGACCTTGGTACTTTGGGTCTTTGGAACTTTGGGACTTTGGGACTTTGGGACTTTTGGACTTTTGGACTTTTGGACTTTTGGACTTTTGGACTTTTGGACTTTTGGACTTTTGGACTTTTGGACTTTTGGACTTTTGGACTTTTGGACTTTTGGACTTTGGACTTTTGGACTTTTGGACTTTTGGACTTTTGGACTTTTGGACTTTTGGACTTTTGGACTTTCGGACTTTTGGACTTTGGACTTTTGGACTGTTGGATTTTTGGACTTTTGGACTTTTGGACTTTTTGGACTTTTAGACTTAGACTTTGGGACTTTGGGACTTTGGGACATTGGGACTTTGGGACTTTGGGACTTTGGGACTTTGGGACTTCGGGACTTTGGGACTTTGGGACTTTGGGACTTTGGGACTTTGGGACTTTGGGACTTTGGGACTTTGGGACTTTGGGACTTTGGGACTTTGGGACTTTGGGACTTTGGGACTTTGGGACTTTGGGACTTTGGGACTTTGGGACTTTGGGACTTTGGGACTTTGGGACTTTGGGACTTTGGGACTTTGGGACTTTGGGACTTTGGGACTTTGGGACTTTGGGACTTTGGGACTTTGGGACTTTGGGACTTTGGGACTTTGGGACTTTGGGACTTTGGGACTTTGGGACTTTGGGACTTTGGGACTTTTGGACTTTTGGACTATTGGACTTTTGGACTTTTGGACTTTTGGACTTTTGGACTTTTGGGCTTTTGGAATTTTGGACTTTTGGACTTTTGGACTTTTGGAGTTTTGGACTTTTGGACTTTTGGACTTTTGGACTTTTGGACTTTTGGACTTTTGGACTTTTGGACTTTGGGACTTTGGGACTTTGGGACTTTGGGACTTTGGGACTTTGGGACTTTGGGACTTTGGGACTTTGGGACTTTGGGACTTTGGGACTTTGGGACTTTGGGACTTTGGGACTTTGGGACTTTGAGACTTTGGGACTTTGGGACTTTGGGACTTTGGGACTTTTGGACTTTTGGACTTTTGGACTTTTGGACTTTTGGACTTTTGGACTTTTGGACTTTTGGACTTTTGGACTTATGGACTTTTGGACTTTTGGACTTTTGGACTTTTGGACTTTTGGACTTTTGGACTTTTGGACTTTTGGACTTTTGGACTTTTGGACTTTTGGACTTTTGGACTTTTGGACTTTTGGACTTTTGGACTTTTGGACTTTTGGACTTTTGAACTTTTGGATGGGACCTTGGTACTTTGGGTTTAAGGGACTTTGGGACTTTGGGACTTTTGGACTTTTGGACTTTTGGACTATTGGACTTTTGGACTTTTGGACTTTTGGACTTTTGGGCTTTTGGAATTTTGGACTTTTGGACTTTTGGACTTTTGGACTTTTGGACTTTTGGACTTTTGAACTTTTGGACTTTTGGATGGGACCTTGGTACTTTGGGTCTTTGGGACTTTTGGACTTTTGAACTTTTGGACTTTTGGACTTTTGGACTTTTGGACTTTTGGACTTTTGGACTTTTGGACTTTTGGACTTTTGGACTTTGGGACTTTGGGACTTTGGGACTTTGGGACTTTGGGACTTTGGGACTTTGGGACTTTGGGACTTTGGGACTTTGGGACTTTGGGACTTTGGGACTTTGGACTTTTGGACTTTTGGACTTTTGGACTTTTGGACTTTTGGACTTTTGGACTTTTGGACTTTTGGACTTTTGGACTTTTGGACTTTTTGGACTTTTAGACTTTTAGACTTTGGGACTTCGGGACTTTGGGACTTTGGGACTTTGGGACTTTGGGACTTTGGGACTTTGGGACTTTGGGACTTTGGGACTTTGGGACTTTGGGACTTTGGGACTTTGGGACTTTGGGACTTTGGGACTTTGGGACTTTGGGACTTTGGGACTTTGGGACTTTGGGACTTTGGGACTTTGGGACTTTGGGACTTTGGGACTTTGGGACTTTGGGACTTTGGGACTTTGGGACTTTGGGACTTTTGGACTTTTGGGACTTTTGGACTTTTGGACTTGTGTACTTTTGTACTTTTTGACTTTATTTAAGGTGAGGTGAAAATTAAGTTTATGAAGAAGTTTCACTTCTTACGTGTGTACACTAAGTACACGCAATTTTTTATTCCTAATACTCTACGAGCCACACAGATGGAAAGTTACAATTTACAACAAGTTCAAACTTGTTGATGACCCAATGTCATATAAGCCTAATAAACATGGCAAGTATCTATGAACATTTTATTGGTACAACATTTTGGAATAGCAACAGCGCTTCACTTATATTACATTTATATATAAGTGAAGCGCGAAGATATCTACCATTTAAATGAAAAATCCAACAATATTTAATTGTAAGAATTTCATTTAATTATACTTGTCCTAAACGTCCTAATTTTTTTTAGATGATGTATACATTATGTACATCATCTAAAAATAATTAAAATAAAAAAAGTCTATGAATATAAAAAAAATCTAATCCTATTGCAGGTGGAGTGAGGTACGGGTCATATCTGGCATAACCCATATACCAGCGAGGCGCTGAGGTACCACAACGTCCCGTGGTACCTCAGGCGCGTCCTTGCGGACTATTTCGTGGACCGGGCCATTATCTACCCGGCCCGGTCGGGAATAGTCCGCAAGGAGATGTCGTGCGGTGTTCCGCAGGGGTCGGTGCTTGGTCCGCTCCTGTGGAACATCGGCTACGACTGGGTCCTGCGCGGTGCCACGCTCAGGGGCGTCGGTATTTTGTGTTACGCCGACGACACCCTTGTCACCGCGCGGGGCCCAGAGTTCCGGGACGCGAAGGTTCTGGCCACCGCGGGCGTTGCCCAGGTGGTCAGCCGCATCAGGGCGCTGGGACTCCAGGTGGCTCTCGAAAAGTCCGAGGCTGTGTTTTTCTACGGGCCTCGGCGGGGGCCACCTCGAGGTTCCAACATTGTGGTGAGCGGCACCCCCATCGCTATCGGGGAGACCATGAAGTACCTAGGATTGGTCCTCGATAGTCGATGGGGTTTCGTCGAGCACTTCCGGCGCCTGGCACCCAAACTGGTGTCATACGCCGGAAGGCTGGCGCGGCTGCTCCCCAATAAAGGGGGGCCGGAAAGTGCATGTCGCCGTCTCTATGACGGTGTAGTCCGCTCCAAGGCGCTCCGGGAGCGCCGATTTGTGCGGATGCTCTCTGCGCCAAAACCATCCCCCTGCTGCGGAGGCCGCAGCGGGTGATTGCGCAGAGGGCGGCGAGAGCGTACTGCACCGTCTCTTACGAGGCGGCGTGTCTTATTGGCGGAAGCCCCCCGTGGGACCTCGAGGCTGGAGTCCTCAAACGTGTGTACGAGGAAAGCGCCCTGGTGCGGAGTAATGGAGGTCGCCCACTCCCGGACGAGATCGATCGCTGGAGACAGTCTGCTCGCGACGATCTCTTCCGGAAGTGGGCCATTAGGATTGAGTGTCCCTCTGCGAGCGTGCGGCTCGTGGGGGCTGTCCGGCCCGTTCTTCGGCCTTGGGTAGAGAGGGCGCACGGTGCGCCGACGTACCACCTCACTCAGCTCCTCACAGGACATGGCTGTTTTGCCAAGTACCTGTGGGAGGTGGTGGGTGTGGAGTCGGACCCCGTGTGCCGTCACTGCCCAGGTGGCGCCGTGGACTCGGCTGAGCACACACTCGCCGAGTGCGCGGCGTGGGACGGGCCGCGTGTCGCCCTCACGGGCCGTATTGGTGTTGATTTGTCGCTGCCGGCTGTGGTGCGAGCCATGGTCGGCAGCCAGGAGTGTTGGGCCGCCGTCACCTCGTTTGCTTGTGAGGTGATGGCGGCCAAGAGAGAAGAGTTGCGGGTGCGGGAGCGCGCTGGACAGACGCTCCCGCCTCGTCGTCCGGTTCGGGGGAGCCGCATGGCAGCTTTCGTGCGCGCCCCCGACTAGAGTTGTTCCGGTGGGTGGTGGTCGGGGGACCTCACCCACCGATGATCGTTTGGCGGAAGGCACCTCCCCGTGTTCCGGAGGTGCCTTAGTGCCCGCCCGCTCGGCCGCTCTCTACCCCCTCTGCTATCAGAGGGGCGCTCGAGAGTGGTGCGATGCGGGCTTGTTTTCTTCAGCTCCTTAGGGAGCTCCGGGGGGCAGACCATCTGGCCCCCCGAGGAGAGCCCCAACCTTACGGGGCATCCCTAGCCGGGTCGACGTTGAATCTACATTTTCATATCCCTCGGCCCGGCTATAGGGTGAGTCGGAACACCGCGGGGTTTAGTGGGTAGGACGGTCCCTTCTTCCGGGACCGGTGAGTCCCACACACCGTCCCAGCTACCCCCGTAGCTGGAATGACGGTGCCTAAACGCATTCCCCGCGTCAAAAAAAAAAAAAAACCCATATACCAGACTATGGTCATAGTATGAGAGCAGCATCCAATAGTCCTCTTACCAATATTGCATGTGCAATAATAATGAGCTATTGCTCCCAACCCAGCTCACTGATGAAAGCTCCGTCGGGTTGGATGTGTTCCCCGTAATAACTTCTGGCTTGTTTTAGCTGGTAAACTCCAAGGCTGAACAAAGTTAAATCCTCTTCAGTCAGCGTTGGGAAGTCATTGAATTCAGGCATGTCTGCAGCCATGGGTTGGAATTGTGTTCTTCTTCTATTTAAATTGTGCCTGTTAACAAGATCTGCCAGTGTATTGGGCATATTAATTATTTCATTTATTATATGAAGGAAATCGGATGCATGAACGTTGTCATAATAACACGTGATAGGCATTGATCAGTGGTGCAGTGATTCTGAAATAATCAATCATATATTCTAATGAAATGTTAGCGTGGATGTGTCGTAGCAGGCGGAAGTCCCTCTTAAATCGCCCATTTACGACTTCCACCACACATCGGCACATGGTATCGAGTCGGGTTTTGTTGGGTTGTTCTGTCGTAAGTTGACTTTCTCCTTTTCGCAGTGTATCCATTTTGTTCTAGGTAGGGAATTACGTCCCTAAAACCACGGTCTAAAATGAAAACGTCTCCATTTCGGAAAAAAAACTGAAATAATCCGTCACCATGATCATTTTCATTTTCAAGTATGTCAAGCATTATTTCTGCATCTGAGGATGTAGCAGCGTACGGACCTGAAACTTCTATGATGTGCGATAAGGTCGCGTCGTATCAGCTTTCGGATTCTGAGATTTAGATCCCGCTGGTCTGACGAAGACGAGTGCGTAGATGGAGTTTTCCATCTTATTCTCATAAGTTCGAGAGTCTAGGGCGAGAGCTTAGAGCACCTGTTATTGCATTTTCCGGACAAAAACCTTGCTGGGACACTTGCTGTAGCGTCCTGACCACATTGTCGGCCTTATCGTGAATATTGCCAGTGGTTTCCAGCAGATCGAAACGATTTTGAAGTTCTAACTGGAACCTCTCAGCCTCTGAGGCTGACTGGAGCGCGGTAGGTCGGAGAGTAGGCTCATCATACGGGCTCTTTCAGCTCGGAAATCCAAATTCAGAGATGCTCGTACAAGTCGGTGATCACCACCGGTATTAAACCTGTTAACCACAGAGACATCTCTAAATATACACTTCCTGTCCGTCATGATGAAGTCTATCTCGTTCCTTGTGACCTTGTCGGGGCATCGCCAAGTCCATTTACTGTACGGCTTCTTCGTAAAGAAAGAGTTCATCAAGAAGAGCTCCTGAGACTCAAGAAAACTGACAAGCATATGGCCCCGGTCATTTCTGCGCCCCACACCAAAGGGCCCTTTTGGTGTGGGGCGTAGTAATGACCGGCGTTCGCAGAAATCTTCGTTTCGCCACGTTCTTGTACTCCCACTTTGGCATTGAGTTGTAGTGAGTCTTGGCAGTACCATGTAGTGCTTTTGCTATGTCCTCGTAAACAGTCTCAACTGCCTCGACAGTGCTTTTCGAGGTCGGGGCGTACACTTGTATCACCTTCAGGGTGTACCTGTTGGTGAGTCTCAGTATTAAGTACGCTACCCGAGGCGAAACACTGCTGATCTCCACAACGCTGCTGCTGTGTCCTCCCCCTTTCTTCGGACCTCGCACAATACTGGATGTGCCAGTTAATATGACCTAGTTCTACCTCGAGTTCGGTGAGCCGCTCGTCCAGGCGCAGAGAAGTTCTATTAAACGTAGCCAGGGTCAGTTTTGTATGGCAGCCTCCCGTAACCCGGAGATTCTTAGCACCCCCTCTCCCGCCGTCACTCCGACCGCTGCCATAATCGGGAACAGCGGAAGTGCCGGGAACTGGGGGCCGTTGTTTTGTTGTGTGCATCATAGGAGAATATTTGGCCTTACTGTATCACGCTGGCCAGACGGGTTGGTACAGGGTTTAGTTTCGAATTTTCCTTTTCTGTGCGCCATGACCTCGTTCATTTATCAGCAGGTCCACCACTCGCAGCTGAGGCTGGATTGGACCCCGGGGTTGGTGGTAGGGCCCCATTGCACCCATCGGGCGTCGGGAGGTGGCGGGGTGATTTGCCAGGTACCTGTCGCTTGAGCCTGGGAGGCTGCGCGCTCTGCACCTTTGTCTAAGTTTTTTGAAACAAGTTTGGACTTGTTGTGAATCGTTAGGTGCGTTTTGTCTGTGCGTATGTACGTAGATAATTGGTAAAATGACAATTCTTTCTTATTACAATAGAATAACGTAAAAACAAATCACTATTCAAGTGATGAAATGTATCAGAATACATCATCAAAATAACACTTTTCTCGTATTTTAAAAGCATGTAACAACAAAACCACAGCACGCACAGGGTTATTGTAGTAGTATTTTTTGCTAGAAATTGTATGTTCTATGCGAATATTACATTTTTATTTTCTGGCCGGCACTTTCAGAATTGGCCCAAAAATGTATGAAACGTGAATGATCTCCTTTACCCTCGGCTCAGCACAAATTAAACCAAAACAATAGCACAAAGTACGTAGGTACTCTTAGGTACTCTCTCAAGTACTGTCACGGCAATAGACACATCAACTTTGGTGGGGGGATGGGGAAGCTTACTCAGTGGGAGGCAGGGAGTTGCCGATCTGTATGTAACTATGTAATACTACACTCATTTGCAAAAAAAACGGGCACCTAAGCAATGAACCATTTCAAATGTTAATATTGCTTTGTTTGATAATTATAGGTAGTTTTATCCTCACAATTAGGTAAATTAATAAGAAAATAATCGTTATCATCAGTATTTCATAAAATTTTGTTACAATTTATGGGAAATAATGCTAAACCTCGCTAGTAGTGTATGTTCGCTAGTAGTGCATATGCTCATGAAGTAAAAATAAAAAAGTTTTTTTGTTTGTTTTTCTTTAATAAAGTAAAAGCAGATAAATGTTTAGTATCGAGTGTGACCCCCTCTAGCTAAAATCACAGCTTGAATTCGTCTGGGCATGCTAGCGAGTATATCCCGGATACTTGCTTGCGGAATACGTTCCCACTCCGCAGTAATCACATTCTTCAGCTCTCTGATGGTCTGCGGAGCCGGGTGTACTGATCTCACACGCCGTTTTAGAACATCCTAGATATGTTCTATGGGATTGAGGTCGGGACTTCGAGCTGGCCAGTCCAAACGACGAATGCCGACCTCTTGCACATACGCATTAACATCGCGGGATCTGTGGGCGCGAGCATTGTCGTCCATAAAAATCGAGTCTTGACCTAGAGCGGCCAATGCGGGTTGTGCATGAGGAATTAGAACTTCCGTTATGTATCGAGAAGTCAGTGAGCCGTTTTCAATGAAGACTAACTCTGTACGTTCCATTGAATTTATTCCTGCCCAAAACATAACAGAGCCCCCACCATAAGGTGTGATTTCTTCGAAACATGCATCTGCAAAGCGCTCTCCTTGTCTTCTTAGCACTCGCCGACGTCGATCTTCACCGAACAGAGATATCCTGGCTTCATCAGAGAACAAACCCCCATTCCAATCTTCTTGAGTCCATGATTCACAATTTCTAGCGAACCTAAGCCTGTGAGCTCTGTGCTCACGGAGTAATTTGGGGCCGCGGGCCGGGCGGTGACTGCGTATATTGGCAGCGAGAAGCCTCCTCCTGACCGTCCATAGACTAATATGCACATTTCTTACTTCTTGGAGGTTGTTCTTAATATCCACATACGAAGATTTGCGATTTCTTAATGCACGACTCACAAGAAAACGATCATCCCGTGGTTGGGTACATGGTTTTCTTCCAGAACCAGGCCTTCTCTCGACGGAACCAGTCTCCTGACATCGCTGCCAGGTCCTTTGGACCGTCGAGCGACTAACATTTAGCCTCCTAGCCACGAAACATTGGCTGCAACCCTCTTCAAGCAGCGTGATCATTTTGGTAGCTTTTACCACTTATCTACCATTTTTGATACAGCCAAACAGCAATAAATAAAGCTTTGACAGTCAAGGATATGAAATTAATCGATAAAAATTGAATAAAAGTTGTGAAAGTCGATGTTAACTTCTGGAACTTCGCGCCAAAAATGTAGGATAAAAAGGGGTTTTCTGTAAAAATTAGCATCAAATGAAAATTTGAATTTAGAACGTACTTTTTTAAATACCACGGCATTTTTAAAACCGGCCGGTAACGTGTACAAAAGATTAAAACTTTTTTGGTATTGTATCTTTTTAAAGATGAATGAAAATCAAAACCGCCCGTTTTTTTTTGCAAATGAGTGTATTTTATTATCTTTAATATTAGTAAAATGTGAGTAGATTGCGTTGTGTAAATAACTATATAACGTTCTAAATTATTTTTATGTCTGTTCCCAGGCGCCGCTAGCTATACCAGAGAACTTCCCGTACCAGCCGAGCGCGGACCAGTTGGACCCGAATGAAACGTACATACTGTCTAAGGACAGGATACGGACCTACTCGAACAGGTACGGACTTTACTCAATACAAAAATCAGAAAAAATCGTGATATTTTGCTGTTTTTTTGTTATGGAACCCTTTGTGCCCGGATCCGACTCGCACTGGACCGGTTTTGGTACTGGAAATTTGGCCATTTAATGATTCAGAAGATGTTACTGTTTTGACGGTTCGAGATAATCTTTACTAATATTATAAAGAGGAAAGATTTGTTTTTTGTTTGTTTGTTTGTTTGTAACGAATAGGCTCCGGAACGACTGGACCGATTTGAAAAATTCTTTCACTGTTGGGAAGCTACACTCTTTGCGGTGAACATAGGCTATATTTTATTTCTACTACTACTAACTAGGCGGGTGAAACCGCGTGAAGTCAGCTAGTTATGTTATATAAATATTCGTGCCCCGTTTGGCGACGGGGCCCCGTTTGTCGACGGGGTCCCGTGCGGCGACGGGGCTCCGTTTGTCGACGGGGTCCCGTGTGGCGACGGGGCCCCGTTTGTCGACGGGGTCCCGTGTGGCGACGGGGCCCCGTTTGTCGACGGGGTCCCGTGTGGCGACGGGGCCCCGTTTGTCGACGGGGTCCCGTGTGGCGACGGGGCCCCGTTTGTCGACGGGGCCCCGTGTGGCGACGGGGCCCCGTTTGTCGACGGGGCCCCGTGTGGCGACGGGCCCCCGTTTGTCGACGGGGCCCCGTGTGGCGACGGGGCCCCGTTTGTCGACGGGGCCCCGTTTGTCGACGGGGCCCCGTGTGGTGACGGGGCTCCGTTTGTCGACGGGGTCCCGACTGGCGACGGGGCTCCGTTTGGCGTAAGAGTACAAAATACTTCCCGAGTGTGTCGTGAGAGGCGACTAAGGGAACACTTTCGCAAAAAGATCCATTGCGTAAAGAAAGAAAAATCGAAATCAAAACCGGTGTCAGTAAAATGACAATCGTTAAGCCAATCTGAAGGCTTTATGGGCGGCTTTAAATTTCAACTGCCGGTCGTCGTGAACTGCGCTTGTCCATTTCAACACGGCAATAGGCTCACCATCAATTACGTGAAACATAAAACTATAAGGTGAATTGTGGGCGTATTCTATGACTCTGCCTTCCCTTTCGGGGATAAGGGGGGGGGGGGGGGGGGGCTGTATGTATGTAAGTAGTCCGTTGTCCGATACCCATAACACAAACTAAACATTATACATTTCAGATCGGAGTTATCCGACGTGGAGAGTGGCGGTATATTCAAGACTCTGGTCGAACAGACCGGGCAGGAATCGGCTGCGATGCTGTACAAAATGGCCGAAGAAGTATGTACTACGCTTTTAATAATATTCTTATTATTAGCGCTGATGCTAGAGGCTTCATGCTGGCTCAATATGCAAACTAATCAATTCGAGTAGATGTGATGTGATATCGAAAGACGAATACTTACTTCATCTAATATGGGTAGATAAACACCTCAAAACACGCTTATTATTACATAAAATAGGTTCAAAACACACCCGATCCTTTTCTGGAAAAATTAACTCGTACTTTAATTTTATTTATTTACAAAATTCGTGGTTTTCTTTTACTTTGTTAAATATGAATCAACAGGATATATATTAAGCTTCACATTTTTATGATATTTGTAAATTGTAACAGCCATTTAATACCGATTTGAAGAAAAAATAATATTACTTTTATTTTCGAACAAAAGTTGAGTTTTTGTTACTACTTCCAAATAATTCCAAAAAAATATTGATGAGGGTAAATAAACCAATAAATACTCGATACTTCTTGCTACTTTTAAGAGCCGCATGTGTCCGCGATAGTGAAAAAAATGAAATTTTATAAAACGCCTACTTTATTTTAAACAGCAAAATTTCTACTAAACGTAAAAAAATATACGTATTTTGATTTATCAGATATTATTCAATACTATCTGACCCTCGCAACTTCGTTTTAGTCACAAATGGTGTATGAAAGGAGGAGTATTTTTTCATCAGACTCATCAAGCAGCGTATGAAACTGCCTTGTTTGCTTTACCATAAAAGAGCTTAAAGATTAAGTCTATTCTAAAACAATTAAGCCCACGCCTCACTGAATCATTTTACAATGCTCTTTTATGATTAAGCCAACACGCCAGTTTAGATTTACCCACAAATTCGAAGGAACCGTTGAATTCTAGGTTTTGTGATAGTTGAGATGCCTCTATTTCCTGAACTACAAAACTTTAACATTGAAACTTGTGTGTAAAAATCCTAAAAATATTCTCTTTGTGACACTGAAAACATTTTTGAAATCGGATCACGCATTTAGAAGTTACAACTAAAAAACCATTTCGTCTTTCACCCCCTCTCCCAAAGGTACCGCGCAAATTATCGGAATCAAAAGTATCCTAGAAGCCTTCTAAAACTATAAGCTCAGATTGTACCAAATTTCAGTCAAATCAATTCAGTAGTTTCGGCGTGATACTTATTAGGGATATAGAAAGACAGACATAAAAAAATTAAATTACATTTTCGGCTTCAGTATCGATTAGAGAACGCCCTAAAATTATTTTTTTTTTAACTATCTTCCATATACAGACTCTCGACCCTCAACAGTTTTATTATATGTATAGATCATATTGAAGTCAGCGCCAAATAAACCCATAAGTTTAAGTAGATATTATTAATGGCACCAACTTCAATATTATATTGATAAAAATCTGATAAATCAAAATTCATATTACTTTGTGCTAAGTAAATTTTATTATTTAGGATTTGTTTGAAGTCGGTATTATTTTTTATAAAAAAATATTTCATTATTTTAAGTGAAGGGTGGACCGAAAATATATCTATATAAGTGCAAAGTTCTCACCAAAACAAATCAATCGAGCCCAAACACAAGGTAATTGCTGTAAATCGTTAAGGAATTCCCTCGACTGTCTTTCGGTTCCATCATCAGATCGACTCCAGACCTTCATTAAATTGTAGTACATTAAAGCTCTTAATTAAAAAGTTAACAAACGCAATAGTTGCCCTACAATTTTCAGTAGTTGCCTTCGATTTCTCCTGGATCCCATCATCAGATCCTGACCTGGTGAAAATGGGACCACTGCAGAAGTAAACCCTATTTAACTAAAAAAAAAATTAAATCCGTCTATAATTGACCGAAACATCGGTGAACATACATAAAAAAACATACAGACGTATTGAGATCCTTCTCCTTTTTTGAAGTCGGTTAAAATAGGTACATATTATAAGAATAATATTTTATTAACAGTAGGGTCCCCTTAAGTAGGAAGTTATAGAACGCGTATTTACTCTTTATTTTAAGATATATTCTTACTAACATGCGACCCTATATGATGTCCAAGCATTTGTACGGGATCGATCTACTGTGCGCCGCGTCACCTTAAACGAGCCCTTCATTTCTCAGACCGCTATCAAAAGTAAAATAAACTGTTGAACAAACTATATTAGAAAATGGTTTTAGTCGTACTAATGTGCATTGACAAACGTTTTTTTCTTCCAGAGTTATAAGAAAATGTTAGAAGCAAAGAAGAATTCGTGAATCGAACCTACAACATTCCAAATGACTGCCATTTATAACTGTATTATAGCCATACTATAATAGTATAAATTGTATATAGGATTATTTACAAACTTGGGTAATTCTGAAAGCACATGTAACAACCAAGGGTTCTTAGAGATCATTTTGAAAAGCATTTAGTAGCTCAATCAGAAATTAAATATAAAAAAAAATTGTTTTGTGTTCTTTGGCTGTTGATAAACCACAGATCTTATAAAAAAAAGGCAGATGACACTTAACGTTTTTAACATTTTAAATATTTTGGATTAGGCCAGATTCGACTAAAATTGGAGTAAGGCTACTAGAGAATAACTTGTACTACCACAGGGCGGAAACTCCATACAAAAATGTTCGTTTTCACCCACACTAATATACACGTAATGTGAATGCTTGAATCAAGCTTGAATGTGTGTGTGAGTACACTAGGGACACTAGCTATGGAAACTAAATAATAAGGAACAGAACGCAATCTCATGTATGTAGGTGCATTTTTCAAATCTACCCTCGGCTGAGCACAAATTAAACCAAAGCAATAGCACAAAGTACGTAGGTAGTAATATGTAATGCGACGCAGTGACACTCTCTCAAGTACTGACACGGCAATAGACACATCAACTTTGGTGGGGGGATGGGGAAGCTTACTTGGTAGGAGGCAGGGAGTTGCCGATCTGTATGTCTTACTCCGATTTTGGTCAAAGCCAGCATTAATTTAATAAATAATACAGTTTTACTTGAACTTAAAATATGTTAAAGATTGAGCTCGCCTAATGGATACCGGTAGTATAATAATATATATCCATTAATATGACTCTGTGAGATGAATCAGAAAATCTATATCTATACTAATACAATAAAGAGGAAAGATTTGATTGTATGTTTGTTTGCATCGAATAGGCTCCGAAACTTCTGAACGTATATTAAAAAAATCTTTTACTGTTGCAAAGCTACTCTATTTCCGGTGAACATAGGCTATATTTTATTCCCGTATTCCCACGGGAACGGGAGCTACGCGGGTGAAACCGCGTTGAGTCCGCTAGTAACTTATATATTGAAAAGCTTATCTTAGTTTTGTGATAGAAAGAAATGCTGTTCTAAATATATTGTCATAAGATTCAAAATTGTCTAACACTTGCTAATGTTCCTATAAAGTGCTACTTAGGCCGTTATGGTACTTAGATGTGTAATGTAAAGTGTACTTATAAATGAGACTTGTCAATTGATTTTCATTAAAAAAAAATATTATAAAAGTTATTTGTTCAAATTCGAATATTAGTTATTGTAAATTAAAAGTGAATGAAAATGGCTCCGTACTAAATGTGGGAAAAAAAACTTTGTTGCAGATATGGGAGCCCGCCATAAATATTCTTATTGTTTTTAGTATTTGTTGTTATAGCGGCAACAGATATACATCATCTGTGAAAATTTCAGCTCTCTAGCTATCACGGTTCCTGAGATACAGACGGACAGACAGACAGACATCAGAGGCTCGGTATTTCGGTACCCTTTGAGTATAAAGCCCTAAAAATTGAATACATATATGCAAATACAATATTACTTATTATAGCTGTCAAAAAATGATAGGCCCCTTTTGACATATGAGAAAGCGCCACTCTAATTCACAGATTCCGGAATCGATGAATGAGACTTGTCGCTATGACATCTTATGTCAGAACGGGTCTATTATATTTTTAAAATTTTAATTTATTTATTGTATGCCACGATAGTATTAAAATATAGAAATTTTTGTACAAAATAGCAATACAATTGGCGGCCTTATCGCAATTTCTTCCAGATTACCTTTTTTAATTCACAAAATATATGTTACGTTATAAATGTCATGTTAATAAATAAATAAACCATTTATTGTCAATTGTATTCATTGCCTTAGGTATTGCTGTTAATAAAAACTTAAGTCGTTATAAAGTGCTAAATAAGTAATTTCTTAAATTATAATGATATTTTAGAATTAAAAGCAGTGCATTTTGTAATAATTTATGCTGTGGCCTTACAAAGAAATTATGTACTTCCACCTAAAAAAACTAATTAAGTAGTATTTCGTACAATCCATACTTCCATTCTAATATTATAAATGAGATAGTCTGTTAGTTCAATTTACCCATCTTTTATTTATTCTTCATTTTATATTAGACAGAATTTTTTAGTATATAAATAAATAAGCAAATAGAATATTTATAGTCATCATTATCCCAATCTTTTGACTCCCATACATGCTACTGCAAAAAGGTCAAATTTGGGCATTTTAATATGCCTCTACATACCCCTTTGGGGATAAAGGCGTGAACATATACCGTAATATATGCTGCTGCGTCGTACTTATGTCGACTAAATCGAAAACCAATTAAAAAGGCCAGTTCAAGAGTACCATTAACCGAAGGGCATGTATGAAAACACTTATAAAAGTAGAAGAAGCGAAAGTAATATGTCAGGATCACAGCAAGTAGAAAGCCATAGTCTCTGCCTACCCCGTTGTTTGACAAGTGTGATGTTAATGTGTACTAAGATCGTCACAATCTTCAATCTTGAACCGCAAGGTATCTAGAAAGCTACCGAGACCTATATTAGGTCACTATGTTGCCCGCGACTTCGCACGCGTGAAAATAATGGTAATGCCGATTTGAATGCTCTCTGCTTAGCCCCTAGGATATGTAGCGTGATAATATATTGCCTATTTGAAGACCCTACTCCTAGTTAATATTTGTGCAAAATTTGAATCAAATTCATTGAGTACTTCTCGAGATCCTTCCGGACAAAGCAAAGCAAACAGACAAACCGACAAACAGACAATTTTTTTTCTAACTATATTTTCGGCTTCGGTATCTAATGTTGAACACCAAGCAAGTTTTTTTTTTAAATATTTCCAATGTACAGTTTTGACTTTTCTATCATTTTATTATATGTATAGATTAGTCTACCATAAGGATGGGCCTACCCACTTAGCATTTTTTCAGTACACGAGTATTATGAGTCATAGGTTTTTGCAGGGTCGGCAGTGCTAGTGTAGCACTTCTGGTGTTCCAAACGACTATAGGCTACGATAAACAACCATCAGGTGGACGTTAAGCTTGTCCGCCACCTTAGTTGTATAACCTTTTATCCATCGGCTGTCAGTTCTAAGAACAATGTCTCTGCTCATTCGCATTTGATAGAATATTAGCCCAACTCGAATTTTTAAGTTAATAGCAAATATAATAATAAAGATTTTATTAATTTTATTATAGTTTTAAGACATTATTATTATTAAATACATTTATTATTGTCTTGACTTGGATAAATGTAACTGAATCTACTTTAATCCCAGAAAAAACATTTGGTTCCTATTAAAAAACACACCTGATTAATAATCGAATTTAAACTGGTACTACACCGCGAGAATCTTATAATCTGTAATAATTATTTACTAAAAAAATAAAACAACTTAAGTATTACGAAGTTCTTATGAAAAATTCTAGACTACTCTCAAAAGTTATTCGCTAAAAAGTGCCTTCAATCTATATATACCATCTTTAATTTGAGAACCATAATCCTTAAAATTTTGGTAAAACATTCACTATGCAAGAAGAAAACTCCATAATATATCATTGCTCAGTTACCCGCGTAAACAATATTCGTCCTAAATATCTTTGGTTTGCTTTACGATATTCTACCTTATGTATCTAATTTTAAAACCCAGTTTCTCTTAAAAAGTATGAGCATTATGCCCCAATACTGTATTATACTTTTAAGCTACTTTATTGTAAAAAAAATATGCAGACATTGTATTCAATTATGTCAATTATCGTTTAATTTAAATTATGTAAAATAGTAATAAATACGTAGCGTGTAGATATTTTGTATTATATTTATAAAAATGAATAATTTTATGACCAATTTTTGCAAAAAATTGAGGTTTTCGTAACACTGTTGGAGTACTTCTACAACAGTTTATAGAATGAGAAAATGACTGTCAATAATTATGTATAGCCCGTTTGCTTTAAGTTTGCCACTGTTGTAGATGCGTAGTAGGTAGGCGACCGGAAATCTTCAAGCGAACGGGTAGTAAGTGTGATTTAAAATCAATTCGATATGTAATGGCGGCTATGTGACACAGTTTTATTATATTTGTGTGCCCGTTCGCTCTAAGTTTGCCACTGGCGTAGAGGCTGGTGTAGGGGCGACCGCCAAACTTCGAGCGAGCGGGTAGTAAGTGTGATTTAAAATCAAATCGATATGTAATGACGGTTATGTGACACAGTTTTATTACGTTTGTGTGAGTGCAGTTTTGTAAAAGTAATGAAATTGTGGCATAATTGCATTATTTATATTTAGCTACATCATAGAAGTGTGATTCTTCGTTCATACCTCTAGATCCGTTGCCTATACACCCTTCAACTATATGACGCGTGTGGCGGGGGGGGGGGGATTGCTCAGTGGGGGGCAGGGAGTTGTCTATCTGTATGTAATGCTATTATATTATCTTTGATTTTACCTACATCATAAAAGTGTGATTCTTCGTCCTGTACCTCTTTAAATCCGATGCCTTCAACTTGATTTTTTTTACATGGCCAGGTTACCAAGTCTATTTCTTATACATCAAATGAATATTTCAGTATTACTCTTCATTTTAGTCAAGTATAGTCTTACAACTAAATGCCTTAAAAACTACAATTCCTAACAGTGTTGTCTTATTTGGTTATAAAATTATAAATTTTTATAATAAGTGTTTTTTTGTTTGTTGTAGTAAGTTTTGTCTTATGTACGATTAATAGTGTCACAACACTAGGCTCTATTATAGTGATGTACTTAATGTGATATATATTAGCAATTAAATATATTTTAACTATAAACACTTTGTTTTTTTGTATACCTATCAAGATTGATAAAACAAAAGTCTTTAAGAAAGTTGTTTGTGTCAAAAATTACTCGCGTGCCTTTTATAACTGCGTCGCGGCCCATTTTATTACAGTCTCGCGATGGCAGTGTCAGACGCCTTGTATAACAGTGTCAGACGCCTTTTATAACAGTGTCGCGACGCCTTTTATAACAGTGTCAGACGGATTTATAACAGTGTCGCGACGCCTTTTATAATAGTGTCGCGACGCCTTTTATTTCAATTCAATTCAATTCATTTATTAATCGTAAACATAGGTACACAAGATGTTACAGTTAATGAAAGTAGGTATAAGGATCACTATGTTTTGCTGGTTTTACCTAGCATACAATTATCATTTAAAATTAGTATACTTATAGTTATAATATGCAATTACTATATTCAATTTTTTTTTTTTCGACGAACGATTCTATATATTACCATACATTATGAAACATTACATAAATAGGTACATACACTGACACTTCAAATTTATTGTATTAACAATTTTTAAATAATGATTAACAAGATATTAAATACATTTAAATTTAACATGTCAATATTAATAATCATGTCAATGATTAAATGTCAGGTTTTATGTCAAAATTGCAATTATAATCAAAATAATAAGTAGGTAGATAGTATTAGTTCATTGTTAACTTCTTAATGTCAACTTATTGCTATTTCACTTTATCATTTAAGAATTCTTTAACTGAGTAATAACACTTTTCAGCCAAAAATGAGTACAAGCACCTTTTGAATATATTTAATTTGTTTTCTTTCTTTATAGACACTGGTATACTATTATATATCTTCGGACCCATTGCTAAAATACTCTTATTGAACAATGTAGTATTATGTTTTGGTATGCGAAGTGTATCAGAATGACGCTTAGATTGCAGAGTGTCGTAATCCTTCAATTTGCATCTTACAAACACTGCCACATCGAAAATATATATAGAAGGCAAAGTTAGTAATTTCAATTGTTTGAAGATAGGCTTACAGCTATCTGTACGACTCAGTTTGCAAAAAGACCTCACACATCTGTTCTCTCATTATAACAGTGTCAGACGCCTTTTATAACAGTGTCGCGACGCCTTTTATAACAGTGTCTGACGCCTTTAATAACAGTGTCGCGACGCCTTTTATAACAGTTTCAGACGCCTTTTATAACAGTGTCAGACGCCTTTTATAACAGTGTCAGACGCCTTTTATAACAGTGTCGCGACGCCTTTTATAACAGTGTCAGACGCCTTTTATAACAGTGTCGCGACGCCTTTTATAACAGTGTCAGACGCCTTTTATAACAGTGTCGCGACGCCTTTTATAACAGTGTCTGACGCCTTTAATAACAGTGTCGCGACGCCTTTTATAACAGTTTCAGACGCCTTTTATAACAGTGTCAGACGCCTTTTATAACAGTGTCAGACGCCTTTTATAACAGTGTCGCGACGCCTTTTATAACAGTGTCAGACGGATTTATAACAGTGTCGCGACGCCTTTTATAACAGTGTCGCGACGCCTTTTATAACGTGTCTGACGCCTTTTATAACAGTGTCGCGACGCCTTTTATAACAGTGTCAGACGCCTTTTATAACATATACATCATAAAAGTGTGATTCTTCGTCCTGTACCTCTTTAAATCCGATGCCTTCAACTTGATTTTTTTTACATGGCCAGGTTACCAAGTCTATTTCTTATACATCAAATGAATATTTCAGTATTACTCTTCATTTTAGTCAAGTATAGTCTTACAACTAAATGCCTTAAAAACTACAATTCCTAACAGTGTTGTCTTATTTGGTTATAAAATTATAAATTTTTATAATAAGTGTTTTTTTGTTTGTTGTAGTAAGTTTTGTCTTATGTACGATTAATAGTGTCACAACACTAGGCTCTATTATAGTGATGTACTTAATGTGATATATATTAGCAATTAAATATATTTTAACTATAAACACTTTGTTTTTTTGTATACCTATCAAGATTGATAAAACAAAAGTCTTTAAGAAAGTTGTTTGTGTCAAAAATTACTCGCGTGCCTTTTATAACTGCGTCGCGGCCCATTTTATTACAGTCTCGCGATGGCAGTGTCAGACGCCTTGTATAACAGTGTCAGACGCCTATTATAACAGTGTCAGACGCCTTTTATAACAGTGTCGCGACGCCTTTTATAACAGTGTCAGACGGATTTATAACAGTGTCGCGACGCCTTTTATAATAGTGTCGCGACGCCTTTTATTTCAATTCAATTCAATTCAATTCATTTATTAATCGTAAACATAGGTACACAAGATGTTACAGTTAATGAAAGTAGGTATAAGGATCACTATGTTTTGCTGGTTTTACCTAGCATACAATTATCATTTAAAATTAGTATACTTATAGTTATAATATGCAATTACTATATTCAATTTTTTTTTTTTCGACGAACGATTCTATATATTACCATACATTATGAAACATTACATAAATAGGTACATACACTGACACTTCAAATTTATTGTATTAACAATTTTTAAATAATGATTAACAAGATATTAAATACATTTAAATTTAACATGTCAATATTAATAATCATGTCAATGATTAAATGTCAGGTTTTATGTCAAAATTGCAATTATAATCAAAATAATAAGTAGGTAGATAGTATTAGTTCATTGTTAACTTCTTAATGTCAACTTATTGCTATTTCACTTTATCATTTAAGAATTCTTTAACTGAGTAATAACACTTTTCAGCCAAAAATGAGTACAAGCACCTTTTGAATATATTTAATTTGTTTTCTTTCTTTATAGACACTGGTATACTATTATATATCTTCGGACCCATTGCTAAATAGTAGTTTATGACACTGTTGCATAATGAGGGTTCTTATAACACGAGTGTGTTTTAAAAAAACGAGCCGTAGGCGAGTTTTTTTATAGTATCACACGAGTGTTATAAGACCAAGTTATGTACAGTGTCATACACTACTTTATCTACTCTTATACTATAATACCTGATTTCATTTTGTTGTGATATATAGTTGCTCCTTGATTTCGCCGGTAACAGGTTCATGGTCATGTTTGACGCAGTTTCCAGAATGTCTGGTGGTGTACAATTACCACCATCCTCGCTTTAAGACATGTTTTTACACAAAAACTAATTTATTTTACAAACAAAACTAAACTTTGTTTAATTTAAATGTAAACTGTTGGCGCCAAGGCGCAAACATCGATTGCGCATGCGTGTTTCTTTTTTTTTTTAGGCTGTGGAGACCATAGATTTAGGATTTTTCGCTACTCTGGAGACACAATTTTTTTTTAAAGTAGAGGTTCAAACTTCTTTTTCAGCTGGAGATTGTTTATGGTGTATCGTAATGATTAAAAAGTTTTATTATGATATAGGTGTCCATACAAGACCTGTATCGTAATAAAACTTTTTTTTTGGCCTGTGCGTAATGTTTGTCATAATAGTATTGATTTCAATTTTATAATCTTTGTATTATAGTATCAGAGTAGATAAATACTCTTATTGAACAATGTAGTATTATGTTTTGGTATGCGAAGTGTATCAGAATGACGCTTAGATTGCAGAGTGTCGTAATCCTTCAATTTGCATCTTACAAACACTGCCACATCGAAAATATATATAGAAGGCAAAGTTAGTAATTTCAATTGTTTGAAGATAGGCTTACAGCTATCTGTACGACTCAGTTTGCAAAAAGACCTCACACATCTGTTCTCTCATTATAACAGTGTCAGACGCCTTTTATAACAGTGTCGCGACGCCTTTTATAACAGTGTCTGACGCCTTTAATAACAGTGTCGCGACGCCTTTTATAACAGTTTCAGACGCCTTTTATAACAGTGTCAGACGCCTTTTATAACAGTGTCAGACGCCTTTTATAACAGTGTCGCGACGCCTTTTATAACAGTGTCAGACGCCTTTTATAACAGTGTCGCGACGCCTTTTATAACAGTGTCAGACGCCTTTTATAACAGTGTCGCGACGCCTTTTATAACAGTGTCTGACGCCTTTAATAACAGTGTCGCGACGCCTTTTATAACAGTTTCAGACGCCTTTTATAACAGTGTCAGACGCCTTTTATAACAGTGTCAGACGCCTTTTATAACAGTGTCGCGACGCCTTTTATAACAGTGTCAGACGGATTTATAACAGTGTCGCGACGCCTTTTATAACAGTGTCGCGACGCCTTTTATAACGTGTCTGACGCCTTTTATAACAGTGTCGCGACGCCTTTTATAACAGTGTCAGACGCCTTTTATAACAGTGTCAGACGCCTTTTATAAGTGTCGCGACGCCTTTTATAACAGTGTCTGACGCCCTTTATAACAGTGTCGCGACGCCTTTTATAACAGTGTCAGACGCCTTTTATAACAGTGTCAGACGCCTTTTATAACTGTGTCAGACGCCTTTTATAACAGTGTAGCGACGCCTTTTATAACAGTGTCGCGTCGCCTTTTATAACAGTGTCTGACGCCTTTTATAACAGTGTCAGACGCCTTTTATAACAGTGTCGCGACGCCTTTTATAACAGTGTCGCGACGCCTTTTATAACAGTATCTGACGCCTTTTATAACAGTGTCGCGACGCCTTTTATAACAGTGTCAGACGCCTTTTATAACAGTGTCAGACGCCTTTTATGACAGAGTCGCGACGCCTTTTATAACAGTGTCGCGACGCCTTTTATAACAGTGTCAGACGCCTTTTATAACAGTGTCAGACGCCTTTTATAACTGTGTCGCGACGCCTTTTATAACAGTGTCAGACGCCTTTTATAACAGTGTCAGACGCCTTTTATAACAGTGTCAGACGGATTTATAACAGTGTCGCGACGCCTTTTATGACAGAGTCGCGACGCCTTTTATAACAGTGTCAGACGCCTTTTATAACAGTGTCAGACGCCTTTTATAACAGTGTCAGACGGATTTATAACAGTGTCGCGACGCCTTTTATAACAGTGTCGCGACGCCTTTTATAACAGTGTCAGACGCCTTTTATAACAGTGTCAGACGCCTTTTATAACAGTGTCAGACGGATTTATAACAGTGTCGCGACGCCTTTTATAACAGTGTCGCGACGCCTTTTATAACAGTGTCAGACGCCTTTTATAACAGTGTCAGACGCCTTTTATAACAGTTTCGCGACGCCTTTTATGACAGAGTCGCGACGCCTTTTATAACAGTGTCAGACGCCTTTTATAACAGTGTCAGACGCCTTTTATAACAGTGTCAGACGGATTTATAACAGTGTCGCGACGCCTTTTATAACAGTGTCGCGACGCCTTTTATAACAGTGTCAGACGCCTTTTATAACAGTGTCAGACGCCTTTTATAACAGTTTCGCGACGCCTTTTATAACAGTGTCAGACGGATTTATAACAGTGTCGCAACGCCTTTTATAACATTGTCTGACGCCATTTATAACAGTGTCGCGACGTCTTTTGTAACAGTGTCTGACGCCTTTTATAACAGTGTCGCGACGCCTTTTATAACAGTGTCTGACGCCTTTTATAACAGTGTCGCGACGCCTTTTAAAACTGCGTCGGACCACTTTTATAACGTGTCAGACGCCTTTTATAACAGTGTCAGACGCCTTTTATAACAGTGCCAGACGCCTTTTATAACAGTGTCAGACGCCTTTTATAAGTGTCAGACGCCTTTTACAACAGTGTCAGATTCCGTTTATAACTGCGTCGGGTGCCTTTTTTAACGGTGCCGTGACGTTGTTATCGCGTTGCGTCATTTTGCAAAAATAATTGTACGTTATGCAGTCCTTCTCTAGGTGTTTTACGACAAAACTACTGTTTGGAAAAAAATCATAAACCCCTGTTGGAAGTCCTGGAACATCCTTCCGAGGGCTTACCCCGCATTTCCAACTATAGGCTGCTGGGCGTAACGTGAGGTTTTTAAGTCGGTAGGAGTCCGGTATAGCATCCATAAGGATTTACCCTCACGATAAAAAAAAACCCTATAAAGTTTGATTCTTTTCATAACCGTGGTCGATTGTGACTTTTTAACAGACTTCGTTCCATTTCATTATGATCCGAACATTCACGCCAATTTTTAGCTCTATTCGATGTAACTTTGCATGTCTACCTTTCTTTCCTGTGAAATTCTCAACGGATGTTACTATTGTCGGTCTCGAACCGACTAAAACCACACGGTCCGTACTTATCTGCCTATGACGGGGGAGCCCGGGGAACCCCTCGTAAGAATGTACCAAGGTCTGTCTTCACCACGCATGACCGGACTTAACGAAACCAATGAATGCATTCTTTAATTCATCGATCTTCCCTTTTGTTTTAAATATATTTTTCACACAACGCTATCTGATACCAAAGTAGGCTAGGAATAACCTGCTTGTGTTATGGACGGATAATAAATACTTATATACTTGTTGAATATATACTTATAATACATAGAAACACTCAGAACGCGAAAAACATTTATGAATCACACAAATTTTTGTTTCCGATGGGGATCGAACCTACGACCTAGTCATCCGCAGTCGCACATTTCGACCTCTATACCAACGAGGCTGTCGAGTTTTGTTGTAATTGTTTTTTTTTTATCTCAATGGATAGTTTTATGGTCTTAAGTCCTAATTTTATTCATCTATACTTATAATAAAACTGTAGAGGGTCGGGAGTCTGTACATGGAAGATATTTTGAAAATTTTAAGTGTAGGGCGTTCTCTAATCGATACTGAAGCCGAAAATGTAATTTAAAATTTTCATGTCTGTCTGTCTGTCTGTCTGTCTGTCTGTCTGTATCCCGACTAAGTATCACGCCGAAACTACTGAACCGATTTGAATGATACTTTGTACGATGTAAGCTTTTAGTCCGAGGAAGGTTCTTAGATACTTTTGATCCCGATATTTTGCGCGGTTCCTTCAGGAGAGGGGATGAAAGGCAAAATAGGTTTTTAGCTATAATTTCTCACTGCATGGTTCGATTTCAAATATTTGTTTGGTGTCTGAAAGGGAGTACTTTAAGCATTATTCCATACAATAAGTATAGATTATAATAAAACTGTAGAGGGTCGGGAGTCTGTACATGGAAGATATTTTGAAAATTTTAAGTGTAGGGCGTTCTCTAATCGATACTGAAGCCGAAAATGTAATTTCTATACTTATAATAAAACTGTAGAGGGTCGGGAGTCTGTACATGGAAGATATTTTGAAAATTTTAAGTGTAGGGCGTTCTCTAATCGATACTGAAGCCGAAAATGTAATTTAAAATTTTCATGTCTGTCTGTCTGTCTGTCTGTCTGTCTGTCTGTCTGTCTGTATCCCGACTAAGTATCACGCCGAAACTACTGAACCGATTTGAATGATACTTTGTACGATGTAAGCTTTTAGTCCGAGGAAGGTTCTTAGATACTTTTGATCCCGATATTTTGCGCGGTTCCTTCAGGAGAGGGGATGAAAGGCAAAATAGGTTTTTAGCTATAATTTCTCACTGCATGGTTCGATTTCAAATATTTGTTTGGTGTCTGAAAGGGAGTACTTTAAGCATTATTCCATACAATAAGTATAGATTATAATAAAACTGTAGAGGGTCGGGAGTCTGTACATGGAAGATATTTTGAAAATTTTAAGTGTAGGGCGTTCTCTAATCGATACTGAAGCCGAAAATGTAATTTAAAATTTTCATGTCTGTCTGTCTGTCTGTCTGTCTGTCTGTATCCCGACTAAGTATCACGCCGAAACTACTGAACCGATTTGAATGATACTTTGTACGATGTAAGCTTTTAGTCCGAGGAAGGTTCTTAGATACTTTTGATCCCGATATTTTGCGCGGTTCCTTCAGGAGAGGGGATGAAAGGCAAAATAGGTTTTTAGCTATAATTTCTCACTGCATGGTTCGATTTCAAATATTTGTTTGGTGTCTGAAAGGGAGTACTTTAAGCATTATTCCATACAATAAGTATAGATTATAATAAAACTGTAGAGGGTCGGGAGTCTGTACATGGAAGATATTTTGAAAATTTTAAGTGTAGGGCGTTCTCTAATCGATACTGAAGCCGAAAATGTAATTTAAAATTTTCATGTCTGTCTGTCTGTCTGTCTGTCTGTCTGTATCCCGACTAAGTATCACGCCGAAACTACTGAACCGATTTGAATGATACTTTGTACGATGTAAGCTTTTAGTCCGAGGAAGGTTCTTAGATACTTTTGATCCCGATATTTTGCGCGGTTCCTTCAGGAGAGGGGATGAAAGGCAAAATAGGTTTTTAGCTATAATTTCTCACTGCATGGTTCGATTTCAAATATTTGTTTGGTGTCTGAAAGGGAGTACTTTAAGCATTATTCCATACAATTTTCAATATTGAGGGTTATATAGTTGAGAAATTAGGGGCATCTCAACTTTCGGTAAATCTAGAATTCAACGTTTCTTTTGAAAGTGAGTCTAAACGGGCGTGTTGGCTTAATCATAAAAGAGCTTAATGATTAAGGCTATCTATACTTATAATAAAACTGTAGAGGGTCGGGAGTCTGTACATGGAAGATATTTTGAAAATTTTAAGTGTAGGGCGTTCTCTAATCGATACTGAAGCCGAAAATGTAATTTAAAATTTTCATGTCTGTCTGTCTGTCTGTCTGTCTGTATCCCGACTAAGTATCACGCCGAAACTACTGAACCGATTTGAATGATACTTTGTACGATGTAAGCTTATAGTCCGAGGAAGGTTCTTAGATACTTTTGATCCCGATATTTTGCGCGGTTCCTTCAGGAGAGGGGATGAAAGGCAAAATAGGTTTTTAGCTATAATATAATTTCTCACTGCATGGTTCGATTTCAAATATTTGTTTGGTGTCTGAAAGGGAGTACTTTAAGCATTATTCCATACAATTTTCAATATTGAGGGTAATATAGTTGAGAAATTAGGGGCATCTCAACTTTCGGTAAATCTAGAATTCAACGTTTCTTTTGAAAGTGAGTCTAAACGGGCGTGTTGGCTTAATCATAAAAGAGCTTAATGATTAAGGCTATTGTAAAATAATTCAGTCCGCGCCGAAGGCGTGGGCTGAATTGTTTTAGAATCGACTTAATCTTTAAGCTCTTTTATGATTAAGCAAACAGGGCCGTTTCACACGCTGCTTGATGAGTCTCATTAAGAAGTACCCCTCCATTCGTACACCTTATGTGACGTAAACGAAGTTGCGTGGGTCAGCTAGTTTTAAATAAGTTCTTAAAAAGATTTGCTGGCCATGGCGGCCCTCGTAGGTCGAAAACTGAGACTGAATCTGAGTGTTTTTAAAATGATTATCATCCACGGAGCCTCTCAACTCACTTGGGGTCGGCTTTTCAATCTGTGCGATGCGGCTGAACTTCGATATGTTCCATGAAGTGACTGCCATTTGACCTCCACAACCAATATTGTCGATGTCGAAATTCTTAAGTTATCAGATTCAGTTTTCTAATACTAATATTATGAAGAGGAAAGATTTGATTGTTGCATTGCATAAAGCTCCGAAGCTCCGAAACTACTGAACCGATTTGAAAAAAACTTTCACTGTTGGAAAGCTATATTATCCCCTTCTGTTGGGAGTCACGGGACATCCTTCCTGAGGGCTTACCCGGGGCTCTCAACCATAGGCTGTTGGGCGTTACGTGAGGTTTTTTAGTCGGTAAGAGTCCGGCATAGCATCCTACGAGGATTTTCCCTCACGTTAAAAAAAAAAAAAAAAAAAAAAAAAAAAAAAAAAAAAAAAAAGCTATATTATCCCCAGGTGACACAGGCTATATTTTATTCGACTATTACCACGGGAACGGGAATTACGCGGGTAAAACCGCGTGGCGTCCGCTAGTGTAAAATAAAACACTCAAATAACCAGGAATCACACCATTTATTTAAACATTGGTCCCATTCAGTAACATAACCCTTAGCTTAACATAAATCGTGTTTAACAAACGGAAAAGAAGTCAAAAGTCAGTCTGAAAGGTGTTCTCTCTTTAACCGATTGCACGACCCGAAAGAGAGTATTATGTATTAATTAACTAACTAGTTGTCCCGAACGTTGTATCGCGTCAGAATCCCAAAACGTTCCTGTCTTGCACAGATTTCCATTCTAATGCTGCTATTTTATTTTTCTTTATAAAAATCTTCTAATAATAACAAAATGCAACAAAAATATTAATATTCAACTTGGTGAAATACCTTATCAATTTTGATTACTTTGGGAGTGTCGAAAATATTTTTTGTGTGCGTTTTATACGGCCGTAACTTTTGCGGTAACTTCAGTTTGATTTCTTTCACAGATTTAAGGGGCCTGTAAACCTGAGTATATAGTTTTAATTTCATTTTCATATCTCCAAGCGTTCGTGAGATAAAGAGTCTGGACATACGGACGGACGGAAAACAAATTGAGCAGTTTTTTCGTTTAGCCTTACGGAGCCCAAAAAGATTACACTGTTGGTGCCCCAAATCAATTAAACTTAAAAAAAAAAATAAACTTAAAATATTCCTATTCGAATTCCCATAAGCAAAGAACACCTTCGCGACTGACTTTTGACAATTTTTATACAGAATCATAATAGCAGTATTGCAACAATTTGGAACTCTATTACAACTAGCTAGAGGTGAAAATTGCTTGTCAACTTTATTATTGAAACAACTACCCTCAATATAAAGTGCAAGCGATTTTCGCCTTAAATTCTTGTACTATACAGATTTTTAAAAAACGGATTTTCATTTTTTTTAAAAACCTTTGTGTTAACAAAGGAAAAAATATTACCCGTAAGTATAAGCCCCTAAAGTTGGTATTGCGCTGGCTGGAACCTTGTCATAATGACCAGTAAGTGACGTCATCGTGACGTAGCGCGGGCTGGACTCGCGAAGCTGCGTACGTAATTTTTTTTAGTACTGGTGGCTCGACGGCCATACGTCACCAAGATGGCCGCCAAGCGCAAAATCAACGTGCGGGGCTTATACTAACATTATAGAACTAAAGGCAGATGACGCTTACCGAACAAGAAAGTGAGACCAAGAAAGCAAATACGACGTGAGTAAAGTGAATACTGCGTAGACTCACTAGTAGCACAAATTAGAGATAGTACAGATAGAAACCTACATATTAAATTCGCTAAGGCTACGCACACATGGCCAACTCATTCACAGAGGCTAAGCACACAGACAACTCATTCACAGACACGAGGTCAGGCGCTCTCAACTGAATTTTCTATACTGATTTGTGCGTGAGTGTGTGTTCTGTACATTCATGCGATTATTCCCAGATCTGCACTTTCCCAATTTTTCACATTTCCAGATCTTCACATAACCTACATAGTTTCGTAGTCGCACCATCGAAATTGATATTGGTATTAATGGTTATAAAAAAAAAAAAACCACAAAAATAGCCTACTAACCTAACCCATCCAAGTTGGGCGCGTAGTATTCGAATTGAGAAAGTAGACATCTAGGAATGTGAAGATCTGGGAATAAGGCCATTCATGACATAAGTAGGGGGGGTAGGTGTGAAAAAAAAGTACATACATGAGTTTTCTATCTGTACCATCTCTAATTTGTGGTAGTAGTGAATAATGCCGTCATAATATAAGGACATTATCCTACTTCCTACTGATATTATAAAATATGTGAAAGTTTGTGAAGATGTTTGGATGTTTGTTACTCAATCACGCTCTAACGGCTGAACGGATTGGGCTGAAATTGGGTACTGGGATAGCTTTAGTCTCTAATAAGATATAGGCTACTTTTCATCCTGGGAAAACGTTCCCACGGGAAGCGGGAACGGGTACCGAATTTCACGCGGGCGAAGCCGCGAGCATCATCTAGTGATATTAAAAACGTGAAAGTTTGTGAAGATGTTTGGATGTTGATCGGGCTGAAATTTGGAACCAGGGTAGATTATAATCTGGAATAACACATAGACATTTCATCCCGGGAATATGTTCCTATGGGAAGCGGGAACGGAAACCACATTCCACGCGGGCGAAGTCAGGAACATCAGCTAGTTCACGATAAATGTGTGATCCCTCGTGACGTGTGAACAGTGTAATCACTGTCACGTAACAGTACTCACTGTATAGTCCGTTCACAGTTTATTTACCTGTGACAGATCGTTTTCTGTATGTTGGTATTGCAGTAAACTCCCCCTATGAGTGCCAGCTTAAGACATTTTGCCGCGTAATAGGGGAGATTATAAGATGTAAACGTTAGCACTAACAATTATTTTTTTATGTAAATATCTAATTGTCAATATACATAACTTTACTAAACACGTGATTCTGATACAATAAGATTGTACTAAAGTTTAATTTTTATTGATATGGATATTTAAAAAAAACACTCATTACCATTACCAAGGAGGGCGAAGTTACTCCTTCCACATCTCAATAATTTCCGCGCCCGAAAAACGGCAACAAAAAAGAAAATAAGTTTAGACTTTAAGTTTAGAGTGCATGGGATAAACAAAATCTTAGTATGGTAACACAAAAATCAAGCAAACCAACATCAGCGCTAGAGGTTAATTAACTATGAACGGACTATACTCACGTAGTATTTCCTTTCTTGTTCCGTAAGCGGCGTCTGCGTTTAGTTCTATAATCTGAGCTATATAATGCATTTTGTAGAATTATTCTCATTGTGCATTGATATCATTGCATTGCAAGCGAGAGAATTAAAATTTGTGACGATTAAAATGCTTTGCGAGACTAATATTAGATCAGCTTGGCAAAAATAGTCTTAATACCACCGTATTATGTAAAGTTTGTTGATTTTTTTATTGGTGGATATTCTCTTACAACATCATCTAGCCCAAATTAATTACCTACATAAGCTTGTGCTACGGAATTTAGACAACTGATAGATATACTTCTCCGAAACAAACATTAATGGATCACACAAATATTTGTACCGACCCGGGAATCGAACGTGCTCGAAATCGCTGCAACGTGCTCGAAACGTCGGTGAACGTAAGTAAATAGTATTTCGCGTGAAGTCCCGAATTCTATAAGTATGAAATATATATACTTGACCTAATAAAAATGTATATACTTGACCGGTTTCGTCTCACGGATTTTTCGAAGGTCTATATTAGATGAATATTATTACTTTTCTAGCACAGTGGCGCCCTCGTTATGTTTGCCAAGCTGATTATCGAGTAATAGAGTTCCGCAATTTATTTTCAGCAGTACCTTAACACTATTTGGTAGGCATATCGTTCTAATAAGAGATGGGCAGTATGATCTTTGGTCAACCAAAAATACTAAAAAAAATCTTTGGTAAAATAAAAGATTAAGTTAGCCTGACTAAACTCGATTCCCAAGGCACCCAAGTTAATTGTAATTTTCATTTAATATTCGTTGTACTTTTCTCTCAATTTCGAATATTTTCTGTCTGTAAAGCCTAATACAGACAGGTTATTATGTAAAAATGAAAAATATTCAGTAGTTATATAGCCTCAAGTTATAACCACCCTTAAAATGTAGCCATACCAATAAGAGTTAAGGTACTCAATAATAAATATAAAAATAAATAAATACAAAAAAGGAATGTTCAGTACAATTTTGTACCTAGTACAGGTCGAGTATACAAAAATTCAATGTATAATATACATAATATACACCGCAATTTTCATTGAAATCCCATTAAAATAATAAAGTAATAACATTATTGCTTTGAGACATTTTCAAAATCATGTATACAAAGATATACATAATTTTATACTTTTATTTTGTATACATGCATGTATTTTTTGTATACATTACATTATATTCTACAACAAGCTATGCAAATAATAACAAATGAATAGGACGGACCTATATCTATACAACTTTGCTGTATTAATAGACAATCTAACATGAACTGTAGATTGTATATAACTAAATAAAAACAGTATAATTTAAAATTGTCATGTATTGTTGCTATAGTTTCATAGCCAAACAGTAAATAAAATTTTTGTGTATATTTTATTTAAATTTTTATACATTACGTAAAATTTGTTAAGATTTTTTTCATATCGGTCAAAAGTCAGAGTTGTAGAGGGAAATATGTATTTACGAAAACAGAGGAAGAGTATTTTTTGAAAAAAAAAAAAAGAGTTTAAATATGGAGGAAAGGAAAATTGAAACGAAATAAAAAATAACTTAGCAATGGCAAATGATATTGAAAAATATACTTAGTACTGCTCGTTCGCTCTAACTTTGCCGCTCGGCTCCATACTAAAGTCGAATTTTTAATTAGACGAAGTAAATTGACAGCAACTAATGTCACTTCTTCATACAATGTTGCGTATTTTCTATGACGAAGTGACATTAGCTACTGTCAATTTACTTCGTGTAATTAAAAATTCGGGTATACGCCTCTACGCCAGCGGCAAAGTTAGAGCGAACGGGTAGTAAAAAATCTGGCACTTAAAAAGTCTGACTAAGAAACTATAGGCTAAAGAAATGCTTTCCGACATTCTTACATACAACACTATATATCCCACCTATGTCCCAAAACCAACGATAATATAATAGTATTACATATAGATCGGCAACTCCCTGTCGCGCCACAGTTGTCAATAGAGTTGACGTGCGCGTTGACGGACAATTTGCTTACATTTCTGGATCACACGCACACATTCCAGCTGGAGTTTCCGCCCTGTGCCAAAACTAACTGTCCAAACTTCGTCACGTGACGTGGCATCAGTCAAGAAACATTACAAAAATGAATAAAAAAAAATCACATGAATACTTTAACCGTAAATCCGTTTTAAAGCTACTGTAAATTTTAATTATCACCCTTTCTATCGCTGCTGAGCGACAGTAGAAAGCGACAACGACAGCTAGACGGGTGCTCCGTGGTTTGTTTTGCCACGGCGACCATGTTACCTCGAATTGCCGCGGTAACAAACGAATGCTTAATGTGCGACAATTTTTTTAAATAAAAAAATTAACAACCCTTTTTTATTAAATATTTGTATTTGATTTCCGATGCCAAGCCATCTCATGAAATTTGGCCGGTCAATTATGGGACACCCAATATACTTCGTTCGCGTTAAAAATAGTGTTAATTCATATATTTCGTTCGAAAGGCATATTTTTGACTAGTCACCGTACACTCGAATTGAATTTCTGGCGAAATGATTGAGTATGGGGCGAGTTCGAATCGACAACGACGAGTCACTGCGTTCTTAACGCGAACAAACTACAGGGTGAATTTTTGAAAAGGGATTGGATGGCCAAATCCGAAACTATAAGGAATAGCGAAAAATGCTGAAAGGAGTCACGAGCCCGATTTTGATGAAACGTAAAGCCTCATCATTAGATTTTTGAAAAACCCATAATCCTAGCTGGGAATCGAACTTGTTGATTTTGAAAAAAAAAACACATCCTTTATTATTACACCATACGATAGAGTCGCTGTTAAGGATTAAATTTTGCAAAGTAATGATATACGCCAAATTAAAGGAACATTTGGAATTTTAATAGAATTCATATTTTAAGGTCCAAAATTATGTATCATAATTTGTTTCGTTCAAATTCCCAGAAAAGATCGTAACTATTCCGTGTTTTAAATTATGCTCAGAATGATTTTTTGGAGAATATTCTAAACTGAATCAATAATATTGAAATATTGAATGCAGCACGATCCTTGAGGTCTCGAATCCAGCTATGTATTGCAAAGATTTTGAACAATTAATCAGTTGACGTAAGAAAAATAAAATCTATTTTGTTAAAGATGAGCTCTTTCCTTTTGTTTGCCGTATGTCATTACTTCCCAGAATAAGATCCTTAATAGCAACACTATCGTATGGTGATATAATAAAAGGTGTGTTTTTTTTTACAAAATCAATGGATTCGATTCCCAGCTAGGATTATTGGTTTTTCAAAAATCTAATGATGAGGTTTTAAGTTTCATCAAAATCAAGCTCGTGACTCCTTTGAGCATTTTTCGCTATTCCTTATAGTTTCGGATTTGGCCATCCAATCCCTTTTGAAAAATTCACCCTGTATATGCTAATTTACATTTTATACGATTTTAAGGGTACCTCCCTGGTTTATTTTATCAATTTCTAATTCTTAGCGTTTTACACGTTTTTTTAGGCTTTTCTAAAGCATTCAACCAGACTCGGTAAGTTTGTAAGAAGGAATATCGAAAAGCATCCCTTTTAAATTCGCACATCTGTCCGTGGATTTAAAAAGCCTGTGATACTTTTGACAACCATATATATTTAGGTCACTCTATTTAGCAGTTAAATCGCACGGACAGACAAACATTCACATCTCCTACAAACCCAAATAAATATAAACCTTATATAATTTGTTCCTCCTATGCGCATCTAAATAATTTATTGTTCCATTTCTAAAGCCGACAGTTTTCTCATGAACTCCGAACGTTGTGATGGCGTTAACTCCTGTAATTATCAAAAAATACATAAATATTAAATAAATAAATGCCCCACAAATATGCCCCTCACTTCATCCCCCTCACAACATTCCCCTCAGAAGATCCCTCTCACAGCATACCCCACAAACATTCCCCTCAAACATGCCTCTCACAACATCTCCTTCAAATATACCCCTCAGTACAGCCCGCTCACAACATCCCCCTCAGTGCATCTTTTTTCATTTCTCAATATTTATTTTCAAAATACTGTAAATGAGATGTTTGAGGGGGATGTAGTTAAGGGGTTATTGTGAGGGGGATTTGAGGGGTACGTCATGAGGGGGATGTAGTAACGGGGGTGTCATGAGGGGAATGTAGTGGAGGGAGGATGTTAGAAGAGAGTGTAGTGAGGAGGATGTTAGAAGAGAGTGTAGTGAGGAGGATGTTAGAGGGGAGTGTAGTGAGGAGGATGTTCGAGGGGAATGTAGTGAGGAGGATCTTAGAGGAGTGTAGTGAGGAGGAGTATGTTAGAGGGGAATGTAGTGAGGAGGATGTTAGAGAGGGATATTGTGTGGGGGATGCTGTGAAGGGCATGGATATAATGAGGGGCATAGATACAGAGGAGTGTGGATTGAGGGGGTGGATATAGATGGATAAAGAGGAGGGGTGGTGTGAGGGGAATGAAGTTTGGGTAGGAGGTGGATACAGAGAGGGCTAAAATGTGAGGGGGGGGGGGGCAGATATAGAGAGAGATAAAGGGAGGAAGATAGCGAGAGAGAGAGCGTATGCCCTTACCAGCACTAGATTGTTGACGGCCTGCAGAAGCGCGTCGTTATGTATGGCGCGAAGATTCCTCTCCAGCACAGAAGTATCGTCTCCCGCCTGACTCTCTAACCAGTGGCAGACTGCCTCGTTGTCGTGTTCCCATTGGTGCGACTGGAAACGCAAAGAGTTCATGTCAGCCCCGTTCCAATTAGGTTTGCCAGATCACTGGATATTCAGTGCGGGGTAGTGGTTCAACTGTTCTGTCTAACTGGTTGGACCATGGGTCTTTACTAGGGGCAGTTGTCCAACTTTAAAAATAGTTGGACCACAGCACCTTTTGAGAGTTTCGTGGTCCAATCATTTGAAAATATATGTGTGTATGGTACCTACCTACTGGTTTATGGTAATATTAAACCACTTTACAGTAAAATAACAAAATTAAAGTCGATTAATAGTCCTGAGAAAAGGCCTGTGTTTTATTTTGGGATATAATTCGGTACCTGCGTCTCCCCGCGGTCCTCAGTGAACCACCTCCTCAGCGTCGCCGCCGCGGCACCCTGGTCCATGACGTCTGCAGGCCTCGCAGCCCCCTGGACTCGCCGCTCCTGTTCGTTCTGACGCAACAGACGTCGTAACCTCCAGTATAGTTGTTGGCGCGCCGAACGCCATGGGATTATGTCCTGATAGGCAAATAAACAAATTGTAACCACAAATTAGAGATAGTACAGATGGAAAACTCATGTATGTACTTTTTTTTTCACACCTACCCTCTGCTACACACACTCGCGCACTAATCAGTATCGAAAAGTCGGTTGAGGACCGTCTGACCTCGTGTCTGTGAAAGAGTTGTCTATGTGCGCGTAGTGCCTGTGAATGAGTTGTCTACGAGTGCGTAGCGTCAGCGAATTTAGTATGTAGGTTTCCATCTGTACTGTCTCTAATTTGTGCTATAACCATCGATAGCTGATTTTTGTTTTTTAGCGTGAGGAAATACTTGCCGAAGCTCCTGTGTCCGGTAAGTACCTGTGACAACCGGTAGGAGAGAGCACCAACGTAACACCTCTCCAACCACTCGTCCATGATCCATCTGACCGCCGCGATTGAAGCGATTCCCCTTGGTTGCTCAAGTCGCACCTTCCATGTCTCCACGGTTTCCTGATGGAGTAGGTACCGCTGGGCCTCTATTTCTCGAGCCGCAGGCCTCATCGATAGCTGATTTTTGTTTTTAGCGTGAGGAAATACTTGCCGAAGAAAGAAAGAAAGAAAAGAAAGAAAGAAATCCTGTGTCTGACAAGTACCTGTGACAACCGGTAGGAGAGAGCACCAACGTAACACCTCTCCAACCACTCGTCCATGATCCATCTGACCGCCGCGATTGAAGCGATTCCCCTTGGTTGCTCAAGTCGCACCTTCCATGTCTCCACGGTTTCCTGATGGAGTAGGTACCGCTGGGCCTCTATTTCTCGAGCCGCAGGCCTCATCGATAGCTGATTTTTGTTTTTAGCGTGAGGAAATACTTGCCGAAGAAAGAAAGAAAGAAAAGAAAGAAAGAAATCCTGTGTCTGACAAGTACCTGTGACAACCGGTAGGAGAGAGCACCAACGTAACACCTCTCCAACCACTCGTCCATGATCCATCTGACCGCCGCGATTGAAGCGATTCCCCTTGGTTGCTCAAGTCGCACCTTCCATGTCTCCACGGTTTCCTGATGGAGTAGGTACCGCTGGGCCTCGATTTCTCGAGCCGCAGGCCTTTGGTCCCGCTCCAGCGCCTCCTTGCACCATTTGAACAGTGACGCAAGGGCTCTCGCTTCCAGGTCCCATGGAGGGGCCTCGGCTAGCAGACATGCCGCCTCACCGAAGATCGTGCGGTATCCCCTTATCACCCTGACGGCCATCGCTCTCTGCGGGCTCAGCAATCTAGCCACTGGCCGTCAGGGTCTCCGCCCTGGCCATGCTTCGCACGATATCCAGGTACAGTCTCCTGTAGAGAGCGTTCTCTGATATTGTGCGGCTAATGCTCGCTGTCGCGAGAGTGCGGCTAATGCCCCCCTCAGCTTTGGGACCAAACTTCGGAAGGATTATGAAGTTCCACCGACATTGATAGCTGATGGAGAAAACACGTTAGAGTGTCTTATGGGTGTTCTTTTTTTTTTTTTTTTTTATACCACTAAGGTGGCAGACAAGCATCCGGCCCACCAGAAGGACCGGTGGCCACCGCAGCCTATGAACGTTTGCAACACCAGGGGCGCCACACTCGCGCTGCCGACCCTGTAAAAACCTTCTAAGACCCCTTTTGAAGAACCCCATACTGTACTGAGCGCCAATAGCGATTTACGGTAAAGCGCGTATACGTGAATTAGTATGGAGTCGAGACAAGTCCTCCTTACACCGCCAGGTGACTCGATTTCATCCGAATTGGCGTTAACGCGCTCACAGGCAGAAACTGTCACTATTCACTCTGATGTGGAAACTGCGACTCGGCAAACCTAAGGTAGGGCGTCCTCCGCCAGATGGATCGACAACCAAGAAAAGGTCGCAGGCTGGGACTGGTTGCGTTTGAAACAGGACCACGTCACAAATTAGAGATAGTACAGATGGAAAACTCAAGTATGTACTTTTTTTCACACCTACCCTCTGCTACACACACTCGCGCACAAATCAGTATCGAAAATTCAGTTGAGGACCGCCTGACCTCGTGTCTGTGAATGAGTTGTCTATGTGTGCGTAGTGTCCGTGAATGAGTTGTCTATGTGTGCGTAGTGTCCGTGAATGAGTTGTCTATGTGTGCGTATCAGCGAATTTAGTATGTAGGTTTCCATCTGTACTATCCCTAATTTGTGACCGCGTGTTGTGGCGCCAGTTGGGCGAGGTCTGCATCCAGTAGTGGACTGCCATAAGCTGAACTGATTTAAAGATTTTAGAGAAATCAACTCTAAGCACAATTGAATCAATATTTCGTTATTCATAGATTTGGTCGATTTGTAAATGTGGGCTTAGTTGTAGTTGAAACAAAATCCGGTACTTTTGCTGCACAACGCTGGCAGTACGGGCAAATAATATAATAGTATTACACACAGATAGACAACTCCCTGCCTCCCACTGAGCAAGCTTCCACAGGCGTCATATAGTTGAAGGGTGTTGTGAGTGTGCTTAACACGTTCCGGGACACTCCACTTTTTGTAAAGTTTTGAATATGACACCACATATTCCCATACATTTTATCATACCGTCTATAAACGTACTACCGTATTATGTATACTTGTAATTTTTCGAAACGACAATACCGGCCACAGACGTCAACGTCGCATTGTAACTTGTACGGTAGTCTACGGTTGTCGGCGGTGTGTACATAATGTTTGGTACATGAGCCCTATGTACCTATGTGTGTGTTGAAAAATAACTCGACAAGAGTTTACTGTGCCACATACGAACGATCGAAGTCGCGTGTTGTGACACTAAATCACGTGCTTCCTAGATATATTATGGGAAAGCTACGACTATCGACGGTTTGCCAAATGTAATGAAATAAAGTTCACCGCCCTTAGCCGTACTGTCACGTAGCGAGATACCGAGGTACCGTCGACCAGCGGTCTGTCCCGGAATGTGTTAACCGTAGTGCTCACACACACATTTAAGATCTGTACAAACATAACATGTTTTTTGGTATTGGTGACAAAATTGATAACGAATCATTTGTATGGATTTTCCGCCTTGTGGCTGTGGTGTGTGTTTGTGTGTGTGGCGGGCTGGTGTTACTTTCCAACAACAGTTAGATTTCGCTTTTATTTGAAAATATGGATGCTTTTCAAAACCAGTGTGCTGATTTCGTGTACACACGGTGTCCTACCCGGGAGCCCCGGGTAGGACACCGTGTGTACACGGAACTCCGCTATCACAGATTAAATAATAGTTACTACGTAACAGATACATCACTCCCATACTTAACCTCAAAAATATTAGCTAGAACACATCGCTACAGTGGAAAACATTCTCTACGACGTATTTCGAGAGTCGGGATTCGTGCGCACACCGTATGATTGCGTCATCGAGTGACAACTGTTGACAACATTAGGGTTGTAAGCACGGAACAAAAATACATATAACTACAAAAAACAATAAACACAGTGTCTGAAAAAAAACTTTATTATATTTTATAACTTCTTCTTTACATAAGAATTATATTATACCTAACTAGCTGATGCTCGCAGCTTAGCCCGCGTAAAAGTTTGTTCCTTTTTCCGCTTCCAATGGGAACTTATTCCCGGGATAAAAAGTGACATGTGTTATTCCAGACTACAATCTATCCCTGTATCAAATTCCAGCCAGATCCGTTAAGCCGTTAGAGCGTGAAAGAGTAACAAACATCCACAGATCTACACATCCACACTCTAACACTTTCGCATTTAATTTTAGAATATTAATAAGAAGTAAGATGAAAAAAAAAGCAAGACTAAATAAAGCGAAATATTATTTTACGCGGGTAATGTACATTGGCTGTGCGCACTTCGCTCGGTCTGGCGTGTGGCAGCCCTCTGCCGGTCGGCCACGTTAGTTCTGCTACGTTATACTTAGGAGTAGGTGCTTATAACACAACTTGTAGCGAGTGACGGAGGCCTGCCGCTATACTCGTAACGACTATTTTCATACATGTCCTTCCACCATAGCGGACATGACATGTATCGAAAATCATCGTTACGAGTATAGCGGAGTCCGTAATGGGTCGGACTCGCTCGCGATCGCGGCCTCGCTCAGAGAAAAATTATGTACTTACAAATATACAGCCTTTTTCTAACATCCTCTCAGCAGTGTCGTGAAGTTCTGCGAATTGGATTGCGATCTGCAAAATTAAAAGCACACTTGTGTTATATATTTCATTTTGTTTATAAATTTACGTGACGGAAAATTTATTATTATTTATTTATTTATAATTTATTATACCTAGTATACACGGTAATGAGACAAAATACTGTCTTTGTCAAATCACCGTCGGGCCGTCTCTGAAAATCAGCGTTGTATGCCTGCACCACACGCATACAACATTAAGCTGAGAGATGGCCTTTGTTCTACATTAAGTTTTATTTTGTAAATTTTAAATACATAGCGTAGTTTGAAGTCTTAGATCATCTAACCACAGGATGCGCCTTACTTAAGCATTCCTTTCTGCCAAGCCAATAGACCATTTGGTCTTTTGGCTATATAAAAAGCACTGTACATCAGTACATCATTTTATATGATTAAACTAGTACATTTCATTGTAGTTGACTGTACAATAAAAATTAACACACAACAGCCATTACGCGTTTGTCGATTAGTACATTTTTAATATATATAATGAAATTTTATATGTGTTTGTGTTTCCCCCTTCACCGCTATGACTAGCAGAATATTTTTGTATGCGGTGGTTCACAAAATGCTAGTCCCGTGATATATGGTCTAAGTTTGAAGTATATGATTGTTTATTAGTTATTAATGTAGAATAAAAACTTTTTCTATCTTTCTTTCACTTATATGGCGAGCTATGTATTTAAAAGAATATTTACAAACCTCGTGATATATAGGGCTTAGTTCCTTTTCGCGTTCTTTGGCAGTTTTCTCAGCGGCTAACAGTTCCGTTTCTAATTCACGTACGCGAGCTTCCGCTGAAAATATACATTATTATTAATGTTGAACCACTCGTGGTATATGTTATATATAAAACTAGCTGACCCGCGCAACTTCGTTTGCGTGATAAATGAAGAACGGCTAGACCGATTTTGTGCAAACTTCCCATAAACCATCTACTAAATAGTCCGAACAAAGCCCAAACGTTTGGTTTGGATAAGTGAGCCCGTTCTTGAGTTATAAAATTACAACGAAAAGTGGCATTGATTTTTATATATATAAAATATATAATTGTAGAAACTTTCACACAACATCTAGTCCAAATTAAGCTAATAATAAGCTTGTAATATGGGATCTAGAGGACTTATCGACATATATTTCTAAATACATACATACATATGGTCACGACTTTATCCCCGAAGGGGTAGGCAGAGGCATATTATTATAGGCCCACATTTCCTGTTTAGAATTTGTTCCACGTTATAGGTGGTGAGCCGTATTGCCGTGTTGAGATGGACAGGCGCAGGTTGTGACGCCTGCTGTTGAAATTTTTCAAGCCGCCTAAACAGTCCTTCAACTTGGCTTAACAACTGCCATTTTACTGTCAACCGGGACCAACGGCTTAACGTGCCTTCCGAAGCACGGAAACGCTCAAATAAATGTTTCCATTTGAAATTGTTTCCGTGCTTCGGAAGGTACGTTAAACCGTTTGTTAAGGACATGATAGTCGTAAGTTGAAGGTTTTATAACCAGCTTGTAAAAATTTGTGCAGAGGAACAAGTTGAATAAATTCGAAAATTATGTGATGAATAATTTTAGCTTGTTTCCGTACGGTTCAGTAGCTCAGTTGGAACAGCATTGCCCTGGTTAGAAATAGGTTCAAGTCCCGTCTGAACCAAGTTGTCCATTAAACCATTTTTTTTATACCACTAAGGTGGCAGACAAGCATACAGCCCACCAAAAGGAGTGGTAATCACCGCAGCCTATGAACATTTTGCAACACCAGAGGCGCCACACCCACGCTGCAGACCCTGTAAAATCCTTCTAAGACCCCTTTTGAAGAACTCCATACTGTAGGCGTTTGGGAAAAACGAGGCAGGAAGATCATTCCACGCACTAAGCGTGCGCGGAAGAAAACCCCTATCGGATCTAACCGTGCTCGAAAGCTCCGGACGTAATTCTTACACTCAGTAAATGAAGATGTTACTCTTGTAAGGAACCCCTTAAAGAGAGGTTGCGAAGATTAAAAGAATTCTTATTATTATTAATTTCTGCCTCGGTGGCGCATTCGGTAGTGTAACCGCCTGCCGCGCTGAGGTCCTAGGCTCGATTCCCGGGTCGGTCATAATATTTGTGTGATCGACTAATGTTTGTTTTGGGGTTTGAGTGTTTTCTACATAGATACATCTAAATACATATTTAAAAATATATAAGTTTGTCTATCAGTCGTCTAGATCCGATAGCACAAGCTTATAATGGCTTAATTTGGGCTAGATGATGTTGTGTGAAAATGTTCACAAATATTAAATAAATAAATAAAATATTTACAGACATTTAACACAAAGCTATTTGATCCCAAAGTAAGATAAAAATAACCTGCTTGTGTTATGGGTATCAAGACCACGGATAATACTTATATAATACTTATATACTTTTTTAAATACCTACATATCATACATAGAAACACCCAGACTCTTGAGACAAACATTTATGGGTCACACAAATATTTGTCTCCGGTGGGAATCGAACCCACGACCTCCAGCGCCGCAGGCGGTATCACTACCGACTGCGCCACAGAGGCAGTCAAATATTTATTTATTATTATAGTCACTAACCTTGCCTGCCGACGTCGGTTCTAATCAGGCTGTCATCGATAGAACCTCTGCGGTCGAAACTCTTCGATATATCATTGATTTGTTCTTTTAATTCTGGAAAGAAAGAAAAAAATCCTCTATAAAAGCTCTGTAAAATATAATAGAAAAAGGGGTCGGCTTTTTAAAATTCCGTTAGGGTCAAGTAGGAATGGGGTTCGATACCTAAAAAGGGTATATGGTGGTAAGGTATTGGGAGTTCAAAAATATTGCGGATGAAGACGCTAGTCAGTGCTAATTATATAAAAATAATCGAGAAATTCGGAGTAGACTCAATTGATTTTAAATTTTCTTTTAACATTAAAATATGAAGCGCTCGTGGCCCCGTAGACTCGGTGTTCTGTAAACGATCACTGCAGTAAGCAAATTTGCTGTGGCCTGATATGGGTGGGTGACCATCACATTTGTGACATTTATTTGTGAGTGTTTCCGTGCTTCGGAAGGCACGTTAAGCCGTTGGCCCGGGATACCTATAAAATGGCATTCGTTAAGCCAAGTTGAATGCCTTTATGGGCGGCTTGAAAAATTTCAGCAGCAGGTAGTCTCAACCTGCGCCTGTTCAGCTCAACACGGCAATACGGCTCACCACCTATTACGTGGGACAATTTCTAAAAAAGGTGAAATTCGGAGAGGGAGGGAGGGAGGGAGGGAGGGAGAGAGAGAGAGACCTACCGTTAATCCTAGCACTAATTCTGAGCAGTACCGGGTCAAGTCTGTGCATGGTCTTCAAGATATCCCTCTGCTTGAATTTCACCTCCACCGTGCCTTCCGCTTCCAATACTCCGCCTCTGTAAACATACATACAGTTGAATAAACCCGTAGGCCCGCTAGCTGTAAAGATTCACTGCGTTAAGCATCGTACGCTATTGTCAGTCGCGAGATGGATGACCGTTTGTGGGTTACTAACTAGCTGAGTCTGAGTCTACTTGAGTCTTATGGAGAGCTTGAAAAAAAAAATTAATAGCAGGAGACTCAAGCTTGGCCCATGTTGTTTTTAAAACACGGCAATAGACTCATTCCCTGTTATTTGAGATAACAAAGTGTGAGCGTACGAGTTAGTGAGTGAGTTACGGAATGTGAGTGACGGAAGTGGGTGAGTGACGGAATGTGAGTGAGTGACTGAATGTTAGTGAGTGACTTTATGTGAGTGAGTGACGACTGAATGTGAGTGAGTAACTGAACGTGTATGAGTGACTAAAGTGAGTGACTGAATGCGAGTTAGTGACAATGTGAGTGATTTAATGTTAGTGGGTGGCTGAATGTGAATGACGGAAGTGAGTGGCTGAATGTGATTGAGGGAATGTGAATGAGTAAGTGACGGAATGTGAGTAAGTGACGAAATGTAAATGTTAGTGAGAGACTTAATGTGAGTGAGTGGCTGAATGTGAGTGAGTGGCTGACTGTGAGTGAGTGGCTGGCTGTGGGTATGTGGATGACTGTGAGTGTGTGGCTGACTGTGAGTGTGTGGCTGAAGTGAGTGAGTGTGCGAGCGGGAGTGATTAAGTGAGAGTGATGAATGTGAGTAAGCGTGATTCAGTGTGTGTGTGTAGCGTACCTCGCCTCCGTGTCTGCGTACATCTCCATGCGCAGACTGTTGACGCTGGGGTCCACCACGGCCCAGGCGCCTCCCCTCAGCTCCGCGCCCGGCGGGATGTACACCAGCACGGGGGCAGTTGCGCCCCTCAGAGCACGTACTATCTCAGCTCCGAACTTCAGGATTTGATCGTACATGTCTGTCAAATACATGATCTTCTAAGAATCGAAAATAATATGTACTTCTTTGTGTGGGAATCATAAATAAGGGTAGTAGTGGAAGATATATTTATACATGAGAAAGTCTAGTTACTTTCTTTCCTAGAAAAGCCTTTCTTACAACATAGGACAATACGTATGAAAATGTTCTATTCTATAACACATCGTGGGTGGAGGTCGGGGACTCCGCCCACTGATGTCCGCACGGCAGCAGGCACCTCCCCGTGGTCCGGGGTGCCCCATGTTACGAGGGTGCTTTAACGCCCGCCCGCTCGGCCACTCTCTACCTCCTCAGCTTACAAAAGGACAATCGATGGTACGCTGCTGGCTGCGTTTCAGCTCCTTAGGGCGGCCGTACACGGACTGCTTCAAGCAGTTGAGACCGACTGCTTGAAGCCGCGATCGCGCAGTGAACTATTACCATTCATTAGCAGCCGTACACACGACTGCTCGAGCAGTCGCGACCGCTTCAAGCCGTCAACTGCATGATGAAATTTCATCGTGCCGTCGACGGCTCGCGAGCGGTCGTGAGGCATACACCGACTGCTCGAGCCGTTGACTGCGCTAGAGCAGTCGACAGGTCCTCATCATTTTTGAGCTTCCTCATAATTGTGTTTATAGTCTTTTTCTGGACAGCTCAGCAATCATGTAAACATGTCATGTGTTGACAGAAGTTGTCTATGATCATAGTGTTGTAACTAAACTGATTCTATGTATGTAAATAATCATTGAGTTATATCTAGTTCACCGTACATTCATTTACTTCGGTATATCAATCGCCAAATTCATCAAATCATGAAATTCGGTATATCAATATATATTATGTGCAATATTTTTTTTATATTAATTTAATTAAAGGATCTTTAAAAAAAAGAAACTTTTAGAAAATTTTATAGTACATATATAATCATTTATTTACAATAATATATTACTGTAGGACTGAATATTTTAACCATCCACCGTCAACCGTACCTAGTCTACCCTAAAGAATCATTTTTTTTCTTTTTATTCATATTTAAATGTTTATGGCGTTCGAAACATTAGATTATCTTTTTGGCAGCTCGCTGATGAACGTTAGCCTCTTTAAATTTACTCCTCCACACGGTACTAAGCCTAACCGGATCCTTCTGACGATTTCTGGGTCGCACAAATACTTATTTAGTCCCAATTTTTTAAAAGTACTTCTGCGAAGAGTAGGCCTCGCGAGCGCCCAGGAAAAAACAACTTGTGAGGAATTTTATCCCTTTTGATCCCATCATTTATAACGGGGACCTTTTTCTCCCTTAAGGTAAACGCAGGTATTACCGACCCTGTTAAGACAATTTTAAATTCGAAGATAACTATTAAGAATAATGATTGACTTCCCACCCAATGTTTCGTTTTTATATGAAACTCTAGTTTGTCTAGTTTATATTTAAAACCAAAAAAAGAAGCGCTCGTGGCCCCGCGGACTCAGTGTTCTGTAAACGATCACTGCAGTAAGCAACTTTCACTATGGCCGGTCCATGGATGGGTGACCATCCATGTGATCACTTTGTGACATTTATTTGAGCGTTTCCGTGCTTCGGAAGGCACGTTAACCCGTTGGTACCGGTTGCCAGTAAAATGGCAGTCGTTAAGCTAAGTTGAAGGCTTTATTTCAACAACAGGCAGTCACAACCTGCGCCTGTCCATTTAAACACGGCAATACAGCTCACCACCTATTACGTGGGACAAATTATACAAAGGTGAAATGTGGGCATATAATATGCCTCTGCCTACCCCTTCGGGGATAACGGCGTGACCATATGTATGTTTAATTAAAACCCTAAATTGTCCATATTACACATTATTCTTAAAATAAAAAAATAATTTATTGAACAAGTCCATTTTTTGTATTACCGACCCATACGAAAGGCTATGAAGCTATTTACCGATTTTTTTTAACCTATTACCGAGTATAAAAACACAAGAAGAATGTATAGTCAGGCATTTTTGTTTAGATAAGAAGAAAACCGTTATGGTGCTTTTGCAGAAAATCATGTAGGTTTACTCTAAGTCCTTTCATACTTTAAAAGATAGGTAAAGTCACTTAGTTATTCTGGTCCATGCTGTTTGACTAAGACATATTTTTGTAAAAGAGATTTTATGTGTTTTATCTTCAAAGTATTGTTTGTTTATTAATTAGCTAACATTTTAAATAACTAATTAACTAGTGTACCTAATGTTACATAAACGAACAGGATTTGTATAGAATCGGTAATAGCTTCCCGTACTTGCGATCACCGACTCATATAGATCGGTAATAGTCGATTTAATACACTATCAGGAAATTGTATGGCCGACTCATAAAAAGTAGATTTTATGTATTTGTTTGATTTTTGTAGCCATAGCAGAGATTTTAAATATATAATTTTGTAAATAATATTAATGAATGCACATCATGTTATGGAATAAAAAGTAAATTTATAGTGCTCCTTTATAGCAACAATGAATGATTAAAGTTGTAATTCGTAGTAAACATAAAACGATAAAATTAGTAAACTAGAACAAAAAGTACAGATCGGAAATGGTGTGTTACAAAGGCAGACTACATTAGATTAAGATGTCATATTAAAATAATTGCTTTATTGTCACATATCGACTAGAAAGAGGTAAAACTAAATTTATTATGCATCACAATCACCGACCTATGAGTCGGCAATAGATGCTACTATTAAAATCAATGAAGGTATTACCACTCTATTTAAATGTGAAGTTTTATAATATTATATTAATTAAACTTTATGAAATACTCTACGAAATTAAGACCTCAGACCTAAATAAACACATACAATAATACAGAACAATCATAGGTTTTGTACATTTCTATAAATTGTCTTAAAATAAATTTTGATGTGCTTACGTGATAGAACAAGGAATTGTACTACACGATCAGCGAGTTTACTATCGTCACAGAAACAGACAAATTTCGTCTCTTTCCCGGGATGCCACGCACACTAACGTAAGTATTTGCGATACTCAATGAACAAATGTGCGTATTTCGTCAAATGTCTCTAGCATAAACCGTTCCAAGAACGTAAAAATTGCAGGTTAATGGAATGGATCGGTAGTACCTGCGAATTTTCGATGGGTCGTTAATAGCAGCGTTTACCTTACTTTTCCGCCCTATTAAAAAAACTTTCGACAAAAGTTGTATTTTTATCTTTTCGTAGATCAATGATTTTAAATCAAAGAACATGTGTGCCAAGTTTGGAGAAAATTGGTTAACAAATGCGTCTTCTAGACCGAAACTGACATGTACACACACATACGGACGAAAGCAAAATCGTCTATACTGTGGAATCGAAGACCCAAACTCAAAGTGCCTTTTTACACGTACCGGTTGCCGGGTAGCCGGTGCCGGGTAACCGGCGGTGAATACAAGCGGTTGGCGGGCAAATCACGCCGGTACGTGTGAAAGTACACGGCCATACACCCACCCTTCCCGGCACCCGGCAACCCGCTCCTGTGGAACATCGGCTACGACTGGGTCCTGCGCGGTGCCACGCTCAGGGGCGTCGGTATTTTGTGTTACGCCGACGACACCCTTGTCACCGCGCGGGGCCCAGAGTTCCGGGACGCGAAGGTTCTGGCCACCGCGGGCGTTGCCCAGGTGGTCAGCCGCATCAGGGCGCTGGGACTCCAGGTGGCTCTCGAAAAGTCCGAGGCTGTGTTTTTCTACGGGCCTCGGCGGGGGCCACCTCGAGGTTCCAACATTGTGGTGAGCGGCACCCCCATCGCTATCGGGGAGACCATGAAGTACCTAGGATTGGTCCTCGATAGTCGATGGGGTTTCGTCGAGCACTTCCGGCGCCTGGCACCCAAACTGGTGTCATACGCCGGAAGGCTGGCGCGGCTGCTCCCCAATAAAGGGGGGCCGGAAAGTGCATGTCGCCGTCTCTATGACGGTGTAGTCCGCTCCAAGGCGCTCCGGGAGCGCCGATTTGTGCGGATGCTCTCTGCGCCAAAACCATCCCCCTGCTGCGGAGGCCGCAGCGGGTGATTGCGCAGAGGGCGGCGAGAGCGTACTGCACCGTCTCTTACGAGGCGGCGTGTCTTATTGGCGGAAGCCCCCCGTGGGACCTCGAGGCTGGAGTCCTCAAACGTGTGTACGAGGAAAGCGCCCTGGTGCGGAGTAATGGAGGTCGCCCACTCCCGGACGAGATCGATCGCTGGAGACAGTCTGCTCGCGACGATCTCTTCCGGAAGTGGGCCATTAGGATTGAGTGTCCCTCTGCGAGCGTGCGGCTCGTGGGGGCTGTCCGGCCCGTTCTTCGGCCTTGGGTAGAGAGGGCGCACGGTGCGCCGACGTACCACCTCACTCAGCTCCTCACAGGACATGGCTGTTTTGCCAAGTACCTGTGGGAGGTGGTGGGTGTGGAGTCGGACCCCGTGTGCCGTCACTGCCCAGGTGGCGCCGTGGACTCGGCTGAGCACACACTCGCCGAGTGCGCGGCGTGGGACGGGCCGCGTGTCGCCCTCACGGGCCGTATTGGTGTTGATTTGTCGCTGCCGGCTGTGGTGCGAGCCATGGTCGGCAGCCAGGAGTGTTGGGCCGCCGTCACCTCGTTTGCTTGTGAGGTGATGGCGGCCAAGAGAGAAGAGTTGCGGGTGCGGGAGCGCGCTGGACAGACGCTCCCGCCTCGTCGTCCGGTTCGGGGGAGCCGCATGGCAGCTTTCGTGCGCGCCCCCGACTAGAGTTGTTCCGGTGGGTGGTGGTCGGGGGACCTCACCCACCGATGATCGTTTGGCGGAAGGCACCTCCCCGTGTTCCGGAGGTGCCTTAGTGCCCGCCCGCTCGGCCGCTCTCTACCCCCTCTGCTATCAGAGGGGCGCTCGAGAGTGGTGCGATGCGGGCTTGTTTTCTTCAGCTCCTTAGGGAGCTCCGGGGGGCAGACCATCTGGCCCCCCGAGGAGAGCCCCAACCTTACGGGGCATCCCTAGCCGGGTCGACGTTGAATCTACATTTTCATATCCCTCGGCCCGGCTATAGGGTGAGTCGGAACACCGCGGGGTTTAGTGGGTAGGACGGTCCCTTCTTCCGGGACCGGTGAGTCCCACACACCGTCCCAGCTACCCCCGTAGCTGGAATGACGGTGCCTAAACGCATTCCCCGCGTCAAAAAAAAAAAAAAACCCATATACCAGACTATGGTCATAGTATGAGAGCAGCATCCAATAGTCCTCTTACCAATATTGCATGTGCAATAATAATGAGCTATTGCTCCCAACCCAGCTCACTGATGAAAGCTCCGTCGGGTTGGATGTGTTCCCCGTAATAACTTCTGGCTTGTTTTAGCTGGTAAACTCCAAGGCTGAACAAAGTTAAATCCTCTTCAGTCAGCGTTGGGAAGTCATTGAATTCAGGCATGTCTGCAGCCATGGGTTGGAATTGTGTTCTTCTTCTATTTAAATTGTGCCTGTTAACAAGATCTGCCAGTGTATTGGGCATATTAATTATTTCATTTATTATATGAAGGAAATCGGATGCATGAACGTTGTCATAATAACACGTGATAGGCATTGATCAGTGGTGCAGTGATTCTGAAATAATCAATCATATATTCTAATGAAATGTTAGCGTGGATGTGTCGTAGCAGGCGGAAGTCCCTCTTAAATCGCCCATTTACGACTTCCACCACACATCGGCACATGGTATCGAGTCGGGTTTTGTTGGGTTGTTCTGTCGTAAGTTGACTTTCTCCTTTTCGCAGTGTATCCATTTTGTTCTAGGTAGGGAATTACGTCCCTAAAACCACGGTCTAAAATGAAAACGTCTCCATTTCGGAAAAAAAACTGAAATAATCCGTCACCATGATCATTTTCATTTTCAAGTATGTCAAGCATTATTTCTGCATCTGAGGATGTAGCAGCGTACGGACCTGAAACTTCTATGATGTGCGATAAGGTCGCGTCGTATCAGCTTTCGGATTCTGAGATTTAGATCCCGCTGGTCTGACGAAGACGAGTGCGTAGATGGAGTTTTCCATCTTATTCTCATAAGTTCGAGAGTCTAGGGCGAGAGCTTAGAGCACCTGTTATTGCATTTTCCGGACAAAAACCTTGCTGGGACACTTGCTGTAGCGTCCTGACCACATTGTCGGCCTTATCGTGAATATTGCCAGTGGTTTCCAGCAGATCGAAACGATTTTGAAGTTCTAACTGGAACCTCTCAGCCTCTGAGGCTGACTGGAGCGCGGTAGGTCGGAGAGTAGGCTCATCATACGGGCTCTTTCAGCTCGGAAATCCAAATTCAGAGATGCTCGTACAAGTCGGTGATCACCACCGGTATTAAACCTGTTAACCACAGAGACATCTCTAAATATACACTTCCTGTCCGTCATGATGAAGTCTATCTCGTTCCTTGTGACCTTGTCGGGGCATCGCCAAGTCCATTTACTGTACGGCTTCTTCGTAAAGAAAGAGTTCATCAAGAAGAGCTCCTGAGACTCAAGAAAACTGACAAGCATATGGCCCCGGTCATTTCTGCGCCCCACACCAAAGGGCCCTTTTGGTGTGGGGCGTAGTAATGACCGGCGTTCGCAGAAATCTTCGTTTCGCCACGTTCTTGTACTCCCACTTTGGCATTGAGTTGTAGTGAGTCTTGGCAGTACCATGTAGTGCTTTTGCTATGTCCTCGTAAACAGTCTCAACTGCCTCGACAGTGCTTTTCGAGGTCGGGGCGTACACTTGTATCACCTTCAGGGTGTACCTGTTGGTGAGTCTCAGTATTAAGTACGCTACCCGAGGCGAAACACTGCTGATCTCCACAACGCTGCTGCTGTGTCCTCCCCCTTTCTTCGGACCTCGCACAATACTGGATGTGCCAGTTAATATGACCTAGTTCTACCTCGAGTTCGGTGAGCCGCTCGTCCAGGCGCAGAGAAGTTCTATTAAACGTAGCCAGGGTCAGTTTTGTATGGCAGCCTCCCGTAACCCGGAGATTCTTAGCACCCCCTCTCCCGCCGTCACTCCGACCGCTGCCATAATCGGGAACAGCGGAAGTGCCGGGAACTGGGGGCCGTTGTTTTGTTGTGTGCATCATAGGAGAATATTTGGCCTTACTGTATCACGCTGGCCAGACGGGTTGGTACAGGGTTTAGTTTCGAATTTTCCTTTTCTGTGCGCCATGACCTCGTTCATTTATCAGCAGGTCCACCACTCGCAGCTGAGGCTGGATTGGACCCCGGGGTTGGTGGTAGGGCCCCATTGCACCCATCGGGCGTCGGGAGGTGGCGGGGTGATTTGCCAGGTACCTGTCGCTTGAGCCTGGGAGGCTGCGCGCTCTGCACCTTTGTCTAAGTTTTTTGAAACAAGTTTGGACTTGTTGTGAATCGTTAGGTGCGTTTTGTCTGTGCGTATGTACGTAGATAATTGGTAAAATGACAATTCTTTCTTATTACAATAGAATAACGTAAAAACAAATCACTATTCAAGTGATGAAATGTATCAGAATACATCATCAAAATAACACTTTTCTCGTATTTTAAAAGCATGTAACAACAAAACCACAGCACGCACAGGGTTATTGTAGTAGTATTTTTTGCTAGAAATTGTATGTTCTATGCGAATATTACATTTTTATTTTCTGGCCGGCACTTTCAGAATTGGCCCAAAAATGTATGAAACGTGAATGATCTCCTTTACCCTCGGCTCAGCACAAATTAAACCAAAACAATAGCACAAAGTACGTAGGTACTCTTAGGTACTCTCTCAAGTACTGTCACGGCAATAGACACATCAACTTTGGTGGGGGGATGGGGAAGCTTACTCAGTGGGAGGCAGGGAGTTGCCGATCTGTATGTAACTATGTAATACTACACTCATTTGCAAAAAAAACGGGCACCTAAGCAATGAACCATTTCAAATGTTAATATTGCTTTGTTTGATAATTATAGGTAGTTTTATCCTCACAATTAGGTAAATTAATAAGAAAATAATCGTTATCATCAGTATTTCATAAAATTTTGTTACAATTTATGGGAAATAATGCTAAACCTCGCTAGTAGTGTATGTTCGCTAGTAGTGCATATGCTCATGAAGTAAAAATAAAAAAGTTTTTTTGTTTGTTTTTCTTTAATAAAGTAAAAGCAGATAAATGTTTAGTATCGAGTGTGACCCCCTCTAGCTAAAATCACAGCTTGAATTCGTCTGGGCATGCTAGCGAGTATATCCCGGATACTTGCTTGCGGAATACGTTCCCACTCCGCAGTAATCACATTCTTCAGCTCTCTGATGGTCTGCGGAGCCGGGTGTACTGATCTCACACGCCGTTTTAGAACATCCTAGATATGTTCTATGGGATTGAGGTCGGGACTTCGAGCTGGCCAGTCCAAACGACGAATGCCGACCTCTTGCACATACGCATTAACATCGCGGGATCTGTGGGCGCGAGCATTGTCGTCCATAAAAATCGAGTCTTGACCTAGAGCGGCCAATGCGGGTTGTGCATGAGGAATTAGAACTTCCGTTATGTATCGAGAAGTCAGTGAGCCGTTTTCAATGAAGACTAACTCTGTACGTTCCATTGAATTTATTCCTGCCCAAAACATAACAGAGCCCCCACCATAAGGTGTGATTTCTTCGAAACATGCATCTGCAAAGCGCTCTCCTTGTCTTCTTAGCACTCGCCGACGTCGATCTTCACCGAACAGAGATATCCTGGCTTCATCAGAGAACAAACCCCCATTCCAATCTTCTTGAGTCCATGATTCACAATTTCTAGCGAACCTAAGCCTGTGAGCTCTGTGCTCACGGAGTAATTTGGGGCCGCGGGCCGGGCGGTGACTGCGTATATTGGCAGCGAGAAGCCTCCTCCTGACCGTCCATAGACTAATATGCACATTTCTTACTTCTTGGAGGTTGTTCTTAATATCCACATACGAAGATTTGCGATTTCTTAATGCACGACTCACAAGAAAACGATCATCCCGTGGTTGGGTACATGGTTTTCTTCCAGAACCAGGCCTTCTCTCGACGGAACCAGTCTCCTGACATCGCTGCCAGGTCCTTTGGACCGTCGAGCGACTAACATTTAGCCTCCTAGCCACGAAACATTGGCTGCAACCCTCTTCAAGCAGCGTGATCATTTTGGTAGCTTTTACCACTTATCTACCATTTTTGATACAGCCAAACAGCAATAAATAAAGCTTTGACAGTCAAGGATATGAAATTAATCGATAAAAATTGAATAAAAGTTGTGAAAGTCGATGTTAACTTCTGGAACTTCGCGCCAAAAATGTAGGATAAAAAGGGGTTTTCTGTAAAAATTAGCATCAAATGAAAATTTGAATTTAGAACGTACTTTTTTAAATACCACGGCATTTTTAAAACCGGCCGGTAACGTGTACAAAAGATTAAAACTTTTTTGGTATTGTATCTTTTTAAAGATGAATGAAAATCAAAACCGCCCGTTTTTTTTTGCAAATGAGTGTATTTTATTATCTTTAATATTAGTAAAATGTGAGTAGATTGCGTTGTGTAAATAACTATATAACGTTCTAAATTATTTTTATGTCTGTTCCCAGGCGCCGCTAGCTATACCAGAGAACTTCCCGTACCAGCCGAGCGCGGACCAGTTGGACCCGAATGAAACGTACATACTGTCTAAGGACAGGATACGGACCTACTCGAACAGGTACGGACTTTACTCAATACAAAAATCAGAAAAAATCGTGATATTTTGCTGTTTTTTTGTTATGGAACCCTTTGTGCCCGGATCCGACTCGCACTGGACCGGTTTTGGTACTGGAAATTTGGCCATTTAATGATTCAGAAGATGTTACTGTTTTGACGGTTCGAGATAATCTTTACTAATATTATAAAGAGGAAAGATTTGTTTTTTGTTTGTTTGTTTGTTTGTAACGAATAGGCTCCGGAACGACTGGACCGATTTGAAAAATTCTTTCACTGTTGGGAAGCTACACTCTTTGCGGTGAACATAGGCTATATTTTATTTCTACTACTACTAACTAGGCGGGTGAAACCGCGTGAAGTCAGCTAGTTATGTTATATAAATATTCGTGCCCCGTTTGGCGACGGGGCCCCGTTTGTCGACGGGGTCCCGTGCGGCGACGGGGCTCCGTTTGTCGACGGGGTCCCGTGTGGCGACGGGGCCCCGTTTGTCGACGGGGTCCCGTGTGGCGACGGGGCCCCGTTTGTCGACGGGGTCCCGTGTGGCGACGGGGCCCCGTTTGTCGACGGGGCCCCGTGTGGCGACGGGGCCCCGTTTGTCGACGGGGCCCCGTGTGGCGACGGGGCCCCGTTTGTCGACGGGGCTCCGTTTGTCGACGGGGTCCCGTGTGGCGACGGGGCCCCGTTTGTCGACGGGGCCCCGTGTGGCGACGGGGCCCCGTTTGTCGACGGGGTCCCGTGTGGCGACGGGGCCCCGTTTGTCGACGGGGTCCCGTGTGGCGACGGGGCCCCGTTTGTCGACGGGGTCCCGTGTGGCGACGGGGCCCCGTTTGTCGACGGGGCCCCGTGTGGCGACGGGGCCCCGTTTGTCGACGGGGCCCCGTGTGGCGACGGGGCCCCGTTTGTCGACGGGGCTCCGTTTGTCGACGGGGCCCCGTGTGGTGACGGGGCTCCGTTTGTCGACGGGGTCCCGACTGGCGACGGGGCTCCGTTTGGCGTAAGAGTACAAAATACTTCCCGAGTGTGTCGTGAGAGGCGACTAAGGGAACACTTTCGCAAAAAGATCCATTGCGTAAAGAAAGAAAAATCGAAATCAAAACCGGTGTCAGTAAAATGACAATCGTTAAGCCAATCTGAAGGCTTTATGGGCGGCTTTAAATTTCAACTGCCGGTCGTCGTGAACTGCGCTTGTCCATTTCAACACGGCAATAGGCTCACCATCAATTACGTGAAACATAAAACTATAAGGTGAATTGTGGGCGTATTCTATGACTCTGCCTTCCCTTTCGGGGATAAGGGGGGGGGGGGGGGGGGGGCTGTATGTATGTAAGTAGTCCGTTGTCCGATACCCATAACACAAACTAAACATTATACATTTCAGATCGGAGTTATCCGACGTGGAGAGTGGCGGTATATTCAAGACTCTGGTCGAACAGACCGGGCAGGAATCGGCTGCGATGCTGTACAAAATGGCCGAAGAAGTATGTACTACGCTTTTAATAATATTCTTATTATTAGCGCTGATGCTAGAGGCTTCATGCTGGCTCAATATGCAAACTAATCAATTCGAGTAGATGTGATGTGATATCGAAAGACGAATACTTACTTCATCTAATATGGGTAGATAAACACCTCAAAACACGCTTATTATTACATAAAATAGGTTCAAAACACACCCGATCCTTTTCTGGAAAAATTAACTCGTACTTTAATTTTATTTATTTACAAAATTCGTGGTTTTCTTTTACTTTGTTAAATATGAATCAACAGGATATATATTAAGCTTCACATTTTTATGATATTTGTAAATTGTAACAGCCATTTAATACCGATTTGAAGAAAAAATAATATTACTTTTATTTTCGAACAAAAGTTGAGTTTTTGTTACTACTTCCAAATAATTCCAAAAAAATATTGATGAGGGTAAATAAACCAATAAATACTCGATACTTCTTGCTACTTTTAAGAGCCGCATGTGTCCGCGATAGTGAAAAAAATGAAATTTTATAAAACGCCTACTTTATTTTAAACAGCAAAATTTCTACTAAACGTAAAAAAATATACGTATTTTGATTTATCAGATATTATTCAATACTATCTGACCCTCGCAACTTCGTTTTAGTCACAAATGGTGTATGAAAGGAGGAGTATTTTTTCATCAGACTCATCAAGCAGCGTATGAAACTGCCTTGTTTGCTTTACCATAAAAGAGCTTAAAGATTAAGTCTATTCTAAAACAATTAAGCCCACGCCTCACTGAATCATTTTACAATGCTCTTTTATGATTAAGCCAACACGCCAGTTTAGATTTACCCACAAATTCGAAGGAACCGTTGAATTCTAGGTTTTGTGATAGTTGAGATGCCTCTATTTCCTGAACTACAAAACTTTAACATTGAAACTTGTGTGTAAAAATCCTAAAAATATTCTCTTTGTGACACTGAAAACATTTTTGAAATCGGATCACGCATTTAGAAGTTACAACTAAAAAACCATTTCGTCTTTCACCCCCTCTCCCAAAGGTACCGCGCAAATTATCGGAATCAAAAGTATCCTAGAAGCCTTCTAAAACTATAAGCTCAGATTGTACCAAATTTCAGTCAAATCAATTCAGTAGTTTCGGCGTGATACTTATTAGGGATATAGAAAGACAGACATAAAAAAATTAAATTACATTTTCGGCTTCAGTATCGATTAGAGAACGCCCTAAAATTATTTTTTTTTTAACTATCTTCCATATACAGACTCTCGACCCTCAACAGTTTTATTATATGTATAGATCATATTGAAGTCAGCGCCAAATAAACCCATAAGTTTAAGTAGATATTATTAATGGCACCAACTTCAATATTATATTGATAAAAATCTGATAAATCAAAATTCATATTACTTTGTGCTAAGTAAATTTTATTATTTAGGATTTGTTTGAAGTCGGTATTATTTTTTATAAAAAAATATTTCATTATTTTAAGTGAAGGGTGGACCGAAAATATATCTATATAAGTGCAAAGTTCTCACCAAAACAAATCAATCGAGCCCAAACACAAGGTAATTGCTGTAAATCGTTAAGGAATTCCCTCGACTGTCTTTCGGTTCCATCATCAGATCGACTCCAGACCTTCATTAAATTGTAGTACATTAAAGCTCTTAATTAAAAAGTTAACAAACGCAATAGTTGCCCTACAATTTTCAGTAGTTGCCTTCGATTTCTCCTGGATCCCATCATCAGATCCTGACCTGGTGAAAATGGGACCACTGCAGAAGTAAACCCTATTTAACTAAAAAAAAAATTAAATCCGTCTATAATTGACCGAAACATCGGTGAACATACATAAAAAAACATACAGACGTATTGAGATCCTTCTCCTTTTTTGAAGTCGGTTAAAATAGGTACATGTTATAAGAATAATATTTTATTAACAGTAGGGTCCCCTTAAGTAGGAAGTTATAGAACGCGTATTTACTCTTTATTTTAAGATATATTCTTACTAACATGCGACCCTATATGATGTCCAAGCATTTGTACGGGATCGATCTACTGTGCGCCGCGTCACCTTAAACGAGCCCTTCATTTCTCAGACCGCTATCAAAAGTAAAATAAACTGTTGAACAAACTATACTAGAAAATGGTTTTAGTCGTACTAATGTGCATTGACAAACGTTTTTTTCTTCCAGAGTTATAAGAAAATGTTAGAAGCAAAGAAGAATTCGTGAATCGAACCTACAACATTCCAAATGACTGCCATTTATAACTGTATTATAGCCATACTATAATAGTATAAATTGTATATAGGATTATTTACAAACTTGGGTAATTCTGAAAGCACATGTAACAACCAAGGGTTCTTAGAGATCATTTTGAAAAGCATTTAGTAGCTCAATCAGAAATTAAATATAAAAAAAAATTGTTTTGTGTTCTTTGGCTGTTGATAAACCACAGATCTTATAAAAAAAAGGCAGATGACACTTAACGTTTTTAACATTTTAAATATTTTGGATTAGGCCAGATTCGACTAAAATTGGAGTAAGGCTACTAGAGAATAACTTGTACTACCACAGGGCGGAAACTCCATACAAAAATGTTCGTTTTCACCCACACTAATATACACGTAATGTGAATGCTTGAATCAAGCTTGAATGTGTGTGTGAGTACACTAGGGACACTAGCTATGGAAACTAAATAATAAGGAACAGAACGCAATCTCATGTATGTAGGTGCATTTTTCAAATCTACCCTCGGCTGAGCACAAATTAAACCAAAGCAATAGCACAAAGTACGTAGGTAGTAATATGTAATGCGACGCAGTGACACTCTCTCAAGTACTGACACGGCAATAGACACATCAACTTTGGTGGGGGGATGGGGAAGCTTACTTGGTAGGAGGCAGGGAGTTGCCGATCTGTATGTCTTACTCCGATTTTGGTCAAAGCCAGCATTAATTTAATAAATAATACAGTTTTACTTGAACTTAAAATATGTTAAAGATTGAGCTCGCCTAATGGATACCGGTAGTATAATAATATATATCCATTAATATGACTCTGTGAGATGAATCAGAAAATCTATATCTATACTAATACAATAAAGAGGAAAGATTTGATTGTATGTTTGTTTGCATCGAATAGGCTCCGAAACTTCTGAACGTATATTAAAAAAATCTTTTACTGTTGCAAAGCTACTCTATTTCCGGTGAACATAGGCTATATTTTATTCCCGTATTCCCACGGGAACGGGAGCTACGCGGGTGAAACCGCGTTGAGTCCGCTAGTAACTTATATATTGAAAAGCTTATCTTAGTTTTGTGATAGAAAGAAATGCTGTTCTAAATATATTGTCATAAGATTCAAAATTGTCTAACACTTGCTAATGTTCCTATAAAGTGCTACTTAGGCCGTTATGGTACTTAGATGTGTAATGTAAAGTGTACTTATAAATGAGACTTGTCAATTGATTTTCATTAAAAAAAAATATTATAAAAGTTATTTGTTCAAATTCGAATATTAGTTATTGTAAATTAAAAGTGAATGAAAATGGCTCCGTACTAAATGTGGGAAAAAAAACTTTGTTGCAGATATGGGAGCCCGCCATAAATATTCTTATTGTTTTTAGTATTTGTTGTTATAGCGGCAACAGATATACATCATCTGTGAAAATTTCAGCTCTCTAGCTATCACGGTTCCTGAGATACAGACGGACAGACAGACAGACATCAGAGGCTCGGTATTTCGGTACCCTTTGAGTATAAAGCCCTAAAAATTGAATACATATATGCAAATACAATATTACTTATTATAGCTGTCAAAAAATGATAGGCCCCTTTTGACATATGAGAAAGCGCCACTCTAATTCACAGATTCCGGAATCGATGAATGAGACTTGTCGCTATGACATCTTATGTCAGAACGGGTCTATTATATTTTTAAAATTTTAATTTATTTATTGTATGCCACGATAGTATTAAAATATAGAAATTTTTGTACAAAATAGCAATACAATTGGCGGCCTTATCGCAATTTCTTCCAGATTACCTTTTTTAATTCACAAAATATATGTTACGTTATAAATGTCATGTTAATAAATAAATAAACCATTTATTGTCAATTGTATTCATTGCCTTAGGTATTGCTGTTAATAAAAACTTAAGTCGTTATAAAGTGCTAAATAAGTAATTTCTTAAATTATAATGATATTTTAGAATTAAAAGCAGTGCATTTTGTAATAATTTATGCTGTGGCCTTACAAAGAAATTATGTACTTCCACCTAAAAAAACTAATTAAGTAGTATTTCGTACAATCCATACTTCCATTCTAATATTATAAATGAGATAGTCTGTTAGTTCAATTTACCCATCTTTTATTTATTCTTCATTTTATATTAGACAGAATTTTTTAGTATATAAATAAATAAGCAAATAGAATATTTATAGTCATCATTATCCCAATCTTTTGACTCCCATACATGCTACTGCAAAAAGGTCAAATTTGGGCATTTTAATATGCCTCTACATACCCCTTTGGGGATAAAGGCGTGAACATATACCGTAATATATGCTGCTGCGTCGTACTTATGTCGACTAAATCGAAAACCAATTAAAAAGGCCAGTTCAAGAGTACCATTAACCGAAGGGCATGTATGAAAACACTTATAAAAGTAGAAGAAGCGAAAGTAATATGTCAGGATCACAGCAAGTAGAAAGCCATAGTCTCTGCCTACCCCGTTGTTTGACAAGTGTGATGTTAATGTGTACTAAGATCGTCACAATCTTCAATCTTGAACCGCAAGGTATCTAGAAAGCTACCGAGACCTATATTAGGTCACTATGTTGCCCGCGACTTCGCACGCGTGAAAATAATGGTAATGCCGATTTGAATGCTCTCTGCTTAGCCCCTAGGATATGTAGCGTGATAATATATTGCCTATTTGAAGACCCTACTCCTAGTTAATATTTGTGCAAAATTTGAATCAAATTCATTGAGTACTTCTCGAGATCCTTCCGGACAAAGCAAAGCAAACAGACAAACCGACAAACAGACAATTTTTTTTCTAACTATATTTTCGGCTTCGGTATCTAATGTTGAACACCAAGCAAGTTTTTTTTTTAAATATTTCCAATGTACAGTTTTGACTTTTCTATCATTTTATTATATGTATAGATTAGTCTACCATAAGGATGGGCCTACCCACTTAGCATTTTTTCAGTACACGAGTATTATGAGTCATAGGTTTTTGCAGGGTCGGCAGTGCTAGTGTAGCACTTCTGGTGTTCCAAACGACTATAGGCTACGATAAACAACCATCAGGTGGACGTTAAGCTTGTCCGCCACCTTAGTTGTATAACCTTTTATCCATCGGCTGTCAGTTCTAAGAACAATGTCTCTGCTCATTCGCATTTGATAGAATATTAGCCCAACTCGAATTTTTAAGTTAATAGCAAATATAATAATAAAGATTTTATTAATTTTATTATAGTTTTAAGACATTATTATTATTAAATACATTTATTATTGTCTTGACTTGGATAAATGTAACTGAATCTACTTTAATCCCAGAAAAAACATTTGGTTCCTATTAAAAAACACACCTGATTAATAATCGAATTTAAACTGGTACTACACCGCGAGAATCTTATAATCTGTAATAATTATTTACTAAAAAAATAAAACAACTTAAGTATTACGAAGTTCTTATGAAAAATTCTAGACTACTCTCAAAAGTTATTCGCTAAAAAGTGCCTTCAATCTATATATACCATCTTTAATTTGAGAACCATAATCCTTAAAATTTTGGTAAAACATTCACTATGCAAGAAGAAAACTCCATAATATATCATTGCTCAGTTACCCGCGTAAACAATATTCGTCCTAAATATCTTTGGTTTGCTTTACGATATTCTACCTTATGTATCTAATTTTAAAACCCAGTTTCTCTTAAAAAGTATGAGCATTATGCCCCAATACTGTATTATACTTTTAAGCTACTTTATTGTAAAAAAAATATGCAGACATTGTATTCAATTATGTCAATTATCGTTTAATTTAAATTATGTAAAATAGTAATAAATACGTAGCGTGTAGATATTTTGTATTATATTTATAAAAATGAATAATTTTATGACCAATTTTTGCAAAAAATTGAGGTTTTCGTAACACTGTTGGAGTACTTCTACAACAGTTTATAGAATGAGAAAATGACTGTCAATAATTATGTATAGCCCGTTTGCTTTAAGTTTGCCACTGTTGTAGATGCGTAGTAGGTAGGCGACCGGAAATCTTCAAGCGAACGGGTAGTAAGTGTGATTTAAAATCAATTCGATATGTAATGGCGGCTATGTGACACAGTTTTATTATATTTGTGTGCCCGTTCGCTCTAAGTTTGCCACTGGCGTAGAGGCTGGTGTAGGGGCGACCGCCAAACTTCGAGCGAGCGGGTAGTAAGTGTGATTTAAAATCAAATCGATATGTAATGACGGTTATGTGACACAGTTTTATTACGTTTGTGTGAGTGCAGTTTTGTAAAAGTAATGAAATTGTGGCATAATTGCATTATTTATATTTAGCTACATCATAGAAGTGTGATTCTTCGTTCATACCTCTAGATCCGTTGCCTATACACCCTTCAACTATATGACGCGTGTGGCGGGGGGGGGGGGATTGCTCAGTGGGGGGCAGGGAGTTGTCTATCTGTATGTAATGCTATTATATTATCTTTGATTTTACCTACATCATAAAAGTGTGATTCTTCGTCCTGTACCTCTTTAAATCCGATGCCTTCAACTTGATTTTTTTTACATGGCCAGGTTACCAAGTCTATTTCTTATACATCAAATGAATATTTCAGTATTACTCTTCATTTTAGTCAAGTATAGTCTTACAACTAAATGCCTTAAAAACTACAATTCCTAACAGTGTTGTCTTATTTGGTTATAAAATTATAAATTTTTATAATAAGTGTTTTTTTGTTTGTTGTAGTAAGTTTTGTCTTATGTACGATTAATAGTGTCACAACACTAGGCTCTATTATAGTGATGTACTTAATGTGATATATATTAGCAATTAAATATATTTTAACTATAAACACTTTGTTTTTTTGTATACCTATCAAGATTGATAAAACAAAAGTCTTTAAGAAAGTTGTTTGTGTCAAAAATTACTCGCGTGCCTTTTATAACTGCGTCGCGGCCCATTTTATTACAGTCTCGCGATGGCAGTGTCAGACGCCTTGTATAACAGTGTCAGACGCCTTTTATAACAGTGTCGCGACGCCTTTTATAACAGTGTCAGACGGATTTATAACAGTGTCGCGACGCCTTTTATAATAGTGTCGCGACGCCTTTTATTTCAATTCAATTCAATTCATTTATTAATCGTAAACATAGGTACACAAGATGTTACAGTTAATGAAAGTAGGTATAAGGATCACTATGTTTTGCTGGTTTTACCTAGCATACAATTATCATTTAAAATTAGTATACTTATAGTTATAATATGCAATTACTATATTCAATTTTTTTTTTTTCGACGAACGATTCTATATATTACCATACATTATGAAACATTACATAAATAGGTACATACACTGACACTTCAAATTTATTGTATTAACAATTTTTAAATAATGATTAACAAGATATTAAATACATTTAAATTTAACATGTCAATATTAATAATCATGTCAATGATTAAATGTCAGGTTTTATGTCAAAATTGCAATTATAATCAAAATAATAAGTAGGTAGATAGTATTAGTTCATTGTTAACTTCTTAATGTCAACTTATTGCTATTTCACTTTATCATTTAAGAATTCTTTAACTGAGTAATAACACTTTTCAGCCAAAAATGAGTACAAGCACCTTTTGAATATATTTAATTTGTTTTCTTTCTTTATAGACACTGGTATACTATTATATATCTTCGGACCCATTGCTAAAATACTCTTATTGAACAATGTAGTATTATGTTTTGGTATGCGAAGTGTATCAGAATGACGCTTAGATTGCAGAGTGTCGTAATCCTTCAATTTGCATCTTACAAACACTGCCACATCGAAAATATATATAGAAGGCAAAGTTAGTAATTTCAATTGTTTGAAGATAGGCTTACAGCTATCTGTACGACTCAGTTTGCAAAAAGACCTCACACATCTGTTCTCTCATTATAACAGTGTCAGACGCCTTTTATAACAGTGTCGCGACGCCTTTTATAACAGTGTCTGACGCCTTTAATAACAGTGTCGCGACGCCTTTTATAACAGTTTCAGACGCCTTTTATAACAGTGTCAGACGCCTTTTATAACAGTGTCAGACGCCTTTTATAACAGTGTCGCGACGCCTTTTATAACAGTGTCAGACGCCTTTTATAACAGTGTCGCGACGCCTTTTATAACAGTGTCAGACGCCTTTTATAACAGTGTCGCGACGCCTTTTATAACAGTGTCTGACGCCTTTAATAACAGTGTCGCGACGCCTTTTATAACAGTTTCAGACGCCTTTTATAACAGTGTCAGACGCCTTTTATAACAGTGTCAGACGCCTTTTATAACAGTGTCGCGACGCCTTTTATAACAGTGTCAGACGGATTTATAACAGTGTCGCGACGCCTTTTATAACAGTGTCGCGACGCCTTTTATAACGTGTCTGACGCCTTTTATAACAGTGTCGCGACGCCTTTTATAACAGTGTCAGACGCCTTTTATAACATATACATCATAAAAGTGTGATTCTTCGTCCTGTACCTCTTTAAATCCGATGCCTTCAACTTGATTTTTTTTACATGGCCAGGTTACCAAGTCTATTTCTTATACATCAAATGAATATTTCAGTATTACTCTTCATTTTAGTCAAGTATAGTCTTACAACTAAATGCCTTAAAAACTACAATTCCTAACAGTGTTGTCTTATTTGGTTATAAAATTATAAATTTTTATAATAAGTGTTTTTTTGTTTGTTGTAGTAAGTTTTGTCTTATGTACGATTAATAGTGTCACAACACTAGGCTCTATTATAGTGATGTACTTAATGTGATATATATTAGCAATTAAATATATTTTAACTATAAACACTTTGTTTTTTTGTATACCTATCAAGATTGATAAAACAAAAGTCTTTAAGAAAGTTGTTTGTGTCAAAAATTACTCGCGTGCCTTTTATAACTGCGTCGCGGCCCATTTTATTACAGTCTCGCGATGGCAGTGTCAGACGCCTTGTATAACAGTGTCAGACGCCTATTATAACAGTGTCAGACGCCTTTTATAACAGTGTCGCGACGCCTTTTATAACAGTGTCAGACGGATTTATAACAGTGTCGCGACGCCTTTTATAATAGTGTCGCGACGCCTTTTATTTCAATTCAATTCAATTCAATTCATTTATTAATCGTAAACATAGGTACACAAGATGTTACAGTTAATGAAAGTAGGTATAAGGATCACTATGTTTTGCTGGTTTTACCTAGCATACAATTATCATTTAAAATTAGTATACTTATAGTTATAATATGCAATTACTATATTCAATTTTTTTTTTTTCGACGAACGATTCTATATATTACCATACATTATGAAACATTACATAAATAGGTACATACACTGACACTTCAAATTTATTGTATTAACAATTTTTAAATAATGATTAACAAGATATTAAATACATTTAAATTTAACATGTCAATATTAATAATCATGTCAATGATTAAATGTCAGGTTTTATGTCAAAATTGCAATTATAATCAAAATAATAAGTAGGTAGATAGTATTAGTTCATTGTTAACTTCTTAATGTCAACTTATTGCTATTTCACTTTATCATTTAAGAATTCTTTAACTGAGTAATAACACTTTTCAGCCAAAAATGAGTACAAGCACCTTTTGAATATATTTAATTTGTTTTCTTTCTTTATAGACACTGGTATACTATTATATATCTTCGGACCCATTGCTAAATAGTAGTTTATGACACTGTTGCATAATGAGGGTTCTTATAACACGAGTGTGTTTTAAAAAAACGAGCCGTAGGCGAGTTTTTTTATAGTATCACACGAGTGTTATAAGACCAAGTTATGTACAGTGTCATACACTACTTTATCTACTCTTATACTATAATACCTGATTTCATTTTGTTGTGATATATAGTTGCTCCTTGATTTCGCCGGTAACAGGTTCATGGTCATGTTTGACGCAGTTTCCAGAATGTCTGGTGGTGTACAATTACCACCATCCTCGCTTTAAGACATGTTTTTACACAAAAACTAATTTATTTTACAAACAAAACTAAACTTTGTTTAATTTAAATGTAAACTGTTGGCGCCAAGGCGCAAACATCGATTGCGCATGCGTGTTTCTTTTTTTTTTTAGGCTGTGGAGACCATAGATTTAGGATTTTTCGCTACTCTGGAGACACAATTTTTTTTTAAAGTAGAGGTTCAAACTTCTTTTTCAGCTGGAGATTGTTTATGGTGTATCGTAATGATTAAAAAGTTTTATTATGATATAGGTGTCCATACAAGACCTGTATCGTAATAAAACTTTTTTTTTGGCCTGTGCGTAATGTTTGTCATAATAGTATTGATTTCAATTTTATAATCTTTGTATTATAGTATCAGAGTAGATAAATACTCTTATTGAACAATGTAGTATTATGTTTTGGTATGCGAAGTGTATCAGAATGACGCTTAGATTGCAGAGTGTCGTAATCCTTCAATTTGCATCTTACAAACACTGCCACATCGAAAATATATATAGAAGGCAAAGTTAGTAATTTCAATTGTTTGAAGATAGGCTTACAGCTATCTGTACGACTCAGTTTGCAAAAAGACCTCACACATCTGTTCTCTCATTATAACAGTGTCAGACGCCTTTTATAACAGTGTCGCGACGCCTTTTATAACAGTGTCTGACGCCTTTAATAACAGTGTCGCGACGCCTTTTATAACAGTTTCAGACGCCTTTTATAACAGTGTCAGACGCCTTTTATAACAGTGTCAGACGCCTTTTATAACAGTGTCGCGACGCCTTTTATAACAGTGTCAGACGCCTTTTATAACAGTGTCGCGACGCCTTTTATAACAGTGTCAGACGCCTTTTATAACAGTGTCGCGACGCCTTTTATAACAGTGTCTGACGCCTTTAATAACAGTGTCGCGACGCCTTTTATAACAGTTTCAGACGCCTTTTATAACAGTGTCAGACGCCTTTTATAACAGTGTCAGACGCCTTTTATAACAGTGTCGCGACGCCTTTTATAACAGTGTCAGACGGATTTATAACAGTGTCGCGACGCCTTTTATAACAGTGTCGCGACGCCTTTTATAACGTGTCTGACGCCTTTTATAACAGTGTCGCGACGCCTTTTATAACAGTGTCAGACGCCTTTTATAACAGTGTCAGACGCCTTTTATAAGTGTCGCGACGCCTTTTATAACAGTGTCTGACGCCCTTTATAACAGTGTCGCGACGCCTTTTATAACAGTGTCAGACGCCTTTTATAACAGTGTCAGACGCCTTTTATAACTGTGTCAGACGCCTTTTATAACAGTGTAGCGACGCCTTTTATAACAGTGTCGCGTCGCCTTTTATAACAGTGTCTGACGCCTTTTATAACAGTGTCAGACGCCTTTTATAACAGTGTCGCGACGCCTTTTATAACAGTGTCGCGACGCCTTTTATAACAGTATCTGACGCCTTTTATAACAGTGTCGCGACGCCTTTTATAACAGTGTCAGACGCCTTTTATAACAGTGTCAGACGCCTTTTATGACAGAGTCGCGACGCCTTTTATAACAGTGTCGCGACGCCTTTTATAACAGTGTCAGACGCCTTTTATAACAGTGTCAGACGCCTTTTATAACTGTGTCGCGACGCCTTTTATAACAGTGTCAGACGCCTTTTATAACAGTGTCAGACGCCTTTTATAACAGTGTCAGACGGATTTATAACAGTGTCGCGACGCCTTTTATGACAGAGTCGCGACGCCTTTTATAACAGTGTCAGACGCCTTTTATAACAGTGTCAGACGCCTTTTATAACAGTGTCAGACGGATTTATAACAGTGTCGCGACGCCTTTTATAACAGTGTCGCGACGCCTTTTATAACAGTGTCAGACGCCTTTTATAACAGTGTCAGACGCCTTTTATAACAGTGTCAGACGGATTTATAACAGTGTCGCGACGCCTTTTATAACAGTGTCGCGACGCCTTTTATAACAGTGTCAGACGCCTTTTATAACAGTGTCAGACGCCTTTTATAACAGTTTCGCGACGCCTTTTATGACAGAGTCGCGACGCCTTTTATAAAAGTGTCAGACGCCTTTTATAACAGTGTCAGACGCCTTTTATAACAGTGTCAGACGGATTTATAACAGTGTCGCGACGCCTTTTATAACAGTGTCGCGACGCCTTTTATAACAGTGTCAGACGCCTTTTATAACAGTGTCAGACGCCTTTTATAACAGTTTCGCGACGCCTTTTATAACAGTGTCAGACGGATTTATAACAGTGTCGCAACGCCTTTTATAACATTGTCTGACGCCATTTATAACAGTGTCGCGACGTCTTTTGTAACAGTGTCTGACGCCTTTTATAACAGTGTCGCGACGCCTTTTATAACAGTGTCTGACGCCTTTTATAACAGTGTCGCGACGCCTTTTAAAACTGCGTCGGACCACTTTTATAACGTGTCAGACGCCTTTTATAACAGTGTCAGACGCCTTTTATAACAGTGCCAGACGCCTTTTATAACAGTGTCAGACGCCTTTTATAAGTGTCAGACGCCTTTTACAACAGTGTCAGATTCCGTTTATAACTGCGTCGGGTGCCTTTTTTAACGGTGCCGTGACGTTGTTATCGCGTTGCGTCATTTTGCAAAAATAATTGTACGTTATGCAGTCCTTCTCTAGGTGTTTTACGACAAAACTACTGTTTGGAAAAAAATCATAAACCCCTGTTGGAAGTCCTGGAACATCCTTCCGAGGGCTTACCCCGCATTTCCAACTATAGGCTGCTGGGCGTAACGTGAGGTTTTTAAGTCGGTAGGAGTCCGGTATAGCATCCATAAGGATTTACCCTCACGATAAAAAAAAACCCTATAAAGTTTGATTCTTTTCATAACCGTGGTCGATTGTGACTTTTTAACAGACTTCGTTCCATTTCATTATGATCCGAACATTCACGCCAATTTTTAGCTCTATTCGATGTAACTTTGCATGTCTACCTTTCTTTCCTGTGAAATTCTCAACGGATGTTACTATTGTCGGTCTCGAACCGACTAAAACCACACGGTCCGTACTTATCTGCCTATGACGGGGGAGCCCGGGGAACCCCTCGTAAGAATGTACCAAGGTCTGTCTTCACCACGCATGACCGGACTTAACGAAACCAATGAATGCATTCTTTAATTCATCGATCTTCCCTTTTGTTTTAAATATATTTTTCACACAACGCTATCTGATACCAAAGTAGGCTAGGAATAACCTGCTTGTGTTATGGACGGATAATAAATACTTATATACTTGTTGAATATATACTTATAATACATAGAAACACTCAGAACGCGAAAAACATTTATGAATCACACAAATTTTTGTTTCCGATGGGGATCGAACCTACGACCTAGTCATCCGCAGTCGCACATTTCGACCTCTATACCAACGAGGCTGTCGAGTTTTGTTGTAATTGTTTTTTTTTTATCTCAATGGATAGTTTTATGGTCTTAAGTCCTAATTTTATTCATCTATACTTATAATAAAACTGTAGAGGGTCGGGAGTCTGTACATGGAAGATATTTTGAAAATTTTAAGTGTAGGGCGTTCTCTAATCGATACTGAAGCCGAAAATGTAATTTAAAATTTTCATGTCTGTCTGTCTGTCTGTCTGTCTGTCTGTCTGTATCCCGACTAAGTATCACGCCGAAACTACTGAACCGATTTGAATGATACTTTGTACGATGTAAGCTTTTAGTCCGAGGAAGGTTCTTAGATACTTTTGATCCCGATATTTTGCGCGGTTCCTTCAGGAGAGGGGATGAAAGGCAAAATAGGTTTTTAGCTATAATTTCTCACTGCATGGTTCGATTTCAAATATTTGTTTGGTGTCTGAAAGGGAGTACTTTAAGCATTATTCCATACAATAAGTATAGATTATAATAAAACTGTAGAGGGTCGGGAGTCTGTACATGGAAGATATTTTGAAAATTTTAAGTGTAGGGCGTTCTCTAATCGATACTGAAGCCGAAAATGTAATTTCTATACTTATAATAAAACTGTAGAGGGTCGGGAGTCTGTACATGGAAGATATTTTGAAAATTTTAAGTGTAGGGCGTTCTCTAATCGATACTGAAGCCGAAAATGTAATTTAAAATTTTCATGTCTGTCTGTCTGTCTGTCTGTCTGTCTGTCTGTCTGTCTGTATCCCGACTAAGTATCACGCCGAAACTACTGAACCGATTTGAATGATACTTTGTACGATGTAAGCTTTTAGTCCGAGGAAGGTTCTTAGATACTTTTGATCCCGATATTTTGCGCGGTTCCTTCAGGAGAGGGGATGAAAGGCAAAATAGGTTTTTAGCTATAATTTCTCACTGCATGGTTCGATTTCAAATATTTGTTTGGTGTCTGAAAGGGAGTACTTTAAGCATTATTCCATACAATAAGTATAGATTATAATAAAACTGTAGAGGGTCGGGAGTCTGTACATGGAAGATATTTTGAAAATTTTAAGTGTAGGGCGTTCTCTAATCGATACTGAAGCCGAAAATGTAATTTAAAATTTTCATGTCTGTCTGTCTGTCTGTCTGTCTGTCTGTATCCCGACTAAGTATCACGCCGAAACTACTGAACCGATTTGAATGATACTTTGTACGATGTAAGCTTTTAGTCCGAGGAAGGTTCTTAGATACTTTTGATCCCGATATTTTGCGCGGTTCCTTCAGGAGAGGGGATGAAAGGCAAAATAGGTTTTTAGCTATAATTTCTCACTGCATGGTTCGATTTCAAATATTTGTTTGGTGTCTGAAAGGGAGTACTTTAAGCATTATTCCATACAATAAGTATAGATTATAATAAAACTGTAGAGGGTCGGGAGTCTGTACATGGAAGATATTTTGAAAATTTTAAGTGTAGGGCGTTCTCTAATCGATACTGAAGCCGAAAATGTAATTTAAAATTTTCATGTCTGTCTGTCTGTCTGTCTGTCTGTCTGTATCCCGACTAAGTATCACGCCGAAACTACTGAACCGATTTGAATGATACTTTGTACGATGTAAGCTTTTAGTCCGAGGAAGGTTCTTAGATACTTTTGATCCCGATATTTTGCGCGGTTCCTTCAGGAGAGGGGATGAAAGGCAAAATAGGTTTTTAGCTATAATTTCTCACTGCATGGTTCGATTTCAAATATTTGTTTGGTGTCTGAAAGGGAGTACTTTAAGCATTATTCCATACAATTTTCAATATTGAGGGTTATATAGTTGAGAAATTAGGGGCATCTCAACTTTCGGTAAATCTAGAATTCAACGTTTCTTTTGAAAGTGAGTCTAAACGGGCGTGTTGGCTTAATCATAAAAGAGCTTAATGATTAAGGCTATCTATACTTATAATAAAACTGTAGAGGGTCGGGAGTCTGTACATGGAAGATATTTTGAAAATTTTAAGTGTAGGGCGTTCTCTAATCGATACTGAAGCCGAAAATGTAATTTAAAATTTTCATGTCTGTCTGTCTGTCTGTCTGTCTGTATCCCGACTAAGTATCACGCCGAAACTACTGAACCGATTTGAATGATACTTTGTACGATGTAAGCTTATAGTCCGAGGAAGGTTCTTAGATACTTTTGATCCCGATATTTTGCGCGGTTCCTTCAGGAGAGGGGATGAAAGGCAAAATAGGTTTTTAGCTATAATATAATTTCTCACTGCATGGTTCGATTTCAAATATTTGTTTGGTGTCTGAAAGGGAGTACTTTAAGCATTATTCCATACAATTTTCAATATTGAGGGTAATATAGTTGAGAAATTAGGGGCATCTCAACTTTCGGTAAATCTAGAATTCAACGTTTCTTTTGAAAGTGAGTCTAAACGGGCGTGTTGGCTTAATCATAAAAGAGCTTAATGATTAAGGCTATTGTAAAATAATTCAGTCCGCGCCGAAGGCGTGGGCTGAATTGTTTTAGAATCGACTTAATCTTTAAGCTCTTTTATGATTAAGCAAACAGGGCCGTTTCACACGCTGCTTGATGAGTCTCATTAAGAAGTACCCCTCCATTCGTACACCTTATGTGACGTAAACGAAGTTGCGTGGGTCAGCTAGTTTTAAATAAGTTCTTAAAAAGATTTGCTGGCCATGGCGGCCCTCGTAGGTCGAAAACTGAGACTGAATCTGAGTGTTTTTAAAATGATTATCATCCACGGAGCCTCTCAACTCACTTGGGGTCGGCTTTTCAATCTGTGCGATGCGGCTGAACTTCGATATGTTCCATGAAGTGACTGCCATTTGACCTCCACAACCAATATTGTCGATGTCGAAATTCTTAAGTTATCAGATTCAGTTTTCTAATACTAATATTATGAAGAGGAAAGATTTGATTGTTGCATTGCATAAAGCTCCGAAGCTCCGAAACTACTGAACCGATTTGAAAAAAACTTTCACTGTTGGAAAGCTATATTATCCCCTTCTGTTGGGAGTCACGGGACATCCTTCCTGAGGGCTTACCCGGGGCTCTCAACCATAGGCTGTTGGGCGTTACGTGAGGTTTTTTAGTCGGTAAGAGTCCGGCATAGCATCCTACGAGGATTTTCCCTCACGTTAAAAAAAAAAAAAAAAAAAAAAAAAAAAAAAAAAAAAAAAAAGCTATATTATCCCCAGGTGACACAGGCTATATTTTATTCGACTATTACCACGGGAACGGGAATTACGCGGGTAAAACCGCGTGGCGTCCGCTAGTGTAAAATAAAACACTCAAATAACCAGGAATCACACCATTTATTTAAACATTGGTCCCATTCAGTAACATAACCCTTAGCTTAACATAAATCGTGTTTAACAAACGGAAAAGAAGTCAAAAGTCAGTCTGAAAGGTGTTCTCTCTTTAACCGATTGCACGACCCGAAAGAGAGTATTATGTATTAATTAACTAACTAGTTGTCCCGAACGTTGTATCGCGTCAGAATCCCAAAACGTTCCTGTCTTGCACAGATTTCCATTCTAATGCTGCTATTTTATTTTTCTTTATAAAAATCTTCTAATAATAACAAAATGCAACAAAAATATTAATATTCAACTTGGTGAAATACCTTATCAATTTTGATTACTTTGGGAGTGTCGAAAATATTTTTTGTGTGCGTTTTATACGGCCGTAACTTTTGCGGTAACTTCAGTTTGATTTCTTTCACAGATTTAAGGGGCCTGTAAACCTGAGTATATAGTTTTAATTTCATTTTCATATCTCCAAGCGTTCGTGAGATAAAGAGTCTGGACATACGGACGGACGGAAAACAAATTGAGCAGTTTTTTCGTTTAGCCTTACGGAGCCCAAAAAGATTACACTGTTGGTGCCCCAAATCAATTAAACTTAAAAAAAAAAATAAACTTAAAATATTCCTATTCGAATTCCCATAAGCAAAGAACACCTTCGCGACTGACTTTTGACAATTTTTATACAGAATCATAATAGCAGTATTGCAACAATTTGGAACTCTATTACAACTAGCTAGAGGTGAAAATTGCTTGTCAACTTTATTATTGAAACAACTACCCTCAATATAAAGTGCAAGCGATTTTCGCCTTAAATTCTTGTACTATACAGATTTTTAAAAAACGGATTTTCATTTTTTTTAAAAACCTTTGTGTTAACAAAGGAAAAAATATTACCCGTAAGTATAAGCCCCTAAAGTTGGTATTGCGCTGGCTGGAACCTTGTCATAATGACCAGTAAGTGACGTCATCGTGACGTAGCGCGGGCTGGACTCGCGAAGCTGCGTACGTAATTTTTTTTAGTACTGGTGGCTCGACGGCCATACGTCACCAAGATGGCCGCCAAGCGCAAAATCAACGTGCGGGGCTTATACTAACATTATAGAACTAAAGGCAGATGACGCTTACCGAACAAGAAAGTGAGACCAAGAAAGCAAATACGACGTGAGTAAAGTGAATACTGCGTAGACTCACTAGTAGCACAAATTAGAGATAGTACAGATAGAAACCTACATATTAAATTCGCTAAGGCTACGCACACATGGCCAACTCATTCACAGAGGCTAAGCACACAGACAACTCATTCACAGACACGAGGTCAGGCGCTCTCAACTGAATTTTCTATACTGATTTGTGCGTGAGTGTGTGTTCTGTACATTCATGCGATTATTCCCAGATCTGCACTTTCCCAATTTTTCACATTTCCAGATCTTCACATAACCTACATAGTTTCGTAGTCGCACCATCGAAATTGATATTGGTATTAATGGTTATAAAAAAAAAAAAACCACAAAAATAGCCTACTAACCTAACCCATCCAAGTTGGGCGCGTAGTATTCGAATTGAGAAAGTAGACATCTAGGAATGTGAAGATCTGGGAATAAGGCCATTCATGACATAAGTAGGGGGGGTAGGTGTGAAAAAAAAGTACATACATGAGTTTTCTATCTGTACCATCTCTAATTTGTGGTAGTAGTGAATAATGCCGTCATAATATAAGGACATTATCCTACTTCCTACTGATATTATAAAATATGTGAAAGTTTGTGAAGATGTTTGGATGTTTGTTACTCAATCACGCTCTAACGGCTGAACGGATTGGGCTGAAATTGGGTACTGGGATAGCTTTAGTCTCTAATAAGATATAGGCTACTTTTCATCCTGGGAAAACGTTCCCACGGGAAGCGGGAACGGGTACCGAATTTCACGCGGGCGAAGCCGCGAGCATCATCTAGTGATATTAAAAACGTGAAAGTTTGTGAAGATGTTTGGATGTTGATCGGGCTGAAATTTGGAACCAGGGTAGATTATAATCTGGAATAACACATAGACATTTCATCCCGGGAATATGTTCCTATGGGAAGCGGGAACGGAAACCACATTCCACGCGGGCGAAGTCAGGAACATCAGCTAGTTCACGATAAATGTGTGATCCCTCGTGACGTGTGAACAGTGTAATCACTGTCACGTAACAGTACTCACTGTATAGTCCGTTCACAGTTTATTTACCTGTGACAGATCGTTTTCTGTATGTTGGTATTGCAGTAAACTCCCCCTATGAGTGCCAGCTTAAGACATTTTGCCGCGTAATAGGGGAGATTATAAGATGTAAACGTTAGCACTAACAATTATTTTTTTATGTAAATATCTAATTGTCAATATACATAACTTTACTAAACACGTGATTCTGATACAATAAGATTGTACTAAAGTTTAATTTTTATTGATATGGATATTTAAAAAAAACACTCATTACCATTACCAAGGAGGGCGAAGTTACTCCTTCCACATCTCAATAATTTCCGCGCCCGAAAAACGGCAACAAAAAAGAAAATAAGTTTAGACTTTAAGTTTAGAGTGCATGGGATAAACAAAATCTTAGTATGGTAACACAAAAATCAAGCAAACCAACATCAGCGCTAGAGGTTAATTAACTATGAACGGACTATACTCACGTAGTATTTCCTTTCTTGTTCCGTAAGCGGCGTCTGCGTTTAGTTCTATAATCTGAGCTATATAATGCATTTTGTAGAATTATTCTCATTGTGCATTGATATCATTGCATTGCAAGCGAGAGAATTAAAATTTGTGACGATTAAAATGCTTTGCGAGACTAATATTAGATCAGCTTGGCAAAAATAGTCTTAATACCACCGTATTATGTAAAGTTTGTTGATTTTTTTATTGGTGGATATTCTCTTACAACATCATCTAGCCCAAATTAATTACCTACATAAGCTTGTGCTACGGAATTTAGACAACTGATAGATATACTTCTCCGAAACAAACATTAATGGATCACACAAATATTTGTACCGACCCGGGAATCGAACGTGCTCGAAATCGCTGCAACGTGCTCGAAACGTCGGTGAACGTAAGTAAATAGTATTTCGCGTGAAGTCCCGAATTCTATAAGTATGAAATATATATACTTGACCTAATAAAAATGTATATACTTGACCGGTTTCGTCTCACGGATTTTTCGAAGGTCTATATTAGATGAATATTATTACTTTTCTAGCACAGTGGCGCCCTCGTTATGTTTGCCAAGCTGATTATCGAGTAATAGAGTTCCGCAATTTATTTTCAGCAGTACCTTAACACTATTTGGTAGGCATATCGTTCTAATAAGAGATGGGCAGTATGATCTTTGGTCAACCAAAAATACTAAAAAAAATCTTTGGTAAAATAAAAGATTAAGTTAGCCTGACTAAACTCGATTCCCAAGGCACCCAAGTTAATTGTAATTTTCATTTAATATTCGTTGTACTTTTCTCTCAATTTCGAATATTTTCTGTCTGTAAAGCCTAATACAGACAGGTTATTATGTAAAAATGAAAAATATTCAGTAGTTATATAGCCTCAAGTTATAACCACCCTTAAAATGTAGCCATACCAATAAGAGTTAAGGTACTCAATAATAAATATAAAAATAAATAAATACAAAAAAGGAATGTTCAGTACAATTTTGTACCTAGTACAGGTCGAGTATACAAAAATTCAATGTATAATATACATAATATACACCGCAATTTTCATTGAAATCCCATTAAAATAATAAAGTAATAACATTATTGCTTTGAGACATTTTCAAAATCATGTATACAAAGATATACATAATTTTATACTTTTATTTTGTATACATGCATGTATTTTTTGTATACATTACATTATATTCTACAACAAGCTATGCAAATAATAACAAATGAATAGGACGGACCTATATCTATACAACTTTGCTGTATTAATAGACAATCTAACATGAACTGTAGATTGTATATAACTAAATAAAAACAGTATAATTTAAAATTGTCATGTATTGTTGCTATAGTTTCATAGCCAAACAGTAAATAAAATTTTTGTGTATATTTTATTTAAATTTTTATACATTACGTAAAATTTGTTAAGATTTTTTTCATATCGGTCAAAAGTCAGAGTTGTAGAGGGAAATATGTATTTACGAAAACAGAGGAAGAGTATTTTTTGAAAAAAAAAAAAAGAGTTTAAATATGGAGGAAAGGAAAATTGAAACGAAATAAAAAATAACTTAGCAATGGCAAATGATATTGAAAAATATACTTAGTACTGCTCGTTCGCTCTAACTTTGCCGCTCGGCTCCATACTAAAGTCGAATTTTTAATTAGACGAAGTAAATTGACAGCAACTAATGTCACTTCTTCATACAATGTTGCGTATTTTCTATGACGAAGTGACATTAGCTACTGTCAATTTACTTCGTGTAATTAAAAATTCGGGTATACGCCTCTACGCCAGCGGCAAAGTTAGAGCGAACGGGTAGTAAAAAATCTGGCACTTAAAAAGTCTGACTAAGAAACTATAGGCTAAAGAAATGCTTTCCGACATTCTTACATACAACACTATATATCCCACCTATGTCCCAAAACCAACGATAATATAATAGTATTACATATAGATCGGCAACTCCCTGTCGCGCCACAGTTGTCAATAGAGTTGACGTGCGCGTTGACGGACAATTTGCTTACATTTCTGGATCACACGCACACATTCCAGCTGGAGTTTCCGCCCTGTGCCAAAACTAACTGTCCAAACTTCGTCACGTGACGTGGCATCAGTCAAGAAACATTACAAAAATGAATAAAAAAAAATCACATGAATACTTTAACCGTAAATCCGTTTTAAAGCTACTGTAAATTTTAATTATCACCCTTTCTATCGCTGCTGAGCGACAGTAGAAAGCGACAACGACAGCTAGACGGGTGCTCCGTGGTTTGTTTTGCCACGGCGACCATGTTACCTCGAATTGCCGCGGTAACAAACGAATGCTTAATGTGCGACAATTTTTTTAAATAAAAAAATTAACAACCCTTTTTTATTAAATATTTGTATTTGATTTCCGATGCCAAGCCATCTCATGAAATTTGGCCGGTCAATTATGGGACACCCAATATACTTCGTTCGCGTTAAAAATAGTGTTAATTCATATATTTCGTTCGAAAGGCATATTTTTGACTAGTCACCGTACACTCGAATTGAATTTCTGGCGAAATGATTGAGTATGGGGCGAGTTCGAATCGACAACGACGAGTCACTGCGTTCTTAACGCGAACAAACTACAGGGTGAATTTTTGAAAAGGGATTGGATGGCCAAATCCGAAACTATAAGGAATAGCGAAAAATGCTGAAAGGAGTCACGAGCCCGATTTTGATGAAACGTAAAGCCTCATCATTAGATTTTTGAAAAACCCATAATCCTAGCTGGGAATCGAACTTGTTGATTTTGAAAAAAAAAACACATCCTTTATTATTACACCATACGATAGAGTCGCTGTTAAGGATTAAATTTTGCAAAGTAATGATATACGCCAAATTAAAGGAACATTTGGAATTTTAATAGAATTCATATTTCAAGGTCCAAAATTATGTATCATAATTTGTTTCGTTCAAATTCCCAGAAAAGATCGTAACTATTCCGTGTTTTAAATTATGCTCAGAATGATTTTTTGGAGAATATTCTAAACTGAATCAATAATATTGAAATATTGAATGCAGCACGATCCTTGAGGTCTCGAATCCAGCTATGTATTGCAAAGATTTTGAACAATTAATCAGTTGACGTAAGAAAAATAAAATCTATTTTGTTAAAGATGAGCTCTTTCCTTTTGTTTGCCGTATGTCATTACTTCCCAGAATAAGATCCTTAATAGCAACACTATCGTATGGTGATATAATAAAAGGTGTGTTTTTTTTTACAAAATCAATGGATTCGATTCCCAGCTAGGATTATTGGTTTTTCAAAAATCTAATGATGAGGTTTTAAGTTTCATCAAAATCAAGCTCGTGACTCCTTTGAGCATTTTTCGCTATTCCTTATAGTTTCGGATTTGGCCATCCAATCCCTTTTGAAAAATTCACCCTGTATATGCTAATTTACATTTTATACGATTTTAAGGGTACCTCCCTGGTTTATTTTATCAATTTCTAATTCTTAGCGTTTTACACGTTTTTTTAGGCTTTTCTAAAGCATTCAACCAGACTCGGTAAGTTTGTAAGAAGGAATATCGAAAAGCATCCCTTTTAAATTCGCACATCTGTCCGTGGATTTAAAAAGCCTGTGATACTTTTGACAACCATATATATTTAGGTCACTCTATTTAGCAGTTAAATCGCACGGACAGACAAACATTCACATCTCCTACAAACCCAAATAAATATAAACCTTATATAATTTGTTCCTCCTATGCGCATCTAAATAATTTATTGTTCCATTTCTAAAGCCGACAGTTTTCTCATGAACTCCGAACGTTGTGATGGCGTTAACTCCTGTAATTATCAAAAAATACATAAATATTAAATAAATAAATGCCCCACAAATATGCCCCTCACTTCATCCCCCTCACAACATTCCCCTCAGAAGATCCCTCTCACAGCATACCCCACAAACATTCCCCTCAAACATGCCTCTCACAACATCTCCTTCAAATATACCCCTCAGTACAGCCCGCTCACAACATCCCCCTCAGTGCATCTTTTTTCATTTCTCAATATTTATTTTCAAAATACTGTAAATGAGATGTTTGAGGGGGATGTAGTTAAGGGGTTATTGTGAGGGGGATTTGAGGGGTACGTCATGAGGGGGATGTAGTAACGGGGGTGTCATGAGGGGAATGTAGTGGAGGGAGGATGTTAGAAGAGAGTGTAGTGAGGAGGATGTTAGAAGAGAGTGTAGTGAGGAGGATGTTAGAGGGGAGTGTAGTGAGGAGGATGTTCGAGGGGAATGTAGTGAGGAGGATCTTAGAGGAGTGTAGTGAGGAGGAGTATGTTAGAGGGGAATGTAGTGAGGAGGATGTTAGAGAGGGATATTGTGTGGGGGATGCTGTGAAGGGCATGGATATAATGAGGGGCATAGATACAGAGGAGTGTGGATTGAGGGGGTGGATATAGATGGATAAAGAGGAGGGGTGGTGTGAGGGGAATGAAGTTTGGGTAGGAGGTGGATACAGAGAGGGCTAAAATGTGAGGGGGGGGGGGGCAGATATAGAGAGAGATAAAGGGAGGAAGATAGCGAGAGAGAGAGCGTATGCCCTTACCAGCACTAGATTGTTGACGGCCTGCAGAAGCGCGTCGTTATGTATGGCGCGAAGATTCCTCTCCAGCACAGAAGTATCGTCTCCCGCCTGACTCTCTAACCAGTGGCAGACTGCCTCGTTGTCGTGTTCCCATTGGTGCGACTGGAAACGCAAAGAGTTCATGTCAGCCCCGTTCCAATTAGGTTTGCCAGATCACTGGATATTCAGTGCGGGGTAGTGGTTCAACTGTTCTGTCTAACTGGTTGGACCATGGGTCTTTACTAGGGGCAGTTGTCCAACTTTAAAAATAGTTGGACCACAGCACCTTTTGAGAGTTTCGTGGTCCAATCATTTGAAAATATATGTGTGTATGGTACCTACCTACTGGTTTATGGTAATATTAAACCACTTTACAGTAAAATAACAAAATTAAAGTCGATTAATAGTCCTGAGAAAAGGCCTGTGTTTTATTTTGGGATATAATTCGGTACCTGCGTCTCCCCGCGGTCCTCAGTGAACCACCTCCTCAGCGTCGCCGCCGCGGCACCCTGGTCCATGACGTCTGCAGGCCTCGCAGCCCCCTGGACTCGCCGCTCCTGTTCGTTCTGACGCAACAGACGTCGTAACCTCCAGTATAGTTGTTGGCGCGCCGAACGCCATGGGATTATGTCCTGATAGGCAAATAAACAAATTGTAACCACAAATTAGAGATAGTACAGATGGAAAACTCATGTATGTACTTTTTTTTTCACACCTACCCTCTGCTACACACACTCGCGCACTAATCAGTATCGAAAAGTCGGTTGAGGACCGTCTGACCTCGTGTCTGTGAAAGAGTTGTCTATGTGCGCGTAGTGCCTGTGAATGAGTTGTCTACGAGTGCGTAGCGTCAGCGAATTTAGTATGTAGGTTTCCATCTGTACTGTCTCTAATTTGTGCTATAACCATCGATAGCTGATTTTTGTTTTTTAGCGTGAGGAAATACTTGCCGAAGCTCCTGTGTCCGGTAAGTACCTGTGACAACCGGTAGGAGAGAGCACCAACGTAACACCTCTCCAACCACTCGTCCATGATCCATCTGACCGCCGCGATTGAAGCGATTCCCCTTGGTTGCTCAAGTCGCACCTTCCATGTCTCCACGGTTTCCTGATGGAGTAGGTACCGCTGGGCCTCTATTTCTCGAGCCGCAGGCCTCATCGATAGCTGATTTTTGTTTTTAGCGTGAGGAAATACTTGCCGAAGAAAGAAAGAAAGAAAAGAAAGAAAGAAATCCTGTGTCTGACAAGTACCTGTGACAACCGGTAGGAGAGAGCACCAACGTAACACCTCTCCAACCACTCGTCCATGATCCATCTGACCGCCGCGATTGAAGCGATTCCCCTTGGTTGCTCAAGTCGCACCTTCCATGTCTCCACGGTTTCCTGATGGAGTAGGTACCGCTGGGCCTCTATTTCTCGAGCCGCAGGCCTCATCGATAGCTGATTTTTGTTTTTAGCGTGAGGAAATACTTGCCGAAGAAAGAAAGAAAGAAAAGAAAGAAAGAAATCCTGTGTCTGACAAGTACCTGTGACAACCGGTAGGAGAGAGCACCAACGTAACACCTCTCCAACCACTCGTCCATGATCCATCTGACCGCCGCGATTGAAGCGATTCCCCTTGGTTGCTCAAGTCGCACCTTCCATGTCTCCACGGTTTCCTGATGGAGTAGGTACCGCTGGGCCTCGATTTCTCGAGCCGCAGGCCTTTGGTCCCGCTCCAGCGCCTCCTTGCACCATTTGAACAGTGACGCAAGGGCTCTCGCTTCCAGGTCCCATGGAGGGGCCTCGGCTAGCAGACATGCCGCCTCACCGAAGATCGTGCGGTATCCCCTTATCACCCTGACGGCCATCGCTCTCTGCGGGCTCAGCAATCTAGCCACTGGCCGTCAGGGTCTCCGCCCTGGCCATGCTTCGCACGATATCCAGGTACAGTCTCCTGTAGAGAGCGTTCTCTGATATTGTGCGGCTAATGCTCGCTGTCGCGAGAGTGCGGCTAATGCCCCCCTCAGCTTTGGGACCAAACTTCGGAAGGATTATGAAGTTCCACCGACATTGATAGCTGATGGAGAAAACACGTTAGAGTGTCTTATGGGTGTTCTTTTTTTTTTTTTTTTTTATACCACTAAGGTGGCAGACAAGCATCCGGCCCACCAGAAGGACCGGTGGCCACCGCAGCCTATGAACGTTTGCAACACCAGGGGCGCCACACTCGCGCTGCCGACCCTGTAAAAACCTTCTAAGACCCCTTTTGAAGAACCCCATACTGTACTGAGCGCCAATAGCGATTTACGGTAAAGCGCGTATACGTGAATTAGTATGGAGTCGAGACAAGTCCTCCTTACACCGCCAGGTGACTCGATTTCATCCGAATTGGCGTTAACGCGCTCACAGGCAGAAACTGTCACTATTCACTCTGATGTGGAAACTGCGACTCGGCAAACCTAAGGTAGGGCGTCCTCCGCCAGATGGATCGACAACCAAGAAAAGGTCGCAGGCTGGGACTGGTTGCGTTTGAAACAGGACCACGTCACAAATTAGAGATAGTACAGATGGAAAACTCAAGTATGTACTTTTTTTCACACCTACCCTCTGCTACACACACTCGCGCACAAATCAGTATCGAAAATTCAGTTGAGGACCGCCTGACCTCGTGTCTGTGAATGAGTTGTCTATGTGTGCGTAGTGTCCGTGAATGAGTTGTCTATGTGTGCGTAGTGTCCGTGAATGAGTTGTCTATGTGTGCGTATCAGCGAATTTAGTATGTAGGTTTCCATCTGTACTATCCCTAATTTGTGACCGCGTGTTGTGGCGCCAGTTGGGCGAGGTCTGCATCCAGTAGTGGACTGCCATAAGCTGAACTGATTTAAAGATTTTAGAGAAATCAACTCTAAGCACAATTGAATCAATATTTCGTTATTCATAGATTTGGTCGATTTGTAAATGTGGGCTTAGTTGTAGTTGAAACAAAATCCGGTACTTTTGCTGCACAACGCTGGCAGTACGGGCAAATAATATAATAGTATTACACACAGATAGACAACTCCCTGCCTCCCACTGAGCAAGCTTCCACAGGCGTCATATAGTTGAAGGGTGTTGTGAGTGTGCTTAACACGTTCCGGGACACTCCACTTTTTGTAAAGTTTTGAATATGACACCACATATTCCCATACATTTTATCATACCGTCTATAAACGTACTACCGTATTATGTATACTTGTAATTTTTCGAAACGACAATACCGGCCACAGACGTCAACGTCGCATTGTAACTTGTACGGTAGTCTACGGTTGTCGGCGGTGTGTACATAATGTTTGGTACATGAGCCCTATGTACCTATGTGTGTGTTGAAAAATAACTCGACAAGAGTTTACTGTGCCACATACGAACGATCGAAGTCGCGTGTTGTGACACTAAATCACGTGCTTCCTAGATATATTATGGGAAAGCTACGACTATCGACGGTTTGCCAAATGTAATGAAATAAAGTTCACCGCCCTTAGCCGTACTGTCACGTAGCGAGATACCGAGGTACCGTCGACCAGCGGTCTGTCCCGGAATGTGTTAACCGTAGTGCTCACACACACATTTAAGATCTGTACAAACATAACATGTTTTTTGGTATTGGTGACAAAATTGATAACGAATCATTTGTATGGATTTTCCGCCTTGTGGCTGTGGTGTGTGTTTGTGTGTGTGGCGGGCTGGTGTTACTTTCCAACAACAGTTAGATTTCGCTTTTATTTGAAAATATGGATGCTTTTCAAAACCAGTGTGCTGATTTCGTGTACACACGGTGTCCTACCCGGGAGCCCCGGGTAGGACACCGTGTGTACACGGAACTCCGCTATCACAGATTAAATAATAGTTACTACGTAACAGATACATCACTCCCATACTTAACCTCAAAAATATTAGCTAGAACACATCGCTACAGTGGAAAACATTCTCTACGACGTATTTCGAGAGTCGGGATTCGTGCGCACACCGTATGATTGCGTCATCGAGTGACAACTGTTGACAACATTAGGGTTGTAAGCACGGAACAAAAATACATATAACTACAAAAAACAATAAACACAGTGTCTGAAAAAAAACTTTATTATATTTTATAACTTCTTCTTTACATAAGAATTATATTATACCTAACTAGCTGATGCTCGCAGCTTAGCCCGCGTAAAAGTTTGTTCCTTTTTCCGCTTCCAATGGGAACTTATTCCCGGGATAAAAAGTGACATGTGTTATTCCAGACTACAATCTATCCCTGTATCAAATTCCAGCCAGATCCGTTAAGCCGTTAGAGCGTGAAAGAGTAACAAACATCCACAGATCTACACATCCACACTCTAACACTTTCGCATTTAATTTTAGAATATTAATAAGAAGTAAGATGAAAAAAAAAGCAAGACTAAATAAAGCGAAATATTATTTTACGCGGGTAATGTACATTGGCTGTGCGCACTTCGCTCGGTCTGGCGTGTGGCAGCCCTCTGCCGGTCGGCCACGTTAGTTCTGCTACGTTATACTTAGGAGTAGGTGCTTATAACACAACTTGTAGCGAGTGACGGAGGCCTGCCGCTATACTCGTAACGACTATTTTCATACATGTCCTTCCACCATAGCGGACATGACATGTATCGAAAATCATCGTTACGAGTATAGCGGAGTCCGTAATGGGTCGGACTCGCTCGCGATCGCGGCCTCGCTCAGAGAAAAATTATGTACTTACAAATATACAGCCTTTTTCTAACATCCTCTCAGCAGTGTCGTGAAGTTCTGCGAATTGGATTGCGATCTGCAAAATTAAAAGCACACTTGTGTTATATATTTCATTTTGTTTATAAATTTACGTGACGGAAAATTTATTATTATTTATTTATTTATAATTTATTATACCTAGTATACACGGTAATGAGACAAAATACTGTCTTTGTCAAATCACCGTCGGGCCGTCTCTGAAAATCAGCGTTGTATGCCTGCACCACACGCATACAACATTAAGCTGAGAGATGGCCTTTGTTCTACATTAAGTTTTATTTTGTAAATTTTAAATACATAGCGTAGTTTGAAGTCTTAGATCATCTAACCACAGGATGCGCCTTACTTAAGCATTCCTTTCTGCCAAGCCAATAGACCATTTGGTCTTTTGGCTATATAAAAAGCACTGTACATCAGTACATCATTTTATATGATTAAACTAGTACATTTCATTGTAGTTGACTGTACAATAAAAATTAACACACAACAGCCATTACGCGTTTGTCGATTAGTACATTTTTAATATATATAATGAAATTTTATATGTGTTTGTGTTTCCCCCTTCACCGCTATGACTAGCAGAATATTTTTGTATGCGGTGGTTCACAAAATGCTAGTCCCGTGATATATGGTCTAAGTTTGAAGTATATGATTGTTTATTAGTTATTAATGTAGAATAAAAACTTTTTCTATCTTTCTTTCACTTATATGGCGAGCTATGTATTTAAAAGAATATTTACAAACCTCGTGATATATAGGGCTTAGTTCCTTTTCGCGTTCTTTGGCAGTTTTCTCAGCGGCTAACAGTTCCGTTTCTAATTCACGTACGCGAGCTTCCGCTGAAAATATACATTATTATTAATGTTGAACCACTCGTGGTATATGTTATATATAAAACTAGCTGACCCGCGCAACTTCGTTTGCGTGATAAATGAAGAACGGCTAGACCGATTTTGTGCAAACTTCCCATAAACCATCTACTAAATAGTCCGAACAAAGCCCAAACGTTTGGTTTGGATAAGTGAGCCCGTTCTTGAGTTATAAAATTACAACGAAAAGTGGCATTGATTTTTATATATATAAAATATATAATTGTAGAAACTTTCACACAACATCTAGTCCAAATTAAGCTAATAATAAGCTTGTAATATGGGATCTAGAGGACTTATCGACATATATTTCTAAATACATACATACATATGGTCACGACTTTATCCCCGAAGGGGTAGGCAGAGGCATATTATTATAGGCCCACATTTCCTGTTTAGAATTTGTTCCACGTTATAGGTGGTGAGCCGTATTGCCGTGTTGAGATGGACAGGCGCAGGTTGTGACGCCTGCTGTTGAAATTTTTCAAGCCGCCTAAACAGTCCTTCAACTTGGCTTAACAACTGCCATTTTACTGTCAACCGGGACCAACGGCTTAACGTGCCTTCCGAAGCACGGAAACGCTCAAATAAATGTTTCCATTTGAAATTGTTTCCGTGCTTCGGAAGGTACGTTAAACCGTTTGTTAAGGACATGATAGTCGTAAGTTGAAGGTTTTATAACCAGCTTGTAAAAATTTGTGCAGAGGAACAAGTTGAATAAATTCGAAAATTATGTGATGAATAATTTTAGCTTGTTTCCGTACGGTTCAGTAGCTCAGTTGGAACAGCATTGCCCTGGTTAGAAATAGGTTCAAGTCCCGTCTGAACCAAGTTGTCCATTAAACCATTTTTTTTATACCACTAAGGTGGCAGACAAGCATACAGCCCACCAAAAGGAGTGGTAATCACCGCAGCCTATGAACATTTTGCAACACCAGAGGCGCCACACCCACGCTGCAGACCCTGTAAAATCCTTCTAAGACCCCTTTTGAAGAACTCCATACTGTAGGCGTTTGGGAAAAACGAGGCAGGAAGATCATTCCACGCACTAAGCGTGCGCGGAAGAAAACCCCTATCGGATCTAACCGTGCTCGAAAGCTCCGGACGTAATTCTTACACTCAGTAAATGAAGATGTTACTCTTGTAAGGAACCCCTTAAAGAGAGGTTGCGAAGATTAAAAGAATTCTTATTATTATTAATTTCTGCCTCGGTGGCGCATTCGGTAGTGTAACCGCCTGCCGCGCTGAGGTCCTAGGCTCGATTCCCGGGTCGGTCATAATATTTGTGTGATCGACTAATGTTTGTTTTGGGGTTTGAGTGTTTTCTACATAGATACATCTAAATACATATTTAAAAATATATAAGTTTGTCTATCAGTCGTCTAGATCCGATAGCACAAGCTTATAATGGCTTAATTTGGGCTAGATGATGTTGTGTGAAAATGTTCACAAATATTAAATAAATAAATAAAATATTTACAGACATTTAACACAAAGCTATTTGATCCCAAAGTAAGATAAAAATAACCTGCTTGTGTTATGGGTATCAAGACCACGGATAATACTTATATAATACTTATATACTTTTTTAAATACCTACATATCATACATAGAAACACCCAGACTCTTGAGACAAACATTTATGGGTCACACAAATATTTGTCTCCGGTGGGAATCGAACCCACGACCTCCAGCGCCGCAGGCGGTATCACTACCGACTGCGCCACAGAGGCAGTCAAATATTTATTTATTATTATAGTCACTAACCTTGCCTGCCGACGTCGGTTCTAATCAGGCTGTCATCGATAGAACCTCTGCGGTCGAAACTCTTCGATATATCATTGATTTGTTCTTTTAATTCTGGAAAGAAAGAAAAAAATCCTCTATAAAAGCTCTGTAAAATATAATAGAAAAAGGGGTCGGCTTTTTAAAATTCCGTTAGGGTCAAGTAGGAATGGGGTTCGATACCTAAAAAGGGTATATGGTGGTAAGGTATTGGGAGTTCAAAAATATTGCGGATGAAGACGCTAGTCAGTGCTAATTATATAAAAATAATCGAGAAATTCGGAGTAGACTCAATTGATTTTAAATTTTCTTTTAACATTAAAATATGAAGCGCTCGTGGCCCCGTAGACTCGGTGTTCTGTAAACGATCACTGCAGTAAGCAAATTTGCTGTGGCCTGATATGGGTGGGTGACCATCACATTTGTGACATTTATTTGTGAGTGTTTCCGTGCTTCGGAAGGCACGTTAAGCCGTTGGCCCGGGATACCTATAAAATGGCATTCGTTAAGCCAAGTTGAATGCCTTTATGGGCGGCTTGAAAAATTTCAGCAGCAGGTAGTCTCAACCTGCGCCTGTTCAGCTCAACACGGCAATACGGCTCACCACCTATTACGTGGGACAATTTCTAAAAAAGGTGAAATTCGGAGAGGGAGGGAGGGAGGGAGGGAGGGAGAGAGAGAGAGACCTACCGTTAATCCTAGCACTAATTCTGAGCAGTACCGGGTCAAGTCTGTGCATGGTCTTCAAGATATCCCTCTGCTTGAATTTCACCTCCACCGTGCCTTCCGCTTCCAATACTCCGCCTCTGTAAACATACATACAGTTGAATAAACCCGTAGGCCCGCTAGCTGTAAAGATTCACTGCGTTAAGCATCGTACGCTATTGTCAGTCGCGAGATGGATGACCGTTTGTGGGTTACTAACTAGCTGAGTCTGAGTCTACTTGAGTCTTATGGAGAGCTTGAAAAAAAAAATTAATAGCAGGAGACTCAAGCTTGGCCCATGTTGTTTTTAAAACACGGCAATAGACTCATTCCCTGTTATTTGAGATAACAAAGTGTGAGCGTACGAGTTAGTGAGTGAGTTACGGAATGTGAGTGACGGAAGTGGGTGAGTGACGGAATGTGAGTGAGTGACTGAATGTTAGTGAGTGACTTTATGTGAGTGAGTGACGACTGAATGTGAGTGAGTAACTGAACGTGTATGAGTGACTAAAGTGAGTGACTGAATGCGAGTTAGTGACAATGTGAGTGATTTAATGTTAGTGGGTGGCTGAATGTGAATGACGGAAGTGAGTGGCTGAATGTGATTGAGGGAATGTGAATGAGTAAGTGACGGAATGTGAGTAAGTGACGAAATGTAAATGTTAGTGAGAGACTTAATGTGAGTGAGTGGCTGAATGTGAGTGAGTGGCTGACTGTGAGTGAGTGGCTGGCTGTGGGTATGTGGATGACTGTGAGTGTGTGGCTGACTGTGAGTGTGTGGCTGAAGTGAGTGAGTGTGCGAGCGGGAGTGATTAAGTGAGAGTGATGAATGTGAGTAAGCGTGATTCAGTGTGTGTGTGTAGCGTACCTCGCCTCCGTGTCTGCGTACATCTCCATGCGCAGACTGTTGACGCTGGGGTCCACCACGGCCCAGGCGCCTCCCCTCAGCTCCGCGCCCGGCGGGATGTACACCAGCACGGGGGCAGTTGCGCCCCTCAGAGCACGTACTATCTCAGCTCCGAACTTCAGGATTTGATCGTACATGTCTGTCAAATACATGATCTTCTAAGAATCGAAAATAATATGTACTTCTTTGTGTGGGAATCATAAATAAGGGTAGTAGTGGAAGATATATTTATACATGAGAAAGTCTAGTTACTTTCTTTCCTAGAAAAGCCTTTCTTACAACATAGGACAATACGTATGAAAATGTTCTATTCTATAACACATCGTGGGTGGAGGTCGGGGACTCCGCCCACTGATGTCCGCACGGCAGCAGGCACCTCCCCGTGGTCCGGGGTGCCCCATGTTACGAGGGTGCTTTAACGCCCGCCCGCTCGGCCACTCTCTACCTCCTCAGCTTACAAAAGGACAATCGATGGTACGCTGCTGGCTGCGTTTCAGCTCCTTAGGGCGGCCGTACACGGACTGCTTCAAGCAGTTGAGACCGACTGCTTGAAGCCGCGATCGCGCAGTGAACTATTACCATTCATTAGCAGCCGTACACACGACTGCTCGAGCAGTCGCGACCGCTTCAAGCCGTCAACTGCATGATGAAATTTCATCGTGCCGTCGACGGCTCGCGAGCGGTCGTGAGGCATACACCGACTGCTCGAGCCGTTGACTGCGCTAGAGCAGTCGACAGGTCCTCATCATTTTTGAGCTTCCTCATAATTGTGTTTATAGTCTTTTTCTGGACAGCTCAGCAATCATGTAAACATGTCATGTGTTGACAGAAGTTGTCTATGATCATAGTGTTGTAACTAAACTGATTCTATGTATGTAAATAATCATTGAGTTATATCTAGTTCACCGTACATTCATTTACTTCGGTATATCAATCGCCAAATTCATCAAATCATGAAATTCGGTATATCAATATATATTATGTGCAATATTTTTTTTATATTAATTTAATTAAAGGATCTTTAAAAAAAAGAAACTTTTAGAAAATTTTATAGTACATATATAATCATTTATTTACAATAATATATTACTGTAGGACTGAATATTTTAACCATCCACCGTCAACCGTACCTAGTCTACCCTAAAGAATCATTTTTTTTCTTTTTATTCATATTTAAATGTTTATGGCGTTCGAAACATTAGATTATCTTTTTGGCAGCTCGCTGATGAACGTTAGCCTCTTTAAATTTACTCCTCCACACGGTACTAAGCCTAACCGGATCCTTCTGACGATTTCTGGGTCGCACAAATACTTATTTAGTCCCAATTTTTTAAAAGTACTTCTGCGAAGAGTAGGCCTCGCGAGCGCCCAGGAAAAAACAACTTGTGAGGAATTTTATCCCTTTTGATCCCATCATTTATAACGGGGACCTTTTTCTCCCTTAAGGTAAACGCAGGTATTACCGACCCTGTTAAGACAATTTTAAATTCGAAGATAACTATTAAGAATAATGATTGACTTCCCACCCAATGTTTCGTTTTTATATGAAACTCTAGTTTGTCTAGTTTATATTTAAAACCAAAAAAAGAAGCGCTCGTGGCCCCGCGGACTCAGTGTTCTGTAAACGATCACTGCAGTAAGCAACTTTCACTATGGCCGGTCCATGGATGGGTGACCATCCATGTGATCACTTTGTGACATTTATTTGAGCGTTTCCGTGCTTCGGAAGGCACGTTAACCCGTTGGTACCGGTTGCCAGTAAAATGGCAGTCGTTAAGCTAAGTTGAAGGCTTTATTTCAACAACAGGCAGTCACAACCTGCGCCTGTCCATTTAAACACGGCAATACAGCTCACCACCTATTACGTGGGACAAATTATACAAAGGTGAAATGTGGGCATATAATATGCCTCTGCCTACCCCTTCGGGGATAACGGCGTGACCATATGTATGTTTAATTAAAACCCTAAATTGTCCATATTACACATTATTCTTAAAATAAAAAAATAATTTATTGAACAAGTCCATTTTTTGTATTACCGACCCATACGAAAGGCTATGAAGCTATTTACCGATTTTTTTTAACCTATTACCGAGTATAAAAACACAAGAAGAATGTATAGTCAGGCATTTTTGTTTAGATAAGAAGAAAACCGTTATGGTGCTTTTGCAGAAAATCATGTAGGTTTACTCTAAGTCCTTTCATACTTTAAAAGATAGGTAAAGTCACTTAGTTATTCTGGTCCATGCTGTTTGACTAAGACATATTTTTGTAAAAGAGATTTTATGTGTTTTATCTTCAAAGTATTGTTTGTTTATTAATTAGCTAACATTTTAAATAACTAATTAACTAGTGTACCTAATGTTACATAAACGAACAGGATTTGTATAGAATCGGTAATAGCTTCCCGTACTTGCGATCACCGACTCATATAGATCGGTAATAGTCGATTTAATACACTATCAGGAAATTGTATGGCCGACTCATAAAAAGTAGATTTTATGTATTTGTTTGATTTTTGTAGCCATAGCAGAGATTTTAAATATATAATTTTGTAAATAATATTAATGAATGCACATCATGTTATGGAATAAAAAGTAAATTTATAGTGCTCCTTTATAGCAACAATGAATGATTAAAGTTGTAATTCGTAGTAAACATAAAACGATAAAATTAGTAAACTAGAACAAAAAGTACAGATCGGAAATGGTGTGTTACAAAGGCAGACTACATTAGATTAAGATGTCATATTAAAATAATTGCTTTATTGTCACATATCGACTAGAAAGAGGTAAAACTAAATTTATTATGCATCACAATCACCGACCTATGAGTCGGCAATAGATGCTACTATTAAAATCAATGAAGGTATTACCACTCTATTTAAATGTGAAGTTTTATAATATTATATTAATTAAACTTTATGAAATACTCTACGAAATTAAGACCTCAGACCTAAATAAACACATACAATAATACAGAACAATCATAGGTTTTGTACATTTCTATAAATTGTCTTAAAATAAATTTTGATGTGCTTACGTGATAGAACAAGGAATTGTACTACACGATCAGCGAGTTTACTATCGTCACAGAAACAGACAAATTTCGTCTCTTTCCCGGGATGCCACGCACACTAACGTAAGTATTTGCGATACTCAATGAACAAATGTGCGTATTTCGTCAAATGTCTCTAGCATAAACCGTTCCAAGAACGTAAAAATTGCAGGTTAATGGAATGGATCGGTAGTACCTGCGAATTTTCGATGGGTCGTTAATAGCAGCGTTTACCTTACTTTTCCGCCCTATTAAAAAAACTTTCGACAAAAGTTGTATTTTTATCTTTTCGTAGATCAATGATTTTAAATCAAAGAACATGTGTGCCAAGTTTGGAGAAAATTGGTTAACAAATGCGTCTTCTAGACCGAAACTGACATGTACACACACATACGGACGAAAGCAAAATCGTCTATACTGTGGAATCGAAGACCCAAACTCAAAGTGCCTTTTTACACGTACCGGTTGCCGGGTAGCCGGTGCCGGGTAACCGGCGGTGAATACAAGCGGTTGGCGGGCAAATCACGCCGGTACGTGTGAAAGTACACGGCCATACACCCACCCTTCCCGGCACCCGGCAACCCGCTCCTGTGGAACATCGGCTACGACTGGGTCCTGCGCGGTGCCACGCTCAGGGGCGTCGGTATTTTGTGTTACGCCGACGACACCCTTGTCACCGCGCGGGGCCCAGAGTTCCGGGACGCGAAGGTTCTGGCCACCGCGGGCGTTGCCCAGGTGGTCAGCCGCATCAGGGCGCTGGGACTCCAGGTGGCTCTCGAAAAGTCCGAGGCTGTGTTTTTCTACGGGCCTCGGCGGGGGCCACCTCGAGGTTCCAACATTGTGGTGAGCGGCACCCCCATCGCTATCGGGGAGACCATGAAGTACCTAGGATTGGTCCTCGATAGTCGATGGGGTTTCGTCGAGCACTTCCGGCGCCTGGCACCCAAACTGGTGTCATACGCCGGAAGGCTGGCGCGGCTGCTCCCCAATAAAGGGGGGCCGGAAAGTGCATGTCGCCGTCTCTATGACGGTGTAGTCCGCTCCAAGGCGCTCCGGGAGCGCCGATTTGTGCGGATGCTCTCTGCGCCAAAACCATCCCCCTGCTGCGGAGGCCGCAGCGGGTGATTGCGCAGAGGGCGGCGAGAGCGTACTGCACCGTCTCTTACGAGGCGGCGTGTCTTATTGGCGGAAGCCCCCCGTGGGACCTCGAGGCTGGAGTCCTCAAACGTGTGTACGAGGAAAGCGCCCTGGTGCGGAGTAATGGAGGTCGCCCACTCCCGGACGAGATCGATCGCTGGAGACAGTCTGCTCGCGACGATCTCTTCCGGAAGTGGGCCATTAGGATTGAGTGTCCCTCTGCGAGCGTGCGGCTCGTGGGGGCTGTCCGGCCCGTTCTTCGGCCTTGGGTAGAGAGGGCGCACGGTGCGCCGACGTACCACCTCACTCAGCTCCTCACAGGACATGGCTGTTTTGCCAAGTACCTGTGGGAGGTGGTGGGTGTGGAGTCGGACCCCGTGTGCCGTCACTGCCCAGGTGGCGCCGTGGACTCGGCTGAGCACACACTCGCCGAGTGCGCGGCGTGGGACGGGCCGCGTGTCGCCCTCACGGGCCGTATTGGTGTTGATTTGTCGCTGCCGGCTGTGGTGCGAGCCATGGTCGGCAGCCAGGAGTGTTGGGCCGCCGTCACCTCGTTTGCTTGTGAGGTGATGGCGGCCAAGAGAGAAGAGTTGCGGGTGCGGGAGCGCGCTGGACAGACGCTCCCGCCTCGTCGTCCGGTTCGGGGGAGCCGCATGGCAGCTTTCGTGCGCGCCCCCGACTAGAGTTGTTCCGGTGGGTGGTGGTCGGGGGACCTCACCCACCGATGATCGTTTGGCGGAAGGCACCTCCCCGTGTTCCGGAGGTGCCTTAGTGCCCGCCCGCTCGGCCGCTCTCTACCCCCTCTGCTATCAGAGGGGCGCTCGAGAGTGGTGCGATGCGGGCTTGTTTTCTTCAGCTCCTTAGGGAGCTCCGGGGGGCAGACCATCTGGCCCCCCGAGGAGAGCCCCAACCTTACGGGGCATCCCTAGCCGGGTCGACGTTGAATCTACATTTTCATATCCCTCGGCCCGGCTATAGGGTGAGTCGGAACACCGCGGGGTTTAGTGGGTAGGACGGTCCCTTCTTCCGGGACCGGTGAGTCCCACACACCGTCCCAGCTACCCCCGTAGCTGGAATGACGGTGCCGAAACGCATTCCCCGCGTCAAAAAAAAAAAAAAACCCATATACCAGACTATGGTCATAGTATGAGAGCAGCATCCAATAGTCCTCTTACCAATATTGCATGTGCAATAATAATGAGCTATTGCTCCCAACCCAGCTCACTGATGAAAGCTCCGTCGGGTTGGATGTGTTCCCCGTAATAACTTCTGGCTTGTTTTAGCTGGTAAACTCCAAGGCTGAACAAAGTTAAATCCTCTTCAGTCAGCGTTGGGAAGTCATTGAATTCAGGCATGTCTGCAGCCATGGGTTGGAATTGTGTTCTTCTTCTATTTAAATTGTGCCTGTTAACAAGATCTGCCAGTGTATTGGGCATATTAATTATTTCATTTATTATATGAAGGAAATCGGATGCATGAACGTTGTCATAATAACACGTGATAGGCATTGATCAGTGGTGCAGTGATTCTGAAATAATCAATCATATATTCTAATGAAATGTTAGCGTGGATGTGTCGTAGCAGGCGGAAGTCCCTCTTAAATCGCCCATTTACGACTTCCACCACACATCGGCACATGGTATCGAGTCGGGTTTTGTTGGGTTGTTCTGTCGTAAGTTGACTTTCTCCTTTTCGCAGTGTATCCATTTTGTTCTAGGTAGGGAATTACGTCCCTAAAACCACGGTCTAAAATGAAAACGTCTCCATTTCGGAAAAAAAACTGAAATAATCCGTCACCATGATCATTTTCATTTTCAAGTATGTCAAGCATTATTTCTGCATCTGAGGATGTAGCAGCGTACGGACCTGAAACTTCTATGATGTGCGATAAGGTCGCGTCGTATCAGCTTTCGGATTCTGAGATTTAGATCCCGCTGGTCTGACGAAGACGAGTGCGTAGATGGAGTTTTCCATCTTATTCTCATAAGTTCGAGAGTCTAGGGCGAGAGCTTAGAGCACCTGTTATTGCATTTTCCGGACAAAAACCTTGCTGGGACACTTGCTGTAGCGTCCTGACCACATTGTCGGCCTTATCGTGAATATTGCCAGTGGTTTCCAGCAGATCGAAACGATTTTGAAGTTCTAACTGGAACCTCTCAGCCTCTGAGGCTGACTGGAGCGCGGTAGGTCGGAGAGTAGGCTCATCATACGGGCTCTTTCAGCTCGGAAATCCAAATTCAGAGATGCTCGTACAAGTCGGTGATCACCACCGGTATTAAACCTGTTAACCACAGAGACATCTCTAAATATACACTTCCTGTCCGTCATGATGAAGTCTATCTCGTTCCTTGTGACCTTGTCGGGGCATCGCCAAGTCCATTTACTGTACGGCTTCTTCGTAAAGAAAGAGTTCATCAAGAAGAGCTCCTGAGACTCAAGAAAACTGACAAGCATATGGCCCCGGTCATTTCTGCGCCCCACACCAAAGGGCCCTTTTGGTGTGGGGCGTAGTAATGACCGGCGTTCGCAGAAATCTTCGTTTCGCCACGTTCTTGTACTCCCACTTTGGCATTGAGTTGTAGTGAGTCTTGGCAGTACCATGTAGTGCTTTTGCTATGTCCTCGTAAACAGTCTCAACTGCCTCGACAGTGCTTTTCGAGGTCGGGGCGTACACTTGTATCACCTTCAGGGTGTACCTGTTGGTGAGTCTCAGTATTAAGTACGCTACCCGAGGCGAAACACTGCTGATCTCCACAACGCTGCTGCTGTGTCCTCCCCCTTTCTTCGGACCTCGCACAATACTGGATGTGCCAGTTAATATGACCTAGTTCTACCTCGAGTTCGGTGAGCCGCTCGTCCAGGCGCAGAGAAGTTCTATTAAACGTAGCCAGGGTCAGTTTTGTATGGCAGCCTCCCGTAACCCGGAGATTCTTAGCACCCCCTCTCCCGCCGTCACTCCGACCGCTGCCATAATCGGGAACAGCGGAAGTGCCGGGAACTGGGGGCCGTTGTTTTGTTGTGTGCATCATAGGAGAATATTTGGCCTTACTGTATCACGCTGGCCAGACGGGTTGGTACAGGGTTTAGTTTCGAATTTTCCTTTTCTGTGCGCCATGACCTCGTTCATTTATCAGCAGGTCCACCACTCGCAGCTGAGGCTGGATTGGACCCCGGGGTTGGTGGTAGGGCCCCATTGCACCCATCGGGCGTCGGGAGGTGGCGGGGTGATTTGCCAGGTACCTGTCGCTTGAGCCTGGGAGGCTGCGCGCTCTGCACCTTTGTCTAAGTTTTTTGAAACAAGTTTGGACTTGTTGTGAATCGTTAGGTGCGTTTTGTCTGTGCGTATGTACGTAGATAATTGGTAAAATGACAATTCTTTCTTATTACAATAGAATAACGTAAAAACAAATCACTATTCAAGTGATGAAATGTATCAGAATACATCATCAAAATAACACTTTTCTCGTATTTTAAAAGCATGTAACAACAAAACCACAGCACGCACAGGGTTATTGTAGTAGTATTTTTTGCTAGAAATTGTATGTTCTATGCGAATATTACATTTTTATTTTCTGGCCGGCACTTTCAGAATTGGCCCAAAAATGTATGAAACGTGAATGATCTCCTTTACCCTCGGCTCAGCACAAATTAAACCAAAACAATAGCACAAAGTACGTAGGTACTCTTAGGTACTCTCTCAAGTACTGTCACGGCAATAGACACATCAACTTTGGTGGGGGGATGGGGAAGCTTACTCAGTGGGAGGCAGGGAGTTGCCGATCTGTATGTAACTATGTAATACTACACTCATTTGCAAAAAAAACGGGCACCTAAGCAATGAACCATTTCAAATGTTAATATTGCTTTGTTTGATAATTATAGGTAGTTTTATCCTCACAATTAGGTAAATTAATAAGAAAATAATCGTTATCATCAGTATTTCATAAAATTTTGTTACAATTTATGGGAAATAATGCTAAACCTCGCTAGTAGTGTATGTTCGCTAGTAGTGCATATGCTCATGAAGTAAAAATAAAAAAGTTTTTTTGTTTGTTTTTCTTTAATAAAGTAAAAGCAGATAAATGTTTAGTATCGAGTGTGACCCCCTCTAGCTAAAATCACAGCTTGAATTCGTCTGGGCATGCTAGCGAGTATATCCCGGATACTTGCTTGCGGAATACGTTCCCACTCCGCAGTAATCACATTCTTCAGCTCTCTGATGGTCTGCGGAGCCGGGTGTACTGATCTCACACGCCGTTTTAGAACATCCTAGATATGTTCTATGGGATTGAGGTCGGGACTTCGAGCTGGCCAGTCCAAACGACGAATGCCGACCTCTTGCACATACGCATTAACATCGCGGGATCTGTGGGCGCGAGCATTGTCGTCCATAAAAATCGAGTCTTGACCTAGAGCGGCCAATGCGGGTTGTGCATGAGGAATTAGAACTTCCGTTATGTATCGAGAAGTCAGTGAGCCGTTTTCAATGAAGACTAACTCTGTACGTTCCATTGAATTTATTCCTGCCCAAAACATAACAGAGCCCCCACCATAAGGTGTGATTTCTTCGAAACATGCATCTGCAAAGCGCTCTCCTTGTCTTCTTAGCACTCGCCGACGTCGATCTTCACCGAACAGAGATATCCTGGCTTCATCAGAGAACAAACCCCCATTCCAATCTTCTTGAGTCCATGATTCACAATTTCTAGCGAACCTAAGCCTGTGAGCTCTGTGCTCACGGAGTAATTTGGGGCCGCGGGCCGGGCGGTGACTGCGTATATTGGCAGCGAGAAGCCTCCTCCTGACCGTCCATAGACTAATATGCACATTTCTTACTTCTTGGAGGTTGTTCTTAATATCCACATACGAAGATTTGCGATTTCTTAATGCACGACTCACAAGAAAACGATCATCCCGTGGTTGGGTACATGGTTTTCTTCCAGAACCAGGCCTTCTCTCGACGGAACCAGTCTCCTGACATCGCTGCCAGGTCCTTTGGACCGTCGAGCGACTAACATTTAGCCTCCTAGCCACGAAACATTGGCTGCAACCCTCTTCAAGCAGCGTGATCATTTTGGTAGCTTTTACCACTTATCTACCATTTTTGATACAGCCAAACAGCAATAAATAAAGCTTTGACAGTCAAGGATATGAAATTAATCGATAAAAATTGAATAAAAGTTGTGAAAGTCGATGTTAACTTCTGGAACTTCGCGCCAAAAATGTAGGATAAAAAGGGGTTTTCTGTAAAAATTAGCATCAAATGAAAATTTGAATTTAGAACGTACTTTTTTAAATACCACGGCATTTTTAAAACCGGCCGGTAACGTGTACAAAAGATTAAAACTTTTTTGGTATTGTATCTTTTTAAAGATGAATGAAAATCAAAACCGCCCGTTTTTTTTTGCAAATGAGTGTATTTTATTATCTTTAATATTAGTAAAATGTGAGTAGATTGCGTTGTGTAAATAACTATATAACGTTCTAAATTATTTTTATGTCTGTTCCCAGGCGCCGCTAGCTATACCAGAGAACTTCCCGTACCAGCCGAGCGCGGACCAGTTGGACCCGAATGAAACGTACATACTGTCTAAGGACAGGATACGGACCTACTCGAACAGGTACGGACTTTACTCAATACAAAAATCAGAAAAAATCGTGATATTTTGCTGTTTTTTTGTTATGGAACCCTTTGTGCCCGGATCCGACTCGCACTGGACCGGTTTTGGTACTGGAAATTTGGCCATTTAATGATTCAGAAGATGTTACTGTTTTGACGGTTCGAGATAATCTTTACTAATATTATAAAGAGGAAAGATTTGTTTTTTGTTTGTTTGTTTGTTTGTAACGAATAGGCTCCGGAACGACTGGACCGATTTGAAAAATTCTTTCACTGTTGGGAAGCTACACTCTTTGCGGTGAACATAGGCTATATTTTATTTCTACTACTACTAACTAGGCGGGTGAAACCGCGTGAAGTCAGCTAGTTATGTTATATAAATATTCGTGCCCCGTTTGGCGACGGGGCCCCGTTTGTCGACGGGGTCCCGTGCGGCGACGGGGCTCCGTTTGTCGACGGGGTCCCGTGTGGCGACGGGGCCCCGTTTGTCGACGGGGCCCCGTGTGGCGACGGGGCCCCGTTTGTCGACGGGGTCCCGTGTGGCGACGGGGCCCCGTTTGTCGACGGGGTCCCGTGTGTCGACGGGGTCCCGTGTGGCGACGGGGCCCCGTTTGTCGACGGGGCCCCGTGTGGCGACGGGGCCCCGTTTGTCGACGGGGCCCCGTGTGGCGACGGGGCCCCGTTTGTCGACGGGGCCCCGTGTGGCGACGGGGCCCCGTTTGTCGACGGGGCCCCGTGTGGTGACGGGGCTCCGTTTGTCGACGGGGTCCCGACTGGCGACGGGGCTCCGTTTGGCGTAAGAGTACAAAATACTTCCCGAGTGTGTCGTGAGAGGCGACTAAGGGAACACTTTCGCAAAAAGATCCATTGCGTAAAGAAAGAAAAATCGAAATCAAAACCGGTGTCAGTAAAATGACAATCGTTAAGCCAATCTGAAGGCTTTATGGGCGGCTTTAAATTTCAACTGCCGGTCGTCGTGAACTGCGCTTGTCCATTTCAACACGGCAATAGGCTCACCATCAATTACGTGAAACATAAAACTATAAGGTGAATTGTGGGCGTATTCTATGACTCTGCCTTCCCTTTCGGGGATAAGGGGGGGGGGGGGGGGGGCTGTATGTATGTAAGTAGTCCGTTGTCCGATACCCATAACACAAACTAAACATTATACATTTCAGATCGGAGTTATCCGACGTGGAGAGTGGCGGTATATTCAAGACTCTGGTCGAACAGACCGGGCAGGAATCTGCTGCGATGCTGTACAAAATGGCCGAAGAAGTATGTACTACGCTTTTAATAATATTCTTATTATTAGCGCTGATGCTAGAGGCTTCATGCTGGCTCAATATGCAAACTAATCAATTCGAGTAGATGTGATGTGATATCGAAAGACGAATACTTACTTCATCTAATATGGGTAGATAAACACCTCAAAACACGCTTATTATTACATAAAATAGGTTCAAAACACACCCGATCCTTTTCTGGAAAAATTAACTCGTACTTTAATTTTATTTATTTACAAAATTCGTGGTTTTCTTTTACTTTGTTAAATATGAATCAACAGGATATATATTAAGCTTCACATTTTTATGATATTTGTAAATTGTAACAGCCATTTAATACCGATTTGAAGAAAAAATAATATTACTTTTATTTTCGAACAAAAGTTGAGTTTTTGTTACTACTTCCAAATAATTCCAAAAAAATATTGATGAGGGTAAATAAACCAATAAATACTCGATACTTCTTGCTACTTTTAAGAGCCGCATGTGTCCGCGATAGTGAAAAAAATGAAATTTTATAAAACGCCTACTTTATTTTAAACAGCAAAATTTCTACTAAACGTAAAAAAATATACGTATTTTGATTTATCAGATATTATTCAATACTATCTGACCCTCGCAACTTCGTTTTAGTCACAAATGGTGTATGAAAGGAGGAGTATTTTTTCATCAGACTCATCAAGCAGCGTATGAAACTGCCTTGTTTGCTTTACCATAAAAGAGCTTAAAGATTAAGTCTATTCTAAAACAATTAAGCCCACGCCTCACTGAATCATTTTACAATGCTCTTTTATGATTAAGCCAACACGCCAGTTTAGATTTACCCACAAATTCGAAGGAACCGTTGAATTCTAGGTTTTGTGATAGTTGAGATGCCTCTATTTCCTGAACTACAAAACTTTAACATTGAAACTTGTGTGTAAAAATCCTAAAAATATTCTCTTTGTGACACTGAAAACATTTTTGAAATCGGATCACGCATTTAGAAGTTACAACTAAAAAACCATTTCGTCTTTCACCCCCTCTCCCAAAGGTACCGCGCAAATTATCGGAATCAAAAGTATCCTAGAAGCCTTCTAAAACTATAAGCTCAGATTGTACCAAATTTCAGTCAAATCAATTCAGTAGTTTCGGCGTGATACTTATTAGGGATATAGAAAGACAGACATAAAAAAATTAAATTACATTTTCGGCTTCAGTATCGATTAGAGAACGCCCTAAAATTATTTTTTTTTTAACTATCTTCCATATACAGACTCTCGACCCTCAACAGTTTTATTATATGTATAGATCATATTGAAGTCAGCGCCAAATAAACCCATAAGTTTAAGTAGATATTATTAATGGCACCAACTTCAATATTATATTGATAAAAATCTGATAAATCAAAATTCATATTACTTTGTGCTAAGTAAATTTTATTATTTAGGATTTGTTTGAAGTCGGTATTATTTTTTATAAAAAAATATTTCATTATTTTAAGTGAAGGGTGGACCGAAAATATATCTATATAAGTGCAAAGTTCTCACCAAAACAAATCAATCGAGCCCAAACACAAGGTAATTGCTGTAAATCGTTAAGGAATTCCCTCGACTGTCTTTCGGTTCCATCATCAGATCGACTCCAGACCTTCATTAAATTGTAGTACATTAAAGCTCTTAATTAAAAAGTTAACAAACGCAATAGTTGCCCTACAATTTTCAGTAGTTGCCTTCGATTTCTCCTGGATCCCATCATCAGATCCTGACCTGGTGAAAATGGGACCACTGCAGAAGTAAACCCTATTTAACTAAAAAAAAAATTAAATCCGTCTATAATTGACCGAAACATCGGTGAACATACATAAAAAAACATACAGACGTATTGAGATCCTTCTCCTTTTTTGAAGTCGGTTAAAATAGGTACATGTTATAAGAATAATATTTTATTAACAGTAGGGTCCCCTTAAGTAGGAAGTTATAGAACGCGTATTTACTCTTTATTTTAAGATATATTCTTACTAACATGCGACCCTATATGATGTCCAAGCATTTGTACGGGATCGATCTACTGTGCGCCGCGTCACCTTAAACGAGCCCTTCATTTCTCAGACCGCTATCAAAAGTAAAATAAACTGTTGAACAAACTATATTAGAAAATGGTTTTAGTCGTACTAATGTGCATTGACAAACGTTTTTTTCTTCCAGAGTTATAAGAAAATGTTAGAAGCAAAGAAGAATTCGTGAATCGAACCTACAACATTCCAAATGACTGCCATTTATAACTGTATTATAGCCATACTATAATAGTATAAATTGTATATAGGATTATTTACAAACTTGGGTAATTCTGAAAGCACATGTAACAACCAAGGGTTCTTAGAGATCATTTTGAAAAGCATTTAGTAGCTCAATCAGAAATTAAATATAAAAAAAAATTGTTTTGTGTTCTTTGGCTGTTGATAAACCACAGATCTTATAAAAAAAAGGCAGATGACACTTAACGTTTTTAACATTTTAAATATTTTGGATTAGGCCAGATTCGACTAAAATTGGAGTAAGGCTACTAGAGAATAACTTGTACTACCACAGGGCGGAAACTCCATACAAAAATGTTCGTTTTCACCCACACTAATATACACGTAATGTGAATGCTTGAATCAAGCTTGAATGTGTGTGTGAGTACACTAGGGACACTAGCTATGGAAACTAAATAATAAGGAACAGAACGCAATCTCATGTATGTAGGTGCATTTTTCAAATCTACCCTCGGCTGAGCACAAATTAAACCAAAGCAATAGCACAAAGTACGTAGGTAGTAATATGTAATGCGACGCAGTGACACTCTCTCAAGTACTGACACGGCAATAGACACATCAACTTTGGTGGGGGGATGGGGAAGCTTACTTGGTAGGAGGCAGGGAGTTGCCGATCTGTATGTCTTACTCCGATTTTGGTCAAAGCCAGCATTAATTTAATAAATAATACAGTTTTACTTGAACTTAAAATATGTTAAAGATTGAGCTCGCCTAATGGATACCGGTAGTATAATAATATATATCCATTAATATGACTCTGTGAGATGAATCAGAAAATCTATATCTATACTAATACAATAAAGAGGAAAGATTTGATTGTATGTTTGTTTGCATCGAATAGGCTCCGAAACTTCTGAACGTATATTAAAAAAATCTTTTACTGTTGCAAAGCTACTCTATTTCCGGTGAACATAGGCTATATTTTATTCCCGTATTCCCACGGGAACGGGAGCTACGCGGGTGAAACCGCGTTGAGTCCGCTAGTAACTTATATATTGAAAAGCTTATCTTAGTTTTGTGATAGAAAGAAATGCTGTTCTAAATATATTGTCATAAGATTCAAAATTGTCTAACACTTGCTAATGTTCCTATAAAGTGCTACTTAGGCCGTTATGGTACTTAGATGTGTAATGTAAAGTGTACTTATAAATGAGACTTGTCAATTGATTTTCATTAAAAAAAAATATTATAAAAGTTATTTGTTCAAATTCGAATATTAGTTATTGTAAATTAAAAGTGAATGAAAATGGCTCCGTACTAAATGTGGGAAAAAAAACTTTGTTGCAGATATGGGAGCCCGCCATAAATATTCTTATTGTTTTTAGTATTTGTTGTTATAGCGGCAACAGATATACATCATCTGTGAAAATTTCAGCTCTCTAGCTATCACGGTTCCTGAGATACAGACGGACAGACAGACAGACATCAGAGGCTCGGTATTTCGGTACCCTTTGAGTATAAAGCCCTAAAAATTGAATACATATATGCAAATACAATATTACTTATTATAGCTGTCAAAAAATGATAGGCCCCTTTTGACATATGAGAAAGCGCCACTCTAATTCACAGATTCCGGAATCGATGAATGAGACTTGTCGCTATGACATCTTATGTCAGAACGGGTCTATTATATTTTTAAAATTTTAATTTATTTATTGTATGCCACGATAGTATTAAAATATAGAAATTTTTGTACAAAATAGCAATACAATTGGCGGCCTTATCGCAATTTCTTCCAGATTACCTTTTTTAATTCACAAAATATATGTTACGTTATAAATGTCATGTTAATAAATAAATAAACCATTTATTGTCAATTGTATTCATTGCCTTAGGTATTGCTGTTAATAAAAACTTAAGTCGTTATAAAGTGCTAAATAAGTAATTTCTTAAATTATAATGATATTTTAGAATTAAAAGCAGTGCATTTTGTAATAATTTATGCTGTGGCCTTACAAAGAAATTATGTACTTCCACCTAAAAAAACTAATTAAGTAGTATTTCGTACAATCCATACTTCCATTCTAATATTATAAATGAGATAGTCTGTTAGTTCAATTTACCCATCTTTTATTTATTCTTCATTTTATATTAGACAGAATTTTTTAGTATATAAATAAATAAGCAAATAGAATATTTATAGTCATCATTATCCCAATCTTTTGACTCCCATACATGCTACTGCAAAAAGGTCAAATTTGGGCATTTTAATATGCCTCTACATACCCCTTTGGGGATAAAGGCGTGAACATATACCGTAATATATGCTGCTGCGTCGTACTTATGTCGACTAAATCGAAAACCAATTAAAAAGGCCAGTTCAAGAGTACCATTAACCGAAGGGCATGTATGAAAACACTTATAAAAGTAGAAGAAGCGAAAGTAATATGTCAGGATCACAGCAAGTAGAAAGCCATAGTCTCTGCCTACCCCGTTGTTTGACAAGTGTGATGTTAATGTGTACTAAGATCGTCACAATCTTCAATCTTGAACCGCAAGGTATCTAGAAAGCTACCGAGACCTATATTAGGTCACTATGTTGCCCGCGACTTCGCACGCGTGAAAATAATGGTAATGCCGATTTGAATGCTCTCTGCTTAGCCCCTAGGATATGTAGCGTGATAATATATTGCCTATTTGAAGACCCTACTCCTAGTTAATATTTGTGCAAAATTTGAATCAAATTCATTGAGTACTTCTCGAGATCCTTCCGGACAAAGCAAAGCAAACAGACAAACCGACAAACAGACAATTTTTTTTCTAACTATATTTTCGGCTTCGGTATCTAATGTTGAACACCAAGCAAGTTTTTTTTTTAAATATTTCCAATGTACAGTTTTGACTTTTCTATCATTTTATTATATGTATAGATTAGTCTACCATAAGGATGGGCCTACCCACTTAGCATTTTTTCAGTACACGAGTATTATGAGTCATAGGTTTTTGCAGGGTCGGCAGTGCTAGTGTAGCACTTCTGGTGTTCCAAACGACTATAGGCTACGATAAACAACCATCAGGTGGACGTTAAGCTTGTCCGCCACCTTAGTTGTATAACCTTTTATCCATCGGCTGTCAGTTCTAAGAACAATGTCTCTGCTCATTCGCATTTGATAGAATATTAGCCCAACTCGAATTTTTAAGTTAATAGCAAATATAATAATAAAGATTTTATTAATTTTATTATAGTTTTAAGACATTATTATTATTAAATACATTTATTATTGTCTTGACTTGGATAAATGTAACTGAATCTACTTTAATCCCAGAAAAAACATTTGGTTCCTATTAAAAAACACACCTGATTAATAATCGAATTTAAACTGGTACTACACCGCGAGAATCTTATAATCTGTAATAATTATTTACTAAAAAAATAAAACAACTTAAGTATTACGAAGTTCTTATGAAAAATTCTAGACTACTCTCAAAAGTTATTCGCTAAAAAGTGCCTTCAATCTATATATACCATCTTTAATTTGAGAACCATAATCCTTAAAATTTTGGTAAAACATTCACTATGCAAGAAGAAAACTCCATAATATATCATTGCTCAGTTACCCGCGTAAACAATATTCGTCCTAAATATCTTTGGTTTGCTTTACGATATTCTACCTTATGTATCTAATTTTAAAACCCAGTTTCTCTTAAAAAGTATGAGCATTATGCCCCAATACTGTATTATACTTTTAAGCTACTTTATTGTAAAAAAAATATGCAGACATTGTATTCAATTATGTCAATTATCGTTTAATTTAAATTATGTAAAATAGTAATAAATACGTAGCGTGTAGATATTTTGTATTATATTTATAAAAATGAATAATTTTATGACCAATTTTTGCAAAAAATTGAGGTTTTCGTAACACTGTTGGAGTACTTCTACAACAGTTTATAGAATGAGAAAATGACTGTCAATAATTATGTATAGCCCGTTTGCTTTAAGTTTGCCACTGTTGTAGATGCGTAGTAGGTAGGCGACCGGAAATCTTCAAGCGAACGGGTAGTAAGTGTGATTTAAAATCAATTCGATATGTAATGGCGGCTATGTGACACAGTTTTATTATATTTGTGTGCCCGTTCGCTCTAAGTTTGCCACTGGCGTAGAGGCTGGTGTAGGGGCGACCGCCAAACTTCGAGCGAGCGGGTAGTAAGTGTGATTTAAAATCAAATCGATATGTAATGACGGTTATGTGACACAGTTTTATTACGTTTGTGTGAGTGCAGTTTTGTAAAAGTAATGAAATTGTGGCATAATTGCATTATTTATATTTAGCTACATCATAGAAGTGTGATTCTTCGTTCATACCTCTAGATCCGTTGCCTATACACCCTTCAACTATATGACGCGTGTGGCGGGGGGGGGGGGATTGCTCAGTGGGGGGCAGGGAGTTGTCTATCTGTATGTAATGCTATTATATTATCTTTGATTTTACCTACATCATAAAAGTGTGATTCTTCGTCCTGTACCTCTTTAAATCCGATGCCTTCAACTTGATTTTTTTTACATGGCCAGGTTACCAAGTCTATTTCTTATACATCAAATGAATATTTCAGTATTACTCTTCATTTTAGTCAAGTATAGTCTTACAACTAAATGCCTTAAAAACTACAATTCCTAACAGTGTTGTCTTATTTGGTTATAAAATTATAAATTTTTATAATAAGTGTTTTTTTGTTTGTTGTAGTAAGTTTTGTCTTATGTACGATTAATAGTGTCACAACACTAGGCTCTATTATAGTGATGTACTTAATGTGATATATATTAGCAATTAAATATATTTTAACTATAAACACTTTGTTTTTTTGTATACCTATCAAGATTGATAAAACAAAAGTCTTTAAGAAAGTTGTTTGTGTCAAAAATTACTCGCGTGCCTTTTATAACTGCGTCGCGGCCCATTTTATTACAGTCTCGCGATGGCAGTGTCAGACGCCTTGTATAACAGTGTCAGACGCCTTTTATAACAGTGTCGCGACGCCTTTTATAACAGTGTCAGACGGATTTATAACAGTGTCGCGACGCCTTTTATAATAGTGTCGCGACGCCTTTTATTTCAATTCAATTCAATTCATTTATTAATCGTAAACATAGGTACACAAGATGTTACAGTTAATGAAAGTAGGTATAAGGATCACTATGTTTTGCTGGTTTTACCTAGCATACAATTATCATTTAAAATTAGTATACTTATAGTTATAATATGCAATTACTATATTCAATTTTTTTTTTTTCGACGAACGATTCTATATATTACCATACATTATGAAACATTACATAAATAGGTACATACACTGACACTTCAAATTTATTGTATTAACAATTTTTAAATAATGATTAACAAGATATTAAATACATTTAAATTTAACATGTCAATATTAATAATCATGTCAATGATTAAATGTCAGGTTTTATGTCAAAATTGCAATTATAATCAAAATAATAAGTAGGTAGATAGTATTAGTTCATTGTTAACTTCTTAATGTCAACTTATTGCTATTTCACTTTATCATTTAAGAATTCTTTAACTGAGTAATAACACTTTTCAGCCAAAAATGAGTACAAGCACCTTTTGAATATATTTAATTTGTTTTCTTTCTTTATAGACACTGGTATACTATTATATATCTTCGGACCCATTGCTAAAATACTCTTATTGAACAATGTAGTATTATGTTTTGGTATGCGAAGTGTATCAGAATGACGCTTAGATTGCAGAGTGTCGTAATCCTTCAATTTGCATCTTACAAACACTGCCACATCGAAAATATATATAGAAGGCAAAGTTAGTAATTTCAATTGTTTGAAGATAGGCTTACAGCTATCTGTACGACTCAGTTTGCAAAAAGACCTCACACATCTGTTCTCTCATTATAACAGTGTCAGACGCCTTTTATAACAGTGTCGCGACGCCTTTTATAACAGTGTCTGACGCCTTTAATAACAGTGTCGCGACGCCTTTTATAACAGTTTCAGACGCCTTTTATAACAGTGTCAGACGCCTTTTATAACAGTGTCAGACGCCTTTTATAACAGTGTCGCGACGCCTTTTATAACAGTGTCAGACGCCTTTTATAACAGTGTCGCGACGCCTTTTATAACAGTGTCAGACGCCTTTTATAACAGTGTCGCGACGCCTTTTATAACAGTGTCTGACGCCTTTAATAACAGTGTCGCGACGCCTTTTATAACAGTTTCAGACGCCTTTTATAACAGTGTCAGACGCCTTTTATAACAGTGTCAGACGCCTTTTATAACAGTGTCGCGACGCCTTTTATAACAGTGTCAGACGGATTTATAACAGTGTCGCGACGCCTTTTATAACAGTGTCGCGACGCCTTTTATAACGTGTCTGACGCCTTTTATAACAGTGTCGCGACGCCTTTTATAACAGTGTCAGACGCCTTTTATAACATATACATCATAAAAGTGTGATTCTTCGTCCTGTACCTCTTTAAATCCGATGCCTTCAACTTGATTTTTTTTACATGGCCAGGTTACCAAGTCTATTTCTTATACATCAAATGAATATTTCAGTATTACTCTTCATTTTAGTCAAGTATAGTCTTACAACTAAATGCCTTAAAAACTACAATTCCTAACAGTGTTGTCTTATTTGGTTATAAAATTATAAATTTTTATAATAAGTGTTTTTTTGTTTGTTGTAGTAAGTTTTGTCTTATGTACGATTAATAGTGTCACAACACTAGGCTCTATTATAGTGATGTACTTAATGTGATATATATTAGCAATTAAATATATTTTAACTATAAACACTTTGTTTTTTTGTATACCTATCAAGATTGATAAAACAAAAGTCTTTAAGAAAGTTGTTTGTGTCAAAAATTACTCGCGTGCCTTTTATAACTGCGTCGCGGCCCATTTTATTACAGTCTCGCGATGGCAGTGTCAGACGCCTTGTATAACAGTGTCAGACGCCTATTATAACAGTGTCAGACGCCTTTTATAACAGTGTCGCGACGCCTTTTATAACAGTGTCAGACGGATTTATAACAGTGTCGCGACGCCTTTTATAATAGTGTCGCGACGCCTTTTATTTCAATTCAATTCAATTCAATTCATTTATTAATCGTAAACATAGGTACACAAGATGTTACAGTTAATGAAAGTAGGTATAAGGATCACTATGTTTTGCTGGTTTTAGCTAGCATACAATTATCATTTAAAATTAGTATACTTATAGTTATAATATGCAATTACTATATTCAATTTTTTTTTTTTCGACGAACGATTCTATATATTACCATACATTATGAAACATTACATAAATAGGTACATACACTGACACTTCAAATTTATTGTATTAACAATTTTTAAATAATGATTAACAAGATATTAAATACATTTAAATTTAACATGTCAATATTAATAATCATGTCAATGATTAAATGTCAGGTTTTATGTCAAAATTGCAATTATAATCAAAATAATAAGTAGGTAGATAGTATTAGTTCATTGTTAACTTCTTAATGTCAACTTATTGCTATTTCACTTTATCATTTAAGAATTCTTTAACTGAGTAATAACACTTTTCAGCCAAAAATGAGTACAAGCACCTTTTGAATATATTTAATTTGTTTTCTTTCTTTATAGACACTGGTATACTATTATATATCTTCGGACCCATTGCTAAATAGTAGTTTATGACACTGTTGCATAATGAGGGTTCTTATAACACGAGTGTGTTTTAAAAAAACGAGCCGTAGGCGAGTTTTTTTATAGTATCACACGAGTGTTATAAGACCAAGTTATGTACAGTGTCATACACTACTTTATCTACTCTTATACTATAATACCTGATTTCATTTTGTTGTGATATATAGTTGCTCCTTGATTTCGCCGGTAACAGGTTCATGGTCATGTTTGACGCAGTTTCCAGAATGTCTGGTGGTGTACAATTACCACCATCCTCGCTTTAAGACATGTTTTTACACAAAAACTAATTTATTTTACAAACAAAACTAAACTTTGTTTAATTTAAATGTAAACTGTTGGCGCCAAGGCGCAAACATCGATTGCGCATGCGTGTTTCTTTTTTTTTTTAGGCTGTGGAGACCATAGATTTAGGATTTTTCGCTACTCTGGAGACACAATTTTTTTTTAAAGTAGAGGTTCAAACTTCTTTTTCAGCTGGAGATTGTTTATGGTGTATCGTAATGATTAAAAAGTTTTATTATGATATAGGTGTCCATACAAGACCTGTATCGTAATAAAACTTTTTTTTTGGCCTGTGCGTAATGTTTGTCATAATAGTATTGATTTCAATTTTATAATCTTTGTATTATAGTATCAGAGTAGATAAATACTCTTATTGAACAATGTAGTATTATGTTTTGGTATGCGAAGTGTATCAGAATGACGCTTAGATTGCAGAGTGTCGTAATCCTTCAATTTGCATCTTACAAACACTGCCACATCGAAAATATATATAGAAGGCAAAGTTAGTAATTTCAATTGTTTGAAGATAGGCTTACAGCTATCTGTACGACTCAGTTTGCAAAAAGACCTCACACATCTGTTCTCTCATTATAACAGTGTCAGACGCCTTTTATAACAGTGTCGCGACGCCTTTTATAACAGTGTCTGACGCCTTTAATAACAGTGTCGCGACGCCTTTTATAACAGTTTCAGACGCCTTTTATAACAGTGTCAGACGCCTTTTATAACAGTGTCAGACGCCTTTTATAACAGTGTCGCGACGCCTTTTATAACAGTGTCAGACGCCTTTTATAACAGTGTCGCGACGCCTTTTATAACAGTGTCAGACGCCTTTTATAACAGTGTCGCGACGCCTTTTATAACAGTGTCTGACGCCTTTAATAACAGTGTCGCGACGCCTTTTATAACAGTTTCAGACGCCTTTTATAACAGTGTCAGACGCCTTTTATAACAGTGTCAGACGCCTTTTATAACAGTGTCGCGACGCCTTTTATAACAGTGTCAGACGGATTTATAACAGTGTCGCGACGCCTTTTATAACAGTGTCGCGACGCCTTTTATAACGTGTCTGACGCCTTTTATAACAGTGTCGCGACGCCTTTTATAACAGTGTCAGACGCCTTTTATAACAGTGTCAGACGCCTTTTATAAGTGTCGCGACGCCTTTTATAACAGTGTCTGACGCCCTTTATAACAGTGTCGCGACGCCTTTTATAACAGTGTCAGACGCCTTTTATAACAGTGTCAGACGCCTTTTATAACTGTGTCAGACGCCTTTTATAACAGTGTAGCGACGCCTTTTATAACAGTGTCGCGTCGCCTTTTATAACAGTGTCTGACGCCTTTTATAACAGTGTCAGACGCCTTTTATAACAGTGTCGCGACGCCTTTTATAACAGTGTCGCGACGCCTTTTATAACAGTATCTGACGCCTTTTATAACAGTGTCGCGACGCCTTTTATAACAGTGTCAGACGCCTTTTATAACAGTGTCAGACGCCTTTTATGACAGAGTCGCGACGCCTTTTATAACAGTGTCGCGACGCCTTTTATAACAGTGTCAGACGCCTTTTATAACAGTGTCAGACGCCTTTTATAACTGTGTCGCGACGCCTTTTATAACAGTGTCAGACGCCTTTTATAACAGTGTCAGACGCCTTTTATAACAGTGTCAGACGGATTTATAACAGTGTCGCGACGCCTTTTATGACAGAGTCGCGACGCCTTTTATAACAGTGTCAGACGCCTTTTATAACAGTGTCAGACGCCTTTTATAACAGTGTCAGACGGATTTATAACAGTGTCGCGACGCCTTTTATAACAGTGTCGCGACGCCTTTTATAACAGTGTCAGACGCCTTTTATAACAGTGTCAGACGCCTTTTATAACAGTGTCAGACGGATTTATAACAGTGTCGCGACGCCTTTTATAACAGTGTCGCGACGCCTTTTATAACAGTGTCAGACGCCTTTTATAACAGTGTCAGACGCCTTTTATAACAGTTTCGCGACGCCTTTTATGACAGAGTCGCGACGCCTTTTATAACAGTGTCAGACGCCTTTTATAACAGTGTCAGACGCCTTTTATAACAGTGTCAGACGGATTTATAACAGTGTCGCGACGCCTTTTATAACAGTGTCGCGACGCCTTTTATAACAGTGTCAGACGCCTTTTATAACAGTGTCAGACGCCTTTTATAACAGTTTCGCGACGCCTTTTATAACAGTGTCAGACGGATTTATAACAGTGTCGCAACGCCTTTTATAACATTGTCTGACGCCATTTATAACAGTGTCGCGACGTCTTTTGTAACAGTGTCTGACGCCTTTTATAACAGTGTCGCGACGCCTTTTATAACAGTGTCTGACGCCTTTTATAACAGTGTCGCGACGCCTTTTAAAACTGCGTCGGACCACTTTTATAACGTGTCAGACGCCTTTTATAACAGTGTCAGACGCCTTTTATAACAGTGCCAGACGCCTTTTATAACAGTGTCAGACGCCTTTTATAAGTGTCAGACGCCTTTTACAACAGTGTCAGATTCCGTTTATAACTGCGTCGGGTGCCTTTTTTAACGGTGCCGTGACGTTGTTATCGCGTTGCGTCATTTTGCAAAAATAATTGTACGTTATGCAGTCCTTCTCTAGGTGTTTTACGACAAAACTACTGTTTGGAAAAAAATCATAAACCCCTGTTGGAAGTCCTGGAACATCCTTCCGAGGGCTTACCCCGCATTTCCAACTATAGGCTGCTGGGCGTAACGTGAGGTTTTTAAGTCGGTAGGAGTCCGGTATAGCATCCATAAGGATTTACCCTCACGATAAAAAAAAACCCTATAAAGTTTGATTCTTTTCATAACCGTGGTCGATTGTGACTTTTTAACAGACTTCGTTCCATTTCATTATGATCCGAACATTCACGCCAATTTTTAGCTCTATTCGATGTAACTTTGCATGTCTACCTTTCTTTCCTGTGAAATTCTCAACGGATGTTACTATTGTCGGTCTCGAACCGACTAAAACCACACGGTCCGTACTTATCTGCCTATGACGGGGGAGCCCGGGGAACCCCTCGTAAGAATGTACCAAGGTCTGTCTTCACCACGCATGACCGGACTTAACGAAACCAATGAATGCATTCTTTAATTCATCGATCTTCCCTTTTGTTTTAAATATATTTTTCACACAACGCTATCTGATACCAAAGTAGGCTAGGAATAACCTGCTTGTGTTATGGACGGATAATAAATACTTATATACTTGTTGAATATATACTTATAATACATAGAAACACTCAGAACGCGAAAAACATTTATGAATCACACAAATTTTTGTTTCCGATGGGGATCGAACCTACGACCTAGTCATCCGCAGTCGCACATTTCGACCTCTATACCAACGAGGCTGTCGAGTTTTGTTGTAATTGTTTTTTTTTTATCTCAATGGATAGTTTTATGGTCTTAAGTCCTAATTTTATTCATCTATACTTATAATAAAACTGTAGAGGGTCGGGAGTCTGTACATGGAAGATATTTTGAAAATTTTAAGTGTAGGGCGTTCTCTAATCGATACTGAAGCCGAAAATGTAATTTAAAATTTTCATGTCTGTCTGTCTGTCTGTCTGTCTGTCTGTCTGTATCCCGACTAAGTATCACGCCGAAACTACTGAACCGATTTGAATGATACTTTGTACGATGTAAGCTTTTAGTCCGAGGAAGGTTCTTAGATACTTTTGATCCCGATATTTTGCGCGGTTCCTTCAGGAGAGGGGATGAAAGGCAAAATAGGTTTTTAGCTATAATTTCTCACTGCATGGTTCGATTTCAAATATTTGTTTGGTGTCTGAAAGGGAGTACTTTAAGCATTATTCCATACAATAAGTATAGATTATAATAAAACTGTAGAGGGTCGGGAGTCTGTACATGGAAGATATTTTGAAAATTTTAAGTGTAGGGCGTTCTCTAATCGATACTGAAGCCGAAAATGTAATTTCTATACTTATAATAAAACTGTAGAGGGTCGGGAGTCTGTACATGGAAGATATTTTGAAAATTTTAAGTGTAGGGCGTTCTCTAATCGATACTGAAGCCGAAAATGTAATTTAAAATTTTCATGTCTGTCTGTCTGTCTGTCTGTCTGTCTGTCTGTCTGTCTGTATCCCGACTAAGTATCACGCCGAAACTACTGAACCGATTTGAATGATACTTTGTACGATGTAAGCTTTTAGTCCGAGGAAGGTTCTTAGATACTTTTGATCCCGATATTTTGCGCGGTTCCTTCAGGAGAGGGGATGAAAGGCAAAATAGGTTTTTAGCTATAATTTCTCACTGCATGGTTCGATTTCAAATATTTGTTTGGTGTCTGAAAGGGAGTACTTTAAGCATTATTCCATACAATAAGTATAGATTATAATAAAACTGTAGAGGGTCGGGAGTCTGTACATGGAAGATATTTTGAAAATTTTAAGTGTAGGGCGTTCTCTAATCGATACTGAAGCCGAAAATGTAATTTAAAATTTTCATGTCTGTCTGTCTGTCTGTCTGTCTGTCTGTCTGTCTGTCTGTATCCCGACTAAGTATCACGCCGAAACTACTGAACCGATTTGAATGATACTTTGTACGATGTAAGCTTTTAGTCCGAGGAAGGTTCTTAGATACTTTTGATCCCGATATTTTGCGCGGTTCCTTCAGGAGAGGGGATGAAAGGCAAAATAGGTTTTTAGCTATAATTTCTCACTGCATGGTTCGATTTCAAATATTTGTTTGGTGTCTGAAAGGGAGTACTTTAAGCATTATTCCATACAATAAGTATAGATTATAATAAAACTGTAGAGGGTCGGGAGTCTGTACATGGAAGATATTTTGAAAATTTTAAGTGTAGGGCGTTCTCTAATCGATACTGAAGCCGAAAATGTAATTTAAAATTTTCATGTCTGTCTGTCTGTCTGTCTGTCTGTCTGTATCCCGACTAAGTATCACGCCGAAACTACTGAACCGATTTGAATGATACTTTGTACGATGTAAGCTTTTAGTCCGAGGAAGGTTCTTAGATACTTTTGATCCCGATATTTTGCGCGGTTCCTTCAGGAGAGGGGATGAAAGGCAAAATAGGTTTTTAGCTATAATTTCTCACTGCATGGTTCGATTTCAAATATTTGTTTGGTGTCTGAAAGGGAGTACTTTAAGCATTATTCCATACAATTTTCAATATTGAGGGTTATATAGTTGAGAAATTAGGGGCATCTCAACTTTCGGTAAATCTAGAATTCAACGTTTCTTTTGAAAGTGAGTCTAAACGGGCGTGTTGGCTTAATCATAAAAGAGCTTAATGATTAAGGCTATCTATACTTATAATAAAACTGTAGAGGGTCGGGAGTCTGTACATGGAAGATATTTTGAAAATTTTAAGTGTAGGGCGTTCTCTAATCGATACTGAAGCCGAAAATGTAATTTAAAATTTTCATGTCTGTCTGTCTGTCTGTCTGTCTGTATCCCGACTAAGTATCACGCCGAAACTACTGAACCGATTTGAATGATACTTTGTACGATGTAAGCTTATAGTCCGAGGAAGGTTCTTAGATACTTTTGATCCCGATATTTTGCGCGGTTCCTTCAGGAGAGGGGATGAAAGGCAAAATAGGTTTTTAGCTATAATATAATTTCTCACTGCATGGTTCGATTTCAAATATTTGTTTGGTGTCTGAAAGGGAGTACTTTAAGCATTATTCCATACAATTTTCAATATTGAGGGTAATATAGTTGAGAAATTAGGGGCATCTCAACTTTCGGTAAATCTAGAATTCAACGTTTCTTTTGAAAGTGAGTCTAAACGGGCGTGTTGGCTTAATCATAAAAGAGCTTAATGATTAAGGCTATTGTAAAATAATTCAGTCCGCGCCGAAGGCGTGGGCTGAATTGTTTTAGAATCGACTTAATCTTTAAGCTCTTTTATGATTAAGCAAACAGGGCCGTTTCACACGCTGCTTGATGAGTCTCATTAAGAAGTACCCCTCCATTCGTACACCTTATGTGACGTAAACGAAGTTGCGTGGGTCAGCTAGTTTTAAATAAGTTCTTAAAAAGATTTGCTGGCCATGGCGGCCCTCGTAGGTCGAAAACTGAGACTGAATCTGAGTGTTTTTAAAATGATTATCATCCACGGAGCCTCTCAACTCACTTGGGGTCGGCTTTTCAATCTGTGCGATGCGGCTGAACTTCGATATGTTCCATGAAGTGACTGCCATTTGACCTCCACAACCAATATTGTCGATGTCGAAATTCTTAAGTTATCAGATTCAGTTTTCTAATACTAATATTATGAAGAGGAAAGATTTGATTGTTGCATTGCATAAAGCTCCGAAGCTCCGAAACTACTGAACCGATTTGAAAAAAACTTTCACTGTTGGAAAGCTATATTATCCCCTTCTGTTGGGAGTCACGGGACATCCTTCCTGAGGGCTTACCCGGGGCTCTCAACCATAGGCTGTTGGGCGTTACGTGAGGTTTTTTAGTCGGTAAGAGTCCGGCATAGCATCCTACGAGGATTTTCCCTCACGTTAAAAAAAAAAAAAAAAAAAAAAAAAAAAAAAAAAAAAAAAAAAGCTATATTATCCCCAGGTGACACAGGCTATATTTTATTCGACTATTACCACGGGAACGGGAATTACGCGGGTAAAACCGCGTGGCGTCCGCTAGTGTAAAATAAAACACTCAAATAACCAGGAATCACACCATTTATTTAAACATTGGTCCCATTCAGTAACATAACCCTTAGCTTAACATAAATCGTGTTTAACAAACGGAAAAGAAGTCAAAAGTCAGTCTGAAAGGTGTTCTCTCTTTAACCGATTGCACGACCCGAAAGAGAGTATTATGTATTAATTAACTAACTAGTTGTCCCGAACGTTGTATCGCGTCAGAATCCCAAAACGTTCCTGTCTTGCACAGATTTCCATTCTAATGCTGCTATTTTATTTTTCTTTATAAAAATCTTCTAATAATAACAAAATGCAACAAAAATATTAATATTCAACTTGGTGAAATACCTTATCAATTTTGATTACTTTGGGAGTGTCGAAAATATTTTTTGTGTGCGTTTTATACGGCCGTAACTTTTGCGGTAACTTCAGTTTGATTTCTTTCACAGATTTAAGGGGCCTGTAAACCTGAGTATATAGTTTTAATTTCATTTTCATATCTCCAAGCGTTCGTGAGATAAAGAGTCTGGACATACGGACGGACGGAAAACAAATTGAGCAGTTTTTTCGTTTAGCCTTACGGAGCCCAAAAAGATTACACTGTTGGTGCCCCAAATCAATTAAACTTAAAAAAAAAAATAAACTTAAAATATTCCTATTCGAATTCCCATAAGCAAAGAACACCTTCGCGACTGACTTTTGACAATTTTTATACAGAATCATAATAGCAGTATTGCAACAATTTGGAACTCTATTACAACTAGCTAGAGGTGAAAATTGCTTGTCAACTTTATTATTGAAACAACTACCCTCAATATAAAGTGCAAGCGATTTTCGCCTTAAATTCTTGTACTATACAGATTTTTAAAAAACGGATTTTCATTTTTTTTAAAAACCTTTGTGTTAACAAAGGAAAAAATATTACCCGTAAGTATAAGCCCCTAAAGTTGGTATTGCGCTGGCTGGAACCTTGTCATAATGACCAGTAAGTGACGTCATCGTGACGTAGCGCGGGCTGGACTCGCGAAGCTGCGTACGTAATTTTTTTTAGTACTGGTGGCTCGACGGCCATACGTCACCAAGATGGCCGCCAAGCGCAAAATCAACGTGCGGGGCTTATACTAACATTATAGAACTAAAGGCAGATGACGCTTACCGAACAAGAAAGTGAGACCAAGAAAGCAAATACGACGTGAGTAAAGTGAATACTGCGTAGACTCACTAGTAGCACAAATTAGAGATAGTACAGATAGAAACCTACATATTAAATTCGCTAAGGCTACGCACACATGGCCAACTCATTCACAGAGGCTAAGCACACAGACAACTCATTCACAGACACGAGGTCAGGCGCTCTCAACTGAATTTTCTATACTGATTTGTGCGTGAGTGTGTGTTCTGTACATTCATGCGATTATTCCCAGATCTGCACTTTCCCAATTTTTCACATTTCCAGATCTTCACATAACCTACATAGTTTCGTAGTCGCACCATCGAAATTGATATTGGTATTAATGGTTATAAAAAAAAAAAAACCACAAAAATAGCCTACTAACCTAACCCATCCAAGTTGGGCGCGTAGTATTCGAATTGAGAAAGTAGACATCTAGGAATGTGAAGATCTGGGAATAAGGCCATTCATGACATAAGTAGGGGGGGTAGGTGTGAAAAAAAAGTACATACATGAGTTTTCTATCTGTACCATCTCTAATTTGTGGTAGTAGTGAATAATGCCGTCATAATATAAGGACATTATCCTACTTCCTACTGATATTATAAAATATGTGAAAGTTTGTGAAGATGTTTGGATGTTTGTTACTCAATCACGCTCTAACGGCTGAACGGATTGGGCTGAAATTGGGTACTGGGATAGCTTTAGTCTCTAATAAGATATAGGCTACTTTTCATCCTGGGAAAACGTTCCCACGGGAAGCGGGAACGGGTACCGAATTTCACGCGGGCGAAGCCGCGAGCATCATCTAGTGATATTAAAAACGTGAAAGTTTGTGAAGATGTTTGGATGTTGATCGGGCTGAAATTTGGAACCAGGGTAGATTATAATCTGGAATAACACATAGACATTTCATCCCGGGAATATGTTCCTATGGGAAGCGGGAACGGAAACCACATTCCACGCGGGCGAAGTCAGGAACATCAGCTAGTTCACGATAAATGTGTGATCCCTCGTGACGTGTGAACAGTGTAATCACTGTCACGTAACAGTACTCACTGTATAGTCCGTTCACAGTTTATTTACCTGTGACAGATCGTTTTCTGTATGTTGGTATTGCAGTAAACTCCCCCTATGAGTGCCAGCTTAAGACATTTTGCCGCGTAATAGGGGAGATTATAAGATGTAAACGTTAGCACTAACAATTATTTTTTTATGTAAATATCTAATTGTCAATATACATAACTTTACTAAACACGTGATTCTGATACAATAAGATTGTACTAAAGTTTAATTTTTATTGATATGGATATTTAAAAAAAACACTCATTACCATTACCAAGGAGGGCGAAGTTACTCCTTCCACATCTCAATAATTTCCGCGCCCGAAAAACGGCAACAAAAAAGAAAATAAGTTTAGACTTTAAGTTTAGAGTGCATGGGATAAACAAAATCTTAGTATGGTAACACAAAAATCAAGCAAACCAACATCAGCGCTAGAGGTTAATTAACTATGAACGGACTATACTCACGTAGTATTTCCTTTCTTGTTCCGTAAGCGGCGTCTGCGTTTAGTTCTATAATCTGAGCTATATAATGCATTTTGTAGAATTATTCTCATTGTGCATTGATATCATTGCATTGCAAGCGAGAGAATTAAAATTTGTGACGATTAAAATGCTTTGCGAGACTAATATTAGATCAGCTTGGCAAAAATAGTCTTAATACCACCGTATTATGTAAAGTTTGTTGATTTTTTTATTGGTGGATATTCTCTTACAACATCATCTAGCCCAAATTAATTACCTACATAAGCTTGTGCTACGGAATTTAGACAACTGATAGATATACTTCTCCGAAACAAACATTAATGGATCACACAAATATTTGTACCGACCCGGGAATCGAACGTGCTCGAAATCGCTGCAACGTGCTCGAAACGTCGGTGAACGTAAGTAAATAGTATTTCGCGTGAAGTCCCGAATTCTATAAGTATGAAATATATATACTTGACCTAATAAAAATGTATATACTTGACCGGTTTCGTCTCACGGATTTTTCGAAGGTCTATATTAGATGAATATTATTACTTTTCTAGCACAGTGGCGCCCTCGTTATGTTTGCCAAGCTGATTATCGAGTAATAGAGTTCCGCAATTTATTTTCAGCAGTACCTTAACACTATTTGGTAGGCATATCGTTCTAATAAGAGATGGGCAGTATGATCTTTGGTCAACCAAAAATACTAAAAAAAATCTTTGGTAAAATAAAAGATTAAGTTAGCCTGACTAAACTCGATTCCCAAGGCACCCAAGTTAATTGTAATTTTCATTTAATATTCGTTGTACTTTTCTCTCAATTTCGAATATTTTCTGTCTGTAAAGCCTAATACAGACAGGTTATTATGTAAAAATGAAAAATATTCAGTAGTTATATAGCCTCAAGTTATAACCACCCTTAAAATGTAGCCATACCAATAAGAGTTAAGGTACTCAATAATAAATATAAAAATAAATAAATACAAAAAAGGAATGTTCAGTACAATTTTGTACCTAGTACAGGTCGAGTATACAAAAATTCAATGTATAATATACATAATATACACCGCAATTTTCATTGAAATCCCATTAAAATAATAAAGTAATAACATTATTGCTTTGAGACATTTTCAAAATCATGTATACAAAGATATACATAATTTTATACTTTTATTTTGTATACATGCATGTATTTTTTGTATACATTACATTATATTCTACAACAAGCTATGCAAATAATAACAAATGAATAGGACGGACCTATATCTATACAACTTTGCTGTATTAATAGACAATCTAACATGAACTGTAGATTGTATATAACTAAATAAAAACAGTATAATTTAAAATTGTCATGTATTGTTGCTATAGTTTCATAGCCAAACAGTAAATAAAATTTTTGTGTATATTTTATTTAAATTTTTATACATTACGTAAAATTTGTTAAGATTTTTTTCATATCGGTCAAAAGTCAGAGTTGTAGAGGGAAATATGTATTTACGAAAACAGAGGAAGAGTATTTTTTGAAAAAAAAAAAAAGAGTTTAAATATGGAGGAAAGGAAAATTGAAACGAAATAAAAAATAACTTAGCAATGGCAAATGATATTGAAAAATATACTTAGTACTGCTCGTTCGCTCTAACTTTGCCGCTCGGCTCCATACTAAAGTCGAATTTTTAATTAGACGAAGTAAATTGACAGCAACTAATGTCACTTCTTCATACAATGTTGCGTATTTTCTATGACGAAGTGACATTAGCTACTGTCAATTTACTTCGTGTAATTAAAAATTCGGGTATACGCCTCTACGCCAGCGGCAAAGTTAGAGCGAACGGGTAGTAAAAAATCTGGCACTTAAAAAGTCTGACTAAGAAACTATAGGCTAAAGAAATGCTTTCCGACATTCTTACATACAACACTATATATCCCACCTATGTCCCAAAACCAACGATAATATAATAGTATTACATATAGATCGGCAACTCCCTGTCGCGCCACAGTTGTCAATAGAGTTGACGTGCGCGTTGACGGACAATTTGCTTACATTTCTGGATCACACGCACACATTCCAGCTGGAGTTTCCGCCCTGTGCCAAAACTAACTGTCCAAACTTCGTCACGTGACGTGGCATCAGTCAAGAAACATTACAAAAATGAATAAAAAAAAATCACATGAATACTTTAACCGTAAATCCGTTTTAAAGCTACTGTAAATTTTAATTATCACCCTTTCTATCGCTGCTGAGCGACAGTAGAAAGCGACAACGACAGCTAGACGGGTGCTCCGTGGTTTGTTTTGCCACGGCGACCATGTTACCTCGAATTGCCGCGGTAACAAACGAATGCTTAATGTGCGACAATTTTTTTAAATAAAAAAATTAACAACCCTTTTTTATTAAATATTTGTATTTGATTTCCGATGCCAAGCCATCTCATGAAATTTGGCCGGTCAATTATGGGACACCCAATATACTTCGTTCGCGTTAAAAATAGTGTTAATTCATATATTTCGTTCGAAAGGCATATTTTTGACTAGTCACCGTACACTCGAATTGAATTTCTGGCGAAATGATTGAGTATGGGGCGAGTTCGAATCGACAACGACGAGTCACTGCGTTCTTAACGCGAACAAACTACAGGGTGAATTTTTGAAAAGGGATTGGATGGCCAAATCCGAAACTATAAGGAATAGCGAAAAATGCTGAAAGGAGTCACGAGCCCGATTTTGATGAAACGTAAAGCCTCATCATTAGATTTTTGAAAAACCCATAATCCTAGCTGGGAATCGAACTTGTTGATTTTGAAAAAAAAAACACATCCTTTATTATTACACCATACGATAGAGTCGCTGTTAAGGATTAAATTTTGCAAAGTAATGATATACGCCAAATTAAAGGAACATTTGGAATTTTAATAGAATTCATATTTCAAGGTCCAAAATTATGTATCATAATTTGTTTCGTTCAAATTCCCAGAAAAGATCGTAACTATTCCGTGTTTTAAATTATGCTCAGAATGATTTTTTGGAGAATATTCTAAACTGAATCAATAATATTGAAATATTGAATGCAGCACGATCCTTGAGGTCTCGAATCCAGCTATGTATTGCAAAGATTTTGAACAATTAATCAGTTGACGTAAGAAAAATAAAATCTATTTTGTTAAAGATGAGCTCTTTCCTTTTGTTTGCCGTATGTCATTACTTCCCAGAATAAGATCCTTAATAGCAACACTATCGTATGGTGATATAATAAAAGGTGTGTTTTTTTTTACAAAATCAATGGATTCGATTCCCAGCTAGGATTATTGGTTTTTCAAAAATCTAATGATGAGGTTTTAAGTTTCATCAAAATCAAGCTCGTGACTCCTTTGAGCATTTTTCGCTATTCCTTATAGTTTCGGATTTGGCCATCCAATCCCTTTTGAAAAATTCACCCTGTATATGCTAATTTACATTTTATACGATTTTAAGGGTACCTCCCTGGTTTATTTTATCAATTTCTAATTCTTAGCGTTTTACACGTTTTTTTAGGCTTTTCTAAAGCATTCAACCAGACTCGGTAAGTTTGTAAGAAGGAATATCGAAAAGCATCCCTTTTAAATTCGCACATCTGTCCGTGGATTTAAAAAGCCTGTGATACTTTTGACAACCATATATATTTAGGTCACTCTATTTAGCAGTTAAATCGCACGGACAGACAAACATTCACATCTCCTACAAACCCAAATAAATATAAACCTTATATAATTTGTTCCTCCTATGCGCATCTAAATAATTTATTGTTCCATTTCTAAAGCCGACAGTTTTCTCATGAACTCCGAACGTTGTGATGGCGTTAACTCCTGTAATTATCAAAAAATACATAAATATTAAATAAATAAATGCCCCACAAATATGCCCCTCACTTCATCCCCCTCACAACATTCCCCTCAGAAGATCCCTCTCACAGCATACCCCACAAACATTCCCCTCAAACATGCCTCTCACAACATCTCCTTCAAATATACCCCTCAGTACAGCCCGCTCACAACATCCCCCTCAGTGCATCTTTTTTCATTTCTCAATATTTATTTTCAAAATACTGTAAATGAGATGTTTGAGGGGGATGTAGTTAAGGGGTTATTGTGAGGGGGATTTGAGGGGTACGTCATGAGGGGGATGTAGTAACGGGGGTGTCATGAGGGGAATGTAGTGGAGGGAGGATGTTAGAAGAGAGTGTAGTGAGGAGGATGTTAGAAGAGAGTGTAGTGAGGAGGATGTTAGAGGGGAGTGTAGTGAGGAGGATGTTCGAGGGGAATGTAGTGAGGAGGATCTTAGAGGAGTGTAGTGAGGAGGAGTATGTTAGAGGGGAATGTAGTGAGGAGGATGTTAGAGAGGGATATTGTGTGGGGGATGCTGTGAAGGGCATGGATATAATGAGGGGCATAGATACAGAGGAGTGTGGATTGAGGGGGTGGATATAGATGGATAAAGAGGAGGGGTGGTGTGAGGGGAATGAAGTTTGGGTAGGAGGTGGATACAGAGAGGGCTAAAATGTGAGGGGGGGGGGGGCAGATATAGAGAGAGATAAAGGGAGGAAGATAGCGAGAGAGAGAGCGTATGCCCTTACCAGCACTAGATTGTTGACGGCCTGCAGAAGCGCGTCGTTATGTATGGCGCGAAGATTCCTCTCCAGCACAGAAGTATCGTCTCCCGCCTGACTCTCTAACCAGTGGCAGACTGCCTCGTTGTCGTGTTCCCATTGGTGCGACTGGAAACGCAAAGAGTTCATGTCAGCCCCGTTCCAATTAGGTTTGCCAGATCACTGGATATTCAGTGCGGGGTAGTGGTTCAACTGTTCTGTCTAACTGGTTGGACCATGGGTCTTTACTAGGGGCAGTTGTCCAACTTTAAAAATAGTTGGACCACAGCACCTTTTGAGAGTTTCGTGGTCCAATCATTTGAAAATATATGTGTGTATGGTACCTACCTACTGGTTTATGGTAATATTAAACCACTTTACAGTAAAATAACAAAATTAAAGTCGATTAATAGTCCTGAGAAAAGGCCTGTGTTTTATTTTGGGATATAATTCGGTACCTGCGTCTCCCCGCGGTCCTCAGTGAACCACCTCCTCAGCGTCGCCGCCGCGGCACCCTGGTCCATGACGTCTGCAGGCCTCGCAGCCCCCTGGACTCGCCGCTCCTGTTCGTTCTGACGCAACAGACGTCGTAACCTCCAGTATAGTTGTTGGCGCGCCGAACGCCATGGGATTATGTCCTGATAGGCAAATAAACAAATTGTAACCACAAATTAGAGATAGTACAGATGGAAAACTCATGTATGTACTTTTTTTTTCACACCTACCCTCTGCTACACACACTCGCGCACTAATCAGTATCGAAAAGTCGGTTGAGGACCGTCTGACCTCGTGTCTGTGAAAGAGTTGTCTATGTGCGCGTAGTGCCTGTGAATGAGTTGTCTACGAGTGCGTAGCGTCAGCGAATTTAGTATGTAGGTTTCCATCTGTACTGTCTCTAATTTGTGCTATAACCATCGATAGCTGATTTTTGTTTTTTAGCGTGAGGAAATACTTGCCGAAGCTCCTGTGTCCGGTAAGTACCTGTGACAACCGGTAGGAGAGAGCACCAACGTAACACCTCTCCAACCACTCGTCCATGATCCATCTGACCGCCGCGATTGAAGCGATTCCCCTTGGTTGCTCAAGTCGCACCTTCCATGTCTCCACGGTTTCCTGATGGAGTAGGTACCGCTGGGCCTCTATTTCTCGAGCCGCAGGCCTCATCGATAGCTGATTTTTGTTTTTAGCGTGAGGAAATACTTGCCGAAGAAAGAAAGAAAGAAAAGAAAGAAAGAAATCCTGTGTCTGACAAGTACCTGTGACAACCGGTAGGAGAGAGCACCAACGTAACACCTCTCCAACCACTCGTCCATGATCCATCTGACCGCCGCGATTGAAGCGATTCCCCTTGGTTGCTCAAGTCGCACCTTCCATGTCTCCACGGTTTCCTGATGGAGTAGGTACCGCTGGGCCTCTATTTCTCGAGCCGCAGGCCTCATCGATAGCTGATTTTTGTTTTTAGCGTGAGGAAATACTTGCCGAAGAAAGAAAGAAAGAAAAGAAAGAAAGAAATCCTGTGTCTGACAAGTACCTGTGACAACCGGTAGGAGAGAGCACCAACGTAACACCTCTCCAACCACTCGTCCATGATCCATCTGACCGCCGCGATTGAAGCGATTCCCCTTGGTTGCTCAAGTCGCACCTTCCATGTCTCCACGGTTTCCTGATGGAGTAGGTACCGCTGGGCCTCGATTTCTCGAGCCGCAGGCCTTTGGTCCCGCTCCAGCGCCTCCTTGCACCATTTGAACAGTGACGCAAGGGCTCTCGCTTCCAGGTCCCATGGAGGGGCCTCGGCTAGCAGACATGCCGCCTCACCGAAGATCGTGCGGTATCCCCTTATCACCCTGACGGCCATCGCTCTCTGCGGGCTCAGCAATCTAGCCACTGGCCGTCAGGGTCTCCGCCCTGGCCATGCTTCGCACGATATCCAGGTACAGTCTCCTGTAGAGAGCGTTCTCTGATATTGTGCGGCTAATGCTCGCTGTCGCGAGAGTGCGGCTAATGCCCCCCTCAGCTTTGGGACCAAACTTCGGAAGGATTATGAAGTTCCACCGACATTGATAGCTGATGGAGAAAACACGTTAGAGTGTCTTATGGGTGTTCTTTTTTTTTTTTTTTTTTATACCACTAAGGTGGCAGACAAGCATCCGGCCCACCAGAAGGACCGGTGGCCACCGCAGCCTATGAACGTTTGCAACACCAGGGGCGCCACACTCGCGCTGCCGACCCTGTAAAAACCTTCTAAGACCCCTTTTGAAGAACCCCATACTGTACTGAGCGCCAATAGCGATTTACGGTAAAGCGCGTATACGTGAATTAGTATGGAGTCGAGACAAGTCCTCCTTACACCGCCAGGTGACTCGATTTCATCCGAATTGGCGTTAACGCGCTCACAGGCAGAAACTGTCACTATTCACTCTGATGTGGAAACTGCGACTCGGCAAACCTAAGGTAGGGCGTCCTCCGCCAGATGGATCGACAACCAAGAAAAGGTCGCAGGCTGGGACTGGTTGCGTTTGAAACAGGACCACGTCACAAATTAGAGATAGTACAGATGGAAAACTCAAGTATGTACTTTTTTTCACACCTACCCTCTGCTACACACACTCGCGCACAAATCAGTATCGAAAATTCAGTTGAGGACCGCCTGACCTCGTGTCTGTGAATGAGTTGTCTATGTGTGCGTAGTGTCCGTGAATGAGTTGTCTATGTGTGCGTAGTGTCCGTGAATGAGTTGTCTATGTGTGCGTATCAGCGAATTTAGTATGTAGGTTTCCATCTGTACTATCCCTAATTTGTGACCGCGTGTTGTGGCGCCAGTTGGGCGAGGTCTGCATCCAGTAGTGGACTGCCATAAGCTGAACTGATTTAAAGATTTTAGAGAAATCAACTCTAAGCACAATTGAATCAATATTTCGTTATTCATAGATTTGGTCGATTTGTAAATGTGGGCTTAGTTGTAGTTGAAACAAAATCCGGTACTTTTGCTGCACAACGCTGGCAGTACGGGCAAATAATATAATAGTATTACACACAGATAGACAACTCCCTGCCTCCCACTGAGCAAGCTTCCACAGGCGTCATATAGTTGAAGGGTGTTGTGAGTGTGCTTAACACGTTCCGGGACACTCCACTTTTTGTAAAGTTTTGAATATGACACCACATATTCCCATACATTTTATCATACCGTCTATAAACGTACTACCGTATTATGTATACTTGTAATTTTTCGAAACGACAATACCGGCCACAGACGTCAACGTCGCATTGTAACTTGTACGGTAGTCTACGGTTGTCGGCGGTGTGTACATAATGTTTGGTACATGAGCCCTATGTACCTATGTGTGTGTTGAAAAATAACTCGACAAGAGTTTACTGTGCCACATACGAACGATCGAAGTCGCGTGTTGTGACACTAAATCACGTGCTTCCTAGATATATTATGGGAAAGCTACGACTATCGACGGTTTGCCAAATGTAATGAAATAAAGTTCACCGCCCTTAGCCGTACTGTCACGTAGCGAGATACCGAGGTACCGTCGACCAGCGGTCTGTCCCGGAATGTGTTAACCGTAGTGCTCACACACACATTTAAGATCTGTACAAACATAACATGTTTTTTGGTATTGGTGACAAAATTGATAACGAATCATTTGTATGGATTTTCCGCCTTGTGGCTGTGGTGTGTGTTTGTGTGTGTGGCGGGCTGGTGTTACTTTCCAACAACAGTTAGATTTCGCTTTTATTTGAAAATATGGATGCTTTTCAAAACCAGTGTGCTGATTTCGTGTACACACGGTGTCCTACCCGGGAGCCCCGGGTAGGACACCGTGTGTACACGGAACTCCGCTATCACAGATTAAATAATAGTTACTACGTAACAGATACATCACTCCCATACTTAACCTCAAAAATATTAGCTAGAACACATCGCTACAGTGGAAAACATTCTCTACGACGTATTTCGAGAGTCGGGATTCGTGCGCACACCGTATGATTGCGTCATCGAGTGACAACTGTTGACAACATTAGGGTTGTAAGCACGGAACAAAAATACATATAACTACAAAAAACAATAAACACAGTGTCTGAAAAAAAACTTTATTATATTTTATAACTTCTTCTTTACATAAGAATTATATTATACCTAACTAGCTGATGCTCGCAGCTTAGCCCGCGTAAAAGTTTGTTCCTTTTTCCGCTTCCAATGGGAACTTATTCCCGGGATAAAAAGTGACATGTGTTATTCCAGACTACAATCTATCCCTGTATCAAATTCCAGCCAGATCCGTTAAGCCGTTAGAGCGTGAAAGAGTAACAAACATCCACAGATCTACACATCCACACTCTAACACTTTCGCATTTAATTTTAGAATATTAATAAGAAGTAAGATGAAAAAAAAAGCAAGACTAAATAAAGCGAAATATTATTTTACGCGGGTAATGTACATTGGCTGTGCGCACTTCGCTCGGTCTGGCGTGTGGCAGCCCTCTGCCGGTCGGCCACGTTAGTTCTGCTACGTTATACTTAGGAGTAGGTGCTTATAACACAACTTGTAGCGAGTGACGGAGGCCTGCCGCTATACTCGTAACGACTATTTTCATACATGTCCTTCCACCATAGCGGACATGACATGTATCGAAAATCATCGTTACGAGTATAGCGGAGTCCGTAATGGGTCGGACTCGCTCGCGATCGCGGCCTCGCTCAGAGAAAAATTATGTACTTACAAATATACAGCCTTTTTCTAACATCCTCTCAGCAGTGTCGTGAAGTTCTGCGAATTGGATTGCGATCTGCAAAATTAAAAGCACACTTGTGTTATATATTTCATTTTGTTTATAAATTTACGTGACGGAAAATTTATTATTATTTATTTATTTATAATTTATTATACCTAGTATACACGGTAATGAGACAAAATACTGTCTTTGTCAAATCACCGTCGGGCCGTCTCTGAAAATCAGCGTTGTATGCCTGCACCACACGCATACAACATTAAGCTGAGAGATGGCCTTTGTTCTACATTAAGTTTTATTTTGTAAATTTTAAATACATAGTGTAGTTTGAAGTCTTAGATCATCTAACCACAGGATGCGCCTTACTTAAGCATTCCTTTCTGCCAAGCCAATAGACCATTTGGTCTATTGGCTTTATAAAAAGCACTGTACATCAGTACATCATTTTATATGATTAAACTAGTACATTTCATTGTAGTTGACTGTACAATAAAAATTAACACACAACAGCCATTACGCGTTTGTCGATTAATACATTTTTAATATATATAATGAAATTTTATATGTGTTTGTGTTTCCCCCTTCACCGCTATGACTAGCAGAATATTTTTGTATGCGGTGGTTCACAAAATGCTAGTCCCGTGATATATGGTCTAAGTTTGAAGTATATGATTGTTTATTAGTTATTAATGTAGAATAAAAACTTTTTCTATCTTTCTTTCACTTATTAGAAGAAATAATCAACATGGCGAGCTATGTATTTAAAAGAATATTTACAAACCTCGTGATATATAGGGCTTAGTTCCTTTTCGCGTTCTTTGGCAGTTTTCTCAGCGGCTAACAGTTCCGTTTCTAATTCACGTACGCGAACTTCCGCTGAAAATATACATTATTATTAATGTTGAACCACTCGTGGTATATGTTATATATAAAACTAGCTGACCCGCGCAACTTCGTTTGCGTGATAAATGAAGAACGGCTAGACCGATTTTGTGCAAACTTCCCATAAACCATCTACTAAATAGTCCGAACAAAGCCCAAACGTTTGGTTTGGATAAGTGAGCCCGTTCTTGAGTTATAAAATTACAACGAAAAGTGGCATTGATTTTTATATATATAAAATATATAATTGTAGAAACTTTCACACAACATCTAGTCCAAATTAAGCTAATAATAAGCTTGTAATATGGGATCTAGAGGACTTATCGACATATATTTCTAAATACATACATACATATGGTCACGACTTTATCCCCGAAGGGGTAGGCAGAGGCATATTATTATAGGCCCACATTTCCTGTTTAGAATTTGTCCCACGTTATAGGTGGTGAGCCGTATTGCCGTGTTGAGATGGACAGGCGCAGGTTGTGACGCCTGCTGTTGAAATTTTTCAAGCCGCCTAAACAGTCCTTCAACTTGGCTTAACAACTGCCATTTTACTGTCAACCGGGACCAACGGCTTAACGTGCCTTCCGAAGCACGGAAACGCTCAAATAAATGTTTCCATTTGAAATTGTTTCCGTGCTTCGGAAGGTACGTTAAACCGTTTGTTAAGGACATGATAGTCGCAAGTTGAAGGTTTTATAAGCAGCTTGTAAAAATTTGTGCAGAGGAACAAGTTGAATAAATTCGAAAATTATGTGATGAATAATTTCAGCTTGTTTCCGTACGGTTCAGTAGCTCAGTTGGACCAGCATTACCCTGGTTAGAAAAAGGTTTAAGTCCCGTCTGAACCAAGTTGTCCAGTAAACCATTTTTTTTATACTACTAAGGTGGCAGACAAGCATACGGCCCACCAGAAGGACCGGTGGTCACCGCAGCCTATAAACGTTTGCAACACCAGAGGCGCCACACTCGCGCTGCAGAAGAGGTTACTACACTCCTTAAAAGAGGTCTTAGAAGGATTTACAGGTCCTTCTAAGACCTCTTTTAAGGAACCCCATACTGTAGGCTTTTGGGAAAACCGAGGCAGGGAGATCATTCCACGCACTGACCGTGCGCGGAAGAAAGCCCATATCGGATCTAACCGTGCTTGAAAGCTCCGGACGTAATTCTTACATTCAGTAAATGAAGATGTTATTCTTGTACGAAACCCTAAAAGAGAGGTTGCGAAGATTAAAGGAATTCTTATTATTACTAAATAAATAAATAAATATTCACGGACATCTCACACAACGCTATCTGATCCCAAAGTAAGCTAGGAATAACCTGCTTGTGTTATGGGTATCAGACCACGGATATTAATACTTATATACTTTTAAATACACACATATTATACACTACACACACATACATAGAAACGCCCAGACTCTTGAAACAAACATTTATGGGTCACACAAATATTTGTCTCCGGTGGGAATCGAACCCACGACCTCCAGCGCCGCAGGCGGTATTTCTACCGATTGCGCCACAGAGGCAGTCAATTATTAATTTCTGCCTCGGTGGCTGAGTGAAATGTCTGTGAATATTTATTTATTTATTTATTATTCACTAACCTTGCCTGCCGACGTCGGTTCTAATCAGGCTGTCATCTATAGAACCTCTGCGGTCGAAACTCTTCGATATATCATTGATTTGTTCTTTTAATTCTGGAAAGAAAGAAATAAATCCTCTATAAAAGCTCTGTAAAATAGAATAGAAAAAGGGGTCGGCTTTTTAAAATTCCGTTAGGGTCAAGTAGGAATGGGGTTCGATACCTAAAAAGGGTATATGGTGGTAAGGTAATGGGGGTTCAAAAATATTGCGGATGAAGACGCTAGTCAGTGCTAATTATATAAAAATAATCGAGAAATTCGGAGTAGACTCAATTGATTTTAAAGGGCAATGCCAGGTCTTCATAGTAGTTTAGGCCCTGGGTGCCCAATCATGAAAATGGGTACAATATATTGCTTGTAAATAACAATAATTTATTCATAAAAGAAAAGTTAACACATAAGTTGGGGTTTCCAAAATATCAAGACTTTTAATTTTTATAAATGTGCTCTTACACAAGCACTATAAAGTGATTAGAAACTCTTCCTGCAGTCATTTAGCTAATTTAATAATGTATTTGTTGTCTTTCATACATTTATTCATTCATCTAACGTCAGTATTCATGATCAGAATTGAATATTTAAATATTGAAAACAAAAAACAGAAAAACGTACAATGATGCATTAATATTTGACAATGACATAACACTGGGTGGCTGTCAGTCACTCACTTGACTAGTCAGTTTAATTTAGTGTTGCTATTTAAACAAACAAAATGTCTACCGTCGATCGTCGCAACAATATATCCATATTTTGTAAGCTCAGCGTCAAAGTGTATAATAATTATGACATTACATTGAAATTCAATAAAACTTACTATTTACCGTTTAGAAAATGAGATCTTTATATAAATAAGTACCTCAGTATCTATACGTTTTCTTATCAATATCTTTCCATCAGGTCGCTGCATGGTTGTCTTGTATTTTTTAGTAGTATACATAATTATAATAAACAAATATTTAAGTAACCCGCCACAGACAGTGTATTCATGCCCACACTTTCCGTCCGGAGCGTACGAGCACGGTAAGATCGGATAAGGAATTGTGGAATGATCTTTCTGCCTCGGTTTTTTCAAACGTCAATGGTATGGGGATCTTCAAAAGGGGTCTTAGAAGGTTTTTACAGGGTTGGAGGTGCGAGTGTAGCACCTCTGGTGTTACAAACGTTCATAGGCTGCGGTGACTACTAGTACATCTAGTGGGCCGTATGCTAGTCTGCCACCTTAGTGGTAAGTATAAAAAAAAGTAAATGAAAACTTAATCTGAGTATTTTGTAAAAATACTACTTATGCTATTAGTTTACGAAAGACTGGCAACCCAGCAGGTGCAAATGGCGGTGTATTTATTAAATACCTTTTTATTTTGACCAAAATAATCCTAACTTCTATGAAGTCGTGAATAGCAACAAAAATTATGAAAATTCATAACTTATTTTTTCAGCTAAATACCAAGTATGGGCAATCAGGGCCCTATTTCGGCATTGCCCTTTTCTTTTAACATTAAAATATGAAGCGCTCGTGGCCCCGTAGACTCTGTGTTCTGTAAACGATCACTGCAGTAAGCAAATTTGCTGTGGCCGGTTATGGGTGGGTGACCATCACATTTGTGACATTTATTTGTGAGTGTTTCCGTGCTTCGGAAGGCACGTTAAGCCGTTGGCCCGAGATACCTATAAAATGGCATTCGTTAAGCCAAGTTGAATGCCTTTATGGGCGGCTTGAAAAATTTCAGCAGCAGGTAGTCTCAACCTGCGCCTGTTCAGTTCAACACGGCAATACGGCTCACCACCTATTACGTGGGACAATTTCTAAAAAAGGTGAAATTCGGAGAGGGAGGGAGGGAGGGAGGGAGAGAGAGAGAGACCTACCGTTAATCCTAGCACTAATTCTGAGCAGTACCGGGTCAAGTCTGTGCATGGTCTTCAAGATATCCCTCTGCTTGAATTTCACCTCCACCGTGCCTTCCGCTTCCAATACTCCGCCTCTGTAAACATATATACAGTTGAATAAACCCGTAGCCCCGCTAGCTGTAAAGAATCACTGCGTTAAGCATCGTACGCTATTGTCAATCGCGAGATGGGTGACCGTTTGTGGGTTACTAACTAGCTGAGTCTGAGTCTACTTGAGTCTTATGGAGAGCTTGAAAAAGAAATTTAATAGCAGGAGACTCAAGCTTGGTCCCAGTTTGTTTTCAACACGGCAATAGACTCATTCCCTGTTATTTGAGATAACAAAGTGTGAGCGTACGAGTTAGTGAGTGAGTTACGGAATGTGAGTGACGGAAGTGGGTGAGTGACGGAATGTGAGTGAGTGACTGAATGTTAGTGAGTGACTTTATGTGAGTGAGTGACGACTGAATGTGAGTGAGTAACTGAACGTGTGTGAGTGACTAAAGTGAGTGACTGAATGCGAGTTAGTGACAATGTGAGTGATTTAATGTTAGTGGGTGGCTGAATGTGAATGACGGAAGTGAGTGGCTGAATGTGATTGAGGGAATGTGAATGAGTAAGTGACGGAATGTGAGTAAGTGACGAAATGTAAATGTTAGTGAGAGACTAAATGTGAGTGAGTGGCTGAATGTGAGTGAGTGGCTGACTGTGAGTGAGTGGCTGGCTGTGGGTATGTGGATGACTGTGAGTGTGTGGCTGACTGTGAGTGTGTGGCTGAAGTGAGTGAGTGGTGCGAGCGGGAGTGATTAAGTGAGAGTGATGAATGTGAGTAAGCGTGATTCAGTGTGTGTGTGTAGCGTACCTCGCCTCCGTGTCTGCGTACATCTCCATGCGCAGACTGTTGACGCTGGGGTCCACCACGGCCCAGGCGCCTCCCCTCAGCTCCGCACCCGGCGGGATGTACACCAGCACGGGGGCAGTTGCGCCCCTCAGAGCACGTACTATCTCAGCTCCGAACTTCAGGATTTGATCGTACATGTCTGTCAAATACATGATCTTCTAAGAATCGAAAATAATATGTACTTCTTTGTGTGGGAATCATAAATAAGGGTAGTAGTGGAAGATATATTTATACATGAGAAAGTCTAGTTACTTTCTTTCCTAGAAAAGCCTTTCTTACAACATAGGACAATACGTGTGAAAATGTTCTATTCTATAACACATCGTGGGTGGAGGTCGGGGACCCCGCCCACTGATGTCCGCACGGCAGCAGGCACCTCCCCGTGGTCCGGGGTGCCCCATGTTACGAGGGTGCTTTAACGCCCGCCCGCTCGGCCACTCTCTACCTCCTCAGCTTACAAAAGGACAATCGATGGTACGCTGCTGGCTGCGTTTCAGCTCCTTAGGGCGGCCGTACACGGACTGCTTCAAGCAGTTGAGACCGACTGCTTGAAGCCGCGATCGCGCAGTGAACTATTACCATTCATTAGCAGCCGTACACACGACTGCTCGAGCAGTCGCGACCGCTTCAAGCCGTCAACTGCATGATGAAATTCCATCGTGCCGTCGACGGCTCGCGAGCGGTCGTGAGGCATACACCGACTGCTCGAGCCGTTGACTGCGCTAGAGCAGTCGACAGGTCCTCATCATTTTTGAGCTTCCTCATAATTGTGTTTACACGTTTAATTTTAGACTTTATTATATTATTCAATTGATCAAACGCTTAGGGAGTTCTGGGGGGCCGCCGCGGCCGTTCAGGCACCCCGTGGAGAGTCCTGAAAGAACGGGGCGACCTTTCGCTGGCCGCAGTGATTTATCCACCAGCATATCCTACAACCCGGTTAAGGTGAGGCAGAACACCGCGGGGTTTAGTGGGTAGGACGGTTCCTCCCAGAACCGTGAGTTTGACACGAAGTCGCCCCACTCCCCCGAAGTGGGTTGGAGAAGTGCCTAACCTCAGCTGTAGTCCCCGAGTCAATAAAAAGAAATCTATAAGAAACAAATATGAGTGCATATTCACCTTTTTGCCCCCCACTGAAGCCTCGCCAGTTGGCGAAGATCATGATGGGCAGGCCCTCGCGTGAAAAGTCGTTTATAGCTTGCGATGTCTTGTACGCGGAGTCAGGGAACCAAACCTGCGAATACCAAATATTTGTAAATAAGTACGTGAATAAATTAATTGCATTAGGTCAAAATGTTTTACAAATGCTTCGAGGAAAAGCAGATGATAAAATTTCGGGGCATATGGGGCTTTTTAAAATGGGTCCTGATTGCATTAGCAGGGTCATTCAAATGCAGCACATCATACAATTTTTTTTTAATAGAATAGAATATTATTTATTTGCTGAAACATGGTGGTTATACGTGTTACAGTTCAATAGGTTTCACATGTTTCGTCGGTGAGTAGTCCGAAAAGCAAAAACATAACTTAATAGCTAGACATTAAAAGGAACACATTGCATGCAATTGAAAATGTTATGATAATAATATTGAAGTTAATGATTGACTCACAATGACGTTATAAGTATGTAATAATTAATGTCAGCTAGTATAATACAATTTGACACACACAATAAATTGGGTCGTTATCAGAACGGCTGGATCGCAAATTGACAACGTCGCCACGTAGTCCACATCTCAAAATGTCTAAATCTCAAAACACCTAAATCGCTTGTAAAGTCTGAATCTCAAAAAATCTTAGTCGCAAAATGACTACATCGCCAAAAGTCCGAACGTTGTGTACTTATATATATAGTGGAATTCAACAGACTTAAAAAATATAGTAAACAAAGAAATTGGATCTCGACTACTCCATAATTACTTACATTTAATTATCAATCCTGATCATAGTCGTTTCAAGGAACTCTAGTTAGATTTATGCGGACATTTCGACACTAATAAACCTTTAGATTATAGAATAATTTCATGAAAAATACTCGGATGGTAAAAATTTAAGACTGTCATTTTTGCTTGTCATTAAATTATTTTTTCTCAGACTTGTTTGTCTTTGCCATAGTGTTGTAAAACTGTTGTACTGGCCAATTGATTTTAAAAGGAGGTCATTGTTTTATCAATCCGTCAGTTCGAAAAAATGTACTTACTTTAATAATATAACTTATTGACCCAGAAAGCGAAGAGTGCTAGTCCACAGAGTATATTGAATATATGGAGATGCGAGTCTTTGCCCCTTTTCACAAGTACCGGTTGCCGGGTGCCGGGTAGGGTGGGTATATGGCCGTGTACTATAGCTTTCACACGTACCGGAGTGATTTGCCCGCCAACCGCTTGCATTCACCGCCGCCGCCGCGCCGGTTACCCGGCACCGGCTGCCCGGCAACCGGTACGTGTGAAAAGGCACTTTGAGTTTGGGTCTTCGATTCCACAGTATAGACGATTTTGCTTTCGTCCGTATGTGTGTGTACATGTCAGTTTCGGTCTAGAAGACGCATTTGTTAACCAATTTTCTCCAAACTTGGCACACATGTTCTTTGATTTAAAATCATTGATCTACGAAAAGATAAAAATACAACTTTTGTCAAAAGTTTTTTTAATAGGGCGGAAAATAAGGGAGAAAAAGGTCCCCGTTATATATGATGGGATCATAAGGGATATAATTCCTCACAAGTTGTTTTTTCCTGGGCGCTCGCGAGGCCTACTCTTCGCAGAAGTACTTTTAAAAAATTGGGACTAAATAAGTATTTGTGCGACCCAGAAATCGTCAGAAGGATCCGGTTAGGCTTAGTACCGTGTGGAAGAGTAAATTTAAAGAAGCTAACGTTCATCAGCGAGCTGCCTAAAAGATAATCTAATGTTTCGAACGCCATAAACATTTAAATATGAATAAAAAGAAAAAAAATGATTCTTTAGGGTAGACTGGGTACGGTTGACGGTGGATGGTTAAAATATTCAGTCCTAAAGTAATATATTATTGTAAATAAATGATTATATGTACTATTAAATTTTCTAAGTTTCTTTTTTTTAAAGATCCTTTAATTAAATTAATATAAAAAAATTATTGCACATAATATATATTGATATACCGAATTTCATGATTTGATGAATTTGGCGATTGATATACCGAAGTAAATGAATGTACGGTGAACTAGATATAACTCAATGATTATTTACATACATAGAATCAGTATAGTTACAACACTATGATCATAGACAACTTCTGTCAACACATGACATGTTTACATGATTGCTGAGCTGTCCAGAAAAAGACTATACCAATACATCTCTTTGGTTCATAATGTTGATGATTTCATGCCTGGCTACTTAGAAATATTGATAGGAAATAAAACAATTGAAGCATGTGTCATTCGTGCAACACATTTAATATAATTATTGTCACTGTTAAAATGATTACATTAATAACATAGTTTTTATATTGTGATCATAATGTCTAACGATGAAATTATATATATTTCTAATAACAAAAATAGACCGGCTGTTTTATGCAACGGTTATCGCTATAATTGGGTAAAAAATAATGTATCGAAAAATTCTTTTTGGCGATGTGCAAATCGAAAAGAGTGCAGTGCATCAATTACCCTGAATGCTAACAAAAGTGAAATAATCCGTGAAAGCATTCATAGTTGTGAGGCAAATCATGGAAAACAAAAAAGGGACATCATTGTCCACGCAGCAAAGGATAAGGTATGCAAAAGCATGGCGTCAGTGAGGAAACTTTATGAAAAAACTGTGCTTAAATACGTCAAAGAAGAAGATAATGCGAAGATCTCTACTTTTGAATCTGTGAGGGATACATTACATAGAACACGTAAAAGGTTTTTGGAAGTAAACACTACCCAAGTTTCTAAATCTACTGATGTCGAAATCCCAAAAATTATCAAGCATAATTTTTTGGCCAGCGAATATGAGTTGGATTCTCATAATAAGATATTTTTATTTGCTTCTAAGATATGCAAAAACTTTGCACAGTTACAGAGCTCCCTTAATAAAACTTTTTTTGGCGATGGAACATTTAAGCCGGTGCCTATTCCATTCTACCAGCTTTTTTCCATTCACGTGGATGGGGCGAGTGATGAGCAAACTACGAATGTTCTTCCGATGCTGTATGCTTTGCTACCGAATAAGACGCAAGAAACATATTGTGCTCTGTTCACATTAGTACGTGATGTGTTGGGGATCAAAATTAACAAATATAAATGTGATTTTGAATTAGCACAAATGAACGCGTTTAAAGAAGTTTTTCCTCATGGTAAAATAACAGGATGCTTTTTCCACTTTTCAAAAGCTATCTGGAAAAAAGCAGATGAAACGCAGCTGACACCTACAAACAAAGGAAAAGAAGTTGCTGGACTGGTATGTAATTTACCACTGTTACCATCATCATTAATAAATATTGGCTGGAACTCGATAGTGAACTACGCGGCAAACTGTGAAGGAATGAGTGCATTCATAACCTATTTTGAAAAACAGTGGCTTATAAAAAAAAAATGTGTGCGTGTACTAGTGTACACACGTAAGAAGTGAAACTTCTTCATAACCTTATTTTTCAAGCCCAAAAGCCCAAAAGTCCAAAAGTCCAAAAGCCCAAAAGCCGAAAAGCCGAAAAGCCCAAAAGCCGAAAAGCCCGAAAGCCGAAAATCCGAAAAGCCGAAAAGCCCGAAAAGCCGAAAAGCCCAAAAGCCGAAAAGCCGAAAAGCTCAAAAGCCGAAAAGCCCTAAAGCCCAAAAGCCCAAAAGTCCAAAAGCCCAAAGTCCCAAAGTACAAAAGTCCAAAAATCTACAAACGACATGCTATCCCTGGATAAAGTACTCTTAATTCGAATCCACCGTGGTGGGGACGAAAACAAAGATGGCGCGTAACGAAAAAACGTGACGTGACGCTAAATTTTTTCCAACGCCGATAAAGAAGTTTCACTTCAAAAATTATTATATCATGTTGTTATGAGAGACACCGAACCAATAATGCAATGGAAGCTTGGCACCGTCGTCTTGGGGTTCAAATAAAAAAAAAACCACACTGGTGCACTTTTTGTACAAACTGAAAAAAGAGTCCAGGTACCAAGATATGATAGTGAGAGGAGTTTTTTTCAAAAGAGAAAACAGGAAAAAAAAGGCAATACTTTTCGACAGAAAATACCGACGGGATCTTACAAAACTCCGAATGGATGATATTACGCCGCTTACCTTCCTTTTAAATATTTATCACCTAACACATAAGCTTAATTACAAATAGGTTACACTTCTTTTCTACGTTTTAGTTTAAGTTACAATGGTCTTGAAGACGGTTTTCTTATTTTTTTCTAAAAATATCTTTTTTCAATAATAATTTCAATAATAAATGTTTATTGCTGTATAATATGTTTTATTTGCCCTTCTTGCTTTTCCCACATTCACTCTTCCGTTACACCAAACTACAACCATATCGATCCATTTGATACTCGAACAAACAGACAAACCTACAAGTGAAGAAACAATTTTAAAATCACATTTTGGTTAAAGTATAATTCATGTTATAATATCATTCACTTTTAAGCTATCATATCATACTAATTAAATTTAATCGTTCTGATATCCACTATCCACCTGGTATATGTAAGTACGCAACCGTTCGGACTTTTTGCGATGTAGTCATTTTGCGACTTAGATGTTTTGAAATTCAGACGTTACGAGATGTGGTCTAAAAGCGATGTAGTCATTTTGCGATTTAGGTGTTTTGAGATTTAGACATTTTAAGATGTGGACTAAGGGCGACGTTGTCAATTTGCGATCCAGCCTTTCTGATACCGCACAATAATGTCAATTTTTTTTTATATGTCCTGAAATCAGGTTTGGCAAATACAGGTAGGCACAAAACAGTCGCACAAAGATTATAATAGTTGTCAAACTCAAAATATGATATTTCAAATGTCCTAGGATCAGGTGTGACACAATACAAGTTGCAACAATAGAAGAAACAAAGGAAATCAGTCCAAAGTCAACATTTACATTGGATTCCCGAAATTATGTCATGAATACCTATTATATAAACATTTCATTAATATCATAAAAACATTTGTCAACAAGCCACCTGTGAAGGTTAGTTTTGAACTTGTGAGTCGGTAGTTGCCTTATTGGTTTGGGTATTTTATTATAGATTTTGATTGCCATTCTTTCGCAGTTTCTTTGGCACAAAGCGGTCCTACAAAGTTTTACCTGCAAACGTGTTGGATCCCGGTATTTAGCTCTTGAATTGGGGTTATTCTCAAGAGTGCAACACAAAGAACTGTGCTCTCTAACAAAACATCCTATTTGATATAATTATATAAAGGCTTGCCAAAGTAAGCAATTTATATTTTTTAAACAACGGTCTACATCATTGGTTTTCAAAGTGGGGGGCGCGCCTCCCTGGGGAGGCGCGAAGACATGTGCAGGGGGGCGCGGTCAGATCAGAATGACATCACAAGAACAAGCTATGGAAACTTTGAAAAGATGCTAAGACACAATTTTGGGTTAAATATCTCAAATGTTAGAATACCTTTTTTATTAATATTCATTAAGCATGTAGCATTGGTTACAATAATAAAGACAAAGTTTAAAAGCAAACTAAATTTTGCTAGTAATCTGCGTTGTGCAATTTTTTTATCTCTATTATTTTCACAATCGGGAATCTTCTCAAAATCATGCAAGTTATCTTTGACTCTTTTTGTAAGAAGTGACCTTTTGTAAGTCTGACCGTTAATTGCTGGCATCAGGATAATAAGAGGGTAACGCATTTCCGTCGAGGCTGCGTGTCTCCTACCTGGGAACCCTCTATGGGACCTAAAAGCGAGGGTTCTGGAGGAACTGCAGTGATACCATAGGCCTGTTCCCTGAGCTGTCAAATTAGGAACTCACTACTATCGAGGTGGTGAAGCCGATCATGGAAGAGTGGCTTAAGAGGCGTCATAGATATTTACCGGGCACGGGTGCTTCGGTAAGTATCTGTGGTGCATACACCGGAAGGTAACACCTGAGTGCCAGCACTGCGGTTACTTCAGCGAGGACACGGTGCCGCATATTCTGACGGTGCTCAGCATGGACGCTGAAAGCCAAGACCTGGTCGCAGGCCTGGTGTGGACATTATCACGCTTAAGATCGTGTTGAGGGCCATGGTCCCAAGCTGTGTCTTTCGGCGTGCAAAAAATGGTGGCGTGGTGGGAGCGGTAGATAAATACGCCCAAGACTACCGGTCTTCATGACCGAAGGCCTGAGAACGACGGATTTGCTGCTCGCCAGTCTTACAGAAGCAGGCCAAGATGGTGGCGTGTCTCTTCATCCCTCAAAGACGTGGGATAGTAAACAAGAGGGAGGTCTGAGATGTATTTATAAACTTTATTACCTATTCTTATTTTATTTAATAATTGTATGTTTCAGGGTCCGTGTCCAAAGGGCCAAAACGGGCCCCCATTCAAGAAACTTCGGCGTCCGTCTGTCTGTCTTGCCGTCACGAGGTTGTATTTCAGGCACCTCGATAGCTAGAGCGCTAAAATTTTCACATAATAATGTATTTCTGTTACCGCTATAACAACAAATACTAAAATTAGAAAAATAATAATTACTGTTATATTTTATTTTTAAATTGTTTGGCAAGCCCACTTGCTGTTCCCTGGGCTGAGGGGAGGCGTGGGCATATTAATTTTAACAGTAGGGGGGCGTGATACCTAAAAGTTTGGGAACCCCTGGTCTACATGATGTGAAAGGTGCAGTCCCACATACCGCTCGAAGACATTTCTTTTGCACAATGCAACAATCAAGCCGTTTAAAAATGCCTTCAACTCGGCTTAACGACTGCCATTTTACTGGCAACCAGGACCAACGGCTTAACGTGCCTTCCGAAGCACGGAAACGCTCAAATCAATGTCACAAAGTGGTCACATGGATGATCACCCATCCAAGGACTGGCCACAGTAAAAGTAGCTTACTACAGTGATCGTTTACAGAGCACTGAGTCCGCGGGGCCACGAGCGCTTCACAAAAGAATTCGAAAGATCACAGAACTTTTACTATAAAAAACAATTCAGCTCAAAGGACCACAAAACATTTTGCTTTAAGAACATTCTCCGGCTCGAGGGACCATTTCTTTAACAAAATCATTCGGCTCAAAGGATCATACATCAGTAAATCAGCAAGTTTATTGTACCTGTCTGGCCTGCTGCAGCGTTTTGGCCTTCAAGTCTATGTAGCTTCAAAATGTCCTCAATGAATTGGCTGGAGGGACTATTTCTTTAACAAAATGATCCGGCTCGAAGGACCATACATCAGTAAATCAGCAAGTTTATTGTACCTGTCTGGCCTGCTGCAGCGTTTTGGCCTTCAAGTCTATGTAGCTTCAAAATGTCCTCAATGAATTGGCTGGAGGGACTATTTCTTTAACAAAATGATCCGGCTCGAAGGACCATACATCAGTAAATCAGCAAGTTTATTGTACCTGTCTGGCCTGCTGCAGCGTTTTGGCCTTCAAGTCTATGTAGCTTCAAAATGTCCTCAATGAATTGGCTGGAGGGACTATTTCTTTAACAAAATGATCCGGCTCGAAGGACCATACATCAGTAAATCAGCAAGTTTATTGTACCTGTCTGGCCTGCTGCAGCGTTTTGGCCTTCAAGTCTATGTAGCTTCAAAATGTCCTCAATGAATTGGCTGGAGGGACTATTTCTTTAACAAACTGATCCGGCTCGAAGGACCATACATCAGTAAATCAGCAAGTTTATTGTACCTGTCTGGCCTGCTGCAGCGTTTTGGCCTTCAAGTCTAAGTAGCTTCAAAATGTCCTCAATGATCCGGCTCGAGGGACCATTCCATTAACAAAATGACCCGGCTCGAAGGACCATAAATCAGTAAATCAGCAAGTTCACAGTACCTGTCCGGCCTGCTGCAGCGTCTTGGCCTCGGAGTCCAAGTTGGCGGGGTCTGCGGGCTGCGTCACCTCCACCGTGCGCGTCTCCACGGCGATCACGCCCACGGGGATGTATGTATGTATGTGTGTATGTAAGTGTGGTGTACCTGTCCGGCCTGCTGCAGCGTCTTGGCCTCGGAGTCCAAGTTGGCGGGGTCTGCGGGCTGCGTCACCTCCACCGTGCGCGTCTCCACGGCGATCACGCCCACGGGGATGCCGCCTAAACGCGCGCGTCCTGATGAACAAAAAAGAAGTTTGTTGTTTATGAGTGTTAATTACGTCGTTAAGCCAAGTTGAAGGCCTTTTTAGGCGGCTTGATTTCAACAGCAGGCAGTCACAACCTGCACCTGTCCATTTCAAATATGTAATGCTCTAAGTCTAAGTCGAATCTATAAATGTTACATTACACGCGAACGCTAGTCGGTCAGGAAGGAAGGCTGTAACTTAATGCTCAAAGTCGAATCTAATATGTTACATTCAAAGACTATACAGGGTGAATTTTTGAAAAGGGATTGGATGGCCAAATCCGAAACTATAAGGAATAGCGAAAAATGCTGAAAGGAGTCACGAGCCCGATTTTGATGAAACTTAAAACCTCATCATTAGATTTTTGAAAACCCCATAATCCTAGCTGGGAATCGAACTTGTTGATTTTGCAAAAAAAAACACACCCTTTATTATTACACCATACGATAGAGTCGCTGTTAAGGATCAAATTTTGCAAAGTAATGATATACGCCAAATTTAAGGAACATTTGGAATTTTAATAGAATGCATATTTCATGTACCTAAATTTTGTATCATAGTTTGTTTCGTTGGAAATCCCAGAAAAGATCGTAACTATTCCGTGTTTTAAATTATGCTCAGAATGATTTTTTAGAGAATATTCTCAACGGAATCAATAATATTCCTTAGTTATTCCTTGAGGTTTCGAATCCAGCTATGTATTGCAAAGATTTTGAACAATTAATCAGTTAACGTAAGAAAAATAAAATGTATTTTGTTAAAGATGAGCTCTTTCCTGTAGTTTACCGTATATCATTACTTCCCAGAATATGATCCTTAATAGCAACACTATCGTATGGTGTAATAATAAAGGGTGTGTTTTTTTTTTCAAAATCAAGGGATTCGATTCCCAGCTAGGATTATGGGTTTTTCAAAAATCTAATGATGAGGTTTTAAGTTTCATCAAAATCGGGCTCGTGACTCCTTTGAGCATTTTTCGCTATTCCTTATAGTTTCAGATTTGGCCATCCAATCCCTTTTGAAAAATTCACCCTGTATACATGTATAATATAGTCTTTGGTTACATTACACGCGAATGCTCCCGGTGAGGGAAGGCCTTAAGACTACGAGCCTGTCCCCATATGCTGTAGTAAAACTAGTACCAGTCTGCAAATTATATATTTTATACTTATACAAGAAGCCCATGAATATTTATTTAATATCAACCCATGAAGCATAGGGGTGCTTCATGGGTTGATATTAAATAAATATTCATGGGCTCTGTCACTCGCTACAAGTCGTGTTACAAGCACCTACTTCTAAGTATTATTTAGCAGAACTAACGTGGCCAACCGGCAGAGGGCTGCCACACACCAGATCGAGCGAAGTGCGCACAGCCAATGTACATTTCAAGTGTAAAATAATATTTAGCTTTATTTAGTCTTGCTTTTTTTTTCATCTTACTTCTTAATATTCTAAAGTTAAATGCGAAAGTGTTTGAGTGTGGATGTGTAGATCTGTGGATGTTTGTTACTCTTTCACGCTCTAACGGCTTAACGGATCTGGCTGGAATTTGATACAGGGATAGATTGTAGTCTGGAATAACACATGTTACTTTTTATCCCGGGAATAAGTTCCTATTGGAAGCGGGAAAAGGAACAAACTTTTACGCGGGCTAAGCTGCGAGCATCAGCTATTTATAACATAATTCTTATGTAAAGAAGAAGTTATAAAATATAATAAAGTTTTTTTTTAGACACTGTGTTTACTGTTTTTTGTAGTTATACGTATTTTTGTTCCGTGCTTACCACCCTAATGTTGTCAATAGTTGTCACTCGATGACGCAATCATACGGTGTGCGCACGTATCTCGACTCTCGGAATACGTCGTAGGGAATGTTTTCCACTGTAGCGATGTGTTATAGCTAATATTTTTGAGGTTAAGTATGGGAGTGATGTATCTGTTACGTAGTAACTATTATTTAATCTGTGCCCCTACACTTACTTCATTTGGCAAACGTAGCGTTGGACGTCCACCCGCCGGTATACCGTCACAATACCAGAAATTATAATACCTTAACTCAAAATATCGTAGCCCAAAATACCCGAAATCGAAATATCAATATTCAAAAGGCAAATATTTATAATATAAATGATTTAAAATGCCTTACGGTCGAATAACCGAAACCCAAAAAATAAATTTATCAAATACCTTATCCTAAAATGTTCAAACACAAAATACCTTTTTTTAACATGAGATAAATCCTACATGGATGCTATATATCTGTGAACGGTTAACACCCCGGCTCAGATTATCCCGACTCGTATAGGTTAGGTTAGAAGATAAGGCGGGAGCGAAGCGAAGCGGAGCTCCCGCCTTAGTCTTCGTGGTTATTTTTTTTTTCGTTAGCCCACTGTAGTACTTTTGTAACTCTGAATCAAAGTGTTTTAACATGAGGTAAATCCTACATGGATACTATGCCGGACTCCTACCGACTAAAAACCACACGTATCCTACATAACAGCCTACAGTTAGGAGCCCCGGGTAAGCCCTCAGAAGGGTACCCAAAGACCAACAGACCTACGGCTACAACTGCGGCTTCACTTAGGTGGGGGGGGAGGGGGCGTGTAAATAAGTTAAAGTCAAATAACAAAACGTGTGAGTGACAGTGACACATTGTATTCTATTTTCGGTATTTTAAATTAAGGATATTTGAAAATTTGTATTTTGAATTCTGATATAATAATTATTTGTATTTTAAATTTAGACATTTTAAGGTAAGGTGTACTGAAATAAGGTATTTTGAATGTTAAGGTATTTCGAATTCGGGTATTTTGGTCTAATGCATTTTAAGTAAAGGCATTTTGATTTCTGGTATTTTAATATATAACCCCACCCGCCAGATGGACCGACGATCTGGAAAAGGTCGAAGGCTGGGACTGGATGCGGAAGGCATAGAACCGTGTGCTGTGGTGTGGATTAGGAGAAGCCTACGTCCAGCAGTGGACTACTATAGGCTGATATGATTGAAGTCTTACTTCGATTTTGATCGAATCTGCCCTTAGAAAAGTAGTTTGTTACAGTCACAACCCTACTCACCGGTAATGACAGTCTGCGCCCACGGCTGCATGATCTCGTCGAAGCTGCCCACGTCGAAGAAGCCCGGCCGGGCCCCCTCCCCCGTGAGCATGAGGCGCGGGTCGTGCGCGGCGCGGGGCGGGTACCACTCCACCGGCCGGTCCACGGGGTCTGCGCACCGCATTATTGGCACCAAGCTCAGTTTGTCCTGGGAATAACAACCACTCCACATGTTACAACTCGCATTAAAAAATTAATATTTTAACTATTCAAAAATAAAACGTCAGTGAACAATGCATGATTGTGTGTGTGTGAGCATGAGTGGGCCTGTGTAAGCACACGTGAGCGAGTGTGGGTTCGGTGTATGTGTAAGCATGAGTGGGCTCGGTGTATGAATGAGCATGAGTGAAAATGTGTGGGTGGGTGTATGTGTATAAGTGAGCAACTGTGGGCGTGGTGTATGTGTAAAAATGGGCGCGTGTTAACGTGTACGAGCATAAGTACGTGAGTGTGGGTGCAGCGTATGTGTGAGCATGAGTGGGGGCGTGTGAGCATGAGTGCGAGTTTGACCGTCCAATTCTTCAGACTGAATTAGTGCTCAGGAGCTGACTTAATTCCTGAAGTAGTTAAGTTAGCTCTTAAGTTAGGTTTTAAGTTACAGCATAGGGCGGAAACTACAAACAAAAATGATCGTTTTCACCCAGACTAATATACACGTAATGTGAATGCTTGAATCAAGCTTAATTGTGTGTGTGAGTATACAAGGGTAACTAACTTAGTCCCGGGACATCCTTCCGAGGGCTTATCCGGGGCTCCCAACCACATGCTGTTGGGCATAACGTGAGGTTTTTTAGTCGGTAAGAGTCCGGCATAACATCCTCTGAGGATTTTCCCTCACGTAAGAAAAAGAAAAAACAAGGGTAACTAACTATGGAAACAAAATAATAAGGAACAGAAGGCAATCTCATGTTTATAGGTACTTTTTTTTTGACCTACCCTCGGCTAAGCAAAAATTAAACTAAAGCAATAGCACAAAGTACGTAGGTAGTAATAAGTAATGCCACGCAGTGACACTCTCTCAAGTACTGTTACGGCAATAGATACGTCAACTTTTGCGGGGGGATGGGGAAGCTTACTCAGTGGGAGGCAGGGAGTTGCCGACCTGTAATGTAATACTATTAGATTATCTTTGGTTAGAGTAAGGCCAAAGAATGAATATTAGTGAGTGATATATATAATAAACTAGCTGACCCGCGCAACTTCGTTTGCGTGATAAATGAAGAACCGCTCGACCGATTTTGTGCAAACTTCACACAAACCATCTACTAAATAGTCCAAACAAAGCCTAAACATTTGGTTTGGATAGGTGAGCCCGTTCTAGAGTTATAAAATTACAACGAAAAGTGGCATTGATTTTTATATATATAGAAGAAGATGTATCAGTCTGTACTCTAATTATATAAAAGAAATTGCGCGTGTGCCAGTTGAGTGGGTGTGTGTATGTTTGAGCATGCGTGCGTGTATGTGAGCATGAATGCGCTAGAGTGGGCGTGTGTACGTTTGAGCATGTGAGCACGTGTGTGTGGGCGTACCTTGGGCACGAAGGAGAGCCACCTGAGCGCCGTCCTCACAGCCTCCAGGTCGGAGGGCGCCACGGCGTGCGACACGCCGTTGTGGTGCATGACGTTGACGCCGCCCAGCTGGTTGTTGGACGCGTATACCGCCCGCCCTAGCACCTTGTTGAGCGCCGCGTGCCCCGTCAGGATTATGTACGATGACTCCACTTGGATCACGCGGTGGCCTAGCCTGGGGAGTGCTTGGTACGTCAATATTTTTTTTTTATACCACTAAGGTGGCAGACAAGCATACGGCCCACCAGAAGGACTGGTGGTCACCGCAGCCTATGAACGTTTGCAACACCAGAGGCATCACACTCGCGCTGCCGACCCTGTAAAAACCTTCTTAGACCCCTTTTGAAGAACCCCATACTGTAGGCGTTTGGGAAAACCGAGGCAGGAAGATCATTCCACAACCAAAGCGTGCGCGGAAGAAATCCCCTATCGGATCTAACCGTGCTCGAACGCTCCGGACGTAGGGTGTGAGGATGAAATCCCTGTCTATGGCGAGCGGTGCGATGATAGAACGTAGTCGTGGGCATCATGTCAAACAATTCCTCAGAGCACATACCATTGTACAGGCGGTAGAACACGCATAAGGAAGCAAAGTCTCTCCTGTAAGAAATGGGCGGTGTTTAGCGCAGAAGGCAAGGGAACAGGCGCTAAGTGGGATTTAGTGTGGGAGCCGTGGGTCAACCCACTGGGCAGGCAGACCTGAAGCGGTGGTGACGCTAGCTATTATTTTGTTCTTGGGCCTAACTGGGACTAACCACCTAAATCTCGGATCCTTTCTCCATTAGTCAGATCTACGTGTGCGTCTACCATTCTCACACAAGGGAAGCCGAGACATCGAGGCTTCTGGAGGTGCTTAACCTCATGACGTGCAGGTACAGTTCCAAAACGCTGAACTTTTTTTTGACGTGACAACGTCTTATAATTCGATGGAGCCGGCGGCACGAACGAAAAATGATGACGCAATACGTCGTTACCCCGCTCTGAGGCGTTCCATTTATTTTAGTAATGTTTCCAACAGATGGCACTATAATCAATTGATGTGCTTTTATATTTATTTTTGTTTTGTAATGTTAATTTTATGTTTGTTTATTTTTTTTCTTCTTATGACGTTGGCACGTTCAACCATCGTCAGTAAACCGACTTTACAGACAACCGATTTTTTTTTTGGGAGACGTGTCAACAGCCCCACGACATTGTTGGTGAGGGATGGGTCTCAATACCGATTATGCGAAACGTGCCGTCCACTCGTTTGCGGTCTCCCATGATCACGACCCAAATGATACGCGGGCAAACTGGTATCTCCGTGATGCTGGACAGATCAGATTATGTGCTTAGCTGGACCTGCTGCTGACAAGTTGTCAAGCCTAATATAGTGCGTCAGTGGTCGCCCATTACGTCTTAAGAGACTGGGTGTTTCTATGTATAATATGTATGTATTTAAAAGTATATAAGTATTAATATCCGTGGTCTGATACACACATAACACAAGCAGGTTATTGCTAGCTTACTTTGGGATCTGATAGCGTTGTGTGAAATGTCCGTGAATATTTATTTATTTGTTAGATACCTCCGGCCACGTACACGTGCAGTAGATGGCACGACGATCACTGACATTATTGACCGGAAGACTGGGACGGTCTCCAAGATTAATTTGCGTCTGTGTCCCGTGGAATCCAAGTCGTCGGATAGCGTCTTGTTAATGCAGTTTTTTTTTTATTTTGCTGTAACCTTGGTTCATGGTTCATCATCACGCCCCTATCCCCGAAGGGGTAGGCAGAGGCATATTATATGCCCACATTTCACCTTTTTTTTTATAATTTGTCCCACGTAATACGTTGTGAGCCGTATTGCCGTGTTTAAATGGACAGGCGCAGGTTGTGACTGCATGCTGTTGAAATAAAGCCTTCAACTTGGCTTAACGACTGCCATTTTACTGGCAACCGGGACCAACGGCTTAACGTACCTTCCGAAGCACGGAAACGCTCAAATAAATGTCACAACGTGATCACATGGATGGTCACCCATCCATGGACCGGCCATAGTGAAAGTTGCTTACTGCAGTGATCGTTTACAGAACACTGAGTCCGTGGGGCCACGAGCGCTCTAACCTTCTTGTCGTAATACTTGATAGTAATCACAAAAAAATCTACAACTAAATAACAATGCGCCCACTCACCGAACGACATACGAACCAATCCCGATAGCGCGGCAGGTCACTATAGAGATGGTGACCACATCCTCGTAAGCCTGAGCCGTCTCGCCGGCTATAAGCCCTGCGTCTCGCAGGCATTCTACTCCGAGACCATCTTCTTTGCCTGGAAAGGAATAATTTGGGTTAATAAATAGTTATGTACATTCTCACACAACATCATCCAGCCCGAATTAGGCTAGTATAAGCTTGTGCTATGGGATCTAGACAACTGATAGACATACTTATATATTTCTAAATACATACAATATATACATAGAAAACACCCAAAATCCTAAGCAAACACTAGTGGACCACTAAAATTTTGGGTCGACCCGGGAATCAAATAAACTCAGGACCTCAGCGCGGCTGGCTGTTACACTACCAAATGCACCATCGTGACAGTCAATAAGTCTATACATAGAGGGTGTCACGCGGTTTTATACGCGCATTTACTATTCCCGTGGGAATACGGGAATAAATATAGCCTATGTCACCCAGTGATAGTGTAGCTTCCCCAACTGTGACAAATATTTAAAATCGGTTCATTAGTTTCGGTGATTATTCAATGCAAACGAACAATCAATCAAATCTTTGCTCTTTATAATATTAGATGTAGGTATTTAAACTTTCATGGTCACTAATACTATTATTAGAGTTAACGGGATATTTACCATGTCTTTTTGAGTATTTCCGATATTTCGGCGCTGTTGCAAGTGCCATGATCACGGAGGAACTGAAATATTGGCGGTTGAAAGTAAAAGTCTTAGCACATATATCGATCTACCCTCCTTCGCACTCGTTTGTGTCGTACAACACCACTACTATTGGTTTCACTTTCACTGTACAGTCGCACTGGAACTCGGTCGCGACACACAACACTCACAGTATCTACACGCGGTTTCGGTTGGATATATTTACTTTTATTTACGCACACACGCCAATATTTCAGTTCCTCCGTGATCATGGCACTTGCAACAGCGCCGAAATATCGGAAATACTCAAAAAGACATGGTAAATATCCCGTTAACTCTAATAATAGTATTAGTATAGATGGTTGTAAAGTGTGCTGTAGATGTGTGGATGTTAGTTACTATTTTGTTCGTTTTATCCCAGAAGTATTTTCACGGAACTACTTCAACGGAACAACTGGGAATAATCGATTTTTCTATCTGAAGCAGGAACGGGAACAAAATTCAATGACGGCGTAGGCTCGGACCAGCATCTAGTAATATAATTTGTATGCATGAATGTTTGTCACTCTATCACGCCAAACAAAACAAAACAATACAAAAATACATTTATTTCGGTTAGGCATACACAGATGTACTTGTTAAACGTCCCGAATATAAACCAAAGAATTACCACCAATTTACAACGCGACCCACATGAGAAGAACTGGCAAGAAACTCAGCGGTTTTTAATGCTCCATTTACAATATTAAAGAATCTAACAAGAAATTAATTATTAAGTAAACAAAAAACCCGACTGCAAAGTAAAAATACAACTGAAAAGGTAGAAACGTTTTGTCGCCAAAAATGTGCCATTTTGATTTTCTAGTAATTTTTTTACACCTAGTGTCACTCACATAATCACGACGAATCAACTGACATCTCGCATGTCAAAATCCGTCAAGCCATTCAGGCTGTAGGGCGTGACAAAGGAATGGACATACATAGTCTCGAAAAACATTACCCTTATTTCTTCGGCAGTCAGGTCAAAACTATGCATTTTAATGTTTTTTTTAAATCACCAGGTCTAGTCCAGGCTTCTTAATTCAGCAAATAATCAATAAATGTATAATAGCCGTTGTAGTATATTGTACTATACATTATAGTCTACTTTTTATCCCGGGAATAAGTTTCCATAGGCTGCGGGAACTTGTACAGAACCGTTTCAACATACCATAGGAACATATATTTCTGCTAATTTTTCTCCTTGATAATTTCCCGTTCAGTGAAAATATGACTGGCGTAAATTGGGAGAGGCCGGCGACCAGCAGTGGACTGCCGTAATTATAATGATTTGACTGAAGCCTTTATTATGAAGGCACTGAGGCATTTTTGAAATAATAATGAAGGTACGGAGACAATTACTATACAAGCATCACGTTTCGATATCTACATACATAATGATGACGTCTTTTATCCCCCTTTTAGGCAGAGGCACATTATATGCCCACATTTCACCTTTATAGAAATTATAACACGTAATAGTTGCCTGCTGATAAAATTTTTCAAACCACCCTTTAAAGACCTCCAACTTTGCTTAAAGACTGCCATTTTACTGGCAACCGGGACCAACATGCCTTCTCCAATGGGTTCACCAATGTCACAAAGCGGTTACATGGGTAAGCACCCATCCAAGGACCGGCCATAATAAATGTTGCTTACTACAGTACTCGTTTACAGATCACTGAGTCCGCAAGCCACGAGCCCTTCACATAAATTTCTAACCCCCTTATTCATAATCGTTTATTAAACCTATTTTAGTTAAAACACACTTTAAGTCTATTGCTGTCTCTAACCAATGACAGAGCAGGGGCGTAGGGTCCATAGAAGCCGATTCCCGCTGGCTTCCCCTTCAGAACTGACAGCAAGGTGAAGTTACATCATTACTAAATCTCGGTCAGTAGATAAGATGATAAAATTTTCTTCTCAACGAAAAACCCCTGCTGCAAAATACATAGCAATGTGCAATATTGTGCATCGCTCAGTTCAGTCAAAGTTCAGTGAACTCCAAAAACACGATCATGGAATATGAGAAATAAGCCGGATTGCTGAATATTTGCGTCCCTTTCGTTAATAATACGCAAATGTCGGTTTCTCTCTCTACGTTCCGAGTGTTTCGAAAGATTATACTTGCGAATCTCCATCGTTCGGCCAGCGATCGGGCCTCGTTCTAAATCCACTCGGAAATAGCTTAATACGAGACGGAGAAAAATCGTCAATAATAAAGTAAAGTCAATAAACGTACTAAAATTTACTGTTGACGAAATAAAATCACTCATAGAGTCTAATTATATGTATTTTCATACAATGTAATTATATAATGATATTTACGACGCAATCATTTGGAATTTTCAATAACTAAATAAAATTAATGAATTAAGTACGCTCGTCGAACATTCTTTACGCACACTAGCGCCGCTTTCGAATATTTTGAAGTTTTGAACTTTTATTTACTACTTTATATTTTCTCTAAACAATGCAATGCGTTTTGGCGCGAATTGGAAGGAATCGTATCGCGTCGTTTTGTAAATTCGCAAAATTAGTGTAATTTCGAGTGTTTTGTGTGTATTAATGGTGGATTTTTAAACATAAACGTTCGACAACGTGCACTAGTGTTGGGAAGTGATAAAACGCAGTGAATCGCAACTTTGCAGTTTCCGACAAAAAATCCAAAGGAACTTTCAGAAATGTATCCACCGCTTTTCTGAAGGAAGACTGACTTCGACTTAGGGCTGTACTTGACTTTGACTGGACTTAGAGGACGAGGACTGTGACTTATTAAAGCAAAATGAAGAGTTATTGAATATACAAGATTTGGCTGTATGGCTCAAATTGCCTTTGCCTATCCGAGGATGGATAAATAAAACTACTACTACTACAATGCAATGCAGCAGTGCACTCCCAGAATTATTGAATAATTAGTTTGTTGGTCGTTTTTTTGCTGTTTATTGGTTAATTATAATTAGTTAGTGATAAATAGCATGGTGTATTGGTGAGTGGAATAGTGCGTGCAGTACTGTATAAGTATATAAGCTGTGAATAGATAAGTAATTACGTATAGTTTACATTTTGCTTTGTTTTAATACCTACTAAGAATCTAGGTTGTTCGTATGCGTAATGGCGACGTTAATACATATAATATAGATTGTTGTTTAATAGATTTTTTGTTATCTGAAGAAACATATTTTACTAAATTAAGTTTTGAGAATAAAAAATATGTAATTCAATTGTGACTATAGATTATAAAAGAAAAGACTGCTCCTATAAACATTTTCATAGTTCGTTTTATGATAAATATACTTGGATGACAGGTTCTTGTAAACTCAATAAACTTTACTGTTTCCAATGTTAATTATTTTCCGATTCTAGTAGCGTTTGGAGTCGTACAGGGTTTACGGACATCAATAATATAGGAAATTCGACGAAAAAACATGTTCTGACTGAAAAACACATTCGTAGTTGTTTAAGCTTTCATGACTTTGGCAATAGCAGAATTGAGACATTTTTGAATAATAATTTTGAAGTACACAATAGGAAGGTTGATCGCAATCGTCATCTATTAAGACGTTTCATAGATACTGTAGTTTTGTTAGGTAAACAGGAATTAGCGTTCCGCGGCCACGATGAGAGCTCCGGGTCGAATAACCGCGGTAATTATATTGAAATATTGCAATGTTTAAGTGCGTATGATGCTGTATTGGAGTCACATATGCAACAATGTTCTTCAATGCATAACCCCGTGTTTTCTGGACATCTACATGTACCTAGGTAAGATTTTTTTTACTAGCTTCCGGTTCAGGTATACCCGAAGGGGTAGGCAGAGGCATATTATATGCCCACATTTCACCTTTTTATAATATGTCCCACGTAATACGTTGTGAGCCGTATTGCCGTGTTTAAATGGACAGGCGCAGGTTGTGATGCCTGCTGTTGAAATAAAGCCTTCAACTTGGTTTAACGACTGCCATTTTACTGGCAACCAGGACCAACGGCTTAACGTGCCTTCCGAAGCACGGAAACGCTCAAATAAATGTCACAAAGTGATCACATGGATGGTCACCCATCCATGGACCGGCCATAGTGAAAGTTGCTTACTGCAGTGATCGTTTACAGAACACTGAGTCCGCGGGGCCACGAGCGCTACTAGCTTCCCTTTTGAAAATAACCAGTCCTCGCCACTGTGACAGAGTATGGTTAGAGACAGCAATAGACTTAAAATGTGTTTTAACTTTAAAAAATAATATTCAAATCAAACAACCGATGTCACAAACCTATAATATCAGTAATCTTATATCTCGATTCCCCCTCCTCCTCAATAAGCTGCGTCTTCACCGACGCGTGCGGCAACAGTCGCGTGTAGCTCTCGGGCGTGAGGTACAGGTATTTGAATCCCCGTTCAGGCCTTTCCGCGTCCAGCCAGGCGACGCTGAACTCCGCTTTTACTTCCTCTGCTACGCCGATTCGGGCGCCGGAATTTACGCTTATGTAAAGCTGTAATGTAAAGAATTTGTTAAGTGCTAACATTCAAAAAGATTAGGTATTTGCTCCCAAATCTGTTTCGGTTCGATATGTTTTGGATTTTACAATATGACAAATGTACGGGAAATGAGATGGTACTTTGATTTCAGTTTCATTTCGGTTTTGAAAACCGGCCAAGTGCGAGTCGGACTCACGCACGGAGGGTTCAAAAACAGCACGAAATTCCCGTGTTATATAAGAGCCCCTTTTTTTTGTTTTTGATAATTTTGCTATAAAAATACACATCAATAGAAATGGTAAATCTAGGAAAATTTCAACAGTTTTTTTTTATACCACTAAGATGGCAGACAAGCATACGGCCCACCAGATGTACCAGTGGTCACCGCAGCCTATGAACGTTTGCAACACCAGAGGCGCCACTCTCGCGGTGCCGACCCTGTAAAAACCTTCTAAGACCCCTCTTGAAGAACCCCATACTGTAGGCGTAGTTTCACTAAAGCACAGCTTTTAATCTTTGGGTACGGATTACGGAACCCTAAAAAAGTGCATGAGTTCCGATTCATGGCTTTAGTTTTCTTGTCTCTTATAATTATAACTAAATCTTTTACATAAAAAAATTGCAACTAAAAGTACCTATTTAAAGTTATCCTACTAATATTATAAATGTGAAAGTTTGTGAAGATGTTTGGATGTTTGTTACTCAATCACGCTTTAACGGCTAAATAGATCTGGCTGAAATTTGGTACAGGGATAGAGTATAGTCCGGAATAACACATTTAGATTAGCATACCATTGAATAACACTTACCCTAGGAATCTTCAGTTTCCTAGCGTACTGCGAGGCCTTATAAAAGACCCAGTCCTCCTGAGGGCCGAAGGAGCCCATGTAGTAGGTCAGGTCGTTGGCTATGACGATGATGTCCCGACCTTCGGGACACTCCGGGGTGAACAGGGTTAGGCGCCAAGCTACCATGCCAACCTGGAGAACAGTTTAAAAGTTAATTATAATAATAAATAAATATTTGTGGATGTTCACACACAACATCATCAAGCCCAAATTAAGCTAATCTAAGCTTGTGCTGTGGAATCTAGACGACTGATATACATACATACTTATTATATATTCCTAAATACATACATATTGTAACAAGAAGCCGTGAGATCGTTCTCACCCGACTGCCCCTCTCTAACACGTTCATTGTGAAAGTTCAATCGGATTGACAGATGATCCACGTGACCTAGTGACGTAGTTTAATGCGACAGAGTCACAGCTACAGACCAAGTCTCGCCATAAGCCCCTCTGCACACTATTTTATAGAGACGGGCTAAAATCTTTCCAATGGTAGGGTAACTCACAGGCTCGTCACGCACTTAATGTACAGACTCACCGGCACGTGCACTCTTGCGAATTTATCACCATTTTATTCTTATGTTTAGTTTTTAATGTAAAGGCTATGTACCGAATAAATATTATTTCTTTCTTTCTTTCTTGCCTAAAGGCTCTCGTATGACACATCGTGCGACGGAAACACGTCGAGACCCGTCAATGTCTGTTCAGCGGGAGGTAGGATGCATATACTACACATATTATACATTATGAGCAGTCAAAATGTGTCTGAGAAGGCAAGGTTGGCTGTACATAGGGGAGTGCTCATCCCTACACTTATGTATGGTAGTGAAAGTTGGGTATGGCAGGAGACGCATGAAAGCAAAATTAATGCAGTGGAAATGAAAAGTCTGCGAAGTATAGCTGGAGTGACTTTAATGGACAAAGAAAGAAATAGTGTGATAAGAGAAAAATGTGGTTTAATAGAAGATGTAGTGACTAAGATAGAAAAAGGGATGCTTAGATGGGTTGGACACGTGGAAAGAATGGATGAGAATAGTGACAAAGCAGATTTATGAGGCGAGAATGAATGGGCAAACTGGTAGGGGTAAACCTCGGCGTACGCATGCCGATCAAATCAGAGACCTTCTGGAAAAAGGCAAGGTCAAGAGTACCTTTAACCGGCGAGCGTGTATGAAAACAATAATGAAAGTAGAAGAAGCGAAAGTTATATGCCAGGATCGTAGCAAGTGGAAAGCCAAAGTCTCTGCTTACCCCGATGGGAGACAAGCGTGATTATATGTATGTATGTATGTATTATACATAGAAAACACCCAAACTCCGAAACCAATATTAGTGGATCACAAAAATATTTGGACCGACCCGGGAATCCAACCCAGAACCTTAAGCGCAGAAATCGGTAACGCTAGCGAAAGCGCCACCGAGGCAGTTACATCATATGGACACGTCTCTTTATCTCCGAAGGGGTAGGCAGAAGCACTTGCAATTATACTGTTGTGGCCCGGGTAAAAGAAGTCAGGGACCTCGGAGTTAACTTTGGCGCTGAGCTAACGTTTCGTAATCATATTGTTATTTGTTGCAGAAAGGCATTTAGGAACTTAGGTTTTATGCTACGTACAGCTCGTAATTATACGAATGTCAAAGCAATTATCGCGTTATATAACGCTTTGGTCAGGAGTCAGTTGGAGTGCAATGCGGTCATCTGGGCCCCCCATGAGGCTAAATATAGCCTCATGCTGGAACGGGTCATCTGGGCCCCCCATGAGGCTAAATATAGCCTCATGCTGGAACGGGTCCAAAATAAATTTGCTAGATTTTTGTATCTAAGGTTATACGGTGTGTACCCCTTCTACCCACTCATGTATCCAACCCTGTTCGTACTGGGCATGGTTGGATACAATGAGTTGAGAGTTAGAAGGGAGTTCTCTCTCGTGTGCTACTTATTTAAAATTATTAGAGGCAAGTTACACAATGGGGATATTCTAGGGATGGTTGGTCTACACGTACGTGCCAGACCGGTACGTGTGGCGTCGACGCCGACCTCGCCTGCTAGTGGTGCCGAACGCACGCACCAACCTGCTAAAGGAGGCGCCACTGTCGCGGGCGCTTCGCACTCTCAACCTTGTGGCAGAGGCGTCCGACATATTTTGTTGTTCACTGAGTGAATTCACAAGGGTGACATTGTATATTATTAGTTATAATAGATAATGAATTATTTGTAGTTATTAGATAGTATGTTTATTATATAATATATGTGTATGTATGGTATTTACCTAACTTATACCTATTTATGTTTAGAATAGTATGTTTTAAATATGCTTGCTTACTCTGTCGCATTGGGTGTCCGCCTGTCATGATAGATGTAAGTCCAGATGTAAATAAATAAATAAATAAAAATATTATATGCCCACATTTCCTACATGGATGCTATGCTGGACTCCTACCGACTAAAAGCCACACGTTTCCTATCTGTAGCCTACGGTTGGGATCCCCGGGTAAGTCCTCGGAAGGATGTCCCAGGGTCCCAGCAGACTATAGCTACCACAGCTACCTCGCCTATAGGATTCGGGCAAAGACTTCTATATAAACTGAGGTAGACGCGCCGTACTCTAACAAACGAGCAATCCTCAAACACACACATTGCTAAGACTACACTCACTTATAAATAATATTTACGTAATAGGCTTGTGTCCTAAATTTCAAAAATCATTTAATTTTGTAGCTTTATATCTATATGATCACAAAAATGTAATATTTTGATTTAAAAAAATCATTTACATAGTTTATTTTGTGATTTAAAAAATGAATTTCAATTTGTATCGAAAACGCTCATGGCGTCTTGTGTGACGTCACTTGATGCCAAACAAAACAAAAAGAAATTGTAATTTTTTTTATGAGTCCTTTCAATGATTTGTTTTGAGATTAAAAAAGATTTAGTACAAGAAAGAAACGTTTAGGGGTTTTAATCGATATTTAGGGGAATCTGGGAATTTGTAGTTGGTTTTTAGAGGAACATTCCGTAGGAGTTGGCATCATTTTGGCATATGGCCTATGTAACCAAAGCCTGTATAAATTAAAAAAAAAATTCCATTGGCATCACTGTTTGACAGGTGTTTGACAATGTTATGTTAGCGTTCGTCTGCTTTCCATATTAATTTAAAATGAATCCGTCGTATTACAAGTGCTGTGTAGTGCCTGATTCACGCCTGAATGAAATGAAATCTATTGTATTTTATGAAAACGTATGAGAATCTAAACAATTACACAAGATGACACGACTCGTGACACAAGGCGTCAAGACTCGAGACTGCCAGAGTGCGTCAAACGTAAAAAAGCAAACTGTGACGTCACACTATCTGATAGTGGTGTTTGATGTCACGTGACTTTATACGACAATATACGAATAGAACAAGAGTAAAAGAGAAGACGTATGGACTCCGATTGCAAGCCGAGTACTCTCGAAGTTTTGACGCACTACAGTGCAAGCAACGCTGCTAATTTGCTCAGTTTATAGGTTTCAAAAATCGGTGCGTAGGGCATGTCTACCTCAGTTTATATAGAAGTCTTTGGATTCGGGTGCTATCTTGCATCAGGGAGGTTTGTTAAGAAAGGGGTAGGCTGAGCAATACTCACAGTGTTCTGTCCGGGCAGCCTCGTCACTTCCACCACCTGTCTCTCGCCGTCCGGTTCCACTACCAGCTCCACTGAAGACATCACGTTGTCCGGGGGTGGACCTGGGACCATAGATGAAATAAGCATACAAGCCCCGCACGTTGATATTGCGATTGGCGGCCATCTTGGCAGTCATCTCAAAATACCGTACGCAGCTTCGCGAGGCCAACCCGCGCTCGCGCTACGTCACTTAGCTGTCATTATGACAAGGTTCCAGCGCAATACCAGCTTGCGGGGCTTATACTGGTTAATGAAGTCATCACTATACTATACACCTAAATTTCTAAAAGTCTCTCAGATCTCACTTTTTTAGGATTCCGTATCCAAAGGGTAAAAAACGGGACCCTATTCATTAGACTTCGTCGTTCGTCTGTCAGTCTGACTGTCTGTCTGTCCGTCGCGAGACTCAGGAACGGTGATAGCTAGAGAGCTGAAATTTTCACAGATAATGTATTTCTGTTGCCACTAGAACAACAAATACTAAAATCAGAAAAAAAGGGGGAACTAAAGAGGACTCCCAGACACCAAACGTGATATTTTTTGCCGTTTTTTGGTACGGAACCCTCTGTGCGCGTGTCTGACTCGCACTTAGCCGGTTTTTTTATAAATCACCCAAATTGTAAATGTCCAACATCCAGCACAGAACCCTGATAGGTAGATTGGATAGATTGGAGTATCTTACCATCAACAGTCCCTTCTTCGATACACTCCCTCCACCTCTTCTCCACCATTTGTCTAAACATGTCCGGCATGTCGTACACGTATGTAGTGCCCTGCGACGTTGCCTGCGAACAATACATGACGTTTTATGGTTTTTATATAACTTTTTCCAAAAAAAACTGACTTCAAACAAAAAATGAAAAATAAAATTAACTTGGCACAAAGTAATGGGTAAGTATATTTAGATTTATCAGATATTATTGAATGTAATACTGAAATCAGTGCCAAGTAAACCTATAGGTTTAGTATTATTAATCTCTCATAGAAATATTGGCACCGACTTCAGTATTACATTCAATAATATCTGATAAATCTAAATATACTTACCCATTACTTTGTACTAAGTTAATTTTATTTTTCATTTTTTAGTTTTTGTTTGAAGTCGGTTTTTTTTGTTAATTTTTCTTTTTCATTTTTTTAGTGACGGGTAGACTGAAAATATATTGTTCTCCCCAATACAAATTAATCAAGCCCAAACACAAGGTAGCTGCTGTTAATCGTTAAGGAATTCCCTCGATTTGAAGGATTTCTTCGATTTCTCCAGGATCCCAGCATCCGATTCTGACTTCCTGTATATGGGACCACATGGGAAGCATCAGCTTTCAAATAAAAAAAGAATCATCCAAATCGGTTAACTCCTTCAAGCGATTTGCCGGTAACAAACATAAAAAAAAACACAGACGAATTAGGTACCTCCCCCTTTTTTGGAAGTCAGTTAAAAAACCTAAAAATATACCCACACAAAAAAACATTCCACGTCCATCAGAGTAGAATCACAAATTAGATAGTGCAGATGGAAACCTACATTTTTTTTAAACCAACGTACTAAATACTATTTTTTAATACAGTTGCTCAAAAAGTGGCGTATTACAGGGACGTATAGCGTTCGGGATGTGGGCAATTACACACTCGTGCTTTTTCTTTACCATTCCCGCACTCGTGCGTTTTCTTTCCCAATTTTCTAAATAATGTCTATTCATGCAAATATTTCTAAAAAAAAGATACTAACTTGTTTCAATATCAGATTAAAAGTAATTTTAATTAAAATTTAAGCATAAATTAGTATAATTATCGGCCAAATTAAATTTATAAAAATAAAAAAAGTTGGCTGTATGAAGTGCACTGCCATAGTCTCTGCTTAGGAAGGTATATATTTTTTTACGGTTGGCGCCATTTTGGCTATTCAGGTTTGTTGTGTTTTTATTATTTTATAAAATTGTTTAATTTTTCGCAACTGTATTAAAAATAGTTGTTCAATACACGTGTGGGACTGTTATTTAAACTCGAGGGTAAACAGTCGAAACGAGTTTAAATAACAGTCCCACACGTGTATTGAACAACTATTTTTAATACAGTTGCGAAAAAATTAGGCAATTACCTATATAAAATAATAAAAACACAACAAACCTGAATATCCAAAATGGCGCCAACCGTAAAAGAATATATACCTTCCTAAGCAGAGACTATGGCAATGCACTTCATACAGCCAACTTTTTTTATTTTTATAATTTTAATTTGGCCGATACTCATATTAATTTATGCTTAAATTTGAATTAAAATTACTTTTAATCTGATATTGAAACAAGTTAGTATCTTTTTTTAGAAATATTTGCATGAATAGACATTATTTTGACAATTGGGAAAGAAAACGCACGAGTGCAGGAATGGGAAAGAAAAAAGCACGAGTGTGTAATAGCACACATCCCGAACGCTAAACGTCCCTGTAATACGCCACTTTTTGAGCAACTGTATTAAAAACTACTATTTCACACCTACCCTCTGCTGCGCACACTCGCCACAAATTAGAGATAGTACAGATGGAAACCTACATACTAAATTCGCTGACGCTACGCACACATACACAACTCATTCACAGACACGAGGTCAGGCGGTCCTCAACCGACTTTTCGATACTAATTTGTGCGCGAGTGTGTGTAGCAGAGGGTAGGTGTGAAAAAAAGTACATACATGAGTTTTTAATCTGTACTATCTCTAATTTGTGCACTCGCGCACAAATTAGTATCGAAAACTACTATGAAAATCTTTGACTTCGTGCCTGTGAAGTCTGTGAGCGTTGTCTGTGTGCGTAGCCTCAGCGAATTTAGTTTGTACGTTTCCATCTGTACTATCTCTAATTTGTGGCGAGTGTGCTGGCATACACGTTTCGCTTCTTCTACTTCCCTAAGTGTTTTCATGGCAGGGCAATGCTCTCCACTTGAGCTACGCAGGCCGTACAGATACAAGTTGAAATTCCTCACCCCATTGTAACAGCCGTTTATGAGTATGGCACAGAGCCATCTATCGAGCTACTTAGCAACTCTGATATCTATACCTCATAATATGAAAAAGTTAGCATACTAATTGCTTTTAAATATTCTATCATCACCTCAGTCGATTTGGCACCCACTGCTGTACAGACGAATTTGAGAATGCATGATCAATCCGAAACGAAATTGCTTTGCACTGAGAATTGACGCCATTTTTTTAATACCTCACACAGGAACGCGATTATTGTCAAAATTTTTGAGTAATGTAAATATGCCATCTAGTACATTTTTTGTGATTCTAAGGTGTCAATGCAATGCTATATTCGAGTAAAGTTGCGCCATCTTGTGAAGTTTTTGTGAATTTGGACTCAAATATGCATGGGATTATAGATCTTAAGGGGCCCATGCAATATTGGAGGTGACTATACATAGACCTTCCCCGAAGATCGCCACAACGTTCAGTCTTTCAGTCTTAAAGTTTGTACAAAAAATGAAACTTACCAAGAATCGCTTCTGCTGCAAGTAATCCTTAGTGACGTAGGGTGTGGAGATCGGCAGTCCATGCATCGGTCCTTGCTTCGGTCCATACGACTGGAACATTATCTGTTAAACCAAGAGATTTCATCAAATTTGTTCAAGCATAAAAGGATGATAAAAGTATAACAATATCGCGTCTTGGTTCGATTCCCGGGTGGAAACAAACCTTAAACCGTATCAGTTCAGATCCTTTTAAAGGATTATTCGAAAACTATCAGATGACATTTAATTTGTAGTTGGAAAATCGATACCTGATACAATAGATGGGAAAAGGCGATTTAAAGATCTTGTCAAAAAGCTTTTTGTTTTCGGATAATATGTAGAAATACATCACAGACCACTCTGGCATCGAAACAGTGGATTATCTTATCTCAAAACATGACATAAAATATGTACAAACATATTTCTTAGTTTTTTTTTTTTAACCTAAATACAGGGTGGAATTTAAAGACGGTAGTTGGAGGTAAAGTACCCTTAATATTGATAATGGCAAGTTTTGCTGAAAGGAAACATTCCTTTATTTTCAAAAGTAAGTATAACTGCATTTAAAGATGTTTGAAAAATCACCTGCTTCAGCAGGGAATCGTACCTGGGAGATGTGAAAAAATAAAATATCCTGTATTTTATGATAGCAACCGAAAGAGTCTTTAATAAGGAACAATTTCTTTTCAACAACATAGTATCTTAAATTAAAGGAAGACCAAGTAAAAAATGTTTTTATTGTAAAGCTTACTCATTATCTAAAGAAAAAAACAGTCTAATTGAGAACTCCTTTTGTATTAGAGTTGCTTAAAAAAATGTTCTAGTTTCTGTGAATGGGAATTTTAGTTCTGGACACTTAACCAACCAACTTCAAAAAAAGTAGGAGTACTCACCACACCAGTCCTCGGATCAGATACCTCCTCATACGTATAGATGTCCAGAGAATACCCGGAACCGTTTGAGAGACACAACCTCACATTCTTTGTAGGAACTCCAGGACCTACAATAATATAGAAACTGTAGAATTTGTATAAAGGTGTAAAACATTACACCGTGGTCGGCTTATAACTTGCCTTGCTGTGAAGCAGCGAGACTTGTGCGTCGCGCCGATCCTGTCTGTGGGAGCCCTAATGGAAAAACGGACCAATATTTTACTATGTTTCATTGACAAAATTAATATTCTGATGTTGTGAACTGAATTTAATCACATGTTTTTTTAACATAATAAGTTGTCAGTTATTTTTGAGTGTTTAACATGTATTACGAAGACGAAATGGTCACTTTTTAGGGTTCCGTAGCCAAATGACAAAAACGGAACCCTTATAGATTCGTCATGTCTGTCTGTCCGTCCGTGTGTCACAGCCACTTTTCTCCGAAACTATAAGGCATATGCACTTGAAACTTGGTAAGATGATGTATTATGTAAACCGCATCAAGATTTTTATATAAAACTAGAAAAAGCAGTTAATTTTGGGGGTCCCCATACTCAGAACTGAAACTCAAAAATTTTTTTTTTACATCAAACCCATACGTGTGGATTATCTATAGATAGGTCTTCAAAAATGATATTGAGGTTTCTGACTTCATTTTTTTCTAATGTGAATAGTTTGCGCAAGAGACACTTTCAAAGTGGAAAAATGTGTGTGTAACCCTAACCAACGAAAATTTCATTTTCGCGCTTCTATACATGAATTTATTTTGATACTGAAACGGCCTTTGGGGAAAGCCCTTCTAAGCCTTAGAGACTGGGTACCAGGATGTCCCTTAGGCTCTAAGGGACATCCTGGTACCCAGTCCTACATTATGACCTCTGTGGTTTTGAGTCCAACAGACGTGGTGACCACTAGGATTTCCAAAAGGTTATATAAAGAAAAGAATACTTTTAGGCCTTCAGTTTAAAAAAACTACGTAAGTGTCTACTTTTATATACAGCGAGTAAGAAAAAAAGTGCGTGAATGAAGTTTGTTTAAATAAAGTTCACAACAGCAGAATAATCGTTTAATTAGAAAACATTTAAAGCCAAAGAAAGAAGGAGACAGGAAGGAAGGGGCAAGAAGCAAGCTACAAAAACCACTTACCGACCTCCATTATACCTATGAGTACTTTTAGAAAGCTAAATAAATTAAATAAACTTAACCTAATACCACAGGGCGGAAACTCCAGCTTGAATGTGTGCGCGTGATCAATAAAATGTAAGCAAATTGTCCGACAACGCGCACGTCAACTCTACTGACAGCTGTGGCGTGACAGGGAGTTGCCGATCTGTATGTAATACTATTATATTATCTTTGCTAATACCTAAGAGGGCATATCCCCTGGGACATACTTCCGAGGGCTTACCCGGGACCTGGCCGTAGACAGTTGTAAGACATCGTGTGGTTTTAGTCGGTAGGAGTCCGGCATAGCATCCATGTAGGATTACCACACGTATAATATAAGCGTACGGTCGTTGCTGCATTGAAACTGCAAATTTGAGTACGGAAAGCTTCAACGCAGTACGTCTGTCTAGCTGAAGTTTAACCTAACAACTAACTCTGACTGTTCGCGCTTAATTTTACTTTTGAATACATTGCACTTTTTAGAGATAATGTTTAAATTGTGCCATACTACAAAAACAAATTGCAACGCACGGAAGCGAGTAACTTAGAAGCAGAATCGAGAGAAAATTGATACGAGCGTCCTACTCATCGGCTATATCAATCTTAACGGTTGTTGTCGTTTTAAAATGGACCTTGAGAATAATACCTTATAATCTATACTAATATTAAAAAGAGGAAAGATTTGTTTTTTGTTTGTTTGTTTGTAACGAATAGGCTCCGGAACTAGTGAACCGATTTGAAAAATTCTTTCACTGTTGGGAAGCTACACTCTTTGCGGTGAACATAGACTATATTTTATTCCCGTATTCCCACGGGAACGGGAACTACGCGGGTGAAACGGCGTGACGTCCGCTAGTACCTTATATACCTTGAGATAAAGATTTGGAGTACCGCTTGTTCGGGCTATTTAGTAGATATAGATAAATTTCACATAAACCATGTGAAATTTGCACAAAATCGGCCGAGCGGTTCTTCATTTATCACGCTAACGAAGTTGCGCGGGTCAGCTAGTATTAACATAAAAATAAGATCAATTAAAATTCAAAAGCCGCTCATAATCGAAACTGCATGTCGGGCGCTTAGTTCGCCATCACGAATAATAACGGGATATAAAAAGAAATGGTAACGCATGAAACTAACTAGCTAACTTGTAGCCTTATCAAGTAGTTGTAAAGTTTTATGTATTCGTGGATTGATATAAATGAAAATAGGCGGGGTGTGATAGTGTGCGCCGATCCAATCAAATCAGCCAAGGGACGTAGGCCTTTCCCAATATCGATCGTGTGCGCCAATCGGATTATCCTAATACAATCACTTTAACTCCTCTAAAGGATGGCCAGGATTGTGTAATCCTTGAGAATATAAAGATTTGGAATACCGTGCGGTACTCCAAATCTTTATCTCAAGGTATATAAGGTACTAGCGGACGTCACGCCGTTTCACCCGCGTAGTTCCCGTTCCCGTGGGAATACGGGAATAAAATATAGTCTATGTTCACCGCAAAGAGTGTAGCTTCCCAACAGTGAAAGAATTTTTCAAATCGGTTCACTAGTTCCGGAGCCTATTCGTTACAAACAAACAAACAAAAAACAAATCTTTCCTCTTTTTTTTGATAAGGATACAAGTTAGCTAGTTAGTTTCATGCGTTACCATTTCTTTTTATATCCCGTTATTATTCGTGATGGCGAACTAAGCGCCCGACATGCAGTTTCGATTATGAGCGGCTTTTGAATTTTAATTGATCTTATTTTTATGTTAATACTAGCTGACCCGCGCAACTTCGTTAGCGTGATAAATGAAGAACCGCTCGGCCGATTTTGTGCAAATTTCACATAAACCATCTACTAAATAGCCCGAACAAAGCCTAAACATTTGGTTTGGATAGGTGAGCCCGTTCTTGAGTTATAAAATTACAACGAAAAGTGGCATTGATTTTTATATATATAGATACACTAATAATTTATTCCTTAATAGGCTATCAAATCACCATCAGCGCTATAACACAGAAAATCAATAGTTAGACCTCGATAGTATGAAGATACAACCTTTTAAGTGAGATTGGTCTAAACCACCTTAATCTGCGGTTGTCATTTATCTACGAAAATACCTAGATGCACAATTTCAAACAAAAAGAACACCCAAAAGTGTCACCTCCACCACCAACCTTACGCGTACGACAAGTTGTATTTACAAACAAAGATATAGTCGAAATGAGTGCATAATTTGAAAAATTGCGGTCATTTCTTGCGGACGGTTTTCAGATACTGAATGGGTATTTTGGGTTTTTTGTATATCAATGGCGATTGCACCAAAAAAAGTAGAAAATGGAACAATAATAATAACAATATTTTACAAAAATACCTTACGATTGCAAATCGAGATGAATTTGTCAATCACGAATTAAAGTGGATCGGACAAATGACGAATTGAATCGCGCATACAAAATGCGTGCCTACTTGTATAATGGAGGTCCCAGCACAACTACGTGCTAACTATAGACATGAAAACCATGAATTGAAAAACATTACTTCATGCAGGGTAAGCAGGGCATGTTATAAACAATTTGCATTCATGACCCTGCTATTATAAAACTATTTTATCTTTTACTAATATTATAAATGTGAAAGTTTGTGAAGATGTTTGGATGTTTGTTACTCAATCACGCTCTAACGGCTGAATGGATCTGGCTGAAGTTTGGTACAGAGATAGAGTATAGTCTAGAATAACACATAGGCTACTTTTCATCCCGGGAAAATGTTCCCATGGGGAGCGGGAAAGGGAGCCAAATTTTACGCGGGCGAAGACGCGCTCATCAGCTAGTTAATACATAAGTGTAAGTTTTGAATGGTTGGAGTTTGTGTGCGATAAATTGGTTGATAAATATAGTAAACTGGCTGTTCCTCGTGGCTTTGTCCGCGTAGAAGTCGTTATCACGTAAAATCATTACCCTCCTTTTGAGCAGTCAGTTAAAAAGTAGCCTGTTGTCCTTCCCTTGCACTCAAACTATCTCTATAGCAAATTTCATCAAAATCGGCTCAGCGGTTTAGGCATGAAAGCGTAACAGACAGACAGAGTTACTTTCGCATTTATAATATTAGTAGGGATTTTTAAATTCACATCTGTATAGTTTTTCTGCACACTAGGTAACTCCACTAATTAACTGAATGCATACCAGAAAACTGAATGCTGTGCAAAAAAACTAATTACTTTACTAAACATGTCCTGCTTAAAAAACTAAAAGATTACACAAAACAAGATGTCCTTTTCTTATCAAATTCACACCAAAAATGTGGTTCGCAAATCGGATAATATGATTTATCTACTCAGATACTATAATACAAAGATTATAAAATTGAAGTCAATACTCTTATGACAAACATTACGCACAGGCCAAAAAAAAAGTTTTATTACGATACAGGTCTTGTATGGACACCTATATCATAATAAAACTTTTTAATCATTACGATACACCATAAACAACCTCCAGCTGGAAAAAGAAGTTTGAACCTCTACTTTAAAAAAAAAATAGTGCCTCCGCAGCCTGAAAAAAAAAAACACGATGCGCAATCGATGTTTGCGCCTTGGCGCCAAAATTAATTTTTGTGTAAAAACATGTCTTAAAGCGAGGATGGTGGTAATTGTACACCACCAGACATTCTGGAAACTGCGTCAAACATGACCATGAACCTGTTACCGGCGAAATCAAGGAGCAACTATATATCACAAAATGAAATCAGGTATTATAGTATGAGAGTAGATAAAGTAGTGTATGACACTGTACATAACTTGGTCTTATAACACTCGTGTGATACTTTAAAAAAAACTCGCCTACGGCTCGTTTTTTTAAAACACACTCGTGTTATAAGAACCCTTATTATGCAACAGTGTCATAAACTACTATTATTAAACAAAAATTAAATATATGCCTAATTTTATCACTATTAGACCCCTGCCCTATAGTTTTGCTTTAACAATTCAACTCAATCTCAGCAACAAAGCAGATATTAGTAGATAGTACCAGCAACCATCGTCAACTAGCGACCAATATTAGTGACAAACAAACAGACAAGCTAGTACAACTCACCCATACGTAGCGTGAATCTAATCTCGGCCTGTAATACTCGTAACTTCCAGAGGCGGGGGCCGTATCTCATTACCATGCCGAGTACCGATTCTTCTATCTGAAAATTTTTATTTTTATTTATTTCACTATTAATAGGAAAACAAACCAAAAAAAAAGTAAAATATCTTTAAAAGAAAAAGTACAGATTAAAAACTAATTTACCAATTATATGCTTTCGTATATAAAGAAATGTTATGAGTACTTTTTAACCGACTTGAAAAAGGAGGATGTTTTCAATTCGGTAGATTTTTTATGTATGTGAACCGGTTAACTAGCTGTGATTTACGGCTTGGTTTGTGACGTACTACAAATATGGTCGTATTTACAGTAATGTATAGAATTCTGAAAGCTTGAAACTTTGTTACAACTCCTCGTTCGCTTGGGTCTGTGTTACTTTAGAATCATTTGCTTTCTAATGGCAATAAGATTTAAAAAAATAGTTATGTGATCAGGTTCAGTGTTAATAGATTACAAAAAAAAAAGAACAGTGTAAAAGTTATAGGTAACTTCCAGAGGCGGGCTCCGTATCTCATTACCATGCCGAGTAAGTACTGATTCTTCTATCGGAAATTATGTCGAGTACTCGTTTGGTTCTCATCCCCTCTTTCCATGGAAACATATTCAAGGGATAAAATGTATAATTCCAGACTATAATAGATAAGAATATGAAATATAAACATACTAGCTGAGGCGCGCGGCTTCGCCCGCGTGAAATTCGGTAGGTACCCGTTCCCACTTCCCGTGGGAACATATTCCCGGGATGTAAAGTATCATATGTGTTTTCCAGGCTATAAGCTATCTCTGTACCAAACTTCAGCCCGATCCGTTTAGCCGTTACAGCGTGATTGAGTAACAAACATCCAAACATCTTCACAAACTTTCACATTTATAATATTAGTAGGAAGTAGGATCCTTGTCCTAAATTTTCAGCCATATCGGTTTACTCGTTAAAGCGTGATTGAGAAACAAATCTTCTCTCTTTACAAACTTTCACCAGAGAATAATAAGAAGATTTATCATATTTAATGGTTCCCGATAATTAAAATCGGTATAGGACATTTTATTTCCTTTCAGGTGGGGTTTTAAATATTTATATTGGTTAAATTAAACATAAAAAGAATGACGTTAAAATCCCAAAATATAAAGCATCAGATATCATACCTTAGCGGGGTCCATGATGACGGTGGGTCCAAAATTGAGGAATATGTGGTTGCAGTCGGTCCTCTTGGCCAGCGGGTGGGAGAACGCCACTTCCAACTCGTCCATAGCTTCTAGGAGCACTCTGTGAATTTGAGACGATTTCTAGTTACATTTTTTGGATGATATTAAAAGACTTAATAAATTTAGGTTTTCATATTACAGAATTCGGGACTTCACGCGAAATACTTTTTATTTACATATGCCGACGTTTCGGACACGTTGCAGCGCCCGTGGTCGCGGTTGGAGACACGTGGTTGGTCGGGTACAGGCGCTGCAACGTGTCCGAAACGTCGGTGTATGTAAGTAAAAAGTGTTTTGCGTGAAGTCCCGAATTCTATAAGTATGAGAGTAAAACCCACGATAGTTTAAAAATAACATATTAAGGTTTTTTTTACAGAAGTGTTACTTTAGAAATAACTCTTTTATACTTCTCAGGTGGAAGATAAGCAAACGGTCCACCTGAACGAAAGTTCGTTATTAATTTGTATTCATGTATTTCGTAATCTATAATTAAAATTATAAAATCCTAAATCCAAATTACCAATTCCAATGCCACAATTCCCAAATCAAAATTTCGAATTCTTGGCAATATCGTCACGCCAGATCCAAAATTCTAATTCCCAATTAATACAAAATTGCCACGTCAAAAGACCAGAGGGCCTAAAAAGGCAACATTGTATGTTTCATATTATGAACCGTAAAATGATTGGAATGCTTTGTATGTCCTGTATTTCAAGTTATATAAATTGTATGTTTCATATTATGAAAAATACAATGTTACCTTTTTAGGCCCGCAGTTTACCCTTCGGCTGCTATAAAAAAACCGGCCAACTGCGAGTGGGACTTGCGCGCTAAGGGTTCCGTACCAAGAAACCACCCGTTTGTTCTATGGAAGTCTTTTCTGATTTTAAAATTGTTACGAGTATCATAGCGGCAACAGAAATACATCATCTCTGACAATTTAAGGTCACTAGCTATCACGGTTCCTGAGATATAGCCTCGTGATGGACAGACTGATGAGTCTTATTAATAGGGCCCCGTTTTTAGGGTTTCGTAGCCAAATGGCAAAAACGGAACCCTTATAGATTCGTCATGTCTGTCTGTCTGTCCGTTCGTGTGTCACAGCCACTTTTCTCCAAAACTATAAGACCTATGCTATTGAAACTTGGTAACTAGATGTATTCTGTGAACCGCATTAAGATTCTTATACAAAACTAGAAAAAACGCAGTAAATTTTGGGGGTCCCCATACTCAGAACTGATGTTAGAAATGATGAAATGATGTTTGATGTTTGATGTCAAAATGCTATTGAGGTTTCTAACATATTTTTTTTCTAAGGTGAATAGTTTGAACATCAATCAAAGTTACAACGAACGACAAGAACTTTTATATTATGTTACTTGCTGCTACGAAACCCTTCATGGGCGAGTCCAACTCGCACTTGGCCGGTTTTATTTACCCTTTGGTTACTGAACCCTAGAAAAAAATAAAAAATACGCTATGCTAGTTACCTTTCCCCTTCATTCTGCAAATACTCAAAGCTGGCCTCCTTAGTGATGAGGTCCTGATGCCTGATGATGGAGCGGATGAAGAACCGGTAGTCGGTCACCTCTTGGCCCTTCTTCACCTGGGTATAAAAATATGTTATTTCATAAGAGATCTAACGCGGTATTTAGGGAATTTATTGCTATTTTTAGACATAAAAGATTTGTATGTACTATTTTTAGACATAAATGTTTGTTTATAACTTGCTGACCTTACGAACTTCGTAACTTGTCAGACATTAATTTTTCACCTTTTGACTTCCATAATGCCCACTTTCATAAACTTTGAATAATTTGTTCCATTTAATAGGCCTGTCCATTTCACCACGGCTCACCAGCCGTATTGTCGTGGACGTGGACATGCGCAGGCTGTTGAAAATTTTCAAGCATTTGTACAATACCAAGCATTCTGTGATGGCCCTAAAAGACAGATGGCCCAGATGGACCGATGACCTAATAAAGATAGCAGGAGTGACTGAATGCGTTTAAGGTGTAATTTGGGAGGGGCCTACGTCGCTTTGGACTGCCCAATGAGGATCAGTAAAGGTATAGCAAATTCCAAAAACATGTATCCCCGTTATTCTCTAGGACATCGGAATGATATATCTTTTTGAATTATCTAAATCGGACTATTACTTACGGAGATATTTAGCAATGAACTCACACTCAAACATAGTTACAAAAATCAAACAAAACCCTGCGCGTCTATATACCGCGGCTCCGGCTAACTGGCAGCGATTTGGGTGATGTGACGTCACAAGCTACCGCGTCGGACACTCGGCGAACTTTTCTAGTTATTTGGTCACAACTTCTTTAATTTTCGTCGTAGAACAAAAAATTTTGCACTGTTTAATAAGGATTTCTTAGGTCTATAAATCTGCATTATTACCTAAAAACGTTACGGATCCTCATTATACCTTAGCCTTCCCCAAGTACAAGTGCATCTTCTGGTTGCTGGTAGGCAGCGCCTCCAGCTCGTAGCTCCTCATGCGGTACAGCTCCAGCTGGAAGGCCGAGGCGGGCTCCAGGTGGCGGTAGATGGTGTCTTCCTTGAAGTCGTTGCGGGCCCGGTACGTGAAGAACTTCGGGAACTGCCGTCTGGGGAATATAAAATAGGTTGAAATAGACGTAAATATTCTGTCACCGTTAGAGAGCCTTTACGTTAGAGGTGTGAGGAAGCGCTGCAGTGCTATATCGCTGTGCGCTACTATAGCATGACCGAGGCGCACCTTTTTAGGGTTCTGTAGCCAAATGGCAAAAACGGAACCCTTGTAGATTCGTCATGTCTGTCTGTCTGTCCGTCCGTATGTCACAGCCACTTTAAGTATATTGAAACTTGGTAAGTAGATGTATTCTGTGAACCGCATTAAGATTTTCATATAAAACTAGAAAAAAAGCTGTAAATTTTGGAGGTCATACTCAAAACTGAAATTCAAATTTTTTTTTTCATCTACACGTGTGGGATACTATAGATAGGTCTTTAAAAATGCTTTTGAGGTTTCTAACATATTTTTTTTCTAAAGTGAATAGTTTGCGCAAGAGACACTTCCAAAGTAGAAAAATGTGTCCTCCCCCCCCCTGTAACTTCTAAACTAGGAGAATGATAAATCTAAAAAAAATATTTGATGAACATTGCCATATAAACTACCAATGAAAATTGGTTTGAACGAGATCTAGATGGTAGTTTTTTTTTAATAAGTTTTTAGAAAATCACTACCACTGCGAACGTTTTGAAACATCAATCAAAGTTAAAACAAAGTACAAAAACTTTTATATTAAGTATGTTACTTGCTGCTACGGAACCCTCCATGGGCGAGTCCAACTCGCACTTTGTCGGTTTTTTTACAAAAAAATGCGCCTCGGTCAGCTCTTGTTGTGTTGTAAGAGGGGGAAAACAAATGCATTGGCATTTGCAGAAATATTTCGTCAAAATTTTATTGTAGTTTTTACATACATACATATAATCACGCTTGTCTCCCATCGGGGTAAGCAGAGACTATGGCTTTCCACTTGCTACGATCCTGACATACAACTTTCGCTTCTTCTACTTTCATAACTGTTTTCATACACGCTCGCCGGTTAAGGGTACTCTTGACCTTGCCTTTTTCCAGAACGTCTCTGATTTGATCGGCATGCGTACGCCGAGGTTTACCCCTACCAGTTTGCCCATTCATTCTCGCCTCATAAATCTGCTTTGTCAGTCTATTCTCATCCATTCTCTCCACTTGTCCAAACCATCTAAGCATCCCTTTTTCGATCTTAGTCACTGCATCTTCTGTTATACCACATTTTTCCCTTATCACGCTATTTCTTTTTTTGTCCATTAAAGTCACTCCAGCTATACTTCGCAGACTTCTCATTTATTTTATTTATTTTTTTTTATTTAAAACTTTATGCACAAATTCGTACAAAGGTGGACTTAATGCCGTAGGCATTTTCTACCAGTCGACCTTTGGGTGATGCAGAGATAAATAAGTAGAGGAAGGTGCTCCAGGTTGATATCGAGACATTCTAATAGTAGGTACTCTTCTTTGTAGTATAAATAGTATAAAAACATGCGTTCAGCCCAGATCCACTGCACTCATTCAGGCAATTAATACCCAAATAAATGCAGCAAGAACTAAACCAATCATACACACGATCACAATAACCCATACAATATATTATATATTATATATACTACAATTATTATAAATGTATACATATCTATTATATATATGCATATACATACATACTAATACACTACATAAATACTTTATATAGTAATATATATTTAAACAATACGGTAAATACATAATCATTGAAAAGAGAATGCATTTTCTGTTCTTTGAAAAGCTCGCGTACTTTATGTTTGAATGTGAAACGGTTGGTGCATGTCCTGACCTCTGGCGGTAGCGCGTTCCAGAGAAGGGCTGATTGCACAAAAAAGGAAGAATGATTCATACTTGAAGTATGAGTAGGGTAGAGAAGAAGGCGATTGTTCAAAGAGCGTAAATTTCTGTCGTGATTAGAACAAAGTAATTGGAAATGAGATGTCAAGTAAGAAGGAGCATTAGAGTAGTTCATTATTGCAAACAGCATTGTCAATGCACGCAACTTGCGACGCTGACGTATGGGCAACCAACCCAACTCGGAACGATAGACCGAGACATGATCATACTTTCGAAGATTGTAAACGAATCGAATGCAATTGTTGAGAAGCCGATCAAGTTTATCGAGTAGATCTGCATTCAGGTCGAGATAGCACACATCACCATAGTCTATGACAGGAAATAAAAGAGTCTGAACAAGCATTGCCTTGGTTTTGGATGGGAGAAAGTTCTTAAGCCGATAAAATGCTCGTAGAGTCCCGGTAATCTTCTGACAAATGCCAGTAACCTGTGTTCTCCAATTGAACGTATCGTCAAGGAGCAGGCCTAAATTTTTTACATGAAGTGTAACTGGAATTGTTTTTGTATTAAAAGTAACTAACGGTAAATTTTCCTTTTCTAGTCTGCTCATCATTCGACTACTTCCAATTATGATGGCTTGGCATTTTTCAGGGTTAATAGTAAGCCCAAAGCGGTCACACCAGTGACCTATGGCATTTAAGTCTTGGTTAATTTTTGTCACGGCTTCCAGAAGATTATCCACCCTAGCTTGACTATATAACTGCAGGTCGTCTGCATACAAGTGATACGCACACTGAAGCTCTTTGGTTAGGAGATTAATAAACATGGAAAATAGAAGAGGAGAGAGTATACCGCCTTGAGGAACGCCAGCGTCTAGATTGCGCCAAGTCGATGATTTCTCATCAACGCGAACTGACTGCTGACGACCCCGAAGATAAGATGAGAACCAATCCAGTTCGTCAGGTGAAATTTTTAGGTGGGCAAGGATAGATAGAAGGATATCGTGATTAACACAATTGAATGCGTTAGAAAAATCCACTAAGACCAGCACTGTCACTTCACCCCTCTCCATTCCCTCCCTAATATCACCCGTTACTTTTAATAGAGCCGTTGTTGTACTGTGACCCAATCTGAACCCCGACTGTAGCGGGCTCAAGATGTTATTGAGCCTTACAAATCTGGTCAACTGGCTATGTACGCAGGATTCAAGGACCTTTGACAAATAGGGGAGGATAGAGATTGGGCGATAGTGACTAGGCAAAGATGGATGGGGAATCTTTGGGAGGGGACAAACGTAGGCTTTACGCCATGTGATAGGGAATTGACCAGAATCAAGGGAAAAGTTGATGATATGGGAAATAGTAGGAAGGAGTTGGTCCAAAATGGTTGTAATCATCCGACGACTAATATTGTCGCAACCAACTGCTTTAGATGACATGGACATTGTAACTTTTTGAATTTCACCTGGCGTGACTGGAGAAAATCGAAAATAATCATAATCGGGATCGACAAGCCTGTCCACAAAGTAAACGGTTAGACTCTTGGTCAGATCATCAATTTGATTAGAGGTAGAGAAATGATGATTAATGAGATCTAACTCAAGCGTCCCTGGTAACTCCATCTGTCTTGACCTACCAATTCCCAACGATCGGAGAAACTTCCAAACATTAGCAGGTGATGAGGAAGATATTTCAGTGGAAATATGTCGGCGTTTGGCGTTGCGTATCACCTGGTTACAGCGGTTCCTAGCAGTTTTATAAGCGTTCCAGTCAAGTTCCCGTCTATATTTTTTGAAAGTTCGAAAGGCCTTATCTCGTCTTCGCATGGCCGTACGAACCTCATCAGTTATCCACGGAGCGGGGGGACGTTTTATCTTAATTTTCCTAACAGGGGCGTGAATATCATAAAGTTTATGAATAATTTCGTTGAATATCAGAACTTTATCGTCAATAGTATTTGCTTCAAATAATGGATTCCAATTAATTGTAGATGCTTCATTACGCAACTTATCAACGTCCATTCGACCAAAGCAACGCCTGTGCAAGATTTTTGGCTTCTGTTTAGGAGGCTTGAGAATATAAGAAATAAAAATTAAGTCATGATGAGAGAAAGCTGGAGCAAGATACTGACCATGAGAGGAAACAAGAGAGAGATAATAAGTGAGAATTAAATCTAGCCAAGTATCCGGCACGTCTAAATTATGGTGCGTGGCTTGGAGTGGCAACACATGTAGACTGGCAGATTTAATTAAATGTTGAAGTTTAGCAGCTCGCGCTCGAATTGTTGGGCAGCTGCTCGGGAGAAGGTTAGTATTAAAATCACCCATGATGATGATGTGCTGATAATCAGACCCCAAAGATTCTAAAACCGATTCGAAGTCAGTGAAATAGTTGACAGTGGGGGGGGGGCAGTAAACTACACCGAGTACAATTTTGAGACCTTTAACCCATACCTCAAGAAAGAGAAACTCTGCGGTAGCAGAATACTGAGAAGGCGACGAAGCAATTATTTTGTAGGGAAAATCACTGCGAAGGTATATTCCGACGCCACCTCTCTCCTTACCCGTCCTGTCATTCCGAATAAGAATGCAACCAGGAAGTGGATACGATGTTGAAAGAAGAGGAGGCTTTAGGAAAGTTTCAGAAATTAAAACCGCATGGATGTTCGAATCAGCAAACGTTTCAACCAGGTCACTGTAATGATAAGGCACACTTTCAGCATTAATATGACACACATTTAGTGTCCTACCTTGTTCTAGTTCAAATTTGTTTCTAAGCACTTCACCAAGTGTTTTAGGTATAGATGAAAAACTGTCATTCTCTGTATCCGAGTCACTGAAAGAATGATAAAAGGAATTATCATCTGACAAGTCACTCGTCATTATAGTAATTCAATGAATAAAATAAAATAATAAATATAATAATACTTAAATCACTAAAATAAATAAATATAAATATTTAAAAAAATAAATGTACCAGTACAATATGACACAAATTAGCAGCTGTCAATCTCTGCACCACCCGCCAGCAAACTCTCACAAAAAAAACAAAATCGAAAAAAAAAAAAAAAAACACATACAAGTTAAAATATATGATAAGCACACAATGTCATTAACTGATGTAAACCATAAATCAGATAATTTCGACTTCAGACTGTATGGCCGAGTTACATTGCCTGAGCCTTCTATAAGAAAAAAATGTAAAAGTGACAATATGACATGACAATGACAGTTGGCTGGCAGACAGATACTTGTAAGTTGTAAACAAAATGACATCACGTGGCAATGGCAAATGAATTAATGTTTTCTTTAAATAACTATAGTTTTCAAACAGTTTAGAATTGGATTCAATTGTTGAAAGAAGATGTATAAATCAATACATATAATAAAATCGTAACAGGTCGCTGTCTGTACATGGAAGATAAATAAGAAAAAATATTATAGGGGGGCTTTATGAACGCAATAGAACCCAAAACAATGATTTTTAGAATTTTTGTCTGTTTGTCTGTATGTCTGTATGTCTGTATATCTGTTTGTCTGTACGGTTGTGCACGCTAATCTCAGTAACCGCTCAACCGATTGCAATGCGGTTTTTTTTATTGTGTTGAGGTTTGCTCCAGTTAACATTTAGCGTTTGTTTTATGTAAATCGGTTTAGAAATAAAAGAGTTATATCACTTTTAAGAATCAGATATTTTGAAAATTTTAATTGTAGATGTTTCTTTGAATGTGAGTGAACCTAATAAGCTCTTTTATGATTAAGCAAACAGGGCAGTTTCAGACGCTGCTTGATGACTCTGATGAAGAAATACCTTTCCTTTCATACACCTTATGTGACGTAAACGAAGTTGCGGGCTCAGCTAGTACAAAATAAAACTGAAATGTCACGGATGTTGACTAACGTCTACCCAAAGCAGAACATTACTTTGCACTAGCATTCACTGAGGATAGAGATTTGGGATACCTCTCTATGATTTTGTTGAGTTCCTCCTGAGTGGTGACTCTGTGACGATTACCATCACCCGTTTTCACCGTCACAATGCCATCATGGGTCCAGCAACTACGCAGCCCGAAGTGTAGTCGTGCCTTAGCGAACACTGATTGCCGTGTTTTGGTTAGGAATTCTTTAACAGAAATGGAGGATCCTTTAAGGAAAGTCTTTGCCCTCCATACCGATGACTTCACGCTCACTGCACCAAACCTGACAAGTATGGGACGATGTTGGCCAGCCCTAGGAGCTCCCAGTCGATGACACGATTTTATGGAAGCAGCAGTGATCTCCTTCAAAGCCATCTTATCATGAAGAACTCCCACAACTGTACTAGTGCAGTTCTCTTTTTCTACTTCAGGGATGCCTGAGAAAACAAGTCCCTTCCGGCGCTGCCATATATCTACAACATCGACGGACTTGATGCATTCAGCTATTTGCCTCCGCAGTACACCAAGGATACTGAATATGAGCTCACGGAAGGTGCGGAACTCCTCTGCAACCTTAGCAACAGTATCCTTTGCTGAGCCACCAACATGCAACTGAGCCTGCAGTTCATCCATTTTCCTGAAGAAAGTATCCTCAAGACTCTTTTGCATAGTCTGGATCTCCTCAAGCTGCTGTGACATAGTGATTTTTGATAGATAAACACTGTTTATATTAAAAAACAGAAGTGCTAAGTGTGAGAATCTTAGAAGCTGGCAGGTGGTGTTCAATTATGCCTCTATATGTCACATATATTATTGCAAACGTGAGTACACTGTATTTGTTGACTGTAGATCACTAATTTATATAGCAATTAGGTAAACTCACATTAAAACTTATTTAATTAAATCAAGAAATTTTTTTATATGTCTACACTTTTTCACACCTACCGCCCAAAAAAAAAAGCTCTTCTCATTCCTCATTGCCACTGCATTAATTTTGCTTTCATGCTTCTTCTGCCATACCCAACTTTCACTACCATACATAAGTGTAGGGATGAGCACTCCCCTATGTACAGCCAACCTGGCCTTCTCAGACACATTTTGACTGCTCATAAAGGTGTACATAGCCCCATTCACTTGATTTCCTGCCAAAACTCTTCGCTCAATATCCTGGTCACACTTTCCATCCCTTACAAATTTGGAACCCAAGTATACAAATTCTTTCACCTGTTCCACTCTTTGCCCTTCAATGAAGATTGAGCAATTCGTCATACTTTCTTCTCTTTCAAAAACCATAACTTTCGTCTTGTTTACATTAACTTTCATTCCTCTACTTTTTAGAGCCTCATTCATACTATTAACCATCAGCTGCAATTCCTCCGCTGATGATGCTAATATCACCTGATCATCAGCGTATAGGAGGCATTTGACGGTCAGTTCATTCATTTTTAAGCCATACATACTCTCTTGCAGTTCTTTCAGACAACTATCCATGTATAGATTAAACAGCCACGGAGACGCTACACAGCCCTGTCTCACACCCTTTTCAATGTGAAAGAAGTCCGTGCAGGCCCCGTTGATCCTGACACAAGCACTAGAACCCTCATAGAGAGACCTCAGTGCCCGTATCAAGTTGCTGTTCACTCCATACATGGACAATATTGACCACAGTTCATTCCTCACCACTCTGTCATAGGCCTTTTCCAAGTCCACGAATATGCAATAGACCTTTTGACTTTTAGCCAAAACTTTCTCAGCTACGCATCGTAAGGAAAAGACCTGATCCTTACATCCCCTTCCTTTCATAAATCCTGCTTGCACATCCCACATTTTTCCTTCAGTTTCATTCATCACTCTTTTTATCAACACTTTTGCATACAATTTGCCAACGATGCTGAGCAAGCTTATGCCGCGGTAGTTTTTGCACTCTTGCTGCGACCCTTTTCCTTTGTAAAGCGGCACAATGACAGCTTTACACCATTCTGCTGGTACTCTGCCACTTCGCCAACAAAAGTTAAAAAGGCGGTACAGCTGGCAAGCTACCACGCCACGTCCAGCTTTCAGCATTTCGACAGAAATCCGATCTATTCCAGCAGCCTTTCCTACTTTCATACAATTCAACGCTTCCACTATTTCTCCCATACTTAACTCGCTTTCATCGCCAAATTCATTCAGTTCTAAAACACGCGTATCGCCTTGTATATCTTCTTTTTCGAATAAACTCTCAAAATATTCCTTCCATCTCTTTAGCACACATTCTTCTCCTCTTACAAAACTTCCATCCTGGTTCCTGATGTGATTGAGCGGCGACATTGTTTGCTGACTCCTCACTGTTCTTATGGACTTCCAAAAAAATTTTATACTTGACTTTTATACTTCTGACAGTTACAATAAGTGGTAGCAGGGTACTAACTTGATGAGCAACATAAAGGTGATCCTCCTAATCCTCTTCTGATGCAACTCCTGGCGATGCAGCCGGCAGAAGTTACCGAAACGTCGAGACACGGCGCTGTCGTCGCTCTCGCCGCTGTCTCGGACGCCGATCATCAGGATGTGGATGGGCTCTAAGGGCTGGGCAGAAGAGCGGTTACACTATAGGCTTGGTAAGTAAATCACTTACGGAAGCTTAGATTGGACTAGATATCGAAGTGTGAGAAAATTCCAAAAATAATAAATTTTTGAATTACAGATTATAGAACTAAAGGCAGATGACACTTACCGAACAAGAAAGTGAGGCCAAGAAAGCAAATACTAAATACAAAAGTGAGTACTGTAACGATAGGCAGTGCTACAAACTGCTCACATGTAACGAGGGATATCTCATTTATCGTGAATAATGCCGTCATATTAAGATGACATAATTCACTTCTAGAGTCCACACACTATTCACTTTTGGATTTAGTATTTGCTTTTCGGTAAGCATCATTTGCTGGTAGTTTTATAATTTGTGCTTATAACGATAATAAGGAGATTAGGATGAACCCACTAGACACTTTTCAAATAAAAGCATAACAGATCATGGACACAAATTAGAGATAGTACAGATGGAAACCTCGTGTATGTTCATTTTTTTCACACCTACCCTCTGCTACACTGATTTGTGCGCGAGTGGCGCACAAATCAGTATCAAAAAGTCTGTTGAGGAGCGCCTGACCTCGTGTCTGTGAATGAGTTGTCTATGTGTGCCTAGTGTCTGTGAATGAGTTGTTTATGCGAATTTAGTATGTAGATTTCCATCTGTACTATCTCTAATTTGTGTCATGGATGTGTGCTGGGTTTCCATCCCTCTCTTCTTTTATTATCGTTCTACAATGGATCTCTGTCATACAACGCAAGATTCTATTAGTAATTAGTATTCACAGTGGCTGTGAATACTAATTACTCGACAAATAACACTGGTCAACAAAATTTTGTAACAAGAAAAGTGCTTACTAATTTTGAATTACCTACCTACCCTCATGTTATCACCATATTTATTTTGATTTCATCAGGTCTCGTTTTTGTGTTACAGCTACTACCAACAAAATTGAAAATTAATCATTTTTCTTTTACTCTCGCATTAAGAAAAAATAATTATTTAAAGAACTTAGTGTTTTTTTCCGTTTTCCGAGTTGTGTGATTTTAAAATAATGTCAAGAAAGTGTGAAAATGATCCTGACAAGTTTTGTTACATTTGTGGCGACATTACTTTTAAAACTCAGCGGAGGAATTTGACACCATAAGTAACTAAGTTTTATGAACAGTATTTTGACTTTGTCATCGGAAAACAAGATAAAGTGTGGGTTCCACACATCTATTGTATTACATGTGTAGGGTCTTCTTACTGGATGAGCTAGAAAATCTAGATCTATGCCTTTTGCAATCCTTATGATTTGTACGGAATCAACGAACCACTCATCTGATTGTTATTTTTGTCTGACTGATATAGAAGGTATTACAATTAAAACAAAAAGTAAAATTAAGTATCCTGACCTGCCACCGGCTAAAAGACCAATCCTTCATAATAAAAAACTACCTTTACCAGAACCACCTCAAAGCTCCGATCGGACCGCTACGCCAGAACGCACGCTTTTTTATATACTTACTAGCTGACCCGCGCAACTCCGTTTGCGTGATAAGTGAAGAACCGCTCGACCGATTTTGTGCAAACTTCACATAAACCATCTACTAAATAGTCCGAACAAAGCCTAAACATTTGGTTTGGATAGGTGAGCCCGTTCTTGAGTTATAAAATTACAACGAAAAGTGGCATTGATTTTTATATATATAGATAAAAGAAAAAATTGAGTGTGGCAAAAATTAAAGAGGGCATATTTGTTGGCCCTCCAATCAGGCAATTGACGAAAGATAATATATTTAAAGAAAAACCGGAAAAATCAGCTTGGGAATATTTCATGAAAGTAACTTTCAATTTTCTAGTAAATCACCGATCAAGTGACTATATAAGTATTGTCGTGGAGCTGTTATCTACTAATAAGGCTTTAGGCTGTAATATGTCGTTGAAAATACATTTTCTTCAATCACATTTAGATTTCTTTCCTGAAAATTTGGGCGCCGTCAGTGATGAACACTGTGAAAGATTCCACCAAGACATTTTTATCATAGAAAAATGATATCAAGGCAAGTGGAGTCCACGTATGCTAGCAGATTACTGTTGGACATTACAACGAGACGTCCCTGAAGCAAAATATAGGCGAAAATCATAAAGCTACTCTTATATTACTGTTGCAATATAACGGATTAACTTCTTTTTGTTGATAAAATCTGTCTTTTTTTAAATTTTAATAGAACTCAATTACAGAAAAACTATTCGTATTTGAAGCATTGTAATTTTATTTATAGTATCCTTATCCTTGCCCCAAACATAACTAGACAAAAGTTTTCATGTTACATGCAAAAAGTGTTTTTTTGTCGACCAGTGTAATTGATTGCCTCTGTGGCGCAGTCGGTAATGATACCGCCTGCGGTGCTGGAGGTCGTGGGTTCGATTCCCACCGGAGACAAATATTTGTGTGACCCATAAATGTTTGTCTCAAGAGTCCGGGTGTTTCTATGTATAATATGTATGTATATAAGTATAAATATCCGTGGTCTGATACCCATAATACAAGCAGGATATTCCTAGCTTACTTTGGGATCAGATAGCGTTGTGTGAAATTTCCGTGAATATTTATTTATTTATTTATAGTTGCTTCCAAAATCTGACTTGGAACATTTGATCCTACAATCACGTAAGGTCTCCTGTGTGTTCTGTTCCACAAAATAAAATGGCTCCAAAGATCTTGGTGGAATCCTTCACATTGTAGAGCGCTACTGCTATATCCTGCCAATGTTGTAAATGTGAAAGTTTGATAAGATGTTTGTATGTTTGTTACTCAATCACGCTCTAACGGCTGATCAGATTGGGCTAAAAATTTGGTACTGCTCGTTCGCTCTAACTTTGCCGCTCGGCTCCATACTAAAGTCGAATTTTTAATTAGACGAAGTAAATTGACAGCAACTAATGTCACTTCTTCATACAATGTTGCTTATTTTCTATGACGAAGTGACATTAGCTACTGTCAATTTACTTCGTCTAATTAACAATTCGGGTATACGCCTCTACGCCAGCGGCAAAGTTAGAGCGAACGGGTAGTACTGGATTATAATCTGGAATAACACATAGACTACTTTTCATCCCGGGAATATTTTCCCATGGGAACAGGTACCTAATTCCAAGCGGGCGAAGTAGAAGTATAGAAGGCCGCTCCATAACGACTCATATTTTTCACAATATTTTTATGTTATTTTAGACAGCCCTGTATACTTACGGCTTTTGCTCACATTGCAAAACATATCTCAACTTTAACATGTAATCGAACCAGCCCCATATACTATTTTTTTTTTTTTTAGCCCCGCACGTTGATATTGCGATTGGCGGCCATCTTGGTGACGTATACGAAGTCGAGCCGTCAGTAGGTACTAAGAACTACCGTTCGTAGATTCGCAAAGTCAGCCCGCGCTCCCGCTACGTCGCGATGACGTCACGTAGCTGTTTTTGTGACAAGGTTCCGTCGCAATATCAACTTGCGGGACTAATATAAGTTTTTAGTACTTGTCTGAAAATCAGTAGGTCATACATTATAGTAACATTATGAAAAATCACTCACTTCTACTGTACTGTACTATACCACAACTTTAATTATAATTTTAAGAATACCTGACCGGTTTCCCTTTACAGCATTATCAAAGGTAATTTAAAAACATTGAGGAACAGTACAAGTGAATGATTTTTCATAATGCCTTTTATCAAGTTCTATCAAGTTCCAACAATCAGTATAAAGGATATCAGTGAGTCACTTACCACATCTTCAGCATCCACCGGCTTATAGTCTAAGCCCACGTTGATGCTGGTACTGTCACGGCTTTCACTGCCTTCTTGCAAGGCTGCTAGGTCCTGCGACGAATATTACTATTTAATTTAGGGTTTCATTTAGTAAATAATAATCTGAAAATTAATGATCCGATTTTTTTGTTTCAAGTACTCTATCCTTCGGTTACATATGCTATATTTTATTCCCACGGGAACGGGAGCTACGCGGGTGGCTAGTCTAAAATAATATTAATTCAAAGCTGATCTGCCTCCATTATCACGCCACCTAAGTCACAAGGGAATATGTTGTACTAACAGATGTTGCCAGATGTGTTCAATGTTGTGACAACTGGTCGAGGGCCTCGATGGGCCATGTGGCGGCACTTCGTCATGGCACCTTACACATACACTTACTGGTACCACCAGACATAACGCTCATAGGTGACGTCTGACAGTATACTCACTGGTGCCCCCTGACAGAACACTCATTGGTACCACCTGACAGTACACTCACTAGCACCATCGGACAGTTCACACACTAACACCACCTTACAGTACACTCTTCTGCCACCTCACATATACACTTACTGGAAACATCTAATAGTATACCAACTGGACCAAACTGACAGTAAAGTGACTTGTACCACCTGACAGAAAACTCATTGGTACCACCTGACAGTACACTCACTAACACTACATGACAGTACTCTCACTGGCACCACCTGACAGTTCACTCACTAACACCATCTTACAGTAGAATCTTCCACCTGACAGTACACTCACTGTCACCACCTGACAAAACACTGACTGGATCAAACTGACAGTAAAGTGACTGATGCCGTCTTACAGTACACTCAATAGCACTATACTGTATTTCAATAGCTTTGCGCAAAAATGTAAACAAACACATTTGATCCTATATATCCATAGTTACTTGCAATTGAGTTTTCACCCTGATTATATTCCAGTACCCAGGAGTCATACAGTGTTCTTACAATCATTTCGACACCAAATAACTTCTTTATGATAGTTTATTCTCATTTAAAATACCTACTCAGGATATTAAAAAACTTCAATGATTTGTCATACTATATTTTTTCTACTGATCTGTCTTAGACAACGATTGTCAAAACATGACATGTTTACATTATTGCCAGATCGGGCAGGATTGGACTATAGCTGACAGTACACTCACCTCTCTCCTAACAGTGGCAGTGCTCGCAAAGTCATGCACCAAATCCAACAGTTCATCGGAGTACTGCACGAACTGGTCGAACGACTCGAAGGAAGCTAAAGCGCCGGTCCTGTGGTGGCACTTCCTCATGGCGGCGGAGCATAACTCGGCCGGAGTGCCTTCCTGGTCTTCCGCCGCTGATAGCTCGATTTCTGATTGGCTGATTGGGATTCTGGTGGAAAAATAGTAATGATAATATGATATTTCACCCACCCACGGGGGGCCACCAGGACTGTAAAGGTTCTGATGTCTCCCGCAAGGCCACGACCAGGGGAGATTCGAATTCTCCGCTGTGGTATATATATATAAGACTGCTGTTTTTGGGGAGACTTCTAAATGTTTGTTTCGGAGTTTTGAAAGCGTCGTCAAATTCACGACAACAGCGCTGCTTGAACTTTATAGTGTTGTACAATTTACGATGGACTCTGAGAAAAAAAAACTATTTCTACTAATACATAATGAGGATCAGTAAAGGTATAGCAAATTCCAAAAAAAATGTATCGCCGTTATTCTCCAGAGGACATCAGAATGATACATCTTTTTGAATTATCTAAATCGGACTATTACTTACGGAGATATTGAGCAATGAACTCGCACTCAAACATAGTTACAAAAATCAAACAAAACCCTGCGCGTCTATATACCGCGGCTCCGGCTAACTGGCAGCGATTTGGGTGATGTGACGTCACAAGCTACCGCGTCGGACACTCGGCGAACTTCTCTAGTTATTTCGTCACAACTTCTTTAATTTTCATCGTAGAACAAAAATTTTTGCACTGTTTAATAAGGATTTCTTAGGTCTATAAATCTGCATTATTACCTAAAAACGTTACGGATCCTCATTAATTATTATATTCTCATGAGTAAAGACAATTAGTCCCGTACCGAAAGGGTAAAAACGTCACGATCCGTTTGTCCTTCTCCAAGCTGTATTTCATAAACCACGACAGCTAAACAGTTGATATTTTACACAACAAATATTAAAAAAACTAAATATTCGTTGATATACTGCTTAGATGATCAAAACTTTTACCACAGTCGAGAAGCTGTCAGTACTCACCTATTAGGGTGTCCAGTGGGCAGTACAAACTGGAAATGAACGACCCCCAGCTCCCCGGACAACGCCAGGTGTTGCAGACAAGTGATATCGTACGAGGTATACGCGCGGCGGACGTATACTTCTAGCGCTGCGTTGCACACCTGGAAATAATATCTATTTATAGTACTCGTAGATAATGTAGCAGACAAACACCTTCTTTACACTTTCACACATACGTATGCTGGCTGGAGAAAGCCCCTATCGGACTTCCATTGAAAGGAGAATCTTGCTAGCGCTATTTAACATGACAAAGCGCGCCATCTATTGGTAAATTGATTTGTTCCTCCTCTCTCCTAGTTGCCGTGCCCGACAGGGTCCATATTGTACTTTTACCAAATTTGTGACATCTTTATTTTGACATGTGGTGTGCAATAAATGAATATGAATAAATATACGACAGCCTTCAAGGTCACGCAGCTACGTTGATGACTGCATCAACATAGCTGCGTGACCTTGCATGCATCAGTATACAAGCGATGCTGTAAGGCACAGCTAGCGTTCATTTAGAAGTGACTGAGTCCGTATGCTGATTTGAGAAAGCCCCTATAAGAGTCTAATTGAAAAAAGAATCTTGCTAGCGTCATTTAGTATAACGAAGCGCGCCATCTATCAGTAAACACAACGAAATTATCACCTGTCTAGCCCAGCCGCTCTGTGCAACAGGAGTTCAAAGGTACAGCTAGTTAATGATCAAACAAACTTACAGCAGCATTTGTGTGGTAGAAGAAATCGTGCAGTATATCGAATATGCTGGTCTCAGACAAGATCAGCTTCTGAAGGTTCTCCGGGTGGAAATCATGCCCGTACATGTCCACTGCCGAGAGGAAGATCGACTCCATCTGATTGTGGCGGAGCTCATAGGCTGGTTGGTGGGCTGCTATCAACACCTGGGATAGAAAATATTATATTTATTAGTAAAGTTGTCTAGATCCCATTGCACAAGGTTATATTAGCTAGGATGTTAAAAATCCCTAAATATTACGTGCTTGTTTCCCACAAGAATAATATAAAATATAAACCAATTTTGCTGATTAGACCCTGTAAAAATTACAAAAACCCCTTTAAAAGAACCTCATACTGTAGACATTCAAGGCACTCTTTATCTAATCGTTACTCACACCCTAAGCGTACGCAGAAAATTTCCATAGAAAGGAGAATCTTGCTAGCGCGATCTAGAACGCGGTAGCGCGTCATCTATCGGTAACAGAGCGACGCCTCACCTGACGAGCCCTCAAGGCCACGCGGCTATGCTCCGCTCTGTACAGAGTGGTCGCTTACTCGTCCGACAGTCATTTGATCAATTGATTGTATGATGTATGTATTTAGTAACATATTAGTATGTTTACAAGTTGTCTAGATTCTATACCACAAGCTAAATAATTTATTTTTTAAATTTCAAAGGGAAGAAATTTTATTTTATTTTATATTAATTATTTCTTTTCTGACAATTATAATTATTTTCCTACTTATTCTGCTTCATTAACATTGATGTTGCTAACTAAACGATAGTGATGTCATGATATCATAGTAAAAATAAAACTCTGATAATATCATCTTATTATTAACTGTGGTTGGTTTTGTTAAACATAGAACAAGCGGTGTTTACTTTTAAGAGCCTACCAAACGCCAAATTGTTGAAAGAAGATAGAAGATATACATTTTAGCGTGCAAGACAGAGAGAGATGCGATCGGTTTTTGTGCGTTTTAACAAAATAAATTAATTATATAAAAACTACTAGCTGACCCGCGCAACTTCGTTTGCGCCCAGGGCCGTCTTAAGGCTATATAGCGCCAGGGTGCGAAGTTCAGACTGCGCCCCCCCCCCCCCCCCGGTTAACCAAGAAACGCAATATTTTTTTATGTTTCACTTCTTTTTCTCTAAGATTTGTAATCTATATATATAATGCTACTGCTCCACCTGCGTTAATATTAATGTTGATGTCCAACTACTCGATAATTAAGGCATTAAGAATGCGCTTTGGCTACATTAAGGTCACAACGGGTTTACTAATGTTTGCCATAATTAAATATGCCATAATTTCATATGCCATACTGGTATTTGCCATAATTTCATTAGAAATAACGCTTCAGTTGCCATAATCGTGAAATGACATAAAATGTCTTTCACTAATTCCATTGGTCATAATCGATCAAGTGTCATAATAATTTATGTACATCAATAAATGTATTTGCCATAATTTTCGTTTTCAATAATGCCATTTTCCATAACTTTTATTCACCATAATATAAATAAAGATAATTTATACGACACAGATTTTTTATTCACAATTAAACCTAAAACTAAACCTCATAATGGCGTCTACTAACAAAGCTCGACGGAACCCCGCTTTGCGGGGCTCCTACTTCTAGGTGGTTTAAAAAAGAACCACGAAGACTAAGGCGGGAGCTTCGCTTCGCATCCGCCTTAGTCTTCTAACCTAACCTATCCGAGTCGGATTGCACTGAGTCGGGGTGTTAAGAATAATTAATTTCGACCTAACAATATTATGTATTATTTTCATAATTATATCAAATTTTGATTATGTCAAGAGTCGATTATGAGATCTGTTACTTATAGAAACTAATTATTATGATATTATGTTGTTATAGAAAGTCATTGTATGGCAAATAAAAGTTATCACTGTTGAGTTGTTAAGGCAAACATTATTACACAATATTATGATCGGGAATGATTATGGCAAACAATATTAGTGCAAATGAATTTATGGAAAACGAGAGAAGACCGTCACAACGCCGTTAGAGTGGATTAATTCAAGAAGTTACGCGTTAACACAAGATGGAGGTTGAACCTAATCACACAATAGGGGTTTAAGGGGACTAGTTTAGAAAAAGACGAAACCCCGCAAATGAAGGCGTTTTTGTCTACCTATGCAAACGGAAAATAATAGCCAGAAATAGATTTTTAATCTTAAAAATCGGTGTCAAAATATGCTTTGGTTGTAAATTTTATATTATTTATAGGTACATAATGTGTAAAGCAATCATAGATTAAGCCCCAATTTTTTAGTAGAATGCCCGCGAAATGAGATGGCGTTAACTGGCGTTAATGTAGCCAACATCGCTTAGCGCGCAAAACTACCTGCTTAAACCCTTGATGTGTCGAAAAAAACCGACAGCCCGAGCTATCGCTTAACGTTTAATGCCATTACTAATGCCGTTTGTAATTTACCACGTTAAAACCTTGGCCACATCTACGTTGAAGTGCTATTATGGTGTTAATCGCGTTAAGATGCAGGTGGAGCAGTAGCATAAACGTGAATGTCCTGACTGACTGATAATCAACGCACATCCCAAACCGCTGGAACTAGAAAGTCCAAATTTGGCAAATAGGTTCCTTGTATGGTCTAGGGATCCACTAAGAAAGGATTTTTGGAAATTCCACCATTAAGGTGGCAGAAATTACAATTTACACCCTAAACACCTAATAATAGAGGCCATTTCGCTTAAAGTGCGGGCGCCAGGCGCCTATGTCAAAGGGCGCATCAAACGTCTTTGGAATGGCGATATTGCCATATGCGTCTATATTAATTAATATAGCTATATTCTGGAACTACTGGACCGATTTGAAAAATTCTTTCACTGTTGGGAAGCTACACTCTTTGCGGTGAACATATGTTTTTTTTTTTAATTCCCGTATTCCCACGGAAACGGGAACTACGTGGGTGAAACCGCGTGACGTCCGCTAGTGTTAAATAAATTTAATTGTTATGTATATCGAAACAAGAGCATCTTACTTTGCATATCGTGAGCGGTCTGACACGTGCCGATAGGCAAAAGTGACAATAATACAATGGTAATTTAATATGGGTGATGCCTATATTTATATGCATGTAGGTGATTATTTGACGTTAGTTTACGAAACAGGGGAATGGCGTTAATATTGTACTTACGAGTTAAAGTTTAATTAGGTAAGGAAATATCGAAATGTTTAGAGCTCGGCCTGCGCCCCCTGGGGCGCGGCGCCCGGGTGCGGCCGCGCCTCTGAACCCCCGGTTAAGACGGCCCTGTTTGCGCCACATAAGAGCGAGTATTACCTGTTCCCGTCGCATTTACTCCCGTCACGTTGCGTTTACTCCCGTAGCGTCTCATCGTTAATATTCAATACTACGTGAGAGAGAGAGAGGGAGAGAAAGGTTTGTCGTCGCGTGTATTGCCGTCGCATTATTTTTAAGAACAATTTATTTTACGAAAGAGGTATCCCGTGGCATTATTGTAGAAAAAATTGATTGCCATTAAAATGGTTATTGTGCACCAACCCAAATAAAGACACATGCTATCGCGCAATTTTTTTAAGAACTTTTTTAAGAGAAACAATTTTGTAGTAGGTACATATTTTTTACATAACTATAAATATTTACGCAGCACACGCAACGAAGCTCTCAAAAGGAATAACTTATCCCCCGTTTTTGATACATTTACTATTACTGCTCCGCTTCTATTCGTTGTAGCGTGATGCTATATAGCCTATGACACTCCACATTAACGTAGCTTTCTATTGGTGAAAGAATTTTTAAAATCGGTTCAGTAGATCCCGAGATTACCCCTTACAATTTAACAAATATACAAACACAGACACACAAACTTTACCTCTTTATAATATTAGTATAGATAGTATAGATGATATCTGATAAATCAGAATATACTAACTTTGTGCTAAGTAAATTTTATTTTTCAGTTTTTAGTTTTGTTTGAAGTCGGTTTCTTTTTTGTTAAAATTTTTTTTATTCATTATTTTTAGTGTCGTGTGGACTGAAAATCTATCTATCTAGGTGTAAAGTTCTCGACAGTACAAATTAATCAAACACAAAGTAACTGCTGTATATCGTTAGGGAATTCTCTCTACTGTCTTTCGTCTCCATCACCAGATCGACTCCAGACCTTCATTAAGTTGTACTACTTTAAAACCCTTAATAAAAAAATTCACAAACGCCCTAGATGCCTCTACAATTTTTAAAAGTTCCTTTCGATTTCTCCAGGATGCCATAATCAGATCCTGGCTTCCTTAAAATGGGACCACCTTGGGAGTATCTATTTTCGAACAAAAAAATAATTTCTAAATCGGTCCATAAACGAGGGAGTTCTGCGCTAACAAACATAAAAAAAAATAAAAAATAAAAAACGGTTGAATTGAGTAACCTCCTCCTTGTTTGAAGTCGGTTAAACAATATTAGTCACGCAGCACACGCAACGAAGCTCTCAAAAGGAATAACTTTTCCCCCGTTTTTGAAACATTTACTATTACTGCTCCGCTCCTATTCGTTGTAGCGTGATGTTATATAGACTATGACACTCCACATTAACGTAGCTTTCAATTGGTGAAAGAATTTTTAAAATCGGTTCAGTAGATCCCGAGATTACCCCTTACAATTTAACAAATATACAAACACACAAACTTTACCTCTTTATAATATTAGTATAGAAGTATAGATTAGCTTATAGTAGCATAATTTGGGCTATATAGTGCCATGTGAAAAAATATCCTAAATATAGCATACTTCTTTGCTACAATAATAAAAATCTATTTCGCAGATTAAAAACCGCAATACACAATAATATGTGGCATTGCTTACACTCTAAGCGTAGCGCGTTTGGAAAAAAGAGAGAGAAGAACTGCCATTAAAAGGAGAATCTTGCTAGCGCGATCTAGCACGCCGCAGCGCGCCGTCTATCGGTAACACTGCGACACCTCACCTGGCGAGCCCTCAAGGCCACGCGGCTATGTTCCGCTCTGTGCAGTGACGTGAGCTCGTTGAGAGTGGTCGCCAGCTCGTCTGTCAGTCCCGGCTCGTTTGACCATAAGTGGTCTATTAGCAGGGTTACCTGTTGAAGACAAAAAAATTGGTTCACAAAACAGATCAAAAATTGTTACTACATATCAAAGACAATATAACCTTGACAGCGCTTTAACGGGTTTACGCATCCACGGTTCGTGCTAATGAGACTGGCCCGCCCCGTTCTGTCATTATATCCCTCTCTTTTCTTTCCTAGCTAAATTCACATATCTTTATCTCACTCTGTCATTGTCCCATGTTTGCTAGTGATGTGGAACACTAGACGTAATAAAATACGGTAAATTGTGTTCAATTGAATTTGGATTTTGAATTTTGAACGGATCTTGGATCTCGGATCTTGGGTCCTGGATCTGGGAACCCGGATCTTAAAATTCTATGGTTATTTTCTTATATTGAATAGTAAGCAAGTTTTTTATCGATACATCGATATAACTGTGGGCAACACCCCAAGACTATTGAATGTGACAGTAAAGGTGGGAACAAATTATCGGACGCGTCCGTAAGCCGCGGCTGATACAAGCAAGCCTGCTTGTATCTGAATACTACAAATAAACGAAACTGTGCAAACTATCGGTCATAAGCAGTGGACGTGACCTTGTGCTGTCCTCGAGCCGAGGACGCCTTATGAACAATCGTACACATTATTAAGCCGCGTCCGTCAGCCGCGGCTTACGGACGCGTCCGATAATTTGTTCCCACCTTTAGGGCTTGGCTGGCCTCGAAGGAGTCAATAAGATGAGTCAACCTCTCCCCGCACCCACCAATATTTTGCGAAAACTTTTTCATACCGAGGTTCACCTATGCGGTGTCTAGGGTTATTATCGTCTTTGCTACCTATGAACTGAGTCTTTAAGTCAACACAGTGAATAGGTTTTTTTACATGTGGAAATCTTCATGGATGTCATGCCGGACTCATATCGACTAGATCCACACAGTGCCTTTCCATCTGTCTACGGCCGGGAGACCCGGGTACGCCCTGGGAAGGATAACTACAGGACTGCCGACACAGGTAACTTTTTTTAGGCAAGAGTGTGCTCTATCTTCTGCAAACGCACCAAGCGCGGTTTGCTTATGTGCAAACGCAGTGTTGCCGCCCTCTCTTGTACTGTGGCGCCGAAATCTGTAATGAGGCCTAAGCGTGCCAACTTTCAAAGGATATTTTAAATGGGTCAATCACGTCCAATGATACCGTTACGTACCAAAGTTACCAAACTAATAAAATCGGCCAAGTGAGAGGCGGGTTCCCGCGCACGTACCAAAAGAACGGCAATAAATACGTTTGAGGTTCGGCGGGAAACTTTCAGACAAGCATTATATTGTGTTTTAATAATTTTTCAAAACTAGTGTAATTTTGAGTGTTTATGTGTGATTTATGGTGGATTATTAAACATAAAGGTTCAACAACGTGCAATGGTGTTGGAAAGTGTTAAAGCGCAGTGAAACGCGAGTTTTTAGGTTTGTCGACGAATTCCACAGCAAGCCCTAGTAAGGTACCACCGCCTTACTAGAGTAGAACTTAGTCCAAACTTGGACATACATGAATACGCTGCTCATAAGAAGAATCATAATATGAAAATGATTTATATTTTCACAATGAAAACTTGACTTTGGCATACTCTCAAACCGAGAAAGTCCAAGAACAGGAAGAAAGAAGAAAGAAAATACGTTTGTTGTATGATAGCCTCATTAACTTTCTTTTCTGATTTTAGTATTTGTAAATTTTTCAACTCTCTAGCTAACACGGTTCTTGCAATACAGCCTGGCGACAATCGGACAACGTTCAGCATTTACCCTTTGGATACGGAACCCTAAAAAAGCATGAATAAAAGAGACTTACCAATAGATTTTTCTTCGCTACTTGGTTATGTGAGAAGATAATATTCGCCACGGGTTGCATGTCATCTTTGTAGCGTTCCCGCAGACTCACCACGCATTTATCATACGAACCTACACAAAATTTACGCTATTATATGTACTTGAAGCAACCGCAGTAAGGGGTTGTCCATTAATCACGTGAGGCTCGAAAGGGGGGGGAGGGGGTCTGACAAAAATCACGAAACATCACCAGGGGGGGTGGGGGGTGTATTGAGATATCACGTGTATTTATTTTGAACAACAACTTTACAACCCTGAATTTGCGATCGCTCTTATTTCTGAACAATTTTCTCTGAAATTCAACCTTGATTATTCTACTTTTGTCCATAACTTCGCTTCTATTTAGCAAAATGCGATCAAACAAACGTAAGATTTTAAGCTTGACGAACTGACACGTTCTTAATTAGTTTCTAAATAATGAATATTATATACCGGGAGTAAATGCGACGGGAAATATATTAAAATATTAATTAAGATCATATCTCTCTCTATTATGTGATGCAATCGAAGTTGCGCGGGTCAGCTAATATTCGTATAGATAGATAGATTATACAATAGGGACTTATAGAAAATTTAAAAAAAAATCTTTGTTGTAGTTCAATTCAATTCAATTCAATTCAATTTATTGTCTTTGTAAACATAGGTACATAAATAGGTTTTTAGTTAACAAGTGTAGTCTCTCTATGCTTTGCCAATATCATGGCGTACAAATCTTACAACTATGTTAGTGGTATTAAATTAATTAAGCGCCACAATAGACCCTACAATAGAATGCTTATGCTAGTACACACGACATAACGTATATATATAATCTCTAAACATTATCAACCGTATAAGTGTAAGTTATCAAAATCAATCATTAATTATAAATATCAGAGTAAATCAAATTAATATAAACAATTAAAAAGTCAAATTAATATAAACACTGAAAATACACGTGATTCGGCCCAAGGGGGGAGGGGTAATCTGAAACCTCACCAAATATCACCAAGGGGGAGGGGGGGTCGAAAAAATGCCCAAAAAAACCTCACGCGATTAATGGACGACCCCTAAGCAACTTTCGCTATGACTGGTACTTGGATGGGTAACCATCATGTGACATTTCATTTGCGAGCGTTTTCGTGCTTCGGTAGACACGTAAATCTGTTGATACCGTATGCCCGGCTAAGTAAGTTAAAGGACTTATAGGCTTAAAAAATTCAACAGGGTAGTCACAATCTGTGCCTGTGTATCTCAACACGGCAATAGGCTCCATCGCCTATAACGTGGGACAAAAACTACGGAAAATAATAATGGTGAAAAGTGGACGTAGTATATGTGGCGTAGTAATGCTGCCTACCCCTTCAGAGATAAACTAACTCAGTCACGTCAAAAACTATTGTATACTGGGTGTAACAAAACTACCTCTCCAAATTTCATGAGATGACTTGGCATCGGATATCAAATACAAATATTTAATAAAAAAGGGGGGTTATTATTTTTTTTTTGTCGCACATTAAGAATTCGTTTTTTACCGCGGCAATTCGAGGTAACATGGTCGCCGTGGCAAAACAAACACGGAGCATCCGTCTGGCTGTCGTTGTCGCTTTCTACTGCCGCTCAGTAGCGATAGAAAGGGTGAAAATGACAATTTATAGGACCCTTAAATCGGCTTTACGGTTGAAGTATTCATGTGATTTTTTTTTCTTCATTTTTGTAATGTTTCCTGACAGATGCCACGTCACGTGACGATATTTGGAGAGTCAATTTTGTTACACCCAATATATGCTTATTGGTTATTAAAATTTTAATATCGTGAGTCAAAACGTAGTACATTAACTATGGAATAACACATCAATTGATTATAGCGCCATCTGTTGAAAACATTTGAACTAAAATAAATGGACAGCTCAGAGCGAGGTAACGCCGCATACGTCATATTTTTTCGTACGTGCAGCCGGCTGCCTCGAATTATAAGACGTTGTCACGTCAAAACAATCATGATGAAATGTTGACCTAATGTTGTCCAATTGTAATGCCTCTGCCTACCCCTTCAGAGATAAATGTGTAACTATATGTAAGAAAATAAAGATAAAATTTAAGAACGATCCTCCCCTCTTCAATTTTGAAAAAAATATTTTACTCACCTAACTGGAAGTGACTTTCAACTTGATAGTACTGCTTCAGTAAGTCGTGGACTGCTGCCTTCATACGGCCACGGATACCGTTTCTGAAACATTATGAAATCATCAATATCATCCATCAATACATATAATAAAATCGTAACTGTCTGTTTGTCTGTACGTTTGTGCCCGCTAATCTCAGCAACCGCTCAACCGATTGTAAAGCCGTTCCCTTTATTGCGTTGTGGTTTACTCTAGGTAATATTTAGTGTTTGTTTCATGTCAATCGGTTCATAAATAAATAAAATATATCAATGTAAAGAATCACATAAAAAATGCAGCGTACGAAGTCGCAGGCAACAGCTAGTTCGTACATACATACATATAATCACGCCTTTTTATACCCGAAGGGGTAGTTAAAGGCATAAAAGACGCCCACTTTTTACCTTTTGGATTTTATCCCACGTAATAGGTGGTGAGGTGAGCCTATTGCTGTGTTGATAAGGACAGGCGCAGGTCGTGACGACCCGCAGTTGAAATATTTCAAGCCACCCATAAAGCCTTCAACTTGGCTTAACGATTATCATTTTACTGACAACCGGATTTCATTTCGAGATAACCTTCTCTACGCAATGGAACGTTTTGCGAAAGTGTTCCCTTAGTCGACTCTTCCGACACCCTCGGGATGAATTAGTGGCGACATTTTGTACCCTTTCCCGTTGCCACATGGCTCCCCGTCGCCACACGGGTCCTTTTTTAATAATAGATTTGTTACTTATTCATAAAAAATAATTTCTTACCTATATCGCTGCACTAGCAGAACTAACGCTTGCGTACTCATAAAGAACACATCTCTGTCTGCTCTCTTGGCTAAAGATGCTGCGTGGCTATAACAAAAAGAAATTAAAAACTATTTGCAACCGTGAGTCATAATATTACCACAGGGCGGAAACTCCATACAAAAATGTTCGTTTTCACCCACACCAATATCCTCGTAATGTGAATGCTTGAATCAAGCTTGAATGTGTGTGTGAGTATACAAGGGACACTAGCTATGGAAACAAAATAATAAGGAACAGAACGCAATCTCTTGTATGTAGGTACTTCATTTTACAAATCTACCCTCGGCTAAGCACAAATTAAACCAAAGCAATAGCACAAAGTACGTAGGTAGTAATAATAATAAATAATAAATAAATAAATATTCACGGACATTTCACACAACGCTATCTGATCCCAAAGTAAGCTAGGAATAACCTGATTGTGTTATGGGTATCAGACCACGGATATTAATACTAATATACTATTTTAAATACATACATATAATACATAGAAACACCCAGACTCTTGAGACAAACATTTATGGGTCACACAAATATTTGTCTCCGGTGGGAATCGAAACCACGACGTCCAGCGCCGCAGGCGGTATCACTACCGACTGCGCCACAGAGGCAGTCGAAGTAATACGTAATGCAACGCAGTGTCACTCTCTCAAGTACTGACACGGCAATAGACACATCAACTTTGGTGGGGGGGTTGGGGAAGCTTACTCAGTGGAAGGCAGGGAGTTGCCGATCTGTATGTAAAACTATTATATTATCTTTGCTATTACCACAAATTATAGATAGTACAGATGGCTACAGACGGCCACCTGCCACCTCTGAAAATCAGCGCTGTCTGCCTGTTAGTACAGGTGGACAGCATTACGCTGAGAGGTGGCCGTTATTCTACTTTCTGTGTTAGGTATACCTTTAATTGTACTATTACTGTGTGTTTCAAAAGTAGAATAAAAAGCTTTTTCTTTCTTTCTTTCTTTCTTTCAGATGTAAAACTCATGTATGTACTTTTTTTTACACCTACCCCCCCTACTTATGTCATGAATGTACAGAACACACACTCGCGCACAAATCAGTATCGAAAATTCAGTTGAGACCGCCTAACCTCGTGTCTGTGAATGAGTTGTCTATGTGTAACCTCGTGTCTGTGAATGAGTTGTCTATGTGTAACCTCGTGTCTGTGAATGAGTTGTCTATGTGTAACCTCGTGTCTGTGAATGAGTTGTCTATGTGTAACCTCGTGTCTGTGAATGAGTTGTCTATGTGTAACCTCGTGTCTGTGAATGAGTTGTCTATGTGTAACCTCGTGTCTGTGAATGAGTTGTCTATGTGTAACCTCGTGTCTGTGAATGAGTTGTCTATGTGTAACCTCGTGTCTGTGAATGAGTTGTCTATGTGTAACCTCGTGTCTGTGAATGAGTTGTCTATGTGTGCGTAGCGTCAGCGAATTTAGTATGTAGGTTTCTATCTGTACTATCTCTAATTTGTGGTATTACTTACTGGTCAATGACACTGGCTATTTGCTGGCTCGGGAACTGCGCTAACACGCTGGTGATGTTCCGTTCGTATAGCGCCATGAGCTTGCGAACTTTCTTCTCCACCGCGATGGGGATGCGGCCCGATGTTGAAGATAGCACCTGAGAAAAGGAGGGTTAGTGTTTTAGTTCGTTAATAATAATAATAATAATAAAAGCATTTATTCAGAATCTTCAGTTACATTTCCTTATCCATACGTCTGCCAAACTGCATAGCAGTTTGTTGGCAGATGCAACTCCTAATTTTAAAAGAATATCTAAACCTGCACACAGCACATAAACAGCAATTATTACAGTTAGTTTATCCAGACATCCACCTATAATACATAATATGAACTTGTGCAACTTATGCTTAAACCTATTATAACTATTTCAAGCATTACATCATTACCGAAAAATACACTAAGTGAGATATTAAACATGTTCAAAATTGATGTCAGATTGATCACAAATATGACCTATTTTCATACGAATTTACAAAATACAACCACAAAATCTTCAATACGTATTACAGACAGCATTGTTTAAACTGAAAACATATTTAGCCAAAATGCTAGAGTAAGAAATAATATACCAGTCTTTTTTTTTATACATTCCAAATACAAACTATCCTATGGGTATTTCAGACATAATATTATAGATATAAAATACATTTTGAGAAAATTGCAACCACCAATCACGGCCGTGACCATCCCTCATAAGATTTTAAAACATTTCACAGCCCAATCTTAGAATGTCGCTGTCTGCTTGCCTGGCAATATGACTATAAGTCCAAGAACAGAATGTTTTTTTTAATATATTTAGCTTGCCAAATTGACGTCGCCACCAGCCTGATGGTAAGCCGTGGCGATCTAGCGAATAAGGGCCAGTCTCACAGTCCTTATGCCCGCCTTCCACTGCGAGCGAGTCGGACCCATTACGGACGCCGCTATACTCGTAACGACGATTTTCATACATGTCCTTCCACCAAAGTGGACATGATATGTATCGAAAATCATCGTTACGAGTATAGCGGAGTCCGTAATGGGTCCGACCCGCTAGCAGTGGAAGGCGGGCATTAAGACTTTCGAAAGTGGTCCTCAAGTTGGCGGCCCTGTGATGTGCCTCTTCACGCTCCTCTTGAAGATGTTATTATTGATGTTATTCTCCATCTTAGCGTTGCGTGCAGTGCTCGCGTACTCAATGTTCTGTAAACGATCACTGCAGTAAACCAATTTTACTGTGACTGGTTTGATGGGTCAGCACCACATGACCACTTCGTAACATTTATTTGCTAGCATTTCCTTGCTTCGGAAGGCATGGGGACCCGGTTGTCAGTTTGACAAGTTGCAGGCCCTATGCTCAGGGCTTCAACTTGGTTTAAGGCCATACCCAGGGCTAACGACCTTGAGCATATGGGCGATATGACTCGCCAACATAGAGTAGCGCAACTACAGAGACATCAGAGTAAAAGAACTACGGAAGAAGAAAAAAAATAGTAGCGGAAATGCGTTCCTCGCTTCACCAAATAAACAAGAAGCTGTGAGACGGTTTCACCCGACTGCCCCTCTCTAAAACGTTTATTGTGAGAGTTCAATCCGATTGACGTTGTTATTTTTGTTTTATTTCAAACTTTGAACAGATGATCCACGTGACCTGCGCGCTGGAGGTCGTGGGTTCGATTTCCACCGGAGACAAATATTTGTGTGACCCATAAATGTTTGTCTCAAGAGTCTGGGTGTTTCTATGTATAATATGTATGTATTTAAAAAAAAAGTATATAAGTATTAATATCCGTGGTCTGATACCCATAACACAAGCAGGTTATTCCTAGCTTACTTTGGGATCAGATAGCGCTGTGTGAGATGTCCGTGAATATTTATTTACTAGCTGACCCTCGCAACTTCGTTTACGTCACATAATGTGCACGAAAGGAGAGGTAATTCTTCATCAGACTCGTCAAGCACCGTGTGAAACGGCCCTGTTTGCTTAATCATGAATGAGCTTAAAGATCAAGGCTATTCTAAAACAATTCAGTCCACGCCTTCGGCGCCGACTGAATTATTTTACAACAGCCTTAATCATTAAGCTCTTTTATGATTAAGCCAACACGCCCGTTTGGATTTACCCTCACATTCAAAATAACCCTTGAATTCTAGGTTTACCGAAAGTCGAGATGCTTCTAATTTCTGAACTACATAACCCTCAATATCGAAACTTGTGTGGAATGATCCTTTAAGTACTCCCTTTCCAACACTAAAAGTTAAAACAATATTTGGAATCGGACCACGCGTTAAGATATTACAACTGAAAAACCATTTTGTCTTTCATCCCCTCTCCCGCAGGAACCCCGCAAAATATCGGGATCAAAAGTATCCTAGAACCTTCCTCGAACTATAAGCTCGGAATGTACCAAGTATTATTCAATTCAGTTCAGTAGTTTCGGCGTGATACTTATTCGGGATACAGACAGACAGACAGACAGACATGAAAAATTTAAATTACATTTTCGGCTTCTGTATTGATTAGAGAACGCCCTTCAATTAAAATTTTCAAAATATCTTCCATGTACAGACTCTCGACCCTCAACAGTTTTATTATAAGTATAGATAAAAAAAAAACAAAAAAACAAAAGAACTAGTGACGTAGTTTAATGCAACAGAGTCACAGACTACAGACAAAGTCTCTCCATAAGCCCCTCTGCACTCTATTTTATAGAGAGAGGCGAAAATAAATTAAAAAACAAAGGAACGTTTGTATTTCAATTTTTCTTTGTTTTTAAGTGTAGTAAAAATACACTGCAAAAAATGTGATTGATTATTACGTAAAACTTAAATGTGACGAATTCACAAAGACGAATGTTCATATATTCATTGTTTTACTTAAATTATTACAAATCTAGACAAGAGAGATCTTCCACTCGCTTAAAATTTTTGTTACTTTTGGAACAAAATTTCATTTCATTTTATTATAACAAACAAAAATAGTCGTAAACGCAGTTGCGAGGGTCAGATAGTTATGTATAAATAAGAAGCGGTCTTGGCACCGCGGACTCAGTGTTCTGTAAACGATCACTGTATTACTACAGTGATCGTTTACAGACTGGCCATAGTTAATGAGCTTACGCTCATTAACTATGGCCAGTCCTTGGATGGGTGACCATCCATGTGACCACTTTGTGACAGTTATTTGAGCGTTTCCGTGCTTATATTCAATATATTCCCGGACATTTCGCACAACGCTATCTAATCCCAAAGAAACCTAGGAATGACCTGCTTGTGTTATGGGTATAAGACCACGGATAATAATACTTATATACTTTTTAAATACATACATATTATACATAGAAACACCCAGACTCTTGAGACAAACATTAATGGGTCACACAAATATTTGTCTTCTGTGGGAATCGAACCCACGACCTCCAGCGCCGCAGGCGGTATTATTTCCGACTGCGCCACAGAGGCAATCAAGTTGAGAGCAGTGTCTAAAAAAAAGCAGTGTGTTAATAATAACTGTAATATAAGTATTTTCATCAGTTGTCTATATCCCTTAGCACTAAGTTATAATAGCCAAAGTTGTGTGGGAATGTCCACGAATATTTCTTCATTTATTTATTTTGAAATGATTAAGTACCGCTTACAATATTAGCATGACTACCTTTCGAAGTAATTTAATAAAACAATACATAAAATAAGTTCAAATCCATTATATTCTCATGTAAAGCAGTATGCATTGTGTAACTCGGGCTCTGTCTGTTACACGCATTACTCTGTACATGAATGAAAATATGACATTTTACGAGAATATTTTGCAGACCAGAGCGACACACGTCCGTCTAGCAACACGACTCCCCCCGCACTAGATTTTTGGGCGAGCGCGGGGAAGCAAGCAACGTGATGTATTCTTTGAATACATTATTAGTTATAATTAGTTAAAACTTATACTAATTCAAAATTAAAGAAAACCATTTTAGAGGTCTATGTTTTCTTTTTTCTCTGATATAAATTTTATTATCATTAATGAATAAATAGACGTCATAAAACGGCTTCTTCTGAAACATTGTGGGCTATTTCAATGATGTTTTACTAGTTATTTATAATAAATACACAATTTCTGATGAAACCATTTTCTGGAGCACATCTTGTAGATTTCAAATCTACTTTTGGCTGGCATTTTTCATATACTGATACCGAGAAGTCTTTATTTGCACCTCTTTTTCGCAAACTTTGTTAACCCTCGCCTTAATGACTAGGCTTGAAATATTTCAGCAGTGGATAGTCACACGATCGTTTAGATGCACCGCACCCTGGATTATTGATAGGGGGGGGGGGGGGGGGTTGCTGCGTCTTTGGGGGCTGGTTCGGGTGTTATGCCGCTTTCAGTGGCGTGAGGCGGGGTTTACCACTGGTGACCGAAATTCATTTCATCATTTGACGTGTGACCGAAAAAACATTAGGCCGTTCTACTACTGATCGAACGAACGATTGACCAAAACTATTTTTATCGAACAAACGTTCGGTATTTTGAATACTGATCGAATGAACGTTTGGTCGAAAAACAGTTGACTAAAGAATATTTTAACAAAAAAAAGCGAAATATTCAGTTCTGGCACTCGCCGGCCGCTGCCGCGGTACGCTCGCTTCGCTCGCTCGGCTCGTGCGTTGTGGTCGCAGTTCTAACCTAACCTAACCTAGCCATTTTGACTCAGCCCCTGTTACAATATTATTTAGTAAACTGTTTTTCGACCAAACGTTCATTCGATCAGTAGTAGAATGGTCACACGACAAATGATCAAATGAATTTCGGTCAACAGTGGTAAACCGCGTGAGGCGTGCGTGAAACTCTCACGTCACGCCGCTATAAGGGCTAAAGCCTCATGAAGACCAAGAGTCCTGGACAAAAATAAGCCTGCGCTAAAGAAGACTTATTCATAAACTTGAAGATTTATATATATTTAAGACGTATATAAAGCGGAAAATTTGGTGCGTTCCGAGTAGGTTTCGGTGGCCAAATGGTTTGCGAGAAGACGCAGGTTCGAATTCTGCTCGAAACCGTTTGTTTTTTCCATATTAAAATTTTTGGTGGAGTCAGCATAACAAAAAAATATCTTAAGACTTATTTAATTGGACACTTACCTCTTGCAACTCGAGTAAAGGCAACGAAGGGTCACGTAGACTGAGCATGAACTTCTCAACCACTTCTCGTAACCGCGGTGTGTTGTACGGCTCGGGTAGGCAGTAGCCTGTTTACACATATTGTTATTTGTTACTAGTCCGCCGAAAATTCGGGAGTTACTCGTATAAAATTGTGTGGGATGAGCCGAATTGACTGCCTCTGTGGCGCGGTCGGTAGCGATACCGCCTGCGGCGCTGGAGGTCGTGGGTTCAATTCCTGGGTCGGTCCAAATATTTGTGGGATCCACAAGTTTGGGTGTTTTCTATGTATAATATGTATGTATTTAGAAATATTATATAAGTATGTCATTTTTTTTGTTTAACGTGAGGGAAAATCCTCATGGATGTTATGCCGGACTCCTACCGACTAAAAAAAACCTCACGTAACGCCCAACAGCCTATAGTTGGGAGCCCCGGGTAAACCCTTAGAAGGATGTCCCAGGACTCCCAACAGACCCACGGCCGCCACTGCGGCCACGCCCAGGGGATGGTTCGGGTGCTATCCCGCGTCTTGGGGGGTTTTGGGTGTGTCGCTTCCAGGTCCCATGGAGGGGTCCCAGCTAGGAGACATGCCGCCTCACCGGAGATCGTGCGGTATCCCCTTATCACCCTGATGGCCATCGTCCTCTGCGGGCTCAGAAGTCTAGCCACATTGCTGGCCGTCAGGGTCTCCGCCCATACGGGGGCCCCGTATAGGGCCATACTTCGCACGATCGCCAGGTACAGTCTCCTGTAGGGAGCGTTGGGTCCCTTGATGTTGGGCATCAGTCGCGCTAGTGCGGCTGATGCCCCTCTCAGTTTTGGGACCAAACTTCGGAAGTGATGTCCGAAGTTCCACCGGCCATCGAGTACGAGCCCCAGATACTTCATCGAGGGCTCGATGCCGATGCTGACGCCCCCTACCCGCAGGCTGGACCCCGCAGGTGGCCCCTTCCGAGGTCCGTGGAAGCACAGAGCCTCGGATTTGTGAAGGGCGACCTCGAGACCCAGCCGCCGAATCCGACCCACGACTTGAGCAACGAGGGTGTCGTCGGCGTAACAAGTTACGCTGACCCCTCGGAGCAACGGACCACGCAACACGCAGTCGTAACCGATGTTCCACAGGAGCGGCCCTAATACCAATCCCTGTGGAACACCGCACGACACATCCCGCCGACCCGGCCCTAGCCAGCTCGGGTAAGTTATGGCCCTCTCGGAGAGATAGGCCCCGACAATACGACGGAGGTAGGAAGGCATTCCATGGTAAATCAGCGCGTCCTTACGCAGCTCCAGGGCAGGGTGTTGAAGGCGTTGGCGATGTCAAGAGACACCGCCACTACCACCTCACCCTGAGAGACTGCTTCCTCCGTCAGGCCTCTAATGCGCATGATCGCGTCCACCGTGGAGCGCCCCTGACGGAAGCCAAACTGGCTATCCGCCAGATCAGGCCCCACGCGTGTGAGGTGCCCGACGAGGCGTTGTGCTATAACACGCTCAAAGAGCTTGCACACCTCGTCGAGCAACACGATCGGCCGGTACCCTGAAGGGGAATTTGCCGGCCGCCCCGCTTTTCGAATCAAGACCAGTTTCCCGGTCTTCCATACCTTGGGAAACTGGCCTTTTTCGAGACATGCGCTAAAGAGCCCTATTAGTCGAGGCCCAAGTTCCTCGAGAGCCAGGACCCACGCTCGGCCTGGAATGCCGTCGGGTCCAGGGGCGGTGTTTCTGCGGGATTTAAGCCGCAGTACAGCCGCCCCTAACTCACCCTCGGTGACTACGGGCACGTCGTTCTCGCTGCTTTCCGCGTTGAGCGCCTGAGACGGAGCCATGCGCGGAGAAACGTGTTCCTCCGCTCTCGACGGAAACAAGGAGTCCAGGACCTCCTCTAGCCGCTCCGGCTGGAGACTCTGAGTCAGTGGGGGCGCCTTAGGGCGTAATTTGCCTCTTACCATAAGGTACGGGCGCCCCCACGGGTTCCGCTCCAGAGTCTCCATCAGCTCTACGCGGCCCAGTTTTTTGGACCGCTTGATGGCCGTCTGGAGGGCCCTCTTGGCCTCCTTGTACCCATCGTAGAGCTCCGTCTCTCGGGCTGCCGCATCGTCTGGGCGGCGACGCCTCCGGCGGAATCTGGTGTACCGGCGGCGCGCGGTAACGCACTCCGCGCGCAATTGCGCGATTTCCGGCGTCCACCAGTACACCTGTTTCCTCGCCGGTCTGGGCCTAGCCCTGGGCATCGCAGCATCAAAGAAGTGCGACATGGCACTCCACCTCGGTATCAACATCGGCAGGCCTGTCCGCTGTCGGAATCCAGGCCTGCACGATGGCCGCCTCCAGGAGAGCCTCCCGATCAAGGCATTATAATGCAACAGACAGATAGATAAATAAAAAATACATACCAGCGAGCGTATTTTCCAAAATAGCCCTATACTTGTTGTGTAGATGGTTGAGTTTTTCGGAAAATGTGGTGGTGTTTTCTTCAATAATGAACTGACCCTTGTAGGGTTGCGCCGTTGTCACTAGGGATGGGTCGTCCAGTTCTGCAATAGAGCCGAAATATGTTAGTCAAAGCTATAAAAACCGGACAAATGCGAGTGGGACTCGTACATGGAGGATTCCGTAGCATATAACGTCAATAAGTCTTATTTGTTGTATGGGACCTCTTAATTCTTTTTACTGATTTTAGTATTTGTTGTTATAGCGACAACAGAATAGAAAATGTTATAGTCCAATCCTGCCCGATCTGGCAACAATGTAAACATGTCATGTTTTCATGACAATCGTTGTCTAAGACAGATGAGTAGAAAAATATAGTATGACGAATCATTGAATTTTTTACTATCCTGAGTAGGTATTTTAAATGAAAATAAACTGTCATAAAGAAGTTATTTGGTGTCGAAATGATTGTAAGAACACTGTATGACTCCTGGATACTGGAATATAATCCGGGTGAATACTCAATTGCAAGTAACTATGGATATATAGGATCAAATGTGTTTGTTTATATTTTTGCGCAAAGCTATTGAAATACAGTACAGCTCTCTAGCTGTCATGATTCATGAGATACAGCTTGGTGACAGACAGCGGGGTTCCAGATATAGGGTCCCGTTTTTACCTTTTGGTTTCGGAACCCTAAAATAGAAGAGCACTCACCCAGGGTACCAATAAGAGCGCCCATATCCAGTACAGCGCCAGGTCTCAGCGACCACGTGATTTTACCCGATTCAGGAGCTGACAAGGTCATCACCATTTTCATGACCTGCAAGTAAACAATAATTTTAGTCCTGTTTCTAGTTTTAATTTGACGAATATTGGTGTATAAAAGAAGTATATTAGGTGAAATGTGGGCATATATTATGCCTCTGCCTACCCCTTCGGGGATAAAAGGCGTGACCATATGTATGTATAAGGTGAAATGTGGACGTTTAATATTCCTCTGCAAACCCCTTTTTTTTTTTTTTTTTTTTTTCTTCTCCGTCATATCTTGCGATCGGTTTAACAAACCATTAACAGATTTGTTGTAGGATGGTTTGGCAGGTGAAGTTTGTTCTTCCAATGAAGAATCTACCTCTCTTTAATTTATTTCCTTCTATTTTGTCACTGCGACAAGGTCCCTCCCATTATATGATTTCGTTTGAGCCTTTTCTTTTGTGGTAGTTTGCCTAAAGCTGAGGCTAAGCTGTTTTCGTGTGCCTCAATTCGGTTTCTGTAAGTCTTTATTCTGTGCTCTATCTCTTCCTTTACAGTATTTACCTGTAGGTGCTCATGTAATTCCGAGATTTTGATAAACCACGGGGCGTTTGAAAGGGTTTTTAGGGCTTTATTTTGAAACCGTTGCAGGATTTCCACATTTGAGTTCTTTGCTGAGCCCCACAGTTCAATACCGTACGACCAAACAGGCTTTAATACTGCTTTATATATCAGCAGCTTGTTTTCTAGGGATACTGGCGATGATCCTCCCAAGAGCCACTTGAGTTTACCGAGTTGTATGTTAAGCTCGTCGCGCTTTTTCATGATGTGATATCTCCATGTTTGAGTTCTGTCAAGGTGCATGCCCAGATACTTAACTGTGACAGCATGTGGAAGTGTATCTTGCCCGAGTCTGACAGGAGGGCAGTCTAGTTTTCTCAATGAGAATGTTATATGCGTCGATTTGTTAGCACTGGCTTTTATTCTCCATGCTTTTATCCATGCTTCCACCCTGTTCAGATGTTTTTGTAGCATTGTTGAAGCTTTATGAGGATCCCTGTCATTGCACAAGACAGCTGTGTCATCCGCGTAGGTGGCAGAGAGCACCCCTCTGGTTGTTGGTAGATCTGATGTGTAAATTAGGTACAGAGTTGGTCCTAATACCGAACCCTGGGGTACTCCAGCCTTTACATCATAGAATTTGGAGTATGAGTCATTTATTTTTACTCGAAATATTCTGTTCTCTATGTATGACTTTAGAAGGACGTACAAGTTATGTGGAAGTAGCTTCTTCATCTTATACAACAGACCCTGATGCCAGACCTTGTCGAATGCCTGCTGCACGTCCAGGAAACAGCCGAGCAGTACTCTTGACTTTCCAGTGCATCACGTATTTTATTCACGACTCTGTGAACCTGTTCCACAGTTGAATGTCCCGCTCTGAACCCAAACTGATGTTGTGGTATCAAATTGCCATCTCTGAGTATAGAGTTTAATCTCTGTGAGACAACTTTCTCAAACAGCTTTGACATAACAGGCAAGAGGCTTATTGGCCTGTACGATGACACTGAATGTGGAGGTTTTCCAGGTTTCAGGATCATGATAATTTCCGAGACCTTCCATATACCCGGGAAATGGCCGGTCCTTAATATTCCATTAAAGAGTTGTGAAATAAAAACTAAAGCTTTTTTAGGCAATTGTCGCAGGATTTCGACCGTTAGCAAGCAATATCCAGGAGCCTTATTTAATTCCAGACTTCTTATGATTTTCCATATTTCGTTCGGCGAGCAGCTCCTCAATGGCGGACTAAGTTGTAGATCTGTCTCAAGATATTTACGAATGTCGTCTTCATTAGGTGCGTCTGCAGCGTTAGGAGTGAATACTTCAGCCAGGAAGGATCCGAACGCTTCAGCGCGTTCTTCGTCTTTTCTAGCCCATTGGCTAGAGTCCAGTTTTAGAGGGTGCTGTGCCAGTTGTGGTGCATTTTTGCTGGCTTTCACAGTTTTCCAGAGCGAGTATTCGTTTCTTGCCGTCGCATCAAGATTCTCCAATCTGTCCCTCAAGGTTTCATTTTCTACTTTCTTAATGTGTAATTTCAGATCCGCAGCCGCTCTATTAAAGTCTCGCTTATCAGAGGAATGATGAGTGTTGTGCCATACTCTCCTAAGTCGCCTCTTTTCCCGAACCATGTCCTTTATATTTTTAGGAATATTTTTCTTCGTTGGCTTTTCAGATGTTGGTGTACACAGCCATGCCGCGGTCTGTATGAGATTGGTAATACACAAAGCAGCCTTATCAATATCATCGTTTGATTTTAGTGCCACTTGTAGGTTAACGTTCGCCTCGAGATAATGTCTGAACTCTTCCCAATCTGTTCTGCTGCTGTCAAGCTTATCTTTGTGTGGTTTTTGTAGAAGGATAGTACTCACTGTTGCTATCACTGGTGTGTGATCTGAACTGCCATCCAAACATCCTTTAACACTCAGATACATATTGGAGAATCCCTTATACACAAAGAAGTCTAGTAAGTCTGGTCGCTTAAACCGGTTAGTTGGCCATGATGTGGGTTGTCCTGTACTCAAAAAGTGGAGTTTATTTTTGTCTAAGCTCTTTTTCAGTTCTCTATCTCTAGGTGATATTAATCGTGAGCCCCAGTGGACATTTTTTGCATTCCAGTCCCCTCCACATATAAATCTCTGTCCGAGAGTTCTGAAGAATTTTGTAAATCTCTCTTCCTTTACGATGTGTCTAGGTGGGCAATATATGGAGGATAGTGTCAGCGAGCCCAGTTTGTCCTGTACCATGATAGTAGTGGCCTGTAGTTCATTTGTTGCAAACCCCTTTGAGGATAAAGGCGTGACTATAATGTATGTATGTATTTATTTATTTATTTATTTATGTATATATATATTTGTTTTGTTGCAGAGGTAGGTTATATTTATTATATATTAGCGGACGCCACGCGGTTTCGCCCGCGTAGTTTCCGTTCCCGTGGAAATACGGGAATAAAATATAGCCTATGTTTACCGCGAAGAGTGTAGCTTCTCAACAGTGAAAGAATTTTACAAATCGGTTCAGTAGTTTCGGAGCCTATTCGATGCAAACAAACAAACAATCAAATCTTTCCTCTTTATAATATTAATATACACTCGAGAGCAATGAATCCGGGTCACTTAAAGAATGTTAAAAATCTCGGAAACTAAAAATGATAGGTTAATGCAATAAATTGTATTTAATAGACAATGTAATACTCCTTAAATGAAAGTAAAAAAAATATGAGTCACCATACATTTTATTAACACAAAATTACATAAAGAAAAAACTGCCGATCTCTCCTTAAAACAAAAATAGGAAACATGAAATTTTTGAACTTTATTACGATTTTCTTGAATTTTAATACTTCGTATTGCCTCCTCGTGCTTCCATTACTGCGTTTACGCGGTTTGGCATGCTGTACACCAAGTTCCTTATACGATTTTGGGGAATATTCTCCCATTCCTCTGTGAGAGCAATTTTGAGCTCACGAAGCGTGATTGGGGGAGGGTTTCGTTGTTTTACGCATCTGCCTAGCTCGTCCCAAGCATGCTCGATCGGGTTGATATCCGGGCTGCGCGCTGGCCACTCCATACGAGTAATGTTCATCTCTTGAAGGTAGTCATTCACAATCCTACCTGTATGAGGTCGGGCATTGTCATGCATAAATATAGCATCCTCACCTAAATTGACCATAAATGGACCAACGTGATCATTGAGGATTTCTTCCACATATCTTACGCTAGTTAAAGAGCCGTTTTCTATGATCACCAGCTCTGTGCGACTTTCAGAAGAAATTCCGGCCCACACAAGTACAGACCCACCACCGTAGGCTACTTTTTCTTCGATGCATGCTTGCTTGAATCTTTCCCCTGGTCTTCGATACACTCTGTGTCTTCCATCGTGCTTGTAGAGCATAAATTTTGATTCGTCGGAGAACATAACTTTTGACCAATCTTCAATAGTCCAATTTACGTGGCTCTGGGCATACCTTAGTCTCGAAATACGATGCCCACGCTCCAGTTTAGGGCCGTTTGCAGGTCTAAGGGGTTTTAAGTTAGATTCAGCAAGCCGACGTCTTACTGTCCATGCACTTGGGTTACTTCCTCCGAGGCGTCGAAACTGATTGGTGAGTTCAGTTCCTGTGAGAAAGCGATTTCGAAGCATGGTGTTCACCAAGTATCGGTCTTCTCGTGCTGTGGTATACCTGGTTCTGCCCGTTCCTGGTCTGCGTAGGTTAGAACCAGTTTCTTCGTAACGTCGGAGAACTCTTTGTACTGTTGACAGCGACACACCGACAGTCCTGGCTGTATCGCGCTGACTCCGGCCGGTTTCCAGCATTGTAAGTATTCTGGTGCATTCTTCAGGCGTAAGCGACATAATTTCAGCTTGATTAATGAATATAGAGCACTATCAACATGGTTTATGTACCCACATAAATGACAGATTACAAACAAAAGCAACACCAAATGCTGTAATTTCGTAGTTCCATCTTCGAAAGTGGCCCTTTTTCAAATTTGATTTTTTTATGATATAACTTTACAATAACTAAGAAGTTTTAATACCTTCATTTAAGGAGTATTACATTGTCTATTAAATACAATTTATTGCATTAACCTAGCATTTTTAGTTTCCGAGATTTTTAGGATTCTTTAAGTGACCCGGATTCATTGCTCTCGAGTGTAGATTGGGGCATAATGGGACTCGTATTTTTTCACCGTTTCTATCACTGCAGCAAATAGCGAACGCATTCTGTCTACGGCGAAGGCGCATTGCTGTGTTTCGCTCTGATTATTGATGTTTCAATGCAAGAGATAAGGATAGATGTGTAGAGGAAGGGTGGGATGTTCCTCCAACAGACAAAGGGAGGATCCTCCGACCAGGCTAGGTGATCGCGTCTGGCGGGCCGAAGCCCAACGGTTGATGTTGGACTGTTGTATACAGGGTGTAACATTCGGAGCGGTCAGAATGGGCAACACTGTAAATATAAGAGACTAGCGGACGTCACGCGGTTTTACCCGCGTAGTTCCCGCTCCCGTGGGAATACGGAATTGAAATATAGCCTATGTTCACCGCAAAGAGTGTAGCTTCCCAACAATGAAAGAATTTTTCAAATCGGTCCAGTAGTTCCGGAGCCTATTCGTTACAAACAAACAAACAAAAAAACAAATCTTTCCTCTTTATAATATTAGTATAGATACAAAGATCGGAATTGAAAAAACAAGAAATACAGCGCATTTTGTTTATTTAGATATCATGTTTCATACTAATATTAAATCCGTATGAGCTACACAATCGATATTCAATTAGAAATTATGTAAGTTTTATTTTTCAAAACGAGCGGGTTCGATTAACACACAGCGCAAGAGATTAAAAAAAAATCTAAGTATGCATTTCTTATTTTCTCTAAAATCGGTAACATGGTTCCTAAGAACAAATCTTTGTATCTCTTATATTTACAGACTTGCCACAGTTCCGAATGTTACACCCGGTATATCATTCATCGCCGTGAACACTCTGATAACACGATGCAGAATTTATCCACTCTTCGTTGCGAGAACTTTCATATCGCGATTCAGGACTTCTATTTGTCTTCGCTATGTGGCGGTCGCCATACATATACTGCACAAGCTGAATAAAACCGAATAAGCGGGACGGTAAATCTTGACATTAGGTAAATAAACACACACACGTGTCAGAACTTACTTCATATTCTACAAGTATGTACTACTAGGTAAAATAAGTGTACATAAACTCTGCAATGTTACAGACGAAGCTGTGAGGCACAGCTAGTTAGGCTATTAAGTTACACCTTTATCCCTGAATAGCTAGTCAGAGGCTAGTACAAGTCTTTTTATAGTTTTTTTAGTCCTACGTAAAAGTTTGATGAGCCCTATTGCCGTGTTGAAATGAACAGGCTCAGATTGTGACAACCTTCTAAATAAGGACTTTAACTTGGCTTAACGACTGTCATGATACTGACAACTGGGACCAACGGCTTAACGTGTCTTCGCTCGGAAATGAAATGTCACAAAGTAATCACCCATCCAAGGACCGGCCACAGAGAAAGTTGCTTACTGCAGTGATCGTTTACAGAACACTTGGGTCTGCGGGGCCACGAACATAATAATATACTAACCTCAATTTCCGCATAAGGTTGTCCTTTATCAACATGTCCGCCATCTTCAATCAGCGTGTTGATAAGTTTCCCAGCAGATGGCGCTCTAAGCTTAGACGGGTCCTTCTCCTTGTCGAAGACCACGGTTTGATTCCCGATCACGATGCGGTACTTGTCTACTTCGTCTTTTAGGTATGTTGTGTAGGATGCGCCGTCGACTGACAGAAGGGTGCCTAAAATAAAATAAAAAAAGTAAGCCGTCACGGGACGCCTGGCAGATTATGTGAAACATCGAAATCTTACTAATATTATAAATGCGAAAGTTTGTGAGTGTGGATGTTTGTTACTCTTTCACGCTCAAACCGCTGAACGGATCGGGCTGAAATTTGTGGGCTGGAATAACACATAGGCTACTTTTTATCCCGGGAATAAGTTCCCACGGGAACAAATTTTACGCGGGCGAAGCTGCGGGTATCAGCTAGTTATTTTATAAAAGCCATGCATGAGTATTCAGAAAGGGACAAATTACGCCAAAAACTAAATATAATTATGGTATGTCGGAAATATGCATTTTTCTCCATTCCCATATTCCATTTCAGAGTTCCCATTTCTAAATTCCTATTTCTCAATTCCCATTTCCAAATTCCAAGCTCCCAAATCCAAATTCCGAGTTTCTAAATCCGATACACATAGTTCTTAAGAGCCTACCAGACGCCAAATTATTAAAAGAAGATAGAAGATATACATTTTAGCTTGCAAGAAAGAGAGAGACGCGATCGGTTTTTGTGCGCTTTTATCGAAATAAATTAATTATAAAAAAACTATAACCAATATGAAAAAAAATGCTCTAGTGCAAATGACGATTTTACTATTGTCTTTCTTATAAATATTTTATATTATAAAAACAACATAGAACATACGAGATCTAGCTTAAAATTTCACGAAATCGAGGTATTTTCAACACAAAAATCTATCGAGGATTTAATCAGTAATCGTGTTTCGAGCCTAGAGTGTCCATGAACTGAAGTTGTCTGTGTTCAAATTTTAATTCATCAGACCTCACGAGTCCTGAGATCTAGATCAAAGTAATAGTCTATTTGGCGTCATATGGACTCTTAAATACAGATGGGTTCCGATACACATTACATAGACTCAAACTCAAATATTGTTTGTCAAATATATCTTGACTAGCTGTTCCTCGCGGCTTCATCTGCGTAGAAGTCGTTATCGCGTAAAATCATTACCTTCCTATTGCGCAGTCAATTAAAAAGTAGCCTATTCCTTCCTTTGGACTGAAACTATCCCTATATCAAATTTAATCAGAATTGGTTCAGCGGTTTAGGCGTGAAAACGTAACAGACAGACAGAGTTACGTTCGCATTTATAATATTAGTAGGGAAGTGGGGATTTGAATGATAACCTATTCAAAATAGAATTCAGAGTGTTATTATTACATTTGATGGTGAAAAAAAAATTAATATACCTAAAATATTGAAACACTTACCTCCATCAGTAAGATGATGCACCTCCAACTCCTTAAAACTAGTATTCATGGCGAGGAAGTATGAAGTGGGTCCAGATTTTGTAGCCGAGACCCGGTATTTGGACCCCGAGTGGATCAGTTCCACCTCCACGCTGTTGGATAACTGACCGGAACCCTGGATCTGACCCCTGTTGGATTAACGGATGTGTTATTATACTGAATGTGTGGCATGCCTCTGCCTACCCCATCGAGGATAAATTTATTTTTCTGATTTCGGTATTTGTTGTTATAGAGGCAACGTAAAATACATCATCTATATATAAAAATACGTCGGGTTTTCCTTCCTGACGCTATAACTCCAGAACGCATGAACCGATTTCCACGGTTTTGCATTCGTTGGAAAGGTCTCGGGCTCCGTGAGGTTTATAGCAAAGAAAATTAACGAAATGTTACATAAAACGAAGCCATCTGGTGGCGAAACGGAGTTCGCCGGGTTTGCTAGTCATCTATGAAAATATCATTTTTCTGGCTATCACGGTTCCTGATATACAACCTCGTGACAGATATACGGACGATCGATTTTCAGTAATAATAGGGTTCAATTCTTACCTTTTAGGTACGGAGCCCCAAAAAAGTAAAAATCACGAAAAATAAGAATTTCTATAGAACCAGATTTTAAGACAAAACCATTTTGCACAGGAGGCAGTCAAAATAAAAACTTACTTCTCCAGTCCGCTCTTGAACTCCTGGAAATTGGTTGTGATGAGGCTGTCAGCTATTAGAATGGACCCACAGATCACGCCTAGCATTACGTCCGGCTTCTCTGATTGTACCTGGAGAACAATACATGGTCTATATACCAATTACTTAATGATCTTATAAATGCGAAAGTTTGTGAGTGTGGATGTTTGTTACTCTTTCACGCTCAAACGGCTGAACGGATCTGTCTGAAATTGGTACTGTCATATATTGGTATAGTCTGGAATAAAACATAGGTCATTATTTATCGCGGGAATAAGTTCCCACGGGCATGTTATATTATGTTTGTTATGTCATTGTTAATAATGATGATTATTATATTAATTCCTGTAGCGGCAGGGTGGGAAGAGTGGAATTAAAATGGTGCGCTTATCCCACAAAGGATGATCTGCACTGCATACAGCCAACTTTTTTATACTTATAAATTTAATTTGGACGATACTTATATTAATTTATGCTTAAATTTTAATTAAATTTACTTTTAATCTGAAATTGAAACAAGTAAGCATCTTTTTTTAGAAATATTTGCATGAATCACAGACATTATTTTGACAATTGGGAAAGAAAACGCACGAGTGCGGGAACGGTAAAGAAAAAGCACGAGTGTGTAATAGCCCATATCCCGAACGCTATACGTCAATGTAATACGTCACCCATCGAAGTCCTGCTACCCAACACTGGAATTAAAAGTTTCCTCTTCCCACCACTTTTCCCACCCAGGTAGGATGAGGAAGGAGGAGGCGGGTTGGGAAATGTGTAATGGAACAGTCAGAGCGCTACCTACCCTCTCAGCGATGAGCGCGTCAAGCCAGCTGGTGTCGATGTTGTTCTCCTGGAAGGCCGGCGTCTCCAGTAGCGTGATGAGGTACTCCACGGTAGTTCGGAAGTCGCCTCGAATGCTCAGCTCTTTTAGAGCTATCACCAGGTTTCTATTGAGAGAAACATGAGACTTTAATAGAGGAAGTAACGTTAAAAAGTTTTTGCACGAGAAGTCAATACAACAATCAATAAAATCAGCCTATGGTTTTTTTTTTATATCTCACACAACGCTATCTGATACTAAAGTAAGCTAGGAATAACCTGCTTGTGTTATGCGTATCAGACCACGGATATTAATACTTATATATTATACATACATATTATACATAGAAACACCCAGACTCTTGAGACAAACATTTGTATCCGGTGGGAATCGAACCCACGACCTCCAGCGCCGCAGACGGTATCACTACCGACTGCGCCACAGAGGCAGCCAATGGTAGACGTAGGTCTCTCCCAATTTACGCCACAACACACGGTCCTGCGCCTTCCGCATCCAGTCCCAGCCTGCGACCTTTACCAGGTCGTCGGTCCATCTGGTGGGTGGATGTCCTACCCCTACGTTTACCGAGTCGAGGTCTCCACGACTACTGGCCCAGTTAATCAGTAGACGCAAGTTCAAGTCCTGCTTGAGACCAATAATATTTTCACATTAAATTTGTGATAAAGTTAACATACTAATTGCTTTTCAAAATTATCTCTAAGGATGTGGACCTGGACCTGAATGTACAAGGATAAGTGACTACTGCTGAGGCTGAGCTACTTAAATGCGCAACCACTCCAAACCCTTGAACAGCTCGCCTGATGCTACGTTCACACGGCGCACGTTTTTCTCGTACACGATTTTCCCTGCGACCATTCAACGCGTTTTTAACGTTACGATAAAATCGCATGAATGGGTTAGTCGTGTAAACGATCAATGTGTAAGTACATAAGCGCCACTACGATGCGTATTCGAGAAAATTGTGCCGACGCACGGCGATCCTAGTGGCAATTCCGCACGGTATACGGGAAAAACGTGTCTGGTACACACGATTTTCCCGTATGGACTCCATGTGAACAGTTTCATATATTGTCTACTGCCACTACGATTGCATCGTGCACGAAAAAAACGTGTGCCGTGTGAACGCAGCCTGAGGGTCTAAAATGGCTACAAGGCGCTGGTCGAAGCATCATCTACTTCCGTTTCTCCGAACTATTGTCCAAGTATCAAGACTGATTAGTTTACTCTAAGCCCTATCTAGCTCGTTCCCGTAGAACTTTTCTACGTGGAAGAACCGAGGTATTCCACTAGATCCATCACATAACTACGGAATATATTTTGTCAAAGTAGTGCCATGAATACACACATACATATAGTCACGCATTTATCCCCGAAGGGATAAGCAGAGCCATAGTGTACGTCCCCATTTCACCTTATAGTTTAATGTCCCATTTAAGGGTTGTATGTTCGAAAGAGACTCATCTTGGGTTGAACTTTATACTAAAAAATATTCTTCGATTTGATCTGATAAAACTATATTATTGTAATTTATTAGATACTCTTGCTTTTTTAACGTATCAAAACACGATTAGGAATACTTTGTTCGATCGAAATCGCTCTCGAAAAATGAGAAATATTGCAAAAATCTTAACAAGTAATGTACTTTTTTTATCTAAATAAATGAATTTAATTCTCATAAAAACTTGTCATAAATTAGATATAGGTCGTTAGAACAATATTTTACGTATAGATTTTTTCTTAAAACCCCTCAGATTTTTTATCAGTACCTATTATAATGTATTAGAATCGAAATCCGGCAATCGTTCGAATTGCCTTAGGATTTGTCAAGGTCGAAAATTGCAGCCTTAATAGGTCTTGCAAACAGGCTGGTGTTGCAAAACACACAAAACTCATAGGCTACGGTGACCACTATTCCGCCTGGTGGGCCGTTGCTTGTCTGCCATCTTAGTGGTATAAAAAAACATTTGGTGAGCCTATTGCTGCGTTGGCGTCAGACGCAATGCCATGAAACTGTTATAAATGCTATGGAGAGGGTCACATAATTATACTCACTCTCTCGCCTGTTCTCTGGTCTCCCCCCAAGAGAAGCAATGCCCAAACTGTGAATCAGCAAACTCGTGAAGACCTCCCGAAGCCGCCACGCTGAAGTAGCCCCACACGTTCTTGGACGAACGGAAGTTTAGCTCTTGGACTGTTCCTGATGATGGCTTGAAGCCTGTAAACCCATAAAAATAATATTAGAAGCTATATTCAAGTTATAACAAACCTGACCGATTTTGCCTTACGGCATATCTTTTACTTTTGATAATGCCGTAAGATGAAACCGGTCAGGTTGAATTAAGATCTTTATTAAAGTTATGAAATATTCTTTGGATGGGTGATCGTCCATGTGACCACTTTGTGACATTTATTTGAGCGTTTCTGTGCTTCGTAAGGCACGTTAAGCCGTTGGTACCGGTTGCCAGTAAAATGGCAGTCGTTAAGCCAAGTTGAAGGCCTTTTTAGGCGGCTTAAAAAAAATTTACAGCAGGCAGTCACACCTGCGCCACCTATTACGTGGGATAAATTCTAAAAAGGTGAAATGTGGTCATATAATGTCTCTGCCTACCCCTTCAGGGATAATGGCGTGATCATATATATAAAAAGACAAGACTTAATGCTTGTCTTTCACCTCAGAGGTAGAAAAGAAAAAGGAAAACCACAATAAACAAACAGTACCTTCATCAGGGTTTTCCGAAGTGATCCTGGCAGCGATGACATGTCCCCAGGGCGAGGGTCTCTGCTTAGGCTCGTCCAACTCTATCGGCGTCATGCCCCACGGGGATTCACCGTATAGCAGCCGAATGTCCTTGATGTTGTATAGGGGAAGACCCATGGCGACCTGTGTTTGAACAAAGTATCTTGCTGATATTATAAATGCGAAATTTTGTGAGTGTGGATGTTTGCATGTTTGTTCCTGTCACATTCTAACGGCTGAACGGATTTGGCTGAAATTTGGTACAGGAATAGATTATAGTCGGAAATAACACATAGACTACTTTTTAGGCCGGGAATAAGATTCTATGGAAGCGGAAACACAATTATGAGCATGTGCGCTGCGCTGGCAGAACATTCAAAGTTTATTTTTAATTCAATTTAATTCAATTCAAATACATTATGAATATTACAAATATTGTCCTATACTTAGTTATTACAACATTAATTATTATTTTAAATCTAATTGTAGCCTCTGCATTTGAGCTAGGCTAAATGCCTGTAAGCAGCTGCTCCCACCCTGATTACATGGTAAGTAATTTACAATAGGACTGAGAATAAATACTATGGTTATACTAAAACACGTTTAGAGAAATTAACCTCTACCTACACCTTCAGAAAATTGGTGTGAGTATTTATGAAGTAAAGTAATCTCGAATAAATAATTTTGTATCGTATTGTTTACTGGTATACGATACACTTGTCTACTGGTCTACTCATATATTCGTCTACTGGTCCATCTACTGTACTAGGTTAATGGTCTACTCGTCTACTGGGTCAACTCGTCAACTGGTCTACTCGTCTACCGGTCTAATCGTCTACTGGATCTACTCGTCTACTGGTCTACTCGTCAACTCACCTGTAACTGCGCAGCGGGTAGATTGACATCGGCCACCATCTCAGTGCAAGGGTGTTCCACTTGGAGACGAGGGTTCAGCTCGAGGAAGTAGTACTGTCTACTGGTCTACTCTTCACTCACCTGTAACTGCGCAGCGGGTAGATTGACATCGGCCACCATCTCAGTGCAAGGGTGTTCCACTTGGAGACGAGGGTTCAGCTCGAGGAAGTAGTACTGTCTACTGGTCTACTCGTCAACTCACCTGTAACTGCGCAGCGGGTAGATTGACATCGGCCACCATCTCAGTGCAAGGGTGTTCCACTTGGAGACGAGGGTTCAGCTCGAGGAAGTAGTACTGTCTACTGGTCTACTCGTCACTCACCTGTAACTGCGCAGCGGGTAGATTGACATCGGCCACCATCTCAGTGCAAGGGTGTTCCACTTGGAGACGAGGGTTTAGCTCAAGGAAGTAGTACTGTCTACTGGTCTACTCGTCTACTGGTCTACTCGTCAACTCACCTGTAACTGCGCAGCGGGTAGATTGACATCGGCCACCATCTCAGTGCAAGGGTGTTCCACTTGGAGACGAGGGTTCAGCTCGAGGAAGTAGTACTGTCTACTGGTCTACTCGTCTACTGGTCTACTCGTCAACTCACCTGTAACTGCGCAGCGGGTAGATTGACATCGGCCACCATCTCAGTGCAAGGGTGTTCCACTTGGAGACGAGGGTTTAGCTCGAGGAAGTAGTACTGTCCAGTCACGGGGTCGTATAGGTATTCTACGGTACCAGCGCTGACGTAGCCAACCATTTTGGCTAAGCGGACCGCAGACTGTAGGGATAGAAAAATAGTATGAGATCACAGGGTAAAAACCGAATCTTTTTTACCGTTTTTTTTCATACATTTTTTTTATAGACAAATTGGTTCAAACGGGACTTGAACAACTGACATTTGCCGAAACCAGATTAAAGCTCTTCAAACTGGGCTACTAAAGCGTAAAGAAACATGTTATAAAATTTCCATACACTTTTCCCGTTTCACATTTCATTACACTTTTTTGTTTCATAAAATTCAATTCACACAAAGTCAAAAAAAGTCTCGCACTAAGGAAAAAGAGACAACTATATTATTATGTTTTTTTTTTTTTTTTTTTTTTATATTCAGCTCGCCAAATTGACGTCGCCACGATGTATAGCCGTGGCGCATCTTGCGATTGGGGGCCACTTCTTACAGCGGTCCTCAAGTTGTCGGCCCTGTGATGTGCCTCTTCACGCTCCTCTTAAAGAACCCGGGGTTGTAAGATGAGGGAAACACGTGTGCGGGCAGGTCGTTCCAAGTTTTTATAGTTCGACAGAGGAACGATCTTTTGAAACGCTCGGTTCTGGCGAAGATTCTCTCCACTGTGTATGAGTGGCATCTCTGCCCGGCACGCGTTGTTCGGGATCGGAAAGGTGATGGTGGGATCAGATTGAAGAGCTCTTCAGAACATTCGCCGTGATACATTCGGTAGAAGGCAGCCAAGGACGCTACGGTTCTTCGCTGCGCCAACGGTTCGAGGCCTCCCGTCACCTCAGGACAACCAATTATTCGGACAGCACGTCTCTGCATAGCGTCAAGTGCGTCCAACAAGTACCTCGCGGAGTCATCCCAGAGGTGAGAACAGTACTCGACGCAGGGACGAATCTGCGTCTTGTACAGCAAACATCTCTGATGTGGCGTGAAGTACCGTCTCACCTTATTTAGGACTCCGAGTTTCCGCGTGATCACACATTTGTTTTCTTTTTTATATATTCGCTAAAATACCTGATTAAAGGCATGATGATACCCAGCGAAATGGGATTTCAAAAATCTGTTTAAATTTCCTTTCAAAAGAATTTTCACAACAAAAAAATCCTTTAATCTCACCTTCTCCATCTCAATAAAGACTTCAGGCTTGGCGATGGCTGCGGGCGCTTCTTCTATAATCTTCTGATGACGACGTTGGATGGAGCAGTCACGACCGAATAGGGATATTGCGTTACCTGTACACGAGATTATATAAAAATATACACATACATACATATGGTCACGCCTTTATCCCCGAAGGGGTAGGCAGAGGCATATTATATGCATTATGTTTATCAACAAATGACGTAATACAATGTGTTAACTAGTGGACGTCACGCGGTTTCACCCATGTAGTTCCCGTTCCCGTGGGAATACGGGAATAAAATATAGCCTATGTTCACCGCAAAGAGTGTAGATTCCCAACAGTGAAAGAATTTTTTGAATTGGTCCAGTAGTTCCGGCGCTTATTCGATGCAAACAAATACACAAACAAACAAACAATCAAATCTTTCCTCTTTATAATATTAGTATAGACTAGCTGTTCCCCGCGACTTCGTACGCGTGAAAATTTTGTTATATTGCCAATTTGATTGCTCTCTGCTTAGCCCCTAGGATATGTAGCGTGATAATATATAGCCTATTTGAAGACCCAACCCCTAGTTAATATTTGTGCAAAATTTGAATCAAATCTATAGAGTACTTTTCGAGATCCTTCCGGACAAAGCAAAGAAAAATTCTAACTATATTTCGACTTCAGTATCTTATGTTGAACACCCAGCAATGTATAGATTGGATACTCATTGGTAGTTCTATCAAAGATAATAGTATTACATACAAATAGGCCTCCCTGCCCCCCACTGAGCAAGCTTCCCCACCCCCGCCACACGCGTCATATAGTTGGAGGGTGTTGTGAGGGAACGTTTGCTTAACCTTAGTGCTCACACACACATTCAAGCTTTTTGCAACTTTGAACAGATGATCCACGTGACCTAGTGACGTAGTTTAATGCAACAGAGTCACAGACTACAGACAAAGTCTCGCCATAAGTCCCTCTGCACACTATTTCATAGATAGGAGCTAAAACGAAACATTTGTATGGAGTTCAACGGTGTAGTTCTTTCTATAGGGTTGCCATGTAAATTGCACAGTGGCAAACAGTAGCAGCATTAATTGTAAATTTTTCTTACCGTACTGATCAGCTAATAGTTGTACTTCTAAATGACGAGCTGATTTGGCGAGTTTCATCACGAATATTGGTGAGCCCGGCACTTCGGCTTGTACCTGTAATACAAGATGTTCCATTACATGAGTTCTAAGTCGAAAACTGTCTTAAAACTTTATAAATATTACAAGAAAAATTGTTTCGCTTTAACGCCTGTAGCACACTTCCGCCGCGAATCCATGATAGCGGAACCGCAGTAATTTTGCCAAGTTCTGTCCTCTTCTGTAGTAGGAGGGGCGGAAGATTAGCGAAACCGCCTGTTCTAATGCATAGATTTTTTTGCTCTTTCCCCGCCCGGTTTCGCCAATCTGCTCCTTCGCCAGTCAAACCTCCGCGCTTCGCCCGCGTTGTCTATGCGCGGGTTTGTCAAAATTGACAAAAATACAGAGCGAAACAGCGAATCTAATATTTTTTCATAAAATGGGAAATAGACCTATTTTTATCTATACTAATATTATAAAGAGGAAAGATTTGTTTATTTGCTTTTTTGTTTTTTTGTTTTTTTGTTTGTTTGTTTGTAACGAATAGGCTCCGGAACTACTGGTCCGATTTGAAAAATTCTTTCACTGTTGGAAAGCTACACTCTTTGCGGTGAACATAGGCTATATTTTATTCCCGTATTCCCACGGGAACGGGAACTACGCGGGTGAAACCGCGTGACGTCCGCTAGTATTATATATAATAGAATTATAGTATTTATTAAGTCATCCAGATTATGAAAATATTGCGATGGCGTCGCATCGACTAACTCGCGTCAGGTTCCGTTGCCCAGTTCCGCTGCTTAATCTACACTTGAACACAACGGAATTCATGTAGCGGTTCCGCTGTTCTGGTTTCGCGGCGGAGATGTGCTAAGGGGGTAAGACTTCGCTGACCGTCTGTCTGTCTGTCCATCACGACGCTGTATCTCAGGTATCGTGATAGCAAGAGAGCTAAAATGTTCACAGTCTTGCAGTTATTATTTTCATAAAGCGAGAAAAGCATATATCATAGCATATTTCGAATGTGCCAGTGAAAGACCCGTCAAAATCGGTCCAGCCGTTTTAAGAGATTAACTGCAACAAACTGACACTTCAATTAGAATTATACTACATATAGATTTTGGGAGTCCTGGGACATCCTTCCGAGGGCTTACCCGGGGCTCCCAACCATAGGCTGTTGGGCGTTACGTGAGGTTTTTTAGTCGGTAGGAGTCCGGCATAATATCCATGAGGATTTTCCCTCACGATAAACCAAAAAAAACTACATATAGATTTTTAATGTAATTTCCTCATAAAAAAGGCTAATATTAAAATGTACATACCTGTCTAAACATATTATGAAAATCATCAGGGTTCTCAACCTTTCGTATACCCTTGCCCCCACCACCTTCCGAAGCCTTGATCATGACTGGGAACCCAATCTTGTGGGCGGCTTGCAGACCCTGCTCTGGTGACGTCACACACCCCTTGGCGAATAGTTCCGAAGATATTTTGATTTTCTTGCTGTTGTATTCGGCTTTTAGTTCTGTTGAAATTTAGAGAAACATATCTAAGTATACAAATTCTATAAAGAGGAAAATAGAAGTGTAATAAAATAAATGAACTATGGAATTTTGCCGTTAAAAAGATATCTAAATTATTTTGAAATAACATAAGCTATCATCACGATAATAGTCAACGAAAAAGGTCAGTAAAAGAAATTTGATAAGGCATGGTAAATAATATAAAGTTAATACTGATTATATATATATGATATTTTACGTCCGAAATCGTGACTGTTTTCTGTGTCTGTTTGTTTGTTCGGAATAGACGCAAAATCCAACTAATAAATGAGACAAAAGTCCTATGGCTACTCTCAGTCAGTACCGTGGGATTTTTGCGATAGGTGGCTCTAAAGATTGGACATATTTCTAAAATGGGTGGGAGCCAGAAAATTTTGAGAACCACTGTCCACTATAGTCGCCTCGCTGTAACAAGGTGCGTATGACAGTTAGCAGTATGACGTTGATATCTATCAGTACCACATTACTAGGGATGTGTCGATATGCAATTCATGTTTAGAATCTTACGATAAACGAGATAAATCACGTTATGTTTATTATTCTTATAAAAATTATTGCTATATTTATTTTTGAATTAAAAACAGCTTAAAAAACCGGCCAAGTGAGCAGAGGTCTCCGTACCGAAAAACGACAAAAAATACGTTTGTTGTATGGGAGCCCCCTTAAATATTATTTTTTTTTGTTTTTAGTATTTGTTATTATAGCGGTAGCAAAAACACATAATCTGTGAAAATTTCATCTCTCTAGCTATCACCGTTCATAAGGTACAGCCTATCAAAAGACCGGGTAACTTCGTAAGAAAAAAAGAAGGTAACCGAGAAGAGGAAAAATATTTATAATAATAACTCAATAATATACTTTTTACAATAAAAGTTGGAACTACGGACAATTTACGTTTTGTTTTATCAAAATATCGACTATCCATCGTAGATGTATATAATCCCATCACTAAAGACATCTTTGGTGTTACGTTATACTCAACAATTTGTTAATTTTTTTTTCCAAATTCATTTTTTTTGTAGACTAGAATATTCTGGTTGAGTTTAATTTTATATACAACAGTGATTAACGATTTAATATATTATGAATGGGATGTAGCTGAAATACTAAGTTCATAATTGTAATTCACGGCAACTTTCAAGAGTGAAACGAAACGCGATCGACAACTGTCATACGCACCATGCTACACCGAGGTGACTATAGTTAGCTCAATAACACGAATGTACACATACCCAACAGATATAACAAGGTTGTCAGTTAATTAATTTAAAAAACTTATAAAATGTTAATTATGCCAGAAAGTTTATTATAAATAAAATAAATAAATATTATTGGACATTCTCATACAATGTCAGCTAGCATTAAAGATTTTCTATCTACATAAAAACTGATTAGATAATAAGATAAATTTTGAAAAAGCTAGACTGAGTTTCTTGTTTCTGGAGTTTCCATAGAGTTCTTCTTGGTCTGTAGCAGTTTAAAACCCTCAATAGAGTAACGACAAACATGAAAAAGCAATTTTTTTCTTTAAATTTCGCAAAGATTAAATAATTTTTATTTTATTTTATTTATACACAATCACTCGCCGCTCCCTTCTTCGGGGGCCCAATAAACACCACTCGTGCCCGGTGGAGAAGCTGGGGCAGTTTTGAGAACCACTGTCGACTAATATAGATAAATATTCACTCACCGCTCCCGCTCCAGGGTAATGTGGGTATATGGGCGGTCTGCGCCACTATGGAAGAGGCAATCTTGTCTCCAAGAGCCCACATCGCCTTCTCCGGGGGCCCAATGAACACCACTCCTGCCCGGTGAAGAAGTTCCGGCAGTTTTGGGTTTTCGGACGCATGACCCCATCCTGCCCAAACAGCCTAAGGAAAAATAAATAATATGTTCAGAAACTCAAGCTTGTAGAATTAGATTATTGTAGAAGATAGCGGGATTTTCAGGTCCAATTCAGACCTGACAGGAAATGCTGGCTGTATATTGTGATCGCTGAAATGTATAAGTAATCACTGAAATGTATAAGTGATCGCAGAAATGTATAAGTGATAATTTAAATGTAAAATGTTGCCGCCAAGGCGCAAACATCGATTGCGCATGCGTGTTTCTTTTCTTTTTCAGGCTGCGGAGACACAATTTTTTTTTAAAGTAGAGGTTCAAACTTCTTTTTCCAGCTAGAGGTTGTTTAGGTGTATCGTAATGATTAAAAAGTTATATTATGATATAGGTGTCCATACAAGACCTGTATCGTAATAAAACTTTTTTTTGGCCTGTGCGTAATGTTTGTCATAAGAGTATTGATTTCAATTTTATAATCTTTGTATTATAGTATCAGAGTAGATAAATGTATATATGATCGCTAAAATGTATGTAAGATTGCTGAAATACATGTCTTTTTTTAACCGATTTGGGTCCGCGCGCTCTATACGCAGTGATACTGAACTAGCGGTCTAAGAGCCTTGTCACACTCACCTGAACTTGAGTCCTGACTGCAATATCCACGATCAGCTCCACATTGGCGTAATTATTATTATTCGAACCACCCGGCACGGGGACGTAATGGTCCGCCATCTTTATGTACTCGGCGTTCGCTTTTAGATCTTCTGGGGTCACCTGGAATAGACCAATGTTTGTTTAAATTTAATATTCTCGGACATTTTTCAGTATCTGATCCCAAAGTAAGCTAGGAATAACCTGCGTGTGTTAAGGGTATCAAACAACTGATATTAATTCTTATATCATAGAAACACCCAGCCTCTCGAGACAATCATTTATGTATCACACAAATTTTTGTCTCCGGTGGGAACCGAATCTACGACCTCGTGACCCGCAGTCGCACATTTCGACCTCTAGACCAACGAGGCAGTCAAAGTTAAACACTGATGCTATGCTGGACTCTTACCGACCAAAACCACACTGTGTCCTACCACTGCCAGGAGCCCCGGGTTATACCTTTGTAAAGATGTTGGCAATAAATATCAGAAACGGCGCTTCTGGTGTTGCAAATAGGCTACGGTGACCACCAGTTCTTCTGATGGGCCGTATGCTTGTCTGCCACCTTGGTGGTATAAAATAATATTTTATAATGTTGGCGATATTTTAGAAACGGTATCAAAAAACGTCACTAATGTCAGTTAATAAATAAAGTACTACAATTTGCGTAATACAATAAATTTATGTTTCTTTTAGCGTAGGTGCGTTAGTTGGAACATTACGTACTTGTTTCTTTTGATTATGACCATATCCTCCATTGAGGATACAGATGAGCCGGATCTAAACATTCACCATCTTACCCTTTTTACGTGTGGAAATCGTCATGGATGCTATGCCGGATTCCTACAGACTAAAACCCACACGGTCTTTAAAAACTGCCCATGGCCGAGAGTCCAGGGTGGGCTCTCGGAAGAATGTCCCAGTGTTCCATGGGATTTTCATGACGTGTATCTCTATTCAATAAAATCACTCTAGATATTACCTATAAATGAACCTTCCTTTACATAAACTCAAAACGGAAATTACTGCACATCTTCTGAAAAAGGCTTATTATGCAATTGATAGTTGTTTAAATGATACAGGGAAATTGCTCCTCACTGAAATTATCGCTTGTGTACATAAACTAACTTGCTTTTTTTTCAATTACTACAAAACTACTGTTTCTTGTATTTCATCTGTATTTACGAACTGGTAGTGAGTTTTATAGACAGGTTCTTTTTACAGGCTCTACTTATTGCCTTGCGAATCTGGCAGTAAATATAAATGAAGAATCAGAAATCTTGACGTTCATAAGTGTTACTTTGTGATTGTAACCTACCTATATGTATAAAGATAAAATATCATTTTCCCAGAAGAATATTTTCCTCAGCTATCACAGTCCTGCCTAAATAATAAACTAAATTCTCACCATTACGACGAACCGCACTGCGCGTTCGTTCTTGAACATCTCGTAGGACCATCGTCTGATCGATCGCATGCATTTTACTGCGCCGATGCCGTTGTTCGCTATCAGTACCTGAAAAGCAGAATAAAACAAGTTAGGGTAGGAATTTTTGAAAAACTTCTTAGGTTGCGTTAGGCATTTTCGTTTTACGGCAAGGGAAACCAATTACTGCCTTTTTTTTTGTTTAACGGGAGGGAAAATCCTCATGGATGTTATGCCGGGCTCCTACCGACTAAAAAACCTCACGTAACGCCCAACAGCCTATAGTTGGGAGCCCCGGGTAAGCCCTCGTAGCCCTACAGCCTATGGTTGGGAGCCCCGGGTAAGCCCTCGTAAGGATGTCCCAGGAACCAATTACTGCCTATCATAAAAATGCACCTTAGAATTAGTAGTTTTGGCGTCAAGCAGAAATTGGTCAGGGCAGATACTGCACTTCTTAGAACTTGTAGGACTTAGATAAGAACATTAGTCAGTCGCAATCACAACAGATCAGAATGGTCGCTCACTGCACTTATCCTATCCTATAGGCTAAAAAAGCTGCTCTCTCGAATGATAAAAGACATTTTGTTTTCTTTCTTTCTTTTCTAAGATACTGACATAATCTTTTTAGGGCCCCGTACTCAAAGGGCTAATTTTTTTGCGACTGCCGTGCTGCGTCTCGTCTTCGAATTCCGAGCCGGAAAAATATTTGCGTGTCCCGCAAATTCGGACTTTTTATTACTTTTTATGTATATTCTATACTAATCTATACTAATATTATAAAGAGGAAAGATTTGTTTGTTTGTAACGAATAGGCTCCGGAACTACTGGACCTATTTGAAAAATTCTTTCACTGTTAGAAAGCTACACTATCCCCGGTGAACATAGGCTATATTTTATTCCCATATTCCCACGGGAACGGGAACGTCACGCGGGTGAAACCGCGTGACGTCCGCTAGTACATAATAATATGTAAGTATTCAGTATTCAGAAATGTATAAGAATCTTTATCAGTTGTTGGCACAAGCTTATATTAGCTTAATTTGGGCTAGATGGTGATGTCTAAAAATACTCCACAATATTTATTTATGCATACATGTCAGGCTAATAAAAACGTGTTAAAAAGGACATACTTTGTTGATAGGTTTGGTGCCTTGGAACCTTCTCACGAACTCCTCAGGAGTGGCGACAGTGAAGTCTTTTTCTTGAAACCGCTGGCTGTGTATCACGGTGCCTTGGGACATAGATGGCCTGTAACATAAAAAAAAATATATAGAAATTGATAAAATCAACCTGATCCCACCATCTCCTTTCCGATCCCGAACAACGCGTGCCGGGCAGAGATGCCACTCATACACAGTGGAGAGAATCGTCGCCAGAACAGAGTGTTTCAAAAGATCGTTCCTCTACCGAACTATAAATACCTGGAACGACCTGCCCGCACACGTGTTTCCCTCATCTTACAATCCCGGGTTCTTCAAGAGGAGCGTGAAGAGGCACATCACAAGGCCACCAACTTGAGGACCACTGTCAGAAGTGGCCCCCAATCGCTAGATGCGCCACGGCTTTCCATCAGGCTGGTGGCGACGTCAATTTGGAGAGTTAATATTTAAAAAAAAATTGAAAATGGCTTAAGGCCGTTCTCACTCCCGAATTACTCGAATTAGCAAAACTATGACAAAAACAGTTACTAGGGTCCTGGAAGACCCATTTCTGGTATAAATTTCGAAACATAAAATGGCTAAGAATCATCTTTGAATTGACCCAAAAAATGCCCCTCAGTGTCATCACGATCAAGCTACAAATTTTGAAGTACAGTTCCTGCTGACCTAGTACTTACTATACAAGAAAAATTTCGCTCCGGAAAGAGCACAAGCAAGTACAGCGTGAAACTTCCTACGATTCAGTCTTCATGAAAGCCAAGAGGCTGGTAACACCGTGAGCTGGATACGTTCAGCAGTTAGAGTATGAAAGAGTAACAAACATTCAAACATTTCTCGTACTTATGATAATATTAACAAGAAAAACCGGCCAAGTGCGAGTTGGACTCGCCCATGAAGGGTTTCGTAGCAGCAAGTAACATAATATAAAAGTTCTTATAGTTCGTTGTAACTTGGATTGATGTTTTAACACGTTCGCATTTATATCGATTTTTCTAACCGAAAATTGCGGTTTATGACGTATTAAAAAAAAACTACCAGCTCTATCTCGTTCAAACCAATTTTCGTTGGTAGTTTATATGGCAATGTACATCATATAGTTTTTTTAGATTTATCATTTTCTTAGTTTAGAAGTTAGAGGGGGGGGGACACACATTTTTCCACTTTGGAAGTGTCTCTTGCGCAAACTATTCACTGTAGAAAAATATGACTTTAGGAACCTCAATAGCATTTTTGAAGACCTGTCTGTAGATATCCCACACGTATGGATTTGATGAAAAAAAAAATTTTGAGTTTCAGTTCTGAGTATGGGGACCCCCAAAATTTACTGCTTATTTTCTAGTTTTATATAAGAATCTGAATGCGGTTCACAGAATACACCTAGTTACCAAGTTTCAATAGCATAGGCCTTATAGTTTCGGAGAAAAGTGGCTGTGACACACGGACGGACAGACAGACAGACAGACATGACGAATCTATAAGGGTTCCGTTTTTGCCATTTGGCTACGAAACCCTAAAAAGTAAGATCAAATGAGTAGTTTATGATGTGTATCGATGGATTAAAAATAATTTTATATGCATAGATTACAAACAAACAAAACAAAGCAGGTTTTATTCCACAAAAAAGTGACAAGGTAGGTACAAATAATCTTATTCTAAACTAGCGGATGTCACGCGGTTTCACCCGCGTAGTTCCCGTTTCCGTGGGAATACGGGAATAAAATATAGCCTATGTTCACCGCAAAGACTGCAACTTCCCAACAGTGAAAGAATTTTTCAAATCAGTCCAGTAGTTTCGGAGCCTATTCGTTACAAACAAACAAACAAATCTTATCTCTTTATAATATTAGTATAGATTGTAGCGTAAACATCAACCCGTCACCTTTGCAGACTATATTTGAAAATGCAATACAAGACCAACTAAATCGAAAAGCTAAAAAAAATAAGTGAGAGACATTGATAGTAATCATTGTATTGAACATGGTTTGGTCATAGGAGGAGAGTTGGCAGATAGACGACTGCAAGGGAGCTATCTGCTACACAGATGGATCAAGAAAAGAGTCCACAAAGCGATCCGGATCCGGTGTCCATATAAAATGCGAGGACGGGACGGAGATAAACAGGGTTATAAGTTTGGGCAAATTCGCTAGCGTCTTTCAAGCAGAAATAAATGCAATTACAGAATGTGCGAGAGTGATGCACCAGCACACAAACGCGAGAAAGGCGACAATATATAGCGATAGCCAGGCAGCATTAAAAGCACTTAGCAAAGAAGAAATAACGTCAGCAATTGTCAAGGAGTGCAGAGAGTCACTTGACCGACTGGCGGAGAAAGCTGAGGTAAGCCTAGCCTGGGTGCCCGGACACGAGGGAGTACCGGGTAACGAAGAGGCAGATAGGCTAGCTCGAGAAGGAGCGGATGAACACCTGGTGGGACCTGAGCCAGGGCTCCCTATTGCTCACAAAATCACCAAGGGTGTAATCAACAAAAGAATAACGGTAGAAACCAACCGAAGATGGAGATCATCAACTGGAATGAGACAGTCAAAGATCTTCATCAAAGGAATGGATGCGAAGCGTACTAGCCGACTGGTAAAACTAAACAGAGGAAACATGAGGCTAGTCATAGAGATTATAACAGGACACTGTCGCCTAAACAGGCATCTCACAGTGCTAGGAGTGAAGAACGACCCAACATGCCCAGAATGCCTGGAAGAAGAGGAAACCAGCATCTACCTATTGGCTGAGTGTCCAAGGTACTCGCTAGGCAGATGGGAAATCATGGGAACAGATAGAATCGAACAAGAGGACCTGAAGAATCTGAAGGTGGATCAGATAATAAGCCTATGCAAGAGAACTGGAAGATTCAATGGGATGCCGTGAAGATTGCTGGGATACCCAAACATATCCCTTGGAGACGTTCTAGGGAAATGGACGAAATAGGCAGCAACAAGGCGGTCGGATCGCCGCTCGGCGGTGCCGGCGTCCCCACAAGAAAATAATAATGGTTTGGTCATGGACTATTCGAAATCATGACATTTTCATACAGTTTTATTATTTGCCAAAAGAGATAAGACATATACTTATCACTGACGATAATTTCCATTTTTATGTCTCTCAATAAACTTAAATACACCACTGTTTCTTATTCACTACATTATTATATTTTTCCTACAACAGAAATTGTAACAACGACTTTTAAAAATTATAACTTTGATAATGAGGGTAGATCTGTAATTTTTTGTGGGTAGGTCGAAAACATTTCTTATTATTTTGAAGGTAGGTATATAAAATATTAGTCTGTGTCAAAAAGGCAGTGCACTGCTCTCAGTATGAAGTAATGAGATAGCATTAAATACGAGTTCTTGATAATAATGTGACCTAATTAACAATGATGCTAGATTTTGTTTTTATTTATCATTCACCTGTCATCTAAATAAAAAATTGTATGTAAGTGCAAAAAAAGTGGTTTTCAAGTTTAAAATGTTGTTATTTGTGTGAATATTTGTATTATATTGAATTGTGATACAATTCTTCAACCATGGGTCTATCCTGTGACTCGGCAGAGATGATGCAGGACCCTGCTTTTGTTTAATGGGTTATCTGACCCCTCTTTAAGGCTTGGAGTCCCACACAAATATACCCTGTCTCAAGAACTTATTTTATGGAAAGAAATAGCTCTTGTAATCCTGGACTTTTTCAATTTGAGAATTTTACCAAAGTCAAGAAACATTTTCTTTGGTATCAATTTTATTTTCATGTGTAATATTTTATAAAATATTATAAAGAGGAAAGATTTGTTTTTTTGTTTGTAACGAATAGGCTCCGGAACTACTGGTCCGATTTGAAAAATTCTTTCACTACAAGTTGGGAAGCTACACTCTTTGCGAGTAACATAGGTTATATTTTATTCCCGTATTCCCACGGGAACGGGAACTACGCGGGTGAAACCGCGTGACGTCCGCTAGTCATTTATAAGAGATACATTTTTATACATCATAGTGTAATTATGTTTAGAGTTGGCCAAATTTCTACACATTTTACGTTCAAATAAATTCACCTTTTTAAACATCAAATACTTGAGTATTCACATATTTTCAAAAACCGTTATATGGAGTGCATCTCTTCTTTATCCTGCCAAAAACTCAAGTACCTACCTAAATCTTACGATTGCCTTTTGATGGCAATAGTTTTCATATTATTATGATAGTATATTACCAATTTTTATTCTAGTAAAAAATTTCATTGTACAACATAGAATTCTTTTTCAAATTTATACATATAAATGATAAGAATCAAAAAGTATTCCGTTTTCTTTTTACAAAATAAAATAAATCTAATTATTTACATACTATAAACTACTATAAAGCTGGGGGGTTTGTATGAATGGCATAATCTCAGGAAATAGGTACTTAAATTAAAAATATTTTATTTTGCATAGTCCATTTATCAATAACGGCTGTTGATCATGATAATAACAGAACACGAGAGACCCTACGGGTTTGTAATACTTAAAACACATTTCTTTTGAAAATAAATATGAAGAAGAAACTTACATTTTCATGCAAAGTTTTTGAATAATATATTTAAACATTGATTACTAATATAGGAACAAAATAATATAATTTAAAATTTACTAATCGTATCCATATATTATTATCTAAACTATATGTAATTATATTTAAATTAATAGAATTGTAATTTCGGAAACAAATTTTAATTAGAGAAACCTAGGTGAAATCAGGATTCGTGGCATACATACTGACTTTGAACGCAATACTGGCATTTGAACTGGTTTAATAACAAAACCGGCATTTATTGCACATATTACAAAAGCCGAGAGATTTAATTTATAGTATTTACAATAATTATTACAAAACAAAACGCACAAACAGATAAATATTTTTCTTCTAACCTGTATGGAGCGTCGGAATATAGTCCATTCATCCTTTGGAACATTTTATATACAAAAAATAACACTGAAAACACTATTGCTGTTACAGATACAGTCGACAATAATATTTATTACTTCTTCTGTGATAATATTTCAACATTTCTGCATTGCGAGAAGTTGAAGTTTTGTTTTCCTATTTTGATTAACTTGACATTAGAATTCGCAATAAAAACTCGTGTGACGGATGGATCATACGATCATGTGTTTTCATTCGCTCTCATGTGATTTCATTCGTAGTGTAAGCGAGACAGATAATATGATTAATTAGCTTGTAGTTGCCATTAATTAAATTGAAAATTGTGTTCTGCCTAGAAAATGTCAAGAAAATATAGGAAATAAATACATCGGAAATAAATACACAGGAAATAAATATGTATAATTATAGAAACAAATGTACGATGTAATGAAAATAAATAAAGTATACATAAAGTATAAAGTAGATCAAAGTTAAGTACCCATTATAATTTGATGAGAGTCTTAACTGCATCTTATCGTTGCAGTTAAGACTAAGATAGCGGAAACTTTATAAAATTATTATCAGTTTACTTAATGTGGGATCAGCTTCTCGCATTATTCTCTGATAACAGCGGCAATATATTTATATGAAAATTACATCAGAAAATATCTTTATTTGCTAACTCTTTGCGGCTAAATGGATGAACGCATCGTAAATGTTGACGTGAGGAAGGCAGGCTATTTTGTATTAATTGTCATACGAAGTCGTGACATGAATGTTTAAAACCAGGGATCTATTAATTAAGTACGTAACAAGTTTTTTGAAGAGTTTTGACTCCTTTCCAATCAGATAACTGGCAGATTTCTTTCAACCCTCTCCCTCTTCCCCATTAATTATAATGATGACTGATATATCGCTGATATTCGGCTCTAATACACGTACAATAATATTGATCGATATAGATAGATGATTGTTCAATAAATTGACTTATACAGGATTACGGGAAAAGTCGTGCTAGATCCGATAAGGGCGTGGAGTACCTATTATTTCTGACTAATTTCACTATGAAACACCCTACCCTAAACTTAACCCTGTTCGAGATATTCGACTTTTAATATTTTTATTGAAAATTGCCGATTTTTAGGTTACAAAATTTTTTATTTTTATTTTGGGCGCCTTATTTATTATTTTTGTTGCATTTTGACATGTGTAATAAGATGCTCCAAAACGTCAATCATTGAAACAGTGCATAAATTAATTGAACATGTCGTAGAAGACAAGTGAAAGTTAAGAAAATAAAAAAAATAGTAACAAGTTTATTTTTATCTAAGGGATATGTAAAAAAATATTGCGGCAGTCGTTCGGCAGATGTTTTTTAAAATATCTACATTTCATCAGCTATCTAACGACGTATAGCAATGTAGGGCTGTATTTAAATTCATTGAAAAAAACTTAGTTTCAAAAGCGACAGTGGAGAAGAAAATTAATACTTAGCCCTAAAAAGTAAAATAAAATAATAGGAAAAGATGAAATGTCATTTATTAAACAAGGTTTTTACACAACTTTTTCATACTCTACAGTTCATGTTCAACATGGCCGCCTCGGTTATGAATACATTTTCACATCCTTCTACGGAGACCAGTCTTTACTACTCCAGTGGTCAATGTTGTCCTCATTTGATTGGCTGCGTCCACAATCCTTTCTCTTAATTCTTCCACAGACGAAACTGGATTTGGCTCGCTGTACACAAGACTTTTCATAACCGGACGACGGATTTCAGTCAGTTGCTGGCCATGGCAACGGCCCACCTCGTCCTATCCATTTATTTGGGTAAGTTGTGTCCAGCCAGTCTCGGACACTTCTTCTGAAATGGGCAGGGCAGCCATCATGCTGGAACCACATGTCCCTGATTAAGTTTAGTGGCAGATCATCCAGCAGATCATTTAAGTCTCCTCTTAAAAAGTTTTCGTATGTTTCCCCATTTAAAGTGTCCGGGAGAAAGTAAGGTCCAATTAAATAATTGGAGATAATGCCCATCCACACATTCACGCTGAATCGACGCTGGGACCCCGTCACTCTTTTCTTATTGGGATTCTTCAGTGCTTTTGGGGCCCAGTAATGTGCGTTGTGATAATTTGTTATTCCATCTTTATCAAATTTGGATTCATCTGTCCACAAGATGTTTTTTACAAAAATTGGGTCTTCTATGTCAGCATTCAGCATAAATCTGCAAAAATCTATCCTCCTCGCCGGGTCTCCCTCTTCAACATCGTGTACCGGAGTGTAATGGTACGGGTATAGGCCAGCAGTATGCACTGTAAACCACACTCTCCATTGCGAAAGTCCCAGATCACGGGCAACAATATTAGTGGAAGTAGTTGGATCCGCTCGAAAGCGTTGCACTATCTCATTGTCCTGTTCTTCGTCGCTATTAATTCGTGGTCTTCCCAAATCCGTACTTCGTCTCGAAATAGAGCCAGTTTCTCGAAGTCTTCGATAAACTCTGTCAAAAACGGCCACATCTGGCACTCGACGACCGGGGTAGCGAATTATGTATTCGTTGCGAGCTTGCGCAGACCCACAATCACAGTATCCGTAACAAATAAGCATATCCGCATATTCCTCAGGTGTATAGGACGTCATCTTCAACACTTCCGTATCACAAGTACAAATCAGAGTCCGGTTAACAAGCACAGTAGTCACAAATAAGAAGAAATGGTCCAGAATCACAGCCAAGTCGAGAAAAAGAGCAAAACGATATCACATCTACTATGTACGAAGCACAAAAGCAGACTAACAACCAAAACAATATCACGTGTTGTATTCCCAACCCCAACCGGTCACTATGTTCTTTCATTCACACTTGCATAAATTGTCACTTGTCTCGCTCGCACGGTGCGTCTTAACTTGAAGGACAATAGGCGCGGGACCATTAGAACTGCTACCTGAAGCGTCCCAACTACTTTTTTTTCTACGAATTGTAATACAAACCCTTTTTTTTTCTAAGCGTGTGAAAAATCCTACATGGATGCTATGTCGGACTCCTACCGACTAAAAAACACACGCGTGACACTAAAACCGCCAAATCCAGTTTCGTCTGTGGAAGAATTAAGAGAAAGGATTGTGGACGCAGCCAATCAAATGAGGACAATATTGACCACTGGAGTAGTAAAGACTGGTCTCCGTAGAAGGATGCGAAAATGTATTCATAACCGAGGCGGCCATGTTGAACATGAACGTAGAGTATGAAAAAGTTGTGTAAAAACCTTGTTTAATAAATGACATTTCATCTTTTCCTATTGTTTTATTTTACTTTTTAGGGCTAAGTGTTAATTTTCTTCTCCACTGTCGCTTTTGAAACTAAGTTTTTTTCAATGAATTTAAATACAACCCTACATTGCTATACGTCGTTAGATAGCTGATGAAATGTAGATATTTTAAAAAACATCTGCCGAACGACTGCAGTAATATTTTTTTTACATATCCCTTAGAGAAAAATAAACTTGTTACTATTTTTTTTATTTTCTTAACTTTCACTTGTCTTCTACGACATGTTCAATTAATTTATGCACTATTTCAATGATTGACGTTTTGGAGCATCTTATTACACATGGCAGAATGCAACAAAAATAATAAATAAGGCGCCTAACCTAACCTAAAAATCGGCAATTTTCAATAAAAATATTAAAAGTCGAATATCTCGAACAGGGTTAAGTTTAGGGTAGGGTGTTTCATAGTGAAATTAGTCAGAGATAATGGGTACTCCACGCCCTTAACGGATCTAGCACGACTTTTCCTGTAACCCTGTATATACTCAGATGGATATGTTATTGATGTAATGTTATTGAGTCAATATTGTAGGTATATGGGGCCTCTTACTTGAGTCGGTAGTCGATAGCGCCTTATTATTATACAATATAAGCAATAGTGTGCTGCTTTACTGCGTTTGAATAACTACAACAAAATGTTACTACAAAATGTAAACCAGGCGTCTTAATAATGCTTATTTTTTTTCCAATCCGCAAAAGGCTAAAATAAATGCTAAGTATCAAGGGCTCATATGCTAAATATATCCATAAAAATGTCAAAATGGCAACACCACTGTAGCCACCTGTCAACTGGGGGCCCAAGTCTGCCTGCGAAAACCGTGAAGAAAGAATATTCTCCCTATAGGGCGAGAACAGAATTGTAACCGTAGCTCAATGAAAAATCAAACGCTTATGAAACAGAGATACCACAGATCGCATCACAGAGCGCGGTGCGCGGTCACAACCCGCCGAGGCTGCGAGTAACCGTGACCCGCGCGTTTCTACAAGTTGCCCGGAGCAACCACAGAGCAAGAGCTGCGTAGCGAAAAAACGGGCTCGGAATATGTTTAGCTTATATCCTTAACTATTATATATATATTTATCAGAATTATAAACCCTTAACTTTTTGACTAGGATTGTTTCAAAAAACTCAAAATCTGACCCACGCGGCCTTAAGTAAGTACCTATGTGCCTAAAATAACTCAGCGAAGTAAACAGAAAATAGTAAATAAACGTTAATTTGGAAATTAAAAAAGCCCCGATCTAGAGACTGTTATAAGCGCAAACTGTTATATTTTTCTCTACTGTGCTAATATTACAAACCTGAACGTTTGTTAGTGTGTGTAAATAGACTCCAAGTGTGTCCAAGTAGAGTCTACTTGTGATCCCACGGCTATTGCAAAAAAAATTACGATTTCCGAGAGGCATTATCAGATTAAAAAATATTAAAGTAACTAGACGTGATACCTTATTGAATCACACAAATCGTGTGAATTTAAAGATATAGTTGTAAAATTTACATAACGTAAACACACATTATTATGTACACGGAATTAAATAGCTAAGATCAGAAAGATAATATTGTTTATGTAACAAACTGTTGTTAAACTTGCTATGCCTTATTTAGCGGAAATGAATTCAAAACTAAACGGATTTATTTTTTAACGTGTTGAAATCTTTGACTATTCAGCACCTGTATTAGATGGTCTAAGGTTGTGAAATGCTTGTGGACGATATGTCGGACTCTTACCAGTAAAAACTACAATGTGCCCTATGCAACTGCCTATGTATAGTCGGAATCGGAAGCCTTCAGAATGATTTACCAGGATTCCCGGCAGACCGTGCATTGACGATTGTCCTGCATTGACTTAACGTTTTTGACAGCATTTGGACAGTGTCGCCAACATGTAGAATAATGAAAATTACGCAATAGTCCATATCATCGCGACATCCAGAGCGACGCGACATTTGACGGTACGTAACGCTAGATTCATAAAAACAAGGCTACTACGAGTATATAACCAACCCAACTTTAACGTAAGCAGTTGTGGTTGCAACTCACAATGCAGCCTACAAGGTCATTTTTACTGCAAAGTTATCCTGATGTGAAAGCAGTCTAAAGTCAAAATAACAAGTAGTACCACTGGTAGTACCACGCGCAAGAAAGGAATCATACATAGAACTATGATAAATTAAAACCATTAAATATATAAATGGCACAATTGCACATGTAATATTAGCAAAATAACAACGTAAGCTATGTTCTAATAGTCTACATAATATGTAATGAAATCATTAGATTTTATACATAATTAGGTACGCGTATTACCAAGAATCTTCATTTTCCATCTCAGAGTCAGACCTGTAGGCATAAATTAACTTCATGGTCTTTTAAATTTTAACTACACACACACAGTTCAGAGTCAAAAAAAAATACAAACTTATTATTATTATGCAGATTGGACTACAACACGCTTCCGCCTGAATTGAATTCCTGAAAAAGGGCAACAAGAAAAGCCTCGTCGAGCAACTTATAAACAGATGCGACGGAATATTTAGGCACTCATACTTATAGAACTCGGGACTTCACTGCCGTTAAAAATAACAGTAATATTTACAGTTTGTCTATAAAGTCGTGAAATTAAATGAGGGCGCTGCTGAATGCATGTATGCAACCCTATATAGTACGACCAAAATGATTTTGATACGAGGAGTTCGTTCCGAGTAAAATCTTACTAATATTATAAATGCGACAGTTTGTGAGTGTGGATGTTTATTACTCTTACACGCTCGAACGGTTAAAGGGATCTGGCTGAAATTTGGTACAGGGATACATTATAATCTGGAATAACCATGGCTACTTTTTATTCCGGGAATAAGTTCTTACGGGAAGCGGGAACGGGAACAATACAAATATTATAAATGCGAAAGCTTATGAGTGTGGATGTGAGACTCTTTCACGCTCGAACAGTTGAACTGATCTAGCTGAAATTTGGTACAGGGATACATTATAGTCTGGAATAACACATAGGCTACTTTTCATCCCGGGAATAAGTTCCTACGGGAAGCGGGAACGAGAACAAATTCGACACGGGCGAAGCTGCGGGCATCAGCTAGTGAGTTAATAAATAAAACACATTATACATTTTTAATTTTGTTTCTGTTTTATTCAATCAGATCCAGAATAAAGTTATTGAACCAGATCCAGAAGCCCCGGTCTAATAGCGTCTTACAACCCACCAGCAGGTGCCTAGCAGTCCCAATTGCTTCCCCACAATCATGTAATTACATGTTTTATTTGTAACTTTCCCCCATCTGACAAGGATTTTTTTGGCGCAGTGCTCAAATATTAAAATCGTCTATTTCTTTCTTTGCCGACCTTTTCTGTGTTTACCAGGAGTTTCAAACTTTCCTTCATTATTAAAACCTTCGTTAACTATTCGCCTAACTGTACTCTCTGATTTTCCTGAAAAGAGTAAAAAAAGAAAATTAATTACATATTGGAAACAAACTATTGACATGAAGCAATTAATTCAAAATAAAAATTGGTAGAAAACCAGATTGAACTGAGTATCAAAAATGTAGGTCGTACTATAAAATAACCATGTTGTTCTAACCACTGACTTACATTATAGGTAGATTGTAAGTTTAAGATTCTAACCTAAAAATATGCAAACAATGCCTTTTTTTTGTCTCCAAATCGTAAATTCAGTAAATTTGTAACTTTAGACAGATTCAAAACAAACAATAACACGATTACATACCCACCAAAGATGCTGTTCGCTCATAAACATCCTCAAAATCCCACAACAATTGTCCAGATTGGTACTCCGCGAAACATCACTGGAAAACTTTAAAAATCACTTCCACTCCGATTTTCTTTACTGATTTCTCAAACCTTTATGCGTAGTTTGGTCTCAATTTGTTGCAGTTTAATCCAAACATTAAAGTTACGTGAGAGAGTAAACGAAATTCGACGATAGCATTGAGAACTGACGTACTTATGTTTCTTGTTGCCAGTGTTGCCACGCACATAACTATTTTTAGTTCCTCAAACATTCATTTCACGACTTTATAGACAAACTGTAGGCACTGTCATTCCTCTGAGAATGGGTATGTACATTGTGGAATGATCTCCCAGCCTCGGTTTTCCTAAACACCTACAGTATCGGGGTTCTTTTTATATTTAGCTCGCCAAATTGACGTCGCCAACAGCCTGATGGTAAGCCGTGGCGCATGTAGCAATTGGGGGCCAGTCTCACAGTCCTTATGACTTTTGACTGTGGTCCTCAAGTTGACGGCCCTGTGATGTGCCTCTTCACGCTCCTCTCGAAGAACCCGGGATTGTACGATGAGGGAAAAACGTGTGCGGGCAGGTCGTTCCATGTTTTTATAGTTCGACAGAGGAAACTTGTGAAACGCTCGGTTCTGGCGATTCTCTCCACTGTGTATTAGTGGCATCTCTACCCGGCACGCGTTGTTCGGGATCGGAAGGAGATGGTGGGATCAGGTCTTTTGTAGGTAGGACTTGTAATTTAATTAGCGACAGCTGGGGGCGCATATTCATAGCTAGCCTAGGGCGGCCGCAATCCTAAATCAGGCCCTGTAAATGTCAAATTATTCGCCCGCGTAAATATTTTTTTGTGTTATTCCAGACTATAATGTATCCCTGTACCAAATTTCAGCCCGATTTGTTCAGCCGTTCGAGCGTGAAAGAGTAACAAACATCCATACTATTTACTAATACGATTACTTATTATATATGCGAAATTTTAATGTAAGATTAGTATTGGAGTCGAAAATTAGATGAGGATGCAACGAGAGTTCGAAATAATACATAATATCTAATAATACGTCGGACAAAGCCCTGGGCCACAGCTAGTACGTTTCAATAAGAATTAGGTTTTTAGGGTTCCGTACCCAAAGGGTAAAAACGGGAACTTATTCATGAGACTTCACTGTCCGTCTGTTTGTCCGTCACGAGGCTATATCTCAGGAACCGTGATAGCTAGAGAGCTACCCCGGGGCTCCCAACCATAGGCTGTTGGGCGTGACGTGAGGTTTTTAGTCGGTAGGAGTCCGGCATTACATCCAAGAGGATTTTCCCTCACGTTAAAGAAAAAAAGCTAGAGCTAAAATTTTCTGAGATGATGTATTTCTGTTGCCGCTATAACAACAAATACTTGTATCAGAAGAAAAGGGGGATTATGGCTCCCATACAATTTTTCCGTTTTTCTAAACCCTACTTGCGTGAGAGTCCGACTCGGACGTGGTAGTTTTTTTTTTCATTCTGACGAATCCGTCACGCACGAGTAGGTAAAATTGATAGAAATAAATAGAATATACTTAATGATACCTACCAGGAAAACAATAGATATTTTAAACTGTTATGTTAAGGTTATGACTTATGAGAAATCATATTATATTTATCAAAATGCCGGTTTCGCTGCTTTTTTATTGAGACCATTTAAACAAATGATTTGCACTTGGTACCTATCAATAACACATGGGTAATATTATAGTTTTTTTACGTACAGTCTGCCTCATAAGTAGATAAACACTATTGAAATTTACGAACTAGATTCATGAAATGTTTATCTACTTATGAGGCTGACTGTACCTACACGCGCCCTACTCGCCCTTTTTTTCAACGTAAGGAAAATCCTACATGGATGCTATGCCGAACTCCTTCAGACTAAAAACCACACGTATCCGACCTAACATCCTACGTTGGGAGACCCGGGTAAGCCCTCGGACTCTGAAGGACTCTCAACAAAGGACACATACCTATAATACCTAACCTAGATATAAAGTGCTAAATATTCAAGCCTTGGACCAGGGCTTCCCAAACTTATTTGTCATGCGACGCCCTTGGGACTCGGCCGTTTTTATACGACGCCCTTAATCTGAGGGAGACTATTCATAAGAGTTTGCTGTCTGTCTGTCTGTCTGTCTGTCCGTCGCGAGGCTGTATCCCAGTAACCGTGGTAGCTAGAGAGTTGAAATTTTAACACATGATGTGTTTCTGTTGCCGATATAACACTACAACAAATACTAAAATCAGAAAAAATCGGCCAAGTGCGAGTTGACCTCCCCCCCCATGAAGGGTTTCGTTGCAGCAAGTAACATAATATAAAAGTTCTTATAGTTCGTTGTAACTTTGACTGCTGTTTTAACACGTTCGCAGTGGTAGTGATTTCACTAACCAGAAATTGCGGTTTATGACGTACCTATTAAAAAAAACTACCAGCTCTATCTCGTTCAAACTAATTTTCGTTGGTAGTTTTTATGGCAATGTACATCATATATTTTTTTGTAGATTTATCATTTTCTTAGTGTAGAAGTTAGAGGGGGGGGGACACAGATTTTTCCACTTTGGAAATGTCTCTTGCGCAAACTATTCACTTTAGAAAAAAATGATGTTAGAAACCTCCATAGCATTTTTGAAGACCTATCTATAGATACCGCACACGTATGGGTTTGAGTATGGGGACCCCCAAAATTTACTGCTTTTTTTCTAGTTTTATATAAGAATCTTAATGCGGTTCACAGAATACATCTAGCTACCAAGTTTCAATAGCATAGACCTTATAGTTTCGGAGAAAAGTGGCTGTGACACACGGACGGACAGACAGACAGACAGTCATGACGAATCTATAAGGGTTCCGTTTTTGCCATTCGGCTACGAAACCCTAAAAAGGGGGGATTAAGGGGGGCTCCCATACAACAAACGTGATAATTTGCATTTTTTCTGGCACGAAACCCTTCGTGCGCGAGTCCGGCTCGCACTTGGCGGGTTTTTGATATAACATTCCCTACATAGGTATGACCTTAGATTATCTAATATATAAAATTCTCGTGTCACAGTTTTCGTTGCCATACTCCTCCGTAACGGCTTGACCGATTCTCATGAAATTTTGTGAGCATATTGAGTAGGTCTGAGAATCGGCCAACATCTATTTTTCATACCCCTGTGACCGGGAAAAACATTGGCGGAGCCGCGGGCGTCAGTTAGTATTAGTATAGATTCCCTACATAGGTTTGACGTCTTCTCTGAGCATACTTTGTTTGGGTCGGAATAAGAAGGATAAGAAAATGCAAAAATATACAATTAGTTGAAGTAGCTCAATGTCTCGCCACTCGCCGCTTACTAGAGGTCTGACCTAGTATTCTAACCTTCTTGTTTCCTTATTAAGGAATTACTTTCGCAATCTCTACTAATATAGTGTACTAGCGGACGTCACGCGGTTTCACCCGCGTAGTTCCCGTTCCCGTGGGAATACGGGAATAAAATATAGCCTATGGTCACCGCAAAGAGTGTAGTTTCCCAACAGTGAAAGAATTTTTCAAATCGGTCCGGTAGTTCCGGAGCCTATTCGTTACAAACTTACAAACAAACAAACAAAAAAACAAAAAACAAATCTTTCCTCTTTATAATATTAGTATAGAAGTATAGATAACTGCGAAAGTCATTTCGTCTGTTGCCTACGCTTTTACGCCCGAACCACGGTATCGATTTTAATGATAAAATTTGGTACCTACTTGTTTATACTACTGAGCTGGCAGACAAGCTTACGGTCTATAATATGATGGAAATTGGTTATCGTAGCCTATGAAGCTTTGCAACACCTTTGCATACACTGCCGACCCAGGCGCAGGGGGTGACAACCTACTGTTGAAATTTTTAAGCCAATCATTATGGCCTTTAACTTTGTTGTTACCGACAACCGGGCCCAACGCGACCAATGCGGGGCAGTGGTCCAACTGCTCTGTATAACTAGTTGGACCATGGGTCTTTACTAGGGGTCCTACTTTAAAAATAGTTGGACCACAGCACCTTTTGAGAGTTTCGTGGTCCAATCCTTTAAAAGGTCGGGTGACTAATTTTTGTATTAATTTAATTTTTTTAAATTAATTAAAACATTGTTAAAAAATGAAATTGAAAAATTAGTTATCCGACTTTAATTTTGTTATTTTACTGTTAAGCGGTTCAATATAACCGTAAACCAGTAGGTACCATATACACATATATATTTTTCAAATGATTGGACCACGAAACTCTCAAAAGGTGCTGTGGTCCAACTATTTTTAAAGTTGGACAACTGCCCGTAGTAAAGACCCATTGTCCAACTAGTTGGACAGAGCAGTTGGACCACTGCCCAGCAGGCTTAACATGCCTTCTGAAGTGCTACAATGTGGTCACCTATTCAAGGACTGGTCATAGCGAATGTTGCTTACTGTAATTTGAGTTAGTTTTACTTTCACTTTTTTTGGGTGTGCAAATCCTTATAGATGCCATGTCGAATTCCTACCAACTTAAACTAGACGGTGACCCTCCCTCTGCCTATGGCCGAAGTATAGTTGGTTAGTATATGTAATGCCGCTCTTAAATCACTGTGACAGTTGACATAAGAAGTGACGTAATTTCCGAGTGTATAATAGAGAGTGTGTATATAACAGAGTGCGAGCCATTTGTCGGTCATTCTGTACTGTATACTGACTAGCCGAAGCTCTGCCCAAATTATTGTGTGTCTATACCAGTGATAGGCAAAGTACGGCCCGCGGGCCAACTCCGGCCCGCGAAAGCATTTAATCCGGCCCGCCGCGCCGACGCGGTGACGGTCCTTCGACATGAATAGTAGGTATATGACTCGCGATAATTATATTTTGACGGTCCAAAAGAAGTATTGTTAAGATTCTACTTAGTAGAACAATAGACCCATAGGCGGCATAGGTGAAGGAGCCAGCTACAGCAGAAAATTATGGCGATGTGTTCGTCGTCGTATGTGTGCGAACAGACTTTTACGACCATGAAATAGCGGAAAAACTTAACGAGAATCCTATAACTCTGGCCCGACTTTGAAATTTCTTAAGTTTTCTGCCCCCCCCCCCCCCCATTAGGATAGTTTGCCCACCACTGGTCTATATATACGGAGAAAAAAGTAATAAGCAGAGTCCTGAAGTGTTTAATTGCCCCTTCTGTTACATATATAAAAATGTTTCATAATCAATTTATAACCCTTCCCTAGAAGGGTGATCGCATCCGATGAGTCTCCAAGGCCAAAGGGCTAGAGGCTCAAGGTAGAGTTTAGTCAGTAAGACTCTGACATAATCACACGGCCGGCCGTGTGGTACGCATCACAGAGTACATTTGTATATTATGAGAGTACGCATGTAGCGTTCTCTACCTCCACCCCTCGCTCCCGGGTGGTGCCTTAGGGCTCAAAAATAAAAAAAAAACAATTTAAAGAAATCAGTGCCTATGTGTGGATACTTACTGTAAAGTTCTAGAAACTCTCAAGAGCCTGGAGTCTACTGGCCGAATCCTTTCTTCCACTCCTTGATTCCCCTCTTCAGGATCCGTCTGCAGCGTCATTTGGAACTTCTGCGTCAAGTTCGGAATTACCTCCACCGGTTCTTCATCGAACGATTGCTGCTCGGCATTCTCCTCTCCAAGAACGAAACGTTTTGAAGTTCTTCGTTTCAGCATTGTGCAAAATATTTTAAACAAATCTACTCCAAATGTATTTGGGAAATTCATACATTGAGTTCCATCACTTTTTTGAAAACGCACTAGCACTGTGTTCCTATTAACTCTTTCAGTTAAGCTAAGTAATTCACTTGTAAAACTGTTCACAATGTATAGAAGATATTGTAGTTTGTATACCTAATCGTCGATTAAGAAGTAAATACTGATATGTTTGAGATACACCATACCAATGTTACCCGTGGAACGCCCAGATCACCGAAAGAACAAGACCAGCGTACCAAAAATTCAGCAGGGGGACACCTATTGACCGAGGAACAACTAAGTGGATGGACCAGAAGTTAGCCGTGGAACACCCAGGTGGACCAACGTCACGGAACACCTAGTTGAACCATGTATGTTCCAAGGGTCAGAAAAAGATGGATCTGTGTTAAAAAACTTCGTAGGCGCAAGCCTACGAAGTTTTTTTATTTTAAGTGAGAAGTTTCATATGCAAATATGTCTTGTTGGGAGTTCTGGGACATCCTTCCGAGGGCTTCCCCGGGGCTCCAAACCACAGGCTGTTGGGCGTGACGTGAGGTTTTTGAAGTGAAACTTCTTTATCGGCGTTGGAAAAAAATTTGCGTCACGTCACGATTTTTGGTTACGCGCCATCTTTGTTCTGTTCCCCACCACCACGGTGGATTCGAATTAAGAGTACTTTATCCAGGGATAGCATGTCATTTAAGGGTTTTTGGACTTTTGGGCTTTTGGACTTTTGGACTTTTGGATGGGACATTGGTACTTTGGGTCTTTGGGACTTTGGAACTTTGAGACTTTGGGACTTTTGAACTTTTGAACTTTTGAACTTTTGGACTTTTGGACTTTTGGGTGGGACCTTGGTACTTTGGGACTTTGGGACTTTGAGACTTTGGGACTTTGGGACTTTGGGACGTTGGGACTTTGGGACTTTGGGACTTTGGGACTTTGGGACTTTGGGACTTTGGGACTTTGGGACTTTGGGACTTTGAGACTTTGGGACTTTGGGACTTTTGGACTTTTGGCCTTTGGGACTTTTGGACTTTTAGATGGGACCTTGGTACTTTGGGTCTTTGGGACTTTGGAACTTTGGGACTTTGGGACTTTGGGACTTTGGGACTTTGGGACTTTGGGACTTTGGGACTTTGGGACTTTGGGACTTTGGGACTTTGGGACTTTGGGAGTTTGGGAGTTTGGGAGTTTGGGAGTTTGGGACTTTGGGACTTTGGGACTTTTGGAGTTTTGGCCTGTGGGACTTTGGGACTTTAGGATGTGGCGACCGCCACATAGCGAAGATCATTGAAGTCCTGCATCGCGATATGAAAGTTCTCGCAAAACGAAGTATAGATAAATCCTGAATCGCGATATCAGAATTCTCACGATGATGAATGATATTACCAACAGTCCAACATCAACCGTTGGGCTTCGGCCCGCCAGGCGCGATCACCTAGCCTGGTCGGAGGATCCTCCCTTTGTGTGTTGGAGGAACATTCCCAACCTTTCCTCCACATTGGTGACCCCGACGTGATTGAAAGCAGCCTTCACAAAGCAGAGCAGCATCATCATCATCGCCACCTTTACTGCACTCCAGTATGCCCGGTAAACAGTCTCAGCCAGCCAGCATCTACGGCCTCTACAGGGATACCACAAGCTAGCAGCGACAGCTCCAGCCTGGTTACCTCTTCGGCCACATCAGCGTCTAGGCACCGAACACTGCACTACGGTACTTGTAAGAAGAGCGCATCTCTCCCGTCTACGCAGCAGCCTACGCATCGAACCGCCCCGCCCCGACTCACTGAGGGTACCGCAGCACCGCGCACCGCAGCATTGTACTTAGCCCCGACTCACTGGGACTAGCAGTATTCGATTCCGACTCACTGGAATCAGCGGCATACGATTTCGACTCACTGAAATCAGCGGCACAGTTCCGACTCACTGGAACTAGCGGAGTACAGTTCCAACTAAATGGAACTACACGAACTGGCACTGGCGCATCTGACAACAGACTACAAGACACCAGACTCATACTCGCAATCGACCTCCGGTCTCGGAGGGGAGTGATGTGGCGACCGCCACATAGCGAAGATCATTGAAGTCCTGCATCGCGATATGAAAGTTCTCGCAAAACGAAGTATAGATAAATCCTGAATCGCGATATCAGAATTCTCACGATGATGAATGATATTACCAACAGTCCAACATCAACCGTTGGGCTTCGGCCCGCCAGGCGCGATCACCTAGCCTGGTCGGAGGATCCTCCCTTTGTGTGTTGGAGGAACATTCCCAACCTTTCCTCCACAAGGACTTTGGGACTTTGGGACCTTGAGACCTTGAGACCTTGGGACTTTGGGACTTTGGGACTTTGGGAGTTTGGGAGTTTGGGACTTTGGGACTTTGGGACTTTGGGACTTTGGGACTTTGGGACTTTTGGACTTTTGGCCTTTGGGACTTTGGGACTTTGGGACTTTGGGACCTTGAGACCTTGGGACTTTGGGACTTTTGGACTTTTGGCCTATTGGACTTTTGGACTTTGGACTTTGGACTTTGGACTTTTGGACTTTTGGACTTTGGACTTTTGGACTTTTGGACTTTTGGACTTTTTGACTTAATTTAAGGTGAGGTGAAAATTAAGTTCATGAAGAAGTTTCACTTCTTACGTGTGTACACTAAGTACATGCAATTTTTTTTTTTTTAGTCGGTAGTTGTCCGGCATAACATCCACGAGGATTTTCCCTCACGTTAAAAAAAAGGCGTGCATATGTCACAATTTACTTCTTAATCTACGAAAAACAGTAACTATTTTTTCGTTTCGTTGGAATAACATTAACAATTGCGCAAGAAATCCTTGATTACCGAATCATTGTACACCTTTTAACTCATGAATTATACAAAGAACGTAGTAATGTGCCGAAATTTTAATGATGAAGGGCAAAGTGCATGTTAACATAAATAACATGCTTACTTATATTTTTTGTTAACTTAAAAACATTTTTAGTACGAACGAATGTTGCGGTTGAACTTATTTTTAACGACTTCATAAAAAGACCATTGGATTGGATTATTACCAACAATTTGTAGTGTGTTATTTACCCTCTAGCCAGATTTTTGGTAAACAGTTTAGTGGAGGAATGACGAATGTCAATAATTGCCAAGTGCTAACAAATTTATTTATTTATTTACCTACTACATTTTAGGAAAACTTACAGTACTAAGTAGTGTTACAATGATTCATACTAGAAAACAGATAATTTAAAGTTCTCACTGCTAAACGTTATACATATTCCTAGTATGAAGTTCTCTAGATAGACAATGTATTGTATCAATAACATCCACCCGATAAGAATATTTTATTTTTAAAACACGCAGCAGATAAACAAAACAAAAGGTTAATTACTATTGACTATTAAATTACTTACTATTGATCATTAATTAGGTACTACTAAAGAACAAAGAGCTGAGATCTTTTTAGGGTAGCCAAATGGCAAAAAACGGAACTCTGAATAGATTCGTCATTTCTGACTGTCTGTCCGTCCGTATGTCACAGCCACTTTTCTCCGAAACTAGAAGGCCTATACTGTTGAAACTTGGTAAGTAGATGTATTCTGTGAACCGCATCACAGATTACTAAATAGTTACTACGTAAACCGCATTAAGATTTAAAACTAGAAAAAAGCTGTTAATTTTGGGAGGCCCCCATTTTCAGAACTGAAACTCTAAAATTAGTTTTTCAACATACTCATACCTGTGTGGTATCTATAGATAGGTCTTCAAAAATGCTATTGAGGTTTCTAATATCATTTTTTTTCTAAAGTGAACAGTTTGTGCAAGAGACACTTAAAAAGTGGAAAAATATGTGTCTCCCCCCCTCTAACTTCTAAACTAGGAGAATGATAAATCTAAAAAAAATATATGATTTACATTGCCATAAAAACTTCCAACGAAAATTGGTTTGAACGAGATCTAGTAGGTAGTATTTTTTTTAATACGTTATAAACCGCAATTTTCGCCTAGAAAAATCACTACCACAGCGAACGCGTTAAAACATCAATTCAAGTTACAACGAACTACAAGAACTTTTATACTATGTTACTCGCTGCTACGGAACCCTTCATGGGCGAGTCCGACTCGCACTTGGCAAGTTTTTCATTTTATTGACACTGCAAACAGGTCAAGATCGACACCACGACACTCCCTATTTAACGAACGATATGCTTTAAGACCTGAGTTCTTTCAAGATGTAGTTGAAACAACCGGGTCCGGTACATCTAAAAGATTAGCTCTTCACAGAAATGCAGAAGGCACACGAAAGTCAATCTTGCCAACTAAAGTGACGTCATTTTATTACGAGTATAGGTAACATTTGACGTCTGTCAGTTCATACATTTATTAGTCAAAGCAAAACGTATCTAAAATTACTCTGTCAATATTACAATAAATATGTAATCGTAATTGAAAAAAGTTATTAAGCATAATATTTTATTATAAAGTGAAAAAAGACAACTTGGCCCAGACGGGACTTGAACCCGCAACCTTTGCCTAATCCAGGGCAATGCTCTAACCAATTGAGCTACGGGAGCCGTACTGATACAAGTTGAAATTCTTCACCTTATTGTAACCGCCATTTAAGAGTATGGCACAGAGCCATCTTGTATCAGTACGGCTCCCGTAGCTCAATTGGTTAGAGCATTGCCCTGGATTAGGCAAAGGTTGCGGGTTCAAGTCCCGTCTGGGCCAAGTTGTCTTTTTTCACTTTATAATAAAATATTATGAAAAAGTTAGCATACTAATTGCTTTAAATATTAAAAATCGAAGTTATTAAGCAATTGTGCAGTTCTAACAAAAAAAAAAACTTTATGCCCGCCGTTACAAGATTGCGTTGTTGAATTTTGATGAACTTATCCTCAACTAATAATGACGGAGGAATAAATAAATAAATATTCACGGACATCTCACACAACGCTATCTGATCCCAAAGTAAGCTAGGAATAACCTGCTTGTGTTATGGGTATCAGACCACGGATATTAATACTTATATACTTTTAAAAACATACATATTATACATAGAAACACCCAGACTCTTGAGACAAACATTTATTTTATGGGTCACGCAAATATTTGTCTCCGGTGGGAATCGAACCCACGACCTCGCGCGAACAGCGATTTCGATCGAACAAAGTATTCCTAATCGTGTTTTGATTCGTTAAAAAGCAAGATTATCTAATAAATTACAATAATATACTTTTATCAGCTCAAATCTACGAATAATGTATACTATAGAAATGTAACTTCTATTAAGTTAGCGCCAAAATCTTGGAGCAACTTACCCATACTAAAATACAGCAATAAAACACAACACTCACACATTCATAGTTCAACACTTGCCCGCGATTGGTCGCGCCAAGGTCATGGCGGCTCGGCGCCCCACCCGAAGCGGCGAACGTGGACGGTGTTATACAATAATAAGAAATCTTGTTATTGAATAAGTTCAATCAATAGAAAGTTATTATTTTTCTATTCATTGAACAACATACGCCTACAAATGAAAAACGGTTACGGTTTTTTTTTACAATTATGTGCCTCGGAAAAAGTAATTAGTTTTTTTTTAATTTTTATGGCGGTTGGAATTTGGTAAAGACTCCCTTTTAGCAAATTAATGGAAACGAATTATGACAAATTGTTCGATTATGCTTTTAACAACATAACGTCGTAATTGCTTTCTATAGGATGGCTTTCTTTAAGGGGTTTCGTGACGTCATTTCGTTCTTTTATATTGACTAAACACTTCTTTTTTATTAATTGCAAATACATATATAAAATATCTTACAGTACCTACAAATAGGCACCGCAGTTTTTTTTAATCGCTTAACCTTTCCATTATTTAGTGTGTACATGTCATTAGTTTAAAAGTGTATGTTACTGTACTGCGCATTTTACTGTACTGACTAGGCATCCAATTACGTTCATTTCTTTCCAAACGAATCACATTTACCCATTTTTCAGGCTGGACTTCATTTGTTGGGAATCCGTGAAATTCAAATTATAATTTAATTTCTATGCATAATATCATCCTACTAATATAATATCGTACTAACAATATTACCTTAGCGCTTAACATACTATAAACACTGCATAAAAATAATTTAATTTTCGAATTGCGTTCATGTTGCATAACACTTTTCAACGTCACCAGTGCGTGTTTTTAAAATGAATATTTACTCACCTATGGAGGGTGATTTCAGCGTTTTTCATATCCGTATGGTTTCTACACCACTTCAGAACACACGAAGGCGTATTTGAAATATAATTAACGCGAAAAAACCATTAAAATCACTGACAGATTGGTTCCGGTGACACAACCGAACGCTATGCGTGACAGCGCGGACTAAATGTGTCGCGCGGTCCCCATTTTAAGCAACGCCTTCCGCGGTCCCCATTTGGTGGAGCCATTTTTTGAGCCGAATTATGCTTCTATAGTATACATTATTCGTAGGCTCAAATCGAAGAATATTTCCTAGTATAAAGTTCACTCCAAGATGAGTCTCTTTCGAACATACAAGCCTTAACTTGTGAGATAGGATTGGCGGATCGAAGAGGTGTAGTGGGTTTCTCTGCCACCACTTCTTTTATTATTGTTTTTAGGGTTCCGTACCCAAAGAGTAAAAACGAGAACCTATCCAAAATTCTGTCTATCTGTCGTCAGGAGGCTGTATCTCCGGAATCGTGATAGTACAGTTCATTCACAGTTATATTACCTCTGACTGACAGCTCGTCGATCGTTTTCTGTGTGTTGGCATTGCAGTAAAGTCGCCCTATGAGTGCCAGCCTAAGACATTTTACCGAATTAAGTGGAGATTATGACATCCGACCTTTAGCACAAACAGTTTTGTTTTTCATTTCACAATAAACATAACTTCACTAAGACAGTGCTCCTGTTACTATGCGATTGTATTTCAGATTTATTTATTTTTTATGAATTTCTGAAAAAACATAAATCACTAGGTACCACCACTAACGAAGGCGAAGTTGCTGCTTCCACAACGTTCTACATCTCAAATAATAGTTACACCCAAAAAAAAGACAGCAAAAGAAGAAAATAAGTTTCGACTAAAAGTAAGATTACATGGGAGAAACAAAAACTTATTAGGGTAACACAGCAATCAAGATAGGCAACTTAAGTGCTAGAGGTAATATATCTCTGAACGGACTATAGCTAGAATGCTGAAATTTTCACAGATGATGTATTTCTGTTGCCGCTATTACAACAAATACTTAAATCAGAAAAAAGGGGGATCGTGGAGTCCGACTCACACTTGGCCGGTATTTTTCTAAATATTGGAATTACTTAGCACATGGCTATTGCATCCTTATTCCGACAGAGTTGACAATTATAAGTAGTAGGTACCACTTATAATGTTTGACTTACGCTTGTGTGAAGGTTCTCGCTCAAAAAACAAACTAAATATTGAAACAGCTATATTTATAATGGCGGTTGTTAGCTAATCTTCAAGCGATACATACATACATGCATGACATATATAGTCACGCAAGCCTTTAATCCGCTCCAAATATTTGTGTAATTCACAAATGTTTGTTTCGGAGTTTGTGTGTTTGCTATCTATACTATAATATACTAATATTATAAAGAGGAAAGATTTGTTTTTGTTTTTTTTTTGTTAGTTTGTAACAAATAGGCTCCGGAACTACTGGACCGATTTGAAAAATTCTTTCACTGTTGGAAAGCTACACTCTTTGCAGTGAACATAGGCTATATTTTATTCCCGTATTCCCACGGGAACGGGAACTACGCGGGTGAAACCACGTGACGTCGTATATGTATTTAGAAATATCAATATCATCAACATCAATCAATACATATAATAAAATCGTAACTGTCTGTTTGTCCGTACGTTTCTGCACGCTAATCTCAGCAACCGCTCAACCGATTACAATGCGGTTTTATAGCGTTGCGGATTGCTCCACTTAACATGAAGTGTTTGTTTCAAGTCAATCGGTTGATAAGTTAAAAAGTTATATCAATCTAAAGCAGTGATTTTCAACCTTTTCCATGATGCGACCCCCCTGGCATGAACAAATATTTCGCGAACCCCCCCCCCCCACCCTTCATTTTTTATCATGTTTGTATTTGTATGTTACAGTGTAACAAATATTCCTTCTATACGACGTTTAAAAAGGAAAGTACTTTTGTATCTTTGCAATTTGACAAATCCACGGATATTGCGGTTTGTGCGCATTTGTAGCTTTGTGCGTTTTGCATTCAGTGAAAATTTTATGGAAGAAATACTATGTTGCAGAGCGCTTCCTACTAATGCTTGCATAACAGGTTCCTTGAAGCCACGAAAGATACTTACATACATATGATCACGCCTTTTATCCCCGAAAGCATAGGCAGAGGCGTATTATATCGTCGCTTGCCTCTCTAACTGACGTAACTGACATTTAGCAAAATGTTCAGGGCAAGCTTTGTTCGGTTTATGGTTAGCTAAAATCGGAAACAGCTCGACATTTATCAGCTTGAGCAAAATAAAAATCTGCCTGTATGTAGATCTCAGAGAGAACTTTGTGTGGGTATAAATTTAATTAAAATATTATTATTAGTGTCCGACCGAAACTGGTTTTCCGGCCGAAACCGAAACCGAAACCGAACTTTCGGCCCCAGGGTCAGTTTCGGCCGAAACCGAAACCGAAACTCACGTGTTCATATTGAAAATTAAAAAAAAACCAGCCAAGTGCGTGTCGGATTCGGCACAGAGGGTTCCGTTACAAAAATTGGGCACAAAAATTACGTTTGTTGTGTGGATGCTTTTTTTCTGATTTTATTAGGTATTTTTTGTTATCGGCATCAGAACAGGGTGAGGTGGTGGTGGCAGTGTCTCTTGATATCGCCAACGCTTTCAGCACCTTGCCCTGGAGCTGCGTTTGGGAGGCGCTTATTTACCATGGAATGCCTCCATACCTCCGTCGAATTGTCAGGGCTTATCTTTCCGAGAGGGCCATAACTTACCCGAGCTGGCTAGGGCTGGGTCCGCGAGATGCGTCGTTCGGTGTTCCATAGGGTCTTAGGACTGCTTCTGTGGAACATCGGTTACGATTGGGTGCTGCGTGGTCCGTTGCTCAGAGGTGTTGGCGTAACGTGTTACGGCGACACCCTCATTACAGCGCTAGGAGCAACGCACCGAGACGCAGCCCTGAGGTCACCCGCGGGATCCAGCTTACATATAGGGGGCGTCAGCATCGGCATCGAGCTCTCGATGACGTATCTGGGGCTCGTACATGATAGCCGGTGGAACTTCGGAAACCACTTCTGAAGTTTGGTCCCATAGCTGAGGGAGGGGGCATCAGTCCCACTCTTGCGGTTGTTGCCCAATATCAGGAGACCCAACGCTCCCTGCAGGAGACTGTACCTTGGGATCGTGCGGAGCATGGCCCCACGCGGGGCCCCCATATGGGCGGAGATCCTAATGGCCAGCAATGCGGCTAGATTGCTTAGCCCGCAGAAGGCGACGGCTGTCAGAGTGATAAGGAGATACCGCACGATCTCAGTTGAGTCGGCATGTCTTCTAGCCGGGACCCCTCTATGGGACCTGGAAGCAAGGGCCCTTGCATCATTGTTTAAAATGGCGCAAGGAGGCGCTGGAGCGGGGCCATGGGCCTCTTCCTGTGAGCAGGTCATACTCGTAAAAGAGACGGCGGGGAGGAAGCGGGAGAGAACGTGCCACCGAGTTCCACAGTCTGCGGCGGCGCCCCATACTACCAGCCTCTATGGCCTGAGGACAGTGACAGGGCTGCTTCCCGTCTTTACAGAAGCAGGCCTAAGACGATAGCATGACGTGAGAGATTCATCCACGCCCCGCTCACATAACAACTGAACAACCCCCCAAAGACGCGGCCGCAGTATGCGTCATTCCGAGGGCATACTCGGGGCTCCCAACCGTAGGCTGTTACAGGTAGGATACGCGTGGTTTTTAGTCGGTAGGACTACTGTAAAGTGAAAATGTTAGGCCTATATCTGGCACGGTTTCAGCGATACAACCTCGTGACCAATAGACAGAAGGACGGCTAGGCCTCATGTCTCGTTAATAGGCTTTACCCCCTCCGTGTGTGAGTTAGACTCGCACTTGGCCGGTCATTTTTTCAATAGGTGCCGCAAGTTTCACCAAGTGCCGTTGATTGATTCAACGGTATAAATCTTCTCAAGTGTTCATTTTAGAAATATCTCCACCAAAAGATGAATTTCTTTCTTTTACGTGTGGAATTACTCATAGATGCTATTGCGAACTCCTACCGACTAAAACCACACGGTGCCCTGCTACTAGCTCTTGGCTGGTATTGGTTACATTTTAGAAGTAGAAGTACATAATTATATGTATAACGAAAACTGAACAACAGTGAGCCGGACTAGCGCGCGTTGGGTTCCGTACAAGAAAAGAAGCAAAAATTACGTATGTTGTTTGGGAGGCCCCCTTTAATATTATTAATTTGTCTATTTGTAGTTTTGGCGGCAACAGAAATCCATCATCTGTAAATTTTTTAACTGTCTACTATCACGGTGCATGAGTCTGCTGACAGACAGACAGACGACCAACGAAGTCAACAGAACCGACACCAAAGGGGTAGGGTTATGTAATGTCCTAGATCACCTTTTTAGGATTCCGTAAAAATTGCATTATTATAGCTATTGATTGGAAGTCCTTTGTAAATCACTAAATCTTCGGTTAGTAACATATTAACTGGTTGGGCTGACACTAACCACGTCTCAAGCAAAGTCAGGTACTAGAAATTCATGAACACGTGAGTTTCGGCCCGGCCGAAAGTTTCGGCCCATTTTGGCCGAAACCGAAACTGCGGCCGAAACTCGATTTTTTGGCCGAAACTGGCCGAAACCGAAACCGAAACCGAAACTTCGGTCGGTCACTAATTATTATTATTATTTTAATAATAAATGTTCAAAGCAGATACGTCACTTTGAGAGAACTTTGTTTTCGATTCGGACTGTATTTGTCGTCACTTACGTCGGGTGATTTTGTACTATAAATCGTGTAATAAAACTCAGGGTACAAAAATAATCAGTTGTAATCAAATTACAAGTTACAAATTACGAACACGTAACCATTATAAACTCACAGTTATAAAAAATAGCAATTGTAACAAAACGTTGTAATTCTTTTTAGTAATTTTGTAACAAAAAGTTTAATCAGTTCAGCGTTAGTGTATCATTTTTTCATACAAGTTTGTACTTAAGTAAAAATTATGTACACACATCAACACCGTCTAGGGATTTTTTTAAAAAGTTCTGCATCTCAAAAAATACTGGCCGATTTTAAAAACTTTTGATTGAATCTTATTTTGTTGGTATATTTGAATGATTCCAAATTTAAAAATAAAAAAAAAGAAATTAAAACAAATGATTTGCGTGGCATTAATATAGCGAAGTTCGAAATTTTAATTTTACCGACGATAGTTAATTGGTATTTGTTTTGTCCAGTTGAAGTTTTAAAGCTAGTTATTGATTAATTACGAATTTATTTCATTGTTCATGCAGCGACGCCATTTAACTAGAGAAAAAATGCTAAGGGCAGTAGGCATGCTCCAAGCTGGGGCCACTCAGCGGAGTATTGCTGAGGAGATTGGAACCAGGCAAAACGTTTTTTCAAGATTGTGGTCACGTTATCGTGCAACCGGGGAAGTGGCTGAAAGACACCGTGGCGGGAGACGCATAATCACCCAACAACAAGACCGATTTTTACAAGTTGCCGCGAGAATGCAGCCAAACGTTACAGCTGTGCAGTTGGTTCAACGGCTCCAGTCAGAACACCAATTGCTTGTCAGTGACAAAACTGTGAGGAGGAGACTGCATGAAGCTAACCTTCATGCTCGCAGGCCACTTCGTACTTCAGCACTACAAAGAGGAAATCGTGGACGAAGATAAGAGTGGGCTCGTGAACATTTGCTTTGGGAAGATAACCAGTGGTCTGTAGTACTGTTTACCGATGAGTCCCGATTCGGTTTTCATCCCGATTAACGAAGAGTACGCGTTGGGCGAGTTCCTGGTCGTGAGCAACACCCCCAGGTGGTCCATCCATACAAGGGCGGGACAATTATGGTTTGGGCGGGAATTCGTTTTGGTGGAAGAACGGACCTCGTTTGGATTAGAAACACCATGCATGACCGCTTAAAAATACCGCGACTAGGTGCTTGTACCCATTGTCTACCCTCATCGACTTCAAATGGGTCAAGAATTTACTCTTGTGCATGACAACGCCCGTCCGCACACACAGCGCGAGCGGTGACCAGCTGGCTGCAGGACCATGACGTGTCGGTTTTACCCTGGCCGGCGCAATCGCCTGATTTAAACCCCATCGAGCATGCGTGGGACATGCTCCAAAGAAGGGCTTATAAGAATTTTCCTGCAGACATTGCGACTGAAAAGCAACTTTTTTTGCATCTTAGCAGAACTTGGGACAATATCCCGCAGCGAGACTTTGATAACTTAATTCAAAGCATGAAAAACCGTTGCAGGACCGTGGCTAACGTCATGGGTGGTTTTACTGACTACTGATTTTTCCTATCAGTGCAAAAAATTGAAAAGAAATTACTTATTTTTTTATTTTTTCGTAAATGACACATTCATCTTTAGTTGCACCATTTTTTTACTTTTTGTTTTCATTTTTAAAAAAATTTATATAAGTCGAAAATATATTTTTTTTTTATTTTAAAATATAGTCTGAAAAATGGGCTTCCTAAGACTATAACGTTGTTGCATATTATTCCTAACAGATTTTCTGAAAATTGAGAAAATGTGAAATATCCCTAGACGGTGTTGATGTGTGTATAACGTCATTTAACGTCATTTATTTTTATATCTAATTATTTCATCATTTTTATAAAATGACATTTCAACCGCGCCCGCTGTCAACTAGACTTCGTCTAGTGAAAGAAACTTCAAAAATCAGTTTTTATGTAACTGGGCACTTTTAGTCGTCAAAATGTCAAATTATTACCAGAGGGGTTTGCTAGCTTTGGCCTCTCCCTCTGTAAAGGCGCGCGATGCTCTGTGCTTCCGCCCGACCCCCGGTTCTTGTTTCACGTAACTGAAACTATGTACTACCGCATAATATCCGAAGTATCACACACACTAAACGACGTATTATGTCATTTACGTCCCCAATAGATCTTTTAAAGCCTGCAAAAAAATCTTACTAAACGTTGTAAGTGACATAAGTCTTTTAGTAAAGTCTAAGTTTCAACAAAATGTAGATACATCTGCCTCAATCTTTAGGATATCTAAGGACTGGTAAGACATACAGATACGTCAATTAGACAGATTGATTCGTCTTCGAAAATGGATTAAAATGGTGTAGATAATTCAGTTTGGAAAAATATGTCAGTTACGTCAGTTAGAAAGGCAAGCGACGATATGCCCACATTTCACCTGTTTAGATTTTTGTCTCACGTGATAGGTCGTAAGCTGTGTATTGCCGTGTCGATATGGACAGGCGCAGGTTGTAACTGCCCGCTGTTAAACTTTTCAAGCCGCCTATAAAAGTCTTCAACTTGATTAACGACTTTCATTTTACTGGCAACTGGAGCCAACGGCTTAAGGTGCCTTCCTAACGTGCGGTGCCTTGGAAACACTCGCAAATAAATGTCTCGAGGTGGTCATGTAGTGATCACCTATCCATGACCAGCCTTAGTAAATGTTGTTTACTACAGTCGGGCTACGAGCGCTTCTGAAAGAACAGATGCCAAACGCTGGTTGGGTGCATTGCTTTCTCCATCGCTACGCTCTTGCTTGTAGTCGTCGTCAATAAATCAAAATAACTTCGAATATTTTCGTTGACACAATCTTTTACTGTTGAAGTCGGATATAAGATAAACATCAAGGCATATGTACCTGGTATCAAAATAGAGTAAGATCATAAGAAGACTTGTGTCATTACTTTTCAGTGCAAGAGACATCTCAAACCACCCTTACACTTGGAATTCAAATCTGCTTATTTGGATACTTTTTGGATAAGGAAACACAGAAACCTGGAATCTATTACTGAATTGTTTGATTCCATTGACCACCAGTTATGCGATTTGGCATTTTCATTAATTGCCCCTAATAAAAAGTAAGGAAATAAAAAAAGCTTAAACTTGGAAAACAATTCCAGGTGTAGCAAATACAGATTTACGATAACCAATCGATACGATAACAAAACGATAACAATAATGAAGGCCCTCTTCACCGGGAGCATTCGTTTAATTATGAGAAATTGATTAATCAATGTTAAAAACAAGCACAATCTTTGCATTGACATGTTTGTTTATTATTTTGTTAATTTGTTCGTATTATCATACGTCCTTTTGTTAACATTATTTGACTTGATAAATCGATCTTTTTAATTTTTATTGTTTTTTAACTGATGTATTTCACTCGACCTTTGGCGACCCCCTACAGAAGCTGCGCGACCCCCCAGGGGGTCGCGACCCACAGGTTGAAAAACACTGATCTAAAGAATAAAGAATCACACATAAAATGCAGCGTACGAAGTCGCAGGTAACAGCTAGTATTATATACGTAGATATGTATTTCAGTCGTCTGTATTCCATAGCACAACTACTAGATGATGTTGTGTGAGAAGTGAGAATGTCTAAAGCTTAGATTATTTTTATATCTATGGTCTAAATAAAGTATTATATTATATTATTTATTATACACTAGCTGATGCCCGCAGCTTCGCCTGCGTAAAAATTCACGCTTGCCGTGGAAACCTATTCCCGGGATAAAAAGTAGTCTATGTGTTATTCCAGATTATAATGTATCTCTGTACCAAATTTCAGCCCGATCCGTTCAGCGATCTGAGTTTGAAAGAGTAACAAACATCTAAACTCACAAACTTTCGCATCATCAGTATCATTATCATTACATAGTATAAAACAAAGTCGCTTTTTCTGTCCCTATGTCCCTTTGTATGCTTAAATCTTTAAAACTACGCAACGGATTTTGATGCGGTTTTTTTTAATAGATAGAGTGATTCAAGAGGAAGGTTTATTTAATAACATCCATTAAATAGTGGAGTAATACTGTATACCCGTGCGAAGCCGGAGCGGGCCGCTAGTTTATAATATTATAAAGAAGTAAGATTATTATGCATGATGTGATGACCCGCAGTTGAAATTTTTCAAGCTTGAAAATTCAATTCCCCCGAGTGGTGATGACGCGACGGGGCCCGGTGTGGCAACGGGAAAGAGTACAAATGTCGCCACCCCAATTCATCCCGAGGGTGGTGAGCCTATTGCCGTGTTGAAATGGACACCACACGGGGCTTTAAGAATGGAGTTTAAAAAGGTCCTGGGACATCCTTCCGAGGGCTTACCCGGGGCTCACAACCATAGGCTGTTGGGCGTTACGTGAGGTTTTTTAGTCGGTAGGAGTCATAACATCCATGAGGATTTTCCCTCAGGTAAAAAAAAATAAAAAATAATGGAGTTCAAAAAGTCATTCTTGGCGTTCACAAGTGCATCTGTATACTTATAGTCCGTTCACAATTAATTTGCCTCTGACAGATCGTTTTCTGTGTGTTGGTATTGCAGTAAAGTCCCCCTATGAGTGCCAGAGTACCGCATATTAGGCGAGATTATATGATGGAACCGTTAAGACTGAGAGTTTTTTTTATATAAATATCCATTAGTCAGTATAATTAACATTACTAAAGACGTTGTTCTGTTACTATACGATTTTTCTTAAGTTTCATTTTTATTTACATAAAATGGATATGTAATTCAAAAAAGACACTGATCACCATCACTAAGGAGGGCAAAAATGCTGCTTCCACATCTCAAATAATTTCTACGCCCGAAAACACGGCAGCAAAAGAAGAAAATAAGTTTCGACTTAGGGTTGGAGTACCTGGGAGAAAAAAAATCTTAGTATGGTAACACGAAAATCAGGGCAGCCAACCTCACAGCTAGAGGTAAATTAACTATGAACGGACTAGTCTATAACGCCTAGTTGTTATGAAATTTATTTTTGTTTTGTTATTAATGTCAGTAGGTAACGGTTCGCTTCTTCAACTGTCCATTTCAACTTTAAGCCATATGTTCCAAAACCCCGCATCTGTCCATGTTCAATATTTGAACACTTTTCCTTCAAACAGTTCGGGCTCTTCTAGCTCAGGCTGTACTATCCCGATCCTGCTCAAATTTTTATGGAGTGTTCTTAGACAGAAACGGGACAAGTATGTAGTACATTGTATGTCTGTCTGTCACAGCTGCACCTCATGATTCTCGTTTAAAAAGCGCCCTCCATCGCGCACCATTCCGCGCGGCTAAGTGACGACGACCGGTACTGTGTTGCGTGTAATTACATTTGTGTTTGGTGTTTTTTACTTTCAAAATCATGACTAGGTTAGAATTTTTATTCGTAGATTGTGTATTTCATAAAGATTTTGTACCTAAAATAGTTATTTTCAACGAACATTCATTGTATTTTTACGCGCCGTCGGCGTCACGGCGGCGCGGCGCCAAGCCCATACATTTGGATGAAATACAAAGAATAAATACTTTAATGATGACAATTTTTCGTTATTTTATGTATTTTTATGTATTCTTTTATTGTTTTCAAGCATTGAATGTAAAATCTACTTCAATAATTTTGTGTAAAATTGGGTCGAAATTCTCGATCATTTTTTGCAAAACTTTCAAATTTCAAATAATTATTTCTGAAATATATTTGTATGCCAGCACACCTTTTTTTTATGTTTATCGATTAGGAAAAGTCATGTAGCTGTAGATTGTAAATTTTTTTGAAAAAAAATACACAAAAAAAATTCAAAAAAAAAAACAAAGTTACGACCACCCTTTTGGGCCCCTTTTTAAGTGCTTGGTTCATTGTTCAATTTCTAATAAACTAAACACGTTTGTCAAACGAAACTCTGTGTAAAAAAAATTTAAGGACCATACTTACGAATAAAAAAAGAATGAAAGCCACTTGAAGCACAGTTTTCTCAGAATCATGGCATGAACTTAACCTTTTTTTGGCGGTCGGCGGTCGGGTCGCCGAAATGAGTCGTATTTTGAAAAGCTTGTAAATAAAAAAAAATGTATGACGAGTTGTATTCTGTCTGTTGAACATTGTGAAATAGGATGTATTTAAAAAACTAAAAAAAAAAATTTGGAATTTTCCTTTTTTTTTTTTTTTTACAATTTTTGTAGAGAAAACTGGTGAAAAATTACAAATTCTTTTTTCTAATAGAAATTTGTAATACATTACAAGGCAGAACTGGTCTTATCTATCATTTTATCATTAGCTTGTTTCATAACGATTCCAGTGAGGTAAGTATTTTAAATGGCTACCATAGAAAAGTTATGAGAAATCGCCATTTTAAGAACATCAGCCGACGCCGCTCGCGCCGCGGGACGCGGGGTACACAGACGCGGACAGATGCGGGTTGCCGCCGCGCGCTGCCGCTTTAACAGACACGGACAGACGAAGGGTGGCCATGATAGAGCTATGTTAATTGAATGACGTACCTACTCCGTTTTCCTTGACATTATTATTTTCAGTTACATAATACGCTGAGGTCGCAAACATTTTTGAAAAATAAATAGGTACCTTTACATTTGGTAAGAAAAGAAAAACATAGGGTTCCATACCTAAAAACGTCAAAAAATACGTTTGTTATTTGGGAGTCCCCCTTAAAATATTTAGTATTTTTTTATGTTTTAATATGTAATTTGTTGTTATAGCGACAGCAGGCAGAAATTCTTACATCATCTTGAAAAGTTTCAACTTTCTAGTTACCTATCACGGTTCCTGAGTTCCGTTTTTACCATTTGAATTTGGAACCCTAAAATACCTTTAGATTTGGAGAGAGAAAAAAAACCGGCCAAGTGCGAGTTGGACTCGCCCATGAAGGGTTCCGTAGCAGCAAGTAACATAATATAAAAGTTCTTGTAGGTCGTTACTTCGTTGTGTGATTTTCCTAGGCAAAAATTAGTATAAGCCGGTGCATTAAAGAAAGGAATCTTAAATGGCGGCTTGTACTTGCGTTGACGGATAGTACAGTTAGCATATAAAATTTCAAGTCAGTTTTGTTTTTCCAATTAATAAAATCAAGACCGGGTCGTATTATTTTCTGAGTAGCTTCTGCCAGCGCGGCTTTGCCAGAGTGAAAGTCAAAAATTGGCATCTATTATCATTTTCATCGGAAACAGTGCCTATACCTACATTTTTCGGGATAAAAGGACACTATGTCCATTTGTACGGAAACGGACATAGAGAACATCCCGAAAAAAGTACCTGGCAACGTATACCACATTATGTCATTGACGATCATGATGTTGGTTAAAATAAAGAACGAAAATTTTTATTAACTTAACGTGAAAGCAAATCAAGATTTTTTTTTTGTTTACGGTACGTGCGAGAGTGAGTATAGACGGCACTAGTGTGCGAGCGAGAGTACAGGATAAGCACCGCCATTTAAGATTCCTTTCTTTAATGAACCGGGTTATAGTAAATTAGGCGAACGGGTAGTAACAAGTATGTAACTAAACCATAGCGCGATCCAAAAAAATATGGATACCGCCATGTATCGAAGGCGTTGGTAACTTTAATTTTCAAAACAATTACAATTTATACCAGCCTATACTGCTTTATTAGAAAAAACAAATATGATGAACTTCTGTCAAAGGGGAAGCACAAAAAAATTTGAAGTAAAGCATAATGACAAAGAAATTAAGTATGTCTCAGTCGAGAAGTTTTTGGGTCTTCAGATTGAGAGTACATTACAATGGAATTATCAAATTGAGTTGGTCTGTAACAGGGTAAACCAGTATGCATATGCTCTGTACATGTTGGGTAAAACTGTCAATAGGGAAACTATTGTCACGGCATATCACGCGCTGGTTGCATCCACTTTGAGATATGGAATTATATTTTGGGGAAATGCGACTGGTAGGGATTCTTCCTGTACCATGCATGTATATATTGGAGACAGTAACTTTTGTAAGGCGAAATTGGGATCAATTCTCAGTAGTCACGAGCAGTCGTAGGGCTGGTAATCTATACCTGCTCACAGCTAAAACAGCCCTGTTACGCAAGAGTATATTTGCAATGGCTCCTAAAATATACAACAAGCTGCCGAAAGATATCAAGTCTATGAAAAGTAATGATATTTTTAAAAATAAAGTTAAATTGTTCTTATTAAGTAAGGCCTATTACTCTGTTGAAGAGTATTTAGCAGAAAAATAACTTAACTTATGTATTGACATCTTAAACCTTTGACACAATATTAATATCTTAATTTTAGTTTTTTGACCTATAATTCTAATTTAGTTTTAAAATGTCTATGTATGTGATAAATGTGATGATAAACATTATACATTATTGACAACTGTCTGTGATGGTGACTAAGCAGCAAGGAACTTACACTTCTAACAAATTTTAAGCTCAATCTATGCAGTAGAATGTATAAATAAAAATGTATAAATAAAATGTATAAATTGTAATAAAAATGTATAAATAAAAATGTATAAATAAAAAATAATAGTAAGTATGTTAGAAGTAGTGACCGACCGAAGTTTCGGTTTCGGTTTCGGTTTCGGCCAGTTTCGGCCAAAAAATCGAGTTTCGGCCGCAGTTTCGGTTTCGGCCAAAATGGGCCGAAACTTTCGGCCGGTCCGAAACTCACGTGTTCATGAATTTTGAGTGCCTGGCTCTGCTTGTGACGTGGTTGGGGTCAGCCCAACCAGGTATTATGTTACTATCCGAAGATTTACAGATTTACAAAGGACTTCCAATCAATAGTTATAAGAATACAGTTTTTATAGAATCCTAAAAACGTGATCTAGGAAATTACGTAACCCTACCCCTTTGTTGTCGGTTTCATTGACTTCGTTGGTCGTCTGTCAGCAGGCTGTAACCATGCGCCGTGATAGTTAGACAGTTAATTTTTTTACAAATGATGTCTTTCTGTTGCCGGTTTAGCAAAAAAAATAAAAATAGACATTTTTGCTGCTTTTCTTGTACGGAACCCTACGTGTGCTAGTCCGACTCACTGTTGTCCAGTTTTAGTTATATACTTCTAGAATGTAACCAAAACCAGTCAAGACCTATTAGCAGGGCACCGTGTGGTTTTAGTCGGTAGGAGTTCGCAATAGCATCTACGAGTAATTCCACACGTTAAAGAAAGAAACTCATCTTTAGGTGGAGATATTTCTAAAATGAACACTTGAGAAGATTTATACCATTGATTGATGGCACTTGGTGGAGCTTGCTGCACCTATTAAAAAAATAAACGGCCAAGTGCGCGTCGTCCTCAGGCCCCCGGTCATGGAGGCTGATAGTATGGGGCGCCGCCGCAGACTGTAGAACTCGGATGGGAGAGTTCTCTCCCGCTTCCTCCCCGCCGTCTCTTTCAAGAGCACGACCTGCTCACAGGAAGAGGCCTATGGCCCCACTCCAACGCCTCCTTGCGCCATTTAAACAATGACGCAAGGGCTCTCGCTTCCTCGCTTTCCGGTCCCATAGAGGGGATCCGGCCAGAAGACATGCCACCTCAACTGAGATTGTGCGGTATCCCCTTATCACTCTGACAACCGTCGCCTTCTGCGGGCTAAGAAATCTTGCCGCATAGCTGGCCATCAGGATCTCCGCCCACACGGGGGCCCAGTATAGGGCCATGCTCCACACGATCCCAAGGTACAGTCTCCTGCAGGGAGCGTTGGGTCTCCTGATATTGGGCAACAACCGCGAGATTCAGATTCAGATTTAGATTCAAATTCTTAATTTCGTGAGATGATGCCCCCTCCCTCAGCTATGGGACCAATCTTCGGAAGTGGTATCCGTAGTTTCACCGGCTATCGAGTACGAGCCCCAGATACGTCATCGAGAGCTCGATGCCGATGCTGACGCCCCCTATATGTATTGCCCGTTCGCTCTAAGTTTGCCGGTCGCCTCCCATACTACGCCTCTACACCATCCTGTACGCCAGCGTCAAACTTAGCGCGAACGGGTAGCAAGCTGGATCCCGCAGGTGGCCTTTAGGACTGCGTCTCGGTGCGTTGCTCCTCGCGCTGTAATGACGGTGTCGTCGTAACACGTTACGCCGACACCTCTGAGCAACGGACCACGCTGCACCCAATCGTAACCGAAGTTCCACAGAAGTGGTCCTAAGATCGATCCCTACGGAACACCGAACGACACATCTAGCCGACCCTGCCCTAGCCAGCTCGGGTGAATTATGGCCCTCTCGAATAGATAGGCCCTGACAATTCGATAGAGGTATGGAGGCATTCCATGGTAAATAAGCGCCTCCCAAACGCAGCTCCAGGGCAAGGTGTTGAAAGCCTCGGCGATGTCAAGTGACACTGTCACCACCACCTCACCTTGTTCTGTTGCCGCTATAACAAAATATACCTACTAAAATCAGAAAAAAAGCATCCACACAACAAACGTAATTTTTGTTGCGAGCCATGCTCTCCAGCGGGAGTAAGTGGGACTGCGCCGCCTCTTTCTGCGAGCAGGTCATGCCCGTGAAGGAGGCGGCGGGGCGGGTGCGGGAGAGAGCTCTCCCACCCGAGTTCTGCAGTCGGCGGCCTGGGCGCCGCCGACGTGTCTTCGCCGAGGACTATCGGCCTCCATGACCGGGGGTCTGAGGACGGTGAGAGGGTCGCTCACCATCCTTACAGAAGCAGGCCCATGACGGCAGCGTGACGTGAGCAACTCACGCACGCCCCGCCTTAGAAGCGGGATCACACCCGAAACCCCCCAAAGACGCGGGATAGCACCCGAACCACCCCCTGGGCGAGGCCGCAGTGGCGGCTGTAGGTCTGTTGGGAGTCCCGGGACATCCATCCTTCCGAGGGCTTACCCGGGGCTACCACGTGAGTTTCGGTTTCGGTTTCGGTTTCGGCCGAAACTGACCCTGCGGCCGAAAGTTCGGTTTCGGTTTCGGTTTCGGCTGGAAAACCAGTTTCGGTCGGACACTAGTTAGAAGTATAAGTTCGTTGCTAAGCAGCAGTAGTGACTTGTGTTGTTTATGATTTCTAGACTTTTATTTTTAAAATTTTGACATTTTTCAGATTGTATTGAATGTTAATGAAGTTAAATGATCTATGATTCTATGTTTGTATGAGAAATATTTTGTATAACTGTGTAATTAATTGCACTATTTGTACACCACGCTGTGTGGTAGAACATAGAGAACTCTAGTAATTATTTTAAAAGACCTGTAACTACTACTATGTTTCACAAATAAATAAATGAAATGAAATGAAAAAAATGAAATGATTAGGATCGCGATCTCAGGGCCGAAAAACGCAACATACCGGTTAGTTTGCCTCACTACAGCAGATTCAGAGGTCGTGAGTTCGATTCCCACCCGGAACAAATCTGTTTGTGTGATGAGCACATTTATTTATTTTGTTCTGTATCTGGGCGTAATCTATATACTTATATAAAAATGTTCTGTGCGTATGTGTACGCTTCAAAAACTCAAAATAGACTGCTTAGATTGAGCTTAATATTTGACGCGTTATACAACACGTTTCTGAGATGGGTTTAGCTACTTTTTACACTTTTATCATCCCAGCGACTAGAATAAAACAGCTAAAAATGATTTTACCTATAGAGGGCGCTGTTCGCTTTTTTTTGTAATTATATTGGCCTAATCTGTGGTGCCGGCTACGTAACAAATTATTATTAACAGCCTACATATTATTAGTTGTAAAATGCATTTTTTTAAAATAGAAGATCGATATAAGGCCTCCTTGCATTGCGAGTTAGAGGCAATGAATACAGACGTATATAGAAGAATAATTTCTTAGGCTACTCTGAAGACAAACTTTCTGTGACACAAACTGCCGCTTGGCGGCGTAACAGTCGCAGCGCGGCAACCATTTAAAATTTTTCGAAGCATAAGAATAAAATCAATCATTGTAAATATCTATAAATATACCTATTATGTTCTGATTTAAAAAACGAGGGTGTAGTGGGGCCCTACCAACACCATCGGGCCCAAGTCAACCTCACGTGCAAGCTCGTGCACCTGCTGAACAACGGACGAGGCTCTGACGACGGCGGTCCATTTCAACACGGCGATGGGCTCACCACCTGTCACGTGGGACCGAATTGTACACGGTGAAATGTGGGCCGGTATAGGCCTCTGCCTACCCCTTCGGGGATAAAGGCGTGAGTATATGTATGTATGTATGTTAAAAAACGTGAAATATTTTTAAGCTGTTGCATAGCTTCTATCGCGGGCCTTGAGCGTGGAGACCGAATCCAGAAATTCAGTCACGAAAAAGCCTAACACTCGGCTATTCTCGGCCACGCTCGGTCACGCTCGTGAATCTCGCACTTCATATTATACATACACGTGAGCGTCCGCGTAACAGGTTGGGGTGCGATAAGGTGGGTGGGGAGGAGTGGTGTGAGGTGAGGTGAGGTGGTGTGGGGTGGGTTGAGGTGGGGTGGCTTAGATTGAGTTGTGGTGGAATGAGGTAAGTTTGAGTGAGGTTACAGTGGAGAGTGGAGAAGTTTACACTGAGGTACAGCTACGTACAGTGGGGTACAGAGAAGTACAGTGAACTACAGATACAGATGAGTGCAGTGGAGTACAAATGTGAACATTGGAGTACAGAGGAGCAAATTGGAGTACAGTTTAGTACAATAGAATACAATAGAGTACAAATGAGTAAATTAAAGTACAGATGAGTACAGTGTAGTACAGATGAGTACAGTGTAGTACATATGAGTACAGTGTAGTACAGATAAGTATAAAGGAGTACAGATGGATAAAATGGAATACAGTTTAGTATAATGAAGTACAGATGAGTACGGTAAAGTACAAATGAGTACAGTATATTACAGATGAGTATGTTGAGTACATAAGAGTACAAATAAGTACAGTGGAGTACAATGGGTTACAGTAGAGTACAATAGATTACAGTGGAAAACAGCTGAGCACAGTGGAATACAGTTGAGTACAGATGAGTACAGCGGAGTACATATATGTTCAAAGGAGTACAGGTAAGTACAGTGGAGTACAGCTGAGTACAATAGAGTACATATGAGTACAGTGTAGTATAGATAAGTATAAAGGAGTACAGATGGATAAAATGGAATACAGTTTTGTATAATGAAGTACAGATGAGTACAGTAAAGTACAAATGAGTACAGTAAATTTCAGATGAGTATGTTGAGTACAGTAGAGTATATAAGAGTACAAATAAGTACAGTGGAGTACAATGGGTTACAGTAGAGTACAATAGATTAAAGTGGAGAACAGCTGAGCACAGAGGAATACAGTTGAGTACAGATGAGTACAGCGGTGTACATTTATGTACAAAGGAGTACAGTGGAGTACAGCTGAGTACAAAGAGTACAGATAAATACAGCTAAGTACAGATGAGTACAGTGAAATACAGATGAGTGCAGTGGAGTACAGTGGGGTACAGTGTAGTACAGAGGAGTAAAAAGGAGTACAGAGGATTACAGTGGCGCAAAGTTGAGTACAGTGGAGCACAGTGGAGACAGTGAAAACAGCGGAGCACAGTGGAGCACAGTAAAGCACAGTAAAATGCAGTAAATCACAGTTAAGCACAGTAAAAATATGCCTTTGTTGAAATAATTATACTCGTAATTGATTATTTGACAAAAAATGCTATGTAATAGCTTTACCGCGGCAGTCCCGAAGTGCCACACATCTTTTTTTTTATAAATAATCCCTGAATTTAGTCGATTTAAAACGTAAAAATGTGCCTACTAGTTTTTGACCATTAACTGCTACTGTGAAATGCGACGACAGCGCCGCCAAATAGGAACTACATGTGCTGGTGGCATGCCCCCAACAAAATTGGCACAAAAAATCCTCAGGATCTGTTCTTCTTTATACGTCTGTATTCATTGTTAGAAGTTAGGTTATGCTTTGCTAGTATTTTGAAGTATTTTTTTCGATGCTCGCGCATGGTTATTTAAAAACTGTACATTGGTCACAGAATAGAGTTCTTTTTTTTAAGTGAAACTTCCTCGATGTGAATTGAATTTTATGAAACAAAAAAGCGTAATGGAAACGGCAGAATGCTTGATTTTGGTTTCGGCTTCGGCTCAGTTTTCATAATTTGACTTTTTTAAGGGTGAGTAAGTAACTACCTATCCTGTGTTTTCGAACACTTTTCTCATAGTAAACCACTACAAACTACCAATTGAATATTCGATGAAATACATAATTATGCCAACTGAACATTACAAGCTGGACCTTTTGCGACCTGAACATTTTGCACCCGCTGGACATTTTGCAACTTGGACCTTCTGCACCTAAATGACAAAAAAATGTAAATATAAAGCAATGGGACGAATCACTGAATGAAAAAATAATATGTACTTATTAAAATTCTGCGATTCGTCCCAAGCCAACTATCGTGGGACGAAACACTGAGTTATTCATTAATTAGGTTTTATTTTCAACTAGCTGCTCGTAGAATAAGTCGTTATCGCATAAAATCATAACCTTCCTATAGTCACGTAGTCATAATGGGTGACTTTAACACTTGTTTGGTAAAAAATGACAGCCGCTCTCGTAAATTATTATCGTTATTGTCTGCATATAACCTACATGTTCTACCGCTCTCTACAACTCACCATGCCCGTGATTGCAAACCTTCACTACTTGACCTCATTCTAGTTTCCTCCTCTGACGATGTGGGCTCACATGGTCAGCTGCCTGCTCCGTTTTCCTTACATGACTTACTTTTCCTCTCTTATCGTGTTCGTCCCCCTAAACGTAAGCAACAAATCTGTTTCCTTCGTAATTTCAGGGGTATGAATCTGGAGGCATTGCAAAGAGATGCCGGCTCTGCTGACTGGTCGTTGGTGTTTAACTCCGCTAACGTCAATGAAATGGTCAACATATTCAACACTACAGTTGTTGAGTTATTCGACCGGCATGCCCCGGTTAAACGTGTCCGAATCAAACATTACCCAGCTCCCTGGTTGAACGATTCTATAAAAAACCTAATGGCTCGTAGAGATAGAGCTAAGAGGCGATTTAGGAATAGCCCCTCAGAACAAAATTTTGTAGCTTTTAAGTCTCTGAGGAACCGCTGCAGTCGGATGTGTAGAGATGCAAGAAAACGCCACTTCTACGATTCTCTTAACGGTCGGAGTTCGGCTGACACCTGGAGATTTCTTAGGTCCGTGGGCATAGGCAAATCTCCAGTTTCTGACTCCAAGGAAATCGACACCACTGCTCTAAATAAGCACTTCTCTCAACCGCCGGTCTCCTTGGATGCAGATGTAAAGAGGGCTACCTTGCTCAGACTTTTGGATGGGCCTGTGCACCGGACCTCTCCTTTTCAGTTCGTCTCTGTCTCCGACTCTGACGTTAGGAGATCTCTTCTGTCCATTACTTCAACAGCTTCGGGTTGCGATAGCATCTGCTCAAGGATGATCCTCCCTATTCTCCCTATCATACTTCCGGTCATTACTCATATCTTTAATTTCTCGTTAATCTCTGGTTCCTTTCCTAAGGTTTGGAAGTCAGCGTACGTTGTGCCTCTACCTAAAACAACTAACCCCTGCTTACTGACTGATTATCGACCTATCTCTATACTTCCGTTTCTCTCCAAAGTCCTTGAGCATATTGTTCATCGGCAGCTCTCAGTCTTTCTATCGTCTTCTGACTCCCTCAGCCCCTTTCAGTCAGGATTTCGCGCTGGACATAGCACTGTCACTGCGCTTATTAAAGTGACAGATGACATCCGATGGGCTATGGAGCGAAAACAACTAACACTTTTAGTTCTCCTCGATTTTAGTAGTGCCTTCACTTCTGTCGACTTTGATGTACTACTTGGTACTTTAAGATCTATAAATGTCTCTTCCTCCGCCATATCCTGGTTTGACTCTTACCTTCGGGGTCGCACTCAGTGTGTTCGTATCGGCCAGACATCCTCTGATTGGTGCGAACTATCTGCAGGCGTTCCTCAGGGTGGCGTTTTATCTCCTCTTCTCTTTTCTATCTTTATTAACTCTGCTACCAGTCACATTTCCAGTAACTTCCATCTCTATGCGGATGACTTGCAGCTGTATCGCCATTTTACGGCTAATGATGCACTTTCTGGTATATCATCTATAAACCGGGATTTGGATAAATTAAGTGACTGGGCCAGGTCGGTCGGATTACTCATCAACCCTTCCAAGTCGCAGGCTATCGTCATTGGTAGTAAATACCAATGTGACAGACTACCGGTGTCGGAACTAAGTCCGGTACTATTGGCTGGTGTCCACATTCCATATTCAGACTCTGTTAAGAACCTGGGTGTGATTATGGATGCCACGCTATCTTGGCGTGCCCAGATTAACGATGTCAGCAAGAAGGTTCATTTCTCTTTTCACTCGTTGCGATGCCTCCAGAGCTTCTTGCCCCTGAGGACGAAAATCAATCTTGCACAAACTCTTATAAAACCCATTATTGACTACGCTGATGCTTGCTATTTAGACGCCACCGAGGAGCTTCTAGATAAACTTGAGAGGTTGCAAAATTTATGTATACGCTTTATATTCAATCTTAGAAAGTATGATCACGTTTCCCATTTTCGCAAAGAACTCAAGTGGCTCCCTATCCGTCTTCGCCGGAACACTCGAATTCTTAATCTACTTTTCAATATCCTTTACAATCCATCTTCACCTTCCTATCTGAGGGAGCGGTTCTCATTTGTTCGATCTCTTGACGCTCCCTGCAGGTCTAACCTCCGCCTACTTCTCAAACTCCCTCGTCACAAAACTGATTTCTATTCATATTCCTTCACTGTGCATGCGGTCAGGTTGTGGAACTCACTACCGCCCGCCATCAGAGACAGCAAAACTCTCACAACTTTCAAAAGGAAAGTCCGTGAATATTATATGTCTACACTATAAACCTATTTATGTATTTATTAAGTTTATGTAAGTAAGTACATATTATATGTATTTATATTTATACCTATTAACAACTTATTAAGATGTAAGTACCTATATATTCTTTCGTTAATTTTGTATGTATATTATTTCAGTTTTACCCTATTCCTTTATTTACACACTTTTTCATTTCTTTTTTCTTCTTCATGTTCTCCTTTCGCTGGTCTGCTGGGAGATATTTCTTATAGAAATAAGCAGTACCATTGTACCTATCTTTCTTTTTGTCATACTTTTTATATTTCTTGTGTGTAAGTACATAAATAAATAAATAAATAAATAAATAAAATAACCTTCCTTTTGCGCAGTCGGTTAAAAAGTAGCCTATGTCCTATCCTATAGTATAGTATAGTACAGTATAGTATAGTATAGTGAAATACCTATATAGTAGCCTACCAAGCGATTCTGCATTAATTCATGTCTAATTAATTATAGAATTGTTTAATTTAATGTTATACAAAGCACTCCACGCTTTTAGAACAGTGACCTAAGAATACGGACTTATCTCTGACAGTGACATTAATTTTCTCGTCTGTATAAGTAGGTACCTATGTTGAGAATTATCTTTTACTTTTTTGTTTAACTAACTGTAAAGACGTGTCTTTTAGTTTTTTAGACAATTTTTTTTTCGAATTAATACGTTTTTACACAGACATACGGACATAAACAAAATCGTCTATACTCATTGAGATAATTATGTATATTAGTTCAATGTTCATACTGTCTAATCAGAGACTCTCGTTCGCTTCGCTCGCTCGGTCAAAAAGTGTGTTAACAGAAAATACTCTGCTTGAATGTTGCTCGGGTCATATATTAATAACCAATGGTTATGAATTGCGTGTCTACTGGTTATATTTGACGACGATTCTTCAAACACCTATAAACTGAGTACCTATCAATAAATATTTTTAGTTGTTGTTGTAGTTGCGTCATTGTGAAGAAAGACTAGGGTTGCTATGCTACTCAGTAATAATATAATGTAGCTTAACTTAATTATTTTTAATAAGAAAATTGGTTTGCAAACCGTAACTCACGATTCACCATGTATGATAACTTATAGTATCTATACAAATGATACCGTCTGAGCACTGTCTCCCAAAATACCGGTTTTAGCCTAGTTTGGGAACCAGTAACCTGTACCAATATGTCACATTATTATAGGCATTAATTGTAAGATCATTATAATGTAAACCACAGTTTATAATAATAATGAACGAATTGGTTGTTTTTCATTGTCGTCGTATTACTAACGTACCTTAATGTTTAGTAACTCATCTATCAACGCACAGAAGTCCTTACCTAGAAGCTTAAAAAGATTGAGCTACCCTACATGGTACAATACCCTACACGTACGCAGCCACTACGAAAATAATTTTTCACAATTCTCCCCTAAGGGGGTTATATTAAAGTTTATCGAGTACAACACAGTCACACTCAATCACATTCAAAGCAACTGAATGAATTACTTATACTTACATATATGTATGTTTAATGGGAGTAACCAGCTCATGATAGAAAATGCTACCTAACTAGTCATATAAGTAGAACGTCCTAAATTTTAAATATGGAAAAAGAATTGGTTTCGAGCAGGATTCGAAGCTGCGTCTTCGGCGAACCGTGCCGACGCGTTAACCACACGCCACCGAAACCTACTCGGAACCAGCCAAATTTTCCACCTTATTATACGTCTTGGGGCGACGTAGGCACCATCTACCGGCACTTTTTAGAAAGTTACACGGCACGAACACGAATGTATAGAATTGCACCTATATTCATTCGATTTATGATGAAACCAGCTAGATTGTTTTTGAAAAGCAATTAGTATGCTCTGATCATAATTTTTTTTCCCATATTTAAAATTTAGAACGTCCTATCCAAGGGGTGGCTTAAAATTTGTCTACTGCAGATAGCCACAGTCTGCTCCCTGTCCGTTTCAACACGGTTACACGTGCGTCACTGATAGCTTAACGGCACGGAAACCCTCGAGAGTCGCAATAGTAACTGTAGGAAAACAGATCTTTTACAGAACACAGGTTATTCGTGTGCGTTGTTGTATTGCACGATTGCAATAAGTACTTGTAGTGACAACCCTAAGCATGATGACAACTTCAAATAATGCACGCGACCTTCACAGTAGTAACCTCATACTTTACTTAATCTATCAGCTTAGCAGGCGGAAAGATTATAATGTCTTTATAATACGTTTAGGTTTTTCTTTTAACGTCTTTTTTTTTCGTCTGGAAATACCCACGAATGTGTCAGACTTGAACGCCTATCGCAAGGCCACTACCTATCCATTTTTGACGGGGGTCTCGGTTTACTCCTCAATAGATATTCCTGGAAATGTCCTACCAAGACGACAGACAAGAGAAGAGAGAAGATGAGTCAATAAATAAAGAAGCTTATTAACTAGCTGATTAACGCCCAGCGGAAACGAAAGAAATATAAAATTTGGATAGTTTTTCTATTGTGACTTAGATATTTTATTAGGGAAGACTTTTTTAAATTATTCATCCCTTATCAAGTAGAAAATTATGTATTGTGGGGGAAAAAAAGTTAGGTAGGTATTATCAAATTATTATGAAATAGGAACCAAGTAGTTATCGTAATTATTGAAATTGTACCCTGAAAAACGTGTAAAATAGGCGATGAAAGTTTGTGAGTAATAATAAAGCATTTTTTTTACTTTAATGCACTAAGTAGTGCATTAAATTTTAATTTGAACCATAATGGATACTGGTAAGTGCTTATTAGCACACAAATCATGTATTTCACACTTCTTATGATACACCAAGGTTAAATTTGTCATAGCCTCAGTGTTTATTTACAATAAATATTAGCTTTCCTGGCACTTATACTTCTAGAAGGTTATTAGGCTGATTAGCATGAAATTGTTTCTGTAAGCAAAGATAATAGGACGGCAGCTACCAAAGGCTACTAATTTTTTTTCAGGAAAAAAATATAAGTACTGAAATTACAGCGTTGAAAGTACAACGGCCATCGTAGTATATCACACCATCCAACGAGCAAACGATACCACGCAATACTCATTAGTATCCTATTTACCACAGAAGCGGCTCTAGGAATGATCCTTGCGGAACACCACACGATACCTCTCGTCGACTTAGTCCTACTCAATTCGAGCAAAGTTGGTACCGCCCTTGGTGTTAGGGAGGCACTCCATGATAAAGGAGCACCTTCCTGAAGTAGCTACAGGGTAACGTGTTAAATGCTCTGTCGGGATTCATGGGACATCCTTCAGAGGGTTTAACCGGGGCTCCCAACTGTAGCCAGTGGTAGGATACGAGTGGTTTTAGTCGGTTAGAGTCCGACATTGCATGATGGATTTTCCCACGTAGAATAAACGGTGTTACAGTCGTAGGCGATGTCGTGTGTGTAAGTTGGAGTCAGGAATGGAGAACTGTGTTCTTTCTTCCACTCTAGTCAGAACCGCTGAACTTGTTATGAAAATAAATTGTGACTTAGATAAAATAAGTAGGGCGAGATTTTTCATTAAGATAAACTTATTATCACACAATAGTAACTGTTATCAATGATAATGATGCCTAAAGTCGATTAATCCCAGAATATAATCCCAATATAAACGATAAACGCGTTCATTATAACAGCGGTTAGTCAGGCGTGGGAGGGGAGCGGTTGGAAGTAGGTGTGGGTTTTAACATGGATTTAATTCATGAGGTGAAATATGAAACTACTTTTTCAGATAATCATTTTGTCTTAGACGTATGTGCTCCTCTACAAGACGCATTTGAATTGATTTTTATTAAATCAGACAGAAATTATTGTTCTTTGATTGTAGGTACAGATATTGTCATCAACGATAGCGATACACTATTTAGCTTTCGTGGAGTAGGAGCCCGGAATAGCATCCACGGGGATTACTACAAGTTAGTAAAAAGAGGAAAATTAAGCTTAAATTAAGGACAAAAGAGAGGGACGTTTTCTGTATAAATTTTATCAACGAATTCTGATTCTGAACAGGATCTACATAACCTTTTCTTTTTAAAAAAACGCGTGTACTTCACTTAATTTCTATAGGATTAGGTCAGTTGGTCAGAGCTTTTGCACTGTAGCATACTTACCTAATGGTCTAAAGAAATTAACTACACCAATTTGTATTTGTCGTCAAACGTTTCACAATGGAGAAATGACATAAGATAAAGGTGTTTACAAGAAAATAAACAATTGTGGCGACTCGTGCCATTTAATCTTCATGCAAGAAGGCTTATCCTTTACTTATCTACTGATAACTATGTACATAACAATCACTATCATTATTGTAAAAGCCGTGGTTATTTTTGATAATATGCTATGTAATCCTTAATACATAATGTTTACTTTTTGGATTCCGTTCAGGCAGAAACTATAAGGATAGTCTTCAAGTAGACATGACCCTGCACTGCGATATTTTTTTAAATTCATCATACGGTCTTTGTCCTCAGACTTTCTGCTATTGTATCTACTATCTACCTAATCCTTTCTTGGATATGAGTTAATCTCTAAAAACAAGTAAAATATTGACAATTTGAATGTGATGACCCTAATGCCGTAGATTTAAATTATAATTTTTGACCGAATTCGTCATTTTGCTTTTTCAGTGCCAGCTTAGCTATGAGCGTTCGCTCAGTATTTTGAGGATCACTGGTATCCTATGATACGTAATTATTATCTATCATTTGCGAGCATTTCCGTGCTCCAAAAACATGTTAAGTAATGTTAACCCATTACTGATACACACATGATGACACAATTTTAACTTTATTCAATAGCAGGTTTAAGCAATTCATTTGTTGTCTGTTACAACATTGCGGCAATAGGTTCTCCACCGGGACAAAAAATTTGCCTCTGCCTACCCCTTCCTTTAGGGAGATAAGTGGCAGCTTCTCTGTTTGTATGTATGACACTTTGACGACGCAAATCCAGAGACGAATTTTATTCTGGGACATCCTTCCAAGGTCCGGGGTTCCTGACCGTAGGTAGGCAGTGATAGGGCAACATGTGGTTGTCGGTAAGAGTCCGGCATAGCATCCATGAGGGATTTCCACACGCAAGAAAAAATTGTGGCGACTGCGATTTGAAATTATCGGCGAAGAATAGTGTTGCTGGGCGAAAATGAAGTCAAGAGCACAATAATGCGTTAGTTTTTGCGGAATCGCTAATAGCTTGCAGTCACGCAGGAGCAAGAGTAAGGTCTATACCATCGATATAGATAAGACTAGATGACTAACGACCGCGCCAACATCAAGCCTACCTAACGTAAGCCCACAGGCTTAGGTGAGCCAAACGTCAGTTCAGTCTGACGCCGTTACGCCAATCGTACGTACAAATTGAACCGGGCGACAAAATGGTCAAGTAGACAGTAAAAGATTGCGATTCTAAAACATAAAAACACAATTAGTCATGTAGAATTACTTTTCACACGTAATTATACTATTTACGCATTGATATCAGCGGAAATACCGCTATAATCGAATTTTGAAAATAAAATTTGTGATTGCCATTCAGTGTTACCACTAAAATATCGGTTTGGTTTACCCACATCAGTGGGAGAATTAGTAATTAATTACCTATGCAAGATACATTAATAGTATTACCTGACTAAGGCAGGGTTATGATTTTGACAGGCTATATACGTATGTCTGTATGTTCATGTATTCCCTCAGAGCTCCTCAACTAGGTACTTATTAGAACTGGACTAATGAGATATTGTTAGAAGCGTCTTGACGTTCGAATGGTTATAAGCTATATATCGTGTCACTGAATTTAATGGTGCGCCCTCTAGCGGCCATAAAGTACTGTGTTAAAATAAATTTAAGAAAAAAATATCGTGTTTGGTATTAAATGAAAGGGTTAGATGTTTTGTAAGTAAGTGCCTTTTTAATGGTCTTTATAGAATACTAGCGGACGTCACGCGGTTTCACCCGTGCAGTTTCCGTTTCCGTGGGAATTCGGGAATAGAATATAGCCTATGTTCACCGCAAAGAGTGTAGCTTCCCAACAGTGAAAGAATTTTTCAAATCGGTCCAGTAGTTCCGGAGCCTATTCGTTACAAACAAACAAACAAAAAAACATATCTTTCCTCTTTATAATATTAGTATAGATATATAGAATACTAGCGGATGTCACGCGGTTTCAGTCGCGTAGTTCCCGTTCCTGTGGGAATACGGGAATAAAATATAGCCTATGTTCACCGGGAAGAGTGTAGCGTCCCAACAGTGAAATAATTTTTCAAATCGGTTCCGGAGAGTTTGTTTAGTACACCGGGAACCAACCCTAAAGACGCGGAATAGGACCCCTATGCGAGACGGCAGTGTTAGCTAAGGTCTGTCGGGATGCGATGCGATATGGTCACGCCTTTATATGTACGCAGAGGCATTTTATATGGACAAAATTCACCTTTTTTTATAAGAATATAACCTACGTCATATGTGGTGAGACGTACTGCCGTTGCCGTGTTGAGATTGACAGGCACAGGCTGTGACAGCCTGCTGTTGAAATTTTTCAACCTTGGTCAAGCCTTTCAACTTGGCTTAACGACTTCCATTTTACTGGCAACCGGGACCAACAGCAACGTGCCTTCCGAAGCACGGAAACGTCGGAAACGCTCAAATAAATGCTAGCCGGGACAACCTTCGTAGGCAGTAGCAGGGCGCAGTGTGGTTTTAGTCAGTAGGCGTTCGCAATAGCATCCATGTGTAATTTCAAACGTAAAAGAGAGAAACCCATTTTAAGGTAAAGAAATTTCTAAAATGGACATTAGAGAAGATTTATATCTACCGTTGATTAATGGCACTTGGTGAAACTTGCTGCACATATTGCAAAAAAAACCGGCCAGGTGTCAGTCGGATTCGCGCACAAAGGGGCAAACGCGAGACTCTATGACCGAGACATGAGGCTTTGCCGTCCGTCTGTCTGTTAGTCACGAGGCTGTATCGCAGGAACTGTGGTTGATAGAGCAAATTTTTTCACAGGTGATGTATGTTTCTGCCGCCATAACAAAAAATATCTACTAAAAGCAGAAAAAGAAACAAACAAACAAACGTAAATTGCCGTTTTTGTTTGGGGACCTGGACTCTGTGCTTAAATTCGACTCGCACTTGGCCGGTTTTTTTTTAATATGAAAACGTGAGTTTCGGTTTCAACCGAAATAAAATAATAAATGAAATAGGTACATAATAATTTTAAATTTGTTTAGTAATTCTATAATTATCGTGGGTAAAAATTTCATACAGTAGTCAACACTGGCCCACGTTCGTCATGTTTATGTTTTTGTCTTTGTCTAATCGCAGTGGCGTCGGTGTTCACCGTACGCGTGTGAGTGAGACAGATATATGTTTACCATCACTGCTTAAAAAGTTTCATAGTTGCGTCTTCTCAGCTCATAAGTAGCCGTGCTTTTGTCGAGACGCGATGTTCGTGCTTGCCTCTCTAATGATAATATATATAACTCTATGGTCTATACGCAGTGTTACATTGTGATTGAATTCATCAAAATCGAAAGAGGACGGTAACCGCGTACAATATTGTCATTGAAAAACGCATTTTTATTATTATTGGCATTTTATTGTGTTAGCTATTTTAGTTGGTGGTATAGAAAGAAAAGAGATCACAAAAGTCAAGGTCGTTGCTCAGGAAGTTTTCCGGTTACTGTACCTCACCAGAACCATACGTGTCTTGTGTGTTAGTCTTTACACGTAGGTATGCCAGAACTGAGCAATGCAAAAGATCATTTCTTTGCGATTTAATAATGTACTAGTGGACGTCACGCGTTTCACCCGAGTATTTCCCGTTCCCGTGAGAATACGGGAATAAAATATGGCCTATGTCACCCGGGTATAGTGTTAGCTTCCCAACAGTGAAATATTTTTTCAAATCGGGTCAGTAGTTTCGTAGCCTAAGTATTCAATGCAAAACAAGGTAAATAATGTTAGATCAATGCGTGTCTCGCGTCGATTTCAACCTCGGTTTGGGCTCTTCAGGGTTACATCATAGGACCGCCAACTTGAGGGCCACTGTTTTGGATTTGAGAGTGGTAGGTACTACTCGTTCGCTCTAAGTTTGCCGCTGGCGTAGAGGCGTATACCCCAATATTTAATTAGACGAAGTAAATTGACAGTAGCTAATGTCACTTCGTCGTAGAAAATAAGCAACATTGTATGAAGAAGTGACATTAGTTGCTGTCAATTTACTTCGTCTAATTAAAAAATCGACTTTAGTATGGAGCCGAGCGGCAAAGTTAGAGCGAACGAGCAGTAGTTCACAATGTCGTCTCGACGGGTACGTAAGTTTACAAAATATTAATTTACTAGCTGTTGCCTGCGACTTCGTACGCTGCATTTTATATTTGATTCTTTAGATTGATATATTTTTGTTATTTATGAACCGATTGACTTGTACAAACACTAATGTTAAGTGGAGCAAAGCGCAACTCAATAAAGAAAGCCGAATTGCTATCGATTGAGCGGTTGCTGAGATTAGCGTGCACAAACGTACAGACAAACAGACAGTTACGACTTTATTATATGTATATTGATGTATTGATTAATTGATTGATAGGTAGGTACTGTAGATTGATGGAACTTGCTGCATATTAAGCTTGTGATCACAGATTAAGCTAGGTCGACTACGACTACAATAACAATCTAGCCGTTTTTTTTTTTCATTATTACGATGGCGTTGTGAACTGGTGGTAACTTTTTGGTTTATAGTGACGTTTACAAGTGCATTTGTATATGCCTAAGTAAATAAATGAGTTTTGAATTTGAATTTGAATGGCATTAAGCTAAAACTTTTTTAACCCGTTTTTTTTTCACGTTTCAGGAAATCCTTCATAAATGCTATGCCGGACTCTCACCGACTAAATCCTTCGGCTGGGAGCCCTCGGTTAGCCCTCGGAAGGATGTCCCCAGGATTCCAGATAGACTTTGACTACGGATACCCTTTTTTAAGAAACTTGACACAGTTACTGTTTAAAGTTTAAAATAAGTATGGAGAAGACTTGTTTATAGCAATAACCGTAGGACTTTGACGGTCAACTGGGTCTCTTGTATAAATAATAGCACGAATCATGTTTTTGTTTGACAAAGTACCTACATATATATGTGCAATTACATGCAATATTACATGCTTACGTCGTAGATCTTAGGGTCAAGTAAGGTCGTTGGGCGACATACTTATTATCCATCATACACATGTTTGTAACGGGTGTTTTTTTTAGAGGTATAGAACTTTAAGTTGCCACCACTTTTTTAACTGGCGGTAATTTTGTCAACTGTCAAGTGATTTATGTTTAGTTTGGTTTGGCATTTTAACATGAATAGACTGACGCCGGAACAACGCTTCCAAATTGTGCAAATTTATTTTGAAAAGCATGGTTCTGTCCGAGAAACGTATTGCGATTTTCATAAGCAAATTTTGTTGAGCGATGAAGCCTACTTTTGGATGAATGGATACGTCAATAAACAAAATTGCCGTATTTGGGGTGATGATAATCCTCAAGCGTATGTTGAGACACCGTTACATCCAGAAAATCTGACTGTGTGGTGTGCTTTATGGGCTGGTGAAATAATTGGTCCGTATACGGACCAATTATTAAGACCAACTTCTTTAAAAACGATGCTGACCAGAACGTTACAGTTAATGGTGACCGCTATAGAGCGATGATTACTGACTTTTTCGTTCATCAATTGAACAACCATGATGTGCAGGAGTTGTGGTTTTAACAAGACGGTGCAACATGGTACACAGCTCGTGTCACAATTGATTTATTGAAGGAAACGTTTGGTAACCGCATAGTTTCACGTTTTGGTACCGTGGTTTGGCCTACAGGATCGTGCAATTTAACGCCACTTGACTATTTTCTGTGGGGATATGTGAAGTCGCTAGTCTACGCCGATAAACCCGAAACGATTGACCCCTTGCAGGACAACATTCGGCGCGTTATTGCCGATATACGGCCACAAATGTTGGAAAATGTCATCGAAAATTGGACCTCTGGATTAGACTACGTCTGAGCCAGCCGTGGCGGTCATATGCCAGAAATCATATTTAAATTATAATGCCAGAAAATTGTCTTTCGAATAAAGTCAATTTCATATCAATAAAAAAAATCCCTTTTGTTTTATTCCATTTCAAAGTTCTATACCTCTAAAAAAAACACCCTTTATTTACAACTAGCGGACGTCATGCGGTTTCACCCGCGTAGTTCCCGTTCCCGTGGGAATACGGGAATAAAATATAGCCTATGTTCACCGCAAAGAGTGTAGCTTCCCAACAGGGAAAGAATTTTTCAAATCGGTCCAGTAGTTCCGGAGCCTTTTCGTTACAAACAAACAAACAAAAAAACAAAAACACAAAAATAAACAAATCTTTCCTCTTTATAATATTATTAGTACCTATAGACTAGCGGACGTCACACGGTTTCACCCGCGTAGTTCTCGTTCCCGTGGGAATACGGGAGTAAAATATAGCCTACTAGCTGACCCGCGCAACTTCGTTTGCGTGATAAATGAAGAACCGCTCGACCGATATTGTGCAAACTTCACATAAACCATCTACTGAATAGTTCGAACAAAGCCTAAACATTTGGTTTGGATAGGTGAGCCCGTTCTTAAGTTATAAAATTACAACGAAAAGTGGCATTGATTTTTATATATATAGATGTTCACCGCAAAGTGTGCAGCTTCCCAACAGGAAAGAATTTTTCAAATCGGTCCAGTAGTTCCGGAGCCTATTCGTACAAACAAACAAAAAACTAATCTTTCCTCTTATAATATTATTAGTATTAGTATAGATAAACAATAAATGAGAAAATAACATCCATAGGTTGCGATTTAACTATTCCTGAGACATTCGCCAAGGGCTTACCCGGGACCCCCATTCATTGTGTGGCTCCGTGTGTACTTAAAACCAGTAGAAGTCCCGTATAGCATTCATTTCCACTCATCTATAGGTGCCTACTAATATTAGAAAGAGGAAAGATTTGTTTTTTTGTTTGTTTGTTTGTTTGTAACGAATAGGCTCCGAAACTACTGGACCGATTTGAAAAATTCGTTCACTGTTGGGAAGCTACACTCTTTGCGGTGAACATAGGCTATATGTTATTGCCGTATTCCCACGGGAACGGGAACTACGCGGGTGAAACCGCGTCACATCCGCTAGTAAAAAATAAGCAAACATTCGACTCCACAAGATCGAAGTGCAAAACCAGTTCGTAATCGAAATTCGATTTTAATTTTTTTTTTTAATTACTTGATGCATTTTTTCTCCTTAAAACTTTAACTGGGTCAAATTTCACTTTCATCGATTTCACAACGAATGCACCAAATTGACCTATTATTTTAAGAGGTAGGCAGAGGCATAGTATACGCCCACATTTCACCTTATAGTTTTATGTCCCACGTAATAGGTGGTGAGCCTATTGCCGTGTTGAAATAAGACAGACGGAGGTCGTGAGTCGTGACAACCCGCAGTTGAAATTTTTCAAGCCGCACATAAGGCCTTCAACTTGACTTAACGATTGTTTTTTTACTGACAACCGGGTTTCATTTCGAGTTTTCCTTATTTGCTTCTTACGATACCCTCGGGATGAATTGGGGTGAGGTGGTGATGGTGACATTTTGAACTCTTTACATTTGCCACACGGGGCCTTATCGCCACATGGGACCCCGTGAAGGCTTTTAAGAAGAAAAATAATGAGAAAAACTGTAATGGAAAACAGAGGGAGACCGGAATATACCAGAACACATACTGATCAATTAAGGGAAAAATGTTTTTGAAACGCTCGTGGCCCCGCGGACTCAGTGTTCTGTAAACGATCACTGCAGTAAGCAACATTTACTATGGCCGGATATGGATGGGTGACCACCACGTGGACCACTTTGTGACATTTATTTACGAGCGTTTCCGTGCTTCGGAAGGCACGATAAGCCGTTGGTCCCGGTTGTCAGTAAAATGACAGTCGATAAGCCAAGTTGAAGGCCTTACGGGCGGCTTGAAAAATTTCAACTGTGGGTCGTCACAGCCTGCAACCGGGTCGGCAGCGCGTGTGTAGCGCCTCTGGTGTTGCAAACGTCTATAGGCTACGGTTACCAACCTTCCGGTGGGCCGTAAGCTTGTCTGTCACCTAAGTAGTATAAAAAAAAAAAAAAAAAAAAAAAAGGGGCGCGTCCGCAAAATGCACAAAAAGACATTTAGGATTTTGGAAATATTCAAGCACTTACTTCATTAAATGACACTAAAATGGAACCTTAAATTCTTAACAGATGAGACTACATTCACCGTGCACTTTTTACAAAATAATTATTTACTTGCGAAAAAACCTCAGAAAATCATCGAAATTTACCTTTGTCAATTTGATTATTTCTGCTATTTCGATGATTTTTAATAACTTTGAGAGGTGTTTTTTCTAATGTAAATAATAATTTTGTAAAACGCGCACAGTGTTATTGTAGTTTCATCTAAGAATTTAAAGTTCCATTTTAGTGTCATTTAGGCTGAGCGCAGATTATAGTCACGACAGTTTTAAGACAGACTTGCCTCACATAGACAAGTCTGTTTTAAGATTAAAACGAAACTGTTCTGTCTACGACACGTCGCACACCTTAGACAAAACTGTTTTGTCTACGATACGCATCACACGAACACCGTGGGTAGGTACTGTTCGTACTGCCGTACGTGTTATATGGCATAACCGAGTACTGGTTCAGTACCCAGTACGCGACAAAATTTAACAAGACCCAAGACCATTTTCGGACGCGATATACCGCTCGGGCGCGTACAGTCGACGTTCGGCCGCGTCCGAGTCCGAGATAGAATATATTATACTATCTGTGGTCCGAGCGACCGGGTGACCGGATTGATGCACGCTTGGGAACATTTTGTTCCGTAGTGTATCTCAACTTAAAGCGTACGAGTAGTAAGTAAGGAATACTGTTGAATGTTATATGAATACTTAAGGCACGCCTGCCAGCTTATTGGGCTCAGGAGATGGTCAAGCGACTTGAGTCAATATCAAGTGTACATACACGTCGATGCATACACACGTGCAAAGAAATCATGCACACTGAAGCTACTTTCATTCATATTTTAATCGACTTGTCAAGTGCATATTGACCATATAAGAGCCCATTAGTCGAGGCACGTGTAGTACCTGCCAGATAATAATACATTAAACGAATAATATTTATTATTATGATAAATGAAGAAAAAGTGACATATACATCATTCTGTATATCTAAAAAATGAATTGGAACTACATCGCACCTGGTAATATTATTCGTTCTGATAAACAAATACCTATCTTTTGTGTAATCATGTTACAGTTTTTAATTATCTCGGAAACGGTGCGTGCTATCGTTAAAATAATGGCAATTTTGACCCCCCTTTGAAAGCCCCCATCCGCCAAATATACATTACGAATAACGATTTTTTATACCACTAAGGTGGCATAATGTTGCCTGTAGGTTTATTTGTTGGTTTGATATCAATCGTCAAAAAGGGTCCATGCTGGCGGTGTTGCAGTCATCCTCATCAGCTAGCAGTTTCATATAAGAGAATGATTACAAGGTAGATTTTATTTCGAATCGCCATCAGAACTAGTCACAACGATGAAAGATGATTGTCTAATGAGAGGCTTATTTGAAAGAGAAGAGGACAGAACGAATGCCAGGATAACTGTAAATGACGTAGTGCTGGAACAGGTGGATGAGTTTGTATATCTTGGATGTGCATTTAGCAGGGATGGACGGTACACCGCTGATGTAGAAAAGAGGGTAACTGCGGGCAATAGTGTGAATGGAGCGTTAGGCAAACTTTTAGGTACCAAGGCCTTAAGTCAAAAGGCCCAGCTCGCAGTACACAATGCGGTGCTGATACCTACGCTAACGTATGGAAGCGAGAGTTGGGTATGGCAGGAAACGCATGAAAGTAGAATAAACGCGGTCGAGATGCGCGCGCTACGCAAAATCTGCGGAGTAACGCTCGCAGATCGCGTTCGGGATGAAGATGTAAGAAAGAGAGTTGATCTGAAAGAGAGTGTCGGTGTTAAAGTAAGGAAGGGCATGCTACGATGGTTCGGGCATGTGGAACGAATGGGAGATGAAAGAATGACAAAACAGATATACAACGCGAAAGTGGATGGACGTAGGAGTCGGGGAAGGCCACGACACACCTACAACGACCAAATTAATCGTGTGTTAGTAGAAGGTGGTGTCAAGAGCCGTAGGAACCGACGTGCATGCATGAAAAGAAAAATGAAAGTTGAAGAAGCAAGTGAGGTGTGTATGGACCGTGCCGTGTGGCACTCGGTTCTTTCTGCCTACCCCGCAAGGGATTTGGCGTAAAGATAGTTAGTTAGTTAGTTAGATTTTTTTTCTAAATCTTGTATATCGAAAACCGTGCGTGATATCCTGATATTGCAAATACAACAAAATTTTCATCCCCTTTAAGAAAGCCCCAACCATAAGGGGCAAACACATACAAATATAAGTGACCCTCGCCCCCCCCCCCCTCCCTTATTTTTTGCAAAGCGGGAATTTATGAAGGTCAACAAACCTGTCAGAACAATCAGAACGCTGTATGTACTTGTACGAAAGACCGGGTACTGGTCCGGGTACTGTTCGAATGCCATATGGCACGGTTCGGAAAGCTATGCTATATGTCAGGACATCATCGGGTACTGTTTTGCGCAAGACAGTTTTGTCTTTGATGTGCGCGCCCGCATGCATATAAAAGGGAAGCCGACAAACGTTAGTCAGACTTGTCGCCTTGTAGGTAAAGACAGCTTTGTCTAAGAGACGTTTTGTTCTAAGTGTGCGCCTCTCTATTTATCTCGTAGAGAGATAGTCTGTCTTAAAACTGTTGTGACTATAGTCTGCGCTCAGCCTTAATGAAGTGAGTTCTTGAATATTTCCAAAATCCTAAGTGCATTTTTTGCGGACTAGCCCCTTAAGTATAATATCTACAATATTATAGGTTTTAGTTTGGTTCGAATCCAGCATAACACCATAGGGATTTCCACGCATAAACAATTCTACAATTGTCCCACAATATTTGTGGGTGTTTTCCTCGAAAATTTCCTTCCGTTTCAGATCAAAAGCTATCCCATTTAAAAAATTATGTCAAACCCAACCCAACCAATGCATCGTTGCATAAAACGTAAAAGATGTTACCAACTCCAGTAGGTATGAATGTGGATAAATATGGCAGTATGGATTTTAGTACATAAGCATGTGTGAATGTTCTCCATTTTAGTTTTTTTTGGTGTTGATTATGAGGTCCGCTTTTTTTGGCTCTAGCAGCGATGATTTTACTTTTTTTTGGAGGCATGGTTGAGAGGTCAGACCCTGACCTCCCCCCTCCCATGTGTCTCATCCACGGGACTAGCCTTTGCGAACCACCGCATACAAAAATATTCTGCCAGTTTTCATACAAGTGAAGGGGGAAACACAAAGACATATAAAATTTCATTGCATTTAAAAATGTATTAATCGACAAACGCGTAATGGCTGTTGTGTGATAATTGTTATTGTACAGTCAACTACAATGAAATGTACTAGTTTAATCATATAAAATGATGTACTGATGTACAGGCTTTTTATAAAGCCAAAAGACCAAATGGTCATGTGCAATGGCAGAAAATAATGCTTAAGTAAGGCGCATCCTGTGGTTAGATGATCTAAGGTCTCATCCGTTCGTCAGAACTGAAATTGCATCACTAGCATCTGAGACCTGGGTTGGTTGCATTTTTCTTGGCCTCGGGACTCCAGCAGGTAGGTATGCCCAAAAATCTATGGATTTTATTTTTTTTAAGTGGATTTTTTTTTTATACTTCTTAGGTGGCAGACAAGCTTACGGCCCACCGGAAGGTTGGTAACCGTAGGCTATAGACGTTTGCAACACCAGAGGCGTTACACACGCGCTGCCGACCCGGGCGCAGGTTGTGACGACCCACAGCTGAAATTTTCAAGCCGCCCGTAAGGCCTTCAACTTGGCTTAACGACTGTCATTTTACTGACAACCGGGACCAACGGCTTAACGTGCCTTCCGAAGCACGGAAACGCTCGTAAATAAATGTCACAAAGTGGTCCACGTGGTGGTCACCCATCCATATCCGGCCATAGTAAATGTTGCTGACTGCAGTGATCGTTGCTTGTGTGTTGCTATTTATTTATTTATTTATCGTGGATTTTGACTCCTACCGACAATACGGTTCCCTACAACACTGCCTACGACCGAGAGCCCCGGGTAAGCCCTTTAGGAAGGATGCTGGATGTCCCAGTATTAATATTAATGTATTCTGAACCATTTTAGTCAAGTAAAAAATAAATGAAACTTAAAGTGTTAAATATTACGAATAGAATAATAATGTTTGTTGAGTTCGGCAAAAACTTAATAGTTTTAAAAGATCTTAAAACTTGGCACATATTAACAATGGGACCTCATTATCACGGTAATCAAAATTAAGAAAAAAAGCATAGAACAACTAAATTTACCGAAAACCTATAAAAAATCCAACTTAACGAAACAAATAGGTAGTTTTTTTTTAACTTATTATTACACTTCACAAACACAACCATACACAAAAACTATAGGTAAACACACAAAAAAAAATATTGCGCGAAGTTTGTATTTCGAATGCACAAAATAGTGATGTGCGAACGTCAGCCGACAACACAGTCGAGAACTCACTGAAGGTTTCTTTGGGCGCGAAATCAAATTACGTCAGCAGCAGCAATGAGGCTGTCCGTGACCGATTACATAATGAAAATAAGCATCTTTATTGCATTTACTTATTACTCATTACTTTGTTTTTATTCAGGAATTTGTTGATGCTTCAATTTTAATAAATTTCAGTTGATTGATTGATAGGTTAATTTAAAAAACCGGCCAAGTGTTAGTCAGCTCCGCGCACGGATGCGATGACACTGTACCAAAAAAAATCTGCCATGTAAATATTGTGTTGATCTTCATCATTTTTAATTTTTTTAATACTTAAGTGTTTTGTTGTTGTAGCGGCAACAGAAATACAAGCATCTGTTAATAAATAGTGGGTTAAAATCACCAAATACTAAATTAACTTTGCTAGTGGTAAATTGTTTTATTTTACGACCCTGCTGCTTTTCCCATATGAACATACATACATACATAACGGGTAGGCAGAGGCATATTATTATATGCCCACTTTTCACCATTTTTTAATCTAGAATTTGTCCCACGTAATAGATAGATGGTGAGCAGTATTGCCGTGTTGTGGTGGACAGGCGCAGGTTGTGACTGCCTGCTGTTGAAATTTTTCAAGCCGCCTAAAAGCCTTCAACTTGGCTTAACGACTGCAATTTTACTATTTTACAACGGTTTATCGTGCCTTCCGAAGCACCGAAAGGCTTGCGCTTTTTTTCTAGTTCCTTAGTTACTGCTCGTTCGCTCTAACTTTGCCGCTCGGCTCCATTCTAAAGTCGAATTTTTAATTAGACGAAGTAAATTGACAGCAACTAATGTCACTTCTTCTTGTAGTGTTGCGTATTTTCTATGACGAATTGACATTAGCTACTGTCAATTTACTTCGTATAATTAACAATTCGGGTATACGCCTCTACGCCAACGGCAAAGTTAGAGCGAACGGGTAGTACTGTTACTTGATGGTATTTCCATGACATGGTAATCAGAAATTTGCTACTGCATCAAGTAGTTGGCGGTATACGCAACCACTCAGAAATTGACAGAATATAAGTTTAAAAAACAAAAAACATCCTTCATGTTTGGATTTAATAGAACAGTTTCAGCGTTAGGGGCTTTTTAATTCACTTGTAGAGTGAAAATGGAATAAAATACCAATTACTTTCAGAATTGATCACGTTTATCTGTTCTGTTTTAATTAAAATACGTGGACCCCAGTCGTCCCACCTTTTAACTAATTTTAGTATTTTTATCATGTTTTTAAACTTTCTACTGATTTAATCGATTGTTCTTTTTTTTAGTATTCCGCACCCAAAGGGTATGAACGGGACTGTCTGTATGTCCGTCACAAGGCTGTATCTCAGGATCCATAATAGCTGAATTTTTTACAGATGATGTATTTCTGTTGCCACTATAACAACAGATACTAAAATCAGAAGGGAAAGATTAAGGAGGCTCCATTATAACAAGCTCGATTTTTTGCCCTTTTTTGGTACAGAACCCTCTGGGTGCGAGTCCGACTCGCACTTAGCCGATTTTTTTGTTTGGCGTACTTAAAACTTATATTCGAAAACACACTTTAACATACTATCAGGATCCGTTAAGTGAAATTAGTAAAGAATTAATATTTAAGGAAGTGTGTACTTTAAAACCCCAAGGAGTTGGATGATACCCCGGAACCCCTCTACTTTTGTATCATCATCAATACTTTATCATGTTTTAAGTTTTTAAACTGTCTTCTAATTATAATCGATTGTTTTATTTTATGTACTAACTGAAAATTTTCCCAGCATCCCAACACTATTACCTACTTATGGACAGACTTCGGCCGTAGCCGTAGATGCCGTACCTATAGAATAACATTAATGGCACCTGCGAAAAATGTTGATTAAAGTGAATTTTCACCCGCGTACTTCTCGTTCCCGTGGGAATGTGGGAATAAAATATAGCCTATGTTCACCGCAAAGAGTGTAGCTTTCCAACAGTGAAAGAATTTTTGAAATCGGTCCAGTAGTTCCAGAGCCTATTCGTTACAAACAAACAAACAAAAAAACATAAAACAAAAAAACAAATCTTTCCTCTTTATAATATTAGTATAGATAGTATAGATTACCCAAGCAACTTCCAGTTCATGAATAACTATGCTTGAATCCAAAAACACGATTACTAATAAAAAATCTCGATAGTTTTTTTTTGTTGGAAAAAACTGGATTCGTAAAATTTTAAGCTGGATCTCGTTTGTAAGTTTCAATTGTGTTTTATAATATATTTTATTTATAAGAAAGACAATAGGTAATAAAATCTTCATTTGCTCGAACCGCTTGTTTCCTAATGGTTAAGTATACCTACTTACTTAGTTCTTTTATAATTAATTTATTTCGTTAAAAACACACCCAATCTGAGCAACTATCTTTTTCTTGTACGACAAAATGTATACAAAAAAAAAAGTAAAATGTACTTACCTATTATAAATAAATTATAATGTATAAATGTACTAGCTGACCCGCGCAACTTCGTTTGCGCCACATAAGAGAGAGTATTACCTGTTCCCGTCGCATTTACTCCCATCGCGTTGCGTTTACTCCCGCAGCGTCTCGTCGTTAATATTCAATACTACGTGAGAGAGAGAGAGAGAGAGAGAGAGAGAGAGAGAAAGAGAGAGAGAGGTTTCTCGTCACGTGTATTCCCGTCGCATTAGTTTTAGAACAATTTCGTTTATGAAAGAGGTATCCCGTGGCATTATTGTAGAAAAAAAAATATTGCTATTAAAATGGTTATTTTGCACCAACCCAAAGATCCCGCAAATACCGGGATTACAATTTTGTTGCGGGATTGCATTCCCTAGACAAATGCTATCGCACAATTTTTTTAGAACTTTTTAAGAGAAACAATTTTGTAGTACATATTTTTTACATAACTATAAATATTAACGCAGCACACGCAACGAAGTTCTCAAAAGGAATAACTTTTCCCCCCTTTTTGAAACATTTATTATTACTCTCCGCTCCTATTCGTTGTAGCGTGATGCTTTATAGCCTATGAGACTCCACAATAACGTAGCTTTCTATTGGTGAAAGAATTTTTAAAATCGGTTCAGTAGATCCCGAGATTACCCCTTACAATTTAACAAATATACAAACACACAAACTTTACGTTATTATAATATAAGTACCTATAGAAGTACAATATACATAGATAGATAATGTATCTGCCATCCTCTTTCAACTGAGTAGTCTCGGTCACGGGCAGAACTGGAGTACTCAGCTAGTTAAGTTTACAATTGGTACCAATTTCCAATACAACCAGTAGAAAACAGAATGATACCAAGTGTAGGTACTTACCTTACCTATTTTTTTTCTAATTCGCTTAGGTAGAAGCGCTCGTGGCCCCGCGGACTCAGTGTTCTGTAAACGATCACTGCAGTAAGCAACTTTCACTATGGCCGGTCCATGGATGGGTGACCATCCATGTGATCACTTTGTGACATTTATTTGAGCGTTTCCGTGCTTCGGAAGGCACGTTAAGCCGTTGGTCCCGGTTGCCAGTAAAATGGCAGTCGTTAAGCTAAGTTGAAGGCTTTATTTCAACAGCAGGTAGTCACAACCTGCGCCTGTCCATTTAAACACGGCAATACGGCTCACCACCTATTACGTGGGACAAATTATACAAAAAGGTGAAATGTGGGCATATAATATGCCTCTGCCTACCCCTTCGGGGATAAAGGCGTGACCATATGTTCGCTTAGGTATACATTTTTCGGGTAAGTACCCAGAGGGTAAAAAAACTGGACCCTATTCATGAGACTTCGCCGTCTGGCGTCCCTCTGTTTGTCTGTCTGTCTGTCCGTCACACGAGGCTGTATCTCATGAACGGTAATAGCTAGAGAGCTTTATTTAATTTATTTATTTAATCAACCAACTTATACTTACAGCTAACTATTTATATAAGTTATAGGTTACATATGTAGGCACATTATTGTTCCTAGTAATTATTACAATAAAATTAAAATTACAACAATTCAAAGTTACAACAAAATCAAAATTACAATAAAATCAAAATTACAACAAAATCAAAATTACAATAAAATCAACATTATAATAAAATCAAAATTACAATAAAATCAAAATTACAATAAGATTATAAATTCATTTTCATTATACAAGTAGATACAATTTATAATAATACTAGCTGACCCGCGCAACTTCGTTTGCGTGATAAATTAAGAACCGCTCGACCGATTTTGTGCAAACTTCACATAAACCATCTACTAAATAGTCCGAACAAAGCCTAAACATTTGGTTTGGATAGGTGAACCCGTTCTCGAGTTATAAAATTACAACGAAAAGTGGCATTGATTTTTATATATATAGATAGATAGATATAATAATAATAATAATAAAAAATATATAAAAATAAATAAAAAAATTTAATTTAATTTTTTTTTTTTTTATTTTTTTTTAAAATTTTTAAATTTATATTTAAAAATGTAATTTATATGTCAATGTATTTGAATAAAGAGAAATAATAATAATAAAAAAAAGAAACAATTATGTAATAAAAACAATTTTGATTACAACCAGTCAATAAATCTTTTCCATCAATGTAAAAAAATAAAAATAAAAATAAAACAACAATACACAACATAAAACATGAATGTCAAGACATTTGTTGCAATGCAAGGCAACGATTTATACATTATTCTGGCAAAAAGAAAAAAAAATGTAGAATATCAATGTGAATGTCAAAAGCAAATGTCAGAAAGTTCCAAAACAATGTTTAAATATCGAGGAAATTTAAATTAACAATATGGATGTCAAAAATAAAGGCAATAATTTAACCTTCAGTCAATTCAGTAAAAAACATATAAATATCTACATATTCAGCCATTAAAATTGCGTCTTTTAAAATTATGTCTTCCATACATCCTTTATAGCAACTGTATTTGACTAGATAATAGTACTGGAAGTGGCAACACTCTCCAGATATTGCCCAGCTGTAGCCAGAAATCTCGGTTCTGTGAACGCATATATATCTATGGTATCATCACTCAGCAGAATATTGTTAATGTGGGTCAGTGCAAGATATAACGGACTAGTCGCAAGAGATACGGTAGTATTTGGTATTAAAAATAGTGGTCGCTGTCTGGGGCGCAAGGTGAGTCTGCCTGGTAGTGGAACATTTAGTGAAATGTGCTTAAGGAGAACGGGGTTATATATAAGACCACGGATTAGACGAAAGAAGTATCTAACCTGGATAAGATTTCTTCTTACCTCTAGGCTGCGAAAGGAGACCATTCCCAGTACGAATGGTGTAGGGTACATGTATGGGTAGTATCCATACACTTTTAAATACAGGTAGCGCGTGAATGACTTCTGTACTTTCTCCACCAGTAATGAATATGTTTTCTCATGTGGGTTCCAGATTGCGCAGTTAGTTTCCAGTATACTACGGACATATGCGTTAAAGATAAACTGACCATTTATTTTTGAACTCAAAACGGGACATAAGATAATACCTCAGATTTATTGAAAATCAATACAATTTTTTTTTTGAAATAGTGTAATTTAATGCAAATAGTCTGGATACCCGTTGCGATAAATAACCCTAGATGCCCACTGGGCGACATGTCACAGCTTTTTGCATGCACAGGTCTGTCGCCGCGACTTGTGGCCGACGCCGGCGACAAGTGGCCTGATTCAGGCGCACCCTGGACGACAAGTCGCGATCACATGTCCCGCGACTATCGCCCAGTCTGCGCCTGGGGTTTAGGGTAGAATCCGTCAAAGGCTGGACTCTTAACGATAAAACCAAACCACGGCTTCCACTGCCTAAGGCATGGAGTTCCGATTAAGCCGATGGAAGGATGTCCCGGGATTCCCGACAGATTGTGGCTATCACCGTGGCCTCACTTAGGTGTTCAGGTACTATCCCTTGTCTTTGGGTGTTGGTTCGGGTTTTATTCTGCTTGTTGAGGCGTGAGGCGTACGTAAAACTCCCACGTCACTCTGCCATCTTGGGCCTCTTTCTGTAAGGAATGCAAGCAGCCCTCCCACCGTCCTCCCAGTCTTGGAGGCCAATAGTCTTGGGCAAAGAAAAATCTCCGCCGCCTCCAGAACTCGGGTGGGAGAGTACTCTCCAGTTCCCTCCCCGCTGCCCCTTTTACGAGTATGACCTGCTTCCACGTACACTCCCCAGAAATCATGGCTCGCACACCACGCAAAAATTTCTGCGTTCAAGACTGCCACGAGGACCTGGCGCTGATGCGCTCACGCTGAGCACTCCACCAATATGTGGAGCGCTGTGTTCCTTGCAGTGTTGGCACTCGACCGTGGTCTTCCGGTGTATTCGTCACAGATACACACACTTTCTAAAGCACCCGTGCCCGAAACATACCTATATGTGATAAATATGGAGAGGTAGCCGTGACTCCTCTTCAGCCTCTCGTCCATGACCGGTCTGATCGCCCCGGTTGTAACGTTTTCTCTCCGTTCTTTCCTCCATGATTAAAGATAGTCTCATAATGAATGCTACATTTTTAAAACTCTCTCCAAGGCAGGCTATAAGCGCAAGCCACTTGTTTTACTGTAGCTGAGCATTTGGCAATGTTTAATTTCAGTTTCAGCGCATAGCTCCTTTAACTCGAACTGTGTAATTATAAAAAAAAAATTTCACAATAGTTTCGTAATCTAAAGGCAGACTCTGAAGCAGATTTTATACATTGTAAATCAAATGGCGCAGCAAGCGATGGAACGGCTTATGCTTGGAGTATCATTGAGGGGTAGACTCCGAAATGAGATTATCCGGCAGAGAACTAAAGTGGTCGACATAGCTCGCAGAATAAGCGCAATAAAGTGCAATGGGCTGCGCTGGCCACGGCTACAGAAGAACCGACGGCCGATCGAGCAAACAGGTTCTAGAGTGGAGACCGCGACTCGTCAAACGTAGGGTAGGACGCCCACCCGCTAGATGGACCGCGACTTGGAACAGGTCGCAAGGTAGGACTGGATGCGGAAGGCGCAGGACCGTGTATTGTGGCGTAACGGTACTCTCCAGTTCCCTCCCCGCTGCCCATATGCTGCTAAACCGGGAGAGGCCAACTTCCAGCAGTGGACTGCCATAGGCTAATTTGATTGATTGAATCAAGTCCAATTACTATCAATGGTGTTTTGAGACGATTGTAACTTTGCTAATAAATTGTAGTTCCTAGCCTAGCTATCTAAAACCCCCAAAACTTGATGACAGTAATCTATACATATAATAAAATGATAGAAAAGCCAAAACTGTACATTGAAAATATTAACAAAAAAATACTCGCCGGGTGTTCTACATAAGATACCGAAGCTGAAAATATAGTTAGAATTTTTTTTGTCTGTTTGTCTGTTTGTCTGTTTGTCTGTTTGTCTGTTTGTCTGTTTGCTTTGCTTTGTCCGGAAGGATCTCGAAAAGTACTGAACAGATTTGGTTCAAATTTTGCACAAATATTACTTAGGGGTGTGGTCTTAAAATAGGCTATATATTATCACGCCACATATCCTAGGGGCTAAGCAGAGAGCAATCAAATTGGCATTGTAACAATTTTCACGCGTACGAAGTCGCGGGCAACAGCTAGTCTAAAATATTATCAGAAGTTTCACCTGGTTTATCTTGGAGGTCTTTTTTTTGTTGACGTGGGGAATTCATGCCTTTATCCCAGCGGTGGCGAGGGCATCAGGAACGATGTGTGGGGCTCCCAGATCCGGTAAGGAACCGTTCTACCCACTAAAACCCGCGGTGTTCCCCCTCACCCTATATCAAAGGATATCCAAAGATTTTTAGCGTCGCGCCTCGATTCGGCTGGGGCACCCTGCTCGAATGTGGCTCTACTTGATTCGGCTGGGGCACCCTGCTCGAATGTGGCTCTACTTGATTCGGCTGGGGTACCCTGCACGAATGTGTCTCTCCTCGGAGGAGCAAGGTGGGCGACTCTCTCGGAGCAGCCCAAGGAGCTGACAAAAAACCAACCCTGCATTGCACCGATATCGAACGCCTTTCTGCTTGCAGTGAAAACTACAAAAGGCGGCCGAGCGGGCAGGTGTTAAAGGCATCTCCGGAACACGGGGAGGTGCCTCCACCAGGTGATTTTATCTTGTAGGTCTATTTTTTTTACTTCCAGACCTTCTGTATATGGATTCCCCGACCATACATGTTTCACGGGCTTCGAAATTTAGAAAAATTCGCGGTGTTTCCGAAAACGGGACAATTTAGCATCCCGGCGCTATGGTTAGGGACACCGGGACAGGTGACCGAAAAACGGGACAGTCCCGTTCAAAACGGGACGTATGGTCAGTTTAGTTATAGAGTATGGTTATGGCTTGCGGGTTGTTAAAGATTTTAGCCTGTCGCATAACGTACCCTAAGTTTTTCCGAGACCTGTTACACGTTTGAATTATATTTTGATTATAAGTAAGATGAGGATCAAAGTATGTACCGAGGTCCCGTATTGCAAAGACACGGCTTATAGTCCGGTACGAGAAAGTTATAAAGTTCCTATAATTCTAAAGTTGGTTTTTTTTTTACAGTGTGTGAGGTAGGTATATATAATGCTACTGTAGCGTTTTCTAACAGATCTGTGGTCGGGGCTAGGTATAGTTTAGGTATTTGTACCTAGCCCAGTGACAAAAATATTACAGTCTATAAAACAAACGTATTGTAACGTGGAATTCATAAATAAATGCACGAAACGAAATTCTAACAAATTACTCCACATACTTTTTTGTTTTCATTAATCTTATCTTTTATAATCGATTACTGCTTAAATAAAATATTAGAGATATTAGAGTTTGTTGCTACTGTTCCTTAAATATCTAACAAGAATAATACAAAAAATTCTAACACATTAGTCAGTGAATTAAAAAATAAAAAGAGTTTTCTATAAAATATTATCCCCGCAGTCTGCGCGGGTAGGGAGGGGGTTCGCAGTGCCAGTCGCTAGGATCAAGTATAACCCAGTCGTATCGTCTAAGTAGGTATCGTATTGTTGCGCGCCGCCCGTTTCTTTTCACGCCGCACACTGTTACAATTTTGTACACTTTGTTAGTAGAATTTAAAAAATATGCGATGAAACTATTATAAGAACCAGTAAAATTTTATGCAAACTATTTACATAATAAATTGTTTGTTATTTGTTTGTTTTTATAATGACGTTGCAGTGGTGTAACTAATTAACTGCTAGGTGCAGCTTGTGGCGCAGCGGTCAGGTGACCACAAATATTTTAACTTTCTAGTAATAAAACAGTCAAGTGCGACTGGGACTCACGCACTAAGGGTTCCGTACAAAATTGACGACTTTAAAAACTATTACTATCTATCCCACTGGAAAACTGACATCAACGGTATCTTCCCATTCGCCTACCTACACATAGATTGCTACCAGGTGGCAATTGGGAATAAAATTCCCATTTGCCATCAAGTGCGTATTGGGAATTTATTGCCCCCACTTTAACTCTGCGTTGTTGTTTGATTTTCCGATTTTCCTTTCCACTTGAGACGGTCATTATGCGTGAAAAATAGGTTTTATGATAACAGAAGATACTTACCTGGTTAAACTTTTTTGCGGCGTGGTGTTTTATATTTAACAGTCCAGTCTTGATTCTTTCGAATTATTATTATAATAAACAATTTTTTAAAACTAGTTGTCATCTGACTATGCTATGCTTGGGAAAATTTCAGGGATAACTTGTCTACTAATGCCGAAATTGGACTACTCCTAGTATCAAGTATCTCTTAAGTATAGTGTCTCTTAGCCCGACTTTATTTTACTGTTGAGACGCTGGAAAGGCAAACTGCATTAACAGCCAATTTGGTCGAATATGAGTTATATATATCGTTAGAATCGCCTGATTTTTCTCTTTCGAATGGTCTAGGTAACGATTTAATCTGAGCACTTTGGTGGTCGTTCAGACACCGGTGATTTTCGATATTGTAGTATATTTTTGTGTTTTAAATCCACTCAATTTTTGATTTTGGTTCATAAAGCGCCCATGACAGCAGCTAAATACTGATAAGTCATTTAGCCTGCACATGATTTAAAAAATCATTATCTTAAAACATTTAGCCATTCCATTTTTAGAAATTTTCACCGCATAAAACATTTTAGTGGTTGGTAATTATTATAGAATTTCAAAATAAGTCAATTTAGTGGTCAATAAATTTTAGTTTATTGTCATATAAAGCCTTTTACCTTCCTTCTAGTTGTAAAAATTAGGACGTTAAACCAATTTTGTCGATGGCCCTTACTAATAAATTGGTCGATAACACAATTTTACCTGAATTTATTTTGATGTGTTTAGAGCACATAAGCTACTCTGCTTAATGCAAAATTCATTTTATTAGTGTGATAAAACCACCAAAAAAGAAAGACAAATATAAAACACTGGCAGTTAGACTATACGTCAAGGTCGTCGTTTGCAGTTAGACCGCGGCTGTTAGCTAAGAGCCAAACGTTCTGTGGGTACTTCAGCCACCTATACGGTATAAAACTGGGAGACTACACCCATTGTCACTAGTCATAATTGACTAGTGACAACGGGTGTCATCTTCCACGATTATAACGAATGCTAATTTCTGGACATTTGCGAAGGCGAATATCTGCAGCCGATATTTGCACAAATGCGAAAACCTACTTATTGAATTCCAATTTGCGTCACTTCACTTCACACGTTACAAAAATTGATTAAATTATAAAAGTATATTAATTAAGCTTAAAAAAAAGTGGGTAGTGGTGATAACACCTAAATTGTTTTGCTCTGCAATTAATAATTAATATAGTGCAAGTTTCTTATCCAATTTCAATTCTATTTACTATTTTACAATAATTTAATGTCAGCTAATTCAAGATAATTAAGTTCACCTACCAGTTAAGAGTGTTTATTCCTCCCAGTTGCCAGTCAAGAATTTCAGTAATCTTACACCATGGATGCTGAACTACACAAGTCGCTGACAGGTATGATGGGCATGCTACAACAGCAGCTGACTGATTACCAGTCAAGGTTGGACAAATCTAGTGCTTCTCCCACAAGTGATTCCAACCTAGCGGGGGACTTTGCTGTGTTCAGGGTCTTTGTTATGAATGCATTGAATCTGTTGCAACGTCAGATGGAACCTGTGGCACAGCAGGTTGACATTATGGAGACGCGTAGTAGGCGTAAAATTCTACTGTTGCATGGCATCAAGGAGCAGGCTTCGGAAAATGCAGGGCACACAGCTACATCATTTATTAAAAAGGAGCTACAAATCACTACATTTTTGGAGTCCAATATAACAAGATGTCAAAGAATGGGGCGCCCTTCGTCACCTAATAAGCCAAGGCCTCTTCTGATAAAATTTCATAATGTGGCTGACCGGGATAATGTTTGGTTCAGTAAGTCTAAATTGAAAGGATCTGGTATTACTATCTCAGAATTCCTTACCAAACCAAGACACGTCACATTTATGGCTGCGCGGGAGAGGTTTGGAATCAATAAGTGTTGGACAAGGGAAGGATTTATTTATATTATTGGTCCGGATGATAAGCGGCATCGCATCACGTCTCAAAAGGAGCTTAATGCTATCACGACGGAAAGTATTACAGAGACTGCAAAAGCTCCTTTAGTCTTAAAGCCCATCGGTACTAAGCCCAAGCGCGCCGCTGCCTCCAGGAGATAAGATCTTTGTCGTCGCACGGCTCGAACCACAGAGTACATTTGTATATATGGCTCGAACGTACTAACCTGGTAGCATTGCAACATTCCAGTATTGTGAAAAACTATCACTGTTATCATATTATTGTGTAATGTTCCCACCCTCATAATCGGATTTCTGTTGTCACTAATAAGCGACTAATTTGTCAAATTATTTTGGATATATAATAGGGTAACTTTAACCTCATACAAGCATTAAATAATAAATTCACTCTATGCAGGATATAGGTAGGTATGTGCCTTAAACTATTATGCGTTTTGTGTTGTTTTCGTTCGATGACTTTGATGTCATGTTGACATAATATTTGTCGTTGACATTGACGTAAACTTTTTTTAGTATGATGTTTTGAGCTGTGCAGGCAAAAGAGATACTTCCATACAGCCTGCTGCATTTAATATGTATAGTTTTATTTTATTTCTTTTTTAATTTAGTGTCATGTTTTGTTTTCAAATTGCCTCATACGTACGTCCATGACGTGACAAATTCTTACTGTTTCGTTTGTAAATTAATTAAGTACTTACTTACCATTTTAGTTGTGCTATTGTTTGGGTAACTATTTTATTATCTTATTTTTCTTTTTATTTAAATGACACTCTACTGGTGGGTGAACACGAATATAATTTATTATTTGGTTGTTGGGGTAAAATTGGGTTGTGTATTTACACATAGTAGGTGTATATTCACTTAGTGTATAAGTAGCATTATATATTTATAATCTCATACAATATATATATATTTATTATCTAAGTACATATTTACTGATATATATCGTTATTTTTGTATAAATTATGTTATGTTCAGATATTGTAGACAGCGATACCGACAGTTTTTATTCTGCTAGTAGTCATAATGATAGTTTTTTGGATTTGCCATCACTAGCAGATTTCATTAAAATGCAGTTCTCTGATGTTCCCGTGGATTTCAATGTGGTGCACATCAATGCCCAGAGTGTTCCGGCCCACTTTCCTGATATAGTGGCAAATTTCAACCGTAGTAATATCCATGCATTACTTATCTCGGAGTCATGGCTGAAGCCATGTCTCCCTTCTTCAGCGTATTCTCTCCCCGAGTTTGAGCTCATTGGAAATGATCGCTCGGTTGGGCGTGGTGGCGGCGTAGCTATCTATTTACGCAAAAGCATTCGTTACCGTGTTCTGGATATGTCGGCGCAGCCACCGCCTCCAAATGCGGGTGAGCATATCTTGTTACAGGTGGAGCTCAACCATTCTACTGTTCTTCTGGGAGTTTATTATTGTTCCTCATTACATATCGACTATTTCGCTTCGTTTGAACATCTATTAGATAATTTCATTCCATAGTGCAATCACTCAATCATTATGGGTGATTTCAACACATGCCTTTTAAAGGGTGATTCACGGTCTGACTCACTCTGCAGGATCTTGGAGTCCTATAATCTTATAAGTCTACCACTAAACACTACTCATCACTTCCCCGACTGTAATCCATCTCTGCTTGACCTTATTATTGTTTCTTCCGCTGACCATGTTGAGAAACATGGTCAGTATTCAGCTGATGTCTTTTCATATCATGATTTGCTGTTTCTCTCTTATAAAATCCGTACTCCTAAAGCTAAACCTAAGTGTTTGAGGCTGCGCAATTTTGGTGGTATGGATGTTGATAGGCTTCGTGCCGACGCTAGTAAAATTGATTGGCAGTTGCTGACTAACACAGATTCTGTAGACGATAAAGTAGCCATATTTACATCAAATTTAATCAGTCTGTATGATGTACATGCACCCATTCGCACAGTAAAGATCAGACACTCTCCTGCACCGTGGCTCACTGCAGAAATTAAAGAACTTATGGTTAAAAAAGCGAGAGCCAAGGCCTAATTTAAGTACCGTCCGAATGAATACAATCGACAAAAATATGTCGAAGAGCGCAATCGCTGTAATAAGGTGTGTAGGAATGCGCAACGCCAACACATTCAAGCTTCCGTTGAAAATGGCAAGCCTGCCAAAATTTGGAATTTTCTTAGAACCCTGGGAGTTGGTAAGTCAAAACAAAATTTACAACCGAATAATATTGATCTCGATGCTTTAAATAAGCATTTTTCTCATACGTGTAGTTTTGATGCTACTACCAAAACTAATACATTGAATTATCTTTCTCTTCTTCCAACTCCCGAGTACCCATCTTTTGTTTTTAATCAATTCACTGCTTGTGATGTTAAGAAGAGTATCCTTTCAATTTCCTCGAATGCTGTAGGCAATGACAATATTAGTAGGAAAATGATTCTTCCAATCCTGGATTTAATACTTCCTGTGTTATGTGACATCCTAAACCACTCCATTACAAGTGGAATTTTCCCATCGAGCTGGAAAGAGGCTCAGATCATACCATTGCCCAAAACCTCAAGCCCTTCATCTTATAGTCATTACCGTCCTATTTCTATTTTGCCCTTCCTATCTAAAGTTCTGGAACGCCTGGTCTATTCCCAAATTAATTCCTTTCTGTGTATGAATGATCTCTTAAATTCCTATCAATCTGGTTTCCGACCTGGACACAGTACTGTTACGGCGTTAATCAATGTAACGGATGATATCAGAAAGGGCATGGAGGCTGGAAATGTAACATTACTTGCACTTCTTGACTTCAGCAATGCGTTCAATACTGTGGACTTTCAGGTATTGCTTGGGATACTTAGGTCTCTTAACATATCTCCAACAGTGATTGATTGGTTTCTCAGTTACCTGTCTGGTCGCCGGCAATTCATCCGCGTTGATGATTCAGTTTCCTCTTGGAGGGATATTTTAGTCGGTGTACCGCAGGGTGGCGTTTTATCTCCTTTACTGTTCGCAATATTTATTAATTCAATATCCAAGCAACTCGTCTCATCCTACCACCTTTACGCAGATGACTTGCAAATTTACGCACAAGCCCCGCTTGATAAAATCCATGATGCCTTTTCCATTGTTAATTGTGATCTGGATCGAATTTGTGAATGGAGTAACAACTTCGGTCTACAAGTTAATCCTTCAAAAACACAAGTTATTCTAGTTGGCACGCCATGGATGATATCTCGGGTAGATTATACACAGCTACCACAGGTACTTTTTAGTGGTGTGCCGCTGCAGATAAACAAAGTCGTTAAAAATTTAGGGATATATATCGACAGAACTTTAACCTGGGGCCCGCAACTACAGGAGGTTAGTCGAAAATTATTTGCATCAGCAGGTTCTTTGCGCAGGCTACGAAATTTCCTACCAACATCCACTAAAATCACCCTTGCGCAGTCTCTTTTACTTCCTATATTGGATTATGCAGATGCCAGTTATATTAATCTTACAGAGGAGCAACTTGATAGACTTGAGCGCCTTCAAAATTTCTGTATAAGGTTCATATTTGGCTTACGTAAATATGATCATGTATCTCAATACCGCAACATGCTCAAGTGGCTCCCAATTCGTTTTCGGCGGAATACTCACATCCTTTCTTTATTATATAATGTTCTATTCAACCCCCATACTCCCTCATATCTCAAAGAACGTTTTAAGTTCTTAAGTGATACCCATTCGAGAACCACGAGAGCATCGGAGAACTTAACGTTGCAATTTCCATCACATTCCACAAATTTTGTAGGTAAATCCTTTGTAGTTGTGGCAACAAGATTGTGGAATGCACTACCAGTCCCAATAAGGCGAGCTCAAACTATTACGTCATTTAAAACAATGGTTTACGAATATTACCTAAAGCTTTAGTTTAGCAGATATAACAGGTTCATATTACGCTTGTGTATGTATTGTATTTATAATGTCGTATCTATGTCTGAAAATGTGTATATTTATGTGTGTGATTATATATGTGTATGTATATATATATATATATATGTGTTCGCGCCTACGCCATGGCAACCCCATGGCCACAACTGTCAACAGTGTCAATTTTTTTTATCTATATCATCTGTTCTACAAAGTTTTCGAAATTCACACGAGTCACAATAATGTAATCTTCCTATACTCAGCAATAAAACGAAAGTTTTGAAGATTCGAGGTTTTAATTAAACTTCCATTATGTCCATGTAAACTACGAGACATAAATTCTGGCGACCGCTACAGGACATAACTTGCAAAATTTTTGAGAAGTACCTACTTAACTACATACAACTTACAAGTCGAAGAACAAAATCTATACTAAAGCAAGAAATTTCAAGAAAACTGACGACTAAGCCAGCCAGGTCGGACAGCAATAGAAAAGCTCCGCGCCCAGCCTTAGCACTTCGTCGAAATTCAAGAAATACAATTTTCAAGAAATACTTGGTACCTACTGCCATCAAATATCAAAACCAGCAACCAATCCATGGTTCCTGAAGCTAGGACTTTTCAGTTAAGTGCCCATTTCCTAATTACACTTGCTCCAAAACTTGCCAAAACCCATATTTTCCTTCAAAAGTTGTTGTAGTGTACTTTTCCAAGTTATTGTCAAAATTCATTCTTTTTTCAAAATTTAACAACATTATTCGATTTAAAACAAGTAAATCTTTATCCCAATAAGATATTTCACATTCTAAAAGATAGTTTTAACATTTTCACACTATAATACCACCCACATTGCTTTCAAATTATAAAAATATAACAGTAAAATTGTCAAAGTTAACTTTTAAACTAAGTGGATTGTGGTTTATTCCTATACATTTTCATGAAGTATATCTTCACATAATCATAATCAGTCCTATTTTAGGGTGACAAAGTTACTTGTCACACTTACCACTTCTTATAAGTGCTTTACATAAGATATTCATTATCCAAGCATTATCCGTAGTCGCATCTGAAGCCCACAGCTTATGCACACTACATATCACTTTGTGCCGAACATTTCAGCTCATACTGACAACAACAGCTCACATATCATCAAGCAGTGAGCCGCTACTACATGCTGGCACCGTGACTGTGTTGGGGGACCAGATGCCACAGAACACCGATGATGTTCAGATAAGATTTTGAATATTTTTATAACTTTATGCCTACATCCTGTTTGCATTGTTGTTTTGTTGTATAGACAATCACTTTCATTTGAACTAAGTACATTAGCTACTATTAGTTCCTATTATTTTAGTAAGATTTACAGTGTACTAAGTACTACAACCTGATCAGTGGATTAAATCAACCGATCCCAAGACACTTGTTCGTAGGGCTGATCAGGTTGGCCATTTACTGTAATTTGTTCTTTTTTGTGTGTACCTATTCTATTTTATAAACATTTCACAATGTCAGTGAGTGAGGATCTTAATGCAAAGCAACAACTAAAAGATTTGTTTGCTAAACGTAGCTCGGTTAAAGGACGTTTAACCAAGTTCAAAAAATATTTAGATATTGTGCATTCATCAAAATTGACTAAGTTGCAAGTTCAAGAATTGCAAATTAATGTAGATAAAATACGAGCTATGTCAAGCAAATTTGATGACTTACAGAGTCAGATTGAAGTTCTAAACTGTGATAGGATGGACTCTGAGATGGACGAGCGTGATGAGATTGAACAAATTTTCACTTCGCTCCTTGCAAGTGCTCAGCAACTTTTGATAAAACATAGCCACACTTGCAATGATTCTGAGGAGCTTAATTCATCGCAGTGTCATAGCGATCGGTCATCTCACTGTCACAATATTGATTTCAAGTTGCCGCAAATACAGATTGCTAAGTTTGGTGGGGAGTATTTCCGCTGGCTTGATTTCCGAGACACTTACTTGTCACTTATTCACAATAATGGACGCATCAAATCAGTGCATAAATTTCACTATTTGGTATCATATTTGGAAGGTGAAGCTGCACGAGTTATATCTAATTTGGAAATTTCTGATACAAATTATGAAACCGCTTGGCAATTGTTGTGTGATCGTTTTGACAACAAGCGTCAACTGGTCAATCACCATCTTAACTCATTATTGAACATCGGCTCCTTCACACGTGAAACAGACAAATCACTGAGGTTTCTAGTTGATCACGTGACTAAAAACTTGCGTGCCTTATCTAGCCTAGGTCAACCTGTCCAACACTGGGACACATTAATCATACACATACTATCAGCAAAGCTGGATAATCGCACCATAGTTAAATGGGAGGAATACCGAAATGGATTGACCGATGTTCCATCTTTAAAAGAGTTTTATAAGTTTTTAACTGATCGTGCAGACGTTCTAGAGACACTATATCACAATAAGGTAGATAGGTCTAAAGCTGTCCAAGCGCAAACACAGCAGGTTGACAAATATACACACAATACAAAATCATTTACTTCAATTCAATCATCATCATCAACTCAACACTCAGGCTCTGTCATGTATCGCTGTGCAGTCTGTAAAGGTGACCATAGGATATATGACTGCCCTATATTTGCAAAGAAGAGTGTCCAAGAACGAAAGAACGAAGTGCAAAGGCTGCGTTTGTGTTCCAACTGTTTAAGGGCAGGCCATCATGTGCGCGATTGTAAGCTAGGCCCATGCCGTGAATGCAATCGTAGGCATAACACTTTCCTCCATGAATCCAACAGGGGAGATAGTGCAAATGTTGATAACAATTCACCAAAATTATCTGTAAACAATTCAATGAATTACAACAATAGTCAAACACAAAGTCAGATTCTATTGTCAACTGCAATGATAAATGTTACAAATCCTCAAACAAATCAATATGTCCAAGTCCGTGCTCTGCTGGACTGTGGTAGTCAAACTTCATTCATTACACAATCATTAATGAACCAACTTTCATTACAAATATGTCCAATTAATGCCATAAATATTGTTGGCATAGGCAACAACTTGGCAGGCCAAGTAAGTACAAGTTGTATTGCCCAATTAAATTCTTTGACAAATAATTACAAAATAGTACAATCGTTTTATGTTCTGAAGGAACTCACAGGTTCTATTCCCAAGCAATACATAGACATAAAACATATCAAAATACCTAAAAACATACAGCTTGCTGACCCCAAATTCAATCAACCCTCATCCATAGATGTTTTGATAGGTGCAGATCTTTTCTGGGACCTCTTGGGTTGCGACCAAATGTCATTAGGACCGGCCATGCCTAAGCTGCAAAGCTCAAAGCTAGGTTGGGTTGTTGCTGGACCAGTCGCAAATATAAACCCCAAGCAATTTTTAGTCAAAACAGTTCTATGTAATGTGTCAGCAAGTGAAGACAATAATTCTAATATTAATGAACAATTATCTAAATTTTGGGACCTTGAACAGGTTCCCGATAGACAATATCAAACCAAAATCGAAAAGGAATGTGAAGACCATTTCTATCGCAATACATACCGTTTAGACTCTGGTAGATTCTGTGTAAGACTACCCTTAAAGGATACACCAGACTGCCTAGGGGATTCATATGCCGTTGCAAAGGCACGTCTACTTCATTTGGAAAAACGATTCCGCAAAAACCCAGACTTGAAGTCCCAATATATACATTTTATTAAAGAATATTCTGATTTAGGTCACTTAGAAGTATGTCCTACTAATATGCCATACCCCTCATACTACCTATGTCATCATGCCGTTTTCAAACAAAATAGCGAAACCACTAAGCTCCGTGTAGTCTTTGACGGCTCTCTCCGCACAAGTTCGGGATTCTCACTTAACGACTTACAGTTGGTTGGACCCAATGTTCAAGACTCTCTCTTCTCCATCTTAATTCGAGCCCGCCAGTACAAGTACCTGTTGACTGGCGATATCGAAAAAATGTATCGTCAGGTCCAAATAGACGAACCGGATCGCAATTTGCAACTAATATTATGGAGGAGTGACGAGTCCAGTCCAATCCAAACTCTACGTCTCAAAACTGTCACTTACGGTCTTGCAAGTGCAGCTTATTTGAGCACAAAGTGCCTATCGTTATTGGGAGATACCTGTGATGACGAACATATAGCCACTATCATAAAACATGACTGCTACGTCGACGACTTGATCACGGGATCGAATGAATCTTCTGAATTGCTCTATATACAACGAATGATTTCATCTACTTTAAAACATGGTTGTTTCAACTTGCGCAAGTATAAGTCAAATTTACCAAGCGCTTTGACATCCTCTGTCATCAATAAAAATGACAAGGTGAGCTTGAGTGAATCGGGAAGCACTCTCGGTCTAAATTGGAATCCTAATACAGACTGTCTTCACATATCAATTACAATACCTATATTCGATAAAACAATTACAAAGAGATCAATTCTTTCAGCATCTTTCAAAATTTTCGATCCTCTTGGCCTCTTGAGTCCTTGTATAGTGGTTCCCAAGCTATTGCTACAATCGCTATGGAAGGACGAGAGAGGCTGGGATGAACCGGTTACTCCGGACATATTAAAATCATGGAGTAATTTTGTAAACAATTTACATTTCATATCAGATCTACCAATTCCGCGACTGGTATTATGCGATTCTGCCAACAACATAGAAATCCATACTTTCAGCGACGCCTCACAAGTAGCCTATGGCGCCTGTGTGTACTTAAGGTCATCTAATTCTTCTGGAATAGTTAAGGTCAATTTGCTATGTGCCAAATCTAAAATTGCACCCATAAAGCCTACAACCATCCCACGTATGGAGCTTTGCGCCACTCTGCTGGCTGCCAAGTTGACCAAGGCTGTTACCGGTGCATTGCGTTATAAAGCAGATCGTGTGATTTACTGGTGCGATTCTACTGTTACACTTAGTTGGCTTTCTGGCAATGCTGCAAAATTAAAAACTTTTGTAGCCAATAGGGTACTTGAAGTCAATGAGCTTACTGAAGGCTCATCATGGCGCTATGTGCCCACCGACCAAAATCCAGCAGATTTAATCTCTAGAGGGTTAAATCCTAAAGAAATCAAAAATCACAAGCTATGGTGGTCAGGTCCCAATTTTCTATTACAGCCTAGTCATGCTTGGCCTGATCCACACAATATTTTAAACGAAGCCGATTTACCAGAAATGAAGTCCAATTCTGCTCAAGTTCAGAGAGATGATACACACTTTCTGAAAATGACCAATTATTCATCTTTTAACAAATTAAGACGAACTTTAGCTTATATTTTTAGATTCATTCACAACATTCGCAATCCTAAGGATAAATTGATAGGTTCTATTACCGTTTCCGAATTAGATTCTGCTTTCATTCACTTATGCAAAATGTCCCAACAAGATTCCTTTCCTTCAGAATTTAACCTTCTATCAAAGGGTAAACCTTTAGGTTCGAAATGTTCTATTTTATCACTCTCACCATTCTTGGATGAGGCTGGTGTTATTAGGGTTGGCGGCAGGATCGAGCTGTCCAATTATAATTACTCTAAAAAACATCCCATACTTTTGCATGCCTCTCATCATTTAACTAAACTCTATTTCAACTATCAACACTTGCACTACCTTCATGCTGGTCCTCAGCTGCTACTAGCTAGTGTTAGGGATACTGTGTGGCCCATCAATGGTAGGCATTTAGCCCGCCGCACAGTTCACAATTGTGTAACTTGTAGAAGACTGCAAGGCAAAACCATTACCCCCATTATGGGAAATCTACCTGCACAACGTGTCACACCAGACTATCCATTCAAAACTGTTGGTGTTGACTTCGCAGGCCCCTTCTTTACTCTAAATAGGAAGGGCCGTGGAGCACGAATAAACAAATCGTACTTGTGTTTGTTTGTGTGCTTTAGATACAAATGCGTACATCTGGAAGCCGTTAGTGATTTGTCTAAGGAAGCGTTTCTATTAAGCTTACGCAGATTCATCGGTAGGCGGGGCAAGCCAGCGGAGATATTCTGCGATAATGGCCGCAATTTTGTTGCCGCAGCAAAGGAAATAGGTGATTTTCTTAAGGTCAACAAGGATCATGTTAATGATTTTGCTGCGGATGAAGGCATAAGGTTTATATTTTCTCCTGCGTGCGCGCCCTCGTTCGGTGGTATCTGGGAGGCCGGGGTCAAATCCGCGAAATATCATGTTAAGCGCATTATGGGCAACGCTCATTTGACATTTGAGGAGCTATCAACTCTCTTTGTTCAAATTGAGGCAGTACTAAACAGCAGACCTCTATGTCCACTTTCACCTTCCCCAAATGACTATCATTTCCTTACCCCAGGGCACTTTCTGATAGGCCGTGCTCTCAAAGCATTACCAGGTCCATCATATGAGGACCGGAATCAAAATAATTTACAACGCTACACAAAGCTTCAACAATTAAGTCAACATTTTTGGCAACGCTGGCAACATGAATACATTGCAGAACTGCAGCAGCGTTCCAAGTGGCGTACCAATTCTGCTTCATTACAAATAGGAGACCTAGTTCTTCTCCAAGAAGATAACGTGCCTCCACTCAATTGGAGATTGGGACGAGTCAGCCGCTTATTTCCTGGACCCGATGGAGTGTCACGAGTTGCGGACATAAACACCACCAGAGGCTGTTATCGAAGACCCCTGACTCGAATCTGCCCTCTACCTACGGCGGATTCTGTCCAATGATGTTGAAAGAGGGCTTTCAACGGGGGGGAAGATGTTCGCGCCTACGCCATGGCAACCCCATGGCCACAACTGTCAACAGTGTCAATTTTTTTTTATCTATATCATCTGTTCTACAAAGTTTTCGAAATTCACACGAGTCACAATAATGTAATCTTCCTATACTCAGCAATAAAACGAAAGTTTTGAAGATTCGAGGTTTTAATTAAACTTCCATTATGTCCATGTAAACTACGAGACAATATGTGTTATTTTATATGCATTTATATATGTATTTTTATATATTTGTCTATATATATTTTAACGTATTATATCCTAATTATATTTATTGGTGTGTATATTTATTTATGTATGGTATCGTATACCTACTCGAGTAGAATCTATAATGTCAGTTGTACTTCCCACGCTGTGTCTCAATTTCTCTAGGTATTCCTGTTCATCCAAAGGCTGCCTGGAAGAGATTGCTGTGTGCAATAAGGCCGCCCATTGTGCTTGACATTAGACACTATTGTTAATTTGTACGGTTAATTACTATGTTATTGTTTATGTTAAATGTGAGTACAATAAAGAATACATCTATCTATCTATCTATATTTATTAGTATTGCAGCTAACGGGATATTTTCCATGTGTTATTGAGAATATTTGATATTTCGGCATATGGTCAGTATGTGCATCTTTATCACAAACGGTCCACTGAATCTGTTCATAAATACCATAGATGTGTTCAAAGAAAAATAACAAACAATATAAAGATAAGAAGAAATAAACACATTCAAAGACGAATACAGAAATGAAAGTAGATTGCGGACGTTCTTCGTGGGGCTAAAAAGCAGCCACACGCAGCAAGACCTATAAGACGTTTTTAGGTTAACATCTGCAAACATAGCGTAGCGTCTTACGATCTGGTTAATATAAAAAAACCGCAATCATTAAAGTAGAACACCTACGATGCAATATCCAGTCTTTCTAGCCCTGCAAAACAGCCGGACCAAATGGCGCAAGGAGGCGCTGGAGCGGGGCCACAGGCCTGCGTCTCGAGAAATCAAGGCTCAGCGGTCCCAGCTCCACCAGGAAACCATGGAGACCTGGAAGGTGCGACTTGAGCAACCGAAGGGGGATTCGCCGCAATCGCGGCGGTCAGACCGGTCATGGACAAGTTGCTGGAGAAGAGCCATGGTGCTCTCTCCTGCCGGTTGTCACAGATACTTACCGGCCACGGGAGCTTCGGTAAGTATCTGTGGCGAATACACCGGAAAACCACGGCCGAGTGCCAGCACTGCAAGGAGCGCAGCGAGGACACAGCGCTTTACACATTGGTGGAATGCACGGTGTGGGCGCAATAGCGCCAGGTCCTTGTGGCAGGTCTGGACGTGGACACTCTCTTGCTGGAGACGATGGTACGAGCCATGATCTCCAGCGGGAGTAAGTGGGACTGCGCTGCCTCTTTGCTTGCTCACCGTCCTTACAGAAACAGGCCCTAGACGACAGCGTGATGTGAGGGATTCATGCACGCCGCCAAAGATGCGGGATAGCACTCAAACCCCCCGCCCCCTAAATGAGGCCGCAGTGTTAGATTAGATTTGTTGGGAGTCCTGGGGTATCCTTTCGAGGGCTTACCCGGGGCTCCCAACCGTAGGCTGTTAGGCATAATACCAAAGCAGTTCGCGTTAGGGTACTTCTTTGACGTCAAGGAATCTTCAATTCTCCGGTATTAATAGAAACTACCCTAAACTGCGAAAAAAGTGACAAAGACATAAAAATGGGTGAAACAGAAAATGCTGAGACACCGGCTGATGGAGTCAGAGATGGCAGCCGTAACTTGCACGATACACGTGAGTAAGGGAGGATACCTATCGCTACTTATGTGATGTCTGGTAATAAGATGAATAATAATAAAATTAAGAGGATGCTCATAATAATATACACATAGGTATATTCCGACTTTGGGGAACTCTTTGTTCTCTCTGAAGAAGGCTCTGGCACAATGTGTAAAGCAAAGAGACGAACCTAAATTAAGATAATGCAAAGCAGTGCTGAACCAGTGAGACTGAACAACAACGCTCTGGAAGTGGTCCAAATAATAAAAGAAATGGTGTCAATGTGTGAAATCACCGCAATCACTGAGAGCGCGCAAATAATTTACTACCAAACAAACTCGGGAAAGGCAACCATATACAGCGACAGTGAAGTGGCATTGAAATTTAAGTAAGAAAATAATAACATCAGCAATCGTGAAGGAATATAAAAAGTCACTTGACATGTTGGAGGAAAAGACCGAAGTATACGTACATAGATTGGGTACCTGGAACCTAGGGAATTTTGGGTGACGAAACAGTAGATAATCTAGCCCCAGAGGGACCAGATGAATGCTTGGTTGAACCTAAGACTGAACTTCCCATCGCTCATAAAATCACCAAGGGCGTTATCAGCAGGAGCATAATGACAACGAGAAGTTTAATCTTAGATTGAGATTTTCAACGGGAATGAGATAGTGAAAGCTAACAAGAGGAAATATGAGGCTAGTTAACGAGATAATTACAGGACATTGTAGCCTGAATAGTACTTGACAGTACTGGTTAAGAGTGATGGATTACGACGATATGCTCCTGCTGGAGACCAGTCTCAACTTATGGCTGAGTATAAAATAATTTCAATTAGCAGATCTAAGATTATGGGTACGACAAGAAAAAACCAAGAAAATTTCCAGTATCTGGATGGGTCAGATAGTACGATCCTGTTAATAAACGAGAATTTGACCAGACGCCGTGAAAACTACTGGAATACTCATACTCATCTTTAGGGGAAGTCTGGGGAAACCGATTGTGTGGTGTTACACGCACAAAATAAAGCTTTTCCATTTTAATAACAGGGATTCATTACAGAATCGTGTAGTTTTATTTTTATGATAATCCATAAAGTTACGCTCTTGATTTTTAAGAAAAATCAGTATACAAATATAATGTAATTTGAAGATTATTTTACCGATCACTTCCATAAGTCATTCATATTGGGAGATAATACTAAAAGTCTAGGAGTGACTTAACGTTTAATGCCGGATAAGATAATCTGGCTGTCATCGTTTGACTTGATTCAGCCCGATAAAACATTTTACTTTGATGTGAAACTATGCTGAACAGAATATAAAACATTTATCTAGTTCGTTTTTTACAGCTATTTGATCATTCAAACGTCTTTAGCGAACCGCAATGAGGATGTTGCAGTAACTTAAGTCATTTTTACCTTACCAAAATTATGTTGTGCATTGTATTATCTCCAATATATTAGGAAGGAGGATACATACATTTTCTTATTTATATACATTTCATAGTAAACGTTATTTTATAATAACCATTCTGATTTACAATGGGATTACTCAAGTGGTTAATTAGTTATGATTTTTTTTGCAAAATATGAAACTTTAAATGCCTCTCCTGAACAATTCATATAATGGTCGTTAATGCAATTAGCCTTTCCAGCGTCGATATCGCTACTATACGTGCCAATTTGAAGAACTGAGATCGTAAAGGAATTAGTAAACAATAGACTAACATTATCATTTCATTGTGCAGTCTCAACTTCTCAAGTGGAATCGGAATCGATCGATCGAATAATAATAACCGACGAGAGACCGTCGACTGCGCATGCGTACCACGGCTGCGCGCCGCCGCGTCGATGTCTCTCGCGCCGTTTTGAATTATATTCGCGCCAATTTAAAGTTTTTGTTATTATATTACATATTTCTTGACTAATGTGTTAGAATTTTTTGTATTATTCTTGTTAGATATTTAAGGAACAGTAGCGACAAACTCTAATATCTCTAATATTTTATTTAAGCAGTAATCGATTATAAAAGATAAGATTAATGAAAACAAAAAAGTAGGTATGTGGAGTAATTTGTTAGAATTTTATTTCGTGCATTTATTTATGAATTCCACGTTACAATACGTTTGTTATATAGACTGTAATATTTTTGTCACTGAGCTAGGCCCTAAAAATAATTTCTTGTAATTTACGGGTAAACCCGTGGGTGAAATTGTTAGAAAATGTAAATATATATCGGCAATTATTAGCTTAACACCATAGCGCAAAGATTTTTATCTCTAATTCAATATCCTTTCAGTTATAGAATTGACGTACAAATACCTAAACTATACTTAGCCCCGACCTCAGATCTGTTAGAAAACGCTACAGTAGCATTATATATACCTACCTCAGACACTGTAAAAAAAAAACAACTTTAGAATTATAGGAACTTTTGAACCTTAAAACACTTAGTTTTACTGGACTATTAGGGCTATTGAGTTTACTGTGTAAGTGTTGTGTATCGGCTGCGCTGCTCTAGAAAATGACATGACCGCGCATTTATTAATGTTAAAATTCAGGACATTTTTTGTGCTCCAGGTGTGAATATTGTTGATATCTTCCTGCAGTTTATCTGTATCGGCCGCTGTCCTAATTGGAAGAGCTATCTTAACATCATCTGCATACATCAAGACGGTGGAGTATTTTATGCATTTTGGTAGGTCGTTTATAAATATCAGGAACAGTAAGGGTCCCAGACTGCTACCCTGTCCTATGCCCGAAGTTACAGGATATGGATCTGAACGCGCACCACTGTATACGACATATTGTTTACGGTCTGTTAAATAGTTGGCGAAATACTGTAATAAAGGTCTAGAAAAGCTGAAATTTTCACATTATTGTGTTTCTGTTGCCGCTATAACAACAAATACAAGTTACTATTTTTATTATGCTTGTCTACCACCTTAGTGGTATAAAAAAAGAAACAATCAAATCTTTTCTCTTTATAATATTAGTATAGAAGTATAGATGAAAGTTTGCAACATCTGTGAAGCTACACTCGTGCTGCCGAACCCCCATGCTGTAGGCGTTTTGGGAAAACCGATACCGGTCCGCAGCTCCCTTTTAGTTTTGAGCACTACGTAAGTACAACATTTTTGAGCGCCAGTATGTCCTTGTAGATCTATCCGAGAGTATCCTCGATTCTTCTGCCTACCTTTTCAGGAATAGAGGCGTGCCTATATGAACGTAAGACAAAATATCTCTAACTTAAGTCTCTAAAATAATAGGGATAGAATTATTCAATCACGACTAATGTAGCTGTGGAGTTGGCCCTTTACAACTACGTTTGTTTCACATTTTTCATTGCTACTCAGCTCCTATTTGTTGCAGCGTGATGTTAAAATGACTGTAACCTTCCTATGTCAATGGACTTTCGAAATGTAAAACATTTTTTTTTGTAGGTTACCTACCTACCACGTTTTCCGAGCGGTCAACAAACTCTTCAGATTTAGCATAAAATTAACATGTAGATACAATGAAACATACATACATATGGTCATGCACGCCTTTATCCCCGAAGGGGTATGCAGAAGCATATTCTACGCCCACATTTCTTTTTTTTTCTTTGACTGCCTCTGTGGCGTAGTCGGTAGCAAATACCGCCTGCGGCGCTGGAGATCCTGGGTTCGATTCCTGGGTCGGTCCAAATATTTGTGTGTTCCACAAATCTTTGTTTTTGAGTTTGGGTGTTTTCTATGTATAATATGTTTGTATTTAGAAATATAAAAGTATGTATATCAGTCGTCTAGAACTCTAGATCCCATAGCACAAGCCTATAATTAGCTTAATTTGGGCTAGATGATGTTGTTCGTGAAAGTTCACAAATATTAATTTTTTATTTAATTATTTATTACATTTCACCTTTTTGAATTTGCCTCACGTAACACGTACCTAATGATACAGGAAGGTAAAAAAAATTTTTAACAAAAAAGAAACCGACTTCAAGCAAATCTAAAAACTGAAAAATAATATTTACTTAGCACAAAGTTAGTATATTCTGATTTATCAGATATCATTAAATATAATACAGAAATCGGTGCCCAGTACTGCCCAGTAAAACTTTGTAGGCTTAGGTAGGCATTGTTAAGCTCTCTCATAGTCATATTGGCACCGACTTCAGTATTATATTTAATGATATCTGATAAATCAGAATATACTAACTTTGTGCTAAGTAAATATTATTTTTCAGTTTTTAGATTTGCTTGAAGTCGGTTTCTTTTTTGTTAAAAATTTTTTTCACTGTTTTTAGTGACGTGTAGACTGAAAATCTATCTACCTAGGTGTAAAGTTCTCGACAGTACAAATTAATCAAGCCCAAACACAAGGTAACTGCTGTTTATCGTTAGGGAATTCTCTCTACTGTCTGTCGTCACCATCATCAGATCGACTCCAGACCTTCATTAAGTTGTACTACTTAAAAGCCCTTAACAAAAAAAATTACAAAAGCCCTAGATGCCCCTACAATTTTTAAAAGTTACATTCGATTTCTCCAGGATGCCGTCATCAGATCCTGACTTCCTTAAAATGGGACCACCTTGGGAGTATCTATTTCCGAACGAAAAAAAAATTTTTCTAATCGGTCCATAAACGACGGAGTTCTGCGCGAACAAACATAAAAAAAAATAAAAAAAAACATGTATACGGTCGAATTGAGTTACCTCCTCCTTTTTTGAAGTCGGTTAAAAATATATAGGTAGGTACTAATTAAAATAATATTTATTGTCTGATAAATGCTACTATCAGAGTTATATTTCTACTCTATGATATTATTTCACTGATTTGCCTTCCTGTTTATATGCCTAACTAGAAACCTAACCTACCTGAACTAGGCGGGATGCGGGGTCCTACTAACATATTAAGGACCCCAATGGTTCGGATCCTCCTCGTGGCATCCTAGGCAACGGAGTGGTAACCACTTCCCTTCCTCTGTTGGGGAGTGGTGCTGTGCTACTCTGGCTAATTCCGGCCGAGGGGGAAGCAGTCAGCAGTCCACCCGTAGGATGCGCGATGGTGTGTGTTGCTGCCGGCCGTGGTTAACGACACAGCAGTGCTTGCCTTCATCAGTTGACGAGGTGATGGCAGCAAAGCGAGAGGCGCACTGCGTAGGGGAGCGGGAGTACCTACCTAAGGGTAAATGCTCCCGCTCTGCCGTGCAGTTCGGGGGCGCCGCGGTAAGGAGTCATTGCGCGCCCCCAATTTGTTTCTTGACCGTGGGCGTAAGGTCGGGGATCCCCGCCAACCAACGGTCACATAGCGGTGGATACCCTCCTCATGTTTCGGGGGGTGCTCATTACAGCAGGCCCGCGCCAACCGCTCTGCTTACAGAGGGGCGCCCGAGAGCGGTTGAGGTGCGTGCGTTGTTTTCAGCTCAATAAAGAGCTCTGGGGAGCCGCCCATCTGGTTCCCCCGAGGAGAGCTCCGACTTAATAGGGCGCCCCTTGCCGGGTCGACGTGAGTAATCTTCTTGATATCCTTCGGCCAGGCTATAGAGTTAAGGAGAACACTGCGGGGTTAAGTTGGTAGGACGGTCCCTTTTCGGACCGGCCAGGAGTCCCACACACCGTCCCAAGTCCCAACTCCCAGCTCCCCCGCGCCTAAGTTCAAAGCCGCGTAGCACGTAAATGCGTTCCCCGCATCAAAAACAAAACATGGTTAGGTACATCGCAAAAGGCAAGTCGAGTTTTTGCTTAAATTCTACGGACTCCTGCCGGCTAAGTATATTACATTATTACCAGAAGTAGTTCTACTCTGATATTTCTTCTCTGATCCAAGATACCAATCTACAATCAAGATCGAAACTGTTCAATAGAAGAACGTGGCATGGATTTTTCGCTTCTTTCAAATCTATGGAACATGGCCTCAAAAATCTTGATAGCAACGCCATCTATCGTTTCTATAGATAAACTACAACTTACCGCAATTTACTCCGTTTCTCCGCTAGAGCGAGCTGCTGTGCTATCGTCAAAACTCTTCTGATGTTCGGAGGGGGGGCATTTGGGAATGAATCCCCTCCTTCGTGAGCTGGTTCTTCGGGAGGTTCCTGCTCTGATTCTTCACCAACTATGAAGTTGGCATTAGCTACCTGGAATAAATAAAAGTTTAGGTAAATCATTTAGTGACTTAATTAGGCGGAAGACAGACATGAGGAGTTTAACATTTAACTATAAGATAGGCCTCTCATAATTTCATTTTCTGAGGGCCATTGGCCATATGTGAGGGACACATAAATGACGTAGGATGTGGACTGGGCGCAGTGATGTTTTGGCGCTGTTAGGGCTCCAAGGATGTCCGGTAGATGTGCCGTCGTTGGGGTTGGAGATAATGAAAGACTTGTATGAAGTAGTAATCTTCGTTTACTGCTGTAGGTACTGGCCCACCGTTTGTACAATTAATTACAATGGAGTATATTGCAGGATAAGATAGGTACAATAGTTTTAGCTTAGTTATATCATATCAGTCTCTACTTCGTAGCGAGCGGGAAAAGTTCTGAGTTCTGACTAATGATTGACATAGACAACTGTCAAAATATCCTTTTGGCGGTAGCTTATGGCTAGCACATTACCTATGGCAGTGCTAGTGCGTGGTGTGATACGCCACAATGTTATGTCTCTTCCGCGTTCTTATCACACGCAATGACACTGAGACAGGGGAGAACGGTGGTGTGGATCAGAGAATGGGATGATAATGATGGTGAGGTTAGAGACCTACTCTTTCACGCTCTAACGGCTGAACGGATCTGGCTGTAACTGGGTACAGAAATAGAAGAAAGAAAGAAAGAAAAATATATTTAATTCCGACAAACAGGAGGTGGTAGGTACATCGAAAATGACTTATGATAAAAAGAAAACTAATAACGAAGAAAAGAGAAAAAAAAGTATAAGTAAAAGTATACAATAGATTGTACCTGGTCTGAAATAACTCAAATAACAAATAGAGTACTTTTTAGGGTTCCGTACCCAAAGGGTAAAAGCGGGAGTGCGGGACCCTATTCATGAGACTTCGCCGTCCGCCTGTCTGACTGTCTGTCTGTCCGTCATGAGGCTGTATATCAGGACCCGTGATAGCTAGAGAGCTGAAATTTACTTATATTTATGTTGTCGCTACAATAACAAATACTAAAATAAGATGAGGGGGGGCTTCCATACAACTTGAGCACGTGATTTTTTGCAGTTTGTTTGTACGGAACCCTCTGCGCGCGAGTCCGACTCGCACTTGCCTGGCTTTTTACTACGTTGTAACTAGTGGGAAGAAGAACTAGATAATTTCCTTACCTGTTCCGCTTCTCCCGTTTCTTCAGACTCAATCTTCTCAAAGTTATCACTTTCACTAGATGAGCATCGAACTTGCTCCTGATTTTCAGCCATCTTTAAATCTGAAATGAAAAGATACATAATTTTATAACAAGTCTATAAGTTCATTGCTTAACCCGGGCAGTGACCCGGGCATCCCCTAAATCTTCTTAAATGCTAATATACAATTACTAGCGGTACCCTGCCACGCTTCGCTGTGACTTTTTTATGGTGGTTTTATGTACCTATGAGAAATAAGTAACAAACTAAATGATGGGTACATTTAAAAAAAAATGTGTGCGTGTACTATTGTACACACGTAAGAAGTGAAACTTCTTCATGACCTTATTTTTCGTTATATATAGGAGTTAGTAGTCCAAAAGTTCAAAAGTTCAAAAGTCCAAAGTCAAAAAGTCAAATGTAAAAAAGTCCAAAAGTCCAAAAGTCCATTAGTCCAAAAGTCCAAAAGTCCAAAAGTCCAAAAGTCCAAAAGTCCAAAAGTCCAAAAGTCCAAAAGTCCAAAAGCCCAAAGTCCAAAAGTCCAAAACTACAAAGTCTAAAAGTCTAAAATTCTAAAAGTCCAAAACTACAAAACTCCAAAACTCCAAAACTCCAAAATTCCAAAAGTCCAAAACTCCAAAACTACAAAACTACAAAACTCCAAAACTCCACAACTCCAAACTCCAAAACTCCAAAACTCCAATACTCCAAAACTCCAAAACTCCAAAACTCTAAAATTCCGAATGTCCAAAAAGTTCAAAAATAACATGCAAAACATATCTGACCTCTTAATTAGGTGCGTACTCTCTTTTATTATTCTGAATGCAAAGGAGGCCGCAATCAAACTTCTCTTAAAAAACATCAATCTGGTAGTACCTTCTAAATAGGTTGTTTAAAATAATGTTGTTCTGAAGCTGGCAGAATATAATATAAAAAAACAACGACCAACGCCATCTATTGGTAATATCACTTTTTAAAGCTGTTTTATTCTTATTGCTGTTATGATAAAAGTGTATAAAGTAGCCTAAAACCATCTCTGAATCCTATTGTATATCGTGTCCAAGTTTGAGCTCAATCGATTCAGTAAATTTTGAGTTTTTAATAGATACACAAACGCACACAACATTTTTATATATATAGATTAACGATTTAAGGTAGAAACGAGAATGTTTACCAGAAACTTTTTGGTCGACGCCTGTTTTTTATTAAGAGCAAATATGATTATGTAGTAACTTGAGACTATTCTAACAGGCGCTTACTGCTTCAACTCTCGAGTTTCGGAAAAAAAATGTCTTGATAAGTCAATTTCCTCAAAAAGACTGATCAAGTGCGAATTGCAATCCCGGCCGTAGACAGTAAAATTGTAAGGCATCGTGAGGTTTTAGTCGGCATAAGTCCCGATGTCCAGCATAGCATCCCTGAGGATTTCCACACATCAAAAGAAAAACTCGTGCGTGTTGTATGGGAGCCCCTTAATTATGTTTCTTTTTTATTGAATAAAGCCGGTCGCCACTTTGGTGTTCATCACTCCACAGTGTGGATGTGGAAGCTCCTGAAGCAGCAAAAATACATCTGTGAAAATTTCAGCTCACTAGCTATCACGGTTACTGAGATACAGCCTCGCGACGGACAGACAGACGGACGGACAGCGAACTCTCATGAATAGGGTCTCGCTTTTACCCTTTGTGTACGGAACCCTAAAAGAGGGCGTGCGTTAGATGTGAAGTGTGCTAAAGGATCTCGAACTATGTGACAGGCGCCGAGGGCACAGCCTGTAATAGCTAAGTTAAGAATGCGATGCGGGACTCCAACGGAATTTCATAATAAAAATCGATAACATTCCTATCCCAGAGAGATCTTATTGAGCTTTGAACATTTATGTATAGCGCTCACAGCTAGGTGTCAATAATACCTATTTACCTATTGTAGAATTTGTAAATAGTATGTTAAAATCGTATAATATAGTCCGTTCAGAGATATATTACCTGTAGCACTTAGGTTGCCTATCTTGATTGCTGTGTTACCCCAATAAGTTTTTGTTTCTCCCATGTAATCTAACTTTTAGTCTAACATTACTTTCTTCTTTTGGTATCGTTTTTTTCGGGTGTAACCACTAATTGAGATGTGGAAGGTAGTGGATGCAACAACTTCACCTCCGTTGGTGATGGTAGTGAATGTTTCTTTTCAGATATTTATAAAAAAAAACCTCAAATCCAATTGGGTTCGAGCACTGTTTTAGTAAAGTTAAGTATATTATAACATGAAAAACAAAACTCTTCGTGCTAACGGTTGGATGGATGTTATAATCTCCACTATAATCGGTAAAATGTCGTAGGCTGACACTCATAGGGGGACTTTACTGCTATGCCAACACACAGGAAATGATCGACAAGCTGTCAGTCAGAGGTAATATAACTGTGAAGTTGTGAACGGACTATACAGTATACATGGCAGAAGCCATGCGTGGATTTTTTTTTGATTTAAGACAGAATCTTAATATAGTGTCTCCCCAGCCAGACCTAAAGTTTCAGATATTAATTCAGTATAATCTCAGTATTTCTGACTTCTGTGTTCCCAACCACAGATACAGTGAAAGAATTTTCTAAGCGGTTCAGTGCTTTGAAAATTCTTGCCTTTCAATCCAAACAATCAAAAATTTTCTTCTTAGTGATTATCATCAGCATAGATTTATGAATAGCATTTATCTCAAGCGCTGAGTGCTATTCTGTGTGTGGCAGGCGCTTTCTGGTAGGATCAATATTTTATAATCTGGTTAGAATGTCTGATTGAGGATCCGGAGGCCTAGAGATATAATCCCGCCAAAAACAATCCCGTTGTGTGATAAGCCCGTTGATGTATCTGTAGGTTTGTAATTTATGTCATTAGTAAGTATAAGCCCCGCACGTTGATATTGCGCTTGGCGGCCATCTTGGTGACCACTTGGTGACGTATGTCCGTCGAGCAGTCAGTAATAAAAAAAATACCATACGCCAACGACGTAATAAAATATAGACACGTCATGCACGAACATCACGGCTTTCAAAAATGGCAAATATTTTATACATTCAAACAAAGAATTTCTATGAAATTATCTATGGTAGCATGTATGAAAAATAAGGCAATTGCCTGACTTTTTTGTTGCCATTTTTCAGTGTTGGTAACGTATCTATAGTTTTTTATATATCATTGCCATACGCAGCTACGCGAGGCCAGCGCGCGCTCGCGCTACGTCACAATGACATCACTTAGTTGTCATTACGACAAGGTTCCAGCGCATTACCAACTTGCGGGGCTTATATGTGGAACGAGGTAACAGCTGTCTGGATCTCATAGCCCAAGCAAATTGTAGTTGCTTATTTTGGGCTAAATACCACCATGTCATTTTTTTTTATATATTTAGTTTTTTAGCTATAATTACTGCGATAAGTACCTACCTATGTACTCCGTATTGAGTTTTTTATTTGTACCTATTATATATTATAAATTTGTAATAATGAAAAAATACTGAGTTGAAGAAATACTGCTACATGAGAGTAGCGAAAAATTCTAAATCTATGGCGCAAATCATAGATTTAGAATTTTTCGCTAACTATTAGTCAACTTTTAAAAAATTACAAAAAAGGAATCCCAAATAGCAACACAGTATTTTTTTAAAGTATTTATTTTACGACTTAGCAACACAGTGTTGGATACCCAGTGATGCACCGCAAGGAAGAATTAAAAAACCGATGTTGATAACGGTTATCTGGTTATCGCGGTTCAAATGTCGAGGTGGTGTCAAATAATGTTATAATGTTTCACGCATGCGCTTTGAAGGTGAAATAGGACGTTCGATTGTTAATGTACGAGTATCACGAATAATCACGATGTCTTACTTAATATTACTAAATGCGAAAGATTGTGAGTTACTCTTTCACACTTTCGTTTGTTACTCTTTCACGCTGTAACGGTTGAATGGATCTGTCTAAAATTTGTTACAGAGATGTAAAATTAAGTCTTTAATAACACTTAGGCTTTATATACCGGGAATAAGTTCCATTCGTAACTGGGAATGGGAACAAAATTATAAGTGGGTGGAGCCACGGGCATCAGCATCATTAATTGTTCATAGAATAATGTCAATTTACGCCCATATTACAAAACGATGCTCAAGAAATACTCTCAGGCCGGCGACCTTATAAAACTACCCTCAAGCATTTCTTGGAGAATATCAAAATTGGGCAATACGATGATTCTGAAATAGGCGATCATTTTTTGACATAATTCTGAACCAATTTCATAAAACTTCGCATAAATGTTACTTGATTGCACGATTTTCAGTGTTCCGTACAGGTTAAAGCGTCACCTTACGTGACGAGACTGTAGGTATCTCAGGAGCCGTGATAGCATGAGAGCTGAATTTTTCACAGATGATGTATTTCTGTTGCCGCTATAGCAACGAGGAGTTTAAGGAGAGCTTCAATATTATCAAACGTGAGTTTTAAAGTTGTTTTTTGGTACGGACCCTGTGCGCGACTCCGACTAGGAGAAGAGGAAAGATGACAGTGATCCATCGTGTCATCATAGCAGCGTGTTTTGGCATTAATTGCATTACATAGCTTTGGCTAGTAGCCAATATCTGAACTACTCGTTGGGTGAGACATCCACGTGGGGCATCCGCCGATCCGCTCCGATGCAATGATAAATTCAGACGTTTTGATGTGTGGCTTTTTTTAACGTGAGGAAAATCCAACATCGATGCTATGCCGGACTCTTACCGACTAAAAACCACATGTAAGTACTCTACCAATAGGTAGAGTACGTGTGGTTTAGGAAATATCCTAGTTTGGGAGCCCCGGGTAAGCCCTCGGAAGGATGACCCCGAGAAAGGATGACCTCAACCTATTGAATGCCTACTTGAGGCAGCCTTATTTTGGATTCAAGCAAATTGCACCGACTCTTTTTGTCACCAGACTGTCTCGGCACAGTATAGCGTCTCGGTGATGCAATATAATTATTATGGCAGTGTACCCGACTGCCGAGGTCTCGGGTTTGATTATCATGTCATATATGTGTAATTACTTAATTAGCTAATTAGTAAATGTTTATTTCGGAGTTTGGATATTATTCTATGATAATATGTAGGTATCTATTTAATATAGGTATGTTGAGCTCTTTTCAGCCCACGCGATCTGGCCCAAATTAAGTTGATATAATCTGGTGTGATTATGCGTTGTCGCCTCCCTGAGCTGCATCAGACTTAACTTCCTATAAAGCATCGCTGACTTCCATCTATACTTATATTATAGAAAAGGAAAGATTTGATTGTTTGTTTGCATCGAATAGGAATAGGCTCCGAAACTACTGAACCGATTTGTAAAATTCTTTCACTGTTAGGAAGCTACACTCAGCCCGGTAAACATAGGCTATATTTTATTCCCGTATTCCCACTGGAAAAGTACGCCGGTGAAACCGCGTGACGTCTTCTAGTTGTGTCTAATCTTATCAAAATAAATATTAATAAATTGGGCTATTGGGCAGCTGACTTATGTGTGCCGTCACAGTCTGCCGACGAAAAAATAGCGTGATGGTTATTTTTATCATAAAACATTACATAATATGAATTTTTGCTTTTTCATTCGTCTATTCCAACTCCAACTTTTAGGTCTAGTCCAAGTTTTAAAGATGGGAACGGTTATGACTTACGTGCTATGTCTCTTTGACGGATAAACACCGAATCGAGGTGAGGTAAAAAAAATACAGCGCGCGCTAGGGGAATATCTCAAAAGAATTTCTTTCTTCTCCTGCCTTAAGACATTTAATGCAATATTTGCAAGTTGATAGTTGACCATAGCTGAGTCAAAGTTAAATAGTTATAAGTACCTACTATGTTAAAAATTAAAATATTGTACCATCAAGTACGACAAAATTCAAATGGTGTTTTAGGGAAAAGATACATTCAGTGATTTCGTGTAAGTAAGTATGTAAAAATGATCATAATATTTACTATGGTTTATAGATAAGCAATCTTCATTGCTATATGACTGTAGGGGGCGAAGGTAACAAAATAATGTTGTTGCAATTTGTAACATATTACAATGGACACCGAATGTTATACTTGTAAATTACTTATTGAAGACGTGTATTTATTATCGTTTTAGATTATTCAAAATGGTTTACAAACGCCCTCCGAAGGGAGTAACCGGGAAATAAACCCGAATTCATTGCAATGCAGAGAGTGTCGCTAATAGAATAATTCCAGTTGTTGTTCTGTACCCAAAAGATAAAATCGAGACCTTATTTTTGAGACTTGGCTGTCCGTCTATCTCACTGTCTGGCAAGAGGCTGTATCTCAGGAATCGTGATAGCTAGAGAGTTAAAATTTTCGCAGAGGATGTATTTCTATTGCCGTTATACCTAACAACAAATACTAAAAATCTGAATAAAAAGTTATGCGTGGCTCCCATAAAACAAAAGTTATTTTTCGATCTACATATACTGCTCGTTCGCTCTAACTTTGCCGCTCGGCTCTATACTAAAGTCGAATTTTTGATTAGACGAAGTAAATTGACAGCAACTAATGTCACTTCTTCATACAATGTTGCGTATTTTCTATGACGAGGTGACATTAGCTACTGTCAATTTACTTCGTCTAATTAACAATTCGGGTATACGCCTCTACGCCAGCGGCAAAGTTAGAGCGAACGGGTAGTATGTGATACGGAACCCTCAGTGGGCGAGTCCAACTCGCGTATAGTCGAATTTTTTGTGTGTTTAAATTGTTTATCAGAGTAACTGATATTGTTTTTACTAAGTATATTATGTTGCCGGCTAACTTTCTGGTTGTACTGGGTGGTTTAAAATAACTAAGTAGGTGTGTTACAATTGACACCCTCGGGGTAACGATTGTAAAACTACCCTTGATCTCAAGAAGTGTACAAAATTAATTAACAAAAGAGAAAGTTTATTCTAAGAAATTACTAGAATAAATCTTTTTTTTTAAATGAATAAATAACTAAAACGTAAACAATATCTATCTTTCTAGTTTGCTATGACATCTCATTAAAATTTACCTAATGATACATTGTTTTTTTTTGTTACAACCTCTCCCGTACATATTAATATTATAACAAAAAGAAGATTTTTTTACTCTTTGGAAAACTAACATAAATGTAAATATTATATCTACCTACTATAGTGACTGTCGTTAATTAATTAATCCATGACCATGAATGAATTATTGTTGTTTTTATTTATCAAAACCGATTACGTAATATCCACATGTGCGTGTGACAATTCTATTATAACAACACTGAACCAATGATTTAGGACTAATCTATTATAATAGATAACAATAATGTTGATTTCAAGTGGCTCACTGCATCGCGTCGTGATAAATTTTATTAGTCTACAATTTATCTATTTATTTTATTATTAAGTTTATACTTTCATGCACTCCTAGCAAAAACAGGATTTTTTTCAAGTAAAGCAGTACATTGTGCGGCCTTATTGCTTAAAGCATTTCTAGCAGGCAACTTTTGGATGGAAAAATGTGAATCTGTAACTGACAGTTATTGTATTTGCTTTAATTAAGTAATTTAAATTCTGTTTAAAATATTGAATCTTTTTTTTCACCGCGGTGGTAGCCCAAGTCTGCCGGGAACCCTGGGACATTCTTCCGAGGGCTTACCCGGGCCATAAACTGTTGCAAGGCATTGAGTGGTTTCAGTCGGTAGGATTGCGGCATAGCATCCACGTAGGGTTTCCACACGATAAAAAAGCCGATCCCGAATACTGTTTCTGTCATTGAACAAGTCATAGAGCGCTCAAGCCCCTACGTTACTGCGTCCACTTGCATAACCTAGAGTTACTGCGTCAACCAGAATGCTACGTTGTTCCTGAAATGAGTGATATTTTCAATTCAGAGAGATTACCTCCATGCTTTGGATGTCACGTTAAGTCTTGGCCCAGGTTGCCAAAAACACAACGCTCATTAAATCGAATTGAAAACCTTGAAATTTCTACAGCAGGTACCATTACGTGGCTGGGACAGAATACAAATGGTTAAATATGGTAGTATATTTCTGCATACCCCTTTAGGATAAACAAGTCATAATCCACAAACAAAACATTTTGAAAGTAGGTGACTTGTAAAATCGAGGCACAGTCTAATAACTATCAATATGCGGATGCGACCAATTTGTGTGAGCTAAATCCATTGAGAGACGGTTTGATCTGTATGCTGATAGATTAGTCAGTCACCGTTTCGTTTTCTTATAAAGATAACATATATTATGATCACGTCTTTCATCCCCGGAGGGGTAGGCAGAGGCATATTGTACGCCCATATTTCACCTTTTTTAGAAATTGTCCCACGCAATAGCCGTATTGCCGTGTTGAGATGGACAGGCGCAGGTTGTAACTGCCTGCTCTGTTGAAATTTTTCAAACCGCCTAAAAAGGCTTTCTACCTGGTTTAACGGCTGTCATTTTAATGGCAACCGGGACCAGCGGCTTAACATGCCTTCGGAAGCACGGAAACGCTCAGATAAATGTCACAAAGTAGTCACATGGATTGGATGGTCACCCATCCTCCTTGGATGGGTGACCACTGACCATCCATGTGACCACTTTGTGAAACCGATATACAGAATGAAATCGATAAATATATGTTATATGCTGTTATATGTATATCCTAACAAAGTTTATCATACATACATACATACATATACTCACGCCTTTATTCCCGAAGGGGTAGGCAGAGGCCTATACCGGCCCACATTTCACCGTGTACAATTCGGTCCCACGTAATAGGTGGTGAGCCCATCGCCGTGTTGAAATGGACCGCCGTCGTAAAGTTTATCATTTAATTTCTTATACTACTAAGGTAGCAACGGCCCACCTGATTGAAAGTGGAGTTCCGTATCCTTTGGACGTTTGCGAAGTACGTCAGAGGCGTTATACTTGCGCTTTCAACTACCATAATTACCGTGTTGGAATCGAATATTAAGAGGCGGCTCTTGAAATTTTCAAGCAGTCCTTTTAATTACCACTACCTTGTTATTGGCTAGGAACCAACGACTTAAGTGCCTTCCGAAGCACGGGAACTTAAGGAAATGCTCAACGCAGCGATTGTTTACAGAACACAGACCAACCGGAGCTACGAGCGTTTTAGAACTTTCTGACAACTAATAAAATTGAAGTGGAATTTTAGCCGATACTACACTGTTATTCCAGAAGATGTAGAATTGTAGACACTTGTCACCTTAAGACGACCATCTGGATAGGAAAGGCGCAGATCCGTGTGTTAACGTGAGAGGCCTCCGACCAGCAATAGACTTCCATAGGCTGTTTGGAATAGGAATTTTCACATAGCATAGGAAACGTGTACTTACAAATTTGTGGAAAGATCAAAAGAGAATTTAATTTCAATTTATTTCATTTTAGATTATCAACATTTTACAAAAGCGCAGCCGAGGGCATCGATATAGATAAGACTAGATGACTAACGAACGCGCCAACATCAAGCCTACCTAACGTAAGCCCACAGGCTTAGGTGAGCCAAACGTCAGTTCAGTCTGACGCCGTTACGCCAATCGTACGTACAAATTGAACCGGGCGACAAAATGGGCAAATACACAGTAAAAGATTGCAATTCTAAAACATAAAAACACAATTAGTCATGTAGAATTACATTTTGCACGTAATTATACTATTTACGCATTGATATCAGCGTAAATACCGCTATAATCGAATTTTGAAAATAAAATTTGTGATTGCCATTCAGTGTTACCACTAAAATATCGGTTTGGTTTACCCACAACAGTGGGAGAATTAGTAATTAATTACCTATGTAAGATACATTAATAATATTACCCGACTAAGGCAGGGTTATGATTTTGACAGGCTATATACGTATGTCTGTATGTTCATGTATTCCCTCAGAGCTCCTCAACTAGGTACTTATTAGAACTGGACTAATGAGATATTGTTAGAAGCGCCTTGACGTTAGACTGGTTTTTTTAACTGGACTGGACTGGACTGGAGTTTTATATCGTGTCACTGAATTTAATGGTGCGCCCTCTAGCGGCCATAAAGTACTGTGTTAAAATTAATTTAAGAAAAAAATATCCTTTTTGGTATTAAATGAAAGGGTCAGAAGTTTTGTAAGAAGTGCCTTTTTAATGGTCTATATAGAATACTAGCGGACGTCACGCGGTTTCAGCCTCGTAGTTCCCGTACCCGTGCGAATACGGGCATCGAATATAGCCTATGTTCACCCGGAAGAGTGTAGCTTCCCAACAGTGAAATATTTTTTTAAATCGGTCCAGTAGTTTCGGAGAGAGTTTGTTTAGTACACCGGGAACCAACCCTAAAGAAGCGGGATAGGACCCCTATGCGAGACGGCAGTGTTAGCCAAGGTCTATCGGGATGCGATGCGATACGGTCACGCCTTTATCCCCGAAGAGGTAGGCAGAGGCATATTATATGCCCAAAATTCACCTTTTTTATAAGAATATAACCCACGTCATATGTGGTGAGACGTACTGCCACTGCCGTATTGAGATGGACAGGCACAGGTTGTGACAGCCTGCTGTTGAATTTTTTAACCTTGGTCAAGTCCTTCAACTTGGCTTAACGACTGCCATCTTACTGGCAACCGGGACCAACAGCTTAAAGTGCCTTCCGAAGCACGGAAACGTCGGATACGCTCAAATAAATGCCAGCCGGGACACCCTTCGTAGGCAGTAGCAGGGCGCAGTGTGGTTTTAGTCAGTAGGCGTTCGCAATAGCATCCATGCGTAACTTCAAACGTAAAAGAGAGAAACCCATCTTAAGGTAGAGAAATTTCTAAAATGGACACCTGAGAAGATTTATATCTACCGTTGATTAATGGCACTTGGTGAAACTTGCTGCACATATTGCAAACAAAACCGGTCAGGTGTGAGTCGGATTCGCGCACGGAGGGGTAAACGCAAGACTCTATGAACGAGACATGAGGCTTTGCCGTCAGTCTGTCTGTTAGTCACGAGGCTGTATCGCAGGAACCGTGGTAGATAGAGCAAATTTTTTCACAGTGATGTATGTTTCTGCCGCCATAACAAAAAATACCTACTAAAATCCGAAAAAGACCCCACACAACAAACGTAAATTGCTGTTTTTGTGTATTCGACTCGCACTTGGTTGTTTTTTTAAATATGAACACGTGAGTTTCGGTTTCAACCGAAATAAAATAATAAATGAAATAGGTACATAATAATTTTAAATTTGTTTAGTAATTCTATAATTATCGTGGGTAAAAATTTCATACAGTAGTCAACACTGGCCCACGTTCGTCATGTTTATGTTTTTGTCTTTGTCTAATCGCAGCGGCGGCGGTGTTCACCGTACGCGTGTGAATGAGACAGATATATATTTACCATCACTGCTTAAAAAGTTTCATAGTTGCGTCTTCTCAGCTCATAGGTAGCCGTGCTTTTGTCGAGACGCGATGTTCGTGCTTGCCTCTCTAATGATAATATATATAACTCTATGGCCGAGGGCATAGGCTAGTCGTCTATACCTACTCACTTTTTGAAGTTGTAACTTAGAAACAATGCCGAATGAATAAACTATTTATTTTATGCAAATGATCGTATATTGTCGTAGCTCGTAACCCTCACGATGTCAAAGTTACAATAATTAATATTCATTCAAATACCTAACTTACAGTTCTGTTGAACTTATTAATTCCCAAAAAAAATACGTCAACAAAGTGACCTCTTAACTCGGCGTAAACAAATTAGCAAATTACAATACAAATTAATTAAGTGCGTGTATTAATTATTAAACGTAATAGTATATACCTACTTATTTAATTTAAAAATAAAGTAAAAACACTCACCTTTATCCTCAGTTCCTAATAAATTAATAACAAGGTATATTAAAACGAAAACAATAACAAAAATAACCGTTAACATAAAGTAAAAAAAAATGTCACATCACTACACTATCACAGCACGACGACTGTTCGAACTTCGAAATTCCCGCCAAAACAGACAACCGGCCGCGTCAAATGTCCGATTACTACTCCAAAATGCGCAATTAAATATTTAAAATAGATTATAATTTATGATACGATACCAATATACTTAATTAATTATACAGATTTAGCAAATACGTAATGTGAGTATTATTTATTTGTACACGCGTTCTTTATCACAAGACAGCCGCGAGATGTTTAGCAAAGCGCAGCTGATTTTAACCTTCTGTTCTGTCTGTTAATATTATCGTATATCTAATCTGTATTATGTTATGTATGAGAAGCGACAGAAAGCGACTCAGCTGCGATTAGGGTTACCATATGCCAGGCTTTCGCCTGTTTCGCCAGGCATTTTAGCACTTGATCAGGCGCCCGGCCGGCGCTCTTCTAAGTCAGGCGAAATGATTAATTATAAAGAGTTTTGGCATATATTTTAACTCAAAAAGACTTGTTAAAAATGGCGATTATTAGAAGTATGTAAGAAAACGTACAGTGGCAATTCCTTATAATTTATTAAAAAACAAATCATATGTTTGGCTGAATTTCTTATTACCTACTCTAATGTGTCTGAAAATTAATGTTTTCAAATTAAAAATTCATTCACGCAATGTGTTTTACTTGTTATTAAATATTTCTTTTATTATGCGGCATTTTTTCAAGATATTCAGGCATTTTTCGTGAAAATCAGGCGTTTTTACTATGTAAATCAGGCATACATTTCTTCAGATATGGTAACCCTAGCTGCGATGATCCCTGACCTTAGACAGACGAGTAGGTTTGGTACTTACGTTTAGGGATGTGTAAGAATAGGTATAGTCGATACTAGCTGACCCGCGCAACTTTGTTTAATTTACTCACATATAAGAGTGAGCGAGAAAAAGTGTATTTTCATACACTTTATGTTTGGAAAGATATTTCTTATTCAGACTCAATGGAGAATGTGAAACTAACCTGTTTAGAATAGCCTAATAAGTAATTCAAGGGCTCCTATGAATGTAAGTCATAGGAGCCCTTGAATTACTACCTGGGGATCGTGCGAAGCATGGCTCTGTACGGGGCTCCCGTATGGGCGGAGACCCTGACGGCCAGCAATGAGGCTAGACTGCTGAGCCCGCAGAGAGTGATGGCCGTCAGGGTGATAAGAGGATACCGCACGATCTCCGGTGAGGCGGCATGTCTCCTAGCCGGGACCCCTCCATGGGACCTTGAAGCGAGAGCCCTTGCGTCACTGTTCAGATGGCGCAAGGAGGCGCTGGAGCGGGGCCAAAGGCCTGCGTCTCGAGAAATCGAGGCCCAGCGGACCCTGCTCCACCAGGAAACCGTGGAGACATGGAAGGTGCGACTTGAGCAACCAAAGGGGGGATTCGCCACAATCGCGGCCGTCAGACCGGTCATGGGCGAGTGGCTGGAGAGAAGACACGGTGCTCTCTCCTACCGGTTGACACAGATGCTTGCCGGGCACGGTAGCTTCGGTAGGTATCTGTGGCGAAAACACCGGGAAACCACGGCCGAATGTCAGCACTGCGAGGACCGCAGCGATGACACGGCGCTCCACACGCTGGTGGAGTGCACGGCGTGGGCACAACAGCGACAGGTCCTCGTAGTGGGTCTGGACGTGGACACTCTCTCGCTTGAGGCCATGGTGCGAGCCATGCTCTCCAGCGGGAGTAAGTGGGACTGCGCCGCCTCCTTCGCGAGCATGACCTGCTCGCAGAAAGGGTGGGGCCGGGTGCGGGAGAGAACTCTCCCACCCGAGTTCCGCAGTCGGCGCCCTGGGCGCCGCCGACGTGTCTTCGCCGAGGACTATCGGCCTCCATGACCGGGGGTCTGAGGACGGTGAGAGGGCCGCTCACCGTCCTTATAGAAGCAGGCCCATGACGGCAGCGTGACGTGAGCACTCACGCACGCCCCCCCTTAGAAGCGGGGTCACACCCGAAATCCCCCATAGACGCGGGATTGCACCCGAACCACCCCCTGGGCGAGGCCGCATTGGCGGCCGTAGGTCTGTTGGGAGTCACGGGACATCCTTCCTGAGGGCTTACCCGGGGCTCTCAACCATAGGCTGTTGGGCGTTACGTGAGGTTTTTTAGTCGGTAAGAGTCCGGCATAGCATCCTACGAGGATTTTCCCTCACGTTAAAAAAAAAAAAAAAAAAAGCCCTTGAATTACAGGTTGAGCGAAAGTTGAGATGTCTTTAATTTCCGAAATACAAAACCCTCAATATTAAAACTTGATTGGAATGATCCTTATGCTACTTTCTTTCCGACACCAAGAAGATATTCGAAATCGTACCACGCGTTGAGAAATTACAACTGTAAAATCATTTTGTCTTTCATCCCCACTCCCAAAGGAACCGCGCAAAATATCGGGATCAAAGGTACTCAAGCCTTCCTCTCAAATTGCTTTAAGGCCGCGTGGGTCAGATTTTGAGTTTTTTGAAACAATCCTAGTCAAAAAGTAAAGGGTTTTTAAATCTGAAAAATATATATATAATAGTTAAGGATATAAGCTAAACATATTCCGAGCCCGTTACACGATGCAATAAATTTCACTAGATAGAAAAAAATCCCAAAGTTGACTCTCTCAGAAATTTTTTTTCAATACTGTGGCTAAACTATTAACATTTTATATATTTTTTTTGCACTCAATTAAAGGTATTAAGTTTTTATACACATTTTCCGAGCGTTTTTCTATAAACAACTATTTACATAGTTATCATGTACGAATATCTATACCAAACGCAATAGAATTGCGCCGCTGACGGCCGATCAGTCTCGCCCTGGCGCTTGTGGAGGCAGGACCTGTGTCAGTTTTTTTCGCAACTATTTCGTAATTATTATGCCAAATTACGTTGAAATCGCGCCACAGTATAAAAATATCAGTAATGGGCAAAATGTAATTAGATTAACCGTTACAAATACATACGCGACTCATGGTAAAAATGTGGTGATCTTTTACTTTTTAAGTGCTTTCACGACATGGTAACCAGCTACCAAATGCATTAAAATGTCTACGAATTACATGATAATTTCGCAATCCAACATGGCGGCCACGCCGTAATCACAAATTTCATGATGGGTATCGTTTAAGGGGTTTTTTGGTATGCTGAGTACGAAGTACGTGATAATTTTGCAATCCAATATGGTCGCCGCGCCGTAATCACAAAATTTCATTATGGGTATCGTTTAAGGGGTTTTTTGGTATGCTGAGTACGAATCACGTGATATTTTTGCAATCGAATATAGCCGCCGCGCCTTAATCACAAAATTTCAAGATGGGTATCGTTTAAGGGGTTTTTTGGTATGCTGAGTACGAATCGCGTACTAATTTTGCAATACAAGATGGCCGCCTCGCCGTAATCACAAAATTTTATGATGGGTATCGTTTAAGGGGTTTTTTGGTATGCTGAGTACGAATCGCGTACTAATTTTGCAATACAAGATGGCCGCCGCGCCGTAATCACAAAATTTCATGATGGGTATCGTTTAAGGGGTTTTTTGGTATGCTGAGTACGAATCACGTGATAATTTTGCAATCCAATATGGCCGCCGTGCCATAATCACAAAATTTCATGATGGGTATCGTTTAAGGGGTTTTTTGGTATGCTGAGTACGAATCACGTGATAATTTTGCAATCCAATATGCCCGCCGCGCCGTAATCAGAAAATTTTATGATTGGTATCGTAAATGGTAGTATCGTAAATCATACGTAGCAGACTGTAGTGTAAAAGAGATAGAGACACATGTTCCATTCTTCGTTCTAACATTTGTGTGTGGTTGGATTGCATGGAACGACACAGACTAAAAAAACTTGTTCGGTTTACTGTGAGTTAGTTAACCGCGTGCCAATTTGCAATTGTGCAAGACGTGGTCAGAGTTAAGAAGTTATTTATTTAACTCAGAGCTTACTAACTCTATATTTATATATTTAACTCGACTCTTCGCGCAAGTGGTCCTAAATAGCTTAGGCGGCCAAATTGAATTCCAAAATGATCATGTTATTCGTACTCAGCATACCAAAAAACCCCTTAAACGATAACCATCATGGATTTTTGCAATTACGGCGCGGCGGCCATATTGCATTTCAAAATTATCACAGGATTCGTACTCATCATACCAATACACCCCTTAAACGATACCCATCATGATATTTTGTGATTACGGCGCGGCGGCCATATTGTATTGCAAAATTATCACGTAATTCGTACTCAGCATACCAAAAACCCTTTAAACGATACCCATCATGAAATTTTGTGATTACGGCGCGGCGCCCATATTGGATTGCAAAATTATCATGTGATTCATACTTAGCATACCAAGAATTCCCTTCAACTATACCCATCATGAAATTGTGTGATTACGGCGCGGTGGCCATATTGGATTGCAAAATTAGTACGTAATTCGTACTCAGCATACCAAAAAACCCTTTAAACGATACCCATCATGAATTATTGTGATTACACCGCGGCCGCCATTTTGGATTGCAAAATTATCACGTGATTCGTACTCAGCATACCAAGAAACCCCTTAAACGATACCCATCATGAAATTTTGTGATTACGGCGCGGCGCCCATATTGGATTGCAAAATTATCATGTGATTCGTACTCAGCATACCAAAAAAACCCTTAAACGATACCCATCATGAAATTTTGTGATCACACCGCGGTGGCCATATTGGATTGCAAAATTATCATGTGATTCATACTTAGCATACCAAGAATTCCCTTAAACTATACCCATCATGAAATTTTGTGATTACGGCGCGGTGGCCATATTGGATTGCAAAATTAGTACGTAATTCGTACTCAGCATACCAAAAAACCCTTTAAACGATACCCATCATGAATTTTTGTGATTACACCGTGGCCGCCATTTTGGATTGCAAAATTATCACGTGATTCGTACTCAGCATACCAAGAAACCCCTTAAACTATACCCATCATGAAATTTTGTGATTACGGCGCGGCGCCCATATTGGATTGCAAAATTATCACGTGATTCATACTCAGCATACTAAGAAACCCCTTAAACGATACCCATCATGACATTTTGTGATTACGGGGCGGCGTCCATATTGGATTGCAAAATTAGTACGTGATTCGTACTCAGCATACCAAAAAACCCTTTAAACGACACCCATCATGAAATTTTGTGATTACACCGCGGCGGCCATTTTGGATTGCACAATGATCCCGTGATTCATACTTAGCATACCAACTTTAGAAAACTTTAGATGTTTTTATGACCAGCTATTATGTAATTTACATTTTTTATGCAACTGTAGCAAACGTACGCAACGGAAACTCTCAAAAGAAATGAAATATCCTAGTTGTCGAAAAATGTTTCGTTGCTGCTAAGCTCTTATTCGCCTTAGCGTGATGTTATATATTTTGGTATTTTTCAAAAATGGACATTCTGTTAAGAAACTCTTGAAATTCACCTAGCAGTCTCTTAGACTCTAGAGTTAGAACAACTAAACAAACAAACAAACTCTTTAGCTTAAAAATAATAGTATAATATACATAATTTATTTACGATTAACTCATTTATTTTATTTACGAAACTAATAAATCACCACACTTAATAAAGTTAGATGCATTTACTACGTCAAACAAAGTTAGCATGCTGTTTCTTTCTACTATACTGTATACTGTGGTATGAGAGTTGACTGCCGCTGCCGGCGCGCGGTGTGTCTTGCGCCCGGGGCGAGGGGAGCGCCAAATGCCTACTTGTGCGGGTTACAGACAAAAAAATTACTCGTAGGTACATTTTGCCTTCATTACCAATTTAGAGAATGCCTACAATTAAAATTTTCTAAATATCTTTCCTGTACAGTTTTATTATATTGTAGGTATAGATTAACTGAGAGATTTCCCGGCACCTTAAGGCCGTCATTGTTATAAGTACTAATAAGGCTATTATTAATCTGAACAAATGTGTTTCTTGTTTTGTTATACAATAACCCTGAGGTACTAATACAGGTACCAATCTGCATAATAATGTTGGTCAGTCAATCTTGAGAATATAACTAACTCAGACTAACAGTAATTTGAGATAACTAAGTGTTACCCTATCCTACATATATGTATTTCCATCTCAAAAAAACACATATAATAGGTAGAAACTGCGGTTCCGCCTGCAGAGAATATTGTTCCCGTTCCCACTTCCCATAGAAACTAATTCCCGTGATAAAAGGGCCTATTGTTATTCCATAGTCCAGACTATAATAATCTATCCCTGTACCAAATTTCAGCCATATCCGTTGAGACATTACAAGCCTGAAAGAATAACAAACTTACAGATATCTATACTCACAAACTTTTGCAATCAAAATTTTAGTAAGATTCTGACGCGATAATGGTGTCTATGCTAGCGAGAAAACCTCAGAGTATAGCAGAAAGAGGGTCAGAAGTCAGAATTTTCTTACAATTAGGCACTCAATCAATCAATCAAATCAAATCAATCAATAATATATTTATTTCACTTAGGCATTATACAGATGCGCTTGTAAAACTCGCGTTTGGAGGGCGCAGATTATTCAGGGCGTTGTTTATTTTTCAACGTGTGGAAATCCTACATGGATGTTATTATACTCTTACCGACTAAAACCACAGCCTACGACCGGGAGCTCCGGGTAAATCCTCAAAGGATGTCCCAGGATTACCGACAGAATTTGGTTACCACCGCGGTCTTTCCTATGGGTTCGGTTACTATTCCACGTCTTTGGGGTTGGTTCGGGTGTTATTCCGCTTTTTAGTGTGATGAGGCATGCGTGAAATTTTCACGTCACGCTGCCTTCTTGGGAGTTTCACGCACCAATTTTGTTTACAAGGTCTGTGCTGTGCGTCTCCTGGGTTACGGGCGAGTGCTATTCCAGATAACGTAGCTATAAATTGTTACTAGCGGACGTCACGTGGTTTCACCCGCGTAGTTCCCGTTCCCGTAGGAATACGGGAATAAAATATAGCCTATGTTCACCGCAAAGAGTGTAGTTTCCCAACAGTGGAAGAATTTTTCAAATCGGTCCAGTAGTTTCGGAGCCTATTCGTTACAAACAAACAAAAAAAATCTTTCCTATTTATAATATTAGTATAGAAAAAGTGAGCATCCAGGGGTCTAGAAATCATGGTGTAATCCAAGTTTACTTTAGTCTTTCCAACCGTTTATTAATGACCTGAAAAAGGTCACAGGGACTGGCTGGATGAGGAAGGCGCAGGACCGTGTGTTGTGGGAGAGGTCTACGTCCAGCAGTGAACTGATATAGGCTTATTTGATGATGATTTGATGAACCGTTTATTTCACTATTTACAACAATGAAATTTAAAAAAATAACAATGTGTGAAATCGATTTTAAATAAAGTTGAATGTTATATTAAATCGAATCGGGAGCGCATTATAACATCACTAAAGTAATTTATAATAATATACTAGCGTTTCCCTGCCACGTTTTGCTGTGACTTTTTTATGGTGGTTTCATGTACTCGTACCTATGAGGTATGAGTAACAAACCAAAAGATAAGTACATTTCAAAAAAGTTTAATTTTTAACCGTAACCAAAATCATAAATCTCTCAGATAAACCAATTAACACCCGAATCAAAAAAGCTTCACTTGAAAAAAATATCTATTCTTCAAAAAAATAAATTATCTCTGATAATATTTTCCTAACGCGCCAAAACTTCAAAAATAACATGCAAAACAGTCATAACTGACCTCTTTTAGGTAGGTATTTCCTTTTATTATTCTAAATGCAAGGAGGGCGCAATCAAACTTCTGTTAAAAAACAGCAATCTGGTATAAACCTTCTAAGTAGGTTGTTTATAATATTTTGTTCTGAAGCTGGCAGAATATAATTTAAAAAAAAGCGTACAGCGCCATCTATTAGTAAAATCACTTTGTAAAGCTGTTTTATTCTTGTTGCAAAGATGTAAATGATGCAAAAAGTAGCCTAAAACCATCTCAGAAACCTGTTGTATATCGTGTCAAATTTTGAGCTCAATCGATTCAGTACATTTTGAGTTTATTAAAGCGTACACATACGCACAGAACATTTTTATATATATAGAAGAAGAAGAAGAAGATATATTGTTACACATTATAGTCGGTCCAACCCAGCGTTGCCAGACGTCCCGATTTTGGCGGGACGTCTGGCAACGAAAGTTAAAAATGAAACTTTAAAAGAAGTTAAATCTTCACAAAAATATCATGAATAAGTAATTCTTAAGCAGAGTTTACACGAAGCCAGTACCGCTGGCGCCAGTCCCGCAGACAAGCCAGCGCTGGCCTGGCCCCTGCTGTTTAGACGACGCCAGTCATTCACGGATTTTTCTTCGGGTGAGCACACGTTTGAAGTTTAAAAAAATGAATACGCGGCAAATGCTGTTAAAAAGAAAATGTTTAAGGAACATGTTGACACTGTTAAGAGAAGAGTTGTTTGACATATTAGAAGGCCGAATAGAAACCGGCTTTACAAACGAATCATATTCATCAAACCGTTTTGCCTTTGGCTTATAAACGCTCCCCCAGCCCCAGATCTTGAAGATTTTTCGATTTTGTCGAGTTCAAGGTTTTGATTTAACTTTATCGATAGTCAGTCCTTCCATATTCATTCCTACACGAAATTGTTCTAGTGCCGAAGCGCGCATTTCTTTAATTTTGTAGGTATCGCTATGCTTATCCTACAAGCATTCGTGCTCTCTATATAGTTGTACGAATTTAAAATTATCCTCCTCATTAAATTTTCAGAAATTCCATACAAAAACAAGAAAGAGGAACACCGTACTGACGTTCGCCAGTAACTGGCGAGATGCGTCTACACGTGTCCAAAACGCTGGCGCGGGGGTTGAGGGGTATGCGGGCGGAGGTCACTGGCTAGAAAAATAGACGGGCGTCTATTCTCGCCAGCGCTGGCCTGGCTTGAAAAACCGTTTACACGAGGCAAATACCAAGCCAGCGCTGGCTGCCAGTGTTATTGGCAGCCAGTGCTGGCTTCGTGTAAACTTACCTTTATAAATAATTATTTTCTTGTTGTAAGTTGCAATTTGTAACATTCACTCTACAGGCTATTGTTTGGAACGCCATATTTTTCTAATAAATGAAACTTTTTGATTTTTAATACTGATTTATTTTTCTGAAGATTTATTCAACGATAGGTTAAATCTGATTTGAAATATTATTTTATTGAAATACATTTTCTATTGCTATTTTTTCAATCTATCTGTTGTCACCTTCGATTGTCACGTAAATGTAATTTTAATTCAAATAAAAAGATTAATATTTGAAACTTGATTTTAAGCGTTTTTGACTAAGGCCCGCTTTCGACGAAAGAATCCCGCTGTTTTCACTCAAAAAGTTCCAAAATCCTGACTTAGCAAAAACAAAACTGGCACCGCGCTGGTCCAACCGTTTATTTTACTTTTGACAGCTCGATTACCAATTACTATAGTGAGAGTGACTGAGCAGTACTTATTCATAAATGTCAAACAATCTAAACTAGTGTGTTTGCTTATTCATAAAAGAGCTTAATGATTAAGGCTATACCAAGCAAAATAATTTCAGTCCAGCGCTGAAAGTGCAGGGTAGTTTCATGCGCTCCCATGAGTCTGATGAAAAAAAAAATGTGTGCGTGTACTAGTGTACACACGTAAGAAGTGAAACTTCTTCATAACCTTATTTTTCAAGCCCAAAAGCCCAAAAGTCCAAAAGTCCAAAAGCCCAAAAGTCCAAAAGTCCAAAAGCCCAAAAGCCCAAAAACCCAAAAGCCGAAAAGCCCAAAAACCCAAAAGCCGAAAAGCCGAAAAGCCCAAGAGCCCAAAAGCCGAAAAGCCGAAAAGCCCGAAAGCCGAAAAGCCGAAAATCCGAAAAGCCCAAAAGACGAAAAGCCGAAAAGCCGAAAAGCCGAAAAGCCGAAAAGCCGAAAAGCCCGAAAGCCGAAAAGCCGAAAAGCCGAAAAGCCGAAAAGCCCGAAAGCCGAAAAGCCCAAAAGCGGAAAAGCCCAAAAGCCGAAAAGCCGAAAAGCTCAAAAGCCGAAAAGCCCTAAAGCCCAAAAGCCCAAAAGTCCAAAAGTCCAAAAGCCCAAAAGCCCAAAAACCCAAAAGCCGAAAAGCCGAAAAGCCCAAGAGCCCAAAAGCCGAAAATCCCGAAAGCCGAAAAGCCGAAAATCCGAAAAGCCCAAAAGCCGAAAAGCCGAAAAGCCGAAAAGCCGAAAAGCCCGAAAGCCGAAAAGCCGAAAAGCTGAAAAGCCGAAAAGCCGAAAAGCCGAAAAGCCGAAAAGCCCGAAAGCCGAAAAGCCGAAAAGCCCAAAAGCCGAAAAGCCGAAAAGCTCAAAAGCCGAAAAGCACTAAAGCCCAAAAGCCCAAAAGTCCAAAAGCCCAAAGTACCAAAGTACAAAAGTCCAAAAATCTACAAACGACATGCTATCCCTGGATAAAGTACTCTTAATTCGAATCCACCGTGGTGGGGAACAGAACAAAGATGGCGCGTAACCAAAAATCGTGACGTGACGTGACGTGACGTGACGTGACGTGACGTGACGCAAATTTTTTTCCAACGCCGATAAAGAAGTTTCACTTCAAAAAATACCTCTCCTTTCATACATTTATGTGGCGTAAACGAAGTAGCAAAGGTCAGGTAGTCGAAATTGAAATCGTTTAAAATTACTTTTTCTTTTTGGTAAGTAATTAAAAGAAAAAAAGTATGTGTGTGTAACCTTCACGCGAGATTGAAATAAAACTTCTTTGCCATTGACGGCATCAAATGTAGGTATATCGTTCATTCGAATTTTGAATAGCGGAAACGCAAGCGTTACTTCCGTCAGAAAAGAATCTTAGTTATGTCCCTAGGTTGCGCCTAAAGAAGTTTTACTTCAAAAATATTCAAAATATGTATCGGTAAATATATCTCGCATATCGAGAACTGAACGTGTCCCATCACTAACAATCTATTATTATCACAGTTGACCGAGACGCGTTTATTCTTTCTTCATCAGATACTAGCTGTGTCCCGTGGGTTCATCCCTTGCCGTACTACGGACCCATATTGTATGGAAATATGCCTTATTGTTTGACATTTATGAATAAGTAGGTACTGCTCCGCTCTACAGACCATATTGATCAATATAAATTATTGTTCAATAAGTTAACCGTGTGGGGCTAATATTGAAGTTTGAACAATCACTAAACAAAAGTTTGACGAAGCTTCAATTTTATTGATCAATATTTTTTTTCGCACCGTGTAGGCTTAATATTGATCAATATTTTTCAGTCGGATATCGAAATTTCGAATTTGTAATTTACTTTTCTTTGTCACCAGCCCCATACACGTACATATATTGACTCAATAATATTGCTTCAATATTGATTTCCGTCCGAATTTATCTGTTCCAACCTCAATATTATATTGATCAATATTATTGTACGTGTATGGGGCCGGTCAGATATATACTCGGACCTTAGACCATATAACACGGGACTAGCCTTTGCGAACCACCGCATACAAAAATATTCTGCCAGTTTTCATACAAATGAAGGGGAAAACACAAAGACAAATAAAATTTCATTGCAATTAAAAATGTATTAATCGACAAACGCGTAATGGCTGTTGTGTGTTAATTGTTATTGTACAGTCAACTACAATGTAATGTACTAGTTTAATCATATAAAATGATGTACTGATGTACAGGCTTTTCATAAAGCCAAAAGACCAAATGGTCATGTGCAATGGCAGAAAACAATGCTTAAGTAAGGCGCATCCTGTGGTTAGATGATCTAAGACTCGGACAGAAATAAAAATATTGAAGCAATGTTATTGAGTCAATATTATGGAAGGTGTGTATTCAAAAGATGGTGATTATGAATATTGAACAATAAAAATATTGGTCAATAGTATTGTAGGTGTATGGGGCCTCTAACCCAGTGTTTTTCAACCTGTGGGTCGCGACCCCCTGGGGGGTCGCGGAGCTTCTGTAGGGGGTCGCCAAAGGTCGAGAGAACTACATCAGTTAAAAAAAATAAAAATTAAAAAGATCGAAGATTTATTAAGTAAAAGTATTTTAACAAAAGAGTTATACTCATTAACATTTGTATGATAATACGAACAAATTAACAAAATAATGAAATCCTAAGACTCATGTTAATGCGAAGATTGTGCTTGTTTTTGATTAATCAATTTCTCTTAAAGTCTTAAACAAATGCTTCCGGTGAGGGAGGGCCTTAATTATTTTAATATTTTTATCGTTTTGTTATCGTATCGATTGGTTATCGTAAATCTGTATTTGCTACACCTGGAATAATTTCCTGGAATAAACACCTTTTTTTTCCAAGTTTAAGCTATTTCTTTGCTTACTTTTTATTTGGGAAATTTATGAAAATGCCAAATCGCATAAGTACGATGTGGCCAATGGAATCAAACATTTCAAAACCTCAGCAATCAATTCCAGGTTTCTGTTTCTTTCCTTAACCAAAAAGTATAGAAATAAGGAGATTTGAATTCCTAGTGTAAGGGTGGTCTGCGATGTCTCTTGCACTGAGAAGTAATGACATAATTATTTTTATGATCTTGATGTTTATCTCATATCCGACTTCAACAGTAAAAGATTGTGTCAACGAAAATATTCGAAGTTATTTTGATATTTTGACGACAACTACAAGCAAGAGCGTGGCGATGGAGAAAGCAATGCACTCAAAAAGCGTTTGGCATCTGTTCTTTCAGAAGCACTCGTGGCCCCACTGTAGTAAGCAAAATTAACTAAGGTTGGTCATGAATAGGTGATCACCACATGACCACTTCGAGACATTTATTTGCGAGTGTTTCCAAGGCACGTTAGGAAGGCACGTTAAGCCGTTGGCCCCAGCTGCCAGTAAAATGGTAGTCATTAATCCAAGTTGAAGGCTTTTATGGGCGGCTTGAAAAGCTTAACAGTGGGCAGTCACAACCTGCGCCTCACCATATCAACACGGCAATACAGCTCACGACCTATTTCGTGAGACAAAAATCGAAAATGGTGAAATGTGGGCATATAATAAGCCTCTGCCTATGCTTTCGGGGATAAAAGTCGTGATCATATGTATGTATGTATCTTTCGTGGCTTCAAGGAACATATTATGCAAGCATTAGTAAGAAGCGCTCTGCAAAATAGTATTTCTTCCAAAAAAAATTCACTGGATACAAAACGCACAAAAGCTAAAAACTGCGCATAAACCGCAATATCCGTGGATTTGTCAAATTGCAAAGATACAAAGGTACTTTCCTTTATTTTTTCTTTATAAAACGTCGTATAGAAGGAATATTTGTTACACTGTAACATACACATACATACATGATAAAAAATGAAGGGTCGGAGGGGTCGCGAAATATTTGTTCATGCCAGGGGGGTCGCATCATGAAAAAGGTTGAAAATCACTGCTCTAACCTATTAGTCCTATTATAATTACTTCTGTTCTGGGTGATTTGGTTTTATCAGTGTCTTTGAACGGTCCAAATTCCCTGCAAACTTGAAATTCCACCCTTTTTTTTAACGTGAGGGAAAATTCATCATGGATGATGCTATACTGGACTCCTACCGACTACAAAACCTCACGTAAAGTGTTGCCGTTTTAGCGACTTTGTCGCTAGATCTAGCGGATTTTTGATGAGTTTAGAGACTATTTATTACCATCTAGCGACTTAATTTTTTTTAGCGACTTCTAACGATTTCTTGTATTCAAAGCTAATTACCTTAAATTAGTAAAAATGAAACATTTTTTTTTCAACACTGTATGTACTTTGTAAAGTAGTGAATATTGTGTTCAAGTAGTTATTATACCAAATTCGTAGAAATGGATATTCCTATAAGAAAGAAAGTTATGCTCAGAAATATAGATCAAAATGGGAGAAGCAAGACGAATTTAAAATGTGGTTAAAACCTGCTTTGACCGATCTAACGGAAGCCTTTTGCTCGTTTTGCCATAGCGATTTTTGATTGCTTGAACCTTTAGTTTCGGTTTTTCTTTTCTTTTTTGCCAATATAGGTGTGACTGATATGAATAAATGCGTGATTATCCAAATTTGCATGAATTTATACTACACTTCTTATCTACATATAAAATTACATGTCCCGACTAACCGACTGACTGATTCATCAACGCAGAGCCTAAACCGCTGGACATACAGACTTAAAATTTCGACAGTAGATGCATTTTATGATGTAAGCACCCACTAAGGAAGAGTTTTTGGAAATTCTGCTACTAAAGGGGTAAAATAAGGGACAGAAGTTAGTATGAAAGTCCGTCATTTTCAGAGCTAGATGCATTAAATTTCATAAACCTGTATCTTTAAGGAAATAAATGAATACGTGTATCAGCGTTTTCTCAAAATTTAACTACGAAGAGGGTAAAATAGGTGATAAACGTTTGTATGGAAAGTTCGTCATTTTCAAATTTGGAAGTATGCAACTTTGTACACTTACGTCTTTTAAGAAATAAATGAACACGTGTATCAGCGTTTTTCAAAATTATACTAAGGTAGTAAACGCAACGCGACGGAAGTAAATTCGACTGGAACGGGTGATATAGCTACTCTCTCTTATGTGTCACAAACGAAGTTGCGCGGGTCAGCTAGTCACTGACTAGCTGACCCGCGCTGTTTGAAATTTTTAGCGACTTCTAGCGGATTTTTTAAATACAGTTTTTTCAATATCTAGGGACTTTTTCATCGAGATTTAGAGACTTTATTTTATTTGAAACGGCAACACCGTAACGCCCAACAGCCTATGGCTGGGAGCCCCGGGTAAGCCCTCGGAAGGATGTTCCAGGACTCCCAACAGTGGAATTATTAAAATATAAATTATTAGACCCTTGTAATAAATAATAGTAAAAATATAGTTTTGGTATATTGAAATTATATATGTTCGAAAGAGACTCATCTTGGGGTGAACTTAATACTAGGAAATATTCTTCGATTTGATCTGATAAAACTATATTATTTGTAATTTATTAGATACTCTTGCTTTTTTAACGTATCAAAACACGATTAGGAATACTTTGTTCGATCGAAATCGCTCTCGAAAAATGTGAAATATTGCAAAAATCTTAACAAGTAATGTACTTTTTTTATCTAAATAAATGAGTTTAATTCTCATAAAAACTTGTCATAAAATAGATATAGGTCTTTAGAACAATATTTTACGTGTAGATTTTCGTAAAACCCCTCAGATTTTATAACAGTAATATAATGTATTAGAATCGAATGAAATCCGTCAAAAGCGTACGCTGCAATCGTTCGAATTGCCTTCAATTTGTCAAGGTAGAACATTGCAGCCTTAAGTACTTAAGTAAGTAGTAGGTATGTGGGTTGTGTAGTTTCAGAGTTTATCGATTACAAAGAATCTGTTTTTAAAAATCATAGATTTTGTAAGCACAACATTGTGTGAACCCCTGTGACTTTCGTTGCACCTATCTTATTTGACCATTTTTTTGTTACACTCGTAGCTCCCAAACGATTTTACCGATGCGAGAACTTGATACGGTATAGTGTACTGTGTTGTAATATTGATGTTTGGATGTTTTGTTACTATGTGTTAAACGAATCCAGCTGCAAACCGGACGAACTCGGGCGAAGAATTTCAGAATTGGCGCGCGAATGTAGCGCCTCCGGTGCTACAAGCGTCCATAGGCAGCGGTGGCCACCAGTCCATCTGGTGGGCCGTAGGTTTGTCTGCCACCTTGGTGGTATAAAAAAAAAAGAAGAAGCGAGTATCATCTAGTCAAGGAACTTATACTTCTAACTGGAATGCTCACGTGCACATCAAAAGCGTTCCGGACAAGGAAAGCTATAAAAGGGGATGCTATCTCTTTCTACTAATGTGTCCATGCAGACGCTTCAGCTAGTGAGACAATATTTTCTTATTAAGTTGAAAGACATAGGTACACAATAATAAAATAAATGATATCTATGGAACTAATGTTATGTATGTTTTAATTAGGTCTTGCAGAAGACAATTTAATAATTTGACGAATTGAATGACTTGTAATAATTGACGTGAAATTTTTAAAATTAATTAATAAGATACTAGATCAGTTATTACCTATGTGGAGCCATTCTTACACTACCGGCTCGGTATGATGGCCGTTAAGTAGGTACGAAGAGTATTTGGCAGAGCTTGCTTCCTCTCTCTTTTTTTACAAGGCCTTTTAGTACCACCTAATATCTACTACTTTATCAACTCAACTACTAATGACTAGACCGTTTTACTCGGTCAATGTCGTAACTTAGTTGATATGTCAAAAATTATAGCGTGCCGCACGTATAATTACGTATGACGGTTTAGGGGAGAGGGGCCGAACGTCTATATTTTTGTTTAGATTCTTACGTATCAAATATTACGCAGCCAGGGTTGTAGGATGTCGGCCTATGCTTTTCATACACAAAGGAAAGAGGGGATGGAAACTACGTAAAACCAACTATCGTATCATACAATCAAATAGGCATGTATATGTATATATTTTTACCGAAGTATCTAACCCCTTTTTGCTTTCGGTAAGAATATTGGGAAAGAGAAATTTCATTCTACCTACACAAAAATCTCACATCAATTCAATTTCCTAGTAATTTAATACTTGTTCATTAGCGCTGGAGGTCCTGGGTTCGATTCCTGGGTCGGTACAAATGTTTGTGTGATCCACAAATGTTTATTTCGCAGTTAGGGTGTTTTCTATGTAAAATATGTATGTATTTAGAATTATATAAGTATGTATATCAGTCGTCTAGATTCCATAGCACAAGCTTGTTTTAGCTTAATTTGGGCTACATCCACAAATATTTATTTTATATTTATTTTATTAAAAGTAAGTCCGATCTAGAACGTACCGTGTTGGCACCACAATGAATCTTCAGAGTTGCCATGCGTAATTTATGAGTTACTACCAATAGTTATTATTTTTCAAATAAATTTATTTTAAGTAACACCAATAATGTATGAAATATTGAAATAATAGAATTTTGAAGTTAAAACATTAATTATTATAATAAACATTAACACGTATTGACCAGCACGTATGAAAACTGTTACCTCTGATCTGGTCTACTACTGGTCATAAAAACTGCCGTCTGTTTCTTTTTATTACCACTTACAACACACTGCGTTGCTAGAAAGAGAAGAATCCCCTTAAGTCGTTGTCCTGCTCGGGAACGTTTTTTACCTCTGACATGAAGTATTGCAATATAAACCGAATGTTGTTGAAAATAAAGTTCAATTTTAATTTGTTTTTGTGATTTCGTAAGCATTCCAGTTAGAAGTATAAGTTCCTTGCATCTAGTATTATAATAGTTATATTTATGTACCCTTATAAGCAATAAGATGATCTGCCCTCGACCTCTTGTATAACTTTGTATTGTAAAGATAGTAAGCACAGTAGGTACCTAGTATTCATGTCAGCGCGACCTTTACCGCTTTTACAATGATATTAACTGTAAGATATCATAAATGAATGTTACTTGAACTTTATAATGGTAATATCAACGTATAGAAAATCAAAATACCAGACGTTCTGTACTAAAATACGGTAGGTAGGTTAGGTAGGTATGTTGTAAACGTTTTGTAGCCCCTCCTAAATATTAATGTGTTCTGTTTTTAACCGACTTCAAAAAGGACGAGGTTCTCAATTCGATTGGTATTTTATTAGTATTTATTGTTAAAGCGACAACAGAAATACATTTGAAAATATTTCAACAACTTAGTAAGAAGCGTTTTGTATGAAGGAAAATGCGTAATCTACGTTATGAGTTGGACTTTGAGTGAAATTTCACATCCAATTTGGCAAAATATGTACGGCAAAAATGGAATGAACGAAGTCACAAATGACCTGTTAAACGAGTCTTTCTTCGTATAATTGCGTTTTGTAATATCCTATTCACACACTAAACACGACACTATCGTTGAAAATATAAAATTTTCTATTTTAATCGTAAGATCACTACAGATTATTGGATATTATGAATAACATAGAGCCGCCATAGGACCCCACCGGGCTCAGCGATTCAAAATACTGACATATGAGTACACAATTTGCTTTCTCTTTTCCTCTCGAGCTAAATGCTATGGATAAATAATGAGGTCTCGCTCGCACGCTTTGTATATCTATTGAGAGTAGCGAAAAATTCTAAATCTATGGTTCGCAGACCCTGAAGAAACGCTACCTACTAAGTTGTGGCTATTAATTTAATTTTATTATTTTAACACCGATATCTTTGCAACAAAAATAAAGAATATGACTATCGGCGATCTTACCCGCCCCTTAACCTACAATGATTAATATTTTTATTATTTTTACATACACGCCTTTATCCCCGAAGGGGTAGGCAGAGGCATAGTATACGCCCACATTTCACCTTTATAGTTTAATGTCCCACGTTCTAGGTGGTAAGCCTATTGCCGTGTTGAAATGGACAGGCGCAGGTTGCTGCGACCCGGAGTTGAAAGTTTCCAAGCCGCCCATAAGGCCCTCAATTTGGCTTAACGACTGTCATTTTTTTACTGACAACCGGGTTGCACTTACATTTCGGGTTTTCCTTCTCGACGCAATGGATCTTGTTGCGAAAGTGTTCCCTTAGTCGCCTCTTATGACACCCTCGGGATGTATTGGGGCGGCGACATTTTGTACTCTTACCCGTCGCAACACGGGATCCCGTCGCCACACGGGGCAATTAATACTTTTATTGTTCAATACTATTGAACACTTCCTTTTGAATCCACTCGTCAATAATATTGACTCAATAATATTGCATCTGTACTTATTTCCGTCCGAGCAACTTGTCTGACGAAGAAGTTAATTCTAAATTCGAAATTATGACGTCAGATTTCAAATCCAATTTCGAAATGTAAAATCCTAAATCCAACAAATAACTCCAAGATCCAAAATTCTAATTCAGAACTCCGGGTTTTTGATACACCTCGTCCGCCAGTCACCAGCCCAAAAATCTGTATACTCATCGGCTATAGATAGATGTTTCCTATGAAAAATTTTCTTTGTGTATCTTTCACAATATTCTGCTCCCCATTCTGATACATACATACAAACATACATAACATCACGCCTGTCTCGCAACGGGGTAGGCAGAGACTATGACTTTCCACTTGCTACGATTCTGGCAAACAACTTTCGCTTCTTCAACTTTCATAAGTGTCTTCATACATGCTCTTCGGCACCCTTAGAGCCCCTTCAATACACACAAAATTTATATCGAAAATCGATAATCGCAAGCACCTATTTCCACCACCCTAAATATAAAAAAAGATTTCCCATTTTTCAAAAAAAAAATTTTTCTCACTTACCAGACCAAATTTTACGATTCTGCAAACAGCAACCGGATTATTGATAAATTGTTTATTTTACTGTGTATAATAATAAATAATAATGAAAACACATTATCATCATCAATCATCAATACATATAATAAAATCGTAACAGGTCGCTGTCTGTACATGGAAGATAAATAAGAAAAAAATTTATAGGGGGGCTTTATGAACGCAATAGAACCCAAAACAATGATTTTTAGAATTTTTGTCTGTTTGTCTGTATGTCTGTATGTCTGTATGTCTGTATATCTGTTTGTCTATACGGTTGTGCACGCTAAGCTCAGTAACCGCTCAACCGATTGCAATGCGGTTTTTTTTATTGTGTTGAGGTTTGCTCCAGTTAACATTTAGCGTTTGTTTTATGTAAATCGGTTTAGAAATAAAAGAGTTATAACACTTTTAAGAATCAGATATTTTGAAAATTTTAATTGTAGGGGTTTCTTTGAATGTGAGTGAACCTAAACTGGCGTGTTGGCTTAATCATAAAAGAGCTTAATGATTAAGTCTATTTTAAAACAATTCAGTCCACGCCTTCGGCGCGGACTGAAAGCAAACAGGGCAGTTTCAGACGCTGCTAATAAAAAAACAAAACTCACACACACACACGCACTTGGTACACACGCACTCAACACAAAAAAACCTTTATTACTCTACCACCACACCATATTTTACGATTCTGTAAACACCAACCGGATTATTGATATATTGTTTATTTTACTGTGTATAATAATAAATAATAATGCAAACACATTATTTATAATAAAAACACGAAACACACAAGTACTACACAAACGCACGCCATCCATGCGCAATCCACTGTCAACTTCAACTGTTCGATTTTTGTAAAAAATTCTGGCCCATTGACGTCATTTTATAAGATTCCAAAAACAAGAAAATGTTATATACTACACATTCAATCAAACTGTTCATAGAAAAGTAGGACGTAAGAAGGCTAAATTTAAGTTTAAAGTCGTCTGGGTAGGTGCGGCGACCGGTCGCCGCGCGGAGCTTTACGGAAAAGCTTGATTATTATGCGCGGCGACCGGTCGCCGCGAGGAGCTCTAGGTACTCTTGACCTGGCCTTTTCTCAGAAGATTATTGATTTGATCGACATGAGTATGCCGAGGTCGACCCCTACCAGTTTGCTCATTCACTCCCGCTTCATAAATCTGTTTCGTCAGCCTATTTCCATCCATTCTCTCCATATGTCCAAACCATCTGAGCATCCCTTTCTCTATCTTAGTCACTACATCTTCTGTCATACCGCAATGTTCCCTTATCACACTATTCTTTACTTTATCACTCAATGTCACTCCAGCTATACTTCGCAAACTTCTCATTTCCGCTGCATTAATTTTACTTTCATGCTTCTCCTGCCACACCCAACTTTCACTACCATGCATAAGTGTAGGGACAAGCACTCCTCTATGTACAGCCATCCTTGCCTTTTTCGACACGTTCTGACTGTTCATAAAGGTGTGAATGGCTCCATTCACTTGGTTTCCTGCCAAAACTCTTCTTTCAATATCATTGTCACACTTTCCATCTCTTGCAAATTAACAAACCCGAATATACAAACTCTTTCACCTGTTCCACGCTCTTTCCTTCGATCGATATCGAGCAATCAGTCATACATTTCTCTCTTTCAAAAACCATTACATTTGTCTTGCTTACATTAACATTCATTCCTCTACTTTTAAGCGCATCGTTCATTATATTAACCATCAACTGCAACTCTTCCGCCAATGATGCCAGTATTACCTGATCATCAGCATAAAGGAGACATTTGACGGTTAGCTCATTCATTTTTAATCCATACGCGCACTCTTGTAGTTCTTTCAAGCAACTGTCCATGTATAGGTTGAACAGCCATGGTGACGCTACACAGTCTTGTCTCACACTTTTTTCGATGGGAAAAAAGTCTGTGCAAGCTCCATTGATCCTGGCACAAGCACTGGAGCCCTCGTATAGAGATTTCAAGGCTCGTATCAAGTTGCTGTTCACTCCATACATGGACAGTGTTGACCACAGTTCATTCCTCACCACTCTGTCATAGGCCTTTTCCAAGTCCACGAAGATGCAATAGACTTTTTGAACCATTCTGATAGATTGAATAAATCGCGTCCATAAGCTACATCCTGACATCCTGACTGACCGATCGCTACCGCTCCAAACCTACACGGTGCAAGAAAAAAAATATTTATTATTAAAAAAGCTCGCTTAAACTTTTGTTCAATCATTGTTCAGTGCTCAATATTACCCCTGCACGGTCATATTGTGCAATTATTTATAATGAGCAATATTATTGTACGTGTATACATTGTGACTAAACTTTAGGATACGAAAGTACGCTTTGCGACTACCTTGAAAACTACTTTGGTGTATAGTTCAGCTTGTATGATCTTGGCCTTATGCAAGCCACACGTTCGAGAACTCTTGCGCAAGTCTAGGGCCCCTCCACTCAAGCGAGAAAACCGTTGCGATCTTGTAGTCGTGCTTGATATTTCTATATACCCTCGGTGATGTGAACGTGTCCACACGGGCAATATTAAAGCGACGAGAGATTGAATGGAAATGTATATTCATACGATAAAAACATCGCCGTGTTTCTTCGCTAGTGTGGACGGTGCCTTTTTTATGTTAAGCTCACCGAATTGACGTCACCACTGATGGAAAGCTGTGGCGCATCTAGCGATTGGGGGCCACTCTCACAGTCCGTAAGACTTCTGATAGTGGTTCTCAAGTTGGCGGCCCTGTTGTGGATGTGCCTCTTCACGTTCCGCTTGACGAGCCTGGGATTATAAGATGAGGGAAACACTTGTGAAACAGGTTGTTCCAGGCAGTGGCGTAACTACACCATCTGGGGCCCGTGGCAACTTCGTAGGATGGGGCCCCCCTCCGTGAAAATTCTTAAGTATAATATTAAATAATAGTTCGAACAATTTATTCTAAAATAAGGACAGGTCTACCATATTCGCACAGATCTAAAAATGGGTACGGATAATAATAAATAAATAAATATTCACGGACATTTCACACAACGCTATCTGATCCCAAAGTAAGCTAGGAATAACCTGCTTGTGTTATGGGTATCAGACCACAGATATTAATACTTATATACTTTTTTTTAAATACATACATATTATACATAGAAACACCCAGACTCTTGAGACAAACATTTATGGGTCAAACAAACATTTGTCTCCGATGGGAATCGAACCCACGACCTCTAGCGCCGCAGGCGGTATCACTACCGACTGCGCCACAGAGGCAGTCAAGCGGATGTCCCGAACACCATTATTAATGAAATGTAAAAAGCATCCATCGCTCCTTCGAGTGAAAATAAAACTAACAAAACTAACCCTGATCCCCTTTCTTGGAATTTGGTTGGACGTTTGCCTTCTTTGCATAAAATGTACTCGCAAACAACCGCAGATGCGTAATTCGACAAAACTCTACCTGCGACGCAGAGCCACAGAACGGTCTAAAAGATCGTCCCAGTCAGTCTGCTCATGAATAGTGCCAAAACTGTCCACCTTCAACTCTACCGTGGTGATGCAGGTGATTTCACCTGCATACGAGTTTGCCAGTGGTCGTAAGTACCCAAAAAGGCACCAACCGCACCGACATATTATATTTAAGCTGGACAACTCGTCAGCAATAAATTGTCCAGCAACTTGAACTTGAACTTGAACGAAGGCGGCGCCGTCTAGGTTTACGTGGATTCCACGTTGTTGGTGAACTCCTCCTGAAATTGTGATGTTGTACGGCCACTGTAACAACTCCTGTAACGAGCCAAAGATCTTCCTCTTTCATTGCGCATCGCAACGCCATGGTGTTTAATTAATGAATGCGTTTAGATGGGCCAACGTTTGCCACTGCATTGTGGGTGACAAAACGCAGGAGCTAGTTTCGGTTGGACGGAAGCTGATCCACAATACATAGATTTGTTGTCTGTGGCTTATCAGACTGAAAAAAGGCTCCCCGCCCCCGTTCTGCACCGGGTGTGGTCGACAGATGTCGCGCCGGTCACAGTACTGGAACAGATCTCTCTGGTTGACGGGTCGACCCTCGTCGCACACACTATACTCTACTTGGCGCTTTGGTACTAGTCCCCGTCTTTTGCGGTGATCATCGCCCCGAGCCCGGCTCCTTAGCGGTTACTTAAACGGCTTTTCACAGCTACACCACAGTATAAATATATGTTGTTTAACCAGTATTGTAGCTCCCTACAAACGGACGAAGCGCATACCTACGATTCTCGTTTTCGACAGGCCTTTCAGCACGCAAGCAGCGTCCGCAGTCGCGATTGTGCCCAGTAGACGAATGGACGGTGTGTCGTTTTTTAAATAGTAACCGCGCGTGTTTTATTTACTAAAAATATTTAATATGACAACTAGAGTCTATTGTGCTTGTTTTGGTTGCATGAATTCGTCAATAACGCACCCAGAGATAACGTTTTTTAGATTACCTGGAAACTCCGAAAGGTAAGACTATAAATTGATTTTACTTAAGTACTAATTGGTACTATACTACTAGTTGACTAAAGTTTAACAAAGTGATTGACACGAGTGAACTAGATAGTTACATGAAGTAGGTATGTTTGTGTTTAAAACTAGACTTGTGCTTGCTCAGTCAGTGAACGGTGCGATCCAATATAGTACAATATCCAAAAAAAAACTAGTTCAGAACTCTAGTACGTGTAGGTAGTACATTTAGTTCCGTTGTCAGTTTGTAGTTATTTAATTGAGAGCAATGATTTAGGTATGTTTCAAGAGTATTCATTACTTTGTGGATGACCGATGTTACAGTACACTTAGCACCGTATGACTGCCTCTGTGGCGCGGTCGGTATTGATACCGCCTGCGGCGCTGGAGGTCGTGGGTTCGATTCCCACCCGAGACAAATATTTGTGTGACCCATAAATGTTTGTCTCAAGAGTCTGGTGGTTTCTATGTATAATATGTATGTATTTAAAAAGTATATTAGTATTACTATCCGTGGTCTGATACCCATAACACAAGCAGGTTATTCCTAGCTTACTTTGGGATCAGATAGCGTTGTGTGAAATGTCCGTGAATAAAAAAAAATAAAAAATTGACAGCATTTTTGTTACCTTTGTTTTTTATTACTCGCATACAGACAAATATGAACTTCCAAAGTTTAACACAACTTGACAATGTACGAAAAGTGCTAGTGTACTAGAGACTGACTAGTACTTTCAAATCGAAAAATAGTTTTAATTTTGTATATCAAAAATTAAACGCAATGATTATAAAGACTAGAATTCCGTGATTCTATCACTGACGAAACATGTGATAAGCCGATTATTATTGTCTACGCCGCTTACTCGTTTTCAAATTTCTACACCCGTCTCACTCAATCGTTAGTAGATAACGGGCGCAGCGCCGCCACGCCGCCGCCCCGCGCCGCCAGCCGTTGCGGGGATATTATATTTGTTCGATAGTTCAGGGGAGTTAGTGGACTGTCTTTAGGTAGTTCCTGCAGGCACATAAGACGACACAAGAAGTTTCGGAAATCGGACCGCCATGCCACCAAGAGCGACCCGCCACTTGCCCCGATTCCCGCTCCTCTCAAGGATGCTCCGAGGCTGATGATGTTTCTTTTGAGGTTGTTTCCGAGTTGCCGTGTCGACCGAGGCACTGACACACAAATGTACCGCGCACAATAGTTCCGAACCGCGTCCGAGATGTGACTGAGCGGTCGATGCGAAATGGCCGTCTGCCTGGTCAAGGCAGCGCGGGGCGGGGGGAACGACGGCCAAGCGGCGATCATTCCCGATGGTCAACCGAGTCGCCGAAACATCCTGCCGCCTAACCAAGCTTCTGCCTTGGTTACCCACTAAACCACCGAAGGCAATCCACAAAGCTTAGAGACAGGTCGTAAGATGTTCCCTTGCTGAGTCCTGACCTCTACAACTCTGACAATTCCGTCCCTACCCGGAAGTAACCTAACGATCCGACCGCGTTTCCATTGGAGAGGGTGTAAATTATCCTCCTTTATCAATATCAGGTCATCGACCTTAGGAGCCTCGTTATGAGAAGTCCACTTATGCCTTTGTTGGAGTGTGTCAAGATGTTCACATCTCCACCGTGACCAGAAATGCTGGGATAACCTTTGAATAAGTTGGTACCGAGACAACCGGTGTTCCGGAGTTTCCGTGTAGGGATACTCAGGAAGTGCAACGAGAGGTTGCCCTATTAGGAAATGACCGGGGGTCAATACATCAAGGTCTTCCGAGTCCGTACTAAGGGGGCAAAGCGGCCGAGAATTCATTACCGCTTCTACCTTGGTAAAAAAGGTGGTCAGCTCTTCGAAAGTGAGCTTTGCTTCTCCGAGAACCCGTTTCGCTTGTGTCTTGGCACCCTTCACTGCCGACTCGAATATCCCACCGCTTGAAGGGTTTGAAGGGCAATTGAAGAGCCAAGTTATGTTTTGAGCCGTCAGCTTCCGATCAATTTCCTGGTGATGGTTCCGTAAGAATATATATAACTCCTTTAAATATTTATCGGTTCCCGTGAAGTTTGTACCGCAGTCTGATCGGATCAAGGACGGTACGCCTCTCCTAGATACGAACCTAGTCAAGGCTGCCACGAAGGCTTCAACTGATAAGTTTGATACAATTTCTAGATGTACCGCCTTAACCGACAAGCAAATGAAAACGCATAAGTAACACTTTTGAACCCTTGCATTACGCAACGAGCTCGTTTTAACGTAAAAAGGTCCAGCGAAATCCGTGCCGACCCCGACGAAAGGTCTGACTCCGGTAACACGATCGGCAGGCAGATCCGCCATATATGGCTGTTTAGGCCGCGCCCGGTGTCGAAAACATTGTACGCATTTAAACGTTATGTGTCGCGTGACACGCCGCGCCGAGATAATCCAGTAGCGTCGTGAGAGAATTGCACTCAACGCGTTAGCTCCGACGTGACAGTAGACCTTATGATAATGATTGACTAGCAAGTCTGTGAAACTACCCCTCGCCGGTATTAATATAGGGTGCCGTGACTCATATGGAAGGGTAGAGGCGCCGATTCTGCCGCCGACACGAATAATATCATCCCTGTCCAAAAATAAATTTAACCGTCGCAATGAATTTTTAATTTCAGTACCCGTTTGAAGGTTTGTCAATTCATCGGAGAAATTTTTTGACTGCACAATACGAATTAAGCACAGATTGGCGAGTCTACGTTCCGACACCGTTAAACTACCGTAAACCTTCTCAGAGTTAATTTTTGAATTGTTTTTAAAGCGTAGTAAGTATGTAGTAACGTTTAGCAACCTTTCATATGAACTAAAACGATCTAATAATTTAAAATCCGATATCAATTCGTTTACATTAGCAACCCTAACGGCCGGCCACGTATGGGGCGGCCGCTCCAGCCAACTCGATCCCCACCACAAGGTATGGTTCAAGAGTTCTGCCGCCGAGCAACCGCGCGACGCCACGTCCGCACAATTCATCTCGCCGGGTACGTGACGCCAGTCGATGTTGGTCTTAGAGGTTATTATATCCGAAACCCGGTTTCCTTCAAAGACTTGTAATTTATGAGGTGGTGTCCGTAACCACGCCAAAACGATAGTGCTGTCGCACCAGCCTACAATTTGGTCTAAGCGAACCTTATCCTCCATTGACTCGACCGTGTGATTAACCAACGTTGACAGCAACTTAGCACCATTCAACTCCAGTTTCGGTATGGTTAACTTAACCCTTAACGGCGTTATACGAGACTTAGCAATAAGTAGGGGTACGTGAGTTCGTCCGTCTGCGCCCTCCGCGCGCAAGTAGACTGCTGCAGCGTAACCGACGCTGGAGCCATCACAAAACCCGTGAAGAGTATATTTAGTCGGTCCTTCCAACTTGACACACCGGGGAATGGAGATACGTTGCAGATGCGGTAAGTCAGAGATAATATCCTTACATTGTCGCACTAAATCTATGGGGGCCGGGGCATCCCATGCTACCCCCTTTGAGTTATCAGAAGTCGCCAATAGGGACTGTAATAAAAGTTTTATTTTAAAAACTACTGGACAGATCCACCCAAGTGAGTCGTAAAGTCTAGCCACTATTGACAAAATACTACGACGTGTGACGTCACTATCTGTGGGCAGATTTACATGGTAAGTGAAATTGTCACATTTGGGGTCCCACTGTATGCCTAAAATCTTGACAAAACCCGTTCCATCCGAATCGCGATCATCGAAACGCCGCGGTGACTCCAAGTGTTCCGTGGGTAAGTCATTTAGTAATGTTGGCATATTACTGGACCATTTCCGTAACTCATAGCCGGCCGAATTCATCAATGAGATTAACTTTAACTCATCGCGAAGCTCACGCGCCTCAATCAGCGAGTCTGCGCCGCCATTCAAATCGTCAACGTATGTGTGTCTATTAGTAACTTAGCGTCACGGGTTTTATCAACCTCATCCCGGGCGAGCTGGTGTAAGCAGCGTATAGCTATGAAAGAGCTCGACTTCAAACCGTATGTATTTGTGTTTAATTGATAGGTAAGTAGGGGCTCCGTGGGCGACGCTCGCCAGAGAATTAACTGATATCTCCGATCGTCCGGGTGAATCCACGTCTGCCTAAACATCATTTTAATATCCGTAGAACCCTATAACAAATACAATTTGTGGAACCCTAAATTTCATTATAATATTAGTGATATCGTTTTGCAATCGTTCTCCCGAAAACAGACAGTCGTTTAATGACACTCCCGAACTTGTTTTCTGACTGCCATTGAATACAACGCGAATTTTGTTTACATCGCCCGATTTTTTAAATACTCCGTGATGTGGGAGAAAGTAATGTTCTTGCCCCGAATTAATATCAAATTGCGATACACTCATGTGTCCCAGTCTAATATATTCATTAATAAATTCAATGTATTTCTCCCGAAACTCCGGATTCCGTTGCATCCGCCTCTCAAGCGACATAAATTGCTTATAAGCGGGCTGGCGTGAGTCTCCTAACAGACGTCTATCACCTGCCGAGATAAGAGGTAAGTGCGAGATATATTTACCGTCCGGGCCTCGCGATACCGTTGAAACAAATAATTGTTCGCATTCCAAGTCCTCAGGACTTTTAATTTTATTAAGAGGGGGTTCCTCAGATCGCCAAACCTTTCCACCGTTTCCTTGAGTGTCAACTGGTTAACCGACGATTCGGCCAGCTCCCGCGTCTCCGGCGAAACTGGTCCGAATACCGCGAAATTAAATACCGTGCCCAACGCGTAGGGCCCACCCTGGCACAAGGTAATCTTTTCCCCATTTAAGATTTGACCGAGTATATCACATCCAAAAATTACGTCTATCTCTGAAGAATTCAATGAGCCGTTATCTGCGAGTTTCAACTCTTTAAAAACCAAATTTGTTCTGTTAACCGAATAAGACGTAAGCCTTCTTAAAACTGCCGCCGTTACCGCTAATACTGGGTGTTCTGAATGTTCTGGTCTGAAATATATAACAACAACGAGTTGATATGTGTTGGCTTGAATGCCACCGATACCCGTGATTTGTACATTACTATAAGACCGTTTCAATCCGAGGGTAGATACCAAATCCCCCTTTATTACCGACATTTGAGCCCCTAAATCTAATAGAGCCCGTGCTTTAACAAATTAACAATTTTTATTCTTAATTTCAATGATAGCTGTGGGTAGAACAACATTATACGGGTTTCGATGCAAAGACGTTGAAGATGAGTCATCATGTAACCTTAATTGCTATGCTGAATATTGCTTTTGAGAATTATTACGTGACTGACCGCGCGATTAATGCGATTCCCGCCGTTCGCATGCCTGATAGCCGTTGCGCGAGCTGACCTGAACCACACGCTCAGCTGATGAGCGCGACGGTACCTCTCTTCTTTCGCAAAGAGAGGCCGTGCGCGTGCGACGACGCGGACGGTGGCTGCGGTAGCCAGGTCCTTCCGAAGGCGAGCTAGCGCGAGACGCAGTATAGTTGTGCATGCATATTAAGTCGTTGTGACCCCGATGGCCACAGCGTTTACATGCTGTCTTTTTATCGCACGTAGACGCCGAATGCTTACCAAAACATTTAAAGCATAAATTTTCAGCTCGCACCCAGTCTTTACGCTGACCCGCGATTAATTTTTTAAATTTAAAACACTCCGTAATCATGTGACCGCTTATTTCACAGTATAAACAGCGCCTAGCGATTATTCGTTCATTCCTATAAGATTAACTTTCGTTTCCGATGATGTGTATGGTGCGGCGGGTACGATTGTCCTTCAAGGTCGCGCCGTCAGCTGTTGTCGAGTCTATAAGCCGACATTCATTTTGCAGAAACTCCACAAGTTGATTGAATGTGGGTAGGGTGATTATATTTCCGCCGTACTTCTGTTCAAACCGAGTTTTAACGTCCAACGGAATTTTATTTAAGCTAATGAATAATAAAATATAAGACCATTGATCTATAGGAAGGCCTAAATTATTCAAGGCGCGAGTGGACTCCAACAGTGGGTTTAGAATTTTAGAACGCAGATCATAGGGTTTATTTAATGTAGGTAGCTGTAGGATTCTAGAAATGTGACTATCTGCTAGCATTCTGATATTTTCATATCTACCCTTAAGAATTTCTAAGCCTATATCTAGGGATTCGTCTACCATAGGTAAATGGGGATGCGGGGTCCTGCGAACATCTTCGGGACCCCAATGGGTCGGGTCCTCCTCGTGGTGCATCCTGGGCAACGGAGTAGCGACCACTCCCCTTCCTCTGTGGGGGAGTGGTGCTACTCTGGCAAATTCCGGCCGAGGCGGGAGCAGCCTACCTGTGGGGTGCTCGGTGGTGTGTGTTGCTGCCGGCCGTGAGTAGCAACACGGTCGGCAGCAGCAGTGCTGGGCCGCTATTGCCTCGTCAGTTGACGAGGTGATGGCGGCAAAGAGGGAGACGCGGGGGAGCGGGAGTAATGGAAAATACTCCCGCTTCGCCGTGCAGTTCGGGGGCGGCGCAGTAAGGAGTTCACTGCGCGCCCCCGATTGTATCGTGTTGCTGCTGTCGCTCCACCACATTTGCTGGCGAGGCGATAGTGGCGAAGTATGAGAGGCACTGCATGGAAGGGCGGGAGTTTGGGTAAATGCTCCCGCCATGTCATGCAGTTTGGGGGCGCCTGCGCTAGGAGCTAGCGCACGTCCCCCGATTGTTTCATGACCGAGGGCGTAAGGTTGGGGGACCCCGCCCTCCAACGGTCACATGGCGGTGGGCACCTTCCCCGTGTTCCGGGGGTGCCCATTAGCGCACGCCTGCGCCAGCCGCTCTCTGACTCCTCTATGACAGAGGGGCGCTCGAGAGCGGTGCAGGCGTGGTTTTTTCAGCTCCTTAGAGAGCTTTGGGGAGCCGCCCATCTGGCTCCCCCGAGGAGAGCTCCGAATTAACGGGGCGCCCCTAGCCGGGTCGACGTGAATAATCTTTTGATATCCCTCGGCCCGGCTAAAGGGTGAGGAGGAACACCGCGGGGTTTAGTGGGTAGGACGGTCCATCCAGGACCGGGCCGGAAGTCCCACACACCATCCCAACTGCCCCTGAAGCTAGGATGAAGGCGCGTAAATGCGTTCCCCGCGTCAAAAAAAAAAAAAAAAAAAAAAAAAAACCATAGGTAAATGCCGTATTAAGGTATGCGGTTCATTTAACACATGAGAAACTAAGTAATGAAATTTTTCCGTCTTTGATATATCTTTCCGTGTTAGTACTAACGAACTGAATAGGCTTATAAAACTTGTCCACTGAAAAAAGTCACCATCAAATTTGCATAAATCGATTCTGGGAAGTCTTGCCGTATTTGAACTCTCGGACGGTCTATGAACCCCGTCCAAACCCGGGTAAGCCGACGAGACCGCTTCCAGCTGATTATAAGCTAACTCCGCCTCATTATAATCAGCCGTATAGATTTTAATCATTTCCGGATCTACGGTATTATCCAGCAATAACTCGTACTGTTCCGACAAAAGTGCGTATCGTTCATCGAGTTTACGCAATCTCGCCGAAATAACTGCATTGGTTTGAGTTTTTCCCGCGAGCATTTCTAACGTGCTTCTAAGCCATTGGACTTGAATTTTAAATTTAGTTGATGATACCTTAGCCATTTTAAATCGTTAAGACTCAAATCGAGATGCACCCACCCCCGGGTAAGAGAAAAAAAATATATACGGAACCCTACAATAAATCAAATAAATTGTTCTAATAACTGAGGATAATTTCACAAATATCGCATACCGCACAATATAATATAATAACCGAACCGCAAATGACAAACAAACTTAACGACTTTAATTTGAATTGTATCCGACCGAATCGAGACTTATGTCAGAGCTGTAAGTGGCGGTTAAGAATTTCAATTTTTAAATCTGCAACCGACTAATGATTTGAAATAATACCAACAAATATACCGAAATCCGGCTGAAATCCGCTCGAAAGGACCATAAATATGTTCGATAGTTCAGGGGAGTTAGTGGACTGTCTTTAGGTAGTTCCTGCAGGCACATAAGACGACACAAGAAGTTTCGGAAATCGGACCGCCATGCCACCAAGAGCGACCCGCCACTTACCCCGATTCCCGCTCCTCTCAAGGATGCTCCGAGGCTGATGATGTTTCTTTTGAGGTTGTTTCCGAGTTGCCGTGTCGACCGAGGCACTGACACACAAATGTACCGCGCACAATAGTTCCGAACCGCGTCCGAGATGTGACTGAGCGGTCGATGCGAAATGGCCGTCTGCCTGGTCAAGGCAGCGCGGGGCGGGGGGAACGACGGCCAAGCGGCGATCCTTCCCGATGGTCAACCGAGTCGCCGAAACAATATTATTACTCACAAAGTATTTTTTTGTTTAAATAAAAAAGGTACATATTTACTCGAAATGAAAGCCGGTTGTCAGTAAAACAACAATCCTTAATACAAATTGAAGGCCTTGTGGGCGGATTGAAAAAAATCAACTGCATTAGGCTCACTATCTATTACGCGTACGTAAAACTATAAGGTAAAATTTGGGCGTATACTATGCCTCTGCCTACACCTTCAGGGATAAAGGCGTGACTATATGAATGTATGTATGTACATATTTACAATCGCAATACTAAATAGAAAGTCAAAGTAGGCACATATTATTAAAATGCTGTAGGTGGGCAGCCCTATCGCATGCTTACGTACCGCGCGGCTGTAGGCATTTATTTCTAAAATCCGGCCGAGTCAAACTACAGTATACAGTGGCTACACTGACCCAACATCAACCACGTGGGTACCTTCCTCAATGCGTTGAAACCTCGTCTGTTAATACAGGTGCGCCGCTTGCACCGCCTAGGCACCATCTACCGGCAACTTAGTTAAGTTACACGGCCCGAATGTATAGAATTGTATCTAAATAATCATTCGATTTGCAATGATACCTGCCCAAACATTAGCATACATGCATTCAGCAGCGCCCTCATTTAATTTCACGACTTTATAGACAAACTGTAGTAACATACGCTCCGATTTGCTTCGAAAACGGATCACGGATTTTTTCGCCTCCGAAACAAATCCGCCCGTTTGTAGAGTCCGGCGAATAAATCAATTATTAATTGAGTCTGCTGTGGCCAGCTTGTTTGCACATCGGATTGATCTGCCTCAAATCCTCGATCAGATCCTTAGATCTCCTATCAAATCCGGGCGTGTGAACGGTAGGACCGGACCAACTTGATTGGTCGTGTTGGGACGTCAAAAATACGGCCGCTCATTTTACATTATTTCCTTCCATAAACAAGATATAGGTACTACTAGAAACACAGCGCAGTATTTTTTTAATTCAGTAATATTATTATTGCCAAAAGTGAAGCAGAAAACCGTCCCGTGTTGCTAGGTATTTATGCCTGTATCGGTTCATTAGCAAACTTGATAAAATTGGCCAAAATTGTATCTAATTTCAACGTAAAATATACCTTATTTCATATGATATAAAGCATAAAATACCATAGCGCTGATATATCAGTAACGTCGTTTTGTTCCTTAAACGTTGGCACCAACAATTCGTTAGGATATTATTGACGCCAACCTTTTGATCCAACATTTGTAATCTAACTTTGGAATTCGTAATTTTATAAAAATATTGACAATATTTATTTGTTTAACGATTAAAATATGACTCAATATACAGGATGGAATTTAAAGACGGTAGTTAGAGGGAAAGTACCCTTAATATTGATAATGGCAAGTTTTGCTGAAAGGAAACATTCCTTTATTATCAAAAGTTAGAAAAACTGCATTATAAGATTTTTGAAAAATCACCTTGGGGATGTGAAAAAAAACATCCTGTATTTTATGATACTAACCGAAACAGTTTTTAATAAGGATCAATTTTTTTTAAACAACATAGTATCATAAATTGAAGGAAGATTAAGTAAAATATGTTTTTATTGTAAAGCTTACTCATTATCCGAAGAAAAAAAAACAGTCTAATTGAGAACTTCCTACTTTTTTTTGAAGTTGGTTGGTTAAGTGACCAGGACGCATATTCCCATTCACAGTAACTAGAACATTTTTTTAACCAACTTCAAAAAAGGGAGAAGAATCTCAATAAGACTGTTTTTTTCTTCAGATAGTGAGTAAGCTTTACAATAAAAACATATTTTACTTGGTCTTCCTTTCACTTAAAAGAAATTGTTCTCTAATAAAGACTCTTTCGGTTGGCATCATAAAATACTGGATGTTTTTTTTTTCACATCTCCCAGGTTCGATTCCTGGCTCAGGCAGGTGATTTTTCAAAAATCTATGAATGTTGTTTTTCTTACTTTTGAAAATAAAGGAATGCAAAACTTGCCATTATCAATATTAAGGGTACTTTCCCTCCAACTACCGTCTTTAAATTCCATCCTGTATATGTAGTTATTAAAAGTGAGACATTTCCTCCGATTTGTACTTTTGATAGTTATTTTAGCATGTTTTAAAAACGCATTGCGGTTTTACATTGACAGTGCTTGGACCGAACTAAACTAAAGAAACGGAACGGGCTCACAGTAAGCCGACTTATGATGTTGCCACTTTTTTTCGTTAGCCCTGACACACTGACCTGTAATAATAATCGCTGGACTGGCTATTCCATACAAAATGACAGCTACTTTTTTGGGCCGATTCAAAGCGCCTCTGCCGAGTGCACTGAGAACTAAATTAGTTTGCAAATGGCCGTTGTTTGTTTATTTCAGAAGGAGTTTATGTGTGAAATTTCGAATATTTTTAAGTTATTACTGTGATTGGTATAAATTTGAAGTGTTTTGATGTATAAATTTAGTTCATAGTGTAATTAATTAGATATTTAGCATGAGATCGTGTGTATATTGTAAAACAAGATACGAGAAGGGCTGTGGCGTCTCTTTTCACAAGTAAGTAAATCTAAGAATCAAATTTTTAAACAATTATTATAAAACCATAATTTAGGTTTTTTTTTACTATCATAAGCGAATACCCTTCGAGTTTCGGGGATTTTACGAATATTTTTATAACCTATAATGATAAATAGGGATGTCAAAATGTATATCGATAATTTTCTGTCCAATGCCAAAATTCGTAGTTTAAAAAACAAGAAGCATGGTAAAAGTTCTTTAATAATTTAATGAACATATTAAAATTATTAATAAACACTTAAAATTGTAGTTGATAATCGAAACAGTAACTAACTAGCGTGTGAAATATATAGTTTTGTTTAAGTTTTTATGTTATGACTGCCAGAGTGCGTCAAACGTCAAAGTAGCAAACTGTTACGTCACACTTTCTGATAGAGGTATTTGATGTGACGTGACGGAATGCCTATTTATTCTAATCTTATTTTCTAAAAATAATAGTACCTAATCCTTAATTTGTGTACCAATTTATATTACTTTTTGTTATTTATATATTGGACATAGTCGTTAGAAACACACATGAATCAGATTTATTCTTAGTGAACACAAGCCTATTTTAAGAGAATCTACTTTGTTTTTCAATCTTTTTAAAATATGTCATTATTAAATAGATAATTTCCTTTTAAAAATTATACAGATGTGCATTTAAAAATATACCGTAATAAATGTGTGATTTCATATTTTTTTAAATACCTACCCTCCTCTGTACTTACCTACTGCAAACAAACAAAACTACAATAAATCCTAATCCTAATTAACCTGTCACTTAACAAAATTCCTCTCTGGTGCCCAGAGAGGCTGCTTCGGGAAGTAAATGGGAAATAGTTGCCATTGAGGCGGAATAGCAAGTTGGCATTGGCTGCTTCGGGGAGCACGCTCGCACGGCTCACGTTAAGCGAGGCGTCCACCAGGCGGACCGGGCCGCCTTTACTAGAGGCGTGCCGCAACGAAACGCAGTTTCATTAAAAACGTATGGCATGCGGATTTTTGCGTTGCGGCCCGGCCCATCCGCCTATTAGACGCCCAGCTTTAAGTTCTAACATGAACCAGTTATGATTAAAGACAACCAATGACTGTGTGGGCTGTGTCCGGTGTCATTTTTCAGCCGATTTACAATAGTAACACTACTTTGGCAACATACCTGCGACCACTGTTTAAGCAAACACTTTTTTTTTATATTAAGCTCGCCAAACTGAATTCGCGAGCCTGATGGTTAGCCTACTTAGGTACTTTAAAGTAGTTATTCATATTATGTAAACATCATTGGTACAAAAATAAAATTAACATTGTAGTCGATATCTGGTAAAGTTTTTATCGACACCAAGACAGGTGTTGTACATCACTAGTATTAGTTCCAAGTACATTCGCTAGCTGCCGTCAGCGCCAAATGGCGATTTTCAATTAGGCACACTTTTATGAAACCGATCACCAGTCCAGATAATATTACAGGTCAGTGCCCTGACATCACTGACCTGTAATAATAATCGCGGACATCTAGTATAATCTAGGATCAAGTATACTTGATCCTAGAGTATAATGTTGATCGGAGGCGCCGAATCAAATCAGCGCGTGTGCTAATACCATTTTGACAAAATGGCTCTACTCTAGTAATGGGCTCAGGAGACTGTCAAGCGACTTGAGTCAATATCATTTGTACAAACAAGTCGATGCAAACAAGAATTACGCACACTGAAGCTACTTTCATTCATTTTTTATCAGACTTGACTCAATATTATTGACCGTAATTGAGCCCTTAAAGACGCATAAACAATCATAGAGTTATTCGAGAGTGGCGCTTTTAAACATTATGTAGTCTGTGGTGTGGCCTGTGTGGGGACTGTGTGGTCTGTGGTTATTCCATTCTATTCTAGTTTATGGTGGGTACGTAATTATTGTACATACATATACTTAGCGCGAAGGACAATAGTTTCGTTTTATTTTCAGTAGAAACGTTGTGTGTTGAAACTTTATTTTAAACTTCGTTATTTGTGCATAGTGGATGGATTACCATTTGTGAACAATATAATTAATTAGTGAAACGAGATGCTTATAGAAAATCCTGAAGTTTTCAAATCGTGGCTTACGTCCATATTGGAACCGCTGTGAGTACATTCGCTGCCATATTTTATGCAATACCTATACCGAAGCTAAAATGATTGTCGAATGATGAAACTTGAAATGCGCTGAACATCACAGAACGGATCAGTGTCTTCATATCAAATACTGGTCAAATTTATTATATTATTGGATTTGTTTTCTGATGTATCAAATTTCAACATTCACTTGACAAATTGTCATCTTTCACATGTGTTTTTTTTTTTAGATTTTTACAAAGTCTTCTCTACAATCTTTTACCTGGAAATCTTCATGTAGTTTGTTAATGACCAAAATGAAGTACAAATGCTCCAAGATAATAAATTATTGGAAGGAATCTGACACTTTTATTACTTTGGGCTGATCACGAAGGTACTCTGCTCGTATCAAAGTGAATTTGCTTATTTTTGTTCGAGATTGCACTCTTGAAATAGTAAATTAATAATCCTGATCATGTCAGCGATAATCCTTGACATCGCTGACATGATTAGGACACAGTACATCAATATCTAATGAATGTCAACTCATTAACTGCTCAAGAGATTGTCTCTAATCATTTTTAAGGTCTAAACTATTAGAGAAAGTATAACATAGGTACAACAGTGGGCCACAGTATGACCAAATGAATGTCATAATATTTTTTTATAGAGAATCGACTAAATGACTGACTCACCAAGGATTGTTAGTCCTTTGAAAGGCTAAATAATTGTCTAAATGATGATCATATTGGTATATTTTCACCCACTGCTAGGCATACCCCCAAAGACGCGGATTAGCACCCGAACCACCCCCTGGGCGAGGCTGCAGAGGCGGCTGTAGGTCTGTTGGGAGTCCTGGGACATCCTTCCGAGGGCTTACCCGGGGCTCACAACCATAGGCTGTTGGGCGTTGCGTGAGGTTTTTTAGTCGGTAGGAGTCCGGCATAACACCCATGAGTATTTTCCCTCACGTTAAAAAAAAAAAAAAAGGCATAGACTCTCTGAAGTATCAAATAATTCAAAGGATGAATTAGGAGGTAAAGTTGAATTTTTAATAAGACGAAGTCAGGTTACATTAGCTAATGACACTTCTTCATACAATGTTTCTTAATTTGTATGATGAAGTGACATCAGCTGCAGTCAATTGACTTTGTCTAATTAAAAAATCGACTTTAGGTATTTTTGAGCTAAATACGATACCCTTGACACTGATTCTTTTCTGTACAAAATGGTTTATTTTGTGATAATGGTCCCATATTCCCTTTTAACAACACCATGTGGTGTATAGGGGGTCAGATTTGTACTCTACCCAGTCCACACATCTTCTATATATATACAAATCAATGCCACTTTTCGTTGTAATTTCATAACTCAAAAACGGGCTCACCTATCCAAACCAAATGTTCAGGCTTTGTTCGGACTATTTAGTAGATGGTTTATGTGAAGTTTGCACAAAATCGGTCGAGCGGTTCTTCATTTATCACGCAAACGAAGTTGCGCAGGTCAGCTAGTAAGTGATAAATGCCATCAGTAGTTTATGATTAACGGTTTTGATTTTCATGTACCTAAATCTATTATTATTTTCCTATAGGGAAGCCAGGTGTACAGCCCGACAGCTTGCTCTGTTGCCCATTTCGCCCAAATGTAATGTAAATCTAATAACCATTTATATTATATTCTACTTTGCTGTGTTTTTTTTTATACCAGTAAGATGTACTGGTGTTCACCACAGCCTATGGAAGCTTGCAACATTGGAGGCGCTACACTTGTGCTGCTGATCCTTTAAAATCCTTTAAGATCCCCCTTAAAGAACCCACAGAGATCATTCCACAATTTAAGCATGCACAGGAGAAAGTCTATCGGATCTAACAGATGTGTTTTGCAGATCAGTAAAAATATTATGTAGGTAGTACAAAGTGTCACAGACCTGGTGTGTTTACATGACACAGGGAGGCTTGCTTGTATAATTAATTGAGGCTTTGTATCTCAGAAGGTTGCGAAAATTTCAAGGTTGTGCTGGTGAGACTCTCCGAGTTTCACCAGCACAACAACAACAACAACCTTGAAATTTTTTTGTTAAATTCACCAATAATTTGTCACTTTTCACCACAGAATACATACACTCTCAATGCTTTTGACATTCGGCTCGTCACTATACGTTTGGTTTTCCGTAAGGTTAAAGCACCACAATGTTTTACTTCATTTAATAATTAAATAAATAATTATATTTAGTAACAAAGTAAAATTTTATGCATATTTTATAATATTACGTATATTTTGCTGATATAAATGAATGCTATTACTTAAATGTATTCTGACAATAATGTACCGACTATTGCCGCTATGTAAAACTAAACGTAAAACGTCGTCGACGCGCTGTCACTGTTACTTTCTGACAGTTATAATTTTTTTTTTGTAATATATATTTTACGGCCTTTGGCTTCAGCCTTTTAGCCAAACTATTGTTGATTATCTCTATGCACATATTATGGTTAGGTTAGGTTGGAACTGTGACCATTGACGCGCGAAGGCGAGCGAGCGAAGCGAGCGTGCCGCGGCAGCGGCCGCCGAGCGCTTTATAATATTATTTTAACAATTTCGACCTTTATATCGATGTCAACACAAGACAATGTGAAAGTTAGGTTAGGATATTAAAAAAATCATAACTCAAAAAGGGGGGGCTTCCGCAACTTTTCCTTCAGGGGGGTTCTACAACCCCCCTGCCCCCTTCCCCCCCCTCCCGCCCCTTAAATCGTGGGACGACAATCCGAAGTCCTACCCAAGAAGTTACCAGACAGTCACACACACGCAGAATATTTTACCTTTACTTAAGTGTTATCACTGGGTGGAAACAATACACTAAAAATCACATTGTTTGTACAGAGCTAGAAAGTGTGTGTGACCACTAAGGTTAAAGTCAAAATACTCTTAAACTGTATATACTATAAATATAAATAAAAATATAAATAATATAAATACTATAATCTTATATATAAAATTCTCGTGTCACAGTTTTCGTTTCCGTACTCCTCCGAAAAGGCTTGACCGATTCTCATGAAATTTTGTGAGCATATTGAGTAGGTCTGAGAATCGTCCAACATCTATTTTTCATACCCCTAAGTGACCGGGAACCGGGAATAACATTCCATGCGGGCGGAGCCGCGGGCATCAGCTAGTACTATATATATGACAGCTGCATTGAGTAACATAGACTATTTTTGATTCCCATATTCCCACGGGAATAGGAACTATGTGGGAGAAACTGCATAACATACGCTAGTATCTGATAAAACACTTTGAAAAGATCTTGAATATGGAAAAACACAAGTTATTCATTGCTTAATTGATGAGGTCATCAATTTATATGACGTTTATTACATTACACATATCTACGCCTACACAAATAAACATTGCATGAAATATTACCATATAATATACATCACAATAATATTATAAATGTGAAAGTTTGTGAAGATGTTTGGATGTTTGTTACTCAATCTTGCTGTAACGGCTGAATGGATTGAGCTGAAATTTGGTGCAGAGATAGCTTATAGTCTGAAATAACACATCGGCAACTTTTCATCCCAGGCATATGTTCCCACGAGAAGCGGGAACGGGTACCGAATTAAACGCGGGTGAAGCTACGAGCATCATCTAGTAATACATAAAATCACGCCTCTATCCCCAAAGGGGTAGCCAGAGGCACAGCATATGCCCACATTTCACCTTACAGTTTCATGTCCCACGTAATAGGTGGTGAGCCTATTGCCGTGTTGAAATAGCAGGTCACAACAACCCGCTGTTGAAACTTCTCAAGCCGCCCATAAGGCCTTTAACTTGGCTTAACAATTGTCATTTTACTGACAACCGGGTTTAATTTCTAGTTTTTCTTCTCTACGCAATGGGTCATTATGCGAAAGTGTTCTCTAAGTCGCCTCTTACGGCACCCTCGGTATGATTTGAGGTGGCGACATTATGTATTCTTTGCCGTTCCCACACGTGACTTCGTCGCCACATGGGGTATCATCAACCAATACATATAATAAAATCGTAACAGGTCGCTGTCTGTACATGGAAGATAAATAAGAAAAGCAGTTTCAAACGCTGCTTGATGAGGCTGATGAAGAAATACCCCTCCTTTCATACACCTTATGTGACGTAAACGAAGTTGCGGGGGTCAGCTAGAATAATATAAACTAGGTAAATTGTGATTTAAAAAAAAACAAAACTAGTTGGGATCAAAATTTAGTAAAAATGGTGCGAGTGTGTAACTCCATCGTATCATCTACAAAACGAGAATAAATCCTGTAGGTTCAGGAAGTAATCAGTTTGTACACAGAACATAAAATAAAAATATATTATTGGACATTCACACACAACATCATCTAGCCCAAATTAAGCTAACGTAAGCTGGTGCTTTTAGAACTTGACGACTGATAGACATACTTTTCCAAATACATAGAAAACACCTAAACTCCGAAACGAACATTTGTGGATCATACAAATATTTGGTTGGACCCAGGAATAGAACCCGGGACCTCAGCGCGACAGGCGGTTACACTACCGCATGCGCCACCTAGGCAGTCAATTGAAAAGGCAACATGAAACGTGTAACAGTACCTGTTCAGTTCAGTTTACATAAACCACTTCCAAAAATTTGTGAGTGTTTAAGGATGGATGACTCAGTGCCGGTTCCGAGACTAGTGTCGGCCGTAGCACGGTCAACTAAATATTACATACTAGCGGACGTCACGCGGTTTCACCCGCGTAGTTCCCATTCCCGTGGGAAAACGGGAATAAAATATCCTATGTTCACCGCAAAGAGTGTAGCTTCCCAACAGTGAAAGAATTTTTCAAATCGGTCCAGTAGTTCCGGAGCCTATTCGTTACAAACAAACAAACAAAAAAACAAATCTTTCCTCTTTATAATATTTGTATAGATATATTGTATGAACACACTCACATTATACCGAGTGACGGCCAAGCAACTGACAACGGCAATGCTCGGAAATAACTCAGTCCCGCCTCGGCTCGGACCCGGCACGATCTAGGTCTAGCGTGAGACATCCTTAAATGTCTGGAATTCTGGATGTTTGTCACACTTTCACGCTCTAACATCCAAACGTATCCTGCTGGAATTGGTACAGGGATACTTTACAGTCTGGAGTAATTATACGCTACTTTTTATCCCGAGAATAGGTTGCCATGGAAAGTGAATACGGGAAAAAAATTCGAGCCGCAAAGGCCATCTAGTAGGCCCATAAGATTTTCAAGGATGAAGCTGACCGATTATAGACAGACCCAGAACAGTAATAATAACATCAATGTTTATTAGTTTTTAATTTAGTAAATGACATTATGCTTATCACTGCGCTATCAAAGTAATTAATTATACTAGGGAATTACTTGAATGTACCTAGATATCATTCTACTATATGGCGCCCGCGGCCCCTCTTATGTGAGATTTAATTCCTGCTTCTGCTTCCCATGGGAACTTATTCCCAGGATGAAAGTAGCCTGTAGATGTGTTATTCCAGACTATAATTTATTCCTGTACAAAATTTCAGCCAGATCCGTTGTTAGAGAATGAAATAGTAGTAAAAATCCAGATATTCACAAACTTTCACATTTATAAATTAGTAAGGTTACTGTGGCGACCAACGTTACTTTCCATTCATTATTCATTAAGAATACTGTTTTAGGGTTTCGTACACAAAGGGAAAAACGGGACCCAATTTCTGAGACTGCGCCGTCTGTCCATCTCGAGGCTGTATCTCAGGAACCGTGATAGCTAGAGAGCTGAAATTTTCACTGATAATGATGTATTTCTGTTGCCGCTATTAAACAACAATAATATTTAAAGAGGGATCCCATACAACAAACGTAATATCCTTTACTCGCATTATGTCCAATTCGCAAAATGTCCAACTGTCCAATTCTCAATAGGTCCAGTTCGCAATTGGTCCAGTTCGCAATTGGTCCAGTTCGCAATTGGTCCAGTTCGCAATTGGTCCAGTTCGCAATTGGTCCAATTCGCAATTGGTCCAGTTCGTATTAGGGATCTATATGGATAAATGGAATCAACATAGGTATTTTAATCCGTCTCATCGCATAATGTCCTTTTCTGACCTGTGGTAATATTTTGCCATTTTTTGGTACGAAACCTTCCGTGAGTCCGACCCGCACTTAGCTGGTTTTTATTATTTTCACGTGTGTAATGCCAAACCAAACTTGTACTGGTTTAAAACAAGGTGTCCTTCCTATATGCCAACGGCCAAGAGTCCCGGGTGCGCCTTCGGGAGGGCTCCCGACACAGACTTTTGTCTATCATCGCAAACTTGCCTCAACTACCTACTAGCATTCAGTTCGTTATTCCTTTTTTTTTTTTTGCAAACATGGGTATTTTTAAAAAGGAACAGGAACAAAATACCACGCTGGAGAAGTCTCCGACATCATCTACTATTACTTCTTACTAATTTTATAAAGAGAAAAGATTTGTTTGTTTGCTTTGACTCTGAAACTACTGAACCGATTTCAAAAATTCTTTCACTGTTGGGGAGCGATACTATCCGCGGGTGGTAAAGGCTATATTTTATTCCCATATTCCCATGGGAACGGGAACTACGCAGGTGAATCTGCGTGACGTTCGCTAGTGTGAAATAAATGTTATTCCCGTTCTCCCCAGCTTGGAACAGTTAAATAAAAAGACCAACTGGTAGAATATAATTGACATAAGCTTGTCTATTTTTAGTCTGCAACCTTTAATATCACTGTCCTGAGTGCGCCAACGCATAACCACACGGTTTTGATAAAATTAGAACGTGGTTACTAGCACAGTACATTATGATGCTGGTATGAAACACTCCTGATAGACTGTCATACTGAATTTCGAAGTTCAAAATATCGATGAACTGTAGCCCTAAAGTACCGAAACCAAAGACTTCTATATAAACTGAGGTAGACATGCCCTACGCACCGATTTTTGAAACCTATAAACTGAGCTAATTAGCAGCGTTGCTCGCACTGTTGTGAGTCAAAACTTCGAAAGTAGGTGCTCGACTTGCAATCGGAGTCCATACGCCTTCTCTTTTACTCTTTTTCTATTCGTATATTGCTATTGTGCGTGGTGACAATTACATAAAAAATATTTATAAGTGAGTGTAGTCTTATTAATGTGTGTATTTGAGGATTGCTTTTGAAATCTCGTTTGTTAGAGTACGGCGCGTCTACCTCAGTTTATACATACATACATACATACATATCATCACGCCTGTTTCCCATCGGGGTAGGCAGAGACTATGGCTTTCCACTTGCTACGATCCTGGCACACCACTTTCGCTTCTTCTACTTTCATAAGTGCTTTCATACACGCTCGCCGGTTAAGGGTACTCTTGACCTGGCCTTTTTCCAGCAGGTCATCAATTTGGTTACCATGCGTACGCCGAGGATGACCCCTACCAGCTTGCCCATTCATTCTCGCCTTATAGATCTGTTTAGTCAGTCTATTTTCATCCATCCTCTCAACATGTCCAAACCATCTAAGCATCCCTTTTTCTATCTTTGTCACTACATCTTCAGTTATACCACATTGTTTTCTAATCACGCTATTCCTTTTTTTGTCCATCAATTTCACTCCAGCTATACTTCGCAGACTTCTCATTTCCACTGCATTAATTTTACTTTCATGCTTCTTCTGCCACACCCAACTTTCACTACCATACATAAGTGTGGGGATAAGCACACCCCTATGCACAGCCACTCTCGCCTTCTTAGACACGTTTTGACTGCTCATAAAGGTATGCATCGCCCCATTCACTTGATTTCCTGCCAAAACTCTTCTCTCAATATCCTGGTCACACTTTCCATCCCTCGTAAATTTTGAACCCAGGTATACAAATTCTTTCACCTGTTCCACTCTTTGCCCTTCGATAATAATAGGGCAATTCGTCATACATTTCTCTCTTTCAAAAACCATTACTTTAGTCTTACTTACATTCACTTTCATTCCTCTACCTTTCAGCGCCTCATGCATAATATTAACCATCAACTGCAACTCCTCCGCCGATGCAGCTAAGATCACCTGATCGTCAGCATATAGGAGGCATTTGATGGTCAGCTCGTTCAGTTTTATACCACACGCACTCTCTTGCAATTCTTTCAAACAACTGTCCATGTACAGGTTAAACAGCCACGGTGACGCTACACAACCCTGTCTCACACCCCTTTCTATATTAAAGAAGTCCGTGCAAGCTCCGTTGATCCTGACACAAGCACTCGAGCCCTCATAAAGAGACTTCAGTGCTCGTATCAAGCTGCTGCTCACCCCTTACAAAGACAATGTTGACCATAGTTCATTCCTCACCACTTTGTCATAGGCCTTCTCCAGATCTACGAATACGCAATATACCTTTTGGCTTTTCGCCAAAACTTTTTCTGCTATGCATCGTAAGGAGAAGACCTGATCCGTGCATCCCCTTCCTTTCATAAATCCTGCTTGAACATCCCACATTTTTCCTTCACTTTCATTCATCACTCTTTTTATCAACACTTTCGCATACAGTTTACCGACGATGCTGAGCAGGCTTATGCCGCGGTAATTTTTGCACTCTTGCTGCGACCCTTTTCCTTTGTACAGCGGCACAATGACGGCTTTGGACCATTCTTTTGGTACGCTGCCATTCCTCCAGCACAGATTAAAAAGGCGGTACAGCTGGTCAATCACCACGCCACGTCCTGCTTTCAGCATCTCAACGGCAACCCTATCAATCCCAGCAGCCTTGCCTAGTTTCATACTATTCAATGCTTCCACTATTTCTTCCATGCTAATGTCGTTTTCATTGCCGATTTCATTCATTTCACAAAAATGAGTTTGCACTTGCGTATCCTCTTTATCAAATAGACTTTCAAAATACTCCTTCCATATTTTTAGCACACACTCTTCTCCTCCCACAAAACTTCCATCCTGATTTCTGATCTTATTAAGCGGTGATGTGGTCTGTTGACTCCTCACCGCTTTTATGGACTTCCAAAAGAATTTTATGTTCTGTTGGAAGTCACCAGATAACCTTTTATCAAATTCATCCCTATCATTCTCCTTCTTTCTTACTAACACCTCTTTTGCCACACGCTTATACCTTTTATACTCATCGTTGGCCATTCGTACATCCTCATCCGTTGCCTTCTGCATTCTTTGATTGGCCTTTGTAGCCAGCAAGTCCAACCATGCTTTCTTCTTATCAGACAACGCTTTCAGAACTTCCGCGGTCATTCTTTTTAACTTACATCCTTGGCTTCTCTTGCTCACACCACACAGTTCAATCGCAACTTCCACGAGTCCTTCCTTAATCGGCTTCCATAATTCTTCAATCTCACATACTTCATCTAAATTATCAAACTTTTTGCTTAGTTTGCTCACAAATTCCTCTTTTGTACCTATCTCTTGCAAATTCTCAACTTTTATGCGTTCTAGTACACTAACAGGTTCACGCACACGGTGCCTCCACCGCTGAAACAGACCTCTTACTCGGCTGACAACCAAGAAGTGGTCTGTGTCAATCCCAGCACCGCGGTAGGCTCGAGTGTCTAGTACTTTCTTTCTCATCCTTGCGTCAACAATCACAAAATCAATCATGCTCCTCTTACTTCCTTCTTGTCTCGTAACCAAGTGGATATCTTTGTGGTGAAACATGGTGTTAGTCACCACAAGATTCCTCTCCAAACATACTTCAAGCAAACTTTCTCCATTTTCATTCACTCGCTTATCACCAAACTTTCCCAATACTCTTTCATACCCATCACGCTTGACTCCAACCCACCCATTAAAATCGCCTAACATTACTATCCTCTCATTTAGTTTGCACTTACTCAAAACATCACTCATGCTCTCCCAAAATGCCTGCCTCTCACTTTGGTCTCGTAAAGATCGGCGCCACCGCGCATCTTGCGGAGCATATACTCCTAAAACAAAGATGCGGGTAAGTCCAACCTTCAGCCTCAACCAAAGGAGTCTTGGGCTTACACATTCATATTCTGTGACACATTCATTCATTCTCGCAGACAGTACTACACCAACGCCCTGACACGCTTTACTGGTTTTAGGCACACCCGACCAGTAGGCAGTGTAGGGTCCATGTGTGGTGGTGTCACATCCTTTCCTCTTTGTCTCATTCACGCACAGAATATCGAGTCGTCTCTCTTTCATCATCTTGCATACTTCCTCAATTTTGTCTATCATACCTCCTCTTACATTCAACGTAGCAAAGTGGCTATCCACAGTCCACTTTTCGCCTCGATGGGAAACGAGACGTGATGGGTTGCGAACCGCATCGCCGCCATTTTGGATTTTGTTTTTAGTTTTGTCCATTGCGTTCCCACGAAAGGCAAGGGAAAATAAAGTCCACCCAGACAGAGCCCCGCATGTCTAAGTAAGGCTAGCCTTCTTCTGGGGTCGCCCGGCCCCAGGGCAATTGACACGCTAATACTAGGCTCGCCCCTAGTCACGCAGCACATACGCACGGCAACGTTGGCTTGGCGGAGAAAGGATGGGAAGAAGGTGAGGTAGGAATAGGATTGGTGGATAGGAAAGGGTTGAGGTAGGAAAAGGACGGGGATAAGGTACATTCAAAGCCTTCTGTAATTCATTCCACAAATAATCCAGCAGCCAGGACAGTTGTTACCCACATTATATCTCTGCAGTCCGAGCAAGTCTTTGACCGAAACGCGACTCACGGTAGTGCGAAAGTGCGCCACATCGATACCCATAATTTCGAATGTTTTCCACCGCGAAGCACGGTAGTGCGAAAGTATTCCACATCGATTCACACATTGTCGAATCTATTCCAGCGCGAGGAGAGCGCCCTGGTGCGTAGTAGTGGAGGTCGCCCGCTCCCAGAGAACATTGATCGCTGGAGAAGGTCGGCTCGCGACGATCTCTTTCGGGAGTGGGCAATTAGGTTGGAGGTTCTTATCTATAGGTACTAATATTATAAAGATTTGTTTTTTTGTTTGTTTGTTTGTAACGAATAGGCTCCGGAACTACTGGACCGATTTCAAAAATTCTTTCACTGTTGGGAAGCTACACTCTTTGCGGTGAACATAGGCTATATCTTATTCCCGTATTCCCACGGGAACGGGAACTACGCGGGTGAAACCGCGTGACGTCCGCTAGTTATTTATCTAATACGACTAGCGGACGTCACGCGGTTTCACTCGCATAGCTCCCATAGGCTTCGTTCAGGGCTCTGTCTACTCCCACAGCATTCCGGAGTTAGGCAGTCTATGTAGTCCTAGATTCCGAGTTTTTTTTATACCGCTAAGGTGGCAGAGAAGAATAACGTTTCCCTCTTAAAACCCCGGGGTTCCATCGTGGAACCGGCTCATGAGAACCACTGTTAGAAGTCTTAAGGTCTGTGAGAGTGGGCCCCAATTTTAAGAGGTCGCTATGACTTTTCATAGGGCGGGCACCAGTTTGGCGAGCTTAATATAAAAAGAAAACAGATCTATGTATCTGCAAACACCTACTAACACCCCTTTAGAATATCTCCTTACTGACGTTCGGGAAAACCGATGCAGCGTGTTCATTTCACAATCTAAGCGCGCGCGCGCGGGAGAAAACCGTAACGGCCTGGCCACAGCTTCTGGAGGTGCGGCGTGCGGTGCACATTGGTGCAGGGGCGGAAAAAAGTCTTTTTTTTTAACTTTGTTTAAAACGTCTACAATTTGGTACACATATACTAGAATAGATATAGATATAAGTTATACAAAACTTACGATTACATTATGAGACATTTTAATTTTATGATGTAAAAAAGGTGGGTGATCGACAATTAACAAATTTCATGCAATAAATTGTGTTGTTTCAAGTATGAATAAAACAGAAATATAAGTATACTTCGCTTTTATTCTTTGTTTAACCGTAGCTCTATTGTGTGTTATTAAATAAAACGTATAAATATTATATGATATAATAAGTATTTACTTGTAATTACACTTTTAATGAAGTAGGTAATTTGAAACCATTTGTTTTGAATTATGAGACTATAACTAATCTCCGTTACCGACCGTTAGACATTGATATACTTTACGACATTCATTAGACCCCATAGATCATATATACATCAATTTTAGCTGCAACTATCTGCGACCTTGGAAATACCAGGTCATTATCTAATGCCGCTCTTAACGGGGAAAGGTGCAATATATTTATCATTATAGTCACTAATAATTATTAATTACCTATTGTTATGAAACTGCCGAACTATATGTTAGCTTGTACAGCTGGTATAATATGCCAAATACAGTGCACAAAGTCTTAATGCACGGCAAACAAATAATAAGTGCTGCTGTCTTACCCATTGGAATGTTATCTGAGAAAGCTCAAAAAGCACGTATTAAATACTACCGTAATTACAGGTTAGGTCATTTAAGAAAATGTTCTGGTATATCCTGTAACGAAGACTTAATACTTACCTCAGATCCCCTTATCAAAAGTTTACGTGCAGTACCTTATAAAAAAAAACTATCCACTTCATGAAGACGCCTAAGTTTTGTTAGTGGATAGCACTCATCTATAAGCCTTTTTATCTGTATTTATTATGTTATTATTCATTAATATTTATTTATAATTCAGCTTAAATACTGTATCGTGTCTTTCGTAACGCAATTCATTTAAATAAATATTTTAATATATTATATTTTATCATATAAAACCATATTGTACCATGCTAACAATATTTTACCGCCCCGATTTACTATAATATATTTATGTATATTATTACACTGATACATTAGATTTATCATTTTATTAAAGTTTTATAGTTATATGCAACGTATTTTCAGTTACAAATAATATTTTCCGCATTCCCGTACTACCTGCACCACTGTGCGGTGCGGCGGGAGGTGCGACGGGCGGTGCGATTTGCGGTGGTATGCCACAGCTCGACTATTGCGACTGCGACGGCGTCAACAGTAGACGTATTTAGAGAACGGCTAAATTATTAAAATTAAAATGTCCCTATCAAAAGCGGCGCGGTATTGTCTAGAATCAAGTGCGTTCTTAGCTCAAGATATTACTCAGTCAAGGATAGGAGTACATCCAGTTAACCAGAGAAGAGAACTTGGCGAATTTCACACTCTTTATTATGAATATAGGAACTATCCCGATAATTTTTTTTGAATATACGAGGGCAAGCATAGAAACTTTTGATTATATACTCGGCCACATACATGAAGACTTGAAAGCTAAAGTTAATTTTAAGAAAATTATTTCACCTCTAGAACAGCTGTTTCTAACTTTAAGGTACAATAAGTACCTATTTAAAATATTTATCTAAATAAAAGTAATAATTTGTTTATCACCACGTATTTATTTATTTATTAATGTACCATAGTCAAGTTATTAATCACATATTTTTTAATTATAATTATATTTTTGGCATGTCATTTGGTTAATAACTCAGTATTTCACTTATGAACCTTTCCGTATCCATTATTTTTATGGCAACGCGCGTTAAAAACAAAATAATTTGTTCTGGACGCGCGATGCCTAAATGCGACCGCCGATGCCGCCGCGCGCACCGATATGAGCTGTGGCCACTGACCTGTAATAATAATCGCTGGACTGGCTATTCCATACAAAATGACAGCTACTTTTTTGGGCCGATTCAAAGCGCCTCTGCCGAGTGCACTGAGAACTAAATTAGTTTGCAAATGGCCGTTGTTTGTTTATTTCAGAAGGAGTTTATGTGTGAAATTTCTAATATTTTTAAGTTATTACTGTGATTGGTATAAATTTGAAGTGTTTTGATGTATAAATTTAGTTCATAGTGTAATTAATTAGATATTTAGCATGAGATCGTGTGTATATTGTAAAACAAGATACGAGAAGGGCTGTGGCGTCTCTTTTCACAAGTAAGTAAATCTAAGAATCAAATTTTTAAACAATTATTATAAAACCATAATTTAGGTTTTTTTTACTATCATAAGCGAATACCCTTCGAGTTTCGGGGATTTTACGAATATTTTTATAACCTATAATGATTAATAGGGATGTCAAAATGTATATCGATAATTTTCTGTCCAATGCCAAAATTCGTAGTTTAAAAAACAAGAGGCATGGTAAAAGCAAAGACTTCTATATAAACTGAGGTAGACATGCCCTACGCACCGACTTTTGAAACCTATAAACTGAGCTAATTAGCAGCGTTGCTCGCACTGTTATGAGTCAAAACTTCGAAAGTAGGTGCTCGACTTGCAATCGGAGTCCATACGCCTTCTCTTTTACTCTTTTTCTATTCGTATATTGCTATTGTGCGTGGTGACAATTACGTAAAAAATATTTATAAGTGAGTGTAGTCTTATTAATGTGTATATTTGAGGATTGCTTTTGAAATCTCGTTTGTTAGAGTACGGCGCGTCTACCTCAGTTTATATAGAAGTCTTTGGGTAAAAGTTCTTTAATAATTTAATGAACATATTAAAATTATTAATAAACACTTAAAATTGTAGTTGATAATCGAAACAGTAACTAACTAGCGTGTGAAATATATAGTTTTGTTAATGTTTTTATGTTATGACTGCCAGAGTGCGTCAAACGTCAAAGTAGCAAACTGTTACGTCACACTTTCTGATAGAGGTATTTGATGTGACGTGACGGAATGCCTATTTATTCCAATCTTATTTTCTAAAAATAATAGTACCTAATCCTTAATTTGTGTACCAATTTATATTACTTTTTGTTATTTATATATTGGACATAGTCGTTAGAAACACACATCAATCAGATTTATTCTTAGTGAACACAAGCCTATTTTAAGAGAATCTACTTTGTTTTTCAATCTTTTTAAAATATGTCATTATTAAATAGATAATTTCCTTTTAAAAATTATACAGATGTGCATTTAAAAATATACCGTAATAAATGTGTGATTTCATATTTTTTTAAATACCTACCCTCCTCTGTACTTACTGCAAACAAACAAAACTACAATAAATCCTAATCCTAATTAACCTGTCACTTAACAAAATTCCTCTCTGGGCACGGCTGCTTCGGGAAGTAACTGGGAAATAGTTGCCATTGAGGCGGAATAGCAAGTTGGCATTGGCTGCTTCGGGGAGCACGCTCGCACGGCTCACGTTAAGCGAGGCGTCCACCAGGCGGACCGGGCCGCCTTTACTAGAGGCGGGCCGCAACGAAACGCAGTTTCATTAAAAACGTATGGCATGCGGATTTTTGCGTTGCGGCCCGGCCCATCCGCCTATTAGACGCCCAGCTTTAAGTTCTAACATGAACCAATTATGATTAAAGACAACCAATGACAGTGTGGGCTGTGTCCGGTGTCATTTTTCAGCCGATTTACAATAGTAACACTACTTTGGCAACATACCTGCGACCACTGTTTAAGCAAACACTTTTTTTTTATATTAAGCTCGCCAAACTGAATTCGCGAGCCTGATGGTTAGCCTACTTAGGTACTTTAAAGTAGTCATTCATATTATGTAAACATCATTGGTACAAAAATAAAATTAACATTGTAGTCGATATCTGGTAAAGTTTTTATCGACACCAAGACAGGTGTTGTACATCACTAGTATTAGTTCCAAGTACATTCGCTAGCTGCCGTCAGCGCCAAATGGCGATTTTCAATTAGGCACACTTTTATGAAACCGATCACCAGTCCAGATACTATTACAGGTCAGTGGCTGTGGCACAGTATAAATATGTTGTTTATACAGTGGCTGTGGCCACCTCGGTACTTCTTACCCGCACGCCGCGCAGCCCGTTGCGGCCGCGTGGCGCGCGACTCTCGCCGCGCCGCAGGTCGCACCGCAATTCGCATCGCCGGTAGCTGTGGCTTACTACATAGGTTGTCAACCATTTGTTTTCGCCGCGTACCGCTAGCCGCGCCTCACGACGCGCCGCAATCCGCACCGCGGTAAGCTGTGGCCAGGGGGTAATAGAACCTATGGCGCTTAGCAGACGACGGGGCGCGCCGGTCTCTTTGTCCACGCCGTAATGAAGACCGCGTCTGACCGTCAATGCCCGCGTGTGCCCTCACCGCGAAAACGTGTGTCCAGCGGGCACCACCGGAGCGCTCTTTTTGCCCTACATGTGTGTTGGTAGTATAGGATTCCTTTAGCGCTATCATTGGCAGTGAAATTGACTGGCCCGGCTCGCCCTGTCGTTTTCAAAGCGCCTTATTAACCGTGCTCGTCTGCTCGGAACATAGTGTAAGGAAACCTATATCCAGTCGAGAATTTACATGAACATACATCCAGCAACGGACTGCCACAGGCTGATTTGATCGATTGATAGATACATACATAATAGTCACGCCTTCATCCCCAAAGGGGTTGGCAGAGAGATAGTTATACCCTTGGCCTTATGCGTAGTCGCAGTTTTCTACTTGGACGCCACATATTGGATCCAAGTGAGATCAAAAGAATCGGGGCTATGAAGATACTGCACTTCCTGGAATTTGCAGGACTCAGCCAAGAACTTTAAGCAGTAGGGATCACAATATATCAGTAGTAGTCGCAGTGAGACTAGGTTAGAAAAGCCACTCTCCCTCGAATAATAATAGTATACGCCCACATTTCACCTTATAGTTTTATGTCCCACGTAATAGGTGGTGAGACATGCGCGGGTTGTAATTAATGACCCACAGTTAAGTTTTTCAAGCCGCCCATTATGACCTTCAACTTGACTTACCGATTGCCATTTTACTGACAATCGGGTTTCATTTCGAGTTTTCCTTCTCTGTGCAATGGAACGTTTTGCGAATGTGTTCCCATAGTTGCTTCCTACGACGCCCTCGGGATGAATAGGGGGGGGGGGGGGGGGGCGACATTTTTTACTTATTTCCGTTGCTACACGGGAAAATTTAAGCGTGCGCGGGAGAAATCCCTTATCAGAAATTGGGAGGATATCAGACGGGAATTTCCATCAAAAAGAAAATAATTTGAGTTTTACGCCAATAACAAGTAATCAAGTTCTTTATCTACGTAATTTTATTGCTTAAAACCCGAAATATTTCATCTCTTATCGGCCGTGTGACTGATAACAGTCGTGTCGGTGAGTGTTACATAAGAATCGTGTACATTTATAATTTTCATGAAGAATGTGAAATTTGTGACGTAAGCCACTGTATAGCACAGGCCGTTAATAAATTTGCTGAACTCGGTAACTGCAACTGCAAAACAACGAATGCTAAGGCTGGATTCGACCAAAGTCGGAGTAAGACTATACTGCAGAATAACTTATACCTCTTCTAAAAGTAGAGTGACTTTCTATTTTATCAACAACTAATAGCATAAAGGTGCTCCCTCACCGGGAGCATTCGCGCGTAATGTAACGTTACGAGTCGAGAATTACAGCCGGTGAGGGAGGTCGTTTAGTCGCATAATGCCTAATTCGCAAAATGGCACCCGAGTCTGAAAAGGACTAATTCGCAAAAGGACTAATTCTTAAAAGGACTAATTCGCAAAATGGCTAATTCTTAAAAGGACTAATTCGCAAAATGGCTTATCCCTTCAACTGTCCATTTCAAAATAAGATACATTTTCCAAAACCTCGCATCTGTCCATGTTCAATATTTGAACACTTTTCCTTCAAACAGTTCGGGCTCTTCTAGCTCAGGCTGTACTATCCCGATCCTGCTCAAATTTTTATGGAGTGTTCTTAGACAGAAACGGGACAAGTATGTAGTACATTGTATGTCTGTCTGTCACAGCTGCACCTCATGATTCTCGTTTAAAAAGCGCCCTCCATCGCGCACCATTCCGCGCGGCTAAGTTACGACGACCGGTACTGTGTTGCGTGTAATTACATTTGTGTTTGGGGTTTTTTACTTTCAAAATTGGTGTTGGTTATAAAAAAAAACCACGAAGGCTAATGCGGATGTTGGTGTTGGTTATAAAAAAAAACCACGAAGGCTAATGCGGGAGCTCCGCTCCCGCATTAAGCCTTCTAACCTAACTTATCGAAGTCGGGGCGCGCAGAATTCGACTTTACCTACCAATTTAGATGTTGTACCTTCTAAACGGTTGAAAATCGAATGCTGCGCGCCCCGACTTCGATAAGTTAGGTTAGAAGGCTTAATGCGGGAGCGGAGCGGAGCGAAGCTCCCGCATTAGCCTTCGTGGTTTTTTTTTATATCCATTCAACACCAACATCATACGCTGTTAAGAGTTGGCCATTTTGCGAATTAGTCTTTTTAAGAATTAGTCCTTTTGCGAATTAGTCCTTTTCAGAATTAGCCATTTCGCGAATTAGTTCTTTTAAGAATTAGCCATTTTGCGAATTAGTCCTTTTAAGAATTAGCCATTTTGCGAATTAGTCCTTTTAAGAATTAGTCCTTTTGCGAATTAGTCCTTTTCAGACTCGGGTGCCATTTTGCGAATTAGGCATTATGCGACTAAACGAGGGAGGTGAACCGAGCATTGCAATGCGCGCCTTGTAATGATACAAGACGAGGTTACACCAGTGAGGGAGGAGAATCGAGCATTACAATGCGCGCCTTGTAATGATACAACGTGTATCGTTTTGATACAACTCGTAACATTTATAGATTCGACTCGAGCATTACGTTACGAATTTACGATGCTACCTCCCTGACCGACACGAGCATTCGCGTGTAATGTAACATTTATTATAGACTAGCTGATGCCCGCAGCTTCGCCTGCGTCAAATTTTGTTCTCATTTCCGCGTCTCATGGGAACTTATTCCCGGGATAAAACTTGTATCATTTCAGACTATAATCTATCTCTGTAGGTGATTACATGATAATTTTGCAATCCAATATGGCCGCCGCGCCGAAATCACAAAATTTCATGATGGGTATCGTTTAAGGGGGTTTTTGGTATGCTGAGTACGAATTTCGGGTTAATTTAGAGATCCAATATGGCCGCCGCGCCGAAATCACAAAATTTCATGATGGGTATCGTTTAAGGGGTTTTTTGGTATGCTGAGTACGAATTTCAGGTTAATTTAAAAATCCAATATGGCCGCCGCGCCGTTATCACAAAATTTCATGAGGGGTATCGTTTAAGGGGTTTTTTAGTATGCTGAATACGAATTTCGGGTTAATTTAGAGATCCAATATGGCCGCCGCGCCGTTATCACAAAATTTCATGATGGGTATCGTTTAAGGGGTTTTTTGGTAGGCTGAGTACGAATTTAAGGTCAATTTTGCAATCCAAGATGGCCGCCGCGCCACCGTTGTAAAATTTCATGTTGGATACCGTATAAGGGGTTTTTTGGTATGCTGAGTACGAATTTCGGGTTAATTTAGAGATCCAATATGGCCGCCGCGCTGTTTTCACAAAATATCATGATGGGTATCGTTTAAGGGGTTTTTTGGTATGCCGAGTACGAATTTCGGGTAAATTTAGCGAACCAATATGGCCGCCGCGCCGTTATCACAAAATTTCATGATGGGTATCGTTTAAGGGGTTTTTTGATATGCTGATTACGAAATTTATGATAATTTTGCAATCCAAAGGCCGCCGCGCCACTATTACAAAATTTCATGATGGGTATCGTTTAAGGGGTTTTTTGGTATGCTGAGTACGAATTTTGGGTTAATTTAGAGATCCAATATGGCCGCCGCGCCGAAATCACAAAATTTCATGATGGGTATCGTTTAAGGGGTTTTTTGGTATGCTGAGTACGAATTTTGGGTTAATTTAGAGAACCAATATGGCCGCCGCGCCGTTATCACAAAATTTCATGAGGGGTATCGTTTAAGGGGGTTTTTAGTATGCTGAATACGAATTTCGGGTTAATTTAGAGATCCAATACGGCCGCCGCGCCGTTATCACAAAATTTCATGATGGGTATCGTTTAAGGGGTTCTTTGATGTGCTGAGTACGAATTTCGGGTTAATTTAGAAATCCAATATGGCCGCCGCGCCGTTATCCCAAAATTTCATGATGGGTATCGTTTAAGGGGTTTTTTGGTAGGCTGAGTACGAATTTAAGGTCAATTTTGCAATCCAAGATGGCCGCCACGCCACCGTTGTAAAATTTCATGTTGGATACCGTATAAGGGGTTTTTTGGTATGCTGAGTACGAATTTCGGGTTAATTTAGAGATCCAATATGGCCGCCGCGCCGTTTTCACAAAATATCATGATGGGTATCGTTTAAGGGGTTTTTTGGTATGCCGAGTACGAATTTCGGGTTAATTTAGCGAACCAATATGGCCGCCGCGCCGTTATCACAAAATTTCATGATGGGTATCGTGTAAGGGGTTTTTTGATATGCTGATTACGAAATTTATGATAATTTTGCAATCCAAAATGGCCGCCGCGCCACTATTACAAAATTTCATGATGGGTATCGTTTAACCCTCGATCACTCGCGCGGTTTTCAGCCTCGTGAGCACTCGCGGGGTGTTGTGGCCACCCCACATACATAAAGTGAATTTATGTAAATATAAAAACAGTTACTGGTATTAAACCAGCATTTTATTATTGTGTGTTGTATGACGTATGTAAATAAAAAACCTAAATTTAATAATCAACTTTATTACTGTTCTACAAAACATTTATAATAATCAGCCTTTTTTTGCATAATATTGAGATCTTTCTTCGAGGAACGACAAAAAAAAATCTTCTTTTATTTTAAGATAAGCTTTCTCATTAAAAATAAAAAATATAAGAATTAATGAACAAAATTAAATAAAAAATCTCATTTTTCGTGACAAGAACTACAAATTAACTTCATGTGTTTTTGACACATGGTTCGTTTGTAAAAATTACAGTGACTCAACGTTTTGATGTCTTTAGAGCGTGGACAAACTATACAGCGCTGCTTTTTTGTTGGTGACAATCCTTCCGTGCTTGGTCCAGGAGCAGTCAACATCCTCTTGAGTGCTTTCGGTGCCAACACATCTGAAAATAAAAAAATGAGAATATGTTACATACGAACACAGAAAGGTAAATAAAAGTATGTATAAACAAATACTATTACATTATATGCTTACAAATACGTCAATTTACATTTATTATAGTAAATACCGGCATAATAAACAATTTACATTTACAAAATAATTGAAATCACGTACCTTGCTGATAAAGTAACCTCTGCAAAAGTATAACACGAGCGCTCGCGGGGTGTCGTGACCACTCCAAACAAACTTTGACAAGTCCTCACGCTGTGAGCAATCGCGCCACACTGCCCCTCTCATCCCGTGTCGACTCGTTTAAAGGTCACTTGAAGGTACTGAGACGAACAAATGCGTAACTAAAGAAATTATCAGTAATTTTTACGTTTAAAAATGCGCGGGGTGCCTACAACACCCCGCGCGAGTGATCGAGGGTTAAGGAGTTTTTTGGTATGCTGAGTACGAATTTTAAGATAATTTTGCAATCCAAAATAGCCACCGCGCCATTATCACAAAGTTTCATGATGGGTATCGTTTAAGGGGTTTTTTGGTATGCTGAGTACGAATTTTATGATAATTTTGCAATCCAAAATGGCCGCCGCGCCACTATCACAAAATTTCATGATGCATATCGTTTAAGGGGATTTTTGGTCATCTGAGTACGAAAAAAAACCCCTTATACGGTATCCAACATGAAATTTTACAACGGTGGTGCGGCGGCCATTTTTAGTTGCAAAATTAAATCGAAATTCGTACTCAGCATACCAAAAAAACCCCTTATACGATACCCATCATGAAATTTTGTGATAATGGCGCGGCGGCCATTTTGGATTGCAAAATAATCATGAAATTCGTACTTAGGCATACCAAAAACCCCTTAAACGATATCCATCATGAAATTTTGTGACAATGGCGCGGCGGCCATTTCGGATTGCAAAATTATCATATATTTCGTACTCAGCATACCAAAAAACCCCTTTAACGATACCCATCATGAAATTTTGAGATTTTGGGGCGGCGGCCATATTGGATCTCTAAATTAACCCGAAATTCGTACTCAGCATACCAAAAAACCCCTTAAACTATACCCATCACGAAATTTTGTGATTTCGGTGCGGCGGCCATATTGGATCTCGAAATTAACCCAAAATTCTTACTCAGCATACCAAAAAAACCCCTTAAACAATACCCATCATGAAATTTTGTGATTTCGGCGCGGCGGCCATATTGGATTTCTAAATTAACCCGAAATTCGTACTCAGCATACCAAAAAACCCCTTAAACAATACCCATCATGAAATTTTGTGATTTCGGCGCGGCGGCCATATTGGATCTCTAAATTAACCCGAAATTCGTACTCAGCATACCAAAAAAACCCCTTAAACCATACCCATCATGAAATTTTCTGATTTCGGCGCGGCGGTCATATTGGATTTCTAAATAAACCCGAAATTCGTACTCAGCATACCAAAAAACCCCTTAAACGATACCCATCACGAAATTTTGTGATTTCGGCGCGGCGGCCATATTGGATTTTTAAATTAACCCGAAATTCGTACTCAGCATACCAAAAAACCCCTTAAACGATACCCATCATGAAATTTTGTGATTTCGGCGCGGCGGCCATATTGGATCTCTAAATTAACCCGAAATTCGTACTCAGCATACCAAAAAACCCCTTAAACGATACCCATCACGGAATTTTGTGATTTCGGCGCGGCGGCCATATTGGAACTCTAAATTAACCCGAAGTTCGTACTCAGCATACCAAAAAACCCCTTAAGGGCCCCACTCACTTACAGTCCGCCTGCAGTCTCTAGTCCTATAGGACGGCCTGCCGTCCTAGACCAATAGCGCCAACACACTAAAGCGATTTTGGCCTGCCGGCAAGGCCCTGCTGTCAGTCTTGCGACCACACACTAACAGTTGAGAGTCGGCAGTTTCCCACCGTACGATCGCCCGTCGGCCATGGTCTGATATCGGTTTGAGGGTCCATACACTACATTCAGCAATTGATCACAAGTCAACATGTTATTTTTTATAGATGGATATTTAATGAATAAGTATAAAATAAAAATATGGTACGTACTCACGACTGAGTACGTACCATATTTTTATTTTATCCAAAATTCTTGACAAAACTATTATAAACTGGATAATAATAATAAATAAATAAATACCTAAATATTCAAATTTATAATAATTTAAAAGTACGTAGGTATGTACTTTTAATCTGTGTAAATTATAGATAGTTATAAGATATATAGGTTTATCCCTCTAGATAACTACCTACCAAAAAGCGTATTTAGTGATTATCATATAAGAGTAAAATCAATCTTTTCTGAATGTGCTTTTAAGATTATTATTTTTACTTTTCACATTGTCAATTGTTGTCGAGGGTATTGTGGTTTGATAATATGCTAACAATTAGTTGTAAGCATCATACTTCAATCGTTTATTTGGTGATAACAATCATCTTTCACCGTCCATAAACATGGGAAACTTCTATTTAGCTCAATAAACGTAGACTCAAATTGAAGTTTGTTGTCCATTTTGACGGTAAAATTAAACAAGTCGAAAAACTCAAAACTGTCGGCCTGCAACTGATACAAGACTTCGATCGGCAGGCCACCGGCCGATTACCTGCTAATGTGTGGTCAATCGGGCGCAAGGCTATAAACTGTCCGGCCGATATCTGTCGGTGCTGAACGGAATCGTCGAGCGGCCACACACTATCAGTCCGTATTAGTCGTCCGTCCAAAACCTTCAACAGAACTGTTAGTGTGTGGGCTATTGCAATTAACTGACCGATTAATATCGTCCGGTAAACTGTTAGTGAGTGGGGCCCTTTAAACGATACCCGTCACGAAAGGAGATGTTCAGAAATGGTTTTTTATTCTTGAAAAAATCCAACACCGTTGAACCTAATGTTTTTGAATAGTGTTACATAGAACTAATATTATAATTTATAAAATTTTAAGTGCCAGCAATTTTGAGAAAACATAAATTTTATTTTCGTCTATTATTAGGCTGAATACGAACAAAACTTACATTGCTTTAGCCTAACAAACATATTAAAAGTTTGACATATTGTCACGCGTGACAAGTGGATGACAGTTGTTTCAATGACAGTTCTTGTTTTTGTAAACAGTTATAATTTTTGTTTACTTTGGTTATTGGTATGATAGAGGGTGAGATTTTTGCAAATATAAAAATAAATTGATTTATTATGTCATGTTCAGATAGACAAAAATTGTTACCTGCTATTGATTTATCTATATGAATAGAGTGCAATATCCAACTAAGTAACAATATTGTTCACATGTAGTGTTTTGAAACCATGAGACTTAAACCGCATCATTGTACCTATTCCTCAATTATGAAGCCGCTTAACGTAACAACAAATATATGCCGAGTGGTTTGTCCTATCTAGTTATATTGTAATATTAAAGATTGATTGTAAGTCTAGTAAAATAAAACAAATTGTCTAAGGTTAATATAATTATTATTTATTCAACACCTTGATTTTCAATATCTTCTCATATTAATATATGGTCTAAAACTATGCAGATGGAGAAATGTCATTTTGATCCAAGCCCATCCAAGATACGAAACAATAGTCATCGCATCATGCGAAAAAAATACCGACGTAAACGCGGGCAGAGCCGCGGGCATCAGCTAATTTAATAATATATTTCACCTCCAGAGTAATCCACTCTTGTAGTATTGAGATAAACTCCGGACTCGTGCTAATAGCTTCATACTGAAACTGTTGCCTGGCCCGGATAGCTAAATTGCAATTTATGCATTAAGCCATGATACTCTTGATCTAAAAAAATAGGAAGTTTATTTGTAGATACTTTAATACAGGTAAGCATTTAAAGTACTCCATAAGAAAGGTAAGCAAAGTAGTAATATGCTTACAGTCAGTGTTTTAAAATCGAAATTTCAAGTCCGAATCGCAAGTGTTAACAAATAACAGTTGTGAAAAAGCCAAGTAGTTTTATATAGGTACTTAAGTCCAAACACTATCAACATCCAATTCATGTACACAGTCAAAGAATTCGTTGCGTTATGCCAAGTAGTCAATCAAAATAAGTGGAAAAATAACGAAACCAGTGAATCTATACGATATTGACGAAACGCGATATTGACATAATTGACAATTGACATTGACTTTATGTGACAGTTCACAGTGATGACAGTCATAATTGCTATTACAAAAAATATGTTTGTATTGCCATCCATTTAATTAAAATATCTACTAACATAAAATAACTTGTGGGTTTTCTCTTAAATACAGGTTTTAAAAATTATTATGTAACCAATTTTTGATTCCTAATTTTAGCTACTATTTATCAGTGTAATTGCAGCCATGTTGGATTTTACTTGGAATAAAAAACCAACGTCCATACAAAAAGTGGACATCTCCTTTGTGATTTTGGCACGGCGGCCATATTGGATCTCTAAATTAACCCGAAATTCGTACTCAGCATACCAAAAAAACCCCTTAAACCATACCCATCATGAAATTTTGTGATTTCGGCGCGGCGGCCATATTGGATTTCTAAATTAACCCGAAATTCGTACTCAGCATACCAAAAAGCCCCTTAAACGATACCCATCACGAAATTTTGTGATTTCGGCGCGGCGGCCATATTGGATTTCTAAATTAACCCGAAATTCGTACTCAGCATACCAAAAAACCCCTTAAACGATACCCATCATGAAATTTTGTGATTTCGGCGCGGCGGCCATATTGGATCTCTAAATTAACCCGAAATTCGTACTCAGCATACCAAAAAACCCCTTAAACGATACCCATCATCAAATTTTGTGATAGTGGCGCGGCGGCCATTTTGGATTGCAAAATTATCATAAATTTCGTACTCGGCATACCAAAAAACCCCTTTAACGATACCCATCATGAAATTTTGTGATTTTGGGGCGGCGGCCATATTGGATCTCTAAATTAACCCGAAATTCGTACTCAGCATACCAAAAAACCCCTTAAACGATACCCATCATGAAATTTTGTGATTTCGGCGCGGCGGCCATATTGGATCTCTAAATTAACCCGAAATTCGTACTCAGCATACCAAAAAAACCCCTTAAACGATACCCATCATGAAATTTTTTTATCCCGGGAATAAGTTCCCATGAGACGCGGAAAAGAGAACAAAATTTCACGCGGGCGAAGCTGCGGGCATCAGCTAGTCTATAATAAATGTTACATTACACGCGAATGCTCGTGTCGGTCAGGGAGGTAGCATCGTAACGTAATGCTCGAGTCGATCTATAAATGTTACATTACACGCGAATGCTCGAGTCAGTCAGGGAGGTAGCATCGTAACGTAATGCTCGAGTCGAATCTATAAATGTTACATTACACGCGAACGCTCGTCGGTCAGGGAGGTAGCATCGTAACGCAATGCTCGAGTCGAATCTAATTTGTTACATTACAGGCGAATACTCCCGGTCAGGGAGCACCTTAACGTAACTATGGTAACCATACAGGATAGAGTACTGAAGTCACATGTAACTCATGTCACATGAGTTACCATAGTTACGTTGTGTTTGTTAATTGTTGATAGTGACTTCACTTTCACTTTACTTTTAGTATAAGTACGAGCTATTCTCTAGTATAGCCTTACTCCGATTTTGGTCGAATCCAGCCTAAATCAGAAAAAAAACGGAGGATTAAGGGGCCCATACAACAAACGCGATTTCTCTTATTGCCATTTTTGTTGGTACGGAATCCTTCTTGCGCTAGTCCGACTCGCACCTGGCTGTTTTTTTTTTCATTTTACTCATCTAAAAGAGTTCATGTTCATTTTTAGAGTTCTGTACCTAAAGGGTAAAAAACGGGACCCTATTCATGAGACTTCGCAGTCCGTCTGTCTGTTTGTCACGAGGCTGTATCTCATGAACGGTGATAGCTAGAGAGCTGAAATTTACACAGATTATGTGTTTCGGTGGCCGCTATAACTAAAATAAAACAGAAAAATAATAATACTTAAAAAGAGATTTTTGTCGTTTATGGTTCGAAACCCTCCGTGCGTTCGACTCGCGCTTGGTCGGTTCTTTATTTAACTCTTTGTTGGTTGAAACAAAAATGGAACTTTACATTAAGCTAACTATCTCTCACTAGTCTCACTTATTACTCTGTCGCGGTAGAAACCAGCCCTATCTCCAAGAAAGGGCATTTAATTTCAAAAATACAATACACATCTTTTTCCCCGAAATCTTTAAGCAGAGTCATACTATTTGCATTGCTCACAATGCTACCCTACCTAGAGAGCCTATTACCAAAGATAATAATAATATATGTATTACATTTCTGGCAGCGCGAGTGTGGCCCCTCTGGTGTTGCAAACGTTCAAAGGCTGCGGTGACACTTTTGTGGTTTAAAAAAATACAGATAGGCAACTCCCTGCCTCCTTTTTTTTTTTTTTACGTGTGGAAATCCTACATGGATGCCATGCCGGACTCCTACCGCCTAAAACCACACGATGCCCTACAACTGTCTACGGCCGGGAGTCCCTGCCTCCTACCAAAGATAATATAATAGTTTACATACAGATCGTCAACTCCCTGTCGCGCCACAGCTGTCAGTAGAGTTGACGTGCGCGTTGACGGACAATGTGCTTACATTTTATTGATCACACGCACACATTCAAGCTGGAGTTTCCGCCCTGTGACTCCTACTTAGCAAGCTTCCCCACCCCCGTCACAGTGTCATAGTTCGAGGGCTTTTTGAGGGAACGTTTGCTTAACCTTAGTGGTCACACACACACACTCAAGCTCTGTACAAACATAACGTGTTTTTAGTGTTATTAGAAGAATTGTAAACGAATCATTTGTATGGAGTTTCCGCCCAGGGCACCGATTCTCGCTTCACACGACATAAATGCGTGGACGGAAATCGGCGGGTGACGCGTCGCCTGTCTCATATTTAGGAACGGCGAACATGAGACGTACGACGTTTCACTCGTAAATTTGCGTCCACGCATTCACGTCGTGTGGTCGAGAATCTGCGCCCTGTGCTATTACTAAAAGCAATCAGCTAGTAACAAAATAGTTTTGAAACTAAATTTTCTTTTTCCATCTTTCCAGTTGCGATGCCGACCCAGCCGCCCTCGCCAAATATGTGTACGCCCTGGTCAAGAAGGACAAGCCAGTGGACGAGCTCCGAGAAGTCATGGTGGATCAGCTTGACGTTTTTCTACAACAAGGTGAGATTTTAGATGGGGCGACCGAATAAAGATATCCCAACTAATATTATAAAGAGGAAAGATTTGATTGTTTGTTTGCATCGAATAGGCTCCGAAACTACTGAACCGATTTGAAAAATTCTTTCACTGTTTGGAAGCTACACTATCCCCGGAGAACATAAGCTGTATTTTATTCCCATATTCCCACGGGAATGGGAGCTACGCGGGTGAAACAGCGTGACGTTCTATATTGTATAATAAGTACATTACAGTGGCTGGCTACATCTGTAGAAGAACCGACGGCCGATGGAGCAAACGAGTCAATGTATGGATAGGACGTCCAACCGCCAAATGGACCGACGACCTAGTAAATGTCGCTGGCTGGGACTGAATGCGGAAGGCGCAGGACCTTGTATTGTGGCGTGAACTGAGAGACTAGTATAGCAGTGGATTGCTTTATGCTGATTTGATTGATGGGGCTACATCGCGTTTCCTTCTAAATGAGATAGAAACAGCAAAACAACCTTGGCGAGGTCAGCGACAGTCGGCCGAGGCATCAGGGCAATTGGTGAAGAAACCGATGGACTATTCGAGCATTATGGAGCAAGACAGGCTCCTGCGTCATAGCCGTCACCGCGTTGCCACTAATCCCGAGCTTCCTAAAGTGGTCTGAGAGGCTCTTTGGGATTGAACCATTGGCTGATAATTTATAATGACCGGGATTATTTTCATGTCGTAACGGTAATAAACAGACTGAGACATGAGACACAAACAAGGTGTGCATCCCCATGACTTGCGTCCGGAGCGTTTGAGCATGGGAAGGTCCGATAGGGACTTCCACGCACGCTTATACTGGGTGTAACAAAATTACCTCTCCAAATTTCATGAGATGACTTGGCATCGGAAATCAAATACAAATATTTAATAATAAAAAAGGGGGGTAAATTTTTTAATATTTTTAATTTTTTTTTGTCGCACATTAAGAATTCATTTTTTACCGCGGCAATTCGAGGTAACATGGTCGCCGTGGCAAAACAAACACAGAGCACCCGTCTGACTGTCGTTGTCGCTTTCCACTGCCGCTCAGTAGCGATAGAAAGGGTGAAAATGAAAATTTATAGGACCTTAAAAACGGCTTTACGGTTAAAGTATTCATGTGATTTTTTTTTCTTCATTTTTGTAATGTTTCTTGACTGATGCCACGTCACGTGACGAAATTTGGATAGGTAATTTTGGGTCTTCTCTCGTTTTCCATAAATTCATTTGCACTAATATTGTTTGCCATAATCATCCCCGATCATAATATTTACTTGCACTATTATCATTTATACTAATAACGTTTGCCTTAACAACTCAACAGCGATAACTTTTATTTGCCATAAAATTACTTTCTATAACAACATATATCATAATAATTAGTTTCCATAAGTAACACATCTCATAATCGACTCTTGACATAATCAAAATGAAAACAATACATAATATTGTAAGGTCGAAATTTTTTTTTTTTTTTAAATAAAATGGCGAACATAAGCATAGCCCTTTAGTCAAATAACCCACCCCTAACCGTTCCTGGTGCAAAGGTGCCCATAACGCTAGCTGCATTACCACGTTGAATGGCTATAGCCAGTCTTTGCACCAGGAACGACTTGGAGCGGGAGTCACCCGTTTTCTCCCTAATCCTTTGCCCCAATTGACTAACAATTTGTTTTGCCTCGGAGCCCCAACAACCCATTGTCTCCACGGCGATGGGTACGAATAAATAACGAGGCTCCATCGCGGCGTACTTCTGCCTCTTCTTTTCGGCTGCATCCTCCGCAGCCGCCGATGGTGAATGAACAGTACGTGCCAAATGGCTAGCGGCTACCGTACTCACACAAGTCGCATCCCACACCAGACACCTGCCGTTCATCCACGGAACCAAGGTTAGCCCGTCCGGTCTCTTTCCGTCAGATCTACATAGACCCGGCGGTTCGAGGAAATTAATTATCGTTAATAGTCGTTTTGAAGCGCTCGTGGCCCCGCGGACTCAGTGTTCTGTAAACGATCACTGCAGTAAGCAACATTTACTATGGCCGGATATGGATGGGTGACCACCACGTGGACCACTTTGTGACATTTATTTACGAGCGTTTCCGTGCTTCGGAAGGCACGATAAGCCGTTGGTCCCGGTTGTCAGTAAAATGACAGTCGTTAAGTCAAGTTGAAGGCCTTACGGGCGGCTTGAAAAATTTCAACTGTGGGTCGTCACAACCTGCGCCCGGGTCGGCAGCGCGTGTGTAGCGCCTCTGGTGTTGCAAACGTCTATAGGCTACGGTTACCAACCTTCCGGTGGGCCGTAAGCTTGTCTGCCACCTAAGTAGTATAAAAAAAAAAAAAAAAAAAAACACCCCGACTCAGTGCAATCCGACTCGGATAGGTTAGGTTAGAAGACTAAGGCGGGAGCGAAGCGAAGCGGAGCTCCCGCCTTAGTCTTCGTGGTTTTTTTTAAACCACCCATAAGTAGGAGCCGTCGAGCTTAGTTAGTAGACGCCATATAGGTTTTAGTTTTAGGTTTAATTGTTAATAAAAAATCTGTGTCGTAAAAAAATATCTTTATTTATATTATAGTGAATAAAAATTATGGAAAATGGCATTATTGAAAACGAAAATTATGGCAAATACATTTATGGATTTAAATTATTATGACTCTTGATCGATTATGACCAATGGAATTAGTGAAAGTCATTTTATGTAATTTCACGATTATGGCAACTGAAGCGTTATTTCTAATGAAATTATGGCAAATACCAGTATGGCATATGAAATTATGGCATTTTAAATTATGGCAAACATTAGTAAACCGTAATTTTGTTACACCCAATATTGTGGAATGATCTCCCAGCCTCGGTGCCCTGAGCTTGTGGTATGGTATTGTTCAAGAGGGGTCTTAGAATGTTCTTGCTGGTTCCGCAGCGCGAGTAAGCTTTTTTTAACGTGTCGGAAATACTACAGGGATGCTATTCTATTCTATTATATTGGACTCCTACCGACTAAAAATCACACGTTTTCTACTTAATTCCTATGGTTGGGAGCCTCGGGTAAGCCCTCGGAAGGATGTCCCCGGGACAATAGGCCGTTATCTTGTCTGCCACCTTAGTTGTATAAAAAATAGAAAAAAGTAAGATGATTTTTACTGAGATATCGCTTGTTTTAATTTGTACGGCCCTGAGTATAACAGTTAATATAATAATAGATAATTCCAGTGTGGCAACGCGCAGTTATTTTCCACCGTGACTAATGCATTTCTTTCGACACCCACGTTGTTTTAAATTAAGTTATTTATTTGTACAGCTAAATCCGACATGATGATTTCAACACTCATTAGTTATTTTAAACGGATCTGCCCCCGCTAGTATTGTGCGGTTCATTTTTCGATGTAGAATTTATTTATTTATACTAACTATGCCCCACGACTTTGCCTGTCAGATTCAATGTTTTTTACTCTTTGATCTACACCAGTGGTGTGCAATCTTTTTAATAAGGGGCCAGAAAAATTAAGAAATTTCAGAGAAAGGCCAGAATTTACGACAAATGAATTTTGTGCTGAAGCTTTTAATCGTACATAAAACCTTTACAGTACTTGCACAAACGTTAAAAAATTAAATTTGACTGTTTTTCGAAGGTCCTGTCATTGTAGGCGTGTGGGACGTATGAAATTGCTTTTTATGTGCCATATTTCGAATGCAAGTTCGAGTTGTGACGAAAGAACTTTCATTTAGCAGCGCCAATTGGTGTTCAAGATCTGTAAGTCGGTTTGTGATTGAGTTGTTCCGCAATTTCCTGATCGAAAAAGTCGTCTTCACCTATACGTGATTTGCGTCTATTCCTCTACTTAGTACAATGTTCTACATAATACTACAAGGCCGTCAAAATATAATTATCGCGGGCCATATACTAGGTTGGTACTCATGTCCTAGGTTGGTCTGGTCTGGACCTTAATGTTGAAAAGTACCTCCAGCTAGGTATCAGAACCTGGTATTGGTGTGTGCCCCTCAATCACTCACTTAGAGCTGGCATCAATTCCAAATCGTCAGTTTAAGAAATTGTAGTATCTGTGGGGTGCTCATCCCACTTCTATGAGGGGTGAAGAGACACGCCACCATCCACTTTCTTCCGCTGGAGGCCATGGCCCTTACCATGGCCCAGAATGTCCAGCCAGGTCTGCAATGAGGTCTCGTCGCTGCAGCGTCCAAGCTGAGCTCTCCGTCAGTATATGCAGTGTCATTTTCTCGCTGCAGATTTTCGATGGGGTTGGCATATCTTTTCTCGATCAAAACCTTTAATTAAATAAAGATATTTACCCAAAAATGATAAACCCAAATTTAAAAAAAATTGCGTGTACTTAGTGTACACAGGTAAGAAGTGAAACTTCTTCATAAACTTAATTTTCACCTCACCTTAAATTAAGTCCAAAAGTCCCAAAGTCCCAAAGTCCCAAAGTCCCAAAGTCCCAAAGTCCCAAAGTCCCAAAGTCCCAAAGTCCCAAAGTCCCAAAGTCCCAAAGTCCCAAAGTCCCAAAGTCCCAAAGTCCCAAAGTACCAAAGTCCCAAAGTCCCAAAGTCCCAAAGTCCCAAGGTCCCAAAGTCCCAAAGTTCCAAAGTCCCAAAGTCCCAAAGTCCCAAAGTCCCAAAGTCCCAAAGGCCAAAAGTCCAAAAGTCCCAAAGTCCCAAAGACCCAAAGTACCAAGGTCCCATCCAAAAGTCCAAAAGTCCAAAAGTCCAAAAGTCCAAAAGTTCAAAAGTTCAAAAGTTCAAAAGTCCCAAAGTCTCAAAGTTCCAAAGTCCCAAAGACCCAAAGTACCAATGTCCCATCCAAAAGTCCAAAAGTCCAAAAGCCCAACAGTCCAAAAGTCCAAAAACCCTTAAATGACATGCTATCCCTGGATAAAGTACTCTTAATTCGAATCCACCGTGGTGGGGAGCAGAACAAAGATGGCGCGTAACCAAAAATCGTGACGTGACGTGACGCAAATTTTTTTCCAACGCCGATAAAGAAGTTTCACTTCAATAAACGTTATTCCAGAAACGAAGCCGTTCGTCGAAATGCTGTTCAAGTCCCTGGAGACCCAGGAGCACTTGAAGCATGAAATGGGGGCGAGCGAAGCACCCCTTCCCGCCCCTGAGGAACCGCCCAAGGAAGTAGAACCATCGGTTGAGAACAATGGTGAGTGATTCTTTTAATTTTCTATTGGTCATAAATTCAGGTAAAGGTTAGCCTCAATTTGACTATTTAATCTCCGATGAAAACGAGAAGTGTTGTAATTTTTAACCTGTGTATCCCAAAAGGTAAAAAATCGGCCAAATACGAGTCTGACTAGCGCACAGAGGGTTCCGTACCAAAACAGCAAAAAATCACGTATGTTGTATGGGAGCCCCGCATAAATATTATTATTTTAATGATTTATGTGTCACATATATCATATATAGATAGAAAGAAAGAAATATTATTTAATCTTGTCATCAGAATAGACACATAAAATTACTAATCTAAACTATTCTAATTTCTAAACACAATCAATTGGCACCAAAAACTGGCAATTTAAAAATTATAAGAGGAAAAAAAAGTCAGTACAAACCCATTATAAAACCAAAACATTATAAAAAAACAAAAAATAAGAATAAATATAAACTGAGTAAGTAAAAAAAAAAACATTAAAAGCAAAAAAATAAAAATAGTGATAACAATTAACAAAAAATACAGATGACGTATTTCTGTTGACACTGTAACAACAAATAGTAAAACAGAATAAAATAGATATTTATGTTGTGTAATAATTGTGTTGTCCTTATAGGCACATACTTGTGTATAGTCCTTCTCAATTGCAAATGTGTTTGTTTAAATTTACCTTGCCCAATGTAACACAGGCAGAAACCAATGTGCAACTTAATGGCCAAGAGTTGGAACTTGTGAAATCTACTGCGTTCTTAGGGTTGACGATCGATTCTGGATTGCAGTGGGGCCCACATATTGAAAAACTGGCTGGCAGATTAAGTTCAGCAGCATTTGCTGTCCAAAAGATTAGGCATTTGACTGATGTAGAAACAGCGCGAATAGTGTACTTCAGTTACTTCCACAGTGTAATGTCGTACGGTATGCTACTATGGGGCAATGCCGCAGATATAAATACAATTTTTGTTTTACAAAAACGGGCCATAAGAGTCATATATATAGATTAGGTCCAAAGGTCTCTCTGCGAGAAAAATTTAAAGAATTAAATATTCTGACTGTGGCATCACAATATATTTTTGAAAATCTTATGTATGTTCAGAAAAAATTATCTAGTTTTACTAAGTTAAGCGATAGACACAATGTGAACACCAGACATAAAAACAACCTTGCCGTTTATCATTGTAGACTGAACAAAGTCAGTAATTCTTTCCTGGGTAACTGTATACGTTTTTACAAAAGGCTTCCAAGCGAAATTAAAAGCATGCCCCTAATTAAGTTTAAAAAGTGTATAAAAAGTAAATTGTGCTGCAGGGGCTACTATTCAATTGACGATTATTTGATTGATAAGGAAGCCTGGAAGTGATCTGCTTGCTCTACTGATGGAGTTTTAGTTTATAGTATCTACTTATTGTAAATATGTAGTGCACAAAAAGAATAGCCCGCCGAGTTTCTTGCCAGTTCTTCTCAAGCGGGCCGCGTTCCGAACTGGTGGTACTATTTGCATTGTATTCATTGACGTGTCGCAAGTGCCTATGTATTAGGATTATGCGAAATAAATGTTTTTTGACTTTGACTTTGACTTCCAATCCTGCCCGATCTGGCAATAATATAAACATGTCATGTTTTGACAATCGTTGTCTAAGACAGATGAGTAGAAAAATATAGTATGACAAATCATGGAAATTTTTACTATCCTGAGTAGGTATTTTATAAATGAAAATAAACTATCATAAAGAAGTTATTTGGTGTCGAAATGATTGTAAGAACACTGTATGACTCCTGGATACTGGAATATAATCAGGGTGAATACTCAATTGCAAGTAACTAAGGATAATTATATAGGATCAAATGTGTTTGTTTACATTTTGGCGCAAAGCTATTGAAATACAGTATAGCATTGTGTGGTAAGACTACAATCCAGGCAAGCCCTAGTGGCTTATGAATTGCTTTTTGTGAACTGCTTGTTCTAAATTGAAAAAAAGAAAAGAGGGCTTCCATACAACCAAACATGATTTATTCCTGTTTTTAATATGGATTTATGAGGCAAGAGTGAATGGGCAAACTGGTAGGGGTCGACCTCGGCATACTCATGTCGATCAAATCGATAATCTTCTGAGAAAAGGCCAGGTTAAGACCCTTATTAACCGAAGAGTATGTATGAAGACACTTATGAAAGTTGAAGTTGAGAAAGTTGTCTGCCAGGATCGTAGCAAGTGGAAAGTCATGGTCTCTGCCTACCCCGTTGGGAGACAGGCGTGATGTTATGTACGCGAATCCGATTCTTACTTACCCGGTTTAATATCAATCACTTATCTTTATTCCAGTGGCCACAATCCTAGCACCCCCGCCAGTCATCGCAACATCATCAACATCAGCTCCATCGGGGCCCCGGTCCGGAGGCGAGTCCCGCGCCCGGTCCCCTACAGCTGGGGCCATAGCGGGGGCCCCGGCGCCTCCCCGGCTCGTGTTAAACCGATCTGCGAGGGTCGCCGCCCCTGCGCCTCTCAATAGGCATCCTCATAACGAACAGACTCTGGTCAAGGTTAGTAGAATTTGTTGCCCATTTTCAAAGACGCGGGATGGCACCCAAACCCCTCCAAAACGCGGTCTGCTGGAGACCGCGTCTCGAATGGTTATCTGGCTGGTTTATATTTTGTTTGGCCGCCGATTTATTAGTACTTATTTTGCATTATTATCACGTAAAAAAGCATAGTAACAAGTATTTTTCCTCGTTTCTCTGTCGAACTATAAAAACTTGGAACTCGCTGCCGGCACACGTGTTTCCCTCATCTTACAATCCCGGGTTCTTTAGGAGGAGCGTGAAGAGGCACATCACAGGGTGACAACTTGAGGACCACTGGCAGAAGTTTTACAGACTTTGAGAGTGGCTCCAAATCGCTAGATGCGCCTTGACTTTCCATCAGTGGCGACGTCAATTTGGCGAGCTTAATGGTGGTATGTTCGAAAGAGACTCATCTTGGGGTCAACTTTATACTAGGAACTATTCTTCGATATGATCTGATAAAACTATATTATTGTAATTTATTAGATACTCTTGCTTTTGTAACGTATCAAAACACGATTAGGAATACTTCGATCGGAATCGCTCTCGAAAAATGTGAAATAATGCAAAAATCTTAACAAGTAATGTACTTTTTTTAATCTAAATAAATGAGTTTAATTCTCATAAAAATTTGTCATAAAATAGATCTAAGTCTTAAGAACAATATTTTACGTAGGCACCTATAGATTTTTTCTTAATACCCCTCGGATTTTATAACAGTAATATAAAGTATTAGAATCGAATGAAATCCGGCAAAAGCGTACGCTGCAATCGTTCGAATTGCCTTAGGATTTGTCAAGGTCGAACAGTGTAGCCTTAATATATAAAAGAAAAGATCTGAAGAAAATCCCACCAAGTGCCATCAATGAACAGTATAACAGATATTTCTTCCTTTCACAGGTATTACCACTGTCGGAGTTGTTGGATGAGCCCGTGGATCAACCACCAAGAAGAAGAGACCGACGGGGAGACTTGGTTAGTATTTTATACTAGTACGCGTTGCGACAGGGTCCCGTGTGACAAGCGGAAAAGATACAGAATATTGACACCCCAATTCATCCCGAGGGGCGCAAGAGGCGACTAAGGGAACACTTTCGCAAAAAGATCTATTGCGTAGAGAAGGAAAACTCGAAATGAAACCCGGTTGTCAGTAAAATGACAATCGTTTAGCCAAGTTGAAGGCCTTTTGGGTGTCCCGGGACATCCTTCCGAAGGCTTACCCAGGGCTCTCAACCACAGGTTGTTGGGCGTTACGTGAGGTTTTTTAGTCTGTAAGAGTCCGGCATAACATCCTCTGAGGATTTTCCCTCACGTAAAAAAAAAGGCCTTATGGGTGGCTTGAAAAATTTCAACTGCGAGTAACTATAGGGTGAAATGTGGGCGTGTACTATGCCTCTGCCTAGCCCTTCGGGGATAAAGGCGTGACTATATGTATGTATGTTTTATTCATTTTTCTACAGATCCGCGACAAAGATGACCGTCGCCGCAGACGCTCCAGGTCTTGGGAGCGCCGCGCCAGAGCCAGGCGGCATGGCAGAGACAACGAACATGCCAATGACATCCGGAGGTGAGTTTTATTTTAGACTAGCTGATGCCCGCAGCTTCGCCCGCGTAAAATTATTTCCCGCGGGAACTTTTCCCGGGATAAAAAGTAGCCTATGTGTTATTCCAGACTATACTAAATTTCAGCCGGATCCGTTCAGCGGTTTGAGCGTGAAAGAGTAAGAAACATCCACACTCACAAACTTTCGCATTTATAATATTAGTAAGTTTAAGGGGCCTGGTGTAGAAACTGAGGAAAAAGAGGTGCAAATGAAAGCGTTTTTGGTCTGCATAAATTGATGGAAAATTATAGCCAAAAATAGATTTTTAATCTACAAAATTTATGTCAAAATATGGTTTTGTTTGTAAATTGTATATAATTATACATAATGTGTAAAACGATCATAGAGTCAGCCCCAAATTTTTTGATGAATGGATTTTATGACATAATTTTTTATCGACGCGAAAGAAAAAAAAATGAAGAAAACACGCCTTAATTTAGTTTTCTTCGATTTGGAATAAGTATGAGTATTAGGTTATTACAACTAAAGTAAGCTATGAAATACTAGATTTCCTAGCTTGAAGGTCGCCTGTTTTGTATGGTCGAGGTCGTTAGCCCGTCTCATTTCATAATGTCCTTTTCTCGAAATGTCTTTTCTCATAATGTCCTTCCTCAAAATGTCCTTTTCCCAAAATGTCCTTTTCTCGAAATGTCCTTTTCTCAAAATGTCCTTTTCGCGAAATGTCCTTTTCTCAAAATGTCCTTTTCGTGAAATGTCCTTTTCTCAAAATTTCCCTTTCTCAAAATATGTGCACTACAGGGGATTAACCCCGCTTAATCCGACTTGGATAGGTTAGTTTAGAAGGCTATGGCGGGAGCGGAGTGCAGCGGAGCTTCCGCATTAGCCTTCGGGGTTATTTTATTTATAACCACCACCTAAGTTTTGTTTAGATGGTTATAAAAAAAATTACATCAAACTTACCAAGTGAATGGTGGTAACTTGGTAACCTAACCTATCCAAGTCGGATTGAGCGGGGTTAATCCTGTAGTGCACATATTTTGAGAAAGGGACATTTTGAGAAAAGGACATTTCGCGAAAAGGACATTTTGAGAAAAGGACACTTCGAGAAAAGGACATTTTGGGAAAAGGACATTTCGAGAAAAGGACATTTTGGGAAAAAGACATTTTGAGAAAGGACATTTCGAGAAAAGGACATTATAAGAAAGGACATTTCGAGAAAAGGACATTATGAGATGAGACCGTTAGCCCTACCAACGGCCTTAAGTAGATTGTCTTGTGTTAACACTAGGTTGCATGAAATGTTTATACTTACATGCTACTTAGATGACGCTTACCGAAGAAGGATAGAAAAGTATGAATAAAGAATGTAAAGTTCATCATTGTGTACGCTTTAAAAATTTCGAGAAGCTCCGCATTATTTTCGTTTAAATTTTGACACAATAACAACTTATTTAGAAGGTGGTTAAACCTTATTTTATGCCCATACTAGCGGACGTCACGCGGTTTCACCCGCGTAGTTCCCGTTCCCGTGGGAATACGGAAATAAAATATAGCCCATGTTCACCGCAAAGAGTGTAGCTTTCCAACTGTGAAAGAATTTTTCAAATCGGTCCAATAGTTCCGGAGCCTATTCGTTACAAACAAACAAACAAAAAACAAATCTTTCCTCTTTATAATATTAGTATAGATTCCCAAAAAATAGAACGGGAACGACATGTTTTCGACGACGACTTTTTTGCGTATTCATCTAAGATTTTGCTCACATCTCGACGTTTCGGCTATACTGCAATAGCCGTGGTCACGAAAGAATCTACTCGTATCTCGAAATCTATATACATAGCAGATTAAATTCTTATACCTTAGATTGTAAACTAGCGAAAAGATTTTACTAAAACAATACTAATACTACGAGCTACGGCTAGGACAAGATGTTCTGCATTATTAAGCTTAAAATTTGACACATTACTTAGTTCAGAGGTGATATTAAGTTTCAAGATTTTATATATATACTGGGTGTAACAAAATTACCTCCAAATTTCGTCACGTGACGTGGCATCAGTCAAGAAACATTACAAAAATGAAGAAAAAAAATCACATCAATACTTATACCGTAAAGCCGTTTTAAAGGTCCTATAAATTGTCATTTTCACCCTTTCTATCGCTACTGAGCGGCAGTAGAAAGCGACAACGACAGCCAGACGGGTGCTCTGTGTTTGTTTTGCCACGGCGACCATGTTACCTCGAATTGCCGCGGTAAAAAATGAATTCATAATGTGCGACAAAAAAAATTTTAAAAAATGAAAAAATTACCCCCCTTTCTTAATTAATATTTGTATTTGATTTCCGATGCCAAGTCATCTCATGAAATTTGGAGAGGTAATTTTGTTACACCCAGTATACAAGAAGTATAGATATACTAATATTCCCACGGGAACGGAAACTATTCTTGTGAAACCGCGGGGCGTCCGCTAGTCCAGGGGTCGGCAACCTTTTGAGTCGGAAGAGCCAAAAATGACGATTTTAAATTACAACATTTTTAAAGAGCCACAAAATTTTTCTTGATACCACGAAAGTAAGAATAAATAATAATAATAAATATTCTCGGACGCGGGGAAAGTTAAGTCACAGGGTGGTTTGGAGAATTTCCACTATTAAAAAAATCTGAGTGATTATGTGGGATTCTCCCACTAAAACCCAGGGATGTTCCTTCTTGTCACTATTGTTGGGTCACAGGGAAGGCAAGCGTACAACAGCTACCTGCAACAGTCTCGACTCTGGTGGTCTAAATATTACCCACCGAAACTTCACTACCGCGACGCCTGAACACGAGGGGTGTGTCTTAGTCAGTCTCACGGCTGTCATAAAGTTTCCATTTTCGGCCACGCGTGCGAGGTTGGCATACTGGAAGTGTTTAGGCCACCCCGCTCTGGCACCCGCAGCGCTTTTCTTATTGCCGCTGACGTCAAAACAACAGCCGGACCAATATTCTTCGCTGTCTAACATAGCGTAAACTATAATAGACAGCGACGCGACCGGACCAATTTAGGACTCTTAAAGCGGTACGCTCGCCACTCCACTCCGTACAAAAAGCGAGGGTGTGGAGCGCTTTATCCACGGCGCCGTCCTCGCAGTGGGTACGTTGCCTCAGGCTCAATGCCTACCACATCATGCAGGTAATTACTCAAATATCCGTGCTCCGTGAGGAGCTGTGTGAGGTGGTAGGTATGTCAGTGCCGCTTTTCTACCCAGGACCTCAGAATAAATAAGATGGCAGAGACGAGCACAATGCTTACCGCCGAGCTCTAGCCTGGTGCGCCATTTATGAATGACATCATTGCGCGCTCTAACACGCCAGCTTTCAATCTCTTCCGAAGATGGTTTTTTGCCATTTTGACGCACCAAAGCATTGGGCCGGTAGATTTCTGCCAGAACTGCGGCCTCTAGGTTCCGCGACGGACTGTCAGAATTAGACATGCCGTCTCTTATGATATTATATTCTCTGGGCTATGGTCCGCTGCGGTCATCGCAGCAGAATCCTATTAGAAAGAAAATGGTGCTCCATATAACGCTTTCATAAAGCACACCACCATTAGGCGAGTTTGCTTGTTTAACTACTAGTAAGACTTTTGTGGTATTTTTGAAAATGAAAGGGTGATAATGTTCTTGAAAATGAATAATATGATAATTATGTATGCAACTAAAGGGCCGCAGGTCTACACCCAAAGAGCCGCATGCGGCTCGCGAGCCGCGCCTTGCCGACCCCTGCGCTAGTCTATAGTTCTATACTAATATTATAAAGAGAAAAGATTTCATTGTTTATAGTAAATAGGCTCCGAAACTACTGAACCGATTTGAAAAACTCTTTCACTGTTTAAAAGCTACACTATCCTCGAATGATATATGCTATAATTTATTCCCGTATTCCCACGGGAACGGAATCTGGGAATTAAAATACAACTAACGTAAAAATTTGTATGACAGGCGACTTTCGTCCCGATCCCCGTCTCCCCGCGGTCGCTACCGCAACAGGAGTCCCCCGCCCCCACTGATGGACAGACAGACCAGTCGTTCTAGGTATGTATACCGAAACTTTGTTTTAAAGCGAAAAATTTGCACTTTTTTTTACGTAAGGGAAAATCCTCATTAATTCTATGCCGGACTCCTACCGACTAAAAAACCTCACGTATCCTAACAGCCTACGGGTTGGGAGCCCCGGGTAAGCCCTCGGAAGGATACTCCAGGAATCCCGATAGACCTACGGCTACCACTGCGGCCTCACCTAAAATTACAAAATTTCATTTGTTGTCGAGTGTAAAATTTTCGTAAAATTTGCACTTATGAAAATTTTCCCCTCTACAACAAAGTAAATTGTAATTTGGTTCGTGTAAATGTATTCACGACTGGGTCGCCTTCCGATGCTCCCGCGTGACTAGACGTAGTCTACGTCTAGTAGAGAATAAAGGTGGAAACACATTGTTCAAACGCGACACGATCCGATGGAAGGCAACGCGTGTTGAGTAGAATCAATTTGTATTTTCTATGACCAGAGTCACACTATAGTCCGTTCACAGTTATATTACTTCTGACTGTCAGCTGGTCGATTTTCTGTGCGTTGGCATAGCAGTAAAGTCCCCCAATGAGTGCCAGCCTACGACATTTTACCGATTATAGTGGAGATTATAACATCCAACCGCCAGCACGAAGAGTTTTGTTTTTCATGTCATAATATACTTAACTTTACTAAAACAGTGCTCATAAAACTATATGATTCGATTTGAGATTTTTTTTTATAAATATCTGAAAAGAAACATTCACTTCCATCACCAACGGAGGTGAAGTTGCTGCTTCCACAACGTTCCACATCTCAATTAATGGTCACACCTGAAAAAATCTATAGCAAAAGAAGAAAGTAAGTTCCGACTAAAAGTTAGATTACATGGGAGAAACAAAAACTTATTGGGGTAACACAGCAATCTAGATAGAGGTACCTAAGTGCTAGAGGTAATATATCTGTGAACGGACTATATCAACATCCGATGCGCCACCATGCGCAGTACAGTCTACACGTAGCGTCACGTTGTGTTTTAATAATGTGTTTCCACCTTAATTAAGGCTATTATTTTAATGTATTTCTGTCAAATTTGGATGACTGGTCTTTGATTTTCATAGTTTAATATGAGTTAGATCGTGCGTCACTAGATCAATTTAAAAAGCTATCAAATATTAAGACATTTATCAAAGATAATGTAATAGTATTACATACAGATGGGCAACTCCCTGCCCTCCACTGAGCAAGCTTCCCCACCCCCGCCATACTCGTCTTATAGTTGGAGGTCGTTTTGGGAAAAAGTTTGCTTAGCCTTATTGGTCACACACACATTTAAGCTCTGTACGAACATAGCGTGTTTTGAGTGTAGGTGACAGTATTGAAAACGAATAATTTGTATGGAGTTTCCGCCCTGTGACTTTTATAACGCCCTAGGCACATCTCCGCCGCGAAACCAGAACAGCGGAACCGCTGAATGAATTCCGCTGTGATCAAGTGTGGATTGAACAGCGGAACTGGGCAACGGAACCTGACACGAGTTAGTCGATGTGACGCTATCGCAATTTTATCATATTATTTTTATTATCTGGATGACTTAATAAATACATAAAGGGTCTATTTCTGATGGTTTGAAGTAGTTTTTCCGTGAACTTCACGTCCATTTACTGAAAAAATATTAGTTTCGCCGTTCCGCTCTGTATTTCTGTCAATTTTGACAAACCGGCGCGTAGACAACGCGGCACCGCAATAACAAGGCGGCCGAAGCGCGGAGGTTTGACTGGCGTAGGAGCAGATTGGCGAAACCGTGCGGTGAAAGAGATAGAAGATAGTTAAATCTATGCATTAGAACAGGCGGTTTCGCTAGTGTTCCGCTCCTCCTACATGTGACAGAACTTGGCGGAATTACTGCGGTTCCGCTATCATGGTTTCGCGGCGGAGATGTGCTAAGGGCGTAAGAGTAACTCGGTAGTTGAGTGTTATGTAAACGATCACAGAACTGCCTAGGACCACAGGGCGGAAACTCCATACAAAAATGTTCGTTTTCACCCACACTAATATACACGTAATGTGAATGCTTGAATCAAGCTTGAATGTGTGTGTAAGTATACTAGGGACACTAGCTATGGAAACAAAATAATTAGGAACAGGACGCAATCTCGTGTATGTAGGGACTTTTTTTCCAAATCTACCCTCGGCTAAGCACAAATTAAACCAAAGCAATAGCACAAAGTACGTAGGTAGTAATACGTAATGCAACGCAGTGTCAGTCTCTCAAGTACTAACACGGCAATAGACACATCAACTTTGGTGGGGGGTTGGGGAAGCTTACTCAGTGGGAGGCAGGGAGTTGCCGATCTGTTATTGATTATCTTTGCTAGGACTAATTTGCTTATTTTTATTGACTTTTTCGTTTCATTGATTTCACACCGTCCCAAAAGAAGTTCACATTTTAATAACCAGTCTTTTTTTTTTCTTAGATCTAGATCCCCAGTGCCCCGCGACCGTGAACATGAAAGAGACAGACTGCGCATCCCCCGCGAGTTGGAGCGAGACAGAATGTCGCGGGACAGGGAACATCGTGACAGGGAGAGGTGAGTTCATACATAGTCACGCCTTTATCCCCGAAGGTGTAGGCAGAAGTATATTATATGCCCACATTTCATCTTATAGTTTTATATGCCCTTATTTCACCTTTTTAGAATTTGTTCCACGTAATAGGTGGTGTGATGGACAGGCGCGGGTTGTGACTGCCTGCTATTGAATTTTTTCAAGCCGCCTAAAAAGGCCTTCAACTTGGCTTAACGACTGCCATGTTACTGGCAACCGGGACCAACGGCTTAACGTGCCTTCCGAAGCACGGAAACGCTCAAATAAATGTCACAAAGTGGTCACATGGATGATCACACATCCATGGACCGGCCATAGTGAAAGTTGCTTACTGTAGTGATCCTTTACAGAACACTGAGTCTATACTAATATTATAAAGAGGAAAGATTTGTTTTTTTTGTTTGTTTGTTTGTAACGAATAGGCTCCGGAACTACTGGACCGATTTGAAAAATTCTTTCACTGTTGGGAACCTGCACTCTTTGCGGTGAACATAGGCTAAATTTTATTTCCGTATTCCCACGGGAACGGGAACTACGTGGGTGAAACCGCGTGTCGTCCGCTAGTGTTACTATAATATAATACTGTGTGTTATTGTTACAGGTCCCGTGAAAGGTCTCGCGACCGATCGACATCCCCTCGCGATTTGGATAGAAGAATTGACCACAACGATACATATAAACGGCGTTGTAGAGATTTTGACGGTAAGCCCTGTTTACATATTCAAAATATACATATACTGGGTGTAACAAACTACCTCTCCAAATTTCATGAGATGACTTGGCATCGGAAATCAAATACAAATATTTAATAAAAAAGGGGGGCTAATTTATTTATTTTTTAAAAAAAAATTGTTGCTCATTAAGAATCCACTGTTTACCGCGGCAATTCGAGGTAACATGGTCGCCGTGGTAAAACAAACACGGAGCACCCGTCTGGCTGTCGTTGTCGCTATCTACTGCCGCTCAGTAGCGATAGAAAGGGTGATAATGAAAATTTATAGGACCTTTGAAACGGATTTACGGTTAAAGTATTCATGTGATTTTTTTCTTCATTTTTGTAATGTTTCATGACTGATGCCCCGTCACATGACGAAATTTGAACAGTTAGTTTTGTTACACCCAATATACATATAGTCACGATATATCCCCGAAGGTAGACAGAGGCATAGTATACACCCAAATTTCACCCTATAGTTTTATGTCCTACGTAATGGGTGGTGAGCCTATAGCCGTGTTGATAGACAGTCGATGGTTGTGACGACCCACTGTAACTTTTTTTCTTGATTTATTTATTACATTTTAGGAAAACTTACAGCTAATAAGTAGTGTTACAATGATGCTTATACTAGAAGAAGGCCTATTAAAAGTTTTCACTGCTATACATTACTTCAGTCTTCAGTCTTCAGTCTTCTTGGGCTCCCATTTTCCGCACTTAGGTCCGCCAGTGGACCCATTGTACGTGAGTGTTGGCTGTCACTCCAGCCAACCCAGCTCCGACCAGAAGCGCAGGATCCTCTTCGGGTCCTCACACGCCTCCCGGAGTGTTGTGGGGCTGCCAAGTATGTTGACTCTGTATGAAACCAGGCTCTCGCACTCCAAGATTGCGTGAGCTATGGTTTCTTCTTTCAACAGGCACGCTCTGCACAGCGTGCTGTCCGTGATACCTAAGACATTCAAGTGCTTATTTACTGTGCAATGACCCGTTATTGTGCCTACCATGGCTCGTAGATCACCTTTATTCAGATGTAGCAACGTTCTAGCTAGTTTTGGCCTGGGTCTCGGTAGAGCTTCCCTTGATTGCCTGCAACTTACTGTTTGTGCCCATCTCTTTTCATGCCGCTCTTTCGTGCGTTGTCTCAGCCATGCCCTTACCTGGTAGAATGGTATTGGTATAATCGGGCTTGGTCCCACCGGTGTGGTGCTGGAACCCAATCTGGCCAGTTCGTCAGCTGCATCATTGCCGCTCGATCCGCTGTGACCTTTTATCCACTGAAGGCTTACCTTGTGTGTTAGGGCCAGCTTTTGTAGCCCCTGGTGGCATTGAAGCACCAGCCCAGAGTCGATTGTGGTGCTCTTCAGAGCTTTTAGCACTGCTGCGCTATCGGAGAGGAGCCTGATGTGGTTGTGCTCCCTTCCGAGCGTCGCCATCCGATGGCCCATTTTTCGGCGAGGAGTGCGAGAGTGGTCCAGTCTTTACAGACGGTCTCCCTGCGAACTTCCTGCCCTGAGCGTCGCCTTCCGAGGGCCTATCTTTCGACGAGGAGTGCGAGAGTGGTCCAGTCTTTTCAGACGGTCTCCCAGCGAACTTCCTGCCGTGAGAAGTAGCGGATGCGGGTTTCTGGTCGGCGGTGGCACCTTCACCACGGCTGTGGCTGCTTTGGGTGCTAGACCCTCCAGCCGTGTTTGACTTCTGGCTTTCGCCTTCTGTCATCGCACGGCGGCTGCAGTCCACCTGGGAGCTAGTCCCTCCATTGGTGTCGGGCCTCCTTCCGTTACCACGTCCGCGTTTCCGCTTACGGGAACGCCCTGTCGACTTGTCGTGCTCTATGAGGCGCAACTTGTCGCGGGCTTTTTGACGGGGTGTTCTACCCTTCCTGACGACGTGGCTCCAGGAGCCAGAGTCGCGGCGGGCCGAACACTCAGCGTTGTCGATGGCATTCTTCAGTGCATCGACATTAAATGCCTCGGATGTTCCACAGGCTGAGTTGACATGACTTTCGTCATGCCCAGGGGGTTTGTTGCTGCGTTTTGAGTCCATGCTTGACAACAGCTTGAATTCATCCACCGTGGTGCGCTCACCCTCCATGGAGCCCGCAAACTGGGGACGCTGGATGTACACCATCTACAGTCGCCAAGGCTGCCACGGTAGATATAGGGTCCGGAAAGGACGACAAAGCGAGGAGAATGATGCGAGAGACGCCGCAACCAGCAAAATCACGACCTACGCGCACCACCCCCTGCCCGCCACCCCAACCGAAACCCTAGCCAATGCCATCCTTTTACGGATGACGCAGCCGATTGGTAATCACTGGCTAGGTGAGAACCTCCCGTTTCGGAAGAAATCAGGGCCAAAGACGCGTGTTGACGCAACACTGCAGTCTCAGCAATCCAGGATCCCTTCATCCCCCCTTACGGGTCTCCACGCACGGCACAAACACGCGGGTGGCCTCCCCTCCCTCCGCAACCCCACCCCCCCATCTGATCCGACCCTCACATATTTTAGTGTGAGTCTCGCCGCAGAGCACAGCCACAGATACCCTGCGGGCAGACCAGATTTGTATGCGGGTGGCCTCCCCTCCCCCCCCCCCGTTTTCCCTAAATCCCCCAAGCCCCCCCCCCAGCCCCTTGCCCACCTAAAACGACCCTCACATGTTTTAGTGTGAGTCGCGCCACAGAGCACAGCCACTGATGTCCCGTGGACACTTCGCCAGGGATTTCTGTTACGTCTATTTCTGAAGGAATTAGACCGATAACGGGTGGCACCGCGTGAAGGATAATCTCTCTGACTTGCCTTGGGGATCTACATGACTTGCACTCACTCCCAAAACCGTTCTGCTTGGTCCATGTAGGTCCCTCTGACCTACATGGATGACCTAGGCTACATGCTACACTTACAGCTAGTGCATAAGCGCAAAGCGTGAAAGCGGGGGGAAAGCGCAACCCTGAAAGCATTAGCTTAGACCACACCCTGCTATACATTACTTTGCTAGTATGAAGTTTTAGATAGACATTGTATCGTATTAATATAGTTACCATCCATCCGAAAATAATGTTTAATTTTTACAACATGCAAAAGAAAAACAAAAGGTTAATACTATGCAATGGATAGTTTTGCGAAAGTGTTCCTTTATTCGCCTCTTCCGACACCCTCGAATTGGGCTGACGAAATTTGTAACATTTCCCGTCGCCAAACGGGGGTCAATGATCCTTTTTTTTTAATATGTGACGTAGGCGCCATCTACCGGCTTTCTACTTACTAAAAAGTGCCGGTAGATGGTGCCTAACGTCGCCCCAAAACGTATAATAAGGTGGAAAATTTGGTTGGTTCTGAGTAGGTTTCGGTGGCGGGTGGTAAACGCGTCGGCATGTTCACCGAAGACGCAGGTTCGAATCCTGCTCGAAACCAATTCTTTTTCCATATTTAAAATTTATGATCAGTTAGCATACTAATTGCTTTTCTAGAATAATCTTAATAATCTTTTTCATTCCATTCTCCTAAATTATCCATGTATCTATTGCAGAGAAAGGCTACTGCATGCGCGGCGACCTGTGTCAATGGGACCACGGCAGCGACCCCGTGGTGTTGGAAGATGCGGCCGCTGCACTCTCTACGGTACTCGCGTTGCCGCCTCAAGTGCCTGGTGAGTCTCAAACTCAATAAAAACTTATTTTGCATAATCCTAATAGGTACATAGGCACAAAAAAAAACAACATTTATTTAGCATAATACTAATACGGCACTTGTGACACGGCCATGAATACAAATCAAAGTTATTACAGTACCCGGCAAACAACTTGAGCATCGCGTGGGGTGGTGGGAGAAAGTTTGCGCATGTACACTTATGTGGAAAAATATTGTGTCATTGAAAAACGCTATTTTATTATTATTTTCATTTTATTGTGTTAGTTAACAACTTTTTCAACAAGTGTATAAAAAGTAAATTATACTGCAAGGCCTACCCTTGCAGTATAATTTACTTTTTATACACTTTTTGAACTTCATTAGGGCCTGCTAGCTAGCTAAGCTAATTTCTGCCTACCCCTTTAGCTGCACACAGCTATATATTTACACTATACTAGCTGACCAGCGCAACTTCGTTTACATTATAAACCTAGATACCAACAGCAGCGCCATCTGCCGGGCTGTGAATCTAAACCATCCAGGGCGTCACCCAAACTCATACAAAAAATTATTGAAATCTGTCCAGCCATTCAGTGACTCAAGACTGGTAAAAGTATAATAAGTCCTTTTTGATATTTGTTTTCGTGACGATCTCGTCCATCAATAGATTCTCACCACTGAACATACTCTTATAGACGGATTCTGGAATCTGGCAACGGATTTAAAACCGGCCTATTTCGATAATTTTGGCCCCTCCAGCTTCGCAGTGGCCATACTTCGAACACCACACTAATTCAATATTGTTTATTTCAGAATTATATTTCTTAAACAAATCGGCATTTAAAAATAAGTTCCGTTAAAATCGACTCCACTGTTTCAGAACAAGCAATTTTAAAATGATTATGTACTTGTATTATTATTTGTATCTTTAATCTGTGCAGGAAACTTTCAAATTTCATAAGATCCAATTCAAACCGAACTTTAAGAAGTAATATATTTTGTCCACAGAATACAACCCGCTGACGCCGGACATCTGGGGCGCGCCGGGGGGCTTCCCCCCCTACCCGCACCTGCACCCCCTGCACGCGCACCCGCCCAGGGAACTCATACCCATACCCAGGTGGGGATACTTCATACACTCATATAAGCCCCGCAAGATGGTAATGCGCTGGAACCTTGTCATAATGACAGCTTAGTGACGTCATCGTGACGTAGCTCGAGCGCGCGCTGTCCTCGCGGAGCTGCGTACGGTATTTTTTTTAGTACTGACTGCTCGACGGACATACGTCACCAAGTGGTCACCAAGATGGCCGCCAAGCGCAATATCAACGTGCGGGGCTTATACATACATACGGTCACGCCTTTGTCCCCGAAGGGGTAGGCAGAGGCATGTATATGCCCACAGTTCAGCTTTTTAGAATTTGTTTCAAGTAATAGGTGGTGTGATGGACGACAGGCGCAGGTTGTGATTGTGACTGCCTGCTGTTGAACAAGCCGCCTAAAAAGGTCTTCTGCTTGGCTTAACGACTGCTATTTTACTGGTAACCGGAACCAACAGTTAACGTGCCTTCCAAAGCACGGAAACGCTCAAATAAATGTCACATAGTGGTCAAATGGATGGTCACCCATCCAAGGACTGGCCATAGTAAAAGTTGCTTACTACAGTGATCGTTTACGGAACACTGAGTCCGTGAGGTCACGAGCGCTTCTACTTCAACACTAATATGATTATTTTTCCGTCCCGCTTCCCAAGGAAACTTATTTCCGAGATAATAAATAGCCTAAGTGTTATTCCAGACTAAGATCTATCCTTGTACCAAATTTCAGTAAAATTCGTTCAGCCATTAGAGCGCAAAGAGCAACAAACATACACACTCCCAGACATCTACACATTCACAAACTTCAGTATTTTTAGTAAATGGTCAGCCTATTGCCGTGTTGAAATGGACAGGCGCATACTCGCCAATTTTATACCACTATGGTTCACAATACATACATACATACATATCATCACGCCTGTTTCCCATCGGGGTAGGCAGAGACTATGGCTTTCCACTTGCTACGATCCTGGCATACCACTTTCGCTTCTTCTACTTTCATAAGTACTTTCATACACGCTCGCCGGTTAAGGGTACTCTTGACCTGGCCTTTTTCCAGCAGGTCATCAATTTGGTTACCATGCGTACGCCGAGGATGACCCCTACCAGCTTGCCCATTCATTCTCGCCTTATAGATCTGTTTAGTCAGTCTATTTTCATCCATCCTCTCAACATGTCCAAACCATCTAAGCATCCCTTTTTCTATCTTTGTCACTACATCTTCAGTTATACCACATTGTTTTCTAATCACGCTATTCCTTTTTTTGTCCATCAATTTCACTCCAGCTATACTTCGCAGACTTCTCATTTCCACTGCATTAATTTTACTTTCATGCTTCTTCTGCCACACCCAACTTTCACTACCATACATAAGTGTGGGGATAAGCACACCCCTATGCACAGCCACTCTTGCCTTCTTAGACACGTTTTGACTGCTCATAAAGGTATGCATCGCCCCATTCACTTGATTTCCTGCCAAAACCCTTCTCTCAATATCCTGGTCACACTTTCCATCCCTCGTAAATTTTGAACCCAGGTATACAAATTCTTTCACCTGTTCCACTCTTTGCCCTTCGATAATAATAGGGCAATTCGTCATACAATTCTCTCTTTCAAACACCATTACTTTAGTCTTACTTACATTCACTTTCATTCCTCTACCTTTCAGCGCCTCATGCATAATATTAACCATCAACTGCAACTCCTCCGCCGATGCAGCTAAGATCACCTGATCGTCAGCATATAGGAGGCATTTGATGGTCAGCTCGTTCAGTTTTATACCACACGCACTCTCTTGCAATTCTTTCAAACAACTGTCCATGTACAGGTTAAACAGCCACGGTGACGCTACACAACCCTGTCTCACACCCCTTTCTATGTTAAAGAAGTCCGTGCAAGCTCCGTTGATCCTGACACAAGCACTCGAGCCCTCATAAAGAGATTTCAGTGCTCGTATCAAGCTGCTGCTCACCCCGTACAAAGACAATGTTGACCATAGTTCATTCCAATCAGTCTATTGTCATGCCTGTCGAAGATTTTGGAAAGAGTGGTTAGTGACCAACTCAGGGCATATCTAGAATGGACCAATATACTGCCGACTGTGCAGTCAGGCTTCCGGAGAGGTCATAGTACTGCAACGGCTCTCTTGGATGTTGTGGATGAGCTGCTGCAGGCAAGTGATGAGGGTATGGGTACGGTACTCACATTACTTGACTATTCCCGGGCATTCGATTGTATAAATATTTCACTTTTGCTGTCAAAACTCACTTTTTATGGTTGTTCAGCAGAGGTAGCAAAATGGTTCAACAGTTATCTCAGCAATCGATTCCAATATGTACAAATAAGGGACAGCAATACCGGATACATAGTTGAATCTGCACACCGTCGGGTCACGAGGGGCGTGCCGCAGGGATCGATATTGGGCCCATTGCTGTTCATACTGTACACTGCTGATGTGGTCAATGTAATCAGGAATTCCAGGTTTCATCTATATGCTGATGACCTGCAACTTTATTTCTCTTTTCCACCAGACGACTATGAGGTATCTGTAAACAAGATTAATGAGGATTTGAGAAATATAGCAGAATGGTCTAGAAGAAATGCTTTGGTGCTGAACCCTGGGAAATCAAAATTTATGGTGACTGGCACGAAGAAAATGGTGGAACGGATGAAGCAAGTACCATTGAACATCTGTATTGATGGATGTGGTGTGCAGCAGGTGTCAGAGGTACGGAATCTTGGTGTTGTCTTTGATGAGGAATTACACTTTGAAACACATGTCTTGCAAGGAGTTCGGAACTGCTTTTTCAGGTTAAAGCTACTCTATAGGATACGACCATACATCAGTGTCAGCATCAGAATACTACTATGCGAGTCACTTATCCTATCCAAGCTCAACTATGCTGACACTGTGTATGGTGGTTGTCTTTTGAAACGTACAGAGAGGCTGATACAACGAGTGCAGAATTCCTGTGCAAGATTTTGTTTCCATATACCACCACGAGGGCATGTGACCCCCTTTCTTAATGAGGGTAACATGCTAAAGATGTCAGAGCGTAGGGACTTGCACCTCGCCACTTTGCTGTTTGGCTTGGTGCAAACACACAGACCTCTATATCTTTTCAATAAGCTGTCGTGGTCAAGGAATGTAAATAGGCATAATACACGTGCTTCTGCTTACCTCATGCTAATACCACGACACAAATTAACGAAGTACAGAGGAAGCTTCAAATTTATGGCAAATAGCTTATGGAACGTTTTACCACCACCACTCCGTGCCCTGAAGTCGATCCACTCTTTTAAAACTAAATATAAGGCTTACTTACTGGAAAAGCAGAAAAGAGGTCTAACTCACCTTGTGTATCACACGCGATAATGATACACAAGTATCATACAACGTGGCTTCATGTGTGTTTCTCCCTTGCATGTATTGTATTGTATTTGTTGGCACAGCTGCGCGGCAATACATCGATTTTTTTAAAAATGTACTCGTACGAAATTGTTGTTGTTGACAGCAAAACCTGTAGGACCGGTTTCGTTATGTTTACATACCTAGTTGAAATAGTTTATTTAACGATATGAAAATATTAATTTATTAGTTTAGTGTTTGTGTTAAACGATACAAAATTGAAAATTTCCAATGTAATTAGTATATTTAATATTTATGAACTGTATTTAACAAAATATTGGAAACTTACCAATTGATTTATATGGCGTTTGTACACAGTATTCAATGATGCTTTTCATACTTTTTATGTTTATGGCGCCAATTGAGTGGATGTCTTTTTGCAGCCGGTACATGTTGTAGAAATAGTCTAACAATATAATCAGATAAAACGGGGTCGAATTTGTTTTTTATTTAATCCAATACTTTGTAATGCTTTCACTCTCAAATACTTTCAATTTTCATTTTAGTTTAGTCATAGATATTACAAGGAAAGTGAAATGACATGTAAGCATAGATAAGATAGTAGTTAAGCCATAGATAAGTATGTAATTTTGTATTTGGTTTTTGGTTTCTGATGGTTAATGGGTTCCCAGCATAGATTTAAGTACGAAAAATTCTATATCTGTGGTTCATATTCATAGTAGGTAATTGTATTTATTTCGGTCTGTGGCAGATCTATTTTGGCTTGGTTGCTGATCTCTCAGCAAAAGTACGGAGAGCACAGTGGCGCCTCCTTTATTTACTGCTATTCTTGCCAAATAGAATGTTCTTTTTTTTTCCTTTCTTTTTGTAACTGTACTGTTTTCGATTTTAATATGTTTGGATCGATAACTTATTGTACTTTTTGTTTTTTAATAAGTACTACTACTGCGCCTGTTTGCTACGTACGTGACGTCCCCTAAAGGCGTCATCTGAAAACCAGCGCTGCCTAACAGTATACGTACTGTTAGTGCAGCAATGCTGAGATGACGACCTTTTCGGGCACGCACAGTGTAATTTTTACTTGATCATATGATTGTACCTTTGTTATTTTATTTGTGCGTGCCGAATAAAGCTTTTATTTATTTTATTTATTTATTTATTCCTCACCACTTTGTCATAGGCCTTCTCCAGATCTACGAATACGCAATATACCTTTTGGCTTTTCGCCAAAACTTTTTCTGCTATGCGTCGTGGTTCACAATAAGTTACAGATTTTTGCAACAGAATTCAAATTTGAAACTAATACATTAACGACATTCCCTGTTCCAGCCTACCCCACAGACCTCGCCACGAGCTGCAGGCGTCAGGACCCCGCGCCATGGGCCCCGGTGGGGTCCCGAGACACCCCGCTCCTCACAAGAAGAACTTTGACTATACTCGTTTTGGTAAGCACTATAGAAATTATTTTGTAAATCAATTATTAGGCTATGCTTACATTAAAAAAAATACAAAGAAGTAAAGTTATAGCGATGCACGAGCGTAGTAAAACAAAATGGACGCCGCGGTAGCTCTGTATCTTATGGCAGCAAATAATTATTATTTATATTTATGTCACCTTAAAAACCACTTAAAAGCAAGAAAAAGAAGGAAGTAGATGATAGCTGTTCACGAATCAAGAACTCTGTAATTATAACACGTCAATTCAATTCAATTCAAATGATTTTCAATTCAATTCTCAAGGGTACATAAATATTGTACCGCGTAACACGTCCTCTACGCGTGATGACTGCCGGCCGACTGAAATGTGGCCGCTCTAGCGAAATATACGCGATAAAACCCTTTCATCTGCGTGAGTTTAACGACAACGGAGCGAAGGCGCCGCGAAGTGACGAAGTATACGCGTATACTTAACTGTCCTCGCCTCGTTGGGGCCGCCTTTGAAAATCAGCGTCGTTGCATGGGGAAAGCGATATGTTTTCACACATGTGGCGACATAATGCTGAAAGGCGGCCTTATCCTGTGCGGGTGGGACGTGCATCGGTATACGGAACAAGATTTTTTTTTTATTTGTTATTTGTTATTTTTTATAATATTAAGTATAGTTATATGTTATTGTTTGGTGTATCGGTGTACTATCCATTTGGCAGGATTAAAAACATTTTTCTTTCTTTCTTACATACATCGCAAAAACGCGACGCTTCGGGTTACCGCGATGCGTGCGGCCTGGGCATTAGAAAAAACCACCAATAAGTATCCAGTTGACAATAAACATCAGAAAACACCACCAATCAAATAATTTATTTACAACTAGACTACGCTCGCGGCTGCGCCCGCGTGAAATACTGTACCCGTTCCCGCTTCCGAACATATTCCCGGGATGAAAAGTATGTGTTATTCCAGACTATAAGTTATCTCTGTACCAAGGTTCAACCTGATCCGTTCAGCCGTTAGAGCGTTATTGAGTAGCAAACATACAAACATCTTGACAAACTTTCATATCTATACAAATAAATAAAATTGGAGTGTCTGTTTGTAATATTTAAATAACCGCTTTCTACTACATGCATATGAATGTATATTATGGTAGACATACCAAAATATATTTTTTAAAATTTTTGTCAGTCTCTCTGTTTGTTCCGGCTAATCTCTGGAACGGCTGGACCGATTTGGACGGGACTTTCACTGGCAGATAGCTTATGTAATAAGGAGTAACTTAGGCTACTTTTATTTTAGAAAAAACCTTTTATTTAAAAAAAAGCCTAAAACAAAATTAAAACTAAATAAATTTTTTTTTTTTATTACATTCCACGCGGACGAAGTCGCGGGCACAGCTAGTTTATAATATTAAGTAGGATTAAATGTATTTTTTTTGCTATATTTAGTACGGAACCCTACATACGCAAGGTTTATAATATTATCTATCTATCTATCTATCTATATATATAAAAATCAATGCCACTTTTTGTTGTAATTTTATAACTCAAGAACGGGCTCACCTATCCAAGCCAAATGTTTAGGCTTTGTTCGGACTATTTAGTAGATGGTTTATGTGAAGTTTGCACAAAATCTGTCGAGCGGTTCTTCATTTTTTATCACGCAAACGAAGTTGCGCGGGTCAGCTAGTTAACCATATAATCTACTTACAGGCCCCCGTCCACCCATGCCGTCCAACGCAGTGAACTGTTCCTTAGACGTGAAGAAAGTACCTCGAGGGATGAACGATATCACACATCTCAACAACCATTTCTCCAAGTTTGGCAAGATTGTTAATATTCAGGTTAGTATTAATATAATAAATTTGAAAATAATAAATATCCATAGCGCAGCAGCGGAAGCGGCTGAAAATATTAAAATTAATAAATATAAGGGTCTCGACTCATCGTATCGTTTTTGTCCAGTCGGTGTCGAGACCCTAGGTCCATGGGGTCCCAATGCGCAAAAATTTTTCAAGAAATTGAAAAAGAGGCTTGTGGAGTCGACTGGTGACCCAAGGGCTGGCAGTTTTCTCTCTCAGCGAATACGTATTGCTAGTCAAAGGGGGAATGCTGCTAGTCTTTTGGGCACAACGACACGGGGGCCTTGTTTAGGTTTAGTTTAGATAGTAATAATGTAAATATGTATATATGTAATAATTATGTTTCTCTATAAATATTTGTTGACATTCTCACACAACATAATCTAGCTCGAATTAAGCTAATATAAGCTTGTGCTATGGAATCTAGAGGATAGGTAGATAGACTGATAGATGTATTGCTAAATACATACATAATAATATAAGTACATAGAAAACACAATACTAGTACATAGTATGAGTCAATATAAGGAACCACTCGTGGCCCCGCGGACTCAAGTGTTCTGTAAATGATCACTGCAGTAAGCAACGATTATAGTAATCGTTGCCTTCCTGCTGGCCTGTCCTTGAATGGGTGACCGTTTCCGTGCTTCGAAAGATACGTTAAGCCGTTTGGTCATATGACAGGTGACTCTATGACAGCAAATACTAACATCAGAAAGAAAATGTTGAATTAGAGTGACTCCCATATGTCACATGTACTAGGGTAGCCATGCCATAATATATTATAAGGAATGAATAGCAACACTGTGTCTCACACGAGATGTCTGCAAGACAATTTAGCCTCCGTCCTCTGTATTTAAAATAAATATATCAAACAAGAATCCATGGTGTTATTTCAACAAACGTCAAGTCAAGACCGCTCCACAACATCACACCATACAGCAAAAGTGAATCTTGGCCGTCAAAAGTGTATCTTGGCCGTTGGAATCCTCTGTAAGCGAGTTTAACTCACATAGGCCGGTTTTTGATTATTCTTTTTTCAAAAAAATATATCTTTTCCAGGTGTGCTACGAGGGTGACCCAGAGGCAGCTCTGATCACATTCTCCAACCCCACAGAAGCCAACATCGCTTACAAAAGCACTGAGGCTGTACTCAACAATAGATTCATTAAAGTATTTTGGCATACCCAGCATAATAACTCCGAAGTGGTGAGTAAATTATATCTAACTATGTGATGTTCCATCTGTCCCTGTACCAAATTTCAGCTAGATCCGTTCAGCCGTTAAAGCGTCTGCCAACGGGAAAGAGGACAAAATGTCGCCCCCGAAATTTATTCCGAGGGTGTCGTAAAAGACGACTAAAGGGAACACGTTTGTAAAACAATCCATTGTATAAAGAAGGAAACTCGAAATGAAACCCGGTTGTCAGTTAAATGACAAGCGTTAATTTACTGACAACCAAATTGTAAACACTTAAAGGCTTTATGGGTGGCTTGAAAAATGTCATCATTGGGTCGTCTCGGCCTGCGCCTGTCCATTTCAACACGGCAGCAGGCTCACCACCTATTACGTGGGACATAAAACTATAAGGTGAAATGTGGGCGTATACTGTGCCTCTGCCTACCCCTTCGAGGATGAAAGCGTGACTGCACGCGGCATCCGCCTTATGAACAGAACTATTATATTACTCGTAGATTAAGAAGTACTTTATTTATATTAAGCCCGCCAGATGGAAAGCCATGATGAAATCTAGCGATTGGGGACCATCATGGGACCATTCTCGAAGTCCTTAAGACTTCTGACATGGCAGATTTATGTACTTATGTGTTATAATAGAATTTTACCCCAATCTACAGAAGACTATGAATCTTTATAATATTAGTATATATTAAGGTGATATAACATGCTATAAGATCTAGAAAGCAAGAATTTATTTTAAAAATGACGTATTACAGAACAACAAACAAGAAAACATGGCGCCGGCCGGTCAACCGCTGAACAAACCGAACGAGAGGTCCAACTCGCAGCATCCCATGTCCCACAACAAGGTGCTCATCAACCGAGACAACATCAAAGCCACCGCTGACATCAAGATGCAACAGGATAAGGTACGATTATGCTTCTATGTAATCTATTCATGTACCAAATTATGGATAGTTTCGTTCAGTCATTAAAGAGTGACGGAGGGACAGATATCCAAATACATACATACATACAGTCACGCCTTTGTCCCCGAAGGGGTAGGTAGAGGCATAGTATACGCTAACATTTCACTTTATAGCAGGCGCGCACTGGGCGTCATGTCGCCTAGTGTGCACCTACTGTTATAGTTTTATGTCCCACGTAATAGGCAGTGAGCCTATTGCCGTGAGAAGATACAAATACCCCAAAATTCGAAATGCCGCCGATAAATTTGAGTAGTTCTTTAGACCCACTGTCTGTAACATACTATACTATCATGTCTATCTAGAGCAGTGATGGGCAAAGTACGGCCCGCGGGCTATCTCCGGCCCGCGAAAGCATTTAATCTGGCCCGCCGACGGTCCTTCTACGTGAATAGTATCCTCGTATTTGGCTCGCGATAATTATATTTTAACGGTCCAGAGGTATTGTTTAGGTAGATTCTATTAGGTGAAACAATAGAGGCATAGATGAAGAACTCAGCTAGAGCGTGAAAGAGTAACATACAGCACCACAGCAATATAAGAAAGTAAGATCAAAAGTTTCAGCACAAGTGCATTTTTCGTATAAAATTCTGGCCCTCCTCTAAAGATTCTTAAATTAACTGGCCCCCCATTAAAAAAAGTTCGCCCATCACTGATCTAGAGTGTAGGCAGAGGTAAAATAGACACCCACATGTTGCCAGTAATATTGGTGGTCCCAGGCAGTGGCGGCTGTACCTTAAGTGCGCTCGTGCAGTGAACCACCAGCTCAAAGGATTTGAAAATAACAAAATTTATTAATAAATTACTTACAATTAGGTACCTATTTACCTAACACTTTTTCTTTAAACATACAAAAACTTAAAACTATTAACATGTCTAATTATGACGAAACCATTTAAGCTCTTTGCTACACTACCAAAGCCTAGATTCCCTGTAACAAAAATCGGCGTGCGCTTTCCCGAGTGCACGAGGGCTGCTCATACAACTTGTTATAGATACGAGCTAATACGCCTGGCGCGTGAGACAAAACATCGTTCATAGAAAATGTACCGGGCAATGAGTCGCTCGTCGTGCGCCGCACGCGCTCGGGCAATCCGAAGATTACCGAGAGTCCTCGATGTTTTGTTGATGACGAAATTCGAATTCTCCCGGTAAACCCGGTATTGTTTCGCAGTATCTGTGACGCGTTAAATATGTCTTGATTGTTTTGATTTTTAAATTGTTAGTTGTTTTATTTTGTTCTCCGTTGTATTCTATATTGCGTGCAAAGTGTGTGGAGTGTGTGAAAATGAGCATAAACAATAACTAAGTACCTAAGTACTTAAAACTATACAAAACTTAATGTTGGTAGGTATAAAATTAACGCTTACTAAATTTAAAACAAGAAAGCAGGTAAAGTGCACCACCAGATCGAGGACCCACCAGCCGCCACTGGTCCCAGGGACTCATTGCCTTTAATCCGAGGTTCAGATGGACATAATATTTATGTAATTTTATATTCTTTCACAGGAAAAAGAACTAGAAAACAACGGCAACAACGAGTTGAGGAAAGAGGCGCCTAAACCTGTGGCCAAGAACAAAATGATCTTGGAGCAACACAAGCGCGCGCAGTCGTTGCTCGAGACGCAACTGCAGCAACAGATGTTGCTCATACAGAAGCTGGAGTCAGGTAATTAATATTTCTCAATCTACTAAAAAAATCGTTAAGCCAAGTTGAAGGCCTTATGGGCGGCTTGAAAAATTTCAACTGCGGGTCGCGGCGACCTGCGCCTTTCCATTTTAACACGGTAATAGGCTCACCACCTATTACGTGGGACATAAAACTAAGGTGAAATGTGGGCGTATACTTATGCCTCCGCCTACTCCTTCGGGGGATAAAGGCGTGACTATATGTATGTATGTATGTACTAAAAGCATATATTAAAATATTAAGTAAATATTTAACATCCAACAAGATCATTAAGCCCAATATAAACAAATATTAGCTTGACTGTTATTCATAATTAAATACACACGTAATTATAATACATAAACAAACATTTGTGAATTACACAAATATGTAGACCGGCCTGGGAATCGAACTCAGGATTTCACAGTCGGTTCACTACCGAATGCGCCACCGACGCCGTCAAATATGTACCCAAGAACATCAACCAACATCTATTTTCCCTTTTACTCCTTAAATCAATTACTAATTATGCCGATCAGGAGGTCGTGGGTTCGATTCCCACCGGGAATTGAAAGTCGGGGAGTTTCTTTCTATGTATGTAGGGTAAACCACCCAATCGTTGGCACTCCTCCAATTATTGGCACTTTAGGTAATTTTGCCCATTTCTAACAGAAAAAGAATGCTATTTTACTTTTTAATGCATACCTACAACAACATAATGGGCAACACCGAACTGAAATAAACTAGGTTTCCCTTATTTTTCGAAATATACTCTTAACTATAGTGCCAATAATTCATTCTAAGTGCCAATAATTGGGTGGTTTACCCTATTTAAAACTTTAAAAGTATATAAGTATTAATATCCGTGGTCTGAAACCCAAAACACAAGCAGGTTTTATTCCTAGCTTACTCCGCTCGCGTCGCGAGGATCTGATAGCGGTGTATGAGCATACATACATATAGTCACGCCTTTATCTCCGAAGGGGTAGGCAGAGACATAGTATACGCCCACATTTCACTTTATATATTTATGTCCCACGTAATAGGTGGTGAGCCTATTGCCGTGTTGAAATGAACAGGCGCAGGTCGCCGCGACCCACAATTGAAAATTTTCAAACCGCCCATAAGGCCTTCAACTTGGCTTAACGATTGTCATTTTACTGACAACCGGGTTTCGTTTCTAGTTTTCCTTCTCTACGCAATGGATCTTTTTGCGAAAGTGTTCCCTTAGGGCCGGCGCCCATTATCGGCATCGGCAAGGAAAGGATTTTTTGGTGGCAAATAGCAATATACTATAATATAATGGCAATAAAGTAGAAATTTCCCGTGATATGTGGTCGTAATAACAAAAATACCGCTTCGGTATGCTAGGCTGCCGATACAGCAGCCTCAAGCTGCTGTATCGGCAGCCTTGAGACTGCTTCGGGATGCTTCGGCATCCTTCGGTACGCCGCCGGCGCCGAGGCGAGGGGAGGCATTCGCCATTTGCATCAAAGGTTGTTCACCCAAAATCTTCTTGATTGATTAGATTTCTCTTCTTCTTCAGCAGGAGTTGCTATGAACACTAGATCCCAGTCCACCATATTAAATACAATTCAGACAACTAGCTTGTAACAACTCTGAGACTGTTATGACGAGAAATACGATATTGAGACGCTTCGGTAAGCTACAGGACGGTGCGGCATCCTTAAGGACGCCTCGTCATCCCTAAGAACGTTGCAGCATGCCAAAGCATAACTGCCGATAGTGTGCGCTTGCATGTAGGATGCTGAAGGATCCTTTTCCTTGCCGATGCCGATAATGGGCGCCGGCCCTTAGTGGCCTCTTACGACTCCATCGGAATGTATTGGGGGGGCGACATTTTGTACTCTTACCCGTCGCAACACGAGACCGTCGCCACACGGCTGTTATGGAACATGTCTATAAATATTTATCCATTTTCTAAAGGTAATGTGACGGAAGCTCAGAGGCCTGCCCTACTCCAAGCGATCAGCTCGGCCCAGGAAGGCATTGAGAAACTGCGGAAGCACCTCTTGGCTTACAATGATACTGTCAAACAGATGCAGGTTTGTTTCTATATACTTTGTTTTTAACTTTTTATGCCCTAAAGGCTTAGATCATCTAACCACAGGATGCGCCTTACTTAAGCATTGTTTTCTGCCATTGCACATGAGCATTTGGTCTTTTGGCTTTATAAAAAGCACTGTTCATCAGTACATCATTTTATATGATTAAACTAGTACATTTCATTGTAGTTGACTGTACAATAAAAATTAACACACAACAGCCATTACGCGTTTGTCGATTAATACATTTTTAAATGCAATGAAATTTTATATGTCTTTGTGTTTCCCCCTTCACTTGTATGAAAACTGGCAGAATATTTTTGTATGCGGTGGTTCGCAAAGGCTAGTCCCGTGATATATGGTCTAAGCCTAAAGGTAAAGTTTTTGAAGTAAAACTTCTTTAGGCGCGACTAGGCTGTAACTCAGATTTTTTTTCTAACGCTATTTGAATTTTGAAAAGCGGAAACATCTTTTCCGCTATTCGAATGAATGATATATAAATATAACATTTGATGCCGTCAATGGCAAAGAAGTTTTACTTCAATAGCGCGTCAAGGTTACACGCACACACTTTTTTTGTACTCTTCTGTCCTTCAGAATAGTCTCTATACCGTATTTACTTGGCCGTTAGACAAAATGTAAACAACATTATATATTACTATTTTACATTTTTATTACTTTTGACTCTAAACTAAATATAGGCGGCATGTCGAAGATGCCTACTTAGTCTTACTCATAGATTTAGAATGTACAAGATAAACAGTGTCAGATAGAAAACGAAACCAAAAAAGAAATATCTGTGTGAAAATGAATATATGAATATCTATATATGTTATTTAATATCAAATTCACACACTGAACTCGACACCATTGTAGAAAATATTAAATTTTCCATTTTATTCGTAAGATCACTACAGAATATTGTAAAATATGAATGACATATTATCACCACGGGTGCTAGGGTGATAAATTAAGAGTACACAAGTTGCTATCTCTTTTCCTCTCGAGCTATGTGTACTGGTAAATGAGGTCTTGCTCGCACGCTATGTGTATCTATTGAGAGTAGCGAAAAATTCTAAATCTATGGTCTTACTTGACTTTCACATTTTTATCTATTAAAAACACAATAGGTACATTTTTTCGCCCCACTCGGCTAAAAAGTCCGAACACTACTGTTTTTAATCAACTTCAAAAAAGAAGGAGGTTAGGTACTCAATTCGACCGTTTATATATATATTTTATGTTTGTTCGCGCAGAACTCGCATCTTTTTCTTTGTTTATGTTTTGTCTCACGGCCAAATAAATACAATAAAGGCAAAAAAGTCTAGAAACCTAAATTATTTTGCATGCTGGCAACATTGTTAAAATTCTGTCATTAACGTCACATATGTCTGTCAATCAATGACGTGTATTGTCAACTGGAATACAGATTGGTGGTTCTTTATAAAGGTTGACCAACAGCCCGGTGACAAAAGAAAATATTATTTTTTGTCACGCCATGGGGACAACGCCTTTTACCCTTTTCCAGAATGTTTTAAAAGTAATAAGATTAGGATATTTGCTGTTTAGTTCCATTGAAATCTTTTATATAAGTGCGCTGGACTACATTCCTCCAAAGTGTTAAGCAATAAATAGTTTGATAGTAATAGAATAGAATCAGCGCCACAATTGCGAAAATCAAATATTTTTAATTTCTTGGTCTTAAGGTGCAGCGTATTTGTATAAGGGGGCGTCCATTCATTACGTGAGGGTTATAAGAATTTTTGATGCCTTCCCTTTCAGCGAGATTTGTCTTTACCACCTCCCCTAATATTGCGTAAAATCATGCCTTAAAATAAATTAAGGGAATATTGGATTTGTCAATTTTTTTTCCTCCACGTGACGATTAGCGAGTTTTGGTTTGACAAACCCCTCCCGTCCAGCGCCTCCCCTTAAGCCCTTCACGTAATTAATGGACACCCCCTAAGATCTATGATTAGTTTTTATCGATTGCCTTTTTCTTGCATCGAATATAGATATATAGAAATAAAATTGAAACGTGTCTGTTTGTGTAATGTGACAATATCGTGGCAGGACGAGACGGTAGCGCGTTCGATGTCCCGGCTGCAACTGGCACAGGTATTATATACGGTGCAAACGATGGATGAAGTTTTGTATATAGATAAATATATATTGCAGTTACTGGGAATCGGTGATACGACAATGTGATGTAGTCTCTGGCTATCATTCATTTATCATTTCATTATCATGTTCAAAAACCCACTAAGAACATGTTTTTGGTCCTCCTCTCCCCTGTGTTACAGTGCGCTTTGTGCGTCATTAAGTTCGGTATTATTGGGATACTAGTTGTTCCCCGCGGCTTCGTCTGCGTAGAAGTCGTTATCGCGTAAAATCATTACCCCCGTCGTTTTGCGCACTCAGTTAAAAAGTAGCCCTTGTCCTTCCCTTGGATTCAAACTATCTTTATACCAAATTCCATCAAGATCGTTACAGCGGTTTAGGCGCGAAAACGTAACAGACAGACAGAGCTACTTTCGCATTTATAATATTAGTAGGGACAATAAAAGCACTGAGATTACTGTGCCAGCGATCCCCCCCCCGCCCCTTCTTTATCATAAAAGCCAGTTGAGTTTCTTCACGACCTTATAACATAACCACCCTTACAAAGTTAGCGTAGATTCAAGGTTGATGGTTTCCATTATAAAAACGTTTAGATTAGAACCTTGGGGAATACCGGAGAGTTGGGTCCTGTTCAGTCTGACAGCTTTTTTACGTGTAAAAATCCTCTTGTAGCACTCTAACCTATTAAACCACAGTGTCCCTATGTATCCATCTCTGAGCAGACACGCGAATACTTAACTGCTGAGAAGTATGTACCAGGATCCCCAACAAACTTTGTATACCAAGTGTTCGTGTGTTACCCGCGTCTTTAGGGGTTCATTCAGGTGTTATCTGACTTCTTGGGACTGCTTCTATATGGACAATGAAGCCCCCTGTAATCTTCAGGTCTTGGGTCATCTAGCATCCACGAGACTGCATCACATCACCTTGCCTCGTCCACCATCTGCGCTGATACCGTTGCGTTATGCATGCTGTGTGCACTTGTATACACTTGAATAACTTGAAGATACTCATTATAATGCATATTTGAATGTTTTAGCATCGTGCGTTTTGTATAATCAATCATCACTTCGATAGCATTCAAGGTTTTCATTGTCGATTTTTGCCTTTGGGCATTTTAAACTCTAAACGTAGATTTATTTGAACACTTCAATACATTATACATACCATTTCTGTGAGTATTGTAACTCATTTAGTCATACGTACATAATTATGGTCACGCCTTCTAAAGGGGTGTGCAAAGGCATATTATATGCGCACATTTTAGAATTTGTCCCACATAATAGGTGTGATCCATATTGTAGTGTTGAAATAGACAGGCGCAGGTTGTGACTGCCTGCTGTTGAAAGTTTCAAGCCGCCCATAAGTCCTTCAACTTTTGTCTTATGAAAGGATCATACATGCAAAATTATTCAACCTTAGGTAGGTACTTGAAATTATTATGATGGACTTAACGACTGTCATTTTGCGTGTCTTATCGTGCCGTTCGAAGCACGGAATTAAAATATTTTGTTACAGAAATAGGGTATACGCCTTATTCTGGTCGTTTCAATCAAAAATTTTAAGCTGTTAATGTGACTCACGGACAAATGGTTCATCTTATCGTGCGTGGTTACCGTAGTAGGTATAGTCCAATCCTGCCCGATCTGGCAATAATGTAAACATGTCATGTTTTGACAATCGTTGTCTAAGACAGATGAGTAGAAAAATATAGTATGACAAATCATTGAATTTTTACTATCCTGAGTAGGTATTATAAATGAAAATAAACTATCATAAAGAAGTTATGTGGTGTCGAAATGATTGTAAGAACACTGTATGACTCCTGAATACTGGAATATAATCAGGGTGAATACTCAATTGCAAGTAACTATGGATATATAGGATCAAATGTGTTTGTTTACATTTTTGCGCAAAGCTATTGAAATACAGTACATATATAATAACTTTGGCTACACTCAAGAGTTATCATACTCGCGCTATAGAACTTATTACTGTAGATATGGAAATTGAATTTTATTAGCGTTTTACTTACTGAGAAAGGGTTTTCTAAATTTAACCCCTAAGGCGGTAAAATGGGGGCTTAAAGTTTCTTAATGTGCGGGCTGGCTATGTCGAGTTTCAGTCACAAATAAATATTTTAATATTATTTCACAAGGATACATAGGTTTGAACATACATATTATAAGTGTCCCCACAACATAATCAAAGTGTGTTGCGGACGAAGCCGGGCGGCTCTGTTAATGTGTGTACAATGACACCACGCATGCATAACACATCGTATATTACAAGTGTGTACAGTTCGTGTCAACCTTCGGGTTCAAACCACAACAATATGTAATTCTGTTGCCGCTATAACAACAAAATACTAAAACGAAAAATATCGGATTTAAGGGGCTAGTCCGCAAAAAATGCACTTAGGATTTTGGAAATATGCAAGAACTCACTTCATCAAATGATACTTAAATGGAATCTTAAATTTTTAATAGATGAAACTACAATAACACCGTGCGCTTTTTACAAAATAATTATTCACATTAGAAAAAAACATCTCTCAAAGTTATTAAAAATCATCGAAATAGTCGGTAGTGATACCGCCTGCGGCGCTGGAGGTCGTGGGTTCGATTCCCACCGGAGACAAATATTTGTGTGACCCATAAATGTTTGTCTCAAGAGTCTGGGTGTTTCTATCAATACATATAATAAAATCGTAACAGGTCGCTGTCTGTACATGGAAGATAAATAAGAAAAAATATTATAGGGGGGCTTTATGAACGCAATAGAACCCAAAACAATGATTTTTAGAATTTTTGTCTGTTTGTCTGTATGTCTGTATGTCTGTATATCTGTTTGTCTGTACGGTTGTGCACGCTAATCTCAGCAACCGCTCAACCGATTGCAATGCGGTTTTTTTTATTGTGTTGAGGTTTGCTCCAGTTAACATTTAGCGTTTGTTTTATGTAAATCGGTTTAGAAATAAAAGAGTTATAACACTTTAAAGAATTAGATATTTTGAAAATTTTAATTGTAGGGGTTTCTTTGAATGTGAGTGAACCTAAACTGGCGTGTTGGCTTAATCATAAAAGAGCTTAATGTAAAAGGTTTAAGCGGCTTGTGTTATGGGTCTCAGACCACGGATATTAGTACTTATATACTTTAATCAAAAAAAATAAAGAATTATGAAACAGGGGTTGGTTTATAAGTACTAATATCCGTGGTCTGAGACCCATAACACAAGCCGCTTAAACCTTACCTACTTTGGAATGACGTTGTGTGAATAGGAATGTGAATAGTTTTTTAAATTTATTTTGATAAATCATTTTGTACACCGTACTAAGGGTGGACAGATAAGAAAGTGGTCATAGCAGGAACTGGACCTCTAAATATCTGGTCACAGAAGGAAGTGGTCAAATCCGGAAATGGTCATATCTAGAAGAAGACAAAACAGGAAATGGGCATAAACTACCACTGTTGTTCTACTAACAATATAGCTTGCCACGAACATACACACAAAAAGTATTACATTATTGTCTGTAATGTCGTCGCTAGCCCATTATTGTATAATAGTTAACATTATCTCACAAATTTAATCATTAATTTTATTGTAAATAATGTATCCAAAAAATACAGGTAATGTTGTGTGTTGTGTATTTTGTAAACTGTGTATTCATTTGCTGTTGTGTATTTAATGTAGTGTAACTTATAAGTGTGTATTTTGACTAATATAGTTTAATTTTGTAGATAAAAAAGTCGTTTTAGATAATATGTCAGTAGATCCTATTTGTAAAATTTGAAATTTACCTATAGTAGCATATTTTGAGGACGTACCAAATCAGATCTGGTCTATTACAGTAGTATTATTATTGTTTTTAAACTCCACGCCCATGTATGAATCTTGTATCACTGACAAACAGAAATATTTTTAAAATTACACAGAAAACAATACAATTACATAGAAAACACAAACCCTAAAACTAACATTTGGATCGTATCAACCAAATATTTTAACTCCGGAATCGAACTTAAGACCTCGACAACACATAAACACTGCTACCTACAGCGCTTGGTCTGTTCTGGTCAAATTAGAAGAATTTTGCTATAATGTCAAATTCAAACGTGTATGGATGGATGTGCCATTCCGTTTTAACACGGTTAGCAACGCTAAAAAAACTATCGAGAATTTTATCAGTAATCGTGTTTTTGGTCTAGCCGTCTAGAGCATTTTTAATTTATGAACTGAATGAAGTAACTTGTGTTTATAATGTTAATTTATTAGACCTCACGAGTCCTGAGATCTAGATCTAGATAAAAGTCTATTTAGCGTCATACGGACCCTTAACACTTTTGCATTCAATCATCACTATCATTCAAGCGTTAGTCCTAATTGCGTCCTATTTTTATACAAGGAGGAAAAGACAGTTGTTTTTTGCAGAAGGTACTCTTTACGACTGAACAGTGGTCACACTCATCATCAAAACAATACGGGATTATCATCATCTACATAATACCATTTTCACAAGAATACACAATGAACATATCACACTTAACCGGACGCCATTGGAAAGCTGCTTGAAAGCTTTGTATATAGCTAATAATAGTGTTGTGTACGTTTGTTAGCAGGCCAAGAAACCGAAAACGATGGAGGAAGCGCAGAAGGAGATCCTGGATGCTGAGCTGGATCTGTTTAATAAGCAACAGGTTAGTTACGATATTTCTCAAAATTTTGATGATGTTAAATAATCAATTCTAAATGTAACTTTAATTTTTTTGCGTCCGACCATTTCTAGTTTTTTTTTATACCACTAGAGTGGCAGTCAAGCATACGGCCCCACCAGATGTACCGGTGGTCACCGCAGCCTATGGACGTTTGCAACACCAGAGGCGCCACAATCGCGCTGCCGACCCTTTAAAAACCTTCTAAGTCCCGTTTTGAAGAACCCCATACTGTAGGCGTTTGAGAAAACCGAAGCAGGGAGATCATTCCACAACCTAAGCGTACGCGGTAGAAAGCCTCTATTAGATCTCACCGTGCTCGAGCGCTCAGGACGCAACGTGTGAGGATGAACACCCTGTCTATGGCGAGCGGTGCGATGATAGAATGTAGCCGTAGGCATCATTTCAAACAATTCTTCAGAGCACAAACCGTTGTACAGGCGGTAGAACACACACAGAGAAGCAAAGTCTCTCCTGTCACTAAGAGGTTCCACACCACCTGCAAGTATGGGATCGTTGTCTAGTCTCCCAGCCACTCTTAATAGCCAGGCCTCATTCCCGAAGGGAGTTATTTTACAACTATATTTACACAACCAAATTTGACCTGTATTCTTGAAATTTTCCCTCATAAAATTTAGGTACCCACTAAAAATGGATATTTATATACTTTACTCCTAAAGCGGGAAAATAGGGGAATATAGTTCTATTTAGCTCCATAAATCCCTTTTACTACATTATGCACTTTTTGCTTAACCACTTGTACTTTATTACACGATTTTAATTATTAATAAATATACATACATACGGTCACGCCTTTATCCCTGAAGGGGCAGGCAGAGGCATATTATATGCCCACATTTCACCTTTTGTATAATTTGTCCCACGTAATAGGTGGTGAGCCGTATTGCCGTGTTTAAATGGACAGGCGCAGGTTGTGACTGCCTGCTGTTGAAATAAAGCCTTCAACTTAGCTTAACGACTGCCATTTTACTGGCAGCCGGGTCCAACGGCTTAATATGCCTTCCGAAGCAGGAAACGCTCAAATAAATGTCACAAAGTGATCACATGGATGGTCACTTACCTAAGGACCGGCCATAGTGAAAATTGCTTACTGCAGTGATCGTTTACAGAACACTGAGTCCGCGGGGCTACGAACGCTTCTTACTTAATATAACCTGACCGATTTCGCTTTACAGCATTTTCAAAAGGTAGTTTAACTGTTTAAGTATACATATACTTTCCTTACGTATTTAAAAACGAAAAAATGTATATGAACAGTTGAATTACCTTTTATTTTTTAATTTTCCTGTTTGGATATGATTGTAAAATAAGACTTCCTAACGGATACGAATATGTTAACAGGAAGGTCAAGATGTGACGGAGTTGCAGCAGAAAATAGCCGAGCTGCGTCGACAGATGTCTATACAGTTTCCTACTCACATCATGAGACGACCACCTTCAAGGTACACTTACATAAATGCTATATTTTACAAAAACATTCCAAGTGTATGTGATCCGGCTCGAAGGACCAATCATACACATTTACTGTATTTAAAAAAATGTAATTTAATGTCCGACTGTTCAGAGATTTCGTTTCTGACAGATCTGATCGAATGTGCGATGTAGCTTTGAATTGGCGTTCAATTTACTTAAGTGATAATATAAAAATATTGAATAATTATGCAAAATTTACAATAAACTTATTAATTTTAGACTAAAATTAGTCAACATCATGACTATTATTCCTATATTATACTCTGTTAAAATTAGGATGATAATTTTGACAGCTCTTAGTAGGGCACCCCATAGTGTCCAATCGTTAATGAATCTATTCGATTATCGATTGCGTAAAATTTTAAATCGATAGTTACAAAAAGACCTTTTTTTATTATTTTAGGTAATTATAATATAATAATAATAAATATTCACGGACATTTCACACAACGCTATCTGATACCAAAGTAAGCTAGGAATAACCTGCTTGTGTTATGGGTATCAGACTACGGATATTAATACTTATATACTTTTAAATACATACATATTATACATAGAAACACCCAGACTCATGAGACAAACATTTATGGGTCACACAAATATTTGTCTCCGGTGGGAATCGAACCCACGACCTCCAGCGCCGCAGGTGGTATCACTACCGACTGCGCCACAGAGGCAGTCAGGTAAATATAATTGCATTAATATTGTTTGTATTATACTTATCTTATTATATTATAAATAAATATTGTAGATACCTACTTATTAACATTACTAGCATTTAAATGAATATACTTAATTTCGATTTATTCGATTTATTTGTCTATGATCGATTCTGCGGTATTGTTTGAAGACGCTTCACTACGATAAGTGGGCGGTACTCGTCTATGTGCTACGATAATTTTTTGAAGTATACTTGACATAAACAAATCCGATACTTCATAGGCGTGAGCTGTCAAAATTATCAACCTAATTTTAACAGAGTATAGTCATGACTAATTGACAAGTGTCAGAAACGCAAACTCGAAGCGGCCGAAGTATAATAGTGCATTATCACGAACAACACAGCTATAGTTCAAATAGCGATCCGGTTCGAAGGACCATACACGAAAATAATGATTTCTATACTAAGGTTATTTACAGAATACAGGTAAGTTAAGTAGGTAATACATTTGTATACTTTGCTTGACTATACACATCTGTCGTCTAGATCCCATAGCACAAGCTTATATTAGCTTAATTTGGGCTAGATGATATTGTGTGTGAATGTCCACAAATATTATTATACGTATAGTTTGTTGTGTAAATGAGCTATGTGTTACAGAGTTGCTAATATGTTCTGTGTTTTCTTTAAAGCTACCGAATAGTCAAAAGAAAACTTAGGTGAGAATAGATTTATACTCTGTGGATTTGTCGTTTTGGAGCGAAAGATGTTTATACCATGGAGCAAATATAAGAGAGGAGAGGGCCTAAGCAAGCGTGCACTGTGACCGTTCAATGCGGGTCCTGACGTCATCAGTGGGCGTGGCTTAAGTCAGTGCGCTGTCCGCGTTCGTCTAGGCAACTTCCGGTTCGTTATACGCAAATATATGTCAAAATTCGTATTTTCGCGAAATTAGACAAATTTATAAAGATAAGGATAAAGTGTTGTGTATTATCATGTAAAAATTACTCGGATAGACGTTTTGATGCTATGCATGGCATCACATTTATTTTAGTTGTAAGTATTTTTATTCTTTATTTTCATAAATAGTTCTAGAAACATCTCTGATCTCCGGATACAGCAAAATATTTTTTACTCGACGCTAGATGGCGATACTTTGTGTTTTGGTTACCTAAAATATGTAGGTGCGTAGAGCTCAGTAATAATATAATTTTAATATTGTAAAGTAATTAAACTTATTTAGCAATAATTCCGAAATAAATTTAGGCAACCAAAGATTATTTTTACAAATTTATTTAAGAACTTCGATAACAGACCGCCATCTATTGCCAAGAATAAACAGCAACAAAAACAGGATCGAATTTAGAATTTCACCGAGGGGCCCATAACCGTCCTACCTACTAGTAGTAGGTACAAAAAGTAATTTAGCTAACGACTGGATGCAGTTCGTTCGTACTACAATAGGAGCCATTTTTATCTATCTTTATAGTTTATTATATAATTCTACTGTACGTGTGCCTGTCGCTGAATTCCACCTAAATGGCTGGACAGATCTGAATTATTTTTTTTGTATGTGTTTGGGTGGCGCCCTGGATGGTTTAGATTCACAAATCAGCCCCGCAGATGGCGCTGCAGTCGGTATATAAAGTAAACGATGTTGCGCTGGTCAGTTAGTATAATATAAAAATGGATCTTCGAAATTTATGTACGCTCATAACTTCAGAACGGCGCACAGTGGATCGATCCCATACAAATGCCTGGACGTCTGGCTCAATATGCAAACTAATCAATTCGAGTAGATGTGATGTGATATGGAAAGACGAATACATACTTCATCTAATATGGGTAGATAAACACCTCAAAACACGCTTATTATTACATAAAATAGGTTCAAACCACACCCGATCCTTTTCTGGAGAAATTAACTCGTACTTTAATTTTATTTATTTACAAAGTTCGTGGTTTTCTTTTACTTTGTTAAATATGAATCAACAGGATATATATTAAGCTTCACATTTTTATGATAATTGTAAATTGCAACAGCCATTTAATACCGATTTGAAGAAAAAATAATATTACTTTTATTTTCGAACAAAAATTGAGTTTTTGTTACTACTTCCAAATAATTCCAAAAAAATATTGATGAGGGTAAATAAACCAATAAATACTCGATACTTCTTGCTACTTTTAAGAGCCGCATGTGTCCGCGTTATTGAGAAAAATAAAATTTTATAAAACGCCTACTTTATTTTAAACAGCAAAATTTCTATTAAACGTAAAAAAATGTACGTATTTTGATTTATCAGATATTATTCAATACTATCTGACCCTCGCAACTTCGTTTTAGTCACATATGGTGTATGAAAGGAGAAGTATTTTTTCATCAGACTCATCAAGCAGCGTATGAAACTCAAAGACTTCTATATAAACTGAGGTAGACGCGCCGTACTCTAACAAGCGAGATTTCAAAAGCAATCGTCAAACACACACATTGCTAAGACTACACTCACTTATAAATACTATTTACGTAATTGTCACCACACACAATAGTAATATACGGATAGAACAAGAGTAAAAGAGAAGGCGTATGGACTCCGATTGCAAGTCGAGTACCTACTCTCGAAGTTTTGACTCACAACAGTGCGAACAACGCTGCTAATTAGCGCAGTTTATAGGTTTCAAAAATCGGTGCGTAGGGCATGTCTACCTCAGTTTATATAGAAGTCTTTGATGAAACTGCCCTGTTTGCTTTATCATAAAAGAGCTTAAAGATTAAGTCTATTCTAAAACAATTAAGCCCACGCCTCACTGAATCATTTTACAATGCTCTTTTATGATTAAGCCAACACGCCAGTTTAGATTTACCCACAAATTCCAAGGAACCGTTGAATTCTAGGTTTTAATTTAACTATAAAACCTTTAACATTGAAACTTGTATGTAAAAAAATTTAAAATATTCTCTTTGTAACACTGAAAACATTTTTGAAATCGGATCACGCATTTAGAAGTTACAACTAAAAAACCCTTTTGTCTTTCACCCCCTCTCCCAAAGGTACCGCGCAAATTATCGGAATCAAAATTATCCTAGAAGCCTTCTAAGACTATAAGCTCAGATTGTACCAAATTTCACTCAAATCAATTCAGTAGTTTCGGCGTGATACTTATTAGGGATACAGAAAGACAGACATAAAAAAATTAAATTACATTTTCGGCTTCAGTATCGATTAGAGAACGCCCTAAAATTATTATTTTTTTAACTATCTTCCATATACAGACTCTCGACCCTCTACAGTTTTATTATATGTATAGATCATATTGAAGTCGGCGCCAAGTAAACCCATAAGTTTAAGTAGATATTATTAATGGCACCAACTTCAATATTATATTGATTAAAATCTGATAAATCAAAATTCATATTACTTTGTGCTAAGTAAATTTTATTATTTAGGATTTGTTTGAAGTCGGTATTATTTTTTATAAAAAAAATATTTCATTATTTTAAGTGAAGGGTGGACCGAAAATATATTTATCTAAGTGTAAAGTTCTCATCAAAACAAATTAATCGAGCCCAAACACAAGGTAATTGCAGTAAATCGTTAAGGAATTCCCTCGACTGTCTTTCGGTTTCATCATCAGATCGACTCCAGACCTTCATTAAATTGTAGTACATTAAAGCTCTTAATTAAAAAGTTAACAAACGCAATAGTTGCCCTACAATTTTCAGTAGTTGCCTTCGATTTCTCCTGGATCCCATCATCAGATCCTGACCTGGTGAAAATGGGACCACTGCAGAAGTAAACGAAAAAAAAAATTAAATCCGTCTATAATTGACCGAAACATCGGTGAACATACATAAAAAAAATATACGGACGAATTGAGATCCTTCTCCTTTTTTGAAGTCGGTTAAAAATAGGTTCATGTTATAAGAATAATATTTTATTAACAGTAGGGTCTCCTTAAGTAGGAAGTTATAGAACGCGTATATACTCTTTATTTTAAGATATATTCTTACTAACATGCGACCCTATATGATGTCCAAGCATTTGTATGGGATCGATCTACTGTGCGGCGGAACCAACCTCGCTGATTCCCCTTCAGAGCATAATGACCAAAAAGCAAAATGAGCACTACAATCAAAATGTTCAATATGCAAAATGTTCAGAACGCAAAATGTGCAAAACGCAAAATGTTCAATGTGCAAAATGTGCAAAACGCAAAATGTGCACCACAATCAAAATGTGCAGAACGCAAAATGTACAGCCGATACTTAGGACATGTTCACAACATTTGTGAATTATTACTTTTTTAACTTGGTCAATAGTCCAATGCTGCTCCGGAGGGCCAATTAATACATTTCATAATAAAACCTTTGCGGTCTAATTTTTGTAAATATTTTTATCTATACTTCTATACTAATATTATAAAGTGGAAAGATTTGTTTTTTTGTTTGTCTGTTTGTAACGAATAGGCTCCGGGACTACTGGACCGGATATTTATTTATTCCCGTATTCCCACGGCAACGGGAACTACGCGGGTGAAACCGCGTGACGTCCGCTAGTATTTTATAATTATGCAACTTTGATGGCAAACTTTATCAAATATACAATTGATTTCTAGTGGGTTATGATCCGACCACATTACATCATAAATAACCCGCGCTGACACTACAAAATTACGAGCTGTCTTTGTGACCACACAATGGTCCAACCAACATGATGCCATGTGCCTATCTCACAAAAGTATAAGTGTCCGAGTTAGTACCTAGCAACTCTCTATCAACGCATATCCATTCCAATTCCTGAGCGAAATTTAAGAGCTCGTCAAAAAATTTACATGTTGGGTGAGCAATTGAGCATTGAAATCGCCCAAAATATATTATAACAGTTTTCAATGTTAGAGTTATCTATAACTAGCTGATGCCCGCAGCTTCACCCGCGTAAAAGTTATACCCGTTCCCGCGGGAACTTATTTCCGGGATAAAAAGTGGTCTATGTGTTATTCCAGTATCCCTGTGCCAAGTTTCAGCCAGATCCGTTTAGCCGTTAGAGCGTGAAAGAGTAACAAACATCCACACTAACAAACTTTCACCTTATAATATTAGTAAGAAGTGAGATGGCAAACACTCAGGCAATCCGTGAATTCCACTAAATCACTCGCCTCGTCCATTCATCATTAAAGCCTTTGATGCTCTTTCTGCGTTCTGCACATTTTGCTTGTGGTGCACATTTTGCGTTTTGCACATTTTGCATATTGAACATTTTGCGTTTTGCACATTTTGCGTTCTGAACATTTTGCATTTTGAACATTTTGATTGTAGTGCTCATTTTGCTTTTTGGTCATTATGCTCTGAAGGGGCGATTCGTTCTTTTCTGTGTTAGTTATAGCTAGGGCAAGGTTTGTATAAAATAAAATATTATAATATAAAAGCTATTTCTTATTAAAATCCAATTTAAAAAATCTCATCTTAAAGATGGTAAGTGAGTCAGGCAGAATGACAGTCTATTGCTAAGGCAACGAATGATAATTTCAAACAGTCCACTACGTCGAACGGTTTTTCCAAATTGTGTTCTTGCTGAGAGAATACTAAGAATACCTACTAAGAATATTTTATTTAATTCATATTTTTTTAGTAGGTAGGTACTGAAAAACATTTCTTTAATTAATCTTACAAAATATTGTAAATGCTAAAGTTTCTGAGTGTGGATGTATGGATTTTTGTCACTCTTTTACACTCAAAAGGCGAAATGGACTTGGCAGAAATTTGGTACAGGAATAGCTTACAGTCTGAAATAACACATATTTTAACGCTTTTTATGCCCGGAGTCGATTCCCATGGAATTCGGGAACGACAACAGAACCCTACGTAGGCAAAAGCGCTGACGCTTCTGTTTTTGTATAAACCTGAGTATGTTCATTGAAAAGTTTTCATAGTAGGTACTTGCATTTTATCCACGGTTTAACGACAGTTGGCGGCAGCTTGATTAGCTTCTTATTAGTAATTTGTTCACCATGTGAGGTTTATTGTTCCATTTTTTTTCTTTACTATTTACCGCTGACAATACAGTAAAGGCTTAATAACTGTTAGAGCTGTGATAACATATAATTTCAGTGTTGCAAATAAATCAATTTCGCTATAATTTTCTCTATTATTGGTTCCGCATCTTAAAAACTATACCTATACAACACTCATGGTCTGTCTCTTTATTGCCATCATGGTACTTTTAACTTGGGTGCGTATTCTTGTCTATTTGTCATTATTTTGAAGTGACTGTCACGTGAGCGAATGTCAGTCGAAGTCATATTTTATTATTCTCTCTCTATTTTATAAAATAGAGAGAGAAGAAAAGACTTTATAAAAAATATAATTACGAAGATTTATAATCTTTACAGCAATAACTACTAAGAAGCGGGTTATTTTCGATAATAAAAAATATGAGAATGTGTTATGAATTTTTTTCATAGTGATAGAAATAAAAAAAATAATACACTATTGATCTTGCTAAGAGTTAATACTCCGGGGGACAAAATATTCCATCTTCGGCCCTGTTTTCAGTGTACAGTAGGAGTACTACGTAGTCACCCGGAAGTTGAATAAGCAAGTAGTTTTGACACTGACCGCTAGATGGATAATAGTAAAGTGGGCGGATACGAACCCCTCCTCACCACACCCTCCCCCCGCGCCGAGTCACACATTGTTTCATAGGGAAATCATATTACAACACCTCCTCTCTTATATTTGCTCCATGGTTTATACTTTATCATTTTATGATCCGAATTCTTTTTTTTTTTTTGCCTGGTTTTTGGCATTCAAACATTATGCCATCTGAAATCCTAATAAAATTGTTCGCTCCAAAACGGTTAAGTATAAGTTCTATACGTAAGTAGTTAAGGTTATATCCCCCCACTGCAGGAACAAAACTTCCTGGCTAGACGACCTGACCCTTTAAACATTCGATTTATGATACTTGCCCAAAAATTCTAAATAATTTTGAAAAGCAATAAGTACTTATATACTTGTAATGTGGACAAAAATATTGTATCTCGTCTTATTTCCCGGTTTGTAACCGCCTGCTGCGCTGAGGTTCCGGGTTCTATTCCCGGGTCGGTACAAATATTTGTGTGATCCACTACTGTTTGTTTCGGAGTTTGAATGTATAATGTAATTTTAGAAGTATGTGTATCAGTTCCCACAGCACAAGCTTATATTAGCTTAATGTAGGTTAGATGATGTTGTGTGAGACTGTCAACAAATATTTATATATTTTCACCAGGGGAGGCAGATTCAACACAGCCACCCGCTTCACCCGCGGCGGCATGATCCGCCCGCGGACACACAACCTGTCCGTCAACAAGTTGTTCAACCAGAGCATGAACCAGTCGGTAGACCACAGACCGCGCGCTCTGCTCATATCTGGGTTCGAAGTCGACGAGTTGGAGCCGCTGTTGGTGCACTTTGCTGTGAGTATATTCTCCTACTGTGATGCATAGATACACAATAGAGCTAACGGCAGATGCCGCTTACCTAACAAGAAAGTGAGACCAAGAAAGCAAATACGACATGAGTAAAGTGAGTACTGTAACGTGAAAGTGATACACACTGTTCACACGTCACGAGGGATCTCTCATTTATCTATACTTCTATATCTATACTAATTGTAAGGGATAATCTCGGGATCTACTGAACCGATTTTAAAAATTCTTTCACCAATAGAAAGCTACGTTATTGTGGAGTGTCATAGGCTATAGCATCACGCTACAACGAATAGGAGCGGAGCAGTAACAGTAAATGTTTCAAAAACCGGGTAAAAGTTACTCCTTTTGAGAGCTTCGTTGCGTGTGCTGCGTAATTATTCATAGTTATGTAAAAAATATGTGCTACAAAATTGTTTCTTTTAAAAAAGTTCTTAAAATCTTTGGGTTGGTGCACAATAACCATTTTAATGGCAATCAATTTTTTTCTACAATAATGCCACGGGATACTTCTTTCATAAACGAAATTGTTCTTAAAAATAATGCGACGGGAACACAGGCGACGAGAAACCTTTCTCTCTCTCACGTAGTATTGAATATTAACGACGAGACGCTACGGGAGTAAACGCAACGCGACGGGAGTAAATGCGACGGGAACAGTTAATACTCTCTCTTATGTGGCGCAAACGAAGTTGCGCGGGTCAACTAGTCTTGAATAATGCCGTAAGCATCATCTGCATGAGGCGGAATGGTAGACAAAAGTCTACCATCGTGATAGGCAGATACTATGACTTTTCACTTTTTCTCACAATTATATCCCCGTTTAAGTCTTCACAATGGTACACAACACAACTACAGTACTACCAGTTTTATAAGTTACACCGGTGTACCTGCGCAGAACTCAATTTTTTGTAAGGCGCGAAAATATATCTACCAATCACAGCGCGCCACATATTCCCGCGAAAATACTCGCCTGCTTTTGGCTGATGCGTACGCGCTATGTCTGGCTCGGTAGTCTGTCTAGACAACGGTGTAGTCGTGTTCATTGCTCTGTCGTACATATCCTGTTCACGTCTTGTTATTTTCGACCTTAAATTAATAGCAATAAGTTCGAAATTGCTTTGCAATTTTCATTCGGTTTAATTCGTCAGTGGGATGAGCTATTCTGCGCAGCCGAATAAAGCCGATGCGACTTATAAACGTGGTAGTACTGTACTTTTTTGAAAAAAGCTAGTTTAGTACTAACTTTTCAATACAATTTGGCACAGAAAATTTTAGTTATTTACTCCGTCTCTATTGAGTGTAGAATGAAAACAACGCGAGGGAGAGGTGCCACTCTCACACAGTGAAGAGAATCTTCGCCAGAACTGAGCGTTACTCTGTCGAACTATGAAAGCCTGGAACTCGCTGCCCGCACACGTGTTTCCCTCATCTTAAAATCCCGGGTTGTTCAAGAGGAGCGTGAAGAGGCACATCACAGGGTGACAACTTGAGGACCACTGATAAACTGTGACGGTGACCCTGAATTAGATGGGCGTAGTCATGACTTTCCATCAGCCGAGCAGCATCATATCGGTGAACTAAATATAAAAAAATATTGTGTTTTTTACTCGTGACTGAAAAACGACTTGTGTATCTGTATGTTTTGTCTGTAACATCATACCTCCCGAACGGATACACCAATTTCGATGCGATTTTTTTCTAATTGTTTTACACCGTTTCAGCAATACGGTGAGGTGGTAAGCAAGGAGGAGGAACTGTCGGTGCCCCAGTTAGTTCTGCAGTACAAGTCGCGCGCTCACGCCGAGCTCGCCATCGCCAACGGCAAGCATTACAACGATCGCACGCTCTCGGTAAATATACTTCCACTAGATGATCTCTGTTGACTTCGACAATTCGGTATTCGTTCCCGCTTCCCGTGGGAACATATTCGGGAAATTAAAAGTAGCCTATGTTTTGTTCTGATTATAAGCTATCTATGTACAAAATTTCAGCCAGATACGTTCAGCCGTTAGAGCGTTATTGAGTAACAAACATCCAAACATCTTCATTAAGTTTCTCACTTATGAAAATACTAGATCATGCCCGCAGCTTAGCCCGCGTAATTTTTTTTCCCGTGGGAACTTATTCCCGGGATAATAAGTAGCCTTTGTGTTATTTCGGACTATACTCTATCCCTGTACCAAATTTCAGCCAGATCCATTCAGTCGTTAGAGCGTGATTGAGTAACAAACATACAAACACCTTCACAAACTTTCACATTTATAATATTAGTAGGATAACTGTCTGTCTGTCTGTCTGTTACGTTTTAACGCCTAAACCGCTAAACCGATTTAAATAAAATTTGGTATAGAGATAGTTTGAGTCCAAAGGAAGAACATAGGTTACTTTTTAACTGACTGCTCAAAAGATTTTACGCTACAACGACTTGCTACAAGCTGCGGGGAACAGCTAGTCTTTTATAGTGATATTGATTTTGACTGCCTCTGTGGCGCAGTCGGTAGTGATACCGCCTGCGGTGCTGGAGGTCGTGGGTTCGATTCCCACCTGAGACAAATATTCGTGTGACCCATAAATGTTTGTCTCAAGAGTCTGGGTGTTTCTATGTATAATATGTATGTATTTAAAAGTATATAAGTATTAATATCCGTGGTCTGATACCCATAACACAAGCAGGTTATTCCTAGCTTACTTTGGGATCAGATAGCGTTGTGTGAAATGTCCGTGAATATTTATTTTATTTATTTATTCTTTCAGATAACCTGGGTAGCCAATCCAGTTGGTACAAGAATGATCACCCCGGCCATCGAACCAAAGTTGCAGCCATCCACCAACGGAGATACACCGCTTGATAATAATAAGGAGGAGGTACGACATCTTTTATATTATGGGGTTCCATAGGTCTAAGATTTGCGCACGGAGAATTATTTTCCAAAAAGGCACAGACTGAAGTCTTAGTAATTGTGTCACGTTTTTATCGATGGGACCGCTCGTGGCCCCGCGGACTCAGTGTTCTGTAAACGATTCATCATCATCATCATCATCACGCCTTGTGGCGTGACCATATGTATGTATGTATGTTTTATCGTTTGGATATGGACCCCTATACTAGCGATGCGCGATTGTGAATGATTTCATTCGAATTATTCGACTTAATAAATCATTCAACTCATTCGAATGAACTATGAAATTAGTAATTAATTTGTAGCTAAGGACTTAGTACTCGCCGCCTCGGTGTCGACAGGATTCTGCCGATTCTTTTCATGCGAATAAGCGACGGCGTGCCGTCACTTATTCGTATAAACCGAATTCGCGAATGATTGACGAAGTTAGTAGGTAACTAATCTTCCTCAATTCTCGGAGACAGAGTCGACAGACGACAACCGCTTCCCGCCGCGCGGTGCCTATTCGATAAGATCTTCTAAACTACCAACAGGATTTTAAATGTGCTATTTATAGGTACCTACCAAAAGCATTTCAGATCCTACCTCTTAGCCTCTTACTAATATTATAAACTAGTTGATGCGCGCGGCTTCGCTCGCGTGAAATGTGGTTCCCGTTCCCGCTTCCTATGGGAACATATTCCCGGGATGAAATTTAGCCTATGTGTTATTCCAGACTAAAATCTACCTCGGTTCCAAATTTCAGCCCGATCCGTTCAGCTGTTAGAGCGTGATTGAGTAACAAACATCCAAACATCTTCACAAACTTTCACATTTATAATATTAGTAGGATTCATAAGAGTTTGTGAATGTCAATGTTTGTTACTCTTTGACGTTCTGCTGGCTGAACGAATTTGACTGAAATTTGGTACAGGGATATCCATTCTGGGGTAGACTTACAATACACAACATATCTACCTAGCTGCTTTTTATCTCGGGCATAATATATATTATGTTCTCATGAGATGAGGTAACGGGAACAAAATTTCTCGAGGGCTAAGCCGCGAGCTTCAGCTAGTACATAATAATTACCTTTACACAAACAATGTAGATTGAATTCGATTATCCGAGACCTGCGGCAGTCACCGAATGGAGCGAAAGATTCATTCATCCCTACTTATTTCATTCGAACGTTTCAAACTGGCGAATGGCGACGAGTTAGTTAGTTACTAATATTAGTAGTGGTTATTCGATTATTCATATTAGTATAGTACTAATATTGAAGTCGAATGTGAATATTAGTAGTCGTGGATAATTCGAATCCTCGGATTATTCGCAGTCGCGCATCGCTACCCTATACTCTGTTAAAATTAGGTTGATAATTTTGACAGCTCACGCCTATGAAGTATCTTATTTGTTTATGTCAAGTATACTTCAAAAAATTATCGTAGCACATAGACGAGTACCGCCCACTTATCGTAGTGAAGCGTCTTCCAACAATACCGCAGAATCGATCATAGACAAATAAATCGAATAAATCGAAATTAAGTATATTCATTTAAATGCTATTACTAGCATTTGTATGTATGTAGTGTATTTGTGTCAGTATTTGTGTGTATGTATGCAAATAAATATTGTAGATACCTACTTATTAACTTTACAGTTAATAAGTAGGTATCTACAATATTTATTTGTAATATGATTAGCTAAGTAAAATATAAACAATAATAATGCAATTATATTTACTTAATTACCTAAAATAATAAAAACGGTTTTTTTGTAACTATCGATTTAAAATTTTACGCGATCGATAATCGAATAGATTCATGAATGATTGGACACTATGGGGTTCCCTACTAAGAGCTGTCAAAATTATCATCCTAATTTTAACAGAGTATAAAAACAGGAAAGTGTTACTGAGACTTCGCTGTCAGTTTGTCTATATTTACCAGGCTGTATCTCAGAAACCGTGATAGCTAGAGAGCTGAAATTTTCACAGATGATGTATATCTGTTGCCGCTATAACAATAATACTAACAAGAAGCCGTGAGACGGTCTCACCCGACTGCCCCTCTAACGTTTATTGTAAAAGTGAAAGTTCAATCCGATTGACGTTGTCATTTTTGTTTTATTTCAAACTTTGAACAGATGATCCACGTTACCTAGTGACGTAATTTAATGCAACAGATTCACCGAGTACAAGTCTGGCTATAAGTCACTTTGCAATCTATTTTATAGAGAGTGGCTAAAATGAAAAAAAAAAGAGGGGATCCCATAAAACAAGCGTGATTTAACGTGACGGAACCCTGCGTCTCTCTTTCTCTCTCTTGTCCGGTTTTTTCATGGAAAACATTGGATCTAATATTTATGTTCTTATCATAAAAAATTAGGGTTTAGAAAAATGTTTTTATATTTTGCCGAAACCCTCCGTTAACTAATCCGACTCATATTTCATTGGTATTTTTTACCAACTGAAAGCGCACTTACTGCTCGTTCGCTCTAACTTTGCCCTCCAGCTCCATACTAAAGTCGAATTTTTAATTAGACGAAGTAAATTGACAGCAACTAATGTCACTTCTTCATACAATGTTGCGTATTTTCTATGACGAAGTGACATTAGCTACTGTCAATTTACTTCGTATAATTAACAATTCGAGTATACGTCTCTACGCCAGCGGCAAAGTTAGAGCGAACGGGTAGTACCTTGCACTCTCGTCGAGTATGCGCGGCTCCCAGCTTTGCGTTCGGGTCTTGATGCACGACCACGAAATGTGCACACAGGAGCTATATCCGTAGCTCTCGAGACTGTGGCTGATGGTAAGCGGTATATCGAGTTCGGATGGGTAACCACGGCGGTGATTATATATCTTTTTTGAGGGTATATGCGCGGTGTCGTGCGTACGGTACCACGGTAATGGCGGACTGAATAATGGAAACGGTAGGACAGTGTTGCCATATACAATACATAAAAGTACGATGCGTTTAGTGCGTGAGTGTTGACATATAATAATTATAATAGATGCCATAAATACATAAACTAAAAAAATATGTATGCGTCGGTACTGGCGCATCCACCAACTTATCGTATTACAAACCAAATTAGTACGAGACCATCCGTATTCGACTCGCACTTGACCGGTTTTTTACCAAATTTTCATTTTAAACCAATACTAACAATCTCTCCCCTCCCACAGCCCACCAGCATCCCAGAAGCCCCCCTACTCTTCGACGAGGAAGAAGACGACGAAGCTGACGAAGAAAGGTCCTGGCGCCGTTGACAAGAGGCCGAAAGGCTCTTAAGCCATCGCCGACTTATGTAGCGCATAGCCTTAAGACAACGCCTTAATACATCAACTATAGTCTGTCCAACCGTTTATTTTACTTTTGACAAAATAACAATGTGTACAATCGATTTAAATTTCTTAATAAATAAAGTTGATTGTTATATTAAATCGGGAACGCATTATAACATCACTATAGTATAAGCCCCGCACGTTGATATTGCGCTTGGCGGCCATCTTGGTGACGTATGTCCGTCGAGCCGTCAGTACTAAAAAAATTACGTACGCAGCTTCGCGAGGCCAGCCCGCTAGGTCACGATGACGTCACTTAGCTAAGTGACCTTGTCACATTGACAGCTGTCAATGAGACAAGGTTCCAGCGCAATACCAACTTGCGGAGCTTATAATTGGTAATCGAGCTGTTAAAAGTAAAATAATCGTTTGGACCTTAGACCATATAACACGGGACTAGCCTTTGCGAACCACCGCATACAAAAATATTCTGCCAGTTTTCATACAAATGAAGGGGGAAACACAAAGACATATAAAATTTCATTGCATTTAAAAATGTATTTATCGACAAACGCGTAATGGCTGTTGTGTGTTAATTGTTATTGTACAGTCAACTACAATGTAATGTACTAGTTTAATCATATAAAATGATGTACTGATGTACAGGCTTTTCATAAAGCCAAAAGACCAAATGGTCATGTGCAATGGCAGAAAACAATGCTTAAGTAAGGCGCATCCTGTGGTTAGATGATCTAAGGTTTGGACAGACTATGGAGTATAGTATTCGATTAAATAAACTGTGAGATGCACGATTACGGCTCGAAAAATGCCCAAAACGGCTCAAAATAGCCCGAAAAAGACTCATTCGCTCTTTGACATACAAAAAATATCCAAGTCATGAACAAAAATAGCACTCAAAAGTGTCCACATTTTACAAAGCACGATTATGAATCTAAAAATGCCTTCTAAACGCACGCAAGTGATTTCATACTACGCTATAACATCATAGCATATAGATTATAGCTCAAATATAGTACAAATACAAAAGTGATCTTAGAAGTTTTTGACAGGGTCGGCAGCGCGAGTGTGGCGCCTCTGGTGTTGCAAACGTTTATAGGTGGTGACCACCAGTACATCTGGTGGGCCGTATGCTTGTCTGCTACATTAGTGGTATAAACTGTGCCATTATCATGAGATGGTATAGTTTTGCTTGCAATTTAGTATGACATTGTGAATTGCTTTTATTTATTTATTTTATATACACTTTATTGTACACCATGTTAATATAAACAGAGCACATAGATTCCTTACAAGAGCAGGTACAATGGGCGGCCTTATCACTAAAAGCGATTTCTACCAGGCAAACTTTGGACGGAGAAAGTTGATTTAAGGTGATGAGTGGTTTTCTTGTTCAAAACTGCTTTTTATTTAGTAACTTTTTAAATATTTTCGCACTTAAATACTCATATCTTCACTTCTCACTCTCGCGTACGGTGTTCATAGTGCGATCTCTCTCACACCTTTACTAAAAAAAAACAAGCCTATTTAGATAATTATGTAACCACAAGGGACGCGACATCGACAACATAGCTACACATTGACTTTTATGTATTACTAGCGGACGTCACGCGTAGTTCCCGTTCCCGTGGGAATACGGGAATAAAATATAGCCTATGTTCACCGCAAAGAGTGTAGCTTTCCAAAAGTGAAAGAATTTTTCAAATCGGTCCAGTAGTTCCGGAGCCTATACGTTACAAACAAACAAACAAAAAAAAACAAATCTTTCCTCTTTATAATATTAGTATAGATAGCAACATTATTTAAAGAATTATAAATTAAATCCGTGTTCAAGTATTACTATCCGTGGTATGATATCCAAATAAGCTGGTTAATTCTAGCTTATTTTGGGATCAGGCGAGTGTGTAAAATCTGTAAATGTTTTTTTCTTCTTTCTACTGGAAAATTCATTGTAAATTTGTCTATTATTTAAATCGAATAGCACACATACATATATCTATACATACATATACATACATACCTATACATATACCACATATATATACATATACATATAAGTAATACTACATTGTTAATGTCAGCATCCGAAAGGTTCCATAAAGTATCCAAAATTAAACTAATTACATGCGTTACTAACATTATGAATATGAAAATACGTATGCTACGATTTAGCGTTGATTTTACATTAAATCGTACATCTATAGTTTATTTGATCGAAGATTAACGACGTATTGTATAAGCCCTCTAAAACTTTTTATACAAATCGTCGCTTTGCAAAATATGTCGAGTATTCGTTTATCGAATCGGTGCATCTCAATTGCCTTAGTGAATACCTGTGCTAGTCTTAAGCCGTATAATATAAGTCGCTACGTTATTTTGAACGAAAAGTGGGCATATAGTATACATCTGCTTACCACTTCGAAATAACACGCGAAATGTCATGAAACTAATTAATTGGTTGTAATAAAAACGGTTATTCCTAATATCTTTAAAAAAAATAGCATCGCGTGCCTTTATTCTTTAGACGTCATCATAGCTTACCATCAGGTAGGTCCTTTAGGGTTAAACACACAAACTATATATCGTTGGTTGAAAAGTATCCGTGTTTTCGTAAGGCACGTATATATACTGGGTGTTTCTTTTAGGGTGTCAAGCCGCCACTAGCTGGTAGCAGGGTTCCATACCTATCGATTTAACCCCCATGTAACCGGCATTATAATAATAAAAAAATATCCAAGAAAAGTCGAACCAAAAAGAAGTTGTAATTATTTTTAAAGCCACGTGGAAAAATAACGAAATAAAATTATATCTCGAAAACTACAAAAAATCGTAGAACATACATGGGGTTAAATCGATAGGTATGGAACCCTGCTACCAGCTAGTGGCGGCTTGACACCCTAAAAGAAACACCGTGTATATTGAAATGATAGTCGTTAAGCCAAGTAGAAAACTTGAAAATCTTTAACCTGTCCATTTTAATACGACAATAGCCTACAACTTATTACTCATGAAATGTGTGTCTCTGCCTACCCCTATTGTTAACTATCAAACAATGATATATAAATGTTTATCATTGATTTACTTAGAATCACGGCATGCATAGAATTTCGTACAATGACCTCATTACCTGTCTTTTTCACTCTCAAGCAAATAATAATGCCATTTCACTCACACAGTAGTTTTAACTATCTTTGTGTGAGTGAAATGGCTATATATATTTGCACGGAAGTAAAAGAGAGAGGTATAATATTGTACGAAAATATCTGTGTATCGTAATTCTAGTATAAAAATTACAATTTAAACTAACTTAAACCCGAAATTTCGGTAAATTTTTATCAACAATCTAGGAGAAACCATGGTTGCTAAAAATTCACCAATAATCGGGATTTGTTTTAAGATTTTTTATGTTAAGGCGTTATCAACAATACAAAATTATTCTTATCAATTCTATGGGATTACTCAAGTGCGCATTTTGCTGTATTTCTGTCTCTTTTTCTCGCATTGAAATATCAGTAGTTAAAGCGAGATAGCAATACGCCTTGGTTTTTCCAAACACCTGCAGTATGGGGTTCTTCAAAGGCGATCTTATAAGGTTCTTGCATAACCGATTTGAAAAATTCTTCACTATCCGCGGGTGACATAGGCTGTATTTATTCCCGTATTCCCACGGGAACGGTTATTCCGCGGTTGAAGCCGCGTGACGTCTACTAGTTTCAAAGTGTAGAAAATATATAGAAATACGGCAATATGCTAAATAAGCGTTGAGTAGTCCCTATGACAGAACTCTGATAATGTTACATAATTATATTTCATGCTGTTCTTTTTAATAAATTATGTAGTTTTAATTAATATTATTGTAAAGTACAATGTTTTGGGAAACAAAAGGGTTTTAAATTTAAAATCAAAAGCGAATCGATGAAAAATGCATATACAGCGTTTTGGCCACAGATGACATTACTAAAGATAAATGACGCTTACCGAATAAGAAATGTTACCATGAAAGCAAATACTGTATCCAAAAGTGAGTACTATAACGTGGCATCGATACACACTGTTCACACGTAACGAGGGATTTCTCATTAATCGTTAATAATGTCGTTATATTATCAAAGATAATATGATAGTATTACATACAGATCGGCAACTCCCTGCCTCCCACTGAGTAAGCTTCCCCATCCCCCCACCAAAGTTGATGTGTCTATTGCCGTGTCAGTACTTGAGTACCCACGTACTTTGTGCTATTGCTTTGGTTTAATTTGTGCTTAGCCGAGGGTAGATTTGAAAAAAAAAGTACCTACATACATGAGATTGCGTTCTGTTCCTTATTATTTTGTTTCCATAGCTAGTGTCCCTAGTATACCTACTCACACACACATTCAAGCTTGATTTAAGCATTCACATTACGTGTATATTAGTGTGGGTGAAAACGAACATTTTTGTATGGCGTTTCCGCCCTGTGATATTATGACGGTATTATTCATTACTAGTGAGTCTACGCAGTATTCACTTTACTCACGTCGTATTTGCTTTCTTGGCCTCACTTTCTTGTTCGGTAAGCGTCATCTGTCTTTGAAAAATGTCGACCTAAAAGCTCGAAATCCGTATTACTGGCCTGACTATCCCAATGAGTTAATTTGGTGTGATTTTAATCTTTATAGTAATACCTTTTGGGTTGAACATTGCTAGAACGCGTTTTTTTTCTAAATCCCTTTCGTATGTTTCCCGAAATATTTAGTTAGTTGGTTATTTTTTCTATTATTAGTAATTAATGTAGGTTTTTTAGTGAGAATGCTCTGCGCTGTTAAAAAAGCTAGAGATTGTTATAAAATGCCCGTTCGTTAAACCGTGGATTTGAGTCCCTGTTTAAGCATAAATATAGGCAACCATAGCTAGTGTATATTCAAATTAACCTCAAAAGTGATGTTATTGGATATTTTAACGCCCTTGGATACCATGCCGGGCTCGAACCGACTACACGGTTCCTACATATCCGTTAGGGTAACTCCACTGAAGGATGTGCCAGAAACTCGTGTATATGCCGGATTCGTACCGACTAATACCACACGTGCCCACCTGCCTACGACTGGTAGTCCCGGGTAAGCCCTCGGAAGGTTACGGTTGTTCTCACTAGTTCGATTTATAAGTTCGATCGTCGAACTAATGAGACTTTCTCATTAGTTCGACCGTCGATCTTACTTTAATCTAGAAAACAAAAACAATAAAATAAATAGGGCTTCTGGCCTTCGCGCGTTAATGGTCACAGTTCTAACCTAACCTAACCATAACAAGCGTCTTTACTTACTTGACAAACAACAATTTCCTAAAATTACTTTTCTTAGGGAGAAAATTGAAAACGACGGTCGGTATGGTTAGGTTAGGTTAGAACTGTGACCATTAACCGTCAGAAGCCCTATTTATTTTATTGTTTTTTGGTTTCTAGATTAAAGTAAGATCGACGGTCGAACCAATGAGAAAAAGAAAGTCTCGGTAGTTCGACGGTCGAACTAATGACAAAAAAAAATCTTACTAGTTCGACGATCGAACTAATGAATCGAACTAGACGTTTAACCATAGGACTATGTCTTAAGGTGACCTAAGGTTACACCGAGGCTGTTTTATTCAATATATTGCCATATAGTGCCTATCAGATTATGACTCCCTACACTAGGGTAAGCCATAAAAAAATATTAATAACTCCATGAACGACACCAAAATCCTGTTTTCTGGAATTTTGAAAAACTGCCTTAGCTCCTGGAAATAAAACCAAAAAAAAACAAAAAAAGATGTTGCAAAATATAATTGTAAGAAACACCCCAATGGTTTTGTGGTATCTTTTACAATACCTATTGCTGTCTAAACGGTTCAAATCCACGGTTTATCTTATTAATATAGCTTCACAAGTATTTTGTATAAAAGTAGCAATTGTATCGCTAGATTTTTATTTAGATTAGTTTAATTTTGTAAATAATGTTGTTTGTTATAGAATTAGAATGGCGGACGTGTGCTTTAGTTAACTCTAACCGATCGGTTTGATAAATGAGAATGGATTTGATAAATGAATATGGGATTGATAAACAAATATGGGTTTCATAATGAAAAAATGGACTCGATTAATTGTTAACATGTCATTAAATGCATTTTCTTCTGGTGAAATTTGATATAAAATACTATGAAAATCAGTATCACATGCATTACCACAAAATCACATTTTTTTATTAATTTTTATTTAACACATTCTCTCCGGTTTCGAGTTATAGCATAAGGTAAGCAAAGGATATCATACACTTCCTACATCTAAAACCATCAACTAAAATATGTATGTGTTTACATATAAACCTTCCTTTTGAATCACACAGTAGAAAAAAATTGATTAACCTCCTCCTTTTTTGAAGTCAGTTAAAACAAGTTTTTTGTTTTATGTCTTTTAAAAAAGAATTGTAAAAGTATTGAGAAACTATCGTATCGCAGGGGTGTTATAAGCAATAAATAAACTAGAACTCACGTCCGTCCTAATGTACATACTAGTATTAAAACCTAGATTATAATAACACTGACTATTGTAAAAAGAAACGTTTAAAAAATACATTTTTGAGCCGTCAAAAAATAAAAAGTACGGTTAAAAAATATTTTTTCTAAGTCAGTTAGGCGGCTTAAACTCAAAGTGTAACACAAGAAAAAAGTGACTTGTGGTGTTTTGTTTTCGTTTTGTAAAAAAAATATAGCCGCCAAAATAAAAAAAAAAATAAGATTGATCCCCGTTTCTAAAACAAATAAGTCTAAAAAATATCGTCTTTTGAAGGCGATTTCTCTTTTTTTTAGGAGGAGATACAGAAGTATATTATAAGAAGAATTTTATAGATTTCGAGATTTTCAAGTGGGAAGGGTAAGTAAAAGTACGTAAGTTCTTGTATATCCTGATACTATTATTCCATGGCGCTAAGAAAGCGGTGAGTATTCTATATATCGACTATGTATCGACTGCCTCTGTGGCGCGGTCGGTAGTGATACCGTTTGCGGCGCTGGAGGTCGTGGGTTCGATTCCCACCGGAGACAAATATTTGTGTGACCCATAAATGTTTGTCTCAAGAGTCTGGGTGTTTCTATGTATAATATGTATGTTTTTAAAATTATGTAAGTATTAATATCCGTGGTCTGATACCCATAACACAAGCGTTGTGTGAAATGTCCGTGAATATTTATTTATTTATATTTATATAAATCCGGCCAAGTTTGAATCGGATTCGCTCGGAGGGTTCCGTACCAAAAAACTTGTATGGGAGCCCTTTTGAAATATTATTATTATTCTGATTTTAGGATTCGTTGTTATGGCGCCAACAGAAATACGTCGGTGAAAATTTCAGCTCTAGCTATCACGGTTCCTGAGATACAGCCTGAGACAGACGGACAGCCATTCTCAGTAATAGGGTCCCTGTTGTTACCCTTTGAGTGCGGAACCCTAAAAAGTGATTCGCGTTAACGATCATTACAACCTATTGGCTGGTCTTCCGATGGATGACCATTTTGTGTCAATTTTCATTTACGAGCTTTTCGTGTCGTCGTATGTTAGTATTCTCATAAACAGGTGAATTTTTTGAAAAGGGCTTGGATGGCCAAATCTGAAAGTATAAGGAATAGCTAAAAATACTCAAAGGAGTCACGAGCCCGATTTTGATAAAACTGAAAACCTCATCATTAGATTTTCGAAAAACCAAATAATCCTACCTGGGAATCGAACCCATTGATTTTGAAAAAAAAACACACCCTTTATTATTACACCATACGATAGTGTCGCTAATAAGGATCAAATTCTGCGAAGTAATGGTATACGGCAAATTTAAGGAAAGTTTGGAATTTTAATAGAATTCATATTTCATGTACGTAAATTTTGTATCATAATTTGTTTCGTTCGAAATCCCAGAATAGGTCGTAACTATTTCGTGTTCTAGACTGAATCAATTAATATTGAATGCAGTACGATCCTTGAGGTCTCGAATCCAGCTATGTAGGTATTGAAAACAATGGTCTACATTTTGAACAATTAATCAGTTAACGTAAGAAAAATAAATTGTATTTTGTTAAAGATGAGCCCTTTCCTTTAGTTTGCCGTATGCCATTACTTCCCAGAATAAGATCCTCAATAGCACCACTATCGTATGGTGTAATAATATAGGTGTTTTTTTGTTTTCAAAATCAATGGGTACGATTCCTAGCTAGGATCATTGGTTTTTCAAAAATCTAATGATCAGGTTTTAAGTGTCATCAAAATCGGGTTCGTGACTCCTTTGAGCATTTTTCGCTATTCCTTATAGTTTCGGATTTGGCCATCCAATCCCTTTTGAAAAATTCATATATCACGCTGTTCAGCACTCAGTCCGTCAACTTTACTCCAGCTATACTTTTCTTCAGCAAAAAGTTCTCTCATTCGTCGTGTTAAAAAAAAATGTCATAACATCATCATTTAATGCTGATGGTTTTCCGTGTCGTAGTGTCCGTCCTCCCCTGGAGAGGTGGGGGGGTTCGTGCCCCGTGCGCCCCCCTATGTATCCGCCACTGAACATAGTATGTAGCTCATGTTTCACAAAGTTACAGTACCTACCTAAGTGTGAATTAAATAAAATACTGTAAATCAATGTCATAATTTATTTATTAAGTAGGTACATATCGACACACCCATGCAACAACATTGTAACTCATTTTTTTGTCAAATTGAGTTACAATACTATGGCAATTTGTAAAAAAAAATCCTTTTTATTGGTGTAATCAACGTAACTCTAAGTCCCTTCGTTTTTGAGCTATGAGAGAGGCCAAGGCATTGTAACTCGTTAAAAAAATTGAATTTTCGACCATAATCATTGTAACTTGATTTACAAAATTATGAATATCACAAACATTGAACCGATGACATTGTAAATTTATTTACAATCTTACTGCAGGGTAATTTCGAACCCAATGTAGAGACCGTATTCTTAGCATTCCATGGATTCTCCGTGCGGGTGCCGGGTCCATAGCGTGGCACAGGGGGGAACACCCTGACGGCGTCTGGGACTTGCGACCCATTCAAGAAGGTTTAGGGTGGCCACCTTACTAAGCGCATAAACGATCACCTTCCACCGTCAACAATGTCCCCCCCCCCCTGCCCAACCAGATTTGGTAAGATCTTATCAATGCCGCTTTGGATACTCGTTTTAGTAAAGAGCTTACCGAAGCTCTTGGCAATCCAAGGTCCTTAAATAAATTATACAGGGATTTAGCTGGAATTCCCCTTGCTCCTACTTCTACGGCATAGAGTTTAACCACATAGCCATTTTTGGTTAACTCATTGGACAAGTCAAAGTATTTATTTGTCTTCATGGCGTGGTCCTTTGGTATGTTGGTCTCCCACGGCACCGTCAGCTCCACGAGCACCGCACGCCTGTGTATCCTCGAAAACAGGAATATGTCGGGTCTGGATGACGAGGCAGACACATCCTCTGGGATTTTGTAGTGTTTTTCATACGTGTCTGAGAGTATAGTCCAATCGGCGGCAGCCATCAAAATTGAGTATGGCTTTTGAGGTACTTTCTTTGAAAAGCCTTCCTTTACAAACGCAATGTCATTTCTTTTGTTTGTGGTTAATCCCTATTTCGCTCTCGCTACCGCCAAACTGACAGCCTCACGTATGATTTCCAATACTCTATCGTGTCGGCGTGAGTAATGACCTCGGTCTAATAACGTCCTACAACCTACCAGCAGGTGCCTAGCAGTTCCAATCGCTTCTCCACGTGCATTACATGTTTTATCTGCGGCTTTCCCCCACCTGACCAGATTACTTTGGTCGGAGAGGGTCAATTGAAACGCGTTCAGGTATAATCTAAGCAAAGCCGGCGACCAGTCGTACAATAAGGTACGCGACTGCAAGGCCATGGGAATACAAAATTCGCCCAGAGTAAGCCATTCATTCTGCATCTCCAGGTTCGTCGCGTGCACCTTATAGGCATCGCTCTCATCCTGCTCCAGAAAAGATTTTGTAATGTCTTTATCTGTTTGTCTCCGGATACTACCCAACCCCGCTCGACCAGTCTGCGAACCCACCATGAATTTCTTGTGGAATTGGAGGCGTGACTCAAGTTCTGCTATATTTTTATCCTTTGGAAGAGTTTGAACGATTTCGTCTCTTGATTTTGCCAAGACGTGCATTTTAGTAACTCTTAGATGTTTATAGAGCTCCGACGGCTTCCAAGTCTTACTTTTCTCTACTTAACTTCTACAAGATTATACACCTACTTTGTTTGTCTCTGCATCACTATGGTTGACTGTTAGAGAATGCCTATGGCATTAAGTCGGCCTATGTACATTGTGCATGAAGTTTAAATAAATAAATAAATAAAATTAAACAATTGTGTGAGTTTAAAATTTAATTGTCTAAGTATGAAAATGCTGATGAAAATAGTTCATTATTTTGAATATTAATAAATAAAAAAAATTAAAAGGCCCATTTCTTAATCCCACTCTAAAACTAATATAGTAGATATTATATACATACTGACTTTATAGTATACTTTAAAGGTTTTCTACTATTTCTATGATGATACTTAAGTTTTACAATGAACTTAATTTTTTGAAGCGCTCGTGGCCCCGCGGACTCAGTGTTCTGTAAACGATCACTGCAGTAAGCAACATTTACTATGGCCGGACATGGATGGGTGACCACCACGTGGACCACTTTGTGACATTTATTTACGAGCGTTTCCGTGCTTCGGAAGGCACGATAAGCCGTTGGTCCCGGTTGTCAGTAAAATGACAGTCGTTAAGCCAAGTTGAAGGCCTTACGGGCGGCTTGAAAAATTTCAACTGTGGGTCGTCACAGCCTGCACCCGGGTCGGCAGCGCGTGTGTAGCGCCTCTGGTGTTGCAAACGTCTATAGGCTACGGTTACCAACCTTCCGGTGGGCCGTAAGCTTGTCTGCCACCTAAGTAGTATAAAAAAAAAAAAAAAAAAAAAAACAATGATAAACTTTGCAAGACTGCTTAAATTTCCCATGCAAAATAATTGTAAGTTTGAGTTACAATCACTTTGCAGTGCAATAAAAAAAAGTCTGATGAAGATCTCAATTGTAACTCAGAGTTACAATGTTATTCATTGCAATCGATGTACTGTCATAAACTATTGCTTTTCACGTAAGTCAAGAAAAGCCATGAAAACGTGTTTTTTTCGTTAATCTTACAGCACCTATAAATAGTTAAGCTAAAATATACGCAGTAACAACACTTTTTGTAACTGCATAGGATAACAGTAGAATTTTATGATTTTTCAAAACTTCAATTCGCGCTCACTGAAAAACAAGAAATTTGAATTACAATGATATTGCATGGGGGTGTCGATATCATGTATTTACAATAAAGTAAGGAAGTACCTCGTTTTACGCGAATTCGGAGACTCTCCTCCCAGTCAGCGTTCAGTTAGCAAAAAAATCGCACTAAATTAACACTTCAGTCAGGCCTCCGTCACTCTCTACAAGTCGTTTCATAAGCACCTACTCCTAAGTATTATGACGCAGAACTAACGTGGCCGACCGGCAGAGGGCTGCCACACGCCAGACCGAGCGAAGTGCGCACAACCAATGTACATTTCCCGAGTAAAATAATATTTCGATTTATTTAGTCTTGCTTTTTTTCATCTTACTTCTTACTAATATTCTAAAATTAATTGCGAGAGTGTTTGAGTGCGGATGTGTAGATCTGTGAATGTTTGTTACTCTTTCACGCTCTAACGGCTCAACGGATCTGGCTGATATTTGATACAGGGATAGATTGTAGTCTGGAATAACACATAGGTTACTTTTTATCCCGGGAAAAAGTTCCCATTGGAAGCGGGAAAAGGAACAAACTTTTACGCGGGCTAAGCTGCGAGCATCAGCTAGTTATAATATAATTCTTATGTAAAGAAGAAGAAGTTATAAAATATTATTAAGTTTTTTTTTCAGACACTGTGTTTATTGTTTTTTGTAGTTATATGTATTTTTGTTACGTGCTTACAACCCTAATGTTGTCAATAGTTGTCACTCGATGACGCAATCATACGGTGTGCGCACGAATCTCGACTCTCGGAATACGTCATAGAGCATGTTTTCCACTGTAGCGATATATTATAGCTAATATTTTTGAGGTTAAGTATGGGAGTGATGTATCTGTTACGTAGTAACTATTATTTAATCTGTGCTTCAGTTTACGTTTCATGTTCATCAAGCATTTGTCTGGTAAAATACTGCTACAGACTCTAGTCCCGATTGCCGACGACTATCGGCCTCCATGACCGGGGGTCTGAGGACGGTGAGATTGTCGCTCACCGTCCTTACAGAAGAAGGCCCATGACGGCAGCGTGACGTGAGCAACTCACGCCCCCCCCCCCCCCCCCTTAGAAGCGAGATCACACCCGAAACCATCCAAAGACGCGGGGTAGCACCCGAACCACCCCCTGGGCGAGGCCGCGGTGGCGGCCGCAGGTCTGTTGGGAGTCCTGGAACATCCTTCCGAGGGCTTACCCGGGGCTCCCAACCATAGGCTATTGGGCGTTACGTGAGGTTTTTTAGTCGGTAGGAGTCCGGCATAACATCCATGAGGATTTTCCCTCACTTAAAAAAAAAAGACTAGTCCCGATGAAATGTAATTTCTATGTAGGTATGTGTAGGTACCTACGCAAAACCCCGACTTAGTCAACTTACGCGGTTATTGCTCGGTTCGTGTTAGTACGGGGGGTGTTACTGTTACCTACTGAATTTCTACAGCACAATTTATAGTTAACTGTGAGTAGGTACTAGCGAACAAAGTTTGAGTGTTTTCCACCTTGTCCTTTCATCTAAAGTACGATTATTAATCTCAGTCAGTAAAATGTCAAGTGCAACTGTCACTTATACTGAATTTCGATTCAAGAAATGTCATTTTACTGACTGAAATTAATAATCATAGTATAGTCTAGACCTTTAAAAATGCCGTGAGGCGAAACCGGTCAGGTTTAAAATCTCTAAGAAGTACTAGATATTATAAAAATAGCTGTGACGGTACATTCAAGATAAATTTTAAAAATAACGTTTATCGACTAATTTCTTAGATCATCTAACCACAGGATGCGCCTTACTAAGCATTCCTTTCTGCCAAGCCAATAGACCATTTGGTCTATTGGCTTTATAAAAAGAGCTGTGTACATCAGTACATGATTGACACATTTTATATGATTAAACTAGTACATTTCATTGTAGTTGACTGTACAATAAAAATTAACACACAACCATTACGCGTTTGTCGATTAATACATTTTTAATAGGTGTACCTATATAATGAAATTTTATTATGTGTTTATGTTTCCCCCTTCACCCGCTATAACTATCAGAATATTTTTGTATGCGGTGGTTCACAAAAGGCTAGTCCCGTAATATATGGTCTAAGACTAATTTAGGTAGGGCTTCTGAGTCCAAATCTATGATTTTTTTTCTTCGTGTCTGTTTGTTTGTTTGTTTATTTGTTCGGGGTTGGAGCAAAATTCAGTAGCTTAGTCATAATTGTAATATTAGGATTTTGTAGGTATTTTTTCAACTTAAATATTGCAGTACGTTTCATCAAAATCGGTTTAGCGGAAATAATAATACAGCTGTCCGGTCAGGTCAAGGTGATTGGTTATTTATTAGTTAAATCACCTCGTGAATGAAAACGCAAAAGCTAATAATAAATATTGTGGAATAGTACAAGTATCGTTTTCAATATGTGCAGCAAGTTCCACCAAGTGTCATCAATCAACAGTACCTACTTATAAATAACTAGCGGACGTCACGCGGTTTCACCCGCGTAGTTCCCGTTCCCGTGGGAATACGGGAATAAAATATAGCCTATGTTCACCGCAAAGAGTGTGTTCGCGCCGCGAACCGGTCTAGATCCCAGACATCACGCCACCATCGCGATGGTGGCGTGCAGACTTGTAATTTCTACACATCATTACGAATATATTCCTCCATTCATTGATAATTTTAACCAACATAAATTTTGATTATTTCGAGCAAAATCTGTAAAAATGTTTTTGTCTAAAGTTCAATGACCTTTTAAGAAAAGCTTCATAATTTCAAAACTAATTTTTTTTCAATTTTTGGTGTGTCATATTATGCTGTACTACGTTTATGTCTATCGTTATTGGCCATAAAAAAAGAGTGACCGCTACTGAGCGATTATAAAACACTGTGCATCGTACCATACTCAACAGCCAATCAGGCGCTGGCGCGCGCCACGCGCGACACCGCCTCCACGCCACGCTGCGCCCGGTGCGGCGTCCAGTAGACTTGCGCAAAACAGTACCCGATGATGTCCTGACATATGGCATAGCTTTCCGAACCGTGCCATATGGCATTCGAACAGTACCCGGACCAGTACCCGATCTTTCGTACAAGTACAGTGTTCTGATTGTTCTGACAGGTGTCGGACCTTCATAAACCGTATTAAGAAAAATAGACCTTATTCGCAAGTTTATAAAGTTCTCTTGAACCCGGACCAGTACCCGGTCTTTCGTACGAGTACATACAGTGTCGTGATTGTTCTGACAGGTGCCGGACCCTCATAAATCGTATCAAGAAAAATACACCTTATTTTAATGTACGTAAAGTTCTTTTGAATTTGCATGCCATTATGCGCCATCTAGGGCAACCCAGGCAAGACAGATACGATGGGGTGGACGTATCTGAATTATCCCAGTTGCAGCAGATGTCGCTGTTATAAAATGTATGTGTACAAGTGTAGATAGATACAAGACCTTGAATTATATTGAATAAGGTCTATTTTTCTTGATAAAGTCCCTTTGAGTTGCTTATGTTGGTACGATCGAATAGAACATAGAACCACAGATAATTTATAATATTTTCTATAAAAGAACTAACTCATTCGTTTCGTGTGAGTAAGAAATGCGGTCAACGTGCTCTAGATGGCGTTGGTACTGCTATCATACTACTATTACCTTTATTCAGACAAAATAAAGCCTATAATTAGGTTTATGAAAACGGAACGGAAAGGTCCTGCTGAGTGTTCTGACAGATCCCGGTTCTTTTTTTATTATTAATTTTAACACGCTTTGGTTACTTAGACCGAATGCCAAGTCTCGTTTCTTTTTTTATCTTCATTTCACATTTCCTCTAAGTCCCAGTCAAAGTCAAGTATAGTCTTCGGAATCCACCGTTGATATACACAAAACATTAGAAAATACTCTAATTTAGAAAAAAATATACATCGGAGCGATAACCGCCCTTGCCTGCTTCGCGCCAAAAAGTCCTGATGCCGTATAAAACAGCAACAAGAAACTTAGACCATAATATATCTGCAGTTTTTATGAATGCCTTAATGTACTAATTCCCGCTTTGCAATAAATAAGGGGGGGGGGGGGGGGGGCGAGGGTCACTTATGTTTGTATGTGTTTGCCCCTTATGGTTGGGGCTTTCTTAAAGGGGGATGAAAATTTTGACGAAATACCAACAAATAAACCTATACTACAGGCAACATTATGCCACCTTAGTGGTATAAAAAATCGTTATTCGTAATGTATATTTGGCGGATGGGGAGTTTCAAAGGGGGGTCAAAAATGCCATTATTTTTACGATAGCACGCACCGTTTTCGAGATAATTAAAAAAATTAAATATGTCACTTTTTCTTCATTTATCCTAATAATAAATATTATTCGTATAATATATTATTATCTGGCAGGTACTACACGTGCCTCGACTAATGGGCTCTTATATGGTCAATATGCACTTGACAAGTCGATTAAAATATTAATGAAAGTAGCTTCAGTGTGCATGATTTCTTTGCACATGTGTATGCATCGACGTGTATGTACACTTGATATTGACTCAAGTCGCTTGACCATCTCCTGAGCCCATTAAGCAGGCAGGCGTGCCTCAAGTATTCATATTAACATTCATCAGTATTCGTTACTACTCGTACACGTTAAGTTGAGATACACTACGTAGCAAAATGTTCCCAAGCGTGCATCATTCCGGTCACCCGGTCGCTCGGACCACAGATAGTATAATATATTCTATCTCGGACTCGGACGCGGCCGAGTATTTGTAATCTATCTCGGACGACTCGGACTCGGACGCGGGCCGGCCGAACGTCGACTGTACGCGCCCGAGCGGTATATGTATATCGCGTCCGAGAAAGGTCCTGGGTCCTGCTAAATTTTGTCGCGTACTGGGTACTGAACCAGTACGCGGTTATGCCATATAACACGTCCGGCAGTACGAACAGTACCTACCCAAGTCTAGCGTCCAGTGTCCACTCCACTTCAGATATCAAGCGAGTGCGCACGTTACACAGTATATAATAGACTATCCGTGTTCCACTAAAACTTAAAGTAATAATTATAATATGTTTTGCTAACTAAGCTTCCTAATAGATTTGTAATACTGAATAAAGCAAGAGGAATCTTTGTAAACTTAAACCTTGTTTGATTTCGGCTCAAACAGAGTGTAGCTTCCCAATAGCGAAAGAATTTTTCAAATCGGTCCAGTAGTTCCGGAGCTTATTCGTTACAAACAAACAAACAAACAAAAAAACAAATCTTTCCTCTTTATAATATTAGTATAGATTTCAGTCATTACCCGAATTCATGGTATGCGATATTTTAGGACTAGACTAAAAACTATTGAAATCGTCATCTTCTTCCTATCCTGGGCTATATTTTCGAGTATTTTGGAACCAAATAACAAAAGTTCTTATTTGAGTAGGCCTTAATGTAATGACGAATTCTGGGTCTTCGGCTGGCTCCGAACTTTGTTGTTCGTCTCGTGCTGGTTCGTCGTCTTTTGCTAAAGTTCTGAAAGATTAAAAAATTATCAGACATTCGTCTTGAAATTGTTGTTGGAGTTTTGGCGCGAACACGAAAGGAAAAGGAAAATTAGTGTATTTATGAGTATTTATCATCATTACATAGTATAAAACAAAGTCGCTTTTTCTGTCCCTATGTCCCTTTGTATGCTTAAATCTTTAAAACTACGCAACGGATTTTGATGCGGTTTTTTTAAATAGTAGAGTGATTCAAGAGGAAGGTTTATATGTATAATAACATCCATTAAATAGTGGAGTAATACTGTATAACCGTGCGAAGCCGGAGCGGGCCGCTAGTGTTTAATAATGGTGGATTCTTAAACATAAAAGTTTCAACAACGTGCACAAGTGTTGGGGAAAGTGATAAAACGAAGTGATACGCGACTTTTTTGTACCACCAAACTCCAAAGACAACTCTTAGTAAAGTACCACCGCTTTACTTGAGTACAAAATTTGTCCAAACTGGAACATACATGAATACGCTGATAATAAAAATAATTATTAAGAAAAAGATATATTACACTTACACTGCTATTTGCAAGATTCTCAACATGAAAAGGATTGATATTTTCGATATATAATTGACTTGACATTGGCATACTCTCAAGCCGAGAAAGTCCAAGATATAAGGAAAAGAAGAAGAAGAAATTGTTGCTCGTTTTAACCTCAGAGAACACTACAAATCATAGTTGACTTGTTTTATCTATGACATGAATGATATGGGCAAAATGTATTGTTTACTTTATTAATAAAATGACTGCCCTGAACCACGGATACTTTAGTTTATATATTAAAGTATATTGACATTCCAATTAATATTATTTAAAAAAAAATGTTTTATATTTTTAATGAGTCAATTCAAATAACAATAATTAATCAACCCAATTTGTTATGTATTTGATATGCATGTTTGTTACAATATTGTCCATGTTATTATTTTATAATTATTGTTATTATAATTTTTATGGATTGTATTACATGAAAAATTTGCATGCTGCAAGATAACTGACTAAATAATTCTGCCATCGATCGATTCCGTCGATCGACCAATTGATGTGATAGAAACAATCGATCGACGTCGACTAAACCAATCTGCCATCGATCGACGATCGATCGATTGGTCTAATAACACCTTAGAGACTGCCTTGCGCGATAAGGCCACCCAACATCTATTCAAATGTGTTTCCTGGTGTAGGTACCTACTTACAATAGACTAAGGTATACAGAAAAAGTACAACGCGGTGGAAATATCTGCGAACCTGACTCGTGACGTCATGTAAACTGTACGGGATAATTCGCGCACAACGAGAATGTGCATGTGCGGAATCTTGTCAAATGCCATACCATTCTATCGCGTGCGGGTTATAGGTACTAAATAGGCGAAAACGGGGTCAGGTGCGGGGAAGCGCGAGGGGAAGCCAGGTTCGCAGATATATTCGCCGTAGGTAGGTATTATGTATACTTCAGCCCGCTTACCCTACTTATCGTTCATTCATTACCCAAAATAGTTATTTAAAGACTATTATTTACGTAGTTTACCTCTTTCTCCTATTATTCTCCGCTCTCCCTTCTACTACTTCCTTCTCCAAGTTCTCCAGTTCCTCTTCCTCTGAATAGTCCAAATTCTCAACTCCACTACTGTCCTTGCGTATTCTGGATCGTGGTCCCCAAGATTTTGTTGTTTCTGGAAATAAGTAACACATCACTGAAAGTCCAAGAACACCTGAAAGATAGCTAAGTGTTGTGGACAATCGCACACAACATCATCTAGCCCATTGGTTTTCAAAGTGGGGGGCGCGCCTCCCTGGGGAGGCGCGAAGACATGTGCAGGGGGGCGCGGTCAGATCAGAGTGACATCACAAGAACAAGCTATGGAAATTTTGAAAAGATGCTAAGACACAATTTTGGGTTAAATATCTCAAATGTAATTCCTTTTTTATTAATATTCATTTAGCATGTAGAATTGGTCACAATAACAAAAACAAAGTTTAAAAGCAAACAAAATTTTGCTAGTAATCTGCGTTGTGCAATTTTTTTATCTCTATTATATTCACAATCGGGAATCTTCTCAAAATCATGCAAGCACGTCTATCTTTGACTCTTTTTGTAAGAAGTGACCTTTTGTAAGCCTGACCGTGAATTGCTGGCATCAGGATAATAAGAGGGTAACGCATCTCCGTCGAGGCTGCATGTCTCCTACCTGGGAACCCTTCATGGGACCTGAAAGCGAGGGTTCTGGAGGAGCTGCAGTGATACCATAGGCCTGTTCCCTGAGCTGTCAAATTGGGAACTCACTACTATCGAGGTGGTGAAGCCGATCATGGAAGAGTGGCTTAAGAGGCGTCATGGCTATTTACCGGGCACGGGTGCTTCGGTAAGTATCTGTGGTGCATACACCGGAAGGTAACACCTGAGTGCCAGCACTGCGGTTACTTCAGCGAGGACACGGTGCCGCATATTCTGACGGTGCTCAGCATGGACGATGCAACGCCAAGACCTGGTCGCAGGCCTGGTCTGGACATTATCACGCTCAAGACCGTGTTGAGGGCCATGGTCCCAAGCTGTGTCTTTCGACGTGCAAAAAATGGTGGCGTGGTGGGAGCGGTAGATAAATACGCCCAAGACTACCGGCTTTCATGACCGAAGGCATGAGAACGACGGGTTTGCTGCTCGCCAGTCTTACAGAAGCAGGCCAAGATGATGGCGTGTCTCTTCATCCCTCAAAGAAGTGGGATAGTAAACAAGAGGGAGGTCTGAGATGTATTTATAAACTATATTACCTTCTCTTATTTTATTTAATAATTGTATGTTTTAGGGTCCATGTCCAAAGGGCCAAAACGGGCCCCTATTCAAGAAACTTCGCCGTCCGTCTGTCTGTCTTTCCGTCACGAGGTTGTATTTCTGGCACCTCGATAGCTAGAGCGCTAAAATTTTCACATTATAATGTATTTCTGTTACCGCTTTAACAACAAATACTAAAGTTAGTAAAATAATAATACACACAATAAACAATTTAAAAATAAAATAATTACTGTTATTTTATTTTTAAATTGTTTGGCAAGCCCACTTGCTGTTCCCTGGGCTGAGGGGAGGCGTGGACATATTAATTTTAACAGTAGGGGGGCGTGATACCTAAAAGTTTGGGAACCCCTGATCTAGCCCATATTAAGCTAATATATGCTGGTGCTATGGGATCTAGACGACTGATAGACATACATACTTATCATCGCGCATCAGCTAGTGTTTAATATGTATGTAATTACAACCTAAAATTGTAATTACATACATATTAAACACTAGCTGATGCGCGCGGCTTCGCCCGCGTGAAATTTGGTTCCCATTCCCGCTTCCCGTGGGGACATTTTCCCGGGATAAAAAGTAGCTTATGTGTTATTCCGGACTATACTTTATCCCTGTACTTACTAAATTTCAGCCAGATCCATTCTGCCGTTAGAGCGTGATTGAGTAACAAACATCTTCACAAACTTTCACATTTATAATATACTAGCTGATGCCCGCAGCTTCGCCCGCGTAAAATCTGTTCCCGTGGGAACTTATTCCTGGGATAAAAAATAGCCTATGTGTTATTCCAGACTACATTGTATCCCTGTACCAAATTTCAGCCAGATCCGTTCAGCCGTTTGAGCGTGAAAGAGTAACAAACATCCACACTCACAAACATTCGCATTTATAATATTAGTAAGAAGTAGGATAAAAAAACACCCAAACTCCGAAACAAACATTTGTGGATCACACAAATAATTGAACCGACCCGGAAATCGAACCTAGGACCTCCAGTGCGAGAGGCGGTTACACTACCGACTGCGCCTTCCGGTTTCCAACATGGCAGTTATTAAAGGGCCTAAGGGCTTATGATTAATTTGTATCCGCATTATTAAGATGTATAATTTGAAAGAGTACGCAATATAATGTTTTTGTAAAAGAAATAAATACCTACCTCTCCTCTCACTATATGACAGTAGATACGAAAGCGAAGGATGTGAAAGAAAGTAGGTAAAGTGCATGAAGAAGAACGAGAGATACACATTGAATGAAAGAGAAATGAAGTTAATGGCTGCCTGGACAAAGATTTTAAAAATTTAAGCGCAAAATAGCCTAATGGACAAGATTAATAATGTAACCATAGTTCATAAAAATGTATAGGTACCTAGTAAATAAGACAGTAGCATAATAAGAGTAAAAGATAAATTTATAAGGGTGCATGGATGTTGCAAAAACGAAATGATGAGACAGAAATAGCCCAAGAAGCTAGATTTAAGATATATAGATCTATAAAACTGTAGTAGATACATCTCTGCCCACGGTAGAGATGCCAGGAACAAAAAAAAAAAATAAGGGTAATGGGCAGCTTGAAAAATTTCAACAGCGGGTAGTCACGACCTAAGCTTGTCCATTTCAATACGGCAATATGCTAATCACATAACCCGTTACATGAGGCAAAAAATAATGTATATATGGTCATACAGTATGCCTCTGCCTACTCCTTTTGGGGATGGCGTGACTATACTGGTTGAATTTATAGTCGTTCTGGAACGAAAAGGTTCAGGCACAGTTTCGATAACAGAACCGATCGGCACTGTCAATTGGAAAATCAACAAAAAAATAATTACGAAAATGTTCCCTGCGTCGAATACTGTTGTCACCTTTGGGATAACTCCGCGAGGTATTTACTAGACGCGCTTGACGCTACGCAGAGACGTCTCAGCAATCTCAACATAGCGTTCAGCGCGTCTTCGCGGAACATTTTCGTAATTTTTTTGTTGATTTTCAAATTGACAGTGCCGATCGGTTCTGTTATCGAAACTGTGCCTAAACCTTTCCGTTCCAGAACGACTATAAATTAAACCAGTATATCAAATCAGCCTATGGCAGAAAGCCCGAAAGCCTAGCCACCACACACGGTCCTGCGTACGGGCCGGGTACCTAAGTCCTCGGAAGGATGTCCCAGGACTCCCGACAGACTGGCTACCACTGCAACCGAGGGTTTTGGGTACAGCCTCACGTCTTTTCCTATTCCATACCTTTAATAGAATCTTCTAACACCATCTTAGGTCTGTTCCTTCTCTCATCAAACGCCCTATTAAATCTTCTGCCGTTTTCGTTCAAGAAGAACGGCATATCTGCCGTGAGACCTTTCCTCTTCTTGCTCTGCTTCCTGTAAGGTCTTCGCGTAGTCAATTCTGTCAGCTCATCGTAGTACACTGTGCGAGGTAGCTTGTACCTTTAAAGAAAATTAATCGATCGGATACACACGTTTCTTTTAAGGCTGCAATGTTCGACTTTGACAAATCCTAAGGCAATTCGAACGATTGCAGCGTACGCTTTTGCCGGATTTTATTCGATTCTAATACATTATTTACTTTTATAAAATCTGAGCGGTTTTAAGAAAAAATCTAGCCGTAAAATATTGTTCTAAACACCTATATCTATTTAATGAAAAGTTTTTATGAAGATTTAACTCATTTATTTAGATAAAAAAAGTACATTACTTGTTAAGATTTTTGCAATTTCTCATTTTCGAGAGCGATTTCGATCGAACAAAGTATTCCTAATCGTGTTTTGATACGTTAAAAAAGCAAGAGTATCTTATAAATTACAATAATATAGTATAAAATTCACCCCAAGATGAGTCTCTTTCGAACATACAAGAAGTTACTTTTGTATCTGTGTACTCGTATTGTGTCTTGACTGACTACTTAATTACCTTCTGGATTTCTTTTTCTTTCTAGTACTTCTCTCTTCGGAGCTCCTCTCGGCCTTTCGGTTCGGTGACTGAGTTGGCTTAGGGCGTCTGTAGTACATGTCGTACATAGACTTGGTGACGCCGTCGTCATCCGTCTCCACCATAACTACATCTGAAAGGAAAAGCTTTTTGAAAATAATTCTTAAAAGTCCATCTGACGCCAAATAGATCTAGATCTCAGGATTCGTGAGGTCTGATGAATTGAAATTTGAACACAGACAACTTCAGTTCATGAACTAAAAACGCTCTAGGCTCGAAACACGATTACTGATAAAATCCTCGATAGATTTTTGTGTTGAAAATACCTCGATTTCGTGAAATTTTAAGCTAGATCTCGTATGTTATATGTTGTTTTTACTTAGACCATATAACACGGGACTAGCCTTTGCGAACCACCGCATACAAAAATATTCTGCCAGTTTTCATACAAGTGAAGGGGGAAACACAAAGACATATAAAATTTCATTGCATTTAAAAATGTATTAATCGACAAACGCGTAATGGCTGTTGTGTGTTAATTGTTATTTTACAGTCAACTACAATGTAATGTACTAGTTTAATCATATAAAATGATGTACTGATGTACAGGCTTTTCATAAAGCCAAAAGACCAAATGGTCATGTGCAATGGCAGAAAACAATGCTTAGGTAAGGCGCATCCTGTGGTTAGATGATCTAAGTGTTTTTATAATATAAAATATTTATAAGAAAGACAATAGTAAAATCAGTAAAATCTTCATTTGCACTAGAGCATTTTTTAAATATTGGTTATAGTTTTTTTTATAATTAATTTATTTCGTTAAAAGCGCACAAAAACCGATCGCATCTCTCTCTTTCTTGCACGCTAAAATGTATATCTTCTATCTTCTTTTAACAATTTGGCGTCTGGTAGGCTCTTAAGTAAGTAGATACCTATTTAGTGTTAACCGCTCGATTGGTATTTTTCCTATACGCCATCGCTCGTGGCCCCGCGGACTCAGTGTTCTGTAAACGATCACTGCAGTAAGCATCTTTCACTATGGCTAGTTCTTGGATGGGTGGCCGTCCATGTGACCACTATGTGACAGTTATTTGAGCGTTTCCGTGCTTCGGAAGGCACATTAAGCCGGTAGTCCCGGTTGCCAGTAAAATGGCAGTCGTTAAGCCAAGTTGAAGGCCTTTTTAGGCGGCTTGAAAAATTTTAACAGTAGGCAATCACAACCTGCGCCTGTCCATCTCAACACGGCAATACGGCTCACCACCTATGGGACAAATTCTAAAGAGGTGAAATTTGGGCATATAATATGCCTCTGCCTACCCCTTCGGGGGTAAGGGCGTGACCATATTAATTAATGTAGGTATATACACATTCCTACAGGAACTTAACAGGCGATAGACAGACGAGACGGGGCGGGCCGGGCCGGACAATTTGACCGCGCACAATAGTGCTAAGGGAATCCTATCCATAAGTGTAAATACTAGGTACTAGTTTTTACTACTAGTTTTTACACGTATGCCTATACTATCAACGCACACGAAGGGCAAAAAGACCGCACCGCAAGTGTCCGCCGCCACAAATTAGAGATAGTACAGATGGAAAACTCATGTATGTACTTTTTTCACACCTACCCTCTGCTACACACACTCTTACGTAGTAACTATTTAGTAATCTCTGCACTCGCGCACAAATCTGTATCGAAAATTCCGTTGAGACCAAAAAAAAAAAAAATCAAAAATATATTTATTTCACATAGGCATTATACAGATGCGCTTGCAAAACGTCCAGAATACAAAACAAAAACTCTACCACCAGTTCACAACGCGACCCACCTGAGAAGAACTGGCAAGAAACTCAGCGGGTTGTTCTTTTTTTGCTCTATTTACAATTTTAAAGAATCTAAAAACTAGGCATTTTAACAATTTTTTTGAGAATCCAGCAGAGCAGGTCATTTCCAGGCTTCCTTATCCAACAAATAATCATTGATTGTATAGTAGCCCCTGCAGTACAATTTACTTTTAACAGATCTTTTAAACTTATTAAGGGACATACTTTTAATTTCGTCTGGAAGCCTGTTGTAAAAGCGTATACAGTTACCCATGAAAGAATTGCTGGTTTTGTGCAATCTGCTATGAAAAACAGCAAGGTTATTTTTATTTCTAGTGTTGACATTGTGTCTATCACTTAACTTAGCGAAACTATGTAGATTTCTTTGTACATACATAAGGTTTTCAAAAATATATTGTGATGCTACAGTAAGAATATTAACCTCTTTGAATTTTTCGCGCAGAGAGACCCTTGGACCTAGTCTATATATAGCTCTTATGGCCCGCTTTTGTAAAATAAAAATTTTATTTATATCTGCAGCATTGCCCCACAGTAGAATACCATAAGACATTATACTGTGAAAGTAACTGAAATAAACTATTCTAGCCGTATCTACATCAGTCAAGTGCCTTATTTTTTGTACAGCAAATGCTGCTGAACTTAATCTACTAGCTAGTTTTACAATATGTGGACCCCATTGTAAACCAGCATCAACCGTTAACCCTAGGAATGTGGTTTGTTCCACAAGTTCCAACTCTCGACCATTAAGTTGAACATTGGTTTCTGACTGTGCTACATTAGGCAAGGTAAATTTAATACATTTAGTTTTATTATCATTTAGTTTAAGATTGTTAGTGTTAAACCAATGAACCACTTTCAAGATTGCGTTGTTGACATCGTCATAGTTATCTATTTGTCTTTTTACTTTGAAAATCAAAGAAGTATCATCTGCAAACAAAACAATCCTGTTGTTGTCCCCCACGTAAAAGGGTAAGTCATTAAAATATATAAGGAATAAAAATGGTCCGAGTATTGAACCCTGCGGGACGCCCATAGTAACTACAGATCCCTCTGAGCGTGCACCATTAACATCGACCCGCTGAATTCTATTGTTCAAATATGAAGTCAGAAGGTCGAGAGCCTTGTTTCTTATGCCATAATGGTGTAATTTCCTGATTAATGTTTTATGTTGGACGCAATCAAATGCCTTAGACAGATCACAAAACACACCAATTGCATCTTGTTTATCCTCCCAGGCGTCATAAATACATTTCAATAACTCTACACCAGCATCGGTAGTAGAACGTCCTTTAGTGAAGCCAAATTGTTTCTCATGAAATAATTTGTGACTGTTAAAAAAGATCAGCATCTGCTCTAGTATCAATTTTTCAAATATCTTGCTCAAGGTCGGCAACACCGAGATAGGTCTGAAATTACCCGGATCTGAAGCGGTGCCAGCCTTGAATAGTGGTATAACTTTACTGTGTTTCATCAAATCAGGAAATACACCACTAGAGACGCAATCGTTAAACACAGTTGCCAAGTGGGGGGCAATGACATCTATAATACTTGATATGGATTTTACTGATAACCCCCAAAGGTCAGCGGTTTTTTTAACATTAATAGATCTAAAAGCTTTTATGATGTCGTTGCAGTTGACAACGGTGAATTCGAACGCGCCTTCACAGGCAGCTACAGATTCTGCTAATAATAGCTCGGCGGAGGTGGAAGACGACTGGAGAGTGTCAGTTATCTCTATTGGAACATTACTGAAAAATTTTTCAAACTCGGTCGCCACTTCCAAATCCCCCGATACGTGGCGATTGTTTATATTTAAATGAAACTTTCTTTCATTCGTTGTACACCTACCACATTCCGCATTGATAATGTTCCAAGTAGTTTTAATTACATTCGCAGAATCATAAATTTTATTTCTAATGAAATTAGACTTGGCTAAGGTACAGGCTTGCTTAAATATCTTTGAGTATTTCTTAACATATTGCTGAAACTCTGGGTTGAAATTATATGATTTTTCAGAATACAGTTCATATAGTTTATGGCGACTTATATAAATTCCGGGTGTAGCCCAGTCACTGAAAGCAGAACTGCCTCCGATTGATAATGTTTTCGGGGTAAAGATTTTCCCAAACACAGTATGTATCAAATTAAATAAATCAGAGTAGGATTCTTCTACGCTAATGTAATCAGGCAATTCTGTTATTTTCTTGACTAAGTTTCTTCTAAAGGTTTCCAAGCGATGTGTATGCGGATGTGGACCGCCTGACCACGTGTCTGTGAATGAGTTGTCTATGTGCGTAGTGTCTGTGAATGAATTTTTTATGTGTGCCTCAGCGAATTTAGTATGTAGGTTTCCATCTGTACTAGGTATATCTAATTTGTGCCGATGCGATGGAGGGGCATTGTAAACGGCGAAGGTTATGATGACGCGTCTTAAGTGTCTTATGGTAGCCACCCTAAACTTACATACTTGGATCGCAAGTCCCAGACACCTACACAGTAGTCCACTCTGTATAGTCCGTTCACAGTTTATTTACCTCTGACAGATCGTTTTCTGTATGTTGGTATTGCAGTAAAGTCCCCCTATGAGTGCCAGCTTAAGACATTTTGCCGCGTAATAGGGGAGATTATAAGATGTAAATGTTAGCACTAACAATTCTTTTTTATGTAAATATCGAATTATCAATATACATAACTTTACTAATCACGTGATTCTGATATTATAAGATTGTACTTAAGTTTTATTTTTATTGATATGGAAATTTAAAAAAGACACTCATTACCATCACCAAGGAGGGCAGAGTTACTCCTTCCACATCTCAAATATTTCCGCGCCCAAAAAACGGCAACAAAAAAGAAAATAGTTTCGACTGATCTTAGTATTAAACTCTATTAGTATGGTAACACGATAATCAAGCAGGCCAACAACAGCGCTAGAGGTAAATTAACTATGAACGGACTATATAACGCTGGCCAGTTGGGTTGGTAAGTTTGAGCGATCACCTTACCAACCCAACTGGCCAGCCACGTAGCTTCCATTCCCGTGGGAATACGGGAATAAATATAGCCTATGTTCATCTGGGATAGTGTAGCTTTCCAACAGTGAAACAATTTTTCAAATCGGTGCACTAGTTTCGGAGCATATTCGATGCAAACAAACAATCAAATCTTTCCTCTTTATAATGGCGCATTTTCATTAGTCGATAGGGACCGCATGCGGGGTGCGGGAGATTTCTGGAACGCATGCTACAGGGCCCGCATTCGGGGAACCGTTTTCATTACCTAGTCGATAGGGTCCGCATGCGGCGTGTAGCCTAGCACAGCATAACATGAATTATTGATCCATAGATCAACAATTGATGTTATTTGAAGCAATTTTAGCTGTCTCTGTGTTATTTTCTTCATCAACCATTTACACAGCGCCTTTTTAACCCAACAAGCACTCACGAATAGATTGAATAATGAAAAGTATTTGACTCACTACCCGCATGCCGTATATCGACCGGTGATTTTCATTGGTCGGTATAAAGCATGCGGGGAGCCCCGAACGCGTATCGACTTGTTCACTTTCATAATGTTGATGTTGTTATCTCGCATGCGGGGACTCCCCGTATGCTGTATACCGAACGTAGAGGGAGAATATACCTATAAGTATATTCTCCCTCTACGATACCGAACGATTTAATGACCAGTGAAATTGCGCCATAATATTAGTATAGATAGCTCTCAAGTCAACAACACCAATATTTTGCCATATGGCAGTCTTTGTTACATACCTTCTTTTCGACTCTTCTTTGCGGCTTTAATACCGTTTCTTCTTCTCGGGGACCTCTTCTTGAGGTTAGAGGAGAAGTCTTCCTCAGAAGACGCAGACTCGTCAGCTTTGAAACCTTGAACCAGTTTGCTGGATTTCATTCTGTTCATGAAATTCAGTTTTGGTGCTTTTTGTGTGACCTGGGAAAGAAAACTAATATTTTGTGACCTTTCTATCTCGTTTGGTGCCCGTGTGGCGACGGGGTGCCGTGTTGCGACGGGTAAGAGTACCAAAATGTCGCCACCCCAATACATTCACTCGTGACCAAGGCCAAGGCTATTGTAACATAGCCGAAATGTGGAGAGGTGAGCGAAGTTTTTTTTTTTTATATATTCAGCTCGCCAAATTGACGTCGCCACCAGCCTGATGGAAAACCGTGGCGCATCTAGCGATTGGGGGCCACTACTGACTGTGGTCCTCAAGTTGGCGGCCCTGTGATGTTGAAGTTTGAAATCTATACGCGAAAAAGACCCGCAATCAATAATACCTTAGTGCAAGTCGTGCGAGTTTAAAAACCTTAATAACATCCAGAGGGTGTCGTAAGAGGCGACAAAGGGAACACTTGCGCAAAAAGATCGATTGCGTAGAGAAGGAAAACTCGAAATGAAACCCGGGTGCCAGTAAAATGACAATCGGCAAGCCAAATCGAAAAATTTGAAATGCGGGTCGCGGCGACCTTAAAATATAAGGTGAAATGTGGGCGTATACTATGCCTTTGCCTACCCCTTCGGGGATAAAGGCATGACTATATGTATGTAGTTATGTTCTATCTCGTTTAGGTCCCGGTAGCGTTAAGTCCCGGTTAGGTCCAAAATCTCCGTGATATGGGTCTAAGTCTAGTCTATAGTGTGTTGTGGGTGCTATGCCAGAGTCCGGCATAACACCTGCAAGAAGTGGGTTAAACCCCAAACCCTAGGGAAAAGTCTGCAATGCCTGGGGTTGCGAGCCTAGGGGTTATCCTTCTAAGGGCGTACTCGGGACTCCCGGCCATACGCAGATGGAAGGGTGTTTTTTGAGCCGGCAGAAAAGCGACATAACATCCATGAGGATTTTCACACGAAAAAAAAAGTGATCCTATATGGGTTCCCTTTGAGGTGCCGTACCGTACCCAAAAAATGCCCAACTCCTACCGACTTAAACCACACATATTTTTACAGGACTCCTCCTGGGTGCGCCTTCGGAAGGAACGAGCTCTGTGCGTCAGGAGCCCTGGCAGCCCTTTCAGCTCTCAGATACTCCGAGCTCGTCCTCTAATCTGCAGGTGCACCACTTGTAGACGAAGGTCTCCTGCAACTTCATCCTGTTGCATGACAAACTTGGGTACATCAAGAGTTACATCACTGAGCCGTCATGCGCCATCTTGAAGGTTTTTAGCACAAGGCGGAATACATACAAACGATTCGTTTTTAACCGACTTCCAAAAAAGGAGGAGGTTCTCAATTCGTCTGTACTTTTTTTTTTATGTTTGTTACCGGCAAATCGCTTGAAAAAGTTAACCGATTTTGAAAATTCTTATTTATTTGAAAACTGGTGCTTCCCATGTGGTCCCATATACAGGAAGTCAGAATCTGATGCTGGGATCCTGGAGAAATCAAAGAAATCCCTCGAATCGAGGGAATTCCTTAACGATTTACAGCAGTTACCTTGTGTTTGGGCTTGATTAATTTGTATTGGGGAGGACTTTACCCCTAGACTGATATAATTTCAGTCTATCCGTCACTAAAAATAATGAAAAAAAAATGTTTAACAAAAAAAACCGACTACAAACAAAAACTAAAAATTGAAAAAAAAATTGCGTGTACTAGTGTACACACGTAAGAAGTGAAACTTCTTCATAAACTTAATTTTCACCTCACTTTAAATAAAGTCCCAAAGTCCCAAAGTCCCAAAGTCCAAAAGTCCAAAAGTCCCAAAGTCCCAAAGTCCCAAAGTCCCGAAGTCCCAAAGTCCATAAGTCCAAAAATTCCAAAAGTACAAATGTCCCAAAGTCCAAAAGTCCGAAAGTCCAAAAGTCCAAAAGTCCAAAAGTCCAAAAGTCCTAAAGTCCAAAAGTCCTAAAGTCCAAAATTCCAAAAGTCCAAAAGTCCCAAAGTCCAAAAGTCCCAAAGTCCCAAAGTCCCAATAGTCCAAAAGTCCAAAAGTCCCAAAGTCCCAAAGTCCAAAAGTCCAAAAGTCCAAAAGTCCAAAAGTCCAAAAGTCCAAAAGCCCAAAAGTCCAAAAGTGCAATAGTCCAAAAGTCCAAAAGTCCAAAAGTCCAAAAGTACAAAAGTCCAAAAGTCCCAAAGTCCCAAAGTCCCAAAGTCCCAAAGTCCCAAAGTCCCAAAGTCCCGAAGTCCCAAAGTCCCAAAGTCCCAAAGTACAAAAGTCCAAAAGTCCAAAAGTCCAAGTCCAAAAGTCCAAAAGTCCAAAGTCCAAAAGTCCAAAAGTCCAAAAGTCCAAAAGTCCAAAAGTCCAAAAGTCCAATAGTCAAAAAGTCCAAAGTCCAAAGTCCAAAAGTCCAAAAGTTCAAAAGTCCCAAAGTCCCAAAGTCCCAAAGTCCAAAAGTCCCAAAGTCCAAAAGTCCAAAAGTCCAAAACTACCAAAGTGCAAAAGTCCAAAAGTCCCAAAGTCCAAAGTCCAAAGTCCAAAGTTTAAAGTCCAAAAGTCCCAAGGTCCAAAAGTCCAAAAGTCCAAAAGTCCAAAAGTCCAAAAGTCCCAAAGTCCCAAAGTCCCAAAGTCCCAAAGTCCCAAAGTCCCAAAGTCCCAAAGTCCTAAAGTCCTAAAGTCCAAAAGTCGAAAAGTCCAAAAGCCCAAAAGTCCAAAAGTCCAAAAGTCCCAAGGTCCCAAGGTCCCAAGGTCCCAAAGTCCCAAAGTCCCAAAGTCCCAAAGTCCAAAAGTCCCTAACTCCCTAAGTCCAAAAATCTTTAAATGACATGCTATCCCTGGATAAAGTACTCTTAATTCGAATCCACCGTGGTGGGGAACAGAACAAAGATGGCGCGTAACCAAAAATCGTGACGTGACGTGACGCAAATTTTTTTCCAACGCCGATAAAGAAGTTTCACTTCAATAAAATTAACTTAGCACAAAGTAATAGGTAGTAAATTTAGATTTATCAGATAGGTATTATTGATTGTAATACTGAAGTCGGTGCCAATATTTTTCTATGAGAGATTAATATCTAAACGTATAGTTTTACTTGGCGCCGATTTCAGTATTACATTCAATAATATCTGATAAATCTACCTACCTACTACCTATTACTTTGTGCTAAGTTAATTTTATTTTTCAATTTTTAGTTTTTGTTTGAAGTCGGTTTTTTTTTGTTAAATTTATTGTTTTTAATTCTGTCAACCTACACTAAAAACGCGCTTTGTTCATGCAGTGCTTGAATGTCTGTGTGACCTCTAAGGCTAAGCAAATTAATGTTTCCATAAAACACCCGCCAACTCTATTGACAGCTGTGGCGGGGGTGGGGAAGCTTGCTCAGTGGGGGGCAGGGAGTTGCCTATCTGTATATAATACTAGCGGACGTCACGCGGTTTCACCCGCGTAGTTCCCGTTCCCGTGGGAATACGGGAATAAAATATAGCCTATGTTCACCGCAAAGCTTCCCAACACTTCACAACAGTGAAAGAATTTTTCAAATCGGTCCAGTAGTTCCGGAGCCTATTTGTTACAAACAAACAAACAAACAAACAAAAAAAAAATCTTTTCTCTTTTTATTATTAGTATAGAATGTATAACTATAGACTATAGACTATTATACTATATTTTCTTTTAGACTGTGACTTATGTAGATCCAATCGCTAAATGTCACTATGACTTCTACTATGACTTCTACCGAACGCCGCGGCTTCATTTTGCCAAGCTAAATATAAAAAAACCGGCCAAGTGCGAGTGGAATTCGCGCACGGAGGGTTCCGTACAAAAAAAAAACTTTTATTTCAATTAAATTATTTATACTTATGTAATGAAAATATATAGCTCGATGTTCTGTGAGCATTTCAAGCGTCTACTTGTAGCCGTTATTAATAAATAAAAAAAATGTCGAAAAAGCCACTATGTATGAATGGGAGCCGCCCTTAAATATTATTAAACTTCTTTTTCAGGGGTTAGGTTCGGAATAGTGTCCGACCGAAACTGGTTTTCCAGCCGAAACCGAAACCGAAACCGAACTTTCGGCCCCAGGGTCAGTTTCGGCCGAAACCGAAACCGAAACCGAAACTCACGTGTTCATATTGAAAAAAAAAAAAAAAACCAGCCAAGTGCGAGTCGGATTCCCGCACAGAGGGTTCCGTTACAAAAATAGGGCACACAAATTACGGTTGTTGTGTGGATGCTTTTTTCTCTATAGTTTTTGTTATAGCGACAACAGCACAGGGTGAGATGGTTGGTGGTGGCAGTGTCTCTTGACATTGCCAACGCTTTCAACACCTTGCCCTGAAGCTGCGTTTGGGAGGCGGTTATCTCCGTCAAAATGTCGGGGCCTATCTTTCCGAGAGGGCCATAACTTACCCGAGCTGACTAGGGCAGGGTCAGCGAGATGTGTCGTTCGGTGTTTCACAGGGATCGGTCTTAGGACCGCTTCTGCGGAACATCGGTTACGATTAGGTGCTGCTTGGTCTGTTGCTCAGAGGTGTCGACGTAACGTGTTGCGACGACACCCTAAGACAGCGCGAGGAGCAACGCACCGAGATGCGCCCTAAAGGCCACCTGCGGGATCCAGCTTACATATAGGGGGCGTCAGCATCGGCATGGATCTCTCGATGACGTTCTGGGGCTCGTTCTCGATAGTCAGTGGCACTTCAGATACCACTTTCGAAGTTTGGTCCCAAAACTGAGCGAGGGGGGCATCAGCCGCACTCTCGCGGTTGTTGCCCAATATCAGGGGATCCAACGCACCATGCAGGAGACTGTACTGACTGGCCCTATACGGGGCCCCCGTATGGGCGGAGATCCTGATGGTCAGCAAAGTGGCTAGATTGCTTAGTCCGCACAAGGCGATGGCTGTTAGGGTGATAAGGGGATACCGCACGATCTCAGTTGAGGCTGCATGTCTTCTAGCCGTGACCTCTATGGGACCTGGAAGCGAGGGTCCTTGCGTCATTGTTTAAATGCATCAATGTAGGACTTTCCTCACGGTAAAAAAAATAACGGCAATAGAAATACATCATCACTGAAAATTTTAGGCCTCTATCTGGCACGGTTCCAGCGATACAACCTCGTGACTAATAGACAGACGGACAGCTAGGCCTCATGTCTCGTTAATAGGGTCCCGCAGTCCCACTTTAACCCCTCCGTGCGAGAGTCCGACTCGCACTTAGTCGGTTATTTTTTCAATAGGTGTAGCAAGTTCCACCAAGTGCCATCAATCAACGGTATAAATCTTCTCATATGTTCATTTTAGAAATATCTCCACCTAAAGATAAGTTTCTTTCTTTTACGTGTGGAATTACTCATAGATGCTATTGTGAACTCCTACCGACTAAAACCACACGGTGCCCTGCTACTAGCACTGGGCCGGTTTTGATTACATTGTAGAAGTGTATAACTAAAACTGGACAAGAGTAAGCCGGACTCGCGCACGTAGGGTTCTGTACAAGAAAAGCGGCAAAAATCACGTATGTTGTATGGGAGGCCCTCTCTAATATTATATTTTGTCTATTTTTATTATTTGTTGCTATAGCGGCAACTGAAATACATCATCTGTAAAAATTTTAACTGTCTTACTATCACGGTGCATGAGTTACAGTCTGCTGACGGACAGACAGACGACCAACAAAGTCAACGGAACCGACAACAAAGGGGTAGGGTTATGTAATGTCCTAGAATTCCTAGATCTTTAGGACTCCGTAACCAAAAGTAAAAACAGGACCATAAAATGGTGGTCTAAGACATAACACAGGGGTAACTTTCTAATACTTCTCATTAATTGTAATTGCTAGTGGTTTGAATAATGTTGTATTATTATAACTATTGATTGGAAGTCCTTCGTAAATCTCTAAATCTTCGGTTAGTAACATATTAACTGATTGTGCTGACCCCAACCACGTCACAAGCAAAGTCAGGCACTCAAAATTCATGAACACGTGAGTTTCGGCCCGGCCGAAAGTTTCGGCCTACTTTGGCCGAAACCGAAACTGCGGCCGAAACTCGAATTTTTGGCCGAAACTGGCCGAAACCGAAACCGAAACCGAAACTTCGGTCGGTCACTAGTTCGGAAGCACATGATTGTAAAACGTGTCTGTTACACAGACATATAAGAAAACTAATAATTATATGTCTTATTCTTATATGTCTGTGGTCTGTTAACTAAATGACCGGGTTGAAAAAGTTTTTTATAGTGGCAACAGAAAAGAAATACAATCTGTCAAAATTTCGCCTCATGACGGACTGACAGACGGCCATAGAATTCTCATGAAAGGGGTCCCGTTTTTTATCCATTGGGTACGGATCACTAAAAAAATAAGTTTGCTTGGACCCTGAGGACCACTCCTATTAGATGACCTTTGAAGCGCTCGTGGCCCCGCGGACTCAGTGTTCTGTAAATGATCACTGCAGTAAGCAACATTTACTATGGCCGGACATGGATGGGTGACCACCACGTGGACCACTTTGTGACATTTTATTTACGAGCGTTTCCGTGCTTCGGAAGGCACGATAAGCCGTTGGTCCCGGTTGTCGGTAAAATGACAGTCGTTAAGCCAAGTTGAAGGCCTTATGGGCGGCTTGAAAAATTTCAACTGTGGGTCGTCACAACCTGCGCCCAGGTCGGCAGCGCGTGTGTAGCGCCTCTGGTGTTGCAAACGTCTATAGGCTACGGTTACCAACCTTCCGGTGGGCCGTAAGCTTGTCTGCCACCTAAGTAGTATAAAAAAAAATGACCAATAAAATTGTACCTACAACAGTAGGTACAACACCTCACCTGAATCCCATAATAGTCATCAATCTTTAACGAAACATTGCTTTTTAGTGTATTCACTTCCAAAGAAGCATCTTTTACGTTATCTTTAGCGACAACTGTAGCAGTTCCATTAACTACCTCATCTGTCAACGTGTCATTAATGACATTGTCCATAACATTATCTGTCATGTTAATGGAGCGTTTCCTTCTGTCATATTCTCGCTCCCTGTCAATGTATGGCGTTTTTGGTTTGGCCCTGTTTTTGGCGGTAAACTTTTGGCGATGCAGTTGTTTGCGTCGTGTTAAGTCTTGATCTTCGTCTGAATAATGTCCTGGAAATTATTACATTATTATTACTAGCTAACCCGCACAATTTGCAATTACATAAGAGAAAGAGTTAACATTGTTTCTCGTCGCGTGTAAGCCCATTGCTTTTTTTTTGATCAAATTAGATTTCCACTGAATGAATACTCTATTGTCAGCGACCATTAAGAGGGTTAACGCACAAATACATGATTTCACGCGTTTGAAACGTTTGTTTCTAAAGAAACTACCAATGTTTAGTAAGTATGATTAATGTGTAAGAGTAATATATTTCCTTGTCTAAAAATTGTTCTAATCAAAATAAACGTGGCATAACTAGGTTTTTATTAAAAACAGTGTTTACACACCTCGTTTGAAGAAATTCTACGAAACAAGGCATCTTTGCCAATCGGGTGGTATAAAATTAATTGATGTACCTACACAGAAATTAAAGCTGCTATAAGTATCTTCGTATTGTCTTCTTTAAAGCCGCCTAAGAAAATTATACCGAAATATATTTCTTATCACCAAAACATGACAAATAAAGTTTCCAAAAAACGTCGTACTTTGATGAACTTCATCACGATTTTTGGTACACTTCTAGTTTACAAAATGGTGATCTTTTTACATTTACAGACTGATCATGATATCACCAATTGAATACATCAGTAATATTCTAGAAACCTCTTTAAACATATCTATAATAACGTAATAAAAAGAGTCCTCAAACTCGATGCACGGGCCGCGAGAAATTAGTACCGGCCGAGGCCTTCCAGAGAGAGGAGGTATCACTTTATTTCCCGCATTCCCAGTCAGGTATTATCGTAATATTCGAATACTTTGAGTGTGCTCCTGCCACTTGATACTTTTTCAATTTTGTCCGCGCTGGGTGATAAACCCTCTTAAAAGATAAACTTAGGTAGGTAAACCTAATGCTATTGCGGACTTTTTTTAGAACTTTTCAAGAGAAACAATTTCGTAGAACACATTTTTTTAGAGATAGTACAGATGGAAACCTACATACTAAATTCGCTGAGGCTACGCACACATAGACACCGCTCACTGAGTTCACAGACACGAGGTCAGGCGAGGTTGAGGCGAGTTTTCGATACTGATTTGTGCGCGAGTGTGCGCAGCAGAGGGTAGGTGTGAAAAAAAAGTACATACCTACATGAGATTTCCATGTGTATCTACTATGTCTAATGTGTGGTCTAACGCTGTAGTAGTCATCCGTTATACTTTCGATTGTTGGCACTTGATGGAACTTGTTATAATACATTATGAAAATTCACTTGTACTATTCCACTTTTATTTTAATTTGATAAATACCTGACCGGTTTCGCTTTTATAGCATTATCAAAGGTTCTTACAATAATGTCAAAATTAGTGTAAGAACCTTTGATAATGCTATAAAAGCGAAACCGGTCAGGTATTTTTCAAATTAAAATCAAAGTGGAATAGTACAAGTGAATTTTCATTATGTGCTGTAGTAGTCACTTTGACATTTGAGTTTTTCCTTTCTCAGCCTCTTTTTCTAGTTCGGTAAGCGTCATCTGCCTTTAGCTCTATAATCTAAGAAGGTATGGGTACCTGTACCTGAATCCTGTTCTTCCATATGTCGGGTTGGTTTGTCTTTCGTGTCTTCTACATCTTCAGCAAGCACACCATCATCAGCGCCCGTGTATACATATCTGTGGGCAGACATCTTCTTTTTAGGTCTTGCAAGTGCTTGCTACTCTCATCGGAGAGAATCTATGCCAGAACTCAGCAATTCTAAGGATCGTTTATCTGACGTACCGTACCGTAGAATGCTCTGCCTTCCAGCGCACGAGACTCCATCCGACTACAACCCAGGACTCGTCAAAACAATGCCACCCGACATCTAGCGAATTGAGTGCCTTTAGACGCCCAGAAAGAGCTCAGCCCTCCAAGAACTAGGGTCTGGAGAAAATTTTGGCTACTTTAAGATTATTTTTGAAAAGCAATTAGTATTCTAACTGATCATAAATCTATAATATAAATACAGACGAATTGAGAACCTCCTCCTTTTTTTTAAGTCGGTTAAAAATGAATCGCAAAATGTGTTGGTAAGCGCATAACTTCAGAACGGGTGGACCGATTTCACTAATTCTTTTTTTGTTGTGTAAGGTATTGTCAGGAAAAGGTTCTTATGGGAGAAAAAATATTGTATTCCCACGGGAACGGGGACGTCCTCTAGTTTTAAATATGGAAAAAGAATTGGTTTCAAGCAGGATTCGAACCTGCATCTTCTCGCATACCGTGCAAGATGCTTAATTACTAGCCACCGAAACCTACTCGGAACCAACCAAATTTTCCACCATAAATACGTCTTGGGGCGACGTAGGCACCATCTACCGGCACTTTTTTAGAAAGCTACACGGCACGAATGTATAGAATTGCATCTATATTCATTCGATGTATGATGAAACCATTTGGTTGGTTCCGAGTAGGTTTCGGTGGCTAAGTGGTTAAGCATCTTGCACGGAATGCGAGAAAATGCAGGTTCGAATCCTGCTCGAAATCAATTCTTTTTCCATATTTGAAACTTTACCTACTTCTGCGTAGCTTAGACGTGACTATAGTTACGTCCTTTCAATCAGTCCAATTGTCTGAAGAAAGAAATCTGTTGACCGTGATCGCCACTTACCATCAGCTCACCTACCTGGTATTTCAATCCATCTGCCGAGGGCATGATTAGCGTCGTCTCCCGCAAAGATCTGATTATCTGATGACCGTGATCCCCGCTTACCATCAGCTCACCTACCTGGTACTTCAATCCATCTGCCGAGGGAATGATTAGCGTCGTCTCCCGCAAAGATCTGATTATCTGATGACCGTGTTCCCGCTTACCATCAGCTCACCTACCTGGTACTCCAGTCCATCTGCCGAGGGCATTAGTCAGCGTCGTCTGCCGCAAAGATCTGAATATCTGATGACCTTGATCCCCGTTTACCATCAGCTCACCTACCTGGTACTCCAGTCCATCTGCCGAGGGCATTAGTCAGCGTCGTTTGCCGCAATGATCTGAATATCTGATGACCGTGATCTCCGCTTACCATCAGCTCACCTACCTGGTACTTCAATCCATCTGCCGAGGGCATGATTAGCGTCGTCTCCCGCAAAGATCTGATTATCTGATGACCGTCATCCCCGCTTACCATCAGCTCACCTACCTGGTACTCCAGTCCATCTGCCGAGCGTCGTCTAACCACTGGTTGGCAGCCAGGGTCGTCTCCCGGATGGTCTTGATCTGCATCTGGAGGAAGATCTTGCGCAGTTCCACTGAGATGTGGGATGCTTTCGCGACGTAGTCATCTGGACCCTCGGATTTCTCTGATTTGAAGCGATCTGGTGATATTATTACCTACTTTACTAACTCAGTAAAACTAAAAGTAGTAACTTAAGTTTAATTGTTATATGAGCTATCTGCCACTGAAAGTCTCGTTAAAATCGATCCAGCCGTTTCAGAGATTAGCCGGAACAAAAAGACTGACCAAAGCTTTAGAAATTTATGTTTTTACCGTACCTATGTACTTTCATATGTATTTAGTGAAAAGCTGTTAATTTGGACAGACACTTCTATTTCGGGACAAAGACAGTCAACGGGTTGTTAGAAGTAAATTATGACTTAGATATGTGTAGCACAAAAAAAAGTGTGTGCGTGTAACCTTTACGCGAGATTGAAGTAAAACTTCTTTGACGGCATCAAATGTTAATATTAATATAATTCATTCGAACTTCGTCAGACAAAAACTGAGTAACTCCCTACTTGCGCCTAAAGAAGTTTTACTTCAACAATAACGATATTATTTGTTTTACTTTCGGTGGCCAGTGGTTAAGGCGGTCTGCACGGTATGCTAGACGCAGGTTCGAATCCTGCTTGAAACCAATTCTTTCTCCATAATTAAAATTTATGATTAGTTACCATATTAATTGCTTTTCAAAAATTATTATAAAGATAATATTCTTCCAATTTTAACTAATTTTTTTCTCGTTTGTGAAGCGTTTTCTGAAAAAGCGGTACCTACAAAATTTTCACTTTACGTATTAAATTCGTTACTAGAGGATATCACACGATTTCACTCGTGTTACTCCCGTTCCCGTGGGTACGCGGGAATAAAATATAGCCTACGTTCACCGGGAAGAGTGTAGCTTTCCAACAGTGAAAGAATTTTTCAAATCTGTCCAGTAGTTTCGGAGCCTATTCGATGCAAACAAACAAACAAATCTTTCCTCTTTATAATATTAGTATAGATTTGCACCAGTTACCTCTGACCGGGTTCTCCAGTGTATTTTCAAGTCTTAGAAGCACCGACCCAGCTTTCCACGGCTCCAGAGTCAGGATGTGGACGTGGCGAGGTAGACCGTGCAGTTTCAACGCTGTGAACTAAAATGACAGTAAGTTGGGACAAATAACTATTTACTATCATCGCACCGCTCGCGATAGACAGTGTGTTCATCCTCACACTATACGTCCGGAGCGTTCCAGCACGGTTAGATCCGCTAGGTGTTTTCTTCCGCGTACGCTTAGGTTGTGGAATGATCTCCCTGCCTCGGTTTTCCCAAACGCCTACAGTATGGGGTTCTTCAAAAGGGGACTTAGAAGGTGTTTACAGGGTCGGCAGCGCGAGAGTGGCGCCTCTGGTGTTGCAAATGTCCATAGGCTGCGGTGACCACCGGTACAACTGGTGGGCCGTATGCTTGTCTGCCACCTTAGTGGTATAAAAAGAAATAAGAGAAAATAAATAGGTAGGTACTTAAAATATATTAAAACACCAAGACCAATACTCCTAAGACGAATAGGTATTTGAGGATCACACAAATTTTTGTCTCCGGTGGGAATCAATCCATGATCCGCAATCCACAGTCGCACTTTAGAACATTTCCTAGAACAACAAGGCAGTCAATCTTCGCTCAATAAATAAATAAATAAATATTCACGGACATTTCTTACAACGCTATATGATCCCAAACCACAAACCACCCAAAACAAAGTACCACGGATATTAATACTTATATACTTTTTTTAAATACATAGGTACATTATACATAGAAACACCCAGACTCCTGAGACAAACATTTATGAGTCACACAAATATTTGTCTCCGGTGGGAATCGAAGCCACGACCTGCAGCGCCGCAGGCGGTATCACTACCGACTGCGCCACAGAGGACAAATTTATTCAGTGTTTTGAATTTTCAAAGTTTTTTTTTTATTTTCCATTTTTTTGTCCACAGTACAATTTGAAAGCTACGATTTCGTTTCGATACATGTTATGGAAGTCTCCACCCTGTAGTATTGTGCCGTAGGGTACCCAACATCTTAGAAACCAATCTCTTACTCTCTTATTCCTGACATTCTGCCACTTTCTCCTGTTAAGCTTGTCTCCCGCCGTCAGGAAGAGCCACGGCTCGTATAACCACTTCCTCGCAGTGTGGGACATACGCTCCGAGAAGTTTTGATCATCCACTGAAAAAAGATAAAACTGGTTATGGGGGGTTCGTTCCCAAAAAGACGCTATTATTAAGACTTCGCTGTCCGTCTGTCTGTTTTGAGGCTGTACCTATCTCATAAACCGTGATAGCTATAGAGCTGAAATTATCACAGAATAGCGGATGTTAGGTACGCGGTTTCACCCGATTAGTTTCCGTTCCCGTGGGAATACGGGAATAAAATATAGCCTATGTTCACCGCAAAGAGTGTAGCTTCCCAACAGTGAAAGAATTTTTCAAATCGGTCCAGTAGTTCCGGAGCCTATTCGTTACAAACAAACAAACAAACAAAAAAACAAAAAACACATCTTTCCTCTTTATAATATTAAGTAAGTATAGATTATGTATTTCTGTAGCCGCTATAACAAACTAGATGATACTCGTGGTTTCTCCTGTATTGAATTTGGTTCCCGATTCAGTTTCCCATGGTAACATATTCCCCGGATAAAGAGTAGCCGATATGTTATTGAAATGAGAGCAAAAATGAGAGGGTGAAAGAGTAACAAACATCCATTATAAACTTTCGTATTCATAATAATAGTAGGTACATAAGGATACATTATAATACAACTAGCTGATGCCTGCGGCTTCACCCGCGTAAAATTTGTTTCCGTAGGAACTTATTTCCGGGATAAAAAGCCTATGTGTTATTCCAGACTATAATGTATCTCTGTACCAAATTTCAGCCGGATCCGTTCAGCCGTTTGAGCGTGAAAGAGTAACAAACATTCACACTCACAAACTTTCGCATTTATAATTTTAGTAAGATATAGACTTTATCCGGGGTATAAGTTCTAGTAGGAAATATTCCCAGGAATACTTCACCAAACGTATGGAGTTTCATAAATTAGCTGGTAAGCTTATAAAATTAAAAGATATGGGTAGTAAATTTACCTTCTTGTCTGAAATTCCCGAACAGTATCCTGTGCTTGCCTTTGATGACCAGACCTACTCCATAAGCCTCTTCGTTCAGCGTCTCTTCCAGCCCAAACCCATCGTCAGTCAGCAATCTTCGATGAATCTACAACAATATTATAAGAATTACAATTAGCTAGATGTCGCCATAACTTTCCATCAGGAAAGAGACATATCTATCATTTGTTATTGTTTGTGCATTTTGGCAAGGGGCTTGGTTGAAAATCAGCGCTAGGCACCAGTCTAGCACATGCTGAACCAGACCCCATTCAGCATGCTTGAAGATATAGGTACCTATAAATTGTTAGAACTTCGTTTATTATTGTATTTTTATGTAAATTAAGTAGGTATGTGTATCTCAAGGGCGGAATTAAAATGTATTTCTTTTATTTGTTAAAATTTCAGCTGTCTAGCTATCCCAAGATAACTACAGCCTGGTGACAGTTAGACAGAGGGACGGTGAAGTCTGAGTTATAGAGCCCCACTTTTGCCCTTTAGGTATAGGACTCTAACAAGGAGGTAAAGCAGGGTTCAGTATCACCAAAGATAATATTAGTACCTATTACATACAGATCGGCAACTCCCTGCCTCCCACTGAGTAAAGGTCAAAGCCCACTTTAACGACTCCGCTTCCACCCGGCAAAAATAATATAATTCAAATATAGGCCTTAAACATTGCTCTTTAGATTTATTTTACATTGCCATCATCAATTAGCAGACAGTTCGCTTTCAGCGAGCTTACCGCCGTCAGACTGCTCGGGAGTGGACGCCTCGCTGGCCGTGCGTTGTAGACGAGCGGTCTATTGCGAAAGGCGAGAGCGGTCGGCAGGTGGACAGCTGGCCGTCTGCTAGTTCTCGCCGTGTGGACTGCTGGGTGCGTGCTAGCTGTCGCCGCGTAGACTGCGAGCAGTAGCCTTCTTTTAGGGCAGTGTTGGGTGGGAGCGGTGTTGAAGCGGGGTGTTTATAGTGTGCTATGACCTTAAGCTTCCCCATCCCCCCACCATAGTTGATGTGTCTATTGCCGTGTCAGTACTTGAGAGAGTGTCACTGCGTTGCATTACGTATTACTACCTACGTACTTTGTGCTATTGCTTTGGTTTAATTTGTGCTTAGCCGAGGGTAGATTTGAAAAAAAAGTACCTACATACATGAGATTGTGTTCTGTTCCTTATTATTTTGTTTCCATAGCTAGTGTCCCTAGTATACTCACACACACATTCAAGCTTGATTCAAGCATTCACATTACGTGTATATTAGTGTGGGTGAAAACGAACATTTTTGTATAGAGTTTCCGCCCTGTGGTATCACTTCAATGTATGTAGGGCCAGTCAAATACAGTGGAGAGAATCTTGGCCAGAACTGAGAGATTTGAAAGATCGTTTTTCTTTCAAACCATTGACTCTTGAGTAGTTCTGGGGCGAAAGTGTCTCCCTCCGACTGTAACCCTGGGGTCCTCAAGCGCAGTGTGAAGAGGCACATCATTGATAGCCACTGTCGATAATCTTGGAGACTGAGAGTAACCTTGAACTAGCTAGTTATCGTAATATCCCATGATGTGACTATCCATGAGGTCGCTTGAGGGCAAAGAACCTCGATAACTATGTTATGAGGCGCTCGTTAGGCAGTTGGATCAAGGGCCTACACAAAAGTAGCAGTACTTCTGGATGAGACACGTATTGTGAGGAGGTTCCGATCTTTGAGCCCTAAACAGCGATAGCTTGACCCTGTGCCCGATGCCGGTGGGATACAATTTGACTTTGAGCTGATCTTGACGAGAAAACAGAGAAGAATAATGCCAAGATCTTGATAAAGACCCACAGATCCATCTCATTCTTGAGCTGTGATCACGAGCTATTCTCGACAGTAAAAAGGCGTCTCTGTATAAACGCCTTAGCTCGCCATCCAAACTACAATAGCTCCCTTACCATCCGTTCAATCTCCCCATCGTTGTAGGAAGTACCACCTTGGGTTCTGTCGGTGAGCACGCACAGCCCCGTCGTCGTGTTGAAGGAGTCACCGGGTATAGCACGCCGCGATTGGTTTCTTTTGATACCAGTAGTAGTAGCTCTATAGCTATTCATCACCGACAAAAAAGCATATGGGACCAAGCGACACTACGCGACTCTACACGATGGATATACCTACCAGATAGCGACCAGATCGATGTCAGGACTGCTCTCGAGCAACTCAAAAATAAATCCCCTGGGGATGACGCAATTACAAATAAGTTCCTGAAAGCTGGTGGGACTCCAATCCTTAAAGAGCTGACGAGACTGTTTTTAAGCTCCATCCTCCAACAGGGACAAACGCTGAAATGTGGCTTTGTTCTTCAAGAATGGTGCAAAGACCTTACTAAATACTTTCATATCCATTTCACTCCTGAGCTATGATCACAAGTTGTTCTCAAAAGAATAAGAAGAGAAGCCATCGCCTAAACACACTTGCTCAATATCCTAACTAAATTAGTCCCTTACCATCAGTTCAATCTCCCCATCGTTGTAGGAAGTGCCACCTTGGGTTCTGTCGGTGAGCACGCACAGCCCCGTCGTCGTGTTGAAGGATTGCAGGCAGATCCGGGACGTCACGGGATAGTAGCAAGCCGCAATCGGTTTCTTGTGTTGTTGGACTGAAATTTCAAAAGAATTGGTATTCTGTGGGTTTGTTGCGCTAATATTAACAAACATTACGGATATTAACGCATAATATCCGTAATGTTTGTGCCGTGTTAGACGGGTTTTTGAGACCGTATTCTTAGCATTTCATGGATTATACGTGCGGGTGCCGGGTCCATAGCGTGGCACAGGGAGGAACAACCCGACGGCGTCTGGGACTTGCGACCCAGATGAGTAGGTTTAGGGTGGCCACCTTACTGTGCGCATAAACGTGAACCTTCCACCGTCAGCAATGCCGCTTTGAAAGAGCTTACTGAAGCTCTTGGCAATCCAAGGTCTTAAAAATAATAAATTATACAGGAATTTAGCTGGAATTCCCCTTGCTTCTACTTCTACGGCATAGAATTTAACCACATAGCCATTTTAGGTTAACTCATTGGTCAAGCCAAAGTATTTATTTGTCTTCATGGCGTGGTCCTTCGGTATCTCCCATATGTTGGTGCTAACTCTGTCTTTAGCGCCCGAAAGACTGAACCAATTCTGTCGAAATGTGAGTGATACGAGTACAAAGATAAAGTAAAGAGAAATTACAAAGATAAAGGACAGATAAAGTAAAGAAACACGCACTGCCGACCAGGACACGACTGTCATATTATATTAAGTACTGATAACTAGCTGAGAGTGCCTTCAGAAGCAGGGAAACGCTCTCAAATAAATGTCACAAAGCGGTCACGTGGTGGTCACCCATCCAAGAACCGGCCATACCGAAAGTTGCTTACCGCAGTGATCGTTTACAGAACACTTTAATAAGGTGGCAGACAAGCTTACAGTCCACTGTAAGCTTGTCTGCCACCTTAGTAGTATAAAAAAGAGGCTAATTGTTCTCGCAAAATAAAATGATAGAGGATGGGATAATAGTTAGAATCATGAAAATTTTTCAAATCACTCAGCAGGTGAGGTGGTCGGTTGGTCTAAAGGTTCTACAAGTCTACTTACAAGCAGTTTCATTCCAGCAGCTCCTTCTAATCATCTGTCGTGAGTTGGAGTCGGTGAAGAATTCTCCTCCGCTGGTCACGTTGGTTGTGAACAGACTGACCACCTCCTTGCCGAGGTCCGTGCTGAAAGGAATGTTAGGTTTCAGTCATGGTGGAACTTTTAGGGTCTTACTGGATCTTTAAATTTGGTTCCAAATTTGTATTTAGTTTGCATTTTTATTTTTTTACGTGAGGGAAAATCCTCAGAGGATGTTATGCCGGACTCTTACCGACTAAAAAACCTCTCGTAACGCCCAACAGCCTATGGTTGGGAGCCCCGGGTAAGCCCTTGGAAGGATGTCCCGGGACTCCCAACAGACAGCGGCCTCGTCCAGGGGGTGGTTCGGGTGCTATCCCGCGTCTTTGGGGGATTCGGGTGTGATCCCGCTTTTAAGGGGGGAGGGGCGTGCGTGTGTTTCTCACGTCACGCTACCGTCATGGGCCTGCTTCTGTAAGGACGGTGAGCGACCCTCTCACCGTCCTCAGACCCCCGGTCATGGAGGCCGATAGTCCTCGGCGAAGACACGTCGGTGGCGTCCAGGCCGCCGACTGCGGAACTCGGGTGGGAGAGCCGCCTCCTTCACGAGCATGACCTGCTCGCAGAAAGAGGCAGTGTTTAGTTTGCGTAAACGACGCCTAATGGAAAGCTATAATAATAAATAATAATAAATAAATATTCACGGACATCTCACACAACGCTATCTGATCCCAAAGTAAGCTAGGAATAACCTGCTTGTGTTATGAAGACATTATTAGCTATGGTGACATGATGTGAATTGAGGGCTACTCTCACAGTCTTCAAAACTGTTGACAATGGCCTTCAAGATGGCGCCCAATGCTGTAACTTTTCATGTTCCGCAGGAAGATCTTAAAACTCCGTTTAAGATAATTTATTGAATCAGGTGTTAGGTACCTACATGGTGGAAATCAAATTATAATATCGCTTTGTAAAGTGTTCTCCTGTGACGGCGGGAGCCCCGGGTGTCAACGGGAAGGGTACAAAATGTCGCTGCCCCAATTCATCCGGGTGTGTAGGAGGCGGCTAAGGGAACAATAAATTACACAAAAAGATCCATTAGAGAAGGAAAACTCAAAATGAAACCCGGTTGTCAGTAAAATGACAATCTTTAAGCCAAGTTGAAGGCCTTAAAGTTACTACCTGCGCCTGTCCATTTCAACACGGCAAAAGGCTTACCAAATATTACGTGGGACATAAAACTATAAGATGAAATGTGGGCGTATACTCTGACTCTCCCTACCGCTTCGGGGATAGAGGCGTGAATATATGTAAGTATGAAAAGTTGTAAACGCAATTAACGAGTTAGGTCTTTAAGGTTGCGCTAGTCGCTATTTTGTCCATACAAATTTCGAGAGGACATTACTCAACTGTTCGATACCCTACATACAAAGTCAAGCATTTTACTGCCCCATCATAAACTTTGTGTGTACCGTTCAAAAAACGGGAATTTAAAACCTATTATAGAGATAGAAGCCATTAAAAATTCGATTTTTTTGCCAAATTTTTAGACAACTTTCTGTGTATATCTATACTAATATTATAAAGAGGTAAGATTTGTTTTTTGTTTATTGTTTTTTGTTTGTTTGTTTGTTTGTTTGTAACGAATAGGTTCCGGAACTACTGGACCGATTTGTCAAATTCTTTCACTGTTGGGAAGCTACACTCTTTGCGGTAAACATAGGCTATATTTTTTCCTGTATTACCACGGGAACGGGAACTACGCGGGTGAAACCGCGTGACGTTCGCTAGTAAACAATAAAAGGAGTATAAAAACTAAAATCTAGGTCCGTTCCGACAAAGTTCATTTCTCTAAAAGTTCAGAAAACTTTATGGTTAATTGATACATGAAGTACCTACTTTTTTCATTATACCCGTCCTACCAAAGGACCTTTGAATGAATGCATTATCGCAGCTTCTCGCTCTCACTATGCGATGTGAGGTGAAACAGCATGCTTATTTGGCGGAGTTCGGGCGACCGACTAGCGCCGCCTTAAAATGATGTTAAGCCGGGGCCACATTAAAGAAAACGTCAATGCCCATCATCGCGATAAATATTGCGCTAATTATGGCGTTAATTCTTAACGTCACCATTTGAGTAGTGTGGCCGCTTCACGTATAATTCTCGCGTGAATGCCCATTCTTGGCGTTAAAATTGACGTTAAGTGTGACCGAATTAAATTTTACAAAAATACCTTAGCTCCTTAAAAATATACTGAATGTATCTATATACATATAATACTGGCACAGAGAAAATATACCGATAAAAATACCGATTATCAAAACGTGTTTATTCTTTAATTACTACCTTATTTTTATAAAAGAAGAACCTAGAATTTACATTTAACATTTTATTTGAAGGATTGAATTCAACGTCCTTCACCTGCAACACGCTTCGTAAAAAAAAATTACCGAATGTTATTGCAACAAACCCTACAAAGAAAAAAATCATTGCGAAGAGGAATTGGGTTTTTATTTTTTCAGGTCCTTAGCGAGCTCCGGGGGAACCTCCCATCTTGCTCCCCCGAGGAGAGACGCCGAACGGTTCTCGACGGGAATAATCTTTGGAAATTCTTTGGCTTTCGGCCGAAAGCCAAAGAATTTCCAAAGATTTTCCCGGCTTTCCGGATTCCCGGCTATAGGGAGGAGGAATACCACCAGGTTTAATGGGTAGGACGGCCCCGTTCCGGGACCGGGAGCCCCACACCCAGCTGTTTTACATGATAATTTTGCAATCCAATATGGCCGCCGCGCCGAAATCACAAAATTTCATGATGGGTATCGTTTAAGAGGGTTTTTGGTATGCTGAGTACGAATTTCGGGTTAATTTAGAGATCCAATATAACCGCCGCTCCGAAATCACAAAATTTCATGATGGGTATCGTTTAAGGGGTTTTTTGGTATGCTGAATACGAATTTCGGGTTAATTTAGAGATCCAATATGGCCGCCGCGCCGTTATCACTAAATTTCATGATGGGTATCGTTTAAGGGGTTTTTTGATATGCTGAGTACGAATTTCGGGTCAATTTAGAGATCCAATATGGCCGCCACGCCGTTATCACAAAATTTCATGATGGGTATCGTTTAAGGGGTTTTTTGGTAGGCTGAGCACGAATTTAAGGTCAATTTTGCAATCCAAGATGGCAGCCGCGCCACCGTTGTAAAATTTCATGTTGGATACCGTTTAAGCGGTTTTTTGATATGCTGAGTACGAATTTCGGGTCAATTTAGAGATCCAATATGGCCGCCACGCCGTTATCACAAAATTTCATGATGGGTATCGTTTAAGGGGTTTTTTGGTAGGCTGAGCACGAATTTAAGGTCAATTTTGCAATCCAAGATGGCCGCCTTACACCTTTGTAAAATTTCATGCTGTATATCGTATGAGGGGTTTTTTGGTATGCTGAGTACGAATTTCAGGTTAACGTTTGCCATCCAAAATGGCCGCCGTGCCACTGTTGTGAAATTTCATGTTGTATGTAGTGTATGGGGTTTTTTGGTATTCCAAATACGAATTTTAGGTAAATTTTGCTATCCAATATGGCTGCCTCGCCACCGTTGTAAAATTTCATGTAGCATATCGTATAAATGGAATTTTGATATGCTGAGTACAAATTTAGGGTTAATTTTGCAAAATTATCTTGAAATTCGTACTCAGCATACCAAAAAACCCCTTAAACGATACCCATCATGAAATTTTGTGATTTCGGCTCGGCGGCCATATTGGATTGCAAAAATCATCATAAAATTCGTACTCAGCATACCGAAGAACCCCTTAAAGTTTAAGAGTTTATAGGCTTAAACGATACCCATCATGAAATTTTGTTATATTGGCGCGGCGGCCATATTGGATCTCTAAATTGACCCGAAATTCGTACTCAGCATATCAAAAAAACCCCTTAAACGATACCCATCATGAAATTTTGTGATTTCGGCTCGGCGGCCATATTGGATTGCAAAAATTATCGTAAAATTCGTACTCAGCATACCGAAGAACCCTTTAAACGATACCCATCATGAAATTTTGTTATAATGGCGCGGCGGCCATATTGGATCTCTAAATTGACCCGAAATTCTTACTCAGCATATCAAAGAACCCCTTAAACGATACCCATCATGAAATTTTGTGATAACGGCGCGGCGGCCATATTGTGATCCCTTAATTAACCCGAAATTCGTATTCAGCATACTAAAAAACCCCTTAAACGATACCCATCATGAAATTTTGTAAATTCGGCGCGGCGGCCATATTGGATCTCTGAATTAACCTGAAATTCGTACTCAGCATGCCAAAAAACCCCTTAAACGATACCTATCATGAAATTTTGTAATAGTGGCGCGGCGGCCATTTTGGATTGCAAAATTATCATAAATTTCGTACTCAGCATACCAAAAAACCCCTTAAACGATACCCATCATGAAATTTTGTGATTTCGGCGCGGCGGCCATATTGGATCTCTAAATTAACCCGAAATTCGTACTCAGCATACCAAAAACCCCCTTAAACGATACCCATCATGAAATTTTGTGATTTCGGCGCGGTGGCCATATTGGATTGCAAAATTATCATGTAGTCACACAGAGATAGATTATAGTCTGAAATGATACAAGTTTTATCCCGGGAATAAGTTCCCATGAGACGCGGAGAAGAGAACAAAATTTCACGCTGGCGAAGCTGCGGGCATCAGCTAGTCTATAATAAATGTTACATTACACGCGAATGCTCGTGTCGGTCAGGGAGGTAGCATCGTAACGTAATGCTCGAGTCAAATCTATAAATGTTACATTACACGCGAACGCTCGTCGGTCAGGGAGGCAGGCCGTAACGTAATGCTCAAAGTCGAATCTAATTTGTTACATTACAGGCGAATGCTCCCGGTGAGGGAGCACCTTTACCCTAACCTTTTATTCAAAATATACCCAAAAATACTGACTTTTACCAATATACCCATTAATATACTGATATCGAAAAAAGTCAATAAAATATACCGAAAAGGTATTAAAATACTGAAAACGGTCACACTCTCACGGTGCGCACTGACACGCGTAGTGTGGCCGCTTCAACGTAATAATTCTCTTTGATGTGCCGCCACTTGAGCTATCGCCTAACGTCAAACGGCAATGTGAATGCCGTTGTCGAATTATCGCGATAATTCAGTGGCTACACTAACGTTTAACGTTCATCAACGCCATTATTAATGGCATTTCCCCTTAGTGTGGCCCGAACATTAGCTTATTGACTGCTTTAACAATGCATCCAAGCCTTTCAAGTCAAAACTTACCCGATAGGCACCGGTCCGACAATCCATTCAAGTTCCACATACTCCTCGCCGCGGTACAGCCTAATGATCTGTGTGATCCAGTCCGTGAACCTCTGGCGGATCTCCTTGACTATCGACCCTCGGATCGTGTTGTAGGATACCTTCTCTGTTACCTATAAAAGAGAGATTTGGAGTACATTGTTAGAAGTTACAAGGAAGACTAGGATGGCATCCATCATCATCAACGGGTATGCCATTGGTTCGGAACTCATCCGGAACAGGTGTAATGTGATGGTCATTGAAATTGTGACAACCTACTGGATGGCAAAGAACAACTAAGAATCCCTGTTTTCCTGACGCAAAGGGGGATCATCCGACAAAATAAGATGACTACGAATAGGGGGTCGCGGAACAGCGTGTATGTTGGGATTGGTGGAGAACTTTCGTATCGCGATGCCGGATTCTCGCCTGCAAATTCACTTGGACTTGACAACTGGTTACCAGGCACAACGACTTCGCGTGCTTTTCAAACGCGAAGTGGATTACGAGCACTTCTAGCCTCCACTAAAATTTCCGATGTGATGATAGAACGTAGCCGTTCATTCCTCAGAGCCCAAACCATTGCTATTGCAAACTTTCATAGGCTATTACCGCGTTCCACCGCACCGTGGAAGCCGTACATTTTGAACCCTAACAGACAAATATATTTGTGTAATCCACAAATGTTTGTTTCGAAGTTTAGGTGATTTATTTTTACCAATAAGGTGGCAGACAAGCATACGGCCCCACCAGAAGGACCGGTGGTCACCGCACTCCGCAGACTATGAACGTTTGCAACACCAGAGGCGCCACATTCGCGCTGCCGACCCTGATATGTACCTACAATATGTATGTATTTTGGAATAGATTTAAGTACGTTTATCAGTTGTCTAGATCCCATATTACAAGCTCCTATTAGTTTTAAATTTGGGCTAGATAACGTTGTGTAAGAATATCCAAAAAAAAAGAAACAGTGAAAAAGCCTACAGTCGAATTTTTAATTAGACGAAGTACATTGACAGCAACTAATGTCACTTCTTCATACAATGTTGCTTATTTTTTATGACGAAGTGACATAAGTTGCTATCACTTTACTTCGTCTAATTAACTATTCGACTTTAATATACTCACTGGCTCAGGTCTCTGCTTATCCGGTCTGAAGCTGTAAGCCCCCGACTGCAAGGGCTGCTGCGACTGGGAGTAGTAGTAGAAGTTCTGTGATATCTCCAGCTTGAGCCCGTCCACATGGGTGATGGACTCCAGAAGACCTGTGTTCTTATCTACCGAGACTTTTAGGTACTGGAAATTTAAAAAATCACACCATCCTGTCAGGTATAAAGCTTTTTGGAGTGAAAACTTCATAGGGCGCATTACAAATTGTTGTAGTTTTATTGGTCCCATTTAATAGTGATCAAGCCTATTGCCATCACAGGGGAAAATCTATATACTTATGTATAATACGAACTAAAAGTACCTGTTAGACAGTCCCTATCCAGTTCCCGAGGAACACTCCTCCATGACGGATCTTGACACTTCGATCGTGACATGCTGTGAAGAAGTCCTAGTCTGTCTTCGATTCCTATATGACCACCAGGTCGAGTCAGGGTCCCTCTATGTCTCGTAGATCGTCAATCCCTTATTGCCCATTATGATTTAGCGCAGAAAAGCCAAAGACTTCCTACTGTTCCTACTTTCTTAGGTATTTTGCTGTTTTAGATGAATATCTTACCTCATTAGAAATGAATGGAATGATCTCTTGTTCAGCCTCTATCTTCCCGAGAGTTGACTTCTTGTGGTACTCGTTCTCCTCCTACAAAATGAACAAAACGTAAAATAAAGAGAACTGAATGAAAAACAAAACTAAGGTACGCTCACATCTCACACACAAAGAGTAATTGGAACAAGAAAACTGAGATAAATTCATAATTTCCAGGAAGTTTCCGTTATCTCATCTAGGATAGCCATTCGCCCAGGTTATTCGCTGCAAATAAGTGTTGTTTTCCGAATACTCAAAAGGGATAGAGCACACGTGCTAATGCCTACGCTTTTGAAAATATTGTTAAATGTTTTTTTTTTGTTTTACCGTTAAAGCGGTAGGTAAATAAGCATGGTCCTCCTGATCGAAAATCGTCAGCAAAGGTGCTACACTGGCGCTGCCGACCCTATAAAATAAACGTCGAAAAGATAAAAGGAGAATAATACATCTTACCAATTGATCTCTTACAGGCGAAATGTAATAGGCAGTAAAGCCAAGAGGTGGTATGTTCTCAGCTTCAAAGCACAACTCCTGGAGAGCTGTGGAAGATCTACCTGGCAGGTTGATAACGGCTGCTGGGAGAGGTATAAGCTGATATTCAACTTCTTCATCTGAAATAGGAAATAGGAGCACGTGAGACTACAAAAGAATAAAATTCTTTGTTGCCAAACTGTATGCTTTGTTGGACATTGTTGGACATTGGAATGAATGAGAGGAAGGTACACTCACATCCCACTCACAGAAAATAACGAAAAGACTAGAAAAACGTGATAAATTCATCCAATTCTGGAGGTTTCTCTGAACTAGAATACCCCTCATTGTAAATAGGCGTTATTTTTTGAGTACATAAGTACTCAAAAAGGAGAGATCACTCGTGCTTATGTCTACGCTTTTGAAAAGACTCTTGAATATTATTTTCCTTACACCACGAACGTGGTAGGTAAATAAGCATATGATCTCCTGAACGAAAATCGTCAGCAAAGGTTCATTACATTTGGCAAACCGTCGATTGTCGTAGCTTTCCCATAATATATCTAGGAAGCACGTGATTTAGTGTCACAACACCTAACACGGAACTTCGATCGTTCGTATGTGTCGAAGTAAACTCTTGTCGAGTTATTTTTTAACACACACATAGGTACATAGGGCTCATGTACCAAACAATATGTCCAGACCGCCGACAGCCGTAGACTACCGTACAAGTTACAACGCCTGTGGCCGGTATTGTAGTTTCAAAAAATTACAAGTATACATAATAGGGTAGTACGTTTATAGACGGTATGATAAAATGTATGGGAATTTGTGGTGTCATATTCAAAACTTTGCAAAAAGTCCAGTGTCCCGGAACGTGTTAAGTAAAACATCTAACGTACATTGTAATAATGCAAATAAAGAATTCTAAATAGAGATAAAGAGAGAGAGAGAGAGAAGAATAAGAGAAAAAGATAAGTAATATGTCGTTAAGTTGACTAGACTGTTTGTTAAACAGCGAAATAACCTAATTTTCCGCGGCATGGATGCGGAATAGAAAAGCAAGTAATGATATAACAGTCTGTATACTGGGTATTAAACAACTTTACTAAGGTGTGAAACATTTAAGTATAGTCTATAGTAAAATATATCAAAAGGCCATAAAAAATATTGTGATACTTATACGAAATTTCACAGTATTTAGGGTAATTTAAGTATTTTAATCGCTCGTATATTCGAAAACTATCTTGTAAAGTGATAATATTGTGTCTTGCAATAATTTGAAGATAAAATATTTAAAAAAAACTAGGGACCAAGAATTGATCCCTGAAGCATGCTCGTGATCATAGTACTGCAAAAATATTATGTCACATTCAAAATAATCTTTTTTTGATGTGGGTACAAACGTTTTAGGATAAATCAGAGTAATGAAAGAAATCACTGAGTTTGCAATCCAAACTGCACGATTATTCGGATATTATTAAATATTTCTTGGGTAAAACTCATTCGTAAGCTTGAGAAAAATCATTCCTAAGCTTGAGAAAAATCATTCCTAAGCTTGAGAAAAATGGCTTTGAAACATACCTCCGACAGACGTTTCTCTGCCGGATGAGCCGCCGAAAGAACGTTTTGATTATGAGTTGTTCACCGACAGAACCTTTCAACTACGAACGTTTCGCCGACAGAACGATAAATTCAACCACAATAAGTAAATGGTTAATACCCCGACTCGGATAGGTTAGGTTAGAAGGCCGCCTTAGCCTTCGTGGTTGTTTCTTTTGTTTTGTCGATGAGTTCGTATTTGGTGAACGATTCTGTCGTCGATTTAAATCGTTCTGTCGGCGAAACGTTCGTAGTTGAAAGGTTCTGTCGGTGAACAACTCATAAAAAAAAACGTTCTGTCGGCGGCTCATCCGGCAGAGAAACGTCTGTCGGAGGTATGTTACAGAATCGAGAAAAATAGGATGTACTTACCATTATAATCTCTGATGGAATAATGTAGAGCAACTGCGGGTAATCTCACGTGATAATATGTTTTTATACTTAAAGGGTTGTAGACAAGCAATAGTAGGGTTTCCTGTGTTTCTGTGAACTGTGAACAATATGATAGGAATCTGTCAATGAGAGCATTCTCGAGCTTGGCCGTGGCTGGATTAATAAATAATTATATTTAGGCACTTTTCTACGCAGAGCAGATTAAGAATTCCTTTACCTTACTTAGGTACTACGGGGACGTCACGCGGTTTCACCCGCGTAGTTCCCGTTCTCGTAGGAATACGGGAATAAAATATAGCCTATGTTCACCGCAAAGAGTGTAGCTTTCCAACAGTGAAAGAATTTTTCAAATCGGTCCAGTACTTCCGGAGCCTATTCGTTACAAACAAAAAAACAACAAATCTTTCCTCTTTATAATACTTAGTAGGTATTGCTGCGCTTTATAGATTTTATCGTTGAGCACAAACGAATGTCTATCTCCTGAGGGTCAAGATGGTCCCTCAACGGCGCTATTGGATTTTCAAGAGTGGTAGAGGTAGTGTTGAATTGAAAAAAGCCGGTCAAGTGCAAGTCAGACTCGTGCACTGAGGATTCTGTACCAAAAAAACGACAAGAAGTCACGTTTGTTGTATGGGAGCCCCCCTTAATCCCCCTTTTTCTGTTTTTATTATATGTTATGTAACAGAAATACATCATCTGTGAAAATTTCAGCTCTCTAGCTATCACGGTTCCTGAGATACAGCCTCGTGACGGACAGACAGACAGACAGCGAAGTCTCATGAATATGGTCTAGTTATTACCCTTTGGGTACGGAACCCTAAAACTCAAAACAGTCTGTGTCGGGCGCCTGGGGGTCAACCTTAAATCGAAACCCAAAATCAGAGTTTCGATACATAACCTAGCTCTGCGATATCGGCTCCTGGGACATCTTTCCGAGGGCTTATCCTTGGCTCCCAACCATAGGCTGTTGGGCGTTACGTAAGGTTTTTTAATCGGTAGGAGTCCGGCATAGCATCCATGATGGATTTTCCTCACGTTAAAAGAAAAAGCTTTGCGATATCGTTCCCACTGCAAAAATATTTCAGGCTCTATAGCGTAATAAAACTACTTGTATTCTGTCTGTGGTATTTTCTGATGTAAACCATCTACATGGTATACATAAGAAAAGACGTCAAAACTACTTACCCTACACTGGCTCATGTTTAACTGATGACAGATGACGAATTGTTGGCTGTTCTTTGAGCGCCTGCTGCCACCCCATGTTGGGGTTAGGAAGCTGGAATATTAAAGGACGTATTTGTATCATCTGGGGTGACGATACTGGAACCAACATTGTTAATATACGTTACTACTCCTCTGTCGAACTATAAAAACCTGGAACTCGCTGCCCGCACACGTGTTTCCCTTATCTTACAATCCCGGGTTCTTCAAGAGGAGCGTGAAGAGGCACATCACAGGGTGACAACTTGAGGACCACTGTTGAAAGTTTTGAGGACTGTGAGACTGGCCCCCAATCGCTAGATGCGCCGCGGCTTACCATCAGGTTGGTGGCGACGTCAATTTGGCGAGCCGAATATAAAAGAAAAAAAAATGCGTAGAGATATGATGTTTTCGACCTGGTTTTCGATGCTCTATCTCTTCAGCATTAAATGAATACCAAATTATATAATAGAGATTAGTGGACAGCATTGAAGCTGGACACTCTGACTAGTGTTCTGTAAACGATCACTACAGTAAGCATCTTTCACTATGGAAGGTCTTTAGATGGGTGATCACTTTGTGACATTTATTTTCGAGCGTTTCCGTGCTTCGTTAGGAACGATCGCTGCTGGTCCCGGTAATCAGTAAAATGGCAGTCGTTAAGCCAAGTTGAATGCGTGATGCTATGGCGCTTGAAAATTTTCAAGAGTGAGTCGACACAACTTGCGCCGGCCATTTTATTGGGCTTACTTAGGCTCACCACCTATTCCGTGGTATACAAAAACAAGAGGTCAAAATGTGGACGTATATTACGCCTCTGAGTACTCCTTTGGGGGTAAAGGCGTGACTATTATGTATGTATGACCAGCATGAAAATTCGTACCTGAGAAGGCTGGAAACCTTCTTGGTGCAAGCGTCGATTGCTTCCGTCAGTATTCGAACAAAATCGTTGGTGACGTGTTGCTGGCTAGTTCCTGTCAAGAATTAAGAAAAATTATTTTAAAAGACTCTATTTTACAACAGGAACCACACAACAGATTACACCATAGATAGACTGATATCATTAAATGGAAAGACGAATGACTGACCAGTGATAGCGTCGTGATGAAGCACCAAGCTGACAGCATGCCTCAGCAAGTGAAGCTCGTAGGAGTCTCCAAGTTTGGCCAGTACCGTCAACTGTTTTACCACCTAAAAATTTTGAGAAATACTATTTATTTAGAAGGTTGTAAAGGTGCTAGTGGCGAGGATCACTACGAAGTTTTCACTACGAAGAAGAAGAATACAACAGTCTAACAAGCCCTGGTGGGTTTAGGCCCGCCAGGTACTTGGCCTGGTCGAATGATCCTCCCTTTGTGTAGGAGGAACATCTCCCATCCGCCTAGGAAAAATGCCTATGCCCAAAAAGGGAAATTTTCTATATCTGTTGATATATGGATGAGGCTCTGGAGTGTAGAGCACTGAAATTAGGTCAACATAAAATTATTTGATGAAAGTTATTTGAAAACTGCATAACAGCACAACTTCTGGAGAATGTTAATGATTCAAGCGAACTTCAAGTTTATACCTATGTGCTATTAACTTAAGGCTTACATTACCAAGCAATGCATTTTGATTTTTACACTTACCTGCAGAAATACGTGGGCCCTTCGAACTAAATACTTGACACTTGGCCTGGAGCTGTAGAAGCCTGTCCAATACGTTGCCAAGTCGCTTCCGTAGGGGAGGTGATCACCCTACAAATATACAGATTTTTAAGGTCTGGTGGAACATAGACCTTCACGCTTTGATCTCCTAAAGGATAAACAGGTTCACCACGAAACAGTTTATGAGTTGATAGCCGCGTTGAATTGTACAGGTGCAAGCGCTGGTCCTGGCTATCTGCTGTTAAAGTTTCAAGCCATCCATATGGTTTGCACCTTGGCCTAATGACTGTCTGAGTTACTGGCAACGGCATAAAGTATCTTCTGTTCTATAGTATAGAAGCCTTAGTAGATGGATACAATAGAAACCAGTTTGTAAGGACCAGTGAATTGACGCAAGATACATAATGTATTAGTGATTTGCTTAATTAAGGACATACTTTTTATTTCATTTGGAAGGGATGGCTTCCAAATGAAATAAAAATTATGGTTCAAAAAGTGTATAATAAGTAAATTGTGCTGCAAGGGCTACTATACAATTGACGATTATTTGATTGACAAGGAAGCCTGGAAATGATCTGCTTGCTCTACTGATGTAGTTTTAGTTTGAGTACCTATAGTACTTATTGTAAATATGTAGTTCACAAAAAGAAAATCCCGCCGAGTTTCTTGCCAGTTCTTCTCAAGCGGGCCGCGTTCCGAACTGGTGGTAATATCTTGTTTTGTATTCATGACGTGTCGCAAGTGCCTATGTATTAGGATTATGCGAAATAAATGATTTTTGAAATTTACAGAACAGTGAGCTAGTGGTGCTTCTGGCTAAAACTACACGATGCTCTTCCATTTGTCTACCGCCGGGAACCCATTCGGGTAGCTACATAATCAACTCACAGGGTACGTCTTTTTTGCCTCCTTATACGTGTTCTACCGACTGTACAATGGTATGTGCTCTGAGGAATTGTTTGATATGATGCCCACGGCTACGTTCTATCACCGCACCGCTCGCCACAGACAGGGAGTTCATCCTTACACTCTGCGTCCGGAGCGTTCCAGCACGGTTAGATCCGATAAGTCTATTTTTCAGCGCACGCTTAGGTTGTGGAATGACCTCCCTGCCTCGGTTTTCACAAACGCCTACAGTATGGGGTTCTTCAAAAGGGGCCTTAGAAGGTTTTTACAGGGTCGGCAGTGCGAGAGTGGCGCTTTTGGTGTTGCAAACGTTCATAGGCTGCGGTGACCACCAGTCCTTCAGGTGGGCCGTGTGCTTGTCTGCCAAATTCGTAGTATTAAAGAAAAGGTGGTATCTTCTTGGAAATTTCGTAAAAAGAACTAAAGGGACAGAGGGCTATTCAGGAAAACCTAGTAAGTATGAAAAATCACCTTTTCAGTAAAGACAGCCTTGTCTCTCCTCCCGTAGAGGTAAATAGCCTTCAGGTAGCAGGATGGTGTGGAGTAGAAGATGTTGATGTCCGATATGTTGGCTGGATGGGTGTTCACGTGACTAAATACAATAGAATACAAGAATTAATAAAGAATAATTATTCGCCTGCGTGGAATTTGGTTCCCGCTACCCATGTGAGCTTATTCCCGGGATAAAAGTAGCCTATGTGTTATTCCAGACTATAATCTATCCCGGTGCTAAATTTCAGTCAGATCCGTTCAGTCTTCAGAACGTGAGATAGTAACGAACATCTAAACTTCCATATTTTCAAACTTTCTCAGCCCTCAGCTTCGCCCGCGTAAAATTTGTTCCCGTTCCCGCTTCCCGTATTTTATCCCCTTGGGGGTAGAATTTATCAAAATCCTTTCTTAGCAGATGCCTACGTCATAACATCTACCTGCATGCCAAATTTCAGACCAATCCGTCTATTGGTTAGGGCTGTGCGTTGATAGATCACTATGTCAGTCATTCAATCACCTTTGAGTTTTATATATTTAGATTAGTAAGTAAGTCTGAAGGGGCAGGCAGCATAGCAATTTATAGCTATAGTTCCCGTGGGACATCGGGAATATAATTTAGTCTATATTCACCGCGAAGAGTGTAGCTTCCCAAATTTGAAAGAATTTTTCAAATCTTTACAGTAGCTTCGGAGCCCATTTGATGCATAGATGTTCATAATATTAGTATAGCAATAGATAGTATAGATATATATATAGGTACGCCCATTTAGTTTTGTCCCACTGTAGGACCCCATGGGCGTGTTGAAATGGACAGGGACAGATTATGTCATCGTTATGACTTTTAACTTGGCTTAACAAAACTTAGCACGGAAAATAGCGAGATACCATTACCATTACCATCTTCACGCTAAATCCCTTGCGGGGTAGGCAGAAAGAACCGAGCGCCATACGGCACGGTATATGCACACATCACTTGCTTCTTCAACTTTCATTTTTCTTTTCATGCATGCACGTCGGTTCCTTCGGCTCTTGACACCACCTTAATTACACTTACTAACACACGATTAATTTAGGTGGTAGGTGTGACGTGGCCTTCCCCGACTCCTACGTCCATCCACTTTCGCGTTGTATATCTGTTTTGTCATTCTTTCATCTCTCATTCGCTCCACATGCCCGAACCATCGTAGCATGCCCTTCCTAACTTTAACACCGACACTCTCTTCCAGACCAACTCTCTTAGGCGAGATAAATACTAGTATAAGCCCCGCAAGTTGGTAATGCGCTGGAACCTTGTCATAATGACAGCTAAGTGACGTCATCGTGACGTAGCTCGAACGCGCGCTGGCCTCGCGAAGCTGCGTACGGTATTTTTTTTAGTACTGACTGCTCGACGGACATACATCGCCAAGTGGTAACCAAGATGGCCGCCAAGCGCAATATCAACGTGCGGGGCTTATAAGTACCTACTAGTTTTAAAGAAAATATTTACTTAATTAGTTTGTCCATATTCATGAACCAGTTGGCAGCGCTCTGGTAGGTGAAGTCTCCGCCCATGGTCACCATGATGTTGTCATGGTCGTAATACTTCGCTTGCCGTTCGATTTGTGAGATGAAATCGTTCACCTAGGAAAAAGAGTTGAGTAACTCAGATTGTATGGGCATTTATTTTATTCGGAAAACAACAGATATCTGATAACCATGGATAGTTTTCGCATTAGTGAAATATAATTATTAGGTACATACCGATCTATTGTAATAAAAATACAAACAAAAAAAGGGAATATAAGTTTTTATGGGAACTTCTTCATTTTCAAACACGACTTCTTCAAATTTCGTATAGGTACCTGCTACTGCTTCCAAATTAAAATAAACGAGTATGACTTTCAGGAGTTTTTGTATAATTATAAACCCTTTAAGGTGTACCTAAAATACGAAAACACTTGATCAATCTATGTACATGAAATTACAGGGTAAGTTATTCATCTATCAACGCCCAGCCGAAACCCAGCTAAAACTGGGAATGTAAAATTGTATGGCCACTTCTTCATTTTAAAAGACACTTAAATTTTCTTCCATTACTGACTAAAACCACACTGTGCCCTACCACTGCCTGCGGTCGGGAGCCCCGGAAACCCAAAGAATTTTTGAAATCGGCACAGTCGTTTTTCAGTTTATTCATTACAAACATACACACACACGCGTACACACACACACACAATATTTTTTTCCCTCTTCTTTATAATATACTAGCGGACGTCACGCGGTTTCACCCGCGTAGTTCCCGTTCCCGTGGGAATACGGGAATAAAATATAGCCTATGTTCACCGCAAAGAGTGTAGCTTCCCAACAGTGAAAGAATTTTTCAAATCGGTCCAGTAGTTCCGGAGCCTATTCGTTACAAACAAACAAACAAACAAAAAAAAAAACCAAAAAAAACAAATCTTTCCTCGTTATATGTAGTATAGAACTGTAGCTATAGTGTAGAAGCAAAGGTACAGCAGTAACATTCACGCCTACCCTCTTATCCGCATTATAAACCTTGTTGTCAGGGTCATCGATGATAGGTTCATCATTGCAGAGGAAGTCGAAACAAAATCCTTCAGGGGCGTTGTACAGGTTGAAGAGTGTGTGGCTCATTATATCTGACATTTTACCTGGAAGAAGATAAAAGGTGTCTTAATTTATGTTATGTTCGAGATGTCGACCCAATTGCCGTGATGGAACTGCCAGAATCAGCTACTTACTTACTCCGTGAGGTACTTATTATAGTCCGTTCATAGTTAATTTACCTCTAGCTGTAAGGTTGGCTTCCCTGATTTTCGTGTTACCATATTAAGATTTTTTTTCTCCCATATACTCCAACCTTAAGTCGAAACTTTTTTTCTTCTTTTGCCGCCGTTTTTTCGGTCGTGGAAATTATTTGAGGTGTGGAAGCAGCAACTTTGCCCTCCTTGATGATGGTGATGAGTGTCTTTTTTAAATACTTATCCATTTATGTCAATCGGGGTTAAAAATTAAACTTAAGAAAAATCTTATAGTAACAAAACTACGTCTTTGTTGATTATAGTGACTAATGGATATTTACATAAAAAAAATAACTCTCAGTGTTACCGGTTCCATCATATAATCTCCCTTAATACGCGGTAAAATGTCTTAAGCTGGCACTCATAGGGGGATTTTACTGCAATACCAACACACAGAAAACGATCTGTCAGAGGTAAATAAACTGTGAACGGACTATAGTCCGTTCATAGTTAATTTACCTCTAGCTGTGAGGTTGGCTTCCCTGATTTTCGTGTTATCACACTAAGATTTTTTATCTCCCATGTACTTCAACCTTAAGTCGAAACTTATTTTCTTCTTTTGCTGCCGTTTTTTCGGGCGTGGAAATTATTTGAGATGTGGAAGCAGCACCTTTGCCCTCTTTGGTGATGGTGATGAGTGTCTTTTTAATTACATATCCATTTTATATAAATAAAAATGAAACTTATAAAAAATCTTATAGTAACAGAACTACGTATTTAGTACTGTTAATTATACTGACTAATGGATATCAACATTTTAAAATAACTCTCAGTCTTAACGGTTCCATCTTATAATAATCTCCCCTAATATGCGGTAAAATGTCTGAAGCTGGCACTCATAGGGGGACTTTACTGCAATACCAACCTACAGAAAACGATCTGTCAGAGGTAAATTAACTGTGAACGGACTATATAGACGCGGTTGACGCTATACAGAGACGTGCTATCCGATTTTTTTTATTAGTGGTAGGCAAGCACAGGTGCACTGGTGGTCACCGCAGCCTATGGACGTTTGCAACACCAGAGGCGTCACACTCGCGCTGCCTACCCTGTAAAAACCTTCTAAGCCCCCTTTTGAAGATCCCCATATACTCGTTACGTACAGATACTCGTTACGTACAGATACTCGTTTTGGAAAACCGAGGCAGGAAGATGATTCCACAATCTGAGCGTGCGCGGGAGAAAGCCCCTACCAGCGGATCTAACCGTGCAGTTATTGATTATCCTGAGGAGACGGAAGGCGTCGAGCCACTGCTCAGAGAAGAAACATGGCGTCCTTGACTGAATTCAATCATCAATCAATCAATAAAATCAGATAGCATAGCAGTTCACACCTGAAGAAAGACTCTCCTAAATCACTTCATAACACACCGTCGCCGGTTTTATCTAGGTCATGGATTTATCTGTAAGGTGCGTATGTACTCCAGAACTCGTCTGCTCCATCGATCGTCTGTGTTTCAACACATGTGACTAGCCCACTCCCACTCTAAGGTCATTACTAGGCGTAACGTTTCGTAATAATTAAAAAGTAAGAAATTGACTTACCCAATACATCACTTCCTCTCCACATAAACTCCATTCTGTCCTCTTCAATCATTGCTTCTCTTTCCTTGTGATCTACTCGGCCTAAAACATAATTAGGTATTTTATTTTTTAAATATACTTGCGGACGTCACGCATTTCCGTGGGAATATGGAAATAAAATATAGTCTATATCAACCCGGGAATAGTGTAGCTTCGCAACAGTGAAAGAATTTATCCATTCGGGTGAATAGTTTCGGAGAATATTCGATGCAAACAAACAAAAATTTTTTTCCTCTTCATATTATTAGTAACTAGAGGACGTCACGCGATTTCACCTGCGTAGTTCCCGTGGGAATAAAATATTTTTTCTTTCATAAGAACCTTCTCCTGACAATACCTTACACAACAAAAAAGAATTAGTGAAATCGGTCCACCCGTTCTGAAGTTATGCGCTTACCAACACATTTTGCGATTTATTTTTATATATAAGAAGATAAGATTAGTATAGAATGTGTGCTGAATTTGACAAAATGTGGGAGATAAAACAAAATTCAATAAAATTAAATAAACGAGTATTCCAGGATTTTCCAAATTTTCATTACGTAAGGGTAGAAATCGGGATTGAAAATTAGTATAAAATATTTGAATAGTAATGATTGAGTTGATTTGAATTGGAGCTATCGGAACTAATCCTATGTCGTGGGCGAAATCAGAGGCACAGCTACTTCACCAAAAAATATTTACTATTTAAAAATAAGTACAAAACTTACCAATAAAGAGTCCATCGTATCCCATTTGAGCTAACAACGAGACCTGTTCCCGCGTGTGCCCGTACGTGTCTATCTGCCAAGCTGCTTTGGGCTTCCCACAGGGTCCGAGGGTGTCATTGATTTTCCTATTAATATGTATTATGCATAATAAATAACTATAAAGAGGAAAGATTTGTTTTTTGCTTTTTAGTTTTTTTTTTTTGTTTTTTTGTTTGTTTGTTTGTAACGAATAGGCTCCGAAACTACTGGACCGATTTGAAAAATTCTTTCACTGTTGGGAAGCTATACTCATTGCGATGAACATAGGCTATATTTTATTCCCGTATTCCCACGGGAACGGGAACTACGCGGGTGAAACTGCGTGACGTCCGCTAGTTAATAAGTATTATAAATGTGAAGGTTTGTGAGTGTGGATGTTTGTTACTCTTTCACGCTGAAACCGCTGAACGGATCGAGCTGAAATTTGGTACAGAGCTACATTATACTTAGTCTGGAATAACACATAGGCTACTTTTTAACCCGGGAATAAGTTCCCGCGGGAACAAATTTTACGGCGAAGCTGCGGGGCATCAGCTATAGTAAATAATTATGAAAGTAAATCTTTATTTAGAAAAATAATTTACCTAGGATCACATTAAAATTTTAAAAAAATATTCTAGTGCCATTTTTCGGCATAAATTCGTCCATGGAGACCGTAGAAGATGAATTTCTTACTTTACACGATTTTCAATAATTATTAATGAAAAATAAATAAGTCACGCTTCGCTGTGACTTTTTTATGGCGGTTTCGTGTACCTATGAGAAATAAGTAACAAACCAAAGGATGGGTACCATTTCAAAAAAGTTTAATGTTGAGCCGTAACCAAAATTATAAATCTTTCAGAAAATCCAGTTAACATCCAAATCAATAGAAGCTTCACTTAAAAAAAAATCTGTGATCAATGTTCAGTTTTTAAAACATCGTGTGCGCCGCCTCAAAAAAATAAATTCACTCTGATAATATTTCCCTACCGCGCCAAAACTCTATGGTCAAAAATAACATGCAAAACATATCTGACCTCTTTTTAGGTACCTACATAGGTACTCTCTTTTATTATTCTGAATGCAAGGAGGCCGCAATCAAACTTCTTTTAGATTGTTTATAATATTTTGTTCTGAAGCTGGCAGAATATAATTTTAAGACGACCAGCGCCATCTATTGGTAAAATCACTTTTTAAAGCTGTTTTATTCTTATTGTTGTTATGATAAAAGTGTATAAAGTAGCCTAAAACCCTAAAACCATCTCTGAATCCTGTTTTATATCTTGTCCAATTTTGAGCTCAGTCGATTCAGTAAATTTTGAGTTTTAAAAGAGAACTTAAACGCACACAACATTTATGTATTGGGTGTAACAAAATTGACTCTCCAAATTGGTGGCATCAGTCAAGAAACATTACAAAAATGAAGAAAAAAAAATCACATGAAAACTTTAACCGTAAAGCCGTTTTAAAGGTCCTATAAATTTTCATTTTCACCCTTTCTATCGCTACTGAGCGGCAGTAGAAAGCGACAACGTCAGCCAGACGGGTGCTCTGTGTTTGTTTTGCCACGGTGACCATGTTACCTCGAATTGCCGCGGTAAAAAATGAATTCTTAATGCGCGACAAAAAAATTTAAAAAAAAAGAAAAAATTTACCCCCCTTTTTTATTATATATTTGTATTTTATTTCCGATGCCAAGTAATCTCATGAAATTTGGAGAGGTAATTTTGTTACACCCAGTATATATGGAATTAATTATAATATTTTTGGGACAACGCTATCTGGATGAAATAACGCTCATCGGAAAGTTTATAAATAGGTACCTTCCTCTAATAATAGGTACATTCATAATAATGTATTAAAAAACACTCAAACTCCGAAACATGCATTTGTGGATGACACAAATATTTACCCGCGTGTGTCAACGGGAAAGAGTACAAAATGTCGCCACCCCAATTCATCCCGAGGGCTTTGTAAAAGGCGACTAAGGGAACACTTTCGCAAAACGATCCATTGCGTAGAGAAGGAAAACTTGAAATGAATCCCGGTTGTCAGTAAAATGACAATCGTTAAGCCAGGCTTACGCCTTACGACCGTAAGTCTTAAAAAAAAGTGTGAGCGTGTAACCTTTACGCGCGATTGAAGTAAAACTTCTTTGCCATTGACGGCATCAAATGTAATATAAATATCATTCATTCGAATTTTGAATAGCGGAAACGTAGTTTCCGCTATTTAAAATTCAAATACTTAGCGTTACTTCCGTCAGAAAATAAATCCGAGTTACTCCCTAAGTCGCACCCAGAGATGTGTTAAGTAGGTAGATAGTCTCTGAACGACAGCTAAGCGTCCAAAATTTTAAGCGCTAACTGTTGGCGGATAAGTGCCGATCCGCCATTTAGTGCACATTTTGTTGTCAAGGGATAAGCTTGTGTCACGTGACAAAATTTTATTGTTTAAAATGTCGAATTGTGCAATAAAAGTGCGTCGAAATTACAGAAAATATTTAAAAACAGCCAGGAATGTCTGTAAGTAACTCGAAACTTATCACAATTTTATGAAATCTATTTATTTACACATGTCTAATTTCTTCGACTCCATCTTGACGTTTTTGTTGATGTTGCCAGTTTCCAATTCAGAATTCCCCAAATTAAATAAGTAAAGAATTACCTAGGTATGGAAATGGAACTAGTCGTAAAATAAATAATTTGGAAACGGTCAAGTGTGAGTCGAGAATAGTGAAAATCGACCTATACAATTGTTCGGACTCAGTAACGAGAAACTTGGCATACTTTAAATTAAGGAAATCATTTAAAATACCTAAATGTGAGTAAATGGTGAAATCTGTACAAATGTTCTTAAGCTGAAGGGTTTGTTCGTTTGTTTGAACGCTAGGATCTCGGGAACTACTGGTTGGATTTCAAAAAGTCTTTTACGTTTCGTTAGTTCATTTATGGAGTTCATACCACTAGACTTGGGTAGGTACAGTTCGTACTGCCGGACGTGTTAAGGTGCTCCCTCACCGGGAGTATTCGCCTGTAATGTAACAAATTAGATTCGACTCGAGCATTACGTTACGATGCTACCTCCCTGACCGACGAGCGTTCGCATGTAATGTAACATTTATAGATTCGACTCGAGCATTACGTTACGATGCTTCCTCCCTGACCGACACGAGCATTCGCGTGTAATGTAACATTTATTATAGACTAGCTGATGCCCGCAGCTTCGCCTGCGTGAAATTTTGTTCTCTTTTCCGCGTCTCATGGGAACTTATTCCCGGGATAAAACTTGTATCATTTCAGACTATAATCTATCTCTGTAGGTGATTACATGATAATTTTGCAATCCAATATGGCCGCCGCGCCGAAATCACAAAATTTCATGATGGGTATCGTTTAAGGGGGTTTTTGGTATGCTGAGTACGAATTTCGGGTTAATTTAGAGATCCAATATGGCCGCCGCGCCGAAATCACAAAATTTCATGATGGGTATCGTTTAAGGGGTTTTTTAGTATGCTGAGTACGAATTTCGGGTTATTTTAGAGATCCAATATGGCCGCCGCGCCGAAATCACAAAATTTCGTGATGGGTATCGTTTAAGGGGTTCTTTGGTATGCTGAGTACGAATTTCGGGTTAATTTAGAGATCCAATATGGCCGCCGCGCCGAAATCACAAAATTTCGTGATGGGTATCGTTTAAGGGGTTTTTTGGGATGCTGAGTACGAATTTCGGGTTAATTTGGAGATCCAATATGGCCGCCGCGCTGTTATCACAAAATTTCATGATGGGTATCGGTTAAGGGGTGTATTGGTATGCTGAGTACGAATTTCAGGTTAATTTAAAGATTCGAATATGGCCGCCGCGCCGTTATCACAAAATTTCATGATGGGTATCGTTTAAGGGGTTTTTTGGTATGCTGAGTACGAATTTCAAGATAATTTTGCAAAATTAACCCTAAATTCGTACTCAGCATATCAAAATTCCATTTATAAGATATGCTACATGAAATTTTACAACGGTGGCGAGGCAACCATATTGGATTGCAAAATTTACCTGAAATTCGTATTTGGCATACCAAAAAACCCCATAAACGATATACAACATGAAATTTCACAACAGTGGCACGGCGGTCATTTTGGATGGCAAACGTTAACCTGAAATTCGTACTCAGCATACCAAAAAACCCCTCATACGATATGCAGCATGAAATTTTACAACGGTGTAAGGCGGCCATCTTGGATTGCAAAATTGACCTTAAATTCGTACTCAGCCTACCAAAAAACCCCTTAAACGATACCCATCATGAAAGTTTGTGACAACGGCGCGGCGGCCATATTGGGTCTCTAAATTGACCCGAAATTCGTACTCATTTATTCATTCGTACTCGTTTTGAAGCGCTCGTGGCCCCGCGGACTCAGTGTTCTGTAAATGATCACTGCAGTAAGCAACATTTACTATGGCCGGATATGGATGGGTGACCACCACGTGGACCACTTTGTGACATTTATTTACGAGCGTTTCCGTGCTTCGGAAGGCACGATAAGCCGTTGGTCCCGGTTGTCAGTAAAATGACAGTCGTTAAGCCAAGTTGAAGGCCTTACGGGCGGCTTGAAAAATTTCAACTGTGGGTCGTCACAACCTGCGCCCGGGTCGGCAGCGCGTGTGTAGCGCCTCTGGTGTTGCAAACGTCTATAGGCTACGGTTACCAACCTTCCGGTGGGCCTTAAGCTTGTCTGCCACCTAAGTAGTATAAAAAAAAAAAAAAAAAACTCAGCATATCAAAAAACCCCTTAAACGATACCCATCATGAAATTTTGTGATAACGGCGCGGCGGCCATATTGGATCTCTAAATTAACCCGAAATTCGAACTCAGCATACCAAAAAACCCCTTATACGGTATCCAACATGAAATTTTACAACGGTGGCGCGGCGGCCATATTGAATTGCAAAATTAACCAGAAATGCGTACTCGTACTACTATTTTTTTCCCAAAAGCATTTGACATCTTAGATCGTATGTCCACCTATTTTAAATACGGACCAGTGTGCAGCCGGCCAGCCGCAATAAAAAAAGCGCACTGATGTTACAAGTTGTATCAAAACATTACACATTGTATCATTACAAGGTGCGCAAAGCGCATTGATGTTACGAGTTGTATCAAAACGATACTCATTGTATCATTACAAGGCGCGCATTGCAATGCTCGGTTCACCTCCCTCACCGGCTGTAATTCTCGACTCGTAACATTACATTACGCGCGAATGCTCCCGGTGAGGGAGCACCTTAAAAAACAGCGGCCATTAGCCCGTCACATAATACGCGACTACGCATATAGGTCGATAGAACCGGCGAGCGAACATTGGTCGACCAGTACACTTCTTCTACTGGTTGGTGCGTAACTCTGTGGGCAATTGCCTCCCATTTGTCTTGCCTAACTAATCATACAGATAGACATTACCTACAATTCCATTTTATAAATTATTTCCATTTTATGATTACTTGAGAACAAAACTTTAGCATGATTAGTTTCCCGAAAAAATGGGAAGTGTCTTTAGCCGGCGTCACTACACACTGACGCAAGGCGTATGTAAGACAGCACGCTCACGCACACAATCATGCGTTAGTACGGCAGTTTTTGTTGCAGTGATCACGAGGCGAGAGGGTTTCTAGGTAGTTAGTATTCTTAGGTCGCACCTAAAGAAGTTTTAGTTCAAAAATACAACTGCGGGTTGTCGCGACCTGCGCCTGTCGATTTCAACACGGCAATAGGCTCACCACCAATATGTGGGACATAAAAGTATAAGGTGTAATGTGGCGAAATTTTGTGATTTCGGCGCGGCGGCCATATTGGATCTCTAAATTAACCCGAAATTCGTACTCAGCATACCAAAGAACCCCTTAAACGATACCCATCACGAAATTTTGTGATTTCGGCGCGGCGGCCATATTGGATCTCTAAAATAACCCGAAATTCGTACTCAGCATACTAAAAAACCCCTTAAACGATACCCATCATGAAATTTTGTGATTTCGGCGCGGCGGCCATATTGGATCTCTAAATTGACCCGAAATTCGTACTCATTTATTCATTCGTACTCGTTTTGAAGCGCTCGTGGCCCCGCGGACTCAGTGTTCTGTAAATGATCACTGCAGTAAGCAACATTTACTATGGCCGGATATGGATGGGTGACCACCACGTGGACCACTTTGTGACATTTATTTACGAGCGTTTCCGTGCTTCGGAAGGCACGATAAGCCGTTGGTCCCGGTTGTCAGTAAAATGACAGTCGTTAAGCCAAGTTGAAGGCCTTACGGGCGGCTTGAAAAATTTCAACTGTGGGTCGTCACAACCTGCGCCCGGGTCGGCAGCGCGTGTGTAGCGCCTCTGGTGTTGCAAACGTCTATAGGCTACGGTTACCAACCTTCCGGTGGGCCTTAAGCTTGTCTGCCACCTAAGTAGTATAAAAAAAAAAAAAAAAAACTCAGCATATCAAAAAACCCCTTAAACGATACCCATCATGAAATTTTGTGATAACGGCGCGGCGGCCATATTGGATCTCTAAATTAACCCGAAATTCGAACTCAGCATACCAAAAAACCCCTTATACGGTATCCAACATGAAATTTTACAACGGTGGCGCGGCGGCCATATTGAATTGCAAAATTAACCAGAAATGCGTACTCGTACTACTATTTTTTTCCCAAAAGCATTTGACATCTTAGATCGTATGTCCACCTATTTTAAATACGGACCAGTGTGCAGCCGGCCAGCCGCAATAAAAAAAGCGCACTGATGTTACAAGTTGTATCAAAACATTACACATTGTATCATTACAAGGTGCGCAAAGCGCATTGATGTTACGAGTTGTATCAAAACGATACTCATTGTATCATTACAAGGCGCGCATTGCAATGCTCGGTTCACCTCCCTCACCGGCTGTAATTCTCGACTCGTAACATTACATTACGCGCGAATGCTCCCGGTGAGGGAGCACCTTAAAAAACAGCGGCCATTAGCCCGTCACATAATACGCGACTACGCATATAGGTCGATAGAACCGGCGAGCGAACATTGGTCGACCAGTACACTTCTTCTACTGGTTGGTGCGTAACTCTGTGGGCAATTGCCTCCCATTTGTCTTGCCTAACTAATCATACAGATAGACATTACCTACAATTCCATTTTATAAATTATTTCCATTTTATGATTACTTGAGAACAAAACTTTAGCATGATTAGTTTCCCGAAAAAATGGGAAGTGTCTTTAGCCGGCGTCACTACACACTGACGCAAGGCGTATGTAAGACAGCACGCTCACGCACACAATCATGCGTTAGTACGGCAGTTTTTGTTGCAGTGATCACGAGGCGAGAGGGTTTCTAGGTAGTTAGTATTCTTAGGTCGCACCTAAAGAAGTTTTAGTTCAAAAATACAACTGCGGGTTGTCGCGACCTGCGCCTGTCGATTTCAACACGGCAATAGGCTCACCACCAATATGTGGGACATAAAAGTATAAGGTGTAATGTGGGCGTATAATATGCCTCTGGCTATCCTTTCGGGGTAAAGGCGTGACGAGATGGACATTTATTTAGGACATGAAATTAAAATGTCTTATGAGCACAACGTATAATGCAGTTTGCCATGTAGCTGTAGCTAGTATTCAATATTATACATTTTAAAATGTACCTAGGTATGTAGGTATTATTTTAATTATTAGATATGCGTGGTTTCAGTTATTTTTCACCTTACCTTAATCCCCAAGTAAATTGATCAATAATATGCAAATAGTCTGGAGTAGCTTCATCGTTGTTCACCCATCCGCCTCCAGCGAATTCCACCCTGCCTTCCTGCACGAGGGTCCGGAAGGTGGCTCGTGTGGTTGGACGCTGTTCCTTCCACCAGCGCCAGAAGTAGGCTGTTTCGGAGAAGGTGAACCTGGTTGGGTAGTAAAAAGTTTTGACCTATTAGAGGGGTCTATTTTTAGGGTTCCGTGCAAAGAGGATAGTAGCTAAACTTATTACTAACATCTAATTTTCCTTCTGTCTATCACTGTTTAAAAATTAGAATATACCTATCAAGCGCCTACAGGTTTCAACATGGCAATAGGCTCACCAGCTATTAGGTTGGGTACAATTTAATATTAGTTTTTTTAATATTAGTGGGATATTATGATTAAAACTTACTTTCTTCTTTTATCGTGTAGAAGTTCTGATAACACAGAATGGTATATCAGTTGAACGTTGGCTGTGCTCACCGTGGTTCTTGCTGAAACAAATACCCTTACTATTATTATCAAAACTATATTGCCTAAGAAATTCTGAAATTAACGTTGTTTTTAATAATATAAATAATAATAGGTCGACAATTTGACAGTGTCAGTAACAAAACATACTTACTTCCATAATAGTATTGATCGAAGGTTTTGACCCATCCTGCATCCATATGTGAATGTGGAATCAGATGCACGTTTAACGCACCGTCTCGTGTTTGCGGACATTGCTGCAATTCATAATACACTGTTAATATAGAACACTGGTTATTAGAAAGGAGTCACGTATACAGCCATGATTCTAGCACATTTCCTAGTTGTTCTAGCAGGGTAGCGTTCTGGGTCCCATATTATTTTATATTGAACCCCGTAATGAATATCAGTTTATTCTATCTTTGATTCGCCCTAGTCATGCAAACATGTAGACGATTAAGTCTAGAGGTATATCAGAATAAACATATCACTGAGTAAAAATAAGTAAACATCTGGACCACCTGTCCGTTGTGCTAAGTGTGTACTGGTCTCATTGCCAAAGTTAGATTATAAAAAGTATTAATAAATAAATAAATTCATTTATTTCGGGCATCATAAACCCATAGAACTTAACAATAATATCACAATCAAAATAACATAAAATGCACATGAAAATTTTAAAAATGAATAAATATTAAGTAATTAAAAATATTGTAAATTTCAAAAATGATAAATTAATATTAATTACAAATTCATGCATTAAAAAGTCAAAAATTAAAATAAATTCATGATTAAAATACATAAAAACAGAATAATAATAATAAATAACAACATCATAATAAATAAATTCACATTATTAAAATTCCTAAAATGTCAAATTAATACTAATTACAAATTCATACCATAAAATAGTCAATAAATTAAAATATAACCATTGACTTTGAACTATCTCTCTCTTAATCGGGAGTCCTCCCTCGTGTATCTCTCTCTGGTCTAATAAGTAAACTCAGGTCTAGGATTTTTCCCTCACGTAAAAAAAAGCATAGGTACCAACCTTGTAGCCACATTCAATTTTAAGTTTATCTGTTATCAAGCACTTTGATTCTACTAATAATAAAACTAACACTTTAAAAATGCTGAACATATTGTTTTGCAATTTTAATTCCAAATTTTAACAAGCGTTTTTATTTGGTTTAATTTTTAAATTACATGTTTTTGGTTTTTTTTAGGATTTATGTAATTATTTGAATACTTTTTTGTAAAAGTAGGCCACAAGATTTTTAAAAAATCAGTTACAATCTCAAGAAAGCTGAAATCAAACTGCATAGGTAATAAGGTAACAATCGTAAGTATTCAAGCCTGTATTTGTTTACATTAGGGCACGTCCACAGTAGGCCTATTTTCCTTTGTAGCTTTTAACATTTCGTCATGACTATGATTTTCTTGTGAAACGTGATTCTTCTTGTTAACTTCCTAAACTCTACATAAGTCTCCACAACTTTAAGGGCAAATACTTCTTTAAAATTTGGACTAGATACCTACCTCAAACAAACATACTTACTAAGTTTTGGCTAGAAGGTCTTTGCCTCGGCAATCATAAATTCATCATGCCGGACCAAACCCGTCTATAACCTATTTGTCTTTACTTATTAGACAGACTAACTAACCAGGCTTTTTTTTACCTGTGGAAATCCTACATGGATGCTATGCCGGACTCCTACGGACTAAAACCACACGTATCCTACCTAACAGCCTACGGTTGGGAGCCCTGGGTAAGCCCTCGGGAGGATGTCCAAGGAGCATTGGCAGTCCCAGGGCTCCTGGCTGTAATTAACTGGGCTAGACAATACATTTCCCGGAGTTGCATACCACCGCGGCCTCGCCTCTGGGTCCCGTTGTGCCGCTTCTTTGGAGTTTGTTTAGGATGTTATACTACTTCTAAGGTCTAACGCCACTTCACAGTCTTAGGCCTGAGCCTCTCTACGGACGGAGAGGAGCTCACCCGCCGTCTTCAGGAGCCCCATTGTTTTGGGCAACAGTTAGCGTGAAATAGAGTTTGAATCATGTGGGCGATATGCTTATCCGTTTTATCCGTCACCTATGTAGTTTAAGAAATTGTAAGAACATTTTGCACAGTATGTACAAGTCCTTAGTTACTGGTTACTAGTTACCACCGAACAAAACATATCCGATTCTTAATGCACTTGTAACAAACATCAAACAATGAAGTTTCTCACGCATTTCATGTTAACACAAGCCTACGCAGATTGCGTAAGATTACAGGAATATAGGCTACGATGGCTGAGGTTCTGAAGGTATATGGAACTCCAGGCCGTAGGAAGTATCCTAGGACACTGTAGGCACATCATGGGATAAAACATCCATGAGATTTTTTTATTCCACTCAGGTACCAGATTTACTTAACTGGTGGGGTCACCAGGGCCGAGCTGACCCCTGGCAGCGCCTGTGTGCGATACCTATGAAGCGCGTTTTTTTACGATTCTTCATGTTTCAGCGTATCTATTATTAGAGTTAACGTGATATTTACCATGTACTATTGAGTGTTTCCGATATTTCGGCGCTGTTGCAAGCACCATGATCACGGAGGAACTGAAGTATAGGCGGTTGAAAGCGAAAGTCTCAGCACATATATCGATCTACTCTCCTTCGCAGTCGTTGTGTAAAGCGTAATAAACGACTGCGAAGGAGGGTAGATCGATATATGTGCTGAGACTTCGCATGGAAGATATTTTGAAAATTTGTACTGTAAGGCGTTCTCTAATCGATACTGAAGCCGAAAATGTAATTTAAACGTTTCATGTCTGTCTGTCTGTCTGTATCCCGAATAAGGATAACGCAGAAACTACTGAATGGATTTGATTGATACTCGGCACAATGTGAGCTTATGATTCAAGGAAGGTTCTAGGATACTTATGATCTCGATATATTGCGCGGTTTCTTCAGGAGAGGGGATGAAAGATTAAATGGTTTTTCAGCTGTAATTTCTCACGGCGCGGCGTGGTCCGATTTCAAATATTTTTTTGGTGACATAAGGGGAGTACTTTAAGCATTGTTTCACAGAATTTTCAATATTGAGGGTTATGTAGTTCCGAAATTAGAGACATACCAACTTTCGCCAGACCTAAATTCAAGGGTTCCTTTGAATGTGATTGTAAATCTAAACTGGCGTGTTGGCTTAATTATAAAAGCTACGGCTAATGTAAAATAATTCAGTCCGCGCTGAAGGCGTGAACTGAATTGTTTTAGAATGGACTTAATCTTTAAGTTTTTTTTACGATTAAGCAAACAGGGCAGTTTCATACGCTCCCATGAGTCTGATGAAAAAATACATCTCCTTTCATTCGACTTATGTGGCGTAAACGACGTTGCGAGGGTCAGCTAGTTACAAAAATAAATTCGATATATCAAACCTACCTACCAGGCGGCACACATTTTTTAATTATTTGTTCTTTGTCTTGTAATGTGGCAGACAAGCTTACGACCCTCCTGGAGGTTAGTAAATTATGGACGATTTTGATTTGACAGTGTATTCGCCACAGACATTTACCAAAGCACTCATGCCCGGTAATTATCTGTGACATGTCGTCTCAACTGAGATCGTGCTGTACCCTGGCCATTTTAGTATATTCATTCTAGATTTTTTGACGACAAAATTTATAATTTTTTTAAACAGCTGCTTTTGTATACCTATATGTGAGTACATTATAATTCAAGACTCTCCCGTCCCCCCCGCAACCTGCGTCACCCCTCCCCCCCTTGAAAAGTGTCCCGTTTTACAGATTTTCTAAATTTTCAAGAAAACTATACAAGATAGGACCAAATGTTCAAAGACTAAATTGTTTATTAATAAATTACCTACTAATAAGGTCCAACAGTCATTTTGGTACGAGTTACAGTTTTTAAGCTATGGTGCATCAAAGATTACGAAAAATGTGCCCTTAACAAAAATTTAACATTCAACACGGAAAAAATAATATTTATTTTTTACAAACGTACATACATCACATACGATCACGTCTGTACCCCTTGTGGGGTATACAGAGCCCAAAGGTCACATTCAGCATGTAGGTAGGCGTAAAGATAGTAAAAGCAATCATAATAGTATACAGTATACAATATTGCATAAGAAATTTGCTTTTGTTTCCGTTATATGATTGTGCTCATTAAATTCAATTTGCGATCCGATGCGAGCCATTTAACGTGCAGGCGCTTCTTCAGGTGCAGCTCATCAGCATTCAAGGCGTACTTTTCATCAAGTGCAATTATGGCGAGGAAACGCATTGAGCTCAGAAAATTGGGGCTGAAATAAAAATAATAACTAATTATCACCCATGTATACCACTGAGTCACCAGCCCCACAGTCAATACTAAAAATAGTATCATGTACCAGCAAAAAAGGCTGCAAAAGATGTGGATGTGTCAGAGCTGGATTGCGTTGCTCCACCATGTGTACACATTGTCAGGGCCTTAGTAGCTTGAATCAAACTCTAGAAGACGATGAACATATCTACTGATTTGTTTTAGATTATAAGTAAACATAAACGCATTTGTTGTAAAAACTATTTTTATTTTTTAATGGAAACATATTTTTTTAATCATATCACTAGGCGATTCGGCAAGCAAACCATCGCTATTATGATTGCTTTTACCATCTTTACGCCTACCTACATGCTGAATGTGACCTTTGGGCTCTGTCTACCCCACAAGGGGTACAGACGTGATCGTATGTGATGTATGTACGTTTGTAAAAAATAAATATTATCTTTCCTGTGTTGAATGTTAAATTTTTGTTAAGGGCACATTTTTCGTAATCTTTGATGCACCATAGCTTAAAAACTGTAACTCGTACCAAAATGAATGTTGGACCTTATTTGTAGGTAATTTATTAATAAACAATTTAGTCTTTGACCATTTGGTCCTATCTTGTATAGTTTTCTTGAAAATTTAGAAAATCTGTAAAACGGGACACTTTTCAAGGGGTGGAGGGGTGACGCAGGTTGCAGGAGGGACGGGAGAGTCTTGAATTATAATGTACTCACATATAGGTATACAAAAGCAGCTGTTTTCCCCATACATTGAAATCTAGAATGAATATACTATTTAGTTAAATGGTTTAAGCATAGGTATATATGCTGCATATATATCACGTATCAAGTATAATATATCACGGGGGAAGCCGGGAGGCACAGCTAGTGTGTATTATATATACCTACATCGTGACATTAAGCACGTCTACACCTATTTCGCCTTCATACTCAAGAATGTTTGGCGGTGAAGCAAGCACATTGAGGTTGTCGATGTAGGTACTTTAAAGTAATTTAAATATATTACAATAAAAAAACTGTTATGAGACAAGATCATTATTTAATTAAACAAACAAAAATGTAAAAGTAAAGAAGGCCTCAGTAAAATTATTTCACAACAACTTTTGAGACATTTCTTTCTTTTCCGAGGAAGTACTTGTACTTTTGCTTTCTAACTGCTGAAAGTGAATCCCATAATAGATTTCGAATTATTACCTACTATACAACTAATAGATAATAAAGAGAAGCTAAATTTGTTTGTAATGGATAAACTCTTCAACCAACAAAAAACAATGTTATTAGAAAGCCACATGATTCTGTCATAACCAATGTTTTATCTCTGCAGTAAGCACCTTCACAATTGTCAAAAGATCTGACAATATGTGAAGATCTCAGAACATGTGAAGAAGTGAAGATCTCAACAATATGTGAAGATCTCAGAACGGTCATGAATGAGCTAAGGGTATTCGAACGTGAGACTTTAGCATGCCAGTAGCATATTACCACAGATTATATAAACTATCTCTGCACCTGTCAAGAGGATTGATTTACAAAACTCGAAGAAATTACTCTCGACAGGAAACTAATTAGCAATAATAAATGACCTATCTTTACCTTCGTTAAGATCGTTTCAAAGCGCACGCTATGGCTTTTTGTAATTCCTTATTAGGATTTACAAGAAAACCATTGCGTGCTCTTTTAACGGTAACTCTACAAATGATGACGTTGATGTGACCCAATTTCAGCAATTAAAAGAGCAATCATGAAAATTAGATAATTTATTGCTTAAATTACGCCGCTCGCCTGATCGAAAGTCATGGCAACATTTAACTGTAAAAAAAACTGTAACTGTCACAATCCGCAATTGACAGCGACTGTCAAGTTGGCGGGATGCGCCTCTTCACACTTCGCATAAATAAAACCGGCGCTGTACATAGATTTAGAATGTAAGCGAAAAAATCTCAATCTATGGGGCTCTTAGACCATATAACACGGGACTAGCCTTTGCGAACCACCGCATACAAAAATATTCTGCCAGTTTTCATACAAATGAAGGGGGAAACACAAAGACATATAAAATTTCATTGCATTTAAAAATGTATTTATCGACAAACGCGTAATGGCTGTTGTGTGTTAATTGTTATTGTACAGTCAACTACAATGTAATGTACTAGTTTAATCATATAAAATGATGTACTGATGTACAGGCTTTTCATAAAGCCAAAAGACCAAATGGTCATGTGCAATGGCAGAAAACAATGCTTAAGAAAGGCGCATCCTGTGGTTAGATGATCTAAGATGGGGCTGTATAGTTCACAGTTTATTTACCTCTGACAGATCATTTTCTGTATGTTGGTATTGCAGTAAAGTCCTCCTATGAGTGCCAGCTTAAGACATTTTGCCGCGTAATAAGGGAGATTATAAGATGATGTAAACGTTAGCACTAACAATTATTTTTTACATACCTTTACTAAACACATGATTCTGATACCATAAGATTGTACTTAATTTTTATTTTTATTAATATACATAGATATTTAAAAAAGACACTCATTACCACCATCACCAAGGAGGGCGAAGTTACTCCTTCCACATCTCAAATAATTTACTCGCCCGAAAAACGGCAACAAAAAAGAAAATAAGTTTCGAATTTAAGGTTAGAGTACATGGGATAAACAAAATCTTAGTATGGTAACACGAAAATCAAGCAAGCCAACAACAGCGCTAGAGGGGAATTAACTATGAACGGACTATAGGTAGTCTGGATTATTTGATAGACCATTTTAAAAGTTCTGTACCCCAAGGACACCAGGACGTCAACCAATGAGTAATAGCCGTTTTAGGTATTTAAGGTCGTTGACTTTCATTCTGTGGTTATAACGATTGCGCAAGAGTCGATCACCTCGTTATAATTATTGATGTAGGACATAAAATATGTCGTACACTTCTTGAATGTATATCGTGAGTTGGTAATTAGTGCAAGCCTTTTGGAGACTTAGGCCTGGTGCACATTGGCACGGCACGGCAAAGTGTTTTTTTGACGACCAATTAAAAATGAACTTAGAATTCTGCTTTCATTCCTGTATACCATGGTAGCCTATCCTGTAAATGAGTGCCTAAGTGCTGTATTAATTTAAGCCAGAATCAGAAGATTTCAGAGAAGAAAAAGACGCCATTAAAGCGTGATTGAGTAACACACATCATCATTCACAATTAATTATAAGAATAAACTAGTAAATAATAACATAACAAGGTTAACGGACGTAAGTAAGTACATAAATAATTCCTACCGGGGTATGATTAGGCACCCCGTGTCGAACGACTACGGTAGGCTTCGGTATCCCAAGAAGTTAATATATATCAAGAAGTTTTTGTGGTTTCCGTCCGCGTGTAAAAAAAGGCTAGCGGCGAGCAAATAACACCTCGACTTACCCAAGGATGTTTCAGCCGCGCACCTGACTGACCCTAATCATTTTGTACTCTTTAAATAAATAAATAAATATTCACGGAAATTTCACACAACGCTATTTGATCCCAAAGTAAGCTAGGAATAACCTGCTTGTGTTATGGGTATCAGACCGCGGATATTAATACATATATACTTTTAAATACATACATATTATACATAGAAACACCCAGACCCTAATTCTTTATACCCGAGATCTAGATCAAGATAATAGTCTATTAGCGTCATACAGTTTCTTAGGAAGGTCGCATCATAATAACTGCCAGAGTTCAGTACACACGGAGGGATGCCGAAGGATCCCCTTCCGTGCCGTGCCGGGCCGCCAATGTGTGTTAGCCCTTATTAACGTGGGTGGGTGGTACCTCTAATTGGCGCGCAATTCAAGACCTTCATGTATTACCCGACCGAAGCCATTGAAATCGGTAGTACTGCTCGTTCGCTCTAACTTTGCCGTTCGGCTCCACATTAAAGTCGAATTTTTAATTAGTCGAAGTAAATTGACAGCAACTAATGTCACTTCTTCATACAATGTTGCTTATTTTCTATGACGTAGTGACATTAGTTACGGTCAATTTACTTCGTCTAATTTAAAATTCGGGTAAACGCCTCTACGCCAGCGGCAAAGTTAGAGCGAACGGGTAGTAGTCGGGATGCATGATTGAAAAGAACGATTTATTTAAAATCCAAAACTGCAATATCTATTTCCCTATTTAATAAAATGATAAAAAAGTCAAAACTGTACATTGAAAATATTAAAAAAAATACTCGCTGGGTGTTGAACATAAGATACCGAAGCCGAAAATATTGTTAGAATTTTTTTTTGTCTGTTTGCTTTGAAAGCGAAGCAAACAGACAAAAAAAAAATTCTCAGACAGACAAAAAACTTTTCGAGATGCTTCCGGACAAAGGTCTGGAAGCATCTCAAAAAGTACTCAACTGATTTGATTCAAATTTTGCACAAATAATAACTAGGGGTAGGGTCTTGGGAGTCCTGGGACATCCTTCCGAGGGCTTACCCGGGGCTCCTACTAACCATAGGCTGTTGGGCGTTACGTGAGGTTTTTTTAGTCGGTAGGAGTCCGGCATAGCATCCATGAGGATTTTCCCTCACGTTAAATGAAAAAAAAAAAAAAAAGGTCTTCAAATAGGCTATATATTATCACGCTGCATATCTCAGGGACTAAGCAGAGAGCAATCAAATTGGCCTTATAACATAATTTTCACGCGTACGAAGTCACGGGTGACAGCTAGTAATTAATAAATGCGAAAGTAACTCTGTCTGTCTGTCTGTTAAGCTTTCACGCCTAAACCCCAGAAGCGATTTAGATGAAATTTCGTATAAAGATAGATTCGTATTGAGTTCCTGGGAAGGACATGATACCTTTCTTCCACGCACGTTTAGACAGTTCCCAAACGCCTACAATATGGGGTTCTTCAAAAGGGGTCCTAGAAGGCTTGGCAGCGAGATTGTAGCGCCTCTGGTGTTGCAAACGTTCACGTTCATTGGCTACGGTGACCACGTTCCAGCAGGTGGGCTCGTAAGGTTGTTTGCCACCTTAGTGGTATAAAAACAAAAAAAGCTGTAATGCTCAAACTTATAGTTTCATAAGCACGAATCGGAGAACTGCATGATGCCGTTAACACTTGTGCATTTCTGTCATTAACTGATGGCACACTACTGGCTTAGAACCTTTCTCAGACATATGTCCTAACAATAATAGGTATATCTTCATTCCAAGGATAATCCAAAACGTTTAGGAGTTGCAGTAACGCGACCAAATAGTGTGGAATTACGCACCACACAAATTTATAGCATTCCCAATGCAAAAACAAGTTTCTTTTTTTCTCTGCGTCACATACTGTCACTGACCAAGGTAACGAAATAAGTATTATTTAAAACAACATGTTTTTAAACCACTTCCTATTTTGGTTCTATAAAAATTTAATTGCTTGCTTTTATTATGATGATTTTTAAAACTATATTTAATTAAAATTAACTCTCGACTCACTCTTCTAGAACCTTAGCCCCGAGAAATTTGCAATTTTGGGGTTAACTACCCTTATTTTAACGCACTAATTAATTACGCACAAATAGGAAGCGCTCGTGGCCCCGCGGACTCAGTGTTCTGTAAACGATCACTGCAGTAAGCAACTTTCACTATGGCCGGTCCATGGATGGGTGACCATCCATGTGATCACTTTGTGACATTTATTTGAGCGTTTCCGTGCTTCGGAAGGCACGTTAAGCCGTTGGTCCCGGTTGCCAGTGAAATGGCAGTCGTTAAGTCAAGTTGAAGACTTTATTTCAACAGCAGGCAGTCACAACCTGCGCCTGTCCATTTAAACACGGCAATACGGCTCACCACCTATTACGTGGGACAAATTATACAAAGGTGAAATGTATATGCCTCTGCCTACCCCTTCGGGGATAAAGGCGTGACCATATGTATGTATGTATTAATTATAGTAGCTAACTAGCTACATTTAAAAAAAACCGGCCAAGTGCGTGTCGTACTCGCGCAAGTACCTATGGTTCCGTACCAAAATCCGGTAAAATCGCGTTTGTTGAATGGGAGCGCCCTTAAATATTTATTTCTAATTTTAGTACTTTGTTATTATAGCGGCAACGGAAACACATAATCTGTGAAAATTTCAGCTCTCCAGCTATCACCGTGCATGAGATTCAGCCTCGTGTCGGACAGACAGACAGACAGACATATATGTTGGCCGTCACTGGCAAAATACCGGCTGCTTTTTTTTATTATAACCACTAAGGTGGCAGACAAGCACACTACCCACCAGATGTACCGGTGGTCACCGCAGCCTATGGACGTTGGCAACACCAGAGGCGTCACACTCGCAATGCCTACCCTGTAAAAACCTGTTTTCCCAAAATAAGTTTCCTTGGGATGCGGAAACGTCAACAGAATTTAACGTGGGTCAAGCTGCGAGCTTCCTTTAGTATAATATTATGCTAACAAGCCTTATAAATCATCGTTTCGGCTAGGAAATGCAATCTATAATCTAGCCTTCACACGAGAATCGAACCGGCTACGAGCAGTAGTAGCTACAAGCTTGACATTTCATGGCTGTAACGGCGACCTTCTTAAGGTGCACTATTTATTGTCTACTAGCGGATGTTATTCTGTTTCACCCGTATAGTTCCCGTTCCCGTGGGAATACGGGAATAAAAAATAGCCTATGTCACTGGCTTCCCAATAGTAGAGTTTTTATAACGATCTAATGGTTTCGGAGCGTAGTCGTTGCAAACAAACAAGCACATCTTTTTAGGGTTCCGTAGCCAAATGGCAAAAAACAGAACCCTTATAGATTCGTCATGTCTATCTGTCCGTCCGTATATCACAGTCACTTTTCTCCGAAACTATAAGGCCTATGCTGTTGAAACTTGGTAAGTAGATGTATTCTGTGAACCGCATTAAGATTTTTATATAAAACTAGAAAAAAAAGCAGTAAATTTTGTGGGTCCCCATACTCAGAACTGAAACTCAATTTTTTTTTATCAAACCCATGGTCTTCAAAAATGCTATTGAGGTTCCTTACATCATTTTTTTTGTAAAGTGAATAGTTTGCGCAAGAGACACTTCCAAAGTGGAAAAATGTATGTCCCCCACCTCTAACTTCTAAACTAAGAGAATGATACCTAAATCTAAAAAATATATATGATGTACATTGCCATAAAAACTACCAACGAAAATTGGTTTGAACGAGATCGAGTTGGTGGTTTTTAGGGTTTCGTAGCCAAATGGCAAAAACGGAACCCTTATAGATTCGTCATGTCTGTCTGTCTGTCCGTCTGTCTGTCCGTCCGTGTGTCACAGCCATTTTTCTCCGAAACTATAAAGCCTATGCTATTGAAACTTGGTAACTAGATGTATTCTGTGAACCGCATGAAGATTCTTAAATAAAACTAGAAAAAAAGTAATAAATTTTAGGGGTCCCCATACTCAGAACTGAAACTCAAAATTTTTTTTTCATCAAACCCATACGTGTGCGGTATCTATAGATAGGTCTTAAAAAATGCTATTGAGGTTCCTAACATCATTTTTTTCTAAAATGAATAGTCTGCGCAAGAGACACTTCCAAAGTGGAAAAATGTGTGTCCCCCCCCCCCCCCCTCTAACTTCTAAACTAAGAGAATGATAAATCTAAAAAAATTATATGACGTACATTGCCATAAAAACTACCAACGAAAATTAGTTTGAACGAGATAGAGCTGCTAGTTTTTTTTTAATACGTCATAAACCGCAATTTTCGGTTAGAATAATCACTACCACTGCGAACGTGTTAAAACATCAATCAAAGTTGCAACGAACTATAAGAACTTTTATGTTATGTTAATTGCTGCTACGAAACCCTTCATGGGCGAGTCCAACTCGCACTTGGCCGGTTTTTTTTTAATACGTCTGGAACTGCAATTTTCGCCGAGACTACCACTGCGAACGTGTTAAACATCAATCAAAGTTAAAACGAACTATAAGAACGTTTATATTATGTCACTTGCTGCTACGGAACCCTTCATGGGCGAGTCCAACTAGCACTTGGCCGGTTTTTTCTTAATAATATTAGCATAGTATAGATAAAACCAATGTACCGTACAGATGTCACGACTTATGTTACAAAAAAAGTCGGCTAAGAGCGAGTTTAATTCGTGCAAGGAGGGTTCCGTAACAAAAAAACGGCAAAAAATCACGATTGTTGCATGGGACACCCCTTTTTTTGCTATTTATATGGATAAAGCAATTGTTGTTATAGCGGCAACAGAATGCAATCATGTGTGAAAATTTCAGCTCTCTAGCTAACATGGTGAATAAAACAGCATGACATTAAGTACATACGTAGTTTTTAACTTTTTAATATGACTTTTAAATTTTAAGCAGCTAGTGGTTATGCATCTTGCACGGAATGCCAGAAGATGCACGTTCGAATCCTGCTCAAACAAAACCAATTCTTTTTCCATATTTAAAATTTATGATCAGTTAGCATACTAATTGCTTTTCAAAAATAATTTTATTATGACGTTGTTCTGACACTCATCAACGCTACGAGTCTTTAACATAAAAATTCTTGAATTAATCAGTTTGTGAAGGTTCAAGGGTTAATATCTAACATTCTTGACGCCATTGGACTGTATAAATGAACGTGCTAAGATTATATAAAATGAACTTATAACGTCATACTCTTTATTTATGGAAAACTTTCCTAATGAGACAATTTCGATGAGAATATATTCTTCTATGAAGTTTATTCCATAGCGAGGCTTTCAATCTTACTAATTTCTTACTAATATTATAAACTAGCTGACCCCGCAACTTCGTTTACGTCACATAAGGTGTATGAAAGGAGAGGTATTTTATCCTCAGACTCATCAAGCAGCGCGTGAAACTGCCCTGTTTGCTTAGTCATAAAAGAGCTTAAAGATAGTCTTTTTTAAAACAATTAAGTCCGCGCCAAAGGCGTGGACTTAATTGTTATTAACTCTGGTTGGTTTTGATAAACATAGAACAAGCGGTGTTTACTTTTAAGTAATTGTTACATTGCTCTGTGCTGGCCATTAAGTTAATGTATTTTTATCTATATATATAAAAATCAATGCCACTTTTCGTTGTAATTTTATAACTCAAGAACGGACTGACCTATCCAAACCAAATGTTTAGGCTTTGTTAGGACTATATACTAGATGGTTTATGTGAAGTTTGCACAAAATCGGTCGAGTGGTTCTTCATTTATCACGCAAACGAAGTTGCGCGGGTCAGCTAGTAGGATATAAGTATAAATGTACACAGTTGTAAGTAAACCTTATTAAATAAATAAATATTCTGACACATTTTAGCTGCTGAATGGATTTGGCTGAAATTTTAAAGGGGTATAGATTATAGTCTGGAATAATGGACTACTCATTACTCCTGGATGTCCTCTATATTATAATAATTCACTGTTTATTCCTATGGGATGTGAGACCAGGAATAGAATACGAAGCTGGTGGAGCCATCTAGAAAGGTGGTAAGTACCTAATAATTTCATGTGAATTAGAAGTTCGCCGTGTGGCAAGAAAGAGTACAAAATCTCATCTCCCCAATTCATCCCGAGGGTGTCGTAAGAGGCGACTAAGAAAACGCTTTCTTAAACGGATCCATTGCGTAGAGAAGGAGAACTTGAAATGAAACCCGGTTGTTAGTTGAAATGCCAAGTTGAAGATCATAGGGGCAGGGGCGGTTTGAAAAATTTCAAATGTGGAACATCACGACCTGCGCCTGTCCATTTCAACACGGCATCATCACTACATAGTATAAAACAAAGTCGCTTTCTCTGTCCCTATGTCCCTTTGTATGCTTAAATCTTCTAAACTACGCAACGGATTTTGATGCGGTTTTTAATAGATAGAGTGATTAAAGAGGAAGGTTTATATGTATAATAACATCCATTAAATAGTGGAGAAATACTGTTATTTTTGAAGTTTCTAATGTGATGTCGTAAATAAGTAATTACATTTTTTCCACTTACATTGCAAACGCAGGCTGAATCCTACGAGATTTATCAAAATAATGTACTAGGTATTGTACACATTGTAAAGGTCTACAGAAAACTCCGCGATGGCATATCTCTATCTCTTATGGATATCCCACAATAACATTTTTATGTCATTTACTTTTTACGACAAATAATGGCTTATTTTCGAAGCGGTTTTAACCAATACAGCATTAATCCTTATCTAATTACATCACAAATAAATTGTTTATTTAATATAGATCTTTATGGCCCTTTACAGCATTTGATTTAAATGAATATTTTCTAAGATATTACAGATATAAAATTGCGGGACGTAGCGTTTGCGGCTGTACCGGCCGGCCGCACACTGGTCCGGATTTTAAAATAGCTGGACATTTACGATCTAAGATGTCAAATTTGTTTGGATAGGAAATATAGTGCCAATTAACATTTAGTACTACAACTTTTCCATAAAATGACTCATTCATGCCTAAAAAAATAATAAATGTATGAGGGAAAATTTATTTGGTTCAATTTGTCAGTTCAGTATCAAAGTATAAAGGTCTCACCTTATATTTTGATAAGCAACTATGGTCTTTAATACGACAACATAAAAAGTTTCCGCGTATCCCTGCGGATTTGGGATCCACAATGCTTTAAAGTTCACAGTTTTTCGGTACTTAGTGTATTTAGTTTTTTTTTTTTTTTTTTTTATTCGGAAAACAAACAGTTTACAATGTCTCTTTTCTTAAATGATAATAATATCTTTAAACCAGTTACAACGTTTTCACATTTCAATGCTGAAAAATAGGTTGTTGCTTTTAATTTACAATCAGTATGTAAGTATAATTAGTCTAGGTGCCCTGAGGTTTTAATAATAAGTTATACATAAAGCTTATTATTAAATTATGAAATAAGGTTCTTTCATTGCTTTAGAAGACGAAAATGGAACTCGACAGCTATGAGGGTGAGTGTTCAAACCAATTATTGGCAAGTTTATCTCGTAGTTTATGTGGGGATGAGTTAAATAGGTCAAAGTCCGGTGAATTAAGGTTGTTGAATGATTTTGAGGTTCTATTGAAAAATGAGTTTTTTCTATAATTAGTTCCGCTTCGAGAGACATGTAAGAAACCAAGGTCTGGATGCCGACGGGTTCTCGTAGGTACCACAATGTTAATCTTGGACAGGAGCTCTGCAGAATTTATCCGACATTGTGCTATCTTTATTAAGGTGACTATATCGGCAATTTTGCGTCTCTCTTCGAGTGGTAATATATGTTGTCTTACACACCTTGAAATGTAGTCTTTATCACCAATATTGCACTTATACTGTAAATACCTCACAAATCTTTTCTGCATTGATTCTATTCTATTTATATAGATGTGGTATTGTGGGTTCCAAATCTGTGAGCAGTATTCCAGTATGCTACGTACATAGGAACAATACAGAATTTTTGTTACTTTAATGTTTTGGAACTGTGAGCTGGCCCGCATGATAAATCCCAGTGCTCTGTTGGCTCTCATGGCTATATTTTCTATATGGCTCTCATATGTCAACGTGGAGTCATGTATAATGCCGAGATCTCTCACTTCGGTAATGTTTCGTAAAGTTTGTCCGTCAAGTATGTAAATACTTAAAAGTTATTGGTTCTGTTTTGCGGGTAAAGGTAACTGTATGACATTTTGATACATTAAGGCCTAATTTATTGATTATGCAGTACGTTTGGAATCTTAATAAATCTTGTTGTAATAAGTAACAGTCATTAATACTAGTAATATCTTTAAAAACCTTCATATCATCCGCGTAGAGAATGAATTTTGAGTGAACAAAACATGAACCTACATCGTTAATAAAGATATTGAAGAGCAAAGGGGCTAACAGGGATCCCTGGGGAACACCCGAAGGCACGAAATTCCATGCAGATGAGTAGCCATTTAGAACGACGGCTTGAGATCGGTTGTCGATGTAAGACGTAAACCATCTATAAAGATTTCCATGGATCCCTGCGTTGAAAAGTTTTTGTAAAAGTAGCGTATGATCTATGCGATCAAAACATTTTGTGTAATCAGTAGAAACTGAGTCAACCTGTCCCCCCGAGTCCATATGTGAAGTGGTGTACTCCGTAAATGACAGTAAGTTGCTCATAGTGGAGCGGTTCTGTAGAAAGCCATGCTGTTCATGTATAAAATAAGCAGAGAGACTGCTGTATATCTGTGTGAAAACTACTTTTTCGAATATTTTGGCAAATAGGCACAATTTAGAGATAGGTCTATAATTCTTCACGTCGTTTTTGGCGCCACTTTTGTGGATCGGAGTAATAAAAGCAGACTTCCAGAGCTTAAGAACCACACCTTCTCCCATGGAGCGCTTGAATAATATAGTTAAGGGCTTCGTCAGCACATTAGCACACTTCGAGATAAAGAGAGGCGGAATACCATCTGGCCCGGCCCCCTTTGCTAAATTGATACCATGTAATAGCTTATTTAGATCTTTGTGAATGATTTCTATATTGCTTTGAATTTACAATGTTATTACACAGTTCATTTGTTTGTGATGTTTGACATGCCGAGGCATTGATTGGGGGAAGAAAAGTTGATTGGAAATAGTTTGCAAACAGGTTGCAAATATCAGTCCCGGAGTCTGCAATTTGCCCTTCATACGAAAGAACCGATGGTAAGGTATTAGAACCATTTTTATTTGATTTTATAAAATTCCAAAAAGCTTTTGGATTTTTTATAATTGCTGATTCACAGTTACTGATATAAGCTTTGTAGCATTCTTTTTCCAAGACTTTGGCTCTTTTTCGCAAAAGGGAAAAGGTATTATAATCCGAAGTGTTTCCGTAATTATGAAACTTTTTTCGGAATTTATGTTTTTCTTTAAGGACCTTCTTCAGGGAACCACTGTACCAGGGAGGGAATGAGTTGCTCGAGATGGTTTTGTGCGGTACATGCACATCCACTACATCCTGTAACTGCTTGTAGAAAATATCTATTGCGTCGTCGAGCGAGATATTTTGTAGACATTCATTCCAATTTATTTTGTCCAAGGCCTCTTCAATTTTATCGTAGTCCCCTGATTCATAAAAATATTTTATTCGCGGCATGATTTAACATTATTTACATATTATGACAAATACAATTTCACTATCTCATCGCATACTCATAGATATAACAACGATTAGGTATATCATCTACATACGCATATTCCATTGGCCCGTTCAAAGAATGTACACTTTGATTTACCGCAGCAATAGCAACACCTGCATATATAATGGCTCCCAGCACCCTTAACGTCTATTACCAGAACACCCAAGGCCTTCGCACGAAAACTCACACATTTAAACGTAAGTTATTGCTAAATGCGTATGACATAATTTCGGTAACTGAAACATGGCTACCCAACGGTATTACCGATAGCGAACTATTTGATGATAGATATTTGGTCTGGCGAAGAGACAGGAATTACAATGCTACTGATGAGATTTATGGTGGGGGGGGGTGCTCTTAGCAGTTCGTCGAGGGATCGCAGCAGTAGCTCGGCCAGAATGGTCATCATCAGCAGAGGATATTTGGGTCACTATATCTTTTAAAAACAAACGTAACACTCTCACAAACATACATCTGTGCACCATCTATTTATGCTCATAAAATTTAGGAAACTCTTTCAACACACAACTTTCGAATTTTACAGACAAGCTAGCAATGATTATGAACTCCTGTCCGAATGATTACTTTTTAGTAATGGGAGATTTCAACCTATCAAATATTGACTGGGTTCCCAGTAATAATACCGATTCGCAATTTTCGGGTGTCACAGGTGAAACTCAAATAAAGTTTGTAGATACCATATTAGCCTGTGATTTGACGCAATTTTACTTTTGTCGTAATACCTCTAAAAATAGAATCCTCGACCTAGTGTTATGTAATGCCAATTTATGTTTAACACAATGTGATGACCCGCTAGTATCAGCATTAGTATCAGCGTTAGTATCAGCATTGCGCCCGTGCGAAGCCGGGGCGGGTCGCTAGTATACTATAAGGTGAAATGTGGGCGTATACTATGCCTCTTCCTATCCCTTCGGGGATAAATGCGTGACTATGTCTATGTATGAATTACAAGCTACGGAACCCTACTTAGAACGTGACTCGAGACACACACTTTATTGAATGTTTTGATACGTACACAACGACCTATTCACGTACTACGTCACGCTTGACTTATGACGTAGATACGTGGCAGATTAAATATGCTCCAATTACGTGGGAAAATAAAGCTGCGTGCACAATATCTCATTTAAATGTACAAATGCGCTTGGTACAAGCCATGATCTTCAGTCATGCTCGTGAAAGAGGCGGCGGGGAGGGAGCGGGAGATCACTCTCCCATCCGATTTTTTTTTTATATATTTAGCTCGCCAAAATGATGCCGCCGTCCGATGGAAAGTCACAGCGACATCTAGCGATTGGGGGCCACCATCCCAGTCTGTAAAAATGTAGAAAGCGGCCCTCAAGTTAGCGTCCCTATGATGTGCCTCTCTTCACGCTCCGCTTGAAGAACCCAGGATTGTAAGAGGAGGGAAACACGTGCGCTGGCAGGTCGTTCCAGGTTTTTATGGTTCGACAGAGAAACGATCTTTTGAATCGTTCAGTTCTAGCGAAGATTCTCTTCACTGTGTGAGAGTGGCACCTCTGTCCAGCACGCCTTGTTCGGGATCGGAAAGGAGAGGGTGGTTAGTTACGCTTTCGCCCATGACTATCGGCTATCAGGCTCCATAACCAGGAGCCTGGGGACGGTGGGAGGAGCTAAGGGGCGTAAGAGTATCAAGCACACCTCAAAAAGGGTGATAACACCCGAACTATTTCACCAAAGTCGTTGGATAGTACCCGAAACCCCTAGGTGAGGCAGCGGTCGTAGCAAGACTTGGGTCGGGGATCCTAGGACATCGTTCCGAGGGCTTAATCATGCTCCAACTAACGGGTGAACGGATCTGGTCTGGAATAACATAAGAAGGCTTATTTCTAAAAACGGGAATATATTCCCTTGGGAACGGGAACTGAAGTAAACGTGGGCGAATCCGATACCTTCATCTAGTTTACTATATTAGTAAGACTAGCGACCCGCCCCGGCTTCGCCCGGGTGCAATGCTTATACTAAATACACTAAGTACAGAAAAACTGTGAACTTTAAAGCATTGTGGATCCCAAACCCGCAGGGATACGCGGAAAATTTTTATGTTGTCGTATTAAAGACCATAGTTGCTTATCAAAATATAAGGTGAGAGACTTTTATACTTTGATACTGAACTGAGAAATTTAACCAAATAAATTTTCCCCCATTCATTTTTTATTTTCATAATTTTTTTAGGCATGAATGATTCATTTTATGGAAAAGTTGTAGTACTAAATGTTAATTAGCACTATATTTTCTATCCAAAACAAATTTGACATCTATTTTTAAAACAGGATCAGTGTGCGGCCGCAAACGCTACGTCCCGCAATTTTATATCTGTAATATCTTAGAAAATATTCATTTAAATCATATGCTGTAAAGGGCCATATAGACCTATATTAAATAAACAATGTATTTAAGGTATTTAATTGGATAAGGATTAATGATGTATTGGTTAAAACCGCTTCAAAAATAAGCCATTATTTGTCGTAAAAAGTAAATGACTTAAAAATGTTATTGTGGGATATCCATAATGCCATCGCGGAGTTTTCTGTAGACCTTTACAATGTGTACAATACTTAGTACATTACTTTGATAAATCTCGTAAGATTAAGCCTGCGTTTGCAATGTAAGTGGAAAAAATGTGATTATTTACGACATCACATTAGATTTTAGAAACCTCAAAAATAACAGTATTTCTCCACCATTTAATGGATGGTATTATACATATAAACCTTCCTCTTTAATCACTCTATCCATTAAAAAAAACCGCATCAAAATCCGTTGCGTAGTTTTGAAGATTTAAGCATACAAAGGGACATAGGGACAGAAAAACGACTTTGTTTTATACTATGTAGTGATAGTAAACACAGCCTTACGTATGACCTTAAATGCAACAAGAAGTTCATTATAATATAATATGCGTGCCCCGAGCGAATGACACGCTGACTGTGAGATAATACAAGTTACAATATCGAGCCGCTTTTTTGCTCGACTTGGCAGGGGCACTACTGTTCCCCCTAGATATTAGTGACTATAGTCACAGCCGACATAATAAGACATAATATGTCTCTGATATGTATATGAGAGAACTATGATATTATCATAGTTCTCTCATATACATATCATAGTCTTATATCATAGTTCTCTTTATACTGTGCTATAGTAGTGCCCTACGACTGCCTGTGACGTACGATAAACCCCATTGAACACATAATGTGCTCGTATTTGGATTTTAAAAATTTACCATACTAGATGGAAATAATTAAGAGGGCTCTCATACAACAAACATAATATATTGAAAAACTTCACTTGTACTGTTCCACAACGGTTTCGTCTTTCGGCATTCTCAAAGGCTATTTACTTATTTAGATCATAATTACACTTCGAATATATAAACATGTAATTACAAACAATAATAAATGTTGTGGAACGGTACAAGTGAAGTTTTTCAATACGTGTAGCAAGTTCCATCAAGTGCCATCAGTTTTTTTTAGGTTTTAGCTAGCAGCTAACAATTTATTTCCGGGTCGGCAGCACAAAAAAGGCACCTCTGGTGTTCAAAAGACCCCTAAGCTACGAGAACCACTTTCATCAGGTTAGTCGTATGCTTGTGTATAACCGCAGTCTTAAGAGCCTACCAGACGCCAAATTGTTGAAAGAAGATAGAAGATATACATTTTAGCGTGCAAGACAGAGAGAGATGCGATCGGTTTTTGTGCGTTTTTATCGAAATAAATTAATTATAAAAAAACTATAACCAATATTAAAAAAGTGGTCTAGTGCAAGTGAAGATTTTACTATTGTCTTTCTTATAAATATTTTATATTATAAAAACAACTTAAAACTTATGAGATCTAGGTTAAAATTTCAAGAAATCGAGGTATTTTCAACACAAAAATCTATTGAGAATTTTAACAGCAATCGTGTTTTTAGCCTAGTGCGTTTTTAGTTTATGAACTGAAGTTGTCTGTGTTAAAATTTTAATTCATTAGACCTCACGAGTCCTGAGATCTAGATCAAGGTAATAGTCTATTTGGCTTCATACAGACTCTTAATTATACACGCTTAACACCCGTCTTCACTCAACCATCAAAGCATAACAATCGTCTCCAAACGATTAACCATCAAGGCCTTTCAGTTACAAAAACACTAATTAAACCTAATTAATGACTCAGTTGTGGACTAAAACTGGGTAAAAACTATAGGTATATAGGTCATTGGGTCGAGAAAAGTTATGGATCAGTTCGTAGGTCAGTATGGGGCACAAAAAATGGAACTTATCGAATTTCAAGAATGAATTACAGTTACAAATGTTAATTATTTATTTATTTTATTTGTGGACATTCTCACACAACATCATCTAGCCCAAATTAAGCTAATATAAGCTTGTGGTATGGGATCTAGACGAAATAAACATTATTTCTACAAACATACATATTACAGACTAGCTGAGCCCGCAACTCCGTTTACGTCCCGTATGGTGTATGAGAGAGATATTTCTTCATCAGACTCATCAAGCAGCGTGTGAAACTGCCCTGTTTGCTTTGCTTAATCATAATTTTTTTTTTAAATATTGTTGGACATTCTCATTTGTTGTTGGACATAAAGGAGCTTAATGATTAAGGCTATTTGAAAATAATTCACAACAAACACGCCTTCGGCGCGGACTGAATTGTTTTGGGTCTGAGAACTGTGATATAAGAGAGAAACAGAACAAATCAATGTGGTCATCACACAAAGAGATTTGTCCTTTTTTATATATATATGTAGCTCGGCAAATTGACGTCGCCACCAGCCCGATGGCAAGCCGTGGCGCATCTAGCGATTGGGGGCCACTTCTGACAGTGGTCTTCAAGTTGTCACCCTGTGATGTGCCTCTTCACCTTCCTCTTGAAGAACCCGGGATACACGTGTGCGGGCAGGTCGTTTCAGGTTTTTATAGTTCGACAGAGGAACGATCTTTTGAAACGCTCAGTTCTGGCGAAGATTCTCTCTACTGTGTGTGTGTGTGTGAGTGGCATCTTTGCCCGGCACGCGTTGTTCGTGCTGGTAAAGGAGAGGGTGGGATCAGGTTGAAGAGCTCTTCAGAACATTCGCCGTGATACATTCGATAGAAGGCAGCCAATAATAATAATAATAAATATTTATTTATTTCTCTTTCACAAAGGTTGATACAGGTCTATGTTATCAGGACATAAAATACAGCTATAACCCTTGTGAGAGACTGGTATCTGAACTAGGAATAATCCTGTCAAACATATTACCAGGCTTCCCACCTACATGGATCAGTTTTCTATGTCATACTTATATGTATATGTGTCATATTATGAGCTAGGAGTATCAAATAACGAAAGCCCAGACAAAGATGAACAGATAAAATTTTTGTTACAAATAAAATTAAAACAATAAAAGGTAGAAATTAAATGAGTGTGTTGTGTGTGCGTGCGTGTGTGTGTGTGTGTGTGTGTGTGTGTGTGTGTGTGTGTGTGTGTGTGTGTGTGTGTGTGTGTGTGTGTGTGTGTGTATGTGTGTGTGTGTGTGTGTGTGTGTGTGTGTGTGTGTGTGGGCGTGTGTGTGGCGTGTGCGTGTGTGTACCTATGTAAGCGTGAAACGCGTGTGCGTGTGTTGCAATGAGTCACAGTGAGCTTGGCAATAGATTTTCCGTCTCGTCGTAATTGAGATCTTGCAACCAGTCACAAACGATGGGCTTGCACCTGCCCTTAGGGTATGAATATATTTTAAGATGTGAATTTACCTTGTTTTATAAGTGACCGCCCAGGTAATGGAACATTCTGTGGGACAGCAGTTTATTTCTACAGAAAACTGGAGCACAAATTCTGTTTCTCCTACGTCTAGGAGTGTGTTTGTCTGGTGTGTATCCGATCTCAGAGTGCTTTCTCAGCCAATGACGCTATGGTTCTTCGCTGCGCTAACGGTTCGAGGCCTCCCGTCACCTCAGGACAATCAATTATTCGGATAGCACGTCTCTGCACAGCGTCAAGCGCGTCTAGTAAGTACCTCTTAGTAAGTAGTTTTGAAGCGCTCGTGGCCCCGCGGACTCAGTGTTCTGTAAAGATCACTGCAGTAAGCAACATTTACTGTGGCCGGACATGGATGGGTGACCACCACGTGGACCACTTTGTGACATTTATTTACGAGCGTTTCCGTGCTTCGGAAGGCACGATAAGCCGTTGGTCCCGGTTGTCGGTAAAATGACAGTCGTTAAGCCAAGTTGAAGGCCTTACGGGCGGCTTGAAAAATTTCAACTGTGGGTCGTCACAACCTGCGCCCGGGTCGGCAGCGCGTGTGTAGCGCCTCTGGTGTTGCAAACGTCTATAGGCTACGGTTACCAACCTTCCGGTGGGCCGTAAGCTTGTCTGCCACCTAAGTAGTATAAAAAAAAAAAAAAAAAAACCTCGCGGAATCATCCCAAAGGTGAGAACAGTACTCGACGCAGGGACGAATCTGCGTCTTATACAGTAAACATCTCTAAAGTGGCGTGAAATACCGTCTCACCTTATTTAGGACTCCTAGTTTCCGTAAGGCCAGCCCAATACAACTCCTCTTCCTGGTCCTGGGTGAGAACCAAACCCACGGCTTCCGGAATCCGTAGTCAGGCACACTAACGACTGGACCACGAGGCCAGTTTCTTTCATTTTTTAATTAAAAAAAATTAAAGAAGCCCCGACCGAGGCTGCTCTAATTAAACCCAAAAATGGCAGATAATATATCCTATAAACTTTCTGAGGAGTTGGTTATCCAGCAGAATACTTGATGCATCAGTCAATTCCAGGTTACCATAGGTATAGTGGAAAAACCATCCATCAAAGTAACATACAAACACATACAGTCACGCCTTTATCTCCGAAGGGGTAGGCGGAGGCATATTATATACCCACATTTCACCTTTTTAGAATTTGTCCCACGTAAGGTGGTGAGACGTATTGCCGTGTTGAGATGGACTTGGGTTGTGACTGCCTGCTGTTAAATTTTTTCAAGCCGCCTAAATTTTATAGACCTTCAACATGGCTTAACGACTTTTCTGGCAACCGGTACCAACGGCTTACACGCGTGCCTTCCGAAGCACGGAGTCAAAGTATCAGTAAGTACTTACACCAAATTTACGATAAATCAGTCTGTATGTTTGTTACTCTTTCACCCTTTAAAGGCTGAATGGATCTTCTTTTTACCTGTGGAAATCCTACATGGATGCTATGCCGGACTCCTGCCGGCTAAAAACTGTCTACAACCGGGAGTCCCGGGTAAACCCTCAGAAGGATGTTCTAGAGTGGGATGAATGGATCTGACTGAAATTTGGTACTGTAGGTTGGAGCCTTTGGTAGGAATAACTCACAGGTTACTTTTTATCCCGGGAATAAGTCGGAAGCGGGAACGGGAAAACATTCCCAGTCGGCGCCATTTAAATTACTTTGTACGTCTTAATTGCCACATGTGTAGTTAATTAGAGATACCAATCATTTTCCTGCTCCGATAATTAAAATCAGATAAATATGTGCATCATGAATTCATAAGAATCTATACACATGTTGGGACACACGAGCAGACAACGTACGAGTTATGGAAGGGGAGCCCACCATGATGTTACATACATACATATAGTCACGCCTTTATCCCCGAAGGGGTAGGCAGAGGCATAGTATACGCCTACATTTCACCTATTATTTTATTTTATGTCCCACGTAATAGACCGTGAGCCACACAGATGAAAATTTTCGGGGGAAGAAAAAAAAAATTCTCGTGCTCGTCAGATTTTCATAGAGGTATTAATTAAACCCTCTTTTCTCTATGCTCTAAACCTAGATTGAGTATTTCTATTTATAACTGACGCAGCGATTTTGGCCCTTGGACCTTCTTCACAATTGGCCCGAGTGTTTCTTGCTATGTATTTTTTATTTCACTGGAAATTCCGATGGGATTAAAAATAAACATAGGTGGTAAAATAGGTTTATTTAAGAAGAAGATAAAATTATGAAATCTAAATAATCTAGGTAAATAAAATTGACTAAAATAATGAAATAACACTAACACTATTATTAAAATTAAAACGAAAACTACTAAACTAAAATGCATTATAAAATTTCTCCACATCGCAGTCCTCTTGTGGTAGCGTTTCCAGAAGACTGGCAGCATTGCCACGTTGAATGGCAATGCTTAATCTCTGCCCCAAATAGAAGCCAGCCTTCTGGAAGAAGAAATTCCAGAAGGCTGGCTTCTATTCGTAAAATAGGTATAGAATTGAAGTTTTAGTACGTAGTAACTATTTAGTAATCTGTGGTTTTAGTTCTCACACAGGAACACATCTACCTATTTAAAGATAAAAGTAATTTGCTAGCGTCTTCACCCGCGTAGAATTAGGTACCCGTTTTGCTTCCCATAGGAACAGGGATGCAAAGTAACCTATGTGTTATTCCAGACTATAAGCTATCCCTGTACCAAATTTCAGCCAGATCCGTTCAGCCGTTAGAGCGCGAAACAGCCATTACAGCCATTACAAGCTTTCGCATTTATTATGATGTAAATTAAGTATTACACAATTAGATTTACTCAATATATTATAATTTTCAAGTTCATGGCGAACGAGTAGAGTAATATGCAATGTTTATATAATTAAATCTAATTATTTGATAATGACCTCCTTATAAATTACACTTATTATGAGAGACGCCTTTCTCTACAATGTAACGTTTTACAATTAGACTTAGTAGACTGCATACATACATACATACATATAGTCCCGCCTTTATCCCCATAGGGGTAGGCAGATCTTGGATCATCCTTCCGAGGGCTTACCCGGTGCTCCCAACCATAGGCTGTTGGGCGTTACGTGAGGTTTTTTAGTCGGTAGGAGTCTGGCATAACATCCATGAGGATTTTTCCTAACGTTAAACAAAAAAAAAACCGGCCAAGTGCGATTTGGACTCGCCCATGAAGGGTTTCGTAGCAGCAAGTAACATAATATAAAAGTTCTTATAGTTCGTTGTAACTTTGATTGATGTTTTAACACGTTCGCAGTGGTAGTGATTTTTCTAACCGAAAATTGCGGTTTAAAAATAAACTACCTGCTCTATCTCGTTCAAACTAATTTTCGTTGGTAGTTTTTATGGCAATGTACATCATATATATTTTTTTTTTAGATTTATCATTCTCTTAGTTTAGAAGTTAGAGGGGGGGGAAGGAAGGACACACATTTTTCCACTTTGGAAGTGTCTCTTGCGCAAACTATTCACTTTAGAAAAAATGATTTTAGAAACCTCAATAGCATTTTTGAAGATCTATAAATACCCCACACGTATGGGTTCGGTAAAAAAAAATTTTTAGTTTCAGTTCTGAGTATGGGGACCCCCAAAATTTACTGCTTTTTTTCTAGTTTTATATAAGAATCTTAATGCGGTTCACAGAATACATCTAGTTGCTAAGTTTCAATTTAGCATAGGCCTTATAGTTTCGGAGAAAAGTGGCTGTGACACACGGACGGATAGACAGACAGACATGACGAATCTATAAGGGTTCCGTTTTTGCCATTTGGCTACGAAACCCTAAAAAGGGTCTAGGCAGAGACATAGTATTTCTCCTTATAGTTTTATGTCCCATGCAATAGAGGGTGAGCCTATTGCCATACTTTTTTTGTTCTAATAAGGTGGCAGACAAGCTTATGGTCGACCTGATGACCGCTGCCGACCCTGCAAGAACCTGCCAAGACTCCTTTGGAAGTAGGTACCCCATACTGGAGGCATTTGGGAAAACTGAGGCTGGAAGATTTTACAATTTAGATTGTGTTGTCCGTCTCTGGCTGCATCTCCAGGTGGTAACTTCCACGCTTAGGCGTGGAAGTTACCACCTGGAGATGCAGCCAGAGACGGACGGACGGACAAACGGACAGTGGAACCTCAGTAATAGGGTACTATTTTTTACTTTTTGCGTTACTACTAAGTCATCGATAAACTCGGAAACTACTAAACCGAATTTCTGAAAGAAATACAGGTATTTTTAACTAATAAGTTTGTTTGTCCCGTGACTCACAACAGACCTACGGCCGCCACTGCGGCCTCGCCCACGGGGTGGTTCGGGTGCTATCCCGCGTCTATGGGGGGTTTCGGGTGTGATCCCGCTTCTAAGGTAGATACGACCCTATACTACCTTGATTTGGGCAAGGTGACTAAAGGAAATTACTTAATGTATGAGATATGATATAAGAATTTATTAATTTTTGTGCAATATACATAAGATCAAATAATACATACATAAAAATACAGAATGATATACGAAAATTGGCCTTCTAACAAAAATTTGCCATTAACATTTTCTGTTCTATTTTTAAATACAGCCAAATGCCGGGGGCTATAAATTAGTTTTAAAAAATCGAAGTGACAGCTTTATGACTTGTCAAAGTGACATTGACAGCTTATTAGGCCGATTTACAAGGTAAATATAATTGTGTCCGTATGAATTATCTCCGAATAATTTATTCAGGTACATCAGCTCAATGTTAACTAAGTAGGTATTAAGTAATATAAAAATGTATTATTTAATTGCGGATGTTTCAAAATGTTTTTAAAATGTCGAAAGTTTCTCTTAATGCTTGAATTAAATTCGTTGTAAATATTATGTTTTTCATTATCGTTCGTTATTTTTAACCTGAACGGGGTGTTATAAGTTTGACGTGTGTGTGGGTGTATGTGTGTGTTTGTAAGTCTGTCTGTGGCATCGTAGCTCCCAAACGGATGAACCGATTTTGATTCTGTTTCTTTTGTTTGAAAGATGCTGTTCTTAGCTATTGAAAATCGGTTAAGCCATTTTAAAGATATGAGGGGTGAAAGTGGTGATGAAAAATTGAATGTGTTCAAATATACCCGTGTTGGATATCAATGAAAGGTCATACCTTATACATCACGATACCGCAGGTTTTATGAAAATCGGTTCAGCCATTCGAAAGATATGAGGAGTGGAATGTATTTCTAATTTTGTAACTACACTCCGCGCAATTCGCATTAGCTCTGAATAATAGTTGATAGACTATACGTAATAGTATGTTGTTATTAAAAAAACCCCTATAAAAAGCATGAAATAAAAAAATCAAATTTAAAATTTAAAAATCTCCCGACACACAAAAGAAGAACAATAAAAAACCTGTAAAAAGTAAAAAAATTATATTATATTATGACCTATCTACCCTAAGTATTGAACCTTTATTATTATTATAGGTAGCTATATTATTTACGTATTCATATTTTTAACTAACAGTTTGTCTCTTCGGGGACCGCTCACCTAATCATAACCTAATCGTACGTCTGTCTCGCAAGATTCTAACTGTAGATGTTTTGCGCGTACTCGTTGAATACTTTTGAAGTTCCTTGATATGCTCAATTGTTTAGGTATAGAGCGGCGTGACCACCTAGGTGATCATAGAAAAAAAACGCAAAAACCCTCTAAGTCCAAGTCGAACTCACACATCAAGAGTTCTGTACCACTACGTGGATGATACAAGTCTACAATGAAAAGATTTTCTTCTATAAAATTCTTTCATATTGCATAACTACTTACCTAAATACTACTCATTATTATTTTAATACAGCAGACCCATTACGCGTCTGAATCTCGTTGGCGTCAGAGAACTAAAAAAATATTTAAAACTAGCTGACCCTGCAAATTCGTTAACGTCACATAAGGTGTATGAAAGGAGAGGTATTTCTTCATCAGACTCGTCAAGCAGCGTGTGAAACTGCCCTGTTTGCTTAGTCATAAAAGAGCTTACAGATTAAGTCTATTTTAAAACAATTCAGTCCACGCCATCGTCGCGGTCTGAATTGTTTTAAAATAGTCTTAATAATTAAGCTCTTTTATGATTAAGCCAACACGCCAGTATAGATTTACACTTACATTCTAATAAAATAAAAGTGTTATAACTTTTTTATTTATAAACCGATCGACATGAAATAAACGCTAAATGTTAAGTGGAGCAAACCTCAATACAATAAATAAAACCACATTGCAATCGTTTAAGCGGTTACTGAGATTAGCGTGCACAACTGTACAGACAAACAGATATACAGATATACAGATATACAGACATACAGACAAACAGACAAAAATTCTAAACATCATTGTTTTGGGTTCTATTGCGTTCATGAAGCCGGGGGGAAATATTATAGGGGTATAATATTTTTTCTTATTTATCTTCCATGTACAGACAGCGACCTGTTACGATTTTATTATATGTATTGATATTAAAAGTCAGGCTGAAAAGAAATAAAACAAGCCCAGTCAGGAAATAAACCCAGCTCAAATCTCCTCAATATGGTCCCGACTATTAAATAAAATGAAACGAAATGAAATTGAAATGAAAATAAAATAAAATGAACTACTACTAATTAAAATCTGTACTGGACTTTCTTTTTGTCCTTTTCAGTAGACATAATTCCATATTTTTAATGTTTTATTTATTTTGGTCAATATACCTAAGCCATATCTCTGCATCTACCAAATTTCATGTTTCTCTCACACTCCTTACAGAAGCAGGCCCATGACGGCAGCGTGACGTGACGGATTCACGCACGCCCCCCCATAGAAGCGGGATCACACCCGAAACCCCCCAAAGACGCGAGATAGCACCCGAACCACCCCCAAGGCGAGGCCGCAATGGCCGCCGTGGGTCTGTTGGGAGTCCTGGGACATCCTTCCGAGGGCTTACCCGGGGCTCCCAACCATAGGCTGTTGGGCGTTACGTGAGGTTTTTTAGTCGGTAGGAGTCCGGCATAGCATCCATGATGGATTTTCCCTTACGTTAAAAAATGGATGCTATATGACTCCTACCTGCTTGAACCATTCGGAGCCCTACAGCCACCTACTTGATTTATTAAGGTATTTGATTAATATTGATTCCCTTGAGAGTGCAAATAATTATATCAAACGACCGTAACCCTTTTAGGGTTTCGTAGCCAAATGGCAAAAACGGAACCCTTATAGATTTGTCATGTCTGTTTGTCTGTCTGTCCGTCCGTGTGTCACAGCCACTTTTCTCCGAAACTATAAGGCATATGCTATTGAAACTTGGTAACTAGATGTATTCTGTGAACCGCATTTAGATTCTTATATAAAACTAGAAAAAAAGCAGTAAATTTTGAGGGTCCCCATACTCAGAACGTATACATACGTGTATCTATAGATAGGTCTTCAAAAATGCTATAGATATAGAGGTTTCTAACATCATTTTTTTCTAAAGTGATTTCTAAAGAGCCACTTCCAAAGTGGATAAATGTGTGCCCCCCCCCCCCCCCTCTAACTTCTAAACTAAGAGAATGATAAATCTAAAAAAAAAATATGATGTACATTGCCATTAAAAATGCCAACGAAAATTGGTTTGAACGAGATACAGCTGGTAGTTTTTTTTAATACGTCATAAACCGTAATTTTCGGTTACAAAAATCTCTACCACTGCGAACGTGTTAAAACGTCAATCAAAGTTGCAAAGAACTTTAGGAACTTTTATATTATGTTACTTGCTGCCACGAAACCCTTCATGGGCGAGTCCAACTCGCACTTGGCCGGTATTTGAGTTAAGTACGTCCATTTGATTTTTATTACAACTTCAAGGGACTGTAGACTTGAGTTTTAATTTCAATCAGATAAATCCAAGCGATTGCGAGTTAAAGAGTTTTAACAGACAGACGGACGGACTGACAACAAAGGGAACTTATAAGGGTTCCGTATTTACTTTTTGAGGTACAGAACCTTAAAAATGGCCCCTAAAATCCTCCCTTTCTCCTCTCTCAGTAAAATAACAAAATTTACTGAATTTCTTTGTTCAGACTGGTCAACGATGACGTCACAATCATTGAGTAGGGGTATAGGAAACTGTAACAAAACATTAAACTTGCGTAATTTGGACTGCGATTGATCAAAAATTTGTACGATGCAGAGGTCTGATATAAATGGTTGGTTGGATTGTAAAGCCTTCAATGATTTGTAAGGTTTGTTGTACAGTGTTATGAAAGATATAAAATATATTTTATTATTATGTAAAGCATGAAATAGTATGGAATGTTACTTATATTATTGTACAATTTGTAGTTGTTTTAGATTTTTTTTTAGTTTGAGTGATTATAAGAAAATATTATTCTTACGCAACTGGTTTCGAAACTTGGTTTCGAACGTGGCCGAAGGGATAAATCCTAATTTTATGTGAAAGATTTTAAAAATTTTTGTTACTTTATCCCGAGTAGAGGACTCTTCTCCTACACCCGTCTGTAACAGTACACAGCTCAAGTTTGTGCTTTTATCGCTCAAAAACCCTCAATTTGTAAGACACACGTGCAATTTTCGCTGTTTTAAATACTTAGGAGTCGAAATCGACGCTCACTTAACCTTTGCAAACCACATAAATGTCTTATCACAAAGGGTGCGTAAGCTCGCTTATATTTTTAAAGATCTCCGTGATGTAGCAGAGAAGCAAACCGTAAAAATGGTATATGAGTCCTTGGTGCAGTCTATTCTGGGTTACTGCATTACTACGTGGGGAGGAGCATGCAAAACTCATATGATTACCGCTGAAAGGGCTCAGAGGATGATTTTGAAGGTCAGCTTATCAAAACCACGGCTATTTTCCACTGAAAGACTATTCGAGGAATCTCAGGTCTTGACCGTACGCCAGCTGTACATAATGTCGACAATACTTTACAAGCATTCCAATATACCCGCGGATAGAAAAGCACGCATAGCAAAAACGAGAAGAAGCTATGCATTATGTGAGAAACCAGCTGTTAACACCGTTTTTGCACAGAGGTTCTATCAGTTTCGAGGAAGTATGCTATATAATCGAGTAAATAAGGTGATAAATATGGGGAATTACTGTAGGACAAAGTGTAAGAAAATGGTTATTAAATACATATCTAGCTTGAACTATGCAGACACTGAAAGTTTATTGGAATTAGTAGTGTAGTCTGATAATAAATTATAAATAAATACTAACACACAAACACACACACACAATTACACACACACACACACACACACACACACACACACACACACACACACACACACCACATTTACACAAAAACAAAATTGAAAAAACTCCGTGCTGACAAAAGCACACCGTGTAATGTTGATAATGTAATAGGGGGGCCTGGAGATCTAAGATACAGGCTTAGGCTTAGTTTGGACTCCAGATCTCCCACAAATTACAAATAGACTATTATTGTGCCATTTGTTTTGTCAATGACTTCATGTACTTTAAAATGTAATTTGTGGAGATAAATAAACTATAAATAAACTATTTTGCTATCCTAATTTTGCACCTGAACACCAATTTCGCCTTTCGAATTGTTACAAGGGCGAGATATAAGGGTTATCAACGATCATAACTTCCTAGAGCATTTCGTTGTGAAGCCCCTTCGCGACTGGAGAGACTTCTCCGCTTAGTGCGTGTTCTACCACATGAACAATGGTTTGTGTTTTGAAGAATTAGACAATATAATGCCGACAGCTTCTTTCTATCATCGCACCACTCCCCATTGTCTCTTCAACCTCACACATTGTGACCCAAGCTGTCACATACGATAAGTTTTGTCTTCTTTACGTCAAGATTTGGGAATAAGCTCCCTGCTTCGAATTTTCCAAACAGTATTTGGTACTTCAAAAAGAGCTTAGAACGTGTTTGCAAGGTCAAGAGTCCAGGTTATCTTATAGTTTGTAAGTTTTTCTTCAAATATATCTTGTTATATTACATATCTTATAGTGTGCGCAGCCTTAACTGCAGTATTTAATGTACAAGGCTAGGCCGGCAAGTCCAGTACGGGTGGACGCTTAGCGTTTGCAGCAAGTAATTGTTACTTAGTAATAGTACTTGTGGTGGCTGTGTAGTGTTGTGCTTCAGTTTTCTTACGAGTTGTTACGAGTTTTACGAGTTTCTACGACCTTCGGGAATAGGAAGCAAAAGTAAGTTTTTTTTCGTAATTTTCCGGTAATGTTTATAACTTAACTGGATAAGCCTTAATGCTGAAAATAGGGGTGAATTGAATTGTGTTCGGGACCCAAACCTATTGGGCTATTACCAAAGTACATACTTAGAAATAAAATAAATAAAATAAAAGATAAATAAATATTTTTGGACATTCTTGCACATCGTCATCTACCTAGGGGTACGGTAGCTTATAATTAGCTTAATTTAGGAAATTAAGCTAATTATAAGCTTGTGCTATGAGATCTATACAAATGATTGACATAATAATGTATTTGTAAATACATACATAATATACATAGAAAACATCCAAACTCCGAAACGTACATTTTTGGATTACCCAAATATTTGGCCTAATCCGGGAATCGAACCCGGGAATCAACGCGCCAGTCGGTTATTACGCTACCGAATGCGCCACCGAGGCTGTCTAATATATGTATACTATTGTTAGATACCTTGATTATTGTCGAAAATTAATTAATTCTAAACTAGAGGACACTCGCGGTTCCGCTTGTGTGAATTTATGTTTTTTCCGGGATAAAAAGTAGCCTTTGCATCCTCCAAACAAAAAATATACCTTTAAAAAACCGGCCAAGTAAGGTAGCCGCCTTAAATGTGTTTTTAGAGTTCCGTAACGAAAGGGTAAAAATGGGACCCATTCATGAGTCTTCACTGTCCGTTTGTCTGTCTGTCCTTCTGTTCGTAAGGATTAATCCTCATGGATTCTATGCCGGACTCCTACCGACTAAAAAACCTCACGTAACGCCCAACAGCCTATGGTTGAGAGTCCCGCGTAAACCCTCGGAAGGATGTCCTAGGACTCCCAACAGTCCGTCACGAAGCTGTATCTCAGGAACCGTGATAGCTAGAGAGCTGAAATTTTCACAGATTATGTATTTCTGTTGCCGATATTACAACAATTTATTTGCAGATACCTCCTTCATACATAAGTCACGCCTTTATCTCCAAAGGGGTAGGCAGAGGCATAGTACCTATACGAGCACATTTCACCTTATAGTTTTATGTCCCACGTAATAGATGGAGAGTCCATTGCCCTGTTAAATTGGACAGGCACAGGTCGCCGCGACCCCCAGTTGAAATTTTTCAAGCCGCCCATAAGTCCTTCAACTTAGCTTAACGTTTGTCATTTTACTGACAACCGGGTTTCCTTATAATATAATATTATCTTTCTGAGTTTTCCTTTGGATCTTTGCCAAAGTGTTCCCTTAGTCGCCTCTTACGACACCCTTGGGATGTATTCGGATGGCGACATCTTGTACTCTTACCCGCCGCAACACGGGACCACTTCGCCACACGGGGTATTTTTTGTAGGTAATCTATACTAATATTATAAGGGATATTTTTAAATGCACCTCTGTTTATTTTTCCTGCACACTAGGTAACTCCACTAATTTACTGAATGCAAACCAGAAAATTAAATGCTGTGCAAAAAAATCCAATTGATAAACTAAACATGTCCTACTTCAAATACTTAAATATTACTCAGAACGAGATGACCTTTTTAATCGAATTCACACCAAAAATGTGGTTCGTACATCAAATATATGATTTGTGAAACAGAAATACGAATTGCATATCAAAAATACTAACTTGCACTCTAAATAGTACTATCTTATAACGGAATAGGTTAGGTTAGGTTAAACTTTTATTTTTTTTAATCAATAAAATTTAATTTTGTAGAGGTGAATGATTAAATTGAGGTTTTACTTAGAATAAACGATGTTCCTAAAAGTAAATTAGGCGACAGATTTCCTTAAAAAAGTTTTAATATTTTTGTTGAACAATGGAATTTTTAGATATACTATTCTGATAATAGTTATTCGTTCAGTAATACAGTTCTGCAAATACCATTAAACAGTAGGTATAATGAATTTGGTATATTTAGTGTGCATAATTAGTGTGCAAGTCAGTATTTTTGGTTTAACTTTGAAATATTTTGTTCGGAAAAAGGGAATAAACAGATATCGATTTAAATACATGCCATATTATAAAGAGGAAAGATTTGTTTTTTTTGTTTGTTTGTAACGAATAGGCTCCGGAACTACTGGACCGATTTGAAAAATTCTTTCACTGTTGGGAAGCTACACTCTTTGCGGTGAACATAGGCTATATATTTTATTCCCGTATTCCCACGGGAACGGGAACTACGCGGGTAAAACCGCGTGACGTCCGCTAGTGGTTGATATGGCGGTTACAGAAATACATCGTGTGTGAAAATTTCAGCTCTCTAGCCAGAGACAGACAGCGGAGTTTTACTAATAAAGTTCCTTTGTTAGGGTTCCATAGCCAAATGGCAGAAAACGGAACCCTTATAGATGCGTCATGTCTGTCTGTCTGTCCGTCCGGATGTCACAGCCACTTTTCTCCGAAACTATAAGACCTATGCTATTGAAACTTTTTTTTTCATCAAACCCATACATGTGGGGTGGGGTATCTATAGACAGGTCTTCAAAAATGCTATTTAGGTTTCTAACATCATTTTTTTTCTAAAGTGAACTTCACTTCCAAAGTGGAAATATGTCCCCCCTCTAACTTCTAAACTAAGAGAATGATAATTCTAAAAAAATACATAATGTACATTGCCTTAAAAACTTCCAACGAAAATTGGTTTGAACGAGATCTATTAGGTGGTTTTTGTAATATGTCATAAACCGCAATTTTCGCCTAGAAAAATCACTACCACAGCGAACTTGTAACTTTGATTGATGTATTAACATCAATCAAAGTTACAACGAACTACAAGAACTTTTAAAGTCTGTTACTTGCTGCTACGGAACCCTTCATGAGCGAGTCCGACTCGCACTTGGTCGGTTTTTACTCTTTAGGTTCCCTAAAAATATCCCCAGTGTTCTGGAAACTATAACTGAACGGATCGGGTTGAAATTTGGTACATACAAGAATAGATTTATAATAGTCTGAAATTACACATTAGGCTGCTTTTTTAGGCCCGGTATAAGTTCTCATGAGACAATAATTTACGCGGGTGTAGTCAAAATCTAGTTGGCTCGCCAAATGGAAAGGCTGATGGAAAGTCATGACGACGTTTAGCGAATTTTATTTCGCGCCAAGACCTCTGAAATCCCATAGATTCGGTTTCATTGGTTTTGACATTTTGAGGTTAGAATTTGACATTTTTTAGGTTAGAAACCGCCTGCGGTATCCGCAAATGCGGCCTCAGTCTTTGTCTTACTTGCTTAAAATTAAATGCCAGTAGTGTTTTAAATTTCAGTTTTTTTTATTAAGTATATTTTTCCTTGTATCGTTTTTTTTTTAATTTTATTAAGTTTGTATACGTTATAAACGACGAAGTAAATTATAATGTTTATTTCACAATTATTATAAGGCCTTTAACGTTTTTTTTTACCCAGAAAGCATTTAAATAGTAGATTGCACTACAAGTGCATAAAAGAAGCCATTTTATACGAGACGTTTATCCGAGGATATTAAGTCGAGGATAAAATGGGTTTTATGATCGAGTTATACACTCTGCTTTTCACTTCGATTGCAATGAAAAGAAACAGTGATATTGTAAATAAAAGTCTTTAATTAAAATTTAAAAGTAACATTTGAACAATTTTGTTCAATCAATGTAATAAACAAGTTATTTTGGTTCATAGAGTAACACGATCTTCATGGTACCGTCTCTACGGTCTAGTATGGCCATATTGTATTAGAAGAAGAAAAAGAACTTTATGCACTAGAGCATAAAATGTTGTTTTAGTCCGCATACACCCAGCATAAACAAGAACTTTACGAGCATAGAAAGTGAAAATGATATTTTATAATGGCTCTCATACAACAAACGTAGCTTTTTTACCAGTTTATGGGACGGGACCCTCTGTCACGAATTCGACTCACACTTGAACTGGTGGCCATCCATTTTCATTTATCTACGACCTGGGTCCCAGTACTTCCGGAAGAATAACTTTAGGGTTCTTGACACACATGGGTAGGTACTTCTAGGTTACTTACCAAGCCCTAGAACAAGTTTGAGTTATTTTTAATGTGAAAAAAATATATCTGGCCCTGCAACTTAAAAGACTCAACACGAGTCTCATTTGAAACAGAAAAAAAAATTGCTAGTAGCAGCCTACGTCTAAAATTGCCTTCTTAAAATTATTTCTAACTTTGAGTTACATTAAGAAGATACCAAAGAAAACTAAATTTGGAGGTGGATGTTTTAATTAGGTATACAGTCGATACACTCGATACAAATTGAAGTCATTAAATGGTTTTATCTAAACAATTTGGGACTGATTTGATGATTATTTTGAAAATGGTGAAATTTTTTTCATTTAAAATTTATCGACATGTTTAAAAAAATCGGTTGTCTGTAAAGTCGGTTTACTGACAATGGTTGAACGTGACAACATCAAAATAAAAATAAAAATAAACAAAAGTAACATTACAAAACAAAAATAAATATAAAAACACATCAATTGATTATAGTGCCATCTGTTGAAAACATTACTAAAATAAATGGAACGCCTCAGAGCGAGGTAACGACGTATTGTGTCATCATTTTTCGTTCGTGCAGCCGGCTCCATCGAATTATAAGACGTTGTCACGTCAAAAAAATGATTTCATTTGCATCTTTATTTTTCGTCACTTTTTGAGATAGGAACCTTAAAATATAAAGTGTCGAAAACTAGATTTAGGCACTCTCAACTAGTCACACTAAATTACCACTTTCCATCAGGCGGACAATAAGCTTTTTCACCACTTTAGTAGTATAAAAAATCGTAGTATTGTATGTCTCTCTAGGACGTTATTTTACAGAAGCAGGCCCATGACGGCAGCGTGACGTGAGGAACTCACGCACGACCCCCCTTAGGAGCGGGATCACACCCGAAACCCCCCAAAGACGCGGATTAGCACCCGAACCACCCCCTGGGCGAGGCTGCAGAGGCGGCTGTAGGTCTGTTGGGAGTCCTGGGACATCCTTCCGAGGGCTTACCTGGGGCTCACAACCATAGGCTGTTGGGCGTTGCGTGAGGTTTTTTAGTCGGTAGGAGTCCGGCATAACATCCATGAGGATTTTCCCTCACGTAAAAAAAAAAAGGACGTTATTTTTATTTTATTTATTAACTTGACCGATTTTTTAAACTTATTTATTGTTGTTATTGTTTTAATTTGACATGATAGTATTCTGGATTTAATAATACTCCGAGTTTTAGCATAATACCTAATGCAATTTATAAATTACTTAATTTTACATGCCTTTGTATTAAGGTGATAAATGTATCCGCCTGAAATATTTTACCACCATGTTTTTTTGTTCGTTTTTAATGCATAAAAGATAATGAAATCAAATTAAACTAGATAAGCATTGACTTTTGTATAAACATAAAATCATGTGATAGGCCTCCTGTGCCTTCCGGTTGACTTATCACTGGTCAACCGGAAGTGCCAATACACCTCTCCTAATTGACCTGAACAATATGATGACCTTCTAATTTACCTGTATCAAGTATCGAGATAGGTAGTTGAAGTTGAAACCGTTAATAAATAAATAAATTCTTTATTTTCTCAAAAAGTAGGTACATACAAAAATCTTAATTCATAGTGTCCTAAAAATGTATTTTATTCAGTTAATTCATAGAGAACATTACAATTTTGAGATTGGTGCCTAAACTAGATAAAATTTATGTGTATTTATTATAAGTTAGGGAGGGTGTTTTTTATAAGTTAGAGAGCTACAAGTTTAACAATCACGAAACTATCCCACTTCCGGTTGACCAATAGGAACCGTAAATACATACTAAGACTTAATTTTTCATTCCTAATCTTTCTTTCTTGCAATTTGAGCAAAAAATATGCATAAGTATAATACATATATTAATCACTTGATAGAGAATTTGAACCACTTCCGGTTGACTTATGGCCAACCGGAAGTGCCATTGCACCTCTCCGTATTGACCTGAACCATATACTAGACGCCTACCAGACGCCAAAATGTTAAAAGAAGATAGAAGATATACATTTTAGCGTGCAAGAAAGAGAGAGATACGATCGGTTTTTGTGCGCTTTTAACGAAATTAATTAATTATAAAAAAACTATAACCAATATGAAAAAAATGCTCTAGTGCAAATTAAGATTTTACTATTGTTTTTCTTATAAATATTTTATATTTTAAAAACAACCTATAACATACGAGATCTAGCTTAAAATTTCACGAAATCGTGGTATTTTGAACACAAAAATCTATCGAGGATTTTATCGATAATCGTGTTTCGAGCCGAGAGCGTTTTTAGTTCATGAACTGAAGTTGTCTGTGTTCAAATTTTAATTCAGCAGACCTCACGAGTCCTGATATCTAGAGATCCATAGAATTATAACGCATAGAAACCCAATACGCGCGAGCGACATGAAGCCATTTCATGGCAGCTGATACCGGCTGCCTACATCAATCGGCGCTTTAGTACCGGGCATCTAGCGTCAGTGCAAAGAGCTCGCGTAATTTTCGTCTAAAAATGACGTATTGTGCAGTGAAAGGATGCCACAATTCATCTGAAAATTATTCCAAACACCTAAAGATCACATTGCATAGGTTAGTACTGCAAAATATGTTACATTTTTGTTAAAAACACCTCATTTAAAGAAACAAAAATCGTACATTTTAGTGACGTCATTTTCATAGACGGTGTTGCAAGCAAGGAGAATAAAATTTTCCCACTTTTTCTCTTATTTGCTTCAATATCGGTTTCAGGAACTGTTCTTGTTATAAAAATACTCTTATTACATACATACATATGCTTACGCCTTTACTCCCGAAGGGGTAGGCAGAGGCATTATATACGCCCACATTTCACCTTTTTAAAATTTGTTCCACGTAATAGGGGGTGAGCCGTAATGCCGTGTTGAGATGACGCAGGTTGTGACTGCCTGCTGTTGAAATTTTTCAAGTCCGGCTCAAAAGGCCTTCAACTTTGCTTAATGACTGCCATTTTACTGGCAACCGGAAACAACAGCTTAACGGCCTTCCGAAGCACAGAAATGCTCAAATAAATTTCACAAAGTGGTCACATGGATGGTCACCCATCCAAGGACTGGCCATAGTGAAAGTTGCTTACTGCAGTGATCGTTTACAGATCACTGAGTACGCGGGGCCACAAGCGCTTCATATCTCCTTAAATAATTTTATTTGCAAAGTTTTGTGGGTGGGTACCACATAATTTAGTAAAATATTGTGATTAAATTAAGTTTATTAATTTAATAAGTAAGGTAAGCCTTCGGAAGGATGTCCCAGGGCTCCCGGTAGACTTAGGCAACCGCCTAGAGGGTTCGGGTGCTATCCCGCCACTTGGGGAAGGGGTTAGAGTTAGTTATTATTCCACCACCATGAATGCTTCTGGAAAAACGTCGAGTAGCCAACTCGTCCTTCTCAGGCCCTCGGTCAGGGAGGCCGCCCGGTAGTAATAATATATTACTTACTACAACAGTTTGAAATACAAAATATTACTGATTTTAGAATTTGTTGGTATAGAGGAATGTCTGGCCCAGAATGAAGTGAATCGGATCAAATTGCCTAAAACTAAGACACAAACTTTGAAGTCTTTTGTTTTAGAGGATACAGATGAAGATGAGGTCTCACGAATAACCATGGGACTAAAAACTGAATGCACTGTGGGTAGGGATAAAGTATCGAACAAAATACTGAAACAAAACTGTCACCTTTTTGTTTCTCCCCTCACATATATATTCAATCTCTGTATGGAATTGGGTATTTTCCCTGGTCAGTTGAAATCATCTGAAGTGCGACCGATATACAAGAGTGGCGCTAAGAGTGATATGGCAAACTACCGACCAATTTCTATCCTCCCTGCCATCTCTAAAATCCTCGAAAAAATTATAAATAAAAGGCTAACCAAATACTTGGAGCACAACAAACTATTATCGGATAACCAGTTCGGGTTTAGAGCGGGTAGATCCACAGATGACGCTGTCTCTGCCCTAACTGACTTTATAGGTTCTGAACTAGACAAAAAGCAAAAATGTTTGGGTATCTTTCTGGACCTTAGGAAAGCCTTTGACACCATTTCGACATCAATAATGATCAAAAAATTAGAAAACCTTGGCATCAGAGGCACCCAATTGAAACTTTTCGAGAGCTATCTCAATGGACGGGTGCAGCGTGTGCGGATGGGAGACTATATTAGCACTGATCTCCCAGTCTCGTATGGTATTCCTCAGGGCAGTATACTGGGCCCAACCCTATTTCTCATCTATATCAATGATCTCACAAATATCAACATTCCCAAAGGCAAAATCATTTCATACGCAGACGATACTGCGCTTATCTTCTCTGCCGATACATGGGATGGGGTCTATAATGCTGCTCAATTGGAATTCAACAATGTCAGTTTATGGTTGCGAAGCCATCTTCTGACCCTGAATTCTGAGAAAACTAAATATTTGACTTTTAGTATACGACAGCCTACCGCTAGACTGGAGGACCACAAAATAGTTGCTCACCGGTGTTATGACTTTACGCGATGTACCTGCTCTCCAATAGAACGTGTCTGTTGCATAAAATATTTAGGTGTATTAATAGACTGCAATCTTGGCTTTCACGAGCATGTCAAATTAATCAGTTCTAGAGTACGAAAACTTATAATTGTTTTTAAAAAGTTAAGACACGTTTTGGATGAACATCTTTTAAAGCAGGTGTATTTTGCTCTCTGCCAATCGGTAATAACATACTGTATTTCTTCCTGGGGAGGAGCTCCAAAAACTGTTTTAAGATCGGCAGAGATTGCTCAGAGGGCTATCCTCAAGGTCTGTACATTCAAACCCCGACTATTCCCAACAAAATTACTTTATGAGTACTGTGAGGTTCTTACGGTTCGTCAACTGTTTGTTTTGGCTATTGCTGTGAAACAACACAGTTTGATTAAATATGACCCTATTGTAAGTAAAAGACGGAGAGGACGATTGGTATGCGAGAATTATTACAGACCTAATACATCTTTCGTTCGTAGGTTTTTTGTGTTTCTTGGACCATATTTGTACAGAGAGGTTAATAAACTCTTAAATATATACCCATTAAATAAAATCAAATGTAAAATGAAAGTTAAGGAGTTTCTTTTAACCTTATCTTATGACGATACGGAAAACTTAATACGCATACCGGGATAGGAAGCAAACGCCTTTCCATTACCATTCTTCCAAATTCAACCCATTTGGAGTCATAAACACACGCATACACATACAAAAACAAACACACACACACACACACACACACACACACACACTTATTCATATTCATTTTGTTCAAACAAACTCCTTTATTAATGTAGTATAGGCCTGAGGGTGACAGCGCTGTATGCCGAGATACAGGTCACGACCTAGTTCGGCTACAGATGAGTTCCTTATCTTTCTTAGCTCGTACTACGCATTTCTTTGCATTTAAGCTAGACACTGTCATTGTTTTTTATACTTACATTATTATTATTTTTTGATATGTACATACTATTTCATTTTATAAGAATTTACTAATCTTACTTAGTTTACCTTAATCTTATTGAATTTTATTACATTGGTTTTAATTTATTTATTAATCTGCTTCGAATGATATTTTGGTTGATTTTATTATACATAATTTATTATTTTGTATTTTTAACAGATTATGCAAATTGATTTGATTATTGATTTGTTGAATTTTACATACATACTTATTATTTGTATCTTAAATTATTGTTGCTATTTCTTTTTTATTAATGTAGTTGTTTTGTATGGCTTATTTGACCCCAAGGTCAAATAAGCCATACAAAACAATTACTACTACTATTTACCTAATTTTATTTACTTTTATTGTTTTTTGTTTGATTGTGTTATATTCTTTTAATTACGTTTTAATTTGATTTTTAGATAGATAACTTTTAGTTATGTTTGATTCTACTGATTGAATTGAACATCAAGGATTGTGATTACTTAATTAGATTTGAATTATTTTAATTTTATGTCTTGGGGTAGGTATATTAAGTATCATCGCATTTCATTTAGTTTGTAATATCGAATATGTTATTGAATTTGTAATGCAATGATGTGTAATGGATAAATAAATAAATAAATAAAATAAGTGGCAGCAGAAATACATCATCTCGGAAAATTTCAGCTCTCTGACTATTACGGTTTCTGAGATAGAACCTCGAGATAGACAGACAGACAGCGAGACGGACGGCTTAACCTTATAAATAGGGTTCCTTATTCACACTTTGGCTACAGAACTCTAAAAGTCTATATATATGTCTACTAGTAAAAACTTAAACTGTTTCCTTATTATAAAGAAAGGAAGGAAAGTGTTTATTCATGGCCCAATCTACATGATATTATTATACTGGTTAGTAAGTCGTTTTACACTTACCCCCGTATTCATAATCGTTTATTAAACCTATTTTAGTTAAAACACATTTTAAGTCTATTACTGTCTCTAACCATACTCTGTTATTGGTTAGAGACAGCAATAGACTTAAAGTGTGTTTTAACTAAAATAGGTTTAATAAACGATTATGAATAAGGGGGTAGGTGTTTAATTTAGCATTTTTTAAAACTACATATTAATAAAATATGGGAGACCATCTGCCTACCCCGCGAAGAGTTTAGCATATAGATAAATAGAGTTAAATGTTAAATTAAATGTATGCAAACAATTTAATTTTTTCCCATTTATAGGGTAAATTTTATTTCCTAGCAACATTTTCTGTAAGCTTGTGTGAGTGTCACCGAGTTTAAAGACGAGTAGTTTACACCTACATTAATATTGGTTCGGCTTCGCGGGCGCGTACGTATAACTGAGCGACTCTCAGTCTATGTGTTATAAGTCTATGTCTAGATCAAAGTAATAGTCTATGTGGCGTCATAATGGACTCTTAACAATTTAGCGTGCTGAGTTCAGATCGATCAAATCGTTTGGTACATTCGGGTGTGACAAAGAAAACGTCACGCACGTATTCACTAAGATAGAGAATGGGGGATACATTCAGAAGTTCAATCACACTTATTTAAATGAAATACAAAAACTCAGTAAAAACGAGTACCTACCCACAATAAAACTAAAAACTTTTAAAAGCTTCCATCTACCTCGCCATCCACAAAAACCACTGTGATTATGTCAGTCATAACTTCATAAGATACTGCAAGTTACCTAGTGTGAGTTGAGTTTGCACATGGAGGGTTTTGTACCAAAATATGCCAAAAAACAGCAAATTAATATTATTTAAAGGGTTTTGTTTAGAGTCTAAACCCTTTAAATCTAATAGTCTGAAGTCTAATAGTCTAAAGAATCTATATAGTCTAAACTTTAGATTTAGACAATATAGGTACATACCTATACCACATAGGCGGCGTTCGTGGGGCACACATAACGTAGAATTCACTCATTACCTGCAACCAACTTTTTTCATCCAAAGGTTGCTGGTAGAGATCGCTTTAGCGATAAGGCCGCCCATTGTACTGCTTTTTTAACAAATGTTCCTATCTTAAGATTTTTATCTGGCGTGCAATAAAGTGTAAATAATTAAATATAATGCATTATTTGAACAACGTTTAAACAAACAAAATAGACTTGCTGACCCGTGCAACTTCATTTATGGCACTTATGAGAGAAGGAAAGAGAGGGAAAGAGAGTAAAAGAGTAATGTGTACTTACTCATCAGACTCAAAGGAGCTTGTGCGAAACTGCCGTGTCTGCTTTATCATAAAAGAGCTTAAAGACTTCTCCAGTTTCCGAAAGGCCGATCAACGCTAAAATTAACTAATCGGCTGTTAAAGGCGGATCCCCACCAGACGATCCAAAATGAATATTTGATGTGGACGTGCCTCGCGCGATCCAAACTGCGCGGCAGGCGCGCGCTTCTTGCCGACATGTGACTCCATAGCGACTGACAGTTCAACCGACTATACTTAGGCGGATCAGTGTTGATCGGTTGGAGCGTGTCGGTGCAACGCGGCGGGATCGCAAGAAAAGTTTTGTTCGTCAGGCTACATGATCCATGGACCATGCCTCATGCTCCCGGATCGTGGATCGCAGGAATTGGCGATCCATTTTGGATCGTCTGGTGGGGATCCGCCCTTAACAGCCGATTAGTTAATTTTAGCGTTGATCAGCCTTTCGGAAACTGGGGGTAGTCTATTGTAAAAGCTTTTGCCATAAAATAGCATCAAATCAAAAAAAAAAATCATTAAAGAGCTCTATTATGATAAAGCAAACACGGCAGTTTCACACGCTCCTTTGAGAATAAGTACACCTATGAATAAGTACACTTTTCTCTTATTCTCTCTCTCTCTCTTATCTGACTTAAACAAAGTTGCACGGGTAAACTACTACTAAATAGAAAATAGAAATACCTCTGAAATAAACACTGGACGGCGTATTATAAAAATATTTGTTGCAACCCGGGATTCGAACCAAGACCACAGCGACACGGAGGCTGTTAAGTGAGGTTCTGTACCTTACCTATGCATTTAAAAAAAAATATTCACTAGCCTAGCGCGTTTATAAAATACCTTTATTAATAAATCACAGAAATAAATACAACAGTCAAATTGAACACTATTCGCTTGACATACAGTCTAAAATCAATTACATATTATACGCATACAAAGTTTGATCCGTTAATTGCATGTTGATTGTACCTTATACGGTAGCAGTAAGGTTGATTTTAGATTGTTTCAAATTTATTTGTAAGTTTGTTAAGACAGTCTTGACCTCATTTAGTACTCATGACCAAGTCGTTGTATTTTAATAATTATTCGCTCCTAAGATTCTTAAATAATGGATAAGGTATATTATAATTATGTGTTCAAGCAGATAATTAGGCATTGTTCTTTTTATAAAAAATAATCTGAATTGAAATCAGCCAATACATATATTCGCAAGTAAGAAGTACTCGTAGGAAGCGAAATATTATTGTAGCTTGTTATATAGTACTAGCAGACGTCACCCAGTTTCACCCGTATAGCTCCCGTTCCCGTGAGAATACAGGAATAAAATATAGTATATGTCACCAGGGGATAATGAAGATTTCCAACAGATAAAGAATTTCCAAATCGGTTCCGTAGTTTCGGAGCCTATTCATTGCAAACAAACATCAAATCTTTTATCTACATAATAAATTAAGTAGGTACTTATAGATTTTGTTGCTTATAGCTTTGAGGTCATAATATATGCCTAGACTTGACCAGTTTCCTGGGACATCCTTCCGAGGGCTTAGGTACCTGGGGCTCATGACCGTAGGCAGTGGTAGGGCACGTGAGGTTTTAGCATGGAGCAAATTTTGCTCCATGGGTTTTAGTCGGTAAGTGTCCGGCATAGCATCCATGTGGGGATAAATATCCACACGAAAAAAAAAACTTTACCAATTGTGGTTCCAAAAAATCTCTTGCTTCTCTGTCTACGCTGATATTTTAATCAGAGAATTCGTTTGTTAGCCTGGATGCGCTAATCTCAGAAATTATTAGCTACAGGCCTTATTGTAGGCAGTTTTAAGTTGCAACTAATAGGAGCAGAGCAGAAATCATAAATTTCTATAAGTCGTGTAGGAAGCCATCCACATTTTATAACTGAAGTTTCGTAACCAGCTACGAAAACGGAATTAAATTTCTGCTCTTGTAACATGTTATCATAATGAAAAAAAGGTACATAAATGGAAATATTCTTTTCTGTATTAAAAAAAATCATAAGTGTAGGTAAGGGGTATGTAGGAGAGACTCAAAGTACATCACAGGAGACATCACGGGGATAGCCATGGACATGGACATAGTGAATCCGTTTTTCGTATACCAGTAACATGACAATAGTTTCCGTTTTAACACGGCCTATCAGGTCACCTATTCACAGTTGTGTAACTAGAAAGCGTAGACGAAAGTATACTTGTGAAATATCCTTTGTCTCATTTTTTGACGTTCCTAAATAATATGGACCAATTTTGATGCCTATATTTGTTTGGAAGATTTTCCCTAACCTTACCTACCCTAATCCTAATCCTAAATCCCTAACCTAACTTATGAGGTTCTGGAAAAGGGGTCTTAAAAGGTTCTTGTGACCACATTCTATCAGGTGGGCCGTAAGCTTGTCTGGTTTAAGTCGTACGAAAACAACTGGCGAAGCTTTTGACTATAATATATGTTTGTATGTCTGTATGTCATCTCAAGAAATCATATCCAACTTTGGTGTATCCTTAGATATATTAACTGGTAACAGAGGTAGTGATTTATAATTGCTTTATTTATTGTAGTCACGATTTTTTCTACGCGTTACAAAGAGCCGGTCATAATAACTGCTCAATAAAACAAGTGATTAATTTACAACCTCTGACACTGAGACTACTTGATGCAGCACCAAGTTCCAGGTTATCATGTCATGGAACTACCTTCAAGGTAACTGTATACCTACCACTTCTATGATAAATGCACCTGTAATTTTTTGTGTAATATTTTTGTGTCATCGCTGAGGAAGTTAGCTGAAGATCTTCAAAATTTATAGCTAACAACCATCTCGATTACCTAAATCGGGTTTCAAACAAAAATCGAAATGATACATACGAGTACTATCTACAGATTCTACAACAATGATGCCACAGATACTCATGTTAAACTTAACACCCCTCGATTATATCGGGGCTAAAATACATTACGTAAAATGAGTGCCTGCACAGTATGAAGAGAAAACCTACTAGTAAAACTAGGTTCTGCTATTATTATGCTCCTATAATGTATATATGTATGTTATCTCAAGTAGTCCTATCTAATTTTAGTGTATCCATAAGATATATTAACTGGCAAGTGAGGTAGTGATTAATAATTGCTTTATTCACTAAGCTAACGATTTTTTATACTGTTTACAAAGAGACGATAATAATAAAACGGTTAATAAAAAAGTGCCTATAGAATTCCATTCAGCAGCGCGGGGTCAAGACCTTCGAGATCTCAGTCAAAATACGGATGGGTCAAACGCCAACAATGGCCAATAACCGGCCAAATAGTGTTTATTGTTATGGCGGCGACAGAAATATGTAGGTACTGCTCGTTCGCTCTAACTTTGCCGCTCGGCTCCATACTAAAGTCGATTTTTTAATTAGACGAAGTAAATTGACAGCAACTATGTCACTTCTTCATACAATGTTGCGTATTTTCTATGACGAAGTGACATTAGCTACTGTCAATTTACTTCGTCTAATTAACAATTCGGGTATACCTACGCCTCTACGCCAACGGCAAAGTTAGAGCGAACGGGTTAGTACAACATCTTTTGAAGCGCTCGTGGCCCGCGGACTCAGTTCGTCGTTTTTCCGTGCTTCGGAAGGCACGTTAAGCAGTTGGTCCCGGTTGTCAGTAAAATGACAGTCGTTAAGCCAAGTCTGGCAGTATCTGTCTTGCACGCTAAAATGTATATCTTCTTTCAACAATTTGGCGTCTGGTTGGCTCTTAAGCTCTTTTATGATTAAGCAAACAGGGCAGTTTCACACACTGGTTGATGAGTCTGATGAAGAAATACCTCTCCTTTCATACACCTAATGTGACGTAAAGGAAGTTGCGGGGTCAGCTAGTACTAAATAAATAAAATTCATTATACTATTTAATGGTATTTGCTAAACTGTTTTACTGAACGAATAACTATTATCGAAATACCTAGTATACATAATATAGTATAGTATACATAATCTAACAATTCCTTAGTTCAACAAAAATATTAAAACTTTTTAAGGAAAGCCGTCGCCTAATTTACTTTTAGAAACATCGTTTATTCTAAGTAAAACTGCAATTTAATCAGCCACTTTCACAAAATTAAATTAAATTGATCAAATAAATAAAATCCTAACCTAACCTAACCTATTCCGTTATAAGATTGTACAATTTAGAGTGCAAGTTAGTATTTTTGATATACAATTTGGATTTCTATTTTACAAATCATCTCTCTCCATATTATGTGACGTAAACGAAGTTGCGAGGGTGAGCTAGTTCTACTGGGTGTAACAAAATTACCTCTCCAAATTTCATGAGATGACTTGGCATCGGAAATCAAATACAAATATTTAATAAAAATGGGGGGTAAATTTTTTCATTTTTTTTTTAATTTTTTTGTCGCACATTAAGAATTCATTTTTTACCGCGATTTGAGGTAACATGGTCGCCGTGGCAAAACAAACACGGAGCACCCGTCTGGCTGTCGTTGTCGCTTTCTACTGCTGCTCAGTAGCGATAGAAAGGGTGAAAATGAAAATTTATAGGACCTATAAAACGAATTTACGGTTAAAGTATTCATGTCATTTTTTTTTCTTCATTTTTGTAATGTTTCTTGACTGATGCCACGTCAAGTGACGAAATTTGGAGAGTCAATATTGTTACACCCAATATAATACTATAGAATATATTATATTATCTGTGATAATACCTACACACTACAATAACAGCCGACAGATCATACTTTATACTGTGCTATTTAGACTCGTAAAATCTAGCTCACTGGCAGGACTAAATTGCCGGATAAATCCTTGAAACGGCAAACTAACCGCTCTAGTAGTTTGTTTATTTATGTTGTGGACATTATGTGCTTTGTGTGTTTGTATGTCACCGTAAAATTGTAAATAACCGGCCAAGTGCGAGTCAGACTCGCACATGAAGGGTTCCGTATCAAAAAGAACGGAAAAGAAAACACGTTTTTTGTATGACAGCCACTCTTAATTATTATTATTTTTCTGATTTTATTGTTAGAGCGGCAACAGATTAGCTCAGTTTGCTTAAGAAATTAAATAATCTGTGAAAATTTCAGCTCTCTAGCTATCACGGTTTCTGAGATACAGCTTCGTGACGGACATACAGGCAGACAGAGGAGTCGCAGGTAATAGGAAATTTTTTTACTCCTTGAGGAACCTTCAAATAAAACTCAAAATTCCTGGACTCCGTTAACTGGTAACAATCTCTTAAGGCTTCCATATTCGACATCAAAAAATCCTAAGCCAATTCGAAGGATTGCAGCGTACGCTTCTGCCGGATTTCATTCGATTCTAATACATTATATTACTGTTATAAAATCTGAGGGGTTTTAAGAAAAAATCTAGCCATAAAATATTGTTCTAAAGACCTATATCTATTTTATGACAATCTTTTATGAGTATTAAACTAATTTATTTAGATAAAAAAGGTTCATTACTTTGTAAATTTTTTGGAATATTTCTCATTTTTCGAGAGCGATTTCGATCGAACAAATCGTGTTTTGAATCTTTAAAAAGCAAGAGTATCTAATAAATTACAATAATATAGTTTTATCAAATTAAATCGAACCTAGTATGAAGTTTAACCCAAGATGAGTCTCTTTCGAATATACAAGCCTTAAGTAGGTAATTGACAGTGACTTTAAATACAGCCTTGTTTAAACTTCAATCGACTTTAATGATTTCTTTAAGGACAAATGTTGAATTAATCACTTTGGTGAATAAAAACCTTTGGAGTTCAACGTCACAAGTTCATAAAAGGTTATTTAGGTTAATCTTGCTTATAATCACCGTCCTAATTACTGTTTAACAGTTTTTTTACAAATTAAATTACTTACAGACATACTTTTAGTCACGATGCATGGTATCTGTCCCACTTAGTACCTACGTTGTTGCCGTGTTGAAATGGACTGATGTAGGTTGTGACGATCTGCTTTCGAACATTTTCAAGCCACATATAAAGCCTTCAAAGGACATCATTCATTTTGGACCAAAAACTGAAAGTGCCGGCCAGAAAAAGAAAATGTGATATTCGCATAGAACACACAATTTCTAGCAAAAAATACTACTACATTAACCCTGTGCGTGCTATGGTTTTTTTGTTACATGCTTTTAAAATTCGTGAAAAATGTTATTTCGAAGGTGTCATTCTAATTGATATGAGCAGTTGAATAGTGATTTATTTTATTAATTATGTCTTTCAGCACACATATAAGCACACATACATATAATTATACCTGTTTCTCTGAAGGGTGAGGCAGGGGCATATTTTATGCCCAATTTTGATTTCTCGTTCCTACATAAAGGAGCATGTAAAATAAAGATTAAGAGTATTTTATTTCGACAGAGTCAAAGGCCTTTTTGTAGTCCTCAAAAGCCATACACAGCGGCTGATTGTACTCGTTTGTTTTCTGTACAATCTGCCGTACAGTATGGATGTGGTCCAAGGTTCTGAAGCCTTTTCGAAATCCGGCTTGCTCCTTTGGCTGAAACTCGTCGAGCCTTCCGGCGAGGCGGTTTGTGACTACTCTCGAGAACAACTTGTAAACATGGCTCAGAAGTGAGATGGGTCTGTAATTGCTCAGCAAGGTCTAATCACCTTTCTTGAAGAACAGAGCCACCGCACTCCCGCTCCACGCTTCAGATGTTTGTCCCTGTTGGAGGACGGAATTAAACAAACTCGTCAGCTCGTTGAGAACCGGGGGGCCCCCCGCCTTCAGTAGTTCAGTTGTAATTCCGTCCTCCCCAGGGGACTTGTTGTTTTTAGCTTGCCCGAGAACCGCCGTCACCTCGCCCTGATCGATGTCCGGAATGTCCTCGCTATAGTGGCGCGATAGTGGGACTCGGTGGTCACAATCAGTAGGGTCCTACTCGTCGGCCTTTTTGTCCGTGATGCATACAGGCCTCTGTAAAAGCTCTTAATTTCCTCGAGAATCTCGAACCTTGAGGTCACAGTTCTGCCATACGCTGTCTTCAGTTTCATCAGAGGGGGTCTTCCAAGCTGTTGGGCAAATACTTTGGTACCCCTGTTCTGCTAGATCGCTGCCTCGACGATGCTGATGTTATAGCGTCTAAGGTCGCGGCGTATCAGCTTTCGGATTCTGAGATTTAGATCCCGCTGGTCTGACGAAGACGAGTGCGTAGATGGCGTTTCCCGTCTTTTTCTCATAAGTTCGAGAGGATCGTGCGAGAGCTTAGAGCACCTGTTATTGCTTTTTCCGGACCTTCGGGACACTTGCTGTAGCGTCCTGACCACATTGTCGGCCTTATCGTAAATATTGCCAGTGGTTTCCAGCAGATCAAAACGATTTTGAAGTTCTAACTGGAACCTCTCAGCCCCTGAGGCTAACTGGAGTGCGGTAGGTCGGAAAGTAGGCTTCATCATACGGGCCCTTTCAGCTCGGAAGTCCAAATTCAGAGATGCTCGTACAAGTCGGTGATCACCACCGGTATTAACCATTGGACCACCGAGACACTACTCTCGACCGTCAAATTCTTTCACCACATTGCATGTTTGGGGAGGTATTATCGCAAATCGAATGATTATATAGGAGCAATTTTAAACATTCGTGCCGTACAACATAACTAAGTTGCCGTAGATGGTGCCTACGTCGAGAGTAGTGTCTCGGTGGTCCAACGGTTAAACCTGTTAACCACAGAGACATCTCTAAATATAGACTTCCTGTCCGTCATGATGAAGTCTATCTCGTTCCTTGTGACCTTGTCGGGGCATCGCCAAGTCCATTTTCTGTGGGTCTTCTTCTTAAAGAAAGAGAATCAAGAAGAGCCCCTGAGACTCAAGAAAACTGACAAGCATATGGCCCCGGTCATTTCTTCGCCCTACACCAAAGGGGCCGATCTTCGTTTCGCCGCGTTCTTGTACTCCCACTTTGGCATTGAAGTCCCCCATCACAACGCTGTAGTGAGCCTTGGCAGTACCATGTAGTGCTTTTGCTATTTCCTCGTACACGGTCTCAACTGCGTCGACAGTGCTTTTCGAGGTCGGGGCGTACACTCGTATCACCTTCAGGGTGTACCTGTTGGTGAGTCTCAGTATTAACTCTCCACAAAGCTGCTAACGAGGTCCTTTTTCACCATAAAGCCAATCCCGCCCTCGGAAAAATGTCTTCCCGAAAGTAAAACAGGTCGCCTGATGCAAGGGTTAGCGTGTCCTCCCCCTTTCTTTGGACCTCGCACAATACTGGATGTGCCAGTTAATACGACCTAGTTCTACCTCGAGTTCGGTGAGCCGTCATGGGCCTGCTTCTGTAAGGACGGTGAGTGACCCTCTCACCGTCCTCAGACCCCTGTTGGTACAGGGTTTAGTTTCGAATTTTCCTTTTCTGTGCGCCATGACCTCGTCCGTTTATCAGCAGGTGCACCACTCGCAGATGAGGCTGGCTTGGACCCCGGGGTTGGTGGTAGGGCCCCATCGCACCCATCGGGCGTCGGGAGGTGGCGGGGTGATTTGCCAGGTACATGTCGCTTGGGCGTGGGGGGCTGCGCGCGCGGCACCTTTGTCTAAGTTTTTTGAATCAAGTTTAGACTTGTTGTGAAATGAGAGGTACGTTTTGTTTGTGCGTAGGTAAGTAGATCATTAGTAAAATGATAATTCTTTCTTATTACAATAGAATAACGTAAAAACAAATCACTATTCAAGTGATGAAATGTATCAAAATACATCATCAAAATAACATTTTTCTCGTATTTTAAAAGCATGTAACAACAAAACCATAGCACACACAGGGTTAATGTAGTAGTATTTTTTGCTAGAAATTGTGTGTTCTATGCGAATATTACATTTTTATTTTCTGGCCGGCACTTTCAGAATTGGCCCAAAAATGTATGAAACGTGAATGATCTCCTTTGACTTAACGACTGCAATTTTACTGGTAACCGGTACCAACGGCTTAACGCGCCTTCTGAAGCACGAAATCGCTCGTCAAGAAATGTTACAAAGTGGTTACGTGGTGGTCACCCATCCAAGGACCTGTCATAGCGAAAGTAGCTTACTGTCGTGACGTTTCTTAGTTATCACATAAACTAAATTGCGATGTCATAAGCAATTATGTTATTGAAATATTTATATGTAACTAGCTGATGCCCGCAGCTTCGCTCGCGTAAAATTTGTTCCCGCGGGAAGTTATTCCCGGGATAAAAGGTTTGAGCGTGAAAGAGTAACAAACATCCACACTCACAAACTTTCGCATTTATAATATTAGTAAGATGTCATTAAAGGGTTTGACCAAGTAATAGTATAGACGGGCCCATCCATACATTAGTCGGTGTTATTGTTCCGAAGGTGAAACACGGGGCAAGAAGAGAAGACATTTTACGCAAGATGTCTTCCTGTGCGTTCCCGAAGTGTAAAAAAAACACTACCTACCCTAAATTCGAAAAAAGAATGTAGGTATGTGTGCATGTCGTGTCGTTGCTACAATATCTTTGTGTGTAAACTAGTCTCTCATTTTGAGCAAAGATAATATAATAGTATTAGTATTACATACAGATCGGCAACTCCCTGCCTCCCACTGAGTAAGCTTCTCCATCCCCCCACCAAAGTTGATGTGTCTATTGCCATGACAGTACTGCTCGTTCGCTCTAAGTTTGCCGCTCGGCTCCATACTAAAGTCGAAATTTTAATTAGACGAAGTAAATTGACAGCAACTAATGTCACTTTTCATACAATGTTGCTTATTTTCTATGACGAAGTGACATTAGCTACTGTCAATTTACTTCGTCTAATTAAAAATTCGAGTATACGCCTCTACGCCAGCGGCAAACTTAGAGCGAATGGGTAGTACTTGAGAGAGTGTCACTGCGTCGCATTACTATTACTACCTGCGTACTTTGTGCTATTGCTTTGGTTTTATTTGTGCTTAGCCGAGGTAGATTTGAAAAAAAAGTACCTACATACATGAGATTACGTTCTGTTCCTTATTATTTTGTTTCCATATCTAGTGTCCCTAGTATACTCACACACAAGCTTGATTCAAGCATTCACATTACGTGTATATTAGTGTGGGTGAAAACGAACATTTTTATATGGAGTTTCCGCCCTATGATTTTGAGCTTGTAATGTATGACGTGGACCCGTCTATATTATTAGTTGGTTGAAGATTGAAGGTCAATTTTACAATTACCGATTCATGAGATACAAGCCTGGTGATAGACAGACGGTCAGAGACTGATGTCCAGTAATAGAGTCTCGTTCTTGTCCCCCAGATGCACCCCCTTTATTTTTTACGCAAGGAATATCCGACATGGATGCTATGCCGGACTCCTACCGACTAAAAACCACACGTATCCTACCTAACAGCTTACGGTTGGGAGCCCCGGGTAAGCCCTCGAAAGGATACCCCAGGATAATCTGAGGCTAACTATATGCCTCTATCTCACCCTACGATCAAAAGGGCGTGGCGTGTCTGGATCAAATTATATAAACATACATCTATCTGACTGCCTCTGTGGCGCAGTCGGTAGTGATACCACCTGCGGCGCTGGAGGTCGTGGGTTCGATTCCCACCGGAGACAAATATTTGTGTGACCCATAAATGTTTGTCTCAAGAGTCTGGGTGTTTCTATGTATAATATGTATGTATTTAAAAGTATATAAGTATTAATATCCGTGGTCTGATACCCATAACACAAGCAGGTTATTCCTAGCTTACTTTGGGATCAGATAGCGTTGTGTGAAATGTCCGTGAATATGAATATTAAATAAATCGACTAAATTCGTTCCAGACTGTTTCAATCTAAACAAACTTTTTATAAAAGAAAAAAAAATCTATTTATAAATTAAAATAAAATAATACATAAATAAAGGATTAACAAAGTAATTCATAGATAATAATGCTTTAATTTAAATTGTTTCACAATAGATACCAAATTAATTATTATTTTGCCATTAGTTTTCAGTTTATATAATTATGTTGTAATTCTGTATTTTATTACATAACAGGTTAAGAAAATGTTATTTTTTAAATATTAAATGTTTCAAATAAAAATTCAATGTAAATATATAAATATCTCAAATCATTATGTAGCATCCCGTTTTTACCCTTTCAGTACGCAACCGTAAGGGTATTATTAGACCAATCGATCGATCGTCGATCGACGGCATCGATCGATGGCAGAATGGTTTAGTCGACGTCGATCAATAATTTCTATCACACCAATCAATCGATCGTCGATCGACGGCATCGATCGACGGCAGAATGATTTAGTCGACGTCGATCGATAATTTCTACATACCAATCAACCATACGTCGACTAATATTATCAACCGGTAATTGATCGATTGGTTGGTCGAACAGTATCCGTCGATCAATTAAAGCTATTACACCAGTCGATCGACGTTGATCGATGCTGTCGATCGACGATCGATCGATTGGTCTAATAACACCCTATAAACCGTAGATCCAGGGCTAACTATAAAACACTTTGGTGACAAACCAGCGATAATAATTAGGTAACCCACTCACTTCACATTGACCTTAAGTCAACTAAAAGCATTACATAATAATAGACCTTAGGTAAGGCCATGGCAACTGTATACGTGAAATAATCGGTTACGCAATTATTTCTACATTGTGAGCACGTGGATTGTTAGAATTCATGGAAAACAATTCAGTTCCGAAGGTATTGTGCTTGAACGATGCAGTAATTTGCATTTTTAACAATAAAATAATAAAATACAGAATTACAGACAGACAGTCAGACGGACAACGAAGTCTCATGAACGGAATCCTAATAAACCAGCCAAGAGCGTGACATTCCAAGTAGGCAAGTACTTAGGTACGGAAAAGAAAATGGTTTCCGTGCTTCGAAAGGCACGTTAAGCCGTTGGTCCCGGATGCCAGTAAAATGGCAGTCGTTAAGAGAAGGCATTTATGGGTGGCTTGAAAAATTCAACAGCAGCGTGCAGTCACAACTTGCACCTGTCCATTTCGACACGGCAATACGGCTCACCACCTATTAAGTGGGACAAAACGTAAGTGGTATTTGGGCATATTATTAATTACTCGACAGTCTTTTGTTTAGTTGATCTTCATTTTTTTTGATAAATATTTAATTCCTTTGTACTATAAACATTAATTGTACACTTACCTCAACCACAATGGATCTTTAAAAATCTCACATAATTAAATAAGTATATATATATATAATAAAAGTGCCATTTCTCCTAAAATTTGTTGAATCTATTCAATTGGAATAAACACACCTTATCCCCTAAGGTAAAGGTACACCTTTTATCCCCGAAGGGATAGGCAGAGACATAGTATACGCCCACATTTTACATCATAGTTTTTTGTCCCACCTAGTAGGTGGTGAGCCTATTGCCGTTTTGAAATGGACAGGCACAGGTTGTGACGACACGCTGTTGAATATTTTTTAAACGCTTTTTCTTAAGGCTTGACTACTGTCATGTCAACGTCCTAAAGTGCGGGAATAAAAACAAAAACATCCAATGCTACATTGAACGTCCGTCCCTTTGTCCACATCCAATGTGACATCTTCCTACCCTTAATTATACAGTCTGTCCGGTAACATAAATATAATATTATATCTACATATATGCAGTATAAATAAATAAATAAATAATAAATAACAGTACCTACCTATTTATGCAAATATTAAACATTTATAGGAAAATAGTATAATTCGTTACTTTAACCTTCAATAAATGGAATTAATATACACAAATTAGTGGATAATAATGACTATAATAAGTAAATCATTTTTTGTGTCTTAGATTCAGGACGTTGCAGATTTTGAAGTTAAAAATTTATAACATTCTGGATTTTAGCAACGCAAATCTAAGTATAATAACGTAAAACAAAAACTATGTACATAGACCGTTCGCTCTAAGTTTGTCGCTGGCGTAGAGGCTTAGTAAGGGAGGCGACCGACAAACTTAGAGCGAACGGGTAGTATCTACCTATAGCCCTAAAAAAAATAGTAGAAAATAATGAAGGCGCCATAGCGCAATGGTATAGTAATAGTTATGGCAAACCGTTAGAAAGAAAAGAACCACCAAATCAGTATTCAGTTGCCAATAAACGTCATTAAAAACCACCCATCGAATTGTAGTGCGTAATTTATTGACTGACATATAGTCACACCTTTATGCCCGAAGGTGTAGGCAGAGATTTCATTCCTTTTACTTTCATGTCCCACGTAATAGGTGGTGAGCCTATTGCCGTGTTGAAATGGACAGACGCAGGGCATGACGACCCGCAGTTGAAATTCTTCAAGCCGCCCATTAGGCCTTCAATTTGGCTTAACGATTGTCATTTTACTGACAACCGGGTTTCATTTCTAGTTTTCCTTCTCTACGCGATGGATCGTTTTGCGAAAGTGTTCCCTTAGTCGCCTCTTACGACTCCCTTGGGATGAATTGTGGTGGCGACATTTTGTACTCTTTAAGAATAAGTTTGTTAAGAATTTGTTAAGAAATTTGTTAAGAATTTTGTTAAGAATTTGAGTGAAAAAATTGATTGACATGAAGGTGACTAATAAATGGCGGGAATTTTAATTTGGTACAATAATTAAACAGTAATGACAACATGTACCGAGCGCCGGTTATTACTTATTACTTCGCCAATTTCTGACATTATAAATCGATGAACGTCGTCTGCGCGCACGAAAACGTGTCACGTTCCGCCTGAGCTAAGCGTGCCAGTGAGAGTGCATAAAAAGCGATAGAGAGGCTAGATCGGCCTAATTGTTCGGCTTGTGACGCATCTATCTCTCCTCCAGTCACTTCTTTATCCCCGAAGGGGTAGGCATAGTTTACGCCCACATTCCACTTACCATTTTTTTTGTCCTATGGTGGTGAACCTATTGCCGTGTTGAAATGGACAGGCAAGTTGTGACGGATCTCTGTTAATATTTTTCAAGCCACCCATAGGCTTTCAACTTAGGTTAACGACTGTTACTGTCAACTGGGACCAACGGCATAACATGCCTTCTGGAGGGCTCAAAACGCTCGCAAATGAATGTCACAAAGTGGTCACGTGGTGATTATCTATCCAAAGACCAGCCGTAGCAACAGTTACCTATTGCGGTGATCATTTACAGAACACTAAATGAGCGGAGCAACAAGGGTCTCCCTCATACGTCGCCTCTAAAAGGGGAATTGCTCGGTGGGAGCTTTCGTCCAGCACGTAGTTCCTCTCTCTACGCCGACATTACCTCGCTAGCACACGAAGCAATAGCGACCCGGTTTTCTCAATGCCGTCCTTCGAAAATAGGTGGGGTTAGCTTGACCTTACAACTACTTAGTATATAATTATTACAAGCAAATTAATCAATGTATTAAATCGTTAAAATAGAATATTTAATAATATGTCATAGGCTTTATTCAGATTACGACATAGCTTCTTTTTGAATTAACTTATTCTTCACTTAGCAAAGTCTACTTCAATATTTTTTTCCGAATTTACCTAGGTACTACCTTAAAAAGGCTAGTGTTGTCATGCCAGGCATAATTACTACCTGGACATCTCAATTGCAGCTACCTAGTTAAGTTAAAAAACAAACTTCACTTGTATTTAGTTGATAGCCAGTTAAATCATTATTTCTCACGGCCAACAAAACGTTTAGGCATTCGAGTTTCGTGTCCGTATAATAATGAAGAATAGCGAAGGCTGCCAGTAAAAATTGAATAGTTACGCTTTAATACATTTCCTAGTTATTTTTTGACCCATTGTTGTATAACTCTGTCTTAAATTGCACGATTTAGTTAGCGAAATTATAGTATTGCACTGACCGGAAACGTTTTTTTTTAATTTGGCGGGTTACTACGCCCGCGAACTCTGTGGTGCAATGTTTTTTTATTGTAGTGTTAACCAGACACGGGAACTGACTATAATGCCTTATCTTGATTATGTTATTATTAAAATTATATTATTAAATTGTTTTTTTAATTGAAATAATGTCTTCTTTCAGTAAATTGTTCCATCTACAATATTTAAAGTATGTAAAGGGTGTTTTTTTTAGAGGTATAGAACTTTGAAATGGAATAAAACAAAAGGGATTTTTTTTATTGATATGAAATTGACTTTATTCGAAAGACAATTTTCTGGCATTATAATTTAAATATGATTTCTGGCATATGACCGCCACGGCTGGCTCAGACGTAGTCTAATCCAGAGGTCCAATTTTCGATGACATTTTCCAACATTTGTGGCCGTATATCGGCAATAACGCGCCGAATGTTGTCCTGCAAGGGGTCAATCGTTTCGGGTTTATCGGCGTAGACTAGCGACTTCACATATCCCCACAGAAAATAGTCAAGTGGCGTTAAATTGCACGATCCTGTAGGCCAAACCACGGTACCAAAACGTGAAACTATGCGGTTACCAAACGTTTCCTTCAATAAATCAATTGTGACACGAGCTGTGTGCCATGTTGCACCGTCTTGTTAAAACCACAACTCCTGCACATCATGGTTGTTCAATTGATGAACGAAAAAGTCTGTAATCATCGCTCTATAGCGGTCACCATTAACTGTAACGTTCTGGTCAGCATCGTTTTTAAAGAAGTACGGACCAATTATTTCACCAGCCCATAAAGCACACCACACAGTCAGATTTTCTGGATGTAACGGTGTCTCAACATACGCTTGAGGATTATCATCACCCCAAATATGGCAATTTTGTTTATTGACGTATCCATTCATCCAAAAGTAGGCTTCATCGCTCAACAAAATTTGCTTATGAAAATCGCAATACGTTTCTCGGACAGAACCATGCTTTTCAAAATAAATTTGCACAATTTGGAAGCGTTGTTCCGGCGTCAGTCTATTCATGTTAAAATGCCAAACCAAACTAAACATAAATCACTTGACAGTTGACAAAATTACCGCCAGTTAAAAAAGTGGTGGCAACTTAAAGTTCTATACCTCTAAAAAAAACACCCGTTACTTTCCCTCCATGTGGCATAGCCGTGGGACACCCTGTATATCTTCAAATTGGTTAGGTACATGAAATATATTATTTAACGTCTTAAAAAATAGTCGTTCAGCCAAGTTGAAGGCCTTTTTAGGCGGCTTAAAAAATTTCAACAGCAGTCAGTCACAAACTGCGCCTGTCCATCTCAACACGGCAACACTGCTCACCACCTATTACGTGGGACAAATTCTAAAAAAGAGAAATGTGGGCATATTATAATATGCCTCTGCTTTTCTTGCCGTCAGGGATAAAGGCGTGACCATATGTATGTATGTATGTAAAATATTTACTTATATTTTTCATGATTTTACTGAACTATAATATCTTAAGATTAAAAATTTTCGCGTTTCATTAGTATTAGGTCAGTCTTACAGCAGGAAACTGGTTGGAGGTTTTTTAAAGATTTAGATACTTAGGTAGTTTATTTTCATTATAAAATAATAATATTAAACTCAGTTAAACGTGCAGAGTAAGACAAATTAAATGCAGAAATAATAGATACCCGAAACAACTGAAAGAGTCTTCTTTTTTAAGGCAGTCTAAACATTGGCTTAAATATTTATAAAACAAACCTTTCCCAAATCTTGGACACTTGGAAGCAACGTTCTAACCCCAAACAAGTCGTAAAAAATTACAACATTTTAATTCAAAGTTTATTCAAATTCCTTAGCGTTCGGAAAACTAATTCACAACATTTTTGTTATTTACACTCAAATGCGTTAATAAAATATTTTTCGTTTCGATTGTAAACATTGAGAATTAAATTTATTTGACGTGCGTCGTTTCAGCGACGCGGGTCATGATCATATTATTTTAACTTATCTATTTCTGTTTCAAATTCATAGGTACATACTTTTATTTAATTAATTTGAAGTAAGTACCTAGTATTATTGATCAATCTTTTGCTCAAAAACGACAACCTAAAAATTCATGGAGTAGGTACGTGTTGTCGATAAATTTTCAGCAAGTACGACAGTGTCATCCTGTGACATCCTTCCGAGGGCTTACCCAGGGCTCCCGGCCGTAGGCGGTGGTAGGGCAAGGCAAGAGTCCAGCGTAGTATCCATGAAGGTTTTCAAACGAAAGAAAAACTTCCTATTTTATTTTTCTAACCTTTAAATAGGGTAATATACTTAGCTGTGTTCGACGAAAACGCCTGTGCCAAATCCCGTAGCATCCATGCCCGTATTTACATAATAATCCATGAAAATATGCCACATTTTGGACAATTGTTATCTTTTGTTAATTAAGTCCCTAGGGAAGTGGCATAATATGCTACATACATAATTATAGCCTTACGAATACTTACGATACTTAAGAATAATTGGGCTTTCTAATGGCGAAAGAAAACATCCGGATTTTTTTTATAATATGCCTCCACGCCTTGCTGATGTGAAAATTCGTAATATTTTGTTAAGTCATTCAGCATAAAAAAACATAATAATGCCAGATACTAATAAGTAGCTATCACGTCATATTGAAAATATGGCGATTTCCCAGTTACCATCTCACAATTCCCAATTCTTGGATGCCATTAAATCTATCACCCATACCACCAAAGAAACTATAACGGCTAAAGAATTGTTATCTATACTAATATTATAAAGCCGAAGAGTTTGTTTGTTTGTTTGTTTGTATGGTTGAACGCTAGGATCTCAGGAACTACTGGTTGGATTTAAAAAATTCTTTCACAGTTTGATAGTCCATTTATTGAGGATGGCTATAGGCTATATAACATCACGCTAAGACGAATAGGGGCAAAGCAGCAATCAATAATGTCTCGAAAACGGGGAATATTTTATACCGCCTGAGAGCTTCCGAGGCTTACGCTGCGTAAATAGTTAAAGATACGTAAAAATTGTGTATTACAATTTTGTTTCTCTTAAAAAGTTCTAAAAAAAAGCGGCAGCATACAGGGGCGTAGGGTCCATAGAAGCCGATTCCCGCTGGCTTCCCCTTCAGAACTGACAGCAAGGTGAAGTTACATCATTACTAAATCTCGGTCAGTAGATAAGATGATATCTTCTCAACGAAAAACCCCTGCTGCAAAATACATAGCAATGTGCAATATTGTGCATCGCTCAGTTCAGTCAAAGTTCAGTGAACTCCAAAAACACGATCATGGAATATGAGAAATAAGCCGGATTGCTGAATATTTGCGTCCCTTTCGTTAATAATACGCAAATGTCGGTTTCTCTCTCTACGTTCCGAGTGTTTCGAAAGATTATACTTGCGAATCTCCATCGTTCGGCCAGCGATCGGGCCTCGTTCTAAATCCACTCGGAAATAGCTTAATACGAGACGGAGAAAAATCGTCAATAATAAAGTAAAGTCAATAAACGTACTAAAATTTACTGTTGACGAAATAAAATCACTTATAGAGTCTAATTATATGTATTTTCATACAATGTAATTATATAATGATATTTACGACGCAATCATTTGGAATTTTCAATAACTAAATAAAATTAATGAATTAAGTACGCTCGTCGAACATTCTTTACGCACACTAGCGCCGCTTTCGAATATTTTGAAGTTTTGAACTTTTATTTACTACTTTATATTTTCTCTAAACAATGCAATGCAGCAGTGCACTCCCAGAATTATTGAATAATTAGTTTGTTGGTCGTTTTTTTGCTGTTTATTGGTTAATTATAATTAGTTAGTGATAAATAGCATGGTGTATTGGTGAGTGGAATAGTGCGTGCAGTACTGTATAAGTATATAAGCTGTGAATAGATAAGTAATTACGTATAGTTTACATTTTGCTTTGTTTTAATACCTACTAAGAATCTAGGTTGTTCGTATGCGTAATGGCGACGTTAATACATATAATTAGATTGTTGTTTAATAGATTTTTTGTTATCTGAAGAAACATCTTTTACTAAATTAAGTTTTGAGAATAAAAAATATGTAATTCAATTGTGACTATAGATTATAAAAGAAAAGACTGCTCCTATAAACATTTTCATAGTTCGTTTTATGATAAATATACTTGGATGACAGGTTCTTGTAAACTCAATAAACTTTACTGTTTCCAATGTTAATTATTTTCCGATTCTAGTAGCGTTTGGAGTCGTACAGGGTTTACGGACATCAATAATATAGGAAATTCGACGAAAAAACATGTTCTGACTGAAAAACACATTCGTAGTTGTTTAAGCTTTCATGACTTTGGCAATAGCAGAATTGAGACATTTTTGAATAATAATTTTGAAGTACACAATAGGAAGGTTGATCGCAATCGTCATCTATTAAGACGTTTCATAGATACTGTAGTTTTGTTAGGTAAACAGGAGTTAGCGTTCCGCGGCCACGATGAGAGCTCCGGGTCGAATAACCGCGGTAATTATATTGAAATATTGCAATATTTAAGTGCGTATGATGCTGTATTGGAGTCACACATGGAACAATGTTCTTCAATGCATAACCCCGTGTTTTCTGGACATCTACATGTGCCTAGGAAAGTTTTTTTTTACTAGCTTCCGGTTCAGGTATACCCGAAGGGGTAGGCAGAGGCATATTATATGCCCACATTTCACCTTTTTATAATATGTCCCACGTAATACGTTGTGAGCCGTATTGCCGTGTTTAAATGGACAGGCGCAGGTTGTGATGCCTGCTGTTGAAATAAAGCCTTCAACTTGGTTTAACGACTGCCATTTTACTGGCAACCAGGACCAACGGCTTAACGTGCCTTCCGAAGCACGGAAACGCTCAAATAAATGTCACAAAGTGATCACATGGATGGTCACCCATCCATGGACCGGCCATAGTGAAAGTTGCTTACTGCAGTGATCGTTTACAGAACACTGAGTCCGCGGGGCCACGAGCGCTACTAGCTTCCCTTTTGAAAATAACCAGTCCTCGCCACTGGAGCATATGTCTATCTCTTAAGGTTTTCTCACAATAACCTAATTTGTCAGTTTCTGAAGGTTCGCTCACAATATTGTAAAACTGAAGAGTTTGTTTGTCCTAGGATCTCAGAAACTACTGGTTGCATTTCGAAAATTATTTTTATTGTGGCGATATAAAATCACGGTAATGCGAATAGGAGCGGAGCAGCCATAAATAATGTTTCGAGAACGGGGAAAATTTATTTCTTTTGAGAGCTTCCACTGCGTATGTTGCGTAAATGGTTAAAGAAAATTTGGTATTACAAAAATGTTTCCCTTTAAAAGTTACAAAACAATGTCGTTTACAGCATATGCCTATCTTTTAAGGTTCACTTACAATAACCCCTTTTAATAAGTTTTGAAGTATGAGCGACGCGACGGGAGTAGGTAAACATGGCCTGCAGTGGTAGCCAATCAACTGAACGATAAAAACCGGCCAAGTGCGAGTCGAACACACATGAGTTCAGTACCAAAAAAAAGGACGGGTGGAAGTAAAACATTATATCACTTTACATATTTATACCACACCTCTCTCCTTCTCAATCTCATGTGACGCAAACGAAGTTGTGCGGGTCAGCTCTCATGTATATAAGCGACGCGACGGGACGAGAGTAAATACGACGGGAAACATTATATTACTCAAAATATTAATACCATACCTCTCTTTTTCGAACTCTCATGTGCACGCGCGGGTCAGCTAGTTGATAGATAAAAGTCCTGACAGGTCAATCAATGCCATAAATAAATATTTTGTAAATGTGGGAAAAAAATTAACGGAGAATACACCCAATGCAGTTGACCCCCAAAATTGCGGAACCAAATCCTCCCCTGTAAACTCGTTTGTTTTTCTAGAAACTGATGATGCAGAAGTGGAAAGCATAATTATGAGTTTACGCTCAGATTGTGCAGTTGGTGTTGATGGCATTCCAACATATATCCTTAAACGATTCAGGGCTATTCTCATTCCACCTCTAACATATATTCTGAATCTATGTGTTAGAACTGGAGTATTCCCGGATTTATTTAAAAAAGCTCTTGTCCGAATACATAAGTCAGGGGACAAACGGAACCTTCAAAACTATAGACCTATTTCCGTTTTACCAGTACTTTCAAAAGTTTTAGAACGAATAATGAACAAAAGGTTAAAGGCATATCTGGAATCTAAAAATATACTATCCGATAGACAATATGGTTTCCGAAGTGCCAGGTCCACAGATGATGCGGTACATGATCTGACAAACAGTATTGTTGAATCGTTAGATAAAAGAGAGAAATGTCTGGGTATATTTCTTGATTTGGCAAAGGCCTTCGACACAGTCTCCTTATCTAAGCTATGTTTTAAATTAGAACAGCTAGGCATTCGAGGGAATCAACTAAAACTGTTTTAAAGCTATCTGTCAAATCGAACACAGTGTACTAAAGTTGGCGAACACATAAGCTCTGAACTTCCAGTCCTGTACGGTGTCCCTCAAGGGAGTATCTTAGGGCCAACACGGTTCTTGGTATATGTAAATGAAATGTGTGACCTTCTTCTGGAGAATGGTAAAATAGTAGCTTTTGCAGATGATACGGCATTAATTTCAGGGGGTCTACCTGGGATGACATATTTAAAGCCGCCCAACATGGGTTTAACAAAGTCACACAATGGCTAGCTAAAAATAGACTTACCTTAAACATTAGCAAAACAACCCTAATGACGTTCAAAATTAAAAAATTTTAGTCAAACAACGACAATTATAAAATAACTGTACACACTTAGCGAGGGTGCCCAGAGGTTTGCTACTGCCAAACACTCGTACAGACATCTGCTACTCGCTACTTGGGGGTCATACTCGACGACAAATTGTCGTTTCAACAGCATATAGACAGCCTATGTGGAAGAGTACGTAAATTAATATATGTATTTAAGCATTTAAGACATGTTGCTGATGCCCATGTTATGAAGATGGTTTACTACGCGCTATGCCAGTCTATATTGGGATACTGTATTTCAACTTGGGGAGGTGCAGGAAAGAGTCACCTAATTCACGTCGAAAGAGCCCAAAGAGCGGTGCTTAAGGTGTGCACATTCAAACCTTATGTTTTCCCAACAAGAAGTTTATACGAATATTGTGAAGTGCCCACAGTGCGTCAAATATTTATTCTCTAAATATTACTAAAACAACACAAACATTAACTATAGTACAGGAATATCGCAACTGATAACATCTTCTCAGACACCCACAATTCGTAAATATAAGATTCCAATAACCACCACTTGCACAACATCTTTCGGAAAAAAGTTTTATTTCTTCTTAGGTCGCTACTTTTATAATAAAATTAACGGTATCTTACGTTTTCACGAGAAAACCAAATATGAAGCCAAAAAAATACTCACGAGCTATCTCCTAAGCCATTCATATGAAGAAACAGAGAGAGATGTACTCATCACACACCCACATAAACACACACACACACACACACACACACACACACACACACACACACACATATATACACACACACATACACACACACACACACACACACACACACACACACACACACACACACACATACACAATTGTTTGTATAAACATAAATTGAGTGAGACATCAAACTATAATACATACTCGTATTGTATTTTTCTTTAATTGTACAGGGCAAACCACAATCAATATATGTACCTATGTGTATATAACTGTGTTACTGGAAGGCAGCTGGTACTTATACCTCAGGTTTACCTTTTTAAGTACCAACAGCATTTGTAATAATATGTTGAATAGCTAAAATTATCGCCCTTGTGTTTTGAATTATTATGTTACTAGCTGACCCGCGCAACTTCGTTTGCGTCTCATAAGAGAGAGAGAGAGACAGAGAAAGAACGCTATTATTTTGATATCATTTTTCCCGTCATTTGCCCCCGTTGCGTAATTACCCCCGTCACATCGCTACTATTCATTATTTAAAAAATAATTAACGTTACTGTGATCGAAAACCTCCCAAAAACGCGAGATAGCACCCATACCCACTTAGGTGATGCCGTAGTGGTAGCCGTAGGTCTGTTGGAAGTTCTGAGTTGACTACCGAGGGCTTACCGGGGCTCCCAACCGTAGGCTGTTAAGCAGGATACGTGTGGTTTTTAGTCTTTAAGAGTCCGGCATAGCATACACGTAGGAATTTTCTCACTTTAAAAAAATGTAACTGTGAGCGAACCTTAAAAGATAAATAATTAAATAGGTATTGTGTTTTAGAACTTTTTAAGAGGAACAATTTTGTAATAAATTATTTTTATGTAACTTCAACCGTTTACGCAGAAGCGCAACGGATACTGTAACGATTAAATGTTTTCCGTTTTCGAAACATTTCTCATTGCTGCACCGCTCCTTTTAATCTTAACATTATGTTATGTAGCCTTAAACCATTCTCAATAAATGTACCTACTTACTATCGGACAGTTAAAGAGTTTTTGAAACCCTACCAGTAGTTTCAGTAAGACTTGCCTTGGTATCATGTGATCATGGTCCCTTTGCAGCGTGTAGTGTGTCCAATCCAGCTACACTTCCGACGATTGATTTGTTGGTGGATAGGGGTCTCACTGCAGCGTTCCAATAGGCTTACGTTGGTGGTGAAGTCATTGACGAAGACTTGTAGCTGGTGCGAAATGTCTTTAGTGACTTTCCATGTCTCGCATCCGTATAGCAGTTAGCAGTACAGTTTTAACATTTACTTTGTTTTGAGTTTCACTCTTCGAGTCCATTTTCACAACAGCCTACGGGGCGCAGCTGTGTGAAGGTTATTCTAACCTTGGCAAGTCTCGAAATGATGTAGGGTACTCTGCTATCCCATCAGTTTCTGACACGACACTCCCGAGGTACGTGAATTAGTGCCTCCACCACATCTCCTGCGTCTGTCAATTTTATTTTAAGTCCAGCCATTGCACGTTGTCCTGCAGTCATGCATGACGGCGTGTATGTGCCTCAGCAGGCACAGGTCATCGGCGTCATTTAAATCCTCCAGGATAGTCCCCATTCTACGCCGCGCCGCTTGTTCTTTGCGGTATTCAGCATTATACCATCTATTTTCTACGGATGGTTGTTAACTATCCTGTTATCTTCATAACGATTCTCTAATGTAGTTATAGTATATATTTTTAGTTTGTGAACTCTATGTTTAATTTCTTTTTCAGAATATTGATGACATTTGATTGATGTCATTTTATCACTGATCTGGGGCCTGGGCGCGTGTCCATGGCAATAAAAATCGCCGGGTCTATGCAAGAATTCGTGTCGTTTCTTCACACGACTAGTGTACACTGCGTTGGCGCTGCATAAGACAAAAATCTTGCCTGCGCCAGACAGGACGCGATTTGTAGGGGGCGGAGGACGGTGTGTACAGTGCACATGAGAACGTTTGTCCTGGGACATCCTTCCGAGGGCTAACCCGGGTCTCCCATAGGCTGTTGGGCGTAACGTGAGGTTTTTAGTCGGTAGGATCCGATTTTCATAGAAAACTATAAAATAAAACATTAAATTTTGGGGGTTCCCAAACTAAGAACAGAAACTCAAACATTTTTTTTTCATCAAATCCATACGTGTGGGGTATCTATAGATAGGTCTTTGAATATGCTATTGAGATTTATAACTTATTTTTTTTCTAAAGTGAATAGTTTGCGCAAGAGACACACTTCCAAAGTGGAAAAATGTGTGACCGCACCCCTCTAACTTCTAAACTAAGAGAATGATAAATCTAAAAAAATATAATGATGTACATTGCCATAAAAACTATTAACGAAAATTGGTTTGAACGAGATCGAGTTGGTAGTTTCTTTTTAATACGTCATAAACCGCATACTGTTACAGTTCGAAGTAGAAACTTAGCAAACTCATGTTTTTGATTTAACATAGGATGCACCTAGTATTTTCTCCTGGAGTTAGTTTTCCCTTTAATTTTTCTATACATAATTATAATAGGCAATCTTAATTTTCTTTTGCTTGGTAGTTAAGATTATTTCTCACAATTACACGACACGATGTACACCCTACAATGCCTCAACTATGACTGAACGAAACAATTCGCACCGTGTACTTACTAGATTTTTTCTTGTCTGCAACAGATACGACATTGTTCGAGTACAAAATTCTTCTCATGTACATGAATATTTTCATCTTCTCTGTAGCCGACACGACAAATTTCTTGCCATGGACACGCGCCCACTCTTGACTTTAATTCCGATCGATCGACATTGGAATTTTGATGTTTCGTACTCTTGAATTCAATACTAGCGCAATATTATTATAGAATTGCGTGGCCGTATTGGGAACTAAATGGGATTGGAATTGCTCAATCGCCCCCCATTTTGCTACTCTTGAGTACATTTGACATCTGTCTATTGCCGTAGAATTGTGTTTATTATTGTTTGTTGATTAGGATTTTCTCAATAACAAAATTGCTACTTCGTAGATATTGTTTTACGTTTTGAGTGGTAGTAATAACAATTATAGTGGTTAATATGGTGCGTTTAGTACTAATGTTCAATTTTTTAAATAATTACATACATATAATCATGCCCCTATCCCCGATGGGGTAGGCAGAGGCATAGTATACGGAATGGATCTTTTTACGAACGTGTTTCCTTAGTCGCCTTTTATGACACCCTTGGGATGTATTAGGGTGGCGACCAGTTAAAACTAAGACGAAACGAGGGAAGAATGATGCAATATATAGATAAGTCTTTTTGTATGGGAGATAAAGAATTTAATGCCAATTATCGACTTGCAGAAGTTTATAAAAACATAAAGCCCTTTATGCCAACTCATAAGAGAAGAAGTGATATAATATCATCATAATATAAGGTACCTACTACCCGTTCGCTCTAAGTTTGCCGGTCGCCTCCCATACAACGCCTCTACACCAGCCTCTACGCCAGCGGCAAACCAACGAACGGAAGCGAACGGGATATACCTATGTTGTTACAAGTTTTTCAATCAATTATTTATTGTGGTAAATGTGGTAACGATAACTTAATATTATCACCAAATTTGTAGATTCTAGTGGCTCTGTCATTTTACGCCACTGGAAGTTACCAAAGACCTTGGACCTTGGTAAAGGACATAGGTAAACTATAATGTACAAAGAGCACGTAATGAGAAAATAAGAAACACATAATTATTATAACATTATAAAATCTTTATTAAGAAGAAGAAAAAAAATTGACAATTAGGAACGTAAGCTTAATCATCTTTCTGGCTATCTCCCATAAAGCCTCACTAACAGCCAGGACTGCTTCCGCTAGCTTGTTTAGTGCATGCGCTGAACTCAACTCTGCTTCGACCCGTCGCGCTTCTATAATGGCGAACCGTTCTATATTTGAGTCCATAGGAACGGAAAGGCGATGCCGCGCCGCCGGCGAGGTCTCGGCAAGTCGCTTGCAAGCGGGGTGGATAATGCAGGTACTGCAATGTAATAAGACATAAATTTCATTAAAAATTGGTTTTATTATTGGAACGAAGTTCCTTATCGCGCGTTGTGAAAGGGGGCTAGACGGAAAAAATTCTCACGAAAAGTTGTAACGACACTTTTGGTAGTGATAGTGGTAGTGATAGTGGTAGTGATAGTGGTAGTGATAGTGGTAGTGATAGTGGTAGTGATAGTGGTAGTGATAGTGGTAGTGATAGTGGTAGTGATAGTGGTAGTGATAGTGGTAGTGATAGTGGTAGTGATAGTGGTAGTGATAGTGGTAGTGATAGTGGTAGTGATAGTGGTAGTGATAGTGGTAGTGGTAGTGATAGTGGTAGTGATAGTGGTAGTGATAGTGGTAGTGGTAGTGATAGTGGTAGTGGTAGTGATAGTGGTAGTGATAGTGGTAGTGGTAGTGATAGTGGTAGTGATAGTGCTAGTGATAGTGGTAGTGATAGTGGTAGTAATAGTAGTAATGATAGTGATAGTGATAGTGGTAGTGATAGTGGTAGTGATAGTGGTAGTGCTAGTGCTAGCCAGGGGATGAACATGAACTCTACGAGCAACACCAAAGCAAATAGGAGTTTCGCTCTGTTCAGTTTCAGTCGCGCGTGAAGGTTACACGCACTCACTTTTTTTTTATATTAGTTTTCTTTTTGTTTTTGTTTCTGTTTTTGTTTTTGCTTACAATAAAATTTTAAAATTAAAATAAAATTTTATTACAATTCCTTCACTTCGTTCCATCCGGGTGTCCCTTGACACCTCTCAAGTTTTTTGTTTTTTTTTATGGATTCTTCCTATTGTAACTAAACATTGAACATAAAATAACAGTGGTGCGGATTTCAAAGGGCTAGACAGTGACCGTGCCCGCGTTGCAAACTAAATAATGCCTGTAGAGGTTCACTGGATACTGGAAGATATCGCGAAAAAAGGCCTGACTCACGATGGTGTGCACCGACGGCAGGGCACACCAAAAAGGACAGCTAGATACGAACGCTAAAGAGGGAGCGTTTGATTCCGACATGGGCACCTTTGAGGCGTAGTTGTTCTTTCTAGGTTTAATGCTATGTAAAACACAGTAAGTATTACCTGCTAAAATAACAAGTCTAATTGAGTAAATATTTACTTACCAATATTATTCTTAGGTCCTTGCTTACCAATATAATATAACTAATAATATGATATTGAATAAAATATAACTAATCAGAACCAACACCACTTCAGTGTTTTTGAATTATAACACTTCATCTTAGACATATTGAATTACACTTCTTAATAGGCAACGATAATGCTACATACAGCCAATAGCGTAGTTAATTTTATGATTTCGACCATTTGTTTCCATTAAATTGAATTAAAAAGATTACAAGTAATCTACAGTTCAATTATTTTTGTTATATTTATTTATTAGCCTTGTATTTGAATTGATTGATCATTTTACAGTTTTTTATCAGTTTATCGTAATATGTTGAGCAACACTTATGCGGCCGGTGACGTAGCTAACTTCAAGTGGATTAGAACGATGACATTTCAATCGCGCGGCAATAGCGATTCTGATACAATTTTGCTTCAAGAGTACCAAATAAATTAGGCGACATTAAAATTAATATTGGAATTGGATTACGCTTAAATTGAGATTGAAATTAATTTGCAGAGTAAGGCCCCTGATCAGTGCATTTTATACACGTTACGTCTACTACATTGATACATGTAATAAAATTCTAACACTCCGCTGTTTGTATGTAAATTGTTTATACTGAGGAAAATTCTATACTGAGGAATAGCCTTAATCTGATTAAGAAGCTCTATTTTGATTAAGCAAACAGGGCAGATTCACATGCTACTTGATGAGTATGATTAATAAGTACCGCTAATTTCATAGACCTAATGTGACGTAAACAAAGTTGCGAGGGTCAGCTAGTTAAAAGATAAAACAATAGGTTTCTTCTTACCTACTTAAAAACTATTTTTACAAATTTTATGGTAATAATAGAGATTCTTTGAAATGTGCATTTATGGTATAGTTGTGACTTTTATGACACGTTTAAAGTACATAGGTATGGGATAGATGGCGCTCGCGGCTACGTCAGCGTGAATTTTAACTTCCCGCTTCCCATGGGAACGTACTCCCGGGATAAAAAGTAGCCTATGTGTTATTCCAGACTATAATGTATCTCTGTACCTAATTTCAGCCTGATCCGTTCAGCGGTTTGAGCGTGAAAGAGTAACAAACATCCACACTCACAAACATTCACATTTATAATAAGTATATTAGTAAGATGTTAAATTTACATCGAACAAATAAATTTATTATTTATATTTTTATTTGGTTCCTAATTACCAATTTCAAAATCTTATTTTCTTATTCCAAATTTCCAAATCGAAATAGGTAGGTACGGAGTAACGATGAATCTTCGGCTTTAGATGTTTCATTTTATATAATATAATTATTTATAGTAGTATTACTATAGAATATATTATATAATCTGTGTTATTACATACAGATAGGCAACTCCCTGCCTCCCACTGAGCAAGTTTCCCCACCCCCGCCACAGCTGTCATATAGTTGGAGGTTATTTTGAGGGAACGTTTGCTTAGTCTTAGTGGTCAGGTCACACACACATTCAAGCTCTGTACAAACATATCGTGTTTTTAACACGTTAACACGCTTTTATTAGCTTCACTTGTAATGTAACTATGTATGTATGTAAGAAAATCTTGGAATGTTAATTTGACCCACTTCCCGTCCTTCGATCAGGCTGAAATTTTGCACACGCTCTGAGTTCTGATGACAATACATGACTAGCTTAAAAACGTCATTATAAATCCAATATGGCAGCCTCCCCAAAATGGCGGACTGGCTGTTTGAAATCCACCCCCATGTTATGGGTATCGAATGAAAGGGTTGCTGTCAGGAATACGAAAAAAATAGTCACGTGACCTAAATCCAATATGGTGGCCTCCCCAAAATGGCGGACAGGCTATTTTAATTGCACGTCCATGATATGGGTTTCAAGTGAAAGGGTTTGCTGTCAGGAATACGAAAAAAATAGTCACGTGACTTAAGTCCTTAAGCGTGTTTTTTAGTTTTTTAAACTATTATATTATTTAGTGTAGGTGACATAATTGTACACGCTGTGGTTTCCTTTTCAAAACACTAACATAAACTTCTCTTTTGTTACAGACACCACACAAAAGCAGACCAGATAATGCAAAAGTTATAAAAAAAGAAAACCAAACAAAATGGCGCCTCAAGAAAGAAACACTTATGTAGGAGACGACAATTCTCAAAATACGACTAACAATAATAACTTAGCAAATATAAATTTAACCGCTGGTTTTGTTAATAAAGGCTATGAAAATGATAGCTCAGATCTTTCTAGAACTAAACCAAATGTAGAAGTAGAAAAGAAAAAAGATACAGATTTTGATGACTTATTGCCATATGTAGGAGAATTTGGACTTTATCAGAAAATTTTGTTTCTGTTGATGATACCATTCGCGTTTTTCGTAGCGTTTGTGTATTTTTCGCAAATTTTTATGACATTGGTGCCTGAGCAACATTGGTGCTGGATTCCGGATTTGGCGAATATAAGCGTGGAAGAAAGGTGAGTTATATTTTGAATACGTTTTAAGACTCAAAAAGGTCAAACAGTGGTTTCAAAGTTGATTGGGTTTTGACCTCATCTCCAAAAACTCCAAACTTGACACTAGCCTCTCAGCTGTCAGAGTAAAAAATTCATGGTGACGAGTCGTCTTTATTTTTGTATTAAAGCCTGGTCAATTTAGCTTTAAAAAAGTGGGGAAAAATAGCAAAATTCCAACAGAACTGAATTTTGGTAGAGACCCTGGGTTTACCATTTTAGACAATATAAATAAGTCCCCATCGATCCCACGTTTGCTAAAAAATTATTTAAGGTCAAAGGTGAAAATCATGTCATCAAATAAATAAATTCATTTAACGAAGACAATCGAAATATCATTTTTGTGACACTTTAAAATCACGGTATTCAATAAAACATTATTAAGATAATAGAACATAAAACAATGAAACAATTGAATAATATCGTAATGATAAATGGAAACAATAAAAATGAATAAAACATTTGTACAGAAAATTAATATGCAATCTGAATGAAACAATTAAGTGATAAATAGTGAAATTGAACTAAATAGTCAGATAAAATCATCAGGATCGTTTCATTTCATATAAAATAAAAAATAACTTACAATTTTCTTTAACAAGCTCCGTAAAAAATAAAATTCTTTAATCTAAGTATACTAATATTATAAAGAGGAAAGATTTGTTTTTTGAAGTTATACATCGTTAGGCGCGTTATGAAAAAATGATGAGAGTGAAATTTTAACCGCTCATTAAGTCTCGAAAAAAGAGCTACCAACAAAATAGAAATTGAACCTCGATATTAGTCGCGCATGTTGGTACGCTCGTCACCTCTGATCACTGTTTTCATATTTATATATTTTTTTTTTAAGAAGTATAACTTCTCACGCGCGTACATAAGTACACGCACCCATTTTTTTTTTGTTTTTTTGTTTGTTTGTTTGTTTGCAACGAATAGGCTCCGGAACTACTGGACCGATTTGAAAAATTCTTTCACTGTTGGAAAGCTACACTCTTTGCGGTGAACATAGACATATATTTTATTCCCGTATTCCCCCGTATAACACGATGTGTCACCACGTTGAGCCATTTCTGCTTGGACGACAGCTAGCCCAGAGTGTTGCTCCCAGGCTCACACTTAACTGGGACGGAGATCGTGAGAGAACTGCCCCCTTAGACAAGTGGCACAAGCGTAAATCGCAAACGAAAGGATAGAATATGTGGAACGAAAGGTTGGGAATGTTCCTCCAACACACAAAGATGGATCCTCCGACCAGGCTAGCTGATCGCGCCTGGCGAGCCGAAGCCGTCGGGGTCAACAATGTGGAGGAAAGGTTGGGAATGTTCATCCAACACACAAAGGGAGGATCCTCCGACCAGGCTAGGTGAACGTGCCTGGCCTGGTCGGAGGATCCTCCCGTTGTGTGTTGGAAGAACATTCCCAACCTTTCCTCCACAAATACATCAACCAATCACAACCAAGCTCGTGATCCCGCTGCGGCGCGCGTTTTGTACGCCGGCGACGAGCTTGTGCCACTTTTGCAGCTGACCATAACCTGGACCATGGCCTGCAGCGTGATATTTCCCATTCCTAAGGCCACTGAGACTTATATAGAGACCACATTGTTGCTCCATCCACTCCGAGCAGTCTGCCAGCGCGTGGATCACCGTATCCCCTGTTCAGCTCAAGCAGTGGTGGTACTCGGGCTGTCCGAATGAACTTTTGCACAGTTAAAGTTGTGTGTTGTGTGGAGAAGAACCTAAAGCTACTTTTCTTAAGCTAATTTTTGACGTGACAACGTCTTATAATTCGATGGAGCCGGCTGCACGCACGAAAAAACATGACTCACGCGGCGTTACCTCCCTCGCGTTACCTCGCTCTGCCTCGCTCTGAGGCGTTCCATTTATTTTAGTAATGTTTTCAACAGATGGCGCTGTAGTCAATTGATGTGTTATTCCATAGTAAATGTAGAACGTAGTACATTTACGATATAAAAAAAAAACAACAACAAATGAAACCATTCCATCAGTATTTTCTTATGACGTTATCACGTTCAAATATCGTCAGTAAGCCGACTTTACAGACAACCGTTTTATTTTCCTTATTTCGACGCCCAACGATCTCTATAATCTTGTAAATGCCCTGCATACAGAAGAGTAGGAAATTTGTCTGCAGGCACCATAATATATACATACATAATATATGGTCACGCCTTTATCCCCGAAGAGGTAGGCAGAGGCGCATTTTATGCCACATTTCACAGAGTAGGTGCTGAGCCGTATTGCCGTGTTGAGATGGACAGGCGCAGGTTGTGACTGCTAGCTGTTGTAATTTTTCAAGCGACCTAAAAGGCCTTCAACTTGGCTTAACGACTGCCATTTTACTGGCAACCGGGCCTAACGGCTCAACGTGCCTTCCGAAGAACGTAAACGTTCAAATGAATGTCGCAAAGTGGTCACATGAATGGTCACCCAGCCAAGGACTGCTCATAGTAAATTTTTGTTTACTACAGTGATCGTTTACAGAACACTGAGTCCGCAGAGCCACGAGCACCATTATAAAAGCGTGACATATTCACTAATATCACAGTACCTATTATGAGAAAACTCGACATTACGTTAACACGCAAAGCTACGTGTGCTAATATCGTTTACAATTTGGTTTCTAGCAAGAATTTTTGCGCCTTGGTTTCAATTTTGATGGCTTGATATTAATTTTGGCTATACGTAGTAAAATAAGGATGTCCCCAGGATGATTCTTTTATATTTTAACACTTACACGCAAGCGGAATCAAAAATTTTGTAACATTTGTTTCCGTATTACCAAGTATAGGTGATGATATACCTATCAGATGATTCATATGTGCAACTAGTGCAACCACTGTGACCCTTATAATTCTATTAAAATTAATCTATTTTATTTATCAATCATAAAAATACTTAAAATTTTAACACTGAAAATTGTAGTTTTTCTTTTTTGCTTCGCAAGGTAGGTATAGTCCGTTCAGAGATATATTACCTCTAGCACTTAGGTTGCCTATCTAGATTGCTGTGTTACCCCAACAAGTATTTGTTTCTCCCATGTAATCTTACTTTTAGTCGAAACTTACTTTCTTCTTTTGCTATCGTTTTTTTCGGGTGTGACCATTAATTGAGATGTGGAACGTTGTGGAAGCAGCAACTTCACCTTCGTTGGTTATGGTAGTGAATGTTTCTTTTCAGATATTCATAAAAAAAATCTGAAATCCAATCGTATAGTTATATGAGCACTGTGACACACTTACATGACATGAAAAACAAAACTCTTCGTGCTATCGGTAGGATGTTTTAATCTCCACTATAATCGGTAAAATGTCGTAGGCTGGCACTCATAGGGGGACTTTACTGCTATGCCAACACACAGGAAATGATCGACAAGCTGTCAGTCAGAGTTAATAGGTAATATTTATAAAACTGTGAAAGGACTATAACGAGATTGCCAACATCAAACTCAGTATGTAACTTTACTATTAAAAACTTTTATCCAAACGTTCAGACTTCCTTTGCTTGAGAGTATGCCAAAGTCGAAAAAGTTCCAAGTAATTTTTTTTAATCTTTTCATGTCTATGCGATTCTTTTAAAATGCAGCGTATTCATGTAAGTCCAAATTTGGACAAAGTTTATTTTTTATTTAGGTAGTATAGTAGGTACTGTAGGTAGTATACTTAAACTTTTTGCACAAAATCAATTTGCACAAAGGCGGACTTAATGCCAGAGGCATTTTCTACCAGTAGTCAGCCTTTGGGTGATGCAGAGATTAGAGTAGGTGCTCGACGTATGACGAAGAAAGTTATAAGAATAAAATGGTCTGAATTACATACTAGTTTCATAAACAACTTATAAGCTCCGCACGATGATATTGCGCTTGGCGGCCATCTTGGTGACCTATGTCCGTCGAGCCGTCAGTACTAAAAAAAATCCGTATGCAGCTTCGCGAGGCCAACCCGCGCTCGTGCTACCTCACGATGACGTCAATTAGCTGTCATTATGACAAGGTTCCAGCGCAATACCAACTTGCGGGGCTTATACACTAAGTACAAAGTTCTACTTCAGTAAAACAGTGAACACGTTACTAAAACCTGTCTATGGATTTAGTAGATAATGTACTCGTATCTATTTAAATAAAATTACGTTTCACGCTGAGCTAATATGACTTTCCACCATTTTTCCACGCTGTCGCCACCAGTTTTGAAAAATTGTACGACGTGCCTAGTAATTTTCGGACTTACAAATCATACTCGTACGTACCTAGTAATAAATTTTTGCCCGCCAAATTCATGCTAATTATTACGGCCAAATTACGGCTGTATTGTATTATAATGTTTTTTTTTCGACTACATTCCAGGCACAGACATTACAATGATTCATCCAATCTTTTTTATTTATGTTTCTAATAGTTTCCGAATTATAGGTACCTACCTAAGTACAATAGTTTCTTATCAAAATTAAATTTACTTATCTGTCTGTCCTTAGAATAATCGTAAATACTTGTAAAAACGTGTGTTTACTACCGTTTTCGGTTTATTTCCGCGTTTTCATTTTTTAGTGCTCGTTTTTTTTAACTTTTAAAAAGTAGTTCTACCATCTAATGACAAACAATTTTACGTTACGGACGCGAAACATTTTCATGTTTAATGAATATATTTTTAGAATTTCCGGATTAGATAGACTGGTAGAAGCTTAGACCATATAACACGGGACTAGCCTTTGCGAACCACCGCATACAAAAATATTCTGCCAGTTTTCATACAAGTGAAGGGGGAAACACAAAGACATATAAAATTTCATTGCATTTAAAAATGTATTAATCGACAAACGCGTAATGGCTGTTGTGTGTTAATTGTTATTGTACAGTCAACTACAATGTAATGTACTAGTTTAATCATATAAAATGATGTACTGATGTACAGGCTTTTCATAAAGCCAAAAGACCAAATGGTCATGTGCAATGGCAGAAAACAATGCTTAAGTAAGGCGCATCCTGTGGATGTAGATGTATAAGGGTAGAAGCGATCGTAGCTATAACTCAGTGTTTTGTGATCTTGATTTTTATTTTGGTGAGGTAGGTACCCACAGTTGAAAATTTTCAAGCCCTTATGACCGCCACTAATAATAATAATTCTGTACATGCCTTAAATGGGGTGATACATAATGTGTTACATAATTTACTTCGAATTATTTATGTTAACAGAGCAAGCCCACTTTAGTCATAATTAAATAACATGCAAATTTTGTAATATCAATATTGTAATAAATATATACAATACATACAAACATATTCAACGTGGCTTAACGATTGTCATTTTACTGTTTGGCGAAAGTGTTCCCTTACGAGTATTCGACTCATAAGGGGACTGGTTTAGAAAATGACCAAAAAGAGGTGCAAATGAAAGCGTTTTTTGTCTGCATAAGTAGACGGAAAATTATAGCAAAAAAATTGATTTGATTTAATCTACAAGATATGTGTCAAAATATGGTTTTGTTATAATTTGTATATTAATTATACATAATGTGTAAAACGATCGTAAAATCACTTCCAAATTTTTAGATGAATATATTTTAGGACTTAAATATTTATCGACGTGAAATCTTTAAATCGGTTTTCTTCGATTTTGAATAAGTACATAAGTATTAGCTTGTTACAACTAAAATAAGCTATAAAATGCTACATTTCCTAGCCTGAAGGACGGGTGTTTTGTATGGTCAAGGTTGTAGGCCTACCCACGGCCTTAATACATCCACGGGATGAATTGGGGTCGCGATATTTAGTACTCTTTCCCGTTACCACATAATCTAGGGCTATTTACAATTCTACAATGACATATATAATACAAAGTCATTAGCTGTGCAGTGAGCAGTGACATATAATACAAAGTCATATTAATATTTTTGATTAAAATAAAAAAAAAAACTAACACCGCGGAAGTCACAAATTTGTATGAACCATAATAATTATTATGAGTATTTCACGGTCATGAGTGCGTGCGACGCAATAATTAAATATTTTAGGCGTTTTGGTGGGAATTCACCGAATTCACTCATAATGTCCATAGACACTAGACCGTCAGTCATAGCATAGCAGCCTGATGAAGTTTTTGTATATTGTGTCTATTTATTTTTTATTTATTGCCCCGTGTGGCGACGCCGACGCGCGACGGGGTCCCGTGTTACGACGGGTAAGAGCACAAAATGTCGCCACCCCTATACATCCCGAGAGGGTGACAATCATTAAGCCAAGTTGGAGGCTTTATGGGCGGTTTGAAAAATTTTAACTGCGGGTCTCGGGGACCTGCGCCTGTCCATTTTAACACGGCAATAGGCTCACCACCTATTACGTGGGACCTAAAACTATAAGGTGAAATGTGGACGTACTATGCCTCTGCCAACCCCTTCGGGGATAAAGGCGTGATTATATATATGTATGTATGTGTATGTGCCTGCTTATGTCAATTCTCAAAATGTGAATTGTTATTATTAATTTTTGTTTTATTAATTTAATAATTTAATAAATGTTGTGGAACAGTACAATGTCGGCTGTGGTACAAGTGAAGTTTTTAAATAATTAAGTATGTTACCGCTATCTTTATGTCGGTCGGTCAAAATTAAATTACGAATATTAAGCAGAAGACTCTCTTTAATATAATTCCATTATGTAAAATAAAATAAAACAAAATTGAAACGCTTTAAAATTTAAAAAAAAATATAATTTGTCAAAATTTTTGTGACTCTACCGGGGGTTCAGAACTGCTACAGACTGAGAAAAACCCCTCAAACAAACTCAGTCCGGTCACTCCCGAAATTCATTTTAGAATGTAATACAGTTTTTTTTAAGTACTTTGTAGAAAGGAGCATTCGTGTCACTGCCAGGCAGCCTTGTCTTCTAGAAAGTTTTTAATGCTAAAATAAACTGTCTGGCACACTTTAAATTTTCAGTATAAGTTTTTTTTTGTACACAATATTTGATGAAGATCATTTCTGTTTAAATTCGCAATTAAGTAAATATCCTTAGCTAGGGATGTACCAGACCCACTTCCGGTTTGATTTTTGAAACTGGACTGGAAGTGAAAAAGAATCATCTTGAATTCGGCGGGAAACTTCCAGACAAGCGTGGCATTTAGTTATAATAATTTTTCAAAACTGGTGTATTTTTGAGTGTTTATGTATAATTTATGGTAGATTATTAAACATAAAGGTTCGACAACGTGCAAAAGTGTTGAAAAGTGATAAAGCGCAGTGAAACGCGAGTTTTTTAGGTTTGTCGAGAAATTCCACAGCAAGCCCTAGTAAGGTACCACCGCCAAACTTGGACATACATGAATACGCTGCTGTTATGAAGAACCTTAACATAAAAATGATTTATATTTTCACAATGAAATTTACTTGACTTTGGCATACCTACTCTCAAGCCGAGAAAGAACAAGAAGAAAAAAAAATCATTTTCGGACCAACCCACTAAAGGTTAGGCCGTGCGAAGTTATCAAACAAATCATTACTTACACACATACAATTGTTTGAGCAATTCAATGAACACAGTTCAGCGGAAGGCTGATTTTATATGTCTATAGTTTAAAAATGTATTGTGTTGTTATTAATGTGAGTAATATTTTAATAATAATTAAGGATTTCCGCGCCAAAATGTTGTAAGATTTATATCTTAAAGGTATGAAGTGTATTTGGTACATATTTTTTAGGTATTTTTGTATTGAAACTTGAGAGATATGTAACTTTAAGTATGTAATTTTGATGGTTTCCTTTGATAATGGTAAAATTTGTCGACTGAAGATGTCTTTTCTATATTTTTAGGTGTTTATAAACTTTTTTGACTTGTAGTTTGCATTATGAAAAATGCATAGGTAGGTATACTAAATCAAGTTTTCGTTTCTCTGCGGGCTACTCTAAGTAATATAGAAGTGTATTCTTAGATAGAAGTGTTGAAACTGTAACTTGACACAACTTACTACTAGCTCTTGAACTCGGCTACTCTACGCTAGATGGCGCTGGTTGTCGCACAAGTTAAGTTTCTAGTACAAAGGTCAATTAAATAGTTTACAGATTTTTTATGAACCGCTAAATGTGGTTACATAGGTATTTAGGTATCTACATATATTCTGGTCACGGCTTTATTCCCGAAAGGATAAGCATACTACCTATTATGCTCTAAGATCCCACGTAAAATCAATTCAATTTCAACTATTGTAACACGAGTGCTAGTTTGTGCCACGAAGCGAAGCACGAGTATTACAATAGCTGTTTGCGGCAGTGGCATACAAAACTTTTTCTACGACCATGATACTGATATCACTCATTTTGAACACACTCTTATTTAAAAGTCCAGATAAAAGTTAACAATGGCGCAAAAATAGCGCGGCGCGCGCACGCAATGTTGTTTTGTTGTTTCCCATAAGTGAAAGGCAAAGGCAATTCATCCATACAGCCTAATTCCATGCGTTGCTTAGCCGTGACGCAAATACGCGCCCTTTTTGGCATAATCATACATGTTGATATTTTTAAGCCAAAGCCATAAAAAAAATTAAAAAGTTTCATTTTAGAACGGTTTACCCGTGTGGAAGGCAAAGGCAATTCATCCATACAGCCTAATTACATGCGATGTTTAGTCGTGAAGCAAATACGCGCTTTTTGGCATAGTCATACATATGATTATTTTTGAAAAGCAATTAGTATGCTAAATGCTAACTGACCATAAATTTTGAACATTATTTTCAATTTTTTTATAAATTCACTAATTTATAAAAAAATTTGCAGTTTCCGACAAATTAAACATCCATAGATACTTTCATAAATTTATCCACCGCTTTTCTGAAGGAAGACCGACTTTGGCTTAGCGCTGTAGGTACTTGACTTTGACAGGACTTAGAGGAAGAGGACTGAGAGACTGAGAGAAGTAACATAAACAGCTGAATAATACAAGAGTTTGCAGTATGGTTTTAAATACCTTCGCCTGTCCTTTGTAAGAACAAAGCAACAACAATCTTGAAAATATTTCATTTTTCCTGAAAAGAAAATTGTACAAATAGAATTATTGTCGCAGGTTAGATTATTGTTATTTAATTTTAACAACACACAACCACCCATACAATATATGCCAATTGGCGATGGTCATATTGTATAACGCCCGGGCAGGTGTTTGGCACAATTGGCACCAAATTTAGAGACAAGCGAGCCACTACGGTGTATTATTTTTAAAAACTAGTGTTTTTGAGAATTTTTATGTAATTTATGGTGGATTCTTAAACATAAACGTTCAACTACGTGAAAAAGTGTTGGAAAGTGATAAAACGTAGTGTAACGCTACATTTTGGGTTGGTCGACAAATTCCACAGCAAGCCCAAGTAAAGTACCACCGCTTTACTGGAGTAAAACTTAGTCCAAACTTGGACATACATGAATACGCTGCTGTTTAGAACAAACTCAACTTGAAAATCTATATCTATACTAATATTATAAAGAGGAAAGATTTGTTTTTGTTTTTTTTTGTTTGTTTGTTTGTAACGAATAGGCTCGGGAACTACTGGACCGATTTGAAAAATTATTTCACTGTTGGGAAGCTACACTCTTTGCGGTGAACATGGGCTATATTTTATTTCTGTATTCCCACGGGAACGAGAACTACGCGAGTGAAACCGCGTGACGTCCGCTAGTGATTTATATTTTCGCAGTAAAATTTACTCGACTTTGGCATACTCTCAAGCCGAGAAAGCCCAAAACACGAGAGAGAAATAAAATAAGAAAAAAACGCCCGGCCAATTTGATTAATTAATAGTTAAAATCACATTGCCCGCTTGTATTGGGCATTTATGCATAATGCCGGTGCAATAAAGTTGCCCGATCTTAAACTTGGCCAAACAACAACAACAAAATACGAAGCTGCATAAATCAGTGCTGTCCAAAAAGTGTAAGGATTTTTAGCCAGTAGGTACTACCCTGTATATTGGAATCGTTTTTTAGCAAAGTTAGTAAAATTTTAAAAAGAGAAAGAGCCTATTGCCGCTTTGAAATAGACAGGAATGGAACCCTCAGTTGAATTTTTCTATCTGCCCTTATTGAAGCATTCAACTTGACTTAACAACTGTCATTTAATGGCAGCCGATAAACAACAAATTAATTATCATTTACTTTGTCTGATATCAACAAAGTACCTAACAATGCGGATATAACAATATTTCGTGAGCTTATACGTGTGGTTGTCTAATATTTATTAGCAGCCTTGACTCAAAGAGTTCCTTTCTATTAAGACATTGTTGGTGTACCTGCCAAAGTGCCAGCTAGTTCAGGATGTCAATGTCATTATGGTTCCGTGACAGACAACTCAATAGGCAGACACCTAGCACCTAGTACCTAGGTGGATTTGGCGCGAAACAGATAATAAGTTAAAGTGCGGGGCCGCATCTGCGTTTTTCCGCGGCGGTTTCTAACCTCAAAATGTCAAACCTTGACAAAATCCATGAAATTATCATGGATTTTGACAGTTTGATGACAGTTTGAGGTTAGAAACGGCCGCGGAAAAACGCAAGTGCGGACCCGGGCAAAGTCTGTTCAACCGTTTATTTTACTTTTGACAGTTTTGACAGCGGCCTGAGCGAAGCTGAACGAAAAAACAATAAAAGAACAATGTGTCAAATCAATTCTTCATGATTGTAGTTGATTGTTATAATACATAACGGGAACGCACTAAGATATCATTAAGTATAGTAATTGGTCAAGCTGTCAAAAGTAAAATAAACGGTTGGACAGACGTCCTTTGCACGACAGTTCCTTTGCATAAATTTCTCAAAACCAGGGTTTTTCGAGTGTTAATGTGTAAAAACCGGACAAGTGCGAGTCGGATTCGCAAAAGACCTTAAAAAATCACGTTTATTGTATGGGAGCCCCGCTTAATCCCCCCCTTTTTTATTTTAGTATTCGTTGTTATAGCGGCAACATAAATACTTATATCATCTGTGAAAATTTCCGCTCATTAGCTATCACGGTTCCTGAGATACAGACAGACGAATACGATTTTCTTGTGTCTAAGTTTCAACTGGTTTCAACCGCACATCCCAGGCACAGTATATATATACTAGGTGTAACAAAATGACCTATCCAAATACCGTCACGTGACGTGGCATCAGTCAAGAAACATTACAAAAATGAAGAAAAAAAAATCACATGAATACTATAACCGTGAAGCCATTTTAAAGGTCCTATAAATTTTCATTTTTACCCTTTCTATCGCTACTGAGCGGCAGTAGAAAGCGACAACGACAGCCAGACGGGTGCTCTGTGTTTGTTTTGCCACGGCGACCATGTTACTTCGAATTGCCGCGGTAAAAAATGAATTCTTAATGTGCGACAAAAAAAAAAATTACCCCCCTTTTTTATAAAATATTTGTAGATATTTGATTTCCGATGCCAAGTCATGTCATGAAATCTGGAGAGGTAATTTTGTTACACCCAGTATATACAGTGTCCCAGGATTCCCGCCGACAGACTTTGGCTACCTCCGCGGCCTCACCTATGGGCTCAAGGCGGAAACTCCATACAAATTATTTGTTTTTAATTCTGTCACCTACACTAAAAACACGTTATGTTCGTACAGAGCTTGAATGTGTGTGTGACCACTAAAGCTAAGCAAACGTTCCCTCACAACACCCTCTAACTATACAGGGTGGAATTTAAAGATCGTGGTTGGATGAAAAGTACCCTTAATCAATAATAAGGGTACTTTTCGTCCAACCACGGTCGTTAAATTTGCCATCATCAATGTGATGGCAAGTGTTAAATAGGTACACTTTCAGGAATAAAATAAAACTTGAAATCACAACTTTACATTTACATTTATTTGACCAGCGTTACCGCCTATCTAAGCGTTCAGAATGAAGAAAGCTCCCAATATGATTACCCGCCATTTTATACATTTACCCCCAGAAGCTGCGGGTTAGGGGACATTCGTCCCACTATGGAACTGGCCCGAGTACCAGTTGCCCCCTCTCAAAATTTGATAATGGTTAACTGGGCCCACATCTGTTTTGGTTCCAACCAAGTGAAGGGCGTTTAGGCGCAGAATTTCCAGTTTGCAAAATGTCCAATATTCATCATAACGTTGTCCATGTCCCAAAATGTCCCAATCCCAGAATGTCCATATATATACCGGTGGGTTACAAAAAAAAATAACCACGAAGGCTACGGCGGGAGCTCCGCTCCGCTTCGCTTCCGCCTTAGCCTTCTAACCTAACCTATCCGAATCGGGGTACTCGTGAGTCAGGGTGTTAACTATTCACTTATTATGGTTAACACCTCGACTCGGATAGGTTAGGTTAGAAGGCTAAGGCGGGAGCGAAGCGGAGCGGAGCTCCCGCCTTAGCCTTCGTGGTTTTTTTTTATAACCATTCAACACAAATTTAATGTGGGCCCAGTTAACCATTATCAAATTTTGAGAGGGGCAACTGGTACTCGGACCACTTCCATAGTGGGACGAATGTCCCCTAACCCGAAGCTGCTAATTAGACAATACCATTTAATTACACAATATTATACAAAACTAACTTAGCAATAATGGATAATTATAATTAATAATTTTAGTACTCGATACAACACATAGTTATCATGTAAATATAAATTAAACAACTAAATAGTGATGTTCAGTATGTTGGAGTAAGCGCCATCTATCGTGCCGTATTTGTAACACTCGGCCATCCTGTAAAGGCCGTGTCCCACGGCCCTCATGGTACGGTACATTGTGCTCATGGCTTGATTCGTCATTCGTCATTCGTCAGCGTATAGAATCAGGAGTTCTGAAACAAACATTTAACAGCAGTAACTTGTGTTCAACAACATTACGTGTTCGATTGTAGTCAACCTAACAAACATTTTGTTCATTTATTGATAATTATTATACATATAATAAAATGATAGAAAAATCAAAACTGTACATTGGAAATATTTAAAAAAAATACTCGCTGGGTGTTCAACATAAGATACCGAAGTCGAAAATATAGTTAGATTTTTTTGTCTGTGTCGGTTTGTCTGTTTGTCTGTTTGCTTCGCTTAGTCCGGAAGGATCTCGAAAAGCACTTAATAGATTTGATTCAAATTTTGCACAAGTATTAACTAGGGGTATGGTCTTTCTTCAAATAGGCTATATATTATCACGCTACATATCCTAGGGGCTAAGCAGAGAGCAATCAAAGTGGCATTATAACATAATTTTCACGCGTACGAAGTCACGGGCAACAGCTAGTACCTGTAGAAAATACTTAATAACAGGGTAGGTAGGGATGCATTAATTTTTTAAAATAATTGGAGCTATGCCGACTGCATCATAAATATAAACATGCAGACTCTCGAGACAAATGTTTTTGGGTCGCACAAATTTTTGTCTTAGGTGGGAATCGAACCCACATCCATCCGGTTACAAGTCGGCTAACATGCTAATGTGGAAAAAAAACATACGGTAGAAAGAGTTCAGTTCTCAGTTTTGAAGTTGGTTATTAAAATACGTATATCAGTCTCGAGCAGGACTCGAACCCACATCTCTATCTCTATTCACACAGTAATTGGTTTAAATGCATGGGATTGATCACCCAGCAATCCTTACTTGTATGAATTAATTCACACAGAATCACACAGCAATCCATTGACATCTAGGTATTTGTCACAAAGTCATCAATGTAAATACAAATGACATCAATGTAAATATGGATTTGTCACATAGACACAGCTTATCACACAGATTATCACACAGATTATCACACAGATTATCACACAGATTATCACACAGATTATCACACAGATTATCACACAGATTATCACACAGATTATCTCAGTCATAGTCATTGCTAAGAGAGATCTCTGACAAAGGTCTGTAACTTTTTTGTAGGGCAACGTATGCGTTTTCTTTCAACAGACTAGTAACCATTCAAGAAGTTTACAGAACTAAATGGCCTAAACCACAAGGCCTAACTATTGTTCAATGAAGCCTGGAAAAGATCCTTCTCTACTAGGTAGATTCCCAAAATTATTTTTTTGATTTTCTACGTTGTAGAATAGAGAACCAAAAGGAATAAGCCTACAGAGTTTCCGGCCGGTTCCTCCCAGGACGGTGCTGAGTTGTGAACTAGGGGTAAAATTTACTTTGAATCATTGGCATTTTATCAGCGTTATGTATAAATCCATATGAAATAAATGTATCTTGACTTATTATAAATTAATCCACACAGCATATTTACACTTAACACGAGTTTTCAGTATGCACTCACTCGACCACATCTATACACTATTATACTAATATTATAAAGAGGAAAGATTTGATTGCTTGTTTATTTGTTTGCATCGAATAGGTTCCGGAACTACTCGACCGAAGGGAAGCTGCACTCTTCGCGGTGAACGGATGTATTTTATTCCCGTATTTTCATCGGAACGGAAACTACGCGGGTGAAACCTCGTGACGTCCGCTAGTAGTTTACATTATTATGGTTTTGTAAATTCACTCCCACAATTTCATAATTATTTCGACTGGCAGTAGGCATATATTTATTTACACTGTATAGCTTATTGAAAATCGCAGAACTAAAGTACCTTTTGATCAATACCGGAAGTAGATTCCTGAATTATTTTACCTTTTTACCGATGCTAATACTTTTGAATACTACTCACACTGGAAATTGCCATACATAATAGGCCTGTTGGAATCATAAGTTACTTTTATTCCTACCTGTTTTGTTTGCATATTAATAGGAAAACTAACAACCTATATCCCCCAGTATGTAGGCATGAAATTTGCGGGTGCATATCACTAATTATTTTATCAAAACATTCCCTCTGGCAGTTGTCATCTACTCTAAGTGCACGTAAATGCTACTTTGTGTTATATGTAGATATATAGATAGTTTTTAGTCCTAGCTTTCGTTTAAGTTGCAACGACCAAAGTAGGTATATCTATGCATATAATTATGTAATATGTACCAAATACTGAGTTTTATGAGATGTACACACATCTGCGTCCAAATCGTAAAGGTGGTGCAATAACAATAGTTCGAAACTGCTTTAAATTCACTGTCAAGACACTCCGAATACACCTTTGAAAGTATAACAGGCACTTTAATCGCGAGCACTATAATTAATAACAAAAATGTTAACTGTGTAATTTATAGACCTCCATCGAATAGCGAACTAGGTAGGTATGTGTGTTTCCGAACTTGACAAACTCATAACGAAATGCAGTCTCACTGAATATAGGTCACTTTGTGACACAAACACATCCCTCACATCGAGACTTATTTGAATGAAATCTAGGCACGGTTTTGTGTATGGCATATCAGATTATACCGAATCAGCCAGACTGGCGGATCATCGCATTGTAGTACTCGCACCGAATAAAAATTAACTGAATTGCTATGATCGTCGTATTTTGCACAATGAACTTAATTCAATCGATTGGTATATCATTAAGGGCATAAGCTGTCCTGGCCGAATATGATAGTTTTCGAGTGCATTTAGTACAGCCCAGTTTAGTAACTACTCGCAATGTCATTCACCACAAACCACCGAAGATTTTAACTTATGTCAAATAGGAGACAAATTATTTGCCACATGGAAGTCAGCTCCCACTAATAGATAGACATCCAGGACTGCACTCATCAGCTACAGTATAAAAAGTTACGCAACAAAACTCATAAAAAAACTGAATATTGTAGAAACGACTTCTAGATAATATTAAAAACTTTGGCAAAGCTACAAAATCTGTGGCATTTAATTATTGCTATTTGCGGAAGGGTCTCTCGCAGCAACAGATGATATTATCACAAAAGCGTTTAGCTATCAGAACCTACCCTCCTATGAAATAGCCAATAAATTTGCAGTGAAATTTCAAAGCTCGGTTAACGAGTTGATGACACAGTAACATTACTCTTCTTGGCGATAAGAACTATTTTCAAAATGTGTAACTCAGCATGCAGTTATCCCCAGGCAAATTAAACACTATTCTAAATAAGCTTGTTACCTATACCTATAGCGCCTGATAAATATAAGTTTCAAATTTCGTCAGTCTATTGCTAACCACATTAATACTAGTCTCAAAACAGGAAAATATTCCAACGGATTGCGTTAGCGTTCGTCGGGTCCAGAATTTTAGTCAACAGTAATACTTATCTACAAAATCAATTTGACTTTCAACCGAGAAAAAAAAGGAAAAGTTGACTGTATTATCAATATTTATAGCCTAAAAATACAGTGTATAAAAAAAAGGATGTGAAAAAGCTTGATAGCTGCCTATAAGAACTGCTGCACTTGTCCAAAAATCGAGGGTGTTGAGCATCATTACCCATTATACCATTAACAAATTTTATTGGCTTCCTCATATTCACTTACTAATTATGTGCAAAACTTTGAGCTTTTCTGGCAAACATGTTATTGAAGATAGAGTACCATTTAAAGTTGAACTTATGCTGTATAACGTAGGTACCTAGTGGTACTTACATTACCTACTAACTGATATTGATTATCGGATACTGCATAGCGAGCTATAGAAAAACGTATACCTAAGCCTTATCTTAAACGAAATCGACTTCTCAAAAATATAGAAATAATGATAGCGAATGCTATAACTCTTGTAAAGTTTTCTCCATACACACGGTTACGTAACCAGAGTCTTCATATACTTAGAATCGTTTTTTTTTTATCAATGTTTTCTACAAGAAATATCTTATACCATGCCCAAATGAAACAATAGAAAAATTGTATCGGTTGGAGCAGTAAATGTTTTCGGAGAGAGAACTGCTGCGTACCTTATCCTTCGCATTAGATATAGCTAGTACTATATTTCGGAGTGTGTACGGATAAATAAAACATTCACTTTCTGCAGTTGTAGCTACACAAAGCATATTGTTCTGTCGTGTGTCCAATAAGTAGGTAGATTTTTTTTTTATAATGTTCGAATGAGTAATATTGTAGTAAGTAGGGTTTTCACATTATGTAACAAATGTAAAATAAGTGAATGGCAAATTAGATGTAGAATCACACAGTTAATTTGACTGGCCAATATTAAGCATAAAATAGATATTCATCACACAGATGTATTCATCACACAGATGTATTCATCACACAGATGTATTCATCACACAGATGTATTCATCACACAGATGTATTTATTAAGCTGGATTCAAATTGTCATCTGCAGAATGTACGGTACTCTGCATAAACCCTGCGTATTTTTGGTTTGCTATTGGGCTTATTTCATATTATAGGAAAGTAAAAAAAATATTAGACTGAAATAGTTTTCAACGTATGGACTTTCCGTATTCCAAACTTTACAAACTGATTTGACAATTTTCAAATGAGAGATACTGTTTAATAATAACAGAAGGTAGTCACGTTTCCTAAATGCATTCGTAGTGCTTATAAATAGAATGGCGTGGTCATTTTCGATTTTTATAATTGTCTACCCACATAAACATCGCCTTGATTTTTATTTGAACGCTGCAACCAATCTAAATTAACTGGAAACTACTCAATACAGTTAGATGCGGGTTGATACATGTCCCTCAACACAATTATTTAAAGACGATCTTAACTAAACTAGTACAAAAGATGACACTTACTACGCAATTGATATTAAATTTTTCTTTGAACTTAATAACCTATCCGATGTCATACAATCAACTAAAACTATGCCTTTCCGTCAGTCTCTCAATGATAAGAAATATTAGGTTCAAATCTTCACCTGTTTCTACAAAACCTCACGATCGTCGGTCTTGGTACCGAGTCCGATTATAATGCCTATATTTGACTTTAGACAAAAGCTACACCTATTAATTTGCTGCCAGTGTCTATATATGCCTCGAACTGGTGATCATTCTCGGTCACGAATCTTTAGCAATTATTAACACAGATCTCAAACGAAGAAAGTAATGTTCAACTGACCTTTCTATCTGGATGATGTCGTGAGCTCCTCTCAAAACCTGGTCATCTCTACAGCATCGCTCACTCAGCGTCGTTTTCGTGCAGGATTTAATTGTGAGAAAAAAAAAATTGCTTTCTTTTTCGTCTTCTGATCTGAAACTGCCGCCTACAACTAAAATACTTCAAATCTATCTAAGCTGGGTCTTATCCCACTTCTGAAGTGTTAAATAGGTACACTTTCAGGAATAAAATAAAACTTGAAATCACAACTTTACATTTACATTTATTTGACCAGCGTTACCGCCTATCTAAGCGTTCAGAATGAAGAGAGCTCCCAATATGATTACCCGCCATTTTATACATTTACCCCCAGAAGCTGCTAATTAGACAATACCATTTAATTACACAATATTATACAAAACTAACTTAGCAATAATGGATAATTATAATTAATAATTTTAGTACTCGATACAACACATAGTTATCATGTAAATATAAATTAAACAACTAAATAGTGATGTTCAGTATGTTGGAGTAAGCGCCATCTATCGTGCCGTATTTGTAACACAAATTTTGCTGAAAGATAAAATTTCTTTATTTTCAAAAGTTAGTAAAACTGCTTTTAAAGATTTTTGAAAAATAACCTGCTTGAGGTGAGATGTGCAAAATAAAACCTCCTGTATTTTATGATACCAACCGAAACAGTCTTCCATAAGGAAAAAACAACATAGTATCAAAGACTAAGTAAATTTTTTTTATTGTAAAGCTTATTTTCCTCAACTTACATTTCTTTTTGAAAATTAGAGATACGGCAAAGTGTGTCATGGGCGTTACCTATTTTATTTGAAGTCGGTTAGATAAGTACATAACTACCTTGTAACTTAAAGTGGTCATGCAAAAACAATTATGGTCCACAATGGAATTTATTAACGAGGAGTAATTATCGTTTCTTTATCATAATTTGATGCACTGCTATGATTGCTATGCGACATAGTGGAGCCTATTATTTCAAAAAGAACTAGATGTTGCCCGTGGCTTCACCGGTCCCTGTTCCCGCTTCCCATGGGAACTTATCGGGGTAAAACGCCTTTGTTATTCTGTACTAAATTTTCAGCTGTTAAAGCATGATTAAGTAACAATCATTCAAATATCCAATATTCACATCCATACTCAATATTTTAAAGCTGAAGAGTTTGTTTGTATGTTTGAACGCTAGGATCTCCGAAACTACTGGTTGGATTTCAAAAATTCTTTTACAGTTTCATTGTCCATTTATTGAGGATGGTTCATGGCTATATAACATCAGGCCAAGATGAATAGGAGCGGAGCAGCCATGAATAATATTTTAAGCGACGCGCGGGAGTAAATAGGACAGGACACATTATATCACTTTAAATATTGATACCACACCTCTCTCTTTCTCAGTCTCATGTGGCGTAAACGAAGTTGTGTGGGTCTGCTCTAATGAATGTAAGCGACTACTTCTTTCTTACTCTCGAGAGTCTCGAGTGACGCAAAGAAAGTTGCGTGGGTCAACTAGTTTAAGTATAATATTAGAAAGATTTTTAATATTATTAAGGAGTAGAATACTGTACACGTACAGGGATAGATTATACTTAGTCTGCAATAATACATAAGCTTTTTATACAGGGAATGAGTTCCCACGCGAAACGGGAACAAAATACCCTCGAACCCAGAGCTTCCCAATCTGTGTGTCGCGACGCCCTGGGGCGCCGCGACGTGGTCCTTAGGGCGTCGCGAGTCGAGTGAGCGATCATTTCGCTCACTCGACTCGCGACGCCCCAAGGACCTAGTTACAATTTTCCTAACTGCAGCTTCAGTTTCGAAATGACCAATCACTTAAGCGCCCCGTGGAGCTACTTGGAGCTTGTAATACCATCGTATGAGACGGCGACAGGCACTGTTTGGCTCTCTCAGATTAAGAAGCTGTCTAGCCAGCCTAATGGCGTGGTGCGGCGTACGATAGTAACTTCGGCGTGAGTTGCCGGACTTGCTGGACAAAACCCCATCGACTGTCGACTACCACCTGACGCTGTGGAACCTCAGTGACTCCGCCAACAATACCTCTCTTCGACTGACTGCAGTAATAAAATATACCTAAATGCCCAAATGTTATTTTTTCTGATTACCACTTAGTTACCAGAGTATTATTTAGGTGCTTGGGGGCGTCGCTAAAAAAAATACCAAGTCCAAAGGGCGTCGCAGTACAAATAAGTTTGGGAAGCCCTGTCTAACCTATCCCAATCTATTTGTGAAAATACTTACAAATATTTTTTCCAATTCAGAATTTAAACCCAAATGAAGTACCTAGCTATAATTTCTCTCAATAAACGGCAACCTTCAAATCTAAACGGCGTGAAATGAATCCCTTTTTATCTGATTCATTCTGTTAATAACCGTGTAATCGTCCGAAATACTTTCGTTACAATTATAACCTTCGAAATACGGACATCCGCCTATGTTGCTATCCATATTTTTACTCTCACAGGTTTATTAAGCTTAACTCTATTAATAGATACATATTAGGAATTGTCTTTCTTGATAGTAGATGTAGATTAAGTCACTTCCCCAAGAAAATATTTTCCGTATAGCAATCTGTTTTCTACTCGCGCCACTGCGCTGGCATGGTGTAGAAAACAATATTGAAATAAAGAAAGACGGAAAAAGAAATTTATTTCACGTAGGCATAATATTGTAAAACGTCCAGAATATAAATCAAAATCTACCACCAGTTCACAACGCGACCCACCTGAGAAGAAGCCAAGAAACTCAGCGGGTTAATCTTTTTAGAGCTCTATTTACAAAATGAATCTAAAAACTATGCATTTTAAAAATTTTATGAGAATCCAGTTGAGCGGGTTATTTCCAGGCTTCTCCATCCAACAAATAATCACCAATTGTATATGTAGTAGCCCCTGCAGTACAATTTACTTTCTACAACCTTTTTAAATTTATTAAGGGACATACTTTTAATTTCGTGAACCCATGAAAAAATTGCTGATTTTGTGCAATCTGCTGTGATAAACAGCAAGGTTATTTATTATTTAAACAGCAAGGTTATATTTATTTCTAGTGTTGACATTGTGTATATCACTTAACTTAGCGAAACTATGTAATTTTCTTTGTACGTACATAAGATTCTCAAAAAATTATGTTGATGCTTGTAAGAATTTTAACCTCTTTGAATTTTTCGCGCAGAGAGACCCTTGGACCTAATCTAAATATAGTTCTTTTGGCCCGCTTTTGTAAAAAAAAAATTTATCTATGTCTGCAGCATTGCCCCACAGTAGAATACCGTAAGACATTATGCTATGAAAGTAACTGAAATAGACTATTCTAGACGTATCTATATCCGTCAAGTGCCTTATTTTTTGTACAGCAAATGCTGCTGAACTTAATCTACTTAGTAGTTTGACAATATGTGGACCCCATTGTAAACCAGCATCGACCGTTAACTCTAGCTTCTTTTATCATGATTATTGTCATGCCCACATTTCGCCATTACTTTCGACCCACGTAATAGGTGGATAATGGTCTTGCTGTATCCCAGTAGTTACATTGTCTATACTGGGGTTATCCTACCCCCCAAAGACGCGGGATAGCACCTGAGCACTCCCCCAGGTGAGACCGCAATGGTAGCCGTAGGTTTGTTAGGACTCCTGGCGTATCCTTCCAAGGGTTTACCCGGGGCTCACAACACGTAAGGTTTTTTTAGTCGGTAGGAGTCCCGCATTACAACCATGAGAATATTCACTCTCGTAAAACTAAGAATGTCTTACTTGAATCTTACTGAATAAAAAATGTCTTACTAAAAAAACTCACTCAATGGACTACCCACTTAATGACATTATTCAAGCCGCCCGGCTGCCGTGTTACTACTGAAAACCTGAATCAACGACTTGACGTGCCTTTTGAAGTGTGTGGAACTGGCTCCTGGATTTTTTCTTGACTTTTTGTCAACAGGTAAAATTGTACCTGGGACAAAAAATTCTAATGTTGAAATGTAGGCGTATAATACGCCTATGTCTAAGGTACAATTTAAGGTACAATTTTTGAAGGTTTCCCTCGATTTCTCTGGTATGCACATGCCATTATCACATCCTGGTTACTTTGTAATGGGATAAGGGAAAAAGAACATTCGAATTGAGAATCTCCTCCTTTTTTTGAAGTCGGTTAAAAACTATTATCTTTTCCGAACAAACAATTTTCTTAACTAATGTTGTATAACATAGGTACTACTAAATAATGTTTCCCGACCGGTCCTTGAGAATGCAGTTCTATGTTACTGTAAAAGTTCTAACTTCGAATTTTAGAATTGCTTGATTATTCTGAATGTTACTAAATCGACTTATTTTTAATAATCACGACTTTACCGCTTACACTAATATTTACTTGAAGAGCAATGCAGAAAATTTTCAACCCATCCATAGCCACCGTTGTAATGTTACTGACTACCGGAACCAACGAGAAAGGTTCATTGTTGAAGAAACGTCACAAAGTACTTTTGGGCGAGATATTTTTTGGGTGACCACCCATTCAAGGACCAGCTAAAGCGAATGTTGCTTACTGCAGCGATCGTTTGAGTCCGCGGGGTCACATACGGACGTAAAGCATCGTAAAGTATTGTAAAAGCGGTGGTTGTAAATTAATAAGGAAGTTTTAGAAAACTTGTGTTATTGTGTCAACGTTTTTTTTTTTTTTGTTTAATGTGAGGGAAAATCCTCATCTTATCTTATCTTACATCGGGGGCTGACGAAGTCAGCAACACTTCGACCCAGTGGGATCTTTTGTGTTAGCCCCTACCTTAATGTTTCTTACTCTTTGAAGAAGTGGTCTATTAACGCGGTGATCCCACTAAGAGGAAGAAACCTGTATTCTTCCGGTTTGGGATATGCATTCCCAAGGAGGCTCATACGCTTCGCTGCTAAGACGTCGCATTCGCACAGGATGTGCTCCATAGTTTCCTTGACATCACCGCAGGCTCTGCAGTCGTTATTTGAAGTGATCTTCATTTTAAAAAGCATGTCGTTGGTTCCGTAATGCCCTGTAAGGGCACCAACCACAGCTCGAGCTTTGCTTCTTCCATTATTCAATATAAATTTAGAAGCCTCATTGGTTCTGCTACTTATGAATTTCTTCGAATGTAGTAACCCTTGACTGATATCCCACTCTTGCATGTGTTTATTATCAGCGTAATCCTTAGCGGCCTTTATGAATGTACATGCTGGTAGGCCCATACATGGTTCAGGTCCAAGCATGGCATTTGCCGATCCTCTCCTAGCTAGCTCATCGGCCTTCTCATTTCCTTTTATTCCTACATGGCCTGGGACCCAGAGCAGTCGCAGCTTGTTCCTGCGGCCCAGCTTGTTTAGGGTTTTCACCGCATTCAGGACAAGTTTTGAGTTGACCTTGTAGGAATTTAAGGCCTTTAGTGACGCTTGACTGTCGCTAAGAATGTAGATGGTCTTGTTCTCTACACTCCTTTTCAGATTTTCCTCTGCGCATGCTATGATGGCATACATCTCGGCCTGGAAGACCGTGGTGTACTGACCCAGGCTGCTCCAAAGTTGTGAAGATTCTGAGTAAATACCTGCTCCTGTACCAGATTCCGTTTTTGAACCGTCTGTGTACCAGATGAGGCAGTCTGCATCTGGTGAGCGCAGTTCCTGCTTCCAGTCTTCCCTTGTGGGGACATGTATTTTGAAGCTTCTTTTGAAGATTTTTATGCACGGCATAGCGTCGCTAATCATATGCATCTTCCTTTGAATCTCATCATTAAGCTCCATTTTTGTATGCCGCGTTGTTGGCCTATTGCAGTTAAAAGCGCCTGCCGTTTTTAGTCTGTATAAGGTTTTGATTGCCTCCTGTTGTATGAAGATGTGAAGAGGGGTTAAGTTTAGTATTATATCTAACGCCTTTGTAGGCGTGGACTTAAACGCTCCTGTGATAGCCATAGTGGCCATCCTCTGTAGTTTGCCCAATTCTTCCACGCACGATGTTAGTTTGGTTCTTGTCCACCATACAACACTGCCGTAGCTTAAAATTGGGCGAACCATAGTGGTGTAAATGAAGTACAGTACCTTGGGCTTCAGGCCCCAGGTTTTGCCATACGCCGATCTACACATATTGAAGGCTCTCATGGCTTTTTCTGTCACCTTCTTGGCATGCAGATTCCATGTGAGCTCCTTGTCTAAGGTCATACCAAGGTATTTCACGTTGGTGGACCATTCTAACTCTGTGTCAAATAAAAGCAATTTCTTTAATTTGCTCAACCTCTTCTTTCTTGTAAAAGGAAGAATTGTAGTTTTGCTGGGATTTATGGTTAGATGATTTTCAGCACACCATTCCTCCACATCCTTCAAAGCCTGTTGCAGAAGTTCCGAGACAATTTCCGGAAATCTACCATTGATCATGACAACTATGTCATCTGCATATCCCACAGCGAAGCATGCCCCTCTATTCAGTTTGGTTAGGAGGGAGTCTGCTACCAGACACCACAGTGTGGGGGACAATACCCCTCCTTGAGGGCATCCCTTGGTCGTTGTGGCGTGAATTTCATCTCCTAATAGAGATGACCTTACTCTCCTGCCCCTCAGCATGAAGTCAATCCATTTGCAGAGGGTGGGGTCAATGCCGTGTTCTTTTGCGGCTTTCATAATCGATTCGAATGTTGTGCGGTCAAATGCTCCCTCAATGTCCAGAAACGCAGCCGCACAAATCTCTTGACCATCAATAGCATTCTCTGCTCTCTCGACTACATGGTGCAACGCAGTTTCGGTTGATTTTCCGGTTTGGTAGGCACATTGTAGCTTATGAAATGGTTTCTTTGTGAGAGGCCCATCCCTTATGTATTGATCTACCAATTTCTCCAGGGTTTTCAATAAGAAAGACGAGAGACTTATCGGACGAAACGACTTTGCCTCTTCATAGCTATCCTTCCCTGGTTTCGGAATGTAAGTTACCTTCACTTCCCTCCATATCTTTGGAATGAATCCAAAGGCTATGCAGGCCTTAAAAAGCCGCATCAAGTGCGGGCCTAGTATAGGAAGACCTTTTTGTAGTAGTATCGGGTATATGCCGTCCGGACCTGGTGATTTATATGGTTGAAAGTTTTTCAATACCCAACTGAGTTTTCTTTCTTCTACTACCTTCTTTGCAACATCCCAGTCTGCTTTCGTAGTTCGCATGTTTTGCTCTTCTACGGGCATGGGATCATCTGTGCCAGAATTATCATGAATCTTACAGTCCGGAAAATGTGTTTTCATCATGATCTTTAGGGTTTCTTTACCAGATTCAGTTAGTCTCCCTTCATGGGTTCTAACTGCATTAAGGGTATTACTTCTACTCACAGACATAGCCTTTACCAATCTTGAACTTTCAGGAACAGTATTGATGTCCTGGCAGTGAGATTGCCATGATTTCCTTCGTTCCTTGCGAACTGCCAGATTGACTGTGTTTTCTTTCTTCTACTACCTTCTTTGCAACATCCCAGTCTGCTTTCGTAGTTCGCATGTTTTGCTCTTCTACGGGCATGGGATCATCTGTGCCAGAATTATCATGAATCTTACAGTCCGGAAAATGTGTTTTCATCATGATCTTTAGGGTTTCTTTACCAGATTCAGTTAGTCTCCCTTCATGGGTTCTAACTGCATTAAGGGTATTACTTCTACTCACAGACATAGCCTTTACCAATCTTGAACTTTCAGGAACAGTATTGATGTCCTGGCAGTGAGATTGCCATGATTTCCTTCGTTCCTTGCGAACTGCCAGATTGTACTCGGTAAGCGCTCGGGAGTACTCTTTAAAACATCTCTTGGACTTAGCGTCGTTGAAGATGCGGCGAATTGCCTGTCTTTTCTTTTCTAAATCTGGCGTCCACCACGGAACCTTAGTTCCTTTCGCTTCTTTCTCTGGGCAGTTTGTGTACCATGCCGTTTTAATGGCTCTGTCAACCCGCTCAGCCTCAAGTTCAATGTCAACCGTAGAGTTAAATTTACCTTTAACTGATTCTAACTCGTTTTTTAGTTCCTTAGTGTACGCCTCCCAGTTAGTGTTCCTGGGATTTCTTCTCCGTACTCCTGGAAAGGAGTCCTCTGTATCGTATCTAAAACAGATATACCTGTGATCAGAACCACTAGCTTCGTCAGACACTCGCCAGTTAGTAATTCTCTTATAAGTATTATTAGTAGCTATAGTTACATCAATAACTTCCGAACGCCTAGCATCCACAAAGGTGGGAGCATTGCCGTTATTTAGTGTATGAAGTGAAGAGCTTACCAAATATTCGAAAAGTTCCTCCCCTCTATCATTGATGTCCGAGCTCCCCCAGGTGATGTGGTGGGCATTCGCATCGCAGCCCATCACTAACTCCAGGTTCTCCCGGCCGCAGAACTCGACAAGTTCCTTCATCTCCCTCATGTTAGTGGGTCTTTCTATCTTTGGGTAGGCGAGGTACACAGAGGCCAGCACAACTGCCCTCCGTCTTCGCCCTGCCCCCGTATAGACCTTGACTGCTGTAAGGTCCCTGGAACAAAGATCGTGTAAGGGCATAGCGTCTATGCCATTTCTGACATATACGCACGCCCTCACACCCTCATTAGTACAGTGGAAAATAGATCCCTCTCTACCTAAGCCTGAGACAACACCCGCAGAGCTTATATAAGGGTCCTGTATCAAGGCAATATCGAATTTATGTCCTTTAAGGTGACGTCCCAAGAGGGACATCGCCGCTTTACAGTGATGTAAGTTAATTTGTACACACCTTAGTCCCGCCATTTTTTGTTCTTTGCAAATGGGGGGGTATCGGCAGTCTAGTGACTGTCGCCTGCGTCTACAGCCTCCTCCATAGTCTCCGTCTGCGAGAGTGGAGACGACAGGTTGAGGTCGTCCAAATCGCCCAACACATCATCGGTGCGATGAGAAGTGGCCGGTGAAGGGACTGGGTAGCCCCCGATGGTGTCCTGGTGTGACCCCGCGTCGCCGAGCAGCATCTGTGGAGCAAGTGGTGGAACTCCTGCCCCCCCACTGGCGCCGACCTTGTCATCGCTGTCTTCAAGGAGTTTGAAGTAGCCTTTATCGACGCCAGCGTAGAGGCAGTAGTCCTTAGATTTTATAAAGTCTGCCGATGTCCTGTCCCTCAGGACAATCCTCCTGACACTGGCCGCCTCCACAATTGTGTCCACCACCTTCCAGTCTCCCGTCTTCAGTTCGGGGTTTAGGCGCTGTAACATCGAAAGAACGCTGGGCGGATCTGTGATCCAGACGTTCTTCGATTTCCACGCCATCTTCACCGGTTTGGGAAGATCTTTGGCGTTGACCACTTTAAGGGTAAGGCTGCCGATACTCCTCCCATCGATCCCGGCAAGCCAGTCTGCCGACCTCTGATCCTCGCAGAGTACGTGGAGTGCTCCCGCGCTGACTGACCCGATGTTGAATCAAGGCAGAGGATCCGGGTGACCGACCATCATCTGCCAGAGGGCGCTGACAATCGGTCCGACGTCATCAGTGGTGACTTGTGAAGCCGGGAAGTTATCAGTGATGATCGCCATCCTGCATCCGTTGAGAGCGTCCCTGAACGATTTGTTCAGATTCGGTTTCTTGGATGATTCGTCGGCCTTCTCATCACTGGACTCCCTGGCCCTTTTGACAGCAGTTAAGTCCCCTGCCCCCCCAGAAGTTGCCCCGACAGGTGCACTACGTTCCGAAAATGTCCTTGTCCGCCTTTCCAGTAGCATCTTGCGCCTGGCTGCCCCACTCAACCTTTTCGGTTTGGCATTTCGAAGCTCGCCTCCCGAAGCATTCGTCCCAACGGGTATGCTTGGCTGGTTGCCAGGCTGCCCGATGGTCCCCTGCCCGGTATGACTCACTTGAGTACGCCCCATGATATTGCGTTCGGTGACCCTCCCGCCAGATGACATAATGTCCTTTTTGACGCCCTTGCGGTCATCTTGTTTGGTTTTGTTGGCTTTTGTTGAATCCATAGCCGTACTGAAGTTATATTCACCGAGCATGGCTCCCCACCCGCCACGGAGTCCACAACATTGGGGATGTCTAAGAAGTAGACACCAGGGTTACCATGTCGGTATAGCATTCCAGAAGAGAGTGCCCACGAGACCGCACGGCACGAGATCAACGACGCCCAACAAGACGTCGAAAAATCGCGCGCCGCCGCCTGCGGACCCCTCCCTTCCAGAATACTCGCCTGGCGGCCGTCTGACCGGACGCCACAGCCGATTGATCGTGGTTGGCTAGTCCACGACCTCCCGTTTCGACAGAAATCCGGGCCAAAGTGGAGTGTTGTGGAGTCCAACGACTACCGCTGCGTTGGAAGCCACTCAGCCACCAGGATCCCGTCATCCTGCCTTACGGGTCTCCACGCACGGCACAAACACGCGGGTGACCTCCCCCCCTCCGCGCCCCATCCCCCCACCCTGATCTGACCCTCACATATCTTAGTGTGAGTCCCGCCACAGAGTACAGTCACTCATACCCTGTGGACAGATCAGGGTTTGTCGCGGGTGGCCTCCCCTTTACCCCCCATAGAAAAGAAAAACCCCCCCAATTTTGCCCACTGCCCCCCTATACCGACCCTCACATATTCTAGTGTGAGTCGAGCCACCTGGCACAGCCACTGATACCCTGTGGTCTTGCCGCCAGGAGATTTCTGTTGCATCTATTTCTGAGGGAATTAGATCAAAAACAGGTGGCACCACGTGAAGGATAATCTCTCTGGCTAGCCTTAGGGATCAACATGACCGTAGCACTCTCCCCTAAGACCGTTTAGCTTCCTAGGAGATCAGAAGGATCTCTCAGGAAGGCTCAAACTACAAGCTACACCTACAGCTAAGCAGTGAGAGGTTGCACAGCGTGTAAGCGGGGGGATCAGCACAACCCTGAAAGCATTAGTTTAAGCCTCACCCAAATGTATGTGTGATCCTCATAGGATGTTATGCCGGACTCTTACCGACTAAAAAACCTCACGCCTCGCCTAACAGCCTATGGTTGAGAGCCCCGGGTAAGCCCTCAGGAAGGATGTCCCGTGACATTGTGTCAACGTTTATTCTGTAATGACTTAATAAAACTTACAATGCACTTCCGTAATGGTAAAAGGTAATTGTATCTATATAATAATAATACTGTGAAGCCGTTTGGGTTCGAAACTCTTGGACCGTGGGGTCCTAGAGCAAAGCTCATTTACAGAGCTTTATGTAAACTATTGGTCGGTGGTTCTCGTGACCTAAATGCTGGTGTATACTTACGCCAGAGGCTCTCCATTGCAATACAACGAGGCAACGCCGCCAGCATACGGTTGTGGTTGATAGCGATGTGGAAGTTTTATGATGGATAATCTTATTTGATACTAGCTGACCCTCGCAACTTCGTTTACGTCACATAGGGTGTAAGAATTGAGAGAGGTATTTTTTCACCAAACTCATAGGAGCGTATGAAACTGCCCTGTTAGCTTAATCATAAAAGATCTTAAAGCTTAAGTCCATTCTAAAACAATTATACAATAGACAATAGCAATAGACAGACAGACAGACAGAAATGAAAACTTTAAATTACATTTTCGGCTTCAGTATCGATTAGAGAACGCCCTGCGTTTAAAATTTTCAAAATATCTTCCATGTACAGACTCTCGACCCTCTACAGTTTTATTATATGTATAGACTGTGTAGTAATGTTTCTTTTTATTTATCGGATCATATAAGAGTTATCACTTTAATAGGCACCATAATTAAAGTTTGACAGTCGTTAAGTCAAGTGCCATAATCGTTAAGCCAAGTGCCATAGGTGGCTGGAAAATTTTCTCACAGTAACAATATGTCGTCACAACCTGCGCCTGGGTCAACACCGCGTGTAAAGTGCCTCTGTTGTTGCAAAAGTCCATAGGCTATGGTAACCAATCATTAAGTAGGCCGCAAGCTTGTCTGCCACCTTAGTAGTATAAAAAAATACTTGCACGAATACTTAGTAGTATAAAATCAACTTAGGTTTCAGTCGGTAACGATTATTGTGTCTAGGTTTTGCTAGACACAGTAATCGAGTTGAAAAAACACAAAAAATATTGAATTTTTTTGTGTTTTTCCAACTTCTGTGCTTTCGCTTAAAAAATCGTATTTTAAAACAGCTTTCTGTGCTTTCGCTTAAAAAAATCGTATTTTTAACAAATAAAACTAAAACATACATTCATACATACATATGGTCAAGCCTTTATCCCCAAAGGGGTAGGCAAAGGCATATTATATGCCCACATTTCACCTTCTCCATTATGCCCACAATTTAAAACTAGAAATATCTAAAATTATCGTAGTAGAACTTTAACTGTAACATATAAGTGCAAGTAGCCCTAGATGTTGTATAGTTACTTGTTATATAAGTAAGTAAAATATACAGCTTCGACGATCCGGTAGTCAAATGCTGATTAAAATATAAACGTTCTACCTAAGTACTTATTTAACTAGATAAATAAATATTTGTGGATACTTTCACACAACATTATCTGGCCCAAATTAAGCTAATATAAGCTTGTACTAAGTAATCTCTCTAGTGGACTACTGAAAAAAATATACAACGCTGCTACTCATAACGCAAGCCAGGATCAACTGCCTGTCTTATGACTTATGAGTAGCAGACCACTGATTTATTATTTTTTTAATACATACCTACTACCCGTTTGCTCTAACTTTGCCGCTGGCGTAGAGGCGTATACCCGAATTGTTAATTAGACGAAGTAAATTGACAGTAGCTAATGTCACTTCGTCATAGAAAATACGCAACATTGTATGAAGAAGTGACATTAGTTGCTGTCAATTTACTTCGTCTAATTAAAAATTCGACTTTAGTATGGAGCCGAGCGGCAAAGTTAGAGCGAACGAGCAGTACTTCATACAAACACCCAGACAACTAACCTGCTTGTGTTATGATAGTAGCAGACCACGGATTTGTTATTTTTGTAAATACTTACCTACTTCATACAAACACCCAGACTATCGAGACAATCGCACTTTACAACCTGTAAACTAACAAGGCGATCAAAATAATATTGCAAGAAAACTTCGATCAATGATCGAAGAATGGAAACAGAGCAACCCGCACTTCTCCTTTTTAGGGTTCCGTAGCCAAATGGCAAACACGGAACCCAGAACCGGAATTTTCGCCTAGAAAAATCACTGCCTCTGCGAACGTGTTAAAATATCAATGAAAGTTATAACGAACTTTTATATTATGTTACTTGCTGCTACGGAAACATTCACGGGCGAGTCCAACTCGCACTTGGCCGGTTTTTTTACATGTAGAAATCCGTCATGGATGAAATGCGGGACTGTTACCGACTTAAAGCCGTGTCCATTACGCTCCTAGCTGTAGGCAGTGTTGGGGAACATGTGTTTTCTACCGCTGCCTACGCCCCGGGTAAGCCTGGGGCTACATTTGCGGTTGCTAACCTCAAAATGTCAGTAGTAGTAGTTTTACTTTTGCATTTTCGGATAGGCTTGGGCAATTTGAGCCATACAGCCACGTCTTGTACATTTATTATCTCTTCATTTTGCTTTAATAAGTCACAGCCCTCGTCCTCTAAGTCAAGTCAAAGTCAAGTACAGCCCTAAGTCAAAGTCAGTCTTCCTTCAGAAAAGCGGTGGATAAACATTCTGAAAGTTTCTTTGGATTGTTTGTCAGAAACTGCAAAGTTGCACTTCCCAACACTAGTGCACGTTGTCGAACGTTTCCACATTTCCATTCACCATACACACAAAAAACTCGAAAATACACTAATTTTGCAAATTTACAAAACGACGCGATACGATTCCTTCCAGTTCCCGCCAAAGAATCCTCATAATGTCAAACCACAGACTCGGTTGAAATTTTGAGACTGTGGCTACCATCGCGCCTTCTCCGGGTTCGGGTGCTGTAAACTGGTTGAATTTATAGTCGTTCTGGAACGGAAAGGTTTAGGCACAGTTTCGATAACAGAAATAGAACCGATCGGCACTGTCAATTTGAAAATCAACAAAAAAAAAAATTTTAGAGGTATATTTACAAGCGCGTCTAGTAAATACCTTGCGGAGTCATCCCAAAGGTGAGAACAGTGTTCGACGCAGGGAACATTTTCGTAATTTTTTTTTGTTGATTTTCGAATTAACAGTGCCGATCGGTTCTGTTATCGAAACTGTGCCTAAACCTTTCCGTTCCAGAACGACTATAAATTCAACCAGTATACATAATTATTATTTGGGGGTCGGTTGGGATATTGGCTTAAAAAACAAATTTATTTTCAAATATTTTTGCATGAAAAGAATAAATTTGTGTCATGTAACTACTAATTAGAATAAATTTAATAATTGCTCATCATAACTCAATTAAAAGGTCAACGCCATCCACGATATATTTTATAAACATTGAGTTTTTCTTCTGCATCTACCTGGCTATACTAGTCTATACTAATATTATAAAGAGGAAAGATTTGTTTTCTTGTTTTTTTGTTTGTTTGTTTGTAACGAATAGGCTCCGGAACTACTGGACCGATTTGAAAAATTCTTTCACTGTAGGGAAGCTACACTCTTTGCGGTGAACATAGGCTACACTTTTATTCCCGTATTCCCACGGGAACGGGAACTACGCGGGTGAAACCGCGTGACGTCCGCTAGTAAATTATAAAACTGACAAGTTTGTTTGTTTGTTTGAACAGGAATTTGAATTGAATTTCACCATATCTACAGTTCGATAGCCCATAAAAAAACGATTAGATTTTGGAATGATCTCCCAATTTTCTCAAACGCCTACAGTGTGGGGTTCTTTAAAAGTGGTCTTATAAGGTTTTAACAGGGTCGGCAGCGCGAGTGTAACGCCTCCGGTGTTCCAAACATCCATATGCTGCGGTGACAACCAGTTCCTCTGGTGGTCCGTATGCTTGTCAGCTAGGTACCTTAGTAGTAAAAAAAGAGCAGCCAGGAAAGTGATTCAAAACGGAGAAAAACTTCCGTGTACCGAACACAGTGTAAAGTTTCGTAAAACCCGTGTTTTACAAATTTATTTCCCATTGAGTTTTAAAAAAACCCGCAATCGCCATAAGTCTATCTTAAGGTTGGCTCACAAAAAACATTAAGAGGAAATAGCTAAAATTCTTTCCAAAATACAATATTAGCGACGTGATTTAACGCGACGAGAAACACAATATTAATGCACTCTCTTTCTTTCTGTTTTGCGAGGGTCAGCCAGTAGGTACTTAATATTATAATAGGCTGTATCATTTTTGATTAACTGTCTGTATTGAATACCGTCACACACTCATCTAAAAGCCTTATAAAAAGCAGTTCATTATCAATTGACCTCATGGTAAGGTCAAGAGAACAAAAGAAAAGGTCAAAAAATGACATTATAAGGTCATTATCTAACAATAAGTACCTATTGTGTACGGACAGAGTTATTGTAAATATTTTGGTTAATTTAAATAAATAAATATGTAAATATTTTAAGAATGTTCTCACACAACGTCACCTATCTCAAATTAACATACATATGGTAAGGTCACGCCTATATCCCCGAAGGGGTAGGCAATGGCATAGTTTATGCCCACATTTCCCCTTTTTAGCCCCTCTCTATAAAATAGATTGCAGAGGGGCTTATGTCGATGCTTTGTCTGTAGTCTGTGACTCTGTCGCATTAAACTACAACACTAGGTCACGTGGATCATCTGTTCAAAGTTTGACATAAAACAAAAATGACAACTGAACTTTCACTTTCACAATAAACGTTAGAGGGGCAGTCGGGTGAGACCGTCTTACGGCTTCTTGTTTTTACATTAGTTGCTGTCAATTTACTTCGTCTAAATAAAAATTAGACTTTAGTATGGAGCCGAGCGGCAAACTCAGAGCGAACGAGCAGTAGTCTAATTCTATAACTAACATTATAGAGTGGAAAGATTTGATTTTTTTTTATACTACTTAGGTGACAGACAAGCTTACGGCCCACCGGAAGGTTGGTAACCGTAGCCTATAGACGTTTGCAACACCAGAGGCGCTACACACGCGCTGCCGACCCGGGCGCATGTTGTGACGACCCACAGTTGAAATTTTTCAAGCCGCCCATAAGGCCTTCAACTTGGCTTAACGACTGTCATTTTACTGACAACCGGGACCAACGGCTTATCGTGCCTTCCGAAGCACGGAAACGCTCGTAAATAAATGTCACAAAGTGGTCCACGTGGTGGTCACCCATCCATATCCGGCCATAGTAAATGTTGCTTACTGCAGTGATCGTTTACAGAACACTGAGTCCGCGGGGCCACGAGCTCTTCAAGATTGTTTGTTTGTACAAATAGGTTCCGAAATTACTGAACCGATTTAAAAAAATCTTTCACTGTTGGTAAACTACACTATCCGCGGTGAATATTTTTCCCATATTCCCACGGTGTCAGAAGTAACGCGGGTGAAACCGTCCAACGGTGTAGTATAATAAATGTTCTTTCAATCTTTTCAGACGAGCCTTGGCAATTCCACCGTCACAAGGCCCATTCTCCCATGACCGATGCAAGATGTACTCTACCGACTTCAAGGCGGCTTTGGCTGAGGGTCGAACGACCCCGGATGATGAGTGGCCAGTAGTACCTTGTCAGTACGGCTGGGAGTATAATAGGAGTGACGTGCCGTACGATACAATCGCTTCTGAGGTTTGTATTGATTTTTTTTTATACCACTAGAGTGGCAGACAAGCATACACGGCCCCACCAGATGTACCGGTGGTCACCGCAGCCTATGGACGCTTGCAACACCAGAGGCGCCACAATCGCGCTGCCTGCCTACCCTGTAAAAACCTTCTAAGTCCCCTTTTGAAGAACCCCATACTGTAGGCATTTGGGAAAACCGAAGCAGGGAGATCATTCCACAACCTAAGCGTACGCGGAAGAAAGCCTCTATTAGATCTCACCGTGCTCGAGCGCTCAGGAGGCAACGTGTGAGGATGAATACCCTGTCTGTGGCGAGCAGTGCGATGATAGAATGTAGCCGTAGGCATCATATCAAACAATTTTTCAGAACACAAACCGTTGTACAGGCAGCAGAACACACACAAAGAGGCAAAGTCTCTCCTGTCACTAAGAGGTTCCACACCACATGCAAGTATAGGATCGTTGACAACTCTCATAGCTCGCCTTTGCACCGAGTCAAATGGACGAAGCTGGTATTCAGGTGCCCCCGCCCAGAGGTGACAGCAGTACTCCATGTGCGGCCGCACTTGCGACTTATAAAGAAGCAGTGTTTGCGCCGCCGCCGCCGCGCCCTGCTGAGCACTCCGAGCTTCCTGGACGCCAGCTTAGCCTTGCCCTCCAAGTGACTGCGGAACTGCACGTCACTGGAGATGTCAACACCAAGTATCCCTATACTTTCAGAGAAGGTGAGAGATGTGCCCTGAAATTGCGGCGCCACAGTGAATGGGGTTAAATCTAGATTAAGAAAAAATATTCGATGACTCACTCACCCGTTAATCCAGAAAAAGCCCTTGAACCTAGAAACCTAGCGCGCCGCCCGCCTTGGACCTCATTCTGCAAGGACAGCAAGCAACTGCCCCGTAGTTTGGTTTAAAAGACAAGCCTGCGCCGCCCATGCCGCAGGCTGCGGAAGTCGGGTAGGAGAGTGCTGTCCTGATTCCTCCCCGCTACCTCTTTCACGAATATAATGGGTTGTTAAACATCGTACTAGAGAAATTATTATGTAACCTACATCGTCGATCCTTATTATCTCCTTGAGGGGTCGACTGAACATTTGCAGCGTAAAAGCGGAACAACCAAACTCACTCAGACTCCTTCAGTTTTGTCACTAATCTCTCTTCCTAATTTCCAGTTGGACTGGGTGTGCGAAAAGGACAACCTAGCTGCGACAGCCCAGGCTATATTCTTCTGTGGAGCCATTGTTGGAGGACTGGTCTTTGGATGGATTGCTGATAAGTACGGGAGGATTCCTGCTTTGGTTGGTAAGTTACAAGCAATTTTGATAAATTCGGGCTTTCATAATATGCATTTTGTTTTCTTGTGAGGTAGGTACGCACGCAGGCAGGGAAATCATTCACATTCTAAACGTGCGCGGATGAAAGCCTCTATCGGCTATTACAGGTGCTCGAACGTTCCTAGAGCATACATACATACATACATATGGTCACGCCTTTATCCCCGAAGGGGTAGGCAGAGGCATTTTATATGCCCACATTTCTCCTTTGTATAATTTGTCCCACGTAATAGGTGGTGAGCCGTATTGCCGTGTTTAAATGGACAGGCGCAGGTTGTGACTGCCTGCTGTTGAAATAAAGCCTTCAACTTAGCTTAACGACTGCCATTTTACTGGCAACCGGGACCTACGGCTTAACGTGCCTTCCGAAGCACGGAAACGCTCAAATAAATGTGGACCACTCCATGGACCGGCCATAGTGAAAGTTGCTTACTGCAGTGACCGTTTACAGAACACTGAGTCCGCGGGGCCACGAGCGCTTCTCAAGCTTTTATTTGTTGATTCTAGGAATCAACAAATTGATTCCTAGAATCAACAAATAAAACCATCTTTAATCATCAATAACCATTTATAACTATACTTTCCAGGTACAAACCTGCTAGGCTTCACAGCGGGCGTGGGCACCTCGTTCTGCGATAGCTTTTGGTCGTTCGCGCTGTGTCGCTTCCTGGTCGGGTTGGCTTTCGACAACTGCTTCACTATGATGTACATACTCGGTAAGTCTTCCTTTTTTTCGTATATGGAGCTCGCTATTTGATGCCACCCAACTTACGCTAAGCCATCTAGGGAACGGCGACCACTCCTCAAGTTGGCGGCCCTGTGATGTGCCTCTTTGCGGGGACTTCAAGCTGAGCGTGCCGCTTGAAGATCCCGGGGTTGTAAGAGAAGGGAAAACCGTGCGCGGGCAGGTCGTTCCAAGCTTTGTCTTTTACCTCTTCTCCCTACCTGGTCTTAGCAAAAGAAGTGACTTCGGAAAAGAGTAGGATGGATTCCTATCAAGAGACGCAACAAAATTTGTGTAATCGGTTAATGTTTGTTTCGGAGTTCCGATTTTTATGTACCTAAACTAGTCCGCCCAAAAATCATTACACTTCCAGACCTCGTAAGACTTTTCCTTTAAATTTACAAACATTTTCCTTCATGTTATGAATCTTCTCTGGAAAGTGATAAAATATGAGTTTTGGAGTTTTAGAGTTTTAGAGTTTTAGAGTTTTAGAGTTTTGGAGTTTTAGAGTTTTAGAGTTTTAGAGTTTTAGAGTTTTAGAGTTTTAGTTTTAGAGTTTTAGAGTTTTGGAGTTTTGGAGTTTTGGAGTTTTGGAGTTTTGGAGTTTTGGAGTTTTGGAGTTTTGGAGTTTTGGAGTTTTGGAGTTTTGGAGTTTTGGAGTTTTGGAGTTTTGGAGTTTTGGAGTTTTGGAGTTTTGGAGTTTTGGAGTTTTGGAGTTTTGGAGTTTGGAGTTTTGAAGTTTTGGAGTTTAGCAGTTTTGGAGTTTTGGAGTTTTGGAGTTTTGGAGTTTTGGAGTTTTGGAGTTTTGGAGTTTTGGAGTTTTGGAGTTTTGGAGTTTTGGAGTTTTGGAGTTTTGGAGTTTTGGAGTTTTGGAGTTTTGGAGTTTTGGAGTTTTGGAGTTTTGGAGTTTGGAGTTTTGGAGTTTTGGAGTTTTAGAGTTTTGGAGTTTTGGAGTTTTGGAGTTTTGGAGTTTTGGAGTTTTGGAGTTTTGGAGTTTTGGAGTTTTAGAGTTTTGGAGTTTTGGAGTTTTGGAGTTTTGGAGTTTTGGAGTTTTGGACTTTTGGACTAATGGACCTTTGGACTATTGGACTTTTGGACTTTTTGACTTTATGACTTTGGACTTTTGAACTTTTGGACTACTAACTCCTATGTATATTTCATGATATTTCTTTCGAAAAATAAGGTCATGAAGAAGTTTCACTTCTTACATGTGTACAATAGTACACGCACACATTTTTTTTTAAATGTACCCATCATTTAGTTTGTTACTTATTTCTCATAGGTAGGTACATAAAACCACCATAAAAAAGTCACAGCGAAGCGTGGCAGGGTACCGCTAGTACCTATATAAAAAATTGCCGATGTCACACTGTTTCACCCGTTTCCGTGGAACTACAAGGATAAAATATAGCCTCTGTCATCCAGGGTCTGAGTAGCTTTACAACCGTGATTTTTCAAATCGGTTCAACCCATAGATTTAGAATTTTTCGCTACGTTCTAAATAGATTTAGAACGTAGCGATAGCCATAGATGGTTCAGCCTCTATTTTTAAACAATCAAAATCTAGCATCTAGATAAAAAGAATAAGCGAAATTGTCTTGTAATATAACAGGTACCTAATATTGTTAATCAGTTGATCTCTAAACACAAACTTATAACAGCTTGATTTGTCGAGATCTCATAGCATAAGTGCTGCTGTATAAAAATGACATTAAAAATGTATTATTTTCCTCCCAGTTCTGGAGTACGTTGGCCCAAAGTGGCGAACATTCGTGGCCAACATGTCAATCGCTCTGTTCTTCACCCTGGCGGCTTCCCTGCTCCCCTGGATAGCGCTGTGGGCTGACGACTGGAGAATCTTCACCCTCGCCACCAGTCTTCCATTCGCGCTGGCTATCGCTACACCCTGGTTTGTTCCAGAGAGTGCAAGGTATGACTATAGTACTTACTTATATACTATGTATTGTATAGATACTTACTTATATACTAGTAGTTACTAATATTAGGTACTTGATAGTGCCGGAATTTCGACCCGTCCTTCTTACCATAGGCACCTATTTCTGGGATAAAAAGTAGCCTTTGCGTAATTCCAGACTACTATATATACTATCTATCCGTGTACCTGTCAGCCGTTACAGCGTGAAAGAGTAACAAACATCCAAACATCTACACATCTATACTCATAAACTTCCTCATTTATAATATTAGCACAGCCTACAGATCATACAGGTCACACAGTCATACAGCTAGAGAGCTAAAATTTTCACAGATATTTCTGTTACTGCTATAACAACAAATACTAAAATTATAAGGGGGTTAAGCCGCTCCTATACGACATACAACAAACGTTTTTTTTTATATACGGAACCCTCCGTGCGCAAATCCGCTTCGCACTTTTTAATTTTTTTTCTTTTGAATTTATTATTTAAAATGTACTGTTTTCTATTTTCAGATGGTTGGTATCTCAAGGTAAAATTGACAAAGCTCTGACGATTATGAAGAAATTCGAGAGGATAAATAAGTCTAAGATTCCAGAGAAGGTGCTCAGTGATTTTACGGTACGATTTTAACATTATACCCCGTTTGCTCTAAGTTTGCCGCTGCCGAAGAGGCGTAGAAGTGTAGGCGGCAAACTTACCGCGAACGGATAGTACTTAATTCGTGTTAAGAATGTAGTGATATACTGGGAGTTTAAAAAAGAAAAAGTGTGGCTGTGAGTTTTATTGCCAGGTTCTTTTCTCTCCAGCTTTACCTATTGTTTCACCCGCGTAGCTCCCGTTCCCGTGGGAATACGGGAATAAAATATAGCCTATGTCCACCGCGGATATTGTAGCTTTCCAACAGTGAAAGAATTTTTCAAATCAGTTCAGTAGTTTTGGAGTCAAACAAACAATGAAATCTTTCCTCTTTATAATATTACTAGCTGTAGCCCGCGACTTCGTACGCAGCATTTTCTTTAGATTGATATATAACTTTTTAATTTATGAACCGATTGACATGAAACAAACACTAAATGTTAAGTGGAGCAAACCGCAACGCGATAAAGAAAACTGCATCGCAATCGGTTGAGCGGTTGCTGAGATTAGCGTGAACAAACGTACAGACAAACAGACAAAAATTCTAAAAACCATTGTTTTGGGTTCTATTGCGTTCATAAAGCCCCCCTATAAACATTTTTCATAATTATCTTCAATGTACAGACAGCGACCTGTTACGATTTTATTATATGTATTGATTATAGATATAGACGTTATAGATTATAGAAGATATTTTCATTTTGATTTTCCAGGATTGTTCTCTAAAGGACATGAAAGAATCGGAGGCAGAGTCCAGAAGCTACTCCGTCTTAGACCTGTTCAGGACCCCACGTCTTCGTAAAAACGCCATTCTTCTTATCATAATCTGGATGGCCATATCTTTAGTATTCGATGGTCATGTCCGAAACGTCGGGTCGTTGGGTCTGGACGTGTTTTTGACGTTCACCATCGCTTCTGCGACTGAGCTTCCTGCTGATACCTTCTTGACAGCTGTGCTTGATAGGTGAGTATACCTTACAATATTGAGATGTTTAAAAAGAGGAACGAAGTTCCTTACGAATTTAATTTTTAAAAATTATGTAGGTAGATACTTCAAAAATGTTATTGTAAATAAAAAAAATAGAACTTCCAGCGAACATAAGGGCCACTGTCGATTCGGCGGGAAACTTTCAGACAAGCGCGATAGTGTGTTTTAGTAATTTTTCAAAACTAGTGTAATTTTGAGTGTTTATGTGTAATTTATGGTGGATTAAACATAAAGGTTCGACAACGTGCAGAAGTGTTGGAAAGTGATAAAGCGCAGTGAAACGCGAGTTTTTAGGTTTGTCGACGAATTCCACAGCAAGCTCTAGTAAGGTACCACCGCCTTACTAGAGTAGAACTTAGTCCAAAATTGGACATACATGAATACGCTGCTCAAAAGAAGAATCATAACATGAAAAAATGATTTATTTTTTCACAATGAAATTTACTTGACATTGGCATACTCTCAAACCGAGAAAGTCCAAGAACAAGAAGAAAAAAAAAAAAAGGGCCACTGTCGCTAAATATCGCCATGACTTTTTATCAGGAAGCGTCATTTTCCAAATCCAAAATCCAAAATTTTAAATCCTAAATCCGACATCCTAAATCCGAAATCCGAAATCCTAAATCCTAAATCCTAAATCCTAAATCCTAAATCCTAAATCCTAAATCCTAAATCCTAAATCCTAAATCCTAAATCCTAAATCCTAAATCCTAAATCCAAAATTCTAAATTCTAAATTCAAAATCCAAACTACAAATTCCAAACTCACACACTTCACACTCCTATCTCCAAACTCCAAATTCCAAATTCCAAGATCCTAAATCCTCGTGTCGCCACCACAAAAATCTGTTTACCCTCGGTTTAACATCAAAAATCTTTCAAATCCTATTCATGTTTTTGTCCAGGTGGGGTCGAAGATGGCTAGCCTGTGGGTCCATGGTCTTCAGTGGCGTTTTCAGTCTCCTAGCCACAGCTGTGCCTGTAGGTAAGTCTAAGAGTATCTATGGAAGCTTTTCCACTACGCTACTTTGCTACGAATGCGTTTTAGCCCCTCTCTATAAAATAGATTGCAGAGGGGCTTATGGCGAGACTTGTGTCTGTAGTCTCTGTTGCATTAAATTACGTCACTAGGTCACGTGGATCATCTGTTCAAAGTTTGAATTAAAACAAAAATGACATCGTCAATCGGATTGAACTTTCACTTTCACAATAAACGTTAGAGGGGCAGCCGGGTGAGACCGTCTCACGGCTTCTTGTTTTCACAAGTAACGTTAACCGTTTATATTGTCAAACTAGCTGTAGCCCGCGAATTCGTACGCTGCATTTTATATGTGATTCTTTAGATTGCTATAACTTTTTTATCTATCATCCGATTGACATGAAACAAACACTAAATCTGAAATGAAGCCAAGCGCAACACAATAAAGAAAACCGCATTGTAATCGGTTTTTGAGATTAGCGTGCACAAACGTACAGACAAACAGACAAACAGACATAAGTTCTAAAAATCTTCGTTTTGGGTTCTATTGCGTTCATATACCCCCCTATAATTATTTTTCTTAAATATTTTCAATGTTCTGTACATTGAAAATATCCAGCGTCCTGTTACAATTGTATTATATTTATGTATCTAGTATCTATTGATTGATGATTGATTGATGATGATTGTTGCGCAAATTTTGCAAGAATTTGAAAAGCGCCTGGTAAAATCGACTGGTCATTCAAGGGTTCGATTTTCCGACTCCGATTCCGATTCAGGGGGAGCTCCAATACAGCAAACGTGTTTTTTCCCGCTTTTTGGTACTGAACTCGCCGAGCGCGAGTTTAACTCGCAGATCAGTTTTTTTACTATTTTTACCTGTAATCTTCCAGGCGGACCATCAGCTTCCCTAGCCATCATGGGCCGTTTCGCCGTGAACATATCCTACAACATAGGGCTACAATACGCGGCGGAATTGCTCCCTACAGTGGTTAGGGCTCAAGGGGTAGCCCTGATTCACATTATGGGCTACGTGGCGTCTATTGTAGCTCCGTTTGTAGTCTATTTGGTAAGTACCTACAAAGTATACAATAAATAAATAAATAAAATAAAATTCTACTTCTCGCAAGAAGAAAGTAGTAAGTATTCACGGACATTTTTACACAACGCTATCTGATCCCAAAGTAAGCTAGGAATATCCTGCTTGTGTTATGGGTATCAGACCACGGATATTAATACTTATATACCTACTTTAAAATACATACTTATCATACTTAGAAACGCCCAGACTCTTGAGACAAACATTTATGAATAACACATTTTTTTGTCACCGCCACCGCCACCGGTGGGAATGGAAGCGAACCCACGACCTCCTGATCTGCAGTCGCACATTTCGACCTCTAACCGACGAAGCAGTCAAAAAAATACACGTATTAACTTTCTTTCTTTCTTCTTTTTTTCTTTGTGTAAACCAATTTATCCTACTTTCTGCTAAAATTATAAATGAATCTGAAATTTGATTGCCTCGGTAGCGCATTCGGTAGTGCAACCCGGGTTTGATTCCCGGGTCCAACCAACAACTAAATATCTGTGTGATCCACAAATATGTTCGTTTCGGTGTTTTCTATGTATGTAGGTATTTAGAAGCATATAAGTATGTCTATCGGTCGTCTAGATCCCACAGCACAAGTTTATAAATTAGCTTAATTTGGGCTATATGATGTTGTGTGTGAATGTCCAACAATATTTATCAATATTTTCCAGGCTAACATCTCCCAAGATCTCCCTCTACTGATCCTCGGAGTGCTCGGAGTCCTCGGCGGTCTACTCTGCCTCTTCCTCCCGGAGACTATGGACACGGAACTGCCTCTGACCCTGGCTGATGGAGAGGACTTCGGCAAGGATCAGAAGTTCTGGGATGTTCCTTGTTTCACAAGGTAATAGTCATCATACTTATCATATTGTGTGTATGTGTGTGTGTTTATATCCACAAGTTAGGATTGATCTGTGCCAGTACTGAGACTCTGCAGTCTGTCCGTCACGAATCTGTATCTCAAGAACGGTGAAAGCTAAAGAGAGCTGGAATTTTCACAGATGTATTTCTGTTGCCGACATACAAAAAACGTTATTGACAAACCCATCTCCACCTTACATGGCTTATTCCAATCTAAAGTTTAAACAAGAAGCAAGACGAATCACAAAAGATGCGTACGCTTAATTGCCAGTTGCTTATTTGGGGATGTGCTTGGGTGTCATTTTCTTTGTCCTTGTCCCAAATATCTACCTCTCCCCTTTTGGATCGTGAATAACACACGTACGCCTTCTGTAAGTCCAAAATATTAATAATCTTCTTACTCAAAAAAATGCATTATTCCCCAGAAAAACTGTTGAAGATGATGAAGAAAATCCAGGAAAATACACCAAAAGAACTTCAGTGACCAATCCCATGGATTGTGAAGAATTCGTTCGAGCTTTCCCAAGTGCCATAGGATCTAGAGCATCAGTAAGGGCTTCCGTAAGAGCTTCAACAAGAAGAAGAGATGTTAAAGCGAGGGATATTGTTTGAGAAGAAAAAGTTTCCCAGCTAAAGGCCAAAAAAAAATTCCACAATTTGGTTCAAGATTAGACTAGATTTTTACTAGCCAAATTAAGTATTTGAAGAAAATGATCAATTTGAAATTGAATTTGAAGGTAGTCATCAAATTTTGAATTTCAGATTGATCATAAAAAAAAAATTTGAAGTTGTTTAAAATTTCAAATTTGAGTGCAGTCACAAAAATTGTGAATTGGAAATGTAATTTTGGAATAATAGGTTGTTCTAAAATGTAGAATTTGAGATTAGTCATTAAATTTTTAATTTGAATTTGGTTACAAAAGTTTGAATTTTAGGTTTATCATCAAATTTTGAGTTGGATTTTAATCTTTTGTTTGAGATTGGTCATCAAAATATTGAGTATTTAGATTACTTAGATTGCTATAAAATCGTGAATTCAATGTTAAAAATCACATAGTTCTTTACCGAGAGCTCAAACAGGTTCTTAATTTTGAATTTCGTGATACCTACTTAAGGATTTGTGAGGATGTATGATTTTCAAAGGCGGGAAGAAGTTTTTGGTTTTGGTTCTATGTATTAATTCCATCGAAGTGATGGTTGAAAAGATGAATGTTTTTGAGGCTGTTTTTAACTTAGCACGACGCGACGGTAGTAAACTTGTAGCAAGGTATATTAGAAGTAAAAATAAACCGAGCACTATTAGGTAAGGGGCTACCCCGACGGTCTGCTTTTCTTGAAAGTCCAAGGATCTTGAAATTGTTGATCTTGTCTTACAGTCTACCATGATTAATGAGTAAAATCAAATTTGAGAAAATCATAAAGGTTGCAAAGAAATTGAATCGTCCGCCTTTTAGTATTAGTTGCAACTTTAAAATCGGTTGAAGTGCCTAATGACAATCGATCACATAGGAGGATAAATTATTTTAAACTACATTTCAAAATTATAAGAATAAGTACAGGTGATGACCGTTCAGTTAGCTGTAAAGATACCTGTACATTTCGACAACTCTTTTATTCGTATTTAAATTCTAAAGAATACATAGCCAATAAAGTACAGCTTTTCAAACAGATGTAAAATATTTACAGACTGTCATTGGGACTAAATTAAACACTTTCGAGGACAAAACTGTATTCGTTCCCCCTATTGATCTTTAATAAGAACAACAGTGGACCTAGTTAAGCTGTGCATAGCAAAGAAAAAGAGTGGGCCGCCAAACGCTCCTTGCAAAACGCCAGCCACCTTCAAAAGACGAAAAACCTGTCTTCTGCACAGGATGCTAATATACTTAGCGCCTGTAAGTTGCTAGAAGTTGTTTTTCCAGCTACTCAATTGAGAATGACTCAATTCAATTGAGAAGGTAAACTAAATGCTGGAAACTTGGAAATAGCTTATGGTAGACTGTGTCAAAGGTCTTATCAATGTCAATAGCCAAGAATAGTCCACGCTTATCCAATGCTTCATGAGTGATTCTGATGCGTTGAACGTTGCGACGTATCGCCATAAAATATATTACCACTGTCGTTACCTAGGCAGTGATCCTCGAGGTAACGAATGAGCTGTTGGCATATAGCAGACCGCAGGAATTTGGAACTTGGGGTAGCGTCTTAATCCAGGAAAGAGAAAGTATTGAAGATATGATATTTATCAAAATTATTTCCAAAAAAAGTATTAATCCTTTAATCTTCTTTATTTCATTTTAATAATACTTAACCTTATTAAGTACAAAGTATTTTAAGTCTAAGTTCATCAACATTGAACTTAAGTGTCATGTAAAAATACTCTGATATAAAAATTAAAGAAGTTTTTTTTCTGTTTACATTACAATAACTGATCTGAAATGCAAGCTTTATTCTCGGTCAAAAGTTGTAACACTGAAATTTATTATATTCATATTTTTATTAGGAAACGATTCTTTGATATTATGTTGATGTTTCCTGATTTTGTATTGTATTTTTATATTAGGGATCTTTGAAATTTATTCTTACTAACAAATCTCGATCTATCAGAATGCTCTCTAATACCTCTAAGTATATTATTCCTACTAATTTAAAACCATGCGAAATTGTGATAGTAACCATAATTATGGTTAAACTCGTAATAAAAAACGTTACCATTGTAATTTGAAAATATAATCGTGTTTAGGAATTGTGTCATTCGTTTATAAGGTTAGTTTGACTAAATACTTTTACTCCAAAATTTTAAGGATTTATTTATAAATATTTTTATTACTCATTTAAAATTACATAAACTTTACATTGACTCATTCATTGCGTTCAATAATTCAAAATCAAATAAGTTTTACATTTATCTACTCGTGCAATATTACATAAATTTCATATTACAAATTTTAAATTAAAAAGACACAAATTTTATTAACAATTTTATAAAATAAATATATACTTTCAGTATTAAGTAATGCATTATCATACAACTGTGAATTTAAATTGTTTCGCTTTTAAGAGGGAATGAAATTTAAAAAAAATCAGATTATTTTTAATAATTAATAACAAAGCGGACGAATAATTGAATATTTTTGAAATTATTATTTATTTTACTTTTTATATTATTTCAAAAGTAATTTTACATAAAATTATAATACTCTTTAGTCAATACTAACCTTACATAAACGTTGTAATACGTACGTACGCCTAAAGGTACTTTGTATAGTAATAGTAAGTTATTTAACTTAAGTTTTACTATAATTAATATAAGTGTAAATAGCTATTTAATTATTAAATATAATTATTTGTTTCTATCTATTCTGTAATATACGAACACAAATTTGAATTTTGTCAGACATTTCGAACTTTATAAATTCAAAATATCTATTCAATGTATTCTTTATTAATGTACAAAATATAAATATTAAATTCTAATTTTTAAAGAATCTCCTGCCAGTACATACCTAGATTAAATTTAAATAAATTTATTGGACAAGTTCTGTGATACAAAAAACAATAAATAAAGATGTACAAAAGTAATTTGTAATATTATTTTGTGAACCTGGGTGTGTGTATTTTTAATCAGACAATTTTAGGAGATTTTAGACACAAAATCGGAGTGACATATCTTTGGGACACGTCAGCAGAAGACGCCAATCGCTTAAGCATCAATGACTTCAATAATGAAGAACGTTTTTAGGGTTTCATACCCAAAACAGACCCTATTCATGAGGCTTTGCCGTCCGTCTGTCTGTCTATCCGTCACGATTAGTCACGAAGCTGTATCTCAGGAACCGCGATAGCTAGAGAGCTGAAATTTTTACAGATGATGTATTTCTGTTGCCGCTATATTTAACAAAAAAATACGATGAAATCAGATAAATATCAATATTTTTATTTATTTATTTAAAAACTTTATGCACAAATTTGCACAGAGGTGGACTTAATGCCATAGGCATTTTCTGCCAGTCAACCTTAGGGTGATGCAGAGATAAATAAGTGGAGGAAGGTGCTCTTTGTTGATGTTGACACATTTCAATGGTACACATAAATAGATATTATAAGTACTTTAATTGAATACATATACAAACATACATACACATACATACTAGTACGGTACATAAACATAATACATACATATAATGATACACATATATATATAACATACATACATATATATAACATACATACATATATATACACATTCAAATAGCATTGTAAAAGTCATTGAATAGATAGTTTTCCTAATCCTTATAAAGCTCGCGTACTTTATGTTTAAATGTAGAACGATTGGTGCATGTCCTGACTTCCGGCGGAAGCGCATTCCAGAGGCGAGTTGATTGCACTAAGAAGGAAGAACTATTCATAGTTGAAGCGTGAGTAGGGCAGAGAAGAAGGCGATTATTTAAAGAGCGCAAATTTTTGTCATGATTAGAGCAGAGTAATTTGAGATGAGATGTCAAGTAAGAAGGAGCATTAGAGTAGTTCAACAGTGAAAACAGCATAGTTACTGTACGCAAATTACGACGCTGCCGTATAGGCAACCAACCCAACTCGGAACGATATACCGAGACATGATCGTACTTACGAAGATTGTAAACGAATCGAATGCAATTGTTGAGAAGCCGATCGAGTTTATTGAGCAGATCTGCATTCAGGTCGAGATAGCACACATCACCATAGTCTATGATGGGGAATAAAAGAGTTTGAACAAGCATTGCCTTGGTTTTCGGTGGAAGAAAGTTCTTGAGTCGATAGAAGGCACGTAATGTTCCTGTTATTTTCTGACAAACGTTAGTTACTTGAGCTCTCCAATCAAATGTTTTATCAAGGTGCAGACCTAAGTTCTTTACGCTAAGGGTAACCGGAATAGTTATATTGTTAAACACTATTGAAGGCAAAGCAACACCATCAAGTCTGCCCATCATTATATTGCTCCCAATTATGATGCCCTGACATTTACCAGGATTAACGGTAAGCCCAAAGCGGTCACACCAGTGCCCCATAGCGTTTAGATCGGTGTTTATTTTTGTAATGGCTTCCTGAACATTTTCCACCCTTGTTTGGCTGTACAACTGCAGATCATCTGCATACAGATGATACGCACACTGAAGTTCTTTGGTTAAGAGGTTAATAAATATGGAAAACAGAAGAGGAGAGAGTATACCGCCTTGAGGAACACCAGCGTCTAGATTGCGCCAAGTCGATGATTTCTCATCAACGCGAACCGACTGCTGACGTCCCCGAACATAAGATGAGAACCATTCCAATTCGTCAGATGAAATCTTTAGGTGGGCAAGGATAGCTAACAGGATATCATGATTGACACAATTAAATGCGTTAGAAAAAACTACTAGAACTAGCACTGTCACTTCACCTTTCTCCATACCCGCCTTAATATCTCCCGTTACCTTTAAGAGAGCTGTCGTTGTACTGTGACCTGTCCTGAAGCCAGATTGTAGTGGGCTAAGAATGTTATTGAGACGCATAAACTTGGTCAACTGACTGTGCACACACGATTCGAGCACCTTCGACAGAAACGGGAGGATGGAGATTGGGCGATAGTGACTAGGCATAGAAGGATGGGAAATTTTTGGGAGAGGAAGGACATAGGCTTTACGCCATGTAGTAGGAAATCGGTGTGTTTCAAGGGAAAAATTAATGATATAGGAAATAGCAGGAAGGAGTTGGTCTAGAATGGTTGTGATCATACGACGACTAATGTTGTCGCAACCTACAGCCTTGGAAGTTATGGACATTATAACCTTTTTGACCTCAACTGACGTAACTGGAGAAAATTTAAAAAGCTCATGATTGGGACCGGCAAGGCCGGCCACATAGCTGACCGTTTGACGCTTGGTTAGGTCATCAATTTGAAAAGAGGTGGAGAAATAACAATTAACGACATCTAACTCAAGCGTCTTGGGCAACTCCATCTGCCTTACCTTGCCAATACCTAATGACCTCAGAAACTTCCATACATCAGTAGGTGATGAGGAAGATATGTTAGCATAGATATGTCGGCGTTTGGCGTTGCGTATCGTCTGGTTACAGTGATTCCTAGCTGTTTTGTAAGCATTCCAGTCCACCTCCCTACGGCTATTAAATGTTAAACAAACATGATCTTTGCCGTTTTTGTGGTACGGGAACATTCCGTGCGCAAGTCCGTCTCGCACTTGGCCGGTTTCTTTTCAGGATACTTTTTTGCACACCATATTGCTGATTTGACTGATAGCCAAATTAGAATTCTTAGTAACTATCCCTGACTCCCAGAGGTTATCACTCTTGCAACTGAAATGCACTTACAAAGTCGAATTTTTAATTAGACGAAGTAAATTGACAGCAACTAATGTCACTTCTTCACACAATGTTGCATATTTTCTATGACGAAGTGGCATTAGCTACTGTCAATTTACTTCGTCTAATTAACAATTCAACTATAGGTAATAGGTATAAGTCGAAATCTAGCAAGGGTTATTCTGATTTGGCTGTGTGCAAGCTACAGTACACTCGCCAAAGATGCGCCATGTGATCTCGTACCCTCGTCTACTAAAACATGGATGGGTCACCACGTGAGCATTTTGTGACATTTATTAGCGAGGGTTTTCGTGCTTCGGAAGGCACTTTAAGCTGTTGGTCCTGGTTGTCAGTAAAATGGCAGTCGTTAAGCCAAGTGGAAGACCTACATAGGCAGCTTGTAAAATTTCAACAGCGGTCATTTACATCGCGGCAATACGGCTTACCACCTATTACGTGGGACAAAATCTGAAAAGGTAGAATGTGGGCATATAATATGCCTCTGCGTACTCCTTCGGGGATAAAGGCGTGACTATATGTATGTATTAAATAATAATAAATAAATAAATATTCACGGACATTTCACACAATGTTATCTGATCCCAAAGTAAGCTAGGAATAACCTGCTTGTGTTATGGGTATCAGACCACGGATATTAATACTTATATACTTTTAAATTCATACATATTATACATAGAAACACCTAGACTCTTGAGACAAACATTTATGGGTCACACAAATATTTGTCTCCGGCGGGAATCGAACCCACGACCTTCAGCGCCGCAGAGGCAGTCATGTATCATGTATTCGGGAAACATTCCTATTAGAGTACATTTCACGATAACGTCATTCTTTTTCATCGAGATTTACCACTAAACAACAGAAAAGAAGGTAAAATAATCTTCTCCTTTGTGGAAGTTAATAAAAAACAAAACAACAACAACAACAAGAAATCCGTTACCTACACGAACCGTAAACAAAATGTTTAACTTGTTTACAAAAATAAATAAATGAAATGTAAACATGATGAATATCTACGTCGATATCGTGAAAAAAGTGTAAATATTGTGATTTAGTGGTGTGCTGTGGATAATAATAATTTTATCGATGAATACATACTTAATTGGGCTATCGATAAAAATGAATCCTAAGTACTAATGTGTGGTTGGTAATTTTATGTTGTATTGAGAAACTTTGCTTACGATGAGGTGTTTAAATTTTTTTGATTTTGTTTTTGGGGGCACGGCCGTGCCACATTATTTCATTAGGTACGGATTTTAATAGGGAGATCATTTAGGTCTACTTTTTATCCCCAGAGAAAGACCATTTTAGGATTTACAGCCAAACATATTAGCACAAATTTTGTAAAAAATTCTTACACTGTCACGCCTTACTCAATGCACTAATTTTTATGAACTTGATACTTAAAGAAATTGATAAGACTCTGGAGCCATTCCTACGGTCTCTAGAAAACAATAGCGTAAAGGCCTCTTTACAATATTATTTCTCGCAAAAGATATCAGAGGAATAGAACATCGATAACTATTCGGTCACATCACATCACCACTCTACTCGGCTCAAATTTACAAACAAATTTGAACCGAAATTGCTTTCCAATCATAAACTTAATTCCCTTCATTCACAAGACGCACGAATTGAAGAAATGTCATTATGTTCTGTAAATTGTTATTTATAATTGTTTTCGTAAAAACATACACAATCAATATCATTCAGACTCAATATTTAGGTACAGAGATAAATTTTCAGAAACCTAAACTTGAAAAGACGAATATCGTGAACAAAGGTGTTTGGGTTAGGGGTAAATTCAAAGAGGATGATATAGAAAAACCAAATGTTAATAATTTTATATTTAGAGAAAACTCTTTAGACGTGGACAATTTACTGCATAACAATTTCGACGCTTTTGGCGGGAATTATATGCAAGAAGTGCCGTTTATGTCGGCTTATAGTGGCAGGCAAAAGAGATCCAATCCTTGTAAGTACAATTTTTTTTATTCTACTTTAGTTAAGCAAGCATACAGCCTACCAAATCGAGAGCAGTGATAGCCTATAGACATTTGCCAAGCCATGGGCGCTACGGCTACACTCGTATACCTAGTAAAAATGGACAGGGATAGCTACGTGCTTCTGAAAGTTTTTAGCACCCATAAGTCTTTCAACCTGGCTTAACGAGTATACTATTCCAAAATAGTAAGAAACCAAAATGTGTCATCAATCCCCGAGAGGGCAAAATGAGGCTAATTACCTACACTCCCACGCATTTCTAGTAGTTTTGTTAGCCCTATGTAAAAGGAGGCGATCCTATTGCCGTCAACTGTACTTTGAAGGAAATCTGTAACCATTATATAATAAGAAAAGTAACAAAATTTGAACTGCTTGGACAAAATTATTTAGATTTATCAAAACTGTCCTGACTCTAATGAGGGTTAGAAAATGCTGCATACTGAGAACTCTGAGAAGAAAATGTCAAAAACTCAGTCCGGCTTTTTTCAAAATTTATATTAAGATCTAATACCTACAGTTTTTTTTTATGTAGAAAGGAGCAATTTCGTGTCACTGCCCAATCTAGTACAATTTACATTTTATAAGAGTTTAAATTTATTCACCGAAAGACGTTACACATCTTTGAATATAATATAATCTCTGTAGTTCGAGCATTGTTATAATTACAAGATAATATTATTTCTTTTTACATTTTACAGACTGGAACATACGTCCAAGAAAAAGTATTACAGGAAAGAACATGAAAACAAGACGATACAGACAGAACAATGAATACGAAAATATCAACTCGGGACAAACTAACGTTCTAAATGACTTTAAACCTTCTTTACCTTTCAATGACTACCCATATGAAGTTGTCGCCCTGCCAAATAGTAACGCAATCAATGATGACAATAAAATCCTAGAAGTGGAAAACAATCTAACAAATAAGTCAATACCCAAAAATATTATTAACAATGACACATTAACTGAACCGACTTCTGTTTCAATTGACGCAGAAATTAAAACTACTTCAAATGATTCAAGTAAAAATATGACAAGTCCTAAAAGAAGTATGAAATATGATTTTGAAACTGAAATCATCAAAAAAATTGAGTTTTCTGAGGATTTAAATAAAACTGAAGACAATAATGATATCAGAGTTATTGATAGAAACATTTTTGATAAAGAAAACTCAGAATGGCATCAAACTGCACCTATTCCAGATGTTAATATGTATAAAGTTGTACCCAAAGAACCCATGCAGAAGAGTAGGCCAGTGACTGAAAGAGGCCTTCTTAAAGTTATCTCAATGCTAACGAAAACATTTAAAAAAATAGTTAAGCAGCACACGGAAATTAAAGATATACACACAAGTATTAAGGAAACAAATGATCAATTTAGAAGGGATACTGACTTACTCGCCAACAAATTTCAAGATTTTGACGTGAAATACTCGTATTTACTAAAGTTTTATGAAAAAATAAAAGAACTTGAACAAAAATTCTCAAATCGAGAAGAGTCTTGTTTAAACAGAGAAAAGGAAATAGCGAGAGGTTTTAAGGAATTCGAGAATCAGCAGAAAAAGTTTTTACAACAACAAAAACAATTTTATAATATACAAAAGCTTATGTTAGCACAAAATGATAAAATAAACTCAAAACAAAATGTGATAGCTAAAACTCAGAGCGAGATATCGCACAGGCAAAATAATTTTGCAAGGATCCTTAAGAAAGCAAAACAACTTTATACAGATAGCAAAAGCCCAGTAAATACAAAATTGAGTTCTAGCATTAACAAAATAAAGACTACAACACAAAAACCACCTGAAGATAATGTAATACAGATGGCTTCTCAAAGAGCAGAACAAACCACAGAATCGGTTAAAATAAATCTATTTCCTATTCCAATTCCAACGTTAAATAAATTGAAACAAGATCCTGATGAAATGATATTGAAAGAAAAAGATAATCACGCTATAGACGATCTTGTGTACAAATACTATTTCAACAACACGTTTATTGATAGCTTTATGAGAAGCAAAATTCTTAATGGATTCAGAGTTAATGTAGAAAACGGAGATAATACCCTGAATAAAAAACATAAAAGAAACAATTTGGAAACTACTATCTTGCTACCTGTACGAGCTAAAACAAAATCAACAGAAACTCGCGGTATTAGTAGGCAAAAAAGATGGATCAACCGACACAACTCCAGACATTCAAATAAAAAGAGAGATCATAGAAAATCAATACTTACTCCTAGCACTAATACTACAGATTTTGTCAATACACCTAAAACACACATGCCCTTACAATTAGTTTATAACGTTCCTGTAAATATGGTTCAAAATGAACCGATAAAAGAGAACAATGTGAAAAAAGATCCCTTTTTAATTATGGCAACAAGTTTTTGCAATGAAATTCATCAAAATTCCAATCAGCAAATGTTACGGTGGTGTATCGAAAAGACTTTAAGAAGGCTTCAGACTCTTGGTAAGTGCTTCTTGCTCACTTTGGCTAAATAAAAAACAAAAAAACATTACAGGTGCCTTTGTGACGAAAAAACTGTTCTTCTGTACAACCCGTTTGCTCTAAGTTTTCAGGTCGTCTCCGTACAACGCCTTTACACCAGCGACAAACTTAGAGCTAACGGGATATAATCATGGCGCTAGTATTCGCAGGGTTATATATTAAAATACCAGAAATCAAAATGCCTTTACTTAAAATGCATTAGACCAAAATACCCGAATTCGAAATACCTTAACATTCAAAATACCTTATTTCAGTACACCTTACCGTAAAATGTCTAAAATTAAAATACAAATAATTATTATATCAGAATTCAAAATACAAATTTTCAAATATCCTTAATTTAAAATACCGAAAATAGAATACAATGTGTCACTGTCACTCACACGTTTTGTTATTTGGCTTTAACTTATTTACACCCCTCCCCCACCTAAGTGAAGCCGCAGTAACTGCGGCTTCACTTAGGTGGGGGAGGGATGTAAATAAGTGGTAGTCGTAGGTCTGTTGGTCCTTGGGTATCCTTCTGAAGGCTTACCCGGGGCTCCCAACTGTAGGCTGTTATGTAGGATACGTGTGGTTTTTAGTCGGTAGGAGTCCGGCATAGTATCCATGTAGGATTTACCTCATGTTAAAACACTTTGATTCAAAGTTACAAAAGTACTACAGTGGGCTAACGAAAAATCAAAAAAAAAGTAACCAAGAAGCCTAAGGCGGGAGCTCCGCTTCGCTTCGCTCCCGCCTTAGTCTTCTAACCTAACCTATCAGAGTCGGGATACTCTGAGTCGGGGTGTTAATCATTCACAGATATATAGCACCCATGTAGGATTTAAATCATGTTAAAAAAAAAGGTATTTTGTGTTTGAACATTTTAGGATAAGGTATTTGATAAATTATTTTTTTGGGTTTCGGTTATTCGACCGTAAGGCATTTTAAATTATTTATATTATAAATATTTTCCTTTTGAATATTGATATTTCGATTTCGGGTATTTTGGGCTACGATGGCAATATAATTTCTGGTATTGTGACGGTATACCATTCGCAGGCGTTCTTTCATTTGATAATGAAGAAACAACGCAATCTAGTCTTAAAGTTAGAGAACATATTCGAACAACGTCATCTAGTCTTAGAGTAAGCGAACTTATTATAACAACGCCATCTATTCTTAATTAGAGAACTTATTCGAACATCGCCATCTAGTCTCAAAGTAAGAGAACTTATTCGAACAACGCCATCTAGTCTTAAACTAAGAGAACTTTTTCAGTCAACGCCATCTAGTCTTAAAGTAAGATAACTTATTCGAACAACGACATCTAGTTTCAAAATAAGAGAACTTATTGGAACAGCGCCATCTAGTCTTAAAGTTAGAGTACTTATTAGAACAACGCCATCTAGTCTAAAAGTTAGAGAACTTATTCGAACAACGCCATCTAGTTTCAAAATAAGATAACTTATTGGAACAGCGCCATCTAGTCTTAAAGTTAGAGTACTTATTAGAACAACGCCATCTAGTCTCAAAGTTAGAGAACTTTTTTGAACAACGCCATCTAGACTCAAAGTAAGAGAACTTCTTCGACCAACGCCATCTAGTCTTAAACTAAGAGAACTTTTTCAATCAACGCCATCTAGTCTTACAGTAAGATACTTATTCGAACATCGCCATCTAGTTTCAAAGAACGAAAACTTATTGGAACAGCGCCATCTAGTCTAAAAGTTAGAGAACTTGTTCGAACAACGCCATCTAGTTTCAAAGTAAAAGAACTTATTGGAACAGCGCCATATAGTCTAAAAATTAGAGCACTTATTCGAACAAGGTTGGATTTAAATTGACGTCACACAGTTTACCATACATCCAAAATAAAGTGTAGATTTTGCTTCGGTAGGCAGAGGCATAGTATAATGCCCACATTTCACCTTATAGTTTTATGTCACACGAAATAGGTGGTGAGCTTTGCCGTGTTGAAATGGACAGACGCAGGTTGTGATGGGTCATCACAACCTGCGTCAACCCAGTTGAAATTAAAATTTCAAACGTTGATTATTTTTTCAGAAGCTAAAATGATGATTCCGCCTTCTGAGCAGCCAACAACACCATCAGTGACACAACAGCCAAAAGAAAAGCAAAACATAATAGAGAATCACCAAAACCTAGTTTTTGTAGATCTAAACGAGCCCAATCTTGATACTAAAAGAAAAATGTCTGCGAATCGGGAAAATCTAATCGTAGATTTAAATTTACCTCTCATGGAAAGGAAGAAGAAATATTATGAAAATGCTAGAAAAGCTAAAATAGTAGAAGTGCCTTCTGACAGTACGACGGTGTTTCATACTTTTGATAGTACTTGTAAGTATTGAATCTTTATAGGTACTAATATTATAAAGAGGAAATTAAGGCTGGTTTATAATCGATAAACTATGGAATTAGGTATACTGAACCGATTCGCCATTAGAAAGTCAAATTATTGAAGTAAAACTTCTTTAGGCGCGACTAGGGAGTAACACTGATTTTTTTTGATGGAGGTAACGCTTAGGTACCTACTGTTTGAATTTTGAATAGCGGAAACTTTCGAATGAATGATGTTAATATAACATTGATGCCGTCAATCGCAAAGAAGTTTTACGCAAAGAAGTTTTACTTCAATCGCGGTTAAAGGTTACAGGCAAACCCTTTTTTTTTAAGTAACATGGCTATGAATGCTCATGTCACTCAAGGGAGCGGAGCAGTAAAATTAAATGCCAATTTTCCGTAAATAATTAAATAAATTAAACATTAAGATAATCGATGACGGTATTGAGAAAGCTAGCCCCCTAATACGAGGTACCTACAAAAAGGGTGACTATTAAATGACCTCTGCCTATCCCTTCTAATATAATAGTAGTATCTAGAATTCTAGATATGTAGAATCTTTGAAAATCATACAACAATTTATACAGTTTCGTCCCACTAGAGTTTAATTCTGGGACACCCTTCCGAAGACTTAGGTACTTACCCAGGGCTCCCGACTGTAGACTGTAGGTAGGAAACGTGTGGTTTCAGTCGGTAAGAGTCCGACATAGCATCCATGAGGGTTTCCCTTTTTTTTTTAACGTGAGGGAAAAACCATCATGGATGCTATGCCGGACTCCTACCGACTAAAAAACCTCACGTAACGCCCAACAGCCTATGGTTGGGAGCCCCGGGTAAGCCCTCAGAAGGATGTCCCAGGACTCTCAATAGACCTACGGCTACCACACACCTTCTAAGGGAGGGGGATTAGGTTTCCAGAGCTTAATATTTTATTCTGTCCATAGCACCACCAGTTCACCTGACTCCGCTCACTCTGCAGACAATGGAAGCACCGTACGCTAACATACAAGCGCGGACAGGAGGGTCAGCAGAGGTGTTGTATTTTCCAGGTAACTTGAACTTTCGCGGACAAAACTCTTCTATATAAACACTCTTCTCTTCTTCTTAGGACAGAGCAGGTCAGAGCAGGGTCTGTAGAAAACTCGCAACATATATTATATAAAAAATAATATTAATGGACATTCACACACAACATCATCTACCTATCCCAAATTAAGCTAATATAAGCTTGTGCTATGGGATCTAGACGACTGATAACATATTATATATTCCTTTCCACGTTGTATTGCAATGCTGCCAGTTTTCTAGGGACGCTGCCATATGAGTACGCCATATACGGAGACAGTTTGTTACGCATTTTTGCCAAAATTATGAAAACAAATTGGTAGGTAAACCCAAAATTAAACTAAGTTGTCAGGGCAACTTCGTTTAGGTACGCCACACATAAAGAGAGAGCGAAAGAATATGAAAGGAGAGGCTCCATCAGATAGGAGCGAGTGAAACTGCCCTGTTTGCCTAATGATGTTAGAGCTTAATGACTAAGGGTATTGTAAAATAATTCAGTCTACACACTAGGCATTCGCAAACCTTGCCACTGCGGTACTTAGTCTAGTATTTTTCCACAACAAAACCATATCTTATAGTAATATACGTACCTACTACTTACTAATTATATTAGCGTAGATGTGTAGATATCTGAATTATGTTTCAGGATTTCAGGGTGTCTGAATTTTAAATTCTGCGCCTTCTACTCGTAGTAAACTTATAGGTGTCTAATAGTAATTATTTTATTTCACAGATAACGATGAATTGGAGTTAAAAATAAAAGAATACGGTAAGACTTTATCCAATATGTAATTTACGCAAATACCTAAATAAATATTGTGGGATGTTCCCACACAACATCATCTAGCCCAAATCGAGATAAAATAAAATAAAATAAAATAAAATAAAATAAAATTTATTCTCTTTGAAATTAAAAAAAAAAATTAGGTTTGTCAAAATTTTTGTGACTCTACTGGGGGTTCGGAAATTCTACATACTGAGAAGAACACCCCAAGAAACTCAGTCCAGTCCCTCACAAAAAGTTTATTTTTAATATGTAGAAAGGGGCAATTCGTGTCACTGCCAGGCAGCCTTGTCTTCTAAAAAGTCTTTAATGCTATAATAAGCTTTCTGGCACAATTTAAATTTTATAATTTTTTTAAATTTATTAACTGAGTTTATTGATGCTTGTGCGTATCATCTAGACAAGTACCTAAGTGACGTACTTATATAGTTCTAAATACATACCTACACACTAAACCTACATAGAAAACACCCAAACTCAGAAACAAACATTTGTGGATCACACAAATATTTGGACCGCAATGTAAAATAAAAAAAAAAGTAAAATGGTTCCACGTAACCTCTCCTCTTGTTTTAGATGCGGAACCCGACACAGAAGGGAATGTATATTATGAAGGCAGCATTCACGCGAGCGAAATAGCAGGTAAAATATTTACATACATACTCACGCCTTTAGCCCTGAAGGAGTAGGCAGAGGAATAGTATACGCACACATTTCACCTTATAGTTTTTTTACCACGTAATACGTGGTGAGCCGTATTGCGGTGTTGAAATGGACAGGTGCAGGTTGTGACGGCCCGCTGTAGATATTTTTCATGTCGCTTATAAGGCCTTCAACTTGGCTTAATAACTGCCATTTTACTAGCAACCGGGACCGAAAACTTAACGTGCATTCTGAAGCACGGAAAAACTCGGAAATAAATGTCACAGATTCCAATACCTTCAGATCCCTTTTCGTTCAACCACTCACATAATCTTACTAATACCTATTATAAATGCGAAAGTTTGTGAGTGTGGATGTTTGTTACTCTTTCACACTCAAACCGCTGAACAGATCAGGTTGAAATTTGGTACAGAGATACATTATAGTCTGGAATAAATAGGCTACTTTTTATCCCGGGAATAAGTTCCTGCGGGAACAAATTATATGCGGGCGAAGCTGCGAGCATCAGCTAGTTACAAATATTTTTAAAGGAATAATTAGAACGCTTACTCAATTACAAAAACAAACTAAGTTGCCGGTAGATGGTGCCTACGTGCGTCGCCCCAATTTTACAGAGTAGTGTATTGGTGGTTCAACGGTTAGGGCGTCTGGTCCGGCAAACTAGAAGACGCAGGTTTGAGTCCTGTTCGAGACCAAAATTTTTTCACTCACATAATTATAATTAGGTTTATGTTGTGTTGCAAACTTCCATAGGCTGCGGTGACCACCACCAGTTCTTCTGGTGGGCCGTATGCTTGTCTGCCACCTTAGTATAAAAAAAAATAAACGCGAAAGTTTGTGTGTATGTATGGATGGTGGTAAATGGATGTTTGTTACTCTTTTACGCTGTAAAAGACAGAATGGATCTGGATAGCTCAAACATCCATCCGTCTGGAACAATGCAGGTTGCACCTTCTTTTGTTTCGTGAGGAAATAGGTACCTCATGGATGTTATGCCGGACTCTTACCGCCGAAAACCACATGTCTCCTACCACTGCCTACGGGAGCCCCGGGTAAGCCCTCGGGAGAATACCTCAGGGTTTAGGTTACCAAAGATAATATAATAGTATTATTACATACAGATCGGCAACTCCCTGTCGCACCACAACTGTCAGTACTACCCGTTCGCTCTAACTTTGCCGCTGGCGTAGAGGCGTATACCCGAATTGTTAATTATACGAAGTAAATTGACAGTAGCTAATGTCACTTCGTCATAGAAAATACGCAACACTACAAGAAGAAGTGACATAAGGTGCTGTCAATTTACTTCGTCTAATCAAAAATTCGACTTTAGTATAGAGCCGAGCGGCAAAGTTAGAGCGAACGAGCAGTAGAGTTGACGTGCGCGTTGACGGACAATGTGCTTACATTTTATTGATCACACGCACACATTCAAGCTGGAGTTTCCGCCCTGTGGTTGTACCACCCATATACATAAATATATACATTCGACATAGCTCGCAGAGTATGCGTTTTGAAGTGGCAGTGGGCTGGCCTCATCTGTAGGAGAACCGTTGGTCGGTGGAGCAAACGAGTTCTGGATTGGAGACGCGACTTGGTACACGTGGGGTAGGACGACCCACCGCCAGATGGAGCGACGACCTGGTAAAGGTCGCAGGGACTGACTGGATGCGGAAGGCGCAGGACCGTGTGTTGTGGCGTGATTTGGCAGATGCCTACGACCAGGAGTGGACTGCCATAAGCTGATTTTTAAATAAATAAATATTCACGGACATTTCACACAACACTATCTGATCCCAAAGGAAGCTAGGAATAACCTGCTTGTGTTATGGGTATCAGACCACGGATATTAATACTTATATACTTTTTAAATACATACATATTATACATAGAAACACCCAGACTCTTGAGACAAACATTTATGGGTCACACAAATATTTGTCTCCGGTGGGAATCGAACCCACGACCTCCAGCGTCGCAGGCGGTATCACTACCGACTGCGCCACAGAGGCAGTCAGATTTTGATTGATTGAATTGATGTTTTATTCAGTTGACAGTGAGAGCGGGGTAGACGACATCATGCCAGGGCTGGACAGCAACTCCAGGGTGGAAGTGGATCCTCTGACCTTCGACTTGCAGGCTAAGAGACGGGCCTTTGTCAGGAAGTTAGTATCCAAGCAATTTGCAAATCGGTTCAACCACGCTCTGCTACCATGAAAGATTATTGGTGGCTTGTATATGAAAAGATTATCTTAATATTTCACGTAATGCTTTATTCGGTGACAATAGGCAGAAGAAACATAAAGTAGCGATGACAGCACAGTGAAAATAAATTGTCTATCAACGTAATAAAAAAGGTTTGTGTTCACTATTCAACACAAACAAACAATCAAATCTTTGTTCTTTATAAATTACTAGCGGACGTCACGCGGTTTCACCCGCGTAGTTCCCGTTCCCGTAGGAATACGGTAATAAAATATAGCCTATGTTCACCGCAAAGAGTGTAGCTTTCCAACAGTGAAAGAATTTTTCGAATCGGTCCAGTAGTCTCTGAGCCTTTTCGCAAACAAGCAATCAAATCTTTCCTCTTTATAATATTAGTATAGAACTATAGACAAGCGGCACCCGCGAGTCCGCCCACTTCCTATGGGAACTTATTCCTGGGCTGAAAGTAGCCGATGGTTATTCCAGAGTATATTCTATCCCTGTACCAAATTTCAGCCAGATCCGTTCAGCCGTTAGAGCGTAAAAGAGTAACAAACATCCAAACACATCTACACTCACAAACTTTCGCATCCATCTGCAATTCTGCGTGTTAGGGTTTCTCAAACCCGCTTTTTATTTCTCCCCAAATTTCAAAAGAATCGATTCAAGGTCGCGTTATTTAATTCACGAATACTCAGTTTCATAATATTCGGGGAAGTACAGCGCCTGTCCATTTCAACACGGCAATAGGCCCAATAGGGACATAAAACTATAAGGTGAAATTTGGCCGTGCCTACTGCCTCTGCTTACGCCTTCAGGAATAAAGGCGTGACAAATAATATATGTATGTATCTATGTATTAAGAATTACAAAAATATTAACAACTTGTTTTTTTTTGTTCGCAGATTAAACGAGAGACTTAAAACATCCCTACTTTAAATTTAACTACGGCGCGTCTACTTTTAACTTAATAATTAACGATATTTATAATAATATTTAAGTATGTACCTAATAATACTATAATATTAAGAATAAAGAGATTATACCGGGTACATTACTCGTAATACGATAACTTAATTCCGAAATTCACAATCATGAATTTCAAAATTCTTCAGCTCTTTTCAAAGAGCTTTGTATCTTAGGAATCTTTGGAATTTTGAACATCGTGATATCGAAATTCGGAACTACTTACATCGGAATTTTTGCAAGTTTATGGGAACATAATAACACTTGGTAAATATGGATTTACCTTGTGTTATTATGTACTAGCGGACGTCACGCGGTTTCACCCGCGTAGGTCCCGTTCCCGTGGGAATAAGGGAATAAAATATAGCCTATGTTCACCGCAAAGAGTGTAGCTTTCTAACAGTAAAAGAATTTTTCAAATCGGTCGAGTTTTTCCGGAGCCTATTCGTTACAAACAAACAAACAAAAAAACAAAAAGACAAATCTTTCCTCTTTATAATTTTATTATAGATGTACATACCACGTCACGTCACGTATGGTTGTGTATGTGTGTGTATTTGTGTTCGTCTCTGAACCATAATCAACAATCAATCAAAACAGTCTCCAAGCTCTGCAGGACGTAGATCTCACATAATTTTTGATACGCACAAAATCTGTCACTTCTTGTAGCATTTTTGAAAAGATTCTTTTCTTTCTTTTCCTCTTGTGAACACAGTTTTCTTTCTTTTCCTCTTGTGAACACAACAAACATGAAAATGCATTGATGGCAAAGTAAAATTGTAATAAATGTCAAAGATTACAATCTTACGGATTATTTTCCGTAAGATTGTCAACTACATACATACATACATAATATCACGCCTGTTTCCCAACGGGGAAGGCAGAGACTATGGCTTTCCACTTGCTACGATCCTGGCAAACAACTTTCGCTTCTTCAACTTTCATAAGTGTCTTCATACATGCTCTTCGGTTAAGGGTACTTTTGACCTGGCCTTTTCTCAGAAGATTATCGATTTTATCGACTTGAGTATGCCGAGGTCGACCCCTACCAGTTTGCCCATTCACTCTCGCCTCATAAATCTGTTTCGTCAGCCTATTTCCATCCATTCTCTCCACATGTCCAAACCATCTGAGCATCCCTTTCTCTATCTTAGTCACTACATCTTCTGTCATGCCGCAATGTTCCCTTATCACACTATTATTTACTTTATCCATTGTCAACTATCGAAAAGAAAATATACAAAACTTTTACTATACTAGATGAACCCGCAACTTCGTTTACGTCACATAAGGTGTATCAAAGGAAAGGTATTTCTTCAGCAGACTCATCAACCAGCGTGTGAAACTGCCCTGTTTGCTTAATCATAAAAGAGCTTAAAGATTAAGGCTATTCTAAAACAATTCAGTCCACGCCTTCGCGAACTGAATTGTTTTAAAATAGTCTTTTATGATTAAGCCAACACGCCAGTTTAGATTTACCCATTTTTAGATTCATATGTCTATGTACGATTCTTTAAAGTGATATAACTTTTTCATTTATAAACCGATTGACATAAAATAAACACTAAATGTTAAGTGGAGCAAACCTCTACACAATATAGAAAACCGCATTGCAATTGGTTAAGTGGTTACTGAGATTAGCGTGCACAAACGTACAGACAAACAGATATACAGACATACAGACAAACAGACAAAAATTCAAAAAAAACATTGTTTTGGGTTCTAGTGTTCATAAAGCCCCCCAATAATATATTTTCTTATTTATCTTCCAAGCACAGACAGCGACCTGTTACAATTTTATTACATGTATTGATATTGATTGATTGATAATAGGGCATCTGGTGCTTGGCGGCTACTACCGCGGTTTACTCGCTCTGCTCGCTCGCCTTCGCGCGTTATTGGTCACAGTTCCAATCATAGGTTTAGAATTTATCGCTTGTACATTCTAAATCTATGGCTGCAATTTAACCCAGCCATCTTTTAGGTTGCATTCTTTTACGGTTCTCAAAATATGGGACTTCACAATCTCAGGGTTTTTTTTTAAAAAGTGATATTTACCTGTATATTTAGAAACTGTACTTTCTGTAGAGATGTAAGATTTTAAGGTAGGTATTTATTATCTTTTTATGAACCATTAATAAATAAAGACATTGTTATAGTTTTAAGTATTTAAAGTTTATAAGGATTAAGAGGTAGTTATAATAATAATATTGTTTATTTATATAGTAGTGAACAAAAATGCAATTTTAATAATAAAATATTGATACAGACGTATTTAGCTTATTATTTAGTCATCATCTCTCTTCCCTTCACAAGATCTACTGATGAAGTCTGAAAGAAAAACTGGGTCCTTTAAATAATACAACAGCTTCGTAATACTGAGTATATTTAACTTGGTACGATTCAAAACAATGGAGGAGGTTTTTATAATACACAACCCTAGGTTTAAATAGACCTCGACGCAGCGAGACTAATACCGCGATGCAAAATAGTATACAACGCCATCTAGGCCCTCAACGGGAAACTCATCACAATTATATCGACGTCACCAAACCATATCGCGATGTAGCAAAAGCGTACAACGCCATCTATCGCGGCACTAGGAAATTTTAACCCATAGTAATAAAAACGTAAACAAAGTCAAAGTATTAAAAAATCGGGACGCCTCCCAAAAAGCGAAACATCGTTTTATTTTTTTGTTTTGAATACTAAGGTGGCAGACAGGCTTACGGCCCACATGATGGTTGGTCATAGACTATGAACGTTTGCAACACCAGAGGCGCTACACAGGTTTTGACGAGCCATTGTAGATTTTTTTTAAGACGCCCATATTATAAGACCTTCAACTTTGCTTAACAACTTCTGTCATGTTTCTGACGATGAGGAGGAGAGTGGGATAACACCCGAAGCAACTCCCAAGACGCGGGATAGCACCCGAACCCCATAGGCGAGGCTGAAGTGTTCGCCAAAGTCTGTCGAGAGCCCTGGGACATCCTTCTGAGGGCTTACCCTGACTCCCAGCGTTAGACAGTTGTAAGAAATCGTGTGGTTTTAGTCGGTAGGAGTCCGGCATAGCATCCATGTAGGATTTCCATTTCCACACGGAATAAAAATATGGGGACCAACGGTTTAACCTGCCTTCCGAAATATGAAACAGCTTGCAAATGAAAGTTTCACGAAGTGGTCATCCATCCAAGCCATAGTTGCCACTGCAGTGATCGTTTACAGAACACGAAGCGGACTAATTGGTCAATGACACTCGACAGCGCCTACCTAATTTATTAAAAAAAATCTTAAAAAACTGTAACGGTGTTTTTCATGTGCTTCTGTTTGCACAGTTTCAGGTTTTTTTTTAAGTGAGGGAAAATCCTCATGAATGTTATGCCGGACTCCTACCAACTTAAAAACCTCACGTATCGCCCAACAGCCTATGGTTGTGAGACTTGTGAGCCCCGGGAACCTAAGCCCTCGGAAGGATGTCCCAGGACTGCATAGTTTCAGGTGTACCAAGCTTTCGTTTCAAAATAAACCAATTATTCTTCGTATTTGTAAACAAGAAGCCGTGAGATCGTTCTCACCCGACTGCCCCTCTCTAACACGTTTATTGTGAAAGTTAAATTCGATTGACGTTGTCATTTTGTTTTAAGTATTTCAAACTTTGAACAGATGATCCACGTGACCTAGTGACGTAGTTTAATGCAACAGAGTCACAGACTACAGATAAAGTCTCGACGTAAGCCCCTCTGCAATCTATTTTATAGAGAGGGGCTAAAATAATAATTACGTAACTACCAAAGGTTTCAAAGAGCGGCCGAAGGTATTTGAACCGCGTAGCTCTTGTTTCCGTGGGAATACGGGAATAGAATATAGCTAATGTCATCCGGTAGCCCATGTAGCTTCCCAACTGTGAAATAATTTTTCAAATTGGTTTAGTAGCATCGGAGTCTATTGATGCAAAAATAAACGAAAGCCGAATACCAACCTACCGAAAACCGCTAACTGAGAATAAAATTCGCAAACTAAAAACCAAAAATTAAAAAGAAATCTGTTAATAAAATATGTAATGGGTAAACGATGCTGGCGGTTTGGTTTCGGTTTAAGTATTCGAATTTAAGTTTTCGGATTTGGTTGTCGGTTTCCCGACTGTGCGGCTTAAAAACCCAAACACCATATGACGAAAAAGAAAAATGGAAAACAGAAAACTGGAAACCTAAAACTCGAGCACTAAAAAAGCAAAAACCAAAAACCGGAAATATTCACATAAGTAAACCGCAAACAAACACTTTGTTACCAGTTCTCGCCGATTTTGCATTAGATTTTCGAATATCGATTAGAAGAGATTCGTTTTTCAAATAGAAATTTCGCTTCACGTTTCGGTTACAGTTTGAAGATTTTGGCTTTGTAATCCTAAAACGAAAACCGTTATTTGAAAGCCAAAAACTAAAGACCGAAATCAGCACTGGAACCCAAAACCAAAAAATTAAAATTAAAAAGGAGTTTTTGCGCGCGAAATCGGAGACATGCGGACTACTCCGTTGAAAATTTTCCAAAATTAGTGTGTTTCGAGTGTTTTATGAGTAAAAGTGGTGGATTTTTAAGCATAAAAGTTCGACAAAGTGCACAAGTGTTGGAAAGTGATAAAACGCAGTGAAACGTGACTCTTCCATTTCTCGACAAACTCCAGAGACACTTTTAGTAAAGTACCACCGCTTTACTAGAGAAGACTGACTTTGACTTAGGGCTGCACTTGACTTTGACCAGACTTAGAGGACGAGGACTGTGACTTGAAAAATGAAGATATAATAAATGTAAGACTAGGCTGTATGGCTCAAATTGCCTTTGCCTATCCGAAAATGGATAAATAAAACTACTACTACTTAAAATTAAAAATCTAAAGTCAAAAATCGAAAACATAGAACGGAACTAGTAGTTGGGAATTAGGGTTTCTGGATCAGAGGAGATCCATAAACCGCTAATTCCCAACCATTCAACTATTCAATCTAGTATTCAAATAATTATCTGTCATGCATGATAGACTTTCTGGATCCGTCAACGCCCAATCCCATCTATTCAGTCAGTATGTATGGGTTCGGTAATTCCCAACCATTCAACTATTCAATCTAGTATTCAAATAATTATCTGTCATGCATGATAGACTTTCTGGATCCGTCAACGCCCAATCCCATCTATTCAGTCAGTATGTATGGGTTCGGTAATTCCCAACCATTCAACTATTCAATCTAGTATTCAAATAATTATCTGTCATGCATGATAGACTTTCTGGATCCGTCAACGCCCAATCCCATCTATTCAGTCAGTATGTATGGGTTCGCTAATTCCCAACCATTCAACTATTCAATCTAGTATTCAAATAATTATCTGTCATGCATGATAGACTTTCTGGATCCGTCAACGCCCAATCCCATCTATTCAGTCAGTATGTATGGGTTCTATGATTCTCATTCAAGCTCGGGTTAGGTCTACAAAACCTAGACTATTATCTATTCTAATTATTCGAGTCCATACCGTAAAACCTTTACCATTCAATCATTCAGCCTAGTATTCTAATATCAATTACTATTTGAAATAATGTGAAAGCTAAAAACATTGAACAGATCGTTTAATGAATAAATCGATCATTAAATCACTTCAAGTTTCGAAGATAAAATTAGTCTTTAAGTTATCTATAGCAATATAGGTGATATAACTCAATGGATTATGTGATTGAACTATCGAGAATGGCATGCGCTCAGATTACCTCTCTCAGCTTCATACCTGTATAAGTAATAAAGTATGGGTTTAGTTACATTGTAGCTACACATATTGAGTGAAATAAAAAGACATATATTTTATAGAACGTTTATTATTAATAATTCTTGATTATTAGAATGTACAAATATATTTATTTAGTATTTAAGTACAAATCTTTATCCAAATATATCCAAAGCCATAACAATAAATTACTAGATATTAGTAGGTAAGTAAGTATTAGGTATTATGGTTTTGGGTCAATTTCGTCCTGAATTTTATTTATTAGTTGCCTGGCACAATTGTATATATCATCATATAAAACAGTTTTAACCACATGTTGCGCACAAACATCCGCATCACACTCACATAACAGTTCTCCTAATTTGGGGGCACTGTGCACATCATATATCTCAATTTTTATTACTTTTATTCCTCGTGTCACCGGTTTTTTTATAAATTGATACATTTTCTGCTCCGAATTTGGTCTCTTATGTGTAAGACCCAACGTTTTTTGCATAGATTTTTGTGGTGGTTGGTTGGCTGGTATAAAATTGAATAATTCTTCACTGTCCTGTAAAGAAACGTTTACTTAAATTACCTTGTACTGAAAAACCATCTGATTATGTACAATTGTAATACGAAATACTACGGCTACTACCACACTCGTCTAGCGGTTAAGGCGTCAGACTTGTGATCAAGACCTTGCGTATTCGTATCACAGTAATTACACTACCAGCTTGGACTTATTTCTAACACATAATATTTTGATTATCTCGCTAGAAAACTACTAATATTGGTACCTATTAATCTTAAAACACTAATAGCGATCCATCTTCAACGTGACAGTTACCAACCCTTGTATTGCTAGCATCCATTTTCTACAGTTACCAGTTTCTGTTGGATGGTTAGTATTAGCCAACATTTAACTATCTATTAAAGAAAGATAATATCTTAACTTACCGACATTATGCTGCACTTATAACGCACTGTTCAAGACTATAGCAAATGATGTAATAACATTAAAATGTAAGCATAACAATATATTTGTTTGAGAAGTATAGACGTTGGAATGTCGCCATAAATGGATGAAATTGATACCACCCAACATCGCGTCGCGACATGTTAACGAAGTCAATATTATAAATATATTATGTCTGATTGTACTTTTATTCATTGTTTTTTTCCATACAACTCGCTGAGAAAATATAACAAGCTTAGTCGCGGTACATTATTAGTATGTCCTCATTCACAATATAGCTATGTCAGCGGTTTTTATTCGTTGACTTCTTAATATTTATCAAAATTTGAACCCGTTTCACATACTATCATTAAACACGGGTTTATCTGCATTTATTATATCTCCTAATTTTAAGAAAACCAATCAACACTAACATTTTTCTAAGCATATTTTCGACAAACAGAAGAGAGGATAATAATATTTAGCAAGCTATAAGCTTGTGCTATGCGATCTAGACAACTGATAAACAAACTTATATATTTCTCAATACATAGTGAAAAGCTGAAGGCTTTCAGGAAGAGAGAGAGAAATGAAAAGATTGAATTTAAAATGTAAATAATTAGTAGTTTATTAGAATTGAGCACTTGGGGGTCGTTGGTGTGGCAACTTCGGGCAGCAAGTACGGTTTCCGAAGGCCTTCGCAGGGTTCGACTTATCTTGTGGCTCCAGGATGTCGATGCAGTCCGCCAGGTAGCCGTGTCTTCCACAATTTCGGCCGGCACGGTATTCCCAACCCGCAGGGCGGATGTTCGCTCGTAGAACTCGAAGGGTGGATTTTACCAACCCGTAGGGTAGACGGTTTCTTGGACCCGTAGGGTGAATGTTCCTTCGTGGAACCTGAAGGGTGGACTTCTTGAACCCGTAGGGTGGACCCTGGAATGTTCCATATGACGGGTTAGCTGGAACCCTTTTTCCCGCCCATTGCTAAGACAGCCGACCACTGTTAAACCATTTGGGAGTCGGTTGCCTTACAATGGTTGGTTCTATCCTAAGTTTACAGAGACCTTTTTTTTCACACCCCTGTAATCTACCCTCCCATAACAGGGTCGACCAACAGCCGTTAATTTTCACTATTTTAAAATCTAGAATCATAATAATTAATTTAACTCACCCAATGATGGGGTCTTCTATTTATAGCTATTTGCTCCTTATCCTTGACAAATATTTACGAGGATATTTGCGATGATATAAACGATTATTTTTAAACTGATGTGATTCTCACAATTTCCAATTACACTGATACGTTCGTGATCTATTTTAAATATTAATCTGGCGGTCCTCCTGCATTGACGCAATGCCTTATATATCAATGAAATAGCGCCTCTAGTGGCACCGCTCGAAACTACTCAATCGTCAAGACCGTATCACTGCCTATAGCTTCCGTCGTTGCGACACTAACTCGGTAGATGGCGCTTTCATTTATTAATCTAAGTTTTCATTTTAAAACCCCTAACGTTGAACCCCTATTTGCACCCGTTGTTTCACAACGTTACATACTCCCCCTCCCCGGTGAGCGTTTGACGTACCCTAACGCGTCAAACGCTGCGTTCGTCCTCGAACGCCCCTAACATAATACCTACTACTCGTCTATGTGTGTGTGTATGTTAGTGTGTTGTGTGAATGAGGTGATGCTGGGTGTAGCGAAGAGTCGGCCTTAACTTTAATGAAACCAACTCGCAGGATGTATTTAGGTGATTCTGAAGGATCTTATGGGACAGAAAGAGAAAAGACGTATTTGAGGCTTTGGGTTGAAGGTTCAGGTAATACGCACCGCCTGAAAGTGGGGTGTGTATAATAAGGCTTTTTACTGAAGGCTGGGATTTATACAACCGTCCCAGAGAAGAACATCCTACTAGGGCTAGTGTAACACTTCCGACTCATAGGATGGACTATCCCCCAGGGCAAGCTTCTAGCTTCCGAGTGGTAGGAGTAGCCATATGACGAAAATGAACATAACATAAAGGTGACTTACACCTAAGACTGTTAGGGCAAGACAAATGCTGCCAAATAACAGTACCATATATCTGTTCGGGTAAGACTCATGCTTCCTCGTAACAGTACTAAACCTACACCATAAATCTGTTCGGGTAAGCTTCATGCTTCCTCGTAACAGTAACCTACAACATAATTCTGTTAGGGCAAGACCATGCTGCCAACTAACAGTAAACGACGAACTCTGTTAGGGATAGACTCATGCTTCCAACTAACAGAAAACTCCCAACTATACCAAGAAACAGAAAAGTGATAGAAAATAATTTACTTGCAGAATCCTCCGTGATGCTAATTAACCCCTATGTCCCCATGACGAACACGGCATGTGTTTGTCACTTTGTCATGTGTAGTTACTTGAAAGTCGTGTGTAATGTGTAGTGTCCCTATCTAATTGCTAGGCTATTTAGCCCTTTAACAAAATAACATAAAAAAACTAAGTGCTTATTTGCAATCTTAGTAGCAATAACAAAAGCTAAGTGCTTATTCGCAATCTTAGCAGAAGAATGTTGACTATGACTATTATGTCAACCCTAATAAATAACTAAGATAAATGATCTTTGGCCATTATGCCAAATATCTAAAAATAAGGTGCCCTTGTTTGCCACCATGTCAGTGTAAAATGTATTTGCGTGCTTAAATAAATAATATGTATGTATGTACGTATGAAATCTCCCTTGTGTAAGTTTTGTTTTTCTTGCGCGTCTAATGTTGACGTAATCATGTTGATGCAAACGTGTTATTCATCGTTGCATCTAAGGCCAGTGTCACACTACCTTCCATGCCATATGATAACCCGTCAGCTTTGGTCGGGAACAAAACTTAGGACATTTGAGTCACTCTCTCTAATCTTCGAAATTGACTCGCCTGTAACCAGTTTGACTCCTACTTCCGCCTTTGGGAGTCACACAACATGAAGTTCAAGTGTCACTATGTAAACAAACAAACAAAAAAAAAAAAAAAAAACTGCTTATTGAGTGTTTGGAATAGTGTGTGAAGATAATTGTGATGAATATTTGATGAGTATATACTACCTAATTAGTATGTAAGTGAAATTGTGAACCTTCCGTATCAAAATGTACCTCGTTGTCCGATGTGAAGAAATGTGGTACATCATGTGCTACCTAAGTATTACTATTCTATGACGGTGTGCTAACCCCCTTATATTTTCCAAAAAATAATTATCAAAAACACTATTGTGTAACTGTACTGATGTACTATATAAACTATTAACAAACGCGTCTTAGCGCAGTGTGTTGCGGCCTTTACCGTTATCTGCATTCGTACACGCATAGTTGAGGAATGTTTATGTTATTCGTCTCACCGATGCAATGGACGAAAGCGAATGTTGTTTTATGTCTTTGACGTGCCAACTTCCTAGGTTTGTTCCTGTCATATCTTCCAGGATGTATACCAAATTTGATAACTTTTCCTTGACCCTACATTTGATAAATTTGGGGGCCAGTTTTTTAGAAAAGTATGCGTCTTTATCACTTTGGAAATAGCATTTTTTCCACACTATGTCGCCTACTTCGAATTGTGCGTGTCGGTGTCTCGTGTTGTAATGGTGTGCGTACTTTAGATGGCTACGCCAGAGGTTCTCTTGTACTGTGTTGAACACCTCTGCGAGATATCCTAGGTTCTCCGCGTATATGTTTCTAGGCAATAGGTTAAGTTCACTTGGGTCATCATTTTGTAAGTAATGTGACCCGCATGTTACCAATTCCCTACCATGAACCAAATATGCTGGTGTGTAACCGGTGGACGCGTTGATCGAGTTGTTGATCGCAAATTGGATTTTTGGGATATGTATGTCCCATGATCGATGGTCATTATTGGTAAATATTGATATGGCTGTCATTATAGTTTTATTGTACCGTTCTACGGTATTTACTTGGGGTGTGTATTTAGGTGTGAAGTTGATGTTGGGAATTTTATATTTCGTAAATAATGTGTTCAACTCTTTGCTTATGAATTGGACACCGTTATCCATTAATACCGTTTGTGGTATGCCGTGCACCATGAAAACATTGTCCTCTAGTATTTTGGCTATTGGTTCTGCGGTAGCTCTGCGTAGTGGGAAGATTAAACAATATTTAGAGAAACAACACGTGACGACGAGAATGTATACGTGTTGTTTTTTTGAGACCGGTAAGGGTCCTACTAGATCAGTCGAAATTGTCTGAAACGGGCGAGAGCACTGTTTGGGACGGCCCATTTTACCGATGGATGCTTGAGTATCATGTTTGTGTGCTTTGCACTTTTCACAAGATGACACATAGCTTACCGTATCCTTATATAACCCCGGCCAGTAATACCGTAACTTTATTCTATGGTATGTTTTAAAAATACCGAAGTGTCCGGCTGTAGGTGAGTCATGGTTTTCTCGAAATACTGCGTTTCTCGCTTCGGGTGGTACTACCGTTTTCCACTCGAACTCATTGTTTACAAAGTCCTTTATGTCAGTTCGTCTGTATAGTACGTCGTTCTCTATTTTGAAGTTGGGGTATGCCTGCGGTAAGCTAGTCACGCCGTTGCTTATTTTCATGAACCATTCGTCCTTGCTGTCGGTGACTTTGCATTGTTTCGTGGAAATGGTAGATACTGGTACAGCTCGTGACAATGCGTCTGGTATTATGTTGTCTTTGCCCTTCCTGTGCTTTAACTCGAAGTTGAAGCAGCTAAGCCGTATGCCCCAACGAGCTAACCGGCCGGTTGGATTGTTCAATGATATAAACCATTTTAGTGCCGAATGGTCAGTATACACCGTGAATTTGTGACCATTGTCTAGGTAGCATCTCCAATGTTCTAATGCGGCTATCACCGCCAAGCATTCTCGTTCTGTTACACTATAATTCTTTTCCGGCCCGCTCAGTGACCGACTCATATATGCTATTGGGTGTTCTACTCCCTCGTGTAGTTGTGTTAACATGGCACCAATGCCAAAGTTGCTTGCGTCTGTATGTACCTGAAATGGTTCGTCGTATTTTGGACATTTGAGTACCGGGCTTTTTATTAAGTGTGCTTTTAATTCCATGAACGCCCTTTCCGCCTCTGTGTTCCAATGAAAAGCCGGGGCTCCTTTCTTTGTTGTAGTGAGTTTGTTAAGAGGTGCAGCAATCGTACTGAAGTTGGGTATAAACCGTCTGTACCATGACGCAGTGCCTAAGAACCTCTTAACGTCCTTCTTTGTTGTTGGTACCGGGAATTTCAGGATTGAGTTGACTTTCTCCGGATCTGTTCTGAGACCCAGACCATCCACAATGTACCCCAGGAACTTTAGCCTGTCCTTGAAGAAATTAGATTTTTCTAGATTGATGGTTAGATTTGCCCTTTTTAATATTTGTTGAACTCTTGAAATGAGTGACACATGTTCTTCGAATGTAGATGACGCTATCACTATGTCATCTATGTAGCAGAACACCTTGTTTTGAAACTGTGGCCCAAATAGATTGTCCATTAGTCTTTGTTGTGAGCTGCTTGAGTTGCTTAGTCCAAATGGTAAAACCTTGTAATGGTATGCTCCTCGTCCTGGGATGAAGAAGGCTGTTTTTTCCCGGTCTTTTGGTGATAAAGGAATTTGCCAGAAGGCTTTGGAGAGATCCAGTGTTGTTAGATACTTCACTTCTCTTAAGTTGTCTAATATCTCTGATATGTATGGCAGGCTGTATGCGTCCTTTTTTGTGACTGCATTGAGCTTGCGACTGTCTAGGCAGAAACGGGGCTTGCCGTCTTTTTTATTCACGATTAGTACGGGGCTTGACCAAGGGCTCTGACTAGGCTCGATGACGTCAGCCTTTAGCATCTCGTCTACTTGTTCTGATACTATTCGCGTTTTTTCAGGGGACATTCTATAGGTTCGTTGTTTGATTGGCTTGCTGTCTCCCGTATCTATGGTGTGTTCTATTAAATGAGTTCTGCCTAGCCCTACTTTCTCATATGATATTTCGGCACATTTCGATATCATTTTTTCTGCTATTAAGCGTTGTTGTTGCGTGAGGCTACGCCAGTCATACAGTTTGTTTTGCTCTTCGGATATTAATGACAGTTTAGGGTCATCGTCCACTACTATGGGTATATGTCCGAAGTACTTGGGACATAGGTTAAATCTGAGCCAGAAATCTATACCTAAAATTAGGTTAGTGGTTATGTTAGGCACTATATACGCCGTAATTATGTGAGTTTTATCTTCGAATTTGATGGGTAAATGTACCTTTCCTTGTACTACGGTTGTGTGTCCGCCGGCCGTTGTAACCGTTGTACTTATGTCTTCCTCTATCTTATATCCTAAATTTTGTAACACTCTGTGCGAGTTGTTACCTAAAATTGTGATTGCGGCTCCTGTGTCCAACAATCCATATGCTTCTAACTGTGGGTTTGACATAATTGTTATTTTGGCGTAAGGCCTGGGGTCATTTGTAGGTAATGGGGAGAGTATACAAGATTCCTTCTGACTTGTAATTTCGTTTTTGCATCTTGTAGACCTAACTTCTTTTGTCCCACCTTTGTAACCATACGACTCATTCGTATTTCGGCATGCCATAGTCAAATGATACCTGGAACCACACTTCGAACATGGCCGTGTGTCGTCCGATGTTGTCGCCGCCACAGTGTTTTGCGATCTGAAGTTACGACTGTCGCGGCTGTAACCTGTGCTGTAAGCGTTACTGTTCCCGTAGGCATTGTTCGCAGTTCTGCTGCTTGGGAAGTTACTGCCGTTTCTGTTGAAGTTGTTGTAACTTTGCCTTGTAGATGTTGAGGTTTTGCTCGCGGTCCTTCTATTTGTAAATGCGAATTCCGCTGCTACCATCCCTTCAGATGCTGTTGGAGGCTCTGTAAAGAACGCTCTGCGTGCCACCATGTCCTCATGTTTTTTGCATAAGTTTTTTACTTGTTCCAACGAGACTATGTCTCCATTGGTTGCTAGGATGTTGTCGTAGACGGGTCTGATGTTGTGTAAGATAATGTGTAGTTTTTCCGTTTCCGACACCTTGTTGCTTAGACGAGCAAACATTCCATCCATGATGGCCAGGTACACCACTATTCCTTCTCCGTTTCCCTGAGTGCGTTGTCGAATTTCTTGCCATAGGCGGTATTCGTAGTTGCTGACTCCGAAATCCTGTATTAGCGCATTCGTTAGATCTTGCCAGCACGCAAATTTATCGCGATTACTGCGGTACCAATGCCTAGCGTTGCCTGTGAATAGTTCAGAGGCTGCTGTTAACAATCTCTTGTCGTCGATTTCTCGAGCCTGCCTAAAATCCTCCACCCGCTCAATGAAAGAATGTACCTCCGAATTCCCGTCGTATTTAAATTTGGAAAGCTCCGTAAGAAAGCATCGCTCATATATTACGGGAAGATTTAGAAAGTGACTCTCTTTCAGGTTGTTGCTATTTGCTTTCTCTTTAATGTCCGCGAGGGTGTCTGCCTCCTGCGCTTCATTGGTAGGGGCAGCAATGCTCTCGTCCGCATCATCAAATTCGCTGGTGTTTGATGCATGCGAATGACTTTCGGATATGGCTTTCAATCTCTTGTAAGTAGTTTTGAAAGTGAGATGAAAGTCGTCGTATCTTTCTTTTAGATCTGATTCCTCTGGGGGAATGATTCTAGCGAACCTAGAATCCATGTGAGCACATAAGGCTTTGGAGCTAGTCAATAATGCTAGTATGTATTTGTCCTGAAGGGACGCCACGTTCTTCTCCAACACGGCCAGCGAGGAATACAATCCTACTAAGTCTTCCTCTAATTCTAAAGGGGAGACCTGTAAGTCCTCTTCGTCCGTGGTTAACTTTAATTTTTTAATTTGTTGCCTGAGGGCTGCCACCGTTGAACCAGGTTCCTCTCCCCGGATCTTAACTTCATATGCAAGTTCCGCCTTTGGAAGTGATGTGAAATTTGATTTGAATGCCATTGTACTGACTATTTCAATTACTATTGCCGGGAATCTTTAGTGATGATGATTATTTACCAATGTATAGTGTATTTATCTGCTACTTATTTTATATGAAAAGTTAATTTCATGTAAACAACGAATGTTCGCTATATTCGCTAACGAATTCTGTCGTAGTGAACGACGGCCCTTATCGTTGTCTGTTTACGTTCTTGAATGTTAAGGAATGTGAATATTTTTCGATACACCCGCAGAATAACGAAAAAATAAATTCTACTTTTAGGGTTCAGTGAACCGAATTATAAATTGAACCTTTATAAAACTTAGTATTTGCTTTAGGAAATACTTAAGTTTGGAAATATTACCTTTTAGGGTTCCTTCACTCAATTAATAGATTGGACCCTTCTAGAAATTAATTGTCTGTCTGTCTGTCTGTGTTTAAATGTAATCTAATCCGAAGCAGTGAGTAATGAAAGTGAAGTGTGTGATGATGGGTTGACGAAATTTACTAAATGTTTTTCAGTTTTGCACGAATAATGCAATTTTCTACGCTGCTATTATTTTTATTGAAATGTAACTATTTTCACGAACGTGGTAAGAGTTAATTGTATATTGACTCGTACCAACTATTTTTTTTTAAATAGTTATTTACTACTACGGAACCCTTAAATATTTCGAACTGTGTTAAAACGATTCGCACTTGGATGGTTCTGGAAATAATCTGTATCGTAGTAACTAACTTTTTTATGTAGATTGTTCCTTACCACTACGGAACCCTTGAATATTTCGAATTGGTTGAAAACCGATTCGTACTTGGACGATTCTGGAAATATTCTGTATCAGACTGTTGGTGTCCGGAGTGTATTTTATTCACTTCCACCCACAGTTTATATGGAAAAAAAAAATTTTCTAATATCGAGCTAGTAAATCAACTTACTCGTAAACGTTATGAAAGCAACATCTGCCGTTGTTTATTTAGAACCCGAATCAAAGTTAATAGTTTACTATTGTTTTTTGGCAAGAATGTTTTCGCTGCGTAATCTACGTTTGGAATGTTTTTTCTTACAGTTGTATTTCAGTGTATCAGAATTCGACGTAATTCGAAAAGTGAATCAATTATGAATCTTTTATAATTTACGTGAAGTGAAATTCGTAAAATCTTTGTTCTAACGTTTTACTAGCGTGAAATTTCAATAGGGATTGTTACCCAGAAGTGTGATTATCGGCTGTTGGTCTCGCTGTAAATTCACATATGGGAAATACAACAAAATAATACACAAATTGAGGCGGATTGACGCCGTACAAAAATAAAAATTGTGGTGGTGATATCCTGTGACTACTTTTTACGATGAATATAGGCAATACAAATCACTTACTAATATTAATGTAAGCGTTTCAAATGTGAAGTTTTACTTCAGACTTTAATAAAGTAATATTTAAAATTGGAACAAAACAAAAAACTTTTACTTGAAATTTACTTAAAATTTTTCCACCATAAAATTAATATCTGAGGGTGTGAAAAATAAATTGGGGACCGTTAAAATTTGGAAAAATTACAATTTATGTTGAGAAAAAATTCAAATTTTGCCTTGTTCTTGAGTTTGCCGAAATCTGTCTAAAATCACTAAAAAAACACACAAAATAAGCCGGAAAGAACAAGTTGGCAGCAGAGGTCAGGAGAGCCAAATTCCTGGGTAGTTATGATAATTTGGAGGGAAACTACCCCGCTAACGGGCACTCTTAAGACTATTTTACACAAGTTGAATATCTTATAATTATGACCTCCCGACTCCCGTCGGAAATCGCTTTCTCGCTACCCGAAACCACGATATGGGCGCCACTGAAAAGCTGAAGGCTTTCAGGAAGAGAGAGAGAAATGAAAAGATTGAATTTAAAATGTAAATAATTAGTAGTTTATTAGAATTGAGCACTTGGGGGTCGTTGGTGTGGCAACTTCGGGCAGCAAGTACGGTTTCCGAAGGCCTTCGCAGGGTTCGACTTATCTTGTGGCTCCAGGATGTCGATGCAGTCCGCCAGGTAGCCGTGTCTTCCACAATTTCGGCCGGCACGGTATTCCCAACCCGCAGGGCGGATGTTCGCTCGTAGAACTCGAAGGGTGGATTTTACCAACCCGTAGGGTAGACGGTTTCTTGGACCCGTAGGGTGAATGTTCCTTCGTGGAACCTGAAGGGTGGACTTCTTGAACCCGTAGGGTGGACCCTGGAATGTTCCATATGACGGGTTAGCTGGAACCCTTTTTCCCGCCCATTGCTAAGACAGCCGACCACTGTTAAACCATTTGGGAGTCGGTTGCCTTACAATGGTTGGTTCTATCCTAAGTTTACAGAGACCATTTTTTTCACACCCCTGTAATCTACCCTCCCATAACAGGGTCGACCAACAGCCGTTAATTTTCACTATTTTAAAATCTAGAATCATAATAATTAATTTAACTCACCCAATGATGGGGTCTTCTATTTATAGCTATTTGCTCCTTATCCTTGACAAATATTTACGAGGATATTTGCGATGATATAAACGATTATTTTTAAACTGATGTGATTCTCACAATTTCCAATTACACTGATACGTTCGTGATCTATTTTAAATATTAATCTGGCGGTCCTCCTGCATTGACGCAATGCCTTATATATCAATGAAATAGCGCCTCTAGTGGCACCGCTCGAAACTACTCAATCGTCAAGACCGTATCACTGCCTATAGCTTCCGTCGTTGCGACACTAACTCGGTAGATGGCGCTTTCATTTATTAATCTAAGTTTTCATTTTAAAACCCCTAACGTTGAACCCCTATTTGCACCCGTTGTTTCACAACGTTACAATAGGTACATAGATAATGTACATAGGAAAGACCAAAATTAAGAAAATATACATTCATGGATCACATTAACATTTGTTCCGATCCGGGAATCGAACCAAACACCTCAATGGCAGTCGCATACTACTTACGCAATATAATATTAACATTAAATGATCTCTTTGAGGTTTTGCTTAAAATATAAGGTAAACTACACACTAGGAGCATTGGCGTATATTATATAATTACGAATTTTGCTCTCGCATATGGTAAGTACATATGGTCACATGTTAGTTTTACAGTTCAACGTAAATTTTAATTCAGCGTTTTTCTTTTATCTCTATATTAATTTAGTTTATAATTAATGCAGTTTAGATAGCTTTAATTGAAGAGTTTATGTACCTAATGTAGTAAGTTTGAACTGAATGGCTAAACAAAATAAATATAAATTCGTTTTCAAATGATTTACTCTGAAACAAAGTTCAATACAAACAATTGAACTTGAACAGTCATAGTGAGAATCAACCCTAACCGCAGCGATGTGTAGCAGAGGTAAGTAATTCAATATTGTATAAAACACAAATCTATTTGGATGCAGTATTCTTGACACAGCATTTTAGCAACACGTGGCCAGCACCATATTCGGGATAATATGCGGAGTAAGTAATTCTATATTGTTTAAAAGACAATCGTATTTGGATGCAGGGATCTGACATAGCATTTTAGAAACACGTGCCCGTTACCATATTCGGGATGATATGACGTAGATTTACCATTATTTAAGAGACTGCCTCTCAAAGCTATGCCGCAGATACTCTACCGGAGCTGAAGTGATTACCACAACGAGCTTACGTATACCTGCCTATCGGATCCTGTACCTACAAAATGTAAGTCACTATTATATTATTTATTAATACGTGATTAAAAAGCACTCGTGCTATCATTCAGCAATCCTATTATTTAATCGTTCAACTATTCAATCGTTCCACTATTCAATCGTTATACTATTCAATCGTTCCACTATTCAATCGTTCCACTATTCAATCGTTCCACTATTAATTCATTCTAATTTGCAATCATTCATGATATACATAGTATCTAAATTCTATCAACCTGTTATTCAAATATTTTATTGATAGATACTACAAATTATTGTTATAAGTTATTTATATGAATGTCTTTGTTTTCAGGTCCAAACAAATGGCTGACCAATTATTCCCGTCTTCAGACGAGTCAGAAGTTAACATCCCGGTGAAGACCAAGAATAAGAAGCGAAAGTTTGCAGAAAAAGCATCAACCAGCCAGCCTGTGAGCAGTTCAGCTACAGGCAGTCAGCCATCAACTAGTCAACCAACCAGTAAGAAACAGAAGTCGAGGGCTACGATCCGCGATCTCTTCGGAGCCGATAGCGATGATTGCAGCACCCCCACTGGTAAAAATCCTGCACCTATTTATTCATATCTAACACGTAGGTTGGCTAATGGATTCTCGCGTCAAATAGATGAAGGAAAATCTGGAAACTTTTTCATTGAATTAAAAATTTATGATTGTGAGGAAATTGAACGAGTGCCACCAATGAACCGATGGAGACACGCTATAATAACTGTTAAAAATAAAACAAATTTAGATTCAAAGTCCTGGAAGCATTTAAGTGAATTTGTTACAAAAAAGAGACAGGGAATGAATTTAAAAATTGTGCAGCCACGTTTATAAACTCTTATCAGTAAATAGGTAAAGAGAAATCTGATTATTCATTAATCATTATATACCTATTGCTATACACATTAAACTGTATTTAATCCCTAGCATAAGACTACTATGTATATGAATCAGACCATCCATTGTTTCTCTTTTCAGTGCTACCACTCACCTCTTATTCATCAGGCAGTTATATTAATTGTGATAAATGTAAAATTGGAATACCGATTCATGAATACAGATATCATAAACGAACTAATATTCATAAATCTAACTGTTTAATAAAATCGAAATTTGAACATATAGACATAATAGCTACAGCCTTTAAGAACAGAATAATGATATATCGCTTAAACCCATCGAAAGAAGACGAGTACCTCTTCCTAGAGGCGTTCTTAGATGACAAGCGAGATGATGTATACAAAGTAATTGAGTTATCGCTTATTAAACATACTTGTATTAAAGTAAACTTTGAGTTGTTTGCATACTTTGTTTTACCTAAATATGGTGAACAGCAGCAGCAGCTGAAGTCATTTAATACAAAATATGAAGTTTTGTATAAAAGTACTGATTTGAATAATATTTATCTGAATTTAAAAGAGATTTTTAAAATGAAATTAACCGGATTCGAGCACTGTGAATCTGGATGGTCATTTACATCCATTAGTCATTTAGAAATTAATATTAATAAATATTCCCCGATGAGGGGTGGTTCTTATATAGACTTGCCAGCAGTTATTAAAAATACAAAGAGTTGTATAAATATCAAATATAATGATGAATATTGTTTTTTATGGAGCATCTTAGCAGCATTATATCGAACAAAAAATAATGTTTGTAGAACAAGCTCTACCCACATTTTAGTTTAGTATTTAATGTAAATGGGATGTCATTCCCACCATCCTCTAAGGACATCAAGTTGTTTGAAATTAATAACAAATATTTAAGTATTAATATCTATGGATTAGATGAATATCATAGAGTAACTGGCCCACTCTATGTAACAAATTTAAAGAAAGATAAACATATTAATTTATTGTATTTTGAGAAAAATAAGAAAGCTCATTATTGTTTAATAAAAAGCCTTTTACGTTTAGTGAGACGTCAAGTATCACGAAGTAAAGGTTCGATGTATTTATGTGAAACATGCCTACAATTTTTTACTAGCCAAATAAAGTTCAACACCCATGCATGTTCAAAAATTATGACATTATTACCAGACAAACACACCAAATTACAGTTTAAACATTTCGAAAGACAACAAAAAATCAACTTTGTAATATATGCTGATTTTGAAAGTCTACTTTATAATTTTAATGAAACAAATGCCAACAAAAATACCATAAAACATAAATTGCATCGACCTTCATGTTTTGCATTTTATGTTTGTTGTTATCATGATAGTAGCCTCAATAAATTTGTTACTTATCGAGGACCTAATTGTGTGCAAGTGTTTGTTCAGAAATTAATTGAAGAAACCAAGTTAATACATGATATTTTAATAACAGAAAAAGCTATGAAACCAATGACTCCTGAACAAATGCATAATTATCGTGATGCAACTACCTGTCATATTTGTAAAAATCTATTATTTAGTGACAAAGTATGTGATCACGATCATATTACAGGAGAATACAGAGGTGCAGCTCATTCGCAATGTAATTTAATGTATAAAGTCTGTTCATTCATACCTGTAATTTTTCATAACTTATCCGGATATGACTCACACATATTTATTAAAGAACTATCAGTTCATGAAGGTGAAATAACGGTAATTCCAAAAACAAAAGAAAAATACTTATCTATTACAAAAATCATTAAAACGGATAAACAGAAGCCTTTGCAAATTAAATTCATAGATTCATTCCAATTCCTCAATACCAGTCTCGATAATCTAAGTAAAAGTTTAATAGATAGTGATTTTATAAATTTACGAGTCCATTTTCCCGATGACTCTAAATTTGAATTAATTAGAAGAAAAGGAATATATCCTTATGAATATATTGATTCATGGAAGAAATATAATGACGTACAACTGCCCACAAAATGTTGTTTTTATAATAGTTTGCAAATGAAGCATATTACTGATAACGAGTATTCACATGCACAGAACATTTGGAATACATTTGCCATTAATAGTCTTGGTGAATATACTGATTTATATTTAAAGTCTGATGTGCTATTATTATGCGATATATTTGAAAACTTTAGAAAAATATGTCTTCAACATTATAATCTAGATCCTGCATATTATGTAAGTTCACCCGGCTTAAGTTGGGATGCTATGCTCCTTTACACTGGTGTACAATTAGAGTTAATTCATGATCTAGAAATGTATAACATGATTGAAAAAGGAATACGCGGTGGATTAGCACAGTGCTCTCATCGGTATGCTCAAGCAAATAATATTTACACACCTAATTTCGATGATTCTAAACCATCGACATATTTGATATATCTCGACTGTAATAATCTTTATGGATATGCTATGATGAAAAAATTACCAATATCAGATTTTGAATTTATGTCAACTTCTGAAATAAATAATTTTTGCTTATCTAATATCCCTGATGATGCTGAATATGGTTACATTTTAGAAGTTGATGTCGCGTACCCTAATTATTTACATAAATTACACAACGATTTGCCTTTCGCTCCAGAAAAATTCATACCCATAGGAGGAAAGACAGAGAAGCTCATTGCAAATTTATATGACAAATACAACTATATTACACATTATGTGTATTTAAAAGAATGTCTAAAAAATGGACTTATTTTAAGAAAAATTCATCGTATACTTAAATTTAAACAACAAACTTTTTGAAGGACTATATAGACTTAAATACTCAATTGCGACAAACAGCTACCACATCGTTTGAAAGAGACTTCTTCAAGCTTTTGAACAATTCGATATTTGGTAAAACAATCGAAAATAAACGAAAACAGCTTGACGTAAAATTGGTGAATAGCTGGAATGATGATAATAATAGGACAAATAAAAAAGTAGGTGCAGAAAAACTGATAGCAAAACCAAATTTAAAAAGCGTTTGTGTGTTCAGTGATGATTTTCTTGCAGTTCAAATGAATCCCGAAAAGCTTATTTTAGATAGACCGATTTATATTGGGTTTACTGTACTCGAATATGCTAAACAACATGTATATAATTTCCATTACGATTTTATTAAAAACAAGTATGGTAAAAAAGCCAAATTGTGCTATACAGACACTGATAGTCTATTGTACTTAATACATACGCACGATTTTTATAAAGATATGAAAGATAATATAATACAATTTGATACCAGTAACTTTGACATTAATAATCCTTATTGTATACCTAAGTTACATGATAAGATTCCTGGCTTATTTAAAGATGAGTTGGGTGGTGATGTAATCACTGAGTTTGTTGGCTTGAGAGCAAAACTTTATTGTATTGAGTCAATAAAAGCATGCATTAATAAAGCTAAAGGTGTATCAAAGCCCATTACTAAGAATTTGAGAATGACTGACTATAAGAGAGTTTTATTTCAGAACATTACTTTAAAATGTAAAATGCAAATGATTAAATCAAACAAACATGTAATTTATTCGCAGGAAGTTAATAAAGTAATGTTAAATAGATTAGATGATAAACGACTAGTTCGACCAAATCAAATAGATACATTCTCTTGGGGTCACTGTGATGGCATATGATTGTGTAAATTTATATGGATACGCAATGATTTATGTATATTAGACATTTAATAAATGGTATTATGTTCAATCATTGTTTTTTATTTTTCATATACCTAAGTTACATGATAAGATTCCTGGATTATTTAAAGATGAGTTGGGTGGTGATGTAATCAATGAGTTTGTTGGCTTGAGAGTAAAACTTTATTGTATTGAGTCAATAAAAGCATGCATTAATAAAGCTAAAGGTGTATCAAAGCCCATTACTAAGAATTTGAGAATGACTGACTATAAGAGAGTTTTATTTCAGAACATTACTTTAAAATGTAAAATGCAAATGATTAAATCAAACAAACATGTAATTTATTCGCAGGAAGTTAATAAAGTAATGTTAAATAGATTAGATGATAAACGACTAGTTCGACCAAATCAAATAGATACATTCTCTTGGGGTCACTGTGATGGCATATGATTGTGTAACTTTATATGGATACGCAATGATTTATGTATATTAGACATTTAATAAATGGTATTATGTTCAATATTTGTTTTTTTATTTTTCATTTTAATTTCACCTTGGGTAGGAAATAGTATGAAAAACAAACACGCTATAGAAATAAAACATTTATTAAGTTAATTAAAATTATGAAATACAAAAGTTATTTTTTAAACACCATCGCTTAATACACAATACATTCCTTAAAGCACAATAGTTCTTATGAGCAAAACAATTATACAAAGATAGATCTTTACAGTAAAGATCACTAAGAGTTTCTAAATTAGGAACACTTTTATTTTCGCATATGTCGGAAACATTATTATGACCACATAGCTCTTGAACCCACTTTATTTTCTCACTACCTTTAACAAGAACCTTTTTTTCCTTCAAATAGGGTTTGATTATTTTAGAAAATTCTCTGTAATCAATATATCCTTCACTCCAGCGGTAACCTCTATTCCTTTCAATCCACCAAATGCGTCTTTTTTCTTCATCAGTCAGCGAGGAGAACGGATAAGGAGGTTTTATTAAGAATATATGAGTATATTCCAACGTAGCTATAGCTAATTCCTTGACTATGAAGTTATTATAAAGATCTTTAAAACCTTGAACATCTACTATAATAGTATTTTTGTTCATGATATCTTTCTCACGGTGCTACTTAACGGTTTATACTCGATTATACAGTCGTTCAATATAAGACAATATGCTGAAGTTTGATCTGGTATATCAATGTCACTTTCAATTTCCACTCTGACATCGACAACAGGTCCTGACTTAAGATTATCTGGTTGTCTAGAACAATCTACGACAAATAACGGAGCAATATTTTTAAATTGTTTCTCACTTAATAACGGTTCACCGCGACGACCTCCGTAATACGAGTGTTGGAATCTGGTGTATTGTTCATATATTAAAGCAATTCTGTTATTTGAGAAACTTGAATTTAAATTTTCGTAAGGGAAGTAGGTTGAATTTAGGTATACTCTAACATCTCGAACGTTACAGTGATCAAACTGAGACATATCCAATTTTGAATTATTTTTTCTATTTGTTTGCAGACCAATAATAACAAATCTTCATTTCTCTATTTGCGATGATGTTTTTATGGACCAAGTATGTTTAGTAGTTTTTGGTAGAGCTGGATATTCATATAAATCCCAATTCCTGAATATCATCTGGAGTGCTCGATCTTTTTCTAACAGTTTTAACATATTTATTTTTTCTTTATCGGATACTTTGACATGTGGTACACGCCATATTATTTTATTTATAATAATATCTTCTACCGTTTCACCATCGTTAAGTTTTAGAGCGTTCAGATTAGTATTACTTCGCAACAATATTAATTCATGTTTGCTGTTTATCACTACTTTCTTGAAATCTTCTGCAAAACCAAGAATGTTACAGAGGGGTATAGAAACAGAAAAGTTACCCCCATTTGTACTATTTATGCCATCGATATTCCAACCCCAAGCATTAGATACTTCAGCCTCGTTTTCATTCATTGATATTAATGATTTCATTGTGGTAGTTATACCAGCGTTTTTTATTTTATCTATTTCCACTCCATTTATCTCATACCTTATATCTTGAAACAAGTAAAGTAAACTATTGTTTGTGAAATGAACGCTACTGACTCTCTCTTTCGAATTTCCACCCTTGTTTACAACAACAGTTCCTTCCAAAAACAAAGTGCTTGCTGATGGTAATATATACAAGTCTTGTTGATTAATAGGTATCCTGATTTCATCGCTTCTATTGAAACTTGTTACGTAAGGCTTGTAAGAGTGAAATTCAATTCCTTCCACAGAGTTGTTGTATGCAGGAGCGGATAAAACATCTAGTATATTCATTTTAACAAACCAATCGCTTTAAGAAATGCTTTATTATTGTTATTCAATTTTATGACCTTTTTGGAGCGACCTCTTATTGGTTTGATAGTTTGAGTAGGACTGTTATTTTTAGTTGGACGAACCACATATTTATTATAATCTATCATTGTTTTCTTCTGATATGTAGATACAACTGCACTTCTTCACCTCGCAAATTTATTAAGTTATTATTTATATCTAACAGCCGTATCTGTATGCAGCTTATATTGGTTTGGTTTATTGGAAAGTAGATTGTGTTTTTAGGAATTTCTATAATCCTGTATCCAGGTGGAACATTAAGTGCAAATTCGTGCAAGATGTGACTGGATTGACCGTTTATATAAGAACCGCTAACTATGTCACATTCAATCCTTATGACAGTCGTAGGCAAAATGTTAACTGGAAACTCTGATACATGATATTTATTTGCTTCTAAGATCTGTTTTTTAAATCCCAATAAACTTCCGAATGTACCTTCTTTAGTAAAATCTATAGTTGATGTACAAAATAACATAGTTTTTAAGGTGTTGTTATTACAATGGAGTTTTATGGATGCATCTTTTATCTCAGTTTTTAAATAGTCACCAATATCTTGCAATTCATAAGTTCCTTCAGGTATCTCAAGAACATTTTTAGAACCATAGTATAATTTATTGTTTGTATTATCAAAATTTGGAATAGAATTATATGTAGAGAAATGTAATAATGCACATTCATACTCCCCAACTAATGGCAACGTGTTTGGATAATAGGTAGATAATACTGATGAGTTTCCAGTTATCGATAAGGTGAGTGACATCTTCCAAATGATGGAAATGAAAGAGTGATATAAAATTTATAGTATTTATTCCAAAAAGTTTGCAAATAACTTAAACACATATGTCCACAAACTATTGTGTTGAATTGTTGATATCTATTATAGTTATAATGAACATCACAGTTCTTAAAATATAGCATTAATTCTCTTGGCGGTTTTAAATCACCAAAGCTATCAAAATATTCACAATAATTGTTTATTTTAACATAAGCTACCCAATGCGTTCCATCATTTCTCGAATTATCTAGGTTAACTATAGCACATTCAATTCGTTTAGGTATTTTTGGTAATTGATCCTTCATATAAACTCCTCGAAAGTAGGGAATACAATAGCCATACTTCTGAATATCGATATTAGTTAAAGCGCGATTAGGTAGCTGATCAATTAGTTTTTTGATGGATTTATAAACAATCTCTGACCTTGCTTATGTGGTTTAATGTATAGACCTTTACCTATTGCTATAGCCTCCATAGTTTTATTATGACGTTCAGTTTCTTGTAATTTTTTCTGACCGTGTTTATAATCATTCACAGTTTTTGCAATACCAGCTGCACCACCAGCTAATGCTCCTAAAGCAGATAAACCAGCAAAAATTGGGATTAAAGGTAGAATGCCTCCAGTTTTTGGTATAGGTATCATTCGAGGTACTCGAACTTTTGGAATGCATGGAACTAATTTTCTGGCAACCATATAAGCTATATTTATTAATGACTTATTATCTTTAGGTGAGAGTTTTTTGATTTTTCTTTTTATTTTTCTAACAAAGTTATTAAAAGTCTTAACACCAGCACCAGACTTCAATTTAGCTTTCATAACTTTGTTTACTATCCACGAACTAATCTTTTCCCCTGTTCGAGCATCTTTTGCTTTAAGTCTTTGTTTAGCCATATCTATAAGACGTAAGTCGGCTTTGTGACGGTTAGGTAGGTCTGTGTAGTTTGCGTATGCAATATCGTGATGCATACAAGCTTCGTCTAACTTGTTTACACCTTTATCACCACGTAGTAATCGTTTTGAAAGCTTTGTTCCTGGTCCACAATAGTTATAACCGGGTATGTGTAGTTCGAATGGTAAATGATTAATGATACTGTTTATTAGTCCACCACCTTGCATCGTCCAAAGAATAATGAATATACTTTTAAATTATATACCACTTATATAATTTACTTATTCTACTATTGCAGTCTTATCAATCCAACTGTTCTCTTTGTTATTTAAACCCAACCATTTTACAAACAGTTTGTTTCCTTTCTTTTTTAATACTTTTTCTATCAAATAGACACCAGGGCAGGACGACTTTTGAAGCTCTTGTTCGTAAAAAGTTCCCAATATGACTTGTTTCTGATTATCTTCAATGCGATACGTTATTGGTACAGTGTTATTTATCTTTTTTATAGTAAATAATTCTGTTGACCAGTTAGGAGTGTATCCTTTCTCAAATATATGTTTGTACTTACTAATTCGAACTTTGTCACCAATTATAAACTTTGGACGAGATTTTTGGGTTGCCTTTATCATGAAATTCGTAATATTATTTTTAATGTCCGTTTCATTAAAGTTATTGACATTAACAGGTGCAAATTTAATAGTACGATGTTTTGTGTTGTTATATGTCTTCACAACATCGTTCAAGCCACCATCTATCCACTTATAGTGTCCGTTCAAGCTAAAGTATTTGTACAATTTATTTTTAATCGTTTTAATAACTCGTTCTACAATTGAAGCCTTTTTGGTTGAAAATGTAGAGTAGTGATTAATATTATAGTTCTGTAAAAGCTTTTGAAATGTAGAATTATAGAACTCAGTACCCATATCAGTTTGCAGATGAGTTGGTATCCTGTGATTAGTAGAAAGTAATTTTTCAAATGCATGAGAGACATCATGTTTGGATTTAGTTTTTAATGGTTCCACCCAAACGTACTTTGAGAAGCAGTCAATAACTATTAAAATATAGTTATATCCTTTATTAAAGGTTTTTAGGTTTTGCATATCAGCTAAATCTGCTTGCCACAAATCATCAATACCTTTTAAAATTACAGATCGTCGAGGAAAATTTTTTCGTGCTGCTTTATGTATTTCATTGACGATTTGTTGTTTTGTCATTTTAACAAAATTTAAGGTCTATGTTTTTCGATCTTTTAATATAGATTGAATTGCGTCTTGAACTAGTCTATCAACTGCTTTCCTTGTGTAAAATTTGCTTTCCAAATGAGTCTCTATCTCAGACATTATTGTTTTTAAAGCTTTCTCTATGTGGTTTTGAACACTATTTGGAATAGAACTTTGCAATTTTCGTAAGTCATTGATTAGTACACCTTTCAATTCATCTACATATGCTTTATTTACTCGTCTGCGTCTTGTGGAGGTTTGACACCTTTTAGCCTCGATGTCTTCAAGTCATAATCTCCATAATCAGATTTTATTAATGCGTTATCATTAAAATCAAGTATTTCCGATATACGCATTCGCTTATGAATATAATGTCCAAATTTGTCTACATTCATATTAAAGGTGTGTTATGTTGAACGGTATATAGTAAAATGACACACATATAATATTAGTTGATTTATTTATTTAATAATTTTGCTTTCACGTAGTTCTTCAATGATAGATATTATTTCATTATCTAGTCCTGTGTTACCAGCATCTCGAGAAGCAATTAATAACTTTAATCTATCAACCAATTCATTGGGATCATCCCAATATACAAAATCTGTGTTTTTTTTCCACATTTTTGTTAAAGGTAATCCTTTTCCTACTTTCTGTCTACAACTTGGACTTCTACTTTCTTGATCGAAAAGTGGTTTAATAACTTGCAAATATTTTTGTCCTTTATTACTTTTAATTGGTTTTCTTGAATCGAAATCATGACGATGTGCATTCGTTACAAGTAAAATTGCCTTATAATTTTGCTTGTCATGCTCATTAACCAAGCTCAGATCAATGTCTTTTTTTAACAGTAACTCTCGCAACCCAGGTGTACTTTCGTACTTGCGTCCGGCTACAGTAATAACTTTATCCCCAATAGTTATGTTAGAGGAACCCAACATTAACTTTCCACGTTCATTTCTTATACCAAATGGTACATCTGATAGTACTTGTGAAGATAACGACCAAGATGATGCATCTGGATTAGTACCGACTAATGACTGAAATGAAGAGTCCGATGAGGGTTCCGATTCATTACTAGCAATACTGCTATCATCTGTTTCTTTCATATCTTGGTCTTGCGGTACTTGGGGTTCTACTTTTTCCTCCTTTTTTGTTAGAGCTAAGTGGTTATTAGTGTTGGCTATTAAATTGAGAGATTCTGTAACAGGCTTAAAAACTGTATCAAGAGCATACTTATTACTATCTTCAAAATCCTTCATTTTACGTATTTTTTTCTTGACAGCTTGTGTCGCATCAACAATTTGTTTTTTCAATGATTTATCCATTATGTAAAATATGTGGTAATCGAATAAGAACCAATTACAGAATAACAATAAAGTGACTGCAGTCTACTTAAATATTCAAATATCATCTAATAATACAAAAGTGTCAAATGTTTTTCTATAGCAACCGTTGTTTCTAGAACAATCTTTATTAATTACCACATAATCAAAAGGCTCTTTCCATATTAGGGAACACATTTCTCGAAATTTCAACCATGTCATATCGGTGTTAACATGTTCTTCGTAAACATGTTTCAAATTAACTTCATCTTGCTTAAAAAGCACAATTAAGTTAGCATTATCTCTTACAAGTTGTTTAGGTATTTTGGTGTAAGTTTGATTTAAATAAAAACTGTCAATTAATTTATGTCTTCCCATGGCAAAATAATCACGCATATTACTTTGATTTTCACATGCTACATCATCAAAAATAATCACAGAATTAGGTTTTGCATCTGCAACTTTTAAAACGTCATCATTTGCTTGGTATGTCTGGAGAGTGATACCTGGTACTCGTCGTAAAACCTTTTCTAAAAAGATGTACTTTGGTTGAAGTAACGTTTTAGAATATACATAAACATTCTGAAATGTCAATCCATTTTCGTGCAATAGAAGACCAATTAATAAGTTAGTTTTTCCACAATTTGATGGTCCGCATATGATGCAGCGTACTGTATTCGGTAATAATTCTCCATGGCGTAACTTATTTTTTGTTAAATCGTCACAGATTGTATTGACCTGCAACGATTGTGTTTGTTTAACGAATTTCATGTTTGCTATGCAATACTGATCGACTCGTAATGAAAAGATGAATTTATAACATAAATATTTATAACTACAAGTAGTCGAACCAAACTGGTTACAGAAAACCTGTAAGTTATAAAGGAACGAAAGGTGGTGAAAATGCGACTGTAATAAATCGAATTTCAATCGAAAGTCATAAACGCGTTATACGGAGTGAACGGTAAGTCATTTTATGATATTGGGCACGCTAGATCACTTTTGTGACGAAGACGAACGAAGTGAGTCGTAGGAACGATAAAAGTGGTCTAGAATGGCACAAAATAATACACTACTTACATACTGACTGAATAGATGGGATTGGGTGTTAAGGGATCCAGAAAGTCTATCATGATGGATCATTATTAGAATACTAGATTGAATAGTTGAATGGTTGGGAATTAGCGGTTTATGGATCTCCTCTGATCCAGAAACCCTAATTCCCAACTACTGGAACTTCACTGAGAACTCAAAAACTAAAAACAAAACAAAAACCGAAGTCAAAACCAAAATCCGAAAACTCAATCATCATCATCAAATCAGCCTATGACAGTCCACTGGTGGACATAGGCCTCTCAAAAATTACGTCACAACACACGGTCCTGCGTTTTTCCGCATCCAGTCCCTCCCTGCGACCTTATTCAGGTCGTCGGTCCATCTGGCGGGGGGTCGTTTTACCCCACTACGTCCGAAAACAGAAATACTAAAATCAAAAACGGAAATTTAAACTGAAAACCAAATCCGAAATCTAAAAAACCGAAAACCGTAAAGTAAACCGAATCTTCTGCATATGACATATTCAGCGTCAGCCATAACAAAACATGGTTTAACTATAGTACTCAACTAAATATGTAGAAAAAGAATGTATACAGTATAGAATAGAAGACTATAGAGCAGTCTTTCCTAAAGTGGGCGATAACGCCCCCTTGTGGGCGCTGCAGGTCTCAAGGGGGGCGGTAAGAGACCCAGAAGAAAATGGGGGCGTTGTTAGGGTGATTTGTAACTTTATATAGCTAAGAGGCCTCTTAAACAACAACTGCAAGAGCTCTCGACTCTCAACTACAACTGGTGAACATCAACTAATATGAATTAAAAGATTGCTCAAACTCGGTTCTATATTTCTCTTCGCGTAGTTCATATATCTGTCCTATTTTATTTAATACTAGCGGACGTCACGCGGTTTCACCCGCGTAGTTCCCGTTCCCGTGGGAATACGGGAATAAAATATAGCCTATGTTACCCGCAAAGAGTGTAGCTTTCCAACAGTGAAAGAATTTTTCGAATCGGACCAGTAGTTCCGGAGCCTATTCGTTACAAACAAACAAACAAACAAACAAACAAAAAAACAAATCTTTCCTCTTTATAATATTAGTATAGAAGTATAGATATAGATAGAAAAAATTAATAGTTATTAGTACTCGTAGATATCTATCATGTTTTAACAAGTTTTTGTTAAATAACCCGAATTGTGCATTCCTGTATCAGTCGGCTGGTTCATTGAATGCTTGTTCGGACTTGTTGAGTACGATTGAGCGTCGAATGAGATAAACGAGTTTATGCATGTTTGTTTTATTCCTGTCGGTGCTTGCTGCTTAAGCATCCCTATATAAACAATGTAATATTTATTTTATTTTCATTTGTGGTCTCGCGCGCAATAGATGAGCAGTGCTTACGCCTCCTCTACTCGCGAAGTTGAACGTATTTCTCAAAGCAAAACAATGTCGGAAGTAAATAAGAAGAGACGGCAATACTCTGCGGAATATATTAAATTCGGATTTATTGAAAATCCCACAAACCGATCGTCGCCTTTGTGTCTTCTATGTCTAAAAACATTTTCGAATGAAGCAATGAAGCCTTCAAGGCTGCAAGATCATTTGAATAAAATGCATCTGGATGCAGCCGCAGGTCTTGAAAATATGCTACATTCTTGTATTTCTTATCCAGATAAGAAATACAAGAATGTAGCATATTTTCAAGACCTAGAGAAGAAGCATAATACTCAGCCAAGTGTAGTAAAACTATTTTCGGCGGCTGCTAAGCAAGATGACGACGGACTTCGAGCTTCGTACAATATCTCTTTGTTAATTGCTCAAAAAGGCAAACCACATAACATCGGAGAAGAGGTAATATTGCCAGCAATAAATGAAGTAATAACTACTGTGCTTCATAAACCGGCCGCAGATATTATCCGAAAAATTCCTTTGAGTAATAATTCTGTGCAAAGACGAATTGATGAAATGGCTGAAAACATTGAAGAATCATTGTGCGATCACCTGAGGACAAGTCAATTCTCAATTCAGCTCGATGAGTCCACTTTACCAACTATTGAAGCATTGTTGTTGTCTTACGTGAGGTTTATTAAAGACTAGCTGAGCCCGCAACTTCGTTTACGTCACATAAGGTGTATGAAAGGAAAGGTATTTCTTCATCAGAGTCATCAAGCAGCGTCTGAAACTGCCCTGTTTGCTTAATCATAAAAGAGCTTAATGATTAAGTCTATTTTAAAACAATTCAGTCCACGCCTTCGGCGCGGACTGAATTGTTTAAAAATAGTCTTAATCATTAAGCTCTTTTATGATTAAGCCAACACGCCAGTTTAGGTTCACTCACATTCAAAGAAACCCCTACAATTAAAATTTTCAAAATATCAAATTCTTAAAAGTGTTATAACTCTTTTATTTCTAAACCGATTTACATAAAACAAACGCTAAATGTTAACTGGAGCAAACCTCAACACAATAAAAAAAACCGCATTGCAATCGGTTGAGCGGTTACTGAGATTAGCGTGCACAACCGTACAGACAAACAGATATACAGACATACAGACATACAGACATACAGACAAACAGACAAAAATTCTAAAAATCATTGTGTTGGGTTCTATTGCGTTCATAAAGCCCCCCTATAATATTTTTTCTTATTTATCTTCCATGTACAGACAGCGACCTGTTACGTTTTATTATATGTATTGATGAGAAAATATGTGAAGAACTATTATTTGCTAGAAATTTAGAGACCGATACAAAAGGTGAAACCATATTCAATAAATTGGAAAAGTTTTGCGATGAGAAAGAGATTCCTTTGAAAAATATTAGTTCAGTTGCTACGGATGGCGCTCCGGCTATGACAGGGTGCCATAAAGGCTTCATAGCGTACTTAAAATATAAAATTCCAGAGGTCCTTGGTGTACATTGCGTTATTCATAGACAACATTTAGTTGCTAGAAACTTAAGTGAAAAACTATTTCAATCACTGCAATATGTCATCAAAGCAGTCAATAAAATCCGCAAGAGCTCTTTGAATGATAGATTATTTCATCAGCTTTGTGTTACTAATGACGAGGATTTCAACCGTTTGTTGTTTCATACTGAAGTTCGTTGGCTATCAAGAGGCAATTGTCTGACTCGATTTTACAACCTGTTTGACTCTGTTATAGAGTTCTTGGAAACTAAAGATACAGAATTGCACGACAAGCTCATAACATCAAAGAATGATATAGCTTACATGACAGACCTGTATAAATTGTTCAACGACATGAATCTCTAACTGCAAGGCGATAAACTAAATTTAATTAAAACAAAAAACGTTGTTGCTGCTTTCGCAGCCAAACTGCTTCTACACAAAAAGAATCTGGGCAGACGTGAGTTTCACAATTTTCCAAATTTATCAGTATCATGCAGTAACGACGAATTGTTTGCCTACTGCCAACATTTGGAAAACCTCCACATTGACTTCACCGAACGATACCAGGACATTTTGAACTTGGAAATACCAGACTGGGTGTTGGATCCGTTTTCAAATGTCAACACAGCAATGTCACCTCAGCTGGAAGAAGAACTTATAGAATTGACAACAAACGAGGAAATAAAAATCAAGTTCAAAAATGGTTACCAAGAATTTTGGCTTCAAAAACCGATCCCTCAATTGTACCCTGGATTGTGGTCAATCGTTCAACGATTCTTGATAGCATTCCCATCGTCATATTTGTGTGAACGTGGATTTAGTGCTGTGACAACACTGCTTACTAAAAAGAGAAATCGTTTGCTTGTTACCGAACGTGGCGACTTGCGACTGTTCTCGAGTAAATTGGAACCTGATATCAACAAACTTATTAAACAGCATCAGATTCATCCTTCACATTAGTTTTTATATAAGGATTGATTATTTTAGTTATATTTTTAACTAGCTGAGCCCGCAACTTCGTTTACGTCACATAAGGTGTATGAAAGGAAAGGTATTTCTTCATCAGAGTCATCAAGCAGCGTCTGAAACTGCCCTGTTTGCTTAATCATAAAAGAGCTTAATGATTAAGTCTATTTTAAAACAATTCAGTCCACGCCTTCGGCGCGAACTGAATTGTTTAAAAATAGTCTTAATCATTAAGCTCTTTTATGATTAAGCCAACACGCCAGTTTAGGTTCACTCACATTCAAAGAAACCCCTACAATTAAAATTTTCAAAATATCTAATTCTTAAAAGTGTTATAACTCTTTTATTTCTATACCGATTTACATAAAACAAACGCTAAATGTTAACTGGAGCAAACTTCAACACAATAAAAAAAACCGCATTGCAATCGGTTGAGCGGTTGCTGAGATTAGCGTGCACAACCGTACAGACAAACAGATATACAGACATACAGACAAAAATTCTAAAAATCATTGTTTTGGGTTCTATTGCGTTCATAAAGCCCCCCTATAATATTTTTTCTTATTTATCTTCCATGTACAGACAGCGACCTGTTACGATTTTATTATATGTATTGATAAAAGATACTCTGTTTTAATACTATAAAGTTGCGTTTCAATAATCATTCTTATTGGCAGGTGGAGCCCGTAAGAGTTAACTTGAGACCTAAGCGCCGTTGTATGTTACCTACTGCGCTGAGGTTTCAAGTTGCGGGTTATAGTAAAAGTTTTTTTTTTTTTTTTTTTACGCAACATCACATATATAGGTCACACTAATTAATTAATTTAATTTGAAGTTATAGTGGTTTTTAAATAGGTGAAAAAATGGGGGCGCTAAAAAAATATTTATTCTCAAAGTGGGCAGTAGACAAAATAAGTTTGGGAACCACTGCTATAGAGCTTCCGTATCATTCTTACAAGTTTAAAAAGTCGCAAGATCGGCGGCTTTTTTTTTTGTTTAACGTGAGGGAAAATCCTTATGGATGTTATGCCGGACTCCTACCGACTAAAAAACCTCACGTCACGCCCAACAGCCTGTGGTTAGGAGCCCCGGGCAAGCCCTCGGAAGGATGTCCCAGAACTCCCAACAGACCTACGGCCGCCACTGCGGCCTCGCCCAGGGGGTGGGTGTGATCCCGCTTCTAAGGGGGGGGGCGTGCGTGAATTGCTCACGTCATGCTGCCGTCATGGGCCTGCTTCTGTAAGGACGGTGAACCGCCCTCTCACCGTCCTCAGGCCCCCGGTCATGGTGGCCGATAGTCCTCGGCGAAGACACGTCGGCGGCGCCCATGCCGCCGACTGCGGAACTCGGTTGGTAGAGTTCTCTCCCGTACCCGTCCCGCCGCCTCCTTCACGAGCATGTAAAAAAAAATATTCACGGATATTTCACACAACGTTATTTGATCCCAAAGTAAGCTAGGAATAACCTGCTTGTGTTATGGGTATCAGACCACGTATATTAATACTTATATACTTTTAAATAGACATAGTATACATAGAAACACCCAGACTCTTGATACAAACATTTATGGGTCACACAAAAATACAATCTCTGGTGGGAATCGAACCCACGACCTCCAGCGCCGAAGGCGGTTTTACAACCGACTGAGCCACAGAGGCAGTCAGTGATGATGACAATGGTGAATTGGTGATGATGATGATCATCATTGTGACGATGATGATAATGATGATCATCAATAATCATCATGATGAATATGATGATGGTAATGATGATGAAAATGTCATGTTTTGTAATAAGGCCGATGAGGTTCGAGTTGATTACACACTGTCGGCCCCAGCATAAGTGCAGAGTGGTGTCCCACCCGGATCATTTCTATTCAACATTTTTACCACATTATGTAATAGTACGTGCGGCGACGGGAAGGAGGCAAAATGCCGCCACCCCCATTCATCCCGAGGGTGTCGTAATACGCGGCTAAGGCGACACTTTCGCAAAACGATCCATTAGTAGAGAAGGAAAACTCGAAATGAAACCCGGTTGCTTGAAAATTTCAACTTCGGGTCGTCACGGCCGATACCTGTCCATTTGAACAAGGCAATAGGCTCACCGCCTATTACGTGGGACATAAAACTATAAGTTGACATGTGGGCGTATACTATGACCCTGCCTCCCCTTCGGGGATAAAGGCATTCCTTCGTTAATTACTTCTTTCTGTGTAATGTTGTGTTGTCTATGTAATGATGGACCCTGTCAGACAAGGCAACTACAGTCAAATTTGGACAAAGTGCAGGATTGAACTAAGGAATGGATTGCGAAACTCCATGCAAACAAATGATGTAAGGTCTGTTGGGGTTCCTGGGGTAGGTAACCTTCCGAGGGCTTACCCGGGGCTTCCAACCGTAGACTGTTAGGCAGGATACATGTGGTTTTTAGCGGGTCAATGTAGGAAATTCCAGTTGTTAAAATAAAAATCGTTATATCTGTCCGGACTCAGAAGGTTCTAGGAGCATCTGTAACCACTAACTTGAAATTGATCATATCATAACTATTGACAGCATTGTGAAACGCTCGTGGCCCCGCGGACTTAGTGTTCTGTAAACGATCCTGCAGTAAGCAACTATAATTATGGCCGGTACTTGGATAGGTGACCACCACGCGACCACTTTGTGACATTTATTTGCGAGGACGTTAAGCCGATGGTCCCGGTTGTCAGTAGGTAACAGAGTTGAAGGCCTTATAAAACTTCAACAGTAGGTCGTTACAATCTGCACAGGGGTGCAACCGCCTCTGGTGTTGCAAACGTCTACATAGGCTACAATAATCAACCATTAGGTGGGCCTTAAGCTTGTCTGTTACCTTAGTAGTATCAAAAAAGGTTCCAGAATTAATGGCGACTACTTCCGTGAATGATTTTAAGTGCAAGATGGACGAATGGTTCAAAATAAACAACCCGCTTGACTGCTGCAAGCTGCAAGTCTGTTGCTAGTCCATAATCTATAGTAGGGGAGCCCTAGAAGGGATTTCGGGATTTACTAAAGCGCGACAGATTAATATACACGGGGATACCTTGTACCCGGTTAAGTACCTCCACAAAACATGAGGCCCTTATCCACTCACGTGCTTTTGGTGGCCGTGGCTACATAATGAATTTTGCTCGTATAGCTTTTGGTGGCTGAGGCCACCGAGAGGTCTGCGGTCCAATTAACGGTTTTGTTTATGTTTTAGGCATCGTTTCGTGAGTCAAACTGTTGTATGTGTATAGTGCATTAGATAAGGAATACTGTAAGTGTGATTTGAAGCACATCTGTCGGCACAATTTTAAATCACAATTGTTTGAAAGTTTAGCGAGTCAACGGCGTTGTTCCTGTCACGGCTCTTATTTAAAAAAAAACCACTTTTTATTCAAGTTGTGTTCGTAATAAAAATACCATAGAAAGATAAACTATTATTTGTCTTAATAAAAACAAAAAAAAACATATGTCATCAATTTAAATTTAACAAAAAAAATCTTTTACAAATAGTTTCTTTGTTCAACAAGAGTTTGAACTTCCTGAATTTTTTATAAATTACTATACTGAGCAAAATTCTCGGAGTTAACATAAAAAAATTCTATAACCCTTTAGCTATACAAATCAGTCAATAGTTTAACAAATAAACCCTTGGATTGGTCATAAATTAAGTTTTATTACGGTCTTGCGCTCCATTGTGCGTCAACATCCGATAACTTTGATTCTTAAGCACTTTGGACGTGTTTTTTTTCAAAACGTAGGCACGTGAGTGGATATATAAGGCCGCCCGTGAAGGATACAGGATCAGATTAGTAAAAAAAAATTGACCATCAGAAATTCTCGAGCGCGTCAGATTAAGGTAGGGTGAGTTAATTACATCCTAAAAAGTGTATATTCCACTAATCTGATAATTTGAGAGTGACGTAAAAAAAGGGGAGGGCAACAAAGTTGTAAAAAAAAACGTCATCTCGACATTCTCGAGCGTAGCTAATTTTTTTTTTATTTTGAAGGAAATAATTCAAGAATAATGAAAAATATATAATCTGACGATTTCCGCAAGCCGAAATAACAAAAATTCGTCGATAAAGTTACACTATGCGCCAAATATCTTTGCGTCTACGAACTTCGTTCGTACTACTACTACTACTTACTTTTAATAATAGTATAGAATTAATATTGACCTATTCACATCTATGTCCTGGAAATTACGCAACAGCATCGATAAAATGAATTTTTAGGCTTAGTACTTTTGTTTGCGATTGTACCTGCGTCGATCGCCACCAAGCTGGTCAAAAGCGGTTGATTCGTTCGAGAGATATCGTGAACGAAAGAAACCCGAAAAAGTGTTTTTTCGGGATTACTCCGAAATTTGTGGTTCGATCAATTAAAATTGCAAAATTACTTATGAGGATGATAAAACTGCGTCGAATGCCGCCAACCGCGTGAAAATCGGTTATCCATTCAAAAGTTATTGCGGTTTGAAAATTCCAAAAATAGTGTTCTTGGTAGTTAAAAGTCTGATAGAAGTTTCATAACTTCTATCAGACTTTCGAGCTGAGAGAGCTCAAATGCATAGAAATATTATTTCTTTGAACTCAGCCAGCTCAAAATATCACATAAATTCTATTTTGAGCTCAAAAATGTCATAAGTACAATTTTAAGAGCCCAGGAATGGAATTAGCGGGAAGTTGCAGGGATGGCCTTTAAGGTGAACCATTTTTCTAATTTTTTTTTGTCAGATCAGGCCAATCCCTCTAGATAATCGTCAGATTATGAGACAGTACGTTTAGAACATAAAGATGAACCATATATATCTTAATCTGACGCGCTTGAGTATTTCAAAATGGCGAATTTTTTTTGCACATTATGAAAATGGCCGTGAGTTTGCGTCCCATCGAAATCGTCAGATTAGTGAATGAGAGCTTTTTTTTGGTGCACTTAACACTCCCTTAGAAAATCTGACGCGCTCGAATATTTTTTTTTTTTTTTTTCATTTTCAACCCTTAAATACAACCACCCGCATCATGCTTACGATCAGATTAACATACGTACATTATTAAAAATACGTAGGGAATTGATGCTATCAATATCTGACGCGCTCGAGGATGTCCATGCAACAGTTTTTTTTTACATATTTAAAAATCTATAGCCGCTTCCCCCACCGATGTAAAGGTATATATCATATAACATTTTTTTCTTCATATCATCCAAGCTTTGCATCCCAATAGGTCTCTACGACGCTCGAGTAAATCCCCATTTAGCATCGTGGGCTCCCCTACTACTATATCTATTTATCTATACAGGGTGGAATTTAAAGACGGTAGTTGGAGGTAAAGTACCCTTAATATTGATAATGGCAAGTTTTGCTGAAAGGAAACATTCCTTTATTTTCAAAAGTAAGTAGAACTGTTTTTTAAGATTTTTGCAAAATCATCTGCTTGAGCCGGGAATCGAACCTAGGAGATGTGAAAAAAAAAAACAATTTCTGTTAAGCAACATAGTATCTTAAATTAAAGGAAGACCTAGTAAAATATGTTTTATTGTAAAGCATACTCACTATCTGAAGAAAAAAAAAACAGTATTATCACAGATTATACCAAAGACGTATCATATATTATAGTAGACACGTTATACACGAACATTGCGGCTTTCAAAAACAGCTAAACTTTTATAAATTTAAAAAAGAATTCTATAAATTATCTGTGGTGGCATGCATGGAGTCAATATCAGAGGAATGTGGGGAAAAAGGGAAACTTGAATTTCACTTACTGAGACATAATATGGTTAATGTATTTACGGGTAAAGTACGTAATATTTAAATTTATAAAATGTTAATGTAGTTTATCGGATTAGTAATTATTAACGTAATTTAAGTCATAAGTGTTTTGAAAACCCGCGTCTGTCCAAGTATATTCAGGGGGGCACGAGCGACGCGGGCGAGTGTTCTTCAATCGACGATAACTCATAACTTTGTATGGTGGCTACATACAAAAGTCATAGTATCGGTATTGTTATGAAACAAGCTATTGAAAAATAATAGGTTCGGCCGGTTTTGCCTTGTAATGCATTGTACCAATTTGCATTGGAATTCAGAATTTGTGATTTTTTTCCAGTTAAAAAAAATGTTCTAGTTTCTGTGAATGGGAATATTCGTTCTGTTCACTTAACCAACTTAAAAAAAATAGGAGTTTCTCAATTAGACTGTTTTTTTCTTCTTCAGATAGTGAATAAGCTTTACAATAAAAACATATTTTACTTGAACTTCCTTCATTTTAAGATACTAGGTATGTTGTTTAAAAGAAATTGATTCTTATTAAAGAACTGTTGCGGTTGGTATCATAAAATACAAGATGTTTTGTTTTTCACATCTCCCAGGTTCGATTCCCGGCTCAAGCAGGTGATTTTTCAAAAATCTTTGAATGCAGTTTTACTTACTTTTGAAAATAAAGAAATGTTTCCTTTCAGCAAAACTTGCCATATACAATATTAAGGGTACTTGCCCTCCAACCACCGTCTTTAAATTCCACCCTGTATATATACACGGTGTTTCTTTTAGGGTGTCAAGCCGCCACTAGCTGGTAGCAGGGTTCCATACCTATCGATTTAACCCCCATGTATGTTCTACGATTTTTTGTAGTTCTGCATAATTCCCTATTTTTTTATGGGATATTTTAAATGCACCTCTGTTTAATTTTTCTTCACACTAGGTAACTCCATTAATTTACTAAATGCAAACCAGAAAATAAAATGCTGTGCAAAAAAACCAATTGATTAACTAAACATGTCCTACTTAAAAAACTTAAATATTACTCAGAACGAGATGACCTTTTTAATCGAATTCACACCAAAAATGTGGTTCGTACATCGAATATATGATTTGTGAAACAGAAATACGAATTGCATATCAAAAATACTAACTTGCACTCTAAAATAGTACTATCTTATAACGGAATTTTTTTTTTTTTTTGACGCGGGGAACGCATTTACGCGCCTTCATCCCAGCTTCAGGGGCAGCTGGGATGGTGTGTGGGACTCCCGGCCCGGTCCGGAATGGACCGTCCTACCCACTAAACCCCGCGGTGTTCCTCCTCACCCTTTAGCCGGGCCGAGGGATATCAAAAGATTATTCACGTCGACCCGGCTAGGGGCGCCCCGTTAATTCGGAGCTCTCCTCGGGGGAGCAAGATGGGCGGCTCCCCAAAGCTCTTTAAGGAGCTGAAAAAACCACGCCTGCACCGCTCTCGAGCGCCCCTCTGTCATAGAGGAGTCAGAGAGCTAATGGGCACCCCCGGAACACGGGGAAGGTGCCCACCGCCATGTGACCGATGGAGGGCGGGGTCCCCCAACCTTACGCCCTCGGTCATGAAACAATCGGGGGACGTGCGCTAGCTCCTAGCGCAGGCGCCCCCAAACTGCATGACAGGGCGGGAGCATTTACCCAAACTCCCGCCCTTCCATGCAGTGCCTCTCATACTTCGCCACTATCGCCTCGCCAGCAAATGTGGTGGAGCGACAGCAGCAACACGATACAATCGGGGGCGCGCAGTGAACTCCTTACTGCGCCGCCCCCGAACTGCACGGCGAAGCGGGAGTATTTTCCATTACTCCCGCTCCCCCGCGCCTCCCTCTTTGCCGCCATCACCTCGTCAACTGACGAGGCAATAGCGGCCCAGCACTGCTGCTGCCGACCGTGTTGCTACTCACGGCCGGCAGCAACACACACCACCGAGCACCCCACAGGTGGGCTGCTCCCGCCTCGGCCGGAATTTGCCAGAGTAGCACCCCACAGAGGAAGGGGAGTGGTCGCTACTCCGTTGCCCAGGATGCACCACGAGGAGGACCCGACCCATTGGGGTCCCGAAGATGTTCGCAGGACCCCGCATCCCATCTTATAACGGAATAGGGTAGGTTAGGTTAGACTTTTATTTTTTGGCATGTATTTAAATCGATATCTGTTTATTCCCTTTTTTCCAACAAAATATTTCAAAGTTAAACCAAAAATACTGACTTGCACACTAATTATGCACACTAAATAAATAAAATTCAATATACTGTTTAACGGTTTTTGCAGAACTATTATACTGATCAAATCACTATTATCTTAAGAGCGTAAATTCGGTTTTCAAATTTCTTTACGATCGTAAGAAATCAGCGCGGCGCGGCGCATATAGCCGTATAGTGCCAATTGTTGCTACCAACAAGTTTGTTACTTTTGTTTTCCTTGATGTATTACCGGTGTCCTTAGATCATCTAACCACAGGATGCGCCTTACTTAAGCATTGTTTTCTGCCAAGCCACAAGACCATTTGGTCTTTTGGCTTTCTAGAAGCACTGTACATCAGTACATCATTTTATATGATTAAACTAGTACATTTCATTGTAGTTGACTGTACAATAAAAATTAACACACAACAGCCATTACGCGTTTGTCGATTAATACATTTTTACATGTAATGAAATTTTAATTTTATTCATCATGAAATTAATAAAGTTGACATTTATTTACCTAACTAATATCAATATTGCAATTAGAAATACCGAACCGAAGGAACCGACGTGCATGCATGAAAAGAAAAATGAAAGTTGAAGAAGCATGTGAGGTGTGTATGGAGCGTGCCGTGTGGCGCTCGGTTCTTTCTGCCTACCGCGCAAGGGATTTGGCGTGAAGATAGTATAGTATATATAGTGCATACACACATACATGAAAACGGTCCATAAGTTTTTTTTTAAAGTATCTAAATATACGCAAATTGTAGAAAGTAATGGACAATTTTCTATTTTACACTATAAATATTTAAATTTGACAATACACATAGTTAAAAACGCGCAGGCGCTTGGCATGGTCCGATGTTTTGCTGCCTACTGCAGATTCAGTGCTGGCAGGAACATAAAAATATTTTTAATAAATAATCAATAAATATTGTTGGATATTCTCACACAACATCATCTAGCCCGAACTAAGCTATAAGCTTGAGCTATGGGATCTAAATCAAATATTAATTGATAGTAGGTGGTTTTCATTTACAACAACCAAATACTAATTAAGAGGTATGTGCATAACAATGCACACCGCCAATAAAAAGCCATTCCGTATCGGCATTGATCGATTATTAGATACCTACTAAGATTAATTTTGGGAGCGACCGAACTGAGTTTCTTGGGGTGTTCTTCTCAGTTTGTAGCATTTCCCAACCACCAGTAGAGTCACAAAAATGTTGACAAACCTATTTTTTTTTTAATTTCAAAGGGAATAAATTTTATTTTATTTTATTTTATCGGCTCTTTCTGGGCTCAATCATTTTGGGCAACAGACATTAGTCGTAAAAATTTAACAATTTAGGTTCCATCCTCGTAGTCCAGAACTCGTCGTCTTTCGAAATATTTACTGTGCTTATGGGCAAATTAGTGTTCAGTCTACACCGCAAATCGATAAATGTTGGCTTGACTGAAAGTAATTTTAATACAATTCATTAAAAATATTTATTATATACACAAGATCACTAGAAGATAAAATAAACGCAGCTTCTCACTTGATTTGAAGTTGGTCTTGGATTTTAAAATACCAGTCATGCTTTGTAAACAGATCCGTTTTTCTCCATAATTTAATTTTACCATCTGCTATGGCTTGTTCCACATCCATGTATATAGGGACTGTTCTAGGTTAAATTGATTGATTGATTGGTTATTAGGTCGTCTACAACAAGGTTCTTTTGCAGTGGTGAGACCACGCCCCCTTGTTGACAACCTTTGGCCATGGCTGCGAACTGGTTTCTGCTTGTCTGTAGCTTTAAAATGAGTTTGTTTAGCATGTTATCTATCCATTCACTGACTACCGTGTATACTCGGTGTTTTGCCAGTGCCGTAGTTATGCTTCTTCTGTCGAAAACTCCCTCTATGTTTATGAAAGTGCCGAGGCACATTGATTGATTGATTCTGGAAGGCCTCTTCTATTTTGTGTACCACTGCATGTAGTGCTGAGTCTGTAGACTTGCCGGGGGCATTATGCGCGTTGGTTGGAATGCAGTGGTTTATTTTGAAGGGCCGTCCCTCGATTGTCTCTGTCACACAATCTTTCCAGATTTTTTAGCAGGAAAGACGAAGGGCTCATCGGTCTGTTTAACCAGAGGTCTGAATCACAAACATAATCCCTTTACCGGGTTTTGGTATAAAGATCACTTAGACCTCTCTCCACAGTCTGGGTCACAGTCCCATTCATTGTCTGGCGTATAGATACTATGTAACTGACAATATCAACTAGTGTCCTCCCCCATTTTATCACTGCAGGGAAGACTTCATCCTGTCCTGGAGATTTGAAGGACTTGAAGCTGTTAATTACCCATTCAGTTTTTTGTGAGTTGACAGAATAGATTAGAACAGGTCTTGCGAGCTCCCACTGGACTTCTTCTGTGGATACGTTTTCCACCAGCCACATGAGTGTCTGCAGCAATTGGCATTCTGGGAAGTGCGTTTGTATCAAAATACTCTCGGCTTCTTTTCATGATAGTTAACGTTAGTAGAATGATGTAGTGGTAATTTATATGTTATAAATTTATTGTTTTCGAGTAATTAAGTGGTCATTATATAATGTTAATTTGCCTTTGAAAATGCCGAAAGGTTCCACCAAGTGCCATCAATCAACAGTATAAATAATTCTTTTCATGTGTGGGTCAGGCCGCCGCGCCGTCAGGTTTCTTTATAGATACGGACTGTTCTGTCCCTTGTTTGGCTAGTATTAGTCTGACTCTATCAGAGGTTTCTCCAAGACTTGGTACTTTTGTATCTCAGTCGCTACTTGTATTTTGCTTTAGCGGCTTTATAGCCGTCCCAATCCTGGTCTGGTTCCTCACAGGTGTTCCATAATTACCACTTATGAAAATGGTGTGTTAAATGTTATTATCAAATTATCAATACCACACGAATGTGACTAGCTGCCTTGCGTATAATACCTACACCTACGCTGTTCGTGAAGAAAATAGTGCAACTGTAAAAGCTTATAACTTGGTCAGTTTTCGTTAGTTTCATTTAATTTTTTTATACAGTATTTTGAAGCGAAACTCTAGTCGGGGTGTCTGAGCTTTGCACTATACAAAAGTTCACGTTGTATATCGACCATAAATATTTATATATATTATATTATACGTCACAAAGTACTAAGATTGTTTGGTCACGCTAGAATTGGACTATTTTTGTTCAATTTTTCGTATTCAAAAATGGAACATCGAGCGACATGACCACTCTCTGAGAGCCTCTTGGCGGTACTAAATCGTATTTGTTCGCGTATCTGCATTTATAGGGGTTCACAAAATACTTTGTAAAAAAAAATCTGTATCTAGTTACTTAAAAATAAATATTTTTATTGTCAAAGGAGAAGTTTTGACATAATATTACATAATTATCATAATGATTTAAACTACAGAAGCTGGTGAAAAGACTACTTTATTTTGGTGAAATTTCTCAGTATTTGAGCAAACTTTACAGTCATTTATCTCTAAAAAAAGGAACCTACCTGATATCAGGTTATTCTACAAACAGATAGCCAACGCCCTTTGCAATTGCTTCGTATCCCTTGTTTATTAAATTTATCAGTAATTTGACATGAATTTAAGCATCGAAATCTATGCAAATCGTATGATTTGAAAAACCTGTTTCACTTTCGTTGATATTAACCATATGTAATCTGTTGTTAGGTAAAATATGTTTTATGAAACGTTTAGAGAGCTAAATTTACTAAGTATATTAGTGAATACCATGTTTGTACGATAAATATTTAATGACTTTAAATGCAATGAAAAGTATGGTTTCTGAGCAATATGTGGCGCGAAATATGTTAGCCCTCTTAATTGTACATCTAAAAATTCCGTAGCTTAACAAACTTATTAAAACTTTTTTATGGAAAACCATCGTCTAATTTACTTTTAGGAACACCTTTTTTTCTAATTTAAACCCCAATTTAATCAGGCATCTTTACAAAATTAAATTTTATCAATAAAAAAAATAAAAAACTAACCTTACCTAACCTATTCCGTTATAAGATTGTACAATTTAGAGTGCAAGTTAGTATTTTTGGTAAGCAATTCGTATTTTTGTGTAGCAAATTAAATTTCCGGTGTAAGAACCACATTTTTGGTTTAAATTCGATAAAATCTCCTTTTGTGTAAAATTTTAAATTTTTATGTAGTACATGTTTAGTTAATTAATTGGGTTTTTTGCACAGCATTTAATTTTCTGGTTTGCATTCAAAAAATTAGTGGAGTTACCTAGTGTGCAGAAAAATTAAACAGATGTGCATTTAAAAATATCCCTTATTTTTTTGATCAATAAAAAATAATTTTGTAGAGGTGACTGATTAAATTGAGGTTTTGCTTAGAATAAACGATGTTCCTAAAAGTAAATTAGGCGATAGATTTCCTTAAAAAAGTTTTAATATTTTTTTGAACTTTGGAATTTTTAGATATACTATTCTGATCATAGTTATTCGTTCAGTTAAACAGTTCTGCAATAACATTAAACAGTATCATGAATTTGGTTTATTTCGTGTGCACAATTAGTGTGCAAGTCAGTATTTTTGGTATAACTTTGAAATATTTTGTTTGGAAAAAGGGAATAAACAGATATCGATTTAAATACATGCCTTTTTTTATTATCGATTAAAATTTTTACATTTTGTATCAAAGTTAGGAAGGAGACTATTTTGTCCATAATACTGCAATCAATAGGCATTATAATAATAAAAAAATATCCAAGAAAAGTCGTGGACACGTAATTCTAATTATAAAAAATAACGAAAAAAAATTATATCTCGAAAACTACAAAAATATCGTAGAACATACATGGGGGTTAAATCGATAGGTATGGAACCCTGCTACCAGCTAGTGGCGGCTTGACACCCTAAAAGAAACACCCAGTATTTATAATAAAACTGTTGAGGGTCGAGAGTCTGTACCTACATGGAAGATATTTTGAAAATTATGATTGTAGGGCATTCTCTAATCGATACTGAAGCCGAAAATGTAATTTAAAATTTTCATGTCTGTCTGTATCCCGAATAAGTATCACGCCGAAACTATGTTCTGAACCGATTTAAATAATACTTGGTACATTCCAAGCTTATAGTCCGAGGAAAGTTCTTGGATACTTTTGATCCCGATATTTTGCGCAGTTCCTGCAGGAGAAGGAAGATGAAAGTTGTAATTTCTCAATGCATAGTCCGATTTCAAATATTTTTTCTTGTTGGAAAGGAAATACTTTAAAAATTGTTTAACATAAGTTTCAATATTAAGGGTTTTGTAGTTCAGAAATTAGAGACATCTCAACTTTCGTCAAATCTAGAACTCAACGGTGCCTTCGAATGTGAATGTAAATCTAAACTGGTGTGTTGTCTTAATCATAAAAGAGCTCAATGATTAAGGCTATTGTAAAATAATTCAGTCTGAATTGTTTTAGAATGGACTTGACTTGTTAGAGTCTGATGAAAAAATACCCCTTATGTGGCGTAAACGAAGTTGCGAGGGTCAGCTAGTTGAATAATAATAATAACATCACAACTAATCACAAGGCGTTTCTTGGTGTCCATCAAGGAAGACACCAAGAAATTGCCTTGAAGCTTCCGAGATGTGGTGCTATATACGTGTGTTTGGAATATCCTAGACTTACAAGATCTCCAACGAAATCGTACTTACTACAACGCGTCGGGAAAACTCAAATAAGTGTCACAAAGTGGTCACATGGACGGTCACCTATCCAAGGACTGGCCATAGTGAAAGTTGCTTACTGCAGTGATCATTTACAGAACACTGAGTTCGCGGGGCCACGAGGGCTTCAACAACAACAGATGATCAAGCGCCGTAAAATCTCATATCTAGGTCCTGTGATGAGACATTAGCGTTACGACCTTCTGCGATTAATCATGATAGGCAAAATAGAAGGAAAACAACGCGTTAGGAGACGTAGAAAATCATGGCTCAGGTGTTCCTGAGCTCATCAAAGAATGGACTGGAATAAGAGACAGACGGACAAGTACCTAATAGGGTCTCGTTTTTACTCTTTGGGTACGGAACCTTAAAAAGATGAACCCCAGATGGCCCGAAGACCTGCAGAAGGTCGCAGGGACTGACTGGATGCGGAAAGAGCAGAGTTATCTGCTGTACAAAACGCAGATACGTCCTTGGGACGACTCCGCGAAGTACTTGCTTGACGCGCTAGACTCTATGCAGCGGCGAGCTATTCGCATTGTCAACTGCCAAACGTTACGGAAAGTCTGGAGACGTTGGCGTAGCGAAGAACTATTGCGTCTTTGGTTGCATTCTACCGTATCTATCACGGTGAGTGGTCTGAAAAACTCTTCAACCTAATCCCGCCCTCTCCTTTCCGACCCCGAACAATGCGTGCTGGGCAGAGGTGCCACTCTCACACAGTGGAGAGAATCTTCGCTAAAACTGAACGATTCAAAAGATCGTTTCTCTGTCGAACCATAAAAACCTGGAACGACCTGCCAGCGCACATGTTTCCCTCCTGTTACAATCCTGGGTTCTTCAAGCGGAGCGTGAAGAGGCACATCATAGTGCCAATCGCTAGATGTCGCTCTGACATTCCATCGGACGGCAGCATCATTTTGGCGAACTAAATATAAAAAAAAACATGTAATGTGGCGTTCATTGGCAGAGGTTTACATCCAGCAGCGGACTACTATTAGGCTGTTAAATTGATTATTGTATAAAAAAAACATAACTTTACGCATATCTGTAATCTATTTTTAAAAATAAAGCAGCATTTTTGCTTGATAGCATTCATCTCGAGGTTTCATATCAAGCTTTAAAAAAAAATAAAAGAAAAAATGGTAGTTTATCGATAAGGAGTTTGTTTATGAATTAGACCGCATTCGAATACCAACCTTTGTCCGTAGTACATTTCTTAAAAGTAAGTAATTTTTGTTTCCTTAGTTGTGCTCATTTTGATTTGGTTATAATATTATTATCTACTACCGGAAGCGCTCGTAGCCTCGGGGACTCGGTGTTCTGTAAACCATCACTGTGTGGTAAGCAACATTTACTATGGCCGGTTGTGGATGATGACCACCACATTTATTTGAGAGCGCTCCGTGCTTCGAAAGGCACGTTAAGCCGTTGGTCCCAGTTACCATTAAAATGACAGTCGTTAAGCCAAGTTAAAGACCTTTATGGGAGGCTTGAAAAATTTCTACAGCGCAGCGGGCAGTCAGAACCTGCGCCTGTCCATATCAACATAGCAATACGGCTCACCACCGAGGGAGCGTTACCTACGTGGGACGAAAATATAAAAGGTGAAATGTGGCCATGTAATATGCTTCTGCCTACCCCTTTCGGGAAAAAAGGGCATAACCATATGTAACGGACGTCACGAGGATACACCCGCGTAGTTCCGTTCCCGTGGGAATAGTCGAAAAAATATAGCCAATGTTACTCGGTAATAACTAAGAAGAAAGATTTATCGTAGTCTATCCATAGCCTTAGAAGCGGGATCACACCCGAAACCCCCCCAAAGACGCGGGATAGCATCCGGATCACCCCCTGGGCGAGGCCGCTGTGGCAGCCGTGAGTCTGTTGGGAGTCCTGGGACATCCTTTCGAGGGCTTCCCCGGGGCTCACAACCATAGGCTGTTGGGCGCTACGTGAGGTTTTTTAGTCGGTAGGAGTCCGGCATAGCATCCATGAGGATTTTCCCTCACGTTAAAAAAAAAGTCTATCAATAGACTGGCCGTTTGCTATACCAGAGGCGCTGACCCTCGTGCTGCCGGTCCTGCAAGAACCTTCTAGATTTTTTTTAAGAACTCCACTCTGTAGACGTCCTGGCAATCCCAGACAGGGAGTTCATTCCAAAACCTAAGCGAGCGCGGGAGGACGTATTTAAATTAATAAGACTTTACGGTGGTTCTTGCAAAGCACAGAGCATCGCGCTTTGCAAAGTATGTATTGTACCTATCTGCCACAATCGTCATTTTTTTTTAATTGTATCTTTCCAGAATACAAAATTTTGCAAACAAAGAAGCATCATATGCCACGATGCGATTACGATGTCGTTTTCTACAGGGTGTTCTGTGTCACACTTCTGGGCATAGCATTTACTTTTACAGTTATATTGACCAACGTTTACATCGATATTGATGGGTTAATAGCACATAAGGAAGGTATGAATGTTTATTTTATACAAGCGCACGTCACGCAGTTCCCGTTTCTGTGGGAATACAGTAATAAAATAGGGATATTTTTAAATGCACATCTGTTTAATTTTTCTGCACACTAGGTAACTCCACTAATTTACTGAACGCAAACCAGAAACTTAAATGCTGTGCAAAAAAAAACTTAAAATGTCCTACTTAATAAACTTAAATATTAATCAGAACGAGATGAACTTTATAATCGAATTCACACAAAAATGTGGTTATGATTTGTATATATGATTTGTAAAACAGAAATACGAATTGTTCATCAAAAATACTAACTTGCACTCTAAATTGTACAATCTTATAACGGAATAGGTTAGGTTAGGTTAGACTTTTATTTATTTGACCAATAAAATTTAATTTTGTAGAGGTGACTGATTAAATTGGGGTTTTACTTAGAATAAACGATGTTCCTAAAAGTAAATTAAACGATGGTTTTCCTTAAAAAACGTTTGAATATTTTTGTTGAACTACATACGGAATTATTAATTAATAGTTATTCGTTCAGTAAAACAGTTATGCAAATACCATTAATCACTATAATGAATTTGATTTATTTAGTGTGCATAATTAGTGTGCAAGTCAGTATTTTTGGTTTAACTTTGAAATATTTAGTTCAGAAAAAGGGAATATACAAATATCGATTTAAATACATGTCAATAAAATATAGCCCATTTTACCCGGTAGTGTAGATTCCCAACAGTAAAATAATTTTTCAAATCGGTCAAGTAGTTCCCGAGTCAAACAAACAAAATCAATTTGCTCTTTACAATATTAGTAGATGGGACCCACGGCTCCGGCCGGTGAAATTTAGTTGCAGTTCCCGCTTCCCATGGAAACTTATTCCCGGGATCGTACAGCTTAAATAGTTTATGTGCTTTTCCAAGCTATAATCTATCCCTGTCCAAATTTCAATCAGATTCGTTCAGCCGTTGAGTGTGAAAGAGTAACAAATATCCAGACAACCACACATTTACACTTACAACATCTTATTTTAATGTTGAAATAAAAGTGCCATATTTGTTAAAGTTTATATGGAAGAGGAGTACGTACATAAAGCTACAATTTGCTAAGGCTAACGGGGCTCTAGACTTCAGTAATGTCGTTCGTCGTCGTCGATGATTCCATTTTCTTTATTTGGATCGATTATTAGATATAACCAACTACCTTCTTTATCATATAGACATTTTAAAAGATAATATAACTGTTTTATTTGTAGATAAACATAAAGCATCTGCAACACATGAAATAGCTGAGCTGATGCCTGAAAGCATTACTCCTTCAGCATACGGTGATGATATGAACTATGGAGACAATGATGACAACTACAGAAGTAAGAGATCTATAGGTAGATTCTTTTTTTATTAAGCTAATATTAAAAATATTACTACATATTAGAATGATAGGTATCCATGAATATTGAGTGTTTCCGATATTTCGGCTAAGGAACTAAAATAAAGCAAGGCATTAAAGCAGTCTTTATAACCCCTCGTATGATTGAGCGTTATTCCTAATCTAACTTTTCTTAAATTTCAGAAACTCAAAACTTTTTATTTCACATTAAGAATCCGAAAATCAAAAACATTTTAACAAATCGCTTAGAGACTCTTCTAGAAGCATTAGATGCGGAAGAATCCTCTCAAAGCACGAATACCGATAAAGATACGCTTAAAAATGAAATTAAAAATGTACCAAGGGAAGAAATCGTAATCGTAGATGATAATAAATTACAAGAAACTAAGCTCAAGAGACATAAAGATGAAGAAATGGTGCATTTGACAATGCATAATATTTTATTACAGGGTATTATTGGACATATGGATATAAGTGAAGTTTATAAAAGGGTACAAACAATGATGAATACTTTAAACAAAGTGAGAAGAGATGAACAAGGTGATATGTGGTTATTTTTTAAAAATTATAAATTATATTAGAATTTAGATACACCTACAATAAAAACACTGAAGGAAAACGTTCTATAAATGATAACTATCAAAGGTAAACTGTGGTCAACTGTGTCAAAATACCGATTTATAAAAGATTCCAATTCCAATTTAAAAAAAACTGGTTGCATAGATAAATAGGCACGTCAAGTTAGTTCGAACTAACAGACATAAATAACAGAATCTAACAAACCTAGTTTATTACATTGTGAATACAAGAATTTGAGGAAAAGCGTCCCAAATGAAATGACTGTAACCGTACTTACCTTTACCTTTTTGGATCGGAAATTAATGGATACCTTTTTTGCTTACAGCCAATGAAAAAACAGAGGATAAATCAAATAATATTCAGTCCAATGAAGCGAAATCAGTTCCAAAAAATTCACTTGCCGACAAATTTGTTGCTGAATTAATCAATTGTAATCATTTACAACATCAAACATTAAACGGAGCTATAAAAACAGTTGCAAAGAAAACAAACTTAGACATGGACCCGGCTAGACTCCTTGATGATGGAATTATTCCGAGAAAAAAAGAGATCCAGGAAAAAAATACACCTCCGAATATGCTACAAGAAAAATCACTTCACACAGGTAATGATTGATTTTTCTTCGGCTTATGAGACTGACATATTACTAGCAGCAGAAACCAATGTATAAAGTGCCTTTTAATAGAAGCGCTTGTATGGAAAATTCACAATAGGTCACCCTTATCAGAACCGACAGTAGCGTAATGCGTTTAGAGAACACTGAGTACATTAGTGGTATAATTTACACGTCACAACTTTGCAATTAACTTTACAACCTATAAGGCTAATGCGAAATCGACAACGTTCTTTATAAGAAGATTCTAAAAGCATAATTCTAATCAACAAACATTTGTGTACAATACAAATATTTGTTTAAACCTGGGATTTAGCACGGTAGGCATACTTTCCACAGCACCATCGAGACAATCCGACATGAGGAGGAACAAGACGTACTGCATGACAAGCGACGCAGAAATATTATGTTTCTACTCCCTTCCCTTGCTTCTCGTCAAACTAAGCGTTAATTGACTGGTGGTGCCTTTAATACAGTCCTATGTATGAATATTAACTTTAATAAGCAACTGTTTTTTGACAGGTCCAAACGTCTTCATCAAAACCATAGTAGACATCGATATGTTTGCAAATGATCGCAATGATACGTAAGTTCAAATATTTTTACTAGTTCTGCATTTATGAAGTTCATCTTAGTATAAGAAGCCTTCACAGTCTGCAGTCATCAATCAATTCAGCTGCTTGAAAATAAACATTTTGGATTCCCTAATCCAAAATGACCCTAATAACCTTCTAGTTATCATCTAGCGAAATTGGGTCACGGTACGGGATTTTTATAGTCAAATTCTCTGTACGTTTCAAAAATTATGCTGTCAGTTATATACTTCGAAACTTTGTACCCACCTGTTTATGATACTGATACTAATCTTATATATATTTCAGATTCTCAAAGGAGAACTTACATGGAATTTTTGAAGTCATTTATAACGGCAAATCAATAAAATTTACGCGGGCGGATGAAAAACAAGCAACAACTCCAAAAAACATATCTGATAATATTGTTCAACCTAAACATATCAACACATTGATTAAAAAACATTCAGAAACAAAATCACAAGCAATTCCAATAGACCTGCAAACTGTTAAAGGAATACCTAAAAGTTACATAAATAGATTTGTAACTGAATATTTTAATCACTTTCCCACAGAAAATAAAGACGAAATAAAAGAAAATAGTGAAACAAAACGCTTGAAACGTCACGTTAAAATTAAATTTAATCAAGAAAAGAAAAGGGCACATTTCTTTGAACAAATAAAACCTGATATTAAAAAAGCTTCCGATGACGATGAATTATTTGTAGAAATTGAAACTCATTTCGATAGTAAAGGATTGAAAGGTGAAAAGAAAAAGAAACTCATTAGGAGTTTAATAGACAAAATACAAAAGGCAATACATTCTGAAGAAATAAAAAAGACAGATCACGATAGCAAAAAGTCAAAGAATAAACCATTGCATGTAAGAAAACGGATACAAAATCCTTTAGAACATAAGTTTCAAGAACATAAGAGTCTGGAGCTTGATAGTAAATATATGGTTCCAGTAAGTAATATAATACACAGGCAGTTGAATCCTATAGTGGTTCCACGAACTACAAGTGACGATGCTAATATGCCTAAAGTCAAAGATAGATCAGGCGAAGCCTGGAAGAAAGAGTTCGTTGGTCCAACGTTTTTGACTGCAACAAAATCCATCAACTCTGCAGAAATGAGTGAGGTAGAAGTTGATTATAATAGAGTTCTTGACGTGAATGGCATACCACAGAGATTACAAGAACCTTTAAATACTGATTTGATTGATCAAAACAAAAAACCTAACTCTTATTTTGATTTAGGAAATATGAAATTTTTATTAAAAGACGTTGATGGTTCAGGATTTTCTATTGGTTTCAATCAGTATGTAGATGAGCCACCTGATCCTGAAACAATGAAACTTTTTACGGGTTTGGAAAACGTTATTAAGACTTATCATCAGAATGTTGATCAAATACAAGAGGAACCGCAGCCTATAGAGTTGAACCTTCGTAATGGAGCAGATGATTCAATGAAAGATGATCACATAATCGTTAGAAGATCTGTAAATCATAAACACGATTATCATACGAATGAGTACAAAATTATCTATGATGGCAATTTTCTACCATACAATGACTATAAAGATATTTATGGGCAAGATAATTCTAAAACAAACATAGAGTATAGAACGAATCGCTACACTGAACCTTTGATTGTCGATGAACACATATTTGATAAGAATTTAAAACCTTCAGAAATATTTGGACTTGCTAACTTGTTTCGGCGCAAGAAAAGATCAATAAAAGTGAAGAAAATATCCAACTTGAAAACCAAAATCAAATTAAATAGATATTTAAATACTAAAGCTATGGCTACTAAAAGAATATTCTTAAACAAAAAGAGACAGAAAAGGCAAATTAGTAAAATAAGAATAATTGCATCTGATGTACCGTATAAACGGTCAAGCGATGAAAAATTGTACTTAGTTTCAAGTGAAAATATATTTGCTGATAGACCTTTTGTTAAAGATGTTGAAGGAATGGAGGGTGAAGGCGAAAAAATGGACGAGACAGATTATACACCTTACCAAAGCGAAGAAAGTATATCTTCTGCTAGAGTGTTTGAAAGTAAATCAAGAAAGAATAACTTAATGTCCAAATATCCCCATATATTCATGGAAGAAATTGCACGGTCAAAAGAAGATTTCTCTTCAGGACCTACCCTACTGGTGGGTAAAATACCTCTCTACAAAAATGGTGGAGAAACTGAAAACGTCGAATATGATTTCCTAAGTGAAACAACTACAGAAACTGCAAATAAAGAAAGTCCTGATAAAATTTTTGGTGTAGAAGAGATTGTGAATGCCTTACAAGCTCCCAAAACTAACTATAAAGTCACACTAAAGGTTTCGCCAAAAAATAAAACCTCAGATATGAGTCCAGGTTTTAAGGAAATACATACTAGTATTAACAAAAGGTATAATAAAAATGGTTTAATTTACACTTCTTTAGTTAATGTCTCAGAAATATCGAAAATAACTAATCTTAATAAAACTAAAGTTCCAGAATATAATAAAGCGGATACAGACTTAGTCAGAAAAGTAAAAGAAGAACATGATAAAGTACAAATGCTTTTAAAACAACATCAAAACTATATTAATGAACAGCTAGCAAAGTTAAATACTGAAAAGTCTAATATAGAAGCTATACTCATTGAAGAAAATAACAAAGTTGCTCCCCACTTTGATTACCTAAATGTAATGATGCCTTCAAAACCGAACAAAGTATTGCATATGAGTAGAGACGAAGTGAATAAAATGGCACATGCTATTTTCGATAGGAAATATGTCTCGAATGCGACTACTAATGAGGTATCATCTGGAACTGCCGAATTGCCTTCAAAACCGACTACTTCATCACCTGTAACTAGTACTTCAATAGTAACAACTCTCAGAAATAATAACTTAACAAATAAAACTTTAACAAATATTCAAAACTCTTCAAACACTACACTGCCTCCTTCATCTTTCAACGATAACATTAAAAACAATCTACTTATTACAATGGAAAGAAATGAGAAACTTACAGACCAAATACTAAAAAAGATAGACAAAAATACAGAAATGTTACAAGTTTTCCTAAAGAAGATTACAAATTCAATGGAAACTCATAAAATTGAACGAAGAATTCCAACAAAAATAATAAAAGATGAAAAAACTGAAAACCCTATACAGAAATTAGACCATCCCCAACCGTTTTCAGTAGACTGGAGGCAGCAGGGAACTCTACCGCTCAATCCAAATAACGATTTGAGTAAAAACAACTCTCAAATAGCTATTCCTTTTTTCTATGCTTATCAACATCCTATAATGCCATTGAAAATGAATTCTCCTGTGGCGAGCGTGGTGTATCATGGCACAATACATACTAATGCCATTCATCTTAAAGATGTGTCGGCGGAAAGGGACAAGGAAATGCCGAGGCATAAAAAGAGTAATTCTAATAACCAAACTCGCTTTTTTATTGACGAAGTAGGAAATGACTATAAAGTAATACCTGTAAATAGTATTTTAGACAAACATCCATTGTACAAAAATGGTACAGCTGCATAAGTTATTTATTTTTTTGTATGTTGGTATATTTATTTAAGAAATAAAGCTATTTAAATTATTAATTATTCTTTTATTTTGAGTATTTCGAACGTTTCCATGCTTCTAAAGGCATATTGCACAGTTGATCCCGAATGCCAATATCGTGTCAAATTGTTTAGCCAAATTGAATGTCTTAACACGGCAATGTGCTTGTAGGGACTCTGTAGTATGAAAGATTGCAAGTAAGCAGTTTTGTATGTAAGCGCGATGTATGGCTGAGTCGAGTTAGTTACTGCGCACTACTCGACACGCGAGGTTCATTTCCGGGGTTAATTCAGAATAAAACATTTGTTCAATTAATCGCCGTTTATATTCGCCAGTAATTATAGAATAGAATTTTCAGTAATTACCAAACCGGCAACTTTCAAGGATTTGGACCGTGTCTCGGAGAATGACGTGTACCATCATATTGAAACGACAGGGAAACCGGTACACGCACGAGCTAGACCTCTACCCCCGGACAGGTATCATAAGGTAAAACGTGAGTTTCAGATAATGCAAGAGATGGGCATTATCAGGCCGTCGAAGAGTGAGTGGGCGAGTCCTCTTCACATCGTGGCTAAGAAGGATGGATCAATACGACCGGTTGGCGACTATAGGCGTCTTAACGCCATCACCAAGCCGGATAGATACCCTGTCCCGAGGCTGCATGATTTCACCTATATTTTGGCAGGTAAGAAAATTTTTAGTAAAATAGATATTAATAGAGCATACCATTATGTTAAAGTAGCCCCCGAAGATATAGAAAAGACGGCAGTTATTACTCCATTCGGTTTATGGGAGTACTTACGGCTCAACTTTGGACTCCGTTCAGCAAGTCAGACTTTTACCAGATTTATGAATAACGACGTGTTAAAAGGTCTAGACTTTTTATTTAGTTTCATCGACGATGTAATCATAGCCAGCGATGATATAGAGACGCACAGGAAGCATTTACATATGGTTTTCGAAAGGTTAAAAAAATATGGTATCACAATTAATTTAGCTAAGTGTGTATTTGGGCAATCCAATATAGAATTTTTAGGTTACGAGGTGTCCACCAGCGGTATAAGACCTTTGCAACAGAAGGTAAATGCCGTTTTGGAATACCCTAGACCGGATACCGTGGACAAGTTAAGAACATTTTTAGGTATGGTAAATTTCTATAGGGCTAGTATACCGAATGCCACGGCGTATCAGATTATTCTCAACAATTTTTTAAAGGCCGCGAAGAAAAAAGATAAGACCAAAATAGAGTGGACTCCCGAATCTCTCGAAGCATTCGAGAAGTGCAAAACAAGCTTGAAAAATGCTGTTTTGTTGTCACATCCAGAACCGAGTGTCCCACTGTCTTTAATGACAGATGCGTCGGACAAATGCGCAGGAGGAGTCTTACAACAGTTGATTGATAATAAATGGTTACCTTAAGGCTATTTTTCTAAAAAATTCACAACAGCGCAGCAGAAATATTCCACGTACGACAGAGAGTTAACAGCAATTTTTATGGCTATAAAATATTTTAGGCCCTTATTCGAAGGCAGGGAATTAATCATTTATACGGACCACAAACCGTTAGTGTATGCTTTTAGTAAAGTTGAGAGTAACAGCGAATCGCCGAGACGGACAAGGCAGCTATTGTTTATAAATGAGTTCCCAACGGATATTAGGTATGTCAAAGCCGATAGCAACAAGGTAGCGGATGCGTTATCGCGAATTGAGACTGTACAATGCCCGACGAGCATAGATTATTCAGAACTAGCTTTGGCACAAGAAATAGACTCGGAATTAAAGCAGTTGCTAAGCGAAAAGAATGACAACATTTCTCTAAAGAAATTTCTCATTCCAAGTAGCGATAAAATGATTTATTGTGAGAATTCAGGTAGTACGTGCAGACCCTATGTACCTGAGAGCTTTAGGAAAGTAGCTTATAAAACCGTTCATGAAATTAGTCATCCCGGGATTAGAACAACACGCAAAATGATTGCAAAACGATTCTTTTGGCCGGGAATGAACCGCGATATTGGGCAATGGGCAAGAACATGTATACAGTGTCAAAAGTCAAAAATAAGTAGACACACCATATCAGAATGTCAGCAATTCCCAGAAGCTGAGCGCTTATCGCACGTGCACATTGATATTGTAGGGCCGTTGCCTACGACTAAAGACGGTTTTAGGTACATTGTTACGATGATAGATAGATTTACAAGGTGGCCGGAAGCCATTCCAGTACGCGAAATAACGGCAGAAGTTATTGCAAGGGTATTTTATGATAATTGGATATCCCATTTTGGAGTCCCCGAGAGGTTGACTAGTGACCAAGGCAGGCAATTTGAGAGCAATTTATTTACCCAATTGCTTAAAACCTTAGGTATTAAGAGAAATAGGACAACTCCGTACAGGCCGCAGTCAAACGGAGTTTTAGAAAGAATACACAGAGTAATGAAGTGTGCAATTACAGCCCGTTTGTCAGACAATACGTCATGGTATGACGAGCTGCCTACGGTGTTGTTAGGTTTACGTACAGTCACCAGGAGCGACAATGGAGTAAGTCCGGCTGAGTATATGTATGGGCAAACTATCCGGTTACCCGGAGATTTTTATACCTCAGAAAATCGGACAGTAACAGATAATGAGTATTTAGATTAATTAAGGCATAATATAAGTAGGTTAAAGCCGGTATCCCGAGAAGTACGCGATTCACGCACTATTTTCATGCACAACGAGTTAGCTAAATGTAAGTACGTTTTTATTAGAATAGATGCCGTTCGCAGACCGCTCACAGTACCCTATGAAGGACCATATCGTGTCTTAGAGAGAAAAGGTGAAGTATACACAGTGCAGTTGCCAAATAGGACCGTTAATATATCTATCGACAGGTTAAGACCTGCATTTATATTAAGCGAACAGGCAACAGATCAGGGTGAGGATGATTATTGTAACAGACCGCAAAACAATGTTAACAGTAAACCTATAGAAAAAAATGTTAATAACATACCGCATACCTGTAGTAGGACAACAAGAAGTGGGCGTTCTGTTAAAATGCCAGTAAGATTTGATTGTTAATTAAGCCACAGGAATAAACGATGAGGTATAATGAGTAGTGATGAATGAAAGAGTTGTTCGGCGTAATCATGGTGTACGCAGTGGGCTCCTAAGGGGGTGAATAATTGATTATAGCAGAGCGGGACACCATGGTTACTACCAGTAGTAAAAGTATGAAAGAGAATTACTATTAAGAGTTAATTTTAAGAGATATTGTTTGCTACCATATTGTACAAAATACAGTAGTAGCACACATTCGTAATCGAGTAAGAGAATAATACCTATTGGTTTGGCAACAGTTGTAATTAGGTTTATTTTATAAAATGTCAATTTTGCAACCTCTATAAGTAGTTACAGTCTTACGAAATTTGTAAATCATGCCATATTTTATAACAAGTACTAGTCGAGTTTGTTTTTTAAGGCATTAGAATACCATTGCAATTGGTGAAAGTCACATCTCCTAAAATTTATGTGCATTTTTTTCAAAATGGGCAAATCTTATAGCAAGGAAGAAGTTATTATTGCTCAGAATGGAGCGGTACAGGCTGAAATGAGCAAATATAATACCACCATGCTAGCCATAGCATGTTGTATGGGGCTGATTATTCTCATTGCAGTAATGGCATACGGGCGTTATCGCATAAGGCAATGGATGGTGGTGGCTCAACGTCCGGTACAAACTCAGCAACAAAGAGTGTAATGTACTGTAATGTGACACAGTGTTGTTGTGCTAACGGTTTAACATGAATTAATCAATGCTGATTGTACGTATTATGTTACTTTATATGTGAAATGTTAATTTAGTTTTGTGTTTGATTTATGTAATGAAAAATTTATAATTTTTCTTGTGAAAAATTGGGGGGTGTAGTGTAGGGACTCTGTAGTATGAAAGATTGCAAGTAAGCAGTTTTGTATGTAAGCGCGATGTATGGCTGAGTCGAGTTAGTTACTGCGCACTACTCGACACGCGAGGTTCATTTCCGGGGTTAATTCAGAATAAAACATTTGTTCAATTAATCGCCGTTTATATTCGCCAGTAACTCCCAACGCATCCGACCCTCACAAGTAAGGACTTTCGTCAACGAACTCTGGTGAACTAAGTCATCTTTACCGTTCCTGAAAGGTCCTTAAGGCCATACCCAGGGCTAACGACCTTGAGCAAATGGGCGATATGACTCGCTAACATAGAGTAGCGCAACTACAGAGACATCAGAGTAAAAAAACCACGGAACAAGAAGAAAAATAGTAGCGGAAATGCGTTCGCTTCACCAAATAAACAAGAAGCTGTGAGACGGTCTCACCCGACTGCCCCTCTCTAAAACGTTAATTGTGAGAGTTCAATCCGATTGACGTTGTCATTTTTGTTTTATTTCAAACTTTGAACAGATGATCCACGTGACCTAGTGACGTAGTTTAATGCAACAGAGTCACAGACTACAGACAAAGTCTCGCCATAAGCCCCTCTGCACTCTATTTTATAGAGAGAGGCGAGAAGTAAATTAAAAACAAAGGAACGTTTGTATTTCAATTTTCCTTTGTTTTTAAGTGTAGTAAAAATACACTGCAAAAAATGTGATTGATCATTACGTAAAACTTAAATGTGACGAATTCACAAAGACGAATGTTCATATATTCATTGTTTTGTACTTAAATTATTACAAATCCAGAAAGGGGGGTCTTCCACTCGCTTAAAATTTTTGTAACTTTTGGAACAAAATTTCATTTTATTTTATTATTACAAACAAACAAAAATAGACGTAAACGCAGTTGCGAGGGTCAGCTAGTTATGTATAAATAAGAAGCGCTCGTGACACCGCGGACTTGTGTTCTGTAAGCGATCACTGTAGTAAGCTCATTCACTATGGCCAGTCCTTGGATGGGTGACCATCCATGTGACCACTTTGTGACAGTTATTTGAGCGTTGTTTCCGTGTTTCGGAAGGCACGTTAAGCCGTTGGTCCTGGTTGCCCGTAAAAGGCAGTCGTTAAGCGAAGTTGAAGGCCGTTGTGGCGGCTTGATTAATTTTAACAGCAGCAGTCAGTCACAACCTGCGCCTGTCTATCTCAACACGGCAATACAGCTCACCACCTATTACGTGGGACAAATTCTAAAAAGGTGAAATGTGGGAACATAATAATATGCCTCTGCCTACCTCTTCGGGGATAAAGGTGTGACCATATGTATGTAACTAGCTGACCCTCACAACTTCGTTTACGACGCTTAAGGTGTATGAAACATGAGGTATTTCTTCATCAGTCTCATCAACCGGCGGGTGAAACTGCCCTGTTTGCTTAATCATAAACGAATTTAAAGATTAAGCATATTGTAAAACTAGCTGACCCTCGCAACTTCGTTTACGTCATATAAGGTTTGCAAAAGGAGAGGCACTTCTTCATCAAACTCATCAAGCAGCGTGTGAAACGGCCCTGTTGGCTTTATCATAAAAGAGCTTAAAGATTAAGTTTATTCTAAAACAATTCAGTCCCCGACTTCGGCGCGGACAGAATTATTTTACAACAGCCTTAATCATTAAGCTCTTTTATGATTCAGCCAACACGCCTGTTTAGATTTACCGTCACAATCCAAGGAACCCTTGAATTTTAGGTTTTGAGAAAGTTGAGATATCTCTAATTCCTGAACTACAAAACCCTCAGCACTGAAACTTGTGTGAAGCAATCCTTAAAGTACTACCGTTATAACACTAAAAAAAAATTGGAATCGGACCACGCATTGTGTAATTACAACTAAAAAACCATATTGTCTTTCATCCCCTCCCCCAAAGGAAGCTCGCAGAATATCGGAATCAAAGTATCCAGGAACCTTCCTCGGATTATAAGCTTTTAATTGTTCAAAGTTTCATTCAAATCGATTCTGTAGTTTCTACGTGATACTTATTCGGGATACAGACAGACAGACAGACAGACATGAACATTTTAAATTGCATTTTCGGCTTCAGTATCGATTAGAGAACATCCTTCAATTATAATAAAACATAATAAGTATCACGCCGAAACCACTGAACCGATTTAAATGATACTTGGTACACTTGAAGCTTATAGTCCGAGGAAGGTTCTAGGATACTTTTGATCCCAAAGTTTTGCGCGGTTCCTGCGGGAGAGGGGATGAAAGATAAAATGGTTTTTAAGTTGTAATTTCTCAACGCGTGATGCGGTTCCAAAAATTTTTTCAGTGTTATAAAGGGAGTACTTTAAGGATTGTTTCACACAAGTTTCAATGTTGAGGGTTTTGTAGTTCAGGAATTAAAGGCATCTCAACTTTCGCAATACCTAGAATTCAAGGGTTTCTTTGAATGTGAGGGTAATTCTAAACGGGCGTGTTGGCTTCATCATAAAAGAGCTTAATGATTAAGACAATTGTAAAATAATTCTTTTGAATTGTTTTAGAATAGCCTTAATCTTTAAGCTCTTTTATGATTAAGCAAACAGGACCGTTTCACACGCTGCTTGATGAGTCTGATGAAGAAGGACCTCTCCATTCACAAACCTTATGTGACGTAAACGAAGTTGCGAGGGTCAGCTAGTTTTAGAATAAATTCTAAAACAATTCAGTCCACGCCCTCGGCGCGGCCTGAATTATCTATACTTATGATAAAACTGTTGAGGGTAGAGAGTCTGTACATGGAAGATATTTTGAAAATTTTTATTGAAGGATGTTCTCTAATCGATACCTACTGAAGCCGAAAATGCAATTTGAAATTTTCATGTCTGTCTGTCTGTATCCCGAATAAGGATCACGTAGAAACTACAGAATCGATTTGAATGAAAAAAATGATAAAGCAACACGCAGGTTTAGATATATCCTCACATTCAAAGGAACTCTTGAATTCTAGGTTTAGAGAAGTTGAGATGTCTCTAACTCCTGAACTTCCTCGGATCAATTTTCATTCAAATCAGTAGTTTGGGCGTGATACGTATTCGGAATACAGACGGACATGAAAATTTTAAATTTCATTTTGGCTTAAGTAGGTATCGATTAGAGAACGCGTTCTTTTTATTTTAAATAGCTTCCATATTCAGACTCTCGACCCTCAACAGTTTTATTATTATGTATAGATATAGACTAGCAAGAAACTCGGCGGGCACTCACTTTATTCACTTTTATACCTTAACCAATTTGCCGGTAGATGGTGCCTACTTGTGGCGACCCACAAGACGTAATAAGCTAAAAGAGTCAATTCTTTCAGCTTAGGTTGAGAGCAGTGTCTCAAAAAAGCAGTGTGTTAATAATAACTATAATATAAGTATTTTCATCAGTTGTCTATATCCCTTAGCGCAAGGTTATAATAGCTTAAGTTGTGTGCGAATGTCCACAAATACTTCTTCATTTATTTATATTGAAATGATTAAGTACCGCTGACAATATAAGCATGATTACCTTTCGAAGTAATTTAATAAAACAATACGAAAAATAAGTTGAAATGCATTATATTCTCATGTAATGCAGTATGCATTGTGTAACTCGGGCTCTGGCTCTGTTACACGCATTACTCTGTACATGAATGAAAATATAACATTTTACGAGAATATTTTGCAGAACAGAGCGACACACGTCCGTCTAGCAACACGACTCCCCCCGCACTAGATTTTCGGGCGAGCGCGGGGAAGCAAGCAATGTGATGTATTCTTTGAATACATTATTAGTTATAATTAGTTAAAACTTATACTAATTCAAAATTGAAGAAATCCATTTTAGAGGTCTATGTTTTCTTTAGTCTCTGATATAAATTTTATTATCATTCATTAATAAATAGATGTCATACAACGACTTCTTTTAAAAAATTATGGGCTATTTCAGTGATGTTTTACTAGTTATCCCTACTAATATTATAAATGCGAAAGTAACTCTGTCTGTCTGTTACGCTTTCACGCCTTAACGGCCGGAGCGATTGAGATAAAATTTGGTATAGGGATAGTTCAAGGCCCTGGTAAGGACATAGGCTACTTTTTATAACCGACTGCGCAAAAGGAGGGGGTTTACCACTGGTGATCGAAATTCATTTGATCATTTGACGTGTGACCGAAAAACCATTAGGCCATTCTACTACTGATCGAATGAACAATTGACCGAAAGAGTTTTTATCGAACAAACATTTGGTATTTTCACTACTGATCGAGTGAACGTTTGGTCGAAAAACTGTTGACTAAAGAATATTATAACAAACAAAAGCGAAATAAGTAGAATTCGGTACTGGCACTCGCCGGTCGCTGCCGCGGCACGCTCGCTTCGCTCGCTCGGCTTGTGTGTTATGGTCGCAGTTCTAACCTAACCTAAAATAGCCATTTTGATTCAGCCCCTGTTAAAATATTCTTAAGTCAACTGTTTTTCGATCAAACGTTCATTCGATCAATAGTAAAAATACCAAATGTTTGTTCGATAAAAACTCTTTTGGTCAATTGTTCATTCGATCAGTAGAAGGATGGCCTAATGCTTTTTCGGTCACACGTCAAATGATCAAATGAATTTCGGTCACCAGTGGTAAGCCGCTTTGTGCTACCTATTGCCGTAACAGACGTATACCGACGGAACAACTGTTGATTTTAAAGCTTCTCATAACAAATTCACAGAATTTACTACTACTGTTTAAAACATTTCAAAGTATCAACTGACTTTTAAAATCTAGCTAAACTATTTTTAAAACGCCTCTACCGATCTACGTTCGTAGAACTTGCTACAGTTGCTACGACGTAGACACAATTTTGCTATACAAAAATGTTGTAGAACTAATAGTTTTTTTAATTAAGGGGACTGGTTTAAAAAAATGACTAAATAGAGGTGCAAATAATAGTGATTTTTGTCTGCATAAATAGACGGAAATTTTTAGCCAAGAATAGATTTTTAATCTACAAGATGTGTCTAAAAAAATGGTTTTGTTGTAAATTAATTATACATAATGTGTAAAACGATCATAGAGTTAGTCCCAAATTTTTAAATGAATGCATTTTATGACTTTAATTTTTATCGACGCGAAAGAAAAAATATGCCAACATAATGAAGAAAATATACACCTATAAATTGGTTTTCTTCGATTTTGAATAAGTATGCGTATTAGCTTAATACAACTAAAATAAGGTCGTTAGCTCTACCAACGGCCTTAAACATTTAACTTGGGTTATATTGGATAACTAGTTGATGATTGCGGCTTCGCCCGCGTGAAATTCTGTTCCCGTTCTCGCTTCCCATAGGAACATATTACAGGGATACAAATGATACTCAATATACGTAGGTATGAGGTCAATTTTCAATTTTTACCTACCTCAAGCGTTTTTTGTGGTTTGAGAAACGGATTCTGGCTCTAGGAATCTCAGTTAATGATCAGTGTCATCATCTAGAAGTTTAAACAAGAAGCCGTGAGACGGTCTCACCCAACTGCCCCTCTGTGAAAGTGAAAGTTCACTCCGATTGACATCAAACAGATGATTTTGCTTTAGAGTGCGAATTTGGTATTAACCTAATATGCTTTAATAGTGCCTCCTACAAATATAATGAAGTCATCTTTATCTATTTCTTTTTTATGGGAAGTATTATTGATAAATTTTTCAAATTTTGTATGAAAAATATTTATGAAAATTTTGTATAAATTTGTGAAATTCGAAGATGGCTAGCCAGGAATAATGAAAAACCACGCTTCAGGTAGTGTCCACTGTGCATTAGAATAACACCGCAAGTTACCATCTACGCTCAATCCTTACCACAAAGATTGTCAACAGACCTAAGTGACTGGTCATGAAAGGCAATCAGTATTATATAGTGCTGACTGCATTTTGTCAGGACACAGACTCACTAAGGCTTTGTAAAATACGGGAATGGCAACCTCAACGCAAACTACATTCGACAAGTGAATAGAGCAATTAAAATGAACATGAACGTTTAGCAGATGAAATTTACATTGTTTTGACGTTACCAGGTCTTGATTGGACCATCTGTATAAGGAGGACAAAGCCTACACGTCGTTCTGTTTGCCCATACGTCGTAGGCTTACAATATGACTGGGACTACCTCACGAAGGAACTAACAATGTCAATTGCTTAGAAGAGAAGTTGTGTCAAGTAGTAGTCAAGCCAATGAATAAAAAATAGAATTTAATAAATAAATTTACTTAGCTCATATAATATGTAGGTATTATGAATTTGTTAATCAGAAATTTATCTATCTAACTACTGTTATAAATACGAATGTTTGTGAGTGTGGATGTTTGTTACTGTTTCCACTGTAACGGCCGAACGGATCTGGCTGACATTTGGTACCTACAGAGATAGGTTAAAGTCCAGTTACAAAATTTCACGCAAGCGAAGTTGCGGGCATCAGCTAGTTTATAATAAATACACAATTTCTGATGAAACCATCCTCTGGAACACACCTTGTAGATTTCAAATCTACTTTTGGCTGTCATTTTTCGTATACTAATAACGAGAAGAACGTCTTTATTTGCACCTCTTTTTCGCAAACTTTGCCAACCACTCCCCTTAAATGCTTATAAAGACAGGCGCAGTTGTGACTTCAAGCAGTTGAAATTGTTCAAGCCGGCTTTATGGCCTTCAACTTCTTATATTATTGGCACCTAGCAACACCTAATGTCCCTTACGGGACCTGGAAACGCTCATAACTTGAAATATCTCAAAGTGGTCACCCATCCGAGAATCAGTCAAAGCGAAAGATGGTAAGTCAGCGGGGCTGCGAGCGCATCTAACTTGTTTGACAATTTGATCTTCATTTGTAGGCGCATGACGTCACACTCAGAGCTTCTCATATAGTAGGTATTCTAGGTATTATAATTACATACATACATACGGCTTTATTCCCGAAAGGGTAGGCACATGCGTATTGTATTGCCACATTTTGAGAATTTGTGCCGTGTTGTTGGTGGGCAGCCGTATTGCCGTATCACAATGAAAAGAGACAAATTGTGAATGCCTGTTGTCGAAATCTTTCAAGCAGCCACTTTGCTTAACGTCTACAATTTTACTGGCAAACGGGACCAATGGCTTAACGTGCCTTCCGAAGCCCGGAAACACATCGCAAATAAATTTCTCTAGTGGTCACCCATCTATGGCCATACTGCTCGTTCGCTCTAACTTTGCCGCTCGGCTCCATACTAAAGTATGGAGCCGAGCGGCTAAGTTAGAGCGGCAAAGTATTCTTTTACACACAAAGACTTCTTCATACAATGTTGCGTATTTTCTATGACGAAGTGACATTAGCTACTGTCAATTGACTTCGTCTAATTAACAATTCGGGTATACGCCTCTACGCCACCGGCAAAGTTAGAGCGAACGGGTAGTAGTGACAGTTAAATTGCTTACTGCAGTGATCATTTCGAAAAAACACTGAGTCCGCGGGGCCACAAGCGATATTATTGTAATTAAAACTGAAAATTTCTGGTTATCTTTACTGATTTAAAACATCATAAAGAAGGTGTCCTAGGGTTCTTTCGAGGGCTTCCCCAAGACTCCCAACAGTTGGCTGTTAGGCAGGATACGTGTGCTTTTTAGTCGGTAGGAGTCCGGCATAGCATCCACGTAGGATTTTCCTAACGGTAAAAAAAATACTAAAGAGGGAAGATTTGATCGTTTGTTTGCATTGAAGGCTCCAAAATTTAATACTAATTTGAAAAACTCTTTTACTGTTCGAAAACTACACTATCCTCAGACGACATATCGTCATTGCGACTTTAAAACCTGCTAAGTGACAATTTTCATCACCCAAAGATTGACTGGTAGATAATGCCTTTTGGCATTAAGTCCGCCTCTGTCCCGGTGGACCTGGACGGTAAGGCGACTATCTTTGGGGGGTCCACAGCGGACACATCGCGCCTTGCAGTAGTTGCAAGGGGCCGAGGCTGCGTCGCAGCGGATTACGATGGAGTAGCTGTCGTGGCTGTTTACTTCTCGCCGAGCCTTGACCAGCATCAGTTCGAGCTTTGGCTCCCTGAGCTGGACGTCGTTCTTGCCGCATGCTCCCCTCGCTTTTGGAGCTTTTGGAGACTCTGGAGCGGAACCCATGGGGACGCCCGTACCTCATGGTCAGAGGCAAACTTCGCCCTAAGGCGCCCCCACTGCAGAGGGTCTTGAGCTGGGCTGAGCAGCTGGAGAGGGTCTTGGGCTCCCTGTTTGCATCAAGGGTTGAGGAACATATTCCTCCGTGTATGGCTCCGTCTCAGGCACCTGGCGCGGATTGCGGCGAGAACGACGTGCCCGAAGTCACTGAGGGTGAGCTAGGGGCAGCTGTGCAGCGGCTTAAATCCCGCAAGAGCACTGCACCCGGACCCGAAGGCATCCCAGGCCGAGCGTGGGTCCTGGCTCTCGAAGAACTTGGGCCCCGACTAAGAGGGCTCTTTACCGCGCCCTGGAGTTGCGTTAGGGAGGCGCTCATTTATCATGGAGTGCCTCCTTACCTCCGTCGCATTGTCGGTGCTTATCTGTCTGAAAGAGCCATAGCTTACCCGAGTTGGCTAGGGCCAGTGAGGCGAGAAGTATCGTGCGGTGTTCCACAGGGATCGGTTCTGGGACCGCTCCTGTGCAACATCGGCTACGATTGGGTGTTGCGCGGTCCGTTGCTCAGAGGAGTCGGCGTAACGTGCTACGCCGACGACACCCTCGTTACGGCGCGAGGAGCAACGCACCGGGACGCAGCCCTAAAAGCCACGGCAGGTGTTGCTCAAGTCGTGGGTCGAATACGGCGGCTGGGCCTAGAGGTGGCCCTTCACAAATCCTAGGCTCTGTGCTTTCACGCACCTTGGAAGGGGCCGCCAACGGGAACTAGCATACAAGTAGGGGGCGTTAGCATCGGCATCGAGCCCTCGATGAAGTACCTAGGGCTGGTACTCGAAAGCCGATGGAACTTCGGAGACCATTTCGAAGCTTGGTTCCAAAACTGAGGGGGGCAACAGCTGCGCTTTCGCGATTGTTGCCCAACATAAGGGGACCCAACGCTCCCTGCAGAAGACTGTATCTCGGGATCGTGCGGAGTATGCCTCTGTATGGGGTTCCCATATGGGCGGAATCCCTGACGATTCGCAACGTTGCAAGACTGCATAGCCCGCTGAAGGCAATGGCCGTCAGGGTGATAAGAGGGTACCGTACGATCTCCGTCGAGGCGGCATGTCTCCTAGCCGGGACCCCTCCATGGGACCTGGAAGCGAGGGCCCTTGCGTCGCTGTATCAGTGGCACAAGGAGGCGCTGGAGCGGGATCAGAGGCCTGTGCCCCGAGAAATCAAGGACCAGAGATCCTTGCTCCGCCAAGAGCTCATGGCGACATGGAAGGTGCGACTTGAGCAACCAAAGTGAGGACACACTACAATTGAGGCGGTGAAGCCGGTAATGGAGGAGTGATTGGATAGGCGCCATGGCAGCCTAACCTACCGAGTGTCACAGATGCTTACCGGGTACGGGAAGTATCTGTGGCGCATACACCGAGAGGTAACACCTGAGTGCCAGCATTGCGGTGACTGCAGTGGTGCTCAGCTTGGGCACTGCAGCGCCGGGACCTTGTTGCTAGCCTGGACGTGGGCATTCTCACGCTGGAGACCATGGTGAAGGCCATGGTCTCCAGCGGTGGAAAGTGGGACGCTGCTGCGTCTTTCTGCGAGCAAGTTATGCTCGAGAAAGAGGCAGCGGGGAGAGAGCGGGAGAGTAATCTCCCTCCCGAGTTTGGCAGTCGGCGACGGGGTCGTCGCCGGTTGCTGTTCGCCCAAGACTATCGGCCTCCATGACTGAGGGCCTGAGAACGGCGAGTCGGCTGCTCGTCGTTCTTACAGAAGCAGGCCAAGACAGTGGCATGTCTCTTTGCCCCTCATAGTAGTGGGATAGCACCCAACTATCCCCCCTTCCCCAAGTAGCGGGGTAACACCCGAACAAACACCCCAGACGCGGGATAGTACCCGAACTATTTAGGCGAGGCCGCGGTGGTAGCCAAAGTCTGCCGGGAGCCCTGGGACATCCTTCCGAGGGCTTACCCGGGACTTCCGGCCATAGACTATTGTAAGGCATTGTGTGGTTTTAGTCGATAGGAGTCCGGCATTGCATCCATGTAGGATTTCCACATATAAAAAAAAAAAGAAAGTCCGCCTCTGTACACTTTATAATTTGTGCATAAAGTTTTCAATAAACTAAATAATAATACCACCACGCTAGATGGACCGACGACCTGGTAAAGGTCGCAGGCTGGGACTGGATGCGAAAGGCGCAGGACCGTGGATTGTGGCGTAAATTAGGAGAGGCCTACGTCCAGCAGTGGACTGCGATAGGCTTATTTGATTGATTGATTGAAATAATAATACAATTTTAGTGAAATCGACTTCTTGATACCAGTCGATTCAGAATTTAAAGGCGCACCGTATGCTGCGACTCTCATGTCCCTAAGACGTTTTAATCACATTTTATTTATAAAATTCAAATATCTCCTATGTGACAGCTCACTAAAACTTGGTCTATAAAAAATCCTATGTGTTATGTATGGATGTACTATGTACACATAAGAGTTTTTATTGTGTCATAATTTAGAGATGGTGCGATCGACATTTTACTTTTCAGTTTTTAGTTCTGTTTGACTCGGTTTCTTTTTTGTTAAAAATGTTTTTTTATTTTTCGGGTACTGAAACAGCAATAGAAAGGTTAGGAGGTTTATTATGTACAAAGGCATCAAAAACCGACATTTTGCCGTAAATTTGATGATTTCCCCTCGATTTTCCCAAGATCCCAGCATCAGATCCTTATACCGTGGATATGGGACCACCTCAGAAGTAGCCTCTTTCAAACAAAAAAAAATTCAAAATCCATCCATAATAGCGCCGCTATCGCGTAACATATATACAAAAAAAAATAGCGTACGAATTGAGAAACTCATCATTTTTTAAAGTCTGTTAAAAATCTCTCATGTTACATAAAATGCTCAATAAAAACCTATGTGCTCAATAAAAGTAAAAATCTATTTTTTATACCACCATACTATTTACTTTTTAACGGAACTATCAAAATAAAATGTAAAATAGTACACAGAATATGCCGATATATTTTAATTGATGCCATATTTTTTTTCTCAGCAGACAGATTTTATCGATTTCCTCGAAATTGTCATTTTAACACATAAGAGATTTTAAAGTAACAAGGAACGGTATGCTTATTACTCCCGCATTCCCACGGGAACGGGAACTACAAGGGTGTAACCGAGTGACATCGGCAATAATCAAATAGTTATACAACCGATCAAAAACCAGTATCGGTGCATCGTTAACAAACTTGTTATAAATGCCTCAAATGAATGAAATGTAGAAATTAATCGAGTAATTAAATATCGATTACTATATGTATATAAATAAGACTCATTTACGATAGTACAATACTTAGTTTAAATGTGATTCAAAATGCAGGTGCTATTGGTAAGTAATTTTTTTTTTATTTTAATTTAATATTTCTATATCTACACTGTTTTTTTTTTAACGTGAGGGAAAATCACTAACGGATGCTATGCCGGCCTCCTACCGACTAAAAAATCTCACGTAACGCCCAACAGCCTATGGTTGTGAGCCACGGGTAAGCCCTCGTAAGGATGTCTCAGGACTCCCAACAGACCCACGGCCGCCACTGCGGCCTCGCCTAGGGGGTGGTTCGGGTGCTATCCCGCGTCTTTAGGGCGTTTCGGGTGTGATCCCGCTTCTAAGGGAGGGTGTGCGTGAATCCCTCACGACGACACGCTGCCGTCATGGGCCTACTTCTATAAGGACGGTAAGCAGCCCTCTCACCGTCCTCAGGCCCCCGGTCATGGAGGACGAGTCTTCGGCGAAGACACGTCGGCGGCGCCCAGGCCGCCGACTGCGGAACTTGGGTGGGAAAGTTCTCTCCTGTTCCCGCCCCGCCGCCTCTTTCACGAGCATGACCTGCTCACAGAAAGAGGCGGCGCAGTCCCACCACAGATTAGATATATAATACTGATTGAATTTATAGTCGTTCTGGAACGGAAAGGTTTAGGCACAGTTTCGATAACAGCACAGACGTCTCTGCATAGCGTCAAGCGCGTCTAGTAAATACCTCGCGGAGTCATCCCAAAAGTGAGAACAGTATTCGACGCAGGGAACATTTTCGTAATTTTTTTGTTGATTTTCAAATTGACAGTGCCGATCGGTTCTGTACCCTTCAACAGTGCAAATATCTCCTAGAGGACTCGATCGCTATGTCGCACTTATGTGCCTGTATCTCCTGGAGAACACAGGAGAACTTTCGCCTTCAAACAGTTTGCGCTCTTGTAGCGCGAACTGTACTCTCTCTATCCGGCTCATACTTGCAGGGAGCGTTCATAGAAAGAAACGGGACAAGTATATAGTACAATGTCTGTCTCTAAATAATAGTCAACCAGTATATTCTATAGTCCCACTTACTCCCGCTGGAGATCATGGCTCGCACCATGGTCTCGAGCGAGAGAGTGTATTTCTATACACTAAGATAGGTTTTACTAGAATTCAATCAACAAAAATTTTAGCCTAATTTAGGAAAGTCCCACTATCGTTTTAATGTTGTCTGCCCTGGGGCTATCCAGTTATCCTTCCACGGTCTTACCCGGGACTCCTGGCGTTGGACAGATGGCAAGGCACCATGTGGTTTTATTCGGTAGAATGGCACCCATGAGGAATTCCACACTAAATCTAAAAACTCATACTTATTGAATTCGGGACTTCACGCGAAACACATTTATGTAAGTACTTAGTTACTTACATTTTCACACCGACGCGCGACGTTTCGAGTGTGTTGCGCGTGAAGTCCCGAATTCTATAAGTATGAGTGTAAAAACCGCGATAGTTTAAAAATAACAAAAACTAAAAAGTCTAATTGTAGGTACTTAGGTACTGTTATAAAACAAATTCCTATTATGTACTAAGTCTATTACTTTTCAAATAAAAAACATAATTATGTAGGTACCTAAGCATTTAATATATCTACTTATATTGTAAATAGTTAATTGCTTCATTGTAATTTGAATAAACGCAAATAGTAAATACCTACCTAGTACTAAGGCACATAATTGACTTGAGAAATTAAATATCTCAAATTATTTAAACAAATATACCTATGTCTATCTCATAGAGATATAAAGTCCTTATATAATCAAAGGTCTATCTTTAATTTCTAGAACTATATAAACTATTGAATGTTTTAATTCCCTGAAATCCTTTTTTAAACGATATAATCTATTTACTCATTTCTTTAAACTTTTGAATGTTTAACTTACTGAATTATTTTTAAAAATCTGAATGACAAAATTCTACCAATTTTTGAAATGTAGTAGGTATTCTACCAATATTCCGACTTACGAGTGCGGCAACACTCATAAGGGCTCTTTTAGTGTCATGCGTGTTTTCGCACGCATGCGGGCCGGGCGGCCATGTTTTCATTATCATGTACGCCTCAAGCACTTCGGAACACGGGTGAGATGCCAGCCAGCATGCGCGCGAAAACAGTGTGCTTCAAGCTGTAATCCTCACCTTTGAAATCTCAATGAAAACGAATTTTGACAACGCCAAAAAATAGTCGTGAAATAGTCGTAAATAGTCGTACATGTAAAAAAAATAGTCGTATTATAGTTTCGGCGTTATAGTTATAGGTTAGTGAGGATTATGGCTTGAACGTCAAGCTGTAATCCTCACCTCTGGTGCAAGCAAACGGTTAATGCTATCGAATTGGTTTAGGTTCCAAAAAATAGTCGTAAAATAGTCGTAAAGACCTGCCAAATCTCAGAAATAGTCCATAAGCGGTTTCCGAGATGTGAAGGTACCCTGGTGAGGATTATGGCTTGAACCTTTGAAAACTTCAAATTTCTCCGGAATGCCTGCGAGTTTCGGTTCAAAGTTTGTGCCAAAAAATAGTCGTGAAATAGTCGTAAGAAGCTATAATAAATTTGAGTTGATTTAATGTGAAAATAAAAACTTTTTATTTTCCCTACATTTCTATTGATGTACAGTCGTGTACAAAATTTGTAACTTCCAATGATACTAGAGGAAGTCACGCGGTTTAATCCGCGTAGTTCCCGTTCCCATGGGAATGCGGGAATAAAATAAAGCCTATATTACCGGCAAGAGTGTAGCTTCCGAACAGTGAAAGAATTTTTCAAATCGGTGAAGCAGTTTCGGAGCCTATTCGATGCAAACAAACAAACAATCAAATCTTCTTTCGTTATAATATTGGTACAGAATTAGGTTATTGGGAAATATTCCGCTTAATACTATAATATTTCCTTGAATGAGACGTTTTCCATACCAGCAGTTATAATTAAACAAAAAACAAACATTTATGATTTGTATCCTTATTTATTACAACCGAAAGCTTGCAAATACGTACATTTGTTTAAATCTCTCTGTATGTTTATAACACAGCAATTAGTTTTGATCACAATTGTCATAGTCAGTTTTGTTTATTAAAATTTTGTAGGCTAATATAGCATAGGTATTTTCGCTTTTGTATGGAAGCGATGTATCTGTTACGTAGTAGCTATTTATTAGTCTGTGACTCAACCTACCAGCGCCATCTAAAACTTTTCGAGAAACGCCAACAGATATTGAACTGACTATGACAATTGTGATCAAAACTAATTGCTGTGTTATAAACATACAGAGAGATTTAAACAAATGTCCGTATTTGCAAGCTTTCGGTTGTAATAAATAAGGATACAAATCATAAATGTTTGTTTTTTGTTTAAATAACTGCTGGTATGGAAAACGTCTCATTCAAAGAAATATTATTATATTAAGCGGAATATTTCCCAATAACCTAATTCTGTACCAATATTATAACGAGAGAAGATTTGATTGTTTGTTTGTTTGCATCGAATAGGCTCCGAAACTACTTCACCGATTTGAAAAATTCTTTCACTGTTGGGAAGCTACACTCTTCCCGGTAAACATAGGCTTTATTTTATTCCCGCATTCCCATGGGAACGGGAACTACGCGGATTAAACCGCGTGACTTCCTCTAGTATCATTGGAAGTTACAAATTTTGTACACGACTGTACATCAATAGAAATGTAGGGAAAATAAAAAGTTTTTATTTTCACATTAAATCAACTCAAATTTATTATAGCTTCTTACGACTATTTCACGACTATTTTTTGGCACAAACTTTGAACCGAAACTCGCAGGCGTTCCGGAGAAATTTGAAGTTTTTAAAGGTTCAAGCCATAATCCTCACCAGGGTACCTTCACATCTCGGAAACCGCTTATGGACTATTTCTGAGATTTGGCAGGTCTTTACGACTATTTTACGACTATTTTTTGGAACCTAAACCAATTCGATAGCATTAACCGTTTGCTTGCACCAGAGGTGAGGATTACAGCTTGACGTTCAAGCCATAATCCTCACTAACCTATAGCTATAACGCCGAAACTATAATACGACTATTTTTTTTACATGTACGACTATTTACGACTATTTCACGACTATTTTTTGGCGTTGTCAAAATTCGTTTTCATTGAGATTTCAAAGGTGAGGATTACAGCTTGAAGCACACCGAAAACACGCATGACACTAAAAACGCCCTAAGTCGCAATGCAACCTACGCCTGTCCATTTCAACACGGCAATAGGCTCACCGCTCACAAAACGAATTTTCTTATGGGCGTATAATATGCCTCTGCCTATCCTGGGACATCCTTCCGAGGGTTTACCCGGGGCTCCCAACCATAGACTGTTGGGCGTGACGTGAGGTTTTTTAGTCGGTAGGAGTCCGGCATAACATCCATGAGGATTTTCCCCCACGTTAAACAAAAAAAAAATGCCTCTGCATACTCCTTCAGGGACAGATAAAGCCGTGACATATATTATAGTCGCGTTCAGTAATTGTCTTATTGGTTGTTTCAGATTCTGCTATCAATGTTTTTATTTACCATACACGTAAATAATGGATTTTCAATTCCCAAAATTGAAGTAAGTATCATATTTTTAATATCAAATTACATCTAAAAATGTATTTCTTTTCATTTTTGCAAAACCTCGTTCTCTAATCAGAACAAGGTTTTCTTTACACATTTTTTCATGTGGGCCCAAACTGTCAAAAGTAGTTATTGCATTTCTACCGAATGAAAAAATGTGTGTAGTGCGTGCGTGCGTTGCCAATATAAATATGAAAATTAATAAATGTAAATGTAGAATCAAAAATCTTGACGTTCATAAGTATTACTTTGTGACTTAAGTGAATAAAGATATTTAAATTTTTAATACACGAGTGTGAACGATTTTATGACGTTTTCCGACCCCGAGGTTGTTACCTATTACTTGTTATAGACTTTAGTAGTTCTCTTTATGGGCTCCCGACATGATCATGCCTTGCATTATTGTCAATCACGTTAAATATGAATGGAAGTTGCTTCAGTGTGCGTGATTTCTTTGCATATTTAACGTGCTTGACAATTGCCAATTGATCGTGTTGGGGACCCCTTTATACTTTGCTTAGAGTCTCTCTGAATAAGTTTGCAACACCAGAAGCGTTACACTCGCTCTACAAACCCTATCGCTGCGTGTGGAAACAGACATTGAGAATATTCTCACTTTTTAGAGTTACCTAAAGGGTAAAAACAGCAACCAATTCATGAGAGTGTCTGTCTGTATGTCTGTCCGTCACGAGGGTGTATCTCAGGAACCGTGATAGCTAGAGAGCTGAAATTTTCATAGAGGATGTATTTCTGTTGCCGCTATAACAAAAAATAAAATAAAAATCAGAAAAAAGGAAGATTGAGGGGGCTTCGATCCTACAAACGTTATTTATTGCCGTTTTGAGGTACGGAACCTTCTGTGCGCGAGTCCTACTCACACTTGGCCGGTTTTTCTTTAAATTCATCTCTAACCAATCTCTCTTTTTCATTCCAGATTCAACATCCAACAAAATTCGTGTACAGAGATAAGGATGGCAACTCTATCGAGGTTTCAAATCCGGAGAAAGCCACCCTCAAGGAGATCACATACTACCATTTAGTTGAGAAACCTTACCCCCAGGAAAAAGAAGAGGAGGTAAGTTATTTAAAAGGACGCAGGTAATGACTGGATGCGGAAGAAGCAGGACCGTGTGTTGTGGTGTAAATTGGTAGAGGCCTACGTCCAGCAGCAAACTGCCATCAAAGATTTCTATATAAACTGAGGTAGACATGGCCTACGCACCGATTTTTGAAACCTATAAACTGAGCTAATTAGCAGCGTTGCTCGCACTGTAGTGAGTCAAAACTTTGAGATTACTCGGCTTGCAATCGGAGTCCATACGCCTTCTCTTTTACTCTTGTTCTATTCGTATTATTTCGTATATTGCTAATGTGGTGACAATTACGTAAATATTATTTTTAGGTGAGGTGGTCTTAGCAATGTGTGTGTTTGAGGATTGATTTTGAAATCTCGTTAGTTAGAGTACGGCGTGTCTAACTGTCTACCTCAGTTTATATAGAAGTCTTTGACCGCCATAGGCTCATTTGATTGATATACCTACCTATGATTATGAAGTTATATTTTACGATTCTTGTGTCTGTAGTCTGTGACTCGTTTACATTATATTACGTCACTAGGTCACGTGGTTCATCTGTTCAAAGTTTGAAATAAAACAAAAATGACAACGTCAATCGGATTGAACTTCCACTTTCACAATAAACGTTAGAGGGGCAGTCGGGTGAGACCGTCTCACGGCTTCTTGTTTTGCCTTGAAATGTGCGAGTTATTAGAAAACACTAGACGATGCTCGCGGCTTCGCCCGCGTGGAATTCAGTTCCCATTCCCGCTTTCCATGGGAACATATAAATACCCGGGTTAAAAAGTAGCCTATTTGTTATTCCAGAATATATCTATCTATGTACCAAGGCTAGATTAGTTCAGAAGTTAGAGCGTGAAAAGGTTGAAACTTGGAAGTATGGATGCCTGAATTTTTATCATATTCACGCATCCGTTCTTCCAACTTTTTGCATAATCCCTAGTATCCCTACTAATATTATAAATGCTAAAGTCTGTCTGTTACGCATTCACGGAGAGTAATAAATTTTACGCGATAACTGCTTCTACACGGACGAAAACGTGGGGAACAGTTAGTTTATACTAACATTTATAAAGCTTTATAATATTATGCAGATTTTATATTTTATGTTTTCAGGATGACGCGGCTGAAGAAACTAAAGATTCTGTTGAATATCCTGATATAGACCAAAGAACTGCCCCCATTTCGGATAAAAAACCCTCTTCAAATGTAAGTTGTCTATGGTTTTAACCCAGTTCATATGTAATCTTTATTTAAAGTATAAACTCTAGGTACACTCTATTACCACAGCCGACAGATCATAGTATATATCGTAGCTCTCTTTATACTGTGCTATTACACAATACACGGCCAGTTTAATAAAAGCCTAAAGCCTAAAAAAATAAAGAAGTCATACAGACAGACAAACAGACGGATGGACAGCGGAGTCTCAGTATTAGTGCGCTTTTATAGTCATGCGCGTTGTCGCGCGCATGCGGGCTGGGCGGCCATGTTTTCATTATAATGCACATTTTTAACCAGCTGCGCAGAAGGAGGCTTATGATTTTACGCGATAAGGACTTGTACGCGACAACGGTTTCTACGCGGTCGAAGCTGCGGGGAACAGCTAGTTCCGATACGCCTCAAGGACACGTAACGCGGGTGAGACGGTACAGGTGATGCGGGCCCGACCAGCATGCGTGCGAAAACACGCATGACAATAAAAGCGCACTTATTAGAGGTCCGTATCGAGTTGGCCAAGAATGGCTATGTGGTTAAACTCTATGCCGTAGAACTAAGTCATCGATTTTAGAAAAAAGACGATCTGCATACATAGATTTAAAAAAAACATCTTGCACAGATCGGGGATCGACACGGTCATTTTGAAAAATAAAACTTTTATTATTGCTATTTGAATATCGGTTATGTAGGTCATAAGCTGTAAATGTAACCAGGAAACTTGATAATCTAAAATGCCTAATTAATACCTACCTATCTAAAAAATATTGATATCTAAAACTTGATATGAATGAAGTTCTTCTTTTCTCTAAAGGTCGATGACATGGTTCCTAAGAACAGATCTTTGTACGTCTTATATTTACAGACTTGCCCATATATTCAATTCAATTCAATTCAATTTATTTCATAAACAATTTTCATTGTGTCGAAATTAATAGATACAAACAATAAATAATAATAAATTACAAATTTCACATAATTATAAAAACATGCACAATTAATACAATTTACTAAAAAACTAAGCCCTTGGATCAACTGGAATGTCAAAACTATTGCATTTTATTAGTCACGAAGAATTAAATGTCACAATAATTACATAATGTCAAGTGAATCATAAAAAATAAAATTAATAATGTCATCATCACCTCATCTCTGAGAATCAAAATATTTATTTACATAATGTCTAGTCCATTAAATTACCCAACCAAAAAGAATTCAGTCAATCCCGCTATAGCTCCTTTAGTGAATAAAGATTTTTGTCTAACAGAAACGCTTTTAAACTAGTTTTGTATTCCTGTGTATACATAGACCTCTTTAAAGCTATTGGCAGTTTATTAAATAATTTAATAGCGTTGAAAAAAGAGCTATGTCTAACAATGTCCAGAGTAGGAGCCACTAACGAATGCAGATCTAACCTTCTTGTTTTTCCCTGCGTTGTCGTTCGTTTTCAGTTTTATATTCGTGAATTTTCTTCTTAAGCTTAGTTAAGACGACCATCACATACAAACTAGGTACCGTTAAAATTTTAAGATCTTTTTTTTTTTTTTTTTTTTTTTTTTTTTTTTTAAATTAAAAATTCTTTATTTTCTCAAAAAAAAAAAAATAAAAAAAAAATACATACAAGAGTCTTAGTTCATAGTATATCTTAAATGGTATTTATACTTTTTATTCACAATAAAGATTAATTTTGAGACTGGTGCCTAAACTAGATACAATGTATCTGTATTTATAGAACACAGCATCATCTGATCCCAAAGTAAGCTAGGATAACCTGCTTGTGTTATGGGTACCAGACGACGGATGTTTATAAATAACTGATCAGTAAAACTAATGATGTGCAAAATATACAAAATAATGTTAAACAATAAATTTACATATTAATGCTAAGTACTTCGTATAAAAGTAGGACACGCACTTACTTTGCTGAATTAACAATTGAATAATATAACGACATCAATCTTATACCTACACTTAATGTCCGCTAAACAAAACTAAAAGTTGATTAGGTATCTACTATTTGTATAGAAACTATATTTATGGTCGATATCACTAGGTGATCACGTTAAAGTCTCTGTCTCCCCCAAGTTCCTTATATCACCGTTCAAAGTCCAAGAATTGATCTAATATTATGTCAGTGGCTGCCTCACTTAGTACGTAATATAAGCCGGAGCTTTAGGCGCCCTCGTAGTCAGTTGACATAAGTTCTCGTTCCTGTGCACTTTTTCGGGACGGGCACTGTACATCACCTGTGCTATGATTATAAGGCTTGCTATAGCGCTTGCACGTTGCGCATTTAGCGGGTTGTTCACTTGCAGAGCACTCTTTTTTTGAATGGCCAACGTCAAATCTTTAAAATCTTTAAAATGTTGGCGACATGATTCCTGTTGTTGAATTCGTGTCATGGTTCGAATTGCCCGTTTTTGAATTACAAATGCCTTATTGATGTTATATTCATAGCTACCCCCCCCAAAAAAGAATGCTGTATCTTAGCCTGGACTCCACCAAAGCATAGTAAACCGTCCTAAGCTGGTCGATGCCAACCACATCTCTTAAGGTTCTAAGAACATAGCAAGCACTACTAATTGAACTCTCTATGGCAGTCAGTTCATGTTTCCAGTTTAGTAAAGGGTCAACTTGTACACCTAAAAACCTCACACCATCCACAGTATTTAGGGGAGTTTTATTAATTGCGCAGCATAGCTTGTCCGTGTTTCTAGAAGTCGTCTTAAATAATATTAGGTTCGTCTTTTTTGCATTTATACTCAGGTTATTAAATGTAAACCAGTCATGAAATAGGTTGAGTGCTTCGTTAACCCTCAACTTGAGACTGTCCATATCATCTTCTGAAACAACTGCGTTAGTGTCATCTGCAAAAATTGTCAATTTAATATGGTCTGGAATTTTATATGTCACATAATTAATCAGGTCATTTATAAATATTAGAAAAAATATTGGGCCCAGAATAGATCCTTGAGGAACTCCTGTTTTGATTGCAGAAAACCTAGATCTATAAGTATTACGTTTATTATGTACTTTGTGCGCAAGTTTGACTTCTGTATTTGCGTTGATTTCCACAAACATTTTTCTATTTTGCAAATAAGAAGTAAACAATTGTCTAGCCATTCCTCTCACTCCATAGTAGTCCAGCTTTTCAATTAATAAGTCATGACTTACACTGTCAAATGCGGTACTGAGGTCTAAGAATATTCCAGCAACCTTTTTGCCTTCGTTGAGTTTGGTTAAAATGTCTGCAACCAAAGTCTCAACACGTCAAGTCTCTCACTTATTATGTGATATTTCAGTTAAAAAAATATTTGGCACAGATACTGATTCCAAAAAACACGTCACACTTGCCTTAAATTTGTATGGATTAGTATCATTGGTGCCTCCCATCACAACAATAATGTCCCTAGAGGAAATTTCACCGAAAGACTCACGCGTAAACGAGCTCAACACACTTCCCATTGGAGCACCCGGCTTCCAGTAACAGACCACCTCGTAATCGCTTCCAACTAGGTTCTGCAGTACTCCTTGTTGTCTACGCCCTTGATCATCTGCGAGTATAATAATTTTTTTCTTTTTTATCAAACTTTCAGGTCTTAGCGTCTCTGTGTTGTCGAGTTTGGGTAAGGAATTGCATTCCTCTCCAATAGACCTACTCTGGTGTCTATCGTTTAGACCCTCGTCAACGACTATTTCTTGTATTTGTGAAGTGTTAGGGTCTGCAGTAAAATTCTGCTGCAAATAAGGATTTTCCGGTTTCCCGTCGTCATTTGACTCATCTGATAACAGCAAACGGCTTTCGTCGTATTTATTAAATTTACTGTTTTGAGTTTTTCGAATTTTGCGCCTTCTTTTACTAGACACTGGAGTGGTGTTATCATCCGTAGTTCCCACAGTTTTCAACGTTACAATCAGTTTTTTGTGTCTGTCCAGTTCCTGTTTAATGTAAGGCCCTTCGTACACTAGGCTACGCAAATCTTCGATACTAATGTTGTCAACTTATGTCGCGAATATTTGGTAGCGCACGAACCGTACACATGAGATATCTCAAGACGCAATTTTGTCTATTCTGCCACTGTAGACATAGCGACAACACGTCTCAGACTAATTTAATTTACGAAATGTCTGACACAAGTGACGAAACTATGATTTTGGCTTACTATCTTTACTAAAAGCAAAGAAATCGTCGTAATAGGAAATACTGCGTTCAACCATATAAAAAAAAAAAGTAAAGTGTAGACTGTTTGTAGCTACAAAAAAATTACAGCAAACAGATACTTGTCCAGTTTAACCCTTCCAAGACACAAGCGTGTATATTCACTGCTAAGAAAACCCCATTTACTGTACCGCCATAATTCCAGGGCACATCTCTCACTATCTCTGAAAGCATTGGGATCCTTGGCGTTGACATTTCCAGAGAGGTTCAATTCCGGAGTCATTTGGTGGACGAGGCTAAGCCGGCGTCCAAGAAGCTCGGTGTGCTCAGCAGAGCGCGGCGGTACTTTACTGCAGCGCAAACACTGCTTCTGTATAAGTCGCAAGTGCGGCCGCACATGGAGTACTGCTGTCACCTCTGGGCGGGGCACCAGAATATCAGCCTCGTCCATTTGACTCGGTGCAAAGGCGAGCCGTGAGAGTTGTCAACGATCCTATGCTTACAGGTGAAGTGGAACCTCTTCGCGAAAGGAGAGACTTTGCCTCCTTATGCGTGTTCTACCGCCTGTACAATGGTGTGTGTCCTGAGGACTTATTTGATATGATGCCCACAGTTACGTTCTATCATCGCACCGCTCGCCACAGACAGGGATTTCATCCTCACACTCTACGTCCGGAGCGTTCGAGCACGGTTAGATCCGATAGGGGCTTTCTTCCACGCACGCTTAGGTTGTGGAATGATCTCCCTGCCTCGGTTTTTCCAAACGCCTAAAGTATGGGGTTCTTCAAAAGGGGTCTTAGAAGGTTTTTACAGGGTCGGCAGCGCGAGAGTCGCTCCTTTCGTGTTGCAAACATTCATAGGCTGCGGTGACCACCGGTCCTGGTGGGCCGTATGCTTGTCTGCCACCTTAGTGGTATAAAAAAATACTAAATTCAAATTGAATATTTATGTCAATTGTTCTGCCATCTTGGATATCGCAGCGACATTAGTAGCGACGATCTCGACCGGCAGGTAGCGCGCGACTGGCGTCGGCGACGAATGAACAAAATGTCGGCGACGCATGTCTGTGTACGAACCTCTTTGAATTTGTATTGCGGTAGTCGCTTAGAGACCAAAATCTTTGGGTATCGAAGATTTGCGTAGCCTAGTGTACGAAGGGCCTAAGGCCCTTCGTACACTAGGCTACGCAAATCTTCGATACTAATGTTGTCAACTTATGTCGCAGATATTTGGTAGCGCACGAACCGTACACACGAGATATCTCAAGACGCGATTTTGTCTATTCTGCCACTGTAGACATAGCGAAAACACGTCTCAGACTAATTTAATTTACGAAACGTCTGACACAAGTGACGATTTCTTCGCTTTCGGTAAAGATAGTAAGCCAAAATCATAAGATTTTGGCTTACTATCTTTACCAAAAGCGAAGAAATCGTCGTAATAGGAAATACTGGGTTCATCCACATATAGAAAAAATGGAAAGTGTAGACTGTTTGTAGCTGAAAAAAAATTACAACGAACAGATACTAAATTCAAATTGAATATTCAACAATTGCTCTGCCATCTTGAAAATCGCAGCGACATTAGTAGCGACGATCTCGACCGGCAGGTAGCGCGCGACTGGCGTCGGCGACGAATGATCAAAATGTCGGCGACGCATGTCTGTGTACGAACCTCTTTGAATTTGTATTGCGGTAGTCGCTTAGAGACCAAAATCGTTGGGTATCGAAGATTTGCGTAGCCTAGTGTACGAAGGGCCTAAGTGTTCTCGATGTTTAAGTTATCGATCTCACTGTGCGCTGTCTGTAATTCCTCTTTTAATTCTAGTATTTGTTCTTTCAACTCCTTTATGGCGCTTATGTCAACAAATGAGTTATCCTGCAAGCTTCTCATGCTACAGTCTAAAGGGTCAAAAATATTCGAGACATTGTTCATGGACAGAGACTTTCGGGGTCGTCGCGAAGTAATGTTGTTCTGTTGATCCATAATAAGTATAATGTACAGATACCCCGAGGCTACCAATCAATTTATAGTATTATGCACCTTGAGATCTTCTTATTTATTTATTTGTTCATAATAATGAGCTGGCAGATTTTAATAGTAAATATTATCAGCGGTTGAACAATTAACTGTTTTATCGCTTTCTGAACGAATATCTACTGTATGGTTACTAAACGTAGACAGCTGTCAGTTGTCAAATGTCAATCAGCCGGTACTTAGCTGTCATAACTCATATTGTCACTGCCAAGGAACATAGACTTCTAACTGGAATGCTCACGTGCACATCAAAAGCGTTCCGGAAAAGGAAAGCTATTAAAGGGGATGCTATCTCTTTCTACTAATGTGTCCATGCAGACGCTTCAGCTAGTGAGACAATATTTTCTTATTAAGTTGAAAGACATAGGTACACAATAATAAAATAAATGATATCTATGGAACTTACAGTTATGTATGTTTTAATTAGGTCTTGCAGAAGACAATTCAATAATTTGACGAATTGAATGACTTGTAATAATTGACGTGAAATTTTTAAAATTAATGAATAAGATACTAGATCAGTTATTACCTATGTGGAGCCATTCTTACACTACCGGCTCGGTATGATGGCCGTTAAGTAGGTACAAAGAGAATTTGGCAGAGCTTGCTTGCTGTCTCTTTTTTTACAAGGCCTTTTAGTACCACCTAATATCTACTACTTTATCAACTCAACTACTAATGACTACACCGTTTTACTCGGTCAATATCGTAACTTAGTTGTTGATATGTCAAAAATTATAGGGTGCCGCACGTATAATTACGTATGACGGTTTAGGGGAGAGGGGCCGAACGTCTTATTTATCATTTTAAAAAAGTCGGAAACCAAACTTATATTTTTGTTTAGATTTTACGTATCAAATATTACGCAGCCAGGGTTGGAGGATGTCGGCCTATGCTTTTCATACACAAAGGAAAGAGGGGATGGAAACTACGTAAAACCAACTATCGTATCATACAATCAAATAGGTATATGTATATATTTTTACCGAAGTATCTAACCCCTTTTTGCTTTCGGTAAGAATATCGGTAGAGAGAAATTTCATTCTACCTACACAAAAATCTCACATCAATTCAATTTCCTAGTAATTTAATACTTGTTCATTAGCGCTGGAGGTCCTGGGTTCGATTCCTGGGTCGGTACAAATGTTTGTGTGATCCACAAATGTTTATTTCGGAGTTAGGGTGTTTTCTATGTAAAATATGTATGTATTTAGAATTATATAAGTATGTATATCAGTCGTCTAGATTCCATAGCACAAGCTTGTTTTTGCTTAATTTGGGCTACATCCACAAATATTTATTTTATATTTATTTTATTAAAAGTAAGTCCGATCTAGAACGTACCGTGTTGGCACCACAATGAATCTTCAGAGTTGCCATGCGTAATTTATGAGTTACTACCAATAGTTATTATTTTTCAAATAAATTAATTTTAAGTAACACCAATAATGTATGAAAATAGAAATAATCGAATTTTGAAGTTAAAACATAAATTATTATAATAAACATTAACGCGTATTGACGAGCACGTATGAAAACTGTTACCTCTGATCTGGTCTACTACTGGTCATAAAAACTACCGTCAGTTTCTTTTTATTACCACTTACAACACACTGCGTTGCAAGAAAGAGAAGAATCCCCTTAAGTCGTTGTCCTGCTCGGGAACGTTTTTTACCTCTGACATGAAGCAATGCAATATAAACCGAATGCTGTTGAAAATAAAGTTCAATTTTAATTTGTTTTTGTGATTTCGTAAGCATTCCAGTTAGAAGTATAAGTTCCTTGGTCACTGCACTCACTGCTTGTTGCACAGAGTACATTTGTATATTATGAGATAGAGACGTCACTCGACTAAGTGACGACACCAGCGGTGCCAAGCAGCTATTACAAGAAACTTTCTGACTGCGTGGCCATGAAATAAAAATCGAGTGTTAGAGGCCCCATACACCTACAATACTATTGATCAATATTTTTATTGTTCAATATTCATAATCACCCTCTTTTGAATACACACCTTCCATAATATTGACTCAATAACATTGCATCAATAACTTTATTTTTGTCCTAGTATATGTCTGACGAAGAAAAGTAAATTCCAAATTCGAAATTCCGATATCCGACTGAAAAATATTGATCAATATTAAGCCTACACGGTGAGAAAAAAAAATATTGATCAATAAAATTTAAGCTCCATCAAACTTTGGTTTAGTGATTGTTCAAACTTCAATATTAGCCCTACACGGTCAACTTATTGAACAATAATTTATATTGATCAATATTAGTGTTGCCGCTCGATAGTTGACTATTGATATTATATCGATAGGCTATCGATAGTCGACTATTGTTAGCCTATCGATAGTTCTATCGATAGTATCGATAGTGTCGATACTATCGATTGTATCGATAGCACCATTAGTATAAATACTATCGACACACTGTAATACTATCGATAGAATCGATAGAATCGTTTTTCAATACTCAATGTACTATCGATAATATCGATAGTATCAATACTATTGATGCTGAACATTGCAATGACAATCGATAGTGTCGATAGTATCGATAATATCGATAGTTTTGTTTTATCGATAGTGACCTTTCCTTCAATAGTATTGGTTGGAGTCTGTAGTCTAAAACAGGGCTTCCTAAACTTTTAAGGTTACGGAACACCAAGCAAATATGGTTTATTCTACGGAACCCCATAAAAAGTAATAGCAAACTAGCAAGTTAGACAATGTCCGCGGTTCCACCTGCGTGAATTCCTGTTACCGTTCCCGCTTCCCATGGAAACGTTTTCCCGGGATAAAAATGCTTTTTTATTAAGCTCATCAAATTGACTGATGGAAGCCATAGCGACATTTAACGATTGCGGGCCATTCTCACAGTCCGTAAGACTTCTGACAGTGGTCCTCAAGTTGGCGACCCTGTGATGTTCCTTTTGACGCTCCGCTTGAAGAACCCGGGATTGTAAGAGGAGAGAAGTACGTGCGCGAGCAGGTCGTTTCAAACTTTTATAGATCGACAGAGGAACGATCTTTTGAATCGCTCAGTTCTGGCGAAGTACTCTCCGCTGTAAGAGCGTTACCTACATTTGGCTGGCATGCATAATTTCAGGATCGAAAATGGGAGGGCAGGATTAGGTTGAAGAGCTCTATTGAGAGCTAGGCTAAGCTAATAAATATCTTTTTTTTTTGTTTTTTGGAATGTACGCTTTTGTTACTGCAGCTGGCAGAAATAAATTGTTTTTCTTTCTTTCTATCTAAATAGCCTATGTCTTACTCCAGACCAGAACCCCTCAGGGATCAGGGGATAAGCGTTACTTCTTCACGGAGCTAACGCAACACCCTTTGGGCACAGTAAATTTGGCTTTTTCAATTAGCTCCCTTAAATCAAATATCTTTGGAATTAACTAAAAGGCCACATTAGAAGGGAGGGCATAACGGTAATCCCTTCTTTGAGCAGCCCGCCTGGCGCAGTACCTCCGCTCTGCAGAAGACAGCGGTAATAGTAACCGGGCTTCGTGTTGGGTTGTGTTCTCCGTCGGTGAGCAGGGTTCCAGAGCTCATTGGGGTGGTTATATGCGGGTGATGGTGAGACCAGAGGCTTGTCTGCTTTCAGGGAAACCCGGTGAAACGGTTGACCATAGGGCCCCCGCAAGCTGCACGGGACCCAAACCTGAGAATTAATTTATCTCCGACCCAGGGGGCTGAAACAGCAGCCTGTGTAAAGTCCCTGGTGCTGTGGTCGTGCCGGAGGAGGATAACCGGAGTGGACGCGGCCACTGCATTAGAGGGGACTGGAGGCCCTTTCGTACGCCTTGCCAATCTACCGCATCACACGTGCCGGCTTTTGGGAGTGCAGTAACCTCGCTTTGTATCTTGCGCCACCGGTACACACCCTTCTTAAATTCCCGTTTTCTCAACACCATGGCAAGGAAAAAGAAAAATATGAAACGTTTTACAGAGGCATTGTCGTCCACACTTCAAATGGACTTTTGTCACATCAGAGACATACACAAGAACATCAACGTAGTACACCACCACCTGGAATCTGCGCAGCCGATCCTATTTATTTTGACGGAGACGCAAATCTCCTGCCCGGACTTAATGTTCCTTGGCTACAAGCTGGAGTACAGCTTTAGGTGAAAAGCTGGGGTGTGTTTGTATAATATGTACCTTGAAGACAGGGATCGGATCGGATCGGATCTACTAGTACGCGTGTTTGAACTGGTATCACAGCGATGATACGGACTGGTGGACTGCCTTTCTGGGAGTCGTGAATTGTGGTCGCTTGCCAAAACTGCCTAGAGAAACAATTGTCGGTCGGGTTTGCCACCCCTAATTAAACCGGATGGTAGACTGGCTCAGAGTGCCAAGGAGAAAGCCGACCTTTTGGGTTCTCTCTCTACCTCCAACTCGAATATGAACGACGTGGGTTCTTTGCCGACTGGCATACCCTGGTGTTGCACTTCCATTCCAGAAATTAAATTTAGTCAGCGGGACGTAAGGCGGGAGCTTCAATCCGTGATCCCGTTCATAAGTCGAGTGGGCCAGATGGCATACCTGCGGTGGTAGTTTGGTCCTGAGTTGTGTCCGGCGCTTACATACTCGTCTTTTCATACTTTCATATTCTATGAAAAAGTCTCAGCTTCGTGGAAGATCGCGCACGTGCATCCTTTACCCAATAAGGGTGATAGAACCGACCCGGCCAATTACAGGCCTATAGCTGTTACCTCCCTTTTATCTTAGGTTGTTCCTTTTATCTGAGGTACCTTGAAAAACACGACCTGCTCAGTGACTGGCAATACGGTTTCTGTCACGGTCGCTCGACTGGCGGTCTTGTATGGCCGCACTTGCGACTTATAAAGAAGCAGTGTTTGCGCCGCAGTAAAGTACCGCCGCGCCCTGTACAGTACATTGTTTTTCTCTGTTTTTATTATTTTTTATAAAAGGTTACTGTTGTTTGGTCTATGTGCGCTGTGATCTAAAATAAAAATTATTTTCTTTCTTTCTTTCTTCTTATTTCCCTGCTGAGCACTCCGAGCTTCCTGGACGCCAGCTTAGCCTTGCCCTTCAAGTGACTGCGGAACTGCACGTCACTGGAGATGTCAACACCAAGTATCCCTATACTTTCAGAGATGGTGAGAGATGTGCCCTGAAATGGCGGCGCCACAGTGAATGGGTTTTTTTTGCGGTGAACACACAAACTTGTGTCTTGGTAGGGTTGAATTGGACAAGATTTTGTCCACCCCAATCGGACACTGTAGTGAGAGTAGCCTTGATTTCAGACATAAGTTGTTCACGGCTTTCTTCCACTGCAACCCGAGAGATACCGGGACGGCCCGCGTAATAAGTGTCACCCGTACTGTTGTCCGCATAACAATGAATGCCGTCAATTAGACAACATGTCATTGATATGCAGCAGAAACAAAGTAGGGGACAACACTGAGCCTTGTTGTACTCCAGCGTTTATGGCCATGCAGTCAGAACAGCTGCCGTCAACGACGGCCCTAATGCTTCTGCCGGCCAAAAAGCTGGACACCCATCCGCATAAACTCTCGGGCAGTCCATAGGAGGGCAATTTCGTAAGAAGACCACGGTGCAAAAAAATAAATACATACGTACGGTGCATAAAAATAATACTATTGAATCACAGGCTGCTATAGATTGCGCAAAAATATAGATAGTATCGATACTACCGATAGTATTAAAAATTGTTATATAATACTATCGATAGTATTAATAATATCGATAGTAAATTTGATATTGAACTTCGATACTATCGAAAATATCGATACCTTCGATAACCGCTCAATCCCGCCGGTGGCGTGGTCACGCCGGCGTATCCATAGGCGGTGCCCACGCCACCGGCGGGAACGGCGGCTGCACGCCGGACGTCACACAATATATCCTTATTTCTTTTACAGGAGTCGTACTACATAAATACTTACTGTTTCATCATGCTGGATAACTGACGAAAATAACTACACTAAATCCGAGAACACCCCATGTGTAATGGATTTATGATATTTGGCCGAAAATTAGGATGGGGAAAATGAAGGAGTACTCTCAGATTTTACCATGTAATTCAAAATAAAAAGCAGTTTTCTGACATAAATTATTTTATTTACAAAATATACACATCAACAATTCACTTTCACCAAAAAAATAATAATCTGTAGATATAAAATCTCCGAAAATAAAATAAAATATTACTGCCTATTTATTTGTTTATTTTTTTGTTTATTTTGGGGATATCGAGGCTATGTAATCTTAAATTGTTAAAAAAAAAACCCCCCTATTTTTATTATTGATTTTCACATAAATTATTCATATGTTAAATGTTAAATGGTATTTTGACAAAAGATTATAGTTTCTATTGAGAAAATCTCAACAAATATCGGTTAAATACGAGCACTGCACAACAAAAACAACAACAAAAAATAATGGTGACCTTCGCGTGTTATTTTATCAAATTTTACAAATATAACTTCGAATTACACTGAAAATATTTATCACAGCTGTTAAACAACATGACAGGATACTTTTAAATGCAAAACAACAATATTTGAAACAGAATAAACGAAAACATTCAAAAAATAATCGTAATAATACTTTCTATGAACGGCGCCAAACAAACAATAAATAATGACAGCGATCAAATCGTGATTTCGACTTTTTTTTTCATTACATTCACTCGGCAAGCTATCTCATTCAGTACCATAACCAATTCTACACATTAATTCATACAGAAAGACTTAGACCCGCGACCATACAGCCATAGATATCGAAAAATGTGCGAGGAGAACCAAACGAAAAAAGTTGGCCGCCATGGTTGCCAAAGCAATCGACTGTTCGGGAGATTGGCAACTCGGGTTTCATGCGGCATTCAACGGATAGACCAATCGATATTATAGATTATTTTCGAGGTCAACTATCGATAGTCAAACTATCGATATTGCGGCAACACTAAATTCAATATTATTGTCCGTGTATGGGGCCTCTAACAAATATATTTAAATAAACTTGAATCTTTTAGAAAAATTAGTTTTAAGATAGTAAAACATAATAATAAACTACCTTGTTGGGCAGAAAAGTAGTCTTACTTATATGACCCTATGTAACGAAACCATACCGCGATTTAAAAAAAGGCACAGCGCCATCTAGTTGTGAATTTTTAACTAAAATATTGGATTTTTTATTATTGCGTACAGCGCCAACTACCACGTGTTTCTGGAAACTCTTACGTTATAATGAAACGAAATTAAATATCATGACAAGTCTCAATGTAACTGCAACGTTGAGAACCTACGTAAGTTGGTTACATTATAATTCAATGCTCAGTTCTAAGTGATAACACCATGGCTTTTTGTTTAATACACAAACAATACTTTAATTTCGGTTGAAAAGCGAAAGTATAAGTTGAAATCGAAAGTGATTTTTAAATGCACCAACGAAATCGCCCTTGATACGTGATTATACTTTTAGTTTTTGCGTACCTACTCACTCGTCTCAAACTGTTGACAAATGTGTTGTGTTCCTTTCCGAGGTAAAGTGCTGCACTTTTCACTAGTTTTTAACAGAAATTGCGTACTATTTTGTCAACATATCGAATTTTATCTAATACAGATCTTAGCACAGTTGTTTACACTGCTGGGGTTGCCAGCTGATACTGACCGCTCCGAATGTTACACCTGGAGGCCTACCACCACCTTTGGGGTCGTCCATTAATCACGTGAGGCTCAAAAGGGGGGGGAGGGGGTCTGACAAAAATCACGAAACATCACCAGGGGGGGTGGGGGGTGTAGTGAGATATCACGTGTATTTATTTTGAACAACAACTTTACAACCCTGAATTTGCGGCCTCTCTCATTTCTGACCAACAAAACCAATAGTATTAAAACTTGTATGGAATAATTCATAAACCACTTAATTCCTTTCTTGCATCAGAAATTAATTGAAATCAGAATGCCTATGCGTTGATCATGGTTATATATTAAAATACCAGAAATCAAAATGCCTTTACTTAAAATGCATTAGACCAAAATACCCGAATTCAAAATACCTTAACATTCAAAATACCTTATTTCAGTACACCTTACCGTATAATGTCTAAATTTAAAATACAAATAATTATAATATCAGAATTCAAAATACAAATTTCAAATGTCCTTAATTTAAAATACCGAAAATAGAATACAATGTGGCACTGTCACTCACACGTTTTGTTATTTAGCTTTAACTTATTTACACCCCCCCCCCCCCACCTAAGTGAAGTCGCAGTTGTAGCCCTAGGTCTGTTGGTCCTTGGGTATCCTTCTGAGGGCTTACCCGGGGCACCTAACTGTAGGCTGTTATGTAGGATACGTGTGGTTTTTAGTCGGTAGGAGTCTGGCATAGTATCCATGTAGGATTTACCTCATGTTAAGACACTTTGATTCAGAGTAACAAAAGTACTACAGTGGGCTAACGAAAAATCAAAAAAAAAAAACCACGAAGGCTAAGGCGGGAGCTCCGCTTCGCTTCGCTCCCGCCTTAGTCTTCTAACCTAACCTATCCGAGTCGGGGTGTTAACCATTCACAGATATATAGCATCCATGTAGGATTTAAATCATGTTAAAAAAAAGGTATTTTGTGTTTGAACATTTTAGGATAAGGTATTTGATAAATTTATATTTTGGGTTTCGGTTATTCGACCGTAAGGCATTTTAAATTATTTATATTATAAATATTTGCCTTTTGAATATTGATATTTCGATTTCGGGTATTTTGGGCTACGATATTTTGAGTTAAGGCATTATAATTTCTGGTATTGTGACGGTATACCGTTGATCATACAACACAAAAATCATTTTGTCTTTCATCGCTTCTTCCAAAGATACCGCGCAGAATATCGGCATCAATCCGATCAATAATAATCTCAAATTATGTCAGAATCTATTATTTAAAATGGTACTTACTATAGTTTTGGCGTGATACAGAAATATATACAAAAAAATTTAACAATTAAAGCTTCAGTATCGAACGTAATGGAAGTTACATAGAATATCCGGTAAAAAAAATCTTGTAAAAGAATTATCAAATATATACGATGTACAGATTTTCGACTCTCTATAGCCTTATTAAGTTACATATAATACTAGACTAGCACGCAGCTCGGTCCACTGGTGGACGAAGGTCGCGGGACCTCATCCACCGATGATCATTTGGGGGAAGGCCCCTCTTCGTGTTCCAGAGATGCCTTGACCAAAAAAAAAACGCAGCTTTGTCCACGTGGATAACGATAGTCGTGACCAAAAGCATAATGATCGCATGGAAATTCCTTTATTTTTTTATACCACTAAGGTGGCAAGCATACGGCCAACCAGAAGGACTGGCGGTCACCGCAGCCTAACATCTAAAATCTTAGCATTATTTTGATCGCAGTTGGCTACAACCAAAGATAATATAATAGTATTACATACAGTTAGGCAGCTCCCTGTCGCGCCACAGCTGTCAGTAGAATTGACGTACGCGTTGACGGGCAATTTGCTTACATTTTATTGATCACACGCACACATTCAAGCTGGAGTTTACACCCTGTGCTACAACTGCGCTGAAACAAATGCTAAGATTTTAAGCTTGACCAACTGACACCTTTTTAATTAGTTCCAAAATAATGTATATTATATACCAACACGACGGGAGTAAATGCGACAGGAAATATATTAAAATATGAATACCAAAGCTCTCTCTAATATGTGACGCAAACGAAGTTGCGCGGATCAGCTAGTATTCGTATAGACGTATGGATAGATTATACAAAAGGGACTTCTATAAAATTTAAAAAAAAAAATTGTACTTGGTTAGGTACTAAAAACACGTTATTCGGCCCAGGGGGGGTAGGGGTAGTCTGAAACCTCACCAAGTATCACCAAGGGGGAGGGGGGGTCCAAAAATGCCCAAAAAAACCGCACGCGATTAATGGACGACCCCTTTTATAAAAATCTTATTTCAAGGAAGTCTTATTTCAAGCTTACAATAACAATACATTTATTCGTACCATGACCCTTTATAAACAAAATTGTACCATTCCTGCTATAGTGCGGGGAAAGAGCGAATGATTTGTATATTCTGCCCATTCCCTACAGATAATTGAAACGAGACAGAGCTATTTAGTTTATATAGCAAGTTATCTCTAGTATATTATGGCTTTGTACATGTTTCGATTGCTTTTAGCCCCTCTCTATAAAATAGAGTGCAGAGGGGCTTATGTCGAGACTTTGTCTGTAGTCTGTGACTCTGTCGCATTAAACTACGTCACTAGGTCACGTAGATCATCTGTTTAGTTTGAAATAAAACAAAAATGACAATGTCAATCGGATTGAACTTTCACAATAAACGTGTTAGAGAGGGGCAGTCCGGTGAGAACGATATCACGGCTTTCTTGTTCTTTTTCCAGATAACTTTTCCTGAAATTCGGCCCAAAAGAGAAATCTTCTTAGAGGTGAGTTCTTAGATCTTTATCTTATACTAGCGGACGTCACACGGTTTTACCCTTTTAGTTCTCGTTCCCGTAGGAATACGGGAATAAAATATACCCTATGTTCACCGCAAAGAGTGTAGCTTTCCAACAGTGAAAGAATTTTTTAAATCGGTCCAGTAGTTTCGGAGCCTATTCGTTACAAACAAACTAACAAAAAAACAAATCTTTCCTCTTTACAATAGGTACTAATATAGATATCTGAGGCCCGTGGGCGTGGCGTCGAACATTAGCTACTTCGAATTTGGCGGGAACATGAACAGACGAGGGTCATTCATTCTCGCAAAACATAAAATTAAAAATAATGGCGTAAACAGCGGTTAATAAATTTTTGATTTTTTTTGCTGCCACGCCTTTATCGATGAAAGTGTACCTATGCTATGTAGAGATATACTATACTCCCTGCATTTTACGATTTGTTTTTGTCCATAATAATAATAAGGTGAGCCCATGGACTTATAAGTCTTATAACAAATTCTATGGGTGAGGGTGAGCCTATTGCCGTGTGGAAATGGACAGGCGCAGGTTGTGACGACCCACTGTTGTTTAATATCAATATCACAAAGTGGTCATCCTGTAACTGTCGTCGTATTTGATCCTATTTATGTGTGAACCGCATAAACACTAATCAAATCCACACTGAGTCGGAAACTAGGATCGTCAAAAGGAATTTAAAAAAAGTGCGTGCGTGTACCTAACCTTTACGCGCGATTGAAGTAAAACTTCCTTGCCATTGACGGCATCGAATGTTATATTATTATCATCAAATAGCGTTACTTCCGTCAGAAAAAAAATCCGAGTAGGCTGTCTAGTCGCGCCTAAAGAAGTTTTACTTCAAAAAAAACTCATCGTCTTATTTTATTTTTTTTACAGAAACCAGACTCTGAAAATAGGCAGCACAAGCATAAGGTAATTAAATAACTATTTCGATAAGAAACTGAAATATAATAGTGGCAAACTTTACAATTTTAGACAAAACCAACCCAAACAAGGGGTTTTTATGGGTCCATCAAAATCTAGAAAACGCGGGGATAGCTTTATCACGGCGCGTCTTGTAGGTTTCTCTTTCTTGTGGGCCCCTGCAAATCCCTTGTTAATTATTGTGCTGTAGATTAGATACCCAAGCAAAATAAAGATAGTTTAAAATAAAAATAGTTACTTTTAAAGGTTGCCTGGCAGAAATTGCTTTTAGCGATAAGGCCGCCCATTGTATTGCTATTTTACATCAAATTTATATATTGTAATACCATCTTGGCGTACAATAAAGTATACAATAAATAAATAAATACTTTCTGGTTTTGTTTCAGAGATCTTCACAAAGCAATAGGTTTGAGAGAACTTTTTACGAAGTAAGTAATAACACCAAATTTGACATTCAATTCTTTACTTTTTGTATTGTATTGTAAACTTTACATATACTATAGTCAAGCCTATATCCCCGAAGAGGTAGGCAGAGGCATAGTACCTATTCGCCCACATTGGACCTTATAGTTTTATGTCCTAAGTAATAGATGGTGAGCCTATTGCCGTGTTAAAATGGACAGGCGCAGGTCGTGATGGTGATGTGATGACCCGCCCATAAGGCCTTCAACTTGGCTTATAGATTGTCATTTTAATGACAAACGCGTTTCATTTCGAGTTTTCCTTCTCTACGCAATGGATCGGATACGTTCCCACACGTGGCCCCGTTCTCCACACGGGGTTGTAAATATTAACGGTACCTACCTAAAAGGTAAATAGGTACTTACGTTATCAATAAGTAGAATATATATTATGATACTAGCGGACGTCACGCGGTTTCACCCGCGTAGTTCCCGTTCCCGTGGGAATACGGAAATAAAATATAGCCTATGTTCACCGCAAAGAGTGTAGCTTCCCAACAGTAAAAGAATTTTTCAAATCGGTCTAGTAGTTTCGGAGCCTATTCGTTACAAACAAACAAACAAACAAATCTTTCCTCTTTATAATATTAGTATATATATATATATATATATCCAGACTTACAAAGGGCACGCTTTTTTCCCCAAAGGAGTAGGCAGAGGCACTATAGGTAGGTATATTCCCATACCTATTAGTGTGCCTCTGCCTCCACCGATTCTACATAATAAGGGCCAACTTTAGAATAACTGACTGTCAACAGTCTTGAGGACTATGAGAGTGAGCCTATATTTGCTAGACGTCGCCATGGCTTTCCATCAGACGGGCGGCGTCAATTTGGCGAGCTGAAATGGAAAAAATATATAAAAAAGACAATACTCTAATCTCTAATGATTTTTTTTCATCCACAGGGTTGGATACCATTTGTCCCAGGAATATCGAGAGTGGAGCCAGTTTTTGTAAGTATCATGCTGAATCTACTATGTAGATCCATCCTAAAAGCATTTTCACTCAACTCTCTTCTTCACCAATATTTCAGATTACTGTTAATGATGATAAATCAAATTCTGACGATGATCGCAATATTATTGAATACCTACAAGAAGATGAATCTAATGAAAATAATAACAATTCTGCCGAGGATGATGTCAATGTTGAAAAGGACAAAGACTCTGAGAAGGATAGCCAATCAGTTCATACCAATACACATAAAGAAGATACATTTTCAATCCCTGAAGAATCTGACAATCAAGAAATATCTGAAGAACAAAATGATTATGATGACCAAAATAGCTACCCAGAAAACGAAACTGATGAACCGTGCGAAGATGACAATTGTAATGAAGCGCATGAAAATACACCTTCAATATTCATTGAGTTGATAGATTTACTTCACAAAATATTTGTAGAACATAACGCTACAATTCAATGGAATAACTCCGAAAACTACAACGTACTGAGTCTTATACATGATATAATCGCATTAAACTATAAACCCACCAATCTTGAAACAAATATAGACACGAACCCTGATAAACCGACTTATCTTAACGTTTTAAAAGGGATTTTTGCTAATAAAATTAAAAATAACATTATTATCAACAATGAAGTGCCTAAAGCTGCTAAGCCCATTGATGTATCTGCTACTAAAGATGAAATCAATGATACCGAGGCACCTAAAATTAAGGAAAACATAAATAGTAATGTAGACTTAAAAGATCATGAGAAGACGACTGAAATTCTTATAGAAAATACTACTCCAACATCAGCTTCTAGACAGACAGATATTGAACACAGCACAGAAAAATATGTAACAACCCCGTCCTTAGATGCCAGTACAAAGGAAGTTGTTGCAATTGAAAATTTTAACGATCAACTTCCACAGTATATTTCAGAGGTGCTTCCGATTAAAACAGACTCCTCAAGCAAAACAGATGAACCTAATAAAGCTATTTCTCCATTTGAAGAAGATAGCCATTTAGAAAAACAGATAGATTCTGAAGTGCATAAGAAAATTGACCAACTGGTCGACTTGGTGAATAATGTGAGTATTTAAGAGACGTTATTTTATTTCTGGCTTTTTTTTAAGGCCCCCGGTCATGGAGACCGATAGTCTTCGGCGCCCAAGTTGCCGACTGCGGAAGTCGGGTGGGAGAGTCTTTCCCGTTTCCACCCCGCTGCCTCTTTCACGAGCATAATCTGCTCGCAGAAAGAGGCGGCGCAGTCCCACTTACTCCCGCTGGAGATCATGGCTCGCACCATGGTCTCTAGCGAGAGTGTCCACGTCCAGACCCACCACGAGGACCTGACGCCATTGCGCCCACGCCGTGCACTCCACCAGCGAGTGGAGCGCTGTGTCATCGCTGCGGTCCTCACAGTACTGACACTCGGCCGTGGTTCCCGGTGTCTTCGCCACAGATACTTACCGTCCCGGCTAGGAGACATGCAAACTCACTTGAGATCGTGCGGTATCCCCTTATCGCCCTGACGGCCATCGCCCTCTGCGGGCTCAGTAATCTAGCCACATTGCTGGCCGTCAGGGTCTCCGCCCATACGGGGGCCCCGTACAGGGCCATACTTCGCACGATCCCCAGGTACAGTCTCCTGTAGGGAGCGTTGGGTCCCCTAATGTTGAGCATCAGCCGCGCGAGTGCGACTGATGCCCCCCTCAGTTTAGGGACCGAACTTCGGAAGTGATGTCCAAAGTTCCATCGGCCATCAAGTACGAGCCACAGATACTTCATCGAAAGCTCGATGCCGATGCTGACGCCCCCTAACTGAAGGCTGGATCTTGCAGGTGGCCCCATCCGAGGTCCGTGGAAGCACAGAGCCTCGGATTTGTGAAGGGCGACCTCGAGACCCAGCCGCTGTATCCGACCCACGACTTGAGCAACCCCTACCGTGCCTTTAGTGCTGCGTCTCGGTGCGTTGCTCTTCGCGCCGTAACGAGGCAGGGTGTCGACGTAACATGTTACGCCGACCCCTCTGAGCAACGGACCACGCAGCACCCAGTTATTTCTAGCATTCCATGAATTCCTCGTGCAAATCCATTGCGTGGTATAAAGGACAACATTGCATTGATATCTGGACCTGGCATCAGCAATCATCTGCGGCGTTAACATTGCTCTCCCTGCCTTAGCAGATACAGAATGAGTCAAAGACACGTAATTTAACGAAACAGTGCTTATTACAATTCTTTTCTTAAACTGTTGTAAACTATTATATTTATTTACAGGAAAACTTGTGGAAATTCTTAGGAGAGTTCGGCAATAAGTATTTGGAGTCATTGCTAACAGTAAGTCCTAAACAGTTTTTTAGTAAATGTAATGTTGAAAGAATAATTAGACTAGATTTAAAGCTTATAAGAGCAATAAAAAGCCGGCAAATCGTTTTAAGAGTAAAAATTATATTATAAACTAGCTGAGCCCGCAACTTCGTTTACGTCACATAAGGTGTATGAAAGGAAAGGTATTTCTTCATCAGAGTCATCAAGCAGCGTCTTAAACTGGCGTGTTTGCTTAATCATAAAAGAGCTTAATGATTAAGTCTATTTTAAAACAATTCAGTCCACGCCTTCGGCGCGGACTGAATTGTTTATAAATAGTCTTAATCATTAAGCTCTTTTATGATTAAGCCAACACGCCAGTTTAGGTTCACTCACATTCAAAGAAACACCTACAATTAAAATTTTCAAAATATTTCATTCTTAAAAGTGTTATAACTCTTTTATTTCTAAACCGATTTACATAAAACGCTTAATGTTAACTGGAGCAAACCTCAACACAATAATAAAAACCGCATTGCAATCGGTTGAGCGGTTACTGAGATTAGCGTGCACAACCGTACAGACAAACAGATATACAGACAAACAGACAAAAATTCTAAAAATCATTGTTTTGGGTTCTATTGCGTTCATAAAGCCCCCCTATAATATTTTTTCTTATTTATCTTCCATGTACAGACAGCGACCTGTTACGATTTTATTATATGTATTGATTGATTGATAAGTAGTGTAACTTCTAAAAATTCATAGCCATCATAGTCATCATTTAAATTGCTATTTTACAAGTCAAAGCAGACAATTGAAATTTATCTTCACCTACCTAACAATAATATTTTTATCTTTACAGCACACCAACGCGTTAATCAAAGAACAAATTGCAGCACAAGTGAAAGAAAATCTAGATTCAAACAAAAAACACGACGAAAAGATTGTTTTAGAGAAAGAAAAAGACAAAGTTAAAGATATTGTTACTACGGAAAAGAATAAAGAACCAGTTACTGAGAAGATTGAAACTACTACTATAGATTCTAGAAAACACAATGCACATCAGAATAAGAATAATGATACAAACAAACACAATGTATTTGGACATAGCGTGGATAACGACAAGGTAACAAATATATACGTTTTCTATGGCGGTGATGACATAGATGAAGTCATTAAATATATTCACCAGAATGTCAATAAGACTGGCCACAGTCCACATGAACACAGTAATGGGAATAAGGTTGATGAAATTGAACCAAGTTCGGATAAATATCATAAAATTAAATCGACAACTCTAAAAGCACCAACGACTGCAGTAGAATCAGAACAAAATGAAGATGCAACAGAAAAAGAATACATATCTACTACAGATGAAGCAATTTCGAAGGAAACTAGTGCAGAGATACACTCTACAAGCGAATCTATTGCTGGGAAAGAAACTTTGTATACCAATGACGTGAAAAATGATGATTTACCAATAGAAACGGAAGTAACAACCAATTCTGTTATAGAAACAACTGAGGAATCCCCGTTGAATATGGACTTTAGAGATAATTCTAACCCTGTCGAATCTGAGAATGAAAGATAAAAAAGAAAAACTACTACTGATAATATATGATTTTAAACTAACATGGTCATTACTATACACTATACAGGGTGGAATTTAAAGACGGTAGTTGGAGGTAAAGTACCCTTAATATTGATAATGGCAAGTTTTGCTGAAAGAAAACATTCCTTTATTTTCAAAAGTAAGTAAAACTGCATTTAAAGATTTTTGAAAAATCTCCTGCTTGAGCCGGGAATCGAACCTAGGAGATGTGAAAAAAAACATCCTGTATTTTCTGATACCAACCGAAAGAGTCTTTAATAAGGAACAATTTCTTTAAAACAACATAGTATCTTAAATTAAAGGAAGACCTAGTAAAATATGTTTTTATTGTAAAACTTACTCACTATCTAAAGAAAAAAAACAGTCTTATTGAGATTCTTTTCCTTTTTTTTGAAGTTGGTTAAAAAAATGTTCTAGTTTCTGTAAATGGAAATATTCGTTCTGGTCACTTAAACAAACAACTTAAAAAAAAATAGGAGTTTCTCAATTAGATGTTTTTTTTCTTCTTCAGATAGTGAGTGACCTTTACAATAAAAACATATTTTACTTGATCTTCCTTCATTTTAAGATACTATGTTGTTTCAAAGAAATTGTTCCTTATTAAAGACTCTTTCGGTTAGTATCATAAAATATAGGATGTTTTTTTTTTCACATTTCCCATGTTCGATTCCTGGCTCAAGCAGGTGATTTTTCAAAAATCCTTTCATGCAGTTTTACTTACTTTTGAAAATAAAGGAACGTTTCCTTTCCGCAAAACTTGCCATTATCAATATTAAGGGTACTTTACCTCCAACTACCGTCTTTAAATTCCACCCTGTATAACTGGTAATGGGATATTTACCATGTACTGTTTCATGAGTTTCCGATATTTCGGCGCTGTTACAAGCGCCATGATCACGGATGAACTGAAAACTCGATGAAACAGTGCATGGTAAATATCCTGTTAACGGTTATATAGTGTATAGGTACTCGGGGTACAATACGCCCTTAATGGTTGTTGAAAACATCATAGAATGTAAAAAACTAGTGAAATTTAATACTTAATATTAAAAATGTAAAGTTTGTGATGATATTTTCTTTATAGGTACACTTACCGCTGAAACGAAATCGCTGAAATTTAATTTACACATATTGTCCTGGAATACAAATAGGCATTTATTACCGATATTTCAATAAAAATTAAGGACATACAGCTTGGCGAAAGAGTTGAAAAGTTAATGGAGACGCAGCTGTATAGTTCATATGGCTACCCGATATAAAGTAAGCTTCTTCTAATAAGGGTAGGCAGCGCGAGTGCCTTTTAGCGCCTCTGGTGTTGCAAACGTGTATAGGCTATGCCCGCTATGGTGACTACCAGTACAGTCAGTACAACTGGTGAGCCATATGCCTGGCTGCCACCTTAGTGGTAAAAAAAAGTAACCTTATTTAATACGGTAACATGTATTACACTAATTGTAGTACCTACTTTATTTATTAACTGACTTATGAGACGTTTTTGAAAGCATTTTGACAATGTAGCCAACGTGTCAAATATTTGATCCGTTTGTAGGCATTTTTGCTAAGTTGTAATTAAAAACGTACAGAAACAAGAGCGATCCGGTCTCGCGCTCGGAGGATTCTGTACTTAAACACCACAAAGAAAAATTGCGTTCGTTGCACCAATGGGAGACCACCTTAATTTCTTTATCTACTCTGATACTATAAAATACAAAGATTATAAAATTGAAATCAAAACTCTTATGACAAACATTACGCACAGGCCAAAAAATAAGTTTTATTACGATACAGGTATTGTATGGACACCTATATCATTAAATAACTTATAATCATCAAGGTCAAAGCCCACTTTAACGACTCCGCTCCCACCCGGCAAAAACAATATAATTCAAATATAGGCTTTAAATATTGCTCTTTAGATATATTTTACATTGCCATCATCAATTAGCTTTGGAGTCATTTAAGTGGGCTTTGACCTTAACGATACACCTAAAGGTCATAGCCCACTTTAACGACCCCGCTGCAACACCGCTCCCACCCAACACTGCCCTAAACGAAGACTACTGCTCGCAGTCTACGCGGCGACAGCTAGCACGCACCCAGCAGTCCACACGGCGACAGCTAGCAGACGGCCAGCTGTCCACCCGGCCAACCGCTCTCGCCTTTCGCAATAGACACAGTTCGCGATCGGTGCCGGTGCGGCGACTGCTAGCAGTAAGCGCGCGGGCACCGCGCCGACCGCTCGTCTACAACGCATACCCAGCGAGGCGTCCACTCCCGAGCAGTCTGACGGCGGTAAGATCGCTGAAAGCGAGCTGTCTGCTAATTGATGATGGCAATGTAAAATATATCTAAAGAGCAATGTTTAAAGCCTATATTTGAATTATATTATTTTTGCCGGGTGGAAGCGGAGTCGTTAAAGTGGGCTTTGACCTTAAATAGCCACAGCTGGCCCAAGAAGGTTGAACCTCTACTTTAAAAAAAGGTAGTGCCTCCGCAGCCTGAAAAAAAAAGAAACACGCATGCGCAATCGATGTTTGCGCCTTGTTGGCGCCAACATTTTACATTCAAATTAAACAAAGTTTGGTTTTGTTTGTAAAATAAAATTAGTTTTTGTTTAAAAACATGTCTGAAAGCGAGGATAGTGGTAATCGTACACCACCAGACATTCTGGAAGCTGCGTTAAACATGACCATGAACCTGTTACCTGCGAAATCAAGGAGCAACTATATATCAGGAAATGAAATCAGGTATTATAGTATGAAAGTAGATAAAGTAGTGTATGACACTGGACATAACCCCCCTAGTATCAGTAGTCCGATTAAATACTGGACTAGGGTAAGCATAAACAAAAACGATGGTGTGGTAGCGTATGTACTGACCGATTAAATGTCAAGTGCCAGTGAGCCAAGTTTTCTTGAGGGGAATTGTCTAGTTGTTACTATTCAGAATGACTACACAATCATTTGCTCCTATCGGCCACCATGTTTCGCGTCATCTACACTCTATCTGGAGTCTCTCAATAACGTACTAGATAAAATTAACTCAAAGAACGTAGTCCTTACCGGAGACATAAATATCGACATATTGCCAGAAAATATCTCAGGAGAGGCTCTGGACTACCTAAACTTAATGGCCTTGCATGGACTAAGACCAGGCATAAACAGACCTACGCGCTACCCTACCATGACTTGCCTTGACCATTTTATGATTAAATCATACTCACATTGGAAAACAGTTGTTTTTGAAACAGCCTATTACTGACCATTGTCCGATACTGCTATATATGAATAGCCCAAAACTAACAAAATGCAACACTGTACATAGTAAGGTCTCAATAGACCACAATGCAATTAAGAGCTCCCTCACCGCTGAATCCTGGGATAGTCTGTACAATGCTCCAGATGTCAACCAAGTATCGGAAATATTAACGACTAAACTATTAAGCTTCATTACAAGCAACACCAAAATTGTACACACTTCTAACCGACTTAAACCAATAAAACCTTGCATAACAAAAAGTGTAGTCACGTGCATACGAAAAAGAGACAAACTACATAAAGCTACAGTAAAAACACCTAACAACCACCTTCTGAAAAATAAATATTTAAATTATAGAAATACATGAACTCTGTTATTAAAGGATTAAAAAACCAATATTATCAACAAAAACTAATGACGAGTAAAGGTAACATAAAAAAAACGTGGAAAATTATTAAGGAAGTTTGTGACATGAAAAGGACCAATGATCCCTCCGCAGAACTACTGAACACTAAAGCTTCACCAGCTGAATCTCTCAATAATGTAAACAATTACTGTTCAAGTCCGAGATCAAATGCCTTTGCGTTATCAACCAGGGTACTCAATAAAAAACCTGATACGATAACTAGTACTGTAATCAGAGTGATCTTACTGATCTAAATGCAATACAAAAGTGATCTTAATTGCTAAATAGCCAACGAACTAAACACATTAACTTCAACCTTTATTAACCATAGCATAATCTTCATAGCGCGATGCAGAACAGCAAACTTCTAACCTTTATAAAGTGTTGCATAATCTACATAGCGCGATTCAACAAATAGGCACAATGCCATCTAGTGGAAACTGATGCAAACATATTGTGCACTTCGAACTATGAACGGCGCGCGTGAACATACCGCCCGCCAAGGACATTATCAAAGAATATGTCCTTAATCAACTGTACTATGATGAACTAATATTACCCATGCCTTGATAGTGTCGATGAAGACGTTATTGTACTACTAGAAAATTTGAATATGCACTACTATCGGTATAGTGCTTACAAAAACAAATAAATATAAGCTTAACAGATTTAAACATTAGTAAAACGTTAAGACTAACAAATGAGAAAAATATATCAATCTTAAACCAAAAACACTTAAACTTAAACCTTAAAATAACTGAACTTAACAATAAAGAATAAAAATACATTGCACGTTCGGTTAGGTTTGCTATTCATTTACAAGTAAAACAATTAGAGACGTAGGACGCTTCAACAGCGACTCCTTTACCTTCAATGTGACCACACGAGTAAGACTGTCGAGGCCAGGCCACTTTCTTTGTAATTCGACCAAGCAACCAACGAGCAAGAGGTAAATATACTTTCTTTACAAGAGCAACATCATCGATCTTAGGTTTCGAATTTTGAAACGACCACTTGCATCTAATTTGCGTTTTCCTTTAGACTTTGGTAACTTATGTTCGATCTGCCGTAATTTTCTTAGGACATTATGTTCGTGGCTTTGCACGTGCATTGTCGTGATCGCAGCTTTCCTTTGAATCTTATTTCGTAGATATGTCGCCCCAGAAAGAACCCAACCTAAACTAGTACACTGAGCAATAATAGAACTATTTGGAGCTTTCTTGACTCCATCTCTCAAGATTTCACTGTACACATCAGCACCTAATAATATATCGATCTTATTAGGATCATTAAAGTAATGATCTGCCAATATCAGATTCTCCATGTCTGTCCAATTAGAGGATTTTAGTTGGTGCTCCGGAAGGTATGATGTTATGTTCTTCAGTACATAAGCTTGAACCTCTACCTCAAAACTAGAATCCGTCAATGAGCGAAGTACTAATGTTACCATGTAATTGGCAATAGTCGATTTTTCATTACCTATACTAGACACCACACCTCTAATTGGATGCCTTTTTAATCGCAAGAACTGAACTGCAGCTTCGGTTATAAAAGAGGCGTGTGATCCTTGGTCCAGTAAGGCTCGAATTATCTGAAACTCACGGGCCGCAGTTTTAGCCTTTACAAGCGCAGTGGGTAGTAAAATTTGACGTTGATCAGCGACTTTAGTCGAATGACAAGATACTAATGGCACGCTATCATCTGAAGACTCACACTCTTCAGAAGTGGTACCTTGATCGTCGTGGAGAAAAGTGTGATGCTTTCTGTTACATATCTTACATCTGAACATCTTTTTGCACTGACTTACCATGTGATTACTACCGAGACAATTAAAACAAATTTTGTTATTTGCCACAAATTCCCGTTTCTTTTCTAGGTCCAACATTATAAAACCTTTACAGAAGCACAATTTGTGGTTTTCTGTACAATACTCACAGCGTAATTTAGATGCAAAATTCGCTTCATGAGTAGCTAACATAACCCTATGAACTCCAGAGTTACTCACATGCGACTGTCCTGTTGTCCTCTGTAGCTCAATGAACTCAAGCGCTCTGAAACGACTTTCCATAAATAATTTTAATTGTTCTAAAGTAGGAAGTTTATTTGAAAGGTCTGAAGCCACCTTTAACTCCCACTGCTTGCGGGTGTCCTGGTCGAATCTAGATGCTACAATATGTATTACAATAATATCCCAGGTGGTCACATCGATACCTAAATTACTTAACGCATTCATACAGTCTATTGTCGTGTCTAACAAATGTTTCAAACCAACGGCCGACTCAAAACCTACACGTCTCTGAGTAAACAATCGTTGTAAAATACAATTCGCCAGCTGACGTTTATTATTATACCTATGTTCTAACTGTGCCCAACATACTTCGTAATTAGAAGCAGTTATAGGAATTTGACGTAATAACTGTTCAGCTTCTCCTGTTAAAGAACCCTTCAAATAATGCAATTTCTGAACGGTATCGATGCTTTCATTATTATGCACGAGCGACACAAATAGCTCCTTAAAACTAACCCACTCAGTATACACTCGAGAGCAATGAATCCGGGTCACTTAAAGAATCCTAAAAATCTCGGAAACTAAAAATGCTAGGTTAATGCAATAAATTGTATTTAATAGACAATGTAATACTCCTTAAATGAAGGTATTAAAACTTCTTAGTTATTGTAAAGTTATATCATAAAAAAATCAAATTTGAAAAAGGGCCACTTTCGAAGATGGAACTACGAAATTACAGCATTTGGTGTTGCTTTTGTTTGTAATCTGTCATTTATGTGGGTACATAAACCATGTTGATAGTGCTCTATATTCATTAATCAAGCTTAAATTATTTCGCTTACGCCTGAAGAATGCACCTTACAATGCTGGAAACCGGCCGGAGTCAGCGCGATACAGCCAGGACTGTCGGTGTGTCGCTGTCAACAGTACAAAGAGTTCTCCGACGTTACGAAGAAACTGGTTCTAACCTACGCAGACCAGGAACGGGCAGAACCAGGTGTACCACAGCACGAGAAGACCGATACTTGGTGAACACCATGCTTCGAAATCGCTTTCTCACAGGAACTGAACTCACCAATCAGTTTCGACGCCTCGGAGGAAGTAACCCAAGTGCATGGACAGTAAGACGTCGGCTTGCTGAATCTAACTTAAAACCCCTTAGACCTGCAAACGGCCCTAAACTGGAGCGTGGGCATCGTATTTCGAGACTAAGGTATGCCCAGAGCCACGTAAATTGGAGTATTGAAGATTGGTCAAAAGTTATGTTCTCCGACGAATCAAAATTTATGCTCTACAAGCACGATGGAAGACACAGAGTGTATCGAAGACCAGGGGAAAGATTCAAGCAAGCATGCATCGAAGAAAAAGTAGCCTACGGTGGTGGGTCTGTACTTGTGTGGGCCGGAATTTCTTCTGAAAGTCGCACAGAGCTGGTGATCATAGAAAACGGCTCTTTAACTAGCGTAAGATATGTGGAAGAAATCCTCAATGATCACGTTGGTCCATTTATGGTCAATTTAGGTGAGGATGCTATATTTATGCATGACAATGCCCGACCTCATACAGGTAGGATTGTGAATGACTACCTTCAAGAGATGAACATTACTCGTATGGAGTGGCCAGCGCGCAGCCCGGATATCAACCCGATCGAGCATGCTTGGGACGAGCTAGGCAGATGCGTAAAACAACGAAACCCTCCCCCAATCACGCTTCGTGAGCTCAAAATTGCTCTCACAGAGGAATGGGAGAATATTCCCCAAAATCGTATAAGGAACTTGGTGTACAGCATGCCAAACCGCGTAAACGCAGTAATGGAAGCACGAGGAGGCAATACGAAGTATTAAAATTCAAGAAAATCGTAATAAAGTTCAAAAATTTCATGTTTCCTATTTTTGTTTTAAGGAGAGATCGGCAGTTTTTTCTTTATGTAATTTTGTGTTAATAAAATGTATGGTGACTCATATTTTTTTTACTTTCATTTAAGGAGTATTACATTGTCTATTAAATACAATTTATTGCATTAACCTATCATTTTTAGTTTCCGAGATTTTTAACATTCTTTAAGTGACCCGGATTCATTGCTCTCGAGTGTATTTACCGGAAAATGTTGGTATATTGATCTTAGGTAACCGAACGTTACTTGCTTTAGTTGTACTGGAAAACTGATCACGCGTGTCTCCTACTGGTGCATTCATTTATAAATTAATATCTTTTAATTCTGACTTGTAAGCTATAGGTATATATTTCCTCTGTTTTTTCATAAATATCCGAAGAGAAATATAAACCTTTCATGTCATCGTCGGTAGCTTTCTCAATGATTTGCCTATGTGTTTTGTTAAATGTATCCCATTGATGTTCTAAACTTTCTAACCTTGTATCAATATATATAACCCTGAGTAATTCTGTCTTTTGGAGACTTTCTAAAATTAATCTTACCCTTTTCGATTATCATTTTTGTATTGGTTTGTAATTTAATTAAGGACTCCATTTTGTACCAACTACAAGTTATATATAACACACCTTATAAAATAAATTACCTATGCACACAATTTAATTAGATAATTAAATCAAGTGGTTCATTTGTGACTTAACTATCTACAAGCATTTACAACAAAAAATTCTAAAGTATATCTATTTTACAAAGTAAAAGTGGAGCGAAAAATTGTTAATTTTATTCTAAGTCCTACACACTTGATTCAAAACTTTTCCAAGTGTTTGACACCAACAATAATTTTCAAATTTCGGGCATAGGTTCCCCGTCGGTTCACTTTTCTTAAAACTATTCTAAGTCTAAACTAAATCTATCAAATGTACGCTAAGTCCAAAATTAAATTGAAATTCTAAGTTAAAACTACAATAATTTATAGGCTAAGTTAAAAGTCTTTACATTTTGAATAATCTTGCAACTTTCGAAATTTCTTGATGTTATTAAATAAAATGTACTCACAATATTATTCACAACACACACTGTTGGGTATATCTCCTTGCACTCCTTGAAACTGGGACTCTGCCAAGTTATAATTTCCGCTTAGTGATCTCTCGAACTCGCTGTCCGCCTCTGGATCCGCTACTGGCTTGACCTCAGCTTGATCTTGTGAACTGGTTGCTCCACTCTGGTAGGTACCTCACCAGGACCTTAGCGTCTTCAGTGGCGACCCACCACTGTTTCGACGCTGTTCAACACTAAAAAATAGGCAATCCGTCTCGCAAGGACCATTTGTTCAAGTCCGAGATCAAATGCCTTTGCGTTATCAACCAGGGTACTCAATAAAAAACCTGATATGATAACTAGTACTGTAATCAGAGTGATCTTACTGATCTAAATGCAATACAAAAGTGATCTTAATTGCTAAATAGCCAACGAACTAAACACATTAACTTCAACCTTTATTAACCATAGCATAATCTTCATAGCGCGATGCAAAACAGCAAACTTCTAACCTTTATAAAGTGTTGCATAATCTACATAGCGCGATTCAACAAATAGGCACAATGCCATCTAGTGGAAACTGATGCAAACATATTGTGCACTTCGAACTATGAACGGCGCGCGTGAACAATTACTTCACCAGTGTTGGAAGTACATTGGCTAATGAACAGTTGAGTAGAATGGGTAAATCGGAAAAGGAACTATTATGTAAAGCTACTAAGAATACGTCACCGCTAAATTCTATGTCTTTCATGCCAACAGAATGCCATTAGGTTAGAAGTATTGTTTTGGGACTGAGATCGCATAGTGCACCTGGGTGGGATAAGATTACTGCTGAAGTTTTAAAAAATAACATCATATCGATTGCATCGCCTATAGCACACATGTGTAACCTCAGCATGGTAAGCGGCACTTTTCCAACAATATTTAAAAGAGCCGTTGTTTGCCCAGTGTTTAAATCGGGTAACAGATATGAACCAAATAATTACCGTCCAATCTCCCTCCTATCAACGTTATCTAAGATACTTGAAAAACTTGTCAACAGAAGAGTCACAAAATATCTAGAAAGTAACAATTTCCTCAGTGATTCACAATTCGGATTTAGAGCAACAAAATCAACAGAAGATGCTGTATTAACACTTACTTCAAATCTTGTATCGCGCATAGACAGGGGTGAGAAATGTTTGGGTGTCTTTTTAGATCTCCAAAAAGCGTTTGATACAGTATCTATACCAATTCTACTGGCACGCTTGGAGAACGTTGGTATCAGGGGGGTGGTCCTGGATTGGTTCACAGACTATTTGAGCGATAGGGTACAGCGTGTTAGAGTTGCTGAGTGTGAGAGTACGGACTCTGTCTGCAGCTACGGTGTTCCTCAGGGTAGCACGCTTGGACCCACACTGTTCCTCATGTATATCAATGATTTGTGCAGGATGACTGCTCTGCCTTCCACAGACATTCTTATGTTTGCCGATGACACAGTGTTAGTATTCCATAGTCAAACTTGGGACACTGTATTTGAGTTGGCAGAGATGGGATTGGCAAGGGTGACCACCTGGCTGGAGAATAGTCTTCTATCGCTCAATACCAGTAAATCTAAATATCTTTGCTTCAGTAAGACTACGGTGGGACAACCTGCTGTCTCAAAGATCCTCAAAATACATACCTTCCCATGTAATCGGAGAAAGACCCACACAAATTGCGACTGTACAGAACTTTTACGTGTTTCCCATATAAAATACCTGGGTGTGATACTTGATGATAAACTTGCCTGGACTATGCATATTGCGTCAGTGTCGGGCAGAATTAGAAAATTGGTTTATATTTTTAAAAAGTTACGTTGTGTAGCCAACAAAACACTGTTAACACAAACTTACAAAGCACTGTGCGAATGCATAGTCAGATACTGTATTTGTGCATGGGGAGGTGCAGCAAAAACCCTTATGATTGAGGCGGAGCGAGCACAGCGTATACTACTTAAAGTACTCCTTTCCTTGCCATTTCGGCATCCTACATCACAATTGTATGAAGAGGCCGGTGTTCTCACAATACGGAAAATATTCATATGTGAAATGCTACGTCGATATCATAAAAAAGTAGTGCCTAAATTACCACTAACACAAAAGCGCGTTGAACGATGCCCGGTGCCTCGTGTAAAATCAGCATTTGCTAAAAGACACTATAATTTTCTCGCACCCTATATTTATAACAAATGTAATAAAATAAAAAAAATACGTACATCAAATAATAACAAACTTAAGATTGCTGTAATTGCGTGGTTAGAATCAATGGAGTATAGCACTGTAGAAGACCTTCTACAAGTGCCTTAAATATGGCTTACGATTTTTTTATCATGACAAATAGGTACACAACACACACACCCACACACACACACGCACACACGCACGCACACATTACACACACACTCACACACACACACACCCACACCATACACTTACTCACTCACTGAAGTGCTTTAGGCTTAGGCATGCATTTATGTCTTGATTTAGTTTTGTTTTATATTTTATCTACTCTGATACTATAATACAAAGATTATAAAATTGAAATCAATACTATTATGACAAACATTACGCACAGGCCAAAAAAAAAGTTTTATTACGATACAGGTCTTGTATGGACACCTATATCGTAATAAAACTTTTTAATCATTACGATACACCATAAACAATCTCCAGCTGAAAAAGAAGTTTGAACCTCTACTTTAAAAAAAAATTGTGTCTCCAGAGTAGCGAAAAATCCTAAATCTATGGTCTCCGCAGCCTAAAAAAAAAAAGAAACACGCATGCGCAATCGATGTTTGCGCCTTGGCGCCAACATTTTACATTTAAATTAAACAAAGTTTGGTTTTGTTTGTAAAATAAATTAGTTTTTGTGTAAAAACATGACATGTCTTAAAGCGAGGATGGTGGTAATTGTACACCACCAGACATTCTGGAAACTGCGTCAAACATGACCATGAACCTGTTACCGGCGAAATCAAGGAGCAACTATATATATCACAACAAAATGAAATCAGGTATTATAGTATGAGAGTAGATAAAGTAGTGTATGACACTGTACATAACTTGGTCTTATAACACTCGTGTGATACTATAAAAAAACTCGCCTACGGCTCGTTTTTTTAAAACACACTCGTGTTATAAGAACCCTTATTATGCAACAGTGTCATAAACTACTATTATACCTTTAGCTTTATATGTTTTACCCTTATAAATATTTGTTACTTCGTAAAATATTGTCAATACTCTGGGGGAGGACACTGATATCTGCAACACAGTTTTTACTAGCGCAGGTATCAGGGAATTCCACGTTCATGTAAAAACATAATTTCTGACAATAAAGAATTATTCTATTCTATTCTAAATAGTCCGATGATCGAACTACTGAGACTTATTCGACTCAGTAGTCCGATGATGCAGATGATTATAAATCATCGGACTACTGGGTCTTTTAGTCCGATTCGACATTCCGGAATACGAAATGAATGCAGTAGTATTAACATTTTTTTTGCATATTTATTTTTTCCAACATGCTAATTTTGACATTCGGCATTCCGAAATAAGAAATGCATGCAGTAGAATTAACATTTCTTTTGCATTTTTTTAACATGCTATTTTTTTGTATATAGGTAATTGCTTAATATTTAGCATGTGGGAAAAATAAATACCTACGCAAAATGAATGTTAATACTACTGCATCCATTTCTTATTTCGAAATGTCGAATCGGACTAAAAGACTCAGTAGTCCGATGATTTATAATCATCTGCATCATCGGACTACTGAGCCAGAAAAGTCTCAGTAGTTCGATCATCGGACTATTTAATCGGACTACTGATACTAGGGGGACATAACTTGGTCTTATAACACTCATGTGTCTAACTTACGAACTAATAAAAAAACTCGCCAACGGCTCGTTTTTTTAAAACACACTCGTGTTATAAGAACCCTTATTATGCAACAGTATCATTAACTACTATTAAATAATAATACTGCTATAGCAGTAACCATTACGGTTAATGAGATACAGACAGACAGACGGGCAGCGGAGTCCCCGTCTTTACTCTACAGAACCCAACGAAGGTCTCCAAAACAACATTAATTTGTTGTATCGCTTTCTGAAAACGTTACAGGTTAAACTACAGGAATAGTTGCGTTGTCAAATAAATAATAAACACTTTTAACAATATTATCCAAATATTTATTTCTGTTATTAATAATTGTAATAACAAAAACGTTTACAAACATGAACACTAATGATCGGTGAAAATAGTATTTAAAATATGTGTAAATAAACTATAACTATTTTAATAAATAAAATCAATTCGGAAAAGCATTAAGCCATGTTGTACACAAATTCAATATATTAAAATATTTTATATTCTATCCGAGTATTTTTGTAATAATAAACGTTAAAAGAATAAAATAACAATAAGAAATGTTATAATTAAACATTTAATTACAACAATAAATGTTAAATTATAACATTAATTCGGGGTCCGTTTCACAAAATTTTTGGTCACGTTATATTTAGTTATTAAAACTATTAACTACCCTACTAAATGTAAAATTATGTGATGATATTTTTGACGTGACAAAGTCTTATAATTCGATGGAGCCGGCTGCACGCACGTAAAAACATCACGTATGCGGCGTTACCTCGTTCTGAGCCGTTCCATTTAAGGCTGATTTGTCACGTTCAACTATCGTCAGTAAACCGACTTTACAGACTACCGATTTATTTACTAAATCGCTCTAAAACTGAACCATTTTATGTGAAATTTGGTATAAACACAACGCTGCTTTTTTCCGGGAAGAATTTCCTGCAGAAAACAGGTATGGACAAATTTTACCACTCGGGCATAAGCTAGTTATATTAGAAAAAGTATAGGCTCTTCGGTTTCGGTTATTATAAAGCTATCAAGACCTTTTTTTGTATTTGGTCCCTTGCGCCAATGTAGCAAAATTAATGAACTACCCCTCGCATAGGCGCCTGAGGGGGGTGCAAGGGTTGGTAGAATATAATAATCTTGCAGTCAAGAAAGTGCCTTGAAAAATTATACATGTATCTTGGATGTTATCCTGGATGCAAATGCACCTTCTGGATATAATCCCGGCGGCGAACATAAACCCTAAGCTTCTAACTTGACTTCGACTACCAAATACCAAACTTGCTCTCCGAAACACAGAGATGACTGCAGATTGTAATAGTACAACTGGTTTCACTATTTGATATTTTTATTCAACACGTTGTGAAACAGACCCTAACAATAAAAACAAAAATCTAATTATAAAAATATAAAATTCTTGTCGAGATGTAACCACGATTTATGTCTTGAATAAAAATTAATATCTATACTAATATTATAAAGGAAGATTTGATTATTTGTTTGTTTACACTAAATAGGCTCGGAAACTACTTAAAATTGGAAAAGTTGCTATACAATACATTTATATTTTTTGCCTGGAATTCTTCTTCTTTTTCAAAATAAAAGTAGCTAAGTTACTCCTTTCTCATATTCTCCTACAACTCTCAATCTTTTCATAAAAGAAAACTGGCATAAGTTACGCCCTGTAACTTCTGCTAACTACTCATGAAAGTAGGTACCGTCAAAATCGGCTCAGCCTTTTGGAAGATTACCCAGAATAAACAAACCGACAGACATTTTCTTTATATAGTAAAAGGCTGTTAAGTATTTAGACATTAAGTATAAACATTATCTTCAATTTTATTGCAAAATTATTCCAAAAGAAAAAAGTAGGAAATTCGAAAATTTACTCTGGCAACACAAATATGACGGTCATACGATATCGCATACGGCCTATGGCGGTGTTGCCACTTAATTATTTCTTTTCTATAAATCGAATTATAACCCCTGATTAACGCTTTAAGAGTTTAACTCATAAAATTAGAAGTACGCCCAACAATTGCAACCAACTTACTCCATTCAAAGTTTGGAAAACATCGCTTAGCTCAATAAGGCCGCCCATTGTACTACTTCTTGTACTGAATACATTAAACAAATAAATGTTGTATATGTTGTACGAATAAAGCTAATAAAATAAATAAATAAATTTCATCTGTAATAATATAAAAATAATTATATTCAGTTATATATTTTTAAAACGATATTTTATTAATTTCTACGACTTTTCAAACACACTTAAACATATACCTAAGGAACTTATAAAATGGAAGACTTATTAATTAAGCCAGATTTATTACTCAAAAATGTTTTAAAACTATGTTTACCCAGCGGCTTAGCCCGCAACTTATTTCCATGCACTCAAAATACCCAATTTCCGTTATTTAATTTTTACAATGATATACCTACCGATTGCTTTCTGACCGACTTATCTACATTTTTTTTTTCAATTTGTATATGTTCAAGAGTTTCACTCTTCGATGACGAACTTTTTTGGTCCAACTACCTTGTATACATACATAAAGTCACGCCTTTATCCCCGAAGGGGTAGGCAGAGGCATAGTATACCCTACATTTCACCTTATAGTTTTATATCCCACGTAATAGGTTGCGAGCCTATTCTTTATACCTTAGGTACCTAATTAGGTAATGGAAAATAATTTCCAAGTTCATTATTTGTTTAAAACAGGTTTATAAAATTGATTTGAGTTTTTTTCAAATTGTTCTCTTCACAAAATCCTTGACCGGCTTACAGCGAATATTTTAAAGCAAAAATTTGTCGAATCGGTCCAATCGTTTTCAAGTTTTGAACTAAGCAACACATTTTTATATAGATTTGATTAAATTTTAACATTTCATGATTCAAACACGAATAAATCTTAACATCTAACATGATTACATAATTTGAACACATTTATACTTAAAAAAATACTAACAAAATATATATTTAGAAAATATTTCTCGAACTACCTACACTATGGGCTGAATAAAATTATGCACTCTATTTTTTCTCATACTGTTTTGACAGTATGAGAAAAAATGGAGTAGAAAAGTCAGTAAAAAAGTATCGGGAATGGATAATTTGTTTATTCTTCCAAATTTATTTTTTTGTTGTTAGATTGGCACAAAGACAATATATTCCTAGACACCGCAATTGTGAACTTCGCTATGAAAAAGTTTTCGCTAAATATTGGTTGGGTGCGGGGAGCGGTTGACTCATCCTATTGGCTCCTATAAGGCCAAGCCCTGTCACATTCGATAGTGTTGGGGTGTTGCCCACAGTTATATCGATGTATCGATAATAAAAGACTGCTTACTATGCAATATAAGAAAATAACCTTAGAATTCCAAGATCCGGGATAAGGGGTCCGAGACCCGAGATACGATATGCAATGTAAGAAAATAACCATAGAATTTCAAGAGCCGGGACTCGGGGTACGAGATCCAAGAAGATCCACTTCCGAGATCCGATATGCAATATAAGGAAGTAACCATAGAATTTTCAAGATTCAAATTTCAAAATTCAAAGTTAATTGAACAACAGTACACGATTTACATATATTAATATGTTTAGTGTTCCACATTATTAGCAAACAAGGGAAAATGACAGAGTGAGATAATGATATGTGAATTTAGCTAGGAAAGAAAGGAGAGGGATATAGTGACAGAACGGGGCGGGCTAGCCTCATTAGCACGGTTCGATCGGTGAATGCGTATTTTTTTTTTTTATACTACTTAGGTGGCAGACAAGCTTACGGCCCACCGGAAGGTTGGTAACCGTAGCCTATAGACGTTTGCAACACCAGAGGCGCTACACACGCGCTGCCGACCCGGGTGCAGGTTGTGACGACCCACAGTTGAAATTTTTCAAGCCGCCCGTAAGGCCTTCAACTTGGCTTAACGACTGTCATTTTACTGACAACCGGGACCAACGGCTTATCGTGCCTTCCGAAGCACGGAAACGCTCGTAAATAAATGTCACAAAGTGGTCCACGTGGTGGTCACCCATCCATATTCGGCCATAGTAAATGTTGCTTACTGCAGTGATCGTTTACAGAACACTGAGTCCGGGGGCCACGAGCGCTTCGTAACCCCGTTAAAGCGTTGTCTAGGTTATATTGTATTTGGATACTGGTGACGAGATGTGGGTTTACTAGTTTGACATGCAAACTAGTCAAAAAGCTTCGGAGTGGCGTCTTCTAACTGAACAGAAACCGAAAAAACCACATAAATTTTTAAACAAACACTTAGTGTATTTTTTTTTCTTCTTGTTCTTGGACTTTCTCGGCTTGAGAGTATGCCAAAGTCAAGTAAATTTCATTGTGAAAATATAAATCATTTTCATGTTAAGATTCTTCTTAACAGCAGCGTATTCATGTATGTCCAAGTTTGGACTAAGACACTAAGTTATACTAAAGTAAGGCGGTGGTACCTTACTAGGGCTTGCTGTGGAATTTGTCGACAAACCTAAAAACTCGCGTTTCACTGCGCTTTATCACTTTCCAACACTTTTGCACGTTGTCGAACTTTTATGTTTAATAATCCACCATAAATTACACAAACACTCAAAAATACACTAGTTTTGAAAAATTATTATAACGAACTAATGCAACGCTTGTCTGAAAGTTTTCCGCCGAATCGTCCTTTTGTGTATTATTGATCTATTCCCGGTACTTTCTTGACAGAGTTGTATTACTTAGGAATCGTATACATAGCAAATGACAAAGTACATAATTATAGTGTCTGCAAAAATAATGTTTTCAATTTATTTTGCTTTAGAACATTTTCACACAGCGCTATCTAGCTCAAAATGAGCTATAATTAGCTCGTGATGTTTAGAAAACTGATAAACATACTTATATATTTCTAAATACATACATATTACCTCAGATTATATAGAACTAAAGACAGATGATGCTTACCAAACAAGTAAGTGAAGCCAAGGAACCAAATACGACGAATACGTGAATAATGCCGTAATACATGAACATGACGGCATCATTCTTCTTAACAGCAGCGTATTCATGTATGTCCAAGTTTGGACTAAGACACTAGTTATACTCTAGTAAGGCGGTGGTACCTTACTAGAGCTTGCTGTGGGATTTGTCGAGAAACCTAAAAACTCGCGTTTCACTGCGCTTTATCACTTTCCAACACTTTTGCACGTTGTCGAACTTTTATGTTTAATAATCCACCATAAATTACACATAAACACTCAAAAATACACTAGTTTTGAAAAATTATTATAACGAAATGCAACGCTTGTCTGAAAGTTTCCCGCCGAATCGTCCTTTTGTGTATTTTTGATCTATTCCCGGTACTTTCTTGACAGAGTTGTATTACTTAGGAATCGTACACATAGCAAATGACAAAGTACATAATTATAGTGTCTGAAAAATAATGTTTTCAATTTATTTTGCTTTGGAACATTTTCACACAGCGCTATCTAGCTCAAAATAAGCTATAATTAGCTCGTGATTTCTATAAAACTGATAAACGTACTTATATATTTCTAAATACATACATATTACCTCAGATTATATAGAACTAAAGACAGATGATTCTTACCAAACAAGTAAGTGAGGCCAAGAAAGCAAATACGACGAATACGTGAATAATACCGTGATGATACTCGTATTATAAAGAGGAAAGATTTGATTGTGTGTGTGTGCGTTTGTATGTTTTTCTGTTTGTATTGAATACGCTCCGAAAGTACTGAACCGATTTAAAAAATTCTTTCACCCTTGGGAAGCTACACTATCCTCGGGTGACATAGGTTATATTTATTCCTGTATTCCCACGGGAACGGGAACTGCGCAGGTGAAACCGCGTGCCGTCTACCTATTCACGGTAAATGAGAAATCCCTTGTTACGTGTGAACAGTGTTTATCACTACCGCGTTATAGTTCTCACTTTAGGATTTTAAATGGCTTGTGTTTAAGGGCCGCCCAAAAATGTACCTTTATTACTACCAATAAAATTCGAAACGTTTACCAAAATGGATAAATGGTCACCAAATTACGTTCTTAAAAAATGAACCAAAAAAACTAACCGTAGACCGTTGTCAACTGTTTAAACTGCCGGATTATTATTCGGTAAGTTGTTGGTAAAGTCGAATTTTTAATTCGACGAAGTAGTATAGCAAATAATGTCACTTCTTCATACAATGTTGCATAATTTCTGTGACGAAGGACATTTGTGCTGTCAATTTACTTCGTCTAATTAAAAATTCGACTTTAGACTAAGTATAAATCTATCGAAATAACCTACTAAGTATAAATAATACCAATAGGTACTGGCGCTCGACGGCCGCTGCCGCGGCACGCTCGCTTCGCTCGCTCTCCTTCGCGCGTTATTGGTCACAGTTCCAACCTAACCTAACCTTGATGCAAATTAGAACTGAAGTTTTTGGTGTGAAATAATAATGTTTCCATTTAAAATTGGTTTTTGGCCTCATATTCTTGTTGGTAAGCGTCATCTGCCTTTATTTCTATATTACACCCAGACTCGACAAATCAATGTGCTCCCAAAAAGAGAGTCCTAGATGGGAATCGAACCTCCAAATCTGTAGTCAAAAACATATCAAGTTTTTAACCAATATAAATACACTAGTTATCATTAATTCTTAGTTCTGCAAGTTCCAGTTCTTCGTCCACTTCGTCTTCATCATCAGAGCCATGGACTGAGGCGGCTGGGGTCGTGAGTCCTGTAGAAATATCCATAGCATATTTAAAATTTTTACGGGTTTTTTTTAAACAACGCTGTCTGATCCCAAAGTAAGCTAGGATTAACCTGCTTGTGTTATGGGTATCAGACCACGGATATTAATACTTATATACTTATTTTTGTTAATACATAGGTAACTATAATACACAGAAATGCCCAGACTCTCGGGGCAAATATTTATAGATCACATTTTTTTTTTATTTATACTTTTGATTGTTGGCACTTGGTGGAACCTGTCATAACACAAAATGCACTTTTTACTTGATCACTTACACTTTACTCCACTATTATAATAATTACTAAATATAACCTGACCGGTTTCGCTTAATAATAAAAGCCAGCATTAATTTGGGTCAATTAATGCTGATTTACAAATTTCCCCATATTTAGGAAAAAAAAATTCAATTTCAAAATAAATAGGTACTTTATTTGTATACCCACATGTATAAAAAAGATTGTTGTGTTTGGAAACGTAAGGAAAAATGTTTGTAAACAGTTAACATACAAGCGATACCGGTCAGGTTATATTTAGTAATTATTATAATAGTGGAATAAAGTACAAGTGATCAAGCAAAAAGTGCATTATGTGACATAATTTTTTGTCTCCGGTGGGAATCGAACCCAAGGCCTCGTAATTCGCAGTCACATATTATTATGACGACCACTAGACCAACGAGGCAGTCAAAGTAGCATAACATAATTATCAATACCCTGACGTTCTAACAAGCCCAAACAGGTATATATGCTGTTATGTTCTGAGGAGTTGGGTGTCGAACACAAAATATTTATGTGAGATTTCTTTATCACCCAGGAAGTTAGCGAGAGATAAAGATGATCTTCAAAATTGTCAGCTAAAAACCACCGATTGCATCGAATAGGCTTCGAAATTACTAAACCGATTACAATAATTCTTTCACAATTCGAAAGCTTCTCTATCCGCGGGTGACAAAGGCTATATTTTATTCCCGTATTCCCACGGGAACGGGAGCTACTTGGGTGAAACCGCGTGACGTCCGCTAGTTACACATTAAAACTAGAAAATACACTCGTTTTGAAACACTGCACAACGGAATAGTATGCTCGTTTCTTCGTGTTGTGTCCAAAACTAAACTAGAAACCATTGCAATAAATATCTACGCTAGATTTTGATACAAAAATGTGCTGAAATCAAATGCTTCCAGTGCTGAACACATTAAAACGTGAAAAAAAAACACTACAAAATTCAACTCAACTTGATAAATGCAACAAAATTACTGTACTGACTACCAGAGGTCTAAATATAGCTAATGTTGTGCAAAACCTTTCTAAAGTAGATCCAAAGTGTGACCACAAATCTGAACGTGTCAAACCCAAATTGTGGGCAGCCAGAGTTTCCATTTCCCCCAGATTTGGTAGACTCTTAAAGCTGGCAATACTGACGGCATCTGTCAAAACCGTTTTATAACCTAGCATTAATTTTTTGGACAAAATATAATATTCTATCTATGATAATGTTGTAAAGAGGAATAATTTGGTTTAGAATCGATTAACGCTGAAATTACAGAACTGTTTTTTAAAATTCTTTGACATCAGAAAGCTAAGTTATATCGAAGTAACATTTGCAATTGCAGGATTTGTCCTAAATGGAAATTAAACCCCGGACCTCCCGATGCGTAATCAAATAGTCCTAGTCTGAGGCTGAGTGGTGTGCTAGTTGAAAATCATCGTATTATTTTATAATTTTGGATAATTTTCATGCTGTTTCTGAACTTTAAATAGGTATGTATTAGAACAGGGTGTTTGTTAAATTTAAAGGTATACCAAATTATAAAGTTCTAAAGCGCTTAGTTGCTTAGTTTGAAAGACTTCCCTACTTAACGAAGCCGTATGATCAGACAACATTACCAGCTAATCAAAGCAAAGCTTAAAAAATATTTCTACACTGGCAACCCCAAAAAAATGGATACTCTGGCAACCCAAAACAAAAAAACTAAAAACCTAATTCTCGACATCAACGCAATCCGTCAGCTTGGCAATCAGCTGATCAATTTGTTCAGCAACATTTTCGTTCAACGGCTCCAAAAAGTTTTCATTCGGCGTTCGGTAATTTTCGTGTTCGGATTCGGTAAAGTTCGGCTTTTCGAAGCTAACTTCGAGATCGCCATCGTCGCCGTCGTCGGTGATTTCCAAAATTTCCAATGATTTTTGTTTTGTATGTTGGTTTATTTTTTGTATGTCTGGGGTGTGATCTATCTCAGGAGTTGTTTGAACGGTTTTGATTTCGTTTTCGGAGGAGCGGGATAGGCGCACTAGAGTTTAATATTTATTCATTATTTTCTACAACAAGGTCAATACTAATTTATAATTTTAGAAAAAAAAAATCCACTAATTCCGAAATACGATTTAGAAAGTTCTACTAAAAATGTGTAATTCGAATGTAATTCTATGCGGTCGACTAAAAAAAATTTTTTTTTTTCCAATTTAATTTTCAAAACTAAAAATTCCTGCGAGAAAGAGAAGACGCTACTCACTAGAGTGGTAGGAGACTGAACGTTTCTTCAACGATTTCTGAACTTTTATGAGTTTCATGACTCGACCAGAATGTTTTTTTTTCTTTTTTTTTTCAGATTAGATTTTTTCAAAAATCATAAATATGATAAAGGGAACAGCGAAAGATATAAAAAAATTCTTTAAAATTCTATGAATTCCGCAACTCAACTCGACAATTTTTTTTTTCAAATGAGAAATCAATAACCAAAATTCCTGTGAGAAAGAAAGAAAGTTACTCACTAGAGTGTGTAGGAGACGGGGGCTCCGATATAGGTCTTGGGTAGTTGAACCTCTTGCCCAGTTCCTGGTCCATGTGATCCACGTAGTCTGGGTAAACGATCTTTAATGCTTCTGCTCTTGCTTGGCGGTAGTACTGTGAAAAATGGGTTTAAAAATAAATTACTGGCATTCAGACAGTTCTAACAAACCCAAACATGGTATACAAGGCGTCCCACGGCTATGCCACATGGAGGGAAAGTACCTTAAACATTGTAGATGGAACATTTTACTGAAAGAAGACATTATTTTAATTTCAAAAACAATTTAAACTGCATTTATAGATTTTGAAATAATTACATGGTTGAGCCGGGATTCGAACCGAGAAAAAACATCATCCTGTAGTTTTATCATACCGATCAAAGGGTTTCATCATAAGGATTAGTTTTTACTAAATAACATAGTGTCAGAAATAAAAGAAAGACCATGAATTTTAACATTTTTAATACGCCGTGGGACACCCTGTATATGCTGTAGGTTTATAAGGAGTTGTGTATCCCGCAGACTACTTGTAACGTACGTAACGTGAGTAAAATCCTACATGAATTTTATGACGGACTCCTACCGACTAAAAAAATTAGAAAATTAGACAAGGAAAATTCGAAATGAAACCCGGTTGTCAGTAAAATGACGATCGTTAAGCCAAGTTGAAGGCCTTATGGGCGGCTTGAAAATTTTAAACTGCGGGTCGCGGCGACGTGCTCCTGTTCATTTCAACACGGCAATAGGCTCACCGCCTATTACGTGGGACATAAAACTATAAGGTGAAATGTGGGCTATGCATTGCATGCATACGTATGTATGTATATACATATGTATGTAACCAGTTTCCACGCGTTAAGAAATCAGTTTTGAACTGCACAATGAATTATATTATCGCTAAGAACATTTTCATCCAGGCAACCTGTAAAAAGGAGGCAAAAATATTTAAGTCGTTGATACTTACGATGCCCAAATTCCTCCAATCCAATAAGTCAGACAATCTTTCTGTACGGTTTCTCTGGATGATGCGCTGTCGTCGAGTTAGCCTGGTTGATAGAAAATAACATTAACCAATAAAATACATATAATAAAATCGTAACACGTCGCTGTCTGTACATGGAAGATAAATGAGAAAAAATAGTATGGGGGGCTTTATGAACGCATTAGAACCCAAAACAATGATTTTTAGAATTTTTATCTGTTTGTCTGTATATCTGTTTGTCTGTACGTTTGTAACTTGCTTGCTAATCTCAGTAACCGCTTAACTGATTGCAATGCGGTTTCTTTATTGTGTTAAAGTTTGCTCCGCTTAACATTTACCCCCTTATTCATAATCGTTTATTAAACTTATTTTAGTTAAAACACATTTTAAGTCTATTGCTGTCTCTAACCATACTCTGTCATTGGTTAGAGACAACAATAGACTTAAAGTGTGTTTTAACTAAAATAGGTTTAATAAACGATTATGAATAAGGGGGTTAGTGTTTATTTCATATCAATCGGTTAATAAATAAAAAGGTTATATCACTTTAAAGAATCATACATAGACTTATGAATATAAAAATGGGTAAATCTAAACTGGCGCCTTTGGCGCGGACCGAATTGTTTTAAAATAGCTTTAATCATTAAGCTTTTTTATGATTAAGCAAACAGGGCAGTTTCACACGCTGCTTGATGAGTCTGCTGAAGAAATACCTCTCCTTTCATACACCTTATGTAATGTAAACGAAGTTGCGGGGTCGTCGATAATATATATACAAAAGAGATTAGTTAGCTAACTTTTTCATAATATTATTTATGGAGCAGAGTTGCCAAGTAGCTCGATAGATGGCTCTGTGCCATGTTTTTTTTTCTATTCAGCTCGCCAAATTGACGTCGCCATCAGCCTGATGGAAAGCATTGGCGCATCTAGCGATTGGGGGCCAATTGTGACAGTGGTCCTCAAGTTGTCACCCTGGGATGTGCCTCTTCACGCTCCTCTAGAAGAACCCTGGATGATGAGGGAAACACGTGTGCGGGCAGCGAGTTCCAGGTTTTTATAGTTCGACAGAGGAACGATCTTTTGAAACGCTCGGTTTTGGCGAAGATTGTCTCCACTGAGTATGAGTGGCATCTCTGCCCGGCACGCGTTGTTCGGGATGGGAAAGGAGATGGAGAGCCATACTCTTAAATGGCGGTTACAATAGGGTGAGGAAATTCAACTTGTTGCAGTACGGTCCCGGTAGCTCAATTGGTTCGAGCATTGCTCTGACAAAGGTTGCGGGTTCAAGTCCCGTGTGGGTCAAGTTGTCTGTTTTCACCTCAAGCGTCTCGTCGTTAATATTCAATACTACAAGAGAGAGAGAGGGGGAGAGAGAGAGAGAGAGAGAGAGAGAGAGAGAGAGAGAGAGAGAGAGAGAGAGAGAGAGAGAGAGAGAGAGAGAGAGAGAGAGAGAGAGAGAGAGAGAGAGAGAGAGAGAGAGAGGTTATTGTGCACCAACACAAAGATAGACACATGCTATCGCGCAATTGTTTCAGAACTTTTTTAACAGAAACAACTTTGTAGTACATATTTTTTACATAACTATCAATATTTACGCAGCACACGCAACGAAGCTCTTAATATGAATAACTTTTCCCCCGGTTTTGAAACATTTACTATTACTGCTCCGCTCCTATTCGTTGCGTTCTTTCACGAATAGCGTGATGCTATTATACTCTATGACACTCCACAATAACGTAGCTTTCTATTGGTGAAAGAATTTTCAAATTCGGTTCAGTAGATCCCCAGATTACCCCTTACAATTTAACAACTATACAAACACACAAATTTGACTTCTTTATAAATATAATATTAGTATAGATAGTATAGATGATATAATTGATTCCGTAAAAATACGGGGTTCAACAAAACATAAACAAAAACCACTTACTTAGTGAAATCATACATGAACTGCGCCAGTTGTTGTACGGAACCCTCCAGAGAGATATATCTGCGGTCCACTACGTAGATACCGTACGACATAGGGTCTGCTATGTGTTCTTGCATGAAACAGCCGAAACCTGGAATTTTAAGTAGTCTTCTGATATCTGCTTACCCCTTATACATGAAAAAGCGAAAGTTTGAAGGCAATAATGTTTGTTACTCTTTCTCGCTCTAAAGGTTGAACGGATTTGATTGAAAATAAATGGTATAGGAATAAAATAATCTATTATATAAAAATAAGTCGGGTTTTCCTTCCTGACGCTATAACTCCAGCACGCACGAACCGATTTCCACGGTTTTGCATTCGTTGGAAAGGTCTCGGGCTCCGCGAGGTTTATAGCAAAGAAAATTCAGGAAAAATTTCAACAGAAAAGCGGGAAAATAATATTCACATACAGCGCCATCGCGAGCGAAGCTGCGGGCATCAGCTAGTAAGTTATAATAAGTTCCCACGGGAAGCTGGAACGGGAACAGAATTCTGCGCGGGTGGCTACGAAGCTCCGTCTAGTTTTATATAGAGAAGTTGTTTTCTTCGTCTACTTCCACCTGTTCTGTTGAGTAGTTCTGTTGACAGAACTACTGGTAATTCTTTTCCCATTAGTTCTGTCCACAGAACAAATGGTAATGCAATTCCCACCTGTTCTGTTGACAGAACTACAGGTATATTTTTTACCATTAGTTCTGTTCACAGAACAAATGGTATGTGAAGTACAGATTAATAACGAAGGGAGTTTTCCAAATTCATCCCCTACTAAGGTAATGAAACGAAATAGCAAATTGCAGAAATAAAATTATGTACTATACTCCTGAAACACTGAATCGATTCTGTCAAAATTTGGTATAGGGATAGAATAAAACTTGGGAAAGGACAAAAACTACTTTAAATCCCGAGAAACGCATATCTTACTAATATTATAAATGCGAAAGTTGTAAGTGTAGATGTGTGGATTTTGTTACTTTTTCACGCTCTAACTGCTGAACAAATCTGGCTAAAATTTGGTACAGGGATACATTATATATAGTCTGGAATAACACATAGGCTACTTTTATCCCTGGAATAAGTTCCTACGGGAAGCGGGAGCGGTAACAAATTTTACGCGGGCGAATTAAGCTGCGGGCTAGTAATAATATGAACCCCACTCACCAGACAAATTCGTCGTTATACTAGGTATCCCCATCACAGTACATTCAGCCGGCGTATAACCCCAGGGTTCATAGTAGGAGGGGAAAACCCCCATGTGACAACCCCGGACGAATTCCTCGTAGTCCAACCCGAATAGGGGGTTCGTGGAGCTCAGGAACTCTGGGTGGAAGATCACCTGTGGGCGAGAGCTGATGGTAAGCAATTGTGAAGGCAAAAGTCAATGGGAAAGTTTAAAAAAAAAATATAAATATTTGTGGACATTCACACATAACATTATTTAGCCCCAATTAAGCTAATATAAGCTTGTGCTATGAGATCTATACGACTGATAGACATACTTATGTATTTCTAAATACATACTTATTATACACTAGCTGACCCCGGCAACTTCGTTTACGTCACATAAGGTGTATGAAAGGAGAGGTATAAGCAGCGTGTGAAACTGCCCTGTTTGCTTAATCATAAGAGCTTAAAGATTAAGTTTATTCTAAAATAATTCAGTCCTCGCCGAAGGCGTGGGTAGAATTGTTTTAGAATAGACTTAATCAATAAACAATGATAACGTTACGTTACGTAAGATGCTAATTAAAGTGGAGTAATTTTACATACAATACAATAGTCACGCCTTATCCCCGAAGAGGTAGGCAAAGGCATATTATATGCCCACATTTCACCTTTTAAGATTTTGTCCCACGTAATAGCGCCCCTTTAAGTAATTGAAGCGCTCGTGGCCCCGCGGACTCAGTGTTCTGTAAACGATCACTGCAGTAAGCAACATTTACTGTGGCCGGATATGGATGGGTGACCACCACGTGGACCACTTTGTGACATTTATTTACGAGCGTTTCCGTGCTTCGGAAGGCACGATAAGCCGTTGGTCCCGGTTGTCAGTAAAATGACAGTCGTTAAGCCAAGTTGAAGGCCTTACGGGCGGCTTGAAAATTTTCAACTGTGGGTCGTCACAACCTGCGCCCGGGTCGGCAGCGCGTGTGTAGCGCCTCTGGTGTTGCAAACGTCTATAGGCTACGGTTACCAACCTTCCGGTGGGCCGTAAGCTTGTCTGCCACCTAAGTAGTATAAAAAAAAAAAAAAAAACATTTGAAAATTCAACAATGCAGATTGCGTTGCGTAACGGCTGGCACAAAATAATATATTTATTCGTTCTGTTAGAACTGCACAATTGCATAACTTTTTTCAATTACTATTACATATTTATTGTAATAACTAGCTGACCCCGCAACTTCGTTTACGTAACATATGGTGTATGAAAGGAGAGGTATTTCTTCATCAGACTCATCAAGCAGCGTGTGAAACTGCCCTGTTTGCCTAATCATAAAAGAGCTTAATGATTAAGGCTATTTTAAAACAAATTCAGTCCGCGCCGAAGGCGTTGTTTTTATGATTAAGCCAACACGCCAGTTTAGATTTACCCATTTTTAGATTCATATCTATGTATGATTCTTCAAAGTGATATAACTTTTTTATTTATAAACCGATTGAAATGAAATAAACACTAAACTAAAGTGGAGCAAACCTCAACACAATAAAGAAAACCGCGTTGCAATCGGTTAAGCGGTCACTGAGATTAGCGTGCACAAACGTACAGACAAACAGATATACAGACAAAACTTCTAAAAATCATTGTTTTGAGTTCTATTGCGTTCATAAAGCCTCCCTATATTATTTTATCTTATTTATCTCCCATGTACAGACAGCGACCTGTTACGATTTTATTATATGTATTGATATTGATGATATTGATGACAGATACGAGTAATTTTACGTTTTGCTTTCACTAATAAATGTATGAACTGACAGACGTCAAACATTACCTATTAATATGACGCCACTTTAGTTGTCTAGATCCCATATTATATAGATACTCACTTACCTTCACTTTATCATTGACGGTATTGAATAGTTCACATCTTCTTATACTGTTCAAAACTGGGTCGCTCCAGTCATCCACCTACAAACGAAAAATAAAAGTTTTATTATAAAGTGAAAAAAAAATTTATAGTATACTAGCGGATGTCACGCAGTTTCACCCGCGTAGTTCCCGTTCCCGTGGGAATACGGGAATAAAATATAGCATATGTTCACCGCAAAGAGTGTAGCTTTCCAACAGTGAAAGCATTTTTCAAATCGGTCCAGTAGTTCCGGAGCCTATTCGTTACAAACAAACAAACAAAAAAAAACAATCTTTGCTCTTTATAATATTATAGTATAGAAAATGTCTCAGCTAGTGGCGGGGGTGGGGAAGCTTGCTCAGTGGGAGGCAGGGAGTTGCCGATCTGTATGTAATACTATTATATTGGTATACCAGCTAACCAGCGCAACTTCGTTTACGTTATAACCTAGATACCGACTGCAGCGCCATCTGCCGGGCTGATTTGTGAATCTAAACCATCCAGGACGATACCTAAACGCATTCAAAAAAAATCATTCAAATCTGTCCAGCCGTTTAGGTGGAGTTCAGTGACATACACTCGTACAGTAGAATTATATATATAACTAGCTGTGCCCGCGACTTCGTCCGCGTGGAATGTAAAAAAAAAGAAAAGTAGCCTAAGTTAGTCCTTATTACATAAGCTATCTGCCAGTGAAAGTCCCGTCCAAATCAGTCCAGCCGTTCCAGAGATTAGCCGGAACAAACAGACAGACAATATCTTTTTTAAATATCTGTGTACCGTATATATGTCACCGGAAAATAACAAGACTCGTAAGTTGATAAATTTTTTAGGAAGTTTATAAACTTTCGTAGGATTCTAAACGGGAGATAAATTGTAATATTTTACGTCCACAATTTCGTAAATTTATCAATTTCCGACGTCTTGCCGTTAAATAATCCGACGAAGGCGAAGTGTATGTTGATTGGTTGAACAACTCACGTGAACACTTTAATGCAGAGTTACAAAAGTACTACAGTGGGCTAACGAAAAATAAAAAAAAATAACCACGAAGGCTAAGGCCTAGCCTTCTAACCCAGGGGTCGGCAAAGCGCGGCTCGCGAGCCACATGCGGCTCTTTGGAAGTGAAGCTGCGGCTCTTTAGTTCCACCCACAATTATCAAAACATTCATTTTTATAAACACTACAACAGCCTTACTAACAGAGAAACAAGCAACCACGCGTATAGGTGGTGTTTTGTGCTCGCGAAAGCGTTATATGGAGCACCAGTTTGGCCGGACCAGTTGGAGCACCATTTTCTTTCTAATAGGATTCTGTTGCGATGTCTGCAACGGGCCAGTGAAGTGAAGTTTCGGTGGGTAATTTTTTTTAGACCCCACAGAGTTCAGCATGTTGCAGACAGCGCATGTTGGACTGCAGAAGTTGTATGCTTACCTTTCCTGCAACTCAACAATAGCGACAAGAAGGACTCAGTGTTCTGTAAACGATCTTTCTTTCTTTCTTTCTTTTCTTTCTTTCTGATCACTGCAGTAAGCAACTTTCACTATGGTCAGTCCCTCGATAGGTGACTTCTCAAATGCTCAAATAAATGTCACTTTGTGACATTTATTTGAGCGTTTCCGTGCTTCGAAAGGCACGTTAAGCTGATAGTCCCCCGGTCGCCAGTAAAATGGCAGTCGTTAAGCCAAGTCGAAGACCTTTTTAGGCGGCTTGAAAAATTTCAACAGCAGGCAGTCACAACCTGTGCCTGTCTATCTCAACACGGCAATACGGTTCACCACCTATTACGTGGGACAAATTCTAAAAAAAAAGTGAACGCGTGGACGACGACGACGGGAGTTTTATGCCAGCAGTCTATTATGCCATCAGTCGCACGACTGACTAAGACGCGCCCTACATGTTCTGGGGTCGCAGCAGTGAAGTTTTGATGGGTAATTTTTTTTGGACCCCACAGAGTCCAGCCTGTTGCAGGCAGCGCATGTTGGACTGCAGAAGTTGTAAGCTTGCATTTTCTGTAACTCAACAATAGCGACAAGAAGGAACACCCCATGGTTTTAGTGGATGTACCAATTTTGGAGAATGCCACATAATCACCCAGTTTTTTTTACGTTTGGAAATCCTCGAAAACCACGTGGTGCGCTACCTCTACCATCTGCCCATGACCATAAGTTCTGGGTACGCCCTTGGAAAAGGATGATCCCAGAGCTCGCGACACACTTGGACTATGGTCTTATCCCACTTCTGGGCGGGGGGGGGGGGGGTTCGTAAGACCAAGAAAGATTTTGTGGCTCTTGAAAAATGTTGTAATTTAAAATCGGCATTTTTGGCTCTTCCAACTCAAAAGGTTGCCGACCCCTGTTCTAACCTAACCTACCCGAGTCGGGGTACTCTGAGTCGGGGTGTTAACCATTCACTTCCAATTTATAGTTTGTCAAGTCTGATTGTACCAAAGTCTATGGTCACAAGCTATGAACATTGACCAATCAAAGAGCAGTGTGTTATTTTACGTATTTCAAAGATGCGTATATTTAAAAGAGTTTCTGTGATTGGTCGAACCATATTAAATCTTACGAATAGATATACGTTAGTTTATTAATTTACCGTGTGACGTCGGAAATTGATAAATTTACGAAAATGTGGACGTAAAATATTACAATTTATCTCCCGTTTAGAATCCTACGAAAGTTTATAAACTTCCTAGTATTTTGATAAACTTGCGGATCTTGTTATTTTCCGGTGACATATACATTCATATGCATGTAGTAGAAAGCGGTTATTTTAATATTACACACAGACACTCCAATTTTATATATATAGATATAAAGATTAGATATACTCACAACGTTATGCGTGGTGACGGGCGGCAGGGAGTCTCTGTGCAAGCTGTAGATGCAGCGCTTCAACCTCACCGTGTCTTCCTTTGTTAGTAGCTCCGACACTTCTGGGAGATGTCCTCTGTACGAACAAATAACAACACTATGAATAGTAGTTTTTATAAAATCGAAGTATTTCTCTAAAATCGATGACGTGGTTCCTTAGAACAGATCTGTGTATCCCTACTAATATTATAAATGCGAAAGTAACTCTGTCTGTCTGTTACGCTTTCACGCCTCGAGCGATTGAGATGAAATTTGGTATAGGGATAGTTCGAGGCCCTGGGAAGGACATAGGCTTCTTTTAACCGACTGTGCAAAATGAGGGTTAAGATTTTACGCAATAACGACTTCTACGCGGTCGAAACCGCGGGGAACAGCTAGTGTCGTATATTTACAGAATTGCACTTGCTGACCGCTACGAATGTTACATCCTGTATAAATATTAATTACTAGCTGACCCGCGCAACTTCGTTTGCGCCACATAAGAGAGAGTATTACCTGTTTCCGTCGTCCCCCGTTTTTGAAATATTTACTATTACTGCTCCGCCCCTATTAGTTGTAGCGTGATGCTGTATAGCCTATGACACTCCACAATAACGTAGCTCTCTATTGGTGAAAGAACTTTTAAAATCGGTTCAGTAGATCCCGAGACATCTTACAATTTAACAAACACACAAACTTTACTTCTTTATAATATTAGTATAGACTAGCTGACCCTCGCAAACTTCGTTTACGCCACATAAGGTGTATGAAAGGATAGGTATTTTTTCAACAGACTCATGGGGGCGTATGAAACTGCCCTGTTTGCTTAATCATAAAAGAGCTTAAAGATTAAGTCCATTCTAAAACAATTCAGTCCACTGAATTATTTTACAATAGCCTTCATCATTAAGCTCTTTTATGATTAAGCCAACACGCCAGTTTAGATTTACCCTCACATTCAAAAGGATCCTTGAATTCTAGGTTTTTATTTAGGTTGAGACGTCTCTAATTCCTGAACTACAAAACTTTTAACATTGAAACTTGTGTGGAATATTTCTTAAAGTATTCCCTTTATAACACTGAAAAAAATTTGGAATTGGACCACGCATTGAGAAGTTACAACTAAAAAACCGTTTCTTCTTTCATCCCCTCTCCCAAAGGAACCGTGCAAAATATCGGGATTAAAAGTATCCTAGATCCTTCCTCGGATTATAAGCTCTGATTGTACTTAGTTTCATTCAAATCGCTTTAGTAGTTTCGGCGTGATACTTATTCGGGATATAGACAGACAGACAGACAGACATGAAAGTTTCAAATTACATATTCGGCTTCAGTATCGATTAGAGAACGCCCTACAATTAAAATTTTTAAAATATCCTCCATGTACAGACTCTCGACCCTCAACAGTTTTATTATTAGTATAGATACCTCAACTAAACTCCCACTAAAGTAGGCTACGATACTTGACTAGAACTTGTCCAATAGTGGACCTACGTACATACAAGAATTTCATAAACATGAAACAAGATTAATATTTCTGATTTCAAAATTACTTGACTTTGGCATACTCTCAAACCGAAGTCCAAAAAAAAGAACACTACTCCGCTTTACAACGTGACTAATAAGTCGACACGTGTTTCGCCTACACACGAGGTGAAGTGTTTCCAATAATACCACAGACTAAAGTTTTCCATTATTTAATTCTATTTAGTACACTTTTTATGCTAGTACATAATATTTTATTTTTCCGCAGTCTGAGTGTGTTCACAATGCCAGTCATGACATGGACGCAACAAGATGGCCGCAGGGGTTCTCACAGGCACTCGGTGTTGCCAGAGCATAACACCATATGATTTGATATTACATGACTAGACTGGTATATACATACACTACACGAGGCATGTTCAAGACTGTTTGACCGTGAAATAATAATATTTAAGGGGGCTCCCATACAAAAAACATAATTTTCTACAATTTTCCCTAACTCTTCGTACTCAAGTCCAACTCCCACTTGACCGGTTTCTAATAGTATTCCCTACCTTAAGGGGCGCGTCCGCAAAATGCACAAAAAGACATTAGGATTTTGGAAATATTCAATAACTTACTTCATGAAATGACACTAAAATGGAACCTTAAATTCTTAATAGATGAGACTACATTAACACCGTGCGCTTTTTACAAAATAATTATTTACTTGCGAAAAAACCTCTGTAAACTATCGAAATTCACCTTTGTCAATTTGATTATTTCTGCTATTTCGATGATTTTTAATAACTTTGAGAGGTGTTTTTTCTAATGTAAATAATTAATAGTATCTCTCAGAGCCTTGGTCACCGCATAGCCTCTTAAGCTCTCGACGTTGAATGTCCGTCTGTCTGTCTGCCCGTCCGTTTGTCCGTCTTTCACTCATAAACTGTGATAGATAGAGAGCTAAAATTTTCACAGATGATGTATTTCTGTTGCCGCTATAATGACAAATACTAAAATCCGTGAAATAATTATATTTAAGGGGGGCTCTCATATAACAAACACTCCGCTACTCAAATCCAACTCACACTTGACCGGTTTCTAATAGTATTCCTTACCTCAAACAAGTGTCATACATCCGTTTGCCAACTTTCAGCTGTATATCATGTATGGTGTCTCTGAGTGCCTTAGTCACCGCGTGACCCCTTAAGCTCTCCACGTTGAAATTGTTCGTTTTGGCGGGAAATATCATAAAGGCGACCACTGTCATGTCTGATCCTGAGGACTGAAAGAAAAAAACGTCGTTATAAATGAGGTCGATTGATGCGCTGAGGTCCTGGGTTCGATTCCCGAGTCGGACCCAATATTTGTGTAATATTCACGGACATCTATTCACGGACATTTCACGCAACGCTATCTGATCCCAAAGTAAGCTAGGAATAACCTGCTTGTGTTATGGGTATCAGACCATGGATATTAATACTTATATACTTTTAAATACATACATATTATACATAGAAACACCCAGTCTCTTGAGACAAACATTTATGGGTCACACAAATATTTGTCTCCGGTGGGAATCGAACCCACGACCTCCAGCGCCGCAGGCGGTATCACTACCGACTGCGCCACAGAGGCAGTAATAAAAAATGTTTGTTTCAAGTTTGTCTGTTTTCTAAGTACCTAATACTAAGTACCTGACCCTTGCAATTTCGTCTACGTCACAAAAGAGAGAGCGAGAGAAAGGTGTATGAAAGGAGAAGTATTTCTCAATCAGACCCATAGGAGCGTGTGAAACTGACCTGTTTGCTTAATCATTAAAGAGCTTAATAATTTTCTAAAACTGCTTTGTGAAATATTTTGCAGTAGCCTTAATCATTAAGCTCTTTTATGATTAAGTAACGCCAATTTAGAATGACCTTTATATTCAAAGGAATATTTTATTTCGATGATCATACTCTCGGATTGTGCTAAGTATCATTCAAATTGATCCAGTAGTTTCCGCGTGATACTTATTCGGAACACAGACAGACAGACAGACAATTTTAAAAATTTATTTACGGTTTCTGTATCGACTATAGGGTGCCATACAATGAAAATTTTTAAAATATCTTCCATGTACAAATTTTCTACCCTCTACAGTTTTCTTAAAGATAGGTATTAGAAATATATAAGTATTTCTATCAGTCGTCTAGCTCCCATAACACAAGCTTATATTAGCTTAATTTGGGCTAGATGAATGTCCAACAATATTTATTACCTTCAAATAATGGTTGAGTCTCGCCAAAGCTTCAATAAATATGTCCGCGCCCTTGTTGCCGAATTCGTATCGTCCCGCGATGAAGAAATACAGCGTTTTGTCCAAATCGAAGTTGAAATGACTGAAATATAAAAAGAACTTATGAAAGATGTGCTATGTAATTTCCTATGTACACTAATTATATATACTAACTAGCTTCTGCCCGCGACTTCTTTCGCGAGGGGAATTTACCTATTAACCAATCGACTTTGACCTCTCCAATGCATAGGTCTTCTATTAAAACATAGGTCAAACTGTATTATCATTTCCGCTGAACCGATTTTAATGAAACATACAGCGTTATTTAAGTTAAAAAAAAACATACAACATCCTAATAATACAGTTATGATCAAGCTATTGAATTTTGCTCCAACCCTGAACAAATAAACAAACAAACAGACGCGAAGAAAAAAAAATTGCGTGTACTTAGTGTACACACGTAAGAAGTGAAACTTCTTCATAAACTTAATTTTCACCTCACCTTAAATTAAGTCAAAAAGTACAAAAGTACAAAAGTCCAAAAGTCCAAAAGTCCAAAGTCCAAAGTCCAAAAGTCCAAAAGTCCAAAAGTCCCAAAGTCCCAAAGTCCCAAGGTCTCAAGGTCCCAAAGTCCCAAAGTCCCAAAGTCCCAAAGTTCCAAAGTCCCAAAGACCCAAAGTACCAAGGTCCCATCTAAAAGTCCAAAAGTCCCAAAGGCCAAAAGTCCAAAAGTCCCAAAGTCCCAAATTCCCAAAGTTCCAAAGTCCCAAAGACCCAAAGTACCAAGGTCCCATCTAAAAGTCCAAAAGTCCCAAAGGCCAAAAGTCCAAAAGTCCCAAAGTCCCAAAGTCCCAAAGTCCCAAAGTCTAAAAGTCTAAAAGTCTAAAAGTCTAAAAGTCTAAAAGTCCAAAACTCCAAAAGTCCAAAACTCCAAAAGTCCCAAAGACCCAAAGACCCAAAGTACCAAGGTCCCATCCAAAAGTCCAAAAGCCCAAAAGTCCAAAAGTCCCAAAGTCCCAAAGTTCCGAAGTCCCAAAGACCTAAAGTACGAAGATCCCATCCAAAAGTCCAAAAGTCCCAAAGTCCCAAAGGCCAAAAGTCCAAAAGTCCCAAAGTCCCAAAGTCCAAAAGTCCCAAAGTCCCAAAGTCCCAAAGTCTAAAAGTCTAAAAGTCCAAAAAGTCCAAAAGTCCAAAAGTCCAAAAGTCCCAAAGTCCCAAAGACCCAAAGTACCAAGGTCCCGTCCAAAAGTCCAAAAGTCCAAAAGTTCAAAAGTCCCAAAGTCCCAAAGTCCCAAAGTTCCAAAGTCCTAAAGACCCAAAGTACCAAGGTCCCATCCAAAAGTCCAAAAGTTCAAAAGTTCAAAAGTTCAAAAGTTCAAAAGTCCCAAAGTCTCAAAGTTCCAAAGTCCCAAAGACCCAAAGTACCAATGTCCCATCCAAAAGTCCAAAAGCCCAAAAGTCCAAAAGTCCAAAAACCCTTAAATGACATGCTATCCCTGGATAAAGTACTCTTAATTCGAATCCACCGTGGTGGGGAACAGAATAAAGATGGCGCGTAACCAAAAATCGTGACGTGACGTGACGCAAATTTTTTTCCAACGCCGATAAAGAAGTTTCGCTTCAAAAAATTATAGATTTGGACTCAGAAGCCCTAAATAAGTCTGTTCCAGTTTTTTTTTCTTGAATGTACTGTTACAGCTATTTTAAAACTTTATAATAGTAGAGAAGATGTAATTATTATAAAGAGGAAACAGATTTTACAGGGATAGATTATGTTACTTGCTGCTACGAAACCCTTCATGCGAGTCCAACTCGCACTTGGCCGGTTTTTATTCACTAAGCTTAGTGTAATAATTAGAATCTTAAATTCATTTCTGTGTATAGATTATAAATTTCCAATGTACAGTTTTGACTTTTCTATCATTTTGTTATATGTATAGATTTAAAACAATAACATTTTCCTCTTTATTAAATTAGTATAGATTAGTAATATCTACTTAATACTAATAACTATAATCCAATCCTGCCCGATCTGGCAATAATGTAAACATGTCATGTTTTGACAATCGTTGTCTAAGACAGATGAGTTGAAAAATATAGTATGACAAATCATTGAATTTCTTACTATCCTGAGTAGGTATTTTAAATGAAAATAAACGTCATAAAGAAGTTATTTGGTGTCGAAATGATTGTAAGAACACTGTAAGACTCCTGGATACCGGAATATAATCAGGGTGAATACTCAATTGCAAGTAACTATGGATATATAGAATCAAATGTGTTTGTTTATATTTTTGCGCAAAGCTATTGAAATACATTATACAAACTTACCCATAGAAATGTCCTCTAGCGAATTCATTGATTTTCTCTTTAGCTAACGCGTGAAGATTCTGGAACTCGTGGAGGGCTGAAAACTTTTTCACGTTCAAACCATTAGGCGTTATAATATCTGCTTTTCGCTTGAGGAGGTGTTCCGCTTCGTAACCTGAGAAATTAAATAAATAAATAAATATTGTTGGACATTCTCACACAACATCGTCTAGCCCAAACTAAGCTATAAAGCTTGTGCTATGGGATCTAGACGACTGATAGACATACTTATATATTTCTAAATACATACATATATTATACATAGAAAACACCCAAACTCCGAAACAAACATTTGTGGATCACAGAAATATTTGGACCGACCCAGGAATCGAACCCAGGACTTCCAGCGCCGCAGGCGGTATCTCTACCGACTACGCCACAGAGGCAGTCAATAACTATTAAATATATACAGTGTCCCACGGCTATGCCACATGGAGGGAAAGTACCATGTAATTATTTAAAAATCTATGAATGCAGTTTAAATTGTTTTTTAAATTAAAATAATGTCTTCTTTCAGTAAAATGTTCCATCTACAATATTTAAGGTACTTTCCCTCCATGCCGACAAAGTAAATACAGTAAGTGGTTAAATAAAATTACAAGCGTGCAAGAAAAATTTTCAAGGTTTTCATTTTAGGGCCAAAAGTCTGCCATTTTGTTTTTTTTTTAATTACTACGAATCAAATAACACCTCCCATGTCAAAATTCGTCAAGCCGTTCAGGCTGTAGGACGTGACAAAGAATTGGACATACATACATACACTAGCTGATGCCCGCAGCTTCGCCCGCGTAAAATTTGTTCCCGTTCCTGCTTCTCGTATTTTATCCCCTTGGGGGTAGAATTTATCAAAATCCTTTCTTAGCGGATGCCTACGTCATAACATCTACCTGCCTGCCCAATTTCAGCCCGATCCGTCCAGTGGTTTGGGCTGTGCGTTGATAGATCACTATGTCAGTCAGTCAGTCACCTTTGAGTTATATATATTTAGATAGTCTTGAAAAAAATTACCCTCCTTTCTTCGGCAGTTCGGGTAAAAAACCCTAATACACTCAAAAAAACTCACCAGTAATATCAGAAACGGTAGTAAATATATGCGTCATGTGAGCGGCCGCCCTCTCCATGCAGTAACGGTGGTAGATCTGACGCTTGCCGGCCTCCTCGTCCACTGAGAACTGGGGGAAACACATTTTACTAATATCACAGGGCGGAAACTCCATACAAAAATGTTCGTTTTCACCCACACTAATATAGACGTAATGTGAATGCTTAAATCAAGCTTCAATGTGTCTGTGAGTATACTAGGGACACTAGCTATGGAAACAAAATAACAAGGAACAGAACGCAATCTCATGTATGTAGGTACTTTTTTTTTCAAATCTACCCTCGGCTAAGCACAAATTAAACCAAAGCAATAGCACAAAGTACGTAGGTAGTAATACGTAATGCAACGCAGTGACACTCTCTCAAGTACTGACACGGCAATAGACACATCAACTTTGGTGGGGGGATGGGGAAGCTTACTCAGTGGGAGGCAGGGAGTTGCCGATCTGTATGTAATACTATTATATTATCTTTGCTAATATTATAAATGCGAAAGTTTGTAAGTGTGGATGTTTGTTACTCTTTCACGATCGAACGGCTGAACGGATCGGGCTGAAATTCGGTACAGATATAGGTCTGGAACAATAGGCTACTTTTTATCCCGGGAATAAGCGGAAACGGGAACAAAACTAGACGCGGGCGGAGCTGCGGGCGTCAGCTTGTATAAAATATTTACAGCTTTAGTAGTCTACCTCGGTACCAAATTTCAGCCCGATCGGTTCAGCCGTTAGAGCGTGATTGAGTAACAAACATCCAAACATCTTCACAAACTTTCACATTTATAATATTAGTAGGATTACGCCAGGATCGTAGCAAGTGAAAAGCCGTAGTCTCTGCCTACGCCGATGAGAGACAGTATAATGTCAGTCACAAAGGTTTACCTTATCCAAATTGTTGTAAAAGTCGGTGTTACCAGCGCACAGGTACCGGCCAAGCAGAGTCGCGTGTGTCGTGAACACTGTCGCCACGTCCACGTGGCGCGTTCTGGAACCAAAATACATTTTTATTATACTACTAGCGGACGTCACGCGGTTTCAGCCGCGTAGTTCCCGTTCCCGTGGGAATGCGGGAATAAAATATAGCCCATGTTCACCGCAAAGAGTGTAGCTTTCCAACAGTGAAAGAATTTTTCAAATCGGTCCAGTAGTTCCGGAGCCTATTCGTTACAAACAAACAAAAAAAAACAAATCTTTCCTCTTTATAATATTAGTATAGATTACATGGCTTATGGACAAGCTTATGGCCCACCAGATGGTTGGTTATACCATGGCCTATAGACATTTGCAACACCAAAGGCGCAACACAGGCGATATTTTTCAAGCCGCCCATTAGACTTACAACTTTTTTTTTTCCTGATCGTTTGACTATCAGCGATCAGTCCAGGGACTATAAGCAGACGTGGTGTAAGTATATTTGCAGGTAGAGTGTGCCCTCCATCGAAGACCCCTACTCATAGTTATAAGCCCCGCGCGTTGATATTGCGCTTGGCGGCCATCCTAGTGACGTATGTCCATCGAGCCGTCAGTACTAAAAAAAATACCGTACGCAGCTTCGCGAGACAAGCCCACGCTCGCGTGACGTCAATATGACGTCACTTAGCTGTCATTTTGACAAGATTCCAGCGCAATACCAACTTGCGGGACTTATAGTAGCCTCTTGCTACTGTCGATTTTGCAGTTCCAAGATATCAAATCGCTTGTTGACATAATATTGAACTGTTAGCTGGCGTGCCAGTTTATTGGGATGACTTATGACTTAAAACTTGGTTTCATTTACTGAAGACGGCTTAACGTGCCTTCCGAAATTCGGAAATGCGCAAAAATAAATGTCACACTGTGGTCAGGTGGTCACTTGGTGGTCAGCCATGCAAGGACCGGCCATAGCAAATATTGCTTACTGCAGTGATCGTTTACAGAACACTCGAGTCCACGGATCCATAAGCGGTCCAAGATTTCGAAAATTTGCGAGTGTATTTTTGTACAATATATGCTTTTGTAGTGAAGTATGAGAATGAGCAACATATTACATACAGATATGTATTTATTTAGGAAACATTTTAAGTGGTCACCAAAATGGATTAATGGTCACCAAATAGGATTAATTAATTGACATCAAAAGACTCCAGTTCTAATTTGCCTTAGTGTAATCAAAGTTAGGTTAGGTTGGAACTGTGACCATTAACGTGCGAAGGCTAACGAGCGAAGCGAGCGTGCCGCGGCAGTGGCCGCCGAGCGCCAGAACCAATAGGTATTATTTATTATATACTTAGTAGGTAATTTCGATAGATTTATACTTAATCTACCAACTACTTACCGAAATATAATCCGGCAGCTTAAACAGTCGACAACGGTCGACAGTCAGTTTTTTGCTTCATTTTTTAGGAAACGTAATATTGTTGACCATTTATTCATTTTGGTAAACGTTTCAAATTTTATTAATAGTAAAATAGGTACACTTTTGGGCGGCGTTTAAACACAAGCCATTTATTTATAACTAGCGGCCCGCTCCGGCTTCGCACGGGTATACAGTATTTCTCCACTATTTATTGGATGTTATTATGCATATAAACCTTCCTCTTTAATCACTCTATCTATTTAAAAAACCGCATCAAAATCCGTTGCGTAGTTTTAAAGATTTAAGCATAAATAGGGATATAGGGACAGAGAAAGCGACTTTGTTTTATACTATGTAGTGATTTACTAGCGGACGTCAAGCGGTTTCACCCACGTAGCTTTCCTTCCCGTAGCAATACAGGAATAAAATTCAGCCTATGTTCACCAGGAAGAGTGTAGCTTCGCAACAGTGAAAGAATTTTTCAAATCGGTCCAGTAGTTCCGGAGCCTATTCGTTACAAACAAACAAAAAAACAAATTTTTCCTCTTTATAATATTAGTATAGATGTATTAGAAAATATATTACCGCAGCATGATAAGACCGATGCCTGCCTGCCATTCGTGGAAATGGGCCACCACGCGAGGCGGAGTATCGCTGTAGCTTTCCGCTGCTTTACGGAACTGGAAGTAAGTAAGTCAAACTTTATTGTACATTGTACACCAATAAAAATTAACAATTAAAAAGAAATAACATAAAAATAATGTACAAATGGCATACTTATCGCTTAAAGCAATTGCTTTCAGGCAACCTTTGAATGGACAAATAATATTGGTGAGTAATAAGTAGTTATTGGCTTAAAAAATTCTGGAAAGAAAGGAAATTAACTGCTTAAGAAAATTACAGGATATAAGTCCATAGTATAACTATACTATGGGCTTATTAGAACTAGTTCTAGAGGAGTATTTTTATATGTTAGATATAGTAGCTAACCCACGCAACTTTATTTACGTTACAAGTCAGTTTTTCTTAAATATAAAACCTTCCTTTTAAATCACTATTCAGGCTAAATAGAGTAAACAGCTATCTAGACACGCGGCAGCGTGTCAAGCCAAGTTCAAGCAAAGAAACAGGCTAGCCAGCGCCGAGTGTAATATTACCAGTTTTTATCAGAATTGAAATTTATATACGTTGAATAACTTTATAAAATGACTGATGTATACTGTATTTCAATAGCTTTGCGCAAAAATGTAAATAAACACATTTGATCCTTATATCCATAGTTACTTGCAATTGAGTATTCACTCTGATTATATTCAAGTATCCAGGAGTCATACAGTGTTTTACAATCATTTCGATACCAAATACCTTTTTTGTCATAGTTTATTTTCATTTAAAATACCTACTCAGGATAGTAAAAAATTCAATGATTTGTCATACTATATTTTTCTACTCATCTGTCTTAGACAACGATTGTCAAATATGACATGTTTACATTATTGCCAGATCGGGCAAGATTGGACTATAATGAAATCTGGCCAAGTCAAATCTAACCTACTTTAAGATCTCACATTTTTATTAAATAGAAGCAATTGTAATAGGTATCCAATAAAGCAAAGATATAGATTTTAATACCTTTTCATATTGTTATTTTCTTCCTATAAATACATATTTATGACAAATATTTGTGTGACCCATAAATGTTTGTTTCAAGAGTCTGGGTGTTTCTATGTATTATATGTATGTATTTAAAAGTATATAAGTATCAATATCCGTGGTCTGATACCCATAACACAAGCAGGTTCTTCCTAGCCTACCTTGGGATCAGATAACGTTGTGTGAAATGTCCGTGAATATTTATTTATTTATTATTTATTTACTTTATTTATATTTGGATTTTGCATAGAACTTGGCACTCAGTTAGATCTCCATTCTTTTTGCGGCGAAGCCCACAGCCAAGCATAATTTTTGTATTGAACTTGGCTCTCCTTTTTACATTTATGTTTCTGGTGGGATAAACTACACTAAAATCAGTTCAAAAGATCTTATCAGAGATTTAAATTAAATATAGAGGGAAATTCCTCAAAACCCTCACCTCAGCCACAAACTGTGCCACCATGAACCCAAGGATCACAGCATCATTAGCTTCAACATCTAGATGCGGTATACCAATGGAGCAGGTACTCCATAGTTCCTGCTTGTAGCTGTCCAGTTGCCACGCGCCGGATCCTATATCGAATAGAATTATTTGAGGGTTGCCGTCTACCAGCCATGTTCCTGTGTGGATCTGTCGAGAATAGAAATAAAAAAAAACTATTAAAAATAAATTGGAGTACAAATGTATTGTATTGTATTGTATGTCCCCCAATTCATCCCGAGGGTGACGTAAGAGGCAACTAAGGAAACACTTTCGCAAAATCCATTGCGTAGAGAAAGATAACTCGAAATGGAACCCGGTTGGCAGTAAAATGACAATCGTTAAGCCAAGTTGATGACCTTAAGGGCGGCTTGAAAATTTTCAATCGTGGGTTGTCACGACCTGCGTCTGTCCATTTCAACACGGAAATAGACTCACCACCAATTACGTGGGACAAAATCTGAAGCTGAAATGTGGGAATATACATTTTCAAGCATGATGTTCTGTTCTGACCAAGTTCTACTCAAGAAAAACGGTGAAAGCTTCACTGGAGCTTCCTGCAGTGCTCGTTTACAGAACACAGAGTTGAGTAGCAGAGGCAGGGAGTTTATTTCACAATTTAAACGTGTAATAATGCAAGTGAACCATGAATGCATTGATTTTATATCAATTTTGTCCCGCGCATCGTTATGCATATATTGATTTTGACTGCCTCTGTGGCGCAGTCGGTAGTGATACCGCCTGCGGCGCTGGAGGTCGTGGGTTCAATTCCCACCGGAGACAAATATTTGTGTGACCCATTAATGTTTGTCTCATGAGTCTGGGTGTTTCTATGTATAATATGTATGTATTTAATAAGTATTAATATCCGGGGTCTGATACCCATAACACAAGCAGGTTATTCCTAGCTTACTTTGGGATCAGATAGCGTTGTGTGAAATGTCCGTGATAATTTATATTTATTTATTTATGTTATGACCCCTATCTTACCACAAGACAGAGGGTTTAACCCCCTTTTTATTTTATGGAGCATACACCTGGCTGTACTTAGCCAGGGAACTTGGTGCACCTTCGAAAGGAAATCTCAGGGACTCTGACTAGCCCTGGTCGTCAGTCCCCAGTGACTGTTCTCCAGATAGATATGACCACCACCTTGAGATGCGTAAGTCTTCGACCTGATTACTGTGTAGATGCCGTCGACTGTACTAGGTCCTGTACTATTCTCACGAGAACCTCACCGAGAAGTCTATTGGATCAGCATTCAGAGAACAAGGCGAGAACATGGCGATAATCACATCCACATTATCGTTTCTCGTGCTTTTTTCGCGTTGTCGCCATATTCTTGACAAGAATGTGGAACGGCCTAAGAGAATCTCTTTAAAGTGGTCTCAAGACCTACCTTGTAGCCCTGACTCCTCATAGTGTTCACGGCGGTGGGGAGAGGCGAGTTGGGAGGGAAGTCCACTTCTTCCACCTCCGTCCTGGCACAGTGCTCCTTGTACGGACCGAGGAGGCAGTAGTTCTCTCCCATCTCCTCCGTAGAGACGTAAGCACTCGATCTAATTGCTGTGTAGATGCCGTCAACTGTAAGAGAATCTCTTCAAAGTGGTCTCAAGACCTACCTTGTAGCCCTGACTCCTCATAGTGTTCACGGCGGTGGTGAGAGGCGAGTTGGGAGGGAAGTCCGCTTCCTCCACCTCCGTCCTGGCACAGTGCTCCTTGTACGGACCGAGGAGGCAGTAGTTCTCTCCCATCTCCTCCGTAGAGACGTAAGCACTCGATCTAATTACTGTGTAGATGCCGTCAACTGTAAGAGAATCTCTTCAAAGTGGTCTCAAAACCTACCTTGTAGCCCTGACTCCTCATAGTGTTCACGGCGGTGGTGAGAGGCGAGTTGGGAGGGAAGTCCGCTTCCTCCACCTCCGTCCTGGCACAGTGCTCCTTGTACGGACCGAGGAGGCAGTAGTTCTCTCCCATCTCCTCCGTAGAGACGTAAGCCTTCGATCTGATTACTGTGTAGATGCCGCCGACTGGAAGGGAATGCATTGATTTTATATCTATTTTTTTTTAACGTGAAGATAGTCCTGCATGGATGCTATGCCGGACTCCTACCGACTAAAAACCACACGTATCCTACCTAAGAGCTTACGGTTGAGAGACCCGGGTTAGCCCTCGGAAGGTTACCCCAGGACTCCCAAGATTTATTATCAATAAAGGAGAAATAAAGAAGAAATATTTCTTTGTAATTATCATGGCCATAATGCTCACCATCTATTAGGTAAGACAGAAAAAACTATAAGGTGAAATGTTGGCATATTCCATGCCTCTGCCTACCCCTTCGGGGATAAAGGCGTGACTGTGTCTATACCCAGTAATTCCGCGCAAGAAAATCCGGGACGGAACTTGTGAGACTTTTCTTTTCAGCTTGTTCCATGGCTGTAAAATTATTAATTTTAAAAAGATATGAAGAATAGGAAGATCAATAGAACAATATTAATGAAGATCGATAAAACAAACGACAATCGGCAAGTTCATAAGGTCGAGAATTGCGTGCACCTATATTTTTAAAATGCTTATCACAAATAGATTACGGCTCACGGTCGTGCCGTCAACATATCGGGTGTCCCCAAACCGATATCGTAACCCGATATCGGATCGGACAAAATTTCTTTTCAGTCAGAGTGAAAAATAGTTATTTCTGTATTCAGACATTTTTGGAACTAGTCCTTTTGTAATTTGTGCTCGTACAGTCTGGTCTTTTGATTTTTGGTTCTTCCGAGCCGGAGGGATGAAAGACAAATGCACAATTCATACATTTTACTCTCCTATTCCTACTAATATAGTAACACTGACTGTCTGTCTGTCTGTTACGTTTTCACACCTAAACCGCTGAACCGATATTGATAAAATTTGGTATAGAGATAGTTTGAATCCAAGGAAAAGGCTACTTTTTAACTGACTGCGCAAAATGAGAGTATTGCTTTTACGCGATAACGACTTGTATGATATAGTAGTATTTTTATTGTTATTTTTATCCAATTATGCATACGCAAAGGCAAACTGGTTATCTGGTATTTTTATTGAAATTTATTATTATTTTTGTTAAACTAGTTCGATATTATTTAATGTAAGAAGTACGTTGTGATTTCGAATAAACACATTTTCTTTCTTTCTTTCTTCTTTCTTTCTATGCGGACTAATCCGCGGGAAACAGCTAGTATCGTATAAAGTCAAAAACGCCTTGAAAAGCGACTTAGCGACACTGGTTTGTTTGTAAAACAACACCACGTAACACCTTATTGTAATTGCTCAACGCGAGACGAGACGGGTAATACCCGTTCTTGTAATCTTAAGAAGTGCATGAATTAAGTAGGACAGTGCTTTTGTTTCAGTTCAGAATATACGTACGTTCAAGGTTTATGCTATAGAGAGGGTAGGCTGATGCGTTTGTCTATCTATCTACATATAAATACTGGGTGTAACAAAATTACCTCTCCAAATTTCATGAGATGACTTGGCATCGGATATGGAATACAAATATTTAATAAAAAGGGGAGTTATTTTTTTTTTGGCGCACATTAGGAATTCGTTTTTTACCGCGGCAATTCGAGGTAACATGGTCGCCGTGGCAAAACAAACACGGAGCACCCGCCTGGCTGTCGTTGTCGCTTTCTACTGCCGCTCAGTAGCGATAGAAAGGGTGAAAATGAAAATTTACAGGACCTTTAAAGCGGATTTACGGTTAAAGTATTCATTTGATTTTTTTTCTTCATTTTTGTAATGTTTCTTGACAGATGCCACGTCACGTGTCGAAAGGCGATTGCCCACCTTTCAATGGACCGCCGTTTCAAAACAAATAATTTAGTATGACAGTGAAAATTTGATATTAAATTGGATGGATATCGTACTTTCATAGGAAACAAAAAATATTCTGTTATATTGTAGGGTTTTCTCTCATTCTTCGTTTTGCTGTTCAAATTAGAGGTTAGTTTTGAAGCAAATGCCCATCCATTCGTCAACAATTTGTCCAAAAAATGCTAATCGTTACATAGATGAACGTGGGTTTAATTCAAAAAAGATAGAAGTAATACTTCCAACACACTTATATATAACTCTGAAAATGTGTAAACTTATCACATTTCAACTTATTCAGATAATGTAGTAAATAAACAAATTGGATCTTGGTTGTTCCATAGTTACTTACTATTTAAATATCAATCCTGATCATAATCACTTTATAGGAATCATACATTGTTTTATACAAACATTTCACACCAATTTACCTTTAGAATATAAAATAATTTCATGAAAAATACCTAGGTGATAAAACATTTTAACTGTCATTTTTCCTTGTTGTTGTTGCTTTATTCGTCCAAAGGACAGGCGAAGGTATTTAGAACCATACTGCCAACTCTTGTATTATTTAATATTCAGCTGCTTATGTCATTTTTCTCGGTCCTCGTCCTCTAAGTCAAAGTCAAGTACGGTCCTTAGTTAAAGTCAGTCTTCTCTAGTAAAGCGGTGGGACTTTACTAGAAGTGTCTCAGGATTTTGTCGAAAAATTAAAGAGTCACGTTTCACTGCGTTACATCACTTTCCAACACTTGTGCACGTTGTCGAACTTTTATGTTTAAAAATCCACCATTTTTACTCATAAAACACTCATAATACACTAATTTTGGAAAAAATTACAACGGAGTAGTCCGCTTGTTTCCAATTTCCCGCGCAAACGCTCATTTTTTTCTTGTCATTAAATTATTTTTTCTCAGTCTTGTTTGTCTTTGGTATAGTGTTGTAAAATCGGTTGTGATCGCTAATAGATTTTAAAAAGAGGTCATCGTCAACGTCGAGGCAGAGGATGTATCAAAGAAAGTGAACAATTCACACAGCGTGGCATTTTTATCTGATCTACTGCAAAACCGCACATTCGTTACCGAAAAGACCTTTTGTTCAAAAGTTTTCAATTTTTGACAGTTCGTATTTCGTTCAAAGAGCTAGCTTCTAGCATTTTTCACAAATTCACAAGCGGCATGGTCTCGTATCTGATGGACTCGCAACACGGTGAATAACATTGAGTCAAGACTGATATTTTATTTTTAAATAAAATAAAAAAACGTTTATTTTTAATCACTAGCCAAGATTTCTACTATAGTTAGAATGCTATTTTAAATGAAAAAAGAAATAATCGGCTAGTTATAGTACCTACTTCTATGTCAACCATAGATTTAGAATTTAGTCTATGATCTCAACAACATTGTTTCATAAACTAATCCTTTTGTAACTTTCTATGATAATGTGCATTTGAGTATGTATAGGCCCCGCACATTGATATTTGCGATTGGCGGCCATCTTCGTCACGTCAGTACCATTCATTTGGTCAGTCCACTACGCGTAAAAACGATAACACCACGAATTATATCAAAGTTTAAACGCCACAAAAGATTTTGATCGAGTGAATTAAAAGATTGTTAAAAAAATATTCCATGATTTATCAATTTACTTAGATAGCCATACACTTTTTATTAAGGTTTTTCAAAAAGAAACGATCTGTGGGCGTTCTCCTTTGGAGAGTCAATTTTGTTACACCCAATATAGTAATATTTTAAAGAGGATTTTGGGGTTCTTCAAAAGGAGCGTGAAGAGGCACATCACAGGGTGACAACTTGAGGACCACTGTCAGAAGTGGTCCCCAATCGCTAGATGCGCCACGGCGCACCATCAGGCTGGTGGCGACGTCAATTTAGTGAGTTAAATATAAAAAGGAAAGGTTTGTTTGTTTGCATAGAATAGGCTTCGCAACTACTGAACGGATTTCCAAAATTCTTTGACTGTTGGCAAGTTCGAGTAACATAGGCTATATTTTATCGTCTTATTCCCGCAGGAACGGGAACTACGCGGGTGAAACCGCGTTAGGTCAGCTCGTCTTTTATGTATCAGCAATAGTTTTTTTATTACTAGTCAATGCTTACAGTTACTTACAAACAACCCTGAAAGGACGTTCCTTTCGTTTCAAGTTTCCATCAGTGGGTATAGACGCACATTTCGACTGCCTCTGTGGCGCAGTCGGTAGTGATACCGCCTGCGGCGCTGGAGGTCGTGGATTCGATTCCCACCGGAGACAAATATTTGTGTGACCCATAAATGTTTGTCTCAAGAGTCTGGGTGTTTCTGTGTATAATATGTATGTATTTAAAAGTATATAAGTATTAATATCCGTAGTCTGATACCCATAACACAAGCAGGTTATTCCTAGCTTACTTTGGGATCAGATAGCGTTGTGTGAGATGTCCATGAATATTTATTTATTATTTATTTATATATTTAAGCTATAATCATAGTTGCCTAGATGGCGCCCTCGGCTCCACCTGCGTGGAATGTTGACCTCGTTCTCGCTTTAAAAAAGTTTAAAAAAGTAGCCTACGTGTTATTCCAGACTATAATCTATCCCTGTTGTTATTGAAGCGCTCGTGGCCCCGCGGACTCAGTGTTCTGTAAACGATTACTGCAGTAAGCAACTTTCACTATGGCCGGTCCATGGATGGGTGACCATCCATGTGATCACTTTGTGACATTTATTTGAGCGTTTCCGTGCTTCGGAAGGCACGTTAAGCCGTTGGTCCCGGTTGCCAGTGGGATGGCAGTCGTTAAGCTAAGTTGAAAGCTTTATTTAACAGCAGGCAGTCACAACCTGCGCCTGTCCATTTAAACACGGCAATACGGCTCACCACCTGTTACGTGGGACAAAGTATGTATAATCTATCCCTGTACCTAATCTCAGCCAGATTCGTTCAGCCGTTAGAGCGTGAAAGAGTCACAAACATTCAGAAATCTACACATTCACACTCACAAACTTTCATACATGGCATAGGCATAGGCATATTATGTGCTCACATTTCACCTTTTTAGAATTTGTCCGACCTAATTTTTGGTGAGCCGTATTGCCGTGTTGGAATGAATAGGCGCAGGTTGTGACTGCCCGCTGTTGAAACTTTTCAAGCCCTTATGGCCTTCAAATTGGCTCAACGACTGCCATTTTACTGGTTTCCGACGCACGGAAAAGCTCGAATACTACATTTTTTGTTGATCAACTTATTAATTTTAGTCAGTAAAATGACATTCATATAGTAATTTTTAGCATGATAAGTGAGCAGTTATTAATTATTGATATTAAGAATGACAATTGTAGCGGGTCACCCTTTTTTAAAACGCTTTCATTAGCTTCACTTGTAACTATGTATGTAAGAAAATCTTGGAATGTTAATTTGACCCACTTCCCATCCTTCGATCAGGCCGAAATTTTGCACACGGTCTGAGTTCTGATGACAATACATGACTAGCTAAAAAACGTCGTTACAAATCCAATATGGCAGCCTCCCCAAAATGGCAGGCTGGCTGTTTGAAATCCACCCCCATGATATGGTTATCGAATGAAAGGATTTGCTGTCAGGAATGCGAAAAAATAGTCACGTGACTTAAATCCAACATGGCGGACATCCAAGATGGCGGATTGGCTATTTGAAATGCACAAAAGCGTGTTTTTTAGTTTTTAAACTATTTTCATATTATTGTATCAGTGACAGTTGTACTTTTCATTTTACTGATTAAGATTAATAATCCTATTTTAGTACTTAATTCTAGGGCGAGAACATACCTTTATTAGCGACTTCCCAAGCAGTTTCAAAGGTCCATCTGTTCTCATCGCTGGCGGCCTGACCCTTATCCATGTAGGACAGCAGGTCATGAGTGGACTCAGCGCGGTAGAACCGCCTCGAGGATCTGTCGCGGGACATTGTGGCCTGCTCCTGGGGGAATAAGGTTCAGATTAGTTTGATAAATTACTGAAACTTGATAGTGGGCTTCCTTCACGTAGACCCAGCAGTTAGAGTATGAAGTTCTATAAATAAATAATAAATAAATACTCACGTACATTTTCATACATAAATTATACATAGAAACACCCCGACTATCAAGACGAACATTTATGGATCACACATTTTTTGGTCTCCGGTGGGAATCGAACCCACGACCTGATCCATAGTCGCACATAATAGACAGAGCATACATTTCTACCAACCTTTTTATATTGCATATGATCCGGTCCTTACTTATGACAGACCGGCAACGGAGTCTTAGTACCTACCTAATAGAGAGATTTCTCTTTTTTCCGTAACCCTAAAAAAGAACTAACGTGCGCAGAATCGCAAATTTTTCTGAAGTTCAAAGCCGGTATTCGTCAACTAGGTCAACAAAAATCGAGCTTCGTTTCACAGCAAAGCTTTCACAATATTCGTTGCATACAAAAATAAATGTATGATGAAATTGTTACGCTCAAAAGTTCTATCCCTACTTAATATTATAAATGCGAAAGTAACTCTGTCTGTCTGTCTGTAACGCTTTCACACCTAAACGGCTGGAGCGATTGAGATTAAATTTGGTATGGGGATAGTTCGAGGCCCTGGGAAGGACATAGGCTACTAACCGACTGCGCAAAAGGAGGGTTATGATTTCACGCGATAACCGACTTCTACGCGGTCGAAGCCGCGGGGAACAGCCAGAACTTAATAAAAGCTCGCAACAACAATATTTATTAATAATGTTATGGATAATTGACAACAACAAGTTGTCTGATTTTTAAGGAGATTTTGTCTTTAAAATAAAAAGCAACATTTTTTATTAAAATAGTATTAAATTACTCAAAAGAAATATATTTTACATAGACAGCCTGAAGTATTAAGTATAAGACGTATGTTTCTGTTTCTGAGTCGTCTAGATCCCATAGCACAAACATATATTAGCTTAATTTGGGCTAGATTGTTAAGAATGTCCACAAGTATTTATTAATCAAAAAAAAGAAATCCTTTAGCTGTCGAAACTTGGTTGAATAATTTACATACGTCATACAGTCGTCTGCAGAACTGCATTTGTGAGAGATTGTTTGATATGGTCGAGTAACTGCACACAATGTGAACCACATCACAAAAAATACATATTATCGACAGGTAATCAGCTGATATCGTTAATGAATGATATCTAGATTTTTTCTGCGAACTAGGTTTTTTTATACAGGTGAATTTTTGAAAAGAGCTTGAATGGCCAAATCCGAAACTATAAGGAATAGCTAAAAATGCTCAAAGGAGTCACGAGCCCGATTTTGATAAAACTGAAAACCTCGTCATTAGATTTTCGAAAAACCAATTATCCTAGCTGGGAATCGAACCCTTTGATTTTGAAAAAAAACATCCTATATTATTACACCATACGATAGTGTTGCTATTAAGGATCTTATTCTGGGAAATAATGGCATGTATATATGTATATATTTAGCTCGCCAAATTGACGTCGCCACTAGCCTGATGGTGCGCCGTGGCGCATCTAGCGATTGGGGGCCACATTTGCCAGTGGTCCTCAAGTTGTCGCCCTGCTATGTGCCCCTTCACGCTCGTCTTGAATAACCCGGGATTGTAAGATGAGGGAAACACGTGTGCGGGCCGTTCAGTCGCAATATGTCCAATTCGCAAAATGTCCAGCGCGCTCAAATTGTCCAATTCTCACAACGTCCAGTTCGCAAATTGTCCAATTCTCACAATGTCCAATTCGCAAATTGTCCAATTCTCACTTCGTCCAATTCTCACAATGTCCAATTCGCAATTGGTCCAGTTCGTAAAATGGAGTTGTGCTTGATTACGGGAGGCGTTATTGACAACCTTCTGCGAGGCGAGATTCAGCTCGAAGTAAAAATGTCCTTTTCTCGAAAATGTCTTTTCTCATAATGTCCTTTTCTTTAAATATCCTTTCTCATATATTATTTATTTCCTTTCTCATATATGTGCAATGCAGGATTAACACCGCGCAATCCGACTAGGCAAAGTTAGGTTAGAAGGCTAAGACGGGAGCGGAGCGGAGCGGAGCTCCCGCATTAGCCTTCGTGGTTATTTTTTTATAACCACCTAAACACAACCACCCCAAATTCTAATTATTAACTGATCGTTCTGAATAACATACTTATACATCAAACTTACCAAGTGAATGGTGGTAACTTAGGTGGTTATAAAAAAATAACCACAAAGGCTAATGCGGAAGCTCCGCTGCGCTCCGCTCCCGCCTTAGCCTTCTAACCTAACCCATCCACGTCGGATTGCGCGGAGTTAATCCTGTAGTGCACATATTTTGAGAAAAGGACATTTCGAGAAAAGGTCATTATGCGATGAGACGGATTAAAATACCTATATTGATTCCATTTATCCATATAGATCCCTAAATACGAACTGGACCAATTGCGAATTGGACCAATTGCGAACTGGACCAATTGCGAACTGGACCAATTGCGAACTGGACCAACTGCGAACTGGACCAATTGCGAACTGGACCTATTGAGAATTGGACATTTTGCGAATTGGACATATTGCGACTGAACGGTGCGGGCAGGTCGTTCCAAGTTTTTATAGTTCGACGAAGGAACGATCTTTTGAAACGCTCAGTTCTGGCGAAGATTCTGCGTCTTGTACAGGTATCTTTTTTTTTACGTGTGGTAATCCTCATGGATGCTATAGTCAAGTATAGTCCATTCACAGTTATATTACCTCAGACTGACAGCTCGTCGATCGTTTTCTGTGTGTTGGCGTTGCAGTAAAGTCGCCGTATGAGTGCCGGTCAAAGACATTTTACCGAATATAGTGGAGATTATAACATCCAACTGTTAGCACGAAGAGTTTTGTTATTCATGTCACAATAAACTTAACTTCACTAAGACAGCGCTCCTGTTACTTTGCGATTGTATTTAAACTTTATTTATTTTTTCTGAAAAAAATAAAAATCACTACCACCACTAACGAAGGCGAAGTTGCTGCTTTCACAACGTTCCACACCTCAAATAATGGTCACACCCGAAAAAAGCGCCAGCAAAAGAAGAGAGAGAACGCCAGCAAGATTACATGGGAGAAACAAAAACTTATTGGGGTAACACAGCAATCAAGATAGGCAACCTAAGGGCTCGTTTAAGGAGACGCGGCGCTTCGAGCGGCGCGGCCCGCCAGGCGGGCCGCCAGAAACACAAACGTATGGAAATGTTCAGAGCGTTCAAGGAGAAGCGTTTTTGCAAGCGTTTGTTTGAGTTGTAGCTGCCACAGCGGCGAGTGTCGTCGCGTCGGACGCGGCAATTGAAGCGACGGGTGACGCCGCGGAGGACGCGGCGGGTAAACCAGCGAGTCTCGCAATGGAGGAACGCGGCGGATGAAGCTGCGGGTGACGCCGCGAAGGACGCTTTAAGGAAGGGGTGGGAGAGGTGCGGAGTATGCGTTAGGTAGGAATGTCGGGCAATATCGTTCATAGAAAATATCGATATTAAAATAAAAAGATTTATCAAAATAAAATATCGATATTTTATTTTGAAAATGTAATCGATGTTTATAACCCTCTGGAGCAGAACGTCATGAAAGCAAAATATCACGTACGCAAAATAAACGATACATCGATACTTATGAAAGATTGGCGTTCAATTCCATACGTCGAACTCGAACATTTCAATACGTTTCAGGGTGGCGTTCTATCTCCTCTTTTATTCTGTATCTTCATCAACTCGGCTACGAGTCTTATTTCTAGTAACTTTCATCTCTACGCTGACGACTTGCAGCTGTACCGACATTTTTCGGCCACTGACGCCACATTTGGCATATCGTGCATTAACCGCGACTTAGTTAGACTAAGCGACTGGGCTAATTCGGTCGGACTGCGCATCAACCCTCTGAAGTCGCAAGCCATCGTCATTAGCAGTAAGTATCAAACTGACAATCTGCCGGTGTCTGAACTGGATCCAGTTCTTTTGGCCGGTATTCAGATACCCTACGCAGACACTGTGAAGGACCTGGGAGTGATCATGGACACCACGCTATCCTGGAGTGCCCATATTAGTGACGTCAGCAAGAAAGTGCACTTCTCCTTTCATTCGTTGAAGTGCCTCCAGAGCCTCTTACCCTTGAGGACGAAAATTAGTCTTGCTCTAACTAATAAATCAGCCCATTATTCACTACGCCGACGCCTGCTATTTAGACGCCACTGAGGAGCTTCTGGATAAACTTGAGAGGTTGCAAAATTTGTGTATACGCTTTATATTCAATCTTAGAAAGTTCGATCATGTTTCTCACTTTCGCAAAGAACTCAAGTCCTCTGCCTCCTTTACAATATCCTTTATAATCCATTTTCACCTCCCTATCTAAAGGAAAGGTTCTCTTTTGTTCGTTCTCCTGATGCTCTCTGCAGATCTCACCTACGCTCAAATCTTAAATTTCCTTCTCATAAAACCGGTTTTTATTCATCCTCTTTCACCGTGCATGCAGTCAGACTATGTAACTCACTTCCGCCTGGTATCAGAGACAGTAAAACTATCACCACTTTTAAAAAGCAAGTCCGTGGACACTATTTCTCTACAGTGTAATCCTATTTTTTTTATATATGTAATTTTTATTTAAATATACATTATTATATTTACTTATTTATATATGTATTATATACAGTTAATAATATTTATCTTTCATTTTGTGTGTTATGTTAGTTCTATTCTATTTTGTAAACACACTTTTTCTTGATCTTTTCCCTTTTCTTCACATTCTCCTTTCGCCGGTCTGCTGGTAGATATTTCTTACAGAAATAAGCAGTACCATTGTACCTATTTATCCTTTTATTATTGTTATTTTACTTTCCTAGTGTGTACATAAATGAATAAATAAATAAATAAAGATTTCTAACTGGTTTTTTGACTATGCTTGTTGTTTTTTTTTTAAGAATAAAGATCGCACGGAAACACAACCGTGATTACTCAACTTGTGTTCATGACTCCGCTTTTTTCAACCGATTGCCATTAAGGGTCGGTTATAGCGCACAAGTAGGCATTTGGCGCTCCCCTCGCCCCGGACGCGTGACACACCGCGCGCCGGCAGCGGCAGTGAACTCTCATGCCACAGTATACAGTAGAGTAGAAAGAAACAGCATGCTAACTTTGTTTGACGTAGTAAATGCATCTAACTTTAATATGTGTAGTGATTTATTAGAGTTTCGTAAATAAATGAGTTAATTATATATATTATACTATTATTTTTAAGCTAAAGAGTTTGTTTGTTTGTTTAGTTGTTTGAACTATAGAGTCTAAGAGTCTGCTAGTTGAATTTCAAAAGTTCCTTATCAGAATGTCTATTTTTCAAAAATATCAAAATATATAACATCACGCTAAGGCGAATGAGAGCTGAGCAGCAACGAAACATTTTTCGAAAACTAGGATATTTCATTTTTTTTGAGAGTTTCCGTTGCGTACGTTTGCTAGATGGTTACAGTTGCGTAAAAATGTAAATTACATAATAGCTGGTCATAAAAATTTCTAAAGTTTTCTAAAGTTGGTATGCTAAGTATGAATCACGTGATCATTTTGCAATTCAATATGGGCGCCGCGCCATAATCACAAAATTTCATGATGGGTATCGTTTAAGCTCGGCACTCGTGGCCCCGCGGACTCAGTGTTCTGTAAACGATCACTGCAGTAAGCAACTTTCTCTATGGCCAGTCCATGGATGGGTGACCATCCATGTGATCACTTCGTGATATTTATTTGAGCGTTTCCGTGCTTCGGAAGGCGCGTTAAGTCGTTGGTCCCGGTTGCCAGTAAAATGGCAGTCGTTAAGCTTAATTAAAGGCTTTATTTCAACAGCAGGCAGTCACAACCTGCGCCTGTCCATTTAAACACGGCAATACGGCTCACCACCTATTACGTGGGACAAATTATACAAAGGTAAAATGTGGGCATATAATATGCCTCTGCCTACCCCTTCGGGGATAAAGGCGTGAGCATATGTATCGTTTAAGGGGTTTCTTGGTGTGCTGAGTACAAATCACGTGATAATTTCGCAATCCAAAATGGCCACCGCGGTGTAATCACAAAATTTCATGATGGGTATCGTTTAAAGGGGTTTTTGGTATGCTGAGTACGAATTACGTGATAATTTTGCAATCCAATATGGTCGCCTCGCCGTAATCACAAAATTTTATGATGGGTATCGTTTAAGGGGTGTTTGGTATGCTGAGTACGAATCACGTGATAATTTTACAATTTAATATGGTCGCCGCGCCTAAATCGCAAAATTCCATGATGGGTATCGTTTAAGTGGTTTTTCGGTATGCTGAGTACGAATCACGGGATAATTTTGCAATCCAATATGGCCGCCGCGCCGTAATCGCAAAACTCCATGATGGGTATCGTTTAAGTGGTTTTTTGGTATGCTGAGTACGAATCACGGGATAATTTTGCAATCCAAAATGGCCACCGCGCCGTAATCATATAATTTCGTGATGGATATCTTTTAATGGGTTTTTTCGAATGCTGAGTACAAATAACATGATAATTTTGGAATTCAATTTGGCCGCCTAAGCTATTTACAGTAGTAAATTAAAAAGATTTGCTTATTAAGTTTAGGCCTAGCAATGCGAAAATACTATGACAACAGGATTTTTGTAAAATTAAGGCCAATGACATTAAATTGGTACCTAGCATACGAAAGAATCCCTTAATCGGTACCCATCATGAAATTTTGTGATTACGCCGCGGCGGCCATATTGGATTGGAAAATTATCACGTGATTCGTACTCAGCATTCCAAAAAAACCCCTTAAACGATACCCATCATGAAATTTTGTGATTACGGCGCGGCGGGCATATTGGATTGCAAAATTATCACGTGATTCGTACTCAGCATACCAAATAACCCCTTAAACGATACTCATCATGAAATTTTGTGATTACGGCGCGGCGGCCATCTTGTATTGCAAAATTAGTACGTGATTCGTACTCAGCATACCAAAAAACCGCTTAAACGATACCCATCATGATTTTTTGAGATTACGGCGCGGCGGTCATATTGGATTGCAAAATTAACACGTAATTCGTACTCAGCATACCAAAAAACCCCATAAACGATACCCATCATGAAATTTTGTGATTACGGCGCGGTGGCCATATTGGATTGCAAAATTATCGCGTGATTCGTACTCAGCATACCAAAAAACCGCTTAAACGATACCCATCATGATTTTTTGAGATTACGGCGCGGCGGTCATATTGGATTGCACAATTAACACGTAATTCGTACTCAGCATACCAAAAAACCCCTTAAACGATACCCATCATGAAATTTTGTGATAACGGCGCGGCGGCCATCTTGTATTGCAAAATTAGTACGTGATTCGTACTCAGCATACCAAAAAACCGCTTAAACGATACCCATCATGATTTTTTGAGATTACGGCGCGGCGGTCATATTGGATTGCAAAATTAACACGTGATTCGTACTCAGCATACCAAAAAACCGCTTAAACGATACCCATCATGATTTTTTGAGATTACGGCGCGACGGTCATATTGGATTGCAAAATTAACACGTAATTCGTACTCAGCATACCAAAAAACCCCTTAAACGATACCCATCATGAAATTTTGTGATTACGGCGTGTCCGCCATGTTGGATTGCGAAATTATCATGTAATTCGTAGACATTTTAATGCATTAGGTAGCTGGTTACCATGTCGTGAAAACACTTAAAAAGTAAAAGATCACCACATTTTTACCATGAGTCGCGTATGTATTTGTAACGGTTAATCTAATTACATTTTGCCCATTACTGATATTTTTATACTGTGGCGCGATTTCAACGTAATTTGGCATAATAATTACGAAATAGTTGCGAAAAAAACTGACACAGGTCCTGCCTCCACAAGCGCCAGGGCGAGACTGATCGGCCGTCAGCGGCGCAATTCTATTGCGTTTGGTAGATATTCGTACATGATAACTATGTAAATAGTTGTATATAGAAAAACGCTCGGAAAATGTGTATAAAAACTTAATACCTTTAATTGAGTGCAAAAAAAATATATAAAATGTTAATAGTTTAGCCACAGTTTTGAAAAAACTTTTCTGAGAGAGTCAACTTTGGTATTTTTTTCTATCTAGTGAAATTTATTGGATCGTGTAACGGGCTCGGAATATGTTTAGCTTATATCCTTAACTATTATATATATATTTTTCAGATTTAAAAACCCTTTACTTTTTGACTAGGATTGTTTCAAAAAACTCAAAATCTGACCCACGCGGCCTTAAACAAAGCTCAGATTTAAGCCTTACCAAGATCTATTTAATATAAAAAAACTAATAAACAGCCGTTCAGTAGTAGTAGTATATTGTTTATTATTAATGAATAAAACTTGATATGGTATTTATTTTATAAAAAATTAAATGTCAAATTATGAAAAAATCGATTAATTTAAAAAAATCGATTATTTTCTTGAGAAAAATCGATAATTTACTAATCCATTTTTCATGCTAAAGAAAAAATCGATTAATTAAAAATCGATTTTTTATGTACAATGTCACATCCCTATGTCGCACTGAACGACGCCGTATATGAAGCTGCGTGCAACGCGGCGGATGCAGCGCCGAGTGAAGCTGCGTGCCACGCGGCGGACGCAGCGCCGAGAGAAGCCACGCCACTCGCGTCGCTCGACGCCCCGCGTGTCCTTAAACGAGCTCCTACATTTCCATAATTATGTTTGAGTTTGGGCGTGACGCGACGCGGGCCGCTTTACGCGCCGCCTCACCATAAACGGTCAAATCGCTTGACGCGCCGCTGCAAGCCACGCCGTACGCGAAGCTTGACGCACCGCGTCTCCTTAAACGAGCACTAAGTGCTAGAGGTAATATATATCTCTGAACGGACTATATGACTGCTACCGGCTAAAACCACACGGTGTTATACAACTGTCTACGGCCCGGAGTACCTGAAGCTCAAGTCAATGCTTATTCACAAAAAGTTCAAAGTCCGCTGCCGATTTTCGAAATTCTTTTACCATTCGGTCCAATCTGAAGTAACATAATTATGCTTATACATTCACTAACTTTTGCCCGCGACTTCAAGTTTAACCCTTCATTCCCAGTAACCAAATAACTTTGACCTGTCCAGCGCATAGTCTCTAGTAAAGCAGAGGTCAAGCTGTATTATCTTTAATTACGATTAAGCTACAGAATTTTGCTCCAAACTCGAAAAAATATTTTTTAAAAATTATATAATATTTGGACTCAGAAGCCCTAAATTAGTCGATTACAGTTTTTTTTTTTTAAATTTATCTTGAATGTACCGTCACAGCTATTTTTACAATTTTATAATAGTAGAGAAGAGATAACCATGTTGCTACCCAAGGGAGCGGAGTAGTGGAGATAAAAAATCTGGAAGATTTCCATATATTGGGTGTAACAAAATTGACTCTCCATATTTCGTCACGTGACGTGGCTTCAGTCAAGAAACATTACAAAAATGAAGAAAAAAAAAATGGAAGGAGATTTGGGAACTGTCCCACCACTATCACCACTATGAGGGGCAAAGAGATATTCGCCATCGTCTTGGCCTGCTTCTGTAAGAACGGCGAGCAGCCAGCTTACCGTTCTCAGGCCACAGAGATAGCTTATAGTCTGGAATAACACATAGGCTACTTTTCATCCTGGGAATATGTTGCAAACTGGGAACGGGTACCGAATTTTACGCGGGCGAAGACGCGAGCATCATCTAGCAAATAAATAAATAATACATCAATCGAGACGAAGAAGAAAAGGGAAAGAAGTTACAAAGAACTGAAGCAAGCCGTATTTCTGTCTTATTTCTATAGTACAATAACGTAGGCAAAATAAGATGGCTATTCATACGTCAATACTTGGACGACATCCAACAGATGTTTACTACTTCCTGCATCTGCCTGTAAATCAAAATACGACTTTTCAATGATCGTGATAACTAGTTCTTGCACTTTCGAGTTTACATCAATGAAGCTAGGAACAGCTTTTCGTAACCTTTCTCAATCCTAAAGGTTTCCCCTCCTGTCCTACATTCCTTTGCTTCAGCAGTTCCAATCGTTATTCCTACCGTTACAAATTATAAGATTATCTATAAATATAATATAACTGTCGAGTCTGTACATGGAAAATATTAAAAAAAAAAAATTGTAGAGCGTTCTCTAAGCGATATTGAAGCCGAAAATGTTATTTAAAATTTTCATGTCTGTCTGTCTGTAACCCGAATAAGCATCACGCCAAAACTACTGAATTGATTTGAATGAAACTTTGTATAATCAAAGCTTATAATCCGAGGAAGATTCAAGGATACTTATGATCGTCAATGTACTTAATCATACCTGTCCTTTCATACACCTTATGTGGCGTAAACGAAGTTGCGAGGGTCAGCTAGTCTTTCAAATAGGCGGTAGAATTGACGGTTCGAGGGGGTGTGGACTGTGTGGTGCGTTCCTTCCACTCCCCTACTTTTTTATCGTTCTACGAAGGATTTCCGCCGGATTTCATTACTCAACTACTAAATTTTAATATCTTCATAGCTCCTCATTCCCGCTAAGTTTTATCATCTAGAGTCAACGAAATATTTGCTCTTGCCCAGCAATTCACATTGACATAATTAATTCTGATAACATTTGATATGCAGTGACATAAGCAGTAGTATTACACTCAATGAATATCTTGGCCATGATAAAATAGTTGTAAAACAACTAAAGATAAAATGTAATTCAACAATCTTACGCTTCGTAATTGGATATTTTTCGTCATGATGGATGAGTGTGAGCGAATCTGTCATGCGTTTTCGCATAGATCTGCTTGCATTAAATAGTGATGGAATGTTGCATTAAGAACGATGTAATGAAAGAGAGTTGAAATACATACATTATAGTCACATCTTATATATACCAAAGGATTAAGCAGAGGCATATATTTAGTAGTGTCCCACGTAACAGTGGTGAGCCTAATGACAGGTTAAAATGAACAGGAGAAGGTTGTGACTTTATCTTCTTCAATCCTTCGCCTCCAACTTGGCTGAACGACTTTCCTATTACTGGCACCGGTTGGAAATCCTCATGGAAGCCCACGGTGCCCTTTTATAGGTGCAGAAATCCTTCATGGATTCTATGAATATACTACTACCTTCGGCCGGGAGAACTGGGTAAGCTCTCGGAAGGATGTCGCATGATCCCCGCCATACTTTGGCTACCAATGCAGCCTCATCTAGGGGGTTCGTGTCAATAGGGGTCTTTGCGGGTAGCATTCCACTCCTTGGGGCGTGAGGCGTGCGTGAAACTCTCAACTCACGCTGTTCTCTTGGGCTTACTTCTGTAAGGACGGCGAGTAGCCGCCCCGGCGTTGTCAGTCTATCGCCGCAGACTGCGAATAGTTATCTCCCGCTGGAAGATCGTTACGAACTGCCTCTGATAGGCTAGGCATAGCTTTTATTTTTTGGTATTTGTCTTCCGCCATATCGAAGATAGCCAAATAAAATCCCCAGATAAAATTAATCTTATCACTCCTTTGAAACCAGATCATCGTGCAGTTTATAGAATTACTGAACTAGTCTTGAACTTAGCCATTTATCGTAACTGATAAGGCGCCTAACGACATATTTGTTGCTTACTATTTTGATATCAATGGCTCACATTGATATCAAAATAGTAAGCAACATTCATGTTATCTATACCATGTAACAAAACATACACAGAAGGTTCACTTATGCAAATAAATAGGTATAATCTTATAAGTGAAAAAAAAAACACCCTGGTTCAGACGGGACATGAACCCGCGACTTGAGATTTGCTCCGCCAACTGAGCTACTGAACCGTAACGAGGCAAGTTAAGTAAAGTAAGTTTTAATAATCTACTTTAGATATCAGATTCTAAAGTGCAATTTAGGTTGTATATTATGGCGATCTCGCGAAGGTAGCGGATTATTTGAAGGAAAGTAAAAACAAAGGTACCTATATATTTTATTTGTTTGAAAGCAGTGAGACGATACGTAGAGAACGGAGGTGTGGTTCATTTTTTTTTGTATTTCCGTACCTACATTATGACTGAGCACATTCTGCTTAACATCATGTATTTTATGGGATACAACTTCATCACTAATGAAATGTGTACAAAGCTGACCTACTGTTCTATTTATCTGTATACTGACAATTATTGACAAAACCCAGTGACCTTATTGGATACCCTTTTGATGGACAATCTTTATCGCTAGATAGCGACCAGTAATGTGTACAAGGTAAAATGGAATACAGATTACATAATGCATATATTCACGCCTTTTTCTCTAAAAGGGTAGACAGGCTTTAGTAGGTATTTAAATGCAAATTTTGTATACAAATGCGTTAGCTTGACATTAGTGGACACACATTCATTCAAGCTCTGTAGAAACATGATGAGTTTTGTGTAGGTGATAGAAATAAAAATGAATCATTTGTATGGAGTATCCACTCTGTGCATCATGTCAACATTTCACGTTTTTATACCATCAAGGTGGCAGACCTGCATACATCCTATTATATTTATTAGGCATTTAAAACATTCGAGTTCCTACCCTCTGGAAGTTTCTCCTAGGCGAGGCTGCAGAGGCGGCTGTGGGTCTGTTGGGAGTCCTGGGACATCCTTCCGAGGCTTACTCGGGGCTCACAACCATAGGCTGTTGGTTGTTACGTGAGGTTTTATTCGGAAGGAGTCCGGCATGACATCCATGAGAATTTTCCCTCACATAAAAAATAAAATAAAAAATACCCTCTGGAAGTTTGTGGGTTGGGGTAGTTTACCCTTATATTGTAGGCAGTCACTAAGAAAGGGTAAATCAATATTTTACCCATAAGGGGTGAAATAGGTATTGCAAGTTTTTATGCTAAAATGATGGTTGATGTATGTCACAGATATAATCTGGCCCTGTATAATAAGAAGATTGCTGAGCATAGCTCCACTTTTTTAAATTCTGGTACCATTCTCCCATAGAAACATAGTCCTGGCCCAAGGATAAAAAGGTAGGCATTGTGTTATTCCAGACTATAATATTTGTGGACATTCTCACACAAGAACATCTAGCCCAAATTAAGCTATTATAAGCGTGTACTATGGGATCTAGACGACTGATAAACATATTTATATGTATATTTTTATTTACATACATAATTTAGATAAATTATACCCATACACAGAGCTAATCAATGTGCTCATCACGCAAAGAGATTTGTCCTGGGTGGGAATCGAACCCACAACCTTTGAATTTGTAGTCAGGCACACTAACCACTGGATCACGAGGCCAGTCAAAATCCCTAATCGTAATCTATCCCTGTATCCAATTCCAGCCAGATCTGTTTAGACTTTATAGTTTGAAGTAACAAACATCCATACTTACAAACTTTCACATTTTTATTATTAGATAGTAGCATTTATAAAGATTCTCAGGACCACATTTACGTCTGTTAAATTTAGCTAATTTATTTATTTTGTATATTATGACAGGTACTTTCAGGTATTAACATTTTTACACGCAGACGAGAATGATTTAAGCGCTAAGGTGTATAATTGCAAAAAGCTTGATAGCTAAGACACTTCACATTTTCACAGATGATGTATTTCACAGCAGATAAAATATTTATAGGTACATATTAGCACTGTGTGTATGTAAAAGAAATGCCCCATAATACTAACTATTAATAAGGAACCAAAATGTTTATACAAAAGCATCCACATACAAGTTAATTGCTAATATAATTATGAAAACACATTTTTTTGTATCAGTTACATTCAAAATAAGAATAAAAACATTTTTACCCACCTTCTAATTAGAATCTGACTTAAAAAATCAAAGCTTTATATTATTATAAGTTTAATATAAATTAAATACAGTTTACATCTATAGAAATCGTGGATATTTTATATTATTAGTATTATATCACTACCTATCAAGTAGAACCTTCATAAATTATTAGAGATACAATATTCAGCTCCAACTTCCAAGTTCCAAGATTTCAACTTTGCATAATTTATTCTTGACGCGACTTGATTAATTCGTCAAAAGTGAAACCAAGAAACCATTAAGTGTACTATTTTTAACCACGCCGATATCTTTTAATAGGTAATGAAACGTGTAGTATGAAAATAAAAAGTATTAAAACTTACCGGTTTTTAAAAAGTTACTGTGGTGCGATAAACACGAAAATAGACACTTTTATCACTGAAAATTGCACTGAAAACTAGTATAAATGAAACCTTATTCAAATTATTCTAATCAGCGAAACTATTTACGACAATATATTTTCATAATACATGTCTACGCGGGTAGAGAATTTAAATGAAAATATAATTTTGTAGGTTACAAAACGTCAATCCCACAAGCTTGAAGGTCACCTTGAACTGACAAGAGTGACAAGTGAGTATTGGCACATTGGCACATTAAACCTATAATCAAAGAGAATATAACCACTACGTTTACTGTAATGCTTCCTCCACATTAGTCACATTACTCGCGAACACAGAAAACTTTTATCTCGCGAAGTTCAAGTAAGTTGGATGTTTCGTTCAACTTCGCGATGTAGAGGAAGCATTATGATAAAGAAAATAAAAAAGCCAAAGCTTCAAATAAATAAAAAAATTGAATGTCAGATCAGAAAATCAAAATGGCTTACATTGACTTTATTTGTTTTGTGATTTTTACAATAAAATGTAGTGGCGATACGTGAACTTATTACAAAAGTGTATTCAACAGTAACGATGTTGCATAATTCGGAGCCTTACGGGCCCAGTGAAACGCCTGTAAATATGGCAGCACCGATGAATATTACCTCTAATGGCCACATCAATATCGCAAGCAATAATATCAATCATTTGGCCAAACTGGGCCATAGTAACACTCCTTCGTCTAGTGGGCCCTTTGGTTTAGGAGACTACAGTGTCTACCATCATCAGCATTTTAATATGGCCTCGCAAGTGGCTCAGTTTCAAAATCATCAATATCAACACTTGGGATTTCCTCCCAACTATTCCAACAGTAACCCTGGTTCTACTAATAATAGAAGCCTTCAAAATGGAATGCTTCCTATGAATTTAAATATACATAATGAATTTAATACTAATTTCTTGTACCCTTACGATAAAAGATTTATTGATTCTAGTAGACCTGAAGTAATCAAAGAGCAGAATCTAAGAAAGGTACCATTAAACATACCTCAGATACCAAATAAAGTTTTACCCAAACAGCCTTTGTTTAGTAATGATTATCATCACAATGATTCATACCACCATCCCAGTCAGAACTTAGATTTAAGCATGAAACCACAAGACAGACTAGAGATAAGTAGTTCAAGAAGAAAGAAAATAGAAAACACTGTAAAAATGATTGAAAATTTACTTATACACTCTGCTAATACTCCTAAAACACCTATGAGAAATTTAGACCAAGAAATCTATGATAAAAAGTTTGAGGATGACTATGGTGATTCCGATCCTTTGAAGACTTCACCAATAAGATTAGTGACAGACCCAACAGAGACATTAGCATCTAAAACTGATCCTGTTCCATTATCATTAACACCGGTAGAATCACGAAAACAAACTGTGCACGAAAGTAACAGCATACTTAAAAGCCTAATACAAGCAAATAGTAAAATACCCCATACAGATGATCAAAAACCGTCTGACGTAGAAGTCATAAAACCAGAAAAAATACCATTAGAAAAATCTCCACAATATGATCCTATAGTGACGTCTGACAATAGTATTGTAATTAAGATTGAAAATGCGAGTTGGACAGACACGGAGTATGGGCAACCATTTTTTCAGGACTGCTATGCATTCCAGAGGGACAGTCCTCTAGATACAAGAATCATTGATGGTGATACTAGTGTTAGTGAAGCCCTTATTGCTATTAGAAATATAGGTAAGTGGATATAAATAATTTTATGATACTGCTATCTAAAGATCATAGCTACTTTTTCCCTACAAACTTCAACATACAAAGTTAAGCATCATTTATTTTTATTTAGTTTAAAATACCGGCTGCTTGTTGAACTCACACACAGAGGGTACCATACCCAAAGGGTAAAACAGGTCCATAGTACTGAGACTGCTGTAATTCTGGCTAACAGTGTGTCGCCTACGCTAGGCTTTATCTCGTGAACCGTGATAGCTAGAAAGTTGAAACTTTCACAGATGATATCTGTTTGTTGTCACTAAACAAGAAGCGCTCGTGGCTCCGCGGACTCAGTGTTCTGTAAACGATCATTGCAGTAAGCAACTTTCACTATGGCCGGTCCATGGATGGGTGACCATCCATGTGATCACTTTGTGACATTTATGTGAGCGTTTCCGTGCTTCGGAAGGCACGTTAAGCCGTTGGTCCCGGTTGCCAGTAAATGGCAGTCGTTGAGCCAAGTTGAAGGCTTTATTTCAACAGCAGGCACTCACAACCTGCGCCTGTCCATTTAAACACGAAAATGTGGGTATATAATATGCCTCTGCCTACCCCTTCGGGGATAAAGGCGTGATTATGAACCTGAACCAGAATATAGGTAATTATTATAAGGGGCTCCCATACAACAAACCTTTTTTCTGCTGTTTATTGGTACAGAACCCTCTGTGCGCTAGTCCAACTCGCACTTGACTGGTTGTTTCTCTTTTTCAATACAAATAAGCAGTCATGTTTTAATACTACTACAGTCGCCAACGCTAGATCTCTTTGTTAAAGTGAAATACAATACAATTGGTATTTTAGTAATTTAATAACACAGAGTACCTACTACAATGTAACTTTTTTTGTGCACAAATAAATTTTATTATTATTACTATAATTATATTTTTTTGTAAAAAAGCAATGCATATAGTACTTGAAATCTTGACCTATGCTACAAGGATTGTCCTTGCTAGAATTGAACCTGTGACCTTTGCCCTACAAGGAATGCCCTTGTTAGTCGAAGGTTAATGGTTCAAGATCTGTCTGTGCGAAGTTTTCGTTTTTCACTTTGAAATAAAGTTTATATCATAACTAAGTATTATTCAAATCGGTTCAGTAGTTTCGGCGTGATACTTATTTGGGACTAGCTGACCCTCGCAACTTCGTTTACGTCACATAATGTGCACGAAAGGTGAGGTAATTCTTCATCAGACTCGTTAAGCACCGTGTGAAACGGCCCTGTTTGCTTAATCATAAAAGAGCTTAAAGATTAAGGCTATTCTAAAACAATTAGTTATTTTACAACAGCCTTAATAATTAAGCTCTTTTATGATTAAGCCAACACGCCCGTTTAGATTTACCCTTTCATTCAAAGGAACCCTTGAATTCTAGGTTTGGCGAAAGTTGAGATGCCTCTAATTTCTGAACTACAAACCCCTCAATCTTGAAACTTGGGTCGATAAATCCTTAAAGCACTCCCTTTTCAATACTAAAAAAAAATTTGAAATCGCATCACGCGTTGAGAAATTACAACTGAAAAACTATTTTATCTTTCATCCCCTCTCCCGCAGGAACCGCGCAAAACTTCGGGATCAAAAGTATCCTAGAACCTTCCTTGGACTATAAGCTCGGAATGTACCAAGTATCATTCAAATCGGTTCAGTAGTTTCGGCGTGATACTTATTCGGGATACAGACAGACAGACAGACATGAAAAGTTTAAATTACATTTTTGTCTTCAGTATCGATTAGAGAACGCCCTCCAATTAAATTTTTCAAAATATCTTCCATGTACAGACTCTCGACCCTCTACAGTTTTATTATATGTATAGATACAGAAAGACAGACAGACAGGAAAAGTTTAATATATGTATTTAAACTTTCATGGTCACTAACACTATTATTAGAGTTAACGGGATATTTACCATGTCTTTTTGAGTATTTCCGATATTTCGGCGCTGTTGCAAGTGCCATGATCACGGAGGAACTGAAGTATTGGCGGTTAAAAGTAAAAGTCTTAGCACATATATCGATCTACCCTCCTTCGCACTCGTTTGTGTCGTACAACACCACTACTATTGGTTTCACTTTCACTGTACAGTCGCACTGGAACTCGGTCGCGACACACAACACTCACAGTATCTACACGCGGTTTCGGTTGGATATATTTACTTTTATTTATGCACACACGGACCACTGGATGCCAGACGCTCGGCAACTGAAACCCGTCTTCACGATTGAAATTTTTATATTTTTTAATTTCAATCGCTTCCCTAACCATTCTTGGTATATAATGGCGTTCTGTCGACAGCATCTTTGGGTTATGTAATTCGATCCAGTGGTCTGTATATAATAATAATAATAATACTACTTCATTTTGGCGCAACATCTGGTCGATGCCCGTAGGTCACACAGAGGGTGATTGGATGCGAGATGTTGAACGTTCATGTGAGCCTATTAAAACCATGGAGCCAATTCAAATTACAACGAATAATGTCTCCAGTGCAGTCCGTCTGCTGCCGAATTGGAAGTCGGCAGGGCCAGATGGATTGCATAACTTCTGGCTAAAATGGTTTAAGAGCTCTCATGGGCGTTTGGCATCTCAATTCGAATCATGCCTAGAGTCAGGATCGTTGCCAGATTTCACCACTACTGGCGTTACCCATCTTTTGTTTAAGTCTGGTAGTGCCACAGACCCAAAGAATTACAGACCAATTACGTGTCTCCCCACGCTCTATAAACTTCTAACATCTATTCTGAGAGGGAAAATATCGTCCCACTTAATTGACAATTCCATCTTGTCCACCTCTCAGAATGGATGCAGAAGTGGGTCTCGTGGCACTAAAGAGCTCCTTATAATTGATATGGCCATTAGCCAACAGACACGCCGTAACCGTAAGAATCTGGCGACATGTTGGATAGACTACAAGAAGGCTTTCGATTCTGTGCCGCATACATGGCTCTTGAGGGTACTGGAGTTGTATAAAATTGATGCAACTCTATGTGCCTTCATGAAGACATGTATGGGGCAATGGAAAACAGTCTTGTGCTATCCAGGATGTCGACGGGTTTGCGGGAACAGTGTGCCTATAAGGATTGAGCGGGGTATATTCCAGGGTGACAGTCTCAGTCCATTATGGTTTTGCCTGGCACTGAATCCTCTGAGTTCTTTGTTAGAGAATTCAGGGTTAGGCTATCGGTTGCGGAGGGATGGCCAAGTTATATCCCACCTCCTTTACATGGATGACTTGAAGCTATTTGCATCCAACAAGCTGCAACTGACAGAATTACTAAAGATAACAGAAGTTTTTAGTAATTCTATCAGGATGGAGTTTGGTGTTGACAAATGTGCGGTCATACATGTAAACAGAGGCGGGATAATAGAATCTGAAGGCGTAGAACTTTCAGATTCTACACGACTTGGATGTCTTTCTGCAACCGAAACATATAAATACCTGGGTATGTCGCAGGCGTTAGGCATCTGTGAAGTTGGTATGAAACAATCGTTGAAGGAGCGCTTCTTTGGCCGCTTGAAAAAAGTACTTAAAAGTCTTTTATCAGGTGGTAACAAGGTGCGCGCCTATAACGATTGGGTCATGCCAGTTTTGATGTACTCCTTTGGCATACTCAGGTGGACTCAGACAGAACTTGAAGCCCTGGATAGGAAAGTCCGTACGTTACTCACCACATACCGAATGCATCATCCGCGTTCATCTGTGATGAGGTTGTACATACCGCGGAAGTGCGGGGGTCGTGGTTTCCTTAATGCTAAGACCCTCCATAACCGTGAGGTGTGCAACCTCAGGGAATATTTTCTTCACGCTGACGCGGATGTGCATCGTGATGTGGTTGTAGTTGACAAAGGACTTACCCCGCTTGCTCTGGCTAAAGAGAATTGGCATAAACCTGTGATACAGAGTCTCAATGATCGTAAGGATATATGGATGAGTAAGGAGTTGCATGGTCGTTTTTATCGAGCCCTGCACGGGCCCGATATTGATTTTACATCTTCTGTATCCTGGCTACGATTCGGTGACCTCTTTGGAGAAACTGAAGGTTTTGTTTTTGCAATTACTGATGAAGTGGTGATGACTAATAATTACCGAAAGTATATCCTAAAGGATGGTACGGTTGACATATGTCGGGCATGTCGCCGTCCCGGAGAATCCCTTAGGCATATTATTTCAGGTTGTTCTAGTCTTGCCAATAGTGAGTATTTGCATAGACACAACCAAGTAGCTAGGATTATCCATCAACAGCTTGCTTTGAAATATAACCTTATCGAATCAGAGGTACCGTATTATAGATATGTGCCTGACCCAGTTCTCGAAAGTGACCATATCACGTTGTACTGGGACCGATCTATTATCACTGATAGGACTATTATTGCAAATAGACCTGACATAGTGATAATAGATCGGCTAGAGCACCTTGCAATAATAATTGATATCACTATTCCACATGACGACAATCTCGTGAAGGCTGAGATAGATAAACAAGCTAAGTATTTGGACTTAGCCCACGAGATGGTGGACATGTGGAGTATTGACTCAGCTATTATTGTACCGATAGTAATCTCTGTGCATGGACTAATAGCCAAAAGCCTCGACCAACACCTTAAGAGGCTTGCGGTGGGCAGTTGGGTCAAGGGCTTGATGCAGAAGGCAGTTCTTCTGAGCACGGCACGTATTGTGAGGAAGTTCCTGTCTCTGAAGTCCTAACCACCGGTAGCTTGGTCCCTGTACCCGATGCCGGTGGGACACTATTTTTTATATTTTTAAATGTACCTTTTTTATACGTATATTTAAAAATGTAATTTATATGTCAATGTATTTGAATAAAGAGAAATAATAATAATAAAAAAAAAAAAAAAAAAAACTGGCAGCTCAACGTCAACATTTTGCTAGACCGAATTTATTGATTTTAATTGTAAAACGTCATAATAATACAAAATTTTCTACAGAATTATCTTCTAAAACTGGAAAAGTGTGAGAAATCCACAACATGAATATGTTTACAAGAAATATACAACAAAATGAAATATACTACACAATGGTTCTGTATTTGACAGATGTCAAGACACAATATTTACAATTATAAAACACACAATAAAATGGTAAAATAAATGTTGACCCGATCCAGAAAACGAGAAGCACAAGTAACACCTCCGGACTCATCACTCAGCTCCGCCTCTCTTCCCCGTGAATGTGTAACAGCGCCAAGGGGAATCGCAGAGGCGTCGAGCTCATCGTCGAGTGATGAGTTTTTCTCTCCGCCGACGTCGCCAACACCTGTACGTCGGCCGGGGAGAGGCCGGCCACCGTCTCGCTTGGGACCCCGACGCCCACCGGCATCGCATAGGGCCCCCGCTTCCGGTGGTAATGTGCTCCGCATGAGATGGACCACACCTATCAATGAAAATGTCATGCGGGCATATTTTATGGCTACAGAGGTTGAAACCAACCTCACTGCGTATCGTAATCGTATACTGCCTCTGTTTCAGGAGCTTGAACCATCTATCAACGTATCGGCTCAACGATTATCGGACCAAGTGCGTGTCATTCAACGCAATCGTATGTTGGATGACGCTGTACTTGACCGTTTACGCTCAGAGTGTCTGCAGAATAGGCGTGTTATCCCTCCTCCGCAACAAACTGTAAGTACAGCAGATAATATCAGCATAGTTGTGGATGACAGTATCACTGCTGTGGATGACACGTATATTCGTGCAGATACGCAGTACAATGACGAGGCTAGGGTAACTTTGGAATGTGCAATTCATGAATATCGTTTCATACCTATTGAATTAAGACCACGATTGCCCCGGTTACCCATGCATAGAAAAAACCTGATGCTGGTTAGTGCGGTTGACTCACTATTATCTATTTATTTAGATAATAGTGGGTCTCTCGGTGATACCCATTCGATCCTGTATTGTGCAGCTGTTGCGGTTTGCCGTGTAGCTAAAGTAAAAATGCCATCTAAAGACCTGGTTACACGACCAAAGCCAACCGTTTCTGTTTGGCAATCCAGGATCGAAAGACGTATCGCCGAAGCGAGAGTGCTAATCAGCAAATTAACCAGTTTCAGATCAGGTAACACTCGGCCAAAGGTAATGCGCTTTGTGAAACGAGCGTTTTCTGGGACTGAAATTAGTCCTGAGGAATATACCGCTCGGGTCACGGAGCGCATTGATTTTTGGAAACAAAAAGTCTATGCATGGGCACACCGTATACGTAGGTTTAGAAAGCGCGTCGATCGATTTCAAATTAATTGCTCATTCCAAAGAGACCAGAGGTGTGTTTATAGAAATTGGGAGCAACCAGATAAAGGTGTGAGTATTGGTAGCCTACCGGATGCTGATGAAACGAACATGTTTTGGCGAAGCGTCTGGTCGGCACCTGTAAATCACACCGAAGGTGACTGGATGTGCGGTGTCGAGAGAGCATGTGAAGGTGTTGTAAATATGGAACCAATAAGAATAGATTGTTCAGATGTGGCTAATGCAGTTCGTTCGGTATCAAATTGGAAATCTCCAGGACCGGACGGACTGCATAACTTTTGGATTAAATGGTTCCGTAGTTCACATGCTCTTTTGGCATCTCAGTTCCAGGCGGCCATTGATTCTGGTTCACTCCCAAATTTTATGACCACAGGAGTTACTCACCTGCTACATAAGACAGGAAGTACCTCGAACCCCAGCAATTATAGGCCGATCACTTGTTTGCCATCGGTCTATAAACTTCTCACATCCATTTTGAGGGACAAAATTGCCAAGCATATTAGCTATAATACGGTAATAAGTGCCTCTCAGAATGGATGTAGAAGTGGCGCTCGAGGTACTAAAGAGCTCCTCCTCATTGATATGGCCATCAGCCAACAGGTTCGCCGCAACCGCAAAGACCTCTCCGTATGTTGGATAGATTATAAGAAGGCGTTCGATTCTGTACCTCATACGTGGCTTTTGAGGGTGTTAGAGTTGTATAAAGTAGATACAACTCTATGCACCTTTTTGAAGTCATGTATGAGTCAATGGAGAACTATTCTTAGCTACCCAGGATATCGAGGGCCATGCGGTAGTGGTGAACCTATAAAAATCGAGCGGGGAATATTCCAAGGTGACAGTTTGAGTCCTCTTTGGTTTTGCCTAGCACTGAACCCTTTAAGTACTCTACTTGAAAGTTCAGGGTTAGGTTATAGGTTGCGAAGAGGAGGTCAGGTAATATCTCACTTACTTTATATGGATGATTTAAAGTTGTTTGCTACAACAAACTCACAATTGATAGATTTACTAAAGGTAACTGAAAACTTTAGTAATTCTATCAAAATGGAGTTTGGTGTAGATAAATGTGCAGTCATGCATATTAAGCGAGGGAAGATAATGGAATCAGATGGTATTCAGCTTTCTGATTCCGTCCATCTGACGTCACTCCTCGTAACTGATACCTATAAGTACTTGGGTATATCGCAGGCTTTGTGCATCAATGAAGCTGACTTGAAACATTCATTGCGAGAGCGTTTCTTTGGTCGCCTGAAAAAGGTACTAAACAGTCTTTTATCAGGTGGCAACAAGGTTCGCGCTTATAATGGATGGGTCATGCCACTTCTGATGTACTCCTTTGGTATACTCAAGTGGACTCAAACCGAATTGGACGCTTTGGATCGGAGGGTGCGCACATTGCTAACCGCATACCGTATGCATCATCCACGTTCATCTTTAATGAGGATGTACATCCCACGAAGATATGGAGGACGTGGCTTTTTAAATGCCAAAAGCCTCCATAATCGCGAGGTGTACAACCTCAGGCAGTATTTCCTTAGCATGAGCGTGGATATGCATCGTGATGTGGTTGCAGTGGACGCTGGACTCACCCCGCTTGGTTTGGCTAGAGAGAACTGGCATAGGCCTACAGTACTTAGCCTTGGTGACCGTCAGGAGGTATGGCAGAGTAAGGAGCTACACGGGAGGTTCTATCAGGCCCTACATGGGTCTGATGTGGACTTTTTAGCTTCCGTAGCCTGGCTACGTTTCGGTGATCTTTTTGGAGAAACCGAAGGTTTTGTCTGTGCAATTGCAGATGAAGTTATCAAGACGAACAACTATAGGAGGCATATTATGAGGGACGGCACGATCGACATTTGTCGAGCGTGTCACCAACCTGGTGAGTCCCTCAGACATATAGTTTCCGGTTGTCCTCGTCTTGCTAACAGCGAGTACTTGCACAGGCACAATCAAGTAGCCAGGATTATCCATCAACAGCTCGCTCTTAAGTACCACCTGGTGGACGTTGAGGTTCCGTATTATAAGTATGTTGCCGAACCAGTTCTCGAAAATGGTCTTATCACATTGTACTGGGACCGTTCTATCATCACAGACAGGACTGTTATAGCTAACAAACCTGATATTGTGGTGATAGACAGGTCCGAGCGCAAGGTTATGATTGTCGATGTCACAATCCCTCATGATGGCAATCTCGTGAAAGCTGAAAAAGAGAAACAAATTAAATATTTAGATCTAGCTCGCGAGATTGTCGATATGTGGGATGTGGACTCGGCAATCATAGTCCCGATAGTTGTAACTGTGAACGGACTCATAGCCAAGAGCCTCGACCAACATCTAAAGAGGCTCGCGTTAGGTAGCTGGGTCAAGGGCCAGATCCAGAAAGCAGTTCTGCTCGATACGGCACGTATTGTGAGGAGGTTTCTGTCTCTGGAGCCCTAACCACCGGTATCTTGGTCCCTGTATCCGATGCCGGTGGGATGCTATTTTATATATTTTTAAATAGATTTTATTTTTATTTTTATCATTTTAAATTTATTTAAAAATGTATCTAATATGTGTATTTGATGAATAAAGGACATAATAATAATAATAGCCTTTATTCTCTGACCATTACAACTATGAATATAAGAAACATAACTTAAAATAATATAAAAGACTTAAATATATATATATATATGTATTGCTTCCAGTTTCTTTAATTTGTGACATCGTCTGCCGCTATAGGATCAGGCTGTCCATTGACATAGGCCTCCTCCATACTCTTCCAATCGTCTCTATTCTTTGCCATCCTTCTCCATCCTTTAGGTAGGTCATCTTCCCATCTCCTTACCTGCCTACCTCTCTTCCGTTTTCCATCTCTTGGGTACCATTCGCTAATATCTTTAGTCCATTTCTCAGGTTTGGATCTCATCATATGGCCCGTCCAACGCCATTTCAAGCTTTTTGCTTTACTTATTACATCCACAACTCTTGTTCTTTCCCTGATGTCTGTAAGTCTTTGTCTGTCCTTTAATTTTATGCTTAGCATACTTCTCTCCATACTATGTTGGCAGACTCGTAATTTTTGTGTAGAAGCAGCTGTGAATGGCCATGTCTGGCACCCATAAGTCAGCACAGGCAATATGCAGGTGTTGAAGACTTTTTTCTTCCCAGCGATTGGTATGGACTTGCTTTTCATGATTTCCTTGAGTGACCAATATCTTGCCCAGCTGTTGTTTACCCTCCTCTGTATTTCTTTTGTAATTTGGCCACTAGGTGAAATCAGTTGACCTAGGTATATGTACTCATCCTCATACTCAATCTCCCTGTTATCTACTGTTATTTTGGTTCTTATACTATTAGTCATCGCCTTCGTCTTTGCGGTATTCATATACAGACCAGCTTTTTTGCTTTCTTCGGAAAGTGATTGTAGCATTTTTTGTAAGCTTTGCGGATCTTCTGCAAATAACACTAGATCATCAGCGAATCGAAGGTGGTGTAGTCTACTGCCGTTCACATTTACTCCTGTATCCCACGCCAAGCTTCGGAAGATTTCCTCCAGGACTGCTGTGAACAGCTTGGGGGATAATGGGTCACCCTGTCTCACCCCTTTTTTTACTTTAAATGGCTCACCAAGTTTTTCTAATTGGACTTTGGCTGTGCTGTTTTTATATATCAAGTAGACTATTTTTGTATACTTTTTATTTACTCCTTGATTATGTAGAGCTTTGTATATGTAGCTGTGAAATAGGGAATCAAAGGCTTTGTTGTAGTCTACAAATGCAATATAGTATAGTTTTCCATATTCATTGAGTTTCTCTATTAATTGTTTTAGTACATGCATATGGTCCACAGTAGAGAAATCCCTCCGAAATCCAGCTTGCTCTTTTGGTTGTTCTTCATCTAGAGTTTTTGCTAGTCGTCCTAATATTATTTTTGAAAAAATTTTGTAAATGTTACTCATCAAACTTATCGGCCTGTAGTTATCTATTTTATTTTTGTCACCTTTCTTATGGATTAATACAATTGTTGAACATGTCCATTGTCTTGGTATTTGTTCTTTATACAGTATTTCATTAAATAATGTTGTTAAGGGTTTATCTATTCTATCAATTAGGTGTTTTAGCAGCTCATTAGAAATTTTGTCTTCACCTGGTGCCTTATAGTTTTTCTGTGAAATGATTGCTCGTCTGGTTTCACATGTGAGGATCTTAGGAACTGTTTCATGTTCTTCCATGGTGTTTATAATACGATCTATATTTTCAGTATGTTCAATATTATAGAGGTTTCTGTAGAAGTCCGTTGCAATTTTTCCTATTTCAGACCTGTTTGTTATTGATTTGTCGTTTCTTGCATTGTCTTTACTTTTTATGCTCGGCATCCATGTCTCATACTCCTTAAGTTGTTTTAATGCTTTTTTTACACCACCTGTTTTCTCTATTTCTCTCTGTATGGCTTCTATTCTTGTGGATTGCTTATGTTTTCTTATGCTTGAAGTTATCTGTTTGCTAATAAGTTCTATTTTTCTTATGTTATTTTTTCTGTCCAGTAACATGTTTCTTCTTTCCTTCATAAGATCTCTTGCCTCGGTTCCAATTTTGTCCTTTTTTTGCCTGACTGTAGCTAGTTTTTTCCCCATTTCCAATATGTATTTTTCCATTTCATCATAATTTTGTTGCATTGTTTTATCCGAGCTGAATTGTGGAGGTTGTTCTGTCAATTGTGTGATCATTTCATCAGATATCTTCACATCTATTTGAGATTGTGTTGTTTTGCAGTGTTTTCTTGATGGTTTAGTGTTTGCTTTTTTAACAGTTGCTCTCACCATTCTATGATTTGTACTAAAATTTAACTTGTTGATTGTTTCTACATTTATAAAGTGGTGCGACATATTTGTTGTTATAAAGTCTATTTCGTTTTTGTATTTACCATCTGGTGATAACCATGTCCATTTTCTATTGGGTTTTCTTTTATAAAAGGTGTTCATTATTTTCAAGTTATACTGCATTGCAAAGTCCAGTAATCTCTGTCCGTTTTTATTTCTTTTCCCTGAACTAAAGTGGCCCATTACGAATCTTTCTCCACCCTGCAATGTGCCCACTTTACTGTTAAAATCTCCTAGTACGATTTTTTGCTTATGCGTCTTTTCCATGGTTTCATGCAGACTTTGGTAGAATTTATCTTTTTCTTTATCTTCTGTGTCCTCTGTTGGAGCATATATTTGAATTAAGGATGTTGAATTTTTATGGCCAGGTAACCTGATGTTTAGTACCGCAATTCTATCGGATATTCCAGTAAATTTCTCTATGTGACATCTGTATTCTTTTTTAATGATGAAGCCTACTCCGTACATGCCTTTTTTCTGTCCATAGTAGTAGAAAATGAAGTCATCATATTCTCTGATTTCTTCGCCTATCCGTCTGACTTCGCTTAATCCGAGAATATCCCATTTTACTGTTCTTAATGCATGTCTTAGTTCTTCCAGTCTATCCTCTGTGCCTAAAGTTCTTGTATTTAGAGTTGATATACAGGGTGAATTTTTGAAAAGGGATTGGATGGCCAAATCCGAAACTATAAGGAATAGCGAAAAATGCTGAAAGGAGTCACGAGCCCGATTTTGATGAAACTTAAAACCTCATCATTAGATTTTTGAAAACCCCATAATCCTAGCTGGGAATCGAACTTGTTGATTTTGCAAAAAAAAAGCACACCCTTTATTATTACACCATACGATAGAGTCGCTGTTAAGGATCAAATTTTGCAAAGTAATGATATACGCCAAATTTAAGGAACATCTGGAATTTTAATAGAATGCATATTTCATGTACCTAAATTTTGTATCATAGTTTGTTTCGTTGGAAATCCCAGAAAAGATAGTAACTATTCCGTGTTTTAAATTATGCTCAGAATGATTTTTTAGAGAATATTCTCAACGGAATCAATAATATTCCTTAGTTATTCCTTGAGGTTTCGAATCCAGCTATGTATTGCAAAGATTTTGAACAATTAATCAGTTAACGTAAGAAAAATAAAATGTATTTTGTTAAAGATGAGCTCTTTCCTGTAGTTTACCGTATACCATTATTTCCCAGAATATGATCCTTAATAGCAACACTATCGTATGGTGTAATAATAAAGGGTGTGTTTTTTTTTTCAAAATCAATGGATTCGATTCCCAGCTAGGATTATGGGTTTTTCAAAAATCTAATGATGAGGTTTTAAGTTTTATCAAAATCAGGCTCGTGACTCCTTTGAGCATTTTTCGCTATTCCTTATAGTTTCAGATTTGGCCATCCAATCCCTTTTGAAAAATTCACCCTGTATATAAGTGTTCATTTTTTCTCTGTCTTTTTGTTGTGTGTTCATTGCTTTGTTTTTCTGATTTACTCTCTGAAGTTATACTTGCATAGTTTTGCTTGTATGGAGGGTGGTGGTCTAATATCCCACGGAGACCAGCCGGGTTGGGATATGCCATATGGCTTGATTTAGTTGTTGATAACACTTGTTTACTTGTCCGGTTGACGATGTCTGTTGATTGTTATTGGTCACTGTTTATGTGGTCTGTACCAGACTCCAATAGGTGTTCAGCTATTACAGATTTATGTGGTTCGTTGTTTTTGACTGCCCTGATGTGTTCTTTAATTCGACACGTAACCGTTCTTTTGGTTTGCCCTATGTACGAACTACCACAACTGCAATCAATTTTGTACACTCCTGGTCTGTCCAGTGGAGAACTATCTTTAGGTGTACGTAGATATTGTGAAAGTCTTTTAAAAGGGGTGAAGATAGTTTTTATGGAAACTTTTTTAAGAATATTGGCGACCTTATCCGTCACTCCCTTGATGTACGGTAAAAATGCTGGTTGTCTTTCTACCCTGTAGTTTACAGTTTTCCTCGAGCATCTTGGTGGTCTAATAATAAAGTTTAAATTACAATTTTAGATTCAGTATCGATTAGAGAACGCACTACTATTAAATTTTTTAAATTATCTTTCATGTACAGACTCTCGACCCTTTACAGTTTTATTATATGTATAGATTACATACGGATAAGGCATTAGGCAATTCCCCCAGCGCCACAGCCGGGGCGACGGGTGTCGTGAGGTAACATTTGCTTAGCTCTATTGGTCACACGCACATGTTTAGGCTTGAAAACGTATTGTGCGCGTACACTATGCCTTTGCCTACCCCTTCGAGGATAAAGGCGTGACTATAATTTATTATGAATTTATGAAAAAGTTAGCATACAATTTTTACGCCGATTGTCATTATACTGACAACTGTATCATATCGACTTTTCCAATGAATCGATTTGCGAAACTGTTCCCTTAGTCGCCTCTTACGACACCGTCGGAATGAATTGGGTTGGCGACATTTTGTAGTGATGTATAAGAATACTATCCCCCCGCTACATACCTAGTAAATTCGCTGAGGCTACGCACACATAGACACCGCTCACTGCCTCACAGACACGAGGTCAGGCGAGGTTGAGGCGAGTTTTCGATACTGATTTGTTCGCGAGTGTGTGTTGGCAGAGGGTAGGTGCACATATTTTATTTAGTATGGAGGTTTCCTTGTGTTGCGTATTGTGTAAACAGCTTATTTTCATTTCAGAATTTAAATCAGAAGGATGCTACGAATGTCCCCATTGTGGAGTCCTCTTTATGAACCCAAAAAGATTTCTGATACACACGAAATGGCATACATTTGGTCTCACGAACGAGAAGAGAACAGAGCTATTAAGAGAGAGAGAGGAAAGGCGCAATCAGAGGAAAGAAGCTAAGATTGTGGAAAGAATGAATGCCAAGGAGGTAACTGAGGATGTGAAAGTTGAAGGCAAGACGTGGCCTTGTAAGGACTGTGATAAGATTTTTACTGGGAAGGGTAGTTTGAAGAATCATCGGCAGAGGTAAGTCTTGCTTCTTTTTTTAGGGTTATGTACTGAAAGGGTTTAATTGCACTCGACGCGGAACTCGCACACTAAATAATCCCAATAGCGACGGGCTGTCAATTCCACTCCTAAATACCTTGTATAAAAAAGTCATGGCATGTATTTGCCGGCGAATCAATAGACTATCAATTTTATAATGCCTTAACCTTTCATCATATGTAGAAAGTTGTCTATGTAGCCTACATGAATATGCAAGGTGTGTGAGGAATCTTTTCTGAATACGTTCTATTCTTAGTTGATGAACATTATATTGAGGTGACCATACCACACAGCAATATTCAAGCCGACTTCGCACATAGGTATTAAATAATGTGATTTTTGTTGCCAGACTACGGAACCGCCTGCTATTCCTAATGATGAAACCCAACATTTTAGATGATTTGTTTACGACATGGTCATTGTGTGGCAAAAAGGTTAATTTAGCATCAAAGATAACTCCCAAATCCGATAATTCCCTCTTCTCGCGCAGCATTGCCCCGTTAATGAAATATTGTGCATTTATAATATTCTGGTTGCGAGTGAAGGTGACAGAGTAACATTTATCAGAGTTTAACGTCATTTTATTGGCAACACACCAGTCAGAAACGGCATCGAGGTCACTCTGAAGCAAATCGCAGTCCGAAGGCTCTGTTACAGCTCTACATAACTTAAAGTCATCCGCGAATAGATAAGCATTGCTATATTGAAGGCTAGATACTATATCGCTGACAAACAAGTTAAATAACCAAGGTACTTATAAATTAACCGTAACGTGTTACGTCGACTACACCCTCGTTATAGCGCGAGGAGCAACGCACCGAGACGCAGCCCTAAAGGCCACCTGCGGGTTCCACCTTACACGTAGGGGGCATCGAGCCTTCGATGATGTATCTGGGGCTCGTACTCGATAGCCGGTGGAACTTTGGATACCACTTCCGAAGTTGCGTCCCAAAACTGAGGGGGCATCAGGTGCGCTCTCGGGGTTATCGCCAACATCAGGGGACCCAACGCTCTCTGCCCTGATGGCCAGCAATGCGGCTAGGTTGCTTAGCCCGACGAAGACGATGGCCGTCATGGTGATAAGGGGTCTCAGTTGAGGTGGCATGTCTGCTAGCCGGGACCCCTCCATGGGATCTGGAAGTGAGAGCCCTTGCGTCATTGTTTAAATAGCGCAAGGAGGAGCGGGGCCATAGGCCTACGTCTCGAGAAATTGAGGCTCGGCAGTCCGAGCTCCAGCTGGTGGACCAGGAAACCATGGTGCGAGCCATGATCTCCGGCGGGAGTAGATGGGACTCCGCTGCTTCTTCCAGTGAGCAGGTCATGCCTGTAAAAGAGACGGCGGGGAGGAAGCAGGAGAGCGCTTGCACTGTCCCACCCGAGTTCTGCAGTCTGCGGCGGCCTCTATAACCGAAGCCTGAGGCCGGTGACGGGGCTGCTCACCGTCATTACAGAAGCAGACCCTAGACGACAGCGTGACGTGAGAGATTCATGCACGCCCCCCCCCCCCCCCACCTCCCTCCCTCAAGAAGCGGGATACCACCGGAACAACCCCCCAAAATCGCAGGCGTAGGTTATTTGGGGGTCCTGGGAACATTTTTCCGAGGGCATACCCGTGCTCCCAACCGTAGCTTGTTAGGTAGAATCCGTGTGGTATTTAGTCGGTGGGAGTTCGGCAAAGCATCCCTGTAGGAATTTCCTCACGTTAAAAAAATAAATAGCGGCTACAGAAATACATCATCTGTGAACATTTTAACTGTCTAACTATCACGATGCATGAATTACAGCCTGTTGACAGACAGACAGACGACCAACGAAGTCTTAGTAATGGGACTCTAGCCTGCTTTTACCCTTTTTGTACGGAACCGACTACAAAGGGGCAGGTTTATGTAATATCCTAGATCACCTTTTTAGGATTCCGTAACCAAAAGTAATAATGGGACCCTAAAAAGATTGTCTAAGACATAACACAGGGGTCTCATACTTTTCATACTTAAATTAGAAAAGCATTGAGAATGCTTGTAATTGCTTGTGGTTTGAATAAAATTGTATTATTTTTACTATTGATTTTAAGTCCTTTGTAAATCTCTAAATCTTCGGTTAGTAATAATAACTGGTTAGGCCGACCCCAACCACGTCACAAACAGAATCAGGCACTCAAAATTCACGAACACGTGGGTTTCGGCCCGACCGAAACTTTCGGCCCATTTTGGCCGAAACCGAAACTGCGGCCGAAACTCGATTTTTTGGCCGAAACTGGCCGAAACCGAAACTTCGGTCGGTCACTAATAAATTAAATTAGTTTTTAAAAAATCAATCATCAATATCATCAATCAATCAATACATATAATAAAATCGTAACAGGTCGCTGTCTGTACATGGAAGGTAAATAAGAAAAAATATTTAAAAAATTAAAAAAAAAAAATAATTAAAAAATTAAAAAATCTAAAAATCATTGTTTTGGGTTCTATTGCGTTCATAAAGCCCCCCCGCTTTATGAACGCAATAGAACCCAAAACAATGATTTTTAGAATTTTTGTCTGTTTGTCTGTATATCTGTTTGTCTGTACGGTTGTGCACGCTAATCACATATAAATTGCAGCGTACGAAGGCAACAGCTAGTTATTAATATGTCTTCTTTTTACAGAGAGCATCCAGCAAGAGCAAGGGAATGCAGAATCTGTCACAAGCATATTTCAGGATGGATTTCTCTAAGAACCCACATGGCGACTCACGCTGGAGAGGCTGGTGTTGGTTTCCAGTGCAGCCAGTGTCCTAAACGGTTTAAATACTCGCATTCACTCGCTAAACATTCCGATACACATTTGGTGAGTTATCTATACCTACTAATATTATAAAGAGGAAAGGTTTGATTGTTTGTTTGTTTGCATCGAATAAGCTCCGAAACTACTGAACCGATTAGGAAAATTCTTTCACTATTGGGAAGCTACACTATCCCCGGTGAATATCCTACTAATCCTACTAATATTATAAATGTGAAAGTTTGTGAAGATGTTTGGATGTTTGTTACTCAATCACGCTCTAACGGCTGAACGGATTGGGCTGAAATTTGGTACAGAGATAGAGTATAGTCTGGAATAACACATAGGCTACTTTTTATGCTATTTATATTTATTTATATTATATATTTATATTTAGTGATTACATAATCGCCAACAAACTGCCATGCAGTTTGGCGAATATATTTAGATATAAAAATAAAAAAATCCCGGGAATATGCTCACTATGAAGCGGGAACGGGTACCGAATTTAACGCGGGCGAAGCCGCGAGCGTCACCTAGTAGGCTATATTTTATTCCCATATTTCCACGGGAACGGGAGCTACGCGGGTGAAACCGCGTGATCCGCTAGTTATGTATATGCTAATACTTAGAGAAGATTTGTTTGTATTGGCTCCAAACTACTAAGGCGATTTAAAAAATTCTTTCACTGTTAAAAAGCTACACAATCCCTATATTTTATTCCCGTATTCCCATGGGAACGGGAGCTACGCAAATGAAACCGCGTGATGTCGGCTAGTAATACATAAAAATTACGTGTCAATGTTTGCTATCGCACTTCGAAATTGCTTGACTGATTTCTATAAAACTTTTGCTGTACGTAGCAAGTGTGGCCCTTTATACTCGTCCTAGCGGACGTCACGCGGTTTCACCCGCGTAGTTCCCGTTCCCGTGGGAATACGGGAATAAAATATAGCCTATGTTCACCGCAAAGAGTGTAGCTTCCCAACAGTGAAAGAATTTTTCAAATCGGTCCAGCAGCAGCAGAACAACAGACATCGGCGAGCGACAGCGGCGCGCGCACGGAATTCGTTGCGATCTGTGTTATAGTCGGTAGTCGTCGGTCGATTAATAGTTAAATAGTGAATAATGGAGTGTCAAAAGTGCAAAAAGGTCCTTAATAAAAAGGGATCACATTTTGTGTGCCAAGGATCATGCCAGGGAACGTTTCACAGAGGATGTGTTAAAGGACTAGCGGCAGACATAAAAAGTGGAAGAATTAGAACGCATTGTAACAACTGTGAAGATGAGGGTACAGACGGAGAAGATGAGGAACAGGAGGAGGAGCATCAGGATTACACCAAAATTTTAAAGGATATTCAAAGAAAAGTAACAGCAATTCCCGGTTTTAAAAAACAGTTAGATTCTATAACACAAAGCTTGAGTATGCTTTCTGATAGATACGATGCATTGTCCATGGAACACGAACAATCCAAGGATAAAATTCATAAACTTGAAAAAACTGTTCTTAGTGTGAACAATAAATGCATCTATCTAGAAAAGCAAAATACTGCGCTGGAACAAAAAGTACACGATTTTGAACAGGCATCGAGAAAGCATAATATTGAGATTGCGGGTATCGAACAACTCCCAGGCGAAGATGTCAAGAGTATTGTGGAGAAAATCGGCAATGTTATTGGCGTGAATAGCACAGACATAGAATCGGTCAGACGAACGCAAAGTGCACTAAAAAACGGTACGAAACCAGCGTCTATCATTGTTAGTTTCAAAACAACAGGGACTCAGTCACGAGACAACTGGCTGGCCCAACGCCGCAAGTTACCTAACATGACTAGTAATTTATTCACAAATGGATCAGCTGCTAACAAGGTTTACATTAACGAGGACCTGACCAAGAATACGCGAGCCTTGCTCTGGAATACCAAGAAACAGCTGAAAGATAGTTACAAATTTATTTGGATCTCAAATGGAAAAATATTAGTAAAGAAATCAGAAGGCGAAAAATCAACATGTGTGCGATCTGAAGGCGATATTAGTTATCTTCGTAACAAAATCTAAAAACTACATCTGAGTGCTAAGCAAGTTAACATTTCTCAAACATTCGCGTCTATTAACAACTTAATCTCTATTTGTGATGGACCTACAAATTATACATGTGTGGGAAGCATTGAACAGTGGTTGCGTAAAATAAGTATTATAAAAGACATAAGTGTTTTGCATGTGAATATTCGGTCGATAAAGAAGCACTTCGGTGAATTTTTAGTTACACTGGGGAGCAGTATAGCTCAATTGGACGTTATTGTTCTAACGGAACCAAACGTAAAGTTTCATTTGTTATCGTTTTATAGAATCCCAGGCTTTAACACTCATTTCTTAGCCCGTAAGCAAAGGCGGTGGTGTGATTGTGTACTCACGGGTAGAATTCACTGCGAGAGTAAGTGAAACAGCGCAACGATCAGCTGATAGTATGCGCTCGGCGGAGTGCGTTCCCATTACACTTGAAGTTAACGGTGAGCAGATTTATTTACTTTCTATTTATAGACCACCAAGATTTTGTAAACAAAATAGAATAAAAGAATTTTATGACGAATTGCGTAACTTGCTGGATACTATACCTAAAAAATCTAAAATAATATTGTGTGGTGACATAAATATAGACCTATTAAAAAACCAAGAGAATCATACAATATTATATGAAAATTTAATGTCAGAGTATGGTTTTACTAGATGCATAATGGACGTCACTCGCAGGGAAATAGTCATGGGAAATTTAGTTGAATCATGTTTGGATCACATATACGTTAGATCACCGTTAGCTTTAATTGATTCAGCGATTATTACGCATAAAGTATCTGACCACTATTATATCTCAGCAGCGATACAGTGGAAACGTGCTCCGTCTGGTAGTTGTGTAAGCGATAGCAGTGGGATGCAATCCTCTGAACGGCGTGTCCTTGATAACCGGTTAGTTAGAGAAAAGCTATTATCAACAAATTTTGAACATTTATTAAATTTAAGTTGTCCAATTGAGTTATATGATGCTTTTTGTACTATTTTTAGCAATTTATATAGGGAATGTTATAAAATGAAAAAAATTAGGATAAGTCAAAGTAGTCGACATAAAAAAGGCTGGATAAGCGAGAATTTAAAGCAGATGATGTTTCAAAGAGATAAGTTATATTTAACATGGTGTAATGATCCAAAAAATATGGTAAAAAGATTAAATTATACTAAACTAGCTGACCCGCGCAACTTCGTTTGCGTGAAAAATGAAGAACCGCTCGACCGATTTTGTGCAAACTCCACATAAACCATCTACTAAATAGTCCGAACAAAGCCTAAAGATTTGGTTTGGATAGGTGAGCCCGTTCTTGAGTTATAAAATTACAACGAAAAGTGGCATTGATTTTTATATATATAGATATAGAAATAGGTGCACCAAGGCTGTTTTCAAGTGTAAAGTGGAATATGACAAACAAAGTATAATAGATTGTAATAAAAATATTAAGAAAATATGGGATAAAATCAATTATTTATTGGGTAAAGATAGGCAGTCCTTGGATGATTTAATACTTAGTAATATGGAAAAATATGGAAGTGAATGCAAATGAAATTGAACAGATAAAACATTTTTGCTCAGAAAAATGGCTAGAAAGAGATGCTTATGTAAAAAGTTCTCACGTTAGCATGAGATGGCAACCAGTGAGCAGTACATGTGTACAACAAGTAATTAATAATATGAATAAAAACAAGGCGCCTGGGAGCGATCTCGTGCAAATGTGTGACTTAAAATTAGTCGCTGACCGGGTCAGCCCCATTATAGCCCATTTAATAAATTTATCAGTGCGTCAGTATAAATTTCCAAATAAGCTAAAAGAAGCTATAATTCGTCCAATCCATAAGAAAGGTGACCGCAAGGATTTCTCTAATTACAGGCCTATAGCTATATTATCCAGTGTTGATAAGATTATCGAAAAGTGTATAGTAAATCAACTTAGTAAATTTTTAAATACAAATAAAATCATCAGTGCTTGTCAACACGGTTTCCAGAAGGGGAAAAGTACAAATACATTATTATCAAAATTTACAAATGAAATTAATACATATTTAGAAGAAAAAAAGTTTGTTGTAGCGATCTTGTATGATTATAAAAAAGCTTTTGATACATTGGAAAGGGATACACTTTTGAATGGAATGGACGAATGCGGAGTGGGGCAGCCGCTGAATCAGTGGTTCTGCGACTATCTCTCGTCGCGTACGTATCGTGTGAGCGTTGGTGGAGCAAAAAGTGAGACTGTTGGGGCTAGGTGGGGGGTAGCTCAGGGGTCAGGGTGTGCTCCGACCTGTTATCTGATGCATGTAAACAGCTTATGCGGCGTACTCAAACACTGTTCTGCATACATGTTTGCAGACGATCTGTGTACCCTACGGGGCGGCAACGACCTGGTGGCGACATGTAAATTAGTACAACGCGACATAGATGCAGTCGTAAAATGGTCTCATGATAATGGTATCATCCTAAATTCAGACAAAACCAAGCAATTGGTTATTCGTTCGCCATATTTGCGTCCTGAGGATTGTCCTCCTAACCTATACGCGCACTCTTTTTCATGCCTTCATAAAGACCTTGTGGGTTGTCAGTGTAAACCTATTGAAAAAGTCGACTGTGTGACCTACCTTGGTGTTAAAATCGATGCTGACTTTTCTTGGTCATCTCATGTAGAATACTTATGTGGCAAGTTAAGATTAATATTAAGTAAATTCTATCATTTGAGTCATAAAGTTCCTAGCTCAACGCTGAAATGTTTGTATTTTTCATTGGTAGATTCTATATTGGATTATGCTCTTGATAGTTACGGGCTAACGTTTAAAACTAATATTGATAAATTAGAGACATTACAAATCCGATTTCTAAAACTTTTGGTAACAAAAAAAACTAAAGCAAAATGTAAAGGAGACTACACAAAATTATTTTCTATCTGCAAGATTCTTCCAGTAAGTTTAAAACATAAGTACTTGTTAGCCATAAATAATCATGGCACTCAGGAGCATAATCTAACACTAGTCAATAATAGTCACGGCACTCGTTCTATGTCTGCAGGCAAATTTGTAGTACCTAGAGTGAAAAATTACTTTGGAGATAGAACGTTAAAAAAACGATTACCATACCTGCTAAATGGACTGCCAAAGGACATAAGACGGGAACCGGTCAGAAAAATATTTAAAAATAAAATCAAGAGCTACTTACTCTCGATTCTATAGACACTCGTATAGTTAGTATAAATATTATGTTATAAAAATAAAAAATTATGCATGTTAGACTCATTCGTTCCTGCAGACAAACTGTGAAAACAGTTTTGTGGGACAACGATTAAAATGTACCTATTTGTATGTTTAGTAAATTAAATAAATAATAAAAAAATAAAAAATAAAGTTCCGGAGCCTATTCGTTACAAACAAACAAACATAAAAACAAATCTTTCCTCTTTCTAATATTTATACTCGTATAGCAGGTTTGTCGGGTCGGCTAGTTAGCTGGCTGTCCTTGTTTGCGAGAAGAACGCAGGTTCAAGTCCTGCTCGACACCGATTTTTTCACTTTAAATATTGTAATATAGTTAGCACACTACATACATACATATAGTCACGCCTTTATCCCCGAAGGGGTCGGCAGAGGCATATTATAAGCCCACATTTCACCTTTTAAGATTTTGTGCCACGTAATAGGTGGTGAGCCGTATTGCCGTGTTGATATGAACAGCCGCAGGTTGTGACTGCCGGCTGTTGAAATTTTTCAAGCCGTTCCCATAAAGGCCCTCAACTTGGCTCAACGACTGCCATTTCACTGGCAATCGGGACCAACGGCTTAACGTGCCTTCCGAAGCACGGACACGCTCAAATAAATGTCACAAAGTGGTCACATGGATGATCATGATGGTCACCCATCCACGGACCGGCCACAGTAAATGTTGCTTACTACAGTGATCGTTTACAGAACACTGCGTCCGCGGGGCCACGAACGCTTCCTCGGATATTTAAATTAGCACACCACACTAATTGCTTTTCAAAATTATCTCTAACGAGGTTTCTGATTAACTACGCTGGTGTGTGCATAAACACCAGAGTGGCGACACTTTTAGTTTTACACATTTCTAATAACTACTCATTAAGTAAAAAAATTAACACAAATCATATTTTTTACAGGAAAAAGTCCACGCCTGTTCGGACTGTCCAAAAAAATTTGGCTCTCAAGCGCTTCTGAAGATGCATATGAAAACTCACGAGCGACATTCCAGGGGTGCCACGTTCCGATGCACTTATTGTGCTAAGGGATTTTTTGAGTCTTATAGTCTTCAGGTAAGGCGGGGAAAAATATTTTGGCGCGATTTTTGTAGGTAGGTAATTATAGAAAAAAAAATTTTGCAAAATTTTTATTTTTTAAGTGAAAAAAATAACATGTGAACTCGCGACACTTAGATACTAAGTAAAAACCCGGCCAATCGCGAATAGGTATCGCGCATGAATGGTTCCGTACAGAAAAATGAAAAAAAAAACACGTTTTTTGAATAAAAACCATCTCCATTTTTGGGTACGGAACCCTAAAAACATATGTTTCTAAAGTTACACATGAAAACTTACAGATTTTCCGAACTTTCAGGGCTTTCAGATTTCAGAACTAAAACTCAATTTTTTTTTATCAAAACCATACGTGTAGGGTATCTATAGATAGGTCTTCAAAAATGCAATTGAGGTATCTAACATCATATTTTTCTAAACTGAATAGTTTGCGCAAGAGACACTTCCAAAGTGGAAAAATGTGTCCCCCCCCCCCCCCCCTCTAACTTCTAAACTAAGAGAATGATAAATCTAAAAAGAAGATATGATGTACATTGCCGTAAAAACCAATAACGAAAATTGGTTTGAACGAGATAGAGCTGGTAGTTTTTTTGATACGTCATAAACCGCAATTTTCGGTTAGAAAAATCACTACCACTGCGAACGTGTTAAAACATCAATCCAAGTTACAACGAACTATAAGAACTTGTATATTATGTTACTTGCTGCTACGAAACCCTTCATGGGCGAGTCGAACTCGCACTTTGCCGGTTTATACCCTTTGGGCAAAAAACTTGAACTCACAAAGACTTTAAATAAAACTGATCCAGACTTTCTCGAGATTCGAGCTGACCAACACATATGACGATTTATGTTTACTTATTCATGTTTTTAATTATTTACAGGTACATGAAAGAACACACAGAAACGAGAGACCGTTTCAGTGCGACATTTGCAACACAAGCTACGGCACTAACTCTAGTCTCAAGAGGCATTTGAAAGTGGTAAGTTTGACTTTTTCATACATATTTCACTCCCCTCCCCTTTTATCCACACACCCCCTTTGGTTACGACTAAAAATCCTCAGAAGTTCTTCAAAAGGGGTCTTAGAAGGTTTTTACAGGGTCGGCAGCGCGAGTGTTGCGCCTCTGGTGTTCTGGTGTCCATAGACTACGGCATCTTAGTATAAAAAAATATGCTATCGACGTCTACCAACTTTACCAGACTATACTCACACGGCGCCCTACCACTGCCTATGGTCGGGAGCCCCAGGTAGGTCCTCGGAAGGATAACTCCGAGACTCCCGGCAATCTCACCATTTAATATAATTATTTTCATACAAAAATAGATTATACCTTTATTTCACCCCCTTAAAGTATTACTTAATGTAAATTATAACCATCTATGAGGGGCTATTCTAGCACTGTACTAAAATGTACCTGTACCAAAATGTATGTGTACCAAAATGTACGTGTACCCAAATGTATCTGTACCAAAATGTACCTGTACCAAAATAACTTCAATGGTTTAGGTGTAAATGGTTAACAAACAATAACATTTTATCAAAATTGGTGGTAGTTTTTTCCTTAAATATGTAATTTACAAACGCTATGATTTTTAAGACATTTATTTATTTTGTTTTCAGTTATTTCTGTAAGTATAATGTGCTTTAAGTAGGTCTAGAAATGAAGTAATAGTTACATTAAATACATTGTTTCTAATAAGATCAAATCTAGCAACCCGTCCCTTACGTTCCTAAAGATTTAAAAAAATCACAATATTCTAGCCCATCATCTAGCCCAAATCAAGCAAATATAAGCTTGTGTTATGAGATCTAGACGACTCATATACATACTTATATGTATATTAGACATAGAAAATACCCGAACTCCGCTACAAACATTTGTGGATCACACAAATATTTGAACCGACCTGAGAATCGAACTAGGACTTCAGCGTGGCAGGCGGTTACACTAAAGAATGCACCACCAAGGCAGTCAAAAAATACGCTACTTATAAACCATCTCCCCAGGTGATAGTGAGTTTCCCAACAGTGGAAGAGTTTTCAAAATTGTTTCAGTAGTTTCGGAGCTTATTCAATGCAAACAATCAATCAAATATTTCCTCTTTATTAACCGACTTAGAAAAAAGAAAGAGGTTTTCAATTCGTCTGTGTGTTTTTTTTATGTAATTTTACCGATATTTCCGTCAATTATAGACGAATTTCAAATATTTTTCGTTTGTTGAAAAGGGTTTACTTCTGAGGTGGTCCCATTTTCACCAGGTCTGGATCTGATGATGGGATCCAGGAAAAATCGAGGGCAACCACCGAAAATTGTAGGGACAAATAGTGCATTTGTTAACTTTTTGATTAAGTGCTTTAATGTACTACGATTTAATGAAGGTCTGGAGTCGATCTGATGATGGAACCGATAGACAGCCGAGGGAATTCCTTAACGATTTACAGCAGTTACCTTGTGCTTGGGCTTGATTGATTTGTATTGATGAGAACTTGAATATATTTTCGGTCCACTCGTCTCATAAAATTATGAAAAAAAAAATTAATAAAAATAGAACCGACTTGAAACAAATCCTGAAAAATAAAATTTACTTAGCACAAAGTAATATGTATTTTGATTTATCAGATTTCTCCATATAATATTGCAGTTGGTGCCATTAATAATACCTACTTAAACCTATGGGGTATACTTGGCGCCGACTTCAACATGATATTTAATAATAAAATCTGGTAAACCAATTTTATTTTTCAGGATTTGCTTGAAGTCGGTTCTATTTTTTTTTAATATTAGTACACGCTACTCGACCAAGCGTTCTTGACGAACGCGTGGAATGGCCCTTACCGCCGGCACCCTACCTCAGGTACTTACCTACCTGAATCGCCTTAGTACCGTCCGCAAGGATGCAAACCGAGCTTATGTATCCGTTTTCGAAAATTTAGTTCATGACAAGAAACCGTCTTCAAACAAAAACTAAAAAATGAAATGTAAAATTAACTTAGCACTAGTAATAGGTAAGTATATTTAGATTTATCAGATATTATTAATTTTTTTTTTTCATTGTTTTTAGTGACGGGTAGACTGAAAATATTTCTGTCTAGGGGTAATGTTCTCCCCAATACAAATTAATCAAGCCCAAACACAAGGTAACCGCTGTAAATCGTTAAGGAATTTCCTTAACGATTTACAGCGGCATTTTCGAGGCATTTCTTCGATTTCTCCGGGATCCCAGCATCAGACTCTGACTTCCTGTATATGGGACCACATGGGAAGCAGCAGCTTTCAATTAAAAAAAGAATCATAAAAATCGGTTAACTCGTTCAAGTGATTTGCCGGTAACATACATTAAAAAAATACAGACAAATTGAAAACCTCCTCCTTTTTTGGAAGTCGGTTAAAAACAAACTGATCGGTTAAAGATATTTTTCGTCAATTTCAGTCGTCAACTTTGCTTGGTCGAGTCAAAGACTTCTATATAAACTGAGGTAGACGCGCCGTACTCTAACAAACGAGATTTCAAAAGCAATCCTCAAATACCTACACACATTACTAACACTACACTCACTTATAAATATTTTTTACGTAATTGTCACCACACACAATAGCAATATACGAATAGAAAAAGAGTAAAAGAGAAGGCGTATGAACTCCGATTGCAAGTCGAGCACCTACTCTCGAAGTTTTGACTCACAACAGTGCGAGCAACGCTGCTAATTAGCGCAGTTTATAGGTTTCAAAAATCTGTGCGTAGGGCATGTCTACCTCAGTTTATATAGAAGTCTTTGGGTCGAGTAGTATAGATAACTTAATTTTCAATGCAAATTCGCGTCTGAACCAATTTCCCGTTTTAATGTTATAAATTTAATAATTCCAGTCTCATAGCACGTTGAAACCCTACGAGTGTTCGGTATGTCATCGTTCATTCTCCACGGAACCTATCAGAGATCGTCACGCACAGAGGGCCCACAGCAACCCTGAGGATTTCAAGTTTCCTTGCAAGTTGTGTCATTGCAAGTAAGTATATGACTAACTAGCGGACGCCACGCGGTTTATTTTACGTAGTTCCCGTTCCCGTGGGAATACGGGAATAAAATATAGCCTATGTTCACCGCAAAGAGTGTAGCTTTCCAACAGTGAAAGAATTATTCAAATCGGTTCATAAGTTTCGGAGCCTATTTAATGCAAACAAACAATCAAATCTTTCCTCTTTATAATATACTAGCGGACGTCACGTGGTTTCACCCGCGTAGTTTCCGTTCCCGTGGGATTACGGGAATAAAATATAGCCTATGTTCACCGCAAAGAGTGTAGCTTCCCAACAGTGAAAGAATTTTTCAATTCGGTCCAGTAGTTCCGGAGCCTATTCGTTACAAACAAACAAACAAAAAAACAAATCTTTCCTCGTTATAATATTAGTATAGACAAGCGGACGCCACGCGATTTCACCCGCGTAGTTCCCGTTCCCGTGGGAATACGGGAATAAAATATAGCCTATGTTCACCGCAAAGAGTGTAGCTTCCCAACAGTGAAAGAATTTTTCAAATCGGTCCAGTAGTTTCGGAGCCTATTCGTTACAAACAAACAAACAAAAAAACATAAAAACAAAAAAACAAATCTTTCCTCTTTATAATATTAGTATAGACTAGGTGTTCCCCGCGGCTTCGATCGCGTAGAAGTTGTCATCGCGTATAAGTCGTTATATCGTAAAATTATAACCCTTCTTTTGCACAGTCGGTTAAAAAGTAGCCTATGTCCTTCCCAGGGCCTCGAACTATCCCTATACCAAATTTCATCTCAATCGCTCCAGCTGGTTTGGCGTGAAAGCGTAACAGACAGACAGATAGACAGAGTTACTTTCGCATTTATAATATTAGGTTCATCATCACGCCTTTATCCCCGAAGGGGTAGGCAGAGGCATATTATATACCCACATTACACCTTTTTTTTTATTATAGTTTATCCCACGTAATACGTTGTGAGCCGTATTGCCGTGTTTAAATGGACAGGCGCAGGTTGTGACTGCTTGCTGCTGAAATAAAGCCTTCAACTTGGCTTAACGACTGCCATTTTACTGGCAACCGGGACCAACGGCTTAACGTGCCTTCCGAAGCACGGAAACGCTCAAATAAATGTCACAAAGTGATCACATGGATGGTCACCATAGTGAAAGTTGCTTACTGCAGTGATCGTTTACAGAACACTGAGTCCGCGGGGCCACGAGCGCTTCAATTTATAATATTAGTAGGGATATATTCATGCCATTACATAACTGAAGGCAAACGACGTTTACTGAACAAGATGTATCGAAGAGAGCAAATACGACGTGAGTACAGTGAGTACTGTAACGTGGCGTGATACCACAAATTAGAGATAGTACAGATGGAAAACTCATGTATGTACTTTCTTTTCACACCTACCCTCTGCTGCACACACTCGCGCACAAGTCAAAAAAAAATGAAAATTTCGCACACAAAATTTGACTGCCTCTGTGGCGCAGTCGGTAGTGATACCGCCTGCGGCGCTGGAGGTCGTGGGTTTGATTCCCACCGGAGACTAATATTTGTGTGACCCATAAATGTTTGTCTCAAGAGTCTGGGTGTTTCTATGTATAATATGTATGTATTTTAAAAAAAACGTATATAAGTATTAATATCCGTGGTCTGATACCCATAACACAAGCAGGTTATTCCTAGCTTACTTTGGGATCAGAAAGCGTTGTGTGAAATGTCCGTGAATATTAATTTATTTAATCAGTATCGAAAATTTGGTTGAGACCGCCTGACCTCGTGTCTGTGAATGAGTTGTCTATGTGTGCGTAGCCCAACGAATTTAGTATATAGGTTTCCATATGTACTATCTCTAATTTGTGGTGATACACACTGTTCACACGGAACGTATGAAGGCATTATTTACTTTTAGGGAATCTTCGTAGTATATACTTGAATTTAGTATTTGCTTTATTGATCTCAATTTCTTGTTCGGTAAGCGGCATCTGCTTTAAGTTCTATCATTGCATGCCATTATAAAAAAAATAACACTAGATTATGCCTATTCCGGCATCCCATGGGAACTTTATCACGGGATAATAAGTAACCTATGTGTTATTCCAGACTATAATCTATCCCTGTATCAAATTTCAGCCAGATCCGTTCAGCCGTTATAGCGTGAAAGAGTAACACACATCTTCACATCCACACTCAAAAACTTTCGCATTTATATTATACTAGAGGACGTCACGCGGTTTCGCCCGCGTAGTTCCCGTTCCCGTGGGAATACAATATTTTTTTCTTCCATAAGAACCTTCTTCTGACAATACCTTACACAACAAAAAAAGAATTAGTGAAATCGGTCCACCCGTTCTGAAGTTATGCGCTTACCAACACATTTTGCGATTCATTTTTATATATAAGATATAAAACTCTCGTGTCACAATGTTCGTTCCCGTACTTCTCCGAAACGGTTTGACCGATTCTCATGAAATTTTGTGAGCATATTGAGTAGTATTCGGCCAACATCTAGTTTTCATACCCCTAAGTGACCGGGAATAACATTCCACGCAGGCGGAGCCGCGGTCATCAGCTAGTAATACTATAATAAGATGCATAACTTATTTTTCAGATATTTAAAACTAAAAGATTTACAAAAACATTTCTACAAAGCGCATCCCAAAAATAAAAGGAGGAAAAAAGTGAAAAGTGAAAATGAACAGGAAGAGTATTCAGAATAGATCGTAAGTTCTAAGTATTAAGGTACAAAGTTGTATGTATCGACACGTATTTTGATGTACGTTTATTTTTTTCCCACATTTTTTAGGGTGACCCAAAAAGATAATGTTTTGTATTTTCAAAGTCTCGTTTTTAAAGATTATGGTTATTTATCTTTTAAGATTTTCAAAATCAGTCTGTTGTTTTATAGTATTATATTTATTTAAGTTTTATGGGGCTCCGCTGAAGGCAGTTAAAAAGAAATTGAAATGACACGCACAGAATTTTTGAAAAATTCTTATACCCTATGTTAACATTTCTTTTTTCTTGTAATTTTACTATTTTCTTGGATAAAATAAATAAGTAGGGTAAACCACCCAATTATTGGCACTTTTAGAATGAATTATTGGCACTTTAGTTAAGAGTATATTTCGAAAAATAAGGGAAACCTAGTTTATTTCAGTTCGGTGTTGCCCATTATGTAGTTGTAGGTATGCATTAAAAAGTAAAATAGCATTCTTTTTCTGTTAGAAATGGGCAAAATTACCTAAAGTGCCAATAATTGGAGGAGTGCCAACGATTGGGTGGTTTACCCTACCTACCCATTCCTAAAATTTTAAAACAATAATTTATTATTTGTGGGTAGTTCAAAAGCTTATTCGAGACTGCTTTTTAAAGTACCAATTCTATTTAGTTAAAAACATTAGTTTTTTTGGGTCTTCCTATTATTATTATATATGATGTTATGTAAATTTATATAGATAAGTAGTATTGAATTGAACATAAAGATTACTTTTAATGGTACTTGTTTGCTAAAAATTATTTCAAGATTCTAAAATTACATAATTATTATGGAAGCCAATTTTCTCAGTTTTATAGAGTTTATTAAAAGTATTTTTCGTAGTAAAATAATGTGCATTGCCATCTATTGTTAATTTCACTTAAAATTTTTTGAAAAAGCGCCATCTGGTAGTTTATCTAACGTAACATTCGATAACTTTTAAATCAATGTTTTTTTTAACACGATGCTGTGCGTAATTCCGCACCGTACGATAATCACACCGTGCGGTGTTCACACTGTGCAGTATTCACACTGTGCAGTATTCACTCTGTGCGGTTTTCACACTGTGCGGTATTCACACCGTGCGGTATTCACACTGTGCGGTGTTCACGCAGTGCGGTATTCAAACGGTGCGGGATTCACACAGTGCGGAATTACGCACAGATTAGCTAGTAGATGAAAATCTTAATGATATACCTACCTCTAAGTAAGTCTAGTTCTAGTAATATAATTAATATATATTTAAATAAATCCACGTTTTTTAAAAGTAACTGTAAATATTTATATATTGTTAGTAATAATAGATAGTGTTGTTCATATCTATTAGTTTAAAAATATATTTGTAACATAATTATTATGTAGAGTTTCGAATAAGAAACACGCTTTAAATAAAAATTATTACTATAGATAGAGGAAGATTTCTCCTCATTAGGCACAAATATCACTGAACAAAAATTTTATTTAAATTCCAAATTTTTTATTTTTAAGATTTTTATGAAAAATATTCGCGTTGCTTGTCTACGGTGTTGAATCTTGGGCTTATTCGCAGATTGTCTTTATCGCAAAATGTCTACTGCGCCGAAAATATCTCTTTAGCAGAAAATCTATTCTCTTTCGCAAAAAGTCGCGATAGTAACTTTAACTATTAACTGTATGCTTCACTGAGCATCACCGCTAAAACACAAACGTTATAATAAAAAAATGTATTAAAAGCGGTCTAGTTAGGCTGAGGCCGCATTTGCGGTTACTGCAGGCGGTTTCTAACCTAGAACAATCAAACCGAGTCTATGGTTTTGACATTTTGGGGTTAGAAATCGCAACCGCCAAAAAATCTGTGTCAAAAGTGTTTTTAAAGTTACTATCACGAGTTTTTGCGATAGAGACATAGCTAAAGAGACATTCAGCAAAAACCACAATCAGCTAAAGAGACATTTTCGGCGCAGTAGATATTTTGCTATAAAGGCAGTCTGCGAATTAGCGGAAAAAGATTAAGATGACTTGCAAAGTATTAAATTAAAAATAAACTTTTCTGTATGTAAAAATAAACTTATTCTTGAACTTGATTGTTGAAAACATTTCTATCGAACCATTTGAAATACTAAAGGGACTATTCGCATTTTTGTCGACGGCCTTTCTTATTTTGCAGTACATATATCTATCTCTTTCTTACGCTTTGAAACATTAAGTAATCAGAGCAAGACACCAATGCTCGGTCACCGTCGTAGACACTAAAAACTGCGTTCATTTTTGTTTTTTAAATATTGGTGGACATTCTTAATCAACATCAAATTAAGCTAATATAAGCTTGTGCTGTGTGATCTAGACGACTGATATACATACTTATATATTTTTAAATACATACATATCATTATAAATAGAAAACACCCAAACTCTGAAACATACATTTCTGGATCACACAAATGTTTGGACCGGCTCCGGAATCGAACCCAGAACTTCAGCGTGGCAGGCACTACCGAATGTTTCAATGTGTAAGAAAAGGAAAGAAATATGACAAAATGCCAAAAGTCAGTAGTTCCTTAATCTGAAAATAGTCTGAAACAAGAGATGGTTTTTTTATATTCCCCTATAAACAAGGGGCCCCTCGTCATCGCCATCAGCCTCTCTAGGTACACACTCAATGCCAGTTATCTGTAATTTGACATGTAATACACAATAGTTAAGTCACAAATTTTGTAAAACATAATGGACTAAAGTCGGTGCAAAGTAAAGTGATAGAATGGACAACGGTTCTTAAGGTTGCGCTTGTCGCTATTTTGTCCATACAAACTTCGGGAGAATATTACTCAACTGTTTGATACCCTACATACATAGTCAAACAGTTTCCTGTTTTGCCTCATCATAAACTTTGTCTGTACCGTTCAAAAAATGGAAACACACAACTTTCTGTGTAAATAAACAATAAAAGGAGTATAAAAACTCAAAATGTAAGTCCGTTCCGACAAAGTTCATTTCTCAAAGAGTTCAAAAAGCTTTATTCTAAGTTGATACATGAAGTACTTTTTTCATAACACCCTTCCTACCAAAGGACCTTTGAATGAATGCATTATCGCAGCTTCTCGCTCTCACTATGCGATGTGAGGTGAAACAGCATGCTTATTTGGCCGAGTTCGAGCGACCGACTAGTTCCGCCTTAACTCAAACGCCCTCCACCTCTGATACCTATCAGTTTGCGTAAAGAGAATCTCACAATCCACAAACTACCTTTCTTCCATTTCTCCTAAAGTAGTTTTCGAAAGCCATTTTGATAGTAATCCCTACTAATATTATAAATGCGAAAGTAACTTTGTCTGTCTGTCTGTCTCTCTCTCTCTGTCTGTCTGTCTGTTTGTTACGCTTTCACGCCTAAACGACTGGAGCGATGAGATGAAATTTAACTGACTGCGCAAAAGGAGGGTTATGATTTTACGCGATCGAAGCCGCGGGGAACAGCTAGTTTTCTATAACTGACACCTATCTTTTGCTATGTTTCAATCGAATCAATGTTTTTGTGGGTAGATGGCATCTTTTATTAGTATAAAACTATAAATCGATGGTCCAATTTGTGATTATTTTAATTAAATTTTAACACTTTGCATGTAGATAACATTAATAAATTGCATCTACAGTGACTGTATTATGCTTTATACGTATAGACCTAGGCACAAAACAGAGTCCTTGCCCAAAAGCAATATAATCGCGATGTAGTATGTCCCAGAAAACATAGTGATTATTTATAATCTTTGAAGACTCAGCTATGGTCTAGCTTTAGTTTAGGATGAGACCGCCACCGGTTTCTAACCTCAAAATTTTAAACCCAATGAAACCGAGTATAAGCTGTCATTGGTTTTAAAATTTTGAGGTTAGAAACCGCCCGCGGTAACGCTAGTGCGGCCACAACCTTATGCTGAGACCGCACTGTGGGTGGCGGTTACGGTTTCTAACCTCAAAATGTCAAACTCTAACCTCAGAGTCTATGATTTAAATAAATAAATATTCACAGACATTTCACACAACGCTATCTGATCCCAAAGTAAGCTAGGAATAACCTGCTTGTGTTATGGGTATCAGACCACGGATATTAATACTTATATACTTCTAAATACATACATATTATACATAGAAACACCCAGACTCTTGAGACAAACATTTATGGGTCACACAAATATTTGTCTCCGGTGGGAATCGAACCCACGACCTCCAGCGCCACAGGCGGTATCTCTACCGACTGCGCCACAGAGGCAGTCAAATTTCAAATTTCATTGGTTTTGGCATTTTGAGGTTAGTAATCGCAATCGCCAACCGCAGTGTCTGCCATAAACAAAATCGCAAGCACAGATTTTTGGGTGGTATTCTTGTGTTAGAGTTCTTGTCATTGTTGATTGATGGCACTTGGTGAACCTCTTGAACTCCACAACTGGTACTTTTTCCACATTATTTACTTTAGAACCAGTTTCGCCTGACGTCATTTTCAAAACCTTTAAAATCGCCCTTAAAATGTTTGAATTCAATAGTAGTAATATGAGAGAGCAGTCGGCCTGTAGGATGATAATATTTTCAAATGTCCTATCACTTTCTGTCCTGATTAATGAGAAAGGGTAAGAATAGAAGATAAAGGATAAAAATAAGAGAATAAAAAAGAATCTACTACTTACAGGCCGACTAGTACAGCAGGTGTTATCTATAGTCAAATTTTTAATTAGACGAAGTCAGGTGAGCTGTCACCTGACTTCGTCTAATTAAAAATTAATTTAAAATTAATGATTAAGCTGCTGAGCTAATGTCACTTCGTCATACAAAATGAAACATTGTATGAAGAAGTGACATTAGCTGCTGTCACCTGACTTCGTCTAATTAAAATTCGACTTTAATAAGTATTCCAAAAGCAAAAAGTGATAGGTTCAGGTGGGGTATTTGTAATAGCAGGGGCAAAAATAATACCTAATCCAAAGACGTATTATAATATAGACACGTCATGTACGAACATCACGGCTTTCAAAAACGGCAAATATTTTAGTGTGCGTTCGCGCAGCGGAATGTTGTTGAATTTAAAGATTTTAATTATGCAGATATTTAGTATATGACGTCGTGTAATTGTGTATGGTAAAAAGAAAATTGTGTATGCAGCCATTGTGGAGAAATTCGCCAAAAACTGATTCCGCTGGGCGAACGTTGTCCTGGCGAAACTTTTTTTAAATCCATGCACTTAAAAGAAAAAAAATGTGTCCAATAATTAGTGTGTATTTGTGTGTAATTGTGTATGTATGAATAAAATTAGTGTATGCATAAACTTCGGAGAAATTCAAGTTTCCGCTAGGCGAACGTTTGGCCATTAGCTAGTTTTCATATAAAGCGCTTATATAGAGAGCTGTAGATTTTTACATACGTTGTTTTGAATTTGTTTATATTTGTTTAAAAAACAGATTTAGAAAAAAATGTAGGGTTTAAAAGATAAAAATATAAACGTAAAATACGCTTTTTAGGTCGTAGTTCGTAAAGTATACACTTTGGGGTCTAGATTTTCACGTTTATACCAACCATGTAAGTGCCTGCAACATGTTGCCAAGTATCAATGATGTTCCGTTAGTAATTAAAGGGTTATAGGACAATTTACCATGAATAGATCACTGTTTACAAAGCAGTCAAATATCACGGCGTTCTAAAGGAATTGCATAGTAAAATGTATTCCAATAATTAGTTTATTAATTCAACTACTCACATGCAAAATTTCATCTCATTAAATTCAGTAATTAAAGAGAAACAATTAAAATACTGACAAAACATCGAAAGCCTACATAACCCGACCAAGTTCGAATGGCTACAAAAAAGCGGCCGTGCCATATATCTAAGTAACGCTCTTAACCTTCCAGTATAGTATTTATTATTATAGTACAGTTGCGTACACAAGCGTTAGGAAAAAATTAAACAATTGATTTCTTGAATGAAAATTTTTTTTTAATAATAACGCCACCATCTACGATAAAAATAAATCTCCTATTAACAAGTACTTCTCTAATTAAACATCTGTATACAAAAATATTTGTAATTACATATAACATTTGTCTGCCTCTGTGGCGCAGTCGGTAGTGATACCGCCTGCGGTGCTGGAGGTCGTGGGTTCGATTCCTACCGGAGACAAATATTTGTGTGACCCATAAATGTTTGTCTCAAGAGACTGGGTGTTTCTATGTATAATATGTATGTATTTAAAAGTATATAAGTATTAATATCCGTGGTCTGATACCCATAACACAAGCAGGTTATTCCTAGCTTACTTTGGGATCAGATAGCGTTGTGTGAAATGTCCGTGAATATTTATTATTTATTATTTATTTATAATTATGTATTTATTATTTATTTCTCGCCACCTGTTACGTATACATATAATAATTATGTATTTATTATTTATTTCTCGCCACCTGTTACGTAGAAACCCAAAAATGGCGAAATGTGGGTGACACAGAAATGTCACACCTCTGCCTACCCCTTCTGGGACAACAGCCGTGAGCATATGAATTAATGAATGAAAATACAGCTCTTTGGTACTAATCATGACAATCCTTGGGCGCGCGCCCCAGTAACGGCAGAACTTGGCATACAACTCATGTGCGCGCACAGGCCGTGTGTATTTTGAGCGTATCGGGAGCGCAGCTGAGGTGCTTGTCATGACTAGTCCCTTATTTATAAAAACTTAACATTAACAAACGCTTGCTAAACATACTCTGTCATTGGTTAGAGACAACAATAGACTTAAAATGTGTTTTAACTAAAATAGGTATTATATACGATTATGAATATGAGGGTTAGGATAATATGTATTTCGAGCTTCAATAAAAATTTAAATCACTGATCACATATAAATTATATCGAAACAACAATTATGTTATCACCTGTACCAATTCAAAACCGGTATCATACTGTAAATTTTAGAATGTTACCTAAATATATTGCACGGCCGCTTTTTTGTCGTCATTCGAACTTGGTCGGGTTATGTAGGCTTTCGATGCTTTGTCAGTATTTTAATTGTTTCTCTTTAATTACTGAATTTGATGAGATGAAATTTTGCATGTGAGTAGTTGAATTAATAAACTAATTATTGGAATACATTTTACTATTCAATTCCTTTAGAACGCCGTGATATTTGACTGCTTTGTAAACAGTGATCTATTCATGGTAAATTGTCCTATAACCCTTTAATTACTAGCGGAACATCATTGATACTTGGCAACATGTTGCAGGCACTTACATGGTTTGTATAAACGTGAAAATCTAGACCCCAAAGTGTATACTTTACGAACTACTACCTAATAAGCGTATTTTACGTTTATATTTTTATCTTTTAAACCCTACATTTTTTTCTAAGTCTGTTTTTTAAACAAATATAAACAAATTCAAAACAACGTATGTAAAAATCTACAGCTCTCTATATAAGCGCTTTATAAGAAAACTAGCTAATGGCCAAACGTTCGCGTAGCGGAAACTTGAATTTCTCCGAAGTTTATGCATACACTAATTTTATTCATACATACACAATTACACACAAATACACACTAATTGTTGGACACATTTTTTTTCTTTTAAGTGCATGGATTTAAAAAAAGTTCCGCCAGGACAACGTTCGCCCAGCGGAATCAGTTTTTGGCGAATTTCTCGACAATGGCTGCATACACAATTTTCTTTTTACCATACACAATTACACGACGTCATATACTAAATATCTGCATAATTAAAATCTTTAAATTCAACAACATTCCGCTGCGCGAACGCACACAATATTTTATACATTCAAAAAAAGAATTTCTATGAAATTATCTATGATAGATGTATGGAAATTAAGGCAATTGCCTGACTTTTTTGTTGCCATTTTTCAGTGTTGATAACGTATCTATAGTTTTCATATATCATTGACCTAATCGAATCACTCGGCAAACAACATTTTAATGTTCGAAAAAATTGTTTTTATCTTTTTTTTACTTCTTTTAATCAGTACTTTAGCTAGAAATGGCAACACCTACTTATTTTTGTTTTATCGCAACATTACGTTTGCCCCGTTATTACAAATACCCCGACCTGACTAAATAACGCCTTCGCCACAATTTCTGTTTTTAGAACATAATAAATGCGTTATTTGATGTTTTTAGATCATAATAAACCATTTCCGATTTAATGTAAATAATAGAACATAATGTAAATAGCTTTAAGTTTATCGAATTATATTATGTAATATTTCGAATCTATATTTTGTTTTTTTTTTAATTGAGATTGCGTCATCAGAAACCTTTTTTTTTAGTATACAAGTATAAGGGTCTCGCTCGACTCATCCTATAGTTTCCTTCCAGTCTGTATGAGATACATAGATTTTTAAGATTTTGAAAGCGACTAGTCGAGTCGCCTGGCAGTTTTCTCTCTCAGCAAAAAGTGGGATGCTGCTAGTTTTTTTGGTACAATGCCACGGACCCCTGTAATGTCACCGTCATTTTTGTAAACCTACCTAAAAGATTTCAAGCTACTACTGGGATGTTCCTCTTCACCCAGTATTCTGTAAGTGCATCATCATCATCACTTCAGTAAGAAACTTTCGCTATGGTTGGTTGACTACAATGTGACATTGAGTTTGCGAATGTTTCCGTGCTTCGGAAGGCACGCACGTTGGTTCCGGTGGTCTGTGTGGCATTCGTTAGGTTGAAGGCCGTAACGGCCTGGCCACGTGACAGTCGCCATAGCGAAAATTCGCGCGGCGCGAACGGCGAAGCGTCTTGCGACTTAAAGAAATGAATAGAAATGTACTGAGCAAGCCACGCGGCGGCGCGGCGAACGGCGAAATGTACCGAGCGAACGGCACGGGCGACTGGCGGTGCGGCGAGCGAGTGGAACAAATGCATGAAGCAGTACGGCGCGAGCCACGGCGTCGGGCGGCAGTCGCGGCGACTAGGCCAGTGATCAAATGATAGGTCGCGACGGCCCTGTGGCCGTCGATTAGTCGCCTCGCCCGCCGCACCGCTGTGGCACTGTATACTGTAGTTTGACTCGGCCGGGTTTTAGAAATAAATGCCTACAGCCGCGCGGTACGTAAGCATGCGATAGGGCTGCCCACCTACAGCATTTTAATAATATGTGCCTACTTTGATTTTCTATTTATTATTGCTATTGTAAATATGTGCATACATACATTCATATAGTCACACCTTTATCCCTGAAGGTGTAGGCAGAGGCATAGTATACGCCCACATTTTACCTTATAGTTTTACGTACGCGTTTATATAGTGAGCATAATGCAGTTCAATTTTTTCAATCCGCCCACAAGGCCTTCAATCTGTATTAAGGATTGTCGTTTTACTGACAACCGGCTTCAATTTCGAGTAAATATGTACCTTTTTTATTTAAACAAAAAAATACTTAGTGAGTAATAATATAATATCCCCGCAACGGCTGGCGGCGCGGGGCGGCGGCGTAGCGGCGCAGCGCCCGTTATCTACTAACGATGGAGTGAGACGGGTATAGAAATTTGAAAACGAGTAAGCGGCGTAGACAATAATAATCGGCTCATCACATGTTTCGTCAGTGATAGAATCACGGAATTCTAGTCTTTATAATCATTGCGTTAAATTTTTGATTTACAAAATTAAAACTATTTTTCGATTTGAAAGTACTAGTCAGTCTCTAGTACACTAGTACTTTTCGTACATTGTCAAGTTGTGTTAAATTTTGGAAGTTCATATTTGTCTCTATGCGTGTAATAAAAATCAAAGGTAACAAAAATGCTGTCAATCAAAGTCATACTACCCGTTCGCTCTAACTTTGCCGTTGGCGTAGAGGCGTATACTCGAATTGTTAATTATACGAAGTAAATTGACAGTAGCTAATGTCACTTCGTCATAGTAAATACGCAACACTACAAGAAGAAGTGACATTAGTTGCTGTTAATTTACTTCGTCTAATCAAAAATTCGACTTTAGTATAGAGCCGAGCGGCAAAGTTAGAGCGAACGGGCAGTACGGTTTGTTTCTTTGTGGATGACCGATGTTACAGTACACTACTTAGCGTGTACTGTAACATCGGTCATCCACAAAAAAATGAATACTCTTGAAACATACCTAAATCATTGCTCTCAATTAAATAACTACGAACTGACAACGGAACTAAATGTACTACCTACACGTACTAGAGTTCTGAACTAGTTTTTTTTTGGATATTGTACTATATTGGATCGCACCGTTCACTGACTGAGCAAGCACAAGTCTAGTTTTAAACACAAACATACCTACTTCATGTAACTACCCAGTTCACTCGTGTCAATCACTTTGTTTAACTTTAGTCAACTAGTAGTATAGTACCAAATAGTACTTAAGTAAAATCAATTTATAGTCTTACCTTTCGGAGTTTCCAGGTAATCTAAAAAACGTTATCTCTGGGTATTGACGAATTCATGCAACCAAAACAAGCACAATAGACTCAAGTTGTCATATTAAATATTTTTAGTAAATAAAACACGCGCGGTTACTATCTAAAAAACGACACACCGTCCATTCGTCTACTCGGCACAATCGCCTGCTAGCGTGCTGAAAGGCCTGCCGAAAACGAGAATCGTAGGTATAGCTTGCGCTTCGTCCGTTTGTAGGGAGCTACAATACTGGTTAGTACTCTTTATACTGTGGCTGTGGCCCGTGGCCAGGCCGTAATATGGGCGGCTTGAAAATTTAAAACAGCGGCAGGTCGCCTCGCCTATCCATTTTAACACTGCAGGCTGCTGACCCCATGTGGCAATGGGATAAAGTACAAAATGTCGCCACCCCCGAGGGTGTCGTAAGAGGCGACTAAGGTAACACTTTCGCAAAACGATCCATTGTGTAGCCAAGGAAAGCTGAGATGAAACCCGGTTGTCAGTAAAATGACAAGCGTTAAACCAAGTTGAAGGCCTTATCAGCAGTCCTGGGGTATCCTTCCGAGCCCTCCCAACCCATGGTACACCTCATTGGTTCACCTGGGTGGACCACGACCAATTATTTTTTTCCGTGGTACACGTTAATCAAACGTATATTTTTTTAAATAAATTATGTTGGTCGTGGTTCACCTGCGTCTACTTAGACGATAAGTAGGTACTTAATTTGAAATTAAACGCCTTTATCATTTAGGATTAAATGTTTAACACTTAAAGAAATAAAATAAACTAAATTCTTATTAAACTAAATTAAGCTACATAAAAATAAAATTAATAATTAGGTTTAAGAGGACTATCAGGCGTCAAAGAATTGCTTAATTCCTTAAGAACTACTTGATACTTGAATGAATTATCGCAGTAATTATGTAGTAATTATTATGGTAGGTTAGTACCTACGTCCCTACTTAAGATTAGAATAAAGTGGTGATTAACAAAAGAGGTTTGTTTAGAATAGAACGTTATACGGAATGTTAATTTATTTCTATAAAAGGTTCATTATCAAGGTGCTAGGTGGACCAAGGGTAAATAATTCTGCCTGTAGTACACCAAGGGGGACCAAGGTGTACCACGAAAAAAAATAGTTGGTCGTGGTCCACCCAGGTGAACCAATGAGGTGTACCATAGGTTGGGAGGGCTTCCGAGAGCTTACCCGGGGCTCCCAGCCTACGGCTGTTAGCAGGACACGTGAGGTTTTTTAGTCGGTAGGAGTCCGGGCATAACATCCATGAGGCTTTCCCTCACGCAAATTAAAACAAAAGAGAAAACGGCTATGGGCAGCTTGAAAAATTTCAACTACGGGTCGCGACTGCCTACGCCTGTCCATATCAACACGGCAATAGGTCCACTACCAATTACGTGGGACATAACTTTATGGTGAAATTATGCCTCTGTATACCTACCCCTTTGGGGATAAAGGCGTGACTATATGTATGTATGTATGTCAGTGCCGGGCATAAAAGTAAAACAACAGATATTAATAGTAAATACTGTATTCTTACTTTTTTAGATTTTTTAGATTAGAAAAGTAAAACAACAGATATTATTAGGAAATACTGTATTCTTATAAGTTACTTACATAGTATCTTATTTATAATATACTACACCTACAAGGTGATAACAATTATCAAATTAAACCAGATGTTTTACCATTCGACGGTCAACAAAATGAGTGCATTTAAACTACTTTAGAAAATTATGAATATCGATACAGTTCTTTTTTAATGAGATGTTATGAACATAAAGTCTGTATGCAGCCTAATAATTTGGAAAATATGCGGATTTGAAGGCGCTTAGCAGACGGGGCGGGCCGGTCTTTTTGTCCGCCACGTATTAGACCGCGTCTGCCCGTCGATGCCCGCGACTGACCTCACCACGAAAATGTGTGTCCGGCGGGCACCAGCGGCGCGGTCCTTTTGGCCTTCATGTGCGGTGGTAGTACAGGTTCGTTTAGCGCTATCGAAATTGACTGGCCCGGTCCGCCCCGTCCCTTGCAAAGCGCCTAAATGTTTACTGTCGCAAATATCCGCATATTATACGGAACTGCATACATACCTACTTATAAAGCGAATTTGCAATTATCCGGACTGTCGATTGCCCAAAATTAATAATTAAAAATCGTAAATAGGTAATGCTTATTAGATAGAATGTAAATTAGAAAAACTTGTACTAGTTTCTCGAAATTTCTATAGCAAACCATGAAAATTTCTATCATTCTAATTTGTGAAAGACCTCACTATTAGAAATTTTGTGTGAAAAATCTCAAACACTTTATCAGGGTAGTTTATTTCTATAAAATACGCAGGTAAGTATAGAGAAAACTAGCAATTTAAATATCTATGCAATTTTGATTATATTTGCAACAGTTTGTTTAGAAATGCATGTTTTACTTTAAAACATTAAAATGAGTTCTCTCTGAAAAAATGTTACTTATATTTTAAACTATTTAACTACCGCTTATTTTGTTACTAAAGTCATCGTTATTGCTTTGAACATTCGTTATATATTTATTCTAAATATAGATAACTGGCTACCTTACAGGAAAATGACTCTGCTTGGCAGTCGGGTAAAAAAACAATTATTTTTAATCATCATAATTATATCTAAAAGCTTATTCAAGTTGCCTAAACTATATCCGGAAATACGGATACCGTATAAACTGTCTAATATTTCGTTTCAGCTCTGAACTGTCGATTTCACTTATAAACGTGACGCGACGGTTGAAAATAAGATGTCAGATTCTCGTGAATTGACGAGTAACGACAGTTAAGAAACTGTCGGGTTATGACAGTTCTCAAGAATTAATTATTGTTAGCTATGAGAATATATTTTACGTTTTGAACTGTCATTGTCGCTTAACATTATTTAATTAATTTTTAATAGCACTTAAGCATCAGTTGAGATTATTACTAGAGGCTAGCAGGGGCTGTCTGTATGACCATAGCCACCAAGGACAGGTGGAACTGTCGGAATACCACAGTTCACAAGAATTAATAATTTTAATCTTCACGTAACGGTTGAGTTAACTGGACCTGAGACGGTCGGGTACGTTTTCACTGAACACGAACTAGAAAAAAGCCAGCATACCTACACACAGATTCACAGATCCCTTGAAAAAAAAAACAGATTTACAAATAAAAATCTTTTACTAGATCAAAACCAGTGACTACCTTAATGTCAGTGTAATTTCTATTATAGAATTCGGGCCCTATACTTGTTAAAAAATCACTGTGTCAAGAAAACGTAAATTTTAACTGCTGATCCGCATATAGAAAACAATGTTTAACATCTCTGGCTCTGATGAATGCTGTTTCAAAGCATAATAAAAAACCAACAAAATGCAACCAGCTGTATACAAATATGAATAGTCCCTTAGGCCTGAAACTCGATGTCAGTACAGGGCAATGGCATGAGTGTGGCCCACGAGAGGACGCTACTGCGGTCGCACACAAGCAAACCGCGCTCGGTACGTTTAATATTGCTTGTTCATAGTTGCCTACTCTCTTGTATTTGGGCACCACAGTCTCGCAGCAATCGCCTTCCAGGCCTTTAGTGCGCCTTCACACTAGCGTAGGCGTTCGATGGACGTATGCGCGGCGTATACGTCGCGTACGCCCGACGCTTGTTCAGCGTACTCATGTGTTCCAGTGGAGACGCCGCGCCAACGCGGCGTATACGTCGCGTATACGCCGCGCACGCCCGACGCTTGTTCAGCGTACTCATGTGTTCCAGTGGAGACGCCGCGCCAACGCGGCGTATACGTCGCGTATACGCCCGCACACGCCCGACGCTTGTTCAGCGTACTCATGTGTTCCAGTGGAGACGCCGCGCCAACGCGGCGTATACGTCGCGTATACGCCGCGCACGCCCGACGCTTGTTCAGCGTACTCATGTGTTCCAGTGGAGACGCCGCGCCAACGCGGCGTATACGTCGCGTCGGCGCCGCGCATACGTCCATCGTACGCCTACGCCGGAAAAACGCTAGTGTGAAGGCGCATTTAGGCACATCAGTAAAATGCTTCAGTTTCTATTAAGGCTTGTACAAACAAGGGCATATTGATAAAGGTTTTAAAGCATTTTCAACAAAACAATATAGTTCTCTTATACTAGAATATTAATGGTACTTGAAAACATAGCAATTAATGTGGTCATTTAATATTTTCACGGAATAGTAACAATGATTATCACCGTGCCACATGGTAGAGCAAGGTCCTAGAAGTACTAGCCTACTCCTGGAGGTCCTATAACAATGAAAATAGCTGACAATTCTTTTCATTTTGATACTTTTAACAAATTAGAAACATTGAAATTACAGTTTTTTACAAATATAAGGCATTGTTTTCATATCCACAGTATCTAGGTACATTCTAATCGTGACAGTATAGTCTTATTGCAGTAATAACATACTGTTACTTTGTACATTTCAAAATGTGCTCTAATATATTTTTCTGTGATTTCAAAGGCTGCCGTTGCGAGTTCTCAAGTACCATACCAACTAAATTAGTTACCGCACTAGTCCCCTTGACCTGCAGCTTGACGTAATAATACATAGATCTTCTCTTTAATCCAGTCTTTATTGTAAGGGGCATACGTATTTGTGGATTTTTGGTATACTAGACAACTTAAATCTGCGAGCTGGAAAAGACAGGTAAATAATTATAAGTTTGTATCAACGTAGAATAAAAGTACATAATATTTTGAATTATCTAAGGACAATTTTGTGTGAAAGTGAAGACTGCTAGGCTACTCAAACCCATGCCTTGGAGTCGTCGCGGAAATGGAGATGAGAGGCAAAGCATGCGGTGGGATCGTCCGGCATCCTAACAAGAAAATAATAAGGAGTTTGTGTGGAATTGAACCTGTAGCCTTAGCAATAACATGTGTCTGGGTGTTATCAATACATATAATAAAATCGTAACAGGTCGCTGTCTGTACATGGAAGATAAATAAGAAAAAATATTATAGGGGGGCTTTATGAACGCAATAGAGCCCAAAACAATGATTTTTAGAATTTTTGTCTGTTTGTCTGTATGTCTGTATATCTGTTTGTCTGTACGGTTGTGCACGCTAATCTCAGTAACCGCTCAACCGATTGCAATGTGGTTTTTTTTATTGTGTTGAGGTTTGCTCCAGTTATCATTAAGCGTTTGTTTTATGTAAATCGGTTTAGAAATAAAAGAGTTATAACACTTTTAAGAATCAGATATTTTGAAAATTTTAATTGTAGGGGTTTCTTTGAATGTGAGTGAACCTAAACTGGCGTGTTGGCTTAATCATAAAAGAGCTTAATGATTAAGACTATTCTTAAACAATTCAGTCAGTCAGATTGTTTTAAAATAGTTTTAATCATTAAGCTCTTTTATGATTAAGCAAACAGGGCAGTTTAGGTTCACTCACATTCAAAGAAACCCCTACAATTAAAATTTTCAAAATATCTGATTCTTAAAAGTGTTATAACTCTTTGCTTGATGACTCTGATGAACATAAGGTGTATGAAAGGAAAGGTATTTCACCTTTCCTTTCATACACCTTATGTGACGTAAACGAAGTTGCGGGCTCAGCTAGTTTATAATATGTATGTATTTAGAAATATATGTTATAAGTATGTATGGCATAATTTGGGAGAGGCCTACGTCCAGCAGTGGACTGCTATAGGCTGATTTGATGATGATGTTCATCATCAGTTGTCTACTTGTCCAGGTCCCATAGCAGAGGCATAAATTTGCTTAATTTGGACTAGATGAGGTTGTGCGTGAATGTACTCAAATATTTATTACTAGCGGACGTCACGCGGTTTCACCTGCATAGTTCCCGTTCCCGTGGGAATAAAATATAGCCTATGTTCACCGCAAAGAATGTAGCTTTCCAAAAGTGAAAGAATTTTTCAAATCGGTCCAGTAGTTCCGGAGCCTATTCGTTACAAACAAACAAACAAACAAACAAACAAACAAACAAAAAAACAAATCTTTCCTCTGTATAATATTAGTATAGATTTTATTTTAGGTGTTAGTTCACAAGTCTTTTTACTTTTTACATAACAATCTATATTATTGTGGCTATGTTGATAGGTCTAGAGTTGGAAGAATACATATGAGCAAGTACTTTATGGTATTAAATGATAGTTTATCAACTTGTAAAGCCGTGACAAACGTATCTGCTGAAGCAGTTCCTACTTCAAAGTGTTATTTATGCTTAAGCTTATCATGGAGTGATGGATGCAGTCAACACACATTTGTCCAGTGACGCGCCGGCTAATGCACCAGACTACATCATTTATACTACACAACAAAAAGCTAACCTTAAAAGAATAATAACAAAATGCTTACCTGATCTATGAAATCAAACAATTGAGAAATATCGTAAGTTATAGTAGGTGTATTAGGATTTCGCCTCTTCAAATGTTCTTCATATATCTTACATACGCCTTCCATACAGTCGTTAACGCTCTCGTAATCCGAATACGTGCGTGTTTCAGGCCTTGGGCCAGGCTGAACCAGCAAAATTGTGTGGGACTGAAAAATAACCTCGTTTTTACCGCCATTCTAGCAAGCACTTTTCGTAGCTAATAGAACTTTACTTACCATTGTTGAGTTACTTGTAACTTTAATAAAGTAATGTGGAGCTTATATTTGATAAGAATTATCGAAATGTATCGCAAAATGATGATTTGGTATTTTATTAGAAACACCGAAACCGAAATCCGAAAGCCGAAACTGCGTGCCTAGACCATAGAGTAGAGTATCTGCTATAGAGTACGTATTCATAGAGGCTAGGCACTGCCTAGCCTCTATGAATACGTACTCTATAGCAGATACTCTACTCTATGGTCTATAGCATTTTTTTTTTCAATTAATTTATACTGGCTTTGATTACTTATAGGCCCCCGAGACGATCATGCCTTGCAATTGTCAATCACGTAAAATATGAATGGAAGTTGCTTTAGTGTGCGTGATTGCTTTGCATGTGTGTGTGCATCGACATATACGCGCACATGAAACTCTACGTTATTGACAATCGCCAATTGATCATGTCGGGACCACAGACTTACAATAAGTAGCAGACAAAGCATTAGAGATTGAAAAGTACGCCAAAACTAACACATATAAAAACCACACACACTAACGCAACTACAGGGAAGGAGTTAGCCGCCTAGTTCAATAAGATTTATTTTAATGAAATAAGAGTATCTTAAAATACCTCTTTTAAGGTTCCGTAGCCAAATGGCAAAAAACGGAACCCTTATAGATTCGTCATGTCTGTCTGTCTGTCCGTCCGAATGTCACAACCTCTTTTCTCCGAAACTATAAGACCTATGCACTTGAAACTTGGTAAGTAGATGTATTCTGTGAACCGCATCAAGATTTTTAAATATAACTAAAAAAAAAAGCAGTAAATTTTGGGGGTCCCCATACTCAGAACTGAAACGAAAAGATTTTTTTTCATCAAACCCATACGTGTGGGGTATCCATAGATAGGTCTTCAAAAATGCTATTGAGGCTAAAGCAAAAAAATGATGTTTTGTAACATCATTTTTTTCTAAAGGTGCTCCCTCACCGGGAGCATTCGCGCGTAATGTAATGTTACGAGTCGAGAATTACAGCCAGTGTGGGAGGTGAACCGAGCATTGCAATGCGCACCTTGTAATGATACAAGACGAGGTTACAGCAGTGAAGCAGGTGATCCGAGCATTGCAATGCGCGCCTTGTAATGATACAATGTGTAACGTTTTGATCCAACTCGTAACATCAATGCGCTTTTTTTGTTGCGGCTGGCCGGCCGCACACTGGTCCGTATTATAAATAGGTGGACATACGATCTAAGATGTCAAACGCTTTTAGGAAAAAAAATAGTAGTACGAGTACGAATTTCAGGTTAATTTTGCAATCCAATATGGCCGCCGCGCCACCATTGTAAAATTTCATGTTGGATATCGTTTATGGGGTTTTTCGGTATGCTGAGTACGAATTTCAGGTTAATTTTGCAATCCAATATGGCCACCGCGCCACCGTTGTAAAATTTCATGTTGCATATCATATAAGGGGTTTTTTTGGTATGCTGAGTACGAATTTTGGGTTAATTTTGCAATCCAATATGGCCGCCGCGCCGAATCCACAAAATTTCATGATGGGTATCGTTTAAGGAGGATTTTGGTACGCTGAGTACGAATCTCATGATAATTTTGCAATCCAATATGGCCGCCGCGCCGAAATCACAAAATTTCATGATGGGTATCGTCTATGGGGTTTTTTGGTATGCTGAGTACGAATCTCATGATAATTTTGCAATCCAATATGGCCGCCGCGCCGAAATCACAAAATTTTCGTGATGGGTATCGTTTAAGGGGTTTTTTGGTATGCTGAGTACGAATCACATGATAATTTTGCAATCCAATATGGTGGCCGCGCCGAAATCACAAAATTTCATGATGGGTATCGTCTAAGGGTTTTTTTTGTATGCTGAGTACGAATCACATGATAGTTTTGAAATCCAATATGGCCGCTACGCCGAAATCACAAAATTTCATGATGGATATCGTATAAGGGGTATGTTGGTATGCCGAGTACGAACTTTGGGTTAATTTAGCAATCCAAGATGGCTGTCGCGCCAGCGTTGCAAAATTTCATGTTGCATATCGTAGAAGGGGTTTTTTGGTTACGAATTTTAGGTCAATTTTGCAATCCAAGATGGCCGCCGAACCACCGTTGTAAAATTTCATTTTGGATATCGTGAAAGGGGTTTTTTGGTATCTCAGCATACCTACTGACAGAAATCTCGCAACAGTGGCGCGGTGGCCATATTGGATTGCAAAATTATCCTGAAATTCTTACTCAGCATACCGGAAAACCCCATAGAGAATATCCAACATGAAATTTAACAACGGTGGCGCGGCGGCCATATTGGATTGCAAAATTATCATGAGATTCGTACTCAGCGTACCAAAATCCCCCTTAAACGATACCCATCATGATGTTTTGTGATTACGGCGCAGCGGCCATATTGGATTGCAGAATTATCATGTGATTCGTACTCAGCATACAAAAAAACCCCTTAGACGATACCCATCATGAAATTTTGTGATTTCGGCGCGGCGGCCATATTGGATTGCAAAATTATCATGTGATTCGTACTCAGCATACCAAAAAAACCCTTAAACGATACCCATCATGAAATTTTGTGATTTCGGCGCGGCGGCCATATTTGATTGCAAAATTATCATGTGATTCGTACTCAGCATACAAAAAAACCCCTTAGACGATACCCATCATGAAATTTTGTGATTTCGGCGCGGCCGCCATATTGGATTGCAAAATTATCATGTGATTCGTGCTCAGCATACCAAAAAACCCCTTAAACGATACCCATCACGATAATTTTGTGATTTCGGCGTGGCGGCCATATTGGATTGCAAAATTATCATGTGATTCGTACTCAGCGTACCAAAATCCCCCTTAAACAATACCCATCATGAAATTTTGTGATTTCGGCGCGGCCGCCATATTGGATTGCAAAATTATCATGTGATTCGTACTCAGCATACCAAAAAACCCCTTAAACGATACCCATCACGAAAATTTTGTGATTTCGGCGCGGCGGCCATATTGGATTGCAAAATTATCATGTGATTCGTACTCAGCGTACCAAAATCCCCCTTAAACAATACCCATCATGAAATTTTGTGATTTCGGCGCGGCGGCCATATTTGATTGCAAAATTATCATGTGATTCGTACTCAGCATACAAAAAAACCCCTTAGACGATACCCATCATGAAATTTTGTGATTTCGGCGCGGCCGCCATATTGGATTGCAAAATTATCATGTGATTCGTACTCAGCATACCAAAAAACCCCTTAAACGATACCCATCACGAAAATTTTGTGATTTCGGCGCGGCGGCCATATTGGATTGCAAAATTATCATGAGATTCGTACTCAGCGTACCAAATTTCCCCTTAAACGATTGTAGTGTGTGAGAGCCCATCATTATAATATGATATACCTATCTACGTCTTACTAACTGTAATTGTAACATTTATTGTTTAGTAATAAACGAGACTAAGCTCAAGACAGTCGTATTACTCATCTCCCGAACACACCACATTATATGGCGACCCTGCCATGTACGGGAGTCGACTCGAATTTCAAGGCGCGCGCGAGTTGCAAAGTGAATACAATGACTGATATTTGAGTGCAACACGTTCGATCCACATACAATATTGTCAGTGAAAATGTGTCAAACTGCCGCCCCAAAGGAGGACGTTTTTATAACCCAAAGTGCATCAGGTGGATCCAACTCCGCTTCTGCAGAACAATTTCACCTATCCAATATCAGTGCCGTGCTCTTCATAATTTGTACGCTACTTTGCCTTGGTGGACTATATGCTATATACAAACTATATAAAAACTGCCACCACTCATGGATCAGGAACGAGTTTTTATCGCAACGTTTATCACGTTCCTTTCGGAGATCAGAGTTCCGCGCATGTCACTAGTGCCAGCCCCAGGACGGACGCCCCCAGGAGTCAATTCCGATGCATAATATGCGCACAGACCAATGAAGATGAGGTATCCCAAGCTTACTATAATATGTTCCTCAAGTTTTTTTGAAGTGAAACTTCTTTATCGGCGTTGGAAAAAAATTTGCGTCACGTCACGTCACATCACGTCACGATTTTTGGTTACGCGCCATCTTTGTTCTGTTCCCCACCACGGTGGATTCGAATTAAGAGTACTTTATCCAGGGATAGCATGTCATTTAAGGGTTTTTGGACTTTTAGACTTTTGAACTTTTGGACTTTTGGACTTTTGGAATTTGGGACTTTGGGACTTTGGGACTTTGGGACTTTGGGACTTTGGGACTTTGGGACTTTGGGACTTTGGGACTTTGGGACTTTGGGACTTTGGGACTTTGGGACTTTGGGACTTTGGGACTTTGGGACTTTGGGACTTTGGGACTTTGGGACTTTGGGACTTTGGGACTTTGGGACTTTGGGACTTTGGGACTTTGGGACTTTGGGACTTTGGGACTTTGGGACTTTGGTACTTTGGAACTTTGGGACTTTGGGACTTTTGGACTTTGGGACTTTGGGACTTTGGGACTTTGGGACTTTGGGACTTTGGGACTTTGGGACTTTGGGACTTTGGGACTTTGGGACTTTGGGACTTTGGGACTTTGGGACTTTGGGACTTTGGGACTTTGGGACTTTGGGACTTTGGGACTTTGGGACTTTGGGACTTTGGGACTTTGGGACTTTGGGACTTTGGGACTTTGGGACTTTGGGACTTTGGGACTTTGGGACTTTGGGACTTTGGGACTTTGGGACTTTTGGACTTTTGGACTTTGGGACTTTGGGACTTTGGGACTTTGGGACTTTGGGACTTTGGGACTTTGGGACTTTGTTGGGACTTTGGGACTTTGGGACTTTGGGACTTTGGGACTTTGGGACTTTGGGACTTTGGGACTTTGGGACTTTGGGACTTTGGGACTTTGGGACTTTGGGACTTTTGGACTTTTGGACTTTGGGACTTTGGGACTTTGGGACTTTGGGACTTTGGGACTTTGGGACTTTTGGACTTTTGGACTTTGGAACTTTGGGACTTTGGGACTTTGGGACTTTGGGACTTTTGGACTTTTGGATGGGATCTTGGTACTTTGGGTCTTTGGGACTTTGGGACTTTGGAACTTTGGGACTTTGGGACTTTGGGACTTTTGGACTTTTGGGCTTTTGAACTTTTGGATGGGACCTTGGTACTTTGGGTCTTTGGGACTTTTGGACTTTTGGAGTTTTGGACTTTTAGACTTTTAGACTTTGGGACTTTGGGACTTTGGGACTTTGGGACTTTGGGACTTTGGGACTTTGGGACTTTGGGACTTTGGGACTTTTGGACTTTTGGACTTTTGGACTTTTGGACTTTTGGAGTTTTGGAGTTTTGGACTTTTGGACTTTTGGACTTTTGGACTTTTGGACTTTTTGGTCTTTTAGACTTTTAGACTTTGGGACTTTGGGACTTTGAGACTTTGGGACTTTGTGACTTTGGGACTTTGGGGCTTTGGGACTTTGGGAGTTTGGGAGTTTGGGAGTTTGGGACTTTGGGACTTTGGTACTTTGGGACTTTGGGACTTTGGGACTTTTGGACTTTTGGCCTTTGGGACTTTGGGATTTTGGGACCTTGAGACCTTGGGACTTTGGGACTTTGGGACTTTGGGACTTTGGGACTTTGGGACTTTTGACTTTGGGACTTTGGGACTTTGGGACTTTTGGACTTTTGACCTTTTGGACTTTTGGACTTTGGACTTTGGACTTTTGGACTTTTGGACTTTTGGACTTTTGGACTTTTGGACTTTTGGACTTTTGGACTTTTGGACTTTTGTACTTTTGTACTTTTTGACTTAATTTAAGGTGAGGTGAAAATTAAGTTTATGAAGAAGTTTCACTTCTTACGTGTGTACACTAAGTACACGCAATTTTTTTTTTAATGAACTACGCAGTGTTCAGTGACTAGTGTTAATTATTATTCTATTATGTAGATATAGAGAATTATTTTTTTTTATACGATGTCTAATAAGTGATGGCTAGCGAGTTAAAGGAAATATATTGCAAACTTAAATATATTAAAGACACTTTAGTAAAGTTAAGCTACTCTAGAAGGTCAAAATCATTGTTGCAAGAGAAGTTAAATGAGGCAACTAGTTTACGCAACGATTTTGATGCTTGTATATTAATTCTAAGGAAACAAATAGATAAAAAGTCCTTACCTGGTCAGACTGTAGAAGAAATTCAATCATATTGCGATTTAATTGAAGAATTATATTCACAAATACGAGATATTTGCTCTAAAGACTACAGCTCCCAGACTTCGGAGTATATTGTCAAAGGTGTAGACAGCAAAATTTCCATTATGTCTAATTTCGACTTCAAAACAGCGACGTCGCTGCTCCCTGCTATGAACGGTGATGAGGATGTCACCAAAAACCTAATCGATGCCATAGAGCTGTATAGCTCCGCCCTCAGCGAGGAAGGTAAAGATATGCTTATTAAGTTTGTTCTAAAGACGCGCTTGAACCAAAGTGCGAAACTGAGACTGCCCATTTCATATGATACGTGTGATAATCTTGTTAGCGATATGAAGCAACACTTGCTTACTCAAAAATCCAGTACTTCTATCCATAAGGAGTTAGTTAAAATTCGTCAAAATGGTACTTCCATTGACAACTACGGTCTTAAAATCGAGCAACTATTTGTTGACTTAACAATTTCTCAAGCCGATGGTGATCAAAACACTTATAAAGTTTTACGACCCATTAATGAAAAGCTTGCTATCAAGAGCTTCAGCGACGGATTACGCAATCGACAGGTAGGCATCATACTTTCAGCGCGTAATTACACGTCCTTAAAGGACGCTATACGAGCAGCTAAGGATGAGGAGGCTTCTTATAGTAACCAGAATTCGGATTCAGCAGTATACTTTGGCTCTAGAGGAAAGTATAACGGTAGTAGGGGTTATTCTAATAAAGGTCGAGGACGCTTTTTCAGTCGACCTGGTTCCTTTAATAACCAATGGTCGCGTGGATCATACCATGCGAATAACCTTAATAATCATAATAACCCTCGAGGTTCTACAAACCAATATTTCCATCGCGGATTCTCAGGTTACAGGCAGAACACAGGCTTTCGTGGAGGTCAAAATAGAAGGAATAATATACATTTTATGGAAGGCGAGTCGGCGAACCCCGTAACCTTGCCTAGTAATAATCAAACTTTGGGCATACACGAAAATGAACCATTAGAATTTTTTCGATCCTAATTTTATATTAGCTTGCGAGTATAATAGTTCAGTAGAATGTTTTATTCAAGGCACCAAATATGGTTTGCTTTTAGATTCCGGAGCGTCACTATCCGTGTTGAAATACGAAACCGTAAAGTATTGGAATGTACCGATGCACACCGACCGTATGTCCATAAATGGTATAGGTGGTAACATCCAAACAGTGGGCTATGTTTTCATTACGCTTACCATAAATGGAACTGCATTTATGCATAAGTTTTATGTTATTAAAAGCTTACCATGTCCCCATCTGGGTATATTGGGTAGAGATTTTTTGCGAAAATACAAAGCAATATTGAATTTCGAAAATAATAAAATAACATTAAGTACTAATACCAATACCATTTCGTTATCTATGACTCACGGTTCCTTAGGAACTAGTAGTTTTTTAAGTGTTCCCCCCGATGTGAAAAAATATTTAGATTAGACAGTAGTATAGGGGATGAATGTATAATTTTACCAGACGAACTGTGTGAAGGAGTTTTTATAGCCGGTAGCATTTGTAAACCGTGTAATGGCAAGATATTTATACAAATCATGAATACACGGGAAACACAAGTAAATATTAATTATTTTAGACCAGAAATACATAAGTTATCAGATTACAATATTTGCAGTTTTGAGAAAAGCAGTAGCATTGACGGAGATAGAGTACGTACTATGTTTTCGCATCTAAATTTAAGTCACCTGAACAGAGAGGAAAGAATTTCAATTCAAAATATTTGTGCTAAGTTTTCGGATGTCTTTCACTTACCTAACGATAAATTAACTGCAACAAATCTTTATGACCAAACTATACAATTAAAACCAAATACAAGTCCGGCTTATACCAAACAGTACCGCCTACCATTTTCACAGCGCGAGGAAGTAGAAAAACAAATTAATAAAATGCTTTCAGATAATATTATAGAACCTTCGAAGAGTAAGTGGTCGAGCCCAATCTTACTGGTACCTAAAAAGTCGAGTGATAATTCGAAAAAATGGAGACTGGTTATAGATTTCCGTAAATTAAATGACCGAATTTTAGATGACAAGTTCCCTCTTCCTAATATCACCGATATTTTGGATTCCTTATCTGGAGCAATGTACTTTTCGCAACTAGATTTATCTCAGGCGTATTATCAAGCAAAATTAAGCCCAGAGTGTAGGAAATATACAGCCTTCACAACGCCATCAGGCCAATATCATCTGACTAGGCTTCCGGTAGGTTTAAAAATTAGTGGAAATGCATTTTCCCGATTGATGTCCGTAGCCATGTCAGGACTCACATATGATAAACTATTTATATATTTAGATAACTTAATTTGTTTCGGTCGCAGTCTGGATACACATAATAAAAACCTTATTGACATACTGACGCGACTAAGACAGGTAAATTTGAAATTAAATCCCGAAAAGTGCGATTTTTTGCGAAAGGAAATGCAATTTTTGGGTCACGTTATCTCGCCAAATGGTATAAAGCCAGATCCTGAAAAAGTCAAGACCGTGCAAAATTACCCCACCCCACAAAACGTAGATGAAACTAAACGATTCGTTGCATTTACTAATTTTTATAGAAAATTTTTACCGAATTTTGCAGTAAAATCACTACCTTTAAATAAACTTTGTCGCAAGAATGTGACATTTGAATGGAACGTCGAATGCCAAAAATCTTTTGATTCACTTAAAAACGCATTAATATCTCCGCCAATATTACAATATCCGAATTTCGATAGCGAGAATACGTTTATATTACAAACGGATGCATCAGGTTATGCCATTGGATCGGTATTATGCAACAGCGATGGAATGCCAGTGGCTTATGCGAGCAGAAATTTAAATAAAGCAGAGGTTCGGTACCCAACAGTGGAAAAAGAACTCTTAGCCATAGTTTGGTCAGTGAAGTATTTTCGACCCTATCTTTATGGCCGAAAGTTTATTATCAAAACTGATCATAAGCCCTTAGTTTATTTATTTAATATGACTAACCCTTCTAGTCGATTAACTAAATTTAGGTTGTTGTTAGAAGAATACGATTATGTGGTTGAGTATGTGAGAGGGACAGACAACGCAGCTGCAGATGCCTTGTCGCGTATCCGAATATCGAGCGAGGATTTGAAAGATATGAGTGAACATCTGATATCAGTATTGACTAGAGCACAGAGAAAGCGAATGTGTGAAAGCACGCAAAATGTATGTGACAAGCCTGTGGTTGATAAGGTGTCCGATAACAGTTGGTCTGATCACCCAAAGGTTGTGGATATTCTTAAAAAACCAAAGGATTGTACAGAACTGTTGTTTGTAAATGAGACTGAATGGAGTAGAGCACAGGATTTATCGACGGAAAAATCGAAAAATTTCGCTTACAATTCATTAAAATCCGTGATTTACGCAAGCCCTTCGTCCCGATTATATTGCGCACGAGATGCCTTTGTAAGGGAGTTGAGCAACTTATGTAACCGGATAAAAATAAATAGCGTGTATATTATAAAGAATATTAAGAACGCTGAATTAAATAAAGAGTTAACTCGTTGTATAACTGACACAAAAAATTGGTCCGGACCGCGATTTTATATTTTACATGGTGTCAGAAGAATAAGCGATAGCGATACGAAGCGTATCATATTAAATGACTATCACATGCTGCCGACAAGCGGTCACGCCGGCATGAGGCGCATGGTGAATAATATTAAAAGACGTTATTTTTGGCCGGGACTCGAGAAGGACGTAAATGACTTTGTAAGTAAATGTGATAAATGTTTACGTCATAAACACATGAACAAATACGTAAGAGAACCCATGGTGTTAACCGACACGGGACATTGTGCGTTTGATAGGATATATTTATGGTCCAGGAGCCACCGCCTGTGTTTTTTATTGATTAATAACAGGCTGAATCTTTGTGAGTAGTTTCCGTTCGACGAGACGCCCAAGTTTTTCCTCTGTGAAAATTCTCGATAGAGGTAGCTAATAAAGTGCGCAGCTATAAAACATGTCGATTTGATGGAGTGTTGAAATTGTCTGACTAACCGTTTATTTTTTATTACAATGTTTAAATAATTGTATTATAAACTGGGAGGAATAATTGTCCTACAAAACGGATGGTTTGTTTGAGAGCGTCCTCCACTCCGAATATGTCGAAACGACGGGGCCATAAAAATAATTAATAACAAGCTGATTTTTTGTATGCACCTTTGTAAATATTGTTAGAATGGAATTACCGTTTAGTCCTACAAATTTAGTGGTAGGATTTCTCAGTCCGACACTTCGAAGTTATCAATTCTATGGTAATATTTTTTTCATTAATAACAGCCTCGTTTAAATTTTTTCCTATCGGGGATAAAGTGTAGAACACTATTTTATCACTGGCCTACAAAAAAAGTAGTATGTATATACAGGTTGAATTTTTGAAAAGGGCTTGGATGGGCAAATCCGAAACTATAAGGAATAGCTAAAAATGCTCAAAGGAGTCACGAGCCTGATTTTGATAAAAATTAAAACCTCATCATTAGATTTTTGAAAATCCTAGCCGGGAATCGAACCCATTGATTTTGAAAAAAAAACACACCCTTTATTATTACACCATACTATAGTGTCGCTGATAAGGATCAAATTCTGCGAAGTAATGCCATACGGCAAATTTAAGGAAATTTTGAAATTTTAATAGAATTCATATTCCATGTACCTACCTAAATTTTGTATCATAATTTGTTTCGTTCGAAATCCCAGAATAGATCATAACTATTCCGTGTTTTAAATCATGCTCAGAATGATTCTTTGGAGAATATTCTAAACGGAATCAATAATATTGAATGCAGTACGATCCTTGAGGTCTCGAATCCAGCTATGTATTGAAAACAATGGTCTACATTTTGAACAATTAATCAGTTAACCTAAGAAAAATAAATTGTATTTTGTTAAAGATGAGCACTTTCCTTTAGTTTGCCGTATGTCATTGCTTTCCAGAATAAGATCCTTAATAGCAACACTATCGTATGGTGTAATAATATAGGGTGTGTTTTTTTTTCAAAATCAATGGAATCGATTCCCAGCTGGGATTATTGATTTTTCAAAAATCTAATGATGAGGTTTTAAGTTTCATCAAAATCGGGCTCGTGACTCCTTTGAGCATTTTTCGCTATTCCGTATAGTTTCGGATTTGGCCATCCAATCCCTTTTGAAAAATTCATAATTAAATATACATAATATCAAGCGGTCCTGATAAGCATGTACCATTATCCACTATTCTTGGAATAAGCACGATTAGCAGCATGGAACAGAACTGGACTCTCGTTGCGGAGGTACCGTGTTCGATCCCTTGGAGAAACTTTTTTTTTTTAATCGGGGAACACAAATTGTCAACAATATTGGAAGAATGAATGTCCGTCGCGTATTGAATAAATTAAGACGCATTAATTATTTATTATTTTTTAAATTGTGGATGGGCATTAATTGATGGAAAGTACCATTATTATTGGTTTGATGGTCCGCACAGTTCATCTTTGGGAGAGTTGACTGCTGAAGTTCAAGGTATTTTATTGGTTTTCATACGTTTGATTATTATACTGTAATTTGTTAATTTTCCGGAATATTTTGTTATAGAATCAGATGACATTTCTTCTGATGACGAGGAAGATGAAGACGACACAGAAGCATCGGATGAAGCGTCGACATCGGAATCCGACGACGATTAATTTTTTTATTCTTCTGTTTCTATATGTTTTTATTTATTTTATTAATTGTATTTTTTTATTTTCATTTTTGAAAAATGTGATGCTTAAAAATGTATTGATCAAGCTTGCGAATACATGTCTCCAAGCACCAAAACAACAGCAACGAAATAATGTCATATATTTTTTATTATCTTGTAGGACTAGCGATACATACCGATTTTTTTGTAGGACACTGTTTGATTTAGGCAAAGGATGCACTAACTCATGATGTGTTTTTTTGTCCTACGGTTATTAATGAAAAAATTATTACCATAGAATTAACAACTTCGAAGTGTCGGACTGAGAAATCCTACCACTAAATTTGTAGGACTAAACGGTCATTCCATTCTAACAATATTTACAAAGGTGCATACAAAAAATCAGCTTGTTATTAATTATTTTTATGGCTCCTTCGTTTCGACATATTCGGAGTGGAGGACGCTCTCAAACAAACCATCCGTTTTGTAGGACAATTATTCCTCCCAGTTTATAATACAATTATTTAAACATTGTAATAAAAAATAAACGGTTAGTCAGACAATTTCAACACTCCATCAAATCGACATGTTTTACAGCTGCGCACTTTATAAGCTACCTCTATCGAGAATTTTCACAGAGGAGAAACTTGGGCGTCTCGTCGAACGGAAACTACTCACAAAGATTCAGCCTGTTATTATTAATCAATAAAAAACACAGGCGGTGGCTCCTGGACCATTAGATTTAGTTGGGCCCTTAAGTAAGGATAGCGATAGTAATAGTTATATACTCACATTACAGTGTGATCTTAGTAAATACGTTGAGGCTTATCCTCTTAGAAATAAGGATACATATTCAGTAGCAAAATCATTCGTAAATAATTTTATCTTGCGGTATGGCATCCCTCGACAAATCATATCAGATCGAGGTACAGAGTTCGTTTCTTCGGTAATGAGAGAAGTATGCAGCATTCTCAACATTCAACAACTCACGTCAACTGCTTATCACCACTCGACAATAGGCGCCCTAGAGGTCAGCCACAAATGCTTGATGTCCTATCTAAGAATTCAAACTAATAACGAACCACATAATTGGAGCGCGTGGTTACCCTACTGGTGTTTTGCTTATAACACCACAGTTCACTCCGAAACAAAGTTTACACCATATGAACTAGTGTTTGGTAAACCTTGTAATTTACCCAGTAACCTGACATCAGATATAGAACCATTGTATAACCATTATGATTATCCAAAAGAACTTAAATATAGACTTCAAAGATCGCAATATGATGCAAGGCAAAATTTAATTGTAAGCAAACAGATAAGAAAAGTTAAGTACGACTATTGTGCTAACCCTACCACTTATAAAGTTGGCGACATGATACTACTTAGAAACGAGCGAATTGTAAACAAACTTGATCCTCTGTATGTCGGAACATTTAAGGTGATCGAAGATTGTGAACCAAATCTAAAAATAGATTATAAAGGTAAAGAGATGTTAGTTCATAAGAACAGAACTAGACCCTATATGAATAAATGAGTAACATTAAGTAATTATAATCTTCTATTATGTATCAGTCTGTTATGTACAAATATATACCTAAATAAATTTTACTTTTGTGTGTAAAATAAAAATATTGTATAATTATTTTTATTTTTTTTAGCCGGTGGGCATGTAGTGTGTGAGAGCCCATCATTATAATATGATATACCTATCTACGTCTTACTAACTGTAATTGTAACATTTATTGTTTAGTAATAAACGAGACTAAGCTCAAGACAGTCGTATTACTCATCTCCCGAACACATCACATTATACCCATCATGAAATTTTGTGATTTCAGGGCGGCGGCCATATTGGATTGCAAAAGTATCATGAGATTCGTACTCAGCGTACCAAAATCCCCCTTAAACGATACCCATCATGAAATTTTGTGATTTCGGCGCGGCGGCCAAATTGGATTGCAAAATTATCATGTGATGCGTACTCAGCGTACCAAAATCCCCCTTAAACGATACCCATCATGAAATTTTGTGATTTCGACGCGGCGGCTATATTGGATTGCAAAATTATCTTTTAGTCTTTCTGTTCCCGGTTTCCATTTCGGAGTTTCCAGTTCTATGATCCGATTCAAAATCGCAATAAAAACCATTCTAATTTTTTTAAAACCTTCTCCTGACAGAAACAAACACAACAAAAAAGAATTAGCGAAATCGGTCCAGCATTTCACGCGTGATGCCGTGACCACGGAAATCGGGCTTCATTTTTATATATTGTATACTCAATATCATCGAAGATTACAGGCATTATATTAAAATGCAATTCTGAACTAATTAAATGCTGAATTCAGTTTGCCACACTTATTTTTATGTTAGCATTAAATTTAATCTTGAAAAGAAGTGCCTGAGTTTGGCCCCTACATTAATGAGAGGTATCTAATACGTCAAACTGCAGCATCGGCAGCTTAAACCTTTCAAAAACCTGGCGGACGTCATTTTTTTTTAAAATGTCATGTATAGTGTTGCGATACGTGTAGAAACGAGATAGCAGCATTCACTAACCCCTTAGAGCGAGCGGAATGGAAAGACCAACGCACACAAACATAATTAATGTTTCGTCTGCTACTTATTGTACGTCTGTGGTCGGGACCCATTAGACCATATGCCAAATCTAGATTCCAAATATTATTATCAACCTTAGACCATCTAACACCGGACTAGCCTTCTGTGAACCGCCGCATACAAAAATATTCTGCTAGTCATAGAGGGTGAAGAGGGAAACACAAACACAGAAAATTTACTACATAGGTTCACTATCTCATGTAATTACAAACGCACACAATAAAACATTACGTCTCACTACAATAATATCACAGATCAGTGAATAATATGCAACACACTACGACAAAAATGTCATCGATACTTTGTGTTCCTATTCTCGCTGACAAAAATGAAATAAGGGTCCCGACTCCCGACACGATCAATTGGCAATTGTCATGCCTTACGTGATTGAAGATCTCACTTGAAGGATGAATTGACGATACTTGACGCCCATTGAAGGTGCCGTCAAGTGTGCACGCACACTTGCCTTTTGGCACTATTCGCTTGTAGTTTGCACCGGATCGGAATCATGAGCTCCGGTGAAATTCACCGGTGATTTTGCGAACTCCGGTGATTCTCCGGAGATCTCCGGAGCATCGTGTTTTTATGTACATAGTATTTGATGCCTTGAAATATTGTCTAAAGGTGCTCCCTCGTCGGGAGCATTCGCGTGTAATGTAACTTTACAGAGTCGATCATTACAGCAGTGAGGAAGAAGAACCGAGCATTGCAATGCGCACCTTGTAATGATACAAGACGAGGTTACATCAGTTAAGGAGGCGAACCGAGCATTACAACAATGCGCGCCTTGTAATGATACAATGTGTAATGTTATAATACAACTTGTAACATCAATGCGCTTTTTTTGTTGCGGCTGGCCAGCCGCACACTGGTCCGGATTCTAAAACAGGTGGACATACGACCTAAGACGTCAAATGCTATTGGGATTTTTTTTTGGATAGGTAGAAGCCGTGAGCCGGTCTCACCCGACTGCCCCTCTCTAAAACTTTGACTGCCTCTGTGGCGCAGTCGGTAGTGATACCGCCTGCGGCGCTGGAGGTCGTGGGTTCGATTCCCACCGGAAACAAATATTTGTGTGACCCATAAATGTTTGTCTCAAGAGTCTGGGTGTTTCTATGTATGGTAAGTATGTATTTAAAAGTATATAAGTATTAATATCCGTGGTCTGATACCCATAACACAAGCAGGTTATTCCTAGCTTACTTTGGGATTAGATAGCGTTGTGTGAAATGTCCGTGAATATTTATTATTTATTATTTTTATTATTTATTAAAACGTTTAAAGTATTCAATTCGATTGACGTTGTCATTTTTGTTTTATTTCAAACTTTGAACAGATTATCCACGTGACCTAGTGACTTAGCAGATATAATGTCATGTTGGATATTTTTCTAAGGTTTTTTGGTATGCTGAGTACGAATTTTTGGGTTAATTTTGCAATCATTAATTTGTAATGGTGTACAAATAAAGATTATTCTATTCTATTCTATTTTTCTTGGACGCTGATCGTTACCGCAACTTTTTGAATTTAACGTTTTGAAGTTTTCCGATTGCAAAATAAATTAAAACTTGTCAAGTCCCGTCAGTTCACATCAAACGAAAGTGCATCAAGTGCCGTTTATTTTTTTTCTACTTCTTTTCCCATCAAACCGTAGATTTATTGATGATAACGTCAAGTGTACGTGGTAAACGGTCAATAACTTGAGTCAAGCACGTAGACTTGTCATGCCCAATTGACCGTGTCGGGAGCCCATAATAGGCCCCCGAGACGATCATGCCTTGCAATTGTCAATCACGTAAAATATGAATGGAAGTTGCTTCAGTGTGCGTGATTGCTTTGCATGTGTGTGTGCATCGACGTATACGTGCACATGAAATTCTACGTTATTGACAATTGCCAATTGATCATGTCGGGACCCCTTTAGGGGTCCCGACATGATCAATTGGCGATCGATCAGATCGATCAGATCGATCGATCAGATCGAATCGAGACGATCATTACGACCATGACCCCTTTAGGGGTCCCGAAATGATCAATTGGCAATTGTCAATAACGTAGAATTTCATGTGCACGTATACGTCGATGCACACACGCATGCAAAGCAATCACGCACACTGAAGCAACTTCCATTCATATTTTACGTGATTGACAATTGCAAGGCATGATCGTCTCGGGGGCCTATTAGAGGCCCCCGAGACGATCAATTTTTATTGTCATGCCTTGCCTTGCCTTTACGTGATTGAGATCTCACTTGAAGGATGAATTGACGATACTTGACGCCCATTGAAGGTGCCGTCAAGTGTGGCTCGCACACTTGCCTTTTGGCCCTATTCGCTAGTAGTTTGCATCGGAGCGGAATCTTGAGCTACGGTGAAATTCACCGGTGATTTTGCGAACTCCGGTGATTCCCCAGAGATCCCGGAGCATCGTGTTTTTATGTACCCTCTGTCCTGTCCTGTCTGATGTATGTCCCTCGCCGGGAGCATTCGCGTGTAATGTAACATTACAGCGTCGAGCATTACAGCGGTGATGGAGGAGAACCGAGCATTGCAATGCGCAACTTGTAATGATAAAAGACGAGGTTATATCAGTGAAGGAGGAGAACGAAGCATTACAATGCGCGCCTTGTAATGATACAATCTTTACTAATATTATAAAGAGGAAAGATTTGATTGTTTGTTTGTTTGTTTGCTATGTAACTGTAAATAGGCTCTGGAACTACTTTGAAAAATTCTTTCACTGTTGGGAAGCTACACTCTTTGCGGTAAACATAAGCATAGGCATATTTTATTCCCGTACCTATTCCCACGGAAACGGGAACTAACGTGACGTCCGCTAGTGTGTAATGTTTTGATACAACTTGTAACATTAATGCGCTTTGCGCACCTGGTAATGATACAATGTGTAATGTTTTGATACAACTTGTAACATCAATGCACTTTTATTTGCGGCTGGCCGGCCGCACACTGGTCCGGATTTTAAAATAGGTCGACATACGACCTAAGATGTCAAATGCTATTGGGAATTTTTTTTAAGTGAAACTTCTTTATCGGCGTTGGAAAAAAATTTGCGTCACGTCACGTCACGTCACGATTTTTGGTTACGCGCCATCTTTGTTCTGTTCCCCACCACGGTGGATTCGAATTAAGAGTACTTTATCCAGGGATAGCATGTCATTTAAGGGTTTTTGGACTTTTGGACTTTTGGACTTTTGGGCTTTTGGACTTTTGGATGGGACATTGGTACTTTGGGTCTTTGGGACTTTGGAACTTTGAGACTTTGGGACTTTTGAACTTTTGAACTTTGAACTTTTGGACTTTTTGACTTTTGGATGGGACCTTGGTACTTTGGGTCTTTGGGACTTTGGAACTTTGGAACTTTGGGACTTTGGGACTTTGGGACTTTTGGACTTTTGGACTTTTGGATGGGACCTTGGTACTTTGGGTCTTTGGGACTTTGGGACTTTTGGACTTTTGGACTTTTGGACTTTTGGACTTTTGGACTTTTGGACTTTTGGACTTTTGGACTTTTGGACTTTTGGACTTTTGGACTTTTGGACTTTTGGACTTTTGGACTTTTGGACTTTTGGACTTTTGGACTTTTGGACCTATGGACTTTTGGACTTTTAGACTTTTGGACTTTTGGACTTTTGGACTATTAGACTTTTAGACTTTGGGACTTTGGGACTTTGGGACTTTGGGACTTTGGGACTTTGGGACTTTGGGACTTTGGGACTTTGGGACTTTGGGACTTTGGGACTTTGGGACTTTGGGACTTTGGGACTTTGGGACTTTGGGACTTTGGGACTTTGGGACTTTGGGACTTTTGGCCTTTTGGCCTTTGGGACTTTGGGACTTTGGGACTTTGGGAGTTTGGGAGTTTGGGACTTTGGGACTTTGGGACTTTGGGACTTTGGGACTTTGGGACTTTGGGACTTTGGGACTTTGGGACTTTGGAACTTTTGGACTTTTGGCCTTTTGGCCTTTAGGACTTTGGGACTTTGGGACTTTGGGACTTTTGGACTTTTGGACTTTTGGACTTTTGGACTCTTGGACTTTTGGACTTTTGGACTTTTGGACTATTGGACTTTTGGACTTTTGGACTTTTGGTCTTTTGGACTTTTGGACTTTTGGACTTTTGGACTTTTTGGACTTTTAGACTTTGGGACTTTGGGACTTTGGGACTTTGGGACTTTGGGACTTTGGGACTTTGGGACTTTGGGACTTTGGGACTTTGGGACTTTGGGACTTTGGGACTTTGGGACTTTGGGACTTTGGGACTTTGGGACTTTGGGACTTTGGGACTTTGGGACTTTGGGACTTTGGGACTTTGGGACTTTGGGACTTTGGGACTTTGGGACTTTGGGAGTTTGGGAGTTTGGGAGTTTGGGAGTTTGGGAGTTTGGGAGTTTGGGAGTTTGGGAGTTTGGGAGTTTGGGACTTTGGGACTTTTGGACTTTGGGACTTTGGGACTTTGGGACTTTGGGACTTTGAGACTTTTGGACTTTTGGACTTTTGGCCTTTGGGACTTTGGGACTTTGGGACTTTGGGACCTTGAGACCTTGGGACTTTGGGACTTTGGGACTTTGGGACTTTTGGACTTTTGGACTTTTGGCCTTTTGGACTTTTGTACTTTTGTACTTTTTTGACTTAATTTAAGGTGAGGTGAAAATTAAGTTTATGAAGAAGTTTCACTTCTTACGTATGTACACAAAGTACACGCAATTTTTTTTTGGATAGGTAGAAGCCGTGAGCCGGTGTAACCCGACGGCCCCTATCTAAAACGTTTAAAGTATACAATCCGATTGACGTTGTCATTTTTGTTTTATTTCTAACTTTGAACAAATGAGCCACCTGACCTAGTGACTTAGCAGATATAATGTCATGTTGGATATTTTTCTGAGGCTTTTTGGTATGCTGAGTACGAATTTTGGGTTAATTTTGCAATCCAAGATGGCCGCCACAACACCGTTGTAAAATTTCATATTGGATACCGTATAAGGGGTGTTTTGGTATGCTGAGTACGAATTTTGGGTTATTTTGCAATCCAAAATGGCCGCCTTGCCACTGTTGTAAAATTTCATGTTGGATATCGTATAAGGGGTTTTTTGGTATGCTGAGTACGAATTTCAGGTTAATTTTGCAATCCAAAATGGCCACCGTGCCACTGCTGTAAAATTTCATGTTGGATATCGTATAAGGGGTTTTTTGGTATGCTGAGTACGAATTTTGGGTTATTTTGCAATCCAAAATGGCCGCCTTGCCACTGTTGTAAAATTTCATGTTGGATATCGTATAAAGGGTTTTTTGGTATGCTGAGTACGAATTTTGGGTTAATTTTGCAATACAAAATGGCCGCCTTGCCACTGTTGTAAAATTTCATGTTGGATATCGTATAAGAGGTTTTTTGGAATGCTGAGTACGAATTTCAGGTTAATTTTGCAATCCAAAATGGCCGCCTTGCCACTGTTGTAAAATTTCATGTTGGATATCGTATAAGAGGTTTTTTGGAATGCTGAGTACGAATTTCAGGTTAATTTTGCAATCCAATATGGCTGCCGCGCCGTAATCACAACATTTCATCATGAGTATCGTTAAAGGGATTTTTTGAAATGCTGAGTACAATTTTCGCCTAACTAGTAAATTTTAATAATTTGCTTATTAAGTTTAGGCTTTCTAAACTAGCAATGCGAAAATACTATGACAAAAGGTCCTTATTGTAAAATTTAGGTCTATTACATTAAACTTTCCTACTACAGACCGCATCACCACCTTCATGGCTGCTGACTTCTGGCCGAGAGGGGTGAAGTATCGGCGCTTCAGAGGACGTCTGTTGACACGGGACACCCCGCCCCGCGACACGTCGACGTCAGTGCGTGTCAATTAGGTTAAGTTATATGTATATGTATTTTTAGTATTAAGGTTTTTTTTAATACCACTAGAGTGGCAGACAAACATACAGCCCCCCCCAGATGTACCGGTGGTCAAGGCAGCCTATGGCGGTTCACAACACCAGAGGCGCCACAATCGCGCTGCCTAAGGTATGTATCTATGAGCCGTAGAGTAAGTTAAAAATATCTGTAACTGTCTCTAATATTGCTTGAAAATAAAGATTTATTATTATTATTCCATTTATTTTTTATTCTTAACATAATATTGTCTTACATTTTTAAATAAATAATGCTTACAAAAATACTAAGACATACCTCATAAAAGTTCATAAGTTTTTCATTATGAGGTATTTAATAGGCCAAAAATCTTAAATTGCTTCTCCTGTAAAATTTTGTTATTTTGTTTAGTAACGGTTTCGAAATGAAGGTGCGATATTGTCTTACATTTTTAAATAAATAATGCTTACAAAAATAAAAATCGATTTAAAAATATAAAAAAAAAGTGTCCCACCGGCATCGGGTGCAGGGACCAAGCTACCGGTGGTTAGGGCTTCAGAGACAGGAACCTCCTCAAAATGCGTGCCGTGTCAAGAAGTACTGCCTTCTGTATCAGGCCCTTGAACCAGCCGTCTAACGAGAGCCTCTTCAGATGGTTATCGAGGCTCTTTGCCATCAAACCGTGGACCGAAACGATAATTGGAACAATAATTGCCGAATCAACATGCCACATGTCAACAACTTCATGAGCCAAATCCAAATATTTCATTTCTTTTTCCTTTTCTGCTTTAAAGAGGTTGTCATCATGAGGAATGCTGATATCGATAATTATTGCGAGGCGTTCCAATCGATCTATCGCCACTATATCAGCTGCTGATGTATAATCTTGGCCACTTGGTTATGTCTGTGCAAATATTCTCCATTGGCAAGACGAGAACAACCAGAAACTATATGTCTAAGGGCGAGGCCGCACTTGCGGTTATCGCGGCGGTTTCTAACCTCAAAATATCAAAACATTGACTTGATTTCATTGATTTTGACAGTTTGATGACATTTTGAGGTTAGAAACCGCCGCGGAAAAACGCAAATGCTGCCTCGCACTAAGTGATTCTCCGGGACAATGACATGCCCTACAGATGTCAATTGTACCATCCTTCAGAATATGTTTCCGGTAGTTCTTCGTCATAACAACTTCGTCCATTATGGCAAAGACAAAACCTTCGGTTTCTCCGAAAAGATCACCGAACTGTAGCCAAGATACGGACGCTTTTAAATCAATGTCAGGTCCATTTAAGGCCCGATAAAAACGTCCATGTAGCTGCTTGCTTTTCCATACCTCTTTGCGATCTTCAGTACTAAGTACTACAGTTTGCGCCAGTTCTCTCTTGCTATAGCAAGCGGGGTGAGTCCCGTGTCCACTGCGACCACATTACGGTGCATATTGGTGTCTGTTTTCAGAAAGAATTCCCTAAGATTGTATACCTCGCGGTTATGGAGGGTCTTAGCATTTAAAAAGCCTCGACCCCCACATTTCCCCGATCATCTGTAATGAGGTTGTACCTCATTACAGATGATCGGGGATGATGCATCCGGAATGCAGTCAACAGTGTTCTTACTCTTCTATCAATTTTATTGAGTTCAGTCTGAGTCCATCTGAGTATACCAAAAGAGTACATTAGGACTGGCATGACCCACCCATTAAAGGCGTGCAGCTTGTTACCGCCTGACAAAAGTCTTTTTATTACTTTTTTCAGGCGGCCAAAGAAACGCTCCTGTAATGTCTCTTTCATGCCAGTATCAGAAATTCCTAATGCTTGTGATATACCCAGATATTTGTAAGTTTCGGTTGCAGAAAGACAGTTTAGCTTGGTGGAATGTGAAAGTTCTACCCCATCAGATTCCACTATCACACCTCTTTTAACATGCATGACTGCACACTTGTCCACCCCAAATTCCATCCTGATGGCTCTACTGAAAGTTTCTGTTACTCCCAGTAAATCCATCAGTTGCAATTTAGTGTGGGCAAATAATTTGAGGTCATCCATGTAAAGGAGGTGCGATTTAACCCCACCATCTTTGCGCAACCGATAGCCTAACCCTGAACTCTCTAGCATAGTACTGAGAGTTGACTGCAGTTCGTTCGCTCCCGAATTGGAAATCAGCGGGACCGGACGGACTGCATAATTTCTGGTTAAAATGGTCCCGCAGCTCACATGGCCGTTTAGCATCACAATTTCAATCATCCTTAGATATGGGTTCACTACCCGATTTTATGACTACTGGTTTAACTCACTTACTCTACAAATCTGGTAGTGCCACGGGCCCCACTTTTACATCCATTTTGAGAGATTGATATTATCGAATGTTTTTCTATGTGTTTAGTAATTTTGACTCTCAAAATGGATGTTAAAAGTTTATATACTGTATTTCAATAGCTTTGCGCAAAAATGTAAACAAACACATTTGATCCTATAAATCCATAGTTACTTGCAATTGAGTATTCCAGTATCCAAGAGTCATACAGTGTTTTTACAATCATTTTGACACCAAATAACTTCTATATGATAGTTTATTTTCATTTTAAATACCTTATTCAGGATATTAAAAAAAATAATGTTTTGTCATACTATATTTTTCTACTCATCTGTCTTAGAGAACGCTTGTCAAAACATGACATGTTTACATTATTGCCAGATCGGGCAGGATTGGACTATAGACAGTTGGTAAACATGTAATGGGTTTATAATTTTTGGGATCCGTAGCACTACCAGATTTGTAGAGTAAGTGAGTTAAACCAGTAGTCATAAAATCGGGTAGTGAACCCATATCTAGGGATGATTGAAATTGTGATGCTAAACGGCCATGTGAGCTGCGGGACCATTTTAACCAGAAATTATGCAGTCCGTCCGGTCCCGCTGATTTCCAATTCGGGAGCGAACGAACTGCACAAGCAACATCTTCTGCATCTATATAAACTGGTTCCATATCCGTTATATTCTCACATGACCGTTCAACATCTCTCATCCAATCACCCTCAGAATGATCAACAGGTCTTGACCAGAGGTTCCTCCAAAATGCATTAGTAGTATCATCATCTGGGTGAGTTACGTCATTAACCTCTGGAAGATATGGGGTTTCCCAGTTCCTGTAAACCCACTTCTCGTTTTTTTGGAACATACGATTCTGGTTAAATTGATCTACTCGCACTTTGTAGCGTCTAACGCGATTTGCCCATGCATAAACCTTTTGTTTCAGAAGATCGATGCGCTCTGTGACACATGATGCGTATCTTTGAGGACTTATGTTAGTCCCAAAGAACGCTTGTTTCACAAAGCGCATCACCTTCGGACGGGTATTACCCGACCTGAAACATATAAGTTTCCCGATGAGTGCCCTGGCCTCGGAAATACGCCTCTCAATCCTACACTGCCAAGTAGGTTTTGCAGACCTAGGTCGAGTAGCAGTTTCATTTGTGTAAACTTTAACCTTAGCTACTCGACAAGCTGCAACCGCCGCACAGTACAGGATTGAGTGCGTATCACTAAAATCTTCACAATTGTCCAGATATTGGTCCAATAGTGAATCCAGGGCACACACCAGAGCCCGATTTCTTTTATGCATGGGCATACGAGGAAGACGTGGTCTACAATCTGCACTTGCGAACCGATATTCCACAATCGCATCTTCCAAAGCACTCCTTAATCGATTCTCACATTGGGTACTTACGGATATAGTCTCATCATCAACAACTTCCTCAGCAACTACAGGTGTACTAACTGGTGGTGTACGAATTTGTGACGAGGTACACACAACTTGCGACGAAGTAGTAGCCTCTCAAGTGTCGGACTATCAAGCTTATTACAACGCTGGATAGCCCGCACCTGATCCGATAATCGCTGTGCTGACACGTTGACAGCTGGTTCAAGTTCCTGAAATACAGAAAGTAAACGGCCACGGTACGCAGTGAGGTTAGCACCTAGCTCTGAAGCCGCAAAATATGCCCGCATGACGTTTTCATTAATTTCTTTAGTCCACTTCATGCGGTGCACATTACCACCGGCAGCGGGGGCCCTATTCGAGGCCGGTGGGCCTCGAGGTCCCAAGCTAGCTGGCGGCCGGCCTCTCCCCTGCCGACGTACAGGTAGTGGCGACGTCGGTGGGGAGAAATACTCGTCACTGTGTGTGGAGCTCGACATTTCGCAGGCAGGTAAAGCAGTATTCTTAGGGTGCGAAGTGGAGCCGCCTGACGAGTCCGGGGATGGTGTGAGTGCATTTTGTCTGCTTTTGACCCTAGTCAACATGATTTTTCCATTTAATTTGTACATTATTCCAACGTCTCCAGCAGCTGCTGCTGAAGATGCAGCGCAAAAGAAAATGTTTAAATATGCGGACTTAGCAAAACAATATTTCTTTGTCCCGTTCGCTGTTGAGACGATGGGCAGTTGGGGTACGGACGCCAAGAACCTAATTAAAGAATTGGGGCATCGGTTGAGGGATAAGACAAGTGACTCCCGTTCCGGTTCGTATCTGGTGCAAAGGTTAGCCATCGCTATCCAGCGAGGCAATGCCGCCTGTGTGATGGGTACATTTGCACCAGATACGATGAGAGACGGGTTAATAAATTGATTAGGTTTAATTTTAAATTAAACGTAAGACTATGTGTTGCGTGAATATTTTTATTGTTCAATATTATTAATCTCCATATTTTGAATACAAACATTAAATAATATTGACGCAAAGAGTTGGAACGCAATTTTAATTTGTATCCATTTTCGTGTTATTTTTCAATTGACATTTGCATCTGTCATGTCATTATAATATTGTAGTATTTTTCCAAAATTTCCATAGTATTTCCATTGAATATTGAAATTATAGGTTCTATTACTTCTATTCTTGATTTTCTGAAATATTTATAGTAAATATTCGCTGTTTTATGAATAAAATTTAATAAAAATATTGTAGTTGAAAAAATATCTGCTGACTATGGTAGTGTTATTATTATTATTATTACATTAAAATAGTACTCAGCCTAAAAAAGCTCATAAACGATGCCCATCATGAAATTTTGTGATTACGGCGCGGCGGCCATATTGGATTGCAAAATTAACCTGAAATTCGTACTCAGCATACCAAAAAACCCCTTAAACGATATCCAACATGAAAATTTTACAACAGTGGTACGGCGGCCTTTTTGGATTGCAAAATTAACCCAAAATTCGTACTCAGCATACCAAAAAACACCTTATACGGTATCCAACATGAAATTTAACAATGGTGGCGCGGCAGCCATTTTGGATTGCAAAATTAACCCGAAATTCCTACTTAGCATACCAAAAAACCCCTTATATGATATCCAATATGAAATTTGACAGCAGTGGCACGGCGGCCATTTTGGATTGCAATATTAACCTGAAATTCGTACTCAGCATACCAAAAAATCCCATAAACGATATCCAACATGAAAATTTACAACGGTGGTGGGGCGGCCTTTTTGGATTGCAAAATTAACCCAAAATTCGTACTCAGCATACCAAAAAAACCCCTTATACGGTATCCAACATGAAATTTTACAATGGTGGCGCGGCAGCCATTTTGGATTGCAAAATTAACCTGAAATTCGTACTCAGCATGCCAAAAATCTCGTTATACGATAACCAACATGAAATTTTACAACGGTGGTGCGGCGGCCATATTGGATTGCAATATTAACCTGAAATTCGTACTCAGCATACCAAAAAACCCCATAAACGATATCCAACATGAAAATTTACAACGGTGGTGAGGCGGCCATCTTGGATTGCAAAATTAACCCGAAATTCGTACTCAGCATACCAAAAACCCCTTAAACGATACCCATCATGGAATTTTGTGATGACGGCGCGGCGGCTATATTGGATTGCAGAATTATCAACTGATTCGTACTCAGCATACCAAAAATCCCCTTAAACGATACCCATCATGACATATTGTGATTACGGCGCAGCGGCCATATTGGATCGAAGCCGCGACCTCTTGATTAAAAGACAGTATTTTTGCCTCCGAACAAAACAGGTCGTCTAATATATATGGGTAAACTATTATCTAAATAATATTGAATACATTCTTGGACGCTGATCGATTCCGCAACTTTTTTGAATTTGACGTTTTGAAATTTTCCGATTGCAAAATAAATAAAAACTTGTCATTCCGGGGGTGCTTTCAGCGCCCGCCCCGCGCTTGGCCGCTCTCTACCCCCTCTGCTTACAGAGGGGCATCCGAGAGCGGACCGACGGAATCAGCACTTCCAACTCCATTAGGATTTAAGGGGGGGGGGGGGGCAGTCCATCAAGCCCCCCCGTGGAGAGTCCCGATGATGTAACGGGGCGACCCTTTGCCGGGCCGCAGTGATTTATCCACCGGCCTATCCTGCGACCCGGTTAAGGCGAGGCGGAACACCGCGGGGTTTAGTGGGTAGGACGGTACCTTGTTGACCGCGAGTCCCACACAAAGCCGCCTTGCTCCCCCGAAACAAGGCGGCGAAGTGCCTAATCTGCAGTCCCCGCGTTAAAAAAAAAATAAAAATAAAAACTTGTCAAGTCCCGTCAGTTCACATCAATCGAACGTGCATCAAGTGCCGTTTTTTTTTAATACGCTCTTTTCTACTTCAATTCTCATCAAACCGTAGATTTATTGATGATAGCGTCAAGTCTACGTGGTAAACGGTCAATAACTTGACTCAAGCACGTAGACTTGTCATGCCCAATTGACCGTGTCGGGAGCCCTTTAAGAGGCCCCCGAGACGATCAATTTTTATTGTCATGCCTTGCCTTGCCTTTACGTGATTGAGATCTCACTTGAAGGATGAATTGACGATACTTGACGCCCATTGAAGGTGCCGTCAAGTGTGGCTCGCACACTTGCCTTTTGGCCCTATTCGCTAGTAGTTTGCATCGGAGCGGAATCTTGAGCTACGGTGAAATTCACCGGTGATTTTGCGAACTCCGGTGATTCCCCAGAGATCTCCGGAGCATCGTGTTTTTATGTACTGTCTGATGTATGTCCCTCACCGGGAGCATTCGCGTGTAATGTAACATTACAGCGTCGAGCATTACAGCGGTGATGGAGGAGAACCGAGCATTGCAATGCGCAACTTGTAATGATAAAAGACGAGGTTATATCAGTGAAGGAGGAGAACGAAGCATTACAATGCGCGCCTTGTAATGATACAATCTTTACTAATATTATAAAGAGGAAAGATTTGATTGTTTGTTTGTTTGAATAGGCTCCGGAACTACTTTGAAAAATTCTTTCACAGTTGGGAAGCTACACTCTTTGCGGTAAACATAGGCATAGGCATATTTTATTCCCGTACCTATTCCCACGGAAACGGGAACTACGCGGTTGAAACCGCGTGACGTCCGCTAGTGTGTAATGTTTTGATACAACTTGTAACATTAATGCGCTTTGCGCACCTGGTAATGATACAATATGTAATGTTTTGATACAACTTGTAACATCAATGCACTTTTATTTGCGGCTGGCCGGCCGCACACTGGTCCGGATTTTAAAATAGGTCGACATACGACCTAAGATGTCAAATGCTATTGGGAATTTTTTTTTTGGATAGGTAGAAGCCGTGAGCCGGTGTAACCCGACGGCCCCTATCTAAAACGTTAAAGTATTCAATCCGATTGACGTTGTCAGTTTTGTTTTATTTCTAACTTTGAACAAATGATCCACGTGACCTAGTGACTTAGCAGATATAATGTCATGTTCGATATTTTTCTGAGGCTTTTTGGTATGCTGAGTACGAATTTTGGGTTAATTTTGCAATCCAAGATGGCCGCCACACCACCGTTGTAAAATTTCATATTGGATACCGTATAAGGGGTGTTTTGGTATGCTGAATACGAATTTTGGGTTAATTTTGCAATCCAAAATGGCCACCGTGCCACTGTTGTGAAAATTCATGTTGGATATCGTGTAAGGGGTTTTTTGGTATGCTGAGTACGAATTTCAGGTTAATTTTGCAATCCAAAATGGCCACCGTGCCACTGTTGTAAAAATTCATATTGGATATCGTATAAGGGGTTTTTTGGTATGCTGAGTACGAATTTTGGGTTATTTTGCAATCCAAAATGGCCGCCTTGCCACTGTTGTAAAATTTCATGTTGGATATCGTATAAGGGGTTTTTTGGTATGCTGAGTACGAATTTCAGGTTAATTTTGCAATCCAAAATGGCCACCGTGCCACTGCTGTAAAATTTCATGTTGGATATCGTATAAGGGGTTTTTTGGTATGCTGAGTACGAATTTTGGGTTATTTTGCAATCCAAAATGGCCGCCTTGCCACTGTTGTAAAATTTCATGTTGGATATCGTATAAGGGGTTTTTTGGTATGCTGAGTACGAATTTTGGGTTAATTTTGCAATACAAAATGGCCGCCTTGCCACTGTTGCAAAATTTCATGTTGGATATCGTATAAGAGGTTTTTTGGAATGCTGAGTACGAATTTTGGGTTATTTTGCAATCCAAAATGGCCTCCTTGCCACTGTTGTAAAATTTCATGTTGGATATCGTATAAGGGGTTTTTTGGTATGCTGAGTACGAATTTTGGGTTAATTTTGCAATCCAAAATGGCCGCCGTGCCACTGTTGTGAAAATTCATGTTGGATATCGTGTAAGGGGTTTTTTGGTATGCTGAGTACGAATTTCAGGTTAATTTTGCAATCCAAAATGGCCGCCGTGCCACTGTTGTAAAAATTCATATTGGATATCGTATAAGGGGTTTTTTGGTATGCTGAGTACGAATTTTGGGTTATTTTGCAATCCAAAATGGCCGCCTTGCCACTGTTGTAAAATTTCATGTTGGATATCGTATAAGGCAGGCCTTCCCAACCTTTTTCAGGCCACGGCGCCCCTATAAGGTTTAAAAATTTTCACGGCGCCCTGAAACCCACATGCCACGTGAAATATCCCCCTCCCCCCCCCGCCGTCGTTCTTCCGCTGGTAATCGTGTCATTGACGCAGCTATTCAATGGTACGCTCCGCCACTTTGGGGGTCCGGGTTCTTACGGCGTCTTTGAGGTTGTTCGGGTGTTACTCCACTTCTTGTAGCGTGCGAGAAACTTTCATTTCAAGGTGTCGTCTTCGGCCTGCTTCTCTAAGGACGGTGAGCAGACCCCGTCCCGTTCTTAGGCCCGCGGCATGGAAGTCGATAATCTTGGGCGGAGACAAGTGTATGGCGCCCTGGCCGCAGACTGCGAAACTCGGGTTGAAGAGTAATCTCCCGCTCCCTGCCCGCCGTCCCTTTCACGAGCATGAGACCTGCTCGCAGAAAAACGCGGCGGCGCGGCGTCTCACTTCCTCTCACTGGATGGATCATGGCTCGCACCGTGGTCTCCAGCGAAATTCTGTCCACATCTAGACCTGCTACTAGGACCTAGCGCTATTGCGCCCATGCTGCGCACTCCACCAATGTATGGAGCGCAGTGTCTTCGCTGCGTTCCTTGCAGTGATGGCACTCGGCCGTGTTCTCTTGGTGCATTCGCCACAGATACTTACCGATGCCCGGTAGTTATCTGTATCAACCAATAAAAGAGATGGTTCCTCTACAGCCACTCGTTTATGATCGGTCTGATCGCCCCGATTGTGGCGTTATCCCACCTTGGTTGCTCAAGTTGCACTTTTCAAGTCTCTATGATTTCCTGATGGAGCTAGGACCGTTGAGCAACTCGGACCACTAAGCCAGGGAAGCTGTCTGTGACCATGTCGCCGCCTATATTAACCCCTCTCTCAACGAAGACACTTTAAGGCGGTCAACGCGGTGAGGACTCAGACATAAAGTAGACCAGTTTAAAAAAAATAGGGAACTTGACAGACAGACCCGTTTTTACAAACGAGTTTTAGAGTGGAGACCGCGAAACTTGGCAAACGACGAGTAGGACGTCCACCCGCCAGGTAGACCGACGACCTGGACCATGTGGCGTTATTTTTTTTTTGGTGACGCGGGGAATACTGTTGGGCACCGTCATCCCAGCCGCGGGGACAGCTGGGCGGTGTGTGGGGCTCCCGATCCCGGAAAGAGACCGTCCTACCCACTAAACCCGGCGGTGTTTCTTCTCACCCTATAGCCGGGCCGATGGATATACAAAGATTGTTCAGGTCGGCCCGGAGGGGGCGCCCCGAACGTTTGGGGCTCTCCCCAGGGGAGCAAGATGGGCGGCTCCCCCTGAGCTCCCTAATGAGCTGACAAAAACCCAAGTCCCAATCGCAGCGCTCTTCAGCGCTTTTCTGGAAGCAGAGACGGTAGAGAGCGGTCGAGTGAGCGGGCACTGAAGGCACCGCCGGAACACGGAGAGGTGTCTTCCGCCAAATGATCATCGGTGTACGGGGTCCTCCGACCTCCGCCCACCGGTACAACGCTAGTCAGGGGCTGCCTTGCGGCGCCCCCGAACCAGACGGCGGGATATGTCTCTTGGCACTCCTTTCTCTTGGCGACCGTGTGGCGTTAGTTGGGAGAGGCCTGCGTCCAGCAGTGGACTAGGCTGATTTGATTGATTGATTAATTGCATGTTTATGATCTTTTTTAGGTACAGAGGGGCGCCGCGTGGAGCGCCGCGGCGCCCCTCTGGGCTTCCTGCGGCGCACAGGTTGGGAACCCCTGGTATAAGGGGTTTTTTGGTATGCTGAGTACGAATTTCAGGTTAATTTTGCAATCCAAAATGGCCACCGTGCCACTGCTGTAAAATTTCATGTTGGATATCGTATAAGGGGTTTTTTGGTATGCTGAGTACGAATTTTGGGTTATTTTGCAATCCAAAATGGCCGCCTTGCCACTGTTGTAAAATTTCATGTTGGATATCGTATAAGGGGTTTTTTGGTATGCTGAGTACGAATTTTGGGTTAATTTTGCAATACAAAATGGCCGCCTTGCCACTGTTGTAAAATTTCATGTTGGATATCGTATAAGAGGTTTTTTGGAATGCTGAGTACGAATTTTGGGTTATCTTGCAATCCAAAATGGCCGCCTTATCACTGTTGTAAAATTTCATGTTGGATATCGTATAAGGGGTTTTTTGGTCTGCTGACTACGAATTTTGGGTTAATTTTGCAATACAAAATGGCCGCCTTGCCACTGTTGTAAAATTTCATGTTGGATATCGTATAAGGGGGTTTTTGGTATGCTGAGTACGAATTTTGGGTTATTTTGCAATCCAAAATGGCCTCCTTGCCACTGTTGTAAAATTTCATGTTGGATATCGTATAAGGGGTTTTTTGGTATGCTGAGTACGAATTTTGGGTTAATTTTGCAATACAAAATGGCCGCCTTGCCACTGTTGTAAAATTTCATGTTGGATATCGTATAAGAGGTTTTTTGGAATGCTGAGTACGAATTTCAGGTTAATTTTGCAATCCAATATGGCCGCCGCGCCGTAATCACAACATTTCATGATGAGTATCGTTAAAGGGATTTTTTGAAATGCTGAGTACCATTTTCGCCTAACTAGTAAATTTTAATAATTTGCTTATTAAGTTTAGGCTTTCTAAACTAGCAATGCGAAAATACTATGACAAAAGGTCCTTATTGTATAATTAAGGTCTATTACATTAAACCTTCCTACTACAGACCGCATCACCACCTTCATGGCTGCTGACTTCTGGCCGAGAGGGGTGAAGTATCGGCGCTTCAGAGGACGTCTGCTGACACGGGACACCCCGCCCCGCGACACGTCGACGTCAGTGCGTGTCAATTAGGTTAAGTTATATGTATATGTATTTTTAGTATTAAGGTTTTTTTTTTATACCACTAGAGTGGCAGACAAGCATACAGCCCCCCCAGATGTACCGGTGGTCAAGGCAGCCTATGGCGGTTCGCAACACCAGAGGCGCCACAATCGCGCTGCCTAAGGTATGTATCTATGAGCCGTAGAGTAAGTTGAAAATATCTGTAACTGTCTCTAATATTGCTTGAAAATAAAGGTTTATTATTATTATTATTCCATTTATTTTTTATTCTTAACATATTGTCTTACATTTTTAAATAAATAATGCTTACAAAAATAAAAATCTATTTAAAAATATAAAAAAATAGTGTCCCACCGGCATCGGGTGCAGGGACCAAGCTACCGGTGGTTAGGGCTTCAGAGACAGGAACCTCCTCAAAATGCGTGCCGTGTCAAGAAGTACTGCCTTCTGTATCAGGCCCTTGAACCAGCCGTCTAACGAGAGCCTCTTCAGATGGTTATCGAGGCTCTTTGCCATCAAACCGTGGACCGAAACGATAATTGGAACAATAATTGCCGAATCAACATGCCACATGTCAACAACTTCGTGAGCCAAATCCAAATATTTCATTTCTTTTTCCTTTTCTGCTTTAAAGAGGTTGTCATCATGAGGATTGCTGATATCGATAATTATTGCGAGGCGTTCCAATCGATCTATCATCACTATATCAGCTGCTGATGTATAATCTTGGCCACTTGGTTATGTCTGTGCAAATATTCTCCATTGGCAAGACGAGAACAACCAGAAACTATATGTCTAAGGGCGAGGCCGCACTTGCGGTTATCGCGGCGGTTTCTAACCTCAAAATATCAAAACATTGACTTGATTTCATTGATTTTGACAGTTTGATGACATTTTGAGGTTAGAAACCACCGCGGAAAAACGCAAATGCTGCCTCGCACTAAGTGATTCTCGGGACAATGACATGCCCGACAGATGTCAATTGTACCATCTTTCAGAATATGTTTCCGGTAGTTCTTCGTCATAACAACTTCGTCCATTATAGCAAAGACAAAACCTTCGGTTTCTCCGAAAAGATTACCGAACTGTAGCCAAGATACGGACGCTTTTAAATCAATGTCAGGTCCATTTAAGGCCCGATAAAAACGTCCATGTAGCTGCTTGCTTTTCCATACCTCTTTGCGATCTTCAGAACTAAGTACTACAGTTTGCATTTTAAGTTCATTTTTTCCAAGATTTAGTAGGTAATAATAAAATTTTTACTTTTAGTATTTCTAGATCTGTTCAGTGCGAACGTGCGTGGCGTGACATCGCGGGCGCCATCTGAAACTCAGCGCTCCGCATCCTATGTCATTGGCAGAGGATGCGCAGCATTTATGCTGAGATGGCGACCCATTTAAGATGCGCACACTTGTTTTTTTGTTCATAAGTTTTATGCATGCTATTGTTTTATTTTGTGTAAATGTGCGTGTCATAAATAAATGTATTTTCTTTCTTTCTTTCTTTCTTTGCGCCAGTTCTCTCTGCCCATAGCAAGCGGGGTGAGTCCCGTGTCCACTGCGACCACATTACGGTGCATATTGGTGTCTGTTTTCAGAAAGAATTCACTAAGATTGTATACCTCGCGGTTATGGAGGGTCTTAGCATTTAAAAAGCCTCGACCCCCACATTTCCCCGATCATCTGTAATGAGGTTGTACCTCATTACAGATGATCGGGGATGATGCATCCGGAATGCAGTCAACAGTGTTCTTACTCTTCTATCAATTTTATTGAGTTCAGTCTGAGTCCATCTGAGTATACCAAAAGAGTACATTAGGACTGGCATGACCCACCCATTAAAGGCGTGCAGCTTGTTACCGCCTGATAAAAGTCTTTTTATTACTTTTTTCAGGCGGCCAAAGAAACGCTCCTGTAATGTCTCTTTCATGCTAGTATCAGAAATTCCTAATGCTTGTGATATACCCAGATATTTGTAAGTTTCGGTTGCAGAAAGACAGTTTAGCTTAGTGGAATCTGAAAGTTCTACCCCATCAGATTCCACTATCACACCTCTTTTAACATGCATGACTGCACACTTGTCCACCCCAAATTTCATCCTGATGGCTCTACTGAAAGTTTCTGTTACTCCCAGTAAATCCATCAGTTGCAATTTAGTGTGGGCAAATAATTTGAGGTCATCCATGTAAAGGAGGTGCGATATAACCCCACCATCTTTGCGCAACCGATAGCCTAACCCAGAACTCTCTAGCATAGTACTGAGAGGATTTAGAGCTAGACAAAACCACAACGGACTCAGACTGTCCCCTTGAAATATTCCCCGCTTGATACTAATTGGTGCACCATTATTGCAAAACCGACGACACCCTGGATAGCAAAGGACTGTTTTCCACTGCCCCATACATGCCCTCAAGAAAGTACACAGAGTTGTATCAGTTTTATACAGCTCAAGTACCTTCAGAAGCCATGTATGTGGCACTGAATCAAAGGCCCTCTTATAATCTATCCAACATGTTGCCAGATTTTTGCGATTACGACGCACCTGTTGGCTGATGGTCATATCGATTAAAAGGAGTTGCTTAGTGCCACGGGCCCCACTTTACATCCATTTTGAGAGATTGATATTATCGAATGTTTTTCTATGTGTTTAGTAATTTTGACTCTCAAAATGGATGTTAAAAGTTTATATAGACAGTTGGTAAACATGTAATGGGTTTGTAATTTTTGGGATCCGCAGCACTACCAGATTTGTAGAGTAAGTGAGTTAAACCAGTAGTCATAAAATCGGGTAGTGAACCCATATCTAGGGATGATTGAAATTGTGATGCTAAACGGCCATGTGAGCTGCGGAACCATTTTAACCAGAAATTATGCAGTCCGTCCGGTCCCACTGATTTCCAATTCGGGAGCGAACGAACTGCACAAGCAACATCTTCTGCATCTATATAAACTGGTTCCATATCCGTTATATTCTCACATGACCGTTCAACATCTCTCATCCAATCACCCTCAGTATGATCAACAGGTCTTGACCAGAGGTTCCTCCAAAATGCATTACTAGTATCATCATCTAGGTAAGTTACGTCATTAACCTCTGGAAGATATGGGGTTTCCCAGTTCCTGTAAACCCACTTCTCGTTTTTTTGGAACATACGATTCTGGTTAAATCGATCTACTCGCACTTTGTAGCGTCTAACGCGATTTGCCCATGCATAAACCTTTTGTTTCAAAAGATCGATGCGCTCTGTGACACATGATGCGTATCTTTGAGGACTTATGTTAGTCCCAAAGAACGCTTGTTTCACAAAGCGCATCACCTTCGGACGGGTATTACCCGACCTGAAACATATAAGTTTCCCGATGAGTGCCCTGGCCTCGGAAATACGCCTCTCAATCTTACACTGCCAAGTAGGTTTTGCAGACCTAGGTCGAGTAGCAGTTTCATTTGTGTAAAATTTAACCTTAGCTACTCGACAAGCTGCAACCGCCGCACAGTACAGGATTGAGTGCGTATCACTAAGATCTTCACTATTGTCCAGATATTGGTGCAATAGTGAATCCAGGGCACACACCAGAGCCCGATTTCTTTTATGCATGGGCATACGAGGAAGACGTGGTCTACAATCTGCACTTGCGAACCAATATTCAACAATCGCATCTTCCAAAGCACTCCTTAATCGATTCTCACATTGGGTACTTACGGATATAGTTTCATCATCAACAACTTCCTCAGCAACTACAGGTGTACTAACTGGTGGTGTACGAATTTGTGACGAGGTACACACAACTTGCGACGAAGTAGTAGCCTCTCAAGTGTCGGACTATCAAGCTTATTACAACGCTGGATAGCCCGCACCTGATCCGATAATCGCTGTGCTGACACGTTGACAGCTGGTTCAAGTTCCTGAAATACAGAAAGTAAACGGCCACGGTACGCAGTGAGGTTAGCACCTAGCTCTGAAGCCGCAAAATATGCCCGCATTACGTTTTCATTAATTTCTTTAGTCCACTTCATGCGGTGCACATTACCACCGGCAGCGGGGGCCCTATTCGAGGCCGGTGGGCCTCGGGGTCCCAAGCTAGCTGGCGGCCGGCCTCTCCCCTGCCGACGTACAGGTAGTGGCGACGTCGGTGGGGAGAAATACTCGTCACTGCTACTGGTGGAGCTCGACATTTCGCAGGCAGGTAAAGCAGTATCCTTAGGGTGCGAAGTGGAGCCGCCTGACGAGTCCGGGGATGGTGTGAGTGCATTTTGTCTGCTTTCGACCCTAGTCAACATGATTTTTCCATTTAATTTGTATCCATTTTCGTGTTATTTTTCAATTGACATTTGCATCTGTCATGTCAACATGATTTTTCCATTTAATTTGTATCCATTTTCGTGTTATTTTTCAATTGACATTTGCATCTGTCATGTCATTATAATATTGTAGTATTTTTCCAAAATTTCCATAGTATTTCTTTAAAACGGCTGACCTCTGGGGAATTTCAGTATATTTAGTTAATTCGTTAATTGAAATGGTTGCCCCTAATTTATCAATAATATTTAATCATTGTGTTGATAGTGGTGTGTTTCCTGACTTAATGAAGTTTAAATGAGTAAAATAACTCCTCTGTTTAAATCGGGTAGCACCTCGGATACGTCCAATTTTCGTCCTATTTCTGTACTACCCACGTTTAGTAAAATCTTTGAAAAGGTAATGCTTAATCAAATGCAAAATCATTTTAATACAAATAAACTATTCCATACTAAACAATTCGGTTTCACGCGCGGTCGGTCTACCACGGATGCTGGAATCAAATTATTAGAGTGTATATATGAGGCCTGGGAGGAGTCGTATGATGCTTATGGTGTATTCTGCGACTTATCTAAGGCCTTTGACTGCGTCCAGCATCAGACTTTAATTCAAAAACTTGATCATTATGGGATCCAGGGGAAGGCCTTGGATTTAATTAGTTCTTACCTAAGAGATAGAGTACAGAGAGTAGTTATAAATGGTAAACAGTCACATGGTTCTGCTGTAACAATGGGGGTGCCTCAGGGTTCAATTCTGGGACCTTTTCTATTTTTAGTGTACATAAATGATCTCCCTCACCTTATAAGAGACGTAATAATAGTTTTGTTTGCTGATGACACATCTTTAATATTTAAAGTTGAACGTGGACAACGCAATCTTGACGAAGTAAACAATGCCCTCTCTAGGGTAGTCCACTGGTTTAACGCAAATAATTTATTGTTAAATGAAACTAAAACAAAATGTATTAGATTCACCTTGCCAAATGTTAGGCTCGTTAACACCAGTATTAGGATTAGGGATGATCAAGTAGAATTGGTCGATGAAACTGTCTTTCTGGGCATAAAGTTAGACTCCAACTTGCAGTGGGGGCCTCATATCGAGAAAGTCTCGGGCAGACTGAGCTCTGCAGCCTATGCCGTTAAAAAGATCCGACAACTGACAGACATTAGAACAGCGCGTCTTGTCTACTTTAGCTATTTCCACAGTGTCATGACCTATGGCACACTATTATGGGGTAACGCTGCCGACATCGAATGTATCTTTGTGTTGCAGAAAAGGGCTGTCCGGGCTATCTATGGTATGGGGTTTCGGGAGTCATTAAGAGAAAAGTTTAAGGATATCAACATCCTTACTGTGTATTCACAGTACATATATGAAAACTTATTATATACTCATAAAAATAATAGTAATTTTATTAAAAATAGTGATATCCATAACCTAAACTTAAGAAATAAGAATAAATTGGCTGTACCTAGATTTAGGCTTAATAAAATAAGCAATTCTTTTGCGGGCAATTGTATTCGAATGTACAATACATTGCCGACAGCCGTAACAGGTTTGTCAGTTAATAAATTTAAAAAACTAATAAAACTTAAATTGTGCCAGAAAGCTTATTATAGCATTAAAGACCTTTTAGAAGACAAGGCTGCCTGGCAGTGACACGAATTGCTCCTTTCTACATTTAAAAAAAAACTGTATTAGATACTAAGATGAATTAAGAGGGACCAGACTGAGTTTCTTGGGGTGTTCTTTTCAGTCTGTAGCATTTCCGAACCCCCGGTAGAGTCACAAAAATTTTGACAAACCTAAATAATTTTTTTAAAAATTTCAAAGGGAATAAATTTTATTTTATTTATTTATTTTATTTTTCCATTGAATATTGAAATTATAGGTTCTATTACTTCTATTCTTGATTTTCTGAAATATTTATAGTAAATATTCGCTGTTTTATGAATAAAATTTAATAAAAATATTTTAGTTGAAAAAATATCTGCTGACTATGGTAGTGTTATTATTTTTATTATTACATTAAAATAGTACTCAGCCTAAAAAAGCTCATGAACGATACCCATCATGAAATTTTGTGATTACGGCGCGGCGGCCATATTGGATTGCAAAATTAACCTGAAATTCGTACTCAGCATACCAAAAAACCCCTTAAACGATATCCAACATGAAATTTCACAACAGTGGCACGGTGGCCATTTTGGATTGCAAAATTAACCCGAAATTCGTACTCAGCATACCAAAATCCCTTAAACGGTATCTAACATAAAATTTCACAACAGTGGCACGGCGGCCTTTTTTGCTTGCAAAATTAACCCAAAATTCGTACTCAGCATACCAAAAAACCCCTTATACGATATCCAATATGAAATTTCTCAACAATGGCACGGCAGCCATTTTGGATTGCAAAATTTACTTGAAATTTGTACTCAGCATACCAAAAACCTCCTAATACGATAACCAACATGAAATTTTACAACGGTGGTGCGGCGGCCATATTGGATTGCAATATTAACCTGAAATTCGTACTCAGCATACCAAAAGACCCTCTATACGATATCCAACATAAAATTTCACAACAGTGGCACGGCGGCCTTTTTGGATTGCAAAATTAACCCAAAATTCGTACTCAGCATACCAAAAAACCCCTTATACGGTATCCAACATGAAATTTTACAATGGTGGCGCGGCAGCCATTTTGGATTGCAAAATTAACCCGAAATTCGTACTTAGCATACCAAAAAACCCCTTATATGATATTCAATATGAAATTTGACAGCAGTGGCACGGCGGCCATTTTGGATTGCAATATTAAGCTGAAATTCGTACTCAGCATACCAAAAAACCCCATAAACGATATCCAACATGAAAATTTACAACGGTGGTGGGGCGGCCTTTTTGGATTGGAAAATTAACCCAAAATTCGTACTCAGCATACCAAAAAACCCCTTATACGGTATCCGACATGAAATTTTACAACGGTGGCGCGGCAGCCATTTTGGATTGCAAACTTAACCCGAAATTCGTACTTAGCATACCAAAAAACCCCTTATATGATATCCAATATGAAATTTGACAGCAGTGGCACGGCGGCCATTTTGGATTGCAATATTAACCTGAAATTCGTACTCAGCATACCAAAAAACCCCATAAACGATATCCAACATGAAAATTTACAACGGTGGTGTGGCGGCCTTTTTGGATTGCAAAATTAACCCAAAATTCGTACTCAGCATACCAAAAAACCCCTTATACGGTATCGAACATGAAATTTTACAACGGTGGCGCGGCAGCCATTTTGGATTGCAAAATTAACCTGAAATTCGTACTCAGCATGCCAAAAATCTCGTTATACGATAACCAACATGAAATTTTATAACGGTGGTGCGGCGGCCATATTGGATTGCAATATTAACCTGAAATTCGTACTCAGCATACCAAAAAACCCCATAAACGATATCCAACATTAAAATTTACAACGGTGGTGGGGCGGCCATCTTGGATTGCAAAATTAACCCGAAATTCGTACTCAGCATACCAAAAACCCCTTATACGATACCCATCATGGAATTTTGTGATAATGGCGCGGCGGCCATATTGGATTGCAAAATTATCATGTATTCAATATTATTTAGATAATAGTTTACATATATATATTAGACGACCTGTTTGGTTCGGAGGCAAAAATACTGTCTTTTAATCAAGTGGTCGCGGCTTCGATCCAATATGGCCGCTGCGCCGTAATCACAAAATATCATGATGGGTATCGTTTAAGGGGATTTTTGGTATGCTGAGTACGAATTTCGGGTTAAATTTGCAATCCAAGATGGCCGCCCCACCACCGTTGTAAATTTTCATGTTGGATATCGTTTATGGGGTTTTTTGGTATGCTGAGTACGAATTTCAGGTTAATATTGCAATCCAATATGGCCGCCGCACCACCGTTGTAAAATTTCATGTTGGTTATCGTATAACGAGATTTTTGGCATGCTGAGTACGAATTTCAGGTTAATTTTGCAATCCAAAATGGCTGCCGCGCCACCGTTGTAAAATTTCATGTTGGATACCGTATAAGGGGTTTTTTGGTATGTTGAGTACGAATTTTGGGATAATTTTGCAATCCAAAAAGGCCGCCCCACCACCGTTGTAAATTTTCATGTTGGATATCGTTTATGGGGTTTTTTGGTATGCTGAGTACGAATTTCAGGTTAATATTGCAATCCAAAATGGCCGCCATGCCACTGCTGTCAAATTTCATATTGGATATCATATAAGGGGTTTTTTGGTATGCTAAGTACGAATTTCGGGTTAATGTTGCAATCCAAAATGGCTGCCGCGCCACCATTGTAAAATTTCATGTTGGATACCGTATAAGGAGTTTTTTGGTATGCTGAGTACGAATTTTGGGTTAATTTTGCAATCCAAAAAGGCCGCCCCACCACCGTTGTAAATTTTCAAGTTGGATATCGTTTATGGGGTTTTTTGGTATGCTGAGTACGAATTTCAGGTTAATATTGCAATCCAAAATGGCCGCCGTGCCACTGCTGTCAAATTTCATATTGGATATCATATAATGGGTTTTTTGGTATGTTAAGTACGAATTTCAGGTTAATTTTGCAATCCAAAATGGCTGCCGCGCCACCATTGTAAAATTTCATGTTGGATACCGTATAAGGGGTTTTTTGGTATGCTGAGTACGAATTTCGGGTTAATTTTGCAATCCAAAATGGCCACCGTGCCACTGTTGGGAAATTTCATGTTGGATATCGTTTAAGGGGTTTTTTGGTATGCTGAGTACGAATTTCAGGTTAATATTGCAAACCAAAATGGCCGCCGTGCCACTGCTGTCAAAGGAGAACGCCCAGAGATCGTTTCTTTTTGAAAAACCTTAATAAAAAGTGTATGGCCATCTAAGTAAATTGGTAAATCATGTAATATTTTTTTAACAATCTTTTAATTCAATCGATCAAAATATTTTGTGGCGTTTTAACTTTGATTATAATTCGTGGTTGTATCGTTTGTACGCGCCGCGGACTGACCAAATGAATGGTACTGACGTGACGAAGATGGCCGCCAATCGCAAATATCAATGTGTGGGGCCTACATTTCGCGGTTCATGCAACAATGTCGTTGAGATCATAGATTTAGTATCGATAAATTCTAAATCTATGGTTGAGTTGGAAGTAGGTACTATTAATGGCAGATTATTGTATTTTTTTATATAAAATAGCAAAAATCTAGGCTGGTGATATATTAATCACCGTGTTGCGAGCATATTAGACATTTGAACGAAATACGAACTGTTAAAAATTGAAAGTTTTTAACAAAACGTCTTTTCGGTAACGAATGTGCGGTTTTGCAGTAGATCAGATAAAAGTGCCACTCATTCTCTTTAATTTTCGACAAACTCCAGAGACACTTCTAGTAAAGTCCCACCGCTTTACTAGAGAAGACAGTCAGTCTTCTCTAGTAAAGCTTGAATTAGGTCCGTACTTGACTTTGAGTGTCGTAAGAGGACGAGGACCGAGAAAAATGACATAAACAGCTGAATATTAAATAATACAAGAATTGGCAGTATGGTTTTAAATACCTTTGCCTGTCCTTTGGACGAATAAAGCAACAACAACAACAACAAGGAAAAATGACAGTTTAAAATGTTTATCATGAAATTATTGTATATAAATTGGTGTGAAATGTTTATATAAAACAATGTATGGTTCCATACAAAGTGATTATGATCAGGATTGATATTTAAATGGTAAGTAATTAAGGAACAATCGAGATTCAATTTGTTTATTTACTACATTTTCTCAATAAGTTGATATGTGGTAAGTAAATACATTTTCAGGGTTTTTTATAAGTGTGATGGAATGGAACTATTACTTTTATCTTTTTTGAATTAAATCCATGTTCATCAATGTAACGATTACACTTTTTGGACAAATTGATTTGACGGATTGATGGACATTTGCTTCAAAACTAACCTCTAATTAGAACAGCAAAACGAAGAATGATAGAAAACCCTACAAAATAATAGAATATTTTTTATTTCCTATGAAAGTACGATATCCATCCAATTCAATCTCCGATTTTCGCTGTCATACTAAATTATTTGTTATGAAACGGCGGTCCATTGAAAGATGGGCAATCGCCTTTCATATTGGATATCATATAAGGGGTTTTTTGGTATGCTAAGTACGAATTTCGGGTTAATTTTGCAATCCAAAATGGCTGCCGCGCCACCATTGTAAAATTTCATGTTGGATACCGTATAAGGGGTTTTTTGGTATGCTGAGTACGAATTTTGGGTTAATTTTGCAATCCAAAAAGGCCGCCCCACCACCGTTGTAAATTTTCATGTTGGATATCGTTTATGGGGTTTTTTGGTATGCTGAGTACGAATTTCAGGTTAATATTGCAATCCAAAATGGCCGCCGTGCCACTGCTGTCAAATTTCATATTGGATATCATATTAGGGGTTTTTTGGTATGCTAAGTACGAATTTCGGGTTAATTTTGCAATCCAAAATGGCTGCCGCGCCACCATTGTAAAATTTCATGTTGGATACCGTATAAGGGGTTTTTTGGTATGCTGAGTACGAATTTCGGGTTAATTTTGCAATCCAAAATGGCCACCGTGCCACTGTTGTGAAATTTCATGTTGGATATCGTTTAAGGGGTTTTTTGGTATGCTGAGTACGAATTTCAGGTTAATTTTGCAATCCAATATGGCCGCCGCGCCGTAATCACAAAATTTCATGATGGGTATCGTTTATGAGCTTTTTTAGGCTGAGTACTATTTTAATGTAATAATAATAATAATAATAAATAATAAATATACCCCTCGTGGACAGTCGTTATCTTTTTATGGGATTAACGCAACCCTATGAGGGCATAGTAGATTTGCTTTTTGAATCGTCTGCTTTCTGAGATCAACAAAAAATGTCTCACAAGGTTATAGAAAAGCACACATCCGCAGGGCAGCTTGTGGCGAGCTGAATGTGCGTGGCTACACATCGGTCCCGATTCCTCAGAGTTTTGTTGTGCTTTGTCACCAGTTAGCATTTAATGGGCTAATGGGAGGACGCTACTCCCGGAAGTGCAGCAAATCTCAACTCTGGCTTGCCTTAATTGGCTGGTCAGAGGGAGGAAGCCAGAGCTTTATGCTCGGGGGTGGAAGTGTCATTTTCAAGGGCATAACTACGGGGAAACCCGCTCCGGGTCTCACCCGTGATGGCGAAACCGGCGCCGCACCGCTCGACACCCCAAGCCGCTCTCACCGGTGTTGCCCTCTGTCGCCTTACAGGCCTGGCCTATGGCGATTGTATAGGGGGCCCATCTAGTGAGTTGGCGAGTCACCGTCTGCCAATATTTTCATAATAACATATTGGAATGGCAGACGCCGTTGTCATCCATAGTATAAGATACATAGTTCCATTTAACCCCCAACCCAATAGCCCATTTTGTAGTAAGCATATTTTTACAATAGTTTAGCTCCCATTGTAGGCAGTCCATTGCCGTCCTTCTATATAAGGCGGACGTGAATTGTCTGCAGTGGGGGTCCCATTTCCTACATTAAAATCTCAAAGGGCCTCTGCGTGTTGGACCATTTATGTCCCCATGTAAGCCTATCAAAAGACCGGGTATCTTCGCAAGAAAAAAAAAAGAAGGTACCCGAGAAGAAGAGACATAATAATAACACTACCATAGTCAGCAGATATTTTTTCAAGTAAAATATTTTTATTAAATTTTATTCATAAAACAGCGAATATTTACTATAAATATTTCAGAAAATCAAGAATAGAAGTAATAGAACCTATAATTTCAATATTCAATGGAAATACTATGGAAATTTTGGAAAAATACTACAATATTATAATGACATGACAGAGGCAAATGTCAATTGAAAAATAACACGAAAATGGATACAAATTAAATGGAAAAATCATGTTGACTAGGGTCAAAAGCAGACAAAATGCACTCACACCATCCCCGGACTCGTCAGGCGGCTCCACTTCGCACCCTAAGGATACTGCTTTACCTGCCTGCGAAATGTCGAGCTCCACCAGTAGCAGTGACGAGTATTTCTCCCCACCGACGTCGCCACTACCTGTACGTCGGCAGGGGAGAGGCCGGCCGCCAGCTAGCTTGGGACCCCGAGGCCCACCGGCCTCGAATAGGGCCCCCGCTGCCGGTGGTAATGTGCACCGCATGAAGTGGACTAAAGAAATTAATGAAAACGTCATGCGGGCATATTTTGCGGCTTCAGAGCTAGGTGCTAACCTCACTGCGTACCGTGGCCGTTTACTTTCTGTATTTCAGGAACTTGAACCAGCTGTCAACGTGTCAAATCTGGTAGTGCTACGGATCCCAAAAATTATAAACCCATTACATGTTTACCAACTGTCTATAGTCCAATCCTGCCCGATCTGGCAATAATGTAAACATGTCATGTTTTGACAAGCGTTCTCTAAGACAGATGAGTAGAAAAATATAGTATGACAAAACATTATTTTTTTTAATATCCTGAATAAGGTATTTTAAATGAAAATAAACTATCATATAGAAGTTATTTGGTGTCAAAATGATTGTAAAAACACTGTATGACTCTTGGATACTGGAATACTCAATTGCAAGTAACTATGGATTTATAGGATCAAATGTGTTTGTTTACATTTTTGCGCAAAGCTATTGAAATACAGTATATAAACTTTTAACATCCATTTTGAGAGTCAAAATTACTAAACACATAGAAAAACATTCGATAATATCAATCTCTCAAAATGGATGTAAAAGTGGGGCCCGTGGCACTAAGCAACTCCTTTTAATCGATATGACCATCAGCCAACAGGTGCGTCGTAATCGCAAAAATCTGGCAACATGTTGGATAGATTATAAGAAGGCCTTTGATTCAGTGCCACATACATGGCTTCTGAAGGTACTTGAGCTGTATAAAACTGATACAACTCTGTGTACTTTCTTGAGGGCATGTATGGGGCAGTGGAAAACAGTCCTTTGCTATCCAGGGTGTCGTCGGTTTTGCAATAATGGTGCACCAATTAGTATCAAGCGGGGAATATTTCAAGGGGACAATCTGAGTCCGTTGTGGTTTTGTCTAGCTCTAAATCCTCTCAGTACTATGCTAGAGAGTTCTGGGTTAGGCTATCGGTTGCGCAAAGATGGTGGGGTTATATCGCACCTCCTTTACATGGATGACCTCAAATTATTTGCCCACACTAAATTGCAACTGATGGATTTACTGGGAGTAACAGAAACTTTCAGTAGAGCCATCAGGATGGAATTTGGGGTGGACAAGTGTGCAGTCATGCATGTTAAAAGAGGTGTGATAGTGGAATCTGATGGGGTAGAACTTTCAGATTCCACTAAGCTAAACTGTCTTTCTGCAACCGAAACTTACAAATATCTGGGTATATCACAAGCATTAGGAATTTCTGATACTGGCATGAAAGAGACATTACAGGAGCGTTTCTTTGGCCGCCTGTAAAAAGTAATAAAAAGACTTTTGTCAGGCGGTAACACGCTGCACGCCTTTAATGGGTGGGTCATGCCAGTCCTAATGTACTCTTTTGGTATACTCAGATGGACTCAGACTGAACTTAATAAAATTGATAGAAGAGTAAGAACACTGTTGACTGCATTACGGATACATCATCCCCGATCATCTGTAATGAGGTACAACCTCATTACAGATGATCAGGGAAATGTGGGGGTCGAGGCTTTTTAAATGCTAAGACCCTCCATAACCGCGAGGTATACAATCTTAGGGAATTCTTTCTGAAAACAGACACCAATATGCACCGTAATGTGGTCGCAGTGGACACGGGACTCACCCCGCTTGCTATGGGCAGAGAGAACTGGCGCAAACCTGTAGTAGGTAGGTGTAGGAGGTATGGAAAAGCAAGCAGCTACATGGACGTTTTTATCGGGCCTTAAATGGACCTGACATTGATTTAAAAGCGTCCGTATCTTGGCTACAGTTCGGTAATCTTTTCGGAGAAACCGAAGGTTTTGTCTTTGCCATAATGGACGAAGTCGTTATGACGAAGAACTACCGGAAACATATTCTGAAGGATGGTACAATTGACATCTGTCGGGCATGTCATTGTCCCGGAGAATCACTTAGTGCGAGGCAGCATTTGCGTTTTTCCGCGGCGGTTTCTAACCTCAAAATGTCATCAAACTGTCAAAATCAATGAAATCAAGTCAATGTTTTGATATTTTGAGGTTAGAAACCGCCGCGATAACCGCAAGTGCGGCCTCGCCCTTAGACATATAGTTTCTGGTTGTTCTCGTCTTGCCAATGGAGAATATTTGCACAGACATAACCAAGTGGCCAAGATTATACATCAGCAGCTGATATAGTGGTGATAGGTCGATTGGAACGCCTCGCAATAATTATCGATATCAGCATTCCTCATGATGACAACCTCTTTAAAGCAGAAAAGGAAAAAGAAATGAAATATTTGGATTTGGCTCATGAAGTTGTTGACATGTGGCATGTTGATTTGGCAATTATTGTTCCAATTATCGTTTCGGTCCACGGTTTGATGGCAAAGAGCCTCGATAACCATCTGAAGAGGCTCTCGTTAGACGGCTGGTTCAAGGGCCTGATACAGAAGGCAGTACTTCTTGACACGGCACGCATTTTGAGGAGGTTCCTGTCTCTGAAGCCCTAACCACCGGTAGCTTGGTCCCTGCACCCGATGCCGGTGGGACACTATTTTTTTATATTTTTAAATAGATTTTTATTTTTGTAAGCATTATTTATTTAAAAATGTAAGACAATATGTTAAGAATAAAAAATAAATGGAATAATAATAATAAATCTTTATTTTCAAGCAATATTAGAGACAGTTACAGATATTTTTAACTTACTCTACGGCTCATAGATACATACCTTGGGCAGCGCGATTGTGGCGCCTCTGGTGTTGCGAACCGCCATAGGCTGCCTTGATCACCGGTACATCTGGGGGGGCTGTATGCTTGTCTGCCACTCTAGTGGTATAAAAAAAAAACTTAATTCTAAAAATACATATACATATAACTTAACCTAATTGACACGCACTGACGTCGACGTGTCGCGGGGCGGGGTGTCCCGTGTCAGCAGACGTCCTCTGAAGCGCCGATACTTCACCCCTCTCGGCCAGAAGTCAGCAGCCATGAAGGTGGTGATGCGGTCTGTAGTAGGAAGGTTTAATGTAATAGACCTTAATTTTACAATAAGGACCTTTTGTCATAGTATTTTCGCATTGCTAGTTTAGAAAGCCTAAACTTAATAAGCAAATTATTAAAATTTACTAGTTAGGCGAAAATGGTACTCAGCATTTCAAAAAACCCCTTTAACGATACTCATCATGAAATGTTGTGATTACGGCGCGGCGGCCATATTAGATTGCAAAATTAACCTGAAATTCGTACTCAGCATTCCAAAAAACCTCTTATACGATATCCAACATGAAATTTTACAACAGTGGCAAGGCGGCCATTTTGTATTGCAAAATTAACCCAAAATTCGTACTCAGCATACCAAAAAACCCCTTATTCGATATCCAACATGAAATTTTACAACAGTGGCAAGGCGGCCATTTTGGATTGCAAAATAACCCAAAATTCGTACTCAGCATACCAAAACACCCCTTATACGGTATCCAATATGAAATTTTACAACGGTGGTGTGGCGGCCATCTTGGATTGCAAAATTAACCCAAAATTCGTACTCAGCATACCAAAAAGCCTCAGAAAAATATCCAACATGACATTATATCTGCTAAGTCACTAGGTCACGTGGATCATTTGTTCAAAGTTAGAAATAAAACCAAAATGACAACGTCAATCGGATTGAATACTTTAACGTTTTAGATAGGGGCCGTTGGGTTACACCGGCTCACGGCTTCTACCTATCCAAAAAAAAAATTGCGTGTACTTAGTGTACACACGTAAGAAGTGAAACTTCTTCATAAACTTAATTTTCACCTCACCTTAAATTAAGTCAAAAAGTACAAAAGTACAAAAGTCCAAAAGTCCCAAAGTCCCAAAGTTCCAAAGTCCCAAAGACCCAAAGTACCAAGATCCCATCCAAAAGTCCAAAAGTCCCAAAGTCCCAAAGGCCAAAAGTCCAAAAGTCCCAAAGTCCCAAAGTCCAAAAGTCCCAAAGTCCCAAAGTCCCAAAGTCTCAAAGTCCCAAAGTCCCAAAGTCCCAAAGTCCCAAAGTCCCAAAGTCCCAAAGTCCCAAAGTCCCAAAGTCCCAAAGTCCCAAAGTCCCAAAGTCCCAAAGTCCCAAAGTCCCAAAGTCCCAAAGTCCCAAAGTCCCAAAGTCCCAAAGTCCCAAAGTCCCAAAGTCCCAAAGTCCCAAAGTCTAAAAGTCTAAAAGTACAAAAAGTCCAAAAGTCCAAAAGTCCAAAAGTCCAAAAGTCCAAAAGTCCAAAAGTCCAAAAGTCCAAAAGTCCCAAAGTCCCAAAGTCCCAAAGTCCCAAAGTCCCAAAGTCCCAAAGTCCCAAAGTCCCAAAGTCCCAAAGTCCCAAAGTCCCAAAGTCCCAAAGTCCCAAAGTCCCAAAGTCCCAAAGTCCCAAAGTCCCAAAGTCCCAATGTCCCAAAGTCCCAAAGTCCCAAAGTCCCAAAGTCCCAAAGTCCCAAAGTCCCAAAGTCCCAAAGTCCCAAAATCCCAAAGTCCCAAAGTCCCAAAGTCCCAAAGTCTAAAAGTCTAAAAGTACAAAAAGTCCAAAAGTCCAAAAGTCCAAAAGTCCAAAAGTCCAAAAGTCCAAAAGTCCAAAAGTCCAAAAGTCCAAAAGTCCAAAAGTCCAAAAGTCCAAGAGTCCAAAAGTCCAAAAGTCCAAAAGTCCAAAAGTCCCAAAGTCCCAAAGTCCCACAGTCCCAAAGTCCCAAAGTCCCAAAGTCCCAAAGTCTAAAAGTCCCAAAGTCCCAAAGTCCCAAAGTCCCAAAGTCCCAAAGTCCCAAAGTCCCAAAGTCCCAAAGTCCAAAAGTCCAAAAGTCCAAAAGTCCCAAAGACCCAAAGTACCAAGGTCCCATCCAAAAGACCAGAAGCCCAAAAGTCCCAAAGTCCCAAAGTCCCAAAGTCCCAAAGTCCCAAAGTTCCAAAGTCCCAAAGTCCCAAAGTCCCAAAGTCCCAAAGTCCCAAAGTCCCAAAGTCCCAAAGTCCCAAAGTCCCAAAGTCCCAAAGTCCCAAAGTCCCAAAGTCCCAAAGTCCCAAAGTCCCAAAGTCCCAAAGTCCCAAAGTCCAAAAATTCAAAAGTTCAAAAGTTCAAAAGTCCCAAAGTCTCAAAGTTCCAAAGTCCCAAAGACCCAAAGTACCAATGTCCCATCCAAAAGTCCAAAAGCCCAAAAGTCCAAAAGTCCAAAAACCCTTAAATGACATGCTATCCCTGGATAAAGTACTCTTAATTCGAATCCACCGTGGTGGGGAACAGAACAAAGATGGCGCGTAACCAAAAATCGTGACGTGACATGACGTGACGCAAATTTTTTTCCAACGCCGATAAAGAAGTTTCACTTCAAAAATTCCCAATAGCATTTGACATCTTAGGTCGTATGTCTACCTATTTTAAAATCCGGACCAGTGTGCGGCCGGCCAGCCGCAAATAAAAGTGCATTGATGTTACAAGTTGTATCAAAACATTACACATTGTATCATTACCAGGTGCGCAAAGCGCATTAATGTTACAAGTTGTATCAAAACATTACACACTAGCGGACGTCACGCGGTTTCAACCGCGTAGTTCCCGTTTCCGTGGGAATAGGTACGGGAATAAAATATGCTTATGCCTATGTTTACCGCAAAGAGTGTAGCTTCCCAACAGTGAAAGAATTTTTCAAAGTAGTTCCGGAGCCTATTCGATGCAAACAAACAAACAAACAATCAAATCTTTCCTCTTTATAATATTAGTAAAGATTGTATCATTACAAGGCGCGCATTGTAATGCTTCGTTCTCCTCCTTCACTGATATAACCTCGTCTTTTATCATTCCAAGTTGCGCATTGCAATGCTCGGTTCTCCTCCATCACCGCTGTAATGCTCGACGCTGTAATGTTACATTACACGCGAATGCTCCCGGTGAGGGACATACATCAGACAGGACAGGACAGAGGGTACATAAAAACACGATGCTCCGGAGATCTCTGGGGAATCACCTCTAAGAGGCCCCCGAGACGATCAATTTTTATTGTCATGCCTTGCCTTGCCTTTACGTGATTGAGATCTCACTTGAAGGATGAATTGACGATACTTGACGCCCATTGAAGGTGCCGTCAAGTGTGGCTCGCACACTTGCCTTTTGGCCCTATTCGCTAGTAGTTTGCATCGGAGCGGAATCTTGAGCTACGGTGAAATTCACCGGTGATTTTGCGAACTCCGGTGATTCCCCAGAGATCTCCGGAGCATCGTGTTTTTATGTACCCTCTGTCCTGTCCTGTCTAATGTATGTCCCTCACCGGGAGCATTCGCGTGTAATGTAACATTACAGCGTCGAGCATTACAGCGGTGATGGAGGAGAACCGAGCATTGTAATGCGCAACTTGTAATGATGAAAGACGAGGTTATATCAGTGAAGGAGGAGAACGAAGCATTACAATGCGCGCCTTGTAATGATACAATCTTTACTAATATTATAAAGAGGAAAGATTTGATTGTTTGTTTGTTTGTTTGCATCGAATAGGCTCCGGAACTACTTTGAAAAATTCTTTCACTGTTGGGAAGCTACACTCTTTGCGGTAAACATAGGCATAGGCATATTTTATTCCCGTACCTATTCCCACGGAAACGGGAACTACGCGGTTGAAACCGCGTGACGTCCGCTAGTGTGTAATGTTTTGATACAACTTGTAACATTAATGCGCTTTGCGCACCTGTTAATGATACAATGTGTAATGTATTGATACAACTTGTAACATCAATGCACTTTTATTTGCGGCTGGCCGGCCGCACACTGGTCCGGATTTTAAAATAGGTAGACATACGACCTAAGATGTCAAATGCTATTGGGAATTTTTGAAGTGAAACTTCTTTATCGGCGTTGGAAAAAAATTTGCGTCACGTCACGTCACGTCACGATTTTTGGTTACGCGCCATCTTTGTTCTGTTCCCCACCACGGTGGATTCGAATTAAGAGTACTTTATCCAGGGATAGCATGTCATTTAAGGGTTTTTGGACTTTTGGGCTTTTGGACTTTTGGACTTTTGGATGGGACATTGGTACTTTGGGTCTTTGGGACTTTGGGACTTTGGAACTTTTGAACTTTTGAATTTTTGGACTTTGGGACTTTGGGACTTTGGGACTTTGGGACTTTGGGACTTTGGGACTTTGGGACTTTGGGACTTTGAGACTTTGGGACTTTGGGACTTTGGGACTTTGGGACTTTGGGACTTTGGGACTTTGGGACTTTGGGACTTTGGGACTTTGGGACTTTGGGACTTTGGGACTTTGGGACTTTGGGACTTTGGGACTTTGGTACTTTGGGACTTTGGGACTTTGGGACTTTGGGACTTTGGGACTTTGGGACTTTGGGACTTTGGGACTTTGGGACTTTGGGACTTTGGGACTTTGGGACTTTGGGACTTTGGGACTTTGGGACTTTGGGACTTTGGAACTTTGGAACTTTGGGACTTTGGGACTTTGGGACTTTGGGACTTTGGGACTTTGGGACTTTGCGACTTTTGGACTTTTGGACTTTTGGCCTTTGGGACTTTGGAACTTTTGGACTTTTGGATGGGATCTTGGTACTTTGGGTCTTTGGGACTTTGGGACTTTGGAACTTTGGAACTTTGGGACTTTGGGACTTTGGGACTTTGGGACTTTGGGACTTTGGGACTTTTGGACTTTTGGGCTTCTGGTCTTTTGGATGGGACCTTGGTACTTTGGGTCTTTGGGACTTTTGGACTTTAGGACTTTTAGACTTTTAGACTTTTAGACTTTGGGACTTTGGAACTTTGGGACTTTGGGACTTTGGGACTTTAGAACATTGGGACTTTGGGACTTTGGGACTTTGGGACTTTGGGACTGTGGGACTTTGGGACTTTGGGACTTTTGGACTTTTGGACTTTTGCACTTTTGGACTCTTGGACTTTTGGACTTTTGGACTTTTGGACTTTTGGACTTTTGGACTTTTGTACTTTTGGACTTTTGGACTTTTGGACTTTTGGACTTTTGGACTTTTGGACTTTTGGACTTTTGGACTTTTGGACTTTTGGACTTTTGGACTTTTGGACATTTGGACTTTTGGACTTTTTGTACTTTTAGACTTTTAGACTTTGGGACTTTGGGACTTTGGGACTTTGGGACTTTGGGACTTTGGGACTTTGGGACTTTGAGACTTTGGGACTTTGGGACTTTGGGACTTTTGGACTTTGGGACTTTGGGACTTTTGGACTTTTGGCCTTTGGGACTTTGGGACTTTTGGACTTTTGGATGGGATCTTGGTACTTAGGGTCTTTGGGACTTTGGGACTTTGGGACTTTGGGACTTTGGGACTTTGGGACTTTGGGACTTTGGGACTTTGGGACTTTGGGACTTTGGGACTTTTGGACTTTTGTACTTTTGTACTTTTTGACTTAATTTAAGGTGAGGTGAAAATTAAGTTTATGAAGAAGTTTCACTTCTTACGTGTGTACACTAAGTACACGCAATTTTTTTTTTGGATAGGTAGAAGCCGTGAGTCGGTGTAACCCGACGGCCCCTATCTAAAACGTTAAAGTATTCAATCCGATTGACGTTGTCATTTTTGTTATATTTCTAACTTTGAACAAATGATCCACGTGACCTAGTGACTTAGCAGATATAATGTCATGTTGGATATTTTTCTGAGGCTTTTTGGTATGCTGAGTACGAATTTTGGGTTAATTTTGCAATCCAAGATGGCCGCCACACCACCGTTGTAAAATTTCATATTGGATACCGTATAAGGGGTGTTTTGGTATGCTGAGTACGACTTTTGGGTTAATTTTGCAATCCAAAATGGCCGCCGTGCCACTGTTGTAAAAATTCATATTGGATATCGTATAAGGGGTTTTTCGGTATGCTGAGTACGAATTTCAGGTTAATTTTGCAATCCAAAATGGCCACCGTGCCACTGCTGTAAAATTTCATGTTGTATATCGTATAAGGGGTTTTTTGGTATGCTGAGTACGAATTTTGGGTTATTTTGCAATCCAAAATGGCCGCCTTGCCACTGTTGTAAAATTTCATGTTGGATATCGTATAAGGGGTTTTTTGGTATGCTGAGTACGAATTTTGGGTTAATTTTGCAATACAAAATGGCCGCCTTGCCACTGTTGTAAAATTTCATGTTGGATATCGTATAAGAGGTTTTTTGGAATGCTGAGTACGAATTTCAGGTTAATTTTGCAATCCAATATGGCCGCCGCGCTGTAATCACAACATTTCATGATGAGTATCGTTAAAGGGATTTTTTGAAATGCTGAGTACCATTTTCGCCTAACTAGTAAATTTTAATTATTAAGTTTAGGCTTTCTAAACTAGCAATGCGAAAATACTATGACAAAAGGTCCTTATTGTAAAATTAAGGTCCATTACATTAAACCTTCCTACTACAGACCGCATCACCACCTTCATGGCTGCTGCTTTCTGGCCGAGAGGGGTGAAGTATCGGCGCTTCAGAGGACGTCTGCTGACACGGGACACCCCGCCCCGCGACACGTCGACGTCAGTGCGTGTCAATTAGGTTAAGTTATATGTATATGTATTTTTAGTATTAAGGTTTTTTTTTATACCACTAGAGTGGCAGACAAGCATACAGCCGCCCCAGATGTACCGGTGGTCAAGGCAGCCTATGGCGATTCGCAACACCAGAGGCGCCACAATCGCGCTGCCCAAGGTATGTATCTATGAGCCGTAGAGTAAGTTAAAAATATCTGTAACTGTCTCTAATATTGCTTGAAAATAAAGATTTATTATTATTATTCCATTTATTTTTTATTCTTAACATATTGTCTTACATTTTTAAATAAATAATGCTTACAAAAATAAAAATCTATTTAAAAATATAAAAAAATAGTGTCCCACCGGCATCGGGTGCAGGGACCAAGCTACCGGTGGTTAGGGCTTCAGAGACACGAACCTCCTTAAAATGCGTGCCGTGTCAAGAAGTACTGCCTTCTGTATCAGGCACTTGAACCAGCCGTCTAACGAGAGCCTCTTCAGATGGTTATCGAGGCTCTTTTCCATCAAACCGTGGACCGAAACGATAATTGGAACAATAATTGCCAAATCAACATGCCACATGTCAACAACTTCATGAGCCAAATCCAAATATTTCATTTCTTTTTCCTTTTCTGCTTTAAAGAGGTTGTCATCATGAGGAATGCTGATATCGATAATTATTGCGAGGCGTTCCAATCGACCTATCACCACTATATCAGCTGCTGATGTATAATCTTGGCCACTTGGTTATGTCTGTGCAAATATTCTCCATTGGCAAGACGAGAACAACCAGAAACTATATGTCTAAGGGCGAGGCCGCACTTGCGGTTATCGCGGCGGTTTCTAACCTCAAAATATCAAAACATTGACTTGATTTCATTGATTTTGACAGTTTGATGACATTTTGAGGTTAGAAACCGCCGCGGAAAAACGCAAATGCTGCCTCGCACTAAGTGATTCTCCGGGACAATGACATGCCCGACAGATGTCAATTGTACCATCCTTCAGAATATGTTTCCGGTAGTTCTTCGTCATAACGAATTCGTCCATTATGGCAAAGACAAAACCTTCGGTTTCTCCGAAAAGATTACCGAACTGTAGCCAAGATACGGACGCTTTTAAATCAATGTCAGGTCCATTTAAGGCCCGATAAAAACGTCCATGTAGCTGCTTGCTTTTCCATACCTCCTACACCTACCTACTACAGGTTTGCGCCAGTTCTCTCTGCCCATAGCAAGCGGGGTGAGTCCCGTGTCCACTGCGACCACATTACGGTGCATATTGGTGTCTGTTTTCAGAAAGAATTCCCTAAGATTGTATACCTCGCGGTTATGGAGGGTCTTAGCATTTAAAAAGCCTCGACCCCCACATTTCCCTGATCATCTGTAATGAGGTTGTACTTCATTACAGATGATCGGGGATGATGCATCCGGAATGCAGTCAACAGTGTTCTTACTCTTCTATCAATTTTATTGAGTTCAGTCTGAGTCCATCTGAGTATACCAAAAGAGTACATTAGGACTGGCATGACCCACCCATTAAAGGCGTGCAGCGTGTTACCGCCTGACAAAAGTCTTTTTATTACTTTTTTCAGGCGGCCAAAGAAACGCTCCTGTAATGTCTCTTTCATGCCAGTATCAGAAATTCCTAATGCTTGTGATATACCCAGATATTTGTAAGTTTCGGTTGCAGAAAGACAGTTTAGCTTAGTGGAATCTGAAAGTTCTACCCCATCAGATTCCACTATCACACCTCTTTTAACATGCATGACTGCGCACTTGTCCACCCCAAATTCCATCCTGATGGCTCTACTGAAAGTTTCTGTTACTCTCAGTAAATCCATCAGTTGCAATTTAGTGTGGGCAAATAATTTGAGGTCATCCATGTAAAGGAGGTGCGATATAACCCCACCATCTTTGCGCAACCGATAGCCTAACCCAGAACTCTCTAGCATAGTACTGAGAGGATTTAGAGCTAGACAAAACCACATCGGACTCAGACTGTCCCCTTGAAATATTCCCCGCTTGATACTAATTGGTGCACCATTATTGCAAAACCGACGACACCCTGGATAGCAAAGGACTGTTTTCCACTGCCCCATGCATGCCCTCAAGAAAGTACACAGAGTTGTATCAGTTTTATACAGCTCAAGTACCTTCAGAAGCCATGTATGTGGCACTGAATCAAAGGCCTTCTTATAATCTATCCAACATGTTGCCAGATTTTTGCGATTACGACGCACCTGTTGGCTGATGGTCATATCGATTAAAAGGAGTTGCTTAGTGCCACGGGCCCCACTTTTACATCCATTTTGAGAGATTGATATTATCGAATGTATTTCTATGTGTTTAGTAATTTTGACTCTCAAAATGGATGTTAAAAGTGTATATACTGTATTTCAATAGCTTTGCGCAAAAATGTAAACAAACACATTTGATCCTATAAATCCATAGTTACTTGCAATTGAGTATTCCAGTATCCAAGAGTCATACAGTGTTTTTACAATCATTTGACACCAAATAACTTCTATATGATAGTTTATTTTCATTTAAAATACCTTATTCAGGATATTAAAAAAAAATGTTTTGTCATACTATATTTTTCTACTCATCTGTCTTAGAGAACGCTTGTCAAAACATGACATGTTTACATTATTGCCAGATCGGGCAGGATTGGACTATAGACAGTTGGTAGACATGTAATGGGTTTATAATTTTTGGGATCCGTAGCACTACCAGATTTGACACGTTGACAGCTGGTTCAAGTTCCTGAAATACAGAAAGTAAACGGCCACGGTACGCAGTGAGGATAGCACCTAGCTCTGAAGCCGCAAAATATGCCCGCATGACGTTTTCATTAATTTCTTTAGTCCACTTCATGCGGTGCACATTACCACCGGCAGCGGGGGCCCTATTCGAGGCCGGTGGGCCTCGGGGTCCCAAGCTAGCTGGCGGCCGGCCTCTCCCCTGCCGACGTACAGGTTGTGGCGACGTCGGTGGGGAGAAATACTCGTCACTGCTACTGGTGGAGCTCGACATTTCGCAGGCAGGTAAAGCAGTATCCTTAGGGTGCGAAGTGGAGCCGCCTGACGAGTCCGGGGATGGTGTGAGTGCATTTTGTCTGCTTTTGACCCTAGTCAACATGATTTTTTCATTTAATTTGTATCCATTTTCGTGTTATTTTTCAATTGACATTTGCCTCTGTCATGTCATTATAATATTGTAGTATTTTTCCAAAATTTCCATAGTATTTCCATTGAATATTGAAATTATAGGTTCTATTACTTCTATTCTTGATTTTCTGAAATATTCATAGTAAATATTCGCTGTTTTATGAATAAAATTTAATAAAAAAAATTTACTTGAAAAAATATCTGCTGACTATGGTAGTGTTATTATTATAATTATTACATTAAAATAGTGCTCAGCCTAAAAAAGCTCATAAACGATACCCATCATGAAATTTTGTGATTACGGCGCGGCGGCCATATTGGATTGCAAAATTAACCTGAAATTCGTACTCAGCATACCAAAAAACCCCTTAAACGATATCCAACATGAAATTTCACAACAGTGGCACGGTGGCCATTTTGGATTGCAAAATTAACCCGAAATTCGTACTCAGCATACCAAAAAACCCCTTATACGGTATCCAACATGAAATTTTACAATGGTGGCGCGGCAGCCATTTTGGATTGCAAAATTAACCCGAAATTCGTACTTAGCATACCAAAAAACCCCTTATATGATATCCAATATGAAATTTGACAGCAGTGGCACGGCGGCCATTTTGGATTGCAATATTAACCTGAAATTCGTACTCAGCATACCAAAAAACCCCATAAACGATATCCAACATGAAAATTTACAACGGTGGTGGGGCGGCCTTTTTGGATTGCAAAATTAACCCAAAATTCGTACTTAGCATACCAAAAAACCCCTTATATGATATCCAATATGAAATTTGACAGCAGTGGCACGGCGGCCATTTTGGATTGCAATATTAACCTGAAATTCGTACTCAGCATACCAAAAAACCCCGTAAACGATATCCAACATGAAATTTCACAACAGTGGCACGGTGGCCATTTTGGATTGCAAAATTAACCCGAAATTCGTACTCAGCATACCAAAAAACCCCTTATACGGTATCCAACATGAAATTTTACAATGGTGGCGCGGCAGCCATTTTGGATTGCAAAATTAACCCGAAATTCGTACTTAGCATACCAAAAAACCCCTTATATGATATCCAATATGAAATTTGACAGCAGTGGCACGGCGGCCATTTTGGATTGCAATATTAACCTGAAATTCGTACTCAGCATACCAAAAAACCCCATAAACGATATCCAACATGAAAATTTACAACGGTGGTGGGGCGGCCTTTTTGGATTGCAAAATTAACCCAAAATTCGTACTCAACATACCAAAAAACCCCTTATACGGTATCCAACATGAAATTTTACAACGGTGGCGCGGCAGCCATTTTGGATTGCAAAATTAACCTGAAATTCGTACTCAGCATGCCAAAAATCTCGTTATACGATAACAAACATGAAATTTTACAACGGTGGTGCGGCGGCCATATTGGATTGCAATATTAACCTGAAATTCGTACTCAGCATACCAAAAAACCCCATAAACGATAACCAACATGAAAATTTACAACGGTGGTGGGGCGGCCATCTTGGATTGCAAATTTAACCCGAAATTCGTACTCAGCATACCAAAAAACCCCTTAAACGATACCCATCAGGAAATTTTGTGATGACGGCGCGGCGGCCATATTGGATTGCAGAATTATCAACTGATTCGTACTCAGCATACCAAAAATCCCCTTAAACGATACCCATCATGATATTTTGTGATTACGGCGCAGCGGCCATATTGGATCGAAGCCGCGACCACTTGATTAAAAGACAGTATTTTTGCCTCCGAACCAAACAGGTCGTCTAATATATATATGTAAATTAGTATCTAAATAATATTGAATACATTCTTGGACGCTGATCGATTCCGCAACTTTTTTGAATTTGACGTTTTGAAGTTTTCCGATTGCAAAATAAATAAAAACTTGTCATTCCGGGGGTGCTTTTAGCGCCCGCCCCGCGCTTGGCCGCTCTCTACCCCCTCTGCTTACAGAGGGGCATCCGAGAGCGGACCGACGGAATCAGCACTTCCAACTCCATTAGGATTTAAGGGGGGGGGGGCAGTCCATCAAGCCCCCCCGTGGAGAGTCCCGATGATGTAACGGGGCGACCCTTTGCCGGGCCGCAGTGATTTATCCACCGGCCTATCCTGCGACCCGGTTAAGGCGAGGCGGAACACCGCGGGGTTTAGTGGGTAGGACGGTACCATGTTGACCGCGAGTCCCACACAAAGCCGCCTTGCTACCCCGAAACAAGGCCGCGAAGTGCCTAATCTGCAGTCCCCGCGTCAAAAAAAAAAATAAAAATAAAAACTTGTCAAGTCCCGTCAGTTCACATCAATCGAAAGTGCATCAAGTGCCGTTTTTTTTTTAATACGCTCTTTTCTACTTCAATTCCCATCAAACCGTAGATTTATTGATGATAGCGTCAAGTCTACGTGGTAAACGGTCAATAACTTGACTCAAGCACGTAGACTTGTCATGCCCAATTGACCGTGTCGGGTGCCCTTAAGTTCGTTGACGGGTAAGAGGCCCCCGAGACGATCAATTTTTATTGTCATGCCTTTACGTGATTGAGATCTCACTTGAAGGATGAATTGACGATACTTGACGCCCATTGAAGGTGCCGTCAAGTGTGGCTCGCACACTTGCCTTTTGGCCCTATTCGCTAGTAGTTTGCATCGGAGCGGAATCTTGAGCTACGGTGAAATTCACAAGTGATTTTGCGAACTCCGGTGATTCCCCAGAGATCTCCGGAGCATCGTGTTTTTATGTACCCTCTGTCCTGTCCTGTCTGATGTATGTCCCTCACCGGGAGCATTCGCGTGTAATGTAACATTACAGCGTCGAGCATTACAGCGGTGATGGAGGAGAACCGAGCATTGCAATGCGCAACTTGTAATGATAAAAGACGAGGTTATATCAGTGAAGGAGGAGAACGAAGCATTACAATGCGCGCCTTGTAATGATACAATCTTTACTAATATTATAAAGAGGAAAGATTTGATTGTTTGTTTGTTTGTTTGCATCGAATAGGCTCCGGAACTACTTTGAAAAATTCTTTCACTGTTGGGAAGCTACACTCTTTGCGGTAAACATAGGCATAGGCATATTTTATTCCCGTACCTATTCCCACGGAAACGGGAACTACGCGGTTGAAACCGCGTGACGTCCGCTAGTGTGTAATGTTTTGATACAACTTGTAACATCAATGCACTTTTATTTGCGGCTGGCCGGCCGCACACTGGTCCGGATTTTAAAATAGGTCGACATACGACCTAAGATGTCAAATGCTATTGGGAATTTTTTGAAGTGAAACTTCTTTATCGGCGTTGGAAAAAAAATTGCGTCACGTCACGTCACGTCACGATTTTTGGTTACGCGCCATCTTTGTTCTGTTCCCCACCACGGTGGATTCGAATTAAGAGTACTTTATCCAGGGATAGCATGTCATTTAAAGGTTTTTGGACTTTTCGACTTTTGGGCTTTTGGACTTTTGGACTTTTGGATGGGACATTGGTACTTTGGGTCTTTGGGACTTTGGAACTTTGAGACTTTGGGACTTTTGAACTTTGAACTTTTGAACTTTTGGACTTTTGGACTTTTGGATGGGACCTTGGTACTTTGGGTCTTTGGGACTTTGGAACTTTGGGACTTTGGGACTTTGGGACTTTGGGACTTTTGGACTTTTGGATGGGACCTTGGTACTTTGGGTCTTTGGGACTTTGGGACTTTGGGACTTTTGGACTTTTGGACTTTTGGACTTTTGACTTTGGGACTTTGGGACTTTGGGGCTTTGGGACTTTGGGTCTTTGGGACTTTGGGACTTTGGGACTTTGGGACTTTGGGACTTTGGGACTGGATGCGCCAGTACCGACGCATACATATTTTTTAGTTTATGTATTTAATGGTATTTATTATAATTATTATATGTCAACACTCACGCACTAAACGCAGCTTACTTTTATGTATTGTCTATGGCAACACTATCCCGCCCGCTTCCTACATTCACATTCCGCCATAGCTATTGGAAGATACGCACGCACCCGTCTCTTAACGCTCCGCTCCGCTATCGGCCGCTGTGATTACCCATCATATCGCGCTACATCGCTTATCATCAGCCACAGTCTCGAGAGTTACGGTTATAACTCCTGTGTGCATATTTCGCGGTCGTGAATCAAGACCCCGAACGCAAAGCTGGGAGCAGCGCCTACCTACCAACAAGAGTTCAAGGTAAGTGCAATTCCAAGTGTGGTCCTCCGTCCGGATATTCCATCTAACGCATTCTTTCTACTAATAATATTAATTACCTCTTTTCCTATTAAATTCACGCATACGCATATATATATTTAGTATATTACTCATAAATACTCAACGCAAATATTATATTTAACGCCACCCGCACGCATTAGAAAAGTTAATTATCTTTTCACACCGCATATTTTATATTACTCATAAGTACTCATATTCTATAACGCATTTACGCTATTTATCATAATCATATTTACCTATATATAATCAACCCGCTGGCAGGTAGCGCCCCCCGAAATTATCGCTACCCAGGACTTGGACCATCCTGGCCATGTTAGTCCGGTTGTCCGATTCTAGGCAATCATTTTGATATTTTTTGGTAATTAGGAGTTTTGGCATAAAGTAAAACGGACAATCCAAAATTAACAATTTTCTCAACCGTCATAAATTTAACGTAGTTTTCCCCAATTTCATTACAATTTCATATTATCTTTCGAATTGTAATCGTAGATAAAACTCATATTTATACGTTAATTTTATACCCACATATATTTATTTTATTGTGACGGTACTGGGCAACGCAGCCGATACATAACGGTATTCAAACGATTAACAGCTGATTGTTACGCAGACTCCATATTGGGTTTGTTCTCTGAATACTTTACCGCAAACAGCTGATTTAAGCTAACAGCTGATCGTTGTTCGAATTTTATACTTTTTCGCTGAATATTTCTATTACCTACCCACTTATATACATACTCGTATCTCGTATCAATTATATTATCATGGCTTCTAAAGACAAATCCCATAGTAAAAGTTCAGACGAAAGTCAGGTCATGATAAATTTTTTAGAATACAAAAAACAAAGTTTGTTTCACATAGTTCAAGAAGTGTACAACTTAAGTCTCAAGGTTACCGATGAAACAGTACGCATGATGTTTCTCGCTCGGGTTCAATCTATCGATAAAACCCGATCGGATTACATCGAAACTATCGATAAATTGTTAATTGAACAATTAAAAGATAATCCGCAGGTACAGCCGAGTTATAGTGTTTTTAATACATTTGATGAATTATACTGTTTCATAAAGCAAACGGAAACTACTCTGAGGCAAGAACTCGACGATAAAAAGAAAAGTGATAATTTTAATATCAAATTACCCCCACTTAAACTCACAGGTTTCGATGGTACTTATGGTAAGTGGCCTATATTTTATGAAAATTTCTGTAGTGTGATACATACGAATACTCGTCTCACCAACGCCGAAAAGGTTCAATATTTGATAGGTTGCCTTTCGGGTAAGGCACTTACTGTTTGTTCAGGCATAGCTGCTACCGCACAAAATTACGATGTTATTTGGCAAGCCCTTCTGGCTAAATACCACGATACCAGGGTTCAGGCGTCGTGCTATTTAGAACAAATGTTACACCAGAAGCCAGGGCAATCGGCTGATCAGATCTTGGAGAACTTTTGTTCAGCTGAAGCAGCTCTGCAGCGTCTACCTATCACAAATTTATCAGATTTCATAATAACTCATTTAGCATTAAGCAAGTTTGATAAACCTATGCTTGAATTGTTTGAACAATCTCATAGACATTTGAGTGTACCTACATATAGTGACGTCAAAACATTTTTGACAGAACAAAGCAAACTCCAAACGCTCCGCTCACCATCACATTCCCAAAAAGGTGATTATCGCGCTCAGCGGAGTTCAACCGCCTCTCATTTAAATAAACCTAAGTCATTTTTTACGCAAACCCGCCCTACTAATTTGAAATCAGTCGATACTTCTAACATAAAAAATTGTATCGTATGTAACAATAATTCCGCTCACCCTTTGTTCAAATGTCAACATTTTATTCAAGAGACTGTTGAAACGCGAAATGAAATAGTTCGTAAACATTCCTTTTGTGTTAATTGTTTAGGTTTTCATCACGTGAGTGCTTGCAGATCTGTTAATAGGTGTTCGATTTGCAATCGGTCTCATCATAGTTTACTGTGTTATAAAAATAATTTGAACGCATCAAATTCAACAAGAAATCATGCTACCGGCAACGCATCGAGGCAGGCAAACGCGTCTACTGCGCCGTCCGAGCATTCCATGTCGACTCATGCGTCATCGGCAGATGATCCGTCCCGCTCGCACTCGCGGGAGGCGCGGTCACATAGTGGCAATATCGCGTCGTTATCGGCTGTGATCCCTCCGCCGCGTAATTCAAGCAGCGCGACCACGGTTTTGTTGCCGACTGCTTGTGTATATGCAAATTATAAATCGGATCGTATACGTTTGTTTTTGGACTCAGGGTCTATGAGTAACTTTATTACGAAGTCTTGTTGTGAGCGTTTGCACTTAACCATACTTAACGCTCCTTCTGTCATTAAAGGCATAGGTCAACTTGAAAGCCAATCTTATGGAATTACGCATTTCAAAATATATTCGCGATTTGATGCCCGCTGTTCTTATTCGGTTAGTGCACGGGTTATAGACACTATTACAGATTTTTTGCCTAACGTGGAAATTGATACAGCGGAATTAACCCATTTACAAAATTTACCTATGGCTGACGAACGATACTATACTCCGGGTGGTATAGATTGTTTGTTAGGTAATGAACTCTTCCCCATGATTTTAGGGTCGCAAAAAATTACATCCCCAACCTCATCAGTAATCGCGATAGAAACCACGCTCGGATACGTCGCAATGGGAAAGGCGCATGCTTTACCTTATTCGCTAGTGGCAAACAAGCATCCCCGCGATCGCATGTCTCATTCCTCCGTGTCCGACAAGGCCTTCTTATGTCACACTCAAGATGTGTCTCTCGAACAATTAACGCAACGCTTTTGGGAGATAGAACAGGTGCCAGATAAGAAGCACATTAGCACGGACGACGCGGCATGTGAAAAGCTGTTCTCGTCTACGTACTCACGCGACGATACCGGTAGATATACGGTTAGTCTTCCCTTTAAATACCCTCCCAGTGAGCTAGGGCATTCGTACACAATCGCCAAACGCAGGTTTTTAAATTTAGAAAAAAAGTTAGACGCTTCTAACTTACGCAACGATTATAATGCCATTATTCAAACATATATTGATCAAGGTTATCTCACTAAAGTGTCAAATAGCTTTCTAGACTCTCAAGTTTATTATATGCCGCATCGGGCCGTTTACCGCCCTGACAAAGAAACCTCTAAAACGCGTGTGGTCTTAGACGCTGGGTGTAAAACCACGTCAGGTAAATCGCTTAACGATTTGCTTTATACGGGGCCAATATTACAGAACAATATCTTTCATTTGCTTCTCAATTTGCGTATGTACCCGGTTGCTGTAACCGCGGACATAGAAAAAATGTATTTTCAAGTGAAACTTACTCAAGATCATCATACATATCAAAGAATATTATTTAGGTTCGATTCCAATTCTCCTATTGAAAGCTATCATTTCAACCGCGTTTGTTTTGGCGTCTCCAGCTCACCCTTCCTGGCAATGCATGTCGTAAACCAGCTCGCGTCAGACTGTCGCGCTTTATATCCTCTGGCGGCTTACGAAGCTGACAATCACATGTATGTTGACGACTACGTTAGTTCCATAGAGAATGTAGATTTAGCTGAAGACACCTATAGGGAAATGGTCGCTATGTTTAAATCTGGAGGTTTTAACTTAACTAAGTGGATCTCTAATGACAATACCCTATTGTCACGTATCCCGTCAATTCATAAGAGCTGTCTCGCTGTCAAGTTTGATGAGGATCCTCATGTTGACACTAAGATCGTGGGTATGCAATGGCAACCTAACGATGACACCTTTAACTTTAAAATAGTGATCGACATGCCTTTAACATGCACTAAACGCTCGATCCTTTCCGTAACCGCGCGCTTGTTCGATCCGCTTGGAATCATCAGTCCAGTGGTCGCATACATGAAGTTGCTTATACAAGAATGTTGGAAATTACAACTGGACTGGGACGAGACGGTCCCGGGTTGCATTCTGTCTAAATGGAAACACTTTCATAGGGAGTTGTCGCGTTTATCTGAAATAAAAATACCGAGACATATAGGTTTAACATCCGCTCGTCGAATTACTCTAATAGGCTTCTCGGATGCCAGCCAGCAATGTTATGGTGCTGTTATCTATGTACGAATAGAAACGGCTGAGAACGGAAACGCTCTTAATGTGAATCTACTGACCGCTAAATCCAAAGTGTCAGATTCTAATAAAACGCTAGCGCGTTTAGAACTCTGCGCGGCGGTCTTACTCGCAAAATTAATTAATTCTGTGCGCACTGTTTTTAATAAGCGGTGTCAAATAAACAATATATTCGCATTCTCTGATTCTACGGTAACCCTTACCTGGATTCACTCTCCCGCTCATAAGTTTCAAACTTTTGTAGCTAATCGCATCGCTCAGGTAAATGAATATCTGCCTGCTTCCCATTGGTATCACGTTCGTGGGGTTGAAAATCCCGCCGATATAGTCTCGCGCCCTGTGACACCTAAAGGGTTAATAAATAACTATCTTTGGTTTCACGGGCCGAAATGGCTGTCCGCACCTATAAATGCATGGCCTGTGAAGGAATATAAAATCAATCATAACGAGAAGACAGAATTACCGGAAATTAAAATAGCTTCTCTCCATGCACATACCATACCTGTCTCCGATCACGTTCACATGATAGACGAACTTGCCGAGCGTTGCTCGAGTTGGGAAAAATTTATTCGTTCACTGGTTTATGTATTACGTTTCACAAGGATTCTCAAATCCCGCGGTATACTTTCTGTATACGATTTAGAATACGCAGAATATTATGCGGTCCGCTTCGATCAGTCTAAGTATTTTCAGGTAGAATTACAAGCACTTAAGGCTACTAAAATTTGTCCAAATCAGGCTATTTTAAAACTCAACCCTTTTCTTGACGAACAAGGGTTAATTAGAGTAGGTGGTCGACTTACTCATTCTCAACTAAATTACAATACAAAATATCCAATACTGCTATCACCTAAAGGACGTATAGTGTCGCTCTTAGTAGACCACTATCACACCGACAATTTACACACCGGTCCTGGACTAGTGTTAGCATTGACTCGCCAAAAGTATTGGATTCTTTCTGCACGAAATTTGATTCGCCAACGAGTACATAAATGTAATTTATGTTTTAAAGCTAGGCCTCGTTCTACAACTCCACCTATGGGTGATCTTCCATCCATTAGAGTTTCACAAGTAAAGTCGTTTGTGCATACCGCAGTTGATTACGCGGGACCCTTTTACGTAACTCACATAAGGCGTCGTGGAGTAAAAAGTCATAAAGCGTATATTTGCTTGTTCGTCTGTCTCACAACAAAGGCGCTCCATTTAGAGTTAGTAAGTGATCTTAGTACAGATTTATTTCTCGCTGCCTTTAAACGTTTTATCTCACGCAGGGGTCCTGTTTCAGTGTTGTACAGCGATGGAGGCACTAATTTCATAGGTGCGAAACGAAAATTGAACGAAATTTACACGCTTATACAGTCCACTAATTATAAAAATGATCTGAATAAATATCTAACTCAACATAAGATTCAGTTTCAGCACAGCCCACCTTTCGGGCCCAATTTTAATTCGTTGCCTGAAATTAATGTCAAATGTGTTAAGTCTCATTTATTTAAAGCTATCGGGAGTCAAATACTCACCTATGAAGAATTCAGTACAATATTGGTGCAAATTGAAGGCATTTTGAATAGCCGTCCGATTTGCATACTTTCTTCGGATCCATCGGATCCAACCCCCCTAACGCCTAATCATTTTCTTAATGTTACTCCGCTTAAATATTTACCCGCTGAACACATTGAACCCCTATTACCAGATAACAGACTCACCCGCTATCAATTATTAAATAGAATTGTTCAAAGTTACTGGACACGTTGGAGCAAAGAATATCTTACCTCTCTCCAACTTAGACATAAGTGGAATATGCCGTCCAAACCTGTGACGATAGGAACTGTAGTTGTTGTTAAGGATGACAATACGCATCCTTTATCGTGGCCACTCGCGGTTGTATCAGAGGTGTTTCCCGGGAAGGATGGTGTAATTAGAGTCGTCAGAATTAAGACTTCTTCTGGTGAATACATTCGTCCTGTAACTCGGCTTTGCCCGTTACCCACGCAATAACTCCTACGCTTTTGAATTATTTTTAGTTCATAAGTTTTCATTCCTTTTATATTTTTAAATTTTGTTTACTCAATGTAGAGGAAGAATCCTCTAAGCCCCCCGAAGTTGGATGCGCCAGTACCGACGCATACATATTTTTTAGTTTATGTATTTAATGGTATTTATTATAATTATTATATGTCAACACTCACGCACTAAACGCAGCTTACTTTTATGTATTGTCTATGGCAACACTATCCCGCCCGCTTCCTACATTCACATTCCGCCATAGCTATTGGAAGATACGCACGCACCCGTCTCTTAACGCTCCGCTCCGCTATCGGCCGCTGTGATTACCCATCATATCGCGCTACATCGCTTATCATCAGCCACAGTCTCGAGAGTTACGGTTATAACTCCTGTGTGCATATTTCGCGGTCGTGAATCAAGACCCCGAACGCAAAGCTGGGAGCAGCGCCTACCTACCAACAAGAGTTCAAGGTAAGTGCACTACCAGGGACTTTGGGACTTTTGGACTTTTGGACTTTTGGACTTTGGGACTTTGGGACTTTGGGACTTTGGGACTTTGGGACTTTGGGACTTTGGGACTTTGGGACTTTGGGACTTTGGGACTTTTGGACTTTTGGACTTTTGGACTTTTGGATGGGACCTTGGTACTTTGGGTCTTTGGGACTTTGGGACTTTGGGACTTTGGGGCTTTGGGACTTTGGGACTTTTGGACTTTTGGACTTTTGGACTATTGGACTTTTGGACTTTTGGACTTTTAGACTTTTGGACTTTTGGACTTTTGGACTTTTGGACTTTTGGACTTTTAGACTTCAGGACTTTGGGACTTTGGGACTTTGGGACTTTGGGACTTTGGGACTTTGGGACTTTGGGACTTTGGGACTTTGGGACTTTGGGACTTTGGGACTTTGGGACTTTGGGACTTTGGGACTTTTGGGCTTTTGGCCTTTTGGACTTTGGACTTTGGACTTTGGACTTTGGACTTTGGACTTTGGACTTTGGACTTTGGACTTTTGGACTTTTGGACTTTTGGACTTTTGGACTTTTGGACTTTTGGACTTTTGTACTTTTTGACTTAATTTAAGGTGAGGTGAAAATTAAGTTTATGAAGAAGTTTCACTTCTTACGTGTGTACACTAAGTACACGCAATTTTTTTTTGGATAGGTAGAAGCCGTGAGCTGGTGTAACCCGACGGCCCCTATTTAAAACGTTTAAAGTATTCAATCCGATTGACGTTGTCATTTTTGTTTTATTACTAACTTTGAACAAATGATCCACGTGACCTAGTGACTTAGCAGATATAATATCATGTTGGATATTTTTCTGAGGCTTTTTGGTATGCTGAGTACGAATTTTGGGTTAATTTTGCAATCCAAGATGGCCGCCACACCACCGTTGTAAAATTTCATGTTGGATATCGTATAAGGGGTTTTTTGGTATGCTGAGTACGAATTTTGGGTTAATTTTGCAATACAAAATGGCCGCCTTGCCACTGTTGTAAAATTTCATGTTGGGTATCGTATAAGAGGTTTTTTGGAATGCTGAGTACGCATTTCAGGTTAATTTTGCAATCCAATATGGCCGCCGCGCCGTAATCACAACATTTCATGATGAGTATCGTTAAAGGGATTTTTTGAAATGCTGAGTACCATTTTCGCCTAACTAGTAAATTTTAATAATTTGCTTATTAAGTTTAGGCTTTCTAAACTAGCAATGCGAAAATACTATGACAAAAGGTCCTTATTGTAAAATTAAGGTCTATTACATTAAACCTTCCTACTACAGACCGCATCACCACCTTCATGGCTGCTGACTTCTGGCCGAGAGGGGTGAAGTATCGGCGCTTCAGAGGACGTCTGCTGACACGGGACACCCCGCCCCGCGACACGTCGACGTCAGTGCGTGTCAATTAGGTTAAGTTATATGTATATGTATTTTTAGTATTAAGGTTTTTTTTTATACCACTAGAGTGGCAGACAAGCATACAGCCCCCCAAGATGTACCGGTGGTCAAGGCTGCCTATGGCGGTTCGCAACACCAGAGGCGCCACAATCGCGCTGCCTAAGGTATGTATCTATGAGCCGTAGAGTAAGTGTGGGATCTGGTACCTCGGCTGGACTGGTGACGGGAGTTGGAGCAGGTTCAACTGATTGAGTAGCCTCTTGTTGTACGAATGAATATTTATTTAATTGTGCCGTCACAAATGCAGCGAATCGATGCTTTTATACACCTTGATTAGCGCCATCTAACGGCGCATGGGAGTACTAGGTAGGTCCTAGGTTATATGGTTTAGTGTGTACTCAATACTAAATGATCAATACCACGTAATTCGGATAAAGGCCGTTAGATGGCGCTGTCAACAAGTTGAGAGTAAGTTAAAAATATCTGTAACTGTCTCTAATATTGCTTGAAAATAAAGATTTATTATTATTATTCCATTTATTTTTATTCTTAACATATTGTCTTACATTTTTAAATAAATAATGCTTACAAAAATAAAATCTATTTAAAAATATAAAAAAATAGTGTCCCACCGGCATCGGGTGCAGGGACCAAGCTACCGGTGGTTAGGGCTTCAGAGACAGGAACCTCCTCAAAATGCTTGCTGTGTCAAGAAGTACTGCCTTCTGTATCAGGCCCTTGAACCAGCCGTCTAACGAGAGCCTCTTCAGAGGGTTATCGAGGCTCTTTGCCATCAAACCGTGGACCGAAACGATAATTGGAACAATAATTGCCGAATCAACATGCCACATGTCAACAACTTCATGAGCCAAATCCAAATATTTCATTTCTTTTTCCTTTTCTGCTTTAAAGAGGTTGTCATCATGAGGAATTCTGATATCGATAATTATTGCGAGGCGTTCCAATCGATCTATCACCACTATATCAGCTGCTGATGTATTATCTTGGCCACTTGGTTATGTCTGTGCAAATATTCTCCATTGGCAAGACGAGAACAACCAGAAACTATATGTCTAAGGGCGAGGCCGCACTTGTGGTTATCGCGGCGGTTTCTAACCTCAAAATATCAAAACATTGACTTGATTTCATTGATTTTGACAGTTTGATGACATTTTGAGGTTAGAAACCGCCGCGGAAAAACGCAAATGCTGCCTCGCACTAAGTGATTCTCCGGGACAATGACATGCCCGACAGATGTCAATGGTACCATCCTTCAGAATATGTTTCCGGTAGTTCTTCGTCATAACAACTTCGTCCATTATGGCAAAGACAAAGCCTTCGGTTTCTCCGAAAAGATTACCGAACTGTAGCCAAGATACGGACGCTTTTAAATCAATGTCAGGTCCATTTAAGGCCCGATAAAAACGTCCATGTAGCTGCTTGCTTTTCCATACCTCTTTGCGATCTTCAGTACTAAGTACTACAGTTTGCGCCAGTTCTCTCTGCCCATAGCAAGCGGGGTGAGTCCCGTGTCCACTGCGACCACATTACGGTGCATATTGGTGTCTGTTTTCAGAAAGAATTCCCTAAGATTGTATACCTCGCGGTTATGGAGGGTCTTAGCATTTAAAAAGCCTCGACCCCCACATTTCCCCGATCATTTGTAATGAGGTTGTACCTCATTACAGATGATCGGGGATGATGCATCCGGAATGCAGTCAACAGTGTTCTTACTCTTCTATCAATTTTATTGAGTTCAGTCTGAGTCCATCTGAGTATACCAAAAGAGTACATTAGGACTGGCATGACCCACCCATTAAAGGCGTGCAGCTTGTTACCGCCTGACAAAAGTCTTTTTATTACTTTTTTCAGGCGGCCAAAGAAACGCTCCTGTAATGTCTCTTTCATGCCAGTATCAGAAATTCCTAATGCTTGTGACATACCCAGATATTTGTAAGTTTCGGTTGCAGAAAGACAGTTTAGCTTAGTGGAATCTGAAAGTTCTACACCATCAGATTCCACTATCACACCTCTTTTAACATGCATGACTGCACACTTGTCCACCCCAAATTCCATCCTGATGGCTCTACTGAAAGTTTCTGTTACTCCCAGTAAATCCATCAGTTGCAATTTAGTGTGGGCAGATAATTTGAGGTCATCCATGTAAAGGAGGTGCGATATACATATAGTGCTTCAACCTTGCTGTTTATCATAGCAGATTGCACAAAATCAGCAATTCTTTCATGGGTAACTGTATACGCTTTTACAACAGGCTACCAGACGAAATTAAAAGTATGTCCCTTAATAAATTTAAAAAGGTTGTAAAAAGTAAATTGTACTTCAGGGGCTACTATACAATTGGTGATTATTTGTTGGATGGAGAAGCCTGGAAATGACCTGCTCTACTGGATTCTCAAAAAATTGTTAAAATGCATAGTTTTAAGATTCATTTTGTAAATAGAGCTCTAAAAAGAATAACCCGCTGAGTTTCTTGCCAGTTCTTCTCAGGTGGGTCGCGTTGTGAACTGGTGGTAGATTTTGATTTATATTCTGGACGTTTTACAAGAGCATCTGTAAATGCCTATGTGAAATTTTTTTTTTTCTTTCTTTCTTCATAACCCCACCATCTTTGCGCAACCGATAGCCTAACCCAGAACTCTCTAGCATAGTACTGAGAGGATTTAGAGCTAGACAAAACCACAACGGACTCAGACTGTCCCCTTGAAATATTCCCCGCTTGATACTAATTGGTGCACCATTATTGCAAAACCGACGACACCCTGGATAGCAAAGGACTGTTTTCCACTGCCCCATACATGCCCTCAAGAAAGTACACAGAGTTGTATCAGTTTTATACAGCTCAAGTACCTTCAGAAGCCATGTATGTGGCACTGTATCAAAGGCCTTCTTATAATCTATTCAACATGTTGCCAGATTTTTGCGATTACAACGCACCTGTTGGCTGATGGTCATATCGATTAAAAGGAGTTGCTTAGTGCCACGGGCCCCACTTTTACATCCATTTTGAGAGATTGATATTATCGAATGTTTTTCTATGTGTTTAGTAATTTTGACTTTCAAAATGGATGTTAAAAGTTTATATACTGTATTTCAATAGCTTTGCGCAAAAATGAAAACAAACACATTTGATCCTATAAACCCATAGTTACTTGCAATTGAGTATTCCAGTATCCAAGAGTCATACAGTGTTTTTACAATCATTTTGACACCAAATAACTTCTATATGATAGTTTATTTTCATATAAAATACCATATTCAGGATATTAAAAAAATAATGTTTTGTCATACTATATTTTTCTACTCATCTGTCTTAGAGAACGCTTGTCAAAACATGACATGTTTACATTATTGCCAGATCGGGCAGGATTGGATTATAGACAGTTGGTAAACTATGGGTCCATAATTTTTGGGATCCGTAGCACTACCAGATTTGTAGAGTAAGTGAGTTATACCAGTAGTCATAAAATCGGTTAGTGAACCCATATCTAGGGATGATTGAAATTGTGATGCTAAACGGCCATGTGAGCTGCGGAACCATTTTAACCAGAAATTATGCAGTCCGTCCGGTCCCGCTGATTTCCAATTCGGGAGCGAACGAACTGCACAAGCAACATCTTCTGCATCTATATAAACTGGTTCCATATCCGTTATATTCTCACATGACCGTTCAACATCTCTCATCCAATTACCCTCAGTATGATCAACAGGTCTTGACCAGAGGTTCCTCCAAAATGCATTAGTAGTATCATCATCTGGGTGAGTTACGTCATTAACCTCTGGAAGATATGGGGTTTCCCAGTTCCTGTAAACCCACTTCTCGTTTTTTTGGAACATACGATTCTGGTTAAATCGATCTACTCGCACTTTGTAGCGTCTAACGCGATTTGCCCATGCATAAACCTTTTGTTTCAGAAGATCGATGCGCTCTGTGACACATGATGCGTATCTTTGAGGACTTATGTTAGTCCCAAAGAACGCTTGTTTCACAAAGCGCATCACCTTCGGACGGGTATTACCCGACCTGAAACATATAAGTTTCCCGATGAGTGCCCTGGCCTCGGAAATACGCCTCTCAATCCTACACTGCCAAGTAGGTTTTGCAGACCTAGGTCGAGTAGCAGCTTCATTTGTGTAAAATTTAACCTTAGCTACTCGACAAGCTGCAACCGCCGCACAGTACAGGATTGAGTGCGTATCACTAAGATCTTCACTATTGTCTAGATATTGGTGCAATAGTGAATCCAGGGCACACACCAGAGCCCGATTTCTTTTATGCATGGGCATACGAGGAAGACGTGTTCTACAATCTGCACTTGCAAACCGATATTCCACAATCGCATCTTCCAAAGCACTCCTTAATCGATTCTCACATTGGGTACTTACGGATATAGTCTCATCATCAACAACTTCCTCAGCAACTGTACTAACTGGGCTGGTGTACTAACTGGTGGTGTACGAATTTGTGACGAGGTACACACAACTTGCGACGAAGTAGTAGCCTCTCAAGTGTCGGACTATCAAGCTTATTACAACGCTGGATAGCCCGCACCTGATCCGATAATCGCTGTGCTGACACGTTGACAGCTGGTTCAAGTTCCTGAAATACAGAAAGTAAACGGCCACGGTACGCAGTGAGGTTAGCACCTAGCTCTGAAGCCGCAAAATATGCCCGCATGACGTTTTCATTAATTTCTTTAGTCCACTTCATGCGGTGCACATTACCACCGGCAGCGGGGGCCCTATTCGAGGCCGGTGGGCCTCGGGGTCCCAAGCTAGCTGGCGGCCGGCCTCTCCCCTGCCGACGTACAGGTAGTGGCGACGTCGGTGGGGAGAAATACTCGTCACTGCTACTGGTGGAGCTCGACATTTCGCTGGCAGGTAAAGCAGTATCCTTAGGGTGCGAAGTGGAGCCGCCTGACGAGTCCGGGGATGGTGTGAGTGCATTTTGTCTGCTTTTGGCCCTAGTCAACATGATTTTTCCATTTAATTTGTATCCATTTTCGTGTTATTTTTCAATTGACATTTGCAGCTGTCATGTCATTATAATATTGTAGTATTTTTCCAAAATTTCCATAGCATTTCCATTGAATATTGAAATTATAGGTTCTATTACTTCTATTCTTGATTTTCTGAAATATTTATAGTAAATATTCGCTGTTTTATGAATAAAATTTAATAAAAATATTTTAGTTGAAAAAATATCTGCTGACTATGGTAGTGTTATTATTATTATTATTACATTAAAATAGTACTCAGCCTAAAAAAGCTCATAAACGATACCCATCATGAAATTTTGTGATTACGGCGCGGCGGCCATATTAGATTGCAAAATTAACCTGAAATTCGTACTCAGCATACCAAAAAACCCCTTAAACGATATCCAACATGAAATTTCACAACAGTGGCACGGTGGCCATTTTGGATTGCAAAATTAACCCAAAATTCGTACTCAGCATACCAAAAAACCCCTTATACGGTATCCAACATGAAATTTTACAACAATGGCGCGGCAGCCATTTTGGATTGCAAAATTAACCCGAAATTCGTACTTAGCATACCAAAAACCCCTTATACGGTATCCAATATGAAATTTCACAACAGTGGCACAGCGGCCATTTTGGATTGCAAAATTTACCTGAAATTCGTACTCAGCATACCAAAAACCTCCTTATACGATAACCAACATGAAATTTTACAACGGTGGTGCAGCGGCCATATTGGATTGCAATATTAAAATGAAATTCGTACTCTGCATACCAAAAAACCCCTTAAACGATATCCAACATGAAATTTCACAACAGCGGCACGGTAGCCATTTTGGATTGCAAAATTAACCCGAAATTCGTACTTAGCATACCAAAAAAACCCTTTATACGATTTCCAACATGAAATTTCACAACAGTGGCACGGCGGCCTTTTTGGATTGCAAAATTAACCCGAAATTCGTACTCAGCATACCAAAAAACCCTTTATACGATTTCCAATATGAAATTTCGCAACAGTGGCATAGCGGCCATTTTGGATTGCAAAATTTACCTGAAATTCGTACTCAGCATACCAAAAACCTCCTTATACGATAATCAACATGAAATTTTACAACGGTGGTGCGGCGGCCATATTGGATTGCAATATTAACCTGAAATTCGTACTCAGCATACCAAAAAACCCCTTAAACGATATCCAACATGAAATTTCACAACAGTGGCACGGTAGCCATTTTGGATTGCAAAATTAACCCGAAATTCGTACTTAGCATACCAAAAAAACCCTTATACGATATCCAACATGAAATTTCACAACAGTGGCACGGCGGCCTTTTTGGATTGCAAAATTAACCCAAAATTCGTACTCAGCATACCAAAACCCCTTATACGGTATCCAACATGAAATTTTACAACGGTGGCGCGGCAGTCATTTTGGATTGCAAAATTAACCCGAAATTCGTACTTAGCATACCAAAAAACCCCTTATATGATATCCAATATGAAATTTGACAACAGTGGCACGGCGGCCATATTGGATTGCAAAATTAACCTGAAATTCGTACTCAGCATACCAAAAATCTCCTTATACGATAACCAACATGAAATTTTACAACGGTGGTGCGGCGGCCATATTGGATTGCAACATTGACCTGAAATTCGTACTCAGCATACCAAAAAACCCCAAAAACGATATCCAACATGAAAATTTACAACGGTGGTGGGGCGGCCATTTTGGATTGCAAAATTAACCCGAAATTTGTACTCAGCATACCAAAAACCCCCTTCAACGATACCCATCATGGAATTTTGTGATAATGGCGCGGCGGCCATATTGGATTGCAAAATTATCATGTGATTCGTACTCAGCATACCAAAAAATCCCTTAAACGATACCCATCATGATATTATGTGAATACATCGCAGCGGCCATATTGGATTGCAAAATTATCATGTGATTCGTACTCAGCATACCAAAAAACCCCTTAAACGATACCCATCAGGAAATTTTGTGATGACGGCGCGGCGGCCATATTGGATTGCAGAATTATCAACTGATTCGTACTCAGCATACCAAAAATCCCCTTAAACGATACCCATCATGATATTTTGTGATTACGGCGCAGCGGCCATATTGGATCGAAGCCGCGACCTCTTGATTTAAAGACAGTATTTTTGCCTCCGAACTAAACAGTCTCCATATATTCAATATACTCTGTGCCAAACAGGTCGTATAATAATAAACTAGTATCTAAATAATATTGAATACATTCTTGGACGCTGATCGATTCCGCAACTTTTTTGAATTTGACGTTTTGAAGTTTTCCGATTGCAAAATAAATAAAAACTTGTCATTCCGGGGGTGCTTTTAGCGCCCGCCCCGCGCTTGGCCGCTCTCTACCCCCTCTGCTTACAGAGGGGCATCCGAGAGCGGACCGACGGAATCAGCACTTCCAACTCCATTAGGATTTAAGGGGGGGGGGGGGGGGGGCAGTCCATCAAGCCCCCCCGTGGAGAGTCCCGATGATGTAACGGGGCGACCCTTTGCTGGGCCGCAGTGATTTATCCACCGGCCTATCCTGCGACCCGGTTAAGGCGAGGCGGAACACCGCGGGGTTTAGTGGGTAGGACGGTACCATGTTGACCGTGAGTCCCACACAAAGCCGCCTTGCTCCCCCGAAACAAGGCGGCGAAGTGCCTAATCTGCAGTCCCCGCGTTAAAAAAGAAATAAAAAAAAAACTTGTCAAGTCCCGTCAGTTCACATCGAAAGTGCATCAAGTGCCGTTTTTTTTTTAATACGCTCTTTTCTACTTCAATTCCCATCAAACCGTAGATTTATTGATGATAGCGTCAAGTCTACGTGGTAAACGGTCAATAACTTGACTCAAGCACGTAGACTTGTCATGCCCAATTGACCGTGTCGGGAGCCCTTAAACTCTGTTTGTCTATGAATGAAATGAACTTTTTTCTTTTCGTTCGTTCTTCCCAAAAACGGGCCAACCGCAACCGATACCGAGGAATACACTGAAGCAAAGTGGTTTTTTTAATTTATTGAAATTATAAAGGTGCTCAATTTTTTTCTAGAAATGTGTGTTTAAATTTTACAAGTACAATTTTAGCTTTTATGTGTTATTTCAGTGAATATGATAAGTCATATTTTTATGTATAGTTAGGTTAGAAACTGGCAATGAAGAAATAATTTTGTTAAATAATTTTGATCAAGTACGACAGTTTACGATGGATTATGTGAAAAGAGAGGATCAACGTACAATCGATGATGAAAGTTACAAATATTACGTGGAAACCGTAAGTTGATATTTCTAGTTACTTAGATATATTTCGTATCGGCATAGATTCTTGGCCAAGAATCGGGTTTGGAACAATTTTAGCAGGTGTGACCAAATAAGTCATTACTGAAACCAGCTCCTTTTGTGATTTGAATGATCTGCCCTTATTTATATAGGCTTGTTCTTCCACAATCCTACTAAATTGAGTACATACTAAAATTCATCCCCCCTAGTTTACTTCAATAAATTAATAAAAAAAAAGGCTTAACTTTAGATTGTCCTCCCACGAGTTTGAGGTTCATATTTTTTTTACACAAAGCTAATATTATTAGAAGCCTCCACACAAAGTTTTAACTTGCGGAGATTAATGGTTAACGAGAAAAAAATTAATGAAAATCATAAAAATTTACCAAAAATTGTCACTTTTGACCACAGAATACCTACACTCTCAACGCTTTTGACATTCGGCTCATCAGTAAACGTTTCGTTTTACATATGGTTTACGCACTAAAATGTTTAACTTCATTTAAAAATGAAATAAATAGGTATACTCAGTGACTACGTAAAATTTTATGCATATTTTATTATAATACATATATTTCGTTGACATAAATGAATGCTATTACTTAAATGTATTCTGACAATAATTTACCGACTATTGCCGCTATGTAAAACTAAACGTAAAACGCCGTCGACGCGCTGTCACTGTTACTGTCTGACAGTTATATTTTTTTTTGTAATACTTATTTTATGGCCTTTAACTTCAGCCTTTCAGCCAAACTATTGTTGATTATCCAACTATTGTTGGTTAGGTTAGGTTGGAACTGTGACCATTGACGCCAGAGGTGTCCCTTATAATATTATTATAACAATTTCAGACCAAGAAAATGCGAAAGTTAGGTTATAATATAAAAAAAATCGTAACTCAAAAAGGGGGGGCGTCCGCAACTTTTCCTTCAAGGGGGGGGTTCTACACCCCCTGCCCCCTCCCCCCCACCACCTCCCAGCCCTTAAATCGTGGGAGGACAATCCGAAGTCCTACCGGCGGCCTTATTGCACAAGGCAACCTTTAGATGGAAACCTGGTTTCAATTCAAAGGTGGAAAATTTAGAACAGTTTGAGGTGCAATATAAATAAATTAAAATAATTTTGTACATTCATACATACAAACTTTCATACACGCACGTAAAGACACAGATACAATATGATTGTTTGTTTGTTTGCATCAAATAGGCTCCGAAACTACTAAACCGATTAGAAAAACTCTTTCACTTTTAGGAGCTACACTCTCCCCGAGTGACATAGGTTAGAACCATGCAGTCAACGGTGGCTAATTCTATAGCCCACACCTTTAACTGCCTCTGTCATTCATTTTGTCATTTGTCATTCCCATGGGAATGCAAGCTCTGCGGGTGAAACCGCATGTCATCTGCTAGTAGTTTAAGGGCTAGCGACACGGTCAAACTGGCAATTATCATGCATGTTAAATATGAATGGAAGTTGCTTCAGTGTGCGTGATTTTTTTGCATGTGTGTGTACATCGATGTATATGTACACATGATATTAAACATGCATGACATTTGCAGTTTGACTGTGTCGGGACCCCTTTATATTGCAATCACATAATCTGTCTGTTCGCTTACCTCAATGTGATCCTTTAAACTGCTCAAAAGATTTAAATACAGTTTTCAGCAATATACTTATAAATAGTGATTCAAGATGACGGAATTGTTTAAAATTGTATTATCACCCATTGAGTACATTTACAGTATATTTATTGTAAAAACATCCAGTTGTGCTTCAAAACTTTGTATGTTACATGTTTTTTATTTATTGTTGTTTTCAAAACTCAGTAACAATAAAATGTGAGGTAAATATGTGCCAATTTTAATTTCTTTTTCTCTTTAACCTCCACAGCTGCAAAAGTCTCATCAACTGGATGTAGCAGATTACCAGCATTCCGCTCTTGCAATGGAACAACTCCACCAAGCCATGCAGTCAACGGTGGCTAATTCTATAGTCCACAATTTTCAATTACCTCTGTCTCCACGTCAAATGTCCTCACTAATGCTTAAAACAAACCATTTACCTAAAAGTTTAAACTTGAATGACATACCAACACATTTGTCCAGGAATTTAGTATCCGAATTGGATTTGGTACAGAATTTATCCAGTGATTTGCCTCAGAACAGGCATGACGATATATTAAGTCAAAACTTCCCTAGAAACCTAGATTTGTCGTTGGTTAGAAGTTTGAGTAACGATTTAGAACTACAGAGCAATTTAAACCAACTAGCTCAGAATTTTAATGAAAATTTAAGTGCAGAATTGAATAGAATTAACGATTTAAGATCTGATGTACCGCACGATTTGAGTCATGAAATAGATTTATCACATCATTTAAATAGAGAACAAATTTTGAATCAACAAGAAGAATCTAGAAGAACTCCTATGGTGCCATGTGATCCTCATTTATTGGAGCAGAGTTCTGGTCCACGATTGGTACATACAAGTCTGCCAATACAAAGGTTGGAGCAACCGGACCAGTTGTTGCCGATGTCGTTTCATATAAAATCTGAACAAGAAGATGATGGCTATTTCTATGATAATATCAACCAGGATATTAGTACTGTTGGTAGTTTAAATGGTGAGTAATTAAAAAAATATGAAACTTAAAACCACACTTGCTAATATTACCTTAGTGGCGGAGTGATAAGGAGATGCTGCTGCCTAGTGACTTCCCAGGTTTGATTCCTGGTTCATTCGTCTAAGATAATTAATAATAGGTTCCCGTTTTACCCTTTGGGTATGGACCGTTAAAAACAAAAATAATAAATAAATAATTAATATTCGTGGACATTCTTACACATCATTTAGCCCATATTAAACTATGGGATTTAGACGACTGATAGACATACTTATACATTTTTAAATACATAGGTACACATTATACACTAGCGGACGTCACGCGGTTTCACCCGCGTAGTTCCCGTTCCCGTGGGAATACGGGAATAAAATATAGCCTATGTTCACCGCAAAGAGTGTAGCTTTCCAACAGTGAAAGAATTTTTCAAATCGGTCCAGTAGTTCCGGAGCCTATTCGTTGTAAACAAAGAAACAAACAATCTTTCCTCTTTATAATATTAGTATAGATAGAAAAACCCAAACTCCAAAACAAACTTTTGAGAATCACACAAACATTTGGACCAACCTGGGAATCAAACCTCAAGCGCTGCAGGCGGTTACACAACAGTCACCGAGGCAGCAAAAAAAATCTATGAAACAAGATTTTAAAGGAACTTTGCTAAAATAAATGTCAAAATTACAATTTTCTTATACTAAAGTAGGCTCTATACAAACCTTCGCGATTCTATAAGAAGTGTCGCTTTTCGCTTACAGAACCATAAAACTGAATTAGGCATATGACACTCCAAGGAATCTAGATAATATAATATTACATCTGCCAATTTTCTAGCTTAGATAAGAATATGTAAATAAAACTTGAGAGAGCAGTTTAGTGTCCTTGGTATTTGAAATGAACTTTTTCAAGAAAAACATTGATTAAAATTAAATACTTACCTAAATTCTTATTTTACTGAATATATCAAACTTTTTTTCACTTGGAAGCGTGGCTCACGACCTTTGTCTTTTCATACAACTCAAATAAAAAAGCCGGCCAAGTGCGAGTCGGACTCGTGGACTCGCGCACGGAGGGTTCCGTACCAAAAAATGGAAAAAATAACTATTTTAATACAGTTGCTCAAAAAGTGGCTTATTACAGGGACGTATAGCGTTCGGGATGTGGGCTATTTACACACTCGTGCTTTTTCTTTACCATTCCCGCACTCGTGCGTTTTCTTTCCCAACTGCCGAAATAATGTCTATTAAAAAGAGAAAATCCAACCACGAAGTTTTTACTTTAAAAATAATCATAGAAGTTTTTATGATTCATGCAAATATTTCTAAAAAAAGTTACTAATTTGTTTCAATATCAGATTTAATAGTTTTAATTACCTAGTATTGGCCAAATTAAATTTATAAATTTAAAAAGTTGGCTGTAGGTATGACGTGCACTGCCATAGTCTGTGCTTATATTCTTTTACGGTGAGCGCCATTTTTTTTTTCAAAAATGAATAGTTAGTTTAGTTTATTGTGTTCTTATTATTTTATTAAATTCCTGATTTTTTTCGGCTTCAGTACTTAAAGTCTACTTTATCAAAATGTCTACTGTCTAAAATGTCTACAGTACCAAATTGTCCACAATGTCCATAATGTCTACTTTATCAATATACCCGCATGTCTATAATGTCTATAATGGCAAAACAAATGAAGATCGGCAAAATAAATGAAGATCGAAAAAACAAATGAAGATGAGCAAAACAAATGAAGATCGTCAAAACAAATTAAGAGCGAAAAAACAAATGAAGATCAGTAAAACAAATGAAAATCCTTCTCGGGTTCAAATCCTGCTCGAGACCAAAAAAAATTTTTACATTAAATTTGTAAATGAAGATCAATAAAACAAGTCCATAAGCAATTTGATAAGATCAAAAACACTTGCATGCAGCCATATTTTGTAATCTAGATGTGATTGGCATTGAAAAAAAATAGGTGCAAGCAAATTTCGACCTCAATGACACTTCTCTAAAAATATGTTTTTAGGCATAATATAGACTTCACTGGTCACGAATATATAAAAAATAAATAGATATTATGCATACTTATAAGGTCGAAATTTGCTTGGACCCATTTTTTGTAACCTAGGTGAGATTACCATTAAAAAATTGGTGCAAGCAAATCTCGACCTTATGGACATGCATAATATTTATTTATTTTTTAGATATTCATGATCAGTAATGTCTATAAATGCCTAAAAGCACATTTTTAGAGAAGTGTCATTAAGGTCGAGAATTGCTTGCAGTAATTTTTTTGAATGGTTAACGCATCTAGATTACAAAAAATAAGTCCAAGCAAATTTCGACCTTATAAGCATGCATAATATCTATTTATTTTTTATATATTCGTGATCAGTGATGTTTATATATGCCTAAAAACATATTTTTAGAGAAGTGTCATTAAGGTCGAGATTTGCTTGCACCTATTTTTTTGAATGGTAATCGCACCTAGATTATAAAATATGCTGCAATAATTATTGACCTTGTCAATTTGCTTAGTCTTTTATTTTATTGACCTGCATATGTTTTCGATCGTCATTTGTTTATCCGACAGTCATTTGTTTTGTCGACTTTCATTTGTTTTGCTGATCTTTATTTGTGTTGACGACTTTCATTTATTTTGCCGAGCTTCATTTGTTTTGCCGATCTTCATTTGTTTTGCCGATCTTCTTTTGTTTTACCGATCTTCATTTGTTTTGAAAATTATTTAATGTATTTCTCTTTTATTTGTTTGTTTAGTAGTATGTCTTATAATTTTGGTAGAGTGATCATTTTGATTAAGGCAGTAGTCATTACGAAGATGTGGTCATTTTGATAAAGTGGTCATTTCGATAAAGTGGACTTTAAGTACTGAAGCCTTTTTTTCGCAACTGTATTAAAAATAGTTGTTCAATACAACGTGTGGGACTGTTATTTCAACTCGTTCCGGCTGTCTACCCTCGCCTTCGGCTCGGGTCAACATCTGTAGGAACTCGTTGTAATAACAGAAATCCCACATTTGTAAATAAAACTACTATTTTCTACGACCATTTGGTAATTTGCTTAATACTTAACCACAAGTCATATCTCAATAGTACTCATTCCTGCCCAGTCGTGTTACAATGACCATTTCCACACGGGTAAACCGTTCTACAATGAAACTTTAATTTTTTTTTATGGCATCAAAAATCAACATATGATTATCCCAAAAAAGCGCGCGTATTTGCGTCACGACTAAACCTATATATTACTATACTCTTTGGACTCATCGCATGTAATTAGGCTGTATGGATGAATTGCCTTTGCCTTTCACTTGTGGGATTATAACAACAAATGTAAATTACTATAATTCCTAATAAAGGAAAAAGTTTTGTATGTCACTGCCGCAAACAGTAATTAATTGTAATACTCGTGCTGAGCTATTGTGACACTCAAAAGACATTATCTGTGAAAATTAGCTCTTTAGCTATCACCATTACAGAGATACAGACCTGTGACGGACAGACAGTCAGACAGACTGACAGCGAAGTCTCATGAATAGGGTCCCGTTTTTATTTTGGGTACGGAATCCTAAAAAGGAAATTCTAAATTTGACTATCATTAAATTTAATTCGAAAATTTTACCATTTCGGAGCTGGGAACAGCTCGTGTGTAGCACAGTAACATGAGTACATGGCAGTCGTTAAGCCAAGTTGATGCTTATGGGCGGCTTGAAAATTTTCAACAGTGAGTCACAACCTGCACCTCAGTTGGCAGCTCGTGAGCGCCTCTGACTCAGGCACAGGTCAAATGTCCGTATGGTACGGTAACCAACCGTCAGGTGGACCGTGAGCTTGTCTGCCATCTTAGTAGTATAAAAATCTCTTTATATCGTGATTCAGAATTCTTAGAAAAGTCAAAACTGTACATTGGAAATATTAAAAAAAAAAACTCTGGGTGTTCTACATAAGATACTGAAGCCGAAAATATAGTTAGAATTTTCTTTGTCTGTTTGTCTGGTTATCTGTTTGTCTGTTTGCTTTGCTTTGTCCGGAAGGATTTCGAAAAGTACTCGATAGATTTGATTCAAATTTTGCACAAATATTAACTAGAGGTACGTTCTTCAAATAGGCTATATTATCACGCTACCTATCCTAGGGGCTAAGCAGAGAGCAATCAAATATGTAAGCCGGTGGATTTATTTAACTAAAACATTGCGGGAATATTAGTAAGAGATAGGTTTTACACACAGGCTACATGTTATTACGCTAAATATTTTAGGGGCTCGGCAGAGAACAATATAAATCTATAATAATATTATAAAGAGGAAAGATTTGTTTTTTGTTTCTTTGTTTTTTTTTGTTTTTTTGTTTGTTTGTAACGAATAGGCTCCGGATCTACTGAACCAATTTGAAAAAATCTTTCACTGTTGGGAAGCTACACTCTTTGCGGTGAACATAGGCTATATTTTATTCCCGTATTCCCACGGGAACGGGAACTACGCGGGTTAAACCGCGTGACGTCCGCTAGTTAGAAGATAAATTTCACGCGTAAATTAAGTTGCCGACAGCGAGTTGATTTAAAAAAATACTTTATTTTAGAGAAACAGCGTAACAGTAATTGCTTAAATTTAACAAAATGCCAATCTTATATACTATCTTATTGCTAATTCAGCACGTTACCAATAGACGCAAGTCTGGGGTAATAGTGCTGACGTCTATCAAATATTCAGCTGATGAAGCTGATGTTAGGGTTTTGGGGTTCCTTAACTCGTACGAAGTCGCGAGCAACAGCTAGTCTAAAGTAATTTGATAGCTTTTCACTAGCGCTGTTCGCAACAATATTAAGATTCACGTTCAAGGTTATTTATTCTATTTTAAGAAATAAATTTAGATCTTAATGGTTTCATTAATTATTTATTCAGTGCTTAATTATGTAGATTTTCATTTAGCGGTGCATAAGTTACGTGGTTTGTTTCTAACTAAAAATTAATGGTTCAATTCCGTACTTAGTTCTTAAAAAAACCGACCAAGTGCGAGTTGGACTCGCCCATGAAGGGTTTCGTAGCAGCAAGTAACATAATATAAAAGTTCTTATAGTTCGTTGTAACTTTGACTGATGTTTTAACACGTTCGCGGTGGTAGTGATTTTTCTAGCCGAAAATTGCGGTTTATGACGTATTAAAAAAAAACTACCAGCTCTATCTCGTTCCAACCAATTTTCGTTGGTAGTTTTTATGGCAATGTACATCATATCTTCTTTTTAAATTTATCATTCTCTTAGTTTAGAAGTTAGAGGGGGGGACGACGACACATTTTTGTGCGCAAACTATTTAGTTTAGAAAAATATGATGTTACATACCTCAAAAGCATTTTTGAACCCTTTCTATAGGAACCCTACACGTATGGTTTTGATGAAAAAAAAAAATTGAGGTCAGTTCTGAGCATTCGGGATTCCCAAAATTTACTGCTTTTTTTCTAGTTTTACATAAGAATCTTAATGCGGTTCACATAATACATTTAGTTATCAAGTTTCAATATTATAGGCCTTATAGTTTCGGAGAAAAGTGGCTGTGACACACGGACGGACGGACAGACGGACAGACAGACAGACAGACAGACATGACGAATCTATAAGGGTTCTGTTTTTGACATTTGGCTACGAAACCCTAAAAAATAGGAAATCTGTAAAAAAAACCCCGAACATTTTCTTTTTGGGACCTTTTTAAGCCGCCTTCCCATAACTTTTTTTTATATTAACTTGGCAAAATAGACGTCGCCGCCGCGCCTTGCTGATAGATAGTCGATGACGACAGCAATTGCGGGCCACTCTCGAGAGTACATACGACTTCTGACAAGTGGTCTGTAAACCAGGATCACCAGTATAGTCCGTTCACAGTTATATTACCTCTGACTGACAGCTTGTCTATCATTTCCTGTGTGTTGGCATAGCAGTAAAGTCCCCCTATGAGTGCCAGCCTACGACATTTTACCGATTATAGTGAAGATTATAACATTCAACCGTTAGCACGAAGAGTGCTAGAGGTAATATATCTCTGAACGGATTATAATGATCGCTGAACTGCAAAAAAGCGAACGCTTAGGCCGATTATGCCTCTATAGCTTGTTTCGCAATCTAGCTCGCAGACTCGGCTCAGGTGCAACGTGACACTTGTTTGTGCGTGCATCGGTGTTCATTCATTTATATCATCGTCGACGCCATACTCCGGTGCCGGCTTGACAAGAACGACACACGACGTTCAAGAAACGCTAGTGTGAGAGTACCTTTATGGTAAATATAAGAGACCCCATACACCTACAATATGATTGACTCAATAACATTGCATTTCCGTCCGAATATAGCCTGTTCAAACCTTAATATTACCCCTACACGGTCAATTTATTTCTATATTGATCAATATTCTACGTGTATGGGGCCTCTTAGTGCGCTTCACACTAGCGTTTTTCCGGCGTAGGCGTACGATGGACGTATGCGCGGCGCCGACGCGACGTATACGCGACGTATACGCCGCGTTGGCGCGGCGCACAGTGGGCTGAAATCGCGAAGTTGGGACTTAAGGATTTTTAAATATACATTTGAGTAGTATATACTTATACCATACTTTTATGTTTTGGAACTTTTCTTTAAAGTAGGTATGTACCGGAAAATTTCAGAGATTTAATTTGTATAAATAAAACAAAGAATTTCGATGCATGGTGCATAATATTAGGATTATTATTTTATTATTACTTTGTTGTAAATATCTTGTGCAACTACATTCCACACCACCAAAACCGGTTTACTTATCAGTAGATGAGTCGTTATTAGTGACGTGGGCCAATCTGGGGGCAGTAAATTAGCAGGTAAACAATATTTGGGGTAGCAATCTGAAAACAATGATATCAGTTCGTTGTAACCATCCTTTACATACGGACTACCCGCTCATTACGGTCTGATACCCATAACACAAGCAGGTTATTCCTAGCTTACTGTGGGATCAGATAGCGTTGTGTGAGATGTCCGTGAATATTTATTTATTTATTTATTACTTGATTTTTGTGAAAAGTTGATTTTCGTGCATTTTGTGAAAATGTTTAGTGATTTAGTAACTAATCTTGATATCATCTTGATCCACATATTTCAAAAATACGACACAAACTGGTGCGAAAACACAAAGCCTTTTCAGAAGAAACAACAGCTTTGTTGATCGTTAAAAAGACATTTCTTGACGATGATGATCAAGAAAATGTAGGGGTATTAAGTGAAGAGCCGATAATGCCTTTGTAAGTCACACACACACAGTACACAGATTTGTAGTCGTGGATTAGGCCTATTGGAGAGACCACTGATAAAAAAAACGCGCCTAGTTCTCTACCTCTGAGGTGATGTGGTGTAGAGAATAAAATAATTATCTTCTTTGCAGCTGTCGTCGATGCCCACTGCTATTCTGAGATTTAGGTGACTTTTAAGATATTTTCGTTCAAAAAACTAAAAAATTCAAACTACCTACAAAGTCACAGTAGACGATTAGATGCAAATAAAATGAACTATTAAAATACTTATGAAACAATTGGAGGAAATTTGAGATTTTGTATACTTAAATGCTATTTTAATAAAAAAAAAAAAAAAAAAAAATATCTCTTAAAGCGCAGCAAAGCGCAGTAACTGATTTGTTGTGAAAATAGGCTAATAAATAGTACAATTTTTATATATACATCGCACTTGGAGATCTTTTGAGACTTTTGAGATTTTTATGATTTTATGTTTTTTTCTATACAAAAAAATATTTAAAAAATTGTAGTACTAAAAATAATCCGTAAAATAAAAAGTCATAGAACAATAATTTACTGTATTAAATAGTAGAACAAATTGGCATCATTAATTAGTAAAAATAAGATTACTTTTTTTTTATGTGCCTAAGTCCACTACGTAAATATATCAACCCACCGTGCGGCGTCTCCACTGGAACACATGAGTACGCTGAACAAGCGTCAGGCGTGCGCGACGTATACGCGACGTATACGCCGCGCATACGTCCATCGAACGCCTACGCTAGTGTGAAGGCGCACTTACATGAATCGTCCTGGGTACGAATCGGGAACGTGTATTCTAAGCTGCAAATATGTCATAGCAACATGCAGACGCTAAGATTTCTAATCAAGATAATGTTGACATTCGACCTCGACATATTTATATACGAATAAAAGGTCAGGTACAACTGGTTTTAATATCACTTGTTATCTAACTAAACTGGCATACGCGTATTTGCGTTGTTTAGTAGGTATATAGGATTGGATTAACACATTTACCACAAAGTACAGATGGAAATCTCATGCATGTACTTTTTTTTCACACCTACCCTCTACTACGCACACTCGCCTCAACCTCTCCTGACCTCGTGTCTGTGAACTTAGTGAGCGGTGTCTATGTGTGCGTAGACTCAGCGAATTAGTATGTAGCTTTCCATCTGTACTGTACTAATTTGTGCATTTACTGCCTTTATCATAATTATGATCATCTCGGTCGAGGCGCTCGTAAAACATCCATGTAGGATTTCAAATCTCTGTAAACGATCACTGCAGTAAGCAAATTTTATTATGGCCGGTCCTTGGATGGGTGATCACTTTGTGACATTTATTTGCAAACGTTTCCGTACTTTGGAAGACACCGTAGCTGTTGGTCCCGGTTGCCAAATATTTAATGTCAATTTCAGTACCTAAAGCATTTTTATTATTATTACTGAACAACTTAATCAAAGTATTTATATTATCTTTCCAGGTCTACCAGCGGAACAGACCCCATCTCAAACACCAGCTCATACTGACAGTCAAATGTATACTTACCACAGTCATATCAATCTCCCACCTCTTAACACTATAGACTTATACTCCAGGCAGCAGAATTATGTCCAAAATTTCACAAATATCCGAGAAAACCCACAAAATTTAGTTGTGCATAGACAGTTCGAAAACAGTAGTCCATACCAAGAAGATTTTAAAAGAGTACGCCATCTTGATGCAGAACAAAATGGCGGCGCCATAATTGGCGCGAAAGAAAAATTGGAACAGCCAAAAGAAAATTTGAAACCTTCAGATCAGAATAAAATTTACTATGTAGAACCTAGTCCGAATTTTACTGAAGCAAAAAGTGAGAACGATGCCAGCGTTCATAATAAAATTACTGAAGATATTTCGATGAATATAAAAGGACAGTACGCCTGCTATAAGTGTAATGAAGTCTTCCCCTCAAAAAGAGGATTAAAACATCATTCAAAATCTTGTACAGACATCGATATGACCGTAGAAAAAACTGGCAAATTCAGTTGTAGCCAATGCGCTTACAGATGCCAGTCACCCGCCATTTTAAAAATACACGAACGCACACATTCAGGCGAAAAACCATTCTCTTGTAATTTCTGCGATTATAAATCCGGTCAAAAAAATAATGTAGCAAAACATATTCTAGTTCACATGAAAGAAAAGCCTTTTAGATGTCAGTATTGCGACTACAGATGCGCTCAAAAAAATAACTTAGTCGTTCACGAAAGAACGCATACTGGATACAAACCTTTTGCCTGTCCATTCTGTGACTATAGGACTGTTCAAAAACCTAATTTAGTGAAACATATGTATCTACATACGGATCAAAAGCCCTTTGGATGTGATATGTGCAATTATAGATGCGTTCAGAAGACCAATTTAACAAAACATAAACTTCGACATTTGAATGAAAAGGACGGTGAAAAATTGGATGTTAGAAATCAAATTAAGCCTTATAGGCCTCGTCAAAAATCTGTGAAGTGTCCTCAGTGTACTTATAGGTGCGTTCAAAAATCTAGTATGGAGAAACATATGCGTTTCAAACACGGTCAGGAGTGTACAGAGCCTTTTGAAGATGAACCAGATGTTAATATGTTGGAAGAAACTGATTATGTCGAATCTATTGATTTGTGTGTTAAAAAAGATTATTTGTGCCAAGATAAGGATAGTTTAGTTAGTCCTGCTGAGTCATAGAATTTTGAATTTTCTGTGTTTTTGAAAACGTCTTTTACAAAAATGGGGGTAGAAAGATAATTTCAGGTTTTGCTGATGTACATTAATATGGGGTACTTCTGGCCTTAAGTTATCAGAACTTTTCCACATGTCACTAGTTACTTGGAAAAAAAACTCTTGACAAAAAGTGACCACGGCAATTACTTTACTAAAAGTACATTATTTTAATGATACTTAAACTTGCACATGAATTTCGAATAAACTCGGTCAGCATTGCTAATACCTTGATAGAAGCTGACATTTCGATTCACACTATGAAAGCTTTTGAAGATTTTTCAGAAAATCAGTTTTTACTCGATCTAGGATTAAGGCTGAGCGCACATTAGCTACAAAACTATCTCAAGACACACCGCTTTACTATTCGATGAGACAAAAACTATTGTACGGTGCACGCTCACGTCCGTTAAACCTATCGGAGTTATGATTACAGCAAGATTGACTCTTGCTGTAATTTTTTTTAAGGTGTACTTATTCGAAACCGACCTCTCTTGAGGTGAACTTTATACTAGGAAATATTCTATGATTTTTTCTGGTAAAAATGTACTAATGTAATTTAATAGACACTCTTTTGTTACGGCTCAAACGTACGCTGTCGCCGCGACTGTCGCCCAGTGTGCGACCACTGGTAATGGCGGCAGTACACACTCGTCGAGAGCCTCTCGCCGAGAGCCTCGGCCGAGAAGACTTTCGACGAGAGCATGCCTGTACAGTACACACTCGTAAGTACAGAGTCTCATAGGACTCCCGCGACAATGGACGTAAAAATTGCTGCTGCTGTTTGTTTTTGTACCGCGAGCTATTATTATAATAAAATGTTTATTAATTTAAAAAATGATTATAAACTGATTCCGCTGCAGCTCCAAACTGAATAGAGGCAAGAACTCGCATCCAAGCATCATTAACACATTGCTTATCCTTGTGTTTCACATCCATCGAATTCCATAAAACGGCTTCTATCTGATAGCAGTCCAAAAACTATAATTCGTGTTCGTTAGACCACTTATTGAAATACGTCTGTTCATTAAAACTTTCTGCGGGCAACTAAATGAACGAGTGTGTACATGCTCGCTCTCCGAAAGCCAAGGAGACCCTTTGACTCGGGCCCAAAAACCGACACGCCACCGAGATCGATCGAGACGAGAACGAGAGAGCGAGACGAGACGAGTGCGCCTTGTACACACTCGCACTCGGCCTGTCTCGGGGTGTCTCGACGAGTGTGTACAGCCGCCATAAGACTGTAGTGTCTCTAATGTGCGCTCAGCCTTTTAGTTACGATGTATTTCGGACAGATTTTGCTAGATGTCGTTATTTACATAAAAACCAATATTTTATAGAATCTTACGGCAGTTTAAATGCCCTAATGAAACTGTTACTCACACTTTTATTAAATCTCATTGTATTATAACTGGTATTAGAAATAATTTTGAAAAGCAATTTTCACTGATGTGGAGATACTTTACAATATACAGGATGAATTTTTGTGGATGGCCAAATCCGAAATTATAAGGAATAGCTAAAAATGCTCAAAGGAGTCACGAGCCCGATTTTGAAAAAACTTAAAACCTCATCATTAGTTTTTGAAAAACCAATAATCCTAGCTGGGAATCGAACTCATTGATTTTGAAAAAAAACATCCTTTTTTATTACACCATACGATAGTTTCGCTGATAAGGATGAAATTCTGCGAAGTAATATTATACGGCAAATTCAAGGAAAGTTTGGAATTTTAATAGAATTCATATTTCATCTACCTAAATTTTGTATCATAATTTGTTTCGTTCGAAATCCCAGAATAGATCGTAACTATTCCGTGTTTTAAATTATGCTCAGAATGATTCTTTGGAAAATATTCTAAACGGAATCCATAATATTGAATGCAGTACGATCCTTGAGGTCTCGAATCTAGCTATGTATTGAAAACAATGGTCTACAGTTTGAACAATTAATCAGTTAATGTAAGAAAAATTAATTGTATTTTGTTAAAGATGAGCACTTTCCTTTAGTTTGCCGTATGTCATTACTTCCCAGAATAAGATCCTTTATAGCAACACTATCGTATGGTGTAATAATATAGGGTGTGCTTTTTTTTCGAAATCAATGGGTTCGATTCCCAGCTAGGATTATTAGTTTTTCAAAAATGTAATGATGAGGTTTTAAGTTTCATCAAAATCAGGCTCGTGACTCCTTTGAGCATTTTTCGCTATTCCTTATAGTTTAGGATTTGGCCATCCAATCCCTTTTGAAAAATTCACCTGTATAGCACTTTTCGAGGCCTTTTTAAATTTCCCTATCACTTTCCAGGAGATCATTCGAGCTGCGTCTCAAAAAGTTTGATACACAAATTTTGAGAATTAAACTGTTTTATAAATTGGTGAAACAGACCATTTTTTTTGGTTTAATTGTCAGACTTTTAATCATATTATGTGTATGGAAGTCAGAAAGTCAAAATGGTAGATTTAGAAATATTTTTAAGGGTTTTTGTGTGAATAAGGCATGCCAAGACCACTAAACTGATTGGATTGTTGTGATATAATTACTAGATAGTTGTATGATAGTTGCAAGATAATTGCTCGAGTGTTGCCTGATAGTTGCGCTATTGTTGTTAGATAGTTGCTATCTTTTTTCGATAAGTGAATACAGTAGTACCACGTTTATAAGTTACAACGATGTACCTGCGCAGTAGTCTCATATTCGAAACGCGCGAAAAAATATTAACCAATCACAACGCTCCGCATAGACGCGTCAAACATGGCCCTTTGTTATTGGTTGCAGCCTGCGCGCCATGCTCGATGCCCACGGCATCGCGGTGCAATAAGGTACAATGAGCGAGATAGCACTACTCTCTGGATTTATTACATTTTCAATCTTAACGTAACGCAATAAAGTCGGTGTTTCAACAGTCGTTTCAATCGTTATTAATCGGCGTTAGCTTGCTCTCTTCTGAGCAGGCGAACTTTGTCGATGCGACTTATAAACGTGGTTCACATGTACCTATGTTATAAGTGACTCGAATGTACATTTGAGCAAAGAATGCTGACGAATGTTAATTATATAAATTTGAATACGGTGTTTTGTCTCATATTCAAGGTTTGTAATAACAACTTTATTGTTTTCTGAGCTCCGCGTAAAAGTTTCTTTAACAGATGTACTGTTGAATAAATCGTCACATTTCTTTCAAAATTTCACGACATATTCATAAATTTATTTTTCATGTCTTCTGTTATTATTGATCAAGCAGTGTCGGCATGTCTCTTATTTTTGTGATATAGCTTATGAATTAATTTAGGATATTTGTGCTCTCTTATAGGTATTTGTTACTATGTGTAAATAAAAATGGTGACAGTGATGGATGAATAATATTTTTACTCGTTGACCTTTTATAATTTTTGTAAATCATTGTTTTAATAAATAATTTCAATCATGTCAATTAATAATGATAATCTGAATGAAAGAGATTTAATGATTTATTCAACTAAGGTACTTGTAGATAGATTATAAATAAACTAGCATAGATATTTGGCATCAAATTCGTAACATCCTTGGAGAATGTTCTAATATCATTAGCATATGAGCACTGAAAAATGTGCTCTCCGTTAGTATGATGACGGAGAGCACAGTTTTCAGTGCTCATTCGGCATTGGAAAGCCGCACATCATACTTATAATTTTCTTGACGCAAACTGGTCGAACTATCCACGGTGTAATGCACTCATTGTAATTATGAACCACCAAAAAAAAACATTGTGTGTACAGCTTGGCAATAAAGAGTAGACAATAATGGAGGCGGCACCGTGCACCGTTTTTTTATACCACTAAGGTGGCAGACAAGCATACGGCCCACCAGAAGGACCGGTGGGTTTTATAAGGCAACCCGTTATAAAGAACCACCAATCAGTATCCAGTTGAGAATAAACGTCAAAAATCTCACCATACAAATTGTATTCGAAATTGATTGACAGACATGTGATATTATTGAAGGCATTATGACACTTTTTTGCCAAACAACAATGTCCTGATAAGATGGAATTTTACCGATATACGAATAAGTTATATAAATAGGCTGTGATGAGATATGTATTTTTAACAGACTTTAAAAACAGAGTAGATTCTCTGGTTGTATGTTTTCTCAAAGTCGGATTTAGAATTGTGAAGCTGAGTTTGCTAGGTAGGTAACTAATTTTGACCGCTGTAACTAGTTAATATTTAAGAATATGTTAAGATAATCAAACTGTTATATTTCGGTGAAAAATCAAACCCTGCATTGATAAACCGTTTGAAGTCATTGATATCAATTTGATGTACGACACCAAACGATTATTAATTGATCTGTACAACATTTGTATGTTGTTTGGTTGGTTTTATTACGAACACAAAGTGATTCATTTTCACATCTTTTAAGAAATATTTATTAAATTTGTATGTGTTTGAAAAATTGTTTTACAATTTGTACTAGCTATTTGAATTATGTTTCAAGACATTTTGAAAAATCTTGTGTAACTAAGTACCGTGACTGTACATCACATATTTGTATATTTTAAATGTTATAATCACTGAATACAGAAACATAAACAAAAGATTTTGAAAGAGTTGATCGCATGCAACAGTCAAGCAACTTTTAGTGGCGGTTAACACCACTAATAGTTGCTTGACAGTTTTTGTTTTATGTTTTTGCATTCAGTATTTCTTTGTGTTAATATTTTTGTATGTTCTTTTTTTTTAATAAATGCCGCTTACCAAAGTGTTTTAATTGTTTTAGTTCTCAAATAGGTATCCTCGTTACCTTCCTTGTTAACGGCGCGCGCCCACTTCAGACATTTTGTAAGAACTATAATCAGAGCGTTCGTATCTCTAATCCGACTTTTTGTAAGATTTGAGCGTTGTGCTACTGCAATAAGTACAAAAATACATCATAACATAATAGTCTGGCATTTATCCTCGAAGATGTTGGCAGAGGCACAACATACGCGACATTTCACTTTGTCCCACGTAATAGGCCGTGTTGAAATGGACAAAATTGGAGTCCTGTTAACGGACATGATACTCGAAAATTCTAATTTTGACACTTCTTCGTGTCAAGAAGAAGTGTCAAAATTAGAATATTAGACACTAATAAGTACATATACGTAAGGACAGATGGCGTAACTAGTATAATATTCTGTTTAGAAACCACGAGCAATGTTGAGGAAACTAAAATACTTTTATAAAAGGACTTAAAACGGTGACCGGAGCTAGTAGTTGGGAATTAGGGTTTCTGGATCAGAGGAGATCCATAAACCACTAATTCCCAACCATTCAACTATTCAATATAGTATTCTAATAATGATCCATCATGATAGACTTTCTGGATCCCTTAACACCCAATCCCATCTATTCAGTCAGTATGTAAGTAGTGTATTATTTTGTGCCATTCTAGACCACTTTTATCGTTCCTACGACTCACTTCGTTCGTCTTCGTCACAAAAGTGATCTAGCGTGCCCAATATCATAAAATGACTTACCGTTCACTCCGTATAACGCGTTTATGACTTTCGATTGAAATTCGATTTATTACAGTCGCATTTTCACCACCTTCCGTTCCTTTATAACCTACAGGTTTTCTGTAACCAGTTTGGTTCGACTACTTGTAGTTATAAATATTTATGTTATAAATTCATCTTTTCATTACGAGTCGATCAGTATTGCATAGCAAACATGAAATTCGTTAAACAAACACAATCGTTGCAGGTCAATACAATCTGTGACGATTTAACAAAAAATAAGTTACGCCATGGAGAATTATTACCAAATACAGTACGCTGCATCATATGCGGACCATCAAATTGTGGAAAAACTAACTTATTAATTGGTCTTCTATTGCACGAAAATGGATTGACATTTCAGAATGTTTATGTATATTCTAAAACGCTACTTCAACCAAAGTACATCTTTTTAGAAAAGGTTTTACGACGAGTACCAGGTATCACTCTCCAGACATACCAAGCAAATGATGACGTTTTAAAGGTTGCAGATGCAAAACCTAATTCTGTGATTATTTTTGATGATGTAGCATGTGAAAATCAAAGTAATATGCGTGATTATTTTGCCATGGGAAGACATAAATTAATTGACAGTTTTTATTTAAATCAAACTTACACCAAAATACCTAAACAACTTGTAAGAGATAATGCTAACTTAATTGTGCTTTTTAAGCAAGATGAAGTTAATTTGAAACATGTTTACGAAGAACATGTTAACACCGATATGTCATGGTTGAAATTTCGAGAAATGTGTTCCCTAATATGGAAAGAGCCTTTTGATTATGTGGTAATTAATAAAGATTGTTCTAGAAACAACGGTTGCTATAGAAAAACGTTTGACACTTTTGTATTATTAGATGATATTTGAATATTTAAGTAGACTGCAGTCACTTTATTGTTATTCTGTAATTGGTTCTTATTCGATTACCACATATTTTACATAATGGATAAATCATTGAAAAAACAAATTGTTGATGCGACAGAAGCTGTCAAGAAAAAAATACGTAAAATGAAGGATTTTGAAGATAGTAATAAGTATGCTCTTGATACAGTTTTTAAGCCTGTTACAGACTCTCTCAATTTAATAGCCAACACTAATAACCACTTAGCTCTAACAAAAAAGGAGGAAAAAGTAGAACCCCAATTACCACAAGACCAAGATATGAAAGAAACAGATGATAGCAGTATTGCTAGTAATGAATCGGAACCCTCATCGGACTCTTCATTTCAGTCATTAGTCGGTACTAATCCAGATGCATCATCTTGGTCGTTATCTTCACAAGTACTATCAGATGTACCATTTGGTATAAGAAATGAACGTGGAAAGTTAATGTTGGGTTCCTCTAACATAACTATTGGGGATAAAGTTATTACTGTAGCCGGACGCAAGTACGAAAGTACACCTGGGTTGCGAGAGTTACTGTTAAAAAAAGACATTGATCTGAGCTTGGTTAATGAGCATGACAAGCAAAATTATAAGGCAATGTTACTTGTAACGAATGCACATCGTCGTGATTTCGATTCAAAAAAACCAATTAAAAGTAATAAAGGACAAAAATATTTGCAAGTTATTAAACCACTTTTCGATCAAGAAAGTAGAAGTCCAAGTTGTAGACAGAAAGTAGGAAAAGGATTACCTTTAACAAAAATGTGGAAAAAAAACACAGATTTTGTATATTGGGATGATCCCAATGAATTGGTTGATAGATTAAAGTTATTAATTGCTTCTCGAGATGCTGGTAACACAGGACTAGATAATGAAATAATATCTATCATTGAAGAACTACGTGAAAGCAAAATTATTAAATAAATAAATCAACTAATATTATATGTGTGTCATTTTACTATATACCGTTCAACATAACACACCTTTAATATGAATGTAGACAAATTTGGACATTATATTCATAAGCGAATGCGTATATCGGAAATACTTGATTTTAATGATAACGCATTAATAAAATCTGATTATGGAGATTATGACTTGAAGACATCGAGGCTAAAAGGTGTCAAACCTCCACAAGACGCAGACGATGCAGTAAATAAAGCCTATGTAGATGAATTGAAAGGTGTACTAATCAATGACTTACGAAAATTGCAAAGTTCTATTCCAAATAGTGTTCAAAACCACATAGAGAAAGCTTTAAAAACAATAATGTCTGAGATAGAGACTCATTTGGAAAGCAAATTTTACACAAGGAAAGCAGTTGATAGACTAGTTCAAGACGCAATTCAATCTATATTAAAAGATCGAAAAACATAGACCTTAAATTTTGTTAAAATGACAAAACAACAAATCGTCAATGAAATACATAAAGCAGCACGAAAAAATTTTCCTCGACGATCTGTAATTTTAAAAGGTATTGATGATTTGTGGCAAGCAGATTTAGCTGATATGCAAAACCTAAAAACCTTTAATAAAGGATATAACTATATTTTAATAGTTATTGACTGCTTCTCAAAGTACGTTTGGGTGGAACCATTAAAAACTAAATCCAAACATGATGTCTCTCATGCATTTGAAAAATTACTTTCTACTAATCACAGGATACCAACTCATCTGCAAACTGATATGGGTACTGAGTTCTATAATTCTACATTTCAAAAGCTTTTACAGAACTATAATATTAATCACTACTCTACATTTTCAACCAAAAAGGCTTCAATTGTAGAACGAGTTATTAAAACTATTAAAAATAAATTGTACAAATACTTTAGCTTGAACGGACACTATAAGTGGATAGATGGTGGCTTGAACGATGTTGTGAAGACATATAACAACACAAAACATCGTACTATTAAATTTGCACCTGTTAATGTCAATAAGTTTAATGAAACGGACATTAAAAATAATATTACGAATTTCATGATAAAGGCAACCCAAAAATCTCGTCCAAAGTTTATAATTGGTGACAAAGTTCGAATTAGTAAGTACAAACATATATTTGAGAAAGGATACACTCCTAACTGGTCAACAGAATTATTTACTATAAAAAAGATAAATAACACTGTACCAATAACGTATCGCATTGAAGATAATCAGAAACAAGTCATATTGGGTACTTTTTACGAACAAGAGCTTCAAAAGTCGTCCTGCCCTGGTGTCTATTTGATAGAAAAAGTATTAAAAAAGAAAGGAAACAAACTGTTTGTAAAATGGTTGGGTTTAAATAACAAAGAGAACAGTTGGATTGATAAGACTGCAATAGTAGAATAAGTTAATTATATAAGTGGTATATAATTTAAAAGTATATTCATTATTCTTTGGACGATGCAAGGTGGTGGACTAATAAACAGTATCATTAATCATTTACCATTCGAACTACACATACCCGGTTATAACTATTGTGGACCAGGAACAAAGCTTTCAAAACGATTACTACGTGGTGATAAAGGTGTAAACAAGTTAGACGAAGCTTGTATGCATCACGATATTGCATACGCAAACTACACAGACCTACCTAACCGTCACAAAGCCGACTTACGTCTTATAGATATGGCTAAACAAAGACTTAAAGCAAAAGATGCTCGAACAGGGGAAAAGATTAGTTCGTGGATAGTAAACAAAGTTATGAAAGCTAAATTGAAGTCTGGTGCTGGTGTTAAGACTTTTAATAACTTTGTTAGAAAAATAAAAAGAAAAATCAAAAAACTCTCACCTAAAGATAATAAGTCATTAATAAATATAGCTTATATGGTTGCCAGAAAATTAGTTCCATGCATTCCAAAAGTTCGAGTACCTCGAATGATACCTATACCAAAAACTGGAGGCATTCTACCTTTAATCCCAATTTTTGCTGGTTTATCTGCTTTAGGAGCATTAGCTGGTGGTGCAGCTGGTATTGCAAAAACTGTGAATGATTATAAACACGGTCAGAAAAAATTACAAGAAACTGAACGTCATAATAAAACTATGGAGGCTATAGCAATAGGTAAAGGTCTATACATTAAACCACATAAGCAAGGTCAGGGATTGTTTATAAATCCATCAAAAAACTAATTGATCAGCTACCTAATCGCGCTTTAACTAATATCGATATTCAGAAGTATGGCTATTGTATTCCCTACTTTCGAGGAGTTTATATGAAGGATCAATTACCAAAAATACCTAAACGAATTGAATGTGCTATAGTTAACCTAGATAATTCGAGAAATGATGGAACGCATTGGGTAGCTTATGTTAAAATAAACAATTATTGTGAATATTTTGATAGCTTTGGTGATTTAAAACCGCCAAGAGAATTGATGCTATATTTTAAGAACTGTGATGTTCATTATAACTATAATAGATATCAACAATTCAACACAATAGTTTGTGGACATATGTGTTTAAGTTATTTGCAAACTTTTTGGAATAAATACTATAAATTTTATATCACTCTTTCATTTCCATCATTTGGAAGATGTCACTCACCTTATCGATAACTGGAAACTCATCAGTATTATCTACCTATTATCCAAACACGTTGCCATTAGTTGGGGAGTATGAATGTGCATTATTACATTTCTCTACATATAATTCTATTCCAAATTTTGATAATACAAACAATAAATTATATTATGGTTCTAAAAATGTTCTTGAGATACCTGAAGGAACTTATGAATTGCAAGATATTGGTGACTATTTAAAAACTGAGATAAAAGATGCATCCATAAAACTCCATTGTAATAACAACACCTTAAAAACTGTTATTTTGTACATCAACTATAGATTTTACTAAAGAAGGTACATTCGGAAGTTTATTGGGATTTGAAAAACAGATCTTAGAAGCAAATAAATATCATGTATCAGAGTTTCCAGTTAACATTTTGCCTACGACTGTCATAAGGATTGAATGTGACATAGTTAGCGGTTCTTATATAAACGGTCAATCCAGTCACATCTTGCACGAATTTGCACTTAATGTTCCACCTGGATACAGGATTATAGAAATTCCTAAAAACGCAATCTACTTTCCAATAAACCAAACCAATATAAGCTGCATACAGATACGGCTGTTAGATATAAATAATAACTTAATAAATTTGCGAGGTGAAGAAGTGCAGTTGTATCTACATATCAGAAGAAAACAATGATAGATTATAATAAATATGTGGTTCGTCCAACTAAAAATAACAGTCCTACTCAAACTATCAAACCAATAAGAGGTCGCTCCAAAAAGGTCATAAAATTGAATAACAATAATAAAGCATTTCTTAAAGCGATTGGTTTGTTAAAATGAATATACTAGATGTTTTATCCACTCCTGCATACAACAACTCTGTGGAAGGAATTGAATTTCACTCTTACAAGCCTTACGTAACAAGTTTCAATAGAAGCGATGAAATCAGGATACCTATTAATCAACAAGACTTGTATATATTACCATCAGCAAGCACTTTGTTTTTGGAAGGAACTGTTGTTGTAAACAAGGGTGGAAATTCGAAAGAGAGAGTCAGTAGCGTTCATTTCACAAACAATAGTTTACTTTACTTGTTTCAAGATATAAGGTATGAGATAAATGGAGTGGAAATAGATAAAATAAAAAACGCTGGTATAACTACCACAATGAAATCATTAATATCAATGAACGAAAACGAGGCTAAAGTATCTAATGCTTGGGGTTGGAATATCGATGGCATAAATAGTACAAATGGGGGTAACTTTTCTGCTTCTATACCCCTCTGTAACATTCTTGGTTTTGCAGAAGATTTCAAGAAAGTAGTGATAAACAGCAAACATGAATTAATATTGTTGCGAAGTAATACTAATCTGAACGCCCTAAAACTTAACGATGGTGAAACGGTAGAAGATATTATTATAAATAAAATAATATGGCGTGTACCACATGTCAAAGTATCCGATAAAGAAAAAATAAATATGTTAAAACTGTTAGAAAAAGATCGAGCACTCCAGATGATATTCAGGAATTGGGATTTATATGAATATCCAGCTCTACCAAAAACTACTAAACATACTTGGTCCATAAAAACATCATCGCAAATAGAGAAACCAAGATTTGTTATTATTGGTCTGCAAACAAATAGAAAAAATAATTCAAAATTGGATATGTCTCAGTTTGATCACTGTACCGTTCGTGATGTTAGAGTATACCTAAATTCAACCTACTTCCCTTACGAAAATTTAAATTCAAGTTTCTCAAATAACAGAATTGCTTTAATATATGAACAATACACCAGATTCCAACACTCGTATTACGGAGGTCGTCGCGGTGAACCGTTATTAAGTGAGAAACAATTTAAAAATATTGCTCCGTTATTTGTCGTAGATTGTTCTAGACAACCAGATAATCTTAAGTCAGGACCTGTTGTCGATGTCAGAGTGGAAATTGAAAGTGACATTGATATACCAGATCAAACTTCAGCATATTGTCTTATATTGAACGACTGTATAATCGAGTATAAACCGTTAAGTAGCACCGTGAGAAAGATATCATGAACAAAAATACTATTATAGTGATGTTCAAGGTTTTAAAGATCTTTATAATAACTTCATAGTCAAGGAATTAGCTATAGCTACGTTGGAATATACTCACATATTCTTAATAAAACCTCCTTATCCGTTGTCCTCGCTGACTGATGAAGAAAAAAGACGCATTTGGTGGATTGAAAGGAATAGAGGTTACCGCTGGAGCGAAGGATATATTGATTACAGAGAATTTTCTAAAATAATCAAACCCTATTTGAAGGAAAAAAAGGTTCTTGTTAAAGGTAGTGAGAAAATAAAGTGGGTTCAAGAGCTATGTGGTCATAATAATGTTTCTGACATATGTGAAAATAAAAGTGTTCCTAATTTAGAAACTCTTAGTGATCTTTACTGTAAAGATCTATCTTTGTATAATTGTTTTGCTCATAAGAACTATTGTGCTTTAAGGAATGTATTGTGTATTAAGCGATGGTGTTTAAAAAAAAACTTTTGTATTTCATAATTTTAATTAACTTAATAAATGTTTTATTTCTATAGTGTGTTTGTTTTTCATACTATTTCCTACCCAAGGTGAAATTAAAATGAAAAATAAAAAACAATGATTGAACATAATACCATTTATTAAATGTCTAATATACATAAATCATTGCGTATCCATATAAATTTACACAATCATATGCCATCACAGTGACCCCAAGAGAATGTATCTATTTGATTTGGTCGAACTAGTCGTTTATCATCTAATCTATTTAACATTACTTTATTAACTTCCTGCGAATAAATTACATGTTTGTTTGATTTAATCATTTGCATTTTACATTTTAAAGTAATGTTCTGAAATAAAACTCTCTTATAGTCAGTCATTCTCAAATTCTTAGTAATGGGCTTTGATACACCTTTAGCTTTATTAATGCATGCTTTTATTGACTCAATACAATAAAGTTTTGCTCTCAAGCCAACAAACTCAGTGATTACATCACCACCCAACTCATCTTTAAATAAGCCAGGAATCTTATCATGTAACTTAGGTATATGAAAAATAAAAAACAATGATTGAACATAATACCATTTATTAAATGTCTAATATATACATAAATCATTGCGTATCCATATAAATTTACACAATCATATGCCATCACAGTGACCCCAAGAGAATGTATCTATTTGATTTGGTCGAACTAGTCGTTTATCATCTAATCTATTTAACATTACTTTATTCACTTCCTGCGAATAAATTACATGTTTGTTTGATTTAATCATTTGCATTTTACATTTTAAAGTAATGTTCTGAAATAAAACTCTCTTATAGTCAGTCATTCTCAAATTCTTAGTAATGGGCTTTGATACACCTTTAGCTTTATTAATGCATGCTTTTATTGACTCAATACAATAAAGTTTTGCTCTCAAGCCAACAAACTCAGTGATTACATCACCACCCAACTCATCTTTAAATAAGCCGGGAATCTTATCATGTAACTTAGGTATACAATAAGGATTATTAATGTCAAAGTTACTGGTATCAAATTGTATTATATTATCTTTCATATCTTTATAAAAATCGTGCGTATGTATTAAGTACAATAAACTATCAGTGTCTGTACAGCACAATTTGGCTTTTTTACCATACTTGTTTTTAATAAAATCGTAATGGAAATTATATACATGTTGTTTAGCATATTCGAGTACAGTAAACCCAATATAAATCGGTCTATCTAAAATAAGTTTTTCGGGATTCATTTGAACTGCAAGAAAATCATCACTGAACACACAAACGCTTTTTAAATTTGGTTTTGCTATCAGTTTTTCTGCACCTACTTTTTATTTGTCCTATTATTATCATCATTCCAGCTATTCACCAATTTTACGTCAAGCTGTTTTCGTTTATTTTCGATTGTTTTACCAAATATCGAATTGTTCAAAAGCTTGAAGAAGTCTCTTTCAAACGATGTGGTAGCTGTTTGTCGCAATTGAGTATTTAAGTCTATATAGTCCTTCAAAAAGTTTTCTTGTTTAAATTTAAGTATACGATGAATTTTTCTTAAAATAAGTCCATTTTTTAGACATTCTTTTAAATACACATAATGTGTAATATAGTTGTATTTGTCATATAAATTTGCAATGAGCTTCTCTGTCTTTCCTCCTATGGGTATGAATTTTTCTGGAGCGAAAGGCAAATCGTTGTGTAATTTATGTAAATAATTAGTATTAACTTCTAAAATGTAACCATATTCAGCATCATCAGGGATATTAGATAAGCAAAAATTATTTATTTCAGAAGTTGACATAAATTCAAAATCTGATATTGGTAATTTTTTCATCATAGCATATCCATAAAGATTATTACAGTCGAGATATATCAAATATGTCGATGGTTTAGAATCCTCGAAATTAGGTGTGTAAATATTATTTGCTTGAGCATACCGATGAGAGCACTGTGCTAATCCACCGCGTATTCCTTTTTCAATCATGTTATACATTTCTAGATCATGAATTAACTCTAATTGTACACCAGTGTAAAGGAGCATAGCATCCCAACTTAAGCCGGGTGAACTTACATAATATGCAGGATCTAGATTATAATGTTGAAGACATATTTTTCTAAAGTTTTCAAATATATCGCATAATAATAGCACATCAGACTTTAAATATAAATCAGTATATTCACCAAGACTACTGGCAAATGTATTCCAAATGGTCTGTGCATGTGAATACTCGTTATCAGTAATATGGTTAATTTCGTTTTAAAAATCTCTTTTAAATTCAGATAAATATTATTCAAATCAGTACTTTTATACAAAACTTCATATTTTGTATTAAATGACTTCAGCTGCTGCTGCTGTTCACCATATTTAGGTAAAACAAAGTATGCAAACAACTCAAAGTTTACTTTAATACAAGTATGTTTAATAAGCGATAACTCAATTACTTTGTATACATCATCTCGCTTGTCATCTAAGAACGCCTCTAGGAAGAGGTACTCGTCTTCTTTCGATGGGTTTAAGCGATATGTCATTATTCTGTTCTTAAAGGCTGTAGCTATTATGTCTATATGTTCAAATTTCGATTTTATTAAACAGTTAGATTTATGAATATTAGTTCGTTTATGATATCTGTATTCATGAATCGGTATTCCAATTTTACATTTATCACAATTAATATAACTGCCTGATGAATAAGAGGTGAGTGGTAGCACTGAAAAGAGAAACAATGCATGGTCTGATTCATATACATAGTAGTCTTATGCTAGGGATTAAATACAGTTTAATGTGTATAGCAATAGGTATATAATGATTAATGAATAATCAGATTTCTCTTTACCTATTTACTGATAAGAGTTTATAAACGTGGCTGCACAATTTTTAAATTCATTCCCTGTCTCTTTCACAAATTCACTTAAATGCTTCCAGGACTTTGAATCTAAACTTGTTTTATTTTTAACAGTTATTATAGCGTGTCTCCATCGGTTCATTGGTGGCACTCGTTCAATTTCCTCATAATCATAAATTTTTAATTCAATGAAAAAGTTTCCAGATTTTCCTTCATCTATTTGACGCGAGAATCCATTAGCCAACCTACGTGTTAGATATGAATAAATAGGTGCAGGATTTTTACCAGTGGGGGTGCTGCAATCATCGCTATCGGCTCCGAAGAGATCGCGGATCGTAGCCCTCGACTTCTGTTTCTTACTGGTTGGTTGACTAGTTGATGGCTGACTGCCTGTAGCTGCTCACAGGCTGGCTGGTTGATGCTTTTTCTGCAAACTTTCGCTTCTTATTCTTGGTCTTCACCGGGATGTTAACTTCTGACTCGTCTGAAGACGGGAATAATTGGTCAGCCATTTGTTTGGACCTGAAAACAAAGACATTCATATAAATAACTTATAACAATAATTTGTAGTATCTATCAATAAAATATGAAATATTTGAATAACAGGTTGATAGAATTTAGATACTATGTATATCATGAATGATTGCAAATTAGAATGAATTAATAGTGGAACGATTGAATAGTGGAACGATTGAATAGTGGAACGATTGAATAGTGGAACGATTGAATAGTGGAACGATTGAATAGTGGAACGATTGAATAGTTGAACGATTGAATAATAGGATTGCTGAATGATAGCACGAGTGCTTTTTAATCACGTATTAATAAATAATATAATAGTGACTTACATTTTGTAGGTACAGGATCCGATAGGCAGGTATACGTAAGCTCGTTGTGGTAATCACTTCAGCTCCGGTAGAGTATCTGCGACATAGCTTTGAGAGGCAGTCTCTTAAATAATGGTAAATCTACGTCACATCATCCCGAATATGGTAACGGGCACGTGTTTCTAAAATGCTATGTCAGATCCCTGCATCCAAATACGATTGTCTTTTAAACAATATAGAATTACTTACTCCGCATATTATCCCGAATATGGTGCTGGCCACGTGTTGCTAAAGTGCTGTGTCAAGAATACTGCACCCAAATAGATTTGTGTTTTATACAATATTGAATTACTTACCTCTGCTACACATCGCTGCGGTTAGGGTTGATTCTCACTATGACTGTTCAAGTTCAATAGTTTGTATTCAACTTTGTTTCAGAGTAGGTAAATCATTTGAAAACGAATTTATATTTATTTTGTTTAGCCATTCAGTTCAAACTTACTACATTAGGTACATAAACTCTTCAATTAAAGCTATCTAAACTGCATAAATTATAAACTAAATTAATATAGCGATAAAAGAAAAACGCTGAATTAAAATTTACGTTGAACTGTAAAACTAACATGTGACCATATGTACTTACCATATGCGAGAGCAAAATTCGTAATTATATAATATACGCCAATGCTCCTAGTGTGTAGTTTACCTTATATTTTAAGCAACACCTCAAAGAGATGATTTAATGTTAATATTATATTGCGTAAGTAGTATGCGACTGCCATTGAGGTGTTTGGTTCGATTCCCGGATCGGAACAAATGTTAATGTGATCCATGAATGTATATTTTCTTAATTTTGGTCTTTCCTATGTATATTATCTATGTACCTATGTATTGAGAAATATATAAGTTTGTTTATCAGTTGTCTAGATCGCATAGCACAAGCTTATAGCTTGCTAGTAGACAATAAAATATTATTATCCTCTCTTCTGTTTGTCGAAAATATGCTTAGAAAAATGTTAGTGTTGATTGGTTTTCTTAAAATTAGGAGATATAATAAATGCAGATAAACCCGTGTTTAATGATAGTATGTGACACGGGTTCAAATTTTGATAAATATTAAGAAGTCAACGAATAAAAACCGCTGACATAGCTATATTGTGAATGAGGACATACTAATAATGTACCGCGACTAAGCTTGTTATATTTTCTCAGCGAGTTGTATGGAAAAAAACAATGAATAAAAGTACAATCATACATAATATATTTATAATATTGACTTCGTTAACATGTCGCGACGCGATGTTGGGTGGTATCAATTTCATCCATTTATGGCGACATTCCAACATCTATACTTCTCAAACAAATATATTGTTATGCTTACATTTAATGTTATTCCATCATTTGCTATAGTCTTGAACAGTGCGTTATAAGTGCAGCATAATGTCGGTAAGTTAAGATATTATCTTTCTTTAATAGATAGTTAAATGTTGGCTAATACTAACCATCCAACAGAAACTGGTAACTGTAGAAAATGGATGCTAGCAATACAAGGGTTGGTAACTCTCACGTTGAAGATGGATCGCTATTAGTGTTTTAAGATTAATAGGTACCAAAATTAGAAGTATTCTAGCGAGATAATCTAAATATTATGTGTTAGAAATAAGTCCAAGCTGGTAGTGTAATTGGCTATTTCTACTCGTTGCTTAAATTTGATGGTCACACGCTTATATTTTCTAAATCGTATGAGTTAGAAAGAAATGGTTCAAAATGGTGTATAAAACAGCTATTAAGCTATAAAATACATGAAATTGGTTGCAATAGAAGTAAATATTCATACCAAAAATCAACACGAAAGGTCAAAATCGGGGTCATTTTTCGCATTCTCCTCGTGTCACACTTCCCGATTCAGTTAAACATTAGGTTACTGCTTCACCAAATTTCCATAGATTTTGAAGTTACATACACTAAATTCACCGTAATAACATACACTACACACACAGTATTACAAAAAAAATCTTCTAACTATTATTTAGAACTTAAACCACAATATACGTCGGTCACACGAATTTAGGTACTTTAGATTTGCGTAGTAAACGGTTGACTGTTGATCAAAACGACCGCCCCAATAACAAAACTCAACTTAACTGAACGTTATTGGTGGACCGACATCGCAGAAAAGCGACGTACTTCTTCTGGCTCCATGAGAAAAAAAAATATCGGTAAGTTTCTACATTTGACACTTAATTCGGGTACTTTTCGTGGGTGACTTTTTGTAAATTGTATAATAGCTATTAAAGTCAGAGTCAATTCATCGAAACCGCAAATAAATTGAGATATTTATGTAGTATTTGATTTAAACCGTAACGGCTAAACTTTGTCGGAATTTGAAAAAAAGATATATTTTCGTTACCTTCGTGTTACATCCTTCGTGGCGTTTTACCCACGAAGGTGAGTTTATGCCACGAAAGTAATCTTTGACTAGTTTCATTAAGAGTGGTACTCGTTAAGATTCGTATTGTAGTATGTAGCGGAATGATAGCAGAACAAATGACTAGGACTTTGCTCTGCTCTGCTCTGCTCTGACTAGGTTTCTACAATCATGGCAAATGACAGAGCAATACCTATAACATTCCGTGTGATGCCCTTCTATAGGAGTAGAAATTCCACCGGACGTTATGCCAGATCCAAACCTCAGTCTATACCGTCTAAAACTCACACCGTACCTACTTACCCGTCTAGTGCTAGGCGCCGCCCCGGGTAACTCCTTAGAAAGATGTATCAGGGTACCTGACAGCCTTAGGCTATCACCCGTAGGCCTCGCCTACGGGTTTGGGTGTTGTCTTGCGTCTTTTGGGTTAGTTCAGATGCAATTCCGCTTCTTGAGGCGTGCAGCATGCTAAGAACTTTCACGTCATGCCAATGTTTTGGCTCTCGAGGCGTAGACCTGTGACCCTTCGAGCCTTTGTGCGCTATTTAAACGAAGATACAACGGCCTTCGCATCCAAGTCTCAAGAACAGATCCCGGGAAAGATCATGCCACTTAAAGCTTAATTAAGGCACTTAATACCTTATACTTATATCAACTTATACACATTTAGGTAGTACTCGTCGAGTAAAACTCGTCGAGTTTTCCGGCGAAGCGGTTTGTAACTACTGTCGAGAACAACTTGTAAACATGGCTAAGGAGTGAGATGGGTCTGTAATTCTTCAGCAACTTCGCTCCGCGCTTTAAGAGTTTGTACCTGCTGGAGGACGGAATTAAAGAGACTCGTCAGCTCTTTCAGAACTGGAGTCCCGCCAGCTTTAAGAAGCTCAGTCGTAATTCCGTCCTCTCCAGGGAATTTATTGGGTTTTAGTTGTTCGCGAGCCGCCCTGACCTCGCACTGGTCAATATCCGGAATGTCTTCCTCTTCGGTATAGTGGCGCGTTAGTGGGGCTCTGTGGTTACAGTCGCTAGGTCCCATCGGTTTTTTTCCGTGATGCATATATATGTCTCATTCTATAGGTCTCTATAGAAGCTCTTAACTTCTTCAAGAATCTCGAACCTCGAGGTCTCGGTTTTGCCACCCGCTGCTTTCAATTTTGTCAGACGGGGTCTTCCGAGCTGTTGCGCAAAGACTTTAGTACCCCGATTTTGTTCGATGGCTGCCTCGACGATGTTGGTGTTATAACGTCTGAGGTAGCTTTCTGATTTTGATGTTTAACACTTTCACGGACAGAAACCATTCCTAAAAAATTGTGATATGACACACAAATTTTCCATACAAAATAGTATCACGCCTGCGGACGGACTGCCACATTATTAGATTTTTCAAGTAAGTGTTGCGGCAGTAACGGCCAAAGACGTAACCGGTAGTAGGTACATCGCCCGGCCACAGAAGGAGTGTCACGACATGATGTCCTTCAATGTGTGCGTGAGAGACTTAACTTGTGTGCACGCGTCGGAGTGCTTGATGTGACACTAGCTGTCTGTATTACAGCCTAAAACGGCACAGAGTCACGCCGCTCCTATGTGTGTAATGAAAAATCTTCAGCTGTGAACGTAATTGCACTTTTGATACATTTAAAATCACCGGCTACAGCCCTAGTGCCATATTATGAGAGTCAGGATGTACGGTTCTCGACGTACTGTCCGTGAACGTGTTAAATCTCTCTGGTCTGACGAAGACGTATGCATAGATGGCGTTTGCCGTCTGATTCTCATGAGCTCGAGAGTCTCGGGCAAAAGCTTGGAACACCTATTTTTGCTTTTTCCAGACAGAAACCTTCTTACTATTTGGAGCGCAGTAGGTCGGAGAGTAGGCTTCATCATCCGGGCCCTTTCGGCGCGGAAGGCTAAATTCAGAGATGCTCGGACGAGTTGGTGATCACTTCCGGTGTTAAACCGGTTGATTACTGAGACATCTTTAAATATACACCCCTTGTCCGACATGATGAAGTCTATCTCGTTCCTTGTGACCTTGTCGAGGCTTCGCCAAGTTTATCTTCTATGGGGCTTCTTCTTAAAGAATGAGTTCATCAAGAAGAGCCCCTGAGCCTCAAGAAAGTTGATAAGCATACGCCCCCTGTTATTTCTACGCCCCACACCAAAGGGTCCAATTTACGTTTCAGGGCGTTCTTTTACTCCCACTTTGGCATTGAAGTCCCCCATCACAACATTGTAGTGAGTCTTGGCAGTACATTGTAATGCCTTCACCACGTCCTCGTACACGGTCTCAACTGCCTCGTCAGTGCTTCTCGAAGTCGGGGCATAGGTACACCTGAATCACCTTCAGGGAGTGCCTGTTGATGTGTCTCAGTATTACGTATGCTACCCGAGACGAAACACTGCTGATCTCCACAATGCGGCTAACGAGGTCCTTTTTCACCATAAAGCCGACACCGCCCTCGGAAGAATGTCTTCCATCACCTTACCGAAAGTAGAGTAGGTCGCCCGACGCAAGGGTTACCGTGTCCTCCCCCTTTCTTAGGACTCCGCACAACCCCAGTATGTGCTAGTTTATGCGACCCAGTTCTACCTCGAGTTCGGTGAGCCGATCGTCCAGCCGCAGAGTGTTTCCATTATAAGCAGCCAGGTACGGACAATCTCACACAATATTATCTAGCTAGCCCAAATTAAGACAATATAAGCTTATGCCATGGGATCTAGATAACTGATAATTGGCTACTTTGTGCCAAAGAGATGTACTGTGTTATATGGTTCCAGAATAACTTTTACGTCAAAAGCATGTGTATAGGAGGTAATTGTTTTTAGTTAACTAGCTGTTACCATATAACTGCCGAATGAACATAATTAACTTATAATTAGTATTTAAATAATGATTAATAATGTCTGTAAAGCTACGTGCGTCACCTTCGTGGACCGTCGCGTCACCTACGTGGGATCTAATAATTCAAAACGTTATTCTTCCAAATCTGACTCACAATTTCACTTGTTGACTTATATATGTTACTTATTTTACCGAACGCTTTGTGTTTAATTACAAAAATAGTTGAAATAATCAGTATTTAAAATTTACCATGAAGGTGACGATGAGAATCGTAAAAAGTAGAAATAGCCAATTACTGTGATACGAATACGCAAGGTCTTGATCACAAGTCTGACGCCTTAACCGCTAGACGAGTGTGGTAGTAGCCGTAGTATTTCGTATTACAATTGTACATAATCAGATGGTTTTTCAGTACAAGGTAATTTAAGTAAACGTTTCTTTACAGGACAGTGAAGAATTATTCAATTTTATACCAGCCAACCAACCACCACAAAAATCTATGCAAAAAACGTTGGGTCTTACACATAAGAGACCAAATTCGGAGCAGAAAATGTATCAATTTATAAAAAAACCGGTGACACGAGGAATAAAAGTAATAAAAATTGAGATATATGATGTGCACAGTGCCCCCAAATTAGGAGAACTGTTATGTGAGTGTGATGCGGATATTTGTGCGCAACATGTGGTTAAAACTGTTTTATATGATGATATATACAATTGTGCCAGGCAACTAATAAATAAAATTCAGGACGAAATTGATCCAAAACCATAATAATAAGTACTTACCTACTAATATCTAGTAATTTATTGTTATGGCTTTGGATATATTTGGATGAAGATTTATTTTGTACTTAAATACTAAATAAATATATTTGTATATTCTAATAATCAAGAATTAATAATAATAAACGTTCTATAAAATATATGTCTTTTTATTTCACTCAATATGTGTAACTACAATGTAACTAAACGCATACTTTAGTACTTATACAGGTATGAAGCTGAGAGAGGTAATCTGAGCGCATACCATTCTCGATAGTTCAATCACATAATCCATTGAGTTATATCACCTATATTGCTATAGATAACTTAAAGACTAATTTTATCTTCGAAACTTGAAGTGATTTAATGATCGATTTATTCATTAAACGATCTGTTCAATGTTTTTGGCTTTCACATTATTTCAAATATGAATACTAGGCTGAATGATTGAATGGTAAAGGTTTTACGGTATGGACTCGAATAATTAGAATAGATAATAGTCTAGCTTTTGTAGACCTAACCCGAGCTTGAATGAGAATCATAGAACCCATACATACTGACTGAATAGATGGGATTGGGCGTTGACGGATCCAGAAAGTCTGTCATGCATGACAGATAATTATTTGAATACTAGATTGAATAGTTGAATGGTTGAATGGTTGGGAATTAGCGAACCCATACATACTGACTGAATAGATGGGATTGGGCGTTGACGGATCCAGAAAGTCTATCATGCATGACAGATAAATATTTGAATACTAGATTGAATAGTTGAATGGTTGAATGGTTGGGAATTAGCGAACCCATACATACTGACTGAATAGATGGGATTGGGCGTTGACGGATCCAGAAAGTCTATCATGCATGACAGATAATTATTTGAATACTAGATTGAATAGTTGAATGGTTGGGAATTAGCGGTTTATGGATCTCCTCTGATCCAGAAACCCTAATTCCCAACTACTGGAGCTTATCATAAATCTGGTCCCATTCAATAGTTACGGCGGCTGACAGACTTTGAAGTTTCACATAGGTACAGTTTGTCTATAAAGTCGTGAAATGAATGTTTGAGGAACTAAAAATAGTTATGTGTGTGGCAACACGAAACATAAGTACGTCAGTTGTCAATGCTATCGTCGAATTTCGTTTACTCTCTCACGTAACTTTAATGTTTGGATTAAACTGCAACAAATTGAGACCAAACTACGCATAAAGGTTTGAGAAATGAGTAAAGAAAATCGGAGTGGTGCGCAGGAAGTGATTTTTATAGTTTTCCAGTGATGTTTCGCGGAGTACCAATCTGGACAATTGTTGTGGGATTTTGAGGATGTTTATGAGCGAACAGCATCTTTGGTGGGTATGTAATCGTGTTATTGTTTGTTTTGAATCTGTCTGAAGTTACAAATTTACTGAATTTACGATTTGGAGACAAAAAAAAGGCATTGTTTGCATATTTTTAGGTTAGAATCTTAAACTTACAATCTACCTATAATGTAAGTCAGTGGTTAGAACAACATGGTTATTTTATAGTACGACCTACATTTTTGATACTCAGTTCAATCTGGTTTTCTACCAATTTTTATTTTGAATTAATTGCTTCATGTCAATAGTTTGTTTCCAATATGTAATTAATTTTCTTTTTTTACTCTTTTCAGGAAAATCAGAGAGTACAGTTAGGCGAATAGTTAACGAAGGTTTTAATAATGAAGGAAAGTTTGAAACTCCTGGGAAACACAGAAAAGGTCGGCAAAGAAAGAAATAGACGATTTTAATATTTGTCCACTTCGCCAAAAAAATCCTTGTCAGATGGGGGAAAGTTACAGATAAAACATGTAATTACATGATTGTGGCGAAGCAATTGGGACTGCTAAGCACCTGCTGCTGGGTTGTAAGACGCTATTAGACCGGGGCTTCTGGATCTGGTTCAATAACTTTATTCTGGATCTGATTCAATAAAACAGAAACAAAATTAAAAATATATAATGTGTTTTATTTATTAACTCACTAGCTGATGCCTGGAGCTTCGCCCGTGACAAATTTGTTCTCGTTCCCGCTTCCCGTAGGAACTTATTCCCGGGATGAAAAGTAGCCTATGTGTTATTCCAGACTATAATGTATCCCTGTACCGAATTTCAGCCAGATCAGTTCAACTGTTCGAGCGTGAAAGAGTCTCACATCCACACTCATAAGCTTTCGCATTTATAATATTTGTATTGTTCCCGTTCCCGCTTCCCGTAAGAACTTATTCCCGGAATAAAATGTAGCCATAGTTATTCCAGATTATAATGTATCCCTGTACCAAATTTCAGCCAGATCCCTTTAACCGTTCGAGCGTGTAAGAGTAATAAACATCCACACTCACAAACTGTCTCATTTATAATATTAGTAAGATTTTATTTGGAACGAACTCCTCGTATCAAAATCATTTTGGTCGTACTATATAGGGTTGCTACATGCATTCAGCAGCGCCCTCATTTAATTTCACGACTTTATAGACAAACTGTAATGAATTTTGTAGAAAAGAACAAGCCTCGTTTTGACACCAGTGATTACACGCACGTAAATATAGATGGCGCTACTAGTATCTTCTTTGTAAACTGAACACGCTTAGATTGTGGAATGAATAATGATTTCCCAGCCTCGGTTTTCCCAAACGTCTACAGAATGGGGTTCTTTAAAAGCCTTTTGGTAGTTTATGCCCATTTCCTGTTTTGTCTTTTTCTAGATATGACCACTTCCGGATTTGACCACTTCCTTTTGTGACCAGATATTTAGAGGTCCAGTTCCTGGTATGACCACTTTCTTTTCTGTCCACACTTAGTACGGTGTACAAAATGATTCATCAAAATAAATTTAAAAAACTATTCACGTTCCTATTCACACAACGTCATTCCAAAGTAGGCAAGGTTTAAGCGACTTGTGTTATGGGTCTCAGACCACGGATATTAGTACTTATAAACCAACCCCTGTTTCATATTTCTTTCTTTCTTTAATTAAAGTATATAAGTACTAATATCCGTGGTCTGAGACCCAGAACACAAGCCGCTTAAACCTTGCCTACTTTGGAATGACGTTGTGTGAATAGGAACGTGAATAGTTTTTTAAATTTATTTTAATGAATCTTTTTGTACACCGTACTAAGGGTGGACAGAAAAGAAAGTGGTCATACCAGGAACTGGACCTCTAAATATCTGGTCACAAAAGGAAGTGGTCAAATCCGGAAGTGGTCATATCTAGAAAAAGACAAAACAGGAAATGGGCATAAACTAACAAAGGGTTTAAAAGAGGTCTGAAAAGGATTTTACACGGTCGGTAGCGCGATTGTGGCGCAACTGGTGTTACAAACGTACATAGGCTGGGCTACGGTGGGGTCGGTGGGTGACCACAAATCCAGCCCTGGTGGGGCATGTCTGCTAGTATGTTGTTGATCGAAGCTGCTAGTGGCATATAAAATAAAACCGGCCCAGTGCGAGTTGGACTCGCCCATGAAGGGTTTCGTAGCAGAAAGTAACATAAATATAAAAGTTCTTATAGTTCGTTGTAACTTTAATTGATGTTTAAAAACGTTCGCAGTGGTAGCGATTTTTCTTAACCGAAAATTGCGGTTTATGTTAACACAGCGACATCTAGTGGCAATAGGGGGGAACTATTGGGCATCAGTTGCGCAAGTTGCGAACTAGATGGCGCTGACAGTGACGGTAATTGAGGCGTCCATTTTATTATATGTATTGATGACAAGTCCTGTTATATGTGCACACCGAGCAGCCATGTACCTAAGATAGATAATCAATTTTTCCAATAAAGTGAAATTGTGTCAAAATCCTCGTTACTTTCATTAAAATAGACCACGAGCCAACATTTTGGTGACCCGACGTTCGATGATTGTGCAGTTTGGAGAACTCGTGGTCTGAAAATACGAAGGCGTGGATCGCCATTTTTTCTACCAACGCCGCTTGTTCGCGAACGAAGAACGTGATAAATCTTTCACGTTTCCTTGGTAAAGGCGCAGATTTCAAGAAATCACTGCAGATTGTACCAGCATTTTATTCCATCGAAGCTATATTTCGTGGCATTTATCGAAATATTCATCGAAAAGTCATTGGCGAACCGGCCCGGCGCGGGAAAAAACCACGACGCAATTTCATTGTTTTATACCGAGAGGATCAGGAATAAGAAAGGATAAGTACTTACCTACAAGATCCGTGAGTTGGCACATTTATTTCATATTTAGCTTAGAATTCCTTCCACTTATCTACCTACTTATTATTAAGAAATTTCATTGTACATTGGTACTTAATACCATGGCTAGTGACAAGGCAAATGTTGAAAACCCTGTCTTAAGGGAATTAATAAAAAGACGAGGGGTTGTAAAAGGCAAACTTACTCTATTTAAAAAATACTTAAAATCTCTCCGAGAACCATTAACAGCTGAAAAATGTATTGACCTGGAATTACGTATATCCAGAGTTAACATTAGTTTCCAAGAATTTGAGGAGATTCAGGATAAAATTGAAACCCTCTGTACTGATGTAGATGAACAATTAGAAGAAAGGGAAACCTTTCAAGACATGTATTTTAGTAATCTGTCGGCTGCCAAGGCTTCTTTACACAAATTTAAAGGTACTGAACAATGCCAACCACCTGATAATTCCCAAATAAAGCTGTTCATGGACGAATCCATTAAATTTCCTGATATAACCCTACCGACATTTAAGGGTGACATTACCAGTTGGTTGGAGTTCAGAGACACTTTCGAAGCTCTCATTAACCAAAGTAATTTGAAACCTATACAAAAATTTAAATATCTTCGTAGTAGTTTAAAGGATAGCGCTCTGAATGTGGTCGCTTCTCTAGAGTATTGCGAGGAAAGCTATGCCATTGCCTGGCAACTTCTTTGTGAAAGATACAACAACCCTAAGAAACTTGTCACTCACCACCTAAGGGATCTACTTAATATAACTAATGTGCAACCAACCCCCTCAGCGCTGCGAGGAACGGTTGACAACATTTCAAGACACTTAAGGGTCTTAAAGACGCTAAATATTTCAACCGAGAATTGGGATGTTTTACTGATACATCTCTTGAGCTCTAAGCTAGACAACACAACTCAAAGAAAGTGGGAGGAACGAACCAATTCTAAAGAATTGCCAACATTACAGGACTTCAAATCTTTTCTACGCTCCCGGGCCGACCTGTTGGAATCCATGGATGCCAACAAGCCGCTGGAGCAGGTGGACCAGCATGCAAGGGCATCATCGAAAAAGGTCTTTGTAAGCACGTCCGCATCTACCAAACCTAGCACCTCTAATAGCAAGGTAACATCTAACCAATCTTATAATCATACCCGGTGCCCGTATTGTAAAGACACACATTATATTAACCAATGTCCAAGATTTTTATCTATGAATGCAAAGTCACGCATTCACGCTACAAAAAGGTTAGGTCTATGCCTCAACTGCCTACGATCAAACCATTTGCTACCAAATTGCCGTGCAAGCAGTTGCCGTTCGTGCAAGGGAAGACATCACAGCCTCCTACACGTGCCAGGTGCTCCCATGCAGGCTTCACAATCCATTACTGAGCAAACTTCACCCCCTACCACTATGCAGAACCCTCAACCAAGGCCTGAACAAATTCAGTCTATTAGTTTACATAGCCATCATGACACAGCTAACCCGAAACATTTACCAATACAATCATATGTTATTTTGTCCACGGCCCTTATAAGGGTGATCGATGACAAAAATAGCATACACACACTGAGATGCCTCTTGGACTCAGGCTCTCAGTCTAACTTTATCACAGAAGGGGCTGCAAACAAACTAGCACTACCTAGAAATGGAGTGAGTATTGAGGTATTGGGCTTTAATGAAAACACTACACAGATAAAACACAGTATTAAACTTACCTTTCAATCACAAACAGGATCATTCTCTGCTAATGTGTCTTGTCTTATTGTACCTAATATATGTACCCTACAAACAATTAATACACCTATTAACATACCGAAACGATTTAAATTAGCAGACAAATCCTTCCGGGAAGCCAGAGAAATAGATATGATTCTCGGTGCTGAAGTTTTCTACGATCTTATATGCACCGGTCAGCATAAATTAGGCAATGGGCTACCCATTTTGCAAAATACTAGGCTAGGCTGGGTAGTCTCCGGTTGTATCTTCACATCAGCCACATCAAACAAATCACACTGCAATTTTGTAATGACTAACCTACAGACTTTTTGGAATGATAGCGAGGTACCGAAGTCACGTAGGATCCCAGATGATGATACCGAGGAGTGTGAGAGTTTGTTCAAAAAACACACTCGAACTTCGGAGGGCAACTTCGTGGTGGACATACCTCTTAAGGCATCACCGACGTTGTTAGGACAATCGAGACCAGGAGTTTATAAAAGATTTAAAACCCTAGAGTCAAAATTCCTAAAAGATCCAAGCTATAAGAAACAATATGTCGAGTTTATGCAGGAATTTGAGTACGCCGGACACATGAATCTAAGAAATATAATAAACGTTAGTGAAAGGTGTAACTATTTACCACACCATGCAGTAGTGAACACACACAAAACCACCACACCGTTGAGAGTAGTTTTTGACGGCTCATTCCCTACCAGTACCGGAATCTCACTTAATGACCTACAATATAAGGGTACAATACATCAAGATGAACTAATTAACATCGTTTTACGATTTCGCAAACATAAGTTTGTAATATGTGCTGACATTGAAAAAATGTATCGAAAAATATTTATTGACCCAAATCAACAATATTTAACCTCTATTCTGTGGAGAGAGGACCCAACACACCCACTACTCACCTACACCCTCACAACATTAAGTTTTGGGTTAAAGAGCGCACCGTACCTTGCAACGCGGTGCCTCTTGCAGTTGGCCGAGGAGAACCGGGTTCGGTACCCCAAGGCTGCTGCCGCTATAACCACCGAGTTCTACATGGACGATTTTCTTTTCGGTGGAGATGAGGAAGGGGAAGTCATCAAAACTGCAACACAAGTAGCCACCATACTACGTGGCGGCAACTTTAACCTACGCAAGTGGAAGTCTAACTCACAACGAATACTACAAGCCATAACCGATGATGCTAGTTTACAAACACAACTACACAACCCTAACATACCAGCACAAACCACACAAAAAATACTTGGGTTAGCATGGAACACCTGCAGCGATGACCTACACTATTCAGTTAAAACCGAACCATTACCAGAAACTTTAACCAAAAGAAAAATCCTTTCCATAGCCAGTGAGATATTCGACCCCCTGGGAGTACTCGCTCCGCTTCTAATAATCGCTAAGGTTTATATACAACAACTGTGGAAAACAAAAATTTCTTGGGATGAAAGATTGCCCCCATCTCTCTATAATCAATGGCAGACCTTCTACAATAACCTAAAACTACTTAACTTGATAACTATACCGAGGTGCACTTTAATTGACAATCATACAATAGTGGAATTACATGGATTCTCTGATAGTTCAATGACCGCTTACGGATCAGCTGTTTATATAAGATCAGTAGATAGTGAGAATAACATATTGGTACGCCTCCTGTGCGCCAAATCTAGGGTGGCAAAGCAGGAGACCATCCCCAGACTAGAGTTGAGAGCGGCGCTGTTACTTGCAAACCTATATAATACAGTAATCAGTGCCCTTAAGATTAAATTTACAAACAAATATCTTTGGTCTGATTCCAGCATCGTTCTAGCATGGATAAATACACCTAAGGATAAGCTGAAGCCATTTGTATGTAATCGTGTTTCCGAAATACAGATACGGACAGACCCAAGGGATTGGCACTGGATCGCTTCGGGTGACAATCCTGCGGACCTGATCTCGCGAGGTATGCACATTGACAAATTATCAAACAACAAGTTATGGTGGAATGGACCCGCATGGCTCTCTCAACAGAGATGTCAGTGGCCATCCCAACAAATACCCACCATAATATTTCCATTACCAGAAATAAAGGGCGAAGCTGTGTGCTGTTCTACCACAATAAATACAAAGGACAACGACTTACTGACCGACATTCTTGAAAAATACTCATGCGCGGACAAACTAGTTCGTGTTCTAGCCTACTCAATTCGATTTCTCACAAACACTAAGTCTAAAAATAACAAACAAATAGGTCCATTGACTGTAGAAGAATTGAATAGTGCACGCTCCATCCTATTCCAATTAGCACAAAAACAATCATTCCCCACCGAATACAGTAGATTATCAAATAAAAAACCTATCCCACAGACATCTAACATTTTATGTTTAAACCCCTACATGGAAAACGGTGTTATCCGAGTGGGTGGTCGTCTAAACCAATCACTATATATACACGATAAAAAACACCCTGTGGTGTTGCACCACGATCACCCTCTAACCAAATTAATGTTTCAAACAGAACACAAAAGGTTGCTTCACGCTGGGCCTCAATTACTACTCTCAACGCTTAGGGAAAGAATTTGGCCCACTCATGGCAAGACCTTAGCCGCAAGGGTGGTGCGTGAATGTGTGACTTGCTTCAGGGCAAAACCAAATACCTATAAACCCATTATGGGCGACCTACCGACCGCGAGAGTAACACCGTCACCCCCTTTCATGATAACCAGTATTGATTACGCAGGTCCCTTCTTAATTAGAAACTTTAGAGGACGTGGTTGCAAGACTTCGAAATGCTATATTGCAATGTTTGTATGCTTCTCTACCAAAGCAATTCACATAGAGCTGGTTTCAGATTTGGAATCCCAAACCTTCCTGGCAGCGCTGCGGAGGTTTGTAGCCCGCAGAGGTAAACCCAAGGAACTGGTGAGTGATAATGGTACCACCTTTCATGGTGCCAACAAGGAATTATCTGAATTATACCGATTTCTCTCGCAAACCTCTGAAGAGGTGATGGCTTCATGTGCGAATGAGGGCATTAAATGGAGGTTTGCGCCAGTGTACACCCCTCACATGGTGGGACTCCACGAGGCCGCCATCAAAAGTTGCAAATATCATTTAAAAAGAATCCTAGCCCAAGCATTGTTAACCTATGAAGAATTTTCGACCATACTAATACAAGTGGAAGGAATTTTAAACTCACGCCCCCTATGTTCATTACCAAGTAGTACCGATGGTACCGATTTCCCAGTCCTAACGCCGGCTCACTTCTTGATAGGTAGGTCGATGACAGCATTACCTGATTATGAATACAATAATATACCTCTCAACAGACTGACCCATCTCCAACAACTACAGCAAATCCAACAAGACTTTTGGCGGAGTTGGTCCAGAGACTACATAGGTGGTCTTCAGCAACGAACCAAGTGGAGGAGCTGCAAGGGGCCCGGTCTCGCAACAGGCACCGTGGTACTAATCAAGGATCATCGAACCCCTACCTGCCAGTGGAAAATGGGACGTATCATCAAGACCCATGACGGCGCTGACGGTGTGACAAGAGTGGCAACCGTTCAAACTGCAAAGGGACCCATAAAACGGGCTTTCAACAATTTGTGTCCATTACCAATAACCTAAATTGCCCTGCTACGGGCGTCAGTAAATTCTGTAGAGTCTGTATAAACTTAGTACAAGTACTAATAACTAGTTTAGTAATACTGGTGTATCTAGTGGAGATGTGCCACGAGTGGCACACCTCCGAACCCAAGACGTCCATTCAGGGCGTCGTAGGGCTAGTACATACTTACTTAATTTTTAAATCTTAATCTAATTTGCATGACTCATGTAAACTATTATTCTAATGTGAACCTATATAACTATTTGGTATATTTACCAGTTGCATTCTTTCTGTGTAAAACTAACGTTCTAATGTGAACCTATATAACTATTTGGTATATTTACCAGTTGCATTCTTTGTGTGTAAACTAATGTTCTAATGTGTACCTATATAACTATTTGGTATATTTACCAGTTGCATTCTCTCTGTGTAAAACTAATATTCTAATGTGTACCTATAAAACTATTTGGTATATTTACCAGTTGCATTCTCTCTGTGTAAAACTAATATTCTAATGTGTACCTATAAAACTATTTGGTATATTTACCAGTTGCATTTTTTCTGTGAAAACTAATATTCTAACGTGTACCTATACAACTATTTGGTATATTTACCAGTTGCATTCTTTCTGTGTAAAACTAACGTTCTAATGTGAACCTATATAACTATTTGGTATATTTACCAGTTGCATTCTCTCTGTGTAAAACTAATATTCTAATGTGTACCTATAAAACTATTTGGTATATTTACCAGTTGCATTTTTCTGTGAAACTAATATTCTAACGTGTACCTATATAATATTTGGTATATTTACCAGTTGCATTTTTTCCGTGTAAACTAATGTTCTGATGTGTACAGTGTACCTATATAACTAGCTAGTATACATATTAAGTTAATTTTAAATTTGCATGTCTCGCGTTAACATTGTAAACAATGCTCTAATGCATATATATAACTATTTGGTTAATCTACCATCTGCATGTTCTTGCCTAACAAATATTCCAACGTGTGCCTATGTAACTAATTGTTAATGTTGGAAGATTAACCTGCATTTTTCGTGTTCATAAGGTTCTAGCGTGAGCCTATGTATAGCTATCTCATTGAAATGTTTGATTATAGTCTCCCATTTGTTGGAAAAATATGTAGTAACTATGTATCTAGTAATATCAAACGTGTACCTCTAACCAATTTACGCGAACAGGTCGGGACAATTGTCTTATGATATGCAACTGCCTATATAGTATTTAATATATATATACCTAGTATATAATTGCATCTATACCTAAATTGAAATTAATTCTGAATATCGTTGGGCATACTACATTTGACCTATTTTTGCACTCATAACGTAATTTCCCTCAACTCTAGATATCGTTTGGAATTGTAACTTGTGACTTAGCCAGCATAAAGATAACATACTGTAGAATCAACACTACTAATCCATATAACATGTAATTTAACATTTAAATTATTTCCTAGGCGGGCAGTATGTTAACACAGCGACATCTAGTGGCAATAGGGGGGAACTATTGGGCATCAGTTGCGCAAGTTGCGAACTAGATGGCGCTGACAGTGACGGTAATTGAGGCGTCCATTTTATTATATGTATTGATGACAAGTCCTGTTATATGTGCACACCGAGCAGCCATGTACCTAAGATAGATAATCAATTTTTCCAATAAAGTGAAATTGTGTCAAAATCCTCGTTACTTTCATTAAAATAGACCACGAGCCAACAATGACGTATTAAAAAAAAGTACCAGCTCTATCGCGTTCAAGCCAATTTTCGTTGGCAGTTTTTATGGCAATGTACATCGTATATTTTTTTTTAGATTTATCATTCTCTTAGTTTAGAAGTTAGAAGGGGGGGGGGGGGGCACACTCATTTTTCCACTTTGGAAGTGTCTCTTGCGCAAACTATTAACTTCAGAAAAGAATGATCTTAGAAACCTCAAAAGCATTTTTGAAGACCTATCTATGGATACCTCACACGTATGAGTTTGATGAAAAATAAATTTTGAGTTTCAGTTCTGAGTATGGGGACCCCCAAAATTTACAGCTATTTTTCTAGTTTTATATAAGAATCTTAATGCGGTTCACAGAATACATCTAGTTACCAAGTTTCAATAGCATAGGCCTTATAGTTTCGGAGAAAAGTGGCTGTGACAGACAGACATGACGAATCTATAAGGGTTCAGTTTTTGCCATTTGGCTTCGAAACCCTAAAAAAGAACATTGAGACAGTTGCGCAAAGTTGGAATAGATGGCGTTAGTAGTACATTTATTGTTAAAAATTACACAGAAACATAAATATTACATATCTATATTTACACTATTACTATCTAAACTAAACCTAAATAAGGCCCCCGTGGCATTGTGCCCAAAAGACTAGCAGCATTCCCCCTTTGAATAGCAATACCTATTCGTTGAGCGAGAAAACTGCCAGCCCTTGGGTCACCAGTTGACTCCACAAGGCGCTTTTTCAAATTCTTGAAAAATTTTTGCGCATTGGGACCCCATGGACCTAGGGTTTCGACACCGACTGGACAAAAACGATACGATGAGTCGAGACCCTTATATTTATTAATTTTAATATTTTCAGCCGTTTCCGCTGCGGCACTGGCTTTTAATTTTGTTTTAGGAAGATGGGACGGGGCTAGAGTGTCAACACAAGTTGCATCCCACACCAGGACCCGACCCATCTCCCACGGTATCAAAGTTATACCATCCGGTCTCTTGCCATCGTCCCTGAAAACGCCGTTTGGCTCTAAGAGCGCAGGCACATTGGCGGTGGCAAGAGCACGGCGGATGATGTCATTCATGTTAGTAGTACATACTTTGAAAATTGAACACTTAAGACAGTTGCAAAAAGTCGAAATAGATGGCGTTACTAGGATGTTCTTTGAAATCCGAACAGTAAGAATTTGCTATAAAAACAACTTATTATTGTTGCCATAGCATTGAACTCTAATAAATAGACTTCAGTCGATGTTAACTTCAATCTGGTTACTGATTAAAGAAAAGGAGGGAGAGGAACCCACCTCAAACCCTCAATTCGTCAATCCTAACGTTAAGGATAACCTGGCATACCATGGTTTCGATGAAGGTTCTGCCTCAAGAGACTGCCTCTGTGGCGTAGTCGGTAGTGTAACCGTCTGCCGCGCTGGAGGTCCTGGGTTCGATTCCTGGGTCGGTCCAAATATTTGTGTGATCCACAAATGTTTGTTTCGGAGTTTGGGTGTTTTCTATGCATACGATTAAGTCTATCAGTCGTCTAGATCCCAAAGCATAAGCTAATATGAGCTAAATTTGGGCTAAATGATGTTGTGTGAGATTGTACACAAATATTTATTTATTTAATTTAGTACCTGCTTCTACTTATAACTGATTTCCATTAAGGTTTTATTTATTCTGCTCTGAAGTGCTCTGTAACTGTTCTGTTGAGTAAGATTTTCTACCAAACGTGCTGTTCGGAAATACATAATTATTTCTATTAGGTACTAGCGGATGTCACGCGGTTTCACCCGCGTAGTTACCGTTCCCGTGGGAATACGGGAATAAAATAGCCTATGTTCATCGCAAAGAGTGTAGCTTTCCAACAGTGAAAGAATTTTTCAAATCGGTCTAGTAGTTCCGGAGCCTATTCGTTACAAACAAACAAACAAAAAAAAACATTCAAACAAATCTTTCCTCTTTATAATATTAGTATAGATATAGATAGTATAGATGTAGCAGCAATAGGTTCTGTACTTTTTAGATTCAGCTGAATAAGTAGATAGATATTTAGCTGTACTAGAAACATTATATTTAGAGACCTAAAGTTGAGTTGGTGTGTAGAGGGCTCTACTTATTATTTTATTTCTACAGAAATTTCCTGCAACAAACCAGAGAAAGGGGTTATTTCTTGTGAGTGATAAGATTATAGCGTTAAGTAGGTACCTACCTACTAGACGATGTCACACAGTTTTACCAGTGCAGTTGCCATTTCCGTGGACATACGGGAATAATAATAACATTGCTTTCCCAAGAGTGAAAAAATGATTCAAATGGATTCGGTAGTAGGCACCTAGGCAGGTACTATTTATGCATAGGTACAACCACAGATTATATGGATACTTAATAAATTCTATAATACAACTAGACAATGGAATCCTTCTTGTAATAAGTGTACATGCGTAGCATGTAGGTAGGTAGGTAGTCTTCCTAAGTAACACATTCAAATTAAATAAGTAGGTAGGTACAGAAGGTAGATACATATTCTACAATTTAATCGAGTTTGTTTTCGCTAAAATGATGATGCATTATTCCAAAAACTTTGGCGGTTAACTGTCAAAAACAATACCGGCTTAATTTAAAATTGGAACACAAACAACTGGGAGTGTTTCCGAGTACTGTTATAATTGCGTTCAGAACGGATTGATAGCGCCCGCGGGTACATCTAAAACATTTGTAAATGATTTGGACTGGTCAATTTTAGTGTTGTACTTAAAGCATGTGCTACACGGTTTCAAACGGTGGTTTGAAACAGTGGTTTAAAACAGTGTAGATAGTAGTTTTTAGCCAAATTTCGCCCCATCTTTTTGTTCTTTAGATAGGTAAGGTGCCATGACGCTGTTGTAGTGAATATACGGTGCGAACGTAGAGACGTCCAATTCACGCAACGTTCTATAAAACCACAGAGTACATAAAACACTGATGGTTTCAAACACGTTTTAAACCGTGTAGCCGGCAAAGCGAAAATCAGTATTTTCTGTTTCAAACCATGGTTTGAAACCGTGTAGCACATGCTTTAAACTTCGATCTATATTTTAGTAATCCATCTGTTTTTCTTATCTTATCTTACTTTTAATGGTGAAGTGATAATGATATGATAACTGTGAGTGTTAAATGTGCGAATCCTACGGATGCCGGACTCTTACCGAACAATACTTGTAGAACTCGGGACTTCACGCGAAATATATTTACTTACATTCTCACCGACTAAAACCACACGGTGTCCTACCACCTACCACTGCCTACGGCCGGAAGCTTCGGGTAAGCCCTAGGAATGGTAGAATTCGTATTCTTTCTTTCTTAACATTTTATGAAAATTCTATATACTAGCCCCGCACGTTGATATTGCGATTGACGGCCATCTTGGTGACGTATGTCCGTCGAGCCGTCAGTACTAAAAAAATACCGCACGCAGCTTCGCGAGGCCAGCCCGCGCTCGCGCTACGTCACGATGACGGATAGACAGATAGACGGGCTTTCTGATAAATATGTGCGGACACTGAAGTTCCAGGTATAGGGTCCCGTTGGGTTCGGAACTCTAACAAGGGGTTATGTGCTGAAACTGGTTATCATTATATCAAACTTTACAGTAGGTACTTACTTACGTAGACACTTGCACAAACGTAAAAAAAGAGAATTTAACTATTATTCGAAGGTCCTATCATGGTAGGCGTGTGGGACGTTTGAAATTACTTTTTATTTTTATGTGCCATAACATTTCGAATGCAAGTTCGAGTTGTGACGAAGTAACTTTCAGCTTTAAATTACCTATTCGTACATCTAGTATGAAAATTTATGTATAATATAGTTTTTCATGAAAAAGTAACAAACATACATACTTACGTACATACATACATATTATACCAATATCCATCCTTACAAATATTCGCATTTATAATATTAACTTATGAAAGATAATGCAGACCGATGAGATTATTTTGTATTCTACCCACTTACTAGCTTTCAAATTCTATACTTTTAATTTTCATACTAGATGTACGAATAGGTAATTTAAGTAAAATTATAGTCGTAAATACTTTAAATGTTATCAATTTAGTGTAAAAGTTACAAAAAAATGTCCCTGAGAGAAAAAGTCCGCTGACTGGAGGTTTCATTTCAGCTTGATTGTGGCTGAAGTAAGGACGCTAGAAGTATGTTTTTTGTTTTGTTAAACAGATCAAATACAGAACTAAAAGTTAATACCAATTTATAGTTCCCCACACTTAATTTTGGTAAATATCCCGCTGGCTGGAGGTCGGTTAGAAAAGTTTATATTTCCGTTTATTATACGGAACAAATTCTGTTTTCAGCATAATTCAGTAGAACATATCCAGAACTAATTCTCTGCATCATTCATAAGTCTCCCAGACAGGGGATTCCCGCTAGGTGTAGACCCATGCGCATCGCGAAAAGGTTTGTGATGATACATGATTGAGAATTTAACACACTTCCGTTGCACATCTTAACAGTATGCCGCTTCAAGTTGCCGGATCGATCAAATCGTTTGGGAGCTCCGTGTGTAGGTAACAAACAAACAATCACGCTCAGAATTCAAGAAGACCATTAAAAATGGTAAGTATGTACCTACTTAAGTATTATTTTTTTTATTTTTACCAAAAAACGGTAGCTAAGTACCTACTTAAGTACTTACCTACCTATATCATTTTTATTTTAGTGTAAGTATATCTCTACCTACACCCTACACATGATGTAAAGCAATTTATTAAGTAATCATTGCTGTGGACTCTTTACAATAAATCAATAAATTAACGTCCCGTAAAAACTCATTCAATACATTTAAAAAAAGAACTTTGCGATCATCCGTCGCCATTTTTTATTGAAATATAAGTTACGACCCCACAGATTGTATTATTAATTTATCGTAAAGCAAAATCATTATTAAATCGAAAAGATTTATTGTATTCACTTGTATCTTACTAATATTATTAATGCGAAAGTTTGTGTGTGGAATTGGATGTTTGCTACTCTATCACGCTCTAACAGCGGCCACAGCAATAAAATTCTGGAATAACATAGGTAAGGCTTGTTAAACTTACTTTCATCCCGGGAATAAGTTCTCCTACTTATTTCGGGGGAAAAAGGAGGTACCTAGCCTGGATGAAAAGTGATGGCCTCTTGATAGCCGCCTGATGTAGCTAAAGCAATTGGCCACATCAGCAACATCAGTCCACGAGACTCGTTTCGGATACATTCTTTTAAATCGCTCGGTTCTGACCCAGTCTACTTAACCCACAATCCGGTTGTAATGCATCAGTATATAAACTCATCAAAATTTACAAATAGACTTGAGTATCTTCGTCAGAAAATCAAGGAACCTTGTCAAATGTTCAGTGTTGATTTTGATTAAAGAAACAACATTCAAGAATAGGGCCTTAGATTATTTAAAGTCTAAATATCTATGAATAGGGCTTATAATGTGTCAAATAAAAAACAAAAAAGAACACTGACTTTTTTTACACAGCGCCGCCTTAGGGTCAAATAATACTTAAAATTAACAATTTTATTTAAATCTATTTCTCGGAGTCTAAACCGGTCTATTTGACATTCAGACGAGCGAGATTTTAAAACTTTATGTTCCCTAATAATTCGTAATCAAGACACCATACCGGTTTTTATACAAACATCATTTGTAAAACGCTTCAGTATACGTGAAGTGTACCATGAAATGTACAGATTTATATTATTTATGGTTTCGTTATGAATGTTTTAAAAAAGAAACTAAAATCTCAATGTTATTCGCGAGCTGAGTTCCGTATATTCGTACATCGTTAAGTATTTGTTTATGCTTCTAGTATTTTTAAAACAGCGAATGTTGCTTAATACAGTGATCATTTAACAGAACACCGAGACCGCGGGGCTACGAGGCATCAAGACATAAAAATTACAAAGTTGTAGATTTTCCCCTTATTAAATGGTAAGTATAAAAAATATAATACTAAGTAAGTAGGTATTTAAAACTAGCTTCAAGGTTCAAACTGGACCTATTGAGAATTGGACAGTACATTTTGCGAATTGGACATAATGCGACTAAAGGGGTGTGCCTTTAAATAAAAATATTTTTGCAAATTCTCACACAACATCATCTAGCCCGAATTAAGCTAATAGATAAGGTTTAGGTATACCTACTATATGGTATTGCTATGAGATCTAGAGACAATTGGCATATTTTTTAAATAACTATAAGTACTCGTAACGTCTATAAGTAGGTACATACATAAAATTCGTTAAAGGTTGACGATACTAAAATAATAGAAGGCGTTTAAATTCTTATTTACGCCACCACTGCGCCACCGACACACAGTTGAAAAGTGTAGATATCCGTTCAAAGTAACATGGGTAATTAGAAGGGTTTCAAAAAGCTCTACTGAACTCTAAATACATCAATTAATTTCACATAATTTTACAGCAAACATCAATAAATTATGTGACAATTGAATTCGCGCCTCTACTAATGTCAAATTAGGTTGGCCATTTTGCTGAACCGTCAAACTGTCATTGTTCTTTTTAAAGCCGTTCACGCGTGCATTAAACTTTTTTAAAAAGGGGGAATGTTTTTTAAATGTTGTTTTGTTAAGCTACTTCTAAGTTTGCGTGCGTGTGGCCTTTTTGGAATGTAAGTAGTGCAGTTTTTTTATTTCAAATCTTTTGGAGAATGTGTACCTACCTTAATCTGTTTTGTTGTAAACTTTTTTTTCACTTGCGTAAAAATTGAACGTGGGAATTTTAATGAATTAATTAATTTTAGCAGAAGACTTATCCTGCTAGGTGGTCAGGAACCTAGTTACTGGAGGTCCTGGGAGGACATTGACCACAGACAGAGTTTTTTTTAATAACTAGCCTCTGATTATTTGCACTCTGTGTGGTGTGAGTGTAAATAATAAAATCCTACAGCATACGACGCGCCGCACGCATCGGATGAAAAGTAAATACCGTAGCCTGTGGACATTTTTGCAACACCAGCGTTAATTGATTGATTACATATTATTAGTCACCTATACCTACGTCAGAATAAGACATAGACACAGTATATATATACAGTGACTTAGGTCACATAGGCTACTTTATATCCCGGAATTATTTATTAAAATACCACTAGGTGACAGCAAAGCATACGGCCTACCAGATGTACCTACTGGTAGTCACTGTTGCCTTAGGACATTTTAATTCCATTTTTATACCTCTAAGGTGACAGTCAAGCATACGGCCTACCAGATGGACTGTAATCACCGCAGCCTATGAATGTGTGCAACACCAGAGGCGCTACACTCGCGTTGCCGACCCAGCAAGAACCTTCTAAGACCCCTTTTAAAGAACCCCTTTTCTGTGCCAAAAGTAAAATTACCACATCCAGAAATTCTCTCAAACCTATTCACACGAACAGCACACATACGCAGCTACCGCATGTAGTGATCGTGTAAACATGCCAGTGACGAGCGACAGGGCCGCACTCTGTCATACGATAGTGATTTAATAGTGCTTGGGAACATCGATCAAACGGGACTCTGTTGGACCAACACTTAGTAGCTGTAAGTAAAAATATGTGTTTTGATTTGATGTAATAGCACAGCGTTTCTAAACGGATTCAGATTAGGATGAAATATGACGGTGATATTACTGAGGTAATAAACAATGATACACACAACACACAAAAAGAACAAACAAAGATGTATGTAGATAAGTCGCTTAAATGCATTTTGTGGGTGCAATGTAAAAGATGCTGTTCTGTAGCTTTGCAGTAAACTTTTTTATTTATTTTTATTTGTTTATATTTATTTATTGAGAACTTAATTCTTTTCATAAAGTCGGTTGAAAAGACTTTTTTGCTCTTGGTTTAGGTCAGGTATATCGGTTCTTACAATAGCTGTCAGCCAGTAGTAAAAGTGACCAGTAATAATTTTCAGAGCCCATAAACACATCAATAAATATTTTGACAGCGCGAGCCTGTTGCAAACGTCCATAATGCTAGGTACCGCTTCCCATCAGGCATATTATTATAAACCCACAGTTTACCATTCTTTATAACAGAGTTCTGATTCTTTTATCCCACGTAATAGCTGATGCGTGTTGAAACGGAGAGGCGCAAAGTACTGACTAGCCACTGCGCAGTAAAGTTGTTAAGCCACAAGGTCCTAAACTATATCAATTGCAGTGTAACTGTCCATCAGGACCAACGGCTTCACTCGCCTTCCGAAGCATTGTTTAGATGTCCAAAAGTAACCACCTGAGAATACTTGGTTTACTAATAAAACGACAATAGTTCGGTGGTAATGAGTAACAACGCAATAGACCTACATAAAAACAACATCACTACTGTGCGATTCAGAACATCGACCAGCGCCATTTAGTGATACAACTATAAAATACGGATGGTCTAAAGGTCCAAATGTGCGACTGTGGATCACGAGGTTGTGCGTTTGATTCCCACCGGAGACAAAACTTTGTGTGATGCATGTGTTTGTCTCGAGAGCCTGAGTGTTTCTATGTACGATAAGCAATGTACTTAATTAAAAGTATATTAATAAGTATTTATATCCCTGATCTGATACCCGTAACACAAACAGGTAATTTCTAGCTTACTTTGGGATCAAACAGCGTTGTGTGATTTTTTTTTATTATCCGTGAATTAAATCTGTGTACATACACCATATTTAATACACACAGATAAAACCCAATATATTCCAATTCCGCCCCTGCTCCCCACTTAAATTCACATTGTATTATGTTACGTTAACAATTTGTACTCACTCCATATTATTTGGATACTCGTGCTTTATGAAATTACGAATGTGGTATCTACCTACATAAACTTTTGTATTTGTACATACATATATTCATACCTACTGCCAAAGACTTCTATATAAACTGAGGTACCTACTCTCGTACGAGATTTCAAAAGCAATCCTCAAATACACACATTAATAAGACTACACTCACTTATAAATATTTTTTACGTAATTGTCACCACACACAATAGCAATATACGAATAGAAAAAGAGTAAAAGAGAAGGCGTATGGACTCCGATTGCAAGTCGAGCACCTACTCTCGAAGTTTTGACTCACAACAGTGCGAGCAACGCTGCTAATTAAGTAGCTCAGTTTATAGGTTTCAAAAATCGGTGCGTAGGGCATGTCTACCTCAGTTTATATAGAAGTCTTTGCCTACTGCACATACATCTTACTGCGTAATTGTTAAACGTATTCTAATTACCCACTGGCATTTAAAAAAAACATGTAATACTGTCGTGAGCAACTTCCTCCTTTTTTGAAGTCGATTAAAAAAGAGTGGCCGTGAGTTTTATTGCCAGGTTCACAATCTGATCATCTCACAACTATCCTAAGGAAATCGGGGGGTACCTAACTGTATCTAGGCAATGCCTACTTCAGTGATTTAACCGCCGCCTGTAGATACAGGCGGGTCACTGGGTGAGTAGCCTGATGGCCACAGTGGTGTCTAATCCGGTCGTCAAATCCGGGAGGGTCAAAGCGCTGCGAACGAGACCTGACCCCACCGGCAGTATCCCTTTAGGGAGAAAGGCCAGTGAGCGGTCTACAACCGGCGGTGACTTGGCAGAGTTCGATGTTTGGGGATTTCCTTCAGGTGCACGTCAGCTGATGTCAGTGATAGCGTCAGGTTGAAGTAGCTGCTGTGGGGATTAAATCCCGCGGCAGTGGTCGGTCCGGTGGGGCGACGATGGTAGGGCGCAAGCTCCTGCAAATGTGGACCCCTCAGTGCGGGTGAACAAGTTGTGATTGCTAGGTTGTTTTCTCTTACGGTGTTGTGACGTCAACGCATTACCTGGCAACTTAATAATAAGTAAGAAGCGCTCGTGGCCCCGCGGACTCAGTGTTCTGTAAACGAGTCGTTAAGCCAAGTTGAGGGCCTTTATGGGCGGCTTAAAAAATTTCAACAGCACGCCTGTCCATAGCAACACGGCAATAAGGCTCACCACCTATTACATGGGACAAAAATGTAAAAGGTGAAATGTGGGCATATAATATGACTCTGTCTACCACTTCGGGTAGAAAAGGCGTGACCATAATGTATGTTTTATTACGAAAGGAGAACCTCCCATGTAAAAAACAACTTAGGTACCCCACGTAAAGAATTTATGTAGGTAGTTAGAAAAATTCTAACTACCTACATAATTTCGACATCGCCAATAGGTTGACTTGTGTAGGTCAGACGGCAGTCGCTTCACGGAAATATCGAAGTTCAACCGCATCGCGGTTAGACTGGACAGCCGACCCCACCTGGGTTGGGAAAAGATGGTCTTGTCCCACGTAAAAACTCATAGAATTCGGGACTTCACGTCAAATACTTTTTGCATACACCGACGTTTCGGACACGTTGCAGCTCCCGTGGTAGCGGTTGGACTGAGGCGAGAATCGACAGAAACCATGGAGTTACTTATTGTCGAACTACCCTCCGTTATCATTACAACGAAGGATAAGGCCGGCGACATACCACACTCACTACGTCACTACGTCAGTTTTACCGTTTAAGTTTATTAATCACTGAATTCCACATCCCGGAGCGCTTGTATCCATCATCCCTATTGAAATAGTTGTGTTTTCTGATTTCAATGGCTTCACGCACCATACGTGGATAATAATGGCGATTAGTACAGAGGACTTTCGGTTGGTGAAGTTTGCTCCAGTGATTGCTACCCGAATCGAGCTGTTCAGCTATTGCAGATTTGTTCAACTGACGATTGTGATGAGCCTATTACCGTGTTGAAATGGACAGGTCATTTCTTCCCGCTGTTGAAATTTACCAACCCGCGTTTAAAGCCTTCCACTTGACTACCATGGAAAAAGTTGCCTTGACCAACTTGTTTACCATTTTACTGGTAGACTGGACCAACAACGCACCTACTTCTAGGACACGGAAACGTACGTACTACCCGTTCGCTCTAACTTTGCCGTTAGCGTAGAGGCGTATACCCGAATTGTTAATTAGACGAAGTAAATTGACAGTAGCTAATGTCACTTCGTCATAGAAAATACGCAACATTGTATGAAGAAGTGACATTAGTTGCTGTCAATTTACTTCGTCTAATTAAAAATTCGACTTTAGTATGGAGCCGAGCGGCAAAGTTAGAGCGAACGAGCAGTAACTAAATATTCTTCACAACAGGTGATCCATCGCCCTAATCTACATCTACACTAAGACTATAAACAGAAAACATTTGAAACTCAAAAACTACTGTACCTACTGATTTGAAGAAATCTTTCACTGTTGGGAAACTACACTATCCTCGGTTAACATAAGCTATATTTTATTCCCGTATTCCCACGGGAACAGGAGCTACGTGGGTGAAACCGCGTGAAGTTCGCTAGTGTATGATACTTTTTTTTTTTTTGTTTACATGTGGAAATCCTACATGCATGCTATGCCGGACTCCTACCGACTAAAACCACACGATGCCCTATAACTGTCTACGGCCGCGGCCGGGAGTCCCGGGTAAGCCCTCGGAAGGATGTCCCAGGGCTCTCGGCAGACTTTGGCGAACACTTCAACCTCGCCTATGGGGTTCGGGTGCTATCCCGCGTCTGGGTAGTTGGTTCGGATGTTAACCCGCTACTAGGGGAAGGGGGGGGGGGGATTTGGGTACTGTCCCACCACTATCACCACTATGAGGGGCAAAGAGATATTCGCCATCGTCTTGGCCTGCTTCTGTAAGAACGGCGAGCAGCCAGCCCAAGTGTATGATACTTAACGCAAGAATTGTTTAAAGAACACTTTTGCTTCTTAGCGCCTCTGATAGTGTTGCACACGTTCATAGGCTATGGTGAACACTTTCCATCAGATGGGCGTAAGCTTGGCTTGGCCTAAGTGTTATAAAAAATCTACCAAGTGCGAGTCGGACTCGCAAACGGAGGGTTTCGTACAAAAAGAATCGTTCGTTGTATGGGAGCCCCCCCTTAATCCCCCCTTTGATCTGATTTTAGTATTTGTAGTCATAGCGGTAACAGAAATACGTCATCTGTTAAATTATTTTTTTTTTTTTTTTAAGAATAATAAATTCTTTATTTTCTCAAAAAATACATACAAAAATCTTAATTCATAGTGTCCTTAGAAGGTATTTTATACATTTAATTCACAATAAACATTATAATTTTGAGACTGGTGCCTAAACTAGATACAATATTATATCTGTATTTATAGAACACAGCGTCATCTGATGCCAAAATGTCAGCTCTCTAGCTGTAACAATTCCTGAGATATAGCCTCATAACGGACAGACAAACAGACAGCGTAGTCTGAGGAAACTTGGAGGCTTGATACAAAAAAACATAACTCTCTTTCAAAAAATGTTTTTTACAAAGATTTTCAGATTACAACATAATTATTTGCAAAGATGCAACGCAACATTTATCATGTTAAACATACATTAACTAAACTATTATACAATAAACATGTCTACTCTGCTGACCCCCTGTCCATACGTCGTTATGTTTGGAGAGCACTTTGCGAAAAATATCGAGTTTCGCAAATATTTTGGTGCAGTATCAATGGAAGGGACGGACGGAGCGGCATGTATCTATACTAATATTATAAAGAGGAAAGATTTGTTTATTTCTAATAGATAAACTCTGAAAGAACTGAAATGATTTTAAAAATTATTTCGCCATAAGAGAGACTATATAGTATTCTGACGTAACATAAACTACCAATCCATACTAATATTATAAAGAGGAACGATTTGTTTTTTTGTTTTTTGTTTGTTTGTTTGTTTGTTTGTTTGTAACGAATAGGCTCCGTAACTTCTGGACCGATTTGAAAAATTCTTTCACTGTTGGGAAACATAGGTTATATTTTATTACCGTATTCCCACGGGAACGGGAACTACGCGGGTGAAACCGCGTGACGTCCGCTAGTCATAAATATAATTGTAATTGGCGGGTGTTCTGAGCATTGAACTATGATTGAACTAATATTACTACGTCTACCTATATTATCTGAATGGTTTTGATCCAATCATTTGAATGGAGTTTCCGCCCTGTGAAAAACAAAAATGTAACAATTTGACATCATAATGACAAATGTAGATCGGGTTAATTAAGTTGCAATGAGACGCGGCTCCGCTTGTTACTTTACGTACAATCTCCACAGAATCAGATAGTGCAAGTAAAGTTAATACCGCTTTACTGGAGTAAAACTTTGACTACATCTGTGCATGATACACTACCTACTTTCTAAATAATTTACCTCTAACATAAGAATGAAGGAGATTCATATTCTCCTTGGTAGAGCCTGGAACGTTAATATAATAGAAAGGACATAAAATCGAAATATAAATACCAAGAAAGATCCTAATTCCTAAGATGTGAAAACCCAACAATTTTATTAGATACTAGCTGATGCCCGCAGCTTCGCCCGCGCAAAATTTGTTCCCGTTCCCGCTTCCCGTATTTTATCCCCTTGGGGGTATAATTTTTCAAAATCCCTTCTTAGTGGATGCCTACGTCCTAACATATACTGCATGCCAAACTTCAGCCCGATCCGTCCAGTGGTTTGGGCTGTGCGTTGATAGATCACTATGTCAGTCAGTCAGTCACCTTTGAGTTAGATAAATTTAAGAAGGCTTGCAAGAATTTTCTAAGACTTATATTAAAGAACCCCACATATTTTTTAACGTGAGGGAAAATCCTTCATGGATGCTATGCCGGACTCCTACAGACTAAGTAGGTAAGGTAGGAGTCCGGCATGGCATCCATAAAGGATTTTCCCTCACGTTAAAAAAAAGCAATTTACATATACGATACTACCTAGATCGGTTTCATCCGCGTAGCTCTCGTTCCCGTGGAAATGCTGGAGTAAAATACAGCATATAGTAGTAGTACTGTATATCCACGATATACAGGGTGGAATTTAAAGACGGTAGTTGAAGGTAAAGTACCCTTAATATTGATAATGGCAAGTTTTGCTGAAAGGAAACATTCCTTTATTTTCAAAACTAAGTAAAACTACATATAAAGATTTTTGAAAAATCACCTGCTTGAGCCGGGATTCGAACCTGGGAGATGTGAAAAAAAAACCATCCTGTATTTTATGATATTAATCGAAAGAGTCCTTAATAAGGAACCATTTCTTTCAACCAACATAGTATCTTAAATTAAAGGAAGACCAAGTAAAATATGTTTTTATTGTAATTTTTACTCACTGTGTAAAGAAAAAAACCAGAGTAATAATTGAGAACCTTCTCTTTTTTTGAAATTCGTTAAAAAGATTTCTTAATTTCTATGAATGGGAATATTCGTTCTGGTCACTTATATAACCAACTTCAAAAGAAAGGAGAAGGTTCTCACTCAATATTTTTTCTTTAGATAGTGAATGTTTCCTTTCAGCAAAACTTGCCATTATCAATATTAAAGGTAGTTTACCTCTAACTACCGTCTTTAAATTCCACCCTGTAGGTATATCTAGTGTAGCCACTTAACAGTCAAGAATTTTACAAACCGTTTCAATAGTTTCGGTGCTTATTCGTGCTAACATACAATCTAATCTTTCCTCTTTATAATATTAGAATAGCTGAATTTGAAGTTCTTTAAACATACATTCCATAACATATCAAAAGAGTATGTACTCAAATATCGAAACAAACTCGGTAAGTATCGGAAGGGGTTGCTCAGGGCAGCAACGCATTATTAGGATATGTCAAACACACTCGATACGCACCCCGTATTCTTACTTTGATGTTTAGGGGTAGTTTTAACTTTAAGGGTATGCATGAACGGAAATAGAAATCGTTTATTTTTTTCTCACAAAAAGATTAGATAGAATTCTATGCTTAAAATGTCAGATGTGTCTTCAAACTGAAACGCGGTAGTGGGAAAGTGCGAGGCCGCACTTGCGTTTTTCCACAGCGGTTTCTAACCTCAAAGGGTCATCAAACTGTCAAAATCAATGAAATTAAGTCAAGGCGTCAAGGTTTGACATTTTGAGGTTAGAAACCGCCGCGGAAAAATGCAAGCGCGGCCTCGCAAAAAGGGTGTTCTGTGAACGATTATTACACACACACACACACACTTAGTCACGCCTTTATCCCCGAAGGGGTAAACAGGCATAGTACACGCCACATGTCACCTTATAGTTTTATGTCCCACGTAATAGGTGGTGAGCTTATTGCCGTGTGTGAAAAAATAAATGAACTGGCGCTGGTCGTGACGACCTACAGTTGAAACTTTTCAAGCCGCAAATAAGGCCTTCAACTTGGCTTAAGTGACAAAAATACATTTAGGATTTTGGAAATATTCAAAATAAAATAAAATAAAATGAAATTTATTCCCTTTGAAATTTAAAAAAAAAATATTTAGGATTGTCAAAATTTTTGTGACTCTACCGGGGGTTCGGAAATGCTACAGACTGAGAAGAACACCCCAAGAAACTCAGTCCGGTCCCTCTTAATTCATCTTAGTATCTAATACAGTTTTTTTTTTAATGTAGAAAAGAGCAATTCGTGTCACTGCCAGGCAGCCTTGTCTTCTAAAAAGTCTTTAATGCTATAATAAGCTTTCTGGCACAATTTAAGTTTTATTAGTTTTTTAAATTTATTAACTGAAAAACCTGTTACGGCTGTCGGCAATGTATTGTACATTCGAATACAATTGCCCGCAAAAGAATTGCTTATTTTATTAAGCCTAAATCTAGGTACAGCCAATTTATTCTTATTTCTTAAGTTTAGGTTATGGATATCACTATTTTTAATAAATTTACTATTATTTTTATGAGTATATAATTAGTTTTCATATATGTACTGTGAATACACAGTAAGGATATTGATATCCTTAAACTTTTCTCTTAATGACTCCCGAAACCCCATACCATAGATAGCCCGGACAGCCCTTTTCTGCAACACAAAGATACATTCGATGTCGGCAGCGTTACCCCATAATAGTATGCCATAGGTCATGACACTGTGGAAATAGCTAAAGTAGACAAGACGCGCTGTTCTAATGTCTGTCAGTTGTCGGATCTTTTTAACGGCATAGGCTGCAGAGCTCAGTCTGCCCGAGACTTTCTCGATATGAGGCCCCCACTGCAAGTTGGAGTCTAACTTTATGCCCAGAAAGACAGTTTCATCGACCAATTCTACTTGATCATCCCTAATCCTAATACTGGTGTTAACGAGCCTAACATTTGGCAAGGTGAATCTAATACATTTTGTTTTAGTTTCATTTAACAATAAATTATTTGCATTAAACCAGTGGACTACCCTAGAGAGGGCATTGTTTACTTCGTCAAGATTGCGTTGTCCACGTTCAACTTTAAATATTAAAGATGTGTCATCAGCAAACAAAACTACCTCGTGATCGTCTCTTATAAGGTGAGGGAGATCATTTATGTACACTAAAAATAGAAAAGGTCCCAGAATTGAACCCTGAGGCACCCCCATTGTTACAGCAGAACCATGGTGACTGTTTACCATTTATAACTACTCTCTGTACTCTATCTCTTAGGTGAGAGCTAATTAAATCTAAGGCCGTCCCCTGGATCCCATAATGATCAAGTTTTTGAATTAAAGTCTGATGCTGGACGCAATCAAAGGCCTTAGATAAGTCGCAGAATACACCATAAGCATCATACGACTCCTCCCAGGCCTCATATATACACTCTAATAATTTGATTCCAGCATCCGTGGTAGACAGACCGCGCGTGAAACCGAATTGTTTAGTATGGAATAGTTTATTTGTATTAAAATGATTTTGCATTTGATTAAGCATTACCTTTTCAAAGATTTTACTAAACGTGGGTAGTACAGAAATAGGACGAAAATTGGACGGATCCGAGGTGCTACCCGATTTAAACAGAGGAGTTATTTTACTGAACTTCATTAAGTCAGGAAACACACCACTATCAACACAATGATTAAATATTATTGATAATTCAGGGGCAACCATTTCAATTAACGAATTAACTAAATGCACAGAAATTCCCCAGAGGTCAGCCGTTTTCTTAATATTTAAGGATTTAAAAGTTTTTATGATAGTGTGTATACTAATTTTACTGAATTTGAATATTTCATTACAGCAAGGAACATTTGCTTTTAACAAGGATTCTGCTATTGGGGTAGAAGAACCTAGGGCTCTGGTCAAATCTACTGGTATTCGAGAGAAAAAATGTTCAAATTCGTTAGCGACTTCGGCATCTGTTGTAATGATGTTACCATTTACTTTAAGTTTAAAATTATTATCATTTGATTTTGCTTGGCCTCTTTCTGCGTTAATTATTTTCCAAGTAGATTTAACTTTGTCTACACTATTGATAATTTTATTACTTATATACTTTCTTTTGGCCGCTAAGCAGTCTGCTTTAAACTTTTTTGAATAAGCTTTAAAGAAACTTTCAAGAACTTACTTCATTAAATGACACTAAAATGGAACCTTAAATTCTTTCTAGATGAGACCATAGACATTTTACTTGCGAAAAAACCTCTGAAAATCATCGAAATTTACCTTTGTCAATTTGATTATTTCTGCTATTTCGATGATTTTTAATAACTTTGAAAGGTGTTTTTTCTAATGTAAATAATTATTTTGTAAAAAGCGCACGGTGTTATTGTAGTTTCATCTTTTAAGAATTTAAGGTTCCATTTTAGTGTCATTTAATGAAGGGAGATCTAGAATATTTCCAAAACCCTAAGTGCATTTTTGCCGACTAGCCCCTTAACGATTGTCATTTTACTGATAAGCGGGATTTCTTTCTCTACGCCATGGATCGTTTTGCAAAAGTGTTCCCTTAGTCGCCTCTTACGACACCCTCGGAATGATGTAAAGGGGCGATATTCTGTACTTCCTTCCGTGCCGTCGCCACTCGGAGCTAACGATCTGTAAAAGATGACTGCAAAAAGCACCGGTATGGTTGGTCCTGACATGTATGGTTGACCTCTTTGTGACTTTTACATTTACTTACGTGAGATTACGTGCTTCGGAAGGCACGCTAGGTAGATGGTGCCGGCACAATCAATCAATCAATAGATACATTTAATAAAATCGTAACTAGTCGCTGTCTGTACATGGAAGATAAATAACAAAAAATATTGTAGGGGGCTTTATGAACGCAATAGAACCTAAAACAATGATTTTTAGAATTTTTGTCTGTTTGTCTGTATGACTGCATATCTGTTTGTCTGTAAGTTTGTGCACGCTAATCTCAGTAACCGCTTAACCGATTGCAATGCGGTTTTTGCTCCACTTGGTGTTTATTTTATGTCAATCGGTTTATAAATAAAAATAGACATAAGAATCTAAAAATGGGTAAATCTAAAGTGGCGTGTTGGCTTAATCATAAAAGAGCTTAATGATTAAGGCTATTTTAAAACAATTCAGTCCGCGCCGGGCAGTTTCACACGCTCTTTGATGAGTCTGATGAAGAAATACCTCTCCGTTCATACACCTTATGTGACGTAAACGAAGTTGCGGGATTAGTAGCTAGTACATAATATTGCCCGTTCGCTCTAAGTTTGCCTCTAATCTAATTGGCTGTGTGATAAAATAAATAAATAAATACACCAGCCTCTACGTCAGCGGCAATCTTAGCGCGAACGGGTAATAGATATTTTGATTTCTTTTCTGTCGTAGGTACCGGTTCGGTTGCCAGACTTGCCAGTCTAACACGCCGGCACGCGGCAGTCTTTAAAATTTCTACAGCAGGTACCTAGCCATTTCAATACGAGAAAGGCTCACTACAGAATCAAAATGTGGACGTAGAGTAAGCCAGCAAAAAGACTAGACCATAAGCATATTAAGATCACGTTCCATAATTGAAATACTTAGAAACAATGTCCAATCTTGCTCGATCTGGCAATAATGTAAACATGTCATGTTTTGACAATCGTTGTCTGAGACAGATGAGTAGAAAAATATAATATGACAAATCATTGAAACTTTTACTATCCTGAGTAGGTATTTTAAATGAAAATAAACTATCATAAAGAAGTTATTTGGTGTCGAAATGATTGTAAGAACACTGTATGGCTCCTGGATACTGGAATATAATCAGGGTGAGTACTCAATTTCAAGTAACTATGGATATTATATAGGATCAAATGTGTTTGTTTACATTTTTGCGTAAAGCTATTGAAATACAGTATACAAGTAGAAAATAATTTGCGAGAATTTGCTTTTAATCATATCTGCCAGGTGGGTAAGCCTTAATTGTATCAAGTTATTTCAAATAGTAATTCTCTTCAGCATGATCTCGTATATTATCCGGTAGGTGTACCAAATTCAGGAGAAGCCAGTAGACTCATCAGATCTTGTTAAAACTCCATGGCACCCTCGCTATTCAATTCCTCGCTTTACAAAACTAATTTTATCACATAAAATCTGTGTTTCCACCCTGTCAACCGAATAATTGCCAGCAGCTTGTACATAAACAATAAAAATTAATCCATTCTTGATAAATAAACTATAATTCTTGTCCCCGAGGCACAAATGCGTTGATAATCTTGATAGGGCGCCACGTGACCGGCACGTGTGACGTCATATGGTGTGCGAGGGAGACGGGTGTATGGGGGTAAAGAGGGAAGGTAATATTTGTGCTGCTAATGGTTTGTTTTCGTAGCGGTGGTGGTTTGAATTTAGGACACTCGATAAATTGATAACAGATTTTTTTAAAGTGTGGATAATCCGTCATGTGTGCTATGCCGGACTCTTACGGGAAAACCACACGTTCACTGCCTACGGTTAGGTTAGGTTAGGTAGTTACAGGGGGTGTAAGCCCTCGGAAGGAGATACCCAGGATTTCCAACAGACCTCCCCGCTTTCACGAGCATGACCTGCTCCCAGAAAGACGCAGCGGAGTCCCACTTACACCCGCTGAGATCATGGCTCGCACTATGGTCTCCAGCGAGAGAATGTCCACGTCAAGACCTCCCATCTCCCGGGTCTTTCTGTCCATCTGTTTGTAAGGCAGGGTAGGGTAGGAAGTCCTTGGACCGCCACATGAACCGCCAACCAGAGACCCAAGCCTGCTTTTTCAATTGGGTCAATCAAAACAGAATCGTAATCGTAGCTCTATACAAATAATTTCGTAGCCGACAGTTTGACAGTTTTCATAGCTTTTTCCACGATTTCGTTTCGGTTCTAGCACAATTGAAATTACAAACTTGGTCCACTTGGAAAATGTTAAAAGCAGGGACTGGATTTGGAAGGCCTAAGACTGTGTATTATGACCTGAGTTGGAAGACCTACGTTCAGTAGTTGATTGACATTAACTGATTTAATAAAAATTAAAATGAAAGAGCCAGTACTAAGAGCAGTTCCTCACTTATTGTCATGGAAAATCAAGATTATTTATTCAAATCAATTTCCGAATTAGTCACAGATTGCTTGTAATGGCGTCTCTACAAAATGGCGTCATATGTTTTTGACATAAGTTTTGGCGCGCGCCGCGCACGTGCCGCCTGCGATCCATCGATCTAGGGGTATTGCGTTTTATTGCAATTAATTTTATTATTTCTCGTTTATTTGATGTACTTATGAAATGACTAGATAATATTATCAGGGAAAACGATAGGTCGGTTATTTTTTTTTTTAAACCGCGACTATTTTATTCTTTTGGTCCGGAGATTACAGTTTGTCTATAAAGTCGTGAAATGAATGTTTGAGGAACTAAAAATAGTTATGTGTGTGGCAACACTGGCAACAAGAAACATAAGTACGTCAGTTGTCAATGCTATCGTCGAATTTCGTTTACTCTCTCACGTAACTTTAATGTTTGGATTAAACTGCAACAAATTGAGACCAAACTACGCGTAAAGGTTTGAGAAATGAGTAAAGAAAATCGGAGTGGTGCGCAGGAAGTGATTTTTAAAGTTTTCCAGTGATGTTTCGCGGAGTACCAATCTGGACAATTGTTGTGGGATTTTGAGGATGTTTATGAGCGAACAGCATCTTTGGTGGATATGTAATCGTGTTATTGTTTGTTTTGAATCTGTCTGAAGTTACAAATTTACTGAATTTACGATTTGGAGACAAAAAAAAGGCATTGTTTGCATATTTTTAGGTTAGAATCTTAAACTTACAATCTACCTATAATGTAAGTCAGTGGTTAGAACAACATGGTTATTTTATAGTACGACCTACATTTTTGATACTCAGTTCAATCTGGTTTTCTACCAATTTTTATTTTGAATTAATTGCTTCATGTCAATAGTTTGTTTCCAATATGTAATTAATTTTCTTTTTTTACTCTTTTCAGGAAAATCAGAGAGTACAGTTAGGCGAATAGTTAACGAAGGTTTTAATAATGAAGGAAAGTTTGAAACTCCTGGTAAACACAGAAAAGGTCGGCAAAGAAAGAAATAGACGATTTTAATATTTGAGCACTGCGCCAAAAAAATCCTTGTCAGATGGGGGAAAGTTACAGATAAAACATGTAATTACATGATTGTGGCAAAGCAATTGGGACTGCTAGGCACCTGCTGGTGGGTTGTAAGACGCTATTAGACCGGGGCTTCTGGATCTGGTTCAATAACTTTATTCTGGATCTGATTCAATAAAACAGAAACAAAATTAAAAATGTATAATGTGTTTTATTTATTAACTCACTAGCTGATGCCCGCAGCTTCGCCCGTGTCGAATTTGTTCTCGTTCCCGCTTCCCGTAGGAACTTATTCCCGGGATGAAAAGTAGCCTATGTGTTATTCCAGACTATAATGTATCCCTGTACCAAATTTCAGCCAGATCAGTTCAACTGTTCGAGCGTGAAAGAGTCTCACATCCACACTCATAAGCTTTCGCATTTATAATATTTGTATTGTTCCCGTTCCCGCTTCCCGTAAGAACTTATTCCCGGAATAAAAAGTAGCCATGGTTATTCCAGATTATAATGTATCCCTGTACCAAATTTCAGCCAGATCCCTTTAACCGTTCGAGCGTGTAAGAGTAATAAACATCCACACTCACAAACTGTCGCATTTATAATATTAGTAAGATTTTACTCGGAACGAACTCCTCGTATCAAAATCATTTTGGTCGTACTATATAGGGTTGCATACATGCATTCAGCGTGTACGTTACCCCAGCAAAAAAGTAGCTCCTAGACTGATTTGAGTGGAACCTATATTTAGAGCGTATTATGCCATATATGTGCGCCGAAAAAAAAATTTGTGCGTATTGACGTTGTGAAAAAAAAAAGGAAAAAACGATTTCTGCTGGAGTAACGCCGTTCCAGCAGGAAAATTCTAAACGAATAATCTTAGAGAGAAATATTTTGCATGCACCGAGGGCTCATACTTTTACAAATATGTGCCCTTTTGGCGGCCGTAGGTCTGTTGGGAGTCACGGGACATCCTTCCTGAGGGCTTACCCGGGGCTCTCAACCATAGGCTGTTGGGCGTTACGTGAGGTTTTTTAGTCGGTAAGAGTCCGGCATAGCATCCTACGAGGATTTTCCCTCACGTTAAAAAAAAAAAAAAAAAAAAAAATGTGCCCTTAAAATAAAATTTGTGCGTCTTAAGGTTTTCGTTATATTGAGTTTTTTGCTGGGGTAACGTTTTGTGAAATGCTGTATCTCGGAAACCACTACATGTGCGCCTCTAGAATAAACTTACACGAGTAGCTCTTAATTTGTGCGAATTTGTGTCATAATCAGATTCAGGAAAATGTGTATAGTTTTCAAGTAATCACGCTTTGTTGAAAATCTGAAAAAAAGTTGCACCACCTAAACGAGAACACCTACGAACTCGCTAAAAACTGTATTCGATCCTGCTCGACACTTACAGTGATCGTAAAAAGTTTCATAAGTGCACATGCATGCGTTAACGAATAATATTACTAAAACTCAAAAAAACGGCGTCAAAACTTTGACATCAAAATACAAAGACTGGCTCAACGCAAGATAAGGGAGTATAAATAAAAATTTTGTGCGTATAATTAAATAATATATGGTGAAAATTCAGCGTAAAATATTTCGTATTTAAGAAGAAATAAACAAAAAACAAAACATACTAACAACGGATGGTTATCCGACTAAATTCGAATGACTACAAAAAAGCGACTGTTTAATACATATCGATGACCTTCTTAACTGAACGGATTATACCTAAAGTGTTGACCGAACAGTCGCGTTCAAAAGTTTGTAACCTAATTTTAGAGTTTAATTATGACCATATCAAATGATAGACCTTGTTGATATGTAATTATTTTTTTATTATTGACTCTTAAACTAATTATTGCATCAAATCACAGATCAAATTTCCTACCTATAAATATCAAAACAAAAATAAAATTATATTATTTATATACTATGTGTAGTCCTTATTAATTTAAATCACAGATCAGGTTTTCATTTAAGTATGAATTTACAAATAGCTAAGTCGCATAATCACAGAAAATCACAGTTTGGTATTAAATCTATCTACAGGGTAATTTTACCCGACTGCGCCAGAAGTAGGGTAATCTTTGTCGAGTGTGTGTACATATGGTTGGCGTTTTCTACAGCTTACATGGCTTGACGGATTTTAATAATCGAGGGGTCGTTAGATTCGTCTCAATTGAGATAGGTACCTACTGCATTAAGATACATAATGTTAAAAAATTACCCCCGCAGTTGAGTTTTTGTTTCATTATTATTTACTTGTTAAATCGTCAACCACCTCTCGCTGGCAGGTTCTATACATAATTCCCATCAATATTGGCATCTAAAATTAAAATGATATAAATATGTACCATGTGTAGTCCTTATTAATTTAAATCACAGATCAGGTTTTCATTTCAGTTTTAAAATACAAATAGGGGAGTCGCATAATCACAGAAAATCACAATTTGGTAATTAAATCTATCTACAGGGCTATTTTACCCGACTGCGACAGAAGAAGGGTAAAGGTTCTGTTGACTTTAGGTACATTTACACCAAGCACAGCTCTCAAAACTGTACCTAACCTTGTATAATTTTGTCTATTCCACCAAGTAGATTAATACATGTGGCATAATATTATACACTCGAGAGCAATGAATCCGGGTCACTTAAAGAATGTTAAAAATCTCGGAAACTAAAAATGATAGGTTAATGCAATAAATTGTATTTAATAGACAATGTAATACTCCTTAAATGAAAGTAAAAAAAATATGAGTCACCATACATTTTATTAACACAAAATTACATAAAGAAAAAACTGCCGATCTCTCCTTAAAACAAAAATAGGAAACATGAAATTTTTGAACTTTATTACGATTTTCTTGAATTTTAATACTTCGTATTGCCTCCTCGTGCTTCCATTACTGCGTTTACGCGGTTTGGCATGCTGTACACCAAGTTCCTTATACGATTTTGGGGAATATTCTCCCATTCCTCTGTGAGAGCAATTTTGAGCTCACGAAGCGTGATTGGGGGAGGGTTTCGTTGTTTTACGCATCTGCCTAGCTCGTCCCAAGCATGCTCGATCGGGTTGATATCCGGGCTGCGCGCTGGCCACTCCATACGAGTAATGTTCATCTCTTGAAGGTAGTCATTCACAATCCTACCTGTATGAGGTCGGGCATTGTCATGCATAAATATAGCATCCTCACCTAAATTGACCATAAATGGACCAACGTGATCATTGAGGATTTCTTCCACATATCTTACGCTAGTTAAAGAGCCGTTTTCTATGATCACCAGCTCTGTGCGACTTTCAGAAGAAATTCCGGCCCACACAAGTACAGACCCACCACCGTAGGCTACTTTTTCTTCGATGCATGCTTGCTTGAATCTTTCCCCTGGTCTTCGATACACTCTGTGTCTTCCATCGTGCTTGTAGAGCATAAATTTTGATTCGTCGGAGAACATAACTTTTGACCAATCTTCAATACTCCAATTTACGTGGCTCTGGGCATACAGTTTGTCTATAAAGTCGTGAAAAGAATGTTTGAGGAACTAAAAATAGTTATGTGTGTGGCAACACTGGCAACAAGAAACATAAGTACGTCAGTTGTCAATGCTATCGTCGGATTTCGTTTACTCTCTCACGTAACTTTAATGTTTGGATTAAACTGCAACAAATTGAGACCAAACTACGCATAAAGGTTTGAGAAATGAGTAAAGAAAATCGGAGTGGTGCGCAGGAAGTGATTTTTAAAGTTTTCCAGTGATGTTTCGCGGAGTTCCAATCTGGACAATTGTTGTGGGATTTTGAGGATGTTTATGAGCGAACAGCATCTTTGGTGGGTATGTAATCGTGTTATTGTTTGTTTTGAATCTGTCTGAAGTTACAAATTTACTGAATTTACGATTTGGAGACAAAAAAAAGGCATTGTTTGCATATTTTTAGGTTAGAATCTTAAACTTACAATCTACCTATAATGTAAGTCAGTGGTTAGAACAACATGGTTATTTTATAGTACGACCTACATTTTTGATACTCAGTTCAATCTGGTTTTCTACCAATTTTTATTTTGAATTAATTGCTTCATGTCAATAGTTTGTTTCCAATATGTAATTAATTTTCTTTTTTTACTATTTTCAGGAAAATCAGAGAGTACAGTTAGGCGAATAGTTAACGAAGGTTTTAATAATGAAGGAAAGTTTGAAATTCCTGGTAAACACAGAAAAGGTCGGCAAAGAAAGAAATAGACGATTTTAATATTTGAGCACTGCGCCAAAAAAATCCTTGTCAGATGGGGGAAAGTTACAGATAAAACATGTAATTACATGATTGTGGCAAAGCAATTGGGACTGCTAGGCACCTGCTGGTGGGTTGTAAGACGCTATTAGACCGGGGCTTCTGGATCTGGTTCAATAACTTTATTCTGGATCTGATTCAATAAAACAGAAACAAAATTAAAAATGTATAATGTGTTTTATTTATTAACTCACTAGCTGATGCCCGCAGCTTCGCCCGTGTCGAATTTGTTCTCGTTCCCGCTTCCCGTAGGAACTTATTCCCGGGATGAAAAGTAGCCTATGTGTTATTCCAGACTATAATGTATCCCTGTACCAAATTTCAGCCAGATCAGTTCAACTGTTCCAGCGTGAAAGAGTCTCACATCCACACTCATAAGCTTTCGCATTTATAATATTTGTATTGTTCCCGTTCCCGCTTCCCGTAAGAACTTATTCCCGGAATAAAAAGTAGCCATGGTTATTCCAGATTATAATGTATCCCTGTACCAAATTTCAGCCAGATCCCTTTAACCGTTCGAGCGTGTAAGAGTAATAAACATCCACACTCACAAACTGTCTCATTTATAATATTAGTAAGATTTTATTTGGAACGAACTCCTCGTATCAAAATCATTTTGGTCGTACTATATAGGGTTGCATACATGCATTCAGCAGCGCCCTCATTTAATTTCACGACTTTATAGACAAACTGTACCTTAGTCTCGAAATACGATGCCCACGCTCCAGTTTAGGGCCGTTTGCAGGTCTAAGGGGTTTTAAGTTAGATTCAGCAAGCCGACGTCTTACTGTCCATGCACTTGGGTTACTTCCTCCGAGGCGTCGAAACTGATTGGTGAGTTCAGTTCCTGTGAGAAAGCGATTTCGAAGCATGGTGTTCACCAAGTATCGGTCTTCTCGTGCTGTGGTACACCTGGTTCTGCCCGTTCCTGGTCTGCGTAGGTTAGAACCAGTTTCTTCGTAACGTCGGAGAACTCTTTGTACTGTTGACAGCGACACACCGACAGTCCTGGCTGTATCGCGCTGACTCCGGCCGGTTTCCAGCATTGTAAGGTGCATTCTTCAGGCGTAAGCGAAATAATTTCAGCTTGATTAATGAATATAGAGCACTATCAACATGGTTTATGTACCCACATAAATGACAGATTACAAACAAAAGCAACACCAAATGCTGTAATTTCGTAGTTCCATCTTCGAAAGTGGCCCTTTTTCAAATTTGATTTTTTTTATGATATAACTTTACAATAACTAAGAAGTTTTAATACCTTCATTTAAGAAGTATTACATTGTCTATTAAATACAATTTATTGCATTAACCTATCATTTTTAGTTTCCGAGATTTTTAGGATTCTTTAAGTGACCCGGATTCATTGCTCTCGAGTGTATTTACCGCGTCGTTGGATTTTACCGGTGCTGGAGGTCGTGGGTTCAATTCCCATCGGAGACAAATATTTGTGTGGCCCATAAATGTTTGTCTCAAGAGTCTGGGTGTTTCTATGTATATAATATGTATGTATTTAAAAGTATAATTATACCTAAGTATTAATATCCGTGGTCTGATACCCATAACACAAGCAGGTTATTCCTATTACTTTAGGATCAGATAGCGTTGTGTAAAATGTCCGTGAATATTTAAAAAAAAACTGTGTCTGTGACACAAGTATGTCACGTTTTTGCTTTTTTCTACCTACTCTTTTATAAGTAGTAGGTAGTATAAACTAATTTTAATGCAAATATAATATGGATGTACTTAATCATGTGCAATTTCGCGGAAACCGCTGGTAAGAATATAATCCAAGAGCAAGTTTATTTAATTTAATAGTACTTTTCTACTTCACTGTACTCAGACACAATACGTTTCAAATTGTTCGAGAGTAAAATTAAGAAGGTCATCGATATGTATTAAACAGTCGCTTTTTTGTAGTCATTCGAATTTAGTCGGATAACCATCCGTTGTTAGTATGTTTTGTTTTTTGTTTATTTCTTCTTAAATACGAAATATTTTACGCTGAATTTTCACCATATATTATTTAATTATACGCACAAAATTTTTATTTATACTCCCTTATCTTGCGTTGAGCCAGTCTTTGTATTTTGATGTCAAAGTTTTGACGCCGTTTTTTTTTGAGTTTTAGTAATATTATTCGTTAACGCATGCATGTGCACTTATGAAACTTTTTACGATCACTGTAAGTGTCGAGCAGGATCGAATACAGTTTTTAGCGAGTTCGTAGGTGTTTTCGATTAGGTGGTGCAACTTTTTTTCAGATTTTCAACAAAGCGTGATTACTTGAAAACTATACACATTTTCCTGAATCTGATTATGACACAAATTCGCACAAATTAAGAGCTACTCGTGTAAGTTTATTCTAGAGGCGCACATGTAGTGGTTTCCGAGATACAGCATTTCACAAAACGTTACCCCAGCAAAAAACTCAATATAACGAAAACCTTAAGACGCACAAATTTTATTTTAAGGGCACATATTTGTAAAAGTATGAGCCCTCGGTGCATGCAAAATATTTCTCTCTAAGATTATTCGTTTAGAATTTTCCTGCTGGAACGGCGTTACTCCAGCAGAAATCGTTTTTTCCTTTTTTTTCCACAACGTCAATACGCACAAATTTTTTTTTCGGCGCACATATATGGCATAATACGCTCTAAATATAGGTTCCACTCAAATCAGTCTAGGAGCTACTTTTTTGCTGGGGTAACGTACACCATTCAGCAGCGCCCTCATTTAATTTCACGACTTTATAGACACACTGTAAGTATAAAATTTAATGTCCTTTTAAATGAGGTTGTATCAACTTTACCTGATCTATGAAATGTCTCAGGGAGTAGGTACCTACAAATCACAAGATACTTTTTTTTTAAAACCTATGTCTGGTTCAACAATTTTAGAAAAAGGTAGGAAGTAATTTTTCTCACCGACATTTATTTGCGAACGTTTCCCTGCTTAGGAAGATACTTTAAGTTGAAGCCCGTTGGTGCCGGTTTTCAGTGATATGACAGCCGATACGCCACGTTGAAGTTTTATGGGTCTAGTAAGAAATTTCAACAGCGACCACTGTTGAAATTTCTTACTAGACCCGTCACAACTTGCACCAGCACAATAATTATAAAAAAAATATTTTGTGGACTTACTCACGCAACGTCATCTAGCCCTAGCTTGTGCTATCCAGAGATATGTTAAGTAGGTATTCTTAGTAGGTAGTATGTACTTAGGTATTGTATTTAGGTAGTATGTATTCTTAGGTGCTATCTATCTAGACGAGTAATATATTTTTAAATACATACATATTAGGTATTCATAGAAAACACCTAAACTCCGAAACAAACATTTGTGGATAACACAAAATGTCAGAAATATTTGATTCGACTTGGGAATCAAACCCGGGACCTCTGTGCACCAGTCGGTTACACTACCGATTGCGCCACCGAGGCAGTCAATTATTATCTACTGTGGTCTGTGGTGAACCAATTTCAACACGGCAATAAACTCAGCACACTCCGGGAAGCGTGTGAGGACCCGAAGAGGATCCTGCGCTTCTGGTCGGAGCTGGGTTGGCTGGAGTGACAGCCAACACTCACGCACAATGGGTCCACTGGCGGACCTAAGTGCGGAAAATGGGAGCCCAAGAAGACTAGGCTCAGCACAGCGGCAAAAAACTATAAGATGAAATGTGAACGCATAATATGCCTCTGCCTACCTCTCTGGGGATAAAGGCATGACATTACGTATTTATGTACCTGCCATGTTCCTAACAAAAATATCAATGCAATTTTAAAAGTAAAAACAAAATATAGCCGGGCAAAGGACAGCGCAGTAGGCGGCACAGATTATAAATATAAAGGTGTGGGCCCACGTCATGTGCAGTTACGAAACGTGATTTATATTTTCGCACCTCTAGTTCACGCCCCGTGGCCGTGCGGGACAAAGGACACCTCTATTTATGTATTTCATTGATTACTTGTTTTCATTTCATTGGAATTGAAGCGCTCGTGGCCCCGCGGACTCAGTGTTCTGTAAACGATCACTGCAGTAAGCAACTTTCACTATGGCCGGTCCATGGATGGGTGACCATCCATGTGATCACTTTGTGACATTTATTTGAGCGTTTCCGTGCTTCGGAAGGCACGTTAAGCCGTTGGTCCCGGTTGCCAGTAAAATGGCGGTCGTTAAGCTAAGTTGAAGGTTTTATTTCAACAGCAGGCAGTCACAACACGGCAATACGGCTCAAACGGTGAAATGTGGGTATATAATATGCCTCTGCCTACCCCCTTCGGGGATAAAGGCGTCACCATATGTATGTATGTATTTCATTGAATTGAAATACATTCGCATTCATTTAAATTAAATAGATAATTTTCTCGTAGCGGAACGAAGTGTTCTGTAATCGATTAATACAGTAAGCAACTTTTGCTGTGTTTTTGGATGGGTGACCACTTCGTGACATTTCATTTGTGAGTGTATCCGCAATTTGGAAGTTACACTATGCTATTGGTCCTAGTTATAAGTAAAATGATGACTGCCTCTGTGGCGCAGTCGGCAGTGATACCGCCTGCGGTGCTGGAGGTCGTCGGTTCGATTCCCACCGCGGACAAATATTTGACCCATAAGTGCTTGTCTCAAGAGTCTGGGTGTTTCTATGTATAATATGTATGTATTAATTAATATCCGTCGTCTGATACCCATAACACAAGCGGTTATTCCTAGCTTACTTTGGGATCAGATAGCGTTGTGTGAAATGTCCGTGAATATTTATATTTATTTATTTATCTATACTTCTATACTAATATTATAAAGAGGAAAGATTTGCTTTTTTGTTTTTTTTTGTTTTTTTGTTTGTTTGTTTGTAACGAATAGGCTCTGGAACTACTGAACCGATTTGAAAAATTCTTTTACTGTTGGAAAGCTACACTTTTTGCGGTGAACATAGGCTATATTTTATCCCCGTATTCCCACGGGAACGGGAACTACGCGGGTGACACCGCGTGACGTCCACTAGTTTATTATAAAATGGCAGTCGAATGACTTATAGGTTTTGAAAATGTAACAGTAGGTCGTCACAACTATATAGCGCCCCTACACAATTACAACCCGTCATTATGTTCACCACATAACTATTACATAACTGGTAGGTGCATTTAAAGTGTTTGCACCTACAATTTTAATTACGATGAAATTCGTAAAAACTATATTATGAACAGATTGTTAATGAACACTATACAGGAGTGATTGCAAAAATTGGTTTAATAAAAGACATTTTTACAATTACAAACCGTTTGTCTAACTCTATATTGTCAAACTGGGTTAGTAATAAAATAAATAAATAAATATTTGTAGACATTCTCACACAACATCATCTAGCCCAGGATTTCCCAAACTGTGCGTCGCGACGCCCTGGGCACCGATTCTCGCTTCACACGACATGAATGCGTGGACGGAAATCGGCGGGTGACGCGTCTCCTGTCTCATATTTAGGAACGGCGTAACATGAGACGGGCGACGTTTCACCCGTAACTTTGCTGGGCACCAATTCTCGCTTCACACGACATGAATGCGTGGACGGAAATCGGCGGGTGACGCATCGCCTGTCTCATATTTAGGAACGGCGAAACATGAGACGGGCGACGTTTCACCCGTAAACTTACCTACTGGGCACCAATTCTCGCTTCACACGACATGAATGCGTGGACGGAAATCGGTGGGTGACGCGTCGCCTGTCTCATATTTAGGAACGGTGAACATGAGACGGGCGACGTTTCACACGTAAATTTGCGTCCACGCATTCACGTCGTGTGGTCGAGAATTGGCGCCCTGGGGCGTCGCCAGCGAGTCGAGTTATCGTTGATTAACAATTATTTCCTGATAATCTGAACAAATGTTTCTGGTTCACAAAACCAAATAGCCACTCTGTAGAGCTCCTTAGAGCGAATTATACCATCTCGTAGAGGCGGCGACTTCGCTGCGGACATGCTGGACGAAACCCCACCTGACGCTGTGTGTGGTACCTCAGTGCGTTGATGATATCCGGCGACACCGCCAGTAATACCTATTCTCCTCGACACCAGCTGCGTTAGACAGCCAATTACATAAATATTTCTATGACCTATGCTTAGATTTTTATTTTCCTACATTTTTTTTTCTTATCACCAGTAGGAGGGGTGGGGGACTTCTAACTGCCTCTACTGCGACGGCCCTCCCCCTCGTTGAGGGGCGTCGCAGCAAAGGCAGTTTGAAATATTTCAAATCAATCAAATCAGCTATGGCTATTGCAGTCCACTGCTGGAGTTCTCACCCAAATTACGTCAGAACTCACGGTCCTAAGCCTTCTGCGTCCAATCCATTAAGCGAGTGGACGTCCTACGTTATGCAGAGTTTTTTTTTTTTATTTTTTTTTTTTATTATTATTTTTTTTTTTTAAAGATCTGATCCCAAAGTAAGCTAGAAATAACATGCTTGTGTTATGGGTATCAGACCACGGATATTAATACTTATATACTTTTAAATACATACATATTATACATAGAAACACCCAGACTCTTGAGACAAACATTTATGGGTCACACAAATATTTGTCTCCGGTGAGAATCGAACCCACGACCTCCAGCGCCGCAGGTGGTATCACTACCGACTGCGCCACAGAGGCAGTCGAGAGTCGTCGTCCGCTGTAGAAAGAACCGATGCAGAGTCGTTGTCAGGAGCAACTTGCTCCATCGGCCATTGGTTCCTTTACGGATGTGGCCACTCGTCAATTACCACTCTCGCTGATTCTGCAACCTATGAGGACTAATCTGGTTACCTGCCGAATAATGTCGATACGGACTTTATCCCTCAAAAACACTCAAATAGTCAAACTGAATAGTCAAAGTAATTTTTCCAACATGCCGTGGTCTACTCTCCATAGCTACGAATTTGTCAAAGTCAAATTCTGCCGTAATTAAAATAGAGCTACGATTACGATTCTATTCTGACAAAATTAAAATAGCAGACTTGGAATCCGTTTGGGTTTGATACGGTAGAAGTGTTTTTAAGTCGAATTGTCATTGCTTGCCTGTCGACCATGACTGTGTCCAAATTTACCACTTTTGACCTGTTTTTACTGCATTGCTAAATTCATTGAAATACTCGAATTATTCGCGTTCGACTACTCGAATTATTCGAGTAGTTTGATAGAAAAATATTTGGTTGGACTTTGTAAAAACGCACCAGACATTGGAAAACTTAAACATCCTTTTAATCAACTTTATAATGAAACACCTCGTTTTATGTTGATTAATATTTTTATTGCGCACTTAATTATTTTTTTCTCAACAATCCTTACAATATTAGTGTACGTTCAAATTCTTATCAATAATGAGCTAAGTAATTACGTTCTACATTATTACATTATAAAATGTTGGAAGCGTTGCCCTATTTTTCGTGAGACTTCCCCGAGTTGACAATTTGTCTGCATCTAACCGACATCTTGTTATGTAAGTAAAATGACAGCCAAAAATACCAACATGACATGTTCCGGCATTTGACAGTTGTTTCTGTATCTAACTTCACATTAGTGTTAAAACTATTGAGAATTGCAGGATTCAAATAAATATTTTTTCTGATAACATTCGAAATAACTGTAGAATTTCCAATGACGGTCCGAAAGACTCAAATCTTGAGATATCTGACTAAAGCTTGCCTACTATCGGCTCCAATATTATTTTTAGCACACAATTTGAAGTCCAGAATATATTCTGCGACATCAATATTTAGAAAAGATCCTAATTTAAAATACGTTTTGCACTGGACGGATCCATCTGCTTACCCTTTTATGATCATGGGTAAAGGACAGGATAAGTTTTTGGAAAACCGTTGTCCTGTAAATAACTGTTATGTAACTTCAAATACAGAGCTTTTGAATTCCGTGACTGATTTTGACGCAATCTTATTTCATGGAAGTGAAATTGTTAACGAAAATACGACTTTGCCTGACACCAGATTATCTCATCAAAAATATGTATTCGTTAGTATGGAATCCTCTGCCTACTACCCCATTTTGATCAAAAAATATGATAATTTTTTTAACTGGACATGGACTTACAAACTAAATTCAGATTTATACTTCGGATACATCGTATGTATGAATAAAGGTGGAGATATCGTTGGACCGAAGGAGATAATGCATTGGATAAAATTTGAAGATATGAAACCTATCAATGCAATATTGAAGAAGGAGTTGAGAAAAAAGATTCGGTTAGCAGCATGGTTCGTTTCGAATTGTCAAACCGCAAGCAAAAGAGAACAATTTGTAAAAGAAATGCGTCTAGAACTATACAAATATGATACCAGTCTAACCATCGATGTATTTGGAAGATGTGCAAGAAGTAAATGTTCGCTGAACAAAAGAGAGCGTTGTTTGTTACTGATAAAGAAATACTATTATTTTTATTTATCATTTGAAAACTCATTTAGTCCCGATTACGTAACAGAAAAGCTATTGACTGCGTTGCAAAATAATGCGGTGCCTGTGGTCCTTGGAGGTGCCAACTACACCAGGTAATTAATATAAAGTTAAATGTCTATTAATTTGGGTGCCCATAAAGCAATACGACCTCTGTTGCGACTGCCTCCGTTGCGCAGTCGGTAGTAAAACCGCCTGCTGCGCTGGAGGGTGGGTTCGATTCCTGGGTCGGTCCAAATATTCCAAATGTTTGTTTCGGAGTCTGGGTGTTTTCCATGTACCTATTATATGTATGTATTTTCAAATGTATAAATATGTCTATCAGTCGTTTAGATACCATAGCACAAGCTTATCTTAGCTTAATTTGGGCTAGATGACGTTGTGTGAAATTGTCCACAAATATTTATTTATTTAAATACTAGCTGACCCCGCAACTTCGTTTACGTAACATAAGGTGTATGAAAGGAGAAGTATTTCTTCATCAGACTCATCAAGCAGCGTGTGAAACTACCCTGTTTGCTTAATCATAAAAGAGCTTAAAGTCTATTTGAAAACAATTCAGTCCGCGCCGAAGGCGTCTTAATCATTAAGCTCTTTTATGATTAAGCCAACACGCCAGTTTAGATTTACACTCACATTCAAAGAAACCCCTACAATTAAAATTTTCAAAATATCTGATTCTTGGAAGTGTTATAACTTTTTTATTTATAAACCGATTGACATGAAATAAATGCTAAATGTTAAGTGGAGCATACCTCAACACAATAAACCACATTGCATGCAATCGGTTAAGCGGTTACTGAGATAAGCGTGCACAAACGTACAGACAAACAGATATAGAGACATACAGACATACAGACACACAGACAAACAGACAATTCTCAGGTTCTATTGCGTTCATAAAGCCCCCCTATAATATTTTTTCTTATTTATCTTACATGTACAGACAGCGACCTGTTACGATTTTATTATATTTATTGATTTACTAAAGGATACGCTTTTATATGTTTCTCGATACATAACTGTCTGTTATATGTTGTGGCGGTGTAACCCACTGTTGCTGATCACGAGATTGTCTTCTACCAGTTTGCCCATTCTCATTACCTACATCAGTCTATTTTCATCCATTCTCTCCACCATCTCCTGTTATGCCACAATATTCTTTTATCATCACGTTTTTCTTTTCTTTGTCCATCAATGTAACTTCACCTTTACCTTGGCTTCCAGCTGTAGATATTGTTTTTATCCAAAATGTTCCATTAGATCTAAGATCGTTCCATCTATCCATTAAACATAACACCGATTATTTTGGTTCCATAGATTTATATTTGGGAATTTTCTTTCTGCTGTTCTTCTATTTTTTTTATTATTTTATTTATCTTTGAACTAGTGGTCCTGGCGAATTTTGAATTATTTGGGTCCCATAGGATATGTATGTACTATGGGTAGGCTTCCCGCAGGAGGACAAATGACCTGATAAAGGCTGCGGTAGCCTGCTGGGGGCGGGCGGCTTAAGACCGAACGTTCTGGTGATCCTTGGAGTGGAGGAGGTCTATGCCGAGCAGTGGGCGCCAAATCAGTTGCATGATGAGATATGTATATTGTTGTGTTGGGAGTTTTCTATTTCCCTTCCTTATTTTTCTATTCTTCCAATTTTATTATTTGGTCAGTTCTTTTTCTTATTCTTGGACTTTCTCGGCTTGAGAGTATGCCAAAGTCAAGTAAATTTCATTGCGAAAATATGAATCATTTTCATGTTAAGATTCTTCATAACATCAGCGTATTCATGTATGTGCAAGTTAGGACTAAGTCCGACTAAGTTATACTCTAGTAAGGCGGTGGTACCTTACTAGGGTTTGCTGTGGAATTTGTCGACAAACCTAAAAACTCGCGTTTCACTGCGCTTTATCAGTTTCCAACACTTGTGCACGTTGTCGAACCTTTATGTTTAACTAGCTGATGCCCGCAGCTTCGCCCGCGTAAAATTTGTTCCCGTTCCCGTATTTAATCCTCTTGGGCGTAGAATTTATCAAAATTCTTTCTTAGCGGATGCCTATGTCATATCATCTACCTGCATGCCAAATTTCACTCCGATCCGTCCTGAGGTTTGGGCTGTGCGTTAATTGATCACTATGTCGGTCAGTCAGTCACCTTTGAGTTATATATAATTAGATAGATAATCCACCATAAATTACACACAAACACTCAAAATACACTATTTTTGAAAAATTATACAATGAAATGCAACCGCTTGTCAGTAAGTTTCCCGCCAACACCTATTTTTGGTTTATTTGAATTTTTTAAATTAAAAACTTTTTTTTAATTTTACAGATTTATGCCAGACAGTGCTTACATAGATGCACGAAAATTCACTGCAAGAACTTTAGTCCAGAAAATGGTACATATCGCTAACAATATAAATATTTACTACGATTTCTTTAGATGGAAGAACTATTATACGTATCATGGATTATTATACACTAGTAACTCTTCTCGAGATTATCCAAAGAAAAATTTTTTGTGTAGATTTTGTGAAAAAATGAATGAACAGACACCTCACAAAAGCCCATTAAGTTATTATACAACATTTAGAGAATGGTGGAATCCACCAAAAGTTAAATAAACATTATATTTTTGTATAAAACCAGCTGACCCGGCGAACTTAGTTCCGCCATATCAAGCTGACCCGGCGAATTTTGGTCCGCAATATCAAGCTGTCCCGATAAGATTAAAGATACAATTTTTTTAGTTTTTTTATTTTTTTTTTGGATACTTGCCCTGTCAAAAAGGAATTAGCGAAATCGGTCCAGCCCTTCTGAAGTTATGCGCGTACATACACTTCGCAGATTCATTTAGAGAAAAGATATCGATACAAGAATTTTTGTTTTTAATTAAGATTTACTATAGTTTTTAAAATATAAGTTTACTCGGCTTGAGTACCTATGCCAAAGTCAAGTAATTTTTATGTCGATAATAATAAATCTTTTTATGTTTATGAGACTCTTTTGAATAACAGCGTATTCTTGTCCGAGGGCTTACCCGGGACTCCCGGCCGTAGACAGTTGTAGGGCATCGTGTGGTTTTAGTCGGTAGGAGTCCGGAATAGCATAGCATCCATGTAGGATTTCCACACGTAAAAAAAAAAGCGTATTCTTGTATTTTAAGTTTGCCTAAATTCTGCTCCAGTAAAGCGGTGGAGATTTTACTATTTCGAAAGTTAGGAAGTACGTTAGAAATAAACTTGGTTTCACTACTTTCACTGCATGATAAAATGTTCCAACACTTGTGCAATTCGTTTAAGTTTTAGAAATCACCATTATTATTTGTGTAAACATGCCGAAGAAAAACATAAAATAAAAATGGCCGTGTCTTTTTAGGTTTCCCGCCAAACTCCCGGCCTTGCAGCGTCGTCGGTCGCGTAGTCGTTCCATCTAAGTTGTACAAAATTTTACTCGCGTCTACTGCATCGCAGGATACCTATCCTGCGATGCAGTAGACGCGAGGTGGATTACCGAGGTGGTTTGTAGTTTCTCTAGGGTGGGACGTGGGAGCTTCATATAGAGCCAACCCAAACTTAATATTTAGTATGAAAACACAATAAACAGATTTTCAACATATTTTATTTCACATAAAGTTGCCATGACAATATTGAATTCTGTCCCGATTATACTTAAACTAAATGAGATCACTTATAAATAATACAATACCAACCTACCTATCTATTTACATTTTGGTGCAAGTAAAAAATAACATATCCATAAAAAAAGCTGAGTCTAAAGAAGTTTCAGTTTCAAAAACCTTTTAAAGTAAAGCAAACAATATTGCTAAGAGCCTTGAGGCCGAGGCTGCATTTGCAGTTACCGCTGGCGGTTTCTGACCTCAAAATGTCAAAACCAATGAAACCAAGTCTGTGGGTTTTATTGGTTTTGACATTTTGAGGTTGGAAACCGCCCGCGATAAGCGCAAATGCGGCTTCAGCCTCAGATAACATTCGTCAATTGTACAAGTTTGGCAAAAAGTTTTTTGCCAAGCTTGCGGTTTTTATATTAATAGGAAAATAAATAATGCTTTATGGATTTAAAATATAATACATAGTAATATGAGGACGGATTTGGAAAGAAACTGATGAGATTTTGCACCAAATATTAGGTACATAGATACGAGACACATTTACAAACTTAAGCACTAACCTACGACTATGATTTAATTATTTACATACAGTAGATATCATAATTTTTAAAGGAAGAAATAATCCGCTTTCCCTGATATATATGTATAAATGCCAAACACTGTCAGTCTGTTATGATTCGTTTGATTCAATTGGAAGAGGATTATACTACTTTTGTCAAAAGGCTGATAGGGGTTGTAATCGGAAATGAAATTAGTGTTTCTAACTTTTCTTTTGAAAGTTATTGATGATTCTTCAATATTCAGTTTCAATAGAATCTTATATTAAACTAATCTTATTTTTAGGTTATTAGTAACATCTCTAGAGTATAAATTAGTTTATACATAATAAATACATGGCGAGCATTGTAAGAGCTTGATTGAAAATGAATAAGACATAATTTGGAATTAAATCGTAAGATTAATAGTGAAAGGAGTGTCACTCAATACAGCTCATTTTATGTAGCTCAGTTCCTTTCGGTATTTCTATTAAAACCTTTTATTTATCTTTTTGCGATTTTATTTGTCAAAGACTTATTCTTTACTATACCAAAATGTGGTGTCACAGAGTACTTAAATACATATAATTACGTTGGGAAACGCATCCTGCGTTGCCAAAACCAAAACCCATTTTTACGAATTCGAAATGCCCAAATCACGTTACCTACATTTTAGTAAAATATACAAACTATATATTACAAATCCAACTACATTTTACAAAAACACGTCATGTCACATTGATTTCTTCATCACTGGCGCTAGCATCGCTTTCATAGTCGTCGTCCTCCATGTTGTTGAATGACATTTCGCGGGAAAACACGCCATTTGACATTTTGTCTTCATAACCTAAACAAAGAAATATTATTGATACTTGTTTATAGTGTTGCGCAGGGGAGGGAACATTGCTGATGGTGGAAGGTGAGCGTTTATGTGCATAGTAAGGTGGCCACCCTAAACCTACTCAAATGGGTCGCAAGTCCCAGACGACGTCGGGGTGTTCCCCCTGTGCCACGCTGTGGACCCGGCGCCCGCACGGAGAATCCATGGAATGCTAAGAATAAGGTCTCTAGAGTCATTCGCGACGACGTTCTTGTAGCGTTAATAAGTGTCAATCTTGGGATACAAATCGGGAAACTATCAGGTGGTGGTCCGGTCTTTTTCTCTTCACGTGCGTGCTCGAAAGGAAAGGAAATACCCAGCAGTACCTACACCCTGGAGCGACGGCTAACAGGTGCGGTGTCCTTCATTACCCGTTTTCTACTATCGAACGTTCCGGGATCTAACCCAATGCTATCCCCACAGTTGGGTTGTGAAGTGCCTATAGGGGATTAGACTTAAATGTTTGTTTCACGGTTTTTTATATGAGAGGGGGATGATGATGGGATTTTTTAAGGACATCTATTAGTTCCGTGTACAGCAGAGGAAACGCCAGGCAAAATAATAGCGATAGAAACTTCACTCCTATAGTTTTACTCCCCAATCCTTGAACCAGTTTTAATGAATTTTGATACAGAGGTAAAAAGATAATATTAGATTAAGTCTACCTACTTTTTTCACAAATTTGAAAGGAAGAAGTGATTGAATCTATGTTAACTATCGCGCTTTCCTATAGTCTGTCTGATAAACTTCTGCGCTCCAACAACTGAACCTATTGTCATAAATTTCAAATACAGATAGACCAGATGTTTGAAAAGGACATTTTTTAAGGACATCTATTAGTTCCGTGTACAGCAGAGGAAACGCCAGGCAAAATAATAGCGATAGAAACTTCACTCCTATAGTTTTACTCCCCAATCCTTGAACCAGTTTTAATGAATTTTGATACAGAGGTAAAAAGATAATATTAGATCAAGTCTACCTACTTTTTTCACAAATTTGAAAGGAAGAAGTGATTGAATCTATGTTAACTATCGCGCTTTCCTATAGTCTGTCTGATAAACTTCTGCGCTCCAACAACTGAACCTATTGTCATAAATTTCAAATACAGATAGACCAGATGTTTGAAAAGGACATAGTTCTCAATTTATCGTCAAAAAGATGTTTTAAAGGTTTGAAATATGGTATGACATGAAAGTTTGTATCGAGGAAACTACACCTCTACATACGCAGCCTCGGGCAATAGCTAGTTATAGTCATATAGTTAGTATAGTCCAATCCTGCCCGATCTGGCAATAATGTGAACATGTCATGTTTTGACAATCGTTGTCTAAGACAGGTGAGTAGAAAAATTTAGTATGACAAATCATTGATTTTTTTTACCATCCTGAGTAGCTATTTTAAATTAAAATAAACTATCATAACGAAGTTATTTGGTGTCTAAATGATTGTAAGAACACTGTATGACTCCTGGATACTGGAATATAATCAGAGTGAATACTCAATTGCAAGTAACTATGGATATAATAGGATCAAATGTGTTTGTTTACATTTTTGCGCAAAGCTATTGAAATACAGTATACCTCTAAATTCATTTGACGCAGGTGCAAACGTCTTCTTCATATCTTCGCTCTGTTCATCATTCATCGGCGACAGCGGTGACATCTTGGGTTTGTCAGCTTCAGCGTCTGACAGATCGGGGTGTGGGTTATTCTTGTTTGGTAGAGTCTGTTCTCGGGAGCCTCCTGAAGCCAGTAGCTCTCGCTCCTTTGAGTTTCGCCACTTCATACGACGATTTTGGAACCAGATTTTGACCTGTTGACAAACAACAATTTTAATTTTAGGTAAGTGAGTAAATGACTTAGTATCTCTTAGAGATCGTACTGATTGTACACTGTCCAAGAATTTTCTTCTTCTTGGTTAGTTAGATAACATGATTAGGAGACCGGAAATCTTGAGGTCAGTTAAATAATAAAATAAATAAATAAATATTCACGGACATTTCACACAACGCTATCTGATCCCAAAGTAAGCTAGAAATAACCTGCTTGAGTTATGTATCAGACCAAGGATATTAATACTTATATAATTTTAAATACATACATATTATACATAGACACAAATATTAGTCTCCGGTGGGAATCGAACCCACGACCTCCAGCGCCGCAGGCGGTATCACTACCGACTGCGCCACAGAGGCAGTTGTGTGATTTGTTCTGTGTATCAGTTGTTTAGATACTATACATACATACATACATATAATCACGCCTTTATCCCCGAAGAGTAGAAATAAAATAAAAAGGCACATAGTATACGCCCACATTTCACCTTATAGTTTTATACCTATCTCACGTAATAGGTGGTGAGCCCATTGCCGTGTTGAAATAGACAGGCGCAGGTCGCCGCGACCCACAGTTGAAATTCTGCAAGGCCTTCAACTTGGCTTAACGATTGTTATTTTACTTACAACCAGGTTTCATTTCAAGTTTTCCTTCTCTACAATGGATCTTTTTTCGAAAGTGTTCCCTAAGTCGCCTCTTTTACGACACCCTCGGGATGTATTGGGGTGGCGACATTTTGTACTCTTACCCGCAACACGGGACCCCGTCACCACACGGGGTTACTACATACTATAGCTCAAGTTAATCATCAATTAAACCAGCCTATCGATGTTCACTGCTGGGCCTCTCCAAATATTTTGGGAAGGTGATGGGTCTTACTGTCCGTCTGGACAGTAAGTTGGAATAAGGTTTAGTTTCGAGTAAGGCAAGCTAAGGGTCCTGATAATCGCGGTCCAGGATCACATTGCACCTAAAAATTGAGATATGTCTTTTATCCTTTAATTTCTTGCAGTAGGAACCTATGTCCGTTATTCATTGATAAAATAAAATGATTCTAAATCCAACCTAACACGCATAATATTATTAAACACAAAAAATACAAATGTACACAATACTGCGTAAAAAACGGTAATAATCGTCAAAATTATAGCTCAAAAGGGAGTGCACTATTAACAGTTTTTTTGCAAATCGATTTCTCATTTATCGTCAAAAAAGTTTGACTTTTCTGAAAAAAAAAATCGTTTTATTATTTTCCGTAAAAATTCTAACAGTTTTAGGGAATAAATAGCGAGTAACGGTGCATTGTGTTTGACGTGGCAAGTTATTGATGGTAGGAGGCGTGGCTGTACGGGGGTGTATTCCTTTGCCTGCACTCGCTGTTTAGAAAAAAAAACTCTGTGTTCACGAGCGCGCGTGGCTGGTTGTATTGTTTTTTTTTCTTTTTAATATTTTTGTGGTTACTAGGTATTTTGGAAATATTGTTATATTGATTAATAACTAGCTGTGCCGTACGTCTTTACCAGTGGCATACTACGAACTTTGTAGCACTCATTTACCCCATTCGAACCTATTGCCGTGTTGAAATCGACAGACGCAGATCGCCGCGACCCGCAGTTGAAATTTTTCAAGCCGCCCGGCCCGTAAGGCCTTTAACTTGGCTTAACGAATAATAGATAAATTAGATATATTATGCTCTCGGCTCCACTCGTGTCAAATTCGGTTGTCGTTCTCACTTCCCATGAGAACATTATTCAAAAGTAGCCTATGTGTCATTCCAGACTATAATCTATCCCTGTACCAAATTTCAGCCAAATCCGTTCAGCAGTTAGAGCGTGATTGAGTAACAAACATCTTCACATTTCTAATATTAGTCGGATTTAGAAGATATAGGAGAATTCTAATACAGATCCACCCTCGGCATGACATGTCATTTGTAAATCGATCGATTTAGGATTTAATAAAATGATCACAGCCGTAACTCACGCCTTACAACCGTTGATAGATCATAATATATTGGCTAAAATGACGTTTTAATTTTATTGTACAATTTTTGCGTTACGATTGGGGCTTATTTTGGGGGCTATTCCCACCAAGGTGTCAATTCTCGTTCGACTTATAAGCGAAGACAAAAGTTTGCTGGTGAAATGTCTTTTGACTCATGTTACGCAGTTTTTAAATATGAGTTACCTAAATGACATTTTAATTAACACTAATAAATTTCCGGCTTCGCATTAAAGTCTTATGGTAGAGAATCGCGGCCTGGCATTCCGGTTACTATGACTCCTTGTAAGCCAGGGTCTAAAGAAGTGTCTAAAACAAAAAAAAACATGTTACCATTTGCGTCGCGCAGTCGGATAAAAAAAAGTGCACGAAAATCCGAAAAATCTTGACACTTCTTGTTGTAAAAGTCCTTAAGCTGCAGAATCCACTTTCGATCAATTGGGCACCTATGTTTTTCTCCGCCTTTAATAAAAAGAACTCTAGATTCACTAGATAATAGCTTAAAAAGCTTATTATAATACTACCTACTCTCTCTCTCTCTCTGGGATAATAATAATTCGAGTAGGAACATAATTAAATTAAAATAGCAAGTAGTCAGCTGAGTTGACAAATCAATTGCAATCAACAAATTCACCGTAGTAATAAATGGTTAAACTTACAGAAGAAGCTATAGCTAGCTGAATTAAAAAAAAAACAAATGTCTTCATCGGTATGACAAACTGGCGCTGCTGATTGGCCGTGACCAATCAAATTGATCGATGTTCGCGCTAGATTCAAAATTCGAATCATTTGTCAAACTTTTAAATAAGGCACAATTTTTTTCTCTGTGCAAATGTCATTGTCAAAATTGAATCGTTAAAAAGTTTGAGCAAAGGACCATGTTAAAAATCATGATGATCTTTTATTGAAAATGTGGATTGATGTAGCAGGCAGATGGTAGCTGTAATGATTGCATTTTTCATGGTAATTTAGCCATGTACTACCCGTTCGTTCTAAGTTTGACGGTCGCCTCTCCTACTTCGACTCAACACCAAATTGATGCCTGATGGAAAGTCATGCACCTCTGCCCGGCACGCGTTACGAAGTTACAAAGTTGATAATTTACAATTAGGACATCATCGTGGATGGACAGTGTGCAAAATTTAACATTTTCATGCAAAAGTTAAGTAATCAATTAGATTTCGAATTGTCAAGTATTATGCAAAGAATTAAAATATAGATTTTAAAGGTTAACATTTATAAAGAAATGAATATTAGTACCTACCTACCTACCAACGACGTATCATATTATATTATAATTTATAACGTAGTATCTATGTATAGTTTTTTTTATAAATCATTGCTACCTACCTATTTAATTTATACATACCTAAGTTTTTTTTGCAAGGTTATTCGGCATACGAAACGTAAGTACCTACATTTCACGTCTCCACCAGGCACCCAATGATAAATGATAATGAAAAAGGGATAAAATGCGATATTTGTTCTACAATAGCTCTTATATATGATGTTCTGTCCATGACATCTCCGTAACACAAATATAAACCTAAATTCACAAAACCACAATCCCGTAAAGATGAGGACTGAAAGATTCGTAATCTGCTGACCGTCCCCCACTTAGGGGCACCCTACCTACCCCTGAGAGGCTTGGTACCTTTAGCGTGAAGGGTGGCGACAATATGCCGACGGCAGATGACGCCGGCCCTTTTGCTATTAGTGATGGGACATGTTAAGATTTGTCGATGGTTTGTTTTGATTGTGTAAAATTAACTAGGCAAATTTATACTTAATAACAAAAATTATGAATAAGTAGTGCAGTTGTCGACTGATTTAAAAAAAAAATATACTGTCAATTTTAAAGTGTTGTTTCGGTTCTTTATCAACTCAAGCCCTCGTTGCCCGTTGCTTTATATTACACAAAAGTTAAATCTGCTGCTTGGGTAATTCGGTTACTTTAGGCAATGAAAGAAAATAAAACACAATTCTATATTTAACCCGTTCAAATAATAAACCTTCAATGGAAATAATTTTGAAAGCATTATGCTAACTAAATCATAAATTTATATCAATGTGGAATAATTATATCGGTTTCGAGCAGGATTCACGCTTCTCGCATACTGTGCAAGGCTACGATGACCACTTTTAATATACTTGTCTATCTTCATTGTCTACCTTTGTTTTATAAAAACCGGCGAAGTGCGAGTTAAACTCGTGCACAGAGGGTTCCGTGCCAAAAAACGGCGAACAATCGCGTTTGTTGTATGGAATTCCCCCTTAATACCTCCTTTTTTCTGATTTTAGTATTTGTTGTCATAGCGGCAACAGAAATACATAATTTGTGAAAATTTCAGCTCACTAGCTGAGACGGTTCCTGAGATACAGTCTCAAGATGGACAGACAGATATACTGACAATCGGACAGACAGACCGATGGACAGCGAAGTCTCATGAATATAAAATATAAGCAACTAGTTGCTGCGCGCGGCTTCGCCCGCGTGAAATTCAGTACCCGTTCCCGCTTCTCGTGGGAATATATTTTCCGTGATAGAAAGTAGCCTATGTGTTATTCCAGACTATAAGCTATCTCTGTACCAATTTTCAGCCCAATCCGTTTAGCCATTAGAGCGTGATTGAGTAACAAACATCCAAACATCTAAACATCCAAACATCTTCACAAACTTTCATATTTATGATATGAGTAGGATTAGATTTAATAAAGTCACTCAAATTCGATATGGCGACATATATTTAGTTCGTAAATACCGCCGTCTTATTAAGTAATTTATCGACACTAATCACATCACTACCAAGAGACAGGGGTCCGCCGGCAAAGTATTAATTACATTTTGACATATTCACTTTTATTACAATTTATACGGAATAAAGTCGTGCCGCGTGATTGTGACATAAAGTGCACAGATTTTAGTTCATTAGTTATGTTATGAAGGAGGTCGGCTGTTGGAGGGGTGACAATAATAGATAAGGTGTCTTGTAAACGTTGTATCTTAGTTTAGGCAGTTTAGGGCTTGTCTTAATCCTCGATTACACGGAAAGTGTTTACAAGCTACAAGCCAGCGTTGTAAACTTGCTTTTTTACAATCTGTTTTTGACATCACTCGCTGCCGTTTAAACTGGCCAACGCTACTCGCTGTCTTTTCAAAAGCAAGCCCCCTGCGGCTGGGACCGCCGGGTAAGCCCTCGGATGGTTAATCCCCGATATCCTAGGACATCCTCGTAAGGACTCAACCGGTCACCCGGCCCTAAACGAATACGTAGGGACCGTACAGACTACAGACTCTCATGGCTTTGGGGATTTTCACAAGTAAAGAATAAAAAAAAAGAAAAGGGTTTTGACGTTAGCTTTCAAACATAAGGTTTCTCTTAGCGTTCGTAGCCTTGTCACATCTTTCCTGCCAACCAAGTGATAATAGATAGATATAGATAGATAGATATATGCTTTATTGTACTTACTACAAAATAATAAGGTACAGAGATACAGAAGTTTTTAAAGTTAGATACAATGGGCGGCCTTATAGCTCACAGCAATTTCATCCAGGCAACCTTTAATACTGGTCTAGTAATAATAAATGGCCACAGTTTAGTAAGCTTATTCGGGCATTACAAAATTATGTAGTCAGGTTCGATTCCTTCATAGTGCAAACCTTTGTGTGATGAGCACGCTATTTTTTTTATCGCTATATAGAGATTGGGTAAATAAAACATAACATAGGAGTAATTTGTTAACATACTCAAGAACAAAAAAAAATTCGTCTATGACTTTTTACGAGTGTTTAATTTAACTTTCAAAGTATGTATGTACTCAATGGAGTAGGTAAATATTTGATTAAACCACAATTACAATTTTAAACATTGAAAAGAGTTGAAAAAGAATGATTTCAAATGAAGTTCCAATATTGAAATTGCAATTTGAATAGACAAAATAAAACAAACATGACACATGTCAATCAAATATTTAAAATGTTACTGTCTGCAATGAGATACAAGATACCCTATTGTATTAGAGTGAGCAGAACAGAACTATTAGTATGCTAAATAATTCCTAAAATATTATTCAAACCATTCCCAAAGCGAGTAAGAAAATATGAGCGCGAAGGGGACAACACACGTGACGTCACAGTATTCCTTTTTTAAAACTCCAACAAAAGTCCGAACAAAAAGGTCCCGTATCCATAAATAAATAAATGCAAATATTTGAAATTGGAACGCCGTGAATGTAAACACAGCGCGTTTGAATATTCATTCGAAATATGAATATTTCAAATATTCGCTGTGGTCCAGGGACGGAATTCGAATTCATTGGGTAGGTACATAGCCATTATAGGTTTTGATGAAGGCTAGACCATTCACGATCACAATGAATTTGTGTGGCTGAACTGAAGTAATGGTAATGAATATTGACGAAGTTATTTACTTAGATATTCAATCAGCATTACTCACATTGATTATTTTGTCCATTCAAACTTCGCCTGTAAGAAATTACTTTGAGTGATAAGGCCGCCATTCGTACATATGTATTTCATTTTATTTTTTATTTGTTTGTCAAATCTTTTGGTGTACAATAAAGTTTTACTGACTTATCAGCAGCTAGCTACCTTCGTAAAATTGTTATATTTTATTACTACTTACCTGCCCCTTTTTGCAACATTTTTTATCTATTCCACTTGCATTGATCATAGCCTGACGTTATTCTGTTAGTCGCTTATAATGTAACTTTTTATTACTAAGTGAAATAATTTTTAAAAACAGTTAAGCACTTAGGTTCATATAAAAACAATTATGATCAAAACCGCGGTTGCCTGCTGGATGCGGGTTGGACAAAACCGAAAGTTGTGGCCTACTTTGGGAATGCCTTTGCCCACCAGTGGGCGCCAAATCAGCTGAGATAATGATAATGACCTATAAAATAATTTAACAAGAGAGGCCTTCTATTAAAAAATTCTGACCAATAAATATTTTTGGAATAAAGCAACGACTTACGATGTGATCTCTGACAGATTACTTATATTATTGAAAGACTCATCAAAAGATATCGAGACGCTTCTACCGAAATGAAGAAACAGTATATCAAAATTCATTGCTATACCTATTTAGTTCACAAAATCAATGCTTTAATATATACCAAATAGGTATACATTTATCCGCCAAATGTCTTCATGTTCGCACAAAAACCTGCCGTTTGGTTGTCATTAAATAAACTTCAATTCGTGTCCCCCTTTAATGTAGAGCTTTTCAAAAATAGACATGGCGCACACGAATAAAATCTTTGTGAAACTTCACGATAATAATGGCAATTTATTTTGATATAAATACCTATGCTTATTTTAAATTATGGAGTAGAGAAATTCAGCATGAATACAGTTTATTTAGTATATTATTATACTCAGGATAATTATTGCATTTTGTTTTGTTTTCGGTCTGATTAGATTGCTCCTCATACCATTTTTATTTTTTTTTAGATTACAACACTATTTCACATTATTAGTACCTAGATTTTATTTCATCAAAACAGTCAACAATTAATAAAACCGGTTGAGTGCGAGTCGGTCTCACGCACGAAGTACGATACCAAAAACCTGTAAAAATCACGCTTGTTGTAGTGCCTCCTTAAACATAAATATTTAAAAAAAGCAATAGGTATAAACCCATAGCCTGTATAATATAAGTGCTCTAATAACTAAATGAAAAAATCGATTGCCATATCTATCCATACCAAGTGCAGGCATGGCACCCAGCAATTATTTAACGTCAGAACCAAGCGGCAAGATTGCGGATACCGCGAGTATGGCCGCGCTCTGAAGGAGTTCTTTTAATAAAGTTATTGTTCAATATTGAGGCTGTTTGTTTTAATAATGTTTTATTGGAATACAGAGTAAATAAATGAATTATAATAAGAACTGAGATAAGTCTGGATCTGTGAATTATTCTACTATTTAAATATTAGACTTTTAATGTACTGTAAGTAGCTATATATGTATGTATTATTTCGTGTATTTAAACAGAGTAAGGTGTTAGAAAATGTCAATGTTTTATTATTTAATTACTTCTAGTAGTACATAGTAGAGTTATAGCGCCTAGTAGAGTCGACTGGTGACCCAAGGGCTGGCAGTTTTCTCTCTCAGCGAATACGTATTGTTATTCAAAGGGGGGATGCTGCTAGTCTTTTGGGTACATTGCCACGGGGGCCTTATCTAGGTTCAGTTTAGATAGTAATAATATAAATATATACCTAGTTAATTACTTCTGTAGTACTAAAGTTGCCCTATGAATATGTTGTGGTGAGCCTATTGCCGTATTGAAACGGATAGGGGTAGGTTGTAGCCCACAGCTACAGAACATTTAAGCAATCAATAAGGCGTTTCACTTAGCTATTGAATAACCCTTTCTGAGTAATAATGGGATCCCAACATAATATTAAAGCGTAGCAAACTCATTACCGTAGCTTATTGTAGCTTATCGTAGCTTGACGTAGCCATCGTAGCTAGCACGCTAAACCATTTATTTATTATTATTTTATATAGAAAATAATAATATCTATACTAATATTATAAAGAGAAAAGATTTGTTTTTTTGTTTGTTTGTTTGTTTGTAACGAATAGGCTCCGGAACTACTAGACCGATTTGAAAAATTCTTTCACTGTTATAAAGCTACACTCTTTGCGGTGATCATAGACTATATTTTATTCCCGTATTCCCACGGGAACGTGAAATACGCGGGTGAAACCGCGTGACGTCCGCTAGTAGAAAATAAAGAATTAGCTGCGTGAAGTATCGTACGCTATGGCCAGTTCTAAGATGGGTGACGGTTTGTGGCATTTTTATGAAATAAAAATAATCTTTCTTAATACTATCTGCTTCAGTAAATAAATGTGAATAAAAAATTCCAAATATAATGAAGTACCTACCTCTTGTTTAATCTTAAAGCATAAATTATGACGCCACTTGAACATATCCTATTAACTCGACTAATGCAAAATCGAGTCGGCACATCTCGTCCCATCTCTAGACGCTTTGCCGCCATTGTGAAATTTAATTAATTGTCTATTTCAACAATAGACTATCGCTTTTGATGTTCCTTATCGCTCTCAATTATATTAAACGTGCGTTTATGTTAAAAACGTATAATTATTATACTGGTACTTAATATTAATTAATTAGGGCTACGATTTTTGGCATACCTACGATTCAAGAAGATTTTTTTACACAGCGCGATCTGATCCCAAAGTAATCTAGAACCTACTTGTATTATGAGTACCTGACAAGGTTTATTAATACTCATTTTAGTACTTTTTTGGGGATTCGTAACCAAAAAGTTAAAACGGGTAGTAGTATTACTGACACTCCGCTGTTTGTCTGTGTGTCTGCTATCACCAGGCTATACCTTATGAACCGCGACGAAACAGTTCAATTTCCACGGATGATGTATTTCTTTTTCCGTTACAACGAAAAAATTGAATACTGAGAAAAAAATAATTTTAAAGGAAGCTTCCATAGGTACAAAGAGCGTAACTGTTTGCCATTTTTGGTACAAATTTCTCCAATCGCGAGTCCGACTTGCACTTGACTGGATTTTTTAAACCCACCTTCTTAAACACAAAAAAACACTCATACTCTCCCAATCACTTGTCTAAGGGTACTAGAATTTCTTTTGGTAAGTTGTAGGACTTGTAGATTTAGTGTGCTTGCTACGGTAAGCTACGATAAGCTACAACAATGTCGTAGACATAGTTCACAAGACATAAAAGAAAAATGAACTATGCGCACAAATAAATTGATAATTTGGAAACGGAGAATCATTTCGTCTCTTCATTTAATTATACTTATACATTATTCGTTACCATAATAACACTAATAGTATAATCAATAATAATAGCTGAACATGGACTGTTGTAAAAAGCCTTCATTGAAACCAGTTACGAAACTCCGGTTTCCTAGTCCTGTAACTTTCCTCTTCTAATTGACCTGAACAATATGCCATATCAAGTTTCCTTATCAGTCAAACCATTTGAGAGCTAAGCGTGTAAAAAATAAACCACGCGCGGAATTCAAGAAGGTAGGGGTGGTGGCCATCCTGGCGGGGTCATCCTTCCGAGGGTTTACCCGGGGCTCCCAACCGTAGGCATTAGGCAGGGAACGTGTGGTTTTTAGTCGGTAGGAATCCGTCATAGCATCCATTTAGGATTCTCCTCACATTAAAAAGAAATGGGATGGTGGGCAACAAAATCTTTCAGTTGAGGGAGTCCTCTTTTATTTCTATAAAGACATTGTAGTTATATGAACAGCTCGTGACATAAAAATAGAACAATTTCACTGAAATCATAAACAAACAATAAATAAAATACCAAATTTTTATTATAAATACAAAATACACACAAAATACGGCTCTGTACGAAACCGTTCGGAAACACACCACAATATCTGTTCAGAAGTAGGTAATAAAATTCAGAATATCGTAAAAAAGGCACTAAGCAGGAATATTCGAACGAACTAGAGCTGAAAAAAAAGCATAACCACCAATAGCGTTCCGTTTCACACTTTTATTCGATACAAATCGGCCAATAGAAACTCAGTTTAAGACGTCGTTCGGTGGTATTGCTATCCCTGTTCTACTTTCAAATATCAGTATTTCTATCTCACGGATTTGAATGTTTTGTCTCAAGAACATTGTAAATACTGAAAATAACTGGAGGCTATGTATTTTAATTTTCTCAATCCTTTTTTGTGGTTAAGTGGTTCGAAATTCAAAGAAGAATTTTCTTTTTAATAATGACAGTAAAAATCCGGTCGAGTCGAAGTCGCGTTCGTAGGGTTCCGTACCAAAAACGACAATTACTACCGTTCGCTCTAACTTTGCCGCTGGCGTAGAGGCGTATACCGGAATTGTTAATTAGACGAAGTAAATTGACAGTAGCTAATGTCACTTCGTCATAGAAAATACGCAACATTGTATGAAGAAGTGACATTAGTTGCTGTCAATTTACTTCGTCTAATTAAAAATTCGTCTTTAGTATGGAGCCGAGCGGCAAAGTTAGAGCGAACGAGCAATAAATCACGTTTGTTTTATATGAGCTTCCGTAGATCTATTTTATTGTTTTAATGATTTGTTGTTAAAGATTCAACAACAGAAATACAATACAACAAATCCTGTGAATATTTCAATTGTCTAGCTATCACCGCTCCTGAGATACAACTTGAGATAAAAACAAAAAGAATACAATTAAAACACTTTTATACAGTACCTATAGAGATTCAAAATCAAATGGTCTCAAAATCAGTTCAATACTTTCGGAGTTTATCATTGACAAACAAATCATTCTATAATATTAGTACTTATAGATAACAAAATACGAAATCACCCCTATTTAGGAACGAAAATAAAACAATATTTAGAGCGAGCCGAATCAACCGCACCCTCGACATTTAAATTAATACAAAGGGGGAGTTAATCGGTAGCGTTTATCGAATTAGGGGAGGAAATATCTTGTAGGTTATAAGGGATGATTTTAGGTGTTAAGATGAACGGGTGTAGCTTCAGAATACGTGAAAGATGTTAGAAGGTCAACTCGAGTGTCCTGGGGTATCATTCCGAGAGCTTACCCGGGGCTCCCAATGTCCTGTTAGGTAGTATACGTGTGGTTTTTAGTCGGTAGGTGTCCGGCATAGCGTCCACGTGGGATTTTCTCACGTTGAAAAAAGAAAGGACAACTCGAGGACGGTATCTGAACGGTCACCGCCGTGCTGGTTTCGAATTTCGGGTGGCATTAAGGACCCACAAATGTTAATTAGGTTCTGAGCTAGGGTGTTTTTAAAATTACCAAATATTATCTTTATTTAAAATATATTATAATTAATTATCTTATAATTATCTTTAAGTATATTTTTATTTATATTTTCTACTAAATAATAAATGCAAAAGTTTGCATACATATAGGCACGCCTTTATACCCGAAGGGGTAGGCAGAGGCGTATTATATGCCAACATTTCACCTTTTTTTAAAAATTTGTCCCACGTAATAGGCGATAAGCCGTATTGCCGTGTTGAGATGGACAGACGTAGGTTCTGACTGCCTGCTGTTGATATTTTTGAAGCCGCCTAAAAAGGCTTTCAACATGGCTTAACGACTGCCATTTTACTGGCAACCGGTACCACTGCTTAGCGTGCCTTCCGAAGCATGGAAACGCTCAAATAAATGTCACAAAGTGGTCACATAGACGGTCACCCATCTTACGACTGGCCATAGTGAAAGTTGCTTACTGCAGTGATCGTTTATGAGTATAAATATTAAATTAATAAATTAATATTTGTGGACAATCTCACAGAACAGCATCTAGCCCAAATTAAACTAAATAATATAGGTAAGCTAGCTCAAACGGGTTCTAGAGTGGAGACCGCGACTCGGTAAGCGTAGGGTAGGACGTCCACCCGCCAGATGGATCGACGACCTGGTAAAGGTCGCAGGCTGGGACTGGATGCGGAAGGTACAGGACCGTGTGTTGTGGCGTGAATTGGGAGATGCCTACGTCCAGTAGTGGACTGCGACAGGCTGTTTTGATTGATTGTATATAAGCTTGTGCTATGGGATCTAGCTAGACGACTGATAAACATGCTTATATATTTGTAAATTCATACATAATTATAATTAAAAAACAAATATTTGAAGTGACCCAGGAATCGAACCCAGAGCCTCTATCGCGGCAGGCAGTTACACTACCGACTGCGCCACAGAGGCAGTCAAAGAGTATTGGTTTGTATACTACCCGTTCGCTCTAACTTTGCCGCTGGCGTAGAAAAGTATACCCGAATTGTTAATTAGACGAAGTAAATTGACAGTAGCTAATGTCACTTCGTCATAGAAAATACGCAACATTGTATGAAGAAGTGACATTAGTTGCTGTCAATTTACTTCGTCTAAATAAAAATTCGACTTTAGTAAGGAGCCGAGCGGCAAAGTTAGAGCGAACGAGCAGTATGTCTGGATGTTTGTTACTATTTCAATAGTGTCAAAACAGAATCGTAATCGCACCTCACATAAAAACCGACGCGTCAGCAACTGTGTATAATTTAACAGTTTTCGTAGTTATATAGATACAATTTGCCTGCCTCTGTGGCGCGTTCGGTAGTGATACCGCCTGCGGCGCTGGAGGTCGTGGGTTCGATTCCCACCGGAGACAAATATTTGTGTGACCCATAAATGTTTGTCTCAAGAGTTTGGGTGTTTCTATGTATAATATGTATGTATTTAAAAAGTATATAAGTAATAGTATCCGTGGTCTGATACCCATAACACAAGCAGGTTATTCCTAGCTTACTTTGGGATCAGACAGCGTAGTGTGAAATGCCCGTGAATATTAATTATTTATTTATTATAATTACGATTCTGTTCTGACCTGACACAATGGAAATGCATAGCAGTAGCAGTCTTGGGCCCTTGAGATGCTATATTTGCGCTGCCGAACCTACAAGAACCTTTTAATACTTCATTTTATAGTTATAAAGTGTAAAACTGAGGCTAACCTCTTGTACAATATTTCTTAAAATATTAACCTACAAAACACGAAATGTAATAATGCTAATATTGCAATACAAAAAGCAATGTATCAAAATTTGTAGGTTATGAATTGACTCGTCAAACAGCGAAAAGGCAACGGCGTATACCCATACAGCCAACCAAAAAGTCTCAATGCTAAAATTCAAATAACGTTCGGTAATTGTTTTAAACGTTTCCTAGGGGCGGGGCGGGCCCAACGGCTGCGTATGACAGCCCCCTAAACCCTCAGGGGTAGCTATTTTTTGTAACACCCTGTGTTAACTCCCCTCGGGGAGCCGTCGGCGGGAAATTGTATACTTACGACTCCTTGACGAGTTGGTTGTGATGCCTGTTACGATAAATTTATCATGTTTCTTGATGTTTTGTGTAAATAATAATGTAGTTATGGATATTTATTGAGATTGGTAAGGGTACGAAGGTATAGGTATTATTGACCCATTTATCGTCAAAATTTATTCAAAAATTGATTGAGGACATAGCTTTTGGAAATTCTCGATGTACCTACCTACTTACATAAAAAGAAAACTTCAGTTACTTATAACAAATATCAAGTTCATCAGTTCGTGCATTTTTTTTTCAAAAGAGGCACAAAGATTTTGCTTCAAGTTAAGAAATGTATACACGGTGTTTCTTTTAGGGCGTCAAGCCGCCACTAGCTGGTAGCAGGGTTCCATACCTATCGATTTAACCCCCATGTATGTTCTACGATTTTTTGTAGCGTAGGCGTTATTGCGATTGTTTGAATATGTAGTTGTCTGAATGAGTGTAGTAGGGCTGGGCTGGGAGCACGTGATCACGCAATTTACACTATGTTTAGATTAGGTACCATTGAAATGTGTCAACTGTCAACATTAACCTAGAGCACCTTCCTCCATCTTTATCTCTGCATCACCCTAAGGTTGACTGGCAGATAATGCCTAAGGCATTAAGTCCACCTTATTTTTTTATTTTTTTTTGTTTAACGTGAGGGAAAATCCTCATGGATGTTATGCCGGACTCCTACCGAATAAAAAACCTCACGTCACGCCCAACAGTCTATGGTTGGGAGCCCCGGGTAAACCCTCGGAAGGATGTCCCAGGACAATTAAGTCCACCTTTGTACGAACTTGTGCATAAAGTTTTTAAATAAATAAATAACCAAAATCAATTTTATTTCCGCTATTGCTCATAAATCACATCATCATTGCAAGGCGAGAAAGTATTGACATTTTAACTTTTACAGGAAGTTAATTTTATAATCTTAGTCTGTTAATTACTGTGACAAACAATAAATAAATAAATTGAAATTAAAGTACGCAGGAATGTAAGTTAAAGTCTCTCAAACCTAAGCTTTAAAAAAAGACTGGTTAAATTTGAAAATGGAGCTGTAGAAATAGAGACAAAAGGCGCGGAAAACTTACAGACTAGCGGTTCCTCCGTTGTTTAATTTTTCAAAACTGGTGTATTTTTGAGTGTTTATTTTGTGTAATTTATGGTTGATTCTTAAACATAAAGGTTCGTCAACGTGCACAAGTGTTGGAAAGTGGTAAAGCGCAGTGAAACGCGACTTTTTAGGTTTGTCGACAAATTCCACAGCAAGCCCTAGTAAGGTACCGCCGCCTTACTAGAGTAGAACTTAGTCCAAACTCATACATGAATACGCTGCTGTTTAGAAGAATCTTAACATGAAAATCATTAATATTTTCGCAATGAAAACTTGACTTTGGCATAGGTACTCTCAAGCCGAGAAAGTCCAAGAATAAGAAGAAAAAAAGTAGAGACAAAACGAAGGTCAACCATCTTTTGCAGGAAAACAGTAGCTCTGACAAATTAAAAAAAAAACCATTTTTCTTTTAATTTCTCACTTAAATAGTAGGTATCTATACTGGCGAAGCAAGTATCTACACAATTTCCCACTTCAAATCTATACTAATATTATAAAGAGGAAAGATTTGTTTTTTTGTTTGTTTGTTTGTTTGTTTGTAACGAATAGGCTCCGGAACTACTGAACCGATTTGAAAAATTCTTTCACTGTTGGAAAGCTACACTCTTTGCGGGTAACATAGGCTATATTTTATTCCCGTATTCCCACGGGAACGGGAACTACGCGGGTGAAACCGCGTGACGTCCGCTAGTTTATGATAAAGCTAGAATACTAATGTAATTGCGCTGCAATTTCAAAATAATTTCTAGTATTTCTCTATACACACTTACCTGACTATCTTTAAGCCCCAATTTCTCAGCTAACTTCTTCCTGTCCGGCTTGCTGATGTACTTCTGGACTTGAAACCTCTTCTCCAGACCCTTGCGCTGAAGGTCTGAGAAGACTGCGCGTCTCATCATTCCTCGGCGGGGTTTACCTGGTGGTTATAGAGATTTTATAGATGGATACTTTGATAGAAACTGTTTAGTCTCCAAGTAAATAATAATAACCGACAAAGTTCAAGTCGAACTAGTGCACGGAAGATTCCATATGTCAGAAATCACGTTGTTGTATAGTCCAATCCTGCCCGATCTGGCAATAATGTTAACATATCATGTTTTGACAAATGTTGTCTAAGACAGATGAGTAGAAAAATATAGTATGACAAATCATTGAATTTTTTACTATCCTGAGTAGGTATTTTTAATGAAAATAAACTGTCACAAAGAAGTTATTTAGTGTCGAAATGATTGTAAGAACACTGTATGACTCCTGGATACTGGAATATAATCAGGGTGAATACTCAATTGCAAGTAACTATGGATATATAGGATCAAATGTGTTTGTTTACATTTTTGCGCAAAGCAATATCTCCCCTTTGGATAGGCTCACCCCTTAAATTAGAACCTATTATTATTTTTCTGGTTTTAGTAGGTACTTTACGAGGTATTTGTAGTTATAGCGACATATCTGTGAAAATTTCACATCTCTAGCTACCGCGGTTCCTGAAATACAGCCTCGAGGTAGACGTATGGCTCTCATGAATAAGTTCCCGTTTCTTCAATTCGGGTATGGATCCCAAAAAAGAGGTAGATAATACTGACCTCTGGAGCTGTGTGCCCAAGGAAAGCCTCCGGGTAACGGGAACACTTGTGTATGAGCTTGTGCGGGCCTCACTGTAACAAAACAATTAGCTTCAGAGAAATAGAAATAATATTATATACAATCACGCCTACATCTTCAAGGGGGTTGGCAGAACCCCCAAACCTACCAGTAGTTTTATTATAAGACTATGAAAAAGATTGGTTGGTAGGCACTCTGGAGTGAGTTGGAAATTTATGTGAAACTAGCGGACGTCATGCGGTTTCACCTGCCCGGGAATAAAATATAGTCTATGTTCACCGCAAAGAGTGTAGGTAGCTTATTCAATGCAAACAAACAATCAAATCGTTCCTCTTTATAATATTATAAGTATAGACAACCACGACTACCTATATATAGGCTATATTTTATTTCCGTATTCCCACGGGAACGGGAACTACGCGGGTGAAACCGCGTGTCGTCCGCTAGTACTTTATATTCCGAAAACAAGATCTTGTGGAAAACAGAAACCAAAGGGAAAATCTCAACACGCAGCTTGAGCCGTGGGCATTAGCTAGAATAGCTTGTAAATTAATATTGACAAAATCTAGTATTGTTTCTTTATGAAATAAATAGATAAATATTTACGGATATATTTTCACACAACGCTATCTCATCCCAAAGTAAACTAGGAATAACCTACTTGTGTTATGGGTATCAGACCACGGATATTAATACTTATATTCATTTAAATACATACATATCAAACATAGAAACACCCAGACTCTCGAGTCAAACATTTAATGGATCACTCAAATTTTCGTCTCCGGTGGGAATCGAACCTCGTGATCTGCAGTCGCACATTTCGACATTGAGACCACCGCGTCTGTCGAGTTATTAAAGAATGTTAAACTCAAACACTGCATGTTATTGTGTATCAAAATAGACAGTTAATGCCAAGTAAAAATAAAAAAAGAGTGCCCTATTAATTTTTTAACCATTACCACCCCATAAAACATGTTGTTTATGTTGTAGATTAGTCTAACAATAGCGATATTGTTGCATTCGTCAGTCAAATTGGGCGTGTCAGAGATTTATCCTGCATTTTATTGCAATACACGTAGGCACAATAGCCGCGCATCCTTCGTCGGAGGTCTGTCAAAAAATTGCTTTTATTGTCTATGAAAAAAAATAAAGAGCATCTTTATCTCTGGATTAAGAGTAAGTTAAATTGTTTGTGGTTTAAAAAAGCTTACGAAATTCCCACAAACGTTTTAGATATTATTTTGTTTTGTTTAAAAATCTTAGTACCTAGATAAGTAGGTATAGTCCGTTCACAGATAAATTACCTCTGACTGACAGCTTGTCGATCATTTCCTGTGTGTTGGCATAGCAGTAAAGTCCCCCTATGAGTGCCAGCCTACGACATTTTACCGATAATAGTGGAGATTATAACATCCAACCGTTAGCACAAAAAGTTTTGTTTTTTCACACCCGAAAAAAACGATAGCATAAGAAGTAGGTAAGTAAGTTTCGACTAAAAGTTAGATTACATGGGAAAAAACAAAAACTTATTGGGGTAACACAGCAATCAAGATAGGCAACCTCTGTATCCAGTTGCCAATAAACATTATTAAAAAAAATTGCGTGTACTTAGTGTACACACGTAAGAAGTGAAACTTCTTCATAAACTTAATTTTCACCTCACCTTAAATTAAGTCAAAAAGTACAAAAGTACAAAAGTCCAAAAGTCCAAAGTCCAAAAGTCCAGAGTCCAAAAGTCCAAAAGGCCAAAAGTCCCAAAGTCCCAAAGTCCCAAGGTCTCAAGGTCCCATAGTCCCAAAGTCCCAAAGTCCCAAAGTCCCAAAGTCCCAAAGTCCCAAAGTCCCAAAGTCCCAAAGTCCCAAAGTCCCAAAGTCCCAAAGTCCCAAAGGCCAAAAGTCCAAAAGTCCCAAAGTCCCAAACTCCCAAACTCCCAAAGTCCCAAAGTCCCAAAGTCCCAAAGTCCCAAAGTCCCAAAGTCCCAAAGTCCCGTCCCAAAGTCCCAAAGTCCCAAAGTCCCAAAGTCCCAAAGTCCCAAAGTCCCAAAGTCCCAAAGTCCCAAAGTCCCAAAGTCCCAAAGTCCCAAAGTCCCAAAGTTCCAAAGTCCCAAAGACCCAAAGTCCCAAAGTCCCAAAGTCCCAAAGTCCAAAAGTCTAAAAGTCCAAAACTCCAAAACTCCAAAAGTCCAAAAGTCCCAAAGACCCAAAGTACCAAGGTCCCATCCAAAAGTCCAAAAGTCCAAAAGCCCAAAAGTCCAAAAGTCCCAAAGTCCCAAAGTCCCAAAGTTCCAAAGTCCCAAAGACCCAAAGTACCAAGATCCCAGCCAAAAGTCCAAAAGTCCCAAAGTACCAAAGGCCAAAAGTCCAAAAGGCCAAAAGTCCAAAAGTCCCAAAGTCCCAAAGTCCCAAAGTCCCAAGGTCTCAAGGTCCCAAAGTCCCAAAGTCCCAAAGTCCCAAAGTCCCAAAGTCCCAAAGTCCCAAAGTCCCAAAGTCCCAAAGTCCCAAAGTCCCAAAGTCCCAAAGTCCCAAAGTCCCAAAGTCCCAAAGTCCCAAAGTCCCAAAGTCCCAAAGTCCCAAAGTCCCAAAGTCCCAAAGTCCCAAAGTCCCAAAGTCCCAAAGTCCCAAAGTCCCAAAGTCCCAAAGTCCCAAAGTCCCAAAGTCCCAAAGTCCCAAAGTCCCAAAGTCCCAAAGTCCCAAAGTCTAAAAGTCCAAAAAGTCCAAAAGTCCAAAAGTCCAAAAGTCCAAAAGTCCAAAAGTCCAAAAGTCCAAAAGTCCAAAAGTCCAAAAGTCCAAAAGTCCAAAAGCCCAAAAGTCCAAAAGTCCAAAAACCCTTAAATGACATGCTATCCCTGGATAAAGTACTCTTAATTCGAATCCACCGTGGTGGGGAACAGAACAAAGATGCGCCGTAACCAAAAATCGTGACGTGACGTGACGCAAATTTTTTTCCAACGCCGATAAAGAAGTTTCACTTCAAAAAAAAAAAAAAGATAGGCAACCTAAGAGGTAATATATCTCTGAACGGACTATACTGCAGGCAGTTTATAGTTGTTAGATTTATAATAATCCTATAGGTACTAGCTGTGCCTTACGGCTTGGTCAAAGTGGTTCAACCCAGGACAGCGGGTTTCGTAGTCAGGTGTTTTAACCAATATACCAACGGGTACCTATTTCTATGATTCGTTATGGTTTTCGAAAAATATGTAAAGAGTCAAAAGAAAAACAACAGTTCCGTGGCGCAGAAAACGCTGACTTCTCAACGAATTTACGACGGTAACAATTTAAGAATCGAAATTTGACATTTGTAATTTATTGACATTAGTATGTATGTACTTATTCTGATTTTAATTGGACATGCTATGAATTTATTTTGACTGATCTGATGTGTATTATGTTATGGGGTTTGAAGTATGTCATAGGCAAAGCCATTGGCCACAATTCGTAAAATATATTTACCTAAATAAGGATGGTGACAATGCGCCAAAAGATGCTGCAAATGTTGATGCTGTACTGGTATCGGTCTACTCGCAATCGGCTTTGCAATCGGCCATGGAGCTCCAATGATCGGCTGGCGGTATTCTGCGAACAAGAATTAAAGATTATTCATATTATGCAGGGATGTGCCATTTTTTAACGTGAGGGAAAATCCTCATGGATGTTATGCCGGACTCGTATCGACTAAAAAGCCTTACGTATAATAATAATAGTTTAAGTTTATTTGTCTTAAAAATTGTGGTTTACATTATATGACAATAAATGCCTATAATAATGTGACATATTGGTACAGGTTACTGGTTCCCAAACTAACCTAAAACCTGTATTTTGGGAGAAAGTGATCAAACTGTATAATTTGTATACTATAAGTTATTACATGGTGAATCGTGAGACGGTTTGCAAACCATTTTCTTATGTACTAAAAATAATTAAGTTAAGCTAGATTAACAAATGTGAATAGTGATGTGTGCGTGTGCGTGTGCGTGTCTGTGTGTGTGTGTGTGTGTGTGTGTGTGTGTGTGTGTCTGTATGGGTGTGTGTGTGTGTGTGTGTGTGGTGTGTGTCGTATCATTACTTATTCGACGTATCCTGCCCAATAGCATACGGTTGGGAGCCCCGGGCAAGCCCTCGGAAGAATGCCTCAGGACTCCCAACAGACCTACGGACGACACAAGACAGACGGCTACCACTGCGGCCTAGGGCTGGTTTGGGTGCTATCCCAGATCCACGGTCGGGAGCTCCGGGTAAGCCCTCGAAGAGGTGTCCCAACCAATATTCCCGGCAGAGTTTGGCTATCACCAATTTGGCTGCATTCTAGGTACTGAATCTATCACGGCGAGTATTCTGAAGAGCTTTTCAAGGTCTGTATGTTCGAAAGAGACTCATCTTGGGGTGAACTTTATACTAGGAATCTTCCATATGATCTGATAAAACTATATTATTGGAATTTATTAGATACTCTTGCTTTTTTAACGATCAAAACACGATTAGGAACACTTTGTTCGATCGAAATCGCTCTTGAAAAATGAGAAATATTGCAAAAATCTTAACAAGTAATGTACTTTTTTTATCTAAATAAATGAGTTTAATTCTTATAAAAACTTGTCATAAAAAGATATAAGTGTTTAGAACAATATTTTACGTAAGTATAGATTTTTTCTTAAAACCCCTCAGATTTTATAACAGTAATATAATGTTTTAGAATCGAATGTAATCCGGCAAAAGCGTACGCTGCAATCGTTCGAATTGCCTTAGGATTTGTCAAGGTCGAACATTGCAGCCTTAATCCCATCCTTTCCTTCCGATGACATCGGTGCCACTCTTATACAGTGGAGAGAATCTTCGCCTGAACGGAGCGGTTCAAAATATCATTTCTAACCATAGTTTGTACTGTAATGATCTGCCAGTGAACGTGCTTTCTTCCTTTTAAGGGACTAGTCCGCAAAAAATGCACTTAGGATTTTGGAAATATTCAAGAACCCACTTCATTAAATGACACTAAAATGGAACCTTAAATCTTATATATAAAAATGAATCGCAAAATGTGTTGGTAAGCGCATAACTTCAGAACGGGTGAACCGATTTCACTAATTCTTTTTTTGTTGTGTAAGGTATTGTCAGGAGAAGGTTCTTATGGAAGAAAAAATATTGTATTCCCACGGGAACGGGAACTACGCGGGTGAAACCGCGTGACGTCCTCTAGTTCTTAATAGATGAAACTACAATAACACCGTGTGCTTTTTACAAAATAATTATTTACATTAGAAAAAACAATCGAAATAGCAGAAATAATCAAATTGACAAAGGGAAATTTCGATGAGTTTTAGACGTTTTTTCGCAAGTAAATAATTATTTTGTAAAAAGCGCACGGTGTTAATGTAGTCTCATCTATTAAGAATTTAAGGTTCCATTTTAGTGTCATTTAATGAAGTAAGTTCTTGAATATTTCCAAAATCCTAAATGTCTTTTTGTGCATTTTGCGGACGCGCCCCTTAAAGCCTCGTTTCTTCAAGCGGAGCGTAAAGAGGCACCGCCTGTAGTCGTGTGTAAGGAAAGAGTGAAGACTTTGCTGACCGTCTGTATGTCCGTCACAAGGCTGTATGTCAGGAACCGTGATAGCTAAAGTCGAATTTTTAATTAGACGAAGTAAATTGACAGCAACTAATGTCACTTCTTTATACAATGTTGCATAATTTCTATGAAGAAGTGACTTCAATGATTGTCTTCCTACAGAACATTTCCCACGTCCTATTAACTTCAACTCCCTCCTGACCTATGTTGATTCCCCCCACATATACGTTGTATGTGATTACATTGACTCCAATAACATTAAACTGTAGAACATTGTGTGTGTCTGCTAAATTGCAGTAAATTACCGCAATTTTATCAAAATGTATTAAACAGTAACTATGATGTTATATGTCTAGCGGAAACTAATTTAAATGATGGCGTTTTTGATGGAGAAGTTGTTGACTCGCGTTATAGCATTTTTAGAAGAGATCGAGATTGTTTTAATTCTTCAAAGACCGAGGGCGGAGGGGTGCTCGTGGCTGTGAAGAAGTCTTTCAGAGTTCTTCGACAGTCATGTTGGGAAAGTAGTTTGGAGGATATCTGGATAAGTATTATACCGGAGATTTGCAACGCTCCTAAAATCAACATCTGCGTATGCTATCTACCTCCTGAATTAAATTATTCAAAGAGGGATGAGATCTACTCCAATATTCAGAGAGTTTTGTTAAATCACTGTCACGACGATAAAAACATAATCGTGGGAGACTTCAACACGCCCGAGTATTCTCTTCTGTCTCTTGACCCTGACGAGCCATCACGTCCCTCTGAGAGTAAGAGGCTTCTCCTACTACTTGAACTTTTTTCACTCTGTAATTTGAAACAAAGTAATTGCATTCCCAATGATAAAGGCCGTTACCTTGATTTAGTGCTCTCGTCTGATGAGCCTTTGCAGGTTTCCGAGGCCCATGTTCTTAGCTTAAAGGATAAACATCACCCTGCTTTAGAATTTGAGATTCCCTCGACATGCAAAAGGTCACTAAATTTAAAACGTAATAATGACAAACGATTGAACTTTGCTAGGTGTAATTATGAGAGCATACAATATGACTTAGATTCGACCGATTGGCACGAGCTTCTGTCAAGCCCCGACATAAATGTATGTGTTGACCTTTTTTACCGGAAGATTTTTGAAATCATCAATAAATATACCCCTTATACAACTATAAGGTCTAACAGGTACCCCATATGGTACAGTAAACCTCTGATAAAGTGTATTGAGGAGAAGAACAAGTACCATAAACTATTTAAGAAATTCAATAACCCGCGTGATTACGATGTCTTCTCCTTATTACGTTCTAGAGCCAAGAAAATGATTGGTCGGTGTTATGAGAGTTACGTCGCGTCAATCGAGGGGTCTTTAACAGATAATATAAAGGGTTTTTGGAAGTTTGTTAATAACAGGAAGGGACGTGTCTCAATTCCAAATGTAATGCATTTTGAAAGTGGTTCCTCTTCGACTGGATCAGGTGTTTGTGAGCTTTTTTCGCAATGTTTTGCCTCAGTGTTTGACTCCAATCAAACATCCTCTGCCATGTTTAGTGACAACCTTAAGTCGGTTGAGAACGATAATCTGGACCCTATTTTTTATATCAATATAACCGACAGCGACATTCTAGCAAAGATCAAACAGCTTGATGCCGGTAAAGGGGCAGGTCCTGACCAAATACCCCCTTCTTTTGTCAAGCAATGCGGCCGAGAGCTGTGCATGCCTTTGAAAATTTTATTTAATAAATCCCTCATGGATGGAGCCTTTCCCTCTCGATGGAAGATAGCTCACATTGTTCCCATTTTTAAAAGCGGCGATAAGTCTCGGTGTGAAAATTATAGACCCATAAGTATCTTGTCCTGTTTTGCAAAGATCTTCGAATCTCTGGTACATGCACAGCTGTACAACCATTTTAGGCCCATAATATCTGAAAATCAACACGGTTTCGTGAAGGGAAGGTCAACAATAACTAACCTTTTAGTTTACAAAAACTACTTGTGTAAAAGCTTTGCTGTGCGGGGGCAGGTTGACTCAGTCTATACAGATTTCTCCAAAGCCTTCGACAAGGTTAATCATAGATTACTTTGCAGTAAACTCGCTGCGTATGGTGTGCACGGTAGTCTTTTTCGTTGGTTGTCCTCTTATTTGATTAACAGAAGTCAGTTGGTGGCCTTGAGAGGATATATTTCTTCTCCTGTTGGTGTGCCATCTGGGGTACCTCAGGGGTCGCATTTGGGGCCGTTGTTGTTTGTAGTGTTTATTAACGATCTCGTAAAGAATATATCTTGTGAACATCTTTTATACGCTGACGACTTAAAGATCTATAAAGCGATAGCCTCTCCTGATGACTGCAATCTCTTGCAGAGTGATCTCGTAGCTGTCTCTCATTGGTGTAAAAGTAATTTGATGTCCCTTAATATTGCCAAATGCTCCGTCGTTACTTTTACTAATAAGCGTCATAGGATCGTTGTTGATTACGCAATTGATGGACAGGTCCTGAGGAGATCCAATGTCATTAAAGATCTTGGGATTATTTTCGACGATAAACTTAGCTTTCGAGACCATTACCATCACGTAGTGATGAGATCTAATCAACTTGTTGGGTTTATTGCGAGGACTGCTAGGGATTTTAAGGGTGCTTGTTCTTTTCTCTACCTATACTACACACTCGTGAGAAGCATATTGGAATACGGCTGCCCAATATGGTCTCCACATTACAATGTTCACATTGAAAATATAGAAAGGGTGCAGAGAAGGTGTCTGCGGATATTATGTTACCGTCAGCACTTGGGGCGCAACATTATCGATTACGATGCGCGTCTGAATAGATTTAACGTGCAAAGGTTGGAAGTACGCAGGCGGTACTTTGATTTTATTTGCCTCTATAAAATAATTCACTCAATTCTTGATGTACCTAATTTGCTTGCTCAATTGACCTTTAATATCAGATACAGCGCTCGTAGATCCAACCAAACGGGACTTTTTGCCTTACAAGTCTATAAAAATAATACTTCTTTTTACAACCCTATAGTTCGTATGGCGCGTCAGTGTAACGAAATCGCCAGGGATAATCCAGCCTTCGATATCTTTGTACCTAAATTGAATTTGTTTGTTAGAGCGGTAAAGCAACTTCTAAATCAACTGTAGTTTTGAAGTCCATCCTGTCTAATGTGTCAAAATTGTAAACTATTTTTATATGTGTTATTGTGAGTAACTCCTTCATTTTTAATTCATTTGTACACGCGTTCTTGTGGAATGCAACCTAGGCTCTAATCCTACTGCTTTGTATTATTATATTTTTTATTGGTTGTAATCTGTTACGTGTGATAAATAAATAAAATAAATAAAATAAATAAAATAAATAAAATAAATAAATAAATAAATAAATTACTAACATATTCTGTGTGCTTTAATGTTTTCTTTTTTATTGTTACATGTACTTCAACACGAATCTTGGATTTTTATATTTAGTTACCTACTTTTTCTGTTTTTCCTTGTACACTCACAAAACTTTGATCCTAATAGGTGTGGACCGCATAAACACTTACCAAATCCACACTGAGTCTTTCGCGGAATATAGTATCGCCATAAAGGAAAAAAAAAAAGAAGTGACATTAGTTGCTGTCACTTTACTTCGTCTAATTAAAAATTCGACTTTAAAGAGCTGAAATTTTCACAGATGATGTATTTCTGTTGCCGCTATAACAACAAATACTAAAATCAGAAAAAAGGGGGGTTCACAACAAACGTGATTTTTTGCCGTTTTTTGGTACGTAACCCTCTGTGCGCAAATCCGACTCTTCATTATAACTTTTTTTTTTTTACGTGAGGGAAAATCCTCAGAGGATGTTATGCCGGACTCTTACCGACTAAAAAACCTCACGCAACGCCCAACAGCCTGTGGTTGGGAGTCCTGGGTAAGCCCTCGGAAGAATGTCCCGGGAAATCTTCATTATAGCTACAAGCGCTCACAAGTAATGTACATATACTTACCTATATCATGGAGTGGAATTAATATGTTTTTCAGTCAGTTTAAAGCAGAGATCCGGTTGATTAATGGTTATAACAAAGGCGAGCGATATATTAAGGGTGCGGGTGTCTTTGACGCGAGGGGTAAGAACGTTGAGGGTGGTGTGTGGTACAAGATGTAAGATTTAACAGGGAATATCAATTGTCAGACATCTAGAGATTTACAATAGGTAGGTACCATTCGGATCGGAAAACATACTAATTCAATCATCATAATATCAATCAATATCATCATCATCAATCAATATCAATATACAATTATAATAAAATCGGAACTGTCTGTTTGTCTGTACGTTTGTGCACGCTAATCTCAGCAACCGCTCAACCGATTGCACTGCGGTTTTCTTTATTGCGTTGCGGTTTGCTCCACTTAATATTTAGTGTTTGTTTCATGTCAATCGAAAATGCAGCGTACGAAGTCGCAGGTGACATTTAGTTTAAAATAAATCTTTTTATATTTAACTAGCGGACGTCACGCGGATTCACCCGCGTAGTTCCCGTTCCCGTGGGAATCCTCTTAAATATTTTTTTTTTGGTTTAAACATAAACACACCCATCTGTGAAAATTTCCATTGTCTACTATCTATCACGGTTCATGAGTTACAGTCTGGTGACAGACAGATGGATATAGTCCGTTCACAGTTGTATTACCTCTGACTGACAGTTTATCGATTTTTTTCTGAGTGTTGGCATTGCAGTAAACTCGCCGCATGAGTGCCAGCTGAAGACATTTTACCGAATATAGTGGAGATTTTATTATATGTATTGATTATAACATCCAACCGTTAGCACGAAGAGTTTTGTTTTTCACGTCATAATATACTTTACTTCACTAAAACAGTTCTCCTGATACTATGCGATTGTATTTTAGATTTATATATTTTTTATTAATATCTCAAAAAACAATGACTACCACCACTAACGAAGGTGAAGTTGCTGCTTCCACAACGTTCCACATCTCAAATATTGGCCCCGCCCGAAAAAAACCCAGCAGAAGTAGAAAGTAAGTTTCGACTACAAGTTGCAGTACATGGGACAATCAAAAACTCATTCGGGTAACACAGCAATCAAAGTAGGCAACCTAAGTGCTAGAAGTAATATATCTCTGAACGGACTATAGGTACTAGAATCTCAGTCCTATTGTCCAGTTCCATTTAGGTACAGAACCATAAAAAAGTAGTATTATCTATGCACTTTTTTGCTATAAAAACCTAAATATAAATTTTACGTTTACCTTAAAAAATAATACCCTAAAGTTTAGGGCATTACTTTTTGGGACTTGCGAACCGATTTTTTTGGTTTAGGGCCTAAATCAAAAAATTGGGTCGCAAGTCCCAAAAGTCGTGGGGATAGATTTATCAGTGTTTAGCACAGCCGCACTACAGTACTCACTTTTTTTATTAGTTTCGTTTTTTTGGCATCACTTACTTGTTCGGAATGCGTAATCTGTCTTTAGTTCGACCTTTTAAAGAAAAATGTTAAAGGGGTAAAATTGACATTTATAAATTGAAATTGACATAAATAACTGACATTTTATAATTGATAAGTTCATAGCTGAATAGATATTTGACATTGATATTTTAATATACCTACTAAGTAATTTTATTTGGTCTTATTCTATGGTAATTTAATGTATTTTCTTAATGTATCTTTATAAATTTTGCATGCAGATGAATCTGCGGGACATGCTGACCTTTAATATATTATGTAACATCTTAAGATACCATGTTTCACGCAATAAATTATTTATTAAAAAAAATGTTCTATAATCTGTGATAGAAACTTTATTCCTAGTATCCCATGGGTTCACCGAACGGGCACCAAGGACTTTCATAGGCTTTTCATGAAAAGCTCTGAATTGAAAATGTGAAATTGAAGTGGCTGTTTATAATTTAAAATTACAAACAGACGCTTTAATTTTATTTATATGTAAGGTGAACTCGCTGCCCGCGTACATCTTGCGCCCTATCCGGTCCGAATGGTATTGTAATCGCATCGTTATCCTATTAGCGAATTATTAACTTTGATTACGTTAAACCGAATTGAGGTTAGATACGTTTCTATTATCTCTACTAAGTACTGTATATTTGTGTCCTGAAGATAAGATAAGATAAGATAAGATAAGATAAGATAATTTTATTTTACACGAAATATGGTTAAAAAGATGTTACTTGTGATGAAGCTTTGTCTGTGATACCCATCCCTACTAATATTTTAAATGCGAAAGTAACTCTAGTCTGTCTGTAACGTTTTCACGCCTAAACCGCTGACCCGATTTTGATGAAATATGGTATAGACATAGTTCGAATCCAAGGGAAGGACATTGGATACTTTTGAACTGACTGCACAAAAGGAGGGTAATGATTTTACGTGATAACGACTTCTACGCGGACAAAACCGCTGCGAATAGCTAGTACGTATATAGCCACGCCTTTATCTAGGAAGTCCATGTCAGGCGAGACTTCTGGGTTTACTTTTCCAAGGAAGCACCCAGTACTCCTGTAGGCAAAGTTTTATAGTCCAATCCTGCCCGATCTGGCAATAATGTAAACATGTCATGTTTTGACAATCGTTGTCTTAGACAGATGAGTAGAAAAATATAGTATGACAAATCATTGAATTTTTTACTATCCTGAGTAGGTATTTTAAATGAAAATAAACTGTCATAAAGAAGTTATTTGGTGTCGAAATGATTGTAAGAACCCTGTATGACTCCTGGATACTGGAATATAATCAGGGTAAATATTCAATTGCAAGTAACTATGGATATATAGGATCAAATGTGTTTATTTACATTTTTGCGCAAAGCTATTGAAATACAGTTTATAGGGGCCGTATTGTTTTAGTCGGTAGGAGTCCGGTATAGCACCCATGGATCCAGGATATCCCCAAAAACATAGGCTCCTTTTTTTTGTGCGAAAAATCCTACATGGATGCTCTGCCAAACTCCTGCCTGCCTACGGTTGGGAGCCTCGGGTAAGCCCTCGGACTCTTTGGCCGTGACAGCACCACTGGTCCGCATAATTCTGTATACATTTGTATTAGAAGACATTCCGAACTCGGCAGCAGCGTCGCGACTGCACTCAGTACTGTCGCCTTGCCGCCGCGTCAGCAATGCTGCTTGCAGTCGGTTTCACTCATACCTTTATGCACCTTTATCTTTACCTTTACTAAATTTAAAAAAGGGATACCTAGCTCCCTAGCTTCTGCTAGCTCCTCCTAGCTTCCACGTCACGTAGGTATGAAGATATCTATACTAATATTATAAAGAGGACAGTGGGCTGCAGTAGGCTGCAGCATTATACAATGTTAGGATTGTTTATTTAATATCTTAACATTATTTTCCAATAATATGTAATGTTTATACTGTAGCCGTTTGTTATCCCTTAAATAAATAAAATAAAATAAAATAAAAGGACAGATTTGTTTTTTTTGTTTGTTTGTTTGTGCTCCGGAACTACTGGACCGATTTGAAAAATTCTTTCACTGTTGGGAAGCTAAACTCTTTGCGGTGAACATAGGCTATATTTTATTCCCGTATTCCCACGGGAACGGGTACTACGCGGGTGAAACCGCGTGACGTCCGCTAGTACTTTATAATTTGTCTAGACTTCCGAACACAAACTAGGCTTTAGTTTGCTAGTTGGCGCTTATAAAAATTAGAAGAACATCATATTCAACATATCGACAAGCTTCCCTTATAAAGGTATTATAATAAAATAATTAAAATCACGCCGTCTCGGTGTTCACAATCGTTAAAAGCGCTTAGGGGTTGAGTTTTCGTAAACTTTCCATTACGACGCGTCCGCCCCCTTGCTAAGAGGGAGGGGTGAATGAATTCCCTCCACCTTAATCGTTTTGAGTTTTTGAACTTGAGGGCTGGATATCGACAATGAAATTATGATTATTTTATTAATACTCGTATTTGAAGATTTTTAATTACTTATGATCTAAGATCCATTTAAGAACGACCTTCACCGAGCTGGTTATTGGATGAAAAGTGTTTTATATTCAACTAAATATGTCACTAATTAATTTTACTTTTTTTTAACCTTAATTAACTTAAATTCGTTAACCAGGCCGCTGCAAGTTACTAGTATCGATTTACCTGTTTATGCCTATGTACCCAAGAGTTGTGATGAGAAAAAAATCGACAACCTAACATTTGCATATTCTATGGGCGTTAAACTTCCAATTGGTATGGAATGTAATTTATTAAGCAAACCAGTAAAAAGCAAAAGATTTTTTTTTAATTCTTAATTTATCATATTCTGGACTGAATTTTTTTAGGCAACCCTATTGCATTTTATTTTTTGACATTTACCGACGATTTCTTAAAGGGATCCTAGGATATTAGGAGCTGGGCATTAAATCAAATTAATTATCTTTAATGCATGTAAGCTAGAACATTCTAGAACACGTAGGATTACGTGGATGCTACGCCGGACTCCTACCGACTAAAAACCACATGTTCCCTACCAAATGCCTACAGTTGGGAGCCCTGGGTAAGCTCTCGGAAGGATGATCCTAGAATGTGAAATTATTATAATCATCACGCCAATACTTATGCGAGCGTAATCATTGTATAATAAAAATGACAGAGATATCTTTACTAATAGGTTCGTTCGTTCATCATCACGCCTTTTATCCCCGAAGGGGTAGACAGAGGCATATTATATGCCCACATCACTCCTTGTTTTTTTAATTTGTCCCACGTAATACGTTGTGAGCCATATTGCCGTGTTTAAATGGACAGGCGCAGGTTGTGACTGCCTGCTGTTGAAATAAAGCCTTCAACTTGGCTCAACGACTGCCATTTTACTGGCAACCGGGACCAACGGCTTAACGTGCCTTCCGAAGCACGGAAAGGCTCAAATAAATGTCACAAAGTGATCACATGGATGGTCACCCATCCATGGACCGGCCATAGTGAAAGTTGCTTACTGCAGTGATCGTTTACAGAACACTGAGTCCGCGGGGCCACGAGCGCTTCTACTACCTACTAAATAGGTAGGATTAGGAATTATACTTAAAGTCCGTTCACAGTTATTTTACCTCTTACTGACCTTTTGGCTGACAGCTTGTCTATCGTTTTCTGTGTGTTGGTTTTGCAGTAAAGTCGCCCTATGAGTGCCAGCTTATGACATTTTACCGAATATAAATGGAGATTATAACATACAACCGTTAGCACGAAGAGTTTTGTTTTTCATATCATAATATGCCTACATAACTTTTTCAATTATGAGTTAAGCTCGCCTTTGTACAGCATAATATTTGTAATGTAGTTCATTTTATATTTTTATTAAGTATATTTTGATGTGTAATAGAGAATAAAAAAAAAATTTACTAAATCAGAATAATAAATCAATCCAAAATACAATCGTATTTGAACAGAACCACTGTTTAATGGTTCTGTTCAAATACGATTGTATTTTGGATTGATTTATTTTTTATGAAAATCTAAAAACAATTCACTGCCATCACTAACGAAGGCGAAGTTGCTGCTTCCACAAAGTTTCAAATCTCAAATAATAACTCAAATAATAGCAAAAGAAGAAAGTAAGTTTCTACTAAAGGTTGCAGTAGGTACATGGGAGAAAGTAGAAATAAACAAGAACCCGTGAGACGGTCTCACCCGACTGCCCCTCTCCAAAACGTTTATTGTGAAAGTGAAACTTCAATCCGATTGACGTTGTCATTTTTGTTTTATTTCAAACTTTGAACAGATGATCCACGTGACCTAGTGACGTAGTTTAATGCAACAGAGTCACAGACTACAGACACAAGTCTCGCCATAAGCCCCTCTGCAATCTATTTTATAGATAGGGGCTAAAACTTATTGGGGTAACACAGCAATCAAAGTAGGCAACCTAAGTGCTATAAATTAACTCTGAACGTACTATAATTAATATACCTAGTCAGCTTTCGATATAAAAAAAAGTGTCTGTGTGTAAACTTTACGCGCGATTAAAGTAAAACTTCTTTGCCATTGACGGCATCAAATGATATATTGATATCATTCATTCGAAATTCAAATAGGGTTACTTCCGTCAGAAAAAAAATCGGAGTTACTTCCTAGGTCGCGCCTAAAGAAGTTTTACTTCAAAAAAAGAACTGGACCTAAGGCTTAAAACGACGATTTTGCATCCAACTAACACTGGGATTATAAAAATGATGATTGGCCACAACAAAAAACAATATTTTTGCAATGACAGACGTTTCCTATAAATATAAATATGATAAAAAGCGGGCGGGATAACATAATAAATTATTAGCAAAATGTAATCACGCATAAAAGTAGCACCTAATAAAAACCAATCTAAAATAGTTAACGTGATTTCAACTCCATTCATACGAGCTTAACTATACTATAATGCCCTTTGTACACAGATCAAAACTATCTTTTTTAATCTTTTGTTGTGTTTGAGGCTTAGGCTGTTTGCCTTGCGTTATGGTTTTATTGGGTCTATTCACTGTTTTTTCTTTGTTTTCTCAAGTGTTGCTCGTTGCGCATTTTGGCCAAATATTTTTTTAAGCGGTTGCGGTTCTTAATTTGATTTCTTCTTTCATTGTGTTGGTTTTTTTTTTATTTTCGCAAGTTTTATGGTATATTATTAATAATACAGAGCGATCTTTAATAAAATGTACTTAAGGTTTATGAACTGCCAATTATGAAGATATAATATTTTTCTTAAATGCCTAGTTGAAGAATAGATCCGTACCATGTGAAGCACGTCAGGCCCTTAAATTAAACAAGTTACACTGAAAAAAGGATAAATAAGGTCACAATAACGTATTTAATTAACTGTTGTCCGTAAAACGATTGACTCAAGCCCAAATAACGGTTATTTGCCGCCAATTTTTGCGCGCCAAAGTGTGAAAATAATTGATTTCGGGAGGGGACGCTTATTGGAACCCAGCGGGATTGTCGCTTTTAATTTCGTTGTAATTGTGTCCCTTGCCTGCTTTATTATTTTGCGATTGGTAAAAATACCTATTATATGTAAGTAAGCATTGTTTTTTCTTTATAAACAAAATACATTTTGTGTTTAACTTTATGAAGAGGTTTTAGACCTAAGAGAGAGACAGAGGCGTCGTTCCGTTCTATTGTATATATTTTTTTAAAACTAGTGTATGTATTTCAAAGGATAGATATAGAAAAACCCAAGTGTGAATTGGACTCGCATACGGATCCGTATCAAAAAACAGAATATTAACTTTGTTGTATGGGAGCCGCTCTTAATAGTACATTATGACACAAGTTCGGTAAGTTGATAATTACAGCCGAGGCAATATTGCTAGCCCGAGCCGTAGGCGAGGGCTACAAGAAAGCAGAGGCTGTAATTATCAACGCGAACGTGTGTCATACGACGTTTTATAACACATTTGCGAGGAAACAAGGAAATAAATAAAACGGGGACATTCATAAATTAACAAAAAAACGTAGGTAGCAAAAAATAGCGATAATAAGGCGCGCGGAATTTTACTTGTTCACAAATTAGCGATGCGCGCATCAGCGCTTCCTTTTTTTCTTACTTCTTAAGGCAAAGGCACAAAAATAGCCAGTATTACTAATAAATGAAATTAATATTGTTTGCTTTGGTTTTATATAAATGGTTGTAATTTATTAAATTAAACAATTAAATGTTTACTTTACTATATATTTTATCTCCGAAAGTTAATTTTATTCATAAAATGTTGACCACTTTTCAGACATAAAAACTTTTTGCTAAGATTTAAAAAAGGAACCGTTCGTTTTAGACGCAATCGTCCGTTTTACTTTACATTACCGGACTAGATACATTACGTTAGTGAAATTGGTCAAATAAGAGACCCTTTACGAGCAAATGTGTTATAATATTTATTTCTGATAATAGTATTTGTTGTTACATCGGCAACGAAAATACGTAATTTATGAAAATTTCAGTTTTCTAGCTATCATCACGGTATTTGAGATACAGACGGACATACAGGCAAAAGTACCTAAAGTCTCAGTAATCCCCATCCAGGTTTTACCCTACTTTTTATTATTTTTTTAAACTTTCTGCACACAATCTATTTGCACAAAGGCAAACTTAATGCCAAAGGCATTTTTTAAAATTTTCCCTTTTGAGCGAAGTACCTACCTAAATTGCACGATGCCTATGAAGCAAATTGCTTAAAGTCAATGTCTAAAACACAGGATGCCTATAACGCTTTAATGTCTAGTGATAGGACGCAGTCAAAAGCACAGCCTATCTGATAGAAATTGGTCATGGTAGGCTAGGCTTTGGACGTTCGCACTATCAGAACGACACATATACATGGCATGGCGCATTTCTGAGCATTTACCGAGTCGCAGAGACACTGTACACTTGTATAGATACTGCTTTTTATAACCACATATTATTTACACAAATTCCGTACAATAGAAACAGATAGATAACCTGATGTATGAGTAGAGGATGAGCACGCCAATCTTCTCACAATCAGAGGATGCGGACAGGAGAAGGTAGAAATCGTAGAAAAATGGATCTCTGAGGCTTTAAAACAAGTTATTTCGTACCTGGAATAGGTATCTCTCGATTTTTTTAAGAACGCTTTTCACATTGACCAAAACATAGGAATAAAGGATGACTTACGCTACACCGTGCCGAGTCCGAGCCGAGTGTCGGCTGTAGCACGGTCAACTAAATCAATCATCAATCAATATCATCAATCAATCAATACATATAATAAAATCGTAACAGGTCCCTGTCTGTACATGGAAGATAAATAAGAAAAAGTAATACAGGCGGGCTTTATGAACGCGTGAGTCATCCTTTAGTCGTAAAATGTCAAGACATAGATTATAGAATCATAAAGGCAGATGATGCTTACCGAACAAGAAAATGTAAAAGTGAGTACCATAACGCGACAGTGCCAGTGCTAAATACTGTTCACACGTACTACTCGACCAAGCGAAGTTGACGATTCAAATGTGACGAAAAATCTCTATAATTCGATCGATTTATTTTACATACATACATACATATGCTCACGCCTTTATCCCCGAAGGGGTAGGCAGAGCCATATTATATGCCCACATTTCACCTTTTCGTATATTTTTTCCCACGTAATAGGTGGTGAGCCATATTGCCGTGTTTAAATGGACAGGCGCAGGTTGTGACTGCCTTTTTTTTTTTTTTGTTTAACGTGAGGGAAAATCCTCATAGGATGTTATGCCGGACTCTTACCGACTAAAAAACCTCACGCCACGCCTAACAGCCTATGGTTGAGAGCCCCGGGTAAGCCCTCAGGAAGGGTGTCCCGTGACTCCCAAGGCAGGTTGTGACTGCCTGCTGTTGAAATAAAGCCTTCAACTTAGCTTAACGACTGCCATTTTACTGGCAACCGGGACCAAGAAAGAAAGAAAGAAAGAAAGAAAAATTGTTTATTCCACACACAAAAAAAAAACAATAAAATACTAAAATACCTACATACATCCTTAAAAACTACCACACGATTCCATTGCCATACATTATGTGGAATAACGGCCGCCTCTCAGCATAATGCTGTCTGCATGTAAAACATGCAGCCAGCGCTGGTTTTCAGAGACGGCCAGACGCGACGCGACGACGGTATGACAGACAGGCAAGCCATCAACAAAATGCAAAAAAAATAAAGAACCATCGCCTATCCCAAGCAAATAATAAATCTTACTAATACACTCGAGAGCAATGAATCCGGGTCACTTAAAGAATGTTAAAAATCTAGGAAACTAAAAATGATAGGTTAATGCAATAAATTGTATTTAATAGACAATGTAACACTCCTTAAATGAAAGTAAAAGAAATATGATGATACATTTTATTAACACAAAATTACATAAAGAAAAAACTGCCGATCTCTCCTTAAAACAAAAATAGGAAACATGAAATTTTTGAACTTTATTACGATTTTCTTGAATTTTAATACTTCGTATTGCCTCCTCGTGCTTCCATTACTGCGTTTACGCGGTTTGGCATGCTGTACACCAAGTTCCTTATACGATTTTGGGGAATATTCTCCCATTCCTCTGTGAGAGCAATTTTGAGCTCACGAAGCGTGATTGGGGGAGGGTTTCGTTGTTTTACGCATCTGCCTAGCTCGTCCCAAGCATGCTCGATCGGGTTGATATCCGGGCTGCGCGCTGGCCACTCCATACGAGTAATGTTCATCTCTTGAAGGTAGTCATTCACAATCCTACCTGTATGAGGTCGGGCATTGTCATGCATAAATATAGCATCCTCACCTAAATTGACCATAAATGGACCAACGTGATCATTGAGGATTTCTTCCACATATCTTACGCTAGTTAAAGAGCCGTTTTCTATGATCACCAGCTCTGTGCGACTTTCAGAAGAAATTCCGGCCCACACAAGTACAGACCCACCACCGTAGGCTACTTTTTCTTCGATGCATGCTTGCTTGAATCTTTCCCCTGGTCTTCGATACACTCTGTGTCTTCCATCGTGCTTGTAGAGCATAAATTTTGATTCGTCGGAGAACATAACTTTTGACCAATCTTCAATACTCCAATTTACGTGGCTGTGGGCATACCTTAGTCTCGAAATACGATGCCCACGCTCCAGTTTAGGGCCGTTTGCAGGTCTAAGGGGTTTTAAGTTAGATTCAGCAAGCCGACGTCTTACTGTCCATGCACTTGGGTTACTTCCTCCGAGGCGTCGAAACTGATTGGTGAGTTCAGTTCCTGTGAGAAAGCGATTTCGAAGCATGGTGTTCACCAAGTATCGGTCTTCTCGTGCTGTGGTACACCTGGTTCTGCCCGTTCCTGGTCTGCGTAGGTTAGAACCAGTTTCTTCGTAACGTCGGAGAACTCTTTGTACTGTTGACAGCGACACACCGACAGTCCTGGCTGTATCGCGCTGACTCCGGCCGGTATCCAGCATTGTAAGTATTCTGGTGCATTCTTCAGGCGTAAGCGACATAATTTCAGCTTGATTAATGAATATAGAGCACTATCAACATGGTTTATGTACCCACATAAATGACAGATTACAAACAAAAGCAACACCAAATGCTGTAATTTCGTAGTTCCATCTTCGAAAGTGGCCCTTTTTCAAATTTGATTTTTTTATGATATAACTTTACAATAACTAAGAAGTTTTAATACCTTCATTTAAGGAGTATTACATTGTCTATTAAATACAATTTATTGCATTAACCTAGCATTTTTAGTTTCCGAGATTTTTAGGATTCTTTAAGTGACCCGGATTCATTGCTCTCGAGTGTATTATAAATGCGAAAGTTTGTGAGTGTGGATGTTTGTTACTCTTTCACGCTCAAACCGCTGAACGGATCGGGCTGAAATTTGGTACAGAGATACATTATAGTCTGGAATAACACATAGGCTACCTTTTATCCCGGGAATAACTTCCCGCGGGAACAAATTTTACGCGGGCGAAGCTGCGGGCATCAGCTAGTAAAATATATATCCTAATATTTTTGACATGAGTAAACCAACGGCTTAATGTGCCTTCCGAAGCACGGAAACGCTCAAATAAATGTCACAAAGTGATCACATGGATGGTCACCCATCCATGGACCGACCATAGTGAAAGTTGCTTACTGCAGTGATCGTTTACAGAACACTGAGTCCGCGGGGTCACTAGCGATTTATTTTTGACCTGCATTAAATTTACGAAAATGGATACATGAGCGTGGTCTGCATCCTTGCGGACAGTACTAAGGCTATTCCGGTACCTAAGGTAGGTTGCAGGCGGTTAGGACCAGTGCACCCATGGGTCAAGAGCGCTTGGTCGAATAGTAATGATTGATTTCTCATTTATCGCATTCACTTCTAGAGAGTTTACGCAGTGCTCACTTTTGGTCTTAGTGTCTCTTGCTTTCATGTCCCCATTCAAAAAGGATTCATGAAATGAGCCATATTCACAAAAATGAATATGCCTACTATACTGTATTTCAATAGCTTTGCGCAAAAATTTAAACAAACACATTTGATCCTATATATCCATAGTTACTTGCAATTGAGTATTCACCCTGATTATATTCCAGTATCCAGGAGTCATACAGTGTTCTTACAGTCATTTCGACACCAAATAACTTCTTTATGATAGTTTATTTTCATTTAAAATACCTACTCAGGATAGTAAAAAATTCAATGATTTGTCATACTATAATTTTCTACTCATCTGTCTTAGACAACGATTGTCAAAGCATGATATGTTTACATTATTGCCAGACCGGGCAGGATTGGACTATACCTACCTATATCCTGGCAGTGCTAAACACTGTTCTTAAGTTACAAATTATTTATCATTTAACGTATTCAGTTCTAGAGACTCTACAAAGTTCTCAATTTTGTATGTAGGACCTTTATGCTTTCTTGACCTCATTTTCTTGTTGGGTAAGCGTCTTCTGCCTTTCTGTTTTGTTAGTCTGTGCGTCAAGAATACAAAACAAAGGTTGTATAGTCCGTTCACAGTTATATTACCTCTGACTGACAGCTTGTTGATTATTTCCTGTGTGTTGGCATAGCAATAAAGTCCCCTATGAGTGCCAGCCTACGACATTTTACCGATTACAGTAGAGATTATAAAATCCAACCGTTAGCACGAAGAGTTTTGTTTTTCATGTCACAATGTACTTAACTTTACTAAAACAGTGCTCTTATAAACTATACGATTGGATTTGAGATATATTTATTTGATTATGAATATCTGAAAAGAAACATTCACTACCATTACCAACGGAGGTGAAGTTGTTGCTTCCACAACGTTCCACATCTCAATAATGGTCACACCCGAAAAAAACGATAGCAAAAGAAAAAAGTAAGTTTCGACTAAAGGTTATGATTACATGGGAGAAACAAAAACTTATTGGGGTAACACAGCAATCAAGATAGGCAACCTAAGTGCTAGAGGTAATATATCTCTGAACGGACTTTACCAGTTTACTTTTTAGTAGTGACCGACCGAAGTTTCGGTTTCGGTTTCGGTTTCGGCCAGTTTCGGCCAAAAAATCGAGTTTCGGCCGCAGTTTCGGTTTCGGCCAAAATGGGCCGAAACTTTCGGCCAGGCCGAAACTCACGTGTTCGTGAATTTTGAGTGCCTGGCGCAGCTTGTGACGTGGTTGGGGTCAGCCCAACCAGTTAAGTAATAATATATTACTAACCGAAGATTTACAGATTTACAAAGGACTTCCAATCAATAATAAATAATAATAAAATAATAATCAAAATACAGAATCCTAAAAAGGTGGTCTAGGTCAGGGGTCGGCAACCTTTTGAGTCGGAAGAGCCAAAAAATGTCGATTTTAAATTACAACATTTTTAAAGAGCCACAAAATCTTTCTTGATCCGACGATTCCCCCCCCCCCCCCCCTCCCCGTAAGAAGTGGGATAGACTAGACTGCGGGGAATGTCTGCTATAGAGACAAACCAAGTCTGTCGGAAGCTCTGAGAACATTCTTCGAAGGGCGTCTCCAGGACTTACGGCCATAGGCAGATGGTAAGTCACAGGGTGGTTTTGGAGAAATTCCACAATAAAAAATCTGAGTGATTATGTGGGATTCTCCCACATAAACCCTGGGATGTTCCTTCTTGTCACTATTGTTGGGTCACACGGAAGGCAAGCGTACAACAGCTACCTGCAACAGTCTCGACTCTGGGGGTCTAAATATTACCCACCGAAACTTGACTGCCGCGACGCGTGAACACGAGGGGTGCGTCTTAGTCAGTCTCACGGCTGTCATAAAGCTTCCATCGTCAGCCACGCTACGGCAATGAGAAAAGCGCTACGGGTGCCAACAGCCGAACCAATTTTCTTCGCTGTCTAACATAGCGTAAACTATAATAGACAGCGACGCGACCGGGCCAATTTAGGACTCTTAGAGCTGTACGCTCGCCACTCCACTCCGTACAAAAAGGGAGAGTGTGCAGCGCTTTATCCACGGCGCCGTCCTCGCAGTGGGTACGTTGCCTCAGGCTCAATGCCTACCACATCATGCAGGTATATACTAAAATATCCGTGCCCCGTGAAGAGCTGTGTGAGGTGGTAGGTATGTCAGTGCCGCTTATCTACCCAGGACCTCAGAATAAATAAGATGGCAGAGACGAGCTCAATGCTTACCGCCGAGCTCAAGCCAGGTGCGCCATTTATGAATGAGATCATTGCTCGCTCTAACACGCCAGCTTTCAATCTCTTCCGAAGATGGTTGTTTGCCATTTTGACGCACCAAAGCATTGGGCCGGTAGATTTCTGCCAGAACTGCGGCCTCTAGGTTCCGCAACGGACTGTCAGAATTAGACATGCCGTCTCTTATGATATTATATTCTCTGGGCTATGGCCCGCTGCGGACAACGTAGCAGAATCCTACTAGAAAGAAAATGGTGCTCCATATAACGCTTTCAAGCGCAGTACACCACCATTAGGCGAGTTTGCTTGTTTAACTACTCTAAAAATGAATAATATGATAATTATGTATGCAACTAAAGAGCCGCAGGTCTACACCCAAAGAGCCGCATGCGGCTCGCGAGCCGCGCCTTGCCGACCCCTGGTCTAGGTCAATCTAGGACATTATATAACCCTACCCCTTTGTTGTCGATTCCGTTGACTTCTTTGGTCGTCTGTGTGTCTGTCAGCAGGCTGTTACTCATGAACCTTGATAGTTAGACAGGTAAAACTTTTACAAAACTAACTTTTACAAACAAATAATTAAAATGGACAAATTAATAATATAAAGATTTTGGTTACATTCTAGAAGTATATAACTAAAACTGGACAACAGTGAGCCGGACTAGCGCACGTAGGGTTCCGTATAAGAAAAGCGGCAAAAAATCACGTATATTGTATGAGGGGCCTCTCATACAACATACGTGGTTTTTGTTATATACTTCTAGAATGTAACCAAAATCAGCCAAGAGCTAGTAGGAGGGCATCGTGTGGCTTTAGTCGGTAGGAGTTCGCAATAGCATCTATGAGCAATTCCACACGTAAAAGAAAGAAACTCATCTTTAGGTGGAGATATTTCTAAAATGAACACTTGAGAAGATTTATACAGTTGATTGATGGCACTTGGTGGAACTTGCTGCACCTATTGATAAAATAACCGGCCAAGTGCGAGTCGAACTCTCGCATGGAAGGGTTAAAGCGGGACCCTATTACCGAGACATGAGGCCTAGCCGTCCCTCTGTCTATTAGTCACGAGGTTGCATCGCTGGAACCGTGCTAGATAGAGGCCTATAATTTTGACTATACAGTAGTCGTACCGACTAAAAACCACGCATGTCCTGCCTAACAGGACGGTTGGAGGATCCCCGAGTATGCCCTTGGAATGATGCATACTGCGGCCGCGTCTTTGGGGGATTATTCAGTTGTTATCCCGCTTCTTGAGGGGGGCGTGCATAAATCTCTCACGTCACGCTATCGTCTAAGGCCTGCTTCTGTAAGGACGGTAACCAGCCCCGTCACCGTCCTCAGGCCTCCGGTCATGGAGGCCGATAGTATGGGGCGCCGCCGCAGACTGTGGAAGGGTTCTCTCCCACGTCCTCCCCGCCGACTCTTTCACGAGCATGACCTGCTCACAGGGAGAGGCCTATGGCCCCGCTCCAGCGCCTCCTTGCGCCATTTAAGCAATGACGCAAGGGCCCTCGCTGCCAGGTCTCATAAAGGGATCCCGGGAGAACATGCCGCCTCAACTGAGATCGTGTGGTATCCCCTTATCACCCTGACAGCCGTCGCCTTCTGCGGGCTAAGCAATCTAGCCGCATTGCTGGCCATCAAGATTTCCGCCCATACGGGGGCCCCGTATAGGGCCATGCTCCGAACGATCCCAAGGTACAGTCTCCTGCAGGCAGCGTTGGGTCTCCTGATATTAGACAAGTATCGCGAGAAGGCGACTGATGCCCCCCTCCCTCAGCTATGGGACCACACTGCGGAAGTGGTATCCGAAGTTCCACTGGCTACCAACTACGTAAGAGGCGACTAAGGGAACACTTTCGCAAAACGATCCATTGCGTAAAGAAGGAAAACTCGAAATGAATCCCGGTTGTCAGTAAAATGATAATCGTTAAGCCAAGTTGAAAGCCTCGTGTGTGAACTGAACTGAAATGGGTGGCTCGAAAAATTTCAACTGCGTATCCCAGCGACCTGCGCCTGTCCATTTCAACACGGCAATAGGCTCACCACCCATTACGTGGGACATAAAACTATAAGGTGAAATGTGTGCGTATGCTATGCCTCTGCCTACCCCTTCGAGGATAAAGGCGTGACTTTAGGTATGTATGTATATGTATGTATGTATTTTCTATTGTATAGAATGTAAAAAGTTATTAAATACCTAGTAAAACTCTTTTAGGGAATCTAGCACAGCAAGCAGATTATTTCCAGATCTCGTGGTTCGTGAATAACCATTAATTGTAAAGTAACCCTTGTAGTATAATTTACTTTTAATATTAGCCCTTCTCTATAAAATAGATTGCAGAGGGGCTTATGGCGAAACTTGTGTCTGTAGTCTGTGACTCTGTTGCATTATATTACGTCACTAGGTCACGTGTGTCATCTGTTCAAATTTGAAATATAACAAAAATGACAACGTCAATCGGAGTGAACTTTCACTTTCACAGAGGGCAGTTAAGTGAGATCGTCTCACGGCTTCTTGTTTAAACTTCTAGATGATGACACTGATCATTAACTGAGATTCGTAGAGGCAGAATTCGCTTCTCAAACCCCAAAAAACGTGAGGTAGTTTTAAAAAATGAAAATTGACCTCAAACGTACATTGAGTATCCTTTGTATCCATGCAATATGTTCCCATGGGAAGCAGGAACGGGAAGCCGCAATCATCAACTAGTTATCTAATAAAACCCAAGTTAAATATTTAATAAAAAAAAGAAGTTATACAACATTTTTGTATTGACGTAGCTAAATTGTGTCTACGTCGTAGCAACTGTAGCAAGTTCTACGAACGTAGATCGGTAGAGCCGTTTTAAAAAGGCATGTATTTAAATCGATATCTGTTTATTCCCTTTTTTCGAATAAAATATTACAAAGTTAAACCTAAAATAGTGACTTGCAAACTAATTATGCATACTAAATAAGTCAAATTCAATATACTGTTTAATGGTATTTGCAGAACTATTTTACTGAACAAATCATTATTATCAAAATAGTATATCTAAAAATTCCTTTGCTTGACAAACATATTTAAACTTTTTTAAGGAAAACCATCATCTAATTTACTTTTAGGAACATCTTTTATTCTAATTTAAAACCCAATTTAATCAGTCATTTTTTTTTAAATTAAATTTTATTATTCAAAAAATTAAAAAACTAACCTAACCTATTCCGTGATAAGATTGTAAAATTTAGAGTGCAAGTTAGTATTTTTGATAAGCAATTCGTATTCTTGTTTAGAAAATCTTGTTTCCGGTGTACGAACCGCAATTTTAGTTTAAACTCGATAAAAAAGGTCATCTCGTTTAGTGTAAATTTTTTGTTTTTTTAAGTAGTACATGTTTAGTTAATCAATTGGTTTTTTTGCACAGGATTCAGATTTCTGATATGCATTCAGTTAAATAGTGGAGTTACCTAGTGTGCAGAAAAATTATATAGATGTGCATTTAAAAATATCCCTTTTATAGTTTAGCTATATTTTAAAAGTCAGTTGATACTTTGAAATGTTGTAAACAGTAGTAGTCAATTCTGTGAATTTGTTATGAACAGCTTTAAAATCAACAGTTGTTCCATTGGTATACGTCTGTTTCGGCAATAGGTAGCGCAAGGAGGTTTACCACTGGTGACTGAAATTCATTTGATCATTTGACGTGTGACCGAAAAAACATTAGGCCATTCTACTACTGATGGAATGAACAATTGACCAAAAGAGTTTCTATCGAACAAACATTTGGTATTTTTACTACTGATCGAATGAACGTTTGGTCGAAAAACAGTTGACTTGAGAATATTTTAACAGGGGCTGAATCAAAATGGCTAGGTTAGGTTAGGTTAGAACTGCGACCACAACCTGTCAGTACCGAATTCTACTTATTTCGCTTTTGTTTGTTAAAATATTCTTTAGTCAACTGTGAGTATTTGTACTGGCATCAAAAATACATCATCTATGAAAATGTCAGCTCTCTAGCTATCGCGGTTCCTGAGATACAGCCTGGAGAAAGATAGACAGACGGACGGTTTTTTTTGTTTGCGTGAGGGAAAATCCTCATGAATGCTATGCCGGACTCCTACCGACTAAAAAACCTCACGTAACGCCCAACAGCCTATGGTTAGGAGCCCCGGGTAAGCCCTCGGAAGGATGTCCCAGGACTCACATTTACATCCCTGTAAGGTGGTCCCGTTTTTAACCTTTGGGTACAGAACCCGAAAAAGAATTAGACTGCCAAGTTCATTGACCTCCTTTTAAAATAAAATTAGAAAGGACATCCCATGCACGAACATCACGGCTTTCAAAAACAGCAGAATTTTTATACATTTAAAAAAAGAATTTCTATGAAATTATCTATGGCAGCATGGTATGAAAAGTAAGGCAATTGCCTGACTTTTTTGTTACTATTTTTCTGTGTTGGTAACGTATTTATAGTTTCCATATATCATTGACTCCAACCGACTTTTTTAATACCAACCGATAATTTGAATTTGAATTTAACTAAAACTACACAATACCCTTCCACCACTCTTGGTTCTCATCGAAAGCTCTTGGCAAAGTTAATTACCTACCCTACCTTCTGACTTTACTAACAAATTGAAACGTCTGAACTTTTTAAAGCTCTTTTGTTTGATACTAGCTGTTTCCCGCAGCTTCGGCGGCGTACAAGTCGTTATCGCGTTAAATCATAACCCTCCTTTTGCGCAGTCGGTTATAAAAAGTAGCCTATGTCCTTTCCAGAGCCTCGAACTATCCCTATACCAAATTTCATCTCAATCGCTCCAGCCGTTAAGACAGACAGAGTTACTTTCGCATTTATAATATTGGTAGGGATTATCTATATACATATAATAAAATGATAGAAAAGTCAAACCTGTACATTAGAAATATAAAAAAAAATACTCGCTGGGCGTTCAACATTATATGATACCGAAGCCAAAAATATATTAAAAAAATTTTTTTTTGAAAGGTCCTCGATAGATTTGATTCAAATTTTGCACAAATATTAACTAGGGGTAGGGCCTTCAAATAGGCTATATATTAGGCATAATTAGGCTAAGCAGAGAGCAATCAAACTGGCATTATAACATAATTTTCATGCGTACGAAGTCGCGGCCAACAGCTAGTTTAATTTATAAACATGGTTTGATTACACAATTAATTACAAAACAAACAAACTCTCCCGCCATAAGAAACGCCAAATAACTTTCTTAATTGCCACGCTACGGCTTCCTTTCCACGCAGCCTAAATACAACCTTCTTTATGACTCACTATCTTTATTTGGCCGTAATTGCTTCACTGTCTAATATCACACGGAACTCCTCGAAACGACATCAATAATAAAATAATATGAAAAGAAACTTACGTTCAACGCTATGTTAAGAAAAGGACATATTAATTTCGCTGCTAACCCCTAATATGTGTTTCTCTCTTTCTTGCGAAGGGTGATTTATATCTAGCTGTCTCTTTCCCCCTCCTCCGCTTAAGTGTCTGACCAGATGTTGCCAGGATTTTATTGAAAAACTCCGCGATGCCATATTGCCGGTTCCCGTTAGTGAATTAAGATGTCGCTACGATAGGGCGTTATTTGGACGTTATTAACGTGTTACTTTCGTTTTTATAGCCATTTTTTTGTTGAAGTTAATTAATTTTTGTAGAGCCTAGAAATAATAAAGCTTATTGAAGCTATTTTTTTCAGTTAGATTTCTTGTCGAACTTAAAAAGAAATCTCAACCTCAACTGAGAGTCACTGACAATAGTAATTCTGGCTGTAATTATGTCAAGCCTTTGTATGCAATTTTAAGATGATCTTCCTGAAAAAGTTTGATGTCCACGCTGCTCATAGAATTTGCATCGACACAATTTCAAACTATTTTTTTAAAATAATAATACCGTATATGAGCATACCACTTTCAGCACTGAGGCCCGCATTGTTGTATGATAAATATTTTATTTTAGTAAAAAAGTGAGAAATGCTCGTAGCCCCGCTCAATCAGTGTTTTGTAAACGATCACTGCAGTAAGCAACTTTCACTATGGCCGGTCCTCGAATGGGTGACCGTTTTGTGACGTTTTTATTTATAAGCGTTTCCGTGCTTCAGAATACTAGCACTTAAGCTACTGGTCATTGAGTCTAGAGTACGAATAAGTAGCCAACTCCTTCTGTAAAATAGAAATTATCGTAAACCAGAAAGCAACTAAAATGTAAATTATAAATTAAATTTTTCTAATAAAACTTTAGTCCCGATAGATAAAATCTACAAATCGAGTTCTCGAAATCGATACTCAATATCGATAAGAAACAACAGTAACGAAATTGAAAATCCTACTCCACAATATAATACAAGAAATAAGAATCCGATAGCTGAAATTGGAATCTCGGAGTTATAAAATTATGCATATCGAACCCAGGGCATATTAACATGTCATTCGGGCGCCATATTGCGATCATATTCGAATTCCGAACGTTCACTGACTACGATTCGCAACCTATTTACTTTTACTACTTTCGTAGGTTATAGAATATTGAACTTTAGGAGCCTAATAATACTGTTTCTTTCTCGTGCTACACTTGTAGGTTTATACGATGAAGTATATCTTAGTCGATTTACCGAAGCGGATTTTTTTATGGGCATCGTAAAGTTGGGCTGGGATAACGATTTAGTAAGTTCGATTCGAATTTGGAATGATTACGATGAATGGTACTCCTTGGAAGCAGGTGGGTTAAATTATTATTTTGTTGGCATAGTACGGGATTGTCGTAGCCATTTTGAAATGAAAAAGTTAATGTTTTGAACGCGTTCGAATGTTCTGAATTGTTTTTATGAATACTTTCATAGCCTGTTTTCGTGGTAAAGTAGTAAAATCAAAACTGATGTTGACGCCAAATTCAGAGAGAATTTTTGAAAACTAGTGTATATTAGAGATTAGAGTGTACCTATGCCTAGCGTAAAAACGGTGAATACTTAAACATAAGAGTTGACAACCCGCATAAGTGTTGAAAAGTGATAAAACGCAGTGGAACGCGACTTTTTTTTTGTTTGTCGTCAAATTCCACAGCTAGCCCCAGTAAGGTTCCTCCACTTTACTGGAGTAGAACTTAGTCCAAGCTTGGACATACATGAATACGTTGATATGGAGAATCTCAACATGAAAAGGATTCACTTTCGATTAGAATTTACTTGACTTTGGCATACTCTCAAGCCGAAAAAGCCTAAGATTAGATTTAAAAAAAATCAAAGCTATTAAAGTTTGGTTAGGTGGAGCGTAAAAATAAAAAAATTGCGAATGCATATCATTTTGTTTTCTAAAAATAAAGTGTAGGTATATTTTTTTTGAGTAGGTGCTTATTAATTTGTGAAAAAGGTGAACAAAACTTGCAATTGTGTTTGAAAGTGATATTAACGTAGGTAGTGAAACGCCATTTTTGTTGTAGTAGTAGTAGTAGTAGTTTTATTTATCCATTCTCGGATAGGCAAAGGCAATTTGAGCCATACAGCCAAATCTTGTATATTCAATAACTCTTCATTTTGCTTTAATAAGTCACAGTCCTCGTCCTCTAAGTCCAGTCAAAGTCAAGTACAGCCCTAAGTCGAAGTCAGTCTTCCTTCAGAAAAGCGGTGGATACATTTCTGAAAGTTCCTTTGGATTTTTTGTCGGAAACTGCAAAGTTGCGATTCACTGCGTTTTATCACTTCCCAACACTAGTGCACGTTGTCGAACGTTTATGTTTAAAAATCCACCATTAATACACACAAAACACTCGAAATTACACTAATTTTGCGAATTTACAAAACGACGCGATACGATTCCTTCCAATTCGCGCCAAAGAATCTTTTGTTGTTACTTTACAAATTCTACCGAAGGTTATGTAACTCATAGAGCTACGGTAAGTACATACCTATAGTAAGATGCGCATATTGACAGCAGTCACTACATGCTACAATTTGTAAGTATATTTTATACTAATACTAGCTAACCAGCGCAACTTCGTTTGCGTGATAAATGAAGAACCGCTCGATCGATTTTGTGCAAACTTCACATAAACCATCTACTAAATAGTCCAAACAAAGCCTAAACATTTGGTTTGGATAGGTGAGCCCGTTCTTGAGTTATAAAATTACAACGAAAAGTGGCATTGATTTTTATATATATATAGATAGATAGATTATAAAGAGGAAAGATTTGTTTCTTTGTTTGTAACGAATAGGCTACGAAACTACTGGATCGATTTGAAAAATTCTTTCACGGTTGGGAAGCCACACTCTTTGCGGTGAACATAGGCTATATTTTATTCCCGCATTCGTACGTTAACTTGAATTACGCGGGTAAACCGCGTGACGTCCGCTAGTTTAAAATATAAACCAAGATACGTGACTTTACCAAGGTTCCACTATTACTAAAGAAAAGGTCCTACGAAAAACGTTTAGTAGTTTTAAAGCTCACAACACTAAAAGACCGCAGGAACCGAGGTGACTAGATAGAAACCTACAAGATCTTATGTGGACACTACAGCATAAACAAATTTGAAGAGATCTTCATACCCAACGACAATATCTATCTCGGAGGCCACAAGCACATATTTTTTTAAAATATTTGTGGACATTTTTACACAACGTCATCTAGCCCAAATTAAGCTAATATAAGATTGTGCTATAGGTATGATCTAGACGACTGATAGACGTACTTATATATTTCTAAATACATATTATACATAGAAAACATCCAAACTTCGAAACATACATTTGTGGATCACACAAATATTTGGACCGAACCGGGAATCGAATCCAGGACCGCGCAAATCGGTAACACTACCGAATGCCCCACAAAGGCAGAGCAGAGATATAATTGCGCACTGCTTTGTCACACAACATCACTCATAAGCACTTCTTGACCAACCGAGTTGTCAGGGAATGGACCAGTTTAAAAATCGACTGGCCAGATATGTGGTGGTCACCGCAGCCTATGGACGTTTGCAACACCAGAGGCGCTACACTCGCGCTGCCGACCCAGTAAAAGCCTTCTAAGACCCCTTTTGAAGAACCCCATACTGTAGGCGTTTGGGAAAACCGAGGCAGGGAGATCATTCCACAATCTAAGCGTGCTCGGAAGAAAGCCTCTATCGGATCTAACCGTGCTCGAGCGCTCTGATCCTCTTCTTGTTCTTATTGTGCAATAGTGGGTAGTAACAAGATACTTTTTTATATATATATTCAGCTCGCCAAATTGACGTCGCCACCAGCCTGATGGTGCGCCGCCGCGCCGTGGCGCATCTAGCGATTGGGGGCCACTTCTGACAGTGGTCCTCAAGTTGGCTGCCCTGTGATGTGCCTCTTCACGCTCCTCTTGAAGAACCCGGGATTGTAAGATGAGGGAAATACGTGTGCGGGGAGGTCGTTCCAGGTTTTTATAGTTCCACAGAGAAACTATCTTTGAAACGCTCAGTTCTGGCGAAGATTCTTTCCACTGTGTGTGAGTGGCATCTTTGCACGCGTTGTTCGGGATCGGAAAGGAGAGGGTGGGATAAGGTTGAAGAGCTCTTCAGAATACGGGCATCATCAGCTGTTTTTCAACTGCCTGCTTGTTTAATGGTAATAATAATAATAAGATCATAAGTACAGTATTAATTCTGAACATAATGTACTTATTGTGTTTAACAAGGCTCAAAACTAATCCCAACCTACCCTCCTTTGAACACAATGTACGAACACGAAAACTACAACCGCTGACGTACTTACTAAATGTACCGCACCTGTTAAACGTTCACGTTCCAATTTTGAAACACTCGCCCGCGACCGCAACGCGTTCTGAATTTAAACAAGCCAATGGGGATGCGTTAACTCGTTCGGCTTTTCGCGGAAATTGACGATTGCGGTCCGAGGTTAAGGTGGAATGCGGAATACATTCAAATTACGAATATGTTTGATACTAGCTTATGCTCGCGGCTCCGCCTGCTGGGAGCAGTTTTCTTGTATCCGTTTCCTATAGGAAGCCTAGGCCTGTTCCAGGGATAAAGAGTCTACCCTGTGTCTCAGCACTGCGGAACTTTATGATTTCAACTGCGGGTCGTCGCGACCTTCATCTGTCCATTTCAACACGGCAATAGGCTCACCACCTATTACGTGGGACATAAAACTATAAGGTGAAGTATGGGCGTATACCATGCCGCTGTCTACCCCTTCGGAGTTAAGGCGTGACTATATGTATGTTATGTATGTATGCCCATATTTTTATATCTTCGATATTAGGTACTTAATTACACTAATTTTACTAACGCGAAGGCAATTATGTATAAGCTCTAATTTTTAAAATTGTATTTTGGCCCACGTTAAACGTTATAAGTTGTATTTCCATTTTGAAATGGGGCTAATATCGTGGCTATATATGCTTTTTAGGGTTCTGTATCCGAAGGGTAAAAAACGGGACCTTTTTCATGAGATTTCGCCATCCGTCCGTCTGTCCGTCCGTCTGTCTGTCCGTCACGAGGCTGTCAGTAACCATGACAACTACACAGCTGAAATTTTCACAGATGATGTACTTTTGTTGCCGCTATAAAAACAAATCTATACATATAATAAAATGATAGAAAAGTAAAAACTGTATATTGGAAATATTAAAAAAAAATACTCGCTGGGTGTTCTACATAAGATACCGAAGCCGAAAATATAGTTAGAATTTTTTTTGTCTGTTTGTCGGTTTGTCTGTTTGTTTGTTTGATTTGCTTTGTCCGGAAGGATCTCGAAAAGTACTAAATAGATTTGATTGAAATTTTGCACAAATATTGAGCAGGGGTAGGGTCTTCAAATAGGCTATATAGTATCACGCTACAATATCGTAGGGGCTAAACAGAGAGCAAAAAAAAATTGCATTATAACATAATTTTAACGCGCACGAAGTCGCGGGCAACAGCTAGTACCTAATAAAATCAGAAAAAAGGGGATATATGGGGCGCTCGCATACCATAAACGTATTTTTTTGCCGTTTTTAGGCACAAAACCCTCGGTGCGCAAGTCCGACTCACACTTGGCCAGTTTTTCAAACTTTCTCGAACCGCCAAAACCGTCTTCAACTTGTCTTAACGATTATACTTGCAACCAGCACCAACAGGTTACCATCCGAAGCACAGAAACTACCACGAAATAGAAATAGCACGAAAGAGCACTCATCTCAGTTCTGACGCCAAATAGACTATTACTTTACGTTCGTTTGGTTGGCCCGGCCCTCCCGGAATTTACGACTTCGGAGTATAGCAATCTACTGTACTCATCACCAGAAACATATATGTACCGCTTTCTTTTTCAATGTAACTCTGTATTTTTGGAGAAAAACTCTTACGGTTTCTTCCGCTTAGCTCCTGTTCTCGTGGAATCACGGGAATAAAATATAGCCTATGTTCAATGGGAAGAGAATAGCTTCCCAACAGTGAAATAATTTTTCAAATCGGTCCAGTAGCTTCGGAGCCCTTTCGATGCAAACAAACAATTAAACCTTTTCTCTTTGTAATATTAGTATACATTTACCAACTTTTTCCAAAAATTAACCTACACATTTTCCGATTGCCTAGGATGTGAGCTTCCTGTAAAAAGGTGAGGTTCATACGGACAGTGATGCAAAGAGTTTTATAGTAAGCTATAGAAAATAAACTATTTTCTATAGCTTACTATAAAACTCTTTGCCCATAGGGCAGGATGACGCCTAAATAAGAAGAAAATGTTAAAATATATTACAACTACGGTAATAAAGTCTATCTGAACAGTAGAACAACTCGGTTGTTGTGCCACTGCCATCGGCAGGCGGAGTAGCGGCGCGCGGGGATGGCCTCCCATCGGCGCGGTCCAACGTTCGACAACCATTACTACCTTGGACACTACCAATATACTCGCATTGGGACATCACTGCAGTCGATCCTCTTAAACTAATTTTATTTTTCTATTTGTACAAAAGTGGACATGACAAGTTTAAAAAAATACCTCCTGGAGAGTAGTTTAAAACCACCAAGCGTACACATCGTATCATGATTCATGAACTTGATATAACTACCTAGTTTACTCGTATCCATCAATTTCAACTTTACTCAACTAGTAGTACCAACCAGGCCTCCGTCACTCGCTACAAGTCGTGTTATAAGCACCTACTCGTAAGTATGTCGTGAAATAATATTTCGCTTCATTTAGTCATGCTTTTTTTTCATCTCGCTTCTAACTAATATTCTAAAACCAGCTGACCCCCGCTACTTCCTTTACATCACATAAGGTGTGTGAAAAGAGAGGTATTTCTTTATCAGACTTATCAAGCAGCGTGTGAAACTGCCCTGTTTGCTTAATCATAAAAGAGCTTAAAGATGAAGTCTATTCTAAAACAATCCAGTCAGAATTAGTTTAAAAGCCTTAATCAGTAGTTATAACAGTTTATATTTACCGCACATTCAAAGAAACCCTACAACTAAAATTTTCAAAATATCTATGTAATAGATTCTTAAAACATACATACATACATATCGTCACGCCTTTATCCCCGAAGGGGTAGGCAGAGGCATATTATATGCCCACGTTTCACCTTTTTATAATTTGTCCCACGTAATAGGTGGTGAGCCGTATTGCCGTGTTTTTAAATGGACAGGCGCAGGTTGTGACTGCCTGCTGTTGAAATAAAGGTGAAACTTGGCTTAACGACTGCCATTTTGCAACCGAGACCAACGGCTTAACGTGCTTTCCGAAGCACGGAAACGCTCAAATAAATGTCACAAAGTGATCACATGGATGGTCACCCATCCATGGACCGGCCATAGTGAAAGTTGCTTACTGCAGTGATCGTTTACAGAACACTGAGTCCGCGGGGCCACGAGCGCTTCAAAATATCTATGTAATATATTCTTAAGAGAGATATAACTTTTTTATTTATAAACCGATTGCCATGAAATAAACACTAAATGTTTAATGGAGCAAACTTCAACCCAATAAAAACATCCTGAGTCATCTGAGTCATCCTGAGCTGCGTCGCGAGCAGATTGGACTGCCTGTATGTAAATCACTGCTGCAAGTTGTCCACCTCGTTGATAGACGTGAGGCGGTGATTCGCATACCAGCGGCTACCTATTTATTTTATTTTTAGATTAGGTAGTTGCTTTTGTTTATGTTATTTTGTGTGCTTAGGTTAAGAATACTAACATAGAATAAGAAATATTGTTACTAACATAATAAGTCTAGTTACTTGTGGAATAAATATATTATTATTATTATCAAAATATTTTTATTAAAATTTGAGTAGAAAAAATGTTATGAGTACAAAAATAAGTAGTTACGCTTACTTTTGTAAAGTTAGCTTAAAATAAATAATTTTTATTTTGACTTTTTGTAAAACTGGACATTTTTTTAAAACTGGACATTTGACACTGCGGACATTTTGTAAAACTGGGCATTTTGACACTGCGGAAATTTTGGTACATGGGAAAATGAAGCTGTTGAGTTGTTTATTCATTTAAAGATTTACTCAATTTATGCAGCTTTTTCTTAATAATTTTCACTGAAATCATGGTCACCCTACACATACAATATGATATTTTCGATCCCATTTATATTTTAAAATACTAATTTCACAGAATCTTAATTCATTTAGAAGGAGTGTACTCCTTTATATGAGTCAGGAAATAGTTTTTTTGTAATGAAATATGTCATAGTTTAGAAGCTATAGACGTTTAAAGGGGGCCGAGCTGAACGAACTGAGGTTGGTGTTTATTTTAAATTTAGCAAGTTTTATTAGAAACTAAGGCGGTACATATGATATTTACCATGTGCAGATTCTATATTTATTGTTTTTTAATAAAAATCTTTCGTCCTTCTGTACGTATTTTCTTATCAAAAATTTTCAGCTCGGCCCCCTTTCTACATCGATTTATCGTTTGATATTACGAATATACAAAATCTGTTTTGGAACGTATAACGAGATGCCGGGGTACATTTCTCAAGCTCAAGTGTTTTTTTAATTGGCTGTATATTTTTCGAGTTACAAGGGGGGCCGAGCTGAAAGCGTTTGGTTGGCCCGGCCCCCTTTTCATGAGTTTTTCTCCAAAAATACAGAGTTACATTGAAAAAGAAAGCGGTACATATGTTTCTGGTGATGAGTACAGTAGATTGCTATACTCCGAAGTCGTAAATTCCGGGAGGGCCGGGCCAACCAAACGAACGTATTACTTTGATCTAGATCTCAGGACTCGTGAGGTCTGCTGAATTAAAATTTGAACACAGACAACTTCAGTTCATGAACTAAAAACGCTCTAGGCTCGAAACACGATTACTGATAAAATCCTCAAAAGATTTTTGTGTTGAAAATACTTAGATTTCGAGAAATTTTAAGCTAGATCTCGTATGTTATAAGTTGTTTTTATAATATAAAATATTTATAAGAAAGACAATAGTAAAATTTTCATTTGCACTAGACCATTTTTTTCATATTGGTTATAGTTTTTTTATAATTAATTTATTTCGTTAAAACCACACCAAAACTGATCGCATCTCTCTCTGTCTTGCACGCTAAAATGTAATATCTTCTATCTTCTTTTAGCAATTTGGCGTCTGGTAGGCTCTTAACGCAGTGATCGTTTACAGAACACTGAGTCCACTTCGACACCTTGCCTCGTCTTGGTTGCCATTTACAGGCAACCGAGACCAACGCGCAACGGCTTTGAGCGAAAGAGAACGGAACTGAGACGAGCGCTCTGAGATGACAATAAAATGATAAGGCGAAGCGCTCGTGGCCCCGCGGACTCAGTGTTCTGTAAACGATCACTGCCGTAAGCAATATTTACTGTGGCGGTCACGGATTGAGTGGGGTGACCACCGGAAGGCACGTAAAGCCGTCGGTCTCGGTCGCCTGTAAAATGGCAGTCGTTGAGCCAAGTTGAAGGCCTATCCTATATCGGTGGCTTGAAAAATTTCAACAGCAGGCAGTCACAACCTGCTGCAATTCATATCAAAACGGCTCACCAACCATTACGTGGGACAAAATCTAAGAAGGTGAAATGTGAGCATATAATAGGCCTCTGCCGACCCCTTCGGGAATAAAGGCGTGACTATTATGTATGTATGTATAATGATAATTCTTTCCGCTAGCCGTCGCTAGAGATTACTCCAATGGCCACCAAAAAATGGCGTACATTTTTTAGGTGAATTTTAAACTGCTTATATTTTTAATTTTTCTTGTGGAAACCACAGGATTCCTACCGATCCATCTAGCCCCGGGATATTCTTCGGAAGGAAGTCCTTTCGAAAAGCTAGAGTTCATTCTAAAAATATTTTAAAGGGTCTAAGGAATATCGCTTAACAATACCACTTTGTTGCAGAGCAAGGATGCTCAATAAACATCATCACTGGTGTATAAGCCCCGCACGTTGATATTACGCTTGGCGGCCATCTTGGTGACCACTTGGTGACGTATGTCCGTCGAGCAGTCAGTACTAAAAAAAATACCGTTCGCAGCTTCGCGAGGCCAGCGCGCGCTCGCGCTACGTCACGATGACGTCACTTAGCTGTCATTATGACAAGGTTCCAGCGCATTACCAACTTGCGGGGCTTATACGTTAGGATTGACGAATCGAGGGTGTGAGGTGTGTTCCTCTCCCTCCCCTCCTTTATTTATCGCCCTACGATATATATCCGCTATATATGTAACGCCTAGTTCTAGTATAAGTTGTTAAAAACTGTGCATATTATGTGAATTGAAAATATTAATAAAAGGGTCTGCACTCATCCTATCGTTTTCTTCCAGTCGGTGTCGAGACCCCAAGTCCATAGGGTCCCAATGCGCATGTTTTTTTAAGAATTTGAAAAAGCGACTAGTAGTGTCGACTGGTGACCTAAGGGCTGGCAGTTTTCTCTCTCAGCGAATAGGTATTGGTATTCAAAGGGGGAATGCTGCTAGTCTTTTGGGCACAATGCCACGAGGGCCTTATTTAGGTTAAGTTTAGTTAATAATAATGTCAATTTATCTTACTAATATTATAAATGCGAAAGTTTGTGAGTGTGGATGTTTGTTACTCTTTCAAGCTCAAACGGCTGAACGGATCGGGCTGAAATTTGGTACAGAGATACATTATAGTCTGGAATAACACATAGGCTACTTTTTATCCCAGGAATAGCTTACTACGGAAAGCGGGAACGGGAATAAAATGTACGCGGGCGAAGCTGCGGGCTAGTAAGTACCTAATAATTAGATAATTATGTTTCATTGTAAATTGAAAATTCATATTTTTTATGTTTAGTACCAACGTGACAGACTTAAAGGACATACGCCGGGAGCGAAGTAGCAGGGAACACAGTCTTTCTTAGTCCTGGGACATCCTACCGAGGGCTTACCCGGGGCTCCCAACCATAGGCTGTTGGGCGTTACGTGAGGTTTGTTAGTCGGTAGGAGTCCTAAATAACATCCATGAGAATTTTCCCTCACGTTAAACATAAAAAAAAACAGTCTCTTCTTTTTAAACTTTTATCAAATCGACCAATAAAGCAACTTTCAAAACACAGTACAATGCCATCAGTACAGGAGAGGTAGTCGCTTTGCTCTGTGCTTCAAAACGATAAAGGAATTTCTGAAAACTAGCAAATTAGATAAAGCGACTTATAATATGTGTTATGAATTTATGACCTAAGGTGCCGAGACGTGGACACTCACAGTGGGGCTAATCCATGCCCTTAAAGATACGCAACGAGCGATGGAACGAGTTATGCTTGGAGTCTCTCTGAGGAATAAGATCCGAAAAGATGTTTATCAGAAAACTAGAGTGGTCGACATAGCTCGCAGAGTATGCGTTTTAAAGTGGCAATGGGCTGGACGCATCTGTAGAATATCGATGGCCGATGAAACGATGTCTGTAGTGGAGACTGCGAATTGGCAAATAGATCCACGGAAAGATAGACCTTAGACCTGAAAACGGTTGCAAGGAGTGATTGGATGTATTGTGGCGTGATTTGGGAGACGCTTACGTCCAGGAGTGGACTGCTATAGGCTGATTTGATTCACAAGCGACTTGAGTACTTCCTCTTTTTAATGTCGGCTAAAACGATCACATAACCTGAATTCAGAATACCAAGCTAATTAAATCCTGTTTAAACGGTTTAAACATAATATGTCGGGTCCACACACGGCGACCGGCGACCGCAACACAAATTGTGACGTTAATGTTACACAGGCTTATTATACAAAATATCTGAAAGCGTAGAAAAAAACTAGAAGCATGAAAATTCTTTTCGTGTTTCGTCATCCCAGGAGGTCGTATGCTAAGAATAATAATAATATGTATTACTCAAAAAGGTACTATTTATTGCAATTATAATAATAATGCTTACTGGCACTAGCAGATAATCTCTATTCACACACTTTAGGTATTTATCATAGGTATTTATGTATTCACACATTAAGTAATTTTTGCCTGAACTAGGAAATCCTTTGTTTCAGGCTAGAATAAAAAGGTCTATGAGTTGTTCAAGATCATAGTCTATCCGTGTAAAATTTTAACCAGATTTAATCAACCGTTAGAGCGTAAAAGAGCAACAAGCCTCCACATTGCAAACTTTTATGTTTTTAACAATATGTAGGAGTTACCTGAGAATTAACTCTTGTACAATAAAACATACGGTAGACTTCAACACTTTCTTCTTTATAAAGTCGGCTAAAACGGCAATTGACGCTTATTATAAACTGAATTCACAATTTCAAGCTAATTAAATGTCTGTTTAAACACAATATTATGTCGGGTCCACACACGGCGACCGCAACACAAATTCTGACGTTAATTTTAACAACACTGGCTTATTACTCGAAACAACTGAACGTGTAAAATAAAGCTAGAAACGAGATAGTAGCATTATTTTATACTAGACTAGCTGACCCGCGCAACTTCGTTTGCGTGATAAATGTAAGAACCGCTTGACCGATTTTGTGCTAACTTCACATAAACCATCTGCATAATAGTCCGAACAAAGCCTAAAAAATTGGTTTGGATAGGAGAGCCCGTTCTTGAGTTATAAAATTACAACGAAAAGTGGCATTGATTTTTATATATATAGATAGAAGATAGATAGATGTAGCCGGCGGCTCCGGCGGCGTAGAATTTTTCCTGTTCCCATGGGAACTTAACACCGGGACAAAAAGTTCGAATCCCTGTACCGTTTAGCCGTTAAAGCATGATCGAGTATTAAACGTCCAAACATCTTCACATACTTTCATATTTATGATATCTATTTATTGGGCGGATTTGACCAACATGGAGTAAAAGAAAACTTGTAGGATATCTTCTACTTATTACAAGAATAAAGTGACGGCGGTGTAACAGCTATACCGTGAAAAAAAGGTTTCAATCCACGAGATGCTATAATAAAAAACTTATAAAGAAAAATTAGGTGTCAGTTGCCATTCCACGTATTATCCTATAAAATTCGATTGAAATGGTTTCAAGTCAAGGTCGAAGAAACAGTTGTACAATAGAATTTTGTCGGATTTCTCATTCCTTTATCATTATTTTAAGCCCATTGAATTTCAATACTGAGTATAGCGGAACTCACAAGTAATTGGGAAAAACGTAAAGGAACAAACAACAAGGATAAATTGAAGGTGTAAAACTATGCCAGATATAGGAACACTCGTATAACTTCGAGTTTGGTCGAATCCAGCCTTATTAGTAGGATAAGAAGAAATAAGTAAGTTTTACAGGGTCGGTAGCACGAGTGTAGCCTGTAGCGCCTGGTGTTGCAAACGTTCATAGGCTGCGGTGACCACCGGTACATCTGGTGGGCCGTATGCTTGTCTGCCACCTTAGTGGTATAAAAAAAAGATAGGTAGGTAGGTACTATAGAAAACCCGAGGCCAAGTAATTTGAACACATAGCTACAAAGGTATAAGTTAAACATAGTTTAGCATGATGCTAGCAAACATACAATAAAATATTTCCTCTTTATAATATTGTTAGGTAAAGATAGATTAGTTAGTAAATATTCACTTACCACCAATACTATTATTCTTCATAAGATTATCTTCGCCAAGAATAGCACTAACACTAAACTTCAACATCGGTTTCTTCGGCTCGCTATAATCTTCACAACTCCTCACCAATTCATCAGTAAATGCTCTCCCTTCCTGTCTATCTCCTTCATCTCCGGAATTCTCGTGATAGTTCAGATTGAACCGTTTCTCCAACTCCTCTAAGCGTCTGATACCAGATTTCTTACAAGAAAATGGTGGGCAGTCAAAAGAACCACAACTTTGACAACGTCGTACCAAATTTGGCACATTAAGGACTTCTTTCTCAGTTTTGTATTCATCGTTTCTTTGAAAGTAATCATTGTTACAATAAGCTTCGTTTTTTACACTATATTCTTCATCACGAGACTTGGAATCTTCATCTTCAAGTTTAGAGTCATCAACAGTTTCGTCAGTCCGATTTTCTTCATCGATTTCAGGCAGTTTGGTTTCATCAACATCTGGTGTGTTTTCTCTAGACCTTTCGTAACTTTGACGAACGTAATTTTCTAGCTGTTGATTCAGATATTGATTGTGTAATTCACTTTTTTGATGGTGCAAAATATTTTCGACTAAAAACGGCGACGTCATATTGAAAGGGCCGGTTGTGATTTTGTTGTGACAAAAATTTTGAATAGTTTTCAACATCATGTTATGGTCTAAATTTTTACCGAAATTTAATTTTAATTGTCCATTTTTTAAATCTGTTGGGTACATAATACGTGATTTTTATTTAAATGAAATCATGGAACGTAAACAAATTAGGTTTGTAAGTAATTTTGACATCACTCAGAAATGAATTGTATTCGATTTATACGGCACGCGTTGTCTCATACGTGTTTCCGCCCCGACGGTGAAGAAACTACTGGTTTAAATGGGAGGATCTTCGTAATGGGCGTGTACAGGGGTGGCTTTTTACCCTCGCTTTTGTACACTCGCCCAATATACAAAGAGCTCCCCTTTCCCCTTCTTCTAAAACATTCTACGACGATTGGAACGTGTGGTTTAGTGTATCAAAAGCTCTGGTCAAATCAGACGTTATAACCTACTTACAGATTTAGAACCGACCACAGAACAATATAAAATTGTATCTTATTGGCTATAAAATACGGCATTTTTGTATCAAAATGAATTGTAAAAGCTATATTTGTAGATAAAACGGTGCTGTGTGTTTATTTATAAGTAAGTTAAAAGGGTACAAAGTTGTTTTTTTATTGAGTTAGTTCAACCCCCCGACTCCGCCCGCATTTATTGCGAATACAAGAAAATGATATGAAACAGCATTGTTGCAATATAATATCTAATGGTTTATTCAATATTGATTACAGAGTATACTGAAGGTTTTTACTATTAAGGAACATAATGATTAGTAAGTAAACAATAAGGATTCGATTTAGTCTCTCTCCTTTAGTATGTACTTAACCTAACAATAATTTTATTTTCGTTTGCAAATGTTAGTAGTTAGGTACCTATAACTAGGTATGTACACTTTTAAAAATCCATCAGTTTTCTAGATGATTAATATCTTTAGACATTGTCACACAACGTCATCTAGCCCGAACTAAGCCGATCAAGCTTGTGCTATGGGACCTAGACAACTGATAAACTTATTATTATACTTACCTATTTATTTCTCAATACATTTATGTATTACCTATTACGTGGCACAAAAAAATTAAGGTGAAATGTGGGCGCATATTACGCCTCTGCCTACTATAAGCGTGATTATATGTAGATACTAGCGGACGTCACGCGGTTTCACCCGCGTAGTTCCCGTTCCCGTGGGAATACGGGAATAAAATATAGCCTATGTTCACCGCAAAGAGTGTAGCTTCCCAACAGTGAAAGAATTTTTCAAATCGGTCCAGTAGTTCCGGAGCCTATTCGTTACAAACAAACAAACAAAAAAACAAATCTTTCCTCTTTATAATATTAGTATAGATGTATGTATATTACATGTATTGAGGTATATACCTATAGGTACACATTATACATTAAAACACCCAAACTCCGAAACAAACATTTGAGGATCACACTTATCTAATTTAGCATTTTAAAATACAATTCTTTCTTTTTAGAGACTTAGGTAGGTATCCCTTTTTTTTGTTTACGTGAGGGAAAATAGATGTTATGCCGGACTCCTACCGACTAAAAAACCTCACGTAACGCCCAACAGCCTATGGTTGGGAGCCCCGGGTAAGCCCTCGGAAGGATGTCCCAGAACAATGGCAAATTTGAGGCAATTTCGATCAGTGGTTTGAGTTGATGAATCACTCACAAGTTCCTAATTAAATAGGTAGGTTCTGCTCGTTCGCTCTAACTTTGCCGCTCGGCTCCATACTAAAGTCGATTTTTTAATTAGACGAAGTAAATTGACAGCAACTAATGTCACTTCTTCATACAATGTTGCGTATTTTCTATGACGAGGTGACATTAGCTACTGTCAATTTACTTCGTCTAATTAACAATTCGGGTATACGCCTCTACGCCAGCGGCAAAGTTAGAGCGAACGGGTAGTAAGTACTTATGCCTGAGGGGCACCCTACTTATTGTCATCAATGGAAGGAAATTGATGACGTCTAACAAATTGTGTCTTAGCTTAGCATCTTTTGGCACAATTTTATTTTAAAAGTTATTATTTTACATTCTAATATCTTCACAGTTAATATAATTTTGAAAAACTTATGAAAATGACGAGGCTAATTACGTAAAATGAAAGGTTTAAAAAATTTAAAACCGTTCAAGAGCCTGAGTGAGTCGGACTCTCGGACAGAGGGTTCCGTACCAAGAAAAGGGAAAAAATCACGTTTGTGGTATGAAAGCGCCCCTTAATCTTTTTCTGTTTTTTTTATTGCTTTTGTAGAAGGCTTACAGACTAATTTAAAACTAGATAAAACAAATAGATTACAATAATGCTAGTAACCAGCCTCCATATATAAATATATATATATCTATGTATAAATATATAAATATATTTTTAGTATTTATCTATTTGTTGCCATAGCTGCAACAGAAATAGGTACATCATCTGTGAAAATTTCAGATCTCTAGTTATCATGGTTCCTGAGATACAGTATCGAGACGGACAGACAGACAGACGGACGGTGAAGTCTCATGAACAGGGTCCCCTTTTTACCCTTTGGGTACGGAACTCTAAAACAGCTAGGGAAAGAATGTCAGTTTTAACTCATTCTAGAGAAGTGCCTACAGCATTTTTTTAACGAAATTGTACTTAGTCGAATTCCGAGGTCCGAGACCAACGGCTTTGTAGTGCAGAGCTCACTTCGGCGAATCATTCATCACTCATCTGCTTACTCCTTCATGAACATGAGAAGCGTGAAGACCTGTATAAAAACAAAAGTAAAACACAAAAACACGTCTTTCCTCATCGACGTCTCAACATCAACTGACTAAAAGAAAAACGGTTATCTTCAGAAAAATCGTTCCAATTTCAAAATTAGCGCCGCCCACCATTGTTATTGGCTGTTTGGGAGTCCATATTCCTTTGTACTCAATACGATGTAGTTTCACCCTTATTTTAACGGACGAAAGTTGAATTTTCTGTGTCATTTAGGTATGATAAAAAAATATCGAATGAATTTTATTTCTTCTAAGTAAATATTAGGATTAATGATGCTTCGCTCTAGTTTCATTATGGCCGTTGGCTTGTAAATTGTTGAAAATGAACGTCTTTACTTATTTTTGTCTCATTCAAGCGTTACTACCGGCTGCCGCTTCTGACCTACCGCACTACTAAACGACACTACCAGTGCTGTGTAGTGTAGGGAGTGTTTTACCTCTCGACGTTTCGGTTGCATCGCCTGTATTTCATGCACACGCAGTACGCAGAACATTAGCTGTTGTAAGGATTAGGCTGTTGAAATCAAAAACTTCTATATAAACTGAGGTAGACATGCCCTATGCCTATGATTTTTGAAACCTATAAACTGAGCTAATTAGCAGCGTTGCTACCACTGTAATGTAGTGAGTCAAAACTTCGAGAGTAGGTCCTCGGCTTGCAATCGGAGTCCATACGCCTTCTCTTTTACTCTTGTTCTTTTCGTACATTGCTATTGTGGTGACAATTACGTAAATATTATTAATTTATAAGTGAGTGTAGTCTTAGCATTGTTTGAGGATTGCTTTTGAAATCTTGTTTGTTAGAGTAGGTACGGCGCGTCTACCTCAGTTTATATAGAAGTCTTTGGTTGAAATAGTCAAAAGGAGGAAAGGTTGTTTCTTTTTTCTTCATGGATGCATGCCGAACTCTTAGCGACTAAAAAACCTCACGTAACGCTAAACAGCCTATGGTTGGGAACCCTGGGTAAGCCCTCGGAAGGATATCCCAGGGCACCGATTCTCGCTTCACACGACATGAATGCGTGGACGAAAATCGGCGAGTGATGCGTCGCCTGTCTCGTATTTAGGAACGGTGAACATGAGACGGACGACGTTTCACCCGTAAATTTGCGTCCACGCATTCACGTCGTGTGGTCGAGAATCGGCGCCCTGGACTTTCAACAGACCTACGACTACCACGGCGGTCTCGCCTGTCTGTAACATCATAGCTCTCGAACGGATAAACCAATTTTAATGCGGATATTTGTGGTTTAAAACCGATCAAGTCTTTATTTTTAATCAAGTAAACAAAAGATATTTAGAAACAGGGTTCGAAAAAAGTCCGATTTTTATGATAAATATTAAAAATCCGATTTTTTTGATATACAGGGTGAATTTTTGAAAAGGGCTTGGATGGCCAAATCCGAAACTATAAGGAATAGCCAAAAATGCTCAAAGGAGTCACGAGCCCGATTTTGATAAAACTTAAAACCTCATCATTAGATTTTTCAAAAACCAATAATCCTAGCTGGGAATCGAACCCATTGGTTTTGAAAAAAAAATCACACACTTTATTATTACACCATATGATAGTGTCGCTGATAAGGATCAAATTCTGTGAAGTAATGATATACGACAAATTTAAGGAAAGTTTAGAATTTTAATAGAATTCATATTTTATGTACCTAAATTTTGTATCATACTTTGTTTCGTTTGAATAGATCGTAACTGTTCCGTGTTTTAAATCATGCTCCGAATGATTCTTTGGAGAATATTCTAAACGGAATCAATAATATTGGATGCAGTACGACCCTTGAGGTCTCGAATCCAGCTATGTGTTGAAAACAATGGTCTACATTTAGGACTATCGGCCTCCATGACCGGGGGTCTGAGGACGATGAGAGGGTCGCTCACCGTCCTTACAGAAGCAGGCCCATGACGGCAGCGTGACGAGAGGAACTCACGCACGCCCCCCCTTAGAAGCGGGAGCACACCCGAAACCCCCCCAAAGACGCAGGTTAGCACCCGAACCACCCCCTGGGCGAGGCCGCAGAGGCGGCCGTAGGTCTGTTGGGAGTCCTGGGACATCCTTCCGAGGGCTTACCCGGGGCTCACAACCATAGGCTGTTAAACGTTATGCGAGGTTTTTTAGTCGGTAGGAGTCCGGCATAACATCCATGAGGATTTTCCCTCACTTAAAAAAAAACATGGTCTACATTTTGAACAATTAATCAGTTTGCGTAAGAAAAATAAATTGTATTTTGTTAAAGATGAGCCCTTTTCTTTAGTTTGCTGTATGTCATTACTTCCCAGAATAATATCCTTAATAGCAACACTATCGTATGGTGTAATAATATAGTGTGTGTATTTTTTTTCAAAATCAATGGGTTCGATTCCCAGCTAGGATTATTGGTTTTTCAAAAATCTAATGATGAGGTTTTAAGTTTCATCAAAATCGGGCTCGTGACTCCTTTGAGCATTTTTCGCTATTCCTTATAGTTTCGGATTTGGCCATCCAATCCCTTTTGAAAAATTCATCCTGTATATCCGATTTTTTCATATATATCGGATTTATATCCTTGTAACATTGTAAAATGAACCTTATATAAGTAACATTAAGGTTTCAATTTCAGTTAAAAGCTGACCATACTGGTATGTCAAAAAGGATTTCCCCAACTTAAAATGAGGTTGCCATTTTGGGAAACTATCTAAAATAATACTGAATTGTACTTTTTCGCAACGTGTTGCCCGAGTAAACATTAATCTTCAATGTTTTTTTTAGTTCAGAACACCGGAATCTTCAAAAAATCAATTGATATATATCGTGATATATATCATGATATATATCCGCTGATATATACCTACCGGCGAACCCTGTTTAGAAATATACATAGGTATAATATATGTTTATCAGTCGTCTAGATCCCATAGCATAAGCTTATTTATAGCTTAGTTTGGGCTAGATGATGTTGTGTGAGAATATCCAACAATATTTATTTATTTATTTTTACTCGCAGTCTTCCATATAGGAAGGTTATCCTAATATTAAAGTGATCATGCGGGACTCTAAATGATGAAAAGAAACGCTGATAAAATACCTATGTAGAGAAAAGAGGTTGAAATATGTAGAGAAGAGAGGTTGGATATCCAGCAGGCTTCTTGATTCAACAGCCAGATCCAGAGGCGCTAAATCGGCAACAGCGCGTTTTATTCATAATCTGATTCATTTGCAGATTCTTACAAGAAATACTTTAGAGACCGTAAAATGGTACCTAACATAATTATCTAACTGAATCCTCTGCAATTAATTTCATAACCCATTCATAAAAATTAAATAATGCTGTTGATGTTGCTGATAAACTTTGTCCAGGGTATCCGTTGTCCGTTACCCATAACACAAGTGGGCCTTCGGTCTACCATCGTAACTGATCTGCCGTAACCAGCTACGAACATGGAATTCTTTTCTTCCTTTGATAACCAGCTACGAAAACAGAATTAATTTGTTGTTTTCGTAATCAAGCTTCGTAGCCAGCTACAATAGAGAGAGAGAGAGAGAGAGAGAGAGAGAGAGAGAGAGAGAGAGAGAGAGAGAGAGAGAGAGAGAGAGAGAGAGAAACATGCGAGAGAAAGATGCGCATGCGGTAGAGGTACCTCTACCCTCCATACTATAGCAAAAAGTGTCGTGACAAGTTTTCGTAACAATTTTTTCCGTCTAGCCCCCTTTCACAACGCGCGATAAGGAACTTCGTTCCAAAAAAAACCGGCCAAGTGCGAGTTGGACTCGCCCATGAAGGGTTTCGTAGCAGGAGGTAACATACTATAAAAGTTCTTATAGTTCGTTGTAACTTTCATTGATATTCAAGTATGAGTTTGATGAAAAAAAAAATTTTGAGTATCAGTTCTGAGTATGAGGACCCCCAAAATTTACTGCTTTTTTTCTTGTTTTATATAAGAATCTTAATGCGGTTCACAGAATACATCTACTTACTAAATTTCAATAGCATAGGCCTTATAGTTTCGCAGAAAAATGGCTGTGACACACGGACGGACAGACAGACAGACATGACGAATCTATAAGGGTTTCGTTTTTGCCATTTGGCTACGAAACCCTAAAAAAGGTCTAATAACACAAGCAGGTTAAAGGTATGAGTCCGAACTCGCTCGCAAGCAGCATGCAGTCGCTGCAATGCCGCGACCGCACCACTGGTCCCCATACATTCTGTATACATTTGTATTAGAATACATTCCGAACTCGGCAGCAGCGTCCGTCACGACTGCACTCAGTACTGTCGCCTTGCCCCCGCGATAGCAATGCTGCTTGGAGTCGTGGTCAGACGCATACCTTCATCCTAGCTTACTTTGGCAAAAAATTAGCTTGCGTAGTAATATTATTAGTTCAATTGCGAGTCCTGAATATTATTATGAAAGAGTTTGTGAAGATGGGTAGGTTTTGGTTTGCATGTTTATCACTCCATCAAGCTCTAATCTAGGGTTGCCAGTTGGTCGGGATTCGCTGGAAATGTCCCGACATTTCAATGGCGTCCCGACAAAACAGAAAATGTCCTAAAAATACGGCTTCAAAAATCACATCACGGTCACAGTTTACGTAAAGCGCGCGAAAATTGGCAAGTCCCCTCCCTCGCTAGCCCTTCTGTCGTTTATTAATAAAACCAATATTTTAATATAATGTTTTTAGGATTCCTTACCCAAAAGGTAAAAGACCGTATATTTATAGGGTCGGCAGCGCGAGTGTGGCACCTCTGATGTTGCAAACGTTCATAGGCTGCGGTGACCACCGGTCCTTCTGGTGGGCCGTATGCTTGTCTACCTTAGTGGTAAAAAAAAAAATCTCCTTCCTGCCTAAGCCTGATCTCAGCCTGTCTAACGCACACTGCTGGACATAGGCCTCCTAATATGATCTCCACTCTACAAGGAATGGTGTTGCGCTTTTTGCATCCATCACCAAATGCTCGCGAAGTCGCGGTCCTGGCCAGATCGTTGATCCTTCTTGATATAGACCCACTTTCCTATTGGTACTTTTTTATTTGTCCCGCTAACATTAACAAAATCCCGATAAATTGTAACTTTAAGATTATTTTTGAAAGCAATTAGTATGCTAACTGATCATAAATTTTAAATATGGAAAAAATTGGTTGTTTACGAGTAGGTTTCGGTCGGCCACCGAAACTTACTCGTAACCAACCAATTTTTTCCATATTTAAAATTTAAATTGTAACTTTAAGATTATTTTTGAAAGCAATTAGTATGCTAACTGATCATAAATTTTGAATACGGAAAAAATTGGTTGGTTACGAGTAGGTTTCGGTGGCCGGTGGTTAAGGCGTCTGCACGGTATGCAAGAAGATGCAGGTTCGAATCCTGCTCGAAACCATTCTTTTTCCATATTTAAAATATTGTAACTTTGTCCAGATATTGTAATTGTCTAATCCAGGGCTTCCTAAACTTTTAAGGCAACGGAACACCAAACAAATATGGTTTATTCTACGGAACCCCATACAAAATTATAACAAACTAGCGGTTCCGCCTGCGTGAAATCCTGTTGCCGTTCCTGCTTCCCATGGGAGCGTTTTCCCGGGATAAAAAAGCTTTCTTTTTATTATACTCGCCAAATTGAAGTCGCCCGCCTATCGGAAAGTCATAGCGGTATTTAGCGATTGCGGGCCAGGGCCACTCTCACAGTGTAAGACTTCTCACAGTGTAAGACAGTGGTCCTCAAGATGGTGACCTGTTATTTGCCACTTCACATTTCGCTTGAAGAACTGGGTTTATAAGAGGAAAGAAGTACCTACGTCCGCGAGCAGGTAGTTCTATTTTTTTATAGTTTTAGAGAGGAACGATCTTTTGAATCGCTCAGTTCTGGCGAAGTACTTTTCAATGTAGGAGCAGTACGTCTGTCCGGCACGCTTTATTCGGGATCAAAAACGAGAGGGTAGAATTAGGTTGAAGAGCTAGGCTAAGCAAACCATGATCTATCCCTGTACCCTCGGGGATCAAGGGATAAGCGTTACTTCTTCATGGAGATAACGCAGCACCCTTTGGGCACAGTAAATTTTACTTTTTCAATTAGCTCCATAAGATCAAATATCTTTGGAATTAACGAAAAAGTTAGGGGACTAGTCGACAAAGTTTGCGAAAAAGAGGTGCAAATGAAGACATTGTTGTCGGTATTAGTAAACGAAAAATGATAGCCAAAAGTAGATTTAAAATCTACAAGATGTGTGTCAAAAGATGGTTTTGTCAGAAATTGTGTATTTATTATAAATAATTAGTAAAACATCATTGAAATCGCCTAGAATTTTTTAGATAAAGACGTTTTATGACGTCTAGTTATTAATGAATGATAATAAAATTTATATCAAATACTAAAGAAAACATAGACCTCTAAAATGGTTTTCTTCAATTTGGAATAAGTGTAAATATAAACTAATTATGATTAATAATGCATTCAACGAATACTTCAAGTTGCTTGCATCCCCGCGCTCGCCTGAAAACTAGTGCGGGGGGAGTCGTGTGGCTAGACGGACGTGTGTCGCTCTGGTCTGCAAAATATTCTCGTAAAATGTTATATTTTCATTCATTTACAGAGTAATGCGTGTAACAGAGCCCAAGTTACACAATGCATACTGCATTGCATGAAAATATAATGCATTTCAACTTATTTTATGTATTGTTTTATTAAATTACTTCGAAAGGTAGTCATGCTAATATTGTAAGCGGTACTTAATCATTTCACAATAAATAAATGACGAAATATTTGTGGACATTCTCACACAACTTAAGCTATTATAACCTTGTGTTAAGGGATATAGACAACTGATGAAAATACTTATATTACAGTTATTATTAACACACTGCTTTTTTGAGACACTACTCTCGACCGTCAATTCTTTCAACTTATTACGTCTTGGAGCGACGTAGGCACCATCTACTGGCAACTTGGTTAAGGTAATAAAGTGAAAGAATTGACGGTCAAGAGCAGTGCCTAAGTGGTCCAAAGGTAAGGGCGTCTGGTCCGGCAAACCAGAAGACGCTGGTTCGAATCCTGCTCGGGACCAAAAATTGTATACAATTATTTTCCAGCAGCCAAAGAATATTTCCAGACTTCCTTGTCTAGGAAGTCTGGAAATGATCTGCTGGCTTAGTTGGATTCTCAAACAATGTGTTATTATTTTTTAAGTCTATAGGTATTATAGTAAGTAGAGCACTAAAAAGAATAGCCCGCCGAGTTTCTTGCTAGTCTACGTCTATACATAATAATAAAACTGTTTAGGGTCGAGAGTCTGAACATGGAAGCTATTTAAAAAAAATGTACGCGTTCTCTAATCGATACTGAAGCCAAAATGAAATTTAAAATTTTCATGTCCGTCTGTATTCCGAATACGTATCACGCCGAAACTACTGATTTTAATGAAAATTGATACAAGTTGAGGTTATGATCCGAGGAAGGTTTAAGAATACTTTTGATCCCGATATTTGGCACGGTTCCTTTGGGAGTGGGGATGAAAGACAAAACGGTTTTTTTAATTATAACGTCTCAATGCGTGGTCCGATTCCAATTTCTTTTTCAGTGTCGTAAAGGGAGTACTTTAAGGATTGTTTCACACAAGTTTCAATGTTGAGGGTTTTGTGGTTCAGGAGTTAGAGACATTTCAACTTTCTCAAAACTTCGAATTCAAGAGTTCCTTTGAATGTGAGGGTAAATCTAAACCTGTTTGTTGGCTTTATTCAAAAAATCAAAATCAAAATTATATTTATTTCACATAGACATTATACAGATGCGCTTGTAAAACGTCCAGAGTATAAAACAAAACTCTACCACCAGTTCACAACGCGACCCACCTAAGAAGAACTGGCAAGAAACTCAGCGGGTTGTACTTTATTTTGCTCTATTTACAATTTTAAAGAATCTAAAAACTATGCATATTAACAATTTTTTTGAGAATCCAGCAGAGCAGGTCATTTCCAGGCTTCCTTATCCAACGAATAATCTTTGATTGTATAGTAGCCCCTGCAGTACAATTTACTTTTAACAGATCTTTTAAACTTATTAAGGGACATACTTTTAATTTCGTCTGGTAGCCTGTTGTAAAAGCGTATACAGTTACCCATGAAAGAATTGCTGGTTTTGTGCAATCTGCTATGAAAATCGTTTAAGAGCAATTAAGAGAGAATTTATCATATAAGAGCTTAATGATTAAGGCTAGTGTTAAATATTTCAACCGCGCCGAAGACGTGGACTAAAATTAATTATTTAGAATAGATTCTAAAACAATTCAATCCACGCCCTCGGCGCGGCCTGAATTATTTTACATTATGCTTAATCTTTAAGTTCTTCTATGATTAAGCAAACAGGGCAGTTTCACCCGCCGCTTGATGAGTCTGATGAAGAAATACCTCCCCTTTCATACACCTTAAGCGTCGTAAACGAAGTTGTGAGGGTCAGATAGTTACATATAGGTATACATACAATAGCTGACCCACACAACTTCGTTTGCGTCACATGAGAGTGAGTAAGAGAGTGGTACCTATTGTATTAATACTTTAAGTAATATAGTCCCGTCGCATTTATTCCCGTCGCGCTTACTCCCGTCGCGTGTCTTATATTTATTAGAGAGGTAGATAATAATATTTAAAGTGATATAATTTTTCTCACGTCGCTTATATTCATCCATTAGAGTTGACCCCCACAACTTTGTTGAAGTGATATAATGTTTCCCGTCGCATTTATTTTTGTCCGTTTTTTGGTACGAAACTCATCGTGTGCGAGTCCGACTCGCACTTGGCCGGTATTATCTTTCATCAGTTGACTGGCTACTACTGCAGAAAACGTTTACTCCCGTCGTCGCGTCGAGTTGCGTCGCTCATGTTTTAATAATAATTTAGAGGGTTATTGTAAGTGAACCTTAAAAGATAGGCATATGCTGTGCAGGTCTTTTTTTTTAATTTTTTGAAAAGGAAAAAAAAATGTAGTACACTATTTTTACGTAACTTTAACCATTTACGCAACGTACTCAATGGAAGCTCTCAAAAGAAATAAATTTTCCCCGTTCAGAAAACATTATTCATGGCTGCTCCGCTCCTATTTGTCTTAACGTAATGTTATTAGCCATTAGCCATCCTCAATAAATGTACTTTAAAACTCTGAAATTATTTTTGAAATCGAACCGGTAGTTCCTTAGATCCTAGCGTTCAACCAAACAAACAAACTCTTCAGCTTTATAATATTAGTATGGATTATGGTCACGCCTTTATCCCCGAAGGGGTAGGCAAAGGCATTTTATTATGCTCCTACATTTCACCTTTTTAGAATTTGTCCTACGTAATAGGTGGTGAGCCGTATTGCCGTGTTGAAATGGACAGGCGCAGGTCGTCATTTTACTGGCTACTGGGACCAACGACTTATCATTAAACGGCCTTTTGAAGCACGGTAACGCTCAAATAACTGTCACTAAGTGGTCACATGGATGGTCACCTATCCAAGGACTGGCCATAGAGAAAGTTGCTTACAACAGTAACCGTTTACAGAACAATGAGTCTGTCTGCAGTGCCACGAGCGCTTCTTATTTATACATAACTAGCTAACCCTCGCAACTGCGTTTACGACGCTTACGTAGGTACGTAGGTACATATTTTTGTTTGTTTGTATTAATCAAATTTCAAGCGAGTGGAAGACCCCTCTTGTCCGGATTCGTAATAATTTAAGTACAAAACAAAGAATATAATGAACATTCGTCTTTGTGAATTCGTGACGAGACTTTGTCTGTGACTCTGTTGCATTAAACTACGTCACTAGGTTACGTGGATCATCTGTTCAAAGTTTGAAATAAAACAAAAATGACAACGGCAATCGGATTGAACTTTCACAATAAACGTTTTAGAGAGGGGCAGTCGGGTGAGACCGTCTCACGGCTTCTTGTTTATTTGGTGAAGCGAGGAACGCATTTCCGCTACTATTTTCTTCTTCTTCCGTGGTTCTTTTACTCTGATGTCTCTGTACACGTTAGGCAGGAGCTTCAATCCCTTGACGTTCATAAGTCGAGTGGGCCAGACTGCATACCCGCGGTGGTACTAAATCAGTGTGGTCCTGGGTTGTGTCCGGTACTACTTACACGTCTTATTACGCTTTCATATTCCATGAAACAAAGCTTACCGGCTTAGTGGAAGTTATAGGGACGACAGTACGGGCGACACTTTTTACACAGGCCGACCCAATATCCCTCGGTATGCTGGAGTCACTCGAGGCTCGGTGTTGTCACTCACTCTATTTTTGCTTCGCTCGCTCGGCTCGTGCACAGGGGGTCGCAGCTCTAACTTAACCTAACCTAATTGAATCTTCTTGTCCCTGCGGGTAAGGATCACAGCGAGACGGGTTAATTTTTATGTTAGACGAATATTTATTAACAAAATTAACCTGTTTAAGTAAGATTTTAGACATTTCTTTAGCCTTTGACATTCTGCGCTTTTGACTATGTGCTCTTTTGTCATTTTGCGCTTTTGACAATCTGCGCCTTTAACTATGTGCGATTTTGAAAATTTGCGATCGTTTGTTATTTTGTGCTTTTGACCGTATGCTCCTAAAGCAGTACGGGTGACACTTTTACACAGGCCAACCCAAGATCCCTCGGTGCGTAGTGAAAGAAAGTCGTGAACAATAATTTGTGTCTGAAATCGAGACTACTCTGACACAAGTGTCCAATTGGGGTGGACGTAACCTAACCGTACACCCAGCTACAACTACAACACACTATTGTCATGAGTCATGGGCCTACATGCTGTCATGACTCATGACAATACTGATGACTTATCTTCATTGTCAGCTACAGTTTTAATTTTAGAAAATTGTGTGTATTCTAAAGGTATTATTTCAACAGCAGTGGGTCGTAACTTTGGCGGAACCCTGATGACTGGTCCACGGAACCCCTGGGTTCCGCGGAACCCACTTTGGGAACCGAGGGTCTAATCTTACAACCCTGGCTATATCACTTAAGAGCCTACCAGACGCCAATTTGTTAAAAGAAGATAGAAGATATACATTTTAACGTGCAAGAAAGAGAGAGATGCGATCGGTTTTTGTGCGCTTTTAACGAAATAAATTAATTATAAAAAAACTATGACTAATATGAAAAAAATGCTCTAGTGCAAATGAAGATTTTACTATTGTCTTTCTTATAAATATTTTATATTATAAAAACAACTTATAACATACGAGATCTAGCTTAAAATTTCTCGAAATCAAGGTATTTTCAACACAAAAATCTATCGAGGATTTTATCAGTAATCCTGTTTCGAGCCTAGAGCGTAAAAACGTTCATGAACTGAAGTTGTCTGTGTTCAAATTTTAATTCAGCAGACCTCACGAGTCCTGAGATCTAGATCAAAGTAATAGTCTATTTGGCGTCATATGGACTCTTAAGCAGGAAACTAGGTAGGTTCCTACCCGGGCTAGGGATCATCTAGGGACTTTATATCCCTCCCAGAAATATGTTCAGTTAGATATGGGAACGGGAACAAAATTCCACGCGAGTGAAGCCGCGGGCATTAGCTAGTAATTATAATTAATGTTAAAAATAACTTTAAAAAGAACCGGCAAAGTGCGAGTCGCACGCACGGACGGCTCCGTAAGAATGACGTCTGTTGTATGGCCCTCTTTTTTTTTAACGTTCCTGGATGCTATGCCGGACTCCTACCGACTAAAAAACCTCACGTAACGCCCAACAGCCTGTGGTTAGAAGTCCCGTGTAGGGTAATTGTGGGTGAGATGCCGCACATTTTCGTTAAAACCTATTATAAAAGAAGTATATGGGAATTGTAAATAAAATATACTTTTAATCAAAAGAAGTGTTATTTATTATCAATATAAATTGAAAGAATATTGCAATTTTAAAAAATGATTGTTATTTTGTTTATTCAATGAACGGAAATATTACTAGTGCGGCATCTCTCCCCATGCGGCATCTCACCCACAATTACAGCCCTCGGAAGGATGTCCCAGGAAGCCTAGGTACTTCCCAGGAATATGTTCCGTTAGATGCGGGAACAGAAAAAGAATTCCACACGGGCGCAGCCGCAGGCATCAGCTAGTAATTAATATCTATTTAAAAAAATGTTTTCAAAACCATCCAAGTGTGAGCCAGACTCTCGCACGGAGGGTTCCGTAACAAAATCAATGGCTCACAGTCTCACAATTTTTTATTTTATATCAGTAAGTAGGTATACCTACCTTATTAAATAGATACTTATTATACTTAGCGGCCACAGAAATGTATCTGTGAAAATTTAATTTTTTTAGCTATAACCGTTCACGAGATAGGCACCTACACCTAGGTGACAGACAGACAGACGGACAGCAGTGTCAGTAATAACGTCTCGTTTTTACCCTTCGGAACAAAACCATAAAATATATTCAAAATTAAAAAATAGTGCATCGCATTCAAAATGTTTTGACACACAAATTACCCTACCGTGTCAAATGTAAATAATTGTATCAATAGCGCTCTGATTTGAATACGAGGGTTGATTCGTTAACCATATTTAGCTTCAAAGGGGTAAGCAGATATCGATTTAAAAGGATAATTTTGCTGAGGGATAAAAGTTTGTAGAACTTGTTTAGAAAAAAACCTACCTAGTGCGGATCGTACACGCGCACGGAGGGTTTCTTTTTTATTATATCTACCACTAAGGTTGCAAACCAGCATAAGGCCTTCCAGATGGACTGGTGGTCACCGCAGTCTATGAACGTTTGCAACGATTGAGGCGCTACATTCGCGCTACGACCCTGCAAGGACTAAGAGCCCCTTTGAAGACCAAAAAATCCGTAGCCTGTACCGAAAAACTGCAAAATAAAATGTTTGTTGTATGGGAGCCCCCCTTAAATATGTTTTGAACCGATTTTTGTATAAATTGTCGCGGTAACAGAAATACATCATCTATAAAAGATTCGGCACTCTATAATAGACGAAATAGCCTCATGACCTCATGACATATATGTGTCGATAGATATCAAAGACGCCCAAGTCACATTTCAACGTTTTTCGGATAATGGTGTTCTTTTCTAGTTTGGAGTTTTAGCCAGTAATAAGTTAAGATTATTGTTTTGTGTTATTAATATTAAGCCTGGCAATACTAACCAAATACAAAGCAAAATAAATACACACAGTAATTATACAATTTTAAGGAGTTTTACCCGGACTTAGGCACTTATGATATAATGCATACGGACATGGTCAATATTGAAAAAATAGGGCTCTGGACTTGGGAAAGTTAGAAATATTGTAATAGGACTTAGTCACGTTTGATATGACTTATTGATAAGGGTACGGACTCAGAAAATTTGTTTAGGTACAAGTTACTAATACTAGCACTTTTGAAAAGGTATAGAAGGTACATAAAACCTCCCGTATTGAAAACGAGGTATAATTTCGAACAATCAACATAGTCCTACCCTGTTCAAATTTATGACGTACCGGTCCCGACGTACGATCTTGTTATGAAAAAATGTTATTTTACTCTTAAACTTACCGATTTTAGCCTTTTTCTTTCTGTAATCACTTGCACTTTTCTTCTTCTTCTTTTTTGCTAACTCTGCTTTTGTTATATTGCCCATAATTAAAATAAAAACAAGGTGCGCGGCTATTACGAGCACGTGGACTGAGCAAGAATGGCGGCCATGACAGAGTAAAGATGATGTGTGATGATGCTGTAATTGACTTGGGCTCGTATGATTTGAAACATGAAATTGACTTGGGTGGGATTGAAAAAAAGAATCAATTATCGACCTTAATTTCTTAAGGAAGCCGTGGACTTGGATAGGATCGAATTTAAACGAAAACAATCGTATTTTTTTACTGAATCGAAGAAATAAATAAAACCAAAATGACTGGTACCGGACTTGGGCAAGTTTGATATCCATCGACACATATGACATGTCATGATATGACAGACAAAATAGACAATCTCAGTAATAAGGTAGAGTTCCGTTTTTACCCTTTAAATACGGAACCCTACAAATGGAACGATGCTTTGTTTTTAACCGACTTCCAAAAAAGGAGGAGGAAAAAAGGTAACCGATTTTGATGATTCTATTTTTATTTGAAAGCTGGTGCTTCCCATGTGGTCCCATATACAGGAAGTCAGAATCTGATGCTGGGATCCTGGAGAAATCGAAGAAATCCCTCGAATCGAGGGAATTCCTTAACGATTGACAGCAGTTACCTTGTGTTTGGGCTTGATTAATTTGTATTGGGGAGAACATTACCAATAGACTGATATAATTTTAGTCTACCTGTCACTGAAAATAATGAAAAAAAAATTTTTAACAAAAAAAACCGACTTCAAACAAAAACTAAAAATTGAAAAATAAAATTAACTTAGCACAAAGTAATAGGTGATAAATTTAGATTTATCAGATATTATTGACTGTAATACTGAAGTCGGTGCCAATATTTCTATGAGTTACCTATAGTTTTACTTGGCGCCGATTTCAGTAATACAGTCAATAATATCTGATAAATCTAAATTTACCACCTATTACTTTGTGCTAAGTTAATTTTATTTTTCATATTTTAGTTTTTTAATATGGCAACTACGTGGCGCAGTGGTATTCGATTCCCGAGTCGGTCGTACACAGTGGAGTCTTCGCCTAAACAGCGTCTTGACGAAGCTAGGACACTTATTTTTATTATTATTGGAACGCTTCGCCAACACACGTTTCCCTCCACTTACAACACCGGGTTCTTCAAGCGAAGCGTGAAGAGTCACATCATGAGGCCGCCAACTTGTGCACCAATCGCTAGATACCACCATTGCTTTCCATCAGGCAGGCGGCATCATTTTGGTGGCTGCATCTTACTAAAATGTAAAAGTTTGTGAGTGTGGATATTTGTTACTCTTTCACGCTCTGCCGGTTTAACCGAACCAGCAGGAATTTCGTACAGGGATAGATGTCTGTAATAACACATACCTGTGTTACTTTTCTATCCCGGTTATAAGCAGGAACGGGAATGCGAGCGAAGCTGCGGGAATCAGCTGGTATAACAATAAAACTACCAATCAAAAGAAACACATAATTTGCCATTAAGTGGGTACCTACTTCAGGGCGTACCTGGGACTCCTGGCCCGTAGGCAGGTGGTAAGACATCGTGGACGTGCTTCGCGTTAGGCGGTAGAAGTCCGGCGGCATAGTATCTATCCATAAACGATTACACGTAAAAAAAAAGCGAATTGCATTCTAAAAACTACCAAACCAGTTTCGTAATATTAATATCCGTGACGCATTTAAATGATAAATATTTTAACCAAACCTTAAAATCTGCCATTAAATATATCATAAATATAAATAACGCTATAAATATAATGACGATAAAACTAAACGCGCCATGTCAAATTGGCGTAACGAATTAAACAAAAGATGGCTGCCACGTGCGCGCTTTCCCGCCAAAATGTGTGTCAATTGCATTCGTTTTAATAAAATTTATATTAGATGGGGTTTTAGTTATTAATATGGGGAACATCTTTTTTTATTTTACTTATGAGAGACCCACCAATTGATTGTGGAGGTCAGATGGCGGTCGCTTCACGAAAAATATCGAAATTCAGCCGCAAGCCGACCCCAGCCAATGATATTTAAAAACTATAGATATGTTGCTGACACACCGCTATGGCAAGACCATAGATTTAGAGTAGCGAAAAATCCTAAATCTATGGGCAAGACAAACAGGAGGTATTTGCCCACAGATAGTTTAGATACCCGCAACAACCGGTCATGGGTCGTGGTCCACCTGGGTGGACCACGGGCACTTTTTCTTGCCCGTGGTTCACCTCAGTTCACCTAGGTGGACCAAGAGCACTATTTTTCGGTTCCGTAGCATCAAGTAACATTCATATAAAAGTTCTTGTAGTTCCTTGTAACTTTGATTGATGTTTTAACACGTTCGCAATGGTAGTGATTTTTATATGAGTAAAATGGGGTTTTTGACGTATTAAAAAAAAACCAACTGGATCTCGTTTAAACCAATTTTCGTTGGTAGTTTTTATGTGCAATGTAGGTACATTATACATTTTTTTTAGATTTATCGTTCCCTTAGTTTAGAAGTTAGAGGGGGGGGGGGGGGGGGCACATTTTTCCACTTTGGAAGTGTCTCTTGCGCAAACTATTCACTTTAGAAAAAAAAACGATAATAGAAACCTCAATAGCATTTTTGAAAACCTATCTATAGATCCCACACGTGCGGGTTTGATGAATTTTTTTTTTAGTTTCAGTTCTGAGTATGGGGAACCCAAAATTTACTGCTTTTTTCTAGTTTTATATGACAATCTTAATGCGGTTCACGGAATACACCTACTTACTTAAAACAAATGAAGATCGCTAAAAACAAATGAAGATAGGTGAAACCAAATGAAGATCTGTAAAAACAAATGAAGAAGGGTAAAACAAATGAAGATCGGGAAAAACAAATTAAGATCTGTAAAAACAAATTATGATAGGTGCAAACAAATGATGACAGGTGTACACAAATGAAAGTTGGAAAAAACCAGTGAAAATCAGGAAAATAAGTGACGATCGAGAAAACAAGCGAAGATTGGTAAAAACAAGTGAAGATCATTAACACACACGAAGATCATTGTACTGATCTTCACTTGTTTTTACCGATCTTCACTTGTTTTACCCGATCTTCACTTGTTTTTCCCGATCTTCACTTGTTTTTCCCAATCGTCACTTGTTTTTCCCGATCATCACTTGTTTTCCCGACCTCAATTTGTTTTTTTTTCTACAGTTTGATTAGTTCTTTCGTATTCATTTTTCAATAGTAGTAAAATGACAGGATCCCACGGAATTACTTTTAGGTGGACCACGACCCATGGCCATTTTTGATTTGCACATTAGTCAACATTTAGGTGGACCACCGCACAGTATGTTATAGAAGCCGATTTGCGGTCATGCGTGGTTTATATGTCTATTTGATGGGCACCATCATGACTAAGAATTGACAGAAATCTCGATACGATAATCTTCTCTAGTTTTAGAGATATTAATTTTTCTATGACAGGTCAATGACCTTAAGAAAATCTTTATCTATTTTTATTGCAAAAATTATGACCCTGGTACAATTTATTAGCACTCAGAGTAGTGTAACTGTATGCTATATATTTATATTAAAACGTAGAAGACAGTAGCTTTAATAGTCTGAGAAATATTAAATATTTTCTGATTTTCACAATTATATTTTTAATAATTATGTATTAGCGTTGTAGCATTTTATTTTTGGTTATTACTATGCACAATATTGTCTTCTACAATATCCTAAAATTTCACAAACTAGTTCCCTTAGTTTAGAAGTTAGAGGGGGGGGGGGGGGGCACATTTTTCCACTTTGGAAGTGTCTCTTGCGCAAACTATTCACTTTAGAAAAAAAAACGATAATAGAAACCTCAATAGCATTTTTGAAAACCTATCTATAGATCCCACACGTGCGGGTTTGATGAATTTTTTTTTTAGTTTCAGTTCTGAGTATGGGGAACCCAAAATTTACTGCTTTTTTCTAGTTTTATATGACAATCTTAATGCGGTTCACGGAATACACCTACTTACTTAAAACAAATGAAGATCGCTAAAAACAAATGAAGATAGGTGAAACCAAATGAAGATCTGTAAAAACAAATGAAGAAGGGTAAAACAAATGAAGATCGGGAAAAACAAATTAAGATCTGTAAAAACAAATTATGATAGGTGCAAACAAATGATGACAGGTGTACACAAATGAAAGTTGGAAAAAACCAGTGAAAATCAGGAAAATAAGTGACGATCGAGAAAACAAGCGAAGATTGGTAAAAACAAGTGAAGATCATTAACACACACGAAGATCATTGTACTGATCTTCACTTGTTTTTACCGATCTTCACTTGTTTTACCCGATCTTCACTTGTTTTTCCCGATCTTCACTTGTTTTTCCCAATCGTCACTTGTTTTTCCCGATCATCACTTGTTTTCCCGACCTCAATTTGTTTTTTTTCTACAGTTTGATTAGTTCTTTCGTATTCATTTTTCAATAGTAGTAAAATGACAGGATCCCACGGAATTACTTTTAGGTGGACCACGACCCATGGCCATTTTTGATTTGCACATTAGTCAACATTTAGGTGGACCACCGCACAGTATGTTATAGAAGCCGATTTGCGGTCATGCGTGGTTTATATGTCTATTTGATGGGCACCATCATGACTAAGAATTGACAGAAATCTCGATACGATAATCTTCTCTAGTTTTAGAGATATTAATTTTTCTATGACAGGTCAATGACCTTAAGAAAATCTTTATCTATTTTTATTGCAAAAATTATGACCCTGGTACAATTTATTAGCACTCAGAGTAGTGTAACTGTATGCTATATATTTATATTAAAACGTAGAAGACAGTAGCTTTAATAGTCTGAGAAATATTAAATATTTTCTGATTTTCACAATTATATTTTTAATAATTATGTATTAGCGTTGTAGCATTTTATTTTTGGTTATTACTATGCACAATATTGTCTTCTACAATATCCTAAAATTTCACAAACTACAGATGTTTTGTAAAGGAGATAAAGCGTTTCTAAGTATTTGAGATATTTCTATGGAAATAGGGTTGTCAACATTTAATTAATTACAAATATTAAAATAGAGAAGAGAATAAGGAAGGAGAGAGGTTTATCTAGATGGTCGCGTCAACCACATGTTGACTTGTTAAATAATCCCAAAACAAAATAAAGACTAATAAGTTATACCTACTATATCATTAGGACTCTTCATCAGAGTGAACTAATACTTCTTCTGATGACAAAGAAATGGTCTCATCAAGTCTCACTTGATGAGATGCATCTTGTGATAGTGGGTGATGAACTGTAACATTTTCTGTCGAGGGTTTTAACAAAGCAAGAACTTTCTCGGGTAGGGCTGTGCGTTTATTTTTATTCTTTTGCAAGCTAGAGGACATAGTTGATAGGAGTGGATCTGAGGATTCCAAAGCTCGGTGAAATAAATCGAGAATGGTAGTTTGGCGATTTAATTTTCGCGTATGATGCTCGCGATCATAACACCAAAACTTATTTCTCGATTCACCGGCCTAACGAGGGCGGACCCCTTCCCAATACCACACGATGACCTTCATAGAAGAAAAATTGCCAAGTTGCGTATCTTTTGCCTTGAGAATAGTAGATATATTTACAATTAGTACATAATATTTACCTATAACATCATCAGAGTGATTCATCAGTAAAAACTTTGCGGATCATAAATGGTAAATTTCACACAATAACTTAATTTTTGACAACCCTAAGTAAGATTTTAAAAAATTCATATCTTACGAACCGCGTGTTTTTAGCATCTAGTTTTTTTTGTGGAAATACATATTAATAGTATACATATAAATCAATTTCAAACAAATGCTATAATGCAAGAGTTTTTGAAAAAAAAAAATAGGCTATTACAGAATTTTTTTTTTTAAATATTTATTATTTTATTTTATATTTTATTTTAAATTTTTTTCAATTATTTATTAGAAGATTTAAATTGAGAAGAGATTAAGGAAGGAGAAAGGTTAATCGCGTCAACCTCTGTTGACGCATTAAATAATCCCCAAAACAAAATAAAGACTAAAGTAAATACACATTTATATCATTAAGACTCTTCATCAGAGTGGGACTCCATGACGCCTCACCCCCGCTTCTCCAGTCGTTGTGTACCTGATATTGGGTTTTAGCATATTTCTAAGGACGAACTCTTTCTCAATATCACACGATGACCTTCATAAAAGAAAAATAGTCGAGTAGCATATCTTTTGCCATGAGAATAGTTTATTTACAACAGGCATGATGACACTAACTAAAAATTTGATTTTAGTAGTAAAATACAAAACACTCATTTATCTAGATAAATTTTGTGATATTAATAATTATTTGGATGAAATAAAACTATGAAATACGGCAATCCGCCATGATTTCATGAACACCAGCCCGAGCGAATGACGTCACTTTACACTAATAAAGGCTTTCGCACACAGACACGTTATTATCCGCCGTAATATTGCTTGCTTTATCGCACATAAGTGCGTTTCTATCATCCAATAATTAAAATGATTATATTCGCGACACTAGTGCAACGATTTATTCTAACAAGTACATTGAACACCATAATTCACTCGCCACGCTATCTGAAACCGGCGTCCAGTAGAACCTGTGGGCTATAGATTAGGCTGAATGATGACGTCACTTCTGCGACCGTCACTGAGTATCGTTTTGGTGCGTATTTTAAATCTAAGTAAATATTTATTTTTCCTAATAAATCTCTAACTTCTACAAAAATATGTTATTTCCAGTAAATAATATATAATCAAGAGCATTTTAGAAAGTGTTTTCAAATGTCATCATTCCTATTAGTATAATATTTATCTATAACGTCAATTATAAGTCATCAGTAATAACTTAGCAGATCATAATATATGGTACATTTCACAAAATAACTTAATTTTTGACAACCCTAAGCAAGATTTTAAAAAATTCATATCTTACGAACAATACGTCTGTCGCGTCTGGTATTTTTTGTTACAATACATATTAACATTATACATATAAATCAATTTCAAACAAATGCTACAACGCAAGAGTTTTTGAATAAAAAAATATTTAGGTTATTTTAGAAAATATTTTTTTTCTTTTTTTCGGGACTCCTGTCATCAATTTCTTATGTGGAAATTTATTCTTTAGGTTAACCTTCATCGTGTTTAAATACATTTTATAGTTAAAAATCATAAGGAAAACAGCTATAAGGTTTTTCTGATTTCTATGGAGATTTCTCAATTTTTTCAATTTCTTAAAAAGTATGAGACATACAGTAACGAAAGTTTTTTTAAGTAGTTTGTCTTAAAATGCTCTTTACAAAGAGTTTATAAAACGGACGTGACCGCAAATTGGCTTCTATAACACACTGTGCACCGGCAAGAAAAAGTGCCCGTGGTCCACCCAGGTGGACTCTTACGTAGGTAGTATTGTATTCTCTCTGGGTGGACTAAGCAGGTGGACCACGACCCATGACGGACAACAACCACTGTCGCGAGTGAAAATAATAAAAGCTGTGTTTTTCTTTTTGTTGTTAAAGAAAAGTCGTGAAAGGAAAAACCCTTTCGTAGACTTAATTCACCTGCATAATTCACCCAGGTGCATTAAGGGGAGTGGTTGGCAAAGTTTGCGAAAAAGAGGTGCAAATAAAGACGTTCTTCTCGGTATTAGAATACGAAAAATGACAGCCAAAAGTAGATTTGAAATCTACAAGATGTGTTCCAGAGGATGGTTTCATCAGAAATTGTGTATTTATTATAAATAACTAGTAAAACATCACTGAAATAGCCCATAATTTTTTAGAAGAAGTCGTTGTATGACATCTATTTATTAATGAATGATAATGAAATTTATATCAGAGACTAAAGAAAACATAGACCTCTAAAATGGTTTTCTTCAATTTTGAATTAGTATAAGTTTTAACTAATTATAACTAATAATGTATTCAAAGAATACATCACGTTGCTTGCTTCCCCGCGCTCGCCCGAAAATCTAGTGCGGGGGGAGTCGTGTTGCTAGACTGACGTGTTTCGCTCTGGTCTGCAAAATATTCTCGTAAAATGTTATATTTTCATTCATGTACAGAGTAATGCGTGCAACAGAGCCAGAGCCCGAGTTACACAATGCATGCTGCATTACATGAGAATATAATGCATTTCAACTTATTTTTCGTATTGTTTTATTAAATTACTTCGAAAGGTAATCATGCTTATATTGTAAGCGGTACTTAATCATTTCAATATAAATAAATGAAGAAATATTTGTGGACATTCGCACACAACTTAAGCTAATATAACCTTGTGCTCAGGGATACTATAATATAAGTATTTTCATCAGTTGTCTACTGATGAAAATACTTATATTATAGTTATTATTAACACACTGCTTTCTTGAGACACTGCTCTCAACCTAAGCTGAAAGAATTGACTCTTTTAGCTTATTACGTCTTGTGGGTCGCCACAAGTAGGCACCATCTACCGGCAAATTGGTTAAGGTATAAAAGTGAATAAAGTGAGTGCCCGCCGAGTTTCTTGCTAGTCTATATCTATACATAATAATAAAACTGTTGAGGGTCGAGAGTCTGAATATGGAAGCTATTTTAAAAAAAAGAACGCGTTCTCTAATCGATACCTACTTAAGCCAAAATGAAATTTAAAATTTTCATGTCCGTCTGTATTCTGAATACGTATCACGCCGAAACTACTGATTTGAATGAAAATTGATCCGAGGAAGTTCAGGAGTTAGAGACATCTCAACTTCTCTAAACCTAGAATTCAACCTTGGATTGCTTCACGCAAGTTTCAGTGCTGAGGGTTTTGTAGTTCAGGATAGAGATATCTCAACTTTCTCAAAACCTATAATTCAAGGGTTCCTCGGAATGTGACGGTAAATCTAAACAGGCGTGTTGGCTGAATCATAAAAGAGCTTAATGATTAAGGCTGTTGTAAAATAATTCTGTCCGCGCCGAAGTCGGGGACTGAATTGTTTTATAATAAACTTAATCTTTAAGCTCTTTTATGATAAAGCAAACAGGGCCGTTTCACACGCTGCTTGATGAGTCTGATGAAGAAGTGCCTCCCCTTTTGCAAACCTTATGTGACGTAAACGAAGTTGCGAGGGTCAGCTAGTTTTACAATATGCTTAATCTTTAAATTCGTTAATGATTAAGCAAACAGGGCAGTTTCACCCGCCGGTTGATGAGACTGATGAAGAAATACCTCATGTTTCATATACCTTAAGCGTCGTAAACGAAGTTGTGAGAGTCAGCTAGTTACATACATACATATAGTCACACCTTTATCCAGAAGAGGTAGGCAGAGGCATATTATTATGTCCCCACATTTCACCTTTTTAGAAATTGTCCCACGTAATAGGCGGTGAGCTGTATTGCCGTGTTGAGATAGACAGGTGCAGGTTGTATCTGCCTGCTGTTAAAATTAATCAAGCCCCCAAAACGGCCTTCAACTTCGCTTAACGACTGCCATTTTACGGGCAACCAGGACCAACGGCTTAACGTGCCTTCCGAAATACGGAAACGACGCTCAAATAACTGTCACAAAGTGGTCACATGGATGGTCACCCATCCAAGGACTGGCCATAGTCAATGAGCTTACTACAGTGATCGCTTACAGAACACTAAGTCCGCGGTGCCACGAGCGCTTCTTATTTATACATAACTAGCTGACCCTCGCAACTGCGTTTACGTCTATTTTTGTTTGTTTGTAATAATAAAATGAAATGAAATTTTGTTCCAAAAGTAACAAAAATTTTAAGTGAGTGGAAGACCCCCCTTTCTGGATTTGTAATAATTTAAGTACAAAACAATGAATATATTTTATTCTTATATGTCTGTGGAATATATGAACATTCGTCTTTGTGAATCCGTCACATTTAAGTTTTACGTAATGATCAATCACATTTTTTGCAGTGTATTTTACTACGCTTAAAAACAAAGGAAAATTGAAATACAAACGTTCCTTTGTTTTTAATTTACTTTTCGCCTCTTTCTATAAAATAGAGTGCAGAGGGGCTTATGGCGAGACTTTGTCTAAATAGTCTGTGACTCTGTTGCATTAATCTACGTCACTAGGTCACGTGGATCATCTGTTCAAAGTTTGAAATAAAACAAAAATGACAACGTCAATCGGATTGAACTCTCACAATAAACGTTTTAGAGAGGGGCAGTCGGGTGAGACCGTCTCACAGCTTTTTGTTTATTTGGTGAAGCGAGGAACGCATTTCCGCTACTATGTTTCTTCTTCTTCCGTGGTTCTTTTACTCTGATGTCTCTGTAGTTGCGCTACTCTATGTTAGCGAGTCATATCGCCCATTTGCTCAAGGTCGTTAGCCCTGGGTATGGCCTTAAGTCAACCAAATAGTGAAAACCATACCTTGGTGTAATTTTAGACAATTAACAAATTTTTTATAATTGCACGACACGGTCCCTCCATTAAGAGTCCATATGACGCCAAACAGACTATTACTTTGATCTAGATCTCAGGACTCGTGAGGTCTGCTGAATTAAAATTTGAACACAGACAACTTCAGTTCATGAACCAAAAACGCTCTAGGCTCGAAACACGATTATACTGATAAAATCCTCGACAGATTTTTGTGTTGAAAATACCTCGATTTCGTGAAACTTTAAGCTAAATCTCGTATGTTATAAGTTGTTTTTATAATATAAAATATTTATAAGAAAGACAATAGTAAAATCTTCATTTGCATTAAAGCATTTTTTTCATATTGGTTATAGATTTTTTATAATTAATTTATTTAGTTAAAAGCGCACAAAACCGATCGCATCTCTCTCTTTCTTACACGCTAAAATGTATATCTTCTATCTTCTTTTAACAATTTGGCGTCTGGTAGGCTCATATGGTAATGGAAGTTAGACGCTTCACGTTCTTGACAAATATCGTGGCGTAACCAACTTCACGCGACTAAGTAAATAGAATTTTGGCGGGTTACAGACAAGCGGTTGCCACTGTTATATATTTTTTTCAAAACTAGTGTATTTTGAGTGTTTATGTGTAATTTATGGTGGATATTTTGCGATTTGTTCATTTTGCGTGTGGTGCTCATTTTGCGTTTTGTACATTCTGCTCTGGAGGGAAAGTTTCGCTATTTTAAAAGTCGTGATGTTCTGCATGGCATGTCTCCATTATCGAAAGTCAGCCGCTTCACTGGAAAGCCGACTAAGACATTGTCATTGACCCATACTGGGTTGGGACAAGGCTAGGTGGATGATGTATGTTTGTCGGGTTTCTTTCTTCGGTACGGAGATGCAGCCACAACTTCTTAACCCCAATATGGGGTTCTTCCATGGAGGTCCTAGAAGGTTCTTGCAAGGTCAGCATCGCGAATGTAGCGCCTCTGGTGTTGCAAACGTTCATAGGCTACGGTGACCACCAGTCAGTCTGATGGGCCGTATTCTCGTCTGCCACCCCAGTGGTATAAAATATTGTAAAATAAAAAGTCAAATATGTAGAAAAGCGATTTATTTACAAAATGAAATTTTATAATACAATTCATCTGATATCTAGGTCAGGCACACTTCGGATTCGTACATTCCTATAATATTAACAATTTTAAAGCACCGCGCAATACATTCGTTTTCCTTCCAGCCATATTAAATAATTCCTAATATTCCTGCTTATCTTAGATTATTGCTTTAATATACACATAGATCTATATTATAGTCTATTGATCGAAAAATCGAACTCCTACAGTTCAGCAAAAAAATCTATAAACCGAAAACCTTTACTATGTTATCAATGACTAAAAAACCACAATTTGTATTGACATTTTAAATAAAGTATGGTTCTTGACTAATATTAAAGCCCGAGGCCGCACTTGCAGTTTACAGCGGCGGTTTCTAAACTCAAAATGTCAAAACCAATGAAATCAAGTCAATAGTTTGACATTTTGAGGTTAGAAAACGCCGCGGTAACCGCAAGTGCGGCCTCAGCCGTAGAACTAAGCCCGGGGCCGCACTTGCGGTTTACCGCGGCGGTTTCTAACCTCAAAATGTCAAAATAAATGAAATCAAGTCAAGGTTTGACATTTTAGGTTAAAAACCGCCGCGGTAAACCGCAGTGCGGCCTCAACCTTAAGGCAGATGACGCTTACTGATCAAGAAAGCGAGGCCAAGAGAGCAAATACTAGATCCAAAAGTGAATACTATGACGCGGTAGTGCTAAACACTGTTTATACGTAAGGAGTGATTTCTCATTTATTTACGTATTCACTCCTAGACAGTCTACACCTGGGCGAGGCCGCAGTGGTAGCCGCGGGTCTGTTGCGAGTCCTGGGACATCCTTCCCAGGGCTTACCCGGGGCTCCCAACCATAGGCTGTTGGGCGTTACGTGAGGTTTGTCAGTCGGCAGGAGTCCGGCATAGCATCCTCGATGGATTTACCCTCACGTTAAAAAAAGACAGTCTACACCACACAGTATTCGCTTTACTCACGTCGTATTTGCTTTCTTGAACAGATTTTCTTGTTCGATAAGCGTCATCTGCCTGCTGAGGCCGCACTTGCGGTTTTTAACCTCAAAATGTCAAACCTTGACTTGATTTCATTGATTTTGACAGTTTGATGACATTTTGAGGTTAGGAACCGCCGCGGTAAACCGCAAGTGCGGCCCCGGGCTTAGTTCTATTGCTGAGGCCGCACTTGCGGTTGCCGCGGCGGTTTCTAAACTCAAAATGTCAAACTATTGACTTGATTTCATTGGTCTTGACATTTTAAGTTTAGAAACCGCCGCTGTAAACCGCAAGTGCGGCCTCGGGCTTGACAATGGCGCTTCTATTATTTTCTATACTTTTTGCCAAGCTGTAATAGACCAATCCTACGTTTTGATAGAAAGGATTTGCCGTGAGTTTTATTGCCAGGGCGCCGATTCTCGACCACACGACGTGAATGCGTGGACGCAAATTTACGGTTGAAACGTCGTCCGTCTCATGTTCGCCGTTCCTAAATATGAGACAGGCGACGCGTCACCCGCTGATTTCCGTCCACGCATTCATGTCGTGTGAAGCGAGAATCGGTGCCCAGGTCCTTTTCTCTCCGGCTCTATATATTGCGTTGCGAATCTGGCAGTAAATGTAAATGTAGAAGCAAACATTTGGACATTCATTTAATAAAGAAATTTTTTGATTTGATTATACGATCTTAACAGTGGGCGCACACTAGGCGTCTTGTCGCGGCGACATGTCGCGGCGACAAGCTGCGGGCGCCAAATTACATACATTTTGTTCTAAGCTCCGCACACTAGGCGACATGTCGCCGCGACTCCGCGACAAGCAAGTGACAAGACGCCGCGACATGTCGCCGCGACTGTCGCCTAGTGTGCGCCCACTGTTAATATTTAAATCAAAATATCTAAATTCAATCCTATTTAATTCATAAAATGAGAAGTATTTGTTCAAATTATTTTTACAATATTTACAGTACTAATAGTGCCATTAAATAGTCAGTGCATCTACATTCCAAGTGAATAGGCAGGTACCACAAACTCGTTCTTACATTAGGATTGCATATCCATTTAAAGAAATCTATTTCAAAAGTCATGAAAACTGAAGTGCAGTTTTAAAATGCTTAAAGACCCGAATTATCTACATAACAAGCTGAACCTCGCAATTTCATTGACGTCAAAAAAGACTAAGTATACTATCTCTCAAGTTAGATTAAACTGCACAGTATGCAAAATTCGACTACAATCGGTTCAGTGGTTTAAGTGCTCGTCGTAAACAAACCACGTGACACGATTTTTTTAATAAGATATTAATGAAATAACTCAGTTTAAAAACATTAGTAGATACGAATAGTCGAATTGATTCGTGTAGTTGTCGATAAGTGATCGCTCCCCAGACCATTAATACACCTAAAGCACAAATTAGAGTTAGTACAGATGGAAACCTACATAATAAATTCACAGACACTACGCACACGAGGTCAGGCGGTCTCAACCGAATTTTCGATACAGATTTGTGCGCGAGTGTGTAGCAGAGGGTAGGAGTGAAAAAAAAAGTACATACTGCTCGTTCGCTCTAACTTTGCTGCTCGGCTCCATACTAAAGTCGAATTTTTAATTAGACGAAGTAAATTGACAGCAACTAATGTCACTTCTTCATAAAATGTTGCGTATTTTCTATGACGAAGTGACATTAGCTACTGTCAATTTACTTCGTCTAATTAACAATTCGGGTATACGCCTCTACGCCAGCGGCAAACTTAGTAGTCCAGTCATTATATACATTTGGAAATGCAAATGAACCGAGAAAGCCAAATTTTGGATATTACGTGTGGAGGGACTAGAAAAGCTTAAGTTCAAATTGTCGACCAAAATAACCTGGTGGGTTTTCCGCCATCTTGAAAAAAGGGTTATATTCAGTTTTTTCATCATAATGCGGTTCCCCGTCGAGATACGAAAATTTTAATTGAAAGTTTTTTGTTGCTCTTTGTACGATCTACATTTAAGGTCTACACATTTTTCACGTATCGATCACCGTTATCGAAATATCGATCCAAAAATCCGCAATTTGGGGACAAAAAATTGTTTTTAGCTATTTCCTTCATTCTCGTGAAATATATCGAAAAATGTCTGTAAAGAAAATTGTTGAGCGTGTTCAGACCTACAAATTAGTTTTTTTATTTTTTATTTTTGACAAGAATTACGACCTCTATGGCGCCACAAAGTCGGCCCCAGCGCGTCTCGAGTCTTTTGAAGCGAGCGTACACGTGTTTGAAAATTACTAGTTAGCTTGTTAGCTTAGTTAGCATAGCTTAGTTGTAGGCAATCAAGGGAAGCTCTACCGAGACCCAGGCCAAAACTAGCTAGAACGTTGCTACATCTGAATAAAGTTGATCTACGAACCATGGTAGGCACAATAACGGGTCATTGCACAGTAAATAAGCACTTGAATGTCTTCGGTATCACGGACAGCACGCTGTGCAGAGCGTGCCTGTTGAAAGAAGAAACCATAGCTCACGCAATCTTGGAGTGCGAGAGCCTGGTTACATACAGAGTCAACATACTTGGCAGCACCACAACACTCCGGGAAGCTTGTGAGGATCCGAAGAGGATCCTACGCTTCTGGTCGGAGCTGGGTTGGCTGGAGTGACAGCCGACACTCACGTACAATGCGTCCACTGGCGGACCTAAGTGCGGAAATTAGGAGCCCAATAAGACTGAAGACTAGTTAGCTTGTGCGGGAAAACTATTCCTTATCGCTCTGTATGGTGGTCATAAAGAGGATACAACGATGGATAGTTTGCGATTCCACCGCTTTGCAAAATCAATGACGACAAATAAGACGAATAATCTTTCACTACTCCCACCAACGGAAAGCGCAGTCCGCCAACACGTTTTCCGGACATATCTACAGGTACAAACGTGGCTCGGAATTTTCAAAGATCCTCAGGAATGGGGTTGGCGACAGACGAATTACGGGCTTGAACCAATTTGCACCACAGCCGCACCCGCTCCACCTGAACTTTTAAAACTCATTTCGTGCAAATGTAAAGGAAAGCGTGGGGCTGCTTGTGGGTGCAGGAATGCAGGAATTAGTTGCTGCGTTATTTGCCTGCACTGTAGTGGACAGACATGCAACAATCACGATGATGATGATTATGCTTTTTTCATCCGTCCCAGCATCATTTACTGCGATTCAAGAGTTTTCACGACTCGAAGAGTCTGCCGAGGAAGAACTTCTACAGCCAGGACCATCGAAACGGCGAAAAACATGTGAAAAAAATTACCACCTGTAAATTTTGTTTTTTGCTGCATAAAAATTATTTGATCAATAATTTTCATGTTTGATTTATAATGTTGGTTTATTAATTTATTTTGTATTGCAATAATTGCTTGAACAACCATTCATCCATTTCGACGTATGGATACAACCGTGCGAGCGGCTAAATCAAAACCGGGCACAGTCTTACTGACTTTGCGCCGCGCTAGCGGTCGTAATTCTTATCGAAAATAAAAAATAAAAAAAATAATTTGTAGGTCTGAACACGCTCACCAATTTTCATTACGGACATTTTTCGATATCTTTCACGAGAAAGAAGGAAATAGCTAAAAACAATTTTTCTCCCCAAATTTATGGTTTTTTGGATCGATATTTCGATAACGGTGATCGATACGTGAAAAATGTTTAGACCTTAATTGTAGATCGTACAAAGAGCAACAAAAGGCTTTTATTAAAATTTTCATATCTCAACGGGGAACCGAATTATGATGAAAAAACTGAATATAACCCTTTTTTCAAGATGGCGGAAAACCCACCAGGTTATTTTGGTCGACAATTTGAACTTAAGCTTTTCTAGCCCCTCCACACGTAATATCCAAAATTTGGCTTTCTCGGTTCATTTGCATTTCTAACCCGATTTTTTCGACGTAATGACTGGACTATAGAGCGAACGGGTAGTACATGAGTTTTCCATCTGTACTATCTCTAATTTGTGCCTAAAGGCATTAAAACTTACTAAACAAGAAAGTGAGGCCAAGAAAGCAAATACGATGTTAGTAAAGTGAATACTGTTTATACTCACTATAGTCTTTCTAGCAGTTTATTTTACTTTTGACAGCAGCCTGAGAACGTAACTATTCCATTATTCGTAATAGGGACCTTTGAAATACGCGGTAAAGGAAATATATGTATACTGCCTAATCATATTTATCTACGTTCATTATAACCCATGAAAGAAACAGAAGTAAAATACGTGATGTCACGGGACATCCTTCCTGAGGGCTTACCCGGGGCTCTCAATCATAGGCTGTTGGGCGTTACGTGAGGTTTTTTAGTCGGTAAGTAAGAGTCCGGCATAACATCCTATGAGGATTTTCCCTCACGTTAAACAAAAAAAAAAAAAAAGTAAAATACGTGAATAATGCCGCCATAAATGAAGGGATTATCTATCTATATATGTATAACAATGAATGCCACTTTTAATACGTTGTAATTTTATAACTCAGGAACGGGTGGACCGATTACGTTAATTGTTATTTTTCTGTGTTAGTTATAGCCCGGGCAAAATTTGAAACAAAAAAAAATTCTGAATATAATAAAAAAATAATAAATAAATATTCACGGACATTTCACTCAACGTTATGTGATCCCAAAGTAAGCTAGGAATAACCTGCTTGTGTTATGGGTATCAGACCACGGATATTAATACTTATATACTTTTAAATACATACATATTATACATAAAAACACCCAGACTATTGAGACAAACATTTATGGGTCACACAAATATTTGTCTCCGGTGGGAATCGAACCCACGACCTCCAGCGCCGCAGGCGGTATCACTACCCACTGCGCCACAGAGGCAGTCAAATAATAATATCGGGTCAGCTTGATATGGCGGAACAAAGTTTGCCAGGTCAGCTAGTTCATGATAAACGAGAGATCCCTCGCTCTGTGTGAACGGTTACCTATCATAATAACTAAAGTTGTTTCAACTATTTTCAAAATAACTACGGTAGATTCACCTATGTTCATTACGCATATTGGTCGACTCGACTACTCGTTAATTCACATAATTTCGAATAAACTATAATCATTTGAACTAATGGACGATTAATATAATGTTCATTTAAGATGTTGACTACGTTTGAAATACCTAATGCTAAAGACGATTATTTATGTTCCCGATTCCACCCGTTTTTTTAATAAAGTACTTATAGTCAAGTCTAACTACCGAAAATATTATTTCCAAGTGAGTGGAAGGCAAACTACAAAACAAAAAAATAACCACGAAAGCTATCCGAGGCGGGGTACTCTGAGTCGGGGTGTTAACCATTCACTTATAATGGTTAACACCTCGACTCGGATAGGTTAGGTTAGAAGGCTAAGGCGGAAGCGAAGCGGAGCGGAGCGAATCACTGCCACGTTACAGTACTCACTGTACTCACGTCGTATTTGCTTTCTTGGACACACTCAGTAAGTGGCGTCTTTCTTTAGTTGTATAATATACATAAAATGATATAAATTTAGAATACACTTGAGCAGTAATATAGACTAGAATACAATTTAAAACAAGCTTAAAAGACATTTCACAAAATATTGAGGAAAAATACCGTAAATTTCGATATGACTGCCTCTGTGGCGCAGTCGGTAGTGATACCGCCTGCGGCGCTGGAGGTCGTGGGTTCGATTCCCGGGTCGGTCCAAATATTTGTGTGAACCACAAATGTTTGTTTCGGAGTTTGGGTGTTTTCTATGTTTTCTATGTATGTATTTAGAAATATATAAGTACGTCTATCAGTCGTCTAGATCCCATAGCACAAGCTTGTAGCTTAGTTTGGGCTAGATGATGTTGTGTGAGAATATCCAACAATATTTATATTTACTAGCAGTTGCCCGCAGCTTCGCCCGCGTAAAATTCGTTCCCGTTCCTGCTTCCCGTGGGAACTTATTCCCGGGATAAAAGTAACCTGAGTTACTTCTTATTACATAAGCTATCTGCCAGTGAAAGTTCCGTCCAAATCGGTCCAGCCGTTCCAGAGATTAGCCGGAACAAACAGACAGACAGACAGACAAAAATTTTAAAAATATATATTTTGGTATGTGTACCGTATATACATTCATATGCATGTAGTAGAAAGCGGTTATTTTAATATTAAAAACAGACACTTCAATCTTATTTATTTGTATATAGATTTATAAATTGGAGTTGATGAATATTGTAGGTCATTTTTGCCCTAACTGATAGCTTATGCTACAGGCCTTCACCCTCTAACAGCTGAACCGATTACGCTAAAATTTGATACAGGTATAGATTTAGTGTGCAATAACACATAGGCTACTTTTTATCCCGGGAAAAGTTCCCATAGGATGCAGGAATGGGAACAGAACTGGGCGTCTAAAAAGGCAACATTGTGTTTCATATAATGAAACATACAATGATGTGCATGTCTTGTATGTTTAGTATTTCAAATAATATTTATTCACGTGGGTATAATATATTCCCGCTTTATGTCTAATGAGGGTAGGCACTTGTTACACTAACTTCGGAAATTTTGTGAAATGTCTTTTAAAAGTCTAACAATAGTAATACAATTTCTTAGCACCCGAGTTTTATTTATCTAATTAAACTTTGGTTTTATTAAAAGGCGCTTACACTTAATACATTTTTTAACTCTAATTTATTAAGAACATCATTTTCGCAATCGGCATACTTCATTGTGCTATTATTTTAACTAAATTTCATCATTTATGACATAATGGTTCAGTTGCAGAGTGTAACATTCAAAAAATGCAAAACGTGTCATAAAATTAATGTAAAAAAAAAATAATAAAAGGTAAAAAATAAAATAAAAAACAATAGGTACATACTTGTCTTATGTTCTACAAAGGGACACTTCAAGACCACAGTGTGATGACCAATCCCAGGAATAGCCATATCGGAAAGTGAATAACGCAGTACTAATTTAGGCGCTTTGCAAACGACGACGGAGCCTATAAGCCCTAAGGGAATCCTATACTACAAACGCCGGGCAGGGGCGGGGTGCGGTTACACGCCATGGACCGCACAAACCAGTTTGTACGAAGTAACGCTTAGGCTGCGTTTACACGGCGCACGTTTTTCTCGTACACGATTTTCTCGTGCAGTAGTGGCAGTAGACAATATATGAAACTGTTAACATGGAGTAAATACGGGAAAGTATTGTGTGCGATTTTCTCGTATCGACTACATGTGAACAGTTACTGGTATTGTCTACTGCCAATACGATTTTATCGTGTTGGAGAAAATCGTGCACGAGAAAAACATGCGCCGTGTGAACGTAGCCTTACGGCACCGCGGCGGCGCGGGGCGGCAGGCTCAGTCAGCGTCGCACGCTTTCTAGTGAACTAACTGCCTCCACCCGTCGTGTGCGTTGTGTTCGCAGTGCGGTGCGGGCAGCCGCGGGCATAGACAGTCAGACGCGGTCTTTATTACGTCGCGGGCAAAATGCCCGGCCCGGCCCTACCCGTCGTCTGACTAGCGCCTTTCAGACCACTGAGCTAGCAGAGTGACGAGCGCTTCCCGAAAATAAGAATAAAAAATAAATAAAAGTAGCAAAATCTGTAAATTTTTATAACCTTACTTATTTTTTTTAAATATCACTTAACAATCACTATAATGTTAGGAATCATTTTTCACAATTATTCCACATGAGGGTCATCTTTACCCCCAATAACGAACAACGGGGTAAATCAAACCCTATATCACACTAGATCTTAATAGGAAATATGAATATTTGTTCATGAATTTTTAAATAAATAATACCTAATGAATTCAAATTTAAACACTATCTTAGAAAAACTAAAAAAAATACATTGTTTTCTGGGAGATATCGGTAGATGATGATGATTTAGTACGCATGCATATTCCTTATTAAGAACCACGTTTGTCTAAAATTTCATGGGGTCATTTTCACCCCCCAAAATTGACTCTTGAGGTAATTTTTACCCCCAATTTTAAAACACCATTATATCATTTCTATGCGTTCTAGAGAGATTATCGTCTATCGTTAAATACATATTGAACGAAAAGAACATAGCCGTTGAGGATAGGAAGTGCCAAATGTCGTGCGAATCGTACAACTGCAGTAGGGAACAAACTCTGTTGTTTTGACGGGACTGCGCTGGCGTTAGCTGTTGAGAGATAAATAGATATTATAAACAAATTATAATTATAAAAGTACAAATCTAAATTAGGTGTAGGGTTTTATGGTCACTAAGTCTATAAAACATAGCTTTATGTATACTACTAAGGTGGCAGATAGACAAGCTGGCCAACCTGATGGGAAGTGGTCACGGTAGCCTATGGAAGTTTGCTTCACCAGAAGTGCTACTGCTACACTCCCGCAGCAGACTCTGCGATAAACTTATAAAGCTTCTATTTTACTAACTTCAAACTTCATCACAGTTATCATACTAATATTATAAACTCGAAAACTTGTATGTATGGATGTTTATTCCTTCATGTAAATAATACTGAATGTATTTTATTGAAAGTACATTAACATAACTTATCTTAAACATTACAATGAGTTCTAGGTTATTTTTGGCACAAAGATAGTGGAAATAATAGTGTGGGAAATATAGGCTTCTCTTATCCCGGGAATAACATCCCCTGGGAAAATGTACGGGGGAAAAGATGTAATTTGTGTATACTTACCGCCCAATTAGTGCTCTGGTCTAAATAGAAATAGCTAGAACCAAACCATACGCCGTAGGTCAACGCTATGAACACCCAACTGGAAGAAAGATAAATAAAATAAATAAATATTTGTTGACATCCTCACACAACGTCATCTTGCCCAATTTAAGGTAATTTATGCTTGTGGATCTACACAACTGCTGGAAATCCTTTCCTTCGTCGTCTTCAATCCTTTGAACTTTAAAGACCTTTTATTTTTCATGCATAATTCTTATTAAAAACCACGGGGTACTCTTAATCCTCAACTTCTAGGCTACGGGGTAATTTTTACCCCTAAGTTAGTTAAGCTACCCCGGTTACCCCGGCCCCGGAGTGACCGGGGCCGGGGTAGCATTTACCCCCACCTTTAAAACACCGTCGTCATAGTTTATAAGCTAATGGTCCCGGCGAACTTCTTTTATAGTTATAAATGCCAAAGTTTGTGAGTGTAGATGTTTGTTACTCTTTCACGCTCTAACGGCTGACCCGATTTGGCTAAAATTTGGTACTTGGATAGATTATAGTCTGAAGTAACACATAGATTATTTTATCCCGGGAATAAGCCCCCTTGGGAACGGGAACAGAATTATTCCGCACAGACGCTACTTAGCTTAATACAAATATTTAACAAGAAGCCGTGAGATCGCTCTCACCAGACTGCCCCTCTAACACGTTTATTGTGAAAGTTCAATCCGATTGACGTTGTAATTTTGGTTTTATTACAAACTTTGAACAGATGATCCACGTGACCTTGTGACGTAGTTTAATGCAACAGAGTCACAGACAAAGGCTCGACATAAGCCCCTCTGCACTATATTTTATAGAGAGGGGCTAAAAGACAAATATATAATACATACCTATACCATCTGATAGACTCCCTGTGTAATAACTTCATGACTATGTAGAAGAGGGTATACAGGAATAGATTGGACATCAACACCAGTAGGAGATGTGACGCGAAGTCTCTGCTATGTTGGGCTAGGCTGGAGATGGAAAGAAATACATTATTACTAGCCCGTTCCCGTGGGAATACGGGATTAAAATATAGCCTACTAGCGGACGTCACGCGGTTTCACCCGCGTAGTTCCCGTTCCCGTGGGAATAAAATATAGCCTATGTTCACCGCAAAGAGTGTAGCTTCCCTACAGTGAAAGAATTTTTCAAATCGGTTCAGTAGTTCCGGAGCCTATTCGTTACAAACAAAAAAACAAAAAAACAAATCTTTCCTGTTATGCGTATCTTCACAACAGTTAAAGAATGTTTAAATCGGTCCAGTAGTTTTCGAGTCTATCCAACGCAAACAAACAAACAAATATTTCCTTTTTTTATATTATAAAAAAAAGGAAGGATTTTATTGTTTGTTTGCATTGGCTCCGAAAGTACTCAATCAATTTGAATTTTTTTTTCACGTTTCGAAACGATAGTTGCTGTTCAGACTGTACAGTGTATAAGTTTTGTCGAAAGTTTATATAAGGCCCGATAGATGGCGTTGTACGGTCGACGTGAATCGCGATCAGGGTTCTCGATATATATCAGCGGATATATATCATGATATATATCACGATATATATCAATTGATTTTTATTTTGATATATATCAATGGATTTATTCCAGTGTTCTGAACTAAAAAAAATTGGAGATTAATGTTTACTCGGGCAACACGTTGCGAAAAAGTACAATTCAGAATTATTTTAGACTAGCTGAGCCCGCAACTTCGTTTACGTCACATAAGGTGTATGAAAGGAAAGGTATTTCTTCATCAGAGTCATCAAGCAGCGTCTGAAACTGCCCTGTTTGCTTAATCATAAAAGAGCTTAATGATTAAGACTATTTTTAAACAATTCAGTCCGCGCCGAAGGCCAGGCCAACACGCCAGTTTAGGTTCACTCACATTCAAAGAAACCCCTTACAATTAAAATTTTCAAAACGTCTGATTCTTAAAAGTGTTATAACTCTTTTATTTCTAAACCGATTTACATAAAACAAACGCTAAATGTTAACTGGAGCAAACCTCAATACAATAAAAAAAACCGCATTGCAATCGGTTGAGCGGTTACTGAGATTAGCGTGCACAACCGTACAGACAAACAGATATACAGACATACAGACAAAAATTCTAAAAATCATTGTTTTGGGTTCTATTGCGTTCATAAAGCCCCCCTATAATATTTTTTCTTATTTATCTTCCATGTACAGACAGCGACCTGTTACGATTCTATTATATGTACTAGCTGACCCTCGCAACTTCGTTTACGTCACATAAGGTCTATGAAAAGAGAGGTATATCTTAATCAGATTCCTAGGAGCGTGTGAAACAGCCCTGTTTGCTTAATCAGAAAAGAACTTAAAGTTTAAGTCTATTCTAAACCATTTCAGTCCCCGCCTTCGGCGTGGACTGAATTGTTTTACAATACCCTTAATCTTTAAGTTCTTTTATGACTAAGCAAACACGCCAGTTTAGAATGACCCTTACATTTAAAGGAACCCCTGAATTATAGGTTTAGTGAAAGTTGAGATGTCTCTAATTTCTGAACTACAAAACCCACAATATTGAAACTTGTGTGGAATGGTCCTTTAAGTACTCCCTTTCCAACACTAAAACAATATTTGAAATCGGACCACACGTTGAGAAACTATAACTGAAAAACCATTTTGTCTTTCATCCCCTCTCCCGCAGGAACCATGCAAAATATCGAGATTAAAAGTATCCTAAAACCTTCCTCGGACTATAAGCTCGGAATGTACCAAGTATCATTCAAATCGGTTCAGTGGTTTCGGCGTGATACTTATTTGGGATACAGACAGACAGACAGACAGACAGACAGACAGACAGACAGACAGACGTGAAAAGTTTAAATTACATTTTCGGCTTCAGTATCGATTAGAGAACGCCCTCCAATTAAATTTTTTAAAATATCTTCCATGTACAGACTCTCGACCCTCTACGGTTTTATTATATGTATAGATTTAAATTACATTTTCGGCTTCAGTATCGATTAGAGAACGCCCTCCAATTAAAATTTTTAAAATATCTTCCATGTACAGACTCTCGACCCTCTACAGTTTTATTATATGTATAGATTGATAGTTTCCCAAATTGGCAACCTCATTTTAAGTTAGGGAAATCCCCTTTGATTAGATTAGATTAGATTAGATTCTTTATTTGCATGAAATATGGTAACAAACATGGTGGTAACAATATTTTTGAGGCGGATACATATTTCACCTTACTACAAAGGCATGCAAAGTTAATGTAATACAAAATTTATCGATAAGCATGTCACACGTATGTCGTAAAATAGAAATTATATTTATTTTAGAATATATGTCAAAAAAAAAGTAATTAAATAAAAAAAAATTACAAACAAGTAAATATGAACTAAAAATAATGTCCAAGAGAGAAATACTACTTAACAAATTCATTCAGTATAACTACCTACTTTGTATTTCTATAATAATAGTATCTACAACCACCTTTCTTTAAAAATTCATCAACAGAATAAAAGCACTCCTGTACTAACCACTCACGCAAAGAACTACAAAATCTGCCATAGGGTAGGTCTACAATAGATTTAGGTAGAGAATTATAGATCAGTGGTGCCATATATGTGCAGTTTTTCCTAAATATTTCCAAACGTGGCACTGGCATTTTCAGGTATAGTTTTGTGACTTTACGCTTACCATTGTTGTCATAGCTATCGAAGAGAGAAGAATTATGCCTAATAAATTTTGCCACTTCATATATATATATACTAGGAACTGTCATAAGATTATTTGCTTTAAATACAGGTCTACACGACTCAGCCAGTTTCATTCCAAAAATTGCTCGAATACATTTTTTCTGTACTATAAAAACCCTTGAAAGATCACTCGAATTTCCCCAGATGACTATCCCATAGCGAAGCAAAGAAACAACATATGCATGGTATACAGTCATAGCTATTCTTTTGGATGTAACATCTTTAATTTTCCAGAGTGCGAAAACAAAACTATTTAATTTTTTACTTAGATTATCAATGTGTGAAATTAGCATCTAATGTAATTCCCAAAAATTGTGTGCTATGTACCTGCTCAATTATATTATCCTTATAACGAAAGCTTAACTGTAAATTGTTACTTTGAGGTGTTTTAAACTGCACTAATTTTGGTCCCAAAATACTTCCCTGAGGAACGCCAAAGGGATTTATTCGATGGTCCGAATCATATGTCTCTGTACTATTCGATTTACTACTAAATTGAGTTATTCTTGTTAATTGTTTCCTATCTTTTAAGTAAGACTCAAACCATTGCAAGACTATGCCTCTAATTCCGTACTTTTCCAGTTTTTCCAACAGTATAGAATGTTCCACGAAATCAAATGCTTTACTGAGGTCTAAAAACAAGGCACATGTAGGGATATTTCTGTTGATGTTATTTATAACATTTTGGACTAATGTGTAGGCTGCCAGTTGTGTGGATTTCAACTTCCTAAATCCATACTGTTCCGTGGCCAAAATATTATATTTTTCTAAAAACCATTGCACTCGTATATAAATAACCCGTTCAAAGATTTTTGAGATTACAGGAGTTAATGCAATGGGTCTATAATTGTTTCTGTCACTTTTTGAACCCTTTTTATGTAACGGTTTTATCACAGATAACTTTAGCAATTCCGGAAAACACCCTTGTTCCATAGACAAGTTTATCAAATGTTCTAATGGTTCTGCTACATATTGGGCTATGCATTTTAAGAATTCTGCGGAAATGTCATCATAGCCTACAGATCTAGTGTTTCTTAAATTTCCAATTAACCGGACGACCTCAGTAGAGTTTGTTGGTTCCATAAAAATACTTTTATCATTTGTGGGAAGGTCGAGTAATTTATTTTGTCACTATCTTTGACCATGTCAATAAAAAAGTTGTTAAACAAGTTTGCAATGTCAAAGCCACTTATTACCGTTTTGTCATTGTCTACAATACTACAAATATGTCCTTTTGGTTTATTATTACCCATGTATTTGCCTACCACTTCCCAGGTAGCTTTACCTTTGTTTTTAGAGCATGATATGTACCTAGTGTTAGAATTTACTTGTAGGCTATTTACACATCTTTTTAGTACGTTGGAGTATGCCTTAAATTTAGTTTTATTCGTGGTATTTCTATCAAGATAATATTTGTACCTTAATGCGCGTTTAGTTTTACAACTTGATTTAATTCCCTTTGTAATCCACTGGGGCTTATTTTTCCTGCAGTTTGTTCTTGTTTTAATAAGAGGGAAGCATAATTTAAAAAACATAGTTATTAAATTGTGAAAGGCATTAAATGCATCATTGACGTTCGTCATGTCACAAATGTCAGCAAACGTTAGACTACCAATATATGTTGAAAATCTACTTATATTATATCGACTCATATTATACCTAGTTGTATAGTAATATGTTCTTTCAACGTCTTTAAACTCAAGTAGTTGAGCAGTGTTATGATCAGATAAGCACAAATTATACGTCATGCCGGTCACCTCTAACATATTGCTGATGATATTGTCAATACACCTATGTAACCTAGTGGGCTCGTTAATATGGCACCGGAATCCGTAGTTTGATAATATTTCCAAAAACTGAGTGCTATTACCGTCTTTAACTAATGTATTAATATTGAAATCGCCTGCAATTATTATTTTCTGAGTCTTAGTCTTATGCTGAAGTTTTGTCAAAGTTTCATCTAGTTTTTCAAAAAATATATTTATATTTGAGTCAGGAGTTCTATAGATACATAATATGATCATATTTAGCTCCTGAATTGACACACCACATATCTCGTAATGGATGTCAATACTTAGCGTTTTAATTTCATTTAGTTCTACAGCTTGTATATGATCCTTGCATAGTATGCAGTGAGTGAGTAAATAGCTGCCAGGCGATAGTTATTCAATTGCAGGTACTTCTCCTCGCCCCTTGCTACAAAATGTTCAGTTCGACAAATTATAGTTATGTCTTTATTGGATTCGTGCAGTTCCTCTAGAGCTAAATTTATATCATTGATTTTGCCCAGTGCTCCAGCAATATTTTGATGGAATAGGTATAACAAAGAACGCTTTTTTGTAGCATTAGGTACGAAAAAAATCACCACGGGTATTTGCAGTTCCGTTTACTCTGCCAGTACTTCTTTCTATAATTGAAAAGTAGTAGGGTATTGTGCCTTTAAGTGGCTTAGGATTACACGTAGCGGTTTCTGGTTTAGAAGCAGACAGGTCCGCATTTTTTACAGCACGGGATTACATTTTGATTCATAACGTTTATTTCTATGACCTTTAAGAGACAGAAATGTTCTACTGTAATAGATTGTATTAATAGCAGTTATAATTTGTCCTACTAGGCTATATGTGTTGTATATTCTGTTTGTTTCTATGAATGAACAGTTTTTTGTATTTTGAGTAATGTGTCTTAGGTGGTAGTTGAGTTTGCGTTCATTTAGAAAAGCATTGTATAGGACATTGACTACTATAATGTTGCAATTTTCAAAGAACTTAAGCGCTACTGTGACATTAGATAAAAATTTAAAAGGGTTCGTGTCATTACATCCAATCATTAATATTAAATAGTCATTTGACGTGAACCCTTGAGCTAGGTTCTTACAATTTACCAATACGTCTTCAGTTTTTGCATTTGGTTTTCTAATCGCAGAAATATCATAGTTTTCCAGTAGCAAGGAGTTTCTATGGTTGCATAGTTTCTGTATTATCCCTTTGCCTTGATTGTCTGACAGTAGAAGTACTTTGCCAGCTTTTTCCTTATGCATATCTGATAGTTGCTTCTGAAACTCGCCTGGTGGTTTTGGCTCTTCATTGTCAGTGATGGCACTGCTAGGTTGGGTTTTTGGACTGGTCATGCCTGAAAGTATTTCGCCACGTGTGTGTGCAGTTTCAGTCATCAATACCTCCGTATCACTAGTGCATAAGTATTGTGTCGTATTATTCAAAGAAGTTTTAGGAGTTTCAAAGTCAATATTATTTAGATTTAATTTTCGCGCCGACTTGTTGTATTTTTTTTTTTTTTTTTTTTATTTACGCGGGGAACGCCTTTATGCGCCTTCATCCCAGCTGCGGGGGCAGCTGGGATGGTGTGTGAGACTCTCGGCCCGGTCCGGAATGGACCGTCCTACCCACTAAACCCCGCGGTGTTCCTCCTCACCCATTAGCCGGGCCGAGGGGTATCAAAAGATTATTCACGTCGACCCGGCTAGGGGCGCCCCGTTAATTCGGGGCTCTCCTCGGGGGAGCCAGATGGGCGGCTCCCCAAAGCTTCCTAAGGAGCTGAAGACCACGCCTGCACCGCTCTCGAGCGCCCCTCTGTAATAGAGGAGACAGAGAGCGGCTGGCGCAGGCGTGCGCTAATGGGCACCCCCGGAACACGGGGAAGGTGCCCACCGCCGTGTGACCGTTGGTGGGTGGGGTCCCCCGACCTTACACCCACGGTCAAGAAACAATCCGGGGCGCGCAGTGACTGGTTACCGCGGCGCCCCCGAACTGCACGATAGGGCGGAAGCATCTACCCAAACTCCCGCCCCTCCCGTGCAGTGCCTCTCACTTTGCCGCCATCGCCTCGTCAGCAAATGTGGCGAAGCGATGCCAGCCAAGCACTGCTGCTGTCGGCCGCGCTGTTACTCGCGGCCGGCAGCAACACACACCACAGTGCAACTCCGTCAAATGACGGCCGAAAACCGTCCCAATGCTTCTTACAGCCAGAAAGCCGGGAGCATTGGGGCGTCCGCCACGCTGTGTTGCGCTGCAGATGCAACGCAACACCGTGGGCCTAGCAGGCCCACCGAACTGCGACCCCCTCGCCATGGGGTCAGCTTGCCGGGATATTAGTACATCGACTAATGAGGGCTGCACACCGCACCCATTAGCCGATGTTCCAGGGTGCACCGTCTTAGTCCAGTTGTCACTCCCACCGGGCATATAGCCCGAAGGGATAGAAAACCGGACCAAGCACACTAGGAGGTTTCCCGACCTAGCACCCCCGCCGACTTGTTGTATGGTCCAGATTTCCGATTCAGAGAGGATTTTTTTGGGCTACCTGTTCCTTCATTAAGAGAAATACTGGTAATATATATTTTTTTAAATCGTTCTGTGGTTTGTTTTTCCATCTCTAGTTCCTGTTTAAGCGCCATATTCTCCATACTTAAATTTTCTATTTCTGTGTGCGCGCTCATTAGCTGTTCCTTCAGTTTATCAATAATTTGCAGTTTCTCAGACACCTCGTTGCCATTGAAGTGTGTGGATAGGTCTATCATACTTTTACATACGTCCGATTCCAAGCTGTCCATAGATTCATTTGATAAAGATCGCCTTAGACGCTGTTTTCGTATGGTCACATTGTTACTGGTATCCATTTTTATAATAATGCAGAGCACACCGTATATACCAAGTATGCAGCAGTGGTTCGATACAGTTTGCCACCGTAGTAGTTGAAGATCAGAAATAATCTTCTCAATTCTTAAAAAGCAAATCCCTGTTCACCTTTAATTAATGTACATCAGTAGCATAGTTTGTCTCCGTAGTTGTTAGAAGATCCAAAACAATGTTACAAGTCCAAAAAGAAATACTTGGTACCAAATTTGAATACGCTATCTCCGGAGTGTAAGCCGACCACTCTTCTCGTTACGCCATCCGTACCATAGTTAATTAATCTAAATAAGTGTTCATGTTTATCAAGTATTAGAAGTTAGATTGAGTGCCTGTATCACGATAGTGAAATTTATTGCTTTTTGTTGACGATTGTGATTGAGTAGGTAGTTACACATAACAGCAATATATTAATCAAGGCATAATTTCCTTATTTACAATCACTTCACACCATCTTGATGTAAAATTCTTAGATAATACCACAATACGGACACTGTTCAATTATTTAGAGTTTGCCCATATATCGCCATGGTATTGCAAACAAACACTTTTTGATCGTATGATTTTTCACTTTTAATTCCTTCTACACTTTAAATGGTCTTTCACTAACATTATATGTCAATATTTAAGTGCTAAACTACGTGTTTATTAACTCACATCACTGTAAATAAACGGTTTAACATTTTTAACTGATTGAAATGTACGCAGTCGATGTTTACATGGCAACTAGCGCCATCTCCCCTTGACATACCAGTATGGTCAGCTTTTAACTGAAATGAAACCTTAATTTTACTACGATAAGGTTCATTTTTCCTTAGCCTGGATATAAATCCGATATATATCAAAAAAATCGGATATATATCATAAAAATCGGATTTTTGATATTTATTATAAAAATCGGATTTTTTCGAACCCTGATCGCGATACAGTTTCGATTTCCATAAAGCGTATAAAAGTACACTAGTGCATATTAAATGTTCTCTGGAGGATTGTTTGTATTGCATACTTTGGGCTTTTGGGTACCTTTTCGGAGTGTGAACAGTTGAATTAACTTTAAAAAACGGCCAAGGGCGAGTCGGAATCGCGCACGGAGGGTACAGTACCAAAACTGCCTCTGTGGCGCAGTCGGTAGTGATACCGCCTGCGGCGCTGGAGGTCGTGGGTTCGATTCCCACCGGAGACAAATGTTTGTGTGACCCATAAATGTTTGTCTCAAGAGTCTGGGTGTTTCTATGTATGATAAGTATGTATTTAAAAGTATATAAGTATTAATATCCGCGGTCTGATACCCATAACACAAGCAGGTTATTCCTAGCTTACTTTGGGATCAGATAGCGTTGTGTGAAATGTCCGTGAATATTTATTTATTTATTTATAAAACGGCAAACTAATCACGTTTGTTGTATGTGAGCTTGCTTATTTTTCTCTTTTTTGTTTTAAGTATATTTTGTTGTTATGGCAACAGAAATACGTCATCTGTGAAAATGGAAATTCCAACCGACTTTACGATTTCTGAGATACATCCTCGTGACGGACAGACAGACGGACTAACGGCGAAGTCTCACGAATACATACATACATACATATGGTCACGCCTTTATCCCCGAAGGGGTAGGCAGAGGCATATTATATGCCCACATTTCACCTTTTGTATAATTTGTCCCACGTAATAGGTGGTGAGCCGTATTGCCGTGTTTAAATGGACAGGCGCAGGTTTTGACTGCCTGCTGTTGAAATAAAGCCTTCAACTTAGGTTAACGACTGCCATTTTACTGGCAACCGGGACCAACGGCTTAACGTGCCTTCCGAAGCACGGAAACGCTCAAATAAATGTCACAAAGTGATCACATCGATGGTCACCCTTCCATGGACCGGCCATAGTGAAAGTTGCTTACTGCAGTGATCGTTTACAGAACACTGAGTCCGCGGAGCCATGAGCGCTTCTCTTTCTCTCTCTCATGAATAAGATACCATTTTTAATCTTTGGGTACGGAACCCTAAAAAACATTGAACATTACTATTGAGAATAACAAAACATAGAACATAATTCACGCTATAAAATATCAAATATTGATGAAAACTCACCCATAACCAGCAATAGCCCAATTAGCGAGATTAGCAATAAGTAGCAACACACATCTGCCCGCCCTGGCCGGCGTCACGGCCGCTAATGGTCGGGACACTAGCTCTCGGGCCGCCCGACATACCACGCCGCCATCTGGGGACATAGGAACGCTTTAACCCACCTCATATACTGCTAGCAATACACTTTGTATACTGCTAGCGACTCTTTTTATATACGACACACTTTGTATATTGCTAGCGATACACTTTGCATACGCTAGCAATACATTTTGTACACTGCTAGTGACACACTTTGTATACCACAAATCTTGTCAACTGCTATCAACACACTTTGTACAGGTGTGGCGACCGCCACATAGCGAAGATCAGTTGAAGTTCTGCATCGCGATATGAAAGTTCTCGCAACGAAGTATAGATAAATCCTGAATCGCGATATCAGAATTCTAACGATGATGAATGATATATAACCAACAGTCCAACATCAACCGTTGGGCTTCGGCCCGCCAGGCGCGATCACCTAGCCTGGTCAGAGGATCCTCCCTTTGTGTGTTGGAGCAACATTCCCAACCTTTCCTCCACAATAGGTAGTGTTAGCAATACACTTTATATACTACTAGTAACACACTTTGTATAAAGTGCTAGGAAAACAATTTGTATAATTGCTAGTAATACACTTGTTTACTATTACCAACACTGCTAACGTTGTACTTTGTATACTGCCAGCGACACACTTTGTATAATGCTAGTAACACACTTTGTATATTGCTAGCAACACATTGTGTAGTAAAATTAAAAATAACTTTACTTTTGTATGGTCGCTAGCAGTAACGTACAGAAAATACATAACATACATACGGTCACGCCTTTATCCCCGAAGGGGTAGGCAGAGGCATATTATATGCTCACATTACACCTTTTTAGAATTTGTCCCACGTAATAGGTGGTGAGCCGTATTGCCGTGTTGAGATGGACAGGCACAGGTTGTGACTGCCTGCTGTTGAAAGTTTTCAAGCCGTATAAAAAAGCCTTCAACTTGGCTTAACGACTGCCATTTTACTGGCAACCGGGACCAACGGCTTAACGTGCCTTCCGAAGCACGAAAACGCTCAAATAAATGTAACATCGATGGTCACCTATCCAAGGACTGGCCATAGTGAAAGTTGCTTACAGCAGTGATCGTTTACAGAACACTGAAGCTGCGGGGCCACGAGCGCTTCCAAAATTTCAAAATACATAACAATGTTCCTTATTTTAAGTAGTTAACGAAATAACTTACCAAACTTGAATCTACCGAGGTAATATATCTGGAAAGTCATGACGAGGCAGGTCACCAGATGTAGGACGGTGAATGCCACCCAGAAATACACATTCGCGTTTAATACGCCCACCAGACCTGAAAAGATAATATTGGTTTATTCGTGTATTTCATAAGATAAGATAAAAAATAAAAACCAATTAAGGGCGAGTCGGATTAGAGAATTGAGGGTTCCGTACCAAAAAAGAAATTAAGGTTTGTTGACTGAGCCCCCTTTATTATTTTTTGTTTTAGTATTTGTTTCTACAGCGGCAACAGTATCGGTCAAACCGTATGGGAGCTAGGCGTGTAACGAAAAATATGATGACTCATGGAATAGTGGCTATACAAAAACGGAAAAAAAATCTATCGTGCATGGAATAAGGCTTGTTCAACAAACTGTTATAATCGTATCAACTCTCAAACTCCCGGATCGGCTCCACCGTTTGCGAGCTACATGTGTAACAAAAAAACCCAACGCGCATGGAATAGTGGCATTTCAAAATACAGTCAAAAAAGCACTTACCAATGAATATGATAAGTGCTAACACTCCAAAAGTGGCGTGCGCCCTCGCATTGATGTCGGGGTGACGCGACTGGTAGATCTTCACCATGCACAGTACTGATGTTACGTACATGAACGATGTGTCTGGAAATTTAAAATATATTAAACTTGCACTTACAATTACTTTGCTCGCGGGTGGGATTCCATTCCCGCTTCCCATGGGAACATATTCAAGGAATAAAAACGAACGTGAGTCTCGGCAGACAGAAGTGATAACTTAAGTTGAACTATTTATTTTTTAAATGTGTGTGTTGGAGAAAGGGAAGCCATACAGATTGGCGCTGTAACACGTTACGTAACGAAGTGGTTACGTTACAGCGTGATTGAGTAACAGACATCCCGAAATTTTCACATTCTTTCATTTCTTTATCTTAATTTATATATTTAAATCTCCTGTCACGATGTTTATCCGCGATGGACTCCTAAACGATTGAACCGATTTTGATGAAATTTGCACACCGTGTGCAGTTTGATCCAACTTAAGAGATGGGATAGTTTTTTTTTGGAAAGCCTAATCTACGACTGGAAGTAGCGGGTTACAAAAATCTTAGCCACAGCAACGCGTAGCCTGGCCCTCTAGTAATATTATAAATGTTAAAGTCTGTGATTGTCGATATGTGGATGTTTGCTACTCTGCCACGCACTAACGGCTAAATGGATCGGGCTGAACTTTGGCAACGGAATACATAGTCTTGAATAACACATAGGCTAAAATAAATTCTTCCCAAAATAAGTTCCCATGGTAAGCGTGGCAGGTTGACATTATTCTGAAATTGGTCGTGTTACTATTTTCCAAGTACATCCTTCTCATCCTTAGTTTGAGACCTTCATACGTAAGTTCGTGACGTAGTTTCTCATTATTATACAAACAAATTATGTGGACGATTAAACTGCTAAACATTCATTTTCCTCGACTGCACATCATTTTCTTCAAAGAAAAGGCGAAATAAGTAGGTAGTTCTTTATACAAATTTATGGAACGCGCCATACGGAGACTTTCCTCTCTGTCAATACACACTCCAAATGGTACAATAAATATGTATATTATGTGTCTGAAATCACGAGTGCATTGTTTTGAGTAAGTTTGGTAATGACAGCCGATTGCTTTCGTAGTGGTGTTTAAGAATACAATTTCCCTCCGCAACATATGATAGACAGTTATGTATCGTGTAAACATATAAAGGCGTCTCCCTTTAATGGAGGTCTTGTTGCTCTATGGTAGGAGGTCATAGAACACTCGAATACACCTTACATACTGCTAGCAATACACTTTATATACTGCTAGCAACACACTTTGTAAACTGCTAGCAACACACTTTGTAAACTGCTAGCAACACACTTTTTAAACTGCTAGCAACACACTTTGTATATTGCTAGCAATATTGAATAAGAGTCTTCCAAGGTCATGAATAAAACACCGTGTCCAAGGCGAATTCAAAAATAGACTTTAATGCATCCATTATATGTGTATGACAAGCAAATATCTATAGCGCGATTCAGCTTTTGTTGGTACTGAGTGTCATTTATTATTAATGGTGTAAACAAAACAATGTTGATATGACTGAACTTAGACTGCTTGTTGCCTCAGTACTGTTACACGAAGAGTATGTTGAACCTAAAATTAGTTCCTTACGTATTTAAAGGTGGCGCCACCAGTAGCTACGTTTTATGTTCAAACATACCGCCCACCATGAACTAACAGTTCATAAAAAATTATCTACCTACTGATACAATTCCGTGACTTTACACAATGCAACGAATGTGATCAATACTAATTAGTGGGAGTATGATGACAACATTGGTGTCTGATAAGTGCAATATAAGTATGCCTTTACTCAACATCATAATTACTTATTACTACAAATTTTCTGTTGTACCTAATTCTAAACTTTTATCTCTAAATGAATATAACAATATGAGTTACCCTCTCAACTTACAATAGGGAGAATACACAGTTTGGATACTGGACGCTTAATAATAGAGCCATTACATTTCAGACTTACAACGCGAGTAAGTTGGTCCAAACCTGGATGCTTTTCTGTAATGATTCCATACAACCAACGAGCTGGGGGAAGATTATCCTCTTTTACCAAGATAACATCACCTATGTTAGGTTCAGGTGTTTGGAATTGCCATTTATACCTGTGCAGAAACTGTGTCAAATATTCATCGGACCATTTTTTCCAAAATTCTTGCACCATGCGCTGAGTGAGTTGCCATCTTTTGAGGCTACTAATGTTCGACAATTTATAGTCGGATTCGGGGACAAGTATTAGAGGCTCACCGACTAAAAAGTGGCCAGGGGTCAAAGGCATAGCATCATCAGAAGTAGAACTGAGACTTGACATGGGTCTCGAATTGAGGCAGGCCTCAATTTGAGCCAGTACAGTACTGATCTCTTCGAAAGTGAGCGTTGAATTGCCAATTACTCTTCTCAGATGATGTTTAGTGGATCGTACACCTGATTCCCAGAGCCCTCCAAAGGTTGGAGAGTGGGGAGGTATAAAATGCCACTCCGTTCCGTTTGATGACATCCAATTGGCTATTTCGGGGACTATGCTAGATTTTTCCTGTGCCAATAATGTTTTCAATTCGCGAGCTGCTCCACTGAAATTAGTGCCGTTATCGCTGAACAATTCAGCGCAATGCCCGCTACGTGCTACAAATCTCTTAAACGCTGCAAGAAATCCTGTAGCAGTTAGGTCGCTCACACATTCCAGATGGATTGCCCTGGTCGCCATGCATATAAACAAACAAATGTAAGCCTTAATTGCATGGTGACCCCTTCCCTTGGATGTGCGAATATTAATGGGACCTGCGTAATCGACACCACTTTGCTTAAAAGGACGACTTGGGGTTACTCTTGCAGTTGGCAACTGTCCCATTAGCTGTTCACGAGTTACAGCAGAGTATCGAACACAAGTTACGCAATTGCGAACGAAACCTTTTACGAGATTTTTGGCGTCTAAAATCCAATACCTCGACCGCAGATAGTTGAGCATGAGTTGAGGACCCCCGTGCAGGGTCCTTGCGTGAGCATCAGCAACTATAAGATTCGTTAAATGAGACTTCGCCGGAAGAATCATTGGATGCTTTTGATCTTCGTTAATTATTGCGTGATTAAGTCGACCCCCCACGCGCAACACTCCTGAATTGTCTATAAAAGGATTTAAAGCTGTGAGTTTACTATTTTTTATTGGTTTGTGATTAGACAAGTATTTCATTTCCTCACTGAAAGTCTCATCTTGACACTGCTTGATACACACAAGCAGAGTGTCCTGTAGTTCCCGGCTAGTAAGCCACTGAGGAAACTGGTCAGAGTTGCGTCTATTTCTAGTAACTAAGAATCTTTTACACCACGTTAAGACTCTAACAAGTTTTCTCAGAGTTGAAAATCTGTGCCATAGGGACTCATCAACCGTGCCAACCAGTGCTTGACAAACTGGAATAGATTTTTCTTCTGCCTTTGTTTCACATCTGAAGTTACTCCCATAGTCGAGTACGACACATTTTAACCATTTAGGACCAGTTTTCCAGAGCTGTATTTGGTGTTCCTCAGTAGGCATGAAACCACGCGATGCACAGTCCGCTGGATTGTCCTTCGATTGGACATGCGACCATTGCTGTCGGTTAAAATTGCTTAAGATTTCAGAAACACGGTTGGCTACGAACACCTTCCATCTACTTGGATGACTGCTCAACCAGGCGAGTACTACTGAAGAGTCAGTCCAAGCATGAATATGTTGTTTATCAATTGCCAAAACATCCGAAACCTCAAGCAACAACTTAGAGAGTAGTACAGCACCACACAACTCCAACCGAGGAATTGAAACTTGTTTCACGGGTGCCACTTTAGTTTTTGACGCTATGAGATGAACATGGATGTTGTCCTTTGCATCTATGACTCGAATGTAAATGGCGGCAGCGTATGCTTCGTTTGATGCATCGCAAAATCCATGAAGCTGCACACATTTATCACTCTTCCTAGTACCCATCCACCTAGGTATCTCAAATCTGCCACACGATTCTAGCTTGTTTCTATAGTCAATCCACTCATTCAACAAGTTGGGTGGAAGTTCTTCATCCCATTGTATTCCAGAAACCCACAACTTTTGAATTAATATCTTACCTCTGATAATGATAGGAGCAAGCCATCCTAAGGGATCATATAAGCGAGATATGTCTGAAATGACCCTTCTTTTCGTAACAGGTTTGATCAACGGACGCAGCTGTACGGTATAATTAAAGTTATCACTACCTCTATGCCAAGTGATTCCAAGCATTTTTGTTAAAGCATCTTTTGTAATATCTGTCTGACTAGATACTGTGTCAGGTATGTTGCTGACATCATGGACTGCCGTTTTCTCTGAGTCTGTGTACTCTTCTTCTTGTGTGATCCATTGCATTAGCTCCTCGCTGTTGCTGTTCCACTTTTGCAGTTGGAATCCTCCTCGGGTAAGTAACTGATTCAACTCTGTATACAATACCTTCGCTTCGTGTATATTCTCACAGCCACTCAAGATGTCATCTACATAGCTATCAAACAACACTGCTTCAGCAGCTTTGGGAAGGTCTCCCCCTTCATCTTGAGCTAACTGACGCAGAGTGCGGACGGCCAGGTAAGGAGCAGATGACGTTCCAAATGTCACGGTTAAGAGTCGATAATGCTGTAATGATGAATTAGAATTTTCACGCCAGAGTACGCGTTGAAAGTCTATGTCGTCGCGAGATACCAACACTTGGCGATACATTTTAACTACATCTGTAGCAAGACAGACCGGTGAAGCTCACCAACGCATCAAAATATGCCTGAGGTCCGACTGCAAGGTAGGCCCGACCATTAAATCGTTATTCAACGATACACCATTCTCATAACGACAAGATGCGTCAAAAACAATTCGGACTTTTGTGGTGCTTCGGTCGGCACGTATTACTGGAAGGTGAGGTAAGTAACAAACGTTTTCTTTGTTTATTTCGTTTGTAGGTACAATTTCCATATGATTTAGTTTTAAATATTCAGCAAATACATCTGAATACTGAGCTTTCAATACAGGATCTTTAAATAGTTTTCTTTCGATTGTGGACTGTCTTTTTAGTGCTATGTTGAAAGAATTACCTTTCGTACACTCTTGTATTGGTTCCTTTAAAGGAAGCTTAACTACATAACGACCGGAAGAGTTCCGTGTGGTCGTGCTTTCGTAAATTGCTTCACATCTTTGTTCTTCTTCCGTGAGGAACTTTTTTGCTTTTACAGATGAAGGCTCTGACTCCAACTCCCAAAATTGACGCAGTAGATCATTTTCGTCTAACTGGACGTGCATTACATAGTTGGAGGTAACCGAATTAGCTTCATCGTTGTAAGTTTCACCTGATATGATCCACCCAAGAGATGTGTTTTGTGCTATAAGTTCATTGGTAGGGTCTTTATGTAGTCCTTGTCTCAGCACCTGTCCATATACATTTGCCCCAATAAGTAAGTCTACTTTATTGGGTATATCGAAATTGGGGTCTGCTAACTGAAGTGACAATGTCCTGAAGTGAGACCACGATTGTACCGGAACCCTTTTGCTAGGTAGTAGTGTTGTCAGTTTGTTGAGGACGTGTGCTTTAACCTTTATCACCACGCTGGTGTCGGTAAGTGACTTTAATGTCAAGGGTACTACATGTGTTGATGTTACCTTTGAGCCAGTATCACTTCCCAACACTGAAATATAACTTTTGCTCGATACTTTCTTCAGTCCAAGTAACTGGACTGCAGACTCCGTTATGAACGAAGCTGTCGAACCTTGGTCTAAAAGAGACCTGAAAGTTATATTTGCACCTGTTCTGGACTCTATGTTGACTAGAGCAGTCGCTAGTACAACCTGATACTGCATTTTTGAAAAACAACTTACGACTTGATTGGAATCGCCACGATTAATGGCTATATTGGACACAGCTCCTGCACTAGTTGATTGTTCGACTTGACCTGAGTTGTCAACTAGCACTGAACCTTGAGAATTATGCAATAAGGAATGATGCTTCCCTTTACATAAGCGACACCTTGTGGAAGAACGACATTTTGCGACTGAATGATGTGGACCCATGCAGTTAAAACACAAGCTGTGCGTCTGGACAAACTTACGACGCGTCTCCACATCTTCATTTGAAAATTTTGGACAAGTATGCAATTTGTGGTTATCATTACAACATGGACATAAATTAGAAACTACATTAAAGGCTTTGACCTTTGTTACAGTGGTGCGATTATTATGAACTTTAGTAGAATACTTAAAATCTAAGTTCTCTAACCCTTTGAAACGCTGTTGTAAAAAGTCTTGAAACATCTGCCAAGTAGGTAACTCGTCAGATGGACCACTAATTTTGAGTTCCCAGGCCTTGCGTGTTTCACAATCCAATTTCAAGCTTAAAATATGAATCACAATGATATCCCATGAGTCGACATTAATACCTAACTTCGACTCCTCTACTCGACGCCACTAGTATGAAGTAACTCTTTCAAAGCGCTTGGTGATTCTGTGGTAATATTCTTTTGACCCATGAAACGTGCCAAAATAGAATTACTTAAAAACTTTTTATTATTATACTCTTTATCTAATATTTGCCAGCAAATTGAATAATTTTCTTCACTAATATTATAATGACGCAGCAACTGTTCAGCCTCGCCAGTTAGATGTCCCTTTAAGTAATTTAATCTATCAATATCATGCAACGATTTATTATTATGAATAAGAGAAGTAAACAAGTTACGAAAATTTGTCCATTCTGTGTATTTCCCACTAAATATTGGCAATCTAATTTTAGGTAACTTAGCTACATGTGAATTATCATTGTTAGAAGTTTTACAATCTACTGAATTATCTTTATTTTTAAAATTTAACCTAACTAAAGCTTCCTTCAATTCGGTTTTGTAGTCAATGTATAGTTCTTCTGTAGACGAGTATAAACCCTTGCTGTAATATTGAGACGACTGCAGATCGGTTAGAGCTATTTCCGCAACAATTTTCCGATGTGTAGAATAAAAAGACGACCATAATTTTTCTAGCATTTCCAGGCGCGCTTCTACATAGGAGACGGTTATGCGATCTTTTGGTGACTTTTTGAAATTAGTTCTAGCACTAGTAATACTAGACGCTCCATTATGTTGCAGTTTGGTTAAAGATTCCATTTTCTAAAGGACTGCCTAAGACGTCTCCGTGTCGCAGTGAAGTCAAATTCCAAAAGCAAAGTGGTATTTTCAATTTAAATTTTCGTTTAAACTTTTCTAAGTTTTTAAATTTTTGTTAGAAATTTTCTAAGTGTTTTGGACTTGTAATTTCTCTAAGTTGAAGATTTGGATGAAATATTTCTAAGTGTTTGGGACTTGTAAAATTTTTAGAAAATCGGGCATAGGTTCCCCGTCTCACCAATTTTCGCTTGATTATTCTAAGTCCCAGTTATCCACATCCAAATTCTAAGTTATTTTCTTCTAATAAATAAGGTTCAAATTACTCACAGTTTTTATGGTCCACTTCAAACACTTTATACCACTTTTTCCACTGTCGGTTAAGTCCACTCCTCACTGCGGGTTCTGCTTACTCGGTCACTTCCAGGTTCCTGCTCGGTTTCCAGTCTTGAGCTGAAGTTCCTCCAAAAGTGCTTGATCCGGCTCCGAATGACCATGAATAAGAGTCTTCCAAGGTCATGAATAAAACACCGTGTCCAAGGCGAATTCAAAAATAGACTTTATCTACTCTGATACTATAATACAAAGATTATAAAATTGAAATCAATACTATTATGACAAACATTACGCACAGGCCAAAAAAAAAGTTTTATTACGATACAGGTCTTGTATGGGACACCTATATCATAATAAAACTTTTTAATCATTACGATACACCATAAACAATCTCCAACTGAAAAAGAAGTTTGAACCTCTACTTTAAAAAAAAATTGTGTCTCCAGAGTAGCGAAAAATCCTAAATCTATGGTCTCCGCAGCCTAAAAAAAAAAGAAACACGCATGCGCAATCGATGTTTGCGCCTTGGCGCCAACATTTTACATTTAAATTAAACAAAGTTTGGTTTTGTTTGTAAAATAAATTAGTTTTTGTGTAAAAACATGTCTTAAAGCGAGGATGGTGGTAATTGTACACCACCAGACATTCTGGAAACTGCGTCAAACATGACTATGAACCTGTTACCGGCGAAATCAAGGAGCAACTATATAACACAACAAAATGAAATCAGGTATTATAGTATGAGAGTAGATAAAGTAGTGTATGACACTGTACATAACTTGGTCTTATAACACTCGTGTGATACTATAAAAAAACTCGCCTACGGCTCGTTTTTTTAAAACACACTCGTGTTATAAGAACCCTTATTATGCAACAGTGTCATAAACTACTATTAATGCATCCATTATATGTGTATGACAAGCAAATATCTATAGCGCGATTCAGCTTTTGTTGGTACTGAGTGTCATTCATTATTAATGGTGTAAACAAAACAATGTTGATATGACTGAACTTAGACTGCTTGTTGCCTCAGTACTGTTACACGAAGAGTATGTTGAACCTAAAATTAGTTCCTTACGTATTTAAAGGTGGCGCCACCAGTAGCTACGTTTTATGTTCAAACAAATATTTATCTTGTATGCTGCTAGCAACACACTTTGTAAACGGCTAGCAACACACTTTGTAAACTGCTAGCAACACACTTTGTAAACTGCTAGCAACACACTTTGTAAACTGCTAGCAACACACTTTGTAAACTGCTAGCAACACACTTTGTAAACGGCTAGCAACAAACTTTGTAAACTGCTAGCAACACACTTTGTAAACGGCTAGCAACACACTTTGTATACTGCTAGCAACATACTTTCTCCCTATAATGGAAGTCGTGTTGTACTACACATATTAACTAGAATACTCACCAAACTGAAAGTTCATGCTATTAGGGCACACGTGGTAGGCAGCGGAAAGCAATCCTTCGCTGACTAACGCTATGCCCATTGCGTACAGTAGACCGAAATGTTGGGGTATGCCTAGCTCTTTCTGTGAATAAAAAATATGTTATTTTACATACATGTGAAATAACAACTGAAGGGTACAGGCAAAGAACAGGGAATGTCCTAATCTATAGATTTTGAGAAAAACGCAATTTAAAGTTTAGAAGTATTATATATTTTATTGAGATCCTCACAACTGTCACTCACTTTGTATTGGACAATCCTTGTTCTTTACTGGTATGTCATGGACATTCCTGGTTCTTTTCGCTTCGGTCAAAAACAAAAACGCTTTTTTGGCGCCAACTGTTTACTTTTTTTAAAAGTTAGTAATTGGGAACTGTACTACCATAGACAAAGATTTGATTTCGCTAAAAAACAGAAAAATAAAAAATTGTGACATTCCCTGTTCTTTGCCTATACCCTTCAACTAATAATCGCAAATGTACTAAACACTTGATATTACTTCTAGTGCCTTCTTAATTTTGACTTATTCGCAGATTGCTTTAAACGCAAAATGTCTACTGTTTCAAAAATATACATATTTTATAATGTATCTTTCGCTATATTTTGGGGCATTATTTTTATTTAATCAAGATGCATCAAAGTTTTTTTAGTCTGTTATGTGTATAGATCGGATATTCGGGGGCTAATTTATTTACCTAAAGTTAGCCTTTTGTTGTATTGTATTAAGAGCCTACCAGACGCCAAATTGTTAAAAGAAGATAGAAGATATAAATTTTAGCGTGCAAGAAAGAGAGAGATGCGATCGGTATTTGTGCGCTTTTAACGAAATACATTAATTATAAAAAATCTATAACCAATGAAAAAAATGCTGCAGTGCAAATGAAGATTTTACTATTGTCTTTCTTATAAATATTTTATATTATAAAAACAACTTATAACATACGAGATCTAGCTTAAAATTTCATGAAATCGAGGTATTTTCAACAGAAAAATCTATCGAGGATTTTATCAGTAATCGTGTTTCGAGCCGAGAGCGTTTTTAGTTCACGAACTGAAGTCGTCTGTGTTCAAATTTTAATTCAGCAGACCTCACGAGTCCTGAGATCTAGATCAAAGTAATAGTCTATTTGGCGTCATATGGACTCTTAACGCGGACATGCCTTGCTATTTAATTCTCGAGATTGATGAATAGCAGTTTTACACTTTTCATATAACAATAAACATTTTTATACTATTTAAGTAAGATAGAAATGATGATAACCTAATAGTCCCGCGTTTATCCCCGAAGGGGTAGCCAGAGGCATAGTATAAGCCCTCATTTCACCTTTTTAGAATTAGTCCCACGTAATAGGTTGTGAGCCGTATTGCCGTGTTGAAATGGACAGGCGCAGGTCGTGACGACCCGTAGTTGAAAATTTTCAAGCCGCCCATAAGTCCTTCAACTTGGCTTAACGATTGTCATTTTACTGACAACCGGGTTTCATTTCGAGTTTTCCTTCTTATTGGATCGCTTTGCGAAAGTGTTCCCTTAGTCGCCTCTTACGACACCCTCGGGATGTATAGGGGTGGCGACATTTTGTACTCTTACATGTCCCAACACGGGACCCCGTCGCCACACGGGGTCAAAATCTCAACATATATAAGCCCCGCAAGTTGGTAATGCGCTGGAACCTTGTCATAATGACAGCTAAGTGACGTCATTGTGACGTAGCGTGAGGGCGGGCTGGCCTCGCGAAGCTGCAAACGGTATTTTTTTAGTACTGACTGCTCGACGGACATACGTCACCAAGTGGTCACCAATATGGCCGCCAAGCGCAATATCAACGGCTTATAAGGTCAAATTGCCAACATACTAACATACAAGGTCAACATACCTGCATACAAGTCTTAGCATGATGCTTATTATGCCGTCGCCACACTTGCGCTAAGAACAACAATCCCAGTAGCACGTAGCCCAAGTTTGAGTACACGTGGTTGAAGTCTGACACCACAAATAGTGGATGCGCGCATAGAAAGTTGAAATAGCATAGGTCTTGGTTGCCGGATTGGTTAAGGAGCTGTGGGGAAATAAATAGATTATTATTATTAATCTCAGTGTTATGGTAGTCACAAATTTGATGTGCTGAAAAACGACACTTGTATCACAATATTTATTAAACCCACCTGACCGGTTTCGCCTTACGGCATTCTCAAAGGTTTATATGATTTAAAGTGTATCGAAATCACTCAAAGAAATTACATTTTTAGACTAGTAGAAACTGTATCGAACTTACTCAAACAATAACATTTTTATAGTGTAGGTAAGTATTGAACATCACACAATTACCAGGTTTTAAATTTACCCCAAAGTAAGGGAGAGCGCAAATTTAAATGTTTTGCTAAATTAATATTAAAATAGTAAATAAATATTTGTGGTCATTCACACACAACATCATCTAGCCCAAATTAAGCTAATATAAGCTTGTACTATGGGATCTAGACAACTGATATACATACTTATATAAACTTAATACATACATATTATACATAGAAAACACCCAAACTCCGAAACAAATATTTGATCACACAAATATTTGGACCGACCCAGGAATCGAACCCAGGACCTCCAGCGCAGCAGGCGGTATCTCTACCGACTTTAATTATACTTTTAGGTTTCAAAATTTCATATTGTATTCCAAATTTCATCCCAGAAAATAGGGAGAAAATAAATTTCAATTTTTCGAAAAAATATTTTACAATCATAACTAAAAATACAAATGTTAATAATTTAACATTTTTAGTTCTTGACACTCTGTGGTTTTGAACTCTTACATACATACATACATATGGTCACGCCTTTATCCCCGAAGGGGTAGGCAGAGGCATATTATATGCCCACATTTCACCTTTGTATAATTAGTCCCACGTAATAGGTGGTGAGCCGTATTGCCGTGTTTAAATGGACAGGCGCTGGTTGTGACTGCCTGCTGTTGAAAATAAAGCCTTCAACTTAGCTTAACGACTGCCATTTTACTGGCAACCGGGACCAACGGCTTAACGTGCCTTCCGAAGCACGGAAACGCTCAAATAAATGTCACAAAGTGATCACATGGATGGTCACCCATCCATGGACCGGCCATAGTGAAAGTTGCTTACTGCAGTGATCGTTTACAGAACACTGAGTCCGCGGGGCCACGAACTCTTGACATTTAGTAATATTGCATTTGAGCAGGTTCCACCAAGTGCCATCAATCAACAGCATAAATAATCTAAATTTGATGTAAAAAAACACGGTCAAGTGCGAGAAGTCGCGCACTTTCGCGAACGAAAAATCACGTTTGTTGTATGTAAGCCGCCCTTGAATATTATTATTTGTTGTTATAGCGGCAACAGAAATACATCATCTGTGAAAATTTCAGCTCTCTAGCTATCACGGTTCCTGAGATACAGACAGTCAGACAGACAGACGGACAGCGAAGTCTCATGCTATATATATGCTCAGCGAAGTATCCCGAACAACGCGTGCCGGGCAGAGATGCCACTCATACACAGTGGAGAGAATTGTCGCCAGAACTGAGCGTTTTAAAAGATCGTTCCTCTGTCGAACTGTAAAAACTTGGAACTCGCTGCCCGCACACATGTTTCCCTCATCTTACAATTCCGGGTTCTTTAAGAGGAGTGTGAAGAGGCACATCACAGGGTGACAACTTGAGGACCACTGTCACAAGTGGCCCTCAATCGCTAGATGCGCCACGGCTTTCCATCAGGCTGGTGGCGACGTCAATTTAGCGTGCTGAATATAAAAAAAATGGTACTTCGCTGTCCGTTTTTACTCTTTTAGTACGTAACCCTTAAAATTACAATACTCAAAATCCAAATTCATGATTCCGAGTTCGATAGCGTCGCCACCTCAAAAATCAGTTTACCACTAGGCTAGTGTTACAAATACAACCCATGATAGATGGAGCTTACTCCAACATGGTCAACTTAACATCACTATTTAGTTGTATAATTATTTGCATGATAACTATGTTTTTTTTTATACTACTTAGGTGGCAGACAAGCTTACGGCCCACCGGAAGGTTGGTAACCGTAGCCTATAGACGTTTGCAACACCAGAGGCGCTACACACGCGCTGCCGACCCGGGCGCAGGTTGTGACGACCCATAGTTGAAATTTTTCAAGCCGCCCGTAAGGACTTCAACTTGACTTAACGACTGTCATTTTACTGACAACCGGGACCAACGGCTTATCGTGCCTTCCGAAGCACGGAAACGCTCGTAAATAAATGTCACAAAGTGGTCCACGTGGTGGTCACCCATCCATATCCGGCCATAGTAAATGTTGCTTACTGCAGTGATCGTTTACAGAACACTGAGTCCGCGGGGCCACGAGCGCTTCAAGACTTATGCGCTTCATGACTTATGTGTTTTGTGTTGTATCGAGTACTAAAATTATTAATTATAATTATCCATAATTGCTAAGTTACTTTTGTATAATATTGTGTAATTAAATGGTATTGTCTAATTAGCAGCTTCTGGGGGAAAATATATAAAATGGCGGTAAGATTATTGGGAGCTCTCTCTTCATACTGAACGCTTAGATAGGCTGTAACGCTGCTCAAATAAATGTAAATGTAAAGTTGTAATTTCAAGTTTTATTTTATTCCTGAAAGTGTACCTATTTAACACTAGAGATGTTTCCAAAAATATTTCTACTTACCCGCTGATAAGTGACTACTAGTTGTATAACCGGTAATGTATAAAATATGGCTACAGTTAGCACATTCCATAGGTACATTTTAGATCTGGCCGAGAGTACTCTGGGACGACATCTGAAACAAAAGTATACAATTTGTAATTAAAATCGATTAATAAATAAAAATAAATAAATATTCACGGACATTCCACACAACGCTATCTGATCCCAAAGTAAGCTAGGAATAACCTGCTTGTGTTATGGGTGTCAGACCACGGATATTAATACTTATATACTTTTAAATACATACATATTATACATAGAAACACCCAGTCTCTTGAGACAAACATTTATGGGTCACACAAATATTTGTCTCCGAATTGCTAATATCTATGAATTGCTGTTCGTTTGTAAACTAAAACTTGAAAATGGCTGGACCGATTTGACTGATTTTGTGGAAGTCCAAACAAGATATATCAAGAAGCCGTGAGATCGGTCTCACCAGACTCTTTAAATTTTTTTTTTAATTTGTATACTCTCTCAAAATGACCAGCTATTACTGTCTTCAAAATTTCAGTATTGTAAGTCACGTGGTTTTGAAGTAATTAGTTTAATGCAACAGACACACAGACTACAGACAAAATCTGGACATAAGCCCATCTGCACTCTATTTTATAGAGAGGGGCTAAAATGGAGGTACAAAATTAAGCGGGTCACTTATTGTTAAAAATAAAACAATACGGCCAAGTGCGAGTCAGCATCGCGCACGAAGGGTTCCGTATCATCTGTTACCACACAGTACTGTACTGTTTATACAACACTAGAGGACGTCACGCGGTTTCACCCGCGTAACTCCCGTTCCCGTGGGAATACGGGAATAAAATATAGCCTATGTTCACTATGTTGCTATAGTGGAGATAATAACATCCAACGGTTAGCACGAAGAGTTTTGTTTTTCATGTCCTAATATACTTGACTAAAACAGTGCTCTTATAACTATACGATTGGATTTGAGATTTTCTTTTTTTATGAATATCTGAAATAGTAGTTTTCGATACAAGTGTGGGATTTCTGTTATTACAACGAGTTACGACAGGTGTTGACCCGAGCCGAAGGCGAGGGTAGACAGTCGGAACGAGTTTAAATAACAGTCCCACACGTTGTATTGAACAACTATTTTTAATACAGTTGCAAAAAAATTAAGCAATTTTATAAAATAATAAAAACACAACAAACCTGAATATCCAAAATGGCGCCAACCGTAAAAGAATATATACCTTCCTAAGCAGAGACTATGGCAGTGCACTTCATACAGCCAACTTTTTTTTTTTTTATAAATTTAATTTAGCCGATACTTATACTAATTTAAGCTTAAATTTTAATTAAAATTACTTTTAATCTGATATTGAAACAATCTTTTTTAGAAATATTTGCATGAATCACAGACATTATTTTGACAATTGGGAAAGAAAACGCACGAGTGCGGGAATGGTAAAGAAATAAACACGAGTGTGTTATCCACATCCCGAACGCTATACGTTCCTGTAATACGCCACTTTTTGAGCAACTGTATTAAAAAGAAACATTCACTACCATCACCAACGGAGGTGAAGTTGCTGCTTCCACAACGTTCCACATCTCAATTAATGGTCACACCCGAAAAAAAAACGATAGCAAAAGAAGAAAGTAAGTTTCGACTAAAAGTTAGGTTACATGGGAGAAACAAAAACTTATTAGGGTAACACAGCAATCAAGATAGGCAATATAAGTGCTAGAGGTAATATATCTCTGAACGGACTATAGCGATTGGAGGCCACATCACAGTCCTTATACTTATCAAGCTACGAGTAGTATAGTATTAAACATTACCTGGCTAAGTTGGCGACACACAGCTTCCCACCCAATCGGTCCAGATCTTTATCTACGTTGTCATCTAACGTGGAGTAGTCGGATTCTGTGTCTGATGATGAACTTACTTCTGGAAAGGATACAAAAATACTCTATATACGGTGTAACAAAATTGACTCTCCAAATTTCGTCACGTGACGTGGCATCAGTCAAGAAACATTACAAAAAAAAAGAAAAAAATCACATGAATACTTTAACCGTAAATCCGTTTTAAAGGTCTTATAAATTTTCATTATTACTCTTTCTATCGCTACTGAGCGGCAGTAGAAAGTGACAACGACAGCCACAACGTTTTGCTACCATGTTTTTTTGATACCCGAGTCGTTTCAAATATTTGTGTGATCCACAAGTGTTTGTTTCGGAGTTTGGGTGTTTTCTATCAATACATATAATAAAATCGTAACAGGTCGCTGTCTGTACATGGAAGATAAATAAGAAAAAATATTATAGGGGGGCTTTATGAACGCAATAGAACCCAAAACAATGATTTTTAGAATTTTTGTCTGTTTGTCTGTATGTCTGTATATCTGTTTGTCTGTACGGTTGTGCACGCTAATCTCAGTAACCGCTCAACCGATTGCAATGCGGTTTTTTTATTGTGTTGAGGTTTGTTCCAGTTAACATTTAGCGTTTGTTTTATGTAAATCGGTTTAGAAACAAAAGAGTTATAACACTTTTAAGAATCAGATATTTTGAAAATTTTAATTGTAGGGGTTTCTTTGAATGTGAGTGAACTTAAACTGGCGTGTTGGCTTAATCATAAAAGAGAATTGTTTTAAAATAGACTTAATCATTAAGCTCTTTTATTATTAAGCAAACAGGGCAGTTTCAGACGCTGCTTGATGACTCTGATGAAGAAATACCTTTCCTTTCATACACCTTATGTGACGTAAACGAAGTTGCGGGCTCAGCTAGTGTATAATATGTATGTATTTAGAAATATACAAATAAGTATATCAGTCGTCTAGATCATTATGGCACATGCTTATATTAGCTTAATTTGGGCTAGATGATGTTGTGTGTGAATGTCCACAGAAATATTTATTGCTCGTTTTGCTTTTAAGACGTTAGGATCATATTTTACTTAAATTTACTATACTATACAATACTATCTTCACGCCAAATCCCTTGCGGGGTAGGCAGAAAGAACCGAGCGCCACACGGCACGGTCCATACACACCTTACTTAAATATCCCATCTAAAAATGTAGAGCTCGCGGCCCCGCGTTCTGTAAACGATTACTGCAGTAAGAAATATTCGTTATGGCTGGTCCTCGGATGGGTGACCACTATGTGACACGTTAAGTCGTTGGTCCCGGTTCAGAAACATGACAGTCTTGAAACCAAGTTGAAGGCCTTATGGACGGCTTCAAAATTTTCAATAGTGGGCAGTCTCATCACCTATTACATGGTACAAATTCTAAAATGTGGACTTCAAAATTTGAAGTCCACAGGAACATATTTGAAGTTCAAATATGTTTCTGTCTACACCTTTGGTGATAAAGGCGTGACCATATATGTATGTATTACAACTCACCTCCACGCTGAGTACTAATATCTCCATCCCCAATAAGACAGTTCCGAGATGAGTTCTCACCGCTACTGTGCATAGCTGTGCGGCGTCGTCTCACCTCTTCCCGCGTCCCGGGAATCCTGGGAACCGTGTCTTCGTCGTGTGGGATCGTTGCTGTTAAGCTTTCTGAAAAAAAAGGGAGTTTAGTATTATAACATGCTATTGTGGCAGGAGTAGAATACTGGTAGAATACAGGTATCACGATTTGAGCGGGACGTCCTGATTTGAGTAGGACGTTCTCGTTTGAGCGGGACATCCCGATTTGGGCGGGCCGTCCTGATTTGAACGAGAAGTCCTAATTTTAGCGGGACGTCGTGATTTGAGCGGGGTGTCTCTATTTGCGCGTGACGTCCCTATATGCGAGGGACGTTCCAATTTGCGCGGGACGTCCTGATTTGAACAGGACGTCCTGATTTGAGCGGGACGACCTGATTTGAGGAGGACGTCCTGATTTGAGCGGAACGTCCTGATTTGAGGGACGTTCGCATTTGCGCGGGAATTCTTTACACCCGCGGGACGTCCCTTTTTGTGAGGAACACCTCGATTTTCAGGCTTCTGAAGATGCGCCCTGATTTGCACCTCATTAGGATGGTAAGGTGTTCCGATAATTACTATTAAACATAATCTTGCTTATATCATAAAACTGAAAGTTTGTGAAGATATCTGAATGTTTGTTACTATTTTGCATAAAAACGACTAAACAGATTTGGCTGAAATTTGTCCAGGGATAGATTTATCATAGTCTGGAATAACACATCCCCCATTCTTCCCATTGGAAGCTAGAAAGGCAACAGAATTCCTAGTCATAAGTGAAGGTAACCGCTTACCATTCGGTAACCTCTATAAATATAAGTCTCAATCTCACCTTCATCGTTTTCCAGAGAAGGTTTCTTCCTACAGAAGACAGCTAACACGAACGCCACATAGAATGAGGCGAAAAATCCAAACGCTAGTCCAGCAGCTATTAGGTATTCTTGGTAAGATATCGTCTCGATTATTCTGAATCTGTACAAAAAAGGATCGATTATAAATAACAAAGGCCAAGAGCTAGCCGTATTCGTGCATAGAGGGTGCCGCATCTAAAATTGGCATTTAATTTGTTAGTACCAGGGGGCTTCCCTGACGGCAGCGTGACGTGAGGAACTCACGCACGCCCCCCTTAGAAGCGGGATCACACCCGAAACCCCCCCAAAGACGCGGGATAGCACCCGAACCACCCCCTGGGCGAGGCCGCAGTGGTAGCCGGGGGTCTGTTGAGAGTCTACATCCTTCCGAGGGCTTACCCGGGGCTCCCAGCCGTAGGCTGTTGGGCTTTACGTGAGGTTTTTAGTCGGTAGGAGTCCGGCATAACATCCATGAGGATTTTCCCCCGCGTTAAAAGAAGAAAAAAAAGGGGCCTTCGCTTCTGGGACATCCTCCCAAGGGCTTACCCAGGGCTCCCAACTATAAGCTGTTGGGCGTTACGTGAGGGTTTTTAGTCTGTAGGAGTCCGGTATAGGATCCATGAAAATTTTCCCTCACGTTAAAAAAAAAGGGGACTTCCCTTAAAATACTATTAATATTATGTTTTAGTACCTATTTGTCGTTATAGCGGTAATATTTTCTAGTTTTTACACCCTAACATACATACATATAGTCACGCCTTATCACTGAAGGGGTAGGCAGAGGCATAGTATACGCCCACATTTCACCTTATAGTTTTATGTCCCACGTAATAGGTGGCGAGCCTACTGCCTTGATTCGACAGGCGCAGGTCGCCGCGACCCGCAGTTGATTTATTTCAAGCGACCCATTAGGCCTTCAACTTGGCCCAACGATTGTCATTTTACTGACAAAAGGGGTTTCATTTCGACCCCCTAAATAAGGTGATAAGAAAACATAAACGTAAACACAGCGCAACACGCTCTGCTCAGGCGGAACGTGACACTTTTTCGTGCGTGCAGCCTGCATTTACGATTTGGAAGACTTTTTCTCGTCAATAACTAGCTGTAAATGACCGTTTTGTTGACACGACATAATGAATAGCCCCTGTGACATATGTAACCAAGTCTCCTCATTGACCATGGAACAATGGCAGGCAGATCGGTGAAACCGTTTGAAAGCTACGCGTGTAACAAGTCTGTCGCAAACCATACACGGAATACAAGAATGGCGGTAATGGGGGCCATTTAGTAAATAAAAATTGTATTATTTAGATTTGACAAAATTGTTGTGTCTCTACAGAGGTTCTTTCTCGCTCGCACTGTCTCTCTGTTTCACTCACATTGTCTCCAATTCTCTTTCACACTCACAATCTCACACTCATGCTGTTTATCGCAATCATGCTGGCTCACCGGAACTGCTTAACCCTGCCATCGTTAGTGGTAACTTGCATCACCTTCCGCTCGCCCCACCCCAGATACTGCGCCATTCGCGGCTGTGTGGCGTTAACCACTCTCTCTGTGCATTCCTCGTCTCTCTCTCTCTCTCTCTCTAGAGATATAACAAACAACAAACCTGAACTGTTTAACTCTGCCATCGTTAGTGGTTACTTGCACCACCTTCCGCTCGCCCCACCCCAGATACTGCGCCATTCGCGGCAGTGTGGCGTTAACCGCTCTCTCTGTGCAGTCCTCGTCTGAGGTTTTTACTATAAACACTATGTAGAATCCTTGTGGAAATGTGTCTTGCTGGAAAGGGGAGAAAAAATATGTTTATCAATAGTTTCAGATAGTTTTAAAAAGTGTGGGTGTATTAAGAATATGCACGCAAGAACTTTACTCAATAAAATTCCTAGTAAAACATTATAAAACCAAAAATTAGCTTAGATATTTTTTTCTCAACCCGCCAAAATACGGACAAACCCGACTCAGTATATTTAGAGCACATAATATCAATCTACCCACCATCGCAATCATTTATCGAATGAGGGTAGATCGATATTGGCTCCTAAGACTGACTTTATCCGCGAGTACTTCAGTTCCTCCAAGTACCTGCATGTGGCATGATTACCATGGTATTTCAACATTGCTCAAATATTGTAAACACATGGAAAATATCCCGTGAATTTCAAACTTATTACCTTATTATTTATCTATGTCTCTTCTTATCTCAGGTAACTTCTTTTTTTTCTTATGAAGATACCCGGCCTTTTGGTAGGCTTACATATTGGTCTAACACGCAGAGGCCCTTTGAGATTTTTAATGTAAGGAGAAATGGGACCCCCACTGCAGACGATTCACGCTCGCCGCTTATGTAGAAGAACGGTAATGAACCGCCCACAATGGGAGCTAAACTATTGTAAAATATGCTAACTACAAAATGGGCTATTGCGTTGGGGGTTAATGGAACTAAGAAACTTATGCTATGGATCAAGACGGCGTCTGCCATTTCAATATATTATTATTAAAATACTGGCAGACGGTGACTCGCCAACACACTAGATGGGCCCCCTATACAATCGCCATAGGCATTAAAAGTCTGTAAGGCGACAGAGGGCAACACCGTTGTGAGCGGCTAGGGGTGTCGAGCAGTGCGGCGCCGGTTTTGCCATCGCGGGTCAGACCCGGAGCGGGTTTCCCCGTAGTTATGCCCTTAAAAATGACACTTCCACCCCCGAGCATAAAGCTTTGGCTTTCCTCCCTCTGACCGGCCAATTAAGGCAAGCCAGAGTTGAGATTTGCTGCACTTCCAGGGGTACCGAGTAGCGCCATGCGGTCTCCTGTTAGCCCAATAAATGTTAGAACTGGTCGAGAAGCGCAAGAAAACTCTGAGGAATCGGGACCGATGTGTAGCCACGCACATTCAGCTCGCCACAAGCTGCCCTGTATTGTTATTTATCTTATTATTATTAATAAATATTAATTGGTTTATAAATATTATAAATGTGAAAGTTTGTGAAGATGTTTGGATGTTTGTTACTCCAATCACGCTTTAAAGACTAAACGAATCTGATGGAAATTTGGAACAGGGATAGATTACAGTCTGGAATAACACATCGACTACTTTTTATCTCTCGAATAAGTTTCTAAGGGATGCGGGGATGGGACAGAGTTCTTGATAAAGAGGGTAGGTGTGTTTTTATGGCTGTGTGGTTGTAAATATACTTACAGTAAGCGTGATCCCTCCTCTTCTGGTCATCGTCAAATAATAACCGTCATACAAAATGTCTCGCTCATTGTCGAAAACTGGGCACTGAAAAGTTAAGGAATATATTACAACTACCCACAAATACATAAAAAAATTAAAAATAACGACTCAGAGCTGGTTCGATAGCTTAGCGATTTAAAGCAAATCCCCGGCAGGGTAAACGAAGCGAATTTAAACGCCACTCAAGCTCAAATGTTTTAAACTATGGCAAAGCTAATTGATTTCAAAAACTACTTGAAATATATAAACTTAAGCAAATAATATAAAAAGCAAGCAATTATATAAGCAGATAAATAAAATTATGGCCAATAAGCAATTGCAAACTTGAAATCATGCAAATATTACAACAGCTAAATAAAAAACATACCGAAAAATTCTGTATGGAGACCACCGCACAAATATCATCATCTGATTCAATCATGACAATAACACTCTTAGGCCTTGAAAACCAACCATATTCCCTTTTCAAGTTACTTTTAACAAAATAATGTTTTAATTTGCTCTGCTCCAGTTCATTCAAAGGAGTTTTACACATATATTTTCTTTTTGCGTGTTGGTATGACAAATCAACATTATGCTCTTGATCGAAAGGATAGAAATAGTACATAGGTTGGCTGGGTGTGGTGGTCAAATTTGTAGAATGATTTAGTTTTATAAAGAAATCTTTGACTGTTTCGACTAAAATTGTTACTTTTATTGACTCTGGGGATGATGATGTTAGGTGTACAATTGGTGTATTGAGCGCTGTGACGTCTGAAAAAAATAGTTACAAGTTAGTTTAAAGTATTATTTTCAGCATGTAATTTTATTAATATGTATTTGGTTTCGGTTTTGGTAGTTTGTAATCTTTGTCGCACTATGTGTGGCAATTGCCACATGGGAAGACCAATTGAAGTAGGCACGTTGTTTGAATCCTACATAGCAATTGGAACGCGGCCCGCCTGGCGTGATCGCCTTATCAGGTCTTAGGATCGAAGGATCGAGTAAATGAAGATTTAACTATTGTATTTCTTATAAACAAAATATGTATTTTTAAAACCGAACTTCAATGTTATGAGACTCAGCTAAAAATTTCACGAAATCGAGGTATTTTTTTTAGCTTCCAGCATTATTAGTTCATGAACTGAAGTTGCTTGTGTTATAAAGTTAATTCATTAGATCTCATGAGTCTTGAGATCTAGATCAAGATGAGAACCTATTAAGCGTCAAACGGACCCTTAAGTGGCAGTTATTAGCGACATTATCATCATCATCACTACCTTGTAACATTAGTAAGTCTGTTCGACAGAGAGAACGCTCTACCAATCCAAAACCAACAGGTGCCTCTGTCTAAAACTCGATGTGCATTTTAAAATCTATACTATTATGGTTAGACTAGAATATTTGGGTCTATTCTTGGTGCTGCTGTAACCAAAATCATGTTTTTTTGAGGTGATGTTTTCACTCTTAAACATAAAAAAATAAATTTTGTATTGACTACCCTTTAGATACAGAATTTGTTTTTTGAAAGATGTTTTTGGTAGAACCAAAATATTCCTTTCCTAGAATTTCCTTTACCCAAAACGTCCAGTAAGACCATTAGTCTTGTACTGTGAATTTTCGTTTCTTTGAAGAAGTAAATATATAATAAATAAATATAATATATATGTATATAAATCATGTATATATTTACGTATCAGAGGGCCACAGTAGACTCTAATCCCACTGACTACGAGAGCGTGAACAGAAAAAGAAAACTTAAATTAAACAGGGGTATTAAAAGTTGCGAACAGCGCCATCTAGCTAAAAGGTGTCGAACTACTTGAGTTTTATCATTATCCTGCATCGCGCTATCAAAGTTCTCGTGCTCACTTAGTATCGGGGGAACATCTAACCCCATTTTTCCACATTATAATATTTAAAATTCTTATAAGAATACTTGTAATGCCTGACTTATAAGTATTTTAAAAATAATTTTTGACCTATTAACAGATACATAAAATCAAATGGGATCACAAAGAGAAATAATAAATAAATATTCACGGCCATTTTTGCCCAACGCCATCTGATTGCTAGGATTACTTAACCTATTTTACTTGTGTTATAGGTACAGGTCTACAGATATTAATGCTTATATACTTTTATGCATATGTATGTACTTATAATACATAGAAAGAACTAGACTTTCGAGACACAATTTTTTGTCACGGGTGGGAATCGAACCCACAACCTCGTGATCCGCAGTCGGACTTTACGATCTCTAAATAAACGAGGCAGTCAAAATATATACGAAAAGGTCGCAGGTAGGGTCTATTTTTTTATTTTTGTTTTACGTGAGGAAAAATCCTCATGGATGCTATGCCAGATTCCTACTGACTAAAAAACCTCAAGTATCCTGCCAAACAGCCTACGGTGGGAGCCCCGGGTAAGCCCTCGGAAGGATACCCCAGGACTCCCAATGGCAGGTAAGGTCTGAAAGCGGAAGGAGCAGGACTTATCACAATTTTTTGTATACTAAGGCGGCAGACAAGGTACTGGTAATCACCGTAGCCTATCCAACACCAGAGGCGCTACACTCGCGCCGTAAAAACCTCCTAATACAAGGGTTGTTAGAAGGTTTTTACAAGTTAAATAACCCTATATTGCGTTGTAGCTAGAATTGAGTGGCCTACGTTTAGCAGTCGCCTGCCATAGGCATTGCTTGATAGGCACTTTCCAACACAAAAATTTTAAATCAATTTAAAATATCGGTTTTTGAGGTAATAAATATTAAAAAAATCGGTAGTCTGTAAAGTCGGTTTACCGACGATGGTTGAACGTGACAACGCCATAAGAAAATAAAAATAAACATAAAATTAACATTACAAAACAAAAATAAATATCACATCAATTGATTATAGTGCCATCTGTTGAAAACATTACTAAAATAAATGGAACGCCTCAGAGCGAGGTAACGACGTATTGCGTCATTATTTTTCGTTCGTGCAGCCGGTTCCATCGAATTATAAGACGTTGTCACGTCAAAACTGTCAGCTTACATACACGAAGGACGATTTATAGACAGAACTTACTCGAAACTTAGGGACTGCTCACATTTCCTCTACTACCCGTTCGCTCTAACTTTGCCGCTGGCGTAGAGGCGTATACCCGAATTGTTAATTAGACGAAGTAAATTGACAGTAGCTAATGTCACTTCGTCATAGAAAATACGCAACATTTTATGAAGAAGTGACATTAGTTGCTGTCAATTTACTTCGTCTAATTAAAAATTCGACTTTAGTATGAAGCCGAGGGGCAAAATTTAGAGCGAACGAGCAGTACCCTTCGTATTTTGCAGTATACTGTAGATTTTTTTTTCTAATTTACTGGATACTCACATTTCCTCTACTACCCGTTCGCTCTAACTTTGCCGCTGGCGTAGAGGCGTATACCCGAATTGTTAATTAGACGAAGTAAATTGACAGTAGCTAATGTCACTTCGACATAGAAAATACGCAACATTTTATGAAGAAGTGACATTAGTTGCTGTCAATTTACTTCGTCTAATTAAAAATTCGACTTTAGTATGGAGCCGAGCGGCAAAGTTAGAGCGAACGAGCAGTACCCTTCGTATTTTGCAGTATACTGTAGATTTTTTTTTCTAATTTACTGGATACCACAGACAAACCGTTCATACAGTTTGCGGGACTATACTATATTACTTTTTAAGATTCTTGTATGAGTACCAATAAACAAATAAATATCGTCTTACCGCAAGTGTCTTCATCTTCAGAATACAAGTTGTTGTGAGGGCATAACGTTCGTGATATGTTGGTGAACTGTTGCACTGTAACCGGGGTCTGAACTAGCATTGGCAACTGCCACGAGAATACGCCTGGGGAAGAAAAGAGTATTTAAAATAATTTTCCCTACTTTTGGGGAAAATATTAAAAGCAGGTAACCTTTAAAATATTCGAGTACCTGCATTAAAAAATAATAATAAATATTTGTGGACATTCTCGCACAACATCATGTAGCCCAAATTAAGCTAATAAGCTTGTGCTCTGTGATCTAGACCAGTGGTTCCCAATTAGTTTTTGCTGCGTACCACTATAAAAATGAACTCAAACCTGCGTACCCCTTATTGTAGCAATCACACTTATTTTAAATGCAAAAGTTTGTGAGTGTGTGTGTATGTTTGTTACTTCTTCACGCTCAAACGCCAGGACCAATTTTGATGAACTTTGGTATACAGGTAGTTGTTCCCTGGATTAACAGATAGGTTTTTTTTAACGTGAGGGAAAATCCATCTTGAATGCTATGCCGAACTCCTACCGACTAAAAAACCTCACGTTACGCCCACCAGCCTATGGTTGGGAGCCCCGGGTAAGCCCTCGGAAGGATGTCCCAGGACTCCCAATAGACCCACGGCCGCCACTGCGGCCTCGCCTAGGGGGTGGTTCGGGTGCTATCCCACGTCTTTAGAGGGTTTCGGGTATGATCCCGCTTCTAAGGGGGGGCGTGCGTGAATTTCCCACGTCACGCTGCCGTCATGGGCCTGCTTCTGTAAGGACGGTGAGCAGCCCTCTCACCGTTCTCAGGCCCCCGGTCATGGAGGCCAATAGTCTTCGGCGAAGACTATTCTGCGGAACTCGGGAGGGAGAGTTCTCTCCCGTTCCCGCCCCGCCGTCTCTTTCACGAGCATGACCTGCTCGCAGTAAGAGGCGGCAGTCCCACTTACTCCCGCTGGAGATCATGGCTCGCACCATGGTCTCGAGCGAGAGATGTCCACGTCCAGACCCACAACGAGGACCTGGCGCTGTTGCGCCCACGCCGTGCACTCCACTAGCGGTGTCATCGCTGCGTTTCCCGGTGTCTTCGCCACAGATACCTACCAAAGCTACCGTGCCCGGTAAGTTTCTGTGACAATCGGTAGGAGAGAGCACCGTGTCTCCTCTCCAGCCACTCGTCCATGAACGGTCTGACGCCCGCGATTGTGGCGAATCCCCCTTTGGTTGCTCAAGTTGCACCTTCCATGTCTCCACGGTTTCCTGGTGGAGCAGGGACCGCTGGGCTTCGATTTCTCGAGACGCAGGCCTTTGGCCCCGCTCCAGCGCCTCCTTTCGCCATCTTAACAGTGACGCAAGGGCTTTCGCTTCCAGGACCCATGGAGGGTCCCGGCTAGGAGACATGCCGTATCACCGGAAATCGTGCGGTATCCCCTTATCACCCTGACGGCCATGGCCCTCTGCGCGGGCTCAGCAGTCTAGCCACATTGCTGGTCGTCAGGGTCTCCGCCCATACGGGGGCCCCGTATAGGGCCATACTTCACACGATTCCCAGGTACAGTCTCCTGTAGGGAGCGTTGGGTCCCCTGATGTTGGGCATCAGCCGCGCTAGTGAGATGCCCCCCTCAGGGAACCAAACTTCGGAAGCGATGTCCGAAGTTCCACCGGCCATCGAGTACGAGCCCCAGATAATTCATCGATGCCGATGCTGACGCCCCCTACCTGTAGGCTCGATCCCGCAGGTGGCCCCATCCGTGGTCCGTGAAAGCACAGAGTCTTGGATTTGTGAAGGGCGACCTCGATACCCAGCCGCCGTATCCGACGCACGACTTAAGCAACCCCTGCCGTGGCCTTTAGTACTGCGTCTCGGTGCGTTGCTCCCCGCGCCGTAACGAGGGTGTCGTCGGCGTAACACGTTACGCTTTTTTTCCAAAGTACATTAGGCCAAGGTAACGCGACGCTTAGTACTTAATTCACAATCAAAACAAAACATTGTCACACGGCTCACGACAAAAGCTGAACTGGCGGGAAGTGGGAACGGGTGACGGGTGGCGGAGGTGGCTGAATGACGCGAGATTCGGGAGGCGTGGGATAACGCACGGTCGGTGATCGGTCATAGTGCTCGGTGCTCCGTGCTTTTACGATGATGATCGTAATAAAATAATATTTTGGACATTGTTCTTGTTTTTACTGGTGATCGTAATAAAATAATATTTTGGAAATTGGTCTTGGTTTTACTGATAGCCGCACGTACCCCTTATTGCAACTTCGCGTACCCCTGGGGGTACGCGTACCACTAATTGGGAAACACTGATCTAGACGACTGATAGACATACTTATACACCCTGACGGCCAGCAATGAGGCTAGACTGCTGAGCCCGCAGAGAGTGATGGCCGTCAGAGTGATAAGAGGATACCGCACGATCTCCGGTGAGGCGGCATGTCTCCTAGCCGGGACCCCTCCATGGGACCTGGAAGCGAGAGCCCTTGCGTCACTGTTCAGATGGGGCAAGGAGGCGCTGGAGCGGGGCCAAAGGCCTGCGTCTCGAGAAATCGAGGCCCAGCGGACCCTGCTCCACCAGGAAACCGTGGAGACATGGAAGGTGCGACTTGAGCAACCAAAGGGGGGATTCGCCACAATCGCGGCCGTCAGACCGGTCATGAACGAGTGGCTGGAGAGAAGACACGGTGCTCTCTCCTACCGGTTGACACAGATGCTTGCCGGGCACGGTAGCTTCGGTAGGTCTCTGTGGCGAAAACACCGGGAAACCACGGCCGAGTGTCAGCACTGCGAGGACCGCCACGATGACGCGGCGCTCCACACGTTGGTGGAGTGCACGGCGTGGGCACAACAGCGCCAGGTCCTCGTAGTGGGTCTGGGCGTGGACACTCTCTCGCTCGAGGCCATGGTGCGAGCCATGCTCTCCAGCGGGAGTAAGTGGGACTGCGCCGCCGCTTTCTGCGAGCAGGTCATGCTCGCGAAGGAGGCGGCGGGCCGGCCGCGGGAGAGAACTCTCCCACCCGAGTTCCGCAGTCGGCGCCCTGGGCGCCGCCGACGTGTCTTCGCCGAGGACTATCGGCCTCCATGACCGGGGGTCTGAGGACGGTGAGAGGGCCGCTCACCGTCCTTACAGAAGCAGGCCCATGACGGCAGCGTGACGTGAACAACTCACGCACGCCCCCCCTTAGAAGCGGGGTCACACCCGAAACCCTCCATAGACGCGGGATTGCACCCGAACCACCCCCTGGGCGAGGCCGCAGCGGCGGCCGTAGGTCTGTTGGGAGTCACGGGACATCCTTCCTGAGGGCTTACCCGGGGCTCTCAACCATAGGCTGTTGGGCGTTACGTGAGGTTTTTTAGTCGGTAAGAGTCCGGCATAGCACGGCGGTTACACTACCGAGTGCGCAACCGAGGCGGTCTGTTTAGTCTACCCTGATGATGTAAAGATATTTAATACCAGCAGACGTCACGGGGTTTCACCCGCGTAGCTCCCGTTTCCGTGGGAATACGGGAATAAAATATATTTCACGTCACCCGAGGATAGTGTAGCGTTCCTACAGTCTAAGAATTTTTGGAGCCTATTCGATACAAACAAAAAACAAAAAAAAATCCTCTTTATAATATTAGTATAAAGATTTCTCAGAATACAAGTTGTTGTAAGGGCATAGAGTTCGTGATATGTTGCACTGTGACCGGGGTTTGAACTAGCATTGGTAACTGCCACGAGAATACGCCTGGGGATGAAAAGAGTATTAAAAATAACTTTCCCTACTTTTGGGGAAAATGTTAAAAGCTGGTAACCTCTAAAATATTCGAGTACCTGCATTAAAAATTGTATACTTTAGGTGAATTTGCGCGATGTAGTAGTCATCATTAGTTTCTCTTCGAGAATGCCGAAAGGCGAGACCGGTCAGGTGTAGAGTAAGTATAGCCCAATCCTGCCCGATCTGACAATAATGTAAACATGTCATGTTTTGACAATCGTTGTCTAAGACAGATTAGTAGAAAAATATAGTATGACAAATCATTGAATTGTTTTACTATCCTGAGTAGGTATTTTAAATGAAAATAAACTATTATAAAGAAGTTATTTGGTGTCGAAATGATTGTAAGAACACTGTATGACTCCTGGATGCTGGAATATAATCAGGATAAATATTCAATTGCAAGTAACTATGGATACATATATAGGATCAAATGAGTTTGTTTACATTTTTGCGCAAAGCTATTGAAATACAGTATAAATGTTGTGGAACAATACAAGTGGTGTTATTCAATATGTGCAATGTCCACCAAGTGTCATTTATCAACAGTATCTTACTAATCTTACTAATATTATTAATGCGAAAGTTTGTGAGTGTGGATGTGTGGATGTTTGTTACTCTTTCACGCTCTAACGGCTGGTCGGATTTGGCTGAAATTCGGTACAGGGTGGAATAACACATAAGCTACTTTTTATTCCGGGAATAAGTTCCCACGGGAGGCGGAAACGGGAACTAAACTTGACGCGGGCGGAGCTGTAGGCGTCAGCTAGTAAATAATATTAATAATACATACATACATACATACATATCATCACGCCTGTTTCCCATCGGGGTAGGCAGAGACTATGGCTTTCCACTTGCTACGATCCTGGCATACCACTTTCGCTTCTTCTACTTTCATAAGTGCTTTCAAACATGCTCTCCGATTAAGGGTACTCTTGACCTGGCCTTTTTCCAAAAGGTGTCCAATTTGGTCGACATAAGTGCGACGCGGTCGACCCCTACCAGATTGTCCATTCACTCTCGCCTTGAGACATGTCCCAACAATAATCCTCATCTCAAACAAACGTGTCCCTTCATCTCAAGTATCCTTCAAGCCGTTTGGGAGTTATAGTGGCGCTATCAAATAGTGCGGACGCACCGCACAGTTTTAAAAAGATAGGTAGGTAGGTACCTAAAAAACGAAAACATAAATTTTGTGAATCACACAAACATTTCTTCCAATCCGGAATTCGAACACGCACCACATAATTTTCTTTTTAATTTTATGTCAACAAAGTGTAAAGTGGAAACTCCACACAAATGATTAGTTTTTAATTCTGTCACCTACAGTCCTACACTAAAAACACGTTATGTTTGTACAGAACTTGATGTGTGTGTCCAATTGATGTGTGTGTCAAGTTGCTTATCTGTATGTAATACTATTATATTATCTTACTAGCTGAACCCGCAACTTCGTTTACTTCACATAAGATGTGTGAAAGGAGAGGTATTTCTTCAGCAGACTCATCAACCATTGTGTGAAACTGCCCTGTTTTCGATTCACGTGTCTACGTACGATTCTTTAAAGTGAGTGATATAACTTCTTAATTAATAAACCGATTGACATGAAATAAACAATAAATGTTAAGTGGAGCAATCCTCAACACAATATAGAAAACCGCATTGCAATCGGTTAAGCGGTTACTGAGATTAGCGTGCACAAACGTACAGACAAACAGATATACAGACATACAGACAAAAATTCTAAAAAAATCATTGTCTTGGGTTCTATTGTGTTCATAAAGCCCCCCTATAATATTTTTTCTTATTTATCTTCCATGTACAGACAGCGACCTGCTACGATTTTATTATAATTATGTATTGATGTCATACATACCTTTCTGCTGCCTCGCAGTAACAAACAATGGATATGTCCCGTTAGCGAAGTCACTGGCGACTGTTACCCTGGCTGGAGTATCGAAGGCTTCCTCGTCCTGTAAAAAGAATACCTCTAAGAAATCCGTGAAATATAAACTAAAAAAACCGGCCAAGTGATAGTCGGACTCGTGCAAGGAGGGTTCCGTACCAAAAATCTCCAAAAAATCACGTGTATAGAAACCTCCCCTTAATTTGACTGCCTCTGTGGCGCAGTCGGTAGTGATACCGCCTGCGACGCTGGAGGTCGTGGGTTCGATTCCCACCGGAGACAAATATTTGTGTGACCCATAAATGTTTGTCTCAAGAGTCTGGATGTTTCTATGTATAATATGTATATATTTAAAAAAAATATTACATAATATCCGTGGTCTGGTACCCATAACACAAGCAGGTTATTCCTAGCTTACTTTGGGATCAGATAGCGTAGTGTGAAGTGTCCGTGAATATTTATTATTATTATTATTTATTCCCCCTTTTTCTGATTTTAATATTTCTGGTTTTATAGCGGCTACAGAAATACATCATCTGTGAAAATTCCAGCTCTCTAGCTATCACGGTTCCTGAGATACATCCTCATAGTCATGACGGACAGACAGAAGGACGGCGAAGTCTCATGAATAGGGTCCCGAATTAACCCCTGGGTAACGGAACCCTAAAAACATTTAAACTAATAAAACTAAGTGCAAAGGCGAGCTGTGAGAGTTGTCAACGATCCTATACTGACAGGTGGTGTGGAACCTCTTCGCGACAGGAGAGACTTTGCCTCCTTATCCGTGTTCTACCGCCTGTACAATGGTTTGTGCTCTGAGGAATTGTTTGACATGATGCCCACGGCTACGTTCTATCATCGCACCGCTCGTCCGGAGTGTTCGAGCACGGTTAGATCCGGTAGGGGTTTTCTTCCGCACACGCTTAGGTTGTGGAATGATCTTCCTGCCTCGGTTTTCCCAAACGCCTACAGTATGGGGTTCTTCAAAAGGGGTCTAAGAAGGTTTTTACAGGGTCGGCAGCGCGAATGTGGCGCCTCTGGTGTTGCAAACGTTCATAGGCTGCGGTGACCACTGGTCCTTCTGGTGGGCCGTATGCTTGTCTGCCACCTTAGTGGTATAAAAAAAAATAAAAAAACTAAATAATGATATCTGGGCGTAAGTATGCCTCTGACTATCACTTCGTGGATAAAAGCGTGGCCATATGATACCGTTGTTTAAAAAATGTCCGTGAATAGGTATTTATATTTTGTACTAGCGGACGTCACGCGGTTGCACCCGCGTAGTTCTCGTTCCCGTGGGAATACGGGAATAAAATATAGCCTATGTTCACTGCAAAGAGTGTAGCTTTCCAACAGTGAAAGAATTTTTCAAATCGGTCAAGTAGTTCCGGAGCCTATTCGTTACAAACAAACAAACACACAAAAAAACAAATCTTTCCTCTTTATAATATTAGTATAGATGTGCAACGTTGCAGGTAAATCTTGTGTGACAAGCGACAAGTGACAAGCATACGGCCCACCAGAAGGAACGGTGGTCACTGCAGCCTATAAACGTTTGCAACACCAGAGGCGCAACACTCGCGCTGCCGACCCTGTAAAAACCTTCTAAGACCCCTTTTGAAGAACCCCATACTGTAGGCGTTTGGAAAAACCGAGGCAGGGAGGTCATTCCACAACCTAAGCGTGCGCGTAGATGTATGTCGCCTTGTCGACTTTCCATAAAGAACTGTCATTTTGACAAACTAAATATATTTTAAAAAGTGATAACGTGAAGAAACATAAACATAAGCGTCCGATATGGAATGAAAGAGACAGATGCATCACAAGGCGGACACTTAGGCCGATCATGCCTCTAAGTCGCTTGTTCCACGCTCTCGCTTACACACTCGGCTCAGGCGGAACGTGACAATGAGTCATGCATTATTTTTCGTGAGTGCTAGTAAAAACTTACCCCAGCAAACTCCAGAATGTATTCTGTACTCTTGTTAACATAAAACGTGTAGGATACATTATATTGGTATCTGCAAAAAAATTGTACAAAATTAAAATGTTGCCACACTGGTAAAGCTTCCCGCACAAGTTTCCCACAGAAATTATCCCTGGGATAAAGAGTCAACCCCCTTAAAAAACCTCACATGTCCCTCCTAACAGCCTACAGTTAGGGAGTCCTGGGTAAGCCCTTGGAAGGATACCCCAGGACTCCCAACAGACCTATGGCTACCACTGCGGCCTCACCTAGGGGGTGGGGGGTTCAGGTGCTATCCCACATCTTCAAGGGCGGGTACGGAACCCTAAAATAAAATGAATGTGATTTCAAGACAGTTACAATGAACACAAGTTATCAAAGCAAATTATTATTAAAACATACTGTCAATAAACTGTACATTCATTTATTATCATTTCCTTATAAATGTATTATTGACAACATAAATATTTACACTTATTGGTATTCTATAAAGAGCATATTGAGTATTTAGATAACAATACTGACTCAGTCACAATATTGCGTGTTAATAAACTTGTAGTGCATGTGTCATCTGAACTTTATAGGGGATTTTAAAGGTCATAGCTCACTTACACGACTTTGCTCCCACCCGGCAAAAATAATATAATTCAAATATAGGCTTTAAATATAGCTCTTTAGATATATTTTACATTGCCATCATCAATTAGCAGACAGCTCGCTTTCAGCGAGATTTCCGCCCTCAGACTGCTCGGGAGTTGACGGTATCCGGGCGCTCACTGCTAGCAGTCGCCGCACCGGCACCGAGGCGAGCAGTAGTCTTAGTTTAGGGCAGTGTTGGGTGAGAGCGCTGTTGGAGCAGAGACGTTTAAGTGGGCTATGACTTTTAGGGTTCGTACTACTGTCTGTCAGTCTGTCACCCAGCTGTATCTCTTGAACAGTAAAAGTACATAACATACACTGAACTCAGGAAAATAATAACATACTTATTCAAATCTACTAAAAGTCGATGTCCAATTGCAACTTCGAAGTTTATTTGAAGATGGAGGTATGAGAGAGAACTAAGTAGAATCAAGTATTTATGCACAGATTTTAAACAAATAGGGTATTATTACACAGGACAATACTGAGATAAATGAGAAATAGCTATAAAATTATAAGTACCTACCTACTAAGTTTATTTGCAGAAGTTTAAGAGAGAACTATGTAGAATCAAGCAATTATTATGTAGATAATAAACAAACTAGCTGATGCTCGCAGCTTCGCCCGCGAAAAGTTTGTTCCCGTTCCTGCTTCCCGTGGGAACTTATTCCCGGGATTAAAAGTACCCTATGTGTTATTCCAGACCATAATCTATCCCTGTACCAAATTTCAATTAGATCCGTTTAGCTGTTGGAGAGTGAAAGAGTAACAAACAGCCACAAATCCACACTCACAAACTTTCGCATTTTATAATATTAGTAAGAAGTAAGATGACGAGGGCACTCAGATACATACAGGATAATACTGAGATATGGGAACAATTGCCACTTTTAAAGTTATAATAAGTAAACAATCAGAATCAAAATATTTATATTATAACTACTAGTTTTACTCTAAGTTTTGAACAATACACCAAACCACTTCTAAAATTCCTGAAAACCTTCCATTTCCCAATTTAAATAGTAGCAAAACTAAATAGGAATTAAAATTTCTAGGTGTAAGGGTATTCAATGGGTGATTGTAGAATAATGAGTCACCGCTTAAATTTCATTGATTTAAATAAAATAAATAATTAAATATTCACGGACATTTCACACAACGCTATCTGATCCCAAAGTAAGCAAGGAATAACCTGCTTGTGTTATGGGTATCAGACCACGGATATTAATACTTATATACTTTTAAATACCCAGACTCTTGAGACAAACATTTAGGATGCGGACGTTCACAAATAATAATAATGTAATGGCATAGGAGTCTCATTTTTGGTATGGTATTTAGGGATTATGAAGAGGATAATTTTTGAAATAATTAGGTATGCAAGTTAAATAACTGATTATAAAAATTGATAGATTTCAGTCATTGTCTGATAAAACTAATCTAATATCTATAGTGGTTCAATGATTAAGCTGTATCTTTGTTAATCAATATATTGAATCAAAATTAGACTGAATAATGTTCAAACTCTTCATAAATTACTTAATCTCATACATTCCTACCTAGTAATACACTAAGATTTCATCAAAAATTAATTCAAGTCATACAATATTTCATGGCCTCAGGAATAAAAAATCACGCAAGATTTGCACTTGTACTTACGTGTTATTGTAGTAAAATATAATGGGGTCCTTGCTTTGTTGTATAACCCTTTGAACACACGAAGATGGAAAAAAACTTAAAATTACCACATTTAGCCAAAATAATATTTTCATTTTTAACCTTTACCGGCATCAAATTAAAGTTTAAGAGATGATTATGTACTCTGACGAGCGATTATGATTCTACTTTGTAATTTTTCCTAGATATTTTTTAATTTTCATTTTAGTGAAAATACAAAACAAAATATTTCGTACAACTGACAGAAACCAGACACAGCAGGACAGACAGACAGACTGGTCTGACTGACAGTGACAGGACGGATCGTGACGGCTGGAGTTTCTTCAGTAAAAAAAACTATAATGATTCACGATGCTGACTGTTTTTAAAATCGATTTGATGCTTATTCATTCGATAAAAATCTATTATTATTCGTACGTTGCTGGAGTCGGTAGTCGATTTTAACGAATGCATTATTGTTGATAGATGTGTGTTTCTTTATAGTCCGTTCACAGTTAATTTACCTCTGACAGATCGTTTTCTGTAAGTTGGTATTGCAGTAAAGTCCCCCTATGAGTGCCAGCTTCAGACATTTACCGCTTATTAGGGGAAAATAAAAGATGGAACCGTTAAGACTGAGAGTTTTTTTTATGTATATATCCATTAGTTAGTATAATTAACATTACTAAAGACGTAGTTCTATCTGTTACTATAAAATTTTTCTTAAGTTTCATTTTTATTTACATAAAATGGATGTGTAATTTAAAAAAGACACTCATCACCATTACCAAGGAGGGTAAAGGTGCTGCTTCCACATCTCAAATAATTTCCACGCCCGAAAAAACGGCAGCAAAAGAAGAAAATAAGTTTCGACTTAAGGTTGGAGTATATGGGAGAAAAATAATCTTAGTAGGGTAACACGAAAATCAGGGAAGCCAACCTCACAGCTAGAGGTAAATTAACTATGAACGGACTATACAAGTAACAATACACAGAATAAAAATCGGCCAAGTGCGATCCGGACTCGCCCATGAAGGGTTTTTTTTAACACGTTCGCTGTGGTAGGGATTTTTCTAGGCGAAAATTGCGGTTTATGACGTTTTAAAAAAAACTAAATCTCGTTTAAACTTATTTATATTTGAAGTTTTTATGGCAATGTACATTACATATTTATTTTACTGCTTTTATTCTAACTTTACGTAATTTTTTTAATACGGTTGACAGAATACATCTACTTACCAAGTTTCAATAACATAGATCTTATAGTTTCGGAGAAATGTGCTGTGACATACGGACGGACAGACAGACATGACGAATCTATAAGGTTTCCGTTTTTTGACATTTGGCTACAGAAACCTAAATATGGAAGAGATGAAATAGAAAGAAAATTCTAACTCTATCCTATCCAGGTGAATATGTCAAGTTTCAAGTCCACCAGGCTGAACTTGGTTTTTAAAAGTGCCTAAGTGTGATTACAGTGATTATTTTTAATTATTTTAGTCAAAAGGTTGACTAGGCTCGTATTTTGATTTTGTACTTTTTATTGACTGATTATTTAGTAAAATATCAGAAAAACAACACATTACACAAAAAAATCTTGTGATATTTGAAAGAGAAAGAAAGAAAAAGAAAATACATTTATTTAAGACACGCACATTACATAACATATAATAAGCTACAGTACTCATAAACCATAAACACATGATTATAAAATAATATGTAATTGGCTGTGTGTGCCCATCTCAAATTGGGTAGCCATCTCCGCATTAATGCTGCGCATCCTCTGCCAATGACTTGAGATGAGGAGCGCTAATATTCTGATGGCCCCCGCGATGTCACGCCACGTACATGTGCACAGACGTAAAATAAACATTAAAAGTAATCATACATAGTTATTTAAAACAGACCTATTTATAATACAATGCTGAAACCATTTAACCCAGTTAACCAAAATACAACCAAAACACACATAAAAATCATAAAGCAAAAACAACTCTAGAAATAATAAAAGTACAAAATAAATAAATAGAACCAAGATGGCATAAACAATGTTAATAACAATGTTCATAACAATACAATAAAGGTATATACATAATGATACATAGGGTATTCATTTTTGAAACCGAAGTATTATATTTTATAAAAACTAGTTTCAGAACGTACAGATTGGAAAATATTTCTAGTCTCTTTGGTGCCAAACGGAGAGCGTTACTACAAGAAAAGACTTGGCAACTACCCGCCTTGGGAGAAAAATTACATTAATTGAAGTGAAGGTTTTATATGATATGTACGCGTTCATATCAATATTTTATTTTAATGCAGGAACACAAAATGAAAGCTAATCTATTCCAATATTTAAACATAGTTAATGGTACTTAATACTGAAACGACATATTTAAAAAAATAGGTAAGTAATCAAATGGAAAATATAAAAAAATGTGTTAAATTATTTAGAAAAGTGTGTGGGTCTAACCTTTACGCGCGATTGAAGTAAAACTTCTTTGCCATTGACGGCATCAAATGTTTTATTAATATTATTAATTAGAATTTTGCTATCTGCTATTCAAAATTGAAACAGTAAGCGTTACTTCCGTCAGAAAAAAAAACTGAGTTTCCTACTTCCTAGTCGCGCCTAAAGAAGTTTTACTTCAAAAAAAGGTATTAGAAATAATCATAATTTGATGAGTAATATTTGATTTGATGAGCGAAAATTTTAATGGATTCTTCATTAAAATGATAATGGGAGTCAATTTAAACAATCACAACAACCGACTCGATTTCGATTAACTCGATCCTTAACTGATTGATTTGCTATGGCTTTACAACACTATGGTTAGTTTTCAGCTGACTGTCATTGTCACTATGAGATTTTTTAAAATTATTTTATTTGCAAATGGATTCTTTCCATAATGCCTAGTGACACTGTCATCGTGATAAATTCTAAATGTATGGTCATAATGTTCAGAATGGCCAACTTTATTTATTGAACCGTGTACTTTATTAATAAGAAATAAATCGCATAAAAATATACATACAGCCAAAGAGAAAAATAATTAGAGGATAGGTACCTACTACCTACATACAGAGGATAGAGGCATAGTCCGTTCACAATTATTTTACCTCTGACCACAGAGCATCGCGCGCCTTTACAGAGTTCGCGTTGCTCTATGCCTCTGACAGATCGTTTTCTGTGTGTTGGTATTGCGGTAAAGTCCTCTCGTTATCGTGACGATACGGAGCGGGGTCACAATATACAGATACAACAGTAAAGTAACTTCATAGAAACGTGCGAATCGGCTCACTCACACAGACGTGCGCATCTACTGACCCGCGACATTCCTGGAGCATGAATGGTAGCTCAGTTCAGTCGCGGTTGTGGAAGTGGTAAAGTTGTTTGCGTATTTTAAACTGTTGCGCCTATTCTTAAAATGATAAGAATAGGCTTCTCTTATCTTTTTAAATATGCTGGGACTGCATCGCGTTTTTTTTAACATGAGGGAAAATCCATCATGTATGCTATGCCGGACTCCTACCGACTAAAAAACTTCACGTAACGCCCAACAGCCGATGGTTGGGAGCCCTGGATAAGCCTTCGGAAGGATGTCCCAGGACTTCCAACAGACCAACAACCACCACTGCGGCCTCGCTTAGGGGGTTGGTTCGGGTGCTATCCCTCGTCTTTGGGGGATTTCGGGTGTGATCCCGCTTCTATGGTGGGGCGTGCGTGAACTCCTCACGTCATGTTGCCGTCATGGGCGTACTTCTGTAAGGATGGTGAGCAGCCCTCTCACCGTCCTCAGGCCCCCGGTCATGGAGGCCGATAGTCTACGGCGAAGTAATGTCGGCGGTGCCCAGGCCGCCGACTGCGGTACTCGGGTGGGAGAAATCCTCCCGCTCCCGCTCCCTTTCCTGGCGCAAAGCTACTAACTGAATAACAAGCTGTGGGTTATATTGTGTCAATTTCTTTCTTCTTTCTTTTCCTTATATCTTGGACTTTCTCGGCTTGAGAGTATGCCAATGTCAAGTCAATTACCTATATATCGAAAATATCAATCCTTTTCATGTTGAGAATCTTGCAAATAGCAGTGTAAGTGTAATATATCTTTTTCTTAATAATTATTTTTATTATCAGCGTATTCATGTATGTTCCAGTTTGGACAAATTTTGTACTCAAGTAAACCGGTGGTACTTTACTAAGAGTTGTCTTTGGAGTTTGGTGGTACAAAAAAGTCGCGTATCACTTCGTTTTATCACTTTCCAACACTTGTGCACGTTGTTGAAACTTTTATGTTTAAGAATCCACCATTATTAAACATAAATACACTAATTTTGAAAAATTACAACACGGAATAATGTACGAGTCCTTTCGTGTTCGCGCCAAAACTCTTGTGTCAATTTCATTCGGCATTATCGTTGAACGATATTTCCCACCGTCCACCTGCCCAGACCACCTGGGTGTACGGTGGTAATTTTTTTTAACTACGGTTCACCTTTGTCCACCTAGCCCTAGGTGTACCATTGAAAATATTAAATTTCCACGGTACACCTTGTTATAGAAACTATTATCAACTAAACAAATGAAGATCGACTAAACAAATGAAGATCGTCAAAACAAATGAAGATCGACAAAACAAATGACGGTCGGGTAAACAAATGACGATCGAAAAAACAAATGACGGTCGGGTAAACAAATGAAGATCAAAAAACAAATGAAGGTCGGGTAAATAAATGACGATCGAAAAAACAAATGAACTTCGATAAAACATATTATGCAGATCAATAAAACAAAAAACTAGAAGTTAATAGTAAATATATAAATATAATATAAAAGTCAAAAATTACTTGCAGCTATATTTTGTAATCTATATGCGATTACCATTCAAAAAAATAGGTGCAAGCAATTCTCGACCTTAATGACACTTCTATAAAAATGTGCTTTTAGGCGTTTATAGACATCACTGATCACGAATATGTAAAAAATAAATAAATATAGTGCTTGTTTATAAGGTCGAGAATTGCTTGCACCTAATTTTTTGAATGGTTATGGCATCTAGATTACAAAAAATGGGTGCAAGCAAATTTCGACCTTATGAGCATGCATAATATCGATTTATTTTTATATATATTTGTGATCAGTGAAGTCTATAAATGCCTAAAAGCACATTTTAACGGCTGCAAGTATTTTTTGACTTTATCAACTTGCTTGTCTTTTGTTTTATCGTTCTTCGTTTGTTTTTTCGATCGTAATTTGTGCATCCGACCGTAATTTGTTTTTTTGGAACTTCATTTGTTTGTCCGACCGTCATTTATTTTTTCGATCGTCATTTGTTTATCCGACCGTCATTTGTTTTGTCGATCTTCATTTGTTTTGCCGATCTTCATTTGTTTTGCCGATCTTTATTTGTTTTTTCGATCTCCATTTTTGATATATGCATAGTTGTACAAATAATCCTTCAACAAGATTGTCTGATGACTAGTACAACTGATTGCACAAACGCTACAGCAGTGTATCGTTTGTACAACGTTGAACTCTACATAGTTGTACATCAGTACCAGAGGAAAAAAATGTAATCCTGCCAGCATTAAATGAGGTGAACCGTCACCCATATCTATTAATGATATACTGAAGAGGTGAACCGTAGTTAAAAAAAAATTACCACCGTACACCCAGGTGGTCTGGGAAGGTGGACGGTGGGAAAGAACCGATCGTGACGATATCATGACGATATCGCGAAGATATTGATGAACGATATTGTGCCACGATATCGTGCAGTGTGCAAGCGCCCAATGCATCACAGAGTACATTTGATTATGCAGTGCATTGTCTACTCGTGAAGTCGTGACCGACGCACACTCCGCGCTAGTTTAGAATATAGGTACAACAATTCCTAATTTTGTAACTCTTAGTTTAATTTTGTGTTTATCTTGCACAATACCATAAACGTTCGCTGTGGTAGATTCCCAAATGCGTAAACTTTGTGTGACATTTTCCCTCGAGCGTTTTCAATCTTCGGAAGGCAAGTTGTCGCTGGTACCTGCTGTCAATAATATGAAAGTCGTTAAGCCAAGTTGAAGGCCTCATTGGCAACTTAAAAAATTTCATCAGCTGGAAGTCACAACTTGCGCCTGTTCGTTTCAACGCGGCAATCAGCTCACCACCATCTATTACGTGGATTCTTTTGCTAATAAATATGTAAAAGCTAATCGTGAAACGCCTTTATCTCCGTAAGGGTAGGCATAGGCAGAGTATACGCCGCCCACTTCACCATTTAGTTTTGTGTCCCACGTAATAGGTGGTGAGCCTATTGCCGTGTCCGACCTATACCCGCGTGACGACCCGCGCCGTTGAAATTTTTCAAGCCGCCACGATACGGATAGTCACGTTGAAGGTCTTATACCTTCAACGTGACTATCCTAACGATTGTCATTTTACTGACAACCGGGTTTCATTTCAAGTTTTCCTTTGCAATGGATCCTTTTACGAGAGTGTTCCCTTAGTAGCCTCTTACGACACCCTCGGGTTGAATTGAGGTGGCGACATTTTGTACTCTTTCCCGTCACCACACGGGGCAATGTCATATTATGTTAATAGAAAACAAACACAGGGTAATTAGGTAAATAATAAGAAAAAACTTTATTGTAAACGTATGTGTAAACCATATTAGATAGGTATAAACAATTATTAAAGTAGGTATAATCTTTTTTTAACGTGAGGAAAATCCTACAGGTAGATATGCCGAACTTCTACCGACTAAAAACCTCACGTATCCTAACTAACAGCCTACGTTTGGGAGCCACTGGTAAGCTCTCGGAAGGATACCCCTGGTCTCCCAACAGGTCATAAAGTACAGTCTAGCAAACATTTTAGATGGTGACGCAGAAGCCAGGACCGTTAGGAGGCTGTGCGTGAACCCCGCGGCGTTTCATGCGACACGTGCGCTCCTCGAGGCGGTGGAACACCTCCAGCGGTGGACGGTAGCCGCGGAACTTGAACCTGCGGCGAAGAGTTTCCGCACTCCATAGTTTCTCCGCCACAGCACAAACCCGAGGCCATTCGTAGATGATAAATATTCACGGACATTTCACACAACGCTATCTAATCCCAAAGTAAGCTAGGAATAACCTGCTTGTGTTATGGGTATCAGACAGAGAATACTTATATACCATTTCAATACATACATATTATACATAGAAACACCCAGACTCTTGAGACAAACTTTTATGGGTCACACAAATATATGTCTCCGATGGGAATCGAACCCACGACCTCCAGCGCCGCAGGCGGTAATATTATACACGTGAAGTCTCGAATGCAGTTTAATGAAATCCCGACTTTGTGTAGATTACTATGCCATCGTTTTGGTTCGATGGGCCAATGGTACAATGCGAGTAATACCCTGCTAGTGCTGGAGCATTCAGCACCTTAAAGAGCCAACATTCAGATAGAACTAGTATACATAGCATGAATTTATTGAGGACAGTAAAAGCCCCTTTTCACACGTACTTGTTGCCGGGTAGCCGGTACCCGGCGGCGAATGCAAGCGTTTGCCGGGCAAATCACGCCGGTACGTGTAAAGCTATAGTACATGGCCAGACACTTCGGCCGCCGGGTACCCGGCATCGGCTACCCGGCAACCAGTACGTGTGAAAAGGGGGCTAAAGCTACCAACTCATCCAGGTTTTTATTAAGGGATATTTTTAAATGCACCTCTGTTTAATTTTTCTGCACACTAGGTAACTCCACTAATTTACTGAATGCAAACCAGAAAATTAAATGGTGTGCAAAAAAAACAATTGATTAACTAAACATGTCCTACTTAAAAAACTTAAATATTACTCAGAACAAGTTGACCTTTTGTAAATCAGTCACATTACATTAAAAAATAAATAAAAATGTCAATAATAAGCAATCAATAATAGCTTATTAGTCAAACAACCCACCCCTAACCCTTCCTGGTGCAAAGGTGCCCATAACGCTAGCGGCATTACCACGTTGAATGGCTATAGCCAGCCTTTGCACCAGGAACGACTTGGAGCGGGAGTCACGCGTTTTTTCCCCAATCCTCTGCCCCAATTGAGTTATAATTTTTTTTGCCTCGGAGCCCCAGCATCCCATAGTTTCTACGGCGATGGGTACGAATAGATAATGTGGCTCCATCGCAGCGTACTTCCGCTTCTTCTTTTCGGCTGCATCCTCCGCAGCCGCCGATGCTGAATTAACAGTACGACCCAAATGACTGGCGGCTACTGTACTCACACAAGTCGCATCCCACACCAGACACTTGCCATTCATCCACGGAACCAAGGTCAGCCCGTCCGGCCTCTTTCCATAAGATCTACATAGTTTGTGTTTTCACCGCAAAAAAGACCCCATTCACTGTGGCGCCACAATTTCAGGGCACATCTCTCACCATCTCTGAAAGTATAGGGATCCTTGGTGTTGACATCTCCAGTGATGTGCAGTTCCGCAGTCACTTGGAGGGCAAGGCCAAGCTGGCGTCCAGGAAGCTCGGAGTGCTCAGAAGGGCGCGGCGGTACTTTACTGCGGCGCAAGCACTGCTTCTCTATAAGTCGCAAGTGCGTCCGCATATGGAGTACTGCTGTCACCTCTGGGCGGGGGCACCCGAATACCAGCTTCGTCCATTTGACTCGGTGCAAAGGCGAGCTATGAGAGTTGTCAACGATCCCATACTTGCAGGTAGTGTGGAACCTCTTAGTGACAGGAGAGACTTTGCTTCTCTATGTGTGTTCTACCGCCTGTACAACGGTTTGTGCTCTGAAGAATTGTTTGATATGATGCCTACGGCTACATTCTATCATCGCACCGCTCGCCATAGACAGGGTGTTCATCCTCACACGTTGCGTCCTGAGCGCTCGAGCACGGTGAGATCTAATAGAGGCTTTCTTCCGCGTACGCTTAGGTTGTGGAATGATCTCCCTGCTTCGGTTTTCCCGGACGCCTACAGTATGGGGTTCTTCAAAAGGGGACTTAGAAGGTTTTTAAAGAGTCGGCAGCGCGCTTGTGGCGCCTCTGGTGTTGCAAACGTCCATAGGCTGCGGTGACCACCGGTACATCTGGGGGGGGGCCGTATGCTTGTCTGCCACTCTAGTGGTATAAAAAAAAAAAAAAAAAAATAGACCCGGTGGTTCGAGGACGCAAGGCACACCCGCTGAGACAAAAGCCCTCCGAACAATGTCGTTGAGGGCGTGGTGCCGTGGAAACCTTCCCGTACAGCGACGACAACTCAGAGCGTGATGGCCATCGGCCTCCACCATGGATCCGCAGGTGCATCTATGGGGTTCACACACCCTGCAGCCCAAGCGGAGAGCCACTGCCACACGCAATGAGTTATCGTCTAACAAAGTGCCCAGGTGAGGCGAAGGAAGTGCGTGCAGCCATGCCCCCGACTCTGGCTGCGATACAGCAAGAAGTCTGGCCCTATCGGCCGCAACAGCACCATCTAGCAACAGTCCCCGAACTCGCTTTGAGGCCATGTCATCCCATGCCCGCTGACTGCATGGAGCCTCGGGCACCACCGCACCCATGCCTAAAGTGGACCAGGCCTCGAGGGCGTCCGACACAAAGGATATACCATCCACGCCACCATTAGTACTGAGTATGGTAGTGACGAGACTGGCAACCCCATGCGCGGAAGGCAGGAATGCCGGCAAACCCACATCATGTGCGCATCTTACACCAAGGCCCCCGTAACGAGTCGGAAGAACTGCCTGATTCCACTGGGGCCCATCAAGGGAGACATTCAGGATGGATTCGAGCGTTAATTTTATTGCTTTGTCAAAGCTTGATATCTCCCGCGGGAAGAGCCATGTAGGGGCCGTACGCAACAAGTACATGAGCTTCGGAACGGCGAAGCACATGCGTAGCAAGACAACTGCAACGTGCGCGGAAAGTATTTTGAGACGCTCCTGAGCGGCAAGGAGAAGCTGTTCACAAGAAGTAATAGCCTCTGGAACTGCATCCAAGAAAATGGGAGACCCTAACAGGTAGAAATTTGATTTACCTAGTTCCTTAAGGCCTGGTAATAGAGCGTTAAAACGAGAAAAGTGGTTACGGGCATCGATACTGCAGGGAAAGAACTGGCACTTAGACGCATTAACCAGCAAACCAAGCTCCCTGAACCGAGGAAGAAGCATCTCTAAATCACGCTACACTTCCTCCGGTTTACCTCCCAGGGTACCATCGTCAAGGTACCAAATATTGAGAGGAGACTGTATTTCTCGGACAACCTTATGAATGGCCAAACTAAATACGAGTGGTCCAAGCGGATCTCCCTGCTGGGCCCCCACATGTGAAAGAATAAGATTATCATTAAAAAAAAGATTAGAAGTCGGTTGATACACCTGTCGGAGACATATCGTCGCCAGCAGGACGACGCAGGGGCATCCAAGACGCGGGGGGTCCACGCGCCCCGCTCACCGAGCAACAGCTGTGCGGCCGTCAGTCACTACGTCAAAAAACACCGTCACCTCAACACGCGCACCTATATCTACCTACCTATACGTCTGTGATTTGTACAATCAACCGTTATTATAAAGTTCACCAAGAAACCAGCTGTTTCTCTTGCCACCACCTGCAAGACCCAGAGCACGTCGTCACCACATGGTCCTTCGAGAAGAAGAAAAAAGAATTCCAGCAGCGAAGTGGAGTAACGGTTTTTTTGAAAAAAAAAAAAAATTATCAGACACCTTCAATCGTCGCAATTGGACAAGCAGGTCATCGCGATCATATTCGGAGCCCAGTTCCAGTCAACGATCGTCGGAAAGGCATAGGATTGGTGCGGAATATTTCACAAAAATTCAGAAGAAATTCAGAAAATCGATCAGTCGTAAGGGTCATTTTCATCGGGTCACAGCCGAGTAGCAGCCCAAGTGAAGCCCAGCGACATCATTTTCATCAAAGGAAAATTACACATACGGCGAAATCAGAATAGCCAGATTGGATGCGAAGCGTGCAGCATACGTGAGATCATTCCAATTTCATTACCTACTAACATTAGTCGCTTATTACTAACCATATCCCTAGTCCGAGTAGTTAATATCGCAAACCAAAGTATCGTCCCGTAGCTGTCTATCTCGTAGTGCTAGCTACATAACCATAATTATATACCTCGGCGCAGTAGATATCAGCGTAGATCAATAGTGTTCTGTGCTGTGAAACTATCTAGTGGTTACTTGTAGTTATTCCATCTTTAACATTTTATAAAAACGCCTACTTATGTATTATTGTGCCGTACATAACAGTAGAATACCGATCTATTAATATCAGTGAAAGTTAGTAGTGATTCCGTTAATTTTATTGTGCAGTGTAGAATAATAATTAGTTCAAGTAATTTGCAAATTTATTTTTTTAACTACCTACATTTTTTTTTTTTTTCCAAATTGTAAAATTGTTTTCCTTTTTCAAATTAATAGTGAACTAAACCGTAGTTAAACGTTATTGCCGACCGCCAAAAGTACCTCCTTTTAAATTTAAACGTTTTTTTTCCGTTTTCAAACGGTCATTCAACCCACAATAGATTGATACCTACTTATCTATTGCAATCAGCTGTTCGCTTACCATTTACGTGTGTAACATTGTTCCCGCTAGCAGGTAGCCTCCCCCGAAATTCGTGCTACCTCAAGGATCAGACGCCCTTGGCCTATGCGAGTCTGGATGCCCGAAATTTGAACTTTTTATTTGCATTTTAAAAAATTTTTGGCCTAAACGGGTATTCCTAAATTTGAAATTTTCTCAACACCATTGTAATTAACGTAGCTGTCCCCAAATTTAATTGCAGTTAGTTTATATTTAATTTGAAACTGCAATAGTAGAATAACATAACATATAATAGTTGGACTTTAGTCATATTCATTGTTTCTTTTACTTTTCATACTTGACTCTTCACCTTTATTTTCGTTCTTTAATTCTTTTAACTTGCAACCATGGCTGATGAAAAAGTGAAAGAATTGGTAAAGAGGCGTGCTGCTTTAAAGTCTCAGTTGACTCAATTTACTAGCTATTTGACGCCTATAAAAACATGCAAACAGCTTAGCGATGAACAGTTAGCCGAATTAGAGTTGAAAGTTGATAAATTGGTTTCTATATATCCTATTTATGATGGATTTCAGAGTGAATTGGAGTACTTGGCGGCTAAACCAGACGAGCAATATTCTGATCGCGACCAGTTCGAGACCCAGTACTACAAGCAGCTAGCAGCTGCTCGCACAATCGTAGCTACGCACCGCAGTCAGCAGACTGGAAAATCTGAGGTCGGTTCTGGTGATCAGCTCACTGTGGTTACACAAAGGCAAGGTAATGTTAGATTACCTAAAATTAATTTACCTCATTTTAGCGGCGGTTATCAGAATTGGTTGGAGTTTAAGGACATGTATGTGTCCTTGATTCATGAGGAGAAAGGCATCAATGATATCAACAAATTTCATTATTTACGTAGTTCTCTTCACGGCGCTGCTGCCTTGGTAATTAGGAGCTTGGATTTTACAGGCAGCAACTATGAGGAAGCGTGGAAATTATTATGTGACAGGTACGACAACAGACAGCTACTAGTTACTAATCACATACAAGCTTTGTTTAACATTGAGTCGGTGAGCAAAGAGTGTAGTAAAAGCCTGCGTATGGTTGTGGATGAAACAAGAAAAAATCTGAGGTCTTTAGCAACCTTGGGTCAACCTATTGAACACTGGGACTCATTAATTATCCACATCATGGCGTCAAAGCTAGATCCAATTACTAATAGGGAATGGGAGGAACATAGGAAGTCTCTGACTGAGCCCCCTTCTTTAAGCACATTCACTACCTTCGTTTCAAACCGCTGTAACCTGTTGGAGACGCTCGAGGAGGCAAGGGTGTCTCATGCTAGGGTCACAACTAACAATAAGCCGAAGAGTTTCGTAGTAGCTTCCAGCAAGGCTAAGCCGGGACTTAGATTTTCACTTTCCTGTCCATTGTGCAAGCAATCACATAATTTATTTAGCTGTGATCAGTTTAGGGCATTATCCATTGATGCACGCATTAGAAAGGTCAAAGATTTAAAACTATGCGTGAACTGCTTACGTCCAGGCCATTTGCAGGAAACCTGTAGACTGGGAAATTGCAAATATTGCGATCAAAAGCATAATTCTCTCGTTCATTCCCACGCTGAAGAATCTAGTACCCATAGTGAACACTTAGCATTATCGAGCACAAATCACGAATTTAAACCAATTTCCTCATCATGTAATGTATTACTTTCCACAGCATGGGTAAAGGTGACGGATCATTTGGGAAGGTCGCACGGCGCCAGAGTCTTACTAGACAATGGAAGCACGGCCAATTTCATTACCAAGGATCTTTGCGGTAAGCTTAAATTACCTATTCGTAATGTAAGCTCAAGCCTGGCAGGTATAAACAGTCAAACGTCAATCATATCAGAGTCTTGCTCCTTGCATTTAGAATCTTGTGACGGTTCATACACAACTGACATTGATTGTTTTGTCTTGCCGAAAATCACACCATTCATACCGCATTCATACATTGACATACAAAACTTACCTGTACCATCAGGCATTCACCTAGCTGACCCGTCATTCAACATTCCATCTGAAATTAATATCCTCGTGGGAGCAGAAGTCTTTTGGTCAGTGATAGGTCATAGTCGCATACAGCTAGGTAAACAACAGCCAACGCTTTTCGAAACAAAGCTCGGTTGGCTAATATCAGGCGCACTACCACAGTCAATTGATAGCAAATTATTGTGCATGTTTACACATGATAAACACACAACACACACACACACCACAGACCTCACACGTTTTTGGGAACTAGATTCAATCTCACCAAAATACAATCTCACTTCCGAAGAACGCCTATGTGAGCAGAACTTCATAGACACAACAAAACGAGACAGCAACGGCCGTTTCATTGTGTCCATTCCATTGAAAGCATCCCCTAAAGCATTAGAAAACTCTTATGACATGGCCAAACGACGTTTCTTGTCATTAGAGCGTAGACTCAACCGAGAACCGGAACTTAAGAAACTTTATGTGGATTTTATGAACGAGTATGAGGCATTAGGTCACATGACTAAATCTCCTATTCTCTCAGATTCATCACCATACTCATATTTTCTTCCACATCACGGCGTGTTTCGGGAGTCCAGTACAAGCACCAAATTGCGAGTCGTCTTCGACGCCTCAGCGGTTACAACATCAGGCAAGTCATTCAACGATATTCAGGCTGTAGGCCCTAGAGTTCAGGATGATCTGATGTCTATTCTATTGCGGTTCCGCCAACATAAATACGTCATATCAGCTGACATAGAGAAGTTTTTCAGACAAATCAATATTGAGGAATCTCAACGGCCTCTACAGCAGATTCTATGGCGATGCGATCCTTCTCTGCCCCTTATAGAGTATATTTTGAACACAGTAACTTACGGGAATTCAGCTTCACCATACATCAGTACAAGATGTCTGACTGAGCTCGCGAAGCAGGCATCTACTACACAAGCGCAACGCGCTATTCATCATGATCTCTACGTGGATGATCTCCTGTCGGGGAGTGACTCCATCGATTCCACTATCACCCTAGGTAGAGACATCATCAAAACTTTGGGGTCAGCACAGTTGACTCTACGGAAGTGGCAGTCTAATAGCCACGAAATTCTAAATTCAGTGACAAATCAGACTACAACTTCTTCTAACACAGTGAGTTTAAGCATTGACGAACCTAGTAAAACTCTCGGTCTCAATTGGCGGTGTAACACAGACACACTCACTTTTTCAATAAATTCACCATTACACACAAACACTATCATTACAAAACGTCACATACTGTCTATAATTGCACAGATCTTTGATCCCCTAGGACTAGTTTCACCAACCATCATGGAGGCCAAGCTAATCCTCCAAAGGCTGTGGATTGATGGGTGTTCTTGGGATGGAGAGGTGCCGGCAGAGGTTAAAAAGCTTTGGCTAAAGCTTACTGAAACTTGGCCTCATCTGAACACACTTAGTATCCCACGGTGGGTTGTATGTGACAATCCTTCATCTATAGCTTTACACATTTTTAGCGACGCTTCCGAACGGTGTTACGGCGCTTGCATTTACATTCGCGCCGTGGCAGGCGATGGCTCCATTCATGTAAGTCTACTTACCTCCAAGAGCAAGATCGCGCCGGTTAAGGCTACTACTATCCCAAGGTTGGAGCTTTGCGGAGCTTTACTCGGTACAAGACTATGTACGAAAGTTCTGGAATCCCTAACAATAAAACCTGATAGTTGTATCTTTTGGTGCGACTCAATGATAGTTCTGGGATGGCTGTCATCGTCCCCGGCTTCTCTTCAGCCTTTTGTCAGGCATCGCGTTTCCGAGATCCGGGAAGGTTTTGGTGATCACACATGGCGCTACGTGCCCTCAAAAGAGAACCCAGCTGATCTGATCTCACGTGGTCTTAGCGCTGACCTCATAGGTCAATGTTCCTTGTGGTGGTCAGGTCCTTCCTATCTGTCTCTTGATGCCTCTCAGTGGCCGTCTACACCTAAATCAGACAGCAATGTTCCACTACCGGAGCTATTGAGATCACACACACAATACAATGCATCATTTCATACAAACACAATTACTCAGTCCAATGAAATCAAATATAATCAATTAATTTTGAATTTAATCAACAATTCATCTAATTACACTAAATTACAACGTACTATAGCATATTTATTTAGATTTGTAAATAAGGCTCGTAATAATAATTTAAGTCTAGGCTCAACTCTAACAAGTTCAGAATTGTCGTACAGTGCTGACTTTATTATTCAAACATGTCAGAGGGAAATGTTTCCCATGGAGTATGATCTGCTCTCATCGGGAAAATCTCTTCCCAAGAAAAACCGTCTTATTTCTTTATCACCATTCATCAAATCAGGAATCATACGTGTAGGAGGAAGACTGGACAACTCATACTATGATTACAATGTAAAGCATCCGATTCTTATATGTAGTCAGCATCATATTACTAAGTTGCTATTCAATACCTACCACTTAAGATTATTTCATGCTGGACCACAGTTATTATTGTCGTCATTACGACATAACTACTGGCCTTTGGGTGGCAGGAACCTTGCAAAATCCACAGTACATAAATGCGTCAAATGTCAACGTATCAAGGGTCAAACCGTTCAACCTATGATGGGTAATCTGCCAAAGGAACGGGTTCAGTTAGAGTTTCCTTTCCTCGAGACAGGCACGGATTACGCCGGACCAATTCTGATAGCCGATCGTAAAGGTAGAGGATGCCGACTCATTAAATCCTATATCTGTGTATTCGTTTGTCTAGCCACACGGGCAGTTCATTTGGAGCTTGTCTCGGATCTTACCAAGGAAGCTTTTATTGCAGCACTTAACAGATTTATTATATAGACCGAAAACCATCTACTCTGACAATGGTACTAATTTCGTAGGAACATGTAACGCGCTGGCTGACATTTTAAAGCAGGACTACTCATCCGAAATGGCAGAGTCAGGTATTAATTTCTCTTTCATTCCAAGTTATTCTCCTATGTTCGGTGGGATATGGGAAAGTTTAGTACGTAGCGTTAAAGGACATTTGCGACGTATACTAGGTCTTACACATCTTACCTTCGAAGAGATGGCTACGTGTTTGATACAGGTTGAAGCCATATTAAACTCTCGTCCTCTTACACCCTTATCCACAGATCCATCTGACCTTTACCCTTTAACTCCTGCCCATTTCCTAATTGGAAGGTCTCTCACTGCTTTGCCTCATCCAGAAGTAACCAGCCAGAACATTGCCAACCTAAAGCGATTCGAGCGCATAGAACACCTAAAACAACAATTTTGGAAAAGGTTTTCTAACGAATACATATTTTACCTCCAACAGAGGACCAAGTGGGCGCACTCCGAAGGAACCCTTGAAGAGGGATCTATGGTGGTCCTGAAGCAGCCAAACACGCCGCCTCTCATGTGGCCAATGGGGCGCATTGTTCGTCTCATACCCGGGAGAGACGGAATAGCTAGAGTCGCCGATATCAAGACTAAGACAGGTATCGTTCGACGCGCTTATAATACTATCTGTCTCCTTCCAGTCACACACTGAATTTGAAGACAAGTCTTCAACCCCGGGAGCATGTCGGAGACATATCGTCGCCAGCAGGACGACGCAGGGGCATCCAAGACGCGGGGGGTCCACGCGCCCCGCTCACCGAGCAACAGCTGTGCGGCCGTCAGTCACTACGTCAAAAAACACCGTCACCTCAACACGCGCACCTATATCTACCTACCTATACGTCTGTGATTTGTACAATCAACCGTTATTATAAAGTTCACCAAGAAACCAGCTGTTTCTCTTGCCACCACCTGCAAGACCCAGAGCACGTCGTCACCACACCTGATATAGAAAAGGATAGAGAGAAGGAATTTTATCCCTGACCTCGCTCAAGAGGACGTCTCTCTCCAAAGTATTAAATGCGTTACATATGTCAAGCTTTAGTAAGATGCTGCCCGCGCTCCCCGAACCCATCGCAAAGGACCGCGCGGCATGCACTGCCGCTTCACAGCCCAATCGCGTACCAAACCCCAGCTGATGCGGCCGCAAATACTCTGCCATCTCATCTCTTACGGCTCGACAAGCAAGTTTGGCAGTCAAACGTCGCAAGACACTACCAATAGCAATAGGTCTAATGCCTCCATCCTTTTTTGTAAGCGCACAAAGAGAGGCGCCGTAAAGGTAAGGACACACAACAGAGTTTAGTTGACCGCTCAGTAGAAAATTCGCCAGTCGTGCCAGTCCCTCCAGCAACTGCAACCCATTTTCTCCTGCCGAAGAAGTTAGCTCCTTGAGAAGCCCGGGACGGAGCCCGTCCAGCCCAGCTGCAGACCCGCTGTAGAATGAACCGAGGGCCGACCGCAGGTCCTCAGCGGTAACTGATATCGCGGCAACCGAAACGTCCGCTTCAGGCGGGAAATCCAGATGACGCGACGGAGCGGGATGCTTTAACTTAAGGGCGGTCAATGTATCAGGATCCTGCCGGGCGAAAGTATCATCGGACATCAACAAACGAACCGCTCCTCTCAGATCACCATCGAACATTTTCGATTCTATTACCCTCTTAGTGGACCGGCCCCCAGCACCGTCCCCCACCGTCGCATGTAGGTCGCTCTGCTCAAAAAAACCGTACGAGTCAATATTGACTTTAACTTTTGTAGTCATATTGCCTGGCAGATTCTTCTCTGGCACCCTCAATGGTCCATATGCGAAGAAGAGAAGCCTCTGCCAGTCCTCCACCCCATTACATGTAATATTAATATGTTTCTCTGTAATTTTTAACAATAAATGTACTTCTATACTTTAAAAAAAAAAATTGGTTTATTTAGTGTGCATAATTAGTGTGCAAGTCAGTATTTTTGGTTTAACTTTGAAATATTTTGTTCGGAAAAAGGGAGTAAACAGATATCGATTTAAATACATGCCTTTTATTAATAATACGAATGTGAAGGTGAAAAATGTTAAAGGGACTGTTTATATTGCGTGTGAAACTTACATAATGCATAGTCATGCGGCGAGCAGACGTACGAGCGCGTTGTATGTATGAAGTGCCTCAATCTCAGTTGCGAAAAGGTTGCAATATTATCTATACTGGCCATAGTTAGTGAAAGTTGCTTACTGCAGACAGTGGCAGATACAGAGAAGGGGGGTTCAGGGGGCGTAACTCAAGCTCTCAGTTTGGAAAATGCAATTTTATCTCACTTTTTTTCTATGTTTGGAAAGGTTTGTAAGCCAGACATATTGCTCAGATATTATCAAAAAAAAAATTGGCAACCACTCGACTCTCTCGCGACGCCCGTAGGACAACGTCGCGACGGCCTAGGGCGTCGCGACTAGGGTTACCATATGCCAGGCTTTCGCCTGATTTGCCAGGCATTTTAGCACTGGATCAGGCGCCCGGCCGGCATTGTTCTATGTCAGGCGAAATGATTAATTATGTTAAGTATGCAACTCTTTACAATTATTGTAAAGAGTTGCATACCTATATTTTAACTCAAAAAGACTGGTTGAAAATGGCGTCATAAGATAATTATCATTAGAAGTGAGAAAACGTACAGTGGAATTCCTTTTTCATTTATTAAAAAAAAATATATATTATCAATATACATTTATCAAATTAAATAAAACAGGCCAAGTGCGAGTTGGACTCGCCCATGAAGGGTTTCGTAGCAGCAAGTAACATAATATAAAAGTTTTTATAGTTCGTTGTATAACTTAGATTGATGTTTTAACACGTTCGCAGTGGTAGTGATTTTTCTAACCGAAAATTGTGGTTTATGACGTATTAAAAAAAAACTACCAGCTCTATCTCGTTCGAACCAATTTTCGTTGGTAGTTTTTATGGCAATGTACATCATATAATTTTTTTGAGATTTATCATTCTCTTAGTTTAGAAGTTAGAGGGGGGGGGGGGGGGGACACACACATTTTTCCACTTTGGAAGTGTCTCTTGCGCAGACTATTCATTTCAGAAAAAAATGATGTAAGAAACCTCAACAGCATTTATAAAGACCTATCTATAGATACCCCATACGTCGTATAGTTTTGATGAAAAAAAAAATTTTGAGTTTCAGTTCTGAGTATGGGGACCCCCAAAATTTACTACTTTTTTTCTAGTTTTATATAAGAATCTTAATGCGGTTTACAGAATACATCTAATTACCAAGTTTCAATAGCATAGGCCTTATAGTTTCGGAGAAAAATGGCTGTGACACACGGACGGACAGACAGACAGACAGACAGACAGACAGACGACAGACAGACAGACAGACATGACGAATCTATAAGGGTTCCGTTTTTGCCATTTGACTACGAAACCCTAGAAATCATTCAAGCAACATCACATCAACCAATCTAAAAAAACCACAATCATTCAATGTGTTTTACGTATTATTAAAAAATATTTCTTTTATTATGCGGCATTTTTCAAGAAAATCAGGCATTTTTCGTGAAAATCAGGCGTTTTTCGTGAAAATCAGGCGTTTTTACCATGTAAATCAGGAATACATTTCTTCACAAATGGTAACCCTAGTCGCGACGCACAATTTGGGAAGCCCTGGAATTTAATTTGTAATTTGTAAAAAAAATTGAAATTCAATTATACGTAGAAAACACCCAAACTCCGAAACAAACATTTGTGGATCACAAATATTTGGGCCGACCCAGGATCGAACCCGGAACTTCCAGCGCCGCATACGGTATCACTACCGACTACGCCACAGAGGCTTTTGGAACAAGTTCCGGGTTTGTGGAAGACCGCGCAGCGCATTCTGTGCCCAAGAACTGTTCGCACTATAGTAAGTAGGTATTTGGCTTTTGATGTGAAGTTTTGAAGGAAACGGTCTTTAAAAAAAAAGAGAAGGTGGTAGACGCCAGAACTATTGTTGGTGCTTTCATGCTTATGATATAGAACTCAACATATTTGAGGTCTTTTGTTCCCAGGCTCTCGTAATACTACTATGAGATGATAAGATGAATATTTTCAATGTACAGTTTTGACTTTTCTATCACTTTATTATATTATTTACCTTTAAATAATCACCACCAGTATGTGACCATATATATGTATGTTTTGGCGAAAGGATCTCAGTTACTTGACGAAGTGTTTAGCCTTAACATATCTCTGTGTTTAGCATTCATACTATTCTGTACATGCCATATTTCGATAATCATTTTATGAAACATCTGACATAAAATTTACTGCTTTAAGAGCTATAAAAACTGCGTATAAGTGGTTAGTACTCAGTGGTTAAAGCGTCCGCACAGATTGCGAGACGACGCAGGTTTAAATCCTGCTCGAAACCAATTATTTTTCCACAATTAAAATTTATGATCAGTCAGCATATATAATTGCTTTTGATAAATTACCTCAGTGTTACATCATATAGGTTTTGCTTCAATTGTGTCAAATGGTTATAAAACTTAATATTACTAATATATATATGTTAAATATGCTTAAAATTATTTACAGTTGTCTGTTTGTGTATATAATATGTCTATCTTACTATAATCTAAAAAAATATTACATTGAAAAAAATATAGTAATGGAACATAAAGATATCAAGGGTAAGATTATTATAGTATTATGTTGTGGTGAGTTGTTTCAAGAATAAGTACACATTTATTCTATAAAAATACAGTGTAACATAATTATTACATATCTATATACATATTTACATTATTACTATCTAAACCAAACCTAAAAGAGGCCCCCGTGGCATTATGCATTTATGCCCAAAAAACTAGCAGCATTTCTCCTTTCAATAGCAAAATCTATTCGCTGAGCGAGAAAACTGCTAGCCCTTGGGTCACCAGTCGAATCTACAAGGCACTTTTTCAAATTTTTGAAATATCAATCAATCTGAATTGTTTTAAAATAGCCTTAATCATTAAGCTCTTTTATGATTTAGCCAACACGGCAGTTTAGATTTACCCATTTTTAGATTTATATGCCTATGTATGATGTATGATTCTTTAAAGTGATATAACTTTTTTTATTTATAAACCGATTGACATGAAACAAACACTAAATGTTAAGTGAAGCAAACCGCAACACATTAAAGAAAACCGCATTGCAATCGTTTGAGCGGTTGCTGAGATTAACGTGCACCAACGTACAGATAAAAATACATACAGACAAACAGACAAACATTCTAAAAATCATTGTTTTGGGTTCATAAAACCCCTCTATTTATTTTTCTTATATATCTTCAATGTACAGACAGCGACATGTTACGATTTTATTAAATGTATTGAATTGATTGATATTGATTGATGATTGATTGATGTTATACCCCCACTGTCATTTCATTCCCCTTATGGCTTTTTAGTCACACGTAATAGGTGGTGAGCTGATTGCCGTGTTAAAATGTACAGGCGCAGGTAATGACGACCAGCTGTTGAAATTTTTCAAGCCGCCTAAAAGGCCTTCACCTTGGCTTAAGGATTGCCATTTTACTAGCAACCGGGACCAACGGTTTAACGTGCCTTCCGAAGCACGGAAACGCTCAAATAATTGTCACAAAGTGGTCACCCATCCAAGGACTGGCCATAGTGAAAGTTGCTTACTGCAGTGATCGTTTACAGAACACTGAGTCTGCGGGGCCACGAGTGCTTCTATATGTGAAATGTGGGCGTATAATATGCCTCTGTCTACCCTTTCGGGGATAAAAGCCGTGATCACATATGTATGTATGTAAGATCTTGATGTGCCAGAGTGTTCTTAAGCATCGCTGTCTGGTGACCCTTTGACCCAGTGGTCAATAACTGAATAGGCGACCATGTCCACAGCTATCAATACTCAACCTCTTTCGATTGCTTACACCTTAGCTTATACGGGATGGAAATTAAAGACATGGAGGAAAAGCACTCTTAAAACTGATGATGGCAACGGAAAGGAAACATACATTCTTTTATTTTTAAAAGTGACAAAAACTGCCATTAAAGATTTCGTTATATTAAATTCAAGATGTTTTTTTTTCACATCTCACCGGTTCGATTCCCGGCTCAAGCAGGAGATTTTAAAAAATCTTGCAGGTTTACTTACTTTTAACAAGAAATTAATTATTAAGAAAACAAAAAACCCGACTGCAAACTAGAAATACTTACAACTGGAAAGGTAAAAACGTTTTGTCTCCAAAAATCCGCCATATTGATTTTCTAGAAATTTTATTATACCTGAGTGTCGCTCACACAATTACTACGAATCAAATGACACCTCGCATGTCAAAATCCGTCAAGCCGTTCAGGCTGTAGGGCGTGACAAAGAATTAGACATACAACATACCTACATAGTCTCGAAAAACATTACCCTCCTCTCTTCGGCAGTCGGATAAAAACAAAGGAATGTTTCTTTTCAGCAAAACTTGCCATCATCAATATTAAGGGGACTTTTCCTCCAATTACGATCTTTAATTTCTATCCTGTATATGTATGGGAATCAGTATCTGGTGATTCTGTTTTCGAAGTATTTTTCCCATAATCCGATTGGTGTTATCAGTAAATATTGACATTGGCCGGTTTAAATATTTATCAAACAGTTTACTGAGCACCGCGCTGTTAACCGAACACACTGATCTGTGTTATTAGTACCACACACAGAACAGCACAATAAAAAAGCATTTTACATTATTAAAAAAAATGCGTACAATTTTCCGTCAATTTATTATTTTTAACACGTTTTTCGTTATTTTAGTGGCCAGTATGCTAATTGTTAAAACTGGTCCGCAATTTCCGCCGACTAGAGGTGAAGTGTGGCCAAAACCGCAAGAACAAAACAAACATAAAATTTACTATAAATTACTGGCCTCGGATTTTATTTTTACGGTGAGTACATACAAAAAACTTCAGCCAAGTAATAGCATAGACGGGCCCACGTCATACATTACGAACTCAAAAAGTGGACTAGTTCACACACAAAGATATTATGCAACAACGACACGACATGCACACATACAATCTTTTTTCGAATTTAGGTTAGAGGGGTTCCCAACCTTTTGCAGGCCGCGGCGCCCTTATAAGTCTTGAAATTTTTCACGGCTCCCCATCACATCACGTGTAATCACCCCCCCCCCCCCCTTGACTAGTAATCCTCCGCACAAGCCTCTTTTCTGTGCCATGGAGCCTCGGCCAAGTCATTATGCAGACTAAATCCGGGAAAACATGTCCGGCTTCACATGTTTTGTTATCTAGGGAAACTGTCTTCTTTTATACTTGTGGAATCTGTGTGCCGAAATCTTACTGACTGAAGCCATACGGTGCTCATGCTCTACCACTACCTACGGTCGGGAGCCTCGGGAAAGATATCCCAGGTTACCCGACAGACCTTGGCTACCACAGCGACGTCATCTACTTTACTTCGTTTGGTTCGAGTACTTTCCCGCGTCTTTGGAAGCTTTCGGGTGTCACTCTCGCTCCCTGGGTCGTGTGTCGTGCTAAAAACTCTAACGTCACGCTGTCGTCTTGGGCCTGCTTCTGTAAGGACGGTGAACAGCCCCCGCCCCGACCTTAGGCCCCCGGTCATAGAGTCCGATAGTATGGGTAAAATCGAGTGTATGGTACCCACGCCGCAGACTGGAAATCTCGGGTTGAAGAGTTATCTCCCTGCTCCCTCCCCGCCATCTCTTTCACGAGAATGACCTGCTCTACTCCCGATGGAAATCATCGCTCGCACCGTAGTCTCCAGCGAGATAATGTTCAGGTCAAGACCTGCCAGTAGGACCTGGCGCCCACGCTATGCTTTGTATGGAGCGCTGTGTCCTCGCTGCTTCCTTCGCAGTGCTGACACTTAGCCGTGGTCTCCCGGCGTAATCGCCACTGATACTTATCGAAGCATCCGTGCCCTTAATTATCAGTGACAACCGGTGGAAGAGATTGCCATGGCTCCTCACCAGCCACTCGTTTATTATCGATCTGATCACCACCTAAGTTGAGAGATCAACTATGACTCTTCAAGATGGTCAACGCGGTGAGGACTTAGCCGATTTCCTTGGGCGGAAGGTAGCAACTTTCGCCTCTAACTATTCTCAGACACCGCGTAGATTAGTTTAAAAAAATCGAAATAGTTGTCTTGACAGCCAGACCCTTTTTTGCAAAGGAGTTTTAGAGCGAAGTCCGCGACTCTGAAAACGACGGCGACAGGTCAAACTCAAACTCAAAAAACATTTATATCGCATAGTCCTACTACATAGGCACTTGCGACACGTTCATGAATACAAATCAAAGTTAGTACCACCACCAGTTCGGGACGCGGCCCGCTTTAGCAGAATTGGCAAAAATCTTGGCGGGCTATTCTTTTTGTGCTCTTTTTATTTTTTGAGAGAGGGGCGCCGCGGCGCACAGGTTGGGAACCCCTGGCGTTAGTGTTTTAACGCTTTGGGAACGCACAGGAAGGCATCTTGCTTATCCAGGTGTTTCACCTTCGGAACGCAACAATAACACCGACTACGACCAAGTGAGCCCCATCTATCTATTACTTGGTCGAAGACAAAAACGGTTGGTAACTTGTGAGCCGTTATGCTTATATTATGTATATGTGAGACAGATGCATTTATTCTTTTATTATGTTTATATACTTATTGTGATAAGTTTATTATGTATTGAAGTGTTATTTATTTATTTTTTCATTATTACGTTCATTTAAATTTGTAGTTAGTACTAGCTGACCCGCGCAACTTCGTTTGCGTAAGAGAGAGAGAAATAGAAAGGTTCCCCGTCGCTTCTATTCTTATCGCGTGGTTTTCTGTCGCGTGTATTCCCGTTGTATTATTTTGGCACAAATTGGATTTTCATTAAAATGGTTATTGTAAACGAACCTAATTCGAAGCGCTATCTACTGATAGCGCTTCGAAACCCTACTGGGTTACGGGATATTTTACCTTCCCGTGACTCTACTGGATGCCAAGGGAAATATGGGTCGACATGCAGCAGCGCCACTGGTGTTGCAAACGTTCACTATGCGAATTAGTCCACTACAGCACAGTATAAATATGTGACTACAGTAACCAACCATTAGGTGGACCGTAAGCTTGTCTGCCGTCTTAGTAGTATAAAAAACTATCCAAGTGCGAAGCGGACTCGTGCACAGAGGAAATAAATAAAGAATAAAGTAAAGATAGGAATAAAGTCCCTTAATGAGTTCCATTCCGAACAACGGTTGGCCGGTTTAGTTGGTCTGAGTGGAAAGACAGAGGGTTCCGTACCAAAAAAACAGCAAAGCATCACGTTTGTTGGATGGGAGCCCCCTTAATCCGCGCCCCCCTTTTCTGACGTTAGTATTTGTTGCCATAGTGGCTACAGAAATATATCATCTGAAAATTTCAGCTCTCTAGCTATCACGATTCCTAAGATACAGCCTCATGACGGACAGATAGACAGACGGACAGCGAAGTCTCATAAATAGTGTCCCGATTGAGGGGAAAAAACCCTAAAAATCGTTTCTTTGTGCGCAACTATGCCATTAATCTAATTTCAGGCTTCTATATCTCGATCAAGTCAGCACCTAAGTCAGTTTTTTTTATAAAAATAAGTATTTTTCTATCAATCAAATCAGCATGTACGCTCCTGGACGTAGGCCTCTCCTAATTTACGTCCTGCGCCTTCAGCATCCAGCCTACGACCTCTTCTAGGTCCTCGGTTCATCTGGCGCGGCGGGTGGACCAAGTCGCGATGCCTGCTTTGGAACTCGTTTGCTCCATCTGCTGTCGTCTGTCGTCTTCTGTGGCCAGCCTTTAGCTTAGCTTTAGCACTTTACAGTATTGTTTTTATATGTTTAAATATAATTCTGACTAAATAAATCAAAATACGCACTTTGAGCGAAGTAAATCAATATTTTTGTAAAAATTGATACCTAATGTCTTTCTTATTTGGTTTAGAGAGCATTCTCTGCTTTGCTAAGGAATTGATATCTGAACTTCTTTCTTTCTCGTATTTCTGGATTGTGTAGGTCTTCAGACTTTCGAAGCCTGAGGCAACCCAGTCTATATTCTTAGCCTGTACTAATACAGTTTCTCCTATTGTGACCAGACATTTACTCAGATTTCATCTGCTAAATGTTCATCTATAACGCCTCTGATCGTTGGTATTATCCCTGTATAAAATAAGAAAGTTAAGCGAAGATGGTAATCATGTACGGGTTTTCCTTCTCACAAATGTATTTTTGACATACAACATAAAAAAAAATGCAATTCCGCATATTGAAGGGCAAAAATCAATAAAATAATGCAGTTTTAATCAATGATATATGAAAACTATACCTAGATACGTTATCAACACTGAAAAATGGCAACAAAAAAGTCAGGCAATTGCCTTAATTTTCATACATGCTATCATAGATAATTTCATAGAAATTCTTTTTTTGAATGTATAAAATATTTGCCGTTTTTGAAAGCCGTGATGTTCGTACATGACGTGTCTATATTTTAATACGTCTTTGGTTTTAATAAAATTATTATTAGATTTTTTTTACATTTATCAAAAATTACGACCATCTTTTTTAAAATAAATAGAATTGAGCTGTCAAACATGACAATGTGTCAAAAAAAAATTAAAAAGTAGATAAGTACCGACTACGGAGTATTAATGTAAACTATGAGGCAAATCCCCAGTAAATATTTTTCAACCCCATTTTAACCATGTTAAAAAATAAATTTCAATAAAATACAAAACACATTAATTCAGTTAAAGATGTTTCATGCCAAATTTGAAGAAGATCGGACCAAGGAATCGCGTTGTCCCATACAAACTTTGCAACCCTTGTTTACCCCCTTAGGAGTTGAATTTCCAAAAATCCTTTCTTATTGCTCGCCTACGTGACATAAGGAGCATTTGTGCGAAATTTCATGGTTCTAGTAGTCCGGTACGAGAAAGTTATAAAGTTCCTATAATTCTAAAGTTGGTTTTTTTTTTACAGTGTGTGAGGTAGGTATATATAATGCTACTGTAGCGTTTTCTAACAGATCTGAGGTCGGGGCTAGGTATAGTTTAGGTATTTGTACGTCAATTCTATAACTGAAAGGATATTGAATTAGAGATAAAAATCTTTGCGCTATGGTGTTAAGCTAATAATTGTCGATATACATTTACATTTTCTAACAATTTCACCCACGGGCTTACCCGTAAATTACAAGAAATGATTTTTAGGGCCTAGCTCAGTGACAAAAATATTACAGTCTATAAAACAAACGTATTGTAACGTGGAATTCATAAATAAATGCACGAAACGAAATTCTAACAAATTACTCCACATACTTTTTAGTTTTCATTAATCTTAGCTTTTATAATCGATTACTGCTTAAATAAAATATTAGAGATATTAGAGTTTGTTGCTACTGTTCCTTAAATATGTAACAAGAATAATACAAAAAATTCTAACACATTAGTCAGTGAATTAAAAAATAAAAAGAGTTTTCTATAAAATATTATCCCCGCACTCTGCGCGGGTAGGGAGGGGGTTCGCAGTGCCAGTCGCTAGGATCAAGTATAACCCAGTCGTATCGTCTAAGTAGGTAGGTATCGTATTGTTGCGCGCCGCCCGTTTCTTTTCACGCCGCACCCTGTTACAATTTTGTACACTTTGTTAGTAGAATTTAAAAAATATGCGATGAAACTATTATAAGAACCAGTAAAATTTTATACAAACTATTTACATAATAAATTGTTTGTTATTTGTTTGTTTTTATAATGACGTTGCAGTGGTGTAACTAATTAACTGCTAGGCGCAGCTTGTGGCGCAGCGGTCAGGTCACCACAAATATTTTAACTTTCTAGTAATAAAACAGCCAAGTGCGACTGGGACTCACGCACTAAGGGTTCCGTACAAAATTGACGACTTTAAAAACTATTACTATCTATCCCACTGGAAAACTGACATCAACGGTATCTTCCCATTCGCCTACCTACACATAGATTGCTACCAGGTGGGAATTGGGAATATAATTCCCATTTGCCATCAAGTGCGTATTGGGAATTTATTGCCCCCACTTTAACTCTGCGTTGTTGTTTGATTTTCCGATTTTCCTTTCCACTTGAGACGGTCATTATGCGTGAAAAATAGGTTTTATGATAACAGAAGATACTTACCTGGTTAAATTTTTTTGCGGCGTGGTGTTTTATATTTAACAGTCCAGTCTTTTTTTTTTTTTTTTTTTTTAACATGAGGGAAAATCCTCGTAGGATGCTATGCCAGACTCTTACTGACTAAAAAACCTCACGTAACGCCCAACAGCCTATGGTTGAGAGCCCCGGGTAAGCCCTCAGGAAGGATGTCCCGTGACTCCCAATAACAGTCCAGTCTTGATTCTTTCGAATTATTATTATAATAAACAATTTTTTAAAACGAGTTGTCATCTGACTATGCTATGCTTGGGAAAATTTCAGGGATAACTTGTCTACTAATGCCGAAATTGGACTACTCCTAGTATCAAGTATCTCTTAAGTATAGTGTCTCTTAGCCCGACTTTATTTTACTGTTGAGACGCTGGAAAGGCAAACTGCATTAACAGCCAATTTGATCGAATATGAGTTATATATATCGTTAGAATCGCCTGATTTTTCTCTAAGGTAACGATTTAATCTGAGCACTTTGGTGGTCGTTCAGACACCGGTGATTTTCGATATTTTAGTATATTTTTGTGTTTTAAATCCACTCAATTTTTGATTTTGGTTCATAAAGCGCCCATGACAGCAGCTAAATACTGATAAGTCATTTAGCCTGCACATGATTTAAAAAATCATTATTTTAAAACATTTAGCCATTCCATTTTTAGAAATTTTCACGGCATAAAACATTTTAGTGGTTGGTAATTATTATAGAATTTCAAAATAAGTCAATTTACTGGTCAATAAATTTTAGTTTATTGTCGTATAAAGCCTTTTACCTTCCTTCTAATTGTAAAAATTAGGACGTTAAACCAATTTTGTCGATGGCCCTTACTAATAAATTGGTCGATAACACAATTTTACCTGAATTTATTTTGATGTGTTTAGAGCACATAAGCTACTCTGCTTAATGCAAAATTCATTTTATTAGTGTGATAAAACCACCAAAAAAGAAAGACAAATATAAAACACTGGCGGTTAGACTATACGTCAAGGTCGTCGTTTGCAGTTAGACCGCGGCTGTTAGCTAAGAGCCAAACGTTCTGTGGGTACTTCAGCCACCTATACGGTATAAAACTGGGAGACTACACCCATTATCACTAGTCATAATTGACTAGTGACAACGGGTGTCATCTTCCACGATTATAACGAATGCTAATTTCTGGACATTTGCGAAGGCGAATATCTGCAGCCGATATTTGCACAAATGCGAAAACCTACTTATTGAATTCCAAATTTGCGTCACTTCACTTCACACGTTACAAAAATTGATTAAATTATAAAAGTATATTTATTAGTATTGCAGCTAACGGGATATTTTCCATGTGTTATTGAGAATATTTGATATTTCGGCATATGGTCAGTATGTGCATCTTTATCACAAACGGTCCACTGAATCTGTTCATAAATACCATAGATGTGTTCAAAGGAAAATAACAAACAATATAAAGATAAGAAGAAATAAACACATTAAAGACGAATACAGAAATGAAAGTAGATTGCGGACGTTCTTCGTGGGGCTAAAAAGCAGCCACACGCAGCAAGACGTATAAGACGTTTTTAAGGTTAACATCTGCAAACATAGCGTAGCGTCTTACGATCTGGTTAATATAAAAAACCGCAATCATTAAAGTAGAACACCTACGATGCAATATCCAGTCTTTCTAGCCTTGCAAAACAGCCGGACCAAATGGCGCAAGGAGGCGCTGGAGCGGGGCCACAGGCCTGCGTTTCGAGAAATCGAGGCTCAGCGGTCCCAGCTCCACCAGGAAACCATGGAGACCTGGAAGGTGCGACTTGAGCAACCGAAGGGGGATTCGCTGCAATCGCGGCGGTCAGACCGGTCATGGACAAGTTGCTGGAGAAGAGCCATGGTGCTCTCTCCTGCCGGTTGTCACAGATACTTACCGGCCACGGGAGCTTCGGTAAGTATCTGTGGCGAATACACCGGAAAACCACGGCCGAGTGCCAGCACTGCAAGAAGCGCAGCGAGGACACAGCGCTTTACACATTGGTGGAATGCACGGTGTGGGCGCAATAGCGCCAGGTCCTCGTGGCAGGTCTGGACGTGGACACTCTCTTGCTGGAGACGATGGTACGAGCCATGAACTCCAGCGGGAGTAAGTGGGACTGCGCTGCCTCTTTGCTTGCTCACCGTCCTTACAGAAGCAGGCCCTAGACGACAGCGTGATGTGAGGGATTCATGCACGCCGCCAAAGATGCGGGATAGCACTCAAACCCCCCGCCCCCTAAATGAGGCCGCAGTGGTAGCCGTAGATTTGTTGGGAGTCCTGGGGTATCCTTTCGAGGGCTTACCCGGGGCTCCCAACCGTAGGCTGTTAGGCATAATACCAAAGCAGTTCGCGTTAGGGTACTTCTTTGACGTCAAGGAATCTTCAATTCTCCGGTATTAATAGAAACTACCCTAAACTGCGAAAAAAGTGACAAAGACATAAAAATGGGTGAAACAGAAAATGCTGAGACACCGGCTGATGGAGTCAGAGATGGCAGCCGTAACTTGCACGATACACGTGAGTAAGGGAGGATACCTATCGCTACTTATGTGATGTCTGGTAATAAGATGAATAATAATGAAATTAAGAGGATGCTCATAATAATATACACATAGGTATATTCCGACTTTGGGGAACACTTTGTTCTCTCTGAAGAAGGCTCTGGCACAATGTGTAAAGCAAAGAGACGAACCTAAATTAAGATAATGCAAAGCAGTGCTGAACCAGTGAGACTGAACAACAACGCTCTGGAAGTGGTCAAAATAATAAAAGAAATGGTGTCAATGTGTGAAATCACCGCAATCACTGAGACCGCGCAAATAATTTACTACCAAACAAACTCGGGAAAGGCAACCATATACAGCGACAGTGAAGTGGCATTGAAATTTAAGTAAGAAAATAATAACATCAGCAATCGTGAAGGAATATAGAAAGTCACTTGACATGTTGGAGGAAAAGACCGAAGTATACGTACATAGATTGGGTACCTGGAACCTAGGGAATTTCGGGTGACGAAACAGTAGATAATCTAGCCCCAGAGGGACCAGATAAATGCTTGGTTGAACCTAAGACTGAACTTCCCATCGCTCATAAAATCACCAAGGGCGTTATCAGCAGGAGCATAATGACAACGAGAAGTTTAATCTTAGATTGAGATTTTCAACGGGAATGAGATAGTCAAAGCTAACAAGAGGAAATATGAGGCTAGTTAACGAGATAATTACAGGACATTGTAGCCTGAATAGTACTTGACAGTACTGGTTAAGAGTGATGGATTACCCCTCACGACCGATATGCTCCTGCTGGAGACCAGTCTCAACTTATGGCTGAGTATAAAATAATTTCAATTAGCAGATCTAAGATTATGGGTACGACAAGAAAAAACCAAGAAAATTTCCAGTATCTGGATGGGTCAGATAGTACGATCCTGTTAATAAACGAGAATTTGACCAGACGCCGTGAAAACTACTGGAATACTCATACTCATCTTTAGGGGAAGTCTGGGGAAACCGATTGTGTGGTGTTACACGCACAAAATAAAGCTTTTCCATTTTAATAACAGGGATTCATTTCAGAATCGTGTAGTTTTATTTTTATGATAATCCATAAAGTTACGCTCTTGATTTTTAAGAAAAATCAGTATACAAATATAATGTAATTTGAAGATTATTTTACCGATCACTTCCATAAGTCATTCATATTGGGAGATAATACTAAAAGTCTAGGAGTGACTTAACGTTTAATGCCGGAAAGGATAATCTGGCTGTCATCGTTTGACTTGATTCAGCCCGATAAAACATTTTACTTTGATGTGAAACTATGCTGAACAGAATATAAAACATTTATCTAGTTCGTTTTATACAGCTATTTGATCATTCAAACGTCTTTAGCGAACCGCAATGAGGATGTTACAGTAACTTAAGTCATTTTTACCTTACCAAAATTATGTTGTGCATTGTATTATCTCCAATATATTAGGAAGGAGGATACATACATTTTTTTATTTATATTCATTTCATAGTAAACGTTATTTTATAATAACCATTCTGATTTACAATGGGATTACTCAAGTGGTTAATTAGTTATGATTTTTTTTGCAAAATATGAAACTTTTAATGCCTCTCCTGAACAATTCATATGATGGTCGTTAATCCAATTAGCCTTTCCAGCGTCGATATCGCTACTATACGTGCCAATTTGAAGAACTGAGATCGTAAAGGAATTAGTAAACAATAGACTAACATTATCATTTCATTGTGCAGTCTCAAGTGGAATCGGAATCGATCGATCGAGTAATAATAACCGACGAGAGACCGTCGACTGCGCATGCGTACCACGGCTGCGCGCCGCCGCGTCGATGTCTCTCGCGCCGTTTTGAATTATGTTCGCGCCAATTTAAAGTTTTTGTTATTATATTACATATTTCTTGACTAATGTGTTAGAATTTTTTGTATTATTCTTGTTAGATATTTAAGGAACAGTAGCGACAAACTCTAATATCTCTAATATTTTATTTAAGCAGTAATCGATTATAAAAGATAAGATTAATGAAAACAAAAAAGTATGTGAAGTAATTTGTTAGAATTTCGTTTCGTGCATTTATTTATGAATTCCACGTTACAATACGTTTGTTTTATAGACTGTAATATTTTTGTCACTGAGCTAGGCCCTAAAAATCATTTCTTGTAATTTACGGGTAAACCCGTGGGTGAAATTGTTAGAAAATGTAAATATATATAACGATCGATCGAGTAATAATAACCGACGAGAGACCGTCGACTGCGCATGCGTACCACGGCTGCGCGCCGCCGCGTCGATGTCTCTCGCGCCGTTTTGAATTATGTTCGCGCCAATTTAAAGTTTTTGTTATTATATTACATATTTCTTGACTAATGTGTTAGAATTTTTTGTATTATTCTTGTTAGATATTTAAGGAACAGTAGCGACAAACTCTAATATCTCTAATATTTTATTTAAGCAGTAATCGATTATAAAAGATAAGATTAATGAAAACAAAAAAGTATGTGAAGTAATTTGTTAGAATTTCGTTTCGTGCATTTATTTATGAATTCCACGTTACAATACGTTTGTTTTATAGACTGTAATATTTTTGTCACTGAGCTAGGCCCTAAAAATCATTTCTTGTAATTTACGGGTAAACCCGTGGGTGAAATTGTTAGAAAATCTATACTTATAATAAAACTGTTGAGGGTCGAGAGTCTGTACATGGAAGATATTTTGAAAATTTTAATTGGAGGACGTTCTCTAATCGATACTGAAGCCGAAAATGTAATTTAAACTTTTCATGTCTGTCTGTCTGTCTGTCTGTCTGTCTGTCTGTATCCCGAATAAGTATCACGCTGAAACTACTGAACCGATTTAAATGATACTTGGTACACTTGAAGCTTATAGTCCGAGGAAGGTTCTAGGATACTTTTGATCCCAAGGTTTTGCGCGGTTCCTGCGGGAGAGGGGATGAAAGATAAAATGGTTTTTCAGGTTGCAATTTCTCAACGCGTGATGCGATTCCGAAAATTTTTTCAGTGTTATAAAGGGAGTACTTTAAGGATTGTTTCACACAAGTTTCAATGTTGAGGGTTTTGTAGTTCAGGAATTAAAGGCATCTCAACTTTCGCAAAACCTAGAATTCAAGGGTTTCTTTAGAATTTCCTAGAATTCAAGAGTTTTACAATAGCCTTAATCTTTAAGCTCTTTTATGATTAAGCAAACAGGGCCGTTTCACACGCTGCTTGATGAGTCTGATGAAGAAGGGCCTCTCCATTCACAAACCTTATGTGACGTAAACGAAGTTGCGAGGGTCAGCTAGTGTAAATATATATCGGCAATTATTAGCTTAACACCATAGCGCAAAGATTTTTATCTCTAATTCAATATCCTTTCAGTTATAGAATTGAATCCGCGGCCCATTTCAACACGGCGATGGGCTCACCACCTGTCACGTGGGACCGAATTGTACACGGTGAAATGTGGGCCGGTATAGGCCTCTGCCTACCCCTTCGGGGATAAAGGCGTGAATATATGTATGTATGTATGTATGTATGTATAGAATTGACGTACAAATACCTAAACTATACCTAGCCCCGACCTCAGATCTGTTAGAAAACGCTACAGTAGCATTATATATACCTACCTCACACACTGTAAAAAAAAACCAACTTTAGAATTATAGGAACTTTTGAACCTTAAAACACTTAGTTTTAATGGACTATAGACCCAGCGGTTTAGGCTGTGCGTTGATCGTCAGTCAGTCAGTTCTTGTTTTTTTTATTTATTATTAAACGGTTTTATTTAGCTCGACCCGTACGGAATTTATTTGTTTATTTGGGTCAAAATTAGAAATTAAAATTTAAGCACCTTCCCGTTGTCAGATTGATCTGGAATTCGGCACACACATTTAATTTAGATGACAATACAGTATAATAAAATCAATAACATTATAAATCTAAGATGGCCGCCGATACAAAATGGCGGATTGCATATTTTTCCTTAACCCCCTCAATATGGGTACCAAATGAAAGGACTACACTAGTAAAACACGATGATTGTGTCAAAATTTAAAATTCAAGATGGACGCCGTTCCAATATGGCGGACTAGGTACATATTTTCTTACAACCACCACAATATGGGTATCAAATAATAGGACTATACTAGCAGAATACTGTCAATATGTCAAAATTTCAAACTCAAGATGGACGCTGTTACAAAATGGCGTATTAGGTGGGGGCATGATCAGTCGTGTCGAGAAAAGTTGCGTCCAAGATTGAGTGACGTTAGGGGGGCAGATAAAAAAAAAAGGTAATTAGAAACCTCGTTAGTAAGCGGTAGCTATACCACCCGAGTTAAGGTAATAGGTTAGAACGTGCCGAGGACAACAACAATACAATTACAATTGGGGCATACTATGAAATAGTTCTAAACCAAAAGAAAAAAAAAACAAATATAACACAACATAACATAAAACCTCTCATTAGAAATAGCTATGGTTTGGCCAATGTAAATGTCAGTCATCATATTATTGCCCCTTTACCGGACCTCGGGGGGGGGGGGGGGGGGGTCGACCGTCAAAATGCCCCTTAATCGTGGGAACAACATGGTAACAATAAATAAACAAGCAAACAAAAATAAAAACGAAACTAAAAAGAAGACTCGAAAAGGCAAAAGAAATAAATAAATAAATAAATAAATAAATAAAATGCTTTATTCGGCACGCACAAAAAACAATATAAAAAATAAAAATGAAAAATAAACTGCAGGAAATGTACAATGTGCGTGCCCGAAAAGGTCGTCATCTCAGCTATTGCTGCACTAACAGGTTAATGTTAGGCAGCGCTGGTTTTCAGATGACGCCTTTAAAGAAAAGTATAGAACGAAACGTGCAAAGGAAAGTGAATATTGATCACAACGCTGCTGTTTTAAATCTGTTCCGAAGCAAGGGATCTCGAATTTATACCATAAAAGCACAGGATCTAATAATTGACGCCACACGAAATACAGATAATCTAAATTTTGCAAATATAATACCAACAGATATACGTCCCCATTCCTACCCCTACCCTCTCTTCAGAGCATTACGGTTCCACTAAAGGACAACCTGGAGATCCTCGGTATAGACGTCCGGCGTGAACTCAATCACAAAAACTACATAGAGAGTTGTATTGGGCTGGCCTCGCGGAAACTAGGAGTCTTATATAAGGTGAGACGGTATTTCACGCCACATGTTTTTCACACACACACAGAGATGTTTACTGTACAAGACTCAAATTCGTCCCTGCGTCGAATACTGTTCTCACCTTTGGGATGACTCCGCAAGGTATTTACTAGACGCGCTTGACGCTATCCAGAGACGTGCTATCCGAATATTGGTTGTCCTGAGGTGACGGGAGGCCTCGAACAGTTGGCGCAGCGAAGAACCATAGCGTTTTTGGCTGCCTTCTATCGAATGTATCACGGCGAATGTTCTGAAGAGCTCTTCAACCTGATCCCACCCTCTCCTTTCCGATCCCGAACAACACGTGCCGGGCAAAGATGCCACTCACACACAGTGGAGAGAATCTTCGCCAGAACTGAGCGTTTCAAAAGATCGTTCCTCTGTCGAACTATAAAAACATGGAACGACCTGCCCGCACACGTGTTTCCCTCATCTTACAATCCCGGGTTCTTCAAGAGGAGCGTGAAGAGGCACATTACAGGGCCGCCAACTTGAGTACCACTGTCAGAAGTGGCCCCCAATCGCTAGATGCGCCACGGCTTTCCGTGGCGACGTCAATTTGGCGAGCTAAATATATTTAAAAAAAAAATAAGGCTGGAGGCTTACCATCAGTACCTACTTGAAATATTTGTAGGTGCAAAAGTAATGTTGCGGTCCAACATTGACGTTACAAAAGGATTGGTAAATGGCGCTATAGGCCACATTACAGAAATTGTTTGGCCTCAGTTCCGTCGAACCCAAAAGTACGAAACAGATATAGGGTTAACCACCCAATCGTTGGCACTCCTCCAATTATTGGCACTTTAGGTAATTTTGCCCATTTCTAACAGAAAAAGAATGCTATTTTACTTTTTAATGCATACCTACAACTACAAAATGGGCAACACCGAACTGAAATAAACTAGGTTTCCCTTATTTTTCGAAATATACTCTTAACTAAAGTGCCAATAATTCATTCTAAAAGTGCCAATAATTGGGTGGTTTACCGTACCATCAGTTCAAATTGACTTTGGCAGAGACGGCATGCACGTTATTAACCCTAACGCCATACAGTTTCCAGCGAGAGTGGGGCGTGACTTTGAAGCTTGGCCGCGGGTCTTAGGAAGACATGGTGTTGGAAACATGAATAGCAATGGACAACTACTTCTGTCCTTATGCGCTCAGTTTGAGTTGACCATCACCAACACCATGTTCAGACTTCCAGCAAAGCATAAGACCACATGGATGCATCCAAGATCAAAACACTGGCATCTGATTGATTACATAATAGTCCGACAGCGAGACATTTCACAAGTGCATGTTACCCGTGTTATGCGCGATGCTAATGCGGTATGTTTCTCGGATCACCGGCTTGTAATCACAAAACTGAGGCTCCGTCTCAAACAATCTCGCAGATCTGAAACTTCAAAACCAAAGCGTATGGACATTAATAAACTACAGAGTCCAAACTATTGTAAGCAGTACGCTCAGAAGATTAAAGATGCGCTTCATACGGTAGATGTTGAGAATGGTGATGCTATGAATAATTGGCAATCGATTTCTTCCAAAATAGTCGCCGTCGCTTCAGAGATACTGGGTCTCAGATCCGGTAGGAACGAGGATTGGTTTGACGACAATGACGAAATTTTATGTAAAGCCATTCAGAAACACCGCTCTCTCCTACGCCAGCATAGTGACGACCAACATGCGCAGGAAGTTAAGCGTAGTGGAGCAGATCTGCGGAAATATGTACGGGAAGTTAAGGACAAGTGGTGGCGCGACAAAGCCGAGCGCATGCAGGGGCTTGCTGACACCAAGCAGATGGGTGCGTTTTATGACGAAGTCCGCAAACTTGTTGGAAACTCTTTTCGTTTCAGAGTGCCTGTGAAAAATCAGGATGGCACACAATTGCTTACCAATAAAGCAGATATGCTCAGCAGATGGGCAGAGCATTTCCACACTTTGCTCAATGTTGATCGAGCTGCGAATATAGCACACATTAGAGACATAACATCGTTTCCCATAGACAACAAGTTGGATGACCCCCTGACTCGGCGCGAGGTCGTTGTCGCTATTCAACAACAGCAAAATAAGAAAGCGGTCGGCATTGACGGCATTCCTGGTGAACTACTTAAGTATGGAAGTGATGAGTTGCATGATGCTATCTGGAAGTTATTTGGTCAAATGTGGGAGCAGGAGCGAGTACCTGACGAATTTCGAATTTCGCGTATTTGTTCCTTATACAAGAACAAAGGCGATAGGTCTGATTGCAATTCATACAGAGGCATCTCCTTACTGACTTCACCGGGGAAAGTTTTTGCTCGGATATTACGGAACCGCTTGATACCCTTGTCTGAAGACATACTGCCGGAAACACAATTTGGCTTCAGACCGAATCGGGGTACAGGTGAGGCTATATTCTCTATTCGTCAGCTCCAAGAGAAGAGTCGAGAGCAAAGTCAACCATTGTATGCTTGTTTCGTTGACCTTGAAAAAGCTTTCGACAGTGTGCCTCGGGAAGCCTTATGGGTGATGCTGTCGAAGCTGGGATGCACGGACAAGTTTGTTAGGATGATCCGACTTCTGCATGATGACATGCGATGCTGTGTCAATGTACAGGGCGAAGATTCAGAATTTTTCAAGGTGAGTTGTGGCGTAAAACAAGGCTGTGTGCTCGCTCCAACTCTTTTTGCCCTGTATTTTTCAGTTGTAGTTAGGGGGGCCCTACAAACTCTGTCTGATGGCATTCGCATTCGATACCGTATCGATGGTAGTGGAATCTTCAATTTGAAGAGATTTAAAGCTCACACCAAGGTGTCTCTTGTGACTATTACGGAGATGATGTATGCGGACGACTTGTGTTTCGTGGCGGAATCCCCAGAGGGTCTCCAAAGGCTTATGTCGAGACTTGATGAGTCATGTCGCATATTTGGACTTAAAATCAATGTCAAAAAGACCGAAGTGATGGTCCAAACATTGAATAGTGCCCCAGTTGACATAAAACTCGGAAACGTTTCGCTTAAGCAGGTTGACCAATTCAGATATCTGGGCAGCACCCTAACATCGAGGTGCATCCTTGATAACGAAGTCAACAGCAGAATTGGGGCAGCTTCTGCTGCTTTTGGCAGGCTTCGTTCAAAGGTGTTCCGTTCGCATGACATAAAGCTCTCTACGAAAGTAGCAGTGTACATGGCGATTGTTTTGCCGAGTCTCCTGTATGCATCTGAGACGTGGTGCCTATACCGCAAACATATACGGATATTGGATAGATTCCACCTCAAATGCCTCCGCGATATTATGAATGTAAACTGGTCGGATCGTGTTCGGAACACAGAAATTCTGAGAAGAGCAAAAATTGGGGGAATCGAAACATATCTGATGAGACGGCAACTGCAGTGGTGCGGTCATATCTCCCGAATGTCAAATGACAGAGTGTCAAAGCGCATCTTTTATTCCGAACTAGAGCATGGCAAGCGGAAACAAGGCGGCCAATTCCTGCGATACAAAGATGTGCTTAAGAGACACATGAAGAGATGTGATTTGGATCCAACGCAGTGGGAGACAATAGCGGCGGATCGACCGCGGTGGAGGCACGCCGTACACACCAAGGTGTCCGAGTTTGAGACGAAGAGAAGAGAAGAGCTCGATGCAAGACGAGACGAGCTCAAGGCCCGTCCACCAGCGGCCATTCAATACAATTACATCGGAGGGGTGCTGACTTGCAGTGCATGTGGTCGCACATGCGCTTCAAGGATAGGCTACATCAGTCACCTGAGAGCACATCAGCGAAGCTCTTAATAGTTAGTAGTAAGTCGCTGTGGCCGAATACGGTCAGGAGGAGATTATTATTACAGTTTCCAGCAAAATTCAATTATGGTACGGCTGAAAGAAGGATGTTGCCCTTAGTTTTGTCATGGGCATCCACCGTCCATAAAATGCAGGGCAGCACCGTCGACCATGCAGTAGTATATTTGGGCTCAAAATTGTTTGAGGAAGGACAAGCATACGTGGCTCTAAGTCGAGTCAAGTCTCTGGAAGGGCTATGTATTGAGGAATTAGATTGTACTAAATTATTAGGTAAGAAACCATGTAGGTAATAATGATGCACTGAATGAATTAAATAGAATGAGGAATATTCGGTAGACAATTTCAGTAAATACTAAAAACAAGAAAATAAAAATCGGTAAAAAAACTTTTAAGTTAAACGGTTTTATGTGCACTGAAAACTACAAAATAAATAAATAGTTACTTACCTATCAACCTACATAGGTGATCTCGGTCATTAATATCTCTGATGGTAGTGGTTGTCATAACATGAACCATGTCAGCGCCCGAAAGGCAGTTCATGAAAGAACACTAACACCAGGGTTTGCTTGGTAGGTAAACTAAGCAGCCCACACTATAACAAGTAGGTATTTTGACCTTCTAGGTCAGAAATGTTTTAGTACTAGGCAGAATAGCTTTTAGGCATATTAGACTAAAATAAAAACTTGCATGAGAAGAGCCTCCCCGAGTAACGTTCCTCCACGCAAAGCGATAACGTTCGGCGCACCCTGGAAACGGCTAGCACTCGGTAACGCAGAGTCTAGCCGGCCAATCTTCTCAACACAATGATTCACCAAAATGCGACTTCCCATCATCACCAACTCTTAAAGCCAGCTTTGACAGTGGTTTCAATTAACATCGAAGGCTTTTCAGATGCTAAATCATCACTACTGTCCGAACTTAGCCTCACATCGAAGTGCGACATTCTGTGTGTGCAAGAGACGCACCGTGGTACTGACAACCAAAGACCACATATAGAGGGCCTAACACTCGTGGCCGAAATAGCACACACAAAGTACGGCAGTGCGGTTTTCTGTAAGCCTGAAACAAAGATCGTATCAGCAATACAACACACCTCACAGGACTCTATTGAGGTAATTACAATAGACACGGGCACCTGTACTGTAACCTCAGTATACAAACCACCGAACTCTAATTTTAAGTTTAATAAACCGGCAAACTTCGATGCCCGAGCCACACAGATAGTGCTGGGAGACTTTAATAGCCATAGCTTAGCCTGGGGCTACAGTAACACTAACCCCGATGGCACTGCCGTAGAGGAATGGGCAAGTGCCCTAGACTTAACCTTACTACACGACCCGAAACTCCCTTCATCGTTCAACAGCCGCCGATGGAGTAGAGGTTATAACCCCGATCTTCTGTTTGTGAGCTCTAACATAAGCCCGTTATGCCAAAAACTCATCGGAGCACCTATTCCTCATACGCAGCATAGGCCTGTTGTTTGTCAGGTCCAAGCAGCTGTTAGACCAATGTTCGTACCGTTTAGGCGGAGGTTCAATTTTTCTAAAGCGAACTGGAAGCGCTATGCCGAAAATGTCGATCGTGAACTTGAGAGCTTAGAACCTGTACCAGCTAACTATGAACAGTGGGTAAACATAATCTGGACGGCGTCACGCCGGAATATACCAAGAGGTTGTCGCAGTTCTTATATCCCAGGGTTAGAAAAAGATTCGGCATCGTTGCTGACGAAATACGAAAAGCTCTACGACAACGATCCATTTTCTGAGCAGACAATAGCGGCAGGCGAGGACTTGCTACACATTATCGCAAAGAACAGAAAGGATAAGTGGGTATCGACCATATCGAGTATTAACATGACCCACAACAGCAAAAAAGCCTGGCAAACTATTAAAAAGTTAACCGGCGAACCACCTGCACCAACTAACCCAGGCCAAGTAACTGCAAACCAAATCGCTCATCAACTCATTTTGAACGGTAAACCAGCGAAACGTATCGCAAAAGTGGCGCGTTCAACCGCACCTAGATCGTCCAACACTATATGCCAGCCATTTACATTAACGGAAATAGTGCACGGTATTCAGTTTCTTAAGTGCGGGAAAGCCTCTGGAGTCGACGACATAACGGTGGAACAAATTCAACACCTTGGCCCACGAGCGGTATCCTGGCTCCTGGCATTATTTAACACCTGCCTAGCGAAAGTAAAGATTCCTAAGCTTTGGAGGAAAGCCAAAGTTATAGCGCTCCTGAAGCCAGGCAAACCTTCTAACGAAGCTAAAAGTTACAGGCCTGTTTCACTGTTGTGTCACACATACAAGCTTTTTGAGAGGCTATTGCTAAACCGCCTAATGCCTGTAGTTGATACCGCACTAATCCCTGAACAAGCTGGTTTCCGCCCTGGTAAGTCTTGCTCCAGCCAAATCCTAAATCTGACTCAATATATTGAGGATGGATTTGAGCTGGGTAAAATTACGGGCGTGTGTCTGGTCGATCTCTCAGCGGCATATGATACTGTGAACGTGAGGCGACTTCTCACAAAAGTTGAAGCCATGACTGCTGATGGTAGGCTGGTGGAGGTACTGGGGGAACTGCTGTACAATCGCCGGTTCCAGGTTCACCTACCTACGGACAAAAGTAGGTGGCGTTGTCAAAGAAACGGGCTCCCCCAGGGAAGTGTCCTCGCACCCGTGTTATTTAACATCTTCACCAATGACCAACCCTGTGCCCCAAATACAAAGATGTTTCTGTACGCCGACGACTTGGCGCTGGCGACTCAAACCCAAACTTTCGAGGAAGCCGAAAAACAACTTGGTTCGGCACTGACTGGGTTGGAAAGCTACTATACAGTGAACGGGCTAAAGCCGAACCCGTCCAAAACTCAAGTGTGCGCCTTTCACCTGCGCAACCGGGATGCTGAGCGTCGGCTCAGGGTTGACTGGCTGGGATCTGAGCTGGAGCATTGTTTCAGTCCAAGGTATCTCGGTGTTGCCTTGGATAGGACGTTAAGCTTTAAACCCCACTGCCTGAATACTAGGGCCAAGGTAGGAGCCAGAAACAATCTGCTCCAACGTCTCACAAGCACGGCCTGGGGGGCAGAGCCTAGCATCCTCCGAACATCTGCACTGGCTTTATGCTTCACTGCGGGTGAGTTTGCGTGTCCTGTGTGGCACCAATCAGCCCATGCCAGACAGGTGGATGTGGCTCTGAACGAAACCTGCCGAATTATTACCGGTTGTTTAAAGCCCACTCCCCTTACCATGCTCTACCCACTAGCGGGCATCGCACCACCTTCTACACGACGAACCGCCGCTTGCAGACTGGAGAAGGCAAAACAGGAAACAGACCCCAGACATTGCCTATACGGATACCAACCAACTCAAGTCCGCTTAAAAAGTCGTAAGAGTTTCATGCACAAGACGCAAGCCGCAAGTGAGCAACCCGAGGTGATCAGAACCTCTCTGTGGAAACAGAGACTCCCACCACCGACTGATTTCTTACCACCTAAGGAAAAACTACCTCCCGGACACGACCTCCGATGGCCGGTGTGGAGGTCGCTCAACCGCTTGCGCACTCAGGTGGGCCGGTCTAGACAGAATTTATGCAGGTGGGGAATGCGGGACCCAGGCTTGACCGCATGTGACTGCGGAGCCCCAATGCAGTCCATGTTGCATTTGCTTTCGTGTCCCCTGTGCCCCGTCTCCTGCACTGAGAAGGATCTTAACGAGGCCACTGACAATGCGGTTAAGATGGCAGAGTTTTATGCCCATACTATTTGAAAGTCAATTTAGTGAATCACTGACACGATAGAAGAAGAATTGTAGCAATATTTGTATTGTAGTTATGTATATGTATATATATGGAGGCTTGTTATTAGCAATATTGTAATCTATTTGTTTTATCTAGTTTTATATTAGGTAGTCTGTAAGCCTTCTACAAAAGTAATAAAAAAAAGTTATTGTCAGAAATATTGATTTTTAGCTCAGATTTTATCGGTGTGTTAACTAATAGTTCTTACGTTTTCTTTACGATACATAATTATTTTTGTTGAATATTACCTATAATAAAAGAAAACCGGCCAAGTGCGAGTCGGACTCTTGCACTAAGGGGTTCCGTACCAAAAAACGGCACGAAATCATGTTTGTTGTAAGAGAGCGCCCCTAAAATACTGTAGGTAATAACGGCAATAGAAATATAACATCTGTGAAAATTCAGTTTCGTGTCTAGCTACAACAAGGGGACTGGTTTACCCCTCCATGGACCTGGAAGCGAGAGCCCTTGCGTCACTGTTTAGATGGCGCAAGGAGGCGCTGGAGCGGGGCCAAAGACATGCGTCTCGAGAAATCGAGGCCCGGCGGTCTCTGCTCCACCAAGAAACCGTGGAGACATGGAAGGTACGACTTGAGAAACCAAAGGGGGTATTCGCCACAATCGCGGCCGTCAGACCGGTCATGGACGAGTGGCTGAAGAGGAGACACGGTGCTCTCTCCTACCGGTAGACATAGATACTTGCCGGGCACGGTAGCTTCGGTAGGTATCTGTGGCGAAAACACCGGGAAACCACGGCCGAGTGTTAACTTAAACTTAGTGCTAACTTAAAATGTTCCAGAAAATGAATCTAGAATCTAGATTCATTTTCTGGAACATTTTAGGTAGCACTGCGAGGACCGCAGCGATGACACGGCGCTCCACACGCTGGTGGAGTGCACGGCGTGGTCAGGTCCTCGTAGAGGGTCTGGACGTGGACACTCTCTCGCTCGAGACTATGGTGCAAGCCATGATCTCCAGCGGGAGTAAGTGGGACTGCGCCGCCTCTTTCTGCGAGCAGGTCATGTGAGTGAAAGAGGCGGCGTGCGACGAACAAATGAAAGCGTTTTTTGTCTGCATAAGTAGACGGAAAATTATAGCCGTTGGCCATTAATAGATTTTTAGTCTACATGATGTGTGTCAAAATATGATTTTGTTGTAAATTGTATAAATAGTCCGTTCAGAGATATATTACCTCTAGCACTTCGGTTGCCTATCTAGATTGCTGTGTTACCCCAATAAGTTTTTGTACCTCCCATGTTATCTAACTTTTAGTCGAAACTTACTTTCTTCTTTTGCTATCGTTTTTTTCGGGTGTGATGTGACCATTAATTGAGATGTAGAACGTTGTGGAAGCAGCAACTTGACCTCCGTTGGTGATGGTAGTGAATGTTTCTTTTCAAATATTCATAAAAAAAAAACTAAAATTCAATCATATAGTTATAAGAGCACTGTTTTAGTAAAGTTAAGTATAATAGGACATGAAAAACAAAACTCTTCGTCAGCCATAGGTAATATATAACTGTGAACGGACTATAGTCCTTTACCTCTGACTGACAGCTTGTCGATCATTTCCTGTGTGTTGGCATAGCAGTAAAGTCACTATGAGTGCCAGCCTACGACATTTTACCGAATGTAGTGGAGATTATAACATCCGAAGAAGTTAGGCTCTGCCAACGGTAGAGATGTCAGAGAAAAAAAAAAAAAAAAAAAAAAAAAAAAAAAAAAAAAAACCGTAGCACGAAGAGTTTTGTTTTTCACGTCATAATATAGATATACTTCACTTCACTAAAACAGTGCTCCTGATACTATGCGATTGCATTTTAGACCAGCGGACGTCACACGGTTTCACCCGTGTAAATCCCGTTTCCGTGGAAATACGGGAATAAAATATAGCCTATGTTCACCACAAAGAGTTAGGCTTTCCAACAGTAAAAGATTTTTTTCAAATCGGCCCAGTAGTTCCGGAGCCTATTCTATTCGTTACAAATATCTAATAAACGAACAAAAAAAAAACAAAAAAGACAAAAAAAAACAATAAAACAAATCTTTCCTCTTTATAATATTATTATTTAAGATTTATTTATTTTTCATTAATATCTCGAAAAAACAATGACTACCACCACTAACGAAGGTGAAGTTGCTGCTTCCACAACGTTCCACATCTCAAATAATCGATAAAAACGTCAGAATATAAAATAAATGTACAAAAAAATAAAATTTATCCCCTTTGAAATTTAAAAAAAAAAATTACGTTTGTCAAATTTTTGACTGAGAAGAACACCCCAAGAAACTCAGTCCGGTCTCTCTCAATTCATCTTAGTACATATCTAATACAGTTTTGTTTTTTTAATGTAGAAAGGAGCAATTCGTGTCACTGCCAGGCAGCTTTGTCTTCTAGAAAGTCTTTAATGCTGTAATAAGCTTTCTGGCACAATTTAAGTTTTATTAGTTTTTTAAATTTATTTACTGACAAACCTGTTATGGCTGTCGGCAATGTACTCGTATTGTACATTCGAATACAATTGCCCGCAAAATAATTGCTTATTTTATTAAGCCTTAATCTAGAAACAGCCAATTTATTCTTATTTCTTAAGTTTAGGTTATGGATATCACTATTTTTAATAAATTTACTGATATTTTTATGAGTAAATAATAAATTTTCGTTTATGTAGGTACTGTGAATGGTTATATATTAAAATACCAGAAATCAGAATGCCTTTACTTAAAATGCATTAATTTGAAATAGCTTAATATTCAAAATACCTTAATTATTACCCCGCGGACTCAGTGTTCTGTAAACGATCACTGCGGTAAGCAACATTTACTATGGCCGGATATGGATGAGTGACCACCACGTGGACCACTTTGTGACATTTATTTACGAGCGTTTCCGTGCTTCGGAAGGCACGATAAGCCGTTGGTCCCGGTTGTCAGTAAAATGACAGTCGTTAAGCCAAGTTGAAGGCCTTACGGGCGGCTTGAAAAATTTGAACTGTGGGTCGTCACAACCTGCGCCCGGGTCGGCAGCGCGTGTGTACCGCCTCTGGTGTTGCAAACGTCTATAGGCTACGGTTACCAACCTTCCGGTGGGCCGTAAGCTTGTCTGCCACCTAAGTAATATAAAAAAAAAAAAAATTCAGTAGGTACACCTTATCGTACAATGACTAAATTTAAAATACATAATATAATTATCATATCCGAATTCAAAATTCAAATTTTTGAATTATCCTTAAATTAAAATACCAAAAATAGAATACAATGTGTCACTGTCATAACTGCGTAAAATGTAACTCATAATTACCTATAATAAGACCAAAATTTAAGGAACAATAATTAAACATCTTTGTTTATATGTCACCGGAAAATAACAAGACTCGTGAGTTGATCAATTTTCTAGGTAGTTGATCAACTCTCGGAAAATAATAAACGGTAGTTGAAATGGTTATATATTAAAATACCAGAAATCAAAATGCCTTTACTTAAAATGCATTAGACCAAAATACCCGAATTCGAAATACCTTATCATTCAAAATACCTTATTTCAGTACACCTTACCGTAAAATGTCTAAATTTAAAATACGAATAATTATTATATCAGAATTCAAAATACAAATTTTCAAATATCCTTAATTTAAAATACCGAAAATAGAATACAATGTGTCACTGTCACTCACACGTTTTGTTATTTGGCTTTAACTTATTTACCCCTCCCCCCCACCTAAGTGAAGCCTCAGTTGTAGCCGTAGGTCTGTTGGTCCTTGGGTATCCTTCTGAGGGCTTATCCGGGGCTCCCAACTGTAGGCTATTATGTAGAATACGTGTGGTTTTTAGTCGGTAAGAGTCCGAGTTACAAAAGTACTACAGTGGGCTAACGAAAAAAAAAAAAACCACGAAGGCTAAGGCGGGAGCTCCGCTTCGCTTCGCTCCCGCCTTAGTCTTCTAACCTAACCTATCCGAGCCGGGATACTCTGAGTCGGGGTGTTAACCATTCACAGATATATAGCATCCATGTAGGATTTAAATCATGTTAAAAAAAAGGTATTTTGTGTTTGAACATTTTAGGAAAAGGTATTTCATAAATTTATATTTTGGGTTTCGGTTATTCGACCGTAAGGCATTTTAAATTATTTATATTATAAATATTTGCCTTTTGAATATTGATATTTCGATTTCGGGTATTTTGGGCTACGATATTTTGAGTAAAGGCATTATAATTTCTGGTATTATGACGGTATACCAGTTGAAATGTATTATTTAACATGGTTATATATTAAAATACCAGAAATCAAAATGCCTTTACTTAAAATGCATTAGACCAAAATACCCGAATTCGAAATACCTTAACATTCAAAATACCTTATTTCAGTACACCTTACCGTAAAATGTCTAAATTTAAAATACAAATAATTATTATATCAGAATTCAAAATACAAATTTTCAAATATCCTTAATTTAAAATACCGAAAATAGAATACAATGTGTCACTGTCACTCACACGTTTTGTTATTTGGCTTTAACTTATTTACACCCGGGGGGGGTGTAACCTAACCTAAGTGAAGCCGCAGTTGTAGCCGTAGGTCTGTTGGTCCTTGGGTATCCTTCTGAGGGCTTACCCAGGGCTCCCAACTGTAGGCTATTATGTAGGATACGTGTGGTTTTTAGTCGGTAGGAGCATAGTATCCATGTAGGATTTACCTCATGTTAAAACACTTTGATTCAGAGTAACAAAAGTACTACAGTGGGCTAACGAAAAATAAAAAAAAAATAACCACGAAGGCTAAGGCGGGAGCTCCGCTTCGCTTCGCTCCCGCCTTAGTCTTCTTACCTAACTTATCCGAGTCGGGATACTCTGAGTCGGGGTGTTAACCATTCACAGATATATAGCATCCATGTAGGATTTAAATCATGTTAAAAAAAAAGGTATTTTGTGTTTGAACATTTTAGGATAAGGTATTTGATAAATTTATGTTTTGGGTTTCGGTTATTCGACCGTAAGGCATTTTAAATTATTTATATTATAAATATTTGCCTTTTGCATATTGATATTTCGATTTCGGGTATTTTGGGCTACGATATTTTGAGTTAAGGCATTATAATTTCTGGTATTGTGACGGTATACCATTTAACATACATATTTTAGTAAATTGATTAATTTACGGCGTCTTGCCGTTAAATAATCCCACGAAGGCGAGGTGTATGTTGATTGGTTGAACGACTCACGTGAACACTTTGATGCAGAGTTACAAAAGTACTACAGTGGGCTAACGAAAAACAAAAAAAAAATAACCACGAAGGCTAAGGCGGGAGCGAAGCGGAGCGGAGCTCCCGCCTTAGCCTTCTAACCTAACCTATCTAAGTCGGGGTACGCTGAGTCGGGGTGTTAACCATTTGTGTGCTTCAAGCTGTAATCCTCACATTTAAAATCTCAATGAAATCGAATTTTGACAACGCCAAAAAATAGTCGTGAAATAGTCGTAAATAGTCATACATGTAAAAAAATTGTCGTATTATAGTTTCGGCGTTATAGCTATAGGTTAGTGAGGATTATGGCTTGAGTGTCAAGCTGTAATCCTCACCTCTGGTGCAATTGGAACCTAAACCAATTCGATAGAATTAGCCGTTTGCTTGCACCAGAGGTGAGGATTACAGCTTGACACTCAAGCCATAATCCTCACTAACCTATAGCTATAACGCCGAAACTATAATACGACTATTTTTTTTACATGTACGACTATTTACGACTATTTCCCGACTAGTTTTTGGCGTTGTCAAAATTCGTTTTTATTGAGATTTCAAATGTGAGGATTACAGCTTGAAGCACACAACCATTTACAGATATAGCATCCATGTAGGATTTACCACTCGTTTAAAAAAAAGTATTTTGTGTTTGAATATTTTAGGTTCAGGTTCATCCTCACGCCTTTATCCCCGAAGGGGTAGGCAGAGGTATATTATATACCCACATTTCACCTTTTTTTTATAATTTGTCCCACGTAATACGTAGTGTAGTGGGGCTAATACGTAGTGTAGCGTAGTGCACGGGTGTAGTGGGGCCCTACCAACACCTCCGGGCCCAAGTCAACCTCACGTGCAAGCTCGTGCACCTGCTGAACAACGGACGAGGCTCTGACGTCGGCGGTCCATTTCAACACGGCGATGGGCTCACCACCTGTTACGTGGGACCGAATTGTACACGGTGAAATGTGGGCCGGTATAGGCCTCTGCCTACCCCTTCGGGGATAAAGGCGTGAGTATATGTATGTATGTATGTATGTAATACGTTGTGAGCCGTATTGCCGTGCTTAAATGGACAGGCGCAGGTTGTGACTGCCTGCTGTTGAAATAAAGCCTTCAACTTGGCTTAACGACTGTCATTTTACTGGCAACCGGGACCAACGGCTTAACGTGCCTTCCGAAGCACGGAAACGCTCAAATAAATGTTACAAAGTGATCACATGGATGGTCACCCATCCATGGACCGGCCATAGTGAAAGTTGCTTACTGCAGTGATCGTTTACAGAACACTGAGTCCGCGGGGCCACGAGCGCTTCAATGTTTGCTCCTTGCACCATATGTTTGCTCCTTGCGTGGTAGTTTGAGAGAAACGCTTTGATCTTCGCCAATATCGTATAATATTAGGATAAGTTACAATATTCCTGTTAATGTAATTATGGCACTATGTCGCTGAGCTAATATTTTGTAGAACGTTGTTGATGGAATGCACCGACGCATACGGCGATTGCCGCATCCCCACTCGCCGCTGCACCGGGCCGGTTGTCGCTGCATTTAGGGATCCTCAAGCAAGGTCCGAGCTTGAACATCCTCCCCCGCCTTGGAAGGACACCTTCCAAGAGACTCCTCGACATCTTGTATTAGGGGGCAGATCTTGGTTAGCGCTGAATATTTTAGGATTAAGTATTTAGTAAATTGATTTTTTGGGTTTCGGTTATTCGACCGTACGGCATTTTAAATTATTTATATTATACATACCTGGCCTTTTGAATATTGATATTTCGATTTCGCGTATTTTGGGCTCGTGCATTTTAAGTAAAGGCATTATGATTTCTGGTATTGTGACGGTATACCACTGTAAATACACAGTTAGTATGTTGATATCCCTAAACTTTTCTCTTAATGACTCCCGAAACCCCAAAATTACCATAGATCCGTCCGGGCGACAGCCCTTTTCTACAACACAAAGATACATTCGATGTCGACAGCTTTACACCATAATAGTATGCCATAGGTCATGACACTGTGGAAAAAGCTAAAGTAGACAAGACGCACTGTTCTAATGTCTGTCAATGGACGGATCTTTTTGTCCGGATGTGTGTGTGACCCACTAAGGTTAGGCAAATGGTCCGTCAAAACACCCTCCAACTATCACAGCTGTGGCTGGGGTAGGGAAGCTTGCTCAGTGGGGCACGCACGGAGTTGCCTATCTGTATGTAATACTATTATATTATCTTTGCCAATGTCGCTTGTTCCACAGATAACAGGCAAAACCTGTCACATATTAACAAATGCTTTAGAGAGGTATGAAGAAGTGTTGCACAAATTAAATTACATAGCTCAGTGGCAAACGAGGAGGTTTGACAGACATGCTTTCGCGCATACGAACATTAAGGATGATTTATTTAAAGGGTTGTTAACGGAAATTCAAATTCAAATATTATTGCCGTGCGAAGAATATCCTCAGATGGGCATGGATGAGAAATGTAAGTTTTAACCAATATAGTAAGAAATTATTGAGGTGTGGCAGTGACCGCCAGTGGCAGTCACTGTACTAGTAGACAGGCATCGGACATTATCAACATTTAAACACTAAGTTAATTATGTAATATACATAAATATAGTGATATTAGCTGAACCGCTCAACTTCGTTTGCGTCATATAAGAGAGAGTTTATCACCCCTTCCCGTCGCATTTACCTACTCCCGTAGCGCCGCGCCGCCCCGTGTTGTTAATATTCATTGCGCGCGCGCGCGTGTGTGTGTGTGTGTGTGTGTGTGTGTGTGTGTGTGTGTGTGTGTGTGTGTGTGTGTGTGTGTGTGAGTGAGAGAGAGAGGTTTCTCGTCGCGTGTATTCCCGTCGCATTATATTTAAGCACAAGTTAGTTTGCGAGAGAGGTTTCCCGTCGCATTATTATAGAAAAACCAACCCTTACCTATACACATGCTGTCGCGGACTTTTATTTACAACTTTTAAGAGAAGCAATTTTGTAGTAGGTACATTATTTTTAATGTTACCACAGATCATATAATATATTCTATCTGTTACATAACTTTAACCATCTACACAGTGCACGCAGTGAAAGCTCTCAAAAGGAATATTTTTTCCCCCTGTTTTTGAAACATTAACCGCTCCTATTATATGCGATTCTGGCGTGATGCTATATAGCCTGTATCCATCCTCGATAAGTGAGCTATCGAACTGTAAAAGAATTTTTAAATTCCAACCAGTAGTTCCTGGGATCCTAGCGTTCAAACAAACAAACTCTTTAGCTTAATAATATTAGTATGGATATCATCGATCTATATGTATCACGTACGGATGCGTTGCTGCGTTTAACACGTTGAACGCCACGTTAAAATATACTACTTTTCATTGGGGCCACGCGGCTCATCGGTGAGCCGAACCCTACTGTACCATTGGAGCCACGCGGGTCACCGGTGAGCCACTCGACGACTTAAACTTTAACATGTTTTGCAGGCCACTACGCGCTGATATCATACATAAATGTTCGAAGCGTGAGCCACGTGGCCTCCTGCAACACACCATTCAACTTGGTTTGAATATCTAGCAAAAGACTTAGAATTTATTTACAGTTTTCTATACTTTGTGGGATGATTCTCAACTCTAACAAATAAAATGTGTAAAGGGGTTATTAACATGGGTAATTTGCAACAAAAAATAATTATTTATTGGGTTTTAATATATCTTTAATAATAAATGAATTAAAATTAAGGAATTACAAAATCTTAACATGAATTTTTAATATGGCACAAGTCTCTGGAAGTCTTATTTTTTCTCTCTCGCTTGTTTTCTTCTTCGAGATAACATTCAAGTCGTCATCATCTTCGGCTAAAGTAAAACATTTGTCCAAAAGATTTATCTCGACATTTTCTATTTCTGCTAAGCTTTCTTGTATAATAATAAAATCGTCTAACATATCTACATCCATTTTAACCAATAGCCAATATAATTACTTCAATAAACAAATACTTGGCACTACAAGTCAGCAGACTGGGATGGACTGCGAGAGTTCTATGCGTCGTACCCGTGGTGGCGGCTTTGTTTAGCCTCAGAGGATCTGGATTCTTGTGCTGTAGCAGTCGCAGAGGGGATCTAGGAGGGTAGGTATGGAATGCTACATTCCCAACCGCTGGATCCCTGTAGGTGCAAAAAAGCGACCGTGGTTCAATCGGCTCTGCAGAGAAGCTCTAATGCAGAAAGAATCTGCCTACAGAGCTTGGACCACGGCTCGTACAAATTCAGATCCAAACATCCCTGAGGTGAAACGCAAATTAAATGCCGCCTCGAGGTCCAGTAAAAGAAAAATTGTCAGGGCCAAGTTCGATTTCGTCGGCAGAATTGGCGAACGGCTAGCAGGCTACCCTTCAGAAAGTCGTGAATTTTGGTCGCTTGCCAAAGCTGCCGAGAGAAACTTCTGTCAGTCAGGTTTACCACCCTTGCTTAAACCCGACGGTAGTTTGACCCAAAGTGCCAAGGAGAAAGCCGACTTTTTGGGTAATCTCTTTGCCTCTAACTCGACCATGAGCGACGGGGGTGCTTTACCGCCGGGCATTCCGAGTTGTGGCACTTCCATGCCGGAAGTTAAATTTACACAGCGGAATGTCCGATGGTAGCTTCAATCCCTGGACGTTCATAAGTCGAGTGGGCCAGACGGCATTCCCGCAGTGGTACTTAAGCACTGTGGTCCAGAGTTGTGTCCGGTACTTACACGTCTTTTCACACTTTCATATTCCATGCGACAAGTCCCGGCGTCGTGGAAGATCGCGTTTGTACATCCTGTACCCAAGAAGGGTGACAGGACCGACCCGGCCAATTACAGGCCTATAGCCGTCACCTTCCTTTTATCCAAGGTGATGGAGCGTGTAATTAATACACAGCTCCTGGGGTACCACTATGATGATGCCCACGGCTACGTTCTGTCATCGCACCGCTCGCCACAGACAGGGAGTTCATCCTCACACTCTGCGTCCGGTGCGTTCCAGCACGGTTAGATCCGATAGGTGTTTTCTTCCGCGCACGCTTAGGTTGTGGAATGACCTCCCTGCCTCGGTTTTCCCAAACGCCTACAGTATGGGGTTCTTCAAAAGGGGTCTTAGAAGGTTTTTACAGGGTCGGCAGCGCGAGTGTGGCACCTCTGGTGTTGCAGACGTTCATAGGCTGCGGTGACCACCGGTCCTTCTGGTGGGCCGTACGCTTGTCTGCCACCTTAGTGGTATAAAAAAAATCTTATCACAAGAAATTGCGCGTGATTTACTCGTATTGCAAACGGTCGACTAATTTGCAGGCGGGTGGGTGGTGCGCGGGTGAGCCACAGCGTGACCCCCGCGGCCCCCGCGGTAGTAAGATCGCGTTTCCTTCTGATGTGGCCACGCGGCCCACCAGTGAGCCATAACTCTTAAATGCAGTATTTATGGCGTAAAAATCGATTGTTTTAAATGGATATAATATTACTTCATCTTTTTTACGGATTACGTGAAAAAAACACTATTATGAAAATTGAAAGAAATATCATTTTCACTTTGGCCTAAACAAGTTTTCTCACGCGGCTCACACGGTGAGCCACATGGCGTTCAACGTGTTAAAGAGTAAAAACCTTAGTATGGACATACGTGTAAAGACTAATAGTGATCCCACTCGGCCGTTTGGCGGAGCAACGATGCGGTGTGGAATGTCGGAGAGAAGGGTCGCCTCCCTACCCGCGATGCCTGAGGTGCGCCCGCTACTAATGTATGGCAGTTGAGGTACGCCCGTTCTGGAGTGTCAAATTATGAGACGAACATAGAAAATACAAAATTTGAATAGAATGTACTTGCTTATAATGTAATAAGTATTACAATAATATGATTATATAAAAATAAGTCGGGTTTTCCTTCCTGACGCTATAACTCCAGAACGCACGAACCGATTTCCACGGTTTTGCATTCGTTGGAAAGGTCTCGGGGTCCGTGAGGTTTATAGCAAAGAAAATTCAGGAAAATTTCCAACAGAAAAGCGGGAAAATCATTTTTCACATACAGCGCCATCGCGGGCGAAGCTGCGGGCATCAGCTAGTATGATATGTTTATAAATAAAGACTAAAGACTAATAAAGACTCGCGTCGCGGAATTGTTATTTTTAATTATTTTAAATAAAAAATCAAGTCAAAATGTAGGTACGAAATCATTACGAAAGATATTTTAAAAAGTTGTTCAGACAAACACTGTAGCTGATTGTGAACTTAGATTTATTTCGTTAGTCTTAATCATATAAAATATCTATAAATATAAAAAAATGAATCCATATATTATTTCCTTGGTCACGACATGACGCGTGAACGGCTGGACCGATTTCGCTTATTCATTTTTAGATGTGTTTGTTATTGTCAGGAGAAGGTTTTTATGGAAAAAAATAATAAAAATGCTTGAAAAAATAGTAAATTTGCAATTTAACTGTAACTGGCTCGAACTGTTCAAGTTCACTCTAATAATATTAGGTGCTTACATATGAAATTGGCGTTTTGTATAGGAGGAACAAAAAGTCGAATATTTTTAAATATAATATATTTAATTAATCAAAGTATGAACCATTGTTTTCTATGCATTTTTGCCATCTCATAGGTAGTTCATTGATCCCTTTACTAAAAAAACCAGTCGGACGGGAATCAATAAAATCTGTGAAGGCGATTTGGACTGCCCCATCAGAGTTGAATTTTTTCCCTTGCAAGAAGTTGTCCAAATTTCGAAAAAAATGGTAATCTGTTGGAGCAAGATCCGGGGAGTACGGAGGATGTTTTAGACATTCCAATTGAAGCTCTTCTAATTTGGTAGCCGTCTGTTGTGCAGTGTGTGGTCTAGCGTTGTCGTGAAGCAGCAGTGGCGTGGAGCGATTGACCAGCCTAGGTTGTTTAGCCGCTAGCTTTTCCATCATGGTTTGCAATTGCTGACAATAGACATCAGCCGTAATAGTCTGGCCAGATTTGAGAAAACTGTAATGAACAATACCGGCACTAGTCCACCAAACGCTTACAAGTAACTTTTTTGGGGTTAATTTTCGCTTGGGGCAGGATTTGGCTGGCTGGCCAGGATCCAACCATTGCGCTGAGCGCTTTCGATTATCGTAAAGAATCCATTTTTCGTCACAGGTAATGATTCGGTTTAAAATACCTTCATTATTGTGCCGGTTCAGTAATGTAACGCAGCAGTCGACGCGCTTTTGCCGGTTTGCTTCAGTCAATTCGTGAAGTACCCACCTTTCAAGCTTTTTAATCTTCCCAATTTGCTTCAAGTGAATTAAAACAGTTTTATCACTAACACCGCAGCCTGCAGCTAACTCGGACGTGGTTTGCGATGGATCCGCTTCCACAATAGCCTTCAATACTTCATTATCAACTTGAGTCTCAGGCCGTCCACGGGGCTTGTTCTGCAGGTCGACATTTCCTGAACGAAAACGTTGGAACCAAAAACGAAGTGTGTTTTCTTTTGCAACATGACCGCCATACACATCATTCACCCTTCTAGTCGTTTCCGCAGCACTAGTGCCACGGCGGAACTCGTACTCGTAAATAATGCGATATTTTAAGTTTTCCATTTTGTAAAATGAGTGACGCAAACAGAAAAAAACAGAAGAAAAAAACAAATGAATGACGGTCATCGAAGGATAAATACATGAGTAAATAGCTGGGAAAATTTGAATTTGGAATTCCTTACCAAAGAGGAGAAAATCGTAATTAAAGTGGCCAGTACGAAAAACGCCAATTTGATGTGTAAGCACCTAATATTTCCCTAACGCGCCAAAACTCTAACTTCAAAAATAACATGCAATACATATCTGACCTCTTTATTAGGTAAGTACTCTCTTTTATTATTCTGAATGCAAAAAGGCTGCAATCAAACTTCTCTTCAAAAACAGCAATCTGGTAGGTACCTTCTAAATAGGTTGTTTATAATATTTTGTTCTGAAGCTGGCAGAATATAATTAAAAAAAAAAACGTCCAGCGCCATCTATTGGTAAAATTACTTTTTAAAGCTGTTTCATTCTTATTGCTGTTATGATAAAAGTGTATAAAGTAGCCTAAAACCATCTCTGAATCCTATTGTAGTTATATCGTGTCCAATTTTGAGCTCAGTCGATTCAGTAAATTTTGAGTTTTCAATTAGTACTGAAACGCACACAACATTTTTATATATATAGATATATAGGTACGTAGTCGCGTGGGTACCATTAGGTACTTGAACCGTGTAAGGTTCAACATGATACATATATAAATTACTAACTAGCTGACCCGCACAACTTCGTTTGCATCACAAGAGAGAGAAAGAGAGCAGTGTGGTATAATGTTAAGTAATTATAATGTTCCCCGCCGCATATACTCCCGTCGCGACGCTTATATTCTTTAGACCTAACCCAGGCAACTTCGTTATTTATAAAATTCCCCTCTTTCTCTTAAGTGACGCAATGCATAATAGAAAGAGAGAGGCGTTGTATTAATATATTAATGTCATGTTTTTCGTCGCATTTACGACCGTTGCGTCGCTAATATTTTAGTAACTAAAAGGTTTTAACTAAAACATTGTAAGCGAACCTTGATAGACATACGCTGTTGAGGACTTTATTTTAGGACTTTATATAGGAACAATTTTGTACTTACCACACATTTTTTACGTAACGTTAACCATTTACGCAGCGTACGCAACGGAAGCTCACAATAGAAATAAACCTAATAAAGATCGATAGATTATAGTGACATGAGTATCTACTATTTTATTGACTTACCTACAATTACACAAACCCTTAGTTAATCAACGGAAGTATTTTTGTGACAACCCTAGCATATTTTATGTCGAGATAGCGTTGTAGGTATTTTACGATTTAACAATGGAGTTGACTCACTATTAGTCTGTACACGTATGGTATGGATAAAGGGATAGCGAAAGCGTCTATGTATGGCGCCTCCCCCCTGATCAAAATTATAGGTCGTGTTTTAGACATTATCGGAGTATCGTTAATCTAAGGCTAATAATTTCATAATATACTAGCTGACCCGCGCAACTTCGTTTGCGTGATAAATGAAGAACCGCTCGACCGATTTTGTTCAAACTTCACATAAACCATCTACTAAATATTCTGAACAAAGCCTAAACAATTGGTTTGGATAGGTGAGCCCGTTCTTGAGTTATAAAATTACAACGAAAAGTGGCATTGATTTTTATATATATAGATTTGTATTTCCAGATCATCTGAACACATCAACGGTGTCGATCCTAAAGAGCAACACCATCTGGGGAGCACTGCGGGGGCTGGAAACATTTGTACAACTCCTTTACATATCTGAGGAACATGCGGTAATTGCATTTTGGCGGAATGCTATTCTTACTTATGCCAAAGATAATATAATAGTATTACATACAGATCGGCAACTCCCTGTCGCGCCACAGCTGTCAATAGAGTTGACGGTCGTGTTGACGTACAATTTGCTTACATTTATTGATCACACGCACACATTCAAGCTGGAGTTTCCGCCCTGGGCGCCGATTCTCGACCACTCGACGTGAATGCGTGGACGCAAATTTACGGGTGAAACGTCGTCTGTCTCATGTTCGCTGTTCCTAAATATGAGACAGGCGACGCGTCACCCGCCGATTTCCGTCCACGCATTCATGTCGTGTGAAGCGAGAATCGGTGCCCAGTGCTTATGCTATGAGTTTCCCCCAGGAATTCCCGTTCCTGTAGGAATACGGGAATAAAATATAGCCTACTTCCCACGGGGATAGTCGACTGCCTCGGTAGCGCATTCGGTAGTAACTATAACCGCCTGCCACGGTGAGGTTCCGGGTTCGATTCCCGGGTCGGTTCGAATATTTGTGTGATCCACTAATGTTTGTTTCGGAGTTTGGGTGTTTTCTATGTATGACGTTGGCCTTTCTATATCATTACTTGGTCGAAGCATATACAATCTTTGAAAGAAAAACTTGTAAAACAATTTAATCCATTTCAGTCGGTTTTTATCAACGCTACAGAAATCGTGGATTATCCGCGATACCCTCACAGAGGTCTCCTACTGGACACAGCTCGCCACTACATCAGTGTGCCCAGCATCATGAAGACCTTGGATGCTATGGAGATGAATAAGATGAATGTTTTACATTGGCACATTGTGGATGACCAGAGCTTTCCCTACCACAGTGAGAAATTCCCACAATTAAGGTTAGGAAGTAGAAGTAGTATTTTTCTATAATATAATAAGTCATGGTTTCTTTGTTAACCAAAAAGTAAAAAAAAAGTTTGGGGAAGTATCCTTGAGTACCTATATAAGTCATCATGTTATCGGTTCTTATGAATGTTCTAAAAATACAATTAGGTACTACCTTCTCGTGAAGTAGCCAAGATGGTACTCATACAGTAGACAGTCTTCAGCAGAACCGACCGTGTGATTCAAAAGAGCGTTTCTCTGTCAAATCATAGAAATTTGAAAAACTCTCCCATCCCATCGCACGTGTTTCTGAGTTTCTGCACCTATAAAAACCTTACTCTCATTAAACGCCTCGAGTTCTTTAAGCGGGGTGTTAAGCATTTAGTGACATATCATTGGACTTTGAGGGTAATCGTAAATTTGAATGTCAATAGTATAACGAGTATAAACGATGATGAAGTAGGTGGTCCAAATAAGCTAGATTACACAATGGCTGTCCAAGACCAAACATTTGTTTTCAGTGAGCAAGGCGCGTACGCACCAACGTTGATATACACGAAAGGCACCATCCAGTTCATTGTGAACTACGCGAGAGACAGGGGCATTCGAGTTTTGCCTGAAATTGATGTACCAGGTAGGTACCTAATCAAATTATTTTTTAGATTTAAATGGTGCGGCTATTGCCATCTTATTAGTTTCTCCAGTAAGTCTAGCAGACTCTTCACGTTGCCGTCGATTTTCTTCTGTACCTCGCTGTGCTGAGGCATAAGACACAAATGTGGTCGAGCTATGTAGCCCTGTATCGCGCCAGTTCCGAGTTTTCCATCCGAATGTGACTGGCAATTTTGTGCATCTCCATGCAGGTCCGCATAGGGGACCGTCTGTGACACCTAAATTGAAAGATGTTTGTTCAGCGGACCGTGAGCTGCTACCATACTTAGGTCCTTTCATAGGGCGGAAACTCCACACAAATGATTCGTTTTCAATTCTGTCACCAACACTAAAAACAGGTCATGTTTGTATAGAGCTTGAATGTGTGTGTGTGACCACTAAGGCTAAGCAAACGTTCCGTCAAAATACCCTCCAACTAGTTATAATGACAGCTGTGGCGGGGGTGGAGAAGCTTGCTCAGTGGGAAGCAGGGAAGCCTATCTGTATGTAAAATACTATTATACACTCGAGAGCAATGAATCCGGGTCACTTAAAGAATGTTAAAAATCTCGGAAACTAAAAATGATAGGTTAATGCAATAAATTGTATTTAATAGACAATGTAATACTCCTTAAATGAAAGTAAAAAAAATATGAGTCACCATACATTTTATTAACACAAAATTACATAAAGAAAAAACTGCCGATCTCTCCTTAAAACAAAAATAGGAAACATGAAATTTTTGAACTTTATTACGATTTTCTTGAATTTTAATACTTCGTATTGCCTCCTCGTGCTTCCATTACTGCGTTTACGCGGTTTGGCATGCTGTACACCAAGTTCCTTATACGATTTTGGGGAATATTCTCCCATTCCTCTGTGAGAGCAATTTTGAGCTCACGAAGCGTGATTGGGGGAGGGTTTCGTTGTTTTACGCATCTGCCTAGCTCGTCCCAAGCATGCTCGATCGGGTTGATATCCGGGCTGCGCGCTGGCCACTCCATACGAGTAATGTTCATCTCTTGAAGGTAGTCATTCACAATCCTACCTGTATGAGGTCGGGCATTGTCATGCATAAATAAGATAAGAGATAAGATAAAACTTTATTGTCAAATAAAAAAAATTACAACATGTATCCACTACAGTTCTAACACTTTTACTACGTCTAAGCCACAACAACCATCGAGACTAGCTCCCCCCATTCCCATGCTAGTAAGAACTGTGTTACAGGTGGGTAAGGATAATCACAGACAGCACGGTTGTAGCCGGCGTATCGTTAGCTTGAGTGGATTTTTGATCTTCTGAGTCCCCAAACTAGGTATTCCTGTCTCAACGGGGACCAGTAAGAAAAAGAAGAAAGAAACGGGAGGAAAAAAAAACCGTTTCAAAAATAAAAGAAAATACACATTGCCACTTATCGGAGGTGTGTAAAGTGTGTGTGTGCGTGTGTTTTACGTGGCTGTGTATGTGTGTGTTCATGTGTGTGTGTGTGTGTGTGTGTGTGTGTGTGTGTGTGTTGTGTGTGGTGAGAGAGGTGTGTGCGGGAGGGTGTGGGTGTGTGTATGAGTATGTGTGCGTGTGTGTGTGTAACTTTTAACCATTGAAGCATCCGGGAATTCATTAGCGCTAGCAGACGTGCATTTATGTGATTATGAAAAATCTGATCGTAAGAGCTGCTCTGTGTATTCGTAGCTTTGCTCTTGAAGCCATGTTTTTAATTTTGTTCTACATTGGTGGAAATTAAGAGGGTAAATGTGTATAATCTTATTGATTTTATTATACAGGTGGCAGCTAATGATGGTAAAATGCCGTTTTGCTAGTTTTGTTCTATGCCGGATCATGGTACACACCTTATCCGAGCGGCGTTTTCTACTGTATATACTAGCACCATATGGTAATCCCACGTGCTTCTTAAGGACTACTTGTAGTATAAAGAGTTGCCTAACTGTAAGCACTGGGATATCCATATAAAGTTGACGAGTAGGGTATCGGAATGGTTTTCTGGACAATACCTTCAGGACTGCCCTTTGAGCTCTTTCGAGTGGCAACATAATTGTCTTACATGCCCCGCCCCAGGATGATATGGAGTACGATAGGATTGACTGCACTAGGGCGTAATATGTTAACGTAAGCACATTCACATCTGCAGCATTACGAAGAAGCTTAAAGATATATATTAGTTTCCTTACTCGCTTTACTAGTTGGTCAATGTGGTGTTTCCAATTCATAAACTGATCGAGATAAATTCCGAGATATTTAGCATTTGCAACGTTAGACAGCATTTTACAATCACAACCAGGCGATAACTCCAAACAACTATGTGCCTTCAGCACGAAGTCGTCCGGGGACGGGAGCATAATGTTCATTATGGACGAAGGTTATGTAACAGGTTTTATCTAGATTTAGTGTGAGTAAGTTAAGGGACAGCCAGGACATCGCTTTCGCCAGAGCGGCTTCAGCATGAGTTTTTACTTCATCCCAATTTGTGCCATGGATGAGAAGTGCAGTATCGTCTGCGTAAGCAAATATCCTACAATTATGCGAAGACATCTCACAAAGATCGTTCACATATATGGTAAATAAGGTGGGGCCCAGAATACTCCCTTGTGGGACTCCGTAATCTAAAGATTCCTCCGCGCTCATGATATTATCAATTTTTACAGATTGAGTTCTGTTAGTTAAATAATCTGTCAGCAATTCCAACGCAATCCCCCGCACACCAACCTTCTCCAGCTTGGTCAAAAGAATAGAAATTGAGACGGTATCAAAGGCCTTAGAGAGATCCATGAACACGCCCAGGCACTTCTGACCCTTGTCCAAGAAATCTACGACTCCAGAGACCAAAGATAGTATAGTATCCTCTGCGGATATATGTCGCCTGAAACCAAATTGGTTTGAAGATATGATGTTTTTAGAATTCAGGAAGTTCATTAGACGATTGTTGATAGCTCTCTCCAGTACCTTCGATATGGCGGGCAAAACTGAGATTGGTCTGTAATTGCTGACGATGTTGACATCTCCATTTTTGTAAATCGGATGTACTATGGCTTTTTTTAATATGTTGGGAAATACACCTGTCGTAAACGATAGATTACATATGTGTGCAAGGAGTGGGACAAAGGTTACACAAGAACCCTGCAGTATCGCAGTGGAGATTCCGTCTATTCCGACAGCACAGTCCCTACGAAGGTCCTTTATAATTGATTCAATCTCTATGTAATCCACGTCCAGAAGGACCATAGAATCCCGCAAGTAATCAATACACGAGACATTATTAAAAGCTGTAGATATAGGTAAACGAGTACGAGCATCCTTTATTTTATTAGCGAGTTCCTTTCCAATATTAGTAAAATATTGATTGACGGCGTTCACTGACATCAATGGGTTGTCTTTTATATTTAGAAGTTGTGTGGCAGAAGAATACGTTTTTTTGCTGTTTGTTATAGTTTTTATGGCATCCCAAGTAGCCCGGATATTGTTTTTTGCATCGAAGTAAATTTTGTTCATAATTACGCTTTAATTTTTTTAGTAAGTTGTTGAGGAAGTTACGATATCTAATATAGGTGATTCTCAGAGTAATGTTGGTGGGGTCTTCGACTTGTCTTTTATGCATTTTATCACGATTGCGGATACAGCGAATTAAACCCTGAGTAATCCATGGTTTGATATTTACCTTTCTACGTGATAATTTATATGATGTGGTGTATAAATATAGCATCCTCACCTAAATTGACCATAAATGGACCAACGTGATCATTGAGGATTTCTTCCACATATCTTACGCTAGTTAAAGAGCCGTTTTCTATGATCACCAGCTCTGTGCGACTTTCAGAAGAAATTCCGGCCCACACAAGTACAGACCCACCACCGTAGGCTACTTTTTCTTCGATGCATGCTTGCTTGAATCTTTCCCCTGGTCTTCGATACACTCTGTGTCTTCCATCGTGCTTGTAGAGCATAAATTTTGATTCGTCGGAGAACATAACTTTTGACCAATCTTCAATACTCCAATTTACGTGGCTCTGGGCATACCTTAGTCTCGAAATACGATGCCCACGCTCCAGTTTAGGGCCGTTTGCAGGTCTAAGGGGTTTTAAGTTAGATTCAGCAAGCCGACGTCTTACTGTCCATGCACTTGGGTTACTTCCTCCGAGGCGTCGAAACTGATTGGTGAGTTCAGTTCCTGGGAGAAAGCGATTTCGAAGCATGGTGTTCACCAAGTATCGGTCTTCTCGTGCTGTGGTACACCTGGTTCTGCTCGTTCCTGGTCTGCGTAGGTTAGAACCAGTTTCTTCGTAACGTCGGAGAACTCTTTGTACTGTTGACAGCGACACACCGACAGTCCTGGCTGTATCGCGCTGACTCCGGCCGGTTTCCAGCATTGTAAGTATTCTGGTGCATTCTTCAGGCGTAAGCGACATAATTTCAGCTTGATTAATGAATATAGAGCACTATCAACATGGTTTATGTACCCACATAAATGACAGATTACAAACAAAAGCAACACCAAATGCTGTAATTTCGTAGTTCCATCTTCAAAAGTGGCCCTTTTTCAAATTTGATTTTTTTATGATATAACTTTACAATAACTAAGAAGTTTTAATACCTTCATTTAAGGAGTATTACATTGTCTATTAAATACAATTTATTGCATTAACCTAGCATTTTTAGTTTCCGAGATTTTTAGGATTCTTTAAGTGACCCGGATTCATTGCTCTCGAGTGTATTATCTTTGGTCCTATTCAACCATTAAGCTGCAGATTTTTTTTCCGTAAGAATCTGGTGTAGATTGTCGGCAGTGCCTCTCTCGCCTTTCTGCGCGTATCGAAGCTGATCCAGTAGCCCTGGTGCCGCTTCTTGTATGTTGTTTTAGCAGGTTACGTGTACCCATCCAGATGGGGGTGGGCAGGATAGGTTCATGGCCTATTGCTGTCAGTGCCTCTTCTTATCAGCTCGTCGGCCACGTCATTACCTCGTGAGCCACCGTGTCCTCTAATCCACTATAAGGTGACATTGTTCTTTTCGCAAATATCCATGAGTCCCATGTGGCACTTCAGGATAAGACAAGATGTTATTGTATGACTCTGTATGGTTCACGCCCCCCCCCCTTAGAAGCGGGATCACACCCGAAACCCCCCAAAGACGCGGGATAGCACCCGAACCACCCCCTGGGCGAGGCCGCAGTGGCGGCCGTGGGTCTGTTGGAAGTTCTAGGACATCCTTCCGAGGGCTTCCCCGGGGCTCCCAACCACAGGCTGTTGGGCGTGACGTGAGGTTTTTTAGTCGATAGGAGTTCGGCATAACATCTATTAGGACTTTCCCTCACGTTAAACAAAAAAAAAATGACTTTGTATGGCCTACAGGACCGATCTACTATCAGTATCCTCCCCTCCTTTAATATCTTTCTAATTTGATTGTATGGTACATTAGGACACTGCTTCTAATGCTGCGTTCACATTTGTAGCATATCAGTGTTTCATGGAGAAATGTGTCGTAAAATGTTACAAATGTGGACGCAGCGTAATATTTCACAGTAGGTCAGTGTACGTCTGGCCCTTGTCTAATCCTGTACCTCTTACATGTCTATTGTTGTTTAATTTACTAAATTCAACGCAAATATATTTCTAACCGACTTCAAAATATGAGGTTTCTCAATTCGATACCATTTCCTTACTTAACGGTTTTAACTTTTCAGGCCACCTTGCTCCGGTGAATTCGGTCTAAATATTTTACCGTTTAGGCAGTGCAATATTACACTTAACTGTTCCAGTCTTCGCCACTATGACGACATCGTCGGCAAATCGAAGGTGCGAGATGCGCACGCCGCTGATGTTTACCTACGTCCCATTCTTTCCAGTCCAGCGTCTGGAAGACGTCCTCCAGCGTATTGGTAAAGAGTTTTGGGGATATCACATACCCTGTCTTACACCTCTGCACAGTTCGATGATATTTGTTTTTACGTTCTCCAGCTGGATGGTCATGGTTGCGGTTTCTTACAAACATCTCAACACCTCAACATAACGCCAATGCTTTCTCATAGTCCACAAAAGCCAAACACAGCGGCTAATTTTACTTGTTTGTCTTTTGTACAATCTGCCGAACAGTATGGATGTGACCACCGCTGATGTGACCGGCCTTTAGGAAACCCGGCCTGCTCCTTTGGCTTAAACTCGACGAGTTTTCTGGCGAGGCAGTTTGTGACTACTCTCGGAAACAACTTGTAAACATGGCTCATGCCGAACGCACTGTTATACCCAGCTAATGTATGGGGTTATGCTGACCAGCATCCCTGACTTGCTGAACTAGCATCAGGGCTCGGACACACAGTCCATACACGCCGGCCGATCGGCAGTTCGCTCTGAATCTCGGTACGGGTCGGAACCCCTATACTTACACCCCACTGTATCAAGTACTAAATCTGTGTTTCTCATTATATTAACTGTGACAATTAAAAGTGTTTATTTTTAAAAAGCTATTTCTAGACTCTCGTATAACATTTTGGTGGCAGCGGTGGGATGCGAAAATTCCCTTTTACCCAAATACGCTCCCGAAAAACCTTCAAAGTGCTGTGGTGAAATTTTACACATATATTATTTTATTGCATAAATCTAAGAAAGTGCCTCTGACACTAATAGTGTATAAAGTATCTGTGCTGTGGAGAAAACAGTGAGAAAAATATTATATCAAACGACTCAGAACGCGGAAAGATCGCGTCTGCTCGCCGTGTTCCTGCTGCAGGTGGCTCGCCGTGTTCCTGCCGCAACCTGCTCGCCGCGTTCTTGCTGCAGCTTGTTCACTGAACCAGTGTATACCATGTTCCTGCTACTAATCGCCTTTTTTTCGTGAGTGAAAGTTCAATATTCACCTTGAGCGCTAAAAACAATTTTACAGAAAATACAACAAAGAACTCAGAGCCATTACCAAGTCATCTTCTACTTTGAAATACACATTTTTTTTTGTATGTCTACATTTCGTTGCCAAATTCAAGTCGAAGTTAGTGTTAAGACCAACGATTGTTTATGTTAACCATCCGGTCTACGTTACCGCGATAAGCTCACAGCGTCAAAGGAGTTCTATAGTGTGGAGACGGCTTCTTGAAATTAATTTTACTATTGTGTTTCATTATTTTACTTTGTACTTTTTATTTTGTGTGTTTGTTTTGTTTTGAAAATTTATAATGACTAGCAAAGGTGAACCAGAAAAAATGCAAAAAGCTGAAAAGGTAACCAGTGTTCCCGGTGGGTCTGCATCATTAACAGACATGGAGGTAAAAATTGAACTAAATGTCTTACTAAAATTCATTAAACCATTCGATGGTTCCAGGGACAAATTGAACCCCTTTATTTCAAATTGCCAAAGCGCATACGACTTGGCGAACAAATCCCAAAAGCCCATACTATTCAAATATATACTAAGTCAACTAACAGAGAGGGCCGAGAGTACATGCAGCATTAAAGAATTCGAATCTTTTGAACAATTAATCGAATTTCTAAAACAACAGTTCGGTGACCGTAAGCACTACACACACCTCCTATCGGAACTACAGGAGTCTAAGCAAGGAGCTAACGAGTCGGTTAATCAATTTGCCCTTAAAATAGAGACTCTACTATCTAAATTGCTTACGGAGATTAAGGTATCAATAAAAAAGAAATCGGAGATGACAGGTCGCGTAGCAGGTATGGAGGCCCTTGCCTTACATACCTTTGTAATTGGATTGCATCCCCGATTGTCGCAAATAGTGCGCTGCCGTAACCCTGACTCCTTGAATGCGGCCGTTGGTTTCGCCGTAGCAGAGGAAAAAATCCTATCAGCGTCATACAAAAAACCAACACAAACAAATTACGGTAGCAATGACAGATCCAGGTTCTTACCCCGACGCGAAGTCCCGTCACAGACCTATCGTCCTACAAATCCTACAAATATACCAAGTCCTCGTCAATTTTCGCCAAGGAAAATATTTACAAACGACTCAATCTGCCGGTATTGCAAAAACATAGGGCACACTATTGACAACTGCCGAAAAAGGCAATATAACAACAACCGAAATCAAACCAACCCCTCTGCTTCATCATTCCGCCCAAATACTTCATCACAAAACACCTCCCAAGCACCACGTAGAACATTTACCGTTGACTACCCAGAAGATAAGGGAGTCGACGAAGTTGACAACAACTATTTAAACGAGTAAAATTTCCTGAGAGGTATCGCCCGGGAAATTACCCCTACGAACTCAAAAACGGTACCAAACCCACTGTATCCACTGTGTCCCAACGTAACTCTCGCACTCTGTATCCACTGAATCCCCAATACCCGTCAAATGTAAATCAGGGTATTCCCACTGCATCCACTGTACCCACTGTATACACCGTATCCACTGTACCCAAATGCAAACCCTGCTCACTGTATCCACTGCATTCACAATACACGTCAATTGTAAATCCGGGTATACCCACTGATTCCACTGTATCCCAATGCAACTCCCGCACTCGACTTCCCCTGAATTCACAATACCCCTCAAATGTAAATCTGGGTATTCCCACTGTATCCACTGTACCCACTGTATCCACCGTATTCACTGTACCCCAATGTAAACCTCGCTCACTGTATCCACTGCATTCGCATGCATCCACCGTTTCCACTGTATCCCAATGCAACTCCCGCACTCGGCGTCCACCGAATTCACAATACCCCTCAAATGTAAATCTGGGTATTCCCACTGTATCCACTGTACCCACTGTATCCACCGTATCCACTGTACCCCAATGTAAACCTCGCTCACTGTATCCACTGCATTCGCAATACCCGTCAATCGTAAACTCGGATATGCCTACTGCATCCACTGTACCCACTGTACCCACCGTATCCAATGTTCCTACTATATCCCATAAACCTATCAAAATTTCCATTTCACGTAGCTCTTCCATATCCAACTCTCTATCCAAATCCGCGGTTTCACATCAATGCCCCGTATCCAAACAAAACCTCCCTGCTTCATTTAAACCTACTGAACCTCCCACATTCCACAAATCCTTTAACCCTTTAACACCAAGGAACCTTACTACACCTACAAAATTTATGAACTCAAGTTACTCTGAAACCGCCCCATCTTCTTTTATTCCTAAATCATCAGCATCTTCCCAATATCTGAAACAAAAAGAAAGCAAAGTTATCATATACGAAATAAATAAAAATTCAGAAAAACGATACTTACCCCATGTGGTTCTCCAAACCCCTGTTTCAGCTAGGCCCCTATCATTTTTAGTAGATACTGGTTCATGTATCAGCTTATTAAAATTGAATTCCATGTCCAAAATTCCGAAACTGAGCAACGTTACAATAACTCTCAAAGGAATCGACCCAGGTGACAGCGTCACTCCAACTCTTGGGAGTTTCAGAATGCCCATTTTCCAAACAACCACAAGACTACACGAATTCCATGTCGTTGAAGATATAAGCCTAAGCCACGATGGCATAATAGGCAATGATCTGCTCAAGAACTTTGCATGCCAGGTCGATTACCACAAACGCGTCTTACGCATAGGAAATGACTTCATTAACTTAAATTTCTCTGAACCACTCTATACTATACCCCCTCGTACAGAAGCAGTAATTGAATGCACGGTTAGTAATCCCTACATCCAAGAAGGAATTATCCTAGATCAGCATATTTCCGATTCATTACTAATTGCCAACTGTATAGTAGGTGTGAAAGAAAATAATCGTATTAATCTAACCGTCGTTAACACATCAGAAAACCCGGCTACTATCCACTCCAACCTTAACCTTACCTTAGAAGAATTAGATTCCCAATCTTGCACAACCCTGCCTGTATCAGTACCAAATTCAAATACTCTAGATAGAACAAACGAAGTCCTAAAAGAACTTAGAATATCCCATCTCAACAAAGAAGAAGTAGATGAACTGTTACAAATCTGCTCGGATTATTCTGACATTTTCCACCTTCCTAACGAACAACTTACCTTTACTACAGCCGCCGAACATAAGATTAAAACAACCACAGATATTCCAATTCAAACCAAATCATATAGATTCCCAGAATGTCATAAACGGGAAGTAGAAAGCCAAATTAACAAGATGCTAGATCAGAACATAGTAACGCCATCTGACTCACCGTGGTCCTCGCCAATCTGGGTAGTCCCTAAAAAACTAGATGCCTCTGGCCAAAAAAAATGGAGAGTCGTGATAGATTATAGGAAACTTAATGACGTCACCATAGGTGAAACGTATCCAATCCCACAAATAACGGAAATACTAGACCAACTCGGGAAAAGCCAATACTTCACGACCCTAGACCTTGCATCCGGGTTTCACCAAATTCCTATCTCTTCACAAGACGCTGCAAAAACTGCTTTTTCAATTCCTCAAGGTCATTTTCAATTCAACAGGATGCCCTTTGGCCTCAAGAATGCACCGTCGACATTTCAAAAATTAATGAACACATGCCTCTCTGGCCTCCAAGGATCTAGGTGTTTTGTTTACCTAGACGATATTGTAGTTTACGCACCAGATCTTTCCACAAGTATAAAAAATCTTGCCGCTGTATTCGATAGACTCCGCAGATACAATCTCAAATTACAACCTGAAAAATGCGAATTTCTACGCAAAGAAGTTGCGTATCTTGGACATATTATAAATAATGAAGGCGTCAAACCAAACCCTGAAAAAATTAAAGCTATCACTGAATTCCCGATACCTAAGTGCCCAAAAGATGTAAAATCATTCCTCGGACTAGTATCATATTACCGACGTTTCATCTCAGATTTTTCTAAATTAGCTAAACCACTTACCTCACTTCTCAAAAAAGATACAACTTTTAATTGGGAAAATAAACAACAACTTGCTTTCGAAACTTTACGACGTAAACTCACAACCTCACCGATTCTAGCCTATCCAGATTTTACTAAACCATTTGTACTTACTTGCGATGCTTCGAACTACGCTGTATCAGCTATTCTATCACAAGGACAAATAGGAAAGGACTGCACAATAGCATATGCCTCTCGAACTCTAAACAAGGCCGAATGCAATTACAGCGTAACGGAAAAGGAGTGTCTTGCCATAGTCTTCGGCACAAAAGCCTTTCGTCCTTACCTTTATGGGCACAGATTCACAATAGTCACAGATCATAAACCACTACAGTGGTTATTCAATTGTAAAGACCCTGGTTCAAGACTAGTTCGCTGGCGCCTAAAACTAGAAGAGTTTGACTACGACATAGTTCATAAAAAAGGGAAGATAAACGTCAACGCCGACGCACTGTCTCGCTTTCCAGTAAATCCAATCGATGGCAATCAGCCATTTTCCGAAACTCCATCACTAGATCCTACTAACACCCTACCAGATTATCCATTGGAAGACCCCCTCTTAAATCTACCATCTCATATTCCTTCTACCTTTGACTGTGACGACTTTCTAATACCAACTCAAGAAACGAACCCGAATCCAAAATCGATTACTAAACCTATTACTAAACCTATTACTAAACCTATTACTAAACCTATTACTAAACCTATTGCTAAACCTATTACTAAGCCTATTGCTAACCCTTACCTAGACCCTGTTCCTGGTCCTAGCTCTGCCCCAGACATTCCACTGGTGCAAAATCAAGAACCAAACCTCATAGATTTAGGTCCCTTAGAATTAAGTCCTCACAGTTCGGACCTTAACCTTGACTTCGAAAACCTTGAAATCCCTTCACCAGAATCTGATACACAAACTAACCTAAACACGAATAACGATGACTACTCCCAATTCCTGAAGTCAATAAGTAACAAAGAAATGACTTTTAACACTCAGCTTCAAGAACATAATGAAAACCTATTGAAATCCCCCTTTAAAACTATTATAATTCCTACATCCATAGATCTAGATGAGTCAAACCCTTACGTTTCCGAAATCCTACACGAAAACCCAAATAAAGACGAGCTCATAAATTCCGAAAAGGAAATAAATTCATCACTCCAAACCAAACATGGTGATAAAGATATCTTCTTACTTTTCACTAAAGTACACCATTTCGATGAGTCCTCTTACCCTGTTATATACGATAGTCTTAAACGAATCAGAAATAATATCTTGCAATCAGAGCTCGTCACGAACATTGCAATTTCCGACTTTAAAAATCCTTTTGACAGGCTTTCTTATACTAAAATTTATAACATACTTACCTATGTTTTCCATAACACTAGAATACCAATACATATTTACTTAAATAAAACCATTTATCCAACATTGAGTGAAAGACCTAAAATCCTCCGTGAAAATCATGACATCCCTGTAGCCGGTCATCTAGGCTCGTCGCGCATGTTCAACAGAATTAGAGAACAATTCTTCTGGAAAGGAATGAGAGGAGACATAGAAGATTACGTTAAAAAATGCAAACCATGCCAAGAAAATAAAGCTCTAAGGAGAGTAAACAGAGCTCCCATGGAAATCACTACCACGTCAACCACCCCATTTCAAAGAGTGTCATTGGATATAGTAGGACCACTCCCTGAATCCGGCACTGGCAAACTTAAATATATACTTACCCTCCAAGATGATCTTACCAAATACTCTGTAGCTTACCCCTTACGCAGCACAACTGCTGAAGAATCAGCGGATTGCCTGATCCACTTCATCTCTCTTTTCGGAATTCCTAAATCAATCCTGACGGACCAAGGTACTAACTTTACTTCGGATCTTTTTAAAACCACTTGCCAGTTTCTGAAAATAAAGCAATTGTGGTCATAACCCTACCATCCTCAAACTCAAGGTGCGTTAGAACGCAGCCACTCTACTCTGAAAGAGTATTTAAAATCTTTCGTGAATGACAATCAGGACAATTGGCCAACATACGTATACACTGCTATGCTCACGTACAATACGACGATTCATACCACTACTAAATTCAGTCCATTCGAACTCATTTTTGGACACAAACCATTTATACCAAACTCTGTATTCGAAAGTAGTTCCGGTACTACATATTCCGATTACATCCGAATGTTACAACACAAATTCAGATACACACGAGAGAAAGCTTTGGAAAATATATTGAAATCAAAAAACAATTCAAAAACTTATTATGACACACATACTAGAAGTCCTCCGCAATACAAAGTAGGCGACTACGTTTACCTTAAAAACCATTTACGACTTCGGAAAGCTTTGTCCCCTATTTGGAAAGGACCATACAAAATTATTAAGGTCAACAACAACCACACAGTTACACTCTTAATCAACAGAAGGCACATAACGCATCATTTCGATGAAATTAAACCCGCAGAAGTTTCGCAGCCGTCCACTTCTTCTAATTATACATCGACAAGGTTAAATGATCAGTAATATACTATTTTCTACTAATTTCCACTTAATCTATCAAAATATGCGATTACTATCATCAAGTCATTCAATGTCCCTCTTCAACGACAAAATAAGATAATATTTTGATAGTACAACTTGCATAGATTACTTAAGAATACAATCTTCATAAAAACAATTTTCATTACTTAAGAATACAATTTTATGATGTCTGCAAATACAAGTACTAATTTAGAGGAATTACTTAATTATTCCTATTTTCTTTTCAGCGCCTCAGCCGTTGCGCATCCAGACCTTATCAAGCCGTATCCTTCTAACTCTGGAATTTACTTCAATAGCATAGGCAAACTAAAGATAATAAAAGCCGATTTAAATGTAGTTAATTACATAGATATTTCCTATATAGATCCACATTTATTCAATTTGAAGGAAATTTTAAAGTCAACTAAAATTATGTGTCAAAAAACCAATGACTCATACTGTGAGAATAAACTATCACCATTAACATTACGATTCAACGACATTCAACGCGAATACTACTCTATTTCCCACTTAGTTCCAAAACGTAATAAACGATCAGCATGGTTTGGTGGTGTTGGTACTATCTTCAAACACGTCTTCGGTACTCTTGATGAGGACGACGCGTCAAAATATGACTCAGCTATTGAATTAGTTCAAACGGACCAAAAGAAAATCGCCGAACTAATGAAAGAAAATATTTTAATTACCACTTCCACGCTAGAATCCTTCAAACAAACAATTAATAAAATAAAACACAACGAAAACATTCTTATTAGCTCACTAAATACTATATTAAAACAAATAAGTAACCTCACAGAAATATCAAATTATTTAATAATCGAAACAGAAGTCTACTCCATATTTGCGAGCCTCGATAGTTCCTTACTTACATTGTCGTTTCAGTTAGAAGATATAATGAACGCTATTGTATTAAGCAGTCAAAACATTCTATATCCCAGTATACTGACCCCGTTTCAATTATACCAAGAATTGATAACTAATGACAGACACTTACCTAGGGACACTGGAATACCAATTTCATTAAATATTCACAAAATTCACCTTATATTAAGTATATCTAAGGTTAATTGCTACTATTATAATTATAAGTTAGTATTTGTGTTACAAATACCTTTAGTCACTAATGACGATTTTAATTTATATCACACGATGGGTCTACCTACTCCCCACGGAGTAAACAACTCTGGTACATATAGTTTTATATCTCCTTCAAATCCATATATCGCTATTTCTAGAAATAAGTTAAACTTTTGTAATTTAGATAATTTAGATAAGTGTAAGGTTGTAAGCTCTGAGTTCTTCCTGTGTGAAATTCCCATGGTTCTACTGACGAATGGAAATCCTACGTGTGAAAGTGAACTGTTAACCAAAACCATAAGTGCAATGCCAACTCAGTGCAAAATAGTGACCATATCTGGCGATCTAGACATTTGGAAACCGATTGCCAATAATCAATGGATCTTTGTGCAATCCCAGCCAAACAAAATTTCACTTGAGTGCGGTCTCTCAGAACTTCGTGAAATAATAATAGTCGGCACTGGTGTCCTACTTATTCCAAACGAGTGCACAGTTTACACTAAAAACTCACGACTCATCCCGTACACCAATGCAATTAATATTAGTATTCCTAGCCCTAATTTAGATTTTAGTATTATAAATGACCCTTGTTGTAAGACAATTGTTAAAATGAATAACCTGTCAAATAATGTGCTCTCTACCACGTTACAGGACATAGATCTAAGTGATTTAGATTTGTATAACCACAGTAATAAGATTTTATCAGAGTTAGATAAGATAATAGAAGAAAAGCCTACAATTGTAAAGTACCAGACCCATTACTTTGTATTCACTTCTTTCATTTCTATAGTCGTAATATCATTCATAGTATTTAAGTTATTTAAGATCTGCTCTAGATATAAGTCAAACATTGTTAAAGGGAATCCGACTTCCACCGACGACGACAATGACCAATGCCCAGATTCACCTGTACCATTACCTCGGTTGAGAGACGTTGTCTAACCCTCTGAACTTCGATATTTCCCTCGAACTTCAGTCTTCCTCGGGGGGCTGTTATACCCAGCTAATGTATGGGGTTATGCTGACCAGCATCCCTGACTTGCTGAACTAGCATCAGGGCTCGGACACACAGTCCATACACGCCGGCCGATCGGCAGTTCGCTCTGAATCTCGGTACGGGTCGGAACCCCTATACTTACACCCCACTGTATCAAGTACTAAATCTGTGTTTCTCATTATATTAACTGTGACAATTAAAAGTGTTTTTTTTTAAAAAGCTATTTCTAGACTCTCGTATAACAGCACGTTACTCAGTCAAAGCAAATTTCCTTTGCATCTCACGCCACGCTTTCGCTTGCAATATTCTATCAGCTGATTGTCAGTATTTCTGTGCATTGTAGTATCTCGCCTTCTAATATTAAGTTAGTGGTTTAAGGAAGAACTGTACGCTTGGAAACAGCATTACATACCCATCTCCCACAAGCGAGTTATTTATTTCTACATCCTCAACCTCAGATCAAATAGATAATTTTCTGAGAAAAGGCTCAAGAGTACCCTTAACCGAAGAGATGGCGTGATGGGTTAATGTATTCTACAACTAATGCATTTTCAAAATAATCTCTCGTTGTTTCCAGGGCACACGCGATCATGGGGAGTGGCGTATCCGAACGTATTGACAAAGTGCTACCAGTCAGACAAAGTCATCGGCCTGGGACCCATGGACCCGACGAAGAACGTCACATATAAGCTCATTGGGGAGCTGTTCCAGGAAGTACAGGAACGGTTCCCTGAACAATATTTCCATGTCGGCGGTGATGAAGTTGAGCTAAGCTGTTGGTTAGAATAAATCCTACTAAATGTGAAAGTTTGTGAAGATGTTTGGATGTTTGTTACTCAATCACGTTCTAACGGCTGAAGGGATTAAAAGCTTATAGTAATAAAAAAGAAGATAACGAGTTATGCTCTCTCAACTAGGCTGATGCCTTTGTTTTAGATAACAGCGTTCAGTGGTGCTTATTAATGACAAAGTGCTGCGTATTAATAATTACATAACAATATTGCGCGTGCGTGCGCGAGGGTGCGCGCGTAGTGTATATGTCTGTACCGGCTTTTACTATTTGACTTTTGTTGTAGTAGATTTTTAGTTTTCGTAAACGGCTGTTACAAAAAATACGATAAGGGTTGTAGGTTAGCTTCAGTATCATATTACCTGGTCTATATAGTCTGGAATAACACATATGCTACTTTTTATCACGGGAATATGTTACCACGGGAAGCGGAAACGGGTACAGATTTTAAACGGGCGAAGCCGCGAGCATCATCTAGTAATTATAATAAATACTAGATGAAGGTCGCGGCTTCGCCCGCTTGAATTTCGGTACCCGTTCCCGCTTCCCGTGGGACATTTACCTACAGGGGGATCTTGAGTAAAATGTCTATCTTGCCACACGTCTTTCACCTTCGGAACAATAACACCGACTACGACCAAGTGAGCGCATGCGCTTACTTTAATAACGTCTTGAAAACTAATGTATGGATGGGCCCGTCTATACTATTACTTGGGCGAAGGATCTAATATTGTAGTCTGATGGCACGCTATCATTTTTTTAAAGACGATTACATCGTTTCTATTTTTGTTCAACTAATAAAACAAATTGGAATATTTTTCTCCATTGTTATACTAAAAAAAATAATAGAACAACATGGAATTAAAATTCTTATGTTCCAGGATATCGAACCCCGACGTTATGAAGTTCATGAAGGACCACGGCATGTCCCAACCAAGTGAGCTGCACGCTTACTTCATGAACAACACGATCCCACTGCTGGGGCAAAATGTCAAGCCCATCGTCTGGCAGGTACGAGTATGTAGCGTTTAGGTACCATTCAAGGGTAGCAGAAGCAATTTAGACGCCTTTTTATTAACGAGAGGAAAATCCTACAAGGATGCTATGCCGGACTCCTACCGACTAAAAAACACGCGTATCCTACCTATCACCTACGGTTGGGAGCATCGGGTAAGCCCCCGGAAGGATGTCCCCTGGACTCCCAACAGACCTATGGCTACCACTGCGGCCTCACGTAGGGGATATAAGACTCCTACATTTATTTCTTTAGTGTTTGCCTCACGTATTAGTAGGTGAGCCTATAATTTTACTGCCGTGTTGAAGTAGACAGGCGCGGGTTGGCAGGCAGCAGGCAGGCGACGTCTGAAGACCCGCTGTTGTTTACACATAAGACTTTCAACGTTGCTTAACGACTGCCATTCTGATAACTAGAACCGACGGCCTAAAGGAGCCGTACGAAAATGGAAGTGTCACAATCTGGTCAACTCTCTGAGGACTAGCCACAGCTGATGTTCTTTACTGCAGTCAATCCGCCACAGTACGCAGTCCTGTGCCTTTTGCTTCCAGCCCCAGCCTGCGACCTTTAACAGGTCGTCGGTCCATCTGGCGGGTGGACGTCCTACCCTACGTTACGTCCTACTTGCTCCATCGGCCGTCGGTTCTTCTACAGATGTGGCCAGCCCACTGTCACTTGAATGTGCCCATTCTGCGAGCTATGTCGACCACTCTGGTTCTCCGCAGAATAACATTATTTCGGAGTTTATCCCTCAGAGATACTCCAAGCATGGCTGTTATCGTTTACAAAACACCGAATACTCGTAGCTACAAGCGCCTCCAACATCTTATACCCTCTAAAGAATTAGTTAGTACCTATACCCAAGGAGTTTACCCATACCCATAATTGTGATGATTTTCTATTGCAGGAAGTGTTTGACGAAGGCGTTCCGCTATCAAAGGACTCTATTATACAAGTTTGGAAATCCGAGACTTATAATACTTTAGTGCGAGTGAGTAGCATACATGTTTAGCCTTTTTCGGGTTCCGTACCCAAAGGGAAACTAATATTTATAAGATTTCCCTGTCTGTTCGTCATGAGGCTGTATCTCAGGAACCGTAATAGCTAGAGTGCTTAAATTTTCACAGATGATGTATTTCTGTTGCCGTTATGACAACAAATACTAAAATCACAAAAAATAGGAGGGATTAAGGGGCCTCATATCACAAACGTGAATGTTTGCCGTGTTTTTTAAATTTTTTATCTTAGCAATAATAGGGGTGAGCTTTTTGCCGTGTTGAAATGTACGCGCGCAAGTTGTGACTGCCCCCTGCCGCCCATAAAACCTTCGACTTGTCTGTTGGTTTTTGACTTGGTTGGTTTTTGCACAGGCGTAACACGACAGGCTATACATATATTTCACAGTGCCGACTCAGAGAATTGTAAAGATGTGGACCGTGATACTGTGAAAATCTTTTGATGAAGGAAGTGCGAATCCTAGGAACTGAAAAGACCCTGTCCCTTAGCCTCTTTTCCACCTTTTTGTATTCCGTTTTCGAATGCTGCAGCAAGGCCGTCTGCAGAATAAAATTCTGTCTCACATTGAGGACACCCCAATCCTTATATAGCATATCAGTAAGAAACATAATAGAACGAAATGTTGAGACTTTTCGGATAGCTCTGTGGGCGATTTCTAATGGCATTAGAATAGTCTTTGCAGCACCACCCCAACTAGTGATACGGTATGTAACAATAGATAAGCAAAGTAGACGAGACGAATAGTTTTTAGATCGCTTACGTGCCGCAGGGCTTTAAATATGTAGATTAATTTACGGACTCTCCCAGTAAGTAGATCTACTTAAAGTTTAAATTTGTGTCTAATACCATTCCCAGATATTTAATATGGTCGACAGACTCTATAGATGAGCAGCCACAAGAATCGCTCTCACTACGATAGTGAACTTTTAGTGTTATTGGGGTGTCTGGCTGGGAAGTTTCACGTATTGAGTAGGTCCTGTAAACAATTTTGTTTTGCTGGTGTTTAGGGTCAGTGTGTGAGCATTTAGCCATTTAAGTGATGCGCTTAGGCCATACTGTGCAATGCATTCCAGTTCTTCCCAGGTGTCCGCAGTAAAGGTCAAAGCCGTGTCTGCAAATGCAACAATTTTGGCTCCAGGAATCTCAAGATTACAAAAGTCATTTATAACAATAAGAAAGAGTGTAGGGCCCAAAATGCTACCCTGGGGAGCTCCATAACAAATGGGTAGCTCATCGCTCTAATGGTTATCAATAGTAACTATTTGTGAACGTTTAGTGAGAAAGCTTCGAAATAGATCTAATTGTGCTCCTCTAACGCCCATACTTTCAAGTTTGAATAGAAGGGTGGCGATTGGGGCGGTGTCAAAGGCTTTGGTGAGATCCAAAAACACTGTGAGGATTTTTTTATTCTGGTCTAGGCTTTTAGCCACATGGGTCATTAAGTCCAGAACAGCGTCACAGGTAGATTTCTTTTCCCGGAATCAATACTGTTGTGGCGATAACAAACGGTAGTGTTCTAAGTAATGGAAGCCTTTTGTTGATGAGATGTTCCAGTATCTTGGATAATGTGCTCAATACCGCAATTGGACGGTAATTGTTTAGTATGTTTCCATCTTCACCCTTAAAAACTGGATGGATTATTGCCTTTTTCATAGATTTTGGAAATATAGAAGTTTCGAAACGAAGTTTAAACAGATGGCTTAATTGGGGCGCCAAAGTCTGAGCATATTACGATAAAATGGCATGAATGGGTTAGTCGTGTGAACGATCAATGTGTTCATAAGCGCCACTACGATGCGTATTCGAGAAAATCGTGCCGACGCACGGCGATCCTAGAGGCAACTCCGCACGGTAAACGGGAAAAACGTGTTTGGTACACACGATTTTCCCGTATGGACTCCATGTGAACAGTTTCATATATTGTCTACTACCACTACGATTTCATCGTGCACGAAAAAAACGTGCGCCGTGTGAACGCAGCCTTAGACTTTAAAAGAAACCTACAGTAAAGTGTTCAAGCATAGTGTGGATGTGAACCTATATAAAATTATTCTCCTCGTAACGTAGTGTCGATAACCAACAACGGCGAGCAGCTAGAAATTTGCTCGTAACGTTTTTTTGTACTCGTAGTAACTTCTAAACGGAAGGTCCGATTTCAATTAAGTAAAAGGGAATTTACTTCTAGATAAATGACATTGATGATAAAACTACATATTTGGATAAGGACTGTGGCGTGTATCGTGATTCAATTTCAACTACTTTTGTTCCTGTTGTTGCAATAATTAAATTTGAGAACACAAAACCCGTTCTAGTGGGAAAACTATGACCGTTGCATATATCGCCTCGCGGACTTTTTGTAGACATTAAAAAGACCTATATACCTGTAGTACATCATTTTGTTCTATCATCAATAGTTTTCGCAGCGCACGCATAAAAAGATTTTCATTTCTCCATATTTTTTTACAAATTTGCGATTTTCTTATTTTTTTGAAGATAAATTATAGCCTATGTTACTCAGTGATAATGTAGCTTTCTAATGGAAAAAGAATTTTTGAAATCAGTCCAGTAGTTTTTGAGTTTATTCGTTAAATACAAAAATACAAATCTTTCCGCTTTATAATATTAGGTAGTATAGATAATATTAGTATGGATATAGATAAATACATAGTTCTGCGTTTGCGTTGGGTGCCAACAGTTGGAGGTGCTTTTCATCTTTGACCACGATGGTTTGCCCGTCAGGATCTTTTGAAGTACAGCAAAACGCGTATTTGTTTGGTTTGGCGTAGGTTCTTGCGACGTAGAATAGTTTTTAAGTATGTTGGGTCAGTTGTTCGGCCAAATAAGCAGGTGTTTTTGAAGTTGTCTTTAAGCCTAGGTGGACTGTGGACAACCTGTCTTTGGGGTTTCGCTTGTTATAATCCTTTGCCGCTGCAAGGAACTTCCATTTATGTGAGTGTTTGAGATGCAAGTCGCATCACAAAAAATCCTTTTACTGTTGGGAAGCTACACTCTTTGTGGTAAACATAGGCTATTTTTTATTCCCGTATTCCCACGGGAACGGGAACTACGCGGGTGAAACCGCGTGACGTCTGCTAGTAATTATTATAATATATGAATAATTGGACAGATACTGAACGCCGGCCACAAACTAATTTACTCAGCATCGTGGTACTTGAATCAACTCACATCTGGCGGACACTGGGTCGACTTCTACCAGGTGGACCCTCGTCAAATGATACCGAAGTCTATGAAAGTGGAATTGGACAATATCGTGGGTGGCGAGGCTTGCATGTGGGGGGAAGCCGTGGATGATAGTAACGTAATTAGCAGGTAGGTATACTATGAAATCCTATTTTTTATAACCCTGCAAAAAAAACGTAGATAGGGGAGACCGGGGCTTCAAGTAACAGAGGTAAGTATTAACAAGCGAATATCTTAGAAACTATACACAGTACATCAAAAGTGATTTCTGGAGTTTTGGTTCCATGATAGTGCAGCACAGGTTGAAACTCATTTATACCGCCTAAGGCGCGGGACATATACAAGCGGCTTCGGTCGGACGGGTGTGGCACGGGCGCGGCACTGCGCCGCCTGAAAAGCGCAGAACGTGCGTCGAACGGGTGCACAAATGGAGAGGCGCGGGGCAAACACAGGGATGTATTAGTCATTGTAGTGTTTGATTTCAACGCGAAAACATGACGTCTTCTTCGAATATGCAAGCACTGGAGCATTTAGACAACTTACAAAGGATCAGTTCGTTATAATTCGTTATAATTTTAAAATATGTGGCAATTATTGCGAATTCTAATTGCATGTATACCTTTGGTTTTTAATTGTTTTCATTTTTTTTTTGGTAGATATATTTTTAAACTTATCGGGAGATACCTAATTAAAAAAAAAAGGAAAAAGGGAAATTCTAAGATTATCGTTCCAGGGTTGGGCTGGGACTGGAATGAGGACGAGATTACTTCACATAATTTAATTATTGTGGTACCTTGAACTTTATTTTTTTTTTCTGACTCAACTATAATATTTGTCACTCCGGAGTTTTACGCCATAGAGCAACGCGAACTGTCTAAGGGGAGACGACATAGAACGATTGCTCGGTACAAATTTGTCTGTCATATTTTGCGGGTGACGGGGGGAAATCTTCCTCACCCACACTTTCTTAGACTCGCACTACAATAGCAATCAACTGTCAATACGAAGCCTATAAAATTACACTTTAAACAATACACTCATAAATTTTACACACACATGATACATTTTGTGTCATATCACCCCAAGTCGCTCAACCAATCCATGTATTGATGTGACGTCCGGTAAAGTTGCTAAACAAATCTGAATATTATCTGTACGTTTAAATAGGTGTAAATAATAATAACTTGTTATAAAATTACTTACTTACACAAGATAATGCCATTTTTCTTCAGATTTCTTTAATCACATTTCTTTTTGTATTAATATCTAATTATTTCATCATTTTTATAAAATGACAATTCAACCGCTCACGCTGTCAACTGTCGACTTAGTCTAGTGAAAGAAACTTCAAAAAACAGTTTTTATGTAAGTGGGCACTTTTAGTCGTCAAAATGTCAAATTATTGCCAGAGGGGGTTTGCAAGCTTTGGCCTCTCCCTCTGTAAAGGCGCGCGATGCTCTGTGTTCTACGCTGGCGTTCAAAATAATTGTTTTTATACGTATTTGTAATAAAAAGAGGACGTCCGTAAAAAGGCTCTCATAACACATAGTGCAGAGTAAATGCTTACTTAACTCACCATACCTACTCATTAAGCTCTTGGGCAATCACTTACTAAATTTTATATGTCGCATTTTTGCATCTAAATTCGTTCCTGTGTTACTATTCGACCTTTATGTCATGCCGCTGCCAATGGCGGTTGCGCTGCACTCGCTCCACGCCGAATCTATTTCGGCGGCGGGCGCCACGCTGCTTCTATACATTTTGTAAGAAATGTGAGTCAAGGGGCGCCGCGCCCGTGCCGCTCCGCACGCTTCACGCCTCTTGTGTATGTCCCGCGCCTTATGAGCCGTTAGAAGCGAGTTTTGTGACGTGCGTCACTAAACTCGCCTGGATTGGAACCGTATCGAATTTTTATCACTTTACAATTTATTGATTTACGTGTTGAATATTCGAGTTTCCTGTAAGATTTTTTAATGTGTGGCAGCTCGTTTTGTGCATCATATTTCTAATGTTAATAATTTCTAATTTCTTTTTTATAATTCAACTAGCGGCCCTCTCCGGCTTCGCACGGGTATACAGTATTTCTACACTATTTAATGGATGTTATTATACATGTGGGAAACGGAATGTGATTTGAGTGAACGGGATGACTGAATGAGAGAGAGTGAACGGTTAATATTAGATGTAAGAACGGGGAGTTGGAAATTGGGAATTGTTGAAGACGGTTGTACGAAGTGTTTTATAAAGTTATTAAAAGTATATTTTAACATCAAGTGTTAAATCATTTACCACAATCCCACATACATATAAACCTTCCTCTTCAATCACTCTATCTATAAAAACCGCATCAAAATCCGTTGCGTGGTTTTAAAGATTAAGCATACATGGGAAAGATTAGGGATATGACTGCCTATGTGGCGCAGTCGGTAGTGATACCGCCTGCGGCGCTGGAGGTCGTGGGTTCGATTCCCACCGGAGACAAATATTTGTGTGACCCATAAATGTTTGTCTCAAGAGTCTGGGTGTTTCTATGTATAATATGTATGTATTTAAAAGTGATGATGCCTCCGACCGATTTCGGCCATGGCGATCACTTCGACTCCTAGTCGGCTCGGCGCTGATGCGCTCGAAGATGACTAACATAGCCGATCTTCGCAGTGAACTCTCGTGTGCACTGAGGGCACGTGAGAACACCACCTACGTAATGATAATAAATGACAGCTGGTGGGCGGACTTTCAGCTCATCGCGCTTAGCGTCGAGGTCAGCCTTTCGCTGTTCCTCGAAATCGCTTACTTGTCTTTGCACCACCCTGCGCCATTCTGGACGTTGTGCTGCCAAACCTTCCCATTGAGACGGCTCAATGTTGCATCTTCTCATATGACGTTTCTGAACGTCTTTAAACCTGAGGAGTTGGCCGCCATGTTTCCGCTTGCCCTCCTCTAGTTCAGAGTAGAAGATGCGTTTCGCCACTCTCTCCTCCGCCATACGTGACACGTGACCGCACCACCGAAGCTGCCGACGCATTAAGTAGGCCTCAATGCCACCGACATTGGCTCGTCGCAAAACTTCGGTGTTACGCACTCGGTCGGACCATCGGATCTTCATGATGGAACGTAGGCACTTGAGGTGGAAACGATCCAGAGTGTGTATGTGGCGCCGATACACACACCACGTCTCGGAGGAATATAAGAGGTTTGGCAGCACAATTGCCATGTATACAGATACTTTGGTGGCCAGCTTAAGGTCATGTGAGCAGAAAACCATGGAACGCAGCTTCCCAAATGCCGCAGCTGCGGCACAGATCCTGCTGCTGATCTCATCATCAAGGTCACATTTAGATGTTATAGTGCTCCCCAGGTAGCGAAATTTATCAACCTGCTTCAGCATGTCCTCACCCAGCTGTATAGACAGTGTCTCGTGCCCATTTGTTTCCAAAGACATCACCTCCGTCTTCTTGACACTAATTTTTAGGCCGAACCTGCAGCAAGCTTGGTGGAAACTGGACATTAGCCGTTGCAGGCCATCAGGGGATTCTGCCACAAAGCATAAGTCGTCAGCATACATGATTTCTGTAATCATTGTATGGGAGACCCTAGTGCGCGCCTTAAGTCTGGCCAAATTGAACAGATTACCATCTGTGCGGAAGCGGATGCGGACTCCCTCAGAGAGAGTCTGTAAAACTTCCCTGACTACTACTGCCAAGTACATGGCGAACAGTGTGGGCGCTAGAACACACCCTTGTTTCACCCCACAGGTAACGGGGAAGAAATTTGACTGTTCGCCATCGACACCGACGCAGCACTGCATGTCGTCATGCAGGAGTCTAAGAAGTCTCACAAACTTTTCCGTGCATCCTAGCTTCCTTAGCACCATCCAGAGAGCTTCACGAGGCACACTGTCGAATGCCTTCTCCAGGTCAACAAAGCAGAGATATAGCGGACGACCTTGTTCTCTGCTTTTTTCTTGCAGTTGACGCACAGAAAAGATTGCTTCACAGGTGCCTCGTTCAGGTCGGAAGCCAAACTGGGTTTCTGGCAGTATCCTTTCAGACAGAGCCTTTAAACGGTTTAAAAGGACTCTGGCAAAGGCCTTTCCAGGGGCTGACAAAAGCGAAATACCGCGGTAAGAGCCGCAGTCGGAACGGTCACCCTTGCTCTTGTAGAGGGTACAGATGCGAGACACTTTAAAGTCATCCGGGACTCGCTCTTCCTCCCACATACGAGCAAAAAGTTTCCAAACCAACATGTACAACTCCTCGCCGCCGTATTTTAACAGCTCTCCCGGTATAAGGTCAATACCAACCGCTCGCTTATTCTGTTGCTGCCTGATGGCAGAGACAACCTCATCACATGACAGGGGCTCATCCAGCTCAATAGAAAGAGGGAGTTGAGGTATTAGACTCACACTTTGTAAATCAGGTGATCGATCTACATTGAGCAAGCTGTCAAAGTGTTGGGCCCAACGATTTAGTACATCCTCCTTGTTTGTCAATAGGTGCATACCGTCTAACGACTTCAACGGCACCTTCGCCCGGTAGGATGTACCAGTCAGCCTACGTACCTCGGAGTAAAACTCCCCGAGCTGGTTAGTATCAGCAAGCCACTGCATGTGGAGAGCCTTGTCTCGCCACCATTTATCTTTTACTTGACGAGACAGCTTCCGCAATTCAAGTTCACTCGCTTTGACCACCGCAACGCTTCCACCTTGCCTACCATGCTGTCGCAAGAGGTCTCGATGTTTGTTGAATGCTGTCCTTAGAACCCCATCATTCTCATCAAACCAGTCCTCACTACGACGACTTTTTTTACCTAAAGTAGCTGAGGCTGCTTCAATAAGATGAGAAGAAAACGTTCCCCAGACCGCACCAATATCACCTGTCTCATTCACTGGCAACAGCTTTTCAGACACAGCTTCAGCATATTTCTCCCTCACCTCGAGATTCTTAAGCCTATCCACGTTTAAAGACGCAGGCTTTGTAAGTGTGGATCTACGAGGTCTACGGAGGCGGAGCCGTAGCTTTGTGACAACAAGTTGGTGGTCAGTCCAAAAGTGAGCACCACGCATGACGCGAGTGACTTGGACTTGACTAGTATCTCTCTGCCTGACAATAGCATAATCGATCAAATGCCAGTGTTTGGATCGAGGGTGCATCCACGTTGTCTTGTGCTTAGCGGCAAGTCTGAACATAGTGTTCGATATTGAAAGCTCATATTGAGCACAGAGACTGAGTAGCAACTGACCATTGCTGTTCATGTTGCCGACCCCGTGTCTACCCAGGACTCCAGGCCAAGCCTCATAGTCCCGTCCAACTCTGGCATTGAAATCGCCTAGCAATATAACCTGCTCTCTGGCGTTTATGCTGTCAAGGCATCGAGATAGTTCCTCATAGAATTTATCCTTGATGTCATCAGCCTTGTCTAGCGTAGGGGCATAGACACTGATGACATTAAGGTAATTGTCTTTGTCCAGGTGAAGGCGCAGTGTGGTAACGCGGTCTGAAATATGCACAGGGTGCTCCTCAAGTCGCTTAGATATGTGAGTCTTGATGGCAAACCCTACACCTGAACGTCGCGGTTCGGAGAGTGCGGTACCTTTCCAAAAGAAAGTATAGCCGCCACCTTCTTCTACCAGCTCTCCTTCATCGGCAAGATGAGTTTCGCTAAGAGCAGCCACATCCACGTTATAGCGATGTAGTTCCCGAGCTACTATGGCAGTTTTGCGTTCAGGGCACGCGTTGCCATCGCGATCAATAAGCTTTCTCACGTTCCACGCGCCGAACGTCATGATAGATGTTTTCATGGTATGATTTTTGTTCTTTCGACCACGTTTTCATATGATGCAGTGACAGCCGCGGTTACTATCACCTTCCGAGTAGGAACGAGCATTTTTTTAGGGCACCTTTTCTAGCCCCCTCCCCGGCTGAGCGAGGAGAGCAGTGCCTCCCTAAATAGGGCTGCTCTGTCATCCCGGGTGCTGCCGAATCCGCACTGTCGTTCCTAATTTGCATTGCGAAAGCGACCACGGTGTGTACTCACACCCCCAGGACCGCCTATGTGCAGGAATCAGACAAAGACTAGCTTACATCAAACTAGACCTCTCTACCTCATCCTGTCGCCATAGGACTTTAACGGATTCGGAGTCCAAGATACGGAAGCGGTCAAGTGCGCAGGATATTTGTAGGTGCGCAAGCGTTCGCGCAAACGCAGGCGCACACACTCGTCTTCCCCCTCCTGAACCCAGTGGAACGGGAGACCGCTACGACTGGAGGAGAGGTCGGATGATGTGTCTGGCCGACGGTAACTGTACGCCCTCTACCGCCGCCCTAGGCCATCCACCTTGCCTTGCTGAATCGCCGAGTCCGCCAAACCCTTTTGTATATCTACGGTGGGTTGCCTTTCTCGCCGAATCGGACTTTATGCGCTATGCGGGAGGGATCCGCATTAAGCTTGCCACCGAGGTGACAAGTCCCCTCAACCAGGTTTAGCCCGCGAGCCGACGCGGTTTACCAGGGTGTGGCCGCTGCGCGCATCACAACTGCTTGGAGCCACTGGTGAGAGTTTATGAGCTAACAACGAAATTATCACATCTCTGCCACTTCTATAATAAAAGTCAGCTGGCATAAATAGGCGCTATTACCCCACTACACCCCATTTAAAAGTATATAAGTATTAATATCCGTGGTCTGATACCCATAACACAAGCAGGTTATTCCTAGCTTACTTTGGGATCAGATAGCGTTGTGTGAAATGTCCGTGAATATTTATTTATTTATTAATTACTAGCTGATGCCCGCGGCTCCGCCCGCGTGGAATGTTATTCCCGGTCACTTAGGGGTATGAAAAATAGATGTTGGCCGATTCTCAGACCTACTCAATATGCTCACAAAATTTCATGAGAATTGGTCAAGCCGTTTCGGAGGAGTATGGCAACGAAAACTGTGACACGAGAATTTTATATATTAGATATAGGGACATAGGGACAGAGAAAGCGACTTTGTTTTATGCTATGTAGTGATTTATACCATAATCGTTCGTGGGGCTATAATTAACAAAACACCCGGGGTAAGCAATAAGGTGTTAATCGTTAACCCACCCTTAGGGTTAGAAATAAAAAATATTTTATATTCTTAAAGCTACAACTGAAAATAGAAATGTTGTTACGTTGCGCCCAGTCTCCCCTACCTACTCATATGTTTCTTTTTCATCGTTTGTTTTCATTTCTCTCTTATAATTTTATTCACCTTTCAATTTCGTAGAATAGGCTTCGACCAAGTCTTAGTAATAGTATGGACGGGCCCATCCATTCATTAGTTTTGAAGTTACGTTAAAGTAAGCGCATGCGCTCACTCGGTCGTAGTCGGTATTATTGTTCCGAAGGTGAAACACGTGTGGCAACATAAGATATTTACGCAAAATGCCTTCCTGTGCGTTCCCGAAGTGTAAAAACACTACCCTAAATTCCAAAAAGAATGTATGTGTGCATGTCGTGTCGTTGCTGCAATATCTTTGTGTGTGAATTGTCTCACTTTTCGAGTTCGTAACGTATGACGTGAGCCCGTCTATGCTATTACTTGTCGACGAGAATAGGTACCTACCTATTTTTTTAATATTTCAGGGTATGGCCTCGGACTAGTGCCGTGGCGGAAAAACTATGGAGTGCGGAAACTCCTCGCTGCAGCTACCGTCCACCGCTGGAGGTGTTCCACCGCCTCGAGGAGCACACGTGTCGCATGAAACGCCGCGGGGTTCACGCACAACCTCCTAACGGTCCTGGCTTCTGCGTCACCACCTAAAATGTTTGCAAGACTGTACTTTATGACCTGTTGGGAGTCCTGGGGTATCCCTCCGTTCCGAGGGCTTACCCGGGAGCGTTGGCTGTTAGGTAGGATACGTGTGGTTTTTAGTTGGTAGGAGTCCGGCATAACATCCATGTAGGACTATAACCACCCTGGACTATACTTTAATAGTAGTTTATGACACTGTTGCATAATAAGGGTTCTTATAACACGAGTGTGTTTTAAAAAAACGAGCCGTAGGCGAGTTTTTTTTATAGTATCAGACGAGTGTTATAAGACCAAGTTATGTACACTACTTTATCTACTCTCATACTATAATACCTGATTTCATTTTGTGATATATAGTTGCTCCTTGATTTCGAAGGTTCATGGTCATGTTTTTTTTATAGTATCAGACGAGTGTTATAAGACCAAGTTATGTACACTACTTTATCTACTCTCATACTATAATACCTGATTTCATTTTGTGATTTATAGTTGCTCCTTGATTTCGAAGGTTCATGGTCATGTTTGACGCAGTTTTTAGAATGTCTGGTGGTGTAAAATTACCACCATCCTGCGACTGCCTCTGTGGCGCAGTCGGTAGTGATACTGCCTCCGACGCTGGAGGTCGTGGGTTCGATTCCTACCGGAGACAAATATTTGTGTGACCCATAAATGTTTGTCTCAAGAGTCTGGGTGTTTCTATGTATTATATGTATGTATATTAAAGTAAATAAGTATTAATATTCGTGGTCTGATACCCATAACACAAGCAGGTTATTCCTAGCTTACTTTGGGATCAGATAGCGTTGTGTGAAATGTACGTGAATATTTAAAAAAAAAAATATCCTCGCTTTAAGACATGTTTTTACACAAAAACTAATTTATTTTACAAACAAAACCAAACTTTGTTTAATATAAATGTATGATATAGGTGTCCATACAAGACCTGTATCGTAATAAAACCTTTTTTTAGGCCTGTGCGTAATGTTTGTCATAAGAGTATTGATTTCAATTTTATAATCTTTGTATTATAGTATCAGAGTAGATAAAAATTGTTTATAGGTACGGTTTACGTTTAGAATAAAAATATTTCTTATTGTTGAGTTACCCTGTGTTTGTTTTCTATTAACATAATATGTCATTGCCCCGTGTGGCGACGCGAAAGTGTTCAATATGTCGCCACCCCAATTTATCCCGAGGGTGTCATAAGAGGCTACTAAGGGAACACTTTCGCTAAACGATCCATTGCGTAGAGAAGGAAGACTTGAAATAAAACCCGGTTGTCAGTAAAATGGCAATCGTTAACCAAAACTGAAGGCCTTATGGGCGGCTTGAAAAATTTCAACTGCGGGTCGCCTCGACCGCGCCTGTCCATTTTAACACGGAAATCACCACCTATTACGTGGGACATAAAACTGTAAGGTGGAAATGTGGGCGTATACTATGCCTCTGCCGTGACTATATATACCTATGTATTTAATATATGCCTTTATCCCTGGAGGGGTAGGCCGACGCAAGCTATAGTCCCACATTTCACCACTAGCTTTGTCATTTTTAGGATTCCGTAGCCCAATGGCAAAAAACGGAACCCTTATAGATTCGCCATGTCTGTCTGTCTGTCTGTCCGTCCGTGTGTCACAGCCATTTTTCTCCGAAACTATAAGACCTATGCCATTGAAACTTGGTAAGTAGATGTATTCTGTAAACCGCATTAAGATTTTTATATAAAACTAGAAAAAAAACAGTAAATTTTGGGGGTCCTCATACTCAGAACTAAAACTGAAAAATTTATTTTTGTCAAACCCATACGTGTATCTATAGATAGCTCTTCAAAAATGCTATTGAGGTTTCTAACATCATTTTTTTCTAAACTGAATAGTTTGCGTAAGAGACACTTCCACTTCTTGTATGTTTATTATAATTATGTGTGTGAATGTATGTATAAACTTATTTAATTATGTTTTCCTATTAAATTTACGATTTTTATACTTTATACCTTCTTTAAAAATTCATTGTGCACTTTTCGTTGCGCATTTAACTTGATCACCCCAAGGTTTTATGAGTTAATCTCGCTTTTGTACAGCAAGATATTTTGTATTGTAATTTGTTTTTATATTTTTACTAGCTGACCCGCGCAACTTCGTTCGCGTTACATGAGAGTGAGAAAGAGAGAGGTATTAACGTGATGTAATGTTTCCCGTCGCTTTTACTTCCGCCCATCTGTTTTTTGGTATAGAACTCATCGTGGGCGAGTCCGACTCGCACTTGGCCGGTTTTTATCGTTCAGTTGAGTGGCTACCACTGCAGACCACGTTTACTCCCGTCGCGTCGCTCATACTTTAAAGAGGGTTATTGTAAATAAACCTTGAAAGATAGGCATTTGCTGTTAAAAACTTTTTTTTATAATTTTTCAGAGAAACAAATTTGTAGTACACTATTTTTACGTAACTTTAACCATTTATGCAGCATACGCAATGGAAGCTCTCAAAAGAAAGAAATTTTTCCCGTTCTCGAAACATTAATCATGGCTGCTCCGCTCCTATTCGTCTTAGCGTGATGTTAAATCACCATTGGCCATCCTCAATAAATTGACTATTAAACTGTATAACTATTTTTAAAATGCATCCAGTAGTTTCTGAGATCCGAGCACAAACAAACTCTTCAGTTTCAGAATATCGTGAGCGAATCTTAAGAGATAGACAAATTAGGTTATTGTGAGCGAACCTTAAAAGATAGACATATGCTGTTGCGGACTTTTTTTAGAACTTTTTAAGAGAAACAATGTTGTAATACACAATTTTTACGTAACTTTAACCATTTACGCAGCGTACGCCTCGGAAGCTTTCAGACGGTAAAAAATATTCCCCGTTTTCAAAACATTATTGATTGCTGCTCCGCTCCTATTCGTCTTAGCGTGATGTTATATAGCCTATAGCCATCCTCGATAAATGGACTATGAAACTGTGAAAGAATTTTCGAAATCCAACCAGTAGTTCCTGAGATCCTAGCGTTCAAACAAACAAACAAACAAACAAACTCTTCAGCTTTATAATATTAGTATGGATATATTTTGATTTGCAATAAAGAATAAAAAAAAAGTTGCCAATGAGGTCTTCAGCTTGGCTTAACGACTTTCATACTGACAGCCTGGCCAGCGACAACTTGCCTTCCGAAGAATGTAAACGCTCGTGGGTAGGTACATGACACACAGAGTGTATGCTTATGGGAATCTACCACAGCCTTAGACCATATAACACGGGACTAGCCTTTGCGAACCACCGCATACAAAAATATTCTGCCAGTTTTCATACAAATGAAGGGGGAAACACAAAGACATATAAAATTTCATTGCATTTAAAAATGTATTTATCGACAAACGCGTAATGGCTGTTGTGTGTTAATTGTTATTGTACAGTCAACTACAATGTAATGTACTAGTTTAATCATATAAAATGATGTACTGATGTACAGGCTTTTCATAAAGCCAAAAGACCAAATGGTCATGTGCAATGGCAGAAAACAATGCTTAAGTAAGGCGCATCCTGTGGTTAGATGATCTAAGACCACAGCGAACGTTATTTCTCGTCAAAGCGCAACCCGAAGAGTGAGGACTCAACACGCCTACCCACTTTTACAAGGTGTTTCTAGCAGGGTTCGCCGATATATATCAGCGAATATACTGGGTGTAACAAAACTACCTCTCTAAATTTCATGAGATGACTTGGCATCGGAAATCAAATACAAATACTTAATAAAAAAGGGGGGTTAATTTTTTTTATTTAAAAAAAAAATAGTCGCACATTAAGAATCCACTTTTTCCCGCGGCAATTCGAGGTAACATGATCGCCATGGCAAAACAAACATGGAGCACCCGTCTGGCTATCGTTGTCGCTTTCTACTGCCGCTCAGTAGCGATAGAAAGGGTGATAATGAAAATTTATAGGACCTTTAAAACGGATTTACGGTTAAAGTATTCATGTGTTTTTTTTTCTTCATTTTTGTAATGTTTCATGACTGATGCCACGTCACATGACGAAATTTGAACAGGTAGTTTTGTTACACCCAACACCTATATCATGATATATTATATCACGATATATATCTATTGATTTTTACGTTGATATATAGGTATCAATGGATTTATTCCTAGCGTCTGAACTAAAAAATTTGGAGGTTAAAATGTTTACCCTGGCAACATGTAACGAATAACTACAATCCCTACTAATATTATAAACTAGCTGACCCGCGCAACTTCGTTTGCGTGATGAATGAAGAACCGCTCGACCGATTTTGTGCAAACTTCACATAAACCATCAACTAAATAGTCCGAACAAAGCCTAGACATTTGGTTTGGATAGGTGAGCTCGTTCTTGAGTTATAAAATTACAACGAAAAGTGGAATGTTTTTTTATATAGATAGATAGATTTATTGTTATGCCGGCAACAAAAATACATCGTCAAATTCATAATGCATAAAATATGAGAGTGTAAATTTAATTATTAAATACATTTCTTAATTCAATGGCTAAACTACTACTTGACACAACTTCTCTTCTAAGCAATTGACATAGTAACTTAGTTCCTTCTTCAGCTAGTCCCAGCCTACGACGTTTAAACAAACCGAACTACTGTAGGCTTTGTCCTCCTAATACAGATGGTCCAACCAAGACCTGGTAACGTAATAACTTTAATTGTTGAATATTCAATTTGAATTTAGTATCTGTTTGTTGTAATTCTTTTGCAGCTACAAACAGTCTACACTTTACATTTTTTTCTATATATGGATGAACCCAGTATTTCCTATTACGACGATTTCTTCGCTTTTGGTAAAGATAGTAAGCCAAAATCATAGTTTCATCGTCACTTGTGTCAGACATTTCGTAAATTAAATTAATCTGATACGTGTTGTCGCTATGTCTACAGTGGCAGAATAGACAAAATCGCGTCTTGAGATATCTCGTGTGTACGGTTCGTGCGCTACCAAATATTCGCGACATAAGTTGACAACATTAGTATCGAAGATTTGCGTAGCCTTGTGTACGAAGGACCTAAGTGAGTCTGTTTCCTGACAGAATGCAGTCAGCACTATATGTAGAATAAAGTTCATGCCTTCCATGATCAGTCTGCTGACAATAGTTGTCGTAAGGATTGAGCGTAGATGGTAACGTGCGGTGTTATTATATTGACCAATGGATACTACCTGAAGCGTGGTCTTTCATTTTTTCTGGCAAGCCATCTTAGCTTTTTTTCTCACAAATGTATTTTTGTCACACAGAACTTCCGTATAGCATATTTGGTTAATATTATACCAAAATAGCGCTTTTTATTTAACTTTATGGCTTTGTAGTAAAATCATCTCTTTGAAGTCTGAAGTAAAACAGAACAAAGAAATTTACTTGACATTGGCATACTCTCAAACCGAGAAAGTCCAAGAACAAGAAGAAAAAAAAAAAAAAAAAAAAAAGTCAGTTAAAAATATATTCCCAAGAATTAATTGTAAGTTTTTTGCTTGTATAATATAAAAACAGTTTCCAATGTTATAAATGTGTTTATTGTAAAACTGTGCACCTGCTACAACATAATAATAGGTTATGGTCCATTAGTTTCCAAAAAAAAAAATGGCGACATCAAAAATTTACGCACATATTCGAACAATTAAATCGAAATAATTTCGATACATGGAAAATACAAGCAGAAGCTATATTAATAAAAAACGGATTGCATGGATGCTTAAAGCAGACGAATGACACACAAAAAGATTCTTTGGCTAAAGCTGAACTTTTTCTGATCATTGCACCATCTGAACTAAGGTTGGTAAAGTCATGTAAAACCGCAAAAGATATTTGGGAAACGCTAGAAAAGGCATATCAAAGTCAAGGACCAGCGAGAAAAGCAACTCTTTTGAAAAAGCTTATAAAAAAGAAGCTGGAAATTGATGAAAATGTCAGAGATCACATTAATGAGTTTATGGATCTTGTAGATAAACTAAAAGACATGGATGTGAACATCAATGAAGACTTATTAACTATAATGTTGCTATACAGTTTGCCCGAGAAATACGAAAGTTTTCGAATCGCGATAGAATCGAGAGACAAGCTTCCTTCGTCCGAAGAATTAAAAATAAAGATTATAGAAGAAAGTGAAGCGAGAGAGAACTACGAAGAAGAAAAAGAAGAAGAGGCACACTACAGTAAGAAAAATAATAAAAAATATCAAAAGAGATCGACCGAAAAATTGAGTAAAGATTTATATTGTAAGTACTGTAAAAAGAAAGGTCATACGGAAAATAAATGTTGGACTAAGAAAAAGACTCAACAAGAATCACACCTGATGAAAGAGACATGTTTGTCTATTCTGGACACAAACAAAAATGAAAGTTGGTGTTTGGACAGTGGCTGCACGTCACACATGTGCAAAGATAAAGAAATGTTTAAAACATTGAATAGAACAAACGAAAGTCTGAAACTTGCTTCAATTGACAAAACTGAAACAATTGAAGGAAAAGGAACGGTTGTTATAAAAACACACGATCGAGAAGTAACATTAAAAGACACTTTGTATGTACCAAAGTTATCAACAAACTTACTATCAGTTGCCAAAGCGACGTCAAATGGATATACAGTAAGTTTCAACGATAAAACTTTTTTTTTTTTTTTTTTTTTATACCACTAAGGTGGCAGACAAGCATACGGCCCACCAGAAGGACCGGTGGTCACCGCAGCCTATGAACGTTTGCAACACCAGAGGTGCCACACTCGCGCTGCCGACCCTGTAAAAACCTTCTAAGACCCCTTTTGAAGAACCCCATACTGTAGGCGTTTGGGAAAACCGAGGCAGGGAGGTCATTCCACAACCTAAGCGTGCGTGGAAGAAAACACCTATCGGATCTAACCGTGCTGGAACGCACCGGACGCAGAGTGTGAGGATGAACTCCCTGTCTGTGGCGAGCGGTGCGATGATAGAACGTAGCCGTGGGCATCATATCAAACAATTCCTCAGAGCACATACCATTGTACAGGCGGTAGAACACGCATAAGGAGGCAAAGTCTCTCCTGTCGCGAAGAGGTTCCACACCAGCTGTAAGTACAGGATCGTTGACAATTCTTACAGCTCGTCTTTGCACCGAGCCAAATGGACGAAGCTGATATTCAGGTGCTCCCGCCCAGAGGTGACAGCAGTACTCCATATGCGGCCGCACTTGCGATTTATAGAGAAGCAGTGTTTGCGCCGCAGTGAAGTACCGCCGCGCCCTGTTGAGCACACCTAGCTTCTTGGACGCCAGCTTAGCCTTGTCCTCCAAATGACTACGGAACTGAACGTCACTGGAGATGTCAACGCCAAGGATCCCTATACTTTTGGCGATGGAAAGAGATGTGCCCTGAAATTGCGGCGCTACAGTAATTGGGGTTTGCTTAGCGGTGAAAAAACACGCTTGTGTCTTGGAAGGGTTGAACTGGACAAGATTTTGTCCACCCCAATCGGACACTCTAGTAAGAGTAGCCTCGATTTCAGACACAAGCTGTTCACGATTTTCCTCTACTGTGTCCCGAGAGATACCGGGGCGGCCCGTGTAACAAGTGTCCCCCGTACTGTCGTCCGCATAACAATGAATGCCATCAATAGACAACATGTCATTGATATGCAGCAGAAACAGAGTAGGGGACAACACTGAGCCTTGCGGGACTCCAGCGTTTATGGCCATGCAGTCTGAACAGCTGCCGTCAACGACGGCCCTGATGCTTCTACCGGCCAAGAAGCTGGACACCCATCCGCATAATCTCTCAGGTAGTCCATATGAGGGCAATTTCGCAAGAAGACCACGGTGCCAGACCCGGTCAAAGGCTTTAGAGATGTCGAGGCTCACTGCTAGAGCCTCACCCTTACTCTCGATAGCCGCCGCCCATCGGTGTGTTAGGTACACAAGAAGATCGCCCGTCGAGCGACCGTGACGGAAACCGTACTGCCGGTCGCTGAGCAGGTCGTGTTCCTCAAGGTACCCCAGGAGCTGTGTATTAATTACACGCTCCATCACCTTGGATAAAAGGGAGGTGACGGCTATAGGCCTGTAATTGGCCGGGTCGGTCCTGTCACCCTTCTTGGGTACAGGATGTACATACGCGATCTTCCACGACGCCGGGACTTGTCGCATGGAATGGGAAAGTGCGAAAAGACGTGTAAGTACCGGACACAACTCTGGACCACAATGCTTTGACAACAAACAGTGAAATTGTGAAGAGATTCAGTCGATCGAATTTAAAAATAGTTAATTAGCAGTGTTTCATCCAAATAGTGAAAAAAGGTGAATATAAGTGTACATAAATTATCCACACATGTTATCTATAAGTTCTAATCAAGAATTATTCGAATTGCCAAAAATCAAGACAAGGGCTAATGATACGTCACAAATGTAAGAAAATTTAAAGTTGATTGAAGAAGACTTGATTAAATACACGTGATATAAGTTGCGCAGTGACCAAAACAATCACAGATCATAAAAAAGTGTATAAAACAACACGAAACATATAAATATTGAAATAGTGACGACGGTTTTTTTTCCATTATTTGAAATAGATCATTGTGCCTAGCGCCTAAAACGTATAATAGATGAACTACTCTGACTTGTAGCATTTGATCAAATACTTGAATATATGGATAGATGGCGTGGTAATAAAGAATACCTGTCTTGTGGTAATTAATAACAAATTGAATCGCTTATTGCAGTATTATTGCATATTACACAGTTAAATATTTATTAAATCACAAAATAAGCTACGAATCATGGAAACTGACAACATAACCATACGAAAACCCATGGCAAGGACAAACAGCTCACTAGATTTGTCTTTCCAATCTACGGACTCGGAGGTTCGCAGATATAGTTTACCGGACTTATCTACTGTATATGACAGTGACAAAGAGGAGTTAAGAATGGAGATAATAAAGCTCAAAGATAATTTGGCTAGTGCGCACTTGGAAATTGAAAAGCTTTGTGAAGAAAATGCGGCTTTAAAAACCTCTTTATGTCAACAGCAGACCAGATCAAAACAACTTCAATCAATATGCTCAGAGTCTAAGAGATATATCTCTGTATTATCAAAGTCTAAAAGAAACAAACGCAGCAAACAAAAAGCAAGAATATCACTGAATACAGACGCAAACACAAGTTGCATTGAACTTGGACTGCCAAGTGATGAATGCGAATCAATCATAGATGGCGCCACTCGTCCTATTCTGGATTCTCTCCGGTGCGATTCCAGTACTCGTTCTGTGGAAATACCTCCATTCATTGGAACCTCCTCCTCTCATGATGATCAAATTGTAACCGATAGCAGAAGAAAGACAAAACCCCCAAAACTTTGTATAATAAGTAGTAATAGAACGAACAAAATTTTATCATTGGCTCAAAACACATTTTTATCTCATAGCATATGTCATTATATTTATACAAACTGTGGCATAAAAACCCTAGTTAATAAGTTAGAATATAAGCTTCTTGACTATACACACAATGACTACTGCATGTTATTTATTGGATATAAGGATTTTTTAAGAACTGACAACTATTATGAACTGATTATGTGTATACTAGACACTCTCATGACATTGCAACATACTAATTTGATATTGTGCTTACCAACATATAAATTTAATGGCTATAGTGACATATTATATAACTCTAGAATAGTAAGTTTTAATAATCTGCTTTATGAAAAAATAGGAATTCATTCTAACATAACAGTATTTGACTCTAATCTTTACCTGAATTATGATGCATCAATGTTCTATAGGCACAGTGGAATATTAAATAACTATGGCATGAGAACAATATTTAGATACTTGAAGGAGTATGTTACAGACAAATTTATTATTACAGAGGACTTAGATGAAATTAAGACTGCTACTACGGGAAATGCAAACACTCAGTTTTTTCTTGAATAGTAGTGTTATGGACTTCTCAAACAAAAAAGCATTAAAAGTTCAAAAGGTTAGATTGTTGCATCAAAATATGGCAGGTCTCTTGAATAAGCTTTCTACACTCGAATTGTGCTTTAAAGAATTTAGAGACACAAACAAAGAATTCCAAATATTATGTTTCACAGAAACGTTTGTAAAAAAAAATTATGAATCAAATATATGCCTCAATGGATTTATACAATATGCTACATCATACTCAAGGGCGAACATAAAAAGGGGTGGAGTATGTATAATATTGAAAAATTATTTAAATTTTAAAATAATAAAGTTATGTTTAGAATTGTCTGTGGATAATCATTTTGAGTGTTGTGGGGTAGAAATAGCAAATTATAATTGTATTGTGATTTGCGTTTATAGAACACCTGACTCACAAGTTGCAATATTTTTTGAAAAATTAAAATTACTCCTACACAGAATTTATGATAAGAAAAGTAAAAAGAACATTATAATAGTAGGGGATTTAAATATAGATACCCTTTGTAAGACTAATAAGTCCACTATGTTGAAGAGCATAGTATCCAACTACAATTTAACATTCCACATCAATAGTCCCACCAGAAAACGGACCTGTATAGATCATATTATTAGCAGTATAGACAATGCAGTAGGTGAAACGCGCGAATTACAACTATCAGACCACAACACAGCACAAATGTTGACTTTTAGTACAGAGACACCCCTTACCTATGACACAACCTTATCATCACACTATTTTGTATTTAAACGAAATTATAATGCGGAGTACCTTAAAAAATTCAAAGACTGTCTGCTTAATCTTACATGGCAAGATGTCTTTAATGAAACCGATCCAAATGTAGCATTTGAAAATTTCCATAATACTTTTTGTCTTTTTTATAGGCTGAACTTTCCACTACAAAGAATAAAAATAAATGGAAAATCATCTACAATGGGGTGGATAACTAGAGGTATAAGAAAATCATGCCTCACGAAAAGACATTTAAAAGCGGAATATCAGAGAAACAAAACTCTTACAAATAAAGCAAAATACACTGAATATGCGAAAATGCTCAAAAGATGCATTAATATCTCAAAGAAAAAGGCAGCGAATAAATTTATATCGAATGCCAAAAATAAATGCAGAGCCACATGGAAAATAATAAAAAAGAATTCTTCATGTGTCCCGTATAGGTGTATAAACTCAATTGATGTAAACGGTACTACCCTAAAACAACCCGCCCAAATAGCAGCTTCATTCAATGATCTCTTTATTAGAACCACAAATCGAAATTTAAGCAGCACATTCAGCGGCTTAAGTGAAATTGAACGGGCTGAAAACAGCATTTTCTTGGAGCCTTGCACGGAAAATGAAGTAAAGAAACTCATTCGGTCTCTAAATAACACCAAAGCTGTTGGGTATGATGATATATCCACTCAGATTGTAAAGAGTTGTGCAGATATACTGTCACCTATTTTAGCGCACCTTATAAATATCAGCTTCTTTGAGGAAGAGTTCCCTGAAAAGCTTAAATTGTCAATCGTGAAACCTATTTATAAAAAAAATTGCAGACGAGACCTTAACAACTACCGTCCTGTGACTCTGATACCAGTAATGTCGAAAATTTTTGAAAAGGCTATGTATAGCCGTATAATTGCATTTTTAAACAAATTTAGTATAATAAGCAAAAATCAGTATGGATTTCAGAGGGGGAAGTCCACAGCTCTAGCTTGTTTTCGCTTTACTGACTTAGTGACAAAAAACGTAGATGTAAAAATTCCGACCACAGCAATATTTTTTGACATGAGCAAAGCTTTTGACTTCGTTAAACATGACATTCTTTTAAGGAAGTGCGAGCTTTATGGAATAAGGGGTTTAGCACTGAACTGGATAAGAAGTTACTTGAAGAATAGGCAGCAATGCGTCGAAATCACGGGAGTAAATCTGAGCAAGGAATTAGTAAAGAATAGGTCCCATTATGCTACAAATAAATTTGGTGTACCACAAGGGAGTATATTGGGTCCACTATTATTCCTACTATATATTAATGATTTGCCCATGGTCGTAAAACACAATTGCATTTTATTTGCGGATGATATTTCGTTAATAATAACTGACGAAAAAAATGATGATGCTTCTTATGAGGACAGAATCAATACCGCGGTAGAGTCTATATTAAATTGGCTTGACATTAACAATTTAAACGTAAATATTGATAAAACTAAATTTGTTAGATTCTACAATAGGAAAAATAATACTGACACTATAAAAATTATTGGACATGGTAATATATTAAAAGAAGTTGATTATACAAAGTTTCTAGGAATTAATATAGACCAGAACTGCAATTGGAAGCAACATATAGATTCGGTCTGTAATAGACTTAATAGCTCTGCCTTTGCCCTACTGAACTTAAGGAAAACAGTTGGCACAAATGCAGCCTTGCTGGCTTATCATGGGTATGTTTCCAGTGGCCTAAGGTATGGATTGATTATTTGGGGCAACTCAACAGAGATAAATAGAGCCTTTATAACTCAAAAAAAGTGCATAAGAGCTATATTTGGAGCAGGACCCTTAGACTCATGTAGACCTTTATTTATTAAAAACAATTTGTTGACATTGATAGGATTATACATATTAGAAATGGGAATATTTGTAAGAAAGTATCCAGAACTATTTCACAAAGCCTCTGATACTACTTACAAATTGAATAAACTATCAAGGGATCCAACTAAACTTGCCATTCCGAAGTGTAACACCACTTATTGCCAAAAAAACTGTTACGTAATGGCAATAAAAATATTTAACACAATTCCAAAGGAAATTAGAGAATTGCCACTCAAATCTTTCAAAAAAGAATTAGAGATATGGCTTATCAAGAAATGTTTCTATGCTATAACTGATTTTTTGAACCATAAAACTAATACCAGAATGGAACTGTATTGACATTTGTAAATTATGTGACATACCCAATTAGCATTATTATTATGTATCAATCTTTATTATTCTGATTTGTATTTTGACATTTCTTATTATTTGACATTTGTATCTATAGCATTGAATTTTGAAATTAGAAATTGTTGTACTGGAAAACATTATATTGAAATTAATACTGTGACATAGTGTGAACTTTTAAAAATAACTTTGATACATAAGTGATTGTTTTATGATAATTTTAGTATGTACCTAATTACTTAATTAAATTTGCATGCCGAAATCAGTAGGCGAAGTATGAAGAACATTGTTAAAAGTTTGTAATGTAAGATCTGTGTAAACCACCTACCATATTTCAAGCAAATAAATAAATCATTCAAATCATTCATTCATTCATTCATTCATTTAGTACCACCGCGGGAATGCCGTCTGGCCCACTCGACTTATGAACGTCCAGGGATTGAAGCTCCCGCCGGACATTCCGCTGTGTAAATTTAACTTCCGGCATGGAAGTGCCACAACTCGGAATGCACGGCGGTATTGCACCCCCGTCGCTCATGGTCGAGTTAGAGGCAAAGAGATTACCCAAAAGGTCGGCTTTCTCCTTGGCACTCTGGGCCAAACTACCGTCGGTTTAAGCAAGGGTGGTAATCCTGACCGACAGAAGTTTCCCTCGGCAGCTTTGGCAAGCGACCAAAATTCACGACTTCCTGAAGGGTAGCCTGCTAGCCGTTCGCCAATTCTGCCGACGAAATCGAACTTGGCCTTGACGATTGCTCTTTTACTGGACCTCGAGGCGGCATTTAATTTGCGTTTTACCTCAGAGATGTTTGGATCTGAATTTGCACGAGCCGTGGTCCAAGCTCTGTAGGCAGATTCTTTCTGCATTAGAGCTTCTCTGCAGAGCCGATTGAACCACGGTCGCTTTTTTGCACCTACAGGGATCCAGCGGTTGGGAATGTAGCATTCCATACCCTCCAAGATCCCTTCAGCGACTGCTATAGCACAAGAATCCAGATCCTCTGAGGCAAAACAAAGCCGCCACCACGGGTACGACGCATAGAACTCTCGCAGTCCATCCCAGTCTGCTGACTTGTAGTGCCACACATGTCGCCACTCCTTGGGCCGAGGTGGTTCAGGCCTTGCGAGAGGCACATGCGTCCGAACGACACAGTGGTCCGACGATCCTAGCGGAGCATCCACTGAAACATTGTATCCGTCCGGACGCGTTGTCAGCAGGAGGTCCAGCAATGCACTATGCTCGTGCACTGCAAACTGCCACAATACATGATAAAGATGGAGTGTCATTAAGAGCATACAAAGAAGATGGTCTATATTATGTGAAGACTGTAAAAAATATCATTTCTCGTCTTGCCGAAACAAAAACAATTGATGATTGGCATAAGAAATTAGCTCATGTAAATGAACAAGATTTGAAAAACGCAATTAAGAATCAAACAATAAGAGGCGTAGAAATAAACAAAAATGAGAAGTTATCCGAATGTGAAACTTGCATCAAAGGAAAAATGGTGACTCTCCCTTTTCCCACGAACGTCATGAAGATGTGAAGGCAAAGAAGAGATTACACATTGTTCACTCAGACGTGTGTAGACCGATGCCTGTGACTAGCAATGGTGGTCACAGATATTTCATCACATTCACCGATGAATTCAGCAGATACTGCAGGGTTTATTTCTTAAAACAAAAAAGTGAAGCTTTAGAATAGTTCAAAGACTACAAACATGAAATGGAGAACTTCACGAAAGAAAGAATAGTAATGTTTCAAACGGACAATGGAACAGAATATATTAATAAGGAATTCAATGATTTTCTCAAAAAGAATGGCATAAGCAGAAGGTTGACAGCGCCGTATACACCCCAACAAAATGGGCTATCCGAAAGAAAAAATAGAACATTGCAAGAAAAAGCCCGATGTATGCTAATTGAATCAAATTTAAAGGAAAGTTTCTGGGCTGAAACGATAAATACGGCAAATTATATCACAAACCGTTTGCCGACTAGAGCAAATGGCTACAAAACGCCATTTGAACTGTGGGTTGGATATGCGCCTTCTGTTAGACATGTCCACAGATTTGGACTAAAAGCATTTGTCCTAAATAAAGGGAAGAAGAATAAATTCTCTCCAAAAGCACAAGAAGGAATTTTCCTTGGTTACTCAGATATAGTAAAGGGTTATCGAGTCTGGCTAGAGGAAAAACAAGATATTATAATTAGCAGAGACGTAAAAATACTTAACAAAATGTATTTTGAAAAGCAAAATGTTCAAGGTATTCAGAAAAAGTGCTGACACTAAAGGTGAACAAAAGTACCTAGAAGTATATGAAGAAGTTCCAGAAATAATTCAATATGACGCAGAATCAATTGAAATCAGGGAACCTGAAGTCATTGGACTCAAGATGAATCATCAGAAAGCGATGAATATGAGGATCTCGCCGATGTCGATGAAATAGAAAATGACGTCATCGTGTCTGAAATTCCTACTACGAGTGGAAGACCGCAAAGACAGTGAAAGTTACCCGCATGGGCGGAGGATTATGAATTAGAAACTAATATGCAAGTAACTGAAATCGCATGTCTGAACAAAAATGATCATGATGAAAAGTGGCATGATGCGATAAAAGCAGAAATAAGAGCTCATATCAAGAACAAAACTTGGAAAATAATTAAAAAAGAAAAAAATATGACAGAAATTGGTCATAAAATAGGGTTAAAAGAAAAGATAGGACCAAATAATCAAATCATAAAGAAAGCAAGATTGGTTGCGCGTGGTTTCACCCAAAGGCCAGGCATAGATTATGAAGAAACATTCGCACCAGTGGCTAAATTAAGCTCGGTTAGATCACTTATAGCATTCGCTGCTGAAAAAGACTTTAAAATGTATCAAATGGACGTTACTACAGCCTATCTAAATGGCGATCTAACTGAAGACATATACATGAAGGTTCCTACAGTTACAGAAGAATATATAAGCGAGATAATGATTGAAGAAAGCGACAAAAATCTTGATATGTATAATAAAGCAAAAGAAATGCTAAAGGATGCAGTCAAAAACAAAGACAAAGTCTGTAAGCTCCAAAGGTTACTACGGTTACGGTTTGAAACAGTCAGGCAGAATATGGAATAAAAAATTAGATGCTGAACTGAAAAAACTTGGGATGTTGCAATCCAAAGCCGATCCGTGTATTTACGTGTCAGGAGGAGAATCAGACGAAATAATAAGAATCGCTATATATGTTGATTATTTATTGATCGTGTATAAATCAAAAGAAAAATTGGACAAACTGAAAAACACACTCAAAGAAAAATTTGAGATGAAAGAATTAGGTAGACCGGAAAAACTCCTTGGCATGGATTTCATATTCAAGAAGGACAAGATAAAAATTTTCCAAAAGGGCCTGATTGAAAATGCATTGAAAAAGTTCCAAATGGAGGAGTGCAAATCGACTACCACACCTATTGAGCCGGGTTTGTTTCTAGAAAGAAATACAGAAACATTACCAGATTTGCCATATAAAAATTTAATAGGCACATTGATGTATCTGGCGATTGGTACAAGACCCGACATAATGTTTGCCGTTAGTTACCTATCACAGTTTAATGATTATTACAATGAAATTCATTTTAAGAGTGCGAAGAGAGTTTTGAGATACCTAAAGGGAACCAAGAATATTGGTCTTGAATATAAAAAGACAAAACAGCCTCTTATCGCAATGGCAGATGCAGACTGGGGAGGCGATAGACTTGATAGAAAATCATTCTCCGGATATTGTTTTAAGTATGCCGGATCCCTAGTTAGCTGGATGGCAAAGAAACAACCAAATGTGGCTCTCTCAACTGCAGAGGCGGAATACACCGCATTGTCTGAAGCAGCAAAAGAAGCTATCCACCTGAAGTCCATTTTTCAGGATATTGGTGTCCAAGTAGAAAACTTGTTAATATATGATGATAATCAGGCAGCCATAAAACTAGCCTTAAATCCAATCATATCATCGAAGTCCAAGCATGTTGATCTCAGAATACATTTCATTAGAGATTGTGTGGAACAAAATAAAATACAGCTGAAGTATCTCGAGACAGGAAAAATGGAAGCAGACATTTTTACCAAAGGTTTGCCTGGACCTCGACTTAGTGAGCTACGATGCAGAGCGGGTATTGAATAGTTCGTGAGGGGGAGTGTTGTGGAGCTAAATCCTTTTTTAAAGTGTGTGCGGACCTCCACTGAGATAAATTAATTAATTAATTTCTTATAAATGTATGACAGAAGATATTCCTTGGCTGTCAAGTCAGTTAAAAATATAATCCCAAGAAATAATTGTAAGTTTTTTGCTTGTATAATATAAAAACAGTTTCCAATGTTATAAATGTGTTTATTGTAAAACTGTGCACCTGCTACAACATAATAATACTTTGAAGTCTATGTACTTTTCCGGAATAAAAAGTACCCAGTGTGGTGCCCAGGCTATTAAAGAATAATTATACTAAGTTTCATCGTAATCGAACCGGTGGTTTTTGCGTGATGCCTGAACAAACAGACAGACAGACAGACAGACAAAAAAATTTTTAACCACATTTTTGGGTTCGGTGTCGGTCTAGTAACACCCCCTGCTATTTATTTTTTTGATATTTTGAATGTACAAAATTTTCACTTCTACAGATTTATTATAAGTAAAGATGCGAAAGTAACTCTGTCTGTCTGTCTGTCTGTTACGCTTTCACGCCTAGACGGCTGGAGCGATTGAGATGAAATTTGGTATGGGGATAGTTCGAGGCCCTGGGAAGGACATAGGCTACTTTTTAATTGACTGCGCATAAGGAGTGTTATGATTTTACGTGATAACGACTTTCACACGAAAACGACTTCTACGCGGTCGGAGTCGCGGGGAACAGCTATTTAATATAAATGAGCTTAAAGGTTAAGTTTATTGGAAATATTCAATCACCGCTACTTAGCCTAGGGGCTTGGCAGAGAAGGATTAAAATCTGTAGGTTTACTATATGGGCAAAAGACATGCTTACGAAATAGGTTTAGTTCAATTTTTACATGCGGATAGGTTTATAAAGGCTTCATAATTATTATTATCACGCTACTAAGTCTAGGGGTTTGGCAGAGAACAATTGAATTCTGTGTGTATATGGGAGTAAAAACTCAAAAGCGTCTAGATCTTCGTCGATGTTGAAGGTAATATACATGTCACTCTACTCACAGCAAAAACCAACGTAGCTCCCTTAAAAAACGGTACCTATACCTAGACTGGAATTATGCGGAGCAGTTCTATTGGCAAAATTAATGGTCGAAGTCTCTGAAGTCATGGGAATCGCTAAACCGAACCTATATTGTTGGACTGACTCAGAGATAGTTCTAGCCTGATTAAACAGTCACGGTCAGTCACCCTAGTAGGTGGAAAACTTTTGTTGCGAACCTTGTAGCCGAAATCTTAACTGTGACCGAACCTTAGCAGTGGAATCACGTTCAGTCGCAGTACAACCCTGCTGATTGTGCGTCACGAGGGCTTTACCCATCGGAACTGCTGAAGTCGAGGTTATGGTTCGATGGTATGGTTAGAATAGTAGTCTATTGTCGACGTAATGCGACCTGGAAGCTCCTTAAGGCTGAAAGAAATACTCGACATTTAACAGTGGAAGAGCTGCGTTTATCATTAGACACTTGTATTAGAGAGTGTTAAAAGCAAAGCTTTCTACAGGAAATTGCGGACATAAAAAACCATAAAGCTTTAAAGACAAAGGGTCTAAAGTCACTGAATCCTTACCTGGATTCTTCCAGTATTGTCAGGGTGGGCGGTAGATTGGAGCTCTCTGACCTAAACTTGTCTCGTAAACACCCAATTCTATTTACGCGAAAATCAATTTAGACCGACTCTTCATGGCGAACTAATGATCAATTATTTAAATAGGAAATACCACATATTAGGAGCTAAGGAACGTGTTAGGGCTCACGTAGTAAGTGTGTGACTTGCATTTGGTACAATGCAACTTCCAAGCCACAGTTTATGGGGCAAATACTAGCAGTACGGGTTACAACAGGCAGGCCATTTAGCGACAGTGGGGTAGACTACGCAGGTCCTATTAGCTTAAGGACGTCCAAGGGCAGGGGTCACCACGCTTATAAAGGCTATATTTGTCTATTCGTGTACATGGTGACCAAGGCAGTGCACATAGAAGTTGTCAGTGATCTGACCACAGAAGGTTTCTTAGCTGTCTTTAAACGATTTGTGGCTCGACGTGGTCATTGTAAAGGCATATGGAGCGATAACGGGTCCAATTTTCAAGGGGCCTCTAAGGAATTGCAAAACTTATTTCAGTCTGAGAAATGGATGGCTAAAGATATTGCGGAATCTTTAGCTAATGAAGGCACTGCATGGCACTATATTCCACCACATGCTCCGGACTTTGGCGAAATATGGGAGGCTGGAATAAAGTCATGTAAACAACATCTAAAAAAGGTAATAGGAAGCTCTACGTTGACTTATGAAGAGATGTCAACTTTATTAAGTCAGGTAGAAGCATGCCTGAACTCGCGCCCTTTTTGCCGACTATCAGAAGATGCTGTTGACGCCTTGACTCCAGGTCATTTTCTTGTTGGTGAACCACTTGTTAATGCACCAGATCACAGCTATGAAATGGCAAATATATCTGGTCTAAAAAGATGGTACAAGAGGAAGTCACCGTTCATAGTGAATTTGAAGATAAAACTGATTATCGGAAATGAAATTTATAAAAAGCGGATTTTTTTAATTTATATACCTACCATATTTCAAAATTTACATTCATACATATTGTCACGCCTTTATCCCCGAAGGGGTAGGCAGAGGCATATTATATGCCCACATTTCACCTTTGTGTAATTTGTCCCACGTAATAGGTGGTGAGCCGTATTGCCGTGTTTAAATGGGCAGGCGCAGGTTGTGACTGCCTGCTGTTGAAATAAAGCCTTCAACTTAGCTTAACGACTGCCATTTTACTGGCAATCGGGACCAACGGCTTAACGTGCCTTCCGAAGCACGGAAACGCTCAAATAAATGTCACAAAGTGATCACATGGATGGTCACCCATCCATGGACCAGCCATAGTGAAAGTTGTTTACTGCAGTGATCGTTTACAGAACACTGAGTCCGCGGGGCCACGAGCGCTTCAATTTAGACTGGGCATTATTATACACTTGTAAAAATTTAGATGAGGCCATGGCATGTTTTTATAATTGTATTTATGAGGCTTTTACGGAATGTGTTCCAATAAAAATACAACAGGGAGATAAGTTTACGGTGGATCTAATAAAAGATATCAAATTCAAAGCGAAGCGTCATAAGCAGTATAAATCAACCAGTTCGGTAGTGAAGGCTAAGATTGCATTCTATTATGAAGAGTATCAAAGTAGGTTACAGTATAATTTTAAAAAACGAGCCAAAATCATTCTTGAATTTTGTAAGTAGTAGGTAATATTTGATGCTAAAAGAAATAAACCTCAGTTAACTAAAAACGGAGTGGCTATTCTATTCTATATATATAAAAATCAATGCCACTTTTCGTTGTAATTTTAGAACTCAAGTACGGGCTCACTTATCCAAACCAAATGTTTAGGATTTGTTCGGACTATTTAGTAGATGGTTTATGTGAAGTTTGCACAAAATCGGTCGAGTGGTTCTTCATTTATTATCACGCAAACGAAGTTGCGCGGGTCAGCTAGTTACCTATACTGTTGATAGTTTTAGTGTTGTGACCAAATAAGTAATGATATCGGTCGAAAATTGTATATTGCTCGAATATCGTATCATTGCCAGTACAATTCTATGGAACTAATATGGGCACAAATCATAGGACACGCCGCTCGAAACAATAAGCATCCCCCTTCTATGATAAACAAGATGTAAGATTTATTAAAAATGCATTTTTTCGCAGTTTTCGGTAGTAACATCTACGGATGTTGCTGCCGAAAACTGGGAAAAAATCTTGAGAAGAACCCAAATAGCGTCGGATTGGGAAATTCATGAGGCATTCGATAGTAACTATAGAAGTACAGGAACTTATAATAAATGTTGGAGAGAGCTCATCGAGTGACAGTGACGATTTATCAGATTTAATAATAATAAATTAATGAAGATTACCTGTCATCATTATAAGTATTTCGTTTCATTGTCGAGTACCTACCAATACCTAGATACTTATTTGATAACCGCTTCGAAAATTTTAAAGAAGTTGGCATTATCAAGTGAAAATTAACACATGTAACGTCTTGTAATGAAATATAATAATAGGTCTTTATTATATTAATGGGTGTCCCACGAACTCAATGATCGCCAGCGCGAAACACGCGTCGAGACATGCCTTGTATTGCTCAACAGACACACAAATGAAGGAATTTTGACCCGAATTGTTACTTGCAATGAAAAATGGATTCTGTTTGATAACCTCAAGCGCTCAGCAAGTTGGTTGGATACTGGTTTAGCACATAAACAATGCCCTAAACGAAATCTTACCCCTAGAAAAGTGATGGTCACTGTTTGGTGGTCTAGCGCGCGCCGGTGTAATTCATCACAGCTTTTTACCAAACGGGGTAAGCATTACTACAGATGTGTAACTGTGAGGAACTGAACACAATTTTTTCAGATTTTTTTCAGAATTTGGATAACTTCTTGGCGGGAAAGAAATTCAATAGGTACCCGAGAGGCAGTGCAAAATGCCTTTGAAGAATTTGTTGCCTCCCGTCCAGCTGATTTCTTCAAGAAGGGCATTAAACTGCGGCTTCGTTGGCAAAGATGCATTGATTGCATGGGTGATTACTTCGATTAATACAAATAAAAAATACATGAATAATTTTTTTTTTTTTCATACACAACGGCAATTTCATAGGTAAAGACCTATTATTAGCTAGTTAATTAGTACAAAAGTATCCGGCAGTAAGTAGTTTAATAAAAAGATATAAAAAATATAAAAAAATATAAAAAAATATATAAAATATCGAATCCGTTAAACGTCAATTTTTAACCCCCGACGGAAACCCGAAGGGGTGTTATAAGTTTGACGTGTGTGTGGCTGTGTGTGTGTGTGTGTGGGTGGGTGTGTGTGTGTATGTCTGTCTGTGGCATCGTAGCTCCCAAACGGATTAACCGATTTTGATTCTGTTTCTTTTGTTTGAAAGACGGGTTAGGGGAGAGTGTTCTTAGCTATGTTTGATAAAAATCGGTTAAGCCATTTCAAAGATATGAGGGGTGGAATGTATTTCTAATTCTGTAACCACATTCCGCATTAGCTCTGCTCTGAATAATTGATGATAGACTATACGTATGTTGATATTAAAAAACCCCTATAAAAAGCATGAAATAAAAAAATAAATTAAAAATTTTAAAACCCCCGACTCACAAAAAAAGAACTATAAAAAACCTGTAAAAAGTAAAAAAATAACTATTATATTATGACCTATCTACCCTAAGTATTGAACCTTTATTATTATTATAGGTAGCTATATTATTTACGTATTCATATTTTTAACTAACAGTTTGTCTCGTCGGGGACCGCTCACCTAATCATAACCTAATCGTACGTCTGTCTCAGTTTAGGTATAGAGCGGTCCCCCCGACGAGACAAACTGATAGTTATACTCTGTTAAAATTAGGTTGATAATTTTGATAGCTCTGAATAGTGTACCCCATAATGTATAATCGTTAATGAATCTATTCGATTATCGTTTGAGTAAAATTTGAAATCGATAGTAACAAAAATGGTTTTATTTTATCTATATATATAAAAACAAGAACTGACTGACTGACAACGTCCATATTAATTCAGGAGCCACCTTACTCCTTTTTAAATTAAATTCACGTAAGGACGTGACGTGAAACGAAAAAAAAAAAGCTCTCTGACGACTACGATCTTGCGCATTTCTTTTCGGTACCTAATGAACTTGTTCAGTAGAATATACGCAAGCGCCAAATCGTTGTTGAGGAAGAGCCTCTTTTTAAGTGTGGAATCTAACATGGATGCTATGGAATCCTAATTACTAAGACCACAGGATGCCTTACAACTGTCTCGGAAGGATGTCCCGGGGCTCCAGGCAGACTTTGGCGACCACTTAGGCCTGCTTAGGGGGTTCAGGTGCTATCCCACGTCTGGGCAGTTATCTCGGTACTTGGGGAAGAGGAGGAGAGTTGGGTACTATCCGCCACTAAGAGGGGCAAAGAAACACGGCATCGTTTTGGCCTGCTTCAGCAAGAATGGCGAGCAGCCAACTCGCCTTTCTCAGGCCGCCGAGTCGCCGACTGCGGAACTACGGAAGGATATTTCTCCCTGCTCCCTACTCGCTGCCGAGGAAGGGCCTTAGGTGAAATGAAACGAAAAATAAATCTAAATTACTATTTTAATTCTTTCAGGGGTGCACAACCTAAATCCTCATCCTCTTCATCACTACTCGAACTATCACCAAGGCAAATAATAAATTCTTGCTGTTCGCAGATGTTATCAATTCAATTCAATCTCTTCAATATTTTTTTTCGTATGTTCTATGACTTTCCTCCAGTCCTCCGCAGTAACATTATCACATGCATTTTGTAAAAGTGTGAGCATTTTCTTGGCAGTAAATGGTGGAGAAGTATTGTGTTTGGCTGCATGACCTATAAAACATAAATAAATAATAACGTAAATTATCTGTTTTTACCAATTGAGGTGCTAGGATAAAGAAAAAAAAACCTTTGATATTAGCGCAAATCAGTTCGATGGCATTGTAGTGGCAGTGATACGGTGGCAATCTGAGAACTGTATGGCCACGTTTTTTGGTCTATTTTCTTTAACTAAACAGAGCAGTTCTTGTTTTAACATTGTTTCCTTTGCTTTGGAGCCAGGATATCAATTCCAGTTTGTTATTGGCTGATGTTGGAGCTCTGTCTTTTTGCACGGAGTGGTATGGCGCGTTATCCATTATTATAATATGTGGTTCATGTAAATTTTCTAGTAACACCAAAAACCACTCTTTGAATTTCTCAAAATTCATTTCTTCGTGATACTCATTTGTTTTCGTTGATTTGAAGGCTAACAAACAATTATGTACAAAACCATTTGCCGATCCCGCGTGTGTAATTATAAGTCGCTGTCCTTTGCCTTCGGGTACTTTTGAAACAGACAGTGCTGTGTCATCGGTCCATGCTTTCGGCACGGTGTGATTGGCATTAAGCCACGTCTCATCGAGAAAAATAACAGAGTCCCAATTTGTAATTTTTTTAGCTTTTCTTAAAAAATCTATGCGTGCCAGCATAATATCTGTACGCTCCATAACAATCTTTCTTTTATTCCATTTTTTGAACGAAAATCCAATATTATGCATAATATGGCGCCTATAATATTTATATTATTTAATAACGTGCTTAATATTTAGGTTAATATTACAAAACATGCTTAATATTACAAAAAAAAACTAGTAGATTCCCACGTAATAATTTTACTTTCATTTAAAATAATATAGTTTAATTCGATTTATTCGATTTATTTGTCTATGGTCAATTGTGCGGTATTCTTGGAAGACGCTTCACTACGATAAGTGGGCGGTACTCGTCTATGTGCTACGGTAATTTTTTGAGGTATTTTTGCACATTTTTGACATAAACAAATACGGTACTTCATAGGCGTGAGCTATCAAAATTATCATCCTAGTTTTAACAGAGTATAAATATGAATACTTAATTAATATAGTTACCTATAATAATAATGAACGTTCAATACTTAGGGTAGATAGGTCATAATATAATAGTTATTTTTTTACTTTTTACAGGTTTTTTATCGTTCTTTTTTTGTGAGTCGGGGGTTTTTAAATTTTTTATTTTTTATTCAATAATGCATTCATCATAGATTTAGGATTTTTCGCTAGCATACATAATGTAAAAAAGACGCTGGTATAACAAGTTTTCACTGGAGCTGTCGTCGAGCTGTCATCGAGAAAATAAAGAAATGGAAATAGTATAAGTGAGGAAGATAGTGTGGAATGTTTTGCTTCATATTTTCAGTGTGTATACAAGTTGTAGATCTGCATTTGTGCAATACTTGCACACGTGACTCTACTGCCTACACTCGTTAATATGTCGTGATAAAAATTTTTTTTTTAGTCTTTTTCCATATTGTATTCGTTTTTTAATTCCAACGAGAACTCTGCCTGCAACCACTGACTAATAATACGTGAACATATGAAACAGAAAAACTGGTTAAGTGCGAGTTCCGAACCAAAAAACGGCAAAAAGTGAGCGGTGAACGCTCGAACGCAGCCAGTATGCCTAATACCTACAAACGATCAGCTGGACGCTAGAGGTCATAGCACTGGGTAATAAATAGGCATTTTTTTTTTTATACCACTAAGGTGGCAGACAAGCATACGGCCCACCAGAAGGACCGGTGGTCACCGCAGCCTATGAACGTTTGCAACACCAGAGGTGCCACACTCGCGCTGCCGACCCTGTAAAAACCTTCTAAGACCCCTTTTGAAGAACCCCATACTGTAGGCGTTTGGGAAAACCGAGGCAGGGAGGTCATTCCACAACCTAAGCGTGCGCGGAAGAAAACACCTATCGGATCTAACCGTGCTGGAACGCACCGGACGCAGAGTGTGAGGATGAACTCCCTGTCTGTGGCGAGCTGTGCGATGATAGAACGTAGCCGTGGGCATCATATCAAACAATTCCTCAGAGCACATACCATTGTACAGGCGGTAGAACACGCATAAGGAGGCAAAGTCTCTCCTGTCGCGAAGAGGTTCCACACCAGCTGTAAGTACAGGATCGTTGACAATTCTTAAAGCTCGTCTTTGCACCGAGTCAAATGGACGAAGCTGATATTCAGGTGCTCCCGCCCAAAGGTGACAGCAGTACTCCATATGCGGCCGCACTTGCGACTTATAGAGAAGCAGTGTTTGCGCCGCAGTGAAGTACCGCCGCGCCCTGTTGAGCACACCTAGCTTCTTGGACGCCAGCTTAGCCTTGTCCTCCAAATGACTACGGAACTGAACGTCACTGGAGATGTCAACGCCAAGGATCCCTATACTTTTGGAGATGGAAAGAGATGTGCCCTGAAATTGCGGCGCTACAGTAATTGGGGTTTGCTTAGCGGTGAAAAAACACGCTTGTGTCTTGGAAGGGCATTATGCGAGTATCATTCCCTTCTGACCCGTGGTTACACTGATTGGTTACACTGATGTAACAACGGAGCATATGTATGATCGGTAGTTACACTGATGTAACGAAACAAATGAAGATCGGCAAAACAAATGAAGATCGACGAAACAAATGAAGATCGACGAAACAAATGAAGATCAATGAAGCAAATGAAGATCGGTAAAACAAATGAAGATCAATGAAGCAAATGAAGATCGGTAAAACAAATGAAGATCGACGAAACAAATGACGATCAATGAAACAAATGAAGATCGATCAAACAAATGAAGATCGAAAAAACAAATGAAGATCGAAAAACAAACATGTTTTATCGGTATTCATTTGTTTTTTCGATCTTCATTTGTTTTGCCGATCTTCATTTGTTTTGTCGATTTTCATTTGTTTCGCCTATCTTCATTTGTTTTACCGATCTTCATTTGTTTGATCGATCTTCATTTGTTTCGTTGATCTTCATTTGTTTGATCGATTTTCATTTGTTTCATTGATATTTATTTGTTTCGTTGATCTTCATTTTGTTTGAGCGATCTTCATTTGTTTCATTGATCTTCATTTGTTTCGTCGATCTTCATTTGTTTTGCCGATCTTCATTTGTTTCGTTACATCAGTGTAACTACCGATCATACATATGCTCCGTTGTTACATCAGTGTAACCAATCAGTGTAACCACGGGTCAGAAGGGGTATCATTTACAATCTTTCGCTTTTTAGAATTATTATTAATTATTAAGTACTTACTTAAATTTATGTTCACGTATTATTGGCCAGTGGGGACAGGCAGAGTTCCTTTGAAAATAAAATCAAATGTGACATGAAAAAAAAATCATTTTTTTTTATCACAAAATAATAACGAGTGCAGGCAGTAGAGTCACGTGTGCAAGTATTGCACAAATACAGATCTACACCCAGTATAGTGCGGAGCGGCCAGCGCTCGACCCGTTAGCCGCTGAGCGAGCGTCGGGAGGCGCTTCATGCCCAGCCAGCGGCGTGCTTGTAGGGAAGCTGAGACCGCGAGACGTGCGCGAAGCGCTTCGCCGCCTCAAGCCTCAGTGGTCAAAGATTGTGGAATGGTTTTTGAGGGGCCGTTATTATATATTTTTAATTTATGCCTAGCCAAAGGTCAGTACCCTAATGAGTGGAAAATCACACGAGTGATTCCGGTGCCGAAGGGAACCGGCTCTGACGTAAGCGACTTTCGGCCGGTGGCTATTTTACGTTTTCTGGTATGAGTCAGGGAAGTAACGTCAGTTGGAGTTTATTCTGATGATTAATGACCTTCCGGGGGTAGTGACTAGTTCAAGGTGTCTCCTGTTTGCGGATGATTTAAAGCTATTCTTGTCGATTGCTGACAGCTCGGATTGTAGGCGACTGCAAGAGGATATTAGTAGGGTAGTCGAGTGGAGTGACAAGAATAAGCTTTGGGTTAACACTGGCAAGTGTTGTGTGGTGACGTACAGCCGCGCCCGCTCTCCGCACCTGTAGCCTTACGAGGTGGGCGACAAAACGCTGGAGCGCCGCGAGAGCGTGCGGGACCTTGGTCTTGAGATGCAAGCAGATCTAGCTTTTCATAGACATATTGTTAGCATGTGTACCAGAGCATTTCAAAACTTAGGTTTTGTTATAAGAGAATGTAAGGATTTCCATAACACAGATGTGATAAGAGTTTTATACAATGCATTAGTCAGGAGCCACCTCGAATATAATTCCATTATATGGAGTCCATATGAGGCAAAATATTCCGAAATGATAGAACTCATTCAAAAAAAATTTACAAGATTCTTATACCTACTTGAAGGAGTTTGGTGTCTATCCGTTCTACCCCTTGATGTAAGTACCCGAGCTTGTTCGTTAGGCTAGAAATTACTGTGTTATATTAATTTTTATTATGTTCCTGTACTATCGAATTAGGCTTTGTCTGTAAAGATATGGTGAATGGTTTGCTCCCTGGACATCCTTCCGAGGGCTTACCCGGGGCTCCCAACCACAGGCTGTTGGACGTTACGTGAGGTTTTTTAGTCGGTAAGAGTCCGGCATAACATTCTTTGAGGATTTTCCCTCACGTTAAAAAAAAAAAAGAATAGGGTGTTTGGTTTTATAAATAAACTAGCGACCCGCCCCGGCTTCGCCCGGGTGCAATGCTGATACTAAATACACTAAGTACAAAAAACTGTGAACTTTAAAGCATTGTGGATCCCAAACCCGCAGGGATACGCGGAAAATTTTTATGTTGTCGTATTAAAGACCATAGTTGCTTATCAAAATATAAGATGAGACCTTTATACTTTGATACTGAACTCAGAAATTGAACCAAATATATACAGGATGGAATTTAAAGACGGTAGTTGGACGGAAAGTACCCTTAATATTGATGATGGCAAATTTTGCTGAAAGGAAACATTCCTTTATTTTCAAAAGTAAGTAAAACTGCGTGTAAGGATTTTTGAAAAATCACATGTTTGAGCCGGGAATCGAACCTGGGAGATGTGAAAAAAAAAACATCCTGTATTTTACGATACTAATCGAAAGAGTCAATAATAAGGAGCAATTTCTTTTGAGCAACATAGTATCTTAAATTAAAGGAAGACCAAGTAAAATATGTTTTTATTGTATAGCTAACTCACTATTTGAAGAAGAAAAAAACAGTCTAATTGAGATTCTTCTCATATTTTTTTTGAAGTTGGTTGGTTAAGTGACCAGAACGAATATTCCCATTCACAGTAACTAGAACATATTTTTAACCAACTTCAAAAAAAAAATGAGAAGAATCTCAATTATCTAGATTAGATAATTGAGATAGTGAGTAAGCTTTACAATAAAAACATATTTTACTTGGTCTTCCTTTAATTTAAGATACTATGTTGCTTAAAAGAAATTGTTCCTTATTAAAGACTCTTTCGGTTGGTATCATAAAATACAGGGTGTTTTTTTTTCACATCTCCCAGGTTCGATTCCCGGCTCAAACAGGTGATTTTTCAAAAATCTTTATATGCAATTTTACTTACTTTTGATAATAAAAGAACGTTTCCTTTCAGCAAAACTTGCTATTATCAATATTAAGGGTACTTTCCCTCCAACTACCGTCTTTAAATTCCACCCTGTATCTATATGTTCATTATTTTTTTAGGCATGAATGAGTCATTTTATGGAAAAGTTGTAATAAGTCTATGTATAGCACTATATTTTCTATCCAAAACAAATTTAACATTTTAGATCGTATGTCCACCTATTTTAAAATCCGGACAATTTTATATCTGTAATATCTTAGAAAATATTCATTTAAATCATATCGACGGTAAAAAGGAAAAACACTTTAAGCGACACTTTGGTCGAAAATGAGTTATATACATATTCGGAATCAGCGAATTTTTCCGCGTCGATTGGTCTTGGTTTCGTAGCGATCTGACCACTTTGGTGTCGCTTCAAGTAATGGCACTTTTGGGCTTATTTTTTTCGGACGCTAAATGAAGTGACACAAAATTGTAGTGACTTTGGTCAAATTACCGCTTAAAGTACCAACTTCATAGTAAGATTGTTATTTGATGTGTTTTTCCTTTTCTATTACGGATATCCTAAGTCACTAAAATCGTTTTTCTCCGTCATAAGAAAAGGGGTGTAAAGCACTACAGGTGTTTTGGCTCACTCTTGTGTCACTAGTGTCTAGTTGCTACATTCGTTTTTCCTTGCTTCTATTGTATCTGTAAGATGGAGTTAATGTGTTTTGCCTCCACGATCATTATATCATATTATGGATTTTAGTATTTTTTGCAATTGCAGATTGAATCGATACTGTCGGTTAAAGTAACACCATCAATTTTCTTACAGAAATTCTTAAATTAACCGACATCGTCTTTTATTCCCATAACGTCGGTTCATTTAATTTTTTCGACTACCTAAATAAAGACAAAAAGTAAACATTGTTTTCAAAATTGTTTACTTAAGTTAAGTATTCAAAACCATTCATATCGCTACATGCAATGTATTTTTGACCCTTTTGTGGAAGTCACGTAACCAATATAAGGAAGTGACACGTGTCGTGGCGCTTCATTCACCGGTGAACCATCGTTTTTCGTCGAACTCGTCACGTTTCAGCGCTCTGCAAACAGCGGCCAAAGAGAGTGCACGTGTTCGTAAATTGTAAGTACCTAAAAATGTTTCTTTACAGCGTAGAGATCCGAAGACAGGGTGAGGACACGCTAACCTTCGCGTCAGGCGTCCTGTTCCACTTTCGAGAGGGTGACGGAAGGAGCCCTTCCGATGGCGGTGTCAGTTTTATGGTAAAAAAGGACCTCGTTGGCAGCGTTATGGAAGTCGATAGTGTTCGATTCGGCTCGCGTAGCTTTCCTCATACTCAAGCTCACCGACAGGTACTCAGGATTCAAGTGTATGCCCTGACCTTAAAGAGCACTGCCGAAGCAGTGTAAGAGGACATAGCCAAAGCACTACACGGGACTGCCAAGGCTGCCTACAACGTTACTATTGGGGACTTCAACGCCAAAACAAGAACGCGGCGAAACGAAAATCGGTCCTTTTGGCCTCGGGCGCAGAAATGACCGGGGCACATGCTTGTCAACTTTTATCGACTCCCAGGGGCTCTTCTTGATAAACTTCTTTAAGAAGAAGCCCCACAGGAAGTGGACTTGGCGAAGCCCCGATAAGGTCACTAGGAACGAGACAGACTTTTTCATAACGACAGGAGGTGTATTTTAGAGATGTATCAGGTTTGATACTGGTAGTGATCACCGACTTGTCCGAGCATCTTTAAATTTAGACTTCCGCGCCAATAGGGCCTGGATGATGAAGCCTACCCTCCGACCTACTGCGCTCCAGATGGCTTTCGGATCGGATTGGGACGTTCCAATTGGAACTTCAAAATCGTTTCGATTTGCTGGAAACCACTGACTGCGTTCACGATAAAACCAACACAATGGTCAAAACGCTGCAGCAAATTTCCCGAAAATTATTGCCCGAGAAAGGCAAAAAGAGGTGTTCGAATCTCTCGCTCGACACTCACGAACTTATGAAGATCAGACGGGAAACGCCACTTACTCCAGCATCTGCGTTAGAACTGAGAAACATGAACGTCAAAATTCGAGAGCTGGTAAGACGCGACCTCAGACGCTACAACACCCCTGTCATCGAGGAAGTAATTGAACAGAACAGGGGCACCAAGGTCTTTGCCCAGCACCTCAGAAGACCTCGTCTAACGAAACTTAAAACAGCGAGTGACAATACCGTGACCTCAAGGTTCGAGATTTTTGAGAAAATTGAGTACTTTTACACAGACCTCTATGCATCACGGACACAAAAGACCCACGGGCCCAAGCAAGAATGACCACAGAGCCCCGTTAACACGCCACTATACGGAGGATATACCGGACACCGACCAGGGCAAGGTCAGGACGGCTCTCGAGCAACTGAAACCTAACAAATCTCCTGAAGAGGACGAAATTACGACTGAGCTTCTTAAAGCCGGCGGGACTCCAGTTCTCAAAGAGCTGACGAGTCTCTTTAATTCCGTCCTCCAACAAGGACAAACACCTCAAGCGTGGAGTCCCGCTCGCGGTGACTCTGTTTTTCAAAAACGGTGACAAGACCTTGTTAAAGAATTACAGACCCATCTCACTCCTGAGCCATGTTTACAAGTTGTTCTCGAGAGCAGTCACAAACCGCCTCGCCGGAAACCTCGACGAGTTTCATCCGAAGGAGCAAGCCCGGTTTTGTAAAGGCTTTTGTACCGTAGACCACATCTATACTGTTAGGTAGATTGTGCAGAAGACAAACGAGTACAATCAGCCGCTGTGTATTGCTTTCTTGGACTACGAGAAAGCCTTTGACTCTATCGAAACCTGGGCCGTCCCGGATGTTCTGCAACTGTGTCGTATTCATTGATTGGCGATATATATTGAGATTTTGAGGTGTTTGTATGATACCGCTACCATGACCATCCATTTGGAGGATAAGAGGATCAATCCTATAGCACTGCGTAGAGGTGTAAGATAGGGCAATGTAATATCCCAGAAACTCTTCACCAATGTGCTTCAGGACGTCTTTAAGTCGCTGATTTGGGATGGGTGGGTATAAACAGTAAACGCATCTCACACCTTCGGTTTGACGACGACAACGTCATAGTTGACGAAACGCTGGTACAGTTGGGCGGGATGCTGCATAGTCTAAGCGAAGAGTCTCGACGTGTTGACCTCGGCATAAACTTGGACAAAACCAAGGTCATGTTCAATGAGCATGTCGTGCCAAGACCAATCTACGTTGAAGGATCGAGGCTTGAAGTTGTCCATAAAAACATCTACCTTGGGCAGGTTATAACACTTGAAACGAGTAACTTGGATTAAGAAAGTTAGAAGGTTTCGCTTGGGCTGGGCAGCATTTAGCAAACTGCGTCAGGTTTTCTAAACGCCGATACCGCAATGCCTGAAGACAAAAGTTTTCAACCAGTGCGTTCTACCCTTAGAGTAAATATTAGAAGGTACCTTCTAATATTATACTCTAAGATCCGAAATGATGTTATTTACAGGGAACAAGATTGGTCGACATAACTTGCAGAGTATGCGCTTTGAAGTGGCAGTGGGCTGGCCACATCTGTCTCTGCCAGATGGAGCGACGACCTAAAGAAGGTTGCAGGCATTGACTGGATGCGCAAAGTGCAGGAACGTGTGTTGTGACGAAATTCGGGAGAGGCCTATGTCCAGCAGTAAACTGCTATAGGCTAAATGGTTTGATTGATTGATTAAAAGCCTAGAGATTTCCTTATTTAAATCACCTAGTAATTTTTCATACTTATGGAACTTGGGACTTCTACATTTTCACACCGACGTTTCGAGCACGTTGCAGCGCCCGTGGTCGCGGTTTGACTGTGAGTCCAACCGCGACCCAATGAATTTCGTGGGAAGTCCAGAGTTCTATAAGTACGAGTGTAAAAAACCGCAATAGTTTACAAATAAAACCTTGTAATTGGTTAAGTTCTAAATAAGTAGGTATATTTATTATCCTGGGACATCCTTCCGAGGGTTTACCCGGTGCTCCCGACCATAGACTGTTGGGCGTTACGTGAAGTTTTTTAGTCAGTAGGAGTCCGGCATACTATCCGTGAAGGATTTTCCCTCACGTCAAAAAAAGGTATATTTATTATTGAATTGCATGATCTTTTGAAATAGTTATTTCTATTATTTTGCGACATTTATAATACCTAGTATGTGTAGGTCGGTCCTTGGCAAGTCTCAGGTGCGTTTTTGCTGCAGATACTTGTTAGGTACATCATAGAAATCGAAATTTAATTATGAGTGCATTCATAACCTCAGCAAATTGAAACTGGGTATAAATAAAGTACTTATTGCTTATTTTAGATGCTTTTTAGGGTTTCGTACCCAAAGGGTAAAGAACGGGACCCTATTCACGAGACTTCGCTGTCCGTCTGTCTGTCTGTCTGTATGTCCGTCACGAGGCTGTATCTCACGAACGGTGATAGCTAGAGAGTTGAAATTTTCACAGATTATGTGTTTTTGTTGCCGCTATAACAACAAATACTAAAAACAAAAACATAATAGTATTTAAGGGGGTCTCCCATACAACAAACGTGTTTTAGGCCATTTTATCTTATATATTAGATAATAAGGTATCTATCTCAATTAAAATACGTTAGTTGGCTTAAACATTATAATCAAGATCATTTATTCCCTTTACACCATGCAAATTAAATGAATACTTTAGAAGGTATAGCACAATCAAATATTGCGCAACCAAAGTAATTTTCGTAGCCATGATTGAACATTTCACGGGTCACATACTGACTTATTTTTCGACTTTCATCGTATATATTTTTTCTTTAAAAAGTGAACAACGCTTTCAGCTGATAGGTATTTTAGATAGGTGTAATATTTCAAAGATAGCAATTTCATAGGAAATAGTAAACAAAGAGCCCGTATTTAAGATTTTTCTCCAGTATAAACAATTTACGTACAAACACTTATTTTCAATTACATGCACTTATGTTGTAGACGTATCGTGTATTAAAATGTCATGTCATCATTCAAATGTCATCCATATTTTGAAAAAGAAATTAAATATAGAGTTCTCAAACTCTTTTGAAAATACATACTGTACTTACCGTAGAGGATCAACATAACGCGAACTGTCTAAAGGCGCGCGTTGCTCTATGGTTAACAAACACCATAGAGCAATACTTGTTCTATAATAAATATGTACTGTTATTAGGTAATAAGGGCAACCAGAAGACGCTTGAAATACTCACAGAATATCAAGCAGTGTATTTTCATTAAAAATAAATAATTAAGACAAAATGGACATTTACTGGGACATCCTTCCGAGGGCTAACCCGGGACTCCCAACCGTAGGCGGTTGGGCGTTATGAGAGGTTTTAGGTAGGGGTTTGGCATAGCATCCATGTAAGATTTTTTTCACGTTAAATAAAAGAAAATAGGAGGCTCCCATGCAACAAATGAGGCTTTTTGTTGTTTTTTGGTACGGAACCCTCCGTGAGCGAGTCCGACACGCACTTGGCCGGTTTTTTCTCTTGTTAACTATTTTCTAATAAGAAAATTTGTATTTTGTCCCTAGAATGGGTTTTGTTTGTGCAATACTGTAAACCAGTAAGCTTTTAAAACAATAAAGATACTATTTCAATTATTTTCTCCTTACGTTCTTGGTTTTATTTTGATATTTATCAGTAGCGTAGGAGGGATTACAGTTAAAAAATCATAATGTAATGATAATTGACTAGTGGTTATTGGGTTTTTCCTTTGATTAATATTTTATGGTTTTGTTGGAAAACTTGTTTTTCCACATCCTTGTATCTTAGGCTGCATGGCGCTTCAGTTGTTTTTCCTCCAAGCTAGATCACCCATTGCGGGTCACTTAATGTGTTTTTCCTTGCGTTTGTCAAGATACTGGTGCTGTGGTTAATGCGTTTTTCCTTGCGCAGTATTTAATGAAAAAAACTGAAGCGACACATAACTCCTCTTATAATGCTTAGGGATTTTTTTAAAGTTTAATGAAAGAAAGTACTTAAAAAATTAAGAAACGGTTTTTTCGCTGGTTTTTCTAACTCCAAATTAGATTTTTTTATGAATTTTTTTCGAAAAAAATTAACTTTGATTGGCTCTCCTGTAAAATTCGAAAAATGTCGCTTCAAGTGTTTTTCCTTTTTACCGTCGATATGCTGTAAAGGGCCATATAGATCTATATTAAATAAACAATGTATTTAAGGTATTTAATTGGATAAGGATTAATGATGTATTGGTTAAAACCGCTTCGAAAATAGGCTATTATTTGTCGTAGAAAGTAAATGACTTAAAAATGTTATTGTGGGATATCCATAAGAAATAGAGATATGCCATCGCGGAGTTTTCTGTAGACCTTTACAATGTGTACAATACTTAGTACATTACTTTGATAAATCTCGTAGGATTCAGCCTGCGTTTGCAATGTAAGTGGAAAAAATGTAATTATTTACGACATCACATTAGAAACCTCAAAAATAACAGCATTTCTCCACTATTTAATGGATGTTATTTTACATATAAACCTTCCTCTTTAATCACTCTATCCACTAAAAAAAACCGCATCAAAATCCGTTGCGTAGTTTTGAAGATTTAAGTATACAAAGGGACATAGGGACAGAAAAAGCGACTTTGTTTTATACTATGTAGTGATAAATAAACTTGCGCCTATTTAATTCATCGAGGCAATATGCTCACCAACCATCTAGGTACTTATTACGTGGACTCTCCCGCTAATCAAAAATGAAAAAGCTAGTAGTGAAATGTGGGACAATAGCTTGCGTCGGCCTACCCCTCCTTGTTTAAAGGCATATATTAAATACATACATATAGTCACGGCAGAGGCATAGTATACGCCCACATTTCACCTTACAGTTTTATGTCCCACGTAATAGGTGGTGATTTCCGTGTTAAAATGGACAGGCGCAGGTCGAGGCGACCCGCAGTTGAAATTTTTCAAGCCGCATAAAAGGCCTTCAGTTTTGGTTAACGATTGCCATTTTACTGACAACCTGGTTTTACTTCAAGTCTTCCTTCTCTACGCAATGGATAGTTTAGCGAAAGTGTTCCCTTAGTACTCTTAGCCCTCGGGATCAATTAGGGGTGGCGACATATTGTACACTTTCGCGTCGCCACAAGGGGAAATGACATATTATGTTAAAAGAAAACAAACACAGGGTAACTCAACAATAAGAAATATTTTTATTCTAAACGTAAACCGTACCTATAATCAATTTTTAAAGTAGGTATAGTCCAGGGAGGTCCAGGGCTTTCCAAACTTATTTGTACTGCGACGCCTTTCGGACACCCCTAACCCCCCCCCCCCCCCCAACAATACTTAACAATTTTAAGACTAGTAACTGGTAATCAGAAAAAATAACAGTTGGACATTTATGATTATTGTTAGAAAAGGAGGTATTCCTGGCGGTGTCGCTGGACGGGAGCTCCGGTTTGGAAAATGACAACTATAACTTATTTTTCTAGGTCTGGAAAGGTTTGTGAACCAGACATATTGGTCAGATTATCAGGAAAAAATGTTAATCGGCGATCATTCGACTCGCCCTAAGGACAGCGTTGCGACGCTCCAGGGCGTCTTATTCGCCTTAGATTTTAAATGGTGACGCAGAAGCCAGGACCGTTAGCAGGTTGTGCGTGAACCCCGCGGCGTTTCATGCGACACGTGTGCTCCTCGAGGCGGTGGAACACCTCCAGCGGTGGACGGTAGCCGCGGTGAGGAGTTTCTGCACTCCACAGTTTCTCCGCCACGGCACTAGTCCGAGGCCATACCCTGAAATATTTAAAAAAATAGGTACCTATTCTCGTCGACCAAGTAATAGCTCAGGCTCACGTCATACATTACGAACTCAAAAAGTGAGACAATTCACACACAAAGATACTGCAGCAACGACACGACATGCACACATACATTTCTTTTTTGCTTCACTTCTATTTTCGGTCTAGTAGTTTCGGAGCCTTTTCGATGCAAACATACAAACAAACAATCAAATCCTTTCTCTTTATAATACTAATAAGACATATTCCCCGTGGTCCTCGGGTTAGTGTACCTGACTACGGATTCGGAGGTCATGGGTTCGATTCCCACCCAGACCAAATCTGACTGTTGTTACAAGCAGGTTGTTTCCTAGCTTACTTTGGGATCAGATAGCGTTGTGTGAGAGGTCCGTGAATATTTATTTATTTATTATTACTTTTTCTTTGCACTTCGGGAACGCACAGGAAGGCATCTTGCGTAAATATCTTATCTTGCCACACATGTTTCACCTTCGGAACAATAATACCGACTACGACCGAGTGAGCGCATGCGCTTACTTTAACGTCTTCAAAACTAATGAATGGATGGGCCCGTCCATACTTTTACTTGGTCGAAGCCTATTCTACGAATTTGAAAGGTGAATAAAATTATAAGAGAGAAATGAAAACAAACAAAGAAAAAGAAACATATGAGTATGTAGGGGAGACTGGGGCCCTCAAGGCCGAGGCCCCGTCCGTCCGCACGGGGGGCTGAGAGTGAGGTGGCACGCCCGCGGCAGGGTGCGGAAATGGACGTCCATTAATGGACACCCATATCCGCATCCTGCAGGTGAATTTGAACCACTGCACTGGTGCTCAGGACCTTCAGTACCAGAGCATCAGGCAGTGGTCCATTAACATCGCAGTCGTCGCCGAGCCGTATTGGGTTCACCCGGGAAGCCCGGTGGATCTGGACGGCATGGCGACTATCTTTGGGGGGACCGGCGCGGACGACTCGCGCCTGGCGGTCATCGCTAGGGGTCCGGGTTGTGTCGCGGCGGAATACGAGGGTGTGGCTGTCGTGGCCGTTTACATTTCGCCGAGCCTCGACCAGCATCAGTTCGAGCTATGGCTCCCTGAGCTGGACGTCGTCCTCGCTGCATGCCGGCCTCGCCCTGTCCTGGTCCTGGGAGACTTCAATGCCTGGTCGCAGGCTTGGGGCTCCCGGGAAACCAGAGACAGGGGGAGGAAACTGGAGGACTGGGTCACAACACGTGGCCTAGTCATCCTGAACCGGGGGAATGTCGCAACCTGGACGCGGCGGGGGCTCAGCTCGGTCATAGACGTCTCGTTTGCGACCCCTGAGCTCGCCCGCCGTGTCCAGGGATGGCGCGTGGTGGAGGAGGAGGAGACGTTGTCAGATCACCGATATATTCGGTTCGACGTCTCCCCTCCACCAAACCTGCCGCCAGCAATTGCGAATCCCCCGGAACCGCGTTGGGCACTTCATCGCCTTGATCGGGAGGCTCTCCTGGAGGCGGCCATCGTGCAGGCCTGGATTCCGTCAGCGGACAGGCCTGCCGATGTTGATACCGAGGTGGAGTGGTTCGGGAGAGCTATGTCGCACATCTGCGATGCGGTGATGCCCAGGGCTAGGCCCAGGCCGGCGAGGAAACAGGTGTACTGGTGGACGCCGGAAATCGCGCAGTTGCGCGCGGAGTGCGTTACCGCGCGCCGCCGGTACACCAGGTTCCGCCGGAGGCGTCGCCGCCCAGACGATGCGGCAGCCCGAGAGACGGAGCTCAACGATGGGTACAAGGATGCCAAGAGGGCCCTCCAGACGGCCATCAAGCGGTCCAAAAAGCTGGGCCGCGATGAGCTGATGGAGACTCTGGAGCGGAACCAGTGGGGGCGCCCGTACCTTATGGTAAGGGGCAAATTACGCCCTAAGGCGCCCCCACTGACACAGAGTCTCCAGCCGGAGCGGTTGGAGGAGGTCCTGGACTCCTTGTTCCCGTCGAGAGCGGAGGAACATATTTCTCCGCGCATGGCTCCGTCTCAGGCGCCCAACGCGGAAGGCAGCGAGAACGACGTGCCCGTAGTCACCGAGGGTGAGTTAGGGGCGGCTGTACTGCGGCTTAAATCCCGCAGAAACACCGCCCCTGGACCCGACGGCATTCCAGGCCGAGCGTGGGTCCTGGCTCTCGAAGAGCTTGGGCCTCGACTAATTGGGCTCTTTAGCGCATGCCTCGAGAAAGGCCAGTTTCCCAAGGTCTGGAAGACAGGGAAACTGGTCTTGATTCGAAAGGCGGGGCGGCCGGCAAATTCCCCATCAGGGTACCGGCCGATCGTGTTGCTCGACGAGGTGTGCAAGCTCTTTGAGCGCATTATTGCACAACGCCTCGTCGGGCACCTCACACGCGTGGGGCCTGATCTGGCGGATAGCCAGTTTGGCTTCCGTCAGGGACGCTCCACCGTGGACGCGATCATGCGCATTAGAGGCCTGACGGAGGAAGCAGTCTCACAGGGTGAGGTGGTGGTGGCGGTGTCTCTCGACATCGCCAACGCATTCAACACCTTGCCCTGGAGCTGCGTCAGGGAGGCGCTTATCTATCATGGAGTGCCTCCCTACCTCCGTCGAATTGTCGGGGCTTATCTCTCCGAGAGAGCCATAACTTACCCGAGCTGGCTAGGGCCGGGTCGGCGAGATGTGTCGTGCGGTGTTCCACAGGGATCGGTTTTAGGGCCGCTCCTGTGGAACATCGGTTACGACTGGGTGCTGCGTGGTCCGTTGCTCAGAGGGGTCGGCGTAACGTGTTACGCCGACGACACCCTCGTTGCGGCGCGGGGAGCAACGCACCGTGCCGCAGCACTTAAGGCCACGGCAGGGGTTGCTCAGGTCGTGGGTCGGATTCGGCGGCTGGGTCTCGAGGTCGCCCTTCACAAATCCGAGGCTCTGTGCTTCCACGGACCTCGGATGGGGCCACCTGCGGGATCCAGCCTACAGGTAGGGGGCGTCAGCATCGGCATCGAGCCCTCGATGAAGTATCTGGGGCTCGTACTCGATGGCCGGTGGAACTTCGGACATCACTTCCGAAGTTTGGTCCCAAAACTGAGGGGAGCATCGGCCGCACTCGCGCGGCTGATGCCCAACATCAGGGGACCCAACGCTCCCTACAGGAGGCTGTACCTGGGGATCGTGCGAAGCATGGCCCTGTACGGGGCTCCCGTATGGGCGGAGACCCTGACGGCCAGCAATGAGGCTAGACTGCTGAGCCCGCAGAGAATGATGGCCGTCAGGGTGATAAGAGGATACCGCACGATCTCCGGTGAGGCGGCATGTCTCCTAGCCGGGACCCCTCCATGGGTCCTGGAAGCGAGAGCCCTTGCGTCACTGTTCAGATGGCGCAAGGAGGCGCTGGAGCGGGGCCAAAGGCCTGCGTCTCGAGAAATCGAGGCCCAGCGGACCCTGCTCCACCAGGAAACCGTGGAGACATGGAAGGTGCGACTTGAGCAACCAAAGGGGGGATTCGCCACAATCGCGGCCGTCAGACCGGTCATGGACGAGTGGCTGGAGAGAAGACACGGTGCTCTCTCCTACCGGTTGACACAGATGCTTGCCGGGCACGGTAGCTTCGGTAGGTATCTGTGGCGAAAACACCAGGAAACCACGGCCGAGTGTCAGCACTGCGAGGACCGCAGCGATGACACAGCGCTCCACACCCTGGTGGAGTGCACGGCGTGGGCACAACAACGACAGGTCCTCGTAGTGGGTCTGGGCGTGGACACTCTCTCGCTCGAGTCCATGGTGCGAGCCATGCTCTCCAGCGGGAGTAAGTGGGACTGCGCCGCCTCTTTCTGCGAGCAGGTTATGCTCGCGAAGGAGGCGGCGGGCCGGGTACGGGAGAGAACTCTCCCACCCGAGTTTCGCAGTCGGCGCCCTGGGCGCCGCCGACGTGTCTTCGCTGAAGACTATCGGCCTCCATGACCGGGGGTCTGAGGACGGTGAGAGGGCCGCTCACCGTCCTTACAGAAGCAGGCCCATGACGGCAGCGTGACGTGAGCAACTCACGCACGCCCCCCCTTAGAAGCGGGGTCACACCCGAAACCCCCCATAGACGCGGGATTACACCCGAACCACCCCCTGGGCGAGGCCGCAGCGGCGGCCGTATGTCTGTTGGGAGTCACGGGACATCCTTCCTGAGGGCTTACCCGGGGCTCCCAACCATAGGCTGTTAGGCGTGGCGTGAGGTTTTTTAGTCGGTAAGAGTCCGGCATAACATCCTATGAGGATTTTCCCTCACGTTAAACAAAAAAAAAAAAAAAAAAGGGGAGACTGGGGCGCAACGTAACAACATTTCTATGTTCAGTTGTTGCTTTAAGAATATAAAATATTTTAGTAACAGTTTTGTGTTTAATAATGCCAAAACTATTTAAAAAATCAAACCATGGGATTTAATATGACAAAAATCGTTGCTTTTTCTATATTGTTTTTTTTTAAAAACGTACCCCACGGGGGGAGCTAGAATTAACGGTGTCGAGGGATGTATTAACAAAAGAGGCAACAGTTAACATTCACAATATTTTTCAGGATAATTAAGGAAAACATAAACAAAATACGTCTTTTCTTCTAATAACTTAGACATTAAACCAATTTGGCGTATTCACTAACATCATTTGGCTCTGCAACTATTTTAAACGATATAAATATAATCGAAACTAGCAAAAGACCCCCTTGGCTATACAATTGGATAGCGATGACAATCGTTTGTTCCAAGTACGACCGGGCGTGGGACAAGTAGGTAGAGTGATCTGCATCCATGAGTAGAAACTAAATGCTCCAGGGCTTGCATATTCGAAGAAGACGTCATGTTTTCGCGTTGAAATCAAACACTACTGTGTTCGCCCCGCGCCTCTCCATTTCTGCACCCGTTCGACGCGCGTTCTGCGCTTTTCAGGCGGCGCAGCGCCGCGCCCGTGCCACACCCGTGCCACATCCGTCCGACCGTCGCCGCTTGTATATGTCCCGCGCCTTAGGCGGTATAAATGAGTTTCAACCTGTGCTGCACTATCATGGGGCCAAAACTCCAGAAATCACTTGATGTACTGTGTATAGTTTCTAAGATATTCGCTTGTTAATACTTACCTCTGTTACTTGAAGCCCCGGTCTCCCCTATATACCTTTTTTTTGCAGGGTTATAAAAAAAATAATTTTGAAAGTATACCTACATGCTAATTACGTTACTATCATCCACGGCTTCCCCCCACATGCACGCCTCGCCACCCACGATATTGTTCAAGTTCACTTTCATAGACTTCGATATCAATTGACGAGGATCCACCTGGTAGAAGTTGATCCAGTGTCCGCCAGGTGTGAGTTGATCCAAGTACCACGATGCTGAGTAGATTAGTTTGTGGCCGGCGTTCAGTATCTGTCCAATTATTCATATTATAATAATTACTAGCGGACGTCACGCGGTTTCACCCGCGTAATTCCCGTTCCCGTGGGAATACGGGAATAAAATTTAGCCTATGTTCACTGCGAAGAGTATAGCTTCTCAACAGAGAAAGGTTTTTTAATTCTGTAAAATTAAAAATTAAATTCTGTAAAATTAAATTCTGACTGTTGTTAAAAATAAAGTAGACTTTACTTTGATTTTTACTACCCCCAAAAGAGAAACGCCCGTGGCCCCTCGGATTCAGTGTTCTACAAATGATCATCACGATGTTGAACTTCATTTCAGATAGTTGACCATTTGTAAGTGTTGTGACGTGTCCAATTGCGAGTGTTTGTGCTTCGGGAGGCACGCTAAGCCGTCGATTCCGATTCGTATGCCAAGGCGAAGGTTTTATGGGCAGCAGGGGGCAGTCACAACCTGCGCGCGTACATTTCAACACGGCAAAAAGCTCACCCCTATTATTACGAAGATAAAATAATTTAAAAACGTTTGTGATATGGGGCCCCCCTTAACCCATCCTATTTTTTCTAATTTTAGTATTTGTTGTCATATCGGCTCAAAGAATCCTTTGCAAAGAAGATGGCTGAACTGGCAGAGCAGCTACAAACTGTTGGTCCTGCTAAGGATACCGTTGCGAAGGTGGCTGAAGAGTTCCGGACTTTCAGGGAACTTATGTTTTCGATGCTTGGCCTTCATAGAAGACAGATTACAGAGTGCTCCAGAGCATTAGACGCAATGGAAACAAGACACTGGCGTAAATCTTTAATTTTCAAGGGAGTTTGGTGAAGCGGAGAATGAGAGCTGCACTGGTGCATTTCTCGACATTGTTCACAAGAAGTTGGCACTGAATAGTGTTGATGCTGCCAATATAACAGACTGTTATAGAATAGGAGCCTCCAGAGATCATCCCCGCCCCATTTTGGTTAAGTTTTCAGCTTTTAATATTAAGTCAATTATATGGCGTTCAAAGACTAAACTAAAGGGCACTACAGTATCGGTCAAAGAAAACCTGACAAAAGCTCGGCAGATCGTGTTTAGTGAAGCCAGGTAGCATTTTGGAGTGCGGGCTTGCTGCTATTATAGTCAACATTGGTGGTAGCAGGCACAAAATAACATCGATGGATGAACTGAATGCCTTATCTGTTAAGAATCCTAAGGTGGCAAGCGAGCGGGAATGTGTTCCATCTAGGAGTGAAGCCATTGCCGATGATGCGAAGTCAAAGCGGAAAAACTAAAAAGAGCGGTGTTTCCTTGGCAGACCGGTTTGCGTACATATTTTTTTGTATTGTTATCGTTATTGCCACGTAAGGTTCTGATTCACAGTTATCAGTATTAGTTATCACAATCACTATTTTGTATAATACTAGCTGATGCCCGCGGCGCCGCCCGCGTGGAATGTTATTCCCGGTCACTTAGGGGTATGAAAAATAGATGTTGGCCGATTCTCAGACCTACTCAATATGCTCACAAAATTTCATGAGAATCGGTCAAGCCGTTTCGGAGGAGTATGGCAACGAAAACTGTGACACGAGAATTTTATATATTAGATTACTTTGTTTAGTTTGTTTTATGCTTGTTAAGTACGGAACCCTAATGGGTATTGACGACGCAGCAAACATGCAATTTATTGCTAGTATGATGAAATCGCCGATACATCAAATATGCAGCTGCATTACCGTCGAGTCAGCACCATTGCAACAGCACCGACGACATCCGCCCAAGAACCCATCGCCAACGCAGCGAATCGATTTTATAGATTTAAGTCATTTAATTGTCATTCCATATTCTCGCATCGAATAGGTTTCACTTAATTAAAATTAGTTAATTATAATTGTAATTTTGATTTTTATTAAATTAATTATAAAGTACTTTGGTTTTTTTTCGAGCCTCCGGCTGTAGCTTACGTAATTGGCGCAGTCTTGGTAGGATACTCGCGGGCCGGTTCGCGAGCTTTCGGGAATATCTAATATCAGTATTCATCGCGTTCGCGAAATCGCCCGGGCGGTTTTAACCACCGTACTACGAGTATCAAGAATCTTCAGTAGCTGCAAGCCGAGTGGAGAATCCAGACCTCGATTCACGAAAGAAGACCAGAGATGAAATATTATATGTAAGTACACTTGAATTGTTCTCGTGTTGCTTCCTACCTATTCCTAAGCCCCTTCCAAGATTTTTCGCCCCGAAAAATCCTATTCCCGCGGTCCTGCATCGAGACAGGGTCGCCGGCACGTAATTGATAGTAATAGAGAGTTAGGCAGTGAATTAGATTTTAATTCGAGTAATTTAGAATTAGAAATGGCTTACAACCCTGATATAATTTATAAGGCCTTACGCCTGGTGCCTGAATTTGATGGTAACCATAACGTCCTTACTAGATTTATTAATATTTGTGACCGAATTGTAACTCAATACACCAGCCCCGAGCCAGGTAGTGAGTTAGGTAATTTATGCTTATTGAACGGCATTTTAAACAAGATTACAGGGTCCGCCGCTTCTACAATCAATGCGAATGGTATCCCTGAAACTTGGGCCGGTATCAGAGCAGCTTTGATCAATAATTTTTCGGATCAAAGGGACGAAACTGCTTTGTATAATGACCTTTCTTTAGCAATGCAAGGAACAAAGTCTCCGCAGGAATTCTATGACCAATGCCAGACTTTGTTCAGTACAATCATGACTTATGTGACTTTACATGAGACCTTACAGACGACTATTGACGCCAAACGAACACTTTACAAAAAGGTAACAATGCAAGCGTTTGTGCGTGGATTAAAGGAACCTTTAGGTTCGCGTATACGCTGCATGCGTCCCGAAACTATAGAGAAAGCGTTAGAGTACGTGCAGGAGGAGTTGAATATTATGTATTTGCAGAACCGCAACGATCTTCCGAAGGCTCACAATGCCTCTAAGTTAGCTTTACCCCCTACAGTACCGTTTTTCACACCGGGTGTTCCACGTCCAGTACCCAACTGGCCAGCACCAGTAGCTCAGCGCAGCCAACATCCTCAGTCCCAAGCATTTAAATTCAACATGCCTAACCAAACCCAGAATCGTTTCCCTTCTAAAACGCAGCAAATGTTCCGCTCACCACCACCTAATTATCACCCACATAGCAATAATTTTAGGTTGCCCCCTAGGCCGAACTACCAGCCGAATCATGGACCGAAACCTATGAGTGGAGTTCAGCATTTTACCCCCAAACCTTTACCTAATATATCAGGACACAATTGGCAAAAATCTGGTAACCCACCGCCGAATAATTATTTTAAGACGCGGGAGGTAAATATGAACGAATTTAATTTCCCTGATTCTTATTATTCTGCGGAGTATTGTGAACCCGATTATAATTATTATATGGAACCCACTGACTATTACAGCAACTCTTACGACTATGACTCTACGTGTATGACTTACCAGGACATGACTTACGGTAATCCATCTACAATTGAACCAGAGTCACAACCAGGCCCCAGTCATGCTAACCAGAGCCAGGATTTTCAGATAGAGGAGATGTCAAAAGAGCAAGGATAGACGTTAATTTACAAACTCAACGTCAACTGCCCTATATAGAGATATCTCAACCCCCTTTGAAATTTCTCATTGACACCGGCGCTAATCAGTCTTTTATAAGTCCAGAGGCTGTACAAACATTTTTCAGTAACTATCCTCTCAACTATGATCCCTTTGAGGTCACGAACGTGCATGGAGTTAGCAGAAATGACTACTCTATAACGTTACCGTGTTTTGAAGAGTTTAAAATAATGGACAGCATTAAACTTTTTATTTACCGCTTTCATGACTATTTCGACGGACTTATAGGCTTAGATCTTTTATCAAAATGGCAGGCTAAAATAGATCTAAAAGATTTTAAATTAGTCACTCATTCTGCAATAAATGAAATTAAAGTTTATAACTCCCGTAACGTCAATTTATATGAGGACATCATCCCGGGTGGAAAGTCTAAAGTAGTTAAGATACCAATTAACGCCCCGGATGGCGATGTTTTAATTTCAGATCAAATCTTCTGTAATTGCGTTATTCACGAGTGCCTTACTTCTGTTAAAAATAGTCGTGGCTACGTAGAGGTAGAGAACCCTACACCTAATGACATAATATTCTCTCTAGATCAGCCAGCATGCGCAGAAATATTTAATATCAATTGCATGCCAACTGAGAACACCAATCGTGTTAATGACGTATTATCACGGTTACGCACTGACCATCTTAATGAAGAAGAGAAGGCAAATCTTTTAACGTTATGCACTCGCTATGCAGACGTATTTTATCTCGATGGCGAAACATTAACTTTTACCAACAAAATTAAACACAGAATGAGAACAACTGATGAAGTCCCAGTTTTCACTAAGAGTTATAGATACCCTTTTATCCATCGACAAGAGGTTAGGGACCAGATAGAAAAAATGTTAAAACAAGGCATTATACGTCCATCTGACTCCGCATGGAGTTCACCCATCTGGATCGTGCCTAAGAAAGCCGATGCTTCTGGTAAGCAAAAATGGCGTCTTGTGGTTGACTTTCGTAAGTTAAACGAGAAGACCATTGACGACAAATACCCGATACCTAACATCAATGACGTACTTGACAAATTAGGAAAAAGTCAATACTTTACGACTCTAGACTTGGCTAGTGGTTTCTACCAGGTAGAAATGGACCCCCAGGATATTTCTAAAACGGCTTTTAACGTAGAACATGGCCATTTTGAGTACCTTCGGATGCCAATGGGCTTGAAGAACTCTCCGTCATCATTTCAGAGGGTCATGGACAACGTTCTAAGAGGTCTCCAGAATAATATCTGTCTGGTATACTTAGATGACATCATTGTCTATAGTACATCCCTACAGGAGCACATGATTAACTTAGAAAAAGTGTTCCAACGACTAAGAGAGTCCAACTTTAAAATCCAGATGGATAAGTCTGAGTTTTTGAAGCTAGAAACAGCCTATCTAGGACATATTATCAGTAGAGACGGCATCAAACCAAATCCTGATAAAATATCTGCCATAGAGAAATATCCCATACCAAACACACCCAAAGAAATTAAACAATTTCTAGGACTTCTCGGTTACTACCGAAAATTCATTCCCGATTTTGCGAGACTTACCAAACCTCTCACTGTTTGCCTCAAGAAAGGTAATAAAGTAATCCATAGCCCTGAGTACGTCAACGCCTTTAGTAAGTGTAAAGCTTTGCTCACAAATGATCCCATATTACAATACCCAGATTTCAGTAAGGACTTCAACCTTACTACAGATGCTTCAAATGTCGCTATTGGAGCGATTCTTTCTCAAGGACCTATAGGTTCAGACAAACCCGTTTGTTATGCTTCTCGTACACTTAATGAAAGTGAGATGAATTATAGTACGATTGAGAAGGAATTACTTGCCATAGTCTGGGCGACTAAATACTTTAGACCATACTTATTTGGACGAAAATTTAAAGTGATTACTGACCATAAGCCATTACAGTGGATGATGAACTTAAAGGAACCAAATTCACGACTGACACGATGGCGACTCAAACTGAGTGAATATGACTTTACGGTGATCTACAAGAAAGGAAAGTGTAACACTAATGCTGATGCCCTTTCCCGAGTAGAGATACATAATGAAGAGACCGACGAGATTAATGCTTTAATTGAGAATTTAAAGGAAATGAGTTCAATGATTAACAACCCCTCAGTTGCACTTCCTCGAAAGCCAAGTTCGTCTACTAACACCGCCCATACTAGTCAAGCACCCCCAAGAGGACCCAACTCATTGACTAGCAGCGTACATACCAGCAGCGAACAGGCTATGTCTATTATTAATAGTCCTTCTGAGCCACCAGTTGAACCACCAAATTCTTCAACTGATACTGTACACACTAGTCACGAACAGCCTATATTAGAAGTCCCTATAACTGACGACCCCCTTAACAAATTTCACAGACAAATTCATTTTACAATAGTAGGAGACTTAAAACGAAAACCGACTGTGACAAAACCATTTGAAACCCACACACGGATAGCAATTCAACTTTCTGAGAGAACCCTTCAAACTGACGTTATAAATTCTATTAAAGAATACGTCAATCCAAAGGTAAAAACTGGCATATTGATTACACCTCCCGTAGGCATGTACTCTATAATACCCATCATTCAAGATAATTTTAGAAGTTCCTCTCTTAATCTAGTTTTGACCAAGACCGAACTCGAAAATGTTAAAGAATACCTTAGACAACAAGACATCATTAGACACTACCATGAAGGAAAGACCAATCACCGTGGAATCACCGAATGTTACTTAGCCCTGTCCCGGAAATACTTCTGGCCGAAAATGAAGGAACAAGTCACAAAATTTATAAATGAATGTACCATCTGTGGTCAGGCCAAATACGACCGAAATCCAATAAGACCCCAATTTAACATTGTTCCTCCAGCAACAAAACCTCTCGAGACTATACATATGGACCTCTTTACAGTCCAGAACGAAAAGTTTCTGACTTTCGTCGATGTATTCTCAAAGTATGGTCAAGCTTACCATTTACGAGATGGAACTGCTATTAGCATTTTGCAAGCATTTCTCCGATTCTGCACACACCATGGAATTCCCATGACTATAGTTACCGATAACGGTACAGAATTCACTAACCAACTATTTTCAGAATTTACCCGTATTCACAAAATTATTCATCATAAAATCTTACCCCATAGCCCTAACGATAATGGCAATATAGAACGCCTTCACTCTACCCTTTTAGAGCACATTAGAATCTTAAAGTTAAAGCATAAAGATGAACCAGTGGTTAATCTTGTACCATACGCTATCATAGCATACAACAGCTCTATTCACAGTTTTACCAAATGTAGACCTTTTGACTTATTGAATGGACACTTTGACCCAAGAGACCCAGTTAACATTGACTTTACTGAACACATCTTACAGCAATACGCGCAGAATCATAGAGAACAGATGAAACAGGTATATGATCTAATCAATGAAACTTCCCTTGCAAATCGGACTGCTCTTATTGAAAATAGGAATAGATCTCGTGAACCTGAAGTAGAATATGTACCGCAGCAACAAGTTTTCGTTAAAAATCCTCTCGCGAGCCGACAGAAAGTAGCACCACGATACACACAGGATACGGTTCTAGCCGACCTGCCAATCCACATTTATACCTCGAAAAAGCGAGGCCCTATTGCAAAAGCGCGGCTGAAACGAGTACCTAAAGGAAACCAATTATTACAGGATACCACTACTTCTGACAATACCGGCAATTCACCCTCAAGACATCAGACTTGAGACATTAGCTGACGGACCAGGACTCTTACCATACAAACTAGGACCAACCAGATTGACAACACATTACCATTCCTTTATACAATTTATACAGCTGACAGACATCGAAGACAAGATAGAATCTGTACAATCTCAACTTGGAATGTTCAAAACTAAACTTAGCCAAGGAGCATATACTATTTATGAACATCAAATCGAATACCTTGCTAATAAACTTAATAAGGTATTAGATAGGATAAAATCATTAGAACCTGTAAGGGTTAAAAGAGGATTAATAGATAGTTTAGGGTCGGTGATAAAGAGTGTCACTGGCAATTTAGATTATCAAGATGCCTTGAAATACGATGAAGCCATCAGGACTTTGGAGAAAAATGATAATAAGATAGTTTCAGAATTTAATAGTCATATAAGTTTGTGTAAGGAATGGATGTCTCAACATAATACTGTTTTAGAACAACTAGTATCGAATCAAGCAAAGATTAATGCATCTTTAGAATTACTTTTAGAAAAAGACGCTCTTAAAGATTATAACTTAGTAAGATTTACGAAATGTGCTCAAACTTTAAGTATAATAACTAATAATGTAGAAGATATAATGTTAGAGATAATTAGAATAGAAAATATTTTAGCGTTCATTCATGCATCCAGTACACACCACTCTATGATAGATATAGAAGTTTTAAGATCCATGATTATAAAATTAAAATCTTTATACAACCCAGATCAGATAATAGATTTAGAATTACGAGAATACTATGATTTAATAAAGCCAGGTTCATATTTTGTAGAAAAAAGAATAGTAATAGTTTATAATTTCCCTATTGTTTCCCAGGAGATATACGATCTCTATAAGTTATCCATTGTTCCCAATGAAAACCAACTAGCTATTGTACCTCCTACTCCTTATATAGCAACTACCGAGAAATCATTCGTGTACATAGAGGCTGAATGCCCGAAGTACAGCACCATATATCTCTGTGAAAAGAAGATAAGCCATCAAGTCCGGACTGAAGCAGACTGTATACAGGAACTCATCAACCACCAAAATCTGAAAGACACCTGCCAATTGACAAGAATCTCACTAACTACAGAAGCAATAGAGAAATTGGACGACCAACACTACGTACTTTCGCTACCAAAACCTACCAAAGTACAATTGACCTGTGGGAGAAGAGATTTCAATACGCTACAAGGAAGTTATCTCGTCACTATCCCGATGAATTGCTATATCAAAACGCCAGGATTCACTGTAATCAACGACGGAAACGTGATCAAAGGTCAACCACTAAAATTATCGAAGATTCCCTATGATGAATTGAACAAGACTGATGTTCTCGCTCACATTGGGTCCAAATCGGTGAATTTAGAAGAACTTCACAGCATCCAGAACCAAATTTTATTAGAAAAACCGATTGAGATAGAAAAAGCTCCATCTTCTATATTATATCACACAACGATACCCCTTTATACTCTTGTAATATGTGCGACTATCATTATCATAGTCATTGTAAGTCGCAAGTACAGATGCTGGAATATTAGTTCAGCAAACAAAGAGAAGCAGCAATCTCTCAAGATACATAAGTATGAAGAGGTGATCAAGAAACCCAAGGAGGCTCCAGCAACATTTTCCCTTAACATGACAAAATAGTTGCTGTTCTACGGGTGGACGTGTTAAGTACGGAACCCTAATGGGTATTGACGACGCAGCAAACATGCAATTTATTGCTAGTATGATGAAATCGCCGATACATCAAATATGCAGCTGCATTACCGTCGAGTCAGCACCATTGCAACAGCACCGACGACATCCGCCCAAGAACCCATCGCCAACGCAGCGAATCGATTTTATAGATTTAAGTCATTTAATTGTCATTCCATATTCTCGCATCGAATAGGTTTCACTTAATTAAAATTAGTTAATTATAATTGTAATTTTGATTTTTATTAAATTAATTATAAAGTACTTTGGTTTTTTTTCGAGCCTCCGGCTGTAGCTTACGTAATTTGCTATTACCCACAGTTTAATTAGATTTAAAACTTTGTTTACAAACTAATTTTAATTTGACGTGACATTGACAGGACAGTTGAGTTTGACGTTTAGTTAAACGCAAATCAGTCGTTCAGAAATGAATGCCAAGTTGTTTGCACTTCCATTTTGTTTTGCCGATTATGTGGTTTGGTTATGTTTTATTATTATAGTAACTTGTGAATATTGGCTGGCGGATGGTGCAGACTTTGACCTACACCGACTCAGCGTAGATAATAATACTGGTACATTTTTATTTTATTATCATTACCTATTTTATTTAAGTTTTTTATATTTATTTATTTTACGTTATTTATAATATTTTATAAATCATTATGAGTGATTCGTTTGATAATAACGACTCCTTCCATTCTGCCTATGATACCGATACACCGTCTGTGAATGACAGTTTTTGTTCAATTACAAATCATACACTGGGTGATGTACTGCGAGCGCATTTTGAGCAACAATTGGGATAGTCATGCGCAGAGTGTGTCTGGTCACTACAGCGACCTGTTAGCAACTTTCGCCGACTCCCACGTTCATGCGTTTCATATTTCTGAGAGCTTCTTAAAGCCTGAACTTCTCTCTACCTCTTACCTACTGCCTGGATTTGTACTTGTTAACGATAGGTTGGGTAAGGAACGTGGTAGGGTTGCTAAATATCTCAGAAGTGATCTGCCTCATCTCCTCCACAATACTCTGCCACCGCAGAGACCCTCTTCCTTGAGGTTTCGGTCAGGAGTATTAAAACAGTTCTCGGAGTTGTTTACAGTCCCCCCACCGTCGACTATTTCACTGATTTTGAATCGTTTTTAGAATCTTTAGGGTATGATTACGAGCGTTACATCATCATGGGCGACTTTAACACTAATCTTCTAGAAGGTGACTCATCACGAGCTCAAAAACTACTTCATATAGTTGAGTCAGCTAGCCTTCATAGTTTGCCACTTGAGGCCACTCACCACAATAAGGACACAGATGACACCTGGCTCGACTTAATCCTTACTTCTTCTCCTACTCTTGTTCATTCACACGGTCAGATCTTAGCGCCGGCTTTTTCACACCATGATCTAATTTATGTCTCTTATATTCTTAAACTTCCGTTGATTATGGGGGCGCCTGAGAGCAGGCTGTCCTCTTCTTTTTTCCCCTTTTTATTTTTTTTTACTTTGCTTACTGTGTATCTAGTTTAAATAGTTATCTCAAGTAAATTACAATGACTTATAACGTAACAGCAGAATCTAGGCTTAAACATTGACTCAACCATTAGTTGGCGGGTTCAGGTGACTAAAGTTTGTCAAAAGAGTCACTGGGATACTTCGGGCTCTCTATCGTCTTAGAAGTTTTTTGCCCGTCAAAACCAAAACAATGCTTGTGCAAACTTTAATATTTCCTATCTTCGACAATGGTGATGTATATCTATCTCGACCTGAATGCAGATCTACTCAATAAGCTTGACCGACTTCTCAACAATTGCATTCGATTCGTCTACAATCTTAGGAAGTACGATCACGTCTCGACTTGTCGGGCAGAGCTTGGGTGGTTTCCTATTCGACAATGACGCAGTTTGCGTGCTGTCTGTCTACTTTTCTCGCTACTCAATTCTCCCAACGCCACTCCATACTTGAAATCTCATCTTCATCTACTTGGCTCTAACCACGACACAAACTTGCGCTCCTCTACATTCTTCTTCTCCACTGTCCAACTCACACTTCTAGTCTTGTCCATTCTCCTTTTCTAGTGTGTTCTATACTTCTCTGGAATGCTCTTCCTCTCGAAGTCCGAAAGTTGACTAATCGGTTTACATTTAGAAACAGAGTATGTGGCTATTTCTACTCGTTGCTTAAATTTAATGGTCACACGCTTATATTTTCTAAACCGTATGAGTTAGAAAGAAATGTTTTAAAATGGTGGATAAAACAGCTAATAAGCTATAAAATACATGAAATTTGTTGCAATAGTAAATATTCATACCAAAAATCAACACGAAAGGTCAAAATCGGGGTCATTTTTCGCATTCTACGCGTGTCACACTTCCCGATTCAGTTGAACATTAGGTTACTGCTTCACCAAATTTCCATAGATTTTGAAGTTACATACACTAAATTCACCGTAATAACATACACTACACACACCGTACTACAAAAAAAAATCTTGTAACTATTATTTAGAACTTAAAACACAATATACGTCGGTCACACGATTGTAGGTACTTTAGATTTGCGTAGTAAACGGTTGACTGTTGATCAAAACGACCGCCCCAATAACAAAACTCAACGTAACTGAACGTTATTGGTGGACGGGCATCGCAAGAGTGCAACGTGCTTCATCTGGCTCCATCAGAGAAAAAAATATCGGTAAGTTTCTACATTTGACACTTAGTTCGAGTACTTTTCGTGGGTGACTTTTTGTACATTGTATAATAGCTATTGAAATCAGAGTCAATTCATTAAAACCGCAAATAAATTGAGATATTTATGTAGTATTTGATTTAAACCGTAACGGCTAAACTTTGTCGGAATTTGAAAAAAAGATATATTTTCGTTACCTTCGTGTCACATCCTTCGTGGCGTTTTACCCACGAAGGTGAGTTTAAGCCACGAAAGTGATCTTTGACTAGTTTCAGTAAGAGTGGTACTCGTTTAGATTCGTATTGTAGTATGTAGCGGAATGATAGCAGAACAAATAACTAGGTTTCTACAACCATGGCGAATGACAGAGCAATACCTATTACATTCCGTGCGGCACCGCACGGAATGTAATAGATATTCTTTTATAGGAGTAGAAATTCCACCGGACGTTTTGCCAGATCCAAACCGCAGTCCATACCTTCTAAAACTCACACCGTGCCTACTTACCCGTCTAGTGCTAGGCGCCGCGGCGCCGCCCCGGGTAACTCCTTAGAAAGATGTATCAGGGTACCTGAAAGGCTTAGGCTATCACCGTGGCCTCGCCTACGGGTTTAGGTGTTATCTTGAGTCTTTTGGGTTGGTTCAGGTGCAATTCCGCTTCTTGAGGCGTGCAACAAGCTAAGAACTTTCACGTCATGCCAATGTTTTGGCTCTCGAGGCGTAGACCTGTGACCCTTCGAGCACCTTTATGCGCTATTTAAACGAAGACACAACGGCCTTCACATCCAAGTCTCAAGGACAGATCCCGGGAAAGAGTCATGCCACTTAAAGCTTAATTAAGGCACTTAATACCTTATACTTATATCGACTTAAAAACATTTAGGAAGTACTCGTCGAGTTTTCCGGCGAAGCGGTTTGTGACTACTCTCGAGAACAACTTGTAAACATGGGCTAAGGAGTGAGATGGGTCTGTAATTCTTCAGCAAGGTCTTGTCAACTTTTTTTAAAAACAGAGCCATCGCAGTTCGCTCCGCGCTTTAGGTGTTTGTACCTGTTGGAGGACGGAATTAAAGAGACTCGTTAGCTCTTTCAGAACTGGAGTCCCGCTAGCTTTAAGAAGCTCAGTCGTAATTCCGTCCTCTCCAGAGAATTTATTGGTTTTTAGTTGTTCGCGAGCCGCCCTGACCTCGCCCTGGTCAATATCCGGAATGTCTTCCTCTTCAGTATAGTGGCGCGTCAGTTGGGCTCTGTAGTCACAGTCGCTAGGTCCCATCAGTTTGTTTTCCGTGATGCTTAGAGGTCTCTATAGAAGCTCTTAACTTCTTCGAGAATCTCAAACCTCGAGGTCACGGTTTTGCCACCCGCTGTTTTCAATTTGGTCAGACGGGGTCTTTGGAGCTGTTGCGCAAAGACTTTAGTACCCCAATTTTGTTCGATCGCTGCCTCGACGATGTTGGTGTTATATCGTCTGAGGTCGCATCGTATCAGCTTTTGGATTTTGATGTTTAAATCTCTCTGGTCTGACGAAGACGTATGATGGCGTTTGCTGTCTGATTCTCATGAGGTCGAGAGTCTAGAGCAAAAGCTTGGAACACCTATTTTTGCTTTTTCCAGACAGAACTCGGGAGACTTGTTGTAGCGTCCTGACTACAGTGTCGGCCTTATCGTGATCGTTGCCAATAGTGTCCAGCAGATCGAAACGATTTTGAAACTCAAATTAAAACTTCTCGGCACACAAAGCTATGTGGAGCGCAGTAGGTCGGAGAGTAGGCTTTATCATCCGGGCCCTTTCGGCGCGGAAGTCTAAATTCAGAGATGCTCGGACGAGTTGGTGATCACTTCCGGTATTAAACCTGTTGATCACTGAGACATCTTTAAATATACACCTCTTGTCCGACATGATGAAGTCTATCTCGTTCCTTGTGACCTTGTCGAGGCTTCGCCAAGTCCACCTTCTAAGGGGCTTCTTCTTAAAGAATGAGTTCATCAAGAAGAGCCTCTGAGCCTCGAGAAAGTTGATAAGCAGACGCCCCCGGTCATTTCTACACCCCACACCAAAAGGTCCGATTTTTGTTTCACAGCGTTCTTGTACTCCCACTTTGGCATTGAAGTCCCGCATAACAACATTGTAGTGAGTCTTGACAGTACATTGTAATGCTTTCACCACGTCCTCGTACACGGTCTGAACTGCCTCGTCAGTGCTTCTCGAAGTCGGGGCATAGGTACACCCGAAGCACCTTCAGGGAGTACCTGTTGGTGAGTCTCGGTATTACGTATGCTATACCCGAGACGAAACACTGCTGATCTTCACAATGCTGCTAACGAGGCCCTTTTTCACCATAAAGCCGACACCGCCCTCGGAAGAATGTCTTCCATCACCTTCCCGAAAGCAGAATAGGTCGCCCGACGCAAGGGTTAGCGTATCCTCCCCCTTTCTTCGGATTCTGCACAACCCCAGTATGTGCTAGTTTGTGTTACCCAGTTCTACCTCGAGTTCGGTGAGCCGATCGTTTAGCTGCAGAGTGCTTCCATTATAAGTAGCTAGGTACGGACAATCTCACACAACATCTTACTTTGGGATCAGATAGCGTTGTGTGAAATGTCCGTGAATATTTATTTATTTATTTATCATCTAGCTAGCCTAAATTTAAATAATATAAGCTTATGCTATGGGATCTAGATAACTGATAATTTGCTACTTTGTGCCAAAGAGATTTACTGTATTATATGGTTCCAGAATAACTTTTACGTCAAAAGCATGTGTATAGGACCTGGTAATTGTTTTTAGTTAACTAGCTGTTACCATATAACTGCCGAATGAACATATTAACTTATAATTAGTATTTAAATAATGATTAATAATGTCTCTAAAGCTACTGCGTCACCTTCGTGGATCGTCGCGTCACCTACGTAGGATCAAATAATTCAAAACGTTATTCTTCCAAATCTGACTCACAATTTAACTTGTTGACTTATATATGTTACTTATCTTACCGAACGCTTTGTGTTTCTTTACAAAAATTGTTGAAATAATCAGTATTTAAAATTTACCATGAAGGTGACGATGAGAATCGTAAAAAGTAGAAATGGCCATGTACGTGAACTGTATAAGAACCCATAGGCAGAACAATATTTTTAGGCTTTTCTCGAGTGATTTTCATATTTATTAAAATATAAATATATGTATAGATTAAATGATATGCATTTTAATATGATAAGTAAGTATGTATCTTTACGTATTTTTATGTATGTATACATTTTATGTAACTAGAACTGTTAAATTTTAATTAGATTTGTAATCTTGTACCTACCGTTATAAACCTTTATCAAGTTCTTTGAGCACCTACTCTAACTTATCTCTGCATCACCATAACAATAAACGGCAACAGAAATACATCATCCTGTTAAAATTTAAGCACTCTAGCTATTACGGTTCCTGAGATACAGCCTCATGACGAACAGACAGGCTATCTGATAAATATTAGTTACCCTTTGGGTACGGAACCCTAAAAAGGTTAAACATTTATGCTACTCACTCGCACTAAAGTATTATAAGTCTCGGGTTTCCAAACTTGTATTATATAGTCCTTTGATAGCGGAACGCCTTCGTCAAACACTTCCTGCAATAGAAAATCATCACAATTATGGGTATGGGTATACTTCTTTGGTATAGGTACTAATTCTTTAGAGGGTATAAGATGTTGGAGGCGCTTGTAGCTACGCGTATTCGGTGTTTTGTAAACGATTACAGCCATGCTTGGAGTATCTCTGAGGGATAAACTCCGAAATAATGTTATTCGGCGGAGAACCAGAGTGGTCGACATAGCTCACAGAATGGGCACAGTAAAGTGGCAGTGGGCTGGCCACATTTGTAGAAGAACCGACGGCCGATGGAGCAAACGAGTTCTAGAGTGGCGGCCGCGACTCGGTTAGCGACCGACTGACCTGGTAAAGGTCGCAGGCTGGGACTGGATGCGAAAGGCACTGGACCGCGTACTGTGGCAGACCCGATAGGCTTATTTGATTCATTGACTGCAGTAAAGAACTTCAGCTGTGGCTAGTCCTCAGAGAGCTGACCAGATGCGACACTTCCATTTTCGGACGGCTCCTATAGGCCGTTGGTTCTGGTTATCAGCATGGCAGTCGTTAAGCAACGTTGAAAGTCTAATGTGTAAACAACAGCGGGTCTTCAGTCGTCGCCTGCCTGCTGCCTGCCAACCTGCGACTGTCTACCTTCAACATGGCAATAAAATTATAGGCTCACCTACTAATACGTGAGGCAAACACTAAAGAAATAAATGTATGAGTCTTATATCCCCTACGTGGGGCCGCAGTGGTAGCCGAAGGTCTGTTGGGAGTTCAGGGGACATCCTTCCGGGGGCTTACCCGGGGCTCCCAACCGTAGGTGTAAGGTAGGATACGCGTGTTTTTTAGTCGGTAGGGTTCAGGTGCTATCCCGCGTCTTTGGACGGGTTTCGGGTGTGATCCCGCATCTAAGGGGGAGGGGCGTGCGTGAGTGGTGGGTGGGAGAGTTGCCTTTCCCGCCCCGCCATCTCTTTCACGAGCATGACCTGCCCGCAGAAAGAGGCGGCGCAGTCCCACTTACTCCCGCTGGAGAGCATGGCTCGCACCATGGTCTCGAGCGAGAGAGTGTCCACGTCCAGACCCACCACGAGGACCTAGTGCACCCCAGGACCCCAGGAGTCCGGCATAGCATCACTAAAGGATTTTCCTCTCGTTAAAAAAAAATAGAATAAAAGGCGTCTGAAATGCTTCTGCTATCCTTGAATGGTACCTAAACGCTACATACTCGTACCTGCCAGACGATGGGCTTGACATTTTGTCCCAGCAGTGGGATCGTTTTTTTCATAAAGTAAGCGTGCAGCTGAATTGGTTGGGACATGCCGTGGTCCGTCATGAACTTCATAACGTCGCGGTTCGATTTCCTGGAACATAAAAAAAAAGACTTCAAACGAAACTAAAAACTGAAAAATAAAATTTACTTAGCACAAAGTAATAGTATATTTTGATCATCAGATCGACTCCAGACCTTAATTAAATTATACTACTTTAAAAAAATTTAGAAACACCCCAGTTGCCCTAACATTTTTCAAAAGTTCCCTTCGATTTCTCCAGGATGCACTCATCAGATCCTGACTTCCTGTATATGGGACCACATGGGAAGCACCAACTTTCAAATAAAAAATACTTGAGATGTGTCAAGGGACCACCGGATGGAACGAAGTTCCTTTCGATTAAAGTGAAGGAATTGTAATAAAATTTTATTTTAATTTTAAAATTTTATTGTAAGCAAAAACAAAAACAGAAACAAATACAAAAAGAAAACAAATATTTAAACTACCACTATCATTACTACTATTACTACCACTATCACTACCACTATCACTACCACTGTCACTACCACTATCACTACCACTATCACTACCACTATCACTACCACTACCACTACCACTACCACTATCACTATCACTACCACTACCACTACCACTACCACTACCACTACCACTACCACTACCACTACCACTACCACTACCACTATCACTACCACTACCACTATCACTATCACTACCACTATCACTACCACTACCAATATCACTACCACTACCACTACCACTATCACTACCACTACCACTATCACTATCACTATCACTACCACTACCACTATCACTACCACTACCACTACCACTACCACTACCACTACCACTACCACTATCACTACCACTATCACTACCACTATCACTACCACTACCAATATCACTACCACTACCACTACCACTATCACTACCACTACCACTATCACTACCACTACCACTATCACTACCACTATCACTATCACTATCATTACAACTATTACTACCACTATCACTACCACTATCACTACCACTATCACTACCACTATCACTATCACTACCACTATCATTACTACTATTACTACCACTATCACTACCACTATCACTAACACTATCACTACCACTATCACTACCACTATTACTACCACTATCACTACCACTATCACTAAAGTCTTTTTCTGGACAGCTCAGCAATCATGTAAACATGTCATGTGTTGACAGAAGTTGTCTATGATCATAGTGTTGTAACTATACTGATTCTATGTATGTAAATAATCATTGAGTTATATCTAGTTCACCGTACATTCATTTACTTCGGTATATCAATCGCCAAATTCATCAAATCATGAAATTCGGTATATCAATATATATTAATTATAATTTTTTTATATTAATTTAATTAAAGGATCTTTAAAAAAAGAAACATTTAGAAAATTTTATAGTACATTATAATCATTTATTTACAACTAGCCGATGCCCGCAGCTTCGCCTGCGTGAAATTTTGTTCCTAGACTATAACATATCTCTGTAGGCACCAAATTTCAGCCAGATCCGTTCAGCCGTTACAGCCTAGTTAGATAGATTTGTAATTAACAAATTCATAATGCATAATAATATGAGCTAAGTAAATTTATTAATGAAATTCATTTCTTAATTCAATGGCTAAACTACTACTTGACACAACTTCTCTTCTATATAAACAATGGACATCGTAACTTAGTTCCTTCTTCAGGTAGTCCCAGCCTACGACATTTGGACAAACCGAACTACTGTAGGCTTTGTCCTCCTAATACAGATGGTCCAACCAAGACCTGGTAACGTAATAACCATGTAAATTTCATCAGCTGAGCGTTCATATTTATTGTAATGGCTCTTTTCAGTCCTGTCGAATGTAGTCTACGTAGAGGCCATTCCCGTATTTTACAAAGACTTAGTGAGTCTGTTTCCTGACAGAATGCAGTCTGCACTATAGAATAAAGTTCATGTCAATATGTAGAATAAAGTTCATGCCTTCCATGACCAGGTGCTTAGGGCCGCTGACAATCTTAGTCGTAAGGATTGAGCGTAGATGGTAACTTGCGGTGTTATTTTATTGACCAGTGGATACTACCTGAAGCGTGGTCTTTCATTTTTTCTGGCTAGCCATCTTAGAATTTTCTTCTTCTTTTCACAAATGTATTTTTGTCACACAAAATTTGAATAAATTAGCAATAATACTTCCATAAAGCATATTTGGTTAATATTATACTAAAATAGCGTTTTTTATTTAACTTTATGGCTATGTAGTAAAATCATCTGTTTGAAATAAAACACAAATGAATACGTCAATTGTACTGAACTTTCACAAATTATGTGTCAAAATAAAAAGTAATTTAAGTATAAAATAAGAGTATTTAAGGAGTATTGATATCAACTTCGGAGAAAATCTGCCCCAAAATAATTTACATTCCCTTTTTAGCTCGTTATAGTATAAATTTCAATAAAATACGAAACACGTCTTCCATCAATTATGTTTATAATGCTATATGCCAAATTTTAAGTAGATCGGACCAAGGAATCACATTGTCCCATACAAACTTTACCCTCCTTTTTGAAGTGAAACTTCTTTATCGGCGTTGGAAAAAAATTTGCGTCACGTCACGTCACGATTCTTGGTTACGCGCCATCTTTGTTCTGTTCCCCACCACGGTGGATTCGAATTAAGAGTACTTTATCCAGGGATAGCATGTCATTTAAGGGGCGGTTATAGCGCACAAGTAGGCATTTGGCGCTCCCCTCGCCCCGGGCGCAAGACACACCGCGCGCCGGCAGCGGCAGTGAACTCTCATGCCACAGTATACAGTATAGTAGAAAGAAACAGCATGCTAACTTTGTTTGACGTAGTAAATGCATCTAACTTTATTAAGTGTAGTGATTTATTAGTTTCGTAAATAAAAATAAATGAGTTAATCGTAAATAAATTATGTATATTATACTATTATTTTTAAGCTAAAGAGTTTGTTTGTTTGTTTAGTTGTTCTAACTCTAGAGCCTAAGAGACTGCTAGTTGAATTTCAAGAGTTTCTTAACAGAATGTCCATTTTTGAAAAATAACAAAATATATAACATCACGCTAAGGCGAATAAGAGCTTAGCAGCAACGAAACATTTTTCGACAACTAGGATATTTCATTTCTTTTGAGAGTTTCCGTTGCGTACGTTTGCTACAGTTGCGTAAAAAATGTAAATTACATAATAGCTGGTCATAAAAATTTCTAAAGTTTTCTAAAGTTGGTATGCTAAGTATGAATCACGGGATCATTGTGCAATCCAAAATGGCCGCCGCGGTGTAATCACAAAATTTCATGATGGGTGTCGTTTAAAGGGTTTTTTGGTATGCTGAGTACGAATCAAGTACTAATTTTGCAATCCAATATGGACGCCGCGCCGTAATCACAAAATGTCATGAAGGGTATCGTTTAAGGGGGTTTCTTGGTATGCTGAGTACGAATATAACTTTCAAACCTAGATCCCGGAACACCTACATAGGTTTCTCAAAGGGGTCTATGGGGGATCGATCAGAAGAAAACATAGGTAAAACAAACTTATCTTTATTGAGCAAATCACGTGATAATTTTGCAATCCAATATGGGCGCCACGCCGTAATCACAAAATTTCATGATGGGTATCGTTTAAGGGGTTTCTTGGTATGCTGAGTACGAATCACTTGATAATTTTGCAATCCAAAATGGCGGCCGCGGTGTAATCACAAAAATTCATGATGGGTATCGTTTAAAGGGTTTTTTGGTATGCTGAGTACGAATTACGTACTAATTTTGCAATCCAATATGGCCACCGCGCCGTAATCACACAATTTCATGATGGGTATAGTTTAAGGGAATTCTTGGTATGCTAAGTATGAATCACATGATAATTTTGCAATCCAATATGGCCACCGCGGTGTGATCACAAAATTTCATGATTTGTACCGTTTAAGGGGTTTTTTGGTATGCTGAGTACGAATCACGTGATAATTTTGCAATCCAATATGCCCGCCGCGCTGTAAAAACAAAATTTCATGATGGGTATCGTTTAAGGGGTTTTTTGGTATGCTGAGTACGAATCGCGTACTAATTTTGCAATACAAGATGGCCGCCGCGCCGTAATCACAAAATTTCATGATGGGTATCGTTTAAGGGGTTTTTTGGTATGCTGAGTACGAATCACATGATAATTTTGCAATCCAATATGGGCGCCGCGCCGTAATCACAAAATTTTATGATGGGTATCGTTTAAGGGGTTTCTTGATATGCTGAGTACGAATCACGTGATAATTTCGCAATCCAAAATGGCCGCCTCGGTGTAATCACAAAATTTCATGATGGGTATCGTTTAAAGGGTTTTTGGTATGCTGAGTACGAATTACGTGATAATTTTGAAATGCAATATGGCCACCGCACCGTAATCGCAAAAATCTATGATGGTTATCGTTTAAGGGGTTTTTTGGTATGCTGAGGACGAATCACATGATAATTTTGCAATCCAAAATGGCCACCGCGCCGTAATCACACAATTTCGTAATGAATATCGTTTAATGGGTTTTTTCTAATGCTGAGTATGAATAACATGATCATTTTGGAATTCAATTTGGCCGCCTAAGCTATTTAGGCCCACTTGCGCGGAGAGTCGAGTTAAATATTTAAATATAGAGTTAGTAAGCTCTGAGTTAAATAAATAACTTCTTAACTCTGACCACGTCTTGCACAGTTGCAAATTGGCACGCGGTTAACTAATTTACAGTAAACCGAACAAGTTTTTTTAGTCTGTGTCGTTCCATGCAATCCAACCACACACAAATGTTAGAACGAAGAATAGAACATGTATCTCTATCTCTTTTACACTACAGTCTGCTACGTATGATTTACGATACTACCATACTTAAGATACTACCATTTACGATACCAATCATAAAATTTTGTGATTACGGCGCGGCGGGCATATTGGATTGCAAAATTATCACGTGATTCGTACTCAGCATACCAAAAAACCCCTTAAACGATACCCATCATGAATTTTTGTGATTATGGCGCGGTGGCCTTTTTGGATTGCAAAATTAGTACGTGATTCGTATTCAGCATACCAAAAAACCCCTTAAACGATACCCATCATGAAATTTTGTGATTACGGCGCGGCGGCCATCTTGTATTGCAAAATTAGTAAGCGATTCGTACTCAGCATACCAAAAAACCCCTTAAAAAATACCCATCATGAAATTTTGTGATTACGGCGCGGCGGCTATATTCGATTGCAAAATTATCACGTGATTCGTATTCAGCATACCAAAAAACCCCTTAAACGATACCCATCATGAAATTTTGTGATTACGGCACGGCGGCTATCTTGTATTGCAAAATTAGTACGCGATTCGTACTCAGCATAACAAAAAACCCCTTAAACGATACCCATCATGAAATTTTGTGATTACGGCGCGGCGGCCATCTTGTATTGCAAAATTAGTACGCGATTCGTACTCAGCATACCAAAAAAGCCCTTAAACGATACCCATCATGAAATTTTGTGATTACAGCGCGGCGGGCATATTGGATTGCAAAATTATCACGTGATTCGTACTCAGCATACCAAAAAACCCCTTAAACGGTACACATCATGAAATTTTGTGATTATGGTACGGCGGCCATATTGGATTGCAAAATTATCACGTGATTCGTACTCAGCATACCAAAAAACCCCTTAAACGATACCCATCATGAAATTTTGTGATTATAGCACCGCGGCCATATTGGATTGCAAAATTATCACGTGATTCGTACTCAGCATACCAAAAAACCCCTTAAACGATACCCATCATGAAATTTTGTGATCACGGCGCGGCGGCTATATTCGATTGCAAAATTATCACGTGATTCGTACTCAGCATACGAACAAACCCCTTAAACGATAACCATCATGAAATTTTGTGATTACGGCGCGGCGGCCATATTGGATTGCAAAATTATCACGTACTTCGTACTCAGCATACCAAAAAACCCCTTAAACGATACCCATCATGAAATTTTGTGATTACGGCGTGGCCGCCATGTTGGATTGCGAAATTATCATGTAATTCGTAGACATTTTAATGCATTAGGTAGCTGGTTACCATGTCGTAAAAACACTTAAAAAGTAAAAGATCACCACATTTTTACCATGAGTCGCGTATGTATTTGTAACGGTTAATCTAATTACATTTTGCCCATTACTGATATTTTTATACTGTGGCGCGATTTCAACGTAATTTGGCATAATAATTACGAAATAGTTGCGAAAAAAACTGACACAGGTCCTGCCTCCACAAGCGCCAGGGCGAGACTGATCGGCCGTCAGCGGCGCAATTCTATTGCGTTTGGTAGATATTCGTACATGATAACTATTTAAATAGTTGTTTGTAGAAAAACGGTCGGAAAATGTGTATAAAAACTTAATACCTTTAATTGAGTGCAAAAAAAATATATAAAATGTTAATAGTTTAGCCACAGTTTTGAAAAAACTTTTCTGAGAGAGTCAACTTTGGGATTTTTTTCTATCTAGTGAAATTTATTGGATCGTGTAACGGGCTCGGAATATGTTTAGCTTATATCCTTAACTATTATATATATATTTTTCAGATTTAAAAACCCTTTACTTTTCGACTAGGATTGTTTCAAAAAACTCAAAATCTGACCCACGCGGCCTTAAGGGTTTTTGGACTTTTGGACTTTTGGGCTTTTGGACTTTTGGACTTTTGGATGGGACATTGGTACTTTGGGTCTTTGGGACTTTGGAACTTTGAGACTTTGGGACTTTTGAACTTTTGAACTTTTGGACTTTTGGACTTTTGGACTTTTGGATGGGACCTTGGTACTTTGGGTCTTTGGGACTTTGGAACTTTGGGACTTTGGGATTTTGGGACTTTGGGACTTTTGGACTTTTGGGCTTTTGGACTTTTGGATGGGACCTTGGTACTTTGGGTCTTTGGGACTTTTGGACTTTTGGAGTTTTGGACTTTAGACTTTTAGACTTTGGGACTTTGGGACTTTGGGACTTTGGGACTTTGGGACTTTGGGACCTTGAGACCTTGGGACTTTGGGACTTTGGGACTTTTGGACTTTTGGACTTTTGGACTTTTGGACTTTTGGACTTTTGGACTTTTGGACTTTTGTACTTTTGTACTTTTTGACTTAATTTAAGGTGAGGTGAAAATTTAGTTTATGAAGAAGTTTCACTTCTTACGTGTGTACACTAAGTACACGCAATTTTTTTTATACCTTTGGAGGTGGAATTTGCAACAATGTTAAAATTACTTTTTTCAAATTGTAACAAACAACGCTCATGCTTAGTTTCATCATCGTACCATTAACCGTTTAAGCAATAATTAATAATAACTTTGGGTCTAGCGATCGAACCGCAAAATTAAGTTTGGTTTGAATTCTATATACTTTTCCGGGATAAAAAGTACCCAGTGTGGTGCCCAGGCTATTAAAGAATATTTATACCAAGTTTCATCGTAATCCAACCGGTAGTTTTTGCGTGATGCCTGAACAAACAGACAGACAGACAGACAGACAAAAATTTTTCTAATCACATATTTGGGTTCGGTGTCGGTCTAGTAACATCCCCTGCTATTTATTTTTTTGATATTTTGAAAGTACAGAATTTTTACTTCTACAGATTTATTATAAGTATAGATAATATATTACTTTAGGACTGAATATTTTAACCATCCACCGTCAACCGTACCCAGTCTACCCTAAAGAATCATTTTTTTTTCTTTTTATTCATATTTAAATGTTTATGGCGTTCGAAACATTAGATTATGTTTTTGGCAGCTCGCTGATGAACGTTAGCCTCTTTAAATTTACTCCTCCACACGGTACTAAGCCTAACCGGATCCTTCTGACGATTTCTGGGTCGCACAAATACTTATTTAGTCCCAATTTTTTAAAAGTACTTCTGCGAAGAGTAGGCCTCGCGAGCGCCCAGGAAAAAACAACCTGTAAGGAATTATATCCCTTATGATCCCATCATATATAACGGGGACCTTTTCTCCCTTATTTTCCGCCCTATTAAAAAAAAACTTTCGACAAAAGTTGTATTTTTATCTTTTCGTAGATCAATGATTTTAAATCAAAGAACATGTGTGCCAGTTTGGAGAAAATTGGTTAACAAATGCGTCTTCTAGACCGAAACTGACATGTACACACACATACGGACGAAAGCAAAATCGTCTATACCTACTGTGGAATCGAAGAACCAAACTCAAAGTGCCTTTTCACACGTACCGGTTGCCGGGTAGCCGGTGCCGGGTAACCGGCGGTGAATGCAAGCGGTTGGCGGGCAAATCACGCCGGTACGTGTGAAAGCTATAGTACACGGCCATACACCCACCCTACCCGGCACCCGGCAACCGGTACTTGTGAAAAGGGGCAAAGACTCGCATCTCCATATATTCAATATACTCTGTGGACTAGCACTCTTCGCTCTCTGGGTCAATAAGTTATATTATTAAAGTAAGTAATTTTTTTCGAACTGACAGATTGATAAAACAATGACCTCCTTTTAAAATCAATTGGCCAGTACAACAGTTTTACAACACTATGGCAAAGACAAACAAGTCTGAGAAAAAATAATTTAATGACAAGCAAAAATGACAGTCTTAAATTTTTACCATCCGAGAATTTTTCATGAAATTATTCTATAATCTAAAGGTTTATTAGTGTCGAAATGTCCGCATAAATCTAACTAGAGTTCCTTGAAACGACTATGATCAGGATTGATAATTAAATGTAAGTAATTATGGAGTAGTCGAGATCCAATTTCTTTGTTTACTATATTATTTAGGTCTGTTGAATTCCACTATACCACTATCACTACCACTATCACTACCACTATCACTACCACTACCACTATCACTACCACTACCACTATCACTACCACTATCACTACCACTTGTTGGCAACCCAACAAACCTAATTATTAGGTGTGGCAACATTTTGTAATGTACTAGAACTTCCTGTGTCGACTGCCATGTACGAACGCAACGTGTACCAGTGTACCACCTAAGTTTATAAAATTACTAATAAAGTGCTGTTTAGTTTACGAGTGTTTTCTCGCCTACCAAACCTCCTCGACGGTCCACAATCTCACATTAATGGTCCTTCGAGAATTCAGCGACTTGTGGAGAAGAAAAAGGAGCAATTTGGTACCTACGGCAAGCAAAGGCCAAGCGAGACGCCATTACCGAAAGATACGATAAGAGGTGGGTGCGAACAATTTCACTCATTTATCCTGTAGTGGCATCTTGGCAAAACACCAACGTATGTACATCAGCAACATTTTAATTTTATTTTCAAGAAATTAATTTGTCGAATAAAGTCTAAGAGCATTCCTACCATCAGTTGCCATCAAGTGGAACTGGCGAAAAGCAGCCATCAGCATTGCACGTAAGGTTGAAAGTCTAATTACGGGTCTTGTGAAACCTGTGCCGCTTCGAACACAGTGCATTGCCAACATTCAGATCAACGGATCACATTCAAAACGGCGCGGTCATCGTCGGGTAGCCGAGAGCGACCGAAAGGGAGCGGACTTTACCGATCGTCACGGCTCGCCGTCGCTCGGGCGGAAACGACGCGCACGCTTGGATTCTGTCGCCATCGGCCATATTGTTTGAGAGTTTGTGTGGAACCGACCGCGTACCTAAGATTATAAAATTGAAAAAATAACGTGCTGTTTAGTTTACGAGTGTTTTCTCGCCTACCAAACCTCCTCGACGGTCCACTATCACTACCACTATCACTACCACTATCACTACCACTATCACTACCACTATCACTACCACTATCACTACCACTATCACTACCACTATCACTACCACTATCACTACCACTATCACTACCACTATCACTACCACTATCACTACCACTATCACTACCACTATCACTACCACTATCACTACCACTATCACTACCACTATCACTACCACTATCACTACCACTATCACTACCACTATCACTACCACTATCACTACCAGTATCACTACCACTATCACTACCACTATCACTACCACTATCACTACCACTATCACTACCACTATCACTACCACTATCACTACCACTATCACTACCACTATCACTACCACTATCACTACCACTATCACTACCACTATCACTACCACTATCACTACCACTATCACTACCACTATCACTACCACTATCACTACCAAAAGTGTCGTTACAACTTTTCGTGAGAATTTTTTCCGTCTAGCCCTCTTTCACAACGCGCGATAAGGAACTTCGTTCCAAAAAGAGTCGTCAAAATCGGTTCACTCGGCCAAGAGATTTGTCGGGAAAAAACATAAAAAAATACAGCCGAATTGAGAACTTCCTCCTTTTTTTGAAGTCGTTTAAAAGGGAAGCTATATGGTTTTTTTTACGTAGATGAATTTATTCAATAAACTCGGCTGGCATTCTCTTTCCGACCGCCGCCGCCGCGCCGTACGAGTGTGGGTGAACGCATTCAAATTGGTTTATTATTTCACACCTTTAAACCGAACCGTACAAATGGCGACCCTGCCAGGACATATAAATTCTAAGGTACGTGAAAATCTATATCATCAATATCAATATAGATATAATAAAATCGTAACAGGTCGCTGTCTGTATATGGAAGGAATATAATAAGATACATATGGGGGCTTTATGACCGCAATAGAACCCAAAACAATGATTTTTAGAATTTTTATCTGTTTGTCTGTATGTTTGTATGTCTGTATATCTGTTTGTCTGTACGTTTGTGCACGCTAATCTCAGAAACCGCTTAACCGATTGCAATGCGGTTTTCTTGATTGTGTTGAGGTTTTCTCCACTTAACATTTAATGCTTATTTCATGTCAATTTCATTTCATTTATTTATTCACCAACAATCATACAATTGTGTTTGAAATTAAATAGAAAGTACATAATATTATAGAAAACAGCTCATAAAAATAATAAAAATAATAAAAATATTGATCACTATAGTCACAATTAGATTAGGTAATTAATTAAGTTTGTCAAGTGAGTAACAAATGTTAAGAAAATAATTACATAAAAATATATCTAACTAGCTGATGCCCGCAGCTTCGCCCGCGATGGCGCTGTATGTGAAATTTTGCTGAATTTTCTTTGCTATAAACCTCACGGAGCCCGAGACCTTTCCAACGAATGCAAAACCGTGGAAATCGGTTCGTGCGTTCTAAAGTTATAGCGTCAGGAAGGAAAACCCGACTTATTTTTATATAATAGATGTTAAGTTAAATTAAATGTCAAGTTTTTTGAAACACGATAAATTCATTCAATTGTATTATACTAGAAATGTCAGACTTATTACCTACATTAATTTAAATTAACATTTCCTTAAAATCATTATAATCACAGCAGTAAACCAGTCAAATCACATTTTTATGTCAGTCTTACCCTACAAATAATCTTATTTTAATGTCAATCTTAATGAGATTCCTAATTCCTAATTTTTCTTTCTAGATGTTAACGAAGGTAAAGTCTATAACAGAATACAAAGCTTTGTCTATTAAATATGCTTTAAGAGTTCTTTCAAATAATCTTGGTTCATAGATCATTTCTTTTAAGCGTTCAGGCAATACATTAAATAATTTAATAGCTTGATATTGAGAACTATGTCGTACTATGTTCATTGTGGGTATAAGTTTATTTTTCAACCTTTTTGTCCTCGTAGTTTCTCTTAGCGTCCTTTCGTCAGCTGATTCGATATTTTTTAAATTTTTTGCTAATTGCTTCAACACAGTCAAAATGTAAAGGCTAGGCAAAGTCAAAATCGACAATTGTTTAAAGTAATCACGACATGACTCCGTTTGAGGAATTCGCATAATCGTTCTTATAGCTCTTTTTTGCAGAATAAAAGCTTTGTTGAAATTGTAAGCATAGCCATTACCCCAAAGTTGTACACTATAATAATAGTAATCGGTTAATGAATAAAAAACTTATATCACTTTAAAAATCATACATAGACATATGAATCTAAAAATGGGTCTAAACTGACGTGTTGACTTAATCATAAAAGAGCTTAATGATTAAGGTTATTTTAATATGATGAATATGATAATGAATAGACTAACCCCCATATTCATAATCGTTTATTAAACCTATTTTAGTTAAAACACATTTTAAGTCTATTGCTGTCTCTAACCATACTCTGTCATTGGTTAGAGACAGCAATAGACTTAAAGTGTGTTTTAACTAAAATAGGTTTAATAAACGATTATGAATATGGGGGTTAATCTTTAAGCTCTTTTATGATTAAGCAAACAGGGCAGTTTCACACGCTGCTTGATGAGTCTGATGAAGAAATACCTCTCCTTTCACACAGTTTGTGATGTAAACGAAGTTGCGGGGTCAGCTAGTAAACCATACTCTCCCACCCGAGTTCCGCAGTCGGCGGCCTGGGCGCCGCCGACGTGTCTTCGCCGAGGTCTATCAGCCTCCATGACCGGGGGTCTGAGGACGGTGAGAGGCCCGCTCACCGCTCACTGACGCGGGATTGCACCCGAACCCCGGGCGAGGCCGCATTGGCGGCCGTAGGTCTGTTGGGAGTCACGGGACATCCTTCCTGAGGGCTTACCCGGGGCTCTCAATCATAGGCTGTTGGGCGTTACGTGAGGTTTTTTAGTCGGTAAGAGTCCGGCATATCATCCTACGAGGATTTTCCCTCACATCAAAAAAATAAAAAAACTAGTAAACCATAAAATTACACTCAGAGTTAAATCGATAATAGTAGTTTTTTTTATACCACTAAGGTGGCAGACAAGCATACGGCCCACCAGATGTACCGGTGGTCACCGCAGCCTATGGACGTTTGCAACACCAGAGGCACCACACTGTTGCATAATAAGGGTTCATATAACAGGCTCGTTTTTAGGGATATTTTTAAATGCACATCTGTTTAATTCTTCTGCACACTAGGTAACTTCACGAATTTACTGAATGCAAACCAGAAAATTATATGCTGTGCAAAAAAACCAATTGACTAACTAAACATGTCACTACTTAAAAAACTTAAATATTACTCAGAACGAGATGACCTTTTTAATCGAATTCACACCAAAAATGTGGTTCGTTAATCGAATATATGATTTGTAAAACAGAATTACGAATTGTATATTAAAAATACTAATTTGCACTCTAAATTGTACAATCGTATAACGGAATAGGTTAGGTAAGGTCAAACCAAAGATAATATAATAGTATTACATAGTTAAACTTTTATTCTTTTTATCATAAAAAAATAATTTTGTAGAGATGACTGATTAAATTAGGGGTTTACTTAGAATAAACATACATAACATCACGCCTGTCTCCCAACGGGGTAGGCAGAGACTATGACTTTTCACTTGCTACGATTCTGGCAAACAACTTTCGCTTCTTCAACTTTCATAAGTGTCTTCATACATGCTCTTCGGTTAAGGGTACTCTTGACCTGGCCTTTTCTCAGAAGATTATTGATTTGATCGACATGAGTATGCCGAGGTCGACCCCTACCAGTTTGCTCATTCACTCTCGCTTCATAAATCTGTTTCGTCAGCCTATTTCCATCCATTCTCTCCACATGTCCAAACCATCTGAGCATCCCTTTCTCTATCTTAGTCACTATATCTTCTGACATACCGCAATGTTCCCATAACACACTAAACTTTACTTTATCCCTCAATGTCAATCCAGCTATACTTCGCAAACTTCTCATTTTCACTACATTAATTTTACTTTCATGCTTCTCCTGCCACACCGAACTTTCACTACCATACATAAGTGTAGGGACAAGCACTCCTCTATGTACAGCGATCCTTGCCTTTTTAGACACGTTCTGACTGCTCATAAAGGTGTGAATGGCTCCATTCACTTGATTTCCTGCCAAAACTCTTCTTTCAATATCATTGTCACACTTTCCATCTCTTGCAAATTTTGAACCCGAATATACAAACTCTTTCACCTGTTCCACGCTCTTTCCTTCGATCGATATCGAGCAATCAGTCATACACTTCTCTCTTTCAAAAACCATTACTTTTGTCTTGCTTACATTAACATTCATTCCTCTACTTTAAAGCGCATCGTTCATTATATTAACCATCAACTGCAACTCCTCCGCCGATGATGCCAGTATTACCTGATCATCAGCATAAAGGAGGCATTTGACGGTTAGCTCATTCATTTTTAATCCATACGCGCACTCTTGTAGTTCTTTCAAGCAACTGTCCATGTATAGGTTGAACAGCCATGGTGACGCTACACAGCCTTGTCTCACACCTTTTTCGATGGGAAAAAAGTCTGTGCAAGCTCCATTGATCCTGACACAAGCACTGGAGCCCTCGTATAAAGATTTCAAGGCTCGTATCAAGTTGCTGTTCACTCCATACATGGACAGTGTTGTCCACAGTTCATTCCTCACCACTCTGTCATAGGCCTTTTCCAAGTCCACGAAGATGCAATAGACTTTTTGACGTTTTGCCAAAAAATTTTCAGCTAGGCATCTTAATGAAAAGACCTGATCCGTGCATCCTCTTCCTTTCATAAATCCTGCTTGTACATCCCACATTTTTCCTTCAGTTTTATTCATCACTCTTTTAATCAAAACTTTCGCATACAATTTGCCTACGACACTGAGCAAGCTTATGCCGCGGTAGTTTTTGCACTCTTGCTGTGACCCTTTACCTTTGTACAGCGGCACTATGACAGATTTGTACCATTCTTCTGGTACTCTGCCATTTCGCCAGCAAAGATTAAAAAGGCGCTACAGCTGGCAAGCTACCAAGCCACGACCCGCTTTCAGCATCTCGACAGAAATTCTATCAATCCCAGCAGCCTTTCCTAATTTCATACTATTCAACACTTCTACAATTTCTTCCATACTTAAGTGGCTTTCATTCTCAAGTTCATTCATTTCCGAAACATGAGTCTCCCTTTGCATATCCTCTTTTTCAAATAAACTTTCAAAATATTCCTTCTACGTTTTTAACACACATTCCTCTCCTATCACAAGACTTAGAATAAACGATGTTCCTAAAAGTAAATTTGGCAATGGTTTTCCTTTAAAAAGTTGTTATATTTTTGTTGAAGTAAGGAATTGTTAGATATACTATTTTGATAATAGTTATTCGTTCAGTAAAACAGTTATGCAAATACCATTAATCAGTATAATGAATTTGATGTATTTAGTGTGCATAATTAGTGTGCAAGTCAGTATTTTTGGTTTAACTTTGAAATATTTAGTTCAGAAAAAGGGAATATACAGATATCGATTTAAATACATGCTGTTTTTTTATAGTATCACACGAGTGTTATATGACCAAGTTATGTACAGTGTCATACACTACTTTATCTACTCTCATACTATAATACCTGATTTCATTTTCTGATTTATAGTTGCTCCTTGATTTCGCCGGTAACAGGTTCATGGTCATGTTTGACGCAGTTTCCAGAATGTCTGGTGGTGTACAATTACCACCATCCTCGCTTTAAGACATGGTTTTACACAAAAACTAATTTATTTTACAAACAAAACCAAACTTTGTTTAATTTAAATGTAAAATGTTGGCGCCAAGGCGCAAACATCGATTTCGCATGCGTGTTTTTTGTTCAGGCTGCGGAGGCACTAATTTTTTTTAAAGTAGAGGTTCAAACTTCTTTTTCAGCTGGAGGTTGTATAGGTATATCGTAATAATTAAAAAGTTATATTATGATATAGGTGTCCATACAAGACCTGTATCGTAATAAAACTTTTATTTGGCCTGTGCGTAATGTTTGTCATAAGAGTATTGATTTCAATTTTATAATCTTTGTATTATAGTATCAGAGTAGTTAAACAGGATTATGTTTTCAGACGTCATCATTGGTTAACCGACGTAACTAGTTACCGAATTTCATATCAATGAAATTTTATTTAAATGTGAAACTAGTATAATTAATTAGTATCTAACTTTAAATCCTAAGTTGTTATTAACATAACCTGAAATTTATATTAAGTGAGATATTCATAAATTTACACGTGTTATAAATTGACAAACGACAATTTTCAATTTGAATGTGGGTGCGGAGGTACCCACCTACAAGATGAAAGTCCTCATCACATTTCATCGACTTTGTAAACTACGCTGAACTAATTGTACTATTTAGTATAATAGTTTATCCAGATTCAAGATCAGTGTAAGGAATACAGAAGTATTATATTGGCATCGCGATTATAGTGGCATCAAGCGAAAATAATACGGCCTGAGTTTGTTGCTAAATATCTCCGTAAGTAATAGTCCGATTTAGTTGATTCAAAAAGATATATCATTCTCATGTCCTAAAGAATATCGTGGATACAAATTTTATTGAATTTTCTATAACATTACTGATCCTCATTGTGGCAGTTTAAAAAAGTCATGTTAAAAATGTTGCCATTTTAAAACTAGCACTTGCAGTGAACATTTTATTAAGAGGGTTTATCACCCAGCGCGGACAAAATTGAAAAAGTATCAAGTGGCGTTGAGCACACTCAAAGTATTCGAAGATTACGATAATACCTGACTGGGAACGCGGGAAATAAAGTGATACCTCCTCCCCCTGGAAGGCCTCGGCCGGTACTAATTTCTCGCGGCCGGTGCATCGAGTTTGAGGACTCTTTTTATTACGTTATTATAGATATGTTTAAAGAGGTTTCTAGAATATTACTGATGTATTCAATTGGTGATATCATGATCAGTCTGTAAATGTAAAAAGATCACCATTTTGTAAACTAGAAGTGTACCAAAAATCGTGATGAAGTTCATCAAAGTACGACGTTTTTTGGAAACTTTATTTGTCATGTTTTGGTGATAAGAAATATATTTCGGTATAATTTTCTTAGGCGGATTTAAAGAAGACAATACGAAGATACTTATAGCAGCTTTAATTTCTGTGTACATCAATTAATTTTATACCACCCGATTGGCAAAGATGCCTTGTTTCGTGAATTTCTTCAAACGAGGTGTGTAAACACTGTTTTTAATAAAAACCTAGTTATGCCACGTTTATTTTGATTAGAACAATTTTTAGACAAGGAAATATATTACTCTTACACATTAATCATACTTACTAAACATTGGTAGTTTCTTCAGAAACAAACGTTTCAAACGCGTGAAATCATGTATTTGGGTGTTAACCCTCTTAAAACCAACTACCCACATTATTATATGCGTTTATGTTGCATGCTTGCATGTGAAAGAAGAAACTGTTGATACTTGATACCTATGTAACCGCTCAAAATAATAAGTAGGTAGTAGGTACATACATGAAATTGCGTTTTGTACCTACCTTATTGTTTTGTAGTAACCATGTCCTTCCTACAACTGGGTATCATTTTATTCTATTTTTTATTTTATTATTTACTTCTTGATACGACGATAAAGCACAACGTGTACGGAAAATTCGATAATGGATTATGCTACACGTATAGTTTTGAATTTAAGCTGTTTTAACAATGTAATCGTCTTTAAAAAAAATGATAGCGTGCCATCAGACTACAATATTAGATCCTTTGACCAAGTAATAGAATAGACGGGCCCATCCATACATTAGTTTTGAAGACGCTAAAGTAAGCGCATGCGCTCACTTGGTCGCAGTCGGTGTTGTTGTTCCGAAGGCGAAACACGTGTGGCAAGATAGACATTTTACTCAAGATCCCCCTGTAGATGTCCCACGGGAAGCGGGAACGGGTACCGAAATTCACGCGGGCGAAGCCGCGACCTTCATCTAGTATTTATTATAATTGCTAGATAAAAGTAAAATCAGTACCCGTTCCTGCTTCCCTTGGGAACATATTTCCGGGATGAAAAGTAGCATATTATGTGTTATTCCAGACTATAAGCTATCTCTGTACCAAATTTCAGTCCAATCCGTTCAGCCGTTAGAGCGTGATTGAGTAAGAAACATCCAAACATCTAAACATCCAAACATTTTTTCAAACTTTCACATTTAGTAGGATTTATTCTAACCAACAGCTTAGTTCTACTTCATCACCGCCGACATGGAAATATTGTTCAGGGAACCGTTCCTTTACTTCCTGGAACAGGTCCTCAATGAGCTTGTATGTGACGTTGTTTGTCGGGTCCATGGGTCCCAGGCCGATGACTTTATCTGACTGGTAGCACTTTGTCAATACGTTCGGGTACGCCACTCCCCATGATCGCGTGTGCCCTGAAAACAACGAGAAATTATTTTGAAAAGCAATAGTTGTAGAATACATACATAACATACATAACATCACGCCTGTCTTCCAACGGGGTAGGCAGAGACTATGACCTTCCACTTGCCACGATCCTGGCAAACAACTTTCGCTTCTTCAAGTTTTTAATAAGTGTCTTCATACATGCTCTTCGGTTAAGGGTACTCTTGACCTGGCCTTTTCTCAGAAGAGTATCGATTTTATCGACATGAGTATGCCGAGGTCGATCCCTACTAGTTTGCCCATTCACTCTTGCCTCATAAATCTGTTTCGTCAGCCTATTTCCATCCATTCTCTCCACATGTCCAAACCATCTGAGCATCCCTGTCTCTATCTTAGTCACTACATCTTCTGTCATGCCGCAATGTTCCCTTATCACACTATTCTTTACGTTATTCATCTATGTCTATCCAGCTATACTTCGCAAATTTCTCATTTCCACTGCATTAATTTTGGTTTCATGCTTCTCCTGCCACACCCAACTTTTACTACCATGCATAAGTGTAGGGACAAGCACTCCTCTATGTACAGCCATCCTTGCCTATTTAGACACGTTCTGACTGCTCATAAAGGTGTGAATGGCTCCATTCACTTGATTCCCTGCCAACTCTTCTTTCAATCAATTTCAAAAAGTCACACTTTCCATCTCTTGCAAATTTTGAATCCAAATATACAAACTCTCTCACGCTCTTTCCTTCGATCAATATCGAGTAATTCGTCATAGTTACATTCCTCTTTTTACTTACTTACTTACGTTACTTTGGGATCAGATAGCGTTGTGTGAAATGTTCGTGAATATTTATTTATTTTTTAATAACCAATACTTTTATCTTGTTTACATTAACATTCATTTCTCTACTTTTAGGCGCATCGTTCGTTATATTAACCATCAACTGCAACTCCTCCGCCGATGATGCCAGTATTATCTGATCATCAGCATAAAGGAGGCATTCGACGGTTAGCTTTTCGTTTTTAATCCATACGCTCACTCTTGTAGTTCTTTCAAGCAACTGTCCATGTATAGGTTGAACAGCCATGGTGACTTTACACGTTGTAGAATAATCCCTACTAATATTATAAATGCGAAAGTAACTCTGTCTGTCTGTTACGTTTTCACACATTAACCCCTGAACCAATTTTTTAAAGAAATTCGGTATAGATATAGTTTGAGTCCAAGGGAAGAATTAGGAAATATTAGGAAATTAGGGTTATTAGGGATTAGGGATTATAGAGCAACGTGGCCAGTACAAGAAGTGTATCGCGTCGCGTGTAACTTCGTGCAAGGGTCATGTTTGATTTAAAAAAAACATCTGTTCAACGTGTGGGGTTAAAGAATACTACCCAAGACAGTTTATAGTCCAAAGGACGTACCCTGTAATCAGAAAATGTATAGTCCGTACACATTACAACACACAGAAAACCATGCCAACTTGGCATTGCAGTAAAGTCGCCCTGTGAGCGCTAGCATAAGACATTTTACAGAATATTAGTGGAGATTATAACATCCAACCGATAGGCAATATGCATTACGGACAAAAAGACCGACAGGCCCTAGCGACTGTGACCGCACAGCCCCACTAACGCGCCACTATACCGAAGACATTCCGGATATTGACCATGGGCGAGGCAGGGCGGCTCTCGAGCAACTTAAAGCTGGTGGAACTCGGGTTCTCAAAAAGCTCATGAGTCTCTTTAATTCCGTCCTCCAACACGGATTAACACCTAAAACGTGGAGCGGGAGTACTGTGGCTCTGTTTTTCAATAAAAGTGACAAGACCTTGCTGAAGAATTACAGACCCATCTCACTCCTGAGCCATATTTAAAAGTTGTTCTCGAGAGTAGTCACAAAACGCCTCACCGAGTTTCAGCCAAAGGAGCAGGCCGTGTTTCCTAAAAGCCGGTCACATCACCGGTGGTCACATCCATACTGTTCGGCAGATTATACAAAAGACAAACGAGTTAAATCAGACGCTGTGTTTGGCTTTTGTGGACTATGAGAAAGCTTTCGATTCAGTCGAAACCTGGGCAGTCCTGGACGCTCTGCAGTGGTATCGGGTCCATTGGCGTTATGTTGAGATGTTTGTAAGAAACCGCAACCATGACCATCCAGCTGGAGAACCCAAAAACAAATCTCATAGAACTGTGCTGAGGTGTAAGACAGGGCGATGTGAAATCCCCGAAACTCTTCCCCAATGCCCTGGAGGACGGGACGTCTTCAAGACGCTGGACTGGAAAGAACGGGGCGTAAACATCAACGGCGTGCGTATCTCGCACCTTCGATTTTCGATTGCTTGCGTGAAGATATCGTCATAGTGGCAAAGACACTGGAACAGTTAAGCGGAATATTGCACTGCCTAAATTCACCAGAGCTAGATGGCGTGAAAAGTTAAAACCGTTAATTAAGGAAATAGGATCGAATTGAGAAACCTCATATTTTGAAGTCGGTTAGAAATATATTTACGTTGAATTTAGTAAATTAAACAACAATAGACATGTAAGAGGTACAGGATTAGACAAGGGCCAGACGTACACTGACCTACTGTGAAATGTTACGCTGTCTCCACATTTGTAACATTTTACGGCACATTTCTCCATGAAACACTGATATGCTACAAATGTGGACGCAGCATTAGAAGCAGTGTCCTAATGTACCATACAATCAAGTTAGAAAGATAATAAAGGAGGGGAGGATACTGATAGTAAATCAGTCCTGTAGGCATAATAGAGCCATACAATAACATCTGGCCTTATCCTGAAGTGCCACATGGGACTCATGGATATTTGCGAAAAGAACAATGTCACCTTACAGTGGATTAGAGGACACGGTGGCTCACGAGATAATGACGTGGCCAACGGCCGATAAGAAGAGGCTCTTCACTGACAGCAATAGGCCGTGAACCTATCCTGCCCGACCCCATCTGGATGGGTGCACGTAACCTGCTAAAACAGCATACAAGGAGCGGCACCAGGACTACTGGATCAGCTTCGATACGCGCAGACTGGCGAGAGAGGCGCTGCCGACAATCAGCCATCAACACCAGATTCTCTCGGAAAAATATTCTGCAGCTGAATGGTTGAATAGGACCAAAGATAATATAATAGTATTTTACATACAGATAGGCAACTCCCTGCTTCCCACTGAGCAAGCTTCTCCACCCCCGCCACAGCTGTCATTATAGTTGGAGGGTACGGAACGTTTGCTTAGCCTTAGTGGTCACACACACGTTCAAGCTCTGTACAAACATAACGTGTTTTTAGTGTTGGTGACAGAATTGTAATCGAATCATTTATGTGGAGTTTCCGCCCTGTGATAGGACCTAAGTATGGTAGCAGGTAACGGTCCGCTGAACAAACATCTTTTAATTTAGGTGTCACAGACAGACCCTATGCGGACCAGCATGGAGACGCACAAAATTGCCAGTCACATTCTGATGGAAAGCTCGGAACTGGCGCGATACAGGGCTACATACCTCGACCACATTTGTGTCTTGTGCCTCAGCACAGCGAGGTACAGAAGAAAGTCGTCGGCAACGTGAAGAGTCTGCTATACTTACTGGAGAAACTAATAAGATGGCAATAGCCGCACCATTTAAATCTAAAAAATAATTTGATTAGGTACCTACCTGGTACATCAATTTCAGGTAAAACTCGAATGCCCCTGTCTCTCGCGTAGTTCACAATGAACTGGATGGTGCCTTTCGTGTATATCAACGTTGGTGCGTACGCGCCTTGCTCACTGAAAAGAAATGTTTGGTCTTTAGCGGATGGACAGCCATTGTGTAATCTAGAGAATTTGGACCACCTACTTCATCATGGTTTATAATACTATTGATAGTCAAATTTACGATTACCCTCAAAGTCCAATGATATGTCACTAAATGCTTAACATCCCGCTTGAAGAACCCGAGGTGTTTAATAAGGGTAAGGTTTTTATAAGGGCAGAAACTCAGAAACACGTGCGATGGGATGGGAAATTTTTCCAAATTTCTATGATTCGACAGAGAAACGCTCTTTTGAATCACACGGTCGGTACTGCTGAAGACTGTCCACTGTATGAGTACCTACTTGACTACTTCACGCGAAGGTAGTACCTAAATGTTTTTTTAGAACATTCATAAGAACCGATAACATGATGACTTATTTACTCACTACCGAAATTAGGTAGGTACCTAGTTATATTAAACACTCCCCGGATCCATTCCTCATGTAGATAATGAGTAGGTCATCAAGGATACTTCCCCAAACTTTTAACCAGAGAAACCATGACTTATTATATTATAGAAAAATACTACTTCTACTTCCTAACCTTAATTGTGGGAATTTCTCACTGTGGTAGGGAAAGCTTTGGTCATCCACAATGTGCCAATGTAAAACATTCATCTTATTCATCTCCATAGCATCCAAGGTCTTCATGATGCTGGATACACTGATGTAGTGGCGAGCTGTGTCCAATAGGAGACCTCTGTGAGGGTATCGCGGATAATCCACGATTTCTGTAGCGTTGATAAAAACTGACTGAAATGGATTAAATTGTTTTACAAGTTTTTCTTTGAAGGACTGTATAATTATGCTTCGACCAAGTAATGGTATAGAAGGGCCCACGTCATACATTACGAACTCAAAAAGTGAGACTAGTTCACACACAAAGATACTGCAGCAACGAGGCAACGACACGACATGCACACATAGGTACATTCTTTTTTCGAATTTAGGGTACTTAGTGTTTCTACACTTCAGGAACGCACAGGAAGGCATCTTGCGTAAAATGTCTAATCTTGCCACGTGTTTAACCTTCGGAACAATAAAACCGACTCCGACTGCGACCGACTGAGCGTTGACTTCAACCTCGTCAGAACTAATGTATGGATGGGCCCATCTAAACTATTACTTGGTCGAAGTGTATATGTGTATCTGATGCTTGTGCTTATTTTTTAATACGTCAGAAAACTATGATAGGTCTCTATCTCTACATAATAAAATGTCTTTTATAGTGATAGTGAATCCGTTCAAGCAGTCAATCGCGTTTTATTTGATGCCTGTACAATTTTCAAGCAAGTTGCACAATGTATTTAGCCGTAAATAAAAATAAGTTAAAATAATACATCTAATACATTTCTTTTTTTTGTTATTTGCTGATATGCACTTTCAGTAGGTGTAATTTTAATGTTCAACCCAATTATGAATCAGCACAAGAAAAGCGTCTTTTTTTTTCTTTTACCTGAGGGAAAATCCTCATGGATGTTATGCCGGACTCCTACCGACTAAAAAACCCCACGTTACGCCCAACAGCCTATGGTTGTGAGCCCCGGGTAAGCCCTCGGGAGGATGTCCCAGGACAGCGTCTAACAAAGCAAGTTGACAATATTATTTATCAAGTACATCCTAGCATTAGCATACCTATCACCAAAAAATGTTGGGAAACACCGCTACAATACCCATATTGAATTAGTTGTGAAAAATATTTTAATTCGCCATTTCGTAGGTGATATACAGAATGTATTAAATTGTAATATACAGAGCCTCAACTTCGGAATAACGTTTAAGAACCCCTGGGAACTCTATAAACATCGAAGAGTTACTAAAATGCACGTCTTGGCAAAATCAAGAGACGAAATCGTTCAAACTCTTCCCAAGGATAAAAATATAGCAGAACTTGAGTCACGCCTCCAATTCCACAAGAAATTCATGATGGGTTCGCAGACTGGTAGAGTGGGTTTGAGTAGTATTCGGAGACAAAGAGATAAAGACATTACAAAATCTTTTCTGGCGCAGGATGCGAATGACGCCTATAAGGTGCACGCGATGAACCTAGAGATTCAGAACGAGTGGCTTACTCTAGGCGAGTTTCGTATTCCCATGACCTTGCAGTGGCTTACCTTGTTGTACAGGGTCGCCGGCTTTGCTTAAGTTCTATTTGAACGCGTTTCAGTTGACCCTACCAGACCAAAGTAATCTGGTCAGATGGGGGAAAGCCACAGATAAAACATGTAATGCATGTGGAGAAGCAATTGGAACTGCTAGGCACCTGCTGGTGGGTTGTAGGACGCTATTAGACCGGGGTCATTACTCACGTCGACATGATAGAGTATTGGAAGTTATACGGGAGTTGGTCAGTTTGGCGGTAGCTAGAGCGAAAAAGGGATTAATCACAAACTTAAGAAATGACATCGCGTTTGTAAAGGAAGGCTGTTCAAAGAAAGTACCTCGAAAGCTATATTCAGTTTTGATGGCTGCCGCCGATTGGACCATACTCGCAGACACGTATGAAAAACACTACAAAATCCCGGAGGATGTATGTGCCTCGCCATCAAGACCCGACTTATATACTGTTTTCAAGGATACATAGGCGTGCGTTGCTTGTGAAGCTTACGGTGCCGTGGGAGACCAACATACCGAAGGACCACACCATGAAGATAAATAAATACTTTGACTTGACCAATGAGTTAACCAAAAATGGCTATGTGGTTAAACTCTATGCCGTAGAAGTAGGAGCAAGGGGGCTATATTTTATTCCCGTATTCCTACAGGAATGGGAATTCCGGGGGGGAACTCATAGCATAAGTAAAAATATCATTCCGCCAAAATGCAATTACCGCATGTTCCTCAGATATGTAAAGGAGTTGTACAAATGTTTCCAACCCTCGCAGTGCTCCCCAGATGGTGTTGCTTTTTAGGATCGACACCGTTGATGTGTTCAGATGATCTGGAAATACAAAATATATTATGAAATTATTAGCCTTAGATTAATGATACTCCGATAATGTCTAAAACACGACCTATAATTTTGATCAGGGGGAGGGGAGGCGCCATACATAGACGCTTTCGCTCTCCCTGTATCCATACTAATATTATATCCGTACGTGGTACATATATATCGATGATATCCATACTAATATTATTAAGCTGAAGAGTTTGTTTGTTTGGACGCTAGGATCTCAGGAACTACTGGTTGGAATTCAAAAATTCTTTTACAGTTCGATAGTTCACTTATCGAGGATGGATATAGGCTATATAGCATCACGCTAGGATCGCATATAATAGGAGCGGTTAATGTTTCAAAAACGGGGGATAAAAATATTCCTTTTGAGAGCTTCCACTGCGTTCACTGCGTAAATGGTTAAAGTTATGTAACAGATAGAATATATTATATAATCTGTAGTGACATTAAAAATAATGTACCTACTCCAAAACGCTTCTCTTAAATACATACTTCTAAATAAAAGTCCGTGACAGCATTATGTCTATGTATAGGTAAGGGTTGGTTCTTCTATAATAATGCGACGGGAATCCTCTCTCGCAAACTAAATTGTTCTTAAATATAATGCGACGGGAATACACGCGACGAGAAACCTCTCTCTCTCTCACACATACACACACGTAGCAATGAATATTAAAGACGCGGGATGGCGCGGCGTTACGGGAGTAAACGCAACGCGACGGGAGTAGGTAAATGCGACGGGAAGGGGTGATAAGCTCTCTCTTATGTGATGCAAACGAAGTTGCGCGGTTCAGCTAGTATCACTAATGTATATAATATAATTAACTTAGTATTTAAATGTTGATAATGTCCGATGCCTGTCTACTAGTAGAGTGACTGCTACTGGCGGTCACTGCCACTCCTCAATCATTTCTTACTATATTGGTTAAAACTTACATTTCTCATCCATGCCCATCTGAGGATATTCTTCGCACGGCGATAATATTTGAATTTGAATTTCCGTTAACAACCCTTTAAATAAATCATCCGTAATGTTCGTATGCGCGGAAGCATGTCTCTCAAACCTCCTCGTTTGCCACTGAGCTATGTAATTTAATTTGTGCAACACTTCTTCATACCTCTCTAAAGCGTTTCTTAATATGTGACAGGTTTCTCCTGTTATCTGTGGAACAAGCAATATTGGCAAAGATAATATAATAGTATTACATACAGATAGGCAACTCCCTGCCCCTCACAGAGCAAGCTTCCCCACCCCCGCCACAGCTGTCATAGTTGGAGGGTGTTTTGACGGAACATTTGCTTTAGGTACCTCAGTGGGTCACACACACATTCAAGCTCTGTAGAAACAGCGTGTTTTTTAGTGTAGGTGACAGAATTCAAGACTAATCATTTGTATGAAGTTTCCGCCCTGTGCGTGTTTTATTTGGAACTAGCGCATGTCACGCGGTTTCACCCGCGTAGTTCCCGTTCCCGTGGGAATACGGGAATAAAATATAGCCTATGTTACCCGCAAAGAGTGTAGCTTTCCAACAGTGAAAGATTTTTTCACATCGGTCCAGTATTTCCGGAGCCTATTCGTTACAAACCAACAAACAAAAAAACAAATCTTTCCTCTTTATAATATTAGTATAGACTAGTATACAGTAGAGCTGATGCCCTCTTGAGCAACGGAACACGCAGCACCCAATCGTAACAGATGTTTCACAGAAGTGGTCCTAAGACTGATCCCTATGTAAAACCGTCCGACGGTCCGACACATCTCGCCGACCCAGCCAGCTCGGGTAAGTTATGGCTCTCTCGGAAAGATAGACCCCGACAATTCGACAAAGGTAGGGAGGCGCTTATTTACCATGAAGTGCCTCCCTCGTGCTCAAGAGGGTTCGGCGTAACGTGCTACACCGACGATACCCACATTACGGCGCGAGGAGCAACGCACCGAGACGCAGCACTAAAGGCCACAGCCACGCGGGGGTTTCTCAAGCCGTGGACACTCTCTCGCTGGAGAACTGCGCTGCCTCTTTTTTCTAGCAGGTCATGCTCGTGAAGGAGGCGGGTAGGGTGCGGTAGAGAATTCTCCCACCCTAGCTCCGCAGTCGGCGGTGTGGTCGCCGCTGACGTGCCTTCCCAAGACTATCGGCCTCCATAACCGGGGGCCTGAGGTAGGTAAGAGGGCTGCACACCGTCCTTACAGAAGCAGACCCTAAACGACAGCGTAACGTGAGGGATTCACGAAGATCCCCACGAAACCCAAAGACTCGGGATAGCACCTGAACCTCCCCATAGCTAAGGCCGCAGTGGTAACCGTAGGTCTGTTGGGAGTCCTGGGGTATCCTTCCGAGGGCTTACCTGGAGCTTCCAACCGTAGGCTGTTAGCAGGACACGTGAGGTTTTTTAGTCGGTAGGAGTCCAGCATAACATCCATGAGGATTTTCCCTCACGTAAATAAAAAAAGGCCACTTGCTGACTAGACTAGCCACTAACCTAAAATATGTCGAAAGAAAATGAAAGAAAGAGATGAAAGAAAAGTAACGATATTCATAGAATGCATTTGGTAACGCTATTAAGTCCAGGGTAAAAATAACGATACTTTTTACCGATAACTAATCGGTAGCGGTAAGTCAGATTACCGGTAACGGACCACCCAATTATCGATACCACGTATAACGTTACCACTCCGTATAACGTTATCTTCCTCCATGAAAGTAACGATACCAAATTTTTACCGTTATTCAAAGCTATGGTCCCGAAGGTGAAACACGTGTGGTAAAATTATCAAGATGCCTTCCTGTGCGTTCCCAAAGCGTAAAAACACTACCCTAAATTCGAAAAAAGAATGTACTACCCGGTCGCTCTAACTTTGCCGCTGGCGTAGAGGCGTATACCCGAATTGTTAATTAGACGAAGTAAATTGACAGTAGCTAATGTCACTTCGTCATAGCAAATAAGCAACATTGTATGAAGAAGTGACATTAGTTGCCGTCAATTTACTTCGTCTAATTAAAAAATCGACTTTAGTATGAAGCCGAGCGGCAAAGTTAGAGCGAACGAGCAGTATGTGTGCATGTCGTATCGTTGTTGCATAATATCTTTGTGTGTGAACTAGTCCACTTTTTAAGTTCGTAATGTGTATGACATGTGCCTGTCTATATTATTACTTGGCTGAAGTTTTTTGTATGTACTCACCGTAAAATTAAAATCCGAGGCCAGTAATTTATAGTAAATTTTATGTTTGATTTGTTCTTGCGGTTTTGGCCACACTTCACCTCTAGTTTTAAAGATTAGCATACTGACCACTAAGATAACGCAAAACGTGTTAAAAATAATAAATTGACCGAAAATTCTACGCATTTTTTTAAATAATGTAAAATGCTTTTTTATTGTGCTGTTCGGTGTGTGGTACTAATAATACAGATCAGTGTGTTCGGTTGACAGCGCGGAACTCAGTAAACTGTTTGATAAATATTTAAACCGGCCAATGGCAATATTTACTGATAACACCAATCAAATTATGGGAAAAATTCTTCGAAAACAGAATCACCAGATTTTTTTTTTTTTTTTATATTCAGCACGTCAAATTGACGTCGCCACCAGCCTGATGGAAAGCCGTGGCGCATCTAGCGATTGGGGGCCACTTTTGACAGTGGTCCTCAAGTTGGCGGCCCTGTGATGTGCCTCTTCACGCTCCTCTTAAAGAACCCCGGATTGTAAGATGAGGGAAACACGTGTGCGGGCAGGTCGTTCCAAGTTTTTACAGTTCGACAGAGGAACGATCTTTTGAAACGCTCAGTTCTGGCGACGATTCTCTCCACTGTGTATGAGTGGCATCTCTGCCCGGCACGCGTTGTTCGGGATCGGAAAGGAGAGGGAGGGATCAGGTTGAAGAGCTCTTCAGAACATTCGCCGTGATACATTCGGTAGAAAGCAGCTAAGGACGCTATGGTTCTTCGCTGCGCCAACGGTTCGAGGCCTCCCGTCACCTCAGGACAACCAATTATTCGGATAGATACTGATTCCCATACATATACAGGATAGAAATTAAAGACCGTAGTTGGAGGAAAAGTACCCTTAATATTGATGATGGCCAGTTTTGCTGAAAAGAAACATTCCTTTGTTTTTACCCGACTGCCGAAGAGAGGAGGGTAATGTTTGTCGAGATTATGTATGTATGTATGTATGTATGTATGTATGTATGTATGTATGTATGTATGTCTAATTCTTTGTCACGTCCTACAGCCTGAACGGCTTGATGGATTTTAACATGTGAGGTGTCAGTTAATTCGTAGTGATTGTGTGAGTGACAACCAGGAATAATAAAATTTCTAGAACATCAAAATGGCGGATTTTTGGAGACAAAACGTTTTTACCTTTTCTTGTATATCTAGTTTGCAGTCGGGTTTTTTGTTTTCTAAATAATTAATTTCTTGTTAAAAGTAAACCTGCAAGATTTTTGAAAAATCTCCCCCTTAAGCCGGGAATCGAACCGGTGAGATGTAAAAAAAACATCTTGTATTTTATAATTACGAAATCTTTAATGGCAGTTTTTGTCACTTTTGAAAATTAAAGAATGTTTCCTTTCCGTTGCCATCATCAGTTTTAAGAGTGCTTTTCCTCCATGTCTTTAATTTCCACCCCGTATAAGCTAAGGTGTAAGCAATCGAAAGAGGTTGAGTATTGATAGATGTGGACATGGACGCCTATTCAGTTATGGACCACTGGGTCAAAGGGTCACCAGACAGCGATGGTTAAGAATACTCTGGCACATCAAGATCTTACATACTACCCGTTCGCTCTAACTTTGCCGCTGGCGTAGAGGCGTATACCCGAATTGTTAATTATACGAATTAAAGTGACAGCAGCTAATGTCACTTCGTCATAGAAAATACGCAACACTACAAGAAGAAGTGACATTAGTTGCTGTCAATTTACTTCGTCCAATCAAAAATTCGACTTTAGTATAGAGCCGAGCGGCAAAGTTAGAGCGAACGAGCAGTACATACATATATGAGCACGGCTTTTATCCCCGAAAGGGTAGGCAGAGGCATTATACGCCCATATTTCACATGTAGAAGCGCTCGTGGCCCCGCGGACTCAGTGTTCTGTAAACGATCACTGCAGTAAGCAACTTTCACTATGGCCAGTCCTTGGATGGGTGACAATCCATGTGACCACTTTGTGACTTTTATTTGAGCGTTTCCGTGCTTCGTCACGTTAAACCGTTGGTCCCGGTTGCTAGTAAAATGGCAATCCTTAAGCCAAGGTGAAGGCCTTTTTAGGCGGCTTGAAAAATTTCAACAGCTGGCAGTCACAACCTGCGCCTGTCCATCTCAATACGGCTCACCACTCACCATTACGTGGGACAAATTTAAAAAAGGTGAAAAATGGGCATATAATATGCCTCTGTCTACCCTTTCGGGGATAAAGGCGTGACCATATGTATGTATGTGTGTACATTTCACCTTCTTAGAATTTGTCCCACGTTAGCCGTATTGCCGTGTTTGTATGGACAGGCGCAAGTTGTGACTGCCCGCGCTGTTGAAACATTCAAGCCTCTCCCATAAGGCCTTCAACTTGACTTAGCCACTGCTATTTTACTGGCAATCGGGACCAACGGCTTAGCGTTCCTTCCGAAGCACAGAAACGCTTGAAATAAATGTCACAAAGTAGTAACGTACGTGGAGGTCACCCATCCAAGTACTGGCCATAGTGAAAGTTGCTTACTGCAGTGATCGTTTACAGAACACTGAGTTGGCGGGACCACGATCACTTGCACACATACACGCCGTTATTCTCGAAGGGATGGCCCACAGACCCACATATCACCTTTAAAATGTCCGTTCCACATACCTTATACCTAGGTGGTGAGCCTTGGTGCTGGTTGTCAGTATTATAACAGTCCTTAGGCCAAGTTGAAGGATTTATAGGTGGCTTGAAAAAAATCAACAGCTGGTCGTCATTACCTGCGCCTGTACGTTTTAACACGGCAATCAGCTCACCACCTATTACGAGTGACTAAAATAAAAAGCCATAAGGGGAATAAAATGACAGTGGGCGTAACATCAATCAATCAATTCAATACATTTCCTATTTCATTTACAGTCTGTACATTGAAGATCTATAAGAAAACAAATTATAGGGGGGTTTTATGCACCCAAAACAATGATTTTTAGAATGTTTGTCTGTATGTCTGTTTATCTGTACGTTTATGCACGCTAATCTCAGCAACCGCTTAACGGATTGCAATGCGGTTTTCTTTGATGCGTTGTGGTTTGCTTCACTTAACATTCAGTGTTGTTTCATGTCAATCGGTTCATAAATAAAAAAAAACCGGACAAATGCGAGTTGGACTCTCCCACCGAGGGTTCCGTACATTCGTTTACCCCTCCGTCTATATAAACTATACATTATTTGATTTAATTTTTCGAGAAACAAGAAATTCAGGAAAATCGAATCTCGCGATTGCAGTAACAAGAAACTCTAAAATCCTAATCCTAAATGTATTATCTACGTTTACCCATAGATTTAGAATTTTTCATGTCAGTAAAGCTACATTTAAAGTACAAATCACCCGCTTGAATCGGAACTGGGAGATGTTTAAAAAAACATCCTGTTTTATGATACCAACCGAAAGAGTCTTCTCTAGTAGTTCTATAAGGAACAATTAATTTAAAACAACATAGTACCTATTATATAATCTGTGATAGTACCTATCTTATCTTATCTTTTATCCTATCTTTTGACTGCCTCTGTGGCGCAGTTGGTAGTAATACCACAGGGTATGATTCCATAGACACTATCTATACTTCTATATCTATACTTGTCTATACTAATATTATAAAGAAGTAAAGTTTGTGTGTTTGTTAAATTGTAAGGGGTAATCTCGGGATCTACTGAACCGATTTAAAAAATTCTTTCACCAATAGAAAGCTACGTTATTGTGGAGTGTCAAAGGTTATATTATGGCATTACGCTACAACGAATAGAAGCGGAGCAGTAATTGTAAATGTTCCAAAAACGGGGGAAAAGTTATTCCTTTTGAGAGCTTCGTTGCGTGTGTTGCGTAAATATTTATAGTTATGTAAAAAATATGTAGGTACTACAAATTGTTTCTCTTAAAAAAGTTCTAAAAAAATTGCGCGATAGCATGTGTCTTTCTTTGCTTTTTCTACAATAATGCCACGGGATACCTCTTTCATAAACGAAATTGTTCATAAAAATAATGCGACGGGAATACGCGCGACGACAAACCTTTCTCTCTCTCTCTCTGTCTCTCACGTAGTATTGAATACTAACGACGAGACGCTATAGTAGGGGAGCCCTAGAAGGGATTTCGGGATTTACTAAAGCGCGACAGATACACGGTGATACCTTGTACCCGGTTAAGTACCTCCACAAAACATGAGGCCCATATATAAGGCCGCCCGTGAAGGATACAGGATCAGATTAGTAAAAAAAAATTGACCATCAGAAATTCTCGAGCGCGTCAGATTAAGGTAGGGTGAGTTAATTACATCCTAAAAAGTGTATATTCCACTAATCTAACAATTTGAGAGTGACGTAAAAAAAGGGGAGGGCAACAAAGTTGTAATAAAAAAACGTCATCTCGACATTCTCGAGCGCAGCTAATTTTTTTTTTATTTTGAAGGAAATAATTCAAGAATAATGAAAAATATATAATCTGACGATTTCCGCAAGCCGAAATAACAAAAATTCGTCGATAAAGTTACACTATGCGCCAAATATCTTTGCGTCTACGAACTTCGTTCGTACTACTACTACTACTTACTTTTAATAATAGTATAGAATTAATATTGACCTATTCACATCTATGTCCTGGAAATTACGCAACAGCATCGATAAAATAAATTTTTAGGCTTAGTACTTTTGTTTGCGATTGTACCTGCGTCGATCGCCACCAAGCTGGTCAAAAGCGGTTGATTCGTTCGAGAGATATCGTGAACGAAAGAAACCCGAAAAAGTGTTTTTTCGGGATTACTCCGAAATTTGTGGTTCGATCAATTAAAATTGCAAAATTACTTATGAGGATGATAAAACTGCGTCGAATGCCGCCAACCGCGTGAAAATCGGTTATCCATTCAAAAGTTATTGCGGTTTGAAAATTCAAAAAATAGTGTTCTTGGTAGTTAAAAGTCTGATAGAAGTTTCATAACTTCTATCTGACTTTCGAGCTGAGAGAGCTCAAATGCATAGAAATATTATTTCTTTGAACTCAGCAAGCTCAAAATATCACATAAATTCTATATTGAGCTCAAAAATGTCATAAGTACAATTTTAGGAGCCCAGGAATGGAATTAGCGGGAAGTTGCAGGGATGGCCTTTAAGGTGAACCGTTTTTCTAATTTTTTTGTCAGATCAGGCCAATCCCTCTAGATAATCGTCAGATTATGAGACAGTACGTTTAGAACATAAAGATGAACCATATATATCTTAATCTGACGCGCTTGAGTATTTTAAAATGGTGAATTTTTTTTGCACATTATGAAAATGGCCGTGAGTTTGCGTCCCATCGAAATCGTCAGATTAGTGAATGAGAGCTTTTTTTTGGTGCACTTAACACTCCCTTAGAAAATCTGACGCGCTCGAATATTTTTTTTTTTTATTTTCAACCCTTAAATAAAACCACCCGCATCATGCTAACGATCAGATTAACATACGTACATTATTAAAAATACGTAGGGAATTGATGCTATCAATATCTGACGCGCTCGAGGATGTCCATGCAACAGTTTTTTTTTACATATTTAAAAATCTATAGCCGCTTCCCCCACCGATGTAAAGGTATATATCATATAACATTTTTTTCTTCATATCATCTAAGCTTTGCATCCCAATAGGTCTCTACGACGCTCGAGTAAATCCCCATTTAGCATCGTGGGCTCCCCTACTACTACGGGAGTAGACGCAACGCGACTGGAGTAAATGCGACGGGAACAGGTAATACTCTCTCTTATTTTTTTTTTATACTACTTCGGTGGCAGACAAGCTTACGGCCCACCGGAAGGTTGGTAACCGTAGCCTATAGACGTTTACAACACCAGAGGCGCTACACACGCGCTGCCGACCCGGGCGCAGGTTGTGACGACCCACAGTTGAAATAAGCCGCCCGTAAGGCCTTCAACTTGGCCTAACGACTGTCATTTTACTGACAACCGGGACCAACGGCTTATCGTGCCTTCCGAAGCACGGAAACGCTCGTAAATAAATGTCACAAAGTGGTCCACGTGGTGGTCACCCATCCATATCCGGCCATAGTAAATGTTGCTTACTGCAGTGATCGTTTACAGAACACTGAGTCCGCGGGGCCACGAGCGCTTCTTATGTGGCGCAAACGAAGTTGCGCGGGTCAGCTAGTCTATACTAATATTATAAAGAGGAAAGTTTTGTTTTTTTGTTTGTTTGTTTGTTTGTAACGAATAGGCTCCGGAACTACTGGACCGATTTGAAAAATTCTTCAACTGTTGGGAGGCTACACTCTTTGCGGTGAACATAGGCTATATTTTATTCCCGTATTCCGACGGGAATGGGAACTACGCGGGTGAAACCGCGTGACGTCTGCTAGTCTTTAATAAACATAATGTATCAAGAGATAAGTTTGTATGGGAATTTCTTCATTTTCAATGGAAACTACTTAAAAATTCGTATACCTGCATCTAATTAAATAGACTATGCCATTATTCTGGAGGATCTAGACTATGCCGATGACCTGTGCCTGCTGAGCCACACACATGCCGACATGCAAGCCAAACTTGACGACCTACAGGATGAGGCAGCGAAGGCAGGACTCAAAATAAACACCCGGAAGACGCACGAGATGAGGTGCGGCAAGGCGAACTCTGTACCACTGCGCATTGGCGCGGAAGATGTGGAACGAGTAGAGAAATTTACGTACCTCGGGAGTGTCGTGTCGGAAACTGGTGGGACAGAAGAGGACATCACTTCTAGAGTCGCCAAGGTTAGCGCAACCTTCGCACAGCTGCGCTCCGTATGGCAGTCCCAAAAGTTGACTAGGAGGGTGAAGCTCAAAATATTCCGAGCTAACGTCAAGACCGTGCTGCTATACGGATGCGAGACTTGGAAGGTCACAAAAGTCATCTCGCATCAGCTACAAGTCTTCGTTAACCGCTGCCTCCGCCGTATTCTCGGCATATACTGGCCCGAGACAATTTCCAACCTTAGCCTATGGGAACGCTGCAATGAGACACCTATAGAACATCAGATCAAACGCCGGAAATGGAGCTGGATTGGGCATACGCTTCGAAGGGACCGGAACCACATACCAAGGCATGCCCTAGACTGGAACCCCCAAGGAAAGCGCAAACGTGGCCTTCCAAAACAGACATGGCGACGGAGTGTCATTGCAGAGACGGAAGGCATTGGAAAGACATGGAGCGAAACAAAACGCGGCCATAGGACCTTAAGTCAAGTCAAGTAAGTCAAGTCATCTAATTAAAAATAAATGAACACATGTTTCAGGATTTCTCAAAGTTCTACCTCTAAGTATGTTAATCATAAAACCATCAACTTCCAGCCTAAACCCTTAGACCTAGATACTTAATTTTTTATGGACGATTGCCGTTATGCTGACGGCACCAGTTAATAAAGGATTGTTGCAAATTTCGGCATTAAGGTGATAAAATCTCTACTATAAAATGATTGGTCCCGAACTCCCGACTGACTGACTGACTGATTCATCAAAATAGGGATGGCAGTTTGTTTGAAAGTTCGTCATTTTCCAAGTTGAAAGCATGAAACTTCGTACACCTACGTCTTTTAAGAAATAAATAAGCACGTGTATCAGCGTTTTTTTAAATTTTACTACTAAGAGGGTAAAACAAGTGATAAACATTTGTGTGGAATATTGTTCACTTTCAAAGTTAGAAGCGTGAAACTTCGTACACCTGCTTCTTTTTTGAAATAATTGCTGATGAATAAATGTATCAGCGTTTTTTAGAATAACCTAAACCGAAAAGACCTGGCAACGCACAGCCCAAACCGCTGGGACAAGAAAGTGCAAATTTGACAAGTAGGTTCCTTATAAGGTCTAGGGGTCCACTAAGGAAGGATCTTTTAAAATTCATCCCCTAAAGGGGTGAAATGGGGGTCCAAAGTTTGTATGGGGAAACAAGATTAGTTAGACTATTTTATTCCAAATTTCACAGGAATATTCCGAAAGATAAATGAGTAAACACGTGTTTCAGGTTTTTGAAAAAATTAACACTAAATAGAGGGAAAAGTCGCCAATAGAATTGATATCTCAAAATATCAATATGGGTAACTTCAGCCCAAAAATACGACTGGAAACAATATGATTACTAAAAACAATAATACCACAGCTCTCTCTTCGTTTCTCTCATGTGACGCAAACGAAGTTGCGTGGGTCAGCCAGTTTAGATATATAATGCATGGCAAATTATTTTAAAAATTAAATCATGATATTGGCTGCTATAGTAGATGCATTTTATGATGTAAGCATCCACAAATAAAGGATACCAGATAAGAAGAACGAGCATAGAGCATTGCTGGATCTCCTGCTGACAACGCTTGCGGACGGATACAAAGTGTCAGTGGATGCTTCGCTCGGATTGTCAGAGCACTGTGTTGTTCGGGCGCATGTGCCTCTCGCAAGGCCTGAACCACCTCGGCTCAAGGAGTGACGACATGTGTGGAACTATAAGCCAGAAGACTGGGATGGACTGCGAGAGTTCTTCGCGTCGTACCCATGGAGGCGGCTTTGTTTTGCCTCAGAGGATTTGGATTCCTTCGCTGCCGCAGTCGCTGAGGGGATCTTGGAGGGCATGGAGTGCTACATTCCCAACCGCTGGATCTCTGTACACCTGTGCAAAAAAGCAACCGTGGTTCAATCCGCTCTGCAGAGAAGGCAGGTCGAAGCTCTGTCGGCAGATTCTTTCTGCACTTATGCAGAAAGAAGCTGCCTAAAGAGCTTGGACCTCGGCTCGTGCAAATTCAGATCCAAACATCTCTGAGGTGAAACACAAATTAAATGCCGCGTCGAGGTGCAGTAAAAGAGCAATTGTCAGGGCTAAGTTCGATTTCGTCGGCAGAATTGGTGAACGGCTAGCAGGCTACCCTTCAGGGAGTCGTGAATTCTGGTCGCTTGCCGAAGCTGCCGAAGGAAACTTCTGTCGGTCAGGCTTACCGCCTTTACTCAAACCCGACGGTAGTTTGGCCCAGAGCGCCAAGAAGAAAGCCGACCTTTCGGGTTTTCTCTTTAACTCGACCATAAGTGAAGGGGGTGCTTTGCCGCAGGGCATTCCGTGGTGAGGAACTTCCATGCCGGAAGTTAAATTTACACAGCGGAATGTCCGACGTGAGCTACGATTCCTGGACATTCATAAGTCGAGTGGGCCGGATGGTATACCCACGTTGATACTTAAGCAGTGTGGTCCGGAGTTGTGTCCGGTACTTACACGTCTTTTCACGCTTTCATATTCCTTGCGACAAGTCCCGGTGTCGTGGAAGATCGCGTATGTGCATTCTGTGCCCAAGGAGGGTGACAGGACCGACCCGGCCAACTACAGGCCCATAGCCGTCACCTCCCTTTTATCGAAGGTGATGGAGCGTGTTATTAACACACAGCTCCTGAGGTACCTTGAGGAACACGACCTGCTCAGTGACCGGCAGTACGGTTTCCGTCATGGTCGCTCATCGGGCGATCTTCTCGTGTGCCTCACATCGACGGCTATCGAGAGTAAGGGTGAGGCTTTAGCAGTGAGCCTCGACATCTCTAAAGCCTTTGACCGGGTCTGGCACCGTGGTCTTCTTACAAAATTGCTCCTTCCTATGGACTGCCCGATAGGTGTGGATGGGTGTCCAGCTTTCTGACCGGTAGAAGCATCAGGGCCGTCGTCGACGGCAGCTGTTCAGACTGCATGGCCATTAACGCTGGAGTACCGCAAGGCTCATTGTTGTCCCCTACTCTGTTTCTGCTGCATATCAATGACATGTTGTCTACTGACGGCATTCATTGTTATTCAGACGACAGTATGGGGGACACTTGTTTCACGGGCCGCCCCGGTATCTCTCGGGCCGCAGTAAAAAAATAGCCGTAAACAGCTTGTGTCTGAAATCGAGGCTACTCTTACTAGACTAGAGTGGACACTCTAGTAAGAGTAGCCTAGATATCATTGGGGTGGACAAATATAAACGCTGGAGTACCGCAAGGCTCAGTGTTGTCCCCTACTCTGTTTCTGCTGCATATTAATGACAATCATTGTTATGCGGACGACAGTACAGGGGACACTTGTTACACGGGCCGCCCCGGTATCTCTCGGGACGCAGTGGTAGAAAGTCGTGAACAGCTTGTGTCTGAAATCGAGGCTACTCTTACTAGAGTGTCCGATTGGGGTGGACAAAATCTTGTCCAATTCAACCCTTCCAAGACACAAGCGTTTTTTTCACCACTAAGAAAACTCCAATTACTGTAGCGCCACAATTTCAGGCCACATCTCTTCCCATCTCCAAAAGTATAGGGATTCTTGGCGTTGACATCTCCAGTGATGTTCAGTACCGTAGTCGTTTGGAGGACAAGGCCAAGCTGACGTCCAAGAAGCTAGGTGTGCTCAACAGGGCGCGGCGGTACTTCACTGCGTCGCAAACAATGCTTCTCTATAAGTCGCAAGTGCGGCCACACATGGAGTAGTGCTGTCACCTCTGGGCGGGGGCACCTGAATATAAACTTCGTCCATTTGACTCGGTGCAAAGACGAGCTGTGAGAGTTGTCAACGATCCTATACTTACAGGTGGGGTGGAACCTCTTCGCGACAGGAGAGACTTTGCCTCCTTGTGTTCTACCTCCTTGTCGAATAGTATGTGCTCTGAGGAATTGTTTGATATGATGCCGACGGCTACGTTCTATCATCAAACCGCTCGCCACAGACAGGGAGTTCATCCTTACACTCTGCGTCCGGACCGTTCCAGCATGGTTAGATCCGATAGGGTTTTTCTTCCGCGCACGCTTAGGTTGTGGAATGATCTCCCTGCCTCGGTTTTCCCAAACGCCTACAGTATAGGGTTCTTCAAAAGGGGGTTTAGAACGTTTTTTACAGGGGTCGCAGCGCGAGTGTGGCGCCTCTGGTGTTGCAAGCGTTCATAGGCTGCGGTGACCACCGGTCCTTCTGGTGGGCCGCATGCTTGTCTGAAACATTAGTGGTATAAAAAAATCCCATCAGCCGCGTATGTAACCAAAGTTTGGTAACCAGTATCGTCAGTAGAAAAAATGATCCTCATAGGATACCAGTATCCAAGTAATAGGACTTTTTCCTTTAATTTCACTGAGTTAAAGATTAATAATCATCTTTCTTTCGGTCGTCTAAGAAAAATTGCTGCAGAGCAAGATAGACAAATTGTTAGTAGTATTAAATATAAATGTAGTATACCTACCCTACCTTGAATGACTATTCAAAACGGAAAGATACATGACATGACAAATGTCAATAAACTATGATTTTGTTGTTTTAATCTTTGTAAATCCCTACCAAAAATTTAACGGCTATTGTAACATAGCCGAAACGTCGAGAGGTGAGCGAAGTTTGAATTGTTTATGCGAAAAAGACCCGCATCTAATATACCTAAAATGTGTATATTGTTTAAAGCGTTATGGCATGTACAAGTTAGTGATGCTTTTAAAGGATATAATAATATATTTTTAATAGTATTACATGTATACATGTTTTTGCCCATGACAAAGTAGACATACTTATAAATGTTTGATGTATACAATTTATTGCCTTTACACAGGCATTGAATACCAAATTGTGTAAACTGTACGTGTACCTATACATGTTTTTGCCCTTGACTGTACCAAAAACGACAAAAAAAATCATTTGTTGTATGTAAGCCCCCGTTTATTTTAACTTGAGGAAAATCCTACTCCCTGCTGCTGTGCTGGACTCCTACAGACTAAAAACCTCACGTGAAGTCACGTGTCTACTGCCTGAAGTTGGGAGCCCCGGGTAAGCCCTGAATGAAGGATATCCCCAGGATTCCCAACAGATCTTGGCTATAGTGTGTGCGTATCCGACTCGCACTTGGCCGGTTTTATTAACCAATGACAGGCGAAGGCCACAGTCCGAACCAAGTTTAATTACCTACAAAAAATATTACCATAAAATTGCTTTAAAAATCTCAGTAAAACCTGAAATATTGCAATTTAAAAATAGACTCCATGTTTTTGTATAAAATATGAATTATTTCTGAGAAAATGATGTATTTAAAATATTGTTTAATTCATAGATTTAGTTGAGAAAAGCGAAAAATTCTAAATCTATGGTTTAATTACGTAATACCTGCCATCAGTTGACGTACATATTATGAACTAGCTGACCCTCACAACTATGTTTACGTCACATAAGGTCTATGAAAGGAGAAGTACTTCTTCATCAGACTCCGAGGAGCGTGTGAAACTGATCTGGGTATAAATAAAGACAGACGCGCAGACCACCATGGTACGAGCCTTAATCTGTAGCGGGAGTAAGTGGGACACCGCTGCCTCTTTCTGCGAGCAGGTCTTGCTCGTGAAAGAGATATCGGGGCGGAAGCTGGAGAGAACTCTCCCACCCGAGTTCCGCAGTCGGCAGCGGGGGCGCCATAGACTTGTCTTCGCCCAAGACTATCGCCTCCATGACCGGTGGCTTGAGGATGGTGAGGGGGCTGCTCACTGTCCTTACAGAAGCAGGCTCAAGACGACAGCATGACGTGAAATATTCACGCACGTGTTAGAATCGTCTCGTAGAGGGTAGGTATATCAATACATACGGTCACGCCTTTTATCCCCGAAGGGATAGCCAGAGAGAACAATAAATAATGGTTCCTTCTAACGTGTTGCCATATGAACAGTACGGTCAACCAAGTAACTTACCTATATATAAGCATATCCCACACACGCCACACCCCTCTAAAGCGGGATAACACCCGAACAACCCCCTAAAGACGCGGAATAGCACACGAACCCTCCCTTTATTTTTTCTTTAACGTGAGGAAAAATCCTCATGGATGTTATGCCGGACTCCTACCGACTAAAAAACCTCACGTAACGCCCTACAGCCTATGGTTGGGAGCCCCGGGTAAGCCCTCGGAAGGATGTCCCAGGACTCCCAACAGACCCACAGGTCTGTTATGAATCCTAGGTCATCCGTCTGAGGGCTTACCCGGGGCTCCGAAACATAGGCAGTAGGAGGAAACGTGTGGTTTTTAGTCGGTAAGAGTCCGGCAAAGTATCCATGTTGGATTTTCCTCACGTTAAAAAAACCCTGTATACCAAATTTCAACCAGATCCGTTCAGAACGGCGAGTTGGCTGCTTGTCGTTCTTACAGAAGCAGGCCAAGACGTGTGTGGCATGTCTCTTCGCACCTCATAGTAGTGGGATAGCACCCAATTATCCTCCCATATACCTCCCAGATACCCCCCAGATGCGGGATAGTATCCGAACCAAATAAGCGAAGCGAGCGGTGGTGGCAAAAGTCTGCCGGGACCCTGGGACATCCTTCCGAGGCCTTACCCGGGACTCCCGGCTATAGACTGTTGTAAGGCATTGTGTGGTTTAGTCGGTAGGAGTCCGGCATAACATCTATGTAGGATTTCCACATATAAATAAAAAAAAAACCAGATCCGTTCAGCCGTTAGAGCGTGATAAGAAATACAAACAGTCGTACATACAAACTTTTGTGTTTTTAATATTAATAGTAAGGATGTGTGCAAATTTTTAGGAAACATAATTTGGCATTTTAATTTTTTGTTAATGACCTTGTGAAGATAATTTAACAATACATTATTATATAATATTATAGTGAGGTAGGTACTTATTACATAATTTAATTTTTGAAAGACGTTTCTAGAACAACTTCTATTTTTAAAGCAGTACTGCCGTAGGTACTTCAGTGTAAATATAAATGAAATATTTACGGATATTTTTATACAACGCTAACTGATCCAAATAAGTTAGGTTTACCTGCTTATTCCGGGTATCAGACCACCGATATTAATACATGGCATGGGTATGATATTTAATTTTAGAAAATATGTAAGTACCTACTTTTTTTATATTTCGCTCGTCAAAATGACCGATAAAAAGCAATGACATCCAGCGATTGGGGGCCACCATAGATTTAAAATTTTTTCGCCATAGATTTAAAGTCTGTGAGACTGTAGACAGTTTGCCCGCGTGGTAAACTTTTCCCTTTGTGTCTGAATAGCATCACAATTTTGCGGGTTCAAACCGCGCGATTCGTAAACGCGCGGTTCCCGCAAGTCTGAACTAGCGCTAAAAAAACTGAGTCTTTGTAGTCCTAATATTGAGACTCGAATCTTTTTTTGCAGACTCAAGTCAAAAAAGAATATATAAGTAATAGTTCAAGCCTCCCTGATTTCTTAGTATTCATAAAATAGACTCCAGTCTTGCCAAAGAGAACTCGAGACCGCGGGCGGTTTCTGAAAGGCCTATCAAATCATTGTTCAACTATCACTCCTGTTAACTTAACATGGATATCAAATCAATTCGGGTTTCCGAAACGTTGATTAGGCCAAAATTTACTAATTATTGATTATTTTGATGTGACACGCGCACTGCTCATTTTTGTTCATTAGTTCAATCATATCAGTCAAAAATGTCATCCTGGCTGGTTTTTAAAACGGATGAAAAAATATTATGGACTGTCATACTGTCATTGTTGACAAATTTCAAATCTCAAGTTAGATATTATACAAAAACATATTTACTCAAAAACACATTTATTTTGCATAATCCTAATAAATAGGCAAACGTTGTAATAAATAAAATGTAAAGCTGGTACCACCAGTTCAAAACGCGGCCTGCCAGCTTGAGAAGTACCTACTGGCAAGAAACTCGGCGGGCTATTCTTTTAGTGCTGCTTACAGCAGCTTACAGATACGTAAAGACTGTGAAACATTGTTTGGTAATCCAGCAGAGCAAGTAGATCATTTCCAGGCTTCCTTGTCAACTTGCTGAGAGACATTTTATGCTGTTTGGTGGCCTGTTGTAATAGCGTAATACAGTTACCCAGGAAAGAATTACTGACTGTATGCAGTCTGCTGTGATATCCAACTAGGTTATTTTTACAGTGTATGTGTGTATGTGTTTTGTATAGTGTTTTTGTTGTTTAGGTGTTTATTCTATTTAAATTTTACATTGCTTCAAAGTAAATTATGTTTTTTAAAGAATAAAACATGTTGATAATAATGGTTGTTTCTGTACATTTACCTTACAATATACTTACTATTAATTTGAATTAACAGTTAAAATGTGTCAACAATAGAAATGTTTGCACAGAGGTGTTTTCAGTATTCACTGAACTAGCACCACTATCATATGGAGCATTCGGATCTAATAACACACTGGATGCTTCTTCTATGATTGAGCCAAATTATGTAAAACACAACAAGCAAAAATAAAGTTCATATTAGTAGGCAGCTTAAACACAAAGGCATATGGACAAACATGGGAACCGTCTCTGGAGAACACCAAAGCATCACCACAGTATTCCTAGTCCTTATACATATACATACATACATAATTATTATAGTCACACCTTTATCCCCGAAGGGGTAGGCAGGGGCATAGTATACGCCCACATTTCACCCTACAGTTTTATGTCCCACGTAATAGGTGGTGAGCCTATTGCCACGTTGAAATGGACAGGCGCAGGTCGCTGCGACCCTCACTTAAAATTTTTCAAGCCGCCCATAAGGCCTTCAACTGTGTTTAACGATTGTGATTTTACTGACAACCGGGTTTCATTTCGAGGTTTCCTTCTCTACGCAATGGATCTTATTGCTAAAGTGTTCCCTTAGTCGCCTCTTACGACACCTTCGCATGTATTGGGGTGGTGACATTTTGTACTCTTACCCGTCGCTGCACGGGTATAGTCCTTATATGTGCTTGATAATATACTTCTTCAGTGGGTGTTGAAAGGGTGCTGTTTTTTGCGTGGGGCATAAAGCTTTTCAGGTGAGATTTGGGCAAATACTATGCCGCTGTGATAAAGGCGTGACTATATGTATGTATGTATGAAGAGAAAATGTGGATTTACGTTAAAAATCAATTGTATTCATAAGTTAATCCGCCGATAGGCACCGATTAGTTGACAAAGCTTATGACACACGAGTAATCTATGATCAAGGCTTGACAAGCGTTTCGGAAACCCAAAATAACGGTTGACATACGATTCTCGAGTGAAATTAGACTGCCATTTCAACTGATACGATGATCAAATAAAACCATTTGACATTGCTTCTAGCAACCCAATTGCTCTTTGACAAGAGATTTAAAAGTCGATTACTTAACTTTAGCGTTGATCAGCCTTTCGGAAACTGGGGGCGAGTCTTTTAAAACAACTTACTCTTTACAAAAAGTCCTTTAACTAAAAATTTTCCTCAAACTTTTGCACGCCGACCTTCACACAATATATCCTCATTTCTTTTACAGGAGTCGTACTACAGAAATACATCTCTGGCAATACAAATCAGGAAGGAAAATTTTTATTTAAAGGATATAACCCTTATTTTATCATATAATAATAAATACGAAAGTAACTCTGTCTGTCTGTTACGCTTTCCCATCTAAATGGCTGGAGTGATTGAGGTGAAAGGTATGGGCTAGGGGGTGGTTCGGGTGCTATCCCGCGTCTTTGGGGGTAACGCTCTCTCTCCCCTTATGATCGTTCTAAGATGTATTCGCACCATTTGAAGCAAGGTAGAAAAGGAAAATTCGAAATGAAATCCGGTTGTCAGTAAAATGACAAGTGTTAAACTGAGAGTTTTATGGACGGCTTAAAAATTTCAACTGCGGGTCGTGACGACCTGCATCTGTCCATTTTAACACGGCAATAGGCTCACCACCTATTATGTGGAACATAAAACTATCAGGTGAAATGTGGGTATACTATGCCTCTGCCTATCCCTTCGGGGATGAAGGCGTAACTATATGTATGTTTGAAACCTGATTCCATTCGTTTTTCTTTTCACTTTTGGCACTGTTCCGCGAGGTGCTTGCTGGAGGCTATGCAGAGGCGTGCTATTCGCATTAGGTATTATATCGGCCTGAAATAATGGAATGTCCCGTTTGCGCAGTTAAGAAATACTGCTTCTTAGGTTGCATTATACTGATTCTATCACGGCGAGTGCTCTGAAGAGTTCTTCAATCTAATCCCTCCCTCTCTTCATCACGAACAACGCGTGCTGGACAGAGGTGCCACTCTCACACAGTGGAGAGAATCTTCGCCAGAACTGAGCTATGCTAAAGATGTTTCTCTGTCGAACCATAAAGATTGACTGCCTCGGTGGCGACGTTGGTAGTGTTAACGCCTATCACGCTGAGGTCCCGGGTTCGATTCCTGGGTCGGTCCAAATATTTGTGTGATCCACACATGTTCCCAAAATGCAAAAACAGGTCCGAATTCATGAGACTTCACTGTCTGTCTCTACGTCACAAGACTGTATCTCAGTAACCGTGGGAGCTAGTAAGCTCGTGAAAAAGACGGGCGGCGGGGCGGGAACGGGAGAGTACTCTCCCACCCGAGTTCCGCAGTCGGCTGCTTGGGCGCCGCCGACGTGTCTTCGCCGAGGACTATCGGCCACCATGACCGGGGGTCTGAGGACGGTGAGAGGGTCGCTCACCGTTCTTACAGAAGCAGGCCCATGACGGCAGCGTGACGTGAGGGATTCACGCTTGCTCCCCCTTAAAAGCGGGATCACACCCGAAAACCCCCAAAGACGCAGGATAGCACCACCCCCTAGGCGAGGCCGCAGTGGCGGTCGTGGGTCTGTTGGGAGTCCTGGGACATCCTTCCGAGGGCTTACCCGGGGCTCCAAACCATAGGTTGTTGGGCGTTGCGTGAGGTTTTTTAGTCGGTAGGAGTCCGGCATAGCATCCATGATAGATTTTTCCTGACGTAAAAAAAACCGTCACATCTATTTTTACAATTTTATAATAGTACAGAAGAAATATATAAAAATGATAAATTACATAAATCGGTATTCCCTATGTTCATACATTATGTGGAGGCTTCTGATTAGCGATCTGATTGTATTGATAGTATTTTGGAGTAAAATAAAATTATTACTAACCAAATTTGATGCAGTCCATCATAAAAATACCTTAAGTTGACATATTGGTTCATTTAAATAAGAATAACACATTATTTTGCAAGCTATTTTGCTTAATTTATTGTATATTTTTGTAATCATATATTCAAATTTTCGTGTTAGTGATTAATATAAGTCAGTATTGGCTCATCGTAAATTATTATATTCTATTTAAGTAGGTGATAACTTTATATATTAACATGTCTTACCTATATAACTCTACGTCCCGGGTGTCTTTTTTTTCTTAAATCATTAATCTCTTTTTATTTTTAATGTAATTAAAAATAATAATAAAAAGAGATTAATACCTATTTTCAATCTTTTTACAGGGTGGTATTAACCCTATCAGGGCCTCTAGGAAATGGGACTATCGGGCCCTTTGCTCTTCATAAGCGTCCGACGCAGTTGTTAAATGCATCCGATCCTGTTATAAAAGGCGTCCGGCACTGTAATAAATAGCGTCATGACGCTGTTGTAAAAGGCGCCACGACGCTGTAATAATAGAGATGTAAATAGTACCTACTTTATTTAAATTATATAAATAAAATGCGTTCGACGCTGTTATGAAAGGCGTCTGATACTACTATAAGACTGTCCAAGCCTGTACTAAATAGCGTTAGAGTCATCTGACGCTGTAATAAATAGCGTCATGACATTTTTATAAAAGGTGCCATACGCAAAAATTAAAAACGTCACGACGCTGTTATCAAATGCATCCGACGTTGCTATAATACATAGCGCCGCGACGTTACTATAAAAGGCGCCGTGATGATGTTATAAATTGCGTCGCGACGACGTGGTTACATAAGGAGTCGCGACGTTGTTATAAAAGGTGTCGCGACGCTCTTATAAAAGGCGTCGCGACGCTATTACAAGAGACATCATGACAATGTTATAAATAGCGTAGCGCCGCTATTATAAAAGGTGTTTGCTGCTATAATATACGGCGTCGTGACGGTGTTGTAATAGGCATCGTGATATTGTTGTAAACAGCGTCGTGCCGCTGTTATTACTATTTATAAATAAAAACCGGAAAAGTGCGAGTCGGAATCGCACACTGAGGGTTCGGAAAATTCTAAAGCCAAAGTCCAATACGAAAAATCCAATTCGAGTTCCGATACATATCTAACTCCGAGAGAACCCTCGGCTATATAAAAGTTGTCTCACATCCAAACGTAAAATAAAACCGGCCAAGTGCGAGTTGGACTCGCCCATGAAGGGTTTCGTAGCAGCAAGTAACATAATATAAAAGTTCTTATAGTTCGTTGTAACTTTGATAAATGTTTTAACACGTTCGTAGTGGTAGTGTTTTTCTAACCGAAAATTGCGGTTTATGACGTATTAAAAAAAACTACCAGCTACATCTCCTTCAAATTAATTTTCGTTGGTAGTTTTTATGGCAATGTACATCAAATATTTTTAAGCTATTGCATAGCTTCTATCGCGGGCCTTGCGTGGAGACCGAATCCAGAAATTCTGTCACGAAAACGAATCACACTCTCGGCTACCTTCGGCCACGTTCGTGTATCTCACACTTCAAATAAAGTGGAATTCAACAGATTCAAACAATGTAGTAAACAAACAGATTGGATCTCGACTCTCCATAATTACTTACATTTAAATATCAATCCTGATCATATTCGTTTTAAGGAACCATAGTTAGATTTATGCGGCCATTTCGACACTAATTTACCTTTAGAATATAGAATAATTTCATGCAAAATACTTCAATGATAAAAATTTAAACCTGTCATTCTTCCTTGTCATTAAATTATTTTTTCTCAGTCTTGTTTGTCTTTGGCATATACTCGCTTATTGATTATGAAAAGAGGTTTAATCATAATCAGTTTGACAACAATTACCTAGTTTAATAGTGTAATAAATTATTTAAAAATGAACTTTAACTTTAAATAATTATAATCGGTAATCTGTGTGAGTGTGTATTGTTCTGAAGTTCTGCGAGGTTTTTCTATTATCTCTAATTAGGTATATCAATGACTTTGCTTCAAGTAGGTACTTTGGCTTTTGGACATTTTCTTTGCGATCTAATTAAAACTTTTTTATATATACTCATACAATTTCTAAGTAGGTATGCATACATACGGAGAATTTAAAACGGCAGTAACTGAGTGATTAAAACCAATGCAACACACACACACACACCCACACACACACTCACACACACACACACTCAAAAATCAACTCACATAAACATACATGCAACAAACACACACACACACACACCCACACACAGACTCACACACTCACACACACACTCACTTACACACTCACACACACACACTCACACACACTCACGCACACTCACACGCACACGCGCGCACACACACACACACACACACAGAGACACACACACACAGACACACACACAAGTCCAAAAGTTCTAAAGTCCAAAAGTCCAAAAGTACAAAAGTACAAAAGTACAAAAGTACAAAAGTCCAAAGTACAAAAGTCCGAAAGTCCAAAAGTCCAAAAGTCCAATAGTCCAAAAGTCCAAAGTCCGAAAGTCCGAAAGTCCGAAAGTCCAAAGTCCGAAAGTCCGAAAGTCCGAAAGTCCAAAAGTCCAAAGTCCAAAGTCCAAAAGTCCAAAAGTACAAAAGTCCAACAGTCCAACAGTCCAAAATTTCAAAAGTCCAAAAGTCCAACAGTCCAAAAGTCCAAAAGTCCAACAGTCCAAAAGTCCAAAAGTCCAAAAGTCCAAAAGTTCAAAAGTCCAAAAGTCCAAAAGTCCAAAAGTCCAAAAGTCCAATAGTCCAATAGTCCAAAAGTCCAAAAGTCCAAAAGTCCAACAATCCAGCAATCCAAAAGTCCAAAAGTCCAATAGCCCAAATGTCGACACTCAAGTAGGTACTTGGTACTTTACTTTGTTGAACATGGGCCTTAAAATCTTACTTCTTACTAATATTATAAATGCGAAAGTTTGTGAGTGTGGATGTTTGTTACTCTTTCACGCTCTAACGGCTGAACGGATCTCGCTGAAACTTGGTACAGGGATACATTATGGTCTGGAATAACACATAGGCTACTTTTTATACCGGGAATAAGTTCCCAAGGGAAGCGGTAACGGTAATAAAATTTACGCGGGCGAAGCTGCGGGCATCAGCTAGTATATAATATTATAAATGCGAAAGTTTGTGAGTGTGGATGTTTGTTACTCTTTCACGCTCAAACCGCTGAACGGATCGGGCTGAAATTTGGTGCAGAGATACATTATAGTCTGGAATAACACATAGGCTACCTTTTATACCGGGAATAAGTTCCCACGGGAAGCGGTAACGGTAATAAAATTTACGCGGGCGAAGCTGCGGGCATCAGCTAGTATATAATATTACAAATGCGAAAGTTTGTGAGTGTGGATGTTTTTTACTCTTTCACGCTCAAACCGCTGAACGGATCGGGCTGAAATTTGGTACAGAGATACTTTATAGTCTGGAATAACACATAGGTAGACTACCTTTTATCCCGGGAACAAATTTTACGCGGGCGAAGCTGCGGGCATCAGCTAGTATTCTTATATAGAAATAATTATACTAGCATAGTTGATAAAAAATGCTATGTAATAGCTTTACCGCGGCAGTCCCCGAGTGCCACACGTCTTTTTTTTAGATTTATCTTTCTCTTAGTTTAGAAGTTAGAGGGGGGGGGGGGACACATTTTTCCACTTTGGAAGTGTCTCTTGCGCAAACTATTCACTTTAGAAAAAAATGATTTTAGGAATCTCAATAGTATTTTTAAAGGCCTATCTATAGATACCCCACACGCATGGGTCTGATGAAAAAAAAATTGAGTTTTAGTTCTGAGTATGGGGACCCCCAAAATTTACTGCTTTTTTCTAGTTTTATATAAGAATCTTAATGCGGTTCACAGAATACATCTAGTTACCAAGTTTCAATAGCATAGGCCTTATAGTTTCGGAGAAAAGTGGCTGTGACACACGGACAGACAGACAGACAGACAGACATGACGAATCTATAAGGGTTCCGTTTTTGCCATTTGGCTACGAAACCCTAAAAATATACCTACGTTAGTTGTATAAGATACCTCTCTTAATTTCTTTTTCTTTTTTTAGTACTTGAACCTATACTGTAATTGTGTGATTAGGGAGCGATGCGGCTTGACACAAGATGTAGTGACTAAGATAGAGAAAGGGATGCTCAAATGGTTCGGACATGTGGAGAGAATGGATGAAAACAGACTGACAAAAGAGATTTATAAGGCGAGAGTGAATGGACAATCTGGTAGGGGTCGACCGCGTCGCACTTATGACGACAAAATTGGACACCTTTTGGAAAAAGGCCAGGCCAAGAGTAGGTACCCTTAATCGGAGAGCATGTATGAAAATACTTACGAAAGTAGAAGAAGTGAAAGTGAGACGTCAGGATCGTGGCAAGTGGAAAGCCTCTGCCTACCCCGTTGGGAAACAGGCGTGATTTTATGTACCTATGATGATTTTATTGCAGCAACAGAAATACGACTCTAGCTATCACGGTCCATGAAATACAGCTTCGTGACGTACAGACAGCGGAATCTCATCTATACATCTATACTTATAAAACTGTTGAGGGAGACTTGAAGGGGGGGTAATAAAATGGGGGTTAATAATAAAAAAAAAATTATTAATTAAAAAAAAAAAAAATTTATTACAATTCCTTCACTAATTAATCGAAAGGAACTTCGTTCCATCCGAGTGTCCCTTGACACCTCTCAAGTTTTTTTTTTTGTATTGGGATGGGATATATTTTAAGGACTGTTCCACACAAGTTTTAATATTAAGAGTTTTGTAATTTAGAAGTTAGAGACATCTCAACTTTTGCAAAAACTATAATTCAAAGATTCCTTTGAATGTAAGGGTCATTCAAAACTGGCGTGTTTGCTTAGTCACAAAAGAATTTAAGAATAAGGGTATTGTAAAATAATTCGGCCCATGCCGTACGCGGGGACTGAATGGTTTTAGACTAGACTGAATCTTTAAGCTCTTTTCAGATTAAGCAAACCGGGCAGGTTCACACTCTCCTAGGAGTCTGGTGAAGAAATACATGTCCTTTCATAGACCTTATGTGACGTAAACGAAGTTGCGAGGGTCAGCTACTAAATACTAGAATGTCAATTAGCCACTACGCAGAATAAAGTGAGATGACGAATAACTCCTTGTCACATAATAACACAATTCGGTGACCCTTACCCCCTAACGTGTGGCGTAATTTATGAATGACCCCTTAGCTAAGTTGTGAGAAAGAAATTATTTTACAAATCTCGTATACTTCTATACTAATATTATAAAGAAGTAAAGGGCGATGTTTACACGACTATGGAAGCTCGTATCACTTTGAAGTTTGAGGTACCAAGGAAAAAAAACCTGCGTCGTGATGGTATTATCGTGTATTTTAAGAAATAAAAATAAATTATTATGTGACACTCCGGATTTCATGGCAAATCGTACATTAGATTAGGTGTGGAATGCCTTGATTTTCTGTACTATTGAGCACAAAGAGTTCAATAATACCTTTTTGATTACCTATTGAGTTCCAAATGATAAATGGATAGTCGAAGCTAATTATTAGTTATGCTTGTGATAATTAATTATCATCATCCGAGCGTTGTTCCTGACATTTTTTGGGTTAACGTCAACTGCAAGTGGTGAACTTGCAGACCAGCGGAGGCTTTGGTGCAGATGTTCATGTAAGGTGGGATTCTAGATTCTCCATCATCAACAAAAGCGTAACACAGGCACTAAAAAGGATATTAATAACTAATGCTAATAAAAACAGCATACAGTGAAAGCATATCAATTGCAAGTGAGTTACTCTGGAGTTGATTGCACTCTCAAAAGTTACAGTACCACAGCTTTAATGAGAATGGAAATTATTAGTAATAAATAATACAATACAGTACAATATGAATCATTTATTTGTAAATAACAACCTATGGTGCGCTGAGAACCTACTATTGATGGCGGTATTGCTACATAATATACATTTTCATAGGCAAGTATGTAAATATTTAATAGGACTGTGACAGAACAGTTATTCTGTGACACTCACAGCAAACTCCTGATAGAAAAGGCAATAGTATTATAAAAGGTGATATGTTTAACAAACCTTTTACAGTAGGTACTACTATAATTATGTGAGCATATTATAAAACTAGTGACAAAAATAACATTTCGATGACCGTGTCCGTTAGGAATGGCAAATTGAACTCCTGAAGAAACTGACTATTGAATTTACAGTATTATTATAATATTAACTAAGCACACCAGCAGCTCAGTGAGCTGATGTGTGTGTGTGTGTATCTAATCGATAGATCTGTAGACTTTGTCCAGACGGTTTTTGAATGCATCAACACTGGGTACACCCACAACATGCTCAGGCAACTTATTCCATTCCGTGACTATTCTATTAGGTAGAAAATGTTTCAGGGTTCAGTAGGTAAGTGTTTAGCTACTACTATCTTAAATAAGGCCTCAAACTGGATGTCCGCGGCGCGGCAAGCGGCAAGTGATGCTAGAGCGCGCAGAGCACAAGAGAGGGTGGCGGCACTGTGCTCGCATATAATGCACACCGCACTCGGTGGGTTTGTTATCGTGTGTTCGAAGTTGCCTACTCACTTGTACGCGAGGGCCGCGCTCTCGCATTTGTAGCCGTCGCCCCACTCACCGCTGACACCCAATTTGAGGTCTACTAGAATCACAAGTAATAGAACTAAGAAATGGGAAGCTTACCGAACAAGAAAGTGAGGTGAAAGCAAATACTAAATCCAAACGTGAGTAAGTACTGTATATATCTAGAAGTCAATACGCGAATAACACGTATTATTCGCTGCACATAAGAAATCTTTCGTTACTTATGGATGGTGTTCAGCACTGCCACAGTACTCATTTTTGGATTCAATATTCGATTCTGCTTTCATGGCCTGACTTTCTTGATGATAACGCCATTTGTCTTTAAGTTCTATAATCTGTGAATAGAATATGTCATGATAACTGCTATCATAAGATATTCTGTTACATAGTTAAATCAAAGAGCATCTTAAATAACAAAGTTAAATGACAGAACATCTTGTAGCACCAGTATCTTAAGTAACGGAGCATCCCATCCTAAGGTGCTTATATCTTAATTCATTAAGTCACATTAACAGGTCATATTATTGGCATGGTGCTAGTGTCTTCAGAGTCAAATGATTGCTATACTTAATAACTATTCACACAGATAATTATAGCCGGCTTAGTTTTAACAGGCATTCTATAAAAGCCATCTCAGACTAATTGTTCAGTCCAAATATCTCTAGCTTTATTCATGTAGCAATAACGTGTAGTCCTGGATATATTAAATAACCCAGTCAACCTTTTGTTACTACTGTCACCAGTCCTTAATTTTAATGAAGGCATATAGATACTAAGTGCTAAATGTATAATATTCAATAGATCATAGAACTGAGTAGCACTTATTCCTAGTCAATAGTGGCACAGATTATTGAACTTTATGAACATTACTAAAGTCTGGCTTTTTAGTGCTAATCCTTCTAACAGTCATTGTATAGCTACAAGTTTGTATATGTTTGGTTCCTTGTGCCTAACTTGTGGCTGGTTACTTCTGGTGGTAAAAATGATGGTAGAGCTGCATTGTCTTGTATATAGATGCTCTGCATGGACCAATGGGTTGGAATTATGAAGTGAATGCTGATGTACTGCCATTCTAGCCCACCTTTAATAGCTGTGCATACTTTCTCCAGGTGAGGACCTTGAATAGAAAAATATATACAACATTAGATAGACTGTTTAAATAACTAATAGAATCACCTTCCGCATCCAGTCGCAGCTTGCAACCTTTTCTAGTTTGTTGGTCCATCTGGCGGGTGGATGTCCTACTCTAGAATGCCAGTTTCCACTCTAGAAATCAGTCGCTCCATCAACAGTCGGTTCTTCTGCAGATATGGCCAGCCCACTGTCACTTTAATGTACCTACTTATACAGCGAGCTATGTCGACTAGAGCATTTAACAATGTTAATAAAAACATTACTGTATTTTGAACTCATTACAATATCACTTAGTCTATACCATTTATACTAATATTATAAAGAGGAAAGATTAGATTGTTTGTTTGTACCGAATAGTAATAATTTGAAAAATTCTTTCACTGTTGGGAAGCAACACTATCCCCGGGTAACATAGATTTTATTCCCGTATTCCTACAGGAACGGAAGCTACATGGGTGAAACCATGTGACGTCCACTAGTCATTCATAATATAAAATTAATAAAAAAGATACTTATTGTGAGTACTTTAGAGATAACTAAAACTGATGTTCAGATGATTATACCAAAATAACTGTAATTAAATACATACCAAGTGTGGAGATATCCTGGTAAGTCATAATTATGTTCTTTTCTTCACAATAAAACAATTAGTCATAGCTGTAGTCATTAAATCTACGTCCAAATAATGGGGCTATTTCCTTCCAGTTTGAAGAACAGATTGCAATAATTCATAGTATATTCTATGCACAGTGTATTGTCATGTGATATCTATAACATAAACAATTTTTAATTATTATGCTATAATGCACTAGCAAATCTTGGGATCAGATAATTAAACTTGTGTTTATTTATTTATTAAACCACCTGACCCACGCAACAATGTTACCCTTTTAGCTTGGCTATTTTGTACAATAGTGTATTGTATGTACTATACGTAGTTAACCTTCCCCTTGAATCACTATCTGTTGCTGAAAACTGCAGTAAATTCAGCACTTATCACGTTCACAGTTTTGGTAGTTTGTCCCTTGTCATTAGATAATGTGATTTGGCAAAAAAAGATTTCTAGGATTGCTAGTACATCGTCTAGGGACCGCATTAGGGCTTTGGCAAGTGAAGAATAGAAAACACCGCTCATAATTATAACCTAACTGTCGGTCACATTATTCATAGGTTATATGTGTTTAGTTCATGTGTTGGTATTAATAATAACATACACTTACCAACGTTGGCGAAACCCCTGTGGATATAGCAGTCAGTGTTGATTTAGGTCATTATTTTCCTGTAATGACTGCCACCGGCGATGTAACAATTGAACCGAACAAAAGAAACATCGACGAATATTCAATATAACCTAATGCAAAAGTTAGAAAACGTTAAAGTACACTTTTTTCACACTCCTTGCATTAAATTCGAACTTATCTTACTATTAAAAAGATGTTTTGAAACAACCAATAAAAGAAAATAAACCGATCTATGGCAAGCATGGCCGGCTTTGACAAATAGTGCTGACAGTTTTGGACAACAACTAATCGTTAAATCAATCGATACTTCTCTTCATATAAATCGATACCTATTTTAAATCAGGATTTCATCTTTATATACTGTTGAATTAGTTTATTACGTAATTACTTTAATGAATCTATAGTAATACTATAGAATATATTATATAATCGCTGGTAATACTATACTAATATTATAAAGCTGGAGAGTTTGTTTGTTTGTTGTTTTTTTTTTGAACTTGTTTTGTTTGAACTCTAGGATCTCAGAAACTACTGTTTAGATTTCAAAAATTCTTTTATGGTTTGATAGTCCATTTATTGAAAATTGCTATGGGCTATATAACATCACGCTAACACGAATAGGAGCGGAGCAGTAACGAATAATGTTTCGAAAACAGGGTTTTTACCTTCTAAGAGCTTCCGAGCCGTACGCTGCGTAAATGGTTAAAGTTGCGTAAAAATTGTTTATTACAAAATTATTCCTTTTAAAAAGTAAAAAAAAAAGGCCGCGACATTTAAGGTTCGATTACAATAACCTAATATGTCTAATTTTTAGGTTTCGCTCACAATATTATACCGGCGACCACACTCGGGGGGGTACGGGGGCCCTTCCGTCCGTCGGGTCGGCTTCCGTCTCACCACACAATCATAGATGAAGCTAGCCCCTACGCCTTGTCACTCACTGCTGCAGCAAATGTCGCTTCGTCTTCACGACTCCCTTCATTTCTGAACAATCATGGCAGTGCAAAAAAAGAAAACAAGGTACCACAGCGGCCGCTACTACTCCCAGTAACTTACTGTTTGAGGTGGAGTTCGCTAACATCAGCGAACTCCATGCCATCTGTCTTCTTCCATCACCATCTGGAGCTGCACGGCACGGCCAGCTGTGATGTTCCTAACGGAGACGCAAATACGCCGCCCTGCCGATCAGTCGTACTTATGCTACCCTGGCTATATCATCGAGGAACAATTTCGAGATAAAGCCGGGGTGTGCGCGTTTGTTAGGGCGGATATTTGCTGTCGCCGGCTGCGCTGCCCTGAGAACCCTTCCTTCTCCGTCCTTTGGCTGCACGTAGATCACGGCTCCATGAGTCAGATCTACGTGTTTGTGTCTATCGACCCCACTCAGGGACAGCTGAGATAACGAGGCTGTATCAGCACCTCAGCGAGGGGGCTGATGCCGCGCAGGTGCGGTTTCCGAACGCTGAATTGGTTTTTCTGGGAGACTTCAACGGTCACCACACTGAGTGGCTGGGGTCCCGCAGGACCGATCCGGCGGGACGGGCCGCTCACGCGTTCGCTCTCTCCCATGGTCTGACCCAGGTGGTACGCGGGATTACGCGCATACCGGACAGGTCAGACCATGAACCCGCCCTGCTGGACTTACTGCTGACGAGTTATCCAGCACAGTACAGTGTGTCGGTTAGCGCCCCACTGGGTCAATCCGACCACTGTGTTGTGCGTGCCCGCCTGCAGGTGTCATCTCCTGCAAGGGCAGCAGAAGTGACGCGGCGATTGTGGCACTACTCGTCAGCAGACTGGGACGAACTACCAGAATACTTTGCAGCCGTCCCGTGGAGTCAGCGCTGCTTTGCAGGGAGGGCTTCATCGGAAAGCGCCAGCAACCTGATGAGATTACATCACATCCTATGGGCAGCCGTGGATATTGGCAACTGGCCAAAGCCGTGCAGGCCAACTTTTGCCCGCCTGCCCGCCGGGCATTTCAAAAGATCGTTCCTCTGAAAACTGTAAAAACTTGGCACGACCTGCCCGCACACGTATTTCCCTCATCTTACAATCCCGGGTTCCTAAAGAGGAGCGTGAAGAGGCACATCACAGGGCCGCTAACTTGAGGGCCACTGTCAAAAGTGGCGCCCAATCGCTAAATGCGCCACGGCTTTCCATCAGGCTGGTGGCGACGTCAATTTGGCGTGCTGTATATAAAAAAAAAAACTTATAAAGCTGAATAGTTTGTTTGTACTAGGATCTCAGTAGCTACTGGTTGCATTTCAAAATTTTTTTTACAGTTTTATAGTACATTTGTTGAAGATGGCTAATGGCTATATAACATCACGCTTAAATAAGTAGGAGCGGAGCAGCAATGAATAATGTTTTGAAAACAGGACAAAAATATTTATTTTGAGAGCTTCCGTTACGTCCGCTGCGTAAATGATTGAAGTTAAGTAAAAAATTGAGTGTTACTAAATTGATTCTCTTACAATAAAATTCTAAATAAGTTTTAAAATATTAGCTCCGCGACGGAAGTACACGTGATGGGAGTAAATGCGACGGGAAACGTGATTTTGAATTACTAATACCACACCTCTCTCTTTTTCCCACTCTCAAGTGACGCAAACGAAGTTGTGGGGATCAGTTCTAACTCAAGTAAGCGACGCGACGGGAGTAAATGCGACGGGAAACATTATATTACTTAAAATATTTATACCATACCTCTTTCTCACTCTTATGGTGACACAAATGAAGTTGCGCGGGTCAGCCAGTCGTAAATATAAATAAATAATCAAAACAGTCGATCATTGGTTTTAATCGATTCATATAAATTGAATCATTTTAGAATAGATATGCTCTTCCCTTAAGTCAACAGCCGCCATGATATATTTGATGGCTGTCAGGGCGGAAAATGCATTAGAAACTGTTAAAATACTTTTGTGTTTGCCCTAGTACTACGAATGTTTTATTGTTAAATTAAATCGTAAAAGACATTTACAGAAATTAACATAATTTTCGATTTGAAGTACTACTTCGTTTAAAGTGATACCATAAAAAAACATTGCCCTTTGTATGTTTGTATATTTGTTAAATTGTAAGGGGTAAATCTCGGGATCTACTGAACCGATTTAAAAATTCTTTCACCAATAGAACACTACGTTATTGTGGAGTGTCATAGGCTATATAGCATCACGCTACAACGAATAGGAGCGGAGCAGTAATAGTAAATGTTTCAAAAACTGGGGAAAAGTAATAACTTTTCCCCCGATTTTCAGCACACGCATCGAAGCTCTCAAAAGGAATACCTTTTGAGAGCTTCGTTGCGTGTGCTGCGTAAATATTTATAGTTATGTAAAAAAATATGTACTACAAAATTGTTTCTCTTAAAAAGTTCAAAAAAAATTGCGCGATAGTAGATATGTGTCTATCTTTGGGTTGGTGCACAATAATCATTTTAATGGCTATCATTTTTTCCTACAATAATGCCACGGGATACCTCTTTCATAAACAAAATTGTTCTTAAAAATAATGCGACGGGAATACACGCACCGAGAAACCTCTCTCTCTCTCTCTCTCTATCTCACGTAGTATTGAATACTAACGACGAGACGCTACGGGAGTAAACGCAACGCGACGGGAACAGGTAATACTCTCTCTTATGTGGCGCAAACGAAGTTGCGCGGGTCAGCTAGTTAATTATATACATCAAAGATTTTTTTCTTGTACAAAATTGCAACATACATAATATGTAACGCAACATTAGATCAATATATATGTATAAGTTGTAGGTATTTTTGTTTATGTATGTGAGTCATTATGTTAATATTAGATAGAGACGTTTCGGATGAGTATTACATTAATATTTTAAGTCGAAGGAATGTGGGTACAGTTGTGTTAAAAAGTATTAATTTTTTATGTCATGACATAAGACATTCATACACGGTCACGCCTTTTATCCCGAAGGGGTAGACAGAGGCATCGCGAAATTAGAAGCTCGGGATATTTGATCCTGCTTTGCAAATTTGTGTGATTGTGCCATACATTCTGCTCGTAGATTTTCATTTTTCTTTTTTACCTGCTTCAAGGCGGATGTGCATTCTTCGTAATTTTTGTACAGATTATCATACTGGTTACTTAGAAACTGCACAGTATCTTTGAAAGTGACAATTTGCTCTTGTAATTCTCGAAGTTTGGCATCTAACATGGAACTTATTTCGCCAATGGATTCTTTCACAGCGCTACGCATTTCTCTCAGCTCCAATCGAGTTACACAATCCGGTGGCATGGACGACAGTGTCGGGGTTTCTTGTTTTCATCGGCCATTACGTTTAGTCTCATAGAAAGTAACCTCTACCGTAGACGTTGGAGTCGTAGGGCGGATTAGGAGATCAGCGTTTCCACTCTTTGGTTGCTTGCTAAGGCATTGCGGAAATATCCACTTAGATTTGTCTTCGGCTGATAATGACTTTACTTTTTTTGGGGTTTATGCAGATAAAATGATATAATAATAATAAATAATAATAATAATATTCATTGACATTTCACACAACGCTATCTGATCCCAAAGTAAGCTAGGAATAACCTGCTTGTGTTATGGGTATCAGAACACGGATATTAATACTTACCTATATACTTTTTTAAATACATACATATTATACATAGAAACACCTAGACATTTATGGGTCACACAAATATTTGTCTCCGGTGGGAATCAAACCCACGACCTCCAGCGACGCAGGCGGTATCACTATCGACTGCGCCACAGAGGCAGTCTTTACAGCGTACGCATTCAATATGGTTGTCATTACATAGCTTTTCGGTACACTCGGCAGCACAACGCATAATGTTTAGCATAAAAAACCGACCCGTGCATAAGAATTTGACAAGAATGGCAATAATGGGCTGCTATTTCTTACCCTAGGGGTGAGAGGCGAGTTCCCCCGCACGTTGCCGGCGCTCTGGGATGTTACCGTTTTTTTGACCACAATAAAATTTACTTTATTGCACTATGCAAAAAACACTCTCAGGCTTCTTGTTATAGGTACCGCTTAATTTCACTTTAGTTCTATTTAATGTTCCGGAGAAAAAAAACGACACACGTCCTACTCATAGTGCAGTTCAAATAGACATTTTTTTTCCACGTAATAGGTGGTGGTATTGCAGTGTAGATATGGACAGAGTCAGGCATAAACACAAATGTTTGTAATTTGAATATTTGTTACCTACTATAAGTAACAAATATCGGCTGCCTCGAGCCGTCAGAACCATAGCGTATTTGACTGCATTCTAGCGAACCTATCACGGCGAGTTTTCTGAAGATTTATTCAACCTGATCCCATCCCCTCTTTTTCGATCCTGAACGACGCGTGTCGGACAGAAGTGCCACTCTTACACAGTAGAGAGAATCTCCGCCAGAATTGACAGATTTAAAAGATCGTTCCTATGTCGAACCATAAAAACCTGGATCGACCTGCCAGCGCACGTGTTCCTCTCATCTTACAACCCCGGGTTCTTCAAAAGTAGCATGTACAGGTATATCATAGGGCCGCCAACATAAGGACCACTCTCAAAAGTAGTATGGACTGTGTGAGTGGCACCTGAAGATGTTGCCATAGCCTTCTATGAATTTGGCGAGCTTAAATTAAAAAAACATTGTATTTATTTATTCTGTTAACCACTTTTGTCTCCACCAGTACATTCCTTAATCTAAAGGTCGCATATCGCTTGTCCGAATTGAATAAATAACATAAATATATGGACGCCAAATCAATATCACTACCTTTTTTATGTAAGCAACACTTAATGTTAGAGGACAATGGAATTTTTATGTTCTGTTGTTATGTAAGTAGGCGCTATTAGGGAGCCATGATACATTTTTTATTTATTTATTCGAATAAAATACTTAGCACTTCAAATCAGTCTAAAGCTGTCCACTGAATGTAGACCTCTCTCAGTTTAATGATGATTAGCGGATGTCACGCATGGGCGGAGACCCTGACGGCCATCAATGTGGCTAGATTGCTGAGTCCACAAAGGGCGATGGCCGTCAGGGTGATAAGGGGATACCGCACGATCTCAGGTGAGGTGGCATATCTCCTAGCCGGGACCTGGAAGCGAGAGACCTTGCGTCACTGTTTAGAAGGCGCAAGGAGGCGCTGGAGCGGGGCCAAAGGCCTGCGTCTGGGGAAATCGAGGCTCAGCGGTCCCTGCTCCACCAGGAAACCGTGGAGACATGGAAGGTGCGACTTGAGCAACTAAAGGGCCACAATCGCGGCCGTCAGACCGGTCATTGACGAGTGACTGGAGAGGAGACACGGCGCTCTCTCCTACCGGTTATCACAGATACTTACCGGGCAAGGTAGCATCGGTAGGTATCTGCTGTGGCCAAGACACCGGGAAACCACGGCCAAGTGTCAGCACTGCGAGGACCGCAGCGATGACACCGCGCTCCACACGCTGGTGGAGTGCACGGCGTGGGCGCAACCCATGGTTGTGACTTTGTGAGTGAGTATGTCACCATGGGTGAGTAAGAATGTCACCTGGGTGAACCGATTTGAAAGTTCTTTCACTGTTGAGAAGCTACACTATGTAGCTTCTCAACAGTGAAAGAACTTTCAAATCGGTCCAGATGTATCGGAGCTTTTTCAAAAAACAAATCTCTCCTCTTTATAACATTAGTACATATCGATTTGAATAAATAAGTATACATTTATTCTTAAAATCAGCCTAACACAGTCTACCTACCGCTGGATTTAGACCTCTCTCAGTTAGAGACCGTTTCCTCAGCATTCCATGGGTTCACCGTGCGCGCGCCGGGTTCATAGCGTGGTACAGAAGGAAACACTGTGAGGGTGTCTGGGACTTGCGACCCATTTAAGTAGATTTACGGTGTCAACCTTAAGATACGTCAGCGCTCACCTTTCACTGTCCACAATGTTCCCCCCTCTGCCTAAATAAGTAGATTTTGTAAGATCAATGCCGCTTTGGATATACGTTTTAGTAAACAGCTTACTGAAGCTCTTGGCAATCCTAGATCTTTAAATAAGTTATATAGAGATTTAGCTGGTTTTCCTCTCGCTGGTATTGCTCTTGGTCAACTCATTCGTCAATTCAAAGTATTTATATTTCTTACTAATATTATACATGCGAAAGTTTGTGAACGTGGATGTTTGCTAGTTTTTCACTCGCTAACGGCCGAACAGAGAGATTATAGTCAGGAATAACACATAGGCTACTAGGAACAAAATTTCATGCGATTCGAACCGCGGGCATCATCTAGTGCTAACAGAATATATCACGATAACTCGAGGTTATTAGGATTTCATAGCCAAATGGCAAAAACGGAACCTTTATAGATTCGTCATGTCTGTCTGTCTGTCTGTCCGTCCTTGTGTCACAGCCACTTTTCTCCGAAACTATAAGGCCTATGCTATTGAAACTTCGTAACTAGATGTATTCTGTAAACCGCATTAAGATTCTTATATAAAACTAGATAATAAGCAGTAAATTTTAGGAGTCCCCATACTCAGAACTGAAACTCATAACTTTTTTTTTCATCAAACCCATACGCGTGGGGTATCTATAGACAGGTCTTCAAAAATGATATTGAGGTTCCTAAGATCATTTTTTTCTAAAGTGAATAGTTTGCGCAAGAGACACTTCCAAAGTGGAAAAATGTGTGTCCCCCCTCCTCTAACTTCTAAACTAAGAGAATGATAAATCTAAAAAAGAATATATGATGTACATTGCCACAAAAACTACCAACGAAAATTTGTTTCAACGAGATAGAGCTGGTAGTTTTTTTTTAATACGTCATATACCGCAATTTTCGGTTAGAAAAATCACTACCAGTGCGAACTTGTTAAAACATCAATCAAAGTTACAACGAACTACAAGAACTTTTAAATTATGTTACTTGCTGCTACGAAACCCTTCATGGGCGAATTTAACTCGCACTTGGCCGGTTTTTTTTAATGTTACAATAAGTAGGTAGGTAATTGTTAAATCAAAATATTGTTAATCAATATTTATAACGAAATCCTTTTTATGTGAATTGTAAACAATACCTAGATTGTTAAGGAGTGTAAAATGGAATCAATTTTTTTTGTGCATTGTATTAATTTATATTGTACTTAGATAGCATGACGAATCAGTATAGAAGCCATGAACTTAATCATACCCAATTATAAATAACTAGCGGACCTCCTACGGTTTCATTCGCGTAGCTCCCGTTCCTGTAGGAATACGGGAATAAAATGTAGACTATGTTCACCGGGAACAGTGTAGCTTCCCAACAGTGAAAGCATTTTTAAAATAAGTTCAGCAGTTTCGGAGCAGACTCGATGCAAACAAATAAACAAACAGTCTAATATTTCCTTTTTATAATATTAGTACCTATAGATTTTGATTTTTTCATACAACGAGTACTTAATTAGGTAAATATAGAATTTAGAAACTACTGCTCGTTCGCTCTAACTTTGCCGCTCGGCTCCATACTAAAGTCGAATTTTTAATTAGACGAAGTAAATTGACAGCAGCTATTGTCACTTCTTCATACAATGTTGCGTATTTTCTATGACGAAGTGACATTAGCTACAGTCAATTTACTTCGTCTAATTAACAATTCGGGTATACTTACGCCTCTACGCCAGCGGCAAAGTTAGAGCGAACGGGTAGTAAAGCTATATACAGTTAAAATTACATAATACACAATATGATACATAGGATCCTCCAAATTCTGGAAAAAATGTTAGTAAATCTCGAAATATTAGGTTCGACCCGGAAATCGAACCCAAGACTTCCCTGTTAGTTACACTCACTACGGACAGCGTGATAGAAATAATGTTTTGCAATACAATCAGTTGTACCTTCCACAATAGCAAATATTAGCACAATTACAAGTGACAGTTTAATTACCAATAACTCTAGTTACATATCTCTGACTTGCCATCTCTAAAACAATTGTAAATGTAATCATTGTAATAATAACAGATGCAATGCGTTCGAGAGACTTCGATAAAAAGATAATTAATCACTGCTCTTAACAATAGATATATTTCGATTAGAATTGCTATTCCGATGGCTATAGAATTAGCGATTAAAGACGGTGGTGGATTCATTTGAAAGTACTATTTTTCCTGGTGATTAGGTCATGTGTGATAATATATGGGAAAGCGGATGACAAATCAGATAATGAAATAAACGAAAAAGGTGTTGGAATAAAATACTTTTTTTGGGCATACGACCACCAGAGGACTGATGGTCACCGTAGCCTACGGACATTTACAACATTTGAAGAGCTCTTCAACCTGATCCCACCCTCTTCTTTCCGATCCCGAACAACGCGTGCCGGGCAGAGATGCCACTCATACACAGTGGAGAGAATCTTCGCCAGAACCGAGCGTTTCAAAAGATCGTTCCTCTGTCGAACTGTAAAAACCTGGAACGACCTGCCCGCACACGTGTTTCCCTCATCTTACAATCCCGGGGTCTTTAAGAGGAGCGTGAACAGGCACATCACAAGGCCGCCAACTTGAGGACCACCGTCAGAGGTGGAACTCAATTGCTAGATGCGCCGCGGCTTTCCATCAGGCTAGTGGCGACGTCAATTTGGCGAGCTAAATATAAAAAAAAACACCGAGGTGCTTCACTCGCGCTACCGACTCTGTCGAAATCTTTTAAGACCGTTTTTAAGGAACCCCATACTGTAGGCGTTGCGTTGTTGTTTTGTCGAACATTGTGAAAACCATGGGACAAAGTGCGACACCCTGCGGTATACCACACATGTACTTGCACACATGCCAGTAAAAGAAATGTTCAAGTAACACGTTCTGTTAACTGTTAACTGTTCTGTTAACTGTAACACAATCAATCACTGTTGGAGATAATAATATGTTAAAAGGAGCAATAAAACATTATAAAGAAAACAAGATAAGAAAATCTACAGTGTTGAAAGCGTTAGTAAAGTCAACTAGGATGAGATGTGTGCGCAACTTCGAGAAAGAGGTTAAATGTTCACTGAATGCGAGACTATTTTGTGGCCCTACACTTATTATACAAAGTTAATTAAACAATCGACGTTATTATGCAATAATGATGATGATTATTTGAGTAATTAATATAATTTACATATTATTATCGAAGATTACGGATTATCGGATTGTCTTCCCTTGCTGTCCCTATTCTTGTAACAATGTGTGAATAATAGAGTTTTTATGAGTTCCTTTGCTTATTAAGAGGTGACATGCTAATTTATTGTTATTAGATGAGTAGATTCTGACGCCCGTGTAGACAATGTAATATAATTATTTGACTAACTCGTTGGTGTAAAGGTTGAAATGTGCGACCGCGGATCATGAATTGGTTCGATTCCCACCGGAGACAAAAAATATGTGATCCATAAATGTTTGTCTCGAGAGTCTGGGTGTTTCTAAATATGATAAGTATGTATTTAAAAGTATATAAATATTAATATCCGTGGTCTGATACCCATAACACAGGCAGGTTATTCCTAACTTACTTTGGGAATAGATAGCGTTTTGTGAAAAATGTATGTGAATATTTATATGACTACTTCTGTGACGCAGTCAGTAGTGTAACCGCCTACCGCACTGGAGGTCTTAGGTTCGATTCCCGGGTCAGTCCAAATATTTGTGTGATTCACAAATGTTTGTTTCGGGGTTTTTATGTTTTCTATGTATAATATGTATTATATTATTATTGTAGGTCAAAAAAAACCCGATTTACAAATATATAAGTACCTATGTCTATCAGTCGTCTAGATCCCATATCACAAGCTTATTTTAGCTTAATTTGAGCTGGATTTTGTTGTGTGAGATTGTCCCCAAAAATTTTATTAAAAAAAAATCTGTGTGCATCTCAGCTATTTATTCTTTTTTTTTTTCATATTAAAATACATATATAGTCTGGGTCATATATTTTTGGGTTGCAAACATATTATATTATGATCCTGAAGTAAGCTAGGAATAACCTGCTTGTCTATACTCTATACTTTTATTATAATAGAGCAAAGATTTGTTTTTTTGTTAGTTTGTTTGTAACGAATAGGCTCCGGAACTACTGGACCGATTTGAAAAATTGAAGGGTTTTTTACAAAAACAGCACAACTTTTTAGCAACAATTTTACATGAAATAAAAAAAATGTTCTCCAATCCATATTTTTCGTTTAATAACTTAGAAATTTTAATCATTTATTCATGTCACTGTATTGCATTGAATATGTAACATTTTTTATTATTTATACCTACTGTTATGGAATAAAATGATAAAATGTAGTTTGTACTTGTGTTCTTTTTGTAAAAAAAAGCATTATTCTTCTCCTCCACTTACATCTTCATTGTCAATATCAATATCTTCTCCTTCCTCTGATACACTTTCACATATTTTATCATAAATAATCATCTTGTGGGGTTCACTCAAAAAATGTTTCAATCTCTGAATATCCTTAGCTTTATTAGGATTTAATGAAATTTCAGCCTTGTACAATGGACTAAAATTCAGTTCCAAAGGCAGTGGACGCTTTGTCCGTACATGGATTCTTGTCCATTCTCCAGTAAAGTAATACTTAACCAAAACAAGTGGTGATTCTTGATCTATTTTAATCATTCTTGCAGCTTTAATTTTCATTGCTGGTTTACAAGCTTTTAAAAAATAAGGCTCTATTGCCTTTTTCAGATCAAAAAACATGTCATGAGTAATACTTTTCACTTCAAAAGGTGATGGATGTTTGCGTGCCGGTTCATTAGGTCTTCCCATTCTTCTGGAGTTTCTACGGTGTGTTTATTTTTCAAATTGCCAATCAAGGCAAAATCCTGGTCATTTGGCAGGTAATAGTGGCCACGTATAGGAAATACGTATTTTACAGATTTAAACAAGCGAAATACATGAACTAATACATATAAAAAAATTATCATGAGATAGTTTTTATTTTGACCAGGACATCCATCACTGAAAATTACGAGATGCTCATTGGTAATACTGTGTTCATTAAAATATTTTAATAAAAGAGATGTGACATCACATTGCCCTTTTTTTCCTTCTGTTTCGAGGTATAAGTTCATGCACACTTTATTTTTACCAATATCATGTATACCGAATACATACATCCATAATTGACGGGCATAGAAAACATCACCTGTGCGAATATGTGGCAGCGGCAGGTTCTGCATGTTTTTTCACAAAACTACTTAACTGCGTTCAGATACGTCGTTTTTGTAAAATTTGCACTCAGTTGTGTAGTGTTTGTAAAATATATGTTTTTTACAGTGTGATTCTGTGCTAAGTATGTGCTAAGTGGAAATGCACTTACCTTGAACTCTTGTTGGTAGGTAGGCGCTGCTCCCAGCTTTGCGTTCGGGGTCTTGATTCACGACCGCGAAATATGCACACAGGAGTTATAACCGTAACTCTCGAGACTGTGGCTGATGATAAGCGATGTAGCGCGATATGATGGGTAATCACAGCGGCCGATAGCGGAGCGGAGCGTTAAGAGACGGGTGCGTGCGTATCTTCCAATAGCTATGGCGGAATGTGAATGTAGGAAGCGGGCGGGATAGTGTTGCCATAGACAATACATAAAAGTAAGATGCGTTTAGTGCGTGAGTGTTGACATATAATAATTATAATAAATACCATTAAATACATAAACTAAAAAATATGTATGCGTCGGTACTGGCGCATCCAACTTCGGGGGGCTTAGAGGATTCTTCCTCTACATTGAATAAACAAAATAAAAAAATAAAAGGAATGAAAACTTATGAACTAAAAAATAATTCAAAAGCGTAGGAGTTATTGCGTGGGTAACGGGCAAAGCCGAGTTACAGGACGAATGTATTCACCAGAAGAAGTCTTAATTCTGACGACTCTAATTACACCATCCTTCCCGGGAAACACCTCTGATACAACCGCGAGTGGCCACGATAAAGGATGCGTATTGTCATCCTTAACAACAACTACAGTTCCTATCGTCACAGGTTTGGACGGCATATTCCACTTATGTCTAAGTTGGAGAGAGGTAAGATATTCTTTGCTCCAACGTGTCCAGTAACTTTGAACAATTCTATTTAATAATTGATAGCGGGTGAGTCTGTTATCTGGTAATAGGGGTTCAATGTGTTCAGCGGGTAAATATTTAAGCGGAGTAACATTAAGAAAATGATTAGGCGTTAGGGGGGTTGGATCCGATGGATCCGAAGAAAGTATGCAAATCGGACGGCTATTCAAAATGCCTTCAATTTGCACCAATATTGTACTGAATTCTTCATAGGTGAGTATTTGACTCCCGATAGCTTTAAATAAATGAGACTTAACACATTTGACATTAATTTCAGGCAACGAATTAAAATTGGGCCCGAAAGGTGGGCTGTGCTGAAACTGAATCTTATGTTGAGTTAGATATTTATTCAGATCATTTTTATAATTAGTGGACTGTATAAGCGTGTAAATTTCGTTCAATTTTCGTTTCGCACCTATGAAATTAGTGCCTCCATCGCTGTACAACACTGAAACAGGACCCCTGCGTGAGATAAAACGTTTAAAGGCAGCGAGAAATAAATCTGTACTAAGATCACTTACTAACTCTAAATGGAGCGCCTTTGTTGTGAGACAGACGAACAAGCAAATATACGCTTTATGACTTTTTACTCCACGACGCCTTATGTGAGTTACGTAAAAGGGTCCCGCGTAATCAACTGCGGTATGCACAAACGACTTTACTTGTGAAACTCTAATGGATGGAAGATCACCCATAGGTGGAGTTGTAGAACGAGGCCTAGCTTTAAAACATAAATTACATTTATGTACTCGTTGGCGAATCAAATTTCGTGCAGAAAGAATCCAATACTTTTGGCGAGTCAATGCTAACACTAGTCCAGGACCGGTGTGTAAATTGTCGGTGTGATAGTGGTCTACTAAGAGCGACACTATACGTCCTTTAGGTGATAGCAGTATTGGATATTTTGTATTGTAATTTAGTTGAGAATGAGTAAGTCGACCACCTACTCTAATTAACCCTTGTTCGTCAAGAAAAGGGTTGAGTTTTAAAATAGCCTGATTTGGACAAATTTTAGTAGCCTTAAGTGCTTGTAATTCTACCTGAAAATAATTAGACTGATCGAAGCGGACCGCATAATATTCTGCGTATTCTAAATCGTATACAGAAAGTATACCGCGGGATTTGAGAATCCTTGTGAAACGTAATACATAAACCAGTGAACGAATAAATTTTACCCAACTCGAGCAACGCTCGGCAAGTTCGTCTATCATGTGAACGTGATCGGAGACAGGTATGGTATGTGCATGGAGAGAAGCTATTTTAATTTCCGGTAATTCTGTCTTCTCGTTATGATTGATTTTATATTCCTTCACAGGCCATGCATTTATAGGTGCGGACAGCCATTTCGGCCCGTGAAACCAAAGATAGTTATTTATTAACCCTTTAGGTGTCACAGGGCGCGAGACTATATCGGCGGGATTTTCAACCCCACGAACGTGATACCAATGGGAAGCAGGCAGATATTCATTTACCTGAGCGATGCGATTAGCTACAAAAGTTTGAAACTTATGAGCGGGAGAGTGAATCCAGGTAAGGGTTACCGTAGAATCAGAGAATGCGAATATATTGTTTATTTGACACCGCTTATTAAAAACAGTGCGCACAGAATTAATTAATTTTGCGAGTAAGACCGCCGCGCAGAGTTCTAAACGCGCTAGCGTTTTATTAGAATCTGACACTTTGGATTTAGCGGTCAGTAGATTCACATTAAGAGCGTTTCCGTTCTCAGCCGTTTCTATTCGTACATAGATAACAGCACCATAACATTGCTGGCTGGCATCCGAGAAGCCTATTAGAGTAATTCGACGAGCGGATGTTAAACCTATATGTCTCGGTATTTTTATTTCAGATAAGCGCGACAACTCCCTATGAAAGTGTTTCCATTTAGACAGAATGCAACCCGGGACCGTCTCGTCCCAGTCCAGTTGTAATTTCCAACATTCTTGTATAAGCAACTTCATGTATGCGACCACTGGACTGATGATTCCAAGCGGATCGAACAAGCGCGCGGTTACGGAAAGGATCGAGCGTTTAGTGCATGTTAAAGGCATGTCGATCACTATTTTAAAGTTAAAGGTGTCATCGTTAGGTTGCCATTGCATACCCACGATCTTAGTGTCAACATGAGGATCCTCATCAAACTTGACAGCGAGACAGCTCTTATGAATTGACGGGATACGTGACAATAGGGTATTGTCATTAGAGATCCACTTAGTTAAGTTAAAACCTCCAGATTTAAACATAGCGACCATTTCCCTATAGGTGTCTTCAGCTAAATCTACATTCTCTATGGAACTAACGTAGTCGTCAACATACATGTGATTGTCAGCTTCGTAAGCCGCCAGAGGATATAAAGCGCGACAGTCTGACGCGAGCTGGTTTACGACTCGCATTGCCAGGAAGGGTGAGCTGGAGACGCCAAAACAAACGCGGTTGAAATGATAGCTTTCAATAGGAGAATTGGAATCGAACCTAAATAATATTCTTTGATATGTATGATGATCTTGAGTAAGTTTCACTTGAAAATACATTTTTTCTATGTCCGCGGTTACAGCAACCGGGTACATACGCAAATTGAGAAGCAAATGAAAGATATTGTTCTGTAATATTGGTCCCGTATAAAGCAAATCGTTAAGCGATTTACCTGACGTGGTTTTACACCCAGCGTCTAAGACCACACGCGTTTTAGAGGTTTCTTTGTCAGGGCGATAAACGGCCCGATGCGGCATATAATAAACTTGAGAGTCTAGAAAGCTATTTGACACTTTAGTGAGATAACCTTGATCAATATATGTTTGAATAATGGCATTATAATCGTTGCGTAAGTTAGAAGCGTCTAACTTTTTTTCTAAATTTAAAAACCTGCGTTTGGCGATTGTGTACGAATGCCCTAGCTCACTGGGAGGGTATTTAAAGGGAAGACTAACCGTATATCTACCGGTATCGTCGCGTGAGTACGTAGACGAGAACAGCTTTTCACATGCTGCGTCGTCCGTGCTAATGTGCTTCTTATCTGGCACCTGTTCTATCTCCCAAAAGCGTTGCGTTAATTGTTCGAGAGACACATCTTGAGTGTGACATAAGAAGGCCTTGTCGGACACGGAGGAATGAGACATGCGATCGCGGGGATGCTTGTTTGCCACTAGCGAATAAGGTAAAGCATGCGCCTTTCCCATTGCGACGTATCCGAGCGTGGTTTCTATCGCGATTACTGATGAGGTTGGGGATGTAATTTTTTGCGACCCTAAAATCATGGGGAAGAGTTCATTACCTAACAAACAATCTATACCACCCGGAGTATAGTATCGTTCGTCAGCCATAGGTAAATTTTGTAAATGGGTTAATTCCGCTGTATCAATTTCCACGTTAGGCAAAAAATCTGTAATAGTGTCTATAACCCGTGCACTAACCGAATAAGAACAGCGGGCATCAAATCGCGAATATATTTTGAAATGCGTAATTCCATAAGATTGGCTTTCAAGTTGACCTATGCCTTTAATGACAGAAGGAGCGTTAAGTATGGTTAAGTGCAAACGCTCACAACAAGACTTCGTAATAAAGTTACTCATAGACCCTGAGTCCAAAAACAAACGTATACGATCCGATTTATAATTTGCATATACACAAGCAGTCGGCAACAAAACCGTGGTCGCGCTGCTTGAATTACGCGGCGGAGGGATCACAGCCGATAACGACGCGATATTGCCACTATGTGACCGCGCCTCCCGCGAGTGCGAGCGGGACGGATCATCTGCCGATGACGCATGAGTCGACATGGAATGCTCGGACGGCGCAGTAGACGCGTTTGCCTGCCTCGATGCGTTGCCGGTAGCATGATTTCTTGTTGAATTTGATGCGTTCAAATTATTTTTATAACACAGTAAACTATGATGAGACCGATTGCAAATCGAACACCTATTAACAGATCTGCAAGCACTCACGTGATGAAAACCTAAACAATTAACACAAAAGGAATGTTTACGAACTATTTCATTTCGCGTTTCAACAGTCTCTTGAATAAAATGTTGACATTTGAACAAAGGGTGAGCGGAATTATTGTTACATACGATACAATTTTTTATGTTAGAAGTATCGACTGATTTCAAATTAGTAGGGCGGGTTTGCGTAAAAAATGACTTAGGTTTATTTAAATGAGAGGCGGTTGAACTCCGCTGAGCGCGATAATCACCTTTTTGGGAATGTGATGGTGAGCGGAGCGTTTGGAGTTTGCTTTGTTCTGTCAAAAATGTTTTGACGTCACTATATGTAGGTACACTCAAATGTCTATGAGATTGTTCAAACAATTCAAGCATAGGTTTATCAAACTTGCTTAATGCTAAATGAGTTATTATGAAATCTGATAAATTTGTGATAGGTAGACGCTGCAGAGCTGCTTCAGCTGAACAAAAGTTCTCCAAGATCTGATCAGCCGATTGCCCTGGCTTCTGGTGTAACATTTGTTCTAAATAGCACGACGCCTGAACCCTGGTATCGTGGTATTTAGCCAGAAGGGCTTGCCAAATAACATCGTAATTTTGTGCGGTAGCAGCTATGCCTGAACAAACAGTAAGTGCCTTACCCGAAAGGCAACCTATCAAATATTGAACCTTTTCGGCGTTGGTGAGACGAGTATTCGTATGTATCACACTACAGAAATTTTCATAAAATATAGGCCACTTACCATAAGTACCATCGAAACCTGTGAGTTTAAGTGGGGGTAATTTGATATTAAAATTATCACTTTTCTTTTTATCGTCGAGTTCTTGTCTCAGAGTAGTTTCCGTTTGCTTTATGAAACAGTATAATTCATCAAATGTATTAAAAACACTATAACTCGGCTGTACCTGCGGATTATCTTTTAATTGTTCAATTAACAATTTATCGATAGTTTCGATGTAATCCGATCGGGTTTTATCGATAGATTGAACCCGAGCGAGAAACATCATGCGTACTGTTTCATCGGTAACCTTGAGACTTAAGTTGTACACTTCTTGAACTATGTGAAACAAACTTTGTTTTTTGTATTCTAAAAAATTTATCATGACCTGACTTTCGTCTGAACTTTTACTATGGGATTTGTCTTTAGAAGCCATGATAATATAATTGATACGAGATACGAGTATGTATATAAGTGGGTAGGTAATAGAAATATTCAGCGAAAAAGTATAAAATTCGAACAACGATCAGCTGTTAGCTTAAATCAGCTGTTTGCGATAAAGTATTCAGAGAACAAACCCAATATGGAGTCTGCGTAACAATCAGCTGTTAATCGTTTGAATACCGTTATGTATCGGCTGCGTTGCCCAGTACCGTCACAATAAAATAAATATATGTGGGTATAAAATTAACGTATAAATATGAGTTTTATCTACGATTACAATTCGAAAGATAATATGAAATTGTAATGAAATTGGGGAAAACTACGTTAAATTTATGACGGTTGAGAAAATTGTTAATTTTGGATTGTCCGTTTTACTTTATGCCAAAACTCCTAATTACCAAAAAATATCAAAATGATTGCCTAGAATCGGACAACCGGACTAACATGGCCAGGATGGTCCAAGTCCTGGGTAGCGATAATTTCGGGGGGCGCTACCTGCCAGCGGGTTGATTATATATAGGTAAATATGATTATGATAAATAGCGTAAATGCGTTATAGAATATGAGTACTTATGAGTAATATAAAATATGCGGTGTGAAAAGATAATTAACTTTTCTAATGCGTGCGGGTGGCGTTAAATATAATATTTGCGTTGAGTATTTATGAGTAATATACTAAATATATATATGCGTATGCGTGAATTTAATAGGAAAAGAGGTAATTAATATTATTAGTAGAAAGAATGCGTTAGATGGAATATCCGGACGGAGGACCACACTTGGAAATGCACTTACCTTGAACTCTTGTTGGTAGGTAGGCGCTGCTCCCAGCTTTGCGTTCGGGGTCTTGATTCACGACCGCGAAATATGCACACAGGAGTTATAACCGTAACTCTCGAGACTGTGGCTGATGATAAGCGATGTAGCGCGATATGATGGGTAATCACAGCGGCCGATAGCGGAGCGGAGCGTTAAGAGACGGGTGCGTGCGTATCTTCCAATAGCTATGGCGGAATGTGAATGTAGGAAGCGGGCGGGATAGTGTTGCCATAGACAATACATAAAAGTAAGATGCGTTTAGTGCGTGAGTGTTGACATATAATAATTATAATAAATACCATTAAATACATAAACTAAAAAATATGTATGCGTCGGTACTGGCGCATCCACTAAGTATGCCGTTTTTGTAAAATCGAATTAAACTGTTTATTGTAACTTTTCCATAGAGCATATTGCCATGATTTAAAAAAAAACCTTAAAATTGTTAGTTACGTAGTTTTTGCAAAAAAACCCTTCAATTCTTTCACTGTTGGAAAGCTACACTCTATGCGGTGAACATAGGCTATATTTTATTCCCGTATTCCCACGGGAACGGGAACTACGCGGATGAAACCGCGTGACGTCCGCTAGTGTTACATATGGCTAAAGCTATTATTTTAATGAATTCCTGTCAATACGAATTTTGACGACCAAAAAGCTATTTAATTAATCACTAATGGCGTGAAACTTGCACGTGCTCCATATATCTTGTTAATTTTGTGACCAATGACACAAATAGAGCCATTTATATTCGGCCACATTAATTATTACAACATAAAGATCGAATCTATTTTTTTTTATACTACTAGTTTGGCAGACAAGCATACGGCACCACCAGATGTACCGGTGGTCACCGCAGCCTATGGACGTTTGAAACACCAGAGGCGCCACAATCGCGCTGCCGACTCTTTAAAAATCTTCTAAGTGCTCTTTTGAAGAACCCCATACTGTAGGCGTTTGGGAAAACCGAGGCAGGGAGGTCATTCCACAACCTAAGCGTACGCGAAAGAAAGCCTCTATTATTCGGCCACATTAATTATTACAACATAAAGATCGAATCTATTGGATTGGACTAGCTGATGCCCGCAGCTTTGCCCGCATAAAATTTATTTCCGCGGGAACTTATTCCCGGGATAGAAAGTAGCCTATGTGTTATTCCAGACTATAATGTATCTCTGTACCAAATTTCAGCCAGATCCGTTTAGCGGTTTGAGCGTGAAAGAGTAACAAACATCCATACTCACAAACTTTCACATTTATAATATTAGTAAGATGCTCGTGAAGCGCTCGTGGTCCCGCGGACTCAGTGTTCTGTAAACGATCGCTGTAATAAGCATCTTTCACTATGGCCAGTCCTTGGATGGCTGACCGTCCGTGTGACCACTTTGTGACATTTATTTGAGCGTTTCCGTGCTTCTGAAGGCACGTTAAGTCTTTGGTCCCGGTTGCCAGTAAAATGGCAGTCGATAAGCCAAGATGAAGGCATTTTTAGGCGGCTTGACCAACAGGCAGTCACACACACCTGCGCCTGTTATCTCAACACAGCAATACGCACTACGTGGGACAAATTCGAAAAAGGTAAAATGTGGGCATAATATGCTTCTGCCTACCCCTTCGGGAATAAAGGCGTGACCATATGTATGTATATATGCTCGTGATTTGGTCAGACTGTTAAGATTCCGTACCCGAAGGGTAAAAATGTGACCTGTACTTTGCTATCCGTTTGTCTGTCTGTCCGTCACTGATGAGCTGATGTTGATGAAATGGAGAGGTTCAGGTTGAAGTGACTCACTGTTAAATTTTGAAACCGTGCATTTATCATTAAACTTGGCTTAACAACTGCCATGCTGCTGACAACCGGGACTGCTTATCGTGCCAACCGAAGCCCATCCAAAGAGCTGCCATAGCGGAAGTTGCTTACTGTACTGCTCGTTCGCTCTAACTTTGCCGCTCGGCTCCATACTGAAGTCGAATTTTTAATTAGAAGAAGTAAATTGACAGCAACTAATGTCACTTCTTCATACAATGTTGCATATTTTCTATGACGTAGTGACATTAGCTACTGTCAATTTACTTCGTCTAATTAATAATTCGGGTATACGCCTCTACGCCAGCGGCAAAGTTAGGGCGAACTGGTAGTAGTGATCGTTAACAGAACTCTGAGTCAGCGGGGCTACGAGCACTTAATACTTTTTTGTGTATAAATATTTTTATTTTGTGTATAAATAATAATAATATGAAATAGTTAGATCGAAGTGAAACAGTTATACCGAGAAACGGCTTTTTTTTTTGAATATTCACGGACATTTTACACAACGCTATCTGATCCCAAAGTAAGCTAGGAATAACCTGCTTGTGTTATGGGTATCAGAACACGGATATTAATACTTATATACTTTTTAAATACATACATATTATACATATAAACACCCAGTCTCTTGAGACAAACATTTATGGGTCACACAAATGTCTCCGGTGGGAATCGAACCCACGACCTCTAGAGCCGCAGGCGGTATCGCTACCGACTGCGCCACAGAGGCAGTCAAAATGATTTAGCTTTTAGTAGGAATCACAGGGCGGAAACTCCATACAAATGATTCGTTTTCAATTCTGTTATCGTACAGAGCTTGAATGTGTGCGTGTGACCAATAAGGCTAAGCAAATGTTCCCTCACGACACCCGCCAACTATAATGACAGCTGTGACGGGACTGGCGGGGGAGGGAAAGCTTGGTCAATGAGTGGCAGGGAGTTGCCTATTTGTAATTAATACTATTATATTATCTTTGGTAGTACTTTGGTGAAATTCAATGTCCAAATATTTGTGTGATTCACAAATGTTTGTTTCGGGGTTTTTGTGTTTTCTATGTATAATATGTATTATATTATTATTGTAGGTCAAAAAAAACCCGATTTACAAATATATAAGTACCTATGTCTATCAGTCGTCTAGATCCCATATCACAAGCTTATTTTAGCTTAATTTGAGCTGGATTTTGTTGTGTGAGATTGTCCCCAAAAATTTTATTAAAAAAAAATCTGTGTGCATCTCAGCTATTTATTCTTTTTTTTTTCATATTAAAATACAAGCTGTAGATTTAGTAGTGTGCAGTACTTGCACACGTGATTCTACTGCCTACACTCGTTAATACTGTGTGATAAAAAAAAAATTTTTTTTTTAGTCTTTTTTCATATTGAATTCGTTTTTTAATTCCAACGGGAACTCTGCCTAACCTCCACTGACTAATAATACGTGAACCTATGAAACAGAAAAACCGGTCAAGTGCGAGTTCCGTACCAAAAAACGGCAAAAGGTGAGCGGTGAACGCTCGAACGCAGCCAGTATACCTAATACCTACAAACGATCAGCTGGACGCTAGAGGTCATAGCACTGGATAATAAATAGGCATTATGCGAGTATCATTTACGATCTTTCGCTTTTTAGATTTATTATTAATTATTGAGTACTTACTTAAATTTATGTTCACGTATTATTGGCCAGTGGGTACAGGCAGAGGTCCTTTGCAAATAAAATCAAATTTAACATGAAAAAAAAACGTTTTTTTTTATCACAAAATATTAACGGGTGTAGGCAGTAGAGTCACGTGTGCAAGTTTTGCACACTACTAAATCTACAGCCGGTATATAGTCTGGGTCATATATTTTTGGGTTGCAAACATATTATATTATGATCCTGAAGTAAGCTAGGAATAACCTGCTTGTCTATACTCTATACTTTTATTATAATAGAGCAAAGATTTGTTTTTTTGTTAGTTTGTTTGTAACGAATAGGCTCCGGAACTACTGGACCGATTTGAAAAATTGAAGGGTTTTTTACAAAAACAGCACAACTTTTTAGCAACAATTTTACATGAAATAAAAAAAATGTTCTCCAATCCATATTTTTCGTTTAATAACTTAGAAATTTTAATCATTTATTCATGTCACTGTATTGCATTGAATATGTAACATTTTTTATTATTTCCTACTGTTATGGAATAAAATGATAAAATGTAGTTTGTACTTGTGTTCTTTTTGTAAAAAAAAGCATTATTCTTCTCCTCCACTTACATCTTCATTGTCAATATCAATATCTTCTCCTTCCTCTGATACACTTTCACATATTTTATCATAAATAATCATCTTGTGGGGTTCACTCAAAAAATGTTTCAATCTCTGAATATCCTTAGCTTTATTAGGATTTAATGAAATTTCAGCCTTGTACAATGGACTAAAATTCAGTTCCAAAGGCAGTGGACGCTTTGTCCGTACATGGATTCTTGTCCATTCTCCAGTAAAGTAATACTTAACCAAAACAAGTGGTGATTCTTGATCTATTTTAATCATTCTTGCAGCTTTAATTTTCATTGCTGGTTTACAAGCTTTTAAAAAATAAGGCTCTATTGCCTTTTTCAGATCAAAAAACATGTCATGAGTAATACTTTTCACTTCAAAAGGTGATGGATGTTTGCGTGCCGGTTCATTAGGTCTTCCCATTCTTCTGGAGTTTCTACGGTGTGTTTATTTTTCAAATTGCCAATCAAGGCAAAATCCTGGTCATTTGGCAGGTAATAGTTGCCACGTATAGGAAATACGTATTTTACAGATTTAAACAAGCGAAATACATGAACTAATACATATAAAAAATTTATCATGAGGTAGTTTTTATTTTGACCAGGACATCCATCACTGAAAATTATGAGATGCTCATTGGTAATACTGTGTTCATTAAAATATTTTAATAAAAGAGATGTGACATCACATTGCCCTTTTTTTCCTTCTGTTTCGAGGTATAAGTTCATGCACACTTTATTTTTACCAATATCATGTATACCGAATACATACATCCATAATTGACGGGCATAGAAAACATCACCTGTGCGAATATGTGGCAGCGGCAGGTTCTGCATGTTTTTTCACAAAACTACTTAACTGCGTTCAGATACGTCGTTTTTGTAAAATTTGCACTCAGTTGTGTAGTTTTTGTAAAATATATGTTTTTTACAGTGTGATTCTGTGCTAAGTACTTATGCCGTTTTTGTAAAATCGAATTAAACTGTTTATTGTAACTTTTTCCATAGAGCATACTGCCATGGTTTAAAAAAAAACCTTAAAATTGTTAGTTACGTAGTTTTTGTAAAAAAAACCCTTCAATTCTTTCACTGTTGGAAAGCTACACTCTATGCGGTGAACATAGGCTATATTTTATTCCCGTATTCCCACGGGAACGGGAACTACGCGGGTGAAACCGCGTGACGTCCGCCAGTGTTACATATGGCTAAAGCTATTATTTTAATGAATTCCTGTCAATTCAAATTTTGACGATCAAAAAGCTATTTAATTAATCACTAATGGCGTCAAACTTGCACGTGCTCCATATATCTTCTTAATTTTGTGACCAATGACACAAATAGAGCCATTTATATTCGGCCACATTAATTATTACAACATAAAGATCGAATCTATTGGATACTAGCTGATGCCCGCAGCTTCGCCCGCATAAAATTTGTTCCCGCGGGAACTTATTCCCGGGATAGAAAGAAGCCTATGTGTTATTCCAGACTATAATGTATCTCTGTACCAAATTTCAGCCTGATCCGTTTAGCGGTTTGAGCGTGAAAGAGTAACAAACATCCACACTCACAAACTTTCACATTTATAATATTAGTAAGATGCTCGTGAAGCGCTCGTGGTCCCGCGGACTCAGTGTTCTGTAAACGATCGCTGTAGTAAGCAATTTTCACTATGGCCAGTCCTTGGATGGCTGACCGTCCGTGTGACCACTTTGTGACATTTATTTGAGCGCTTCCGTGCTTCGAAAGGTACGTTAAGCCGCTGGTCCCGGTTGCCAGTAAAATGGCAGTCGTTAAGCCAAGTTGAAGGCATTTTTAGGCGGCTTGTACAACAGCGTCAACAGCAGGCAGTCACACCTGCGCCTGTCATCTCAACGCGGCAATACGCACTACGTGGGACAAATTCGAAAAAGGTAAAATGTGGGCATAATATGCCTCTGCCTACCCCTTCGGGGATAAAGGTGTGACCATAAAGTTTCCGGAGGATTCCGTACCCGAAGGGTAAAAATGTGACCTGTACTTTGCTATCCGTTTTTCTGTCTGTCCGTCACTGATGAGCTGATGTTGATGAAATGGAGAGGTTTAGGTTGAAATGACTCACGGTTAAATTTTTCAAACCGTGCATTAAACTTGGCTTAACAACTGCCATGCTGCTGACAACCGGGACTGCTTATCGTGCCAACCGAAGCCCATCCAAAAACCTGCCATAGCGGATGAAGCTTACTGTAGTGATCGTTTACAGAACTCTGAGTCAGCGGGGCTACGAGCACTTCATATTTTTTTGTGTACTAGCAGACGTCACGCGGTTTCACCCGCATAGTTCCCGTTCCCGTGGGAATACGGGAATAAAATATAGCCTATGTTCACCGCAAAGAGTGTAGCTTCCCAACAGTGAAAGAATTTTTCAAATCGGTCCAGTAGTTCCGGAGCCTATTCGTTACAAACAAACAATCAAACAAAAAAACAAATCTTTCCTCTTTATAATATTAGTATAGAGTATAGATAAATATTTTTGTTTTGTGTATAAATAATAATAATATGAAATAGTTAGATCGAAGTGAAACAGTTATACCGAGAAACGGTTTTTTTTTTAATATTCACGGACATTTCACACAACGCTATCTGATCCCAAAGTAAGCTAGGAATAGCCTGCTTGTGTTATAATAATAATAATAATAATAAATAATCACCTACCTTTACAGGTATTTGGTACTGGACTCTAAGTATTTACAACTGCTATAATTAATCACCTACCCAAACTAACGATCCCAAAACCCTTTGATGGAGAAAAATGGATAGAAAAATATATAATTTACGGCCGCTTCCCGGGGGCCGCCGCCGGGGCGCACCTGGAGCTAACGCTGGGTGTCACAGCATGCGAACCGTTGGCGACGGGGGACAGAATAGGCGGGTTCCCCTCGAAAAAAATGCTACAGCCAAACCATCACTATCACCCTCATCTACTTTGTCATCCCAACATTCATTATTTTCTAATGTTTCATCACCAACATCAAGTCATCATTTTTCTTTGTCTCACAACTCATCAACATCGTCATCATCCGCCGTTACAAGACGTACTACCAGGTCGTCAACTCGCTTAAAGTTAAAACGAACAAATTTACGATCTTCAAGTACATATTCAATCACAAGTAGTTTACTGCAGGAGGATGTTGCACAGGAAGCGAGCTCTGTCGCTAATCCAGTGCCCACCACCAGCAGTTTAAGTACGCGAATTAAATGGAGCCAAGAAATGAATGAATTCATCCTACGTACTTATTATCAAATTACTTTAATGGAAACCGACATGAAAGGATACCTTCCTTTGTTACACACAAAATTTGTAGAAAAGTTCCCGAATAGGCAAAATATTAACAGGCAAAGAATAGGTGACCAAAGAAGAGCTATAATAAACAAGAAATTACTACCACCAAATGTAATAAACACAATAGCATCAGAAGTACAACAGGAAACACTAAACCTACACTCAAACCTCTATAAATTGCTGCAAAAAGCTACAATTTTAAATACATGCAGAATAGTCCGCAAGTTTTTGTCCCTAAATTAAATACAATATTTAAATACTATTATTTTAAGCACTTGGCCTAGGCCCGTGCAAAATGTACCTCTTCGGAGAGTTTTTCGAGAAGAAAAAAATAACAAATAATAATAATAATCCCCCTCGTGGACAGTCGTTATCTTTTTATGGGATTAACGCAACCCTATGAGGGCATAGTAGATTTGCTTTTTGAATCGTCTGCTTTCTGAGATCAACAAAAAATGTCTCACAAGGTTATAGAAAAGCACACATCCGCAGGGCAGCTTGTGGCGAGCTGAATGTGCGTGGCTACACATCGGTCCAGATTCCTCAGAGTTTTGTTGTACTTTGTCACCGGTTAGCATTTAATGGGCTAATGGGAGGACGCTTCTCCCGGAAGTGCAGCAAATCTCAACTCTGGCTTGCCTTAATTGGCCGGTCAGAGGGAGGAAGCCAGAGCTTTATGCTCGGGGGTGGAAGTGTCATTTTCAAGGGCATAACTACGGGGAAACCCGCTCCGGGTCTGACCCGTGATGGCGAAACCGGCGCCGCACCGCTCGACACCCCTAGCCGCTCACACCGGTGTTGCCCTCTGTCGCCTTACAGGCCTGGCCTATGGCGATTGTATAGGGGGCCCATCTAGTGAGTTGGCGAGTCACCGTCTGCCAATATTTTCATAATAACATATTGGAATGGCAGACGCCGTTGTCATCCATAGCATAAGATACATAGTTCCATTTAACCCCCAACCCAATAGCCCATTTTGTAGTAAGCATATTTTACAATAGTTTAGCTCCCATTGTAGGCAGTCCATTGCCGTCCTTCTACATAAGGCGGACGTGAATTGTTTGCAGTGGGGGTCCCATTTCCTACATTAAAAATCTCAAAGGGCCTCTGCGTGTTGGACCATTTATGTCCCCATGTAAGCCTGTCAAAAGACCGGGTATCTTCGCAAGAAAAAAAAAGAAGGTACCCGAGAAGAAGAGACATAATAATAATAATAGCCCTCGTGGACAGTCGTTATCTTTTCATGGGATTAACGCAACCCTATGAGGGCATAGTAGAAATGCTTTTTGAGTCATCCACTTTTTGAGATCAACAAAAAATATCTCACAAGGTTATAGAAAAGCACACATCCGCAGGGCAGCTTGTGGCGAGCTGAATGTGCGTGGCTACACATCGGTCCCGATTCCTCAGAGTTTTGTTGCGCTTCTCGACCAGTTAGCATTTAATGGGCTAATGGGAGACCGTACTCCCGGAAGTGCAGCAAATCTCAACTCTGGCTTGCCTTAATTGGCCGTTCAGAGGGAGGAAGCCAGAGCTATATGCTCGGGGGTGGAAGTGTCATTTTCAAGGGCATAACTACAGGGAAACCCGCTCCGGGTCTAACCCGCGATGGCGAAACCGGCGCCGCACCGCTCGACACCCCTAGCCACTCACACCGGTGTTGCCCTCTGTCGCCTTACAGGCTTATGAGCCTATGGCGATTGTATAGGGGGCCCATCTAGTGAGTTGGCGAGTCACCGTCTGCCAATATTTTAGTAATAATATATTGAAATGGCAGACGCCGTCATCATCCATAGCATAAGTTACTTAGTTCCATTTAACCCCCAACACAATAGCCCATTTCGTAGTTAGCATATTTTCCAATAGTTTAGCTCCCATTGCGGGCGGTTCATTACCGTTCTTCTACATAAGGCGGGCGTGAATCGTCTGCAGTGGGGGTCCCATATCCCCTTACATTAAAAGTCTCAAAGGGCCTCTGCGTGTTGGACCAATATGTCCCCATGTAAGCCTACCAAAAGACCGGGTACCTTCGTAATAAAAAAAAGAAGGTACCCGAGAAAGACAGAAACATAATAATAATAATAATATAACCTGGCAACCCCACCAAACAGCAAGAGAGTATATTTTTATCAAAGCATCAAAAATTATTTTTTTTACAGTTAACTACTATATTTTTATATCATTGAGTGCCTCATTTTATAAAATATTGGAAAAATCAAAACCTACCATAAAAATTACAATAGAAAAGATGTTTAAAGCAATAAATACGATGAAGAAATTTTCAGAAGAAAATGACAAGACAAATGTCATGTCAAACATGGTTAAAGTTCTTTGATTATGTAAAAATGTACTAAAATGCTCACAAGATCGAGAGCCAGGAGCACTGTTGCACAAAAAACATCATCGGACTCGTCGCACAGCTCCGTAACAGATTGTTGCTGAGGCGTCGAGCTCCAGCAGCAGCGACGAGTATTTCTCCCCACCGACGTCGCCACTACCTGTACGTCGGCAGGGGAGAGGCCGGCCGCCAGCCAGCTTGGGACCCCGAGGCCCACCGGCCTCGAATAGGGCCCCCGCTGCCGGTGGTAATGTGCACCGCATGCGATGGACTTCGTCAATGAATGAAAATGTCATGCGGGCATATTTTGCGGCTACAGAGGGAGGAATTAACCTCACTGCGTACCGCGTTCGTTTGCTACCTTTGTTTCAGGCTCTTGAACCAACTGTCAACGTGTCGGCGCAGCGGCTGTCGGATCAAGTGCGGGTCATTCAGCGTAGTCATATGCTGGACGATACCGTGCTTGAGAGGATTCGCTCAGAAGTACAGTCTAACATTGTCATCTCTACTTCGTCTCAATCACCACCATCACCACAAATAACTAGTGTGACATGTAATAGCAACAATTTACAATCTTTAGTACCTATTGACGAAGAAGTGGATGATAATGTTACGGTAAGTACACAGTATAACGATGAATTAAGGAGTGTTTTGGAACGAGCGATTCAGGAATATAGATTTTGTGATCTCATAAGTCGTCCACGTATACCCCGCTTGCCTACGCATAAAAAAACTTGGCGCTGGTGGGTACCCTGGACTCTATTCTACCAAGCTATTTCGATACTTGTGTAGATATAAGTGATGCACACTCAATTTTGTATTGCGCGGCTATAACACTGTGTCGAGTGGCTGGTGTAAAATTTCCAAAATTTGAGCCAGCCACTGGGCCCAAATCTATTCCAGTCTGGCAATGCAGAATTGAGCGTCGCATCGCTGAGACCGGGGTACTCATTGGTAAACTAAGCTGCTTTAGGACAGGGAACACCCGTCCCAGAGTAATGCGTTTTGTGACTCGTGCGTTCGCGGGGACCGATATCAGTCCTCGCGAATACTCAGAGCGGGTCACAGAACGTATTGACTTCCTAAAGCAGAAAATTTATGCGTGGGCAAGTCGCATACGGAGGTACAAGAAGAGAGTGGATCGCTATATTCAGAATCGCTCGTTCCAAAAGGATGAGAGATGGGTGTATAGAAGATGGGAGCAACCCGATTCGAATGTGACTAATAGGTGCCTACCGGATGCTGAAACCACAAGTACATTCTGGCGAGGCATTTGGTCGGTACCTGTTGGTCATACAGAGTGTGAGTGGATGCGGGATGTCGAACAGTCATGTGAGTCGATACAGACTATGGAACCAGTCCTAATAACATCTAGTGACATTGCCAGTGCGGTTCGTTCGTTGCCCAATTGGAAATCAACTGGGCCGGACGGACTGCACAATTTTTGGCTGAAATGGTTTCATAGCTCACATGCTTGTTTGGCATCCTGTTTTCAGTCATCACTTGAGTCCGGGTCGCTTCCATCTTTTATGACTTCGGGTATTACACACCTCCTCTACAAATCCGGTAGTACTACGGACCCTAAAAATTATAGACCGATAACTTGTTTACCAACGGTCTATAAGCTTCTCACATCTATTTTGAGAGTTAAACTAGCAACACACATTGAAAATAATTCTTTAATGTCCAACTCTCAAAATGGATGTAGAAGCGGGTCACGTGGTACTAAAGAACTCCTTATTCTTGACATGGCCATTAATCAGCAGGTTCGTCGTAACCGGAAAAACCTGGCGACATGCTGGATTGATTACAAGAAGGCCTATGATTCAGTGCCATATACATGGCTGTTGAGGGTGCTGGAGTTGTATAAAGTTGATGCAACTCTTAGCACCTTCTTGAAGACATGTATGGGGCAATGGACAACGGCTCTTGTTTATCCAGTATGTCATCAGGTTCCTGGGAATGGCGAGCCTGTCAGGATCAAGAGGGGTATATTTCGGGGTGACAGTCTGAGTCCCTTATGGTTTTGCCTGGCGCTGAATCCTCTCAGTACCTTACTGGAGGGTTCAGGGCTAGGCTATCAGTTCAGGAGAGGAGGTCAAGTTGTTTCCCACCTTCTTTACATGGATGACTTGAAATTATTCGCCTCCACCGATTCCCACTTGATAGAGTTACTGAAAGTCGCAGAAGCTTTCAGTAATTCTATCAAAATGGAATTTGGTGTAGATAAATGCGCTGTCATGCATGTAAAGAAGGGACGAATTGTGGAATCTGAAAGAGTACATCTTTCAGATTTCACAAAACTTAAATTCATCTCCGCGACTGAAACTTATAAGTATCTGGGTATGTCGCAGGCATTAGGTATTACAGAGATTGGCATGAAACAAACGTTGGTGGACCGATTCTTTGGCCGCCTGAAAAAAGTACTGAAAAGTCTTTTATCGGGCGGTAACAAGGTACGGGCTATCAACGGTTGGGCCATGCCAATCTTAATCTATTCCTTCGGCATACTTAGATGGACTCAGACTGAATTAGACGCCCTGGATAGGAAAGTCCGTTCTCTGTTGACCATAAACCGAATGCATCACCCACGTTCGTCTGTAATGAGGTTGTATATCCCACGAAAGTGTGGAGGTCGGGGCTTTTTAAATGCCAAGACCTTACACAATCGTGAGGTATACAACCTTAGGGAATATTTCCTTCATGCTGACGTGAGTATGCATCGGGATGTGGTAGCGATCATAGAGCAACGCAAACTGTCTAAGAGGAGACGGCATAGAACGATTGCTCGGTACAAATTTGTCTGTCATATTTTGCGGGTGGCGGGGGGAAATCTTCCTCACCCACACTTTTTTAGACTCGCACTACAATAGCAATCGTCTATCAATACGAAGCCTATATTTATACACTTTAAACAATACACTCATAAATTTCACACACACATGATACATTTTGTGTCATATCACCCCAAGTCGTTCAACCAATCCATGTATTGATGTGACGTCCGGTAAAGTTGCTAAACAAATCTGAATATTATATAGACGTTTAAATAGGTGTAAATAATAATAACTTCTTATAAAATTACTTACTTACACAAGATAATGCCATTTTTCTTCAGATTTCTTTAATCACATTTCTTTTTGTATTAATATCTAATTATTTCATCATTTTTATAAAATGACAATTTAACCGCTCACGCTGTCAACTAGACTTAGTCTAGTGAAAGAAACTTCAAAAAACAGTTTTTATGTAAGTGGGCACTTTTAGTCGTCAATATGTCAAATTATTGCCAGAGGGGGTTTGCCAGCTTTGGCCTCTCCCTCTGTAAAGGCGCGCGATGCTCTGTGGGTAGCAATAGATAATGGACTGACCCCTCTTGCTCTTGCCAAAAAGAACTGGCGCAAACCAGTAATAATGACCACAGAGTATATTGAATATATGGAGATAGAGTGTAAGCTCGATGGTTGGCGATTGCAGCGCCTCAAGCGACTAGGGACAGAGTTAAAAATTTCGTATACATAACCATAACCAAAGTACTTAAGATCTGTATACATACGTATAGCTACATATTTAGTGTATTGTACATACGTATAGCTACATATTTAGTGTATTGTACATACATATAGCTACTTATTTAGTACTATTTTAAGGCTTTCAAAAGTTATTGAGAATACAAATTGAAATAAAACTAATTTTAACGGATTCAATCGTGGTTTATTATTATTAGTTTTGGTCGTTTAGACTGAATCCATCACAATTAATTTTATGTCTACTTGCATTTTTTATTATAACGGAAATTCTACTAATATTATAAATGTGAAAGTTAGTAAAGATGTTTGAATGTTTGTTACTCAATCACGATCTAACGGCTGAACGGATTGGGCTGAAATTTGGTACAGAGATAGCTTATAGTCTGGAATAACATATTGGCTTTACATTACGGAAAAATATTCTCACGGGAAGCGGGATCGGGTACCGATATCACGGGAAGTAGGATCGAGTACCGATATCAAGGGAAGCGGGATCGGGTACCGATATCACGCGGCCAAGCCGCGGATATCAGCTAGTAATTAAATAAATAAGTACAAGAAATATGCGACATATATTATTTATTGTGTCTTTTTTTATAATATTCAAAGCATTGTTTTTGAATAATATCTTCTTCTGAAAACGTAGTTTTCATTCCATTTAATAATTTGTTGCAGTCTTTGCACCAAGTGTATAAAAATAAATTACATGATAATTCTTCAATGAACTCAACTACTTTTTTTTTGTGTAGCGGACATGTAATAAAATTATAATTATAATTGATGCTAATTAGTGTCTTAATGTAATTTTTAATGCCTTTTTCTTTATTTCTTTTTCTAATTATATGCATGGTTGTATCTTGTATTACAGAAAAGTATTCTATTGCATTATCGGTGGGATATGTCAAATATTGAACACTTTGTTCATATTCTTTGCAAGCAATTGCACTTTGTCTGTCAATGTTTTTTTTAATAAAACACGCTGTACAGGATTCGCAATTTTTAAATATTTTCAATTTAGCTTGCTTTATTACATATCCGGATACATATTCCAATGCAGACCATAATATAGGATTGTCCTTTTTCATTTTATTTTTTTTACATTCGTAATTTAAATCATTTAGTTCAATTTCTTCGCATTCTAATTCGGCAGGTGGCAAATTTTGAAAAAAAATCTTTTTTAATGATGAAAACATTGAACATTTGTCCTTTTCACAATTTGCACCAGGGGAGTGTCTTCCACTAAAATTATTTATCAATAGTGATGCAAACGCTGATTCAAAGGCAGCACATGTAGGATTGTTGTTCCGATATCCATGACTACGAATACATCCAAAAAAGTTTTCTAATGGGTCTTGATTGAAATGTCGCAGCCATATTGACTTTACATTGTAGCTGTTAAACAATTTATTTTTTAAATATTCCAAATTTTCTAGGGTTCGTATCCAATTAGTAATAGAAGGCACTGTTTTATTCTTGGTATCAATAAAACTCATTGTTTTTAAAACAGCCTTTGCCTCATCCCATAACTTCTGATGGGTAGAATTTGGTGTCAGAGGTCCAAGCAACTTTTTGCCTGGTTTATTCTTATAATTATGGTAACTTCCGTTTACAGAATCAAATAATTCGTCAAAGAAAATCAGTACTCTGGCAGTCTCCGTAGCATCTTCTACTAATATTCCTTTTCCTGAAACATATTAGTACATGTTATTTATACAATTCACTATAATATTATGAACACACAGAAGTCCTTATCGCTTCAAATCATAACCCTCCTTTTGCGCAGTCGGTTAAAAAGTAGCCTATGTTCTTACCAGGGTCTCAAACGTGAAAGCGTAACAGACTGACAGAGTTACTTTCGCATTTATAATATTAGTAGGGAAGTAGGGATTGAGATTATTTACGTTGAGTTATGTACTTAACCGAATGGATTATACAATGATGCATAATTTTTCTAAATATATACATATTACACATTGTTTACATAATATCAAATACATATATACTTAATTAAGTTTAACAGAACTACTAACTTGCTAGATATCCCATGAATACTGCAGTTGAGTGGCTGAGTACTTGAGCAGCACATTTCACTTTCATTTTTCTCATTTTTTTCGGATTTATATGACTTTCTGTCAATTTCGGTAGCATACGAAGTCCATCAAACCCAGGGTCTTCTTTAAGTAGCATTTCTAAATGTTCCCATTTAGCAATATTAACTTCATTTTTAATGGTACATTTTAAATTCTTAGTTATTAGATTGTTGCGGATGCCTTTGAGTAGGTGAGGTGGATCAAATAAAGGTATGATTTCTTCTCCATTAATTTCAAATACATCTCTTCTAAATTCGTCATTACGGCGTAAATAGTCTGCCTTGGTATTTTGTACTAGTTTATTGATAGCACTCACGTTAGTAGATCCTTGATCACAAATAGTAGTCAATACTTTAAAACCAATACACTGTAATTTTTTAATGATCTCTTCAATTTGTTGAGCAAGTTCTATTGCAGATGTGGTTCCACGACAAAAGGTATAAGACACTGGTTGTTTATAATTGTGTTGGATTCCCCTTATCATGAATACCAATGCATGGTCTGCAATTATGTTTTCAGTGCATCTTCCATTATTCACAAACCCTGTTATCATGTCTGTCCTTCTTTTGTAGTCAAAATGCGGTGCTAAGGCAATCTCATCAAATAATAATGAGCATAGTCTTTGGTTGATTTGCATTTTGGAGGTCCTTTTTCTCAACTCATTAAATAAATTTTCTTTGATACCTGGCTTTAAGCCAGCGCTTATTATCATTTTATTCAATGATAAAGGAGTTGGGAGCACAAATATATTTCTAAGCCATTTGTAGGCTCTTGGGCCTTGTTTATACAGCGCCAGTGCCATTATTTTTTCTTTATTTGTGTATCTGCGACCAGACTTCTTTTTACCTACTTCTCTGAATTGCAGACAGGTAAATATTGAAGCCGCAGTGGTAAAACGTTTTATCATTTTTTGAAAATTTATGTTCTCTGATAGATCTAATGCCTTTTTCAGTTTTGTAAAGGCGTGCGAGAACAGATACCTCAGTCGAGTAAATTCTTGATAACGATTTACCCCTTTTCTCTGAAAATTATTGCGAAATTGGATTATCATTACAAATATAGATTAAAATTAGAGGGTGTTGAGCATTATGGAATTGGTAAAATGGTAAAGTTGCGAGGTAGTAGCACAGTATAAAGAGAACTATGATCTGTGGGCTGTGATAGTAGTGAGCACAACTGCTATGCACATTACATGGGATATTGAATCCCAGGTAATGTGCATAGTAGTTGTGCTCACTTGGGTTGGGTGAACATTGTTTGATTATACATACATAAATTCACGCCTCTATCCCATTGGGGTAGGTAGACACCACATGTTTCCGGTGGCTTCGATTCCCACACAGCGGCTGTGTGCCAGAATAGTACCAATCTTTGACTTTCATAATTGTTTTTAAACACCCAGACCAAATGCAAATATTCTTAATCATGCACACAAATATTTGCACTGTAAGCGAATTGAACCCGCGACCTCAGAATCGGTAGTTGAACACACTACCGTTACATCACAAAGGTTGTCCGCCTAGGTCGACCATGGTAAAGACCAAATCATTTTCACGGTGAACTAAGTACTATGGCAAAAGTACAAAACTGAATATAAGTATTTACCTTTTGTAGCTTTTCTTTCTAGTTTTAGAGAAGAGTCATGAGACACAATTATTTGCACTTCATTATTACTAGTTGAAATTTCTGGCAAGATTTCTGAAAAACAAGACAGACAGAGTTACTTTCGCATGTATATCGCTTTGAATGAAAGTATGGATTTTCAGTCAAGTGACCGCCATCTGACCTCCTCAACCCAATGAACCAGACCAATGCAAATATCCATAGTCATGCAAACAAATATTTGCATTGAGCGGGGATCGAACCGCGCCTTTTTATTTATCGCGCCATGCCACAGAGGCTGCCCTTATGTGTCTACAGTCTTATAATGATCTCAGACAACAAATTAAATAAGGCAGATTATAATAATCTGCCTTATTTAATTTGTTGTCTGTACCCTGAATAAAAGAAAATAAACATTACATACCCCTGGAAGTCGAGGGAATTTGATCCATTTGCATATTCTGCTCAAATTGATTTGTAATGACCAATGGCTCCCTTCGATTAGTAACAAACCCTGAAAAATTATTAAAAAAAATATTAAAACTAATCATTTATATTCTAAGATTCTCGTATCACAGTGTTTGTTACTGTACTCCTCCAATATGGCTATACCATGATTTTTATGAAATTTTTTAAGCATGAAGCTTTTACTATGGGATCTAGACAACTGATAAACATATTTATATATTTGTAACTAAATACATATTATACATAGAAAATACCCAAACTGAAACAAACATTTGTGGATCACACAAATCTTTGGACCGCCACAGGAAGGCCAGTAGGCAGTTAACTACCCTATGCCACAGAGGCAGTCAAATACAGCATTTAAAAATACCCCTAATTTTTACAAGCCCTATCAACCCTTATTTTGTAACAGTAATATTAGTATATGGCAAAATGGCAAAACAAAGTTTGCAAGGCATGAAATTTTATATGCACATCATCGGTAGGTCTGAGATTTGGTCAAAATCTATTTTCATACAGTCTAAATCTAAGGGTGGTCTGAGTTGTATAGTGCAACCACTTAATACACAGAAAATCAATCATATTCCAAATCAATTAGATACATAATTGGTAGCTTCTTACCTGCCATATGCAATGTTGGTATAGCAGTAGTAGTCAACATTTTGATAGATATGTACTGTGGCATGAAATGACGTTCGCAAATTCTGCGGTTCTTAAATATTGCACTGTTTTCCAGTGCCAATATATCACCCCCAATGGCATACAGCCAAGTGCGAAATCTCTCTGGTTCCTTGCATGGGTTTGGGAACTTATGCAATCGAACCTCTGGGCCTGTCCAATAGAAACACATTGATTTTTAGTATAATAGAATTTAGGAAATATAAAGCTATCAGAATTATAGAATAGGTAAATTAATATGAAGAAATTTAAGACAGATCTTTACATTAATTGCAAGTATGTAATAATTATCATTTATTAAGTTTTTCTGTTTTTTTTTTCACAGGCTTTCCCTTTATTGAAAATCTAAGGTAAAAATGTGGGTAAAGCTTGACATAGAAAGCGTTACTTTTGAAATCAAATATATGAAAAATGTAAACTATAGTGTTTATAAATGTATGTTTACTTTTTAGTGTATACTGACTGACATTGATTGCAATAGTTTCATAGTACATACATTGAATACTTACGAGATTTATCGCAATTAGGAACACAACACCTTTTTTCAGACATTTCCAGTTCAACAATATCCAAATCACAAAACAAACAAAGTCCAAAAGCACAAGTCACAGTCAAACGCTAAAGTAAAGAAATCGAAATCCAAAAAGCAATCCAAGTAGTTAAAATACAGAAATACAGGTCTTTTACGGAAAACAAAACTAGAAATAGAAAACTTCTTTAAAAGTTTTGAAACTAAGTTTTGCCGGTTTTCTGTTTGACAGTAATGACAGTAGAGTTGACGGGTGCCGTTATTAAAAATATACAATGTTACCATCATAAATATATCTTTTATTGAGTAAAGCGCCATCTAGTAGGTGAGGACAAAATAACACTGTTGTACCATTGAGTTTAGTAAAATGTTCTAAGCTTAACGACTGTGATAATGACTACTAATGATCGCAAGGAGATATGGCGGGGCAAAGAGCTGCATGGACGATTTTATCGGGCCTTACACGGGCCCGATGTAGATCTATTAACATCTGTATCTTGGTTACGTTTCGGTGATTTGTTTGGAGAAACTGAAGGTTTTGTCTGTGCAATTACGGACGAAGTTGTCATGACGAATAACTATCGGAAATATATTTTGAGAGATGGTACGGTTGACATATGTCGGGCATGTCACCTACCGGGTGAATCTCTCAGACATATTATTTCTGGTTGTCCTCGTCTTGCCAATGGCGACTGTTTGCATAGACACAACCAAGTAGCCAGGATAGTCCATCAACAACTTGCACTAAAGTATAAACTTGTAGATTCAGAGGTACCATATTACAGGTATGTGCCCGACCCAGTTCTAGAAAATGGTCGTGTCACGTTATACTGGGATCGGTCTATTATCACTGACAGGACTATTGTAGCCAATAAGCCTGATATAGTGGTAATAGATCGATCAGAGCGCCTCGCAATAATCGTTGATATCACAGTTCCACATGACGAGAATCTCGTGAAAGCAGAAAAAGATAAACAATTAAAATATTTGGACTTGGCTCACGAGGTTGTCGACATGTGGGATGTAGATTCAGCGATTGTTGTTCCGATAGTCGTATCAGCACACGGTCTGATCGCCAAGAGCCTCGATCAACATCTTAAGAGGCTCTCGTTAGGCAGTTGGGTCAAGGGCTTGATGCAAAAGGCGGTTTTGCTGAGCACGGCGCGCATTGTGAGGAGATTCCTATCTCTGGAGCCCTGACCACCGGTAGCTTGGTCCCTGTACCCGATGCCGGTGGGGAACTATTTTTTTATATTTTTAAATGTATTTTTTATATGTATATTTAAAAATGTAAATTTATATGTTGTTTATATTTAATAAAGAGGAATAATAATATTAAAATTACTAAACACTTAGAAAAACATTCGATAATATCAATCTCTCAGAATGGATGTAAAAGTGGGGCCCGTGGCACTAAGGAGCTCCTTTTAATCGATATGACCATCAGCCAACAGGTGCGTCGTAATCGTACAAATCTGGTGACATGTTGGATAGATTATAAGAAGGCCTTTGATTCGGTGCCACATACATGGCTTCTGAAAGTACTTGAGCTGTATAAAATTGATACAACGCTTTGTACTTTCTTGAGGGCATGTATGGGGCAGTGGAAAACGGTCCTTTGCTATCCAGGGTGTCGTCGTTTTTGCGATGATGGTGCACCAATTAGTATCAAGCGGGGAATATTTCAAGGGGACAGTCTGAGTCCGTTGTGGTTTTGTCTGGCTCTGAATCCTCTCAGTACTATGCTAGAGAGTTCAGGGCTAGGTTATCGGTTGCATAAAGATGGTGGGGCTATATAGCATCTCCTTTACATGGATGACCTCAAATTATTTGCCCACACTGAATTGCAACTGATGGATTTATTGAAAGTAACAGAAACTTTCAGTAGAGCTATCAGGATGGAATTTGGGGTGGACAAGTGTGCAGTCATGCATGTTAAAAGAGGTGTGATAGTGGAATCTGAAGGGGTAGAACTTTCTGATTCTACTACGCTCAATTGTCTTTCTGCAGCCGAAACTTACAAATATCTGGGTATATCACAAGCATTAGGAATTTCTGATACTGGTATGAAACAGACATTGCAGGAGCGTTTCTTCGGCCGCCTGAAAAAGGTATTAAAAAGTCTTTTGTCAGGCGGTAACAAGCTGCGCGCCTTCAATGGGTGGGTCATGCCAGTCCTAATGTACTCTTTTGGTATACTCAGATGGACTCAGACTGAACTCGATAAAATTGATAGACGAGTAAGGACACTGTTGACTGCATTCCGGATGCATCATCCCCGATCATCGGTAATGAGGTTGTATATCCCGCGGAAATGTGGGGGTCGTGGCTTTTTAAATGCTAAGACCCTCCATAACCGCGAGGTATACAACCTTAGGGAATACTTTCTTAAAACAGACACCGATATGCACCGTAATGTGGTCGCAGTGGACACGGGACTCACCCCGCTTGCTATGGGCAGAGAGAACTGGCGCAAACCTGTAGTACTTAGTACTGACGATCGCAAGGAGGTATGGAAAAGCAAGCAGCTACATGGACGCTTTTATCGGGCCTTAAATGGGATTGATATTGATTTAAAAGCGTCCGTATCTTGGCTACAGTTCGGTAATCTTTTCGGAGAAACCGAAGGTTTTGTCTTTGCCATAATGGACGAAGTTGTTATGACTAAGAACTACCGGAAACATATTCTGAAGGATGGGACAATTGACATCTGTCGGGCATGTCATTGTCCCGGAGAATCCCTTAGACATATTGTTTCTGGTTGTTCTCGTCTTGCCAACGGAGAATATTTGCACAGACATAACCAAGTGGCCAAGATTATACATCAGCAACTTGCTCTTAAATACCATCTTGTAGATTTTGAAGTACCATACTACAAATATGTGCCCGACCCAGTTCTCGAAGATGGTCAGGTCACACTATATTGGGATCGATCTATCATCACTGACAGGACTATTGTTGCCAATAAGCCTGTTATAGTGGTGATAGATCGATTGGAACGCCTCGCAATAATTATTGATATCAGCATTCCTCATGACGACAACCTCTTTAAAGCAGAAAAGGAAAAAGAAAAAAATATTTGGATTTGGCTCATGAGTTTGTTGACATGTGGCATGTTGATTCGGCAATTATTGTTCCAATTATCGTTTCGGTCCACGGCTTGATGGCAAAGAGCCTCGATAACCATCTGAAGAGGCTCTCGTTAGACGGCTGGATCAAGGGCCTGATACAGAAGGCAGTACTTCTTGACACGGCACGCATTGTGAGGAGGTTCCTGTCTCTGAAGCCCTAACCACCGGTAGCTTGGTCCCTGTACCCGATGCCGGTGGGACACTATTTTTTATATTTTTAAATAAATATTTTCTTTTTATATGATTTATTTAAAAATGTAATAGAATAAGTTAAAAATAATGAATAAATGGAATAATAATATATCTTTATTACGCTTAAGATTAAGTACATCATGTTCTGCCTAAATTGGGCATGCAAACATTATGTTATGGGTATCAGACCACGGATATTAATATAATAATATTTAAAAAGTACATAAGATACTTTTTAAATACATACATATTATACATAGAAACACCCAGACTCTTGAGACAAACATTTTTGGGTCACACAAATATTTGTCTCCGGTGGGAATGGGCGGAAACTCCATACAAATGATTCGTTTTCAATTCTGTTATCGTACAGAGTTTGAATGTGTGTGTGTGTGTGTGACCAATAAGGCTAAGAAAATGTTCCCTCACGACACCCGCCAACTATAATGACAGCTGTGGCACAGGACTGGCGGGGGAGGGGAAGCTTGGTCAGTGAGTGGCAGGGAGTTGCCTATCTGTATGTAATACTATTACACTCATTTGCAGAAAAAACGGGCGGTTTTGATTTTCATTCATCTTTAAAAAGATACAATACCAAAATGGTAGATAAAGTGGTAAAAGCTACCAAAATTATCGCGCTGCTTGAAGAGGGTTGCAGCCAATGTTTCGTAGCTAGGAGGCTAAATGTTAGTCGCTCGACGGTCCAAAGGACCTGGCAGCGATATCAGGAGACTGGTTCCGTCGAGAGAAGGCCTGGTTCTGGAAGAAAACCATGTACCCAACCACGGGATGATCGTTTTCTTGTGAGTCGCGCATTGAGAAATCGCAAATCTACGTATGTGGATCTTAAGAACAACCTCCAAGAAGTAAGAAATGTGCATATTAGTCTATGGACGGTCAGGAGGAGGCTTCTCGCTGCCAATATACGCAGTCACCGCCCGGCCCGCGGCCCCAAATTACTCTGTGAGCACAGAGTTCACAGGCTTAGGTTCGCTAGAAATTGTGAATCATGGACTCAAGAAGATTGGAATAGGGTTTTGTTCTCTGATGAAGCCAGGATATCTCTGTTCGGTGAAGATCGACGTCGGCGAGTGCTAAGAAGACAAGGAGAGCGCTTTGCAGATGCATGTTTCGAAGAAATCACACCTTATGGTGGGGGCTCTGTTATGTTTTGGGCAGGAATAAATTCAATGGAACGTACAGAGTTAGTCTTATAACGGAAGTTCTAATTCCTCATGCACAACCCGCATTGGCCGCTCTAGGTCAAGACTCGATTTTTATGGACGACAATGCTCGCGCCCACCGATCCCGCGATGTTAATGCGTATGTGCAAGAGGTCGGTATTCGTCGTTTGGATTGGCCAGCTCGAAGTCCCGACCTCAATCCTATAGAACACATCTGGGACGTTCTAAAACGGCGTGTGAGATCAGTACACCCGGCTCCGCAGACCATCAGAGAGCTGAAGAATGTGATTACTGCGGAGTGGGAACGTATTCCGCAAGCAAGTATCCGGGATATACTCGCTAGCATGCCCAGACGAATTCAAGCTGTGATTTTAGCTAAAGGGGGTCACACTCGATACTAAACATTTATCTGCTTTTACTTTATTAAAGAAAAACAAACAAAAAAACTTTTTTATTTTTACTTAGAGCATAGCACTACTAGCGAACATACACTACTAGCGAGGTTTAGCTTTATTTCCCATAAATAGTAACAAAATTTTATGAAATACTGATGAAAACGATTAACTTCTTATTAATTTACCAAATTGTGAGGATAAAACTACCTTTAATTATAAAACAAAGCAATATTAACATTTGAAATGATTCATTGCTTAGGTGCCCGTTTTTTTTGCAATTGAGTGTATATTCTTTTTGGTAGTATTGAAATTCAATGCCTCACAAGGTAACCTATATGTTAATAGGAAACTAATTTTATTTATTTGCCTATAATCAGAATTTATAATGGTTCTCTATCAATTTATTAAATTAATGTTGCAGGCTGATAATTATGTTTATGATAGTTAATATGCCTTTGAATTAGGTATACGAAATAAATATTTTTTGACATTTACTTGGATTCTTTCGATCTTATAAAGCGTTCAACTGTGTTAATCACAATGTTATCTTTCTATGAAAGTACAGGCACTATAAAATATTAAGCATAGTACAGGGGATTAGTTGCCCAACTGTCATAAGAGAACAATACATTAAAATAAACGGCAAAAGGTTATCAGGATGGTATGTAGCAACTGGTGTCCCTCAAGGATCTATGTCAGGTCCCTTTCTCTTTTTAAATAGCATACGTTTGTGAATGGTTTATGAATCCTTACTAATGTTATACGCGAAAATTTGTATATATGTATGTTTTTTACTCTTTCACGCTCTAATGGCTGACCGGATCAGTTTGAAATTTGGTAAGTACATAAATTAGAGTGAGAGCTCAGGCCCGTCTTACCTATATTTTTTTATACAACTGAGGTAGCAGACAGGCATACGGCCCACCAGTTGTACTGATGGTCACTGTAGCCCATGGACGTTTGCAACACCAGAGGCGCTACACTCGCGCTGCCGACAAGATATGTTACATTATAAAGTAATTTTTTAACTTGGTATTCAAAACGTGTATTAATTCAGTCAGGTCAATAGCGTGGGCCAAACTCTCTCCAGACACCAATTACGTTCAGCTGTTCACTGCTAGGGCTCTATGCTGCAGCCTTGGTGTATTCTATTCGATCAATGTCATACAATACAATTAATACGTAATGAAAACCCTGCCTGACTGATTTCACCTACTATACAACTTATTACTCGTACAACATTATTATTATACTAGCTGACCCGCGCAACTTCGTTTGCGTCACATGAGAGTGAGAAAGAGAGAGGTATGGTATGAATATTTCGAGTATTATAATTAGTGTCCGACCGAAACTGGTTTTCCAGCCGAAACCGAAACCGAAACCGAACTTTCGGCCCCAGGGTCAGTTTCGGCCGAAACCGAAACTCACGTGTTCATATTGAAAAAAAAAAACCAGCCAAGTGCCAGTCGGATTCGCGCACAGAGGGTTCCATTACAGAAATTGGGTACAAAAGTTACGTTTGTTCTGTGGATGCTTTTTTCTGATTTTAGTAGGTATTTTTTGTTATAGCGGCAACAGAACAGGGTGAGGTGGTGGTGGCAGTGTCTCTTGACATCGCCAACGCTTTTAACCCCTTGCCCTGGAGCTGAGTTTGGGAGGCGCTTTTTTAACATGGAATGCCTCTCTACCTCAGTCGTATTGTCGGGGCCTATCTTTCCTAGAGGGCCATAACTCCCGAGCTGGCTAGGGCAGGGTCGGCGAGATGTGTCGTTCGGTGTTCCATAGGGATCGGTCTTAGGACCGCTTCTGTCGAACATCGGTTACGATTGGGTGCTGCGTGGTTCGTTGCTCAGAGGTGTCGGCGTAACGTGTTACTACGACACCCTCATTACAGCGCGAGGAGCAACGCACTGAGACGCAGCCCTAAAGGCCACCTGCGGGATCCAGCTTACATATAGGGGGCGTCGGTATCCGCATCGAGCTCTCAATGACGTATCTGGGGCTCGCACTCGATAGCCGTTGGAACTTCCGATACCTCTTCTGAAGTTTAGTCCCATAGCTGAGGGAGGGGGGCATCAGTCGCACTCTCGCGGTTGTTGCCCAATATCAGGAGACCCAACGCTCCCTGCAGGAGATTGTACCTGTTGTACTGGGATCGTGCGGAGCATGGCCATGTACGGGGCCCTCGTATGGGCGGAGATCCTGATGGCCAGCAATGCGGCTAGATTGCTTTGCCGGCAGAAGGCGACGGCTGTCAGGGTGATAATGGGATACCGCACGATCTCAGTTGTGGCGGTATGTCTTATAGCCGGGACCTCTCTATGGGACCTGGAAGCGAGGAGGTGAGGGCCCTTGCGTCATTGTTTAAATGGCGCAATTAGGCGCTTGAGCGGGGCCATAGGCCTCTTTCTGTGAGCAGGTTATGCTCGTGAAAGGAACGGCGGGGAGGAAGCGGGAGAGAACTCTCCCACCCGAGTTCCAAAGTCTGCGGCGCCCCATACTATCAGCCTCCATGACCGGAGGCCTAAGGACGGTGACGGGGCTGCTCACCGTCCTTACAGAAGCAGGCCTTAGACGATAGCGTGACGTGAGAGATTCATGCACGCCCCCTCAAGAAGCGAGATATCAACTGAACAACCCCCCAAAGACCCAGGCCGCAGTATGCATCATTCCGAGGGCATACTCGAGGCTCCCAACAGTAGGCTGTATAAATCTTTTCAAGTGGTCATATTAGAAATATCTCCCTCCACCTAAAGATGAGTTTCTTTCTTCTACGTGTGGAATTACTCATAGATGCTATTGCGAACTCCTATCGACTAAAATCACACGGTGCCCTGCTACTAGCTCTTGGCTGGTTTTGGTTACATTCATACTAAAACTGGACAACAGTGAGTCGGACTAGCGCACGTAGGGTTCCGTACAAGAAAGCGGCAAAAAATCACGTATGTTGTATGGGAGACCCCCTTTAATGTTATTAATTTGTCTATTTTTATTATTTGTTGCTATTGCGGCAACAGAAATACATTATCTATAAATATGTTAACTGTCTAACTATCACGGTGCATGAGTTACAGCTTGCTGACAGACAGATAGACGAAGTAAACGAAACCGACAACAAAGGGGTAGGGTTATGTTGTAATGTCCTAGATCACCTTTTTAGGATTCTGTAAAAATTGTATTTTTATAACTATTGATTGGAAGTCCTTTTAAATCTGTAAATCTTCGGTTAGTAACATATTAACTGGTTGGGCTGACCCAACCACGTCACAAGCAGGGCCAGGCACTCAAAATTCATGAACACGTGAGTTTCGGCCCGGCCGAAAGTTTCGGCCCATTTTGGCCGAAACCGAAACTGCGGCCGAAACTCGATTTTTTGGCCGAAACTGGCCGAAACCGAAACCGAAACTTCGGTCGGTCACTAATTATAATGTTTCCCGTTGCATTTGCCCCCATCGCGCTTATTCCCGTCCCGTCGCGTCGCTTGTATTCATTAGAGCTGAACCACATAACTTCGTTTGCGTCACATGAGAGTGAGAAGGAAAGAGGTGTTAAAGTGACATAATGTTTCCCGTCGCTTTTACTTCCACTTTTCGGTTTCGGTTTTTCCATTTTTCGGTATGGAACTCATCGTGTGCGAGTCCGACTCGCACTTGGCCGGTTTTTATCGTTCAGTTGACTGGCTGCCACTGCAAACCAAGTTTACTCCCGTCGCGTCGCTCATACTTTAAAACTTAATAAGAGGGTTATTGTAAGAGAACCTTAAAAGAAAGGCATATGCCGTGAAGGACTTTTTTTATAACTTTTTAAATGGAACAATTTTGTAATACACAATTTTTACGTAACTTTAACTGTTTATGCAGCGTCCACAATGGAAGCTCTCAAAAGAAAAAAATAATCCCCGTTCTCGAAACATTATTCATGGCTGCTCCGCTCCTATTCGTCTTAGCGTGATGTTATATCGCCATTAGCGAGCCTCAATAAACGGACTATTAAACTGTAAAATATTTTTTGAAATGTAACCAGTAGTTTCTGAGATCCTAGCACAAACAAACTTTTCAGTTTCATTATATCGTGAGCGAACCTTAAGAGATAGACAAATTAGGTTAATGTGAGCGAACCTTAAAAGATAGACATATGCTGTCGCTGACTTTTTTTTAGAACTTTTTACGAGAAACAATTTTGTAATACACAAATTTTACCTAACTGTAACCATTTACGCAGCGTACGCCTCGGAAGCACTCAGACAGTTAAAAATATTCCCCGTTTTCAAAACATTATTGATTGCTGCTCCGCTCCTATTCGTCTTAGCGTGATGTTATATAGCCTATAGCTATCCTCGATAAATGGACTATTAATTTGTAAAAGAATTTTTGAAATCTAACCAGTAGTTCCTGAGATCCTAGCGTTCAAACAAACAAACCAACCCTTCAGCTTTATAATGTTAGTATGGAATATGGATATGGATTTTGAAATCCAACCAGTAAGTAGTTCCTGAGATCCTAGCGTTCAAACAAACAAACAAAGAAACAAACTCTTCAGCTTTATAATATTAGTACGGATGAAAATACCCGTACTTTCAGTAAGCTTACACGAGGATATGACTCGCCAACTCACTAGATGGGCCCCCTATACAATCGCCATAGGCTCGTAAGCCTGGGAGGCGACAGAGGGCAACATCGGTGCGAGCGGCTAGGGGTGTCAAGCGGTGCGGTGCCGGTTGCGCCATCGCGGGTCAGACGCGGATCGGGTTTCCTCGTAGTTATGCCCTTGAAAATGACACTTCCACCCCCGAACAAATAGCTCTGGCTTTCGCCCTCTGACCGGCCAGTTAAGGCAAGCCAGAGTTGAGATTTGCTGTACTTCCGGGAGTACCGAGTAGTGCCACACGGTCCTGGGCGAGAAGCGCAACAAATCTCTCGAGGAATCGTAACCGATGTGTAGCCACGCACTTTCAGTTCGCCACCAGCTGCCCTGCGGATGTGTGCTTTTCTATAACCTTGCGAGATATTTTTTGTTGATCTCAAAAAGTGGATGACTCAAAAAGCATATCTGCTATGCCCTCATAGGGTTGCGTTAATCCAATGAAAAGATAACGACTGTCCACGAAAGGTTTATTATTATTATACAATATTTCTGCAATGACATGCCATTTGCAAAAACAATTTGCCATCATGTCTCATCACGAATTCACCCAACATTTTAGAAGGAAATGTTAGCTAATAAAAATCTTGTAAATATGTTTGTCTATTAACATATACAACGCTTTAAATGGCATGTATACTGAACTAAATTTTAAATTGGAAAAGCGTTGCATCATAATTGCGGTTTTACACGAAGCGTTTGACTTCGCGACCTGTGTGGGCGTTGGAATGTTACTATGTAGATTATCTTGGGTTAGCATTTAAAAGAGCTACCGTGTTTTGTAGTACCTAGTCGTTGTGGATTATATCTTTAGAAGGACTTGTTTTGAAACCAGCCACTTGAACCGGATCTTTCCTGGGTCGGGTTCTTTTGTAGGATCGGCAATTTTGTGTTTAATAACGCTAAAATGTTCAACTATGTCTTGAATTCTAGATGAGACAATGTTGGCAGTAGTGAGGAGCAAGGATTATAAGTTTGAAACTACGAAGAGTAACGCCAGATAAAAAAAATTGTAAGATTTTTTATCTACATGCGCACGCGATAAATATGAATGTAAATATTTGTGGACATTCTGACACAACATCATCTAGCCCAAATTAAGCTAATATAAGCTTGTGCTATGGGAGCTAGACGACTAATAGACATACACTTACATAATTATTTCCAAATAGATACCGACATATTATACATAGAAAATATCCAACTTCGAAACTAACATTTGTGGATCACACAAATATTTGGACTGACCTGGGAATCGAACCCGGGACCTCAGCACGGCAGGCGATATTACATTCACTACCGATTGCGTCACCGAGGCAGTCAAGCTATAAGTGATCATCAAGTAGGCCCTGTGAAAGTATACAGCTGCATTGGTCCTGGAACATCCTTCCGAGAGCTTACCCGGGGCCCTGACAGAGTCAGTGGCAGGTCTTCATGTTGTTTTAGTAAGAAAAAATCCGGCATGACATCTTTGAGGAAATATTACACGTAAAAAAATAATTTAACTCTTTGAAGGCTGCCATGATTTTATGTAGGTATCATATTTTTAACCCGATGAGAAAACTTGTCGGATGCGTCGGCGATCCAACCACGTCCGACCGATATTAATAATATTTATGTTGGGCCGACCGCCTTACACACTTTCCGATTTGGTTGGTGTCGGGTGGTTGGATCCAACCGAATCGGAACGTGTGTTAATACTTTTATTAACATTATTATACCTACCTAGTCTATAATATATCTACACTAATATTAGGAGTATAAAGAGGAAAGATTTGATTGTTCGTTTGTTTGCATCGAATAGGCTCCGGAACTACTGCCAATTTCAACTAGTGTGATCGGTTTATTGACTTCAACTTATTAATAATGCACGATACATACAAACATACATATGGTCACGTCTTTGTCCCCGAAGGGGTAGGCAGCGGCACATTACACGCCCACATTTTACCTTTTTTTAGAATTTGTCCCACGTAGGTAAGCCGTATTGCCGTACTGACTGCCCGCTGTTGAAATTTTTCAAGCTGTCTATAAAGGCCTTCAACTTGGCTTAACGACTGTAATTTTACTGACAACTGGGGCTAACGTCTTAGCGTGCCTTCCGAAGCACGGAAACGCTCAAATAAATGTCACAAAGTGGTCAAATGGATGGTCACCCATCCAAGGACCGGCCATAGTGAAAGTTGCTTACTGCAGTGATCGTTTACAGAACACTGAGCCCGCGGGGCCACGAGCGCTTCCGCAATAGCGGTAATGCAAGACATTCCTATAAAACCAAAAAGCTAAAAAATGTAGGTATAGATGACCTATATCCTTAAAGAGAGAAATATTCCCCGAAACCCGGACCTATAGTTTGAAACCTATAAACACTTTATAAATAAAAAAGTCGCATGACTCATTAAATTCCCATAAAAATTGTTGAAATACCCATAGTCAACGAAGCATAAAAAAAATGTAAGTATTCTCAATGGTTTTTGTTTTTTTAATTTACACAAGCGAGCGTGTTACTTTTAGCATCGTAAGGATTCGGCCACACTTGCCAATTTGATTTTTTTAACCCTCTACGACAAATTATCGTGCCAAACGTACACAGTGCCTAGTGTAAGTTTTTATTAAATTTGTATGAAACACAATTTCCATACCACACATACATACTACCCGTTCGCTCTAACTTTGCCGCTGGCGTAGAGGCGTATACCCGAATTGTTAATTATACGAAGTAAATTGACAGTAGCTAATGTCACTTCGTCATAGAAAATAAGCAACATTCATCAACATTGTATGAAAAAGTGACATTAGTTGCTGTCAATTTACTTCGTCTAATCAAAAATTCGACTTCAGTATGGAGCCGAGCGGCAAAGTTAGAGCGAACGAGCAGTATAAAGTCACGCCTTTATCCCCGAAGGAGAAGACACAGTATACGCCCACATTTCACATTGTAGTTTTATGTCCCACGTAATAGGTGGTGAGCCTGTTGCCGTGTTGAGATGGACAGGCGCAGGCCGAGACTACCCACAGTTGATTTTGGCTTTACGATTGTCATTTTACTGACAACCGGGTTTCATTTTGAGTTTTCCTTCTCTACGCAATGAATCGTTTAGCAAAAGTGTTCCCTTAGTCGCCTATTACGACACTTCCATCACCACACGGGGTCAACGATAAATAAAGTGTGCACGACAATACATACTTGTCAAGTGTGTCCACACACTTACAGATAATGTATTCCGTATTTATTTAACAGAAACATGTACTGAGCGATTTACTTGACGATATAAAAATTAGCATTAATTTATTAACCGCCATTTTGAACATAAGTATTTCATTGAGGAAATAGTAATCTTCGAAGAGGATTACAATAGCACATCCGTTTATCGAGGTCTGACCAGTTTGAGGATTTTTTTTTCTTGCTTTGGCATGTATTATATGAGGCTGTGGTTTGCGAATATAAAAAAAACAAGGCTTTCAATTCAACAATTATTCATTGTATTTTTCTTTTTTTTTTCTTTTTCTTGCATTGCATGGATCATTTCTTTTAATCTGTAGTGTGTTTCATTAATTTTGAATGCCTTGCGTTGGTGGCTCAGTCATCCTGAAAATTTTCCCTCACGTATACAAAAAAAATCGGTTGGTACTTATAATAGCAGGTACTCGTAGTGACTGCAGTGCACTCCTTTCTGATCCGAATTCCGGGTCTGTCTGTATCATAGATTTAGGGTTTTTCGCCTGTATTACGTATACCATTTTTCTCTATAAATTATTTTTCAACACCCTTGCTTATAAATTGGTTTTTATCACATGGCTTTTACACTCATAAACCATGGTATTAAATACTTGTGCTTTTTTTCTTGATCGCACTAGTGTTTTATTTTATTTTCCATCAAATTAAGTTTGTACCTCGCTGAAAGATATTATTTATGCATTCTATTTGCTCTTAACTTAACTGGGTTATAGTTTTATTTTTAAATCTCGGACAAAAGTTTTGACTTAGAGTAGTTCTACCTGAACACGTTGCAATTGACCCTCTCCGACCAAAGTAATCTGGTCAGGTGGGGGAAAGCCACAGATAAAACATGTAATGCATGTGGAGAAGCGATTGGAAGTGGAACTGCTAGGGACCTGCTGGTAGGTTGTAGGACGTTACTAGACCGGGGTCATTACTCACGCCGACACGATAGGGTATTGGAAATCATACGTGAGGCTGTCAGTTTGGCGGTAGTGAGAGCGAAAAAGGGATTAACCACAAACAAATGAAATGACATTGCGTTTGTAAAGGAAGACTGTTCAAAGAAAGTACCTCAAAAGCCATACTCAATTTTGATGGCTGCCGCCGATTGGACTATACTCTCAGATACGTATGAAAAACACTACAAAATCCCGGAGGATGTATGTGCCTCGTCATCCAGACCCGACATATTCCTGTTTTCGAGGATACACAGGCGTGCGGTGCTCGTGCAGCTGACGGTCCCGTGGGAGACCAACATACCGAAGGACCACGCCATGAAAACAAATAAATACTTTGACTTGACCAATGAGTTAACCAAAAATGGCTATGTGGTTAAACTCTATGCCGTAGAAGTAGGAGCAAGGGGAATTCCAGCTTAATCCCTGTATAATTTATTTAAGGACCTTGGATTGCCAAGAGCTTCAGTAAGCTCTTTACTAAAACGAGTGTCCAAAGCGGCATTGATAGGATCTTACCAAATCTGGTTGGGCAGGGGGGGGAACATTGTTGACGGTGGAAGGTGATCGTTTATGCGCATAGTAAGGTGGCCACCATAAACCTACTCGAATGGGTCGCAAGTCCCAGACGCCGTCGGGATGTTCCCCCCTGTGCCACGCTATGGACCCGGCGCCCGCACGGAGAATCCATGAAATGCTAAGAATACGGTCGTTTCGATTCAACATAACATTATTCTTATAAAAAAAACATAACTGTACCACCTTGAATATGATAAATTTTTAACAACTTATGTACTTTAATTAATTATTCAACGTGAAACTAATTTATAAAAACATAAAAATTAGATTTTTTACATTTTGCCTTTTGACTGTTTAGCGTAATTGTTCGTACCTACAGCAACACCCCACGCGCAGAAAAAAAAATCAGGGCGGAGGGTTTACTAATGTTTGCCATAATTTAAAATGCCATAATTTCATATGCCATACTGGTATTTGCCATAATTTAATTAGACATAACGCTTCAGTTGCCATAATCGTGAAATGACATAAAATGACTTTCACTAATTCCATTGGTCATAATCGATCAAGTGTCATAATAATTTAAATCCATAAATGTATTTGCCATAATTTTCGTTTTCAATAATGCCATTTTCCATAACTTTTATTCACCATAATATAAATAAAGATAATTTATACGACACATAATTTATTCACAACTAAACCTGCAACTAAACCTCTTATGGCGTCTACTAACTAAGCTCGACGGAGCCCCGCGAACGGGGCTCCTACTTCTGGGTGGTTTAAAAAAAATAATTTCGACCTAACAATATTATGTATTATTTTCATAATTATATCAAATTTTGATTATGTCAAGAGTCGATTATGAGATGTGTTACTTATGGAAACTAATTATTATGATACATGTTGTTATAGAAAGTCATTTTATGGCAAATAATAGTTATAACTGTTGAGTTGTTAAGGCAAGCGTTATTAGTATAAATGATAATAGTGCAAGCAAATATTATGACCGGGGATGATTATGGCAAACAATATTAGTGCAAATTAATTTATGGAAAACGAGAGAAGACCAGCGCGGAGCGGGCCTATAACAGACTTTCCGTCTATGCTCACTCTATGCTATGATGTGAGCATTGTTTACCTATTTGAGTATTTTTTTTTTCTTCTTGTTCTTGGACTTTCTCGGTTTGAGAGTATGCCAAAGTCAAGTAAATTTCATTGTGAAAATATAAATCATTTTCATGTTATGATTCTTCTTATAAGCAGCGTATTCATGTATGTCCAAGTTTGGACTAAGTTCTACTCTAGTAAGGCGGTGGTACCTTACTAGGGCTTGCTGTGGAATTCGTCGACAAACCCAAAAAACTCGCGTTTCACTGCGCTTTATCACTTTCCAACACTTTTGCACGTTGTCGAACCTTTATGTTTAATAATCCACCATAAATTACACATAAACACTCAAAATTACACTAGTTTTGAAAAATTATTAAAACACAATGTAACGCTTGTCTGAAAGTTTCCCGCCGAATCCTATTTGAGTATTGATAATTATAAAATTAGTTTTTTTACTCGTCAGTGTGTTGAAAAACGTCATATGACACACGTGAGGTTTGGTCATTACACTCTCGGTTTCCTTGCAGCCCTCGCCTTCGACTCAGGCTGTGCAATATCACCTCGAGTGTAATGACCAACATACCACACTTGTATCATAAATAACTATTGTGGTAATATTTTTAAATACATTTACCTACATGGCAATCTAGGTTTTTGTTGAGCGCAAGAATGTGTGCAGGAACGTGAGAGCTGTAATTTTCACAGGTAATGTAGGTATCTCAGTATCCTTGTTGCCGCTATAACAACAAATACTAAAATCAGAATAAAAAATATGGTCGTTGACCCAAGTTACAGGCCTTGAAAATGTCAACAGTGTGTAGTCACAACCTGCGCCTGTCCATTTCAACACGGCAATATACTCACTACCTATTATAGGGACAAAAAAAACTATTAGGTGAAATGTGGGCGTATACTATGCCTCTGCCCACCCGTTTGTGGATAAAGGCGTGACTATATTTACACTATTATAAAGAGGAAAAATTTGTATTTTTGTGTGCACCTATGTTAGTAATGAATAAATTCAAAAACTACTCAGCCGATTTCAAAAATTCTTTTACCATTGGAAAGCTACATTCACCCTGAGTAACATAGGCTTATTATGTATTCCCGTATTCCCACGGGAATTGGAACTACGCTGGTAAAACCGCGTGACGACTGCTAGTATATGTATAAAAAAATTAGCACTTATTAAATGCAGAAGATCCGCATAGCACAAATACGGATAGACAATATGATTCAGATTTGGGATTTTCCAAATAACCTCTTTTCGTTGGAATAGATCTTTATGGTAATTTTGTGTTTTATGTAATAGGTTAAGCTTAGGATAGCAACATATTTAGGGTTAAATAGTCCTAAGTTTTGGTGAAATTCGACATTGGTGAAGTGGAATTTCACAAATGTAAAATACATAGTCACGCTTTTATAAGCGTTCAAAGTAACTAAATTATTTATTTTATTTTAGACTTAAAATGTCAACTTTATTTCTTTTCTTTTATATTAAGCTCGCCAAATTGACGTCGCCAGCCTGATGGAAAGCAATGGCGCATCTAGCGATTGTGGGTTGTGGGCCACTCTCACAGTCCGTGCGACTTTTGACAGTGGTCCTCAAGTTGGCAGCCCCAAGATGCGCCTCTTTACGCTCCGCTTGAAGAATCCGGGATTGTAAGATGAGGGAAACACGTGTGCGGGCAGGTCGTTCAAAGCTTTTATAGTTCGACAGAGGAACGATCTTTTGAATCGCTCAGATCTGGCGAAGATTCTTTTTATTGTGTAGGAGTGGCACCTCTGCCCGGCAAGCGTTTTTCAGGATCGAAAATGAGAGGGTGGGATCAGGTTGAAGAGATCTTCAGAACACTCGCCGTAATAGATTCGCCTTCGCGATTGTCCTTCGTGTTTCTCTCATTACCGTCCTATCTCTATCTTACCGTTTCTATCTAAAGTCCTTGAGCGCCTTGTTCACACTCAACTTAACTCCTTTCTCAACCAAAAACTGTCTTCTAAATTCCTACCAATCGGGTTGGCCCTTCAACTGCCCTTGTTAATATTACAGATGACATCAGAATGGGAATGGAGAGTGGAAAGCTTACATTGCTGACGTTACTGGACTTCAGTAATGCTTTTGGTACTGTGGATTTCCGCATTCTGCTTGAGATTCTACGCTCTATTAACATATCTCCGCCAGTGATTGATTGGTTTCGCAGTTACCTGACTGGACGCCGGCAACGTATTTGTATTGATGACTCGGTTTCTTTCTGGAACAATATCTCGGTTGGTGTACCGCAGGGTGGCGTTTTATCTCCTCTCTTGTTCGCAATATTTATTAATTCCATCACAAAGCAACTAGTTTCATCCTACCACCTTTATGCAGATGATTTACAAATTTACTCACAGGCTGCACTCAGTCACATACATGAGGTTTTTAGCGCGACCAATAGTGATTTGGAACAAATATGTGTATGGAGTAATAGCTACGGTTTGCAGGTGAATCCAACAAAAACTCAGGTAATTCTTATAGGTAGTAACTGGATGATATCTCGAGTTCCCTGGCCTCAGGTACCACAAATTACCTTCAATGGCATGCCGTTACCTGTCAGTGATACAGTGAAAAACCTGGGTATATTTATCGATAGTACTCTGTCCTGGGGGCCTCAGCTACAGGCAGTCAATCGCAAATTGATTGCCTCGGCAGGCTCTTTGCGAAGATTGCGTGACCTTCTCCCGATACCGACGAAGATTTCGCTTGCACAATCACTACTACTTCCCATATTAGACTATGCCGATGCCAGCTACCTTGATCTCACGCAGGAGCAACTAGATAAGCTTGAGCGCCTTCAAAACTTCTGTATAAGGTTTATATTTGGTTTACGCAAATATGACCACGTTTCTGAATACCGCAAACAACTCAAGTGGCTCCCAATTCGCTTTCGACGAAATACTCATATTCTTTCTTTGCTCTATACTATTGTATTTAACCCACTAGCTCCTTCCTACCTCAAGGGACGCTTTGAGTTCCAGTGTGATACTCATTCCAGATTCCTGAGGTCTTCAAAGAACTTGCGATTGCATATGCCAGCACATTCGACAAAATTTGCCAATAAATCCTTTACTGTTGAAGCAGTACGGCTGTGGAATACACTACCGGTCCATATCAGGCGTGCACAAACGTTGGGCGCATTTAAGGTAAGGGTGAAAGAATACTATCTTTCAATTTAAACCACCGGTATACTGAGTTTTTGTGCGTATATTATAAGTGTAGGAAGTGTAATAATATATGTATAGTTGTATGTCTGTATGTATATATGTATTTAAGTATGTATATTTTTGTATTTATGTGTGTATATGTGTAGGTATGTATGTATTTATGTAGGTATATATTGATCGATTTTATTTTATTTTAGTTTGCTAATAAGTATTATGTGACACCAAACCTGAAACCCCATTATTAAAGTATAACACAGTCCAGTCCATCTAAAGGTTGCCTGGCAGAAATTGCTTCTAGCAATAAGGCCGCCCATTGTACCGTAGAATACCTCCTATATTTTGTTAATATTTATAAGCTTTGGTGTACAATAAAGAATATATTATTATTATTATTGTCTCTTCTTTTCTCGGGTATCTTCTTTTTTTTATTGAAGATACCCGGTCTTTTGGTAGGCTTACATGGGGACATATTGGTCCAACACGCAGAGGCCCTTTGAGATTTTTAATGTATTGGGAAATGGGACCCCAACTGCAGACAGTTCACAACCGCCTTATGTAGAAGAACGACAATGGACTGCCTACAATGGGAGCTAAACTATTACAAAATATGCTAACTACAAAATGGGCTATTGAATTGGGGGTTAAAATGGACTGGGTGATTTGATCTATGGATGAAGACGGCGTCTGCCATTTCAATATCTTATTATTAAAACATTGGCAGACGGTGACTCGCCAACTCACTAGATGGGCCCCCTATACAATCGCCATAGGCCCGTAGGCCTGTAAGGCGACAGAGGGCAACACCGGTGTGAGCGGCTAGGGGTGTCGAGCGGTGCGGCGCCGGTTTCGCCATAACGGGTCAGACCCGGAGCGGGTTTCCCCGTAGATATGCCCTTGAAAATGACACTTCCACCCCCGAGCATTTATTATTATTATTATTAGATTCGGTAGAATGCAGCTAAAGACGCCATGGTCCTTCTCTGCGCCAACGGCTTGAGGGTATTGGAATAATACAGGGTGTCCCAGGAGTCGACGTCAAGCCAGAATGGAGTAACAGGCTTGGTTATAATAGTTGTCAGAAAAATATAAAAAAGAATCTACTTAGGTCTTTTATTATAAAATTATGGATGTTCAAAAAAAAATTTTGCTTGGGCAAATGGCAGTTAAGACTTTAAAGAAAAAGTATTCAGGGTTAGATTAGAGAAAAAAACTAAACAAAAAAGTACATAAGTATCTGTAGCAACAGGAATGAAAAAATCGTCACAAGGCACACGTCCATAATTTTTAAAATACAAGACCTAGATTTTCTTTTATATTTTTGTATAACCGAATAACTCGACGCTGTGGCAGCGCCGCTGTATGCAAGGTTATTCAGCACTGCTGGACAATCAATGATTCGGAAAGCACGTCTCTGCATAGCGTCAAGTGCGTCAAATACCTAAGAACTAATGTATATTACCTAAGTACTTAACTATCGTCATGACGAACTTTACAATATTATCATAGAGTAGCTGTTCCCCCGGCTTCGCTCGTGGCAAACTTCCAGCACCACACGTTTCACTCCATACCTCTAATCTCCCCCAAGAAGCGGGATAACATCCAAACAACCCCCCCAAAGACGCGGAATAAACACCGACCCCCCCCCCGCCTATTTCTTTTTATTTTTTACTTATAATACTTTAAAAAAATTTTTAGCGCTCTAGCCATCACCATTTGGTGATGCGATGATAGCTAGAGAGCTGAAATTTTCACAGATTATGTGTTTCTGTGGCCGCTATAACAACAAAAACTAAAAACAGAAAAATAATAATATTTAAGGGGGCTCCCATACAACAAACGTTACTTTTTGACATTTTATTTTTTATAATTATTAATAACAGCAACAAGCAGACGCTTGAAATGCTCACAGAATATCAAGCTGTATATTTTCATTAAATATACAGGTTTCCCAGAAGTCGACGTCAAGCCGGAATCGGGTAACAGGCTAGGTCATAATAGTTGTCAGAAAAATAAAAAAAAATCTAGGTCTTGTATTTTAAAAATTAAACTAGTGAGTGTTTTACAGTTTTAGAAGTCTTTTTGCCGAACCAAAAATTCAAAATAATTACTTAGCCCAGTTTTAATTGGCCACACTGAAAAAAAAATGTACTAGGTGAGTTAGGCAATTAACTTTAAAAGTTAGCGCTTTTAATAAGGATTCTAAAACTGTAAAACACTCACTAGTTTAATTTTTAAAATACAAGATCTAGATTTTTTTTATATTTTTCTGACAACTATTATGACCTAGCCTGTTACCCGATTCCAGCTTGACGTCGACTTCTGGGACACCCTGTAGATAACTTTCAAGGGGGACTCTCATACAACAAATGTGATTTTTTGTCATTTTTTCATGCGGAACCCACCATGCGCGAGTACGACTCGCACTTGGCCGGTTCCTATATTTTTATATAAGTATATTTGATCGAAGTTTAATGTATAAAAGATGGTACCTATAGATAGATTGATAGATAACTAATCTACATACATCGTGAGGAAGATATATCAATACATATAATAAAATCGTAACAGGTCGCTGTCTGTACATGGAAGATAAATAAGAAAAATTATTATAGGGGGGCTTTATGAACGCAATAGAACCCAAAACAATGATTTTTAGAATTTTTGTCTGTTTGTCTGTATGTCTGTATGTCTGTATATCTGTTTGTCTGAACGGTTGTGCACGCTAATCTCATTAACCGCTCAACCGATTGCAATGCGGTTTTTTTTATTGTGTTGAGGTTTGCTCCAGTTAACATTTAGCGTTTGTTTTATGTAAATCGGTTTAGAAATAAAACAGTTATAACACTTTTAAGAATCAGATATTTTGAAAATTTATATTGTAGGGGTTTCTTTGAATGTGAGTGAACCTAAACTGGCGTGTTGGCTTAATCATAAAAGAGGTCTATTTTAAAACAATTCAGTCCACGCCTTCGGCGCGGACTGAATTGTTTAAAAATAGTCTTAATCATTAAGCTCTTTTATAATTAAGCAAACAGGGCAGTTTCAGACGCTACTTGATGACTCTGATGAAGAAATACCTTTCCTTTCATACACCTTATGTGACGTAAACGAAGTTGCGGGCTCAGCTAGTGTAGAAATATTTCCTCATGCATAATATTTAGATCCGTATATATATTATTGAAATAACGAAAGTTTGACATTATGGTATCAAGGCCGACTCGCGAATAAATGTTTTATATTCGAATGATAGGTATTTTAGTGTTACACATAGGTCCTTCCTGCATAGCATAGAAACAAACATTTTATATGTAAAGAAAGAAAGAAAGAAAATTATTTATTCGGTAACATAATGGGGCACAGAAACAATATAGAAAAAAACTTACCTAATCCTAAGCTTTACAAATACATGCATTAAATTAATGTGTACCTCATACGTCATCCGAAAAGGACCATGTTCAGCATGTGCCTGACGCAGTGTCAAGCGCTGGTTTTCAACCTGACCTATGTAGGTACATAATATGTACCAAGCATTCGGGAGTTCACACGAATGACTTTTTTAAATGTACTTGCATGCACCTACGTTTTGGACACGTTGCGGCGCCCGTGGTCGCGGATGGAAAAAATAATTCGAGTGAAGTCCCAAATTCTTTAGGTATGAGGGTTAAAAACCGCGTTAAGAGAAACATTATTTTTTTAATTCAACAGCTTATTTTGAATTTAGATAGGTAAATAAATAATAACGTGTTACGCCGACGACACTCTCGTTACGGCGCGTGGAGCAATGCACCGTGACGCAGCACTAAGGGCCTCGGCAGAGGTTGCTCAAGTCGTGGGTCGAATACGGCGGCTGGCTCTCGAAGTCTCGAGGTCGCCCTTCACAAATCCGAGGCTCTGTGCTTCCACGGACCTGCGGGATCCAGCCTACAGGTAGGGGGCGTTAGCATCGGCTTCGAGCCCTCGATGAAGTATCTGGGGCTCGTACTCGGTGGCCGGTGGAACTTCGGACATCACTTCCGAAGTTTGGTCCCAAAACTGAGGGGGGCATTAGCCGCACTCGCGCGGCTGATGCCCAACATCAGGGGACACAACGCTCCCTACAGGAGACTGTACCTGGGATCGTGCGAAGTATGGCCCTATACGGGGCCCCCGTATGGGCGGACACCCTGACGGCCAGCAATGTAGTTACACTGCTAACTGTTAAAATTGTAACTCTTTAAGCTTATTACCACGGTAGGTACTACGATTCATGATTTATACATCCTGGTGACGACGCACAGACGGACAGCTTTTCAGTAATAAGGCTTCGTTTTTACCCTTTGGCTACGGAACCCTAGAAATTCTGCTAGTTAGTAAAGATTCTCGATGACCTCGCTTGCTTTTGATACCTGTTTGAGAGAAGGGTTCCAAAAGTATGTTAGATCAAATCTTCTATCAAACAGATTTTCGTAAGAGAACAATTTTTTATTTATTAATGATCAACATAATACCAGATATCGTTTGCAGTAACTACTCGCTTTAAATGTAAGGTTTTTGTGCGAGCAGCGTTTACTTACATAATTCACAACAAACAGCATGATTGTCGAAGCTCAATTAAACTCATTTAAAATTAAGATAGTGTAATCTAATAGAAATTGGACCAGGGATTCCTCTGCAACAGTAGTATACCTATCAGATCACCGGTAGAAGTAATGAAACACTCTTGCCTAGCTTGTCGAATAATTTCGAAACTTTTTTTGTTATGTGCCTACTGATTTTACTTAAAAAAAATTAATCTGTCTACAATTACCTTGAACCTAATATTATTTAGTTCACTGAGACAATAATACACATAAAAATATATCCAAATGCTATTACGAACTTAAAAAATAATGATCTGAAAACAATTTCGTCCTAAATGATCATTTAGTTGTAGTAGTAGTAGTAGTTTTATTTATCCATTTTCGGATAGGCAAAGGCAATTTGAGCCATACAGCCTAGTCTTACATTTATTATATCTTCATTTTTCAAGTCACAGTCCTCGTCCTCTAAGTCTGGTCAAAGTCAAGTGCAGCCCTAAGTCAAAGTCAGTCTTCTCTAGTAAAGCGGTGGTACTTTACTAAAAGTGTCTCTGGAGTTTTTCGAGAAATGGAAGAGTCACGTTTCACTGCGTTTTATCACTTTCCAACACTTGTGCACTTTGTCGAACTTTTATGCTTAAAAATCCACCACTTTTACTCATAAAACACTCGAAACACACTAATTTTGGAAAATTTTCAACGGAGTAGTCCGCATGTCTCCGATTTCGCGCGCAAAACCTCATTTAGTTGTTATTCAAAGGTTAAGGTTGAGGTTGTTTTTTTTAATATGTACTTACGAGGATTGTGCAATTCTTTTTTTTTTTCACTTTTTTTTAATAACACTGAAGTAATGGCTCATCTATTTGCGATTGCCATGACCTCTCGATTGCTTTTAAATAAAAAAAAAGTCTTACGAACTTTTAGCGGTATTTAGTAAATCCGTTGTTTATCAAAACTAGTGCAATAACGAGTGCTTATAAATATAATGATGCAATTTTAAACGATTTTAAACATTCAAAAAATAGGCATTTTTACTAGTGTAGGGAAATGATACAACGCAGTGAAATCACAGATTAATAAATTGTTACTGTGAAATGCAGATTTTGTAACATGTGTTTTGCAAAGGATACTTACCGTATTTTCAAAAATGCCTGTAAAAATACTAATGATAAAAAAAAGAATATGTACTAAAACTAGGTATACTTAGAAAATCCGTTGTGGCAAATTCTCAAGTCCAGAAATTGCTAAAAAAATCATTATTTTTTTTAACAGATTTCTTGACCATGGTAACTGAAGTCTACGAGTAATTATTGAATCTTCTAAATTAAATCAAAATTAATATAATAGTACTAGCCATAATTAAATACAGGGTAAAATTAAATTCAATCTTCATAAAAAAAATTAAAATGTATCTCTCAACATCCATGGCCGTTTTCCTCGTCAAAACCGATGTTCATCAGAGCAGACCTTAAGAATCTCAGGGCTAATGGGCTCTCATAAATTATGTATGATTTTGAACGTCATTTGGGTTCCGTGAAGTCATCATAGCAACATTTCGTTGAGATGAAATCATATTAAACGCAATTTGAAACAATAGGTAGCCTTGAACGAATTGATTTTGTACACAAAATGCTAAAGAAGAGTGACTATGAGTTGTGATTTTAGAAGGATTTTGTAGTCTATTATTTTCTGTTTTCAACGAATTTGAATAAATTTACTCTATTTGTAGGTAAGTATAGTAATTGCTAAAAAATTTTGTCGAATTAAAGGTTAAGATATTTGTTACTAACACATGTATGGAAGAAATTCTGAGAGGAAATGATTGTTATTATTAACTCGCTGACCCTCGCAATTTCGTTTACGCCACATAAGGTGTATGTAAGGACAGGTATTTTTTCAACAGACTCATGGGAGCGTATGAAACTGCCCTGTTTGCGTAATGATAAAAGAGCTTAAAGATTAAGTCCATTATAAAACAATTCAGTCCAACAATAGTCTTAATCATTAAGCTCTTTTATGATTAAGCCAACTCGCCCGTTTAATCAATAGAACCCTTGAATTCTAGGTTTACCTAAAGTTGAGATGCCCCTAATTTCTGAACTACAAATCCCTCAATATTGAAACTTGAGTGAAACAATACTTAAAGTACACCCTTTCCGACACTAAAAATATATTTGAAATACAACTGAAAAACCATTTCATCTGGAGGAACCGCGCAAAATATCGGGATCAAAAGTATCCTAGAACCTTCCTCGGATTATAAGCTCAGATTGTGCCAAGTATCATTAAAATCCATTTATTAGTATTTGCGTGATACTTATTCGGGATACAGACAGACAGACAGACACGAAAATTATAAATTACATTTTCGGCTTCAGTATCGATTAGAGAATGCCTTACAATTAAAATTTTCAAAATATCTCCCATGTACAGACTCCCGACCCGTTACAGTTTTATTATATGTATAGATAGATAGATTTTTATAGGTCCACATTATTCAAAACATTCATTAAATGATTTCTAATGTTAAATTTTACATTCATAGATGTTAAAAATTCGAATGCGTTGATAAATGTACACTGATCGCAGCTTGTCTGCTACGAGTGACAAAAGCTCTTACTTAAACATTTTTTGTGCAAAGAGTTAAACAACGTGTAAAAATACACATTCTTGAGCATTTTTCATCGTTACAGCCTTAACAGCTGTAATTATAATATGTATAACAACTTCCTATTCTTATAGCCTAAGTTAATGTTAACATAAAATTATAGACCCGATTTTGACGTTTGGGAAAGCGCCACTTTCTTAAGCGAATTCCGAAATCTATCAATGAGAGTCCGTTTGACGAAATATCATTTGTGGGTTCGGGAATTCGCTAATGATGGGTCGTCGTGATGACAAATGTCATTTACATTTTTAAGGGTTATAGGTAGGTACTGTTAGTAAAATTAACTATCCGCTGACGAAAATTCCTTCAATTTAACTTTGAAATGAACTGGAACAAACAGACTACCTGACGTTAATAATCTGACACTTATGCGAAAATTAAACCATCTTACGTCACATAGTTTCAAAATTATTGTTTTTAAAAGAAAAGGTTCTTGTTAAAAATTTTTCTTCGAACTTTAAGGTCATGAAGTAGCCTCTACAATTATTTTTAATGATTCTTTGAATAAGTTAAGTAAACGTAGTTCGTTTTGGTGCTTTCTCTGTCCCGAAGAATGCTTAATTATGGTCTCCCTACTAATGGTGCACGATTTGCGATGATTCTCTTGGGACAAGACTAATTATTTCGTCCTACAGATACTTACATGGAAAATTTTGAGGTGAAGGCTAATAAATCATATTTAACACTAGCTGTGCCCTACATCTTTGCCTGTGGCAGGCTACGGAACCCGTAGGAACATTGATCCCACACACGTCAGTATTCAGAATAATGTATGAAAATCTTCCAAATTTATTGTCATTTATTATCACTGCTCCGCTCCTCCTCTTAAGGTATAATATCCGTAGAATATAAAGTTAATTTTAAGAAATAAGTCTAAACACATACTTGGGTACCAAGCCACACGTAAATAATTGCCAAAAAAAGCTAAGGCTGAGGCCGCACTTGTTACCGCGGCGGTTTCTAACCTCAAAAGGTCAAACCATTGACTTGATTTCATTGGTTTTGACAGTTTGAAGTTAGATTTTGACATTTTGAGGTTAGAAACCGACGCGGTAAACCGTAAATGTACCGTACCGTAAAGATTTCAAAATCATTAGGCACGTTCCATTTTCAAAGCTTCCCTCCACATTTTGTCACGAGCATATTTAAAATTAGGTAAATTGACGCGTCTCATTGGAGAAAGGATTTTTTGTAAGTAATTTTAAAGACTAATTTTAAACTCGTCTAAAAATATCTTATCAAACAATGTCTGTCAGTGTATTGCAAACAGAATGGCATATTCTTAGATGAGTTATCTCGTAAATAATGTCAAGGTGGCATTAAGGCGAAATGAGTCTCAAAATACACATTTTGACGTTTTTCGGACCAATTTTTCAAAGGCTTAAACAAAAATTTCAGTATATTTTTTTATGTATATTGATTATTGACTATATTGACGAGAGACGTCAGCTTTTCAAAACACGATTGTGGAAATTTGGCTCGATAGAAAAACCTCTCAAAGTTTGCTCGTTTTCCTCTGACTGCCTTGATTATAATCGATTTTATTCCTTATTTATATAATGTACTACCGTGATATTTTCATTACGTGTTCCCAATAAGTTCCTTCGGGACGTTATGTTCTTATTTTTTTAATTATAGACATATATTTTTTATATGAACACGTATTGTTGAGCAGGAGAGCATTTTGCGCGATCGACTACACCACAGCGCTTCGCTCAGTCGGCCGACAGGCCTCGTTGAGGACAGCCGTGTACAACTTTGTCGCGTCCGCTGACGTAATTTGCTTACGTAAATGGTGAATAAAAAAAACGAGCAAAGAAGTATTCATGGCAGAAACTCAAGGGATTACAATTGTCGAATCTGTTCGGGTGATTTCCTTGGAGTTTGAGGAGAAAAAGTAACTATAAACTTATCGAAATATATAGTTTCTTTTCATACTTCTGCCAATGCTTAGACCGGGTGATGCCACATTATAAATAAGTTCAGAAGATTTATTCTTACCCGTCTCAAAGTTAAGTTCGTCGTTACGGTTTATATTTTAGCATTTTTCCATTTCCATATCTCTGTACTCATTATATCAAACACCTATAATAATTATTATTAATTATTATAGATGTATGGTGATGTATTATAAATGTATGGTGATGGATTATCTAGGTAGGTATTTGTTCTCAATTGTACAACGTTTTTTTAATTATTAATTTAATTTATCCAATAATTTATACACACATACACACAAAGAATTTGAAACGGAAATAACACACGGAGAGAGAGAGAGAGGGAATATAGTACATAGGCACTAGTTATTAATCCTACTAATATTATAAATGTGAAAGTTTGTGAAGATGTTTGGATGTTTGGATGTTTGTTACTCAATCACGCTCTAACGGCTGAATGGATCTGGCTGAAATTTGGTACAGGGATAGAGTATAGTCTGGAATGACACATAGGCTACTTTTTATCTCGGGAAAATGTTCCCACGGGAAGCGGGAACGGGAACCAAATTTCACGCGGGCGAAGCCGCGCGCATCAGCTAGTATATTTATAAATGTCTCTTACGTTAGGCATGAGATAAGAGATTTTTATTTATTCGTCTATTATATTATAATATATTCATAAAGGTTAAAAGATTTAATCGTTTGTATGTTCGTTTTTTTGCATTAATTGGCTCCGAAACTACAAAACCGATTTGAAAAATTATTTCACTGTTCGAAAGCTACACTATCCCGGATGCCATGGACTAATTTTTATTCCCGTATTTCCATGCGTGAAACCACGCGTCATCGACTGGTTTGAAATAATTTATTCCATCTTCAATTGATTACCATCTTCGTTCTTACGTGTGGAAACTATGCATTCTTAAATTATGCATATTGATGATTATTTCTTCTGACTATTATACTTTTTGATTTTATATATTTTGAACTTATACAATGTAAACTTATAGATTTTAAACTTATGCATTATGAAACGTACCCATTCTTCATGGATGTTATGCCAAACTCTTACCTACTAAAACCAAACTTTGCTCTACCGCTGCCCACGGCCGGTAGCCCCGGGTAAACCCTCGGAAGGATGTCCCATAATTCCCGACAAACCTTGACAACCAAGGCCTCGCACTATAATCTCCAGTGAGAGAATTTCGACGTCCAGCAGACCTGGCGCTGTTGCGCCCACCATATTTATTTTATTCCTGTATTCCCACGGGAACGGGAACTACTCGCGTGAAACCGCGTGACGTCCGCTAGTCTATACTAATATTATAAAGAGGAAAGATTTGTTTTTTTGTTTGTTTGTTTCTTTGTTTGTAACGAATAAGCTGCGGAACTACTGGACCGATTTGAAAATTTTTTTCACTGTTGGAAAGCTACACTCTTTGCGGTGAAGATAGGCTATATTTTATTACCGTATTCCCACGGAAACGGGAACTACGCGGGTGAAACCGCGTGACGTCCGCTAGTACTAGATAAAGAATGAATAAGGTTACTCCCATAAAACGTAATCTTTTGACCTTTTTTTTGTTACGAAATCCTCATCAGTGTGCCAGTCCAACTTCAACTTGGCCGTTTTTTACTGTTTCGTATCCAAAGGATAAAATGAGACGAGGAGAGAGTAACTTGATGACATCAAGTTAGTTTTGCCTTTTGAAAATGCAAAGAGGCGAAAGCGGTCAGGTGTAGAGTAAATAAATGCTGTGGAACAGTACAAGTGGTGGGTATTCAATATGCGGTGCAGGTTCCACCAAGTGCCATCAATCAACAGTATAAATAATCTGTAATAACGCGACCCTATTACTGAGACCTCCGGAGGCCGTCCGTCTATCTGTCATCTCATGGACCACTGCAATCGCTAGGCATTTGAAATTTACGAATACTAAAAACAGAAAAAAAATTAAGGAGGGCGCCCATAAAGGTATATTTTTCAGTCTTTTTTGTACAGTACCGTACCATTACACAGTACAGTAAACAGTACAGTAAAGTACCAAAAAATAAAAACTATGAAGGAGAGGGTCAGCAAATTCTTACTTTTTCATTAAACCTGGCAAAAATCGTCACAGGAAAAAAAAAAATTGAAGTACTTCTCAAATGTATTATGTTTTATTCTTATAATTTTGACATATCATTTTTAATGATGTATTCAAGGTCCGCACAAAAAACCAGCTTGTTGGGAATTAATGCAAACTGGAATGTCTATTTTGACTGGACTATTATTATGAAAATGAATTTCATTACATGTTAGTAATAAAAATTGCATCAAAATCAATTACGTAGTTGCTCACGAGTAGAAAATCTAAGAGGTTTATCTAAACAGGGCGAAAAAAATAGATATGTAAACTTGTACTTCTGTCAATGATTTCAATTGCGTAGTGAATAGGTTAACGCGCGAAAACGTTTCCGACGCACGGAGCGTCCCGAACATCTTGCGTCTGCTTCACCCCCTCCGAATCGCTGGAGACACAATTGCACTTCGCCTTAAGAAGTATTGACCTGTTTATCGGCCCATCAAAAGATTTCTAGTTCTGAAGTCTAATCACAGTTATATTGTGATGTATTGCAAATGCTACATGACCTTTTTATGATAGACTAGCGGACGTCACTTGGTTTCAGCCGCGTAGTCCCCGTCTCCGTGGGAATACGGGAATAATTATACCGGGTGTAACATTCGGCACGGTAAGTATGGGCAAGTCTGTAAATATAAGAGATACAAAGATCTGTTCTTAGGAACCATGTCATCGATTTTAGAAAAAAGAAGAACTGCATACTTTGATTATTAAAAAATCTCTTGCACTGTCCGGGTTCGAACCCGGTCTTTTTGAAAAACAAAACTTACATTATTTCTAATTGAATATCGATTGTGTAGGTCATACGGAGTTAATATTAGTATGAAACATGATATCTAAAATAAACAGAATGCATTGTATATCTTGCTTTTTAATTTAATTAAGTAAGTACATACTTAAGTACATGTTCAAAGTGAAACTATTTTTTTAACCGACTTCAAAAAAAGGAGGAGGTTCTCAATTCGTCTGTTTGTATTTTTTTTATGTATGTCAAGCGATAATTCCGTCAATTATAGACGGATTTCAAAATTTTTTTTTTTGTTGAATAGGGTTACTTCTGAGGTGGTCCCATTTTCACCAGGTCAGGATCTGATGAAGGGATCTAGGAGAAAACGAGGGCAACCCCCGAAAATTGTAGGGACAACTAGTGTGCTTGTTAACTTTTTAATTAAATGCTTTAATGTTCTACACTTTAATGAAGGTTTGGCGTCGATCTGATGATAGAGTCGAAAGACAGTCGAGGGCATTCCTAAACAATTTACAGCAGTTATCTTGTGTTTGGGCTTGATTTGTATTGATGAGAACTTTACACCTAGATTGATAGATCCAACTTCAAAAAAAAAAAGAAAGGTCTCAATGTTTTATATATGTTCACCGTCATAGACGGATTTCAATTTTTTTTGTTGAATAGGGTTTACTTCTGAGGTGGTCCCATAATAACTAGGTTAGGATCTGATGATGGGATCCTGGAGAAATCGAGGGCAACCACCGAAAATTATAGGCACGACTAGTGCGTTTGTTAACTTTTTAATTCAGTGCTTTAATGTACTACCATTAATAAAGGTCTGGAGTCGATCTGATGATGGAACCAAAAGAGATTCGAGGGAATTCCTTTACGATTTACAGCAGCTACCTTGTGTTGGGGCTTTATTAATTTGTATTGATGAGAACTTTCACCTAGATAGATATATTTTTCGGTTCACCCGTCACTTAAAATAATGAAAAAAAAAATTTTCAATAAAAAATACAACCGACTTCCAAGAAATCCTGAAAAATAAAATTTACTTAGCACAAAGTAATATGTAGTTGATTTATCAGATTTTATTCAATATAATATTGAAGTTGGTGCCATGAATAATACCTCCCTAAATCTATGAATTTACTTGGCGCCGACATCAATATGATATTGAATAAAATCTGATAAATCAACTACATATTACTTTGTGCCAAGTAAATTTTATTTTTCAGGATTTCTTGGAAGAAGGTTGTATTTTTTATTGAAATTTTTTTTTTCTATTTTTTTTTTAATGAAGTCCGTTTTAATGCGAATTCAGATTCACCACTATAAGTCAACACATCAACCTAAACAAGTTGTACGTTGCATAAAAAAATGGTTTGCGTTTTGAATAAATGTAGGTAAATAAATTAAAAAACATGAAATACAATGGCATTCTGTTTATTTCAGATATCATGTTTAATAGTAACATTTACTTCTTATGACCTACACAATGGATATTCAAATATAAATAATATAAGTTGTATTTTTCAAAACGACCGGGTACGATTCCCGAGCTGTGCAAGAGATTTTTTTAAAATCTAAGTAAGTATGCAGTTTTTTTTTCTCTAAAATCGATGACATGGTTCCTAAGTACAGATCTTTGTATCTATACTAATATTATAAAGAGGAAAGATTTGTTTTTTTTTGTTTGTTTGTTTGTAACAAATAAGCTCCGGAACTACTGGACCGATTTGAAAAATTCTTTCACTGTTGGGAAGCTACACTCTTTGCGGTGAACATAGGCTATATATTTTATTCCCGTATTTCCACGGGAACGGGAACTACGAGGGTAAAACCGCGTGACGTCCGCTGGTCTCTTATGTTTACAGACTTGCCCATACTGACCGTTCCGAATGTTACACCCGGTTTAGCTTATTATTATTATGTCAGAAGGCGATAGTGTAGCTTCATAAAAGTGTAAGTTTTTCAAATCGGTTTAGTAGTTTCGGAGCCTTTTTTTTGCTATGCCGGACTCCTACCGACTAAAAAAACCTCACATAAAGCCCAACAGCCTATGGTTGTGAGCCCCGGGTGTCCCTCGGAAGGATGTCCCAGGACTCCCAACATGCCTACAGCCGCCTCTGCAGCCTCGCCCAGGGGGTGGTTCGGGTGCTAACCCGCGTCTTTGGGGGGGTTCCGGGTCCGCTTCTAAGGGGGGGCGTGGGTGAGTTCCTCACGGCCTGCTTCCTATTCAATGCAAACAAACAATCAAACATTACCTCTTTTTATAACGTGAGGGAAAATCCTTCATGGAGGCTATGCCGGACTCCTACTGACTAAAAAACCTCACGTAACGCCCAACAGCCTACGGATGGGAGCCCCGGGTAAGCCCTCGGAAGGATGTCCCAGGACTCAACCTTACCTCTTTATTATATTAGTATAGACTAGACATCGTCCGCGGCTCTGCCCGAGTGGAATTTCGTTTCCGTTTCTGCATCCCGTTCACGCACATGGGGTGTTCTATCCAGTGATATATTAAAACTATAGATACGTTACGAACACTGAAAAATGGCAACAAAAAAGTCAGGCAATTGCCTTACTTTCATACATGCTACCATAGATTATTTTTTTAAATGTATAAAAGATCTGCTGCTTTTGAAAGCCGTGATGTGATGTTCATACATGACGTGTCTAATTATAATAATTGTAATAATAATATGTCGGCAAAAATAGTGCGTTTGCTGTATGGGACCACGCTACATTTTTTTTCTGTTTTGAGAATGTATTTTTTGTATAATTTATTATTTTATTTCACAAATACCTACATCATCTGTGAAAATTAAAAGTGTCTACAGACACTTGGAATAGTTGTCACAGTTGATGAGATACACCCGTGACGGACAGACAAACAGAGAAGTCTCAGCTATAGGGTCCCGCTTTTACCCTTTCGGCACGAAAGCTTCATGAAGACTATCGTTTTTGTATGAATCAATAAAAAATTGTGTATGACACATAAAATGATCTTAAAAACACGGACTGACCTTATTCTTGGGGCATACCACAATCTAAATAACAACATGTGACCCATCCATTTCCAATCCTCTCTGACGTCACCTTAACCTTCACAACTATCGTTTTCACCTCGCCTTGGCGCCACGTACTTAGATCACAAAGCTTGTGTCATACAATGACTCATACAATATTTGTATTAAGGTTGTATGCAGTTTTCAATATTATCTAATAATAATTACAATCAGAATGTAGGTATAATACCCGGTAATATATAAAAACCCCCCGTGTCGCCCCGGCGACGACAGAGTCTTGTGTTGCGACGGGTAAGAGTACAAAATGTCGCCACCCCAATACATCCCGAGGGTGTCGTAAGAGGCGACTAAGGGAACACTGTCGTAAAAAGATCCATTGCGTAGAGAATGAAAACTCGAAATGAAACCCGGTTGTCAGTAAAATGAAAATCGTTAAGCCAAGTTCAAGGAGTAATGGGCGGCTTGAAAAATTTCAACTGCGGGTCGCGGGGACCTGCGCCTGTCCATTTCAACACGGCAATAGGCTCACCACCTTTTACGAGGGACATAAAACTATAAGGTGAAATGTGGACGTATTCTATGTCTCTGCCTACCCCTTTCGGGATAAAGACGTGACTATATGTATGTACCTATGTATAGAAACGAAACCATTTTGATACAGCGAAAAATCACCAATTTTACATACAAAGCCGTAAGAAACAACTAGCATGTTTGCAAGTTCAATATTAAACCGCGTGTAGGAGCGGCTAGTTACTGCGTTATGATAGAACGGGTGGGATGTGTCATGACATGAACTGTTTGCATAAATGTCAGATGCTGATTTATGAAGTGCACGCCTTTTTTTTTTTATTTTTTTTTACGTGAGGGAAAATCCTCATGGATGTCATGCCGGCATGGATGTCACCGTAACGCCCAACAGCCTATGGTTGTGAGCCCCGGGTAAGCCCTCGGAAGGATGTCCCAGGACTCCCAACAGACCCACAGCCGCCTCTGCAGCCTCGCCCAGGGGGTGGGTGCGAACCCGCGTCTTTGGGGGGGTTTTGGGTGTGATCCCGCTTGTTTGTGGGAACGTGCGTGAGTTCCTCACGTCACGCTGCCGTCATGAGCCTGCTTCTGTAAGGACGGTGAGCGACCCTCTCACCGTCCTCAGACCCCCGGTCATGGAGGCCGATAGTCCACGAAGTGCACGCCTATGACTAGAATAATGTCGTGTAGAGGTTATCATATTAAGGGCTTTTACAACGGTATTTACTGATGGGATAGATCCAGTTCTAAGCAAATAGATTGGTTAAGTGCTTCTTGTGGCGACCACCCTAAATAAGGTGAAGATCAATATTGAAGTCCTGCATCTCGATATAAAAGTTCTCGCGATGCGGGACTTTAATTTGATCTTTGCCGTGTGGTGGTCGTCACATCCTCTGCTTCGTGAAGACTTCGATTTTGTCCAATCTGAGAATATTCCTCCGAGGTGCAATATACCAGTGTCCAATTAACCGAATGACACCTAAAGGTCACATTTTAAACGCAGGACACACCGCCCGGGCGAGCGAACTAGGCGGCGGGCGCGTGAAGCTAGATAAAGATCTATGCAAACTACGCGAAATATTGGCGAGATAAACTATGGGGTTCACACCGAAAGCTACGGACGGACGAGCTAACCGGGGGGTGCGGATGGGACTGGACATTGCTATTCGAAAGACAAGTGATGAGTGAAACGGGGAGGACGGGTGAGCTGACTGGCGGGCGAGCTGAGCTAGCGAAGCGGAAGCGCCTAGGTGAACGAGTAGCTTTGCGGGAATCGTTGGATATTTCGTTAGCTTCGCTCGCATCGCTGGCTTAGGTTAGTCGGCAGCTCGCGGTGACCTATCTAAAGAAGTGAATTGATGTTCGTCCGCCTAGCTCGCTTGCCCGCCCGCTGGCGGTGTGGCTTGCGCTTGGTACTAGTAGGGACATTATGCAGCTGTCCGATGCCTCACGTAGCAACCTGGTTAAAAAAAAACAAATTCACAAAACTTCCAATTGTCTATGAATCATTACAGAACGCTAATGCCGCGGTACATATTCGTATCTTGTCCATAAATGGTTACACACACTGACACATAAAAACGCCCATGTTTTGAACAACCAAATATATTATTGTTTTGTAATTCAAAGAAACATGATTAATATTGCAAAAAGCTCTAATTTTGTCAGTATCCTTGACTTCATTTGGATTCCATTATTTAGTAGTGTTTCCTTGTTTCTGTACCATCCCGGATTTTTGTTAACATTCATAAAAAAAAACCAAAATGTTTTGCCTAATCGAAGATTTTATAAAAATATTTTTAAGAAGATGACACCTGCGTCTAAGCCTGTGAGGTAGGATCCTGATTTCGGTCCCGCTTCCCATGCATTTTTTTCTGGGGAATGTTGATAAAAGGCTTAAATGTGTTATTCGAAACTACCTACATCATGGAAACTCAAGGCATCTGGCCTTTGGGATCCGCTCACACAGTATACAAGAATATTGACATTAGTAGCCCTCAAGCTCAGGCTCTTCAGAGCAGCATATAAAGTGCGTCCAGCAAGTACGTTGTTCGCCATGTCGTCATCCTGAAAACAGTTTTCGATGCATTGACGAATCTCTGTGCAGTAGACACGAAACACTGAAAGTTCTGAATAATGTAAGGCGATTTGAAGAAATGCCTTACATTGTTCAGGACTCCTAGCTTCCACTCGTTCAAGTTCTTTGGGGGGGAGGGGAGAAATTTCAAAGACCCCGCCGTACGCTGCCGATTCTTGGCAGAGAGAGTTCTCCCTCGCTCCCTTTCTGCCACTTCTTTCGCGAGCATAACTTGCTCGTATGCAGACGGATCGCGTCCCACTTGTTCCAGCTGGAGACCATAGCCTTTCCTCACCATGGTCTTCAGCATGAGAATGTTAACGACCAGACCTCAACGAGGTCTTCATGCTTGCAGAGCATTCTTTTTTTTTATTTTTTCTTTTTTTTATACCACTGCGGTGGCAGACAAGCATACGGCCCATCAGATGTAAAAACTCTTTTCCTTCCTCGATTCTACCCATGTATGCAGCGCCGTGTCCTCGCCGCAGTCACAGCAATGGCATTCAGATATTACCTACCTATAGTAGCCCCAAATCTTACTTCTTACTAATATTATAAATGCGAAAGTTTGTGAGTGTGGATGTTTGTTACTCTTTCACGCTCAAACCGCTGATCGGAACGGGCTGAAATTTGGTAAAGAGATACACTATAGTCTGGAATAACACATAGGCTACTTTTTATCCCGGGAATAAGTTCCCACGGGAACAAATTTTACGCGGACGAAGCTGCGGGCGTCAGCTAGTAAACCTATAAATCTAGTCCAAAACAGGCCTTCTGCTAATAAATACTAATACGATTTATTTACTTCATATTACCATATTAGTCTTTGCAACATATTAAATAACTTATTTCACACCTAAGTTAAACTTATTTGCTTAAAAGATTTTTACAAATTATCGACCCACTTAAAAGGTGAGCGATAATGATTGCGGGCGGATGTAAAGGTGGTCGCCCACTTACGACCTTCCTTTAGAAATAAGATAGCTAGTTGAACTGGTGGTTTTTGTTGGCGGAACTGAATGATTAAAACAAACTTTGGCCTGTTGGCCTACGAAATTTGATTGTGATTAATTAAAAATTTGCTTTATTCGCACCGCTCGCCATATAAAGGGTGTTCATCCTCACACCATCAATATCAATCAATCAATACATATAATAAAACCGTAACAGGTCGCTGTCTGTACCTACATGTAAGATAAATAAGAAAAAATATTAAAGGGGGGCTTTATGAACGCAATAGAACTCAAAACAATAATTTTTAGAATTTTTGTCTGTTTGTCTGTATGTCTGTATATCTGTTTGTCGGTACGTTTGTGCACGCTAATCCCAGTAACCGCTTAACCGATTGCAATGCGGTTTTCTTTATTGTTGAGGTTTGCTCCACCTATTACCCATTTAGTGTTTATTTCATGTCAATCGGTTTATAAATAAATAAACCGGCCAAGTGCGAGTTGGACTCGCCCATGAAGGGTTTCGTAGCAGCAAGTAACTTGGATTGATGTTTTAACACGTTCGCAGTGGTAGTGATTTTTCTTACCGAAAATTGCGGTTTATGATGGTATTAAAAAAAACTACCAGCTCTATCTCGTTCAAACTAATTTTCGTTGGTAGTTTATATGGCAATGTACATCATACATTTTTTTTAGATTTATCATTCTCTTAGTTTAGAAGTTAGAGGGGGGGGGACACACATTTTTCCACTTTGGAAGTGTCTCTTGCGCAAACTATTTACTGTAGAAAAAAATGATTTTAGGAACCTCAATAGCATTTTTGAAGACCTGTCACACGTATGGATATGATGAAAAAAAAATTTTGAGTTTCAGTTCTGAGTATGGGGACCCCCAAAATTTGCTGCTTTTTTTCTAGTTTTATATAAGAATCTTAATGCGGTTCACAGAATACATCTAGTTACCAAGTTTCAATATCATAGGCCTTATAGTTTCGGAGAAAAGTGGCTGTGACACACGGACGGACAGACAGACAGACAGACAGACATGACGAATCTATAAGGGTTCCGTTTTTGCCATTTGGCTACGAAACCCTAAAAAGTTATATCACTTTAAAGAATCATACATAGACATATGAATCTAAATATGGGTAAATCTAAACTGGCGTGTTGGTTTAATCATAAAAGAGCTTAATGATTAAGACAAGGAAACAGGGCAGTTTCACACGCTGCTTGATGAGTCTGATGAAGAAATACCTTTCCTTTCTTATCATCAGTACTTCTTAGCCTTATACCTACAAGTACGAGCCTGTACAGCATTCTTGCAGGTTCTGAAGTAGGAAAAGCTAGAATGCTGTTGCATGCTCCAGTCTCGTACCAGTTATCCTGGTGCATAATTTAGAGATAGTACAGATGAAAATCTCATGAATGTACAATTTTTTTGCACACTTACCCTCTGCTACGCAAACTCGCGCACAAATCAGTATCGAAAACTCTCCTCAACCTCGCCTGACCTCGGGTCTGTGAACTCAGTGAGCGGTGTCAATGTGCGCGTAGCCTCAGCGAATTTAGTATGCAGGTTTCCATCTGTACTATCTCTAATTTGTGGCCATACTGTAGGGCGTTTGGGAAAACCGAGGCAAGGAGATCCTTCCACGCACTTAGCGCGGAAAAAAGCCTCTATCGGATCTGACCGTGCTCGAACGTTCAGGACGCAAAGTTTGAGTTTTATTTTACTACTAGCTGAGCCCGCAACTTAAAGGTATACACCTTATGTGACTTAACGAAGTTGCGGGCTCAGCTAGTAGTAAAATAAAACTCAAACTTTGCGTCCTGAACGTTCGAGCACGGTCAGATCCGATAGAGGCTTTTTTCCGCGCTAAGTGCGTGGAAGGATCTCCTTGCCTCGGTTTTCCCAAACGCCCTACAGTATGGCCACAAATTAGAGATAGTACAGATGGAAACCTGCATACTAAATTCGCTGAGGCAACGCACACATAGACACCGTTCACTGAGTTCACAGACCCGAGGTCAGGCGAGGTTGAGGAGAGTTTTCGATACTGATTTGTGCGCGAGTTTGCGTAGCAGAGGGTAAGTGTGCAAAAAAATTGTACATTCATGAGATTTTCATCTGTACTATCTCTAAATTATGCACCAGGATAACTGGTACGAGACTGGAGCATGCAACAGCGTTTTTGCTTTTCCTACTTCAGAACCTGCAAGAATGCTGTACAGGCTCGTACTTGTAGGTATAAGGCTAAGAAGTACTGATTAACGTTATTCTTAAGTTACGTTGTCATCATGAGGGTGACATGATTTATGTAATCAAACCCTCTATAAATAAATAAAGAAAAAAAAATCTCTAATTTGTGCACGAGGTCAGGCGAGTTGAGGCAAGCTTTCGATACTGATTTGTGCACGAGTGTGCGTAGCAGAGGGTAGGTCTGAAAAAAAGTACATACATAAGATTTCCATCTAGGGGTTCCACAACTGGCAACATTAGCGAACTGTCAAAATTTTGTAAGCTCCGTGAAATTTTATTTTAAATTAATCATAATTAATGTAAAAACTCTAATTAAAATTAGTTAAATTCATTAAAATAAATATACTAGTGCATAATTTAGTGTTCAAAGTGTTAAAATACGTAATTCCAAAGTTCTGTTCGTAATTTTATGAAATGAGTAATGAATGAGTCATCTTAACCGTTAAAAGAAAGTGATATTGACGTAAATTTTCAGAATTTTATTGACTGTTTCCTCGGTGCTGCATCATTTTAATTTTAATAGTCAAAGTGTTAAATCAACTTTGTATACCGATAATATACTTGCGTTATTACTTTAATAACAACGATCAGCTGTTAAATTGCCGGTAACATAACCTATAGTCTACTTAGTAAGTAGGTTCGTAAAACTGCAAATATCGACGTGTATCACATAGGTATTGGAAGTTATAAAACTAGTAAGTACCTATGTATTTAGTGTAGCTAGTAACAGACCATTTCATTTCAAATAATTTAATGAATAACACATAGATTCGCAAAAGGAGTGTTAAAAGTTTTACAAGTTACCCAGTGGATAGGTGTGCCGGTGAGTTTGTTTACCTGTTGTTCACTTGTATATATGTCATAATATATTCAATGCTGAAATCTGATAGGTAATTCAATCGAATCCCACCTCTCGCTTTAAAATTAATAGGTAGGTACCTACAGTAAGTGTGTCCACCTGTTGTTCACTAGTAATATATCTAATAGTATATTCTATGTTGAAAACTCACAGGTATCACACTCATACGAATAGGTACTTTTTTGCAATAAATATATCTATCTATAGCTTTAGAGGCTGCTCCTTGTTTTAATATACAGTAGCTATTCTTGTCTAATACTACAAAATGATGACTCGAAGAGGTCTGGCCCGTCAGGTCAGTCAAAACTTCAACTGGTCTTAGAAGAACTGAAATCGGCCAAGGAGCAGGTTGTCCAGCTCAGTAATGAACGTGAGGACAATGAGACAGAGCTTGTCTCTGTTGTAGAACACAACGGCAAATTAAAACAACAGTTGTCCTTGCTAAGCGTGCGGTTAGATGAAGTGACTGGGGAACGGGATGAACTCCTAAAAATAATAAATAATTTTGATAAGTGCAGTGCAGAGTATGAACGCGCTTTAAAACGGATAGCTGATCTAGAACATGAGCTTAGGGACTCCCACCAACAAATAACTCAGCTAGAAGAAGCGTCTCTGCAAGTTAGTTCTCAACAAAACCAAACATTGTTCGATGAACTCATGGATAGGTCCCCAAGGTTAGTTACAGCTGCAAAACATAAACAGACTGACATTATAGACCTTACAAATGATACTCCTAAACACCCTGCAGTATCGGCCAAAGTAGGTTTAGGTCATTGTAGCAACAAAAAGTTAAAACATTATATAAAAATAAATAAGTTGATAAGAAAAAATCAAAATTTGCTTAATAATAATAAAAACTTCACCAAAAATATTAAGAATTGCCGAAATAGATTGGATATATTACATGAACTAAATTTATGCACTGAAAAGTTAGAAAGTAGTCAAATGCAGCATGCTGCAGATACACAGGAATTCAGTTATAAATTACAACAGCTTCAAGATTCCCTGGAGTCTGTTAAGACAATGTATGATAAATCGCAGCTGATTATAAAAGAATATTCTTTGGCCATGGATAAACTCTTAAATTCAACATCTAATTATGCTGACCGTTTTAACTCCTTAGCAGATAAAACACAATGTGACTGCAGTCAACCTGAGCCAGGGAGTACACTTGCCCTATCTGGTGACCAGATGCATAACACACCAAAACAAATCAATCAAGTTTTTAAAAAAGATAACAGTGAAGGTAGTCGTTGGATTATGTTCAGTGATGAAATTGGGAGAGACATGGGGTCAAAATTAAACTTTTGTTCACAGGGGCAGTCCTTTATAAATCACTACATGCCTTCTACATCCTATACCCAATTAATGAAGGCCGTATGTAGTTATAAATTTCATCAGAGAGATAATCTGGTTATTTTCATAGGAAACAGGACTGATATAACCAAACAAAAACTTATTAAATATTATAATAAATTAAACTCATTAGATTTAAATAATATTATTATTTACACACTGCCCTACTGTAAGCATATGCCAGTTGTGGAAAATAGGATTAGGTACTATTTAAATTTGTCATTGGACACATTAACACTTCATAATAAAAAATTTAGTGTAATTGATACTAACACTATTGTTAGGAAAAATTATTATTTCTATATGACTAAAGGAAAGCATAAGCTTCTGGATTATTTTAAAAGACAGGTAGCAATTTCGCTACATTATTTTATAGATTCTTTAGCCAAAAATCTGGCTATCAAACCTGCTCCTTTTGAGCAGAAAAATGACATTGATATTAGAACTCTGGATAGTTGTTTATATCCAAGTAATTTAAATTAGATTATAGGACAAAAGAGCAACGTTCTTGCACTAAGCTTGACATAATGTATAAATCAATTAATGTTAAATCTAGCCATTTAGTTCTACATCAGCCACAGCATAATTTTATATCTGATCGCTCTCAGGCCGTTGAATCTATTAATCTTAAAAATAATGCTTTACACCTGGTGCACCAAAATGTTGAAGGCCTGATTGGTGGAAAAGAATTGGAATTGTACATGAACTTGAATGGCATTGATATTTTTTGTGTAACAGAACATTGGTTAAGGCCTTATCAAGTCATGTTCAATTTCAAAAATCACCAGGTTGCTAGCTCGTTCTGTAGAATGAAATATAAACGTGGAGGCTCTTTAATTATTATTAATAAGTCAATAAAGTGTAAAGAACGTAAAGACATAGTAGCCCTCTCTGTTGAACGAGTTATTGAGATAGCCAGTATAGAGTTTGAGCGGTTCATTGTACTAAGCATATACAGTCCCCCAGACGCTCCATATGTACAGTTCGAAGAAAAACTTGAAGAAGCATTGTTTAAATGCCAAAGTACTAAAAAAACGGTCCTATTTTGTGGGGATCTCAATGTAGATGTTTTAGAAACTGCACGGGAACCTTTACAGAGAGAGAAAATGTTAAATTTGTTCAAGTCATTTGGTTTGTATAATATATTTTTGGAACCTACTCGTATAACTGCCACTAGTGCTACTTGTATTGATAATATTTATACTAATATAAATCCCATTAAAAATGTATAGTGGACCCTGTAAAATCAGATCATCGCGGTCAGTTTGTTTCTTATCTGAGAAATAGTAGGGAAAATAAGAAAATAATTAGTTTTGTCCCAGTTAACACACATCGCTTGGAAACATTCAGAAGAAACTTAGTCAAGAAAATAACAGAATTGCCCAATTACACTAGTGTAGAAGAATCCTACTCTGATTTATTTAATTTGATACATGATGTGTTTGGGAAAATCTTTACCCCTAAGACTTTATCAATCGGAGGCAGCTCTGCTTTCAGTGACTGGGCAACACCCGGAATTTATAAAAGTCGCCATAAACTATATGAACTGTATTCTGAAAAATCGCATAATTTCAACCCAGAGTTTCAGGAATATGTTAAAAAATATTCAAAGATATTTAAGCAAGCCTGTACCTTAGCCAAGTCTAATTTCATTAGAAATAAAATTTTAGATTCTGCGAATGTCATTAAAACTACTTGGAATATTATAAATGCGGAATATGGTAGGTGTACAGCGAATGAAAGAAAGTTTCATTTAAAGATAGACAATCGCCACGTTTCGGGGGATATGGATGTGGCTACCGAGTTCGAAAATTTTTTCAGTAATGTACCTATAGAGATTACTAACACTCTCCGGTCGTCTTCCACCTCCGCCGAGCTTTTATTAGCAGAATCTGTAGCTGCCTGTGAGGGCGCGTTCGAATTTACAGTTGTCAACTGCAACGACATCTTAAAAGCATTTAGATCTATTAATGTTAAAAAAACCGCTGACCTTAATGGGCTATCAGTAAAATCCGTATCAAGTATTATAGATGTCATTGCACCCCACTTGGCAACTGTGTTTAACGATTGCGTCTCAAGTGGTGTATTTCCTGATTTGATGAAACACAGTAAAGTTATACCACTGTTCAAGGCTGGCAGTGCTTCAGATCCGGGTAATTTCAGACCTATCTCGGTGTTGCCGACCTTGAGCAAGATATTTGAAAAACTAATACTAGAGCAGATGCTGATCTATTTTAATAGTCACAAATTGTTTCATGAGAAACAATTTGGCTTCACTAAAGGACGCTCGACTACCGATGCTGGTGTAGAGTTATTGAAATGTATTTACGAGGCCTGGGAGAATAAACAAGATGCAATTGGTGTGTTTTGCGATTTGTCTAAGGCATTTGATTGCGTCCAACATGAAACATTAATCAGGAAATTACACCATTATGGCATAAGAAACAAGGCTCTCGATCTTCTGACTTCATATTTGAACAATAGAATTCAGAGGGTTGATGTTAATGGTACGCGGTCAGAGGGCTCTGTAGTTACTATGGGCGTCCCACAGGGTTCAATACTCGGACCATTTTTATTCCTTATATATTTTAATGACCTACCCTTTTACGTGGGTGACAACAACAGGATTGTTTTGTTTGCAGATGATACTTCTTTGATTTTCAAAGTTAAAAGACAAATAGATAACTATGACGATGTCAACAACGCAATCTTGAAAGTGGTTCATTGGTTTAACACTAACAATCTTAGACTGAATGATAATAAAACTAAATGCATAAAATTTACCTTGCCTAATGTAACACAGTCAGAAACCAATGTTCAACTTAATGGTCGGGTGTTGGAACTTGTGGAATCAACGACGTTCCTAGGGTTAACGGTCGATGCTGGTTTACAATGGGGTCAAACTAGCAAATAGATTAAGTTCAGCAGCATTTGCTGTACAAAAGATAAGGCACTTGACGGATGTAGATACGGCTAGAATAGTCTATTTCAGTTACTTTCATAGCATAATGTCTTACGGTATTCTACTGTGGGGCAATGCTGCAGATATAGATAACATTTTTATTTTACAAAAGCGGGCCATAAGAGCTATATATAGATTAGGTCCAAGGGTCTCTCTGCGCGAAAAATTCAAAGAGGTTAAAATTCTTACAGTAGCATCACAATATATTTTTGAGAATCTGATGTACGTACAAAGAAATTTACATAGTTTCGCTAAGTTAAGTGATAGACACAATGTCAACACTAGAAATAAAAGTAACCTTGCTGTTTATCATAGCAGATGCACAAAATCAGCAATTCTTTCATGGGTAACTGTATACGCTTTTACAACAGGCTACCAGACGAAATTAAAAGTATGTCCCTTAATAAATTTAAAAAGGTTGTAAAAAGTAAATTGTACTGCAGGGGCTACTATACAATTGGTGATTATTTGTTGGATGAAGAAGCCTGGAAATGACCTGCTCTACTGGATTCTCAAATGAAATTGTAAAAATGCATAGTTTTTAGATTCATTTTGTAAATAGAGCTCTAAAAAGAATAACCCGCTGAGTTTCTTGCCAGTTCTTCTCAGGTGGGTCGCGTTGTGAACTGTTGGTAGATTTTGATTTATATTCTGGACGTTTTACAAGAGCATCTGTATATGCCTATGTGAAATAAATTTATTTTTCTTTCTTTCTTTCTTTCTTTCGTATGGGGCTCTTCAAAAGGGGTCATTGAAAGTTTTTACAGGGTAGCGCGAGTGTGGCGCCTCCGGTGTTGCAAACGTACATAAGACGAGTCCACGTCATAATTTCGAAATAATCTGGCCGACCGTCAAAATTCCGAATGCTCATTTCGCCGATGATGAATTGTACGAATAGTTGTATGGTCGACTGTTAAAACTCCGAATGGTCATTTCGCCGATGATCAGTTTTACGAATGATTGTATGGTGATATCGATGTTGGTTTTGGATGGTTATAAAAAAAATAACCACGAAGGCTAAGGCGGGAGCTCCGCTCCGCTTCGCTCCCACCTTAGCCTTCTAACCTAACCTATCCGAGTCGAGGTGTTAACCATAATAAGTGAATGGTTAACACCCCGACTCAGAGTACCCCGATACAATCGTTCATAAAACTGATCATCGGCGAAATGACCATTCGGAGTTTTTACATTCGACCATACAACCATTCGTTGAATTGATCATCGGCGAAATGAGCGTTCGGAATTTTGACGGTCGGCCAGATTATTTCGAAATTATGACATGGACTGACATAAGACTGCCCCCCCTTAGAAGCGGGATCATACACGAAACCTCCCAAAGACGCGGGATAGCACCCGAACCATGATGACCTGGTATATACTTCCGAGGGCTTCCCTGGGGCTCACAACCATAGGCTGTTGGGCGTTACGTGTGGTTTTTTAGTAGGAGTCGGTAGGAGTCCGGCATAACGTCCATGAGGATTTTCCCTCACGTAAAAAAAATAAAAATAAAAAAAAAACGTACATAAGACTGCCTGAAAAATGTTACCGGAGTGATCGTTTACAGAAAAAAAGCACGAAACGCTCGCAAATGAATTGACACTGAGTGGCGGTATCCCACGCAAGGACCAGCCATAGCAAAATTTGCTTACTGCAGTGATCGTTCTCAAAACTCTGAGTCAGCGGAGCTACGAGTGTTTCGTAGTAGACTCCAAGATTTCATTGTAAATCGATCGATATGAGTCAAAATTGCACCTTGAGTAACTGATTCATAAATACCTACTCCTTAGTACTTTGTTAGTCAAAACATCGAAAATCTTACTAATATTATAAAGGCGAAAGTTTTTGAGTGTGGATGTGTGGATGTTTGTTACTCTTTCACGCTCGAACGGCTGAACGGATCTGGCTGAATTTGGTACAGGGATACATTATGGTCTGGAATAACACATAGGCCATTTTTTTTCGCGGGAACAAGTTCCCAAGGGAAGCGGGAACGGGAACAAACTCGATTCATACGATTTGAAGGCTATTGCATTTATACCTATAATAACTAGCTGATGCCCGCAGCTTCGCCCGCGTAAAATTTGTTCCCGTTCCCTGCATCCCGTAGGAACTTATTCCCGGGATAAAAAGTAGCTTATGTGTTATTCCAGACTATAATGCATCCCTGTACCAAATTTCGGTCAGATCCGTTCAGCCGTTCGAGCGTGAAAGAGTAACAAACATCCACACATCCACACTCACAAACTTTCGCATTTATGATATTATAAGTTAGTGAGACATCATTCTGTCAAATAATTTCGGTCTCAAGCACGACTCAAAAATTTTTTCACTTAATATTTTTTAATGGTTGCACACTAATCACTTTATCACTTTATCTCGTATATCACTGTTCCTGAGATTCAGTCTATTGTGAGACAGACAGTCGGACAGCGAAATCTCATTAATAGGAATCCCTTTTTACTCTTAGGGGTACGCAACCCTAGAAAACTATCCCTAACCCTAACATTCTATTATGAACTTCTTCTTTATATAAAACTAGCGGACGTCACGTGGTTTCACCGGCGTAGTTCCCGTTTCCGTGGGAATACGGGAATAAAATATAGCCTTAGATCACCTCAAAGAGCGTAGCTTCCTAACAGTGAAAGAATTTTTCAATTCGGTTCAGTAGTTTCGGAGCCTATTCGATGCAAACAAACAAACAAACAATCAAATCCTTCCTCTTTATAATATTAGTATAGATTTAACTGTAGGTAGGTATCAAATACACAGTATATTTTTCCTATCATAGGACCCGGTTAGTACTGTGCATAATCAAATGTACATAATACTCCTCTGCCTACACTCTTATAGATACGGAAAGCGTGGATATATTGGTAGTAATCCCGAAGGTCAAATCCGTTGAACATTACTAATATCGTCATAACATTTCTTAATATCATGACTCACATACTTTCAAATTATTTTAACATGCCTTTATATAATAGCGATAAATAGATTTATATAATAATTTGTACTCATATTATAAAGCTGGACCGTTTGTTTGTTTGAGCGTGATGATCTTAGAAACAGAAGGAAATAGAGTTCGATAGTCCATTTTTTATTGAGGGAGGCTATATAACTTCACGCTACGACGAATAGGAGCGGAGCAGCGATGATAAATGTTACTAAAACGAGAAACGTTTATTCCTTTTCAGAGCTACCGTTGCGTGCGTTGCGTAAATGGTTACATCTAAGTAACAATCGTGTACACATACTTAATTATCTTGTATATAAAAACTAGCTGATGCCCGCAGCTTCGCCCGCATAAAATTTGTACCCGTTCCCGCTTCCTGTATTTTATCCCCTTGGGGGTAGAATTTATCAAAATCCTTTCTTAGCGGATGCCTACGTCATAACATCTACCTGCATGCCAAATTTCATCCCGATCCGTCCAGTGGTTTGGGCTGTGCGTTGATAGATCACTATGTCAGTCAGTCAGTCACCTTTGAGTTATATATATTTATATATAGATATAGATATAGATTTAGATGAATCGCAAAATGTGTTGGTAAGCGCATAACTTCAGAACGGGTGGACCGATTTTACTAATTCTTTTTTTATGTGTAAGGTATTGTCAGGAGAAGGTTCTTATGGAAGAAAAAATATTGTATTCCCACGGGAACGGGAACTACGCGGGTGAAATCGCGTGACGTCCTCTAGTTCCTCATAAAAAGTTTTTAAAAAGTCCACGAAGCAGGCCCAAGACGCCATCCAGCGTGACGTGAAAGTTTCACGCACGCCACACGCCCCAAGAACGGGAATAACATCCGAACAACCCCCAAAGACGGGGGAAATTACCTGAACCCCCTAGGTGAGGCCGCGGTGGTAACCAAAGTCTGTCGAGATTCCTGGGAATCTTTCCGAGGGCTCACCCGGGATTCTCGACCGTAAGCTGTGGTAGGGCCCCTTGTGGTTTTAGTCGGTAAGAGTCCAGCATAGCATTCTTGAGGGATTTCTACAAGAAAAAAGACACAGAGAGAAACACAAAATTGTTGAATTTTATAATAACCCCTTTATTATAAAATTCAACTATTTTGTGTATTTCTCTCTGTGTCTTTTATGACGTAAACGAAGTAGCGCGGGCCCGCTAGTAGTATTTAATAATATACAATGACCTTAAGGTCAAAATACTTAGATACTGTTTGCATTGACATGGCGGCTTAACCTTTCTGGCCTAAATTTTTGACCTAGTTGGTTTCACGACTAGACATAAAAGGGTAGGGGTAACTCAATTTTTCCCTATACTTGTAGTAAGTGGCGGTTTTACTTACAATTTTTTGTAGTTCTTGGTCAACGAGAAATAACCTACTTTTTATTATACCTGTAGAAATTCTCATGGATGTCATGCCAGACTTTTCTTTTTGTTTTAGGTGAGGGAAAATCCTCATGGATGTTATGCCGGACTCCTACCGACTAAAAAACGTCACGTGTCCTGCTAACAGCCTAAGGTTGGGAGCCCCGGGTAAGCCCTCGGAAGGATACCGCAGGACTGTTAAGCCAGACTTCTACTGACCTAAACCACACGATGACAATTTTGCATTTCTCTACGGTAGGTAGTCCTCGGTACACCCTCGGAAGCATAACCCCAAGGTTTGGGAAATATCTACAAATTTTGTTTCCTTTGGGAGTGGCGAAATACTACTCTTTCAAGAAAGTACCGGGAAAAGATCAATAATACACAAAATCTTTGTTATTCGTCCTTTTTTTATCACGTTCAAAGTATGCTCCAGAAAGATACACTTACGCCAACGAAAAATCAATTCATAAATTTTTTGAACGCTGTTTCCAGAATTAAGTTCAGCTCTCGCCGCGAATTCTCATTTATCACACCGATTGAAAACGGGTACCACGAAGTGGTAATTTGAGTTTAGGAAAATGAAACAAGATGGCTGGAGTCATATCTGGTAATTATGGTGGTTGCTCGATGGTATTTCTTGAGTACATTGTCAAAAATTCCTTCAAAATGATGGCTTTGTGCGAAAGCGCATTATCTGGTGCAAAATCCAAGACATATTGAAAAACTGCACTTGTACTGTTCCACAACATTTATTATTGTAATACCTAACCGGTTTCGCCTTTCGGCATTCTCAAAGGCTATTTACTTATTTAGGCCATAATTACACTTCGAACGCATAAACAATGACAATTAATTTCATGTAGGTATACCAACAGACAAGGTTGCCAGTTTTCAAATTTAGGTACCTACCCCAAAAATTAGGGGATAAAAGGATCAAAAATTTTTGAAAATCAAATTATTTCTATTCATATTTACAATACTTAACCAATTTAAAGGGTTGCCAGTTTACTATTTGCCCAGAAAAATTTATGACTTCTGAAAATTGAATTATTACAATTCAAATTTTAAAAAAATAAAGTGTCAATGTTGTTAATTAATATTAACTTTAAAAAAACTAATATATTTTTAAAATTTCAAGCGCCATAAAAAATCAGTATCATAATCCAAGAATTTTCTTTCCACAAATCTGGCCTTCTTCGTCGAATTTGCTCTCGATGGAAACCTACATACTACCCGTTCGCTCTAAGTTTGCCGCTGGCGTAGAGGCGTATACCCGAATTTTTAATTAGACGAAGTAAATTGACAGTAGCTAATGTCACTTCGTCATAGAAAATAAGCAACATTGTATGAAGAAGTGACATTAGTTGCTGTCAATTTACTTCGTCTAATTAAAAATTCGACTTTAGTATGGAGACGAGCGGCAAACTAAGAGCAAACGAGCAGTACTGAAACGCTGAGGCTACGCACACATAAACACCGCTCACTGAGTTCACAGACCCGAGGTCAGGCGAGGTTGAGGAGAGTTTTCGATACTGATTTGTGCGCGAGTGTGCGTAGCAGAGGGTAGGTGTGAAAAAAAGTACATACCTGCATGAGATTTCGATCTGTCTAATCATCATAAAAATCTTTCATCACATCTCTACCGCTTTTGAACGCTCTGTACTACTCATAAGCACGTGTTTTTAGGGTTCCGTAGCCAAATGACAAAAACGGAACCCTTATAGATTCGTCATGTCTGTCTATCTGTCTGTCCGTCCGTGTTTCACAGCCACTTTTCTCCGAAACTACTTATAGTTAAAAATCTTGATGACAGCATAGGCCTTAGCCTATGCTGTTGAAACTTGGTAAGTAGATGTATTCTGTGAACCGCATCAAGATTTTTATATAAAACTAGAAAAAAAGCAGTTAACTTTGAGGGTCGCCATACTCAGAACTGAAAATCAAATTTTTTTTTTCTTCAAACCCATACGTGTGGGGTATCTATAGATAGGTCTTCAAAAATACTATTGAGGTTCCTAAAATATTTTTTTTCTAAAGTGAATAGTTTGCGCAAGAGACACCTCCAAAGTGGAAAAATGTGTGTCCCTCCCCCCCTCTAACTTCTAAACCAAGAGAATGATAAATCTAAAAATTATATACGATGTACATTGCCATAAAATCTACCAACGAAAATTGGTTTGAACGAGATCGATTTGGTATTTTTTTCAATACGTCATAAACCGCGATTTTCGCCTAGAAAAATCATTACCACTGCTAACGTGTTAAAACATCAACGAACTAAGTACAAGAACTTTTATATTATGTTACTTGCTGCTTCGGAACCCTTCATGGGCGAGTCCAACTCGCACTTGGCCGGTTTTTTGATAAAGTCGATTCACCGTAAGGCTTCTGTTAACATTTTCAGTGAAGTCGAACACGAAATTTCATTGGCGATGCAAAATTTAAGACAAACTTGTTGTTTGAAAGAAAGAAAAGCTTTTTATTCCGCCAAAAAAATATTAACTAATATTAATGGTAGCAGGTAGGTAATACAGAAAGCAGAATAACGGCCACCTCTCAGCGTAATGCTGTCCACCTGCACTAACAAGCAGACAGCGCTGGTTTTCAGAGGTGGCCGGACCCTACTTGACAGGGGCACCCATAACTTAAAATATATATATCATACAATATCAGACAATAAAAAAATAAAAATAAAATTCACTATCACACGAACACATAACAAAGCCTTATAACATTTTTCCTTTATGAACGTATCCATTACCAATATTTCCAATATTTAATAATTGTTCGATGTTTTTGTCCATTATGAAATTCGAAATACACTCTAGTTGACTCTAGTTTTTTTGCATTAATTACATAGTAGACAACATTTATTTATTTTACACCTGACCGGTTTATTGAGAATGCCGAGATGCGAAACCGATAACGTGTAATGTAAATAAACGTTGTAAAACAGTACAAGTGGTGGTATTCAATATGTGAAGCAAGTTCCTCCAATACCGTGCCATCCAACCAACAGTATCTATACATACAAATAAATAAAATTGGAGTGTCTGTTTGTAATATTAAAATAACCGCTTTCTACTACATGCATATGAATGTATATAAGGTACCCATTCCAAAATATATATTATTTTTAAAATGTTTGTCTGTCTGTCTGTCTGTTCGTTCCAGCTAATCTATGGTACGGCTGGACCGATTTGGACGGGACTTTCACTGGCAGATAGCTTATGTAATAAGGAGTAACCTAAGCTACTTTTATTTTAGAAAAAATCTTTTATTTTTGAAAAAAATGCCAAAAAAAAAACTTAATAAACAATTTTTTTTTTACATTCCACGCGGACGAAGACAAGGGCGCAGCTAGTACATAATATAATATCTAGTTCCGTTTTTTTTTGAAACGAGGATACCTAAAAACGACTGCATGGTAGGGAGTCTGTAAATGCCAGGAATATGCAAAACAATCAGATAAACAATATCATTAGATCAATAAAAAATTGCAATATAACCTTATTATATAATGGCTGAACTTCGTGACTCGATTCACGATTTTGACAATTTCCTAGACAATATTGTTATTGATTGTTTGATTAAGTTGAAGGAAAACCTAACGACAAAACTAGTTTCAGGATTTTAATTTTTGTACCTAAATACCTCAATTAATCAAATTGGCCTATCGCAGACCATTGCTGAACGTAGGTGTTTCCAATTTATTTTGGCAGTGAGCAGGCTTACTGCACCATGCTAACCAGAGGACTTCAGTCAAATCGGCTATACTGTGCCTTGGCCTTCCAGATCCAGTCCTAGCCTGCGACCTTTTATAGGTAGTCGGACCATGTGGTGGGTGGACGTCCTACCCCACGTTTGCCAAGTTGAATTCTCCACTCCATTGGCAGAAGACGCATACCTTATTATTTTGTGACGTTCAAGTCCTGCCCGAAGCCGATTATTTTTTCACAAAAAAAATCTGATTTAGTTAGCATGCAGCAGGTACCTACTGATTGCTTTTTTTGTTTTCTTGCCAAATTGACGTCGCCAGCCTGATGGTAAGTCATGGCGCATCTAGAGTGATTGGGGGCCACTCTCAAAATCCGTTAGACTTCTGACAGTGGTCCTCAAGTTGTCACCCTGTGATGTGAAGAACCCGGGATCGTAAGATGAGGAAAACACGTGTTTTCAAATCTCTAAACCTAAAGAACAAAAATCAAAATGCTAAATCTTATATTCCTTTTCAGTTGCGGAAGACTTAGCTGGGCCCATAATTAACATGCTGAGAACCGGTAACCCATCTAGTAAGGCTCATTATTACATAATTTGCCTTGATTGAGACTAAATACTTTGAATAAAAAACTGGTTTTTCTGTACTATGTCATAAGAAATCATTAATTGTTTGTTTAACCGGATACAAACATGCTAACAGTTAGAATTCATAACTATTGTTACGTAAATAGATTATTTTTTTAATGTAATGATTATGAACTATGTAGATATAAGTAGTTAATCATTGATTCTACTTATAGGTGCGTTGGGCTCTGTTTACATATTTTTGTTACGTATCTGAAGAGATGAAAAATTCTCATGGATACATATACTGAACTCCAACCAACTAAAACCACAAGATTCCCATCCATCTGGCCCCTCCGGCCACATTGGCAACTGAGATTCGCAACCAGTTGTTAAAAAAGAAGAAACAATATTGCTACGCAACTAGTTGAAAGAGAGAAGAAAGAAAGAATATTTTTTATTTTGGATCACAACGCACATACACACCAAAAAATAATAGAAACATAACCTTATATGTAGGTAAATAAAAATTAAAAGAACAGATAAAACAAAAAACATTTAAAAAAAATAAAATAAAAAAGGGTACAAATACAACAACGCAAGAAAGGCACACAGACGACAGGGAGGTAAAACTAATGGTAAACTAAAGGTAAAATAAAAAATCTAACCAAAAAATTTCCACTCGTCTGTGGAGTTGCTCAAAAAGAATATCTATTCCTGTTTGGAAACCAGCGTAGATGAGAGTTTAGTTTCGCAACCAGTTATCAACAAATAAATAAATATCTTTGTTTACATCTGGTATGATATGATACTATGATAGACAAAATGGAGGAAGTATGCAAGATGATGAAAGAGACTACTCGATATTCTGTGCGTGAATGAGTCAAAGAGGAAAGGATGTGACACAACCACACATGGAGCCTACACTGCCTACTGGTCGGGTTTGACTGAAACCAGTAGAGCGTGTCAGAGTGTTGGTGTAGTACTGTCTGCGAGAATGAATGAATGTGTAAGTCCAAGACTCCTTTGGTTGAGGCTGAAGGTCGGACTTACCCGCATCTTTGTTTTAGGATGATTTCGCAAGATGCGCGGTGGCGCCGATCTTCACGAGACACTAAAATGATTTCTTCATTGGCAACTGGATGTGAAACAGGAATAGATATTCTTTTTGAGCAACTAGTTGCGTAGCAATATTATTTCTTCTTTGTTAACAACTGGTTGCGAATCTCAGTTGCCAATGTGGCCGGAGGGCATCTGGCTACGGCCGACAGTCGGCTACGGCAGACATTTTCAGAACGAAGCTATTTAAGAGGTCGTTTCTCTGTTGAACTATAGAAACATTATTTAAAAAAGAAACCAAAAGAACTGCCAAGTTCGAGACGGACTCGCGCACTGAAAGTTCTGAGGGTCGCTTTAACCAAAGATAATATAATAGTATTACTATAGGATATATTATATAATCTGTGGTATTACATACAGATCGGCAACTCCCTGCCTCCCACTGAGTAAGCTTCCCCATCCCCCCGCCAAAGTTGATGTGTCTATCTCCGTGTCAGTACTTGAGAGAGTGTCAGTCACTGCGTTGCATTAGGTATTCCTACCTACGTACTGTGTGCTATTGCTTTGGTTGAATTTCTGCTTTGCCGAGGGTAGATTTGAAAAAGAAGTACCTCCATACATGAGATTGCGTTTTGTTCCTTATTATTTTGTTTCCATAGCTAGTGTCCCTAGTATACTCACACACACACATTCAAGCTTGATTCAAGCATTCACATTACGTGTATATTAGTGTGGGTGAAAACCACAGAAATCAGAAAAAAGGAGAAATGGCATGCGCGCGTATCGGTGTCCGTCCAATCTGACAAAATGATCAGGTTTGTCGTGAGCGGCGTATCAGAGTGATCAGTGTTGAGTTGACTGCGACAGTGAAATAGTTCTAAATGCCGCCTTGTTCCGTCACTGTATGCAAAAACCGAAGTAACATAAAAAACTTTACTACCCATGGCATCACTTACCATATGTAAATACAAGTAATTCATTGTATTTATTATTAAATTCAATTAAAAACAACAGCCGACACATATTTGTTACTGCTTACTGTGATATAGCAGTATTACCGCAGTAGACGTAGACTCTTATTGTGTTCAAATACATGTCGTGCTGAGTAGTACTAACTAAGTTCGATACCACTTCCCACGACGCAATGGATAGAACGCGGGTTACGCGGGAAAGAATCGTACTCGATTCGTGAGTCGATTAATACGCTCGCTGCTTGGAGAAGCGAGTTAGGGATGTACCGGCATGTGGTCATTCAGATCAATTGTCGGGAAGTTATCGATAACATTTTCCTAGGAATATTTTATTTTATAGATGTGAGTGAATGTTAAATATTTTTAAAACATATTTCAATTATATTACAGTGTACAAAAAATGTAAACCAGAACAATTCAGTAAGTTTATTTGAAATAAAGTGAAGGTTAGTGAGTTACCTACATAGTGTGTTAAGTGCTTTACTGTGCTTGTGTTACCTTTTAATAAATATCCCTGAAAGGAATCCCATTCTAATGGCTTGATGGGTATTACTTACATTTTTTTGCACGCTTACACTGCACATGCACATGCAATGCACATTTATGTATGGCATGAATTCAATATTGGTTTTAAAGCTTTCTATGGGATTATTTTGGAAATTTCTTTTTAATTAAAATAAGGGAAGGCGTTTACAACAAATTATCATCCAAATATGTATAATTATATTTAAAAAAAAATCTAGACCCAATAAAGCGACAATGAAATTAACTATTAACTGGTTTTTGTTACTTTTCTTGTTGCAAATCACCCTCTTTTATGCAAGATCAAAGTAATATGTAACCAATTAAGATTTGATATTAAAAATTTACTATTCTTGGGTTTTCACAGCCTTCGCATGTGAGGTTTAAAAGTAACATTGCAATTAGATGCTTTTATCAAAAATGTGCCTTGCGTTGTCTTTACAGATTTCCAAAAGATCCAACTTTTAAAAAGAAATGGATCGATGCTTCAGGCCAGATAATTGGTTCCCCACAAAAAAAATAGTACCATATGCTCAGTTCATTTTGAACCTGAAATGTTTCAGCCTCTAAAAATAAAGCGGAGTTTTGTTTTGTCATGTCGCCGTTTCTAAGTAGAAATGAGATTTCACCAGCAAATCTCGGCCTACAAGGGGTAGGCCGAAAAATGGTATTATAGGGTTGATAACTACATTTTTTTTAAATCATCAAGTTTGTGTGTTTTAAAATGGTAATATGCGTACACTTAAGTACACATGATTGAAATTCAGAGTATCTATACATATAATAAAATGATAGAAAAGTCAAAACTGTACATTGGAAATATTAAAAAAAAAAAACTTGCTGGGTGTTCAACATAAGATACCGAAGCCGAAAATATAGTTAGAATTTTTTTTGTCTGTTTGTCGGTTTGTCTGTTTGTCTGTTTGTCTGTTTGTCTGTTTGCTTTGCTTTGTCCGGAAGGATCTCGAAAAGTACTGAATGGATTTGGTTCAAATTTTGAACAAATATTAGCTAGCGGTAGGGTCTTAAAATAGGCTATATATTATCACGCTACATATCCTAGGGGCTAAGCAGAGAGCAATCAATTTGGTATTATAAAATAATTTTCACGCGTACGAAGTCGCAGGCAACAGCTAGTAGTTAATAATCCTAATTCAAAATTTTAAGGGACTTAGATTATAAGAAACTATTACATACATACATACATACATATGGCCACGCCTTTATCCCCGAAGGGGTAGGCAGAGGCATATTATATGCCCACATTTCACGTTTGTATAATTTGTCCCACGTAATAGGTAGTTAGCCGTATTGCCGTGTTTAAATAGACAGGCGCAGGTTGTGACTGCCTGCTGTTGAAATAAAACCTTCAACTTAGCTTAACGACTGCCATTTTACTGGCAAACGGGACCAACGGCTTAACGTGCCTTCCGAAGCACGGTAACGCTCAAATAAATGTCACAAAGTGATCACATGGATGGTCACCCATCCATGAACCGGCCGTAGTGAAAGTTGCTTACTGCAGTGATCGTTCACAGAACACTCAGTCCGCGGGGCCACGAGCGCTTCTTTATTACTATTATTCAAAATAAAAGGTCCTATGCGTTGCTATAGTTATGTAGCGGATCATAAAAATGTGACATTATTTATTTCATTTACTTAGTACTAAGATTGTGATTGACTTCATGTTAATTCAATGAGTAAACAGTGTATTATTTGTTTTAATCTAACCACGCATAGATACAATACATAATACAGGTCACTATTATAGTTATAAAACATTTAGGTACTTCCCAATAAGTATATCACAACACAAATGTTTTTTCACATACATTATTCTCTAAAACTGTATACAACTATCGATACTGTACCATTTCTTAAAATATTGCCCCATCACTAGAGCTATTTCATTGGCAGAGAAACCGAATTTTTTGGCCAATGATTTTGTTTGCAGCAGCGGAGCTGAGGTGTGATTGGTTTTTACTATTCCGATGATTGGTCGGGTTGATTGCGTTGAGCACGGAGTGGGGCTCAGCTAGAGACACCCGGTTTCTATACATTTCCTTACTCTACAGCACATCTCCTTTTTTCTGATATCTGTGGTGAAAACGAACATTTTTCTTTAACTTTTAACTTTTCATTTCTAGTTGTTGTTATAGCGGCAACAGCATCTGTGAAAATTTTAATTGTCTAGCTATCACAGTTAATGAGATACAGACTGGTGACAGACAGACGGACAGTCTCAGTAATAGCATCCCGTTTTTTTTATTAATTTAAAAATGTTTTGATCCAGACACATTGATTTATCTAATTTTGCATACATACACAGCTAGGAATAATGTAATACATTATTCGTAGATACACAGTAATACATACATAAATATGGTCACGCCTTTATCCCCGAAGGGGTAGGCAGAGGCATATTATACGTCCCACATTTCACCTTTATAGAATTTGTCCCACGTAATAGGTGGTGAGCCGTATTGCCGTGTTGATATGGACAGGCGCAGGTTGTGAACTTGTGACTGTCCGCTGTTGACTTTTCAAGCCGCCTAAAAAGGTCTTCAACGTTTTCAACTACGTCACATGGAGGGTCACCCATCCAAGTACTGGCCATCGTAAACGTTGCTTACTGCAGTGATCGTTAACATAACACTGAGTCCGCAGGGCCACGAGCGCTTTATTTTATTTAAATAAGTAACTACTTAATCTAATAAGTGTCTATATTTTACAGTTTAATAATAGCATTGATTACTCCGATTTTGTAAAGTTTATAACTGGCAAAGTTTTTTTTTTTGTTTAACGTGAGGGAAAATCCTCATGGATGCTATGCCGGACTCTTACCAACTAAAAAACCTTACGTAACGCCCAACAGCCTATGGTTGGGAGCCCCGGGGAAGCCCTCGGAAGGATGTCCCAGAACTCCCAACAGACAAACGGCCGCCACTGCCTCGCCCAGGGGGTGGTTCGGGTGCTATCCCGCGTCTTTGGGGGGTTTCGGCTGTGATCCCGCTTCTAAGGGGGGTCGTGCGTGAGTTCCTCACGTCACGCTGCCATCATGGGCCTGCTTCTGTAAGGACGGTGAGCGACCCTCTCACCGTCCTCAGGTCCAAACTGGCAAAGGATTAAAAAAATACCAGCCATTTGCGAGTTGGACTCGAGCACGACGGGGTCCGTACTATGGGTACTATGCAACATTAGACAAACAGTAAAAAAATAAGGTTTGTTGTATGGAAGCCACTTCCTTAAATATAATTTATTCTGTTTTAAGTTATTATTATAGCGGCAATAGAAATACATCATCTGTGAACACTTCAGCTGACTAACTGATTCATAAGATATTTTTTTCATAAGTAGATATATTTTCCATTTATTTAATTTACTAGCGGACGTCACGCGGTTTCACCCGCGTAGTTCCCGTTCCCGTGGGAATACGGGAATAAAATATAGCCTATGTTCTTCGCAAAGAGTGTAGCTTTACAACAGTGAAATAATTTTTCAAATCGGTCCAGTAGTTCCGGAGCCTATTCGTTACAAACAAACAAACAAACAAAAAAACAAATCTTTCCTCTTTATAATATTAGTATAGATGAGACCTGCGGGCCTAAAAAGACAATAATGTATGTTTTGTAATCTGATCATAAAGTGTTTCATTTCACAGCGTTTGATGATGTTTCATTTCATTTCGATTCGTCCCCGTATTTTTTTCGGAGTAGGAACATAAATATCCTTTATGAATGGGTTATGAAATGGATTGCAGATGATTCATTTAATAATGTTACAATGTTGTACAAGGCTTCTAAAGCGTTTCTTGTACGCATCTGCAAATGAATCAGATTATGAATGAACCGCGCTATGTTGCCTTTTTAGTCCCTCTGGCCTGGTGACAGGCAGAAATATGTACAGACAGACAGACTGACGGACAGTGCAGTCTTGTTCTACTTTACATAGTACTAGCTATTACCCGCGGCTTCGTCCGAAAGTCGTTATCGCGTAAAATCATAACACTCCTTTTGCGTAGTCGGTTAAAAAGTAGCCTATGTCCTTCCCTTGGACTCAAACTATCTCTAATCCAAATTTCATATAAATCGGTTCCGCGGTTTAGGTGTGAAAACGTAACAGACAGACAGACAGAGTTACTTTCGCATTTATAATTATAATATTACTAGCCGTTCCCCGCGGCTTCGACCGCGTAGAAGTCGTTATCGCGTAATCATAACCCTCCTTTTGCACAGTCGGTTAAAAAGTAGCCTATGTCCTTCCCAGGGCCTCGAACTATCCCTATGCCAAATTTCATCTCAATCGCTCCAGCCGTTTAGGCGTGAAAGCGTAACAGACAGACAGACAGAAAGACAGACAGACAGACATAGACAGAGTCACTTTCACATTTATAATATTAGTAGAGATAGTAGGGATTTCGCATTTATAATATTACTACCGCTGTTTCCCGCGGCTTCGACCGCGTAGAAGTCCTTATCGCGTAAAATCATTACTTTCCCTGTGGCCGGTTTTTTTGTTTTTTTTTTATACCACTAAGGTGGCAGACAAGCATACGGCACACCAGAAGGACTGGTGGTCACCGCAGCCTATGAACGTTTGCAACACCAGAGGCGCCACACTCGCGCTGCCGACCCTGTAAAAAACCTTCTTAGACCCCCCTTTGAAGAACCCCATACTGTAGGCGTTTGGGAAAACCGAGGCAGGGAGATCATTCCACAACCTAAGCGTGCGCGGGAGAAAGCCCCTATCTAACCGTGCTCTGACGCTCCGGACGCAGAGTGTTAGGAAGACCTCCCGGTTATGAATGGACGTACCCAACGTATGGGTACCTCATGACCACTTTGTGAAATTTATTTGCGAGCGCTTCCGTACTTCGGAAGGCACGTTAAGCCGTTGGTCCCGGTTGCCAGTAAAATGGCAGTCGTTAAGCCAAGTTGAAGGCCCTTATGGGCGGCTTGAAAAATTTCAACAGCGGGCAGTCACAACCTGCGCCCGTCCATATCAACATGGCAATACGGATCACCACCTATTACGGGGGACAATTTCTAAAAAAGATGAAATGTGGACAAATTATATGCCTCTGCCTACCCCTTCAGGGATGAAAGGTGTGATCATATGTATGTATGTCATGTATAGTATAGAAAAGCGTAAGCGTTGTGTGAAATGTCCGTGAATATTTATTTTTTTAAAGTCAAGCTGTATAGTCCGTTCACAGTTATATTACCTCTGACTGATAGCTTGTCGATCATTTCCTGTGTGTTGGCATAGCAGTAAAGTCCCCCTATGAGCCTACGACATTTTACCGATTTTAGTGGAGATTATAACATCCAACCGTTAGCACGAAGATTTTTGTTTTTCATGTCATTATATACTTAACTTTACTAAAACAGTGCTCTTATTATTTTTTTATGAATATTCGAAAAGAAACATTCACTACCATCACCAACGGAGGTGAAGTTGCTGCTTCCACAACGTTCCACGTCTCAATTAATGGTTACACCCGAAAAAAACGATAGCAAAAGAAGAAAGTAAGTTTCGACTAAAAGTTAGATTACATGGGAGAAACAAAAACTTATTGGGGTAACACAGCAATCAAGATAGGCAACCTAAGTGCTAGAGGTAATATATCTCTCTAAACGGACTATAGCGTAAACGAAGTTGCATGGGTCAGCTAGCAGTAATATATAATAGGGTTTCGTCTTTCCTTTTGGATACGGAATCCTAAAAAATAACAAGAAAAATGATTGTGATTCTATACTATTTTAATTTTCTCGACTTCAGACGGTATTAAGTTCCAATTATATGACAATATCAACAACAATTATAACTTACTGTCAAGTAAGACAAAGTATTCAGGAAATAGATATCGAAAGGTAGTCTAATCTACTTTGATCCCATCCAGCTTTGATCTGCCATCCAGCTTCGATCTGCCATCCAGCTTCGATCTGCCATCCAGCTTCGATCTGCCATCCAGCTTCGATCTGCCATCCAGCTTTAGTCTACCATCCAGCTTTACTCTGCCATCCAGCTTCGATCTGCCATCCAGCTTTAGTCTACCATCCAGCTTTAGTCTGCCATCCAGCTTTACTCTGCCATCCAGCTTTAGTCTGCCATCCAGCTTTATTCTGCCATCCTGCTTTAGTCTGCCATCCAGCTTTATTCTGCCATCCAGCTTTAGTCTACCATCCAGCTTTATTCTGCCATCCAGCTTTAGTCTGCCATCCAGCTTTATTCTGCCATCCAGCTTTAATCTGCCATCCAGCTTCAGTCAGCTATCCAGCTTCGATCTACCATACAGCTTCGATCTGCCATCCAGCTTTAGTCTGCCATCCAGCTTCGATCTGCCATTCAGCTTTAATCTGCCATCCAGCTTCAGTCAGCTATCCAGCTTCGATCTACCATACAGCTTCGATCTGCCATCCAACTATAGTCTGCCATCCAGCTTTGATCTACCATCTAAATTCAGTCGGCCCTCCAGCTTCGATGTGCCATTCAGCTTCAGTCGACCATCCAACTTCTATGTGCCACCCAGCTTCGGACTGCTATCCAGCATCAATTGGCCTTCCAGCTTTGATCTCCCTTAAGGGATGGATTAAGAGAGGCTCCCATACAAAAAACGTAACCTTTTGCTGTGGATTTGGTACGGAACCCTCTATTCGCTAGTCCTACTCGCATTAACCGGTTTTTTGACCGAGCAAGCGAAGCGAACGAGACTCCGATTAGGCAGTATGGACGATTTTGCTTTTGTCCATATGTCTGTGTGTATGTCAGTTCCGGTCTAGAGGACGCATTTCTTAACCGATTTTCACCAAACTTGGCATACGCGTTCTTTGATTTAAAATACAACTTTTATCGAGGGTTTTTTTGATAGGGGCAAAATGGGGTAGAAAAGGGGTGAAGATTGCTGCCGCGTTATTTATGAACAGATCTTGACAAATTAAGTAATTAATCTGTTTTTTTTTCCTTGGTGCTCGTGAGGTCAACTCTTCGCAGAAGTACTAGTAATATGTCCCACGTAATAGGTGGTGAGCCGTATTCTATGCGTCTATTATTTGGGCGGTCATAAAGCTATTTTTAAACTTCAATCGAAAAAAATTGTTTATTGTTTTCGAAAAAGGTACTAGAACTGTTTCAAAAGCTCTATTCAGATTTAATGTTTTTTAGTTCTTACAAATACATTAAAAAAATTAAGACGCAAATTACCCACGTGGTCGTGTTTACAACAAGCCCACAAGCGTGACTATGTGTGTATGTATGTATGTATGCGAGTTTATGATTCCGTACCCCACAACGATAAATGAACCTTAATAGAATTACTAGCTGACCCGCGCAACTCCGTTTGCGCCACATAAGAGAGAGTATTCCCTGTTCCCGTCGCATTTACTCCCGTCGCGTTGCGTTTACTCCCGTAGCGTCTCGTCGTTAATATTCAATACTACGTGAGAGAGAGAGAGAGAGAGAGAGAGAGAGAGAGAGAGAGGTTTCTCGTCGCGTGTATTCCCGTCGCATTATTTTTAAGAACAATTTCGTTTATGAAAGAGGTATCCCGTGGCATTATTGTAGAAAAAAATTGATTGCCATTAAAATGGTTTTTGTGCACCAATCCAAAGATATACACATGCTATCGCGCAATTTTTTTAGAACTTTTTTAAGAGAATAAATCTTGTAATACATATTTTTTACATAACTATAAATATTTACGCAGCACACGCAACGAAGCTCTCAAAAGGAATAACTTTTCCCCCGTTTTTGAAACATTTACTATTACTGCTCCGCTCCTATTCGTTGTAGCGTGATGCTATATAGCCTATAACACTCCACAATGACGTAGCTTTCTATTGGTGAAATAATTTTTAAAATCGGTTCAGTAGATCCCGAGATTATCCCTTACAATTTAACAAACACACAAACTTTACTTCTTTATAATATTATTATAGTATAGATAATAATAATAATAATTTGAAACTTTCAGTAAGTCTATCAAAATGGAATTTGGTGTAGATAAATGCGCAGTCATGCATGTAAAGAAGGGTCGGATTGTGGAATCTGAAAGAGTACAACTTTCAGATTTCACAAAACTTAAATCCCTTTCCGCAACTGAAACCTCAAAAATATCTAGGTATGTCGCAGGCATTAGGTATTACAGAGATAGGCATGAAACAAACGTTGATGGACCGTTTCTTTGGCCGCCTGAAAAAAGTGCTGAAAAGTCTTTTATCAGGCGGTAACAAGGTGCGGGCTATCAACGGTTGGGCCATGCCAATCTTAATCTATTCCTTCGGCATACTTAGATGGACTCAGACTGAATTAGACGCCCTGGATAGAAAAGTCCGTTCGCTATTGACCATAAACCGAATGCATCATCCACGTTCGTCTGTTATATATCCCACGAAAGTGTGGAGGTCGTGGCTTTTTAAATGCCAAGACCTTACACAATCGTGAGGCATACAACCTTAGGGAATATTTCCTTCATGCTGACGTGGGTATGCATCGGGATGTGGTAGCAATGGATAATGGACTGACCCCTCTTGCTCTTGCCAAAGAGAACTGGCACAAACCAGTAATATTGACGACTAATGATCGCCAGGAGATATGGCAGGGCAAAGAGCTGCATGGACGATTTTATTAGGCCTTACATGGGCCCGATGTAGATTTTCTAGCTTCCGTATCCTGGCTACGTTTCGGAGATTTGTTTGGCGAAACTGAAGGTTTTGTTTGTGCTATTACAGACGAAGTTGTCATGACGAATAACTATCAGAAATATATTTTGAGAGACGGTACGGTTGACATATGTCGGACATGTCATCTACCGGGTGAATCTCTCAGACACATTATTTCTGGTTGTCCTCGTCTTGCCAACGGCGAGTACTTGCATAGACACAACCAAGCGGCCAGGATTATCCATAAGCAACTTGCGCTAAAATATAAACTTGTAGATTCAGAGGTACCATATTACAGGTATGTGCCCGACCCAGTTCTAGAGAATGGTCGTGTCACGTTATACTGGGATCGGTCTATTATCACTGACAGGACTATTGTAGCCAATAAGCCTGATATAGTGGTAATAGATCGATCAGAGCGCCTCGCAGTAATCGTTGATATTACGATAGAATCTCGTGAAAGCAGAAAAAGATAAACAGTTGAAATATTTGGACTTAGCTCACGAGGTTGTCGACCTGTGGGATGTGGATTCAGCGATTATTGTTCCGATAGTCGTATCAGCACACGGTCTGATCGCCAAGAGCCTCGATCAACACTTTAAGAGGCTCGCGTTAGGCGGTTGGGTCAAGGGTTTGATGCAAAAGGCGGTTTTGTTGAGCACGGCACGTATTGTGAGGCGATTCCTGTCTCTGGAGCCCTGACCACCGGTAGCTTGGTCCCTGTACCTGATGCCGGTGGGATACTATTTTTTTATATTTTTAAATGTATTTTTTTATATGTATATTTACAAATGTAAATTTGTATGTAAATAATTAAATAAAGAGGAATAATAATAATATAATATATAATATATTATAATAATAATATTGAAATGTCATGACAATGTCAATCACAATAAATGAAAATGGATATTGAAAAATTATGTTGACAAGAGCCAAAAGCAAACAAAATGCATACATTCCATCCCCGGACTCGTCATGCAGCTCCACTTCGCACCATAAGGATTCTGCTCCAGTAAAATTACCTGCCTGCGAATTGTCGAGCTCCAACAGTAGCAGTGACGAGTATTTCTCCCCACCGACGTCGCCGCTACCTGTACGTCGGCAGGGGAGAGGCCGGCCACCAGTTAGCTTAGGACCCCGAGGCCCACCGGCGTCGAATAGGGCCCCCGCTACCGGTGGTAATGTGCACCGCATGAAGTGGACTAAAGAAATTAATGAAAACGTCATGCGGGCATATTATGCGGCTACAGAGCTAGGTGCTAACCTCACTGCGTACCGTGGCCGTTTACTTTCTGTATTTCAGGAACTTGAACCAGCTGTCAACGTATCATCACAACGATTATCGGATCAGGTGCGTGCTATCCAGCGTTGTAATATGCTTGATAGTCCGACACTTGAGAGGCTACGTTCTGACGTACGGAATAGCCTCCTTATTACTACTTCGTCGCAAGTTGTGTGTACCTCGTCGGCAACTCACACACCTCCTGTTATAGTTGCTGAGGAAGTTGTTGATGATGAGACTACATCCGTAAGTACCCAATGTGAGAATCGATTAAGGAGTGCTTTGGAGGATGCGATTCTGGAATATCGGTTTGCACGTGCAGATTGTAGACCACGTCTTCCTCGTATGCCCATGCATAAAAGAAATATGGCACTGGTGTGTGCCCTGGATTCACTATTGTCTAAATATTTAGACAATAGTGAAGATCTTGGTGATACGCACTCAATCCTGTACTGTGCGGCGGTTGCAGCTTGTCGAGTAGCTAAGGTTAAATTTTATACAAATGAAACTGCTACTCGACCTAGGTCTGCAAAACCTGCTTGGCAGTGTAGGATTGAGAGGCGTATTTCAGAGGCCAGGGCACTCATCGGGAAACTAATATGTTTCAGGTCGGGCAATACCCGTCCGAAGGTGATGCGCTTTGTGAAACAGGCATTCTTTGGGACTGATATAAGTCCTCAAAGATATGCATCATGTGTCACGGAGCGCATCGACCTTTTTAAACAAAAAGTTTACGCATGGGCAAATCGAATTCGGCGCTACAAAGAGCGGGTTGATCGATACAACCAGAATCGTATGTTCCAAAGAGATGAGAAGTGGGTTTACAGGAAATGGGAAAATTCACATCTACCAGAGGTTAATGACGTTACCCTACCAGATGGTAAAGTTACCAATACGTTTTGGCAGAACCTCTGGTCGAAGCCTGTCGAACATGCTGAGGGTGATTGTATGAGGGATGTTGAACGGTCGTGTGAGAATATACAGGTTATGGAACCAGTTTATATTGATGCCGAAGATGTTGCTTATGCAGTTCGTTCGCTCCCGAATTGGAAATCAGCGGGACCGGACGGACTGCATAATTTCTGGTTAAAATGGTTCCGAAGCTCACATGGCCGTTTAGCATCCCAATTTCAATCATCCCTGGATGTGGGTTCACTGCCCGATTTTATGACTACTGGTATAACTCACTTACTCTATAAGTCCGGTAGTGCTGCGGATCCCAAAAATTATAGACCTATTACATGTTTACCAACCGTCTATAAACTTTTAACGTCCATTTTGAGAGTCAAAATTACTAAACACATAGAAAAAAATTCGATATTATCTATCTCTCAGAATGGATGTAAAAGTGGGGCCCGTGGCACTAAGGAGCTCCTTTTAATCGATATGACCATCAGCCAACAGGTGCGTCGTAATCGTAAAAATCTGGCGACATGTTGGATAGATTATAAGAAGGCCTTTGACTCAGTGCCACATACATGGCTTCTGAAGGTACTTGAGCTGTATAAAATTGATACAACTCTTTGTACTTTCTTGAAGACATGTATGGGGCAGTGGAAAACGGTCCTTTGCTATCCAGGGTGTCGTCGTTTTTGCGATAATGATGCACCAATTAGTATCAAGCGGGGAATATTTCAAGGGGACAGTCTGAGTCCGTTGTGGTTTTGTCTAGCTCTGAATCCTCTTAGTACTATGCTAGAGGGTTCAGGGCTAGGTTATCGGTTGCGTAAAGATGGTGGGGCTATATCGCACCTCCTTTACATGGATGATCTCAAATTATTTGCCCACACTGAATTGCAACTGATGGATTTATTGAAAGTAACAGAAACTTTCAGTAGAGCCATCAGGATGGAATTTGGGGTGGACAAGTGTGCAGTCATGCATGTTAAAAGAGGTGTGATAGTGGAATCTGAAGGGTTAGAACTTTCGGACTCCACTAAGCTTAGCTGTCTTTCTGGAACCGAAACTTACAAATATCTGGGTATATCACAAGCATTAGGAATACCTGATACTGGTATGAAACAGACATTGCAGGAGCGTTTCTTCGGCCGCCTAAAAAAAGTGTTAAAAAGTCTTTTGTCAGGCGGTAACAAGCTTCGCGCCTTCAATGGGTGGGTCATGCCAGTCCTAATATACTCTTTTGGTATACTCAGATGGACTCAGACTGAACTCGACAAAATTGATAGACGAGTAAGGACACTGTTGACTGCATTCCGGATGCATCATCCCCGATCATCAGTAATGAGGTTGTATATCCCGCGGAAATGTGGGGGTCGTGGCTTTTTAAATGCTAAGACCCTCCATAACCGCGAGGTATACAACCTTAGGGAGTACTTTCTAAAAACAGACACTAATATGCACCGTAATGTGGTCGCAGTGGACACGGGACTCACCCCGCTTGCTATGGGTAGAGAGAACTGGCGCAAACCTGTAGTACTTAGTGCTGACGATCGCAAGGAGGTATGGAAAAGCAAGCAGCTACATGGACGCTTTTATCGGGCCTTAAATGGGCCTGATATTGATTTAAAAGCGTCCGTATCTTGGTTACAGTTCGGTAATCTTTTCGGCGAAACCGAAGGTTTTGTCTTTGCCATAATGGACGAAGTTGTTATGACTAAGAACTACCGAAAACATATTCTGAAGGATGGTACAATTGACATCTGTCGGGCATGTCATTGTCCCGGAGAATCCCTCAGACATATTGTTTCTGGCTGTTCTCGTCTTGCCAACGGCGAATATTTGCACAGACATAACCAAGTGGCCAAGATTATACATCAGCAACTTGCTCTTAAATACCATCTTGTAGATTTTGAAGTACCATACTACAAATATGTGCCCGACCCAGTTCTCGAAGATGGTCAGGTCACACTATATTGGGATCGATCTATCATCACTGACAGGACTATTGTTGCCAATAAGCCTGATATAGTGGTGATAGATCGATTGGAACGCCTCGCAATAATTATCGATATCAGCATTCCTCATGATGACAACCTCTTTAAAGCAGAAAAGGACAAAGAAATTAAATATTTGGATCTGGCTCATGAGGTTGTTGACATGTGGCATGTTGATTCGGCAATTATTGTTCCAATTATCGTTTCAGTCCATGGCTTGATGGCAAAGAGCCTCGATAACCATCTAAAGAGGCTCTCGTTAGACGGCTGGATCAAGGGCCTGATACAGAAGGCAGTACTTCTCGACACGGCACGCATTGTGAGGAGGTTCCTGTCTCTGAAGCCCTAACCACCGGTAGCTTGGTCTCTGCACCCGATGCCGGTGGGACACTATTTTTTTATATTTTTAAATAGATTTTTATTTTTATATTATCTATTTAAAAATGTATTAAAATATGTTATGAATGAAAAATAAATGGAATAATAATAATAAATAATAAATAAATAATAATAATATTAGTATAGATTAGTATATCCTTCCGTTCGTGTTTCAAAAAGCGCTCGTGATCCCACGAACTCAGTGTTCTGTAAACGATCACTGTGGTAAGCAACATTTACTGTGGCCGGTTATGGATGGGTGACCACCACATGACCACTTTGTGACATTTATTTGCGAGCGTTTCCGTGCTTTGGAAATCACGCTAAGCCGTTGGTCCCGGATTCCAGTAAAATGGCAGTCATTAAGCCAAGTGGAAGGCCTTTATGAGAGACTTGAAAATTTTCAACAGCAACCTGTCCATATCAACACGGCAATACGGCTCACCTCCTATTACGTGCAAATATTTTTAAAAAATGTGCATATTATGTTTCAGCCTACCGATTCGGGGATGAAAGGCGTGATCATATAAGTATGTCAAAATAAGATTGAGGTACCTACTGCTCGTTCGCTCTAACTTTGCCGCTCGGCTCCATACTAAAGTCGAATTTTTAATTAGATGAAGTAAATTGACAGCAACTAATGTCACTTCTTGATACAATGTTGCTTATTTTCTATGACCAAGTGACATTAGCTACTGTCAATTTACTTCGTCTAATTAACAATTCGAGTATACGCCTCTACGCCAGCGGCAAAGTTAGAGCGAACGGGTAGTACACCGTTTTGCGAAAAAAAAAATTCTCGACCAGTCTTTTGGGCACAATTCGAGACGCACGCACGCGTCTCGAATTGTGCCCAGAAGACTAGCAGCATTTCCCCTTTGGACAGCAATACCTATTCGCTGAGAGAGAAAACTGCCAGCCCTTGGGTCACCAGTCGACTCTACTAAGAGCTTTTTCAAGGGTAAGTATTTGTGACATAGGACTATGTATAAGTCCAATCCTGCGCGATCTGGCAATAATGTAAACATGTCATGTTTTGACAATCGTTGTCTAAGACAGATGAGTAGAAAAATATAGTATGACAAATCATTGAATTTTTTACTATCCTGAGTAGGTATTTTAAATGAAAATAAACTGTCATAAAGAAATTATTTGGTGTCGAAATGATTGTAAGAACACTGTTTGACTCCTAGATACTGAAATATAACCAGGGTTAATATTCAATTGCAAGTAACTATGGATATATGGGATCAAATGTGTTTGTTTACATTTTTGCGCAAAGCTATTGAAATACAGTCACGGGAAATCCTTCCTGAGGGCTTACCCGGGGCTCTCAACCATAGGCTGTTAGGCGTGGCGTGAGGTTTTTTATTCGGTAAGAGTCCGGCATAACATCCTATGAGGATTTTCCCTCACGTTAAACAAAAAAAAAAAAAGCTATTGTAATACAATACAGACTATAAGGGAAACATTAAAGAGTCTGATGTATATCTCAGGTCTCTAGAGATATCTACTAATATTATAAAGCGGAAAGATTTGATTGTTTGTTTGCATCGAATAGACGCCGAAACTACTGAACCGATTTCAAAAATTCTTTCACTGATGCGAAGCTACACTATCCTCGGTACACATAGGCTATATCTTATTCCCATATTCCCACGGGAACTGGAGCTACGCGGGAAAGCGCGTGACGTCTGCTACTGTACAAATAATGCCCGAAAGAAAAAACACGGTTACTGATGATGAAATGCAAGATAGTTTTTTTTTCTAGGTTCCGTACCAGAAGGGTAACAATGGGAACCATTACTGAGACTTCGCTGTCTGTCTGTCTGTCCGTCACGAACGGTGACAGCTAGAAAGCTGAAATTTTCACAGGTTATATGTATTTCTGTTGCCGCTATAGCAACAAAAGAAAAAAAATAAAGGCGGGGTTCCGATACAACAACCGTGATGTTTTGCTGTTGTTTGCTACGGAACCCTCCGTGTGCGAGTCCGACTCGCACTTGACCGGTTTTTAAAATGAAACATGAAAGACTTTTTTTCTGGAAAATAGTCCTAAAATAATTTCAGGCTGGATCTAATAAGTTTGAAGTAGGTTTAAATTATTTTTTATTGCTCCTATAATTGGAAATCTCTACCAACAAATGTCCCATTGTCCACTAAAATCCATTATCATCTATCTTCATTTGTTTTGCCGATCTTCATTTGTTTTTTCGATCTTCATTTGTTTTGCCGATCTTCATTTGTTTCGCCGATCTTCATTTGTTTTTGTTGATCTTCATTTGTTTCATGGACCTTTATTTGTTTTGTCGATCTTCATTTGTTTTGCCGATCTTCATTTGTTTCGCCGATCTTCATTTGTTTTACCGATCTTCATTTGTTTCATTGACCTCCATTTGTTTCGTCGATCTTCATTTGTTTTACCGATCTTCATTTGTTTTGAAAATTATTTAGTTACTTAAATACATTTTAACTTTTAGATGTTCTTCGTATACCACAACCTATAATGGATCTTTTTCCACTCACATGTCCTAAAAGATCCATTTTTCATAAAAAATGCTTTCAGGTATTAAAGTGATAATGTCCACAAAGATCCATGATGGATCTTTTTAATGGATTTTAGTGGACAAAGGGACAAATCCCTTTTGTGATGAACCCTCAGTGGCCGAGACCGACACTCACCCGCTTTTTAAAACAACATGCCTTTTTTTAATCCAGCCATTAGTGTCGCACTGCTTCATCTGTGAATAACACCCCCTCCCCCCTTTATATTTGTTATGATAGACTCATAACTAGAGACCGGATTATATGCATTTGCATAATAATATGCATTTGCATATTTAAAGCCATCCTCAGTGGTAATCATATTTTTCCTTAGATCTAATTATAATAATGCATATCTAATATCCGTAAATTTTCTTTTTTTTCCTAGTGCAGTGCACGCAACCTGCATTCCAAAATGCGAAAACGAAAAAAATATCGTGAATCCGACCAAATTTAGGTACTTGTTCATATTTGATGTGCGTGTATACCTATTGATCTGCTCTTGAGTTCGACTCGCACTTGGCCGGTATTTTATTTATGTAAAATTTGATGCTTACCTTGCCTCCGAAAAAAAAAATATCATAGGTATGATTTCACATAAAAAATATCATTTAATCTTGCATATTCTTCCATATTTCGTGCACATTTCAGGCATTTTCCATGCATATAACAAGCTTTTTATGTTGCACTAGCGGACGTCAAGTGGTTTCACCCGCGTAACTCCCGTTCCCGTGGGAATAATATGGGAATTGAATATAGCCTATGTAACTCAGGACTCAGGGTGAGTGTAGCTTCATAATGATGAAGTTGGTTTATCCTAGACGACTGATAAACATACCTACCTGTATATATTTTGAAATACATACTTTCATAATATTATAGACTAGCTGACCCTTGCAACTTCGTTTACGCTATATAAGCTGTATGAAAGGACATGTATTTTTTCAACAGACTCATGGGAGCGATGAAACTGCCCTGTTTGCTTAATCATAAAAGAGCTTAAAGATTATGCCCATTCTAAAACAATTCAGTCCACTGGCCTGAATTATTTTACAATAGCCTTAATCATTAAGCTCTTTTATGATAAAGCTAACACGCCAGTTTAGATATATCCTCACATTCAAAGGAATCCTTGAATTCTAGGTTTTGCGAAAGTTGATATTTCTCTAATTTCTGAACTACAAATTCCTCAACATTGAAACTTGTATGAAACAATCTTTAAAGTACTCTCTTTATAACACTGCAAAAATTTTGGAATCGGGCCACGCAATGAGAAGTTACAACTAAAAAACCATTTTGTCTTTCATCCCCTCTCCCAAAGGAACCGCGCGAAATATCAGAATCAAAAGTATTCTAGAACCTTCTTCGGATTATAAGCTCTGATTGTACCAAGTTTCATTCAAATCGATTCAGCAGTTTCAGCGTGATACTTATTCGGGATAGAGACAGACTAACAGAATATATCTTGTCAGATTATATCTTCAATGTACAGACTCTCAACCCTCAACAGTTTTATTATATGTATACCAAGATAAATTAACACCCAGAAACAGAACAAACCAATGTGCCCATCACACAAAGAGATTATGTCCTGGGTGGAAATCGAACCCACGACCTCCGAATCCGTAGTCAGGCACACTAACCACTGACGGACCACGGACGAGGTCAGTCGTATAATACACTAGCTGACCCTCGCAACTTCGTTTACGTCACATATTTATGGTGTATGAAAGGAGGTGTATTTCTTCATCAGACTCCATCCAGCAGCGTATGAAACTGCCCTGTTTGCTTAATCATAAAAGAGCTTAAAGATTAAGTCTATTCTAAAACAATTCAGCCCACGCCTCCGGCGTGGACTGAATCATTTTTTTTTATACTACTTAGGTGGCAGACAAGCTTACGGCCCAGCGGAAGGTTGGTAACCGTAGCCTATAGACGTTTGCAACACCAGAGGCGCTACACACGCGCTGCCGACCCGGGCGCAAGTTGTGACGACCCGCAGTTGAAATTTTTCAAGCCGCCCGTAAGGCCTTCAACTTGGCTTAACGACTGTCATTTTACTGACAACCGGGACCATCGGCTTATCGTGCCTTCCGAAGCACGGAAACGCTCGTAAATAAATGTCACAAAGTGGTCCACGTGGTGGTCACCCATCCATATCCGGCCATAGTAAATGTTGCTTACTGCAGTGATCGTTTACAGAACACAGAGTCCGCGGGGCCACGAGCGCTTCAAAAAATTCTCTCCCAAAGGAACCGCACAAAATATCGGGATCAAAAGTATCCTAGAACCTTCCTCGGACCATAAGCTCAGATTGTACCAAGTTTCATTCAAATCGATTCAGCAGTTTCGGCGTGATACTTATTCGGGACACAGACAGACAGACATGAAAAACAACTAATGGAATCAGGCGTTACATGGCGGAAATCCATCCTAAAATGATATTAAAAGGAGGGGTGGGGGAAGAGGAACCCGCCTCACACCCTCGATTCGTCAATCCTAACTTACAACCGTTAAGGATAACCCCAACTAATTGTATGGGAGGAATGACGAACCGAACTCCTCAGGAAAGGAATTTTGGATGTGGGATAGGAAAAATTACCTGTACCCACCAGATTGTTGGTAATTAGCACTACTCCGCTTAACAATGTGACTAATTTGTCAACACGTGTTTCGCCTACACACGAGGAATCTTCAGGACTGCTTGGCAGCGAATGAGCTCTGCACGCTATGTTCATTCGCTGCCAATCAGTCATGAAAAGTTTAAATTACATTTTCGGCTTCAGTATCGATTAGAGAACGCCCTACAATTAAAATTTTCAAAATATCTTCCATGTACCGACTCTCGACCTTCAACAGTTTTATTATATGTATAGATAAATGAACAAACCAATGTGCCCATCACACAAAGAGATATATCCTGGGTGGAAATCGAACCCACGACCCCCGAATCTGTAGTCAGGTACACAAACCACTGGACGAGGTCAGTCGTATAACACATAGAAACACCCAGACTGTCGAGACAAACATTTATGTATCACACACAAGTTTGCCTCGGTGGAAATCGAACCTATGACCTCGTGATTCGCATCTCTAAAATATGAAGAGACCAATACAGTTTATTTCCGTTATCTCAATTAAAACTGCAGAATGTAATCATTTGATGGCACACCATAAATTATTTACCATAAAAATCATAATTACTAATGCTTATTGTAAATGTGTAGTGTGTTTGTTTGTTTTGATTGCCGTTATTGAAGTACCGGGTTAGAAAGCTGTAGGTATCTGAAAATATTTTGGTGATCCGTAACAACTGCTTCGTTGGTAGGGATCGATTACAACCGAGGACAAAAATTTGTGTTAGATTAACAATATCTTTTATCTCGATTTTTGTCTGGAGAGTCTGGGTGTTTTTATGTACCTAGGTACCTATTACAAGTATATATATAGAAAAAATAAAGTAGGTATATAAATATTTTAAATTATTACATTCGAATCACACATAGCCTATGTTCACACCGGGTAAAGTGTAACTTCCCAACAGTGAAAGAATTTTTCAATTCGGTTCAGCAGTTTCAGAGCCTATTCAATGTAAACACACAAACAATCAAATCTTTCCTTTTTATAATACTAAGATAAGTATAATTGTGAAAGGTTTTTTCAACGTAAGGGAATTTTTTTTTTAGTTTTTCAGCTCCTTAGGGAGTTCTGGGGGGCCGCCGATCAGGCACCTCGTGGAGTCCTAAAAGAACGGGGCGACCTTTCGCTGGCCGCAGTGATTTATCAACCGGCGTATCATACAACCCGGTTAAGGTGAGGCAGAACACCGCGAGGTTTAGTGGGTAGGACGGTTCCTCCCAGAACCGTGAGTTTGACACGGAATTGGATGCTATGCCGAACTCCTACCGACTAAAAAACCTCACGTAACGCCCAACAGCCTACGGTTGGAAGCCCCGGGTAAGCCCTCGGAAGAATGTCCCAGGATAAATGAAGATGTGTTTGCATGTTTGTCCCTTTAATTATAAAGGTTTGTCCTTCAATTATGCTCTAACGGCTGAACGGATCGGTGTGAAATTCGATACAGGGATAGATTGTAGTCTGGAACAACACATGGACTACTTATTTGTCCTGGGAATATGTTAGCGAGAACGGTTACCGAATTCCACGTGGGCGAAGCTGCGAGCATCGTCTAGCTAGTCCATACTTTTATTATTTGATTGTTTGTGTGTTTACATTGAATAGGCTCTGAAACTGCTGAACCGATTTGAAACATTTTTTCACTGTTGGGTAGCTATCCTCGGGTAACATAGGCTATATTTTATTCTCATATTCCCACGGGGGCTACGCGGGTGAAACCGCGTGACGTCCGCTAGTTCAAAATAAACCTACTTATTTGAAAATTGATGAGTTTATTAACTTCCTTACCGATGATTGAATTGTTTAATATTTATTATTTTTTATTACCTAACTAATTACTTTTCGGCACTTTACATTATGATTTATTAAAGTAGTCTAGGAGGTTAAAATGAAGTGTCTTTTATAGCTTCCGCGCTGTTTTGATTCACAGATTTTTTTTTATTTTGACTGCCTCTTTGACTGCTTTGGTATACCGCCTGCCGCGCTGAAGGTCCTGGGTTCGATTCCTGGGTTTGGTTCAAATATCTGTGTTATTCACAAATGTTTGTTTCGGAGTTTGGGTGTTTTCTATGTAGGTATAATAAGTACCTACCTGGTGAATTTTTGAAAAGGTCTTGGGTGGCCAAATGCGAAACTATAAGGAATAGCCAAAAATGCTCAAAGGAGTTACGAGCCATTACTTCGCAGAATTTGATCCTGATCAGCGACCCTATCGTATGGTGTAATAATAATAAAGGGCGTGTTTTTTTTTTCAAAATCAATGGGTTCGATTCCTAGCTAGGATTATTGGTTTTTCAAAAATCTAATGATGAGGTTTTAAGTTTCATCAAAATCGGGCTCGTGACTCCTTTAAGCATTTTTCGCTATTCCTTATAGTTTCGGATTTGGCCATTCGATCCCTTTTAAAAAACTCAAATTGCCTGTATACAAAGTATACAAATATAAAAGCATGTCTATCAGTCCTCTAGATCCCATAGCACAAGCTTATATTAGCTTAATTCGAGCTAGATGATGTGTAAGAATTTCCACAAATATTTATTTATATTATTTTATAGATATTTAGCTTGATGATCAAATGACCAGACCTGCCTGATTGAAAACTTATGAACAGCCTGAAAATTTGCAACAGTAGTCAACATCCAGAAACTACCTAAACCAACCATTATAGGCGTAAGCTTGTCAGCAACCTTAGTAGTATAATAAAATTATAGCTAGCCGCGATAGTTTAAAAATAACATTAGTTCTAAGTTAAATTATAAAGCAGTAGGTATGAATCTTCAATCTAAAATTAAAACGAATAATTTGACATGACAAAGCATAGATAATATATTATTATAATGTCAAATATATACTTATAATAAATAGGAGACCTCGTCTTTTGAGCCGTGACGAACATCGTGACAGGCTCTCAGCATTGTTTGAATATTGATGTAGTATGGTAAAGGGCGCCATGCCTGCTTAATGTGGCATTTTAGTAATGTATGACAAGACACCGTAATAATGTACATTTAAGGAAATATTTAAGACTAGCTGAACCCGCAACTTCGTTTACGTCACATATGGCGCATGAAAGGAGAGGTATTTCTTCAACAGACTCATTAAGCAGCGTGTGAAACTGCCCTGTTTGCTTAGTCATAAAAGAGCTTAAAGATTAAGTCTATTCTAAAACAATTCATGAATATTATAATGCGATCATAAAGCCCCCCTATAATATTTTTTCATTTTAATCTTCCATGTACAGACAGCGACTTGTTACGATTTTATTATATGTATTAATAACGGACGTCACGCGGTTTCATTTACGTATTTCCCATTCCCGTGGGAATACGGGAATAAAATATAGCCTATGTCACCCGGGGATAGTGCAGCTTCCCAACTGTGAAAGAATTTTTCCAAAATAATTATAAATCACTTAAATTTGTCATAATCATAAATAATGATGATAATCTTACTTCTTAACTTAATCTTAACATAATTATCTAAAACTATACTAATATTATAAAGAGGAAAGATTTCTTTTTTGTTTGTTTGTTTGTAACGAATAGGCTCCGGAACTACTGAACCGATATGAAAAATTCTTTCTCTGTTGCAAAGCTACACTCTTTGCGGTGAACATAGACTATATTTTATTCCCGTACTCCCACGGGAACGGTAACTACGCGGGTGAAACCGCGTGACGTCCGGCAGTAATATTATAAACGCGAAAGTTTGTAAGTGTGGATGTGTGAATATTTGTCAATCGTTCAAGCTATAACGGTTGAACGGATCTGGCTGAAATTTGGTACAGGGATAGGTTATAGTCTGGAATAACACATAGGCTTTTTATCCCGTTAATAAGTTCCTACGGAACGGGAAGAAATTTTACGCGGGCGATGCCGCGGGCGTCAGCAATTTAAAAATAATTTTATTAATGTACGTCTGTACGATTCAAAATATCAGACGTACATACATACATATGGTCACGCCTTTATCCCCGAAGGAGTAGGCAGAGGCATATTATATGCCCACATTTCACCTTTGTATAATTTGTCCCACGTAATAGGTGGTGAGCCGTATTGCCGTGTTTAAATGGACAGGCGCAGGTTGTGACTGCCTGCTGTTGAAATAAAGCCTTCAACTTAGCTTAACGACTGCCATTTTACTGGCAACCGGGACCAACGGCTTAACGTACCTTCCGAAGCACGGAAACGCTCAAATAAATGTCACAAAGTGATCACATGGATGGTCACCCACTTCACAGTCAGGTGCTTACTGCAGTGATCGTTTACAGAGTACTGATTCCGCGGGCCACGAGCGCTAAAAAAAAATTACATCGAACGGGAAAACTCTAACATAAAATAACAATGATAGTTCCTATGAAATGACATCCATTTTTAAAACAAATAAAAACCGGCCAAGTGCGAGTTGGACTCGCCCATGAACGGTCCGATGCAGCAAGTAACATAATATAAAAGTTCGTTGTAACTTTCCATTGAGGTTTTAACACGTTCGCAGTGGTAGTGATTTTTCTAGGCGAAAATTGCGGTTTATGACGTATTGAAAAAACTACCAACTCGATTTCGTTCAAACCAATTTTCGTTGGTAGATTTTTAGAGGGGGGGACACACACTATTTTCCACTTTGGAAGTGTCTCTTGCGCAAACTATTCACTTTAGAAAAAAATGATGCTATTAACCTCAATAGCATTTTTGAAGACCTATCTATAGATACCCCACAGGTATGGGTTTGATGAAAAAATAATTTTTGAGTTTCAGTTCTGAGTATGGGGACCCCCAAAATAAACTCCTTTTTTCCCCTTTTTGTATATAAAAATCTTAATGCGGTTCACAGAATACATCTACTTACCAAGTTTCAACAGCATAGGCCTTATAGTTTCGGAGCAAAGTGGCTGTGACACACGGACGGACAGACAGACATGACGAATCTATAAGGGTTCCGTTTTTTGCCATTTGTCTACGGAACCCTAAAAATTTATAAGTACATTGTACTTTAAAATATTATGTGGTTTTAAAATAACCCAACAAAAACCGTTTTGATAACGAAGAATCTAAGAAATTCCCATAACTCATACTAATAATGTTGATCGCCCACGGCCGCGAAGATCCTGGTTTGATTCCGGCGTATGCAAAATAATAACAGTTTAATTATCGCGTTGAATGTACGTGTGTCATCTTTGGTCCATTCATTACAGCATCCGGATGACAGCGAGATTATTATAATATCTAAGCCAATTACACTATAACTAGCTAACCTGCGCAACTTCATTTACGTCACGAAACATAGTGAGAGATAGAAGTATAATGAGAAAAGGATGTTAATAAAATATTGTTTTTTTTGACAAATTTGATTTCCATAAAGGGTTTTTTTGTGGGCCATTCTTAACGCGAGAGAAAATCCTACATTGATGTCCGATCATGTAGGATCCGTCGGTTGTTCCGCTGATAGATAGATAAATGCTTTATTGAACTAACTACAAAATAACAAGGTACAGAAATACATCGCCGAGGACTATCGGCCTCCATGACCGGGGGCCTGAGGACGGTGAGAGGGCGGCTCTCCTTAGAGAAGTCCTTCCCAAGAAGTCCTTACAGAAGCAGGCCTATGACGGCAGCGTGACGTGAGGAACTCACACACGCCCCCCCTAGAAGCGGGATGACACCCGAAGCCCCACAGAGAAGCGGGATAGCACCCGAACCACCCCCTGGGCAAGGCCGCAGTGGCGGTCGTGGGTCTGTTGGGAGACCTGGGACATCCTTCCAAGGGCTTACCCGGGGCTCCCAACCATAGGCTGTTGGGCGTTACGTGAGGTTTTTTAGTCGGTAGGAGTCCGGCATAACATCCACGAGGATTTTCCCTCACGTTAAACAAAAAAAAGGTACAGAAATACAGAGGTTTAATTATCTGATGTGCCCGGCACACTGCCAAATGCTTATTCTTCAAGCTATGTCAACGACTTTAGTTCTCTATCGGATAACCTCATTTCGAAGTTTATTCTGTGATATAGTAGATAATAATTATAAATATAGGTACTAACTGTTCCCCGCGACTTCCACCGCGTAGAAGCTTTTGCGCAGCCGGTTAAAAAGTAACCTATGTCCTACCCAGGGCCTCAAACTATCCTTATACCAAATTTCACCACAATCGCTCCAGCCGTTTAGGCGTGAAAGCGTCACAGACAGATAGACAGAGTTACTTTCGCATATATAATACTAGCTGTTCCTCGCGGCTTCGACCGCGTAAGAGTCGTTATCGTGTAAAATCATAACCCTCTTTTTGCGCAGTCGGTTAAAAATAGCCTATGTCCTTCCCAGGGCCTCAAACTATCCCTATACCAAATTTCATCTCAATCGCTCCAGCCGTTTAGCCTTGAAAGCGTAACAGACGGACAGACTGACAGAGTAACTTTCGCATTTATAATATTAGTAGTGACTAGTAGGGATTTGTCCTCACTGCCTGACTGATTCATAAGTCCGAGCAATTGACAGCTCCTATTAACTAACTCCCTTCAACCCCAGGTTAACCCTACCTACCCGTCTATAACCAAAGGGTGTCATAGACGCATAGATAGGGACCGTGTAGTTTTAATAATAATAAATAAATAAATAAATATTCACGGACATCTCACACAACGCTATCTGATCCCAAAGTAGGAATAACCTGCTTGTGTTATGGGTATCAGACCACGGATATTAATACTTATATACTTTTTAAATACATACATATTATACATAGAAACACCCAGAAGACTCTTGAGCCATACATTTATGGGTCACACAAATATTTGTCTCCGGTGGGAATCGAACCTACAACCTCCAGCGCCGCGGTATCACTACCGACTGCGCCACAGAGTTTTAATCGGTTCGAGTTCGGCATAGCATCCATAAAGGATTTCCATACCAAAACGAACTCTAAAAACTGGCCAAGAGAGAGTCGGATTCGCACATGAAGGGTTTCGTATCAAAAAATCGGCAAATAAATTAGTTTTTTTTTGTTGGTTGTACGGGAGCCCCCCTAGTCGGAGTAAGAGTATACTGCTGAATAACTTATACCTCTTCTAAAAGTAAAGTGACTTTCTATTTTACCAACAACTAATAGCATAACGTAACGTAACTACGGTAACCATACAGGATAGAGTACCTACTTCAGTATGGGACATGGGTTACCATAGTTACGTTGTGCTTGTTAGTTGTTGATAGTGACTTCACTTTCACTTTACTTTTATTATAAGTACGAGCTATTCCATAGTATAAATCGAATCCAGCGTAAATAGTATTTGTTGTTATAGCGGTAACATAAAGTTTAGTTTATGAGATAGTGCATGACAGACAACGAAATCTAATAATAGGGGCCTCCTTTTGTCCCGGGACATCCTTCTGAAGGCTTACCCGGGGCTACCAACCACAGGCTGTTGGGCGTTACGTAAGGTTTTTTAGTCGGTAAGAGTCTGGCATAACATCCTTTGAGGATTTTCCCTCAAGTTAAAAAAAAAACCGGCCAAGTGCGAGTTGGACTCGCCCATGAAGGGTTTCGTAGCAGCAAGTAACATAATATCAAAGTTCTTATAGTTCGTTGTAACTTTGATTGATGTTTTAACACGTTCGCAGTGGTAGTGATTTTTCTAAACGAAAATTGCGGTTTAAGACGAATTAAAAAAAAACTACCAGCTCTATCTAGTTCAAACTAATTTTCGTTGGCAGTTTTTATGGATATGTACATCATAATATTCTTTTTAGATTTATCATTCTCTTAGTTTAGAAGTTAGAGGGGGACACACACACATTTTTCCACTTTGGAAGTGTCTCTTGCGCAAACTATTCACTTTAGAAAAAAATGATGTTAAGAACCTCAATAACATTTTTAAAGACCTATCTATAGATACCCCCACATATATGGGTTTGATGTAGAAAAAATTTTTGAGTTTCAGTTCTGAGTATGGGGACCCCCAAAATTTACTGCTTTTTTTCTAGTTTTATATAAGAATCTTAATGCGGTTCACAGGAAAGAAAGAAAGAAAAGAAAGAAAAATTATTTATTCGGAAACATAATGGGGCACACAAACAATATAGGAAGAAAACTTAATCCTAGGCTTAACAAATACATGCATACATCTAGTTACCAAGTTTCAATAACATAGGCCTTATAGTTTCGGAGAAAAGTGGCTGTGACACACAGACGGACAGGCAGACGGACAGACAGACAAACATGACGAATCTATAAGGGTTCCGTTTTGGCAATTTGGCTACGAAACCCTAAAAAAGGGGCCTCCTTTTTCTGAAAATAAGTCGTTTTAAACCAAAATGGGTGCGAAATACACAAACGAATTTGAGTTTCACGAGTCCAGTATCTCGACCCCAAAACGTATTAAAACTTAATTACCAATTAAATAATTATATTTTTGTTCTCATCATAATTGTCTTGTTTAAAAACAAAGGGAAATTATGTTTTTAAACATGGCGTCATGTGACTTTGTACATTTGTAGTTACATTTAATTTATTCTTCAGTATCCGGACCGTAACTTCGGATAACATCTACAAATAAAATAGAACTTGTCGGACTGTACGGAAAAACCATCCTCTTCATTCTATCATCTCAGGTGTGATACATAAAATTCAAAGACATTTTTGGGGTTCCATAGCCAAATGGCAAAAAACGGAACTCTTATAGATTCGTCATGTGTGTCTGTCCGTCCGTATGTCTATTGAAACTTGGTAAGTAGATGTATTCTGTGAACCGCATTAAGATTATTACATAAAACTAGAAAAAAGCAGTTAATTTTGGGGGTCCCCATGCTCACAACTGAAACTCAAAAATATTTTTTACATCAAACCCTACCTATCTATAGATGGACCCATCTATAGATGGATGATATGGATGATGGACACGTATATCCATCATCCATCTATAGATAGGTCTTCAGAAATGCTATTGAGATTTCTAAGATCATTTTTTTCGAAACTGAATAGTTTGCGTAAGAGACACTTCCAAAGTGGAAAAACTGTCCCCCCCCCCCCCCAACTTCTAAACTAAGAAACTTGAAAAATCACTAATCGTTCTGTCGGCGAAACGTTCGTAGTTGAAAGGTTCTGTCGGTGAACAACTCATAATCAAAACGTTCTGTCGGCGGCTCATCCGGCAGAGAAACGTCTGTCGGAGGTACGTTACAGAATCGTCCGTCTGTCTGTATGTCCGTCACGAGTCTGTATCTCAGGCACCATGATAGCTAGCTGAGCTAGGGACCATTTTTGTCTCATGCGGGGATATCAATGTTATCTATTTGCTATACCCTAAGTACCTAATATATCATGTATTACTTTTATTGTGTCCTTGCTGAGAACAAAATAAATTATTTTTCTTTCTTTCTTTCTACAGAGCTGAAATTTCCATAAATGTATTTCTATTGCTACTACAACAACAAATACTAAAATCAGAAAAAAAAGGGATGATTAAAGAGGATTTCCATTTTTTGGTACGGAACGCACTATGCGCGAGTCCAACTCGCACTTAACCGGTTTTTACATAAATCTATACATGAGCTTTTGCAATAAAGGGGGCCGGAAAATGCAACTCGGTTTTTTACTATCGAATTTTAAAGTGGGGGTCATAAACCCCTACCTACCTAAACACCTACGATAATGATTGATAGCCTAAGTCTTAGGCTCTTTTTTTAACATGAGGGAAAATCCTCATGAATGCTATGCCGGACTCCTACCGAATATTCACGGACATTTCACACAATGCTATCTGATCCCAAAGTAAGCTAGGAATAACCCGCTTGTGTTATGGCTATCAGACCACGGATATTAATACTTAAGTATATACTTTTTAATACATAAACACCAATACATAGAAACACCCAGACTTTTGAGACAAACATTTATGGGTCACACAAATATTTGTCTCCGGTGGGAATCGAACCCACGTCCTCCAGCACCGCAGGCGGTATCGCTACCGAATACGCCACAGAGGCAGTCAAAAAAAGTCACAGAGCAGGAAAGATGTCCCAGGATAAGTCTTAGGCTATAAGTCATTATCGTAGGTATGCCTCTCTAAGGGAAAAATTGCTTTAGTTTTACTTCATAGGGAATTTTTAAAGTAATTCTAAGCATACGACCTACCTGTTGGAAAGTGCTCACCGTAGCCTATGGACGTTTTCAACATCAGAGACGTCACACTCGTGCTGCCATCTCCTTAAAATCCTTCTTAAACCCCTTTGGAAGCACCCCATACTGTAGGCGTTTGAGAAAACCGAGTCAGGGAGATCCTTCCACGATCTGAACATCCGCGGAAGAAAGCCCCTATCAGATCTTACCGTGCTCGAACGCTCCGGACGTAGAGTGTGAGGATGAACTCCCTGTCTGTGGCGAGCGGTGCGATGATAGAACGTAGCCGTGGGCATCATATCAAGCAATTCCTCAAAGCACAAACTATTGTACAGGCGGTAGAACACACATAAGGTATTATGAATTTCTAGAATGAATTTTTCTCTATAAAAAAAAAACATCACGAGCAAGCAAGACATGTGAGTGTTTCAGATGCAACCAGAATTAAACTTCCACCAAAAATTATGAAATTCTTAAAAAACTCAACTTAAATACATAAAATAAATCTTGTTTCAAAAGGTTCTGAATTCAAATCAATCACAATAATTTAAAGATCAAAACTACAGAACCCCTTCTTTAGATAAAAATATGAAAATCCAATGATTCAGCATCCGAGGTCATGTGTTGTTTCATAAACGTATTGTATATAAGAGTCCGTCGCATCTTAAGTGCGGTTGTTCCTATCCGTCGAACGAAAGTGAGGCAGAGGCTTCGAGTGTGTTGAAAAAAAATACACATTTAAAAGACTAGACGAGTGACTGGTATTAAGCGAAGATCTGTCGTGACTTGTTTCAGTGTGTTGTGAGTGTCAGTGTGGGGTAGTAAGTTGGCGTAAATATAACACGTAAGTTTTTTATTTCATTTTTTTTTTTAAAAAAATTAAGTTAGGGGTTTTGAAATTGGGGTTATTGGGCGCGTTTATGTCTTTTGTATGGGAAATTTATAAATATTTTTTGTCTGTTGTTTTCAGTTTAGTTCGTTAATTAAATGTGGAATCAAAGTCATGAAATTTTATTTTAATTATTTGGTTTATAATATTAACTTGATAAAAATATATTTAAGATCAAGGAATGCTAATTATAACAATGAATAATTTTCTTTAAATGAGATTGATGCAATATCTCATAATTATTATTTATTTATAACCATTATTCAAATGAAACTGATTAGTAAACTTATTATATGATATTAGTTTATTAATAAATAGTAAGTTATTAATAACCAATGAATTCATTTATATTTAAATAAATGAATAAACTTTAGTTGCACAATACTTGAATAAATGGTTATATTAATTTATATACATTTAACATGACATGTTAATACTGTTATAATTTAATAATTTAATTATATATTTTAATATTTACTATTTATGAATGATATTTTAAGATTATTATGAAATTGATGACAATTATTAAATACCTATAGAATCTTCTAAACCAAAAAAATTTGACAGTTTATTTGTCAAAAAACAGGTTTACTACAATTTCACTTCTGTTTTAGTTTACAATCTGAAATAGGTCACAATGCAACTTAACTTAGCACATGGTTCAAGTAAAATCCAGAATATACAATTACTGTGGTTATTACCTTTTTTATAGCACCTACGACTAGTAGCTTTAAAGGTCTCCTTCATTGAGAGGAGGGAATTGAATTTTCTTTAAAAATTAAATTTACTTAAGTCATATAAAATGAAAATTCTTTATTCATATTGGTCACAATGTAACGCTTATGAACGTCCAAATGATTGCTTCTACATTTACATTTACTGCCAGAATCGCAACGCAATATGTAGAGCTGGAGATAAAAGAACCTGGCAATAAAACTCCGACCACTCTTTATTAATCACAAAGTAGCACTTATGAACTATAAGATTGTTACTTCTACATTTACTGCCAGATTCGCAAGACAACAGGCAGTGCCTGTGAGGAAGAACCTGGCAATAAAACTCACAACCACTATTTTCTTTTTCCTTATCTCCAACTTGTTCGATTTATCTTCTAATTATTTTGATGCCGTTTTCAAGATTCCGCAACTTCTCCAGGAACTTCACCGAGTTAGAACTCGGTGTGACTGTCCTGGTCTTGGTCTCAGTAGATCCTCCTTTACAGGAGTCACAGTTATAGGAAATGGACATTGAAAATAACACTGAGTTATGTAAAACTTTAACATACTACATGACTTAGAAATTTTTTACCAGGTGATGCTAGTTAGGAACGAAGGTGCTTAAATTCGAGACATTTTTAGTTAACACTTTTTTGTAATATAATACTTCTGTCGTTTAAAATAAACCCAACTTTAAAACAAGTAAATTTAAATTAAGACAGGAGTGAAGAGATCACACCAGGATCTCAAGTTCTCATGGCAACCTCACCAAATGGTTCACCTGACGCCCAAACTGAATTTCGACAAATCCTCCTACGACAAGATTTTACTTCGACTACATGAAACTCCGATACGACTCAATTTCGATAATATTTTAGATCGGAACAACTTAATCCCGACACTACTGTACTCTGACAAAGCGTTTCTTCCTTTGTCGGAGTACAGTAGTGTCGGGATTAAGTTGTTTCACCTGATGATTGATAAAGCGAAGTTAGATCCGGTAGGGGTTTTCTTCCGCGCACGCTTAGGTTGTGGAATGATCTCCCTGCCTCGGTTTTCTCAAACGCCCACAGTATTCTTCAAAAGGGGTCTTAGAAGGTTTTAACAGGGTCAGCAGCGCGAGAGAGAAACGTTCATAGGCTGCGGTGACCACCGGCTTGTCTGCTACCTTAGTGGTATATAAAAAAGAAACATATGCCAAATAAAGTTTCAAAGGAGATCAGGCGCCAGACAGTCACTTCAACCATTACCGGAAAAAAATGTCATAGGTATTGAATCTAAGATGCATACAATTCGAAACCGAGATAGATGCAACAACGACCTCATTATTTGTTTTCATTATTAAGCTCTCCAAAATGACGCCGCCTCCTGATGGAAAGGGATGGTGACATCTAGCGATTGGGAACCATTCTCACAGTTGACAAGACTATTGACTGTGGTCCTCAAGTTGCCCTCAACTTTGAAGAAGGATCACTTAAGTTTGGCATTTAAAATATGTTTTATAACTTAATGTTAATAATAAAATTATGTTAATAAGTGGAAAACACAAAGCGTAGACTAACGTGTTTTGGTCGTTGTATATTTTTAGTTAAAGACAAGATCGTCTTTTATATAGAAGCGGATGTTTTGACTTAGCTCAAGCGAATAATTAAAATTTATCCCATTAATTTTCAAATGATTACTATTCCGGAGATTCACAAAAATAATTTAATAATTTTATAATAATATAATATAAGATTTAATATTTTTTTAATCTATATATATAAAAGAAAGTCGTGTTAGTTACTTCACTTATAACTCAAGAACGGCTGAACCGATTTAGCTGAAAATTGGCAGGGAGGTAGTTTAGAGCCAGGAGAAGGACATAGGATACTTTTTATCCCGTTCGACATCATTCCCGTGTGACTTGACATGTAACGTCAGTCACTATAAAACGTGTACACTAATAAAGACCAAGCAAATGTACCAGGGGCGCTTAAGATACTAAAAGGTGCTAATAAGTAACATTTCCCAAAGGAACTTCTTCACGGGAAAGCATTATTCAGTTTCCCACGGGAACTTCATCCCGGGAAAAGCATTTTGTTCAAAAAAATACATTCAATTTCCAAAAGCTAATTTAAAGAATAAATAGATACATAAAGTACTAGGAGTGCATATGACACGAAGAGCTTATCAAATGTCTCTACCTCTTGCGGTAGGAGAAGGAGACTGTTCTTCAACTTAATTCCCCCATCCCCGAACATAAAGCAAAATATCCACGTCCCACAGGGTCTTTTCCCGGGATAAGATAGAAATTAAGCTACAAATTAAATGTCGTCACTAATAAAGACGGAGCAAAGTACCAGGGGCGCATAAGACACAAAGAGGAGCCACCTAATCTGTAGCTTTTAGCGAGCTAATATACCCAAATTCCGTTTCCCATAGGAACTTCTTCCCGGGAAAAGCATTTTGTTCCAAATAAATTCAATTCCCAAAAGCTAATTTAAAGAATGAATAGGTTCATAAAGTACTAGGAGTGCATATGATACTAAGAGCTTATCAATTCTATGCCTTCCCTTACCTTTGTTTCCAGGTATCTCAATAAAAAGTACTAGGCGTGCATAAGATACTAAGAGCTTACCTTTATCCACGGGAATCTCGATAAAGACGGGCGATAAATAAGCTAGATAAATCATAATAAATAATAAAAAAATAAAAAAAATAAAATAAATAATAATAAATAATAATAATATAATAATAAATAATAATAAGACCGCTACTATTAAGACCGCTTCCCGGGGGTCGCCGGGGCGCACTTGGAGCCGATGCTGGGTGCTACAGTGGACGATCCATCGGCGGTGAGGGGTTGAGCAGGCGGACTCCCATCGACAAGAATATTACAGCCGGTCGCCGAGAGTTGAACAGGCGGACTCACGACGTAGAAGCTACAGCCGATTGCTCAGACGATGATACTGTTTCACTATTTTCATCTATACCGTCGTCTCATCCATCGTATATGACAAGAAGAACACCCACCTTGTCAACTACTAGTACTCTCGACAGTGTTGTGCATGACGTCAATTGCGACGATAATATTGCACCCACTCCGAGTTTGCCTTCGACGCGCAAACGCTGGACACATGAAATGAACATGTTCATATTGCGCACATATTTTCTGCTAACTTCATTAGACACAGATACAAATGCCTATCTGGAGCCTCTGCATTTAAAATTCATCGAAAAATACCCACACATGCAAGTAAGCCGGCAAAGAGTAGGAGACCAACGTAGGGCTATCATGCGTAATAAGTTGCTTTCACAAAATGACATAGATTCGTTAAGAGATGAAGTAAAAGCAGAATTAGATCAGTTACAAATAACTCTCGCCCAACAAACACAAACTTCTTTTAATCACACGCAACAAAACTCAATTACACACCCAATCACTTCACAAAATACTGCACGGACCCGGATCAAATGGACACAGGAACAGAATGAAGTCATTATGCGAGCATACTACCGTATTACCAACCTAGGCACTAACGAGACCGCATATAGAGAAGTATTGCATAAAGAGTTTATTAGCAGATTTCCCTCGCTAGCTCATTTATCTGTACAACGAATAGCTGATCAAAGAAGAGCCATTTTAAAAAATAAATACATTTCTGAAAGTAGGCTAGACAGGTTAAAGCAAGAAATATTTGAAGAAATAGGGACAAATAACATCACTCAGACAAGTCACTCACTCAACCTTACCACGACAAACCCTAGCGTACACAGACCTGAAAACACAGAAGATCACACCACAATCACCTTGGAAACAGACCCCATAGAAGAAACGTCGACTACCCTAGGAACAAATTTGAGCAGAAATTCACAAATAGATACCACCTTCGACGATGCACTACAATTCTATAAAGACACAGATCCTACAAATAGAACCTATATACCCAAACAAAAACCATCTAAAAAACTTGCCGGTATAATAGCTTACATAAACCAAACAACTTTGCCCGAAAACCTTAAAGAAGATATGGATTACAACAGTCTACAAACCATCATATATTGTGCAGCGTGGACAACCGCTAAAGTAAATGGTGCCAAAATTGCTCTGGAAACCGGCGCAACCCTTCAACAAACACAAAAAAAACAGCACAAACCCTACTGGCAACTCCGTTTAGAGAAAAAAATTGATAAATTACGAATAAACATAGGCCGTCTAACTCAATTTATGAATGGCAATAGAAGCAAAAAGGTAGTCAAACATGCTAAAAGAATTATGGAACAATTTAAAACCCACACTATACACGAGGAACCGAACACTCAGAATACACACACACTAGACACACTAAAACAGAAACTTTCCGTTATAACAGGGCGACTACAACGATACAAAGCATGTACTCTCAGAAAAGAGCAAAATATGCAATTTATCCATAATGAAAAACTTTTTTATCGCAACATCAAACTTACAACCAGTAACAGCCAAGACAATAATCACCGTGACAATACGCGAGGTATGCCTACAGCCGAATCTTTGCGGAATTACTGGGCAAGAATATGGGAGAACCCCACTCAACACAATTCCGCAGCGGAATGGATTCAACGCGAAGTCACTAACATAGACATAGAGACAATGCCATTTGAGTTTATCCCCTTGGATACTTTAAGAAAAGTTATAAGTAACTTACACAACTGGAAATCACCGGGCTCAGACTACATCCATAACTACTGGTATAAACAATTTGCACCCATCCACAGCTATCTACATAACTGCATAAACACTTTCATCCAAGATCCTACCACAGTACCAAAATATTTCTCGATAGGTAAAACCTTCATGATCCCAAAAGACCACACTGATTTGGCCAACCCTGCTAAATACAGACCAATCACTTGCCTACAAACTATATATAAAATCGTAACAAGTTGCATAGCAGAAATGATTTACCAACATATTGACTCCAACCACATCCTGGCAGAGCAACAGAAAGGATGCAGAAAATACAGTCAAGGCTGCAAAGAACAGCTAGTCATTGATTCTGTAATACAGAGACGGGTACAAAAAACCAAGGCAGACTTATTCAGCATGTATGTAGATTATAAAAAAGCATACGACTCAGTACCTCACTCTTGGCTGCAACAAATTCTTGAGATTTATAAAATCAACCCAATAATCATTAAATTTCTGAAAACCCTAATGTCACAATGGTCTACCGTGCTTACATTTACATCAACCGACAGACTCGAATCCACCCCAATTAAAATTCAAAGAGGCATCTTTCAAGGTGACTCACTAAGTCCGCTTTGGTTTTGTCTTTCACTTAATCCACTTTCTAATCAATTGAATGCCACTTCAGCCGGATACTTTCTTAAAGATAAATCGCTTGACAGACAGACAGACAAAGACAATAAGATAAATCATTTACTCTACATGGATGATATTAAAATGTATGCCGAAAGTGAAGAACAGTTAAATGAACTAGCTAATATAAAAGAACAATTTACACAAGACATTAGGATGGAATTTGGTATTGACAAATGTAAAATCAATTCGGTCAGAAAAGGAAAAAATTACAAACATCAATACAGCTTGAATACAGGAGCACATATCACACCTTTAGAAGAACACGAAACCTACAAATACTTAGGATACAATCAATCACAGCAAATACACCACAAAGACACCAAACAAAAACTCACCCTACAGTTTCAACACAGGTTAAATACGGTTTTAAAAACGCAACTCAATTCCAGAAACACAGTTAAAGCTATTAACACTTTCGCCATACCACTACTTACTTACTCCTTTGGCATAATAAAATGGACTAAGACTGAGCTCAAACAATTACAAAGAAAAGTGAACACCACCCTGACAAAGTTTCGTAAAAATCACCCTCGTTCATGTTTACAGCGCCTATTATTGCCAAGAAAGGAGGGAGGCAGGGGTATTATTGATATCTTAAACCTTCACAATAAACAAATTCAAACTCTCAGAACATACTTTTTTACAAAAACAGAAACATCTCAAATGCATAAATTAATAGCACAGAAAGATCAACATTTTACCCCTCTAAATCTTCATGACAGAGCAAAACAGAAGAATGAAGAAATTACAGACGACAAAATTAGGTTAACCGAATGGACCCAGAAAGCATTGCACGGAAGACATCGCCAAGATTTATGCCAACAAAATGTCGATAAAGTAGCGTCGAACGCATGGCTTCAACGAGGTGAGCTCTTCCCCGAAACTGAAGGTTTTATGATTGCCATACAAGACCAGGTAATCGAAACAAAGAACTACAGAAAGTTTATAATTAAAAATCTAGGTAATGATACATGTCGAAAATGCAATAGTTCACCAGAGACAATACAACATATTACAGGAGCCTGCAAAGCAATAGTGCAAACTGATTATAAACACAGACACGATCAAGTAGCCAACATTATCCACCAAAAACTAGCACATCAATACAAACTTTTAGACAACATAACGCAATATTATAAATACAAACCACAAACAGTTCTGGAAAACACCTCTGTAAAGTTATATTATGACCGGGCTATCCTAACGGATAAAACCATACACTTTAATAGACCAGATATCACTGTTATTGACAAAACATCAAAAGTTGGTTACTTAATCGACATAGCTGTACCAAATACACATAACCTACAGAAAACAATTGCAGAGAAGCTAACAAAATATAGCGAACTTAAAGATGAAATAACACGTCTATGGCACCTACAGAAAGTAACAATAGTCCCAATAGTACTATCCACAACAGGAATCATACCTAAACAACTACACACTTCTCTCACTACACTGAATCTATCTTCAAATACATATCATCTTTTGCAGAAGGCTGTAATATTAAACACGTGTAGAATAGTGAGAAAATTTTTGCAATTTGAATCAGATTCAACACACATCATGCCTTGTAATCCTCATACAACACATACATTATCATTTGATCAAACTGATTGAACTTCCACTGGTGAACACTTGGCTTAGGCCCGTGCCACCAGTTTTCCGGTTCAACCGAGGAATCCAAAAGAGATAATAATAATAATAATCATAATAAACTAGCTGACCCGCGCAACTTCGTTTACGTGATAAATGATAAGCTCTTAGTATCATATGCACTCCTAGTACTTTAAGAACCTATTCATTCTTTAAATTAGCTTTTGGGAATTGAATTTATTTGGAACAAAATGCTTTTCCCGGGAAGAAGTTCCTATGGGAAACGGAATTTGGGTATATTAGCTCGCTAAAAGCTACAGATTAGGTGGCTCCTCTTTGTGTCTTATGCGCCCCTGGTACTTTGCTCCGTCTTTATTAGTGACGACATTTAATTTGTAGCTTAATTTCTATCTTATCCCGGGAAAAGACCCTGTGGGACGTGGATATTTTGCTTTATGTTCGGGGATGGGGGAATTAAGTTGAAGAACAGTCTCCTTCTCCTACCGCAAGAGGTAGAGACATTTGATAAGCTCTTCGTGTCATATGCACTCCTAGTACTTTATGTATCTATTTATTCTTTAAATTAGCTTTTGGAAATTGAATGTATTTTTTTGAACAAAATGCTTTTCCCGGGATGAAGTTCCCGTGGGAAACTGAATAATGCTTTCCCGTGAAGAAGTTCCTTTGGGAAATGTTACTTATTAGCACCTTTTAGTATCTTATGCGCCCCTGGTACATTTGCTTGTACACGTTTTATAGTGACTGACGTTACATGTCAAGTCACACGGGAATGATGTCGAACGGGATAAAAAGTATCCTATGTCCTTCTCCTGGCTCTAAACTACCTCCCTTCCAACTTTTTATTGAGATACCTGGAAACAAAGGTAAGGGAAGGCATAGAATTGATAAGCTCTTAGTATCATATGCACTCCTAGTACTTTATGAACCTATTCATTCTTTAAATTAGCTTTTGGGAATTGAATTTATTTGGAACAAAATGCTTTTCCCGGGAAGAAGTTCCTACGGGAAACGGAATTTGGGTAAATTAGCTCGCTAAAAGCTACAGATTAGGTGGCTCCTCTTTGTGTCTTATGCGCCCCTGGTACTTTGCTCCGTCTTTATTAGTGACGACATTTAATTTGTAGCTTAATTTCTATCTTATCCCGGGAAAAGACCCTGTGAGACGTGGATATTTTGCTTTATGTTCGGGGATGGGGGAATTAAGTTGAAGAACAGTCTCCTTCTCCTACCGCAAGCGGTAGAGACATTTGATAAGCTCTTCGTGTCATATGCACTCCTAGTACTTTATGTATCTATTTATTCTTTAAATTAGCTTTTGGAAATAGAATGTATTTTTTTGAACAAAATGCTTTTCCCGGGATGAAGTTCCCGTGGGAAACTGAATAATGCTTTCCCGTGAAGAAGTTCCTTTGGGAAATGTTACTTATTAGCACCTTTTAGTATCTTATGCGCCCCTGGTACATTTGCTTGGTCTTTATTAGTGTACACGTTTTATAGTGACTGACGTTACATGTCAAGTCACACGGGAATGATGTCGAACGGGATAAAAAGTATCCTATGTCCTTCTCCTGGCTCTAAACTACCTCCCTGCCAATTTTCAGCTAAATCGGTTCAGCCGTTCTTGAGTTATAAGTGAAGTAACTAACACGACTTTCTTTTATATATATAGATAAGCTAGATAAATCCGGTGGCGGCTGTTTTGGGTCAGTGAAGACGCTTCTGTAATATATCAATCAATACATCTATATCTATAAAAATCAATGCCACTTTTCGTTGTAATTTTATAACTCAAGAACGGGCTCACCTACCTATCCAAACCAAATGTTTAGGCTTTGTTCGGACTATTTAGTAGATGGTTTATGTGAACTTTGCACAAAATCGGTCGAGCGGTTCTTCATTTATCACGTAAACGAAGTTGCGCGGGTCAGCTAGTAATATATATAAATGTGTGAGGGACAGACAGAAGTTTTACTTAAGCTCTATTAAAAGATAAAAATATTAGTCGAAGTCTATTAAAAATCAATACAACTCATATACCTACCTTTCATAAGTTTAAACGTTTATATATTTCCAACAAAAATGAATAAAATTTAATGTGAAAAACTATCAGTATTGAGCAGGACTTAAATCGGCTTCTCCTAACATGTCGCGCCAGAAGCTTTAACCAATTAGCCAAAAAGACAGTTCATGGAAACCATCCCAAAATTTCTTATACTTTATACCTTCACGAAAATGACAATTTCTATCATCTCATATGCCTTGGACCGGACCTGGATAAAACCAGCATTAGATAGATCAAAAATTATTATTATTATGTCTCTTCTTTTCTCGGGTATCTTCTTTTTTTATTATTGAAGATACCCGGTCTTTTGGTAGGCTTACATGGGGACATATTGGTCCAACACGCAGAGGCCCTTTGAGATTTTTAATGTATTGGGCAATGGGACCCCCACTGCAGACAATTCACAACCGCCTTATGTAGACGAACGGCAATGGACTGCCTACAATGGGAGCTAAACTATTGTAAAATATGCTAAACTACAAAATGGGCTATTGAATTGGGGGTTAAAATGGACTGGGTGATTTGATCTATGGATGAAGACGGCGTCTGCCATTTCAATTTCTTATTATTAAAACATTGGCAGACGGTGACTCGCCACTTCACTAGATGGGCCCCCTATACAATCGCCATAGGCCCGTAGGCCTGTAAGGCGACAGAGGGCAACACCGGTGTGAGCGGCTAGGGGTGTCGAGCGGTGCGGCGCCGGTTTCGCCATCGCGGGTTAGACCCGGAGCGGGTTTCCCCGTAGTTATGCCCTTGAAAATGACACTTCCACCCCCGAGCATATAGCTCTGGCTTCCTCCCTCTGACCAGCCAATTAAGGCAAGCCAGAGTTGAGATTTGCTGCACTCCCGAGAGTAGCGTCTCCCGTTAGCCCATTAAATGCTAACTGGTCGAGGAGCGCAACAAAACTCTGAGGAATCGGGACCGATGTGTAGCCACGCACATTCAGCTCGCCACAAGCTGCCCTGCGGATTTATTATTATTATTATTATTTTCATTTATCAGGCAGGCAGTTGAAACAAGCCCTTTCTTTTTCTTTTTTCCTTCTGTGATCCAATCTATTCTTAAACTGATTAGTAATTTCTGCCATATACCACAATCTCTGGAAGCTAATTCCATGCTCGAACCACTCTGTTGCCGATAAAATTACTAAGCATGACAGTTATTATATGACTCTAAACGAATACTGCATAAATTGTATAATTATTATAATTTTCCGGTTATTACAATCGTTAGCAATAGATTGGTTTTAGGTGCTTTTTTATTTAAATAAGGGGTCATAAGCCAAAATTTGTCGTGTTCGATGTGCTTTTTACAGTTTTTTTTGACAAAACTCCATACATACATATAATCATGCTTGTTCTTCAGCAAAGAGGTAGGCAGAGGCCAATAATCTTTATATATTTATTGAAGTAATTACAAATGAGGTTATGGGCAAAAAGTAAATTTAGCTTAAATACACATACAGATTTAAGTAACAGATGGGCTAAAACGGCAACATAGCGCGTTTCATTCATAATCTGATTCGTACAAGAAATGCTTTAGAGACCGTAAAATAGTATTATTATATAAATCATCTGCAATCCATTTCAGATCCCAGTCATATAATTATGAAATTAATGTTGTCTTCTCCGAATTAAATACGGGGACGCTTTGAAATGAAATGAAATAATAACAAACGAATTAAAATGAAACATTTTATGAACAGATTATGAAACATATACCTAATGTTGCCTTTTTAGGCCCGAGGTCATCTGTAAGTCATTACAAGAGTTTTTAAGATTTTTAGCACTTCGTTTTAATTTTAAGGAATTGGCATTCACAAACCAAGTACCTAATTATTTTTTAACATTAAAGTCGTTAAAATTTGACTAAATTAAACACATTTAGCAAAAACATAGCTTTATTGACAAAAAAATTAATGACATCGCATGACGTATACGGAATTAAAGCTCTGACAATGACACAATCAAAATTACATACCTAGTTACTATGACGTATGTAATTTTTAGGATTCCGTAGTAAAAGGTAAAAACTCTATTACTGAGGCTTCGCTGTCCATCTGTCTGTTTGTTTCGAGGCTATATCTCATGAACGGTGAAATTTTCGCAAATTATGTAGGTACATATTTCTGTTGCTTCTATAACAATAAATGTAAACAATATTTAAAGGCGGCTCCCACACAATCAACTTAAATTATTTGCGGTTTTGGTACTGAACCATCCATCTACGGAGATTTCAAAATCGTTTCAGTAGTTTCAGAGATTTATTGATATATTATCATAGAATATATATTAGCATAGAATATAGATAAGAAGTCCCGGTCGCATACACAGACAAAGCTTTAAACTCAGGGTCTCCTTGGAATTATGTCGTAATTGGCAACCAGTTATCGCGCGCTAAAAAATAAAGTGTTAATTGTCAAAGAATTTTTCGTATTGCAAAATCGTTTTGTAACAAACACTAACTTGTAATACACATTATTTTATAAGAACAATGTGATCCCAAAATAAGGTAAGGTTGATTTACTAGTGTTATAACTCACATACTTTTTTAGGAAAAAAAAAGTGTATTGTAGGTATTTACAAATAAAAATATTTAATAAGTCAAAATAAGTCGAATTTGAAGTACTTATTATTGTAATCCCAAAATTCTCTAACTGCTAGCTAGCCAGACCATTTATTATTTTTCTTGTGTTATAGGTACCGAACAACGGATACAAATACTTAATATTCTTTTCTTTTGTGAATTATTCACTGAAATACACAGATTTTCGGAACACATATTTATTATAGACCACACAAATTGTGTCCTGGATTTCAGATTTATTTATTTGTTGCTGAATACAGGTCTATGATAAAAATAATAGGCAAATATAATGCCTTATCTGGAAATCGAACACACGACCTCGTTATCATTAAACCAACGAGCCATTCACGCAATACACAAAAAAAGTGTTAATTTGTCAAAGAATTTTAACGTATTACAAAATAGACTTGTAACGTCCCGATATGTACATATCAGTTATTTGTTTTCTCTTTTATACAAAGGCGTAGGCAGGGGCATATTATAGGAGGTATTACATGACCAGATTTCGTCAGATTTATCCTTGGGCCCACGTAGTCAAGGCTTTTTGTGTTTTACACGTTTTGAGCTAGATGAATGATAGAGTTCTACTATAAAGACGAAATATTGTGATAAGCTAGCTACTGTTTTACGAAAAATTCAATAGAATTTAAAAGATTACCTACTCTAATGATATTTTATTGGAAATATAAGTAGACGACTAAATAAAAAAAATGAAAAAAAAATATTGACTATCAATAAATTTCTCGACAGTTTACAATCTACAAATTTATTTTTGAAAATTAAAAGTAAAATCTAATTTAGTTAACATACTAATTGCTTTTCAAAATTATTAATAGTTTAAAATCTAGCTAGTTAGATTACAATCAAATTAATAAATAGTTGACATTTAATTGTGTTTCTATAATAACATATTAATATAAAGTTTAATAAATTTGATCAACTCATTAATAATTTTACAAATTGAAGTCATTTCATTATCAATTAATTGCAATTAAACAAAAACAATTATTAAGCATTAACTAGCTTTGAATATTTAATTATCTAGTTAGGTACTTATAGGAAGACTGACGCGATCTCCACATTTAGATTGTAAACCTAGATTAATTTATGATAGCACTGGGTTTTCCCGTAATTGGTTAAGGATGCACAGTGAGATTGCTCAGACAAATTTATTACCTAGATTAACAATGTTTTTACCGTAAAAGGTTAGTATTAGGTGCACAGTATTTGGCGCTCCACACACTGGTGGAGTGCACGGCGTGGGTACAACAGCGCCAGGTCCTCGTAGTGGGTCTGGGTGTGGACACTCTCTCGCTCGAGGCCATGGTGCGAGCCATGCTCTACAGCGGGAGTAAGTGGGACTGCGCCGCCTCTTTCTGCGAGCAGGTCATGCTCGCGAAGGAGGCGGCGGGCCGGGTGCGGGAGAGAACTCTCCCACCCGAGTTCCGCAGTCGGCGCCCTGGGCGCCGCCGACGTGTCTTCGCCGAGGACTATCGGCCTCCATGACCGGGGGTCTGAGGACGGTGAGAGGGCCGCTCACCGTCCTTACAGAAGCAGGCCCATGACGGCAGCGTGACGTGAGCAACTCATGCACGCCCCCCCTTGGAAGCGGGGTCACACCCGAAACCCCCCATAGACGCGGGATTGCACCCGAACCACCCCCTGGGCGAGGTCGCATTGGCGGCCGTAGGTCTGTTGGGAGTCACGGGACATCCTTCCTGAGGGCTTACCCGGGGCTTTCAACCATAGGCTGTTGGGCGTTACGTGAGGTTTTTTTAGTCGGTAAGAGTCCTAGCATCCTACGAGGATTTTCCCTCGTTCCTCGTTAAAAAAAAAAAAAAAGGTGCACAGTATTTCGGGTTTTCACATAATAGGTACTTAAAGACGGCCGACCTTCTTAGATGGTTAAATGTAATCTTCGAATTGGAACACTCAGCTGACCGTGGCATTTATTAGTGTGTAATAAATTGTAGAATTTATTATCAAAGTAGCTGTAGACTTCGTACTCTGCATTTTCTTTAGATTAATATAACTTTTCTATGTATGAACCGATTGACATGAAACAAACACTAAACGTTAAGTGGAGCAAACCGCAACGCAATGAAGGAAACCTCATCGCAATCGGTTGAGCAGTTGCTGAGATTAGCGTGCACAAACGTACAGACAAACAGACAAAAATTCTAAGAGCCATTGTTTTGGGTTCTATTGCGTTTATAAAGCCTCCCTATAACCTTTTTTCTTAAATATCTTCAATGTACAGACAGCGATTTGTTACGATTCTATTATATGTATTGATATTGATTTATTATTATGGTCAAGTAGTGATACTTTATAAGTTTCTAGGGGCAGAGTCTTTCTCTGCTCTATCCATTGCCCTTACCCCTATGGGTAGGTACCTACTACAAATCATAAAAAAATTATTACTACTTTTATATACATATAATGCACAGGAAAAAAAGGAATCTGGGAGTTATAAAAATAGGCTTTAAATCTACCTGTAAATAAACTAATATAATAAAAATTAAAATTATCTATAAATCATTTTATAATTTGATGTCATCACATTAGAGGGCATTAAAATTGTGATAATAAAAACAAATGACGATGAATATCCATTTTATTAGAATAACAACACGCTTCATTTGTAATTTATTTAAAATTTTAAGTAAAATTAAATGATATCATAAAATATTTCTGTTCTTTTAAAATCGAATTTTACAAAAATACGATCGAACTATTATTTATTTTAGACATATTGCAATCAATTGTAAATAAATTACAATAACAAAAATAAGTATAAAATACTTACGTAAAAATTTAAACATGGCTGTCTCTGGCAAGGAATTCAAGTTGCGTAAAAAAATATGACGACACCCGGATACCGTTGATGAGGTGTATATGTAAATAACGATTCATCTGTAGCCTCGCTTTGCAACAAGATTTATACATTAAATTGAGATGTCTGTCTGTAATTCCGTTTAATAAACGATTCTCTAAAAAAACAAGAATATCCGATAGAGGCTTTCTTCCGCGCACGCTTAGATTGTGGAATGATCTCCCTGCCTCGGTTCTTAACCTTCTCAAAAGGATTTCACAGGGACAGCAAACGTCCATAGGCTACGGTGACCACCAGTACATGCTTGTCTGCCACCTTAGAGGTATATAAAAAAACTATTTAATATTTCGTTTCTGTTTAGGCTAATTTCTGAAACATTGTGTTTAGAAATGTAAGGAAATAATTTGTATACACACAGTTAAGTCAGCTTTGATAATGCTGTAAGGCAAAACCGGTTACATTATAATAACTAATATTAAGTAGTTATTAAAGTTGTGGAATAAAGTACTTACAAGTTTTTTTTAACAAAAAGTGCATAACGTATAATTCCTGAAACGACTGTACAAAATTTAGCGCGATTTCTCTGGAAGATAGCTGATGTTATAAAGAGTAATTAAGGCTACTTCTCATGACGCTACTAATCCAGGGGGCGGAGCAATAGTCATAAATGTAAACAAATCGGGTCAAAGTCCGTACCTTTTTTTTAATGAGGAAAATCCTACCGACTCCTACCGTCTAAAAAACACACGTATCCTACCAAACAGCCTACGGTTGGGAGTTCCGGGTAAACCCTCGGAAGGATGTCCCCATCACTCCCAACAGACCCACTGCTACCACTGCGGCCTCACCTAGCATGGGTTCAGGTGCAATCCCACGTCTTAGGGGGATTTTCTGGTGGTATCCCGTTTCTTAGGCCCGTCTAGGGCCTGCTCCTGTAAGGACGGTGAGCAGCCTCCTCACTGTCCTCAGGCCCCCTGTCATGGAGGCCGATAGTCTTGGGCGAAAGTCCATAGCTTATTCCAAAATTGGTTACGCTAGGCTAGAGGCGTGGAGTGCAACGCGTGGTATACGAACTATGGGCGGGAGAAGCCTGGGGGCAAAAAAAAAAAACAAAAAGATTTTTCAACGGCTGACCTATTAGCTCAGTCACCCCAGTTTTACAATACCAGTATAATTATCTCGCCGAAATTTCATAATTAATTAATTAACTAATTAATCTTTTCTTTTTCAAATTTTGCAATGTTGTGATAGATTTCAAATTTATTAGAATTTCAAATTATTCAAAAAAGTTTCATCGATACGCCTGAGGCGATTCCGTGTTCCAAAAGGCCACTAAACTTGGCAGTCTTTTAAGCCAAGTTGAAGGCTTTATGAAAAATTTCAACAGAAAGTTGTCACAACCTGCGCCCATCCATTTCAACACGGCAATAGACTCACCAGACAATAATACCCCAAAGACGACGTACGTACCATCGTCCTTTGGGGTGTTAAAAATAATAAATAATAAAATAAATATTCACGGACATTTCACACAACGCTATCCTGATCCCAAAGTACGCTAGGAATAACCTGCTTGTGTTATGGGTATCAGTACACGGATATTAATACTTAAATACTTTTAAATACATACACATTATACATAGAAACACCCAGACTCTTGAGACAAACATTTATGGGTCACGCAAATATTTGTCTCCAGTGGAAATCAAACCCACAACCTCCAGCGCCGCAGGCGGTATCACTACCGACAGCGCCACAAAGGCAGGCATTATTATACGTGACTATTTGTATGTGTGTTTGTATGTACTAGGTATTGCCCGCGGCTTCACCCGTATGTATTTTGTTGCCATTCCAGCAACATATAGGAATTTATTCCGTGAGTATAAAGTAGCCTACGTGTACCAACTTTTATCCAGATCCGTTCAGCCTTGAGAGCGGGAAAGAGTATCGAACATAAATACCGACTATGCGCGCCGAGGTCTTGGGTTCGATCCCCGGGTCGGTCCAGATGCTTGTAGCCGAGTAGGTAATGTACAATGTGTATTTAGAAATATCTAAGTGTGTATAGCAGTGAGTCTAGATCCTATAGCACAAGCTTATATTAACTTAGTTTGGGCTAGATGGCGTTATGTGTGAAGGTCCCACAATATTTGTGATTTATTAAACTTACTCGTATATTTAAGTAAGTTAACACAACTATAATATTAGTGTAAGTTATCAGTACCGCACTAGATTTAAACTTGACACCTTTAGTACACAATGCCAGCACTTAAACAACTCTACCGTTTGAGAAAATGGCCTTTGTTTATGAGTTTTAATGGCACAGTCATAAGAATTAAACACAATGGACTAAAAGGTCGCGGGTTTGGTGCTCAGAAGTCAAAATATTATATGTCATAGTTTTAATAACTGAAGTAATTAAAATTAGATGGTAGGTTAAATTTAATAATTCTAATTCTAGGTTCGATTTCTGGTGTTTCAAACGTCTATGCTATGATACTGGCTGTTCCGAGCGGCTTCGTCCGCGTAGAAGTCGTTATCGCGTAAAATCATTACCCTCCTTTTGCGCAGTTGGTTAAAAAGTAGCCTATGTCCTTCCCTTGGACTCAAACTATTTCTATACCATAACATCTATGGAACAAACCTGTAACAAACAATAAATAAATGAATTGAATTGAACCAAATTTCATCAAATTCGGTTCAGTGGTTGAGGCGTAAAAACGTAACAGACATACAGATAGAGTTACTTTCAAATGTATAATATTGGTAGGGATGTAAACCACTTTCAGTTAGATTGTTTTGTGATTATCGGCGACCTCAGTAGTATAAAAATAAATAAATATTCGCTGTCTAATAATCATTGTATATTGACCAACAATACGAAAGGTTATATTACTATCTAAATCTGATCTCAAAGTAAGCTAGGATTAACCTGCTTGTATTTTTAATGGGTACCGGACAACTGATGCAAATATATGTTTTGTATGTAAAAAGTACACACTTTAGAGTAGTTAAACTTTTTTTTTTCGAAATACACAATACAATATGTAATTTAATACATACTTATAGCACATAAAAACACCTAGACCACGGCAATACCACAGACTCAAGTCAACAAGACAAGTATTTTTAGACCCTGGGACATCCTTCAAAGGGCTTACTCGGGCTCCCAACCTTAGGCTGTTGGGCTCAAGACTACCGACCTCCATGACCGAGGGCCTGAGAACGGCGAGCAGGCAGCTCGCCGTTCTTACAGAAGCAGGCCAAGACGATGGCAAATATCTCTTTGCCCCTCATAGTGGTGATAGTGGTGGGACAGTACCCAATCTATCCCCTCCCCCCCTTCCCAAAGTAGCGGGATAACACTCGAACCAACTCCCAAGACGCAGGATAGCACCTGAACCCCATAGGCGAGGCTGAAGTGTTCGCCAAAGTCTGCCGAGAGCCCTGGGACATCCTTCGGAGGGCTCACGTGGGATTCCCGGCGTTAGACAGTTGTAAGAAATCGTGTGGTTGGTAGGAGTCCGGCATAGCATCCATGTAGGATTTCCACACGGAAAAAAAATGTCTGTTGGGCGTTACGTGAGGTTTTTTAGTCGCTATACAACCCACAAACGAGGCAGTCAAAAACAAAGAAGATTATTCTTTTTACATGAAGAAGGGTTGAAAAATCTTTCTGTTTTTTTTTTGCCAACAGTACAGTGCATGCGTCCGCGCATTCCTCGCGAATCCGGTCGCATTGTGCAACGATTTCTTTTGAAAGCTCGCCCAACGATAATAAACTTTTAATACAAGTATTACGCATTATTAATTTCGTGCCAAGAGCATACTATCACGACTTTAGGCTTAAGGATGTGAATATTTAAGGCCGTTGATAAGGCTAACGACCTTGACCATATAAAATACGCGTCCTTCAGTCAAAAAAAAATAGTTTTATGTCATAGTAGAATCAGAACTGTTTTTATAGCTTATTTTAGTTGTCCTGGGGACCTCCTTCCGAGGTCTTACCCGGGGCTCCCAACAGTAGGCAGTAGGTAGAAAACGTGTGATTTATAGTCGGTTAGAATCCGGCATAGTATTCATGACGGATTTTCCACACGTTAAAAAAAGACTTACAAAATCGAAGAAAAACAAGTTAACCGAAACACAGACCAAAATTTTCCTCAGAGATTAATATTTTTTTCCAGGTGGTAAAAAAATAAGTCATAAAATGCATTCATCTAAACAATTTGGAACTGGTTCTAGGATTTATTACATACATATATTATGTGAAATCAATGTAATTTATATTATCATTTTTAAGAAAAACCTATTTTGACACAGTAAACAATTTTTAACAAGACCATGTTTTGACACAGAACTAATACATGAAAAATGTATTTTTGGCTATTATTTTTGCTATTAATGCCAACATAAACTGATTTAATTTGCACCCTTTCTTCTTATTTTTTTTTTAGATAGGGGCCTTAAGGCTGTGATTATTGAAATAGGAAAGGGAGGTATTAGTCGTCAAGGCAGTTTGGGTTATAATATTAAAATGTCGGTAAACCGAAGATTGATTTAAGGTAGGTCTATAAAATTGTTATGAGACAGGCTTGAGCGTCGCCTTTCTTAATGTTACTTGGTAATGAGAAAATGAGACTCTTTATTCTTGAACAATCACTGGGTTAAGCATCGTACGCTAAGTTCAGTTTTGTGATGGGTGATCATTTGTGGAATTTTCTTTTCATAAGAGTTTCCGTGCCGTGGAATACGAATGAATGAACCGTATTAGGCAGTACAAAAAAATTAATGCTAGTCTTCCTTTAATTTAAGACACTATGTTGTTTAAGGGAAATTGTTTCATATTAAAGACTCTTTCGGTTGGTATCATAAAATACAGGATGTTTTTTTTTTCACATCTCCCAGGTTCGATTCCCGGCTCAAGCAGGTGATTATTCAAAAATCTTTAAATACTTACTTTTGAAAATAAAGAAATGTTTCCTTTCAGCAAAACTTGCCATTATCAATATTAAGGGTACTTTACCTCCAACCACCATGTTTATATCCATCCTGTATATAGAAGATACTTACTTATTATATAATCTGTAATAATATATAGAACTTTAATTATTTCGAGATTAATATGATATCATAAACTGATTATATAAGACACTAGTAATAGGTATTGATAATACATTGATAACCAACCTGTGGACTTCATGAATAAATAAATTAATTATTAAATTATAAATTTATTATTATAATGAAAATCAAGGTGAATAAACTTCCTTAACAATCAAATTAATTATATTAATGTTAGAACAAGTCATTTGTAAAGTTATTGTCATTGTCCTTTTTAAGATGTACCCCGGTTGTGAACATTTTAGGGTACCGTACCCAAAAGGCAAAATCCTATTACCAAGTCTCCGATGTCCGTATGTTTCCAAGCTGTATCTTATAAACTGTGATTACTAGACAGCTGAAAATGTCACAGATGATGTATTTCGGTTGCCGCTATATCTACAAACTAGCAGACGTCACGCGGTTTCACCCGCGTAGTTCCTGTTCCCATGGGAATACGGGAATAAAATATTGCCTATGTTCACCGCAAAGAGTGTAGCTTTCCAACTGTGAAAGAAATTTTCAAATCAGTCCAGTTGTTCCGGAGTCTATTCGTTACAAACAAACAAACAAAAAAAACAATGAAACAAGAAAACAAATCTTTCCTCTTATATTAGTATAGATACTAAATACAAAATTTAAAGCGAGCTTTCATACTACACATGTAATTTTATGGCGTTTTTTTGTACGGAACCTATCGTGCTCGGAACTGACTCGGACTTGGCCAGGTTTTAGTGTTACATGTTATGTTAATGTAATAGATAAACACCGTCCTTCCATAGTTGTTCAACAAGTTTACAACAAAATTTTCAAAATACAACAATGTATGATACTTAATTTAATTTATAGTGTAATGTTTGACCTAACCTTAAAAGTAAATTAAATTTAATGTAGTACTTCGTCATAAATGGCGGGTTTTTCGGAAAATTGTAGAATTAATAGAATAATTTAATGCTAGAGATCAGTTTTTTGTCCAAATTCGACAATAATTAATAATAATAAAATAATTTATTCACTTCTTCAATTAAATCGTAGGTAAACAAACAAAATTTTTTTTTCTGAAATGTTTTACAATAGCTGTTAAGTACTAACATAAATGTGATTTTCTTTCCAAATTTTTAATATAAATAATTTGCATTATCTTGGAAAAACCATGACGACGTCATTCGTATTGTTAAACATTGTGGGATTCCCCACTAAATTCCATATTTCGCCAATGCAGGCTCGTCCTCGAATACGATTGAGCGTTTCAAAAGATTGTTCCTCTGTCAAACTATAAAAACCTGTAACGACCTGTCCGCACACGTGTTTCCCTCATCTTACAATCCCGGGTTCTTCAAGCGGAGCGTGAAGAGGCACATCACAGGGCCGTCAACTTGAGGACCACTGCCAGAAGTCTTACGGAGTATGAGAGTGGCCCCCAATCGCTAGATGCGCTACGTCTTTCCATCAGTGGCGACGTCAATTTGGCGAGCTTAATATATAAAAAAAAAACGAAAACCACACGAGTTTTAGTCCATATTGAGCCGGGAACCCTAGATGAATGTTCCAGAATTCTTGGCAAACGTTGACTACAACTGGCTCTTCATCTAACAGTTCGAGTGTTATTGCTTTGTGGGAGATTGGTTCGGGTGTTATCCTATGTCTTGGGACGTGAGTTCTCTGTATAATATTAGTGATAAATTACACCACACACACAACAAATCAATATGCTCATCACACAAAATGATTTGTCCTGGGTGGGAATCTAACTTACGACCTCTGAATCCGTAGTCAGATACTCTAATAACCAGAAAGAAAGTTAAAGAATCGGGAGAGGCTTTCGTCATTTTTTGAAGTAAAACTTCTTTAGGCGCGACCTAGGGAGTAACTCAGATTTTTTTTCTGACGGAAGTTACGCTATTTGAATTTTGAATAGCGGAAACGTTTTCCGCTATTGAAAATTCGAATGAATGATATTAATATAACATTTAATGCCGTCAATGGCAAAGAAGTTTTACTTCAATCGCGCATAAAGGTTACACACACATTTTTTTTCCTGTGGAAATTCTTCATGGATGCTATGCCGGACTCTTACCGACTAAAACCACACGGTGCCCTACCAGCCTACCACTGCCTACGGTCACTTCATTTTTCGTCAATTCTGTCACCTTAAATAAATATAAATAAATAATAAATAAATAAATGAATACATACTTTTATACTTTTAAATACATACATATTATACATAGAAACACCCAGTCTCTTGAGACAAACATTTATGGGTCACACAAATATTTGTCTCCGGTGGGTCACACTAAAATCTCGTTATGTTTGTACAGAGTTTGAATGTGTGTGTGACCACTATGGCTAAGGAAACATTCCGTCAAAATACCCTCCAACTAATGACAGCTGTGGCGGGGGTGGGGAAGCTTGTTCAGTGGGGGGCAGGGAGTTTCCTATCTGTATGTAATAAATACTATAAACGCTTACATAAATTTTCGTAAGAAAATTGTTCACATATATTTACAAAATGAAAAATTTAAAATTACTTATATTCTACAGTTAAGTATATACAGAAAAAAAAGAACAAAGAAAATAAACAACAAAAAAAATACTAAATAAATAAATAATAATATAAATACTATTATATTATCTTTGCTACGGTTGAAACCCCCGGGTAAGAACTCGGAAGGATGTCCTAGGATTCCCCACAGACATAAGGCTTAGATCTAGCATTACTCTGAAATAGGCTTATTTGCAAAACTTCTAAATAAGGTCCATTGTCACAGGCTTGTCTTAAGAGAAAATCTAGCCTTCGTGGCAATGCGATACAATCAAATTATTAATAATTATGAAATAAGCGCAGCGCCGCTTTAATTTTTTTTTATTAAACACACAATGCTCTAATAAAAATGCATTTAAATTGTTTTAATATAATTAACTACGAGATAAATTAATTGATCCATATGTGTAAGGTCATTGTTTTGAAATAATTTAATATTTAATCATATAATGGTGTGATCGCACGCGAACAATCGCCCATTATTTTATAAATACATAGGTTTACGTTGTTTTTCCCGAAGGCGTAGGCAGTTGTATTTTGTAAGCCTATTTCTGTTATTTGATTAACTTTACGCAGTGGGGAGATTCTTCGCCAGAACTGAACGATTCAAAAGATCGTTCCTCTGTCGAACTATAAAAACTGGAACGACCTGCCCGCACACGTGTTTCCCTCATCTTACAATCCCGGGTTCTTTAAGAGGAGCGTGAAGAGGCACATCACAAGGCCGCCAACTTGAGGACCACTGTCAGAAGTGTTATGAACTGTGAGAGTGGCCCCCAATCGCTAGATGTCGCCAAGGCTTTGCAACAGGAGGACTGGCGTCGGTTTATTTCTAAAATTAAATTATATATCTAAACCCACACTCTAAAGCAAACATTATGATCACAAAAATATTTGTTTTTATGTATTTAATAATTACATGTTAATTAATTAGTTTTTCATTCAAATATGCAACGTTAAACGTCATTAATCAGTGTTAAAATGATGCGCTTACAAAATAAAAGGCACTTTTGGGAAACTAAAGTTAATTAATTACATACTTACATACATATGGTCACGTCTTTATCCCCGAAGAGAGAGCAGAGGCATATTATATGCCCCCATTTCACCTTTTTAGAATTTGTCCCACGTAACAGTTGGTGAGCCGTATTGCCGTGTTGCAATGGACCTGGTGACATGCATACAGACAGGCGGACAGCGCAGTCTCAACAATAGACTCAAATTTTTACTCTTTCGGGCACAGAACCCTTTTATTTTTGTTATACGTGAAGGAAAATCCTCATGGATGTTATGCGGGACTCCTGTCCACAAAAAAACCTCATGTGGCTAACAGCCTACCCCAAAATAAAAGAATTACTTAATATTACTCAATAATATATCACATTAACTACCAAAATACATAGTATTTAACTAACCATATTTGACGGCGCTTAATTACCTGTCATGTTCCGAAGATGCCCGCGGCGTTGATTCTTCAATGTCAAATGTTACTCATTATTAATAAATATCGCATTATTAATCACTCGTAATAATTTCGAAATTATTTCCTTGTAATGACTTCTTCAAAATATATTTTTATAATTATTAATCGTAGTTTCAAATTAAAATCAATAAATTAATCCCCGAAAGGGAAAAATTTCAACAGTGGGTCGACAAAATCTGCGTCTGTCCATTTCAACACGGCAAAAGGCTCACCACCTATTACGTGGGATAAAAACTATAAGGTGAAATGATTGCGTAAACTATGCCTCTGCCTGCCCCTTCGAGGATAATGACGTGACTATACTTAAGTATTGTCTAATTAAGACACAAAAAAAACTAGCTCGGTCATTGGCCGTCTTGTAACTATAAAAACTCGTTCAATTAAAATTCCACGAATTTCCCTCACATAAAAAAGTAATTAATTTACATTTCAGAATTTTCCGGCTGGTAACACTAGTTAAGAAATCAATATTCGAGCTAACAAGTGTCGTTAAAAATTTGATAAGGGTTAGCCATCAAATATTACTTAATCGTTGCTATGTTGTTGTGGAATTCCTTACAATTTTGGGTATAATGAAATAGATATATTTAGTTGACTGCCTTCTCTCGTATTGGATTCGAATCCCGGGTTGTGACACATACCTACCTATTTGTGTGTACTTAAGAATACCTATACAATAATTAAGTACCTATGTTTTTCAGTTGTATAAATCCCATATTACAATCTTCGATTAACTTAATTTGGGCTTAATAAAGCTGTGTATAAATCGTCCTGCAATCAATGATATATAAAAAACTATAGATACGTTACCAACACTTAAAAATGGCAACAAAAAAGTCAGGCAATTGCCTTAATTTTCATACATGCTACCATAGATAATTTCATAGAAATTCTTTTTTTGAATATAAAAAGTATTTGCCATTTTTGAAATCCGTGATGTTCGTACATGACGTGTCTATATTATAATACGTCGTTGCCTGCAATATTTTTTATTTACTACCCGACTTCTTGTGCGTCAATTTTTTTTGACAATAAATTCATTTGAAACTTCTCCCATATCCTAAGTTGGCATAAATTCCGGAAAATGAAATAAAAAAATGTCATTAAAATTGGTGCTTATTGATGGGATATTGTATTTTTTATATATACAGATTAGATGATAATATACATATATATCACTAGCGGACGCCACGCAGTTTCAGCCGCATAACTCTCTTTCCCGTAAGAATACGGGAATAATATATAGCCTATGTTCATCGGGAAAAGTGTAGCTTCCCAACAGTGAAAGAATTTTTCAAATCAGTCCAGTAGTTACGGAGCCTACTCGATGCAAACAAACAAACAATCAAATCTTTCCTCTTTATAATATTAGTATAGATAAGTTAACCAATTGGCGAATATAAGCTATTCAAAAATAAATATCGGAGACATCTTTACAATGCGTAAAAGATTACAAAACGCAAGTGTCACTACTTAAGCACGAATTCGATATAACCGGTTCGATGTCCGACTGGTTTACCTTTGGTGACGCAATCTTACTTGGCCAATATATCGGTTACAACACTGCTCAGAGTTCACCCCGACGGAATTTACCTACATTTCATCAAAATATCGTTTCGAACCATAAAAACTCATAACGACTTGTCTGGTATAAAATCCAATCCTGCCCGATCTGGCAATAATGTAAACATGTCATGTTTTGACAATCGTGGTCTAAGACAGATGAGTAGAAAAATATAGTATGACAAATGATTGAATTTTTTACTATCCTGAGTAGGTATTTTAAATGAAAATAAACTATCATAAAGAAGTTATTTGGTGTCGAAATGATTGTAAGAACACTGTATGACTCCTGGATACTTGAATATAATCAGGGTGAATACTCAATCGCAAGTAACTATGGATATATACAGGATTACAGGAAAAGTCGTGCTAGATCCGTTAAGGGCGTGGAGTACCCATTATTTCTGACTAATTTCACTATGAGACATCCTACCCTAAACTTAACCCTGTTCGAGATATTCGACTTTTAATATTTTTATTGAAAATTGCCGATTTTTAGGTTACAAAATTTTTTGTTTTTATTTTGGGCGCCTTATTTATTATTTTTGTTGCATTTGACATGTGTAATAAGATGCTCCAAAACGTCAATCATTGAAATAGTGCATAAATTAATTGAACATGTCGTAGAAGACAAGTGAAAGTTAAGAAAATAAAAAAAATAGTAACAAGTTTATTTTTCTCTAAGGGATATGTAAAAAAAATATTACGGCAGTCGTTCGGCAGATGTTTTTTAAAATATCTACATTTCATCAGCTATCTAACGACGTATAGCAATGTAGGGTTGTATTTAAATTCATTGAAAAAAACTTAGTTTCAAAAGCGACAGTGGAGAAGAAAATTAATACTTAGCCCTAAAAAGTAAAATAAAACAATAGGAAAAGATGAAATTTCATTTATTAAACAAGGTTTTTACACAACTTTTTCATACTCTACAGTTCATGTTCAACATGGCCGCCTCGGTTATGAATACATTTTCGCATCCTTCTACGGAGACCAGTCTTTACTACTCCAGTGGTCAATGTTGTCCTCATTTGATTGGCTGCGTCCACAATCCTTTCTCTTAATTCTTCCACAGACGAAACTGGATTTGGCGGTTTTAGTGTCACGCGTGTGTTTTTTAGTCGGTAGGAGTCCGACATAGCATCCATGTAGGATTTTTCACACGCTTAGAAAAAAAAAAAGGGTTTGTATTACAATTCGTAGAAAAAAAAGTAGTTGGGACGCTTCAGGTAGCAGTTCTAATGGTCCCGCGCCTATTGTCTTTCAAGTTAAGACGCACCGTGCGAGCGAGACAAGTGACAATTTATGCAAGTGTGAATGAAAGAACATAGTGACCGGTTGGGGTTGGGAATACAACACGTGATATTGTTTTGGTTGTTAGTCTGCTTTTGTGCTTCGTACATAGTAGATGTGATATCGTTTTGCTCTTTTTCTCGACTCGGCTGTGATTCTGGACCATTTCTTCTTATTTGTGACTACTGTGTTTGTTAACCGGACTCTGATTTGTACTTGTGATACGGAAGTGTTGAAGATGACGTCCTATATACCTGAGGAATATGCGGATATGCTTAAATGTTACGGATACTGTGATTGTGTGTCTGCGCAAGATCGCAACGAATACATAATTCGCTACCCCGGTCGTCGAATGCCAGATGTGGCCGTTTTTGACAGAGTTTATCGAAGACTTCGAGAAACTGGCTCTATTTCGAGACGAAGTACGGATTTGGGAAGACCACGAATTAATAGCGACGAAGAACAGGACAATGAGATAGTGCAACGCTTTCGAGCGGATCCAACTACTTCCACTAATATTGTTGCCCGTGATCTGGGACTTTCGCAATGGAGAGTGTGGTTTACAGTGCATACTGCTGGCCTATACCCGTACCATTACACTCCGGTACACGTTGTTGAAGAGGGAGACCCGGCGAGGAGGATAGATTTCTGCAGATTTATGCTGAATGCTGACATAGAAGACCCAATTTTTTTTAAAAACATCTTGTGGACAGATGAATCCAAATTTGATAAAGATGGAATAACAAATTATCACAACGCACATTACTGGGCCCCAAAAGCACTGAAGAATCCCAATAAGAAAAGAGTGACGTGGTCCCAGCGTCGATTCAGCGTGAATGTGTGGATGGGCATTATCTCCAATTATTTAATTGGACCTTACTTTCTCCCGGACACTTTAAATGGGGAAACATACGAAAACTTTTTAAGAGGAGACTTAAATGATCTGCTGGATGATCTGCCACTAAACTTAATCAGGGACATGTGGTTCCAGCATGATGGCTGCCCTGCCCATTTCAGAAGAAGTGTCCGAGACTGGCTGGACACAACTTACCCAAATAAATGGATAGGACGAGGTGGGCCGTTGCCATGGCCAGCAAGAAGTCCGGATTTAACCCCCATGGATTTTCATGTGTTATGAAAAGTCTTGTGTACAGCGAGCCAAATCCAGTTTCGTCTGTGGAAGAATTAAGAGAAAGGATTGTGGACGCAGCCAATCAAATGAGGACAACATTGACCACTGGAGTAGTAAAGACTGGTCTCCGTAGAAGGATGCGAAAATGTATTCATAACCGAGGCGGCCATGTTGAACATGAACTGTAGAGTATGAAAAAGTTGTGTAAAAACCTTGTTTAATAAATGAAATTTCATCTTTTCCTATTGTTTTATTTTACTTTTTAGGGCTAAGTATTAATTTTGTTCTCCACTGTCGCTTTTGAAACTAAGTTTTTTTCAATGAATTTAAATACAACCCTACATTGCTATACGTCGTTAGATAGCTGATGAAATGTAGATATTTTAAAAAACATCTGCCGAACGACTGCCGTAATATTTTTTTTACATATCCCTTAGAGAAAAATAAACTTGTTACTATTTTTTTTATTTTCTTAACTTTCACTTGTCTTCTACGACATGTTCAATTAATTTATGCACTATTTCAATGATTGACGTTTTGGAGCATCTTATTACACATGTCAAATGCAACAAAAATAATAAATAAGGCGCCCAAAATAAAAACAAAAAATTTTGTAACCTAAAAATCGGCAATTTTCAATAAAAATATTAAAAGTCGAATATCTCGAACAGGGTTAAGTTTAGGGTAGGATGTCTCATAGTGAAATTAGTCAGAAATAATGGGTACTCCACGCCCTTAACGGATCTAGCACGACTTTTCCTGTAATCCTGTACATATCCATAGTTACTTGCGATTGAGTATTCACCCTGATTATATTCAAGTATCCAGGAGTCATACAGTGTTCTTACAATCATTTCGACACCAAATAACTTCTTTATGATAGTTTATTTTCATTTAAAATACCTACTCAGGATAGTAAAAAATTCAATCATTTGTCATACTATATTTTTCTACTCATCTGTCTTAGACCACGATTGTCAAAACATAAAATGTTTACATTATTGCCAGATCAGTCAGGATTGGACTATACCAGACAAGTCGTTATAAGTTTTTATGGTTCGAAACGATATTTTGAAATAAGACGCCCAAAATAAAAATAAAAAATTTTGTAACCTAAAAATCGGCAATTTTCAATAACAATATTAAAAGTCGAATATCTCGAACAGGGTTAAGTTTAGGGTAGGGTGTTTCGTAGTGAAATTAGTCAGAAATAATGGGTACTCCACGCCCTTAACGGATCTAGCACGACTTTTTCTGTAATCCTGTATAGGATCAAATGTGTTTGTTTACATTTTTGCGCAAAGCTATTGAAATACACAATAAATTCTATCGAATCAATCACTATGACTATTCTGAAGAACTCTTCAATCTAATCCCATCCTCTCCTATTCTATCCCCAAAAATGCGTGGCAGAGGTATCACTTATTCATAGTGGAAAAAATCTTTGCCAGAACTGAGCGATTTAAAAGATCGTTTCTATGTCGAACCATAAAAACTTGTAACGACTTGGCAACTGCATTTTTTTTTCAATCTATCACGGTGAGTGTTCTGAAGAGCTCTTCAATCTAATCTCACCAATTCCTTTTCGATCCCAAACCAAAGATAATATATAATAGTATTACATACAGACAGATAGGCAACTCCCTGCCCCTCACTGAGCTAGCTTCCCCACCTCCGCCAGTTCTGCTACAGCTGTCATATTGTAGATGGCGGATATTTTGAGGGAATATAATGTATACTAAAGTCGATTTTTTAATTAGACGAAGTAAATTGACAGCAACTAATGTCACTTCGTCATAGAAATTAAGCAACATTGTATGAAGAAGTGACATTAGTTGCTGTCAATTTACTTCGTCTAATTAAAAATTCGACTATAGTAGTCCACACACATTCAAGCTTGTACGAACATAACGTATTTTTTAGTGTAGGTGACAGGAATCATTTGTATAGAGTTTTTGCCATGTGCCCAAACAGACCTTGCAGAGGTACCACTCTCACACAGTGAAGAGAATCTTCGACAGAACTGAGCGATTTAAAAGATAGTTTATCTGTCAGACCATAAAATCTTGAAACGCTCTGCCAGCGCAAGTGTGTCCCTCCTCTGACAAGCCTGGGTTCTTCAAGCGGAGCGTGAAGAGGCACATCACAGGGTGACAACTTGAGGACCACTGTCTATATTCTTGTAAACTGATGAATGATGACCTAAGTCTAGTAAACCAAGATCAGTAGGTCAACGCGTTTATAAATATATGTATGTAAAATATATTATTTTGTGGCAATGCCGTCATAATACGTGCAAACACATAAATTATATGTATTTTTCTAAGAGTACCGTAGCTAAAAAAGAAAATGGAACCCTTAAAAGATCACTTTATACTCTGTCCGTCCGTCTATATTCTCGAATTGAATTAAAAGGAAACATAATATAAACAGTTTATGCCCGCCTTCCACTGCGAGCGAGTCGGACCCATTACGGACTCCGCTATACTCGTAACGATGATTTTCGATACATGTCATGTCCGCTTTGGTGGAAGGACATGTATGAAAATCGTCGTTACGAGTATAGCGGAGTCCGTAATGGGTCCGACTCGCTCGCAGTGGAAGGCGGGTATTACAGTACTTTAAGCTATGAACAGCCTTTTGCTGGTTGCAAACGTTCATTGGCTACGGTAACGAACCATCAGGTGGGCCGAACGCTTGTCTGCCACCTTTGTAGTGCAAGTCGGATTCGCGCACGGAGGGTTCTGTATCAAAAAACGGCAAAATATTACGTTTGTTATATGGGAGCCCCCTTAAATTTTGTTTCTATTCTGATTTTAGTAATTGTTGTTATAGCGGCCACAGAAATATATCATCTGTGGCAATTTCAGCTCTCTAGCTGTCACGGCCTCGTGACAAACAGAGAGTCGGTATAGTCCGTTCAGAGATATAATTACCTTTAGCACTTAGGTTGCCTATCTTGACTTGATTGCTGTGTTACCCCAATAAGTTTTGTTTCTCCCATGTAATCCAACTTTTAGTCGAAACTTACTTTCTTCTTTTGGTGTCGTTTTTTTTTCGGGTGTAACCATTAATTGAGATGTGGAACGTTGTGGAAGCAGCAACAACTCAGATATTTATAAAAAAATAAATAAATCTCAAATCCAATCGTATAGTTATAAGAGCACTGTTTTAGTGAAGTTAAGTAGGTAATTATGAAAAACAAAACTCTTCGTGCCAAAGTTTGGATGTTATATTCGCTGCTATAATCGGTAAAATGTCTTGAAAATGTCGTAGGCTGGCACTCATAGGGGGACTTTACTGCTATGCCAACACACAGGAAATGTCAGTCAGAGGTAATATAACTGTGAACGGACTATAGTAGCTGTGTAGTTTCCGTAATAGGATCCCGTAGTATTTCATCCTTTTAGGCTCCCGACACGATCATGCCTTGCAATTGTCAATCACGTTAAATATGAATGGAACTTGCTTCAGTGTGCGTGATTGCTTTGCATGTGTGTGTGTATCGACGTATACGTGCACATGAAATTCTACGTGCTTGACAATTGCCAATTGATCATGTCGGGACCCCTTAAGGTAAGGAACAAAAAAAGAAGGCGTATACTAGTAGTCGTATAAGGTTTACTCGCACACCATTTATTGCCACTCTACCAATAAACCATTAAAATAACTGTAAACACATTATGGATGACCTTGACACCAAAACCTTGGTACTCTTTAGACAGATGATCATTAGAAAAATATTTCTTCTGAAGCTAAAACTTGGCAATTGAATGAATGTTCAGTTAGTATGACAACCCGTTAGAAAGAACCACTAATCAGTACCCAGTTGCCAAAAACGTCAACAAAAACCACTAATCAAATTGTATTCCTTCCACTGATCTGTATTATAAGTGGTAATAATGGTTATATATTAAAATACCAGAAATCAAAATGCCTTTACTTAAAATGCATTAGACCAAAATACCCGAATTCGAAATACCTTAACATTCAAAATACCTTATTTCAGTTCACCTTACCCTAAAATGTCTAAACTTAAAATACAAATAATTATTATACCAAAATTCAAAATGCATATTTTCAAATATCCTTAACTTAAAATACCGAAAATAGAATACAATGTGAATATAAAAAAATAAACCATAACCTACCCAGTTTATCGCTATAACCTCGCAGTTATAGCCGTAGGTCTGTTGGTCCTTGGGTATCTTTCTGAGGGCTTACCCGGGGCTCCCAACTGTAGGCTGTTATATTGGATAGGTACGTGTGGTTTTTAGTCGGTAGGAGTCCGCCATAGTATCCATGTAGGATTTACCTCATGTTAAAACACTTTGATTCAGAGTTACAAAAGTACTACAGTGGGCTAACGAAAAATAAAAAAAAATAACCACGAAGGCTAAGGCGGGAGCGAAGCGAAGCGGAGCTCCCGCCTTAGTCTTCTAACCTAACCTATCCGAGTCGGGATACTGAGTCGGGGTGTTAACTATTCACAGATATATAGCATCCATGTAGGATTTAAATCATGTCAAAAAAAAAGGTATTTTGTGTTTGAACATTTTAGGATAAGGTATTTGATAAATTTATTTTTTGGGTTTCGGTTATTCGACCGTAAGGCATTTTAAATTATTTATATTATAAATATTTGCCTTTTGAATATTGATATGATTCGATTTCGGGTATTTTGGGCTCAGGCATTTTAAGTAAAGGCATTATGATTTCTGGTATTATGACGGTATACCGGTAATAATACAGATCAGTGATTCCTTCTGATTCTAGATTATATATCTTCATTTTGCTTTAATAACAGGACGGTGAGTCGCCCTCTTACCGTCCTCAGGCCCCCGGTCATGGAGGCCGATAGTCTTCGGCGAAGACACTCGGCCGTGGTTTCCCGGTGTTTCCGCCACAGATACCTACCGAAGCTACCGTGCCCGGCAAGCATCTGTGTCAACCGGTAGGAGAGAGCACCGTGTCTCCTCTCCAGCCACTCGTCCATGACCGGTCTGACGGCCGCGAGTGTGGCGAATCCCCCCTTTGGCTGCTCAAGTCGAACTTTCCATGTCTCCACGGTTTCCTGGTGGAGCAGGAACCGCTGGGCCTCGATTTCTCGAGACGCAGGCCTTTGGCCCCGCTCCAGCGCCTCCTTGCGCCATCTAAACAGTGACGCAAGGGCTCTCGCTTCGAGGTCCCATGGAGGGGTCCCGGCTAGGAGACATGCTGCCTCACCGGAGATCGTGCGGTATCCCCTTATCACCCTGATGGCCATCATCCTCTGATACTGCCAGTGTTTAGCATAAATTTTAAATATGGAAAAATAATTAGTTTCGTGCATAGGATTCGAACCCTGCATCTTCTCGCATTCCGTGCAAGATGCTTAAACACTTAGCCACCATTAGCTTTTTCCATACCTATTTAAAATTTATGACCAGTTAGCATACTAATTGCTTTTCAAAAATAATCCTAGTGTTTGACATAGCACTCCGCGTTACAGTAGGTAGGTACTTACTTTTGGATTTACTCGTAGTATATTATGCTTTGTTGATCTCACTTTTCGCTAAGCGTCATCTGCCTTTTGTTTCTATAATCTCTGATGCCTACCAGCTGTGGTCACGGGTCGACCCCCATCGTACTTAAGTCAGTAGTTTGCCACCTTGATGTAAAAAAGCCACTGGTGTGAAACGCGAAATAAAATATAATATGCAAATGTACAACAACTTTCTCTCAACGCAAATGAAATTTAAAGTATTGTATTCCTTACGCTAAAAATATCTTTTCAATATGCTAAAAGAGCCTTAAATTATCACTTTCGAAATAACCATACGTGTTTTAAAAGTAATATTCAAAAAGGCTCAGATGATTTACGCTCACATACGGCGACCAGTCGTAGTCGTACCATCGTTTTCACTACTAATAATACAAATGGAAAAGTAACTCTGTTACGCTTTCACGCCTAAATAGCTAGAGCGATTGAGATGAAATTTGGTATATAGATGGCCTATCTAAATATATATAACTCAAAGGTGACTGACTGACTGACTGACATAGTGATCTATCAACGCACAGCCCAAACCACTGGACAGATCGGGCAGAAATTTGACATGCAGCGTAGATGTTATGACGTAGGAATCCGCTAAGAAAGGATTTTGATAAATTCTACCCCCAAAGGGATAAAATACGGGAATGGGAACAAATTTTACACGGGCGAAGCGAAATGTAGCCTATGTCCTTCCCAGGGCCTCGAAAGCCCTGGGAAGGACATAGGCTTCATTTTAAACGACTGCGCAAAAGGAGGGTTATGATTTTACGCGATAATGACTTCTACGCGGTCGAAGCCGCGGGGAGCAGCTAGTTGAATAAATAAACAAACAAACAAACAAACCGTCTAAATACAGTTACAGCATAGTATCCATGAAGATTTCCTAGCCTAAATAAACATAATATTTAGGCTAGGAACTTACATAAATTACGTCAAAGTATACCTAATATTATTAGCCCATTTTTTGTCTCATTTATTGACCAGTCCTCCAAAAGTCCTATTACTTGACTTAACGACTGCCATGCCAGTGATTTTCCGTCAAGTCAGCTGAGTTACAAGCTTTTCTGTTGAAAAATATTCTAGCAACAAAAAGTAAATGATAAGTAATTCAATGAAAATAAAAGTCTTCGGTTATTTGAATAATCCGCGTACGAGTGGAAAATGGAAAATGACAGATCTCAAGTTAAGCGCTGTCATTTTCGATTTTCTTCGACCAGGTTCCTATGTACAACTAATTTTGTTAAAAAAAATACTACACAATATTGCCGCCTTTTCTTGAAAAAAATTAAACGTAATTTTTTTTAATTACCAAGAACGTCTTTTCGGCCAATTTTAGATCAATGGCCAATTTTGAATTTAGAACTCATTGTTCCCGCCTCATTTTCATCATGATCCCCTGCGCTATAACTCAAACCAGTAGGTAGTAGTAGTTTATTTATCCATTTTCGGATAGGCAAAGGCAATTTGAGCCATACAGCCTAGTCTTATATCATATAAATTATTTTTCCTCAGTCCTCGTCCTCTAAGTCCAGTCAAAGTCAAGTGCAGCCCTAAGTCAAAGTCAGTCTTCTCCTCTTGTAAAGCGGTGTGACTTTACTAAAAATGTCTCTGGAGTTTGTCGAGAAATGGAAGAGTCACGTTTCACTGCATTATATCACTTTCCAACACTTGTGCACGTTGTCGAACTTTTATGCTTAAAAATCCACCACTTTTACTCATAAAACACTCGAAATACACTCATTTTGGATTTTATTTCAACTAAGTAGACCGCTTGTCTCTAATTTCGCGCCAAGACCTCTCTCTCAAACCAGTTGGCGTCGAAATGCCTAGAAAAAAAATATTGTCAACATTTTTTTTAAATCACTGCAAGGCAAGTTGTAATACTTTTACTTATTTGATGTTTGCCTAAGTCGTCCTAGGCCGTCTTTATAAGTGTCGAGTGGGCGGCAAGGTGACTCGATGTTATTGTTATTTGTATAATAATAGACTCTTTAGCTCATTGAGCATTGAACTACTTATGCATACTAGAGAACCGTAGGCTGTCGAAATTCGATGCTTAGTGATTCATTAAATATAGCTTTTAATATTTAAAATATGTATGTACTTCGTATTTAAGAATATTTTTGATTAATTTACTTGTGAATCAGATAACGAAAATTAAACTTTTACTTGTAAGTTCATAAGTACGTGCCTATGTAGTTCTTATATTACACAGAAAATCTAGACGGTCACATAGTTTCATTCGTATAGTCCGTTCATAGTTAATTTGCCTCTAGCTGTGAGGTTCCTTGATTTTCGTGTTAACATACTAAGTTTTTTTTCTCCCATGTACTCCAACCTGAAGTCGAAACTTATTTTCTTCTTTTGCTGCCGTTTTTTCGGGCGTGGAAATTATTTGAGATGTGGAAGCAGCACCTTTGCCCTCCTTGGTGATGGTGCTGAGTGTCTTTTTTGAATTACATTGAAACTTAAGAAAAATCTTATAGTAACAGAACTACGTATTTAGTAATGTTAATTATAGTGACTAATGGATATTTAGGTACATAAAAAAAACTCTCAGTCTTAACGGTTCCATCTTATAATCTCACCTAATATGCGGTAAAATGTCTGAAGCTGGCACTCATAGGGGGACTTTACTGCAATACCAACCTACAGAAAACGATCTGTCAGAGGTAAATTAACTGTTAACGGACTATAGCATAGCTTTTACATCCTTGTGATCGGTGCGTCGATAAATGAAATGAAAATGAAAATATCTTTGTTCACGGCACAAAGTAGCACGTAGACAAAGAACCTGGCATGAAAACTCACAGCCACTCTTTTCAAATAGTCTATTTACAGTCGTTTTGTAATACAAAAAAAAAAACAATTTAATCTACCCTAGCGAAGTTTAAAATTAGTTGATTTAAGTAAGGAGCAAGACACTCATTTTATTCCGTGTATCATCAAAATTGTCGTCAATAGTTTATTATACCGTTTTCAAAAGATGTGCCTTAAATACAATACAATACTTATATATTGTGTGAGAATGTCCAACAATATTATTTATTAATATTTATAATTTCATTTTAAATTTATGTAAAGGAAGGTTCATAATAGCTAAAGGGATTTTATTGTATAGGCGTACACCAAGTCCTTCAAATGAGTCGTGAACCTTATGTAATCGAAATTTCTAGTATTTTTTGAATGCACGTCAACGTTTTTAAGATATACCTACCTTAAAGTATATTATTTTTAACAAACATGATGTTCTCAAATAAAATATATTGCGATGCAACCGATAAATTCCATTTCTTTATTTTTCTCGAAATTCTCCGATATGAAAAAAAAAATAACTAAAACAAACCATCTTAGCTGTTTGGATATCAGTGAGCTGTTTGATCTTGGTAACGACAAAAGCCGCCGAACTGAGTTTTGCTGCTAGACAATAGATAGTAGTAGCCATGAAAATGGAACTGAAAAAAAAATTATAAGTTTTTTTTTTATAAATCCTTGAATTTGAGCAAGGAATGCGCTCTTGATATGAACTAATTTCTTCATGACACAAATTACAAAATCATCAAAAAATTTATAAGCTATTGAAATCATTCATGTACTTCATGACTATTTATATGTTTGTAAGTTATAATTTTTGAAGATGACATGTAAATAAAAAACACGAATAAATTCTAATTAGTAAAGAATTCGGTGTTTTTTTTTCATCAGAAGGGCAGATTATTACAGATTTGCATCTTTATGACTTCCTTTGCCTGTCGAAAGTATCAATAAAGACGTCAATTTGGCGAGCTAAATATAAAAATAAATAAAATAAAGAAACTAAATATCACGATTATTTAATGTGTTTTGGCGGTAATACGAAGAGAAGCGGAAGCTACGTTGTTAAATTTTTCAAAATTTGTGTCATTTTGAATTTAAAATGTGTAATAATGGTGGATTATCAAACATGAAAGCTTCGACAACGTGCACAAAAAATGTTGGAAAGTGATTTATATAACGCAAGGATATGCAACGTATTATTTTTACTACCAAACTCCATAGTAAAAACTCCTTGTACCTAATAGGAAGAGAACTTAGTCCAAAGTTCATGATTCATAATTATTTCGAATTAGAATTTTGAATTTGGCCATAGTTTAAGAGTATGACCGAGACAGACCATGAATATACCTATAAGAGAAAAATAATTATGATGATTAAGATTTTTCTGTGAAATTCATGATAATCCATTTACAATATTGGAAGAATATAATTATGTTAATTTTGTTGCTATGCCAAAAAAGCGAACGCAATAGAGTAGCATCGATCACAGCTAATGCTAGGACGATTCTAAGAATTCAATAACTTTATTCACAGGCAAATAGTTTAAATTCTCACCTACACGAAATCTATGTAAAATTACACATAGTCTCAAGGTCGCCCAATATTGGTTCAAATATTATGCAAATATTTATCCAATATACAAGCCAGAGGCATGTAGTATGGTGTTATTTGATTTGAATACAAGAGGCGAGGTTAAGCGCTGAATGGTTAATATGATAATGAGATGGGTAAGCGTGGGTTGCATGGCTTCCGATAATTATGGCTTTAACCGGATATTTATTTTGTCAGCTATTTTTTATGGAGATTCCGTCGTGCAATTTTTGGTTAGATTCTTTAAAATGCTTCCGTGAGTGGATAAGTAGCCTTCGATGTCATCGCACATCAGGGTACTACATCCTTAATAATATACCTAACTAGCGGACGTCACGCGGTTTTACCCGCGTAGTTTCCGCTCCCGTGGAAATAGGGGAATAAAATATAGGATATGTTCACCGCAAAGAGTGTAGCTTTCCAACAGTGAAAGAATTTTTCAAATCGGTCTAGTAGTTCCGGAGCCTATTCGTTACAAGCAAACAAACAAACAAAAAACAAATCTTTCCTCTTTATAATATTAGTATAGATAAACGCGAAAGTTTGTAAGTATGAATGTGTAGTGTATTATATACCTATTCTTACTCTTTCTCATTCTTTTTTTTTTCTTTTTTTGACGTGAAAGGGTCTTATTATTCGATGGAGCCGGCTGCACGAACGAAAAATGATGACGCAATACGTCGTTACCTCGCTCTGAGGCGTTCCATTTATTTTAGATTTTAGGGTACTATAATCAATTGATGTTAATTTTATGTTTTTTTTTTTGCTTTTTTTCCTTTTTATTTTTTTTAAGTAGGTACTTTTTTTTTTTTAATTTTCTTATGACGTTGTCACGTTCAACCGTCGTCAGTAAACCGACTTCACCTATTTTTTAACGTGAGGGAAAATCCATCATGCATGCTATCTCCTACCGACTAAAAAAAACTCATGTTTTTACCCTACAGTCTACGGTTGGGAGCCCCGGGTAAGCCCTCGGAAGGATGTCCCAGGACTCCCAACAGACCTACGGCCACCACTGCGGCCTCGCCTAGAGGGCGGTTAGGGTGCTATCCCGCGTCTTTGGGGGGTTTCGGGTGTGATCCCGCTTCTAAGGGGGGCGTGCGTGAATCCCTCACGTCGTCACGCTGCCGTCATGGGCCTGCCTCTGTAAGGACGGTGAGCAGCCCCCTCACCGTCCTCAGGCCTCCGAACTCTTCCCCATTCTAACGGTTGATCGGATCTGGCTACTATAATGCCTGGGCTTATATCAAAGCCGTAGGAGTCTGACAAGACTCACTGAAGATTTCCAAACATAATGACGGATAGATTATTTACAGTACATATATAAAAACTTATTATATACTCATAAAAATAACAGTAAGTTTATAAAAAAATACCTAGTGATATCCATAACCTAAACTTAAGAAATAAGAATAAATTGGCTGTACCTAGATTTAGGCTTAATAAAATAAGCAATTCTTTTGCGGGCAATTGTATTCGAATGTACAATACATTGCTGACAGCCGTAACAGGTTTGTCAGTTAATAAATTTAAAAAACTAATAAAACTTAAATTGTGCCAGAAAGCTTATTATAGCATTAAAGACTTTCTAGAAGACAAGGCTGCCTGGCAGTGACACGAATTACTCCTTTCTACATATTAAAAATAAACTGTATCTATTAGATAATAAGATGAATTTTGTGAGGGACCGGACTGAGCTTCTTGGGGTGTTCTTCTCAGTCTGTAGCATAGATTTAGAATTTTTCGCTTGAGAGTAGCGAAAAATTCTAAATCTATGCTACAGACTGTAGCATATCCGAACCCCCAGTAGAGTCACAAAAATTTTTGACAAAATAAATATTTTTTTAAAAATTTCATTTTTAAATTATTTTATTTTATTTTATTATTTATTTTCTGGAATAACCAATAGGCTTCTTCTTTATCCCTGTTTTAAGTTTCCATGGGATGCAAGAACGGAAACAGAATTAAATGAGGTCGAAGTCGAAGAAGAATATTTTAAAAAGTAAAGAGGAGATTCAGTGTTCAGCTTTTATTAGAGTTAACGGGATATTTACCATGTCTTTTTGAGTATTTCCGATATTTCGGCGCTGTTGCATGTGCCATGATCACGGAGGAACTGAAGTATTGGCGGTTGAAAGTAAAAGTCTTAGCACATATATATCGATCTACCCTCCTTCGCACTCGTTTGTATCGTACAACACCACTACTATTGGTTTCACTTTCACTGTACAGTCGCACTGGAACTCGGTCGCGACACACAACACTCACAGTATCTACACGCGGTTTCGGTTGGATATATTTACTTTTATTTATGCACACACGGACCACTGGATGCCAGACGCTCGGCAACTGAAATCCGTCTTCACGATTGAATTTTTTATATTTTTTAATTTCAATCGCTTCCCTAACCATTCTTGGTATATAATGGCGTTCTGTCGACAGCATCTTTGGGTTATGTAATTCGATCCAGTGGTCTGTACCAGACTCCAATAGGTGTTCAGCTATTGCAGATTTCTGTGGTTCGTTGTTTTTGACTGCCCTGATGTGTTCTTTAATTCGACACGTAACCGTTCTTTTGGTTTGCCCTATGTACGAACTACCACAACTGCAATCAATTTTGTACACTCCCGGTCTGTCCAGTGGAGAACTATCTTTAGGTGTACGTAGATAATGTGAAAGTCTTTTAAAAGGGGGTGAAGATAGTTTTTATGGAAACTTTTTTAAGAATATTGGCGACCTTATCCGTCACTCCCTTGATGTACGGTAAAAATGCTGGTTGTCTTTCTACCCTGTAGTTTACAGTCTTCCTCGAGCATCTTGGTGGTCTAATTCGTCCACTGTACCCATTCTTAGACCACCCAGTCGACAGAACGCCATTATATACCAAGAATGGTTAGGGAAGCGATTGAAATTAAAAAATATAAAAATTTCAATCGTGAAGACGGATTTCAGTTGCCGAGCGTCTGGCATCCAGTGGTCCGTGGGTGCATAAATAAAAGTAAATATATCCAACCGAAACCGCGTGTAGATACTGTGAGTGTTGTGTGTCGCGACCGAGTTCCAGTGCGACTGTACAGTGAAAGTGAAACCAATAGTAGTGGTGTTGTACGACACAAACGAGTGCGAAGGAGGGTAGATCGATATATGTGCTAAGACTTTTACTTTCAACCGCCAATACTTCAGTTCCTCCGTGATCATGGCACTTGCAACAGCGCCGAAATATCGGAAATACTCAAAAAGACATGGTAAATATCCCGTTTACTCTAATAATAGTGTTAGTGACCATGAAAGTTTAAATACCTATAGTGTTCAGCTTATTTCAAACAATCAAACTGCGCCTTTATTTCGCTAAAATCAGTACATACATAGTGCATTTAGGTCACACATTACACAATTCGGCTTGCCAAGTCACCGTCTTGCGCCCACATTTGACACGAATACTTGTTGAACACAGATAATAGTAGAATAACGAACCATAGCCAATTTCGAAGCTGTCAAAGTTATAATGACCTTTGTTGACAAGGGGTCTTTTTTTTTTAAATTCCTCTAGTGGGTGCCCTACGACTGTTTTATGCAGTTTTCGATCTAAACAAACTGACCAAGTGCTAGTCCGACTCGCACACTGATGGTTCCGTACCAAAAAACAATTAATGAGATCATTTTCTCAGCCTTCCATGGATTCACCGTGCGTGCACCGGGTCCATTTTTTTTTATACCACTAGAGTGGCAGACAATCATACGGCCCCCCAGATGTACCGGTGGTCACCGCAGCCCATGAACGTCCGCAACACCAGAGGCGCCACAATCGCGCTGCCGACTCTTTAAAAACCTTCTAACTACCCGTTCGCTCTAACTTTGCCGCTGGCGTAGAGGCGTATACCCGAATTGTTAATTAGACGAAGTAAATTGAGAGTAGCTAATGTCACTTCGTCATAGAAAATAAGCAACATTGTATGAAGAAGTGACATTAGTTGCTGTCAATTTACTTCGTCTAATTAAAAATTCGACTTTAGTATGGAGCCGAGCGGCAAAGTTAGAGCGAACGAGCAGTAAGTCCCCTTTTGAAGAACCCCACACTGTAGGCGTCTGGGAAAACCGAAGCAGGGAGATCATTCCACAACCTAAGCGTACGCGGAAGAAAGCCTCTATTAGATCTCACCGTCTCATACTCTTTATACTGTGGTGGTACAGAGGGAAACACTGTGAGGGTGTCTGGGACTTGCAACCTATTTGAGTAGGTTGAACTAGAATCATGTTCATTAGCTCATAATCACTTTCTTTCACTATTATATGTTGTCTTTATGACTAAGTATCCACCATTTTGTGCACTTATAATGAATTTATGCACTAGTTGTAGGAGAAATCTCTAATAATTCAAGGCTTTTTTCAGCCATTTTTTTTAATTTTCACCCAAACTCCGTTTATACAGAGTTATCACAGGTGTTCCAAACTTCCTAAAAATAACTTCAATACAATTTAAAGAACACAAAAATCCAAGTATATATATACCTACTTGTTCACTTCAAACTTCTAGAATATCCAAAGAATTAAACTTCAATAAAACAACTTAGTTACCTACTAAAACAGGTTGTTTCAAAATAAACAATGAACACAGATCCGGTCCTGACGCGTCAAGAAAAATATAAAATTCTGATTTACACATAAATATGTCGTTATGAATATAATTTACTTTATGTACCTAAATTTAGTTATAACTGCAGAATTGAACCAAGGGCCGTTAGAGCAAACGAGTTCTGGAGTGGAGACCGCGACTCGGTAAGCGTAGGGTAGGACGTTCACCCGCCAGATAGACCGACGATCTAGAAACTATTTACGAGTCCCACAGCCTTAATCATTGCTCTTTTATGACATTAAAATAGGGCAGTTTCACACGCTTCTATGAGCCTGATTAAAATAAACCTCTGTTTTCATACACCTTTCTTTTATTTAACGTAAGTGAAGTCGCAAAGGTCACCTAATAGCTATATATATGCAGAAGTCTCTCAGTGTAGATGTCTGTACGTTTGTAATGCTCACATGCTCTTACGGCTGAACGGATTCGGCTGAAATAGGGATACAGGGTACAGGGCGGTACAGGAATAGATTTAAACCTGGAATAAAACTCAGGTACTTTTATACCTGGAATAAATTCTCAGGATCGGGAAGAGAATTTCCCGTGTGAAGAGCTGCGGTCGCCTTCTGATTTTTTTTATAACATTAGTAAGATTTAAATTTACATAGATATAAGAATAAAATTGACAAGGATGCGGTTTCGTATATTGCTTTTATACCTACTATGCAAATAAGTTTAGGAAATACCTAACGATGAGACGTGATCCGGTTCGCAATAATTACACAGACAGACAGACAAATAAAACTAAATTACATAATGGCCGTGATATATAACGATTTGGTTATAAAATATCTTAATGCAGAAAGAAACACATAGTAACGACCAAGCGCACATTTGGCCAAATTGGTGTCGAGGGTTCAGCATATTGTCTTTTAAATTTCTATATATTATTATGAGGACTCCTTGCTGAAAAAAGAAATATCGCCATTGACTTGACTTAACGGAAGACCGGTTAATGTGGCCATGAACGGCCACCCATCTCACGACCAACTGTAGCTCAGCGAGCTACGAGTTCCTTCCTTTACTTTTGCATCATAGTTTTTGCATAGGCATCCTATAGTACAAGAATGTGTATATATCTCAATCTAAAATGCTTTCTCTTTTGTTGCAGAACCATGAAGCCGCTATTTTCAATAGTGGTTGCTATACTGGTCTTCGCTACCAATGCACACTCAGAATCAAGCGCAGCAAAAGAACTGCCAAAGAGCAACGAACCATTAGTCGAAGCAGAAGAAAGCGAGCCACAGGCACGGCCAGAAAGATGCTCAGCATGCTCAGGATCACAGAGCTTGAAGTTTCAAAATAAAGCTTCAGCGCAATTTCAAATTCTGCCACAAGCATCAGAAGTACACACCCAACAGTTCTTCGAAGAATGTGATTCAGAGAAAGGCTGCGCTGGTGTCAAACTAAAGGATGGAAAGCTCATCCAAAAGTACGGAGACCTTGAAGCCTTTAAAGCAGCCGCTGCAGATAATAGTGGAAGCGAATTCCAATTCCAAGCAGCTGCAAATAGAGTGCTAGACGGCAAAATTCCTAACGGTGGACCGTTCTGGTGGATGAATGAGAATTCCCCTTTCAAAAACTTAGGAGCTGATGGCAACGGTCAAACTCAAAAGATCAGTAAATTCCAGTCATCCAGTTTCTCTTCTTCATCAAATAACGGAGGTGCTGCAGGTCTTGATCTTGCAGCAAATCCCTTCCTGAATGGGGATTTCTCCAAAATAAACAGCGGTTTCTCCAGTTCTGGAGCCAATTTTGCTGCTGGACAAGGTTTTGAGGCAGCAGGAGCTGGATTTGGTGCTGGACAAACTAATGGATTTGGTGCTGGACAAACTACTGGATTTGGTGCTGGATTAAACGGCGCTTTCGGTAGTGGATCTCAAAACAAATTTGCATCATCTCAAAGTAGTTATTCTGGTAGTCAAAACGGCTTCGATGGTCAAGCTGGCATTGGCTCTCAAGGTGGAAATGGAAATGGAGGAAGTCAGAGCAACTTCAATGCTTTCAGTGCCTCTAGCAAATATGGTTCTGGATATACTGGTTCGTCGCCGGCACCTTTCTCCACTGGAGCAAATGTGAACCTTATCCAGAATGCACAGAAGGCTTCGGAGTATGACTTTGAGCAACAACAGCAGACTCAGCAGAATATTGACGAGCTCTTCGCAAGTACTGGTAACGTGCAAGCTCTGGAAAATTCCGGTGGGGAGTTGCAGCAGACCTGTGCTGGTCAGGGATATATTTGCGTCCTCAAGGCTCAGTGCAACAATGGAGTGGTGAACAGTAATGGTGGAAACTTGCTGCACGCTAATACTCAGGTAAGTTTTTGTTATTTATTACTTTTTAGATAAATTATGCTTAAAATATAACTTGTTGTTCAACAAGTTAAAATTGTATTTATGTCGCGAATAGAGGGAGTTTCGCGGAGTGTGTCAGTGTCGATAGAGAGAATGTATTAGGTACTGTCGAGTAGAATCTTCTGTCTAGCTGCAAGACACGCTTAACCAATGAAGCTATCGGGGCATGCTCAAAATGAACGAATTTATCCACCTTAATGTTTTAAGGCAACGCAATTGGATAAATTCGGCAGTTTCGAGAATATATCGGTAGCTTAAGTTAGGCTAGATAGACACAAAATGCGGGTTACAATCCTGCTCGGAACTGATAAACTTTTCCTCATTTACTTGACCGAGCGAGCGAAGTGAGCGATAGTCTCCAAATCGACAGTATGGACGATTTGGCTTTCATCCGTATGCCTGATGTGTACGTCAGTACCGGTCTAGAGGACGCATTTCTTAACCAATTTTCACCAAACTTGGCACACGTGTTCTATGATTTAAATGAATAAATAAAAATAAATTTTATAGCCTATATAATAATTTATGAATAATTTATATAGGTAGTTATAGTCTTTTGTCGAGAGCAATTTATGGCAGGGGGAGAAAAAGAGTGAACATCGTTGCCGCGTTATTGGATATACGAATGAATTTCTCACAGGTTTTTCGAAAATTTTTCCCGGTTGCTCAGTACTCTTCGCAGAAATAGGTACCAAATAGTATATGATATAGTCAGCATAATTATATTTTTCAAAAATTATTACTTGTTTTAGAAAATTTTCAATTGGTAGGTACAACAAATTCAAAAGAGTCAAATGACTAAGCAACCGGAACTAACACTTATACAATGATTTTACATTACCTGTTTTCAAAGTTTTATGACCGATTTTTAAGTAACTCATTATTGTGTGACCTCCGCCATTGAGGTCGTTAAATATTGAATTATTATAAATATTAATTACCGGCACATGTTAACAACTGATTTTGCCTTCAATATTAGTTAGGGACATCCAAAGGTTGATTTACAACGTACGTATAGTTAGTACCATTTGTAACAGATACGCCCCACTCTTTTCTCAAACCGCTAAAAAGTGCAAATGATATTTTTCTTCTGTCGATACTACTCGATACACACTTAGGTATAAGCAAAGATAATAATAATATAGTAGTAGTTTCATCTGCGTAGTTCCCGTTCTCGTGGGAATACGGGAATAAAATATAGCCTATGTTCACTGCAAGGAGTGTAGCTTCCCAACAGTGAAAGAATTTTTCAAATCGGCCCAGTAGTTCCGGAGCCTACTCGTTACAAACAAACAAACAAAAAATCTTGCCTCTTTATAATATTAATTAGTATAGATTACATACAGATAGGCAACTCCCTACCCCCCACTGAGCAAGCTTCCCCACCCCCGACACAGCTGTCATACAGTTGGAGGGTATTTTGACGGAACGAGACGCCAAATTGTTGAAAGAAGATAGAAGATATACATTTTAGCGTGCAAGAAAGAGAGAGATGCGATCGATTTTTGGGTGTTTTAATGAAATAAATTAATTGTACAAAAACTATAACCAATATTTAAAAAGTGGTCTAGTGCAAATGAAGATTTTACTATTGTCTTTCTTATATATATCTTATATTATAAAAAAAAACTTAAAACTTATGAGATCTAGGTTAAAATTTCAAGAAATCGAGGTATTTTCAAAACACAAAAATCTATCGAGGATTTTATCAGCAATCGTGTTTCTAGCCTAGAGCGTTTTTAGTTCATGAACTGAAGTTGTCTGTGTTTAAACTGTGTTTAAAAAAAAATTGTATGGAGTTTTCGCCGTGTGGTATAAGTGGCATGCCAGCCAAGTTGATGGCATTATATTTGGGTCGTCACAACGGCAAAATGACGTTACGGACACCGAAGGTTCGGACACTTTGTCCGAAGTGTCAATTTCAATTTTTTGGGTGACAATTCGGACAATAACAAGCTGATTTGTACGGTCAGCCCTTATTTATTTATTTGAATGCTAAATAGTCAACGCCCAAGGGTTAGGCCGTATTGGTAGTCGTAGGTCTGTTGGGAGTCTTGGAGTATCCTTAAGAGGGCTTACCCGGGGTAAGGCAGGATACATGGGGCTTTTTAGTCGGTAGAAGACCGGCATAAATATATGTAGGTATAAGGAGTATTCCTCACGTAAAAAGAAGTATATCGGTCTAATTAAATCGAAATCATGAAATCGAGCGCATGGGTCGGCAGCTCGTGTGTAAACATCTATGTTAAGGTAACCACTTTCCATCAGGTGGGCCGTAAGCTTATCTGCCAGCTTAGTAGTATGAAAACTGTGGTAGAGTAGATACAAGGAAAATACATGAGAAAGATTGCTCACTTACACTTGAAGCGACTTCAGAAAAGTGTAGCGACGCGTCTACGTGAATGGAACTTTATAGTCTAGAAAGTAGGGTGCCTTCCTACATCCTTCCTAGGGCTCACCTGGGGCTCGGCTCGGCTCGGGTAGGGCACCACGTGGTTTTAGTTGGTAAGACAGGCTCTTAGGCATATCGCATAGCATCCATGATTGATTTCAGGCAGTTGTGGAGTTCGATAGACTGATAAGCTTGATTAATATAAGCTGCCTTTTATGTAACGTGAGGAAATCCTACAGGGATGTAATGCGGACTCCTATCGATTAAAAACCACACGTATCCTACATAACAGCCTACGATTAGGAGCCTCAAAAGGATACCCAAGGACAATATAGGTTGCATGGTAGAAATCTTTAAGAATACCCATTGTACTAGATTGTTTCTCTTTAAATTTGTTACAACAATAACTCGAAAACACTTGCCGATTTTACAAGCTAGTTGGCTAGTTGGCGAGTCTAAAAGCTAGCGAGTGGGATGGTCAAAAGCAGAATTAAAAAGTTCGATAACATAAAGCGAGTTGACTAGCTGCTCGCTGGCTTGTAGCTTGTAAACTCGCTCAGTATCATCCACGTTTTAGTGGGTGCTAAGCTTACTCCGAAATATTCCAACATAAATAGGACGACCCCCCGCCAGATGGATCGACGACCTGGTAAAGGTCGCAGGCTGGGACTGGATGCGGAAGGCGCAGGACCGTGTGCTGTGGCGTGATTTGGGAGAGGCCTACGTCCATCAGTGGACTGTTCTATGCTGATGTGCTGCTTATGTGAAACTTGGCATTTTTCGGTGTAAGCGATGATATATTCAAAAGTTTCAGCTGGGCGTTGATAGATTAGTGAGTCACCCTTCTATAGGTACCTAGTATATAAACTGACCATACGTCCCGTTTTGAACGGGACTGTCCCTTTTTTCGGTGACCAGTTCCGGTGTCCCGAAACATAGCGCCGGGACGCTAAATAGTCCCGTTTTCCCAAACTCGGCAAATTTAAAAAATATTTTTAAAGTTCGCAGTGTTTCGGAATTTAAAATTTCGAAACTCGTGAGATACGCATGGTCGGGGAATCCGGACTGTAGAAGGTATGGAAGTGAAAATTTTTGACCTCCAAGATAAGATCATCTGGTGGAAGCCACCTCCCCGTGTTCCGGAGATGTCTTTAGCGAGCTTCCTGTCCTCTCTTTAAGCAAAGAGGCGTTCGAGAACGGTGCAATATAGGCTTGGTTTTTGTCAGCTCCTTAGGGAGCTCCGGGGAAGCCACCCACCTTGCTCTCCAGAGGAGAGCCACTGAGCAGGGCGTCCCCGGCCGAATCTACGCGCGACGTGAATAATCTTTGGATATCCTTTGACCATAGGGTGAGGAGGAACACCGCGGGGTTTAGTGGGTAGGAATTAATATGAAATGAGCAGTGATATAAATAGTATGAGCAGTGTAGGTTTTAGCAGTGAGTAACCATGTATTGAAATTCTTCAAGGATACTAAGTATTCAATGGAGATTATTGACATAAGTTATATTATTATCTAATATATTATCCGGCTCTTCCAAAAGGCCATCCATCGACCTTGAGTTAAGATCTAAACGAATATTGAAACCAAAGATTTCTTAATAATTCACTTTAGCAATTCCGTTTTCATTCATATAGGTATACTTATTAACTCACGCGTCACGATTTAAAGCTTATGGGGTAGACAGAAACTTAGAGAATAGGTGTTAATTGTTGAAGTAGGTCAAAACTTTACAGTATTTTGATTGCGACTGTCGTCTTGAGGTTCCGAGTTCGTTTTTATTTTCTCCTCAAAGCACGAAGCAAAGCGGACACCATTCTATTGTATAATAATTATGAATTCTAACATAAAAACTTCGAAAACGTGCACAAGTCTCTAAAAGTAATACAATTCACATAACTTTGCATACTCTCAAGCCACGAAAGCCCAAGAATAAGAGAGAAAAGAAAAAAAAGACGTGTGGCACTCGGGGACTGCCGTGGTAAAGCTATTGCATAGCATTTTTAGGGTTCCGTATCTGAATGGCAAAAAACGGAACCCTTATAGATTCGTGTCGTTATTTTACATAAACATTACCGAGTCCGTTCATTGAATTTGTCCATTCATTGAATTTGTTCAAGAGCGAGACTAATGGACTCGCCCAACGGGTGCTATAAAACACATATTTGAATATGAATAATACGGTTTAAACGTTGTATTATTATATTACTTAGCATTAACTTTACTGTGTTTACCTGTGTATATTGCGTTTACAACACTATACCAGCACTATACCACAATAAATTAAAATATCTCATATTACGTGTGCGTACTCCTGGCGGAAAAGTGTCGATTTTTTAAATTCTAGATATGCAGAAAATTAGCGTAAGAGTCCGTGTAAATGTGTATCGTAAATAGAAATTTGTGTATCTAGCCATTGTGAAGATATTCTTGAAAAACTGATTCCGCCAGGAGTACGTTCGAAACGTCAGCCCAGCGGAACTTTTTCTTTTTTTGCAAAAAGAAAAGGCTCATTAGGTAGCTTGGTGCGAGCTGTAAATGTGTATGTATAAATGAAATTTGTGTATCATGATATCACGGAGTAATTCAGGTTTCCGCTGGGAGTACGTTTGACGATATCGTAATTATCATATACAGAGACTTGGTACAGTGTTGAATTTACTCATGTACGTTGCTATGAATTTGCTTATAATCTTGGTAAAAGCAGAAATTGAAAATAATTTCCCACTCAAAAGATATAGACATATAGGTAAAATCAGGTTATTAACCTCTAGTGCCTAAAATAGGAACCTTACAGCCAAACTTGTAACGTTAATTTGTATCTAATCAAAGTCTACACTCTTCAACCGAGTTTCATTAATATCTTCTTAGTAATTACAGAGTAATCACAAAACTTGTCGCAATCAGCCCATTGTTTTATATGACCTTTGTTGTCAATGTTCTTAGAAAATAAACACAACAAACTATATTGCAATATTTTGCGTATTTATTCAACTACTCAAATTTAAAAATTCAGCTCATTACATTCAGTATTTAACAAAATATAAGAAAAATACCATCAACAGCCGGAATTGATGAAAAACACGAGTAAACCAACCAGATTGAAATGACGTCAAAAAGCGGCCGCGTAGTACATAGAGCTACGTCTTTAAATTGCAAGTATTGTACGTTTATTTGGTTTGACATCGTGTACTATCGCTACAAAAATAGCTTAGCGAATATACAATTCCCATAATAACTTCCTATTACAATTATTACTTTTATGAATAATCGACATTTAAATAAGAAAGAGCAAGAAAACAAACTCTTTGACGTTTTAAAATGGACGCGATGTCGGGTTCTACTTAAGTACGTAATAGTGGGCACTTAGATTACCCTTTTTTTAACATGAGGGAAAATCCCTCATGGATGCTATGCTGGACTCCTACCGACTAAATAAACTCACGTAACGCCCAACAGCTTACGGTTTGGAGCCCCGGGTAAGCCCTCGGAAGGCTTTCCTAGGACTCCCAACAGACCTCGCCTACGGGGTGGTTCGGGTGCTATCCCGCGTCTTTGGGGGGTTTTCGGGTGTGATTCCGCTTCTTAGGGGGCGGGGGGGAGGGCGTGCGTGAATCCCTCACGTCACGCTGCCGTCTTGGGCCTGCTTCTGTAAGGACGGTGAGCAGCCCACACATAGAGTACCTGCTTATTTTTTACCCTAGCTTTCTTATGTATAAGTATTTATCAGTTTCTTTCAAATTTACGATCCTGTAGGTTTAGGTATTTCTGCATTTTCACACACAAATCCACATTTTGACATATTGAGACTAGAGACTAGAAGAAACTGGTTTTTAAATTAACATGTTCCAGATTTTTTATTTACTTATATAAAACCAGGTCAAGTACGACTCGAACTCGCGCTTGGAGGGTTCCGTACTAAAAAAACAGCAAAAATCACGTTTTTTTTATGGTAGCCCCCCTTAATCCCCCTTTTGTCTAATTTAAGTATTTGTTGTTATAGCGTCAACCAAAATACATCATCTGAGAAAATTTCAGCTCTCTAGTTGTCACGGTTCCCGAGATAGGATTTAAGTATTTGTTGTTACAGCGTCAACTAAAATATATCATCTGTTAAAATTTCAGCTCTCTAATTGTCACGGTTTCCGAGATAGTATTTAAGTATTTGTTGTTTTAGCAGTTTCCGAGAAAGCCTCATGTCGGACAGACAGACAGACAAGCGGACTGTGAAGTCTCATGAATAGGGTCCCGTTTTTATAATTTGGGTTTGGAACCCTAAAAACTGTGTGGCCAGTTTTACCAACAGCCATCAATCAACAGTATAAATAAGGTTTGTAATCTAGAAGACACTTAATGACTTTCTTCAAAAAAGTCTTACAGACTAAGGCTGAGGCCGCACTTGGGGTTACTGCGGTTTTATTCCAAATAAAAACGCACCTAGAACGACCCAGAACCTACCATTGACGATCCTTCCGTTTGGACGCATAGTATCAGTTCAAGCTATGCAGTCGAATGGTACGGAATAAAATAATTCCTCCTCTCGGTCCTCGGTCCTAGGTTCGATTTCTGGGTCAGAACAAATATTTGTGTGTGATACACAAATGTTCTGGAGTTTGTGTTTTATGTACTTGCTATGAAATAAATTATATTAAAATATAACTACTAAACCTCTCTCTCGCTTTCATGTGACGCTAACAAATTGTTAAATAGGTAGTACCTACATTTTAAAAATAAAATAAAACTTGCAATATAACTTTTAATATAGTTATACCCTAGCTAAGCGATCAGTATGAATGAAGAGAGCTCACAATAATCTCACACGCCAATTTATACATTCTCCCCCAGAAGCTGCTCAATAGACAATACCATTTAATTCCACAATGTTATTTAAAACCAGGTAACTTAGCAATGATGTACAATTCCAAATAATAATGTTAGGGTTCGATGAAACCTTAGATCATTTAACTACAGGACCCGTCTAGCAAAGCTTTCCCCTCTGCTAAGCCAATGGATCACTCGATCTAACAGGTTTATAAAAAGAACATAAGAATCGATTGATTACGGAAATAAATAGTCTCAGTATTAGTATTTTCTAACACGAAGTTGTGTCAGCTAGTATAATTCAAATACAGTAGGGTCAAGTGTTCAACAATGAAACAGTGGTACACAATAAAACATAGTAATATTACCAAAACGCGTCGTTGGCAGTTAGTGCAATATATCGCTTAAGGACACTCAATAGATACCACCGGCGTATCCCAGTTTGCGTTGGCACCGCGTGAGAAAAGACGCGTCTGCGGCTCATTTTTACTATTTTCGTCGAAAATTGCAGTATTTCTGGCTATCTTTAAAGATTTTTCATTATTTAATGGTTAGGAATATTATATTTTTTATGATTATCCTGCATTCTACATGTTTTGTAGATTATTTTGGCATATATAATTTGTTTCAAAGTTACAATTTTGTTAACATAAATTAAGAGTTAGTTAGATAAACCCTAGGTAGTCAACAATGAAACAGTTTAACAATGGACACAATGAAACACTGTTTTATTGTGTACCATCATAAGATATCTATATAAATCTAGATTTTTATTGGTTGATATTGTGTAACCTTATCTATTAAAATTTGTTTTTATTTTAAGATGGTGCGTAACAAAGCTGTAAAAAGGACGAGAGGCGTATTTCTTACCAAATGGCAAAAATTAGCAATATTTGATATTCTGTTAGCTAGGAAAATGGCTGGAATCGAATGTTTACGGTCTTATAAATCAGGGCATGCAAAACTGTCATTAAAAAAGCCTGAAGCATGCAGCATGGCACGTCGTGCCACTGCATTTAACGTAGAAACGGACTGCTCTTTCTTTAATAACTACCTACATTAAACAAAATTTGAATTAAGCACAGTTTATTTATGGTGTTTCATTGTTGAATATATGGTGTTTCATTGTGTACGCCTATATGGACACAATGACACAAATCCCATTTCTTAGTTTTTATTTCTTTGTCGATTCAAATCACTTTATTTAAAAAATCTATAAATGACATTCGATACCCAATCATATTGACTACATGCCTGTAAAATTATAGACTTCTATCAGCAAAAACATAAGATGTACGAGGTTATGAACTTTTAGTGTTTCATTGTTGAACACTTGACCCTACCCGTACATTGCAAAAAAGATAAACGTATCAAATTGTAGTTGACTTTTTTTTTTTTTTGTTTAACGTGAGGGAAAATCCTCATAGGATGTTATGCCGGACTCTTACCGACTAAAAAACCTCACGCCACGCCTAACAGCCTATGGTTGAGAGCCCCGGGTAAGCCCTCAGGAAGGATGTCCCGTGACTCCCAACAGACCTACGGCCGCCGCTGCGGCCTCGCCCAGGGGGTGGTTCGGGTGCAATCCCGCGTCTATGGGGGGTTTCGGGTGTGACCCCGCTTCTAAGGGGGGGCGTGCGTGAGTTGCTCACGTCACGCTGCCGTCATGGGCCTGCTTCTGTAAGGACGGTGAGCGGCCCTCTCACCGTCCTCAGACCCCCGGTCATGGAGGCCGATAGTCTTCAGCGAAGACACGTCGGCGGCGCCCAGGGCGCCGACTGCGGAACTCGGGTGGGAGAGTTCTCTCCCGTACCCGGCCCGCCGCTTCCAATTGTAGTTGACTTAAAATGACACCGTCTGTCTCATGTAAAGCTATTTATTTCATTTACGTGAGTCTCCGTGCTTCGGAAAGCAGGTTAAGCCGTTTGGTACTGTTTTCAGTAAAATTGCAGCTATGGCGGAGGCCAGGCCTAGTCAGCAAGCGAGTGTCAAAGAGTCTGAGATGATGAAGATGTGTATATATTATGTACGAATCATAAGTACCTACTTAATAAAAAAATACTAATATTTTACAAGACTTTTGTATCTACCTGTACTAAATTAAAACTGATGCTATGCTACAAATTTAGAAATGTACCTTCATGTACTGCGCGGCCGCTTTTTGACGTCATTTCAATTTGGTTGGTTTACCCGTGTTTTTCATCAATTCCGGCTGTTGATGGTATTTTTCTTATATTTTGTTAAATACTGAATGTAATGAGCTGAATTTTTAAATTTGAGTAGTTGAATAAATACGCAGAATATTGCAATATAGTTTGTTGTGTTTATTTTCTAAGAACATTGACAACAAAGGTCATATAAAACAATGGGCTGATTGCGACAAATTTTGTGATTCCTCTGTAATTACTAAGAAGATATTAATGAAACTCGGTTGAAGAGTGTAGACTTTGATTAGATACAAATTAACGTTACAAGTTTGGCTGTAAGGTTCCTATTTTAGGCACTAGAGGTTAATAACCTGATTTTACCTATATGTCTATATCTTTTGAGTGGGAAATTATTTTCAATTTCTGCTTTTACCAAGATTATAAGCAAATTCATAGCAACGTACATGAGTAAACTCAACACTGTACCAAGTCTCTGTATATGATAATTACGATATCGTCAAACGTACTCCCAGCGGAAACCTGAATTACTCCGTGATATCATGATACACAAATTTCATTTATACATACACATTTACAGCTCGCACCAAGCTACCTAATGAGCCTTTTCTTTTTGCAAAAAAAGAAAAAGTTCCGCTGGGCTGACGTTTCGAACGTACTCCTGGCGGAATCAGTTTTTCAAGAATATCTTCACAATGGCTGGATACACAAATTTCTATTTACGATACACATTTACACGGACTCTTACGCTAATTTTCTGCATTTCTAGAATTTAAAAAATCGACACTTTTCCGCCAGGAGTACGCACACCATATTACGATACTTATGGACTCGCGCAAAAATGGTATCGTCCAAATTGACGGATGCCATAAATCACATTTTTTTTTTTATACTACTTAGGTGGCAGATAAGCTTACGGCCCACCGGAAGGTTGGTAACCCTAGCCTATAGACGTTTGCAACACCAGAGGCGCTACACACGCGCTGCCGACCCGGGCGCAGGTTGTGACGACCCACAGTTGAAATTTTTCAAGCCGCCCGTAAGGCCTTCAACTTGGCTTAACGACTGTAATTTTACTGACAACCGGGACCAACGGCTTATCGTGCCTTCCGAAGCACGGAAACGCTCGTAAATAAAAAAATCACATATTTTAGTATGAATGTTACGGTCTAAACGTTGTATAATTATATATCTTAGCATTAACTACACTCGAGAGCAATGAATCCGGGTCACTTAAAGAATGTTAAAAATCTCGGAAACTAAAAATGATAGGTTAATGCAATAAATTGTATTTAATAGACAATGTAATACTCCTTAAATGAAAGTAAAAAAAATATGAGTCACCATACATTTTATTAACACAAAATTACATAAAGAAAAAACTGCTGATCTCTCCTTAAAACAAAAATAGGAAACATGAAATTTTTGAACTTTATTACGATTTTCTTGAATTTTAATACTTCGTATTGCCTCCTCGTGCTTCCATTACTGCGTTTACGCGGTTTGGCATGCTGTACACCAAGTTCCTTATACGATTTTGGGGAATATTCTCCCATTCCTCTGTGAGAGCAATTTTGAGCTCACGAAGCGTGATTGGGGGAGGGTTTCGTTGTTTTACGCATCTGCCTAGCTCGTCCCAAGCATGCTCGATCGGGTTGATATCCGGGCTGCGCGCTGGCCACTCCATACGAGTAATGTTCATCTCTTGAAGGTAGTCATTCACAATCCTACCTGTATGAGGTCGGGCATTGTCATGCATAAATATAGCATCCTCACCTAAATTGACCATAAATGGACCAACGTGATCATTGAGGATTTCTTCCACATATCTTACGCTAGTTAAAGAGCCGTTTTCTATGATCACCAGCTCTGTGCGACTTTCAGAAGAAATTCCGGCCCACACAAGTACAGACCCACCACCGTAGGCTACTTTTTCTTCGATGCATGCTTGCTTGAATCTTTCCCCTGGTCTTCGATACACTCTGTGTCTTCCATCGTGCTTGTAGAGCATAAATTTTGATTCGTCGGAGAACATAACTTTTGACCAATCTTCAATACTCCAATTTACGTGGCTCTGGGCATACCTTAGTCTCGAAATACGATGCCCACGCTCCAGTTTAGGGCCGTTTGCAGGTCTAAGGGGTTTTAAGTTAGATTCAGCAAGCCGACGTCTTACTGTCCATGCACTTGGGTTACTTCCTCCGAGGCGTCGAAACTGATTGGTGAGTTCAGTTCCTGTGAGAAAGCGATTTCGAAGCATGGTGTTCACCAAGTATCGGTCTTCTCGTGCTGTGGTACACCTGGTTCTGCCCGTTCCTGGTCTGCGTAGGTTAGAACCAGTTTCTTCGTAACGTCGGAGAACTCTTTGTACTGTTGACAGCGACACACCGACAGTCCTGGCTGTATCGCGCTGACTCCGGCCGGTTTCCAGCATTGTAAGTATTCTGGTGCATTCTTCAGGCGTAAGCGACATAATTTCAGCTTGATTAATGAATATAGAGCACTATCAACATGGTTTATGTACCCACATAAATGACAGATTACAAACAAAAGCAACACCAAATGCTGTAATTTCGTAGTTCCATCTTCGAAAGTGGCCCTTTTTCAAATTTGATTTTTTTATGATATAACTTTACAATAACTAAGAAGTTTTAATAACTTCATTTAAGGAGTATTACATTGTCTATTAAATACAATTTATTGCATTAACCTAGCATTTTTAGTTTCCGAGATTTTTAGGATTCTTTAAGTGACCCGGATTCATTGCTCTCGAGTGTATAATGTGTTTACCTCTGTACATTGCGTTTACAACACTTCGTTTGATAATTCTACCACAATAAATTAAATTATCTCCGTCACGTGCGTGTCATTCGTATTATGGCACAAACCAAATTAACCAAGAGTGAGTACATGTACCGCGGCTGAGTTGTACACAACGCTTGTTCTAATCGCCGCATCTAGTACGTAGTACATATAGATCGATGGCTGCTAGTCTTTTGGGCGCAATACCACGGAGTCCTTATTTAGGTTTAGTTTAGATAGTTATAATCTATAGGTACTAATATTATAAAGAGGAAAGATTTGATTGTTTGTTTGTTTGTTTGTATCGAATAGGCTCCGACACTACTGGACCGATTTGAATTTTTTTTTACTTTTGAGAAGCTAAGTACTCTTTTTGCGGTAAACATAGGCTATATTTTATTCCCATATTCCCACGGGAACGGGAACTACGCGGGTGAAACCGCGTGACGTCCGCTAGTATGTAATAATTATTATAAGTAGGACTACGCCTCTTTCTGCGAGCTGGTCATGCTCGTAAAGGAGGCGGCGGCGGGGCGGGTACGGGAGAGAACTCTCCCACCCGCGTCCGCAATCCGAGAAGACGTGTCTTCGCCAAGGACTATCGGCCTCCATGACCAGGGGCCTGAGGACGGTGAGAGGGTCGCTCCCCGTCCTTACAGAAGCAGGCCCATGACGGCAGCGTGACGTGAGCAACTCACGCACGCCCCCCCTTAGAAGCGGGATCACACCCGAAACCCCCCCAAAGACGCGGGATAGCACCCGAGCCACCCCCTGGGCAGGCCGCAGTGGCGGCCGTAGATCTGCTGGGTGTTCTGGGACATCCTTCCGAGGGCTAACCCGGGGCTCACAACCATAGGCTGTTGGGCGTTACGTGAGGTTTTTTAGTCGGTAGGAGTCCGGCATAACATCCATGAGGATTTTCCCTCACGTAAAAAAAATAATAATAATTATGTTTCTCTGTAATGTTTAACAATAAATGCGTGATCGATTCGAGTTTTCTGAACATACCCTAACAGTTTCGCCACAACCAACATAGTTGAACCCACGACCCCAGACCACCAATCGTTTATGTCAAATATTACAGCTACACACCATTTAAATATAAATGACAAACAATTAATAATGCTTGTTGAAAAATTTTATGCCGATCTGGCCAAGGTAAACTTGTATCATTGGGTGTAATCTTCCTATATTTATTAACTAGCTGTTGCCCGCGACTTCGTACGCGTGAAAATTATGTTATAATGCCAATTTGATTGCTCTCTGCTTAGCCCCTAGGATATGTAGCGTGATAATATATAGCCTATTTGAAGACCCTACTCCTAGTTAATATTTGTGCAAAATTTGAATCAAACCTATTGAGTACTTTTCGAGATCCTTCCGGACAAAGCAAAGCAAACAGACAAACAGACAAACAGACAAACCGACAAACAGACAAAAAAATATCTAAGTACATTTTTGGCTTCGGTATCTTATGTTGAACACCCAGCGAGTATTTTTTTTTCTTAATATTTCCAATGTACAGTTTTGACTTTTCTATCATTTTATTATAATTATGTATAGATAAGTTTGTGAGTGTGGATGTTTGTTGACGACTGAACACGGGACTCCCGGCCATATACAGCTGTTGCACCTCGGGGTTTTACCGATAGAAGTCCAGCATAGCATCCATGAGGATTTCCTTACGTAAAAATGGGGGTCGTTTTTATAAACTGTGTCATTCAAACATAGATCAACACGATATGTGATCGGGAGGGGAGGAGCTATACGGATACTTTCATTTTACGATCACTGTAGTAAGCAACTTTCACTATGGCCAGTTCTTGGATGGGTGCCCGTCCATGTGACCACTTTGCGACATTTATTTGAGCGTTTCCGTGCTTCGGGAGGCACATTAAGCCGATGGTCCCAGGTCCTAGTAAAATAGCGGTCGTTAAGCCAAGTTGCAAGCCTTTTTAGCGGCTTGACAAATATCAACAGTAGGCAGTCACAACCTGCGCCTGTACATCTCAACGCGGCAATACGGCTCACCACCTATTATGTGGGACAAATTCTAAAAAGGTGAAATACGGACATATAGTATACATCTGCCTACCCCTTCGGGGATAAATGCATGGCCATATGTATGTAAGTAAGTTTCATAGTGACAGCTGATTGCTTTGGTAGTGGTGTATAAAATATGATTTCCCCCCGCAACATATGACTGACAGATATGTATGTATATAGCAAACATGCTATGTCTACTCCCCTTGTACAGTCACGAGCTTTAATTTGGGACCCACCTAAGGTTGAATATCGTGTAGCAAACTTACTCTATTTAGAGGTAATTTTTTAACGCAATATCAATGTCATAATATTAACGATCGACAACTTTACGTTTCTAGGGGCAACCGTGCAACCGAAACCGAAAACTGAAAAATTAATTTCGACCTTATTGCATTATGAATGTTCTAACAACATTTATTGGAATTGGGTCCCAAATTAAAGCTCGTGACTGTACTGGTTGCGTTGCTCTTTGCATGCAAATTAAGAATACTTGGAGGCATCCCACACGAGGCAGATAGGTACCTAGGTCATGTGATGACGTAAGCGACCCACTGCTGCCAAGCATTTAAGGACATCAAGTTGTTATTGTACCGTCAGCAAAACTGTTTTATATCTTCTTTCTTTTACTTACATATTATCTATACTAATATTATAAAGAGGAAAGATTTGTTTTTTTGTTTGTAACGAATAGGCTCCGGAACTACTGGACCGATTTGAAAAATTCTTTCACTGTTGGGATGCTACACTCTTTGCGGTGAACATAAGCTATATTTTATTCCCGTATTCCCACGGGAACGAGAACTACGCGGGTGAAACCGCGTGACGTCGGCTAGTCTTCTTTTTCTTCTTCTAATATTATAAAGAGGAAAGATCTTTTCTTTTGTTTGTTTGTTTGTAACGAATAGGCTCCGGAACTACTGGATCGCTTTGAAAAAATCTTTCACTGTTGGAAAGCTACACTTTATGCGGTGAACATAGGCTATATTTTATTCCCGTATTCCCATGGGAACGGGAACTACACGGGTGAAACCGCGTGACGTCCGCTAGTACTTACTAATATTATAAAGAGGAAAGATTTGTTTTTTTGTTGTTTGTTTCTTTGTTTGTAACTAATAGGTTTCGAAACTATTATTAATAATTTTGTTGTCCCTGTTTCACCGGAATGTATTTACGTATCTATGTATTTTTATACTAGTACTTCTGCGAAGAGTAGACCTCGCGAACAGCCATGAACTAAAAACACCCTGTAAGGAATCAAATCCTATATGTTTCAGTCAAAAATCATCAAGATCCGTTCATAAATAACGCGACACCAATCTTCCCCCACTTTTCTCCCCCATTGTCCCCCCTATCAAAAAAAGCTCTCGTCAAAAGTTGTATTTTAAATCAAAGAACACGTGTGCCAAGTTTGGTGAAAATTGTTTAAAAAATGCGTCCTCAAGACCGAAAATGACATTTACACAGACTTATAAAAAAATTAACAGTGGGTCGCCATGCCACAACCTACGTCTGCCTATTTCCACACGGCAATTAGCCTAACTCCTATTACGTGGGACAAAATAAAAGAGTAAGGTGAAATGTACATATGCTTCTGACCCCTTTGGGGATAAAGGCACAGGGTGGAAACTCCATACAAAAATGTTCGTTTTCACCCACACTAATATACACGTAATGTGAATGCTTAAATCAAGCTTCAATGTGTGTGTAAGTCTTAGATCATCTAACCACAGGATGCGCCTTACTTAAGCATTGTTTTCTGCCAAGCCAATGGACCATTTGGTCTTTTGGCTTTATAAAAAGCACTGTACATCAGTACATCATTTTATATGATTAAACTAGTACATTTCATTGTAGTTGACTGTACAATAAAAATTAACACACAACAGCCATTACGCGTTTGTCGATTAATACATTTTTAAATGTAATGAAATTTTATATGTCTTTGTGTTTCACCCTTCACCCGCTAAGAAAACTAGCAGAATATTTTTGTATGCGGTGGTTCGCAAAGGCTAGTCCCGTGATATATGGTCTAAGGTGTAAGTATTCTTGGGTCACTAGCTATGGAAACCAAATAATAAGGAACAGAACGCAATCTCATGTATGTAGGTACTTTTATTTCAAATCTACCCTCGGCTCAGCCCAAATTAAACCAAAGCAATAGCCCAAAGCACTTAGGTAGTAATACGTAATGCAACGCAGTGACACTCTCAAGTACTGACACGGGAATCGACACATTAATTTTGGTAAGGGGATGGGGAAGCTTACTCTGGTGGGAGGCAGGGAGTTGCCGATCTGTATGTAAAACTATTATATTATCTTTGATAAAGGTGTGATTTATGTATGTACCAAGTTACGACTTGACATGGCTCCAGTATTTTTAAAACCTCAAATATTTTCCAAAAAATAAATAAGATTTTATTCACATCATTCTCATCCACTTTAACAACTACATATAATGCCAGGTCTGTAAGTTCATTTTAAATGTAAATGGACACTTTTCCTTATCTACAAAAGCCACTTTTAGTATACCTTTGTGATATTTAATAATCTATACTAATATTATAAAGAGTAAAGATTTGTTTCTTTGTTTTTTTTTTATTTTTTTTTGTTTGTTTGTTTGTAACGAATAGGCTCCGGAACTAATAAACCGATTTGAAAAATTCTTTCACTGTTGGAAAGCTACACTCTTTGCGGTGAACATAGGCTATATTTTATTCCCGTATTCCCACGGGAACGGGAACTACGCGGGTGAAACCGCGCGACGTCCGCTAGTTATGAATAGAATAGGATCACGTTTTTCCCAACGTTAGTTATAATTGATTCATTCTGTAATCAGAGACACGCTATGACGGTGTTGACTTAGACGACTAACAACTACATACATATATTCAAGCCTTTATCCCCGATGATGTAGGCAGAGTCATAATTTACGCCCACATTTACCTTATAGTTTTATGTCCTACGTAATAGGTGGTGAGCCTATTGCCGTGATGGCGGATGAAGACAGGCGCAGTTTGTGGGACCCCATCACTATCACTACATAGTATAAAACAAAGTCGCTATCTCTGTCCCTATATCCCTATGTATGCTTAAATATTTAAAACTACGCAACGGATTATGATGCGGTTTTTTTTAATAGATAGAGTGATTGAAGAGGAAGGTTTATATGTATAATAACATTCATTAAATAGTGGAGAGATACTGTATACCCGTGCGAAGCCAGAGCGGGCCGCTAGCTGGGAATAAACAATTTCAACAATTTCTTTCACAACCTTTGAATGGATATTAATAAATATTTGTCACGTCACACCGGGGCCATCTTAAGAACGGCGTGCAGTCATCCCGCCATCCTCAGATCTCCAGCAACAAAATTATTTCAACAAACAAATCCACAATCCATTTCATAATAATTTCTAAAATGGCCGACCAGCACTGCGAATATAAAGTGTTGAAACAACTTAAAAGACGCAACGGTCAAAAGTCATGTTATAAATAATTCAAACATAAATTAAAGGGCATGTATCCGAACATTCCGAGTTGATCTTTGTTGCTTTGGGGCTACCCGAATATAAATAATGTGAAATAACTTAATAAGCCTCTGGTGTTGCAAGCGTTCATAGGCTGCGAAGACCGGTCATTCTAGTGGGCCGCATGCTTGTCTGCCACCTTAGTGGTATAAAAAAAGAAAAAAAAAAAAAGCTTCGACCAAGTAATAGTCTATACGGGCCCACGTCATACGTGAATTATCTTATGTGAAGTGTTGTAATAAACAAGATAGACATTTTCTATCTCTGTCGACGATCGCCGCGATATCTGTTTAGGGTTGTCAAAAAAAAAATTTAAGTACTTAACACTTTTTTGCTTGTGGAATACCTCATTGATGTTATGCAGGACTCCTACCGACTAAAAATACACAGTGCCCAACAACTGTCTACGGCCGGGTGTTTCGGATAATTACTCCGAAGGATGTACCACTCCTAGGATTCCCGACACAGCCTTCATCCGCCATCGCGGTCTCTCCCGAGGGATTCGGTTGTATTATTTGGCAGGCGGAGTCGGGATTCGGATGTTATCTCGCTTCTCTGGACGGGGGAGTTGGGTACCATAGCACGACAGCGCTACCCCCCCAAAAAAAATTAAGAATACTTTTGAAGAACCACGATGCACGTTCTGGAATATCGAAACAGGGAGTTCATTCCACAATCTAAGTCAAGAAGGAAACATCTTACAATTACATACCTACCTATTTAAATTTTATCTCATAATCCCGGGGTATTCAAGCGGAGCGTGAAGAGGCACATCACAGGGCCGTCAACTTGAGGATCACTGTCAGAAGTCTTACGGAATGTGAGAGTGGCCCCCAATCGATTGATGTTCCCATGACTTGCTGTCAGGCGGACGGTGTCAATTAGGCGAGCTTAATACTTTTACAACAAAAACAACAGAACTCTAGAGCATCCTTCCTTCTGAAGAGTGACCCGGGTGAACAGCGCTTTTAAACGTAATAGGTAACTATTGTCAAGTTATATAAACCGGGTCGAGTCCAGGATCACACCATTTTCTCACTTTAAAAAAGGTCTTTATTTTGCGATAGAATTAGCTTGTAAAAAAAGCTTTGACAACTCATTATAATTATGTTAATTTAGGTGATGCAAACATGCTAGGCCACAAATCTTAGGTATCAAAATAACCGTGCCCAAAATGCTGGCGGCGTTGCCACGTTGTATGGCAATAGAGAGCCTCTGGCCCAAGTAAACACCAGCATTTTGGTCACGAGAACTGCCGACCAATAGTTTACATATAGCTCTATAAACGAGCTTTGCACTAGGACCCCACGGTCCAAGAGTCTCGACCCCAAACGGCTCAAATAAATACGATCCAACAAGATTTGTGTATTTTCGCCGTTTGAGGGCCTCTGCAGACGCGGCAGCAGCTCCCGCGCAACTAGCAGTGCCTGGAACATGGGAAGGCGCAAGGGTATCCACACATGTGGCATCCCACACAAGCGGTTTTCCCATTTTCCAAGGCACCAATGACATCCCGTCGGGCCTCTTTCCATCGTCTCGAGCCAAACCCTTGGGTTCAAGAATTGCTGGCACGCCGGCGGCGGAAAGGGTTCGACGGATGATGTCATTTATGCTAGCATGTCGCGGAAACCGACCTGCACTTTTGCAGCACGATAAACCGTGGTGACCTAGGCGGTCGACAGTTTCACCGCAGTGACAACGATGTGGAGCGATGCAGGAAGTACCGAGGCGTAAACAAGCAGCAATGCGAAAAGTGCTGTTATCTAAAAGTGTGCCAATATGGCCTGAAGGTAAAGCATGAAGCCATAGACCCGACTCCCACTCCCCCACAGCCAGTAGGCGCGCTCGCTCTGCTGCACTGGATGATGTCTCAATAAGTTCTTTTTGAACTAGCTTGCTTAGCGGCACATCCCACTGTCTCTGGGAAGAGTAGATGACGGGTAGCTCTGCGCTTGGGCTAGCCATTTTCCAGGCATTCAGGGCATCAGATAAATACGGCACTTCGAAGCTAACCAGTGACGAAGATAAAATTTTCCTGGTTAGCTTATCTGTACCGTACACCGATGACAAGAATGCCGGTAAACTAATACTGGTAATTTTGCGGACACCGAGACCACCTAGCCGAATAGGTAAGGACGCTTGTGTCCAAGCTCTGTCATCCAAGTTAATATTTAAAATATCTACTAGTGTTTCTCGGATAATTTGGTCTAAATTTTCCAAAAGATTTTGGTGTTTCCAAAACGGACAAGATCTAAGATAATACGTTAATTTTGGTGCAAAAGAACAATAACGAATTATAGTATAAGCGGAATGTAAATTAATTTGTAAAAGCCGCTGTTTAGTATCCCGAAAATTTTGAATTTTTTCGTCTAAAAATGACGGAAATGAATCCTCAAATATTGGTGACCCTAAGAGTTGAAAAGTACATTTATTTATAATTTTGATTTCAGGAAACAAATCGTTTATTTTTTGTAATACACTCAGTCGGTCTGCATTGTCCGTTATAAATAATTCACATTTCGAGAAATTCAAATCTAAGCCAATTTTGGAAAATTCTTCAATCAAAAATTGTAAATCTTGTAAAACTGTATCAATGTCACCACCAAGAGTACCATCGTCGAGATACCAAACATTAAATTTTGAATTTAGACGCCTAATGATTGGATTTATGGCCAAACTAAAAATAACCGGCCCAAGCGGGTCACCCTGCTGGCAGCCAACAGCAGATTCCAGAAGTGTGTCTTGATATAATAATTTAGAAGGATTTCTATAGCATTGCCAAAGAAAATTGAAAATTTGGGGTATTTCTTTTTTAACTTCTGCCAGAAGGGTGTCCCTGTTAACAGAGTTAAACGCGTTTTTTATGTCAACCTTAAGGACAACCTCTCCATTCCCATAATTTAGAAAAGAACGGAGGGCATGTATGGCGGCTTCACAGCCCCCTCTTGAACCGAAACCCAATTGAAGGGGCTGGAACTTCTGACTAGACTCATCGCTAATGTGCCTGCAACAGATTTTAGCCACCATACGCCTATATGTGCAACCTACAGCGATGGGACGAATGCCGCCATCCTTCTTACGCAGGGCACACAAATTAGCCCCATATAAGACATCGATGACGGCTTCGTTCACATCACCGGAGAGCATTCTGTTGGCCAAATTTGATAATTCACGCAACAGTGACTCACCTGCTTCGCCGGCGGTAGCACCTGTAAGGTCTTTAAGGTGCTGCGGAGTTAAGCTATCAAGACCACCGGCAGAACCACAGCGGAAGGAGTTCACTGCTGCGGACACCTGCTGAGCTGTAACTGAAAGATTTTCTAATGAATCGGGATGGTCGGGAAAGGAGAGGTTATCAGCAGCGGCAGGGTGCTTATTCTGTAAAGCTGTTAAAGTCTCCGCACAGAAAGGTGCCACCACGTCGCTGCTAAATAGTAGCCTAGCTGCCCCTCGAATATCTCCATCACTTAACTTCGATTCTACACGTTGGTGAAGTTCTATTTTGTGATGTCGTTTTAATGATTCTAATTCAGGATATGTAATCGGGCTATTGCAATTTTCTTTTATTTGTTTCGTCAAGGATTGTTTTGTACTGATATTTCTATTGACGTGTAGAATTCGGTATGGAAACGTTAACAAATGCTCCCAGGCGGTGATCGAATTTTCACGGGAGGCGAGGCGCATACAATTGGCTAAACTGAGAGCCACTGATGGCCTCGCACTCCTGGGTATTCGCTTCAAAACGGGCACTGTTCTCTTAAATTTGGAAAGTATTTGCCAAAGGGGATCCACTGAAGTGGAGTTGTGATTGCCAAAAGAGGTGTTGGGGTTTAAAGGCACATTTTGGTGCTTATGAACCTTCCCAAAATGTACTTTCAAACCCCGTACACCTTTAAAAACACGCGCCTGGGGACATAGGGGACATCTCACTAGGCTATCCTCAGGTTGACCAGCGCTCCTATCGCCATTGCTGCTGTTTCGCTGACTGTTCATAAACTTAAAAAATACTCACAATTAAATTTTATATACACACAGAAATATATAGCTAACAAAATAAAATAAACTGAAACACGAAATTTAAAACTATGTACAAATACAACACACAGAAAGGTAAATTTTATAATGTCAAAAGCTTCGTTCCAGGTCTTGTTGAGAAATTGTGATCAATAATATATGGTAAACTTGAGAAGATAGATAAAGAAGAAAAAGGATGAAAAATAATATTAAGATAAATTTAACACTTTATCCGATGTGGAACGCACAAATCGGCTGTCTTCGGACCGTTTCCATAGCAACATATTTGTAGCGTCCGACACTGTCAAATATGGTTATTGTTGATGTTTCACAACCAATTTTATTATGTGAATTGACGACTAGGCGGGCGACTAAATAGTTGCCTACACTTGGTGAACTTGCGACTGCAACAACGCTTTGATAACAAGCCGGAAAAACCACAAAACGTTGGTAAATAATTTAATATTTTAAGTTTTAGCAGAGCCGGTATACACGTCGTGATGCCCTTTTTTTTTTTTTCAACCTTTTATACAACGTGGCAACGCCGCCAGCATTTTGGGCACGGTTGTTGTTGACAGCGATGTGGAAGAGTTTTTTTGATGCATAATTTTATTTCCTATTGCCCTTTTTTTTTATCGATGTTACCCTTGTAAATATGTTATAAATTGTATGTATATTAGTGTCAAACCGACTTCCAAGGTATCAAAATTATTACCAAATAGAGACATGATATTTTTCGTTCTTAATTAACTTTATTCATTTAGATTACAAAATTAAAACTTATGAAAGTCTGAAGCCGCTCTTATATAATTATTTACGGTCATATGCGCAATGCATTTTAGAAGAGGCTAAAATAAAGCTGCGATCATCTTAAAAATAATGATTTTTTCATACAACATTATAGAAGTGCTCATAGCCCCGCTCGCTCAGTGTTCAATGCGTTAAGCACCTCATGCTGCGGGCCATCCTGAGATGGGTAGGTAACCATTTGTGCCATCCAGAACATGGCTGTCGTTAAGTCAAGATGAACATTTTATAGGCTCACCAATTCATATGGGATAAAAATAAGGGTACCGTGGGTGATAAGTAGCCTCTGCCTACTCCTTTGCAGTGGCGTGGGCATGGCTATGGTAAAAAATATAAACAGACAGACGGACAACAAAGCGATCCTATAAGGGCTCCGTAGCTACTTTTTGACGTACAACAATAAAATGCCGAGTGACAGCCCTACATTAATGAACTAAATGATAAATCACACTACTGACACAGCGAGGTGTCAATCGATCATTGTATAGCAGGAGCGACCCTAGAACTTTAGTTTGACGAAACCCTATTCGATTTACCAATTATAATACTTCTTCTTCCTAACGTTGAATAGGTACCTACTGCTTACGGCGTGGGCGCAACAGCGCCAGGTCCTCGTAGTGGGTCTGGGCGTGGACACTCTCTCGCTCGAGACCATGGTGCGAGCCATGCTCTCCAGCGGGAGTAAGTGGGACTGCGCCGCCTCTTTCTGCGAGCAGGTCATGCTCGTGAAAGAGACGGCGGGGCGGGAACGGGAGAGAACTCTCCCACCCGAGTTCCGCAGTCGACGGTGTTCGACGTGTCTTCGCCGAGGACTATCGGCCTCCATGAGCGGGGGCCTGAGGACGGTGAGAGGGTCGCTCATTGTCCTTACAGAAGCAGGCCCATGACGGCAGCGTGACGTGAGGAACTCACGCACGCCCCCCCCCCCCCTTAGAAGCGGGATCACACCCGAAATCCCCCAAAGACGCGGGATAGCACCCTAACCACCCCCTGGACGAGGCCGCAGTGGCGGCCGTAGGTCTGTTGGGAGTCCTGGAACATCCTTCCGAGGGCTTACCCGGGGCTACCAACCGTAGGCTGTTGGGCGTTACGTGAGGTTTTTTAGTCGGTAGGATTTTCCCTCACGTTGAAAAAAAAGGTACCTTCACGTTTGAACTCATATATACATTTAGTCACGCCTTTTTCCCCGAAGGGATAGGCAGAGGCATAGCATACGCCCACATTTCACCTTTTAGTTTTATGTCCCACGTAATAGGTGGCGGGCCTACTGCCGTGTTGAAATGGACAGGCGCAGGTCGCCGCGACCCGCAGTTGAAATTACATACATAATCACGCCTTTATCCTCGAGGGGGTACTCAGAACATACTTGGTAAAAGTCCACAGCCTTATAGTTGCTGTTCCACGTAATACATGATGAGCATATTGTCGTGTTGAAACGGACAGACGTGGGTGTGACTCCCTCGTCGTGTGGTTATGTTATCTACTGAAAGCAAAGTAACGCTTGCAAATGAAACGTCATAAGTGGGCACCCATCCGAGAATCGACACCAGTGAAAGTTGCTTAATGCAGTGATCGTTTACAGAACATTGAGGCTACGAGCGCTCTAACCTAAAAATAGATGTGACATTTCTACAAAGTAGTTTTCATAATATCCGTTAAGGAAAACATAAATAATATTACAGAATAAATTATATTTAACTGTGGTTTCATGGTGGACTCATGTCCAATACAGCCTTCGAATTCCCGCGTATTTACATACAAACGTGTTGAAAGCATTCCATTTAAAAAGCTTATTAAGGTTGAGCTAGTCGCTATTTTGTCCATACAAACTTCGGGAGGATATTACTCAACAGTTTGATACCCTAAATACAAAGTCAAACATTTTACTGTTTTGCCTCATCATTAACTTTGTCTGTACCGTTCAAAAAATGAGGATTAAAGAACTATTAAAGAGATAGAAGCCATTCAAAATTCGATTTTTCTGCCAAATTTTTAGGCAACTTTCTGTGTAAATAAACAATAAAAGCAGTATAAAAACTCAAAATCTAAGTCCGTTCCGACAAACTTCATTTCTCAAAGAGTTCAAAAAACTTTATTGTAAGTTGGTACATGAAGTACTTTTTTCATAACACCCTTCCTACCAAAGGACCTTTGAATTAATGCATTATCGTATAATGTGAGGTGAAACAGCATGCTTATTTGGCCGAGTTTGAGCGACCGACTAGCGCCGCCTTTAATTGCATAAACACCAATATTTTTTACATCTGCGAAAATGGGCTGATTATTATTTCACAATGATTTGCATAGAATATTTGGTTAGTACATTTAAGTGGGCTAGAGATTCCGTTGGCTGTTGAAATTCGAATGCAATTCATTAAAAACCCGGCAAAGTGCGAGTCGAATTTGTGCATGGAGAGTTCCGTAATAAATAACTGCAAAAGTACGTTTGTTGTATAAACCCACTTTTAGCCCCTCTCTATAAAATAGAGTGCAGAGGGGCTTATGTCCAGATTTTGTCTTTAGTCTGTGACTCTGTTGCATTAAACTCATTTAAACTTCAAAGCCACGTGACTTACAATACTGAAATTTCGCAGACAGTAATAAATAAATTAATATTCACGGACATCTCACACAACGCTATCTGATACCAAAGTAAGCTAGGAATAACCTGCTTGTGTTATGTATAGCTGGTCATTTTGAGATAGTTAACAAAATTTCAAAAAAAAATCAAAAGACGTGTTTTGTTTGCATGTATTTTATTCGCGTTATATCAATTTTTATTTTAAACTTTGCTGAAAACTTGTAGTTTCAAAAACAAAAACAGAGATAATTCTAGACCACGGCTATTGCAATACAGCCGAAACACCAAGTGGTTGGCAGCACAACTTTAACTCACGTGCCGAAACTACGACGCATCTAATTTAAAAAAAAAAACATTTACAGAGATTATACCGCGCTATTTACGTATAAAGTCTATTACGGAGATGAATTTAAAAGAAAAACTGTGAGTTTTTCTATGACAATGGACAATGGGATTACACAGGAAACAAAAAAATAATTAGTCCATTGCGTTTCCTTGAATATGTATAGAAAAAACACGTTCATGGAAAATAAACAATGTTGTGATTATAAATCCTCCTTAGTGAATTATCTTTTGATATGAATTAAAATGGCGGGGAGTTTTGGCGGGAAGGAGTGAATAGATTTGGGAGTCCTGGAGTATCCTAGGGCGGCTCCCAACTCCCAACCGTAGGCTGTTAGGTTGGACACGTGAGGTTTTTTAGTCTGTAGAAGTCCGGCATAACATCCATGTAGGATTTTGCCTCACGTAAAAACGAAAATGGAGAGCCTAGAATATGAGAGTAGCGAAAAATTATAAATCTTTGGTTTATGTCACAGCAAAATTGTAAAAATCGTCAGATTCCAATCTAGCGAGATATAAACTGTCTAGAAACTATGAATCGTAAATGATTGACCCTGAACATTGAGTTATTAATACTACGTAGTAATAATTACCCAATGACCCTAAACCAAAGATATATAAAAACTATAAATATGTTACCAACACCGAAAAATGGCAACAAAAACATCAGGCAATTGCCTCACTTTTCATACATAGATAATTTCATAGAAATTCTGTTTTCAAATGTATAAATGATTTGCTGTTTTTGAAAGCCGTGATATTTGTGTATGACGTGTCTAATTATAATACGTCGTTGCCCTAAACGGTTTACAATGGAAACTCAGATATCTGATTTCTGTGGTAGGACCAGTAAGTGACTAATGCCAAATGCGAATACCATAACAGTACATTTTTCTACACTAGCTGAACCCGCAACTTCGTTTGCGTCACATATGGTGTATGAAAGGAGAGGTAGATATTTCTTCATCAGACTTATCAACCAGCGTGTGAAACTGCCCTGTTTGCTTAATCATAAAAGAGCTTAAGGTCTATTCTAAAACAATTCAGACCACGCCTTCGAGGCGGACTGAATTATTTTAAAATAGCCTTAATCATTATGCTCTTTTATGATTAAGCCAACACGTAAGTTTAGATTTACCCATTTTTAGATTCATAAGTCTATCTATGATTATTTAAAGTGCTATAAGTTTTTTATTTATAAACCGATTGATATGAAATAAACACTAACCCTCATATTCATTATCGTTTATTAAACCTATTTTAGTTAAAACACATTTTAAGTCTATTGCTGTCTCTAACCAATGACAGAGTATGGTTAGAGACAGCAATAGACTTAAAATGTGTTTTAACTAAAATAGGTTTAATAAACGATAATGAATATGAGGGTTAATGTTAAACGGAGTAAATCTTAACACAATTAAGAAAACCGCATTGCAATCGGTTAAGCGGTTACTGAGATTAGCGTGCACAAACGTACAGACAAACAGATATACAGACAAACAGTCAAAAATTCTAAAAATCATTGTTTTGGGTTCTATTGCATTAATAAAGCCAAGTATAATATTTTTTCTTATTTATCTTCCGTGTACAGACAGCGACCTGTTACGATTTTATTATATGTATTGATTGATTGATATGTATTGATGATTGAATCCATTTACTAAGGAATGATATAGTATAGATAGGCTATTTAACATCACGCTACACAGCTATAATAGGAGCGGATCAGTAATGACAAAATGATTCTAAAACGGAAAAAGTATTCCCTCTGAGAGTTGCGGATTTGCAAATTTGCAGATTACATCAAGTTTTATGAGGTCCCTCTTTAAAATTTCTAAAAAAAGGTTTTAAAGGTTCGCTCAATAACCTTTTCTCAAAGGCCTACAGTATGGGGTTCTTCAAAGGGGTCTTACAGGGTCGGCAGCGTGAATGTAGCACCTCTGGTGTTGCAAACGTTCATAGGCTACGGTGATCACCAGTCTATCCGGTGGGCTGTATGCTAGTCTGCTACCTTAGTGGTATAAAAATATAAGACTTGACTTTGTACTAAATGCAATATGAGCGACGGGATTACACGCGACGGGAAGCATGATATTAATATACTTCTCTTCTTCTATCTCTCTATTATGTAACGCAAACGAAGTTGCGCGGATCAGCTAGTCAAACATAAAGATTAAGGTTTTAAAGTACTAGTTATCCTTTAATGTAAATTTTATCTATTAAAGTTTTATTAATATAAATAATTTGCCTATTAAATAGTACCGGTATCGTACATAGTATATTACATAAAATAAATTGTAATAAATTAATGAAATTATCATACATTTACAAGATATTACCGTTATTTTACGTAAGCTAGCTAAAACCCGCGGCTCTGCTCATGTGGTTATAATTTCTCGTACCCGTTTCCCACGGGAATTTCTGTACAGGCTTTTCATAAAGCCAAAAGACCAAATGGTCATGTGCAATGGCAGAAAACAATGCTTAAGTAAGGCGCATCCTGTGGTTAGATGATCTAAGCCTATGTGTGACAAACATCTTCGCAAACTGTCACATCTTACTAACATTATAAAGAGGAAAGATTTGTTTGTTTGTTTGCATCGAATAGGCTCCGGAACTACTGGACCGATTTGAAAAATTCTTTCACTGTTGGGAAGCTACACTTTTTGCGGTGAACATAGGCTATATTTTATTCCCGTATTCCCACGGGAACGGGAACTACGCGGATGAAAACGCGTGACGTCCGCTAGTTAATTTTAATATTTTCAGCCGCTTCCGCTGCTGCGCTGGCTTTTACTTTTGTTTCATGAAGATACATTTATGTAGTGTTCAATTCACCGTAGAATTGCAAAAACTACGAGATTGTAATATACCTTGCAAGATTGTGAACTCAATGTTACGGGATATTTTTCGTTAGATTCTAAACTGAGGGAAAGAAATATTACAAAAAATAATAAAACTTTAATAAAACCTTTAAGCGATAAGGCCGCCCATTGCACATTTGATTATTTTCCTATGCATTGTGCTTCTAATAGATTATTTATTTTGTAACTATATCGGTGTACAATAAAGTATTATCTATCTATCTATCTATCTAAAACTAAAAGGGCATCTGGCTCGCTCCGCTAACTTCCACGCGTCAACGATTACTATTTGACTGTTCCGTTTCAACGCAAACTCACACACAGGGATAGATTATGGTCTGGAATAAAACTTATAATCCCGGGAATAAGTTTGTTTGGGATTGCAGAATGGGAAATTAAATCAACGACGGCGACGGCGCCATTTAGTAAAACTTACAATTTCTTAACTTTGATAATTAGAGACTATATAATAGACTACAAATATAATTAAAAGTTCTCAACCAATTATATATTTTTAAATAACAATAGTTAAATACAATAAAATTACTCATTAATTAATTAACACATATACCTACCTATAACATTGAAACATAATGCCACAAAAATTTAATGGTGGCAACATAATATTTAAATCTACGCTAATATTAAAAAGAGGAAAATGTTGTATTTTTGTATGTGTGTATGTTTGTTATGAATAAACTCAAAAAATCCCTACTTAATATTTATAATGCGAAAGTAACTCTGTCTGTCTGTCTGTTACGATTTCACGCTTAAACGGCTGGAGCGATTGAGATGAAATTTGGTACAGAGGTAGTTCGAGGCCCTGGGAAAGGAGGCTACTTTTTAACCGACGGCGAAAAAGGAGGGTTATGATTTTACGCGATAACGACTTCTACGCTTTCAAAGTCGCGGGGAACAGCTAGTAGGCTATATTTAATTCCCGTATTCCCACGGGAAGGGGAGCTACGTGGATGAAACCGTGTATAAATATTCATATGTATCAAGTGTTTCACATAAATAGATATAGGTAGGGTCTTGTTCCACTGTAAGCAGCGAAAAATAATTTAAAGCTTTCGGGAAAAATTGTAGGTATAGGTAGGTAAAATATTCTCACACAACGCTAACACAAGCTTGAATTTACTTCTCGACTTTGACAACTGATAAAAATCATAATAATTCTAAACACAATAAAAATATCATCCCATGGGAAAATCGTTTAGAGTTAAAAAAGTGTGTGCGTGTAACCTTTACGCGCGATTGAAGTAAAACTTCTTTGCCATTGACGGCATATATACCTAACTGAAATGATTTATATAAATATCATTCATTCGAATTTTGAATAGCGGAAACTACGTTTCTGCTATTCAAAATTCGAATAGTAAGCGTTACTTCCGTCACAAAAAAAATCTGAGTTACTCCCTAGTCGGGCCTAAAGAAGTTTTACTTCAAAAAGTATGCCGATGTATTATTCCGTACTGTATTCTGGCTGAACGGCAGCCGTTTAGAGCGTGATTGAGTAAAAAATATCTAAACCTCCAAACATCTTCCCAAAATTTCACATTCTATCCAGCTAATAGTAAGTATGTTTGAATGTTTGTCACTCAGTCACGCTCTAACGGATGAACGGATCTCGCTGAAATTTAGTATAAGGATAGATGTAACAAGCCGACGTCACGCGGTTTCACGGGATAACGGGAATACGGGAATCAAACACTGTTACCCAGAGTTAGTATAGCTTCCTAAAAGCGAACTAATTTTTTAAATCGGTTTAGTGGTGGCGACGCCTTTTTTTTAACGTGAGGGAAAATCGTCATGGATGCTATGCCGGAATCTTACCGACTAAAAAACCTCACGTTACGCCCAACAGTCCTGGCACATCCTTCCGAGGGCTTACCCGGGGCTCCCAACAATAGGGAGCCTTGGGTAAGCCCTCGGAAGGATATCCCAGGACTCCCAAGGTGTCGATGCCTATACGATACAAACAACTAATCAAATCTTTCCTCTTTATAATGTTAGTATAGAAATATAGGCTATTCTTTATTTTTGTAAAATATTTCTGAATCAGTTAGTATATTATATTATAGCTATAGATAAAACAAAGCCTTTACAACCTTTATCCATTTAACAACTTCCACTCAATAACAGTTTGAACTATGTTGTAATCGAGTTAAAGTGTCTGTCCGTATGTCACAGCCGCTCTCGGAAACAATAAACCTAACGGAATGCGTTGCAATTAATGTTATAGTGAAATTTATGGTCGCCGTATCGTTTTGTAGGATTGGCTGAAGGTTTGTGTCTTTGATGCTGCATTCCTATTGATGGGCACGTCACTATTTAATAGATTTCATGTACGGTTGGAGCTTACGTAATGAGTAAAAACATAAAATAATTACAATGAACTATAGCATTTACAACCTAATTTTTAAACAGATCTGTTTTTGAAGCAAATCTTCTTTAGGCGCGACTAGGCAGTAACTCAAATTTTTTTTCTGACGGAAGTAACGCTATTTGAATTTTGAATAGCGGAAACTACGTTACTGCTATTCAAAATTCAAATGAATGTTATTAATACATTATAACATTTGATGCCGTCAATGGCAAAGAAGTTTTACGTCGATCGCGCGTAAAAGTTACACGGACCCATTTTTTTTTAGATTATTCTCATAGATGCTATGCCTGACTCTTGCCGGCTAAAAAGCAAACGTTCCCTACTTACTGCCTACGGTTGTGAGCCCAGGGTAAGCCCTGGGTTAGGTTCGGAAGGACATGAGGGGGGATACACCGAACGATAGCATTTTTAACCTAACAGATCAGCTTTTTTACGTATGGAAATTCTCAAACTCAAAAACACATATTTATTTCTCACTAGCTGTAGCCCGCGACTTCGTACGCTGCATTATTTTTAGATTGACATAACTTTTGTATTTACGAACCGATTGACATGAAACAAACACAAATGTTAAGTGGAGCAAACCGCAACGCAATAAAGAAAACTGCTTCGCAATCAGGTGAGCGGTTGCTGAGATTAGCGTGCACAAACGTACAGACAAACAGACAAAAATTCTAAAAATCCTTGTTTTGGGTTCTATTGCGTCCCCCTATAAACTTTTTTCTTATATATCTTCAATGTACAGACAGCGACCTGTTACGATTTTATTATATGTATTGATAATCTTAATACATAGGGACTTGCGACACGTTATGAATACACATCGAAGTTAGTACCACCTGTTCAAAACGCAGCCCACTTTAGAGGAACTGGCAAGAAACTCGGCGGGATATTCTTTTTTTTTTTAACGTGAGGGAAAATCTTTCATGGACTCCTACCGACAAAAACACCTCACGTAACGCCCAACAGCCTATGGTTGGGAGCCCCGAGTAAACCCTTGGAAGGATGTCCCAGGACTCCCAACAGACCCACGGCCGCCAATGCGGCCTCGCCTAGGGGGTGGTTCGGGTGCTATCCCGCGTCTTTAGAGGGTTTTCGGGTGTCATCCCACTTCATTAGGGGGGGAGGGGCGTGAATAACTCACGTCAAGCTGCCGTCATGGGCCTGCTTCTGTAAGGACGGTGAGCAGCCGTCGTCAGGCCCCCGGATTCTTTTAATTCCAGTCTCATGAATGCAAAGTCGGATTCCTACTTACCACAATCGACAGAAATTCTATTAACTACTTTTTGGCTTCGGTTCCCATCGTTAAAAGGGCACGAACCTACCTATTAAAAAAAAATGGATGTATCATGCAAGGCGGAAAAACAATAATAATAAAAAAAATAATTAAAGAAGCTTTTGCATAAGTCTCAAAAACAATACAGCGTACATAAATCATATAGGTATCCGGTTATAATTCACCTCTTATTGCTTAGTAAATAAAGTTCATTGCCAGACTGGGCGTGGAATAATTGGCCATCAATTCAATGAGAACTATAAATAAACAGTACTGTTTTGAAACAATATTATTAACTTTAAAATTTTATAATTGTAGTAGAGGAGACGCTGAACAACAACCTTCACTCATTTGAAAACCAAATGAGACATAGTTTTTAGGTTTCCGAACCCAAAGAGTAAAAAACAGGAGCATATTCATGAGACTTCGTCGTCCGTTTGTCTGTCTGTTTGTCTTGCTGACTGTTTCCCTGACCGTCACGAGGTTGAATCTCAGAAACCGTTAAAACTAAAGAGCTAAAACTATTTCTGTGGCCGCTATAATAACAAATACTAAAATCAGAAAAACGCAACTCACGCACGCCCCCCACCCCCCCCCCCCAAAGGGGGGGGGTGGGGGGCGTGCGTGAGTTGCTCACGTCACGCTGCCGTCATGGGCCTGCTTCTGTAAGGACGGTGAGCGACCCTCTCACCGTCCTCAGACCCCCGGTCATGGAGGCCGATAGTCCTCGGCGAAGACATGTCGGCGACGCCCAGGGCGCCGACTGCGGAACTCGGGTGGGAGAGCTCTCCCCCGCACCCGGCCCGAGCCTCCTTCACGAGCATGACCTGCTCGCAGTAAGAGGCGGCGCAGTCCCACTTACTCCCGCTGGAGAGCATGGCTCGCACCATAGTCTCGAGCGAGAGAGTGTCCACGTCCAGACCCACTACGAGGAAAGTGTCAATGCATACATACATACATATGGTCACGCCTTTATCCCCGAAGGGGTAGGCAGAGGCAAATTATATGCCCACATTTCACCTTTGTATAATTTGTCCCACGTAATAGGTGGTGAGCCGTATTGCCGTGTTCAAAAAGTGTCAATGGCTATTTTTAATTCAATTCCTCAAAAATATTATTAAAAAACAAAGTTATTCACAATACTGTTGACCAGGAACTCCTGGCCAAAAACAGATGGAAAGGCGTCGTGTGGTTTTTTTAGTCGGTAGGAGTCCGGCATAGCATCCATAAGGTATTCCACACGTTAAAAAAATGGTTCTCCATGCATGCAGTCTTGGGTCCTAAAACATACATACATACATACATTATGGTCGCGCCTTTATCCCCGAAGGGGTAGGCAGAGGCATATTATATGCCCACATTTCACCTTTTTTATAATTTGTCCCACGTAATAGGTGGTGAGCTGTATTGCCGTGTTTAAATGGACAGGCGCAGGTTGTGACTGCCTGCTGTTGAAATAAAGTCTTCAACTTGACTTAACGACTGCCATTTTACTAGCAACCGGGACCAACGGCTTAACGTGCCTTCCGAAGCACGGAAACGCTCAAATAAATGTCACAAAGTGATCACATGGATGGTCACCCATCCATGGACCGGCCATAGTGAAAGTTGCTTACTGCAGTGATCGTTTACAGAACACTGAGTCCGCGGGGCCACGAGCGGTCCTAAAACACATACATAAATATAGTCATGCCTTTATTCCCGAAGGGGTAGACAGAGTAGTTGACTGCCTCTGTGGCGTAGTCGGTAGTGTAACCGCGTGCCGTACTCGGCACTGGAGGTCCTGGGTTCGATTCCCAGGTCGGTCAAAATATGTGTGTGATTCACAAATGTTTGTTTCGGAGTTTGGGTGTTTTCTATGTAGGTATAATATGTATGTATTTAGAAAGTGACTCCGGGTGCTCCGTTTTTGAACTGCCAAGACGACCATGTTACCTCGAATTGCCGCGGGAAAAAACGAATTCCTAATGTGCGTCAAAAAAAAAATTAATCCCCCTTTTTTATTAAATATTTGTATTTGATTTCCGGTGCCATAAGTCATGTCATGAAATTTGGAGAGTCAATTTTGTTACATCCAGTATAAGTAGGTATCAGTCGTCTAGATCCCGTAGCACAAGCTTACCTATAGCTTAGTTTGGGATAGAGGAGAGGTGAGAAAGCCCAACATTTAAAAAGAAAATTAAAAAAGGCATAGTATACGCACGCCCACATTTCACCATAAAGCCTTATGTCACCTTATAGTCTATGTGTGTTGAAATGGACAGGCACAGGTCGTGACGACTCGCAGTTGAAATTTTTAGTTTTCCTTCTCTACGCAATGGATCGTTTTGCGAAAGTGTTCTCTTAGTAGCCTCTTACGACACTCTCGGGATGTATTGGGGTGGTGACATTTTGTACTCTTACCCGTCGCCACACGGAGTTGTTGCTGTTGTTGCCTAAAAACACATTTAAAAAAAATATATTTAACTAGCGGACGTCACGCGGTTTCACCCGCGTAGTTCCCGTTTCCGTGGGAATACGGGAATAAAATATATCCTATGTTCACCGCAAAAAGTGTAGCTTTCCAACAGTGAAAAAATTTTTCAAATCGTAGTAGTTCCGGAGCCTATTCGTTACAAACAAAGAAAAAAACAAATCTTTTCTCTTTATAATATTATAGATAAACATGAAAATGGAAAAACCTTCACTTTTTAAGCAGTCGGTTGTACCTATTAACACAAAATAATAACTAGCTATATTTTACTTATATCATGTTTTAATTAATTAATTCTAAGGTCAACAATCAAAATATGTAAGTAATTCAAAACACCATTGATAATTACATATTTACTTAAATTATAGATTAATAAATCGTAAAATTTTAATTTATTTTAATTTAACACACAATAATCACGTTGACCCCGGACTTGTGACCTGACCGTGGTCAACGGTCAAAAATAAGTTGTTTTATACCACTAAGGTGGCAGACAAGCATACGCCCCTCCTGAGGAAAAGTTTAGCATATGGACGCGACACTCGCGCCGCCGACCCTGTAAAAACCTTATAAGACTCCTTTTGAAGAACCCCAAACCGTTGGCGTTTGAAAAAACTGTTTTTCACAAATGTAACCTTAGGGCGTGTATAAATAAAAAAAAAAGTGTGTGCGTGTAAAACTTCTTTGCCATTGACGGCATCAAATGTTATATTAATATCATTCATTCGAATTTTGAATAGCGGTATGTAACGTAGTTTTCACTATTCAAAATTCAAATAGTAAGCGTTAATTCCGTCAGAAAAAAATCTGAGTTACCCCCTAGTCGCGCAAGAAGTTTTACTTCAAAAAAAAAATGACTAGCTGTGCCTCTTGGCGTTTCCAGTGATATGCTACGGACACTGTAGCATCCATTATTATTATACATAGAAATACGTGTCATATTTTTTTAACATTTATTTTTACTGCTCTGCTTCCGTAAGTGATTGCATCTTAGAGTAGGTATAAATAACAAGATATATTTATACTCTAACGATTGCATAGAGATATATTATAGCTAAAGTTACTGCAAAACGATTTTTTCTTTCTGACGACGAAAGAATTTTAAACATCAGTTTCTTAATAATAAAACAAATGACGCTTAGATTGTAAAATGATCTCCCTGCCTCGGTTTTCCCAAACACCTGCAGTATGGGTTTCTTCAAAAGGGGTCTTAGAAGGTTTTTACAGGGTCGGCAGCGCGAGTGTAGCGCCTCTGGTGTTGCAAACGTTCATATGCTGCGGTGACCACCGGTACATCTGGTGGGCCGTATGCTTTTCTGCCACCGTAGTGGTTTATAAAAAAAATAGTTGCGTAGTTCTTTGATCACAAACAAATAAATATTTCCTTTTTATAAGTAGGTATACAAAGTGTCCCAAAACTACCTGTCCATTATTTCGTCACGTGACGTGGCATCAGTAAAAAAATTACAAAAAAAAAATACCATGAATACGTTGACTGTAAATCCGTTTCAAAGGTCCTGTAAATTTTAAAAATCACCTTTTTTTTTACGTGAGGGAAAATCCTCAGAGGATGTTATGCCGAACTCTTACCGACTAAAAAAACCTCACGTAACGCCTAACAGCCTGTGGTTGGGAGTCCCGGGTAAGCCCTCGGAAGGATGTCCCGGGTTCAAAATCACCCTTTATATCGCTACTGAGCGGCAGCAGAGAGCGACAACGACAGCCAGGCGCTAGGCGGGTGCTCCGTGGTTTGTTTTGCCGCGCCGACCATGTTACCTCGAATTGCTGCGGTAACAAACGAATGCTTATTGTACGAAAAAAATATATTTTTAAAAAATAAAAGAATAACCCCCCTTTTTTATTAAATATTTGTATTTAATTTCCGGTGCCAAGTCATTTGATGAAATTTGGAGAGTCAATTTTGGGACACCCCATAAATAATGAGGTTATTTCTAAAATCAAATTTACCAAAATAAACAAGTAGGTACCTTATATTTGTTTTGTTTGTCAAAAGCTGGTTCTGTTGTTTTTAAGTCATGAATGAAGTTTTGTAAATAAAGACATTAATTATTATTTTAAACAAGTTTTTAAGTAGCAGAAACAACGCAAATGATTAAAAAACGTCTTAAAATTTTTCACACGCTTTATAATGACAAAAAACACTGACGTTTTTGTCAAATTTTAAAGTAATTCATTTCATACTTTACTATTCATATTTTTTAATAAGCTGATTCGACAAAGCTAGACAAAATTGAACTTTGCGTCATATGTAGGTGCATACACAAAAAGTTCATTCAAATCGTTCAAGCCGTTTCGGAGGTCCGCCACAACACCGTCAAATTTCCAAATCATCCGTTTGCGCAATAAATTTGGTTCACACATATAATAATACTTCGTTTTTCGTTACATGTATTTAAATGTATATGATTGAAGGAACTAATAATTCACACAAAATTAATCGAAACCTTTCTCTTGTTACAGAAGCAGTACTGCAACACCAGGACTGAGGTCTGCTGCAGACTAGAAACTGCATCTTTATCAGGAGTCGGTACAGCACAAGATACTCTTGGCATCGGATCTGCTACTTTCTCAGGATCAAACAGCCAAGGCACTCAGCAGTCAGGAGTGTTCTCACAATCTGGTTCAGCACAAAACACCTTCGGAGCTTCATCAAATAGCTTCAACTCTTTGAACAGAGGAAGCTCAGGTTCTCAATATGGAAGTAACAATAACCAGTTCGCCAGCGCTGGAAATGGAGGATCTCAATTTCAATCCAACAGTTTTGGAATCAATAAATTCTCAGGTTCTGCTGCAGGATCTGGTTACGGCACCACGTTAGCGCCAACAACCAATAGGATTGGAGCAAATAACGTTAACAATGAAGTCTTCAAATCAACCAGCCAATCAAACTTCATCGAAACTGATTCATTCTCGGCTGGTAGTCAAAACGCTGGAGTTTATAGACCTGGCGCTGGATCCAGCGCTAATTCTGGCAATCCATACCTACCTCCTGTAGATTCTTCCACTAGTGCTTCCAATGTCTATTCCACCGCCTACGCCTCGTCTCCAAGACCCTACACAATACCTAGAGTAACTCCGAACTACGTGTCATCAACATCAGCTCCTGGTTACCTACCTCCAGTGGAACCGTTGGATGGCTCAGAATCAAGACCTGATTACGTTGAAGGTGGAGTCATTCTGGACCAGTTCCTGCCTCCTTCACCAAAACCCCGTGTTCCTATCAACAGTAAGTACAGCAGCTGTAAGATCTATTTATCTGTCAAATTAGCCTGTCGTAGGTAGGCCTTGGTCGGTATTACATTTTAGGCGACAGATTTTTAGTCCCGTTCTGGGGAGACTCTGGCTTTCGTTTCGAATATTCCGTCTTTGAGCCACTTGCAAATTTCAGCAGTTAGAGTAAGAAAATAATAATTTCATATACCCTTACTATATCTCTCTCTCTTATGCAATCTCATCTGATAGCTTCGAGAGCTCATAGATGGATATCTTCCATTCAACAAGAGCCGCAGCCGCTCATAATTGTGCGTTCTTGAAGCGTTACTTTGCCAGGTAGTTGTGACTCAACTTCTGGATTATCCAGCGGTAGGATAGTATGGCAACTATGCGGGGTCAGCCCACACAAAGTCCCACCACTAGAGAAATTCCTAAATGCATTGCTTGACTTGCAGACTGACGGCGACGTTTAAGTTTCTGTTGGAATAAAAGACAGACCAGCTATTAGCAACCCATTGAGTTTCACAAAAAGCTCAATAAAAATTCGAACAATCCAAGAGCAGGTTTAACCTGACGTGCTCTTTGATTGTTTGACATATTATGATGGATGCCTGAGTATTTAACGCAGACGATATACCTAGCCTATTTTTTCCTTAGATGAAATCCCAGCTGGATGCGCAGCGGCCTTGAAGTGCACACCCGTTGAGTTCTGCACAGCGGACGGCGTCATCTCCAACACCACTGTGTCCTTGACCAGGGAGCAGGACGCTTACAGAGTCCCACTTACGGTAAGAAAGCAATTGTGTGAAAGAGGATAGTGAAACTTGAGGGCTACTTACTGTCTTATGGACTGTGAAAGTGATCCTCAAATCGCTTGATGTCACCATACTTTTCACCTATCTGGTTCGAATCCTGTGTGATCCCTATTTAGGGAGATTGGATGTGTTTAAAAATGCTTGCCCTATTTGTATCTTTGTGTTAAAATTAGCAATTGAAAGTGAACCTCTTTCTGGTGACAGATTGATCTTATGAAGTGTATTACACATCTTTGGTACTGATATTCAATGCAATTTAAAACGTTTTTCATTCTTTATCATTTAAATCCAAAATGGCTGCGGCTATAGTATGGCGGAATACATATTTTTTCACAACTACATTATTATGGTTACCAAATGAAATGACTTGTTTAGGAGAATAGATTTCACTATGAAAATAAAAACCGTTTAACTTATTATATTTAAGTAGATACTTATCTACGTAGGCATTGAAAAGTACAATAACTAATGTTTATCACTTGTCTATCAATCAATCGCAACCTTATATTATGTATTTTAATTAAGCCACATAGCGCTGTATATCAAAAATAATCTCCCCCATCAGGACTGCAAAGACATCGCCTCAGGACGCGTAGGCAAATGCTGCCGCGATCCTTACTACACAGACCCCTGGCCCGTCAACCAGCTCGGCAAATGGGTACCTGATGTGTTCGGTGGAAACGATGGAAAATACGTTCCCGATAGCCGAGGAAGTCCAAACAATATTCGCCCTGTGGTTACTGCCAGGCCTCCGACACCGCCGGTCACTGGATCCGTGTTTCTGAACAACTTCAGGTAAGTTTTTGGCGTAGATGGTATCTAATCATAATATTTCAGAGGTAATGGGAATGGCGCAGAATGGAACAATTGCTTCTTTGGCTTCATTCTACCGAATCTATCACGACGAGTGTTCCGAAGGGCTCTTCAACATAATTCCATCCTCGCCTTTACAATCTTGAACAGAGGGGCAAGTAAAAGTTCCGGCGAGCGCTTGTCGACATTCACGGGTGAGCGCGTTATGGCCGATTTGTATGGAATCGAGACAAGTTCCCGCGTTTACAGCTAGGTGGCGGGGTCTCGATTCCATACGAATAGGCGCGCCGTGAATGTTCAAGCTCACGCAAAAACTCGCACTTGCCCCTCAGCTTGTGGCTGGCAGTGGTGCCATTCTCACACAGCGGCTTCGTCAGAACTGAGTCATTCAGAAAATCGTTACTCTGTCAAACCATACACATTTGGAATATTCTGTCAGCACACGTGTTTTCCTCCACTTACAACCCTGAGTTCTTCAAGCGGAGCGTGAAGAGGCACATCACAGGGCCAAGCACTTGGGGACTTTAATTTGTCAGTAGATGTGTGAACTGTGAAAGTTACCCTTAATACTCCAAGCTTGGTATTGTTTTCCAACAAATACGTATCATCATTTTGTCAAAACAAAAACCGGGATTTGATTAACGCAGGCTCAAAATCTTACCTGAATTTTCAAAAGGCTCCATACTCTACCAAAATTTTGGAATCAGCTCTTATTCCAATTAGTATTTCAAAACAACAGTAAAAGAGCTCCTTTTATAAATCTTACCTTTATTTTAGAACCACATCAAAACCGATCACACCACAAGGACCTAACCAAGTGACTGCTGGATTCTCATCAGTCACCCCTACTCCAGGGTCCTTCATCCAGAAGACACAATTCAATCAAGGATCTTACAGTCAAGGAGGTCGAGGACAATTCGGACTAGGAAACCAAGGTAATTGAACACATTTTTAGAAAGTGTTTTAAGATTATTTTAATTAATTAAATCATAAACTATTATTAAGTTACTCATTAACCCGTTTCCCACTCCAGTGCTAGTTCCCGGGATAAAATAGCCTTTCCTAAGTCTACCTCATTACCAAAATTGTGTGTAACAGATTGAGATTTGAAGTAAAGGTTTCTAGTATCAGTTCTCAAATGAATTTGTTCCCGAAATAAAATATGGGTATGTCTGTGCACGAAATTATTCAAACCTAGCTAGAAGCCTTTGTACGCTGCATTATCTTTAAATTGATATAACTTTTTTATTTATGAACCGATTGGCATGAAACAAACACTAAATGTTAAGTGGAGCAAACCGCAACGCAATAAAGAAAACCGCATCGCAGTCGGTTGGGCGGTTGCTGAGATTAGCGTGCACAAACGTACAGACACACAGACAAGAATTCTAAAAACCATTGCTTTGGGTTCTATTGCGTCCATAAAGCCCCCTATAAACTTTTTTCTTATACATCTTCAATGTACAGACAGCGAACTGTTACTATTTTATTATATGTATTGATGATTGATGATTGATAACGAGCAACGTTTTTGCTGCATGTGGGGACACATGATATTATATGATGTATGTAGTTCTTGGAACGCATGCCGTGCACTATGCATTTCTTATGTAGGTACCTGTATACCTAGAGGCGGCTGTGCCCGTTCATAAGTTTTTCAGTCTCAAATATACTCACTTACTATTCACACGCGCTTGACTTATTATTGCACGCTACTGCCTTTTGATAATTTGATAGGAGATAACTTCTACACTGCATTACTCTCCCTATACTTATATACCTAATAATAGCTGTATCTCGAGGCTGATGCGTATTCATACTTCAATCTAATGCGTTAAAAGAATTTGCAATCTAGCCCAAATCATCAAACACAGCTAAGATAATGTGTATTTTTTCCGAGCAACACAGCTAAATAACCCTTCCGGCCGCCTTTTAAAAATTTATTTCATTAATAATGGTAGAAAAATCAAGTAATAATATCATTTCCATGTATCCCGCAGGTCAATTTGGTCAAGGATCCTCATTTTCGGAAAGCACCTCATCATTCACTAAAGGACAAACTGGTCAGGGAGCTTTCGCGCAAGCTGGTAGAGGTCAAATTGGAACCGTAGGACAGGTAAGACTGGATTGTGGACTATGATTTTTAACTCCAATATGTAATATAAGTACATAGCTGTAATAAAAAAAAGGTACCTATGTAATTGTAGATAAAAGGCCTTCTTTAACAATCCTAATTCCTATCAAAATAATGGTTGCACAACAAAACATTTCCTTCAAATTTTAGCAATAATTTGAGTAGAAAATCGTATTCTTTTATCGTTTATTCACCTCTCTGTGTATCTTATGCTATCTTATCATCATAATTCACTGATGGCAGTAAAGGACTTCTAGCTCTCACTCATCACTGCCGCGGCATGTCCGCTTCGCTCGGCCGGCATCCGCTTCATTCACAAGAAGTCGTAGTTCTAACTTAACATAACCTAATCCATTTGCTTAAGTTAACATACCAACAATAAAGTAATGGTTAATTTGATGTGCAATCAGTATAATTTTAATTATTTTTGATGTAAGTAAATTTTTATTAAAAGTAAATTTTCTTTTAAACAGGGTGTACAAAGAAACCAAGGATCCTTCAGTCTATCTCAAGGCTCTGTTCAAGGTGTCCGTCAGGGAGTAGGATTAGAAATTTCCCAAGGCACCGGCCAATCTGTCTCTCAATCCAGCGGTACTGGTGTCTCTCAAGGATTTGGCACAGGCATTAGACAAGGCCAGGGTTTCGAAGTCCTTCAAGGCAATGAACAAGCTGTCTCTCAATCAAATAGCAACAGTGTCACTCAAGGATTTGGCTCTGGTATAAGACAAGGACAAGGTTTCGGAGTCCAAAGAGGGCAAGGAGTCAGCGTTAGTCAAGGAACAGGATTTGGCGTTTCTCGAGGAACTGGTTTCGGTTTATCACAGGGAAGCGGACTTGGCGTTACTAGAGGATCAGGTTTAAGTGTGTCACAAGGATCTGAATCCGCAGTTTCGCAAGGAACTGGATTTGGCGTTTCCCAAGGAACTGGATTTGGCGTTTCCCAAGGCACTGGATTTGGTGTGTCTCAAGGATCTGGTGTTGGAGTGACAACTGGACAAGGCACCGGTATTAGGCAAGGAGTTGGACAATTCACAAGCCAGGGTATCGGATTTGGTGTCAGAGAAGGACAGGGTTTTAGACAAACTCCTGGATTTGGTGTCACTCAAGGAACAGGATTCGGCATTGGTTTCGGCCAAGGTCAAGGAATACTGCAAGGTCAAGGTCAGGCATTGACTGAAGGTCAAGGAGAAGAAATTACCGAAGAATCTGTTAATAGAGTGTTCCTGACAAGATATGATGGTAATGGGCAGTGCGGCATCATGAAGGTGAGTGTCAATTTTAACAAAATACCCCTTTATCTCTGTAATTAATTTCATCAAATTCGATTCAGCTTCATAGGAATGTAAACGAAAAATTATAATATAATTAATAATTATAATTAATTATAGAAATTGTGACTAAATTACTCAGAAATATTTTATTAATGTTCATATTTTGTTCTTCTTCTTCTCTTATTTGCAATGCCTGAAAAAGGCTACTGAGTTGTGACCATGTTTTATTTTTAAGACCTTATAATGTACACTTGGTTGGCAATAAAGTTATGATATGATATGATATGAACGTGATAAAAAAACTCAGTTTGCTAAAGTTTTACGTAAGTCAGGTGTAAAGCATAGTCTTATAATTCACAGAACTAATGGTAATAAAATTACCAGTAGTTCTGTCAACAGAACTAGTCAACAGAACAGGTGGGAGTAGAGGAGTTTGTCATGACGATAAGGCTGGCCTCCTTCTTAGTGAAAAAAGTCGGTTTACTGACGATAGTTGAACGTGACAACTAAAGAAAATACTGATAGAATGGTAACTGCTCACACGGAACACTCAAATGGAACGCCTCAGAGCGAGGTAACGCCCATGAAAAAATAAATAAAAAATAAGAAAAATAAATAAGTAAATAAAAAAAATAAAAATAATTCTAAAACTATAAAACTAAAACAAACAAATATAAAAAAACACATCAATTGATTATAGCGCCATCTGTTGAAAACATTACTAAAATAAATGGAACGCCTCAGAGCGAGGTAACGACGTATTGCGTCATCTTTTTTCGTTCGTGCAGCCGGCTCAATCGAATTATAAGACGTTGTCACGTCAAAAGTTTTGCCATCCAATGCGGCAATGCGCCCAGCCTTGTGGGAACCTTACCAGTTCACCTGCAAATAAATAAACTTCTTTCATTCTTTTCATAATGACGATTTTTATATTGGGTTTCGACAGTCTTTTATAATATTCCCGCTTCAACTTCCCTTCCTTTTTTCATTTAAATATTTCGTTTTAAGTCAGTTTTTTTCGTATACGTATCCCACAGGAATTTTCTGTCGGTACAAAAGTAGGTAGGCTATAATGTTATTCCAGGGTGCCAGCTATCTGTACCGAAGTATACCAAATTTCAGCAAAATACCTACATATGGTAGGGAATGAAAACTTGATTGAGTAACAAACATCTTCATATTTTTTTACGCGATTAATAAGTAGCACAGTTAATAGAACTGGAATAGTAGGATGTAAAATCCTTGCGCAGAATATTAAAAAAAATACATCAGCTGTCAAAATTATGGCGCCAAAAAAAAAAAACTGACCGCAGGCACTAGACTTAAAACCATACAGCCAAGACTATCGCAAATATTTGTAAGGAGGATGTTGTAATTTCATTTTCAACTCTCATGCTACCTATTAAACTACAAGGTGAAGTTTGTATGCTCTGCCCGGACCGGTATTGTCGCAATCATAACTCACATATGACATTTTAAAATTTACGATAATATTGCGCAAAATAAATTCTTGAGCCTAATGAGCTATTATCGGTGATAGGTTCGGATGGGGAAATACTTATTAACGACTAGCTGTTGCACGCGACTTCGTACGCGTGGAAATTATGATATAATGCCAATTTATTGCACTCTGCTTAGCCCCTAGGATATGTAGCGTGATAATATATAGCCTATTTGAAGACTCTACCCCTAGGTAATATTTGTGCAAATTTAAATCAAATCTATTGAGTACCTTTCGAGATCCGTCCGGACAAAGCAAAGCAAACAGACAAAAATTTTTCTTACTATATTTTCAGCTTCGGTATCTTATGTTGAACACCCAGCGAGTTTTTTTTTTTATATTTCTAATTTACAGTTTTGACTTTTCTAGCATTATATGTATAGATTAATTGGTGTTAACGGCTACGCCCGTGTGGAATTCCGTTCTCGTTCTTCGGTTCTCGCCCGATATATACCTATATAATAAAAAAATAAAAATATAATAAAAAAACGAGAATAAATATGTAGGACGTAGAGTCGCTAATTTAAAACAATTAAAGTACTTTAAAATAGGTAGTTGCCTCAGTGCATTATTAGAGATATTTAAAAAAAATAATTAGACAAGAAATGTTCGAGGAGTTTTGCACGCGTAATTGGAGACAAGCGGACTACTCGTTGTAAAATTTTCCAAAACTAGTGTATTTCGAGTGTTTTATGAGTAAAAAGTGGTAGATTTTTAAGCATAAAAGTTTGACAACGTGCACAAGTGTTGGAAAGTGATAAAACGCAGTGAAACGTGACTCTTCCATTTCTCGACAAACTCCAGAGACACTTCTTTGAAGTCCCACCGCTTTACTAGAGAAGACTGACTTTGACTTAGGGCTGTACTTGACTCAGACTGGACTTCGAGCTCGAGGACTGTGACTTATTAATACAAAATGATGATATAAAAAATATAAGACTGGGCTGTATGGCTCAAATTGCCTTTGCCTATCCGAAATGGATAAATAAACTACTACCTACTACTGCTAGAAACTTTCGAAAAAAAAATGTAGGATTCAAAATCGTTAATTTAAAAATTGTTAAAAAGGTAAATTTTGTGTTTGTATATATATTAAAAAAAAATACTTGACATTATGCTGTGCTACGTAACATATCTTTTTCTACAAATAACACTCCTTTGGTATTCGTAACAGGCACTCGATTATTTTACAGGTCTTGATAATAGGATAGGTACTTAGTAAATACCTCTCTACAGAAATTTACTGATTTCCTATAAGTAAAATAATATGGAGAGATATAAAAACATAACTCAAAATAAAACCTTAACACATTTTCATGTGATTAAAATACTTTCTGCCAAACTTCTCACGATAAAGAAGCGATATGATTTAGAAATAGTTTCAAAATATTATTGACACTGAGGGGTCAGCTAGGTCACGTCACATGAATGACCTTTGGGCCTTATCAGAAGCTAACCGGCGAACGTCAAATGACGTAAGCCAGGGTCATTATAATAATATTAACATAATTAATTATTACCTACCTTTGATTGTATATTAATTAGATAGATATGGATAACTAGTAACGCCCCATTACTTTGTCTGTGATATACTACGAACCCCGTAGCACTGACATTTAACCCATGCAGGTTTTATCATAATATATGTGAAATTATGTCATATTTTGGAATATATTATAACACCTTTTCTTCCTTGGGAAGTACCATGATGATACTTATGCTGTGTTTCTTCAGAATACTTTCTATTGACGCAAGAATTTTTAATATCGGTCCATAGTTTATCGATTATTAACAAGCAAACTTTCCTATTAGCAATATTAGTACCTACTGATAACCAGTTTACCTAATTTTAAACTGTCGAGAACATTGATTCCCCTCCTATTACACCCACCTCTCTTTGTTCTGTTAATATTTCGTTTTAAGTCTGTTGTGTAGGCCTAACTAGCGGATGTCACCCACATAGCTCTCGTTCCCGAGGGAATACGGGAATAAAATATGGCCTATGTTACGAAGGGATAGTGTAGTTTTCCAACAGAGGAAGATTTTTCATTTCGGTTCAGTAGTTTCGGAGTGTGTTTGTTTCAAAAAAAAAAAAAACAAACAATCAAATCTTTCCTATAAAATATTAGTATAGAAGTATAGATAACTAGCTGACCCGCGCAACTTCGTTTGCGTGATAAATGAAGAACCGCTCGACCGATTTTGTGCAAACTTCACATAAACCATCTACTAAATAGTCCGAATAAAGCCTAAACATTTCGTTTAGATAGGTGAGCCCGTTCTTGAGTTATAAAATTACAACGAAAAGTGGCATTGATTTTTATATATATAGATTTAGATTTTTATTGTTACATTCTCGTAAGTAAATATATCTTTTGTCTGCAAATATATTGACAGTGCGAGAAATCACTTAGATTTGAGATCACTGGTGACCTTTCAACCTTTACCAAAGGTTAACTAGGAAACGTCAAATGACATCACTCAAGGTCAAATGTCAACAAGTCATATTATTTGTCTGACTTGACTTTAAATAGGTAGTTTATTAAATTATTGTAAAGAAATTCTATTTTTTGTGACGTGGTTCTGTGGCTTAATTAATGGTCAGAAAATTCACTATTTATACTACACACACTAGAATAATAGAATAGAATAATCTTTATTTGTACACCAAGTTAAAAACAAGTTTTCAATAAATTTAACATAATGTTGTACAAAGGGCGGCCTTATCGCTTAACCAATTTCTGACAGGCAACCTTGGGATGGATAGAAAAGAAGTTAATTATAAGTAATCATCACACTAGTATATAATAATATGGGTATAGCAGGAAACTTAACTATTCTAGGTATAGGCTACGGGTTCGATTCTTGCTCCAAACTAAGTAGTCTTATACTATAGTAAAGTAAATACTATACGTTGCACGCAACTTCGTTTTCGTTACAGCTTAGCTTTTCTGTACTATAACTTCATCATGAATCACTTTTTCTACCTCTGTAAACAACATTTGAATACATAGAGCAGTTTAAAAGTTTTAAGTGCACAGACAGTAAAATCGTTTTTATTTATGCTGTCTAAGATTACTTTGAAGAAATTTATTTCGTCCTTTATTCAACAGCCCCAGAAACCATACGGCAACAGACAAGACTTGGAAGTAGACTTCGCAGAGATTCCTTGGCAAGCCATGGTGTTACTCCAGACTAACAAGAGTCTACTGTGTGGAGGAGTGATCACCAGACCCGATGTTGTTCTGACTACTGCTAGCTGTGTTGAAGGGTGAGTCACTTATACATACGTACAATAAGACATTCTCATATAATAATAATATTAATAAATATGCACGGACATTTCACACAATGCTATCTGATCACAAAGTAAGACGGATATTAATGCTTATATACTTTTGAATACATACATATTATACATAGAAACTCCCAGACTCTTGAGACAAACATTTATGGGTCACACAAATATTTGTCTCCGGTGGAAATCGAACCCACGACCTCAAGCGCCACAGGCGGATCACTACCGACTGCGCCACAGAGGCAGTCAGTAGTAATCTATACATATAATAAAATGATAGAAAAGTCAAAACTGTACATTGGAAATATTTAATAAAAAATACTCGCTGGGTGTTCAACATAAGATACCGAAGCTGTAAAATGTAGTTAGAATTTTTTTTGTCTGTTTGTCGGATTGTCTGTTTGTCTGTTTGCTTTGCTTTGTCCGGAAGGATCTCGAAAAGTACTCAATAGATTTGATTCAAATTTTGCACGAATATTAACTAGGGGTAGAGTCTTCAAATAGGCTATATATTATCACGCTACATATCCTAGAGGCTAAGCAGAGAGCAATCAAATTGGCATTATAACATAATTTTCACGTGTACGAAGTCGCGGGCAACAGCTAGTAGTTATATAACACCTAGAATGTCGGGATGGGCTAGAACCGACTAAAATTACATGGTCGCTCAGTCCAAAATACTACCAAATAATTAACGCTTTCTTGTAATTTCTAACTACATTACTATTGTATGTACAACTAGCTGTTGCCCGCGACTTCGTACGCGTGAAAATTGTTACAATGCCAATTTGATTGCTCTCTGCTTAGCCCCTAGGATATGTGGCGTGATAATATATAGCCTATTTTAAGACCACACCCCTAAGTAATATTTGTGCAAAATTTGAACCAAATCTGTTCAGTACTTTTCGAGATCCTTCCGGACAAAGCAAAGCAAACAGACAAACAGACAAACAGACAAACAGACAAAAAAAATTCTAACTATATTTTCAGCTTCGGTATCTTATGTAGAACACCCGGCGAGTATTTTTTTGTTAATATTTTCAATGTACAGTTTTGGCTTTTCTATCATTTTATTATATGTATAGATAACAAGAGCAATGTACTTTTATATAAAAACTAGCTGATGCCCGCAGCTTCGCCCGCGATGGCGCTGTATGGGAAAAATTATTTTCCCGCTTTACTGTTGAAATTTTTTCTGAATTTTCTTTGCTATAAACCTCACGGAGCCCGAGACCTTTCCAACGAATGCAAAACCGTGGAAATCGGTTCCTGCGTTCTGGAGTTATAGCGTCAGGAAGGAAAACCCGACTTATTTTTATATAATAGACTAGCGGACGTCACGCGGTTTCACCCGTGTAGTTCCCGTCTTCGTGGGAATACGGGAATAAAATATAGCCTATGTTCACCGCAAAGAGTGCAGCTTCCCAACAGTGAAAGAATTGTTCAAATCGGTTGGATAGTTCCGGAGCCTATTCGTTACAAACAAAAAAACAAATTTTTCGTCTTTATAATCTTCTAATATGTATTTAAAATTCTCGTGTCACAGTTTTCGTTGCCGTACTCCTCCGAAACGGCTTGACCGATTCTCATGAAATTTTGTGAGCATATTGAGTAGGTCTGAGAATCGGCCAACATCTATTTTTCATACCCCTAAGTGACCGGGAACAACATTCCACGCGGGTGGAGCCGCGGGCAGCAGCTAGTATTAGTATAGATGTTACAATATTAGTGAATTAGTTTTTGGAAAAGCCTCCATTCCCTGCATTCTTGTTTTCCGTACGTGGTGTATTATATTTTTGTTATCCGCGTAGCTCTCAAACTTTTTGAACGATCCGGGAACTTAGTCAATTAGGAGAGCGTTGCTACTATTTGACCATAATTCCCGGATCGGTTCCGGTTAGCCAGAGGTCAACCAAAACTCATAAGGTACCATTCATTTATGGGACATCCTTCCGAGGGCTTCCCCGGGGCTCCCAACCACAGGCTGTTGGGCGTGACGTGAGGTTTTTTATTCGGTAGGAGTCCGGCATAACATCCATGAGGATTGTCCCTCACGTTAAACAAAAAAAAAGGTACCATTCACATGGAGTAGTATTACCACAACAATCAATGATCTTCCAGTCCCACTTATTGTTTAAATATTCTCACTGTTTGTTTCCCCAACAATAATAAATAAAATAAATTCCGTTCTCCAACAGCCTCTTAGCCAAGAACGTGCTCATCAAAGGAGGAGAATGGAAACTTGGAATCGATGACGAACCTTTAACCTTCCAAATCGTCCAGGTCAAGCATATTCTCCGCCATCCATTCCACAAATCAGGCAGCTTAAAGAATGATATAGCTGCTTTGGTTCTGACGGAAAATCTGAGATTCCAGGATAATATTGGTCCGATTTGTTTGCCATCTTCGACGGATAGACTGGACGCCTTTTATAATGGAGCTGGAGAGTGTATCGTGACTGGATGGGGGAAGATTATTCTGCAAGGTAAGTTGTAGAATATTTTATGTAATAGAATCAGGTGTAAAATAGCAGAAATTTATTTTATAATGTTAATAAATCAATCCTAACGCACAACAGTCAAGGGTTACCTCAACTATTTGTAACGGAGCAATGACGAATCGAGCTCCTCAAGGAAAGGGATGTAGAACAGATAATAGGTATATTTACCCTCCAGATTGTTAATCGAATTCCTAGAGGAAAGTTACGTAGTTAAGATTATTTTTGAAAAGCAATTAGTATGCTAACTGATCATAAATTTTAAATATGGAAAAAGAATTGGTTTCGAGCAGGATTCGAACCTGCGTCTTCGGCGATCCGTGCCGCCACCGAAACCTACTCGGAACCAACCAAATTTTCCACCTTATTATACGTCTTGGGGCGACGTAGGCACCATCTACCGGCACTTTTTAGAAAGTTACACGGCCCGAATGTATAGAATTGCACCTATATTCATTCGATTTATGATGAAACCAGCTCGATCATTAAGATTATTTTTAAAAAGCAATTAGTATGCTAACTGATCATAAACTTTCTGAATGGGGGGCCAGAAATATTAAGAAATTTGAGAGGAGACCCACCCTTCTCTGAAATTTCTTAAAGATTTGTAGGAAAAATGCATTTTGTGCTGAAACTTATTCTTACTTCTTTCTATGAAATTTATGATAAGTTACGTAGTATCACACTCCATACAATACCCGCCAACTATAATGATAGCTGTCGCGGGGGTGGGGAAGCTTGCTCAGTGGGGGGCAGGGTAAAATAAGGCAATAGGTACCTTTACCTATTAACATATTATTTAAGTAATGAGCTATATGTACTCCGTATTAAAACTTGATAATTAATTTGACATTTAAAATACTTTGCCTTCGCACAACACGTCCTGAAAAATACTACTTGGCATTTTTTTTTGTTTTGTTAGATTTTTTGAATTGGTGTAAGTGTTTTCAAGTTCTCTTAGACATGGGGTTCTGGAACCTTACAAGGCTTGTAAAAGGGTCAGCAGCAGGAATAAACCCCTCTGGCGTGGCAAACGCCTATAGGCGTTATCTTATTCGTGAAAAAGAAATAATCAAAATAATTGCGCAACCAATTATGATTTTCTGACCGGCTACAATAACATCAAAAGAATTAGGAACCTCGTCCTTTTAAAATCGGTTAGCAAGTATGACGAAACTGAAAATTCATTGTCACCTCTATTGATGTCAACTTCGCAATCTATTTGCGATTTCTATTTCGCACCTTATTGAAACCGAGATAAGATCTAATTTTGTACTAAAACAACATTAAATTTGTTCTCAAAAACCATTGTTACTTGAGCTCTCAGAAGTGTTATGTTGCAAATATTTTAGAAGAAACGTTGACACCTGGCAATACCAAGTTATACTGGTGAGGTATTTCTTAACCGTAAGATGTTACGTAGAGGTGTTCCTTCAAACTTGTCAATATATCGGTTTTTACACAATCTGGGTTATAATAGGGGTCATGATTATTGTAAAATTGTTCATCCATTCCGTATCATCTCAGATTTGTCCTAGATTGTTAGGACGTGAACTCGTCTTACTAAACAGACAGACAGACGGAAAGCAGAGTCTTAGTATCAGATTCCCGTTTTTACCCTTTGTGTACTGAACCCTATCTATACTAATATTATAAAACGCAAAGATTTGTTGTTTTTTTGTTTGTTTGTTTGTAACGAATAGGCTCCGGAACTAAAGGACCGATTTAAAAAATTCTTTCACTGTTGGGAAGCTACACTCTCTGCGGTGAACATAGGCTGTATTTTATTCCCGTATTCCCACGGGCACGGGAACTACGCGGGTGAAACCGCGTGACGTCCGATAGTAAATGATAGAAGCGCTTGATCAACTTACTAATATTAAAAAGAAAGTTTGCAAATATGTTTGTTACTCAATTATGTTCATCAATATTTAATTTGCAACCATTTTTAATCTTTTAATTTGAAGCATTTTATTTATAGTTCGAACACAAACATGATTCCATGCTACGGAACCACAATCTCATGTAGTAATCCGACTACACCAATGATGTAACAGTTCAAAAGTTAAGTGTGTGTATATTTACAATATAGGTATAACCTATCACACAGCTGTCCATTTTGTGTTATTTTTCATTGGCCATTTTACGTTGCACAATACTGACCTCAATCTTTTCAAATATTTAGACTATTTAGGCTACGTAGAGGCACTATTTTGGGTTTTATAGCTAAAAATATATTGTCTTGTCTGTATTTAATATATAAAAACTGGTAATACTCAATGATATTAAACGGAGTAAATGGACAAGTAAGACTCGCGCATGGAGGGTTTCATACCTTAAAGGGACTCGTGTATGACGAAAAAGAGGTGCAAATGAAAGCGTTTTTTTTTCTGCACAAGTAGACGGAAAATTATAGCCAATAATAGATTGTTAATCTACAAGATGTGTGTCAAAATATGGTTTTGTTGTAAATTGTATATTAATTATACATAATGTGTAAAACGATCATAGATAGAGTCACCCCCAAATTTTTAGATGAATGCATTTTATGACTTCAATTATTATCGACGCGAAAGAATAAAATATGCCAACATTTGAAGAAAATATACACCTATAAATTGTTTTTTTTGAATACGTGTAAGCATGATTATAAGCTAGTTACAACTAAATTAAGCTATAAAATGCTAGGTACATTTCCAACTTCCTAGCCTGAAGGACGCGTGTTATGTATGGTCAAGGTCGTTAGGCCTACCAACGGCCTTAAAACAGCAAAATGTATATGTACACATTTTGCTGTTTTAAGGCCGTTGGGACTATATTATACATATGTACATATGTATAATATAGTCCCTATAAAAACCATACAAAAACTATCATGCATCTACAATATCAACGTAAACAAAGCCGCGGGCGTCTGCTAGTCCTTTTTCAAAACTTGTTAAGTGAATCGCAAACGAAAGTGCAATCAATATAATCGAGGCCATTTTCGTTCGATACCATCAGCAAAACAACACTACGAATAATCATTTTAATATTGAATACTACATATTTTCAAATTCTAAAGAAGTCGTGTCGGTACGTTGGAGATTGTTAAAAACCGGTCCAGTGCGAGTCGGACTCGCACATAGAGGGTTCCATACCAAAAAACGGCAATAAATCATGTTTGTTGTTTAAGAACAAATACAAAAATTAGGAAAAATATATTTAATAGTGACTTTAAATATATTTTTTCCTAATTTATGTATTTGTTGTTATAGCGGCATCAGAAATGGTGCATAAACGATACTGAACACATTTTAAAAATGTTGTTGGTTTGTCTTTTTGTCTGTTTGTCCGCGTGGGACGCAAAAACTACTGAACGAAATTTAACGCAGTTTTTATTATTACAAAAATCTTGGCCAGACTTATAATCATAATAAATTAATATTTGTGGACATTCTCACACAACATCATCTAGCCCAAATTAAGCTTACATAAGCTCCTTCTATGGGATCTAGACGACTGATAGACATACTAATATATTTCTAAATACATACATATTATATACATAGAGAAAACACCCAAACTCCGAAACAAACATTTTGTGGATCAAACAAATATTTGAACCGACCTCACACGGGAATCGAACCCAGGACCTTACTGCGCCACCGAGGCAGTCAATAAAATTTTACAATGTTTATTTTTGATCGCGATTATTTGAATAGAGAGATATGAACAAAAATAGAATAATCAAGGTTGGATTTCCGTAAGATCATAATTCTTTTGGTCGTGATAACCGACATCCACGCGAATGCAGCCGCGGACATGAGTTATTTGAATATAAAATTACTTTGACTTTCGATTTGAGACGGTTTTGATCGTGATTTTTATGGCTTCGTATCTGGGAATGGATCTAAGAGGTCAATCGTGGGTCAAGATCTGTAAACAATTTTAATTGTTTTGTTATATTTTTAACCGCTTCTGCGTGTAATTGAATTACTTATTACGTGCTGTGTATTTTTGATTGATAAAACAAGGGAACTTATAACACTAGTTACCATTACCGACTCAACTGTATTTCTGTATCAATATAAAAATAACCTGTCACGTTGTTAATACGCTATATACTCCGAAAATACTGAACAAGTTTTTTTTTCACTTTGTTGTTTTTCTTCCGTATTTTTATTTTGTTGTAAACCTTACTTCCTTCGGCAGTCTGTCATATGGAATGGTGATGTTTTGTTTTTCAGTAGGTTTTTTTATTACGACGCAGGAGAATAAGATTGCGCGGTAGCCAAAATTTATCTCCGTTGAATACCTAATTATTATTAAAGTTGATATTACGTAAGTGGCTATACTTAGGGGTAATCTTGACAGGTTTCATGGATATACTCAAAAACTGGATTTACAGGGCTTTTCAAACCTGCCCACAGATTTGTAACCCCTGGCTTTGAATACCCTTAGATTAGTGATTTTCAAACGTGAAAGCGATAGTTATAAGCTATCAGCTTTAAAATCAATTGAAACCAACTCGAAGAAAATGAAATTATTTTATACCGTTGATATTTCAAATTGCTTGTATCTATGTAAACATAAATCAGTGAAACATATATTTTAAAACATACTTCTTTAATACCATTAAGGTGACAATGTAAAAACAAATTTAATGATCTATACATGTAATAACATGATAGAAAAGTCTAAACTGTACATTGGAAATATTAAAAAAGAAATACTAGCTGGGTGTTCTAAATAAGATACCGAAGCCGAAAATATAGTTATATTTTTGTCTGTTTGATTTGCTTTGTTCGGAAGGATCTCGAAAAGTACTCAATAGATTTGATTCAAATTTTCCACTTTTTTTTTTTTTATACCACTAAGGTGGCAGACAAGCATACGGCCCACCAGAAGGACCGGTGGTCACCGCAGCCTATGAACGTTTGCAACACCAGAGGTGCCACACTCGCGCTGCCGACCCTGTAAAAACCTTCTAAGACCCCTTTTGAAGAACCCCATACTGTAGGCGTTTGGGAAAACCGAGGCAGGGAGGTCATTCCAGAACCTAAGCGTGCGTGGAAGAAAACACCTATCGGATCTAACCGTGCTGGAACGCACCGGACGCAGAGTGTGAGGATGAACTCCCTGTCTGTGGCGAGCGGTGCGATGATAGAACGTAGCCGTGGGCATCATATCAAACAATTCCTCAGAGCACATACCATTGTACAGGCGGTAGAACACGCATAAGGAGGCAAAGTCTCTCCTGTCGCGAAGAGGTTCCACACCAGCTGTAAGTACAGGATTGTTGACAATTCTTACAGCTCGTCTTTGCACCGAGCCAAATGGACGAAGCTGATATTCAGGTGCTCCCGCCCAGAGGTGACAGCAGTACTCCATATGCGGCCGCACTTGCGATTTATAGAGAAGCAGTGTTTGCGCCGCAGTGAAGTACCGCCGCGCCCTGTTGAGCACACCTAGCTTCTTGGACGCCAGCTTAGCCTTGTCCTCCAAATGATTACGGAACTGAACGTCACTGGAGATGTCAACGCCAAGGATCCCTATACTTTTGGAGATGGAAAGAGATGTGCCCTGAAATTGCGGCGCTACAGTAATTGGGGTTTGCTTAGCGGTGAAAAAACACGCTTGTGTCTTGGAAGGGTTGAACTGGACAAGATTTTGTCCACCCCAATCGGACACTCTATTAAGAGTAGCCTCGATTTCAGACACAAGCAAGATAACTAGGGGTGGGGTCTTCATATAGGCTATATATTATCACGCTACATATCCTAGGGGTTAATTTTCACGCGTACGAAGTCGCGGGCAACAGCTAGTAATTTAAAAGTCAAGATTCCCGGAACTCATAAACATTTTCAAATGGTCTTTCTATGATGATTTATATACCTTAATCCCCCACAGATGCTATGCCGGACAAGAGTCCGGCATAGCATCTCGGTCCCGGGTCTCGGTCTCGGTCCCGGGTTTAGTCGGTAAGAACCGACTAAACCCGGGTATGCCCTCGGAAGTATATCCCAGAATTCCCGACAGTTGCACTTTATATTATTGGAGTATAAAATTCTTATTTTACTATGATAAAGCATGTGATTTTTAGCTGTTTTGCACCTAAAACTATAATAAGTATTTTTACCAAGTGTTTTCCTGCCTCTAAGAAGGAAAACCAGTACAAAGCACATTAATTTAATTACCATTGTTATAAATGTAAAAGAAACTCCATGATGGTATTAAAAAACAAATAATTATATGAAAACTTCAGCGCTCATCAACTTACTAAAATTATGAGGATTTCGGTTTTTGAATTATTATTTTATGTATCTACTCGTAGGTAGGTAGGTACTTAAAATTTATGTGGTACCACATTTGGTGTATTATAGTTATCTCGCAAAACCAAATTTAGACAAAAGGAAAATTGCTTTATTCCTGTTCTCATTTTACTGTACTAAGGAGGCAAATTAGGTTTAGGTAAAGAGTAAGTAATTCCTGGGACATCCTTCCGAGGGCTTACCCGGGGCTACCAACCGTAGACTGTTGGGAGTTACGTGAGGTTTTTTAGTCGGTAGGAGTCCGGCATATCATCCATGAAGGATTTTCCCACACGTTAAAAAAAGGAGTAGGTACTTAAGTAATTTACATTAACTACTCACGCGATTTGAAACATCGGCCAAATGCGAGTCGGACTTGCGCATCGAAGGTTCCTTACTAAAAAACGTCAAAAAGAACACGTTTGTTGCATAGGAGCCCCCTTAATCCCCACTTTTCTTCTGATTTTAGTTTTTTTTTATAGCAGCAGCAGAAATACATGATCTGTGAAAATTTCTTGCCTTTAGGTATCACGGTTCCGTAGTATCATATAGTACTACCCGTTCGCTCTAACTTTGCCGCTGGCGTAGAGGCGTATACCCGAATTGTTAATTACACGAAGTAAATTGACAGTAGCTAATGTCACTTCGTCATAGAAAATAAGCAACATTGTATGAAGAAGTGACATTAGTTGCTGTCAATTTACTTTATCTAATTAAAAGTTCGACTTTAGTATGGAGCCGAGCGGCAAAGGTAGAGCGAACGAGCAGTATATCCTCGTGACGGACAGACAGACAGAAAGACGGAAGGACGATGAAGTCTCATGATAGGGTCCCGGTTTTACCCTTTCGATACGGAGCCCTAAAAAGAAATACATAAATAACCTCAAGAACAACACATACTTAATTTTATTTATGTTTTACTTTAATATTTTTGCATTGATTATTTCTAGAATTATTTAATCTATGAATACCAATTTTGACAATTAAATTTTAAATTGATTCCTATTGTTTTTAATAGGTTTCTTAATTATTTTATTTATAAACGTAAAATATTCTCGATTATCATAAAATTGTAAATGTGTTTTCATTTGTACTTATTAAAAATATTTTTATAACAACAAATAACTGTCTGTAGGTCCGTCTGCCAGTCTGTTTGTTACCACAATTTGATAAGTGAGAACTGTATGTTTTCTGTAAATAATTCTATGACTCTATGAATGAAGTTCGCCAGGACCACTTATACAGTTATACCTAATATTTTACATAGGAAATCCAAACTCCTAAACAAATATTTTTGTATCACACAAAAATTTCCCGACCCGGGATTCGAACCTCGGCAATCAAGTACATTCCCACGGCCCCGAAGTAGTAAATAAATACAGTAGTTAAGCAATATATTTGGCTATTGTAGACATATTACTATACATAAGTAACACTTAAACTCCACTTAGTAAAGACTTAAAATTTTTATTGTTAATTTGTTATGCAAACGGTACTTGACACTAGTTGGCTTGACACTGGAGTTATTCAGGTGTGGCTGACTGTACATTTTGCAATATGTTATCAATGATACAACAAGTCGTCTCGGTGTCACAAAGACCGGCCAAGTGCGAGTCGGACTCGTGCACAGTGGGTTCCGTACCAAAAAAAACGGCAAAAAAAATCACGTTTGTTGTGTGAGAGCTCCCTTAAATTCCCGTTTTTCTGATTCTGTTGTTATAGCGGCAACAGTAATATATCACCTTTGAAAATTTCAGCTCTCTAGCTATCACGGTTCCTGAGATACAGCCTCGTGACGGAACTGACGGACAGACAGAGAGAGACGGACGGCGAAGTCTCATGAATAGGGTCCTGTTTTTACCCTTTGGGTACGGTACCCTAAATAGCCTAAATACCCTAAATAGCCTAAATACCCTAAATAAATAGTAAGGCTTTCATAAAATTGGGTTTAGCGCCATCTAGTGTCGAATAGCAGAAAAGGCCATAAATAAACCCCTACTAATTAAATGCAAAATTCTTGTTTAATTAAAATAATTGTCTAACCAAGTTGTTATGCTTTTACATCCAAACCACTGAACCTGATGAAATTTAGTATAGAGATAGACTGAAAAGTGGGAAGGACATTATCGCGAAAATAGGTTTGAACGGGTTGAAAATTAAAAGGGCTTATCCCTTGGGGAAACCTAGACCACGTAATACACAATGACAATCATATTTTAATTTTATTTACTTAAGTATGTTCCATTATTTAATAGTCCTAATATAATAATAAATACAATAAAATGCTGAAATATGTACATATTGTATCAGATTCCACTGCATTCAATCATTTTTTGCATTCCTAGCAACCAAACATCGTAAAATATAAATAAATTCACATCTTGATAAGCAATAAATAAATTATTCAATGTAAAAACACGTCGCCTTGGGCAATCAATAAATTATAGAGTATTAATATATTAATTTATTCATGCTAATATAATTAATTTGTTCATAACTTGCTAATTTGAGACACTGAATAATCTTTTTTTAATCAATTTAGTCACGATTTACTGCAAAATTTAATGTGTTTTTTTTTTCTATCAGTTATTAACCTTATGGTATTTGTTACTCAATGACTCCATAATGGCTTAACGGATCTGTGTAAAATTTATTACAGGGATAGATTATAGTCTGGAATAACACTTAAGCTACTTTTTATCTTCGTAATAAGTTTCCATTACGGGGAAGTGGGAACGGGAACAGAGTTCTTCGTGGACAAATCATCTAACGATACTGCAATAATCAATAAAAATGAACATGAATAGTTCATTATTTCAGTCTTTTTAAAGTTTAAATCAAACGAGTTATGTATAAAAATTATAGTATTTTTTGCAGACGATAAAATATTGAGACCATAGATATAGCATTCCACAATCGCATAACTGATACAATATTGTGCAAAACTTTTCCATTAATAAATTTATGTTTATAAAATGAATGAAATTTTTTAAATATATATTCCAACAAACTAATTTGTTTAATATTAAATGTAAAATTATAGATAAAGATAATAATGTTGTGCTATAATAAATTTTAAATCCAACCTTGATGTGCCTTTAGATAATAATCAAATAACAATCGATATTCAAATATTTGCGACTGATTTCATAATAATAACCTTATAAAAGTTATTTATTATTAAATTATACGATACTATTATATTATTAACATCGTTTTGTATGTAAATTTTGCCTACGTGCATAAAATGAACCAATTTAAAAACAATCATCTGTTTTAGTGCATCCAAAAATGTTTTAATATATAAATTGAAATTAAATTATGATTAGACAGGCCTTGCGTTTAGATTTAAGACAGTTGCCGGTTGATGCTTAGCAGTGGGCGTAAATTCTTTGATAAACGATCCAAAAAAGGACCCCTTTAGGTATTTAAGGAAGTAAATGAGGTTATAGGTATTTTAGAAACGTCTGGGATTAACGATCGTATTGGATTTGCTAGGTCCCTAGCAGTAAAAGCCTAGGTGTTGCTTCGACCTGCTTCCGCGCTCTTCTCTTATAATAAAGACAACATTGACCACAAAATAATAGCCAGGGGTCACCAGTATTGGTGACAAAGACTTCCAGTTTTCCAGAGATTTCCTTATGAGGATCGCTGGCTACATTTTGAAAAGAAATTGAATAGACTGTCGTAAGGATACCCACATGTTCGTCATTTTGTTGGCAAAGGTTAGATTAGCCTAGCGATTTGTAATGAGATCGTCTAAGTATTATGAGAGTTGTGTCTTGAACCTAACATTTATTAGAGGATATTCAAATATGATGATTAAACCACAAATTTGCCCGATCTCTTATTTTTTTTTTCTCTACAGCCCATCTCCAAGGCAGCATCATGCACGGCATGAACGTCTCCCTCATCAACCCTGAACAGTGCGAGACTAAACTCCAACAGGACTACCCTCACCTTCTAGACAACTACGATCAAGACAGCTGTGTCTGCGGACAGCCTACTAATCCTATTAATAATATTTGCAAGGTAAGATCGAAGAAAAGTTTGTTTGCTACATTAACTTACTACACTCGAGAGCAATGAATCCGGGTCACTTAAAGAATGTTAAAAATCTCGGAAACTAAAAATGATAGGTTAATGCAATAAATTGTATTTAATAGACAATGTAATACTCCTTAAATGAAAGTAAAAAAAATATGAGTCACCATACATTTTATTAACACAAAATTACATAAAGAAAAAACTGCTGATCTCTCCTTAAAACAAAAATAGGAAACATGAAATTTTTGAACTTTATTACGATTTTCATGAATTTTAATACTTCGTATTGCCTCCTCGTGCTTCCATTACTGCGTTTACGCGGTTTGGCATGCTGTACACCAAGTTCCTTATACGATTTTGGGGAATATTCTCCCATTCCTCTGTGAGAGCAATTTTGTGCTCACGAAGCGTGATTGGGGGAGGGTTTCGTTGTTTTACGCATCTGCCTAGCTCGTCCCAAGCATGCTCGATCGGGTTGATATCCGGGCTGCGCGCTGGCCACTCCATACGAGTAATGTTCATCTCTTGAAGGTAGTCATTCACAATCCTACCTGTATGAGGTCGGGCATTGTCATGCATAAATATAGCATCCTCACCTAAATTGACCATAAATGGACCAACGTGATCATTGAGGATTTCTTCCACATATCTTACGCTAGTTAAAGAGCCGTTTTCTATGATCACCAGCTCTGTGCGACTTTCAGAAGAAATTCCGGCCCACACAAGTACAGACCCACCACCGTAGGCTACTTTTTCTTCGATGCATGCTTGCTTGAATCTTTCCCCTGGTCTTCGATACACTCTGTGTCTTCCATCGTGCTTGTAGAGCATAAATTTTGATTCGTCGGAGAACATAACTTTTGACCAATCTTCAATACTCCAATTTACGTGGCTCTGGGCATACCTTAGTCTCGAAATACGATGCCCACGCTCCAGTTTAGGGCCGTTTGCAGGTCTAAGGGGTTTTAAGTTAGATTCAGCAAGCCGACGTCTTACTGTCCATGCACTTGGGTTACTTCCTCCGAGGCGTCGAAACTGATTGGTGAGTTCAGTTCCTGTGAGAAAGCGATTTCGAAGCATGGTGTTCACCAAGTATCGGTCTTCTCGTGCTGTGGTACACCTGGTTCTGCCCGTTCCTGGTCTGCGTAGGTTAGAACCAGTTTCTTCGTAACGTCGGAGAACTCTTTGTACTGTTGACAGCGACACACCGACAGTCCTGGCTGTATCGCGCTGACTCCGGCCGGTTTCCAGCATTGTAAGTATTCTGGTGCATTCTTCAGGCGTAAGCGACATAATTTCAGCTTGATTAATGAATATAGAGCACTATCAACATGGTTTATGTACCCACATAAATGACAGATTACAAACAAAAGCAACACCAAATGCTGTAATTTCGTAGTTCCATCTTCGAAAGTGGCCCTTTTTCAAATTTGATTTTTTTATGATATAACTTTACAATAACTAAGAAGTTTTAATACCTTCATTTAAGGAGTATTACATTGTCTATTAAATACAATTTATTGCATTAACCTAGCATTTTTAGTTTCCGAGATTTTTTGGATTCTTTAAGTGACCCGGATTCATTGCTCTCGAGTGTATTTAAAAAATTCTTTCACCATTAGAAACCTACTTAAGTTTTTTTTAATATTTGTGGACATTCTCACATCACATCACAATTCTTGTGCTATGGGATCTAGATGACTGATAAACATACTCATAATATTTCCAAATACATACATATTATAAATAAAATCCGACCCAGACACAGGACAAATCAATGTGCTCCTCACACAAAGAGATTTGTCCAGGGTGGGAATTACACCCATGACCTCAGAACCACTGGACTACGAGGCCAGTCAAGTAGGCGTTACTACCCAATGGGAATCGAGCAGTACCTAATAATAAAAGTCTACAAGTCTTGTCTTATATTATTATTCTAAACAAGTGAACATGCGTTTAGGTGCTTCAGGGTCCGTATTTTGTCCCGAGGCAAACCGTGGGGCACAGTTTATGTTATACAAAAGTGGTAAATTTGATATAAGAAAAAATTTTTTTTATTTATTTATTTACATCGTGACTTGCGTCTATCATGACAGGCAGAACCCAATGTGATAAATTTGATATACGAAATAGTAAATTTCTGATGATATATTTCAGGTGGACACCGGCAGTGCTCTTGCTTGTACGACAGACGGCAAATACACTCTTCGAGGCGTCTACTCATGGGAATCTGGTAAGTTCAAAAATATTTCAGCAAATTACTTATCCATTTCGTTTTAAAGGTGCATTTAATTTTATTGATTTATTAAATGCTAGCGGACGTCACGCGGTTTCACCCGCGTAGTTCCCGTTTCCGTGGGAATACGGGAATAAAATATAGCCTATGTTCACCGCAAAGAGTGTAGCTTCCCAACAGTGAAAGAATTTTTCAAATCGCTCCAGTAGTTCCGGAGCCTATTTGTTACAAACAAAAAAACAAATCTTTCCTCTTTATAATATTAGTATAGACAAGCCAATGTCGCGGACATTATCACGTACCCGTTTGTTACAAGAACTTTACAGTAATATAGCGTGCATGTCATTTCTTTTTCCGAGAACAGCCATAAAAATTCCCCTATGTCATAGTCTGATGTGAAAGTATATGCTACAGAACTGTAAAGTTTCATTAAAATCCATTCAGTAGTTTTTGCATGAAAGAATAACAGACATTCGTCAATCTATACATCCTAACAAAGTTTTACATTTTTGTATGTTTTATGAACAACTACCCGCGATGTCACCTGGGTGGACTTCTGGTCCCGTTACCGCTTCCCACGGGAATATATAGACGCGATTAAAGTCAACGTGTTATTCCGGAGTAAAATTTATTCTTTACCAAATTTCAACCTGATCCGTTAAGCTCTTAGAGCGCGATTGAGCTTAACGGATGCTAAAGTTTGTGAGTATGCATGTGTTGATGTGTGGACATCAACACATTCATACTCACAAACTTTCGCATATATAATGTTAGTTAGGAAAACTAATGTCGTTCCATTTTCTGCAGGTTGTCAAGTTGGTAATCAGCTAGCCGCCTTCATGCGTTTCGATCTAGAATGGTACGAATGGTGCATTGGTTTGATCGAAAGCGTTCGATTTGCCCAGTTCACTACCACTCAGATCACCAGAAACAAGATAATCACTCAAGTCTCCGGCTCCAGCTACACAAGTGGCGTCAAAGGATCCATTTCCTCTGGAATTAAAGGAGAATCTTTGACTGGAATCAAAGGTTTCGGAGTTAAAGGACAGTCTGGAGAAGTCAAAGGTTTCCAAGGCCAAGGTTTTGGTATCCAAGGATCTTCAGCAACTGCGTCAGCGAGTTCTCGCAACCAATTCGGTCTTGAAGGACAGAGTGGATTCAAAGGATTCGGAATCAACCAAAGCCAAACGGGATTATTCAACCAGTTTGGTAAAATCACAGGATCCGGTTCTAAATTTAACGCAGAATCTAGCGAAGCTGCTGGATTAAATGTAGGTAATGAAGCGAATGGTCCACTATCAAAGACTTTCAGCGCTACTTTCACTGAGAAGAAATTCTTCCAGACGGAACCGAAATTTGTAACATACACGACGAAACCCGAAATTGTAACTTTCACGACAAAGCCTGAATACTTTACATTCACAACTAAACCTAAAATCGTGACCTATACAACAAAACCAGAAATATTCACGTATACTACTAAGCCTAAAATCGTGAGCTATACCACTAAACCACAGTTCATAACTTATGAAACGTCAGGCAGTAACAATAGCCCTAAATATGTATCACCTAATTCATCTTTCACGGAAATCGTTGGCGCTCATGAACACACAGCGCAATGCAAATGCAACGGAAAAAAATAAATATTTAATGTTCAAAATTTAAAAAAAATGGTAACTAAATTTATGGAGGATAAGTGCCATACAATGCTATTGATTTTGTTTTTTTAATCGTGATTTCTTTTTACAGTACAAAATACTCCAGTTCCTAATTTTTTTAAAAGAAAGTTACCATAATTTCTGGTCAAAATTGTTGTTTTGGAAATTGAAAAGATTTTTTAACAAAGATCATATTTTTTTATTTAAAATTGTAATAAAGGCTTTGTAAATAGATAGGCTATATTAATTTTTTCACGAGATTGTATTTTTATACGAAAAAGTATTTAATTATATTTTTCTTTATTATAGTTTTCTATTTTTTAATTTTGCAATGACTCCGACGTTTAATACTGCCAGAGATATTTTATTATTTTACAAGTATTAATGGTCATAGTCCATTCAATTTCTTTATAACATACTTATTATTATGTTTATTATTAAGAAAACCAAGAAATTAAATAATAAATAAGTAAAAAAGGTCAACAATTAGAAATTTGACCATATTGGTTAAAATTCTTCCAAATTGGTCGACTATCTAATTCAATTGGTATTAAAATTATTAGTCATAAAAATCACAGCTTGTTAATTTGAATTTTGTAAATATTATGATTTTCTTAAAATTACATTTTTCTTTTGAAAATCTTAGTAAAATACTTGTTATTTTAGTTATTATACATTTAAATGTAACATAATTCCAAATAAATTTTCAAAAAATATAAATAAATAAAATTCAAAAGATCAAGTAATGTCTGTGTAATAATTAAGTAAGTAGGTATAATTATTTTTATATAGATACTTTATATTTTTATACCATAGAGTTATATTATTAGTGAACAATATATTATTATAAATATGTATTGTCATAAATTTATTTTCTATGTACTTAATTAAATTTAAGATTAAAACGATCGAAATAAATGAAGTTTACGAATAAAATCTGTATTTTTTTTACTGACTGTTGGAATACTGTTTTGAAATTTACACGATTTGTGCAATTCATAATAATTTTCGGGTCCTTTTCGCCTATTACAGATATTTTCCTCACCATAATATATTAATAATCGAGCGAACGTTATTAGGTACTGCCTGCCATTAGGGTAAAAGTGGTTTGAGCAAATGAATTTACTATTGTCTTTTTTTTATAAATAAAATATACTTATATTAAAATCCAATTCAAACTTATGAGATCCAACTTGATATTTTACGAAAACGAGCTATTTGCAACAAAAAATCTAGAATTTTATCAGTAATCGTTTTTTGAGCTTCAAGCATAATTAGTTTATGAACTGAAGTTGCTTGTATTTTAACGATAAAATTCATTAGACTTAATCTAGTCAAGATAATAGACAAAGATAATAGTCTATTTAACGTCATACGGACTCTTCAGAAACATCACAATTGCAAACGTGACAGTGGAAACAAGCTTTCTTCCACATGGAATCCTGTAGTTAAGAAATGTAAGTGTTGCGATAAACGGCGTAGCATTCGTTCGGCCATAGCAATGAATACAGACGTATACTAGAAGAACAGTTCTTAAGGATTTTTCCGCTCGTGTAGTTCCCATTTGGCGGCGCTGTCTCCATTTCACTGTCTCAGTTAGTCAAAAACTAGTAGGCACAATTTTTACGTTTATAATCGACTAAATTCAGGGATTGTTTATAAAAAAATATTTCACATCTTTTAAATCAAAACATAATAATATTTATATTAAGTATTTATCGATATTTACAATGATTGATTTTACTCTTTTGCGAAATTAAAAATGGCTGCCGCGCTGCGACTGCAACGCCGCCAAGCGGCAGTTTGTGTCACAGAAAGTTTGTCTTCAGAGCAGCCTAGAAAACTATTCTTCTAGTATACGTCTGTATTCATTGGCCATTGTGAGTGACGTGTGTCGCAACCCTTCAAACTTTATGCGAGTACCTGTAAAATCTCCGATACGAGATGATGACGCCCGCTGCTTTTCCAGTCTTTTTCCTTGACCACGGCAGTTGCAATATTGCCGAAACGTCGAGAGGTGAGCTAAATATGTGTACCTAATACGCGAAAAATAACCGATAATTATTATGACTGTTAGATTTTTTCATTTAGTGTTACATTTGTCGTAGTTACAGCTATTCTCCTGTATATAATGCCCGATGGCGGCAATAGTCTCGTCCCTTAGTAAGTAGATATGTGGTAACCAACAAAATTACTAGAAAAGTGTGTGGATATTAATTTGCCTCTACCTACCCCTTCTGGAAATAAGGCGTGACTAATGAAGGAATGTACCTACATAATTGTATGTATGAAATAATGAGGATTGAGGATACAGACACAGATTATATAATATACTAGCTGACACCGCGCAACTTCGTTTGCGTGATAAATAAAGAACCGCTCGACCGATTTTGTGCAAATTTCACATAAACCATCTACTAAAGTCCCAACAAACCCTAAACATTTGGTTTGGATAGGTGAGCCCGTTCTTGAGTTATAAAATTACAACGAAAATTGGCATTGATTTATATATATATAGACTAGCTGACCCGCGCAACTTCGTTTGCGTGATAAATAAAGAACCGCTCGACCGATTTTGTGCAAACTTCACATAAACCATCTACTAAATAGTCCCAACAAACCCTAAACATTTGGTTTGGATAGGTAAGCCCGTTCTTGAGTTATAAAATTACAACGAAAAGTGGCATTCAAAATCAAAATTATATTTATTTCACATAGGCAATATACAGATGTGCTTGTAAAACGTCCAGAATAAAAAACAAAACTCTACCACCAGTTCACAACGCGACCCACCTGAGAAGAACTGGCAAGAAACTCAGCGGGTTGTTCTTTTTTTGCTCTATTTACAATTTTAAAGAATCTAAAAACTATGCATTTAAACAATTTTTTTGAGAATCCAGCAGAGCAGGTCATTTCCAGGCTTCCTTATTCAACAAATAATCATTGGTTGTATAGTAGCCCCTGCAGTACAATTTACTTCTAGTGTTGACATTGTGTCTATCACTTAACTTAGCGAAACTATGTAGATTTCTTTGTACATACATAAGGTTTTCAAAAATATATTGTGATGCTACAGTAAGAATATTAACCTCTTTGAAATTGATTTTTATATATATAGATAGAAGAGAAGATAGATTCTATAGTATGAATTTCATATCAAATCGAATGCTTTTTATGTGTACCTACTACTGAACACAAGATGGCGCTATTACAAGTTAATCACATTCTTGCAGAGAAACAGATTATAAAAGTTAACATTTTTCGCTCCCTTCTCATTCCTTTCAAATAAACTTATTTGCTTATGTTATGAGTGAGTCTGAAATTATTTCTTTAGAGCATAAAACCTAGTTAAAACTAGACTGAAATAATAATGTAGGTATATTGTAAAAGTAACTACAAACCTTACCTAGGTACCTATATTGCGCGTAGCTCGATACACTTTTGGCTAGTTTATCTTTATATGATTCGAAAGACTCGTAAAGCCGTTGGTCAGAGTCCATATGACGCCAAATAGACTATTACTTTGATCTAGATCTCTGGAGTCGTGAGGTCTGCTGAATTAAAATTTGAACACAGATAACTTCCGTTCATGAACTAAAAACGCTCTAGGCTCGAAACACGATTACTGATAAAATCCTCGTTAGATATTTGTGTTGAAAATACCTCGATTTCGTGAAATTTTAAGCTAGATCTCGTACGTTATAAGTTGTTTTTATAATCTTCTTATATATAAAAATGAATCGCAAAATGTGTTGGTAAGCGCGTAACTTCTGAACGGGTGGACCGATTTTACTAATTCTTTTTTTGTTGTGTAAGGTCAGGAGAAGGTTCTTATGGAAGAAAAAATATTGTATTCCCACGGGAATGGGAACTACGCGGGTGAAACCGCGTGACGTCCTCTAGTATAAAATATTTATAAGAAAGACAATAGTAAAATCTTCATTAGAACTAGAGCATTTTTTTCATATTGGTTATAGTTTTTTTATAATTAATTTATTTCGTTAAAAGCGTACAAAAACCGATCGCATCTCTCTCTTTCTTGCACGCTAAAATGTATATCTTCTATTTTCTTTTAACAATTTGGCGTCTGGTAGGCTTTTACAACACTAATTGGGGTCTGGTATTGATGATTATGGACTTATCAGTACCAAATCGGCACCGTCGAATGCGTATGCCAAGGTGTAAGTCTATTGGACGGCTGGAAAATAACAGCTGATACGACCAGCGCCTGCTCCTTTCAACATAGTTATACCCTCCTGAAACATAATTATTCAGTTTGTCAAATAAAGCTGGTGAAAGGAAATCGTTTAATATGCCTTTTTTTTTACGTGAGGGAAAATCCTCATGGATGTTATGCCGGACTCCTACCGACTAAAAAACCTCACGTAACGCCCAACAGCCTATGGTTGTGAGCCCCGGGAAAGCCCTCGGAAGGATGTCCCAGGACTCCCAACAGACCTACAGCCGCCTCTGCAGCCTCGCCCAGGGGGTGGTTCGGGTGCTATCCCGCGTCTTTGGGGGGTTTTGGGTGTGATCCCGCTTCTAAGGGGGGGACGTGCGTGAGTTCCTCACGTCACGCTGCCGTCATGGGCCTGCTTCTGTAAGGACGGTGAGCGACCCTCTCACCGTTTAATATGCCTACCGAAAAAGGCATGTATACAATAGGTACAACGCTTTGTCTAGAAGAGGTCGCAGGCTGGGACTGGATTCATGCATGTGCTGGTGTGAATTAAGAGAGGCGTCCTGCAGAGGTCTGCCATGCTCTGATGTGGTAGATTGACTGATTTGTTTTGTACCCTTCTAAGAGATTATATTAAAATCCGGCAGTGCGATGTGCGAGCGGTGCTACAGTCACTCGACACGCGGAAAGCCAGTGGTCCTGATGGCATTCCGGCAGTGGTGCTGAAGAATTGTGCAGCTGAATTATCTCCAACGCTAACACGCCTGTATCTCCTTTCCTATTCCTCGGGAGAAGTGCCGGAGGCTTGGAAGGAGGCGAACGTCCAGCCGATCCCCAAGAAAGGGGATCGGTCGGATCCGGCCAACTATCGACCCATAGCCGTAACCACCGTCATCTGCAAGGTGTTCGAGCTAATCATCAACAAACAGCTCATGCGCTATCTGGAGGATCACTCGTTAATTAACGATCGCCAATATGGCTTTAGGCCGAAACGATCAACGGGTGACCTCCTAGCGTACGTAACGCACACCTGGGGTGAGGCTATGGAGAGGCACGGCGAATCTCTGGCTATTGGCCTAGACATCGCTAAAGCCTTTGATAGGGTATGGCATGCGTCGCTTCTTTCCAAGTTGCCGGCATATGGTTTATCGCCTCAGTTATGCCGCTGGTTGGCCAGCTTCCTGCACGGGCGACGTATACGGGTCCTCTGTGATGGTCAGGCTTCCTGCTTTTTGCAGGTAAATGCCGGGGTACCACAGGGATCGGTATTGTCCCCAACTCTCTTTCTTCTGCATATCAATGACATGCTGTCCCTTGGGTGCATTCATTGTTATGCGGATGACAGTACTCTGCATGGGAGCTATTCTGGCCGCCCAGCGGAGGGGCGTTGGACGTGGACGAAAAGAGACGGCAACTCGTGGCGGATCTCGACCGGGACCTGGGTCGCATTGCCCAATGGGGTTCAGACAACCTGGTCGAGTTCAATGCCATTAAAACGCAGGCGTGTGCGTTTACAGCTAAGAAGTCCCCATTCCTACCCCTACCCTCTCTTCAGAACATTACGGTTCCACTAAAGGACAACCTGGAGATTCTCGGTATAGACGTCCGGCGTGAGCTCAATCACAAAAACTACATAGAGAGTTGTATTGGGCTGGCCTCGCGGAAACTCGGAGTCCTAAATAAGGTGAGACGGTACTTCACGCCACATCAGAGATGTTTGCTGTACAAGACGCAGATTCGTCCCTGCGTTGAGTACTGTTCTCACCTCTGGGATGACTCCGCGAGGTACTTGTTGGACGCACTTGACGCTATGCAGAGACGTGCTGTCCGAATAATTGGTTGTCCTGAGGTGACGGGAGGCCTCGAACCGTTGGCGCAGCGAAGAACCGTAGCGTCCTTGGCTGCCTTCTACCGAATGTATCAAGGCGAATGTTCTGAAGAGCTCTTCAATCTGATCCCACCATCACCTTTCCGATCCCGAACAACGCGTGCCGGGCAGAGATGCCACTCATACACAGTGGAGAGTATCTTCGCCAGAACCGAGCGTTTCAAAAGATCGTTCCTCTGTCGAACTATAAAAACTTGGAACGACCTGCCCGCACACGTGTTTCCCTCATCTTACAACCCCGGGTTCTTTAAGAGGAGCGTGAAGAGGCACATCACAGGGCCGCCAACTTGAGGACCGCTGTAAGAAGTGGCCCCCAATCGCAAGATGCGCCACGGCTATCCATCGTGGCGACGCACGTCAATTTGGCGAGCTGAATATAAAAAAACAAAAAAAAAAAAAAGATTCATCATCATAGATTTAGAATTTTTCGCCACTCTCAATTAGATACATTCTAAATTATGTTCACCCTAACGTAAAATAATATGTGAGCGTCAGAATGGACGGTCACTACCCATTGATCGCATCGAAACAGTTATAGAAAGTTGCTACCTAGTTGCTACTAGTTGCTACCAATCATTAAATAGTTGCTACCTTTGATTTGAACAAGATAAACGAGTTTTTAAGGTGACCGGCCATTCTGACATCAGAATGGCCGGTCACCTATGCAGGGAGCGAAATCTAAGCCAATGAATTGAATTTTTTTATAAGCAATAGTTGCTACCAGGTTGCTACCTTCATATATGTCGGTTTAGACCTCGTAGCATTTAAGGATTCATAGTTATAGTAATTTACTATTTTGATGGCGAAGCGCTTGTAGGAAATAAATGAGCAAATGAACAAAATACAATTTGGTAAGTTTATAAGCAGGCGTTATCAGTTTTTATTTATTTTATATGTTATGAAAATGTGGAATATAATTATGTAGTTGAGATTCCCTAACTTAAAAGTGTATATGGCAATAATAAAACAGAAAGGTAAGCTTAAATATTTGCAATTTAATTAAAAAATAACATACATATCGACGGTAAAAAGGAAAAACACTTTAAGCGACACTGGTCGAAAATGAGTTAAATACATACATATTTGGAATCAGCGAATTTTTCCGCGTCGATTGGTCTTGGTTTCGTCAGCGACAAATTTTGTGATTACTCTGTAATTACTAAGAAGATATTAATGAAACTCGGTTGAAGAGTGTAGACTTTGATTAGATACAAATTAACGTTACAAGTTTGGCTGTAAGGTTCCTATTTTAGGCACTAGAGGTTAATAACCTGATTTTACCTATATGTCTATATCTTTTGAGTGGGATATTATTTTCAATTTCTGCTTTTACACAGATTATAAGCAAATTCATAGCAACGTACATGAGTAAACTCAACACTGTACCAAGTCTCTGTATATGATAATTACGATATCGTCAAACGTACTCCCAGCAGAAACCTGAATTACTCCGTGATATCATGATACACTAATTTCATTTATACATACACATTTACAGCTCGCACCAAGCTACCTAATGAGCTTTTTCTTTTTGCAAAAAAAGAAAAAGTTCCGCTGGGCTGACGTTTCGAACGTACTCCTGGCGGAATCAGTTTTTCAAGAATATCTTCACAATGGCTGGATACACAAATTTCTATTTACGATACACATTAACACGGACTCTTACGCTAATTTTCTGCATATCTAGAATTTAAAAAATCGACACTTTTCCGCCAGGAGTACGCACACAACAAAAGTGGCCCCCAATTGCTAGATGCGCCACGGCTTTCCATCAGGCTGGTAGCGACGTCAATTGGGCGTGCTGAATATTAAAAAAAAAAGTTCCGGAAGTTAGAGTGTCATAGAATTTGCCTTAAAATCAATCAGTAGATGGATAAGGATGTATATCTAGTGTTCGCGCCTACGCCATGGCAACCCCATGGCCACAACTGTCAACTGTCAACAGTGTCAATTTTTTTTTATCTTTATCATCTGTTCTACAAAGTTTTCGAAATTCACACGAGTCACACTAATGTAATCTTCCTTCAGCAATAAAACGAAAGTTTTGAAGATTCGAGGTTTTAATTAAACTTCCATTATGTCCATGTAAACTACGAGACATAAATTCTGGCGACCGCTACAGGACATAACTTGCAAAATTTTTGAGAAGTACCTACTTAACTACATACAACTTACAAGTCGAAGAACAAAATCTATACTAAAGCAAGAAATTTCAAGAAAACTGACGACTAAGCCAGCCAGGTCGGACAGCAATAGAAAAGCTCCGCGCCCAGCCTTAGCACTTCGTCGAAATTCAAGAAATACAATTTTCAAGAAATACTTGGTACCTACTGCCATCAAATATCAAAACCAGCAACCAATCCATGGTTCCTGAAGCTAGGACTTTTCAGTTAAGTGCCCATTTCCTAATTACACTTGCTCCAAAACTTGCCAAAACCCATATTTTCCTTCAAAAGTTGTTGTAGTGTACTTTTCCAAGTTATTGTCAAAATTCATTCTTTTTTCAAAATTTAACAACATTATTCGATTTAAAACAAGTAAATCTTTATCCCAATAAGATATTTCACATTCTAAAAGATAGTTTTAACATTTTCACACTATAATACCACCCACATTGCTTTCAAATTATAAAAATATAACAGTAAAATTGTCAAAGTTAACTTTTAAACTAAGTGGATTGTGGTTTATTCCTATACATTTTCATGAAGTATATCTTCACATAATCATAATCAGTCCTATTTTAGGGTGACAAAGTTACTTGTCACACTTACCACTTCTTATAAGTGCTTTACATAAGATATTCATTATCCAAGCATTATCCGTAGTCGCATCTGAAGCCCACAGCTTATGCACACTACATATCACTTTGTGCCGAACATTTCAGCTCATACTGACAACAACAGCTCACATATCATCAAGCAGTGAGCCGCTACTACATGCTGGCACCGTGACTGTGTTGGGGGACCAGATGCCACAGAACACCGATGATGTTCAGATAAGATTTTGAATATTTTTATAACTTTATGCCTACATCCTGTTTGCATTGTTGTTTTGTTGTATAGACAATCACTTTCATTTGAACTAAGTACATTAGCTACTATTAGTTCCTATTATTTTAGTAAGATTTACAGTGTACTAAGTACTACAACCTGATCAGTGGATTAAATCAACCGATCCCAAGACACTTGTTCGTAGGGCTGATCAGGTTGGCCATTTACTGTAATTTGTTCTTTTTTGTGTGTACCTATTCTATTTTATAAACATTTCACAATGTCAGTGAGTGAGGATCTTAATGCAAAGCAACAACTAAAAGATTTGTTTGCTAAACGTAGCTCGGTTAAAGGACGTTTAACCAAGTTCAAAAAATATTTAGATATTGTGCATTCATCAAAATTGACTAAGTTGCAAGTTCAAGAATTGCAAATTAATGTAGATAAAATACGAGCTATGTCAAGCAAATTTGATGACTTACAGAGTCAGATTGAAGTTCTAAACTGTGATAGGATGGACTCTGAGATGGACGAGCGTGATGAGATTGAACAAATTTTCACTTCGCTCCTTGCAAGTGCTCAGCAACTTTTGATAAAACATAGCCACACTTGCAATGATTCTGAGGAGCTTAATTCATCGCAGTGTCATAGCGATCGGTCATCTCACTGTCACAATATTGATTTCAAGTTGCCGCAAATACAGATTGCTAAGTTTGGTGGGGAGTATTTCCGCTGGCTTGAATTCCGAGACACTTACTTGTCACTTATTCATAATAATCAGCGCATCAAATCAGTGCATAAATTTCACTATTTAGTATCATATTTGGAAGGTGAAGCTGCACGAGTTATATCTAATTTGGAAATTTCTGATACAAATTATGAAACCGCTTGGCAATTGTTGTGTGATCGTTTTGACAACAAGCGTCAACTGGTCAATCACCATCTTAACTCATTATTGAATATCGGCTCCTTCACACGTGAAACAGACAAATCACTGAGGTTTCTAGTTGATCACGTGACTAAAAACTTGCGTGCCTTATCTAGCCTAGGTCAACCTGTCCAACATTGGGACACATTAATCATACACATATTATCAGCAAAGCTGGATAATCGCACCATAGTTAAATGGGAGGAATACCGAAATGGATTGACCGACGTTCCATCTTTAAAGGAATTTTATAAGTTTTTAACTGATCGTGCAGACGTTCTAGAGACACTATATCACAATAAGGTAGATAGGTCTAAAGCTGTCCAAGCGCAAACACAGCAGGTTGATAGGCATACACACAATACAAAATCATTTACTTCAATTCAATCATCATCATCATCAACTCGACACTCAGGCTCTGTCATGTATCGCTGTGCAGTCTGCAAAGGTGACCATAGGATATATGACTGCCCTATATTTGCAAAGAAGAGTGTCCAAGAACGAAAGAACGAAGTGCAAAGGCTGCGTTTGTGTTCCAACTGTTTAAGGGCAGGCCATCATGTGCGTGATTGCAAACTAGGCCCATGCCGAGAATGCAATCGTAGGCATAACACTTTCCTCCATGAATCCAACAAGGGAGATAGTGCAAATGTTGATAACAATTCACCAAAATTATCTGTAAACAATTCAATGAATTACAACAATAGTCAAACACAAGGTCAGATTCTATTGTCAACTGCAATGATAAATGTTACAAATCCTCAAACAAACCGATATGTCCAAGTCCGCGCTCTGCTGGACTGTGGTAGTCAAACTTCATTCATTACACAATCATTAATGAACCAACTTTCATTACAAATATGTCCAATTAATGCCATAAATATTGTTGGCATAGGCAACAACTTGGCAGGCCAAGTAAGTACAAGTTGTATTGCCCAATTAAATTCTTTGACAAATAATTACAAAATAGTACAATCGTTTTATGTTCTGAAGGAACTTACAGGTTCTATTCCCAAGCAATACATAGACATAAAACATATCAAAATACCTAAAAACATACAGCTTGCTGACCCCAAATTCAATCAACCCTCATCTATAGATGTTTTGATAGGTGCAGATCTGTTCTGGGACCTCTTGGGTTGCGACCAAATGTCATTAGGACCGGCCATGCCTAAGCTGCAAAGCTCAAAGCTCGGTTGGGTTGTCGCTGGACCAGTCGCAAATATAAACCCCAAGCAATTTTTAGTCAAAACAGTTCTATGTAATGTGTCAGCAAGTGAAGACAATAATTCTAATATTAATGAACAATTATCTAAATTTTGGGACCTTGAACAGGTTCCCGATAGACAATATCAAACCAAAATCGAAAAGGAATGTGAAGACCATTTCTATCGCAATACATACCGTTTAGACTCTGGTAGATTCTGTGTAAGACTACCCTTAAAGGATACACCAGACTGCCTAGGGGATTCATATGCCGTTGCAAAGGCACGTCTACTTCATTTGGAAAAACGATTCCGCAAAAACCCAGACTTGAAGTCCCAATATATAAATTTTATTAAAGAATATTCTGATTTAGGTCACTTAGAAGTATGTCCTACTAATATGCCATACCCCTCGTACTATCTATGTCATCATGCCGTTTTCAAACAAAATAGCGAAACCACTAAGCTCCGTGTAGTCTTTGACGGCTCTCTCCGCACAAGTTCGGGATTCTCACTTAACGACTTACAGTTGGTTGGACCCAATGTTCAAGACTCTCTCTTCTCCATCTTAATTCGAGCCCGCCAGTACAAGTACCTGTTGACTGGCGATATCGAAAAAATGTATCGTCAGGTCCAAATAGACGAACCGGATCGCAATTTGCAACTAATATTATGGAGGAGTGACGAGTCCAGTCCAATCCAAACTCTACGTCTCAAAACTGTCACTTACGGTCTTGCAAGTGCAGCTTATTTGAGCACAAAGTGCCTATCGTTATTGGGAGATACCTGTGATGACGAACTTATAGCCACTATCATAAAACATGACTGCTACGTTGACGACTTGATCACGGGATCGAATGAATCTTCTGAATTGCTCCATATACAACGCATGATTTCATCTACTTTAAAACTTGGTTGTTTCAACTTGCGCAAGTATAAGTCAAATTTACCAAGCGCTTTGACATCCTCTGTCATCAATAAAAATGACAAGGTGAGCTTGAGCGAGTCGGCAAGCACTCTTGGTCTAAATTGGAATCCTAATACAGATTGTCTTCACATATCAATTACAATACCTATAATCGATAAAACAATTACAAAGAGATCAATTCTTTCAGCATCTTTCAAAATTTTCGATCCTCTTGGCCTCTTGAGTCCTTGTATAGTTGTTCCCAAGCTATTGCTACAATCGCTATGGAAGGACAAGAGAGGCTGGGATGAACCAGTTACTTTGGACATATTAAAATTATGGAGTAATTTTGTAAACAATTTACATTTCATATCAGATCTACCAATTCCGCGACTGGTATTATGCGATTCTGCCAACAACATAGAAATCCATACCTTCAGCGACGCCTCACAAGTGGCCTATGGCGCCTGTGTGTACTTAAGGTCATCTAATTCTTCTGGAATAGTTAAGGTCAATTTGCTATGTGCCAAATCTAAAATTGCACCCATAAAGCCTACAACCATCCCACGTATGGAGCTTTGCGCCACTCTGCTGGCTGCCAAATTGACCAAGGCTGTTACCAGTGCATTGCGTTATAAAGCAGATCGTGTGATTTACTGGTGCGATTCTACTGTTACACTCAGTTGGCTTTCTGGTAATGCTGCGAAATTAAAAACTTTTGTAGCCAATAGGGTACTTGAAGTCAATGAGCTTACTGAAGGCTCATCATGGCGCTATGTGCCCACAGACCAAAATCCAGCAGATTTAATCTCTAGAGGGTTAAATCCTAAAGAAATCAAAGATCACAAGCTATGGTGGTCAGGTCCCAATTTTCTATTACAGCCTAGTCATGCTTGGCCTGATCCACACAATATTTTAAACGAAGCCGATTTACCAGAAATGAAGTCCAATTCTGCTCAAGTTCAGAGAGATGATACACACTTTCTGAAAATGACCAATTATTCATCTTTTAACAAATTAAGACGAACTTTAGCTTATATTTTTAGATTCATTCACAACATTCGCAATCCTAAGGATAAATTGATAGGTTCTATTACCGTTTCCGAATTAGATTCTGCTTTCATTCACTTATGCAAAACGTCCCAACAAGATTCCTTTCCTTCAGAATTTAACCTTCTATCAAAGGGTAAACCTTTAGGTTCGAAATGTTCTATTTTATCACTCTCACCATTCTTGGATGAGGCTGGTGTTATTAGGGTTGGCGGCAGGATCGAGCTGTCCAATTATAATTACTCTAAAAAACATCCCATACTTTTGCATGCCTCTCATCATTTAACTAAACTCTATTTCAACTATCAACACTTGCACTACCTTCATGCTGGTCCTCAGCTGCTACTAGCTAGTGTTAGGGATACTGTGTGGCCCATCAATGGTAGGCATTTAGCCCGCCGCACAGTTCACAATTGTGTAACTTGTAGAAGACTGCAAGGCAAAACCATTACCCCCATTATGGGAAATCTACCTGCACAACGTGTCACACCAGACTATCCATTCAAAACTGTTGGTGTTGACTTCGCAGGCCCCTTCTTTACTCTAAATAGGAAGGGCCGTGGAGCACGAATAAACAAATCGTACTTGTGTTTGTTTGTGTGCTTTAGATACAAATGCGTACATCTGGAAGCCGTTAGTGATTTGTCTAAGGAAGCGTTTCTATTAAGCTTACGCAGATTCATCGGTAGGCGGGGCAAGCCAGCGGAGATATTCTGCGATAATGGCCGCAATTTTGTTGCCGCAGCAAAGGAAATAGGTGATTTTCTTAAGGTCAACAAGGATCATGTTAATGATTTTGCTGCGGATGAAGGCATAAGGTTTATATTTTCTCCTGCGTGCGCGCCCTCGTTCGGTGGTATCTGGGAGGCCGGGGTCAAATCCGCGAAATATCATGTTAAGCGCATTATGGGCAACGCTCATTTGACATTTGAGGAGCTATCAACTCTCTTTGTTCAAATTGAGGCAGTACTAAACAGCAGACCTCTATGTCCACTTTCACCTTCCCCAAATGACTATCATTTCCTTACCCCAGGGCACTTTCTGATAGGCCGTGCTCTCAAAGCATTACCAGGTCCATCATATGAGGACCGGAACCAAAATAATTTACAACGCTACACAAAGCTTCAACAATTAAGTCAACATTTTTGGCAACGCTGGCAACATGAATACATTGCAGAACTGCAGCAGCGTTCCAAGTGGCGTACCAATTCTGCTTCATTACAAATAGGAGACCTAGTTCTTCTCCAAGAAGATAACGTGCCTCCACTCAATTGGAGATTGGGACGAGTCAGCCGCTTATTTCCTGGACCCGATGGAGTGTCACGAGTTGCGGACATAAACACCACCAGAGGCTGTTATCGAAGACCCCTGACTCGAATCTGCCCTCTACCTACGGCGGATTCTGTCCAATGATGTTGAAAGAGGGCTTTCAACGGGGGGGAAGATGTTCGCGCCTACGCCATGGCAACCCCATGGCCACAACTGTCAACAGTGTCAATTTTTTTTTATCTATATCATCTGTTCTACAAAGTTTTCGAAATTCACACGAGTCACACTAATGTAATCTTCCTATACTCAGCAATAAAACGAAAGTTTTGAAGATTCGAGGTTTTAATTAAACTTCCATTATGTCCATGTAAACTACGAGACATCTAGGACAAATAATTCTTGGTCTCCCGCTTTGTGAAGTTACCCCTGCCCAGATAAGGTGTTTTACGCGCGTGGCAAGTTCAAAAAACATTTATTTCGCATAATCCTAATACATAGGCACTTGCGACACCTCAATGAATACAATGCAAATAGTACCACCAGTTCGGAACGCGGCCCGCTTGAGAAGAACTGGCAAGAAACTCGGCGGGCTATTTTTTTTCCTCCCGGACCCAAGGCTCCCCTGGCGAACACCCCTGGCGAACACCCCTCCTTGTGCACTACATATTTACAATAAGTAAGTACTATAAACTAAAACTCCACCGGTAGAGCAAGCAGATCACTTCCAGACTTCCTTATCAATCAAATAATCGTCAACTGTTTAGTAGCCCCCGCAGCACAATTTACTTTTTATACAATTTTTAAACTTAATTAGGGGCATGCTTTTTATTTCGCTTGGAAGCCTGTTGTAAAAACGTATACAGTGTCCTCAGTAGTGTTGCCAGGTGTCCCGATTTGGGCGGAACGTCCCGATTTTCAGGGGTCTGAGGACGCGTCCCGATTTGTTCTTGATCGGGACGCTAAATGTCCCGATTTCTGATGACCAAGAACAATTATGTATTAACTTCATGACCATACTTTAATACATACTTAAGCTGTATAAAAATGGCTTACTCATCAACGCCCAGCCGAATCATACAAAAGATATTAATATGACATTTGAAAAGTACCTATTGATCTTTTATGATGTAAATATCCTGTTAAACAGAGATTCGTCGAATTTCGGGGTGAAACAAGGTGGCAAGTTACGTACAAAAGAAAAAGCTAATTCTTGTAGATCTTAAAATTCAGCAATAGAAATAAATGAATGTATTTCAGATGAGAGAGAAATCCCCAAATCTAGCGCTTCTTTAAAGTTTTAAAGGTACCTACAACTAACTATAAAAATCAACATCTTAAAGTGGCCTTTCGGCTACAAATTAGGATCTAAGATATATTTCAGGATTTTCTAAAATTCTAACCTTTTAAGGTGTAAAATTAAGTAATGAGAATTTTCATGAATATTATTGATTGCCAAACTTATCAATAGAAAGCTTTTTATTTTTGTGATGTTACGTAAATGGTTGTGGTGAGCCTCCAGATCCCATATCAAGGTATTTTAATTTATGCCCTAACCAAGGGGGTGTAACGATCTATTAGTTAAATACACCGAGGCAGAATTTTTCAAAGTAAGTCTTTAGAGTAAAACAATCTAGGTACATTGTATATAACGACTTTGTCTCGAAATAGATAACAACTCCAAAATTACACATATTAACACATTAAATTAGGAGTTCATCTTTTAAGCCATTGCAAAAACGATTATGACTACCTACAGCTATAAAACGGGAAAAGAGCTTCACCGTTTTTCGGAAATTCCACCCCTCACGGATACAAATAAGTTTTTAGCGATTTTGGAAATGGCTATTTTTTATTTACGTTTGGATATATTTCATGGATGCCATGCTAGATTCTCATCGACTAAAACCACACGATTCCTAATCACTGCCCACGGCCGAGAACACCAGGAACTAAGATTTCCCATAGACTATGGCTACAACCGCGGCCTCACATAGTGGTTCGGGTACTATCCCACGTCTTTAGGGAGTTGATTGGGATTTGGGATATTATCCCTCTTCTTGCGTCACGCCGTCGTTTTGTGCTTGCTTTTGTAAGAACGGTGAGCAGACCTTTCATTGCCTTCAGGCCCCCGGCCGTAGAGGCCGATGGTTTTGGGCAAAGACAAGTCTACGGTGCCCTCTGCCGACTGCGGAACTCGGGTGGGAGAGCTATCGCCCGCTCTCTTCCCACTGCCTCTTTTTTGAGCTAGAGCTGCTCGCAGAAAAACGCGGCGTCTCACTTCTTCCCGTTGGAGATCATAGCGCTCTCTCCAGCGAAAGAATGTCCACGAGGATCTGGCGCACTCCACCGATGTGTGAAGCGCTGTGTCCTCGCTGCATTCAGTACAAAGCAGTAAGAGCCCCAGTGTATTCGCCACAGATATTGCCATAGCTCGTCTCCAGCCACTGATCCAGTCCATGACTTGTCTGTGGCGTTCTGTCTGTCACCTTAATTGTGGCGTTTCCCCATCATGGTTGCTTAGGTCACATCTTTCAAGTCTCTAAGATTTCTAGCAGAGATATGATCTCGATTTCTTGCACCATTTGAACAATGGCACAAGGGCCCTCGCTTCCAGAGCCAATGGAGGAGTTCCGGTAAAACGGTTAGGGCTACAATCATGAAACGAGCGTTTATATGAGCGTCGTTTGCCACAAGACAGGTGTTAATTTGAAATTAAAAACCCCTGATCACGCGACTGTTATTAGAGCAGTCACGGGATCGGGGTTTTAAATTTTCAAATTATCTAATAAACCCAAACATGACCTGTAATTTTCTGAGTGAATTTTAGAAGAATACCTTCATCACTCAAGAAGTGAGCCGTTGATCTCTAAAATTTATACAAGCCAAGAACCATCCCGGTCACATCAGCTATCGAACAAAAAACCGCAACGAACCACTAAAGAAAAATTTGAAAAAAAAAGGGGTTTTAGCACCCCCCCCATATATACAGGGTCGGCAGCGCAATTGTGGCGCCTCTGGTGTTGCAAACGTTAATAGGCTGCGGTGACCACCAGTCCTTCTGGTGGGCCGTATGCTTGTCTGCCACCTTAGTGGTATAAAAAAAATAAGTAATTTTTTGCCGTTTTTGGGTACGTAATCCTCTTGTGGCGAGTCCGACTGGCACTTGGCCGGTTTTTTTTTTATTTTGTCCCGATTTTAAACGCTAAGTCCCGATTATTTTTACCCTTTGTACCGATTTTCATCTGATAGGACCTGGCAACACTAGTCCTCAGCCTCACATACCTACATTGCGTCCAGAAGTTCTAGCGCGTGTGATTTTTTTTTATATTCAGCTCGCCAAATTGACGTCGCCACCAGCCTGATGGAAAGCCGTGTCGCATCTAGCGATTGGGGGCCACTTTCGACAGTGGCCCTCAAGTTGGCGGCCCTGTGATGTGCCTCTTCACGCTCCTTTTAAAGAACCCGGGATAGTAAGATGAGACACGTGTGCGGGCAGGTCGTTCCAAGTTTTTATAATTCGTGTTAGTGATGTATGCATTTGACTGACACGCGCGTGTGCAGAGGGTTAAGAAAGTAAGGAAAATCTTCGAAAGTTAACAATGGAAATTATATTAATTAGGTACTAGAGGACGACACGCGGTTTCACCCGCGTAGTTCCCGTTCCCGTGGGAATACAATATTTTTTCTTCCATTAAAACCTTCTCCTAACAATACCTTGCACAACAAAAAAAGAATTAGTGAAATCGGTTCACCCGTTCTGAAGTTATGCGCTTACCAACACATTTTGCGATTCATTTTTATATATAAGATATATTATTTTTTGTAGTTTGACGTGGTTGGAAGTAGAGTTACTTACTTTGCAACTCCGGAATTGGAAAGAAAGTAAATTCTAACTCTACTTCCCTTCTTCGCAAAGCAGGAGATCGGTATAGGTCTACATTCATGCATCATAAAGAAAAGTACCACGCTATACTTCACATAGAAATTAATCTATTACTCTGTGTATTATCTATCATTTGACAATTCAACTCATCAAAAACGTCAAAATATAATCAACAATACCCACCACATAATTTACAACAACATGCACAAAAAGTAATCATTTTAAATTAAAATGTAAAAACAAAATTAAAAGCAATGCCTGGACATCCAAAAAGCAACTTATCTGAGCTAAGTACAGACAAGGAGAGTGGAAAAAACAATTTGGCAAGACCTTTGAAAGAAACTAGCCTAGAAAAAAGAAAAGCTAGGGGTTCTACAAGCTCTAAAATCAATATTATAAGGGAGAAATTATCGTCATCTTCAACACTGAGTGAGATTGCAGTTTGCGCGCAATCAGAGGTGTATACTGTGCCGCAAGAACATGGCAGACCTAAGGCAAAACTGTATTCTCATGCCATCATTTCTCCAAACCATTCGTTGCTTGACATCACTACATCACTATCTATTACTTCAATTTCATCGTCTATTGACAGGTAAAACGTTTATTTATTTATTTCTTATTGATTGCCTCGTTTGTCTAGATCAGTGATGGGCAAAGTACGACCGCGGGCCATCTCCGGCCCGCGAAAGCTTTTAATCCGGCCCGTCGATGGTCCTTCGACGTGAGTACCTATACGGCTCGCGGTAATCATAATTTGACTGTTCAGAAGTATTATGTAGATTCTACTTATTAGACGCATAGGTGTGAAGGAGCCAGCTAACAGAAAATTATGGCAATGTTTGCGTCCTCATATTGTGCGTACAGACTTTTCGGCCATGAAATTACGGAAGATCCCACCATCTCCTTTCCGATCCCGAACAACGCGTGCCGGGCAGAGATGCCACTCTCCAGCCACTCTCGGTGGAGAGAATTTTCGCCAGAACCGAGCGTTTCAAAAGATCCTTCCTCTGTCGAACTAAAATAAGGAAGTCGCTGCCGGAGGACCCAAAAAAAACCAAAATGATTTTGAACTAAATTTAATTAATACAAAAATTACAAAGAAATTACAATTAAAAGTAAGTGGTTCCGACCGATGTTAGAATCAGAATGATCTACGGCTATTCCACGAGTATCGGGTAAAACTGGCATCCGGTTGCATGTGACGAACATCGCCTCATCAAGTCAGCAGGTTTGCCTCCACGTGTAAGTACGGCTGCATTGCGTCATCTCGCGTCAGCAATTCTGTCTCCGCGTGTAAGGCTTGTTACTAAGAAGGGCAACGGGGTCGCTGCATAGTTGCATTTTCTATATTGCTAGATACTATAACACCTCCACCGACAGTTCAGCAATTATTTTTGAAGTTTGAACTGAGAAAATATTGCTGAGTGTCCCTTTGGCGCTTCTGATTCTTCAGGTTGTGCGTATGTGCTATCCAGGATTTCCAGTTTCTTGCCTTTGCATTTCAATAATTTGTATCGTTTCAGAAGTACCAGTATCCCGGCTATGAGAATACAGGCGAATATGATGTAGAACGGGATGGTGGTGTGGTACAAGTATTCTTGAGATACCGGCTGCAGTTGTAACGGAGGCTGCGACATAATGTTGAATTGGGCGTTATGCAGCTTCCTAAGATCGCTGGATCTAAGATTGATCCGAGTAGCATTCGGCTGGTTAACTTCAGTGTATTGTATCTTCGTGATCTTTATAGGTTGTCCTTCTACGTGATCATTGAGATTAGTGATGGTGAACTCTGGAGTGTACAGGTAGCATCCTGTCGGTATAGTAGCTAGATAACTGCCATTTAGAGTGCTGTAATCTTCCCGGCCGCATATGGTGTGAATTTTTGTCTCGTAGGGGAACGATAAGATGTAGTGTTTTTCGTTCAGTTCTTCCATGGATATTTTTGACAGGAGTACGGTCCTAACTTCGCAAGATTTATGTAGGACTTGGTTGATGATGAGGTTCTGGATACAGTCTGGATCCCGTCGTAGTTGGTGGTCCATCTTGTCTTCGCAGAGGTACCAATTGTTATACTTCGGGCATTCAGCCTCTATGTACACATAACCATTCCTGTTTGTTGCAATCAACGGGTAAGGAGGGATAACTACATGCTTGAACTTATTAGGGACTAGGGATAACTTGTACAGGTCGTAATTATCTACAGCGAAAATAGGAAATTTAAATGAGATAACTATTTGATTACCCGAATAGTAGTAGCCAGGTTTAATTATTTCGTAATATTCTCTAAGTTCTAAATCTAATACCTTATCTTTACCATAAACCTTAACTAACTTTTTAACCATATGTCCTAGACTTTCTATATTAATCATGGAATGATGCGGGCTTGAACTATGTATGAATGCTAGAATGTTTTCTATTCTAATTAACTCATTAAGTATCTCATCTAAGTTCTCACTTATTAATGTTAAGCATTGGCTAAATTTTGCAAATGTTATAAGATTATATTCTCTATTAAGGTCTTTATCTAGTAGAGCTATTACAGTCTCATTCAATTTGGATTGATTTTCTACAAGCTGCATGATAATATCGGAATGTTGGGTCATCCACTCTTTACTCAAACTAATATGATTATTAAATTCCTCCTGGATCTGGTAGTTATTATCTTGTAAGATTTTGAGAGCCTTGTCGTATTTTATTGCATCAGAGTAGTCTAGATTACCTGTTATACCTTTTATTATAGAACCCAGACCATCAATGAGACCTCGCTTTACACGATTTGGTTTTAACGTTTGTATGTAGCTTATAATTTTACTTAATTTATTAGAAAGATAATCTATTTGGATTTCGTGAAGCACATGTATACCATCAACTAAATACTTCTTAAAATTATTTAATTGGTCCCCTAATAGAGCAATTTTACTGTCAATATCATCTAGCTTAATAAATTGCAGGAAGGTATGGTAGTGCGTGATTAGCTTAGTCCCACCAAGGCGAAAAGGTAGCAGTCCCGGGCCATCATCTAGGTTCTCGAATGTTATTTCCGGGTTCGTTTCCTGGGCTGCTATCAAACGAGCAGTCAGGACCAGTAGCACCATCAACTGCATTTCAGCACCTCTGGGATCGATGTCTGGATTTCTCCTCCGGGCACGACGTCAGGTTCTTCTTTCAGGATACTCGGCGAACGCGATCGCTCGCGACGGCGGTAGCGATTTAGCGGTAAGGGTACGATATTCGATGCGAGAACCACCCTAATTAGCTATTTCGAGACGCCTTGAGCATCCTACCGACTGCGCCAAATAAGGAAGTCGCTGCCGGAGGACCCAAAAAAAACCAAAATGATTTTGAACTAAATTTAATTAATACAAAAATTACAAAGAAATTACAATTAAAAGTAAGTGGTTCCGACCGATGTTAGAATCAGAATGATCTACGGCTATTCCACGAGTATCGGGTAAAACTGGCATCCGGTTGCATGTGACGAACATCGCCTCATCAAGTCAGCAGGTTTGCCTCCACGTGTAAGTACGGCTGCATTGCGTCATCTCGCGTCAGCAATTCTGTCTCCGCGTGTAAGGCTTGTTACTAAGAAGGGCAACGGGGTCGCTGCATAGTTGCATTTTCTATATTGCTAGATACTATAACAACTATAAAAACATGGAACGACCTGCCCGCACACGTTTTTCCCTCATCTTACAATCCCGGGTCCTTCAAGAGGAGCGTGAAGAGGCACATCACAGGGCCGCCAACTTGAGGGCCACTGTCGAAAGTCTTAAGGACTGTGAGACTGGCCCTCAATCGCTAGATGCGGCTTACCATCAGGTTGGTGGCGATGTCAATTTGACGAGCTGAATATAAAAAAAAATCTCAATCAATTTGGCCCGCCGCTAAAATTTCCTAATTTTTCTGGCCCCCCATTAAGAAAGTTTGCATGCCACTGGTCTAGATTCTAGATAAAGGAAGGTAGGTATCTAGAACAGTACGACTGCAAATCTCGAGGTCGTTGGTTTCGATTCCTATGCCATAAAAAATTTGAGTTACAGACTCAAAATCTTTTTCTAAAATAAAAGCAGTCTTAAGTTACACCGTGTTCATGAGCTAGATAGCTCAATACCTTAGAAAGTGCTGTCAAAATCGATTCCACCACTTGTAAGATTCCCGGAAACATTGTTTTTTTTTTTCATATTTAGCTCGCCAAATTGACGTCGCCACCAGCCTGATGGTAAGCCGTGGCGCATCTAGCGATTGGGGGCCAGTCTCACAGTCTGTAAGACTTTCGACAGTGGTCCTCAAGTTGGCGGCCCTGTGATGTGCCTCTTCACGCTCCTCTTGAAGAAACCGGGATTGTAAGATGAGGGAAACACGTGTGCGGGCAGGACGTTCCATGTTTTTATAGTTTGACAGAGGAACGATCTTTTGAAACGCTCAGTTCTGGCAAAGATTCTCTCCACTGTGTATGAGTGGCATCTCTGCCCGGCACGCGTTGTTCGGGATCGAAAAGGAGAGGGTGGGATTAGGTTTAAGAGCTCTTCAGAACGTAGCCTATGTGTTATTCTAGACTATAATGTATCCCTGTACCAAATATCAGCCCGATCCGTTCAGCGGTTTGAGCGTGAAAGAGTAACAAACATCCACACTCACAAACTTTCGCATTTATAATATTAGTAAGATGATACTTGGCTACTGCGAGGACCGCAGCGATGACACGGCGCTCCACACGCTGGTGGAGTGCACGGCGTGGGCGCAACAGCGCCAGGTCCTCGTAGTGGGTCTGGACGTGGACATCACTCCTTCGCCCGAGACCATGGTGCGAAGTGCGAGCCATGCTCTCCAGCGGGAGTAAGTGGGACTGCGCCGCCTCTTTCTGCAAGCAGGTCATGCTCGCGAAGGAGGCGGCGGGCCGGGTGCGGGAGATAGCTCTCCCACCCGAGTTCCGCAGTCGGCGCCCTGGGCGCCGCCGACGTGTCTTCGCCGAGGACTATCGGCCTCCATGACCGGGGGTCTGAGGACGGTGAGAGGGTCGCTCACCGTCCTTACAGAAGCAGGCCCAAGACGGCAGCGTGACGTGAGCAACTCAAGCACCCCCCCCCCCCCCGCCTTAGAAGCGGGATCACACCCAAAACCCCCCACAGACGCGGGATAGCACCCGAACCACCCCCTGGGCGAGGCCGCAGTGGCGGCCGTGGGTCAGTTGGGAGTCCCAGGACATCCTTCCGAGGGCTTACCCGGGGCTCCCAATCACAGGCTGTTGGGCGTTGCGTGAGGTTTTTTAGTCGGTAAGAGTCCGGCATGACATCCTTTGAGGATTTTCCAACACGTAAAAAAAAAAAAAAGATGATACCTACTAGGCTCGGCCCACATGAAAGTTTGTTCCTGTTCTAGCTTCCCGTGGGAACTTATTCTCGAGATAAAAATAGCCTATATGTTATTCCAGACTATAATCTATTCCCGTACCAAAGGGCAGCCATTTCCGTTCAGTCTTTAGAACTTGAAAGAGTAACAAACATCGACACTCACAAACTTACGCATTTATAATATTAGTTAGATTAACTTTGTTCTACGTAGAATATGAAACATTCGGGAAAACCGCAAGAGTGTCCATTTCACAATCCAAATAAAGCCCCTAACGTATCTAACCGTGCTTGAACGCTCGGGACGCAAAGTATGAGGATGAACAGCCTCTCTGTGGTGAGCTGTGCGATAATAGAATGTAGTCATAGGCATGATATCAAACAATTCCTCAGAGCACAAACCGTTGTACAGGCGGTAGATCACGCATTGGAAGTTCGACTCCTAATAAGTGTTCTGCCGCTTGTATCTACCAACAAAAAAAAGCCTGTGTTGATTTGCATTCTGTCGCGAATCCTGGGAACTCCTTCCGAGTGCTTACCAGGGGCTCCCGACCGTATGCAGTGCTAGGTCTCGTGTATTTTTAGTTCGTAAAAGTCCGGTATAGCATCTTTCTGTTTCCTCCCGTTTTTGGATGAAAATCTCTACTGTATTTCTCCCCACTGTCGTTAATCATATCAAAAATTATATCGCAAAGTTACAAACTAATCGCCTTCTGATAGAACCCTGCAATTGCCTTGAACGCGTTACAATAATATTGCAGTACAATTTTTCAAAGGGGCTTTCTGTCTCAGTGTACTAACTAATGCCCGTGGCTCCGCCCGCGTAGTGCACATTTCCCCGTTTCTGATTGGCTATTTTATTGCCACTTTATATGTGATTCTTAACATGAATATGTTGTTTCTGTAATATTTAATAGCGCTATACCACTGTAATGAACGGCGCCGTGGCGCTGCTATTCATTACACCGCCGCCGGGGCGCCGCAGGCACACCTTTGTGAACGTCGTTATTATATTTATAAGTAAATTCCCTAAATTTAGGGAAAAATCATTATGCTGGCAACACTAAAATGGTTCAATACGCAATGCGGGAATCCACGACCATAGAGAAACACACTTTCATTTTTGACGAAACGGAATTGGCATCTCATTTCTAATTCATTAAGTAGGTATATCGGTGCACGTATGTAATTGATTGCCTCTGTCTATGCCAAATTTCATCTCAATCACTTCAGCCGTTTAGCCGTGAAAGCGTAATAGACAGACAGACAGACATTACTTTCGCATTTATAATATTAGTAGAGATTCAAAATCTACCGTTTCTTTCAGATTTCGTTCCGACTTCAACGAGTTTAAATGTAAAATGAAAATATTTGGTGAATCGCTGAATCTTTGTAAATGTATTGCGGGTGACTTCAAGAATAAAATGAAATGGATGGAGAAGCGGCTTGATAATTTGGAGAAGAGGCACAAACTGACTAAGGTACTAGATGCACAGATGCACACTTTATGGAACCTTACATTTATAGTACTTCCCTTAAAATATAAGGCATCATTTCCATCTTTTAATTTAAGGGTTTGTCCCCAAAGGTCCCCTTTTTTTTTTCTTCATCTGGCTTCTTGCATTGTAGTTGGCTACAAACAGAATTTCATTGCGAAATATAAATCATTTTCATGTTAAGATTCTTCTTAACAGCAGCGTATTCATGTATGTCCAAGTTTGGACTAAGTTCTACTCTAGTAAAGCAGTGGTACTTTACTAGAGCTTGCTGTGGAATTTGTCGACAAACCTAAAAAGTCGCGTATCACTGCGCTATTACACTTTCCAACACTTGTGCACGTTGTCGAACCTTTATGTTTAAAAATTCACCATAAATTGCACATAAATACTCAAACATACACTAGTTTTGTAAAATTTTATGTCGGAAGTAAGACGCTCGACTGTAAGTTTGGCGCCAAATCCCTGACTCTTCTATCGTATCGATGAGTCTTTTTTTTTTATTTTCTAAACACTGCCATCTCAACGGCTCTGTCGGTGGCGTTAATAAGTTCGGCCTAAGAGCAGAATGTAGGACACAGGCACACACAGGGGGCATGCAAGTTAGTGCACCATGAAGGAGTGCGGGGGCGCCGCAGTCATATGGACGGCGAATTCTCATGAAAAGGGTCCCTTTTTACCCTTTTTAGGGTTCCGTAGCCAAATAGCAAAAACGGAACCCTTATAGATTCGTCATGTCTGTCTGTCTATCCGTCCGTATGTCACAGTAATTTTTCTCCGAAACTATAAGGCCTATGCTGTTAAAACTTGGTAAGTAGATGTATTCTGTCAACCGCATCAAGATTTTTATATAAAACTAAAAAAAAATAGTTAGTTTTGGGGGTCCCCATACTCAGAACTGAATCTCAAAATTTTATATTTGTTGAAACCCATACGTGTGGCATATTTATAGATAGGTCTTCAAAAATGCTATTGAGGTTTCTAACATCATTTTTTTCTAAAGTGAATAGTTTGCGCAAGAGACACTTCTAAAGTGGAAAAATGTGTGTGCCCCCTCTTGCTTCTAAACTAAGAGAATGATGAATCTAAAAAAAATATATGAGGTACAGTCACCTCCAATATTGCATGGTAAAATGTGCATGGGATCTTAAGGGGCCCCCTTAAGATCCCATGCACATTTTAGTCCAAATTCACAAAAACTCTACTAGATGGCGCCACTTTACTCGCATATAACATTGCATAGACACCTTAGAATCACAAAAAATGTACTAGATGGCATATTTACATTACTCAAAAGATTAATAAGTAGCTATTTTGACAATAATCGCGTTCCTGTGTAAGGTAGTAAAGAAATATAAATCATTTTCATGTTAAGATTCTTCTTAACAGCAGCGTATTCATGTATGTCCAAGTTTGGACTAAGTTCTACTCTAGTAAAGCAGTGGTACTTTACTAGAGCTTGCTGTGGAATTTGTCGACAAACCTAAAAAGTCGCGTATCACTGCGCTATTACACTTTCCAACACTTGTGCACGTTGTCGAACCTTTATGTTTAAAAATTCACCATAAATTGCACATAAATACTCAAACATACACTAGTTTTGTAAAATTTTATGTCGGAAGTAAGACGCTCGACTGTAAGTTTGGCGCCAAATCCCTGACTCTTCTATCGTATCGATGAGTCTTTTTTTTTTATTTTCTAAACACTGCCATCTCAACGGCTCTGTCGGTGGCGTTAATAAGTTCGGCCTAAGAGCAGAATGTAGGACACAGGCACACACAGGGGGCATGCAAGTTAGTGCACCATGAAGGAGTGCGGGGGCGCCGCAGTCATATGGACGGCGAATTCTCATGAAAAGGGTCCCTTTTTACCCTTTTTAGGGTTCCGTAGCCAAATAGCAAAAACGGAACCCTTATAGATTCGTCATGTCTGTCTGTCTATCCGTCCGTATGTCACAGTAATTTTTCTCCGAAACTATAAGGCCTATGCTGTTAAAACTTGGTAAGTAGATGTATTCTGTCAACCGCATCAAGATTTTTATATAAAACTAAAAAAAAATAGTTAATTTTGGGGGTCCCCATACTCAGAACTGAATCTCAAAATTTTATATTTGTTGAAACCCATACGTGTGGCATATTTATAGATAGGTCTTCAAAAATGCTATTGAGGTTTCTAACATCATTTTTTTCTAAAGTGAATAGTTTGCGCAAGAGACACTTCTAAAGTGGAAAAATGTGTGTGCCCCCTCTTGCTTCTAAACTAAGAGAATGATGAATCTAAAAAAAATATATGAGGTACAGTCACCTCCAATATTGCATGGTAAAATGTGCATGGGATCTTAAGGGGCCCCCTTAAGATCCCATGCACATTTTAGTCCAAATTCACAAAAACTCTACTAGATGGCGCCACTTTACTCGCATATAACATTGCATAGACACCTTAGAATCACAAAAAATGTACTAGATGGCATATTTACATTACTCAAAAGATTAATAAGTAGCTATTTTGACAATAATCGCGTTCCTGTGTAAGGTAGTAAAAAAATCGGCAACGCAAGATACTTGACTTCCAATGTTGTCCGAAAGATGGCGTCAATTCTCAGTGCAAAGCAATTTCGTTTCAGATTGACCATGCATTCTCAAATTCTTCTGTACATTGTCATAAAATCTACCAACGAAATTTGGTTTGAGCGAGATCGAGTTGGTAGTTTTTTTTTAATACGTCATAAACCGCAATTTTCGCCTAGAAAAATTACTACCACTGCGAACGTGTTAAAACATCAATGAAAGTTGCAACGAACTACAAGAACTTTTATATTATGTTACTTGCTGCTACGGAACCCTTCATGGGCGAGTCCAACTCGCACTTGGCCGGTTTTTTTATTTTTTTAACGTGAGGGAATAGGTATCCATCATGGATGCTATGCCGGACTCCTAGCGACTAAAAAAACCTCACGGAACGCCCAACAGCCTATGGTTGGCAGCCCCGGGTAAGCCCTGGGATTGATGTACCAGGACTCCCAGCTGTTTTTACCTTACGAAGGAAACTTTAAAAAGCGGCCAGAGGGAGGACGCGAAAGATGAACTGACTTACGCTCCCACCTGCTGTCATTTGACTAAAACCAAAGATAATATAATAGGTATGTAGTATTACTCCCTTTCGCGCACTGACCTGTAATATTAACTGGACTGGTGATCGGTTTCATAAAAGTGTGCCTAATTGAAAATCGCCATTTGGCGCTGACGGCAGCTAGCGAATGTACTTGGAACTAATACTAGTGATGTACAACACCTGTCTTGGTGTCGATAGATATTTTTGTATCAATGATGTTTACATAATATGAATGACTACTTTAAAGTACCTAAGTAGGCTAACCATCAGGCTCGCGAATTCAGTTTGGCGAGCTTAATATAAAAAAAAAGTGTTTGCTTAAACAGTGGTCGCAGGTATGTTGCCAAAGTAGTGTTACTATTGTAAATCGGCTGAAAAATGACACCGGACACAGCCCACACAGTCATTGGTTGTCTTTAATCATAATTGGGTCATGTTAGAACTTAAAGCTTAATTATTAACAAAAATAGTCTCACTAAGTGTTATAATTCAATGTTAGTGCTAGAAAGTTATATTTCACACGCTAGTTAGTTACTGTTTCGATTATCTACTACAATTTTAAGTGTTTATTAATAATTTTAATATGTTCATTAAATTATTAAAGAACTTTTACCATGCCTCTTGTTTTTTAAACTACGAATTTTGGCATTGGACAGAAAATTATCGATATACATTTTGACATCCCTATTAATCATTATAGGTTATAAAAATATTCGTAAAATCCCCGAAACTCGAAGGGTATTCGCTTTTGATAGGAAAAAAAAAACCTAAATTATGGTTTTATAATAATTGTTTAAGAATTAGATTCTTATATTTACTTACTTGTGAAAAGAGACGCCACAGCCCTTCTCGTATCTTGTTTTACAATATACACACGATCTCATGCTAAATATCTACTTAATTACACTATGAACTAAATTTATACATCAAAACCAAAATGTTGGCTCGTGGTCTATTTTAATGAAAGTAACGAGGATTTTGACACAATTTCACTTTATTGGAAAAATTGATTATCTATCTTAGGTACATGGCTGCTCGGTGTGCACATATAACAGGACTTGTCATCAATACATATAATAAAATGGACGCCTCAATTACCGTCACTGTCAGCGCCATCTAGTTCGCAACTTGCGCAACTGATGCCCAATAGTTCCCCCCTATTGCCACTAGATGTCGCTGTGTTAACATACTGCCCGCCTAGGAAATAATTTAAATGTTAAATTACATGTTATATGGATTAGTAGTGTTGATTCTACAGTATGTTATCTTTATGCTGGCTAAGTCACAAGTTACAATTCCAAACGATATCTAGAGTTGAGGGAAATTACGTTATGAGTGCAAAAATAGGTCAAATGTAGTATGCCCAACGATATTCAGAATTAATTTCAATTTAGGTATAGATGCAATTATATACTAGGTATATATATATTAAATACTATATAGGCAGTTGCATATCATAAGACAATTGTCCCGACCTGTTCGCGTAAATTGGTTAGAGGTACACGTTTGATATTACTAGATACATAGTTACTACATATTTTTCCAACAAATGGGAGACTATAATCAAACATTTCAATGAGATAGCTATACATAGGCTCACGCTAGAACCTTATGAACACGAAAAATGCAGGTTAATCTTCCAACATTAACAATTAGTTACATAGGCACACGTTGGAATATTTGTTAGGCAAGAACATGCAGATGGTAGATTAACCAAATAGTTATATATATGCATTAGAGCATTGTTTACAATGTTAACGCGAGACATGCAAATTTAAAATTAACTTAATATGTATACTAGCTAGTTATATAGGTACACTGTACACATCAGAACATTAGTTTACACGGAAAAAATGCAACTGGTAAATATACCAAATATTATATAGGTACACGTTAGAATATTAGTTTCACAGAAAAATGCAACTGGTAAATATACCAAATAGTTTTATAGGTACACATTAGAATATTAGTTTTACACAGAGAGAATGCAACTGGTAAATATACCAAATAGTTATATAGGTTCTTTTTTTTTTTTTTTTTGTTGACGCGGGGAATGCATTTAGGCACCGTCATCCCAGCTACGGGGGTAGCTGGGACGGTGTGTGGGACTCACCGGTCCCGGAAGAAGGGACCGTCCTACCCACTAAACCCCGCGGTGTTCCGACTCACCCTATAGCCGGGCCGAGGGATATGAAAATTAGATTCTACGTCGACCCGGCTAGGGATGCCCCGTAGAGTTGGGGCTCTCCTCGGGGGACCAGATGGTCGGCCCCCCAGAGCTCCCTAAGGAGCTGAAGAAAACAAGCCCGCATCGCACCACTCTCGAGCGCCCTTCTGCAAGCAGAGGGGGTAGAGAGCGGCCGAGCGGGCGGGCACTAAAGGCACCTCCGGAACACGGGGAGATGCCTTACGCCATATGGCCGTCAATGGGCGCGGTCCCCCGACCTTACGCCCACGGCCAAAAACTGATGCTGTGCGGAGCGGTCGCACAGGCGGAAGGGCCGCACAGGCGGAACGGCCGCACAGACGGACCAGCCGTACAGGCAGGCAGAAGCCCACACGCAGCAGCTGCCCAAGCTGCCGCGTGCCGAGGGGCTTAACTGCCGCACATACATACAGCTGCCGTACAGGCGAAATCAGCCGCACAGGCGGAACAGCCGCATGTGCGGCCACTGCCACACAGCAAACTCGCTCTAACCGGCCGCAGCCGGGAGCATACCTCACGTAAACGCGGGCCTTGAAGGCCCGCCATTCCACGACCCCCTCGTGCAATGGGGTCAACTCCGTCAAATGACGGCGAGAAACGTCGCAGATGCGCCGTAACGCACACCCCGACCAATGCTGCACGGAGCGGCCGCACGGACGGAAGGGCCGCACAGGCGGAACGGCCGCACAGACGGACCAGTCGTACAGGCAGGCAGAAGCCCACACGCAGCAGCCGCCCAAGCTGCCGCGTGCCGAGGGGCTTAACTGCCGCACATACATACGACTGCCGTACAGGCGAAATCAGCCGCACAGGCGGAACAGCCGCACATGCGGCCGCTGCCGCACAGCAACTTGCTCCAACCGGCCGCAGCCGGGAGCATACCTCGCCAAGAAAGTTGCGACGCTTCCACCGGGTATCCGGGAGCTGTCGCAACACCGCGGGCCTTGCAGGCCCGCCATACCACGACCCCCTCGTGCAATGGGGTCGGCTTCGGTCGGAAAGACCGACGAACAAAGCGCTTCTACCGGCCGTAGCCGGGAGCGGACGCCGTTTGTTACGGCGGTGAACGCCGCAACCGCAGGCCTAGCAGGCCCACCATACCACGACCCCCTTCGCCATGAGGTCGGTTGTCGGGATATTGGTTCATCGACTTACAGGGGCAGCAGACTCCAGCGCTGCGCCTGTTAGCCGACTATCCAGGATGCACCGTCTTGGTCCAGTTGCCACTCCCCCCGGGCATATAGCCCGAAGGGATAGGAAACCGGTCCAAGCACACTAGGAGGTTCCCCGACCTAGCACCCCATAGTTATATAGGTTCACATTAGAACGTTAGTTTTACACAGAAAGAATGCAACTGGTAAATATACCAAATAGTTGTATAGGTACACGTTAGAATATTAGTTTTCACAGAAAAAATGCAACTGGTAAATATACCAAATAGTTTTATAGGTACACATTAGAATATTAGTTTTACACAGAGAGAATGCAACTGGTAAATATACCAAATAGTTTTATAGGTACACATTAGAATATTAGTTTTACACAGAGAGAATGCAACTGGTAAATATACCAAATAGTTATATAGGTACACATTAGAACATTAGTTTACACACAAAGAATGCAACTGGTAAATATACCAAATAGTTATATAGGTTCACATTAGAACGTTAGTTTTACACAGAAAGAATGCAACTGGTAAATATACCAAATAGTTATATAGGTTCACATTAGAATAATAGTTTACATGAGTCATGCAAATTAGATTAAGATTTAAAAATTAAGTAAGTATGTACTAGCCCTACGACGCCCTGAATGGACGTCTTGGGTTCGGAGGTGTGCCACTCGTGGCACATCTCCACTAGATACACCAGTATTACTAAACTAGTTATTAGTACTTGTACTAAGTTTATACAGACTCTACAGAATTTACTGACGCCCGTAGCAGGGCAATTTAGGTTATTGGTAATGGACACAAATTGTTGAAAGCCCGTTTTATGGGTCCCTTTGCAGTTTGAACGGTTGCCACTCTTGTCACACCGTCAGCGCCGTCATGGGTCTTGATGATACGTCCCATTTTCCACTGGCAGGTAGGGGTTCGATGATCCTTGATTAGTACCACGGTGCCTGTTGCGAGACCGGGCCCCTTGCAGCTCCTCCACTTGGTTCGTTGCTGAAGACCACCTATGTAGTCTCTGGACCAACTCCGCCAAAAGTCTTGTTGGATTTGCTGTAGTTGTTGGAGATGGGTCAGTCTGTTGAGAGGTATATTATTGTATTCATAATCAGGTAATGCTGTCATCGACCTACCTATCAAGAAGTGAGCCGGCGTTAGGACTGGGAAATCGGTACCATCGGTACTACTTGGTAATGAACATAGGGGGCGTGAGTTTAAAATTCCTTCCACTTGTATTAGTATGGTCGAAAATTCTTCATAGGTTAACAATGCTTGGGCTAGGATTCTTTTTAAATGATATTTGCAACTTTTGATGGCGGCCTCGTGGAGTCCCACCATGTGAGGGGTGTACACTGGCGCAAACCTCCATTTAATGCCCTCATTCGCACATGAAGCCATCACCTCTTCAGAGGTTTGCGAGAGAAATCGGTATAATTCAGATAATTCCTTGTTGGCACCATGAAAGGTGGTACCATTATCACTCACCAGTTCCTTGGGTTTACCTCTGCGGGCTACAAACCTCCGCAGCGCTGCCAGGAAGGTTTGGGATTCCAAATCTGAAACCAGCTCTATGTGAATTGCTTTGGTAGAGAAGCATACAAACATTGCAATATAGCATTTCGAAGTCTTGCAACCACGTCCTCTAAAGTTTCTAATTAAGAAGGGACCTGCGTAATCAATACTGGTTATCATGAAAGGGGGTGACGGTGTTACTCTCGCGGTCGGTAGGTCGCCCATAATGGGTTTATAGGTATTTGGTTTTGCCCTGAAGCAAGTCACACATTCACGCACCACCCTTGCGGCTAAGGTCTTGCCATGAGTGGGCCAAATTCTTTCCCTAAGCGTTGAGAGTAGTAATTGAGGCCCAGCGTGAAGCAACCTTTTGTGTTCTGTTTGAAACATTAATTTGGTTAGAGGGTGATCGTGGTGCAACACCACAGGGTGTTTTTTATCGTGTATATATAGTGATTGGTTTAGACGACCACCCACTCGGATAACACCGTTTTCCATGTAGGGGTTTAAACATAAAATGTTAGATGTCTGTGGGATAGGTTTTTTATTTGATAATCTACTGTATTCGGTGGGGAATGATTGTTTTTGTGCTAATTGGAATAGGATGGAGCGTGCACTATTCAATTCTTCTACAGTCAATGGACCTATTTGTTTGTTATTTTTAGACTTAGTGTTTGTGAGAAATCGAATTGAGTAGGCTAGAACACGAACTAGTTTGTCCGCGCATGAGTATTTTTCAAGAATGTCGGTCAGTAAGTCGTTGTCCTTTGTATTTATTGTGGTAGAACAGCACACAGCTTCGCCCTTTATTTCTGGTAATGGAAATATTATGGTGGGTATTTGTTGGGATGGCCACTGACATCTCTGTTGAGAGAGCCATGCGGGTCCATTCCACCATAACTTGTTGTTTGATAATTTGTCAATGTGCATACCTCGCGAGATCAGGTCCGCAGGATTGTCACCCGAAGCGATCCAGTGCCAATCCCTTGGGTCTGTCCGTATCTGTATTTCGGAAACACGATTACATACAAATGGCTTCAGCTTATCCTTAGGTGTATTTATCCATGCTAGAACGATGCTGGAATCAGACCAAAGATATTTGTTTGTAAATTTAATCTTAAGGGCACTGATTACTGTATTATATAGGTTTGCAAGTAACAGCGCCGCTCTCAACTCTAGTCTGGGGATGGTCTCCTGCTTTGCCACCCTAGATTTGGCGCACAGGAGGCGTACCAATATGTTATTCTCACTATCTACTGATCTTATATAAACAGCTGATCCGTAAGCGGTCATTGAACTATCAGAGAATCCATGTAATTCCACTATTGTATGATTGTCAATTAAAGTGCACCTCGGTATAGTTATCAAGTTAAGTAGTTTTAGGTTATTGTAGAAGGTCTGCCATTGATTATAGAGAGATGGGGGCAATCTTTCATCCCAAGAAATTTTTGTTTTCCACAGTTGTTGTATATAAACCTTAGCGATTATTAGAAGCGGAGCGAGTACTCCCAGGGGGTCGAATATCTCACTGGCTATGGAAAGGATTTTTCTTTTGGTTAAAGTTTCTGGTAATGGTTCGGTTTTAACTGAATAGTGTAGGTCATCGCTGCAGGTGTTCCATGCTAACCCAAGTATTTTTTGTGTGGTTTGTGCTGGTATGTTAGGGTTGTGTAGTTGTGTTTGTAAACTAGCATCATCGGTTATGGCTTGTAGTATTCGTTGTGAGTTAGACTTCCACTTGCGTAGGTTAAAGTTGCCGCCACGTAGTATGGTGGCTACTTGTGTTGCAGTTTTGATGACTTCCCCTTCCTCATCTCCACCGAAAAGAAAATCGTCCATGTAGAACTCGGTGGTTATAGCGGCAGCAGCCTTGGGGTACCGAACCCGGTTCTCCTCGGCCAACTGCAAGAGGCACCGCGTTGCAAGGTACGGTGCGCTCTTTAACCCAAAACTTAATGTTGTGAGGGTGTAGGTGAGTAGTGGGTGTGTTGGGTCCTCTCTCCACAGAATAGAGGTTAAATATTGTTGATTTGGGTCAATAAATATTTTTCGATACATTTTTTCAATGTCAGCACATATTACAAACTTATGTTTGCGAAATCGTAAAACGATGTTAATTAGTTCATCTTGATGTATTGTACCCTTATATTGTAGGTCATTAAGTGAGATTCCGGTACTGGTAGGGAATGAGCCGTCAAAAACTACTCTCAACGGTGTGGTGGTTTTGTGTGTGTTCACTACTGCATGGTGTGGTAAATAGTTACACCTTTCACTAACGTTTATTATATTTCTTAGATTCATGTGTCCGGCGTACTCAAATTCCTGCATAAACTCGACATATTGTTTCTTATAGCTTGGATCTTTTAGGAATTTTGACTCTAGGGTTTTAAATCTTTTATAAACTACTGGTCTCGATTGTCCTAACAACGTCGGTGATGCCTTAAGAGGTATGTCCACCACGAAGTTGCCCTCCGAAGTTCGAGTGTGTTTTTTGAACAAACTCTCACACTCCTCGGTATCATCATCTGGGATCCTACGTGACTTCGGTACCTCGCTATCATTCCAAAAAGTCTGTAGGTTAGTCATTACAAAATTGCAGTGTGATTTGTTTGATGTGGCTGATGTGAAGATACAACCGGAGACTACCCAGCCTAGCCTAGTATTTTGCAAAATGGGTAGCCCATTGCCTAATTTATGCTGACCGGTGCATATAAGATCGTAGAAAACTTCAGCACCGAGAATCATATCTATTTCTCTGGCTTCCCGGAAGGATTTGTCTGCTAATTTAAATCGTTTCGGTATGTTAATAGGTGTATTAATTGTTTGTAGGGTACATATATTAGGTACAATAAGACAAGACACATTAGCAGAGAATGATCCTGTTTGTGATTGAAAGGTAAGTTTAATACTGTGTTTTATCTGTGTAGTGTTTTCATTAAAGCCCAATACCTCAATACTCACTCCATTTCTAGGTAGTGCTAGTTTGTTTGCAGCCCTTTCTGTGATAAAGTTAGACTGAGAGCCTGAGTCCAAGAGGCATCTCAGTGTGTGTATGCTATTTTTGTCATCGATCACCCTTATAAGGGCCGTGGACAAAATAACATATGATTGTATTGGTAAATGTTTCGGGTTAGCTGTGTCATGATGGCTATGTAAACTAATAGACTGAATTTGTTCAGGCCTTGGTTGAGGGTTCTGCATAGTGGTAGGGGGTGAAGTTTGCTCAGTAATGGATTGTGAAGCCTGCATGGGAGCACCTGGCACGTGTAGGAGGCTGTGATGTCTTCCCTTGCACGAACGGCAACTGCTTGCACGGCAATTTGGTAGCAAATGGTTTGATCGTAGGCAGTTGAGGCATAGACCTAACCTTTTTGTAGCGTGAATGCGTGACTTTGCATTCATAGATAAAAATCTTGGACATTGGTTAATATAATGTGTGTCTTTACAATACGGGCACCGGGTATGATTATAAGATTGGTTAGATGTTACCTTGCTATTAGAGGTGCTAGGTTTGGTAGATGCGGACGTGCTTACAAAGACCTTTTTCGATGATGCCCTTGCATGCTGGTCCACCTGCTCCAGCGGCTTGTTGGCATCCATGGATTCCAACAGGTCGGCCCGGGAGCGTAGAAAAGATTTGAAGTCCTGTAATGTTGGCAATTCTTTAGAATTGGTTCGTTCCTCCCACTTTCTTTGAGTTGTGTTGTCTAGCTTAGAGCTCAAGAGATGTATCAGTAAAACATCCCAATTCTCGGTTGAAATATTTAGCGTCTTTAAGACCCTTAAGTGTCTTGAAATGTTGTCAACCGTTCCTCGCAGCGCTGAGGGGGTTGGTTGCACATTAGTTATATTAAGTAGATCCCTTAGGTGGTGAGTAACAAGTTTCTTAGGGTTGTTGTATCTTTCACAAAGAAGTTGCCAGGCAATGGCATAGCTTTCCTCGCAATACTCTAGAGAAGCGACCACATTCAGAGCGCTATCCTTTAAACTACTACGAAGATATTTAAATTTTTGTATAGGTTTCAAATTACTTTGGTTAATGAGAGCTTCGAAAGTGTCTCTGAACTCCAACCAACTGATAATGTCACCCTTAAATGTCGGTAGGGTTATATCAGGAAATTTAATGGATTCGTCCATGAACAGCTTTATTTGGGAATTATCAGGTGGTTGGCATTGTTCAGTACCTTTAAATTTGTGTAAAGAAGCCTTGGCAGCCGACAGATTACTAAAATACATGTCTTGAAAGGTTTCCCTTTCTTCTAATTGTTCATCTACATCAGTACAGAGGGTTTCAATTTTATCCTGAATCTCCTCAAATTCTTGGAAACTAATGTTAACTCTGGATATACGTAATTCCAGGTCAATACATTTTTCAGCTGTTAATGGTTCTCGGAGAGATTTTAAGTATTTTTTAAATAGAGTAAGTTTGCCTTTTACAACCCCTCGTCTTTTTATTAATTCCCTTAAGACAGGGTTTTCAACATTTGCCTTGTCACTAGCCATGGTATTAAGTACCAATGTACAATGAAATTTCTTAATAATAAGTAGGTAGATAAGTGGAAGGAATTCTAAGCTAAATATGAAATAAATGTGCCAACTCACGGATCTTGTAGGTAAGTACTTATCCTTTCTTATTCCTGATCCTCTCGGTATAAAACAATGAAATTGCGTCGTGGTTTTTTCCCGCGCCGGGCCGGTTCGCCAATGACTTTTCGATGAATATTTCGATAAATGCCACGAAATATAGCTTCGATGGAATAAAATGCTGGTACAATCTGCAGTGATTTCTTGAAATCTGCGCCTTTACCAAGGAAACGTGAAAGATTTATCACGTTCTTCGTTCGCGAACAAGCGGCGTTGGTAGAAAAAATGGCGATCCACGCCTTCGTATTTTCAGACCACGAGTTCTCCAAACTGCACAATCATCGAACGTCGGGTCACCAAAATGTCTCTGAACTCCAACCAACTTTATGTCGGAAGTAAGACGCTCGACTGTAAGTTTGGCGCCAAATCCCTGACTCTTCTATCGTATCGATGAGTCTTTTTTTTTTATTTTCTAAACACTGCCATCTCAACGGCTCTGTCGGTGGCGTTAATAAGTTCGGCCTAAGAGCAGAATGTAGGACACAGGCACACACAGGGGGCATGCAAGTTAGTGCACCATGAAGGAGTGCGGGGGCGCCGCAGTCATATGGACGGCGAATTCTCATGAAAAGGGTCCCTTTTTACCCTTTTTAGGGTTCCGTAGCCAAATAGCAAAAACGGAACCCTTATAGATTCGTCATGTCTGTCTGTCTATCCGTCCGTATGTCACAGTAATTTTTCTCCGAAACTATAAGGCCTATGCTGTTAAAACTTGGTAAGTAGATGTATTCTGTCAACCGCATCAAGATTTTTATATAAAACTAAAAAAAAATAGTTAATTTTGGGGGTCCCCATACTCAGAACTGAATCTCAAAATTTTATATTTGTTGAAACCCATACGTGTGGCATATTTATAGATAGGTCTTCAAAAATGCTATTGAGGTTTCTAACATCATTTTTTTCTAAAGTGAATAGTTTGCGCAAGAGACACTTCTAAAGTGGAAAAATGTGTGTGCCCCCTCTTGCTTCTAAACTAAGAGAATGATGAATCTAAAAAAAATATATGAGGTACAGTCACCTCCAATATTGCATGGTAAAATGTGCATGGGATCTTAAGGGGCCCCCTTAAGATCCCATGCACATTTTAGTCCAAATTCACAAAAACTCTACTAGATGGCGCCACTTTACTCGCATATAACATTGCATAGACACCTTAGAATCACAAAAAATGTACTAGATGGCATATTTACATTACTCAAAAGATTAATAAGTAGCTATTTTGACAATAATCGCGTTCCTGTGTAAGGTAGTAAAAAAATCGGCAACGCAAGATACTTGACTTCCAATGTTGTCCGAAAGATGGCGTCAATTCTCAGTGCAAAGCAATTTCGTTTCAGATTGACCATGCATTCTCAAATTCTTCTGTACATTGTCATAAAATCTACCAACGAAATTTGGTTTGAGCGAGATCGAGTTGGTAGTTTTTTTTTAATACGTCATAAACCGCAATTTTCGCCTAGAAAAATTACTACCACTGCGAACGTGTTAAAACATCAATGAAAGTTGCAACGAACTACAAGAACTTTTATATTATGTTACTTGCTGCTACGGAACCCTTCATGGGCGAGTCCAACTCGCACTTGGCCGGTTTTTTTATTTTTTTAACGTGAGGGAATAGGTATCCATCATGGATGCTATGCCGGACTCCTAGCGACTAAAAAAACCTCACGGAACGCCCAACAGCCTATGGTTGGCAGCCCCGGGTAAGCCCTGGGATTGATGTACCAGGACTCCCAGCTGTTTTTACCTTACGAAGGAAACTTTAAAAAGCGGCCAGAGGGAGGACGCGAAAGATGAACTGACTTACGCTCCCACCTGCTGTCATTTGACTAAAACCAAAGATAATATAATAGGTATGTAGTATTACTCCCTTTCGCGCACTGACCTGTAATATTAACTGGACTGGTGATCGGTTTCATAAAAGTGTGCCTAATTGAAAATCGCCATTTGGCGCTGACGGCAGCTAGCGAATGTACTTGGAACTAATACTAGTGATGTACAACACCTGTCTTGGTGTCGATAGATATTTTTGTATCAATGATGTTTACATAATATGAATGACTACTTTAAAGTACCTAAGTAGGCTAACCATCAGGCTCGCGAATTCAGTTTGGCGAGCTTAATATAAAAAAAAAGTGTTTGCTTAAACAGTGGTCGCAGGTATGTTGCCAAAGTAGTGTTACTATTGTAAATCGGCTGAAAAATGACACCGGACACAGCCCACACAGTCATTGGTTGTCTTTAATCATAATTGGGTCATGTTAGAACTTAAAGCTTAATTATTAACAAAAATAGTCTCACTAAGTGTTATAATTCAATGTTAGTGCTAGAAAGTTATATTTCACACGCTAGTTAGTTACTGTTTCGATTATCTACTACAATTTTAAGTGTTTATTAATAATTTTAATATGTTCATTAAATTATTAAAGAACTTTTACCATGCCTCTTGTTTTTTAAACTACGAATTTTGGCATTGGACAGAAAATTATCGATATACATTTTGACATCCCTATTAATCATTATAGGTTATAAAAATATTCGTAAAATCCCCGAAACTCGAAGGGTATTCGCTTTTGATAGGAAAAAAAAAACCTAAATTATGGTTTTATAATAATTGTTTAAGAATTAGATTCTTATATTTACTTACTTGTGAAAAGAGACGCCACAGCCCTTCTCGTATCTTGTTTTACAATATACACACGATCTCATGCTAAATATCTACTTAATTACACTATGAACTAAATTTATACATCAAAACACTTCAAATTTATACCAATCACAGTAATAACTTAAAAATATTCGAAATTTCACACATGAACTCCTTCTGAAACAAACAAACAACGGCCATTTGCAAACTAATTTAGTTCCCAGTGCACTCGACAGAGGCGCTTTGAATCGGCACAAAAAAGTAGCTGTCATTTTGTATGGAATAGCCAGTCCAGCGATTATTATTACAGGTCAGTGCTTTCGCGCCACAGCTGTCAGTAGAGTTGACGGACGTATTGAGGTAACATTTGCTTAGAATTATTAGTCACACGCACACATTCAAGCTGGAGTTTCCACCCTGCGCTAAAACCACACGGTCCAGATAACTGCTCAGTAGTGTATCCCGGAATTGGACCCACCACCCATTATATGAAACTTTTTTGAAGTAAAACTTCTTTAGGCGCGACTAGGCAGTAACTCAGATTATTTTCTGACGGAAGTAACGCTATTTGAATTTTGAATAGCGGAAACTACGTTACCGCTATTCAAAATTCGAATGAATGATATTAATATAACATTTGATGCCGTCAATGGCAAAGAAGTTTTACTTCAATCGCGCGTAATGGTTACACGCACTTTTTTTATACTACTGAGGTGGCAGACAACCTTACGGCCTACCTAATGGTTACTGTAGCCTATGGCCGTTTGCAGCACCAGGAGCGCTACGAATGCGAGGCCGACCCTGGTGCAGAGGTTGTGACGACCCGCGTTTGAAATTTTCAAGCTGCCCGTAACGCCTTAAATTAATTGGCTTAACGACAGTCATATTACTAATGGAATCAGGCGTTACATAGCGGAAATCCATCCTAAAATGATAATAAAAGGAGGGGAGGGGGGAAGAGTAACTCGCCTCACACCCTCGATTCGTCAATCCTAACTTACAACCGTTAAGGATAACCCCAACTAATTGTATGGGAGGAATGACGAACCGAACTCCTCAGGAAAGGAGTTTTGGATGTGGGATAGGAAAAATTACCTGTACCCTCCAGATTGTTGGTAATTAGCAATATTCCGCTTTACAATGTGACTAATTTGTCAACACGTGTTTCGCCTACACACGAGGCATCTTCAGGACTGTTTGGCAGCGAATGAGCTCATAGGATTGACGAATCGAGGGTGTGAGGCGGGTTCCTCTTCCCCCCTCCCCTCCTTTTATTATCATTTTAGTCATATTACTGACAACCGGGACCAACGCAACGCAACGGCTTAACGTGCCTTCCGAAGCACGGAAACGCTCGGAAATAAAAGTCACAAAGTGCTCACGTGGTGGTCACCCATCCGTGACTGGCCACAGGAAATCTTGCTTACTACAGTGATCGTTTAAAGAGCACTGAGTCCGTGGGACCACGAGCGCTTGACATAATATAAATAAAAATGATGTAAGGTGTGCGCATTTGATGCCCCTACCTCCCCGTTGAAAAAACACTTTTTCATAAAGAACTAACATATTTTCTTATTTCAGCATGAAAGCAACTACTCAACAATAATAAACAAAAACAAAGTGCTGTCTCAAAAATGTCTCAACTTCGCCAAGGTAAGTGCGTATTTTGATACTCATTTCTTATTTTTAACCGACTTCCCAAAAAGGAGGAGGTTCTCAATTCGTCTGTATTTTTTTTATCTACATACCAAAAAACAGAAGGATTGTATTTATACGATGAAAGAGTTGTCTTTTTTCGCGTGTGGAAATTCCAGAAGCGCTCGTGGCCCCGCGAACTCAGTGTTCTGTAAACGATCACTGTATTAAGCAACATTTACTATGGCTGGTTATGGATGGGTGACCATCACATGACCACTTTGTGACTTTAATTTGCGAGCGTTTCCGTGCTTCGGAAAGCTCGTTAAGCCGTTGGTCCCGGTTGCCAGTGAAATGGCAGTCGTTAAGCCAAGTTGAGAGCCTTTATGGGCGGCTTGAAAAATTTCAACCTGCACCTGTATGTACCTATTACGTGGGACAATTTCTAAAAAGGTGAAATGTGGGCATATAATATGCCTCTGCCTATCCCTTCGGGGATAAAGGCGTGATCATATTTATGTAAGGAAATTAGTAAATTACACATGGATGGCATCCGGACTCTTACCGACTAGAACCCTACGTGCCCAACCATTGTCTACGCCCGGTAACCCCGGGTTAAGCCCTCGAAACGATGTCCCGGGATGACCTATTTACTTACAATACACTACGTACGTAGGTATTGTATAACAATGTAGTGTAATGTATAATTTTATAATTTTAGGTATCTAAGTATTTCAATTTCAGGAAACGTTAAATTAAAATCTGTAGTTAGGTTAGGTATTTTTCGAAGTACACAAAAAAATAAAAATAAATAAAATTAAATATTCTCGGACATTTCACACAACGCTATCTGATCCCAAAGTAAGCTAGGAATAACCTGCTTGTGTTATGGGTATCAGACCACGGATATTAATACTTATACATTTTTAAATACATACATTTTATACATAGAAACACCCAGACTCTTGAGACAAGCATTTATGGGTCACACAAATATTTGTCTCCGGTGGGAATCGAACCCACGACCTCCAGTGCCGCAGGCGGTATCACTACCGACTGCGCCACAGAGTTACATAGTTGTGTAAGTCATTTCCTGGCCTAAAGCACAGCCTTAATGATCATACAGTCGTTGGGCTTGGGCGAAGCCGTATAGACAGGTCAATAGTGCGAGGGGTCAGGGACGAGCCGCGGGAGTGCATTTCCCGAACTTCCATTTTTAGACACTGGCTTAGATCCAAATTTAATGTATAAGTTATTTTTTGATTCCTTTTACAATGAGTTCAACTCCGTATTCAAGTCTAAGGAAGTCACAATCGGTGATAGGCCAGCCTTCAGTGAATGGGCCACTGAGGATATACATAAAAGTAGACAAAAACTGTATGAACTTTTTTTTTTTTTTTTTTTTTTTATACCACTATGGTGGCAGACAAGCATACGGCCCACCAGAAGGACCGGTGGTCACCGCAGCCTATGAACGTTTGCAACACCAGAGGTGCCACACTCGCGCTGCCGAAAACTATACTCAGAAAGACAGCTTAAGGCCATACCCAGGGCTAAGGCCGGGTTTCCACTGACGCGGAGCGGGGCGGAGAGGAGCTTAGCGGTGCACGAATTGACCAATCACTATGCTCGAAATCTCCGCTCCGCTTCAATGGAATCAGCACGAGCGGAGTGGAGCAGAGCTGAGCGGATATTCATAGTAAAAATACAGCGAGGCGATGGGGTGCGGAGGACAGCGGGGCGGTGCCGTGCGGAGGACAGCGGGGCGGTGCCGTGCGGAGGACAGCGCGGCGGTGCCGTGCGGAGGACAGCGCGGCGGTGCCGTGCGGAGGACAGCGAGGGAGAGCGGAGTGGGATGCGTGGGGGATTCGTTATCTTCGTCTTCAAGTAGAGAAAGATATGAAATATTGCTTTTTAGGGTTCCGTAGCCAAATGGCAAAAACCGGAACCCTTATAGACTCATCATGTCTGTCTGTCTTTCTGTCTGTCCGTCCGTACGTCACAGCCACTTTTCTCCGAAACTATAAGACCTATGCTATTGAAACTTGGTAAGTAGATGTATTCTGTGAACCGTATTAAGATTTTCACATAACACTAGAAAAAAGCAGTAAATTTTTGGGTTTTTTTTCATTAATACGTGTGCGGTATCTATAGACAGGTCTTTTAAAATGCTATTGAGGTTTCTAACATAATTTTGTTCTAAATTGAATAGTTTGCGCAAGAGACACTTCCAAACTCCAAACTTCCTCTAACTTCTAAACTAAGATAATGATAAATCTAAAAAAATATATAAAGTACATTGCCGTAAAAACTTCCAACGAAAATTGGTATAAACGAGATCTAGTAAGCAGTTTTTTTTTAAACGTCATTTTCACCTAAAAAAAAATCACTACCACAGCGAACGTGTTAAAACATCAATCAAAGTTACAACGAACTACAAGAACTTTTATACTATGGTAGGTACTTGCTGCTACGGAACCCTTCATGGGCGAGGCCGACTCGCACTTGGCCGGTTTTTCTATTTGAGATAGTCTTTCAGAGAGATTGAGTGTAACTGAGCGAAAAAATGCGCGATTACTAAAGTATGCTCCGCTCCGCTCCACTCCACTACGCTCCACTCCGCTCCGCTCCACTCCGCCACGCTCCACTCCGCTCCGCTTCAGTGAAAAACTGACCACTTTTCACCGCTCTTCACCGCTCCTCTCCGCCCAGCTCCGCTTCAGTGGAAACACTGACCACTTTTCACCGCTCTTCTCCGCTCCTCTCCGCCCAGCTCCGCGTCAGTGGAAACGCGGCCTAATGACCTTGAGCATATGGGCGATATGACTCGCCAACATAGAGTAGCGCAACTACAGAGACATCAGAGTAAAAGAACTACGGAAGAAGAAGAAAAATAGTAGCGGAAAGGCGTTCCTCGCTTCACCAAATAAACAAGAAGCTGTGAGACGGTCCCACCCGACTGCCCCTCTCTAAAACGTTTATTGTGAGAGTTCAATTCGATTGACGTTGTCATTTTTGTTTTATTTCAAACTTTGAACAGATGATCCACGTGACCAAGTGACGAAGTTTAATGCAACAGAGTCACAGACTACAGACAAAGTCTCGCCGTAAGCCCCTCTGCACTCTATTTTATAGAGAGAGGCGAAAATAAATTAAAAAACAAAGGAACGTTTGTATTTCAATTTTCCTTTGTTTTTAAGTGTAGTAAAAATACACTGCAAAAAATGTAATTGGTTATTACATAAAAATTAAATGTGACGAATTCACAAAGACGAATGTTCATATATTCATTGTTTTACTTAAATTATTACAAATCTAGACAAGAGGGGTCTTCCACTCGCTTAAAATTTTTGTTACTTTTGGAACAAAATTTCGCAGTCGTTAAGCGAAGTTGAAGGCCGTTTTGGCGGCTTGATTAATTTTGACAGCAGGCAGATACAACCTGCGCCTGTCTATCTCAACACGGCAATACAGCTCACCGCCTATTACGTGGGACAAATTCTAAAAAGGTTAAATGTGGAGACATAATAATATGCCTCTGCCTACCTCTTCGGGGATAAAGGTGTGACCATATGTATGTATGTAACTAGCTGACTCTCACAACTTCGTTTACGACGCTTAAGGTGTATGAAACATGAGGTATTTCTTCATCAGTCTCATCAACCGGCGGGTGAAACTGCCCTGTTTGCTTAATCATAAACGAATTTAAAGATTAAGCATATTGTAAAACTAGCTGACCCTCGCAACTTCGTTTACGTCACATAAAGTTTGCAAAAGAAGAGGCACTTCTTCATCAGACTCATCAAGCAGCGTGTGAAACGGCCCTGTTTGCTTTATCATAAAAGAGCTTAAAGATTAAGTTTATTCTAAAACAATTCAGTCCCCGACTTCGGCGCGGACAGAATTATTTTACAACAGCCTTAATCATTAAGCTCTTTTATGATTCAGCCAACACGCCTGTTTAGATTTACCGTCACATTCCAAGGAACCCTTGAATTATAGGTTTTGAGAAAGTTGAGATATCTCTAATTCCTGAACTACAAAACCCTCAGCACTGAAACTTGTGTGAAGCAATCCTAGGTTGAATTCTAGGTTTAGAGAAGTTGAGATGTCTCTAACTCCTGAACTTCCTCGGATCAATTTTCATTCAAATCAGTAGTTTCGGCGTGATACGTATTCGGAATACAGACGGACATGAAAATTTTAAATTTCATTTTGGCTTAAGTAGGTATCGATTAGAGAACGCGTTCTTTTTTTTTAAATAGCTTCCATATTCAGACTCTCGACCCTCACCAGTTTTATTATTATGTATAGATATAGACTAGCAAGAAACTCGGCGGGCACTCACTTTATTCACTTTTATACCTTAACCAATTTGCCGGTAGATGGTGTCTACTTGTGGCGACCCACAAGACGTAATAAGCTAAAAGAGTCAAATCTTTCAGCTTAGGTTGAGAGCAGTGTCTCAAAAAAGCAGTGTGTTAATAATAACTACAATGTAAGTATTTTCATCAGTTGTCTACTGATGAAAATACTTATATTATAGTATCCCTTAGCACAGGGTTATATTAGCTTAAGTTGTGTGCGAATGTCCACAAATATTTCTTCATTTATTTATATTGAAATGATTAAGTACCGCTTACAATATTAAGTATGATTACCTTTCGAAGTAATTTAATTAAACAATACGAAAAATAAGTTGAAATGCATTATATTCTCATGTAATGCAGCATGCATTGTGTAACTCAGGCTCTGGCTCTGTTGCACGCATTACTCTGTACATGAATGAAAATATAACATTTTACGAGAATATTTTGCAGACCAGAGCGACACACGTCCGTCTAGCAACACGACTCCCCCCGCACTAGATTTTCGGGCGAGCGCGGGGAAGCAAGCAACGTGATGTATGCTTTGAATACATTATTAGTTATAATTAGTTAAAACTTATACTAATTCAAAATTGAAGAAAACCATTTTATAGGTCTATGTTTTCTTTAGTCTCTGATATAAATTTTATTATCATTCATTAATAAATAGATGTCATACAACGACTTCTTCTAAAAAATTATGGGCTATTTCAGTGATGTTTTACTAGTTATTTATAATAAATACACAATTTCTGATGAAACCATTTTCTGGAACACATCTTGTAGATTTCAAATCTACTTTTGGCTGTCATTTTTCGTATACTAATACCGAGAAGAACGTCTTTATTTGCACCTCTTTTTCGCAAACTTTGTCAACCACTCCCCTTAATAGAACAGATGAATTTCTAAATTATGTTAATACTTATTCAAAAAAGTTTAAAGCAGACTGCTTAGCAGCCAAAAGAAAGTATATAAGTAATAAAATTCTCAATAGTGTAGACAAAGTTAAATCTACTTGGAAAATAATTAACGCAGAAAGAGGCCAAGCAAAATCGAATGATAATAATTTTAAACTTAAAGTAAATGGTAACATAATTACAACAGATGCCGAAGTCGCTAACGAATTTGAACAATTTTTTTCTCGTATTCCAGTAGATTTGACCAGAACCCTAGGCTCTTCTACCCCAATAGCAGAATCCTTGTTAAAAGCAAATGTTCCTTGCTGTAATGAAATATTCAAATTCAGTAAAATTAGTATACACACTATAATAAAAACTTTTAAATCTTTAAATATTAAGAAAACGGCTGACCTCTGGGGAATTTCTGTACATTTAGTTAATTCGTTAATTGAAATGGTTGCCCCTGAATTATCAAATCTATACTTATAATAAAACTGTTGAGGGTCGAGAGTCTGTACATGGAAGATATTTTGAAAATTTCAATTGTAGGGCGTTCTATAATCGATTCTGAAGCCGAATATGTAATTTAAAATTTTCATGTCTGTCTGTCTGTCTGTCTGTCTGTATCCCGAATAAGTATCACGCAGAAACTACTGAACCGATTTGAATGAAACTTAGTACATTCCGAGCTTATAGTCCGAGGAAGGTTCTTGGATACTTTTGATCCCGATATTTTGCGCGGTTCCTGCGGGAGAGGGGATGAAAGATAAAATGGTTTTTAGCTTTAAGTTCTCACCGCGTGGTCCGATTTCAAATATTTTCTTAGTGTCAGAAAGGGAATGTTTTTAACATTGTTCCACACAAGTTTCATTATTGAGAGTTTCGTAGTTCAGAAATTAGAGGCATCTCAACTTTTCGAATTCAAGGGTTTCTTTGAATGTGAGGGTAAATCTAATCTGGCGTGTTGGCTTAATCATAAAAGAGCTTAATGATTAAGGCTTTTCTAAAACAATTCAGTCCGCGCCGAAGGCGTGGACTGAATTGTTTTAGAATGGACTTAATCTTTAAGCTCTTTTATGATTAAGCAAACAGGGCAGTTTCATACGTTCCCTTGAGTCTGTTGAAAAAATACCTGTCCTTTCATACATCTTATGTGGCGTAAACGAAGTTGCGAGGGTCAGCTAGTATTTAATAATTGTGTTGATAGTGGTGTGTTTCCTGACTTAATGAAGTTTAGTAAAATAACTCCTCTGTTTAAATCGGGTAGCACCTCAGATCCGTCCAATTTTCGTCCTATTTCTGTACTACCCACGTTTAGTAAAATCTTTGAAAAGGTAATGCTTAATCAAATGCAAAATCATTTTAATACAAATAACCTATTCCATACTAAACAATTCGGTTTCACACGCGGTCGGTCTACCACGGATGCTGGAATCAAATTGTTAGAGTGTATATATGAGGCCTGGGAGGAGTCGTATGATGCTTATGGTGTATTCTGCGACTTATCTAAGGCCTTCGATTGCGTCCAGCATCAGACTTTAATTCAAAAACTGGATTATTATGGAATCCGGGGGACGGCCTTGGATTTAATTAGTTCTTACCTTAGAGATAGAGTACAGAGAGTAGTTATAAATGGTAAACAGTCAAATGGTTCTGCTGTAACAATGGGGGTGCCTCAGGGTTCAATTCTGGGACCTTTTCTATTTTTAGTGTACATAAATGATCTCCCTCACCTTATAAGAGACGATCATGAGGTAGTTTTGTTTGCTGATGACACATCTTTAATATTTAAAGTTGAACGTGGACAACGCGATCTTGACGAAGTAAACAATGCCCTCTCTAGGGTAGTCCACTGGTTTAACGCTAATAATTTATTGATAAATGAAACTAAAACAAAATGTATTAGATTCACCTTGCCAAATGTTAGGCTCGTTAACACCAGTATTAAGATTAGGGATGATCAAGTAGAATTGGTCGATGAAACTGTCTTTCTGGGCATAAAGTTAGACTCCAACTTGCAGTGGGGGCCTCATATCGAGAAAGTCTCGGGCAGACTGAGCTCTGCAGCCTATGCCGTTAAAAAGATCCGACAACTGACAGACATTAGAACAGCGCGTCTTGTCTACTTTAGCTATTTCCACAGTGTCATGACCTATGGCATACTATTATGGGGTAACGCTGCCGACATCGAATGTATCTTTGTGTTGCAGAAAAGGGCTGTCCGGGCTATCTATGGTATGGGGTTTCGGGAGTCATTAAGAGAAAAGTTTAAGGATATCGACATCCTCACTGTGTATTCACAGTACATATATGAAAACTTATTATATACTCATAAAAATAACAGTAAATTTATTAAAAATAGTGATATCCATAACCTAAACTTAAGAAATAAGAATAAATTGGCTGTACTTAGATTTAGGCTTAATAAAATAAGCAAGTCTTTTGCGGGCAATTGTATTCGAATGTACAATACATTGCCGACAGCCATAACAGGTTTGTCAGTTAATAAATTTAAAAAACTAGTAAAACTTAAATTGTGCCAGAAAGCTTATTATAGCATTAAAGACTTTCTAGAAGACAAGACTGCCTGGCAGTGACACGAATTGCTCCTTTCTACATTAAAAAAAAAACTGTATTAGATACTAAGATGAATAAGAGGGACCGGACTGAGTTTCTTGGGGTGTTCTTCTCAGTCTGTAGCATTTCCGAACCACCAGGGGTTCGGAAATGCTACAGACTGAGAGAGTCACAAAAATTTTGACAAACCTAAATAATTTTTTAAAAATTTCAAAGGGAATAAATTTTATTTTATTTTTTATTTTATTTTATTTTCGAACTGCGTACAAAATTTTGTTACTGGTTCGGGAAAGACTTTTAGGGCTGGCGCTTCACGACTGCTTGCTATTGTTCTTTTATATTGATTTCTTTAATATATATATATAAAAATCAATGCCACTTTTCGTTGTAATTTTATAACTCGAGATCGGGCTCACCCATCCAAACCAAATGTTTAGGCTTTGTTCGGACTATTTAGTAGATGGTTTATGTGAAGTTTGCACAAAATCGTACGAGCGGTTCTTGATTTATCACGCAAACGAAATTGCGCGGGTCAGCTAGTTAATCATAAAATAATTAAAACGGTGCATACTAAATTACATGATCTTACAATCCAATATGGCCGCCACGCCGCAATTACTAAATATCATGACAAGTACTATTACTAGATATATAATATACATATTGTGTATTCTGTGCTATTACTATGTATTATTGAGAACTAGTATCTACCATTTTTTACTGCCAAACTATTTTTTAAAGAACCTATACCTAACAATACAATGAAAATGTATTTACTTTTTACCATAGAATAAAACTGATTTACCTTAAACATATTACGTTTTTAAACGAAAACAACCTCTTTATTGTTAGGTGAATGAGTAGGTAAATGATAATCTAGTTTTTACTAGATAACAAAAGTTTCTCTAAATAACAAAAACTTAGAATAAAATAGTATAATTCAAGAATTATATACGTATCGCCCGCAATTGAATTTTTTTCCCGACTGATTTAGAACCGAGGGTTTTTTTTTGCCACTTTTTATGTGTGTGTCAGTTTACAAGACTCTGTAGACTAAGCGGTTTCACCAATATTTACTCATAATTATTTATTTGTCATAGTAATCACAAAGCAACGCGCGCCTACTAAATATTACCTACCTACTAAGGTATTTTGAAAAAAAGGCCAGGTCAAGAGTACCCTTAACTGGCGAGCGTGTATGAAAGCACTTATGAAAGAAGAAGAAGCGAAAGTGGTATGCCAGGATCGTAGCAAGTGGAAAGCCTTAGTCTCTGCCTACCCCGATGGGAGACAGGCGTGCGTGATGATATGTTTGTATGTATGTATGTATTAAGGTTATTAAAACTTGAATAATTCTTGAGTCAAGAACGATACATGAATCTTGACGGGGCAATAAACGTATTGTTAATAGGCTATGTTTTTTCGTTCAAGCGTTAGAACGTTTTTGAAGTAAAACTTCTTCAGGCGCGACTAGGCAGTAACTCAGATTTTTTTTCTGACGGAAGTAGCGCTATTTGAATTTAGAATAGCGGAAACTACGTTTCCAAATTCGAATGAATAATAATATAACATTTGATGCCGTCAATGGCAAAGAAGTTTTACTTCAATCGCGCGTAAAGGTATACCTATTCGCGCAAACTTTTTTTTTTGTCCTCACGACTTCTCGCTCTGAAAGCCGTAATCGTAACCCTGTTAGCTCAGTGGAAACAAAAAAAAAATTAAGGTCGGAAAAAGGCTTAAGTCGTTCCCACTCCTAAATTGCTCAGATTAAAGAAAAACATAGAACCCAGAACACACAACCCAAAACCAAAATCCGGGACCCGAAACCTAAAAAATGAAAAATTCCTAGTAAAATAGAGTAGGAAATTTGACGTTAGGTAAGTACTACATTCCTATATATTCTCCACTTCCGATAGTCCGGCTATAGAATATACTAGCTGACCCTCGCAACTTCGTTTACGTCACATAAGGTCTATGAAAGGATAGGAATTTCTTCATCAGACTCCTAGGAGCGCGTGAAACTGCCCTGTTTGCATAATCAGAAAAGAACTTAAAGATTCAGTCTATTCTAACTAAAACAATTCACTGAACTGGCTGAATTATTTTACAATTCACTTAATCTTGAAGTTATTTTATAACTAACAAGCTAGTTTAAAATGACCCTTACATTCAAATGAACACTTGAATTATAGGTTTAGCGAAAGTTGAAATGTGTCTAATTTCTGAACTACAAAACCTTAAACAATGAAACTCGCATTAACAATCCGTAAAGTAGCATCATGACACTGAAAATTTTTTTGGAATCAGACCACGCATTGAGAAGTTACAACTAAAAAACCATTTTGTCTTTAATCCCCTCTCCTAAAGGAACCGCGCAAAATATTAGGATCAAAAGTATCCTAGAACCTTCCTCGGATCATAAGCTCAGATTGTACTAAGTTTCATTCAAATCGATTCAGTAGATAGTTTCGGCGCTTAGATCAAGAATTATCGGCGTGATATTTATTCGGGATACAGACAGACAGACAGACATGAAAAGTTGAAATTACATTTTCGGCTTCAGTATTGATTAGAGACCCCCCTGCAAGACTCTCGACCCTCTACAGTTTTACAATGTATAGATTATATTATCTGTAGTCCGGAGGCCAACAGGAAGTGAGAATTTGCAGTATTTTCTGACGTGTAACATTTTTGCTTCACATCGTATCTAAATTAGTTACTTTATGTACTGTTTATGCGTCTAGTATCTTATTTGACACGCTTTCGATTGTTGAACTTCCGACCGGATGAGATAATTTTGTAATACTTGACGAAGAAAATTTCTGTTCCAACCTTTTTGACTACACTTCCGGTTTGAGTTTTTAAACTGGAAGTGGTATAGGTACGTACTCTCTTTGGATCGACCCAAAAAAAATCCCAAGTACCTATTGCCCCGATTGTTTCGGCCGCGCACGGAGGCCAGGGTTTCGTACCAATGAACGGCAAAAAATCATGTTTGTTGAATGGGAGTCCCACTTAAATAATATATTTTGTATTATACGTTGCGACAGCAAATACGTACATCATCTATGAAAATTTTAGCTTTCAGCTGAAGCTGAAATACGGCTTCGTGACGGATAGAATAGACATATAGACGGACGACGAAGTGCCATGAAGTAAGTAGTTTCATTTTTACATATTATCGAGTACAAACCCCAAAAATTGAATTATTTAACAGACTGACGATGAAGGCGCGAGGCCTCCACATCTTTATGAGGAGCGCCCACTGCCCCATTTTCCATAATTCATACTAATATTATAAAGCTGAAGAGTTTGTTTGTTTGTTTGTTTGTTTGTTTGTTTGAACGCTAGGATCTCAGAAACTACCGGTTGGATTTCAAAAAAGGTTTGCTCACAATAACCTAATTTGTCTATCTCTTCAGGTTCGCTCACGATATAATGAAACTGAAGAGTTTGTTTGTGCTAGGATCTCTAAAACTACTGCTTACATTTTAAATATTATTTTACAGTTTAATAGTTCATTTATTGAGGCTGGCTAATGGCGATATAACATCACGCTAAGACGAATAGGAGCGGAGCAGCCATGAATAATGTTTCGAGAACGGGGATTATTTCTTTCTTTTGAGAGCTTCCATTGCTGATGCTGCATAAATAGTTAAAGTTACGTAAAAATTGTGTACTACAAAATTGTTTCTCTTAAAAAGTTATAAAAAAAAGTCCTAGACAGCATATGCCTATCTTTTAAGGTTCACTTACAATAACCCCCTTATTAAGTTTTAAAGTATGAGCGACGTGACGGGAGTTAACTTGGTCTGCAGTGGCAGCCAGTCTACTGAACGATAAAAACCGGCCAAGTGCGAGTCGGACTTGCACACGATGAGTTCTATACCAAAAAACGGATGGGTGGAAGTAAAAGCGACGGGAAACATTATATCACTTTTACACCTCTTTCCTTCTCAATGTGACGCAAACGAAGATAAGCGGTTCAGCTCTAATGAATGATGTGACGCGACGCGACGAGAATAAGCGCGACGGGGGTAAATGCAAAACATTATAATACTCGAAATATTAATACCATACCTCACTCTCATGTGACGCAAACGAAGTTGCGCGGGTCAGCTAGTACCTAATATACCGAGTCCGACACTACACAAAAACATTGTTTTCAAATACACTCATTTGCAAAAAAAACGGGCACCTAAGCAATGAACCATTTCAAATGTTAATATTGCTTTGTTTGATAATTATAGGTGGTTTTATCCTCACAATTTGGTAAATTAATAAGAAAATAATCGTTTTCATCAGTATTTCATAAAATTTTGTTACAATTTATGGGAAATAATGCTAAACCTCGCTAGTAGTGTATGTTCGCTAGTAGTGCATATGCTCATGAAGTAAAAATAAAAAGGTTTTTTTTGTTTGTTTTTCTTTAATGAAGTAAAAGCAGATAAATGTTAAGTATCGAGTGTGACCCCCTCTAGCTAAAATCACAGCTTGAATTCGTCTGGGCATGCTAGCGAGTATATCCCGGATACCTGCTTGCGGAATACGTTCCCACTCCGCAGTAATCACATTCTTCAGCTCTCTGATGGTCTGCGGAGCCGGGTGTACTGATCTCACACGCCGTTTTAGAACGTCCCAGACATGATCTATGGGATTGAGGTCGGGACTTCGAGCTGGCCAATCCAAACGACGAATGCCGACCTCTTGCACATACGCATTAACATCGCGGGATCGGTGGGCGCGAGCATTGTCGTCCATAAAAATTGAGTCTTAACCAAGAGCGGCCAATGCGGGTTGTGCATGAGGAATTAGAACTTCCGTTATGTATCGAAGCCCAGTCAGTGAGCCGTTTTCAATGAAGACTAACTCTGTACGTTCCATTGAATTTATTCCTGCCCAAAACATAACAGAGCCCCCACCATAAGGTGTGATTTCTTCGAAACATGCCTCTGCAAAGCGTTCTCCTTGTCTTCTTAGCACTCGCAAACGTCGATCTTCACCGAACAGAGATATCCTGGCTTCATCAGAGAACAAAACCCTATTCCAATCTTCTTTAGTCCATGATTCACAATTTCTAGCGAACCTAAGCCTGTGAACTCTGTGCTCACGGAGTAATTTGGGGCCGCAGGCCGGGCGTTGACTGCGTATATTGGCAGCGAGAAACCTCCTCTTGACCGTCCATAGACTAATATGCACATTTCTTACTTCTTGGAGGTTGTTCTTAAGATCCACATACGAAGATTTGCGATTTCTCAATGCGCGACTCACTAGAAAACGATCATCCCGTGGTTGGGTACATGGTTTTCTTCCAGAACCAGGCCTTCTCTCGACGGAACCAGTCTCCTGATATCGCTGCCAGGTCCTTTGGACCGTCGAGCGACTAACATTTAGCCTCCTGGCCACGAAACATTGGCTGCAACCCTCTCAAGCAGCGCCATAATTTTGGTAGCTTTTACCACTTTATCTACCATTTTTGATACAGCCCATCAGCAATAAATAAAGCTTTGACAGTCAATGATATGAAATTAATCGATAAAAATTGAATAAAAGTTGTGAAAGTCGATCTTAACTCCTGGAACTTCGCGCCGAAAATGTAGGATAAAGTGGGGTTTTCTGTAAAAATAAGCAACAAATGAAAATTTGAATTTAGAACGTAGTTTTTTAAATACCACGGCATTTTTAAAACCGGCCAGTAACGTGTACAAACGATTGAAACCTTTTTGGTATTGTATCTTTTTAAAGATGAATGAAAATCAAAACCGCCCGTTTTTTTTGCAAATGAGTGTAGTTATGGGCGTGACTTCGGCAAATCAAATCAAATTTGGCAGTTGGCAGTGATCTGATCTAGCCAAATTTGAAAAAAAAAACAGTTTTCGTTTGTTGTTAGGGTCGCGACACACTGTACTCATTGCACGCGATACCCGATACTAGGCGACCCGAATGTATCGCGACACATGCACATCTCTATTTCAAATGTAATAAAAAAGTGAGATATTTTATGGAAATATCTAGATTTTCTTTGAGGTATGTTTTCAGAGACAGAATTTACATTATAAACAATTTTTGCCACGAAACTGTCTAGTAGGTACTCGTCGGAGTTCTAGAATCGTAGCAAAAAGTTTATGGGTATGTTTTCTTTTATACCACTAAGGTGGCAGACAAGTATACGGCCCACCAGGAGGACTGGTGGTCACAGCAGCCTATGAACGTTTGCAGCACCAGAGGTGCCACACTCACGCTGCTGACCCTGTAAAAACCATCTTAGACCCCTTTTGAAGAAGCCCAGACTGTAGGGCCGTAGGCGTTTGGGTAAACCGAGGCAGGAAGATCATTCTACAACCTAAGCGTGTGCGGAAGAAAACCCCTATCCGATCTAACCTTACTCGAACACTCCGGACGTAGAGTGTGAGGATGAGCTCCCTGTCTATGACGAGCGGTGCGATGATAGAACGTAGCCATGGGCATCATGTCAAACAATTCCTTAGAGCACATACCATTGTACAGGCCGTAGAACACGCATAAGGAGGCAGAATCTCTCCTGCCGCGAAGAGGTTCATTCAACACCACCTGTCAGTATAGGATCGTTGACAACTCTCACAGCTCGCCCTTGCACCGAGTCAAATTACAAAAAAACTACTACTACAAAGAAAAAAATCACATAGACGCATGAATTTTTAATCTCGTCTCAAATATCTGTGGTGTAGGTATATAATATACATCAACCTTCTCTAAGAATTTACTACTTAATCTGCGAGTAGGTTCGTATCTACTATACCTACATCACAACGTACATTCTAAGATTGATTAAATTTATCACAAGCTGACCTCATGTCTGTGTATCTATCTCCTCTTAGAATCAGTACAATAAAGAATTATCTATTCGTACATAATTATTATTTATTATGTTAACAAGATGAAAATATTAAATCTAAATAGTATTGACTAAAATAATGAAATTGAACTAACAATACAAATAAAACTTAAAAATTGATTAGTAATCAGTATAGAAGTGTTTATTTTGACATAAAAGATTTTTTTAAAGAAAATAATCCTTGCGAATATTATGAACTCAAAAGTTGATACTTAAGTATGGATGTATGTTACTCTTTTGCACTTCAACCTCTACATCGGATCTGGCTAAAGATTGGTAGGGGGATGAATACTGTATGGAATTGTACAATTTTATCCCTAGAATACGTTTCCATGGGACGCAGAAATGAGATCATAATTCCACGCGGGGTTGTCATAAATCAAGTAAACAATTATATCCCGCTATTCTAATACATACATACCTCTGTCGCGTACCCCAAGGGGTAGGACAGAGGTAAGGGAGAGTTAGTATACATTTTTTATGTATAATTTTTTGTTTATAATTTTTTGTCCCACGTAATTAGTGCCGAGCCTATATGTATAAGGACTTCAATATGGTTTTACGACTGCCATGTTACAGACAACCGGGACCAACAGCTTAACGTGCATTCCCAAGCACGGAAACGCTCGCAAATGAAATGTCCTAAAATGCAACGGTCAACCATGTGAGGACCAGTCAAGTTGTTTACTGCAGTGATCGCTTACACTGAGTCAGCAGGCTAAGAGCGTTGAACTTATACTAAAACTAAATACCTATATTAATTCATTACAATATCAACTGGCTCAACATAAATAATTTAAAAATACAACGACACAAGTCGTCGAGGTTGCGGGTTATCTCTCGCTAAAGTCCATCCACTTTGGCGTGACTTAAATACTGGGTAAACAGTTTGGAAGAGGCCGTCAGGGTCGTCAGATTCTGACTTTCGATAAAAAATCCAGTTAGAATTTTAATACACTTTTTTATTATCTTTGATTCATTATAGTTAATAGGGTGGTGTTCGCACCAGCTGACCGTGTAGCATAAATAGTCTCACTCATGTTGTATTTCGATCAGTATCCATATCCATACTACAATTGAAGACGTGAGTGAATGAAGGGGTTATGTAACATTTTTTGAAAAATTTTTTTTTTCATTGAATGAAAGTGATAGATGCTAATAAACTATATTAAACCATAAAGTGACGTGAATTAGGCTTAGTTTTAGAATAAATAATTAATGAAGGGGCTATGTACCAATATAAAATAATAATCGCACTGAATGAAAGTGATATGGGCACTTAACATATTTTTAATCTAAACATTTTAAATTTAAATGACTTTCGTGCGTGGATGAATGAGCCAAGTGCCAGCAAAAGCGCGGGCGCTTCGCGTTATGGTGGATGAAGGTGTTATGTGATGCACTTGCCCCTTTCTTCCATTTTGCGTCGTGTTTAATCTCGCTGCAGTGCCGTGTAATTTGAATGTAGGAGCTATGTGATCTACTTGTCTCTTTCTTAAATTTCGCCTCGTGTATATTTGTCTTTTTCTTTCATTTCATGTCATGTTTAATTGCGCTAAAACACGGGCCACGGACGCATGTCACGAGTGCTTTTTTTTCTTTACGTGAGGGAAAATCCTCATGGATGTTATGCCGGACTCCTACCGAGTAAAAGATCTCACGTAACGCCCAACAGCCTATGGTTGTGAACCCCGGGTAAGCCCTCGGAAGGATGTCCCAGGACTCCCAACAGACCCACGGCCACCACCGCGACCTCGCCCAGGGGGTGATTCGGGTGCTATCCCGCGTCTTGGGGGGTTTCGGGTGTGATCCCGCTTCTAAGAGGGGCATGCGTGAGTTCCTCACGTTACGCTGCCGTCTTGGGCCTGCTTCTGTAAGGACGATGAGCGACCCTCTCATCGCCCTCAGACGTCAGAGTCATGGAGGCCGATAGTCCTCCGCGAAAACACGTCGGCGGCGCCCAGGCCGCCGACTACGGAACTCGGGTGGGAGAGCTCTCTCCCGCACCCGCCCGCCGCCTCCTTCACGAGCATGACCTGCTCGCAGAAAGAGGCGGCGCAGTCCCACTTACTCCCGCTGGAGATCAGGGCTCGCACCATGATCTCAAGCGAGAGAGTGTCCACGTCCAGACCCACTACCAGAACCTGGCGCTGTTGCGCCCACGCCGTGCACTCCACTAGCGTGTGGAGCGCTGTGTCATCGCTGCGGTCCTCACAGTGCTGAAATTCAGCTGTGGTTTCCCGGTGTCTTCGCCACAGATACCTACCGAAGCTACCGTGCCCGGTAAGTATCTGTGACAACCGGTAGGAGAGGGCACCGTGTCTCCTCTCCAGCCACTCGTCCATGACCGGTCTTACGGCCGCGATTGTGGCGAATCCCCCCTTTGGTTGCTTAAGTCGCACCTTACTTGTCTCCACGGTTTCCTGGTGGATTAGGAACCAATGGGGCCTCGATTTCTCGAGACGCAGGCTTTTAGCCCCGCTCCAGCACCTCCTTGCGCCATCTGAACAGTGACGCAAGGGCTCTCGCTTCCAGGTCCCATGGAGGGGTTCTGGCTTGGAGACATACCGTCGCACCGGTGATCTTGCGGTATCCTCTTATCACCCTGACGGCCATCGCTCTCTACGGGCTGAGCAATCTTGCCACATTGCTGGCCGTCAGGGTCTCCGTCTATATGGGGGCCCCGTATAGGGTCATGCTTCGCACGCTCCCCAGGTACAGTCTCCTGTAGGGACCGTTGATGGGTCTGATGTTGTGGCTTGGAGACATGCCGCCTCACCGGTGATCTTGCGGTATCCTCTTATCACCCTGACGGCCATCGCTCTCTGCGGGCTCAGCAATCTTGCCACATTGCTTGCCGTCAGGGTCTCCGTCCATATGGGGGCTCCGTATAGGGTCATGCTTCGCACGCTCCCCAGGTACAGTCTCCTGTAGGGAGCGTTGATGGGTCCGCTGATGTTGTGGCTTGGAGACATGCCGCCTCACCGGTGATCTTGCGGTATCCTCTTATCACCCTGACGGCCATCGCTCTCTGCGGGCTCAGCAATCTTGCCACATTGCTGGCCGTCAGGGTCTCTGTCCATATGCGGGGCCCCGTATAGGGTCAAGCTTCGCACGCTCCACAGGTACAGTCTCCTGTAGGGAGCGTTAATGGGTCCGCTGATGTTGGGCATCAGCCGCGCGAATACGGCTGATGCTCCCCTCAGTTTTGGGACCAAACTTCGGAAGTGATGTCCGAAGTTCCACCGGCCATCGAGTACGAGCCCCAGATACTTCATTGAGGGCTCGATGCCGATGCTGACGCCCCCTACTTGTAGGCTGGATCCCGCAGGTGGCCCCATCCGAGGTCCGTGGAAGCACAGAGCCTCGGATTTATGAAGTGCGACCTCGAGACCCAGCCGCTGAATCCGACCCACAACTTGACACGGATTCTACACGTAGTAAGATTGTAGTACACAACATTCAAATGAGCAAAATAAGCAGAAGGTAAATTTCAGGGATGGTATTAAATGGATAAGGGTAGAGGAATTCGGTGCATTTTTATAGAAATAAAGTTATGATGAGATGATGCCGTTTAGAAAAGTAGATATATTTAAAAAAGAGGACAAGTAGAAGACTTTGTAGTGAAACGGGTTCAAGAAAAATATGGTACAATTTCAGAAAAAAAGAAAGCAAATATTAAAGAACAGTTAACATTTGTTAAACCGGAATATCGGCATTATTATGAAACTATTTTAGGGTAAGATTAAGAATTGATTATGTAGTTGACCCATTCATCTTTTATTTTCGTATGCAACTTCTATTTTAAGAGATGGATGAAGGGGTTATGTACGGTTTTTTTTTAATAAATACAAATCCTTACACTTTTTTAAAAAAATTCCACTCCATATTAGTAGACGTGTTTATTCACTATATTTTAGGTAAATAACTTTGTAGATAAATACAACGAAAAGCGATTTATTTCAATTACAAGTAACGAAATTTGAAACCCATTTTCTCAAATTTTACAAATTTTATTATATCTCCTTCATCCACTCGTGTCTTCAATTATAAAGCTGAAGAGTTTGTTTGTTTGTTTGAACGCTAGGATCTCAGGAACTACTGGTTGGATTTCGAAAATTCTTTTACAGTTTGATAGTTCATTTATTGAGGATGGCTAAAGGCTATATAATATTACGTTAAGACAAATAGGAGCGGAGCAGCAATCAAGAATATTTTGAGAACGGGGAATATTTTTTACCGTCTGAGAGCTTCTGAGGCGTACGCTGCGTAAATGGTTAAGGTTACGTAAAAATTGTGTAGGTATTACAAAATTGTTTCTCTTAAAAAATTTCTAAAATAAAGTCCGTGACAGCACTTTTAAGGTTCATTCACAATAATGTAATTTGTGTATATCTTAAGGTTCGCTCACAATGTTATAAAACTGAAGAGTTATTGTTTGTGCTGGGATCTCTGAAACTACTAAAGTCGAATTTTTAATTAGACGAAGTAAAGTGACAGCAACTAATGTCACTTCTTCATACAATGTTGCATAATTTCTATAAAAAATATTTTAACTTTAGTCCATTTATTGAGGATGGCTAATGGCTATATAACATCACGCTAAGACGAATAGGAGCGGAGCAGCCATGAATAATGTTTCGAGAACGAGGAAAATATTTTTCTTTTGCGTAAATGGTTAAAGTTACGTAAACATTATTACTAAATCAATTCTCTTAAAAAGTTTTAAAATATAGTCCTCAACAACATATTATTATGTTTATCTTTTAAGGTTCACTTACAATCATAATAACCCTCTTGATAAGCTTAAAAATATGAGCGACGCGACGTGACGGGAGTAAACGTGGTCTGCAGTGGTAACTAGTCAACTGAATGATAAAATAGGGCCAAGTGCGAGTCGGACTCGCACATGATGAGTTCCATACCAAAAGACGGACGGAAGGAAGTAAATGCGACGGGAAAAATTATATCACTTCGCTCGGTTCTTTCTGCCTACCCTGCAAGGGATTTGGCGTGAAGATAGTATACATATTAATACCGCACCTCTCTTCTTCTCACTCTCATGTGACGCAAACAAAGTTGTGCGGGTCAGCTCTAATGAACATAAGCGACGCGACGGAAGTAAATGCGACGGGAAACATATTAAGTACTCAAAATATTAATACCATACCTTATTATTTTTAGTTGTGCGCTCCCGACACGGTCATGCCTTGCGGTTGTCATGTACGTTAAATATGAATGAAAGTTGCTTCAGTGTGCGTGATTTCTTTGCATTTGTGTGTGCATCGACGTCTTGGATCATCTAACCACGGGATGCGCCTTACTTAAGCATTGTTTTCTGCCATTGCACATGACCATTTGGTCTTTTGGCTTTATAAAAGCACTGTACATCAATACATCATTTTATATGATTAAACTAGTACATTTCATTGTAGTTGACTGTACAATAACAATTAACACACAACAGCCATTACGCGTTTGTCGATTAATACATTTTTAAATGCAATGAAATTTTATATGTCTTTGTGTTTCCCCCTTCATTTGTATGAAAACTGGCAGAATATTTTTGTATGCGGTGGTTCGCAAAGGCTAGTCCCCGACGTGTATGTACACGTGATATTTGACGTGCATGGCAGGTGCGGTACGGACGTGTCGCTAGCCTTTTGCAGATAATGTGCATTATTTATAAATTTGTCTTATGCTTTTTTTTTATGTGGATTTCAGTGTTGCCTAGCTGTACTTATCCAATTTTTTTTTGTTTTTTTTTTTTAATTATTTTATCCTATCTAAAAACTTTATTATCATTCCATTTTTTTTTTTTTTTTTTTTTTAATAAGTTTACTTTAATAATTGATTCTGGCCACAGCCATGTCTAAAGGGAAGTGTAATGTATGGCGTAGTGAGTCGGTGGGTTTCGCCATGTATTAGTAGTTTGATAAGTATTGTAATTTATATTGTATTTATCTTTTTATTGTATTCATATTTTGTATATATATACATATTTGCTTTATAATATGACCACAAATATGTTGAATGACAGTTTTTTCTCCTGTACTTCTGCAACGGACAGTTTTATTAGTGCGAACGATAATACCCCAGCTGTTACCTTACATGACCAACTTTCCTCCATATTTAGCTTCTATCCCAAAAATTTCAATGTGGTACACATTAACGCTCAGAGTGTTTCTGGTCACTATTCCGACGTTCTGGCATCATTTAGCAACTCTTCTTTGGACGCTGTACTGATCTCGGAGTCCTTTTTGAAACCATCCTTGCCTTCTACTAGCTTTCTACTTCCTGGTTTCAATTTGATACGGAATGACAGAACTAGTAAGGAGTGTGGTGGGGTGGCAGTGTATCTCCGTGCTACTATACCGTATAAGTTAGTTAGCTTATCCACTTCTCTTGCCACTCCATCAGCTGAACATCTGTTTCTGGAGATATCTTTAGTGCATACCAAAGTGTTACTTGGAGTATTTTACAGTCCGCATCAGAGCATTGATTATTTTGATTCCTTCGATACTATATTAACAAACTTGACCCCTTCTTATGATCACGTAGTTTTAATGGGTGACTTCAACACATGCTTGCTGAGGAACGACAACAGGTCCCGTAAGCTGTTGACACTTCTATCTTCTTACAATCTTTGTGCCTTACCTCTCTCTGCCACTCACCACTTTCCTAATTGTAAATCTACTCTTATTGACCTCATTATAGTTCCTTCATCCGGTGTTGCCAGCGCCCATGGCCAGCTATGTGCTCCCTTTTCATACCATGATCTCTTATATCTTTCTTACTGTCTCCGCTCGCCTAAGCGCGAGGCACAATTTCGCTACCTTCGCAATTTTAGGGGAATAGACCTGGAGGCATTGCGATGTGATGCTGACGATATGGATTGGTCTATAATATACGGTTCCACTGATATCAATGATATGGTAGATTATCTCAGTTCCAAAGTAGTTGAGCTATTTGATCGGCATGCTCCAATTAAACGAGTTAAAGTTAAGCGCAATCCAGCTCCTTGGCTGAGTGCCACGATCAAAAGCTTTATGGCACGAAGGGATAGAGCCAAAAGGCGTTTTAGGAGTAATCCTTCGGAGGGCAACCTGATTGCGTATAAATCGTTGCGTAACCGCTGCAGCCGAATGTGTAGGGACGCAAAGAGACACCATTTCCATAAATCTCTCGAAGGCCGTAACTCTTCCGTATCCTGGAGATTTCTCAAGTCGGTTGGCATAGGCAAGCCGGCTGTGACGGAAATTAATGATGTGGACATAGGTGCATTGAACAGCCATTTTTCAAATCCACCTGTCACTCTGGATGCTGCAACTAAAGTCGCAACCTTGCAGGCTTTTACGGCTGCACCAGTACCACAGATTTTACCTTTCAACTTCAATTCGGTATCTGTAAACGAGGTCCGGAAATCTCTTATTTCTATTACTTCTTCTGCTACCGGCAATGATAGCATATGCTCAATGATGATCACTCCAATACTTCCGGTATTACTACCTGTGTTGACTCATATTTTCAATTATTCTCTTTTCTCAAGTACCTTTCCTAATGCCTGGAAGCTCGCCTATGTGATTCCCTTGGCCAAATCGTCCAATCCTAGTGTAATGACTGATTTCCGGCCTATTTCTATTCTCCCCTTCCTTTCAAAAGTTCTCGAGCATATTGTTCATAAGCAACTATCTTTATTTCTAACTTCCAACAATCTTCTAAGTTCCTACCAGTCCGGATTCCGTACAGGGCATAGTACAGTTTCTGCCCTAATTAAAGTAACGGATGACATTCGCTGGGCGATGGAAAGGAAGGAACTTACATTATTAGTATTACTAGACTTCAGCAGTGCATTTAACTCTGTCGATTTTGACATATTAATTGGTATGCTGAAGTCAGTAAATATTTCTCCTTCCGCCATTTCATGGTTTGATTCCTATCTTCGAGGTCGTTCGCAGTGTGTGCGTTTTGATGAAAAGTCTTCGGACTGGTGTCAGCTCGCTGCAGGCGTTCCTCAGGGTGGTGTTCTCTCTCCTCTTTTATTTTCAATTTTCATCAACTCTGTAACGGGTTTTATCTCTGGCAATTTTCACCTCTACGCAGACGACTTGCAGCTGTACCATCATTTTGCGGCTTCGGATAGCCTATCTGGCATAACTAATATGAACCAGGACTTAGAACGTGTTGGTGCTTGGGCTAGGTCGGTGGGGTTGTGCATTAATCCTCGAAAGTCGCAGGCAATCGTTATTGGGAGCAAGTACATGCGCGAAAAATTAGATATGAACACAATGCCTCCTGTCCTTCTTAACGGAACTCAAATACCATATCTAGATAAAGTTAAGAATTTAGGAGTACTAATGGATACCAATCTTTCCTGGAGTCCTCAAATTAATGAAGTCAGCAGGAAGGTTCATTTCACTTTCCACACTCTGAAGTGCCTCCAGAATTTTTTACCCTTAAAAACTAAGATTCTTCTGGCTCAGACTCTCATTCGTCCCATTATAGACTACGCTGATGCTTGCTATTTAGATGCCACCGAGGAGCTATTAAATAAGCTTGAGAGACTTCAAAACTTATGCATCCGTTTCATATTTAATCTCAAAAAATATGATCATGTTTCCCATTTTCGTCAGGAACTCAAGTGGCTCCCTATCCGTCTTCACAGGAACACTCACATACTTTGTCTTCTCTATAACATCCTTTACAATCCTGCTACACCTTCCTACCTCAAGGATCGGTTTTCCTTTAGGCGTGATCCTGATGCTCCTTGTAGGTCTCATCTACGCTTTACTCTTAGATTTCCTGCCCATAAATCCGACTTCTACTCATATTCCTTTTCTGTCCATGCAGCTAGATTATGGAATTCTCTTCCCCCTAATATACAAAATTCAAAATCAATAACAGTGTTTAAAAAGAAAGTTCGTTCGCACTACCTTTCCAATGTTCTATGATCGTTGTGCTTAAATTTTGGTTATTTCTTACATTTTTGGTCATTATAATCATTTAGATGGATAAGTTCATAGATATGTATAATGTGTAGGGATATATATGTGTATATGTAGTATGTATGTATGTATGTATATGTCTAATTGTGTATATGTGTATGTATATAGTGATTAAATAAGTTTGTGTGTGTGTGCACTTTATATAATCCCGATTCCTTTCACACTTCTACCTCATATTTTAATATAATTCTTCACGCTTTCCTCTCGTCGGACTGCTGGAAGAAATTTCTATTTTAGAAATAAGCAGTACCGTTGTACCTACTCTTCTTTTCTTTTAATGTTAATTCTTTTATTGTTGTTATTTGTGTGCATAAATATTAAATAAATAAATAAATAAAATGGACCATACCTTTCTCTTTCTCTCCCTCATGTGACGCAAACGAAGTTGCGTGAGTCAGCTTTGAATAAAATGTTGTTAAGATTATTTTTGAAAAGCAATTAGTATGCTAACTGATCATAAAATGTTGTTGTTAGCTAAACGTATTATGTGTCATATTTTAAATTGTCCAATAAACTTTCTTGGTCCCTTACATTAAAAAACATGCAGCTGTAACTATTTCCAATATACCCTTTCGGTAACGTCACAAAAATCCATTGCTAACGTACCTACTAATTTGCAAACTTTGCTAAGATTCGAAGAAACTGATAGGTATTATCTCTCGCGTTGTCAACTGCGTAATTTGTGCTCAGACGTTATCATTTAATTCGTTTGTCAACATTAGGAGTAGAACAAGGGACTATAACTTCAAAATTAAATCAACACTACACCATGTCAATCAAAACGAAGACCTTATAAGAAAAAGACAGATCACACACCTGGGGTGAGGCTATGAAGAGGCACGGCGAATCTCTGGCTATTGGCCTAGACATCGCTAAAGCCTTTGATAGGGTATGACATGCGTCGCTTCTTTCCAAGCTGCCGGCGTACTGACTATCGCCTCAGTTGTGTCGCTGGATGGCCAGCTTCCTGCACAGGCGACGTATACGGGTTCTCTGTGATGGTCAGGCTTCCTGCTTTTTGCAGGTAAATGCCGGAGTACCACAGGGATCGGTATTGTCCCCAACTCTCTTTCTTCTGCATATCAATGACATGCTGTCCCTTGGGTGCATTCATTGTTATGCGGATGAAAGTACTCTGCATGGGAGCTATTCTGGCCGTCCAGCGGAGGGGCAAGGTGACGTGGAGGGGAAGAGACGACAACTCGTGGCGGATCTCGACCGAGACCTGGGTCGCATTGCCCAATGGGGTTCGGACAACCTGGTCGAGTTCAATGCCAGAAAAACACAGGCGTGTGCGTTTACATCTCAGAAGTCCCCATTCCTACCCCCTACCCTCTCTTCGGTGCATTATGGTTCCACTAAAGGACAACCTGGAGATCCTCGGCATAGACGTCCGGCGTGACCTCAATCACAAAAACTACATAGAGTGTATTGGGCTGGCCTCGCTTAAAGCTGCGGAAGTTATATGCCAGGATCATTACAAGTGGAACGCAAAGTCACTGCCAAACAGGCGATATTATGATATTAAATGTTTATGTAGGCACAGGGATGTACAAAATAGTTGAACTCGGTACCTAGTAATTTTTGACTACTGCCGTTCTGACACACAAACTTTATTGACTTTTAAAAGATGTGTGTGTCCACATCTTCCTTCTTAGTATACTAAATGTTAATGCTTTAGTAGTTGCCTAGGGTTTAGAATATCTACAATTCTTTTCTTTCTCAACAAAGACGGGCTAAAGCGGAAAAATGGAAATGTAGTTTTAAGTGTCCGAGAATATTTATTTATTTATTTTATTTATAATTTTGATAGACGCCTCAAAGACTGCATGGAATTATCTTTTTTATAAATTTACATAAGCTCGCCAAATTGACATTGTCAGTCTGACGGAAAGCCATGGCGCATCTAGCGATTGGGGGCCACTCTCACAGTCCGTAAGACTTCTGACAGTGGTTCTCTAGTTGACGGCCCTGTGATATGCCTCTTCTCGCACCACTGGAAAAACCCGAGATTGTAAGTTGAAGGAAACACATGTGCGGGCATGTCGTTTCAGGTTTTTAGAATTCAACAGATGAATGATCTTTTATAAAGCTCAACTCTGTTAGTCAGTTGGAGACTTGTGTAGGTACATAACCTAAAATTAGATACTTATTAAAGTTATCTTTGCTCAAACACAGCTGAGTAATTTTCCAACCACAGAACTTCCTTTAGAAGATTAGAACATTTTAACTTTCAAAAGTGGAACACCAATATTATTTTGTTTTCATTTGAATGGTAGGTATCATTCAAATGAGGGTGACGTCACTTATGAAACAAATCGCTCGTATTGGCTCGTATACACTCGTCATCAGTCGCATTATGCACCCAACGTTTCTATCTCGCTTGCGCACATGGAAATTTCGTCGTACCACCTTATCGAATTTCCGCTTTACTTATTTTATTCCCATCCCTCGTACGCCAGTACACGTTTTTAGACCGTGAAGTGCAGACGTGTTGCGAATAACAAGTTCTCAGTGTTTTGATTATCTGAATAAAATAATTAAACTTTGGTTTATTATTACGTGCCTGATATCCGTTTTGAAATGGCCAAGGTAAACTATTACATTATTTTAACGCTTTTTGATAAATTACTTTAATTTCAGGAATTATGAAAAATCGCATTTTTTGCACAACCTTCGCACCGTGTGGCCGACGTATCGTCTTTGTAAGATACGTACTTAACTGTAATGCTGCTATTTTAACCTTACTGTTACTGGATCTTTTAAACAATATAGCCGCGTAACAATATAAATTTAGTAAGCATACTAACAAAATAAAGTAGCTTTATAAGCAAATGAATGCGTATATTTAAAAAAAAAACTAAACAAAAACTGTGTTTTGTGTATTAGGTAAAAATCTTAACGTCAACGTTAGAGCACGACAATAATTATCCAAATTTATGTATTTATCAATTTAACAATATATAGGTATACTTACCTACACTAATACAGACATCATTCATTTATTGTTAATTTACCGACAGTCTGTTTACCTATAGTGGCTACATTACAACAAGATAAGACTTGTGTATAGTTAACGGTTAGCTACCGTAATCAATTTTATTAATGTATTTTTACCTACTGCCGACTAAAGTAAATAAATCATAGAGATCATTGTTTATTTCGTTCTATTTAGTTGAAAATAGAAAGTGCACCGCACTTAATTCATGCAAGCACTTCTCTAAAGAGAAATTATTTTTAGTCACCTAAAAATATTACAGAATCACAAATTACTACAGTTTTACCTAGTAGAGATGTGACGTAAATATCTCCTGTCCTGGGTGCGTAGGTGCGTACTGCGTACCTATTATTAGGCTGCATACTTGACATATTAGAGGAAAATCAATAAAGTGTGTCATAACCTTTACATTGCCTTGTCTGACCTGAAGGGTGAGTGAACTGTCAGTCATAACTGTCAAGTCTAGGAATATTTTGATTTCATTTCAGTGCAAATTCTAGCCGAGCGAAATTTAATTGTAATTCATGTCCACAATCAAGAACCTATTTCTCAGAGCGAAAAATTCATACAGAAAAGTGATAGACATGAAAAACTGCAGCCCTAAGGTACGCCTTCATATATAAATCAATAATATTCGCCTACACAAAGACTTCCTTGCGCCGGGCTATGTGAAAAATAACCTTAGATAAGACACGATAACCTTTGTAACGTATAAAAACGATTATAATATCTGTACACAAGCGATATTTGCAAAGTTTCACAAATATTTTTGTGTAATTTTGTTGTGCAATGTGTTTTTCAGAAATTTTTATAGTGACCGACTGTGATGAGTAATATTATCTACATAAGGCCTAGTCAGGTGCAACAGTGTTATGTGTTATGGTTCTTTATTAGCACTTGAGAAGGTAATTTTTTTTAGAGCTTAAGCTGCGGTTCTATTCAAATCTTGCGCTTCAGGCCTTAGGTTCCTACTGTCTGCGACTTGTATAACTTTCATACATTTATTAATTAGTTGAGCTCTATAGCTTTACCTGTGACATACCTACTACGAACCAAACTTGCCTTTGGAAGTATGGAAGCGCTTGCATTAGAAATGTGGCAAGTTCACCCATCCAAGGACCAGCCACAGAAGAAAGCTGCTTACTACAGTGATTGTTTACAGAACACTGACTCTGTGGAGCCACATGCGCTTCCATGTAGTTCGGAAAGTGCTTAGTCACTAAGCACTTTCCGAACTTTAATATTGGGGTTGGGTGTACTGAGAACTGGGAACAAGTCTTTACTTTCAAATTCAAATTTGTTTATTTCAAGTAACAAGGTCTCATAAACAATTTCTACAAACCACATAAACAATACAATAAATATTTTCATTCTCATAAAAATCAAAATTAAATAAAATAAACAAATTAAAATAAAAATTTAAATTTAAATCAGAATATACTTTGTTAAATCTGAGTGCATTTGCTTAAATCTGAGTGTCTTCTTCTTGACTTCACGTTTTTCAATACCTCATCGAACTATACTTCCGCTGGTTACTCATCCTTTTTAATGAAGACAGGTGCATGCTGGACTTGAATCAACTAAAATACATGGTTTAGTCAGTCGCCCCTGATAACTCCTCAGGAGATGAACGTTGTGATGGAGAGAGTTGGGTGTCCCAGTATATGAGAACCCCTTTCCTAATCTTCAGAAACTGATCTCGCTGAAAACCCTTGGGCCTGCTTCTGTAAGGACGGTGAGCAGCCTCCTTATAGTCCTCAGGCCCACGGTCATGGAGGCGGATAGTCTTGGGGAAGACAAGTGTGCGACCCTCCGCCGCAGACTGCGGAACTCTGGTGGGAGAGTTCTCTCCCGCTCCCTCCCCACCGTCTCTTTCACGAACATGACCTTCTCACAGAAAGACGCAGCGGTTTCCCACTTACTCCCACTGGAGATCATGACACACCATGGTCTCCAGCGAGAGAATGTCCACGTCCATGTCATTAGTCAGCCAATTTGCCTCGCTATTTATATTCACATAAGACAGAAAGTTTACGACTGCGGCCTTTGTAAACAAAGGATTAGGTACCTGATTGTTTTGTTTCATTTATGACACATTCTTACTTGGATCACCGCATGCGCAGTAATAAACAATGAGTCATCAAAGTTATTAATTGGTTTTGGTTGTCATTTGACATGCATCCTTTCAAGTTTTTGAAGGTAACTGCTGCGTTGCTGTTGAGGGCAACGACTGCCTCTGTGGCGTAGTCGGTAGTGATACTGCCTGCGGTGCTGGAGGTCCTAGGTTCGATTCCTATGTATAATATGTATGTATTTAGAAATATATAAGTATGTCTATCAGTTGTCTAGAACCCATAGCACAAGCTTATATTAGCTTAATTTGGGCTAGATGATGTTGTGTGTGAATGTTCACAAATATTAATACTAGCGGACGTCACGCGGTTTCACCCGCGTAGTTCCCGTGGGAATACGGGAATAAAATATAGCCTATGTTCACCGCAAAGAGTGTAAATGCTTTCCAACAGTGAAAGAATTTTTCAAATCGGTCCAGTCGTTCCGGAGCCTATTTGTTACAAACAAACAAAAAAAAACAAAAACAAATCTTTCCTCTTTATAATATTATAATTAAATATTTGGCATGCATCCTTTCAATTTTTGAAAGTAACTGCTGAGTTGCTGTTGAGGGCAACTTTCCATCAGGCAGATGGTTTCTTTTTGAGTTGACGAACTGTAAAAGCAGTTTGAGAGCCTTATTTCCTTTTCCTTTTTGATTTAAAATGCAAAAGTAACTGTCCAACTGTTGTTTTCTTATCACGCCTGAACCACAGAATCGTAGATGATGATACAAAGATAGGCATTAAGCTGGGAAATCATAATCTACAAAGTTTATAGGTATTCTCTAAAAGGCCAATTCACAAGCCGCCGAAAAGGCTTGATTCCAGTAATTATATTATTTGTCCTTCATGAGTGTGGCCTTGGTGGCAACGTTTCAGGGTAATTGTTGTCATAGCAACAGCAAGCAGACCCAGTGTGGAGGTGTAAAGTGTTCTCACGCACGCAAGATTTAGTAAGGAGGTTTTGACCTTCAAATAACTGTTAAGGGTCAGAGTTGACGGTCAAGGCAAGGCAAATATTTGTGTGACCCATAAATGTTTGTCTCAAGAGTCTGGGTGTTTCTATGTATAATATGTATGTATTTAATAGTACATACATATGGTCACGCCTTTATCCCCGAAGGGGTAGGCAGAGGCATATTATATACCCACATTTCACCTTTGTATAATTTGTCCCACGTAATAGGTGGTGAGCCGTATTGCCGTGTTTAAATGGACAGGCGCAGGTTGTGACTACCTGCTGTTGAAAATAAAGCCTTCAACTTAGCTTAACGACTGCCATTTTACTGGCAACCGGGACCAACGGCTTAACGTGCCTTCCGAAGCACGGAAACGCTCAAATTAATGTCACAAAGTGATCACATCCATGGACCGGCCATAGTGAAAGTTGCTTACTGCAGTGATCGTTTATAGAACACTGAGTCCGCGGGGCCACGATTTAAAAGTATATAAGTATTAAATCCGTGGTCTAATACCCATAACACAAGCAGGTTATTCCTAGCTTACTTTGGGATCAGATAACGTTGTGTGAGATGTCCGTGAATATTTATTAATTAAAAAAAATAAAAAGAAAAAAAGGCTGGCCGATTCTGGAAATTCTTAAAAAAAAATTGTACTAATCTTCAGTCTACCTGCAAATGTAGCTACTTTTTTCACTTCAGTGGGATTGCATTTCTGTACATATTTTATGCATTGCATATGTACTCGTAGTTCAGTCAATAAAAAAATATTTATTCATCTATTTTCTTTGATGAATTACTGTCCAATTTCGACGGTCAACGGTTCTCTAGTCTAAAGTCGAATTTTTAATTAGACGAAGTAAATTGACAGCAACTAATGTCACTTCTTCATACAATGTTGCTTATTTTCTATGACGAAGTGACATTAGCTACTGTCAATTTACTTCTTCTAATTAAAAATTCGGGTAAAGTACCTATGTACTTACATATTTTTATTTTTTATGTCCAATCTGTGACCAACTTCATCGTGTTATCTTTTGCGGCCAACTTCATCATGTCCAATTTTAGTCATACCAAAGATCATAATATAATAGTATTACATACAGATCGGCAATTCCCTGCCTCCCACTGAGTAAGCTTCCCCATCCCCCCACCAAAGTTGATGTAACATCTATTGCCGTGTCAGTACTTGAGAGAGTGTAACTGCGTTGCATTACGTATTACTACCTACGTACTTTGTGCTATTGCTTTGGTTTAATTTGTGCTTAGCCGAGGGTAGATTTGAAAAAAAAAGTACCTATGTACATGAGATTGCGTTCTGTTCCTTATTATTTTGTTTCCATAGCTAGTGTCCCTAGTATACTCACACACACATTCAAGCTTGATTCAAGCATTCTCATTACGTGTACATTGGGTGAAAACGAACATTTTTGTATGGAGTTTCCACCCTGTGGTCCTACAGAGCGCGTGCACCTCACCAATAGATGTAGAACTTCAAGAAAAGGCAACGTACCTAGTTCCACATTTCGCCAAACGCTATTAATACATTCTCGTTTTTATGCGTATAGATAATTATGTAAATATATGCTAATACGCATTAATTGTCGGTGTAACTCGTGTTTCAAATATTTATTTGAGACTCTAGTAATAGTCCGAGAGCTGGCACGAATTTTTGGGTAGGTATTTGAGGCAAGCTGAAAACTTGTCAGATACCTCTCCTATTATATCCCAACTCGGAATTGCAGACCTGGCTGGTGAGTAGCGGGGCTAAATCAACCCCTAAATTTTTAACAATATTATTTTTTTTTCCCAAAAAATATATTTGAGGCACTACGCAATTTATATATATTGCAGAGTAATACTTAATGAATACGAAAAAAAATAAGCCAGATAATTTAATCGGGGTTTTAACATTGCCAGACGCGTGCAAAAATATTTTGCAAAAAATTATAAAAAATGTTTTTGAGGCAGCTTGAAATTTTAATGGAGCGTTATTTATAAGTAAAAAATAAGATTACCAAAAAGACAGAGCATTTCGGTGGGGCTTTCTACCTGCCAGGTGATCAAACAAATAATGAATGGGTACGAGCCTGTAGTGCTATAAACAAGCTGGAGTGGGAGAGAGCGCATAACGACAGCTGTCTTCGTTCTTGCTTGCCGCGTTACTATTAGCTCTGGCGAAGCCACGTGCGACCCATGAGGTTTCTAGTTAAAATTTCGGAGTTAAAAATATTAAATTTTCTGAATTTCTACTAAGAACATTTTGCGTAAAAGAGATTGTATTGATTTATGGACGTTACGTATTAAAAAAAGCAATAATTAAAATAAAAAATCGCAAAACCAGGTTTATAAAAATATAATAACTCTCCAGTAGTACAATTATTTCAAGTATAAAATAAAATTGAAATAAATTCTATTCATTTATTAATATTTTAAAGATATTGAGTTAATATAAATGTAGGAACCTACTTATAATTTGGTCAAACTAATTTTATTCTATATTTTATACAACCAGTTTTATTTTATTTATCTTTTAATTTTTTAAATGTTTAAAATTACATAATTAAACATATTTCGGAATAGGAATAATAATAAATTATATATTATATATTATTAGTATATATTATTATTATATATTATTAGTATATATTATTATTATATATTATTAGTATTATTTATTATTATATATTATTAGTATTATAATGTGCTCTCTTGTTTGCTTAGTCAGATGAACGTCTGAGACACAGGATTAACATCCTAGTTCAGACAAGGATCTGATAATGACTGAATTACTGTAATCCTAATATTTTAAGTGATATCTGTATTGTTTTTGATGAAATAAATTTTGATTGATTTTGATTTGATTTCACATCAGATATAATTAACATTCTTCGTCTGTGAATTCCGACTATAAACCTCATGGGTTATTGTAAGTCACTTGACATTTATTTATTTATTTGTCTATAGCACTACAGGCTCGTACCCATTCATTATTTGTTTGATCACCTGGCAGGTAGAAAGCCCCACCGAAACGATCTGTCTTTTTGGTAATCTTATTTTTTACTTATAAATAACGCTCCATTAAAATTTCAAGCTGCCTCAAAAACATTTTTTATAATTTTTTGCAAAATATTTTTGCACGCGTCTGGCAATGTTAAAACCCTGATTAAATTATCTGGCTTATTTTTTTTCGTATTCATTAAGTATTACACTGCAACATATATAAATTGCGTAGTGCCTCAAATATATTTTTTGGAAAAAAAAAAATAGTTTTAAAAATTTAGGGGTTGATTTAGCCCCGCTACTCACCAGCCAGGTCTGCAATTCCGAGTTGGGATATAGTAGGAGAGGTATCTGACAAGTTTTCAGCTTGCCTCAAATACCTACCCAAAAATTCGTGCCAGCTCTCGGAATATAACCTAGCACTAATCAGTAATATGTTGAATTGTTGATTGTCAACTTTAGATCATAGTTGCTTTAGGTGGAATCAGGCTAAAATGACAGACATTCGTCAATTAAAAGTTTCGAGCCTTTTCTAAACTAGGTGTAAGTTGGCGACGAATGAATAAGCCTGAAATCTATAAAATATGTCCGATTGTTCTGAAATGTGGTATAGGTACTGTTACTTTGTTGATATTTCCACGACAAAATCTGATCCTCAGCCCCTGGGTTATTCTTCCGAGAGTATATCCGGGACTACCTGGCCTTAGGCAGATGGTAGAGTACCGTGTAGTTTTAGCCGGTAGAAGTCCGACATAACATCCATCAGGATTTCCACATGATAAAAAAAAATTCCTATTGATCAGCTTTAGGAATTTATAGCCTACTAGAGAACGTCACGCGGTTTCACCCGCGTAGCTCCCGTTCCCGTGGGAATACGGAAATAAAATATAGCCTACTAGCGGTACCCTGCCACGCTTCGCTGTGACTTTTTTATGGTGGTTTTATGTACCTATGAGAAATGAGTAACAAACTAAATGATGGGTACATTTAAAAAAAAATGTGTGCGTGTACTATTGAGAAGTGAAACTTCTTCATGACCTTATTTTTCGAAAGAAATATCATGAAATATACATAGGAGTTAGTAGTCCAAAAGTTTAAAAGTTCAAAAGTCCAAAGTCAAAAAGTCCAAAAGTCCAATAGTCCAAAAGTCCAAAAGTCCAAAAGTCCAAAGTCCAAAACTACAAAGTCTAAAAGTCTAAAATTCTAAAAGTCCAAAACTCCAAAAGTCCAAAACTCCAAAACTCCAAAACTCCAAAACTCCAAAACTCCAAAACTCCAAAACTCCAAAACTCCAAAACTCCAAAACTCCAAAACTCCAAAACTCCAAAACTCCAAAACTCCAAAACTCCAAAACTCCAAAACTCCAAAACTCCAAAACTCCAAAACTCCAAAACTCCAAAACTCCAAAACTCCAAAACTCCAAAACTCCAAAACTCCAAAACTCCAAAACTCCAAAACTCCAAAACTCCAAAACTCCAAAACTCCAAAACTCCAAAACTCCAAAACTCCAAAACTCCAAAACTCCAAAACTCCAAAACTCCAAAACTCCAAAACTCCAAAACTCCAAAACTCCAAAACTCCAAAACTCCAAAACTCCAAAACTCCAAAACTCCAAAACTCCAAAACTCCAAAACTCCAAAACTCCAAAACTCCAAAACTCCAAAACTCCAAAACTCCAAAACTCCAAAACTCCAAAACTCCAAAACTCCAAAACTCCAAAACTCCAAAACTCAAAAACTCCAAAAGCATAAAAGTTCAAAAGTCCAAAGTACAAAAGTTCAAAATTCCAAAGTCCACTCCAAAACTCCAAAACTCCAAAACTTCAAACTCCAAAACTCCAAAACTCCAAAACTCCATAACTCCAAAACTCCAAAACTCCAAAACTCCAAAGCTCCAAAGCTCCAAAGCTCCAAAACTCCAAAACTCCAAAACTCCAAAACTCCAAAACTCTAAATGTCTAAAACTCTAAAACTCCAACTCCAAAAGTCCAAAATGTCAAACGCCCAAAACTCGAAAAGTCCAAAAGTACAAAAGTCCAAAAGTCCAAAAGTCCAATAATCCAAAATTCCAAAGTCCAAAAGGCCATAACTCCAAAGTCTAAAATTTTAAAAGTCCAAAACTCCAAATTCTAAAAGTCCAAAACTCCATAACTCCAACACTCCAATACTCCAAAACTCCAAAATTCCAAAAGTCTAATAAAGTCCAAAACTCCAGAATTCCGAATGTCCAAAAAGTTCAAAAATAACATGCAAAACATATCTGACCTCTTTATTAGGTGCGTACTCTCTTTTATTATTCTGAATGCAAGGAGGCCGCAATCAAACTTCTCTTAAAAACATCAAACTGGTAGGTACCTTCTAAATAGGTTGTTTATAATAATTTTGTTCTGAAGCTGGCAGAATATAATTAAAAAAACAACGACCAACGCCATCTATTGGTAATATCACTTTTTAAAGCTATTTTATTCTTATTGCTGTTATGATAAAAGTGTATAAAGTAGCCTAAAACCATCTCAGAGATGGTTTTAGGCTACTTTATACACCTATATATCGATTGAGCTCAAAATTGGACACGATATCCTATTGTATATCGTGTCCAATTTTGAGCTCAATCGATTCAGTAAATTTTGAGTTTTTAATAGATACACAAACGCACACAACATTTTTATATATATAGATGTTCACCGCGAAGAGTATAGCTTCCCAACAGTGAATGAATTTCTGAAATCGGTCCAGTAGTTTCGGAGCCTATTCGATGCAAACAAACAATCAAATTTTTCCTCTATATAATATTACTATAGATTAGTGTCCGACCGAAACTGGTTTTCCAGCCGAAACCGAAACCGAAACCGAACTTTCGGCCCTAGGGTCAGTTTCGGCCGAAACCGAAACCGAAACCGAAACTCACGTGTTCATATTAAAAAAAAACCAGCCAAGTGCGAGTCGGATTCCCGCACAGAGGGTTCCGTTACGAAAATAGGGCACAAAAATTACGTTTGCTGTGTGGATGCTTTTTTCTGATTTTAGTAGGTAAGTATTTTTTGTTATAGCGACAACAGCACAGGGTGAGATGGTTGGTGGTGGCAGTGTCTCTTGACATCGCCACACTTTCAACACCTTGCCCTGAAGCTGCGTTTGGGAGGCGCTTATCTCCGTCAAAATGTCGGGGCCTATCTTTCCGAGAGGGCCATAACTTACCCGAGCTGGCTAGGGCAGGGTCAGCGAGATGTATCGTTCGGTGTTTCACAGGGATCGGTCTTAGGACGTAACGTGTTACGCCGACACCCTAAGACAGCGCGAATAGCAATGCACCGAGATGCAGCCCTAAAGGCCACCTGCGCGATCCAGCTTACATATAGGAGGCGTCAGCATCGGCATCGATCTCTCGATGACGTATCTGAGGCTCGTACTCGATACTCGGTGGCACTTCAGATACCACTTTCGAAGTTTGGTCCCAAAACTGAGGGAGGGGGGCATCAGCCGCACTCTCGCGGTTGTAGCCTTATATCAGGGGACCCAACGCACCCTGCAGGAGACTGTACTGACTGGCCCTATACGGGGCCCCCGTATGGGCGGAGATCCTGATGGTCAGCAAAGTGGCTAGATTGCTTAGCCCGCACAAGGTGATGGCTGTTAGGGTGATATGGGGATACCGCACGATCTCAGTTGAGGCGGCATGTCTTCTAGCCGTGACCTCTATGGGACCTGGAAGCGAGGGTCCTTGCGTCATTGTTTAAATGCAACGCAAGGAGGCGCTGGAGCGGGGTCATAGGCCTCTTCGTGTGAGCAGGTCATGCTCGTGAAAGAGACGGCGGAGAGGAAGCGGGGAAGAACTCTTCCACCCGCGTCTGCGGCGGCGCGCCCTATACTATTAGCCTCTATGACCGGGGGCCTGAGGACGGTGACGGAGCTGCTCACCGTCCTTACAGAAGCAGGCCCTAGACGATAGCGTGACGTGAGAGATTCATGCACGCGCCTCTCAAGAAGCGGGATAACTACTAAACAACCCTCCCAAAGACGCGGCCACAGTATGCATCATTTCGAGGGCATACTCGGGACTCCCAACGCGTGTTTTTTAGTCGGTAGGACTCCGGCACAGCATCACTGTAGGATTTTCCTCACGATAAAAAAAATAACGGCAACAGAAATACATCATCAGTGAAAATTTTAGGCCTCTATCTGGCGCGGTCCCGCAGTCCCGCTTTAGCCCTCCGTGCGAGAGTCCGACTCGCACTTAGCCGGTTATTTTTTCAATAGGTGTAGCAAGTTTCACCAAGTGCCATCAATCAACGGTATAAATCTTCTCATAATATGAGAAGATTTATACCGTACATATTATGTTCATTTTAGAAATATCTCCACCTAAAGATAAGTTTCTTTTTTTTACGTGTGGAAATACTCATAGATGCTATTGTGAACTCCTACCGACTAAAATCACACGGTGCCCTGCTACTAGCACTGGGCCGGTTTTGGTTACATTCTAGAAGTGTATAACTAAAACTGGACAAGAGTAAGCCGGACTCGCGGACGTAGGGTTCCGTACAAGAAAAGCGGCAAAAATCACATATGTTGTATGGGAGGCCCCCTCTAATATTATATTTTGTCTATTTTTATTATTTGTTGCTATAGCGGCAACAGAAATACATCATCTGTAAAATTTTTAACTGTCTTACTATCACGGTGCATGAGTTACAGTCTGCTGACAGACAGACAGACGACCAACAAAGTCAACGGAACCGACAACAAAGGGGTAGGGTTATGTAATGTCCTAGAATTCCTAGATCTTTAGGACTCCGTAACCAAAAGTAAAAACAGGCCCATACAAAGGTGGTCTTAGACATAACACAGGGGTAACTTTCTAATACTTCTCAATAATTGTAATTGCTTGTGGTTTGAATAAAGTTGTATTATTATAACTATTGATTGGAAGTCCTTAGTATATCTCTAACTCTTCGGTTAGTAACATATTAACTGGTTGTGTTGACCCCAACCACGTCACAAGCAAAGTCAGGCACTCAAAATTCATGAACACGTGAGTTTCGGCCCGGCCGAAAGTTTCGGCCCATTTTGGCCGAAACCGAAACTGCGGCCGAAACTCGAATTTTTGGCCGAAACTGGCCGAAACCGAAACCGAAACCGAAACTTCGGTCGGTCACTACTATAGATGGGTATCATGTCATGCATTTTGATTACGAGAGGGAAAATCCTGCATGGATGCTTTGCCGGACTTCTACCGACTAAAAAACCTCACGAAACGCCCAACAGCCTACGGTTGGGAGCCCCGGGTAAGCCCTCGCAAGGATACCCCAGTCATGTCATGCATTGCATAGACTTATTAGAAGTCTAGGGTAGATATTTTTTTTTAAACTAATGATTATTATTTACTAGCTGTTGCCCGCGACTTCGTACACGTGAAAATTATGTTATAATGCCAATTTGATTGCTCTCTGCTTAGCCCCTAGGATTTGTAGCGTGATAATATATAGCCTATTTGAAGACCCTACCCCTAGTTAATATTTGTGCAAAATTTGAATCAAATCTATTGAGTACTTTTCGAGATCCTTCCGGACAAAGCAAAGCAAACAGACAAACCTACAAACAGACAAAAAAAATTCTAACCACATTTTCAGCTTCGGTATCTTATGTTGAACACCCAGCGAGCATTTTTTTTTAAATATTTCCAATGTACAGTTTTGACTTTTCTATCATTTTATTATTATGTATAGATTATTGCCATAACATTACATTTCCGCATAGCTCTTGTCAACAGTTTATTTATAATGCGCGTTATTTACTCCGCAATCTTACAAATACTTCCATTCAAGTTATTTTCCATAACGCATTATTTCGAGTGCTACTGGTTTTCCTTGTCATATTTTTTTTTCCGAAATTCTATTTTTAGCGTTAAAATGGCAACAGGCCTAACCAGCTATGTTGAAGGCCAATTGTCGCTGCGGGCAAAATACCTGTGTTTATACTGAGTTTCCAGTTAACAATTACTTTTATTATTTACTAGAGGACGTCACGCGGTTTCATCCGCGTTGTTCCCGTTCCCGTGGGAATACAATAGTTTTTCTTCCATAAGAACCTTCTCCTGACAATACCTTACACAATAAAAAAAAATGTGTGCGTGTACTAGTGTACACACGTAAGAAGTGAAACTTCTTCATAACCTTATTTTTCAAGCCCAAAAGCCCAAAAGTCCAAAAGTCCAAAAGTCCAAAAGTCCAAAAGTCCAAAAGTCCAAAAGCCCAAAAGCCCAAAAACCCAAAAGCCGAAAAGCCGAAAAGCCCAAGAGCCCAAAAGCCGAAAAGCCCGAAAGCCGAAAAGCCGAAAGCCCGAAAGCCGAAAAGCCCAAAAGCCGAAAAGCCCAAAAGCCGAAAACTCAAAAGCCGAAAAGCCCTAAAGCCCAAAAGTCCAAAAGCCCAAAGTCCCAAAGTACAAAAGTCCAAAAATCTACAAACGACATGCTATCCCTGGATAAAGTACTCTTAATTCGAATCCACCGTGGTGGGGACGAAAACAAAGATGGCGCGTAACGAAAAAACGTGACGTGACGCTAAATTTTTTCCAACGCCGATAAAGAAGTTTCACTTCAAAAAGAATTAGTGAAATCGGTCCACCCATTCTGAAGTTATGCGCTTACCAACACATTTTGCGATGAATTTTTATATTTAAGACTAGCGGACGTCAGGCAGTTTCACCCGCGTAGTTCTCGTTCCCGTGGGAATACGGAAATAAAATACAGCCTATGTTTTCCGCAAAGAGTGTAGCTTTCCAACAGTAAAAGAATTTTTCAAATCGGTCCAGTAGTTCCGGAGCCCATTCGTTACAAACAAAAAAACAATTTTTCCTCTTTATAATATTAGTATAGATGTGTTTATACTGAGTTTCCTGTTAACAATTCGTTTTATATTGCCATGTTATTTGCTGTTACCTTGCCTGGTCAGAGGATCCTCTCTGCAGCAGAGGGATACTTACACCCGTTCACACAAAAAGTTGTGCCTATGTCCAAGTTATTCACCCTTTCAAACTATTATGTGTAATTTAGATTTTTCCGCCCTAACTTTTCAAAAATTATTGATTTTATGAAAATAATAACTAAAATCAAAGTTTCCCATGTATATAGGGCGAGACGATTTTTCCTCTACTCCCACCTGTTCTGTTGACTAGTTCTGTTGGCAGAACTACTGGTAATTTTATTACCATTAGTTCTGTGAATTATAAGACTATGCTTAACACCTGACTTACGTAAACTATTCCGATCACCTGTACTGTTGAGTAGTTCTGTTGGCAGGACTTCTGGTAATTTTATTCCCGTTAGTTCTGTGACTCATAAGACTATGCTTTGACCCGCGACTTATCTTTCAACTAATCCCACTTGTTCTGTTACTTAGTAAGGAGATGATTGAGCCACGGTTTCACAAAGTCAATAGAAGTAGAAATCAAAACAAACGAAGATCGACAAAACAAATGAAGGTCGAATAAACAAATGAAGATCGACTTAACAAATGACGATCGTGAAAACAAATGAAGATCGGCAAAACAAATGAAGATCGGCAAAACAAATGAAGATCGACAAAACAAATGAAGATCGACTTAACAAATGAAGATCATCAAAACAAATGACGGTCGGATAAACAAATGAAAATCGACTTAACAAATGAAGATCGTCAAAAAAAATGAAGATCGGCAAAACTAATGAAGATCGTCTAAACAAATGGAGATCGACAAAACAAATGAAGATCAATAAAAGCTATGCTGATCAATAAAACAAAAGACTACGCAAGTTGATAAGGTCAAAAATCACTTGCAGCCATTTGTTTAGTCGATCTTCGTTTGTTTTGCCATGTATTACCATGAACAGAACTAATGGGACATAAAATACCAGTAGTTCTGCCAACAGAACTTCTCAACAGAACAAGTGGGAAATTATGGGAAAAAAATTACCAGTAGTTCTGTTAACAGAACTACTCAACAGAACAGGTGGGAGTAGACGAGATTTTTGCGGGCGAAATGTCGAATAACCCATAAGGTTGGTTCCAGGAAATTGTGCTAAAACAAACTATGACGTCAAACAGTCTTTATTTGATTCTGATAGTAGAAAGAGATCACTCATCCTTTAATGTTGACTTAAGTTTGCGTCACTTGTACACAACGCAACTCCGCCATTTTGATCAAGATTGCAAATTTACTAACCTGCTTCTTTTGTCCGTGGCATCGAGCAGGGACAAAAAGTGAGAGCGGTCACGAGACGCCTGGCAGATGTGGAACATCAATATTATTTTGTAAAAATCCAAAATCCGATCCGGGTTCCGATACAAACATCTCTATCACCACATATCTCTACGATTTTCTTTTTCGAACTCTTACCGACTTAAAACCACGTGGTGCCCTTCCACAGTACATAGATATACAAGCTGTAGATTTAGTAGTGTGCAGTACTTGCACACGTGATTCTACTGCCTACACTCGTTAATACTGTGTGATGAAAAAAAAAATTTTTTTTTTAGTCTTTCATATTGAATTCGTTTTTTAATTCCAACGGGAACTCTGCCTAACCTCCACTGACTAATAATACGTGAACCTATGAAACAGAAAAACCGGTCAAGTGCGAGTTCCGTACCAAAAAACGGCAAAAGGTGAGCGGTGAACGCTCGAACGCAGCCAGTATACCTAATATCTACAAACGATCAGCTGGACGCTAGAGGTCATAGCACTGGATAATAAATAGGCATTATGCGAGTATCATTTACAATCTTTCGCTTTTTAGATTTATTATTAATTATTGAGTACTTACTTAAATTTATGTTCACGTATTATTGGCCAGTGGGTACAGGCAGAGGTCCTTTGCAAATAAAATCAAATTGAACATGAAAAAAAAAAAAGTTTTTTTTTATCACTAAATATTAACGGGTGTAGGCAGTAGAGTCACGTGTGCAAGTATTGCACACTACTAAATCTACAGCCGGTAGAGATATACATGATACACACAACACTCGAAAATATACAAATTTTGAAAAATTATACAACGGAGCCCTTGTTTACTTTCCATCAAAAAGTCATGGCAGCCGACCGGCAGCCATGGTTGCCATTTTTTATGTATTGATTAAAAAACTAATAATATAATTACTAAAAATAAATATGCTAAGTAAGTACTTATCGAAAAGAACATCAAGATTAAGTCATTGTTTACCATAATACACGTAGGTACATGAACCTATCCGACAAGGAAAATTTTGTTGCTAGCTGTACATTTTTGATGAGTACGGAGTGAAGTTGCCGCGATCGCGATTATCTTCTCATTTGAATCGCATAGTAGTCCATGTTCTACCAAAAAAAAATCATGTTCTACCACTCCATAAGTCACCGCTTTTTATGATTTAACCGTATGCTGGTTTCTCCCTCGCTGTTGTTAAAACAATGACTCGTCTCTACATCGGCTGTCAGAGATCGTCCTTCAGAAAGTCGTATCCTTCCTCGTTGTCCTTTTAGCGACAATAAGAACTCGAATGATTCATTAGCTCATTACTCATAGGTAAATTACACCGAGACGCGGTAAAGAAACCTTTATCGCAACAAAGATTTGCTTTCACCTCTACTGCTCGTTCGCTCTAAGTTTGCAGCTCGGCTCCATACTAAAGTCGAATTTTTCATTAGACGAAGTAAATTGTCAGCAACTAATGTCACTTCTTCATACAATGTTGCTTATTTTCTATGACGAAGTGACATAAGATACTGTCAATTTACTTCGTCTAATTTCAAGCTACTGTCAATTTACTAAAAATTCGGGTATACGCCTCTACGCCAGCGGCAAACTTAGAGCGAACGGGTAGTACTTGTAAAGGACATTCTTTAGTAATGAACTAGCTGTGCCCGCGACTTCGTCCGCGTGGAATGTAATAAAAAAATTAGGTTATTTAGTTTTTTTTGTTTTTGGCATTTTTTTCTAAAAAATAAGAATTTTTCTAAAATAAAAGTAGCCTAAGTTACTCCTTATAACATAAGCTATCTGCCAGTGAAAGTCCCGTCCAAATCGGTCCAGCCGTTCCAGAGATTAGCCGGAACAAACAGACAGACAGACAGACAAAAAATTTAAAAATATTAAATATTTGGTATGTGTACCGTATATACATTAATATGCATGTAGTAGAAAGCGGTTATTTTAATATTACAGGACATTATATTAAAGGACAAGGTGATAAATACTCAATTTTAAATATTTCAATACCTGCATCAAGTTCCACCAAGTGCCATCAATCAACAGTAGGTAATACTAATAAGGTTGTATGCATACGTTCGCTCGTAGAATCACATTAATGCTATATCGACTTGGCCCGAATGTTCCACAAAAAAATAGCATTTGATTTTTTAAATAAACAAGTTACACACAACACATAGGTTTCAGTTGAAAATCAGCGCCAAGGTCCGCCTGGCACATGACATGCTGAACTGGACACCCTTTTGGTGCAAAATAAATCTATTTTTATTTTTTAGCCTTGAGCAATTTATGTGTACTAGTTGCACCAAATAAACGCTTTTTCTTTCTTTCATTTCGCCAGAACTGAGCTATTCAAAAGATATTTTCTCTGTTGAACCATAAAAACTTGGAACCACCTGCCCGCGCACGTGTTTTCCACCTCTTACAACCCGGGTTCTTGTGCTAGCTGGCTTGACTTGAGCTTGCGGACCACAGAAGTCTATATAACTGTGAGATATAAATTGTAAGAATTGCCCTCAATGGTTGGATGTCGCTATGTTTTTCCAACAGACGGGCGTAGTCAATTTGGCGAGCTTTATTTAAAAAATGAAGCTACCGAAAACTCACAGTACTTGGCTTTAGATCAGGGATCAGCTAATTCCAGTTCTTCCCGCCTCTTTGTCTTTAGACAAATAAGTTCAAAAAAGGAAAATGCTAAGGCGAGGCCGCAATGGTAGCCGTAGGTCTATGGAGAGGCCTGCGAGTCCTGCGACATCCTTCCGAGGACTTACCCGGGGCTCCCAACCGTAGGCTGTTGGGCGTTACGTGAGTTTTTTTAGTCAGTAGGAGTCCGGCATAGCATCCATGAAGGATTTTCCCTCACGTTAAAAAAAAAGGAAATGTATAGCGGGAACGGGAATGAAACACCTGCGACTCCGACCGCGTGGAATTTTTTTTCCCATCAAAGATCCGGTTCGAGCAAGGTATTTTAGGTATATATTTCTAAAACAGGTTGCAACACACTTTTGTAAACCTTACGCAGTACATAGATAGATAGTTAGTTGCGTACTTATCGATAAGTCCTTTAAAGCAGTTATTGATAACAAAAATAAATATTACTACGTACAGTGATTGATATGTGTTACTGATAAGAATAAATCGTATGTTATTGTAGTATATTATAGATAAGATTGTTGTTAAATGCTTGAGAAAAGTCTACCTGTCTTGCTTGACACGGAGTACAAGATATGGTTGATACGTTGAATAAATATTTCTTGAGACAATTCAAAGAAATCGTCATCTTTCCAGCGATATCAGATTAGAGCAGAGATTTTTTGCCAGAACTGAGCGATTCAAAAGATCATTTCTCTGGCGAACTATATGTATAAACCTCAAATGCCCTGCCCGCGCTAATGTTTCTCTCCTCTTACAATACGGGGTTTTTCAAACGGAGCGCGAAGAGGCACATCACAGGGCCGCCATTTTTATGACCACTGACGACAGTCTTCTGACAAGAAGTCAAAAGATTTTTGGTAGAACTCCATAGTATCATAGAATTCTATATTAAAACACATCCTTTAGGTTCTATGCTATGTCCCATTCCCGAAATGTCTTTAGGTGACTTGAAGTTCAGTTTCCCACTCCCATTTCCAGTACGAATAGAAAATTTCTAAAAGTACCGTAGAAATCTCAAGATAATTCGCGATATCAAAGATTAGTTACGCAAATACATACCTTACATTCTTAGTTTTCTTTACCGAAACTTATCGATTTATATCGCTACCTCCACAGTATCGAATAAATAGGTCAAGCTTCAGCTTTAGAACTTATCGATTTAAAAACCGGCCACTCGCACACGGAGAGTTTCGTACCAAAAAACAGCAAGAAATCACATTTCTTGTGTGGGAGTCACCCTTGTTCTGTTTTTCTGACTCCACTCCAGCTCCTTTTCTCTATCGGCCGTCGGTTCTTCCACAGATGTGGCCAAGCCCACTGCCCCTTCGCCGAGGACTATCGGCCACCATGACCGGGGGCCTGAGGACGGTGAGAGGGCGGCTCACCGTCCTTACAGAAGCAGGCCCATGACGACAGCGTGACGTGAGCAATTCATGCACGCCCCCCATTAGAAGCGGGATCACACCTGAAACCCCCCAAAGACGCGGGATAGCACCCGAACCACCCCCTGGGTGAGGCCGCAGTGGCGGCCGTGGGTCTGTTGGGAGTTCTGGGACATCCTTCCGAGGGCTTCCCCGGGGCTCCCAACCACAGGCTGTTGGACGTGACGTGAGGTTCTTTAGTCGGTAGGAGTCCGGCATAACAACCATGAGGATTTTCCCTCACGTTAAACAAAAAAAAGCCCACTGCCCCTTTAAAGCGCATACTCTGCAAGCTATGTAGACCACTCTGGTTCTCAGGCGGATAACATCGATTCATCATTAATCATTGATTGGTATCATCATGGGTTTTCAAAAATCCGATATTTTAGGAAGAAAACACAGCATTTTGTTCTAAAAATAGTCTCATAGTAATTACCATTAATTAAAAGAGACATCGTACAATTAAAAACATGAAGTTTAATCAAAACGCATTTAATGCTAATTACTCAATAAATGTGTCGTGTCAATAAATAAATATTCAAGGTTATGTTTTAATTGCTAAATAATGTAAAATTGCTTGGTGTGTAAAATTAATACCATCTGATTCAGCATAGTACTTACAAAAACGCAAAAGCGATTGCAAATCATCAAGTAAAAAGCAAGGTATTAAAATATTGACTGCCTCTGTGGCGCAGTTAGTAGTGATACCGCTTGCGGCGCTGGAGGTCGTGGGTTCGATTCCCACCGGAGACAAATATTTGTGTGACCCATAAATGTTTGCCTCAAGAGTCTGGGTGTTTCTATGTATAATATGTATGTATTTAAAAGTATATAAGTATTAATATCCGTGGTCTGATACCAATAACACAAGCAGGTTATTCCTAGCTTACTTTGGGATCAGATAGCGTTGTGTGAAATGTCCGTGAATATTTATTTATTTATTTAGTTCGCCAAAACTATACCACCCGCCAGATAGAAAATTAGAAAGCCAAGCTACATCTAGCGATTGAGGACCACTACTCACAGTCCACAAGAAAGTGACTCTCAAGTTAGCAGCCCAATTATGTGCCTGAACCGGGGTTGTACTCGAAGGGAGGGGAGACACGTGCGCTGGCGGAGCTATACAAGTCAAGAAGCGCCCGTGGCCCCGCGGACTTGTGTTCTGTAAACGATCACTGCAGTAAGCAAGTTCACTATGACCAGTCCATGGATGGGTGACCACTTTGTGACATTTATGTCGTGTTTCGGAAGGCACGTTAAGCTGTTGGTTCCGGTTGCTAGTCAAAATTTCATCCCCTATTTTTCAACCTTAAGTGTAGAAATTTGAAAATGGTCTTTAATTTATTTTTATTGGAAACCATCTAGTCTAATTTTATTTTATCACCCACGCATAATTTCCTATCTTGTTTCACCCCCTTAAGGGTAAAATTTCTTAATATTCTGAAACACATTGGTAAATTTAGAATTAGAAAACAATAGCACACGTGTGTCCCTCATCTTACAATCCCGGGTTCTTTAAGAGGAGTGTGAAGAAGCACATCACAAGGCCGCCAACTTGAGGACCACTGTCAGAACTGGCCCCCAATCGCTAGATGCGCCACGGCTTTCCATCAGGCAGGTGGCGATGTCAATTTGGCGAGCTAAATATAAAAAAAAATAGCAAAATTATTTTTATCTACCATATTACATACTTACCTAATTTGCCACCTTTTTTCATCCCTATAGGGGGTGAATTTAGTAAAATGGCTAACCAACAATTAAAATCTATTCAACTTTTACAGAGCTTATTCCAGCCGTTTCTCTTTATAATATTAATAAGGGTTAATTCCCTTTCAATATTTTTTTTTGCCAAGACTGACCATTTTATTTTCTTGTTATAGAAACTTCAAATGTGCGGTACCGAAGAGGAGATGAGGGAAGTTGCAGCCAAAATCTGCAGGAACTACTTGCATGGAGCGTGGAAGAAAGTCGACCCACATGAAATGTTTTTCCAAAGGATCAGGTAAGCAAAGTGATCACGGTAATATTTTTGGAATTTTTTTAGCAAAAAAAAAAAAAAATACTGTATGAAAGCTTTTCAACACCGTGTTGTCTAGCCTTGCTTGTGCTGTAGCAACTTAGATCTTAGTTTATAAAGATGTAGGTACATCAAATAATAGAAAACATCCAAACTTCAAAACAAATATTTGCGAATCACACTTATTATTTGGTACTCGTACGACCCGAGATTCGAATTCGCTAAAACAATCAACAATTCATTTTATCACTTAACTAGCTGACTTCAAGTGGCTTCATCCGCGTAGTTCCCGTGGGAATACGGGAATAAAATATAGCCTATGTTCACCACAAAGAGTGTAGCTTCCCAACAGTGAAAGAATTTTTCAAATCGGTCCAGTAGTTCCGGAGCCTATTCGTTACAAACAAACAAACAAAAAACAAATCTTTCCTCTTTAGAATATTAGTAAAGACAGTCAGTAGGTAGGAATCCCCCTCATATCTTTAGATCTACCCTACATTTAAATAATCTCTGCTTAACCTTGTCAAAGAAGACCTTGAAGATTAGGCGCCACGTGTCAATAACAGTTTTAAGCCGATGACTAAGCCGTTGTTTACAAATATACAAAAATATATGACCTCAATCGATGCTATCGTTCCGAGTATCGATTTATGATTTTATCAATATGTACTTCACTGATAATGGTTGATAATCGATACTTGTCTGAACGTAATCACGACTCTCATGGTTTAGAGTATGGTGGGGCAAAAATGTATTACTGGTTGTTAAGTTTATAATAAATAACCCTTTTCAAACCCAAAAGAAAAAGTATTCTTTAGATTTTGATGCCCTTTCAGTAGATACTGAATATCTAAAACATGTGAAAAAGTAGGAAAAATAAATATTTTTTAATTTATTAAAAACCTTTGAAATTTTGAGGGAAAGATACCCTTTTAATAAACTTTTCGGGTGCCTACATTATAAGGACAGCTTGCTTAGTGAGTCCTAACAAAGTATTTTTAAAATTCCACTTTATAAGGGGTGAAATAAAGAGTTTAAGTTTATCGAAGTAATCAGTGATGAACGTGGTAATACGTTTACTTACAACAACATAAAACTGACTGGGGCGTATTGTGACAATCTATTCAAATTGTTTAAATTTGACTTTACGGCGATCATGTTACAGGCACACGTAAGCTACAGCTTGGCGTGCCTTCCAAATTTCGGAAGCTCGTAAAATGGAAATACAGCAAACGGTCACGCACGCATTTAAGGATATTACCGTATTTACAAAATAAGCAGGGCTATAAGCGCGTTTAAACGAGGTCACGATACACGAGATTTTGAAATAATATTACCGCAAAATTGTAAGGAAACCAGCTGGTGGGGCGGGGCTGGGAACCCGCGTGGAATTTTGTTCCCGTTTTCGCATCACATGAGAACATAATTCTGGGTTAAAAAGGAACATATATTCGGTCAAATTAAGTAACTTCCACCTCTTTTGAAGTCGGTTAAAATTTTCTGATGTATCATTCCAGAGTAATCTACCCTTGTGCCAAATTTAAGCCAGATCCGTTCAGCCGTTAGAGCGTGATTGGCTAACAAATACCCAAAAATCTTAACGAACTTACACATTTATAATATTAGTAGGAAGTAGGATTTAAACAAAAACAACATCTAAAAATAATAATCTATACTAATATTATAAAGAAGTAAAGTTTGTGTGTTTGTTAAATTGTAAGGGGTAATCTCGGGATCTACTGAACCGATTTTAAAAATTCTTTCACCAATAGAAAGCTACGTTATTGTGGAGTGTCATAGGCTATACAGCATCACGCTACAACGAATAGGAGCGGAGCAGTAATAGTAAATGTTTTAAAAACGGGGGAAAAGTTATTCCTTCTGAGAGCTTCGTTGCGTGTGCTGCGTAAATATTTATAGTTATGTATTGAATATTAACGAGGAGACGCTACGGGAGTAAACACAACGCGACGGGAGTAAATGCGACGGGAACAGGTAATACTCTCTCTGTGGCGCAAACGAAGTTGCGCGGGTCAGCTGGTCTTTCTATATACGTCTCAAAGTTGTTGTGGTTGTCATAGATAAATTGTAACAAATTAGTCATTCTCATTAATTACTATGTTTTGCAAATATTTTTCATGCCATTCATGTAATTTTCCGACAATCTTTGGCGAGCTTGTTTTACTGGTTTGTTTTCCTTGTATCTAACGTCGCTGAGGCAATTAATGAAGTCGACACGTAAACAGGAATGCCAAATGTATAATTTCATATTACAATCTCAATGTTAACAAAAATATTTTTGGTACAAAAAAGTACTTTATATGCTGCTCCTATTCGCCCTACTCTCCTTTACATTATCTATTTATTATACAAAATAAAATAAGTAGGATGAGTGTAAAAAATGGTCCTGGGACATCCTTCCGAGGGTTTACCCGGAACTCCAAACCATAGGCTGTTGGGCGTAACGTGAGGTTTTTTAGTCGTAGGCCGGTAAGTAAGCCTCTAGAATAGATCAGTGGATGGGCAAAGTACGACCCGCGGGCCAACTCCGGCCCGCGATAGCATTTAATCTGGCCCGCCGACGATCCTTCTACATGAATAGATGGTTCGCGATAATCATATTTGGTATTGCGCTGGAACCTTGTCATAATGACAGCTAAGTGACGTCATCGTGACGTAGCGCTAGCGCGGGCTGGCCTCGCGAAGCTGCGTACGGTATTCTTTTTAGTACCGACGGCTCGACTGACATACGTCACCAAGATGGCCGCCAAGCGCAATAACAACGCGTGGGGCTGATATTTAAGTAGATTTTACTTGGTAGATACATAGACGCATAGGTGAAGGAACCAGTTAGAGCATGAAAGAGAACAAAACAATATTAGAAAGAAATAAGATTCATAGTTTCAGCACAAATGCATTTTTCCTATAATTCTGGCCCTCCTCTGATAGTTTTTCTGGCCCCCCATTAAGAAAGCTAGCCCACCACTACTCTAGATAGTAACTATGATGGGAGATTGTTTTGTCACACAAGTACCTACAATACAAATTAATCTCTTTTAATGATGTCATATGTATTTAATGTTTGATTCACCTGATCATGTGTAAACACTAGAGATATGAGCAAGGTACACATATCAAGTTATAAGGATATTCAAGATTTGAAGCGCTCGTGGCCCCGCGGAATCAGTGTTCTGTAAATCGATCACTGTAGTAACCAACTTTCACTATGGCCAGTCCTTGGATGGGTGGACCGTCCATGTGACCAGTGACCACTTTGTGATATTAATATGAGCTTTTCCGTGCTTCGGAAGGCGCGACAAGCCGTTGGTCCCGGTTGCCAGTAAAATGGCAGTCGTTAAGACATGTTGAAGGTTTAGGCGGCTTGAAAATTTTCAACAATAGGCAGTCACAACCTGCGCCTGTTCATCTCAACACGGCAATACGGCTCACCACCACCAAGGTGAAATGTGGTCATATACTGGGTGTAACAAAATTACCTCTCCAAATTTCATGAGATGACTTGGCATCGGAAATCAAATAAGTACAAATATTTAATAAAAAGGGAGGTTAATTTTTTTATTTTTTTTGTCGCACATTAAGAATTCGTTTTTTACCGCGGCAATTCGAGGTAACATGGTCGCCGTGGCAAAACAAACACGGAGCACCCGTCTGGCTGTCGTTGTCGCTTTCTACTGCCGCTCAGTAGCGATAGAAAGGGTGAAAATGAAAATTTATAGGACCTTTAAAACGGATTTACCTACGGTTAAAGTATTCATGTGAATTTTTTCTTCATTTTTGTAATGTTTCTTGACTGATGCCACGTCACGTGACGAAATTTGGAGAGTCAATTTTGTTACACCCAATATAAAATGTGCCTTTGCCTACCCCTTCGGGGATAAAGGCATGACTATAATTATATGAATGTATGTTATTTTATTTATTGTTAGAACAAACTCGGCTTGAAACGATTTTCAATGCCTACGTAACAATAGCTTATTGTTTGCAATAAGGATAATATTGTATACAATAAATGAATTTTCCTTCCTTTTGGTATCGCAAATCGGACTGCAGAAACAACCAGTAAGTATTATTTTTAACCGACTTCCAAAAAAGGAGGAGGTTCTCAATTCGTCTGTATTTTTTTTGTCCGAAAACATCCATAATCTTACTAATATTAGAAATGTGAAACTTTGTGAGTGTGGACGTTTGTCTCAATCACGCTCTAACGGATGAAAGGATTTGGCTGAAATTTGGTGCAGGGGTAGAGTATAGTATGGAAAAACACTTAGACTACCTTTCATCCCTGGAACGGGGAAAGAATTCCAAATATTTTAGACATTCTTAGAAAACGCCATCTAGCCCAAATTTAGATTAAATAACCTTGTGTTATAGGATTTAGACGACTAATAAACATACTTATATATTTCGAAATACATACACAATAGAAAACACCCAAACTGCGTAACAAACATTTGGGGATCACAGAAATATTTTATCAACGGATTGCACTACCGCCTTCGCCACAGTCACAAAAAAATAAAAGTAAACACACGCTTCACCTTGTGCGAATCTCTACAAATACGAATCAAAACAAGTACAGTCAAGGCCCTGTAGGCCTCATACTGGGTGTCAGCGGCACGTAGAGCGACGGCGATAGCGGTGAGAGCGCGGCCCACGAGGACAAGATAGTTGACAACTTTAAGAGGCGCGTCCGCAAAATACACAAAAAGACATTTAGGATTTTGGAAATATTCAAGAACTTAAAAAAATATATATATTCACGGACTTTTCACACAACGCTATCTGATCCCAAAGTAAGCTAGGAATAACCTGCTTGTGTTATGGGTATCAGACCACGGATATTAATACTTACATACTTTTAAATACATATATATTATACCGAATTGTACACGGTGAAATGTGGGCCGGTATAGGCCTCTGCCTACCCCTTCGGGGATAAAGGCGTGAGTATATGTATGTATGTATGTATATATTATACATAGAAACACCCAGACTCTTGAGACAAACATTTATGGGTCACACAAATATTTGTCTCCGGTGGGAATCGAACCCACGACCTCCAGCGCCGCAGGCGTTATCACTGCCGACCGCGCCACAGAGGCAGTCAAATAACTTACTTCATTAAATGACACTAAAATGGAACCTTAAATTCTTAATAGATGAGACTACATTAACACCGTGCGCTTTTTACAAAATAATTATTTACTTGCGAAAAAACCTCTGAAAACCATCGTTTACCTTTGTCGATTTGATTATTTCTGCTATTTCGATGATTTTTAATAACTATGAGAGGTGTTTTTTCTAACGTAAATAATTATTTTGTAAAAAGCGCAGGGTGTTATTGTAGTTTCATCTATTAAGAATTTAAGGTTCCATTTTAGTGTCATTAAATGAAGTGAGTTCTTGAATATTTCCAAAATCCTAAGTGCATTTTTTGCGGACTAGCCCCTTAAACAAACGCAAGGACCTCTGTTACCGTATGTGCGACCCCTTGAGGTACACAGTAGTCACTGTGTCAAAACGTCAACCTCCTTACTATCTAATACCACAAAATAATAAGTACAGAACGCAACCTACGTACAAAGTGCGCTCAGGCTACGACACATAGACACCGCTCACGAGGTCAAAGGATTTTAATAGCTATACTGGTCTGAACCCGAGTGTGCGTAGGTAACTGAGGGTAATCATGAAAATAGTAGTTTTCGATACAAGTGTGGGATTTCTGTTATTACAACGAGTTACGACAGGTGTTGACCCGAGCCGAAGGCGAGGGTAGACAGTCGGAACGAGTTTTAATAACAATCCCACACGTTGTATTGAACAACTATTTTTAATACAGTTGCGAAAAAATTAAGCAATTTTATAAAATAATAAAAACACAATAAACCTGAATATCCAAAATGGCGCCAACCGTAAAAGAATTTATACCTTCTTAAGCAGAGACTATGGCAGTGCACTTCATACAGCCAACTTTTTTTATATTTATAAATTTAATTTGGCCGATATGTACCTATATTAATTTATGCTTAAATTTAATTAAAATTACTTTTATTCTGATATTGAAACAAGTTAGTATCTTTTATTAGAAATATTTGCATGAATCACAGACAATAATTTGACAATTGGGAAAGAAAACGCACGAGTGCGGGAATGGTAAAGAAAAAGCACGAGTGTGTAACAGCCCACATCCCGAACGCTAAACGTCCCTGTAATACGCCACTTTTTGAGCAACTGTATTAAAAAATAAATTACCTACATACATAAGTTTGTACTTTATTATTTAGTGCTTATACGCCGTGACCTCGCCGCAATCGCCCCGCTCGTCGCCAACATCCAGTTTGAGACCGTCCCGTTATTGCTGTTTTCGTTAATATTGTATCTCGCCTTGAAACGAATTTTGATTCCGTAGCAATGCAGTTTTTTTTATAATAACATCTATACATATAATAAAATGATAGAAAAGTCAAAACTGTACATTGGAAGTATTTAAAAATAAACACTTGCTGGGTGTTCTACATAAGATACCGAAGCAGAAAATATAGTTAGAATTTTTTTTGTTGTTTGTCGGTTTGTCTGTTTGCTTTGCTTTGTCCGGAAGGATCTCAAAAAGTACTCGATAGATTTGATTCAAATTTTGCACAAATATTAACTAGAGGTACGGTCTTCAATTAGGCTATATATTATCACGCTACCTATCCTAGGGGCTAAGCAAAGAGCAATCAAATATCTAAGCTGATGGATTTATTTAACTAAAACATTGCAGGAATATTAGTAAGAGATAGGTTTTACACACAGGGTACATGTTATTACGCTAAATATTTTAGGGGCTCGGCAGAGAACAATATAAATCTGTGTGTATATTATAGCATAATTTTCACGCGTACAAAGTCGCGGGCAACGGTTAGTACCAGTTAGTACCTAAAATAAAATAATATGAATCATACTATTTTTGAAAGTGTTTTACGCCGCCCAAATGTTAAAAACGGTACCCTATTATTACTAGCTCTGGCGGTTGCACGCGATTTCGTACGCGTGAAAATTATGTTATAATAAATAAATAAATAAATATTCACGGAATAACCTGCTTGTGTTATAGGTATCGGACCACGAATATTAATACTTATGTACTTTTTAAATACATACATATTATACATAGACACACCCAGACTCTTGCGACAAACATTTATGGGTCACACAAATATTTGTCTCCGGTGGAAATCGACCACCAGCGCCGCAGGCGGTATCACTACCGACTGTGCCACAGAGGCAGTCTAGTATAATGCCAATTTGATTGCTCTCTGCTTAGCCCCTAGGATATGTAGCGTGATAATAAATAGCCTATTTGAAGGCCCTACCCCTAGATAGTAATTGTGCAAAATTTAATTCAAATCTATTGAGTACTTTTCGAGATCCTTCGGTACAAAGCAAATCAAACAGACAAAAAATTTCTAGCTATATTTTCGGCTTGGGTATCTTATGAGAACACAAAGCGAGTATTTTTTTTTTTCAAAAACTGATATTGTCAACACATCCATTGTCACTCATACATTTCCTGACCTCTGGCGATGTGCTATAGTCCGTCCCCTGGCCAAGAACAGTAACCCACAGAGTTACAGGGACCTGAGACCAATAAGCATTCTCCCATGCCTCTCTAAGGTTTTAGAGCGTGTGATTTATATGCAGATGATGGAGTATGTCGAGCAAAACCAACTGCTGTCTGACTTGCAATCAGGTTTCCGCAAGGGTAGGGGTACGGCTACTGCTCTGTCCGATGTTGTTGGGAACATCTTGGAGGCGAGAGATGTGGGAGAGGGCTCAATACTGGTGTTGTTGGATTTTTCCAGAGCCTTCGATTCTTTGGATACGGCACTGCTTTTGTCTAAATTATCTTACTATGGTTTTACCAGGGAAACAGTATTGTGGTTCTCAAGCTATCTCCAGGACAGGTCACAATGTGTGGAAATTAGCAAGGAGGATGGAAGCCGGTGCTGTTCTGCCCCTCGCCAAGTGGTTAGAGGCGTGCCGCAGGGTTCAATATTGGGTCCGTTACTGTATATATTGTATAGCGCTGACATTAAGAACTCAATCACAAACTGTAAATACCATATGTATGCAGATGACATACAATTATACTTAAATTTTGAACCCTCCGGCACAGCAGCGGCAGTGGAGCTGTTGAACGAGGATCTTGGTAGAGTGGTATCATGGGCAAAGCAAAACTCTTTGCTGCTAAATCCAATGAAGTCTAAGTTCATGATATTGGGATCAAAGAAACAGGTCAGCTCAATACTTTCACAAGACCCTATTATAAAAATAAATGAACAGGCAATAGAAAGAGTGGAGACGGCAACAAACTTGGGTCTTGTGATGGATTCAGAGTTGCGCTTTGAGGGTTATATCAATAAGGTGATAAGTAACTGTTATTACAGATTAAAAGTCCTGTACAATATAAGGCCATATTTGAGTTTGTCAATGAGGAAACTACTAGTTGACAGCTTAATACTGTCAAGGTTTAACTATTGCGACACGGTATATGGTCCCTGTCTTCTTAAAAGGACAGAGGCCATCATACAGCGAGTCCAGAATGCATGTGTTCGGTTCTGCATTGATATTCCAAGGAGGAGCCATGTCACACCATTTATTAATAGCATGAAAATGCTAAAAATGAATGCGAGGAGGAAGTTACACTTGGCTGGGCTATTGTTTGGAGTCATAAATACACAAAGACCAACTTATCTATATGAAAAGTTATGTTGGAGGCACGACAAGCAGAGGTATAGCAAAAGGTCGGTGTTGCCACCACTCTCGATTCCGGGGGGCAGGACTATGGCTTTCAGGGGCTGCTTTCGAAGTGCGGGGACACACTGCTGGAATGTCCTGTCGCCACCGCTCCGCGGGCTGAAATCAAAGCGAACTTTCTCTAAACACATAAAACATAAGCTCATGCAAGAACAATTGGGGCCATGATGTCTGACCCGAGAGACGATAAGGGATCCATAAATGGGACATATTAAGCTATGAGTATTATATAATGCTCTCTGTGGCGCAGTCGGTAGTGATACCGCCTGCGGTGCTGGAGGGTTCGGTTCCCACCGGAGACAAATATGGAATAATATAATATTTATTCTTGTTTATCTTTCATGTACGGATAGCGACCTGTTACGATTTTATTATATGTATTGATGATTGATTGATGTATACCTCTTTGTACTGTGTGGGTTTTTTTGTTTGGAATAAGCAATGTTCATGAGGGTAAATTGGGTAGATTTCTACTTTAAAATATTTAATGTTTGTTGAGCTAAGGAATTGTTAGATATACTTACTATTTTGAACTTATTCGTTTAGTGAAACAGTTCTGCAAATATGTACCATTAACCATTATTTGTAATGAATTTGATTTAATTAGTGTGCATACTTAATTGGTGTGCAGGTCAGTGTGTTTTTGGTTGGACTTAGCAGTGTTTTTGTTCGGGAAGGGGGAGCCTACAGACGTTGATTTAAATACATGCCCTTAGAATTAAATTACTTAGACCTAATCACAACTAACCTTAATGTTACCATTTCTCTCAACAATAGTTATAAAATGTAATTTAAGTTTATTTAAAGTTTAATCATAACTAACCTCAAAATTTCCGTCGTAGTATTATTGTTTGTTTATTTGTTTCTCTCAATAATAAATAGTATCTTGTTGTTGTTGTTTGTTTACAACATGATGGCGGCTTTCTGTAGGGGCCGTCACGCCATTATTTCTGTTCATTGTGGCTCCATTGTAATATGTTTGGTAAATGAAACATTGGTCAGCACTAGAAAATTGCACTCTCACTAAGTATTGGGTAACACCAAGCAACGTAAAACTACACACAATTTATAGTTTATATTTTCACTAATGGACGCCATGCCACCGTCCGAGGGGAACGTATTTATTTACATATTGGTAAGGCAAAACACTATTGGCCGAAAAGACGGACGCGCTGTAGCTGTCTCAGTCGGACCAGTGTGGATTTTTGATTTGTCTGTTCCGCTCTGATCTCGACCGATTACTTTTTCTTCAATGAAGTGAAATGTAGTTAGTATGTATGTACATAATCTTCGAGTCGTCGCTGACATTTTTGTGGCGCGGGTGTGCGTGGGGAATCGGAGAACTTAAATAATTGCGTTTTGTTAGCGTTGTGTGTGTTTTGTTTTGATTAGTTTTGATGTTGTGGTCCATTTACAGTTAGAGGTAAAATAACTTCCTGTTGTAAAATAGCTGTGAACGGACTTTAAATGTTGTATTAATGTTATGTATTATATTTATTTGTTTGTTTCTAAGGCGCACAAGAGCGTGTACGATTAGTTTTGTTTTTATTTTGTTTCCTCCGTGGACCGTCTCCCTGTCCTCGCCTCGTTGGGGCCGCCTATGAAAATCAGCGTCGTTGCATGGGGAAAGCGATATGTTTTCACACATGTGGCGACATAATGCTGAAAGGCGGCCTTATCCTGCGCGGGTGGGACGTGCATCGGTATACGGAACAAGATTTTTTTTTTATTTGTTATTTTTTATTATGTTAAGTATAGTTATAAGTTATTGTTTGGTGTATCGGTGTACTATCCATTTGGCAGGATTAAAAACATTTTTCTTTCTTTCTTTCTTTTCAATATTTCCAATGTTCAGTTTTGATGATCTAGCCTAAATTAAGATAAGCTTGTGATATGGTATCTAGACGACTGATAGACATACTTATATCTATACTAGTATAGTAAGTATTATAAAGAGGAAAGCTTTGATTGTTTGTTTGCATCGAATAGGCTCCGAAAATACTAGACTGATTTGAAAATTCTTTCACTGTTGAAAGTTACTCTATCCCCGGGTAACATGGGCTATATTTTATTCCCATATTCCCATGGGAACGGGAGTTACCGCGTGACGTCCGCTAGGTTTATAAATACCACACACATCATACATAGAAAAGACTCAAACTCCGAAACAAATATTTTTGGATCATTTTAACCGAACCAGGAATCGAAACTAGGACTTCAACGCTGCAGTCTGTTACACTACAGGCAGTCGACCATCGATCTATATGTAGTACGTACTAGATGTGGCGATCAGAACAAGCGTCATCATGTACAACTCAGCCGCGGTACATGTACGTATCGCTTGTTAGTTCGGTTTGTGCCACAATACGAATGACACGCACTTGGCGGACATATTTTAATTTATTGTGGTAGAATTATCATGTGTGGGGTGTAGTGGGGCCCTACCAACACCATCGGGCCCAAGTCAACCTCACGTGCAAGCTCGTGCACCTGCTGAACGACGGACGAGGCTCTGACGGCGGCGGTCCATTTCAACACGGCGATGGGCTCACCACCTGTCACGTGGGACCGAATTGTACACGGTGAAATGTGGGCCGGTATAGGCCTCTGCCTACCCCTTCGGGGATAAAGGCGTGAGTATATGTATGTATGTATGTATGTATGTAGAATTATCAAACAAAGTGTTGTAAACGCAATGTACAGAGGTAAACACATTAAAGTTAATGCTAAGTAATATAATTATACAACATTTAGACCGTGTAATATCATAGTAGAATAGGTAATATCATACTAAAATATGTGATTTATAGCAGCCGTCAATTTGGACGATACCATTTTTGGGCGAGTCCATTAGTATTGTATTCGGAGATATTTTCATTTATTGTAGTATAGTGTTGTAAACGCAATGTACAGAGGTAAACACATTAAAGTTAATGCTTAATAATATAATTATACAACGTTTAGACCGTATTATTCACACCAAAATATGCGTTTTATAGCACCCGTAAGGCGAGTCCATTCTCGCTCATGCGCGTACATATTGAATGTACGGCGTTCCTGTCTATCGGTAGAATATATGTCAATGCAGTCGACAAACAAAGATAAATACAAAACTCTTCAGACCGTACCTAGCCGTACTAAATTTGAAGTCCCCGTGCAAGTATTGTAGTTATCAATGCAACCACTCAAGTAGTTGTTAAATGTATTAAACAACATACTTAGGAACAGTGTCTTATGGAAAATAACTCGCTGATAACTACAATGAACTATTGTGTTGCAGAGATAATGATATATTGTTTACTACTAGCTAACGACCGAGGTTTCGTCCAAGTGGAATTGTGTTCCCGTTCCCGGCTTCCCATGGGAAACCTTTCTAGGGATAAAAAGTAGCCTATGTGTTATTCCGGATTATAATCTATTCTTGTATCAAATTTTAGACAGAGCTGCTCTTTTTATCGCTCCGTGATTAAGTTACAAATATAATTATGACTAATGTAATTTTTCTGTCAATGTCAATTTCAATAGTAAATAGATGTTTAGATCCCATAGCATAAGCTTATAATAGATCAATTTGGGCTAGATGGCACTGCTCAACAAAAGACATGCAATATTTGCGTGTATTATTCTTAGTGTAACACGTATGATAATATTATGTTCAGTAGTTTTCTATCGCGGAACAGACAGACAGACTTACATGTTTATTAATATGTAATAATGATATTCAAGCGCATTATATTCCATGAATCAATGTGACGAAATAAATAAGTACCTACGTTTAAAAATATTCCATTAACAAGAACGTGTTTAGATAACACAAAGAAAAATACGTAGATACATAAATATATTTACGATGTTAACTGCGCATATTGTAAATTCGGTTATTGCCTTAAAAATTTGTTTCCCTAGGGAATAATAAGTATTATCCGGGATAAAAAGTAGCATATAATATTGTGCTATAAGACATATTTGTTTAGCAGACATGCTTAAAACAGTAGATATTCTAAAAAAACTCTGCCAAATGCGGATTCGCGCAAAATGGTTTCTTTCTGTACCAAAAACGGCAAAATTACATTAGTTGTATGGGGGCCTCCCGTCAAATATATTTCATCTATAATTTTCTGTTTTATCGGTAACAGAAACACGTCATCTCTGTGAAATTTCACGGTCCTTGAGACACAGATCGTGAGTCGTGCGTGACCGATCAAGACAGACAAAGAGACAGACAAACGGACGGCGAAGTCTTTGAATAGGTTTCCGTTTATTTCCTTTGAGTACAGAACCCTAAAAGAGTTCGGGAATATGTATACTATTTATCTATACTAATATTAATATAATATTAACTAATATTATAAAGAGGAAAGATTTATTATTTTGTTTGTTTGTTTGTAACGAATAGGCTCCGGAACTACTGGACCGATTTGAAAAATTATTTCACTGTTGGGAAGCTACACTCTTTGTGGTGAACATAGGCTATATTTTTTTCCCGTATTCCCACGGGAACGGGAACTACGCGGGTAAAACCGCGTGACGTCCGCTAGTATTAAATAAATTCTCACTGAGTAACGTTTCTTTTCAGTGGAGGACTGTCCAATTTCCTATACCTCGTCGGTCTTCCGGATGACCCTCACAAGGTCCCCTACCAACTCCGCGAAAGCAGCCCAGAAGACGATGACCCAACCAAGAGTGAATTGAAGACACCCAGCTTCACTATTGAAGAACCCAATAAGGTTAGTTTTCTCGCAGATATCTTGTAAATTCTCATTTCTTTACTTGCCATCATGACAAGAGAGACCTTGTTGAATGCTTCCCTAAAATCTAAATATTCAATTCTCTCTTAGCGACTCGATCTTGCGACTTTTTTGATGGTTTTGCGATGCTTAGTACGCATTGTATAAAGTATTTGTATTCTTAAAACTTTTATCAAATCACGTTTTCTCATTCAAAAGAGTTCTGTCTCAAAAAATATTTTTCCCAAAATGCTCCTTTCTCATAATGCACCTGCTGCCCTTTTCTTGCTCAAGGACACAACTAAGACTAACGAATGACTGTGACTACAAAATAATTCCTATTATATTGAGTACAGCTTGACAAAAAAGTCTATAAACGGAATTAATATTTTGCTGACTGGCTACATTGTCAAAAAGCTGCCAATAACGTCACATAATATATGTCTGTCAGTCAATGACGGTATACAATTTGATTGGTGGGTTTTATTGACGGTTGTTGACAACTATTGGTGGTCCTTTTTAACGGGTTGCCATATGAACAGTACAGTGGCTCCTCCATTATTTTCTTCTCTTTTTTGCCAAACTGTATATTATGACTTATTCCATCATTATCATCCTAGCACTGTCCAGTTGTGTTCAATGCTTGAGTTATATGAGCAAGAGAAAGGGAGATCTTACATTAAAAGGAGTATTTTGAGAAAGGTGCACCGGCTGAACCCTTTATGTCCCCCACAACCACATTTTAAATGGGGTATCGATGCTTAAAATTGCTGTTTTTTTTTTTCATTTATAATATAATCATCTGCTTCATGATTCTACCGCAAAACAAAGTCGCACGATTTGGTCGTTATGATTGTGTGGGAATGTCCACAAATATTTATTTATACCTATTTATGATCTGAAATATACATTTGAGTTGAATATCAAAAAGTACTATTTCGCGAGTAGAGCTGAGCTACCATTAGATAAATTTTATTTTCAATTTAATTTCAAATTAGCTATTATAAAATGTAATTAAAATTACAATAATGATTATTTGATTCATTAATGATAAATGTTGAGATTATTTAATAAGGATTGTATAGATTTGTCCAATTAGAATTTATTAATAATTATTAATAATTCAAAGAAATTATTTTGTATCTTTTGTTGGTAACTTGACAGTGAACATTTTGTTAGCTTTATTAGTACCTGAATGTATTGCCTATAATTTTACGATTGCGTCGAGAAGCACAAAAAATGTGTCATTAGTCTTATCCCAGGACTAGTGTCCATCATTATCGGGTTCTGGCTGCGAGGTCAGGCTGCGCCGCAACCTTCGGCCGTCTCGTTGGGACGCCGCCCACTCATATTGGAAAAGGTGACACAAGATCATTATAGAAAATATCAATGTCTTAATGCCCTGTTTCACAACTTTTGATAATTATTAATAATTTATCGAAAATTATCATTTTTTTAAACTTTATATTTTTTTTGTTTCCCTTTTAAGTTTGGTTTATAATACTGTAATTTTTTGAACATTTTTTGTTAAATAACACTCAAAGTTGTGGAACAGTACCTCATCTTGTTAACCATAATTTTATACACAATTTACAAAGCGTAACAACTTTTATATTAATTAAATTATCAGATAATTTTACTGTTGTTTATCATATTGGGTAACATTGTCAGTTCTTTTTATCATTATTAGAATATAATAAATGTTATAAAAATAAATAGAGAGAATTTGCTAAAGAGATATTTCAAAATTGTATGAATTAAGCCCTTCTAGGAATAATTCTTCTTCTTTAGGTTTCAGCGCTTCTATGTGAAAATGAAAACTGTTTTTCCATATATTTTCATGTTCTCCTCTCGCCGGTCTGCTAGCAGATATTGCTTATAGAAATAAGCAGTACCATTATGTAATGTTTCTTTTACATTTATAGTGTGAGCATAAACAAATAAAATAATAAATAGAGCGAGATATATTAAAAGCATGTGCATTTACGTATCAAATGGCACAAGCAACTAAATTCCAAGGGCATTCCAAAAAATAACCAAATACGTTCACCAAGGAATTCCATTAAATCAAAATACCAATCACTTTTCAAAACCTTCATTTTAGATTTTTGCCTGCTTTTGTGTACCAGAGTGCGCGTGGGTGCGACTTATGGTATTGATTTTTTGAAGTACTGCGGCTCAGTCAGGCGATGTGAATGTTTCATGTTGAATGAATACGCTTGCTTTGTATTTTCGCAAAAAAAAAGTTTAAAGCAAAAATTAAAACTAGGACAGCTAAAAATAAATAGAAATGACGTCAAACTCAAAATAAAGCGCAGTAAATATAAAATTCTTTTGATCGAGTGATACTTTTCTTCATTGATTTTGAGAAAGTTATTTACATAAAGAAAATTCGCCGTTGAATAATTTCCAATTTGAATCGTATTTTTTTTTATCAACGAAACTGATTTTCTTATTTGTACTTACTAGTTGCTATTTTGAATTATTTTTACTTATAAGCCCCGCACGCTGATATTGCGCTTGGCGGCCATCTTGGTTACTAGAATGTGACGTATGTCCGTCGAGCCGTCAGTACTATACCGTACGCAGCTTCGCGAGGCCAGCCCGCGCTAGCGCTACGTCACGATGACGTCACTTAGCTGTCATTATGACAAGATTCCAGCGCAATACCAAATTGCGGGGCTTATACACTTGTACTTTTGGTACTTAATTATTACTAGCATTAAAAGGTACTGAGTATAAAAAAAAATAACTTGTCACCCTAATTTAAAACAATATTTAATTTTGCTACCGTAATTTTGAACAAAATTGAATTCGTTACCCTTAATTTAGAACAATACCCTGTTGTTACCCAAATTGACAATGTTACCCTATTTTTTCGATACAACAGTTTTAACTCGCGCGTTTTTCTGACTTCTAAATTCAAATCTGCACTAATAGATGAGAATAATAGCTTTTTAAAAAAGGCGATTCAATAAAAAGGTTTGTATACATTTCTCAGGTGTTACTCCGTATCTACGGTCAAGTGCACGGCGAACGGGCAATGGACGCGATAGTCACTGAGTCTGTGATATTCACGTTGTTGTCTGAAAGGAAACTTGGTCCAAGACTGCATGGAGTATTCTCTGGGGGCAGAATCGAAGAGTATATACCGGTAAGTAAATAAATATATTGATCAAATCAACTTATGGTACTCTGCTAGACTTAGGTCTCCCCCAAATTATACACGGTCATAATACACGGCCCTGCGACAAACTCATTTAGTCACTTTGACTTTCTGTACTAATATTTTAAAGAGGAAAGATTTGTTTTTTTGTTTGTAAAGAATAGGCTCCGGAACTACTGGACCGATTTGAAAAATTCAAGCTACAAGAAGCTACACTCTTTGCGGTGAACATAGGCTATATCTTATTCCCGTATTCCCACGGGAACGGGAACTACGCGGGTGAAACCGCGTGACGTCCGCTAGTAAAAAAATATGGAGGAGAAAGATATTACAATTTTATAAATGTACAGAGGGCGGCCTTATCGCTAAAAAGCAATCTCTTACAGTCAGCCTTTGGATGGAAGAGACTGTTAAGAATCATAGGACATGCTACCCGTTCGCTCTAAGTTTGCCGCTGGCGTAGAGGCGTATACCCGAATTGTTGTTGTGTCGAAGTAAATTGACAGTAGATAATGTCACTTCGTCATAGAAAATACGCAACATTGTATGAAGAAGTGACATTAGTTGCTGTCAATTTACTATATTCAAAAAATAAAGTTCAATACGTCCATATCCTACTACTAAATAATTATAAATGTGAAAGTTTGAAAAGATGTTTGGATGTTTGTTACTCAATCACGCTGTAACGGCTGAACGAATTGGGCTGAAATTTGTCACAGAGATAGCGTATAGTCTGAAGTAACACATACTCTACGTTTCATCCAGGGAATATGTTCCCTCGGGAAGCGGGACCGGGTACCGAATTTCACGCAGGCGAAGCCGCGAGCATCATCTAGTATTAATTCTGGAATATTAGTCTGGAATAACACATAGGCTACTTTTTATCCCGGGAATATATTCCCACGGGAATAAATTTCACACTGGCGAAGCTGCGAGCATCGGCTAGTAAATATAATACGTCCAAAATATGTCTTTTCTAGGCTCGCCCCCTACTAACAAAAGAGTTAGGAGATCCAGCGTACTCAATGAAAATAGCTGAAAAATTGGCCGCCATTCACACACTGGCACTGCCATTGTCCAAAGACCCTGACTGGATTTGGAAGACGTGCTATAAATGGGTGAAGGCCTTCAAAGCTGAACAGGCTGCAGGGACTCTGAAGAGCAAGGTAAACCCTTTTTGGTTTTTTAAAATCAATACATATAATAAAATCGTAACAGGTCGCTGTCTGTACATAGAAGATAAATAAGAAAAAATATTATAGGGGGGCTTTATGAACGTAATAGGACCCAAAACAATGATTTTTAGAATTTTTGTCTGTTTGTCTCTATGTCTGTATATCTGTATATCTGTTTGTCTGTACGGTTGTGCACGCTAATCTCAGTAACCGCTTAACCGATTGCAATGCGGTTTTTTTTATTGTGTTGAGGTATGCTCCACTTAACACTTAGCGTTTATTTTATGTCAATCGGTTAATAAATAAAAAAAGTTACAACACTTTTAAGAATCAGATATTTTGAAAAATTTAACTGTAGGGGTTTCTTTGAATGCGAGTGTAAATCTAAACTGACTGATTAAGCAAACAGGGCAGTTTCACACGCTGCTTTATGAGTCTGATGAAAAAATACCTCTCCCTTCATACACCTTATGTGACGTAAACGAAGTTGCGGGGTCAGCTAGTCTATACTAATCCTACTAATATTATAAATGTAAAAGTTTGTGAAGATGTTTGGATGTTTGTTACTCAATCACGCTCTAACAGCTTGATGGATCGGGCTGTCATTTGGTACCTGGGTAGATAATAATCTGAAATAACACATATGCTACTTTTTATCCCGGGAATATGTTCCCATGGGAAACGGGAACGGGAACCAAAATTTCACACGGACTAAGCCGCGCGCTTCAGCTAGTATTATAAAGATTTGTTTTTTTTTGTTTGTTTGTTTGTAACGAATAGGCTCCGGAACTACTGGACCGATTTGAAAAATTCTTTCACTGTTGGGAAGCTACACTCTTTGCGGTGAACATAGGCTATATTTTATTCCCGTATTCCCACGGGAACGGGAACTACGCGGGTGAAACCGCGTGTCGTCCGCTAGTAAGTTTATATAAATGTAATGTAAAAAGAATTTATTAAAACAGGGCTCCGTACCAAAAAGGCAAAAGAATTATATTTTTTGTTTGGGATTATTATTATGTTTCGGTTTTTTAGTATTTGTTATTTTGGCAGCAACAGAAATACTATAGCAGCAACAGAAATACATCATCTGTGAAAATTTCAGCTCTCTAGCTATCACGGTTCCTGAGATACCGCCTCGTGACGGACAGACGGACAGCAAAGTCTCATGAATTGAGTCCCGTTTTTACCCATTGTATACGGAACCCTAAAAGAGAATAATGTCAACCTTTTCCACTAAAAGGTGTTGTCTCATATTTAACCCTTAACCACCTAGCGTCGCACGTTGGATCCTGTAGTATGAGCTGGTTGGTCATTAATCAAAATTAAAAAAATGCCGGTGGATATTTTTTTTTCATAGATTTAGCAAATAGAGGGTATACCACATTTATTATAAGTAATTAAAGTAGTATTGGTTGTCTAATATACTTTTTATGATACGACAAAGTTGACCATATTTGTATTTGCCTTGTAGTCAATTAGGTTTTTTAAGTTTGGTGCAGTATTGAAACATTGTATTACTTTAAAAGTAACAGGGTATAATTAATAAAAAAAATCATGAGTGATGCTGAAGGTATGTAGTATTTAAAATGTATAAATTTAGTTCTTCACAATAAAATAACTTCTTCATAATAAATTTTTATTTAAAAACCACTTTTTCTTCAGAAGTGCAGTTTTGATACTGTTTTTTTTCGAAAAAGTGCATTTTGTCAGGGTACTAATTAGTTCTCCGTAACTCGTTAGTTAGTGTATTTTATTTAGTTGATATCAAAAGTTCAGACAAAATGCTCCTTTTCAAATGGCAGTGGTTTATAGTTTCACGGTAGTAGATTAAAAATATGAGCCAGTCGTATTTCGGTTAGTTATTACACTTAACTGTGAAAATTTTCGTCTTTAACATGAATGAATAGTTTTGAATTGTATTGTAGCCAATGATATAGGTTATTTTTAAGTTTTTTTTTCTTAGGAATAGTGGATTATCCAGTAAAAAGGAGCGATTTGTGTGACAAATTATTTTTAATTCAATACAAGAAATTAGATAGCAAGTTTTTAAAATTAGAGGAGATAATTATTGCAGAAACCAACTGCCCTGCTTCAGATATAACTTCCCTTAAAGAAACACTGCATATTTTTTAAAAATCTTTTAAAATAAAATAGCAATCGTCGAACAGAATCAAAGAAAGGTTTGTTAAAAATAACTCAACGTAGCTAGATAAGACTTGCATTTTTTTAAAATATATTATTAAGCAAAGGGTGAGCCCAGGTAGGCCCCCGAAGGATTTTGAGCAGTGTAGTGTCCGCAGTAAGCGTAGGAAGACCGAAGTTTTACGTGCGTCCGGTTCTGGCAGTGAACTTCTTTATTCTGCTCAAATGTATTTTCGAACTGAAGACCACCATTCCCAATTAAATAAATTAAAAGATATTCTATCACCGAAAACCACAGTAAATGAACAAGAGGCAGTATCTCCTCAAACCGTTTTGTCTATGTTTAGATACTGAAGCGAAATAAAGTAAGAAGCAGTATAACGTGGTACAAAGCTACGCGCCTCATATCTTTCCTTCTTAACTTAACGCTCGTAAAACTTCGAGAAAGGACGCTATAACGGATGTATTTAATTTGTTTTTATTTTTTTCGGATCCAGTAGTATCGTGCTCAAGGGTTGTGAGAAAATATAAAACTACTCTTCCTAGTGAGGTGCTAGAAATGATTTTACCAGATTAAAAGAATCTAGCCTTCATAAATCCATTTATTGTGATATATATTTAAATTGTTTAGAGTAATAAAGACATTAATAAAGTTATTTTGCCTCAAAACACCTTTAATAAAGACAATTATGAAAGTTAAGGTAGCGAAAGATGTTTGCCGGGAGCGTTCCAAGTGGCAATCAGTGGTCTCTGCCTACCCCAGTGAGTAATAAGCGTGATTTTATGTATTTAGGTACGTATGAATGTATTATACACCTTTAAGACTTAGCTTAAGTCTCGGAACGTCGTTAAATAATATTGACCAACCATCCCATACAACAGGATCCACCGTGCGTCGGTCACAGTGACTCCATTCGATATATTTTTTCAAATATACTACAACTACGCGTGCCATAAGCCTGTGACTCTGTGTACTTTTCCCCTCCCTCTCCAGTTTGAGATCTCATCTTAATTAAAAAACTTAAAATTTGTTAAAATATTTGTTAGTCAACTTTTAATAACGATAGTAAAAAGTAAAAGTGTTAATTTAAAGAGTTTATTAAAACAATTTGAATAAAAACAATTGAAAAATATAATGTAGTTTTGATTTACAGCAGTTTTTGAGCTTTTTACCTTCCTATTAGTACTTATAGGCAAGCGGAGACCGACGTTAGGTAGATGTGTTACTAGGATACACGTTAGGTGGCTAAGGGTTAATGTAAATATTCTTTTTTCCTTCTAGAACCCAGACGAAGATAAAATAATCAAAATGATGACAGCATTAGATTTTGACAAGGAGCTCAAATGGTTGAAGAAGTTTTTGTCCACTGTCGACTCTCCTGTTGTATTCTGTCATAATGATATGCAAGAAGGTATGATGTTTCCTTACAAATTTTACATTTTTTTATACCACTAAGGTGGCAGACTAGCATACGGCTCCACCAGATGTACCGGTGGTCACCGCAGCCTATGGACGTTTGCAACACCAGAGGCGCCACACTCGCGCTGCCGACCCTGTAAAAATCTTCTAAGACCCCTTTTGAAGAACCCCATACTGTAGGCACGTATTGAATAACGGCACTTGTACTGTTACACAACATTTATTTATTTTACACCTGACCGGTTTCGCCTTTGGGCATCTTTATATTTTTTAATACCACTAAAGTGGCAGACAAACTCATGGCCCTCCCGATAATTTGTCTCTCTGTCTAAAAAGGCTATTTTTAAGTATTTTTGTTCCTTTTCTAGGCAATATCCTAATATTCGACGACTCGCTAGCCGGAACTCAAGACATCGACACGTGTGAAGGATTGGACGGCAGACATAAGGACCTGTCCAGTTTTGACGACGCCAACACTTCCGACAGTATACTTAGCAGGTAGGCTTGATGACAACTGGTTTCTTTGCACATTTATAGGGTACATACACATAATCACGCCTTTATCCCCGAAGGGGTAGGCAGAGGCATAGTATACGTCCATCACCTTGTAGTTTTATGTCCCACGTAATAGGTGGTGAGCCTATTGCCGTGTTGAAATGGACAGGCGCAGGTCGTGACGACCCGCAGTGGGAATTTTTCAAGCCGCCCATAAGGCCTTTAATTTGGCTTAACAGGTTTTCTTTCTCTACGCAATGGATCTTTTTGCGAAAGTGTTCCCTTAGTCGCCTCTTACGACACCCTCGGGATGTATTGGGGTGGCGACATTTTGTACTCCTACCCGTCGCCCCACGGGGCTAACAGGCCAAATTCAAGTTGGACTCATGCACGGAGTGCTCCGGACCAAAAAAGTGGCAAAATTAAATGTTTGTTTTATGGAAGTACCCCTTAAATTTTCTTTTTCTTCCGTTTTTATAGTAGCGTACGGAAAGCGGAGTCTCTGTAATTCCTACTAATATTATAAATGCGAAAGTAACTTTGTCTGTCTGTCTGTTACGCTTTCACGCCTAAACGGCTGCAGCGATTGAGATGAAACTTGGTATAGGGATAGTTCGGAGCCCTGGGAAGGACATAGGCTACTTTTTAACCGACTGCGCAAAAGGAGGGTTATTATTTTACGACTTCTACGCGGTCGAAGCCGGGGGGAGCAGCTAGTAAAAAATAAATCTCCCCTTTTCGGTACGGAATCTTAAAAACAAGTCCGTCTGTCTGTCATTAGATGTACCTCAGGAACCCTGCCATCTGGGTAGCTGAAATTTACACAAATAGATCACAGAAAAAAAAAATAAGTGCTTCTGTACAACAAACGTGATGTGTTGTCGAGTCCGACTCGCACTTGACCAGTTTAATTTATAAACTAGATGAAGCTCGCGACTTCGCCCACGTGAAATTTGGTACCCGTTCCCGCTTCCCGGGATGAAGACCTATGTGTTATTCCAGACTATAAGCTACCTCTGTACCAAATTTCAGCCCGATCTGTTCAGCCGTTGAGCGTGATTGTGTAACAAACATTCAAACATCTTCACGCACATTCACATTTATAATACACTAGCTGACCCGCGCAACTTCGTTTGCGCCACATAAGAGAGAGTATTACCTGTTCCCGTCGCATTTACTCCCGTCGCGTTGCGTTTACTCCCGTAGCGTCTCGTCGTTAATGTTCAATACTACGTGAGAGAGAGAGAGAGAAAGGTTTCTCGTCGCGCGTATTCCCGTCGCATTATTTTTAAGAACAATTTCGTTTATGAAAGAGGTATCCCGTGGCATTATTGTAGAAAAAAAAAATATTGTCATTAAAATGGTTATTGTGCACCAACCCAAAGATAGACACATGCTATCGCGCAATTTTTTTAGAACATTTTTAAGAGAAACAATTTTGTAGCACACTTTTTTTACATAACTATAAATATTACGCAGCACACGCAACGAAGCTCTCAAAAGGAATAACTTTTACCCCGTTTTTGAAACATTTACTTTTACTGCTCCGCTCCTATTCGTTGTAGCGTGATGCTATATAGCCTATGACACTCCACAATAACGTAGCTTTCTATTGGTGAAAGAATTTTTAAAATCGGTTCAGTAGATCCCGAGATTATCCCTTACAATTTAACAAATATACAAACACACAAACTTTACTTCTTTATAATATTAGTATAGAAGTATAAACGTAGCATTTTAAAGTACCTCTCTATAAATGAAATTTGTGTATACAGGATGTCCGACTCCGGCGAGCCCCGCATGGTGTTCATAGACTACGAGTACTGCGCCTACAACTACAGGGGGTTCGACATCGCCAACCACTTCCAGGAGTGGGCCTTGGACTACTCCAACCCACATCATCCCTTCTACTACTGGAATGAAGAAGACGCACCTACGCTAGAGCAGAAGGTATGTATATTCTGACAAACACACACACTCACACACACACACACACACACACACACACACACACACACACACACACACAATACATAAGTCACGCCTTTGTCCTCTCGTTCAAACTGACTTGTCATTTTGCTGACAATCGGGTTTCATTTCGAGTTTTCTGCGAAAGTGTTCCCTTAGTCGCCTCTTACGACACCCTCGGTGTGAATTGGGGTGGCCACATTCTGTATTCTTTCCCGTCACCACGCGGAGACACCTGACACACACATACACACCTACAAAAGTGGGACTATTCTAACCCACATCACCTCTTCTACTACTGCAACGAGGAGGACGCACCTACGCTAGAGCAGACGGTATTTTCCTGCTTCCCATGGGAACTTATTCCCACGAAATAGTAGTTTTTCTGTTATTACAACGAGTTACGACAGGTGTTGACCCGAGCCGAAGGCGAGGGTAGACAGTCGGAACGAGTTTAAATAACAGTCCCACACGTTGTATTGAACAACTATTTTTAATACAGTTGCGAAAAAATTAAGCCCTTTTATAAAATGATAAAAACACAATAAACCTGAATAACCAAAATGGCGCCAACCGTAAAAGAATATATACCTTCCTAAGCAGAGACTATGGCAGTGCACTTCATACAGCCAACTTTTTTTATATTTATAAATTTAATATTTGCATGAATCACAGACATTATTTTCACAATTGGGAAAGAAAACGCACGAGTGCGGGAATGGTAAAGAAAAAGCACGAGTGTGTAACAGCCCACATCCCGAACGCTATACGTCCCTGTAATACGCCACTTTTTGAGCACCTGTATTAAAAAATATATTCCAGACTATAAGCCATGTACCAAATTTCAGCGAAATCCGTTTAGCCGTTGAGCGTGAAAGAGTAACAAACATCCACACATTCTGACATCAATACATCCACAGATAATACACATCTCGAAGTAGTATTAAGATATAAATTAGGTCATTTAGAACGGTATTTTTTTGAAATGTTAAAATGTGGGCATATAATATGCCTCTGCCTACTCCTTCGGGGATAAAAGGCGTGATCATAATTATGAATGAAAAAATCTATTGCCATTTTTAGATCTGACTAGCTAATGCCCGCAGCTTCGCCCGCGATGGCGCTGTATGTGAAAAATGATTTTCCCGCTTTTCTGTTGAAATTTTTCCTGAATTTTCTTTGCTATAAACCTCACGGAGCCCGAGACCTATCCAACGAATGCAAAACCGTGGAAATCGGTTCGTGCGTTCTGGAGTTATAGCGTCAGGAAAGAAAACCCGACTTATTTTTATATAATAGATCATGGCTTTTGACACGGTCTCGCATCTCCAAACTTGAAACTCAAGTTAATACATATTGGTATTAAAAACCAACACTTCAATCTATTTATCTGTCATACTAAAAATTAAACACAGTGTATAAAGATTGATTAACACTTTAGTGAAGAACTTCCTATAGAATGTGGCGGACCACAGGGAAGCATTCTTGGTCCCATGCTTTTAATGCAAACTGAAACTAACGGATAGCCTATGACGCAACACAAACTGGTTTTAACTAGATAACAACGTAGTTAGCTGATAACACACTATCACTAAATGTTGACCAAAATATTTTTTTACATTTTATTTGATAAATCTTTGTACTGGAACTAATGAGATATTACATTACCGCTCTTAATCATCGGTCCTGGTATTATCCAAATTCACAAAATTCTGGTAGATGGCTAAATATCTGAAATGAAATCATACTTATTCGTATCGGTCACAAAGTAACGCTTCTACATTTACATTTACTGCCAGATTCACAATGTACCGCATTGTGAATCTGGCAGTAAATGTAAATGTAGAAGCTGAAAGAAAAGAACCTGTCAATAAAACTCAATTTCATATCGCAAATTGTTTTTGACAGGGAGAATTCACAAACTCATCTTTGGTCTTAGAATTCTTTACTCAAAGAGTAAAAAACGGGACTTACCTGTCAGCCTGTCATAAACCGTGATAGCTAGACAGTTGTCACAGATAATGTATTTCTTTTGCCGCTAAAACAACAAATATTTAATCAGAAAAATAAAAATATTTAAGGGGGGCTCCCATTGATTTGATTGCCATTTTATTTTTTATATTAAAAAATATAAAAAAGTTGTATAACGGCAACAAGTATAGTAGACGCTTCAAGCTTTCACAGAATATTAAGTTGTATATTTTCGTCAAATATAAATAATTTAGTTCAAAAAATATATAAATATAATGGGGGCTCCCATACAACAAACGTCGATTTTTTGTCGTTTTTTAATACAGAACCCTCTGTGCGAGAGTACGACTCGCACAGACTGAGAACTCAGAACTCTGTCCAAGACGGAGATCCAGCTAAGGTCTGGAAATTTCTAAAATCTTTTGGAGTTGGTAAATCTCGTCAAGATTCTGTTTCCATAAGTCATAACTTAACTTCACTCAATAATTTTTTTCACTGCGATCTCCACTTTTAATATGGAAACCAAATCAAACACGCTTAAACACCTTTCATCTGTAGCCACTCCCAACTGTGCTCCATTCGTCTTTAATCAATTCACTACTTGTGATGTTAAGAAGAGTATATTGTCCATTAGTTCAAATGCCGTAGGTACCGACTGCCTTAGCCGTAAAATGATTATTCCCATTATTGATCAAATCCTTCCTATCCTCTGCCATATCCTAAACTTCTCTATAACTCATGGCGTCTTTCCCAAAACTTGGAAAGATGCACAAATTATCCCTATTCCCAAGAAATCCAACCCTTCTTCGTTTTCTGACTATCGCCCTATCTCTATCCTGCCATTCCTGTCTAAGGTTCTGGAACGACTGGTCCACACTCAGCTCACTAATTTCCTTTCACAAAACCAACTGTTAAACCCTTTCCAATCAGGGTTTCGTGCTGGACATAGTACTACCACGACCTTATTACATATTACGGAGGACATAAGAGCGGGTATGGAGAAGGGCAAGCTGACAGTTTTAGCTCTGCTAGACTTCAGCAATGCCTTTAACACGGTAGACTTTGATATCTTGATCGGTACATTATGCTCACTTAACATATCTCCAATGGTGATTGATTGGTTTCGTAGTTACCTGATTGGCCGTCGGCAGCGTATTAGTGTTGAAGATACCTGTTCTTCTTGTTGTAATACGTATGCTGGGGTGCCACAGGGTGGCGTTTTGTCTCCTTTACTTTTCACAGTTTTTATAAACTCCATCACTAAGGACTTATCTTCTTCCTACCACCTATACGCAGATGACCTCCAAATTTATTCCCAAGCTTCACTGGATACCTTGAGTGTTGCTATTGGCAATATTAATGCGGACATAGACATCATTTGCAGATGGAGTAAATCTCACGGAGTGAGGGTTAATCCGACCAAGACTCAGGCCATAATAGTCGGCAGCCCTTGGATGACTTCTAGAATTGATTGGACGATGACTCAAAAAGTTATATGTAATGGAACTGTAATAGCTTACAGTAACACTGTTAAAAATCTAGGTGTACTTATGGACTCATGTTTGTCTTGGGGTCCTCAATTGCAGGAGCTAAGACGCAAATTATTTGCTGCATCGGGGTCCATGCGCAGACTGAGAAATTTTCTGCCAATTACGACTAAAATTGCGCTTGTTCAATCACTTCTATTTCCTATCCTTGATTATGCCGATGTCAGCTATCTAGATCTCACCGAAGACCAACTAAATAAACTTGAGAGACTCCAGAATTACTGTATAAGATTCATATTTGGATTGCGCAAATATGATCACGTCTCTGAATATCGCAAAAGACTCAAGTGGTTACCTATCCGCCTTCGCCGGAATGCTCATATTCTATCCATATTACATAGTATTCTTTTTAACCCTGTTGCTCCATCATACCTAAAGAGACGCTTCAATTTTTTGAAAGTCTCGCACTCCAGAAATTTACGATCATCGGAGAATTTGAGGTTGAAAATGCCCGGCCACATGACTAATTTTATGGACAAGTCGTTCACTGTCCAAGCGGTTCGCTTGTGGAATACACTGCCAGTAACGATCCGACTGGCGAAATCATCACAAAGTTTCAAGACATTAGTTATAAATTATTATCTCCGTGTCAATGACAACATATAACTAGCATACCAGAATGGTATAATTATTTTAGTATCTATGTATTTATTATTATTATTAGAATGAATATGTTATTATGCTACCTATATGTATATACTTGTATATGTATTGTATATGTAAGATTATATATGTATATGTATATATATTTCTATGTGTATATACCTTAATGTATTTTGAATATATTTATAAATATAGGTATTTATTTGGTGTTTTAATTTATATTTAGAATTAGGTAATAATGTACATCAAACTGCCCTACATTATTCTCACTACAGACTCCATTCTAGGTTGCCTGTAAGAGATTGCCTTGTGCGATAAGGCCACCAATTGTTATACCAATAAGTTAAAATTAAGCTACTCAAATGTATTTCCTGGTGTGCAATAAAGAGTTTTTTATGTTTACGACTCGTACTTAGCGGGTTTTTAGTAGGGGTCTTTGCGCTAGCCCCACGTTTTTTTTTTTCAATTCTTCTTGTAGAAGAACACACCTAAGACTGTTTTCAGACACACTCCTTTATTTACAGGAAATATTCATTAAAGAATACCTCAAGCACTACTATACAAATCTAGCAGAGAACAAGGAACCTACCGAACCTACATTGGAACAAGTGAACCAGTTACTGAGCGAGGTGGAGGCGTTTTCTCTGTCGAGCAACTTGCTGTGGACTCTCTGGTCTTGTGTCAACGCGCCCAAGAGTCAAATACCATTTGGTTACTGGGTAAGCATAAACCTACATATTATAAGGAAACATTGCGGATTGACAGATGTAGTGATTAAGAGTGTTATTAGACCAATCGATCGATCGTCGATCACAGGATCAATCAATGGCAGAATGGTTTAGTCGACGTCGATCGAAGTAGAAGTAAAAGTAGTAGAAGAAACGAATGTGGTATGTCAGGATCGTGGCAAGTGAATAACCATAGTCTCTGCCTACCCCGTTAGGAAACAGGCGTGATGTTATGTATGTATAGGTGCGCTCGTGACCCCGCGGAGTCAATGTTCTGGAAACGGTCACTGTATTAAGCAACAATTACTGTGGCACTTGTGACACTTATTTGCGAGCGTTTCCGTGCTTCGGAAGGCACGTTAAGCCGTTGGTCTCGGTTGCCAGTAAAATGGCAGTCGTTAAGCCAAGTTGAAAACCTTTATGGGCCAAAATATTCAAGAAAATATTACAACACTAGCTGATGCCCGCAGCTTCGCCTGCAAAAAATTGGTCCCTTCCCGTGGGAACTTATTCCCGGGATAAAAAGTAGCCTATGTGTTATTCCAGTATTCAATGTATCTGCGTACCAAACTTCAGCCCGATCCGTTCATCCGTTTGAGCGTGAAAGAGTAACAAACATCCACACTCACAAACTTTCACATTCACCTCTGCCTACCCCTTCCGGGATGACGGGCGTGATCATAATTATTATGTATGCATACATATAGTCACGCCTTTATCTCTGAAGGGGTAGGCAGAGGAATAGTATGCGCCTACATTTCACATTAGTTTTATGTCCCACGTAATAGGTGAGCCTATTGCCGTGTTGAAATGGACAGGCGCAGGTCGCATAAATCTATATAGCCTATTTTAATAAAATTTCGGGGTATCTCACTTATTTATCGAAATCTAGAAACTTATTTTTTTTTTGGGTTTGCTGCCAATAATATATGTTGGCCACTAAGAGAGAAATTTTCAAATTTCACCTTTTAAGGGACATATATAATCACGCTTGTCTTCCATCGGGGTAAGCAGAGACTATGGCTTTCCACTTGCATGATCCTGGCATACAACTTTCGCTTCTTCTACTTTTACAACTATTTTCATACACGCTCGCCGGTCAAGGGTACTCTTGACCTTGCCTTTTTCCAGAAGGTCTCTGATTTAATCGGCATGCGTACGCCTAGGTCGACCGCTACCAGTTTGCCCATTCATTCTCGCCTCATAAATCTGCTTTGTCAGTCTATTCTCATTCATTCTTTCCACGTGTCCAAACCATCTTAGCATCCCCTTTTCGATCTTAGTCACTACATCTTCTGTTATACCACATTTTTCCCTTATCACGCTATTTCTTTTTTTGTCCATTAAAGTCACTCCAGCTATACTTCGCAGATTTCTCATTTCCACTGCATTAATTTTGCTTTCATGCTTCTTCTGCCACACCCAAATTTTACTACCATACATAAGTGTAGGGATGAGCACTCCGCTATGTACAGCCAACCTTGCCTTCTCAGACACATTTTGACTGCTCATAAAGGTGTACATATACAGGGTGGAATTTAAAGACGGTAGTTGGAGGGAAAGTACCCTTAATATTGATAATGGCAAGTTTTGGTGAAAGGAAACATTCCTTTATTTTCAAAAGTAAGTAAAACTGCATTTAAAGATTTTTGAAAAATCACCTGCTTGAGCCGGGAACCGAACCTAGGAGATGTGAAAAAATAAAACAACCTGTATTTTATAATACCAACCGAAACAGTATTTAAGAACGATCAATTTCTTTTAAATAACATAGTATCTTAAATTAAAGGAAGACCAAGTAAAATATGTTTTTATTGTGAAGCTTACTCACTATCTGAAAAAAGAAAATCAGTCTAATTGAGAACCTCCTACTTTCCCTCCAACTACCGTCTTTAAATTCCACCCTGTATAATGGAAAGTTATTTAGCAGGTTCATAAATGGTTAGGGTTGCAATCATAAAACTCGATGCGTTGTATGCTACATTTATACCGAAAAGTAATTTAACTGACTTTTTTGGTCCTCCACTAATGATTTTCAAAATTTCACCCCCTCAAAGGGTGAAAGTTATTTAGCTGTTTCGCAAATCATAAAACTATGCGTTGTATGATAAATTGAAAAAAACTTATTTTAATCATCTTTTTTTAGAAACTACTCCAAAATGACTAAAATATAACTATATGTATTTACTAGCTGATGCCCGCAGCTTCGCCCGCCTAAAATTTGTTCCCGTTCCCGCTTCCCGTGGGAACTTATTCTCGGAATAAAAGTAGCCTAAGTTACTCCTTATCACATAAGCTATCTGCCAGTGAAAGTCCCGTCCAAATCGGTCCAGCCATTCCAGAGATTAGCCGGAACAAACAGACAGACAGACAGACAAAAAAAATAAAAATATATATTTTGGTATGTGTACCGTATATAAATTCTTATGCATGTAGTAGAAAGCGGTTATTTTAATATTACAAACAGACACTCCAATTTTATTCATTTGTATAGATGTCGCGTATGAAGGATTACTTGTATATTTTTTTAAATATTTACATATTTATTTTGTACTTTTAACAGGAATACGCACAAACCAGACTGGACACATACTACAGATTAAAACAGGAAGTCATCAAAAAAGGCAATGGAGTCGCGCAGAAGAGGAAAATTTGCGAAGTGGACATATGAGAGGACTTCCGGTCCCTTCTGTTGTAGGCTAGACGCTGGGGTCAAAGTGACCCCAAGCTACTACCCAAAGGTTTAAAAGACTGTCGCAGATGTAACAAGGGGACTGTGATTTCTAGGGGTCAAGACCTGTGGGGTCATTTTTTTGAGGGGTCAATTTGACCCCTTACTTCTGAGAGTCCACAGTCGTTTCTGAGATATTCCTACATTGATTCTGGTATCTATAAATAAGTCTTTAAAATAAATTATACGTTATCGAGACTTTCTTTGTTATAAATGTCGGAATTGAGACCGAAAAATTCAAGGTTCGGTTATATTTATTAACATTCCGTTTTGATTTTGACCCCACGGGGTCATTGAAGATTTTGAAATTTTTCGAAATTCACATAAATTGTATATATAACTTAATGCTTGGTATATAAATTGTACATATAACGATTCATATTTATCAATATAAGATCTGACATACTTGTACATATAAGTACTAGATATTTATATTACTTAATCAATATTGAGAAGACACTCAAATATACAAACATTGTATATTTTATATATAAATAATAAAATAAATTTTAACATTAAATCGTGTATGTAAAAATTTTATAATTCATTTTCTTTTCAAAAACATTATCATGCTCAATGTACGGATTTAAAAACAATACGTACGTTAGATTATTCCATTGAAAATCAATCATTCCAATAGCAAAGTTGATTATTCCAATAGCAAAGTTGATTATTCCAATCGCAAAATTGATTATTCCAATCGCAAAGTTGATTAATTTAAATTATGCAGATTTAACTCGAGTGCAGCTGCTAAAATTGGAATTATTAACTAGTATTTTAGGACTATTTCATTATATTTGATAGAAAATTTTTAATAAGCCACCAAAAATTATGTGACTAATTGTTAGTTTTATCGGAACATCTTCGGTTTATTTATAAGGAAAATGAAGCGAATATTATTAAAAATAAAGGTTTAAAACCATAGATGAATGTTTTTTACTTCTTTTTAGGGTTCCATAGCCAAATGGCAAAAAACGGAACCCTTATAGATTCGTTGTCACAGACACTTTTCTCCGAAACTATATGGCCTATACTGTTGAAACTTGAATTGGATGTTTTCTGTGAACGGTATTAAGATTTTCACATAAAACTATAAAAAAAGCAGTAAATGTTGGGGGTCCCCATACTCAGAACTGAAAGTCAACATTTTTTTTCATCAAACTATATGATTACATTTGCCGTAAAAACTTCCAACGAAAACTGGTTTGAACGAGATCTAGTAAGTAGTCTTTTTTTAATCCCTATTTCCCTACTAATATTATATAACGGCGAAAGTAACTCTGTCTGTCGGTCTGTCTGTCTGTTACCCTTTCACGCCTAAACGGCTGGAGCGATTGAGATGAAATTTGGTATAGATCAGATAGTTCGAGCACCTGGGAAGCGGACGAAACAAATGAAGATCGACAAAACAAATGAAGATCGTCAAAACAAATGAAAATCGACAAAACAAATGACGGTCGGATAAACAAATTACGGTCAAAGATTTCTATATAAAATGAGGTAGATACGCTCTACTATAAGAAACGAAAGCATAAAAGCAATCCTCATACACACACATTGCTAAACTACACTCACTAATAAACTATATTTACTTAAATGTAACTGCAATAGCAATATACGAATATAACAAGAGTAAAAGAGAAGGCGTATGGACTCCAATTACAAGCCGAGTACCACCGAATACTCTCGAAGTTTTACGATTCTGTATCACAGGTACAGACTGCAGAAAAATGTTAATTAGGTATAAAGGAAGACTGCAGAATAGGTATAAAGGAATAAAATGCAAAATTTACCAATTATGTCATATTTAAATGTAAACTTAAAAAAACTGATAACATACCTATTTAATGATATTTAATCGATATCTGAATTTTTCAAACCCTTTTCCGAACAAAATATTTCAAAGTTAAACTAAAAATACTGACTTGAACACTAATTATGCGCACCAAATAAATCAAATTAAATGTACTGTTTAATGGTATTTGCAGAACTGTTTTACTGAACGAATAACTATTTTCAAAATAGTTTATCTAACAATTCCATAGTTCAGCAAACATAATACCTAATTATCTAAACGTGTTAAAGGAAAATCGACGATTATTATTACCGAAAACGATTATTATTATTGAATAAAAAAATTCAAACATAACCTAACCTATTCAGTTATAAGATTGTACCATTTTGAGTCTGTGCTGAAAATTACACAGATGTGTATATAAAAATATCCCATTAATTAATTACCTTCAAATAAAATTAATTTTGTCAGTTTCTGACGTTCGCTGGTCAAATTCTTTTTATAATTGGTGGAGTCCAAATAATGTAGTTTTACTGATAAATACTTATCTATAACTGCTATTACAGTGGGCGCACACTAGGCGTCTTGTCGCGGCGACATGTCGCGGCGACAAGCTGCGGGCGCCAAATTACATACATTTTGTTCTAAGCTCCGCACACTAGGCGACATGTCGCCGCGACTCCGCGACAAGCAAGTGACAAGACGCCGCGACATGTCGCCGCGACTGTCGCCTGGTGTGCGCCCACTGTTAAAATATGAAGTCTATGATTGGATGTAACAGGTTGTTGTAATGAATGCTCTTGTAAAGATCGGAACACGTCTGAGTAAAGGAAGCTATTTAAAATTGAAATTTTTACTTTTTTAATAATTTGTGTAGATCCAAAATTTTCTCCGTGCAATTTGATGTATTCCGTTATTACATGTTCACATTTTAAACAAATTGTGTAGACGTCTTCGGAGGGAAAGCATAATCCACCCATTTTTTTAATGCTATGAGTTTATGGAAATGAAGCTTTTGATTTGAAAATAGTGCATCTAAACAAGTTTCACATTTAATGGAACTCATGAGCTTTCTACAAACCCATCCAGCAATGTAGTCAACAATTTGTTGAGCACTTATCGAAATTTTATTGTCCGAGACCAAAGTAAGTAATATACTCACATTGCTTTCATATTGAATTTCGTTTCTATCTGTTAATTTGGGCAAATTTATGTATTCCTCGTCAAAAAATGCTGTCATTCCCACTGTTTTACTTAGGGTATCTTTACAAGATGGCATTATAATGACTGACTCGATCACAATCTTTGTAAGTACCTTAAAACAAAGACTTCTATATAAACTGAGGTAGACATGCCCTACGCACCGATTTTTGAAACCTAAAAACTGCGCCAATTAGCAGCGTTGCTCGCACTGTAGTGAGTCAAAACTTCGAGAGTAGGTGCTCGACTTGCAATCGGAGTCCATACGCCTTCTCGTTTACTCTTTTTCTATTCGTATATTGCTATTGTGTGTGGTGACAATTACGTAAAAAATATTTATAAGTGAGTGTAGTCTTAGTAATGTGTGTATTTGAGGATTGCTTTTGAAATCTCGTTTGTTAGTACGGCGCGTCTACCTCAGTTATATTATAGAAGTCTTTGCCTTAAAAGTAAAACATATAAATTAAATTTTCTTGCAAACCGTACTTGCGAAAAACTATAACTATTCGGGAATCCCCGTGCCTTGACTCTCGCTTGGCATATTCAGCAAGTATTATGCTGTCAAAATACGAAGTACAACAAAAGCATTGGGCGCGTCAGATTAGTTAGGCCTATACAATTTGGTGGGTTAATAAGATTAAGAATAATCATAAAATTGATGAAAAATAATTATTTACGCATAAATTGTGCGTACTTACCAAATAAATTAGTACTCCTTCGTAAACTACCAAATCTTAAGCACTTTTAAGACGTTAATTATGTACTTTTCCACGTTAAAAATACACATTTGTTGTTAAATCGTAGGACAGTGACATAGTGTCAGCGCGAACTGCGCGCAACCGCGCTAACTAGCTCAGTTTATACGCTTCAAAAATTGGTGCGTAGGGCAGGTCTACCTCTTTATATAGAAGTCTTTGATTACGGTCGGCAAAACCAATGACCGTCGGATAAACATATATGCAGATCAATAAAACAAAAGACTAGGCAATTTGATAAGATCAAAAAATATTTGCAACCATATTTTGTAAACTAGATGCGATTGCCGTTCAAAAATATAGGTGCAAGCAAATCTCGACCTTAATGACACTTCTCTATAAATGTTCTTATAGTCGTTTATAGACATCACTGATCACGCATATGTAAAAATTAAATAAATATTATGCATGTCCATAAGGTCGAGAATTGCTTGAACCTATTTTTTTAAAATGGTTAAGCATCTAGATTAAAAAAAATGGGTGCAAGCAAATTTCGACCTTATGAACAAGCATAATATCTATTAATTTTTTATATATTAGTGATCAGTGATGTCTATAAACGCCTAAAATCACATTTTTAGAGAAATGTCATTAAGGTCGAGATTGGCTTGCACCTATTTTTTTTGAATGGCAATCGCATCTAGATTACAAAATATGGCTGCAAGTAATTTTTGACCTTATCAACTTGCTTATAGTCTTTTGTTTTATCGATCATAACTAGAAAAAAGCAGTAAATTTTGGGGGTCCCCATACTCAGAACTGAAACGAAAAGATTTTTTTTCAATAAACCCATACGTGTGGGGTATCCATAGATAGGTCTTCAAAAATGCTATTGAGGCTATAGCACCTTTAGAAAAAAATGATGTTACGAAACATCATTTTTTCTAAAGGTGCTCCCTCACCGGGAGCATTCGCGCGTAATGTAATGTTACGAGTCGAGAATTACAGCCGGTGTGGGAGGTGAACCGAGCATTGCAATGCGCACCTTGTAATGATACAAGACGAGGTTACAGCAGTGAGGCAGGTGATCCGAGCATTGCAATTTGCAATGCGCGCCTTGTAATGATACAATGTGTAACGTTTTGATCCAACTCGTAACATCAATGCTTTTTTTTTGTTGCGGCTGGCCGGCCGCACACTGGTCCGGATTATAAATAGGTGGACATACGATATAAGATGTCAAACGCTTTTGGGAAAAAAATAGTAGTACGAGTACGAATTTCAGGTTAATTTTGCAATCCAATATGGCCGCCGCGCCACCATTGTAAAATTTCATGTTGGATATCGTTTATGGGGTTTTTTGGTATGCTGAGTACGAATTTCAGGTTAATTTTGCAATCCAATATGGCCACCGCGCCACCGTTGTAAAATTTCATGTTGCATATCATATAGGGGGTTTTTTGGTATGCTGAGTACGAATTTTGGGTTAATTTTGCAATTCAATATGGCCGCCGCCCCGAATTCACAAAATTTCATGATGGGTATCATTTAAGGAGGATTTTGGTACGCTGAGTACGAATCTCATGATAATTTTGCAATCCAATATGGCCGCCGCGCCGAAATCACAAAATTTCATGATGGGTATCGTCTAAGAGGTTTTTTGGTATGCTGAGTACGAATCACATGATAATTTTGCAATCCAATATGGCCGCCGCGCCGAAATCACAAAATTTCATGATGGGTATCGTTTAAGGGGTTTTTTGATATGCTGAGTACGAATCACATGATAATTTTGCAATCCAATATGGCGGCCGCGCCGAAATCACAAAATTTCATAATGGGTATCGTCTAAGGGGTTTTTTGGTATGCTGAGTACGAATCACATGATAGTTTTGAAATCCAATATGGCCGCCACGCCGAAATCACAAAATTTCATGATGGATATCGTATAAGGGGTTTTTTGGTATGCCGAGTACGAACTTTGGGTTAATTTAGCAATCCAAGTTGGCTGTCGCGCCAGCGTTGCAAAATTTCATGTTGCATATCGTAGCAGGGGTTTTTTGGTATGCTGAATACGAATTTTAGGTCAATTTTGCAATCCAAGATGGCAAGATACTCTCAACGAGTCACCCTAAAACGGGTCACAGTGTGACTCGTTGAGAAAAAAACTCGCAAGGAGTAACAGTGTGACCCGTTGTTGACATTTTATTCTCATCTAGTACCACTGGGTCTTGTAGTGTGACTCGTTAGGAAAAAATCGTCGTATCGAGTAACAGTGCTACTCGATGCGAATTTTAATTCTCATCTTGTATCACGAGTGTTACTCGTTCGGAAAAACAAATCTCTACTAGTAACAGTGTGACTCGTTGTGGAATTTTTATTCTTATCTAGTAGTTAGTACATCATATACATAGTATATCATGTTAGAATAAGTATTATAATAAGTTAAATATGTATGCCGAATATGATGAAAATAAAAAAAAAATTAACACCAACTTCAAATAAAACTAAATACTGAAAAATAAAATTTACTTAGCACAAAGTCAGTATATTCTGATTTATCAGATATCATTAAATATAATACAGAAATCGGTGCCCAGTAAAACTATATAGGCTTAGGTAGGCATTATAAATCTCATACTTATAGAATTCGGGACTTCACGCGAAATACTATTTACTTACTGACTACTACTTGACTGATTATTAATCTCTCAGTCAAAATGTGCACCGACTTTAGTTAATTTTTTTTTTTTACTTTTTAGTGTACATAAATAGAAAAGTACCTATTTATGAGGTTTATTATGTACAGAGGCATCGAAAACAGAATTTTTGCCGTAAATTTGATGATTTACCTCGATTTTCCCAAGATCCCAGCATCAGATCCTGATACCATGGATACGGGACCAACTCAGAAGTAGCCTCTTTCAAACAAAAAAAATCAAAATCCATCCATAAATTGGCGCCGCTATCGCGTAACATATACAAAAAAAATAGCGTACGAATTGAGAACCTCCTCCTTTTTTGAAGTTGATTAACAAATTTTCATGTCACTTTATTGACTTACTACTGAATGACACAAGCTTTCTTCGTTGTTTCATAGTAAATCGTTTACCAATGTTTCTTTAAATAAGATAATAAAATCTTGTTCAGAATAGGTATTGTAATTTACATATTAACTTAGCAAACAATGAAAACTCTAAATATTTTTTTTTGCTCAATTATTTATTTGGTTCAATCTGGTAATCGAATACGGGACCTCAGCAGGGTTCTGAGGTACCCAGTAAAGAGGAGTATGAGAGTGCACCTTTGCCGGCCTTGCATTGTACGGGATCGAAAAACCGAACAATCAATACCTATTCTTACTATGTATCAGTGGCGTTGCGTGAATATTTTCACAAGGTAAGCCGGTAAAAAAAACATTATCCAGTTGGTCACGTGCCTGTACTGTAGTATATTTTGCGTACTTATTAAATCTTACCAGGGCGGCGCGCGGCGGCGCGATAGCCCGGCGGTGTAATGCCTTTTGAGTTTCGTTTGCCACCAGCTGTAGGTAGGTAGTATACTCGTAAGGTTCATGTAATTTAAAACAATGTCGTATGTGTGCATAATAAATTGGCTTTTAAAAAGGCGAATCTGACTTGATTCATAAATTATCTATGTACTGATGACTAAAAAGATATTCAAATTTACACTACATACCTAACCCCTAATGTTTTTAATAATATATTTTGCATGTATTTTAAGTATAGAGTAAGTATTAAAAACCGCTACATTTTACAATACAAAATTGAAATACTTTAGGTTTAAATTAAACATTCTAATTACAAAATTGAAATACCTATCAATTTTATCAGAAATATCTGACAAAGTGATTTATTATTAACTGTGATTATTGAGTGTGGCGCCTCTGGTGTTGCAAACGTTCATAGGCTGCGGTGACCACCAGTCCTTGTGGTGGGCCGTACCTTAATGGTAAAAAAAAACTGCTTTATTATCTTATAAACTATTAATGAAACATTCAGCCAAAGTAAAGATTATTATCCCAAGCTATTGAACTAATTGCGTATTCTGAGATCCTTGATAAATATAAGAACTGACTTATATTTTTTATCGAAACCGTAATACCTACCGAAGGCCTACGTCCATCAGTGAGCATTGTATGTGACTCCAAAACAATAACCATGTGTACAGAAATCACAACAAAACACAATTTTACACACTTTCACGATGTATTTAGTACTTGAAGTGGATAATTGTTTATAATTAACTAAAAAAACAGCACAATAATAATAATAATAAATATTCACGGACATTTCACATAACGCTATCTGATCCCAAAGAAAGCTAGGAATAACCTGCTTGTGTTATGGGTATCAGACCACGGATATTAATACTTATATACTTTTAAATACATACTATACATACATATTATACATAGAAAAACCCAGACTCTTGAAACAAACATTTATGGATCACACAAATATTTGTCTCCGGTGAGAATCGAACCCACGACCTCCAGCGCCGCAGGCGGTATCACTACCGACCGCGCCACAGAGCAGACAGACAATACTTTATAAGGTCAATTGAAACTATGTTATGTTTTATTATTATGCACGGGAAACGCATGTGAAATGAAGTAATAACAACCCATCAAATTAAAAACCCACTTCGCTACAAAACGTTTCGACGTGCGTTAGGTGCATTTAAATTGGTCGAGTTGTCAAGTCAAATACGTTGTCCTTTTCTATTAATATGACTGTCTCAGGTATAAGCCACGAACTCGTGGCTTACTTTAGGCGAAAATCCACAAATCAAATCTAGAAAAAATGTGAGAGAATAGGACGCATATATACATTTGCGTAGTACTAACGAAGCAGACGCAAAATGATCAGGAAGCCGGGCTTACCGCGTGATGTCAGAGATAGGGTCTTTGAACTTTGACTCGAAAATTGATTGCTATGACTTTTGTAGTAGGGGTTGAGATGAAAATGCCGACTTACCATGTAAATTTGCAAATATTTTTATATTTGAATGAGTGTTCGAGAATATATTATTTTGTTTATTAGTTATGAGTAAATATTACATGTCACTGCCAGATCTGCAAAGGGAAGCCACAAGGAATCGGCTTGTATGGGCAATTCGCCACTGCTATGTATCAATTTATTTTTTATAATTTTTGGGTAACTTCTCTAAAAGACAAGTAAATTAATAACTTTTGGAGAAGTTACTAATAGAATCTTGTTAGTTAATTACAAAAATAATATATTACGAGTACTTACAAGTGTTACTTCAAGATAATAAAAATTCCACAACGAGTCACACTGTTACTAGTAGAGATTTGTTTTTCCGAACGAGTAACACTCGTGATACTAGATGAGAATTAAAACTCGCATCGAGTAGCACTGTTACTCGATACGACGATTTTTTCCTAACGAGTCACACTACAAGACCCAGTGGTACTAGACGAGAATAAAATGTCAACAACGGGTCACACTGTTACTCCTTGCGAGTTTTTTTCTCAACGAGTCACACTGTGACTCGTTTTAGGGTACTCGATGAGAATAAAGGCCGCCGAACCACCGTTGTAAAATTTCATTTTGGATATCGTGAAAGGGGTTTTTTGGTATCTCAGCATACTGACAGAAATCTCGCAACAGTGGCGCAGTGGCCATATTGGATAGCAAAATTATCATGAGATTCGTACTCAGCGTACCAAAATCCCCCTTAAACAATACCCATCATGAAATTTTGTGATTTCGGCGCAGCGGCCATAATTGATTACAAAATTATCATGTGATTCGTACTCAGCATACCAAAAAACCCCTTAGACGATACCCATCATGAAATTTTGTGATTTCGGCGCGGCGGCCAAATCGGATTGCAAAATTATCATGTGTATCTATAGTCATTTGTTTTTTCTATCGTCTTTTGTTTTGCCGATCGTCATTTGTGTATCCGACCCTAGTTTGTTTATATTTGTTTTGTCGATCCTCATTTGTTTTGTTGATCTTCATTTATTTTGCCGATCCTCATTTGTTTTTTCGATCTCCATTCGCTATATGATAATTAATTCGCTACTTAACTTTCTATAGTGGGTGTTAAAATGATAGTATGACTACGAGGACATTTATATCCTCGTGGTTATACTGGTGTGACAAACTAGTATGACCACGAGGAAACTGCGCATTAAAGTGAGGTGAACCGTCACCCATATCTATTAACAATTTACTGGAGAGGTGAACCGTAGTTAAAAAAAAATTACCACCGTACACCCAGGTGGTCTGGGAAGGTGGACGGTGGGAAAGAACCGCTGGGAAGGACATATAGGCTACTTTTTAACTGACTGCGCAAAAGGAGGCTTATGATTTTACGCGATAGCGACTTCTACGCGGTCGATGCCGCGGGGAACAGCTAGTAGGTATGTCATAAACCGCAATTTTCGCCTAGAAAAATCACTACCACAGCGAACGTGTTAAAACATCAAAGTTACAACGAACTACAAAAACTTACATAATTATGTATATTATGTTACTTGCTGCTACGGAACCCTTCATGGGTGAGTCCGACTCCCACTTGGCCGGTTTTATTAGATTACTAGCTGACCCGCGCAACTTCGTTTGCGGCACTTGAGAGTTAGAAAGAGAGAGGTATGGTATTAATATTTTGAGTAATATAATGTTTCCGGTCGCATACTCTCGTCGCGCATAGTCCCGTCACGTCTCTTATATACCTACATTAGAGCTGACCCGCACAACTTCGTTTGCATCACATGAGAGTGAGAAGGAAAGAGGGGTAGTATTAATATGTAAAGTGGTATAATGTTTCCCGTTGCATTTACTTCCACCCGTCCTGTTTTTGGTACGGAACTCATGTGTGTCCGAGTCGCACTTGGCCGGTTTTTATCGTTCAGTTGATTGGCTACCAGCCACTGCAGACCACGTTTACTCCCGTCGTTTCGCTCATACTTCAAAACTTATTAAAAGGGATTATTGTAAGTGAACCTTAAAAGATAGGCATAATTATGCTGTTGACGACATTTTTTGTAACTTTTAAAGGGTACATACATTCGGTCATTCTTGTAATACAAAATTTTCACGTAACTTTAACTATTTACGCAACGTACACAGTGGAAGCTCTCAAAAGAAAGAAATTTTCCCCGTTCTCGAAATATTAGTATAGAATTATCTTATACATAAAAATGAATCGCAAAATGTGTTGGTAGCGCATAACTTCAGAACGGGTGGACCGATTTCACTAATTCTTTTTTTGTTGTGTCAGGAGAAGGTTCTTATGAAAGAAAAAATATTGTATTCCCATGGGAACGGGAACTACGCGGGTGAAACCGCGTGACGTCCTCTAGTTAGGTATATTAATTTCCCTAGCGGCTGAACTCTGGGGTGGGAAGAGTGGAATTAAAATGGTGCTCTTACCCAGGTGGGATGAGCGGCGAAAGAAATCTCACAAGTGGGATATGTGAACAAATCCGGAATTAAAATGTTCCACTCTCAGAGTGGCAGAAATATTCCACTTTTCCCACCCAGGTGGGATGGCCGGGTGGGGTAGGTGGAGCAGCCGGGCCGAGGCTTGAAAAACTACAGTGGGTCGTCACAATGTGCGCCTGGCACCTTTGTTTTGTGCTCTGGACCAAAGACTTCTATATAAACAGGTAGACATGCCTTTACGCACCGATTTTTGAAACCTATAAACGGTCCCAATTGGCACCGTTGCGCGCTGTAGCGAGTCAAAACTTCGAGAGTACGTACCTACTTGGTACCTACCTAAAGTCGAATTTTTATTATAGACGAAGTAAAGTGAGAGCAACTAATGTCACTTCTTCATACAATGTTGCATATTTTCTATGAAGAAGTGACATCAGTTGCTGTCACTTTACTTCGTCTAATTGAAAATTCGACTTTACTCGGCTTGCAATCGGAGTCCATACGCCTTCTCTTTCACTCTTGTTCTATTCGTATGGCGCATCTAGCGAATGGGGGCCACGCTTACAGCACACAAGACTTCTGACAGTAGTCCTCAAGTTGGCGGCCCTATGATGTGCCTCTTCACGCTCCGCTTGTAGAACCCGAAATTGTAAAATATGGGGAAACACATGTGCGGGCAGGTCGTTCGAGGATTTTATAGTTCGACAGAGGAACGCGGAGGCGAAGATTCTCTCCGCTATATATGAGTGGCACCTCCGCCCGACCTGTTGTTCGGAATCGGAAAGGAGATGGTGGGATCAGGTTGAAGAGCTGTTCAGAACATTCGCCGTGATACATTCGGTAGAAGGCAGCCAAGGACGCTATGGTTCTTTGTTGCGCTAACGGCTCGAGGCTTACCGTCATCTTAGAACAACCTATAATTCAAATCGGATAACACGTCTCTGCATAGCGCCAAGCGCGTCCAGTAAATATCTCGCACAGTCATCCCAAAGGTCAGAACAGTATTCGACGCAGAGGCTAATCTGCGCCTTGCACAGCAAACATCCCGGTGTGGCGTGGAGTACCTTAAGTGAAGTAAAATTATAAAAATTCAACTCAAAATGGTTCACAAATTTTGGAAATATATTAAACATACATACATACATAACATCACGCCTGTCTCCCAACGGGGTAGGCAGAGACTATGACTTTCCACTTGCTACGATTCTGGCAAACAACTTTCGCTTCTTCAACTTTCATAAGTGTCTTCATACATGCTCTTCGGTTAAGGGTACTCTTGACCTGGCCTTTTTTCAGAAGATTATCGATTTGATCGATATGAGTATGCCGAGGTCGACCCCTACCAGTTTGCTCATTCACTCTCGCTTCATAAATCTGTTTTGTCAGCCTATTTCCATCCATTCTCTCCACATGTCCAAACCATCTGAGCATCCCTTTCTCTATCTTAGTCACTACATCTTCTGTCATACCGCAATGTTCCCTTATCACACTATTCTTTACTTTATCCCTCAATGTCACTCCAGCTCTACTTCGCAAACTTCTCATTTCCACTGCATTAATTTTACTTTCATGCTTCTCCTGCCACACCCAACTTTCACTACCACGCATAAGTGTAGGTAAATATATTAAAATAGGCACAGAACTATAAAAAAAGGTTAAATAACACAGTTTGAGTAAAAATCAATCATATTTTTATTAAATTAAATCCAGATAAGTTTGTTTGTAGCAATGCCACTATAATGAACTATCGACATCCTTATCGATACCTACCCATGACTATTTTACTGTAAACAGCCTTTTTTATTTCTGCCTTATATATCCTCCGAAAATGCATTTACACATTAAATATTGTGATAAGTGGGTCATTATCAGGCGGCTCATTATTTGGTTGACTTCGGTGTACAATTTTTTTTTTTTCAACTAAGGTTTTAGGTACTTACATGAAATATCAAATCTAGTGTTAATTTAAAACATTTCAGTAGTTGAGGGAACTGTATAGACTGAATGGTTATGAAGGGATTTCACTTTTTTATAATGGTATCCACCGAAATCAAAATGGATCGAAATCATTATGGATCACACAGATATTTGACTCTGGTGGGAATCGAACCCAAGACCTCGTTATTGAAAAATGCAAATAAATAAATTATTGATTGATTTCAGTGCTTTTAAATATTGATCTCCGTGCAAGTATTTCCACTAAAAAACACCGGAATCAAGGGCACTGAAATCAAAATATTTAGCAAAATCCTATATGTTTTTAAAAGTAATCTGTATTATGAATACTTATGTTTCTTACTGAAATCTTATACATAAAAGACACACTTTTAATATAGCTTTACATCAATTGTTCAAATAATTGAGGATAAAATGGATGCTTCGAAATCAATTTTAGGTATATACCAAGCCACCGAAAATGATTACGAACCTTAACAAAACAGTGGGGCGATGACACACCGACGTCTAGTCCTTAGGGGCCGTCCATTAATCGCGTGAGGTTTTTTTGGGCATTTTTTGGACCCCCCCTCCCCCTTGGTGATATTTGGTGAGGTTTCAGATTACCCCTCCCCCCCCCCCCCCTGGGCCGAATCACGTGTATTTAGTATAGTATAGTATTTAGTAACTACAAAGTTTTTTTTAAATTTTATACATAGAAGTCTCTATTGTTTTTATCTATCCAAACTTCTAGCTAATCCGCGCAACTTCGTTTGCGTCACATAACAGAGACAGATATGGTATTAATATTTTAATATATTTCCCGTTGCATTTACTCCCGTCGTGTTTCTATATAATATTCATTATTTTGGAGCTAATAAAGAAGGTGTCCGTTTTTCAAGCTTAAAATCTTACGTTGGTTTGATCGCAGTTGGCTAAATAGAAGCGAAGTTATGAACAAAAGTACAATAATCAAGGTTGAATTTCCATACGATCATTATGCTTTTGGTCACGATTATCGATATCCACGTGGACTGAGCTGCGTTTTTTTTTGTTACGGGGGAACGCGGTTTAGCACCATCATCCTAGCTGCGGGGGCAGCACCTACCCACTAAACCCCGCGGTGTCCCTTCTCATCCTACAGCCGGCATTGATATCCAAAGATTATTCACATCGGGCCGGCCCAGCCGGGGGCCCCCAACACTTCGGGGTTCTCGCCCGCATCGCTCTCGAGCGCTTCTCTGGAAGCAGAGAGGGTAGAGAGCGGTGAGCGGGTTGGCTCTGAAGGCATCTCCGGAACAAGGATAGGGGCCTTCCCCCAAGTGATCATCGGTGGACGGGGTCATAGCTGCGTGTACCGCTAGTCTAATATACTGGGTGTAACAAAATTACATCTCCAAATTTCATGAGATGACTCGGAAATCAAATACAAATATTTAATAAAAAAGGGGGGTTCATTTTTTATTTTTTTAAATTTTTTTCTGTCGCACATTAAGAATTCGTTTTTTACCGCGGCAATTCGAGGTAACATGGTCGCAGTGGCAAAACAAACACGGAGCACTCGTCTGGCTGTCATTGTCGCTTTCTACTGCCGCTCAATAGCGATAGAAATGGAGATAATGAAAATTTATAGGACCTTTAAAACGGATTTACGGTTAAAGTATTCATGTGATTTTTTTTCTTCATTTTTGTAATGTTTCTTGACTGATGCCACGTCACGTGACGAAATTTGGAGAGCCAATTTTGTTACACCCAATATATAACTTCATCATAACTTCATCATAAAGCTATAGAGAGCTTAAAATCTGTACGTCAAATATATTTGGTAATTATTTACCAAGATATTTTTTTTTACTAGACATTCTATATATGTAACTTCCATTACATACGATACTGAAGCTAAAATAGTTTATTTTTGTATGTCTTTCTGTATCACGCCAAAACTATGGAGTACCTTTCTAAATAATACTGACATATTTTGAGATTATTATTGATCGGATTGATGCCGATATTCTGCGCGGTTCCTTTGGGAGACACGATAAAAAACAAAATGATTTTTGTGTTGTATGATCAACGCAAAGGTATTCCGATTTTAATTAATTTCTGATGTAAGAGAGGAATTAAGTGCTTTATGAATTATTCCATAAAAGGTTTAATATTGTAGGTTTTGTTGTTCAGAAATTACAGTGATCTCAAATTCAGGGTTGTAAAGTTGCTGTTTGAAATAAATACACGTGATATCTCACTAAACCCCCCACCCCCCCTGGTGATGTTTCGTGATTTTTGTCAGACCCCCTCCCCCCCCTTTCGAGCCTCACGTGATTAATGGACGACCCCTTACCACCGGTGCGGAGTAACTGACAGTTTGTATTACTCGAACAACTATTCTTGCAGTCGCTAGAGATACAGAGTAATGAACGAATCGGTGCGCGCCACTGAAGTCAATTCTGAACGTCGGACGTAAAGACAACCAGTTGTAACTTGTCTAGTAATGCCGATAATGGCTTAGTAATGTTATAAATAGAGTAAATAGTCATCAAGTTATTTGTGAATATATGCACATATAACACCTATATTGGAGAAAAAAATATAAAAAATAATTTTCGCTGCAATACGGGACCGGACGCGACACCGAGGTCAATATTTTTGTAGTTTTAATTTTTTTAAACTGACTTTTACGTAATTAATCTAAAAAAAAACACAGGCCCCCCCTGCTATTTTTGACCGTACAATTTGTAGAAAAAAAAATCATATTGATAAGTAATCTACAGGTATTGGTTTTCGACGCGGACTCGCCTATTTGAGCCGGCTGAGAATGACCGAAGTATGAAGGAAAATGCATAATCTACGTTATGAGTTGGACTTTCAGTGAAATTTCACATCCAATTTGGCAAAATACGTACGGCAAAAATGGAATGAACGAAGTCACAAATGACCTGTTAAACGAGTCTTTCTTCGTATAATTGCGTTTTGTAATATCCTATTCACACACTAAACATGACACCATTGTTGAAAATATAAAATTTTCTATTTTAATCGTAAGATCACTACAGATTATTGGATATTATGAATAACATAGAGCCGCCATAGGACTCCACAGGGCTCAGCGATTCAAAATACTGACATATGAGTACACAATTTGCTTTCTCTTTTCCTCTCGAGCTAAGTGCTATGGATAATGAGGTCTCGCTCGCACGCTTTGTATATCTATTGAGAGTAGCGAAAAATCCTAAATCTATGGTCTGGATTCTTTCATCTTTGGCGGGAACTAGAAGGAATCGTATCGTGTCTTTTTGTAAATTTGCAAAATTAGTGAATTTTCGAGTGTTTTGTGTGTATCAACGGTGGATTCTTAAACATAAAAGTTCGACAACGTGCACTAGTGTTGGGAAGTGATAAAACGCAGTGAATCGCAACTTTGCAGTTTCTGACAAAAAATCCAAAGAAACTCTCAGAAAATTATCCACCGCTTTTCTGACGGAAGACTGACTTTGACTTAGAGCTGTACTTGACTTTGACTGGACTTAGAGGACGAGGACTGTGACTTATTAAAGCAAAATGAAGAGATAATAGAACAATAAAAAGGGACTTGAGACTGGCGTATCGCCATTTTTTTACTGATTTAATTTGTATCTATTTATTTTACTGGAGACTGGCAAAATCGTTAATAAACGGAGGGCCATTCATTAAAAGAAGAAGAAGAAGAAGAAGAGATAATAAATATTGGCTGTATGGCTCAAATTGCCTTTGCCTATCCGATAATGGATTAATAAAATTACTACTACTACAAGTCGGTCTGTCATGTCAGTCAGTCTTGTCAATTGTCAAGTCAGTCAAGTCAAGCTCAATGGAATGGATGCCAAGGATGTAAATTTTATTGCTAAGTGACTGTGACGAGATAAATGTTTAATAATATCATTAGCAAGCGCAAAGTTTTGTAATTTTACGAAATAACTGTGCCAAGATGCAGTTTACAAATGTAAATTGATTGAACGCAGGACATCATTACTCACATAAACACACCTAAAAAGTATAAAGTGCTCCTGCTTGTTTTTTTTGTACAGCCAAAAATAGACGCGTAGCTTCACTTCACTCGCTGTTACAGTAAGCATAATACTGATTAATACATAGATTATTGAAGGATTTAATGAGTTGGTATTATTAATTTATTTGTATTTATTTGGCCGTGAGACAAAACATAAAGAAAACAGTACCTACCTAGTTGTCGAACTTTTTTAGCCGAGTGAGGCGAAAAATGTATTGTGTGTTTAATAAAATAATACTAAGACATCTTCGACATGCCGTCTATATTTTTAGTTTTATGTGAAAAGTATTAAAAATGTAAAAAAGTATGTATGTACATAATAAAATGTTTAAATTTTGTCTCATGCTAAGTAAATACGGTATAGCTATTCCTCTTTATGCGCCGAATCAAGTCATGTTCTCGTACACGTTAGTTTCATAAACATGAGTAAAATTATTTTGGAATGTAATTATTAAGTAAGAATCAGTACATACATGATTGTTATTTACTAACATTTCAGGATTTCAATTCGAAATTCCATTAAAATTACAAAATCTAGTTGTGTTGAACAAATTAGGGGCTAAGAAGGTATTGAAAAGTAGCATGATAGCGAATTTTAACTTTAAATTTAATGCTACTTAAAACTTATATGCCTATTCCTTGACTTGGCTCTTGTTTAACTGTTCAATTAATATAAACAGCCATTGTAAATGTCTGTGGTAACAATATTAATTTGTAAATACCATTACTTGTCAGACTTGTTGCGGTCAAAATTTTAAACAATCACTTTGTTAGTGTCTACTACATTGACCCTGAAATGGGTGACCATTTGTGGAATATATTTATTATCATTTCTAAGCTTGAATACCATTTTACATTATGCTCTTGGCGATGGCTGCCAACGACAAGTGAAACCCTTAAACTGGGTGCCTGTCGTTTGACCGAAAAGATTTTGCCAAAATTTCACTTCCCAAATAAATTTTGGCAACCTTTTATCATACCTACCAATGCAATGTTTGGACAAACTTTAGTAAGCACTTTTTTCATTCCGTCAAATTTTTATTTGTTAGAATATTACAATGGATAATATCATTAGGGCATTTCATGTTTAACCAAATAGTTTATTACAGCAAATAATCTTTAGACAATAAACATTTGGTCAAATGATTTGCTGTGACAAAAAACATAAAGGCAAAAGCCTAGTTAGCATAGCAAGGTTATACTGTGGCAAAAGTAAGAATTTTTGGGAATTATAATAATGAAATTTCATGTAAAAATAATCATCATAAATCATTTATTTAATGCTTCTTTTTTATCACCAATTTCGATGGTGTAGCTCGTAAACAGTTACAAGTCGAATACTGTGCTTGGATAGGTAAGGTTAGAAGCAGCTTATTCGGGAGCAGAGCGGAGCGAAGCTCCCGCAATAGCCTTTGTGGTTATTTTTTTTATAACAATTCAACACCAATATCAATTTCGATGGTGTGAGTCTGAAAATTAATAATTTTGTCATTGGTTAAACAATTGACTGGAAAGAAATGGTAATTTGTTATAAAATATTTGTCTTACTTTATTTTGCGTAAAATATGTTTTTCCAATTGAAACATTTTACTAAATAAAAATTGGTAAAAGTGCTAGGTAGTTGGTAAATCAATTATTGTTTAATTAAACGTTCACTACCCAAAGTAATGTTTGCATTACAATTAGGTATTTATGAAGAGATTCTTTGCTAAGTAATTTGGCAACTGAAACTTTCATAAGAAATTAGCTTTGTTAACATCAGAAATTATGCGCAAACATTTTTTGGGAAGTTATAATTTGTCAATTATTTTTTGTTCAAACATACACAGACCCCCTTAAACCGTCTGCTATATCAATAAATATTGTGGAACAGTGTACAAGTGTTGATTTTTCAATAATGAGTGACATGTAATACCTAGTTGTTTATCCAAGTCTAAGGTGTCACCATGAGCAGTTAGCCTGTATTTGGGTATATTACTTGTTCAGAGGTTTAGCTGTATAATTCCCAAATAATTTTCAGAACAAAATGTCTGACGATTCTGAAGATCAGTCTTCTGCAGACTCCGAAGATGTTAAACCCCTTGCTCAAACAGCGGGATGTGTCACATCTGACGATAAATTTCAACTAAGTGATTTAGATATAAATGAAGAAGAAGCAAGACTTCAACCGAGTGATTTAGATATAAATGAAGAAGAAGCCAGAATTCAACCAAGTGATTTAGACATTAATGAAGGAGCCGGAATGAGTGATATGTTTGCAAGTGTGTGGGTTAAAGTTGAAGTCGAGGAGGGCGAAGAACAAAATAAAAAATGTGAAGATGGGGCTGACGAGTAAGTAATTTCTTATATTCACGATTTGCCTTAACAAGCACATGTGGGATTATTCCCCTAAGGCAGGGGTTCCCAAACTTATAAGTATCACGCCCCCCTACTGTTAAAATTATTATGCCCACGCCTCCCCTCAGCCCACAGCAAGTGGGCTCGCCAAACAATTAAAAAAAAAATAACAGTAATTATTATTGTTCTGATTTTTGTATTTGTTGTTATAGCAGTTACAGAAATACATTATTATGTGAAAATTTTAGCGCTCTAGCTATCGAGGTGCCTGAAATACAACCTCGTGACGGAAAGACAGACAGACGGACGGCGAAGTTTCTTGAATAGGGGCCCGTTTTGGCCCTTCGGACACGCAACCCTGAAACATACAATCATTAAATAAAATAAGAGTAGGTAATAAAGTTTATAAATACATCTCAGACCTCCCTTTTGTTTACTATCTCACTTCTTTGAGGGATGAAGAGACACGCCACCATCTTGGCCTAAACCCGTCGTTCTCATGCCCTCGGTCATGAAGGCCGGTAGTCTTGGGCGTATTTATCTCCCGCTCCCACCACGCCACCATTTTTTGCACGCCGAAAGAAACAGCTTAGGACCATGGCCCTCAACACGGTCTTGAGAGTGAGAATGTCCACACCAGGCCTGCGACCAGGTCTTGGCGTTGCAGCGTCCATGCTAAGCACCGTCAGAATATGCGGCACCGCTTCCTCGCTGAAGTAACCGCAGTGCTGGCACTTAGGTGTTACCCCCGGGTGTATGCACCACAAATACTTACCGAAGCACCCGTGCCCGGTAAATATCTATGACACGCGGTAGGTGAGGCTACAATGGCGCCTCTTAAGCCACTCTTCCATGATCGGCTTCACCACCTCGATAGTAGTGAGTTCCCAATTTGACAGCTCAGGGAACAGGCCTATGGTATTACTGCAGCTCATTCAGGGCCCTCGCTTCCAGGTGCCATGGAGGGTCCCCAGGTAGGAGACATGCAGACTCGACGGAGATCGTGCGTTACCCTCTTTTATTATCCTGATGCCAGCGATTCACGGTCAGATTTACAAAAGGTCACTTCTTACAAAAAGAGTCAAAGATAGATATGCTTGCATGATTTTGACAAGATTCCCGATTGTGAATTTAATAGACATAAAAAAATGGCGCAACGTAGAATTCTAGCAAAATTTAGTTTGCTTCTAAACTTTGTTTTTATTATTGTAACCAATGCTACCCATGAATATTAATAAAAAAAGGTATAAGATTTGAGATATTTAACCCAAAATTGTGTCTTAGCATCTTTTCAAAATTTCCATAGCTTGCTCTTGTGATGTCACTCTGATCTAACCGCGCCCCCCTGTACATGTCTTCGCGCCTCCCCAGGGAGGCGCGCCCCCCACTTTGAAAACCAATGCCCTAAGGGAACACATCTGATTGGAATCAAATCAGCCTATAGCAGTCCACTTCTGGACGTAGACCTGTCCTAATTCATGCTACAGCACGCGGTCCTGAGTCTTTCGCATCCAATCCCAGCCTGCGACCTTTACCAGGTCGTCGGTCCATCTAGCGGGTGGACGTCCTCCTCTATGCTTACCAAGTTGCGTATGGGTATCATCAATACTTAGTTGCTTCCCTTTTGTAGAGTTCTGTACGTCACAAAGGAAAACGGCACCCTCACAGGATCAGAATTTGTTGTCTGTGTTTCGAATTTGTTGAGGTTATCAATAACTGTTGTGTGCTAAGCTTGACTCATCGAGTTGTGCGCTAATATTGACACATAAGAGTTGTATGTTAAGATGTTTGACACATTAGTGGTTTGGTTGGGTTCCTCTTTTCTATCAGAGGTGCTTCACTTGCGTTTCTTCCCTGCAAAATCCGTCCTAAAACTCATTTTAAAGAACCCCATACTTTATAAACAGTTATAAAGAGAAAGCTAATGTCATCTATCTAAGATTAATGATGTCCACATTAAAATTCACGTGGACATAATATTTGTATAGCAAACTAGCTGACCCGCGCAACTTCGTATGCGTCACATACGAGAGTAAATCACCCGTTCCCGTCGCATTTACTCCCGTCAGAATAATTTCGTTAATGATAGATGTTTCCCGTCGCATTATTGTAGAAATTGCGCATATTCATGCATAGGACGTGGACTACCGGTGTAAGTCGCCAGCAGAATAGTGAATCGATCAAAAGAAAGCGAAAAAAAAAAGCGAGGTCAAACGGGATAAAAAGTATCCTATGTCCGTCTCCTGGTTCTAAGCTACCTCCCCACCAATTCTCAGCCAAATCGGTACGGCCGTTCTTGAGTTATAAATCTTGTAACAAACCCGTCTTTGTTTTATATATTAAGATAATAATAGATATTAGAGAAAGTAGTCGGACATTTTCTCTGAAAACTTGAGACATGAGTTTTCGAAAGTTCTGGAGAATTAATTCATAGTCCTATCATATCAGGGCCCACTCATATTAGAGACACATATTGAATTGCTGCTTAATGGGCCTACGTTACTCTGAGTCGCTTTCCTTTACCCTTTTCATATATTATTGGGTCCCATACGTGACCTTTTTTATATTTATTGAATTGATCATAAGGTCTAGTCAATGAATGCTCACAAGGGGGGTGTGGATGGAAAAGTCGAAAGCAGAAACTTTGACTTAGGAACTTTGTCATACTAAAAGTCCTGACCCCTCCGAGGTGAGCCCGAGAGGGGGAAGCACAAAGAAGGTCCTGTTTTTTGGTATTTTGCTTACTTCTCGAAAACGGTGCTTTGTACGAAATGCTGTTGTATGACATAATAAAAGCTAATTAAATTCTCTACAACTTTATCTTTAGCACTTTGTATCTATCTCCAATCATTGCCTAGCTATGAGCTTCTAAAAGTGGTCGATTTTCAAAGCGCGCATTGTAACAGTAATTTACCGAAATCAGTTTATTTTTGAACGAAGGCAGATTTTCCTACGTTACCTATTTCTTTTTCTTGGGTGCACGGCGCCTTAAGTCGATGCGATAGCTTGACTGGTTGACGGCCCAACTTTGTTCTTATTCTCACGCCGCTTTAAGAACGGGGTTGTAAGAGGAGGAAAATACCTATTTGAGCTGGGTTTCAAGTGTTCATCATTCGACAGAGAAACGATTTCTGGCGAAGACTCTCACCCCTGCATGAGAGTTTTAAGGAACGAGAATACACACAGACATATATTGTATATTACATACATACATATCCATTAACCCCGATAGGCAGAGGCATAGTATTTACATAAACATTTCACTTTTTTTTGTCCCACGTAATAGTAAGCCCATTTGCCATGCTGAAATGGACAGCCGCAGGTTGTGACGACCCGCTGTTGAAATTTTTAAAGCCTGCCATAAGGCCTTCAACTTGGTTTAACGACTGTAATGTTAGTGGCAATCAGAACTAACGGCTTAACGTGCCTTCCGAAGCACATAAAGAAATATACACGGTGTTTCTTTTAGGGTGTCAAGCCGCCACTAGCTGGTAGCAGGGTTCCATACCTATCGATTTAACCCCCATGTATGTTCTACGATTTTTTGTAGCTTTCGAGATATAATGTTCTGCATAATTCCCTATTTTTTTATTATCGATTAAAATTTTTACATCTTGTATCAAAGTTAGGAAGGAGATTATTTTGTCCATAATACTGCAATCAATAGGCATTATTATAATAAATAAATATCCAAGAAAAGTCGAACCAAAAAGAAGTTTTAATTAATAATTATATTTCATAAAAAATAATTATATCTCGAAAACTACAAAAAATCGTAGAACATACATGGGGGTTAAATCGATAGGTATGGAACCCTGCTACCAGCTAGTGGCGGCTTGACACCCTAAAAGAAACACCCAGTATATGCTTACTTACATAAAATTATACTAATATTTTGTCTTTTATAATTTCAGATCAATATCTTCAAGAATTAAAAAAAGAATTGATAGCATGGAATGTAAATTTAAATGTAAAAGCTGTGATTACAAGTCTCCATATAAAAACAGTTTAAACCTTCATATGCTTACACATACAAACGAGAAACCGTATGGTTGCAACTTCTGTGGTTATGTCACAAAATATACCACAGCGTTACACCGTCACATAAGATTGCAACATAGGAATATAGAATCGGATTATCCAATTGAATGTGACTTTTGCAAGTATGTCACAAAAACTACCACAGCGTTGCAGCGTCACATCTTATTACAGCATAAAGATAAAATGAAAGACGCTGAACAAGGGTTAACAGTCTACCAATGTGAGGAATGTCCATATGCTTCTTATTATAAGTATAATCTTAGTGCACATAAAAGAAAACATCTTCCTGAGCCAGAAAAAGATACTACGTTACCTCTTTACTATTGCGAGGAATGTCCATATGCTTCTACTTATAAATACAATCTAAAATCACATAAAAGAAAACATAAATCTGAAAAGGAATTTAAATGTGATCATTGCTCATATACAACATCATATAGACATAACTATACAAAACATAGCAAGACACATACAAAAAGAACTGCTCATAAATATAAGTGTGACAAATGTCCGTTTGTCACAAAATTTGAAGGTCATATTACAAGGCATTTGGCTAAAATTCATAATGAAGTTTCAGATAAAGCTAATTTATGTGATTTGTGTGATTTTTCCACTAAAGTACGTTGGAGATTAAATATACACAGACAGCGGAGTAAACAACAAGAGCTTATTAAGTGTACATATTGTAATTTTGAAACTTACTATAGGTGTGAAAGTAAGAAACATAAAATAAGTCATTACAGTGAAATATATGTACTCAAAAATCCTCAATTACAATCTCAATTAAATGAGAAAAACTCAATTCAACCGGAAGAAAGTTCTTCATATTCTGTGCAAACACAAGATTATAATAAATTTACAGAACCGGTCAAAGAAACTAGTTACAATACTCAAGAAACTTCAGATGTACCAAATTATCAAGGCCCATCGCAGGATACAGAAGTGTTAAACCAAACCGTTCACGAACGAACCAATAATTACATAACGGATCAGAAATCTGAAGTAGATTGGAATAATATTCCAGTTTTAGATTCAAATAATAAGGAGAAACCGTTTCAATGTACAACTTGTACATATACCGCTAAATATAAAGCCTGCGTCCAAAGACATTTTCAGCGACTCCATACAAGTTCTCAGCATCGGCCGTATAAATGTGTAAACTGTGATTTTTCAACCAAAACTAAAGACCAAATCACTCTACACAACAAGCGGTCACAGTCTGCCATAGAAATGTTTTGTAGAAGCTGCAATTATACTACATTTTTTAAATGCCAGTACGTAATGCATCAAAAATGTCATTATAACCACAAATGTTCTCTATGCGATTACACTTGCAAGAATAAGTATGATATTACTAAACATTATTCGATGGTGCACTTAGGAATTGGTATGAAGTGCCGTTTTTGTGATTATAAGGCTTACCGATTAGAAAGTTTGCAGTGTCATGAGACGATTCACACCGGGGAGAAGCCATTTAAATGTACTTACTGCTCGTATACTTCTGTAAGAAAATCTTTACTCGTCAATCATATTAAACGATATCATAGTGACATAAAACCGGAATCCATGGTTATAACGGATAGTAAAATTCAATCGTTGAAATTTGAGTGCAACGAACTAAGTGATATGATACCAGAAAATATTTGTAGTGAAGTGAATAGTGCTAATGTGGCAAGTTGAACTTAAGTATTAGAACGGTAAACACTTTCAGCTTTATAATATTACTATGGATAGTGTGAAATCATGTCACATACGCTGTCTGTTAGCTTAGATATTTTAATGCAGTTTTTGGCAATATACTGGGTGTAACAAAATTGACTCTCCAAATTTCATGAGATGACTTGGCATCGGAAATCAAATAGGTACAAAATATTTAATGAAAAAGGGGGGGTTAAAATTCTTTTTTTGTCGCACATTAAGAATTCGTTTTTTACCGCGGCAATTCGAGGTAAGCCGTGGCAAAACAAACACGGAGCACCCGTCTGGCTGTCATTGTCGCTGTCTACTGCCGCTCAGTAGCGATAGAAAGGGTGATAATTAACATTTATAGGACCTTTAAAACGGATTTACGGTTAAAGTATTCATGTGATTTTTTTTTCTTCATTTTTGTAATGTTTCTTGACTGATGCCACGTCACGTGACGAAATTTGGATAGTCAATTTTGTTACATCCAATATTAAAGTTAAGGTATGAGTCCGAACTCGACCGCAAGCAGCATGCAGTCGCTGCAGTGCTGCGACAGCACCACTGGTCCCCATACATTCTGTATAGATTTGTATTAGAACTAGCTGATGCCCGCAGCTTCGCCCGCGTAAAAGTTGTTCTCGTTCTCGCTTCCCGTATTTTATCCCCTTGGGGGTAGAATTTCTTAAAATCCTTTCTTAGCGGATGCCTACTACCCGTTCGCTCTAACTTTGCCGCTGGCGTAGAGGCGTATACCCGAATTGTTAATTAGACGAAGTAAATTGACAGTAGCTAATGTCACTTCGTCATAGAAAATACGCAACATTGTATGAAGAAGTGACATTAGTTGCTGTCAATTTACTTCGTCTAATTAAAAATTCGACTTTAGTATGAAGCCGAGCGGCAAAGTTAGAGCGAACGACCAGTACGTAATAACATCTACCTGCATGCCAAATTTCAGCCCGATCCGTCCAGTGGTTTGGGCTGTGCTTTGATAGATCACTATGTCAGTCAGTCAGTCACCTTTGAGTTATATATATTTAGATACATTCCGAACTCGGCAGCAGCGTCGCGACTGCACTCAGAGGGGCAAGTGCGAGTTTCGGTGAGCGCCTGTCGACATTCACGAACGAGCGCGTTATCACCGATTTGTATGGGATCGAGACAAGTTCCCGCGTTTACAGCTAGGTGGCGGGGTCTCGATTCCAAACGAAGTGGTGAGCCGTGAATGTCGACAAGCTCACGCAAAAACTCGCACTTGCCCCTCAGTACTGTCGCCTTGCCGAAGCGACAGACCAGTAGTGACGTCATCGCCGTAATTATAGTAGGTGGGTAGGAATGAAAGTAGTTTATCTGATTCAAAAGAAGGACAATTTATTGACTTTAATGTATTCATATCCACCCCTTTATGTAATACTAGCTGTTGCCCGCGACTTCGTAAGCGTGGAAATTATGTTATAATGCCAATTTGATTGCTCTCTGCTTAGCCCCTAGGATATGTAGCGTGATAATATATAGCCTATTTGAAGACCCTACCCCTAGTTAATATTCGTGCAAAATTTAAATGAAATCTATTGAGTACTTTTCGAGATCCTTCCGGACAAAGCAAAGCAAACAGACAAAAAAAAATCTAACTATATTTTTGGCTTCGGTATCTTATGTAGAACACCCAGCGAGTATTATTTTTTAAATATTTCCAATGTACAGTTTTGACTTTTCTATCATTTTATTATATGTATGTAATATGTTGTGAAAGTAAGTAAGTGTTAAATAGTACACTTCAGAAATAAAATAAAACTTGCAAATACATATAACTTTTACATCTGCATTGATTTGAGCAGCGTTACAGCCTATCTAAGCGTTCAGTATGAAGAGAGAGCTCCCAATAATCTTACCGCCATTTTATACATTCTCCCCCAGAAGCTGCTAATTAGACAATATCATTTAATTACACAATATTATTCAAAACTAACTTAGCAATTATTTACAATCCCAATTAATAATTTTAGGGTTCGATATAACACAACAAGAAGCCGTGAGACGTTCGCACCCATCTGCCCCTCTGTGAAAGTGAAAGTTCACTCCGATTGACATTGTCATTTTTGTTTTACTAGCTGATGCCCCCGGCTTCGCCCGCGTGAAATTTGGTTCCCGTTCCCGCTTCCCGTGGGAACATTTTCCCGGGATAAAAGTAGCCTATGCGTTATTCCAGACTATACTCTATCCCTGTACCAAATTTCAGCCAGATCCATTCAGCCGTTAAAGCGTGATTGAGTAATCCAAACATCTTCACAAACTTTCCCATTTATAATATTAGTTGGATTTCAAACTTTGAACAGATGATCCACGTGACCTAGTGAGTTAATATAATGCAACAGAGTCACAGACTACAGACAAAGTCTCGCCATAAGCCCCTCTGCAATCTATTTTATATAGAGGGGCTAAAACAATATCATGTAAATAAAACAATTAAATAGTGCTGTTGACTATGTCGGGATAAGCGCCATCTATTCTCCGTTGGTAGTATCATTTTCTAACATTAGATCGAGTTGATGAGTTAGATATAATTACGTGGGAGAATAACGTCACGCGCAGTGCGACGCTGCTGCCGTGCTCGGAATCAACGCGGCAGGCAGCACTGCCGCGCCGCACCTCAGTGGCAGCATTGCAGCGACTGCAATGCTGCATGCGGTCGAGTTCGGACTCATACCTTTTCAAGAGGAAGATTTATAAGACGTAAAGCACACGACGGGGCGGGCGCGCACGATAGCACTATGGGAATCCTATACTATCAACGCACACGAAGGTCAAAAAGACCGCACCGCAGTTGTCCGCCGGTCAGTGGCGGCGCGGCTACCCGCCATGGATCACACAGACCAGTTTGTATGAAGTAACGCAGACGGCGGCGCGGGGCGGGCAGGGGCGGCTAGCTCAGTCTCTTCGCTAGAACGAACGTCGTGAACTAACTGCCTCTGCCCGTCGTGTGCGTTGCGTTCGCGGTGCGGGCAGTCGCGGGCATCGGCGGACAGACCGGGTCTTTATTACGTCGCGGGCAAAAAGTCCGGCCCGCCCCGTCGTCTGTCTAGCGCCTAAATGTATCATAAATACAAACTATATAGTAGAAAAGAGCTAAAAGAGCAAATTGCGTGGGGCAGCTAGTACCTTCTCTTATTCAGTGCAATATCAATCATTCAAATCGTTATCAAAATACACACATCACGCGCCGTCAATTAAAATATAAATAAAGTAATATTTTAATCTTAAACTTACTTGTTTTATTTTGTGTATTTTATCAGCGAAGATAGTCTCAATCTACATACGTCACGCCTTTACCCCCGAAAGGGTAGGCAAAGGTATAGTATAAGCCTACTTTCCACGTTATAGTTTTTGGTCCCACGTAATAGGAGGTAAGCCTATTGCAGTGTAGAAATAGACAGACACAGGTTGTGGCGAACTACTGTTACGACATGATACCAATGGCTTCACGTGCCTACCGAATCACGGAAACGCTTGCAAATTTTCACAAAGTGATCACCCATCCAAGGACCGACCATAGCCAAACTTGCTTACTACAGTGATCGTTTACAGGACGCCGAGTCCACGGGCCACGAGCTCTTCAGCTTAACACTACATTTTGCAACGCTACTGTGTAAACGTCTGGAATTAGGGCCTGATTTAGGGTTCCGCGCGCCCTAGGCTAGCTATGAATATGCGCCCCCAGCTGCAACTAATTCAAGTCCTACCTACAAAAGAGACTACGTAATCTGATCCTAAGTTCCTAATCGTTATTCTTTGTTAATCTTAATATATAAAACAAAGACGGGTTTGTTACAACATTTATAACTCAAGAACGGCCGTACCGATTTGGCTGAAAATTGGTGGGGAGGTAGCTCAGAACCAGGAGACGGACATAGGATAGGTACTTTTTATCCCGTTTGACCTCGCTTTTTTGGTCGATTCACTATTCTGCTGGTGACGTACATTACGTACAATATGCGCAATTTCTACAATAATGCGACGGGAAACATCTATCGTTAACGAAATTATTCTGACGGGAGTAAATGCGACGGGAACGGGTGATTTACTCTCTTATGTGACGCAAACGAAGTTGCGCGGGTCAGCTAGTTTGAAAAAAAAATAAAACCCGATTCTGAGACTTCTTATGAAGTTATGACCCATGATTTACTGAGGAGTTGGGTATTCCGCAGACTACTTGATGCATCAGCCAGTAAAAGGCGAGATAAAAATACCATCAAAGTACCTAACAGTACCTCGGTACATCCAGTTTCCGATAAATCGAACCAGTGAATCTTAGTGAAATCCCTTCATAACTCAGAAAGCGCAAAATTTATAGCTAAGAACGGTTCGAAAGCCGATGTGCTGGGGATGGCCCCGGCACATTGACTTTCGAGCATAGAAAACTGCAAAATTGGCTCATCTGTTGGCTACGATGCCACAGACAAATACACACATACTCAGATACACAGGTCAAACTTAAAACCCTTCTCGTTTTTCGGCGGGGTTAATTAAATCGTCAGTAATATTGGTGCGGCCTATAATGGTGCGGCCCTTTCCAGCCACTCCTCCATGACCGGTTTCACCGTCTCACACTTTTTTTATAACACCAAAGTGGCAGACAAGTATACGGCCCACCAGATGTACCAGTGGTCACGCACAAGGAGGCAGTCTCTCCTGTCGCGAAGAGGTTCCACACCACCTGCATGCATGGGATCGTTGACCATTTCATGGCTCGCCTCTGCACCGAGTCGAACGGAAAAATTCAGTCAATTCATTCTGATATTCTGGTGCCCCCACCCAGCAGTGGCAGCTGTAGGTACTCCATGTGCGGCCGCACTTGCAACTTAAACAGAAGCAGTGTTTGCGCCGCAGTAAGTACCGCCGCGCCCTGTTGAGCACACCGAGCGGCTTGGACGCCAGCTTGGCCTTATTCTCCAAATCACTTCGGAACTGAACGTCACTGGAGATGTCAACACCAAGGATAGGTACCTATACTGTCAGAGTAGGAGAGAGTTGTGCCCTGAAATTATGGCGCTACAGTAAATTGGGTTGTCTTTGCGGTGAATACACAAACTTGTGTCTTAGTTGGGTTGAATTGAACCAGATTTTGTTTTTCCCAATCGGACACTCTATTGCGAGTTGTCTCGATTTCAAACACAAGTTGTTCACAGCTTTCTTCCACTGCAGCCCGAGAGATACCGGTGCGACCCGTGTAACAAGTGTCGCCCGTACTGTCGTCCGCATAACAATGAATGCCGTCAATAAACAACATCTCATTGATATGCAGCAGAAACAGAGTGGGGGACAACACTGAGCCTTGTACCTATGCTTCTACTGGCCAAAACGCTGGACACCCATTCACTTTGGTTCCTGGGTGCCTTGAACGCGACACGGGTGGAGCTGTCGTATTTACTACCACGCTGCCAGGGAGATGAGGCGCAGGAATTTAATTTTAACGCACGTTTTTGTATTTTCACTACATTACCAAATATTATGTACTTTGGTGTAACAAAATGTTAACTAACAATTTTAAACACGTTGTTGGGAGTTGTTACAACCTGTTTAACATTGCTAGGTGTTTTGTGTGCTCCTTTTTGGGAGCACCGTAAGTCACAGCCTTGCGCCGCGCCGGTCCCAACGCCAGGCGCCCCCTTGACCCTGGCGCCCTAAGCTTCAGCTTATTTAACTTATGGGTAAATCAGGCCCTGTCTGGAACTCATACTGTTCATCCCGGGAATTTGTTTCCCAATGGGAACATATTTTCGGGGTGATTGTGGAATTCGAACCGAATTCGTATTTTTGGTTTAGGTATTCATATTTTTGGAACTAAGTTCTTCAAAGCGGTTACGGGTAGTACGAGGTTATGTAAAAATTGTAACGTATTCATCCCGGGAATATGTTCCCATTGGAACGGGAACCGAATTGGACCCGTGCTAAGCCGCGAGCATCAGCTAGTACACAAGTCATATTTTTGGAACTAACTTCCATAAAGCGATTTACGGGTAGTATTTTGTAGAGTTCAGGTTCATCATCACGCCTTTATCCCCGAAGGAGTAGGCAGAGGCATATTATATACCCACATTTCACCTTTTTTTTATAATTTGTCCCACGTAATACGTTGTGAGCCGTATTGCCGTGTTTAAATGGACAGGCGCAGGTTGTGACTGCCTGCTGTTGAAATAAAGCCTTCAACTTAGCTTAACTCATGTACTGCTCGTTCACTCTAACTTTGCCGCTCGGCTCCATACTAAAGTCGAATTTTTAATTAGACGAAGTAAATTGACAGCAACTAATGTCACTTCTTCATACAATGTTGCGTATTTTCTATGACGAAGTGACATTAGCTACTGTCAATTTACTTCGTCTAATTAACAATTCGGGTATACGCCTCTACGCCAGCGGCAAAGTTAGAGCGAACGGGTAGTAGATATGTATTTTTTTTCACAGCTACCCTCTGCTACACACACTCGCGCACAAATCAGTATGGAAAATTCCTTGAAAATTCCTTTCGGTTGAGACCACCTGACCTCGTGTCTGTGAATGAGTTGTCTGTGTGCGTAGCCTCAGCGAATTAAGTATGTAGGTTTCTATCTGTACTATATCTAATCTGTGGTACAGAGAAGGAAGGAGTTAAAAGCCAACATACCTACATAATAATATGCGTTCTTTTGATTTTTCCTAAAATTAATGGTAGTAAGAAACCTCATATTTGTCTCGATGAACCAGGACTTCATGTGTTTGAGTTAGATCACACAGGTATTTGGACCGACCCGGGAATCGAACCCAAGACCTCAGCGCGGCAGTCCGAGGTAGTGTTGAGGTTTTTTAACGCTTTAGTGCGAACAGATTACAAAAGTAATGCAATAAATAAGTAATTTTGAGAGTTGGTTAAATGAATTAATAAGTAACTAGTCACAAGATTAACGTGTAATTCCATTACTCAGTAATTACTTACAGCTAGTACTCATTGTAATTAATTACTCAAGTAATCTGTTACACAGTAATTGAATTAAGCATTACAAAGTAATTGTAATTTGTAACTGTTCTAAATCTAATTACATTTTGCCTATCAATGGTTGAGAGAACTCCTTTTCGACGGATAACGGGTCAATTCAAAATGAAACTCAGAAATAATTGAAACAAGCATGTTTTAACAATATCTTCAGCAAATATACACATATACACCACTTTGGTCATGTCGAATATACTTAATTTTGAATCAATATTTACATAACAAAGTTCGAATACAAAAATTTTGGTACAAGCACTCAATTTTCGCCTGCTAATGTTAGGAATTTCTTTTTGTGAGGGTAGTTTGACATACTATTTTATTTTTTACAAAAACAAAAATTGAAGTGACAAACAAAAGCAAATTACAAAAATAAAACAATTTTGTACAGAAAAAAATAACAATGTTAATGAATGAAACTTAAGTATTTTCACCTACCCTCAAACACACAAAAAATAGTTTTTTTTTAAATCGAAGTGTCAAACTCAAAGCAAAGTGAAACTTTTTATTTTGGTAAACGAAAGATAGAGACGCTAAGATGTATATTTGTCTCTTTTACTTTTTTCGTTTCATAAAATGCAATTCACAGCGAGCCGAAATGTTTCACTTTGAAAAAAATTTTTACATTATTCAATGTTATTTTTACATATTAAAAAGAAATAGGTATTACAGTGTTAAGCAGGCAAAACTACAATCACACATTGAGATCGCTAATTAATATTATATAATGTTAAATCTGAACCACCATGTGGATTAGACAAAAAAAATGTTATAAATTAATATTTTACTTCTATTTATCCCTTTTCACCTTATATAAATATATTAATATAATCACCACTTTTCTAATTACAACCTTAAATATGTACAGTAGGCAAATGATATAGGTATACAATGCAGTTTTATAAGGACTGAATTTAGACTAAAGGACGCGTCACGCGGTTCCCGTGGGAATACGGGAATAAAATATAGCCTATGTTCACCGCAAAGAGTGTAACCTCCCAAGAGTGAAAGAATTTTTAAATAGGTCCAGTTGTTTCGGAGCCTATTCGAGGCAAACAAACAATCAAATCCTTCCTCTTTATAATATTAGTATAGAAAATATTTTTATACAATTGTTACGAGGTTGGTTACAAAATTATTATACTGATTTAATAAACACGACAAATTTTATAAATACATACTTATAGTTACGCCTTTATCAACAAAAGGCGTTGGCAGATGCACAGTATACACCCAGATTTCATCTTATAGATTTTGTACCGCGTAATAGGGGAATATATAGCCGTGAGTACAAAATTTATAGGGTAATATATTATCAAAGTTTTCTGAATAAAATCAATCCTTATCTTTTAAGAATTTTGGATACTTATAATATTTTGCCTATTGTACTTATGACAATAACTTGGAAAACATCAGTTCATAACATAAAAACCCTCTTCAATAGACAAACATACAAAGTTTTGAAAAGTATTATGGTTAATTTTTAATATAGGCCCTTATATTACTTATTTTTTAAAACCCTAAACAATAATAATTATGAAACTTACAAAAATTACAAACTAAAAAAAAGTTGCAGTTACTTATTCATGGCTGTACGGATTTAATTTTAAAATTAAATTCTCATCTATCAATTTTATTGTAAAAGCTATTATTATTCAAATTAATCTTACTTTTATTTCAAGTATTACCTACTTAGATAACATTTATAAAAACTAAACTTACCTAAACGGATAATTTTCAAAACAAAACTAACCAAATGTTATTATTGACCGATGAGAATTTACGCTAGAGACAATTTTCAAAATTAATCAGTTAGTTATTGTTATTTATTTTCGAGAAGGTTAACTTAATCATTAATATACACACACCTATACAATGTATTAACTTCTTTTATATAAATATTATACATATATTTATTTTAATATCTGTCTTGTTTATTATTAATTAATTAATATTTTTAAAATTAGCTGCATATTATTGGACATGGTTATCAATTATCATTAAGGGTGATTACAAAACGTACGACTTTATAGTTTCACCACTGGCAACCTTTTGTTGTTTTGTTGGAGCTATTTAGTATTTTTTGTGTAGCTGCCGATAGTAACTTTAATATAATGTGTTAAAATGGTGGGAGTCAACGCTGCCACAATGAGTTCAGTATTTGAATTAATAATGTTAATATTTCAATTAAATATGATTATGCATTTAAGGTGCAGGTAAAATTCATTCAAATTACTTTTATGTTTGGACTTTAGGGTAATTTCGCAGATAGATAGCGGATGATGAGGGAAGTAACACAAACTACTTTTAAATTTTGGAAAAGAAATTGGAATTCCGCGTCTAAAATAAAATCTATTGAAATTTTGATTGAATATGAACGATAACAAGTGTATCCCAACAGTAACGCGACTATCACGATACAATAAGTCGTACTTTATGTGAAGTATTTAAAGAAACCTCACGAATTAAGAAATTTTAAAGAATGATTGATAGTAAGCGGTTACCTATGCCTATTAATTAGAGACGCAAGTTGTGTACCTATCAATTTGAGTGTTGGGGCATTTATGTATAAATACTGAAGCATGACTGTTTTTGATGAAAGGCTCTATAGTAAAAGGAGATAAATCTATATTGGGTGTAACAAAATTGACTCTCCAAATTTCGTCACGTGACGTGGCATCAGTCAAGAAACATTATAAAAATGAAGAAAAAAAATCACATGAATACTTTAACCGTAAATCCGTTTTAAAGGCCCTATAAATTTTCATTATCACCCTTTCTATCGCTACTGAGCGGCAGTAGAAACCGACAACGACAGCCAGACGGGTGCTACGTGTTTGTTTTGCCACGGCGACCATGTTACCTCGAATTGCCGCGGTAAAAAACGAATTCTTAAGGTGTGACAAAAAAAAAATACCCCCCCTTTTTTATTAAATATTTGTATTTGATTTCCGATGCCAAGTCATCTCATGAAATTTGGAGAGTCAATTTTGTTACACCCAGTATATGAAATAATTCTGACAATCATGACTGCTAGGATTTCTATCGTAATGATGGTGTTGCCACTTAATTGTGTTTTTTTATACCGCCAAGGTGGCAAGTAAGCATACCGATATAAGCAAGCCGACCAGAGAGACTGGTGGAAATTCCTACTTCCTAACTGATAATTATGAAAAATGCGAAGTTTGTGAGTTTGATACTATTTCAAGCTCTAACGGCTGAACGGATCTGGCTGAAATCTGGTACAGGGATAGATTATAGTCTGGAATAACACATAGGCTACTTTTTATCCAGGGAATAAGTTCCTATGGGAAGAGGGAACGGGAAGAGAATTCAAAGCGAGTTTACAATTATTTTTCTATTTCTTACTGTAAAGAGCCTAACTTTGAAATAGCTGTATTTTGTTTCAATAATTTTTTATTTTGGATTTTTTTTTACTATTTTTTAATAACCATGCCATGCTTAAATACTAAATATTATGTTATATTTGCCAAAAAAAAAAATTAATGGAAGATTTTCTTTTAAATTTATTTACAAGTATTTAAATTCGTTAAGGAAAGCACATAAAATCACATCATAATAAAGGCACTTAAATTAATATTTTATTCTTATTTTAATAAGGAGGGATACATTTTGAGGTTGAGATTGCGTTTTTAGTTTTTTTTATATTTTTGACGTTGACTGACAATTTTTTTTTCTGGAATTTTGGGTTGTTAAGGAAGTGCAAAGATTATTTTTGTGTATGTGTAACTATTGTCCTGGATGTTGCAATTTTGGTTCAAATCACAGAAAAAATAGTTTTTAAAAATTTTTCAAGGCCTTCCACTTGACTTAACGACTACCATGATACTGGCAAATGCTTTAAAGAGCCCGAACGAAGCAAGGAAGCGCTCGCGAATGGATATGTCACAAATGGTAACCCATCTTGGGACAGATACAGTGATCGTTTACGGAACATTCGATTTATTGGGGCTTGGAGATGATTTACATTGGACCGATACGAGTGACCGAATCTGGTTGAATAGTTATGCCTTTGCCTACAGTAGGCAAAATGAAAAAGTCAGAATGAATTTTATTATATTATATCATTTACAATATAATATTATTCATTTGTATACAATTCTCATTATTTACAATTTATTTTTGAAAAAAAATGTAATATTTTTTGTAATTTAGTGCATCGTCAATTTGTCAGTCAACAATAGATTAATTGCAATTTTACGCAATTTCTTGCGCAATAACGCATTATTTGCAATCCTACGCAATTTTCTTACACGTTAAAGATGCAATCGATGGTACTTTTTGGAAAAACATGGTACAATTTTTTTTAAGATCAATATTTTTTTGTGTGTTAATATTTTTTTTACACAATCATAGTAATACAAGGATAAAATTACTACAATATTGACACACATAACTGAATAGATTTTCCGTTATCAGTTATAAGACGCTATATGACATCACAAAACTAAATTTACAATAGCGTTAATTATTTAAACGGCTGAATTTATTTGTATAAAATTTTGATAATCGTCAAAATGACCCGCCTGATGGTAAGTAGTGGCGAAATCTAGCGATTGGGGGCCACTCTCACAGTCCGTAAGACTTCTGACATTCTGAGTGGTCCTCAAGTTGGCGGCCCCAATATGTGCCTCTTCAGTCAGCCAGGATTGTATTCACAGACAGAGCGTTCCAAATTGGTACCAAAAAAGATTCAAGAACTGAAGCGGTCACCTTATTTTATAAGTTTGTCTAAGTTGACTTGTATTTAGCGAATAAGTAGTACAGCTTAGCAAAAAAGAGTAGAAAATACCGCCATTTTGATGTTCACGTGGCAACCCCTTAGAAAGATTATATATTTATTTTATGATAAACTTGAAGTTGAACTTATGTGAAGTGAACATAAGTGACTTTTTTTGACAGTATTTTGACAGATGTCAAAATAGAAGTTAAATTTCTATACTTTTTGTCAAGCTGTAAATTAGAGCTTACATATTTATTCAGATTGAAAATAGAACTTAAACTTAAAAATATAGACTAGAAAACAAAAAATTAAAATCAATTTAAGTCATCATATAGCGTCCATAACTATTTAAATCTAGTTTCACAGACACCACCGATTATAATTTTTTACGTATATATAAATTGTTATTTTGTCTTAAATGTACAGACGGGTGGATATTTCATACCTTTTTCGTCCTTCTGTGTATGGGGCGGTCTATTCTCAATGGGGATGTGACAGATTTGATGACATCCGCTATTTTGGAATCCACTCGGGGTTTTTGCAATCGTTTTGCGGATCTCGTGCGGAATTTCGCGGATTCCGCTACCATGTTGGGTGTTAGGGATTTTATACATCTGTAAAGAAAATTTTGTGTTAGATGAATGTTGAGAAGAATTATTTTGGTTTGGCACAAAATCAGCTGAAAAGGTAAAAGATTAATTTACTGAAAGGGTAAAGATACATAGATACGTACATTATGGTCAGGTCTTTAACCCCGATGGGGCAAGCACAGGAAAGAATTTGTCCCACGTAATAGGTGGCGAGAGTAGAGTGAATAAAATGTCATAAAGTGGTCACGTGTTGGTCACCCATTCAAAGACAGGCCATAGTAAAAGTTGCTTACTACAGTTAAAGCGGTTCAAAAGGTAAAGATATTATATTCGTTACACTTTCGATTGTTGGCACTTGATGTAAATAATGTAAAGATGTTATGTTAAAAAATGGCTTTAAACAAAATAAATTGATGTCAAAGACTGCCAATAGCTGAAGCTCAGTTTTTGTAGTGCTCATTTTGCAAGTAAATTTTGTTTAATGCTCATTTTGCATGATGCTCATTTTGCATGATGCTCATAATATGTGATGCTCATTTTGCATTGTGCTATCTTTACGTAGTGTAGATTTTGAGTAATGCTCGCTTTGCATGATATTCATATTGCATGATGTTTGGATGTTTGTTACTCTTTCACGCACTAGCGGCTAAACGGATCTGGGTAACATTTGGTACAGGGATTGAAAATAATAACACATCGGCTACTTTAGCCTTTAATTGCTGGAAGCGAGAGCCCTTGCGTCACTGTTCAGATGGCGCAAGGAGGCGCTGGAGCGGGGCCAAAGGCCTGCGTCTCGAGAAATCGAGGCCCAGCGGACCCTGCTCCACCAGGAAACCCTGGAGACATGGAAGATGCGACTTGAGCAACCAAAGGGGGGATTCGCCACAATCGCGGCCGTCAGACCGGTCATGGACGAGTGGCTGGAGAGAAGACACGGTGCTCTCTCCTACCGGTTGACACAGATGCTTGCCGGGCACGGTAGCTTCGGTAGGTATCTGTGGCGAAAACACCGGGAAACCACGGCCGAGTGTCAGCACTGCGAGGACCGCAGCGATGACACGGCGCTCCACACGCTGGTGGAGTGCACGGCGTGGGCACAACAGCGCCAGGTCCTCGTAGTGGGTCTGGGCGTGGACACTCTCTCGCTTGAGGCCATGGTGCGAGCCATGCTCTCCAGCGGGAGTAAGTGGGACTGCGCCGCCTCTTTCTGCGAGCAGGTCATGCTCGCGAAGGAGGCGGCGGGCCGGGTGCGGGAGAGAACTCTCCCACCCGAGTTCCGCAGTCGGCGCCCTGGGCGCCGCCGACGTGTCTTCGCCGAGGACTATCGGCCTCCATGACCGGGGGTCTGAGGACGGTGAGAGGGCCGCTCACCGTCCTTACAGAAGCAGGCCCATGACGGCAGCGTGACGTGAGCACTCACGCACGCCCCCCCTTAGAAGCGGGGTCACACCCGAAATCCCCCATAGACGCGGGATTGCACCCGAACCACCCCCTGGGCGAGGCCGCATTAGCGGCCGTAAGTCTGTTGGGAGTCACGGGACATCCTTCCTGAGGGCTTACCCGGGGCTCTCAACCATAGGCTGTTGGGCGTTACGTGAGGTTTTTTAGTCGGTAAGAGTCCGGCATAGCATCCTACGAGGATTTTCCCTCACGTTAAAAAAAAAAAAAAAAAAAAAAAAAAAAGCCTTTAATTGCTGTGGTTCTATTACTTCTTCTTCTTCGAGTCAATGGCTAATAGTAGATACTCTGGCTTCATGTTAGATTTTGTCGGCCCAATACTTGGCCACAGCCACAGCGCTGTCCGTTGCCCTACACAGGTCCTCGGTAGTGCAGGTGGAAGGGCAAAGTAGACAAGAGAGCAAATGCGACATGGACTGGGATGGGGCCCCACAATCGCAGGGCACTTGAGACACGTCAATATAGCCCCATTTTGCCAAATTTTCCCTGCAACGGCCAACCTGGGTCCGCAGGCGATTTAATGACTTCCAAGTTGGCCACTGGAGATGATGACCAGGCGGCAGGTTTTCTTTTGGTCTGATGAAACCTGCTGGGACAGGGTGTTTGGCTGACCAGGTCTACTCTCTTGCCCGCCGTAGGGGGGCTGTCAATGGCAGGAGTGGTTATTATGAAGCTCCTACTATTACTTAATATCATTGATGGTACATGGAGGTGATAACTTGTTTCGACTGCCTCGGTAGTGAATTATATGTGTATTTAGAAATATTTTACTATGTATATCAGTCGTCTAGATCCCACAGCACAAGCTTATATTAGCTTAATTTGGGCTAGATAATGTTGTGTGAGAATATCCATCAATAAATGATTTATTTATTATTTATTTTATATGAGTCAATAAACGTTACTACCCGTTCGCTCTAACTTTGCCGCTGGCGTAGAGGCGTATACCCGAATTGTTAATTATACGAAGTAAATTGACAGTAGCTAATGTCACTATGTCATAGAAAATACGCAACACTACAAGAAGAAGTAACATTAGTTGCTGTCAATTTACTTCGTCTCATCAAAAATTGGACTTTAGTATAGAGCCGAGCGGCAAAGTTAGAGCGAACGAGCAGTACGTTACGTAACGCTTTACGGCCTCAGTCTACCTAGCTTCCCTTTCTCCCAAACGTAAGTTCTAAGTTTGAAATATCATTTCTGTCGAGCCCAATACGCACACGTTTCTTTTCTTAACTCGGGTTAAGTTCCCATTGGAAACGGGAATGTCAACTGAATTCTATACTGGGTGTAACAAAACTACCTCTCCAAATTTCATGAGATGACTTGGCATCGGAAATCAAATACAAATATTTAATAAAAAAGGGGAGAATTTTTTATTTTTTTTTTGTCGCACAGCTTAAGAATTCGTTTTTTACCGCGGCAATTCGAGGTAACATGGTCGCCGTGGCAAAACAAACACGGGGCACCCGTCTGGCTGTCGTTGTCGCTTTCTACTGCGGCTCAGTAGCGATAGAAAGGGTGAAAATGAAAATTCATAGGACCTTTAAAACGGATTTACGGTTAAAGTATTCATGTGATTTTTTTTCTTCATTATTGTAATGTTTCTTGACTGATGCCACGTCACGTGACGAAATTTGGAGAGTCAGTTTTGTTACACCTACTATACGTCTACGCACACGTTTTTTTGAAGTGAAACTTCTTTATCGGCGTTGGAAAAAAATTTGCGTCACGTCACGTCACGTCACGTCACGTCACGATTTTTGGTTACGCGCCATCTTTGTTCTGTTCCCCACCACGGTGGATTCGAATTAAGAGTACTTTATCCAGGGATAGCATGTCATTTAAGGGTTTTTGGAGTTTTGGGCTTTTGGACTTTTGGACTTTTGGATGGGACATTGGTACTTTGGGTCTTTGGGACTTTGGAACTTTGAGACTTTGGGACTTTTGAACTTTTGAACTTTTGGACTTTTGGATGGGACCTTTGTATGGGTCTTTGGGACTTTGGAACTTTGGGACTTTGGGACTTTTGGACTTTTGGACTTTTGGATGGGACCTTGGTACTTTGGGTCTTTGGGACTTTGGGACTTTGGGACTTTTGGACTTTTGGACTTTTGGACTTTTGGACTTTTGGACTTTTGGAGTATTGGAGTTTCGGAGTTTCGGAGTTTCGGAGTTTCGGAGTTTCGGAGTTTTGGAGTTTTGGAGTTTTGGAGTTTTGGACTTTGGACTTTGGACTTTTGGACTTTGGGACTTTGGGACTTTGGGACTTTGGGACTTTGGGACTTTGGTACTTTGGGACTTTGGGACTTTGGGACTTTGGGACTTTGGGACTTGGGGACTTGGGGACTTTGGGACTTTGGGACTTTGGGACTTTGGGACTTTGGGACTTTGGGACTTTGGGACTTTGGGACTTTGGGACTTTGGGACTTTGGGACTTTGGGACTTTGGGACCTTGAGACCTTGGGACTTTGGGACTTTGGGACTTTTGGACTTTTGGCCTTTTGGACTTTGGACTTTGGACTTTGGACTTTTGGACTTTTGGACTTTTGGACTTTTGGACTTTTGGACTTTTGTACTTTTTGACTTAATTTAAGGTGAGGTCAAAATTAAGTTTATGAAGAAGTTTCACTTCTTACGTGTGTACACTAAGTACACGCAATTTTTTTTAAATAACTTTCCATGGGAAGCGGGAACATCAACAAAGTTATATTTAAACTTACTTGGCAGCCTCCTGTAATTTTCTGGCGAGTAATTCATTCTTCTGATTGGCGGCCGCCAATTCCCGTCTCAGTTGGGACTTGGATTTGTTTCCCGCGGGATGTAGTAGCGGGTGACGACGTAAGCGAGCTGCCGATGGACGAATACAGGGGTCTGGGTCTACCATTTTCTGTAAGAGAATTTTTATTGTTAATTCCTACAAAGGTTATATACATATCGTCACGCTTTTATTCGCAAAGGGGTAGAGGGCAGAGGCATTGAATACGACCGAATTTCATCTTATAGTTTTATGTCCCATGTAATCAAGAAAGAAGCGCTCATGGCCCCGCGGACTCAGTGTTCTGTAAACGATCACTGCAGTAAGCAACTTTCACTATGGCCGGTCCATGGATGGGTGACCATCCATGTGATCACTTTGTGACATTTATTTGAGCGTTTCCGTGCTTCGGAAGGCACGTTAAGCCGTTGGTCCCGGTTGCCAGTAAAATGGCAGTCGTTAAGCAAAGTTGAAGGCTTTATTTTCAACAGCAGGCAGTCACAACCTGCGCCTGTCCATTTAAACACGGCAATACGGCTCACCACCTATTACGTGGGACAAATTATACAAAAAGGTGAAATGTGGGCATATAATGTGCCTCTGCCTACCCCTTCGGGGATAAAGGCGTGACCATATGTATGTATGTATGTCCCATGTGATAGGTGGTGATCCATATCAGGCGCAGGTTGTGACTACCCGCAGTTTTCAAGCCACCCATAAGACCTTCAACTTGGCTTAACGACTGCCATTTTATTGACAACCGGGACCAACGGCTTAACGTGCCTTTCGAAGCACGGAAACGCTCGCCAATAAATGTCACAAAGTGGCCACGTAGAACAGCCACAGTGACAATTACTGCAGTGATCGTTAACAGGATACTGAGTCCGTGGGGCCATGAGCACTACAAATGTACAGTCACCTCCAATATTGCATGGGCCCCTTAAGATCTATAATCTCATGCATATTTGAGTCCAAATTCACAAAAACTCCACTAGATGGCGCAACTTTACTCGAATATAATATTGCATAGACACCTTAGAATCACAAAAAATGTACTAGATGGCATATTTATACGGCATGTATTTAAATCGATATCTGTTTATTCCCTTTTTCCGAACAAAATATTTCAAAGTTAAACCAAAAATACTGACTTGCACACTAATTATGCACACTAAATAAACCAAATTCATTATACTGTTTAATGGTATTTGCAGAACTGTTTTACTGAACGAATAACTATTATTAGAATAGTATATCTAAAAATTCCATTGTTCAACAAAAATATTAAAACTTTTTAAAGGAAATCTATCGCCTAATTTACTTTTAGGAACATCGTTTATTCTAAGTAAAACATCAATTTATTCAGTCGCCTCTACAAAATTAAATTTTATTGATCAAAAAAATAAAAGTCTAACCTAACCTAACCTATTCCGTTATAAGATAGTAGGTACGGTCGGCCAAGAAAGTGGTGTATCAGTTTTGATTTAGTTTTCTAGTCATTGAAAATTACAACAAGGTTCATACTAGATATCATTGAAAGAGATGCATAATAATGACGTGAACCTTATTGATAAGTATTCATTTGTCGTAAGTCACTTAGAAGTGCATGACATTATAACCTTTATTAAAAACTGATAAAACATTAATTTCTGCAAAGATAATTTAAATGGTTCTAAATAAAAGTAATAAAATCTTTTTAAATCTAGCAATTTCTTTTTCACATAGAATACTGACAACTGACTTTTTGTCAAATATATTCTTGTTTTCCATCAAGTTCAAACTAAGAACAGCTTTCACGTAACAAACAGTAGGTATCAATAATCAATATAAAAGGTTATCAATAATCAGATAAAGATGGCAATAGAAAATGTCAGATTATGTCTGCAAGCGAAACTAATCATTATCGCCTATGAATTTGCAAACGACGTTCAACCTTAAGATGGTACACCAATTTTTTGGCCCACTGTACTATTTAGAGTGCAAGTTAGTATTTTTGATATGCAATTTGTATTTCTGTTTCACAAATCATATATTCGATGTACGAATCACATTTTTGGTGTGAATTCGATTAAAAAGGTCATCTCGTTCTGAGTAATATTTTAGTTTTTTAAGTAGGATATGTTTAGTTAATCAATTGGTTTTTTTGGACAGCATTTAATTTTCTGGTTTGCATTCAGTAAATTAGTAGAGTAACCTAGTGTGCAGAAAAATTAAACAGAGGTGCATTTAAAAATATCCCTTTTTATATTACTCAAAAGATTAATAAGTTGCTATTTTGACAATAATCGCGTTCCTGTGTGAGGTATTAAAAAAATCGGCAACGCTAGATACTTCCAATGTTATCCAAGACTTCCAATGTTATCCGAGAGATGGCGTCAATTCTTAGTGCAAAGCAATGTCGTTTCGGATTGACCATGCATTTTCAAATTTCTCTGTACTGTACCTTGATATACCTTTGTAAATTGTCTTTGGTCTTCATTATCTGATGGCAAGTAACGGTAACCTTAAAAACATACCTTGATAAGCTGGTTAAGTTCCCGGGACAGGTTGGGAAGGTCCGGTAACTTGCCTTCCCGGATATCTTGCCACTCTTGACCATTCTTCGGTAAGGGACCCCCTCCTGCGGCTTCGAATAGCGTTAACCCTGTAATAGAAATTACGTGTATTAATAACTAGCGGACGTCACGCGGTTTCACCCAGCTTCCCGTGGGAATACGAGAGTAAAATATAGCCAATGTTACTCAGGGTGAATGTATTTTTTTTTTGTTTATACTACTTAGGTGGCAGACAAGCTTACGGCCCACCGGAAGGTTGGTAACCGTAGCCTATAGACGTTTGCAACACCAGAGGCGCTACACACGCGCTGCCGACCCGGGCGCAGGTTGTGACGACCCACAGTTGAAATTTTTCAAGCCGCCCGTAAGGCCTTTAACTTGGCTTAACGACTGTCATTTTATTGACAACCGGGACCAACGGCTTATCGTGCCTTCCGAAGCACGGAAACGCTCGTACATAAATGTCACAAAGTGGTCCACGTGGTGGTCACCCATCCATATCCGGCCACAGTAAATGTTGCTTACTGCAGTGATCGTTTACAGAACACTGAGTCCGCGGGGCCACGAGCGCTTCATGAATGTAGCTTTCGGTTTGTGAAAGAATTTTTCAAATCGGTTCAGTGGTTTCGGAGCCTATTCAGTTCAAACAAACAATCAAATCTTTCCTCTTTATAATATTATTATTAAGTACTAGCTGTAGCCCGCGACTTCGTACGCTGCATTATCTTTAGATTGATATAACTTTTTTATTTATGAACCGATGGACATGAAACAAAACACTAAATGTTAAGTGGAGCAAACCGCAACGCAATAAAGAAAACTGCAGCGCAATCGGTTGAGCGGTTGCTGACATTAGCGTGCACAAACGTAGAAACAGACAAAAATTCTAAAAACTATTGTTTTGGGTTCTATTGCGTCCATAAAGCCCACCTATAAACTTTTTTCTTATATATCTTCAATGTACAGACAGCGACCTGTTACGATTTTATTATATGTATTGATATTGATTAGTAGCTTAATAAATTTGATAATATTCTATCATTTTATTTCTGATGTCTGTCAGTTAGGGTTCCGTATCCAATAGGTAAAAACGGTAGGCACTTTTTTTTTTTGTTTAACGTGAGGGAAAATCCTCATGGATGTTATGCCGGACTCCTACCGACTAAAAAACCTCACGTCACGCCCAACAGCCTGTGGTTGGGAGCCCCGGGGAAGCCTGAGGAAGGATGTCCCAGGACTCCCAACAGACCCTCGCCTAGGGGGTGGTTCGGGTGCTATCCCGCGTCTTTGGGGGGTTTCGGGTGTGATCGAAAGACTTCTATATAAACTGAGGTAGACGCGCCGTACTCTAACACAGGGCTTCCTAAACTTTTATCGCAACGGAACACCAAATAAATATGTTTTATTCTACGGAACCCCATAAAAGATTTTAACAAACTACGATTATACGAAATCCTGTTGCCGTTCCTGCTTCCCATGGAAGCGTTTTCCCGGTATAAAAAAGCTTTCTTTTTATTATATTCACCAAATTGACGTCGCCCGCCTAACGGAAAGCCATAGCGGCATTTAGCGATTGCGGGCCACTCTCACAGTGAGACTTCTGACATTAAGCAGTGGTCCCCAAGATGGCGACCTGTTATTTGCCACTTCACGCTTCCGCATCGCCGTACCGTGACAATCGACCGCATTATCCATGCTGGCTTTTGGACTACTGGAACCTCGCTTTGTCTCTTGCGCCACCGGTACACAGGTACCACTTAAACTTTTTGAATTTCCCTTTTCGAAACACCATGGCAAGGAAAAAGAAAAATAAGGATTTTTTTACAGCAGCATGGTCGTCCACACTTCAGATGACTTACGTAACATCAGATAACGTCAACGCAGTCCACCACCATCTGGAAAATGCGCAGCTGACCCTATTTTTCTTGATGAAGACGCAAATCTCCTGTCAGGACCATACATTTTACTTAATGTTCCCTGGCTACAAGCTGGAGCACATCCGGGATGATATCTGTTGTTGATGTCTCAGCAGTCTTGAACAAAAAGAACTGTCTACTTTGTGGGCACGTGCGGATCGCGCGGCACATTGGGATTTACGCGTGTTTGTACAGGTCTCACAGCGGTGACACAGACTGGCAGGCAACCGTTCTGGATGTCGTGAATTCTGGTTGCTTGCCAAAGTTGCTGAGGGAAACTTTTGTCAGTCTGGTTTGCCACCCCTACTTAAACCGGATGGTAGCCTGGCTCAGAGTGCCAAGGAGAAAGCCGACCTTCTGAGTGCTCTCTTTGCCTCCAACTCGACTATGAACGTCAATGTTACGAACGATGGAAGAAGATGTAAACGAGTGAGGTTCTTCGCTGCCTGGCACTCCCTGGTGAGCACCCGAGCAGCTTCCGGCAGCGCGACGTTAGGCGGGAGCTTCAATCCCTTGACGTTTATAAGTCGAGTGGGCCAGACTGCATACCCGCGGTGGTAATAAATCAGTGTGGTCCTGGGTTGTATCCAGTACTTACACGTCTTTTCACGCTTTCATATTCCATGAAACACGGCTTCCCGGCTTTGTGGAACACTGCGCACGTTCATCCTGTACCCAAGTCATTCGACTGGTGGTCTTCTTGTGTGCCCCACACACCACTGGGCGACGGCTATCGAAAGTTAAGGCTAGGTTCTAGCAATGGGCCTCGACATTTCTAAGGCTTTTGACCGGGTCTGGCACCGTGGTCTTCTTACCAAATTGTCTTCCTATGGACTGCCCGGGGGGTTTTGTGGATGGGTGTTTAGCTTTCTGGTCGGTAGAAGCATCAGCAAGCAGTAGCTGTTCTGACTTCATGGCCCTGCTGGAGTCCCACGAGGCCTGGTGTTGTCGCCCACTCTATTTTTGCTGCAAATTAATGTTTTGCTGTCTATTGGCGGCATATTCCTTGTTTTACGGACGATAGTACGGGCGACACTTTTTACACAGGCCGAGCCATTATCCCTTGGTGCGTAGTGGAAGAAAGTCGTGTACAATTTGTGTCTGAAATCGAGATTACTCTGACACAAGTGTCCAATTGGGGTGGACGTAACCTTACCGTACACCCTGCTAGAACTACAACATACTATTGTCATGAGTTATGGGCAAACATGCTGTCATGACTCATGACAACACTGATGTTCATTGTCAGCTAAAGCTTTCATTTTAGAAAATTGTATGAAATCCTAAAGGTATTATTTCAACAGCAGTAGGTCGTAATTTTGGCGGAACCCTTATGACTGGTCCACGGAACCCCTAGGTTCCGCGGAACCCACTTTGGGAACCGTGGCTCTAACAAACGAGATTTCAAAAGCAATACTCAAACACACACATTGCTAAGACTACACTCACTTATAAATAATATTTACGTAATTGTCACCACAATAGCAATATACGAAAAGAACAAGATTAAAAGAGAAGGCGTATGGACTCCGATTGCAAGTCGAGCACCTACTCTCGAAGTTTTGACTCACAACAGTGCGAGCAACGCTGCTAATTAGCTCAGTTTATAGGTTTCAAAAATCGGTGCGTAGGGCATGTCTACCTCAGTTTATATTGGGTGTAACAAAATTGACTCTCCAAATCTCGTCACGTGACGACATCAGTCAAGAAACATTACAAAAATGAAGAAAAAAAAATCACATGAATACTTTAACCGTAAATCCGTTTTAAAGGTCCTATAAATTTTCATTATCACCCTTTATCGCTACTGAGCGGCAGTAGGAAACGACAACGACAGCCAGACGTGTGCTCAGTGTTTGTTTTGCCACAGCGACCATGTTACCTCGAATTGCCGCGGTAAAAAACGAATTCTTAAAGTACAAAAAAAAAAAAAAAAAAAAAAAAATTAACCCCCCTTTTTTTATTAAATATTTGTATTTGATTTACAATGTCAAGTCATCTTATGAAATTTGGAGAGGTAGTTTTGTTACACCCAGTATAGAAGTCTTTGATGTGATCCCGCTTCTAAGGGGGAACGGCACTTACCAAAAGCGAATATGTCCGCCTTAGTGAGATGTGTCAAGTCCTCCTGTAGAACTTCCTTGGGCAGGTAGCGGCAGTCGCCTTCCTCAACCGATGGTGAAGATATACACGTCACGTGACCCAAGTCTCCTGGAAAGTGGAAATATATTGGTTACTGGCTGCTCCCCGCGGCTTCGACCGCGTTAAATTTCTTCCCGTTCCCGCTTCCTATAAGAACTTATTCCCGGGATAAAAAGTAGCCTATGTGTTAGTCCAGATTATAATGTATCCCTGTACCAAATTTCAATCAGATCTGTTCAGCCGTTCGAGCGTGAAAGATTTATAATATTATACTGTATTTCAATAGCTTTGCGCAAAAATGTAAACAAACACATTTGATCCTATATATCCATAGTTACTTGCAATTGAGTATTCACCCTGATTATATTCCAGTATCCAGGACTCATACAGTGTTCTTATAATCATTTCGATACCAAATAACTTCTTTATGACAGTTTATTTTCATTTTAAATACCTACTCACGCCCTAGGCACATCTCCGCCGCGAAACCAGAACAGCGGAACCGCTGAATGAATTCCGCTGTGATCAAGTGTGGATTGAACAGCGGAACTGGGCAACGGAACCTGACACGAGTTAGTCGAAGTGGCGCCATCGCAATTTTATCATATTATTTTTATTATCTGGATGACTTAATAAATACATAAAGGGTCTATTTCCGATGGCTTGAAGTAGTTTTTCCGTGAACTTCACGTCCATTTACTGAAAAAATATTAGTTTCGCCGTTCCGCTCTGTATTTCTGTCAATTTTGACAAACCAGCGCGTAGACAACGCGGCACCGCAATAACAAGGCGGCCGAAGCGCGGAGGTTTGACTGGCGTAGGAGCAGATTGGCGAAACCGTGCGGTGAAAGAGATAGAAGATAGTTAAATCTATGCATTAGAACAGGCGGTTTCGCTAGTGTTCCGCTCCTCCTACATGTGACAGAACTTGGCGGAATTACTGCGGTTCCGCTATCATGGTTTCGCGGCGTAGGTGTGCTAAGGGCGTCAGGATAGTAAAAAAAATCAATGATTTGTCATACTATATTTTTCTACTGATCTGTCTTAGACAACGATTGTCAAAACATGACATGTTTACATTATTGCCAGATCGGGCAGGATTGGACTACTTAGGTAAGATAAGTATGTATTTGAGTGTGACGACGGGGTCCGGTGTTGCGACGGGTAAGAGTACAAAATGTCGCCACCACAATACATCCCGAAGGTGTCGTAAGAGGCGACTACAGGAACACTTTCGCAAAAAGATCCATTGCGTAGAGAAGGAAAACTCGAAATGAAACCCGGTTTTCAGTAGTGACCATCGTTAAGAGCCTACCAGACTCCAAATTGTTAAAAGAAGATAGAAGATATACATTTTAGCGTGCAAGACAGAGAGAGATGCGATCGATTTTTGTGCGCTTTTAACGAAATAAATTAATTATAAAAAACCGGCCAAGTGCGAGTTGGACTCGCCCATGAAGGGTTTCGTAGCAGCAAGTAACATAATATAAAAGTTCTTATAGTTCGTTGTAACTATGACGTACTAAAAAAAAACTACCAGCTCTATCTCGTTCAAGCTAATTTTCGTTGGTAGTTTTTATGGCAATGTACATCATATATTTTTTTTAGATTTATCATTCTCTTAGTTTAGAAGTTAGAGGGGGGGGGGACACATTTTTCCACTTTGGAAGTGTCTCTTGCGCAAACTATTCACTTTAGAAAAAAATTATGTTAGAAACCTCCATAGCATTTTGGAAGACCTATCTATAGATACCCCACACGTATGGGTTTGATGAAAAAAAAAATTTAGAGTTTCAGTTCTGAGTATGGGGACCCCCAAAATTTTGTACTCTTCACCGTCGCCACACGGGGCTTTTCAAAACTCGTTAAAACCTTAAAATCACTCATCAACTCACCGATCTTATACTTATGATGGTATTGAGGCTCATCATCGTCATAGCCATCGTCCGAGTCATGGAACGGTTCTCCTTCCCGGCTGCAGATGAAAATGTTCCCGGGTTTGACATCCATATGCACCAGTTGTAACGAGTGGATGTATCTGAAAATAGAATTGGATAATATTAGAAAGACTTTGGGAAGAAACTTTTAAGCGCTTGTGATCTTGCGGAGTCAATATTTGTTAAACTATTACTGCAGTAAGCCAAATATCACTATGGCCAAATACTTGGATCGGTGACCTCTTAGTGAATTTTTTTTGCTAGAGTTTTCGTGCTTCAAGAAGCACGTTAGCCGTAGGTCTCGGTTGCCAGTAAAATGACAGTCGTTGAGTCAAGTTGAAGGCCTTATGAGCAGCTTAAAAAATTTCAACAGCAGGTCCTGTCTGACCCGCTGTTGAAATTTTTTGACCTGACCAGCACCTGTCCATTTCAACACGGCAATGGGCTCACCACCAATTACGTGGGGCATAAAACTATAAGGTGAAATGTGGGCGTATACTATGCCTCTGCCTACCCCTTCGGGGATAAAGGCGTGACTATATGTATGTATGTATGTACTATATTTATAGTACAAGTGTTGTTTTCCATATGTGCAGCAAGTTCTACCAAGTGCCATCCATCATCAGTATAAAATAATACTACTACTACTTTTTATCCCGCTAATAAGTTCTGAAGCGCTCGTGGCCCCGCGGACTCAGTGTTCTGTAAACGATCAGTGCAGTAAGCAACTTTCACTGTGGCCGGTCCATGGATGGGTGACCATCCATGTGATCACTTTGTGACATTTATTTGAGCGTTTCCGTGCTTCGGAAGGCACGTTAAGCCGTTGGTCCCGGTTGCCAGTAAAATGGCAGTCGTTAAGCTAAGTTGAAGGCTTTATTTCAACAGCAGGCAGTCACAACCTGCGCCTGTCCATTTACACAGGGCAATACGGCTCACCACCTATTACGTGGGACAAATTATACAAAGGTGAAATGTGGGCATATAATATGCCTCTGCCTACCCCTTCGGGGATAAAGGCGTGGCCATATGTATGTATGTAATAAGTTCTAAGTTCAAGGAACAGGAACCAAATTACATTTTCAAGACTTTAGTGTATAAGATATATACTCACGCTAATCCATCAGCTATATGGGCAAGCAGTAACAGTAGTTCACTCTCGGGCAGCGGTCCATCTTCCATTTTCTGTTGCAAGGAGCCCCCGTCACAGTATTCATTTTGAATTATCATGTGGTCGTCTTCTGCCCATGCCGAGTAATATCTATAATCAATAAATTTATATTCTAGGACATATTTTTTACAGTACAGCATCATCTTGCAGAGTTTAAATGAACCAGTTGACAGTTTATTATAACACCGGTGTAAATTTCCCTATATAATAGGACAAAAGCCTGTGTTTGAGATGTAGAAAACCCCAACTACCTGTGTGTGTACATGGTGTGTGTGTGTGTGTGTGTGTGTGTGTGTGTGTGTGTGTGTGTGTGTGTGTGTGTGTGTGTGTCTGTGTGTGTGTGTACATGGTGTGTGTACGTGTGTGTATCTGTCTATGTTGTGTGTTCAATCAATACATACCGTACAACATGCGGATGCTTCCCCAACGCGGCGTGAGCGTACACCTCAGTTAACGCCGCGCGTTCCGCGTAAGACCCGGCCACGGGCCTCAGCGAGCGTTTCAGCGCGTAAACGCAGCCGTCTAACTTGTTTACGCACCGCGTTACGCGTCCGAACGAGCCGTGGCCTATCGCACCTAGCTCTACGAATTCTACGTTGTACCGGGATATGTTTGATTCCTAGGGTAATAGAAAAAAAGTAATTATAAAAAACCGGTCAAGTGCGAGTCGGTATCGCGCACGGAGCGTTCTGTAATCTGTACCAAAAAACGGCTAAAAATCACGTTTGTTGTATGGGAGCCCCCCTTAGTCCCCCCGTTTTTACTGATTTTTAACAGACTTCAAAAAAGGAAAAGGTTACTTAATTCGACCGTATATAATTTTTAGTATTTGTTGTTATAGCGGCAACAGAAATACATCATCTGTGAAAAATTCAGCTCTCTAGCTATCACGGTTCCTGAGATAGTCTCGTGACGGACAGACGGACAGACGGAGTTTGTTAAATGGGAGCCTCTTTTTATATAAAATTATTATTATTTTTAGTTGGGAAAATGGTCACACACTGTCATAACTGCAATAATCTTCCAAGAAGCATTTTAAAGAACCCCATATTGTACTACACGTTCGCTCTAAGGGGTTTGACGCATTCCGTCCCATTCGCATTTCGTCACGAATTCAAAATTGGTCCCATTCGCATTCGGTCCCATTCGCATTCAGTCCCATTCGCATTCGGTCCCATTCGCATTCGGTCCCATTCGCATTCGGTCCCATTCGCAAATTGGTCACACTCAGATAAAAGTTTCATTTATCTGATTATTGTGTCAACTGGTAGGCTGAAAAGAAAAGGTTATATATTAAAATACCAGAAATCAGAATGCCTTTACTCAAAATGCATTAGCCCAAAATCCGGCAATGGCGAGGTGTATGTTGATTGGTTGAACGACTGGGTAATGACTCACGTGAACACTTTGATGCAGAGTTCCAAAAGTACTACAGTGGGCTAACGAAAAATATAAAAAAAAACCACGAAGGCTCTACTGAGTGTGACCAATTAGCGAATGGGACCGAATGCGAATGGGACCGAATGCGAATGGAACCGAATGCGAATGGGACCAAATGCGAATGGGACAGAATGCGAATGGGACCGAATGCGAATGGGACCATGGGACGAAATGCGAATGGGACGGAATGCGTCAAACCCGCTCTAAGTTTGCCGTTGGCGAGATGACATTGACATTTCTCGAGTGGTAGCGTCGGAAAAAAAGAAAGGAAACTTTATTAAATATTTGTATTTATTCATAACAATAAAAACTCTGTATTTAGGTAAATTTAGCCACTTTAATTGCATTTAACCACCAACTTTCATAGTTTCAACACAAGATACTTGACCATCAGGTTAATTTAGCCACAATAATTGCATTCAATCGGTACCTAACGCCCATAGTTTCAACGTCAGATACTTCTCTCAGGTAAATTTAGCCACATTAATTGCATTTAATCAGTAATGTCCATAGTTTGAACGCCAAATACTTCTCTCAGGTAAATTTAGCCACATTAATGGCATTTAATAAGCAATCATTTTTCGAAAGTTTAACGGCTTGTGTACTCGTGCCAGCTTCCGAAGATGCTGTCGCTACATTTTTTAAATCTCTTGTTTTACGTTTCGTAACGTACACAGTAAAAAACTAAGAAATCTGAATAAGCAAATGATGTTCAGGAATAATTAAATCCACACGCTCATCCGATGACGCGCTATCGCTACCGTACGATTCAACGGTACGGTAGGCGGTTGGACGGGGAGAGGGAAACGGCAAACTTATGGCGAACGTGTAGTAGCTTTTTCTCGAGTTGATCGCGTTGTGAACTGGTGGTACAGGTCGCGCCACATAACTTTGCGTCTATGAAGGTCGTTCGTTCGCGTCGCATTTAAGCACAATTAGGTATCACAGGGTATACTACTGCGCAGTTGAGGCGAGAGGGGCGCCCCTCCCGCCTCAGCAGTATTTTATTGCATAATACCTAATGATGCATAATTGCGGTGCGAACTAACGAATTTCATAGCAGCAAAGTTATGTGGCGCGAGCTGTACTTCCTTGGTTTATATTCGTGACGTTTGCCAAGTGCATCTGAGGGTGTCTGGGACTTTTTATACCACTAAGGTGGCAGACAAACACACGGCCCACCAGAAGGACCGGTGGTCACCGTAGCTTATGAACGTTTGCAACACCAGAGGCGCCACTCTCGCGCTGCCGACCCAGTAAAAACCTTCTAAGACCCCTTTTGAAGAACCCAAAACTGTAGGCGTTTGGGAAAACCGAGGCAGGGAGATCGTTCCACAACCTAAGCGTGCGCGGAAGAAAGCCCCTATCGGATCTAACCGTGCTGGAACGCTCCGGACGCAGAGTGTGAGGATGGACTCCCTGTCTGTGGCGAGCGGTGCGGTGATAGAACGTAGCCGTGGGCATACAAGTAGGTGAAGGGTGGCCACCTTAAGACGCGTCAGCGCTCACCTTCCACCGTTCACAATGTTATAACCTCTGACTCTGCATAACCAAATTTGTTAAGATCCTATCAATGCCGCTTTGAATATTCGTTTTAATAATAGAGCTTACTGAAGCTCTTGACAATCCTAAGTTGTGAGCACTTACCCGTAGCCTTTTGGCTGGTTGCTCCGGCGTAGGGTCTCCCCATGTCGGCGTTTTGGACAGGGCTCGCTTTTTCTTGTTCAACGCTTGGCCTGGGTATAAAATATAATCGTAATATTATTAAATTTATCACTTAAGGAATATTTTTATACTACTTAGATGGCAGACAAGCATATGGCCCACCAGATGTACCTACTGATGGTCACCATAGCTGTCACCGTAGTAGTGGACCAAGTTCGTTCCAAGGTTTTATGGTTTTACAAAGAAACGATCTTTTGAATCGCTCAGTTCCGATTTTTAAATTGCTATAACGATTATTGTTGATGTCTCAAAGCGTAAGAGAAAGATGAAGAAGAATAAATGTGCAATGAAATCAACCTTAAAAACAAATTTAAAAGTAATATTCAAAAAACTTACCATCCGGAGTAAAAGGGTTGATATTAGCAATGGGCCGCCGGAAACCCACTCGAGACTCCTCAAACTCGTCCGGAGGTAGACTGCCTAGCGCGCTGTCATCATCTCCGTATGGAGGGTGCAAGTGGTTGGTTGTACCGGGCGGGACGCCTGTCGATAAAGTCATTGGTGAAGAATTGCTTTTGAAAAACATGAGGCAAGAGTAGAAGGGTTGATATTAGCAATGGGCCGCCAGAAATCCACTCGAGACTCCTCAAACTCGTCCGGAGGTAAACTGCCGAGCGCGCTGTCATCGTCGCCGTATGGGGAGTGCAAATGGTTGGTTGTACCGGGCGGGACGCCTGTCAATAACCGGGTCATTGGTGAAAGAATTGCTTTTGAACAACACGAGGCAAGAATAAAAGGTTTGATATTAGCTATAGGTCGCCGGAAATCCACTCGAGACTCCTCAAACTCGTCCGGAGGTAAGCTGCCGAACGCGCTATCATCGTCGCCGTATGGGGGGTGCAAGTGGTTTGTTGTACCGGGCGGGACGCCTGTCAATAACAGGGTTATTGGTTTTCCTATTTGGCAAGACCAGAGGGCCTAAAAAGGCAACATTGTATGTTTCAGATTATGAAACGTAAAATGATTGGTATGCTTTATATGTTCCGTATTTCAAATTGTATGAATTGTATGTTTCATATTATGAAACATACAATGTTGCCTTTTTAGGCATGCTGATAAACCTTGTTTGATAACAGACAAGGATATTATCAAACAAGCCTCAAACCATCCCACGCAAAATTGGCGGGATAAATGACGTCGAATTGCAGAAACCAGCCCGTGTAAACCTAGAACCTAAACCTCAAACTGAATGTCCCGAATCCAGTCGAAAGCGCCACTCTCATTGGCAGATTTTAGAAGTCCGTTCAGAGGCGAGAATCTCATTGGTGAATGAGATTCTCGCCTCTGAACGGACTTCTAAAATCTGCCAATGAGAGTGGCGCTTTCTCAACCTTAAAAAAGGGCTTATTATTTTTGACAAATTTACAATCCTTTTTAACACTAATGTGGCAGTAAACCAAGTCTGTATTGGCATTAATTGACCAATGTTTGGGTATAGATTTTTTTCATACTACGACCATACTCAACCTGACATCAACCCTCCTTACGAATTGCCTGTAAGAATTAGGTCTTGATCTCTCTGTCAGTTATATTAACAAAGGCATAAAGGATTAAAGTTATAAATGGAAAGGACAGATGGACCGACGACCTGGTAAAGGTCGCAGGCTGGGACTGGATGCGGAAGGCGCAGGACCGTGTGTTGTGGCGTGAACTGGGAGAGGCCTACGTCCAGCGGTGGACTGCTATAGGCTGATTTGATTGAACGGAAAGGAGGAATGGATGAAGAAAACGTATATTGCACAGACTACAAAATAAAGTAAATCTATACATACAATAAAATGATAGAAAAGTCAAAACTGTACATTGGAAATTTTAAAAAAAAAATACTCGCTGGGTGTTCAACATAAGATACCAAAGCCGAAAATATAGTTAGAATTTTTTTTGTCTGTTTGTCTGTTTGTCGGTTTGTCTGTTTGCTTTGCTTTGTCCGGAAGGATCTCGAAAAGTAATCAATAGGTTTGATTCAAATTTTGCACAAATATTACTTAGGGGTAGGGGCTATATATTATCAGGCTATATTTCCTAGGGGCTAAGCAGAGAGCAATCAAATTGGCATTATAACATAATTATCACGCGTACGAAGTCGCGGGCAACAACTAGTAAATAAATATTTGTGGACAATTTCACACAACATCATCTCGCCCAAAGTAAGCTAATATGAGCTTGTGTTATGGGATCTAGATGACTGATAGACATACTTATATATTTCTAAATACATAGGTACTTATTATACATAGAAAACACCGAAACTCTGATACAAACATTAGTGGATCACACAAATTTTTGTACCGACCCAGGAATTGAACCCAGGACCTCCAGCGCCGCAGGCTGTATCACTACCGACTACGCCACAGAGGCAGTCAATCGGAATCGCTCAATCGAATCGGTCAGTGACAGGAGAATGATCTCTGTATTATGTACCATAAAGAAATGGCAATAAACAATTTTATTATTTACTAGCGGACGTCACGCGGTTTCACCCGCGTAGTCCCGTTCCCGTGGGAATACGGGAATAAAATATAGCCTATGTTCACCGCAAAGAGTGTAGCTTTCCAACAATGAAAGAATTTTTCAAATCGGACCAGTAGTTCCGGAGCCTATTCGTTACAAACAAACAAACAAAAAAACAAAAAAGCAAATAAACAAATCTTTCCTCTTTATAATATTATATTATTTACTAGCTTTAGCCCGCGACTTCGTTCGCGTGGTGATTTTAACTAAAAGTCAATCGACTTTGACCTGTCCAATGCATAGGGCTTCTAGTAAAACATAGGTCAACCTGTATTATTATTTCCGCTAAAACCGATTTTGATGAAACATCCAGCAATATTCAAGTTGAAAAAATATCTGCAAAATCCTAATAGTATAGTTATGATCAAGCTACTTGCTCCAACCCTGAACAAATAAACAAACAAACAGACACAAAAAAGATTATAGATTTGGACTCCGAAGCCCTAAATTAGTTGATTCCCAGTTATTATTTAAAATTTATCTTGAACTAGCGGACGTCACGCGGTTTCACCCGCGTAGTTTCCGTTCCCGTGGGGATACGATAATAAAATATAGCCTATGTTCACCGCAAAGAGTGTAGCTTTCCAACAGTGAAAGAATTTTTCAAATCGGTCCAGTAGTTCCGGAGCCTATTCGTTACAAACAAACAAAACAACAAATCTTTCCTCTTTATAATATTAGTATAGATGTACCGTCACAGCTATTTTTACAATTTTATAATAGTAGAGAAAAGAGATATGGTAATGATGTAATAATGACTTACCCGTCTGTGCGTTTAATTTGGGAGGAAACAGTCTCGACCTCGGTGGATGATGAGAAGGGGTCGAGCACTTTTCAAGCAACGTTTTAGGAGTGTGTGGGCTGTCGAAAAGTCTGTAAATAATGCAAAAGAAAACATTTAATATCATTTTTTCCGTCTCCGTCGAACCAAAGAAACTAGGATCGCTGTTTTTTGTTTTGACATGTGGAATATTCTACAGGGATGCTATGCCGGACTCCTACCGACTAAAAACTACACGTATCCTACCTAACAGCCTACGGTTGGGAGCCCAGGGTAAGCCCTCGGAAGGATGTCCCCATGACTCCTAACAGACCTACGGCTACCACTGCGGCCTCACATGGCCGGGCTTCTTAGGGGGGCGTGCGTGAACCCCTCGCTTCACGCTGTCGTCTAGGGTCTGCTTCTGTAAGGACGGTGAGCAGCCCCATCACCGCCCTCAGGTCCCCGGTCATAGAGGCCGATAGACTTGGGCGAGGAATGCTTTCTTAGAGCACGTGTTTCCCTCCGCTTACAACTGTGGGTTCAAGCGGAGTGTGAAGAGGCACATCATCAGGCCGTCAATTTGAGGACCACTGTCAAGTCTCGTGGACTGTGACGGTGGCGACGTTTTAGCAAGCTGAATATAAATAAAAAGAAACCCAAATATTCCTCTGACCCGAGGCGGTTCTCAAGTTCTCAACCATGAATGCGTCGAGAAATTTACTTGTGAAATATCATTTGTCTCACATTGAGAGACATAAAGAGACAAAAGTGATTTCAATAGTAAACTTGTCTACGATTAAAGTCGTACGATCGAAAATTGGCGCCTGGAATGACGTCATCAATGATTCTCTCTCATTCCAGCGTCGCTATCACGCCCAAAAACATGTAAGTAGATAAAATTGGTTTATCTAAATTTTTTGAGTAAAATCTCACAATCAAAAAACTAAACTCATTTTAGTGGGTAATCCCTGCTATACTTTATTATAAATGCGAAAATAACTCTGTATTTCTGTTACGTTTTCACGCCTACACCGCTGAACCGATTTTGATGAAATTTGGTATAGAGATAGTTTGAGTCCAAGGGTAGTCCAAGGATAAAAGGCTACTTTTTAACTGACTGCGCAAATCATTACCCTCCTGGTAATGATTTTACGCGATAAATCCTTCTACTACGCGTAGAAGGATTTAAGGAAGACGGAAGCCGCGGGGAACAGCTAGCTGGCAATATTCGCACAAAAAAGTATTTAACAGGAAACTACGCATAACCATATTATAAACGTTTGCACCTTTGCCTCAATGACAATAGGACCCCAAAAGATTTGGAACCCCTCGGTTTTTTGCTGAAGGAATCGATCTCAGGTGTTTTCTAAGACGCAAGTGTGTGAGTTTTCGATACAAGGTCGTTTCGAATTACATATATTTATTAATAGGAATAATAAATGTGAGAGTAAGTTTGTTGCTAACACAACAATACGCCTTCTCCCAATAGGGTAGGCAGAGACTATGGTTTACCACCACGATCCTAGCATACAATTTTCGCTTTCTCAACTTTATTTATTTTTATTTATTTATCAGGCAGGCAGTTGAAACAACTGATGAAATATGGAAATCCTACATGGATGCTATGCCGGACTCCTACCGATTAAATCCACACAATGCCTTACAATAGTCTATGGCCGGAAATCCCGGGTAAGCCCTCGGAAGGATGTCCCAGGGCTCCCGACAGACTTTGGCTACCACCGCGGCCTCGCCTAAATGGTTCGGGTACTATCCCGCGTCTGGGGTGTTTATTCGGGTGTTACCCCGCTACTTGGGGAAGGGGGGATAGTTGGGTGCTATCCCACTACTGTGAGGGGCGAAGATACATGCCACTGTCTGGCCTGCTTCTGTTAGAACGACGAGCAGCCGACTCGCCGTTCTCAGGCCCTCAGTCATGGAGGCCGATAGTTTTGGGCGAACAGCAACCGGCGACGACCCCGTCGCCGACTGCGAAACTCGGGAGGGAGATTTCTTTCCCGCTTCCTCCCCGCTGCCTCTTTCTCGAGCATAACTTGCTCGCAGAAAGACGCAGCAGCGTCCCACTTTCCACCGCTGGAGACCATGGCCCTCACCATGGTCTCCAGACCGTCTCCAGCGTGAGAATGCCCACGTCCAAGCCAGCAACGAGGTCCCGGCGCTGCAGTGCCCAAGCTCAGCACTCCGCCAGTGTACTGATGAAGCCTTAAGTTTCATACTTTCAAAAGTGTTGTATTTTTTTCATACATATTCGCTGAATAAGGGTACTTTTGATAAACATAAAGGTCTTGTATAAACTTTAATAAATTAGTTGATTGCCTCTGTGGCGCAGTCGGTAGTGATACCGCCTGCGGCGCTGGAGGTCGTGGGTTCGATTCCCACCGGAGACAAATATTTGTGTGACCCATAAATGTTTGTCTCAAGAGTCTGGGTGTTTCTATGTATAATATGTATGTATTTAAAAGTATATAAGTATTAATATCCGTGGTCTGATACCCATAACACAAGCAGGTTATTCCTAGCTTACTTTGGGATCAGATAGCGTTGTGTGAAATGTCCGTGAATATTTATTTATTTAGTTTATGAAAACTGGGAAATGTTACTACGCAGACGGTGCCGCGGGTTTTAACTACTACAGAATAACGATAATAAAATGCAATTGGACCCTATCGAGACCGATAACAGAAAAGTTACCTTTTTTGTGAGCTGAGGTTAAATCTATTGATCAAGAGGATTAGTTCAAAATTACGGGCATCATTTTCATTACGAGGATCCTCAATCAAAAAAAAAATAAAACGTTGTCCAACAGTCAACGAAAAACAATTTATTTTTATAATAAAAGCTCCTTATCGAAAAAATCACATTCACTGACTTTTTTTTTTCACTGAACCCAAAAACGCACTGTTCTAAAGAAAAAAGAAATTCAAACCCAAGCGGTTTGAATTTAATCCTTATCACAAGTACATAAGTACTAAAATTACAAATCGTGAAGTATAGGCGTAGACGTTAAGGTGTATTTTTCTTTACAAAGGTGAGGCGTAGGTGTTTTTTTTTTGCCAAGCAGATGTCAGCTGTTCGCGATCATATGTTTACTGGCAACTGTACTTTAACTGATTTTACAACGAAATTCCTTTCGATGAATCATGAAAGGTATCTTTGGAAGTTTTTTTTACGAGTTCAAAGCTGTTTTTGGCGGTTGAAATGTGTTACGTAATAATTATTTTCTATTATTAGATACAAGGTAGAATAATAAAAAGTCTCGGAAATATTTTTTTGTGACTAGGTAATTACTGTGAGAGCTGTCTTTAAATGAAAAGGGTTCTATTGCGGAAAGAGTGGATATGTGGAGGGTGTCTCTGAGGGATAAAATCCGAAACGATATTATTCGTCAGAGACCGCGAGGACCGTCGACATAGCTCGCCTATAGCAGCAGTCCATTGCGGATTATCCGATGGCATATGGAGCAAACGAGTGCTTGAATGGGGACTGCGACTTGGCAAACGTTGGGTGGGACCCCCGCCAGATGGACCGACGACCTGAAGAAGAAGGGAGTGATTGACTGCGGAAGGCTCAGGCCGTGTATTGTGGCGTAAGGGCCGGCGCCCACTACCGCGGCGTGGCACGGCAAAGGATTTTATTACTAACTAGCGGACGTCACGCGGTTTCACCCGCGTAGTTCCCGTTCCCGTGGGAATACGGGAATAAAATATAGCCTATGTTACCCGCAAAGAGTGTAGCTTCCCAACAGTGAAAGAATTTTTTAAATCGGACCAGTAGTTCCGGAGCCTATTCGTTACAAACAAACAAACAAACAAAAAAACAAATCTTTCCTCTTTATAATATTACCTAGTATAGATAAACTGACCATTTATTTTTGATCTCAAAACGGGACATAATTTTTATTCCCCAGTTAGCAGGTTAAACAATTAAAATAAACATAACGTCATTATTTACAAAAAACCAGCCAAGTGCGAGTCGCATTTGCGCATAAAGGATTCCGTACAAAAAAAAAAAATGCGTGTACTTAGTGTACGCACGTAAGAAGTGAAACTTCTTCATAAACTTAATTTTCACCTCACCTTAAATTAAGTCAAAAAGTACAAAAGTACAAAAGTCCAAAAGTCCAAAAGGTCAAAAGTCCCAAAGTCCCAAGGTCCCAAGGTCTCAAGGTCCCAAAGTCCCAAAGTCCCAAAGTCCCAAAGTCCCAAAGTCCCGAACTCCCAAACTCCCAAAGTCCCAAAGTCCCAAAGTCACAAAGTTCCAAAGTCCCAAAGACCCAAAGTACCAAGGTCCCATCTAAAAGTCCCAAAGGCCAAAAGTCCCAAAGTCCCAAAGTCCCAAAGTCCCAAAGTCCCAAAGTCCCAAAGTCCCAAAGTCCCAAAGTCCCAAAGTCCCAAAGTCCCAAAGCCCCAAAGCCCCAAAGCCCAAAAGTCCCAAAGTCCCAAAGTCCCAAAGTCCCAAAGTCCCAAAGTCTAAAAGTCTAAAAGTCCAAAAAGTCCAAAAGTACAAAAGTCCAAAATCCCAAAAGTCCAAAAGTCCAAAAGTCCAAAATCCCAAAAGTCCAAAAGTCCAAAAGTCCAAAAGTCCCAAAGTCCCAAAGACCCAAAGTACCAAGGTCCAAAAGTCCAAAAGCCCAAAAGTCCAAAAACCCTTAAATGACATGCTATCCCTGGATAAAGTACTCTTAATTCGAATCCACCGTGGTGGGGAACAGAACAAAGATGGCGCGTAACCAAAAATCGTGACGTGACGCAAATTTTTTTCCAACGCCGATAAAGAAGTTTCACTTCAAAAACGGAAAAAAGAAAAACCGTACTATGGGAGCCCCCCCCTCCCTTCCGCTCCCCCCTTTTTATACCACTATGGTGGCAGACAAGCATACGGCCCAATAGATGAACTGGTGGTCACCGCAGCCTATGGACGTATACAACACCGGAGGCGCTAAACTGGCGCTGCCGACCCTGTAAAAACCTTCTAAGACCCCTTTTCAAGAACACCATACTGCAGGAGTTTGGGAAAACCGAGGCCGGGAGATCATTCCTCAATCTAAGCGTACGCGTGAGAAAGCCCATATCGTATTTAACCGTGCTCGAACGCTCCGAACGCAAAGTTTGAGTGTGAATATCCTGTCTATGGCGAACGGTGCGATGGTAGAAAGTATTCGTGGGCATCATATCAAACAATTCTTAAGAGCACAAACCATTGTACAGGCGGTAGAACACGCACATAGTCAGTCTCTCCTGTCGCAAAGAGGTTCCACATAACATGCAAGCATAGGATCGTTGACAACTCTCATGGCTTGCTGTTGCACCGAGTCGACCGGTTGAAGCTGATATTCAGGTGCCCCCGCCCAAAGGTGACAGCAGTACTCCTTGTGCGGCCGCACTTGCGACTTAGAGAGTAGCAGTGTTTGCGCCGCAGTGAAATTGAGCTGTTGAACACACCTAGCTTCCTGGACGCCAGTCTGGCCTTGTTCTCCAAATGACTTCAAAACTGAACGTCACTGGAGATGTCAACACCTAGGATACCTATACTGTCAGAGATGGGGTGAGATGTGCCTTGAAATTGTGGCGCTACAGTAAATCAGTTTTTTTTGCGGTGAATACACAAACTTGTGTCTTGGTAGGGTTGAATTGAACAAGATTTTATTAACCCCAATCGGACACTCTGGTAAGAGTACTCTCGATTTCAGACACAAGTTTATCACGGATTTCTTCCACTGCAGCTCGAGAGATACCGGGACGCCCGTACTGTCGTCCGTATAACAATGAATGCCGTTAATAGACAACATGTCATTGATATGCAGCAGAAACAGAGTACCGGACAACACTCAGCCTTGTGGTACTCCAGCGTTTATGGACATGCAGTCAAACAGCTGCCGTCAACGACGGCTTTGATGCTTCTACCAGCCAGAAAGCTGGACATCCCACCGCATGAACTCTCGGGCAGTCCATAGGAGGGCAATTTCGGAAGAAGACCACGGTGCCAGATCCAGTCAAAGGCCTTAGAGATGTCGAGTATTCACTGCTAGGGCCTCGTCCTTACTTTCGATAGCCGTAGCTCGGTAGCCCAGTCGTGTGTGAGGCACACAAGGAGATCGCCAGTCGAGTGACCGTGACGGAAACCGTACTGCCGGTCACTGAGCAGGTCGTCTTCCTCAAGATACAAGTATTGTTGACACGCTCTATCACCTTTGATAAAAGGGACGAAGTGACGGCTATGGGCCAGTAATTGGCCGGGTTGGTCCTGTCGCCCTTCTTGGGCACAGGATGCACGTACGCGATCTTCCACGAAAAATTTTCCTTTTTGTCTGATTTTAGTACCTATTTTTTGAGATAGGATCCAATCAGCCACGGCAGTCCACTCCTGGACGTAGGCCTCTCCCAATCTACGCCACAACACATGGTCCTGCGCCTTCCGCATTCAGTCCCAGCTTGCGACCTTTTCTAGATCGTCGGTCCATCTGGCGTAGGGGTCGTCCTACCCCACGTTTACCAAGCCGCGATCTCTACTCAAGAACTCGTTTGCTCGATCGGCCATCGGTTGTTCTACATAATGTGGCTAGCCCACTACCACTTTAAAACGCATGCTCTGCAAACGATGTCGACCACTCTGGTTCTCTGATGGATAACATTATTTCGGATTTTATCCCTCGAAGAGACTCCAAGCATAGCTCTATCGATTGCTCACTGCACAACTTTCTTTAAGGAAATTTCTGCAAACTTAAGGGTATGGACTAGCCCCATTGTAAGTTTCCACGTCATGGCACCGGCACCGTAGGTAATAATTGGTCGTTTGCTCAATAAATGGTTTCGACATTACCTATAATGTAAAATTCCGAAGCAATAGGAACCTTTAATTTAGTTATCAGTTTACCACTAAACTACTTCACGAATTTTACACAAAAACTAAACAAAAGTGTAGGGAAAACACGGACTGGTCCTGAATTCCTCGACCGAGCATGTCCCACGAGCTACGAAATTTTAACCCTTAAGCCCTACACCTATTTTGCCAACCGATTTTCCTACAGGGGGTGCTGGAGTACCCCAAATTGAAATTTCTGTAATTGTTGAAAAATGCATCAATTATTAAATAGTATGTTTTAATAATATTAATTAGGAACATAAGATATCAAATTAGTCTTAATATATGAAATCAGTCTTAATATTTAAAATCATTTCTATAGCAAGAGAAACATAAATATTACATATCTATATTTACACTATTACTATCTAAACTAAACCTAAATAAGGCCCCCGTGGCATTGTGCCCAAAAGAAATTTGTCTTAATTTGAGCACCTTGTGGAAACTTTGATCTGATGCTCTAAGAAAATTAGTATTTTGCACCTAAGGCACAAAGTCCTGATTTTTATGTCCTTGAAGCTTGGACAAAGGGCACAATGTCCTTGGCTTGAAGGTGCAGTAATAGGATCTGAAGATTCTTGAGATTTTTTGAGGATAGCTCCAATAGACTTTTTCAGATCCCGCCTCAAAGATGGTACCCGGTAACGCTTTTGCAAATGTTCACAATTGAGCCTAATTGTTTTAGAAATGTACCTACGTCTGAACTTTGTATTTCCTGTTGCAAAACTGTTGAGTACCTAATGAAAACCCACGAGTTAATTCCAGCAACATATTTAGTAACTGGTAAAATAAACACAGTGGCCAATGTCTGTTTTCTCTTTCGACGGAACATTTTTTTGCCCAAGCATGAAAAACATCTAAATCACCTTTAGTTTTAATGTAAAAATGAATTATTGCTGTCAATTGCACTTATATACATACATACAATATATATACATGCGTGTATACAAATACTTCTACAAAACCAAAGCAAGTAGTGAATAAAAATACTACCAACACTTATTGCCTATTTTCCTACACTGGGGTGCAGACGCACCCCACAGCACTTGTACAGGTGACCATAATATACGACTGTCGTCGCGGCGTTGATTAATCGCAAGCACTAATCACCAAACTAAAGTACTGTAACGCGCAAATCTGTGGTTAGTAAGGTAACTGAGATATTCACAAAACAAATCGGTCTGGGGTTCACCAGCACCCCATGTAGGGTTCCAGGGTTAAAAAATGCGCAGGATTTCGGGAAACGGGACAATTTAGCGTCCCGGCGCTTTGTTTGGGGACAACGGGACAAGGGACCGAAAAAAGGGACAGTCCCGTTCAAAACGGGACGTATGGTCAGTTTAAGTATAGATCAAGTTATTTTGATACTTATTTCATTGAGTTTAGAATTCATGTTACTTTATTTCGATACCACGATGCCGCGGGATGCTGCGGCATGACGCGACGCGCCGCGAGATACAGCGGCATGACGTGTCATGACGTTTTATTCAACGGGTTGCCGCGGCGCGTCGTTTCATGCCGCATCATCTCGTTGAAACTTGTGCAGCGGTCCGGTCGGTGCAAGGGAGGGAAAAGATCAAGTGGCGCGTGCGTGGGTATTTTGATTCTCTTGTTCTCCACAAATTATGCACCCAGAATTCACAAACAGTTCTTGTTTGTCTCTCTTCCTCTTCAGCTAGAAGTGCTATTAATACTAAATCCCAGTAAATCCCATCAACCATAATGACACAACCAACTTCGAATCCACGCTTAGCAAAACTGGTCGATGTCAGAGGGGATGGGTCTTTAGCAGGATGCCACGGAACGCCGCGGGATGCCGCAGCACAACTTGCCGTGCCGCGCCGGCAGTGAGGGATGCCACGGAACGTCGCGGGATGCCGCAGCACAACTGGCCGTGCCATACCGTGCCACACCGGCAGTGGGCGCCGGCCCTAATTTGGGAGAGACCTACGTCCAGCGGCTGCCATAGGTTGATTTGAATGATTGAGTGATCCTGCATCTAGGCAAGCAAGGTGATCACTCCTAACTGGCCGCCATTCAACGGTCAATCTCTCGTGATCAATAAATCTTCAAGCTTATTTCTTTGTCACTTTTTACCATAAATGATGAATGCTCACCTAATTATGGTCACACCCAATAATGTTTTTATGACTACCCAAAAACCACAGAAAAAAAAGTAAACAGTTGGACAGTCCGGTATTTTTTTTTCATAACACCCCTTTTTGTTAAAACTTTTGTTCAACAATAGTCATTGTTCTTTATCTTTAAAAACAGGTATCTTTTTCGGGATACCTGTTTGTATACAAACATGTTTTAACATGTTCAAGCAAAATATGACCAAATTGGGATGGTTGACAGGACATGTCCAGACATGTATCATTCATAAATTGCTTTCCAAATTTCATGTAAATAAACTGGGTGTTGATGAGTCACTCAACCAGTTTAGACGGTAAATGTTTTTGCAACAAATTTGAACATGTCTTAGCTAAATATACATGTTAGAACAGGTCTGTTATAAGATAAGATAAGATAAGATAATTTTTATTTCGAGTAAGCACACTCATATTTTGTTAGTAAACACACTTTTATCTTACTTCTAAGTGTTAGTATAAACGTGTTTTGCACAACAGTGATTTATGTAGGCACAATCTACCCGGTCCGCGATAACTTTCAAAAGGGAGTTAGAGCTAGCCCTGACTCTGCAGACGAGGGAGGTGGCACGTTTCCGCATTGTTGTATAAAAACAATCTACTCGTGCCCGCGCGAACATCCCCGACGCGCTGCAGCGCCAGGGCAGCCCCATCAACCTCCTGAAGGCGTTGTTGTATTGGACTCGGAGAGCCCCGTATGCCCTTTGTGTATAATTAGCCCACAGGCTGCACGTGTAAAATGATGTACAGAATGCTTTAAATAAAGTTATTTTAACCTCGGAAGAGCAGCGTACAAACCTGCGAGCTATGGCATTAGCCCGGACAGACAGGGCCCTCCGTTCCCTGTGAATATCAGTATTGTCCTTGAGTCCAGCGGTGACCAGGTGACCGAGGTATTTGAATTGATTGACTCGCTCGAGCGAGATACCTCCAAGCTTTATAGGTGGGACGTTATCAATGTACCCAGCCCCGCTGGCCTCAAAAACAATGTACTGACTTTTCTTTATGTTATAGACTAGCCCATGTTCTGCAGCGTAGGCCTCACACGTGGCCAATAACTTCCTCAAGCCACTGACTGACGCACTCAGCAGAACCATGTCATCCGCGTAACTTAAGTTATTGAAACATGCTCCGTCTATGTGACAACCGACACGCTGGCTGCTGAGTGCCTCAATCAGTGCATTAATATACAAATTAAAGAGGACTGGCGAGGTTAACCCCCCCTGCCTCACACCGCAGTCCAGCTTATATGGCTCAGATAACGCTCCGGCCCATCTCACACTATTTACCTGATTTCCATACCAGTACCGCAGTGTATCCAGGAGATCCTTAGGAACACCCGAGGTCTCGAGCTTTCTCCAGAGCACTCCGTAGGAAACCAGGTCAAAGGCCTTCGTCATGTCTAGGAAACACGCAAACACGGGAGTCCTACGAGTCGTGTAATACTTGATGGTATGCTTGAGACACAGAATAGCGCTTTCGGTTGACAGACCAGGCCTGAACCCAAATTGATTGTCATGCAGTTTTATGTATTTATTTAACTGTGACTCAAGCACCCCATCAAGAACTTTAGCCAATACAGTGGCCAACGAGATCGGTCGGTAATTTCCCACGTCGGACAAGTCTCCCGTTCGGTTTTTCACAATCGGGACAACTACCGTTTTTATCATGTCCGATGGTAGGTATGAGTGACTAATGCACAGATTAAATAATAGAGCCAAAACCCTCGGTAAATGAGCCCCAGCGTTTTGTAAATGCTCAATACTGAGCCCGTCGTGACCGGGTGACTTACCACGAGATGAACAAGTTATAAATTTATGTATTTCCGCCACGGTAAATCTGGTATTCACCCTGCCACGACCGACAACATCATCATGCACAAGCTGAGGCCCTCCCAGCCGTGACTTCACAAAGAAGTGGTTCTTAAAGCGATCAGCTATTTGCTTCGCATCACTCAAACCGTCCACACTCACAGGCAAGCCGGGCCGAGCATTGCACTTTTTCGTACTTTTCCAAAAACCGCGAAAGTCACGTTTGAAATGATGAGAGGCAAGGATATCCATCTGTATTTGTGCCTGATGATCCTGACACCACTTTAATCGAGATTTGAAAATTTTCCTACTCTCTCTCATCTCCTCAAAAATATTCCCGGTCCTTGGTTTCCCACTTGACTGCCATACCTGAAACTTCAGCCTGGCTTCCCCGTGAGCGCTTCGGACGTATCTATTCCATCCAACCACTTGTCCAAATTTCTTTCTAAAAGTACTGCGATGTTTATTGTTACTGTAAATTGATGCCTCACTGAGAGCGCATACAATATTTTTATATAAACTATCGATTATATGTCTATGGGCAATGTCATTACAAAAATTATCACAACAAAATTTTAATTCAAATGGAAAATCAATTAATTTTAGTCTATTGTTACATTCATTATAATATAAGTCAATTTGTTCCCTAGATCGGTCACCCCAAATTATGTCACTGCTAATTGTATAATTAATTAAATTACAAGATAATAATGTCCTAAAATTCAATTTACATTCAAAGGTCATTGGAAAGTGGTCAGACCACATTACGTCATTATTCACAGATACATTTATAACAGAGTCAATCGCCGCGTGAGTCACAATGCAGTGGTCGAGCCACCGCTCCGACCCGTGGGATTCGCTAATGAATGTATAAGTATCACTATTAGAACCTAGCAGGTTCATGTCTGCCACTGTCCAATTTTCCTCTTGACAAAAGCACAACAATTCCCGCATAAACAGCTCGTTTGGGTGTGCATTAAAGTCACCCAAACAATACACAGACTCAACAGAAAAGTCATCTACAATAGCACTTACCATACCGAGACAATCCATAAAACTTGGTAAGTTATCGATGTGATCAGTAGGCATATATATGCTCATCACTATAATTGGTCGATCCGTGTCACAGATTTTTATAGCACAAATTCGTGGATTATCACACGGAATTACAGATACACTCCGAAACACGTCAGAACGCCACAACAGTGCAACACCACCGTATGACCTCCCCCGTAACATTCCAACTGAAGTGTCAACGGCCGATGTCCCCACAGCGCTGAAATCCCTGGCGATAGAACTGAGGTACGGTATCTCATCAGGCAGCAACCATGTTTCCTGAAGGGCCACAATATCAGAATGTCGACATAGGTCTCTCACATGCTCAACTGAGCGTTTCACATTCTTACAATTGAAAGTACTTAGTTTGTATATACTCATGATTTATTATTATACTGGCCGCTTTTATTCGAATATTTCTTGAAATTAACGAATTGTCTAAAAATGATTCCTTGAGGCCATAGGCCCTCGTCTAAAAACAATGGCAACTTGCTCTCATTTACAAAAAACTTAAATGCCATGTAGTGTTTCTGTCGCTTAAAATCTATCCTCTCGAGCGTAATAATCTCGGTCGTCTTCAAACGTATATAGTTAATAATATCGGATTCCGACGTATCTTTATGAATATTTGTAATAAATATAGGTAACTTCTTATCGGCAGCCTTAAAAGTTCCGGTCATATCACGGGACACTCCTGCTTTTCCGCTATACCTATAATAATTTAATTTCTTCTTACGAGTCACCGTCTGCCATTCACCAATATTTTTATTTGTATGAGTCAGTTGCAACTTGCTATCATTGTGCAGCGCTTGCACAGGTACAGCGGGTGACGTAACAGTCAGCTGTTCGCTCCGCATCGGAGATACAAGTTCGAGCGGTGCCGACAGAGGCGCGGGCGGCGGAGGGCCGGCGCTGCCGTGACTCACACACGGCGCAGCCGTTATCGGTCGGTAATGCAAGGCCTGTTTACAATTACCCACATTTAGCGGATCTTCATGCAAATCTTCTTCATGAGAGATATTTAATTTTTGCGTCGTGAAAGTAGTAGGCTCATCAACATAAGGCAATCCTATTGGGCCACTGTCCGCACACCATGCTCCCCTTTTACTATTAACATTTTTAATCGGGCTAGGCGGCAACGAACAGGTCATCATCTGCGTCTTTAGCTCATCCAGGTGGGTTTTAGTAGCATAGGATGATTTGATTTCCTCCACCTCACCCTGGAGTCGCGCCAAGTCTTTAAGGAGCTTTGTACAGTCTAAGTGATCAAATGTTATTGGCGGTAACTTCTCCAACTTTTGAGCCACAAACACTGGTATGATATCCGGTTCACATATTTTAAAAACTTTTATTACGTCATCCAAATCACGCACTTCCTTTTTACCTTTTTTCGAACTATTTTTACGATATTCGGTAGGCACTGATTCGAATAGTAACGATTTGGATTTTGATATTTCATCTTTTGAAAAAGACGATGAACAAATCTTCACTAGCGACACTTGATCCATAATGGAAATTTTATTTTGGATGTAAGAAAGTAATTCGTCAATAACAATATTACAACTGTTACACTTTAACCGGTTCGTCATTTTCGTAAATTAAAAGTAGTGCAACGCGACACGAATGCACACACCCGTCGCTGACGCAAGCGCAGCGAACACTCAATGCATCCCTGAGACGATTTAGGTGACTCAACAAGTCTGATGTGATTGACAAGACAAATCATTAATGACTTGTTCAAACATGTGAGACTTATCATGTCAATGGATCATCTCGGGGACACCTGGGAGACTTGTTATGACTTGTTACAATCATCTATCCCAACTAATGTGATATGTGACTTGGACATGTTTATACTAGCTGCTAGAAACATGTACTAGGTATACTGGGTGTAACAAAATTACCTCTCCAAATTTCATGAGATGACTTGGCATCGGAAATCAAATACAAATCTTTTATATAAAAATGAATCGCAAAATGTGTTGGTAAGCGCGTAACTTCAGAACGGGTGGACCGATTTCACTAATTCTTTTTTTGGTGTGTAAGGTATTGTCAGGAGAAGGTTCTTATGGAAGAAAAATATTGTATTCCCACGGGAACGGGAACTTCGCGGGTGAAACCGCGTGACGTCCTCTAGTATTTAATAAAAAAGGGGGGTCAATTTTTTCATTTTTTTTTAAAATGTTTTGTCGCACATTAAGAATTCATTTTTTACATGGTCGCCGTGGCAAAACAAACACAGAGCACCCGTCCGGCTGTCGCTGTCGCTTTCTACTGCCGCTCAGTAGCGATAGAAAGGGTGAAAATGACAATTTATAGGACCTTTAAAACGGCTTTACGGTTAAAGTATTCATGTGATTTTTTTTTCTTCATTTTTGTAATGTTTCTTGACTGATGCCATGTCACTTGACGAAATTTGGAGAGGTAATTTAGTTACACCCAGTATAGCTAATTGTTTGAGTGACTTATCAATACCCATTTCAATAGTTACTGGAGAAAGAAACATGAAATTCGGACAGCAGTTTTCTTTTCTGATGTCCTATGAATGTGAAAATCGCACTATACAGTTGTTTCACCCCCTTAAGACTGAAAGTTTGGAAAACTGATTTAGTAGGTACATGGATTTAGTAAATTTTAGTACATGGAATCAAATGGTCTGTGGTCAGAATGGGATAGATGACTATGGATAAGCCATTTATTGAAATTCATGGTCTAAAAGGATGAAATGAGTGTAAAATAGGGGATGAAAGTTGGATAACCTGAATTAGTACCTACATGGAATGAGTTTGAGGTTAGAACAGAAGTTTGAAGTAATCACAGGCAGAGCTGGAGTAATACATAGAATACTTTGTACTTTGGCAACAAGTTCCAGTAAGAAATGGATATCAATCAATCAAGTCTATGGCAGACCACTGAATGCCATAATGCTTTGGAAACCAAGAACCTGAAAAGGGTTGTGGAGAGTGACTGGATGGAAATGTCCCCTAATTAAGTTTAAAAAATGTATAAAAAGTAAATTGTGCTGCAGGGGCTACTATACAGTTGACGATTATTTGATTGATAAGGAAGGCTGGAAGTGATCTGCTGGCTCTACTGATGGAGTTTTAGTTTATAGTAGGTACTTATTGTTAATATGTAGTGCACAAAAAGAATAGCCCGCCGAGTTTCTTGCCAGTTCTTCTCAAGCGGGCCGCGTTCCGAACTGGTGGTACTATTTGCATTGTATTCATTGACGTGTTGCAAGTGCCTATTTATTAGGTTTATGCGAAATAAATGTTTTTTGACTTTGCAGGAAGTAATTGGATGTGGAAGGAGCAGGATCGTGTAATAAGGAGTAATTTGGGATGGGCCTACGTCCAGCAGTGAATGGTCTTATGAAATGGGTATAGGAACTCTTTACAATGCAGGTACTAGGTCATAATATAGGTCTACTAGGTCATACTATAAAGTTATGTCATCAACTGACAATGTAGGCCAGTGATGGGCAAAGTACGGCCTGCGAGTCAACTCCGGCCCGCGAAAGCATTTAATCCGGCCCGCCGACTGGCTTTCGAAATGAATAGCATATGCCTCGCGTTAATCATTATTAGACCAATTCGGAGAAGACTAGAAGTATTATGTAGATTCTACTTAATAGAACAATAGACGCTTAGGAGATGGAGCCAACTAGCAAAAAATTATGGCATTGTTTGCGTTGTCACATGTGTGCGAACAGACTTCTTCGACGATGAAATTACGGAAAATCTCAATAAGGAACCGACTTACTAACACCTTTTTGCGATACTGAAAGTTACTGCGTCACAGCTTGACACTTGCATTTCAAAAATGCATTTTTCCTATAAATTTGGCCCTCCACTGAAATTTCTCAATTTTTTTGGCCCCCCATTGAGAAAGTTTGCCCACCACTGATGTAGGCTGTAAGTCAATAATTTCTAAGCAAGTTGATGATGAAATTTAGCATAAACCAGTTTTGTTTACAAACTGGTAATACAGTAAGGTTATGAAATCAAATTACCTATACTTTTTATGCATATTAGGTATATAACTAGCTGAAGGATCATGGGTTTAGCCACTATTAAATAGATTTGGCTATACCTCCCCTTTGGATCTGTTGAAAATCCAGTATATGCCTACTTACTTTTATTTGGTAATAGCCTATTTCTGTGTGAAATATACTTTCTGCATAATGATATGGAGATATTTAGATTTAAGCCACTAAATTATGCTACAGAAGAATTTTTAGTACCTACCATTTTTCTTAATGCCTGTTAAGGACTATTTTCATAATCCCCATAAACACTTTTTGTGCATGAGTTTAGCATCAACTCCCAGACAAGGAGAAAATAGAAACCAACTAAAGAAAAGCTTTAATAAATATCTAAATTACATATGATTTAACGGAAAATAGCTGGATACAGGAACTACCAGTTGCTTCAACTGCTACCAGATTATATAACTAGGTATAATAAACATATGAAAAACCCTATGGATGCAGTCATATTAGGATAGGGACAAAGGAGTAATAGTTCATGTATACAGAAGGTTCTATCTGAGAAACCATTTAAATATCGGGAACAAGAAGGTACCAAAAACCTTTATTTAATAGTTAAATGGTGCTCTGCGAAATCCCGTTTTTAATACAATATGAACCATTTAAATATATAGTGGATCTAGAGCATCTGAAAGTAGATCTCATAGTAAGGTTCTACAAAAAAACTGGAAGATCGACTGGGTGCCTGGACTGCTCGGATTGTTGGGATGGGTTTGGTATTCCAGCAGTCCATGCACACTGTAGACCCTCAAACCCATCCCTTGGAGATGTCCGGGGAAATGGACGGCAAAACAGGCAGTTGGATTGTCTCCACAAGAAAATTCTAATAAATATAGTGCACCTTGTGTTAACACAATAAAGTGCATTTTACAACACAACACTAATCACTTTTCTCCTAAAGTTGCCTTTCTACCTAACATTTCTTATCTATTCTGATGACTTTGAGGTTATCTCTTTTGATGAAAACTATCCGTATGTTTCCAATACATTCTTGTAGCTTTTACGTTAATATATTCAGTACAACAAGCCCGTTTTTATAGCTATGTTGTTACTTTTGATGTATGATATTATATCCTTCTTCCTATAAAATCAAGTTTTATATCACATAATGTTATATATACATCAGGAAAAGAGACTCAACTTCATGAAAATAGTGACATTGAGTAATTTTTGTACAAATAGACAGACAAAAGCTTGCCCAACATTTCTAATTGTAATTTGGCTCACATGGCAATGAGCCTATATTCATATTGAAACAGGGCCAGCTGGTAAAAAGTTTTAACAAATCCAAGGCCTTTCAACTAGTTTTAACGATTACCTACATATTAAAATGACAAAATTGTATAATTATATTGAGCATTCTATACACTATTCTACTGGCCAAAAATTGGGGCCATTTTGAGCATGGTCATGACTTAGATGTACACTTACAGGGACAATACAGTCAACAAATTAGTATCTCAACAAAAATAACATTGAAAATGCTTTACATACACAAACTAAACAGTCACTACAATAAATATAAATCAATTAGAAACACGAATTTCAAAACAGTATAGCGTGGCTTTCTAAACCAGGAACATAACATTCTAGATACATACCTTAGTGCTCTAACCCGTTTGTAAGGAGGGCTGAGTGAAACTGGGGGTGGTAAACCCGCCCTCGCGTCATCCTCATCATCCATATTATTAAAATCCAACTTCCTAGGCACCATAGATGGAGGAATCGGACTCAAATTATCCAAAAACGTATTGAAGGAGTCTGACATTTCACTAGATGTTTCCACCGATAACTCCGAGGAGTCGTGCTTGTTGTAACCTGTCTTCATTCTATACCACTCAGTCATCTTAGTTAACACTTTTATATCACTCAAACAAGGGTATCACAAAAAAATCACTTATTAATTACAATTTTTATTTAACGCGTTCTAACTTTCACAAAATTATCTGCGCAAGGCAAATGAGATGAGCGGATGACCGATGACGCAGTCGAATAGCACCTGTTACATGGATCCTCCAATCAGAGTCACTTATTTAGCCGGTGGGATGAATACTCAAATTCTATTGGCTAGCGTTTTTTTTTTAAAACTACGATGTTGCCTTCTGTCATCAGATTGGATGAACTAAAATGCGTTCACTAATAATTTTAAAAATATGCGTTCAAGAGAAGACAAAACGCATATGAGTTAGCCCGCCCGACCACGCCGAATTATGTATTTTTCATTAGAATAACTAGGTTGGTTCTAAAATTTTAGGGTTATAGTGTTTATCCATTTTATATAAAAGATGGCACATATAGTATTTCATGTCATTTAATCAAAATGTATTGTTAGAAATTACAGAGAAACATAAATTTTATTAGATATATATTTACATTATTACTACTATCTAAAGTTCTAAAATAAACATCAAACATCACGATTGGAAATAAGTAAAAAGGTGAAATAATCTCATTAATTACAAGAATGTATTATGTGTCAATCATGTCCTGCCTGACCCACTAGTTGCTGTCAATTTACTTCGTCTAATAAAAAAATCGACTTTTAGTATGGAGCCGAGCGGCAAAGTTAGAGCGAACGAGCAGTAGGTACTTTGAAGTTTGAACTTAGGAAAACTTTCAATGTTAGCATTCCCGCAATGTCATTTTTGCAACATATTTTTTATAACCTACTAGAGGACGTCACGCGGTTTCACCCGCGTAGTTCCCGTTCCCGTGGGAATACAATATTTTTTCTTCCATAAGAACCTTCTCCTGACAATACCTTACACAACAAAAAAAGAATTAGTAAAATCGGTCCACCCGTTCTGAAGTCATGCGCTTACCAACACATTTTGCGATTCATTTTTATATACACTCATTTGAACTCAATGAACCATTTCAAATGTTAATATTGCTTTGTTTGATAATTATAGGTGGTTTTATCCTCACAATTTGGTAAATTAATAAGAAAATAATCGTTTTCATCAGTATTTCATAAAATTTGGTTACAATTTATGGGAAATAATGCTAAACCTCGCTAGTAGTGTATGTTCGCTAGTAGTGCATATGCTCATGAAGTAAAAATAAAAAAGTTTTTTTAGAATTTATTCCTGCCCAAAACATAACAGAGCCCCCACCATAAGGTGTGATTTCTGCAAAGCGCTCTCCTGGTCTTCTTAGCACTCGCCGAAGTCGATCTTTTTGACTGCCTCTGTGGCGCGGTCGGTAGTGATACCGCCTGCGGCGCTGGAGGTCGTGGGTTCGATTCCCACCGGAGACAAATATTTGTGTGACCCATAAATGTTTGTTTCCAAGAGTCTGGGTGTTTCTATGTATAATATGTATGTATTTAAAAAAGTATACTGGTTGAATTTATAGTCGTTCTGGACCCGAGAGGGGGTTACTCGGAATCAATAATGGAACCATTTCGGAGTGTTAAAACAGCTGTGCAGGTTATAATAAAAAAATGACTTCTATGTAATCTTTATCACTCGTTCGAGTTGAAACATTAGTAGCGCTTCGATTATTCATTGAACTTTTCAATGAATGAAACTCCGAAACCCGTAGGTACCTACGCCGCGGCGCGTGTCTCCATGTGATCAGTTCATTGACCGAATGCATCGTTTCGATAATAATAGGTACTTAGATAATAATAAAGGACTCCAATTTCTCCTACATACTTTACACGGGCTTAGTCGTCAGAAATACTTTAATATTGTTCTATTTTACGGTGAATTAATAAGGTTTATGTAATAATAATGAAAATAAACACGAACAAATAGGGAGTATTTCCGGCGTATTTAAAAAATTGGAGCTATTTACAAAATAATCAACTTAAATACCTAGACCTACCTATTCACAGTTTATTTACACTTCCCTGTACCTTAGCAACTGCTCAAAATGGAGTCCAGAACGTTCGATACACAAACGGGCACGTTTTAGGCTATTGTCTTTTAGTTTATTCAATGTGTCTCTGTCACTTTTCACAATTTCAAAGGCGTCCACTATCGCACTGCGTAATTCATCACGAGATTTGTACTCTCGAGTGTAAACTAATCGTTTTATTTCCGACCACAAATAAAAGTCGATCGCGACGACAATACTGCGCGCGAGTTATAGTCGAACTGCGCGCCGCGGTCGCCGGTCGGCGGCGCGGTCGGTCGAGCGTATTTACCTACCTACAAGACGTAACTAGTCGAGTACCTACCGACGTTACTTGGCAACGAGTCCACGTGGACCGATGCGTTCATGCGTTGTGATTGGTCGAATTTTCCCGGCGCGGTGACTCTTCACTGATTGGTACGTTAGACATTGAATGAAAAATTGTAGTAGAAAATCGTAGTAAACGTATTTCGTGAAATTTAAAGGAATAACCAGGTGTTCTCGTTTTGATTTTGGCAAACGATGTAGATTTTGACATTTTCGTAATTTTTTATTGTTGATTTTCAAATTGACAGTGCCGATCGGTTCTGTTATCGAAACTGGGCCTAAACCTTTCCGTTCCAAAACGACTATAAATTCAACCAGTATAAGTATTAATATCCGTGGTCTGATACCCATAACACAAGCAGGTTATTCCTAGCTTACTTTGGGATCAGATAGCGTTGTGTGAAATGTCCGTGAATATTTATTTATTTATTATTTATTATCTTCACCGAACAGAGATATCCTGGCTTCATCAGAGAACTTAACCCTATTCCAATCTTCTTGAGTCCATGATTCACAATTTCTAGCGAACATAAGCCTGTGAACTCTGTGCTCACGGAGTAATTTGGGGCCGCGGGCAGGGCGGTGACTGCGTATATTGGCAGCGAGAAGCCTCCTCCTGACCGTCCATAGACTAATATGCACATTTCTTACTTCTTGGAGGTTGTTCTTAAGATCCACATACGAAGATTTGCGATTTCTCAATGCGCGACTCACAAGAAAACGATCATCCCGTGGTTGGGTACATGGTTTTCTTCCAGAACCAGGCCTTCTCTCGACGGAACCAGTCTCCTGATATCGCTGCCAGGTCCTTTGGACCGTCGAGCGACTAACATTTAGCCTCCTAGCCACGAAACATTAGCTGCAACCCTCTTCAAGCAGCGCGATAATTTTCGTAGCTTTTACCACTTTATCTACCATTTTTGATACAGCCAAACAGCATTAATAAAGCTTTGACAGTCAAGGATATGAAACTAATCGATAAAAATTTAATAAAAGTTGTGAAAGTCGATGTTAACTTCTGGAACTTCGCGCCAAAAATGTAGGATAAAAAGGGGTTTTCTGTAAAAATGACCATCAAATGAAAATTTGAATTTAGAACGTACTTTTTTAAATACCACGGCATTTTTAAAACCGGCCAGTAACGTGTACAAACGATTGAAACCTTTTTGGTATTGTATCTTTTTAAAGATGAATGAAAATCAAAACCGCCCGTTTTTTTTGCAAATGAGTGTATAACCTATAGGTATACAATGTCACTATTACAACTTCGTTGTAACTTCCCGATATTTTGCAAATGAAACTTATTGTAACTTACAATAATTAAATTAACGTTCCTGGAATGTCATTTTTGCAACATATTGTTATTAAACTGTAACCGATATGCCACGAACTTTCCGCTCCGAGCGAAGTATAGGTACGGCGCGGGCGAGCGGAACGGAACGATCAAATGTACTGAGTTGTATGAAGCATGCCACGAGTTGCCGCGCCGCCGCCGCGCCGCCGCTCTGGCGAATCTGCGGCATAGACAGCGGTGTAAAGTGTAAAGGGACGAACTCAGGGATGAAAAAAAATAGTTTTTTAAATTTTTATGGTAATTTATACTGGCTTTGGTTACTCACATCATATTCCATATCTTATTTTCATAAAATACCTTCATTTCACATTATGTAGACCGGTCCCAGACTCAACGCAAATGAAAATTTACAGCACAGAGATAATAACCAAAATAATGTAAGTACATACAGTTTGTCTATAAAGTCGTGACATGAATGTTTGAGGAACTAAAAATAGTTATGTGTGTGGCAACACTGGCAACACGAAACATATGTACGTCAGTGTGCCGAGTGCGAGTTTTTTTCTTATGCGTTTGCGAGCAAGTTTTCGTGAATTTGTATTCATATAGAGCTGCACACATCTAGAAACATTGATTGTGTGAGTCAGTTTTGAACGTCCTTGTCGCAAGCCCCGCCCATTGTCGACACTGGGTCTCACGAGGATGATGATAATGGCACGTCATTGGTTGTTTAAAAGTTTGCCCAAGTGCGACTTGCAATTTTGACATTTCGTTTCGTAAACTTTGGTTTACGTGATCGAATACGCTGTCACCTATAATTTCCTAGTGAAACCACAGTGACTACGTTTACGTGTTGTTATTAAAGCTTAAATATGATTTTAAAATATGGCTGAAATGTATTTTTTCGCGTGGAGGATGCTTGCTGTTGCTACGGAATAAGATAATCGACAATATTCTATCTATCTAACACAAGGATGGAGGCAAGAGCTCGGGCTTCCTTGAATGGAGACAGTTTGGTGTTCTTTACCTACATAAAACACAAAAAATGTGCAGTTTTTATATTCAACAAGTGCCAGAAGCGTTACCTACTGTGTACCAGAATTTTAAGGGCTATGTAGGTACATTAAACACAGCCACACAATGTTTTATTGGCCTCGGGATCAAAGTTCTAATTCCTATATAAATTTCAGAAACGTGAAAGTGATTCTAATATATATACTAATTTTTCTTTACAATGACAACAAAATATTCTATAGAAAGTGTTAAATAAAGATCAACAAATTATTAGGCTTGTGTCCTAAATTTCAAAAAACGTTTATTTTTGTAGCTTTATATCTAAATGATCACAAAAATGTAATATTTTGATTTAAAACAATCATTTACATAGTTTATTTTGTGATTTAAAAGATGAATTTCAATTTGTATCGAAAACGCTCATGGCGCCTTGTGTGACGTCACTTGATGCCAAACAAAAGTAGTAGTAGTTTTATTTATCCATTTTCGGATAGGCAAAGGCAATTTGAGCCATACAGCCAAGTCTTGTATATTTATTATCTCTTCATTTTGCTTTAAAAAGTCACAGTCCTCGTCCTCTAAGTCCAGTCAAAGTCAAGTACATCATCCCTAAGTCAATGTCAGTCTTCCTTCAGAAAAGCAGTGGATAAATTTCTGAAAGTTTCTTTGGATTTTTTGTCACTGCAAAGTCGCGATTCACTGCGTTTTATCACTTCCTAACACTAGTGCACGTTGTCAAACGTTTATGTTTAAGAATCCACCATTGAAACACACAAAACTCTTGAAATACACTAATTTTGCAAATTTACAAAATTCCCGCCAAAGAATCTCGCCAAACAAAACAAAAAGAAAATGTGTATTTTTTTTATGAGTCCTTTCAATGATTTGTTTTGAGATTAAAAGTTTTAGTACAAAAAAGAAACGTTTAGGGGTTTTAATCGTTATTTAGGGGAATCTGGTAATTTGAAGTTGGTTTTTAGAGGAACATTCCGTAGGAGTTGGCATCACTTTGGCATATGGTCTAAGTAACCAAAGTCAGTATAAATTAATTGAATAAAAAATTGCCATTGGCATCACGGTTTGACAGTGATAAGCAGTGTGACCATTTGTGGCAGATTTCTGCCATTTTGGCAGATTTTGCTCCTAAATTTTGTCTGTGGCAGATCATGCTGACGATTTACTAAAGTGGCAGATTTCGGCAGATTTAAAATATTTTAAGAAAATTCACATTATCTAATATGAATTTTCGATGCATTCATCTTTTTTTTTAAAGTAATTACATCAGGTTTCATATAAAATTAGATTACACATTATTTTATCAAACTGAAATCTTCTGTTTCATGGCCAAATTATACGGGAATTTTCCCGCTTATTCTGTTTATAAACAAATGCATCTTAAGACCATGAATTTGTAATCAAACCGAAATAGAGTTCATATTCTTATATTCTTTATTGATTTAGTGTCCAATCAACTTTCGAGTTTATTTCTTTCTCTTTTGATGTGTATTGTGTGCGGTTCTGTGTAACGAATTATTATCATTGACTAGCTGATGCCCGCAGCTTCGCCCGCGTAAAATTTGTTCCCGTTCCCGCTTCCCGTGGGAACTTATTCCCGGAATAAAAGTAGCCTAAGTTATTCCTTATTACATAAGAAATCTGCCAGTGAAAGTCCCGTCCGAATCAGTCCAGCCGTTTCGGAGATTAGCCGGAACAAACAGACAGACAGACAAAAATTTTAAAGATATTTATTTTTGTACGTGTACTGCGGTACATTAATATGCATGTTATTTTAATATTACAAACAGACACTCCAATTTTATTTATTTGTATCCATGTATAGATTAACTAATCTGAAATTTCAATGAATTCATCTCTTAAAAGTGATGTAATTACGTTAACTTTAAACGTTGCATACCTATATTTTCCAACATACGTTAACTTTAAACTTTGCATATATTTTTCCAACATATAAGCCGAAAACAACATTCAAAAAGTTGACGACGAACTTTGACATATAAAATTTAATTAAAATTAAGATTATTATTGAAAAGCAATTAGTATGCTAACTGATCATAAATTTTGTTGCGGAGTGGTTTACGCGTCGGCACGGTTCGCCGAAGACGCAGGTTCGAATCCTGCACGAAACCAATTCTATTTTCCATATTTAAAAAAATAATTAAAATGTAAGAAACTTGTTAGAGTTAGGTGGTAATAGCACCACCAGCACAATTTTGAGTGTAGACAAATTTTGGGGAGCGATTGGAAAAATTCTGAACCCGAAAAGGGCTACAAAATATTCAAACATAACGAATTTCGCGAAAGCGTTATTATGTTTGCGGATGTCCAACGCTCCGTGCGAAAGAATATTCTCTCAGGTGAATTTTAATATTTTTGGCAGTTTTGGCTACAAGTGTGGCAGATTTTGGCAGATTTTTTGCCCAGTCTGTGGCAGATTCGCCATTTCTGATATGGTCACACTGGTGATAAGTTAGCGTTCGTTCTTACGTAGTATTGTATTCTCTTTGGCGTTCGTCTGCTTTCCATATTAATTTAAAATCAATCCGTCGTATTACAAGTGCTGTGTAGTGCCTGAATGAAATGAAATCTATTGTATTTTATGAAAACGTATGAGAATCTAAACAATTACACAAAATGACACGACTTGTGATACAAGATGTCAAGACTCGAGACTGCCAGAGTGCTTCAAACGTAAAAAAGCATACTGTGACGTCACACTATCTGATAGAGGTGTTTGATGTCACGTGACTGATTGCTTATTTTTTCCAATCTTATTTTCTAAAAATAATAGTAATCCTTAGCTTGTGTACCAATTCATATTATAGCTCGTTCGCTCTAACTTTGCGGTTCGGCTTTACACTAAAGTCGAATTTTTGTTTAGACGAAGTAAATTGACAGCAACTAATGTCACTTCTTCTTGTAGTGTTGCATATTTTCTATGACGAAGTGACATTAGCTACTGTTAATTTACTTCGTATAATTAACAATTCGGGTATACGCCTCTACGCCAGCGGCAAAGTTATAGCGAACGGGTAGTACTTTTAGTTATTTATATATTGGACATAGTCGTTACAAACACACATCAATCAGATTTATGCTTAGTGGACACAAGCCTATAATCACCTAAATTAACTAAATGGTATCTAAATATAGTGCATGAGGCTTCATTTGCGTGAAATTATGTTCCTGCATCCCATGGGAACATATTCCAGGGATAAAAAGTAACCCATGTGAATTGCAGACTGATCTATTCCTGTAGGTACCAGTTTGTTCAGTTGAGTGTGGTTTACTATCATACAGCACAATATTTCACATTTTAATATTAGTAGGATTGTGTATGTGTAATGGGATTCCATATTACCACCTTATTTAACTGGAAGGTGCCAGTGACTTCATCTGTGAGGAATTTTGTTCCTGTATCCCATGGGAACAAATTCCTTGGATAAAAAGTAGCTTATGTAAATTCCAGCACGGCAATACAGCTCACCACCTATAACGTGGAACAAATTCTAAAAAAGGTGAAATGTGGGCATATAATATGCCTCAGCCTACCCCATCGGGATAAAGGTGTGCCCATATGTATGTGTATTCCAGACTATAATCTATTCCTATAGGTACCAAATGTCAGCCTGATCCGTTTAGCGGAGTGTGATTCAGTAATAAACGGCACAATATTTCACATTGTACCTAATATTAACATAAACATCATAATGACGGGACCAACTCTTGTATTTGAAAGATTCTCCCACGTATATTTAGCACCCATTTAGTTCTATTTTGTACCTGTCCTGAAATTTTTGTACCTTACAAGGCATAACCGGAATTTCACGATAACACTGGTCCCGCCATTATGATGCGTCATAATGACGAGACCATGCCTGTACTCCAAAACCACAACAAATTGCATCATCCAGATCAAACCAGTATTTAGAACCTGATTTGGTACCTCCGATAATCAACAGTGAGAGACGGAGATCTCAGTAGTTTTTTTTATAAATTAAATATTTAATTTCTGACATTTTATACGCCTAAAAAAAATTCTAGCAAAAATACTTGAAGCAAGTTGCAGCTACTGTTCATGCAGGCGCTATACTATTTATTGTTATTATGTTATGTATTGACATTATAATAATTAACATTAAGTTATTCAATAATATCAAAAGCGGGAAACTTATAAAAATAATACGGTCTCTAACATACTTCATAAATAAATAATCTGTACATCCTACTTTGTATATTTATGCACACCTATTTACGTGGGGGTTAGTCTGCAACATAAATCCATAACTTCTCTGTTACTTGGATAAGCGAGACGGAAAGCTTATGACCTTCAAATTTCTTTATTGGCGCAGGATATACTATCAAATGAAAGAACGGTTTTTTATCAGTTTTTGAATGAGATACAACAAAAAAGAATAAGGTGGAAATAAGTAAGTCTTTTTTAATTAAGAAAACATGTATTTTTAATCAAACAACTCACCTGAATTATATTTCTGCAGATATAATGCAATGTGGAATGACTTATTTTAAGTTTACTTTAACTTCTTGTTGTGAACAACGTGCACTTACTATTTGCTATTCAAGTCATCATAACATTCCCATTTGCCTAGTATCTTTACACAATTAGGTTTATGACTTTCTGGTTTTTCGTTTACTAATTCAGTGTCAATATTCCGAAATCCTAATATTTTATCATAATCACTGCTGTCATTGTTATCATTTATGACTACATTTTCTATGTTATCTTTCTTTTTAAATAAACTTTTTAAATAAATTGTAGCCGTAGTCGAGTTCATACCACCAATTTTAGAAGGCATAGGTCACTATAAATTTAATTGTGTAAGAATACTAGACAAATGGGAATATTATAATGACTTGAATAGTAAACTTAAAAAAAGTCAATCGGTTGTCATTACACATTGCATTATATCTGCAGAAATATAATTCAGGTGAGTTGTTTGATTAAAAACACATGTTTTCTTAATTAAAAAACCCCCGACTCACAAAAAAAGAACAAATAAAAACCTGTATAAAGTAAAAATATAACTATTATATTATGACCTATCTACCCTTTTTTTTACTTGTGGAAATCCTACATGGATGCTATGCCGGACTCCTACCGACTATAACCACACGATGCCTTACATCTGTCCATGGCCGGGAGTCCCGGGTAAGCCCTCGGAAGGATGTCCCAGGGCACCTATCTACCCTAAGTATTGAACCTTTATTATTATTATAGGTAGCTATATTATTTACGTATTCATATTTTTAACTAAGTTTGTCTCGTCGGGGGACCGTTCTATACCTAAACAGAGACAGACGTACGATTAGGCTATGATTAGGTGAGCGGTCCCCAGTCCCCGACGAGACAAATTGTTAGTTAAAAATATAAATACGTAAATAATATAGCTACCTATTAGATTAATAAAGGTTCAATACTTAGGGTAGATAGGTCATAATATAAGTTTTTTTAAACTTTTTACAGGTTTTTTTATTGTTCTTTTTTTGTGAGTCAGGGGTTTTTTAAATTTTTAATTTAATTTTTTATTCCATGCTTTTTATAGAGGTTTTATAGGGTTTTTGAATATCAACATACAGTGTCGTTACAGAATTAGAAATACATTCCACTCCTCATATCTTTCGAATGGCTAAACCGATTTTCATAAAACGTATCGTGATGTATAAGTTATGACCTTTCATTTGATACCCAACACGGGTATATTTGAACACATTCGATTTTTCATCACCACTTTCACCCCTCATATCTTTGAAATGGCTTAACCGATTTTTATAAAACATAGCTAAGAACACTCGCATCTAACTCATCTTACAAACAAAAGAATCAGAATCAAAATCGGTTACTCCGTTTGGGAGCTACGATGCCACAGACAGACTTACAAACACACACACACACACACACACCCCGTTCGGGTTTCCTTCGGTGGTTAAAAAAGACATATGATAGTATATCCTGCGCCAATAAAGAAATTTGAAGGTCATAATAGATGGCTTTCCGTATCGCTCATCTAAGTAACAGAGAAGTTATGGATTTATGTTGCAGACTAACCCTCACATGAATAGGTGTGCATAAATATACAAAGTAGGATGTGCAGATTATTTATTTATAAAGTATGTTAAAGACCGTATTATTTTTATAAGTTTCCTGCTTTTGATATTATTCAATAACTTAATGTTAATTATAATAATGTCAATACATAATATATAATAACGATAAATAGTGAAGCGCCTGCATGAACAGTAGCTGTAACTTACTTGAAGTATTTTTGCTGGAAAAACTTTTTTAGGCGTATAAAATGTCAAAAATTAAATATTTATTTTATAAAAAAACTACTGTGATCTCCGTCTCTCACTGTTGATTATCGGAGGTACCAAATCAGGTTCTAAATACTGGTTTGATCTGGATGATGCAATTTGTTGTGGTTTTGGAGTACAGGCATGGTCTCGTCATTATGACGCATCATAATGGCGGGACCAGTGTTATCGTGAAATTCCGGTTATGCCGTGTAAGGTACAAAAATTTCAGAACAGGTACAAAATAGAACTAAATGGGTGCTAAATATACGTGGGAGAATCTTTCAAATACAAGAGTTGGTCCCGTCATTATGGTGTTTATATATTAACAGGATTGTGTTGTGTATGTGTAGTAGGATCCCTTATTACCACTTATTTAACTAGAAGCACCTTCTAGTTAAAAACGCAGTCACCCTGTTGCTTCATCTGTGTGGAATTTTGTTCCTGCGACCCATGGGAAAAGGGTTAAAAAGTAACCAATGTGTATTATTTCAGACCATATTTTTGTAGGTACCAGATCCGCTCAGCCAAGTGTGATTTAATATGTAATGGGACCCAATTACACATTCCAAGGCCCGAACCAACCTCATTTGCAAGTTGTGCACCTGCTGATCATGGAAAGGAAGGAAAAATAATTAATTGAAAAAGGCATGTATTTAAAAGTTTATTTTACACCGAACATGATTAAATTACAAAAAGCATGGATTAAATTACAAAAAGTATAGCTTAAAATATGTTCATATAAATATCTAGGTCCCTATTAATGAAAACAATTTCTCTTCAAAGAATATCTTTAAACCTGTCCACTTATGGTTCAGCCTAGTTTGTTGTCAAGTTAATATTATATTGGTGCCGGTGAGCTTGTTTTGTCATCAAGATTTCTTAGCTTGGAGATAATGCCGAGTTTCCCTGCCCTTACTCTTTTACCATTTCTATACTCTGGTCCATGGTTTAGTTGAGCCAGATGGAGATTGTAGTGGCTGGTTCCTGTGGTACCAACTGGCGTATCACCACTGTCATCTGTAAAATAAGTAAGTAAATGAGATGACGAATTAGAGCAAAATCAAAAGAGGACAATGATTCTGACATGACATTTCTTTAATAAGTAACTTCTTAACTATATATTTATCAAAATCAAATATTATGAGGCATAATATAGACAATAATGATAAGGCTTTCATTAAACTAAGCAAGTCTTGTACTATGAGGAAGAGATATAATAGTAGGGAGATGCATTATGGTATGTCTACATTTTAGTTTCGTAGAATTTGTCCCACATAATAGGTGGCAAGCAGTATTGACATGTTAAAATGGAGCGGCTCAGGTTGTGGCTGGCTGCTATTGAATTTTTTCAAGCTACCCATAATGACTTCAACTTGGCTTCACATTCCTTCTGCAAAACGAAAACATCTGCAAATGCAAAAGTGGTCACCTCCATCCGAGGACCGGCCAGTGAAAATTGTTGACTATATTGATCATTTACAGAACGCTGAGTCCGCAGGGTCTCAAACCTTTCACTTTTGGAGGTAAATATGGTTTCTAAGAATAATAGGGCATACAACGATAGCTTTACCTTAATAATGTGCATGTTTTATAAAGTACCTAATTGAAGTTATTAGTTCTTTTCTACTTATTTGTTGATTTTCCTTTAAAATGAATGGAGATTTGGTGTTGTAATATCTTAGTTTATCATTCCGGCATGACTCAGGCTTGTTCCGAGGTTGTCTAGCTGAAATAACATACAGATATATTAAATAATCAGTTAAACTTTTATACTATTCTTATTCTAAATGTTACTTTGTTGGGATGTTGGGATTTTGAATGGTTGCTACTACTTAATGAGGTTGACATTTGGTAAAAAATTGATTATACCTAGTCTACAATAACACTTAAGCTACTTTTTGTTCCTAGAATATTATATTATGTTATAAATATTCCCATGGGATCCTAAACCGGGAACGACATTTAGGCGGGCATCAGCTGGTAGTATTATATTACCCCAAAACCATCAAAGAATCACTATAATAAAGTGTGTCTTATTGACTTGAACCTCGACTACAAACCTGTCTTCTGTAGCTTCAACTCAACAACTTTTGTCAGGATAGATCAACTACGTTGTCGATGTTGTACGCATTGTTTTGTTTGTTTAGTTTTTTTTTTTTTTTTTTTTTTTTTTTTTAATGGCTTCTTGCTTTGCAGTTGGCCACAAACAAGTTAGGGAAACCAATAATCAATATTAATAATCGGAATAATTTGGAAGGAAAAGGATTGTATAGGATGGGCTACAATATTACTATCCTATATCTACATTTTAATCATATTTAATTCTATGAAGGAAGCTAGTACATTATATACATCAAGATTACTTAAATATAATAAACATTGGATAGATGTAGGAAAAGGTACATGGATCTTAGACAAATTTAGGAAGAATTCGGAACGATCATGTAACAAACAGGAGAAGAAAATATGATTTACATCACCATATTCTCCACAAGGGCAAAGTGGGCTGTCGACAATACGAAATTTATACAAATTGGCAGGAGTGCAAACATGTCAGTCTTAGTCTACAGTAGTGAAATATTGGGCACTCTGTCCCACATTATGTTCGCATCGTCGCTGCCGCTCCTCGCTCACGTGGGACAGAACTCGCCCAATATTCCACATTTTAAAAATGTAACCTAACCTAACATTATTATAAAAAATAATTTAAAAAATTAAATTTGCTGAAGCTCCCTCCATGTTCATTACTTACCATTTATAACCCACAACGTTTTCTGTAACCAGTTGGGTTCGACTACTTCTAGTTATAAATATTTATGTTATTAATTCATCTTTTCATTATGAGTCCATCAGTATTGCATAGCAAACATGAAATTCGTTAAACAAAGACAATCGTTACAGGTCAATACAATCTGTGACGATTTGACAAAAAAGAAATTACGTCATGGAGAATTATTACCGAATACTGTACGTTGCATCATTTGTGGGCCATCGAATTGTGGAAAAACTAATTTATTAATTGGTCTTCTATTGCATGAAAATGGTTTGACATTTAAAAATGTTTATGTATACTCTAAAACTCTACATCAACCAAAGTACATCTTTTTAGAAAAGGTTTTACAACGAGTACCAGGTATCACTCTTCATAAATATCAGACAAATGATGACGTTTTAAAAGTTTCAGATGCAAAACCAAATTCTGTGATTATTTTTGATGATGTAGCTTGTGAAAATCAAAGTAATATGCGTGATTATTTTGCCATGGGAAGACATAAATTGATTGATAGTTTTTATTTAAATCAAACTTATACCAAAATACCTAAACAACTTGTAAGAGATAATGCTAACCTAATTGTGCTTTTTAAGCAAGATGAAGTTAATTTGAAACATGTTTATGAAGAACATGTTAACACCGATATGACATGGTTGAAATTTCGAGAAATGTGTTCCTTAATATGGAAAGAACCTTTTGATTAAGTGGTAATTAATAAAGATTGTTCTAAAAACAATGGTTGCTATAGAAAAATGTTTGACACATTTGTATTATTGGATGAAATTTGAATATTTAAGTAGACTGCAGTCTGTTTATTGTTATTCTTTAATTGATTCTTATTCGATTACCACCTATTTTACATAATGGATAAATCATTGAAAAAACAAATTGTTGATGCGACACAAGCTGTCAAGAAAAAAATACGTAAAATGAAGGATTTTGAAGATAATAATAAGCATGCTCTTGATACAGTTTTTAAACCTGTCACAGAATCTCTCAATTTAATAGCCAACACTAATAACCACTTAGCTCTAACAAAAAAGGAGGAAAAAGTAGAACCCCAAGAACCACAAGACCAAGATATGAAAGAAACAGATGATAGCAGTATTTCTAGTAACGAAACGGAACCCTTATCGGACTCTTCATTTCAGTCATTAGTCGGTACTAATCCAGATGCATCATCTTGGTCGTTATCTTCACAAGTACTATCAGATGTTCCATTTGGTATAAGAAATGAACGTGGAAAGCTAATGTTGGGTTCCTCTAACATAACTATTGGGGATAAAGTTATTACTGTAGCCGGACACAAATACGAAAGTACACCTGGGTTGCGAGAGTTACTGTTAAAAAAAGACATTGATCTGAGCTTGGTTAATGACTGTGACAAGCAAAATTATAAGACAATGTTACTTGTAACGAATGCACATCGTCGTGATTTCGATTCAAAAAAACCAATTAAAAGTAATAAAGGACAAAAATATTTGCAAGTTATTAAACCACTTTTCGATCAAGAAAGTAGAAGTCCAAGTTGTAGACAGAAAGTAGGAAAAGGATTACCTTTAACAAAAATGTGGAAAAAAAACACAGATTTTGTATATTGGGATGATCCCAATGAATTGGTTGATAGATTAAAGTTATTAATTGCTTCTCGAGATGCCGGTAACACAGGACTAGACAATGAAATAATATCTATCATTGAAGAACTACGTGAAAGCAAAATCATTAAATAAATAGATCTACTAATGTTATATGTGTGTCATTTTACTATATACCGTTCAACATAATACACCTTTAATATGAATGTAGACAAATTTGGTCATTATATTCATAAGCGAATGCGGATATCAGAAATACTTGATTTTAATGATAACGCATTAATAAAATCTGATTATGGAGATTATGACTTGAAGACATCGAGGCTAAAAGGTGTTAAACCTCCTCAAGACGCAGATGATGCAGTAAATAAAGCATATGTAGATGAATTGAAAGGTGTACTAGTCAATGACTTACGAAAATTGCAAAGTTCTATTCCAAATAGTGTTCAAAACCACATAGAGAAAGCTTTAAAAACAATAATGTCTGAGATAGAGACTCATTTGGAAAGCAAATTTTACACAAGAAAAGCAGTTGATAGACTAGTTCAAGACGCAATTCAATCTATATTAAAAGATCGAAAAACATAGCCCTTAAAGTTTGTTAAAATGACGAAACAACAAATCGTCAATGAAATACATAAAGCAGCACGAAAAAATTTTCCTCGACGATCTGTAATTTTAAAAGGTATTGATGATTTGTGGCAAGCAGATTTAGCTGATATGCAAAACCTAAAATCCTTTAATAAAGGATATAACTATATTTTAATAGTTATTGACTGCTTCTCCAAGTACGTTTGGGTGGAACCATTAAAAACTAAATCCAAACATGATGTCTCTCTTGCATTTGAAAAAATACTTTTTTCTAATCACAGGATACCAAATCATCTGCAAACTGATATGGGTACTGAGTTCTATAATTCTACATTTCAAAAGCTTTTACAGAACTATAATATTAATCACTACTCTACATTTTCAACCAAAAAGGCTTCAATTGTAGAACGAGTTATTAAAACTATTAAAAATAAATTGTACAAATACTTTAGCTTGAACGGACACTATAAGTGGATAGATGGTGGCTTGAACGGTATTGTGAAGACATATAACAACACAAAACATCGTACTATTAAATTTGCACCTGTTAATGTCAATAAGTTTAATGAAACTAACATTAAAAATAATATTACGAATTCCATGATAAAGGTAGTCCAAAAATGTCGTCCAAAGTTTAAAATTGGTGACAAAGTTCGAATTAGTAAGTACAAACATATATTTGAGAAAGGATACACTCCTAACTGGTCAACAGAATTATTTACTATAAAAAAGATAAATAACACTGTACCAATAACATATCGCATCGAAGATAATCAAAAACAAGTCATATTAGGAACTTTTTACGAACAAGAGCTTCAAAGGTCGTCCTGTCCTGGTGTCTATTTGATAGAAAAGGTATTAAAAAAGAAAGGAAACAAACTGTTTGTAAAATGGTTGGGTTTGAATAACAAAGAGAATAGTTGGATTGATAAGACTGCAATAGTGGAATGAGTTAATTATATAAGTGATATGTAATTTTAAAGTATATTCATTATTCTTTGGACGATGCAAGGTGGTGGACTAATAAACAATATCATTAATCATTTACCATTCGAACTACACATACCTGGTTATAACTATTGTGGACCAGGAACAAAGCTTTCGAAACGATTACTACGTGGTGATAAAGGTGTAAATAAGTTAGACGAAGCTTGTATGCATCACGATATTGCATATGCAAACTACACAGACTTGCCTAACCGTCAAAAAGCTGACTTACGTCTTATAGATATGGCTAAGCAAAGACTTAAAGCAAAAGATGCTCGAACAGGGGAAAAGATTAGTTCGTGGATAGTAAACAAAGTTATGAAAGCTAAATTGAAGTCTGGTGCTGGTGTTAAGACCTTTAATAACTTTGTTAAAAAAATAAAAAGAAAACTCAAAAAACTCTCACCTAAAGATGATAAGTCATTAATAAATATAGCTTATATGGTTGCCCGAAAATTAGTTCCATGCATTCCAAAAGTTCGAGTACCTCGAATGATACCTATACCAAAAACTGGAGGCATTCTACCTTTAATCCCAATTTTTGCTGGTTTATCTGCTTTAGGAGCATTAGCTGGTGGTGCAGCTGGTATTGCAAAAACTGTGAATGATTATAAACACGGTCAGAAAAAATTACAAGAAACTGAACGTCATAATAAAACTATGGAGGCTATAGCAATAGGTAAAGGTCTATACATTAAACCGCATAAGCAAGGTCAGGGATTGTTTATAAATCCATCAAAAAACTAATTGATCAGCTACCTAATCGCGCTTTAACTAATATCGATATTCAGAAGTATGGCCATTGTATTCCACATTTTCGAGGAGTTTATATGAAGGATCAGTTACCAAAAACACCTAAACGAATTGAATGTGCTATAGTTAACCTAGATAATTCGAGAAATGATGGAACGCATTGGGTAGCTTATGTTAAAATAAACAATTATTGTGAATATTTTGATAGCTATGGTGATTTAAAACCGCCAAGAGAATTAATGCTATATTTTAAGAACTGTGATGTTCATTATACCTATGATAGATATCAACAATTTAACACAATAGTTTGTGGACATATGTGTTTAAGTTATTTGCAAACTTTTTGGATTAAATACTATAAATCTTTATTATAATTATAATACTTTAAATAAAAATACTATAAATCTTATACCACTCTTTCATTTCCATCATTTGCAAGATGTCACTCACCTTATCGATAACTGGAAACTCATCGGTATTATCTACCTATTATCCAGACACGTTGCCATTAGCTGTGGAGTATGAATGTGCATTATTACATTTCTCTACATATAATTCTATTCCAAATTTTGATAATACAAACAATAAATTATACTATGGTTCTAAAAATGTTATTGAGATACCTGAAGGAACTTATGAATTACAAGATATTAGTGACTATTTAAAAACTGAGATAAAAGATGCATCTATAAAACTCAATTGTAATAACAACACCTTAAAAACTATGTTATTTTGTACATCAACTATAGATTTTACTAAAGAAGATACATTTGGAAGTTTATTGGGATTTAAAAAGCAGATCTTAGAAGCAAATAAATATCATGTATCAGAGTTTCCAGTAAACATTTTGCCAACGACTGTCATAAGGATTGAATGTGACATAGTTAGCGGTTCCTATATAAACGGTCAATCCAGTCACATCTTACACGAATTTGCACTTAATGTTCCACCTGGATACAGGATTATAGAAATTCCGAAAAACGCAATCTACTTTCCAATAAATCAAACCAATATAAGCTGCATACAGATAAGGTTGTTGGATATAAATAATAACTTAATAAATTTGCGAGGTGAAGAAGTGCAGTTGTATCTACATATCAGAAGAAAACAATGATAGATTATAATAAATATGTGGTACATCCAACTAAAAATAACAGTTCTACTAAAACTATCAAACCAATAAGAGCTCGGTCTAAAAGGGTTATAAAATTGAATAACAATAATAAAGCATTTCTTAAAGCGATCGGTTTGTTAAAATGAATATACTAGATGTTTTGTCCACTCCTGCATACAACAACGCTGTGGAAGGAATTGAATTTCACTCTTACAAGCCTTACGTAACAAGTTTCAATAGAAGCGATGAAATCAGGATACCTATTAATCAACAAGACTTGTATATATTACCATCAGCAAGCACTTTGTTTTTGGAAGGAACTGTTGTTGTAAACAAGGGTGGAAATTCGAAGGAAAGAGTCAGTAGCGTTCATTTCACAAACAATAGTCTACTTTACTTGTTTCAAGATATAAGGTATGAGATAAACGGAGTGGAAATAGATAAAATAAAAAACGCTGGTATAACTACCACAATGAAATCATTAATATCAATGAACGAAAACGAGGCTAAAGCATCTAATGCTTGGGGATGGAATATCGAAGGCATAAATAGTGCAAATGGGGGAAGCTTTTCTGCTTCTATACCCCTCTGTAACATTCTTGGTTTTGCAGAAGATTTCAAGAAAGTAGTGATAAACAGCAAACATGAATTAATATTGTTACGAAGTAATACTAATCTGAACGCCCTAAAACTTAACGATGGTGAAACTGTAGAAGATATTATTATAAATAAAATAATATGGCGTGTACCACATGTCAAAGTGTCCGATAGGGAAAAAATAAATATGTTAAAACTGTTAGAAAAAGATCGACCACTCCAGATGATATTTAGGAATTGGGATTTATATGAATATCCGGCTTTACCAAAAACTACTAAGCATACTTGGTCCATAAAAACATCGTCGCAAATAGAGAAACCAAGATTTGTTATTATTGGTCTGCAAACAAATAGAAAAAATAATTCTAAATTGGATATGTCTAAGTTTGATCACTGTGATGTTCGTGATGTTAGAGTATACCTAAATTCAACCTACTTCCCTTATGAAAATTTGAATTCAAGTTTCTCGAATAATCGAATTGCTTTAATATATGAACAATATACTAGATTTCAACAGTCGTATTATGGACGTCGCGCCGAGCCGTTATTAAATGAGAAACAATTTAAAAATATTGCTCCGTTATTTGTAGTAGATTGTTCTAGACAACCAGATAATCTTAAATCAGGTCCTGTTGTGGATGTTAGAGTGGAAATCGAAAGTGATATTGATATACCAGATCAAACTTCAGCATATTGTCTTATATTGAACGACTGTATAATCGAGTATAAGCCATTAAGTAGCATCGTGAGAAAGATATCATGAACAAAAATACTATTATAGTAGATGTTCAGGGTTTTAAAGATCGTTATAATAACTTTATAGTCAAAGAATTAGCTGTAGCTACGTTGCAACATACTCATATATTCTTAATAAAACCTCCTTACCCGTTCTCCTCGCTAACTGATGAAGAAAGAAGACACATTTGGTGGATTGAAAGGAATAGAGGTTACCGCTGGAGCGAAGGATATATAGACTACAGAGAATTTTCTAGAATAATCAAACCCTATTTGAAGGAAAAAAAGGTTCTTGTTAAAGGCAGTGAGAAAATTAATTGGGTTCAAGAGCTATGTGGTCATAATAATGTTTCTGACATATGTGAAAATAAAAGTGTTCCTAACTTAAAGACTCTTAGTGATCTTTACTGTAAAGATCTATTTTTGTATAATTGTTTTGCTCATAAGAACTATTGTGCTTTAAGGAATGTATTGTGTATTGTGTGTTCACATATTTGTTTAAAGTTGCGTGAAATGGAATAAAAAATGCATAATAAAACGCTATATTATTATTTGTATTACGTTATAAATATAGTTTATTTTTATAATTTTACTATTTGAATATATATTAACGTCTGTATTATTTAAAATTGCATAAAATGATAAAAAACAACCTTAAAGTTTCCGGGAACAGGACTAAGTAATGCATAATAAAACGCTATATTATTATTTTTATACTATTAAATATAGTTAATTTTAATAATTTTACTATTTTTTTACTATTTGAATATATTTTAGCACTTGTATTATTTAATAATGCAATAATTAATAAAAAACAATAAAGTGATATACCTAGTACAACCACCATGTAGTGCAGTATACATCTCGCGCAATCCGACTTGGATAGATTAGGTTAGAAGGCTAAGGCGGGAGCGGAGCGAAGCGGAGCTCCCGCATTAGCCTTCGTGGTTATTTTTTTTGTGGCAACCTAAACAATTTTTTTTATTAGCAGGGTGGAGAGTGGGTGTCTGTAAGGATTTTTATTTTCCCAACGGACCCCACGCACTGGGCAAGCCCTTGTACATGAAATTATCTTCAATTCCCAACGGACCCGTGTGGGGACAGATACTCGGGTTCGTTGGTAATAAATTGCATCCAGGCCAGGCCCCACTTAGGTTGATAATGGTTAGGGAGTAGGTACATAGGGGTGGGGGAGTAGGTAAATGGGGGCTAGGGAGTAGGTATAAGAAACTTACTTAGCCTTCAAAAATATACTTTTAGGTTAGTTTATGAAAATGTTCATAACTTAAAAACTAAGCGTTTCCGCAGGGGGGGAGTTGCCGGGGGGGTACTCCCCCCTCCCCCCTACCCCCTCCCACCCCTCTCCCCCCTTAATTCGATTGGCACGATTCTAAAGCAATCCCTTAGATGCTATTCCACAAACCCCACAATCTCAACCTTTGCTTCAAGACCAGGACAACAAAAACACGACACGTACTAATATTGGTCGCCTTAACTACAACAGTACTGATGTAGCTCCATTTGTTGTAAATATACAAAAAGAAACAGCTGAAAATAGCCGTACGTATTTACATCCTGTAGAGTTTGGCAGATTTCTTAAAAAGAATAATATCCACGGGATTGTGAATGGTAGTCTTAAACGAATTGGACGTAACAAAGTCAGTGTTACATTTGTTAACTATATTGATGCCAATAACTTTATATCAAATAGGTGCTTGATCTTAGAAAAATTTAATGCTTTCATACCAACATATAATATAACCCGTATGGGTGTTATTAGAGGGGTTCCAACTGATTGGACAGATGAGGAAGTTCTTACTAACTTATCTGTCCCTATTGGTTGTGGACCAATCGTCAAAATTAGACGAATCCGTAGAAAAGTTTCTTTAAATAATAGTAACAATTTTGAAAACACCGGTACTGTAGTACTAACCTTTGATGGACAGGTACTCCCCAAAAGAGTATTTATGTGTTACACAGCACTATCCGTGGACTTGTATATTTACCCAACTGTACAATGCTACAACTGCTGTAGGTATGGACATGTTAAGAGCCAATGTCGATCTGAAAGTAGGTGTTATAAATGTGGTAGAGGACATTCAGGTGATACATGCAATGTACACGAAGATGAACTATGGTGTGTTCTCTGTAAAGGCTCACATCAAGCTAACTCCAAGAAATGCTTGGAGTTTGATAGGCAAAAAGGGATAAAAGAAACTATGAGTAAAACCTGTATTTCTTATATGGAGGCTATAAAGTTACATCCCCCCATCACTAAAAAATCATATGCTGAAGCATTTTTAACCACGCATAACACATCTGATAATGATAACAATAAACCAATTAATAGTAGCCCATCCTACAAAAAAACTGTCTTTTTAAAACCCAGAACCATTCCACGATTTTCTAAGGGTTATGATCATGCTGCTCATAATGAAATTATAAAAGATCCCATATCTACACCTGGCCCTGTTTTTAGGAATAATAAATATGATAATAATAATACAGCTGATATGATTAAAACTTTATTTCAACTTCTATCACAATCAAATACCACAATTTCACCGTCCAACGTTGCCATAATACTTGAAACTCTTTATAAAATATCTAATGATAATGGATCACAGATCAGTAGCAATTCAATGGAATTGTCGCAGTGCAGTGCCCAAAAAACATGAATTAATTCATATAATTAATAAATATGATCCCTTTGTAATTTGCCTTCAGGAGACCTGGCTAAAGCAGGACTCCATTTTCAAAATTCCTGGCTTCTCTTGCTTGAGAAGTGACAGATCTGATGAATATGGTGGAGTTGCCATACTCATTAGAAACACTGTAAATTATTCTATCCTTTCCCTTCCTTCATATAGTGATGAACTTTCTGTCATTGCTATTACTGTAAATAATATTTGTTATGTATGTACATATTTTTCTCGTCCTAGTCTACATATTTTTAATGAAATCAATAGTTTATTAAATTTTCTACCTAAACCTTTCATTTGTTTTGGTGATTTTAATTCACATCACCAGTCTTGGGGCTCTCCTATGACAAACTTTTATGGAAATAAGCTACTAGAAATAATTGAAGATCAAAATTTGTGTATATTAAATACAGGTTCTCCAACTCGTCTTGATGATCCTCCTACAGCTCCAGACCTAACTATCTGCACCCCTGATCTTGCATCCTCCTTAGAATGGAACACTACAGAATCAACTCATGGTAGTGATCATTTTGTAATCATAATTACTTTACCATTCCGTAAACCTCTGAAACAGAACAAAAATCCACGCATAAAACATAAATTACACAATGCAAACTGGGACTTATATAAATCCACAGTGGAGCAAAAGATATCAGAGTTACCTGATATTTCATCCGCAAATATTTTAACAAGTTGTGACCTATTTGCAAAATTGCTAGTTCAAGCAGCTGATGAGGTGTTCCCATTAAAATCTTTAGGCCCTAATAAAATACCATCTCCACCGTGGTGGGATGAAGAATGCACAGTAGCAATCAAGAAAAGAAAAGAGGCAGAGAGGCAATATTGTGTTTCCATGACTAAAGAAAACTACAATAACTATTTACAAGTAGCCAAGGAAACACAAGCATTTCTCAGAAACAAAAAAACTGATGGCTGGAAAAGCTTCTGCTCATCCTTGAGTCCAGATGTTAGTCCATCCACTGTCTGGCAAAATATTAGAAAGTATAGATCCTGCTACAATAATGATGCAAATCAAACCATTAGCCCAGACCTAGTTGAGCAGATAATGGATAGACTGGCTCCCCCATCTGTTCCTGACTATCATGTAGGCCTTTCTTACACACTAAGCATACCATTTAACAATTCTGAAGATTTAAATTCCCCTTTTACCTTCATCGAGTTAAGAAACGTACTATCAAACCTAAAAGATTCCGCCCCAGGGGAAGATAGCATCCCTTACTCTTTCGTCACACACCTCAATAGCGACAGCCAAAAATATTACCTTTCAATCATAAATACTATAATGATCTCAGGTCATATCCCTTTGGCATGGAGGACTCAAAATGTTTTATTATTTCCAAAACCAAATAAAGATAGAACAGACCCTACATCATATCGTCCAATAGCGCTGACCTCTGTTTTAGCTAAAATAGCTGAACATCTAGTGAAAAACCGACTGGAATGGTTTTTAGAATTTAATAACTTGCTATCGGATAGTCAACACGGCCACAGTATAAAGAGTACTAACCAGTATTGTAGCTCCCTACAAACGGACGAAGCGCAAGCTATACCTACGATTCTCGTTTTCGGCAGGCCTTTCAGCACGTTAGCAGGCGATTGTGCCGAGTAGACGAATGGACGGTGTGTCGTTTTTTAGATAGTAACTGCGCGTGTTTTATTTACTAAAAATATTTAATATGACAACTAGAGTCTAGTTGTCATATTAAATATTTTTAAATTCTAAAAACACTACTAGCAAGTTATTAAATTCTAAAAACCATTCCAGTCGGTTTTTCACTAGATGTTCAGCTATTTTAGCTAAAACAGAGGTCAGCGCTATTGGACGATATGATGTAGGGTCTGTTCTATCTTTATTTGGTTTTGAAAATAATAAAACATTTTGAGTCCTCCATGCCAAAGGGATATGACCTGAGATCATTATAGTATTTATGATTGAAAGGTAATATTTTTGGCTGTCGCTATTGAGGTGTGTGACGAAAGAGTAAGGGATGCTATCTTCCCCTGGGGCGGAATCTTTTAGGTTTGATAGTACGTTTCTTAACTCGATGAAGGTAAAAGGGGAATTTAAATCTTCAGAATTGTTAAATGGTATGCTTAGTGTGTAAGAAAGGCCTACATGATAGTCAGGAACAGATGGGGGAGCCAGTCTATCCATTATCTGCTCAACTAGGTCTGGGCTAATGGTTTGATTTGCATCATTATTGTAGCAGGATCTATACTTTCTAATATTTTGCCAGACAGTGGATGGACTAACATCTGGACTCAAGGATGAGCAGAAGCTTTTCCAGCCATCAGTTTTTTTGTTTCTGAGAAATGCTTGTGTTTCCTTGGCTACTTGTAAATAGTTATTGTAGTTTTCTTTAGTCATGGAAACACAATATTGCCTCTCTGCCTCTTTTCTTTTCTTGATTGCTACTGTGCATTCTTCATCCCACCACGGTGGAGATGGTATTTTATTAGGGCCTAAAGATTTTAATGGGAACACCTCATCAGCTGCTTGAACTAGCAATTTTGCAAATAGGTCACAACTTGTTAAAATATTTGCGGATGAAATATCAGGTAACTCTGATATCTTTTGCTCCACTGTGGATTTATATAAGTCCCAGTTTGCATTGTGTAATTTATGTTTTATGCGTGGATTTTTGTTCTGTTTCAGAGGTTTACGGAATGGTAAAGTAATTATGATTACAAAATGATCACTACCATGAGTTGATTCTGTAGTGTTCCATTCTAAGGAGGATGCAAGATCAGGGGTGCAGATAGTTAGGTCTGGAGCTGTAGGAGGATCATCAAGACGAGTTGGAGAACCTGTATTTAATATACACAAATTTTGATCTTCAATTATTTCTAGTAGCTTATTTCCATAAAAGTTTGTCATAGGAGAGCCCCAAGACTGGTGATGTGAATTAAAATCACCAAAACAAATGAAAGGTTTAGGTAGAAAATTTAATAAACTATTGATTTCATTAAAAATATGTAGACTAGGACGAGAAAAATATGTACATACATAACAAATATTATTTACAGTAATAGCAATGACAGAAAGTTCATCACTATATGAAGGAAGGGAAAGGATAGAATAATTTACAGTGTTTCTAATGAGTATGGCAACTCCACCATATTCATCAGATCTGTCACTTCTCAAGCAAGAGAAGCCAGGAATTTTGAAAATGGAGTCCTGCTTTAGCCAGGTCTCCTGAAGGCAAATTACAAAGGGATCATATTTATTAATTATATGAATTAATTCATGTTTTTTGGGCACTGCACTGCGACAATTCCATTGAATTGCTACTGATCTGTGATCCATTATCATTAGATATTTTATAAAGAGTTTCAAGTATTATGGCAACGTTGGACGGTGAAATTGTGGTATTTGATTGTGATAGAAGTTGAAATAAAGTTTTAATCATATCAGCTGTATTATTATTATCATATTTATTATTCCTAAAAACAGGGCCAGGTGTAGATATGGGATCTTTTATAATTTCATTATGAGCAGCATGATCATAACCCTTAGAAAATCGTGGAATGGTTCTGGGTTTTAAAAAGACAGTTTTTTTGTAGGATGGGCTACTATTAATTGGTTTATTGTTATCATTATCAGATGTGTTATGCGTGGTTAAAAATGCTTCAGCATATGATTTTTTAGTGATGGGGGGATGTAACTTTATAGCCTCCATATAAGAAATACAGGTTTTACTCATAGTTTCTTTTATCCCTTTTTGCCTATCAAACTCCAAGCATTTCTTGGAGTTAGCTTGATGTGAGCCTTTACAGAGAACACACCATAGTTCATCTTCGTCTACATTGCATGTATCACCTGAATGTCCTCTACCACATTTATAACACCTACTTTCAGATCGACATTGGCTCTTAACATGTCCATACCTACAGCAGTTGTAGCATTGTACAGTTGGGTAAATATACAAGTCCACGGATAGTGCTGTGTAACACATAAATACTCTTTTGGGGAGTACCTGTCCATCAAAGGTTAGTACTACAGTACCGGTGTTTTCAAAATTGTTACTATTATTTAAAGAAACTTTTCTACGGATTCGTCTAATTTTGACGATTGGTCCACAACCAATAGGGACAGATAAGTTAGTAAGAACTTCCTCATCTGTCCAATCAGTTGGAACCCCTCTAATAACACCCATACGGGTTATATTATATGTTGGTATGAAAGCATTAAATTTTTCTAAGATCAAGCACCTATTTGATATAAAGTTATTGGCATCAATATAGTTAACAAATGTAACACTGACTTTGTTACGTCCAATTCGTTTAAGACTACCATTCACAATCCCGTGGATATTATTCTTTTTAAGAAATCTGCCAAACTCTACAGGATGTAAATACGTACGGCTATTTTCAGCTGTTTCTTTTTGTATATTTACAACAAATGGAGCTACATCAGTACTGTTGTAGTTAAGGCGACCAATATTAGTACGTGTCGTGTTTTTGTTGTCCTGGTCTTGAAGCAAAGGTTGAGATTGTGGGGTTTGTGGAATAGCATCTAAGGGATTGCTTTAGAATCGTGCCAATCGAATTAAGGGGGGAGAGGGGTGGGAGGGGGTAGGGGGGAGGGGGGAGTACCCCCCCGGCAACTCCCCCCCTGCGGAAACGCTTAGTTTTTAAGTTATGAACATTTTCATAAACTAACCTAAAAGTATATTTTTGAAGGCTAAGTAAGTTTCTTATACCTACTCCCTAGCCCCCATTTACCTACTCCCCCACCCCTATGTACCTACTCCCTAACCATTATCAACCTAAGTGGGGCCTGGCCTGGATGCAATTTATTACCAACGAACCCGAGTATCTGTCCCCACACGGGTCCGTTGGGAATTGAAGATAATTTCATGTACAAGGGCTTGCCCAGTGCGTGGGGTCCGTTGGGAAAATAAAAATCCTTACAGACACCCACTCTCCACCCTGCTAATAAAAAAAATTGTTTAGGTTGCCACAAAAAAAATAACCACGAAGGCTAATGCGGGAGCTCCGCTTCGCTCCGCTCCGGCCTTAGCCTTCTAACCTAATCTATCCAAGTCGGATTGCGCGAGGTGTATACTGCACTACATGGTGGTTGTACTAGGTATATCACTTTATTGTTTTTTATTAATTATTGCATTATTAAATAATACAAGTGCTAAAATATATTCAAATAGTAAAAAAATAGTAAAATTATTAAAATTAACTATATTTAATAGTATAAAAATAATAATATAGCGTTTTATTATGCATTACTTAGTCCTGTTCCCGGAAACTTTAAGGTTGTTTTTTATCATTTTATGCAATTTTAAATAATACAGACGTTAATATATATTCAAATAGTAAAATTATAAAAATAAACTATATTTATAACGTAATACAAATAATAATATAGCGTTTTATTATGCATTTTTTATTCCATTTCACGCAACTTTAAACAGCCATAAAAAAAAAACCACGCATCTCCTCACTGGGGGAGGGGTATTTTTGAGAAGGGGAGACCCACCCCTATCCAACGCAACCCCTAAAAACCCTAAAATCGATTGGCACGATTCTAAAGCCCACCCGCATCTAATTCACATTTGCAATCTGTACTTCTTTGCATTATCGAGCCCTCTTTCCACTTAGGCTTTTTTTTGTTGCAACTTATGCAAACTACTCGTGAGGCGAGTCGTTTGCGTTTTGTGTGATCAGGTTCAGTAGATAGAGAGCAGTCAGATGACTCTATTAAATTAAATGTTGTTGGACTTGGACTACTAATTTTGGCGCCAGACCCCCCACCGGGGTCGGCCGGTCATATTAAATATTTTTAAATTCTAAAAACACTACTAGCAAGTTATTAAATTCTAAAAACCATTCCAGTCGGTTTTTCACTAGATGTTCAGCTATTTTAGCTAAAACAGAGGTCAGCGCTATTGGACGATATGATGTAGGGTCTGTTCTATCTTTATTTGGTTTTGGAAATAATAAAACATTTTGAGTCCTCCATGCCAAAGGGATATGACCTGAGATCATTATAGTATTTATGATTGAAAGGTAATATTTTTGGCTGTCGCTATTGAGGTGTGTGACGAAAGAGTAAGGGATGCTATCTTCCCCTGGGGCGGAATCTTTTAGGTTTGATAGTACGTTTCTTAACTCGATGAAGGTAAAAGGGGAATTTAAATCTTCAGAATTGTTAAATGGTATGCTTAGTGTGTAAGAAAGGCCTACATGATAGTCAGGAACAGATGGGGGAGCCAGTCTATCCATTATCTGCTCAACTAGGTCTGGGCTAATGGTTTGATTTGCATCATTATTGTAGCAGGATCTATACTTTCTAATATTTTGCCAGACAGTGGATGGACTAACATCTGGACTCAAGGATGAGCAGAAGCTTTTCCAGCCATCAGTTTTTTTGTTTCTGAGAAATGCTTGTGTTTCCTTGGCTACTTGTAAATAGTTATTGTAGTTTTCTTTAGTCATGGAAACACAATATTGCCTCTCTGCCTCTTTTCTTTTCTTGATTGCTACTGTGCATTCTTCATCCCACCACGGTGGAGATGGTATTTTATTAGGGCCTAAAGATTTTAATGGGAACACCTCATCAGCTGCTTGAACTAGCAATTTTGCAAATAGGTCACAACTTGTTAAAATATTTGCGGATGAAATATCAGGTAACTCTGATATCTTTTGCTCCACTGTGGATTTATATAAGTCCCAGTTTGCATTGTGTAATTTATGTTTTATGCGTGGATTTTTGTTCTGTTTCAGAGGTTTACGGAATGGTAAAGTAATTATGATTACAAAATGATCACTACCATGAGTTGATTCTGTAGTGTTCCATTCTAAGGAGGATGCAAGATCAGGGGTGCAGATAGTTAGGTCTGGAGCTGTAGGAGGATCATCAAGACGAGTTGGAGAACCTGTATTTAATATACACAAATTTTGATCTTCAATTATTTCTAGTAGCTTATTTCCATAAAAGTTTGTCATAGGAGAGCCCCAAGACTGGTGATGTGAATTAAAATCACCAAAACAAATGAAAGGTTTAGGTAGAAAATTTAATAAACTATTGATTTCATTAAAAATATGTAGACTAGGACGAGAAAAATATGTACATACATAACAAATATTATTTACAGTAATAGCAATGACAGAAAGTTCATCACTATATGAAGGAAGGGAAAGGATAGAATAATTTACAGTGTTTCTAATGAGTATGGCAACTCCACCATATTCATCAGATCTGTCACTTCTCAAGCAAGAGAAGCCAGGAATTTTGAAAATGGAGTCCTGCTTTAGCCAGGTCTCCTGAAGGCAAATTACAAAGGGATCATATTTATTAATTATATGAATTAATTCATGTTTTTTGGGCACTGCACTGCGACAATTCCATTGAATTGCTACTGATCTGTGATCCATTATCATTAGATATTTTATAAAGAGTTTCAAGTATTATGGCAACGTTGGACGGTGAAATTGTGGTATTTGATTGTGATAGAAGTTGAAATAAAGTTTTAATCATATCAGCTGTATTATTATTATCATATTTATTATTCCTAAAAACAGGGCCAGGTGTAGATATGGGATCTTTTATAATTTCATTATGAGCAGCATGATCATAACCCTTAGAAAATCGTGGAATGGTTCTGGGTTTTAAAAAGACAGTTTTTTTGTAGGATGGGCTACTATTAATTGGTTTATTGTTATCATTATCAGATGTGTTATGCGTGGTTAAAAATGCTTCAGCATATGATTTTTTAGTGATGGGGGGATGTAACTTTATAGCCTCCATATAAGAAATACAGGTTTTACTCATAGTTTCTTTTATCCCTTTTTGCCTATCAAACTCCAAGCATTTCTTGGAGTTAGCTTGATGTGAGCCTTTACAGAGAACACACCATAGTTCATCTTCGTCTACATTGCATGTATCACCTGAATGTCCTCTACCACATTTATAACACCTACTTTCAGATCGACATTGGCTCTTAACATGTCCATACCTACAGCAGTTGTAGCATTGTACAGTTGGGTAAATATACAAGTCCACGGATAGTGCTGTGTAACACATAAATACTCTTTTGGGGAGTACCTGTCCATCAAAGGTTAGTACTACAGTACCGGTGTTTTCAAAATTGTTACTATTATTTAAAGAAACTTTTCTACGGATTCGTCTAATTTTGACGATTGGTCCACAACCAATAGGGACAGATAAGTTAGTAAGAACTTCCTCATCTGTCCAATCAGTTGGAACCCCTCTAATAACACCCATACGGGTTATATTATATGTTGGTATGAAAGCATTAAATTTTTCTAAGATCAAGCACCTATTTGATATAAAGTTATTGGCATCAATATAGTTAACAAATGTAACACTGACTTTGTTACGTCCAATTCGTTTAAGACTACCATTCACAATCCCGTGGATATTATTCTTTTTAAGAAATCTGCCAAACTCTACAGGATGTAAATACGTACGGCTATTTTCAGCTGTTTCTTTTTGTATATTTACAACAAATGGAGCTACATCAGTACTGTTGTAGTTAAGGCGACCAATATTAGTACGTGTCGTGTTTTTGTTGTCCTGGTCTTGAAGCAAAGGTTGAGATTGTGGGGTTTGTGGAATAGCATCTAAGGGATTGCTTTAGAATCGTGCCAATCGAATTAAGGGGGGAGAGGGGTGGGAGGGGGTAGGGGGGAGGGGGGAGTACCCCCCCGGCAACTCCCCCCCTGCGGAAACGCTTAGTTTTTAAGTTATGAACATTTTCATAAACTAACCTAAAAGTATATTTTTGAAGGCTAAGTAAGTTTCTTATACCTACTCCCTAGCCCCCATTTACCTACTCCCCCACCCCTATGTACCTACTCCCTAACCATTATCAACCTAAGTGGGGCCTGGCCTGGATGCAATTTATTACCAACGAACCCGAGTATCTGTCCCCACACGGGTCCGTTGGGAATTGAAGATAATTTCATGTACAAGGGCTTGCCCAGTGCGTGGGGTCCGTTGGGAAAATAAAAATCCTTACAGACACCCACTCTCCACCCTGCTAATAAAAAAAATTGTTTAGGTTGCCACAAAAAAAATAACCACGAAGGCTAATGCGGGAGCTCCGCTTCGCTCCGCTCCGGCCTTAGCCTTCTAACCTAATCTATCCAAGTCGGATTGCGCGAGGTGTATACTGCACTACATGGTGGTTGTACTAGGTATATCACTTTATTGTTTTTTATTAATTATTGCATTATTAAATAATACAAGTGCTAAAATATATTCAAATAGTAAAAAAATAGTAAAATTATTAAAATTAACTATATTTAATAGTATAAAAATAATAATATAGCGTTTTATTATGCATTACTTAGTCCTGTTCCCGGAAACTTTAAGGTTGTTTTTTATCATTTTATGCAATTTTAAATAATACAGACGTTAATATATATTCAAATAGTAAAATTATAAAAATAAACTATATTTATAACGTAATACAAATAATAATATAGCGTTTTATTATGCATTTTTTATTCCATTTCACGCAACTTTAAACAGCCATAAAAAAAAAACCACGCATCTCCTCACTGGGGGAGGGGTATTTTTGAGAAGGGGAGACCCACCCCTATCCAACGCAACCCCTAAAAACCCTAAAATCGATTGGCACGATTCTAAAGCCCACCCGCATCTAATTCACATTTGCAATCTGTACTTCTTTGCATTATCGAGCCCTCTTTCCACTTAGGCTTTTTTTTGTTGCAACTTATGCAAACTACTCGTGAGGCGAGTCGTTTGCGTTTTGTGTGATCAGGTTCAGTAGATAGAGAGCAGTCAGATGACTCTATTAAATTAAATGTTGTTGGACTTGGACTACTAATTTTGGCGCCAGACCCCCCACCGGGGTCGGCCGGCTCGTCCATGGGTGAAGGACGACAATTACATATAATACAGAAAAAACTTACCCTAAATCAATTGAAATACTAATCTATATATACAAACTACTAAAAATAACAAAAAACTACTATTTTACACAATCCTTTTTACACAAATAGAAAATATTATCAATTTTTAATAAAAGACGCGTCCTCTTCGTTCAAAGTTTCCCGCGCTTCCCCCTTAGTTTGTTTACCTAATAACTGTGTATTTTTCAACTTTCAAATGAGAAAAATAAAATATTATGTAATGATGTAATGTTCTTTGACATTGACGTAAGGGTTTCATATCATGTTCAAAAATCGAGGCGAAGGAGTTCGAAACTATTCGGCCATGCTGCCAAAGCGCTGACAGCATAGCTTATTTTGGTACCATATAATTATAATAATGTAAACTTGAATTTATTGTCGAGTCACATTTTATCAACACTGTTCTTTTTTTTTTAATTGTAATTTTTTATGTTATTAAAATAATATTAGATAAATATATTAGATTTTTGTAATGCAGTAGAGGATAATGTACCTATATATTATTTTTATTGCAGTGTTTTTCGTCACTGTCCCAACTGGCCTTCTCAGAAAATCAGTGTTGTTATCATGTTGACCGTGAGACAACAACAAGCTGAAGGTGGGCCATAGTATGGTGACAAGTCGACTTGAATTTTACTGTTTTTATGTTATTAGGTTTAAATTAATACCTAAAATGTCACGATTTTCCACAGACGTACAATAAGTAGCAGACGAAACATTAATTATGTTTGTGTGCGTTGGTCTTTCCATTCCGCTCGCTCTAAGGGGTTAGTGAATGCTGCTATCTCGTTTCTACACGTATATCAACACTATACATGACATTTAAAAAAAAATGACGTACGCCTGGTTTTTGAAAGATATAAGCTGCCGATGCTGCAGTTTGACGTATTAGATACCTCTAATTAATGTAGGGGCCAAACTCAGGCACTTCTTTTCAAGATTAAATTTAATGCTAACATAAAAATAAGTGTGGCAAACTGTGATTCAGCATTTAATTAGTTCAGAATTGCATTTTAATATAATGCCTGTAATCTTCGATGATATTGAGTATACAATAGGTATATAAAAATGAAGACCGATTTCCGTGGTCACGGCATCACGCGTGAAATGCTGGACCGATTTCGCTAATTCTTTTTTGTTGTGTTTGTTTCTGTCAGGAGAAGGTTTTAAAAAAATTGGTGCAAAACTATTAGCAGAAATGGTTTTTATTACGATTTTGAATCGGATCATAGAACTGGAAACTCCGAAATGGAAACCGGGAACAGAAAAACTAAGAGATAATTTTGCAATCCAATATAGCCGCCGCGTCGAAATCACAAAATTTCATGATGGGTATCGTTTAAGGGGGATTTTGGTACGCTGAGTACGAATCTCATGATACTTTTGCAATCCAATATGGCCGCCGCCCTGAAATCACAAAATTTCATGATGGGTATCGTTAAAGGGGTTTTTGGTATGCTGAGTACGAATCACGTGATAATTTTGCAATCCAATTTGGCCGCCGCGCCGAAATCACAAAATTTCATGATGGGTATCGTTTAAGGGGGCTTTTGGTACGCTGAGTACGAATCTCATGATACTTTTGCAATCCAATATGGCAGCCGCCCTGAAATCACAAAATTTCATGATGGGTATCGTTAAAGGAGGTTTTTGGTATGCTGAGTACGAATCACGTGATAATTTTGCAATCCAATATGGGCGCCGCGCCGATATCACAAAATTTTCGTGATGGGTATCGTTTAAGGGGTTTTTTGGTATGGTGAGTACGAATCACTTGATAATTTTGCAATCCAATATGGCCGCCGCGCCGAAATCACAAAATTTCATGATGGGTATCGTTTAAGGGGTAATTTGGTACGCTGAGTACGAATCTCATGATAATTTTGCAATCCAATATGGCGGCCGCGCCGAAATCACAAAATTTCATGATGGGTATCGTCTAAGGGGTTTTTGTATGCTGAGATCGAATCACATGATAATTTTGCAATCCAATATGGCCGCCACGCCGAAATCACAAAATTTCATGATGGGTATCGTTTAAGGGGTTTTTTGGTATGCTGAGTACGAAACACATGATAATTTTGCAATCCAATTTGGCCGCCGCGCCGAAATCACAAAATTTCATGATGGGTATCGTCTAAGGGGTTTTTTGGTATGCTGAGTACGAATCACATGATAATTTTGTAATCAATTATGGCCGCTGCGCCGAAATCACAAAATTTCATGATGGGTATTGTTTAAAGGGGATTTTGGTACGCTGAGTACGAATCTCATGATAATTTTGCAATCCAATATGGCTGCCGCGCCGAAATCACAAAATTTCATGATGGGTATCGTTTAAGGGGAAATTTGGTACGCTGAGTACGAATCTCATGATAATTTTGCAATCCAATATGGCCGCCGCGCCGAAATCACAAAATTTCATGATGGGTATCGTTTAAGGGGTAATTTGGTACGCTGAGTACGAATCTCATAATAATTTTGCAATCCAATATGGCCGCCGCGCCGAAATCACAAAATTTTCGTGATGGGTATCGTTTAAGGGGTTTTTTGGTATGCTGAGTACGAATCACATGATAATTTTGCAATCCAATATGGCGGCCGCGCCGAAATCACAAAATTTCATGATGGGTATCGTCTAAGGGGTTTTTTGGTACGCTGAGATCGAATCACATGATAATTTTGCAATCCAATATGGCCGCCGCGTCACCGTTGTTAAAATTTCATGATGGGTATCGTTTAAGGGGTTTTTTGATATGCTGAGTACGAAACACATGATAATTTTGCAATCCAATATGGCCACCGCGCCACTGTTGCGAGATGATTATAATAAAGGTTTTTGAACGTTTTGCCGCCTGTCTGTATGATCGTTGTGTTGTTTATGTACATATTATTTTTATATCTATGTTTGTTTTTCTCTGTTTTTATTATTATTTTTTATAAAAGGTTACTGTTGTTTGGTCTATGTGCGCTGTGATCTAAAATAAAAAATATTTTCTTTCTTTCTTTCTTTCTATTTCTGTCAGTATGCTGAGATACCAAAAAACCCCTTTCACGATATCCAATATGAAATTTTTCAACGGTGGTTCGGCGGCCATGTTAGATTGCAAAATTGACCTAAAATTCGTATTCAGCATACCAAAAAACCCCTTCTACGATATACAACATGAAATTTTGCAACGCTGGCGCGACAGCCATCTTGGATTGCTAAATTAACCCAAAGTTCGTACTCGGCATACCAAAAAACCCCTTAAACGATACCCATCACGAAAATTTTGTGATTTCGGTGCGGCGGCCATATTGGATTGCAAAATTATCATGATATTCGTAGGGTCAAGTGTTCAACAATGAAACACTAAAAGTTCATAACCTCGTACATCTTATGTTTTTGCTGATAGAAGTCTATAATTTTACAGGCATGTAGTTAATATGATTGGGTATCGAATGTCATTTATAGATTTTTTAAATAAAGTGATTTGAATCGACAAAGAAATAAAAACTAAGAAATGGGATTTGTGTCATTGTGTCCCTAGAGGCGTACACAATGAAACACCATATATTCAACAATGAAACACCATAAATATACTGTGCCTAATTCAAATTTTGTTTAATGTAGGTAGTTATTAAAGAAAGAGCAGTCCGTTTCTACGTTAAATGCAGTGGCACGACGCCATGCTGCATGTTTCAGGCTTTTTTAATGACAGTTCTGCATGCCCTGATTTATAAGACCGTAAACATTCGATTCCAGCCATTTTCCCAGCTAACAGAATATCGAATATTGTTAATTTTTGCCATTTGGTAAGCAATACGCCCCTCGTCCTTTTTACAGCTTTGTTACGCGCCATCTTAAAATAAAAACAAATTTTAATAGATAAGGTTACACAATATCAACCAATAAAAATCTAGATTTATATAGATATCTTATGATGGTACACAATAAAACAGTGTTTCATTGTGTCCATTGTTAAACTGTTTCATTGTTGACTACCTAGGGTTTATCTAACTAACTTTTAATTTATGTTCACAAAATTGTAACTTTGAAACAAATGATAAATGCCAAAATAATCTACAAAACATGTAGAATGCAGGATAATTATAGAAAATATAATATTCCTAACCATTAAATAATGAAAAATCTTTAAAGATAGCCAGAAATACTTCAATTTTTGACGAAAATAGTAAAAATGAGCCGCAGACGCGTCTTTTCTCACGCGGTGCCGCCGCAAACTGGGATACGCCGGTGGTATCTATTGAGTGTCCTTACGCGATATATTGCAATAACTGCCAACGACGCGTTTTGGAAATATTACTATGTTTTATTGTGTACCACTGTTTCATTGTTGAACACTTGACCCTACTCAGCATACCAAAAAACCCCTTAGACGATACCCATCATGAAACTTTGTGATTTCGGCGCGGCGGCCATATTGGATTGCAAAATTATCATGTGATTCGTACTCAGCATGCCAAAAAACCTCTTAGACGATACCCATCATGAAATTTTGTGATTTCGGCGCGGCGGCCATATTGGATTGCAAAATTATCATGAGATTCGTACTCAGCGTACCAAAATCCTCCTTAAACGATACCCATCATGAAATTTTGTGAATTCGGCGCGGCGGCCATATTGGATTGCAAAATTAACCTGAAATTCGTACTCGTACTACTATTTTTTTCCCAAAAGCGTTTGACATCTTAGATCGTATGTCCACCTATTTATAATCCGGACCAGTGTGCGGCCGGCCAGCCGCAACAAAAAAAAGCGCATTGTACTACGATTTGAATCAAAACTTTACACATTGTATCATTACAAGGCGCGCATTGCAATGCTCGGATCACCTGCTTCACTGCTGTAACCTCGTCTTGTATCATTACAAGGTGCGCATTGCAATGCTCGGTTCACCTCCCACACTGGCTGTAATTCTCGACTCGTAACATTACATTAAGCGTGAATGCTCCCGGTGAGGGAGGAGCTTTAGCCTCAATAGCATTTTTGAAGACCTATCTATGGATACCCCACACGTATGGGTTTGATGAAAAAAAATCTTTTCGTTTCAGTTCTGAGTATGGGGACCCCCAAAATTTATTGCTTTTTTTTAGTTATATTTAAAAATCTTAATGCGGTTCACAGAATACATCTACTTACCAAGTTTCAAGTACATCGGTCTTATAGTTTCGGAAAAAAGTGGTTGTGACATTCGGACGGACAGACAGACAGACATGACGAATCTATAAGGGTTCCGTTTTTTGCCATTTGGCTACGGAACCTTAAAAGAGGTATTTTAAGATACTCTTATTTCATTAAAATAAATCTTATTGAACTAGGCGGCTAACTCCTTCCCTGTAGTTGCGTTAGTGTGTGTGGTTTTTATATGTGTTAGTTTTGGCGTACTTTTCGATCTCTAATGCTTTGTCTGCTACTTATTGTAAGTCTGTGCGATTTTCTGTAAAATAAAACAATTTTTTGTTTGTTTGTTTTGTTGTGTAAGTTTCAGAACACCTTTAATTAATAACCAATACACATAAACATCAAAAATACACTTGTTTTGAAAAATTAAAGTACATAGTCGCTTGGCGTAAGTGTCCCGGTAAATCCATAATACATTACTTATTGTCATTTTTTAAATAGATAACATGTTAAGGGCTCGCTACCCACACGGTCAAACTGCGCTTGTCATGCACGTTAAATAATAATTATAAATATTCACGGACATTTCACACAACGCTATCTGATCCCAAAGTAAGCTAGGAATAACCTGCATGTGTTATGGGTATCAGACCACGAATATTAATACCTGTATACTTTTTTTTAAATACGTACATAATTATTATACATAGAAACACCCAGACTCCTGAGACAAACATTTATGGGTCACACAAATATTTGTCTCCGGTGGGAATCGAACTCACGACCTCCAGCGCCGCAGGTGGTATCACTACCTACTGCGCCACAGAGGCAGTCAAATATGAATGGAAGTTGCTTCAGTGTAGGTACGTGATTTCTTTGCATTTGTGTGTGCATCGACGTATATACACATGAGATTTAACGTGCTTGACAATTGCCAATTGTTGTGCCGGGGCCCCTTAACAGTTTCCGCATTCGGTTTGCTGGTCAAGAATCAGATTCGAAATCCGTCCTATGCACTGAGTTTTTTTTTCTAGTTTTCCATCTTGGCTTGGCTTGTCTTGAACTTAGTGGACCCTCGAAAGGAAATCTCATGGATCCTGACCAACCGTGATCGCGTATGGACGTGCTCGATCACGACGTGCCACTACCTAGGGTTTGCCTTTGTTAGGACGACAGCTAGCCCAAAGTGTCGCCCTCAGCCTCATATTTATGGAGGACGGAGATCGTTTTGTGATCTCCAACGCCCTGTGTGTCTTGAAAGAACTATTTTAATAATGAATTACGAATTCATTACGGGAATGATGTATAATGGGAAGTCCTCGAACTAAAGACTTTTAGTAGTTACTAGCTGACCCTATAAAAGGAGAAGTAGGAGAGAAAGGAGAGGTATTTCTTCATCGGACTTAAAAGCAGCGTGTGAAACTGCCCTGTTTGCTTAATCATAAAAGAGCTTAAAGATTAAGTCTATTCTAAAATAATTCAGTTTACACCTTTGGCGCGGACTGAATTATTTTACAATAGCCTTAATCATTAAGCTATTTTATGACTAAGCCAACACGCCAGTTTAGATTTACTGTCACATTCAAAGGAACTCTTGAATTCTAGGTTTAGCGAAAGTTTAGGTTTCTCTAATTTCTGAGCTACAAAACCTTAAGAGGGCTAACATATTTCGCGCCACATATTGCTCAGAAACCATACTTTTCATTGCATTTAAAGTCATTAAATATTTATCGTACAAACATGGTATTCACTTACATACTTAGTAAATTTAGTTCTCTAAACGTTTCATAAAACATATTTTACCTAACAACGGATTACATATGGTTAATATCAACGAAAGTGAAGCAGGTTTTTCAAATCGTACGATTTGCATAGATTTCGATGCTTAAATTCATGTCAAATTACTGATAAATTTTATAAACAAGGGATACGAAGGAATTGCAAAGGGAGTTAGCTATCTGTTTGTAGAATAACCTGATATCAGGTAGGTACCTTTTTTTAGAGAAAAATGACTGTAAAGTTTACTCAAATACTGAGAAATTTCACCAAAATAAAGTAGTCTTTTCACCAGCTTCTGTAGTTTAAATCATTATGATAATTATGTAATATTATGTCAGAACTTCTCCTTTGACAATAAAAATATTTCTTTTTAAGTAACTAGATACAGATTTTTTTTTACAAAGTATTTTGTGAACACCTATAAATGCAGATACGCGAACAAATACGATTTAGTACCGCCGAGAGGCTCTCAGAGAGTGGTCATGTCGCTCGATGTTCCATTTTTGAATACGAAAAAATGAACAAAAATAGTCTAATTCTAGCGTGACCAAACAATCTTAGTAGATTGTGACGTATAATATAATATAATATAAATATTTATGGTCGATATACAACGTGAACTTTTGTATAGTGCAAAGCTCAGACACCCCGACTAGAGTTTCGCTTCAAAATACTGTATAAAAAAATATAAAAGAAACTAACGAAAACTGACCAAGTTATAAGCTTTTAAAGTTGCACTATTTTCTTCACGAACAGCGTAGGTGTAGGTATTATACGCAAGGCAGGTAGTCACTATTCGTGTGGTATTGATAATAACATATTAACACACCATTTTCATAAGTGGTAATTATGGAACACCTGTGAGGAACCAGACCAGGATTGGGACGGCTATAAAGCCGCTAAAGCAAAATACAAGTAGCGACTGAGATACAAAAGTACCAAGTAGAAACCTCTGATAGAGTCAGACTAATACTAGCCAAACAAGGGACAGAACTGTCCGTATCTATAAAGAAACCTGAAGGCGCGGCGGCCTGACCCACACATGAAAAGAAATATTTATACTGTTGATTGATGGCACTTGGTGGAACCTTTCGGCATTTTCAAATTAACATTATATAATGACCAAATCACTTAATTACTCGAAAACAATAAATTAATAACATATAAATTACCACTACATCATTCTACTAACGTTAACTATTATAAAAAGAAGCCGCGAGTATTTTGATACAAACGCACTTCCCAGAATGCCAATTGCTGCAGACACTCATGTGGCTGGTGGAAAACGTATCCACAGAAGAAGTCCAGTGGGAGCTCGCAAGACCTATTCTAATCTATTCTGTCAACTTACAAAAAACTGAATGGGTAATTAACAGCTTTAAGTCCCTCAAATCTCCAGGACAGGATGAAGTCTTCCCTGCAGTGATAAAATGGGGGAGGAGAGGACACAAGTTGATATTGTCAATTACATAGTATCTATACGCCAGACAATGAATGGGACTGTGACCCAGTCTGTGGAGAGAGGTCTAAGTGATCCTTATACCAAAACCCGGTAAAGGGATTATGTTTGTGATTCAGACCTCTGGTTATACAGACCGTTAAGCTCTTCGTCTTTCCTGCTAAAAACTCAGGAAAGATTGTGTGACAGAGACAATCGAGTGACGGCCCTTCAAAATAAGCCACTGCATTCCAACCAACGCGCATAATGCCCCCGGCAAGTCTACAGACTCAGCACTACATGCAGTGGTACACAAAATAGAAGAGGTCACCCAGAATCAATCAATCAATGTGCCTCGGCACTTTCATAAACATAGAGGGAGCTTTCGACAGAAGAAGCATAACCACGGCACTGGCAAAACACCGAGTAGACACGGTAGTCAGTGAATGGATAGATAACATGCTAAACGAACTCATTTTAAAGCTACAGACAAGCAGAAACCAGTGCGCAGCCATGGCCAAAGGTTGTCCACAAGGGGGCGTGGTCTCACCACTGCTAAAGAACCTTGTTGTAGACGACCTAATAACCAATCAATCAATCAATTTAACCTTGAACAGTCCCTATATACATGGATGTGAAACAAGCCATAGCAGATGGTAAAATTAAATTATGGAGAAAAACGGATCTGTATACAAAGCATGACTGGTATTTTAAAATCCAAGGCCAACTTCAAATCAAGTGAGAAGCTGCGTTTATTTTATCTTCTAGTGATCTTGTGTATATCAATACATATAATAAAATCGTAACAGGTCGCTGTCTGTACATGGAAGATAAATACGAAAAAATATTATAGGGGGGCTTTATGAACGCAATAGAACCCAAAACAATGATTTTTAGAATTTTTGTCTGTTTGTCTGTATGTCTGTTTGTCTGTATGTCTGTATATCTGTTTGTCTGTACGGTTGTGCACGCTAATCTCAGTAACCGCTCAACCGATTGCAATGCGGTTTTTTTTATTGTGTTGAGGTTTGCTCCAGTTAACATTTAGCGTTTGTTTTATGTAAATCGGTTTAGAAATAAAAGAGTTATAACACTTTTAAGAATCAGATATTTTGAAAATTTCAATTGTAGGAGTTTCTTTGAATGTGAGTGAACCTAAACTGGCGTGTTGGCTTAATCATAAAAGAGCTTAATGATTAAGACTATTCTTAAACAATTCAGTCCGCGCCGAAGGCGTGGACTGAATTGTTTTAAAATAGACTTAATCATTAAGCTCTTTTATGATTTAGCAAACAGGGCAGTTTCAGACGCTGCTTGATGACTCTGATGAAGAAATACCTTTCCTTTCATACACCTTATTTGACGTAAACGAAGTTGCGGGCTCAGTTAGTAATAAATATTTTTAATGAATTGTATTAAAATTACTTTCAGTCAAGCCAACATTTATCGATTTGCGGTGTAGACTGAACACTAATTTGCCCATAAGCACAGTAAATATTTCGAAAGACGACGAGTTCTGGACTACGAGGATGGAATCTAAATTGTTAAATTTTTACGACTAATGTCTGTTGCCCAAAATGATTGCGCCCAAAAAGAGCCGATAAAATAAAATAAAATAAAATTTATTCCCTTTGAACTTAAAAAAAAAGGTTTGTCAACATTTTTGGGACTCTACTGGGGGTTCGGAAATGCTACAAACTGAGAAGAACACCCCAAGAAACTCAGTTCGGTCCCTCCCAAAATTCATCTTAGTAGGTATCTAATAATCGATCAATGCTGATACGGAATGGCTTTTTCTTGGCGGTGTGCATTGTTATGCACATACCTCTGAATAAATATTTGGTTGTTGTTAATGAAAAACACCTACTATCAATTAAGATTAGATTTAGATCCAATAGCTCAAGCTTATAGCTTAGTTTGGGCTAGATGATGTTGTGTGAGAATATCCAACAATATTTATTGATTATTTATTAAAAATATTTTAATGTTCCTGCCAGCACTGAATCTGCAGTAGGCAGCAAAACATCGGACCATGCCAAGCGCCTGCGCATTGCTACGTTAATATTATTGTTTTTAACAATGTATGTGTATTGTCAAATTTAAATATTTATAGTGTAAAATAGAATATTGTCCATTACTTTCTACAATTTTCGTATATTTAGATACTTTAAAAATAAACTTATGGGCCGTTTTCATGTATGTGTGTATTATATACTATACTATCTTCAGGCCAAATCCCTTGCGGGGTAGGCAGAATGAACCGAGCGCCACACGGCACGCTCCATACACACCTCACTTGCTTCTTCAACTTTCATTTTTCTTTTCATGCATGCACGGTCGGTTCCTTCGGTTCGGTATTTCTAATTGCAATATAGATATTAGTTATGTAAATAAATGTCAACTTTATTAATTTTATGATGTCAGTGTCTATCACCACTTAATATCAATCAATTTGCAATAAAATAATCAGTAATTATTAACTAATATTACTAACATAAAAATTAAATTAAAAGATTGAACGCTTAGACTAAGAATATGACACCGGTAATACATCAAGGAAAACAAAAGTATCAAACTTGTTGGTACCAACAATTGGCACTATACGACTATGTGCGCCGCGCCGCGCTGATTTCTTACGATCGTAAAGAAATTTGAAAACCGAATTTACGCTCTTAATGTTGAAACTTGTGTGGAACAACGCTTAAAGTACTCCCTTTCTGATGCCATAATAGTTATATATGATACAAGTGAGGTATGTTGGTCATTACACTCGAGGTGATATTGCACAGCCCGAGCTGAAGGCGAGGGCTGCAAGGAAACTGAGAGTGTAATGACCAAACCTCACGTGTGTCATACGACGATTTTCAACGCACTTACGAGTAAAAAAAACAAATTTTATAATTATTCATACTCAAATAAACAATGCTCACGCCTCACATCACAGAGTCACAGACGGAAAATTTGTCAAAAAAGCGCGCTCCGCGCTGTTTTTTTTTTTTCTGCGCGCGGGATGTTAGCTGTTGGAGCTAAACAGCCAAAGCGCTAAATGTACAAAATTATTTTTTTATGTATTTAATATATATATAAATGTTGTGTGCGTTTGTGTATCTATTAAAAACTCAAAATTTACTGAATCGATTGAGCTCAAAATTGGACACAATATACAATAGGATTCAGAGATGGTTTTAGGCTACTTTATACACTTTTATCATAACAGCAATAAGAATAAAATAGCTTTAAAAAGTGATATTACCAATAGATGGCGTTGGTCGTTGTTTTTTTAATTATATTCTGCCAGCTTCAGAACAAAATTATTATAAACAACCTATTTAGAAGGTACCTACCAGATTGATGTTTTTTAAGAGAAGTTTGATTGCGGCCTCCTTGCATTCAGAATAATAAAAGAGAGTACGCACCTAATAAAGAGGTCATATATGTTTTGCATGTTATTTTTGAACTTTTTGGACATTCGGAATTTTGGAGTTTTGGACTTAAGACTTTTGGAATTTTGGAGTTTTGGAGTATTGGAGTGTTGGAGTTATGGAGTTTTGGACTTTTGAACTTTTAGAATTTGGAGTTTTGAACTTTTAGAATTTTAGACTTTCAGACTTTGAAGTTATGGCCTTTTGGACTTTGGACTTTTGGACTATTGGACTTTTGGACTTTTGGACTTTTGGACTTTTGGACTTTTGTACTTTTGGACTTTTCGAGTTTTGGGCGTTTGACATTTTGGACTTTTGGAGTTGGAGTTTTAGAGTTTTAGACATTTAGAGTTTTAGAGTTTTAGAGTTTTAGAGTTTTAGAGTTTTAGAGTTTTGGAGTTTTGGAGTTTTGGTATTTCGGAGTTTTGTAGTTTTGGAGTTATGAAGTTTTGGAGTTTTGGAGTTTTGTAGTTTTGGAGTTTTGGAGTTTTGGAGTTTTGGAGTTTTGGAGTTTTGGAGTTTTGGAGTTTTGGAGTATTGGAGTTTTGGAGTTTTGGAGTTTTAGAGTTTTGGAGTTTTGGAGTTTTGAAGTTTTGGAGTTTTGGAGTTTTGGAGTTTTGGAGTTTTGAAGTTTTGGAGTTTTGGAGTTTTGGAGTTTTAGAGTTTTGGAGTTTTGGAGTTTTGGAGTTTCGGAGTTTCGGAGTTTTGGAGTTTTAGACTTTGGACTTTGGAATTTTGGACTTTTGAACTTTTATAGTTTTGGAGTTTTGGACTTTTGGACTTTTGGACTTTTGGAATTTTGGAGTTTTGGAGTTTTGGAGTTTTGGAGTTTTGGACTTTTGGACTTTTGGACTTTTAGAATTTTAGACTTTTAGACTTTGTAGTTTTGGACTTTTGGACTTTGGAGTTTGAACTTTTGGACTTTTGGACTATTGGACTTTTGGACTTTTGGACTTTTTGACTTTTTGACTTTGGACTTTTGAACTTTTGAACTTTTGGACTACTAACTCCTATGTATATTTCATGATATTTCTTTCGAAAAATAAGGTCATGAAGAAGTTTCACTTCTTACGTGTGTACAATAGTACACGCACACATTTTTTTTTAAATGTACCCATCATTTAGTTTGTTACTCATTTCTCATAGGTACATAAAACCACCTTAAAAAAGTCACAGCGAAGCGTGGCAGGGTACCGCTAGTGTATTTATAAATTAGTTTCACGTTGAATTATTAATTAAAGACAATAAGTTGTTGAAAATTTATCATATTCAAGTTGGTACACTTCTTATTTTTGACAAAAATTGTGTTATTTTTAGTCATAATGTTGAAACTAAACGTATCTAAGTCAATACTTTTTCCGAGATTTAAAAATAAAACTATAACCCAGTTAAATTAAGAGCAAATAGAATACATAACTAATATCTTTCAGAGAGGTACCAACTTAATTTGATAGAATATAAATAAAACACTACTGCTTTCTTACCATCAGGCTGGTGGCGACGTCAATTTGGCGAGCTGAATATAAAAAAAAAAAAAAAAAAAAAGCACAAGTGTTTAGTACCATGGTTTATGAGTGTAAAAGCCATGTGATAAAAACCACTTTATGAGCAAGGGTGTTGAAAAAATATTTTAAATCAGACCTTGCGGTGAGAAATTACAGCTAAAAAGCTATTTTATCTTTCATCCCCTCCTGAAGGAACCGCGCAAAATATCAGGTTCAAAAGTATCATAGAACTTTCCTCGGATCATAAACTAAGACGGAAAACGGCTATAATAAATGTGTTCTTCCTCCTTCTGTGGGACAACTATTTTAAAATGGCTTCCATCGATGCAGCCAATGACTCCAGGAAACCCATATTTTCTGTAAAATCTACACTTACATGTTAATTTGGTAAGTATATTTATTAGAAGTAGTATTGCAAAGTGGATAAATGGCATGATTCATGAACACAGACTTACAATAAGTAGCAGACAAAGCATTAGAGATTGAAAAGTACGCCAAAACTAACACATATAAAAACCACACACACTAACGCAACTACAGGGAAGGATTTAGCCGCCTAGTTCAATAAGATTTATTTTAATGAAATAAGAGTATCTTAAAATACCTCTTTTAAGGTTCCGTAGCCAAATGGCAAAAAACGGAACCCTTATAGATTCGTCATGTCTGTCTGTCTGTCCGTCCGAATGTCACAACCACTTTTCTCCGAAACTATAAGACCTATGCACTTGAAACTTGGTAAGTAGATGTATTCTGTGAACCGCATTAAGATTTTTAAATATAACTAGAAAAAAGCAGTAAATTTTGGGGGTCCCCATACTCAGAACTGAAACGAAAAGATTTTTTTTCATCAAACCCATACGTGTGGGGTATCCATAGATAGGTCTTCAAAAATGCTATTGAGGCTAAAGCACCTTTAGGAAGAAATGATGTTACAAAACATCATTTTTTTCTAAAGGTGCTCGCTCGAGTCGAGAATTACAGCCAGTGTGGGAGGTGAACCGAGCATTGCAATGCGCACCTTGTAATGATACAAGACGAGGTTACAGCAGTGAGGCAGGTGATCCGAGCATTGCAATGCGAGCCTTGTAATGATACAATGTGTAACGTTTTGATCCAACTCGTAACATCAATGCTTTTTTTTTGTTGCGGCTGGCCGGCCGCACACTGGTCCGGATTATAAATAGGTGGACATACGATCTAAGATGTCAAACGCTTTTGGGAAAAAAATTGTAGTACGAGTACGAATTTCAGGTTAATTTTGCAATCCAATATGGCTGCCGCGCCACCATTGTAAAATTTCATGTTGGATATCATTTATGGGGTTTTTTGGTATGCTGAGTACGAATTTCAGGTTAATTTTGCAATCCAATATGGCCACCGCGCCACCGTTGTAAAATTTCATGTTGCATATCATATAGGGGGTTTTTTGGTATGCTGAGTACGAATTTTGGGTTAATTTTGCAATCCAATATGGCCGCCGCGCCGAATTCCCAAAACTTCATGATGGGTATCATTTAAGGAGGATTTTGGTACGCTGAGTACGAATCTCATGATAATTTTGCAATCCAATATGGCCGCCGCGCCGAAATCACAAAATTTTATGATGGGTATCGTCTAAGAGGTTTTTTGGTATGCTGAGTACGAATGACATGATAATTTTGCAATCCAATATGGCCGCCGCGCCGAAATCACAAAATTTCATGATGGGTATCGTCTAAGGGGTTTTTTGGTATGCTGAGTACGAATCTCATGATAATGTTGCAATCCAATATGGCCGCCGCGCCGAAATCACAACATTTTCGTGATGGGTATCTTTTAAGGGGTTTTGTGGTATGCTGAGTACGAATCACATGATAATTTTGCAATCCAATATGGCGGCCGCGCCGAAATCAGAAAATTTCATAATGGGTATCGTCTAAGGGGTTATTTTGTATGCTGAGTACGAATCACATGATAGTTTTGAAATCCAATATGGCCGCCACGCCGAAATCACAAAATTTCATGATGGATATCGTATAAGGGGTTTTTTGGTATGCCGAGTACGAACTTTGGGTTAATTTAGCAATCCAAGATGGCTGTCGTGCCAGCGTTGCAAAATTTCATGTTGCCTATCGTAGAAGGGGTTTTTTGGTATGCTGAATACGAATTTTAGGTCAATTTTGCAATCCAAAATGGCCGCCGAACCACCGTTGTAAAATTTCATTTTGGATATCGTGAAAGGGGTTTTTTGGTATCTCAGCATACTGACAGAAATCTCGCTACAGTGGCGCGGTGGCCATATTGGATTGCAAAATTATCATGAGATTCGTACTCAGCGTACCAAAAAACCCCTTAAACGATACCCATCATGAAATTTTGTGATTTCGGCGTGGCGGCCATATTGGATTGCAAAATTATCATGTGATTCGATCTCAGCATACAAAAAAACTCCTTAGACGATACCCATCATGAAATTTTGTGATTTCGGCGCGGCCGCCATATTGGATTGCAAAATTATCATGTGATTCGTACTCACCATACCAAAAAACCCCTTAAACGATACCCATCACGAAAATTTTGTGATTTCGGCGCGGCGCCCATATTGGATTGCAAAATTATCACGTGATTCGTAGTCAGCATACCAAGAAACCCCTTAAGCAATACCCATCATGAAATTTTGTGATTTCGGCGCGGCGGCCATATTGGATTGCAACATTATCATGAGATTCGTACTCAGCATACCAAAAAACCCCTTAGACGATACCCATCATGAAATTTTGTGATTTCGGCGCGGCGGCCATATTGGATTGCAAAATTATCATGTCATTCGTACTCAGCATACCAAAAAACCTCTTAGACGATACCCATCATAAAATTTTGTGATTTCGGCGCGGCGGCCATATTGGATTGCAAAATTTTCATGAGATTCGTACTCAGCGTACCAAAATCCTCCTTAAATGATACCCATCATGAAATTTTGTGATTTCAGCGCGGCGGCCAAATTGGATTGCAAAATTATCATGTGATTCGTACTCAGCGTACCAAAATCCCCCTTAAACGATACCCATCATGAAATTTTGTGATTTCGACGCGGCGGCCATATTGGATTGCAAAATTATCTCTTAGTCTTTCTGTTCCCGGTTTCCATTTCGGAGTTTCCAGTTCTATGACCCGATTCAAAATCGCAATAAAAACCATTTCTGCTACTAGTTTTGCACCATTTTTTTTAAAACCTTCTCCTGACAGAAACAAACACAACAAAAAAGAATTAGCGAAATCGGTCCAGCATTTCACGCGTGATGCCGTGACCACGGAAATCGGGCTTCATTTTTATATATTGTATACTCAATATCATCGAAGATTAGGCATTATATTAAAATGCAATTCTGAACTAATTAAATGCTGAATCACAGTTTGCCACACTTATTTTTATGTTAGCATTAAATTTAATCTTGAAAAGAAGTGCCTGAGTTTGGCCCCTACATTAATGAGAGGTATCTAATACGTCAAACTGCAGCATCGGCAGCTTAAACCTTTCAAAAACCAGGCGGACGTCATTTTTTTTAACATGTCATGTATAGTGTTGCTATACGTGTAGAAACGAGATAGCAGCATTCACTAACCCCTTAGAGCGAGCGGAATGGAGAGACCAACGCACACAAACATAATTAATGTTTCGTCTGCTACTTATTGTACGTCTGTGTTCATGAAGTACCTATAGTATAAACATAAGATAATTTGACTAATTTCTTGCCTAGCTGCCAGAGTAGCTGGAAACTTTATATTTACTAATAATATCATTGGACATTAGTGCTTCTGTCACTTGCTCTATATATACGCTGCACATTTTCTGGGATAAATGTTTGGCTACTCCGACTGGTTTCTGGTAGGACCCAGAGGCATAAAAAAATAGAGCAGTGAGCACCTGCAAACAAAATGAGTAGGTATGTAGCAAAACGATAGGTCTATGTGCCTCGTAGTCCCCGGAACAAATAAAACAGTCTAGATTTTATACATACTTTATGTTCTAAAGACGCACGTTGAGTGGATCTTAGATTCGTCAACCGCCTTAGCTCGATGCACAAAAACTTAAACGCACTCTTAGAAAGGCGGTAACGATTTCGAAATTGGTTTTTCGAGAGGTGTAATAACGGGTCGAACAAAGCTCTAGCTCTTGCCTGCCTTCTAGTGCTTGAATCTCGATCGTCTTGTGCCGTCGCAGCAGCAAGCATCCTCCACGCAAAAAAATACGGTGCTGCCATATTTTATATCAATCAATTATATGAAAGTAATAAGTATAGTAGCCACCAACTATGATTTGATCACAAAATGAACACTATTTTATTTTCTTTGAAATGAACTAGTTTTACTGTAGGTATTGTACATACGAAAATGTTCTTTACTTTTTTTTTTCTAAAAATTGTCACTATAAAACTTATGGGCTCCGGAGACGGTCAATGCGATTTGACAAGTCTCATGTCGCACATCTGTGGCAAACTCGTGAATGAGCAGTTAAAATATATAGAAATTTATGAAGGATTCGTAAACTTCCAGACATACGCAAATACGTGTACAGTCGGTTCACAGTTAATTTACCTCTGACAGATCGTTTTCTGTAAGTTGGTATTGCACTAAAGTCCCCCTATGAGTGCCAGCTTCAGACATTTTATCGCATATTAGGGAAGATTATAAGACGGAACCGTTAAGACAGAGAGTTTTTTGTTATGTAAATATCCATTAGTCAGTTTATTTAACATTACTAAAGACGTAGTTCTGTTACTATAAAATTTTTCTTAGGTTTCATTTTTATTTAGGTACATAATATGAATATTCAATTCAAAAAAGACACTCATCACCATCACCAAGGAGGGCAAAGGTGCTGCTTCCACATCTCAAATAATTTCCACGCCCGAAAAAACGGCAGAAAAGAAGATAATAAGTTTCGACTTTAGGTTGGAGTACATGGGAGAAAAAAAATCTTAGTATGGTAACACGAAAATCAGGGGAGCCAACCTCACAGCTAGAGGTAAATTAACTATGAACGGACTATAAAGAAAGCACGCACACTTAAAGCTACTTTCAAATTTCAAAAGCTCTGAGATTTATTGATGTCCAGTTAGTGATCGTAATTGACAGTCTCCGGAGCCCATTAAATTCACTTTTATTTGCTAACGACTTAAAAAAATATGAAAGTGAAAAGTGGGAGGAGTTAACGCCGAGCGACACGAGCAACTTGAAGCGATTGGTTCGTCGGGTGTCACCGGTGACAATGTCACGAGACTTTATAAAAAACTCACACTAGGCACTCAGTTGTCAATGCTATTGTCGAATTTCGTTTACTCTCTTACGTAACTTTAATGTTTGGATTAAACTGCAACAAATTGAGATCAAACTACGCATAAAGGTTTGAGAAATGAGTAAAGAAAATCGGAGTGGTGCGCAGGAAGTGATTTTTAAAGTTTTCCAGTGATGTTTCGCGGAGTACTAAGCTGGACAATTGTTGTGCGATTTTGAGGATGTTTATGAGCGAAAAGCATCTTTGGTGGGTATGTAATCGTGTTATTGTTTGTTTTGAATCTGTCTGAAGTTACAAATTCACTGAATTTACGATTTGGAGACAAAAAAAAGGCATTGTTTACATATTTTTAGGTTAGAATCTTAAACTTACAATCTACCTATAATGTAAGTCAGTGGTTAGAACAACATGGTTATTTTATAGTACGACCTACATTTTTGATACTCAGTTCAATCTGGTTTTCTACCAATTTTTATTTTGAATTAATTGCTTTATGTCAATAGTTGGTTTCCAATATGTAATTAATTTTCTTTTTTTACTCTTTTCAGGAAAATCAGAGAGTACAGTTAGGCGAATAGTTAACGAAGGTTTTAATAATGAAGGAAAGTTTGAAACTCCTGGTAAACACAGAAAAGGTCGGCAAAGAAAGAAATAGACGATTTTAATATTTGAGCACTGCGCCAAAAAAATCCTTGTCAGATGGGGGAAAGTTACAGATAAAACATGTAATTACATGATTGTGGCAAAGCAATTGGGACTGCTAGGCACCTGCTGGTGGGTTGTAAGACGCTATTAGACCGGGGCTTCTAGATCTGGTTCAATAACTTTATTCTGGATCTGATTCAATAAAACAGAAACAAAATTAAAAATGTATAATGTGTTTTATTTATTAACTCACTAGCTGATGCCCGCAGCTTCGCCCGTGTCGAATTTGTTCTCGTTAGGAACTTATTCCCGGGATGAAAAGTAGCCTATGTGTTATTCCAGACTATAATGTATCCCTGTACCAAATTTCAGCCAGATCAGTTCAACTGTTCGAGCGTGAAAGAGTCTCACATCCACACTCATAAGCTTTCGCATTTATAATATTTGTATTGTTCCCGTTCCCGCTTCCCGTAAGAACTTATTCCCGGAATAAAAAGTAGCCATGGTTATTCCAGATTATAATGTATCCCTGTACCAAATTTCAGCCAGATCCCTTTAACCGTTCGAGCGTGTAAGAGTAATAAACATCCACACTCACAAACTGTCGCATTTATAATATTAGTAAGATTTTACTCGGAACGAACTCCTCGTATCAAAATCATTTTGGTCGTAGGTACTATATAGGGTTGCATACATGCATTCAGCAGCGCCCTCATTTAATTTCACGACTTTATAGACAAACTGTATCATCAGGCAAAATGAAAAAAAGACATAATCGCTATTTTCTAAATATTAAGTGTGAGATAATAAAATATATGGCTGAATAATAATATGATGACTGAAAATAAATATGAGAGAGGCCTATGTCCAGCGGCGGCCTGCTATAGGCCAAATTGATTGATTTAAATATTATTCCGCCAATCGCTTTTTTGGATGAAATTATAACTCTGTTAAAATTAGGTTGATAATTTTGACAGCTCTGAATAGTGCACCCCATAGTGTATAATCGTTAATGAATCTATTCGATTATCGTTCCAGTAAAATTTGAAATCGATTGTAACAAAAACGGTTTTATTATCATTATTTATAAAAACAAGAACTGACTGACTGACGACGTCCATATTAATTCAGGAGCCACCTTACACCTTTTTGAATTAAATTCACGTAAGGACGTGACGTGAAATGAAAAAAAAAAATAAAAGCCCTCTCACGACTACGATCTTGCGCATTTTTTTTCAATACCTAATGAACTTGTTCAGTAGAATATACGCAAGCCCCAAATCGTTGTTGAGGAAGAGCCTCTTTTAAGTGTGGAATCTAACATGAATGCTATGGAATCCTAATTACTAAGACCACAGGATGCCTTACAACTAAAAATAAAGATAAAGAATAAAGGATAAAGAAAAAAATACCTTTGATATTAGCGCAAATCAGTTCGATGGCATTGTAGTGGCAGTGATACGGTGGCAATCTGAGAACTGTATGGCCACGTTGCTCAGCAATCTCGTCCAAAATGAATATTGGCTTTTTTGGTGTATTTTCTTTAACTAAACAGAGCAGTTCTTGTTTTAACATTGTTTCCTTTGCTTCTACTTCTTTGCTTTGGAGCCAGGATATCAATTCCAGTTTGTTATTGGCTGATGTTGGAGCTTTGACTTTTTGCACGGAGTGGTATGGCGCGTTATCCATTATTATAATATGTGGTTCATGTAAATTTTCTAGTAACACCAAAAACCACTCTTTGAATTTCTCAAAATTCATTTCGTCGTGATACTCATTTGTTTTCGTTGATTTGAAGGCTAACAAACAATTAGGTACAAAACCATTTGCCGATCCTGCGTGTGTAATTATAAGTCGCTGTCCTTTGGGGTTTCGGGTACTTTTGAAACAGACAGTGCTGTGTCATCGGTCCATGCTTTCGGCACGGTGTGATTGGCATTAAGCCACGTCTCATCGAGAAAAATAACAGAGTCCCAATTTGTAATTTTTTAAGCTTTTCTTAAAAAATCTATGCGTGCCAGTATAATATCTGTTAATGTAATTTTTTTATTCCATTTTTTGAACGAAAATCCAATATAATGCACAATATGGCGCCTATAATATTTATATTATTTAATAACGTGCAGCGTGCTTAATATTTAGGTTAATATTACAAAACATGCTTAATATTATAAAAAAAAAACTAGTAGATTCCCACGTAATAATTTTACTTTCATTTAAAATAAGTAAACGCACCTAATAACGACCCCTTAAAATCCGCGCTCATTACCGCCCTATTCAGAAAACTATCATTATAATGTGATGTGTTAAAGTTACACAAGTGGTTACTTTTGGAAAAATGTAGATATATTTGTATTGCAATTATTCATGTCTATTTTGGGTGCGTAACTCAATGATTTAAAGAATTATTGCCCATTTCTTCCGTGACTGCCGGCGATAGTGCATTTTCCATAGTGTGGCGTCTCCGATGACTTAAGTTCTCTTGCTTCTTTCTTAGCAGAATATTATATCCTAAAGCATTTTAATGCAACTTCTAGTTCTTTTTATGCATTTTGTATACTTTCAGGAACACAAATAATAATAAATTTTAATGAGATACTCTTTTATTTTGCTTAAAATTCAATATTAAAAATAGGCGGTAATAGGAACAAAAATCACAATTTTGTTCCTATTAACGACCCATGTCGCTGATAAGAACTTTTCGTATCTTTCGTGTGTCATGATTTTTGCTAAAATACGTCAATTAATAGGCAGGAGGCTATACTAACTCAGTTCCTTAATATGTTAACTTGCATTTGAGCTATTAACGCCATATTATTTAAGAGCCTTAGTAGCCTTAAAAGAAACTTTGCTCTTAAGTAAATATTTTGTTGAATAAAGGAGGTGTAATTTATAAATATTGTATTTTTATAGTTAAAATATCATTATTATTAAATATTTATAGCAACCACACTATTTAAAATCATACAAATGTACAAAAACCACATGTATTTACCCAATTCATACACATTCCATTGGGTCGGTAATAGGTTATACGATTTCCTTTAATAATACCTATTACCGATCTACTTTTACATTTACAACGAACTCCGTAGTCGTTCGTCGTTCCTTAAGGTGCTCCCTCACCGGGAGCATTCGCGCGTAATGTAACGTTACGAGTCGAGAATTACAGCCGGTGAGGGAGGTGAACCGAGCATTGCAATGCGCGCCTTGTAATGATACAAGACGAGGTTACACCAGTGAGGGAGGAGAATCGAGCATTACAATGCGCGCCTTGTAATGATACAACGTGTATCGTTTTGATACAACTCGTAACATTTATAGATTCGACTCGAGCATTACGTTACGATGCTACCTCCCTGACCGACACGAGCATTCGCGTGTAATGTAACATTTATTATAGACTAGCTGATGCCCGCAGCTTCGCCTGCGTCAAATTTTGTTCTCATTTCCGCGTCTCATGGGAACTTATTCCCGGGATAAAACTTGTATCATTTCAGACTATAATCTATCTCTGTAGGTGATTACATGATAATTTTGCAATCCAATATGGCCGCCGCGCCGAAATCACAAAATTTCATGATGGGTATCGTTTAAGGGGGTTTTTGGTATGCTGAGTACGAATTTCGGGTTAATTTAGAGATCCAATATGGCCGCCGCGCCGAAATCACAAAATTTCATGATGGGTATCGTTTAAGGGGTTTTTTGGTATGCTGAGTACGAATTTCAGGTTAATTTAGAAATCCAATATGGCTGCCGAGCCGTTATCACAAAATTTCATGAGGGGTATCGTTTAAGGGGTTTTTTAGTATGCTGAATACGAATTTCGGGTTAATTTAGAGATCCAATATGGCCGCCGCGCCGTTATCACAAAATTTCATGATGGGTATCGTTTAAGGGGTTTTTTGGTAGGCTGAGAACGAATTTAAGGTCAATTTTGCAATCCAAGATGGCCGCCGCGCCACCGTTGTAAAATTTCATGTTGGATACCGTATAAGGGGTTTTTTGGTATGCTGAGTACGAATTTCGGGTTAATTTAGAGATCCAATATGGCCGCCGCGCCGTTTTCACAAAATATCATGATGGGTATCGTTAAAGGGGTTTTTTGGTATGCCGAGTACGAATATCGGGTTAATTTAGCGAACCAATATGGCCGCCGCGCCGTTATCACAAAATTTCATGATGGGTATCGTTTAAGGGGTTTTTTGATATGCTGATTACGAAATTTATGATAATTTTGCAATCCAAAATGGCCGCCGCGCCACTATTACAAAATTTCATGATGGGTATCGTTTAAGGGGTTTTTTGGTATGCTGAGTACGAATTTTGGGTTAATTTAGAGATCCAATATGGCCACCGCGCCGAAATCACAAAATTTCATGATGGGTATTGTTTAAGGGGTTTTTTGGTATGCTGAGTACGAATTTTGGGTTAATTTAGAGAACCAATATGGCCGCCGCGCCGTTATCAAAAAATTTCATGAGGGGTATCGTTTAAGGGGTTTTTTAGTATGCTGAATACGAATTTCGGGTTAATTTAGAGATCCAATACGGCCGCCGCGCCGTTATCACAAAATTTCATGATGGGTATCGTTTAGGGGTTTTTTGGTATGCTGAGTACGAATTTTATGATAATTTTGCAATCCAAAATGGCCGCCGCGCCACTATCACAAAATTTCATGATGCATATCGTTTAAGGGGATTTTTGGTCATCTGAGTACGAAAAAAAACCCCTTATACGGTATCCAACATGAAATTTTACAACGGTGGTGCGGCGGCCATTTTTAGTTGCAAAATTAACTCGAAATTCGTACTCAGCATACCAAAAAAACCCCTTATACGATACCCATCATGAAATTTTGTGATAATGGCGCGGCGGCCATTTTCGATTGCAAAATAATCATGAAATTCGTACTTAAGCATACCAAAAACCCCTTAAACGATATCCATCATGAAATTTTGTGATAATGGCGCGGCGGCCATTTCGTATTGCAAAATTATCATATATTTCGTACTCAGCATACCAAAAAACCCCTTTAACGATACCCATCATGAAATTTTGAGATTTTGGGGCGGCGGCCATATTGGATCTCTAAATTAAACTGAAATTCGTACTCAGCATACCAAAAAACCCCTTAAACTATACCCATCACGAAATTTTGTGATTTCGGCGCGGCGGCCATATTGGATCTCTAAATTAAACCAAAATTCGTACTCAGCATACCAAAAAACCCCTTAAACAATACCCATCATGAAATTTTGTGATTTCGGCGCGACGGCCATATTGGATCTCTAAATTAACCTGAAATTCGTACTCAGCATACCAAAAAAATCCCTTAAACCATACCCATCATGAAATTTTCTGATTTCGGCGCGGCGGTCATATTGGATTTCTAAATAAACCCGAAATTCGTACTCAGCATACCAAAAAACCCCTTAAACGATACCCATCACGAAATTTTGTGATTTCGGCGCGGCGGCCATATTGGATTTCTAAATTAACCCGAAATTCGTACTCAGCATACCAAAAAACCCCTTAAACGATACCCATCATGAAATTTTGTGATTTCGGTGCGGCGGCCATATTGGATCTCTAAAGTAACCCGAAATTCGTACTCAGCATACCAAAAAACCCCTTAAACGATACCCATCACAGAATTTTGTGATTTCGGCGCGGCGGCCATATTGGATTTCTAAATTAACCCGAAATTCGTACTCAGCATACCAAAAAACCCCTTAAACGATACCCGTCACGAAAGTTTGTGATTTCGGCACGGCGGCCATATTGGATCTCTAAATTAACCCGAAATTCGTACTCAGCATACCAAAAAAACCCATTAAACCATACCCATCATGAAATTTTGTGATTTCGGCGCGGCGGCCATATTAGATCTCTAAATTAACCCGAAATTCGAACTCAGCATACCAAAAAAACCCCTTAAACCATACCCATCATGAAATTTTGTGATTTCGGCGGGGTGGCCATATTGGATTTCTAAATTAACCCGAAATTCGTACTCAGCATACCAAAAAACCCCTTAAACGATACCCGTCACGAAAGTTTGTGATTTCGGCGCGGCGGCCATATTGGATCTCTAAATTAACCCGAAATTCGTACTCAGCATACCAAAAAAACCCCTTAAACCATACCCATCATGAAATTTTGTGATTTCGGCGCGGCGGCCATATTAGATCTCTAAATTAACCCGAAATTCGAACTCAGCATACCAAAAAAACCCCTTAAACCATACCCATCATGAAATTTTGTGATTTCGGCGGGGTGGCCATATTGGATTTCTAAATTAACCCGAAATTCGTACTCAGCATACCAAAAAACCCCTTAAACGATACCCGTCACGAAAGTTTGTGATTTCGGCGCGGCGGCCATCTTGGATCTCTAAATTAACCCGAAATTCATACTCAGCATACCAAAAAAGACCCCTTAAACCATACCCATCATGAAATTTTGTGATTTCGGCGCGGCGGCCATATTGGATTTCTAAATTAACCCGAAATTCGTACTCAGCATACCAAAAAGCCCCTTAAACGATACCCAGCACGAAATTTTGTGATTTCGGCGCGGCGGCCATATTGGATTTCTAAATTAACCCGAAATTCGTACTCAGCATACCAAAAAACCCCTTAAACGATACCCATCATGAAATTTTGTGATTTCGGCGCGGCGGCCATATTGGATCTCTAAATTAACCCGAAATTCGTACTCAAGCATACCAAAAAACCCCTTTAACGATACCCATCATGAAATTTTGTGATAGTGGCGCGGCGGCCATTTTGAATTGCAAAATTATCATAAATTTCGTACTCAGCATACCAAAAAACCCCTTTAAGGACATACAGAAGTTATTGAACTCCGTCATACTCGAGTGTAAAAAGCCACAGGTATGGAACAGGAGTGTGGTGGTTCTCTTCTTCAAAAAGGGCGATAAAGCCTTATTGAAGAATTACAAACCATCTAAATTTTATAAATAGCTCAACATACCTACACGCGCATTTTTATTTAACTTTAACGGTTCCATTTATTTAGTGGTCGGTATTAGGTGTCTCATAAACGGTATTAGGCACACGCCCTATATTTTGGATCGGTAATAGGGACATGGCCCCTTTTTTCTTTTAATCCATATATAATTTATTAAGTAATTTTTTATATACTGTATCTATACATGACTGAAAAGTACGATAGTTTCAGTACTTGAAAAACTATTTTTGTTGACGCCACATATTAAGAATGTGCTTATTTTTTGGACATCAATCTCAACGCCGCTTAAACTGGCGGTAATAGGTGCGTTTACGTTATAGTTTAATTCGATTTATTCGATTAATTTGTCTATGGTCAATTGTGCGGTATTCCTGGAAGACGCTTCACTACGATAAGTGGGCGGTACTCGTCTATGTGCTACGGTAATTTTTTGAGGTATTCTATTCTTGACATAAACAAGTATGGTACTTCATAGGCGTGAGCTATCAAAATTATCATCCTAGTTTTAACAGAGTAATGCGATTAATTCAATATTCTCAAGGAATCACGCAGTGAATAGCACTTTTTGGTTCGAGACAAATTGTCTAAAGGTACGCTTCACAAAATGTTCTACCGCTTTTCGGGAGCAAGAAATCTATATCTATACTAATATTATAAGGAAGTAAAGTTTGTGTGTTTGTATATTTGTTAAATTGTAAGGGGTAATCTCGGGATCTACTGAACTGATTTTAAAATTCTTTCACCAATAGAAAGCTACGTTATTGTGGAGTGTCATCTATACTTCTATACTAATATTATAAAGAAGTAAGTTTGTGTGTTTGTATATTTCGTCTGCTTACTGGTAAAACATAATAAATGCATTTTTTATCTAAAATGACTTATGTATGCATATACATGTAATTTTCGATGCTCTATCTACTGGCAAAACAAAATAACTGCTAGGACCGTTTAATACAAAGATACCTTAGTTAACAATATGATAAACAACAATGAAATAGTAATAATCATTCAGATAAACAGAGGTAAATCACCTTAACATCGAATTAAAACTAAACAGCACAAGTAAATGACAATATATCACTTTATGATTTTTCGATGTAGAAAGATGTAGTATTTACGTTCCCATGAACTTTAAGCTAAAATAAGTTAAATGCATTTATTTACGATCATAGTTACATAATGTATTTAAATTCCTACAAGCAAAATGAGATAAATGCAGAGTTTTACCCAAATTACTGAGCATTTATGGCAAATAAAGGTATCTATTATCAGATTTTTTCAATTACAGGTAAAACCAGTTAAGTGCATGACCTAGGACAATAATAACTGATTTATTGCCTGATTTTCTGAAGAAAGTGTTGCTGTAATTTAAATGAGATACAGTTGAATATTTTATTTATCATTTGGCATTATAGAATTAAAAAAATATATATATTAATGATAGTTTTAAAGCGATGAAACTTTCAAAGCTTATTATCTCAGTTCAAGGAAATGTGCAGTTAACATATTTTACCAGTAAGCAGACGATTTGTTAAATTGTAAGGGGTAATCTCGGGATCTACTGAACCGATTTTAAAAATTCTTTCACCAATAGAAAGCTACGTTATTGTGGAGTGTCATAGGCTATATAGCATGACGCTACAACGAATAGGAGCGGAGCAGTAATAGTAAATGTTTCAAAAACGGGGGACAAGTTATTTCTTTTGAAAGCTTCGCTGCGTGTGCTGCGTAAATATTTATAGTTATGTAAAAAATATGTACTACAAAATTGTTTCTCTTAAAAAAGTTCTAAAAGAATTGCGCGATAACATGTGTCTATCTTTGGGTTGGTGCACAATAACCATTTTCATGGCAATCAATTTTTTTCTACAATAATGCCACGGGATACCTCTTTCATAAACGAAATTGTTTTTAAAAATAATGCGACGGGAATACACGCGACGAGAAACCTTTCTCTCTCTCTCTCTCTCTCTCTCTCTCTCTCTCTCTCTCTCTCTCACACACACGTAGTATTGAATATTAACGCTCGTCGTTAATATTCAGTACTACGGGAGTAAACGCAACGCGACGGTAGTAAATGCGACGGGAACAGGTAATACTCTCTCATATGTGGCGCAAACGAAGTTGCGCGGGTCAGCTAGTTTAGAATAAAATTTTGAAATAGTTGTATATCGATCCAGTCATGGGTTAGTGGGCTACCAAATTTCTTCAAGGCAATTTAATCAATATCAATCAATCAATATCAATATCAATCAATATACATATAATAAAATCGTAACTGTCTGTTTGTCTGTACGTTTGTGCACGCTAATCTCAGCAACCGCTCAACCGAATGCAATGCCGTTTTCCTTATTGCGTTGCGGTTTACTCCACTTAACATTTAGTGTTGGTTTCATGTCAATCGATTCATAAATAAAAAATTAGGTAAGTATATCAATCTAAAGAATCACGCAGTCGCAGGCAACAGCTAGTTTAGAATAAAATTTTGAAATAGTTGTACCTATATCGATCCAGTCATGGGTTAGTGGGCTACCAAATTTCTTCAAGACAATTTAATATTACGCCCTTGCATCAACGACGCATTTATTTCAATGAAATGTTATTATATAAAACTAGCTGATGCCCGCGGCTCCGCCCGCGTGGAATGTATTCCCGGTCACAGGGGTATGAAAAATAGATGTTGGTCGATTCTCAGACCTACTCAATATGCTCACAAAATTTCATGAGAATCGGTCAAGCCGTTTCGGAGGAGTACGGGAACGAACATTGTGACACGAGAAAACTGTAGCGAGGGCACGGCACTGTATATACTGGCGGAGTGCCCATGGACGTTGCAGCGCCGAGACCTCGACGCAGGCCTGGGCGTGGACATTGTCACGCTCAAGACCATGGTGGTAGCCATGGTCTTGAGCTACATCTTTCTGCCGGCCACTTCTGCCCGCAAAAATGACGGCCTGGATGGAGCGGGAGATAAATACGCACAAGAATTCCTAGCCACTATGACCGAGGGCCTGAGGTTGCTCGCCGGTCTTACTTCGTCCCTCAAAGAAGTGAGATAGTAAAGAAAAGGGAGGTCAGAAGATGTTTTTATAAACATTAATACTATTGACACTGGGCGCGTGGGGCCCAAGTGCGCGTGTGCTATATAAAGATATAGCAAAGCGTTAGAAAGAAAGAAAGAAAGAAAGAAAAATACATTTATTAAACTAAAAAAGACTGCAAAACTTAAATTTAGCTTCAACTATCCTACCATACCTATAGAAATTACAAAAGGTTCCATATTTGAATTTAACCTAACCTACAGTCAGTGCAGAATGTGTGCGTCTAAAAGGCCGCAGTTCAGCTAATGCTACAGATATTTATAATCCGCAGCGCTGATCTGCCACTGCCGCCAGAGATACTATATAGCCACACAGTAGGCTTTATTTTATTTTGCAATAATGTCTACGTTAAGCGAGAAGTATTATTATTAGAGTAATATAATCATCTATCAGCGCCCAGCTCAAGCCCCCAGATCAAGAAACTTGAAAACTTTAGGGTAAGCCATCCCTATAAGAGAGGGTGTCGATAAGAACGGATTTTTGGAAATTCCACTATTAAGGTGGCAAAATAAGGCATAAAAGGTTGTATGGAACTTCCCCAGTTATAAAATTAAAAGCATGGAATCACATAAACTTTTATAAATTGCAAAACAATAGATAGTTGTATTAGGGATATGAACAAAAAGAAAAATAAATCCAATGCAGGAGTAAAACAGTCACTATAAGTTTGTATGGGAATATCTACACTTTCAAACGCAGCAACTTCAACTTTGGTAAACCTGCATCCAAATAAAATAAACAAATTAGCCTTGCAGGATGTTTGGTCGATGCTTCTCGTGACCATAAGGCTGGCCTCTTTCTCGCTCAGAGAATAAGCATTGCCATCCAACGTGGCAATGCGGCCAGCCTTATGGGAACCTTACCAGTCGATTGCGATGGGGAGGAATTCTTTGACACCTAGACGAGGGTTGCGACAGTATTGCACATTGTTTTTACTCCGCCTCCCCCCCCCCCTCCTTTTTCTGTAAATATTTTTATTTTTAATTGTTCAATGTATTTTTATTGTTACTTGTAAATAAAAATAGTTCTGTTACTATTATTTTATTTTAAAATGGTTTGGCAATCCCAATTGCTACTAATTGCTGGTCTCTGGACTGAGTGATGGGAGGCGTGGGCAAAATTTTAGCAGTAGGGAGCAGGGCCTGATTTAGGGTGCCACGCGCCCTAGGCTAGCTATGAATATGCGCCCCCAGCTGCAACTAATTAAATTACAAGTCCTACCTACAAAAGACACTTTACGTAAGCTGATCCTACGTTCCTAATCGTTATTCTTTGTTAATTTAAAAAAAAACCCGATCCTGAGACTTCTTATAAACTTATGACCCATGGCTTACTGAGGAGTTGGGTATTCCGCAGACTACTTGATGCATCAGCCAGTAAAAGCGTGATAAAAATACCATCAAAGTACCTAACAGTACCTCGGTACATTCAGTTTTCGATAAATCGAACCAGTGAATCTTGGTGAAATGCCTTCATAACTCAGGAAGTGAGCTGATGATATGCAAAATTTACAGTTAAGAACGGCTCGAAAGCCGATGTGCTGGAGATGGCCCCGGCACATTGGCTTTCGAGCATAGAAAACCGAAAAATTGGCTCATCTGTTGGGCTGCTACGATGCCACAGACAGACAGACACACACATACACAGATACACAGGTCAAACTTATAACACTTCTCGTTTTTCAGCGGGGTTAATTAAATCGTCAATAGTTAATTAGACGACATACAAAAGATACCAAATAAGGTACTAGAGCTAAGCTGAATCCTAGGTGTAAGCTGAATGTAACGGCTCGATTTGTCCGGGTGATTACCATCCGGACATTTCGACTTATAACAAGAGATCTGTTGTTTTTCCGGTAATAACATCTATTTCTTCTTCCAAAAAACTTTCCTGACTGTCACGAAATAAACGAAAAATAACAAACAGTCCTAAAATCTGCTTTAATTTTGGGGTGTCCCCGATATGATGGGGACATTACTGATCACTTCCGGCAATTTGGACTAAACTGGACTAAACTCGAATCCCCTCAAGAAATCAGATAAAACCTAAACCCGCGGGAGGAACTGCGATGGGGGACAAAGTCTACGAAACAGACTTTGTACGCCATCGCAGTTCTTTCCGTGGGTTTGGGTTATATCTGATTTCTTGGGGAGATTCGGGTGTATCGGGGAGGGGAAATAGGTGCTATTCTATTTCTTTGAGGAGTGAAGAGTCACGCCATCTTCCTGATCTGCTTCTGTAAGAATGGCAAGATGACAACTCGCCGTTTTCAGGCCCTCCGAGATGGAGGCGGGTAGCCCTGAGCGTATTACAGTGTGCGACGAACCCGCCGTCGACTACGGAACTTGGGAGGGAGTTCCTCTCCCGCTGCCTCTATCGCATATATGACTTGCTCGCAAAAAGACTCAGTGGCGTCCTATTTTCTCCCATTAAAGGGCATGGCTCTCACCAGGGTCTCCAGCGTGAGAACATCTACGCCCAGGCCCGCAACGAGGTTGCTGTGCATAAGCTGAGCGTATCCTCGCTGCAGTCACCGTAGTGATGACACTCTGATGTTAACTTCCGCCGCAGATACTTACTCGTACTGATGCACTCGTGTCCTGTAAGTATCTGTAACATTCGGTAGGTGAGGCTGCGATGGTGCCTTTCCAGCCACTCTCACACTTCTTTTTAAACCACCAAAGTGGCAGACAAGCATACGGCCCACCAAATGTGCCGGTGGTCACGCACAAGGAGGCAAAGTCACTCCTGTTACGAAGAGGTTCCACACCACCTGCAAGCATGGGATCGTTGACCACTTTCTTGGCTCGCCTCTGTACCGAGTCGAACGGAAGACTTCAGTCAATTCATTCTGATATTCAGGTGGCCAGGCGCCCAACAGTGGTAGCTGTACTCCATGTGCGGCCGCACTTGCGACTTAAACAGAAGCACTGTTTGCGCCGCAGTAAAGTACCACCGCGCCCTGTTGAGCACACCGAACGGCTTGAACGCCGCTTGGCCTTATTCTCCAAATCACTTCGGAACTAAACGTCACTGGAGATGTCAACACCAAGGATACCTATACTGTCAGAGATGGAGAGAGTTGTGCCCTGAAATTGTGAATTCAGAACAGCTGCCGTCAATGACGGCCCTGATGCTTCTACCGGCCAAAAAGCTGGACACCCATTCACTTTCGTTCCTGGGTGACTTGAACGCGACACGGGTGGAGCTGTCGTATTTACTACCACGCTGCCAGGGAGAGGGGCGCAGACATTTAGTTTTAACGCTCGTATTTGTAATGTGTAAATATTATTATGCGCTTTGGTGTTACAAAATGTTAAATAACAATTTCAAATATGTTGTTAGGAGTTGTTACAATCTGTTAACAATTGCTAGACGGTTTATGTGCTCATTTTTGGGAGCACCGTAAGTCATAACCCAGCGCCGATCCCAACGCCAGGCGCCCTCTTGATCCTGGCGCCCTAAGCTTCAGCTTAGTTAGCTTATGGGTAAATCAGGCCCTGGTAGGGAGGCGTAAAACGTAAAATAAATAAAATAAAATAAAAAATGGGCCGACGATCTAGTAATCAACATCTTGGTTGAAGATGTAGTAGGCAGGTTTTTTAATTCGGTGGTCTTAACATTACTCAATGAAGAAGACCTCGGTCTTGCGATGAAGAGGCTTGGATGGAATGCCTGCTGAGTAAATTTTTTATTGGTGCTGCCAGTAGCATTCACTGTCATAGTGGACTGCCATAGGCTGGTTTGATTGATTGAATACGGATTTAGACCAAAACGTTCAACAGGTGCTTACCTTTTTCAAGTTTCTAAGGCTGTCGTTTGGGCGTTGATCGGTGATTGATTCTTCACCTGTTTTGATTTATACTATTAAGGTGGCCCTCCTGATGGAATGTGATCATCGTAGCCTATGAACGGTTGCAACACTCGCGCTGCCGAACCGGCAAGACCCCTTTTAAAGAACCTCATACTTCAAGCGTTTGGGATAACTTGGTAATGATTTTAACTACGTAAAAATAAATATTGCTATTAATATTTCAGTAGGCACTTTACTTCCCCGGGGAATATTTATTTATTTATTTTATTTTTTTATAAAAATAAATATTGCTATTAATATTTGATTAGGCACTTTAATTACCCGAGAATATTTATTTATTTACTAGCCGATGGTCGCGGCTTCGCCCGCGTCATATTTGGTCTTCCCATAGGAACATATTCCCGGGATGAAATGTAGCCTATGTCTTATTCCAGTCTATAATCTACCCTGATTAGAAATTTCAGCCCAATCCGTTTAGCTGTTAGAGCGTGATTGAGTAACAAACATCCAAACATCTTCACAAACTTTCACATTTATAATACACTCGAGAGCAATGAATCCGGGTCACTTAAAGAATGTTAAAAATCTCGGAAACTAAAAATGATAGGTTAATGCAATAAATTGTATTTAATAGACAATGTAATACTCCTTAAATGAAAGTAAAAAAAAATATGAGTCACCATACATTTTATTAACACAAAATTACATAAAGAAAAAACTGCCGATCTCTCCTTAAAACAAAAATAGGAAACATGAAATTTTTGAACTTTATTACGATTTTCTTGAATTTTAATACTTCGTATTGCCTCCTCGTGCTTCCATTACTGCGTTTACGCGGTTTGGCATGCTGTACACCAAGTTCCTTATACGATTTTGGGGAATATTCTCCCATTCCTCTGTGAGAGCAATTTTGAGCTCACGAAGCGTGATTGGGGGAGGGTTTCGTTGTTTTACGCATCTGCCTAGCTCGTCCCAAGCATGCTCGATCGGGTTGATATCCGGGCTGCGCGCTGGCCACTCCATACGAGTAATGTTCATCTCTTGAAGGTAGTCATTCACAATCCTACCTGTATGAGGTCGGGCATTGTCATGCATAAATATAGCATCCTCACCTAAATTGACCATAAATGGACCAACGTGATCATTGAGGATTTCTTCCACATATCTTACGCTAGTTAAAGAGCCGTTTTCTATGATCACCAGCTCTGTGCGACTTTCAGAAGAAATTCCGGCCCACACAAGTACAGACCCACCACCGTAGGCTACTTTTTCTTCGATGCATGCTTGCTTGAATCTTTCCCCTGGTCTTCGATACACTCTGTGTCTTCCATCGTGCTTGTAGAGCATAAATTTTGATTCGTCGGAGAACATAACTTTTGACCAATCTTCAATACTCCAATTTACGTGGCTCTGGGCATACCTTAGTCTCGAAATACGATGCCCACGCTCCAGTTTAGGGCCGTTTGCAGGTCTAAGGGGTTTTAAGTTAGATTCAGCAAGCCGACGTCTTACTGTCCATGCACTTGGGTTACTTCCTCCGAGGCGTCGAAACTGATTGGTGAGTTCAGTTCCTGTGAGAAAGCGATTTCGAAGCATGGTGTTCACCAAGTATCGGTCTTCTCGTGCTGTGGTACACCTGGTTCTGCCCGTTCCTGGTCTGCGTAGGTTAGAACCAGTTTCTTCGTAACGTCGGAGAACTCTTTGTACTGTTGACAGCGACACACCGACAGTCCTGGCTGTATCGCGCTGACTCCGGCCGGTTTCCAGCATTGTAAGTATTCTGGTGCATTCTTCAGGCGTAAGCGACATAATTTCAGCTTGATTAATGAATATAGAGCACTATCAACATGGTTTATGTACCCACATAAATGACAGATTACAAACAAAAGCAACACCAAATGCTGTAATTTCGTAGTTCCATCTTCGAAAGTGGCCCTTTTTCAAATTTGATTTTTTTATGATATAACTTTACAATAACTAAGAAGTTTTAATACCTTCATTTAAGGAGTATTACATTGTCTATTAAATACAATTTATTGCATTAACCTATCATTTTTAGTTTCCGAGATTTTTAGGATTCTTTAAGTGACCCGGATTCATTGCTCTCGAGTGTATTAGTAGGAAGTAGGATAACACACAATTACAATAAATAATTAATAGAATTACAGACCCGATGGCTGTCGGCATGGGAAATGGGACCAACGGAATTGTTTGATATGATACCCACGGCTACGTTCCATCATCGCACCGCTCACCACACACAGGATGTTCATCCTCGCACCTTGCGTCCTGTTACGGTTGACACCTGTACCCTATCCGGCACACCACGCATTCACTCCTCACACAGTCAGCAACTATCAGCCCTACTGACATCAGTCCCTTCCATTTACGTTCAGTCTCATCCCGACCTCTATACCAGACGGCTGTCTTAACCAAACCCCTGAGTTTTATTTTTTAAAAAAGCCTTTACATCGAGACCCGTAACATTTGGTGGCAGCGGTGGGATTCAAAAAAAAGAGTCCCCGGATCGTCTCCTAACCTAATACAAACCATAATCCGACGCGAGTGCGTGTTGTGAAAGTGCCAAATCTAAAGTGCATAATACATCGGCGTAACGAGTTCGCCCAGCCCTGCTGGATACCCAGTGTTGTGTCTGGTGTTTGTGTTGTGATTGTGACCAATCTCGCAAGAGGCCCACTGCTGCGTACTGCCCGTACTGCAGCCGGTCTCTCTCCAGAGGTTACCTTGTTGCACTTACGTACTAAGTACAACGATTGACAACGCAACGACTCAACGACGACGGCCCGAAGCTTATCAACGCGTCACTTCGCCGAGACCAAGCTGCAATATAAATTACAATGATAACCTACTCTGGATTGGCAAATCATCCTTAAAATTACATTTCCATGATCCTGCCTACATAATTCCCCCTAGGACTGAAACAGTAATTGAATGCTCCGTCTCAAACCCTGAAATAAAAGAAGGTTTAATCATTGATCAAAACCTCTCGGTCAATCAATAGGGTATCCTATTGATTGCAAATTGTTTAGTACGCGTTAAAGAAAATAAAAGAGTTAACCTAACCATTGTAAATACCTCTGAAAAACCTGTGACTTTGAACTCTAATCTGAACCTAAAACTCGACTGCCTCGATTCCCAAAAAATTGAAGAACAGCCTCCTAGAGCAATAAATTATGTAGATAATTCAACCAATAGCTTAAAACGGACAGAAGAGGTGCTTAAACAATAACGAGTCTCTCATCTCAATAAAGAAGAGAAGGATGCCCTTCTACAACTATGTTCCGACTTTTCCGATATTTTCTATCTCCCCGGAGAAAACCTTAGCCATACGAGCGCCCTCAAACATGAAATTAAAACCACGACAGACGTACCAATCTACACGAAATCTTATAGATTCCCTGAAATTCATAAAACCGAAGTCCGCAAACAAGTTGATAAGATGCTGGCACAAAATATAATTGAACCCTCCGATTCCCCTTGGTCATCACCCATATGGGTCGTTCCCAAAAAACTCGACGCTTCCAATGTCCAAAAATGGAGAGTAGTCATTGACTACCGCAAGCTGAACGATATCACAATCGGCGACACATACCCTATTCCTCAAATCGCTGAAATCCTTGATCAACTGGGAAATAGTAAATATTTCTGCACACTAGACCTAGCCTCTGGGTTTCATCAGATAGAATTAAATGAAACTGATAAACCTAAGACTGCCTTTACCATCCCAGAAGGACATTTCCACTTTAAAAGAATGCCATTCGGCCTTAAAAATGCTCCTGCGACGTTCCAGAGACTAATGAACTCTGTTCTATCCGGTTTACAAGGTATAAAATGCTTTGTGTACCTTGACGACATTGTTTCGTATGGTTATGACCTTAAATCTAGCATCCTTAACCTAACAGCCATCTTTCAACGAATCCGCGATTTCAAACTTAAATTACAGCCTGATAAGTGCGAGTTTTTGCGACGAGAAGTCTGTTATCTTGGCCACATAATCACTGAACAAGGTGTTAAACCAAATCCAGAAAAAATCAAGGCTGTAACTAACTTCCCTGTCCCAAGCACTCCCATGGATATTAAATCTTTCCTTGGTCTTGTCTCTTACTACCGACGTTTTATCCCAGAATTCTCCAAGTCTGCAAAGGCTCTAACCAATCTCCTGAAAAAAGATACACCATTCCAATGGGAAAACCAACAACAACTTGCCTTTGAGACATTAAAAAGCAGATTAACAACTGCTCCGCTTCTCATCTATCCTGATTTCTCTCAACCCTTTATACTCACATGCGATGCCTCGAACTACGCTGTTAGTGCTGTACTCTCCCAAGGATCTGTAAGTAAAGACCAACCTGTAGCCTACGCTTCTCGAACACTCAATAAGAGCGAATGCAATTACAGCACAACGGAGAAAGAGTTATTAGCTATATTATATGGATGTAAAACATTTCGACCTTACCTTTACGGACATAAATTTCTCATAATCACTGATCATAGACCTCTGAAATGGTTGTTCAACCACAAAGACCCAAGTAGTAAACTTCAGCGATGGAGGTTAAAACTGGAAGAATACGATTATGAAATAGTGTACCGCAAAGGCAAATTAAACTCAGCGGCTGACGCCCTATCTAGATACCCTGTAAACCCTATATTTCCTGATAACAAGGGCTCACTTACCTCTAATGCAAGCCCTAACATTAACCCACATAACTCACCTGATGGGTCAACTAATGATTTGCAAGATCTCCTAATATCTCCACCGTCTAGTCTGGATGCTGTCCTAATAAACCCTGAAATTGAAAATGAAGTAATGGAATACTTGAGCTCTAGCGAACCACAACCTTCAACTAGCCAACAACATCCTGAAAACCTACCTGTTTCTCCTGTCCGTCGTAATTCACAGCATTCTGAAATAGAACCTCAACCTTCCACAAGCTGGCAACACCCTGAAACCTTACCTTGTCCTACCCGACGTAGTTCCCCACATTCTGAAATAGAACCTCAACCTTCCACGAGCTGGCAACACCCTGAAACCTTACCTTGTCCTACTCGACGTAGTTTCCCACATCCTGAAAAGGAACCTCAACCTTCCACTAGCTGGCAACACCCTGAAACATTGCCCGTTCCACCAGTTCAGCTTAGTCCAGAAACCCCTCTACTAGAACTGGAAAATGTGCCTTCACCAGAAAGAACCTATAATCAATTCTTAAGATCACCTGCCAGGTCACACAACACCCTTATTTTAGAACATAACGAAAGCCTGATCAAGGGAACACAAAAACTAATAATTATACCAACCTCAATAGATATGGACGAGTCCATGCCATATGTTCAAGAGATTCTTGATATCTGTACAGAATCTGAACGAATAGCATTCCTGGAACGAGAAAAATCCCTTCATACCTTTTTACCTGTTGAAATCGAAAATAAAACTTATCTGTTCTTATTTACAAAAGTTCATCATTTTGACGATTACTCATACCCAGATATATTTAAATCTTTAAAATTTGCACGCGATGAAATAATGATGTCATACCCTTTAATAAGCGATGTTGCAACATCTGACTTTGAAAACCCTTTTGATAAACACTCCTTCGTAAAAATTTATAATATGTTTAGCTATCTGTTCGATGGGACTAACATAAGAATTCTCATATATCACAATAAAATTATATATCCTTCACCGAGTGAAATTACCAAGATCCTCAAAGAAAACCATGATATTCCAATTGCAGGACACCTGGGTATTAATAGGATGCTAAGTCGTATTCGAGATAGGTTCTATTGGAAAGGTATGCGCGGTGATATCGAAAACTATATAAAAAACTGCTCTCCCTGTCAGACCAATAAAGCCCTACGCAGAATTAATAGAGCACCAATGATAATAACTTCCACTTCAACTGCACCCTTTGAGAGACTATCCATAGATATCGTTGGACCCTTGCCTGAATCTGGTGCAGCCAAACTTAAATTCATTCTGACAATGCAAGACGACCTTACAAAGTTCTCATTAGCGTATCCCATTCGTAGTATAACCGCCGAAGAATCGTGTGAGTGTCTTCTCCATTTTATATCCCTATTTGGTATTCCAAAACATATACTTACTGATCAAGGCACAAATTTTACAGCCGAACTGTTCAAAAAAACATGCGAGTTTTTAAAAGTAAAACAACTATGGTCTGCTCCATATCACCCTCAGACGCAAGGAGCTCTAGAACGGAGTCACTCCACACTCAAAGAATATTTAAAATCGTACACTAACGAAAACCAAGACAATTGGCCGCGGTATGTTTATACTGCTATGTTGGCATACAACACTGCTGTCCATTCAACTACACATTATTCGCCATTTGAATTATTATTTGGACATAAACCTCACATTCCAGATTCGGTTTATAATGACGGCTCAAACGCCACATATCCAGAATATGTAAAAATGTTGCAGCACCGCATGAAACACACGCGCGACAAAGCTAAAGAATTTATTGAAAGATCTAAAAGAAATTCGAAGAATTACTACGACTCCCATAGCCGATCTGTAGAATACAAAGTTGGCGATTACGTTCTATTAAAGAACCACCTTAGACTACGTAAGGCCTTATCTCCCCTATGGAAAGGGCCGTATAAAATTGTAAAAGTTCATAGTAACCATACATTAACGTTACTCATAAATAGACGCCACGTGAAACACCACTTCGATGAAGTTAAACACGTGGAGACCCAAGTGGAACATACCTAATTTTATGATATTATAAATCGGATCTATCCGATTACATGTTTCATTTCTCTTTGTATATTTTTATTTCTTCCTTTATTCATTTACACGTTTACACATTAACACTATTTCTTTTAATTTAGGTTTATATATTAGTTTAGATATAATAACGTGAATCGTCACTCAAGGCCTCTTTTTATTGCAGCATACTGGCTCATGGTCATCCGGAATTTATACAACAAATCAACACGAGCCCGGGTATTTACTTTGACCCTATTGGTGAACTCAAAATCCGCGTAAGCCACTTAGATATAGTAACCCCTGTTGACATATCATACATCGATCCTCATTTAAAAAATATAAATTCGATAATAGGCACTTTACGTCTGATATGCAACCAAATTCAAATCGAAACATCTTACCAATTAGAATGTCACAATACTTTAGAACCATTAACAGTGAGGTATCACGATATAGCTTCGGAATACTCGTCTATCTCACACCTGACGAATAAAAGAGCCAAACGAGGGGCCTGGATAGGAGCTATTGGCAGCTTATCCAAAACTATATTTGGTACTCTGAATGAGGACGACGCTGTAAAGTATGATAACGCCATTCAAAGTATTCAGGATAATGAAAAAAGACTGGGCTCAATAATTAAAGAGAATATTATTGTTACTTCCTCAATATTATCAAAATTTAATAGCACATTACACACAATGAAAATTAATGAGGCCAGCCTTAATCAAGCTATTGACAATTTCTCTTCGCAGTTAAAAAATATTACAAAAATCTCTAATGAACAAAGTGTAAAAGCCAATATTAATTCAATTTTAAGTAGTCTAGAAGCGTCCATTCTTACTATATCTTTTCAGTTGGAAGACATAACAAATGCTATCATGTTATGCACTAAGAATATCCTACATCCGGCCGTGTTATCACCTGTTCAATTGTACCAAGAAATTGTCGATAACTACAGGCACTTACCGGTAGATTTTAAGCTACCTTTAACCCTAGCGTTAAGCGACATTCATAACGTCGTTGCGCCTGACAAGTTCCATATGTGCATTTTTTTGATTTTTCGATTTTTGCATATTTATAATCTCCGTCTAAATCTACACATGGTAGTAAAATCCGTTGTGTAATATCTAGCTTAGAATCAATTTTGCAATATTCCGTATGTGTTTTAAGCCTTGGTAAAAAACGTTATGTGCACACACGCACATATGGAATATGCGATCTTGCCAATATCGCGCGGAGAACATGATAAATATGTGACCATTACCATCATTTTAATTGGTATTGAAAAGAAAAGTTTGTCGAAATTCGTAAGTAATGTGCTTTTTACTTATTTATTACTATTATTTGATAAGTTTTGTTGTGTATAGATTCCTACCAACAACATAGGGGTCATTTTCTGGTCTCAGCTGCGAGTGGTGCTCATGCTGATTAGCGAAGAGGTCATGACGAAGAGAAGGACAAACAAAATAAAGCACTACGCACTACTAACGCACTAGGTACTTAGCCGTCTGGTCAACGTCGTACAGTAAAGGCCAAACCCCTACCAATATGAAAGCTTATTAAAATAAACGGCCCCCAGTTCCCTACACTTCCGCTGTTTCGGTCGCGGTAGAGGTTGCAACAATGGCGGGAGGGAAGTGCAAAGAATTTACGGGCTAAGACAGGCTACCATTCACGACTGATTCTGGCTCCATATAACGACGCACTTTAGGTACACTCCATAGCTGAACGAGCATCTTACCAAACTCGAGGTAGAACTGAGTCGCAAAGACATACTAGACTGGAGCGAGGTCCGAATAAAGGGTATCTTCACTTACACACTTCAATCAAGGAACACTAGAACACGCTTACCCTCACACCAGATGAAATGCTCTATTTTTAGCAAAGTGATGGAAGGAACTCCACGGTGGTGTCGATTTTATGGTGAAAATGTACCTCATTAGCAGTGGTGTGGAAGTCAGAATTGTATCGGCTCGGGTAACATATCTTATACTGGAACTCACCGACAGAAACTCTCTAAATGTGATACAGGTGTTTGCCCCTACCTCGAGAAGCACGAAAGAGGCAATCGAGGCTGTGTAGACATCGCGAAGATATTACAAGGCACTGCCAACTACAATGTCAATGGGTATTTTCAACGCCAAAGTGTAGGGTATAAGATCGCGGCAAACCCGTGATACGGCGAATGACTGGAGCACAAACCTACTTGTTGATTTCCCCTCCAATCTCAGGGTCACTTATTGGTGAACTCTTTCTTTAATATGAGGCCCCATAGAAAGTAGATTTGGTGTAACCCCGACAAAGTCACAATTAATAGCCAAGGTTATAAAGCCTGCTCTTCGACCTACTACGCTCCACATAGAATTGGGATCCGAAAGGTTTCAATTGAAACTTCGAAATCGTTTCGATTCGCTAGAAACCACTGACAACATAAAACCGACACAGTGGTAAAAACGTTACAACAAGTGCTCGAAGATTTTTGTCCAGCAATGGCAAAAAAGGTGTTCAAAGCTCGAGACTCTCGAAGTTATGAAGATTAGACCTACGCCTGCGTATTCGTCAGAACGGTTTGACCTTAACGTCAAAATTCTAAAGCTGCTAAGACACGACCTCAAACGTAATAACACCAGTGTTTTCGAGGCTACGATTGAGCAGAACAGGGGCACTAAGGTCTGTACCCAACAGTTCAACAGCAGCAAACAGCCACAGGTAGCAAAGTTGTACCCTTAAGGTTAATTTCATAAATATTCTCGAGGAAATGGAATGCTTTTACAGAGACCTATGATTATCACGAATTAATTAGCCTACGTGGCCACGAGGCTCCATTAACGCACCAATGTACCAGATATCGATCAGAGCAAAGTGAGCGCGGCACTCGAGCAACTAAAAAATAATAAATCCCCTTAAGAGGACAGAATTAATAAATAACACCTTAAATTTCGTGGGACTATGGTCCTTAAAGTGTATTCAATTTCATTCTCCGGCTAGAAGAGACAGCTTAAGCAGAGAGCGGGAGTGTGGTGACTCTGATCTTTAAAAAAATGTGACAAGACCGGCACCATTTTACAAGTTTACAAATTGCCTCGCCGTAAAAAAACGACGTAGCAGGGACTAATCCTAGTCGAAAGATTGAGGGTTGTGGTTGCCCAGGAGTCTACCTACCTTGAAACCTGATTTGAAACGATGTTATCCGTCAGAATACCAGAGTTATCGACATAGCTCTCAGAGCATGCGTTTTGATGGTAGGTACACATCTATGGAAGAAACGATAGCCGAGCTTGATGAACGTAGGATGTGGCGATCCCCCTTCTGATGGCTCAACCGCCTGAAAAGGTCACAGAGAGTGTCTGAATGCGGAAGACGTAGGACGGTATGTTCCGGCGTTATTTGGGAGAAGCCTACGTCCAGCATTGGACTGCCATAGGCTAATTTGATTACCTAATTAAGAATAGGCATAAAACTGAGCACGGTTTCTACAGACATAAGATCGTACGTAAGTATTATAAAGTTTCAACCAAAGGGGGGATTCGCCACAATCGCGGCCGTCAGTCCGGTCATGGACGAGTGGCTGTAGAGGAGACACGGTGCTCTCTCCTACCGGTTGATACAGATACTTGCCGGGCACGGTAGCTTCGGTAAGTATCTGTGGCGAAGACACCGGGAAATCACGGCCGAGTGTCAGCACTGCGTGGACTGCAGCGATGACACCACGCTCCACACGCTGGTGGAGTGCACAGCGTGGGCGCAATAGCGCCAGGTCCTCGTAGTGGGTCTGGACGTGGACACTCTCTCGCTCGAGACTATGGTGCGAGCCATGATCTCCAGCGGGAGTAAGTGGGACTGCGCCGCCTCTTTCTGCGAGCAGGTCATGCTCGTGAAGGAGGCGGCGGGGTGGGTAAGGGAGAGAACTCTCCCACCCAAGTTCCGCAGTCAGCGGCCTGGGCGCCGCCGATGTGTCTTCGCCGAGGACTATCGGCCTCCATGACCGGGGGTCTGACGACGGTGAGAGGGTCGCTCACCATCCTAACGGAAGCAGGCCCATGACGACAGCTTGACGTGAGGAACTCACGCACGCCCCCCCTTAGAAGCGGGATCACACCCGAACCACCCCCTGAGCGAGGCCGCAGCGGCGGCCGTAGGTCTGTTGGGAGTCCTGGGATATCCTTCCGAGGGCTTACCCGGGGCTCCCAACCATAGGCTGTTGGGCGTTACGTGAGGTTTTTTGGTCGGTAGGAGTCCGGCATAACATTCATGAGGATTCCCCCTCACGTAAAAAAAAATATTTAAAAGTTTAAGCTCCATCTACTTTGTTCTGCACTCTGCATTGGACTCGTGTAAGGAGGAGTAAGGACTTTATAGAGGAGGTTATATTGTGACTTTTAGGTATTTTAACATACTTTTAATTTAACTTTTACGATTAAGGGCAGAAGTTTTAATTAATACTTATACATTACAAAAAGATCGACCAATAATTGAGAAAGACACAGAATGTTTAATACCGAAATGTCACGTAGACTAGTTTTGGAGAAAACAGTGTTAACATTATCCCTTATGTGCATGAAAATGGCACATGAATAATTTGCATGCACAGTGCCAAAACAGGTATGTGCAGATTTACAGAAAAAAAATTATATCTTCAAATATATGCAACATTGCATTTCAAATGTATATATTACATATGTAAAAAATGAATGTTCATAATACTGCATTTACAGATTTTTGATTACTTACACAGTTTTTGAAAAAACATGTTTTTTTGAGTTTCCCAAAACCTTGTAAAAATCACATCTGGAACTTGTCAGGCGCAACGCCGATAATTTGTTGAATGTCTCTAGTATAGTATGTTATAGCCTAAACAATAAGATTGTATTCATTCTTAGGATACCATTAGTGTCACCTAAAGAATATGACTTATTCCATAATATAGCTTTACCTACTCCACACGACCATGTGAAACCGAACACTTTTAGTTTTATAATACCAACTAGTAAATACACTGCAATGACCAAGGACAAATCAGAATATTGTAACCTTAACTCACTCACAGAATGCACAGCGATAAACTCACGCGAATACATCTGCGGAATCATGACAGTGTTCCCATCGAGTGCGAATCCAAGTTGTGAAAGTGAAATTATGTCAAATGTCGTGAGCGTTTTACCAGTGCAGTGTCAAACAAGGTCCTTTCAAGGACAAATTGACTTATGGAAACCACTTCAAGACAATAATTGGATTTATGTACAGTCCCAAAATACTAAACTCTACATCGAATGTCGCAACCAAAAGATTATAGACTTAAGTATCATCGGTACAGGAATTTTGAGTGTTCCGAATAACTGTATCGCATATTGTAAGAGTACAAAACTTATACCTAGATTTAACAATATCATTGTTAATGCTACTGTAATTCGATCCGACTTCAATATTATTAACGATTCTTGCTGTACCTACTTTAGATAAGTTTATAAACACCATGAGTAATGAATCTCCTCTAAAATTACAAAATATTGACTTAGATTTCTTTACATTAGAAACGAAATCAAAGCTTAATTCTATGACCGACGAGACAGACAAAATCTTAAATCAACATCAAATTATAAGATACGAGACTCATTCCTCAATTTTAATTATAGTGATACTTTGTGTTGTGTTTGGGTTTTGTATTTTTAAGCTGTTTTTATATATTAAATCGAACAGCCGTCTTATCCGCAATTTTCCTAAATTCTCCCAATCCATTCCTATGAATTCAACTTCAGTTCAGACTCCGGACCCTGAACCAGTCACTTCTATTAGAATCAATAAACGTCACCCAGAACCCGAAGATACTCCATCTCCTGGTATTAGGATGAACGTGTAAATTATAGTCCTTTTCCCCTAAACATCGAAACTTTACCCCGATGTTTAGTCCACCCCTGGGAGGTGTTACGGTTGACACCTGTACCCTATCCGGCACACCACGCATTCACTCCTCACACAGTCAGCAACTATCAGCCCTACTGACATCAGTCCCTTCCATTTACGTTCAGTCTCATCCCGACCTCTATACCAGACGGCTGTCTTAACCAAACCCCTTAGTTTTATTTTTTAAAAAAGCCTTTACATCGAGACCCGTAACAGTCCGGAGCGTTCAAGCACGGTAAGGTCGTATGAAGGCTTTCTTCCGCAAACGCTTAGGCTTAGATTGTGGAATGATCTCCCTGCCTCGGTTTTCCCAAATGCCGGTTGTGATGACACACAACCGGCGTTTGGGTTTTTAGATTTTTACCAATTGCCTATTATTTATTTTACCACAAAACAATTTTGCCCAATTAAGGTCCGCACTGGGCGGAACTGCACTGCAGCGCAACTGCGCGACACGACGCGTAATTTTTTGGTAAACCGCACTACAACTGCAGCGGAACAAAAATGTATTCACTTATTCAGTAGGTAGGCAACCTCTGAGCAAGATGCACGTCGAAATGGGTGACGCTACGAAGCGAAGCTTTGAAGATAATTAAATACTTTGAATTGACCAAGAATGGCTATGTCATTGTGGTTAAACTCTATACCGAAGAAGTAGGTACAAGGGAAATACCAGCTAAATCTCTATAACATATTTTAAAACCTAAGATTGTCAACAGCTTCCGACACAAATCAAAGAGAATACAATACTACGTAAGACACAAATGACATCGCACTTCCAAGTATCTCGTAGACCACTGATCTGTATTATTACCACTGTGTATTTTGTCGTAGACTGACTGTGAATTTTTTTTTTAATAATGTTTATTGGCAACTGGATACAGAACTGACTGTGAACTATGATTACTATGAAGTATGAAAATGAAGTTGGCCTAAAGGTAAGACCGCACTGAGCGGAACTGTACTGCAGCGCAACTGTACGACACGACGCGACAAAATATTCTTTATATGAAATTATATGAGGCAACACGCACTAAGCGGCAACTGAACTACACTTTAGCCGACCGCAGCGGAACTGCGCGACAAAGTTGATCAACTCACCAAAAGTGTCGCGACCTGTCGCGCCGTGTAGTTGCAGTGCAGTTCAAAAATATCGATATTGAAAACATTGATGTTTATGAACGATATAATATAGCGATAATCACGAACGATATATGCGTTTTTTTATTAGAGAGATCTTGTTAAGCTTAAATCTGAGCTTTGTTTCATGGCAATCGGTTAAAAAAAAGCGGAGTTATGAACAAAAGTTAATAATCAAGGTTGTGTTTCCGTGTGATCATTATTCTTTAAAAAAAAACAACAAGAGCGGCAAGCAAATCGATATATCGTTCGTGATTATCGATATATTATATCGTTCGTGATTATCGATATATTATATCGTTTATGAACATCGATGTTTTCAATATTGATATTTTATTTTGAAAAATATCGATATTCCAATATCTATATTTTTAATAAACGATATTGCATCCCTACTGACTATGAAAATGAAGTTGGCCTAAACCGCACTGAGCGGCCCGGCAACTGAACTGCACTGCAACTACACGGCGCGACAGGTCGCGACACTTTTGGTGAGTTGATCAACTTTGTCGCGCAGTTCCGCTGCAGTCGGCTGAAGTGTAGTTCAGTTGCCGCTTAGTGCGTGTTGCCCTTAGATCATCTAACCACAGGATGCGCCTTACTTAAGCATTGTTTTCTGCCATTGCACATGACCATTTGGTCTTTTGGCTTTATGAAAAGCCTGTACATCAGTACATCATTTTATATGATTAAACTAGTACATTACATTGTAGTTGACTGTACAATAACAATTAACACACAACAGCCATTACGCGTTTGTCGATTAATACATTTTTAAATGCAATGAAATTTTATATTTCTTTGTGTTTCCCCCTTCACTTGTATGAAAACTGGCAGAATATTTTTGTATGCGGTGGTTCGCAAAGGCTAGTCCCGTGTTATATGGTCTAAGGTGTTGCCTCATATAATTTCATATAAAGAATATTTTGTCGCGTCGCGCGTCGTGTCGTGCAGTTCCGCTGAAGTGCAGTTCCGCCCAGTGCGGTCTTACCTTTAATCTTGATTACCAACTACGCAAATAAAAATACTTCATGAAAAATGCAAGAGTCTCATCGATAGGTGGCACTAGGTTTCCTGAGTTGCTACTTGTCAATAGATGACTCTGTAGTGTACGACACGACTTCTTTAGAAGGGGTCCCGACATGATCAATTGGCAATTGTCAATAACGTAGAATTTCATGTGCACGTATACATCGATGCACACACACATGCAAAGCAATCACGCACACTGAAGCAACTTCCATTCATATTTTACGTGATTGACAATTGGAAGGCATGATCGTGTCGGGAGCCTGAAGGGGTCCCGACATGCATGATCAGTTGGCAATTATCAATAACGTAGAATTTCATGTGCACGTATACGTCGATGCACACACACATGCAAAGCAATCACGCACACTGAAGCAACTTCCATTCATATTTTACGTGATTGACAATTGCAAGGCATGATCGTCTCGGGGGCCTATTACTCATTCAACTTTTATCGTTCGGAAACGTTAACATTTCATAGACAAGAACTCAAATAGCATTTCCTAAAAAAAAATGTTATCTAAAATTTTTAAATATGTGTAGTATTGATTAGAATTTTATGTATGTAATACTTTGATTAAATTCTGGCCATTCCTTAAAGTCATTTACCGTCAGTGCTCAAGTTTATAACACTGCTGCCCAAATTCTGGAACCGAGGTTGCTTGTAATCAAAATAAAAAATCTGCCGGAATTTCAGGAGAATCGTTATGATGAATTTAGTTTTGTTCATACCGTTAATCTTCGGCCAAGTAATAGTATAGACGGGCCCACCCATCTATACATTCGTTTTGAGACGTTAAAGTAAGCGCATGCGCTCACTCGGTCGTAGTCGGTGTTAACACAGAGTACATTTGTATAGGTGTTATTGTTCCGAAGGTATAACACGTGTGACAAGATAAGACATTATACGCAAGATGCCTTTCTGTGAGTTCCCGAAGTGTAAAAACACTACCCTAAATTCGAAAAAAGAATGTACATAACTATGTGTGCATATCGTGTCGTTGCTGCAATATCTTTGTGTGTGAACTAATCTCACTTTTTAGTTTGTAATGTATGACCCGTCTACACTATTACTTGGTCGAAGAAATAATGTCGAATTTGTTTTAATCTTTTGTTTAATGTTTGATTGACTGTCGAGGTGCCGCAAACACACGTGGTAGTATGACCAACTGCCGCACTAAGACTGAACCAATGTATTTGTGTGACTCATGAAAAAGCTTGTAGGTATTTCCTTAGTTTGGACTATAAAAATATGACAATGTGTAATTAAACATCCCACAATATTCAGGTATTTATTGATTGCGAGCTGCGCAACTGCGTTAGCCTCATTTAAGAGAGAGAGAAGGCGAGATTTGTATTTATTTGGATAAGAATGAAGATCATAAATCTCCCGTCTCGTTTTTGAAAGTTATTGTTAGCCAACCTCAATAAAAGATAGACTAAAAAAAGTGAATTAATCCTGATCCTGAGGGATATTTTATTAAGCGTTTTGTGGGCATTCATTCAGTCATTTTCAAAGATAAATAATGATGACGATGTAGGTTTAAGGTGTTGACATGAAAAATACTAATAATTATGACATGATTAATGCTGTTCCAAGAAATCACAATTCAAATAGAATATAAATGAACTAGAAACTGTGTGGACTGTGTTATTTTGATTTCATTGACACAAAAAAAAAGATGATTCTTATTTATTTATTTATTTATATATTAACCAACTTATACTTACAGTAGGTATAGTACCACACATACAAGTTATTGGTTACATAACACTTAGCACTTGGAATGTAAATAGTGCCCCGTGTGGCGACGGGAGCCCCGTTTGGTGACGGGAAAGAGTACCAAAATGTCGCCACCCCAATTCAATCCTGAGGGTGTCTTAAGAGGCGACTAAGGGAACACTTTCGCAAAATGTTTAATTGCATAGAGAAGGAAATCTTGATTACTTTATTATTGTTATGCAAATTTGAAGGCCATATGGGTAGCTGGAAAAATGTCAGTCGTTGGTTGTCACAACCTGCTCCTGTCCATTTTAACACAGCAATAGGCTAACCGCCCATTACGTGGGACATAAAACTACAAGGTGAAATGTGGGCGTATACATGTCTCTGCCTACCCCTTCGGGGATAAAAGCATGAATATTTGTATGTAGTACTTGTAAGATAAATAAATTGTTACATGTACGTGTCTTATCTTAACATATGGGTTTTGTACATACATCTGCCGTTTGTCACAATTTACTTCTTATTTTACTTCTATACAAGTACCTACTAACTTAGAACGTTTAACTACAAAACTACGTAGTTACATGGTCTTAAATTATAGTCGGATTGGGAGAATGCAGTTTTAGTCTGGTAGCACCACTTGTGGTGTTTGCTCGTCTTGCCTTGTTCCGTGCGTTCTTTCGTCCGCGTCTTTTTTTTTTGTAGTCTGTCTGTGGCAGTGTGGCCTGGTGTGGCCATATGTTCGGAGTTGCCGTTTGTCGGGCCGCGTCCGTCTGCTTTGTTGATCATACGAAGTATACGAACTATTGTTTATGTAAACTTTCTGTCGTTTCTGTCAAGCAAGTGCATTGTGTGTGTTACAAAATAGTTAAACATCGGGTAAAATAACAATCAACGTTGCAATTTCGCAATAAACTATTGTTCCTACTTTGACGGATTATTTGATGCAAATTATCGTTGGAAATAATCGTTACAGACTGGTTCAGTGAACGGTGTTTTTGAAAATAAAATACAAGATTTTATGTTTACATGTTCTTGAGATGGGATGGGGAGTAAAGTTTCTGTGTGACTGTGAAGTTGAATCAGACAATGGTGGTAGTTTAGAATAAAGTTTATGTGATATTTGTGATAAATACTTAGTGGCAATAAAAATGTATTATGTTAAATCGAAATGATATCGTCTGCAAAGAACAGAGTTCAAGAAATAAAGAGTAGATTTGAGAATTTGAACCACGACATTGCGCCGGTACGGATCGACTCACAGTTGTATAAACAGAAATATGGTTTCACAGCAAACATTGGAAAGGAAAACTCTAATTTTAACTCCGATAGCGAAATATCACCAAATAAGGATACTAATATCGCCAATGAATCACAAAGCAGTGAAAACGGTTCACCGCAGCCTAACAGCAGTTATTTGTACAACAAAATCGATGTGAAGCGGAGTGTTAGTGAGTCAAAAAATAGTCTATCACGTCAAATAAGTGATCCTAGCAAGAAGTTACATAGAAGTCATGCTTTTCGGTGTGACAGAAGTCAAAAAATCACAAGTACGAGTCCTAAAAGACACGGTAGCTGTAACGGTAGGTCAGAAACCAGTGATTTCTCTTTAAAAATGGATCATAAATTAAGTAAAGAGAGACTGAAAAGGCTTGGTAACTTTCTAGAAGAACAAATGCGTAAAGAAAAATTTGTTCCCTGTGGGGAATATAGACGGCACATTGTACGATCCAGTGAGCCAGCTACAGTTGACTCCAGTTCAGATTCAGACATCCCGTCACACAATTCAGTAGATGCTGTACCAGAATCAAATGTGATTCCACAGATTCTAGTTAATTCTATACCTGACTCTGATGTGCCATCACACATTTTACAACAGTATGCAAAACTAATAAAACCGAAGAGAAAAGAAAATGATAAACAGGATGCCATGACAGACAGTGGAGTCAGCTCTGAAACAGAAAACGTAGATGACGACAAAGCTGGACGTATAAAAAAACTCAGATCTCAGTTTGAAAGTTCTTCAATCAAATCTAATTTGCCTGCCATGGATGAGTTCTGTAATTCAAGCGAAACTATACGGTTGGAGCGTAAAAATCCTCATTTAATACTAACAGATACTCTTAAGAAAGCTTTAAAACAACCATTGCCTGCAGGGCCCCCACCGAAAAAACCACCACGTATTGCTAACGTGAAACTACCATCAACAGCTGAAGAAGATATAGAAGAACAGAAAAAGGAAGCTATGAGAAAGCTAGAAAAGCTTGAAACACTATTAAAGCAGAAACGAGAAGGCTCTATGGAGAAACCTGGAAAAGGACCTCCCAAAAAGCCAAAAGAAATACATTATTTGTGTACTGAAATTCTCGATATTACAAACCGAACATTGCTTCCTAATCAAACTTCGGATCCCATTTCGTGTTGTCTGAATTCTCTTAACTGTGCCATAACTAATAATTCTACATCAAGTCTACCGTACATCCGTTTGAAAGCTGAAAATCAGAACTCGGGAACCGCCTGTTGTTCTAGCACGGACAGCTTAGAACATATCTCAACTCAAAATAAGTGTAACAAATGTATGTTAAACGATGGAAAAGAAGGCCGTTTCAAGTGTCATTTAAACTGTCAATGTGTGGTTAAAAATTGTGAATTTTATGTGAATGAACATATTTATGATGTGCCATACTCCGAAGATGATATTAAGGTTGTGAAGAAGAATGCCTATGGAACTTTGAACATGTTGAAAACTAGCAAGAGTATGGATGATTTGAGATTGAAGAATTTTGAGGTGAGTTTTAGAATGAATATTGCTTTTATTTTCTATAATTAAGTATTCTATTATGTTAATTCCAGGCTCTTTTTTTATTAAGGACCTAACGAAGGGTTGCAGTTACTCAATTTAACTCTATGAATCTTTTTTTTTATTTAGACTTATACTATACTATACTATCTTCACGCCAAATCCCTTGCGGGGTAGGCAGAAAAAACATTTATTAAGACTTAGGGAAGTATAATGAATTCTTAAGGGAGAACTGGGTGGTATAATATTAGTGACAGATGGAGAATTAAGTTAACTATTTAAAATAACCTATGCTATCTAAAATTGTATTCATTCATAATTTTTCTGTGTGCATGACACAAATTAACAAAATACATTATACTTACAAGATGTCAGGGTTCGAAAAAATCCGATTTTTATAATAAATATCAAAAATCCTATTTTTTTTATATATTATCCGATTTTTTTGATATGAACCTTATCACAGTAAAATTAAGGTTTCAATTTCAGTTAAAAGCTGACCATACTGGTATGTCAAAGGGGATTTCTCCAACTTAAAATGAGGTTGACATTTTGGGAAACTATCTAAAATTCTGAGTTGTACTTTTTTGCAACGTGTTGCCTGAGTAAAAATTAATCTCCATTTTTTTTTAGTTCAGAACACAGGAATAAATCCTTTGATATATATCAAGATAAAAATCAATTGATATATATCGTGATATATATCATGATATATATCGGCGAACCCTGCAAGATGTAATGGTAATGTAATGTTTTCCATCGGGATAACATTAAGTAGGTATATAGGAAATTTCAAGATTTTCAAAATGAGTCGGACTCCAAATTAAAAACTTTTCAACTTATGAATTATTTAAGGTATTTTGGGTTGTAAGTTCTAAGCAAACAAACATTGATATCCACTTTTTAGGGCTCCGTAACATCCACATTGAAACCTATTAAAATTATTCTATTAGTGACTCATAGTGCAATGCACTATTTCTGTATCATACAGTTAAGTATTTGTCATGTCAGTCATTTGTGAGTTTATCTCTCAAGAGATTACAATACATGTACAGTCAGCTGCAGAGAAAAGGATACAGTGCCGCCCTGTAAGCATTGATCTTTTTCAAAATCTCTTTCATATATTTTTATGAAAATTGCTATGGTTATTGAATTTGTGTAATTCTATAACTATACAAAATCTCATAAAAATATATCTAAGATTTTCCGAGAAAGTTCAATCCTTAAAGTGCGGCCCTGTTTACTTTTCTCTGCAGCTGACTGTACCTACTAGTAGCCTCATGGCTTCACCTATATCTCACTGTAGTAAACAACATTTATTATGGCCAGTTATGGATGATGGGTTACCACTTTGTAACATTTATTTGCAAGAGTTTCCGTGCTTCGGAAGGCACGTTAAGCAGTTGGTCCCGGTTGCCAGTAAACTGGCAGTTGTTAGGCCAAGTTGAAGGCCTTTAAGGGTGGCTGGATAAATTTCAACAGTAGGCAGCCACAAACTGCGCCTGTCCATATCAACACGGCAATACGGCTCACCACCTATTACATGGGACAAAAACCTAAAAAAGACAGACAACACCAGTTTGCAACACCAGAGGCGCCACAATCGCGCTGCCGACCCTGTAAAAACCTTCTAAGTCCCCTTTTGAAGAACCCCATACTGCTTTTTTCCTCTGCCTACACTATTAAGGAAAATAAAGCGTGAGACTATTTGTAATATTAATAAAAATGTCATTCAAGAATACGGTGGGAATTGTGGCTTGCCGTTATCTGAATGAATCATGAATATTTACTTAGTCATATTAGAGTTAGAATATTAAACAGTTAATGTTTCCTTATGGTAATTATCGTGTCGTGGCTGTGACATAAAATCTCTGAAGAGGGAAGCAGAGGCATAGTATACGCTCACATTTAATTAGGTAGATATTTGTATTTTGTCCCACATAATAGGTGGTGAGTGATGAGCCTATTGTTGTTTTGAAATGGGCTGGCGCAGTTTGTGAGAAACTATCTGCTGACGAAATTTTCAAGCCGTCAACTGGACTTAAAGATTGCTGTGTTACTGACAACCGGGACTGTCATCTAATTCGTGACTTCCGAAGCACGGAGACGAGACGCTCGTAACTGAAAAATCCCACAAAGCTGTCACTCGATCCGAGCCGATATGATCGTGCACAGGCTTAGATCAAGTATAACTAGATGTAATATCGACGCGAGAAATCCGGCACCTATAGAAGACGGCTCACTACTGACGGCTCACTACATCCTTGTTTGAACTGGCGACAATGGGCCGACATTGAATAATACAAACGTACGAAACAAAACGACTTAACTGATATATCAGTGGCATGGTATTTTATGCTTACGTATAATAACTTTAAAGTACATTTTACGTTAAATGTCATACAGTCTTGAATTATTTATTTACGATTGCATATAAATAGAATATTTAAGTAGGTTTAACTAAGTATCGACTTGGGACACTAACTTTTCTTTTGTTCGCGACCCGTTATCAATTTTATACTTGATCTAAGTGCACAGGCCACTGAGTTTGCATAAGTGTGATTTCAAATTTTTTCATTCCGTCGCTTTAAGTCGCCCTACAGACCTTCAACTTGACTTAATATAGGTATGTAAAGAATATAAGGTACACATGTACATAAATGTGATTTCCTCATCTAACAATCCCGGGTTCTTCAAGAGGAGTGTGAAGAGGCACATCACAAGGCCGCCAACTTGAGGACCATTGTCGAAAGTATTACGGACTGTGAGACTGGCCCCCAATCGATAGATGCACCACGGCTTACCATTAGGCTGGTGGCGACATCCATTTGGCGAGCTAAATATAAAAAAAATGTAGAAACCAAAATATCTCGTTAAGGTTGCGCTAGTCGCTATTTTGTCCATACAAACTTCGGGAGGGTATTACTCAAGTGTTTGATATCCTACATACAAAGTCAAACATTTTACTGTTTTGCCCTATCATAAACTTTGTCTGTACCGTTCAAAAATGGGAATTAAAAAACTATTAAAGAGATAGAAGTCATTAAAAATTCGATTTTTCTGCCAAATTTTTAGACAACTTTCTGGGTAAATAAACAATAAAAGGAGTATAAAAACTGAAAATCTAAGTCCGTTCCGACAAAGTTCATCCATTCTCAAAGAGTTCAGAAAACTTTATTCTAAGTTGATACATGAAGTACTTTTTTCATAGTACCCTTCCTACCAAAGGACCTTTGAATGAATGCATTATCGCAGCTTCTCGCTCTCACTATGCGATTTGAGGTGAAACAGCATGATTATTTGACCGAGTTCGAGCGACCGACTAGCGCCACCTTAAGCAGTTGGTCCCGGTTGTCAGTAAAATTACAGTCGTTAAACCAAGTTGAAAGCCTTAGGGCCGGCTGTAAAAATTTCAACTGTGGATCGTCACAACCTGCGCCCGGGTCGGCAGCTCTGATGTTGCAAAACGTCGGTGGTCAACTCGTCTGCCACCTAAGTAGGTACAGGTACCTGTTTTTTAACGTGAGGGAAAATCCATCATGGATGCTTTGCCGGACTCCTACCGACTAAAAACGCTGTCACGTAACGCCCAACAGCCTATGGTTGGGAGCCCTTGGAAGGATGTCCCAGGACTTCCAATCACTGCGGCCTCGCCTACGGGGTGATTGCTATCCCACGTCTTTGTGGGGTTTCGGGTATGATCCCACTTCTTTATGCGTGCGTGAATCCCTCACGTCATGCTGCCGTCATGGGCCTGCTTCTGTAAGGACGTAGTTTAAAAACGTTGATCTTCTTATTTTCGTGAAAATTGTAGATCTAACCCAGTATCCTCCCATAAAAACGTTGATCATCTTATTTTCGAGAAATAGATCTAACCCAGTATCCTCCCACGTCTTTGCAATGACGAATACTTTACAAAGCGTAGGAAGTAACCCGATGACTCGCTTCACGGTCGACCGAGTTGTAGCGAGTTCGGTTCCCAGTTAGCGAACCGTGTCGTCTCTGTCTCTGCGCCCTTTAACGCACTAGCGATTGTGTTCGAGCTTATTTTAGTAGCGTCCTGTTATCAAAGCAGGTTATTATTGATTTTCTATTTGTTTTCACCGAAGTTCATTTGTTTTCACCGAAGTTCATTTTGTTTTCCCCGAAGTTCATTTGTTTTCACCGAAGTTCATTTTGTTTTTACCGAAGTTCATTTGTTTTTCATTTGTTTTCACCTGAATATGGGGACCCCCAAAATAAACTGCTTTTTTTCTAGTTTTATATCAAAATCTAGATGTGGTTCACAGAATACATCTAGGTACTTACCAAGTTTCAACAGCATAGGTCTTATAGTTTCGAAGAAAAGAGGCTGTGACATACGGACGGACAGAAAGACAGACAGACATGACGAATCTATAAGGGTTCCGTTTTTGCCATTTGACTGCGGAACTCTAAAAACCAAAGATTTGATTGTTTGTTTGTTTGCATCGGATAGGCTCCGGAACTACTGGACCGATTTGAAATTTTTTTTCACTTTTGGAAAGGTACACTCTTTGCGTTGAAAATAGGCTATATTTTATTCCCGTATTTCCACGGGAAGGGGAACTACGCATGTAAAACCGAGTGACGTCCACTAGTGAGAAATAATTTCGTTAGCATGCTAATATTGCTTTATCAAAAATTATTCGTAGGAAAATCCAACCAGTCCAAAGTATTTAAAAATTAAACATCATTGTTTTCTAGCGGCATTTTCAAAGGGCATGTATTTAAATCGATATCTGTATATTCCCTTTTTCTAAACTACATAATTCAAAGTTAAACCAAAAATACTGACTTGCACACTAATTATGCACACTAAATAAATCAAATTCATTATACTGATTAATGGTATTTGCATAACTGTTTTACTGAACGAATAACTATTATCAAAATAGTATATCTAACAATTCCTTAGTTCAACAAAAATATTAAAACGTTTTTAAGGAAAACCATCGCCTTATTTACTTTTAGGAACATCGTTTATTCTAAGTAAACCCCCAATTTAATCAGTCACCCCTACAAAATTAAATTTTATTGATCAAAAAAATAAAAGTTTAACCTAACCTAACCTATTCCGTTATAAGATTGTAAAATTTAGAGTGCAAGTTAGTATTTTTGATATACAGTTCGTATTTCTGTTTTACAAATCATTTATTCGATGTGCGAACCACATTTTTTGTGTAAATTCGATTAAAAAGATCATCTCGTTTTGAGTAATATTTTGGGTTTTTAAGGGACAATATTTAGTTAATCAATTGGTTTTTTTGCACTGCATTTACTTTTCTGGTTTGCATTCAGTAAATTAGTGGAGTTACCTAGTGTGCAGAAAAACTAAACAGATGTGCATTTAAAAATATCCCTTTTCAAAGTACGCATAACGGTGTGTTCATTCCAAGAAAATGAGACATGAATGTCAATTATGTCCTGCTTGTAAAGCTGTTCACACACTGTTACCTGCGTATTTCACTGTTCTGCTTATCCCTGTAATGTTTCGAGGGTTTAAGATGCACTACATTTTTTTATTACAAGGAAATTCCGCGAGACTACCCATGCTGGCGAGGCATAGGCTCGTATGACAGATCAGATCACGGCGAATGTTCTGAAGAGCTCTTCAACCTGACCCCAGCCTCTCCTTTCCGATCCCGAACAACACGTGCCGGGAAAAGATGCCACTCACACACAGTGGAGAGAATCTTCGCCAGAACTGAGCGTTTCAAAAGATCGTTCCTCTGTCGAACCATAAAAACCTGGAACGACCTGCCCGCACACGTGTTTCCCTCATCTTACAGGGTTCTTCACGAGGAGCGTGAAGAGGCACATCACAGGACCACTGTCAGAAGTGGCCCCCAATCGCTAATCGTGGTGGCGGCTTTGTTGCGTCGTACCCGTGGTGGCGGCTTTGTTGCGTCGTACCCGTGGTGGCGGCTTTGTTGCGTCGTACCCGTGGTGGCGGCTTTGTTGAGAGTTCTATGCGTCGTACCCGTGGTGGCGGCTTTGTTTTGCCTCAGAGGATCTGGATTCTTGTGCTGTAGCAGTCGCTGAGGGGATCTTGGAGGGTATGGAATGCTACATTCCCAACCGCTGGATCCCTGTAGGTGCAAAAAAGCGACCGTGGTTCAATCGGCTCTGCAGAGAAGCTCTAATGCAGAAAGAATCTGCCTACAGAGCTTGGACCACGGCTCGTGCAAATTCAGATCCAAACATCTCTGAGGTGAAACGCAAATTAAATGCCGCCTCGAGGTCCAGTAAAAGAGCAATTGTCAAGGCCAAGTTCGATTTCGTCGGCAGAATTGGCGAACGGCTAGCAGGCTACCCCTCAGGAAGTCGTGAATTTTGGTCGCTTGCCAAAGCTGCCGAGGGAAACTTCTGTCGGTCAGGATTACCACCCTTGCTTAAACCCGACGGTAGTTTGGCCCAGAGTGCCAAGGAGAAAGCCGACCTTTTGGGTAATCTCTTTGCCTCTAACTCGACCATGAGCGACGGGGGTGCTTTACCGCCGGGCATTCCGAGTTGTGGCACTTCCATGCCGGAAGTTAAATTTACACAGCGGAATGTCCGGCGGGAGCTTCAATCCCTGGACGTTCATAAGTCGAGCGGGCCGGACGGCATTCCCGCGGTGGTACTTAAGCATTGTGGTCCAGAGTTGTGTCCGGTACTTACACGTCTTTTTACACTTTCCTATTCCATGCAACAAGTCCCGGCGTCGTGGAAGATCGCGTATGTACATCCTGTACCCAAGAAGGGTGACAGGACCGACCCGGCCAATTACAGGCCTATAGCCGTCACCTCCCTTTTATCCAAGGTGATGGAGCGTGTAATTAATACACAGCTCCTGGGGTACCTTGAAGAACACGACCTGCTCAGCGAGCGGCAGTACGGTTTTCGTCACGGTCGCTCGACGGGCGATCTTCTTGTGTACCTAACACACCGATGGGCGGCGGCTATCGAGAGTAAGGGTGAGGCTCTAGCAGTGAGCCTCGACATCTCTAAAGCCTTTGACCGGGTCTGGCACCGTGGTCTTCTTACGAAATTGCCTTCATATGGACTACCCGAGAGATTATGCGGATGGGTGTCCAGCTTCTTGGCCGGTAGAAGCATCAGGGCCGTCGTTGACGGCAGCTGTTCAGACTGCATGGCCATAAACGCTGGAGTACCGCAAGGCTCAGTGTTGTCCCCTACTCTGTTTCTGCTGCATATCAATGACATGTTGTCTATTGACGGCATTCATTGTTATGCTGACGACAGTACGGGGGACACTTGTTACACGGGCCGCCCCGGTATCTCTCGGGACACAGTGAAGGAAAATCGTGAACAGCTTGTGTCTGAAATCGAGGCTACTCTTACTAGAGTGTCCGATTGGGGTGGACAAAATCTTGTCAAGTTCAACCCTTCCAAGACACAAGCGTGTTATTTCACCGCTAAGCAAACCCCAATTACTGTAGCGCCGCAATTTCAGGGCACATCTCTTTCCATCTCCAAAAGTATAGGGATCCTTGGCGTTGACATCTCCAGTGACGTTCAGTTCCGTAGTCATTTGGAGGACAAGGCTAAGCTGGCGTCCAAGAAGCTAGGTGTGCTCAACAGGGCGCGGCGGTACTTCACTGCGGCGCAAACACTGCTTCTCTATAAGTCGCAAGTGCGGCCGCATATGGAGTACTGCTGTCACCTCTGGGCGGGAGCACCTGAATATCAGCTTCGTCCATTTGACTCGGTGCAAAGACGAGCTGTAAGAATTGTCAACGATCCTGTACTTACAGCTGGTGTGGAACCTCTTCGCGACAGGAGAGACTTTGCCTCCTTATGCGTGTTCTACCGCCTGTACAATGGTATGTGCTCTGAGGAATTGTTTGATATGATGCCCACGGCTACGTTCTATCATCGCACCGCTCGCCACAGACAGGGAGTTCATCCTCACACTCTGCGTCCGGTGCGTTCCAGCACGGTTAGATCCGATAGGTGTTTTCTTCCGCGCACGCTTAGGTTGTGGAATGACCTCCCTGCCTCGGTTTTCCCAAACGCCTACAGTATGGGGTTCTTCAAAAGGGGTCTTAGAAGGTTTTTACAGGGTCGGCAGCGCGAGTGTGGCACCTCTAGTGTTGCAAACGTTCATAGGCTGCGGTGACCACCGGTCCTTCTGGTGGGCCGTATGCTTGTCTGCCACCTTAGTGGTATAAAAAAAAAAAAAAAAAAAATGCGCCACGGCTTTCCATCAGGCTGGTGGCGACGTCAATTTGGCGAGCTAAATATATAAAAGAAATAAAAAGAGGGTAGCCCAACACCTGAGGGCCAAGTGCGAGTTAGTTTTTTCATATGCGTTTGCGAGCAAGTTTACGTGAATTTGTATTGGTATTAGATCAGCGCACCTAGCGGTAAACATCTTGAAACATTGATTGCGTGAGTCAGTTTTGCACGTCCTTGTCGCGTAATTTATTTTTTAAGTTTATCTTGTTTATTTCATTTTCAATAAGTACATTATTTTTCATATTTATATATTATTCTGTCATATTCATTTATTCTCTACTTAGGTTGGTACTAATTCCATAAATTCACGTTTATTTGCTATCAACTTTTAAAAAATATGAAAGTGAAATATGGGAGGGGCTATCGCCGATCGACACGAGCAACTTGAAGCTAATTGGTTCGACGGGTATCACGGTGACAATCTCACGAGACTTTGTAAAAAATACTTACTAAAACTCCTTGAAACCGATCTGCCCCGGTGGGGGTGTTCTGGGATCTGTCTAATTCACCAGAACAAGATGTACTACCTACCTATACCTACCATAACTACACGCAGAAAGTTCAAAACGTAAATCGATCAAAAATTTTCAATACTACTTTAAAGTGCTCTTGGTCATGCAGAATCAGTGTTCTGTGGCCGGGGGTAGGTCTAACGACCTTGACCATACAAAACACGCGTCCTTCAGGCTAGAAAATGTAGCATTTTATAGCTTATTTTAGTTGTAACAAGCTTATACTTATACTTATTCAAAATCGAAGAAAACCAATTTATAGGTGTATATTTTCTTCATATGTTAGCATATTTATTTCTTTCGCGTCGATAAAATTTTAAGTCATAAAATGCATTCATCTAAAAATTTGGGGGTAATTCTATGATCGTTTTACACATTTATAATTAATACACAATTTACAACAAAACCATATTTTGATACACATCTTGTAGATTAACAATCTATTTTGGACTATAATATTCCGTCTACTTATGCAGACAAAAAACGCTTTCATTTGCATCTCTTTTTCGTCATTTTCTAAACCAGTACCCCTAAACACACTTACAACTTGCGTCTGGGTCGGCAGCGCGACTGTAGCGCCACAAATTAGAGATAGTACAGTAGTACCACGTTCATAAGTTACACCGATGTACCTGCGCAGAAGTCTCATATTCGAAACGCCCGAAAAAATCTTAACCAATCACAACGTTCCGAATAGACGCGTCAAATATGGCCCTTTGTTATTGGTTGCCGCCTGCGCGCCATGTTCGATGCCCGCAGCATCGCGGCGCAATGAGGAACAATGAGCGAGATAGCACTACTCTCTGGATTTATTGCATTTTCAATCTTAACGTAACGCAATAAAGTCTGTGTTTAAACAGCGTTGGCAATCGTTATTAGTCGGCGCTAGCTTGCTCTCTTCTGAGTAGGCGAACTTTGTCGATGCGACTTATAAACGTGGTTCACCTGTACAGAACTACAGATGGAAACCTACATACGAAATTCGCTGAGGCTACGCACACATAGACAACGCTTTCACAGACACGAATCAGGCGGTTTCAACCAAATTTTCGATAGGTACTGATTTGTGCGCGCGCCAGTGTGTGTAGCAGAGGGTAGTTGTGAAAAAAAAGTACATGCATAAGATTTCCATCTGTACTATCTCTAATTTGTGGTAGCGCCTCTGGTGCTGCAAACGTTTATAGGCTAGGTTCTAGGTTCTAGGTTTACACGGGCTGGTTTCCGCAACTCGACGTCTTTGATTGCGCCTATTTTGCGTGGGGGGATGTGGTACGGCTATTGCCATCCCAGTTCCTCCAAGAAGTCTAGCAGACTCTTCACGTTGCCGACGACTTCCTGGAGCGACCTCGGTGTCCCGAGGTGTTTAGCCCTGTATCTTGCCAGTTCCGGGCATTCCATAAGGATGTGACTGGGTGTTTCGTCCGTCTCCATGCAGGCTCTGCAAATGGGGCTGTCTGTGACACCTAAATTAAAAAGATGTTTGTTGAGTGGACTGTGACCTGTAACTATACCTGTTACTATACTTATCTTGGTCCTGTTTAGATGTAGGAATTTGCGAGAGAATCTGGTGTCGATTGTCGGCAGTGCCTCTCTCGCCTGTCTGCATGTATCGAGGCCGGTCCAGTACTCCTGGTGTTGGCTCCTTGTGTGTTGTTTCAGCCGATTACGTACCCATCCAGATGGGAGGGGCAGGATAGGTTCAGGGCCCATTGCTGTCAGCGAAGAGCCTCTTCTTGCCAGCTCATCCGCTGCGTCGTTACCTCGTGAGCCACTGTGTCCACGTTTATAGGCTACGGCAACCAAGGACTATCGGCCACCATGACCGGGGGCCTGAGGACGGTGAGAGGGCGGCTCACCGTCCTTACAGAAGCAGGCCCATGACGGCAGCGTGACGTGAGCAACTCACGCACGCCCCCCCCCCCTTAGAAGCGGGATCACACCCGAAACCCCCCAAAGACACGGGATAGCACCCGAACCTCCCCCTGGGCGAGGCCGCAGTGGCGGCCGTGGGTCTGTTGGGAGTTCTGGGACATCCTTCTGAGGGCTTCCCCGGGGCTCCTAACCACAGGCTGTTGGGCGTGACGTGAGGTTTTTTAGTCGGTAGGAGTCCGGCATAACATCCATGAGGATTTTCCCTCACTTTAAACAAAAAAAAAAAAAAAAAGGCTACTGCAACCAACCATCAAGTAGGCCGTAAGCTTGTCTGCCGCCTTAGTAGTATTAAAAAACGCGCACAGAGGGTTCCGTACCAAAAAAACGACAAAAAACACGTTTATTTGTATGGGAGCCCCCCTTAGACTCTCCCTTTCTTCTGATTTTAGTATTTGTTGTTATAGAGGCTATAAAAATACATTATCTGTAAAAAAAATTTCCCCTCTATCACCGTTCCTGAGATACAGCCTCATGATGGACAGACACAGACAGAAGGACAGGCGGACAGCGAAGTCTCATATACCAATAGACCAATGTAGACCAATAGCTACATGAATGGGGTCCTGTTTTTACCCTTTGGGTACGGAACCCTAAAAAATAAATAAATTACGAAAAATAGATCTAATTATGTAGACCAATTGCTACGACGCCATTCAGAATTTACAGACTTCAGTAGGTAAGTCTAAATAACCTTGAAATACTGGTTTCACATCCTGCCCGACTAGCATTCGTGTTCGACTCAGTTTCCTTCGCAAAATCCTATCATTATCGGTTAATTATATTTGTAGACGCGACTTCGATTGCGTTAAAATGCGAGATGAATTTATTTTTACTATAGCAGACTAGCGCCTAGATACTATAATCCACCTTTATTTATTTTTACTATAGCAGACTGGCGCCTAGATACTATAATCCACCTTTATTTATTTTTACTACCTATAGCAGACTGGCGCCTAGATACTATAATCCACCTTTATTTATTTTTACTACCTATAGCAGACTGGCGCCTAGATACTATAATCCACCTTTATTTATTTTTAGGAATGAAATGTGGTCAATATTGTCCATGTATGGAGTGAACAGCAACTTGATACGGGCACTGAGGTCTCTCTATGAGGGTTCTAGTGCTTGTGTCAGGATCAACGGGGCCTGCACGGACTTCTTTCACATTGAAAAGGGTGTGAGACAGGGCTGTGTAGCGTCTCCGTGGCTGTTTAATCTATACATGGATAGTTGTCTGAAAGAACTGCAAGAGAGTATGTATGGTTTAAAAATGAATGAACTGACCGTCAAATGCCTCCTATACGCTGATGATCAGGTGATATTAGCATCATCAGCGGAGGAATTGCAGCTGATGGTTAATAGTATGAATGAGGCTCTAAAAAGTAGAGGAATGAAAGTTAATGTAAACAAGACGAAAGTTATGGTTTTTGAAAGAGAAGAAAGTATGACGAATTGCTCAATCTTCATGGAAGGGCAAAGAGTAGAACAGGTGAAAGAATTTGTATACTTGGGTTCCAAATTTGTAAGGGATGGAAAGTGTGACCAGGATATTGAGCGAAGAGTTTTGGCAGGAAATCAAGTGAATGGGGCTATGTACACCTTTATGAGCAGTCAAAATGTGTCTGAGAAGGCCAGGTTGGCTGTACATAGGGGAGTGCTCATCCCTACACTTATGTATGGTAGTGAAAGTTGGGTATGGCAGAAGAAGCATGAAAGCAAAATTAATGCAGTGGAAATGAGAAGTCTGCGAAGTATAGCTGGAGTGACTTTAATGGACAAAAAAAGAAATAGCGTGATAAGGGAAAAATGTGGTATAGCAGAAGATGTAGTGACTAAGATCGAAAAAGGGATGCTTAGATGGTTTGGACACGTGGAAAGAATGGATGAGAATAGACTGACAAAGCAGATTTATGAGGCGAGAATGAATGGGCAAACTGGTAGGGGTAAACCTCGGCGTACGCATGCCGATCAAATCAGAGACGTTCTGGAAAAAGGCAAGGTCAAGAGTACCCTTAACCGGCGAGCGTGTATGAAAACAGTTATGAAAGTAGAAGAAGCGAAAGTTGTATGTCAGGATCGTAGCAAGTGGAAAGCCATAGTCTCTGCTTACCCCGATGGGAGACAAGCGTGATTATATGTATGTATGTATGTATGTATTTATTTTTACTACCTATAGCAGACTAGCGCCTAGATACTATAATCCATCTTTATTTATTTTTACTACCTATAGCAGACTGGCGCCTAGATACTATAATCCACCTTTATTTATTTTTACTACCTATAGCAGACTAGCGCCTAGATACTATAATCCACCTTTATTTATTTTTACTACCTATAGCAGACTGGCGCCTAGATACTATAATCCACCTTTATTTATTTTTACTACCTATAGCAGACTAGCGCCTAGATACTATAATCCACCTTTATTTATTTTTACTACCTATAGCAGACTGGCGCCTAGATACTATAATCCACCTTTATTTATTTTTACTACCTATAGCAGACTAGCGCCTAGATACTATAATCCACCTTTATTTATTTTTACTATAGCAGACTAGCGCCTAGATATCCACCTTTATTCCCGAAGGGGTAGGCAGAAACATAGTATACGCCCTCATTTCATCTTATAAGTACCTAATTTTGGTCCCACGTAATAGGTGGTGAGCCTATTGCCGTGTTGAAATGGACAGGCGCAGGTTGTGATGACCTGCTGATTAAATTTTTCAAGACCTTTTACTTGAATTGACATTTTACTGACAGCCTAAATCAATGGTATATGTATATAAGGTATAACGTGTCTTCCTAAACAAAGAAACGCTCTAAGATAAAATGCCTTACACGGTAACCCATCTCAGTCAGGACTATCCTTAGCATAAGGTGCTTAACGTAGGTAATGATCGTATATAGAACACTTATCTAAACTGTATTTATTTGGCCCGGAAACAAAACATAAACAAAGAAATCAGTACCTAGTGTCAAACTATTTTAGGTTGTGGGGCGAAATAATTATTATTTTTATTTACGCCCATGAAGGGTTCCGTAGCAGCAAGTAACATAATATAAAAGTTCTTGTAGTTCGTTGTAACTTTGATTGATATTGTAACACGTTTGCTGTGGCATTGATTTTTCTAGGCAAAAAAAAAACTTAAAGGCTTAAGACATAATGGCAAAAAAAAAGTTACACTAACGACTGCGCCACAGAGGCAGTCAGTAAACATGGCAGTCGCAAACCCAATTGTATGCCTTACGAAGGAATAAGGTTAAGCAAGTAACGCTGTCTGGTCCTCAGATGGGTGATGGAAATTGTGTTTGTTAAAAGTTCTTCAACAAGTTCGCGAAAGCAATATGTTCGCTCACAATAACGTTTTTAATGGAAATCTAATTTAATCTATAAATAAAGTGACATGACTACACACGATGGGAAACATGTTCTCTTTCCATCTCTTTCTAATGTGACTAGAGCCCGTCAAATATTTTGTGACTTGGGTGTCGATGGAAAGCGTTACTTTGTAACTACGATTCACGATATTTAACCATAATTACTGAGAGAGTATTTTAACAAGTTCAGAGTATCAATAAAAGCCGTGTCGCCTTCGCGGATGATTTAAAAATACACCGTACTAGAGCGTGTTTCCATAATCCCTCTATCTTGTGACGGCAAATTACGTTGCCGTACGATGGATGCTATGCCGGATTCCGGAAAACCACACGGTGGTCTACCACTAGTTACACTTACAGCCGCGAGCCCCGGGTAAACCCTAGAAGGTACCTTAATACAGTTATTTATTTGTTTATAATATTATAATTATGGCAGTATTTCTTTAAAACTCGCACAAACGAAGCATGACTTAAAGTTATATACCTACCTAGTTAAAAGCACGATGATCCTTTGGGATGACTCCGCGAGGTACTTACTAGACGCGCTTGACGCTATGCAGAGACGTGCTTTCCAAATTATTGGTTGTCCTGAGGTGACGGGAGGCCTCGAGCCATTAGCGCAGCGAAGAACCATAGCGTCCTTGGCTGCCTTCTATCGAATGTATCACGGGGAGTGTTCTGAAGAGCTCTTTAACCTGATCCCACCCTCTCCTTTCCGATTCGGAACAACGCGTGCCGGGCAGAGGTGCCACTCATACACAGTGGAGAGAATCTTCGCCAGAACTGAGCGTTTCTAAAGATCTAGGCTCTAAGACTATAAAAACCTGGAACGACCTGCCCGCACACGGGTTTGCCTCATCTTACAATCCCGGGTTCTTTAAGCCGAGCGTGAAGAGGCACATCGCAGGGCCGCCAACTTGAGGACCACTGTCAGCAGTCTTACGGACTGTGAGAGTGGCCCCCAATCGCTAGATGCGCCACGCCACGGCTTTTCATCAGTGGCGACGTCAATTTGGCGAGTTTAATATAAAAAAAAACGTATTACGTCGCGTCGTCACGACACAATGTGAACATTGGAAACGCGCTCTAACTACAAAGCAAAAGTTTCGCAAGTCATCCGGTTAACGGCCGCGTCGGATGTGCTTAACCTAGAAATACGTGGGAAATGTCGAACAAACGATGCGATTGGAGACTTTCTGCTTATGTCTTGTGTGTCGGTGCAGTTGTGTATGCGACTGCCGTGGTTAGGTAGCGGGTTCGATTCCCGGAATAAAATTTAATGTTTGTTTTCGGAGTTTGGACGTTTTCTAGTTGACCCGCGCTGCATTTTGTTTCCGTTGGAGAGAAAGAGACGGGTGTATTTATTTGAAAAACATGATCATATTTCCGTCGCGTGTAATCCCGCCGCATTTTTTTTAATACTACTGTGGTGGCAGAAAAGCTTACCGCCCCACCAGATGTAAGTAGGTACTAACTAATGGTCATAGTAGCTTATGGACTGCCGTGGTTAGGTAGCGGGTTCGATTCCCGAAATAAAATTAAATGTTTATTTTCGGAGTTTGGACGTTTTCTAGCTGACCCGCGCTGCGTTTTGTTTCCGTTGGAGAGAAAGAGACGGGTGTATTTATTTGAAAAACATGATCATATTTCCATCGCGTGTAATCCCGCCGAATTTTTTTAATACCTACTACTGTGTTGGCAGAAAAGCTTACCGCCCCCATCTAGCTTATGGAAGTCTGCAAAAAGCCTTCTAAGACCCCTTTTGAAGAACCCCATACTGTAGGCGTTTGGGAAAACCGAAGCAGGGAGATCATTCCACAACCTAAGCGTGCGCGGAAGAAAACCCCTATCGGATCCAATCGGATCTTACTTACAGTGCTCGAACGCTCCGGAGGCAAGGTGTCAATTTTCTTCTATCTAAGATAGGTAGGTATCTTTAAATCTTTAAATCAAAGATACTAATATCATAAAATTAAAGAGTTTGTTTGTCTCAACGCTAGGATCTTAGAAACTATTCGTTGTTTTTAAAAATTCTTTTACTGTCCGATAGCCCATTTATTGAAGAATGTTATACCTAAGCTATTGTATGTGTGGAAACGCTCGTGGCCCCGCGGATTCAGTGTTCTGTAAACGATCACGGCAGTAAGCAACTTTCACTATGGCCGGTCCATGGATGGGTGACCATCCATGTGATCACTTTGTGACATTTATTTGAGCGTTTCCGTGCTTCGGAAGGCACGTTAAGCCGTTGGTCCCGGTCGCCAGTAAAATGGCAGTCGTTAAGCCAAGTTGAAGGCTTTATTTCAACAGCAGGCAGTCACAATCTGCGCCTGTCCAATTAAACACGGCAATACGGCTCACCACCTATTACGTGGGACAAATTATACAAAGGTGAAATGTGGGCATATAATATGCCTCTGCCTACCCCTTCGGGGATAAAGGCGTGACCATAGGTATGTATGTATGTAAGCTATTGTATTAACATCACGCCACGCTACGACGAATAATAGAAACATTATGAAATGTTTCACAAACGGGGATTTCCCGCAGAAATAAATTATAATCCCGAACGAAAATTGCTCTCTGTAAGTAATTATTTCCAGGTCAAATGCTAATTTTACTGAACTAAAACAGTTTAAACATGAGCTGATTAATACCCACTGCCATTCAATTGACTAATTGTCGGCAATAGGTGACGTGGCATCTATAGCGAAAGTCTATTGTCAATTGGCAGGGAAAGTATGCTATGACGATGGCGGCGCGAAACAGTTTTGTCTGTGGTATGTGGTATGTGTCTGTGGTATGTAGTATTTATTTGGAGTTTTGGTGGATAATTATTACGGAGGACAAATTCTAAAAAACGTGAAATGTATACTGGGTGTTTCTTTTAGGGTGTCAAGCCGCCACTAGCTGGTAGCAGGGTTCCATACCTATCGATTTAACCCCCATGTATGTTCTACGATTTTTTGTAGTTTTCGAGATATAATTTTTTTTCGTTATTTTTTATAATTACGTGTCCACGTGGCTTTCTTCTTTTTGGTTCGACTTTTCTTGGATATTTTTTTATTATTATAATGCCTATTGATTGCAGTATTATGGACAAAATAATCTCCTTCCTAACTTTGATACAAGATGTAAAAATTTTAATCAATAATATATTAATATTTAATATAATATATAATATAATATATAATATAATATATAATATAATATAATATATAATATAATATAATATATAATATAATATAATAATATTATAAAGAAGTAAAGTTTGTGTGTTTGTATATTTGTTAAATTGTAAGGGGTAATCTCGGGATCTACTGAACCGATTTTAAAAATTCTTTCACCAATAGAAAGCTACGTTATTGTGGAGTGTCATAGGCTATTTAGCATCACGCTACTACGAATAGGAGCGGAGCAGTAATAGTAAATGTTTAAAAACGGGCGAAAAGTTATTCCTTTTGAGAGCTTCGTTGCGTGTGCTGCGTAAATATTTATAGTTATGTAAATAATATGTACTACAAAATTGTTTCTCTTAAAAAAGTTCTAAAAAAATTGCGTGATAGCATGTGTCTATCTTTGGGTTGGTGCACAATAAACATTTTAATGGCAATAAATTTTTTTCTACAATAATGCCACGGGATACCTCTTTTATAAACGAAATTGTTCTTAAAAATAATGCGATGGGAATACTCGCGACGAGAAACCTTTCTCTTTCTCTCTCTCTCTCTCTCTCACGTAGCATTGAATATTAACGACGAGACGCTACGGGAGTAAACGCAACGCGACGGGAACAGGTAATACTCTCTCTTATGTGGCGCAAACGAAGTTGCGCGGGTCAGCTAGTCGATAATAAAAAAATAGGGAATTATGCAGAACATTATATCTCGAAAACTACAAAAAATCGTAGAACATACATGGGGTTAAATCGATAGGTATGGAACCCTGCTACCAGCTAGTGGCGGCTTGACACCCTAAAAGAAACACCCAGTATACTGGTTGAATTTATATTATAGTCGTGTCGTTCTGGAACGGAAAGGTTTAGGCACAGTTTCGATAACAGAACCGATCGGCACTGTCAATTTGAAAATCAGAGACGTCTCTGCATAGCGTCAAGCGCGTCTAGTAAATACCTCGCGGAGTCATCCCAAAGGTGAGAACAGTATTCGACGCAGGGAACATTTTCGTAATTTTTTTTTGTTGATTTTCAAATTGACAGTGCCGATCGGTTCTGTTATCGAAACTGTGCCTAAACCTTTCCGTTCCAGAACAACTATAAATTCAACCAGTGTAATGACTTTCGACGTATATGACCAGAAACGCAAACGATTCGAACAGATTTTCATCCGTATACTCATGTGCCTCTGCCTACCCCTTCGGGGACAAAGGCGTGACCATAGGTATGTATGTATCTGGTGGATAATATTTTTGAGGTCATGTGTGGCACAATATACGGTCCTGCGCCTTTCGTATCCAGTCACCCAGGTAGCGGACGTCACACGGTTTCACCCGCGTAGTTCCCGTTCCCGTGGGAATACGGGAATAAAATATAGCCTATGTTCACCGCAAAGAGTGTAGCTATCCAACAGTGAAAGAATTTTTCAAATCGGTCTAGTAGTTCCGGAGCCTGTTCGTTAGTTCCCGTTCCCGTGGGAATACGGGAATAAAATATAGCCTATGTTCACCGCAAAGAGTGTAGCTTTCCAACAGTGAAAGAATTTTCAAATCGGTCCAGTAGTTTCGGAGCCTATTCGTTACAAACAAACAAACAAAAAAACAAATCTTTCCTCTTTATAATATTAGTATAGACTAGCGGACTGGACGTCACGCGGTTTCACCCGCGTAATTCCTGTTCCCGTGGGAATACTGGAATAAAATATAGCCTATGTTACCCGGGTATAGTGTAGCTTGCCAACAGTGAAAGAATTATTGAAATCGGCACAGTACTTTTTGTGTTTATTCATTAAAAACGTACACACACACAAAAATACTTTTTTTTTTTCGCTTTTTCGCAGTGCACGCTACGGCGGCAGCGGCAGCTCTCACAAGAAATAGAATATCCCTCTTTTTTGTAACATAATATCATTGCTGCTTTGCTCCTATTAGCTGCAGCGTGATGTTATGTGTCCTAAAACCTTCCTAAATAAATTTACTATCGAACTGTAAAAGATTTTTAGAAATCTAACCAGTAGTTTGTGAGATTCTAGCGTTCAAACAAAAAAACATAACTCTGCAGCTACAATATTAGCATAGATGAGCATTTCAGCATTTTGGTGAATATATAGGGTCGGTCGGAACTTCGGAAGGAAAAGAAAACATACAATTGCACCTTTTTCCTCGAAAGGATAAGCAGAGGCGTACTATAAACCTTCGTTTCGTGTTGTGTTTGGTCCTCCATTTAGTGAGCTATATATGTATATGATAATATATTAAACAAGAAGCCGTGAGATCGTTCTCACCCGACTGCTCCTCTCTAACACGTTAATTGTGAAAGTTCAATCCGATTGACGTTGTCATTTTTGTTTTATTTGAAACTTTGAACAGATGATCCACGTGATGACGTGACCTAGTGACGTAGTTTAATGCGACAGAGTCACAGACTACAGACAAAGTCTCGCCATAAGCCCCTCTGTACTCTATTTTATAGAGAGGGGCTAAAAGAAGGAAAAGCACGTATTTCATGATCATATTTTGCCTGTTATTCGATTAAATCTAAAAATACAATTATAATAATACAATTACCTGCTCCCTGGTTGACTCATAAATTGTTATTGTGTTGGATGCGAGTCAACTTTAGTTTCTGCCCATCTTCGAGGGAAGGGGGAATTAGAGTAGAGTAGCCAAAGTCGGCAGGGAATGCTGGGACATTCTTCCGAAGTACACCGTGCTGGGTCCGAGCCGAGTGTCGGCAGTAGCACGGTCAACTAAATCAATCAATCGATCAATATCAATATCAATCATCATAATCATCAATATCGACACCAGAAGTATCAATTAACGTAAGGGACATTTTGGCGAAAATGAGTTATATATACCATTGGATTCAGAATTTCGAGCTCTATCGATTGGTATACTCAAAATGTCTCTATCGTTAAAAAAATGTCCCTTACAGTACAAATTTTGGGACTGTCTAAAACGATTTATAACGAAAAAATTGATTTAAGGGCCATTTAGATTTTATTCTTTTCAGACAAGTAAAGTAACTCATCATACAAAATAATTTTGACCCTTACCTTAGACCTCAAATCGGTAGTTGTTTTACAACATGTCCCTTACCTTAACTCATTTTCGAGCCTTTTAGGGGTAATTTATATACATTACCTACTACTTATCTCACATAATTTCTGCAATTTTGTATTTTTCCTGTGAAAATCTAAATGTTTTCTTGATTCCACCTATTGATGTATGGGCGGCGGCCCCGGGTAACTCCTCGGAAAGGAAGTTTCAGGGTCCCGTGTAGACGAGCTCATCACCGCGGCTCAGCACTCAGCTAGAATGGTGCTAATCCGCGTTTTTTGAGGTTCTGTTGTTATGCTGCTTTGGGCCTACTTATGTATGCACATCGTGCATCCTCCCCCCCCCCCCCCGAGTCTGGTTGCCCCGATTGCAGCAGTTCCCACCTTGGTTGCTCAGTCTTCACCTTCCATGTTTCCATGAGTTTCTGACAGTGTGCAGGACGCATTGTGTTCCCTAATGTTAGTCAACCACAGCGAGAGTGCAGTCGTTGCCTCTCCTCAGTTTTGAATCATGTCTCGGAAATGGTATTCGAAGTTCAACCCGCTATCGAGTACGACTCCAAGATACTTTATAGAGGGCTAGATATCGACGCTAATTCCCCCTACTTGTATGCTGGATTCCGTGGGTGACTCCTCCCGAGGTCCGTGAAAGCACAGTGCCTGAATTTTGTAAGAGACTACCTTCAGAACCAGTCGCCATCTTCGACCCAGAACTCGAGCAACTCCCTTTAGGGCCACGTCTCGGTGAGTAAATTTTCACGTCGTAACGTTGGTGTCATCAGCGTAGTACGTTACGTCGAACCCTTCGAGCAAATGACCGAGTAGCACCGTCACCGCGGTTCTACAGAAGTGAACCGATTCCTCCAAAAATACACACAATACCCCTTACCTTCGCCGGTAGCTTATTCATGTCCCGAAGAGATGAGCCTCGAAACGCCGACGTAAGTAATAAAGCACTCAATAATGATAAATGAGTGCCTCTCTAACGCAGCTTCAGAAAGGGGGTTGAAAGCTATGGCGATGTCACCAGACACCGCCATCACCACCTTTCCCGCAATATCGCTTCTTCTGTCAGACCCCAGACACGAATGATCGTGTCCACGATGGAGCGCCCCCAAAGGAAACTAAACTGGCTATCCGTCAAATCTGGCACCACTCGTGTAAAGTGCCCAACAAGGCGCTCTGCAATAATATGCTGCAACCTTTTTGAACTATGCTTAGCTCATCAGCATCAAAGCCCTATCAGTCAAGACCCAAATTCTTCGAGAGTCATCAGGACCCATGCATGACTTGGAATGCCGGCCGTCGGGTTCGGGTTTGGTGCTTTCTTAAGTCGCAGCACAGGTGCCCCTAACACGCTTTTGGTGACTTCAGGCACATCGTTCTAACAGTAATCCCCGTCCAGCGCCTGAGACAGAGCCATACGGAGCAATATGTCCCTTAACTCCAGATGGAAACACGGAGACCAAGACCCTCTCCAGCTGGGTTAGTCGTGGCACCTTAGTGCGAATTTTTTTGTTTTTATCTTTTAATATTGATTCATACCAATATTAATCATGCAAAAAATATTTCCCTGTAGTAATTAACAAGTAATTTTTAACAAAGTAATTTTTCAGGTCTACAACAAATATTAAAATCAGAAAAATAATAATATTTAAGGGGGCACCCTTACAACAAACGTGATATTTTACTGTTGTTTGGTACTAAGCCCTCCATGCGTGAGGCCGACTCGCACTTGGCCGGTTTTCTTTAATTCTTTTCGATAACCTTCAGTACCAAGTTACATCAATTATCATGAAAAGTCTTAAAGTGAAGTCCTTTACAATACATTTGCATGTGATTGTCTATAGTCTCTTGCTACTTACACTTTAGTCATTTGTTTATACATAAAATATAAGTAACGTAAGGTACAAATAAACATATTTTTTTAAAGTAACGGACACGCTATTTTGGAAACTAGTAGACATTCCTAAATCTTGAGTTTATAGCATGAAAGAAGAAGAAATTCTAAGAAACTTCACCCTTGACACAATTAAAATCGAACCAGACAGTAAAAAATTACAGACAGATTTATAAAAATAAAATCGTTTTTTGGTTCTCCTGAAAAACCGTGTTTTGTCCCTTACATTAATTGATACTTCTGGTGTCGATATCATCAATCAATACATATTGGGTGTAACAAAATTATCTGTCCAAATTTCGTCACGTGACGTGGCATCAGTCAAGAAACATTACAAAAATGAAGAAAAAGAAATCACATGAATACTTTAACCATAAAGCCGTTTTAAAGGTCCTATTTTATCCTATTTTCACCCTTTCTATCGCTACTGAGCGGCAGTAGAAAGCGAGAACGACAGCCAGACGGGTGCTCTGTGTTTGTTTTGCCACGGCGACCATGTTACCTCGAATTGCCGCGGTAAAAAATGAATTCTTAATGTGCGACAAAAAATTTTTAAAAAAAATGAAAAAATTTACCCCCCTTTTTTATTAAATATTTGTATTTGATTTCCGATGCCAAGTCATCTCATGAAATTTGGAGAGGTAATTTTGTTACACCCAGTGTAATAAAATCGTAACAGGTCGCTGTCTGTACATTAAAGATAATATAAGAAAAAAGTTTATAGAGGGGCTTTATGGACGCAATAGAACCCAAAACAATGGTTTTTTAAAATTTTGTCTGTTGTGCACGCTAATCTCAGCAACCGATTGCGATGCCGTTACCTTTATTGCGTTGCGGTTTGCTCCACTTAACATTTAGTTTTTGTTTCATGTCAATCGGTTCATAAATAAAAAAGTTATATCAATCTAAAGATAATGCAGCGTACGAAGTCGCGGGCTACAGCTAGTGTTACATATATTTTGTATGATAACACTCACGCTATACCGAGCGGCAACCGAGTGACAGCCGAGCAACGGAAGACGGCAAAGCTCGCAAACAACTTGGTCTCGCCTCGGCTCGGACCCGGCACGGTCTAGCGTGAGTCATCCTTTACCCGGGGCTCTCAACCTTAGGCAGTAGTAGTGCATAACTAATGGAATCAGGCGTTACATGGCGGAAATCCATCCTAAAATGATAATAAAGGAGGGGAGGGGGGAAGGAACCCGCCTGACACCCTCATTAGTAGTAGTGCACCTGCACTGTGTAGTTTATGTCAGTGACAATCATGAAATGCCTTGCCGGACTCTTACCGACTACCACACGATGCCCTACCACTGCTTATGGACGGGAGTTGGGAGCCCCGGATAAGCCCTCGGAAGGATGTCCCAGGGTGACCTTAAGGCCTTCAGCTTGGCTTAACGGAAAATCCTGCATGTATGCTAAGCCGGATTCCTACCGACTAAAAACCACACGTTTCCTACCTAGTGCCTACGGTTGGGATCCCCGGGTAAGTCCTCGGAAGGACGACACCAGGCCTTTTTACACCTCTATAATATTTCGAAATTATTGTCACAATAGTGTAGTACGTTTCTATCCTTTTAAAATGCAAATACTTTTCCAACTTTGGTTATGAGTTTTACATGACGTGCTAGGGCCGTATGTATTTCACGGGTCGGTCACACTAGTTGCGAGTCGGATTTCACAAAAAAAAAAACATTGTTAAGGCTCTTCCGCGAGTATAATAACCTTGAGCGGTTACCTTCTCTATAGTAATACTATAATTTTTTTTTACTACGTTACTCATTTGCAAACCAGGTATTAATCAAGGAGTAATGACGTCATTGACTGAACTTTCTGCATTTTGATGGAAAACCATGGCGATACCTAGAAAATTACGATTATTCCGAACCTGACCCGGTCGCGGGTTAGGTTAGAAACTTGAAAAAAAAAAAAAAAATGTTCCGAACGTAACCCTCTTCTCAACCTGACTCACCTGACGTCTCGTTCCTATCATAACCCGTATTGCGCAGATTACCAATAGGGCTCCAGGCGCGTTAATGGTCACAGTTCTAACCTAACCTAACCATACCGTGCAAAATTATCCGGATCTTCCCACGATTCTCGCTCCCGAAACCCCCAAAGACGCGGGACAGCACTCGAACCGCCCCCTAGTCGAGGCCGCAGTGGTAGCCGTTGAATTGTTAGGAGTCCTGGGCGATCCTTTCGAGGGCTTTCCTGGGGCTCCCAACCATAGGCTGTTGGGCGTTACGTGAGGTTTTTTAGTCGGTAGGAGTCCAGCATAGCTTCCATGAAGGATTTTCCCTCACGTTAAAAAAACCCACGAGGTGTCTCCGACTTACTCCTCCTCCTGAAAAGTTAGAAAATTCTCGTTAAGTTTTTGATTCAATTCTCTATTAATTTTTTTTGGACACAATATTACGTTTATTCTCATAAGACAAAAGCTTTTTAGTTTTAAGAAAGTTATTCATTGTTGTTGTAATGGCAGTTAGGTATATTGTTTTTTATTCCGGTAAGAATAAAAGCGTAATAGGTAGGTAAGTATAACTTTTGGTACTTGCAGGAGTATCTAATCTACCTACTATACATAATCTAGCTAGAATCCACCATAATTATATCGGGTTTATACCAAGCTTCCTTTTTTTATATTTTTTTTTGTTTATTCCACTAAGTTGGCAGATAAGCATACGGCCCACCAGAAGGACCGGTGGTCACCGCAGCCTATGAACGTTTGCAACATCAGAGGCGCCACACTCTCGCTGCCGACCCTGTAGAAACTTTCTAAGACCCTTTTGAAGAACCCCATACTGTTGTGTGTTTGGGAAAACCGAGGCAGGGTGATCATTCCACAACCTAAGCGTGCGCGGAAGAAAACCCCTATCGGATCTAACCGTGCTCGAACGCTCTGGACGCAGAGTGTGAGGATGAACTCCCTGTCTGTGGCGAGCGGTGCGGTGATAGAACGTAGCCGTGGGCATCATATCAAACAATTCCTCTGAGCACATACCATTGTGTATAGGCGGTAGAACCCGCATAAGGAGGTAAAGTCTCTCCTGTCGCAAAGAGGTTCCACACCAGCTGTAAGTACAGGATCGTTGACAACTCTTACAGCACGTCTTTGCACCGAGTCAAATAGACGAAGCTGATATTCAGGTGCCCCCGCCCTGAGGTGACAGTAGTAGGTGCTCCATGTGCGGCCGCACTTGCAGCAGCAGTGAAGTACCGCCGCGCCCTGTTGAGCACACCTAGCTTCTTGGACGCCAGTTTGGCCTTGTCCTCGAAATGACTACGGAACTGAACGTCACTGGAGATGTCAACGCCAAGGATCCCTATCTACTTTTGGAGATGGAAAGAGATGTGCCCTGAAATTGCGGCGCTACAGTAATTGGAGTTTGCTTAGCAGTGAAAAAACACGCTTGTGTCTTGGAAGGGTTGAACTGGACAAGATTTTGTCCATCCCAATCGGACACTCTAGTAAGAGTAGCCTCGATTTCAGACACAAGCTGTTCACGATTTCCCTCCACTGTGTCCCGAGAGATACCGGGGCGGCCCGTGTAACAAGTGTCCCCCGTACTGTCGTCTGCATAACAATGAATGCCGTCAATAGACAAGATGTCATTGATATGCAGCAGAAACAGAGTTGGGGACAACACTGAGCGTTGCGGTACTCCAGCGTTTATGGCGATGCAGTCTGAACAGCTGCCGTCGACGACGGCCCTGATGCTTCTACCGGCCAGGAAGCTGGACAGACTGGACACCCATCCGCATAATCTCTCGGGCAATTTCATAAGAAGACCACGGTGCCAGAACCCAGAACCTGTCAAAATTCTGGGTGTTTTTATACTTACCAGCCTTGTCCGGTAGCCATTTCACAAGCAGGTTAATCCTAGCTTACTTTGGGACCAGATGACCCTGCTTTTTTCTACTACAAAGGTGGCAGACAAGCTTACGGCCCCACTTGATGAGCCGTGGTCACCGTATACCAATACCAGAGGCGTTACACTCGCGCTGCAGACTCTGCAAGCACCTTCTAATACCCCTTTTGAAGATCCCCATACTGTAGGCGTTCTATACACAGTTACAAAAATATAAGTATTAAATCCGTTGTCCGGTACCCATGACACAAGCAGGTTAATTAATCCTAGCTTACTTCGAGACCACTCTGTATAAATATAAGACATTTTATAAAACGCGCCATCTGATCGAGTTTCTGAAAAAAAAAACTACGACTTCCTATTAATGACTAGCTGACATCACGTTGTTTCACCCGCGTAGTTCCCATTTCCGTCGAAATATGGGAATAAAATATAGCCTATGTCACCCGCGGTAACTAAGTAGTGTAGCTTCCCAACAGTGAAAGAATTTTACAAATCGGTTCAGTAGTTTTGGAGCCTATTCGTGCAAACATACAATCAAATTTTTCCTCTTTATAATATTAATATAGAAACCATCGATGTATGATATACTAGCGCATTCACGCGGTTTCACCCGCGTAGTTTCCGTTCCCGTGGGAATACGGGAAAAAAATATAGCCTATGTTCTCCGCAAAGAGTGTAGCTTTCTAACAGTGAAAGAATTTTTCAAATCGGTCCAGTAGTTCCGGAGCTTATTCGTTACAAACAAACAAACAAAAAAACAAAGCTTTCCTCTTTATAATATTAGTATATCGTCGTTGTGAAACCAAAATCTGCTATGTGCATTTTTTATGATTTTAACATTTTGACAATTACGACTGGTAAATGAACGAATCTATCGTATGAAAGAACTGCTATGTGCTTATTAGTACTATACGACGCACTATGACAATTTAATAAAATATGCTATGTGGAGCCAGCTGGAATATTGTCAAATAAAATCTGCTATGTGATCTGATGGCACATAGCATTTTTTTTTTGACCGCGGGCAATTGACAGTCTAGTAAATCGTATGCACATAGCATAATTTTATTCTAAACACACCGCCAATCTTACATTGTAAGATAGAGGTTAAAAGTAAATAAACCATAAAGATGTCATAAGAATGTCGTTGTATTTTGCTATTTATTTATGTTAACCCTCAAATTTCATTAGATATCTTGATACGTTATTATAATTTAATGTGACTTCTTTGGAAATAAACTTTTAGTTACTCATAAGCAGTCTGTTCATAAACTGTGTAAGGTGTGATTCATCAAGTTATAAAGTATAGTGCTTAGTACTGTAGTTTTGTGAATTTACAAAATAAACAGGGGATAGAAATTAGTCAGTTTAGTTTTAAGAGCGATCGATGATAAATGTTTCTTCATAAATTTCAAACATCTCCGAAAGAATCAGTGTCTCTAAATCCAGATCCGTTAAATTCAATTGATCTCAATCTGCCCTCTACATCTACTACCGTATAGGCAAACAACGAATCAATATATTAATCCCCTGAAAGAAGCAATAGCTCACCGTTTCTTTCAACGACCAAGCGGAGGTGTTACGTTATTTACAGCAGTGGTAATGATGACAGAGCAGCTAATGAAATCCCTGTACAGGAATTGAGAGTGACTAGGAATATGCCAAGCAGCTCTCAAGAAGATGTAGTAGAGGGCTGATTGAGATCATTTGAATTAAACCGATCTGTATTTCGAGACACAGATTCTTCGGGAGATGTTTAAAGTTTATGAAGAAACATTTATCATCGATCGCACTTAAAACTAAACTGACTAATTTCTTTCTCCGGTTCATGTCTCACACCTCTACGTAGTTCAATGGAGTTGGTTTTATAGTTTTCCAGCTGGATGGTCATGGTAGCAATGTCATACAAACATCTCAACACCTCGATATATCGCCAGTCGACACAACATCGCTGCAGAGTGTCCAGGACTGCCCTGGTTTCGACAGAGTCGAAGGCCTTCTCGTAATCCACAGCGGCTGATTGTACTCATTGGTTTTCTGTACAGTCTGCGGAACAGTATGGATGTGGTCAACGGTAGTGAAGCCTTTTCGAAACCTGGCTTGCTACTTTAGCTGAAACTCGTCGAGCTTTCCAGCGAGGCGGTTTGTGACTACTCTCGAGAACAACTTGTAAACATGGCTCAGGAGTGAGATGGGTCTGTAGTTCTTCAGTAAGATCATATCACCTTCCTTGCAAATCAGAGCCACCGCACTTCCGCTCCATGCTTTAGGTGTTTGTCCCTGTTGGAAGACAGAATTAAAGATTAGCTTAGCTAGCTCTTTTAGGACCGGAGTCCCCCCTGACTTTAGGAGTTCAGTCGTAATTCCGTTCTCCCCAGGGGACCTGTTGTTCTTTAGTTGCCCGAGAGCCGCCCCGATCTTGTCCTGGTCGATGTCCGAAATATCCTCGGTATAGTGGCGCGTTAGTGGGGCTCAGTGGTCACAATCAGTACGACCTGTCGGTCTTTTTGTTCGTGATACATACAGATCTTTGTAAAAGCTCTCAATTTTCTCCGAACCTTGATGTCACGGTATTGCCACCCGCTGTCTTTAATTTCGCCAGACGGGGTCTTCCTAGCTGTTGGACAAAGACCTTGGCACCCCTGTTCATCTCAATCGTAGCCTCGACGACGCTGGTGTTTTGTCGTCTGAGTTCACGTCATATCAGCTTGTGGATTCTTTTCTTGTGGTTCAAATCTCTCTTATCTGACGAAAATGTGTGCTAAGATGGCATTTTCCGTCTTATGCTCATAAGTTCTGATTAAGGAGCTTAAAGTACCAGTTATTGCTTTTCCGGTCAGAGAAAAATCGAGACACTTTTCGGCTCTTTCATTAACGTTACCAGTAGTTTCCAGCAGATCAAATTGGTTTTGAAATTCCAATTGAAACTTCAAAACCGTTTCTATCAGCACCTGATTCTATTTGGGCCATGGTATGGTAGTTCGGAGAGTAGGCTTCATCATCCGTTCCCTTTCGGCGCGGATGTCTAAATTTAAAGATGCTCGGACAAGTCGGTGATCACTGCCAATATTAAACCTATGATACACTTCCTGTCCGTCATGATGAAGTCCATCTCGTTCCTTGTGACCTTGCCGGAGCTTCGCCAAGTCCTCTTTCTATGGGGCTCCTTCTTAAAGAATGAGTTTATCAAGAAAAGCCCCTGAGACTCAGGAAAGTTGACAAGCATAATATTAAGATCTTTTTATTTAAAACCTGTTATGCGAATGTTAATTGACAATTTAAAATCTGCTATTTGCAAAAAATACTTAAAAATAAAAATATAAAATAAGTTGTTACAATTTATTATCATATAATCTTATGACATCAAGTGTATCATTGGTGCCTTGAAACCTGAATAGTTTTAAAAATTTCCTTTTATATAAAATTTTACAGGATAACTTCTTTTTGCAATATCTCAAATTCATATTTTTGCACATAGCAGAAATTAGTTTGACAACGACGATATTACAATGCGTCTGCGCATGTAACGCATCGTCTGCGATGACGTAACACGCTGTACGTTTGTGTGTGTCGGTTTTACTCTTCGTTTTGTTTAGTAATGTAACCAGCTGTACTATAACGCGTTGCGTGAAGTTCATGTTAAGAGGGTTAACGCACAAATGCATGATTTCACGCGTTTGAAACGTTTGTTTCTGAAGAAACTACCAATGTTTAGTAAGTATGATTAATGTGTAAGAGTAATACATTTCCTTGTCTAAAAATTGTTCTAATCAAAATAAACGTGGCATAACTAAGTATCTTCGTATTGTCTTCTTTAAAGCCGCCTATGAAAATTATACCGAAATATATTTCTTATCACCAAAACATGACAAATAAAGTTTCCAAAAAACGTCGTACTTTGATGAACTTCATCACGATTTTTGGTACACTTCTAGTTTACAAAATGGTGATCTTTTTACATTTACAGACTGATCATGATATCACCAATTGAATACATCAGTAATATTCTAGAAACCTCTTTAAACATATCTATAATAACGTAATAAAAAGAGTCCTCAAACTCGATGCACGGGCCGCGAGAAATTAGTTCCGGCCGAGGCCTTCCAGAGAGAGGAGGTATCACTTTATTTCCCGCGTTCCCAGTCAGGTATTATCGTAATATTCGAATACTTTGAGTGTGCTCAACGCAGAGTGTGTCCGCGCTGGGTGATAAACCCTCTTAAACTATTCTTGTCTGTAAGGAGTAGGTACTTGATACGAGCCCAAATTAAGTTAATATAAGCTTGTGCTATGGGACCTAGACGATTGATAGACATACTTATATATTTCTAAATACATACTTATTATTAGTAAAACACCCAAACTCCGAATGAATCACACAAATATTTGTACCTCAAGCGCGGCAGGCGGTTACACTACCGACTGGTAGAGAATGCCTTTGACATTAAGTCCGCTAATGTACTTATTCACAGAAATAGTACATTAGCGGACTTAATGTCCGCTAATGTACTATTTCTGTGAATAAAGTTTAAATAAATAAATGTCCCATTACTCCCAACAGACCTCCGGCTACCACTGCGTCCTCGCCTAGGGCGTGGTTCGGGTGCTATCCCGCGTCTTTGTGGGGTTTTCGGGTGTCATCCCGCTTCTTAGGGGCGTGCGTGAATCCCTCACGTCACGCTGCCGTCTTGGCCTGCTTCTGTATGGACGGTGAGCAGCCCACTTACCGTCCTCAAGCCCCCGGTCATGGAGGCCGATAGTCTTCAGCGAAGACACGTCGACGGCGCCCAGGCCGCCGACTGCGGAACTCGGTTCAGAGAGTTCTCTCTCGTTCCCGCCCCGCCGCCTCTTTCACTCACATGACCTGTTCGCAGAAAGAGGCGGCGCAGTCCCACTTACTACCGTTGGAGATCATGGCTCGCACCATGTTCTCGAGCGAGAGGGTGTCCACGTCCAGATTTTTCAATGTTCTACAATTGTGTCCGTATGAATTGAGGAGCCACTTCTCTTTTTTAAATGAAATTCACTCCTTATTTAGTACACAATAAAAAAAATGTAGGTCAATTTTTGGAATTTGTACATCAATAGAAAAAAAGTTACATCTATTTCAAAGTGGCTCGTCAATCCAAACGTTTGGATTTAGAAGTTTGTTGAATTCCAAAAATTGACCTACATTGATGTACAAATTCCAAAAATTTACCTAGGTATATTATTTTTTTATTGTGTACTAAATAAGGAGTGAGTTTCATTTTAAAAGGAGAGGTGGCTCCTCAATTCATACGGACACCTACAATTTGAAACGGCCGCCAAAAACACACTTTCTTTTTTAATATAATGTTTATCATAGTGTATCGGTGTTGAAGCAATCAAATTCACGTTTGTTTAATGAGAGTAAAAGTGCGCGCGCGCAACCGAGTACCAACATGAGCGTGAGTGGACTGTTATTTGACAATTTACATTCACATCCTCATTACTTTTGGACGATTGATATTAAAATAGTTTTCACCGGTTATATTTATCCTTCCCTAGATTCATTAGTAATAAATAAATAAATATTTGTGGACATTTTCACAACATCATCTAGTCCAAATTAAGCTATTTTAATTAATATAAGCTTGTGCTATGGGATCGGGACGTCTGATAGATATAGGTACCTACATATTAAACAGAAAAACACCCAAATTCCGAAACAAAGATTTGTGAATCACACAAACATTTGGACTGACCCGGGAATCGAACCCAGGACCTCAAGAGCAGCAGGCGGTATCACTACCGACTGCGCCACCGAGGCAGTCTAGGTAGGTAGTCCTTGTGTCAATTTTAGTGCCCTCGTTGCATTTAATTTTGAGATCTATCTGTCAAAACTAGAACCTATCTCTATATTGGGTGTAACAAAATTGACTCTCCAAATTTCGTCACGTGACGTGGCATCAGTCAAGAAACATTACAAAAATGAAGAAAAAAAAATCACATGAATACTTTAACCGTAAAGCCGTTTTAAAGGTCCTATTTTATCCTATTTTCACCCTTTCTATCGCTACTGAGCGGCAGTAGAAAGCGACAACGACAGCCAGACTCTGTGTTTGTTTTGCCACGGCGACCATGTTACCTCAAATTGCCGCGGTAAAAAATAAATTCTTAATGTGCTACAAAAAAATTTAAAAAAAAATGAAAAAAATTTCCCCCCTTTTTATTAAATATTTGTATTTGAGTTAAGTTGGCTGACTTGATACTTTTTTGTGCGAATATTGCCACCTAGCTGTTTCCCGCGGCTTCATCCGCGTAGAAGGATTTATCACGTAAAATCATTACCTACTATGTCATTACCCTCCTTTTGCGCAGTCAGTTAAATAGTAGCCTTTTATCCTTGGACTACCCTTGGACTCAAACTATCTCTATACCAAATTTCATCAAAATCGGTTCAGCGGTTTAGGCGTGAAAACGTGACAGACAAACAGAGTTACTTTCGCATTTGTAATATTAGTAGCGATTTTTGCTTACCCCTTCTGGGATAAAGGTGTATCCTGTACAGCATCAGATATTGAGGTGCAGTGTTGGTAAATCACGAGCAAAACCGCGGGGCACACTTGTCAAGCGTAAGTAGTCTATTCAGGAAAGCGTTTTGTTGAAAATATGGGAAAGATAAACAAAAATATTCTTAAAATAATAATTATTATTATTATGAAAATAAATTCTTCGCTAATGATATAACTATTGTTTAATAATACTTATGTCATTAGTGGTGGTCTTTTGTTATGAGCACATCGTCTTAGCGTTAAGTCCCGGTAGTATTGAATTAAAATCTTTTAACCGAGGAACTCATTAAAACCGGCCAAGATCGAGTCGGACTCACACACCGAGAGTTCTGTACCAAAAACGTCAAATAATCAAGTTTTTTGTATGGGAGATCCCTTTTTAAATGGTTTTTTAGGGTTCCGTACTCAAGGGTAAAAAACGGGACCCTATTCATGAGACTTCGCTGTCCGTCTGTCTGTGTGTCTGTCCGTCATAGGTCTGTATCTCATGAACGGTGATAGCTAGAGAGCTCAAATTTTCACAAATGATGTGTTTCTGTTGCCGCTATAACAACAAATACTAAAAACAGAAAAAAGGAAGGATTAAGGGGGGCTCCCATAAAAAAACTTTATTTTTTGTTGTTTTTTTTTGGGATGGAAGCCTCCGTGCCCGAGTCCGACTCGCACTTGGCCAGTTTTTTATTTTATTTCAACAATTTATTATATTCATTTATTTTATATTTTATTTAATTTAATTTTTATTTTAGACAGACAGAATTTTATTTCATCCTTTGTTTTTGAGGTTCAAAATTTCAAATGGCATTATTTGATCGTATCTCAAAGATGAAAAACATTGAAAACAAGCATAGCAAAAGGCATGAACTAGATTAATGTAAAAGGCCGGTAGATGTGTATTAAGTAGGTATCTTATGTTATGTAAATGTAAATAATAGTTTCATCATAATCGAGTAATTAACCGCGATACCTATTACCCATAAAATGAAGGTTTTAAGGCCTCTGTTATGTGCGGGGTTAAGTGTCTTCATCTGGTGCTAGAGTCTATTGAGAGCCCTATGTGGCGACTGGTAAGAGTACAAAATGTCGCCACCCCAATACATCCCGAGGGTTTCGTAAGAGTCATCTGGTGCTAGAGTCTATTGAGAGCCCTATGTGGCGACGCGTAAGTGTACAAAATGTCGCCACCCCAATACATCCCGAGGGTTTCGTATGATTCATCTGGTGCTAGAGTCTATTGAGAGCCCTATGTGGCGACGGGTAAGAGTACAAAATGTCGCCACCCCAATACATCCCGAGGGTTTCGTAAGAGTCATCTGGTGCTAGAGTCTATTGAGAGCCCTATGTGGCGACGGGTAAGAGTACAAAATGTCGCCACCCCAATACATCCCGAGGGTTTCGTAAGAGGCGACTAGGAAACACTTTCTCACAACGATCCGTTGCTTAGAGAAGGAAAACTCGAAACGAAACCCGGTTGTCAGTAAAATGACAATCGTTAAGTCAAGTTGAAGGCCTTATGGGCGGCTTGAAAGATCCCAAAATATTTGTTTAAAGGGACGCTCGCCTATACTTAAATCGAAAAAAAAAACTGCCAAGTGCGAGTCGTACTCGTGCAGGGAGGGGTTCCCTCCCTACCTACCATGCAACTGTAAAAATCACGTTTGTTGTCTTGTCTGGTAACCCCCCCTTAATTCTTTTTGTGTTTTTAGCCCCTCTCTATAAAATAGAGTGCAGAGGGGCTTATGTCGAGACTTTGTATGTAGTCTGTGACTGTTGCATTAAACTACGCCACTAGGTCACGTGGATCATCTGTTCAAAGTTTGAAATAAAACAAAAATGACAACGTCAATCGGATTGAACTTTCACAAGTAACGTGTTAAAGAGGGGCAGTCGGGTGAGAATGAGAACGATTTCACGGCTTCTTGTTTATTATTTGTTGTAATAGCGGCAAAATATGAAAATTTCAAATGTCTTGCTATTGCGGTTTATGAGATACAGCTTGGAGACAGACAGACAGCGGAGTCTGTTCCGTTTTCAGGGTTCCGTACGCAATGAGTAAAAACGGAACTTAAGATTTCGCCATCTGTCTGTCCGTCACGAGTCTATCTCAGGAACCGTAATAGCTAGAGCGTTGAAATTCTCACAGATAACGTTTTTCTGTTGCCGCTATAACAACGAAGCGCTCGTGGCCCCGCGGACTCGGTGTTCTGTAAACGATCACTACAGTAAGCATCTTTCACTATGGCCGGTCCATGGATGGGTGACCATCCGTGTGATCACTTTGTGACATTTATTTGAGCGTTTCCGAGCTTCGGAAGGCACGTTAAGCCGTTGGTCCCGGTTGCCAGTAAAATGGCAGTCGTTAAGCTAAGTTGAAGGCTTTATTTCAACAGCATGCAGTCACAACCTGCGCCTGTCCATTTAAACACGGCAATACGGCTCACTACCTATTACGTGGGACAAATTATATGGTGAAATGTGCCTCTGCCTACCCCTTCGAAGATAAAAGGCGTGACCATATGTATGTATGTATAACAACGAATACTAAAATCTGAAAGAGAAATTAAGGGCGCTCCTATACAACAAACTTGCGAGGCCGCAGTGGTAGCCGTAGGTCTGTTGGGAGTCCTGGGACATCCTTCCGTCCTCAGGCTTGCCCGGGGCTCCCAACCATAGGCTGTTGGTCGTTACGTGAGGTTTTTAGTCGGTAGGAGTCCGGCATAGCTAGCAAGATTTTCTCTCAAGTTAAACAAAAAAAAACTTGCCGTTTTTTGGTACGGAACCATGTGTGCGCGACTCCGACTCGCACTTTGCCGATTTTATCCTTTAGTTACGGAACCCTAAAAAGAGATTTCACTCTCTAAGTGCTCGCCATTATAATTACATCTTGGTTTCCTCTAAGTTATTTTTAACCACAAACTATAGGGGAACTATAAATAGAAATATCTTATTATTTTATGAATGAACATTAAGGAAAATATTTAAGCGCCTTCTAATTAGTCATTTTGGACATGTGGTTTAGGAAGCCCCGCTTTGTTCTGTGAACGATCACTGGGTTAAGCATTTTACGTTATGGCTGTTGCGGAGATGGGTTTCTGTGTTTCGGAAAGCATGTTAAGCCGTTGATCCCGCTTAGGCGACTGCCATTTTACGCGACTAGAAAAACGGCGGGTCTGAAATTTGCATGAAATTTTGAATTTTTTCATTCGGCCTGCATTTCCATTTCAGCTCGGCAGTTGGCTCCCTACCTTATTAGAGTTTAAAAATAATTTAAGAAATTTATATTAAGTACAAGATTATATAACCCTTTTTTATATTGAGGAATAATGCCTGCATGGATGCTATGGCCGGACTTCCACGACCTCCAGCGCCGCAGGCGGTATCACCACCGACTGCGCCACGCAGGCAGTCAAAAAGTAGGGGTTAAGGGGGGCTCCCGTACAACAAACGTGATTTTTTGCCGTATTTGGTACGGAACCTTCTGTGATGGAGTCCGTTTCGCACTTGGTACAATAATGACATAATCTTGATCTACCGACCCCACACAAAATAAACAGACGATAATTCAAATAATTATCGTAAATTAATTTATCGTATCATTCACAAGCGTAACTCACGGATATCGCGATAACAGGGGTCTCTAGCCGTCACTCGGTGACCTCGAACCCGACCTAGGTCTGGGTTTTGAGAAATTTTCCATTCATATCTATACTAATGCTAAGAAAGTGCAGTTTGTTTGTTTATCTTTTTTTTTATTGTTTCAACACAAACATTAGACTTCAGTAGAATATTATGTAATGGTTACCAAAAATCCTTTACAGGTTTGTCCAGGTAACCGAAGTTTTACTTGACACTGGTTCACCAAACAATTTTCAATTAACATTAATTTTACTTTCATTACATATCATATTTCTATCTCATAAATAAAGTTAAGAGGGTTTATCACCCAGCGCGGACAAAATTGAAAAAGTATCAAGTGGCGTTGAGCACACTCAAAGTATTCGAAGATTACGATAATACCTGACTGGGAACGCGGGAAATAAAGTGATACCTCCTCCCCCTGGAAGGCCTCGGCCGGTACTAATTTCTCGCGGCCCGTGCATCGAGTTTGAGGACTCTTTTTATTACGTTATTATAGATATGTTTAAAGAGGTTTCTAGAATATTACTGATGTATTCAATTGGTGATATCATGATTAGTCTGTAAATGTAAAAAGATCACCATTTTGTAAACTAGAAGTGTACCAAAAATCGTGATGAAGTTCATCAAAGTACGACGTTTTTTGGAAACTTTATTTGTCATGTTTTGGTGATAAGAAATATATTTCGGTATAATTTTCTTAGGCGGATTTAAAGAAGACAATACGAAGATACTTATAGCAGCTTTAATTTCTGTGTACATCAATTAATTTTATACCACCCGATTGGCAAAGATGCCTTGTTTCGTGAATTTCTTCAAACGAGGTGTGTAAACACTGTTTTTAATAAAAACCTAGTTATGCCACGTTTATTTTGATTAGAACAATTTTTAGACAAGGAAATATATTACTCTTACACATTAATCATACTTACTAAACATTGGTAGTTTCTTCAGAAACAAACGTTTCAAACGCGTGAAATCATGTATTTGGGTGTTAACCCTCTTAAGTTGGATACTTATTTCCTAAAATATTTACAATTACTTACAATCAATAATACAAGGGTTTCACTCGCTTCATACCGTACCCAACCCAAAAATGAATACCTACATGAAATGACATTCTTCGACCAATTTATAATACCTATCTCATAATAATAAAACAATGTGGGTAGACAACTATAAAACAACTTCAAAGTTAGCCTCTGCATTTCAAAGCAGCGAATGTGCCGTTTATATTACACTAGCTGACCCGCGCAACTTCGTTTGCGCCACATTAGAGAGAGTATTACCTGTTCCCGTCGCATTTACTCCCGTCGCGTTGCGTATACTCCCGTAGTGTCTCGTCGTTAATATTCAATACTACGTGAGAGAGAGAGAGAGAGAGAGAGAGAGAGAGAGAGAGAGAAAGGTTTGTCGTCGCGTGTATTCCTGTCGCATTATTTTTAAGAACAATTTCGTTTATGAAAGAGGTATCCCGTGGCATTATTGTAGAAAAAAATTGACTGTCATTTAAATGGTTATTGTGCACCAACCCAAAGATAGACACATGCTATCGCGCAATTTTTTAAGAAAATCAATTTTGTAGTTTTTACATAACTATAAATATTTACACAGCACACGCAACGAAGCTCTCAAAAGGAATAGCTTTTCCCCCGTTTTTGAAACATTTACTATTACTGCTCCGCTCCTATTCGTTGTAGCGTGATGCTATATAGCCTATGACACTCCACAATAACGTAGCTTTCTATTGGTGAAAGAATTTTTAATATCGGTTCAGTAGATCCCGAGATTACCCCTTACAGTTTAACAAACACACAAACTTTACTTCTTTATAGATTATAGATTACTAAAGGTGACTTCAGACTAGGTACATACCGTTTAGCATAATAGGTCGTATCATACCATAATTATAACACTAATCTAATCATCCATTCACAATGTACACGCGAACGAAAATCTGAACGCTCCCAAGTAACTATGGAATTAATCCTGGGGTCATCCTTGCGAGGGCTTACCCGGGGCTCCCAACCGTAGGCATTTATGCGGCATTTTTTAAGAAAATCAGGCATTTTTCGTGAAAATCAGGCGTTTTTACTATGTAAATCAGGCATACATTTCTTCAGATATGGTAACCCTAGTCCAGAGGGCCTAAAAAGGCAACATTGTATGTTTCATAGTATGAAACGTAAAATGAAAGAAATATTTAATAACAAGTAGAACACATTGCTTGAATGAATTTTTAATTTGAAAACATCAATTTTCAGACACATTAGAGTAGGTAATAAGAAATTCAGACAAACATATGATTTGTTTTTTAATAAATTATAAGGAATTGCACTGTACGTTTTCTTACATACTTCTAATGATCGCCATTTTTAACAAGTCTTTTTGAGTTAAAATATACTTATGCACAAAACTCTTTATAATTAATCATTTCGCCTGACTTAGAAGAGCGCCGGCCGGGCGCCTGATCAAGTGCTAAAATGCCTGGCGAATCAGGCGAAAGCCTGGCATATGGTAACCCTACTCTGGACTGATTTGAAAAATTCTTTCACTGTTGGAAAGCTATACTCTTTGCGGTGAACATAGGCTATATTTTATTCCCGTATTCCCACGGGAACCTACGCGGGTGAAACCGCGTGACGTCCACTAGTATTTCATTACAAGACTGTGACATCATTATTATTGCACTGGATATTGATCTGCGTACGTTATCACACAAACGAGATCAAACGTCCATATTAGGGTTCCGTACTTAAAAAGGAAAAACAGAACCCTTATAAAAAAAAAATTGTTTATTGCCATAACTCAATGGTAACATAACATAGAACAATTTTACATGTTAAATATCTTATAAACTAGTATCGAGATCCAATTATTATTCTCAATTATGGCAAAAGGTTGCAACTCAGCTTTTGCTTCTTGCCACCGCAGTAGCAAGTAGTTTTCAGTTGCACCTTTGAACTTATAGCATCACTTTGTTGTCCGTCCGTCTGTCTGATTCTGTCAAGAAGACCTTTATTTCGCGGGCGCGTTGAGATATCGCATTGAAATTAAAACCATAGTAATAATTACTCAGATTTTGCGTCCGGAGCGTTCCAGCACGGTTAGATCCGATAGGGGTTTTCTTCCGCGCACGCTTAGCTTGTGGAATGATCTCGCTGCCTCGGTTTTTCCAAACGCCTACAGTATCGGGTTCTTCAAAAGGGGTCTTAGAAGGTTTTTACAGGGTCGGCGGCGCGAGAGTGGCGCCTCTGGTGTTGCAAACGTTCATAGGCTGCGGTGACCACCGGTCCTTCTGGTGGGCCGTATGCTTGTCTGCCACCTTAGTGGTATAAAAAAATAAAATCTGGTACCTTGGAGCTGTAAAAATACCACACTTCTAAATATGGCAAACCTATTGTTTAAAAACACTTGTATAAATAACGATTCGGACTAAGACCACACGGCGGAAACTCCATACAAATGATTAGTTTCCAATTCTGTCACCTACACTAAAACACGTTATGTTTGTTCAGAGCTTGAATGTGTGTGTGTGTGACCACTAAGGCTAAGCAAATGTTCCCTCAAAATACCCGCCAGCTATAATAATGACAGCTGTGGCGGGAATGCCGGGGGTGGAGAAGCTTGCTATGTATTTGATACTATTATATTACCTTTGTTTAGACTTTACTTTACAAGATTTATTAACAAACTAGCTGATGCGCGCGGCTTCGCCCGCGTGAATTTGGTACCCGTTCCCGTTTCCCGTGGGAACCTTTTTCCGGGATAAAAAGTAGCCTATGTGTTATTCCACACTATACTCTATCCCTGTACCAAATTACAGCCAGATTCGTTCAGTCGTTAGAGCGTGATTGAGTAACAAACATCCAAACATCTAAACATCCAAACATCTTCACAAACTTTCACATTTATAATATTAGTAGGAAGTAGGATAGTTCACTTCATTCATCTATCTATACTAATATAATAAAGAGGAAAGATTAGTTTTTTTGTTTGTTTGTTTGTAACGAATAGGCTCCGGAACTACTGGACCGATTTTAAAAATTCTTTCACTGTTGGAAAGCTACACTCTTTGTGGTGAACATAAATTATATTTTATTCCCGTATTCCCACGGGAACGGGAACTACGCGGGTGACGTCCGCTAGTACACAATAAATATCTAGTTCCATTTGTCATTCCTACGTTACAATCAGTTGAGGAAAACGAAATATCTTAATTGAAATAATGCCACAAACACTTATAAATGTTAAAATTATTGCCTACTTATTTACTGCCATATACGCTACGCAATAGGTAGAGCTGGAGAGAATTGAACCTGACAACCCTTAAATATCCCTTAACCCAGATTACCTACCTGTCTGCTAGAATTGCAGGAATGATAATGTTTTATTATCATTTTACGATAGATTTTCGCCATTTTCGGCATTGAAGCGCTCGTGGCCCCGCAGACTCAGTGTTCTGTAAACGATCACTGCAGTAAGCAACTTTCACTACGGCCGGTCCATGGATGGGTGACCATCCATGTGATCACTTTGTGACATTTATTTGAGCGTTTCCGTGCTTCGGAAGGCACGTTAAGCCGTTGGTCCTGGTTGCCAGTAAAATGGCAGTCGTTAAGCCAAGTTGCAGGCTTTATTTCAACAGCAGGCAGTCACAACCTGCGCCTGTCCATTTAAACACGGCAATGCGGCTCACAACGTACTACGTGGGACAAATTATAAAAAGGTGAAATGTGGGTAAGTATATAATATGCCTCTGCCTACCCCTTCGGGGATAAAGGCGTGATGATGAACCTGAACCTGAACCTAAACGGCTCCATGAGTTAGCGAGAATTCTTCTTGTCATCAACACTTCGAAAAATTCAAAATTCTAATTACATTTATTTGCACTCGGCACTTGCAAAATGCCATTCTTGAATCCCTACTATCCGTACTAATATTATAAATGCATAAATAAAATAAATAAAATAAAATAAAATTTATTCCCTTTGAAATTATTAAAAAAATATTTAGGTTTGTCAAAATTTTTGTGACTCTACCGGGGGTTCGGAAATGCTACAGACTGAGAAGAACACCCCAAGAAACTCAGTCCGGTCCCTCTTATTCATCTTAGTATCTAATACAGTTTTTTTTTTAATGTAGAAAGGAGCAATTCGTGTCACTGCCAGGCAGTCTTGTCTTCTAGAAAGTCTTTAATGCTATAATAAGCTTTCTGGCACAATTTAAGTTTTATTAGTTTTTTAAATTTATTAACTGACAAACCTGTTACGGCTGTCGGCAATGTATTGTACATTCGAATACAATTGCCCGCAAAAGAATTGCTTATTTTATTAAGCCTAAATCTAGGTACAGCCAATTTATTCTTATTTCTTAAGTTTAGGTTATGGATATCACTATTTTTAATAAATTTACTATTATTTTTATGAGTATATAATAAGTTTTCATATATGTACTGTGAATACACAGTAAGGATGTTGATATCCTTAAACTTTTCTCTTAATGACTCCCGAAACCCCATACCATAGATAGCCCGGACAGCCCTTTTCTGCAACACAAAGATACATTCGATGTCGGCAGCGTTACCCCATAATAGTATGCCATAGGTCATGACACTGTGGAAATAGCTAAAGTAGACAAGACGCGCTGTTCTAATGTCTGTCAGTTGTCGGATCTTTTCAACGGCATAGGCTGCAGAGCTCAGTCTGCCCGAGACTTTCTCGATATGAGGCCCCCACTGCAAGTTGGAGTCTAACTTTATGCCCAGAAAGACAGTTTCATCGACCAATTCTACTTGATCATCCCTAATCCTAATACTGGTGTTAACGAGCCTAACATTTGGCAAGGTGAATCTAATACATTTTGTTTTAGTTTCATTTAACAATAAATTATTTGCGTTAAACCAGTGGACTACCCTAGAGAGGGCATTGTTTACTTCGACAAGATTGCGTTGTCCACGTTCAACTTTAAATATTAAAGATGTGTCATCAGCAAACAAAACTACCTCGTGATCGTCTCTTATAAGGTGAGGGAGATCATTTATGTACACTAAAAATAGAAAAGGTCCCAAAATTGAACCCTGAGTATCATTGGAAGTTACAAATTTTGTACACGATTGTACATCAATAGAAATGTAGGCAAAATAAAAAGTTTTTATTTTCACATTAAATCAACTCAAATTCATTATAGCTTCATACGACTATTTCATGACTATTTTTTGGCACAAACTTTGAACCGAAATTCGCAGGCGTTCCGGAGAAATTTGAAGTTTTCAAAGGTTCAAGCCATAATCCTCACCAGGGTACTTTCATATCTCGGGAACCGCTTATGGACTATTTCTGAGATTTGGCAGGTCGTTACGACTATTTCACGACTATTTTTTGGAACCTAAACCAATTCGATAGAATTTACCGTTTGCTTGCACCAGAGGTGAGGATTACAGCTTGACGTTCAAGCCATAATCCTCACCAACCTATAGCTATAACGCCGAAACTATAATACGACTATTTTTTTTACATGTACGACTATTTACGACTATTTCACGACTATTTTTTGGCGTTGTCAAAATTCGTTTTCATTGAGATTTCAAAGGTGAGGATTACAGCTTGAAGCACACAAAGACGCGACGGGACTAGGCGCGACGAGAGTAAATGCGACAGGAAACATCATATGACTCAAAATATTAATACCATACCTCTCTCTTTCTAACTCTCATGTACCGCTAACGAAGTTGCGCGGGTCAGCTAGTACACAATAAATATCTAGTTCCATTTGTCATTCCTACGTTACAATCAGTTGAGGAAAACGAAAATATCTTAATTGAACTACTACTAAAACAAACACTTATAAATGTTAAAATTATTGCCTACTTATTTACTGCCATAAACGCTACGCAATAGGTAGAGCTGGAGAGAATTGAACCTGACAATCCTTAAATATCCCTTAACCCAGATTACCTACCTATCGATACTGTCCGCTAGAATTGCAGGGATGATAGTTTCTGGTGTCAAAAAAAAAACTAAAAATTTAAAAAACCCCCGACTCACAACAAAAGACCAAAAAAGGGTTTTTTAAATTTTTAATTTAATTTTTTATTTCATGCTTTTTATAGGGTTTTTTTAATATCAACATACGTATAGTCTATCAATAATAATTATTCAGAGCTAATGTGAATTGCGCGACGTGTGGTTACTGAATTAGATATATACACTCCACTCCTCATATCTTTCGAATGGCTGAACCGATTTTCATAAAACTTGCGGTTTCGTGATGTATAAGTTATGACCTTTCATTTGATACCCAACACTATATTTGTGTGGTTACTGAATTAGATATATACATTCCACTCCTCATATCTTTCGAATGGCTGAACCGATTTTCAATAAACTTGCGGTTTCGTGATGTATAAGTTATGACCTTTCATTTGATACCCAACACTATATTTGTGTGGTTACTGAATTAGATATATACATTCCACTCCTCATATCTTTCGAATGGCTGAACCGATTTTCATAAAACTTGCGGTTTCGTGATGTATAAGTTATGACCTTTCATTTGATACCCAACACTATATTAAAATCAAAAAGCAAGGTTAGTTTGCTGTCCAGAGTGACTCCCAGGTATTTTATTTCGTTTACCACTTCCAAGACCTGGTCATTCAGTCTCACCGGATCAGGGAGCTACGATGCCACAGACAGACTTACAAACACACACACACACACACACACACACACACACACACACACACACACACACACACACACACACACACACACGTCAAACTTATAACACCCCGTCGGGTTTCCGTCGGGGGTTAAAAAGGGAGAAAGAGGAACCCTCTCCCTCTTTTATTATCATTTTACGATAGATTTTCGCCTTATAAACGGCTCCATGAGTTAGCAAGAATTCTTCTTGTCATCAACACTTCGAAAAATTCAAAATTCTGATTACATTTAATTGCACTCGGCACTTGCAAAATGCCATTCTTGAATGCCTACTATCCCTACTAATATTATAAATGCGAAAGTAACTCTGTCTGTCTGTCTGTTACGCTTTCACGCCTAAATGGCTGGAGCGATTGAGATGCAATTTGGTATAGGGATAGTTCGAGGCCCTGGGAAGGACATATAGGCTACTTTTTAACCGACTGCGCAAAAGGGGGGTTAGGATTTTACGCGATAACGACTTCTACGCGGCACAACGCCCGCCACCCGTCCGAAAAGAAATGGCAAGAAACTCGGCAGGCTATCCTTCCTTATTAGTGCTCTATTTATTTGCAAATGTATAATTTGTAACATTTAGAGAGAGTTCCTGGCACTGGTAAGTAAGGGCAAAAAAAAACGGGACCCTATTCATGATGATAATATAAGCCCCGCAAGATGATATTGCGCTTGGCGGCCATCTTAGTGACGTATGTCCGTCGAGCCGTCAGTACTAAAAAAATACCGTACTCAGCTTCGCGAGGCCAGCCCGCGCTCGCGCTACGTCACGATGACGTCACTTAGCTGTCATTATGACAAGGTTCCAGCGCAATACCAACTTGCGGAACTTATACGTCGCTGTCTGTTTGTCGGTCACGAGACTGTATTTATTTAAGGAACTGTTATAGCTAGAGAGCGGAAATTTTCATAGATGATGTATATCTGTTGCCATTGCCACTAAGCAACAAATACTAAATTAAAATAAAAATTTAAGGGGGCTCAATACAAAACGTGACTACCGTTTTTAAGTGAGCAACCTACCGTGCGCGTGTCCGACTCGCACTTGACCGGTTTATTAGAATCCCGATAAGTAATTAAAAGATCGTCTTTGGATGACCTTTGGCAAATAACTGAATGCATAATCTTTAAAGTCGAGCGTTTGACCAACGTGCCTGCTATCTGTGACATTGGGATATGATCTTGAATGTCCACGGTTTCCACGCGTGGTACCCGTAGGACAGAATACCCTCTTTGGACCTGATACTTCTCATATTATGTGTATGTGGAAATCGCCATGAATTTCATCCATCTGGATAGACTAAAACTTCGATATTGCTATTGGTCGTGGAGTCGTGGAGGTCAAATGGCAGTCGCGGCACGAAGAATATCGAAGTTCACTAATGGAATCAGGCGTTAAATGGAGTCCTGAAGACGCCTTGCGTGTAGGCGAAACACGTGTCGATTTATTAGTCACGTTGTTAAACGGAGTAGTGCTCATTATTAACAATCTGGAGGGTACAGGTAATTTTCCTATCCAACATGCAAAATTCGTTTCCTGAGGAGTTCGGTTCGTCATTTCTACCTTAACTGTTGTACGTTAGGATTGACGAATCGAGGGTGTGAGGCGGGTTCCTCTCCCTCCCCTCCTTTATTATCGTTATCGAAGTTCAATCGCATCGCCGTTAGGCTGGAGAGCCGACCCTAACTGGGTTTGGATAAGGCTCGGAAGATGATGATGATGGCTAGGCTGGTGCTCTGAGGGAACAGAACGGACTTAAAGCACCACGATTCAAAAGATCGTTTCTCGTCGAACTATAGAAACTGGGAACACTCTGCCAGCGCTCTTGTTTATTACCACTCTAAAGCCCCGGGTTCTACAAGCTTGGGTGAAGAAAATCAGGACGCAAAATCGTAATCGCAGCATAATAGCCACGAAAACTGGCAAGCTGTATCGTAGCCGGTGCGCCAGCTTTATCCTTTACATTGAGCTACGATTATGATTCTGTTCTGGTTCTGACACAATTGAAATAGCAGACCTGGATCCCTTTTTATATCCATGTGGAAATCCTTCTTGGATGCCATACCGGATTCCTACCGACTAAAACCGCGGTGCTACAGCCTACGCTACGGTCTGGAGCCCCGGGTAAGCTCTCGGAATAATGTCCCAGAATGACTTTGTATTTCTGGGAATTCTGGTGAAATGGTATTGATGGGTACTACTGCGTCAAATCAAACTTTCCTAACAATTCTATACATAACTTAATATCAAAGTAACACATTTTTCGTTTAATTTCTCGATAATTCCGTATTGAAAGTAATGTAGGTTAGTAGTATATTGGAGTAGAATAAACGGCGCAGGCGCAATTTATAGTAATAATCGGTACAAATGTACTTACCTACAAGTCATTAAAATGTACGGTACTACCCGTTCACTCTAACTTTGCCGCTGGCGTAGAGACGTATACCCGAATTGTTAATTCGACGAAGTAAATTGACAGTAGGACAGTAGCTAATGTCACTTCGTCATAGAAAATACGCAACATTGTATGAAGAAGTGACATTAGTTGCTGTCAATTTACTTCGTCTAATAAAAAAATCGACTTCAGTATGGAGCCAAGCGGCAAAGTTAGAGCGAACGAGCATTAGATGCACATCTACACCCGAAGCCCCTTTTCACACGTTCCGGTGCCGGCTTCCCGGTGGCGAGTGGCATTACCGGGCAAATCACGCCGGTAAAAAACACAAATACTTAATTAGTCCCCGTTTTTAACCGACTTCCAAAAAAGGAGGAGGTTCTCAATTTTTTTTTGTATGTTTGTTACCGGCAAATCGCTTGAAGGAGTTAACCGATTTGGATGAGTCTTTTTTTATTTGAAAGCTGCTGCTTCCCATGTGGTCCCATATACAGGAAGTCAGAATCGGATGCTGGGATCCTGGAGAAATGGAAGAAATCCTTCGAATCGAGGGAATTCCTTATCGATTTACAGGAGCTACCTTGTGTTTGGGCTTGATTAATTTGTATTGGGGAGAACATTACCCCTAGACTGATATAATTTCAGTATACCCGTCACTAAAAATAATAAAAAAAAAAAATAACAAAAAAAACCGACTTCAAACAAAACCACCGATCGCGAACTGTGTCTATTGCGAAAGGCGAGAGCGGTCGGCGGGTGGACAGCTGGCCGTCTGCTAGATGTCGCCGTGTGGACTGCTGGGTGCGTGCTAGCTGTCGCCGCGTAGACTGCGAGCAGTAGGTAGTCTTCTTTTAGGGCAGTGTTGGGTGGGAGTGGTGTTGGAGCAGAGTCGTTTAAGTGGGCTATGTCTTTTATCACTCACAAACTTTCGCATTTATATTAATAAAACTAGCTGACCCTCGCAACTTCGTTTACGTCACATAAGGTCTATGAAAGGAGAGGTGTCTTCATCAGACTATATAAAAGTTGAGATGTCTCTAATTCCTGAACTACAGAGCCCTCAACATTGAAACTTATGTGAAACAATCCTTAAAGCACTTCTTTTATGACAGTGAAAAAAAATTTGGAATCTAATCACGCAATGAGAAGCTACACCTAAAAAGCCATTTTGTCTTTCATCCCCTCTCCCAAAGGAACCGCTTCAAATATCGGGATCAAAAGTAACCTAAAACCGTCCTCGGATCATAAGCTCAGACTGTACGAAGTTTTATTCAAATCGCTTCATTAGTTTCAGCGTGATACTTATTCGGGATACAGACAGACAGACAGAAAGACAGACAGACAGACAGACAGACATGAAAATTTTTGATTACATTTTCGGCTTTAGTATCGATTAGACAACGCAGTACAATTAAAATTTTCAAAATATCTTCCATGTACAGACTCTCGATCCTCAACAGTTTTATTATATGTATAGATTTTCATTTCATCTCATAGGTAAAGTAGGTAATCTTACTACAATTTCCCTTCAAACAAACGAACCGTCCCTAATCTGACTAGGTCACGCAACATTGCAAACAGCAACTAAGTACTTTGTTTGTTCCAAAGAATTGATAACGACAGGTCACTGCAGTCATTAACCTAGTGTTGGCGAATTTCATTTTATTTATACCGCTATCTAATCACCTAAATTAGTAGTCGTAATGGTTCTCACATTATATTTAACTAGCTGATGCCCGCAGCTTCGCCCGCGTAAAATTTGTTCCCGTTTCCCTTTCCCGTATTTTATCCCCTTGGGGGTAGAATTTATCAAAATCCTTTCTTAGCGGATGCCTGCGTCATAACATCTACCTGCATGCCAAATTTCAGCCCGATCCGTCCAGTGGTTTGGGCTGTACGTTGATAGATCACTGTGTCAGTCAGTCAGTCACCTTTGAGTTATATGTATATATATTTAGATTTAGACTAGCTGTTTCCTGCGGCTTATTATATAGACGGTTATCGCGTAAAATCATTACCCTTCTTTAGCGCAGTCAGGTAAAAAGTAGCTTGTGTCCCCCTGGGACTCAAACTATTTCTATACCAAATTAAATCAAAATTGCTTCAGCAGTTTAGGCGTGAAAACTTAACAGACGGACAGAGTTACTTTCGCATTTATAATATTAGTAGGGATTTATGAAAAATATTAGCCTTCTTTTTAACGTGGACATCCTCGAGGATGCTATGCCGGACTCCTACCAACTAAAACACGGTGCCCTACCTGCCTAAGTTTGAGAGCCCCGGGTACGCGGGGAGAGATAATCCCAGGAATATTATGTCTTAGATGGTGCCCGCAGCTTTGCGCGCGTAAAATTTTGTTTCCGTTACCGCTTCCCATGGGAACTATTCCCGGGATAAAAAATAGCCTGTGTTATTCCAGACTACAATCTTTACCCGTACCCAAATTTAAGCCAGATAGGTTTAGCCGTTAGAGCGTGAAAGAGTAACAAACATCCACACTCACACATTAACAATATTTCACACAGTCAAAACCACGGTACTAGCTAATAGCAGAGTATAATCTTACTTCTTACTTCTTACTTCTTACTAATATTATAAATGTGAAAGTTTGTGAGTGTGGATGTTTGTTACTCTTTCACGCTCAAACGGCTGAACGGATCTGGCTGAAATTTGGTACAGAGATACATTATAGTCTGGAATAACACATAGGCTACTTTTTATTCCGGGAATAAGTTCCCATGGGAAGCGGGAACGGGAACAAATTTTACGCGGGCGAAGCTGCGGGCATCAGCTAGTATATAATAGATAGATAGATAAAATATTACCGTGTCAAAACTCAATCCAGTGTTTCCCAAAGTACTATCGTAATTCCAGTCTTGAGACCCCACCTGTCGATTGTCTTAGAGGAAATTACTAATACGATTTTTATTTCCTAGTAACGGGTGTGGTTCTATTTAATTTTAATGTTGTTTTTAGGGTTCCGTCCCCAAAGGGTAACAACAAAACGCTATTATCGACTGTAATTATCTCTTGAACTATTTTTTTGTTACGGATCCCTCCGTTGAGTGCGAGACGGATCCGCACAATCCGACTCGTATTTCAACTATCAAGGGACTTTCTTTCAACGTGAGGAAACTCCGACATGGATGCTACGCCGGCCGGTCTCTTATCGACTAAAAACCACACGTTCCCACCTACGGTTGGGAGAGGGTAAGTCCTCGGAAGGATGACCCAGACCACCACCAAAGAAGAAGAGTGTATGAAGGGAGTTGAGGAAATATTGGTGAGGCTAATTTAGATCCTAAATGTAGGTTTTTTGTACTTTGATGTTATGTATTTCCATTTTATGAAAACCTTGAAAGATATATTTTACTTCCTCGTGAAAAAATACCTAAACATAGTCCAACAAAAACATTTACAAAATTTGTCTAATCTGCATTGTTTCATTATCTTTATTACGAAACTTATGTGTTAGTCATGTTGCTAATTGGTACAGTCAACGTCAATATAATGTAGAGGCGACAGTACTGTCACAGGGTGGAAACTTCATACAAAAATATTCGTTTTCACCCATACTAATATAGACGTAATGTAAATGCTTAAATCAAGCTTCAATGTGTGTGTGAGTATTCTAGGGTCACTAGCTATGGAAACAAAATAATAAGGAACAGAGCGCAATCTCATGTATGTAGGTACTTTTTTTTCAAATCTACCCTTGGCTAAGCACAAATTAAACCAAAGCACTTAGGTAGTAATATGTAATGCAACGCAGTGACACTCTCTCAAGTACTGACACGGGAATCGACACATTAATTTTGGTGGGGGGATGGGGAAGCTTACTCAGGTGGGAGGCAGGGAGTTGCCGATCTGTATGTAATACTATTATATTATCTTTGGTACTGTTCAAAAATTATCGTAAAAAATAAAAAAAAATTTAATGCTAAATCTGGTGTTATTTCGAACTTTGTATGTATTTGAAATTGAGCGTCAAAGTCGATATAAACAGGACATCCGTAACTTATTGTGCAGTTGATTTTTATACTACTTCAATATACATTATATAATATTTATTCATATAGTTCACAAAGTAACACTTATAAACGACAATTTTTTTTGCCAGGTTCGCAATTATAATAGATAGAACCGGCGAGGAAAAACCTGGCAATAAAGCTCATGGCCACTCTTTTAAATAGTCTGCAATTACACATACATAGATATTGTCACATGGTCAATTTGCGTTGTGTGAAAATGTCCGTGAATATTTATTTATTTAGTTTAACTCTGAAAGAACGCCCCACAGGCGATAAGAGATTTGGGCGAGGAAAAGAGACATTTGACGCATCAAGGAAGGCCTGTGGATGTCGATTACCTTTTATGTACTTTTAATAGTTAGGACATGTGAACTTACCGATGTGAATAAGGCCTAATGATTACAATACAATGGCCGAATGTTACGTTAATTGGCACGGAACTAGGGCTGTCCCGGAAAAAATGCGTTTATTTTTTGAAGACCATTTTATTCAAGACGGCATGTCTTCTAGCTTCTGGGCCTGGAATCCCTTGCGTCGCTGTACCAATGGCGCAGGGAGACACTGGAGTACGTACCTGTGCCCCGAGAAATTGAAGCCAAACGAACTATGCTCCGCCAAGAGCTCATGAAGACAAGGAAGGTGCGACTTGAGCAACCAAAGTTGGGATTGGGTGGGACGCACTGCTATTGAGGCGCTGAAGCCGGTCATGGGGAGTGGCTTGAGAGACGCTATGGCAGCCTTAACTTTCGAGTGTCACAGATGAATACCGGGCACGGGTGCTTCGGAAAGTATCGGTGGCGCATACACCGGTAGGTGACACCCAAGTGCCAGCATTGAGTTGGTTGCTCGCCGTTCTTTCAGAAGCAGGCCAAGACGGTGGCGTATCTCTTTGCCCCTCATAGTCGTGGGATAGTACCCAACTCTGTAAACTCTCGTGTATGAAGTAAGTAGTAGTACACTACTTAATATTTCTAAAATTCTCCACGACACAACCAGTAAAAAAAAAGATTATTTTTATTGTCTGTGTGACAGCCCTACCATTGTTAACATTAGAAGACTATCCCTGAAGGTACAGCTTCACCTTTTTTTTAACGTGAGGGAAAATTCTTCATGGATGCTGTGCCGAACTCCTACCGACTAAAACAACCTTACGTAACGCCCAACAGCCTACGGTTGAGAGCCCCGGGTAAGCCCACGGAAGGATGTCCCAGGACTCCCAACAGACCTACGGCTACCACTGCCGCCTCGTCTAGGGGGTGGTTCAGGTGTATTCCGCGTCTTTGGGGGGGTTTTCGGGTGTGATCCCGCTTCTTACGGGGGGCGTGCAACGTGCGTGAATCCCTCACGTCACGCTGCCGTCATGGGCTTGCTTCTGTAAGGACAGTGAGCAGCCCTCTCACCGTCCTCAGGCCCCCGGTCATGGAGGTCGATAGTCTTCGGCGAAGACACGTCGGCGGCGCAGAAGCCGCCGTCTGGGGAACTCGGGTGGAAGTTCTCTCGCCCTCCAGGTATAGCTTGCCCTTAAAATATCAAATTCCGTCTTACGTACCTACGAGTTTCAAATAATTTACGTAACATTTCACAGCTACCAGACAAAAACTAAAATAACGACATTTCTAACCGTAAATAACAGCTGTATCAAAGTAATTAAGTGTCGTTTACAAATTTCCATAACATTGCACAATATACCGGCTTGTGATTCCGGCGTGAAACAGCGGGCGGGTTGCGCAACTGTGCAATTTTAGCTTTATCTGCGCAAGAGTTGTTTGGAAACTGCATTTTCAAAACTAGCTAAACTCAGGTAATAGATAAAAACCGGCCAAGTGCGAGTCGTTTTTGCTAACAGAGGGTTCTGGACCAAAAAATAAATCACGTTTGTTGCTTGGGAGCCACGCCCGCCCCCTCATATTCTTTTCTGCTTTAGTAGTTCTTGTTGTTGTAGTAGCGGCAACAGATGTACATCATCTGTTAAAAATTCAGTTCTCTCAAACTACATAACAACAATGTAGTTCCAGCCGTAGAGCTTGAACTATGAGGACTAGGTAACTAACAGAAACTTATATATTTAGGTTTCATAAAATTACGTATTTTATACTAGCTGATGCTCGCGGCTCCGCCAGTGTCAAGTCAAAAATTCGAAGCTGCATGGTTGTCATTAGTATCAAATTTTTAATTTTAATTTTTTAAATTCTGAAGTGTCAGGTAAGATTGAAGCCATTCATGCTTGGAAAATGGCTTGCCCAAATACTGATCTGCCCACCTACCCATGCTCCCAGAGACAGTGGGATAGACCGCTCTGTAGCAGAGTTAGAATCCATTTACTGAACTCTTGCTCTAACGTTGCAGAGCGTGCTCGCTTTCTGGCTGTGGGAGAGTGGGAATCAGGTGTCTGGCTTCAGGCTCTTCCGTCGCCCAATATAGGTACTATGTTGGACGACACTACGTTCAGAATTGCCGCCTGCCTTCGTTTGGGTGCTCCTTGCGTGTCTCCACATCGTTGTCACTGTGGAGAAGCAGTCGACACGCTTGGGCACCACGGGCTTTCTTGCAGCAGGAGTGCAGGTCGTATGTCTCGCCATGCATACCTAAATGAAATTATTCGCCGCGCTCTTGTCACCGCCGGCGTGCCAGCTGTTCTTGAACCAAATGGTTTGGCGCGCGACGATGGCAAGAGACCGGACGGTATGTCATTAGTGCCATGGAAGATGGGAAGGCCTTTGGTGTGGGACGCAACTTGCGCTGACACCCTTGCCCCTTCTCATCTTCCTAACACCGCAGGCTGCGCCTGTGCTGCTGCTGCATTTGCCGAGACACTCAAACGGCGCAAATATAATAATTTAATTGGTAATTATATATTTGAGCCGTTTGGTGTCGAGACACTAGGTTCGTGGGGCCCAAGTGCACGTGCGTTGTATAAAGATATAGCAAAGCGTTTGGTCGATGCTTCTCGTGACCATAAGGCTGGCCTCTTTCTCGCTCAGAGAATAAGCATTGCCATCCAACGTGGCAATGCGGCCAGCCTTATGGGAACCTTACCAGTCGATTGCGATGGGGAGGAATTCTTCGACACCTAGACGAGGGTTACGACAGTCTTGTGTGTTTTTTCCTTTTCGTTTATTCTTACCCTATTTTTTTGTAAATATTTAATTCATAGTTTATAATTGTAAATAGTATACTTTATTGTAATGTCTTAATATTTTATTGGTTAAATAGTTACAAATAAAATATTATATTGTATCAAAATATCAATATGAAAGCTATTTTCGTACAACCTACACTGTAGTTGTATGACCCACTAAGATAGTCTTCTAATGTTAACAATGGTAGGGCTGTCACACAGACAATAAAAATAATCTTTTTTTTACTGGTTGTGTCGTGGAGAATTTTAGAAATATTAAGTAGTGTACTACTACTTAATATTTCCATATTGTAGTGTTTATAAGCTTCCATAAGCTTTCGAACAGCGCAAATTCCCAAAAAAGGAGCATGAAGTAACTTAATAATACTGTACTGTCACCGTTAAAACCGCTTAAGGGGTCCCGACATGATCAATTGGCGATTGTCAATAACGTAGAATTTCATGTGCACGTATACGTCGAAACACACACACATGCAAAGCAATCACGCACACTGAAGCAACTTCCATTCATATTTTACGTGATTGACAATTGCAAGGCATGATCGTCTCGGGGGCCTATGAAAGATGGTTACGTTGGAACAGTGACAATTAACGCGTGAAGGTGAGCGAGCAGAACTAACGAGCTGCGGAAGCGCCCTTGGAGCGATTAGTTGTGTTTTTTGTTACCTTTATACTATCTTTATCATCTATACTTAATATTGTAATGAGGAAAGCATTGATTAGGAAAGATTTCATTGTTTGTTCGCATCGAATAGGCTCCAAAACTACTCAACCGATTTAAAAAATGCTTTTCTGTTTTTTTATCAATATCAATATCAATCAATCAATACATATAATAAAATCGTAACAGAACGCTGTCTGTCTGTAAGTACATGGAAAATAAATTAGAAAATATTTTAGGGGGCTTTATGAACGCAATAGAACCCAAAACAATGATTTTTAGAATTTTTGTCTGTATGTCTGTATATCTGTTTGTCTGTACGTTTGTGCACGCTGATCTCAGTAACCGCTAAACCGATTGCAATGCGAATTTTTTATTGTGTTGAGGTTTGCTCTACTTAACATTAGTGTTTATTTCATGTCAATCGGTTTATAAATAAAAAAGTGATAACACTTATGAGAATCTATTACCTAGAAGATATTTTGAAAATTTTAATTGTAGAGGTTTCTTTGAATGTGAGGGTAAATCTAAACTGGCGTGTTGGCTTAATCATAAAAGAGCTTAATGATTAAGGCTTTTGTAAAATAATTCCATTTTTTTTTAGAATAGACTTAATCTTTAAGCTCTTTTATGATTAAGCAAACAGGGCAGTTTCACATGCTGCTTGGCTTGATGTCTGTTAGTCTGATGAAAAATACCTCTTCTTTCATACGCCTTATGTGACGTAAACGAAGTTGCGGGGGTCAGCTAGTTCTGAATAACAATAGGGGCTTTCACTGTTGGAAAGCTATACTGTCCCCGGGTTTCATAGGCTATAATTTATTTCCGTATTCCCACGGGAACGGGAGCGACAGGCTGGTGAAGTCACATGACGTGCGTTAGTAGATTAAGAATCTTTGACTGCCTCTGTGGCGCAGTCGGTAGTGATACCGCCTGCGGCGCTGGAGGTCGTGGGTTCGATTCCCACCGGAGACAAATATTTGTGTGACCCATAAATGTTTGTCTCAAGAGTCTGGGTGTTTCTATGTATAATATGTTTGTATTTAAAAAGTATATAAGTATTAATATCCGTAGTCTGATACCCATAACACAAGCAGGTTAATCCTAGCTTACTTTGGGATCAGATAGCGTTCTGTGAATATTTATTTATTTATTTAAATCTTGCGAGGTACCTATATTTAAATCTGGCTGTTTTCTATACTAATATTATAAAGTTTTTTGTTTTTTTGTTTGTTGGTAACGAATAGGCTCCGGAACTACTGAGCCGATTTGAAAAAATCTTTCACTGTTGGGAAGCTACACTCTTTGCAGTGAACATTGGCTATATTTTATTCCCGTATTCCCACGGGAACGGGAACTACGCGGGTGAAACCGCGTGACGTCAGCTAGTTTTAAATAATTTAATGGTGACATAAAGATACTATATTAACGCTTTTTTGATTTCTAACTTATTCTTAAGAGAAATCGACATTCACTAATTAATAGGAAATGTATTTATATCAAACAGGTTGTTTTAAGGCGGCACTAGTCGGTCGCTCGAACTCGGCCAAATAAGCATGCTGTTCCACCTCACATCGCATAGTGAGAGCGAGAAGCTGCGATAATGCATTCATTCAAAGGTCCTTTGGTAGGAAGGGTGTTATGAAAAAAGTACTTCATGTATCAACTTAGAATAAAGCTTTTTGAACTCTTTGAGAAATGAACTTTGTCGGAACGGACTTACATTTTGAGTTTTTATACTCCTTTTATTGTTTATTTACACAGAACGTTGTCTAAAAAGACAAAAAAATCCAATTTTTAATGGCTTCTATCTTTTTAATAGTTTTTTAATTTCCATTTTTTGAACGGTACAGATAAAGTTATGATGAGGCAAAACAGTAAAATGTTTGACTTTGTATGTAGGGTATCAAACAGTTGAGTAATATCCTCCCGAAGTTTGTATGGACAAAATAGCGACAAGCGCAACCTTAAATCCTGTCTCTTACATCGATATCTAAGTTATATATTTTAGTTTTTTAGCATATTATTTGACCCTGATTCAGTTAATAAACCTCTTTTGGACAAGGTTTACATTGAAAGGGAATCTCTGACTTTTTCTACCCTGATGTAGCTCCCTTGGTACAATACAAAAAATAGAAACCGGTCAAGTGTGAGTCAGAATCGCGTACGGAGGTGTTCGTACCAAAAATGGCAAAATATTTACGTTTGTTGTATGGGAGCCTCCGTTGAATTATTTATTTCTGAATGAATGATAGTTTATTACAAGAAACATGGTTGACTTGTTCTTCTAGGTAGTCTACAGTTACATCATGTTTCGCCGGACAATGCGGCATGTAATTTTTTTTATTATTTGTTTTCCGATTTTATTGTTATAGTGGCAAGAGAAATACATCATCTGTGAAAATTTCAACTGTTTAGCTATTTAGCTATAAAAGTTCATGAGATACAGCCTGGAGACAGACAGACGGACAGTGGAGTCACAGTAATAAGGTCCCGTTTTTACCTTTTTGGTTATTATAAATACCAAATGGTACCCTGTGTGAACCCCTCCCAAAATTACCTTGTCCACTAAGAAATTTACCAGAATAGTCAAGTATACTACCCGTTCGCTTTAACTTTGCCGCTGGCGTAGAGGCGTATACCCGAATTGTTAATTAGACGAAGTAAATTGACAGTAGCTAATGTCACTTCGTCATAGAAAATAAGCAACATTGTATGAAGAAGTGACATTAGTTGCTGTCGATTTACTTCGTCTAATTAAAAATTCGACTTTAGTATGGAGCCGGGCGGCAAAGTTAGAGCGAACGAGCAGTACGAAGCAAATATTTCGTTTTACTTAGTTTCAGCTTACATAATATAATTCCAAAAATAAAAATTAAAATACTTGATCACCAATATCCAATACGGTTTGTATGAATAAGGTCTGTGACCATATAATAACGAACCTGCATCTGTCATGGCCAATGTATCTCAAAGTTTTGCAAATAAATTCTCAGCGCAGACCCCTCTTTCTCATTTTAGTTAATTCTATTGTTAGGTCTTATTAAATTGGGCTAGATATCGTTGTACGCGAATGTCCAAAAATACTTACATTTTATTAACAAAAGCATAAGATCAGTTGAAAATTAATACTATTCAGCTGCTACCAGAATTGCCTGCATGCGAATTTGTCCTTTTTGATATTTTGCCTTTATTAGAAGTTGCCGTTATAGAAGAATCATGCTATTAATTACTACTCGTCCTCTCTAAGTTTGCCGGTCGTCTCCCCTACTAAGCCTCTACATCAGCCTCTATGCCAGCGGCAAACTTAGGAATATACAAATTACAACACACATTTTATTATAGGTCTTTTTATAGAAATTACTAGCTGTTGCCCGCGACTTCGTATGCGTGAAAATTGTGTTATAATGCCAATTTGATTGCTCTATGCTTAGTCCCTAGGATATGTAGCGTGATAATATACAGGGTGAATTTTTCAAAAGGGATTGGAAGGCCAACTCTGAAACTGTAAGGAATAGCGAGAAATGCTCAAAGGAGTCACGAGCCCGATTTTGATAAAACTTAAAACCTCAATATTAGATTTTTGAAAAACCAATAATCCTAGCCGGGAATGGAACCTGTTGATTTTGAAAAAATAACAACACCCTATATTATTACAGCATACGATAGTGTTGCTATTAAGGATCTTATTCTGGGAAGTAATGACATACGGCAAACTAAAGGAAAGTGCTCATCTTTAACAAAATACAATTTATTTTTCTTACGTTAACTGATTAATTGTTCAAAATGTAGACCATTGTTTTCAATACATAGCTGGATTCGAGACCTCAAGGATCCTACTGCATTCAATATTACTGATTTAGTCTATAATATTCTCCAAAGAATCATTTTGAGCATGATTTAAAACACGGAATAGTTACAATCTATTCTGGGACTTCGAACAAAACAAATTATGATACAAAATTTACGTACATGAAATATGAATTCTATTAAAATTCCGAACTTTCCTTAAATTTGCCGTATATCATTACTTCGCAGAATTTGATCCTTATCAGCGACACTATCGTATGGTGTAATAATATAGGGTGTGTTTATTTTTTCAAAATCAACTTATTCGATTCCCAGCTAGGATTACAGGTTTTTCAAAAATCTAATGATGAGGTTTTAAGTTTCATCAAAATCGGGCTCGTGACTCCTTTGAGCATTTTTCGCTATTCCTTATAGTTTCGGATTTGGCCATCCAATCCCTTTTCAAAAATTCACCCTGTATAGTCTATTGAAGATCCTATCCCTAGTTGATATTAGTGCAAAATTTGAATGAAATCTATTGAGTACTTTTCGAGATCCTTCCGGACAAAGCGAAGCAAACAGACAAACAGACAAAAAAAATTCTAACTATATTTTCGACTCCTGTATCTTATGTTGAACACCCAGCAAATATTGTTTTATTATATGTATAGATTTCGAAGTGAAAATTTCTGAAGGCGCGTTAGGCATTTTAGTTCTGGGAAAGAACCCTAAAATCCATACACAACCTCGATTTCCAACAGGTGGGCCGTAACCTTGTTTGTCACCTTAGCATGATATGTATTAAAAAAGTCTGTCAATATAGAGGTTTCGAGAACAGTTTGAGAACCAGTGTTTAAGGAGTTACTCATGTATAAGTACACTTAAGATCTCGAGCCAAAACACCGGAACTGGCAACCCCGATATGGTCCATGATCGTTGTATTACTGTGTAGTTACGGTATTTCACTTTTTGGCTATGTTAAAATTGATAGTTTAACTATAGTACTATAATCGTATTACATACAGATCGGCAACTCCCTGCCTTCCACTGAGTAAGCTTCCCCATCCCCCCGCCAAAGTTGATGTGTCTATTGCCGTGTTAGTACTTGAGAGAGTGTCACTACGTTGCATTACGTATTACTACCTACATACTTTGTGCTATTGCTTTGGTTTAATTTGTGCTCAGCCGAGGGTAGATTTGAAAAAAAAAAAGTACCTACATACATGAGATTGCGTTCTGTTCCATATTATTTTGTTTCCATAGCTAGTGTCCCTAGTATACTCACACACACATTCAAGCTTGATTCAAGCATTCACATTACGTGTATATTAGTGTGGGTAAAAACAAACATTTTTGTATGGAGTTTCCGCCCTGTGCTATCGGTCCTGAGATGGCATTATCTTTATACTTATAGAACTCGGGACTTCACGCGAAATACATTTACTTACATTTTCACACCGACGTTTCGAGCACGTTGCAGCGCCCGTGGTCGCGGTTGGACTAGAATTATATCCATGAGGATTTTCACACTTAAAAAACAGGCCCCGTGTGGCGACGGGTAAAAGTACAAAACATCGCCACCCCAATACAACCCGAGGGTGTCGTAAGACGCGACTAAGCGAACACTTTTGCAAAAAGATCCATTGCGTAGAGAAGGAAATCTCACTCATATCGCCTCAACTCGCCAAGATTCACGTCGAGAGCCTCCAGGAGGCGCCTCGCGAGAGGGTGAATGGCAGCACTCCTGTCGCTTCACTCGCCAAGACTCATGTCGAGAGCCTCCAGGAGGTGCCTCGCGAGAGGGTGAATGACAGCACTCCTGTCGCCTCCACTCGCCAACACTCATGTCGAGCGAGAGCCTCCAGAAGGCGCCTCGCGAGAGGGTGAATGACGGCACTCCTGTCGCCTCCACTCGCCAAGACTCATGTCGAGAGGCGGCGGCGGAGGAGGCGCTTCGCGAGAGTCTACATCGGGCATTACGGCATACTACGAGTATGTATTATGAACGCACAACAAGATTTCTGTAAGTAAATTGCTCTCGATACTTGAGACCAGTTTACGAGAAAGTTAATGAACAAGTTGTCCATAACTTGTCTGTTTACTTGCTTGCAAGTACACTTGTGTCGACACCTAATCGGCTAAATAATTCATTTTTAGGGTACCGTACCTAAAGTGTAAAAACGGAACTCCGTCCGTCCGTCTGTCTGTCTGTCTGTCCGTCTTTCCGTGCGTTCGTCATGAGACTATCTCAGGAACCATGATAGCTAGAGAGATGCCGCTATTTACTACGAAATACTAAAATCAGAAGAATAATAATGTTTATTAGGGCTCCCATACAAAAAAAAACGTATTTGTTTACAGTTTTTGGTACCTACGTCACCCTCCGTCCACGAGTCCGACTCGCACTTGGCCGTTTATCTATACATATAATAAAATGATAGAAAAATGGAACTGAATACATTGGAAATATTTGAAAAAAAAATAACCTGCTCGAAAAGTACCTACCTACTCAATAGATTTGATTAAACTTTTGCACAAATGTTAACTAGGGGTAGGATCTTCAAATAGGCTATATATTATCACGCTACATATCCTAGGGGCTGAGCAGAGAGCAATCAAATTGGCATTATAACACAATTTTCACGCGTACGAAATCGCGGGCAACAGCAAGTTTTTAATATATTATCAATTTCCAATAGCTGTTGAACATATTGTTGTACTAAATACGTTCTGACGTTTACATCACATATTTATAGAGTTGAACGATACCGCGAGAATACGGTAATAGCATACCCTTCTGCACCACCACATCTCAAAATTGATATCCACTTTTCAAAAAATCTGGTCAGAGAATTGCGATGAAACCAAATTCTAAATGTCGAGCCTCGTATAACAATTCACTAACGCGCTTCGTACCGACGACATAACTATTCGTTCATAATTCCCTAATGTAGGTTTTCTCCTTATACTGTGCTAATAGCGATGAAATTCTAATAAGATAACATTATCTATACTTCTATACTAATATTATAAAGAAGAAAGATTTGTTTTTGAAGTGAAACTTCTTTATCGGCGTTGGAAAAAAAATTGCGTCACGTCACGTCACGTCACGTCACGATTTTTGGTTACGCGCCATCTTTGTTCTGTTCCCCACCACGGTGGATTCGAATTAAGAGTACTTTATCCAGGGATAGCATGTCATTTAAGGGTTTTTGGACTTTTGGGCTTTTGGACTTTTGGATGGGACCTTGGTACTTTGGGTCTTTGGGACTTTTGGACTTTTGGACTTTTGGACTTTTGGACTTTTGGACTTTTGGACTTTTGGACTTTTGGACTTTTGGACTTTTGGACTTTTGGACTTTTGGACTTTTGGACTTTTGGACTTTTGGACTTTTGGACTTTTGGACTTTTGGACTTTGGGACTTTGGGACTTTGGGACTTTGGGACTTTGTGGGACTTTGGGACTTTGGGACTTTGGGACTTTGGGACTTTGGGACTTTGGGACTTTGGGACTTTGGGACTTTGGGACTTTGGGACTTTGGGACTTTGGGACTTTGGGACTTTGGGACTTTGGGACTTTGGGACTTTGGGACTTTGGGACTTTGGGACTTTGGGACTTTGGGACTTTGGGACTTTGGGACTTTGGGACTTTGGGACTTTGGGACTTTGGGACTTTGGGACTTTGGGACTTTGGGACTTTGGGACTTTTGGACTTTTGGACTTTTGGACTTTTGGACTTTTGGACTTTTGGACTTTTGGACTTTTGGACTTTTGGACTTTTGGACTTTTGGACTTTTGGACTTTTGGACTTTTGGACTTTTGGACTTTTGGACTTTCGTACTTTTGTACTTTTTGACTTAATTTAAGGTGAGGTGAAAATTAAGTTTATGAAGAAGTTTCACTTCTTACGTGTGTACACTAAGTACACGCAATTTTTTTGTTTGTTTGTAACGAATAGGCTCCGGAACTCCTGGACCGATTTGAAAAATTCTTTCACTGTTGGGAAGCTACACTCTTTGCGGTGAACATAGGCTATATTTTATTCCCGTATTCCCACGGGAACGGGAACTAAGCGGGTGAAACCGCGTGACGTCCGCTAGTAATTGATATACACACGATATCCAATACGTTTCACTTTCATTCATAAAGGTGCAGGTATACAAGCAGGTACAAGCGGTTACCTTACCGCAAAACCACAGACAAGTGCATTGACTTCGACTCGACACACCTCTGTAGTTTTCTCACGGAAATCATCATAATTAGAATTGTACTATAAAAACCCGGCCAAGTGTGAGTCGGATTCGCGAACGGATCGTTCCGTACCAAAAAACGACAAAAAATCACGGGAGCCCTCCTTAATCTCCCCCCCTTCGGCAAAAAATCACGATTGTTGAATAGGAGACCACTTAATGATTATTTTTTCGGATTTTAGTATTTGTTGTTATACGGGAACATAAATACATCTGTGAAAATTTCATCTCTCTAGCTATCACGGTTCCTGAGATACGGCCTCGTGACAGACAGACGAACGGTGAAGTCTCATGAATAGGGTCCCGTTTTTAACCTTTGGGTACGAAACTCTACAAAAGAATTATCTATTTTGGTGCAGTCATTCGGAAGGAAGCGATGCGGCCTACGTACATTTTGATGTACCTACTTACTTACCTATTTATTTATTTTTTATGGCCCCCCAGCCTTTTCCCAACCCAGTATCTCTCTGCAGTCTAACTGCGATGCGACTGAAGTGAAGCGACTTCCATCTAACCTCCACAACCAATTAGCGATGTCGAAGAGTCCATATGACGCCAAATAGACTATTACTTTGATCTAGATCTCAGGACTCGTGAGGTCTGCTGAATTAACATTTGAACACAGACAACTTCAGTTCATGAACTAAAAACGCTCTAGGCTCGAAACACAATTACTGATAAAATCCTCGATAGATTTTTGTGTTGAAAATACCTCGATTTTGTGAAATTTTAACCTAGGTCTCGTATGTTGTAAGTTGCTTTTATAATATAAAATATTTATAAGAGAGACAATAGTAAAATCTTCATTTGCACTAGAGCATTTTTTTCATATTGGTTATAGTTTTTTTATAATTAATTTATTTCGTTAAAAGCGCACAAAAACCGATCGCATCTTTCTCTTTCTTGCACGCTAAAATGTATATCTTCTATCTTCTTTTAACAATTTGGCGTCTTGTAGGCTTAAACTATGGCTTTTACTTGGGACAGGTTGAACACAGGGCGAGGTTCTCGTTTCGTATGGTAGCCTGTTTTCGTCTATCCTGTGCCTTGACGCCAGGCATCGTTATGCAATAGGTACGGCATTATCCTATAACAAGCAGGCTACAGTGCACGGCATCTAAATTGGCAGGGTTTTGGACTGAGTGGAGCACTTTTTGGTGTGAGTCGAGCACTTTTTTGTGTCTCTGAGTGTACGATGCGCGAACTTACCGTCACTACTCCAAAAGCACAGTACTTGAAAAGCCCGCGCGCCTTGTTCCATTACATCCATAATCCATGCTAGGATCTTTCTACCATAATATTTTTATTTTCACATTTTCATAGATTTCTTTTCTATTTTCCAGAAACAAAATATCTACGATATCCCCTGCGACTACCGAACACCCACACCAGAGATACCAGCTTCGGAAGAAACTCCCTTAAACCCAGAAACTCCAGCATCTGAAGAACTACCCTCAACTTCAGAATTCGCGAAACTCCTCAAAAACTTCGAACGTGGTTTCCCAGAACCGGAGGTCAAGAAGACAGTCTCTATGAATCCAAAACCGATTTTGGTTTCCAAATTGAAGACTGATGTTAAGTTCAACACTGAAATCAAAAGGAATAAACCAAAAAATGAGGGTGGTATCAGTTTTACTTTGCCAAAAAGGGATGTTCAGCTGGATTTGGATCGGCAGAATGTGAGTATTTCTGATTTTATTTTTGTTTTTATTAGGGTTCCGTACTTAGCAAAGTAATAACAGAATCGTCTTTATAGGATAACTTTTTTGTCCGTCTGTCAAGGTTTATTTTCTCAGGAATGACTCGAGGCGACGTATCGAATTGAAATTAATGTCGAAAACTCAGATCTGTAGTCGCTTTGGACCCGTGGGAATAAAATATAGCCTATGAGTGCCTATGACCTATGTTACTCAGGGTAAATGAAGCTCTCTATAAGAGATTTTTTTTGAAATCAGTGCATTAGTTTTTGAGTTATTAGTTTTTAAGTCATGAAGTACCTACCTACAAACATCCCACACACAAAAACACAAATTTTTCCTCTTTATAATATTAGTGTAGATAAATAAACTCGCAAACACTTCTCTTTGTTTCTTAAAATAATCATTAATGATGTCTAATTAACTAAAATTTAAAATTACTAACCTACTTTATGATTTCCGTTGTAAAAACAACGCTGTGCAAAAATATAGTAATGCCATCTAGTGACAATTTTATGTACTAAATTAGTTTAGTAGTATCACACATGCTGACATAGATGGCGCTACCGTCTTACGGAAACGAACAAAATTCTTTAAGGGGTCCCGACATGATCAATTGGCGATTGTCAATAACGTAGAATTTCATGTGCACGTGTACGTCGATGCACACACACATGCAAAGCAATCACGCACACTGAAGCAACTTCCATTCATGTTTTACGTGATTGACAATTGCAAGGCATGATCGTCTCGGGGGCCTATTAGCCTGTGTACTCGTATTTTTTTTAAACGTTTATTTTTGAAATATTTTTAACATTTCGCTCGTGTTGTGATTTGAATTTTCAGTTTTAAGTCGCGAATGGTTTAATATACTCTGCATTATATTTCAACTCACTGGCTATTCATATCATCATGAGATACAGCCTTGTCGCAGACAGACAGACGGATTTGGGCGTCTCGTTAATAAGACCCCAATTTTACCCTTTGGAAATGGAACCCAAAAAGGGCTATATGGATTCAATACAACCGGGACGAGAACTCGAAGAATGACTACATATTAGTCACGACTTTTCCCCCAAAGTGGTAGGCAGAGAGAAGCACATTAAGTATGTACATATTGTACATTACTGCTTTGGTGGCGCATTCGGTCATGATACCGCCTGCCGCGCTGAGCTCCCAGGTTCGATTCCCGGGTCGGTCCAAATCATGTATCCTTATGTGCCTATGTATTTGGAAATATATAAGTATGTATATCAGTCGTCTAGATCGACTAGATCCCATAGCACAAGCTTAATATTAGATTAATTTGGGCTAGATGATGTTGTGTGAGAATGTTCACAAATAATAATAAAATTGTAAAATAGTTTAAAAAACTAAAAAACACGCTTCAAACCCTTTTATTTAATACCCATATCATGGGGGTGCATTTCAAATAGCCAATCCGCCATCTTGGATGTCCGCCATGTTGGATTTAAGTCACGTGACTATTTTTTTCGTATTCCTGTCAGCAAACCCTTTCATGCGATAACCATATCATGGGGGTGGATTTCAAACAGCCAGTCCGCCATTTTGGGGTGGCCGCCATATTGGATTTTTAATGACGTTTTTTAGCTAGTCATGTATTGTCATCAGAACTCAGAGCGTGTGCAAAATTTCAGCCTGATCGAAGGACGGTAAGTGGGTCAAATTAACATTCCAAGATTTTCTTACATACATAGTTACAAATGAAGTTACATATATAGTTATAAGCTAATAAAAGCGTGTTAAAAATTATATGACCATAATACCGCTTTATACTGTAGTTTGACTCGGCCGGATTTTAGAAATAAATGCCTACAGCCGCGCGGTACGTAAGCATGCGATAGGGCTGCCCACCTACAGCATTTTAATAATATGTGCCTACTTTGACTTTCTATTTAGTATTGCGATTGTAAATATGTACATACATACATTCATATAGTCACGCCTTTATCCCTGAAGGTGTAGGCAGAGGCATAGTATACGCCCACATTTTAACTTATAGTTTTACGTACGCGTTATAGATAGTGAGCCTAATGCAGTTGATTTTTTTCAATCCGCCCACAAGGCCTTCAATTTGTATTAAGGATTGTTGTTTTACTGACAACCGGCTTTCATTTCGATTAAATATGTACCTTTTTTATTTAAACAAAAAAATACTTTGTGAGTAATAATATAATATCCCCGCAAAGGCTGGCGGCGTGGGGCGGCGCCGCGGTGGCGTGGCGGCGCAGCGCCCGTTATCTACTAATGATTGAGTGAGACGGGTGTAGAAATTTGAAAACTAGTAAGCGGCGTAGACAATAATAATCGGCTCATCACATGTTTCGTCAGTGATAGAATCACGGAATTCTAGTCTTTATAATCATTGCGTTAAAATTTTGATTTACAAAATTAAAACTATTTTTCGATTTCAAAGTACTAGTCAGTCTCTAGTACACTAGTACTTTTCGTACATTGTCAAGTTGTGTTAAACTTTGGAAGTTCATATTTGTCTCTATGCGTGTAATAAAAATCAAAGGTTACAAAATGCTGTCAATTTTTTTTATTCACGGACATTTCACACAACGCTATCTGATCCCAAAGTAAGCTAGGAATAACCTGCTTGTGTTATGGGTATCAGACCACGGATATTAATACTAATATACTTTTTAAATACATACATATTATACATAGAAACAACCAGACTCTTGAGACAAACATTTATGGGTCACGCAAATATTTGTCTCGGGTGGGAATCGAACCCACGACCTTCAGCGCCGCAGGCGGTATCAATACCGACCGCGCCACAGAGGCAGTCATACGGTGCTAAGTGTACTGTAACTACGGTCATCCACAAAGAAATGAATACTCTTGAAACATACCTAAATCATTGCTCTCAATTAAATAACTACGAACTGACAACGGAACTAAATGTACTACCTACACGTACTAGAGTTCTGAACTAGTTTTTTTTTGGATATTGTACTATATTGGATCGCACCTTCACTGACTGAGCAAGCACAAGTCTAGTTTTAAACACAGGTAATCTAAAAAACGTTATCTCTGGGTGCGTTATTGACGAATTCATGCAACCAAAACAAGCACAATAGACTCTAGTTGTCATATTAAATATTTTTTGTAAATAAAACACGCGCGGTTACTATTTAAAAAACGACACACCGTCCGTTCGTCTACTTGGCGCAATCGCGACTGCGGACGCTGCTTGCGTGCTGAAAGGCCTGCCGAAAACGAGAATCGTAGGTATAGCTTGCGCTTCGTCCGTTTGTAGGGAGCTACAATACTGGTTAAACAACATATATTTATACTGTGATAATACCGTTTATAGTTCGTCCCAAGTTTCCTTAGACCATATATCACGGGACTAGCCTTTGCGAACCACCGCATACAAAAATATTCTGCTAGTTTTCATAGCGGGTGAAGGGGGAAACACAAAGACATATAAAATTTCATTATATTTAAAAATGTATTAATCGACAAACGCGTAATGACTGTTGTGTGTTAATTTTTATTGTATTATTGTACAGTCAACTACAATGAAATGTACTAGTTTAATCATATAAAATGATGTACTGATGTACAGTGCTTTTTATAAAGCCAAAAGACCAAATGGTCTATTGGCTTGGCAGAAAACAATGCTTAAGTAAGGCGCATCCTGTGGTTAGATGATCTAAGCAAGTTTCAAGGTGGTTAGTCTTATTGCCGTGTTGAAATAGACGTTGTGACTAACCTGCTGTTTGAAAATTTTCCATGTCGCCCATAAGTAAGGCCTTCCACTTAGAACTAATACTTCAGTTTGAAAGACCTAGTCATGGTTATATTTTAAGATTGATGACCTAAATGGTATCGAATCGTAATGGAAATACAGTTGAAAATACTATGACTAAAATACAGTAACTGTATCATCTTTGTTATGGTTTGATTTTGTAAAACATACCTTATTGTTTTGAAATTAAGATATAATATTAAACGATTAGAAGCAATGGTTCTAATTATTCATGGTTAGATAAGGAGAGGAATATTTTTTATTTACTGAAAGACAGAGAGGGAATGTTTTAAGGTACGGTCGGTTACAAAAGTGATAAGGTTTTTAATTTTCAAAAAAACTATTTTTGTATTATACTTCTACGGCAGTATTTTTTTCTTCACAAAAACTAGGTCTACTATCTATAAATATGTTAAGCAGTCACAACATGCGCCTGTCAATTTTAAAACGGACGTACTCTTTTGGGAAAAAAAGAAAACGAGCATTTGCCACCTCAGAATTGACTTCTTAATCTACAAATACTATAATGGCCAGTAGGTACTAAAATATACATATGGTCACGGCATTTATTCCATAAGGGATAGACAGAGATATATTATTATATACCCACAAATTCACCTTTTTAGATTTAATTGTTCCACGTTATAGGTGGTGACCCGTATTGCCGTGTTGATATGAGTAAGCACAGGCTGCCCGCTCTTAAAAAAATTCATGTCGCCCATAAATGCCTTCAACTTAGCTACCATTTTAACTGGCAAACGGCTTAACGAGCCTTCCGAAGCACAGAAACGCTCGCAAATAAATGTCACAAAGTGGTCACCCATCGCTGACTGAGTAGATGTTGCTTAAGTACTACTTATAGCAAACATTCAGAACACTTTGAGTCCGCGGGCACACGACCGCTTCGAACAGTACTATTGCCTGGTAATACTATGCTATTGCGCTCGCATGTACATAACAATTCTATGTAAGAACTGATTTTATCTGTAAGCTCACGTGGTAAACATTTGTAGATAAGACATGGTTTACATGGAGGCGAAATAATACTTCGACTGGACACTCACACTTACCTTTAGTAAAAGTTATACTTAAAAACGTTGATTTCTTGTGTACTAAGGGGCAAGTGCGAGTTTCGGTGAGCACCTGTCGTTTTTCACGAACGAGCGCGTTATCACCGATTTGTATGGGATCGAGACAAGTTCCCGCGTTTACAGCTAGGTGGCGGGGTCTCGATTCCAAACGAATCGGTGAGCCGTGAATGTCGACATGCTCACGCAAAAACTCGCACTTGCCCCTCTAGTCTCGAAGTGATCCAAAAAATGGCACAGGGTAGAGAAATTTGATACAAAACTTGATCTGGGCAGTCTGGTAAAACCAATCGTCCAAAAGGATGTCACATAATGTAAGAATCGCTTCGTGTGGTATTGTCTACAAATACTTACCTATTTATTTATTTTATTTTATACTAGCTGACCCGCGCAACTTCGTTGACGTTACAGAAGGTCTATGAAGGGAGAGGTAATTCTTCATCAGACTTCTAGGAGCGTGAAGGTTAAGTCTATTCTAAAACAATTCAGTCCACGCCTCTGGCGCCAGCAAACTCGCCAGTTTAGAATGACACTTACATTCAAAGGAACCCTTGAATTCTAGCATTCAAGGGTTCCTTTTGCTAAGCCTAGGTTTAGCATAAGTTGAGATGTCTCTAATTTCTGAACTACAAAACCCTCAGTATTGAAACTTAAGTGAAACAATCCTTAAAGTACACCCTTTATGACACTAAAAATTTATTAAATCGACTATTAAACTATTTTTTAAATCACCACGCATTGTGAAATTACAACTGAAAAACCATTTTGTCTTTTATCTCCGCTCTCAAAGGAACCGCGCAAAATATCGGGATCAAAAGTATACAGATACAATCAGATTGTGCCAAGTATCACTTAAATCGATTCAGTAGTTTCGGCGTGATACTTATTCGTGATACAGACAGACAGACCGTCAAACAAAAAATTTTAAGTTACCTAACCTACATTTTCGGCTTGAGTATCGTTTGGAGAACGCCCTACAATTAAAATTTTCGTAATATCGTCCATACAGATTCTTGACCCTCTACAGTTTTATTATATGTATAGATGTGTGATGTGGCAAAAAATGGCACAGGCCAATCTTCGGCAGATTTTATGCTTGATTGGCCTAGCAATGTTAGGAACTGAAGGAAAGATTTTAAATGAGAAGGGAAAGTAAGAAAAACTTCTTAAAACTAATTTTAATGCGTTAAATTTCGAATTTAATGTGGAAAAAGTGCCAGTAGATGGTGCCTTTTTTTTTGTTTAACGTGAGGGAAAATCCATCATGAATGCTATACCGGACTCCTACCGACTAAAAAATCTCACGTAACGCCCAACAGCCTATGGTTGGGAGCGCCGGGTAAGCCCTCGGAAGGATGTCCCAGGACTCTCAACAGACCCACGGTCGCCACTGCGGCCTTGCTCAGGGGGTGGTTCGGGTGCTATCCCGCGTCTTTGGGCGGTTTCGGGTGTGAGCCCGCTTCTAAGGGGGGGCGTGCGTGAGTTCCTCACGTCACGCTGCCGTCATGGGCAGTAGATAGTGCCTACTTCGTCGCAAGACGTGTAAGGTGGAAAAAATCGTCGGTGGTGAGGAGGTCTTGATGGGTAGTTGGTTAAGAGTCTGCCCCGGCATGCCAGAAGTCGCAGATTCGTGTCCTGCTCAAGACTGATAATTTGACTACATGAAATATGTGATTTAGGTAGCATTAATTGCTTTTCAAAATTACCTCCTATTGCTTCATTTTATTTCAACAATTTAGAGCAAGGATAAAGTTGTATAGATAATGTGTTGTATAATCATGTTAACTAATGAACAATAGTAGCCTGTGCTCGTGTAGTCGTCATGTTTACATTATAATACACCTGACCGACATTATGGTTCATGAGTATGTATGATAAGAATACCACAGCTAAGTCTAGAACTATGATGTATGATGATGAATTTGACTAAAATTACCGCTATACCACTATTTTTTATCGTTCCGTACCCAAAATGTAAAAACGAGATCCTATTACTGAGACTCCGCTGTCTGTCTGTCACCAAACTGTATCTCGTGAACCTTTATACATAAAAAGCCTAAATTTTCACAGATGATGTATTTACGTTGCCACCATGACAAGATAATAAAAAAAATAGAAATAAAATAAGAGAATACCACACAACAAACTTGATTTTAGTGCTTACCGTTTTTTGTGCGGAACCCTTCGCTCACGAGTTCTATTCGAACTTTGTCTACTCCCTGATAGATGGTAGTATGCTGTCTGTAGTTGTATAACATTAGTTACATTGTCCTATCATTATTTTCTCAGTAAGCGAACTTCTTAATGTATTATAGGTACGAATTAAGGAAGAGGGCTGTTCCCCTTGCTATTCACTAGTACTACTTGAAATAAAACTTCTTTGTCCTTGCTTACGAGAAGGAAAATCAATAAAAGCTCATTATAGACTATATCGCTCTAAGATCCAACGGCTGGGTTCTAAGATCGCATCGAGGAAAATCGCGGCTTATTATGTAGTAATTTGGGGTAGGCCTTCGCCCGAATTCTCTACTAAAAGGATAACATTGTTTTCCTTCTTTTATCTTGCCGCGTCTGTCTAGGATTTCAAGATAGGGAACTCCGTTTGGCCCCCTTTGAACACACTCGAGATAATATCAACAGCATGTAAACCAACTAGATAACTTCGCGCGCCTTACAGCATTCGTGATTCGCGCGGTGTCTGAACCGCACCGCTTCTTAAAAAAAAACGTTTCATTTTTAAACTGTACAAAATATTGCAACAACGAAAAATTGTAACAAGGACAGTATAGTGTGGAATGAGTTTTTTTATTATTATTTTTAATTAGTTATCTGTTAACACAAAGAGAAGGTTGAAGTGTTGTGGTCAAAATAATTGCGCAAGGAATTATTTAACTAGTGTTTTAAAAAGTGAGAAATAAAATCTTTTGTGTCGCAAATGGCGATTAAATAAATAAAATCAAATGTGTTTCAGTGACTAAAATTGTATTTATAAACCCAATTTCAGAGTGACAATGGTTTTTAAGTGTTACAAAATATTGTTTTACGAATTAAAAAGGACAGATTCTGTATTTTTTAAAGTGAGAACAGTATTATTCATTTGAAAAGTATTCAATTCTATTTTTAAATAAATTTGACAGCTGTTTGTAAACAAAAAATAATAATACAACATTACTTTGTGCAGTTTCAAGAAATAGCGTCATTTATTTTGCAATTGACTGATTATTTTTGATGAATAATCAGTACAATTGATTAGAAAAGTGTTTGAGAAATCTAGTACAGTGTCATCGACTGAATGGAGTCTATTGCAGGTATGACGTCACATTTCTGACTTAAGTTATTTGTTTAATATGTTTTTTTTTGTGTTCAATGACGAAGATGCTAAGTTCTGTATTCCTTGGGCTTTTTGGCGGGATTTGGAAGGAATCGTATCGCATCGTTTTATAAATTTGCAAAATTAGTGTTTTTTCGAGTGCTTTGTGTGTATTAATGGTGGATTCTTGAACATAAACGTTCGACAACGTGCACTAGTGTTGGGAAGTGATAAAACGCAGTGAATCGCAACTTTGCAGTTTCTGACAAAACAATCCAAAGAAACTTTCAGAAATTTATCCACCGCTTTTCTGAAGGAAGACTGACTTTGACTTAGGGCTGTACTTGACTTTGACTGGACTTAGAGGACGAGGACTGTGACTTATTTAAGCAAAATGAAGATATAACTTTAAATAATAATAAATAAAGACATGGCTTAAAGGTCTTGTAACCAAGCCATAACTATTAAAAAAAAAATCTGTATTCCTTATTTGATTGTGTATTGGAATATAAATGAAAATGATTCATTGAAGTAATATAGTACAAATAGTCATTCTTTACTATGAACTTCGCTTATCACACATACATACAATTAGTCACGCCTTTATCCCTGAAGAGGTAGACAGAAACATAGTATACGCCCACATTTCACCTTGTAGTTTTATGTCGCACGGAGTAGGTGGTGAGTCTATTGCTGTGTTGAAATTGACAGGCGCAGGTCGTGACATCCCGCAGTTGAAATTTTTTAAATCTTCAACTTGGCTTAACGATTGTCATTTTACTGACAACTGGGTTTCCTTTCTTCTTTAAATTTCGTAAATTAAAATATCTATAGGTTCTAATATTATTAAGAGGAAAGATTTGATTGTTTGTTTGCATCGAATAGGCTCCGAAACTACTGGAACGATTTGTAAAATTCTTTCGCTGTTGGGAAGCTACACTCTTTGCGGTGAACATAGGTTCCATTTATTTCCGTATTCCCACGGGAACGGGAATGACGCGGGTGAAACCGCGTGACGTCAGCTAGTATTATATGTATATAACTTTTCTTTTTAACCCTATTCACTGCAAACAAATAATAATCAATCTATTACACAGGCCTGCAAAATGAGGGTCATAACTTCCTCTCTGGAATTTGATAGCTGATCCTAGGGTATTTTGGTGCGCTGATTACGAATATGTACTTAGATTTTCTCCATCACCTCCAGATTTTTCGAAAAAGGCACCGATAGAAAATAGAAAAAAAGACCCACGTTTTCTCAAAAAAAATATATATTTAAAAAAGTACATAACCTTTAACTTATAAAACGACTAAAATATAATAATAACTTGTTACTAGTCTAAATTACACGTAAATTTTATTTGTGGAACCTAGTTCTTTTTTCCTGGAACCTTCGGTTGTGCGATTTTCGCTTAAATTTCCGGTTTGGATCGTCGCGCTTCAATAAACAACAATAGTCCGCCATCATGCTAGTATTCCATCTTCCACGATTTCAGACTTCAAGCTCTTTCAAATCTTGCTAAAATCTTTCGCCTTGTTCTTTGCTAACGGCTCCTATATTTTCTGGGAAGTAATCAATGTGCGAATTTAGGAAATGAAGTTTAGTGCTTGTTTATGTCCCTTTTATTTTAGAATTGTATCTAGTTATGTCACAACAACAAAAGTAGCCATCTTTATCGTGGTCTTTAGCCTCTCTTCATAGCATAGGTGTAACGATTTTGAAGCTATTTTTCTGGCCTTTTAAATACTTGCGAAATTGTAATAAACAAGTCGAACAAAGTTTATGAGGTGTCGAAGTTTTGTCTTGGTTACTTAATCCGTGTCCAAAATAACTTTTGTAAATATTTTTCACTAACTCTGTAATGCTGTTTCATTGTTTTATCACCATAAAATTCCGGGAGATATTACAAAAACAATTCCTAGAATTTAAACAAGTTCGCAATGACATTTTAAAGTTCATGTTTCAAGATACAACTGTTAATTTTCTAAATCAGTGTGGGTACTTATACAAATACCCTTTGGTTTATCTTTATTACACCCTTTTCTGATAATATTTACAAAAATATGTATCTAATATTACTACTAGGTAATTTTTTTGATTTTATTACAAAATTAAGTCAAAATTACCCGATTTTAACATGGTTAAGGCGAATTACTTATACTTTTTATGTAGTAATTACCAAATTACTGATTTGCATGAATTTCTATGTCCCCTTACACTAATTAAATGCAATAAAAATAAAATTAAGTAATTTAATGACGTTTTATAAATTTCAAAAGGTAGGCGCTCAGACATTATGAAGCAAAATCTTAAATATTCAATATCAAAAAATCCTGACGTGTAGGATTTTTTTTATTATTTTTCTCGTAATCAGCACATCAGAAACTATTGAAAATGTTACTCAGATTTCAAAGAGGAAAACCATTGCAGACCTGTGTTATAGAGCAATGCGACCAGACCAGCGGGCAGTGGTAGCGTTGCTTTGTGATTAGTATAGACTAGCGGACGTCGCGCAGTTTCACCCGCGTAGTTCTCGTTCCCGTGGGATTACGGGAATAAAATATAGCCTATGTTCACCGTAAAGAGTGTAGCTTCCCAACAGTAAAAGAATTTTTCAAATCGGTCCAGTAGTTCCGGAGCCTATTCGTTACAAACAAACAAACAAATCTTTCCTCTTTATAATATTAGTATAGAATTAGATAATGCGACGTTCCTACTTAGATAATCTGGAGGTCACATAACATATATTAGTCACGTTTTCATCCTTGAAGGGGGTAGACACAGGCATACTTTACGCCATTTATTTTTATCCCACGTGGTGGTGACAATCAGCCAGATGGACTGTCGACCTTAAGAGTGTCTCAAAGAATGACTGAATGCCGAAGGTCGTGTGCTGTGACTTGAGAAAGGATAAGTTGATTACGGGGCGCGTCCGCAAAATGCACAAAAAGACATTTAGGATTTTGGAAATATTCAAGAACTTAGTTCCTTAAATGGCACTAAAATGGAACCTTAAATGACACTAAAATGGAACCTTAAATGACACTAAAATGGAACCTTAAATCGAACTAAAATAGAACCTTAAATGACACTAAAATGGATCCTTAAATGTCACTAAAATGGAATCTTAAATTCTTAATAGATGAGACTACATTAACACCGTGCGCTTTTTACAAAATAATTATTTACTTGCGAGAAACCTCTGAAAACCATCGAAATTTACCTTTGTCAATTTGATTACTTCTGCTATTTCGATGATTTTTAATAACTTTGAGAGGTGTTTTTTCTAATTTCAATAATTATATTGTAAAACGCGCACGGTGTTATTGTAGTCTCATCTATTAAGAATTTAAGGTTCCATTTTAATGTCATTTAATGAAGTGAGTTCTTGAATATTTCCAAAATCCTAAGTGCATTTTGTGCGGACTAGCCTCTTAAATTTTGATTGATTGAATAACGTGGTGACCACATATAAATAAACAAATAATCAACATCACAATCCCTTTTTAATATTATAAATGCGAAAGTTACTCTATCTGTCTGTTACGTTTTCACGCCTAAACCACTGAAATGATTTTGATGAAATTTGGTATAGAGATAGTTTTAGTCCTACGGAAGATGTCTTTTTTTTAACTGACCGCGGAAAAAGAGGGTAGGTAATGATTTTACGTGGACGAAACCGCGGGGAACAGCTAGTCTATAATAGCAAAGTGAATTAAAAAAAAAAGCCTTCGACCCTGTTATCATCAAGGTAGGGCTCGACGAGGGTGCGGTATGGCCTTTTAACGAAATTGCCATCAAACCATGCCCATAGGACGTAAAGTTAAACGCATTGAGTCATGTCGTGACTATTTTTAACACCGATGAGGCTATGATTCATGATAGTTATCTGGGTTATGGAAAATCATTTATACGTATCATTCTGTCTCTTTCGGTTTGTATACATTTCTCGCTTATCATCACTAAATGATGCTGGCGAGATCGGTTGCGTGAAATTTGGTACCCGTTTCATAATCTGTATCCTATAATCCTATGTGGCCAATCAATATAAGTAGGTTTTAGTAAAGAGGTTCAACATTATGGAAAATCAACATTGTAGGAATGGGATATTAACATTCAACAATACAAGAATTCAACATTCTGGGATTCAACTAACTGAGAATTCAACATTATGGGAATTCAACATTTTGAAAATTCAACCTAATGGTCCGAAAGGGTTTCTGCTTTCCGTAAGTCGGAAGTTGAGAACATATTCCCGGGATGAAAAGTAGCCTATGTTTTATAACAGACGTGATCTATCCCTGTACCATTCTCAGCTCAATCCGTTTAGCCGATCATCCAAACATCTTTTTTTTTTTTGTTTAACGTCCGGCATAAAATACTCATGGATGTTATGCCGGACCCCTACCGGCTAAAAAACCTCACGTCATGCCCAACAGCCTGTGGCACTGGCTGGGAGCCCCGGGGAAGCCCTCGGAAGGATGTCCCAGAACTCCCAACAGACCCACGGCCGCCACTGCGGCCTCGCCCAGGGGGTGGTTCGGGTGCTATCCCGCGTCTATGGGGGGTTTCGGGTGTGATCCCGGTTTTAAGGGGGGGGCGTGCGTGAAATTGCTAACGTCACGCTGCCGTCATGGGCCTGCTTCTGTAAGGACGGTGAGTCGCCCTCTCACCGTCCGGTCATGGATCATCCAAACATCTTCACAAACTTTTACATTTATAGTATTAGTAGGAATGGATTATCAACCAGTTGCGGCTTCTGACGGTGGTCCTCAAGTTGGCGGTCCTGTGATGTGCCTCTTCACGCTCTGCTTGAAGAACACGGGGTGATAAGAGGAGAGAATCACGTGCTCTGACAGATAGTCCCCCAACCGTAGGCTGTTAGCAGGACGTGAGGTTTCTTTAGTCGGTAGGAGTCCGGCATAACATCCATGAGGATTTACCTCACGTAAAACAAAACAAGATAGAAACGCTCTTTAGAATCGCTTTGTTCTGACGAAGATTCTCTCCACTGTATGAGTGGCACCTCTGCACGTTGTTCGTGATTGAAAAGACGAGAGTGGGATTAAGTTCAAGACCACTGGTCATTAAATACATTACATACATATGGTCACGCCTTTATCCCCGAAGGGGTAGGCAGAGGCATATTATATTCCCACATTTCACCTTGTATAATTTGACCCACGGAATAGGTGGTGAGCCGTATTGCCGTGTTTAAATGGACAGGCGCAGGTTGTGACTGCCTGCTGTCGAAATAAAGCCTTCAACTTAGCTTAACGACTGCCATTTTACTGGCAACCGGGACCAACGGCTTAACGTGCCTTCAGAAGCACGGAAACGCTCAAATAAATGTCACAAAGTGGTCACATGGACGGTCACCTATCCATGGACCGGCCATAGTGAAAGTTGCTTACTGCAGTGATCGTTTACAGAACACTGAGTCCGCGGGGCCGCGAGCGCTTCATCGGTCATAATGTATACTACTGAAAACTAGACATTCTACAAGCTACGAAGTCTCTACGCTAACATATTGCTTTATGAGACGATTAATTTCGATATACACCTCGGAGCTACCAGAGCGTGAATTAAACGCATTCCTCCGCACATATACTAACCATTCTCAAGGACGCGACTCACTCGGCGATTCATCAATCTGGTAGTGTTAAATAATACCAAAATAAATGTTCTATCATTGTGTTATTCTACCAGGGACTTCCGACCGTACGCAGTGGTGTGATTTTCGGATATAAATCGAATCTATGATCTCCGGATGTCCGGAGATCATGGGTTTGGTCGTAGCTATAAAAACGTTGATTCCAATAATGGCAGACATTGGAATTTTGTCATTTCGAGAATAGGTCCTTTATTTAATAGACCAAATTCCACGGTTCCACACAAAAGTATTCACAAGAACTAGAGGCTATTTCTAATCACTACCACCACAGTCATCAATGGTCATCATTCATAGCCCTCGTATCGACTGCCAGAATCTTGATACTGTAGCCCGCGACCATAACAAATAATCCTCTGACGAGATCTTGAATTTAATCCCACCCGCGGCTTTTTAATCCCGAACACCACCTACAAAAGCAACCAAATTCTAAAGAAAATTTCTCTCTAGAACCATAGTAAGTGGGAACGCCTACCAGCGCGCGTGTTTTCCTCCGCTTACAACTCCCGGTTCTTCAAGCTGAGCGTAAAGAGGCACATTATTAGGCTGCCAACTTGAGAACCATTGTCTCTAGTCGTATGGATTTCGATAGTGAGCCTCAACTTGCCAGTTGTGACTTTCCATGGGGCGGGCATTGTCAGTTTCGCATTTTAAAAACTCCTCTTTTTAGTGGGTCCCAATTCATCCCAAGGGTTAAGTTGAATCCACTAAGAGATCACTTTTGCAAAACGATCCATTGCGTAGAGAAGGAAAACTCGAAATGAAACCTGGTTGTCAGTAAAATGACAATCGTTAAGCCAAGTTGAAGGCCTTATGGGCGGCTTGAAAAATTTCAACTGCGGGGCGTCACGACCTGCGCCTGTCTATTTCAACACGGCAATAGGCTCACCACCTTACGTTAAAACTATAAGGTGAAAAGTGGGCGTATACTATGCCTCTGCCTACCCCTTCGGGGATAAATCGTGACTGTATGTATGTTTTTAATGGTACTAAAAAAGGTTTTTCTTGAAGTTCAACTGCAAAACTGTTTTAGCAGCGTTCAGTCTCAGGACGGTTAAGTAGCTTACCATCAGCAATAGGTACAATTCTCTCTCTTTCTACATAGGTATCCCTTCGGGGTAATAGGTGTAATTTTATGTGTTCAATTCCCCGCTAAGATAGTTTATCAAGTTTATTGTGTATTAAAATAGTGTTGTTATGCAATAAACATTGGAGATATGGCGCACAAAAGTTTAGGTCAAAAGTGTCACTGAGTCTGAATGTTGTAGACGTTTAATTAGTTATGTTGTTATTTTTAGAGACAACGGTGATATCCGGATAAATATCCGGCAACGATAGCTTCTAATTTTGACTGTTAATCAAAATTCTTCAATCAATCAAATCAGGATATACCATTCCTGTGCATTTTTTTTAAATTAGGATTCCGTTCAGCAGGACATCATGTCTCTTTACCAAAAATACCTTTTATTTAACCTGTGAAAATCCTCATGGATGCTTTACCGAATTTATTCCGACTAAATCGACATCGTGACTTTCCGTGGTTATGCCCTCAGAAGGATAACCCCATTCCCCTCTCATCCACCTCCCAAAATTACCTTGGTTTTATTTAATAGTCCCTCTAAGGCCTAGTGTACAATGCTAGCCAGCGGGCCTAGATTGACAATATTGCGTCTTTAATATGAAACATACAATTCATGTAGGTAATTTGAAATACAGAACATACAAATCATCGTCATGACAACAACCAAACAGCGCAGCGAAGATTCTTAGTTTTTTCTTATGTGAGCTTCAATAGAAGTTGTTGACACTTAAACGAAATTAAAAATAACTTTGGCATGTATTCATTGACCGGACATTTGTCTTCTATTGAAACATGTTAAAATATGTCTATCTCCTCGGATTGCTTGCGTAAACCTAGTAAACAAAGAAACACAATCGAAAAGACAGCTTCAAAAGCAATCTAAATGATTTAGGAAATGAAATATTGATTATCGAGATATTATACCACGTCCATTTGTATTCGTGAGTATCCCTTATTTCAACACTGATGCAAGCGTGCGATGATCACGTATAATTTGAAATCAATATCAATCAATCAATACATGTAATAAAATTATAACAGGTCGCTGTCTGTACATTGAAGATATATAATAAAAAAAATTGCAGGGGAACTTTATGAAAGCAATAGAACCCAAAACAATGACTTTTAAAATTTTTGTCTGTACGTTTGTGCACGCTAATCTGAGTAACCGCTCAACCGATTGCGATGCGGTTTTCTTTATTGCGTTGCGGTTTGCTCCACTTAACATTTAGTGTTTGTTTCATGTCAATCGGTTCATAAATAAATAAGTTATATCAATCTAAAGATAATGCAGCGTACGAAGTCGCGGTCTATAGCTAGTTTTAAATAGATATTCGTTTTCTATATTAACTTAAGCGTCAACAGAGTATCCGGTTATCGGACAACCCTAACTTATACCCAACAGCTGACATGCCTAGCAGCTGCAGTGAATTGCAACTCATTAATTAAATTATCTGTAATAGTTATTGACATCTTGGTCACGTGTAGGAAATGTTCCACGATATATTGTTGATGTCTCTAATATGATTCAGTGAAAGAGCCCACCCAACAGGTCACAAGCAGTCTTTGAGATAGTCATCCTCTGAGCCTTTTCCTATACCAGTTGGAGTCAACTTTCTAGCCTAACTGCGACATTTTTTTCTTTTTTTTTATATTCAGCTCGCCAAATTGACGTCGCCACCAACCTGATGGTAAGCCGTGGCGCATCTAGCGATTGAGGGCCAGTCTCACAGTCCTTAAGACTTTCGACAGTGGCCCTCAAGTTGGCGGCCCTGTGATGTGCCTCTTCACACTCCTCTTGAAGAACCCGTTATTGTAAGATGAGGGAATAACGTGTGCGGGTAGGTCGTTCCATGTTTTTATAGTTCGACAGAGGAACGATCTTTTGAAACGCTCGGTTCTGGTGAAAATGCGGCGATATGACTGAACTTGGATATTTCCCGTGAACCGACTGCCATCTGACCTCCACAACCGAAGATTATTTTTGAAAAGGAATTAGTAGGCTCCCGTTCAAGTCCCGTCTCGGCCAAGTTGTCTTTTTTCACTTTATAATAAAATATTATAGTATGCTAAGTGATCATATTTTTTTTAAATAAGGAAAAAGAATTGGTTGCGAGTAGGATTCGAACCTGCGTCTTCTTGCAAACCGTGCAGACACCTTAACCACCGGCCACCGAAACCTACTCGGAACGAACCAAATTTTCCACCTTATTACGTCTTGGGGCGACGTAGGCACCATCTACCGGCACTTTTTAGAAAGTTACACGGGACGAATGTATAGAATTGCACCTATATTCATTCGATTTATCATGAAACCAGCCAGAACATTAAGATTATTTTTGAAAAGCAATTAGTAAGGGAAACTGGGGACACTTGATCCCCTCTTTTGTTTTTTATCCCTAATTTCTATATTGAGTATCCGTTTAAAAAACCGTTGGTACTAAAATACGTGAAATTTATTTGCTTATAATTGCTGTAAGAGCCAAAGATATGAATATCTAAATTTAGTAGTTATTTGACTAAAATCAATAATAAGGAATCGTACCATGTGTCCCCTATATACGTAAGACTTGATCCCCCCGGTCTGGATAACTTGATCCTGGGGGAACAAATCTCCCATATTTAGGGTCACATGATACCTTTACTAAGGAGTTAAATAAAAAATGTCTTGTCAGTTTATTCATTTTCGAAATCATATATTTCTTCATATATCTATCTGTATCACGGTTTATTGGTAGCGCTCGTGGCCCCGCGGTTTCAGTGTTCTGTAAACGATCACTGCAGTAGCGACTCACTTAGAGCCAGTCCTTGGATGGGTGACCATCCATGTGATCACTTTGTGACATTTAATTGAACGTTTCCGTGCTTCGGAAGGCACGTTAAGCTGTAGATCCCGGTTGCCAGTAAAATGGCAGTCGCTAAGCCAAGTTGAAAGCCTTTTTAGGCGGCTTGAAAAATTTTAACAGCACAACTCATTTGCTCCACCGACCATCGGTTCTCCTACAGAGATGTGGCCAGCCCACTGCTATTTCAAGATGCATGCTTCTGCGAGCTATGTCGACCACTCTAGTTCTCTAACGGAGAACATCGTTCCAGATTTTATCCCCCAGAGACATCCATAGCACAGCTCGTCCAATTGCTCGCTGTGCGACTTTAAGGGCATGGACTAGCTTTATTTTCGTTCCCTGGCACCATTTTTCGGGCACCTTCTCTGGTTTTGTTCTAGGCTCTTGGCATATTGTTCTGCATTGAATTGAAAAAAAAAGGTCGGGGACACTTGAGCCAGGTGGATCAAATCTCCCATAATAAAGTGTACCAAGTATACCCTGAGCTATTTGAAGTTATAAACAAAAATATTTTCAAATGTCTATAATATTACCACTTTATTACGTAAAGAATTGCTAATAATATAGATAATGGCTCGTATTAAATGCATACACACTTAAAATTACTATTTTAAATAAATGTTTAGTCACAATAAAAACTAATCAAAATTTTCTTTCTGCCGCAACAATTACTTACTCGCCCGCCATTTGCCAAAGTGTCAAATATGATAGGTTTACCATCTTTAGAAAGTTATCGTGTACCATATACAATCGATATTGCCACTATAAAACTAAATACGGCTTATACAGGTTCTGTAAATCTCGTGTACCTAGTCTCCCGTAAGGATCAAGTATCCCCAGTTTCCCCTATGCTTTACAGCCTATTAGTGATATTGAAGTTCTGTAAGATTGACTGTTTTTAGAGGAACTAGGAAAGTTATTTTTTCAGAGTGCGCGCCAGAGACTCGCGGTAATTCCATTTTTTCAAACCTAAGAGTTTGAAACTTGACTTAGACTGACAATGGCTGAAAGGTACCTAAGTTCCGAAGAACGCCTGTGAATGCCACAAACGTTCACCCATCTCCAGTGATCGTTTACAAAACATTGTGCCATCAGTGCGAATGGTTAAAAAATATGCAATATCGCAAAATGATAACTTACTATTTCATTTGATTTTTTTTCACATACATACATACATACATACATACATATGATCACACCTTTATCCCCGAAGGGGTAGGCAGTGGTATATAATATGCCCACATTTCACCTTTTTAGAATTTGTCCCACGTTATAGGTGGTGAGCCGTATTGCCGTGTTGAGATGGACAGGCGCAGGTTGTGATTGCCTGCTGTTGAAATTTTTCAAGCCGCCTAAAAGGCCTTCAACTTGGCTTAACGACTGCCATTTTACTGGCAACCGGGACCAACGGCTTAACGTGGTTACATGGGTGGTCACCCATCCAAGGGCCGGCCATAGTACTCGTAAATGTTGCTTACTACAGTAATCGTTTACAGAATACTGAATCCGCGGGGCCATGAGCGCTTCTATTTTTTTCATTGTCTAATATATATATTTTTTTTTATACTATGTACTTAGGTGGCAGACAAGCTTACGGCCCACCGGAAGGTTGGTAACCGTAGCCTATAGACGTTTGCAACACCAGAGGTGCTACACACGCGCTGCCGACCCGGGCGCAGGTTGTGACGACCCACAGTTGAAATTTTTCAAGCCGCCCATAAGGCCTTCAACTTGGCTTAACGACTGTCATTTTACGACAACCGGGATCAACGGCTTATCGTGCCTTCCGAAGCACGGAAACGCTCGTAAATAAATGTCACAAAGTGGTCCACGTGGTGGTCACCCATCCATATCCGGCCATAGTAAATGTTGCTTACTGCAGTGATCGTTTACAGAACACTGAGTCCGCGGGGCCACGAGCGCTTCAATAATAATAAATCATTATAATAAAAATTTTAATGATTCAACCTTCTGTCAAATGAATCAGACTACTTGTAAGCTGAGTTCATTTAATTTATTTATATTCTTATATTAATTAATAACAGCCTTATGAGGTTCACCTTGTATTCAATTTTTTTTAGTCTGCAAATCTAGCCTAATGTAGTACTTACTTACTTACCTAAACAGCCTATGGCCTTCCGCATCCAGTCCCAGCCTGCGACGTTTTCCAGATCGTCGGTCCATCTGGACTTACTTTTAGGCTTCATAAAATAAGCAATTCTTTTGCGGGCAATTGTATGCGAATGTACAATACATTGCCGACAGCCATAACAGGTTTGTCAGTGAATTTTAACAAAATTATAAAATTTAAATTATGCCAGAAAGCTTATTATAGCATTAAAGACTTTCTAGAAGACAAGGCTGCCTGGCAGTGACACGAATTGCTCCTGTCTACATATTAAAAAAAAACTGTGTTAGATACTAAGATGAATTGAGAGGGACCGGACTGAGTTTCTTGGAGTGTTCTTCTCAGTCTGTAGCATTTCCGAACCCCCAGTAGAGTCACAAAAATTTTGACAAACCTAATTTTTTTTTTTAAATTTCATAGGGAATAAATTTAATTTAATTTTTAATTTAGTTTAATTTAATTTTACTTACTGAAATATCAGCCAGCGTGGATTTTGGTTACTAAAACAATTTTTTTTGGATTTCCGTGCGATCATTATTCTTTTCCTTCTGGCCACTTAGGACGGATTCCATGTTGGACACAGACATCCATGCGGGCGGAGTCGCGGTCTACTTATATGTACTTACATTTAATATACTTATATTACACTAGCAGACGTCACGCGTTTTCACCCGCGTAGTTCCCGTTCCCGTGGGAATACGGGAATAAAATATAACCTATGTTCACCGCAAAGAGTGTAGCTTCCCAACAGTGAAAGAATTTTTCAAATCGGTCCAGTAGTTCCGGAGCCTATTCGTTACAAACAAACAAACAAAAAAACAAAAAAGCATAAAACAAATCTTTCCTCTTTATAATATTAGTAAAGACTAGCTGGGCGCCGATTCTCGACCAGACGACGTGAATGCGTGGACGCAAATTTACGGGTGAAACATCGTCCGTCTCATGTTCGCCGTTCCTAAATATGAAACAGGCGACGCGTCACCCGCCGATTTCCGTCCACGCATTCATGTCGTGTGAAGCGAGAATTGGTGCCCTGATGCCCGCAGCTTCGCCCGCAAAACAACATTTTACCGTTCTCGCTTCCCGTGGGAATTTATTCCCGGGATAAAACTGGCCTATGTGTTATTCCAGACCATAATCTATCCCTGTACCAAGTTTCAGCCTGATCCGTTCAGCCGTTAGAGCGTGAAAGAGTAACACACAAACTTTCGCCTTTATATTATTAAGTAATTTTTGAAGTCGGTTAAAAATATAATAACATTGTTACGAATAATAAACGATAATCACAATCATTATTTAACACTAGCGGACCTAACGCAGTTTCACCCTTGTAGTTCCCGTTCCCGTGGGAATACGGGAATAAAATATAGCCTATGTCACCCGCGGATAGTGTAGCTTCTCAACAGTGAAAGAATTTTACAAATCGGTTCAGTAGTTTCGGAGCCTATTCGATTGAAACAAACATACAATCAAATTTTCCCTCTGTATAATATTAGTATCGAACTATCGATTTATCAGCTCGCCATTTATTTGTTTCATCAATAATTAAATTTAATTTAATTTTGAAACTGATCTCGTTTATATCAATGATGTAACCATACCTACTTAATTATAGTTAATTGATAACTACTATCGGCTTTGTAGTTAAAACAAAGCGTTTGGATGACGTCATCAATTTGTATAGTTAGTACCTAGTCAGTATTGCGCAGTGGGGTGTTAGATTTTTGCTAGATTTATTAGGAATAGTCCAGTTTACGCTTATAAGACGAAGTTTTCCCGATATCAAATTCTTTTTGAAGTGATAACATCGTATAAATCGATGAAGCGGCTGCACGCACGAAAAATTGTCACGTTCCGCCTGATCCGGTCATACACTGGAGAGAATCTTCGCCAGAAAGAACCGACCGATCTAAAACATCGTTCCTCTGTCAAATCTCAAAACTCTTTGTAACCCCGGGTTCTTTTAGCGGAGCGTGAAGAGGCACATCATAGGGTACCAACTGAGGACCACTATCAGAAGTTTTAGGTTACGTCCGCACAGGCAGGCGGCTTGCTTGGCGCCTAGCGCCTAGTGGCTTGCATCCTGGCTACTTGCTAGGATACACGGTGGCCGCACTGAAGGTGGTTTGCGTGGTGGGTCGCTAGGTGCTTTGGTCATTTGCTTATCGGCACGTTGAAGAGATTTCACTTTCAAAAAAAGATATATACTGCTCTATATTGGGTTCATACATATGATCACGCCTTTTATCCACGAAGGGGTAGACAGAGGCATTTTAGATGCCCACATTTCACCTTTGAGATTTTGTCCCACGTAATAGGTGGTGAGCCGTATTGCCATGTTGATATGGACAGGCGCAGGCAAGGACTGCCAGCAGTGCCAGCTGTTAAAAATTTTCAAGCCGCCTAAAAAGGCCCTCAACTTGGCTTAGGTACTGCCTCGACTGCTATTTTACTGGCAACCGGGACCAAGGACTTTTCGAAGCACGGAAAATAAATGTCACACAGTGGTCACGAGACGGTCACCCATCCATGAACGGCCACAGTAAATGTTGCTTACTACAGTGATCGTTTACACTACACTGAGTCCGCGGGGCCACGAGCGCTCCATATTGGGTTCATGACATAAATAAGACACGGTCAAGTCATGGGGATTTTTTTGTTCTATATAAGCAATTGCATAATTTTCACTAAAAAATTACGAAGATTTGCGTATGGCCAGAGACACATTTGATCTACTTCTCAGTAAAGTTAAAGGAAAATTAACTCATTCGGATTCTCATCTATTTATGACTACCTAGCTGTGTCCGCGACTTCGTCCGCGTAGAATGTAATGAAAAAAATTAGTTTATTTAGTTTTTTTTCTAAAATAAAAGAATTTTTCTAAAATAAAAGTAGCCTAAGTTACTACTTATTACATAAGCTATCTGCCAGTGAAAGTCCCGTCCAAATCGGTCCAGCCGTTCCAGAGATTAGCCGGAGGCCAGAACAAACAGACAGACAAAAATTTTAAAAGTATATATTTTGGTATGTGTGCCGTAATACATTCATATGCATGCAGTAGAAAGCGGTTATTTTAATATTACAAACAGACACTCCAATTGAATTTATTTGTATGTATGGATGCGATCAATATTTCGTATATTTTTTCTTCAAAATGCCTCGCGCCTGGCGACAAAAAACCAACATGTTTGTTTACTTGGATACACGATACACGCTAAGCTACTCGCTAGGCGCCAAGCGCGCAGTGCGGCCGGTCGCGAACATTCAAGTATGTCCGTTTTACTAAGCGACTCGCTAGGTGACTCGCTAGGCGCTAGGCACCAAGCAAGCCGCCTGCCTGTGCGGACGTAACCTTACGGACAGTGAGAGTGGCCCCCAATCGCTAGATGTCGCTATGAATTTCCATCAGACGTGCAGCATCATTTCGACGAGCTAAATATAAGCCTCATTTTGCTGTATGATGTAGCCCATATCATTTCTTAAGCTCTATAGCACCCGAACCGCACCCTGGGCGAGGCCGCAGTGGTGGCCGTGGGTCTGTTGGGAGTCCTGGGACATCCTTCCGAGGGCTTACCCGGGGCTCCCAACCGTAGGCTCTGGGCGCTTCGTGTGGTTTTTAAGTCGATAGGAGTCCGGCATAGCATCCATTATGGATTTTCCCTCGCGTTAAAAAAAGCCTGGTCTCTGACAATATTCATGCCACTATTAAGAGTTCTGTGGACTGTATTCAATCAATCAATCAAACCTGGTTATGGCAGTCCACTGCTGGACGAAGACCTGTTCCAAATTACGTCCCTCATCAGTCCCGCGACTTTGTTCAGGTCGTCGGCCCATCTGGCCCACGTGTACCTACCAAGTCCCGGTCTCCTCTCCAAAACTCGTTTGCTCCTCTGACCCTCAATTCGTTAGATGTCGCCATGATGGCTAAATATTAAAAAGAAAATGAATTAATTCAGACAAGTGGACGCCTATTGATAAGAAATGACGTTTCTTAAGTTCAGCGCAGTAATTATTAAATTTGTCAATATTTATCAATTTGGAAGTTATCTGTAAGGCCTTTGCGGGGTGCCGGTAACCTTAAAAACATGATTATCGCAAACCACCCCCCCTCGCACCCCTCTCGATTAAAGAAGGTCGGAATGTACTTGACGAATTGTAGCTAGATTATCACCGTATTCACTCGGGGGCAGGTTGTGATTGTGACTGTCCGTTGTTGAAAAATTTCAAGCCACCTTTTAAGTCTTCAACAGGACTCCTGGCAATCGACACCAACGACTTGACGTGCCTTCCTGAGCACGGAAACGCTTGCAAATGGAAACGTCACAAACGGCTAACCATCTTTGACCTGACGGTATCATAAGATGCATAACCCTGAGTTATGGCACTTATGGCTTAATTACACTTGATCGCTAGCCCGAATTCGTTTGCCAATGGAATTCGGACAAACTACTAAGTGTAAATGAAGGGAGTCAGGTACGCCCGTATTCGGCTAGCTTTCGTTTCGGTTGCCCAACGCCGTTTTCCTTTCAATCGTCAAACAGAACTTCGCGGGGTCGTTTGCCCGTGATTCCATAACCGACAGTGTAAATAGAGCATCGGGTGACCGAATTCGGGTAACGTCTTTCGTGTAGCCGCATTCGGGCTAACCGCCAAATGTAATTGCGCCTATAGGTCTACAACCGCTGCAACATTAAAATTATCTCTCATTATATTTTTAAACGGTGGCGGTGACATCAAAAATAGAATATTTATCATCATAAACGGATGCCGCTACTCATCTCTCTCTGATAAACTGACTCGGTTATACCGGTAACCTCAAAAGGTTGTAATTGTAATTATTATAATTGTTATTTTCATGGTTTACCGACCCGAGAAAAAAGGAGGCTATCAGTATGACTGTATTCTTAGTCTTGAAAATTCTCATCTCTGCCTTTCTTCTTAGGATTTCGTACCTAAAGGGTAAAAGCGGAACCCTATTCATGAGACTTCGCCGTCCGTCTGTCTGTCTGTCTGTCCGTCACGAGGCTGTGTCTCAGGAAACCATGATAGAGAGCTGAAATTTTCACGGATGATGTATTTCAACAGCAGAAAAAAGTGGGGGTTAAGAGAGGCTCCTATACAAAAAATGAGATTTTTTGCCGTTTGTTGGTGCGGAACCCTCTGTGCGCGAGTCCGACTCGCACTTGGCCGGTTTTTATATGAAGCGCGATAGAAACAAATGTTCTTTCAAATCCTTTATTTCTACGTGACTAGTCACACACTATTCCTCAGGTGTCTAGTGGTATAATAAACCGGCCAAGTGCGAGTTGGACTCGCCCATGAAGGGTTTCGTAGCAGCAAGTAACATAATATAAAAGTTCTTATAGTTCGTTGTAACTTGGATTGATGTTTTAACACGTTCGCAGTGGTAGTGATTTTTCTAACTGAAAATTGCGGTTTATGACGTATTAAAAAAAACTACCAGCTCTATCTCGTTCAAACCAATTTTCGTTGGTAGTTTATATGGCCATGTACATCATGCATTTTTTTAGATTTATCATTCTCTTAGTTTAGAAGTTAGAGGGGGGGGGGGGGGGGGGGACACACATTTTTCCACTTTGGAAGTGTCTCTTGCGCAAACTATTCACTGTAGAAAAAAAATATTTTAGGAATCTCAATAACATTTTTGAAGACCTGTCTATAGATACCCCACACGTATGGATTTGATGAAAAAAAATTTTAAGTTTCAGTTCTGAGTATGGGGATCCCCAAAATTTACTGCTTTTTTTTCTAGTTTTATATAAGAATTTTAATGCGGTTCACAGAATACATCTAGTTACCAAGTTTCAATAGCATTGGCTTTATAGTTTCGGAGAAAAGTGGCTGTGACACACGGACGGACAGACGGACAGACAGACAGACAGACAGACATGACGAATCTATAAGGGTTCCGTTTTTGCCATTTGGCTACGAAACCCTAAAAAACAATACGTACTGGTTAAGTACCGATATCGTTTATACATCGAAAAGGTCCCTCATCGAAAAGCACATCCTCGCTGGAATATTTTAATTGATAAATATGTACATTTCCTGAAGCTGATTCATAAAAATTATGATACACACGATAAATAACGTATATGGTAAAATGGCCTAAACGAATCTTAAAATAAAATAAACTATGAACCTTATTTCAAAGATCGATGGTTCAAAATTGAATGTTACATATAATCTGCGCACGCGCTGCCCTGAGGTTAAGGACGGTAATTAACGGCCAAGAATTGAATGGGCGACCGTTTATAGCGAGATTATCAATCGCCTTGAAGAATACGATAAGTGATTTATTAATAAAATAATAATTAAATTAAATGATACGTAGATGGTCAGCTTTTTTAATAATACGGTACGATAAGGATTTTTTAACAATCATGAAAATAATATCAATATTAAAACATTTATAGTAAGTATCATTTTTACCCTAACGCAAGAAAAAGTCCCAAAGCTAGATAGATAGTAGTTACGGCTTTAAAAATAAATTGCAATAACATTTTTATGCATGTAAAACTGCCCCTCTCTGAAAAGTTTATTGCGAAAGTTCAATCCTATTGACGTTGTCATATTTGTTTTATTTCAAACTTTGAACAGATGATCCACGTGACTTAGTGACGTTAATGCAACAGAGTCACAGACTACAGACACAAATCTCGCCATAAGCCCCTCTGCAATCTATTTTATAGAGAGGGGCTAAAATAATACGGAAAAGAAAAGTATCTATTGGCTTTTTCCCTGTTTTATCATATTGTTTAAAATTATGTGTGATGCTCATAAATATAGGTACATGCATACACGCTTTCTGTCCTCACGAGGGGGTACGCAGAGGCATAGTACACATTAGGCATCACATCACGCATAGGTGAGGCCCCAGTGGTAGCCGTGGGTCTGTTGGGAGTCCTGGGGACATCCTTCCGAGGGCTTACCCGGGGCTCCCAACCGTAGGCTGTTAGGTAGGATACGTGTGGTTTTTAGTCTATAGAAATCCGGCATAGCATCCATGTAAAATTTTCAAAAAGTCATCACACATTCCACACTTTGCAACCAGTTTTCTTGGTTCTACGTACCTGGGCTTCCAAGGGCGTACCCGGGACCCGCAGCCGTAAGCAAATGGCAGTCACCGTGTGGTTTTAGTCGGTAGAAGTCTGGTAGGTATATATATTGGGTGTCCCAAAATTGACTGGTCAAATTTCATGAGATGACTTGGCATCGGAAATCAAATACAAATGTTTAATAAAAAAGGGGGGTTAATGGCAAAACAAACACGGAGCACCCGTCTGGCTGTCGTTGTCGCTTTCTACTGCCGCTCAGTAGCGATAGAAAGGGTGATAATGAAAATTTATAGGACCTTTAAAACGGATTTCCGGTTAAAGTATTCATGTGATTTTTTTTCTTCATCTTTGTAATGTTTCTTGACTGACGCCACGTCACGTGACGAAATTTGGAGAGTCAATTTTGTTACACCCAATATATAAAAATGTTGTGTGCTAATATGTACGCTTTTAAAACTCAAAATGTACTGAATTGATTGAGCTCAAAATTGGACAGGATATACAACAGGATACAGAGATGGTTTTATGTTACTTTATACACTTTTATCATCCCAGCAACAAGAATAAAACAGCTTTAAAACGTGATTTTACCAATAGATGGCGCTGGTAGATTTTTTAAAATATATTCTACCAGCTACAAAACAAAATATTATTATATAACCCTAGATCGCTGTTTTTTTTAAGAGAAGTTTGATTGCGCCCTCCTTGCAGTCAGAATAATAAAAGGGAGTACCTACCTACTTAAAAAAGAGGTCAGATATGTTTTGCTTTGCATGTTATTTTTGAAGTTTAGAGTTTTGGCACGTTAGTGCGAGGCCGCATTTACGTTTTTCCGCGGCGGTTTCTAACCTCAAAATGTCATCAAACTGTCAAAATCAATGAAATCAAGTCAATGTTTTGACATTTTGAGGTTAGAAACCGCCGCGATAACCGCAAGTGCGGCCTCGCCCTTAGGGAAATATTATCATAGTGAATTAATTTTTTTTGAAGGGTGTGCATGATGTTTTAAAAACTGAACACTGAACACAGAACAGATTTTTTTTTCAAGTGAAACTTCTATTGATTCGGGTGTTAATTGGATTAGCTGAAAGATTTATGATTTTAGTTACGCCTCAAAATTAAACTTTTTTGAAATGTACCCATCTTTTAGTTTGTTACTCATTTCTCATAAACAAAATACGAACTAACAATTTAAATGTTCGAACAGTCAAGAACTAACGAAGAACTAATATATAATTAAAACATCACAAAGTTCAAAAATTAAAAAAAAAACAGGTGGGGCCAAATTCACTGAGCCGAAAAAATCGAATGTCGATTTTAAAGGGTGATGTATCGATGCAATGAATCGATCCAGTACTACGTATACGATTTTTTTGTCAGTAAAAATCGATTTTTCGATTAATCGATCTCAGATCGCCATTCCTACCATGATATCGGTGCGTCCACCGCAGTTGAGTTGTACACGACGCTTGTTCTGATCGCCGCATTTAGTACGTAGTACATAATATAGATCGATGATTATCGGCTACTAAATTATACTTACCCATAGTTATAATTCAGAGTTTGTAATGAATTGCTCATAAAAAACAAATTACGCATCCATTATATGTATGTAAACACAATTATCTTAGCACCGCTCACCGTTGCTATCTGCTGCCATGTCAAGTGAATGACCTACGATACTGATTGTTCTATACCTGTCATGTGCCTTCAACTCATCATCACTCTTCACTCTTGTCCAAAGACCCTTACGTGGTCAAACTTTTCAGCCCTAGTCTTGGTCAAATTTTATTGACAACTAGCTGATGCCCGCAAATTCGCCCGCGTGAAATTGGTTCCCGTTCCCGCTTTCCGTATTTTATCCCCTTGAGGGTAGAATTTCACAAAATCCTTTCTTAGCGAATGCCTACGTCATAACATCTACCTGAATGCCAAATTTCAGCCCGATCCGTCCAGTGGTTTGGGCTGCGCGTTGATAGATCACTATGTCAGTCAGTCAGTCACCTTTGAGTTATATATATTTAGATAGACTAGCGGACGTCATGCGGTGTCACCCGCGTAGCTCCCGTTTCCGTGGGAATATGGGAATAAAATATAGCCTATATTCACTAATTATGAAGCGCTCGTGGCCCCGCGAACTCAGTGTTCTGTAAACGATCACTGCAGTAAGCAACTTTCACTACGGCCGGTCCATGGATGGGTGACCATTCATGTGATCACTTTGTGACATTTATTTGAGCGTTTCCGTGCTTCGGAAGGCACGTTAAGCCGTTGGTCCCGGTTGCCAGTAAAATGGCAGTCGTTAAGCTAAGTTGAAGGCTTTATTTCAACAGCAGGCAGTCACAACCTGCGCCTGTCCATTTAAACACGGCAATACGGCTCACCACCTATTACGTGGGACAATTATACAAAGGTGAAATGTGGGCATATAATATGCCTCTGCCTACCCCTTCGGGGATAAAGGCGTGACCATATGTATGTATGTACTATATTCACCGGGTATAGTGTAGCTTCCCAACAGTGAAAGAATTTTTCAAATCGGTCCAGTAGTTTCGGAGCCTATTTGTGCAAACAAACAAACAATCAAATCTTTCGTCTTTATAATATTATTAGTATTAGTACCTACAGATAAACTCTTTCATCCCCTTTTGCATATGATTAAATAACTTCTACTGCTGCTGTTAGATGTTTAAAGATCCATCTTTCTCGTGGTCAAATTTTATTGACATTGAAACTTTCATCCCCAAAGGTAGAACATCTAGCATACAGTTTATTAACGTCTACTGCTGGGCATAGACTTACAAAGACCCTTGTTCCTCGCCCTCTGGAGCAGAACGTCATGAAAGCAAAATGTCATAAACTGCAAAAAGTCAAAAAAGCCAAATGTCATAATCGCAAAATGTCAAGCCGCAAATATCTCAAATAAAGGTTTCTTCCCAGTAGTTCCATGAAGTTAGTTCCACATGGATAACTTTACTTTACCAAATGTAACTTTAAATAAAAACCACAACCTTCATACTGTTCTGTCACACTAGTGTAAGGTCCGGAGGGGTTCCTCGTGATCTTACTCTTTAGCCCGAATCTTGGTCAAATTACATTGACATTGAAACTTCTATGCTGCTTTTGCATACGATTACATAACTTCCACTGCTGGGTAGTCCTTCAACTACCCTGACATTGAAACTTTTTCATTTCCTGTTTCATGCGGTTAAATTTTTCAGTAGACGTTTCTACTACTGGAAATAAAGGCTGCTCGCCGTATTAACAGAAGCAGGCCAAGACGGTGGCGTGTCTCTTTGGTCATCATAGCAGTGTGATAGTACCCAACTCCATCCCCACAAAGAAGCAGGGTAGAAGTGGGATGAAACCTAAACCTTAGGGAGAGACCTCTACAGCGGGCAAAGTCTGTGTCGGGAGCCCTGGTGTAATTCTTCCGAGGTCGTACCCGCGACTCCGCCCGTATCCGTAGAAATCCGATAGCATTCATGAAGAGAAAGCAAAAAAAAAATGTTTATTCACAATTTTTTATTACTACTAAGGTCAGACAAGCTTACGGTCCACCATAAGGACCGGTGGTCACCGCAGCCTATGAACTTTTGCAACACCAGAGGCCCCACCTTCGCGCTGCCGACCCTGTAAAAACCTTCAAGACCCATTTTGAAGAACCCCATACTGTAAGCGGAAAACCGAGGCAGGGAGATCATTCCACAACCTAAGCGTGCGCGGAAGAAAACTGCTATCGGATCTAACCGTGCTGGAACGCTCTGGACGCAGAGTGTGAGGATGAACTCCCTGTCTGTGACGAGCTGTGCGGTGATAGAACGTAGCCGTGGGCATCATATCAAACAATTCCTCTGAGCACATACCATTGTACAGGCGGTAGAACACGCATAAGGAGGCAAAGTCTCTCCTGTCGCGAAAAGGTTCAACACCACCTGTCAGTACAGGATCGTTGACAACTCTCACAGCTCGTCTTTACACCGAGTCAAATGGACGAAGCTGATATTCACGTGGTGATGACAGAGGTGACAGCATTTGTTAGCGAAATACATAATATTTAACTTCTGCCAAACTGCAGGGCAGTTTGTTGGAAGTCGTGGCTCCTTATTCAACTGGTTCATACATACTCTTTTCACATTCTATTACTTCTTTTTTTAACCTTCAATGAGTAATTCCATCCGTAAAAAAAGTATTAGTTGTTGCCAAGTCTCGAGTACGAACTTGATTTACAAACTAAAACTATCGATCACGTGTTACATATCGTGTGAAACGCGCTTGTTTATTTAAAACATTACATTATCATTAGCACGCTATGGATAACTGAATAAATCATCTGTAATTGTGTAATTAATTCTTTATTTGTTATTTTGACCAGTTTTCACCAGGTGGTGGTGAAAACTGGTCACCGTAGCCTATGAACGTTTGCATGACCAGAGGCGCTACGCTCGCGCTACCGACCCCTTTTTTTTTACGTGAGGGAAAATCCGTTCTGGATGCTATGCCGGACTCCTACCGACTAAAAAAACCTAACGTAACGCCCAACAGCCTATGGTTGGGAGTCCCGGGTAAGCCCACGGAAGGATGTCCCAGGACTCCCAACAGACCTACGGCTACCACTGCCGCCTCGCCTTGGGGGTGGTTCGGGTGCTGTCCCGCGTCTTTGGGGGGTTTCGGGTGTGATCCCGCTTCTAAGGAGGAGCGTGCGTGAGTTTCTCACGACACGCTGCCGTCGTGGGCCTGCTTCTGTAAGGACAGTGAGCAGCCCTCTCGCCGTCCCCAGGCCCCCGGTCATGGAGGCCGATAGTCTCGCGCTACCGACCCTACAAGAACCTTCTTAGACAAGGGGTCTTTAGAAAATTATCCTTCCAAAGGCATACCTGAGCATTTTCACAAAAATGTATACTCCCCTGTTTTTCAGCGGTCCCCCCAAATTAAGGTGTAATGGTCACACAACTGAGGTCACATGTGGGTATCTTATGGTATGAAAATCAAGTTATAAAAATAATTACGATACTTATTCATCTAAATGAATGGGTAACGTAAAAATAATAACATTTTCAAATGAATTTAATAAAAACTACGGCTCAAATAGTCAGAAACAAGCTAAAATAAGGTAACATATCTGAGATGAAAAATTTGTTCACTGATATTGCCGGTACAAACACGAACTTTCGCAAACACTTTTTTAACACCACTGACAATTCCCGCTTTCTTGTGAAATGTCAACCTAATGGTGTTGCCAATACAGCAAAAAAATTCTACTGTTTCCATATAATTTGATAGAAATATCGGGTCACAAAACTGAATGTTCCGGGAAGTTTAATATTTAAGACTCAAAATAATTTAATTTACATTTTATTTCAAAATTTCCTATGGTGTGTTATAGTTTCTGTTTAAGTCCTTATGCATAATTAATTCTAACATGATAAAAATAAAAAAAAACATATCGTTCTCTATGAAAATATAGAATAATGTAAATTTTTGTGCGTGAGATTAGGGAAGGGACAGCTAAAAATTACTCTTTTCTCAATAATAAAAAGTGTCAAATTTAAATCTCACAGTATTTATATTAAATATTGTGTTCTCAACATGATAAATAATGAACAAGTAATTCACTCAGCAGTTAAAAGTAAATAATTAGATATAACCATGTCTTAAATTTTAACCTTAATTTCGGGGGACAGCTGAAAAACAGGGGAGTATACATTTTTGTGAAAATGCTCACCTGCGACTTCCGGCCATAGGCACATGGTAAGGTACCGTATGGTCTTAGTCTGTAGACGTCCGACATACATAACATCCATGAGGATTTACACACGAGAAAAAAAAGGGGGATGACTTAGAATGTTTTTGAAGGACTCCATACTGAATGATTAAATGAATTAGTCTGTGTGCATGCATGCCTTAGAATCCTTTTTCATCCCCGTAATTCACAAAACAAAAAAAAAATATACTGTTGTCCATTTTTTCCCGATTCTCCTTTAATAATTTCTCCAATGGAAATGTAAGAATGTCAAACAATTGTGATTGTTTTGACAACAAATATTAAGGTTACAGAGATAACTGGATGTTAGATTAGAACCAATTTGTATACATTAATTGTTATAATAATTTCTACTTTAAAACATAATGTGCGTGAAATTTTGCGATAATGTCGAGAAAAGATAAATTATAATGGACGTCGGTACTTATGATCGTAGTGTTGAACTCATTAATATAATAATTAGTTCATAACTAGCGGACGTCACGCGGTTTCACCCGCGTAGTTCCCGTTCCCGTGGGAATACGGGAATTAAATTTAAGCCTATGTGGATGGTCATAGTGTAGCTTCCCAACAGTGAAAGCATTTTAGCCCCTCTCTATAAAATAGAGTGCAGAGGGGCTCATGTCCAGATTTTGTCTGTAGTCTGTGTGTCTGTTTCATTAAACTTACGTCACTAGGTCACGTGGATCATCTGTTTGAAATAAAACAAAAATGACAACGTCAATCGGATTGAACTTTCACAATAAACGTGTTAGGGTCAGATCATACCAAACGGAAAAATGCTCGCGCACTTTTTTGATATCACTGTATAATAAACTGTATTAGCATGGACTTAGGTTCAAAATCTGACGCAGACATCAAGCGTCCAAGGCGCGCGCCCGAGCATTCGGCCGCATACGTCGTCAAAAACGCGCGCGCATCCTCGATACCGCTCGGGCAGCCTCGAGGCCGCGCGACAATTCCCGAGCGTACGCGACCCGCGCCGCTTGCGCTGACTGCGCGGCGTTCGCATCTTCTTCACTTCAGTGTCACCAGTGATTTCTACAGGCATTGAAGTGTTTTTCTTCTTCTTCTGCCAAATATGCAATATGATCATATCCCAGTGTATCATTTTCAAGAACATCTTGACGTCTGCGAACTTCTGCGAACTGGCAATTGCACTAACCTTGCACGAAGGCGCGCGCGTCCTCGAGCAGACTCGGGCGTCTTCGCGTGGTCTCGGGCATTCTTTCCATGACGCCGCCACCGCGCGCGGCGCGCCACGTCCGTAGCGCATTTTTGCTCTCGGTGTGAACAAAATCTCAAGAGGATGCCCGCGCGCACGCGAGTATTTTTCCGTTTGGTATGATCTGACCCTTAGAGAGGGGCAGTCTGGTGAGACCGATCTCACGGCTTCTTGTTACAAATCGGTTCAGTTTTTTTTAACAAAGACGGCATAGCACCTAAAATTAACCCTCTCCCCCCCGCCTAGCTAGGTGAGGCCGCAGTGGTAGCCGTAGGTCTGTTGGGAGTCCTGGGACATCCTTCCGAGGGCTCACCCAGGGCTCCTAACCGTAGGCTGTTAGGCAGGATACGTGTGGTTTTCAGTGGGTAGGTAGGAGTCCGGCATAGCATCCATGTAGGATTTCCCTCGCGTTACAAGAAAACTATAACTGTATATATTTGACTGCCTCTGTGGCGCAATCGGTAGTGATACCGCCTGCGGCGCTGGAGGTCGTGGGTTCGATTCCCACCCGAGACAAATATTTGTGTGACCCATAAATGTTTGTCTCAGGAGTCTGGGTGTTACTATGTATAATATGTATGTATTTCAAGTATATAAGTATTAATATCCGTGGTCTGATACCCATAACACAAGCAGGTTATTCCTAGCTTACTTTGGGATCAGATAGCCTTGTGTAAAATGTCCGTGAATATTTATTTATTTATTTATATTTACAAGGCGGGACTTGTTATTCACTGACCGTTTTTCGACGGGGATTTATAATATATATCAACCGGTGCACTCTGCACACAGGAACTTGCTAACTGAGATAAAAAAGTACTTCGACCAGTGTTTGGTAGCTTATCAATGTGTAGGCGTGCGCTAATGTCAGTATTGCGATGGGTCACCTTTTGTACTGGTATCTATGGGCTTCATGAAAATGAAGGGAACTATATTGTAAAACCAATTAAGAGTCCATATGACGCCAAATAGACTATTACTTTGATCTAGATCTCAGGACTCGTGAGGTCTGATGAATTTAAATTTGAACACAGACAACTTCAGTTCATGAACTAAAAACGCTCTAGGCTCGAAACACGATTACTGATTAAATCCTCGATAGATTTTCGTGTTGAAAACACCTCGATTTCGTGAAATTTTAAGCTAGATCTCGTATATTTAATGTTGTTTTTATAATATGATATATTTATAAGAAAGACAAATAATTGTAAAGTCTTCATTTGCACTAGAGCATTTTTTTCATATTGGTTATAGTTTTTTTTATAATTAATTTATTGTTTAATTTTTTATAATTAAATTATTTTTTTTTTTGAAATAAATGTATGTCTTCTATCTTCTTTTAACAATTTGGCGTCTGGTAGGCTCTTAAGTAGGTATAGTATAACATCCCTACTAATATTATATACACACACACACACAATATTATATACACGCACACACACACACACACACACAACCATCAGGTAGGCCGTAAGACCGGGGGCCTGAGGACGGTGAGGAGGCTACTCAGGCAGGAGGCAGCGTGACGTGAGAGATTCACGCACGCCCCCCCCCCCTCCCACTAAGAAGCAGCGGGATAAGTAGCACCCGAACCACCCCCTTAGCGAGGCCGCAGTGGTAGCCGTAGTTCTGTTGGGAGTCCTGGGACATCCTTCCTCAGGCTTACCCGTAGCTCCTAACCATAGGCTGTTGGGCATTACGTGAGGTTTTTTAGTCGGTAGGAGTCCGGCATAGCATCCATCATGGATTTTCTATCACCTTATAACCTTACTAGTATCAAATAGATAGATTGTTCTCATAACTCAGATAATGAACTCGACCGCCTTTGTACATTTAAACAATGTGCACTGCACTCATGTACTATGAAATGTAATATTAATTACGCAACTTCTAGGAAGTCATTGTTTTGCTTGTTAATAATGTTTTTAAAGTTCGTTTGAAGCGCTTTTTGCCTTTATACGTGTGGGAAATGTTTTGCCAGAGTCTTACCAGCGGTATCGTAATGTATAAGTTATGACCTTTCATTTGATACCCAACACGGGTATATTTGAACACATAAAATTTTTCATCACCACTTTCACCCCTCATATCTTTGAAATGGTTAAACCGATTTTTATAAAACTTAACTACGAACACTCTCCCCTAACCTATCTTTCAAACAAAAGAAACAGAATCAAAATCGGTTCATCCATTTGGGAGCTACGATGCCACAGACAGACTTACAAACACACACACATACACACTCACACACGCCCGGGTTTTCGTCGGGGGTTAAAAACCTTGTATTGATATCTCCCCCAGCCAGGGAGGATAACAGGACTGAGAAAGTACTGGTGTCTCCCTTAGGGGATCGACCAGAAAAGCCACGAGACAGCATCCTTTTCGAATAGCGAAATATTAGGTATCTACCTATTTTTACCACCGTGGTTAGAGGACTGCCAAGTGGTTAGAGGACAAATTCGAAAGTTTTTGACATAAGAGGATAGAATTGTTGCGTGGATTATACTTATTTTGAAAACTTGATTTCGAATTTGGCCGAAGGGGATCAGTCCTCTAAGTTACAAGAGAGGCGGCTGCTGTAAATATTATTAAAATTTTTGATTTTCTCAAAAATTCCGAGGTAGGTACTTATCGAGTACCTACTACTTACATTGCAAACGCAACGGCATCTCATTTTAGAAACAAAACCTACATACATCTATACTAATATTATAAAGAGGAAAGATTTGTTTGTTTGCATAGAATTGGGTCCGGAACTACTGGACCGAATTGAAAAATTCTTTCACTGTTGGAAAGCTACACTCTTTGCGATGAACATAGGCTATATTTTATTCCCGTATTCCCACGGGAACGGGAACTACGCGGGTGAAATCGCGCAACGTCCGCTAGTACACTATATTTTACAATGCGCTTGACTGGCGCACGCCCCCCCTTAGAAGCGGGGTCACACCCGAAACCCCCCATAGACGCGGGATTGCACCCGAACCACCCCCTGGGCGAGGCCGCAGTGGCGGCCCCAGGTCTGTTGGGAGTCACGAGACATCCGTCCTGAGGGCTTACCCGGGGCTCTCAACTCAACCATAGGCTGTTGGGCGTTACGTGAGGTTTTTTAGTCGGTAAGAGTCCGGCATAGCATCCTAAGAGGATTTTCCCTTACGTTAAAAAAAAATGCGCTTGACTAGAATGGCCCTCTGAAATTTGCATTCCAAACATACAAATTTCGGCGAGCTCATGCTCATACCAGCCGAGCATATTGTAACTATAATGTAGATATGTATGTATTGTTTCCACAAAATGAATTCTATTGCGGTTAAAGCATGCATAATACATTACATTATTTATGAACTAGTTACTAGTTACCCACTTTCAAGACGAAATTTTGTACATCATTAGATGCTTATCTTGACCATTGCAGAATAAATATATTTGGTAAAGGCTGAAGGCTTTTCGTGGGGGTTTCTAAGCTCGTAGTGGGGAGGAACCTAACCAGTTAATTTCGTTTTTAAATAAATATTTGTGAACACTCTCACACATCATTAAGCTCAGGCCTCCCCAACCTTTTTCTGAAATTTTATTTTTCAGGATTTGTTTGAAGTCGGTTTTATTTTTTATTATTTTTTTTTGAAGTTATACTTCCTATAACTGCCTCATATCTAGATGTCGTAAAGGGAAACATTTTAAGTGGTCACCAAAATGGATTAATGGTCACCAAATAGGATTAATTAATTGACACCAAAAACTTCAGTTCTAATTTGCCTTAGTGTAATCAAGGTTAGGTTATGTTGGAACTGTGTAATGGTCACAGTTCCAACGCGCGAAGGCGAGCGAGCGAAGCGAGCGCCAGAACTTTTTTTTTTATACTACTTAGGTGGCAGACAAGCTTACGGCCCACCGGAAGGTTGGTAACCGTAGCCTATAGACGTTTGCAACACCAGAGGCGCTACACACGCGCTGCCGACCCGGGCGCAGGTTGTGACGACCCACAGTTGAAAATTTTCAAGCCGCCCGTAAGGCCTTTAACTTGGCTTAACGACTGTCATTTTACTGATAACCGGGACCAACGGCTTATCGTGCCTTCCGAAACACGGAAACGCTCGTAAATAAATGTCACAAAGTGGTCCACGTGGTGGTCACCCATCCATATCCGGCCATAGTAAATGTTGCTTACTGCAGTGATCGTTTACAGAACACTGAGTCTTCGGGGCCACGAGCGCTTCAGAATAATATAAATTACCTATTGGTATTATTTATACTTAGTAGATAATTTCGATTGATTTATACTTAATCTACCAACTATTTACCGAATAATAATCCGTTAATTTCTCGACAGATTTTTTAGGAAACGTAATTTGGTGACCATTTATTTTGGTAAGCGTTTGGAACTTTATTGGTAGTAAAATAGTAGGTACATTTTTGGGCGGCGCTTAAACACAAGCCGTCGCGTCGTAAAGTGCTATTGCTGATAACGAGATGGCTCGACTTCCACCAAGACGTCCTACAGTAGATCATAAATTCCATGCTAAAAATAACACATCATAATATAGAAGTTAAACGAATGCGTTCAGTGCTCAATACCTACAAAGTATTGTTCCAATAAGGATAATATAATTATTAACTGAATATGTACTAACATACTCAGTCCTTCCCCGTTGTCCGTATTGTACAAAAAGCAATATGTTTTTATTCAAACAAATTTGAGTGTTCTAGCTAAAAGTTAATAAAAATATCTTATGTAACTATATCAAAACTGAACAGTGTGTCGTCGGAAGTGAAAGATATATGTGATGTTTTTTGTGTAATATCGTTGCGTTCTTTGTTATATAAAACCATTCAATATGGCGTATAAAGGTAAAACAACTAAAAATGTTATATTGTTTCTTCCAGGCATCCTTTTTATGTTTTAAATTTCAAATCAATTTCAATTCAATTTATTTATTAATTGCTTGTCACAGGTACATATAAAGTTGTTACATAGGTACATAGAAATACAGAACTTCCGTGACATGCCTTTTCAGGCGTACAATAATATTAGACCTAATTACGGAAGTTAATTTATTCATCCATGCAATTTATATAATGTCAATGATTTTTCCAAGTCCAAAAGTCCATAGTAGGTACCTATACAAATACGAACAGTCAGGCAATAAATTTTAAAAATAAATATCACCATTGCTCAAATAAAAATACTAAAAGTGGTCATTAGATAGGTAGATAAATCAAAATAATTAAACAGTCAACATGTCATATGGAAGAGAGTCATTTATTACATTTTTATCGTCTAGGTCAGTGGTGGGCAAACTACGGCCCGCGGGACCTCCGGCCCGCGAAAGCATTTAATCCGGCCCGCAGACGGTCCTTCGACATGAATACCTACTTAGTATATGGCCCGCGATAACTTTATTTTGACGGTCCAGAAGTATGAAACATGAAAAGAAATGTCATACGTCCCACACGCCTACGATAGCAGAACCTTCGAATAGCAGTTGAATTCAATTTTTTTACTTTTGCAAGTAGTACACTTGTACTGTAAAGTTAATACCCCTTTTTTTACCCATAATTCTGGCCCTCCCCTGAAATTTCTTAATCTTACTGGCCCCCCATTAAAAATGTTTGCCCATCACTGGTCTAAGTATTCCTCAATTGAATAATAAGTTTTAATTATTAATAGTTCACGTAGTCTGTCTTTAAATTTCAAATCAGCCTATGACAGTCCACTCCTGGACCTAGGTCTCTCACAATTCACGCCACAACACACGGTCCTGCGTCTTCCGCATCCAGTCTCTCCATGCGACCTTCTCCAGGCCGCTGGTCCATCTGGCAGGTTAACTTCCTACCCGTGGTTGCGGTCTCCACTCCACAACTCGTTTGCTCCATCGACCATCGGTCGTTCTGCGAATGTGACCAGCCCCCCACCTTATTCTTTTAATATCATGTCATTATCATAACGGCTGAACGGATCTGGCTTAAATTTGGCACGGGGATAATCTGCAGTAAAGGGGTTACTATTTTCTCGCGTGCACCATATTGTATATAATATATAACCATAACTCTGCCCCTATGGATCTTTGTATTGTAAAACATTCCTTTTTCTAATGTCGCCAAGAGATGTCTAGGGCATCATTGCCTTGGGAGTCCTGAGGTATCCTTCCGAGAGCTTACCCGGGGCTCCCACCCGTAGGCATTAGGTAGGAAAACGAGTGGTTTTTAGTTGGTAGGAGTAAGATATCATTGCCATGGGGAACATAATTATAATAATACTAGAGGACGTCACGCGGTTTCACCTGCGTAGTTCCCGTTCCCGTGGGAATACAATATTTTTTCTTCCATAAGAACCTTCTCCTGACAATACCTTACACAACAATAAAAGAATAAAATTAGTGAAATCGGTCCACCCGTTCTGAAGTTATGCGCTTACCAACACATTTTGCGATTCATTTTTATATATAAGATTAGGCGACGCCACGTGGTTTCACTTTGTTCCTCCGCCACGATGTTCCCTTCATGCAAGAATAAAATAAAGCTTACCTATGTCACCTGCACCATGCAGTTTTCCCACAGTGTAAGATTTTTCGAATATGTTCAGCAGTTTTGTAGCCGCTTGCCGCGCAGAGGTCCCGGGTTCGATTCCCGGTTCGGTCCAAATATTTGTGTGATCCACTAATGTTTGTTTCGGAGTTTGGGTGTTTTTTATATATTATGTATGTATTTACAAATATAAATACTGGGTGTAATAAAACTACCTCTCCAAATTTCATTAGATGATTTGGCATCGGAAATCAAATACAAATATTTAATAAAAAAGGGGGGTTTATTTTTTTATTTAAAAAAAAAATTGTCGCACATTAAGAATCCATTTTTACCTCGGCAATTCGAGGTAACATGGTCGCCGTGACAAAACAAACACGAAACACCCGTCTGGCTGTCGTTGTCGCTTTCTACTGCCGCTCAGTAGCGATAGAAAGGGTGATAATAAAAATTTATAGGACCTTTAAAACGGATTTACGGTTAAAGTATTCATGTGATTTTTTTTCTTCATTTTTGTAATGTTTTATGACTGATGCCACGTCACATGACGAAATTTGAATAGGTAGTTTTGTTACACCCAATATAAGTAGGTATATCTATCAGTCGTCTAGACCCCATAGCACAAGCTTATTGCTTAGTTTGGGCTAGCTAGATGATGTTGTGTGAGAATGTCCACCAATATTTATTTATTTAACCGACCTTTTATGTTTACTACTCTGTGCTTGTGTGCGTGTGTGCGTTGCACATTCAAATATGTACTTACCTATTATTCTCTGGGGTTTCCAGGGAATGTTGGAGGAAATAACGACATTGTTTCATATAACATTGTAGATTAAATTGTTTGTACAAAAGATAACTGTTTTTGTCGATTTCTAAGTATTAGTCCTTTTCCAATCTAAATTAAGCAGGTTTCTTGCTTCGAACAAGTAATAGTAACCGGCCCATCCATAGATACATTAGTTTTGCTTAAAGCGCATGCGCTCACTTGGTACTAGTCTGTGTTATTGTTCCGAATGTGAAACACGTGTCAAGATAATATTTTACGCAAGATGCCTTCCTGTGCGTTCCCGAAGTGTAAAAACTTTACCCGACATTCGAAAAAAGAATGTATGTGTGCGTGTCGTGTCGTTGCTGCAATATCTTTGTGTGTGAACTAGTCTCACTTTTTGGGTTCGTAATGTATGACGTGGGCCCGTCTATGCTATTACTTGGTCGAAGGTTTCTTGTAGGTTAGCGTGCTTTATCCTAGTTGCTTAGCATCAGGCAGAATGTGGTCAAACCCCTATCTATCTACACTCAACTACACTGATATTATAAACTAGTTAGTTTGACTGTTATGGGCACCGGTGATGATCAAATCGACTTGACAAGTTTCACGTGTACGCAAACACGCAAAGAAAGCAAGCACATTTGAAGCTACTTTCAGTCACATTCCTATAGACTTGTCAAGTTTCATTGATCATCTCCGGAGCCCTTTTGGGGTAATCTCAGGACCTGCTACCCGAATTCGAAAAAAAACTTTTTATTAGATGTCCCATTTATTGCGAAAGATTGTGATATTATCATCACGCTACTTCCAAAGGGAACAGAACGGCGCGGCTGTTGCATTCCTGCCTAATTGACAGAAGTCAGAACAGCTAGTCTTTGACTTTTTTATTTGTTCACATAGTACGTGTATAAAATTAAATCACTTTGACTGTGCACTTAGATATTTTAAACAATTCATAATTCACTATTCACAATTCACTTTATTTTTGCGAAATACAGGTAGGTACATACAATGGTAGGTGTTCGTGTAAACTTTGTGTTTCACCATATTTGCGCCAAACAGACATGCAAAAAGGTTAACGAGCACTTAAGTTGGTAGTAGTACACAATGTAGGTACGTCATGGATTTTAAAACAGTTTTCAGTAATAGATAGATAAATCAATAAATATAAATAAATAAATAGAGTATTTCCAGAGAAATTAAACATATTAGTACAGAAAAACTGAGCTGTTACTACTGTAATTAATTTTATTATATTAACTTTGATGCAACGCAAACGAATATGCGCAAGTCAGCTAGTTTAATATAAAAGTTATTGTACCTATGTAACTTACAGTGTAATTTCCATTGTTCCAGCTCAACTGTCTCATGAACGAGCTCTTCGAGACAGTGACGGCGGTGTGCAATATGGACGAGAACAGACCCGGGAGCTTTCCTACTGAGCAATCCGATTCCAGCACCAGTGAAGGTACCTATCTCTCATTCCATTTCTCTTTGAACAGAATCAATGAAGTCAAGTTATCAGATCCACAGCTGAATATAATCCTCTACTAACTTCGTTTTTGACGTAATATCAGACACATAAAACGCTCTGCCGGTGTATGTGTTTCTCTTCTCTGAAAAGCTTTCGATACTGTCTATTACCTCACTCATGTAGGTAGATTCATCTCAGAAATCGATTCGAAAAATATTTTTTATTGTGATCCCATCATTATAATAGTTTTAATATCTGATTTCAGAATCAGTGAAACTTACCCGAAGTTTAACAGAGAAGCGCAAGAACTACGTACGTCGAGTATCCACCAGGGTAGCATACTTGGACCCAAAGAATATAAAGAGATTAAGAAATCATACCTCTGTGTGTTCTTACAAATCTGACGTTGCAGAGAACCAATACGCCACGTTTAGATCTTGGAAGAGTTTTCGAACGTCTCAGGTAATACTTTTAACATCTTTTACTTGTTGAAAGAATATCATTTTGCTATCTATCTGTCTCGTTGGTGTATGACAGAAGCTGTAGAGATTTCGGGTTCAAATTCCGGGTCGAATCAAATATTTCCTGATCCGCGAATTTATTGTCAAAATCATGTAGAGCAAATATCCAATTGATATTTGCTCTGCATGTATTTAGACACATATTTGTTTATAAATATAGCTCCGTCTAAGCTTATTAGAATGCAATGGAGCACCACCGATATCTTTGGGGACTAAGACAGCTTCATATGCAAGTGGTGCACCAACTAATGACAGAAGAGCTCATTCACGGCAAGGAGATAGATGCCATCCATCTGGTCAGCAGTAAGAACAGTCACATCAAAAAAGATCAGGGAAATCCTACGTGTGACATTGGACTGCAATCTGCGATAGTCTGATTTGATTTATCCCGGGACATCCTTCCCTGTTGCCTTGGTGCTAGACGTATAGGTAGACCCCGTGTGGTTTTAGTCGGTTTGCGTCTGGCATGACACCTTTAGGAAATAACATACGTTTAAAGGTTGATTGGATTACTTTACTTTTATTGAAACATTTCAATTCCAGGGCAACATCACAAAAATGGACACAGACTCGAAATACAACTTAACTGATTCCCGTGGGAATCTCCTCTCAATGAAAGACATGCTAGACAGTAGCACGGATACAATAGACAATTTGAGTATAGACGAGAAAGCTGGCTGTATAGATATACCTTTTGAGCCCAGGGAAAAGGGGCTTTTCAATCTGTGTCTGCTGGTCGGACTTAACTATATGACGGGACAGGCTTATGTAAAGACTGCTTTTCCTAGTCAGGTTTGTATTTTTTTTGTATTAACTTTCTCTTTGAAAGCAATTTCGAAAAGAATACATCTGGTATGGGATCTCTCATTATGTGATGTGCCCTTTTTGAATTTGCCGTCCTAATTCAATTGATAGGCTGACTAAGCCTAAACACCTCAGCTAAAAATAATTTTGGAAATCAATTTGTATGCTGGCTATATAATTAGGTACTTAAATTTAATATAGAAAACTAACTCGATCGAGACTCAACCCCCGAACCCCCGAAACTCAAACCTCTTTAACTGGGAGAGCGGCTACCGAGACATCAGAAGGTTTGCTTAATAAATATTAACTTACTAAAATTTTGTACAGGGATGGATTATGGTTTGAAATAAATAACACAGGCTACTTTTTATCCTGAGAATAAGTTCCGGTGGGAAATTTCAAAAACCGGACAGAGCTTTAGTTAGATATAACGGGGCTTCCCAAACTGTGTGTACAAACGTTATCCTTGGGACGTCGTCGCGTCGCTAGCGAGTCGAGTGATCGCCAATTTTTTTATGATAATCTCAGCAATATGTCTGGTTCACAACACAAACCTTTCCAGATTCCAACCAAACTTTGCCAAACCAAATGGGCACTGCGTAGAGTTCCTTGGAGCGAATTATATGTGCCGTCGTAGAGACGCCGACACGCATATTGTCTGTCAGCGACACCAATACCTAACCCTACTACACCAACTGCATTAGACAGCCATCAAAAATTATAAATGCCCAATGGTTCCTTTTTCTAGTACCAGTAATTAAAATTGGTAAATGTTAGGGGGTCGGTTGATCGTCATATACAAATGGTGAGTCCCAGGGGCGTCGCAGACTGTTGGGAGTCACGGGACATCCTTCCTGAGGGCTTACCCGGGGCTCTCAACCATAGGCTGTTGGGCGTTACGTGAGTCCGGCATAGCATCCTACGAGGATTTTCCCTCACATAAAAAAAAAAAAAAAAAAGGGGCGTCGCAGAACAAATAAGTTTGGGAAGCCCTGAGATATAAGAATAATTTCTTTAAACCTAATCCTAATAAACATCTTTCTAACATTTCAGGCACAAGTACCACAACACATAGAAAACCTGGTATTCCCTGAGACCATGAGCGCCTCCCCTAAAGGGGAGTGGTCAGTGGATGCCAAGAGTCAGCAGTGCTACTCGCTAGTACTCACTGACGAGAGAGGCGAACGGGCTTATGGGTGAGTTTCACATACATTGAAACATCATACAGTCACGCCTTTATCCCCGAAAGGGTAGGCAAAGGCAAAGTATACGCTCACATTTCACCTTATTATACATTGAAACATGAAACACGAGTTACGAAATCCGAAATCCATGCACCCAAATTCTAATAGCCCAGGACAAAACTAAATTAGGTGTTTTTCTGTACAATCACAATATTCAAGAAGTAAAACTAACTAAACTGACTATATTTTTATAAACTTTGTTGGAAGAAATAAGAAATTATAATAAGTATGTTTATAGCTGTCTGTATAGCTGGATCCTGTACTACATTCGCTTTATTTGAAGTAGATTTTAACTGAGAATGTCCAAAAATATGAATTAATGTACACTCACCTCCAATATTGCATGGGCCCCTTAAGATCTATAATCCTATGCACATTTGAGTCCAAATTCACGAAAACTCCACTAGGTGGCGCAAAATTACTCGAATATAATATTGCATAGACACCTTAGAATCACAAAAAATGTACTAGATGGCATATTTACATTACACAAAAGATTAATGAGTTGCTATTTTGACAAAAATCGCGTTCCTGTGTGAGGTATTAAAAAAATCAGCAACGCTAGATACTTGACTTCCACTGTTATCCGAGAGATGGCGTCAATTCTTAGTGCAAAGCAATTTCGTTTCAGATTGACCATGCATTCTCAAATTCGTCTGTACATATAGAAAGTTGCTGCTAAAGTTTAAGCCGTCTTTAACTTTACTTTTGAGGAAATTTAAATCAATTTCTTTATCATTTACAGGTATTGCCGCAGAGTTCTACCAGAAGGTGCCTCTACCTGCCTACCCCTGTGCTACTGCCTCATAGGGCGTTATAGAGCCCCGGGGTTTTATTATAAGGTTTGTGTTTTTGCTGTGCCGTTATCTATATTAACATTATAAGCTAAAGTGTTTGTTTAAACGATAAGATCAACACTGGTTAGAATTAAAAAAATAAAAACTGGCCAAGTGCGAGTCGTACTCGTGCACTGAGGGTTCCGCAACAAAAAACGGTATAAAATCACATTAGTTGTATGAAAGCCTCCTTGACCCCCTCTTTTTTTTCTGAGTTAGTTTGCCGTATGTTTTTTTTTTGCCGTATGTTTTTTTTTTTGCCGTATGACTTCCCAGAAAAGATCCTTAATAGCAACACTATCGTATGGTGTAATAATAAAGGGGGTGATCTTTTTTTTAAAATCAATGGGTTCGATTCCCAGCTAGGATTATTGGTTTTTCTAAAATGGAATGATGAGGTTTTAAGTTTCATCAAAATCGGGCTCGTGACTCCTTTGAGCATTTTTCGCTATTCCTTATAGTTCCGGATTTGGCCATCCAATCCCTTTTGAAAAATTCACCTGTATATGGATATAGCGAACGTTTTATTATAATCTATACTAATATTATACAGAAGAAAGATTTGATTGTTTGTTTGTTTGCATCGAATAGGCTCCGAAACTACTGGACCGATTTGAAAAATTCTTTCACTGTTGGGAAGCTACACTCTTTGCGGTAAACATAGACTATATTTATTCCCGTATTCCCACGGGAAAGGGAATTACGCGGGTGAAACTGCGTGACGTCCGCTAGTTATTAATAATTCGTTTGAGGGCCGAAAATCTGTACTACTGCGAAGATATATTTGCAAATTTTTATGGTATGAGATCCCGCTATAGAACGACCTTCACCGAGCTGCTTAAGGCTGTGGGCAGGCCTAACGACCTTGATCATACAAAACACGCGTCCTTCAGGCTATGAAATGTAGCATTTTATAGCTTATTTTAGTTGTATCAAGCTAATACTTATACTTATTCAAAATCGAAGAAAACCATTTTATAGGTGTATATTTTCTTCATATGTTGGCATATTATTTTCTTTCGCGTCGATAAAAAATGAAGTCCTAAAATGTATTCATCTATAAAATTGGGGGTGACTCTACGATCGTTTTATAAATTACTAGCTGACCCGCGCAAATTCGTTTGCGTGATAAATGAAGAACAGCTCGACCGATTTTATGCAAACTTCACATAAACCATCTACTAAATAGTCCTAACAAAGCCTAAACATTTGGTTTGGATAGGTGAGCCCGTTCTTGAGTTATAAAATTACAACGAAAAGTGGCACTGATTTTTATATATATAGATGTATAATTATATTAATATACAATTTACAACAAAACCATATTTTGACACACATCTTGTAGATTAACAATATATTTTTGGCTATAATATTCCGTCTACTTATGCAGACAAAAAACGCTTTCATTTGCACCTCTTTTTCGTCGTTTTCTAAACCAGTCCCCTTAATGGATGGAAAGTATAAATATTCAATTAAATATGTCAATAAATAAATTACAAATCGGTTGCCTTAAAAAATTCTCAATTAATAAAAATAACATTTTAACTGATTTGGATAATAGAAAAGTACATTCCATAAGTACCAATTGAAAGTACAACGCCCATAGGATATGCAAATGTTGGGTTGTTGATTTTTTCCTGTCACAATCCTTGGGTAGGCAGGTATAAAGAGGTAACTCGATAACTATAACTTACAACAATCTGGTTAATGAATTAAAGTTAATTACAGTAGTTTATGTTACTGTTGCATAATAAGTGTTCTTATAACACGAGTGTTTACGGCTCGTTTTTTTATAGTATCACACGAGTGTTATAAGACCAAGTTATGTACAGTGTCATACACTACTTTATCTACTCTCATACTATAATACCTGATTGCATTTTCTGATATATTGTTGCTCATCGGTTGCTCCAAGATTTCGCCGGTAACAGGTTCATGGTCATGTTTGGACGCAGCTTCCAGAATGTCTGGTTGTGTACGATTACCACTATCCTCGCTTTCAGACTTGTTTTTTTTTACCCAAAAACTAATTAATTTTATAAACAAAACCAAACTTTGTTTAATTTAAATGTAAAATGTTGGCGCCAAGGCGCAAACATCGATTGCGCATTTCTTTTTTTTTTCTTCCGAATTGGCCGGCCGGTACCGGCTGCGGAGGCACTACCTTTTTTTAAAGTGAGGTTCTGCCTTCTTGGTCTAGCTGGAGGTTGTATAGGTGTATCGTTATGATTAAAAAGTTATTTTTTAATACAGTTGCTCAAAAAGTGGCGTATTACAGGGACGTATAGCGTTCGGGATGAGGGCTATTACACACACGTGCTTTTTCTGTACCATTCCCGCACTCGTGCGTTTTCTTTCCCAATTGTCAAAATAATGTCTGTGATTCATGCAAATATTTCTAAAAAAAGATACTAACTTGTTTCAATATCAGATTAAAAGTTATTTTAGTTAAAATTTAAGCATAAATTAATATAAGTATCGGCCAAATTAAATTTATAAATATAAAAGAAGTTGGCTGTATGAAGTGCACTGCCATAGTCTCTGCTTAGAAAGGTATATATTCTTATTCGGTTGGCGCCATTTTGGATATTCAGGTTTATTGTGTTTTTATTATTTTATAAAATTGCTTCATTTTTTCGCAACTGTATTAAAAATAGTTGTTCAATACAACGTGTGGGACTGTTATTTAAACTCGTTCCGACTGTCTACCCTCGCCTTCGGCTCGGGACAACACCTGTCGTAACTCGTTGTAATAACAGAAATCCCACACTTGTATCGAAAACTACTATAATGATATAGGTGTACATACTGTATCGTAATAAAGCTTTTTTTTCGGCCTGTGCGTAATGTTTGCCATAAGAGTTTTGATTTCAATTTTATAATCTATCTATCTATCTATCTTCACGCCAAATCCCTTGCGGGGTAGGCAGAAAGAACCGAGCGCCACACGGCACGGTCCATACACACCTCACTTGCTTCTTCAACTACTATTCTTCAATTTTATAATCTTTGTATTATAGTATCAGAATAGATAAAAATATAAAGATCATTATTTTATTGAATTCACCATTGATTATTTTATTGATCACCAGTGAAATGTATATTTTTTTGTTTTAATTTGTGATTAATCATATTCTTGACTGAATTTTTTTAGGCAACGAGCTAGAAGTTTTCACAGATGATGTATTTCTGTTGCCGCTGTAATAACAATTACTAAAATCAGATAAAAGAGAGGACTAAGGGCTTCCATACAACAAACTTAATTTTTTGTCGCTTTTTGGTACTTCACCATTCGCACTTGGACGGCTTTTTTAAATTTTTGTGCCACTTTTTGAATCTCTTATCCCTTTTTTACAATTTATTTATTCTCTTTCACAGGTATTAGAAGAAATTGAGTCCCACCACGGAAAATCGGATTTCGAAATCCATTCGTTACTGCAACAATTGTTCGACACAGATTTTCCAAATCCTGGTGAAGAGATATCCGTTTTGTACACAAATACTCCTAACGGTAAACACCATGAGATTGAGTGTAAGAGAAGTAGGAGCGACAAGAGATTAGTTGAGAAAGAGAATTATAGCGATTTGGAAAATAATAATCATAAACTTGATTCTCCTAGGTAAGATTTTTATTTTATTTATTTTAATAAAATCTTACAGCTAGTTATCTACCAAGAAAGATTTGATTCCCCCGCGTAGTTCCCGTTCCCGTGGGAATATTAGAATAAAATATAGCCTTGTTCGCCACAAAGAGTGTAGCTTCCCAACAGTGAAAGAATTTTTCAAATCGGTCCAGTTGTTTCGGAGCCTATTCGATGCAAACAAACAATCAAATCTTTCCTCTTTGTAATATAGATGATGCTTGCAGTTTCGCCTGCGTGGAATTGTGTTTCCGTTTCCCATGGGACCATTATTCCCGGGATGAAAAATAGCCAATCCTTACACCCGTTACAACGTGATTGAGTAACAAACATCCTGACTGCCTCTGTGGCGCAGTCGGTAGTGATACCGCCTGCGGCGCTGGAGGTCGTGGGTTCGATTCCCACCGGAGACAAATATTTGTGTGAACCATTTATGTTTGTCTCAAGAGTCTGGGTGTTTCTATGTATGATAAGTATGTATTTAAAATTATATAAGTATTAATATCCGTGGTCTGATACCCATAACACAAGCAGGTCATTCCTAGCTTACTTTGGGATCAGATAGCGTTGTGTGAGATGTCCGTGAATATTTATTTATTATTTATTTGTTATCTTCACAAACTACATTAGTATATAGGATAGATTATGTACCTATTCTACTAACTAATATTACAACCCGAGGGTGTCGTAAGAGGCGACTAAGGGAACACTTTCGCAATACGATCCATTGCGTACTGAAGGAAAACTCGCAACGAATCATTAAAATGACAATCGTTAAGCCAAGTTGAAGGCCTTATGGGCGGCTTGAAAATTTTAACTGTGGGTCGTTACGACCTGCGCCTGTCCATTCCAACACGGCAATAGGCTCAACACCTATTACGTGGGACATAAAACTATAAGGTGAAATGTGGGCGTTTACTAACTGTGCCTCTGCCTACCCTTTCGGGGATAAACGCGTGATCATATGACTGTATCATTGTCTGACTTAACATTTAAATTAACCATCCTTAGATTATACATACATACATATGGTCACGTCTTTATCCCCGAAGGGGTAGGCAGAGGCATATCATATGCCCACATTTCACCTTTGTATAATTTGTCCCACGTAATAGGTGGTGAGCCGTATTGCCGTGTTTAAATGGACAGGCGCAGGTTGTGACTGCCTGCTGTTGAAAGAAAGCCTTCAACTTTGCTTAACGACTGCCATTTAACTGGCAACCGGGACCAACGGCTTAACGTGCCTTCCGAAGCACGAAAACGCTCAAATAAATGTCACAAAGTGATCACATGGATGGTCACCCATCCATGGACCGGCCATAGTGAAAGTATCTTACTGCAGTGATCGTTTACAGTACACTGAGTCCGCGGGGCCACGAGCGCTTCCAGATTATACAAAGCTTTAGATTATACAAAATTTCATAAAAATCGAAACAAATGTATGTTCTTTTTCAGAGTGAAACTACTAAAACGCCCAATAGAACCTCGTATTGACGAGGACAATATGTCAGCAGTACTGGACGTTTTGGGAGCTGGACTTTTGATAAAGGTCTTCGCGTCTCTCCTCTTGGAAAGGAAAGTTATCATCATCGGGAATAATATGAGGTAAGCAACTTACGCTAACACTGGTTTAAAGATGGGTGACCGTTTTTTTTCAGGAGGCATGTTAATGTCGGTTGTGAGTAATATAAATATTTGTGTACATTCTCACACAACATCATCTAGACTAAATTAAGCTAATATAAACTTGTGCTATGGGATCTGGACGACTGATAGACATACTTATACTGGGTGTAACAAAATTACCTCTCCAAATAATTTCATGAGATGACTTAGCATCTGAAATCAAATACAAATATTTAATAAAAAAGGGGGGTAATTTTTTATTTTTTTTTTGTCGCACATTAGGAATTCATTTTTTACCGCGGCAATTCGAGGTAACGTGGTCGCCGTGGCAAAACAAACACAGAGCATCCGTCTAGCTGTCGTTGTCGCTTTCTACAGTTACTGCCGCTCAGTAGCGATAGAAAGGGTGAAAATGAAAATTTGTAGGACCTTTAAAACGGCTTCACGGTTTAAGTATTCATGTGATTTTTTTTCTTCATTTTTGTAATGTTTCTTGACTGATGCCACGTCACGTGACGAAATTTGGAGAGGTAATTTTGTTACCCCCAATATATTTCTAAATACATACTTACATATTATAGATAAATTATACCCAGATACAGAACAAATCAACAACGTGCTCATCACACAAAGAGATTTGTCCTGGTTGGGAATCGAACCCACGACCTCAAAATCCATAGTCAGCTTTACCAAATGTATTTATGTATTTTCTCTCCTCTTTAGGCTAGTATCATCCTGCGTAGAAGCATTACAAGCGGCCGTATATCCGTTCGTATGGCAACAGCCGTTGATCTCTGCCATCCCCAACGAGATCCAGCGTGAAGTGTTAGAGGCGCCTCTGCCTATCCTCGCGGGGATGTTGCAGCCCGCGATAGAGGCCGACTTTAGCGATGTTAGTTTTGAGGAGGTGAGTGTTTATTGGAGTTTTGTATTTTGGAATTTTTGTATTTGTATTTTGGCATTTGTATTTTGGAATTTGTATTTAGAATTTTTTATTTTGGATTTTAGATATTGAATTTATGCAAAACTAAATGAATTCGCTCGCGTATTGATTTATGCTCGCGTATTGATTTATACTTCAACCGAGTGATTGTCGGTTCCCATTCCCGTTTCCCACGGGAATATATAGCTATTCCTTATAGGGTTTGGCCATCCAAGCCCTTTTGAGAAATCACCCCTGTATAATGTCCTGTAAAGTGAGATGTGAGTACAGGTGAACAACGTTTTTAAGTCGCATCGACAAAGTTCGCCTGCTCAGAAGAGAGCAAGCTAGCGCCGATTAATTACGATTGCCAACGCTGTTGAAACACCGACGTTATTGCGTTACGTTAAGATTGAAAATGCAATAAATCCAGTGCTATCTCGCTCATTGTTCCTCATTGCGCCGCGATGCTGCGGGCATCGAACATGGCGCGCAGGCGGCAACCAATAACAAAGGGCCATGTTTGACGCGTCTATGCGGAACGGTGGTTAAGATATTTTCGCGCGGTTCGAATATGAGACTTCTGCGCAGGTACATCGGTGTAACTTATAAACGTGGTACTACTGTATTTGTGTTTGTTTGTTGTGAGTTTTTGTGTATGTGTGTTCGGTAGGTATGTCCCTTCATATGGTTGATCTCTGCCATCTGTAAATAAATATTATTCAGAGCTAAATATAGATATACGTACTCGAAACTCGAAATTTCAAAGGGGATTGACCACCTTTCAATGGACCGCCGTTTCATAACAAATAATGTAGTATGACAGCGAAAATCGGATATTAAATTGGATGGATATCCTACTTTCAAAGGAAACAAAAAATATTCTCTTAATTTTGTAGGGTTTTCTCTCATTCTTCGTTTTGCTGCTCAAATTAGAGGTTAGTTTTGAAGCAAATGTTCATCAATCCGAACAAATCAATTTGTCCAAAAATTCTAATCGTTACATTTAATTCAAAAAAGATAGAAGTATTTGTTCCAAAACACTTATAAATAACCCTGAAAATGTATAGGTATACTTACCACATTGAAACTTATTCAGATAACGTAGTAAATAAACAAATTGGATCTCGATAGTTCCATAATTACTTACCATTTAAATTATCAATCCAGATCATAATCACTTCATAAGGAACCATACAATTATTTTATACAAACATTTCACACCAATTTACCTTTAGAACATAAAATAATAATATCGAGTTATCTGGAGTTTGTCGAAAAATTTACATTAAGTATATCACTTTCCAACACTTGTGCACGTTGTCGACCTTTAAGATTTAAAAATCCTTTAGTTTAGTTAGATTTAGAATTTTTTGATACTAAATCTATAATCTCAACAACATTGATGCATGAACTAATCCATTTGAAACTGATAAGTGCATTTGAGTACCCCACACATTGATATTTGCAATTGGCGGCCATCTTCGTCACGTCAGTACCATTCATTTGGTCAGTCTGCGACGCGTAAAAACGATAACACTACGAATTATATCAAAGTTTAAACGCCACAAAATATATTGATCAAATGAATTAAAAGATTGTTAAAATAATATTAAATGATTTGTCAATCTACTTAGATAGCCATACACTTTCTATTAAGGTTTTTCAAAAAGAAACGATCTGTGGGCTTTCTCCTTTGAAAATTTGAGATTTTAAATTTTGGAATTTAACAAGACTAAAGTAATGATTCCAAAATTTAAAATCCCAAATATTCAAATTTGAAATTTTGAGTTTTGGAAGTTTTTATGGAATAACTAGCTTTTGCCCACGACTTCGTTCGCGAGTTCATTTTAACAAATCACGAATCGTCTTTTATCCTCCAATGCATAGGGCTTCTAGTAAAACATAGGTCAAACTGAATTATCATTTCCACTGAACCGATTTTGATGAAACATACAGCGATATAAAATACCTACAAAATAATTTTGCTAAATAACCCTCTTATTATTACAGGGAATGCTGATAGATTTAACACACCCATCCAAAGTACTGTTCTATCAAGGAGACGAATCAACAATTCTGCCTACCCCCTGCTACAAAACCTTGAAGACCTCCCTCCAGTTAGAAACTGCCCGAAACAGGGACTCTTTAGATAACAAAACAAGAAATGTCATGATATCTGAGGCGTTTTTGAGATTTTTCGTGGACATTTTGGGCGATTTTTGGCAATATTTTTTGGTTAAGGACATAAAGGATGGGGATGTTGCGGATGTTGTTTTTGATGTGAGTATTTGTGTTTTTTTTATATTAATAAGGTAGTAAATAAGTATATGCCTATACTGGGTGTAACAAAACTACCTCTCCAAATTTCATGAGATGACTTGGCATCGGAATTCAAATACAAATATTTAATAAAAAAGGGGGCTTAATTTTTTTATTATTTTTTTTTGTCGCGCATTAAGAATTCGTTTTTACCGCGGCAATTCGAGGTAACATGGTCGCCGTGGCAAAACAAACACGGAGCACCCGTTTGGCTGTCGTTGTCGCTTTCTACTGCCGCTCAGTAGCACAGATTACTAAATAGTTACTACGTAACAGATACATCACTCCCATACAAAAGCGCCAATACCTACGCTATATTAGCCTACAAAATTTTAATAATAATACCTGCTGCCCCGAACGAGAAGAATTGTACCTTAAACACGCGCTCATAGCGTCGAGACTGTGTTGCCCGCTGTGCGAGTGACGTCGTCGTAAGAATGCGCTAGGGTTGAACCTATAATGATTGTTGTAATAAAACAAATGTTACGAATCAACCATGTTGTAATACGCTTTTAGTAGGTCGACGTTTATGTAACTAACAATGTAATGGAATGTAAGGAAAAAAAAAAAAATGAATGGTTTAAAAAAATCCTAGAATAACACGCTTTTATAAATACACGTAAAAACCAAAAATAAATTATGAATCACAGTAGGTAGGTATACCTATATATTTGTATTGTTTATCTTATGCCTACCCATAACTAAAATATCACAGAAATCTAAATTTAACTGACATTACCTTTAGCGTAAGTACCGGCTATTCACCTATCTCACCCGGCCATCCTACCTTATATGTTACACACACATACATATAGTCACGCGTAGATCTTCGAAGGGGAAGGCAGAGGCATATTAGATGCCCACATTTCATTTTTTAATAGTTTGTACCAAGTACAGGTTGTGACCCTCTGCTGTTTAAATTTTTCAAACCGCCTAACCGCCTTCAACTTGGCTGACTGCTATTTTATTAGCAACCGGGACCAACGGCCTAACGTGCCTTCCGAAGCACGGAAACGCTCAAATAAAGGTCACAAAGTAGTCACATGAATGGTCACCCATCCAAGAACTGGCCATAGTGAAAGTTGCTTACAACAGTGATCGATTACAGAACACTGAGTCCCCGGGGCCACGAGCGCTTCGACTACCTATAAAACCTATTTACCTACAAATTCTATAAAACATTGAATTGCCTATAAAAAACAACAATGTTATAATACCTGACTCGAATAACTCCTTAATTTAAGATTTACATACTTATCACCTACCTACTTATGTTCAAACAAATAACAAATAAATGGTAAAAACATTCAAATTGATAAGATTTAAAATATTACTCAGCTTTCTTCGTCTCTCTGCAATTTAAAAAACGACAAATTTTCTTTTGTTTTTGTACTATTACACCCATCCACTGCACAATAATTACGTGGTTTCGGTATTTCGAAGCGTAAGCGCGGGAAACGTGGGGTGCGGTGCGATGCGAGCGCTCAGTCGGGCGTCCGGCAGCCAGTGTTGCCGTTTTAGTGACTTTGTCACTAGATCTAGTGAGTTTTCTATGTTTACAGTGACAATTTTTTAGGGTTTAGTGACAAAAAAAAATCTGGTGACTTTTAGTGACTTGCCCACGGTCATCATATTTTTTAAATTTATGTCTATTAACTTACTACTCTGGGAAGTTTGTAATTGTGTAGCTTTTTTGTTTGTGTTTACCGTCAACATAAAATCTTTAAATAACGCTCCACATCATATTATTTCGTCTGATTGTTGCATGATATTACATCTCACTCTGTCCAGTGAAATCGTACTAATTGCTATGTCATATTACAATATTTGTAAATGTCTGTAATACTCGATCGTTCATTATCCTTGTGAAACGGAAGTGAAACGGAAGTAGAATAGATACACAAAATAGTAAATCTGCCGCCAAAATGTAGTTTTTAAACGTAGTGATATTATAGATTGAGATTTTTGGACTGCTTGTGGTTGTGTCTTTACTTGTCACTTTCAAGTGTGATTAGTTTAAATTTAGTTGGTTGCAATGGATTGGTTATTAGTTGATTGCAATGAATTGAACTGTCCACTTTCCCAAAATTGGACAACGATGACGTCATTAATATATTTTTTTTACAATTAATAAACTTTTAATAACTTGTACTTGTCTTAAATAAATGTCAATTTTTTTGTATTTGCTTTTAATTACCACTTCATACAACATCAAAGTCTTGCTGAAATAGCTGAATATTTAGTGACTTCTAGTGACATTTTCATTTCATTTTTCCTAACAATCTAGTGACATTTTGGAAAAAAATTGGTGACTTTATTTTTCCCCGAGCGGCAACACTGCCGGCAGCCCTCTGCCAGTTGTATCCCCAGGGAGATGCCGAGCGGTAGGTACATAGCGCGCGATTTTGAGCGAGTGACGGAGGCCTGTCAGTAGCGATAGAAAGGGTGATAATTAACATTTATAGGACCTTTGAAACGGCTTTACGGTTAAAGTATTCATGTGATATTTTTTCTTCGTTTTTGTAATGTTTCTTGACCGATGCCACGTCACGTGACGAAATTTGGAGAGTCAATTTTGTTACACCCAATATTATTAAATTAAACAAAAAATAATAAAGAATATAAAACTTTTTAGGGTTCCGAACCCAAAGGGTAAAAACGGGATCCTATTCATGAGACTTCGCCGTCTGTCTGTCTGTCTGTCTGTCCGTCACGAGACTGTATCTCAGGAACCGTGATAGCTAGAGAACTGAAATTTTCACAGATGATGTATTTCTGTTGCCGCTATAACAACAAATACTAAAATCAGAAAGAAAACTGATTAAGGAGGGCACCTATACAACAAACGTGATCTTTTGGTGTTTTTTTTTTGTTCGATTTGCACTTGGCGGGTTTTTTTTGTTTAGTTAGATAAGTAAGTGGAGAATAAAAAAAAATGGCGATTATTTTAAATACATACATATGGTCACGCCTTTATCCCCGAAGGGGTAGGCAGGAGCATATTAAATGCCCTCATTTCACCCTTTTAAAATTTGTCCCGAATATACATTTTATATTCGTTGTCCAGATTTGACCATTAAAACAAACGAAACGCTCGTGGCCCCGCGGACTCAGTGTTCTGTAAACGATCACTGCAGTAAGCAACTTTCACTGTGGCCAGTCCTTGGATGGGTGACCGTCCATGTGACCACTTTGTGACATTTATTTGAGCCTTTCCGTGCTTCGGAAGGCACGTTAAGCCGTTGGTCCCAGTTGCCAGTAAAATGGCAATCGTTAAGCCAAGTTAAAGGCCTTTTTAGGCGGCTTGAAATTTTTCAACAGCAGGCAGTCACAACCTGCGCCTGTCAATCTCAACACGGCAATACGACTCACCACCTATTACATGGGACAAGTTCTAAAAAGGTGAAATGTGGGCATATAATATGCCTCTGCCTACCCCTTCAGGGATAAAGGCTCGACCATATGTATATGTAAGTATGAAACTAGATTTTAAATTTAACCATTTATTTCTTACAGAAAGAATCATTCATCAAGAACGCCTCATCGAAACAAAACCAGTATTTCCTCGAATGGTTCACAGAGACGGCCATGTTCACGCACTTCATACAAAACATGGGGTTAAGCTATCACCATCGCTTCAACGAAAATTTACCCCCACCACTCTTAGTAGATACTCCTCTTCCCAATTTCTATGAACTATTCAATGATAGGGTCAAAATAAGACATAAGACTGTTAAAAATTTAGACAATTCAAAAACTAATTACAAAAATGCCGTCAATAAAAAGGTTAAGTTTTTAAAAAGTAAGTTGAGAGAACTTGTTGCGTAGTGAATGGTTTTCAATGTGTGAATGTGAACTGAAAAAAGTTGCGGATGACAGCTGTCAGTAATGTCAGATTTGACAGATGTCAGTAAGATAGAGCTTTACAAATTTGTTTATTTTTCTGTCGAACAAATCGAATAAAATGAATTGCGGAATTTCTACTTATTATGGGTAAATGAAAGGAATTTTTGTGTGAAATAAGTTTAAAATTTTACCGCGACAGTTATAACGCCACTGTGTACCTAATAAGAATGCGAAAAAATGTAATTGCAACTGTCACATCGGGACAATGGGAACAGTATATGATTTTAAACTAACATGGTCATTACTATACACTATACTGGGTGTAACAAAATTTTTACCCCCCTTTTTTATTAAATATTTGTATCTGATTTCCGATGCCAAGTCATCTCATGAAATTTGGAGAGGTAATTTTGTTACACCCAGTATAACTGTTAATGGGATATTTACCATGTACTGTTTTATTCTCGAAGCGCTCGTGGCCCCGTGGACTCAGTGTTCTGTAAACGATCGCTGCAGTAAGCAACTTTCACTATGGCCGGTCCATGGATGATTGACCATGGATTTGTAACATTTATTTGAGCGTTTCCGTGCTTCGGAAGGCACGTTAAGCCGTTGGTCCCTGTTGCCAGTAAAATGGCAGTCGTTAAGCTAAGTTAAAGGTTTTATTTCAACAGTTTTATTTCAGGCAGTCACAACCTGCGCCTGTCCATTTAAACACGGCAATACGGCTCACCACCTATTACGTGGGACAAATTATACGGTACGGTAAGTAAGTAGATAATCTCCAACGAAATGGCGGGAGTCTTTCACGAAAGATGCAGATTTTCCCACCAAATGGCTGCAAAACCCTAGCCACATGCCTGTTTTGTATGTGTGTATGTATGTTTTGTAGGTGGTATTATCGCTCAGTAGACTTTGAATTTCTGGTCGTATTCAGTGACGCTCATGACCACCGTCGCATTTACCTTATCCGCCTTTAACACCAGAATGCTCTCATCATCTCGAAGGTCCGTAAAGCGGCAAGTTCGGAGATGTTTGGCTGGGTAGGTCTTGCTTTGCGCAAAATAACTCCGACATCTTGTCTTAAGACCTCTGCTTCCGCAGTAGGTATTTTATTTCGCCGGAATACCTCCTCCACACTTCCGACCACTTTTTCATAGGGAATATTACGGGGTGTAGTGGCAAAATTTTACCCTTTCTCCAATATATCCAGTGCAGTCCGATTAACAGCGCCGAAATATCGGAAACTCGATAAAACAGTACATGGTAAATATCCCGTTAACAGTTCTAAAGTGTAATGTTAACAGTTTCCACATCCTGTGGGATATTCTTTCCCGAAGATAAAAAGTAGCCAAACAAAAAAACTCGTTGTCATCAAGACGTTTCGTCCGTGTTTTTTTTAATTCGTGCAACTTGTTATTTAAATAAATACAACTAAAGGCGAATGTCGTTTACCAACCAAGAAAGTATGTCCAAGAGCGCAAACACGACGTGCGTACTGTTACAGTGAGTGAGCCAACCCAGAGCGAGTGATCTCTCATTTATCGTGAACTAGAGGACGTCACGCGGTTTCACCCGCGTAGTTCCCGTGCCCGTGGGAATACGGGAATAAAATATAACGGCACGGCAAAGAGTGTAGCTTTCCAACAGTGAAATATTTTTTCAAATCGGTCCAGTAGTTCCGGAGCCTATTCGTTACAAACAAACAAACAAAAAAAAATCTTTCCTCTTTATAATATTAGTATAGATAATGCCTTATTCATGTACTAGCTGTTCCCCGCGGCTTCGACCGCGTAGAAGTCGTTATCGCGTAAAATCTAAACCCTCCTCTTGTGTAGTTGGTTAAAAAGTAGCCTATGTCCTTCCCAGGGCCTTGAACTATCTCTATACCAAATTTCATCTCAATCGCTCCAGCCCTTTAGGCGTGACAGCGTAACAGATAGACAGACAGAGATTCATTTGTATAGAGTCTAAGTAGTACTCACTGTACTCGCGTCGTATCTGCTTTCTTGGACACACTTCCTGTTCGGTAAGCGACATCTGTCGTTAGTTGTATAATCTGAGTTTAAGATTATAAACTTAGGGGATTCTGTATTTATATCTGAAGATCTCCTTATCTCGAAATGCACAATATGTTACTAGATTATAGCTTTAAACATTTTTTGTTCTTTGTCATAGTGCCGCGTATCAAATTTAATTGATACAAGAACCCTGTAGCGATAGTTCTGGGACATCCTTCCTCAGGCTTCCCCGGGGCTCCCAACCACAGGCTGTTGGGCGTTACGTGAGGTTTTTTAGTCGGTAGGAGTCCGGCATAACATCCATGAGGATTTTCCCTCACGTTAAACAAAAAAAAAACCCTGTAGCGATATCAAAGTTTTCGCTTTATGTGGGAGGAATATCTCACACTGTGCTGCAAATCTTGATCGTACGACTTTAAATCGTATACGAAAGTTTACGAGTAAAATGACATTTTTGTCTAATACATTCATGAACCGCTCGTTTCGCTCGATCACTGTAGTAGGCTTTTTTTAACGTGAGGGAAAATCCATCATGCATGCTATGCCGGACTCCTACCGACTAAAAAACCTCACGTAACGCCCAACAGCCTATTGTTGAGAGCCCCGGGTTAGCCCTCGGAAGGATACCCCGGGACTCTCAACAAACCCACGGCCACCACTGCGGCCTCGCCTGCGGTTCGGGTGCTATCCCGCGTCTTTGGAGGGTTTCGGGTGTGATCCTGCTTCTAAGGGAGGGCGGGGGGGGGGGGGGGCGTACGTGAAAAGTGCTACATTAGCGTTAATCCCGGTTGCAGAGATACGTGCTCCTATTAGTATTGATATGGAATGTGTGTATGAAAACACTTATGAAAGTCGAAGAAGCGAAAGTTGTATGTCAGGATTCTACTGAGAGGAAAGACAAGTCATAGTCTCTGCCTACCCCGATAGGACATAGGTAAGATGATAAAATTGTTGATTTTGAATGTAAAACAAAATATGTTCTGTATTTTTATTTAAATTTTGGACATTATTACACAACATCATCTAGCCCAAATTAAGGTATTATAACCTTGTGTTTATTTTTATATTAATGTGATTGATAGCTGAATCAATCATAAATTTCATGAAATGTGAAAAAAATTAGTGCCTTAATTCTTTTAATTAAATAAAATGTAATTCCAGCTTTGTATAAAGTGTTATTTGCGTAATAAACTGCCAGTTGATTATTTAAAAGTAGTTATTTTATAAAGAAAACATCAAATGAGATGAATAGAAACTGCAATAAGACGAATATGTTTAATTTCAGGGTGAATAGAAACGGTTTCACGGTGAATAGAGTGAATAGTAACCAAAAAATCTTTTGAATGTAAAGGGGGTGATTCATTCGTCGAGCTATCATCGCTCATAAATCATTCACATCAAAGTTGTCAAAAAATAATAGGCTTTTTTTTTGATATTCGAGAAAATGCTTCTCTTTAGTAGATCAGCCGCCAATGAGAGTAAAATATCTTCAGGCCTAAAGTGACAATTATTTCAATATAGGTATACTAACAGACCAATGTTTTTTTACCTGTTAGTATACCTACATTGAAATAATTGTCATTGTTAATGTATTCGAAGTGTAATTAAGATCTAAATAAGTAAATAGCCTTAGAGAATGCCATAAGGCGAAACCGGTTAGGTATTACAATAGGCACAGTACAAGTGAAGTTTTTTCAATATGTTTTATACCTTAGGCTTGCGAGTTCGTTGGCGTACTAGTGGTTTTGCTCGCAAATGAGTCACCTACTTTATACAACATTTTGTATTTTCCTGAACCAATTCTAGAATATGTACCCCCTGCAATTCCTATTCACACCGATTGATGTTATTCACCGTATTTTTAAAATTCTATTTATATGAACACTGTATTATACAATATAAACAATCTCATGTATAGATCTTTGTTTTAAAAACAGTTTTAAGTTGTTTAAAATATATTGCGTATATTAAAATTTTGTGGTTTTATTTGAAAACTAGCTGAAGTCACGCTGTTTTTTCCTGCGTAACTCCCGTTCCCGTGGGAATCGGGAACTATTTTACTTAAGGCATTAGCATTATAACAGTGAAAGAATTTTATTATCGAAATCCGTCCATTTGTTTTTTTTAGTTTATTCGTAACCAACATACACACATGTTCTGCTCATTATGCACGTGCAGTGCGTGGATACCTAGATAGTGAATTCGGTGAACGGTGGATAGGCCGCGGTGGGCCCGTGGCTTGGCCGCCGAGGAGCCCGGACTTAACACCCTTAGACTTTTATTTGTGGTCGGAAATAAAACGATTAGTTTACATTCGAGAGTACGAATCTCGTGATGAATTACGCAGTGCGAAAGTGGACGCCTTTGAAATAGTGAAAAGTGACAGAGACACATTGAATAAACTAAAAGACAATAGCCTAAAACGTGCCCGTTTGTGTATCGAACGTTCTGGACTCCATTTTGAGCAGTTACTGTTGCTAAGGTACAGGGAAGTGTAAATAAACTGTGAATAGGTAGGTCTAGGTATTTAAGTTGATTATTTTGTATTTTTTTTAAATACGCCGCAAATACTCCCTATTTGTTCGTGTTTATTTTCATTATCTTACTTATAAATGTGAAAGTTTGTGAGTGTGGATGTTTGTTACTCTTTCACGCTCAAACCGCTGAACGCATCGGGCTGAAATTTGGTACAGAGATACATTATAGTCTGGAATAACATATAGGCTACTTTTTATCTCGGAAATAAGTTCCCACGGGAACAAATTTTACGCGGGCGAAGCTGCGGGCATCAGCTAGTTATTACATAAACCTTATTAATTCACCGTAAAATAGAACAATATTAAAGTATTTCCGACGGTCCAAAGCCCGTGTAAAGTATGAAGGAGAAATTGGAGTCCTTTAATAATATCTAAAAACCTATTATTATCGAAACGAATGTATTCGGTCAATGAACTGATCACATGGAAGCACGCGCCGCGGCGTAGGTACCTACCTATGGGTTTCGGAGTTTCATTCATTGAAATGTTCAATGAATAATCGAAGCGCTACTAATGTTTCAAGTCGAACGAGTGAAAAAGATTACATAAAAGTCATTTTTTATTATAACCTGCACAGCTGCTTTGACACTCCGAAATGGTTCCATTATTGATACCGAGTAACCCCTTCTCGGGTCCAGAACGACTATAAATTCAACCGGTATAGTAGTATAGTAAATAATAATAAACATTATATTAATATGAAATTTCTAAGTTCCTTGGCTTTGGCTAAAAAAAAAATAAAAAAAAAAAAAATAATAAAAAAAAAATAATAATAATAATAAACATTATATTAATATGAAATTTCTAAGTTCCTTGGCTGTCCGCTTCCCAAAATTACATTCAATTTTAATGATTATTAAAAAAATGAAACTGACCTTTTAGTTTAGTTTCTTTTCCTATGACATTTATTAATACAAATAAAGTATCTAAAAACAAACCATTATTTAAAATCGTAATTAGAGATAGGGAGTTTTCTGGTATTTTATGTTAGGATGTCCCATTGGAATATACAGGGCGGAATTTAAAGACGGTAGTTGGAGGTAAAGTACCCTTAATATTGATATTGGCAAGTTTTGCTGAAAGGAAACATTCCTTTATTTTCAAAAGTAAGTAAAACTGCATTTAAAGATTTTTGAAAAATCACCTGCTTGAGCCGGGAATCGAACCTAGGAGATGTGAAAAAAAAAAGCATCCTGTATTTTATGATACCAACCGAAAGAGTCTTAAATAAGGAACAATTTCTTTAAAACAACATAGTATCTTAAATTAAAAAAAGACATAGTAAAATATATTTTTATTGTAAAGCTTACTCACTATCTAAAGAAAAAAAACAGTCTTATTGAGAATCTTTTCCTTTTTTTTTTAAAGCTGGTTAAAAAAATGTTCTAGTTTCTGTGAATGGAAATATTCGTTCTGGTCACTTAAACAAACAACTTCAAAAAAAATTAGGAGTTTCTCAATTAGATGTTTTTTTTCTTCTTCAGATAGTGAGTGACCTTTACAATAAAAACATATTTTACTTGATCTTCCTTCATTTTAAGATACTATGTTGTTTCAAAGAAATTGTTCCTTATTAAAGACTCTTTCGGTTGGTATTATAAAATATAGGATGCTTTTTTTCACATTTCCCATGTTCGATTCCTGGCTCAAGCAGGTGATTTTTCAAAAATCTTTGAATGCAGTTTTACTTACTTTTGAAAATAAAGGAATGTTTCCTTTCCGCAAAACTTGCCACTATCAATATTAAGGGTACTTTCCCTCCAACTACCGTCTTTAAATTCCACCCTGTATATATAATTTCCTTGGGTCGCGCGTTCGGATCTTGTTGAAGCGCAATTATAATTATATCCCAGTCCACCATCGTTGACGAACTTTCGCGACAAACTAGCATGTTTACTGTAGAGTTTAACCCAGAACGGTTTACTCGCGCAGGCTCGGGAGGTCGCGCTCATGCTCGAGCATACGCGATCCGTCAAGAAAATGCCCGAGATCGCGCGGGGATTAATCCTCTCGGTCTGCGCTGACCCTTATGGCCGCCATAGACGTTCAAGTAATTTGATCAAACAGGCTGGTTCCAACAGTTTAATCAAATTGGCATGAATGTCTGTGGCAAAATTTGATCAAATTTAATGAGCAATCAATTGGCTTGAAGAAATATGAATTTTCGTATTTCTATTTGATCAAACAGTTAGATCAAGCTTATTTGATAAAAAATTTGAATGTGTGTTGTAAGCCCTCAGTTGTTACTGCAGAAGTGTTCCTATGCGGACGTATTGCATTGCACAATGTCATGCCAATCGAACCACGATGTACTTATTAGAAGAATTCTAACAAATTAGTACAAGTAAATTTTAATTCATTCAACAAGTTTATGCGAATATTCATTTCTTTTCATTAGCCACTTTGTACACCACACTGTACAATTTTGTTTCCTTTTCTGGGCCTTCAAAGCAAAAGCTAAGCTAACTATTGCTAACGCGTCCTCTGTAGACATTTTTAAAGAAGCTCAACTACTCTTCGCCCGCTTCGATACTGAACTGATACCGCTTCAAGCCTGCATAAAGGTGTGTGGTCGCTTGATAGATCATGCCAATTTGATTAAACTGTTGGAACCAGCATGTTTGATCAAATTACTTGAACGTCAATGGCGGCCATTAATAAGCTAAATTTTATCCCGGGATTAAGTATGAATCCGAAATTAAAGAAAGCAGTACACTTACTTTACTCAAATAACTTGGTCACGGTTTGCACCAAGTACTCTCTTGAGTCGCCGCTCTGTTAGCTCTGTGGGGTTTGTGTCGTGGTGTGGGGGCGGAGGTGGTTCAAATCCCCTTTGCGGTTGCACCACTCCAACCGATTACATTTGTTTGTGTAGGTATCAGGTCTTGATAAAGAATTTTAGAACAGCCCAACTAGAATAATAATAATAAAAAAAAAATCGGAGAATCAAACTCGAGCTCGGAAGGTTCCGTACCAAAAAAGCACAAGATATTGATTTTGTTGTATGGGAGCCGCAATCTATTTTCCGTTTTTAGTACATACATACATACATATGTTCACACCTTTATCCCCGAAGGGGTAGGCAGAGGCATATTAACTAATCAAATTAATGTCAGAATATCCAATTAATTAAATGTTAATAAAATGTAAAAAGTAAATAATAAATGTTGTGGAACAGTACAAGTGAAGTTTTTCAATCTTATGCCCATAATTCACCTTTTTTTGTAATTTGTCCCACGTAATAAGTGGTGAGCCGTATTGCCGTGTTTAAATGGACAGGCGCAGGTTGTGACTGCCTGCTGTTGAAATAAAGTCTTCAACTTGACTTAACGACTGTAATTTTACTGACAACCGGGACCAACGGCTTAACGTGCCTTCCGAAGCACGGAAACGCTCAAATAAATGTCACAAAGTGATCACATGGATGGTCACCCATCCATGGACCGGCCATAGTGAAAGTTGCTTACTGCAGTGATCGATTACAGAACACAGAGTCCGCGGGGCCTCGAGCGCTTCATTTTTAGTAGTAATTTATTTATTTAAAAATAGGTAGGGTCAAGTGTTCAACAATGAAACAGTGGTACACAATAAAACATAGTAATATTTCCAAAACGCGACGTTGGCAGTTAGTGCAATATATCGCGTAAGGACACTCAATAGATACCACCGGCGTATCCCAGTTTGCGGCGGCACCGCGTGAGAAAAGACGCGTCTGCGGCTCATTTATACTATTTTCGTCAAAAATTGAAGTATTTCTGGCTATCTTTAAAGATTTTTCATTATTTAATGGTTAGGAATATTATATTTTTTATGATTATCCTGCATTCTACATGTTTTGTAGATTATTTTGGCATATTTCATTTGTTTCAAAGTTACAATTTTGTGAACATAAATTAAAAGTTAGTTAGATAAACCCTAGGTAGTCAACAATGAAACAGTTTAACAATGGACACAATGAAACACTGTTTTATAGATTTTTATTGGTTGATATTGTGAAACCTTATCTATTAAAATTTGTTTTAATTTTAAGATGGCGCGTAACAAAGCTGTAAAAAGGACGAGGGGCGTATTGCTTACCAAATGGCAAAAATTAACAATATTCGATATTCTGTTAGCTGGGAAAATGGCTGGAATCGAATGTTTACGGTCTTATAAATCAGGGCATGCATAACTGTCATTAAAAAAGCCTGAAGCATGCAGCATGGCACGTCGTGCCACTGCATTTAACGTAGAAACGGACTGCTCTTTATTTAATAACTACCTACATTAAACAAAATTTGAATTAGGCACAGTTTATTTCTGGTGTTTCATTGTTGAATATATGGTGTTTCATTGTGTACGCCTATATGGACACAATGACACAAATCCCATTTCTTAGTTTTTATTTCTTTGTCGATTCAAATCGCTTTATTTAAAAAAATCTATAAATGACATTCGATACCCAATCATATTGACTACATGCCTGTAAAATTATAGACTTCTATCAGCAAAAACATGAGATGTACGAGGCTATGAACTTTTAGTGTTTCATTGTTGAACACTTGACCCTACCTACAGAAACAGACATCATGTCTTTCAGTATACAATGTTACTACATTTAAATGACATTCTTAAACCTGAAGTCCAATTACATCTGCACATAACAATTATTGTGTGGTAACTTCATTGCTAGTTAACATAATAACTATAATTAAAGTTAACTTAAATTATATGACAACAAAAATAAACATTGTTATAGCGCCAACGGAACTACATTGTCTGAGAAATTTTCAACGTTTTATTTATCATAGTTCAGAAGATAGAGTCTGGCATATTTATGCAAATAAATGATTATGATTATGACAGACAGGCGGACAGACAGACAGTTGAGCCTCAGTAATAAGAGTCCGCTTTTACTCTTTGGGTACGAAACCCTCAAAAAACAAGCTATTTACTAACTTTGAACTAGTTAACATTGTAGCTACTGCTCGTTCGCTCTAACTTTGCCGCACGGCTCCATACTAAAGTCGAATTTTTAATTAAACGAAGTAAATTGACAGCAATTAATGTCACTTCTTCATACAATGTTGCGTATTATCTATGACGACGTGACATTAGCTACTGTCAATTTACTTCGTCTAATTAACAATTCGGGTATACGCCTCTCCGCCAGCGGCAAAGTTAGAGCGAACGGGTAGTACGAGCAATTAACATTTCTAAGTTATTAATGCTCTGTGAGATCACGATACATACATACATATAGTCACGCCTTTATCCCCAAAGGGGTAGGCAGAGGCATAGTATACCCACATTTCAACTTATAGCTTTAAGTTTCACGTAATAGGTGGTGAGCCTATCGCCGTGTTGAATTGGACAGGCGCAGGTTGCCGCGACCCGCAGTTGAAATTTTTCAAGCCGCCCATAGGGCCTTTAACTTGGCTTAACTGGGACCAATGGCAGAACGTGCCTTCCCACTTCGCAAGCACGGAAGCCCTCGCGAACGTAATGTAACAAAGTGGTCACCCATCCGAGGACCAGCCATTGCAAAAGTTGCTTAGTAGATCGTTTACAGAAAGTCAGCAGGGCGGCTTAAAATTGTCAAGCGGGTTGAAACCAAAGACTTCTAAACTGAGGTAGACATGCCCTACGCACCGATTTTTGAAACCTATAAACTGAGCTAATTGGCCGCGTTGCTCGCACTGTAGTGAGTCAAAACTTCGAAAGTAGGTACTTGGCTTGCAATCGGAGTCCATACGTCTTCTCTTTTACTCTTATTCTATTCGTATATTGCTATTGTGTGTGGTGACAACAAATATTTATAAGTGAGTGTAGTCTTAGCAATGTGTGTGTTTGAGGATTGCTTTTGAAATCTCGTTTGTTAGAGTACGGCGCGTCTACCTCAGTTTATATAGAAGTCTTTGGTTGAAACAACCTGCGCCTGTACATTTCAGCATGGCAAGAGGTTCACGAACACAAAGTTTAGTATTACCTACGTGAGAAAAACTAATAAAGTGTGATGAGAGCTCGTTATACCTCTGCCTACCCCTTCGGGGATAAAGGTGTGACTATTGACGGTGGAAGGTGATCGTTTATGCGCATAGTAAGGTGGCCACCCTAAACGTGCCTCTGTGGCGCAGTGGGTAGTGATACCGCCTGCGGCGCTGGAGGTCGTGGGTTCGATTCCCACCGGAAACAAATATTTGTGTGACCCATAAATGTTTGTCTCAAGAGTCTGGGTGTTTCTATGTAAAATATGTATGTATTTAAAAGTATATAAGTATTTATATCCGTGGTCTGATACCCATAACATAAGCAGGTTATTCCTAGCTTACTTTGGGATCAGATAGCGTTGTGTGAGATGTCCGTGAATAAAAAAAAAAGTACTCGAATGAGTCGCAAGTCCCAGACGCCCGCGCCGTCGGGGTGTTCCCCCCTGTGCCACGCTATGGACCCGGCGCCCGCACGGAGAATCCATGGAATGCTAAGAATAAGGTCTCTGTACCTATGCACTAAATTAGAAAATTGTTTCATTTTAACTCATCCCGAGGGTGTCGTAAGGGAACGCTTTCGCAAAACGATCCATTGCGTAGAGAAGGAAAACTCGACATGAAACCGGTTGTCAGTAAAACGGCAATCGTTAAGCTAAGTTGAAGGCTTATGAGCGGCTTGAAAAAATTCTACAGAGAGTCGTCACGACCTGCGCCTGTCAATTTCAACACGGCAATAGGCTCACTCCCTATTACGTGTTTGTGACCCATCCAATAACTGGCCATAGTGAAAGTTGGTTACTGCAGTAAGCGTTTACAGAACACTTAGTCCGTGGGACCACGAGCGCTTATTCGGGCGTGCGTGAATTCACGCACGCCTACGTGCGTGAACGCACACATCCTAGAAAATAGGCTATATTTTATTCTCGTATTCCCACGGGAACGGGAACTACGCGGGTGAAACCGCGTGACGTCCGCTAGTACATAATGTACGCACTCTTTTACCCCAAAAAGGCAGCCTACATTTCATCACTTTTTATCCCAAATAATAAGTGGTAAGCCTATTGGCGTATAGAATTATGTATTTTACTTACATTTAAGAAGAATCATTTCGATGCCTCCCCATCTCAAGTATGTTCTTCTAGTAGGTTACAGCATTCTTCTAAAATCAAAGCACGCTCTGATGGCGCGGGGAGCAACGCACCGTGACGCAGCACTAAAGGCCACGGCAGGGGTGGCTCAAGTCGTGGGTCGGATTCGGCGGCTGGGTCTCGAGGTCGCCCTTCATAAATCCGAGGCTCTGTGCTTCTATGGACCTCGGATGGGGCCACCTGCGGGATCCAGCCTACAGGTGGGGGGCGTCAGCATCGGCATCGAGCCCTCGATGAAGTATCTGGGGCTCGTACTCGATGGCCGGTGGAACTTCGGACATCACTTCCGAAGTTTGGTTCCAAAACTGAGGGGAGCATCAGCCGCACCGGCGCGGCTGATGCCCAACATCAGGGGACCCAACGCTCCCCACAGGAGACTGTACCTGGGGATCGTGCGAAGCATGGCCCTATACGGAGCTCCCGTATGGGCAGAGACCCTGACGGCCAGCAATGTGGCTAGACTGCTGAGCCCGCAGAGATTGATGGCCGTCAGAGTGATAAGAGGATACCGCACGATCTCCGGTGAGGCGGCATGTCTCCTAGCCGGGACCCCTCCATGGGACCTGGAAGCGAGAGCCCTTGCGTCACTGTTCAGATGGCGCAAGGAGGCGCTGGAGCGGGGCCAAAGGCCTGCGTCTCGAGAAATCGAGGCCACCAGGAAACCGTGGAGACATGGAAGGTGCGACTTGAGCAACCAAAGGGGGGATTCGCCACAATCGCGGCCGTCAGACCGGTCATGGACGAGTGGCTGGGGAGAAGACACGGTGCTCTCTCCTACCGGTTAACACAGATGCTTGCCGGGCACGGTAGCTACGGTAGGTATCTGTGGCAAAAACACCGGGAAACCACGGCCGAGTGTCAGCACTGCGAGGACCGCAGCGATGACACGGCGCTCCACACTCTGGTGGAGTGCACGGCGTGGGCACAACAGCGCCAGGTCCTCGTAGTGGGTCTGGGCGTGGACACTCTCTCGCTCGAGGCCATGGTGCGAGCCATGCTCTCCAGCGGGAGTAAGTGGGACTGCGCCGCCTCTTTCTGCGAGCAGGTCATGCTCGCGAAGGAGGCGGCGGGCCGGGTGCGGGAGAGAACTCTCCCACCCGAGTTCCGCAGTCGGCCCCCTTGGGCGCCGCCGACGTGTCTTCGCCGAGGACTAACGGCCTCCATGACCGGGGGTCTGAGGACGGTGAGAGGGCCGCTCACCATCCTTACAGAAGCAGGCCCATGACGGCAGCGTGACGTGAGCAACTCACGCACGCCCCCCCTTAGAAGCGGGGTCACACCCGAAACCCCCCGTAGACGCGGGATTGCACCCGAACCACCCCCCTGGGCGAGGCCGCAGTGGCGGCCGTAGGTCTGTTGGGAGTCACGGGACATCCTTCCTGAGGGCTTACCCGGGGCTCTTAACCATAGGCTGTTGGGCGTTACGTGAGGTTTATTAGTCGGTAAGAGTCCGGCATAGCATCCTACGAGGATTTTCCCTAACAATAAAAAAAAAAAGCACGCTCTGATAGCAGATTACCTATGTATTCTCTGAAAATGAATGAAGAAATCAATTTATATTTGATTTAATTTTTTTTTGCGTTGAACCTACCTACAGTAGATAAAATTGTTACAAAAATACGTACCACCTATTTAAGTAATTGATATATTTTCTCAATTATTTCACTTATTTAAACAAAATATGGAAAGTAACTTACAATATTTCATGTAATATTGTTGTTAAAACAATAATTTCACATTAAATATAGTCAGGCACGTTTTAACCTATTCGCGGGCTGACTCAAAATACTAAAATGGCGACAGCCTTGCTTGTTCACTGCCGATTATTTTCTTAATTCGTATTATAGAGGGTAGACAAGATTTTATTACAGTAGAAGACTTAATAAACCGGCCAAGTGCGAGTTGGACTCGCGCACGGAGGGTTCCTTAGATAAATGTGTTAGCTTTTATTAAAATTTATTCTATATTTGTAAATTAAAAGTAGCTAAACTGACTAAAGTAAGTCATCTTTTTTGTTCATTAAATGTGATTCTCAAAATAGTACAAATAATAATTGTAGTAATAACTAATATCTAGATTTATTTAAATCTAAATTTAAAATAATCTAGATATTAGTAATAAATATGAATCTATTTATAAACTTACTAGCCGGTCAAATGCATTTAATATGACAACAGTTTGGATATTGACACTAAAAACTTGCTTGGCGCGCTTCCGCGCGAATTGACGTTTGGACACTTTGACCGGCTAGCAAGAGTGAGATGATTATCATGTCAATATTCGTGTCGCAAGATCATTACAGCAACAAGTATTATAAAATAATCTGAGTTACGCCGTTATTATAACTGCACTGTTGTGTTTTGAGTGTCGTAAAACTGATTGTGAGATAGTAAACTGCGAACTACTGAACATTACATGTATCTGTTGAGTATCCTGGCTTTCATTTCCTGACGCTTCAAAGGTCAGAAGAGGGGATACCATCAAGGGTTTTCCACCTTGATGTAACACTCACCTGCCCACAAGAAAAGTACTCTTGTTCTAACACCTCAATGGAGACTAAAAGAAGGTCGCGTAGACGGAGAAGGGAGTCCAGGCATACCAGCAACGAGTCTGTGTCACCTGAGACGTCCAGCAGGAGATCGCATAAGTCGCGAAATGGTTCGAAAAATTCACACCAGCCTCGACGGCATCATCGCAAGAAGCGGTCAAGGTATCGTACGCCTGTTATTACTAGAATTGATCCTGATCCTCAATGCCCTGCAAATATTACCACAATGAGCGATGACCATCCGATACTGAGATCAAAAGATGCAGATTTGCCAGGTGCTACTAATATTGGAAACTCCGAGTCAAATGCACCAGGGCCTTCTGCAGCTGAATGTACTGATTCTAGTAATTTGATAGGATTATTTCGTGACTTAGTAAAATCCCTTCGTAACGATGGAAGTGCTGAACGATATCCTGTCATGAATGTAATACCTGAATTTGACCCTAGTAAACGTAATCAAACGATAGAAATTTGGATTTCAAAAGTTAATGAGTGTGCTCATATTTATAATTGGTCCGAAAAACAGATAATACATTATTCTCTTCCTAAATTAGTTGGATTGGCCCAGAAATGGTACCAGGGCTTACCAAGTTTACTTTTCACATGGAGTCAATGGCAGGATAAGTTGCGTTTGGCATTTCCAAGTGATGAAAATTATGGCACTTTGTTGATTGAGATGCTGGCTTGCAAGGCTCGATTTGGTGATTCATTAGAAGAGTATTACTATGGTGAATATTGATGTTAGTATTTCTGATTATTATTCTGATGAGCTTGTGAAGTTGTTAAATGAACACCGTGATTGCTTTGCCTTTACTGTTAAGGAATTAGGTTGTATATCTGGGATTGAAATGAAAATAACATTGAGTGATAACACCCCCATTGTTTATAGACCCTATAGAATGCCACGAAAAGAACGTCAACTTGTTAGAGACATGGTTCAGGAATTGGAAGATTCTGGGATTGTTAGGCAGTCTTCCTCTGCATACGCATCTCCCATTATTTTAGTACGAAAAAAAACGGGTGATTATCGTTTATGCATAGATTTCAGAGCTTTAAACAAGAAAACTATCAAAGAACATTACCCACTTCCTAGAATTGACGACCAGTTAGATAACTTGTCCGGCTATAAATATTACACTTCCCTAGACCTTGCATCCGGGTACTATCAATTGCCTATGTCTGATTCTTCCAAGCACTTGACTGCATTCATAACCCCAGATGGACAATACGAGTTTAACCGTATGCCATTTGGTTTGGTTAATGCGCCTTCTACGTTCCAAAAGGCAATTAATAGTATATTGGGAAATGCTAGGTTTAAGGATGCCTTTGCGTACATGGATGACGTTATCATACCCTCCACAACGATAGAACACGGACTTAAGAAGCTCAGAGATGTCCTAGCTTTGTTTCGATCTTCAGGGTTGACGCTGAAATTGCCTAAATGCAATTTCTTAATGCAGTCTATTGACTACTTAGGATTTGAAGTGAGCCAAGCTGGCATAAGACCAGGTCGGTCTAAAATTATTACCGTTGAGGCGTTTCCAAGGCCCACTGATCAACATAGTGTAAGGCAGTTTGTAGGTCTCGCTAGCTTTTTTAGGCGGTTCATACGTGGATTTTCAGTTATTGCTAGTCCCCTTACTCACCTGCTGAAAAAGGATGTTCTGTGGAAGTGGAGTGAAGCACAAGAACAGGCCTTTCTTACTTTAAAACAGGAGTTAACGAAACGTCCTATACTTGCCTTCTATAATGCGTCGTATGAAACACAGTTGCATACCGACGCATCTAAAGTAGGGATTGCTGGAATCCTTTTACAGAGACCTGACAAAAGTTCCCTTTACAATGCTGTAGCCTACTATAGCAGACAGACTTCCCCTGAAGAAGCTAAGTTCACTTCTTATGATCTAGAAACATTGGCTGTTGTTTGCTCTCTTCAGAGGTTTAGGGTTTATCTGCTAGGTGTGCCATTCACTATTGTTACAGATTGTAACTCTCTGAGGGCTACGTTTGAAAAGCGGGATATCTTACCCAGGGTTGCTCGGTGGTGGAATGTAATGCAAGAGTATGACTTTACTATTCAATATAAGCCGGGCATTTCTATGTCTCACGTTGATGCTCTAAGCCGTAATCCCCCTATTGATGAGTCGCATTTATTAGAGATAAGGGCAGTGGATACCAACTGGGTATCTACAGTACAACAAAATGATCCAGAACTTCAGCGAATTGTTAATATCTTAAGTGATGTCAATAATAGTAATATTGTAGAGATTAAGAACAGTTTTACCCTTAAAAGGGGATTGTTGTACAGGAGAACCGACGATGGTGATCGTTGGGTCGTACCAAAGGGCGTTCGGTGGCAAATTTTAAAATCTCATCATGACGAATTGGGTCACTTCGGATTTGACAAGATGTATGATAAAATAAAATCACAATTTTGGTTTGCAAAGATGAGGAGATTCATTAAGAAGTATGTAGAATCGTGTTTGGAATGTGCACGCACGAAAATACCATCGGGAAAGAAAGCAGGAGAACTTCACCCAATACCGAAAGTTGACCGACCCTTTCACACCCTCCACATCGACCACTTAGGTCCATTTGTTAGTAGCAAGAAAAGGAATTGCTACCTTTTACTAATAATTGATGCTTTTACAAAGTTTATTATCCTTGTCCCCGTTAAAAGTACAAAATCCAGTCACTCAAAGAATGCAATGCAGAACTATTTCCATACTTTTGGTGTCCCATCGCGTATCATATCAGATAGGGGTACATCTTTTACTTCCAAGACCTTCCAAGATTATTTACTAACACTAGGTGTTAAACATATTAAGAATGCAGTTGCAACACCTCGGGCCAATGGCCAAGTAGAGCGTTATAACCGTACGGTTTTAGCAGCTCTATCAGCTACGAATCATGGAAAATCTGAAAATGCGTGGGACGAATGTATATCAGAAATTCAATGGGCACTCAATAATACTCTAAATAAAGGAACCGGTAAAACACCTGCGCAGGCTCTTTTTGGTATTGCACCGGTAGGTACGGCAAACTTTCTTCTTAACTTAAACCTAGAGGAGGGAGTAGAGGATCGAGAGACTACAGATAAAAGTATAGAGAGTATTAGGGAAGAAATGAGTAAACATATTGCACAAAAACAGTCACAACAAAAAGAAAGATATGACAAAACTAGGAAGAAGGTAGAGTATAAGAAAGGAGACTTAGTTCGCGTAGAAAGGGAAGTACCTTCTACAGGTAAAAGCCGAAAATTGGTATCTAAAATACGTGGGCCATATCGCATAATTGAAGTGTTAGACAATGATAGGTATAAAATTGAAGATACTCCATTATCTAAGAAGGGTAATAGAAACTTTTCGGGAATCTTTTCAGTGGAGTTTCTCTCCAGCGGGAGTAAGTGGGACTGCGCCGCCTCTTTCTGCGAGCAGGTCATGCTCGCGAAGGAGGCGGCGGGCCGGGTGCGGGAGAGAACTCTCCCACCCGAGTTCCGCAGTCGGCCCCCTTGGGCGCCGCCGACGTGTCTTCGCCGAGGACTAACGGCCTCCATGACCGGGGGTCTGAGGACGGTGAGAGGGCCGCTCACCATCCTTACAGAAGCAGGCCCATGACGGCAGCGTGACGTGAGCAACTCACGCACGCCCCCCCTTAGAAGCGGGGTCACACCCGAAACCCCCCGTAGACGCGGGATTGCACCCGAACCACCCCCCTGGGCGAGGCCGCAGTGGCGGCCGTAGGTCTGTTGGGAGTCACGGGACATCCTTCCTGAGGGCTTACCCGGGGCTCTTAACCATAGGCTGTTGGGCGTTACGTGAGGTTTATTAGTCGGTAAGAGTCCGGCATAGCATCCTACGAGGATTTTCCCTAACAATAAAAAAAAAAAAGCACGCTCTGATAGCAGATTACCTATGTATTCTCTGAAAATGAATGAAGAAATCAATTTATATTTGATTTAATTTTTTTTTGCGTTGAACCTACCTACAGTAGATAAAATTGTTACAAAAATACGTACCACCTATTTAAGTAATTGATATATTTTCTCAATTATTTCACTTATTTAAACAAAATATGGAAAGTAACTTACAATATTTCATGTAATATTGTTGTTAAAACAATAATTTCACATTAAATATAGTCAGGCACGTTTTAACCTATTCGCGGGCTGACTCAAAATACTAAAATGGCGACAGCCTTGCTTGTTCACTGCCGATTATTTTCTTAATTCGTATTATAGAGGGTAGACAAGATTTTATTACAGTAGAAGACTTAATAAACCGGCCAAGTGCGAGTTGGACTCGCGCACGGAGGGTTCCTTAGATAAATGTGTTAGCTTTTATTAAAATTTATTCTATATTTGTAAATTAAAAGTAGCTAAACTGACTAAAGTAAGTCATCTTTTTTGTTCATTAAATGTGATTCTCAAAATAGTACAAATAATAATTGTAGTAATAACTAATATCTAGATTTATTTAAATCTAAATTTAAAATAATCTAGATATTAGTAATAAATATGAATCTATTTATAAACTTACTAGCCGGTCAAATGCATTTAATATGACAACAGTTTGGATATTGACACTAAAAACTTGCTTGGCGCGCTTCCGCGCGAATTGACGTTTGGACACTTTGACCGGCTAGCAAGAGTGAGATGATTATCATGTCAATATTCGTGTCGCAAGATCATTACAGCAACAAGTATTATAAAATAATCTGAGTTACGCCGTTATTATAACTGCACTGTTGTGTTTTGAGTGTCGTAAAACTGATTGTGAGATAGTAAACTGCGAACTACTGAACATTACATGTATCTGTTGAGTATCCTGGCTTTCATTTCCTGACGCTTCAAAGGTCAGAAGAGGGGATACCATCAAGGGTTTTCCACCTTGATGTAACACTCACCTGCCCACAAGAAAAGTACTCTTGTTCTAACACCTCAATGGAGACTAAAAGAAGGTCGCGTAGACGGAGAAGGGAGTCCAGGCATACCAGCAACGAGTTTGTGTCACCTGAGACGTCCAGCAGGAGATCGCATAAGTCGCGAAATGGTTCGAAAAATTCACACCAGCCTCGACGGCATCATCGCAAGAAGCGGTCAAGGTATCGTACGCCTGTTATTACTAGAATTGATCCTGATCCTCAATGCCCTGCAAATATTACCACAATGAGCGATGACCATCCGATACTGAGATCAAAAGATGCAGATTTGCCAGGTGCTACTAATATTGGAAACTCCGAGTCAAATGCACCAGGGCCTTCTGCAGCTGAATGTACTGATTCTAGTAATTTGATAGGATTATTTCGTGACTTAGTAAAATCCCTTCGTAACGATGGAAGTGCTGAACGATATCCTGTCATGAATGTAATACCTGAATTTGACCCTAGTAAACGTAATCAAACGATAGAAATTTGGATTTCAAAAGTTAATGAGTGTGCTCATATTTATAATTGGTCCGAAAAACAGATAATACATTATTCTCTTCCTAAATTAGTTGGATTGGCCCAGAAATGGTACCAGGGCTTACCAAGTTTACTTTTCACATGGAGTCAATGGCAGGATAAGTTGCGTTTGGCATTTCCAAGTGATGAAAATTATGGCACTTTGTTGATTGAGATGCTGGCTTGCAAGGCTCGATTTGGTGATTCATTAGAAGAGTATTACTATGGTGAATATTGATGTTAGTATTTCTGATTATTATTCTGATGAGCTTGTGAAGTTGTTAAATGAACACCGTGATTGCTTTGCCTTTACTGTTAAGGAATTAGGTTGTATATCTGGGATTGAAATGAAAATAACATTGAGTGATAACACCCCCATTGTTTATAGACCCTATAGAATGCCACGAAAAGAACGTCAACTTGTTAGAGACATGGTTCAGGAATTGGAAGATTCTGGGATTGTTAGGCAGTCTTCCTCTGCATACGCATCTCCCATTATTTTAGTACGAAAAAAAACGGGTGATTATCGTTTATGCATAGATTTCAGAGCTTTAAACAAGAAAACTATCAAAGAACATTACCCACTTCCTAGAATTGACGACCAGTTAGATAACTTGTCCGGCTATAAATATTACACTTCCCTAGACCTTGCATCCGGGTACTATCAATTGCCTATGTCTGATTCTTCCAAGCACTTGACTGCATTCATAACCCCAGATGGACAATACGAGTTTAACCGTATGCCATTTGGTTTGGTTAATGCGCCTTCTACGTTCCAAAAGGCAATTAATAGTATATTGGGAAATGCTAGGTTTAAGGATGCCTTTGCGTACATGGATGACGTTATCATACCCTCCACAACGATAGAACACGGACTTAAGAAGCTCAGAGATGTCCTAGCTTTGTTTCGATCTTCAGGGTTGACGCTGAAATTGCCTAAATGCAATTTCTTAATGCAGTCTATTGACTACTTAGGATTTGAAGTGAGCCAAGCTGGCATAAGACCAGGTCGGTCTAAAATTATTACCGTTGAGGCGTTTCCAAGGCCCACTGATCAACATAGTGTAAGGCAGTTTGTAGGTCTCGCTAGCTTTTTTAGGCGGTTCATACGTGGATTTTCAGTTATTGCTAGTCCCCTTACTCACCTGCTGAAAAAGGATGTTCTGTGGAAGTGGAGTGAAGCACAAGAACAGGCCTTTCTTACTTTAAAACAGGAGTTAACGAAACGTCCTATACTTGCCTTCTATAATGCGTCGTATGAAACACAGTTGCATACCGACGCATCTAAAGTAGGGATTGCTGGAATCCTTTTACAGAGACCTGACAAAAGTTCCCTTTACAATGCTGTAGCCTACTATAGCAGACAGACTTCCCCTGAAGAAGCTAAGTTCACTTCTTATGATCTAGAAACATTGGCTGTTGTTTGCTCTCTTCAGAGGTTTAGGGTTTATCTGCTAGGTGTGCCATTCACTATTGTTACAGATTGTAACTCTCTGAGGGCTACGTTTGAAAAGCGGGATATCTTACCCAGGGTTGCTCGGTGGTGGAATGTAATGCAAGAGTATGACTTTACTATTCAATATAAGCCGGGCATTTCTATGTCTCACGTTGATGCTCTAAGCCGTAATCCCCCTATTGATGAGTCGCATTTATTAGAGATAAGGGCAGTGGATACCAACTGGGTATCTACAGTACAACAAAATGATCCAGAACTTCAGCGAATTGTTAATATCTTAAGTGATGTCAATAATAGTAATATTGTAGAGATTAAGAACAGTTTTACCCTTAAAAGGGGATTGTTGTACAGGAGAACCGACGATGGTGATCGTTGGGTCGTACCAAAGGGCGTTCGGTGGCAAATTTTAAAATCTCATCATGACGAATTGGGTCACTTCGGATTTGACAAGATGTATGATAAAATAAAATCACAATTTTGGTTTGCAAAGATGAGGAGATTCATTAAGAAGTATGTAGAATCGTGTTTGGAATGTGCACGCACGAAAATACCATCGGGAAAGAAAGCAGGAGAACTTCACCCAATACCGAAAGTTGACCGACCCTTTCACACCCTCCACATCGACCACTTAGGTCCATTTGTTAGTAGCAAGAAAAGGAATTGCTACCTTTTACTAATAATTGATGCTTTTACAAAGTTTATTATCCTTGTCCCCGTTAAAAGTACAAAATCCAGTCACTCAAAGAATGCAATGCAGAACTATTTCCATACTTTTGGTGTCCCATCGCGTATCATATCAGATAGGGGTACATCTTTTACTTCCAAGACCTTCCAAGATTATTTACTAACACTAGGTGTTAAACATATTAAGAATGCAGTTGCAACACCTCGGGCCAATGGCCAAGTAGAGCGTTATAACCGTACGGTTTTAGCAGCTCTATCAGCTACGAATCATGGAAAATCTGAAAATGCGTGGGACGAATGTATATCAGAAATTCAATGGGCACTCAATAATACTCTAAATAAAGGAACCGGTAAAACACCTGCGCAGGCTCTTTTTGGTATTGCACCGGTAGGTACGGCAAACTTTCTTCTTAACTTAAACCTAGAGGAGGGAGTAGAGGATCGAGAGACTACAGATAAAAGTATAGAGAGTATTAGGGAAGAAATGAGTAAACATATTGCACAAAAACAGTCACAACAAAAAGAAAGATATGACAAAACTAGGAAGAAGGTAGAGTATAAGAAAGGAGACTTAGTTCGCGTAGAAAGGGAAGTACCTTCTACAGGTAAAAGCCGAAAATTGGTATCTAAAATACGTGGGCCATATCGCATAATTGAAGTGTTAGACAATGATAGGTATAAAATTGAAGATACTCCATTATCTAAGAAGGGTAATAGAAACTTTTCGGGAATCTTTTCAGTGGATAAAATTCACCCATGGTTAGTATTTAATAGAGATAGGGACGAGTCTAGTACTGAGGAAGAAGGCGAATCAGTTTGATTGCTTGTTCACATAAAACAGTAATAATAATATAGTAATGTAAATGTACCTCTTTCGATACCTACGTATTTAATTTACATGACTGATGTAAAACAGATATAAGATATAATTTGATTTATTCATTAAAATATTGTATTGATATTATATTGTTATAATTACAAATGTCGTAATTGTAATATATTAATATATTATAATTGAACCAGCTGAAGATAAGTATGAGGCTACAATGGTTCCTGTGAATTTATAATTACTTGATACTTTAATTAAAGGTACCCAACATGTTCAGTCAGCTGTGGATAAGTCGGAGGCCACAATGACCCCAGATAAAAGACATGTTGAAATAAAAAATAAAATAAATAAAATAAAATAAAATTTATTCCCTTTGAAATTTTTAAAAAATTATTTAGGTTTGTCAAGATTTTTGTGACTCTACCGGGGGTTCGGAAATGCTACAGACTGAGAAGAACACCCCAAGAAACTCAGTCCGGTCCCTCTTATTCATCTTAGTATCTAATACAGTTTTGTTTTTTAAATGTAGAAAGGAGCAATTCGTGTCACTGCCAGGCAGTCTTGTCTTCTAGAAAGTCTTTAATGCTATAATAAGCTTTCTGGTACAATTTAAGTTTTACTAGTTTTTTAAATTTATTAACTGACAAACCTGTTATGGCTGTCGGCAATGTATTGTACATTCGAATACAATTGCCCGCAAAAGAATTGCTTATTTTATTAAGCCTAAATCTAGGTACAGCCAATTTATTCTTATTTCTTAAGTTTAGGTTATGGATATCACTATTTTTAATAAATTTACTGTTATTTTTATGAGTATATAATAAGTTTTCATATATGTACTGTGAATACACAGTAAGGATGTTGATATCCTTAAACTTTTCTCTTAATGACTCCCGAAACCCCATACCATAGATAGCCCGGACAGCCCTTTTCTGCAACACAAAGATACATTCGATGTCGGCAGCGTTACCCCATAATAGTATGCCATAGGTCATGACACTGTGGAAGTAGCTAAAGTAGACAAGACGCGCTGTTCTAATGTCTGTCAGTTGTCGGATCTTTTTAACGGCATAGGCTGCAGAGCTCAGTCTGCCCGAGACTCTCCCGATATGAGGCCCCCACTGCAAGTTGGAGTCTAACTTTATGCCCAGAAAGACAGTTTCATCGACCAATTCTACTTGATCATCCTTAATCTTAATACTGGTGTTAACGAGCCTAACATTTGGCAAGGTGAATCTAATACATTTTGTTTTAGTTTCGTTTAACAATAAATTATTAGCGTTAAACCAGTGGACTACCCTAGAGAGGGCATTGTTTACTTCGTCAAGATCGCGTTGTCCACGTTCAACTTTAAATATTAAAGATGTGTCATCAGCAAACAAAACTACCTCGTGATCGTCTCTTATAAGGTGAGGGAGATCATTTATGTACACTAAAAATAGAAAAGGTCCCAGAATTGAACCCTGAGGCACCCCCATTGTTACAGCAGAACCATTTGACTGTTTACCATTTATAACTACTCTCTGTACTCTATCTCTAAGGTAAGAACTAATTAAATCCAAGGCCGTCCCCCGGATTCCATAATGATCAAGTTTTTGAATTAAAGTCTGATGCTGGACGCAATCGAAGGCCTTAGATAAGTCGCAGAATACACCATAAGCATCATACGACTCCTCCCAGGCCTCATATATACACTCTAACAATTTGATTCCAGCATCCGTGGTAGACCGACCGCGCGTGAAACCGAATTGTTTAGTATGGAATAGTTTATTTGTATTAAAATGATTTTGCATTTGATTAAGCATTGCCTTTTCAAAGATTTTACTGAACGTGGGTAGTACAGAAATAGGACGAAAATTGGACGGATCTGAGGTGCTACCCGATTTAAACAGAGGAGTTATTTTACTAAACTTCATTAAGTCAGGAAACACACCACTATCAACACAATTATTAAATATTATTGATAATTCAGGGGCAACCATTTCAATTAACGAATTAACTAAATGTACAGAAATTCCCCAGAGGTCAGCAGTTTTCTTAATATTTAAAGATTTAAAAGTTTTTATGACAGTGTGTATACTAATTTTACTGAATTTGAATATTTCATTACAGCAAGGAACATTTGCTTTTAACAAGGATTCTGCTATTGGGGTAGAAGAACCTAGGGCTCTGGTCAAATCTACTGGAATTCGAGAAAAAAATTGTTCAAATTCGTTAGCGACTTCGGCATCTGTTGTAATTATGTTACCATTTACTTTAAGTTTAAAATTATTATCATTCGATTTTGCTTGGCCTCTTTCTGCGTTAATTATTTTCCAAGTAGATTTAACTTTGTCTACACTATTGAGAATTTTATTACTTATATACTTTCTTTTGGCTGCTAAGCAGTCTGCTTTAAACTTTTTTGAATAAGTTTTTACATAATTTAGAAATTCATCTGTTCTATTAAGCTGTCTTTCTGAGTATAGTTCATACAGTTTTTGTCTACTTTTATGTATATCCTCAGTGGCCCATTCACTGAAGGCTGGCCTATCACCGATTGTGACTTCCTTAGACTTGAATACAGAGTTGAACTCATTGTAAAAGGAATCAAAAAATAACTTATACATTACATTTGGATCTAAGCCAGTGTCTAAAAATGGAAGTTTATTGCAAAGTCCAACTCGCATACGTTCCAAGCGGTCACTAGTTACTGGTCTACATAATATTTTACGTCTTTTAACTTTTTCTCTTGTGATCTTGAAAGATGCTATTTGCCCAGTATGATCTGATTTTATCTTATTTATAATACTCTTACTTTCTGGCAACATATCACTGTATATATTGTCCAGACAAGTAGCTGTTGTATCACAATATCTAGTAGGCTCTAAAAATAAGTTAGTGAGATTGTGTGATTTAAATAAATTTAAGATATCATTGGTCTGACGCGTATTTATAAGTATATTAACATTAAAATCACCGCACACTATTAGGTGTTTATTAGTTTTTCCAAGTTTAAATAGCACTTTATCCATTACTTCCTCAAACTCACAAAAGGGTGAGACTCCAGGTTTATATACGCATACTACTATGAATTGCTCCAATTCTACGCACGATATTTCAACTGTACACTCTACAGAGAGGGACACAACATCTTTCCGTTCCTTATATTTTAATTTCTTATTTAATAAAATCAACGAACCCCCCCGTGTTGTGTTGACCCTGCAGAACGCACTACCAACCCGGTGACTACTGAAACTGAACATGAGCTCATACTCCTTACGCATATGTTCTGTAAGACAAACAATTTCAATATTTTCTGAGCTCATGAACAGCTCCAATTCAAACTCTTTGACCTGTGTTAATGTTGCAATATTATAATGCACCAGGCTGATGTAATCTACATTTTTTAATTTAGTTTTGTTCGGAGGACAGTTTCCGATAAAATTACGGTTTGCAATTAAATTTAACTCCATTAATTTACAATTTTGGCTAGAGGGTAAATCCTCTGTTGTCCCAGCAGTTAATTTAAATTACTTGGAACAGATTCCAAAGTCCTAAATCTACTCTGCTCAAATAAAGCAGTTTTGTCAGCCAAGTTTTTGGCTACAGAATAAAAATAATTAAATAGCAAACTTGCTATTTGTCTTTTATAATATTTGGGTAGACAATACCTACCCTTGTGATTATTATAGACTATAAACTTACTATGTGACAAATTTGTGTTAAATACAGAATTAAAGTCAATTATATGAAATTTATTATTATACTGACTTATTAAATTCAAACGCAAATTCATCTTATATCTAAATGAATTTTCCGAATCTGGCACACCTTTTATAAATGGAAGTGTGAACATTACAACTTGTATGACATTTAAGTTTAAGATGTAATTCATGTATAGGGACAAATCATCATTGCTAATTTTCCCCCTGTTTGCACAGAAAATTATTATTTTACTGTTAGCTTCAAATTTATATTCTAATATCTTTTGCATAATACCACTTAATGAAGCACCCGGATAGCAATTATTAATAACCGAGTAATAACTTGAATTTGAGTTTTGTTTTAAAAATGAACTTAGATTGGTACCAATATCATCACTAAATACAATTAATTTAGTACAACTATTACTATTATTTACACTGTCACACAATATATCCACTGATGTACTGGGCGAGCATGTGGTAATGGGAGCTAGGGGCTCAGCGGTAACCGGTTCGCCCTGGGCCTCCACCGGCTCAATTGCTTTAGGGCAGTTAATATTGCATAAGTGGTCATTTAGGAAACAATTAAGGCGCTCAGTGTTATCATTTGATGTTTTGAGTACCTTGTCTATTGTTAAAGAACATTTAGTAAAGTCCTTAAGGGACCATTCATATTTTTTAGTCATATATTGTAGCTCAAATTGCAAACTTTGTATTTTTGACTCTAATTTTTGTGTGTCAGTGCAATATTTTAAATGGCTTTGTTCTAGTTCTAACATTGACAATTTAGCTTGTTCTCTAAATTTTAAACAAGAACCTATATTTTTACACTTCTTGATTAACATTTTATGGAATTTTAATTGCTTTTTTGATTTTTGTATGAACTTTTTAATTTTTAGATATTTTTTTAGTTTATTTCTGCTGCAAAACAAAACCGACTTGTCCTGTTGATATGGACTGTCACCTGTAAGATCTATAGTAGTCAAGTCCAGGTTTTGAGAATTTGCAGAAGGAATAAACTGCGGGATACCACTCATTAACTCACTAAAAAGATTATCGGTTTGTTGGGCAGTAACTTTCTCAGCAGCTTCTTCCAGGTGTGAGATCTGTCCCTGGGCATCCCTTAGCTCCTGTTCCAGAAAGGTCGTCCTCCTCAAGGTTTTCTCATACTCGTCACTGCACTCTTGGAACCTATCTACAATTGACTGAAGGTGGTCCCGCTCCGCAACAATGTCATCATAACTAACATGAAGTCTTGATAATTCGCATTTTAATTTTTTTGTGTCATTCAAAGCGTTTATCAATAGATTTTCATTTTCCTCTCTTTCCTTTTCCAACTGTACACAGAGCTCCGTTTTAGATTTAAGCTCCAGCAACACCAACTGAAGTTTGGGCTCTTCCTGCTGGCGGCCGAGAGCTCTGCGACTACGGGTATTCATATTATTAATAAGTAAGTGCAATTAAACGCGAATTATATGATGGAGCTCCTTGTACAGTTTATGGTAAGAAGTAACAAGGTTATGTACCGGCTATAAATTATACTTAATATTTTTATGTACTTACGCAAATACACCAACCGTCGTCAACGTCGAGTAAACGCTTATACAAGTATAATAATTCTACTCACGAGAAACAGTCGATTTATTATGTATTTACGTGAAAAAGAAAGCATTTAACATTCGAAAAAAACGGGTACCTGACTCGTCACCTCTTACACCAAAATACACGGACAGAACACTTTTATTATATTAATCTGACTATTTTAGGACACTATTAATGCGATGATAATGGTTTTAATTCGTTTAAAATTGTTTAAATACTAAATAACTAATTAATTTAAAAAAAAAAAAAAAATTGGTGTCACCTTAGTGAACTAGACCAGCTGTGGATATGTCGGAGGCCACAATGGTTTATCAGTTTAGTGTATTGAGAGGCCAACATGCTGTGTCAGCTGTGAATATGTCGGAGGTCACAATGGCAATGTGGTATGTTGGAACTGTCTCGATACAATATTGAAAGATCAGCTGTGGATATGTCGGAGGCCACAATGATCATTTTAGCAGAATATCATCAAAAGTAGGGTGACAACTAAATGATTATTGCGGAATTTAGTTATTAAATTGTCACTTAACCAATTTCGACCTATGTATTACTGTCGCATAAGCTACTTTTTTTTCTTGATTTTTTTTCCTCTGTTGGTGTTATTGGCATTATTAACATTTTTTTTAAAGTAATGCTTGATTTTCACGAGACGTGAAACCATCAGGAAAGGCCGATTGTTAGCTTTTATTAAAATTTATTCTATATTTGTAAATTAAAAGTAGCTAAACTGACTAAAGTAAGTCATCTTTTTTGTTCATTAAATGTGATTCTCAAAATAGTACAAATAATAATTGTAGTAATAACTAATATCTAGATTTATTTAAATCTAAATTTAAAATAATCTAGATATTAGTAATAAATATGAATCTATTTATAAACTTACTAGCCGGTCAAATGCATTTAATATGACAACAGTTTGGATATTGACACTAAAAACTTTCTTGGCGCGCTTCCGCGCGAATTGACGTTTGGACACTTTGACCGGCTAGCAAGAGTGAGATGATTATCATGTCAATTCGTGTCGCAAGATCATTACAGCAACAAGTATTATAAAATAATCTGAGTTACGCCGTTATTATAACTGCACTGTTGTGTTTTGAGTGTCGTAAAACTGATTGTGAGATAGTAAACTGCGAACTACTGAACATTACATGTATCTGTTGAGTATCCTGGCTTTCATTTCCTGACGCTTCAAAAATGTATTTTCTTTCTTTCTTTCTTTCTTTCTTTCCGTACCATAGGTAAAGGCAAATATTAAATTTTGTTTTAAACGAAATATTTAGGTGGGCCCCTTTTTTCTAACGGGAGGGAAAGTTCTCATGGATGCAATGCCGGACTCCTACCGATTAAAAACCTCACTTATCCTACCTAACAGCCTACGGTTGGGAGCCCCGGGTAAGCCCTCGCAAGGATACCCCAGGGCCCAGGACTATATTAGATTTTTTTTTCAGGTTTGTCGAGTTCCGTAACTAAAGGTTAAAAACGGAACCCTATTACTGAGACTGTCACAATGGAAAAAACCGGCCATGTGCGAGTCTGACTCGCGCCCGGAGGGTTCTGTAGCAAAAATGGAAAAATTGCACGTGACAGACAGACAGCGAAGTCTCATGAATAGGGTATCGCTTTTACTCTTTGGGTAGGGAACCCTATAAATAAATTTGGCTGGTCGCCATTGATATTTTTTTGCGATAGCGGAGTACCTACAAAATAATGAAGTGAAATACATATTGAAAAAAAAAAAAGAAAACGTTTTTTTATTTTACCCTCATGCTAATGTGACACCACTCTAATTTAATGTATCTTGACGGACACTTTTTTGTATAAAAGAAGCTTGCGGCGGTGGCGCCACACACCTTATTGATCGAAAGGAGTTCAACCAGCCAATTTTATTTTTAACTACCCTCAAAAGTAAAAAAGCGATAGGAACTCTTCGAGAAAAAAAGCAATATCGATAGTCATATTAGTCTTTGACTGTCATACTGAATTTCGAAGTTCAAAATAGCGATGAACTGTAGCCGTAAAGTACCGAAACGCGACTCACGTTAGTGCGAAAGTGCGCCACATCGATACCCATAATTTCGAATCTTTTCCACCGCGAAGCACGGTAGTGCGAAAGTATTCCGCATCGATTCACACATTGTCGTATGTATTCCAGCGGGATGCACGTTAGTGCGAAAGTCTAGTAAATGCGAAGGCATGCTACTTCCTGCTTAACACAGAAATGTTTCTTTTTTTTTGATGCGGGGACTGAAGGTTAGGCACTTCACCGCCCCAATTTGGGGGAGTGGGGTGACTTCGTGTGGGACTCACGGTTCTGAAAGGAACCGTCCTACCCATTAAAACCCGCGGTGTTCCGCCTCAAGACAGGACAGGACTCAGGCATAGTATCTATGTAGGATTTACCTCATGTTAAAACACTTTGATTCAGAGTTACAAAAGAACTACAGTGGGCTAACGAAAAATCAAAAAAAAAATAACCACGAAGGCTAAGGCGAGAGCTCCGCTTCGCTTCGCTCCCGCCTTAGTCTTCTAACCTAACCTATCCGAGTCGGGGTGTTAACCATTCACAGATATATAGCATCCATGTAGGATTTAAATCATGTTAAAAAAAGGTATTTTGTGTTTGAACATTTTAGGATAAGGTATTTGATAATTTTATTTTTTGGGTTTCGGTTATTCGACCGTAAGGCATTTTAAATTATTTATATTATAAATATTTGCCTTTTGAATATTGATATTTTGATTTCGGGTATTTTGGGCTACGATATTTTGAGTTAAGGCATTATAATTTCTGGTATTGTGACGGTATACCAGTTGAGAGAGGAGTTTTGAAAATTGGTAATTTATAGATTTTGATATGCTCTTTCCAAATTTCAACTTTGCCACCTCGTATGTTTGCCGCTCGCTCGCAAAACTGCTTTTGGGCGCCATTTTTTCAAAATGGCGGCCATTTTGAAAAAATGGCGCCCAAAAGCAGTTTTTTGATAATTACTCCTTTCCGACGCATTTTACAGGAAAATCATTTAAACACAATAAAAGTAGAGAAAATTTCCTACAATTTGTCATAATCTTTTTTTCCCTAAAATTAACAGTTTCGGCGTAGGAGCGCCGTAAAGTGTAATTCCTTCACTTCAATAACTTCACTTTCTTGCAGTATATCACCACAAATAAAGCAGTTTACTTCATTAGAAGCCATGGCTCTGTAAATATAAACGACACTGTGAAATGATAAACGTATACTGATGACTCAGATTAAATATTTCTATTGAGCTCAGCCGTAGCCAGATGTTTCTTAGAAGGGAAAGAAGGGGCCTGAGACAGAAGGGACGTATTCCTCTGCGGAGACATGACAGACTATAGTTAGCTAGGTTTTCATTCTATGGAACAATATTTAACCTTCGTATAATTTTTATAATTTACAAATCACAATATGAGCAGTTTAAAGTAAATATTACACGTTGGTGTGGATGTATAATGGTTTACGGCGCTCGTACACCGAAACTATTGATTTTAGGAAAGAAAAGGTTATGACATAAATTGTAGGAAATTTTTTCTACTTTTATTTTGCATAGTACATATGTTTTTCCTGTAAAATGCGCCGGAAAGTAGTTATTATCAAAAAACTGCTTTTGGGCGCCATTTTTTCAATATGGCGGCGCGAGCGGCAAACATACGAAATGGTGGCAAAGTTGAAATTTAGAAAGAGCATATCAAAATCTATAAAATTGCCAATTTTCAAAACTCCCGGAAAACTTTCCAGGTAACCTCTACTTTTCCGACCAAATGACTAGACTATTCTAAAAAGGTTGTTTATAATATTTTGTCCTGAAGCTGGCAGAATTTAATTTAAAAAAACGACCAGCGCCATCTATTGGTTAAATCACTTTTTAAAGCTGTTTTATTCTTATTCTTCTTCTTGCATGTTATTTTGAAGTTAGAGTTTTGGCGCCTTAGTAAAATATTATCAGAGTGAATTTATTTTTGTGAAGCGAGCGCACGATGTTTTCAAAACTGAACATTGATCACAGAGTAGATATTTTTTTCAAGTGAAGCTTCTATTCTATTGATTTGGATATTAATTGGATTTTCTGAAAGATTTATAATTTTTGTTACGGCTCAACATTAAACTTTTTTGAGATGTACCTACCCATCCTTTGGTTTGTTACTCATTTCTCATTGTACATGAAACCACCATAAAAAAGTCACAGCGAATATAGTTATTTATATTCTTGAGATCATTCATACCGAAACGCCGAGATGTGGGCAAATTTTCAAAAATGTTAATTTAAGCCTCGTAAAACTCCAAAAAAATACGTAACTACATAATTTCATTTTAAAATTTTTAATCGTGTGAGTCTATATCTATATGATAGGTATTAAGAACACTGTCGCTTTTGAATAGATTGTAAAATAAAAAACTAGCCAAGTGCGAGTCGGACTCGCCCGTGAACGGTTCCGTAGCAGCAAGTAACATAATATAAAAGTTCGTTGTAACTTTGATTGATGGTTTAACACGTTCGCAGTGGTAGTGATTTTTCTAGGCGAAAATTGCGGTTTATGACATATTAAAAAAAAACTGCCAACTAGATCTCGTTCAAACCAATTTTCGTTGGTAGTTTTTATGGCAATGTACCTACATCATATATTTTTTTTAGTTTTACTCTTCTCTTAGTTTAGAAGTTACAGGGGGGAGGGGGGACAGATTTTCCACTTTGGAAGTATCTGTTGCCCAAACTATTCACTTTAGAAAAAATGATGTTAGAAACTTCAATAACTTTTTTGAAGACCTAGATCCCACACGTATGGGTTAGTTAGATGAAAAAAAAAATTGAGTTTCAGTTTCAGTTTTGGACACCCAAAATTTACTGCTTTTTTTCTAGGTTTATGTAAAAAGCTTAATGTGGTTCACAGAAAACATCTACTCACTAAGTTTCAACAGCATATGCCTTATAGTTTCGGAGAAAAGTGCCTGTCACATACGGATGGACAGACAGACAGACACGATGAATCTATAAGGGTTCGGTTTTTGCCATTTGGCTACGGAACCCTAAAATTCCAACCAAGTGCGAGTCAAACAAGTACACGGAGGGTTCCGTATCAAAATCACGGCAAAAATCACGTTTGTTTTGGAGCATCCGCTTAATTTTTTTTTCGGTTTTTTTATATTTGTTGTTATAGCGGCAACTGAAATACATTATCTGTGAAAATTTCCACTGACTTGCTATAGTCCGTTCAGAGATATATTACCTCTAGCACTAAGGTTGCCTATCATGATTGCTGTGTTACCCCAATAAGTTTTTGTTTCTCCCATGTAATCTTACTTTTAGTCGAAACTTACTTTCTTCTTTTGCTGGCGTTTTTTTCGGGTGTGACCATTATTTGAGATGTGGAACGTTGTGGAAGCAGCAACTTCGCCTTCATTAGTGGTTGTAGTGATTTTTTTTTTAGAAATTCATAAAAAATAAATAAATCTTAAGATTTATTTATTTTTTTGTCTTGTCTTGTCACTGTCTTAGTGAAGTTAAGTTTATTGTGACATGAAAAACAAAACTATTCGTGCTAAAAAGGTTGAAAGTAAAAATCTCCACATAATTCGGTAAAATGTCTTAGGCGTGCACTCATAGGGCGACTTTACTGCAATGCCAACACACCAGCGGCGAAGGCTGAATTTTTTCAAAAGGAAAGCCGATGAAAAAAATATTATCCAGTTGGTCACACCTGTAGTGTAGGTATTTTGCGTATTTATTAAATGGTGGCGCGCGGCGGTGAATGCCTTTTGTGTTTTGTTTGCCGCCTGTACTATACTCGTAAGATCCATGTACTTAATTTAAAACAATGTCTTACGTGCATGATAAATTGGCTTATAAAAAAGTATCATAAATTATCTACTGATGACTAAAAAGATATTCAAATTTACACTAACCATGTTTTGAAATTATTCTACTACTCTCTGCAAGCTCATACCTACCTATTTCAAATTGTCTCGATTGAAGTTAATTGAAAATAATTCATAAATTTGGGACTTAGACGCATAGGTACTTCTAATGTTTTTAATAATATGCATGTACTAGCTAATGCCCGCAGTTTCACCCGCGCAAAATTAGTTCCCGTGGGAAGTTACTCCCGGGATAAAAAGTAGCCTATGTGTTATTCCAGACTATAATGGATATCTGTATCAAATTTCAGCCCGATCCGTTTAGCCGTTCGAGCCTGAAAGAGTAACAAACATCCACATTCACACTCACAAACTTTCACATTTATAATATTAGTAAGATTTCAAGTACCTATAGAGTATTAAAAACCGCGATATTTTACAATACAAAATTGAAATAAAAACATACTTCTTATCTATTTTTTCAAAAATATCTGACAAAGTGATTCTATGGAACAAAACTGCTTTATTATGTTATAAACTATTAATGAAACATTCAGCCAAAATAAAGATTATTAGGTATCCCAAGCCATTGAACTAATATCACTAGCGTATTCTGAGATACCTACTTGATAAATATAAAAAAACTGTAAACCGTAATACCGAAGGCCTACGTCCATCAGTGAGCATTGTATGTGACTCCAAAACAATAATCATGTGTACAGAAATCACAACAAAACACAGAACACAAAACACAATTTTACACACTTTCACGATGTATTTAGTACTTGAAGTAGATAATTATTTATAATTAACTAATAAACAGCACAATACTTTATAAAGTCAATTGAAACTATGTTATGTTTTATTATTATTCACGGGAAACGCATGTGAAATGAAGTAATAACAACACATCAAATTAAAAACACACTTCGATGCAAAACGTTTCGACGTGCGTTAGGTGCATTTAAATTGGTCGAGTTTTCAAGTCAAATACGTTGTCCTTTTCTATTAATATGACTGTCTCAGGTGTAAGCCACGAACTCATGGCTTACTTTAGGCGAAAATCCACGAATCAAATCTTGAAAAAATGTGAGCGAATAGGACGCATATATACATTTGCGTAGTACTAACGAAGCAGACGCAAAATGATCAGGAAGCCGGGCTTACCGCGTGATGTCAGAGATAGGGTCTTTGAACTTTGACTCGAAAATTTATTGCTATGACTTTTGTAGCAGGGGTTGAGACGAAAATGCGGACTTACCATGTAAATTTGCAAATATTTTTATATTTGAATGAGTGTTCGAGAATATATAATTGTGTTTATTAGTTATGAGTAAATATTACATGTCACTGCCCGATCTGAAAAGGGAAGCCACAAGGAATGGGCTTCTATGGACAATTCGCCACTGCAACACACAGAAAACGATCGACGAGCTGTCAGTCAGAGGTAATATAACTGTGAACGGACTATATCACAGTTTATGAGATAGGTCTAATGCCTGAAGACAGACAAATGAACAGCACACACTCCAAGTAATGGTGTTTCGTTTTTATATTCACGGAATCCTAAAAAGAACATTGTTCTTACATGTTTTAAAAGATAATGTAATAATTATTATATAACTAAATTACTTATTTTATTTCTCATTTTTTTAAAATACAGTAAGTAGTTGCTTAATTTTCATGTAGGTAATTTTAATTATACTTCATTATATGTACCTACACGCCAAAAACTAAATTTCGTAACCGCATTCAACTCAAAATATCCTATCCTACTTCCTACTACAACTTCTTACTAATATTATAAATGCGAAAGTTTGTGAGTGTGGATGTTTGTTACTCTTTCACGCTCAAACCGCTGAACGGATCGGGCTGAAATTTGGTACAGATATACATTATAGTCTGGAATAACACATAGGCTACTTTTAATCCCGGGAATAAGTGCCCACGGGAAGTCAGAACGGGAACAAATTTTTCGCGTGCAAAGCTATGGGCATCAGCATTATAAATTTGAAAGTTTGTGAAGATGTTTGGATGTTTGTTATTCTTACTCAATTACGCTCTAACGGCTGAACGGATTGGGCTGAAATTTGGTACAGATATAGCTTATAGTCTGGGATAACACATAGGCTACCACTACTACATAGGTTTGAAATGTTTCAAACCGCATATAGAGTCGTTGCCTTGGCTTAACGACTGCCACACTGACAACCGGGACCTACCGTGCCTTCCGAAGCACGAAAACAATCGCAAACGTCACAAAGTGGTCACCCATCCGGGGAGCAGTCACTGCGAAAGTTACTCAGCAGTGATTGTTTACATGCCTTTATTTATCTTCATGCCTCGGTTTTCCCAAACGCCTACAGTATGGGGTTCTTCAAAAGGGGTCTAAGAAGGTTTTTACAGGGTCGGCAGCGCGAGTGTGGCGCCTCTGGTGTTGCAAACGTTCATAGGCTGCGGTGACCACCAGTCCTTCTGGTGGGCCGTATGCTTGTCTGCCACCTTAGTGGTATAAAAAAAAAAATGTATTAGTAAAAAGAACAAAATATAATTACCTATACATATTCAATGACATTTTTCACGCTAGAAAGTAAACTAGGCCAGGCGCCGGATTGCCCTGCTTTCAGTAATCCTGGTATATTGGGTGTAACAAAATTGACTCTCCAAATTTCGTCACGTGACGTGCATCGGTCAAGAAACATTACAAAAATGAAGAAAACAAAAATCACATGAATACTTTAACCGTAAATCCGTTTTAGAGGACCTATAAATTTTCATTATCACCCTTTCTATCGCTACTGAGCGGCAGTAGAAAGCGACAGCGACAGCCAGACGGGTGCTCCGTGTTTGTTTTGCCACGGCAACCATGTTACCTCGAATTGCCACGGTAAAAACGAATTTTTATTGTGCGACAAAAAAAAAATAAAAAAAATTAACCCCCCTTTTTATTAAATACTAGCTGACGTCACGCGGTTTCACCCGTGTAGTTCCCGTTCCCGTGGGAATACCGGAATAAAATATGTTCTATGTTCACCGCAAAGAGTGTAGCTTCCCAACAGTGAAAGAATTTTTCAAATCGGTCCAGTAGTTCCGGAGCCTATTCGTTACAAACAAACAAACGAAAAAACAAAAAAACAAAAAAGCAAAAAATCAAAAAAACAAATCTTTCCTCTTTATAATATTAGTATAGATTAGTATTTGATTTCCGATGCCAAGTCATCTCATGAAATTTGGAGAGGTAATTTTGTTACACCCAGTATACTTCCGAGGGCTTACCCTAGATGACGCCGCGGTGGTGGCCAAAGTCTGTACTTTTGTCTCACCTTGCATACTATCCTGCGTCTTTGGGGGTTGGTTCGGGTGTTATCACGCTTCTTGGGGTGAGTGGCGTGTGCGTGAAATTCTCAGGAAGCCACGCCGGTGCCGCTTGAGCCTGCTTCTGTAAGAACCGTAAGCTGCCTCCCGTCGTCTTTAGGCGGAAATCTTCAGCTTTATAATATTAATATATCCAGCCCCAGATTTTTCTAGATTAGGTAGGGTAGACTGGGTACGGTTAAAACGGTGGACGGTTGAAACAACGCGAATATCTCGTAAACAGTGCGTGATGAGGTGAGGGATCCAAGGGGAGTATGAAGCGGGTGACAAGCCAAAACACGAATTTTAGTATCACGTTGTTCTACGGGCGCTGTGCTTGGCTACAGGAGGCCCCATTGTGTTTTTTGACGGACAAGTAAGTATTTTTGTTCTATTTTTTTGCAAATATTTAGATTTTGTATAAAGTTAGAGTATTGAGAGTTTTCTTTCGTTTTAGTTGAAGTTTGTAGAATATTGTAGTATCATTAGTTTTTAATTAAATGTGTAATAATTATAACTGTGAAACTTTTTATACCAATCGGGGGGTTGGGGACAGTTGAAACATTATTTGTGGGTACGTTTGAAACATTTTATTTATTCAATTTTCTTGTTTCTCAGATGCCAAGGGTACGCCAAAGAAAGACTACGAAATGTCGGACCGACTTGTCAACATGCAAACAAGCATATGAAGATGTAAAAGCGGGATTTTGTTTTGTTTAGTTCGATTTTTGTTTTGTTGATAGTTAAAAAAATTACCAATATCGCAAATTACCAATATTGCAAATATTTCTGTCAAGAAAATCTTACTATAATTTCATTTAAGTTGTACTTGATGTAAAACTTCAAAGGCTGATAAAAATACTGTTAGGTTATAAGTATCAACAAAGACTATACTATGTTACTAAAAAAATATTTGTAATTTTCATCTGTGCCATTAAAATATTATTAGATGACTAGTTCTTTACTGTTTGTTTTTGTTATTTTTCTAATAAAACGTGATAACTTATAATATTTTGTATTATTTGCATGTGTTTTATTTGACCCCAAGCACTGTTTCAACCGACCCTGACATGGGGACAGTTAAAACACATTACCGTTTTTTTTTCAACACAATTTTACACAGAAAACTAATATAAAGTGATTTCAAATAACATTGCCCATTAGAAGACAGATAAAAGGTCTTTTGTTTAATACATTTCTTTCATCCAAATTCCGATGCTATGCCCGATAAACGCAAAAATGTTTCTACCGTACCCAGTCTACCCTATATTGCTGTCCAGGATTGCGTGTCTCATCTTGCCGCGAAGTTCTACAAGGCTAACTGGGACGTCACGCGGTTTCGTACTCCCGTTACCCGCGTAGCTCCCGTTCCTTTGGGAATATGGGAATAAAGTATAGCCTATGTTCACTGGAAAGAGTGTAGCTTCTCAACAAAGAAAGAATTGTTCAAATCGGTCCAGTAGTTTCGAAGCCTAATTGATGCAAACAAACAAATAAGCAAACAATCAAATCTTTCCTCTTTATAATATTAGTATAGACGAGCTGACAGACGCAACTTCGTTTGCGTCACATATGAGAGAGAGAGAGAGAGAGAGAGAGAGAGAGGGAGAGAGAGAGAGGTGCGGTGTTAATATTTTATTTCTTATCACTTTTCCCGTCACCTTCGCTCACGCGTCGCTAATATTTATTTTAGAACTTATTACTGGAGTTTTATACTCTTCACTAGCTGACCCGCGCAACTTCGTTTGCATGTCACATGAGAGTGAGAAAGAGAGAGGTATGGTATTAATATTTCGGTATTATAATGTTTCCCGTTTCTTTACCCCCGTCGCGCTTATTCCCGTCGCGTCGCGTCGCTTATATTCATAAGAGCTGAATCGCATATATCTTCGTTTGCGTCACATGAGAGTGAGAAGGAAAGAAGTGTTAAAGTGATATAATGGTTATATATTAAAATACCAGAAATCAAAATGCCTTTACTTAAAATGCATTAGACAAAATACCCGAATTCAAAATACCTAAAATGTCTAAATTAGGATTTAAAATACAAATAATTATTATATCAGAATTCGTTCAAAACCTTTAGGTTCATAACGTCAACTGTGCCAAAACGTCAACTTCCCAAAACGTCAACTGTCCCAAAACGTCCACTTCCCAAAACGTCAACTGTCCCAAAACGACCACTTCCCAAAATGTCCTCTCGTCATTTGGCTTTAACTTATTTACAACCCCCCCCCCCCACCTAAGTGAAGCCGCTGTTGTTGTAGCTGTAGGTCTGTTGGTCCTTGGGTATCCTCCTGAGGGCTTACCCGGGGCTCCCAACTGTAGGCTGTTATGTAGGATACGTGTGGTTTTTAGTCGGTAGGACTCAGGCATAGTATCTATGTAGGATTTACCTCATGTTAAAACACTTTGATTCAGAGTTACAAAAGTACTACAGTGGGCTAACGAAAAATCAAAAAAAAAAATAACCACGAAGGCTAAGGCGAGAGCTCCGCTTCGCTTCGCTCCCGCCTTAGTCTTCTAACCTAACCTATCCGAGTCGGGATACTCTGAGTCGGGGTGCTTACCATTCACAGATATATAGCATCCCTGTAGGATTTAAATCATGTTAAAAAAAAGGTATTTTGTGTTTGAACATTTTAGGATAAGGTATTTGATAAATTTATTTTTTGGGTTTCGGTTATTCGACCGTAAGGCATTTTAAATTATTTATATTATAAATATTTGCCTTTTGAATATTGATATTTCGATTTCGGGTATTTTGGGCTCGGGCATTTTAAGTAAAGGCATTATGATTTCTGGTATTGTGACGGTATACCGATATAATGTTTCTCGTCGCTTTTTTTTCCGCCCATGCGTTTTTCAGTATGGAACTCTTCGTGTGCGAGTCCGACTCGCACTTGGCCGATTTTTATCGTTCAGTTGACTGGCTGCTACTGCAGATCAAGTTTACTCCCGTCGCGTCGCTCATACTTTAAAACTTAATAAGAGGATTATTGTAAGTGAACCTTAAAAGATAGGCATAAGCTGTTAAGGACTTTTTTTTATAACTTTTTAAGAGGAACAATTTTATAATACACAATTTTTACGTAACTTTAACTATTTAAGCAGCGTACGCAATGGCAGCTCTCAAAAGAAAGAAATAATCCCCGTTCTCGAAACATTATTCATGGCTGCCCCGTTCCTATTCGTCTCAGCGTGATGTTATATTGCCAACAGCCAGCCTCAATAAATGGACTATTAAACTGAAAAATATTTTTTGAAATGCAACCAGTAGTTTCTGAGATCCTAGCACAAACAAACTCTTCAGTTTCATTATATTGTGAGCGAACCTTAAGAGATAGACAAATTAGGTTATTGTGAGCGAACCTTAAGGCCGCGTGGGTCAGGTTTTGAGTTTTTTGAAACAATCCTAGTCAAAAAGTAAAGGGTTTATAATTCTGATAAATATATATATATAATAGTTAAGGATATAAGCTAAACATATTCCGAGCCCGTTACACGATCCAATAAATTTCACTAGATAGAAAAAAATCCCAAAGTTGACTCTCTCAGAAAAGTTTTTTCAATACTGTGGCTAAACTATTAACATTTTATATATTTTTTTTGCACTCAATTAAAGCTATTGAGTTTTTATACACATTTTCCGAACGTTTTTTTTATACACAAGTATTTACATAGTTATCATGTACGAATATCTACCAAACGCAATAGAATTGCGCCGCTGACGGCCGATCAGTCTCGCGCTAGCGCTTGTGGAGGCAGGACCTGTGTCAGTTTTTTTCGCAACTATTTCGTAATTATTATGCCAAATTACGTTGAAATCGCGCCACAGTATAAAAATATCAGTAATGGGCAAAATGTATTTAGATTAACCGCAACAAATTACAATACTTTGTTATGCTTAATTCAATTACTCTGTAACAGATTACTTGAGTAATTAATTACAATGAGTACCTACTAGCAGTAATTAATTACTGAGTAATGGAATTACACATTAATCTAATTACATTGTAACTAGTTACTCATTAATTCAATTAACGAACTCTCATAATTAACAACTCTGTCCTGTGAATTCGTCACGGCCCAAGGGGTGGATCGATTTTGATGCGGTTTTTTGATCGTAAGTCAATGTATCCATGATGGTACTTAACATGATGTATGGTACATGATGGTATGGAAAAAAAAAAACTTCGGGTAGTTGTGAAAATAAGTAACATTTAATTTGCTCTTCATTTAAATTTTAAAAACTTATTTATATCTGTACTTATATTGTAGTAAATGTGCATTAACCATCACTAGTGTGGTTCACCTGCCAGTGTGAGTGTTTTCCAACAATTCTTGCACATCAATACAGCACTATGGACCGCAATGTAACTGAGTCTATGTCCAGTCTCAAAGCATCATTTTTTGAGGGCCTTTCCAAGTTCGAATCCAGACTGCAACATGTCGCCGCTGCTTCGTCATCTGCTGCTACTACAAATATAGCATCCGATTTTATGCTATTCAGGACTTGTATGCTGGAGGCTTTGAACTTACTCCAGCATCAGGTGGACAGGCTTGCCAGTCAAGTGGATAGCCTTGAGATGCATGGGCGGCGCAAAATATTGCTGTTTCATGGCATAGCAGAGGATAAGTCGGAGGATGTGAAGGCCGTGATTGTCAGTGTTGTGAAGCAGCGACTTGGTTTGAACACATTTGTTGCTCCGGATATCAGGAGGTGTCATCGAATGGGCCGTCCATCCAGTGCCCATAAACCCAGGCCTATTCTTGTCAAGTTTGCGGACGTTATGATAAGAGACAAGATCTGGTTTTCGAAAACGGCACTGAAGGGATCTGGAATAACACTCTCAGAATTCCTCACTAAAGCTCGCCATGAAGTTTTTCTTGCTGCTCGGGAAAGATTTGGAATTAACAAAACTTGGACAAAAGAGGGTTATGTCCATCTAATCGACTCAAAAGGTACGCGCCATCGTATAGCTTCGTTAAAGGATTTCGCAAATATTCCCGATTGTGATGATAAACCGGCTGAAGTCCCGAAGACTGTGAGTACCAAGTCTAGACGTGCTGTGGCTTCCAAAAAGTAGGCAATTGATGTGTTGTAATTTTTCTTGATACTGCATTAATTGATAACTTGTATTCACAATGCAGAACTTCGCAGAATTTAAGTATGTATTGTTTCCTTTTGTATAACCTTGTTATTATCACTTTTTGCTACTTAACTTTTAACCACTATTCTATTCATATATGGTTATTTGTTTTTTTATTCTTTTTCTAAATTGCACAATTTTTTAAATCCTATAAAAGTAAAAGTAAAATATAGCCACGAAAGCGCCCACGTGCACTATAGTGACAGAACTGTCATCGGCTCCGGCGCCCACGGTCATCATAATGCCAGTTTATATCCGTTTATATCCGGTATTATCCTCTTTCATCCAGGCCGGAAATAATGCAGGATGAGTTTATAATAATGATTAACATAGCCTGCAGAGTAACATTAAAAGAAAAAACATCAGAAACTTCGAGTTGATTGTGATAAATAAATTTTCTGTTGAGCCGCCATTTTAGCGTTCCAATTAGTTACGGGGTAAGTATTTAATATTTTAGTTTATTCTGCTTTTATTTCTGGTTTTATTTAATATATTGAATGATATATTATTTTATAATATATACTTATTTATTTCAGTGTATATTTATTAATTGTTTTTTTTATTGGCCAATGTAAATACGCAAAAAATGTATAACTTTAATACTTTTATTTTATTAATATTTTTGTTTATTTTGATTCAATTATTCTTGTTTTGCATTTAAAAGGTGTTGTTTAACAGCTGTTATAAATATTTCCGTCCCAAATCGAGGTAAAATTAATTATAATAGCATGTGAAGATGACAATTTTTGGCAATGAAAATACGCTAATATTGATAAATTTATTTTCGGAGATTTTGTATCTACAAATTATTTATTTTTATTTTTGGGTAACGTGTTTGTGTGTATATTTGGTAAATAAAAAAATATAAGACTTAAAACTGGTTTTATTTTGAATTACATGGTAAAACATAAGAATACTACTTCATTTTAACCATCGTAATTTTCAGCGACATTTCATTAATCCATTACACATCGGATATCCTCGGATTTAGTTTAGTTATTTTCGTCAGTTATCCAGCATGATGAAACAGTAAGTATTTCTGTAGTGCGACTCCTATAAAAGAAATAAGAATTAATTTTGTGAAGCTCGGCGCGCAACCGCTGTTCCCGCCAACGCTCGCGAAGGTGTTGAGCGTCGGCGGCCCGTGACGTTTGACAGTTCGGATGCGCGACTGGATAGTAAACAAAACAGGAATCAATCAAACACAAAGTGTCAACGAGTGTCAAAACTGTCAAACTTTGCCATAGATAATGTTTTGTTTTTCACTGTAAAGGTACGTTCCATTATTTGCAATAGGATATTTTGGCATAGTATTGTCTGAGGTATTGCAATGGCGAAAGTGATAACTAATGCTGGTTTCTATATATATGTTGTATTTTTCTGTATAAAAATGAATTCTGATTGTTATTCTTGCAGTGACTAAATTGTTATGACTAGGACACTCAACAGGCGCTGGCGGGTGGACTTCCGGACTGATATTGTTTATATACATATATATCTATATTTAATATATATATTCTATATTACAGTTCCTTCTCAATATCATAGTTTATTTTTGTTTGTATTATTTTTATATATTTTTTTGTGATTTGACACATACCTATATATGAGTAATTCTGAAGATGACAGCGATGGCGACAGTTTTCACACGGCATCTTGTCTAAACACCAGTTTAGTTAGCATTCCAACACTTGCTGATAAACTGAAGTATCATTTTTCCGATGTTCCTGAAAGTTTTAATGTAGTCCATTTTAATGCACAGAGTATTCCCGCCCATTTTCCCGAGATGCTGGCTACTTTTGACTGTAAGAATATTCATGCGATTCTGGTTTCAGAGTCCTGGTTTAGGACAGTTCATTCATCTACCTCCTTCACACTCCCAGGTTTCCAATTAATAAGGAATGATCGTGGGTGCGCTGAGGCTGGTGGCGGTGTTGCCATATATCTACGTGCACAAATTCCTTTTCATATCATTAATGTGTCAGCACAGCCACCACCCTCTAATGCTGGCGAGCATCTCTTTTTGGAAGTGGAAATAAATCATTCCAAAGTGTTACTGGGAGTCTATTACTGTCCATCGTCCGGTATTAACTTTTTCTCGTCTTTTGAATGTCTCTTAGAAAATCTAATCCCCTCTTACAGTCACTCAATCATACTGGGAGATTTCAATACGTGCCTCGTAAAAAACGATCCTCGCTCTCTCGCACGCGCCTCTTCTTTTCGCCGTTTGGTTCAATCTTGCAATCTTTCCATTCTTCCTCTTAATACAACCCATCACTTCCCTAACAAACAGCCATCACTTCTAGACCTTATCCTAGTATCATCTAAACAGCACGTCATTAAACATGGCCAATGTGACGCTGATGCCTTTTCTTTTCATGACTTACTTTTCCTTTCCTACAAACTCCGTCCTCCTAAATCAAGATGCAAGATTCTGTGGCAGCGCAATTTCAGAGGTATGAACATTGACAGTCTGCGTGAAGACGCTATTACGATCGATTGGGAACCTTTACTTATGTCCGATTGTATTGACGAAAAGGTTAATATGTTTAATACAGAAATAATTAAATTGTATGACACACATGCTCCTGTCCGAGCGGTTAAAATTAAACATCTACCTGCTCCCTGGTTGACTGACGCTATTAAGGAGGTAATGGCCAAGAAAGCAGCAGCTAAATATAAATATAAGTGTAAACCCAATGCAGGCAATTATGAAAGATATGTGGCAATACGTAATCACTGCAATAAGGTGTGTAGAAATGCACAACGCCAATATATCCATTCCTCTATCGATAACAGTGATCCATCTAAAGTGTGGAAATTCCTGAGAACCATAGGAGTCGGGAAGCCAAAAGAAAACACTATTCCTAAAAATGTTGACCTCGAAGCACTCAATTTGCATTTTTCTTCTTCGTCCAATTTCGGAGGGACCAAAAAGATTAATACACTTAATTATCTTTCATCGCTTCCTACTCCTAATTTTCCACGTTTCTTCTTTGATTCATTGACTGTTAGTGATGTTAAGAAGAGCATAATGTCAATAACATCGAGTGCAGTTGGGAATGACTGTGTAAGCCGTAACATGATCGTACCTATCCTTGATCAAATTCTTCCTATCGTAACTCACATCCTAAATTTTTCTATTGTAAGAAGTCTCTTTCCATCCGCATGGAAAGAGGCACAAATTATTCCTTTACCAAAAAAGGGTAATCCAACTTCTTTTTCCCACTTCCGCCCTATATCTATACTACCTTTCCTTTCTAAAGTTCTCGAGCGTCTTGTTTATAATCAACTCAATACGTTCCTTTGTTCTAACTCTTTACTAAACCCTTTTCAGTCCGGTTTCCGTCCTGGACATAGTACTGTGACAGCTCTGGTCAATGTTACGGACGATATAAGAACAGGCATGGAGGAGGGCAAGCTCACAGTGTTGTCTTTACTTGCTTTTAGCAATGCCTTCAACACTGTAGATTTTGAGATTCTACTTGGCATACTTAGCTCTATTAACATATCTCCTACGGTTATTGACTGGTTTCAAAGTTACCTGTCTGGCCGCCGGCAACGTATACGTATAGAAGATTCTTTTTCTTCTTGGTGTAATATTACAGCTGGTGTTCCGCAGGGTGGCGTTCTATCTCCCTTACTCTTCGCTATATTTATAAATTCAATCTCTCATAAATTAGTTTCAGCCTACCACCTTTACGCAGATGACTTACAAATATACACACAAGCGCCATTGAGTCAGTTGCCAGCAGCGATTTCGTCAATGAATATTGACTTGGAACGTGTATGTGATTGGAGCAATAACTATGGACTTCAGGTTAATCCTTCCAAAACTCAAGTCATTATCGTCGGCAGCCCTTGGACAATACCACGTATTGATTACACGCAGCTGCCCCAAGTAATTTTTGATGGTACTCCTATCGCATTAAGTGAAACAGTAAAAAACTTGGGAATACACATTGATGGAAAGTTGTCCTGGGATTGTCAACTGCAAGAAGTCGGACGAAAAATATTTGCAGCTTCGGGGTCGTTGCGCAGATTGAGCAATTTTCTTCCCACAGCCACTAAAGTTGCGCTGGCACAATCTCTCTTACTCCCTATCCTTGATTATGCAGATGTCAGCTATCTTGATCTCACTGAGGAGCAACTTGACAGACTTGAGCGTCTTCAAAATGTTTGTATTAGATTTATATTTGGCCTCCGCAAATATGATCATGTGTCTGAATTCAGAAAAACGCTCAATTGGCTCCCAATTCGACTTCGACGGAATACTCACATATTATGTTTATTATACAGTATAATGTTCAATCCTAGTACTCCCCAATATCTCAAAGAACGTTTCAAGTTCCTTCATGACACACATACAAGATTTTTAAGGTCATCGGAGAATTTGAGAATGGAAATGCCACAGCACTCCACGAATTTCATGAGCAAGTCGTTCACGGTACAGGCGGTTCGCCTGTGGAATTCTTTGCCGGTTGCGATAACACGAGCGCAATCGCTGGTATCTTTTAAGAGGATGCTAAAACAACATTTTTTATCTATCTCTGGTTAGGGTTGCGTCGCATAAGTATGTTAGTTTATGGATTAAAAGTGTGAATGGGTCTACTATATAATTACTTATATTATTTTGCTAGCTTTTAAAATGTATCTATGATGTTTCACATAAATGTAATATGTATGTACTAGTGTGTTTATACTTGTATGTATGTGTTTATGCATATTATTGATATTTGTTTATATGTGTGAATTTAATATATTTGATTGTACACTGCCTTATCAGATCCTTGTTAATCAAGTCCATCCAAAGGTTGCCTGGAAGAGATCGCTCTTAGCGATAAGGCCGCCTATTGTACATATATTTTAATTTTTATTTTCCTTACTTGTATTCTTTTAATGGTGTACAATAAAGAATATTTATGTTATGTTATGTACTTAGCTATACATTTTGAAGACCATCAGCTTAATTCCTGAGTGATGAAGGGATTTTACTAAAATTCCCATACGCGACTCATGGTAAATGTGGTGATCTTTTACTTTTTAAGTGTTTACACGACATGGTAACCATCTACTACCTGTTCGCTCTAACTTTGCTGCTGGCGTAGAGGCGTATACCCGAATTGTTAATTATACGAAGTAAATTGACAGTAGCTTGTAGTGTTGCGTATTTTCTATGTCACTTCGTCATAGAAAATACGCAACACTACAAGAAGAAGTGACATTAGTTGCTGTCAATTTACTTCGTCTAACCAAAAATTCGACTTTAGTATAGAGCCGAGCGGCAAAGTTAGAGCGAACGAGCAGTACCTAATGCATTAAAATGTCTACGAATTACATGATAATTTTGCAATCCAACATGGCGGCCACGCCGTAATCACAAAATTTCATGATGGGTATCGTTTAAGGGGTTTTTTGCTATGCTAAGTACGAATCACGTGATAATTTTGCAATTCAAAATGGCCGCCACGCCGTAATCACAAAATTTCATGATGGGTATCGTTTAAGGGGTTTTTTAGTATGCTAAATACGAATCACGTGATAATTTTGCAATCCAATATGGCCGCTGCGCCATAATCACAAAATTTCATGATGGGTATCGTTTAAAAGGTTTTTTGGTATGCTGAGTACGAATCACGTACTAATTTTGCAATCCAATATGGCCGCCGTGCCGTAATCACAAAATTCTATGATGGATATCGTTTAAGGGGTTTTTTGGAATGCTGAGTACGAATCACGTGATAATTTTGCAATCCAATATGGCCGCCGCGCCGTAATCACAAAATTTCATGATGGGTATCGTTTAAGGGGTTTTTTGCTATGCTGAGTACGAATCACGTGATAATTTTGAAATCCAAAATGGCCGCCGCGGTGTAATCACAAAATTTCATGATGGGTATCGTTATGCTGGCAACCCCAGCAACGTAAACAGTTCAATAAGGGTGCTATACGGTTTTAATTACAATAAAGAGTAATAAATGTGAAAATTATCAAGAAAACCCGATGGGAGTGAGGAGTATAACCTATACATGTGGATCAAGAAAACATTTGCCATAATATACGAACCAAGTGAGTTGAAATCCTTTTGTAAATATCATAAAACTCGTTGTAATAGTTTGAACTGCACTCACACATACATAATCAGCTGATAAGCAGCTGATTTTTATTTTATTTTTATTAATTTATGCATTATTGAACAACACGCACACGAACGAAACAAGAAATTGGAAATCGAAGTTTGACAGTTTGTGTCAGACAGAATGACAACTGCGTTTAGTAAGTGCTGTGATTTTTTAAGATGCATTCGAAACACTTAATCTTTTGAAGCGCCTAATGTAAATGTGCAACAAAGAAAAATTATTATTATTTTGACAGAAAGTTTAAATTATTATTGATTTGCACATGATTTGATTTGAATGAAAATATTATAAATTATACATTATTATTATGACATGGAATTTTAATTGGAATTGTAATATATTATAGTTTAATTAAATGCATCAAAGGCAATGTTTATTATTTTGGCAGAAATCTTAAATTTTTATTGATTTGCATTGTTTGATATGATCTAATTGGAATAAAATAATATTATATATACAATATTATTTATGACATTGCATCTTAATTGGAATACTTAGTGCGAATAATTGCATAAAATGGAAGTAATCAATGATGATAACAATATTAATGTTACTATAAGAAATCATAGGCTAGTAAGATCCCTATCCAGATCATGTGATTCTCTGAATACGTCGACATCGTCAAATATAAGTATTAAAAGTATGATTGATTTATCTACATATGTTAAAAGTGATAATTTATCAGAATTGCAAAGTATGGTCAATGAGCTCAGGGATCAGTTGGTTAGTGCTCACACGGAGATTGATACTCTAAGTTTGGACAACATCTCTTTAAAACAAAAACTACAAGAGGAAACACAAAAATGTGAACAGTTCAAAATATTGTGCTCTACTCTAAGTGCTACTAAAAGTACTACCACTGGAAGCAATTTAAAAAGAAAAACGAGGACTTCGACTACTGCTCAGTCTCAGGTTTCTGTAAAAAAATTAAACCTTGATTTAAATTCTCACACCCCGAAGTCGTTATTAGCCAAATCATCAAAAACTATACAGTCGAATGAAAAAGAAGTCTGCCCCAAAAGTGTTACTGCCGAACAACTTAGCTACTCCAAAAGTGGGGGGTCGAAACGCATAAATGTAGAAATGGATCAAGCATTAAAACACAAAGTACCAGAGAGTACACAGCATGTAGCCTTAAATCGTGTGAAGAATATTGGTAATGCTGTTGACTCTAAAGATGAATGTGGAAGAATATTTTTACTCTCAGACAACCAGGGAGCAGGTGTTGTTCGAACGCTAATTACGAATAGACATAAATTTATTGTTAAGAACTACAAAATACAATCTTTAAGAAAACCTGGTGCGGTATCGAAAAATGTACTATCGGAATCTGTTCACTTCGAACAACTATTAACATTAAAAGACCATGTCGTTATAATGACTGGTAGTAATGACACAAACCCTATCCAAATGATGTCTGATTTGTCCATAGCACTGCATTTCCTTAGGAATACTAATGTTTATGTAATTAATGTAATGTTTAATCGTTGTCTCAATATACGTAAGTTAAACGATCAGTTAAAACTTGTGTGTAAAAATTATAAAAATTGTATGTTTATAGAAACTAATGAAAAGCACAATATCTCGCAACATATAATTTATAATATTAATGTTGCACAGTATCGCAATGCGTTTTTATCACGTAGCGATGCAAACAAACGAGCTTCGAGTATTGAAGCAATAAGACAGTCGCCTTCTAGTTCTAAGCCTTCTCTTTCTACACCTACTAACCATGAAGCGCAAACAAAGAGGCGCAAAATAACACACTATTTTCCTGTTATTAAAAGAGGTTCAACTGAAAAAATATGTAATGCTGGTAACCAGCTTTTTCGGGACTAAGTCCTACTCTATATTTCATCAAAATATTGCTGGTGCCCTGAACAAAATGCAAAATATAGAAACTGTATTACAGGAACTGATTGACTTAGGGGAGAATGTTACAATTTTGTGTCTTTGTGAGCATTTTATCTTGGAAAATCAGGAAATGTATTTAAAAATACATAATTTTGATTTAGGAGCTATATATTCAAGAAAAGTAGCAGACAAGCGTGGAGGTGTTTGCATATTATGTAAAAAAGGTTACGAAAGTACTGAAATTCATGAATTAAAGGAATTTTCGGTTGACTTTCATTTCGAGATATGTGGTGTGGAAATAAAAATGCTAAAGTTAATTGTATTATGTATATATAGGATACCTACATCTGACGTAAGCATATTTTTTTGTAATTTGGGGAAAGTATTGGCAAAACTGCAGCGACGAAAATTCAATATCGTGATTTGTGGCGATTTCAATATCAATCTTCTTGATTCTGACAAAAATAGTACCACTTTCAAAGATCTGATTCTAAATTACGGGATGGAATATCATATAAAAGAACCAACTAGAAAACATCGGTGTATAGACAATATCATTAGTAATTTAAGTAATGTAATAGGCAAGATATACAATTTTCACCTGTCTGATCATAACACGTCTCAAGTAGTCACAATTCAACAGCAGATTAGTGATATAAAAGATTATTATTATATTACACCTAATGACTGTAGTATGGCAAATGCCAGGAAATTCAAACAATACATTGGCTGTCTAGGTTTTGGTAATGTTTTCGATAGTTGCAGTGTTAATGAAGCCTTTGATGAGCTTCATGCCTTGTTGATCTTTTTCAACAATTTGTGTTTTCCAAAAATAAGAATTAAAAAACTAAAACAATGTAGTGCCTCTCCTAAATGGATAACTACAGGCATTAGAAAAAGTAGTCAAACTAAACGATTTCTAAGGCACAGATATTACTTGAATAAAAACCAGGAAAATAAAAATAGCTTCAAAGCATATTCCAAGCTACTAAAAAAGTGTATAAATAAATTACAATCTGTGTGTAATCGAAGGCTTATTGCAAAGTCACAAAACAAAGCAAAGGCCACATGGGACATAGTAAAACGCAATATTGGCAATGCTCCGAATATGAGGTGCATGGGCGATATTATTGACAACTCCACAATACTGACAACTGGAAATGACATTTCAAATTTATTTAATGACTATTTTATTGACATAACTAATGCGAAAAATTCTTCTAATTTAATTATTGATAACACGGACAATTATTGTATAGAATCTAATCAAAATAGTATTTTTTTGGAACCAACAAACGCTTTTGAGGTTTTCAATGTGATTAATTCACTGAAAAATACAAAAGCAACCGGCTATGACAATATAAAAACGGACCATGTCAAGAGTATATCCCAATACATCTCGACTCCCCTGGCCCATGTTATAAATCTGTCATTGGAGCAGGGCTGCTTCCCTGATAGATTAAAATTTTCACTTATAAAGCCATTACATAAAAAAGGAGCCAAAACTGATATCAACAATTATAGACCTATAGCCTTAACTCCAGTACTGTCTAAGATATTTGAAAAGATAATATATAAGCGTTTACTTAAATTTTTAAACAAATATAATATTTTAGTTCAAGAACAGTATGGTTTTAGACAAGATAGGTCAACCACATTGGCAATTTATATGTTGGTAAAAGAGATGATGTCAAATATAAACAATAAGAAAGTATCTTGTGCATTATTTTTAGATTTAAGCAAGGCGTTTGATCTTGTAGATCACTCTCGCCTCATTGACAAACTTGAAAAATATGGTATAAGAGGCATAGCCAAAGAGTGGTTTCAGTCATACTTATGTAACAGAAAACAAGTCACGCGAATTGCAAGGCTTGATGAGTCCACAAACACTGTTACTGACTATGATTCTGATCCTCGAATTAATAGTTGTGGTGTGCCTCAAGGCAGTATTTTGGGACCACTACTATTTATTATATATGTAAATGACCTACCACAAGCAGTAAAGCATCAATGTATAATGTTTGCGGATGATACCACAATAAAAATTTGTTGCAACAAAGATCAAAATGTTAGCGAGGAGATTAGTGGTAAATTGAATAATGTGATTAAGTGGTTAAATGTCAATAAACTTAAAATAAATATTTCGAAAACAAATATAATTCACTTTAAAACATTCAAGAGTAAATCTATACCCATCAATGTTTCCTATGACAATAATGCTCTGGAACAGGTACAAAGTACAAAGTTTCTAGGAGTAATATTGGATCAGCACTTTACATGGAAGAACCACATAGAGCTTGTTAATAATAGAGTTAATAGATTTGTATTTGCTTTGAAAAAGGTTAAAGACATTACTTCCAGACGTACTTCCGTAATGATTTATCATGCCTATATCTGCTCGGTAATCCGATATGGTATAATTGCGTGGGGTAATTCAACTGAATTGCCAAGAATTTTTATAGCCCAGAAAAAATGTATCCGTGCAATGTATAGCGTAGACTGGAGTGATTCTTGTAGGCCACTGTTTAGGTCACACAGCCTATTAACAGTTCCATGTATTTATATTTTAGAAATTGCAAAGTTTGATAAGGGTAATCAGACGTTGTTTGAAGCCAGAGACAATGCAAATAAAAGGAAAGTCACACATCTAGATCTAACCATGCCAGTTCCAAAATTGGAGTTATTTCGCAAAAGCTGTGTCTACATGGCTCCCTTGATTTATAACTCTTTGCCAAAAACAATAACTCCTCTCCCGTTCAAAAAATTCTGTCTTGTACTACGACAGTGGTTAGTAGAGGAATGTTATTATTCGATTGACGAATTTCTGAAGAAAAACCCCTGCAAGTTTTATAATTCTGGTTATTAAATTATGCTTTGATATATATTGATTCTTTCTTTTTAATCAATTTTACTTTATTTTGACATGTGACTATATGAATGAATTAAGTGTGACCTAATAATTGTGCAATGAGTGTATAGAATTCCTAATGTATTAAAATTAAAATTTGTTTTGTGATTGGTAATTGCAGGACATTCTATATTGAATATTTAATTTTGACATTGTATAAAAAATGAATAAAATAATGCACTATTAGACATGTGACATGGATAATATTATAATGTAATGTGAAAAATTAAATACCTATTATGTACCTAGCATTAAGTTTAAGTTTGCATGCTATACCTAATATATGGCTAAATGGGCCTGTGCTATGTAAAACTCAATATCATGTTATATGTACCCCATTTATGGCAAATAAATAATTATTCTTATTCTATTCTAAAAGGGTTTTTTGGTATACTGAGTACGAATCACGTACTAATTTATCAATCCAATATGGCCGCCGCGCCGAAGTCGCTAAAATCCATGATGGTTATCGTTTAAGGGGTTTTTTGGTATGCTGAGTACGAATCACGTACTAATTTTGCAATCCAATATGGGCGCGGGATAATAATATGTTTTTGCCATTTGGCTACGAAACCCTAAAAATATTCCCCGTTTTCAAAACATTCTTGATTGCTGCTCCGCTCCTATTCATTTTAGCGTGATGTTATATAGCCTATAGCCATCCTCGATAAATGGACTATCAAACTGTAAAAGAAATTTTGAAATTCAACCAGTAGTTCCTGAGATCCTAGCGTTCAAACAAACAAACAAACTCTTCAGCTTTATAATATTAGTATGGATACTGTGCTAGAAGGTTGAGCGAACCTTAAAAGAAGACATATTTTTAGAGGCACAATTTTGCAGTAGGTACCTACACAACGGAAGCTCTCAAAAGGAATATTTTTTCCCCGTTTTCTAAATATTTTTCGCTTTAATTCGTCCTGGCGCTATAGCCCCTATAAATGAACAATCGAATTGCAATAAAAAAAAATTAAAATCCAACCATTAGTTCTTGAGATCATTGTATTTTATTAAAAAAAATGCTTTAAGCTTTATAATATTACTTAATATAGATCAATGAATCACGCCGGTAAATTTCCGCAGTTATAAACATAATGATTAATATTAACCCTGATTCAATACTAACTTTGTTTCGTAGAATACGCCTGTTGACCTTATTTTGTTTAGAATTTTGTTATTAATGTTGGAAATCCCGCAGTTTGTTACGATCTTTATCTGATCAAAGTTGTCACTAGATGGAAAGCCTTGAATACGTTCAAAAAGGACAAATAGTCGATAACTTCTCAAGTTGTCAACGCGGTCACACATTATAGGTAATATATTTTATTAAATTCAAGATAATATTGTTTTATTGTATAAATTTTCTTTTGTCGTGTATATTTTACAAAGTTTATTATGTTAATTTACTCGTAGTAGGTATCTTTGAAAAATTTCAAGAGCAAGCAGGCTCACCACCTATTACTTGGGACAAATTCTAAAACTGTGCCTCTGCCTACCCGTTCGGGGTTCAAGGCGTGACCATATGTATCTTTGAAGGTTTTTAAAGGTTTAAATTCGCTTGGACTCATATTTTCATTTTCATTCAACATTCAAAAAATAGGTGCAAGCAATTCTCGACCTTATGAACATGCATGATGATGTTTTCACAAATGATGTATTTCGGTTGCCGCTATAACAACCAATGCTAAAAAACCGGCTAAGTGCAAGACTAAATCGTGCACGGAGCTTTCCGTGCCAAAAAACGACAAAAAATAACGTGTGTTGTATGGGAGCCCCCTTAAATATTATTATTATATGTTTTTAGTTATAGCGGCAACAGAAACACATAATCTGTATAAGTTTCAGCTCTCTAGCTATCACCGTAGATAGACAGACAGACGGACAGCGTAGTGTCGTAAATAGGGTTCCTTTTTGACCCTTTGGGTACGGAACCCTAAAAAGAGTAAAGAAAAGGAGGGCTCAACAAAAGTAATATTTTGCTGCATTTTGGTACGGAACTCATCGTGCCCGGATTCGGCTCGCACTTATCCGGTTTTTATCATAACCAGTTTATAAAAATGTCATATATTTACGGCCATATTACTTACTATCAATGAGCAAAGATCTTAAATACATGGATAATACAAATCTTTATATAAAAAGTACCTTTTTCGTATAATATGCTCATTATAAATTAACTGATTAATTTATAATGACCACTATATCTACTAATAATAATATAAGGTGATTTCGGCTTATTAAACAATTGAGGAGTTCGTCTGTTTGTATGAACGCTAGAATCTCAGGAACTACTGGTTCAATTTCAAAACTCTCTTACAGTTAACATCACGATAAGACAAATAAAAGCAGAGCAGCACTGAAAAATGTTTCAAAAACGTGAAAATATTATTCCATTTGAGAGCTGTACACGCGACGGGAAACATGCTGACCCAAGCGAAGTTAAGCAGGTCAAATAGTCAAATTATATTGTAATACCTACCCGGCTTTTTCCGGTTATAAACGACAAGATACAAAGTACTTCATTAGAATAAGCCATAACTATTAATTATGTTTAATTAGGTAATTAATTAAAGAATAGTAGTTTATGTTGCTAAGGTAACAGGTTCGTCACGCGGTTACACCCGCGTAGTTCCCGTTCCCGTGGGAATACGGGAATAAAATATAGCCTATGTTCACCGCAAAGAGTGTAGCTTCCCAACAGTGAAAGAATTTTCAAATCGGTCCAGTAGTTCCAGAGCCTATTCGTTACAAACAAAAAAACAAACAAACAAAAAAACAAATCTTTCCTCTTTATAATATTAGTATAGATAAATATTTGTGGACAATCTCACACAACATAATCTAGCCCAAATTAAGCTTATATAAGCTTGTGCTATGAGATCTAGATGACTTATATGCATACATATACATATATATTAATATATTAATAATAAAAAACACCCAAACTCCGAAACAAACATTAGTGGATCACACAAATATTTGGACCGACCCAAGAATCGAACCCTCGACCTCCAGCGCAGCAGGCGATGTCACTACCGACTACGCCACAGAGGCAGTCAGTAAAATAATATGTTTGTGTTTATAAATATATAAGTATGTATATCAGTCATCTAGATCGTCTATATACTTAAAATAAGACCTGTGGGTATTATTGTACCTATGTTTACGAAATAAATGAAATCTGAAATCTGAGATCCTATAGCACATGCTTATATTAGCTTAATTTGGACTAGATGATGTTGTGTGAGAATGTTCACAAATATTTATTTATTTATTCTAGCAAGGTTCGCTGATACATATCAATGGATTTGTTCCATCTTCTGAACTATAAAAAATGAAAACTAATGTTTACTCTGGCAACACATAGCGAAAAACTATATTCAGAATAATTTAGATTGTTTCCGAAAATAGCTACCTCATTTTAAGTTTGGGATATCCCATTTAACTTACCAGGACGTGTAGCTTTTTACTGAAATTTAAACCTTAACTTCATTACAAAACGGTTAATTACGAGGTAATAAAAAGATAGGGATTCATAGGGACAAATTATTTTTAAAATTATTTTATTTATTTTGCAAACAACTGGAGATTATTATAATAATAGGTAGGTACATAGAGCAACACGGAGGGGAGGCGAAATACTGAAATTCTCAGTATTTCGCCTCCCCTCCCCTTCAGTCAAAGCAGATTTCCAAAAAGTGCATGCTTATAATAATAACGAAATATAATAAATAAATAATTGCTTGTGTATATGATTATGATTTCCCCCCGCAAAATATAACACACAGATATGTATAGGTCAAACATGCTATGTCTACTCCCCTTGTACTGGTCGCGTTGCTCTATGTGACACACAGATATGTATAGAGCAAACATGCTATGTCTACTCCCCTTGTACTGGTCGCGTTGCTCTATGTGACACACAGATATGTATAGAGCAAACATGCTATGTCTACTCCCCTTGTACTGGTCGCGTTGCTCTATGTGACACACAGATATGTATAGAGCAAACATGCTATGTCTACTCCCCTTGTACTGGTCGCGTTGCTCTATGTGACACACAGATATGTATAGAGCAAACATGCTATGTCTACTCCCCTTGTACTGGTCGCGTTGCTCTATGTGACACACAGATATGTACAGAGCAAACATGCTATGTCTACTCCCCTTGTACTGGTCGCGTTGCTCTGTGTGACACACAGATATGTATAGAGCAAACATGCTATGTCTACTCCCCTTGTACTGGTCGCGTTGCTCTATGTGACACACAGATATGTATAGAGCAAACATGCTATGTCTACTCCCCTTGTACTGGTCGCGTTGCTCTATGTGACACACAGATATGTATAGAGCAAACATGCTATGTCTACTCCCCTTGTACAGGTCGCGTTGCTCTATGTGACACACAGATATGTATAGAGCAAACATGCTATGTCTACTCCCCTTGTACTGGTCGCGTTGCTCTGTGGGTAGGTCCTATGTATAAGTACTTGGCTACTTGCGTTTTTAAGGGCTCAATAAATCTTTCTTAAACCAACGCCAATTCTTTTGTTACTTATCTATACTAATCTCATTATAAAGAGGAAAGATTTGTTTTTTGTTTGTTTGTTTGTAAAGAATAGGCTCCGGAACTACTGGGCCGATTCGAAAAATTCTTTCACTGTTGGAAAGCTACACTCTTTGCGGTGTACATAGGCTATATTTTATTCCCGTATTTCCACGGGAACGGGAACTACGCGGGTGAAACCGCGTGACGTCCGCTAGTTTCAAATAAAGAGCGGCCAAGTGCGAGTCGGACTCGCGCACAGAGGGTTCCGTACCAAATAAACGGCAAATATGTGTCTTTGTTGCCGCTGTAACAACAATGCTTAAAAAACAGAAAAATTTTCAAAATAAACGTGTTAGAGAGGGGCAGTCTGGTGAGAACGATCTCAAGGCTTTCTTGTATATAATGATTAATATCATGCAACGCAAAAGTTTAAAAGTTAGGACCCTACCCCTAGTTAATACTTGTGCAAAGTTCGAATCAAATCTATTGAGTAGATGCTTTCAAAATCCTTCCGTACAAAGCAAAGCAACAAGACTATATATATTTTCTGCTTCGTTATCTTATGTTGAACACCCAGCGAGTATTTTTTTTAAATATTTCCAATGTACAGTTTACCTATGTATTATACCTACTTGGCTGAGTTTTACAGTGTAGTTGAATAGTTGTGAACGAGCGCACTAGATGGCGTTGTACAATCGTTCTGAATCGTGATGACACTTGTCTACACGGGCAGCATGCTTAATGTGCGCCAAAAATGTTAAAAAATAAACACCCCGTTTTTATTAAATATTTGTAATTGATTTCCGATGCCAAGTCATCTCGAGAAATTTGACCAGTCAATTTTGGGACACCCAATATATGCGCATCGGCCAATACCTAATTGATTCGCTCTTTAAAATGTTATCATCTGTATCTAGTTAAGAGCCTACCAGACGCCAAATTGTTGAAAGAAGATAGAAGATATATATTTTAGCGTGCAAGACAGAGAGAGATGCGATCGGTTTTTGTGCGTTTTTAACGAAATAAATTAATTATAAAAAACTATAACCAATATTATAAAAGTGGTCTAGTGCAAATTAATATTTTACTATTGTCTTTCTTATAAATATTTTATATTATAAAAACAACTTACAACTTATGAGATCTAGGTTAAAATTTCAAGAAATCGAGGTATTTTCAACACAAAAATCTATCGAGGATTTTATCAGCAATCGTGTTTTTAGCCTAGTGCGTTTTTAGTTTATGAACTGAAGTTGTCTGTGTTAAAATTTTTAAATTAAATAATTCAGTAGACCTCATGAGTCCTGAGATCTAGATCAAGGTAATAGTCTATTTGGCGTCATACAGACTCTTAACCAGTTGTATTGTACAATATTATGTCAGAACATATTATTATTTTGTCACAATATAGTCAACAATTGAGGTTCTCTACATTTATTGAAAAACCAGCGCCTTTACTCATAAGACCCCGTTCAATATCTACTTATATACCTAACTAGAATGGTTATGAAATAAATTAAAGACAAGTTTTTAATCCCGGACTGGGTTTTCTTTAGTATTAATTAGTAGTAGCCTATATTTGTCTATACAAGGCGTAATAAATAAAAATTCAAAATTAATGTATTTACTTACTGAAAATGTTGATGCCTAAATGACAGCATGCTCTACTATCTACCCTTTATGTATATTTGTATGTTAATATATCGGTCATTCCGAAATGTCATACCATTTTCTCACCTTGTATGACACAAAAGCACAATAATTAAAGTACTTGCCCAAAATTCTGCATGGCCGTTCACTCTATGTCAGCTGTCAAAAATGACACAGTCTAGTAAAATTTGGAGATCATTGAATTTTTTCTCGAAACAAGTTCAAAGCTACCTGTTATTCTGCTGACCAGTTCTCGTATAAACAGCTTGAAGAGTCACTCGTGACGTATTTACTGATGGAGCTTGAAGAGAATGGATTCAGTGGTTATGCAGTCGGGCACTTAAGCCCGTAGTGGCCGTACGTCGAGTACCTTCGCCGCGTAAAAGTTCATAAAAAATTGAATGCATTTCGTAATATTTTTTTTGTGTGATTGATATTTTTACTGTGGTTGTTTTTTTTATTGCAAAGTGTGGATTTGTGTGTGTGATACTGTGAAAAAAAAGGGATTTCTTTTTTTGAGGTAAGATTTTTTTTCTATATTTCTTTTAATTCTATTTAAAAAAAATACTCTTTAGATTATATAATTTTAATTTATAATTATGCTAAACCTTATTATTATTTATGACTTTCGATCGAATACCTACTTATAATTCTATTTTGTTTTAATTAATATTAATACATAGTTGTAATTTGGCCATAAAATATTCGCAACCGAAATGATTTAATCCAAATCATGAATAAAAATGACATAAATCTCTTAACATACTTAAAAAAAGATGACAATATTTTCAAAATATGTGTCAGATAATGTAATTTTTTTTTGCTTATTTTACATATTTGTATTATGCTCTGTTATGTCATATTTTGCTAATATAACGCTTTCACCTATTGGAGGTAATGTGGGCCAGTCGGTCACGAAAGTGTTCGTAAGATGAACGTTATGATGCAGTAAACTACAATTTTACTTTCATTTTTCAAAGGAGGTGGTATATTTACGTTGTACACAAAAAATATTAATATAATAGCAACTAATATAATGACCATTTATTATAAATAAATTATAAAATAAAAGTTAAAATCAAATTAATATAACTGCAGATTAAACATGACTTTCATTTAGATTATTAAACAATTACACTTCCGTTTATAATTTAATCTACTTTTTTACAATTTAAAATTATAATTGGATCCTGTGCATTTTTTTTAATTGCATTATATTAAAATTATATTTAATTATTTTGGTGAAAAAGAAATGATATTTTGTTGAAATTGTTTTCGTTTTAGGAATGTTGGATTGTCCGCTATTTAGCTGAATATTTTATAATTTACGGTATGATTCCAATTAGGTAATTAATTATGAATGAAAGTTGCATATATTATTTACGTTTTAATAATCATATGCATATTAATTAGACGGTAAGTCACACTAGCAATTATATTTCAGGAATTTCTGTAATTGTTTTTTCTGAAATCGTCGTGATAATAATCTTATTCTAAGTTTAAATAAAATGAAAGAATTAAATGTATTATTTCGTGAGCCATACCGGACTTATTCCGGTTTAAACCACGCGGTGCTTTACATTTGCCTGCAGCCGAAAGGCCCAGGTACGCTCTCGGAAGCTGGTTCTAGTATTCCAGGCAAATCTTGGCTGCCAGGTCTTGCCCAGGGGTTCGGCTACCATCTCGCTTCTTACCTTAAAACTCTCACATCACGTCTTCGTCTTGGGCCTACTTCTTAAAGAACGGCAAGCAGGCAACGACTGCAACAATAAGCCACATTTGCTGTGGTTGATCCTTGGATGGGTGGCCACCAAGTGACCATACATACATAATATACATAATATACACATGCATAATATGTATATGTTCACTTGGTGGTCACCCATTCAAGGATCAACCACAGCAAATGTGGCTTATTGTTGCAGTCGTTGATCACAAAGTGTTCACTTTGTATTATGGCATTAGGCTCACCATCTATTACGTGGGACATCCCCGTGGGATATTCCCGAAGGGGTAGGCAGAGGCATAGTATACGCCTATTACCTTATAGTTTGATGTCCCACGTAATAGATGGTGAGCCTAATGTCATAATGGAAAGTGAGCACTTTGTGAGCATTTCCGTGCTTCTGAAAGCACGTTAAGCCGTTGGTACCGGTTGTCAGAAACATAACAGTTGTTAAGCCATGTAGAAGGTCTTTTTACACTGGGTTGTATCAACCTGCGCCTGAGTTTGCAGCGCGTACAGCACGCGCCAAATAACTTTGCGTCTTTGAAGTTCGTTCGTTCGCGCCGCAATTGTGCAATAATAGGTTTCACACGAGAAACTACTGCTAAGGCGGGAGAGGCACCCCTGCTGCCTCAGCTGAGCAGTATTTTTTTTACATATAAAAAAAAAATATAAATATAAAAAAACTACTGCTCAGCTGAGGCAGCAGGGGTGCCTCTCCCGCCTTAGCAGTAATTCTCCCTCTAAAACCTATTATTGCAAAATTGAAAGATAATTGGCGCGAGCTGTATGTAGCGTACCTTTTGTTGCAAATGTTCATAGTGGTATGAGATCCCGCTATAGAAGGACCTTCACCGAGCTGGTTAATGGATGAAAACTGTTTTAAATTCAACTAGAGGACGTCGCGCGGTTTTACCCGCGTAGCTCCTGTTCCCATGGGAATACGGGAATAAAATATAGCATATGTTCACCGGGGCGAGCGTAGCTTCCCAACGGTGAAAGATTTTTTTAAATCGGTCCAGTAGTTTCGGAGCCTTTTCGATGCAAACAAACAAACATAGAAACAAACAAACAATCAAATCTTTCCTTTTCATAATATTAGTATAGAAGTATAGATAAATACGTCCGTAAATAAATTGCAAATAGGTTGCCTCAAAAAATTCAGTCCAATGAAATATGTCAGTAAATAAATTGCGTATGAATTTATTTATTGACATAGTTCATTGAATATAAAATAATTTTCATCCATTAACTAGCTCGGTGAAGATTGTTCTATAGCGGGATCTTAGACAACAACAATGAGGTGCGCCGTAAGATTGTCTGCCACCTTAGTGGTATAAATAAAATGGCCGATAATGACTTGAGTTTACACAATTGCACAATGTTTGTGCAAAACGGGTTGTTAACGTTGTATGAAAGTACGTATTTTTTTGAACTAGCTGAACCTACCCGGCTTTGTGCGCGCCCGTGACATATTTCGGTCAGTACACTGTTTTAAGAGTCCGTATTTCTTTAATCGGTTGAAACAAGATAGAAGATAATTATACATTTTAGCGTAATAGATTCATTAGAAAAGAAATATAACCGTGGAAAAAAGTGATCTAGTGCAAATGGAGATTTTAATATTGTCTTTCTTATAAATAAATTATATTGTAAAACTAACTTTAAACTCATGAGATCCATCTTAAAATTTCACAAAATCGATGTATTTTCAACAAAAAATACTATCGAGGATTTCTTCAGTAGCCTAATTTTTTTTAATTTTTTTTTTATTTATTTATTTATTTTTCATACTTAAAACTACCATTAGGTACAGGTTGCCCCAATGCGATAGCTAGTAATAACTTATAGTAAATAATGTCACCCACCCTTGTGAATTCACTCATAGAACATGAAAACAAGTCTATTTTGACCGCCACCGTGTTGAGGGTCCGTAAAGACCGTGTAAGATGCGACTCGCCCAGAAGATTCGTGCGCGCGCTCGGTACCTTTAACAATTGTGGCCAACAATTTTGTTTTTGGTCTAGATCTAGAGCATGTTTAGTTCATGAACCGAAGTTACTTTTGTTCAGAACGTTAATTCATTACACCTCACGAGTTCTGAGGTCTAGATCATAGTCCATTTAGCGTCATACGGACCCTTAATTTTGTTTTCATGGAAGTATATTTCAAATATAAGTTATATTATATAAGTTATATTACGTATCTGCACATATAACGCCAACTAGCCGAAATTATTGAAATAAAGCTTGTGCTATGGAATCTCGGAAAATGATACACTTATTATATTTCTAAATATTTAGAAAACACCCAAACTCCAATATTTTTTCGTACTGAGATATGATCCTGAAACCGCAGTAACGACCGTAGCTTCCATTACCACTGCGCCACCGCATCAGTTATATACTTACTTTTACTTGTATACAACCGCTTTAAATAAATAAATCATTTATTGCGTGAAACATGCTTCTTTTTACGTGAGGGAAAATCCTCGTGGATGTTATGCCGGACTCCTACCGACTAAACAACCTCACGTAACGCCCAACAGCCTATGGTTGTTAACCCCGCGTGTGCCCTCGGAAGGATGTCACAGGACTCCCAACAGACCTACGGCCGCCACTGCGGCCTCGCCCAGGGGGTGGTTCGGGTGCTATCCCGCGTCCTTAGGGGGGTTTCGGGTGTGATCCCGCTTCTAAGGGGGGGCGTGCGTGAGTTGCTCACGGCACGTGGGCCTGCTTCTGAAAGGACGGTGAGAGACCCTCTTACTGTCCTCAGGCCCCCGGTCATGGTGGCCGATAGTCCTCGGCGAAGACACGTCAGCGGCGCCCAGGCCGCCGACTGCGGAACTCGGGTGGGAGAGTTCTCTCCCGTACCCGTCCCGCCGCCTCCTTCACGAGCATGACCTGCTTGCAGAAAGAGGCGGCGCAGTCCCACTTACTCCCGCTGGAGGCGTGAAACTTGGTATCTTAAGATGTTACACATATTAATTAAAGCTCAGCATGTCCTGAAGATTCATCTGCATGCAAAATTTATACAGATACTTTAAGAAAATACATTAAATTACCATAGAATAAGACCAAATAAAATTACTTAGTATATAAAAATATCAATGTCAAATGTCAGTTATTTCATCTATACTAATATTATAAAGAGGAAAGATTTGTTTATTTGTTTTTTTTTGTTTTTTTGTTTTTTTGTTTGTTTGTAACGAATAGGCTCCGGAACTACTGGACCGATTTGAAAAATTCTTTCAATGTTCGAAAGCTACACTGTTTGCGGGTAACATAGGCTATATTTTATTCCCGTATTCCCACGGGAACGGGAACTACGCGGGTGAAACCGCGTGACGTCCGCTAGTACAGAATAATTTCATACAAAAGCTCGGTTTAAAGAATGGTATGAAGCCGTTCACACTCCTTCATTTCTGCCATTAGCCGATGTTAAGCAATATACACACATTATATAATATTTATCTTCATCGCAAAGATCCTTTAAGCAATTCGGGAGTTATAGTTGCGCGACCGAATAGTACAGACGCACGTACGCACTACACAAATTTATAGCATAAATTAGCGTCAACTGTAAACACGGGTCTGAAAATAGCGGAAAATATAATAATTTTGAGGAGAAACAATAATTTATGGCTTATTGTTTGAAATTGTGACGATTTTAGAAGATAACTAGCGGACGTCACGCGGTTTCACCCGCGTAGTTCCCGTTCCCGTGGGAATACGGGAATAAAATATAGCCTATGTTCACCGCAAAGAGTGCGCTTCCCTACAGTGAAATAATTTTTCAAATCGGTCCAGTAGTTCCGGAGCCTATTCGTTACAAACAAAAAAACAAATCTTTCCTCTTTATAATATTAGTATAGATGTAAGATTTTATAATAACCGGACAAGTGTGAGTCGGATGCGTACACTTAGTGTTCCGTAGGACATCCCTGGAACATCTTACGTCTTACACTTTCTCATTTTGTCCATATCCACAGAAAAATATTTATAACTAGATGTTCCCTGCAGCTTCGTCCGCGTAGAAGTCGTAAAATCATAACCCTCCTTTTGCGCAGTCGGTTAAAAAGTAGCCTATGTCCTTTCCAGGGCCTCGAACTATCCCTATACTAAATTTCATCTCAATCTAACGGCTGTACAAATATGGCTGAAATTTGATATAAGGATTATTGTTATATAGTACTAGAAGACGTCATGCGGTTTCACCCGCGTAGTTCCCGTTCCCGTGGGAATACAATATTTTTTGTTCCATAAGAACCTCCTGACAATACCTTACACAACAAAAAAAGAATTAGTGAAATCGGTCCACCCGTTCTGAAGTTATGCGCTTACCAACACATTTTGCGATTCATTTTTATATGTAAGATTATTGTCTGAAAATGTTATTTTAGATCTAAAACACATAGGCTACTTATTGCTCAAAAGTAGCTTATGTGTTCAGAAGCTACTTTTTGTCCCTAGAGTAATTTCAAAGGGGAACGGGAACAAAAATTTCTAAAATATCTAGTTTATTAAACAGTATTAAATAGTTAAAAAATCAAATCTCATAAGGTTTTATTATTTACACCATCAAGGGATCCCAAACAGTTCTCAATTGTGATATTAATTATGTTACCTCTACTTATGCCTTAAAAGAATAACCTTGTAGTTAATAACAGAATTATAGGTTATTTTCGAAATATAATTATGAATGACAATTAAAAAACATTTCGGAATTCCCCGTGTTTGAGCTAAGACAATGCTTCTTTTAAAAATATTCTACTTTAATTCCGCGTATAAAAATAAACTAAAATTCTCACATAAATATTGTATTTTTACGAATAGATATCCGTCACGGATGCTATGCCGGACTCTTACCGACGAAAACCACACGGCGCCCTAGCACTGCCCAAGGTCTTAAGAGTCTGTATTACGCCAAATAGACTATTACCTTGATTTAGATCTCAGGACTCGTGAGGTCTAATGAATTAAAATTTTAACACAGACAACTTCGGTTCATAAACTAAAAACGCACTAAGCTAAAAACACGATTGCTGAAAAATCCTCGATAGATTTTTGTGTTGAAAATACCTCGATTTCTTGAAATTTTAACCTAGATCTCATAAGTTTTAAGTTGTTTTTATAAGATAAAATATTTATAAGAAAGACAATAGTAAAATCTTCATTTGCACTAGACCACTTTTTTAATATTGGTTATAGTTTTTTAATGATTAATTTATTTCGTTAAAAACGCACAAAAACCGATCGCATCTCTCTCTGTCTTGCACGCTAAAATGTATATATTCTATCTTCTTTCAACAATTTGACGTCTGATAGGCTCTTAAGCTCTCGAAGGGATGTCCCAGGACTCCCGACAGTATTTGACTACCACCATCCTCACGGCAATAGGGCAATAAATACTAAGGTAATACTTACCGTAATACTTTGCCCCGTGTGGCGAACGGGGTCCCGAGTTGCGACGGGTAAAAGTACAAAACGTCGCCACCCCAATACATCTTGAAAGTGTCTTATGAGGCGACTAAGGGAAAACTTTCGCAAAAAAAATCCATTGCGTAGAGAAGGAAAACTCGTAAAATGACAATCGTTAAGCCAAGTTGAAGGCCTTATGGGCGGCTTGAAAAATTTCAACAACGGGTCACGGCGACCTGCACCTGTCCATTTCAACACGGCAATGGGCCCACCACCTATTCGGTGTGACATAAAATTATAAGGTGTAATGTGGGCGTATATTTTGCCTCTGCCTACCCCTTCGGGGATATAGGCGTGACTATATGTAGGTATGTATGTAATACTCAGACCATACGCTTTTATTACCAAAGGGGCAGACATATTATATGCCCACATTTCACCTTTTTACAATTTGTCCCACGTAATAGGTGGTGAGCCGTATTGCCGTGTTGGCCACAGCCGCAGGTTGTGGCCGTCTTTTTCAAGCCACCCATAAAGACCTTCAACTTGACTTAACGACTGCCATTTTACTAGGAACTGAGACCAACGGCTTAACGTGCCTTCCGGATCACGGAAAACTTATCACATCAAAATCGTTTAAAAATAACAGGAAATACGCTAAGATGAGTAAGAATACGGTAGTGATTTTTTTTTAACGTGAGGGAATATCCTTCATGTATGCTATCGACTCTTACCGACTAAAAAACCTCACGTAACGCCCAACAGCCTACGCTTGGGAGCCCCGGGTAGGCCCTCGGAAGATATATCCCAGGACTTCCAACAGACCTACGGCTACCACTGCGGCCTCGCCTAGGATTCGCTAGTGCTATGGAATAGCTCACGAACAAACAGTATACCCGATTTCTCTACAATAAAATATATTTTATAGCTATTCGTCAAATCACTTTTACAATAACCTGTCTCTCTGTAAATATGTACCTACCTCTACCTAGTTTAAGTTGATTGCAAATTGCAAATGGCCGACTAAAGCCTATGAAAGTTCTTTCCTAAATCTATGACTTAAATCATATGTTTGTTAAGAGTCATAATATCTATAGATAGACCTGTTGGTTGTCAAAATTCATCAGTACCTAATTCATTAAAAACAAGAAGGCGTGAGATCGTTCTCACCCGACTGCTCTCTCTAACACGTTTATTGTGAAAGTTCAATCCGTGTGACGTTGTCATTTTTGTTTTAATTCAAACTTTTAACAGATGATCCACTTGACCTAGTGACGTAATTTAATGCAACAAAGTCACAGACTACAGACAAAGCCCCTCTGCACTCTATTTTAAATAGAGGGGCTAAAACTTCCGTACCAAATAACGACAAATAAATTACTTAGGTTGTGTTGGAGCACCATTAATTATTTTTTTCTGTTTTAACTGTAGTATTTATTGTTATTGCAGCAACAAAATATATAAGCAGACGCCACGCGGTTTCACCCGCGTAGTTCCCGTTCCCGTGGGTATACGGGAATAAAATATAGCCTATGTTCACCGCAAAGAGTGAAGCTTCCCAACAGTGAATTTGTCAAATCGGTCCAGTAGTTTCGGAGCCTATTCGTGCAAACATACGAACAATCATATCTTTCCTCTTTATAATATTAGTATAGACTAGCTCAGGGCTGTCCAAACTAGATGGAACCCAGGGCCAACAAAAATGGCTAAATACATTGGAGGGCCGCAAAATATTTGACAAAGTAAAATACATGTAATAATAGGTATCATTATTTTATTATCTACTTTCTCATTAATTTGTCTTTTGCAGTTCTGTCAACAAGATTTTATAAACTTCATTGTTAAGTACGCACTTTCACAAAGGTAGGTACTGCCCATCATCAAGCCCATTTTTAGTCCGAAATTCGTCAGTTTCGGGAAACGTTCAATAAGGATCTTAAAAAATTCAATTTCTTCTGTCCTTGTAAAAGTGGTCAGATTGCAGATCACACAGTTCCAGTTGATAATCAATCTTTAGGGGCGTCGCCGACACGAACTGGAGTCGAGGCGGCGTCGAGGCGCGGGCGGCTATGCTTCCTTTACACGTTCCAATTTATTCACCATGTCGTCGTCAGAAGATGTAGACGCGCTTGCACTCATACAAGTTATTAGTTTAAATAGAAGAAGATTTTGGAAAATCTGGTACTTGCAATGTGTGTTTTGCATAATTTTATACGTATTTGTGAGGGTAGGTACTTTTTGTAAGCCTACAGTAACAAACACATTATTGTCAAATATACCAGAAAATCCTATTATAAGGTACACAAATAAAAATTTGAGAGACCATTTATGTACATACTTATGTGATCGTGCACATAGGTGCACAATACATATTTTGGGCGTGTATAGACACGCCCAAAATATGTATTGTGTTAACTAATGTTATATAAAATAAACGGATTCACTTACCTACCAGTTTCGTTTAATTGCTTTGCAATATCAGCCCACACTTTATCTTGCTTGTTCCTGTTGCTATAATCAGATCGTGTTTGATCATAAATACACGGATTCATTCGTACAATTTCAATAAAGTTTACGTTAGTTTCAAAATCGTCAAGCATTTTTTAAGAGTGTAAACACGTCTACGCACGAAACAAAATGACAAAATGGCGACGGAGTCGCGGCGCGGTCGAGCGCATCAGCTCCACCCCGCCTCCGCCTCGACTCCACATCGCCCGTGACGCGACTCTAGTGTGTGAGCGCACTCCCATGTATTGCTGAAGGAAACGTAGAAGCGGCGCGCCGCTTATGCGCCCGTGCTTCGACGCCGCCTCGACTCCAGTTCGTGTGGGCGACCCCCCTTACACTCTCAACTGCGACCGTTATGGGATGAGTGAAGAGTGCTATATCACTCTCAAATTTTTTGACTTGGGACCAAACTTCGGAAACGATGTCCGAAGTTCCACCGGCCACCAAGTACGAATCCCAGATACTTCATCAATGCTGACGCCCCCTACCTGTAGGCTGGATCTCGCAGGTGGATCCATCCGAGGTCCGTGAAAGCACAGGGCCTCGGATTTGAGAAGGGCGACCTCGAGACCCAGCCGCCGTATCCGACCCACGACTTGAGCAACCCTTGCCGTGGTCTTTAGTGCTGCGTCACGGTGCGTTGTTCCCCTCGCCGTAACGAGGGTGTCGTCGGCGTAACACGTTACGCTGACCCCTCTGAGCAACGGACCCCGCAGCACCCAATCGTAACCGATGTTCCACAGGAGCGGTCCTAATACCGATCCCTGTGGAACACAGCACGACACATCTTGCCGACCCGGCCCTAGCCAGCTCGGGTAAGTTATGGTCCTCTCGGAGAGATAGGCCCCGACAATTCGACGTAGGTAGGGAGGCACTCCATGGCAGATAAGCGCCTCCCTAACGCAGCTCCAGAGCAAGGTGTTGAAGGCGTTGGCGATGTCAAGAGACACCGCCACCACCACCTCACTCTGAGAGACTGCTTCCTCCGTCAGGCCTCTAATGCGCATGATCGCGTCCACGGTGGAGCGCCCCTGACGGTAGTCAAACTGGCTATCCGCCAGATCAGGCCCCATGCGTGTGAGTGCCCGACAAGGTGCTATGCAATAATGCACTCTAAGAGCTTGCACACCTCGTCGAGCAACACGGTCGGCCAGTACCCTGATGGGGAATTTGCCGGCCGCCCCGCCTTCCAGATCAAGACCAGTTTCCCAGTCTTCCAGACCTTGGAAAACTCACCTTTTTCAAGGCATGCGCTAAAGAGCCCTATAAGTCGAGGCTCAAGCTGCTCGAGAGCCAGGACCCACGCTCGGCCTGGAATGCCGTCGGGTTAATCGAATATATACCCAAAATATTTGCTCATTAATGTATTTAAATATAGGAGATAGTAAGATTCTGCGGGCCGCAACAATTGACGCCGCGGGCCGCATGCGGCCCGCGGGCACTGCTTTGGACAGCCCTGGACTAGCTGATGTCCGCAGCTTCGCCCATGGTAACTTATTCCCGGTGTAAAAAGTACTCTATGTGTTAATCCAGACTATTATCTATCCCTGTACCAAATTTCAGCCAGATCCGTTCAGCCGTTAGAGCTTGAAACAGTAACTAACACCCACGGTCGGTCTGTCTGTCATCGCAGGGTAGTCGTATGCCTAGTTTATGCCCACATTTCACCGTAAGAAAGAAAGAAAATAAGAAAATTATTTATTTGGTAACATGGGGCACACAAACAATATAATTATTAGAGATGCGCCGAATGTGGTTTGAACCGAATTCGAACATTCGGCCGAATGTTCGGTATAAAATGTACCGAACCGAATATTCGGTCGAACTATTCGGTTCAAATTAACGCGGTGAACAGGTTAGTACAGGTCAGTCGACGAGGCTGGCGACATTCTTTTAAGGGTTGGCGCGCAGCCCTCTTGGCTCAGGCTTGTAAGCGTGAAGAAAGTTTACAGTCACAATGTCTTTTTTTTTTCATAATAATAATCATAATCATTTATTTGCATAAATATGGGTAGGTTACAGTAGATGAATACAAAAGAGAAATTCTTTTGTCTCACCTTTAGTCAGAAATATTTCACCAGTAAATATCCGTCTATGCAGGGAATCACCACTCTTTTACTATTATAACATATTATATAGGTAGTAGTTCGCTTAGGTCTACAGATCCTACAAGCTGTAAAAAATGAAGTTGTCGCGAAGGCTTTTAGGATCATGAATAATCCTCATAGCACTCCTCTATACCGAGTCGAATGGCCAAAGCTGGTATTCAGGCAGGAGTACCAGCTAAAAAATGACAACAGCACTCCACGTGTGGCCGCACGCACCAATAGAGTAATTAGCGGTAGATGGTGAGCTAAACGGGCTCATTTTTAATGAAATTAGTTTTTTTTCCCACTAACGAAGAATCTTTCACAAGGAATCTCTGTACCATGGCGTTAATAATGGGAAAACTCCTACCTATTCAATAATTATTAATTTTGTTAATAATAATTTCAACATTCGGTAGTTATTCGGCAAATAAACCGAATATTCGGCCGAATTCGAACTTTCTAAAACTCGCCGAATGTGCCGAATTCGAATATTCGGCCGAACATTCGGCGCATCTCTAATAATTATGAAGAAAACTTAATGCTAAGCTTAAAAAAAACATTAAAAAAAACATGGGTTGTTGGGCGTTACGTGAGGTTTTTTAGTCGGTAAGAGTCCGGCATAGCATCCATGATGGATTTTTAAACAAAAAAAAAATTAAATGCATTATATTATTGTATAGGTACCTACCCCCACGTCATCCGAAAAGGACCAAGTACAGCATGTGCCTGACGCAGTGTCAAGCGCTGGTTTTCAACCTGACCTAATAAAAGTGAGTGACGGATGCTAGTCGGTCTCTCTTATAAACTAAACCATACTTACTTTGTAGTTTTTCACCCCACGTAATAGGTTGTGAGTCTATTGCCGACATTGCCGTGTATAAAACCATAGTAAAATAATAAGTTCTACTGCTCGTTCGCTCTAACTTTGCCACTCGGCTCCATACTAAAGTCGAATTTTTAATTAGACGAAGTAAATCGACAGCAACTAATGTCACTTCTTCATACAATGTTGCGTATTTTCTGTGACGAAGTGACATTAGCTACTGTCAATTTACTTCGTCCAATTAACAATTTGGGTTTACGCCTCTACGCCAGCGGCAAAGTTAGAGCGAACGGGTAGTACTAAATGCGTCAAAATAATACCTTTTAAAGGTACGAGTATTTAGTAACCGAGTGTTTAATACAATGTGCAATATTGAATCATCTCATCAACCCGCTACAGGCTGCATTGACATGACATTGACACATTTAATGACGTCACAACTTGTCATGACATACCAGACTGGCGGGCGATTAACACAAAAAAAAAACCAGCCAAGTGTCATTGTCGAATTTATGTTCGGTGGGTTTCGTACTAAAAAACGGCTAAAACATCACATTTTTGTATAAGAGACACAATGTTTTTTTTTTCTGTTTTTAGTATTTGTTGTTAGAGTGGCCACAGAAATACGAAGTGAAAATGTCATATCTTTAGGTATCACGGTTCTGGAGGTATGTAAGGTACCTACCTACAGCTTAGCGACAGACGGAAAACGAATCTCAGTAATAAATGGTCCCGATTTTAACGGGAAAAAGTACAAAATGTCGCCACCCCAATTCATCCCGAGGGTGTCGTAAGAGGCTATTTATTTATTTTTTTTTACGTGAGGGAAAATCCTCAGAGGATGTTATGCCGGACTCTTACCGACTAAAAAACCTCACGTAACGCCCTACAGCCTGTAGTTGGGAGCCCAGGGTAAGCCACTGCGGCCTCGCCCAGGGGGTGGTTCGGGTGCAATCCCGCGTCTTTAGGGGGTTTCGGGTGTGATCCCGCTTCTAAGGGGGGGGGCGTGCGTGAATTCCTCACGTCACGCTGCCGTCATGGGCCTACTTCTGTAAGGACGGTGAGCGACCCTCTCACCGTCCTCAGACCCCCGGTCATGGAGGCCGATAGTCCTCGGCGATCGTAAGAGGTGTACCTACTAAAGGAACACTTTCGCAAAACGATCCATTGCTTAGAGAAGGAAAACTCGAAATGAAAGCCGGTTGTCAGTAAAATGACAATTGATAAGCCAAGTTGAAAGCCATACGGGCGGCTGGAAAAATATCTACTGTGGGCCGTCACGACCTGCGCCTGTCCATTTCAACACGACAATAGGATCACTAAAACTAAAGTTGTTGAAATGTGGGCAGTAGTAGCACAATTAATATGATTAATATATTGGGTGTAACAAAATTGACTCTCCAAATTTCGTCACGTGACGTGAAAATATCACATGAATACTTTAACCGTAACTCCGTTTTAGAGGTCCTATAAATTTTCATTACCACCCTTTCTATCGCTACTGAGCGGCAGTAGAAAGCGACAACGACAGCCAGACGGGTGCTCCGTGTTTGTTTTGCCACGGCGACCATGTTATCTCGAATTGCCGCGGTAAAAAACGAATTCTTAATGTGCGACAAAAAAATAAATAAAAAAATTAACCCCCCTTTTTATTAAATATTTGTATTTGATTTCCGATGCCAAGTCATCTCATGAGACTATCGGCCTCCATGACCGGGGGTCTGAGGACGGTGAGAGGGTCGCTCACCGTCCTTACAGAAGCAGGCCCATGACGGCAGCGTGACGTGAGAAACTCACGCACGTCCCCCCCTTAGAAGCGGGATCACACCCGAAACCCCCCCAAAGACGCGGGTTAGCACCCGAACCACCCCCTGGGCGATTAGTCGGTAGGAGTCCGGCATAACATCCATGAGGATTTTCCCTCACGTAAAAAAAAAAAAAAAAAAAAAAAAAAGTCATCTCATGAAATTTGGAGAGGTGGAGGTTTTGTTACACCCAGTATACAGTATTAGTAATATAAATTCATAAAATAGGTATCTTACAATCCCGGGTGCTTCAGACGAAGCATGATGATGAGGCACATCGCTGGGTGACAACTTGAGGAGCACTGTCAGAAGTGTTACGGACTGTGAGAGTGGACCCCAATCGTTAGATGCGACTTTCCATAGCTTAGTATAAATAAAATTAAGTATAAATTATATAGGTAAATAATTATGTCCTTTATACTTTTGATTGTTGGCACTTGATGGAACTTGTTATAATACATTATGAAAACTAACTCACTTGTACTATTCCACAACTTTTATTTTGATTTTAATAATACCGTGAGTGAGTTTCCATAATGTAATTATTATTCTGAGTAATTATTATTATTATTGTCTTTGATACGACCGGACTTTGTCATTGAGAGACAACGTTACATAGATGTAGTGCCATTTAAATACAAACTCAGCTTAATAATGCATTTTTTAATATCTTTGTTTTTTTGCTGACATTAATATAAAGTCAAAGTCAAAGTCAAAGTTCTTTATTTGTGGAATACGGTACAATAGGTGGTATTATAATAAAAACATAGGTATCATCATATTCTGCCTAATTTGGCGTACAAATTTTTACATAAATTATAATATAACAAATTTAAATCACAATATAAAATTCAAATTAAGTTAAATGGAATAAAACAATTTTAATAATAATAACAAATAACAATTACAATCAGAATAATAGATTAATTAAATATGTCAATGTCAACAATAAAAATGTCAAAAATTCTTAAAACATTGTCAATTGTTACTATGCTATTAGTAATTGAAACATACCTACATCGGACTTATAATCTATCAGTGAAATATTCATTTATGTCATAATATACTTTATTAACCAAAAAAGTTATTAATCGTTTTTTATATATATTTAATTCATTTATCTCCAGAATATTAACTGGTAGTTTATTATATATTTTTGATGCCATTCCCAACAAACTTTTATTATATATTATCTTTTTGTGCGGCTTTTGGTGAATTTTATATTTATGACGCGAGCTATTTAATGTTTGAAATAGGTGCATGTTGATTTTTACAAACATTGCTACTTCATAAATATATAGGCTGGGCATTGTCAATATCCTATATTTCAAAAAGTAGGGTTTACAGCTGTCTGTGCTCATGATATTGGACATAGATCTAATGCATCTCTTTTGTGCTCGAAACACAGTTTCTTTATTGGTTGAGTTACCCCAATAAATGATTCCATAGCGTAACGTGGATGTTACATACGCATGGTATGCGGTAAGCAGTGTAGCTTCATTTACTATCTTCGCTAAGTTATAGAGCGCATAGGAGAATTGACTCAGTCGATTACATATGCTTTGAGTGTGGGTTTTCCAAGACATATCACTGTCCAATTCAATACCCAGAAATTTAGTTGAATTGACTTCAGAGATTCTATTATTATCATAAATAACAGTGGGTTTTATATTGTTTGTTCTCTGTTCAAAATTTATTATCTTTGTTTTGTCTAGGTTGATTCTTAAGTTGTTTAGTGTGAGCCAGCTAATTAGATCTTTTAAACAATTATTTATTTCCTTCTCTATTGACAAACCGTCGCTTTTACTAACAATTACCGTACTGTCGTCAGCAAACAAGACCATAGGATGCTGAATAACCCTTGGCATGTCATTTATATAAGTGATAAACAATAAGGGTCCCAAAATACTACCTTGGGGCACGCCATAGTTATTATTTTTTTCATATGAGGTGTATGTTCGCTCCAATTTTGTGTTTAAACATATTTGGTTGATCGTTGTCACGTGTTTTCTATCTTTAAGATAGGATTTTAGAAGATCAAGAGCATTTCCCCTTATGCCATAGCGCTCCAGTTTCTCAGCGAGCATTTTGCGATCCACAAAATCAAACGCTTTACTCATATCCAAGAATAAGGCTGTTACTGGATTCCGGTTGTCAATATTTGTCATTATGTTAGCGAATAATCTGTAAATAGCCATATTTATGTTCTTGTTTTTTCTAAAACCATACTGCTCATCCACCAAAATGTTATTCTTTTCAAAAAAACCGTACAGTGAGTTGTGAATAATTTTTTCAATGATTTTAGAGAATATCGGCAGCAGCGCTATAGGTCTATAGTTAACCAGATGTTCCTTATTCCCTTTTTTGTGCAATGGTTTTATTACAGATATTTTCAATCTGTCTGGAAATACACCTGTCTCTATGCACCGATTAATGACATGACATAGTACAGGGGCTATATAATTTGCTACAGATTTAACTACACTCGTAGTAATGTCATCGTAACCTGAGCTATTGGTATTGTTCAGTGATTTTATAATATTAACTATATCCTGAGGAATTGTAGGTGCAAAAAATAAAGAATTTTGGTTTCTGTCAATTCTGAAATTTAAATTTTTTGATCCAATTTTGTCATTAGCCGTTTTTGATTCTACATCGTCTATAAAATATTGATTAAATTTTTCGGCAATTTGCTGTGGGTCAGATATCACTTCACTGTCAACTAAAATTTTAGACAAACTCTCCGTTGGTTTGTTATGTTTTTGCCTATTTATAATCTGCCACGTAGCTTTGCTTTTATTAGCAGCATTATTTATAAAATAACTATTTTGTGACTTTTGGGTAAGCTTTATTACTGTCTTTAATCTATTTGAATAATTTTTAAACAGATTTTTGTTTTTACTATTAGGAGCTTTCCGAAACTGCCATAGCATTTGGCGTTTGCGTTTGCAACACTTCCTTATACCCTTACTGATCCACTTCGGTTTTCTTACAGCTGAAATTTTTATTTTCTTGACTGGAAAGCACATGTCATAAAATAATTTAAAAATATCATGAAATTTATTAAAGGCATCATTAGCATTGTCACAATTATAACTGTCATTAAATGTCAAATTTCGCAAGCAATTTCTAAATTTTGATGAGCTTTCTCTACAATATTTACGTCTAAATATATACCAGTAGGATAATGTACAGGTCTTTTTTACAGGGCACTTCATTAACTGGGCTGTGTGATCCGATAGAGACAATTCAACAATATCACATTTACTACCCCTAATATTATCAATAATATTATCAATACAAGTACCAGTGCATATACGAGTTGGGGCGTGTACACCTAGCTTTAGATTGTAACTACGTAAAATATTTTTATACTGTAGAGACACAGCATCATCTTTTAACGTGTCAATATTAAAATCTCCACAAAGAACAACCTTTTTTTGCCGTTGACAGCATGCGTAATGTAATATTTTATCTAAATTATCTAAAAAAATGTCTTTACTGGATTTATCATTTTTAGGAGGTCTGTATATGCACAAAATTATGATAGTATGCATGACTAATTCCACTGCGCAACATTCTATAAGGTTTGGTATGGACCATTTTTCCATATCAAGCCTCACACCTCTTTGAGTATTTTTTAATAGAATACATGAACCTCCATGCCTGTTGGATCGGGAATAGCTAGCATAAATTGTATAATTTAGTATAAATAGCTGCTCATGGTCACAACCCTTCATGTTTGTTTCAGTTATGCATAATACATCAATCGATTTTCCCCCCTCGAGAAATTCATTGAGGTGAACACTCAATTTGTCAGATTTACTAATAAGTCCGTCTATGTTTTGATGTAAAATATATATATTATTATACACGAAAAAAATCGTTTGCCTGAGTGCTGGTTTTTAATACCAATTTTTCTACATTTGATGATTCAGTAACATTTTGGTGCTCTTGTACATTGGTTTTATGACCACTCACAATAGGCTTAAAATACTGTAATATAGATTTCTGAGATAATATTCTAGTATTTGGTCTTGACTCCTTCTTAATACTATATTTACTAGAATACCACTTTTTGGCATTGAGGTATTGTTTACTGTAATTTATATAGTCTATCTCAATATTAAGCTTAAAACAGAGTCTATGTAAATATAATCTATGATTACAAGCTAATAAAGAATGTTTTCCATGAATTATGTCGTATAAAGAAAGAAACTTACAATTAGAATAGTTATGGGTCAATAGTTTAATACTTTGGTTCAGCATATTCTCATTTAGATACTTATTACATTGAATACCCAGTAGAAAAACTTGTCGACATTTCTCTAAATTTTTTAATGCTATACATAGTTCCTTACACAGATAAGAAGGGTTTTTGTCATTTGTTCCTACTGACAGAATAACAATATCCTGATCTGTAACCATGTTGAACAGAGTTGAAGTCTCACATAAGATGTGATAACAATTAGCACCGGGTTTAACCAGGGCTGACACACTATAAATATTGTTCCATTTATTTCTCCTCTGATTTATTAACATTTGAGACAATCCTCGCACCTGTTCGTCCCCTACAATAACAATCTTAGGTTTTTTGACTAAATTACTGTTACATAATGGTAAATTAGAATCAATTGTAGTTGACGCAACTTGTTGGCAAGTTTCACGTAACAAATCACTAGGCGATGCTAAGGTTTTCTCCGGTAATTGTTGACCGATATTCATGTTACTTTCCTTAATGCTAGAATCACTGTCATCCTTTTCAAAGTCCAGCGTTTTTTTGCATAAATTTCTATTTTTCTTTTTGCTTAGAGGATTGCATTTTGTGCGGCTTAGTGGCGTACTTGAACAAATAGATTTTAAATAAGTTATTGTTTTTTGTTGTTCCTTACAAGCTAGAGAATTGTAAATTAAAGTATATAATATATTCTATATAATAAATTAAATAGAAGTGTAAATTAGTTTTTATATATATATATATATATATATATATATATATATATATATATATATGTGTTAAATATGATTAAGAGTGTTAATTTTCTCACCTACGCTATAATGCATTTTTTACTTTCCTTAATACTGCATCACCTATCCTATAATATTGTTGACCTACGTTTGTTTGAAGGTTAAAATAATAAAAAAGTTATTTTTAAATTTTCCATTCATAAGACTACACGGACACGGAGATTCTTACACAACATTATCTAGCCCAAATTAAGCTAACATAAGCTTGTGCTATGGGATCTAGACGACTGATACACATACTTTTATATATCTAAATACATACATTTTACATAGAAAAACCCAAACTCCAAAGCAAACATTTGTGGATCACACAAATATTTGGACCGAACCGGGAATCGAACCCAGGACCACAGCAAACCAGTCGGTTACACTACCCGTTGCTAATATTGCATTATTTTTGAACAATTAAAATTTCCATTGAAATGATAATTGTGAGCCAACCTTAAAAGATAGACAAACGGTTTGCCTTTAATACAAAACATGGTTAAACTATACTAAGTACTCTACTAAATATGTAGAAAAAGAATTTTCGATTTTTTTTTTCCTTTCATTCATCGTCCAACCTCACACTGGAATCCTGGCCAAGAATCCTTCAAAATCCCCAAACCTTTGTGTGTGTGTGTGTGTGTGTGTGTGTGTGTGTGTGTGTGTGTGTGTGTGTTTGTTGGTGGTGGTGGTTGTAAATTGATATGTTATACATTTTTTTTATTAAATACTTTATGACTTAATAACCATTTTTATAATGTCTACAATTGGGATAAGGTACCTACCATTCATATTATTTTGCATTAAGTATAAAGTTAGTTGTAATATTGTGTCTGTATTGTTGCAAAATTAAATTATTTGCTTTCTTTCTTTCTTCTTTCTAACCAGCGACTTTTAAACTCGTGAGAATGATACGGGAACTCTATAAATTCTTTTTCTACATATTTAGTTGAGTACTAAGTTAAACTATGTTTTGAAATAAGGCCGAATATTACGACCATCTTTTAAGACCCTTTTTGCTGTTGCTGTCTTTTTGTAGGACTTTTTTTAAGTCTACTTACCTTTAAAAGGATTTTTGAATTTCAGACAGAAGCTTCTGAGATCCTAGCATTTCAACAAACAAACTCTTCAGCTTTATAATATTAGTAGGTATAGATTTAATTACGTTACGCAATCATAGTCAAAATTAAGTAAACTTCCATTAAAATAATAATGCTGAAATGTATTACAATATTAAACAATAATATTTTTATATAATTTAATAATTAAAAAGGATAATCGTGAGAATAAATTTTGAGACAATAGGAATTAAAATGTGTATTATTTTGTGTAAAAAACAATATACTTACCTACTTATTTAAAACCCACTTAACAAAAACTTGAAAGAAAACTTGATCAGTCACATATTTGAGTGTAAAACTTAGAAATAGTAATTTATTATTATAGCCAACTTATTTATAACTAGCGGACGTCACGCGGTTTCACCCGCGTAGTTCCCGTTCCCGTGGGAATACGGGAAAAAAATATAGCCTATGTTCACCGCAAAGAGTGTAGCTTCCCAACAGTGAAAGAATTTTTCAAATCGGTTTAGTAGTTCCGGAGCCTATTCGTTACAAACAAACAAACAAACAAAAAAACAAATCTTTCCTCTTTATATAATACAATAAACTTTATTGATTTTCTCTCACGTAACATCTTACATGGGTAATACTTAGGTAGGTACATTTTCCTCGATAGCAATAACATATGTGAGAGACTGGCATCTGTACTAGGAAAACCTGTGTGACAGATTACCAGCCTCTCCGGACTCTGAACATGTGGCATTAGGTTAGGTACCTTTTATATCATGCTAACAATCAATTTACTCATAAGATATATAAATCCATGCCTACACATATATCATAATATGTATGGTATATATATATATATATATATATACAACACGTATATACATACCATTATAAAGAAAAATATCATGTGCTCATGTGAATGTGTGTGTGTGTGCGCGCGTGCGCGCGCGCGTCTGTGTGTGTGTGTGTGTGTGTGTGTGTGCATGCGTGAGGGGATGGGAGAAGTAGGTGTAATTGGGTAGTTTATACGACTACATTAAGCAAACTCTCTGTATCCTCATAGCTCAACGATTTGAGCCAGTCAGAGAGAGTTTTCTTACACTTGTATCTTGTAAGAGGACAAATGGTAAGAATCTTGTTGATTTTATTATATAAGTAAACGCGTAGAAAACCATAAAATTTTCTTGAGTGTATTTTAAGTAAGTTTATAATATTAGTATAGATAAAATGTTACATAATATTAGATACAATAGTTGCAGTAAATAAATCATATTTATTAATTATTTTACGTATACATACATACATGTTATACATACAGTCACGCCTTTATCCCCTACGGGGTAGGCAGAGGCATAGTATTTACATATTATACACATACATAATATATATTATACACATTTCACCTTATAGTTTTATTCCCCACGTACCTAATAGGTGGTGAACCTATCGCCGTCTTGAAATGGACAGGCGCAGTCCGCCGCGACCGACAGTTGAAATTTTTCAAGTCGCCCATAAGGCATTCAACTTGGCTTAACGATTGTCATTTTACGGACAACCTGATTTTATTTCGAGTTAATAACTGTAGCATTTTTGTACATTAAAACTATAATTAGGTTTACGTTAAATAATATAATTAATTGTTAGTTCACAAACAAAACAACATTCTTTGAGACACATTTATGTAACTTATAATTGACAAATTACTAATTTTTTTTTTTTTAATTTTTAATTATTTTAGACATTCTCACACAACACAACGTCATCTAGCTCAACTTAAGCTATAGTAAGTTTTAAAAAAATAAAGAACATTTGGAAAAGGAGTTAACCGGCGAGCGGGTTTGAAAACTGTTATGAAAGTAGCAGAAGCGAACGTGGTACGCCAGGATCGTAGCAAGTGGTAAGCCATAGTCTCTGCCTACCCGATGGGAGACAGGCGTGATGATATGTATGTATGAATGTAAGTAATAATATATCAGCTGTCTGATACCTATAACACAAGCAGGTTATTTCTAGCTTACTTTGGGATCAGCTTGCGGTGTGTAAAGAAGTCAGCGAATGCCTACTTTTTGACGTGAATACGTCTTTAAAATTACTTCCATAGGGACGCATCCAAAAAAACGAATGATGACGAAGCGCTCGTGGCCCCGCGGACTCAGTATTCTGTAAACGATCACTGCAGTAAGCAACTTTCACTATGGCCGGTCCATGGATGGGTGACCTATATGGGTGATATATATATATATATATATATATATATATATATATATATGTGTTAAATATGATTAAGAGTGTTAATTTTCTCACCTACGCTATAATGCATTTTTTACTTTCCTTAATACTGCATCACCTATCCTATAATATTGTTGACCTACGTTTGTTTGAAGGTTAAAATAATAAAAAAGTTATTTTTAAATTTTCCATTCATAAGACTACACGGACACGGAGATTCTTACACAACATTATCTAGCCCAAATTAAGCTAACATAAGCTTGTGCTATGGGATCTAGACGACTGATACACATACTTTTATATATCTAAATACATACATTTTACATAGAAAAACCCAAACTCCAAAGCAAACATTTGTGGATCACACAAATATTTGGACCGAACCGGGAATCGAACCCAGGACCACAGCAAACCAGTCGGTTACACTACCGTATTACATTCTTTACACACCAAGACAGTTAAATAAAAAAATGGCGGGGCTGCCCCCTCCCCCGCGCGCGATGTGTTACAGTCCTTACTTAGCGTAATAAATTCTTTGATTCTTTAGCTATCCAGTGGTGTAACTGAAATTTGGATGGAGATGATAGATATGTAGCTACAACACTAAACTGTATCCCCCAATTTTGTTCAGGTTCATCATCACGCCTTTATCCCCGAAGGGGTAGGCAGAGGCATATTATATACCCACATTTCACCTTTTTATAATTTGTCCCACGTAATACGTTGTGAGCCGTATTGCCGTGTTTAAATGGACAGGCGCAGGTTGTGACTGCCTGCTGTTGAAAATAAAGCCTTCAACTTGACTTAACGACTGCCATTTTACTGGCAACCGGGACCAACGGCTTAACGTGTCTTCCGAAGCACGGAAACGCTCAAATAAATGTCACAAAGTGATCACATGGATGGTCACCCATCCATGGACCGGCCATAGTGAAAGTTGCTTACTGCAGTGATCGTTTACAGAATACTGAGTCCGCGGGGCCACGAGCGCTTCGTCATCATTCGTTTTTTTGGATGCGTCCCTATGGAAGTAATTTTAAAGACGTATTCACGTCAAAAAGTAGGCATTCGCTGACTTCTTTACACACCGCAAGCTGATCCCAAAGTAAGCTAGAAATAACCTGCTTGTGTTATAGGTATCAGACAGCTGATATATTATTACTTACATTCATACATACATATCATCACGCCTGTCTCCCATCGGGTAGGCAGAGACTATGGCTTACCACTTGCTACGATCCTGGCGTACCACGTTCGCTTCTGCTACTTTCATAACAGTTTTCAAACCCGCTCGCCGGTTAACTCCTTTTCCAAATGTTCTTTATTTTTTTAAAACTTACTATAGCTTAAGTTGAGCTAGATGACGTTGTGTTGTGTGAGAATGTCTAAAATAATTAAAAATTAAAAAAAAAAAAAAATTAGTAATTTGTCAATTATAAGTTACATAAATGTGTCTCAAAGAATGTTGTTTTGTTTGTGAACTAACAATTAATTATATTATTTAACGTAAACCTAATTATAGTTTTAATGTACAAAAATGCTACAGTTATTAACTCGAAATAAAATCAGGTTGTCCGTAAAATGACAATCGTTAAGCCAAGTTGAATGCCTTATGGGCGACTTGAAAAATTTCAACTGTCGGTCGCGGCGGACTGCGCCTGTCCATTTCAAGACGGCGATAGGTTCACCACCTATTAGGTACGTGGGGAATAAAACTATAAGGTGAAATGTGTATAATATATATTATGTATGTGTATAATATGTAAATACTATGCCTCTGCCTACCCCGTAGGGGATAAAGGCGTGACTGTATGTATAACATGTATGTATGTATACGTAAAATAATTAATAAATATGATTTATTTACTGCAACTATTGTATCTAATATTATGTAACATTTTATCTATACTAATATTATAAACTTACTTAAAATACACTCAAGAAAATTTTATGGTTTTCTACGCGTTTATTTATATAATAAAATCAACAAGATTCTTACCATTTGTCCTCTTACAAGATACAAGTGTAAGAAAACTCTCTCTGACTGGCTCAAATCGTTGAGCTATGAGGATACAGAGAGTTTGCTTAATGTAGTCGTATAAACTACCCAATTACACCTACTTCTCCCATCCCCTCACGCATGCACACACACACACACACACACACACACAGACGCGCGCGCGCACGCGCGCACACACACACACATTCACATGAGCACATGATATTTTTCTTTATAATGGTATGTATATACGTGTTGTATATATATATATATATATATACCATACATATTATGATATATGTGTAGGCATGGATTTATATATCTTATGAGTAAATTGATTGTTAGCATGATATAAAAGGTACCTAACCTAATGCCACATGTTCAGAGTCCGGAGAGGCTGGTAATCTGTCACACAGGTTTTCCTAGTACAGATGCCAGTCTCTCACATATGTTATTGCTATCGAGGAAAATGTACCTACCTAAGTATTACCCATGTAAGATGTTACGTGAGAGAAAATCAATAAAGTTTATTGTATTATATAAAGAGGAAAGATTTGTTTTTTTGTTTGTTTGTTTGTTTGTAACGAATAGGCTCCGGAACTACTAAACCGATTTGAAAAATTCTTTCACTGTTGGGAAGCTACACTCTTTGCGGTGAACATAGGCTATATTTTTTTCCCGTATTCCCACGGGAACGGGAACTACGCGGGTGAAACCGCGTGACGTCCGCTAGTTATAAATAAGTTGGCTATAATAATAAATTACTATTTCTAAGTTTTACACTCAAATATGTGACTGATCAAGTTTTCTTTCAAGTTTTTGTTAAGTGGGTTTTAAATAAGTAGGTAAGTATATTGTTTTTTACACAAAATAATACACATTTTAATTCCTATTGTCTCAAAATTTATTCTCACGATTATCCTTTTTAATTATTAAATTATATAAAAATATTATTGTTTAATATTGTAATACATTTCAGCATTATTATTTTAATGGAAGTTTACTTAATTTTGACTATGATTGCGTAACGTAATTAAATCTATACCTACTAATATTATAAAGCTGAAGAGTTTGTTTGTTGAAATGCTAGGATCTCAGAAGCTTCTGTCTGAAATTCAAAAATCCTTTTAAAGGTAAGTAGACTTAAAAAAAGTCCTACAAAAAGACAGCAACAGCAAAAAGGGTCTTAAAAGATGGTCGTAATATTCGGCCTTATTTCAAAACATAGTTTAACTTAGTACTCAACTAAATATGTAGAAAAAGAATTTATAGAGTTCCCGTATCATTCTCACGAGTTTAAAAGTCGCTGGTTAGAAAGAAGAAAGAAAGAAAGCAAATAATTTAATTTTGCAACAATACAGACACAATATTACAACTAACTTTATACTTAATGCAAAATAATATGAATGGTAGGTACCTTATCCCAATTGTAGACATTATAAAAATGGTTATTAAGTCATAAAGTATTTAATAAAAAAAATGTATAACATATCAATTTACAACCACCACCACCAACAAACACACACACACACACACACACACACACACACACACACACACACACACACAAAGGTTTGGGGATTTTGAAGGATTCTTGGCCAGGATTCCAGTGTGAGGTTGGACGATGAATGAAAGGAAAAAAAAAATCGAAAATTCTTTTTCTACATATTTAGTAGAGTACTTAGTATAGTTTAACCATGTTTTGTATTAAAGGCAAACCGTTTGTCTATCTTTTAAGGTTGGCTCACAATTATCATTTCAATGGAAATTTTAATTGTTCAAAAATAATGCAATATTAGCAACGGGATTACAAAGGGAATCATGATCTTTTTTATTGAAACAAGTTTTTTTTTGAAGGGGGGGGGGAGCGTTAGTCACTTTACGTATATTCAAAAATTTTGTGTAGGTAGATATTCTTTAGGTAGCCATGTTTTTTAAATGTTCAATGTACTTCTACAATAAACACATGCATTATACAAAGGAATATGCGGTCAAAAGTAAATGATAGCTGTTTAAACATAATAATAATATTTGTTATAACCAGGCATTGAACCCAGTACCCATTACCTCTTCAATGACAAAAGAGGCAGGTTTAAATTATATTAAAAGTACATTTTTTCACGGCTGGGAGCCTAGCGCTCGTTGCCCCGCGGACTCAATGTTCTGTAGGTATACGATCACTGCAGTAAGCAATTTTCACTATGGCCGGTCCATGGATGGGTGACTTTGTAACATTTATTTGAGCGTTTCCGTGCTTCGGAAGGCACGTTAAGCCGTTGGTCCCGGTTGCCAGTAAAATGGCAGTCGTTAAGCTAAGTTGAAGGCTCTATTTCGACAGCAGGCAGTCACAACCTGCGCCTGTCCATTTAAACACGGCAATACGGCTCACCACCTATTATGTAGGACAAATTATACAAAGGTGAAATGTGGGCATATAATATGCCTCTGCCCACCCTTTCGGGGATAAAGTCGTGACCATATGTATGTATGTATGGGAGCCTAGGAAAAGACCTTTACTTGAGCAGTTCGATTCGTTACCACTCCAGTACATTACATTTTTAGGGTGCCGTCCCCGAAGAGTAAAAACCGGCCAAGTGCGAGTTGGACTCGCCCATGAAGGGTTTCGTAGCAGCAAGTAACAAAATATAAAAGTTCTAATAGTTCATTGTAACTTTGATTGATGTTTTAACACGTTCGCAGTGGTAGTGATTTTTCTAACCGAAAATTGCGGTTTATGACGTATTAAAAAAAACAACCAGCTCTATCTCGTCCAAACCAATTTCGTTGGTAGTTTTTAAGGCAATGTACATCATAATTCTTTTTTTAGATTTATCATTCTCTTAGTTTAGAAGTTAGAGGGGGGGGGGGGGGGCACATTTTTCCACTTTGGAAGTGTCTCTTGCGCAAACTATTCACTTTAGGAAAAAATGATTTTAGAAACCTCAATAGCATTTTTGAAGACCTATCTATAGATACCCCAAACGTATGGGTTTGATGAAAAAAAAAATGTTGAGTTTCGGTTCTGAGTATGGGGACCCCCAAAATTTACTGCTTTTTTTCTAGTTTTACATAAGAATCTTAATGCGGTTCACAGAATACATCTAGTTACCAAGTTTCAATAGCATAGGCCTTATAGTTTCGGAGAAAAGTGGCTGTGACACACGGACGGACAGACAGACAGACATGACGAATCTATAAGGGTTCCGTTTTTGCCATTTGGCTACGAAACCCTAAAAACGGGACCCTAACTCTGAGACTTCGTTGTCCGTCGGTCATCAAGCTATATCTCATTAACCCTAATGACTAATGACTTATGACTTCCTGGGTGGCACATACCGCCTGCCGCGCTGATGTCCTGGGTTCGATTCCCGGGTCGGTCCAAATTTTTGTATTTTTTTTTATAAATATTTTTTACTAGCTGGTGTCCGCAGCTTCGCCCGCGTAAAACTTTCCCGTTCCCGCTTCCCGTGGGAAAATATTCCCGAGATAAAAAGTAGCCTATGTGTTATTCCAGACTATAATGTACCCCTGTTCCAAATTTCAGCCAGATCCATTCAGCCGTTCGAGCGTGAAAGAGTAACAAACATCCGGTATACCGTCACAATACCAGAAATCATAATACCTTTACTTAAAATGCCCGAGCCCAAAATACCCGAAATCGAAATATCAATATTCAAAAGGCAAATATTTATAATATAAATAATTTAAAATGCCTTACGATCGAATAACCGAAACCCAAAAAATAAATTTATCAAATACCTCATCCTAAAATGTTCAAACACAAAATACCTTTTTTTTAACATGATTTAAATCCTACATGGATGCTATATATCTGTGAATGGTTAACACCCCGACTCAGAGTATCCCGACTCGGATGGGTTAGGTTAGAAGACTAAGGCGGGAGCGAAGCGAAGCGGAGCTCCCGCCTTAGCCTTCGTGGTTATTTTTTTTTTTCATTTTTCGTTAGCCCACTGTAGTACTTTTGTAACTCTGAATCAAAGTGTTTTAACATGAGGTAAATCCTACATGGATACTATGCCGGACTCCTACCGACTAGAAACCACACGTATCCTACATAACAGCCTACAGTTGGGAGCCCCGGGTAAGCCCTCAGAAGGATACCCAAGGACCAACAGACCTACGGCTACGCTACAACTGCGGCTTCACTTAGGTTATGTAAATAAGTTAAATAAGGTAGGTTATGGTTTTTTTTTATTCCAAGCACAAGATTGTATAATTGTTCCTTAAATTTTGGTGAATGAAATTATTATAGAAAAGACAATATATAAATATCTGTTACATTCCACGCAGTTATGACAGTGACACATTGTATTCTATTTTCGGTATTTTAAATTAAGGTTATTTGAAAATTTGTATTTTGAATTCTGATATAATGATTATTTGTATTTTAAATTTAGACATTTTACGGTAAGGTGTTTTGAAATAAGGTATTTTAAATGTTAAGGTATTTCGAATTCGGGTATTTTGGTCTAATGCATTTTAAGTAAAGGCATTTTGATTTCTGGTATTTTAATATATAACCCAAACATCCACACTCACAAACTTTCGCATTTATAATATTAGTAATATATTAATAGAAATTATCAATAGAATAAGATGAATCGCCAAATTGACGACGCCAGCCTGATGGAGAGTCACAGCGCATCTAACGATTAGGGGCCACTGTCACAGAGCGTAGGACTTCTGACAGTGGTCCTCAGGATGGCGGCCCTGTGATGTACCCCTTCACGCTCCGCTTGAAGAACCCGGGATTGTAAGATGAGGGAAACACGTGTGCGGGCAGGTCGTTCCATTTTTTATCGTCCGACAGAGGAACGAGGTTTTGAAACGCTCAATTCTGGCGAAGATTATCTCCACTGTGTATGAGGGGCATCTCTGCCCGTTTGTTTCGGAGTTTGGGTGTTTTCTTTGTATTATATGTATGTATTTGGAAATATATAAGTATGTTTATAAGTCGCCTAGATAGCATAGCACAAGTTTAGCTTCATTTGGGCTAGGTATGTTGTGTGAGAATGTCCACAAATCTAAACTAATATTATAAAGAGGAAAGATTTGTTTTTTGTTTGTTTGTTTGTAACGAATAGGCTCCGGAACTACTATACCAATTTAAAAAATTCTTTCACTATTGGAAAGCTACACTCTTTGCGGGTAACAAAGGCTATATTTTATTCCCGTATTCCCACGGGAACGGGAACTACGCGGGTGAGACCGCGTGACGTCCGCTAGTATTTAATAGCTAGATAATTGAAATAATCAGAAATGAATTATAATTGTTACCGCTATAACATACATACATTTAGTCACGACTTTATCCCCAAGGGGGTAGGCAGAGGCATAACCTACGCCAACATTTCACCTTGTAGTTTTATGTCCCACGTAATAGGCGGTGAACCTATTGCCGTGTTGAAATGGACAGTCGCTGGTTGCGACGACCTACAGTAGAAACTTTTCAAGCCACCTTATGATGCCTTCAACTTGACTTAACGATTATCATTTTACTGACAACCGGGTATTACATTTCGGTCATTTCGAGGTTTTCGCCTTTATTATATGGTATTGATTTGCAAATCAATACATATAATAAAATCGTAACAAGTCGCTGTCTGTACATGGAAGAAAAATTAGAAAAAATATTATAGGGGGGTTTTATGAACGCAATAGAACCCAAAACAATGATTTTTAGAATTTTTGTCTGTTTGTCTGTACTTATGTCTGTTTGTCTGTACGTTTGTGCACGCTAATCTCAGTAACCGCTTAACCGATTGCAATGCGGTTTTCTTTATTGTGTTGAGGTTTGCTCCACTTAACATTAGTGTTTAATTTATGTCAATCGGTTTATAAATAAAAAAGTTATATCACTTTAAAGAATCGTACATAGACATAAGAATCTAAAAATGGGTAAATCTAAACTGGCGTGTTGGCTTAATCTGAATTGTTTTAAAATAGACTTAATCTTTAAGCTCTTTTATGATTAAGCAAACAGGGCAGTTTCACACGCTGCTTGATGAATCTGCTGAAGAAATACCTCTCCTTTAATACACCTTATGTGACGTAAACGAAGTTGCGGGTTCAGCTAGTATTAAGTATTTTTATAAGTCGCCTAGATAGCATAGCACAAGTTTAACTTCATTTGGGCTAGGTATGTTGTGTGAGAAATGAGAATGTCGACAAATATTTAATAGGTAGATAATTGAAATAATCAGAAATGAATTATAATTGTTGCCGCTATAACATACATACATTTAGTCAAGCCTTTATCCCCAAAGGGGTAGGCAGAGGCATAACCTACGCCAACATTGCACCTTGTACTTTTATGTCCCACGTAATAGGCGGTGAACCTATTGCCGTGTTGAAATGGACAGTCGCTGGTTGCGACGACCCACAGTAGAAATTTTTCAAGCCACCATAAGATGCCTTCAACTTGACTTAACGATTATCATTTTACTGACAACCGGGTATTTCATTTCGGTTATTTCGAGGTTTCCGCCTTTAAGCAATGGATTGTTTTTCGAAAGCGTTCCCTTAGTCGCCTCCTATAACACCCTCGGCATGAAATGTGTCGGCGACATTTTGTTCTCTTACCTGTCACCACACGGGGCTTTAGCAATAAATACTAAAAACATAAGAAGTTTTTAAAAAGAGATTGTAAGCAGTTTTTGAAGTTATACTTCTTTAGGCGCGTTATGAAAAAATGATGAGAGTGAAATTTTAAGATCTGTGACACAAAATTAACAGTATGAAGTTGTCTGCTTAACCGCTCATTAAGTCTCGAAAAAAAAGCTACCAACAAAATAGAAATTGAACCTCGATATTAGTCGCGCATGTTGGTACGCTCGTCACCTCTGATCACTGTTTTCATATTTATAATATTTTTTTTTTTAAGAATTATAACTTTTCACGCGCGTACATAAGTACACGCACCCATTTTTTTGTTACGGAACCCTCCGTACGCAAATCCGACTCGCACATCTCCAGTTTTTTTTAAATATTGGTTATTATTAGAGGCAACCCTGTTATGCGTTAGAACTTATAGGTCAGGGGTGTGTGGTGAGCTTCCTCTCCCTCCCTTCTTTTATCCTTTACTTTTATTTAATCACGTCACGCGGTTTCACCCGCGTAGTTCCCGTTCCCGTGGGAATACGGGAATAAAATATAGCCTATGTTCACCGCAAAGAGTGTAGCTTTCCAACAGTGAAAGAATTTTTCAAATCGGTCCAGTAGTTCCGGAGCCTATTCGTTATAAACAAACAAACAAACAAAAAAACAAAAAAACAAATCTTTCCTCTTTATAATATTAGTATAGATAAACAGATATTTAAAATGACCACGGAAAACACAGATTTCGTATAAAAATAATAGATTATCTATTATTAAAATACAAAATTCTTAAACAAATATACAATCATTTAACTTGTTAGTTTTTTTACCAAATTAATGTCGATATTATACTTAGGAATGTTTAAAACTGGTTTTATTAACAATTTGCTGGACAGGGGTTTCGGTTAAGCAATGCGGTTTATTTCTTACGTAACGAAACGAGGCTAACCGGTATATATCGTAAACATATTTTTCCATCCTTCATACGCTTAAGATATATTATATTTTTTGGCTTAAGAGACCTGTCTCAGAAAATGACGAAAAAAATGATGAAATGAAATCATTTTTTGTCGACTTAAGTAGACGAAAAATGATAACCAAACTTAGATTCAGAATCTACATTACATGACGAGTATCAAAATATGGTTTTGTTATAAATTGTATAACGATTACATACATACATACATTCAGTCACGCCTTTATCCCCGAAAGGGTAGGCAGAGGCATAGTATAGGCCCACATTTCACCTTATAGTTTTATGTCCCACGTAATAGGTGGTGAGCCTATTGCCGTGTTGAAATGGACAGGCGCAGGTCACCGCGATTCGCAGTTGAATATTTTCAAGCCGCCTATAATAACTTGGCTTAACGATTGTCATTTTACTGACAACCGGGTTTCATTTAGAGTTTTCCTTCTCTACGCATTGAATCTTTTTGCGAAAGTGTTCCCTTAGTCGCCTCTAACGACACCCTCGTGATGTATTGGGGTCATTTTGTCGGGTATAACGATTATTCTACAAAATATGTAAGATCATAGAATCAGCCCCAATTTTTTAATTAAATGCATTGCGCGCGTGTTTTGTATGGTCAAGGTCTTTAGCCCTATCCACGGCTAAAATACCTTGATAATTATTAATTGTAATTTATTGTAAAGGTAGCTAGAAATTTAAGAAGCGACAGATCCGTGAAACAAATAAATTTTATTTATTTATTTAACAGTTTATGTACACACTTTAAAAATACATGCAGTGATATAGTTAGGAGAAAAGGAGTTCAATATGGCGCTGCTTATTTCTATTAGAAATCTCTTCCAGCAGGCCGGCGCCGGCGAGAGGAGAATGACATGAAACAATAGAGAAAGGCAGAAGTGTGAGAGAGAACTAGACAGAAAATACTTACCTACACATACATACTTTTATACAAAACTAATAAACAACAAATATATACAAATAAATATTAAATAGATACCTAAATACAAAAAGACTAAACTCAGTGTTGTGGTGGAGCTCAAACGACACGCGCATAGGACCGGCTTTTTCAAGCCGATTTTTACCACAGTCAAGCCGTTGCGCGTTGGTCCCGGTTGTCCATTTCAACACAGCAATAGGCTCACCACCTATTACGTGGGACAACAAAACTACAAGATGAAAGTGGGCGTAGGTATATTATGCATCAGCTTATCCCTTCGAGGATAAAGGCCTGACAATAATTATGTACTGCTCGTTCGCTCTAACTTTGCCGCTCGGCTCCATACTAAAGTCGAATTTTTAACCGACTTCAAAAAAGGAGGAGGTTCTCAATTCGTCTGCATTTTTTAATTAGACGAAGTAAATTGACAGCAACAAATGTCACTTCTTCATACAATGTTGCATATTTTCTATGACTAAGTGACATTAGCTACTGTCCATTTACTTCGTCTGATTAACAATTCGGGTATACGCCTCTACGCCAGCGGCAAAGTTAGAGTGAACGGGTAGTATGTATACGTATGTAATTAGCTGCCTTCAGCGAACTAATTTTTTGCCTTACTCAGCTTGTGCAAAAGTTACTATTTTAGGGTTCTGTACCCCAAAGGTAGAAACGGGACCCTATTTATGAGACTTCGCCGTCCGTCTGTCTGTTCGTCTCGAGGTTGTGTCTCAGGAACTGTGAGAGCTGAAATTTTCACAGATGATGTATTTCTGTTGCCGCTATAACAACAAATCAGAAAAAAAAACTATTATCAATCAATCAATCAATACATATAATAAAATCGTAACAGGTCGCTGTCTGTACATGGAAGATAAATAAGAAAAAATATTATAGGGGGGCTTTCTGAACGCAATACAACCCAAAACAATGATTTTTAGAATTTTTGTCTGTTTGTCTGTATGTCTGTATATCTGTTTGTCTGTACGGTTGTGCACGCTAATCTCAGTAACCGCTCAACCGATTGCAATGCGGTTTTTTATTGTGTTGAGGTTTGCTCCAGTTAACATTTAGCGTTTGTTTTATGTAAATCGGTTTAGAAATAAAAGAGTTATAACACTTTTAAGAATCAGATATTTTGAAAATTTTAATTGTAGGGGTTTCTTTGAATGTGAGTGAACCTAAACTGGCGTGTTGGCTTAATCATAAAAGAGCTTAATGATTAAGACTATTTTTAAACAATTCAGTCCGCGCCGAAGAACTGGACTGAATTGTTTTAAAATAGACTTAATCATTAAGCTCTTTTATGATTAAGCAAACAGGGCAGTTTCAGACGCTGCTTGATGACTCTGATGAAGAAATACCTTTCCTTTCATACACCTTATGTGACGTAAACGAAGTTGCGGGCTCAGCTAGTTACGAATAAAAATAGCATTTAATGGGGGCTCCCATACAACAAACGTAATTTTTTTCGTTATTTGGTACGGAACCCTGCGTGCGCGAGTCCAACTTACATTTGTTCAGTTTTATCTTTTTGCTAACAATTAAAATCAACGAATTCAAATGGTTTTGTAATATTGAAATCCAATATAATGAAATCCTGCTGATTAAGATATTTGTTGACATTTAACAGTTTCACAATGTATTGAGTTACTTAGCTACTTAACATTCTATATATTATTATTAGGTAGATGTAATATAACAAATTGATACCATATCAACTTATTTAAAAATAATAATAATATAATATTTGTGGACATTCACACACATCATCTAGCCCAAATTAAGCTAATATAAGCTTGTGCTATGGGATCTGGACGACTGATGTACATACTTACATACATATTTCTAAATACATACATATTATACATAGAAAACACCCAAACTCCGAAACAAACATTTGTGGATCACACAAATATTTGGACCGACCATGGAATCGAACCCAGGACCTCCTGCAGGCGGTATCACTACCGACTACGCCACTGAGCCAGTCTTCAACTTCATTATGAATGCTATGCCGGACTCTTAACGGCTTAAAACCTACCTCATGATGCGAAATACGACGAGGCGCAACGTAGACGAACTGGTGAAAAGTGGGCAAATAATATACCTCTGCATATCCTTTGGGGATAAAGGCGTGACCATATGAATGTTTGTAATGAAGTACGTACGGACGTCACGCAGTTTTACGCATGTAGTTTCCGTTCCCGTGGGAATGCGGGAATAAAATATAGCATATGTCACCCTGGGACAGTTTAGCTTCCCAACGGTGAAAGAATTATGCAAATCGGGGAGAAACCAGGAAGCACCATTAAAATATTTTTTCTATCTGTTCAATGAAATCTACCTAGATATAAAAAAATAACTTCAAAAATTACAGTTAAAGTTTAGAAGCACCCGAAAACTGTGTCAAAAACAGTTGTTGAACATACTCAAAGAATTGTTGAAACCGCTCTTGAAAAAGTACCGTTGCTTATTTTAACGTATGAAAAAAGAAACAAAAAAAAAATATACGCTTCGTGATTTACTGCAATAATGACGTACCTGTCCAGATTTAAGTGATTACGTTTTGACCAGTGTATTTTAATGGTTTGAAACTGTTTTTAGGGTTCCGTGGCTCAAATGGAAAAACGGATAGCTTAAGTTCACTTTGTTGTCCGTTTTTCTGTCAAGAGCCTTCATGATCTCCAAGAAGTTTCGACTTGATATTAAAACTTAAGTCTACAATCTCTTGAAGCCGTTAAAAAAATCTAAGTTCCGAGTTAAGTCTTGTATTTTCAAAAGAGACTCATCTTAGGGTGAACTTTATACTAGGAAATATTCTTCGATTTGATCTGATAAAACTACATTATTGTAATTTATTAGATACTCTTGCTTTTTTAACGTATCAAAACACGATTAGGAATACTTTGTTCGATCGATATCGCTCTCGAAAAGTAAGAAATATTGCAAAAATCTTAACAAGTAATGTACTTTTTTTATCTAAATAAATGAGTTTAATTCTCATAAAAACTTGTCATAAAATAGAAATAGGTCTTTAGAACAATATTTTACGTATAGATTTTTTCTTAAAAACACTCAGATTTTATAACAGTAATATAATGTATTAGAATCGAATGAAATCCGGCAAAAGTTCGAATTGCCTTAGGATTTGTCAAGATCGAACATTGCAGCCATACACTCTTATGGAAATCAAAATTAATAGGCAACGGCTTGTTAAAATTAGACACGTCATGCACTAACATCACGGCATTCAAAAACAGCAGATCTTTTATACATTTAAAAAAGAATTTCTATGAAATTATCTATGGTAGCATGTATGAAAAGTAAGGCAATTGCCAGACTTTTTTATTGCCACTTTTCAGTGTTGGTAACGTATCTATAGTTTTTCAATGGTATTTTTCTCGTTGACTTAAAACAATAAATTTAGCAAATAATAAATACTACTAATCATGCTACATTTTTAGGAAAAAATAGTATTTATATTTCAATTTTATATATAAAAAAAAGTAGGTACTTGCGTAAAAGGAGCCGAGGAAGGCCACGACACACCTACCACGACCAAATTAATCGTGTGTTAGTTGAAGGTGGTGTCAAGAGCCGTAGGAACCGACGTGCATGCATGAAAAGAAAAATGAAAGTTGAAGAAGCAAGTGAGGTGTGTATGGACCGTGCCGTGTGGCGCTCGGTTCTTTCTGCCTACCCCGCAAGGGATTTGGCGTGAAGATAGTTAGTTAGTTAGTTAGTTACTTGCGTAAAAACTGCGAGACTCAATTACTTAGAACAGTAACACGTTTCTACAAATTTATACGGAACCTACGATGAACGAGTCCGAATCACGCTTACCCGTTTTTTTATAGTTTGTTCCATATTTGTTGAGTACGTGTTACAAAATAATTTTTAATTACTTTGAACTCTTATTATAATAGGTACATACATACATACATAAATATAATCACGCCTTTATCCCCGCAGGGACAGGCAGAGGCATAGTATACGCCCACATTTCACTTTATACCTAGTTTTATGTCCCATGTAATAGGTAATGAGCCCATTGCCGTGTTGAAATGGACAGGCACAGGTCACCACTACCCGCAGTTGAATATTTTCAAGCCGCCTATAACGCCTTCAAGTTGGCTTAAAGATTGTCATTTTGCTTACAACCGGGTTTCATTTCGAGTTCTCCTTCTCTACGTCACGAGACTGTATCTCATGAACGGTGATAGCTAGAGAGATGAAATTAAGGGGTCCTTCCGAGGGCTTACCTAGGACTCACGGCCTTAGACTGTTATAAGGCATTGTTTTGTTTTAGTCGATACGAGTCCGGCATAGCATCCATGTAGGATTTCCACATTCATACATAATGGTCACGCCTTTATCCCCGAAGGGGTAGGCAGAGGCATATTATATGCCCACATTTCACCTTTGTATAATTTGTCCCACGTAATAGGTGGTGAGCCGTATTGCCGTGTTTAAATGGACAGGCGCAGGTTGTGACTGCCTGCTGTTGAAATAAAGCCTTCAACTTAGCTTAACGACTGCCATTTTACTGGCAACCGGGACCAACGGCTTAACGTGCCTTCCGAAGCACGGAAACGCTCAAATAAATGTCACAAAGTGATCACATGGATGTTCACCCATCCATGAACCGGCCATAGTGAAAGATGCTTACTGCAGTGATCGTTTACAGAACACTGAGTCCGCGGGGCCACGAGCGCTTCCGAGGATTTCCACACACAAAAAAAAACAAAATAACCTGCCAAGTGCGAGTCGGACTCGCCCGTGAAGGGTTCCGTAGCAGCAAGTAACATAATATAAAAGTTCTTGTAGTTCATTGTAACTTTGATTGATGTTTTACACGTTCGCTGTCGCAGTGATTTTCAATGAGTTTCAGTTCTAAGTATGAAGACCCCCAAAATTTATAGTTTAATTCTATTTTTGCGTAAAATTCCTAATGCGATTTACTGAATACATCTGCTTACCACGTTTCAACAGCATATGCTTTATAGTTTCGGAGAAAAATGGCTGTGACACACGGAAGGACAGACAGACAGACATGGGTACATGACGAATCTATAAGGGTTCTTTTTTTTGTCATTTGGCTATGGAACCCTCTGTGCAAACCCGACGCGCCCTTGGCCCGTTTTTACGCTTTAAATACGGAACCCTATTAAGTAAACATTAAAGTGTACATTTTGTAATGTGGACCGACTGAATATGTGCGCATGAGTCGATGTTGCAGTGTTGTAACGCACCGGTTCTAGCGTTCCACTAAACTTGTGCTAGTAAGAATTTACTTTCAACTGTTAGTGGTAATTCCGTCGACTTTAAATAAATACTAGAGGACGTCACGCGGTTTTACCCACGTAGCTCCCGTTCCCGTGGGAATACGGGAATAAAATATAGCCTATGTTCACAGGGAAGAGTGTAGCTTCCCAACAGTGAAAGAATTTTTCAAATCGGTCCAGTAGTTCCGGAGCGTATTCGTTACAAACAAAAAGACAAAAAAGCAAATCTTTCCTCTTTATAATATTAGTATACATTATGTACTCTTTATTAACGTTAACGTTGCCCCGTGTGGCGACGGGTAAAAGTACAAAATATCGCCACCCCAATACATTCAGAGGGTGTCGTAAGAGGCGACTAAAGGAACACTTTTACAAAAAAAAAGTGCGTAGAGAAGGAAGAAGGAAACCCGGTTGTCAGTAAATTGACAATCGTTACTCCAAGTTGAAGACATTATGGGTGGCTTGAAAATTTTCAAATGCAGTCGCGGCGACCTGCGCCTGTCCATTTCAACACGGCAAAAGGCTCACCACCTATTACGTCGGACATAAAACTATAAGAAGAAATGTAGAGGTATATTATGCCTCTCCCTCCCCTTCGGAAATTTTTCAAGCAGCCTTAAAAGGCCTTCAACTTGGCTTAACGATTGCCATTTCACTGGCAACCGGGACTAGGGGCTTAACGTGCCTTCCGAAGCACGGAAACGTCACACGAATGGTCACCCATCCAAGGACTGGCCATAGTGAAAGTTGTTTACTGCAGTGATCGTTTACAGAACACTGAGTCCGCGGGGCCACGAGCGCTTATTCCCCAACGCCTACATTATTAAAAGAAAACTTACCGACCAAAACTAACGGTTCCTTAACACAGCCTTCGGAAGGATGTGCCAGGGTTCCTGACAGACTTTGACTACCGCCTCGACCTTACCTAAAGGTTCGGGTGCTCTCCCATTTCTAGCGGCGTCATAAAGCCTGCATTAAACTCTCACGTCTGAGGCCTGCTTCTGTAAGGACAGCTACTTTTAAGAGTCTGTATGACGCCAAATAGACTTTTACCTTGATCTAGATCACAGGACTCGTGAGGTCTAATGAATTAAAATTTTAACATAGACATCTTCAGTTCATAAACTAAAAACGCACTAGGCTAAAAACACGATTGCCGATCCTCGATAGATTTTTGTGTTGAAAATACCTCGATTTCTTGAAATTTTAACCTAGATCTCATAAGTTGTAAGTTGTTTTTATAATATAAAATATTTATAAGAAAGACAATGGTAAAATATTCATTTGCACTAGACCACTTTTTTAATATTGGTTATAGTTTTTTTATAATTAATTTATTTCGTTAAAAACGCACAAAAACCGATCGCATCTCTCTCTGTCTTGCACGCTAAAATATATATATCTTCTATCTTATTTCAACAATTTGGCGTCTGGTAGGCTCTTAAGCGAATAATTTCACTTTAAATCGGATAAGCTGTAGGTATACTTACTTGTCTGCGACCTTAGTGGTGCCTATGACGCATGAAATTGCTTATCAAACTGTGAAGTTTAGTTTCCGAATTGCATTTAAATGAAAGGTCAAGCGAATTTATCTCATTGATGTTTTTTATAAATATTTATTTAGATCGTCAATTTTTTTGGTTTCGTACCATAAAGCTGAAAACGATATCTTATTACTGAGACTTCGCTGTTCGTCTGTCTGTTTGTCACGCTGGTGTATCTCAGAAACCGTGATAGCTAGAGAGCTGATTTCACAGATGATGTATCTCAGGGAATAATCGTGATTTTTTTTTTTAATTTTGTACGTGTATGATAAAAGTATTTCATGCAATTCTCTGTTGTTTTGTGTTGCATTGCAATTCAGTAATTCTCGACACTTGAAACGTTGACTGAAAATCACCTTTTTCAGTCAACGTATTACATGATGAAGTGGTCATAAAGTTAGTTTTACTTTTGAGAAATTCCAGAGGCGAGCCATGAGAGTGGTCAACCATCCTATGCTTGCAGGTGGTGTGGAACCTCTTCGCGACAGGAGAGACTTTGCCTCCTTGTGCGTGTTCTACCGACTGTACAATAGTTAGTGCTCTGAAGAATTGTTTGACATGATGCCCACGGCTACGTTCTATCACCACACCGCTCGCCACAGACAGGGAGTTCATCCTCACACATTGCGTCCGGAGCATTCGAGCACGGTTAGATCCGATAGGGGCTTTCTCCCGCGCACACCTAGGTTGTGAAATGACTCGGCTTTCCCGAAAGCCTACAGTATGGGTATCTTAAAAGGGGTATTAAAAGGTTTTACAGGGTCGGCAGCGCGAGTGCAGCGCCTCCGGTGTCGCAAACGTTCTTAGGCAGCGGTGACCACCGGTACATCTGGTGGGCCGTATGCTTGTCTGCCACCATGGTGGTATAAAAAAAAGAGGCAAAACCAGTCATATGTACATATACATATAATCACGCTTGTCTCCCATCGGGGTAAGCAGAGACTATGGCTTCAACTTGCTACGATCCTGGCATACAACTTTCGCTTCCTCTACTTTTATAACTGTTTTCATACACGCTCGCCGGTTAAGGGTACTCTTGACCTTGCCTTTTTCCAGAAGGTCTCTGATTTGTACGTACCTATGCCGAGGTCGATCCCTACCAGTTTGCCCATTCATTCTCGCCTCATAAATCTGCTTTGTCAGTCTATTCTCATCCATTCTTTCCACGTGTCCAAACCATCTAAGCATCCCTTTTTCTATCTTAGTCACTACATCTTCTGTTATACTTACCACATTTTCCCTTTCCCTAAGCACTCCCCTATGTACAGCCAACCTTGCCTTCTCAGACACATTTTGACTGCTCATCAAGGTGTACATTTGATTTCCTGCCAAAACTCTTCGCTCAATATCCTGGTCACACTTTCTTTTGAACCCAAGTATACAAATTCTTTCACCTGTTCCACTCTTTGCCCTTGAATGAAAATCGAGCAATTCGTCATACTTTTTTTCTCTTCAAAAACCATTACTATCGTATTGTTTACATTTACTTTCATTCCTTTACTTTTTAGCACATCATTCATAATATTAACCATCAGCTGCAACTCCTCCACTGATGATGCTAATATCACCTGATCATCCGCGTATAGGAGGCATTTGACGGTCAGTTCGTTCATTTTCAAACAATACATACTCTCTTGCAGTTCTTTCAGACAACTGTCCATGTATAGGTTAAACAGCCACTGCGACGCTACACAGCCCTGTCTCACACTCTTTTCAATGTGAAATAAGTCCGTGTAGGCCCCGTTGATCCTGACACAAGCACTAGAGCCCTCATAAAGAGACCTCAGTGCCCGTATCAAGTTGCTGTTCACTCCATACGTGGACAATGTTGACCACAGTTCATTCCTCACCACTCTATCATAGGCCTTTTCCAAGTCCACGAGTATGCAATAGACCTTTTGACTTTTAGCTAAATCTTTCTCAGTTACGCATCGTAAGGAAAAGACCTGATCCGTACATCCGAAGGGGATGTACGGATCAGGTCTTTCACAAATCCTGCTTGATCATCCCACATTTTTCCTTAAGTTTCATTCATCACTCTTTTTATCAACACTTTCGCATAACAAATGTTGTGGAACAGAACAAGTGGTGTTATTCAATAGCTGCAGCAGGTTCCACAAAGTGCCATCAACAAACGTATAGCTGATTTTAGTATTTGTTGTTATAGCGGCAACAGAAATACATCATCTGTGAAAATTCAGCTCTCTGACTCCTATGGTTCATTCCTGTTGACAGACAGAGAGACGAACAGCGTAGTTTCAGTAAAAGGGTTCTGTTTTTACCCTTTATGCTAAAAATGATTAGGTGCCCATTTGCATAGCACAGTGATCGTTTATAGAACACTGAGCTAGCTACAAGCGCTCCCCCCAAAGACGCGGCATAGCACCCGACCCGAACCACCCCCTAGGCGAGGCCGCAGTGGCGGCCGCGGTTCTGTTGGGAATCCAGGGACATCCTTCCGAGGGCTTACCCGGGGCTCCAAACCATAGGCTGCTGGGCGTTACGTGAGGTTTTTTAGTCGGTAGGAGTCCGGCATAGCATACATGATGGATTTTCCCTCCCGATAAAAAAAAGCTACAATCGCTTAATTTTTTTTAAATATTCCTTTATGAACTTGTCGCAAAAGAGGCGCTGATTTTATAAATTCAACCTGTTTATCAGTAGTATCATAACTACGAAACGAATGGACCGGTTTTAATGCAATTTTTTGTTTGATAGCTATCTTTATTAGCAATAAAATCTGTTTAGACATTTGAAGATTATATATTATGATCTCATTTCCTAGTCGTGTTATTGTTTCCGAGGAACTAAATACGTCAGGATTTATTTTTTTTAACAGTCATGGTCACCCAGTTACTTAATTTTGGCGGTAAAATGTTTGAACTGTAATTTATCTGTCAGGACAATAAATCGAGATAATTGTTAGCCATGGAATTAATACGTAGTATTTATATATTCGACGCCATTGAAAATTTAATTTTATGGCGCAGGATGCTGAACATAAAAATATTATTACAATTACTGTTTGGCGAAATAGAGTAGTAAATATTGGGGACAACTCGTTAGAAACAACCTCCAATCAGTACCTATCCTGTTGACAATAACATATTTATTTATATACATATAATTATGGTCACGCCTTTATCCCCGAAGGAGTAGGCAGAGGCATATTCTGTGCTCACACTAGAATTTGTCCCACGTAGTAGGTGGTGAGCCGTCTTGCCGTGTTGAGATGGACAGGCGCAGGTTGTGACTGCCTGCTGTTGAAATTTTTTAAGCCCTTATGGCCTTCAACTTGAGACTTAACGATTGTCATTTTACTGACAACCGGGTTTCATTTCGAGTTTTCCTTCTCTACGCAATGGGTCTTTTTGCGAAAGTGTTCTCTTAAGGCCGGTATACACGGCAACGATAAAACTGCGCAAACGAACTGTGCAGTTCATTTGTGCAGTTTATCGAACGTAGGTAGTGCGTCCACATATCTACGATATCTGCGTCGATCGTCAGTTCCCAGCAGAAACTGAGACGAAATACACGTCATTCGCGAAGGAAGACGATGAAGTGCTTGCGCTAGTCTGGCTTATTTTGTGCAAAAAGAGAAGAAAATTACGTAGTGTGTGGTGTAAGGATTGGCTTCTTAAAAGAAAATCATACTCTCACATAAATTTATTAAACGAGTTGAAGTTTTCCCCAAAAGACTGGCACAATTATTTGAGGATGAATGAAGAGACTTACTTACACCTCTTGTTTTTAGTCACAGCGCTAATACAAAAAAGCAATACCGTGATTAGAGAAGCAATAAGTTCTCATGAACGATTGTCTGCAACTCTGAGGTTTTTAGCTACAGGTCGCTCGTACGAATGCATGGAGTTTTCTACATTAATATCGAAACAGGCTCTCAGTCAAATCATTCCTGAAACTTGTGATGCTTTGTACAAACTTTGACTTTTTGACTTTGTTGAGTTCCTTCTTGTAAGAAGTCCGCAGGTTATTTATTTTCTTTACTACCGTCTCCCAATTGGCATTATGATCAATAGGTTTATACTTAATAATTAGCCTATCGTAGGCAGTATTTTTCTTGTTACGGTCGTGATAATCTTTACTTTTCTTATTCCATAAGCAAACTTCATTTTTATAGCACTGGATAAACTCTTCCAATAACTCACGAATTCCGCTACAATCTTCTTGCGACATGTTTTAACGTGCGCCGACGCGTCCGCCTACACCAACCCTTGCGAAAGAACTGAATGATTGGCCCGACTTCCGTATACACACTACGATAAAACTGTGCAAACGCGATCGACAACGATTTATCGAATAGATTTTGAACCTTGCTCCGATGGCTTGCACCAACCAAAAAATATGCACCGATTTTTGTCCATACGTTCGATAAAACTGCGCAAATGAACTGTGCAGTTCGTTTGTGCAGTTTTATCGTTGCCGTGTATACCGGCCATTAGTCGCCTGTTACGACACCCACGGATGTATTGATGTGGTGACATTTTGTACTCTTCCCCGTCGCCAAACGGGGCTACTTATTTACAGAAACCACGAAACTCCAGTTTGAATGTGTGTGCGTGTGACCAATAAAATGTAAGCAAATGGTCCGTCAACGCGCACGTCAACTCTATTGACAGCTGTGGCGCGACAGGGAGTTGCCGATCTGTATGTAATACTATTATATATAATGACTGCCTCTGTGGCGCAGTCGGTAGTGATACCGCCTGCGGCGCTGGAGGTCGTGGGTTAGATTCCCACCGGAGACAAATATTTGTGTGACCCATTAATGTTTCTCTCAAGAGTCTGGGTGTTTCTATGTATAATATGTATGTATTTAAAAGTATATAAGTATTAATATCAGTGGACTGATACCCATAACACAAGCAGGTTATTCCTAGCTTACTTTGGGATCAGATAGCGTTCTGTGAGATGTCCGTGAATATTTATTAAAAAAAAAAAATATTATCTTTGCCCAAACGCAAGTAAATTTCACATAGAACGTTATTAAATGCAGAAATTTCACAAACGATATTGAAGGAAGTGCCTACGTAATATGCGTGCGCGCGGGGCCGTAACCGCGCGGTTAAGCAACCGCCAAACTATTTTAATGACTATCTGTGAGTAGAATTTTGTTGGTTATACGATGTTTTTTCGAGAAAAGTATTGTTTGTAATTGATTAGCTGTAAAACTATTAAAGTGATTTCTATTTTATATGAAGCGCTTTTAATCCCGCCCCGACCACCGTAAAAGAAAGAAAGAAACAATTTTTATTCGATTTAGTAGTAATAATACCGTAGTGGTTTAATAGTAGTTTATGACACTGTTGCATAATAAGGGTTCTTATAACACGAGTGTGTTTTAAAAAAACGAGCCGTAGGCGAGTTTTTTTATAGTATCACACGAGTGTTATAAGACCAAGTTATGTACAGTTCATACACTACTTTATCTACTCTCATACTATAATACCTGATTTCATTTTGTTGTGATATATAGTTGCTCCTTGATTTCGCCGGTAACAGGTTCATGGTCATGTTTGACGCAGTTTCCAGAATGTCTGGTGGTGTACAATTACCACCATCCTCGCTTTAAGACATGTTTTTACACAAAAACTAATTTATTTTACAAACAAAACCAAACTTTGTTTAATTTAAATGTAAAATGTTGGCGCCAAGGCGCAAACATCGATTGCGCATGCGTGTTTCTTTTTTTTTTTTAGGCTGCGGAGACCACAGATTTAGGATTTTTCGCTACTCTGGAGACACAATTTTTTTTTAAAGTAGAGGTTCAAACTTCTTTTTCAGCTGGTGATTGTTTATGGTGTATCGGAATGATTAAAAAGTTTTTAGCTGGAGATTGTTTATGGTGTATCGTAATGATTAAAAAGTTTTATTATGATATAGGTGTCCATACAAGACCTGTATCGTAATAAAACTTTTTTTTTGGCCTGTGCGTAATGTTTGTCATAATAGTATTGATTTCAATTTTATAAAGTTTGTATTATAGTATCAGAGTAGATAATAGTAGTTTATGATACTGTTGCATAATAAGGGTTCTTATAACACGAGTGTGTTTTAAAAAAACGAGCCGTAGCCGAGTTTTTTTATAGTATCACACGAGTGTTATAAGACCAAGTTATGTACAGTGTCATACACTACTTTATCTACTCTCATAGGTACTATAATACCAGATTTCATTTTCTGATATATACTTAGTTGCTCCTTGGTTGCTCCTAGATTTCGCCGGTAACTGGTCATGTTTGACGCAGCTTCCAGAATGTCTGGTGGTGTACGATTACCACTATCCTCGCTTTCAGACTTGTTTTTACCCAAAAACTAATTTATTTAACAAACAAAACCAAACTTTGTTTAAATTAAATGTAAAATGTTGATCGATTGCTCATGCGTGTTTCTTTTTTTTTTCCTTCCGAATTGGCCGGCCAGCACCGGCTGCGGAGGCACTACCTTTTTTTAAAGTAGAGGTTCAACCTTCTTGGTCTAGCTGGAGGTTGTATAGGTGTATCGTTATGATTAAAAAGTTATTTATACTCTGTTAAAATTAGGTTGATAAATTTGACAGCTCTGAATAGTGCACCCCATAGTGTATAATCGTTAATGAATCTATTCGATTATCGTTCCAGTAAAATTTGAAATCGATAGTAACAAAAACGGTTTTATTATCTATATATTTAAAAACAAGAACTGACTGACTGACGACGTCCATATTAATTCAGGAGCCACCTTACACCTTTTTAAATTAAATTCACGTAAGGACGTGACGTAAAATGAAAAAAAAAAAAAAAAAAAGCCCTCTCACGACGACAACGTAGTGTTACATTCTCTTTGCTCACGACTACGAACTTGCGCATTTTTTTTCGGTACCTAATGAACTTGTTCAGTAGAATGTACGCAAGCCCTAAATCGTTGTTGAGGAAGAGCCTCTTTTTAAGTGTGGAATCTAACATGGATGCTATGGAATCCTAATTAGGTACTAAGACCACAGGATGCCTTACAACTGTCTCGGAAGGATGTCCCGGGGCTCCCGGCAGAGTTTGGCGACCACTTAGGCCTGCCTAGGGGGTTCAGGTGCTATCCGACGTCTGGGGAGTTATCTCGGTACTTGGGAAAGAGGAGGAGAGTTGGGTACTATCCGCCACTAAGAGGGGCAAAGAAACACGGCACCGTTTTGGCCTGCTTCAGCAAGAACGGCGAGCAGCCAACTCGCCTTTCTCAGGCCGCCGAGTCGCCGACTGCGGAACTACGGAAGGATATTTCTCCCCGCTCCCTACCCGCTGCCGAGGAAGGGCCTTAGGTGAAATGAAACGAAAAATAAATCTAAATTACTATTTTAATTCTTTCAGGGGTGCACAACCTAAATCCTCATCCTCTTCATCACTATTCGAACTATCACCAAGGCAAATAATAAATTCTTGCTGTTCACAGATGTTATCAAAGTGAACATCGCGCTCCCTGTCCTCTTCAATATTTTTTTTCGTATGTTCTATGACTTTCCTCCAGTCCTCCGCAGTAACATTATCACACGCATTTTGTAAAAGTGTGAGCATTTTCTTGGCAGTAAATGGTGAAGAAGTACTGTGTTTGGCTGCATGACCTATAAAACATAAATAAATAATATAAATAATAACGTAAATTATCTGTTTTTACCAATAATTGAGGTGCTAGGATAAAGAAAAAAATACCTTTGATATTAGCGCAAATCTGTTCGATGGCATTGTAGTGGCAGTGATACGGTGGCAATCTGAAAACTGTATGGCCACGTTGCTCAGCAATCTCGTTCAAAATGAATATGGGCTTTTTTGGTCTATTTTCTTTAACTAAACAGAGCAGTTCTTGTTTTAACATTGTTTCCTTTGCTTCTACTTCTTTGCTTTGGAGCCAGGATATCAGTTCCAGTTTGTTATTGGCTAATGTTGGAGCTTTGTCTTTTTGCACGGACTGGTATGGCGCGTTATCCATTATTATAATATGTGGTTCATGTAAATTTTCTAGTAACACCAAAAACCACTCTTTGAATTTCTCAAAATTAATTTCTTCGTGATACTCATTTGTTTTCGTTGATTTGAAGGCTAACAAACAATTAGGTACAAAACCATTTGCCGATCCTGCGTGTGTAATTATAAGTTGCTGTCCTTTGCCTTCGGGTACTTTTGAAACAGACAGTGCTGTGTCATCGGTCCATGCTTTCGGCACGGTGTGATTGGCATTAAGCCACGTCTCATCGAGAAAAATAACAGAGTCCCAATTTGTATTTTTTTTAGCTTTTCTTAAAAAATCTATGCGTGCCAGCATAATATCTGTACGCTCCATAACAATCTTTCTTTTATTCCATTTTTTGAACGAAAATCCAATATTATGCATAATATGGCGCCTATAATATTTATATTATTTAATAACGTGCTTAATATTTAGGTTAATATTACAAAACATGCTAAATATTACAAAAAAAAACTAGTAGATTCCCACGTAATAATTTTACTTTCATTTAAAATAATATAGTTTAATTCGATTTATTCGATTCATTTGTCTATGGTCAATTGTGCGGTATTCTTGGAAGACGCTTCACTACGATAAGTGGGCGGTACTCGTCTATGTGCTACGGTAATTTTTTGAGGTATTCTTGACATAAACAAATACGGTACTTCATAGGCGTGAGCTATCAAAATTATCATCCTAGTTTTAACAGAGTATAATGATACAGGTGTCCATACAAGACCTGTATCGTAATAGAACTTTTTTTTCGGCCTGTGCGTAATGTTTGTCAAAAGAGTTTTGATTTCAATTTTATAATCTTTGTATTATAGTATCAGTGTTGATAAAAATATTAATGACTAGCTGACTCGTGACCCGACAGACGTTGTCCTGCCATAACTATGAATATGGAAATCGGTATCCCGGTTCCATGTTCCCGTTCCCGTGTTCCCGTTCCTGGTTTCCTGATCCCTGTTCCCGGTTTCAGGTTCCGAGTTCCCGGTTACTGGTGTACATTTCCCAGTCCGTCTTTCTGTTCCCGATTCCCATTATGGTGCTTCGAGGTTCCAAGACCCGAACCGATCCGAAATCATTCCTTTGAACAGTTCGAGCGAGTTACAATTATTGCAAATTTTCTAATTTTTCAATCTACTTTCTTAATTTTTTTTCGTAAGACCCTTTTCTTTAAAAAACAAAAAAAGAATGTGCGAAATCGATCCAGCCGTTCACGCGTAATGTCGTGACCAAGGAAATAGGGATTCATTTTTATATATGTAAAAGAAAGAGAAGATAGATATCAGGGCTGCTTGAATATTAATTTATAAGGTCACGCCTTTATCCCCGATGGGGTAGGCAGAGGCATATAATATGCCCATATTTCACCTTTTTTTTAAATTTGTCCCACGTAATAGGTGGTGAGCCGTATTGCCGTGTTGAGATGGACAGGCGCAGGATGTGACCGCTTGCTGTCAAAATTTTTCAAGCCGCCTATAAAGGCCTTCAACTTGGCTTAACGACTGCCATTTTACTGGCAACTGGGACCAACGGCTTAACGTGCCTTCCGAAGCACGGAAACGCTCAAATAAATGTCACAAAGTGGTCACATGGACGGTCACCCATCCAAGGACTGGCCATAGTGAAAGTTGCTTACTACAGTGATCGTTTACAGAACACTGAGTCCGCGGGACCACGAGCGGTTATTATTTAAGTGAGTAGGTATTATAAAAAAATATATTAACTTTCGCTTTTGACTTAGCACAGAATGAGCTCATAATAATAAAATGTTTTCTTTTTCAGGTAAATGGCAAATTCTTCAGACATAGTACATCCACAGGTTTGCATCTCGTTTGAATTAAAACATTCTACAAAATTTCCAGTCGCAATTGGCAAATGGCAAGTGGCAGTGACTGGCATCGTGGTCCAGTGGTTAAAGTACCTGACTACGGATTCGGAGGTCGTGGGTTCGATTTCCCATCCAGGATAAATCTCTTTGTGTGATGAGCATATTAATTTGTTCGGTGTCTGGGTGTAATTTATATCTATAACTAGCGAAGGTCTCGCGGTTTCATCCGCGTAATTCCTGTTCTCGTGGGAATACGGGAATTAAATGTACTACCCGTTCGCTCTAACTTTGCCGCTGGCGTAGAGGCGTATACCCGAATTGTTAATTAGACGAAGTAAATTGACAGTAGCTAATGTCACTTCTTCATAGAAAATAAGCAACATTGTATGAAGAAATGACATTAGTTGCCGTCAATTTACAACGTCTAATTAAAAATTCGACTTTAGTATGGAGCCGAGCGGCAAAGTTAGAGCGAACGAGCAGTAAGTATCATTATGAAAATGAACATATTTTTTAACATACCTACTTATTTAAATTATTTACATGATAAATTAATGATTGTGTCTAAAAGATTTACTTATACCTATAAATTCTTTATAAAATGTTAAAGTGTTCGTGTCTTTTATGTACAATGAAGATATTAAAAAAAAGAATATTAGGGTTATATTATTAGGTATATTAACGATAATGAACTCGAATGTATATTTACTTTTTTTAAATTTTTGTCTGTTTGTTTGCGATGGAAAGACGAAGTATTTTTTATTAGAAATCTATCTATCTATCTATCTATAATATTTTATAGAATCTTAGTTAAACTTAAAATGTTATGTTTGTTTCATTGCAATCGGTTAAGTAGAAGCAGAGTTATGAACAAAAATAGAATAATCAAGGTTTGATTTTCGTGTTTTTTTTACGTGAGCGAAAATCCTCATGGATGCTATGCCGGACTCCTACCGATTAAAAACCACACGTATCCTACCTTGCTTACGGTTGGGAGTCCTGGAGTATCTTTCCGAGGGCTTATCCGGGGCTCCCAACCATAGGCTGTTGGGCGTTACGTGAGGTTTTTTTAGTCGATAGGAGAAAAAAAAAGCTCCCATCTTACATACAACATACGTATTTTTTTTTTTGCCGTTTTTAGCTACGGAACCCACCGTGCACAAATCCGTCTCACACTTGGCCAGTTTTTTTTTGTAACTAATAGAAACTACTTATTGATCGTGATAATGTAAATATTTGTATGTTATTTTCCTGCTAGAGTTAATAAATGTAATCGCGCTTGGAAAATTAGTTAAAACATTAACAAAAAAACTGTCGGTACAAAGACGAGTAAATATTATATTCACGATTCTGAATTAAAAATCTATTTTTCAATTTTTTATATTGACATCTAAGTTTATTATCACAGATTATACAAATAAAGGCAGATGACGCATACCGAACAAGAAAGAGAGGCCAAATAAGAAATACGACGTAAAATATTTGCTTAAATATATATCAAATAAAATAATAATTTTATCATAAACTAGCTGACCCGGCGAACTTTGTTCCGCCATATCAAACTGACCCGATATAAGATTATTTTTTCCTATTTTTTTAATACAAACCTTGCCCTGGCTAATAACTAACACAAAAAACCAAGAATTAGCGAAATCGGTATAGCCTTTGTGAAGTTATGCTCGTACATACATTTGGCAGATCCATTTTTAAATATTAGAAAATATTTTTTGTGAAAAACTGAGTACCTACTACCGTAGCGAGTAACGTAACACGTAACGCGAGATTTGTCATTAAATGACAAATTTTATCGTAAATAACGCATTTACATAGCAATTTTACAAAATTAATTGTATATTTTACTGTAAAATCTATATTAAAAAAATAATTTATTTATCTATCAACGCCCAGTCCAAATCCAACTAAAACTGGGAATGTAAAATTGTATGGTAACTTCTTCATTTTAAAAGACACTTAAAATTTCCTCCAATAATTACCCTTTTAATGTAGGGATCCACTAGAAAACATTTTACGAAATTTCAGCTCTAACATACTTATAAGTTATTTCAAGTATATCCCGGGCGAAGCCGGGGGCACAGCTAGTCTATCCTAATATTATAAAGAGGAAAGATAATAATATGATTGTTTGTTTGCATCGAATAGGCTCCGAAACTACGGATCCGATTTGAAAATTTCTCTCACTGTTGGGAAGCTACATTATTTCCGGTGAACATGGGCTATATTTTATTCCCGTATTCCCACGGGAACGGGAGCTACGCGGGTGAAACCGCGTGACGTCCACTAGTAAATAATAAGTACCTATGCTTTTTTCTAACGCGTTGCCTTATTTACAGCACAGTGCAATGGCGCTTCTATTAAGATTTTAGAGGAAAATGAGGGTTGTTATAAAATTTACGTTTTTAAATTATATGTATAGACTAGCTAACCCTTGCAACTTTGTTTACGCCACATAAGGTGTACGAAAGGACAGGTATTTTTTCAACAGACTCATGGGAGCGTATGAAACTGCCCTGTTTGCTTAATCATAAAAGAGCTTAAAGATTAAGTCCATTCTAAAAGAATTCAGTCCACACGGAGTCTGTCTGTGGCATCGTAGCGGCCCAACGGATGGACTAATTTTGATGCTTTTTACTTTTTTCGGTAGCCGATGTGCCGGGGATGGATGTTAGGTATAAATCTTAAAGATCATCAGAGGGGCAAGTGCGAGTTTTTGCGTGAGCTTGTCGACATTCACGGCTCACTAATTTGTTTGGAATCGAGACACCGCCACCTAACTGTAAACGCGCTCGTTCGTGAATGTCGACAGGCGCTCACCGAAACTCGCACTTGCCCCTCAGATCACTTCCTGAGTTTAGAAAGATGGATTTTTGAAAAGAATTCTTAAATGTATTTGATAGTACTTGTATTTCCACACGGTAATCTGGACTTAGCTGATGCATCAAGTAGTCTGCGGTATACACAGCTCCGCAGAATATTGTAGGACACTAGCGGATTCCCGTGTTCCCACGGGAATAAAATATAGCCTATGTTCACCGGAAAAAGTGTAGCTTCCCAACAGTAAAAGAATTTTTCAAATCGATCCAGCAGTTTCGGAGCCTATTCGATGCAAACAAAGAAACAGTAAAATATTTCCTCTTTATAATGTTAAGAATGGATATAGGTACCAACCATGTTTGGACGTTTTTTTTATATTACTAAGGTGACAGACAAGCATACGGGTTACCAGATGTACTTGTGGTCACCGCAGCCTATGGACGTTGGCAACACCAAACTGATGGTAAGTACTAACTTTGATTTGTATTCATTGACGTGTCGCAAGTGCCTATGTATTAGGATTATCTATTATATAAAAATAAGTCGGGTTTTCCTTCCTGACGCTATAACTGTAGAACGCACGAACCGATTTCCACGGTTTTGCATTCGTTGGAAAGGTCTCGGGCTCCGTGAGGTTTATAGCAAAGAAAATTCAGCAAAATTTCACATACAGCGCCATCGCGGGCGAAGCTGCGGGCATCAGCTAGTCTATTATATAAAAATAAGTCGGGTTTTCCTTCCTGGCGCTATAACTTTAGAACGCACGAACCTATTTCCACGGTTTTGCATTCGTTGGAAAGGTCTCGGGCTCCGCGAGGTTTATATCAAAGAAAATTCAGCAAAATTTCACATACAGCGCCATCGCGGGCGAAGCTGCGGGCATCAGCTAGTGCGAAATAAATGTTTTTTTGAGTTTGAGTTTGAAGCGCGTCACTCGCGCTGCCGACCCTTTCAAAACCTTCTAAGACCCCTTTTGAAGAACCCCATACTGTTGGGGTAGGGGCTTATCACAGTCTTAGAATCGAGTCTTTTTTCATAACCAAATTAAAAACTTATTTACCTACCAAGCTTTGTAGCGTGTATGTAAGATTTTTAAAAATTTGTTCCAAGATCATTGGAAATTGAATTGAATGAATTGAATAATATTTATTATAGATTTCATTGATTTAATTCGTATTATAGATTCAATCTAATTTGTCGACCTTGTGAACAACTCTTGTCATAAAATTTATGACCATTAAATAGTCAATAACTATTCACTGCGTCAATTCTAAATTTGTTATAGGTAGACAAAAAATAACGTATTTTCCCACATCCACTCATTAATATATTTATTGCTGAATCTGACCATACACAATTGTCCAAATGCTAGGATTGTAAAAAAACTTATAACTTTTTTACAACTATGAAGATCATGAGAAAATTTTGTGTAACTATTATTATTAAATTTTTTGTTCTTTTATTATGTACTAGCCCCTCACGTGGTTTCACCCGCTTAGATCCCGTTCCTGTGGTAATACGGGAATAAAATATAGCCTACGTTCACCGGGAAGAGTCTAGCTTCCCAACAGTGAAAGAATTTTTCAAATCGATTCAGTAGTTTGGGTGCCTATCGCAGTTAGACTGGAAAACCGACGCCAACTGGTTTTTTGGGTGTGGGAATTCCTCATAGATGCTATGCCGAACTCGTACCACATGTGCCCAACACTGCCTATGGTTGGAGGCCCTGGAAAGCTCTTGGTAGAATGTCTCAAGATACTTAAAGATAACTACCACCGCGGCTTCCCCTAGGGGTTTGGGTACCATCCCGCGTCTTTAGGAGATTGGTTTGGGTGTAATCCGGCTTTTTGGAGAATGAGATGTGCATGAAACTCTTACGTCAAATCATTGTTAATGATTTACCTAAGTTTGTTTTTGCAACACTGTGAAAAATAAAAGCCAGTTTGTTTAGTTGTAACACTGGTAGGTACCTATTAAAACGTAAATCCGGCCAATTATGCTGACGTCTGTTTATTCCACGTCATATTAAATGATGATTCAAGTTTGCGTGTTGAGTTTATGAGAAGTAAAATCTTCCATAAACATAGTATTTACCGATAGAGCAACGCGACCATTACAAGGGGAGTAGACATAGCATGTTTGCTCTATACATATCTGTGTGTCACATAGAGCAACGCGACCATTACAAGGGGAGTAGACATAGCATGTTTGCTCTATACATATCTGTGTGTCACATAGAGCAACGCGACCATTACAAGGGGAGTAGACATAGCATGTTTGCTCTATACATATCTGTGTGTCACATAGAGCAACGCGACCAGTACAAGGGGAGTAGACATAGCATGTTTGCTCTATACATATCTGTGTGTCACATAGAGCAACGCGACCAGTACAAGGGGAGTAGACATAGCATGTTTGCTCTATACATATCTGTGTGTCACATAGAGCAACGCGACCAGTACAAGGGGAGTAGACATAGCATGTTTGCTCTATACATATCTGTGTGTCACATAGAGCAACGCGACCATTACAAGGGGAGTAGACATAGCATGTTTGCTCTATACATATCTGTGTGTCACATAGAGCAACGCGACCATTACAAGGGGAGTAGACATAGCATGTTTGCTCTATACATATCTGTGTGTCACATAGAGCAACGCGACCAGTACAAGGGGAGTAGACATAGCATGTTTGCTCTATACATATCTGTGTGTCACATAGAGCAACGCGACCAGTACAAGGGGAGCAGACATAGCATGTTTGCTCTATACATATCTGTGTGTCACATAGAGCAACGCGACCATTACAAGGGGAGTAGACATAGCATGTTTGACCTATACATATCTGTGTGTCACATAGAGCAACGCGACCAGTACAAGGGGAGTAGACATAGCATGTTTGCTCTATACATATCTGTGTGTCACATAGAGCAACGCGACCAGTACAAGGGGAGTAGACATAGCATGTTTGCTCTATACATTTCTGTGTGTCACATAGAGCAACGCGACCAGTACAAGGGGAGTAGACATAGCATGTTTGCTCTATACATATCTGTGTGTCACATAGAGCAACGCGACCAGTACAAGGTGAGTAGACATAGCATGTTTGCTCTATACATTTCTGTGTGTCACATAGAGCAACGCGACCAGTACAAGGGGAGTAGACATAGCATGTTTGCTCTATACATATCTGTGTGTCACATAGAGCAACGCGACCAGTACAAGGGGAGTAGACATAGCATGTTTGCTCTATACATATCTGTGTGTCACATAGAGCAACGCGACCAGTACAAGGGGAGATGACATAGCATGTTTGCTCTATACATTTCTGTGTGTCACATAGAGCAACGCGACCAGTACAAGGGGAGTAGACATAGCATGTTTGCTCTATACATATCTGTGTGTCACATAGAGCAACGCGACCAGTACAAGGGGAGCAGACATAGCATGTTTGCTCTATACATATCTGTGTGTCACATAGAGCAACGCGACCATTACAAGGGGAGTAGACATAGCATGTTTGCTCTATACATATCTGTGTGTCACATAGAGCAACGCGACCAGTACAAGGGGAGTAGACATAGCATGTTTGCTCTATACATATCTGTGTGTCACATAGAGCAACGCGACCAGTACAAGGGGAGCAGACATAGCATGTTTGCTCTATACATATCTGTGTGTCACATAGAGCAACGCGACCATTACAAGGGGAGTAGACATAGCATGTTTGACCTATACATATCTGTGTGTCACATAGAGCAACGCGACCAGTACAAGGGGAGTAGACATAGCATGTTTGCTCTATACATATCTGTGTGTCACATAGAGCAACGCGACCAGTACAAGGGGAGTAGACATAGCATGTTTGCTCTATACATTTCTGTGTGTCACATAGAGCAACGCGACCAGTACAAGGGGAGTAGACATAGCATGTTTGCTCTATACATATCTGTGTGTCACATAGAGCAACGCGACCAGTACAAGGGGAGTAGACATAGCATGTTTGCTCTATACATTTCTGTGTGTCACATAGAGCAACGCGACCAGTACAAGGGGAGTAGACATAGCATGTTTGCTCTATACATATCTGTGTGTCACATAGAGCAACGCGACCAGTACAAGGGGAGTAGACATAGCATGTTTGCTCTGTACATATCTGTGTGTCACATAGAGCAACGCGACCAGTACAAGGGGAGTAGACATAGCATGTTTGCTCTATACATATCTGTGTGTCACATAGAGCAACGCGACCAGTACAAGGGGAGTAGACATAGCATGTTTGCTCTATACATATCTGTGTGTCACATAGAGCAACGCGACCAGTACAAGGGGAGTAGACATAGCATGTTTGCTCTGTACATATCTGTGTGTCACATAGAGCAACGCGACCAGTACAAGGGGAGTAGACATAGCATGTTTGCTCTATACATATCTGTGTGTCACATAGAGCAACGCGACCAGTACAAGGGGAGTAGACATAGCATGTTTGCTCTATACATATCTGTGTGTCACATAGAGCAACGCGACCAGTACAAGGGGAGTAGACATAGCATGTTTGCTCTGTACATATCTGTGTGTCACATAGAGCAACGCGACCAGTACAAGGGGAGTAGACATAGCATGTTTGCTCTATACATATCTGTGTGTCACATAGAGCAACGCGACCAGTACAAGGGGAGTAGACATAGCATGTTTGCTCTATACATATCTGTGTGTCACATAGAGCAACGCGACCAGTACAAGGGGAGTAGACATAGTATGTTTGCTCTATACATTTCTGTGTGTCACATAGAGCAACGCGACCAGTACAAGGGGAGTAGACATAGCATGTTTGCTCTATACATATCTGTGTGTCACATAGAGCAACGCGACCAGTACAAGGGGAGTAGACATAGCATGTTTGCTCTGTACATATCTGTGTGTCACATAGAGCAACGCGACCAGTACAAGGGGAGTAGACATAGCATGTTTGCTCTATACATATCTGTGTGTCACATAGAGCAACGCGACCAGTACAAGGGGAGTAGACATAGCATGTTTGCTCTGCACATATCTGTGTGTCACATAGAGCAACGCGACCAGTACAAGGGGAGTAGACATAGCATGTTTGCTCTATACATTTCTGTGTGTCACATAGAGCAACGCGACCAGTACAAGGGGAGTAGACATAGCATGTTTGCTCTATACATATCTGTGTGTCATATGTTGCGGGGGGAAATCATATTCATAAACACCACTACAAAAGCATGGGTTGTCACTATTTATTTATTTATTTATTTATTTATTTAACAAATTCCACAGCTCTTATTATACTATGTACTAGCTAAACTTAGGTGGTAGGACCTACAGCCAGTTATGGAATTACATTCTTTAAACTAGATATATAAAAAGTAACAGTCTCGAACAAACATCAGAAAACAGAAATAAAAAAACAATAATTACAATCTAAGTTACAGCATGTGTGTGGTTGTGTGTGTGTGTGTATGGAACGCATAATTTCAGACACAATAATGTGTGTGTATAAGCGTAAATCTTTTGGAGTACGCTTTTACAGAGGGCGAAGTCTCTGATATGGCGCCTCCCCCCTCCCGGTAAAAGTCATTCTATGTTCCTATTTATCACTTAAAGGGGAATCCCTACTATCCAACTAATACTATAAATACGAAAGCAACTCTGTCTCTCTGTCTGTCTGCGTCTCCTAAACCGCTGAACTCAGATTAAAAGTTAGTAAAGTTATTCTTTTAGTCTGAGCCGCTGAACCGATTTGATGAAATTTGGTATAGAGATAGTCTGAGCTCAAGGGCACAAAATATCTCTATACTGAAGGCAAAGGCAACATAGGCTTTTAACTGACTGCGCTAAAGGAGAGTAATGATTTTAGATTAAGAGAGTAATGAATACTTCTACGCGGACTAAGCCACGGGGAAGAACTAGTATTTCTATATGTAATCAGATAATTACTATAAGTAATAATAATAATCTAATCAATCAAAAATCTTAATGCAACTAATGAAATAATAATGTTACACTGCGTAAATGCATCGTAGAACGATAATTTAGGAGGGGAGGGGAGGAACCCTCATCACACCCTCGATACGTCAATCTAAATGCACTACAGGCTTCGATCAACAATATAGTTACTGTATATTGTTGATCGAAGACTACAGTCAAAGGAAAATAGTTCTACAGCGGCCGCAACCGGCCTGTCTGTTGAATGTGAATGTATAAATAAGGGCACATTAAATTTGCCTTCGAGGTAAAATAAACGACTAAGTGCGAGTCGGTACTCGGGGGCACATAAGATTAGATTAGAACATGGTGTGTTCATTGTTGTTGTCATCTTATATCTTGGTTCTTATATATTCTGCCTTAAAAAGGCGGGCGAATCTTATATGCTATGTACATAGAACAGCATTACAAAATATTCATTGCTTATATTATCAGCATAACATCTACAAAGTTGTTTCTGCACAAACAAAATTAATTATGTCGTTATGTTATCTTACATTTTAACTTCAGACATTACATTTATTAATACAATTAATATAATATTATTTTACAATATTAACCCTAATTTCACACAACCAAAAACAAATAAGCAAAGTACATGTCCATATAATTTCATTACAAATTAATCAGGTGAATTTTTCATTAAAGTATTGTTGTATTCCATAGTAGTTCTTGTCATAAAGAAGTTTTGTCAATGTGTTCTTAAATGTCATTAGTGGTAAATTCCTGATATTTCTAGGTAGATGATTATACAATTTCACACACATACAGTATACATTTTTCTTAACCAGCTCTAGCCGTATCGGTGGTAGACAGAGCTTATCTCTATGTCTAGTGCGGTTATTTTCCCTGTAAGATCCCTTACACAGTTCATAAGATACAGTCTGGTCGCAGACGAAAAGCAGAGTTTTTCCCTTTGGGTATAGAACCCTATAAAGGTCAGATTAATACCTGATTAAAACTAATTGGTTACACCTGACTTTGCATAACAAGATCTAAAGCAAGCTAGTTCTAAACAAGGCTTCAGTTAGATTAGGTCTTGGTCATAACCTAGAAAAATCGTTGATAAATGACAAGGCTTGCAAACGATGATTATTACAAGATCTTAAGATTGCTTTAGGCTGAGCGCACATTATGCTGCAAATACAAATACAAATACAAATACAAATTCTTTATTGCATAAATGGAGTACAATGAGTGATATTATAATACTGTAGCATGTAGTAGGTATTCTCACAATAAGAGCAGGTCCATTTAGCCATTTGAAAATAGCATGCAATGTGTTTGTTACAATACAAGTAATGGCATAAAATAAACATGTAATAAAAGAAAACTCAACAACAATAATACACAAATATGTCACAAAGTTATTCATTGTTCCCTGTAAGTCAAAAATTCATTCACTGTATAGAATGATTTCTGTGTCAGCCAGCAACTTAGGGAGTTAACAAACTTTTATATATTACTGCGTTATCATTTGTAACATATCAGCGTGTCATTTTGTCGAACGTGTAACTTGAAGCTGCAGTTTTTACCGGTACTACTTCACCAAGCGAAGTTGAATATTCAAATGTTACGAAAAATCTCTATAATCGATAGAGTTTTTTTTGTCCTAAACTAAATTTACGAAAACTGATACATGAGCGTGGTCTGCATCCTTGCGGACGGTACTAAGGCGATTTCAGTACCTGATGTAGATTCAGGCGGTAAGGGATCATTCCACGCGTTCGTCAAGAACGCTTGGTCGATTAACGTACTGTAGTATGTGGATGGATCGACGTTGTCTATTGCAGGTAATGTTATGCCTAAAAAAAGACGTCTATTAAAATGATTTTGATTTGATTTGACCAACACGCGACTCTGAACGGTAATGGAGAAATCTGCCGTAAAAATAAAGTGGATGCAGCTTTAGAGACAACACCCCCAGGGTGCCTTTCCACCAGAGATGTGCTTGCTGCGTTGCTATAGATGCGTTTTAAATCCACCAATCACATTCGTCAGTTTACATGTAAAGTTGACAGTACCTATACATTGTCAAATTGTGCTACTGACAGATATGATTGGTGTATTCCAAACGCGTCCATAGCAACGTAGCATAGCACATCCGTTTTTTTTTCTCTTACCTTTATTTGTTTGACTCTTACCTTAAGCCTTGATCTCACGGAGTGAGCTTGCAAGCTACAAGACGGCGAGTTTGCTAGCAGCTTGTAAACTAGTTCGTTTCATCGATCTTTTTAACAATCCGATAAAACTATTCCATTGTAAATCACTCGCTAGCTTTTAAACTCGTCAACTAGCAGCTTCATCGCTCTGTATCATCCAGGCTTTTACATTGAAAATTTCGGTAAAAATCGGCTGCCAATTTATCGGACTTCGGCGCTCACCGAATTTCATTTTTGTCTGTATGGCGTCTTGTTCACATTTTCATAGATTTTGTAAAGCGCGTGACGAGCGTTTCCGTGCTTCGGAAGGCTGTTGGTCCCGGTTGTCAGGAAAATTACAGACGTCAAGTCAACTTAAAGGCCATAAGAGCGGCTTGAAAATTTTCGACACTGAGTCGTCACACCTGGGGTAGGCAGCGCGTGTGTAGCGCCTCTGGTGTTGCAAGCATCATTTTATCAGGTGGACCGTACCTACTCTTGTCTACCACCTTCATTTGATTTGCTTTCTGTGCCTAGGGGGGGGGTGGGGTGGTAGAGGGGCATATTATTATACGCCCACATTTCACCTTATAGTTTTATGTCCCACGTAATAGGTGGTGCCGTGTTGTAATGGACAGGCGCAGGTCGCCGCGACCCGCAGTTAAAAAATTTCAAGCCCCCCCATAAGGCTTTCAACTTAGCTTAACGATTGTCATTTTACTGACCACCGGGTTTCTGCGAAAGTGTTCCCTTAGTCGCGTCTTACGACACCCTCGGGATGTATTGGGGTGGCGACATTTTGTACTCCTACCGGTCGCAACACTGGACCACGTCGCCACACGGGGCCTTAGTGGTATATAAAAATCCAGTTTTAATTGGAGACAGTATTGTCACCAGTGTACGCTCAACTTTATACGCGTTTGATCTCGATCTGTCATTATTTAATGATATAAGATTGCGTAATTTTACTACCAAATATGGCGCATAAGGGCCACTACATAAATTAGTTCTCGAGAGAATAAAATGTTTTTCAGATATTAATCAAAGCAGCAGTTTTGTTCCGTCGATCTTCTTTTGTTTTACCGATCTTCATTTGTTTTGAAAATTATTTAATTACTATACTATAAACATTTTAACTTTTAGATGTACTTCGTATACCACAACCTATAATGGATCTTTTTCCACTCGCATTTCCTAAAAGATCCATTTTTCATAAAAAATAACTACTTTAAGGTATTAAAGTGGACATGATCCATGATGGATCTTTTTAATGGATTTTAGTGGACAACGGGGTCCACTGGATGAAGGTCTCTCCCAATTAAAGCCTCATCATGGTCCTACGCCTTCCACATTACTGGATGAATAGCTCGGAAGGATGTCCCGGGACTCCCAACAGACCCACGGCCGCCACTGCGGCCTCGCCTAGAGGGGTGGTTCGGGTGCTATCCCGCGTCTTTGGGGGGTTTCGGGTGTGATCTCGCTTCTAAAGGGGGGGGGGGGGGGCTGCGTGAGTGAGTTCCTCACGTCACGCTGCCGTCATGGGCCTGCTTCTGTAAGGACGGTTAGCAGCCCTCTCACCATCCTCAGGCCCCCAGTCATGGAGGCCGATAGTCTTCGACTGCGGAACTCGGGTGGGAGAGTTTTCTCCCGTTCCCGCCCCGCCGTCTCTTTCACGAGCATGAGCTGCTCGCAGAACGAGGCGGCGCAGTCCCACTTACTCCCGCTGGAGATCATGGCTCGCACCATGGTCTCGAGCGAGAGAGTGTCCACGTCCAGACCCCACTACGAGGACCTGGCGCTATTGCGCCCACGCCGTGCACTCCACCAGCGTATGTCATCGCTGTGGTCCTCGCAGTGCTGACACTCTAACTTCTAAGGGGGTACGGAATCTTAAAAATCAGTTTGTGAAGTTCCTTCAAATTCATAGTTAAACTAGTAATTATGTGACGTCATTCGTTATTGGTGGTGATCGCATAAAAATACATTTGCGGTATGTAATACCTTCGAATCCGTAATTTTATATTCTGTGACGAAATCCTAAATTGACCGGAAGTGTCTAAAGACCGCATATGGACATTTTTCTAGACATCTAAATCTGTCATTAAGACATGACCTTCTACAAGACAAGTATCAAACTGATTTACTGAGGTCGTGTTTACCGCCTATTATACTAAGTATCAAATTTATGCAATTACGTAGAAAAGAATAGAATTAGTGGTATTTTCCCACGAGGCTAGTTTAATGTCTACTGGTTGTGTTTTAAACTTACTGTATCGCATGGCTTAGCCTTTTTTTCGTGAGGAAAATCCTGCATGGATGCTGTGCCGGATTCCTACCGACTATAAACCACACGTATCCAACCTAACAGCCACAGTGAGGCATATTTCTACATACCATATGTATGTAGAAATATGCCTCACTGTGGCTGTTAGGTTGGATACGTGTGGTTTATAGTCGCCTAAGGGGTAGGCAGAGGCATTTTATATACCCACATTTCACCTTCTATAGATTTTGTCTCACGTAATAGTTGGTGAGTCGTATTGCCGTATTGATATTTATTTATTTATATAAGCTTCATGCACAATGTATATAGGCGAACTTAACGCCATTGGCATTCTCTACCAGTCAACCATAGGTGATGCAGAGATAAACCATGATAAACAAAGTATGTAGGTGCATTATCCTGTACAAGAGAAATTACATAAAATAACACTGAATAATAATACAAACATGTAAAAATAATATAAACAAATACATATATAATTAAGATACATAAATCAATAATAATATAATATACCTAAATAATAATAAATATACCTAATATCTATAATATGGGGAAAGTTCAAGTTTTAAAAATATATAAATAAATAAATATTCAAGGACGCAAAACGGCTAGTGACCCTCCGGACAGACTGATATGGACAGGCACAGATTGTGACTGCCTGCTGTTGAAATTTTTCAGGCCGCCTATAAAAGCCTCCAACTTGGCTTAACGACTGCCATTTTACTTGCAACCGGGACGAACTGCTTAACGTGTTCTCGCACGCACGTAAGACGCTCGCAAATTAATATCCCAAAGTGATTACTATCTCTAAAGACGTGGGCAGTACCCAAACCCTATGTGAGGCCGCAGTGCGCCAAAGTTTGTCAAGTGTCTGGAACTCTGGAATCGTGCCACACGGCTAAAACTCCATACAAATGATTCGTTTTGAATTCTGTAACCTACACTAAAAACACGTTAAGAGCCTACCAGACGCCAAATTGTTAAAAGAAGATAGAAGATATACATTTCAGCGTGCAAGAAAGAGAGAGATGGGATCGGGGTTTGTGCGCTTTTAACGAAATAAAAAAAAAGAAAAAAACTATAACCAATATGAAAAAAAAATGCTCTAGTGCAAATGAAGATTTTACTATTGTCTTTCTTATAAATATTTTATATTATATCTGAATATCAGCTTCGTCCATTTGACTCGGTGCAAAGACGAGCTGTAACAGTTGTCAACGATCCTGTACTTACAGCTGGTGTGGAACCTCTTCGCGACAGGAGAGACTTTGCCTCCTTATGCGTGTTCTACCGCCTGTACAACGGTATGTGCTCTGAGGAATTGTTAGATATGATGCCCACGGCTACGTTCTATCATCGCACCGCTCGCCACAGACAGGGAGTTCATCCTCGCACCCTACGTCCGGTGCGTTCCAGCACGGTTAGATCCGATAGGTGTTTTCTTCCGCGCACGCTTAGGTTGCGGAATGACCTCCCTGCCTCGGTTTTCCCAAACGCCTACAGTATGGGGTTCTTCAAAAGGGGTCTTAAAAGGTTTTTGCAGGGTCGGCAGCGCGAGTGTGGCACCTTTGGTGTTGCAAACGTTCATAGGCTGCGGTGACCACCGGTCCTTCTGGTGGGCCGTATGCTTGTCTGCCACCTTAGTGGTATAAAAAAAAAACAACATAACATACGAGATCTAGCTTAAAATTTCACGTAATCGAGGTATGGTATTTTCAACACAAAAATCTATCGAGGATTTTATCAGTAATCGTGTTTCGAGCCTAGAGCGTTTTTAGTTAATGAACTGAAGTTGTCCGTGTTAAAATTTTAATTAAGTAGAACTCACGAGTCCTGAGATCTGAGAAAGTAATAGTCTATTTGGTGTCATATGGACTCTTAAGTTTGTACAGAGCTAGAATGTATGTGTGAACACCTTCCAACCATATGACGCGTGTGGCGGGGGTGGGGAAGCTTACTCAGTGGGGAGCAGGGAGTTGCCTATCTGTATGTAATACTAGCTGATGCCCGCAGCTTCGCCTGCGTAAAAAAATTGTTTCCCTTCCCACTTCCCATAGATTACAAAAAGTCTATGTGCTATTCCAGACTACAATCTATTCTTGTACCAAATTTCAGCCAGATCCGTCCAGCCGTTAGAGCGTGAAAGAGGAACAAACATCTACACATCAACACTCACAAACTTTCGCATTTATAATATTAATAAGACTTATATTATCATTGATCCTGCTCCTAGCCTTAAGCAGTGGTACTTATGGTTTTAGTCGGAAAGTGGTCACTACCCCAGTGATCACTTTGCGACACAAGGACCACTCACAGTAAATGTTGCTTACCTACTGCAATGATCGAAACCAGAACACTGAGTCCGCGGCGCGGCCCCGCGGACTCAGTGTAGCGCTTCAGGTAGGTATTTCTATTCTATTCTTTATCCGTTTTAAGGGTCCCGTCGTGTCCCGGGACATCCTTCCGAGGGTTTACCCGGGGCTCCCAACCACAGGCTGTTGGACGTTGCGTGAGGTTTTTAGTCGGTAAGAGTCCGGCATAACATCCTCTGAGGATTTTCCCTCACGTAAAAAAAAAGGGGCCCGTCGTCCGTAAAATGCAGAAAAAGACACTTGGAAATAGGATTTTGGAAATATTTAAGAACTCGCTTCATTAAATTACATTAAAATGAAATCTTAATAGATGAAACTACATTAGCACCGTGGGCAATTTAGAAAATAATTATTTACTTACTTGCAAAAAACCTCTCAAATTTACCTTCGTCAATTTGATTTCTCCTGCTATTTCGATGACTTTTGGTTATTTTGAAAGGTGTTTTTTCTTGTGTAAATAACACACGGTGTTAATATAGTCTCATTTACTTTTTTTTTAACGTGAGAGAAAATCCTCATGTTTGCTATGCCGGACTCCTACCGACAAAAAAAAATCACGTAACGCCCAACAGCCTACGGTTGGGAGCCCCGGGTAAGCCCTCGGAAGGATGTCCCAGGACTCCCAACAGACCCACGGCCGCCACTGCGGCCTCGCATAGGGGTAAGTCTCATCTACTTATTAAAAATTTAAGATTTCATTTTAATGTCATCTAATGAAGTGAGTTCTTAAATATTTCCAAAATCCTAAGTGCATTTTTTAAGTTATTGCAAACACCCCATCCTCTCCTACCAGTCATTTCAATTGCGACATTCGTTCTACATTAACTTATATATAAATGCTGTAGGAAGTGGGACTGTAGACTTGTATGTCTGTATGTCATAGATATTGTGTAAACTGTTATATAACTCGTTGCGAAGTTAAGATGTCGAGAATATGTGCTCATAGGAGGCTTATTTTACACTAGACGATGATTACAGGTCTGTCTGCGTAGATGTCGGTTATTATTTTTCTTATAATTCACCGGCATAGCTTCCGTTCCCGTGGGAATATAATATAGCCTATGTTACCCGAGGATAGTGTAGCTTCCCAATTGTGAAAGAAGAAAATCGGTGCAGTAGTTTCGGAGCCTATTCGATGCAAACAAACAAACATTCAAACAATCAAATCTTTCCTCTTATATACTATTAATATAACATATTAGTGTAAAAAAATATAAGATACTAGATGATTCCGCGAGGCTTCGCCAGCGTGAAACTTGTTACCCGTTCCTACTTCCCATGGGAACATATTCCCGGGATTCAAAGTAGCTTATGTGTTATTCCAGGTTACTATCTATCCCTGTACCAAATTTCAGCTAAATCCGTTCAGCCCTTAGAGCTGAGCATTTAAACACGGCAATACGGCTCACAACGTATTACGTGGGACAAATTATATAAAGGTGAAATGTGGGTATATAATATGCCTCTGCCTACCCCTTCGGGGATAAAGGCGTGATGATGAACCTGAACCCTTAGAGCTGATTGAGTAACAAACATCCAAACATCTTCACAAACTTTCACATTTATAATATTAGTAGGATTTTTGTTAACCTTTGATAGAAATTAAGTCATAAAATGCATTCATCTAAACAATTTTGGGCTTTTTATAGTTCTATGATCTTTTACACATTATATCTTAATAAATTAATAATATGTAAAATCAATAGGTATACAATTTTTAACAACTTAACTATATTTTTTAAAACTCATCTTGTAGAATAAAAATGTCGTTTCGGCTATCTTTTTTCTTTACTTAAATGCCAACAAAAACTTATTTCAATTACACGTCTATTTCGTCACTTTTTGAGACAGAGGCCTTCGGTTAACCAGTTTTTTGAGAGGGAAACAAACACACAGCAGACACAACAAATTCTTTATATACTTATATAACATTTATACAATATAAATTACTAACTTCCTTTTAATTCACTCAAAATGTCTGACAAGCCATTTTGAATATAAATTAAAACTTATTAAAAATTAAGGTTTCAATTTTGTAACCTTGACTTACATTTACGATAAGTGCTGTTCAGAGCTGAGGTTACAGCGATGGTCAAGTAACCTATTGGCATATCACGATAAGTTCTGTTCAAGTTCAGGACCTGAAAAAACCGGCCAAGTGCGTATCGGACACGCACACGCAGGGTTTCGTAACAAAAACTGGCAAAAAACACGTATTTTGTTAAGGCACAGGGCGGAAACTCCATACAAATGATTAGTTTTTAATTCTGTCACTTATATCAAAGATAATATAATAGTGTTACATACAGATCGGCAACTCCCTGTCGCGCCACAACTGTCAATAGCTGTCACACAAATTATTGTCACTGGTGGGAATCGAACCCACTACCCCGTGATCCGCAATCGAACATTCACTTACGACTTCTAGATCAACAAGACTGTCAAAAATGAAAACATGATCCAAGACTGGGTAGAAAGTACTAGATGATTATAAAAGGTACTTATTTGATATCTAAGATGAACGCAAACAAACGAAAAGTGAAATTGAACTTTCACATTCCTTATATTAAACGTTTAACAGAGATGTGAACGCCATATCACAAGCTTGCAAAGTGCATTGGGTTGGCTTACCTATAGGTATTTATTTATTTAAAACTAGCTGACCTAGTGACTTAAACGAAGTTGCGGGAACTTCGTTTAAGTCACGGTGTATGGAAGGAGAGGTATTTCTTCGTCAGTCTCATAAAAGCAACTAAAACTGCCCTGTTTGATAAAAAATAAAGTTTAACATACATACATATAGTCACGCCTTTATCCCCGAAGGGTTAGGCAGAAGCATAGTATAATGCTCACATTTCACCTTTTTTTTTTTTTTTTTTTTATATTCAGCTCGCCAAATTGACGTCGCCACCACCCTGATGGTAAGAAAGCAGTGGCGCATCTAGCGATTGGGGGCCACTTCTTACAGTGGTCCTCAAGTTTTTCCTTATAGTTATACATACGTAATAGGTGGTGACCCTACTGCCGTATTGAAATAGACAGTTGAAATTTTTAAGCCGCCCATAAGGCCTTCAACTTGGCATAACGATTGTCGTTTTACTGACAACCGGGTTTCATTACGAGTTTTCCTTCTATACGCAATGGGTCGTTTTGCAAAAGTGTTCCCTTCGTCGCCTCTTACGACACCCTCGGGACGAATTGGGGTGGCGACGTTTTGCACTCTTTCCCGTCGCCACACAGAGCAATAAATGGAGAGAAAAGTGCATATTTTTTTCAAAAAATTACTAACGAATTTGAACAAACGGTAAGTCAGTAAGTAACTAGGTAATATTTGTTTTCTTAAAAACTGTGTTTTTTGCGGTCTAATTGAAGAATATGCTCGCTCTATTAGCACTTACTGTCAAAAAAAAACAACAGACAATTTAAAATAGCGGTATGTTTTGTCCGAAATTGATGTCAAGCACTAGAAAAGCGGCCAAGTTAAAGTCGGCCTCGGGTGGTTCTGTACCAGAAAAACGTCAAAATATGTTCAACTTGCTGTATGGGAGCCTCCCTCAAATATTTTTGTTTCTGATTACAGTATTTAATTTTGCTGTTATAGCGGCAACAGAATATAGGTACCTTTTCCGTGAAAATTTTCAGCTCTCTAGATTTCACGGTTCCTGAGATACAGCGAGGTACTTACTTAGACGCGCTTGACGCTATGCAGAGACGTGCTATACGAATAATTGGTTGTCCTGAGACTTAGATCAAGAATAACTAGATGTTATATCGACGCGAGAAATCCGGCACCTATAGAAGTCGGCTCACTACTGACGGCTCACTACATCCTTGTTTGAACTGGCGACAATGGGCCGACATTGAATAATACAAACGTATGGAACAAAACGACTTAACTGATATATCAGTGGCATGGTATTTTATGCTTACGTTTAATAACTTTAAGGTACATTTTACGTTAAATGTGATACAGTCTTGAATTATTTATTTACGATTGCTAATAAATAGAATATAGATTTAACTACGTATCGACTTGGGACACTTTTTAACTTTCATTTTGTTCGCGACCCGTAATCTATGTTATTCTTGATCTAAGTCCTGAGGTGACGGGAGGCCTCGAATCGTTGGCGCAGCGAAGAACCATAGCGTCCTTGGCTGCCTTCTACCGAATGTATCACGGCGAATGTTCTGAAGAGCTCAGTAACTCAGTGTCCCGTTTTTGCCCTTTGAGTACGGAACCCTAAAAATGAAAGCCAGCGTTGTGTTCATTTAAAAGAGCCGTAGGTACTTCAATTGATTTCTATTAGCAAGCTTCCACATTGTCTAAAGTAGGCGGCGAAAATTATTCTTTCACATTTTTTTTATAAATAGACTAGCGAACGTCACGCGGTTTCACCCGCGTAGTTCCCGTTCCCGTGGGAATACGGGAATAAAATATAGCCTATCTTCACTGCAAAAGGTGTAGCTTCCCAACAGTGAATGAATTTTTTTAAATCGGTCCAGTAGTTTCGGAGCCTATTTGTTACAAGTTACAAACAAACAAAAAAAAACAAATCTTTCTTCTTTATAATATTAGTATAGATACTGGCCTTGTGGTCCAGTGATTAGTGTGGCTGACTACAGATTCGGAGGTCGTGGGTTCGATTCCCACCCAGGATAAATCTATAATATGTGTGATGAGCCCATTGATTTGTTCTGTGTCTGGGTGTAATTTATCTATACTAATATTATAAAGAGGAAAGATTTGATTGTTTGTTTGCATCGAATAGGATCCGGAACTTCTGGACCAATTTGAAAAATTCTATCACTGTTAGAAATATAAATGTATATTAGTATTTAGAAAATATAAGTATGTCTTTCAGTCGTCTAGATTCTATAGCACAAGCTTATATTAGCTTAATCATGCCTTGATGATGTTGTGCCAGAATAACCACAAAAAATATTTATAAATATCACTGCAGGGTCAAAATAGCAGTTGCAATAGATTGTCCTGAGGTAAAAAGTAGTTCCACTTAATAAGTCGTATTTCTGCGAAGAGTAGACCTTGTGAGCACCCAGGTAAAGAAAACAAGTCAAATAATCAAAATCCGTTCATAAATAACACGTCAACAATCTTCCTCCCTTTTCTCCCCCATTTTCCCCCCTATCAAAAAAGCTCTCGACAAAAGTTGCTTTTTAAATCAAAGAACACGTGTGTCAAGTTTGGTGAAAATCGGTTAAGAAATGCGTCCTCTAGACCGGAACTGACATACACACAGACATAACCAAAGCAAAATTGTCCGTACTGTCGAATCGGAGACTGGTTCGCTTCGCTCTCTTGGTCAAAGACTCTCGTTCGCTTCGCTCGCTCCGTCAATAATCTCTCCTTTTCAATCTTGAAAATCGCACACCGCGTAAGTGGCATTCCCTTACACTGGAGAGATCCTGCTTGCAAACCGAGCGAAAAGATCGTTTCTCTGTCGAGACCACAGACTTTATAAGACTGCCTACCCCTTCGAGGACATGGGCGTGATTACTATATACTGAAAATTGCATCAAAATATATTATGTTACAATCTTAAATCACATGACATAACTTAGAACTAAATAATTGGCAGAGCTAGCATTACGATTTTTAATGGCTGTTGCGCCATGTCTGAAAAAAACAAAATAGATGACGTTGCGGTAAAGAAAAAAACTGGCCAAGCGCGAGTTGGATTAGTGCACGGAAAGTTTCGTAACAAAAAACGTGATAAAAGTGTTCTGTTGTAAGTATAAGTACCTATATTTTTGTTGTTTTAGCGGCAACTGAAACACATAATCTGTGAAAATTTCCACTGTTTAGTTGTCAAGGTTCATGAGATGCACGAGGGATGGCGGAGTTTAAGTAATAGGTTCTCGTTTTGACCCGTCAGGTACGGAACTCTAAAAACAAAATGGATGACGTTGAGATGAAAAAAGTTCTAAGTTTAATTTATAAAAGTTGCGATGATCAGCAAATTTGATCAATGGTAAAATTACAGATAGGTTAGTAGGTACATATCTTCTATACTTATAATAAAACTGTAGAGGGTCGGGAGTCTGTACATGGAAGATATTTTGAAAATTTTAAGTGTAGGGCGTTCTCTAATCGATACTGAAGCCGAAAATGTAATTTAAAATTTTCATGTCTGTCTGTCTGTCTGTCTGTATCCCGAATAAGTATCACGCCGAAACTACTGAACCGATTTGAATGATACTTTGTACGATTTAAGCTTATAGTACGAGGAAGGTTCTTAGATACTTTTGATCCCGATATTTTGCGCGGTTCCTTCAGGAGAGGGGATGAAAGGCAAAATAGGTTTTTAGCTATAATTTCTCACTGCGTGGTTCGATTTCAAAAATTTTTTTGGTGTCTGAAAGGGAGTACTTTAAGCATTATTCCACACAATTTTCAATATTGAGGGTTATGTAGTTCAGAAATTAGGGGCATCTCAACTTTCGGTAAATCTAGAATTCAACGTTTCTTTTGAAAGTGAGTCTAAACGGGCGTGTTGGCTTAATCTAAAACAATTCAGTCCACGCCTTCGGCGCGGCTTCGGACCGAAAATAGCCTTAATCATTAAGCTCTTTTATGATTAAGCAAACAGGGCCGTTTCACACGGTGCTTGACGAGTCTGATAAAGAATTACCTCTCCTTTCGTGCACATTATGTGACGTAAACGAAGTTGCGAGGGTCAACTAGTATAATTAGGGTTTTGCTCCGCTGTACCCCTGGTTTATACCACCAGTGGTAGAACGGGTAAAATTGGTATGCTCCATAGTTCCTTTCAGGGGTACAGTAGAGCATATGTTCACAAATGATAAATATGTATTCGAGTGTTCTACTGCAGGTTTTAAGATGCATGCACACAAGTGTCACTTTCCACTATCGCGAACATCACTTCAAAAAAGGTGTACCTATAAAAATAATTTTATGTACGATGGGGATAAAACCTCTTTTGTTTCTATTTGTTTCCCCTTCGCAGCAGAATGTATAAAACGCAAAATGAGCACCACAAGCAAAATGTACAAAACGCAGAATGTGCACTTTAGGGCTTGTATGTATTATAATAGGTTCTAGATCGGCAAAACAAATGAAGATCGGCGAAACAAATGAAGATCGACAAAACAAAATATGACAGTCGGATAAACAAATGACGATCGAAAAAACAAAAAAAATCGACAAAACAAATGACGATCAGTAAAACAAATGACGGTCGGATAAACAAATAACGATAGGCAAAACAAATGACGATCGAAAAAACATATGCAGATCAATAAAACAAAAAGCTATAAGCAAGTTGATAAGGTCAAAAATTACTTGCAGCCGTATTATGTAATCTAAATGCGATTGCCATTCAAAAAAATAGGTGCAAGCAAATCTCGACCTTAATGACAATTTTCTAATTATGTGCTTGTAGGCGTTTATAGACATCACTGATCACGAATATCTGAAAATTAAATTAATATAATGCATGCTCATAAGGTCGAGAATGGCTTGCTAGGTGCAAGCCAAGTTTTATGAATGGTTATAGTATCTAGATTACAAAAAATTGGTGCAAGCAAATTTCAACCTTATGAGCATGCATTATATCTATTTATTTTTTATATATTCGTGATCAGTGATGTCTATAAATGCCTAAAAGCACATTTTTAGAGAAGTGTCATTAAGGTCGATATTTGCTTCCACTTATTTTTTTTATTGGCAATCGCATCTAAATTAAAAAATATGACTGCAAGTAATTTTTGACCTTATCAACTTGCTTATCGTCTTTTGTTTTATTGATCTGCATATGTTTTTCGATCGTCATTTGTTTTCCTATCGTCATTTGTTAATCTGACCGTGATTTGTTTTGCCGATCGTCATTTGTTTATTCGACCGTCATTTGTTTTACTGATCGTCATTTGTTTTGTCGATCTTTTTTATTTTTTCGATCGTCATTTGTTTATCCGACTGTCATTTGTTTTCTGGAAATAACTAGTGGGAATAATCCAATTATTCTCCAGTACACTCTCCACCCATTAATGCACAGGTCGATCCTTATGTATATGCACCTTAAGCGAAGAACTCAGGAGGGGAATGTTGGGTCATACATATTTTCTCCACTGTACCCCTGAAGGGAACCATGGAGCATACCAATTTTACCCGTTCTACCACTGGTGGTATGAACCAGGGGTACAGCGGAGCAAAACCCTATAATTATAAAAATGACGTATGAGTTCTCTATGGCTCGATGACCCTTTGAATTCATTGTAAACCGGCCCCATACACGGACAATAATATTGATCAATATAAATTATTGTTCAATAAGTCACCTGACTTCGTCTAATTAAAAATTCGACTTTAGTTCTAGTCTATGGCTAACTTCATCTTTGCCGGTTTTTTTTTCTCTTTTTCTTAAGCTTTCTCGGTTTGAGAGTATTCCAAAGTCAAGTAATTTAAAGTAGATTTTGGATAGCAGCTAAGCCATTAATATTTAATATTATACTTTCATCAATGTTTTACTCCTTGGAAAAGCGGTGGTAACTTTACTGGAACTAAGTATCTTAGGAATTTGAAAAGCAACAAAAAATCGCGTTTATTAATCACTTGAGCATGTTGTCGGAACTTTTTATGAGACCTATTCTCATCATTCCAGTAGTCTACCCTGCTTATGTCGGGTCCCTAGTGCACCACACAGAGGGGAAAACTGTGTGGGTGTCTGGGACTCATTTAAGTAGATATAGATAGATAGTACTTAGATACAAGTTTTGAAAAAAAATTGCAAGAGAGTGGCGTCTACGTCTCTGGCGTCATAAATACTAGATCTATTAACCAGTTCTAGATCTGACGTCAAATTAAAAAAAAATAACAAGCAATAAAAACTATAGTCCGTTCACAGTTCTAATACCTCTGACTCAGATTGTCGATCATTTCCTGTGTGTTGGCATAGCGGTAAAGTCCCCCTATGAGTGCCAGCCTACGACATTTTACCGATTATAGTGGAGATTATAACATCCAACCGTTAGCACGAAGAGTTTTGTTTTTCATGTCATAATATACTTAACTTTACTAAAACAGGGCTCTTATAACCTTACGACTGGATTTTAGATTCATTAATTTTTATGAATCTCTGAAAAGAAACATTCACTACCATCACCAACAGAGGTAAAGTTACTGCTTCCACAACGTTCCATATCTCAATTAATGGTCACACCCGAAAAAAACGATAGCAAAAGAAGAAAGTAACTTTCGACTAATAGTTAGATTACATGGTAGAAACAAAAACTTATTGGAGTAACACAGCAATCAAGATAGGCAACCTTAGTGCTAGAGGTAATATAATATCTCTGAACGGACTATATACATAAAATGTTTCCAAAAAATCACTAATGCGTTTCTAATAATCTTTTATACATAGAGTTCTGTACCCAAACGGCAAAAACCAGACCCGATTACTGAGACTTCGCTATCTGTCTGTCAGTCTTTACTCAGAAACTCCGAAATCATGATATAATCCGTTCACAGTTTATTTACCTCTGACAGATAGTTTTCTGTATGTTGGTATTGCAGTAAAGTCCCCCTATGAGTGCCAGCTTAAGACATTTTGCCGCCTAATAGGGGAGATTATGTGATGTAAACGTTAGCACAAACAATATTTTTTTTATGTAAAAATCTAATTGTCAATATACATAACTTTACTAAACACGTGATTCTGATACTATAAGATTGTACTTAAGTTTTATTTTTATTGATATGAATATTTAAAAAAGACACTCATTACCATCACTAAGGAAGGCGAAGTTATCCCTTACACATCTCAAATAATTTCTGCACCCGAAAAACGGCAACAAAAAAGAAAATAAGTTTCGGTTTTAAGGTTAGAGTACATGGGATAAACGAAATCTTAGTATGGAAACACGAAAATCAAGCAAGCCAACATCAGCGCTAGAGGTAAATTAACTATGAACGGACTATAGCTAATGAGTTGTCATTTTCACAGATTATGTATTTCTGTTGCCGCCATAATTTGCTATTTTTATTACGGAAAACTCCGTGCACGAATTCGAATCGTACTTGGCTGGAATTTTTAAATAAAATCGTATGCAATTATAACAAGAATTAGGCATTATATCGGTTCTTAGTGTACCACTTTTTTTAAAACTCGCGTCCTAGTGCAAATTGCCGCGAACTCGTTGGTTTTACAAAAAAAAATACTTTCAAAATTTATTTTCTATGTTTTTAATATACCTAAGTTGCAACTAAGTAATAGTAGGTACCTATATTTCTTTCTTTCTTGTGTGTTTAATTGTTTTTTTCTTTTTGTCTACAGGTCACGGATCTAACTCATAAAGGGTATGTTTCTCATTTGTTAAAACCTACTTAAGGTACCTACCTAATCCTGTCGAATTTTTTGTACCATTTGAAAGTTCTTCCTAGACTGAAATTCTACTACCAAATCTATCACAGCGAGTGTTCTGAAGAACTCTTTAACTTATTCCCACCCTCTTATTTTTAATCCCGAACAACATCAAAAAATGTTAAGTCTAAAAGGGCTTAAAAAATTTCAACAGCAGGCAGTCACAACCTGCACCTATCTAAATCAACAAGGCAATAAGGCTCACCACCTATTACGTGGGACATAAAACTATAAGGTGAGATGTGGGCGTATACTATGACTCTGCCTACCCCTTCGGGGATAAAGGCGTATGTATTATGTATTTAGCTCTAAAAAAATATAATTAGATGACGTGAAAACAAGAATTCATTACGTGTCAATATGATCAGATCATAAAACAAAGGTTAAAGGTCATTATAGAACAGCGATTACAGTTTCAAGTAGTTTTTGTAGTAGGTATTCAAAATGGACGAAGGCAGTCATTACTAGTTATGCAATAATAGCATGATTATCTAAATATTAGCGGGAATACACAACTATCTATTGTGTGCACGATTGTCTACAATATAGCAATGTTTGACTTCTAAATAATTCGTCGCAATATTATAAAACTACATACATACATACATAATATGGTCACGCCTTTATCCCCTAAGGGGTAAGCATATAATTATATGCCCACATGCCTCTTTATTACATACCACCACCACGTAATAGGTGGTGAGCCGTATTGCCGTGTTGAGATGGACAGGCGCAGGTTAAAAATGCCTTCAACTTGGCTTAAAGACTGCCATTTTACTGGCAACTGGAACCAACGGCTTAAAAAAAACTAGTTTCAGTAATATGGTAGTCTAAAGTTGAAAGATTCAATGGGTGCTCCTGCATTGGTAGCCAAGGTCTATTGGAAACCCTGGGAAGATCCTTCAGAGGGCTTACCAAGGGCTCACAACCGTAGCCAGTAGCACGCCACAGGTCCAAAGAAGTGGGATAACACACGAACAACCGCTAAAGACGCGAGATAGCACTTGAACCCCCTCTAGGTGAGGTCGCAGTGTTAGCCAAGGTCTGTTGGAAATCCTGGGGATGTTAATTCATAATTCATAAATCGTTTATTTGCGAAAATGAGTTACAGTGGTGTTACATTAAAATCGAGCTTCTCCATCTTCCACCCGAAGGCTTGCAAATATTAGTATAAGGAACAAAAGCGAAATTTATGATCATACAAAAATAATCAAATAAATTTAAACAATTATAAAATTAAATTAAATCAAAATCATAACAATGTCAAACAGAGGGATACAAAATTAAAATACATTAAGAAATTGAGTCAATCAGTCCATTACCATATTACATTTTAACATTTTTGTCATCTAAAAACTCCCGTATGCTATAGTATGCTTTGTCAATTAATATATTACAGAGATTTTGTTTAAATACATGAATTGTTTCTATTTTAAGCAGCTCAGTAGGTAATTTATTGTATTCTTTAGAGACCATGCAATAGACACTTTTGTTTAAAAGAGCTGTCTTCCGAAGGCTTACCCGGGGCTCCCAACCCAACAAAAACGGGGCAGTAGGTAGACAATGTCTTGATTTTTAGTCGGTAGGAGTCCGGCATAGCATGCATGACTAATTTACCACACGTAAAAAAAACCCTCGACTGTTTTACATCAAAATGCAAGTAATGTAAGTAAGTTCAGTACAAACCAGTACATCTAAGATTGATGTGACGTAACTGAAATTCTAGACACACAACAATCATATACGCTTCGCTGCCTCCACTAATATGTCAACTAAGAGACTAAGGACAAGACTTAGAACAATAGAAGTTTTTTTTTTTTAATACCACTAAGGTGGCAGACAAGCATACGGCCCACCAGAAGGACCGGTGGTCACCGCAGCCACACTCGCGCTGCCGACCCTTTAAAAACCTTCTAAGACCCCTTTTGAAGAACCCCATACTGTAGGCGTTTGGGAAAACCGAGGCAGGAGGTCATTCCACAACCTAAGCGTGCGCGGAAGAAAACACCTATCGGATCTAACCGTGCTGGAACGCACCGGACGCAGAGTGTGAGGATGAACTCCCTGTCTGTGGCGAGCGGTGCGATGATAGAACGGAGCCGTGGGCATCATATCAAACAATTCCTCAATCCAATCAATCAATCAATCAACCGACCGATCAAGAATCGATCGATCAAGAATGATCGGTCAAGTGTGTGTCGGCTCTAATGCAATGTACGTTCCGGGTCTACTCAGCGTGCAATCTCTACAATTTCTAACCCCGACTGTGTTGAACGCCTAAGTATGTTATTGACCGAGCGAGCGAAGCGAACGAGAGTATACGATTCGACAGTATGGACGATTTTGCTTTCGTATGTATGTCTGTGTGTATGTCAGTTCCGGTCAAGAGAAGGCATTACTTAACCTTAATGCCCGCCTTCCACTGCGAGCGAGTCGGACCCATTACGGACTCCGCTATAATCGTAACGACGATTTTCATACATGTCCTTCCACCAAAGCGGACATTACATTACATTAGAGGCGAATACCCGAATTGTTAATTAGACGAAGTAAATTGACAGTAGCTAATGTCACTTCGTCATAGAAAATACGCAACATTGTATGAAGAAGTGACATTAGTTGCTGTCAATTTACTTTGTCTAATTAAAAATTCGACTTTAGTATGGAGCCGAGCGGCAAAGTTAGAGCGAACGAGCAGTACTACTATCAGTTTATGACAGGGTGTTCTTCCTCACACTCTACGTCCGGAGCGTTTCAGCACGATTAGATCCGATAGAGGCTTTCTTCCGCGCGCGCTTAGATTTGGAATGATCTCCCTGCCTCCGTTTTCTCAATCGCCTACAGTACCTTCTCAGAGCGCTTTTAAAGAATCAAAAGGGGTCTTAGAAGGTTCTAGCAAATGCAGATTCGATTTTGCCACCTTGACATTCACATCAGGTGGTCCGGAAGCTTGTCTGCCTCCTTAGTACCTAATTAATATAAAACCACGTTCAAACGCTCCGAAGTTAAAAACTAATTTCAATTCATTTATCTTCTTTTATTTAACCTTTGAGAGGTGAATTAAAATTGGGAACTGGGGTTGAACATGGTACGTAGTAAATCCATTAAAATTAAGAAATTGAAGTTTTTACCTTTCACACATTTTACCTAAAAAAAAGAAAGAAGAAAGATCCATCTGTCTGCAACCAATTCTATTTTTCGACAACAACAAAAAAACAGCAAAGTGCGCGTCCGACTCGCACACGGTGGGTTCCGTACCAAAAAAATGGCAAAATATCACATTTGTTGTATGCGAGCCCCCGTTAATTTCGTTTTTTGATTTCGATTTCTTTCTTTCTGACTCCTTAATTTAAAAGAAATGTTTTTATTAAGTACTAGCTTTTGCCCGCGACCTCGTTCGCGAAGTGATTTTAAGTAATAACCAACCGACTTTGACCTGTCCAATACACAGGGTTTTTAGTAAAACATAGGTCAAGTTGTGTTGTTATTTCCGCTAAACCGATTTGATGAAACATACAGCAATATTTAAGTTGAAATAAAAGTAATACTTACAAAATTCTAATAGAACAATTATGATCAAGCCACTGAATTTGCTCCAACCCCAAACAAATAAACAAAAAAACAGATACCTACGAAGAAATAAATTCATAGATTTGAACCCAGAAGCCCCAAATTAGTTATTAAAAATTTAGCTTGAATGTGCCGTCACAGCTATTTTTACAATTAATTAATAACTAGAGGACATCACGCTGTTTCACCCGCGTAGTTCCCGTTCCCGTAGGAATACAATATTTTTTCTTCCATAAGAACCTTCTCCTGACAATACGTTACACAACAAAAAAAGAATTAGTGAAATCGGTCCACCCGTTCTGAAGTTATGCGCTTACCAACACATTTTGCGATTCATTTTTATATACAAGATAAGAAGATAGAGATGTGTCGTTAAATCGGCAACAAAAATGCATCATCTGTAAAAATTTCAGCTCTCTAGCTACCTATACAGTTGCGTGACAGATAGACTGACAACGAAGTCTCAATCTTGGTCTCGTTTTAACCCTTTGGGCACGGACCCCTAAAAACCAAGTATAACTGGGACATCACACTAAGACGAAGTTGAAGGTCTTAACAAAATTGGCTGCACAAATATTTACGATGACTTGTCCAGTTAGTCAGTGTGGCTAACTGGATAAATATGAGCAAAAGCACAAATATACCAAAAAATTGTGTGTTTAGGTTAATTCGTCATAATTCGACTAAATCCCGCTTATAAGGTCCGTGACGAGGTCCCGTGCTGCGACGGGTAAGAGTACAAAATGTCGCCACCCCAATACATCCAGAGGGTGTCGTAAGAGGTGACAAAGGGAATAATTTTGCAAAAAGACCCAGTGGCACCTCTGCCCGGCACGCGTTGTTCAGGATCGGAAAGGAGAGGGTGGGGTAAGGTTGAAGAGCTATTCGGTCAGGTGCAGGCAGCTGATGCAGTGGAAGTGTACCTATGTACTTGGACTGCGAAAGCAGTTTGTTTTTGTTCAGTTGATGACATTCGTTCGTAGTTACTTTGCCCTTTATACGTAAAAGTCAAGGGTAAAGTCCCATCCGAACCATTTTTTTACTTATAATAATCAATGACTAGACTAATCTAATTAATTATAATAAAATAAATATTTAAAAATTGTTATCGTAACAAAAAAATACTGTTTGAAGGTTATTAAACGAACTCAATTTATTTTTAGCTCTAATTTATTATCTATGCAAATAAATCTATTTTTAAATACACGTGTCTTTAGAGGGCGTCAGTTTAACACGTGCCTTGCACCGTGATAGCCTCACCACACGTGTAATTCCTCATTCAAATCGGCTTATGGTAGTCCACATCTGGACGTAGGCCTCTCCCAATTCCCCACACAAAACAAGGTTGCCAGAGCCAGAGCTGGATGCGGAAGGTGCAGACCTTCCGCATCCAGCTCTGGCTACCTTATTTAGGTCGTCGGTTCATCTGAGGGGCACATATGTAAATTTTTGAAGTAAAACTTCTTTAGGCGCGACATAGGGAGTAACTCAGATTTTTTTTCTGACGGAAGTAACACTATTTGAATTTTGAATAGCGGAAACGTAGTTTTCCGCTATTCAAAATTCGAATAAATGATATTAATATAACATGTGTATTTGATGCCGTCAATGGCAAAGAAGTTTTACTTCAATCGCACGTAAGGGTTACACGCACACACTTTTTTTCTTAGTTGTAGGTACGTATGTTATAGTTTTAATGCGTGTCATAAATAAATGTATTTCCTTCTTCCTATATTTTCTAAAAAAAAAGTTTAAAGCAATTAGTATGCTAACTTTTTCATAATACTCCGCCATACTCTTAAATGGCGGTTACAATAATCATATCAAGGTTAAGGTTACAATAATCGTATCAGTACGGCTCCCGTAGCTCAATTGGTTAGAGCAAAGGTTGCGGGTTCAAGTTCCCGTCTGGGCCTTGTCCTTTTTCACTTTATAATAAAATATTCTTTCTTTCTTAAGGGTGGATGTCCTACCGAATTGTGTATTATGGCGTAATTTAGGAGCAGTGGACAGTCATTTAAGCTGATTTGAATGATTTATTGAATCCGGTGTGTTATCCAAAAGGTTTCTAACACGTTGAAAATGGGCACCAAGGTTGAAAGATTATTATTATTCACCTCGGAAATTGCTAAGATTGTGCTTCCTTCATAGGTAATATGGTAATATAATATAGATTTTAAAATAAATTTGTGTAAATGTCGACAAGATAATATCTAAGTAAATGATCAGCTAGTTACGGAATAAATTATCGGGTATTTAATTTTTTTTTGGCTTATTGTCTATACTCATTTTATTTTTGAGAAGATTTGGATTGTCTGTTTGTTTTTTTTGTTTGCATTGAATAGACTCTGTAAGTGCTGAACCGATTTGCAAAAAAAATTTTACTGCTGGGAACCTACACTATCCGCGGGTGGCATACACCATATTTTATTGGCGTATTCCCACGGGAACTGGTGCACGCTTTTTCCCTTCCCTTTTTTACGTTCACATTTTACCAGTTATACTTATTAGTTCCGAACTATATATTAAACGTTATTATTGTAAAGTATTCAGCACTACGCGAGCTTTTATCATGGTTGCTTGGACTGAAACCTTCGCTTTGGAGCCCAGGGCTTTTCTATGTTCTCTACAATTTGTATGGTCTTTAACATCTCATGTAGTGATGTCAATCCTCGATCTCGGCTTACATACTTAAGCAATAAAACACGATGTATCTTCTTATATTACACTATTATGTATATAGGTAAATTACTATTACATTATCTTTGATATTAATAAAAAAAAAAAAAAAAATATCCGCCATTTTTTTAATTTCCCGCCAATAAAAAAAAACAAATTATATTGACATTTGTTTTTATTGGCGGGAAATCAAAGTAGATAATAAAATAAATGTTAACAGCAACACTTTTTTTTTTTCAATATCAAAAAGGCGATGTGAACGAACCTCGTTTGTGAACTGACACTTACAAAAACATTGTAACCGCCAATTACTTCGAGTACAATTCACTCAGTGAATGCAGACCCGTAATTTTACCACAAACTGTACACAAAAAAAAAACACTCGATATACTCAAGTTCAACTTGGTTGATTCACAGTTAACTTTCTATGACTGGCTAAGCTAAGTAGGTCAGAACAAGAATGCTTCGTTTTGATCGCTTTTTTCTTTTTGGTGTTCGTACTTTTTAAAATAATAGTACCTACTGGCTTGTATATTGTTGTGGAAGTATGCACACAAAATAAAAAGGTACTTATTTTGTTCTCTGATCTGTGATAAGTAACGTGATTTTAAAAACTTCAGTTAACTTGAAAAATAGTTTAGTTGATAATGAAGGTAGCTGTATGGCTACAATCGCCTTTGCCTATCCAAAAATGGATGAATATTTACTACTGTATTGTATGATATTTCGTTGAAAAGTAAAAAATAAATAAATTGTCTTAATAAATGACTTCTAGCTTTCAATTCTCATAGAAAAGTATCGACTACTCAGAAAACAGTTGAAGGAAGGGATTGGATTCTGGATAAGAAAGACGCTGAACCATTATGTAATAGCATATTACCAGATTTTAAGTATTTCAAGTAATATTAGTTCAATGACAAAAAGCAAAAAATGTTAAGTTTGTTGTATGGGAGGAGCCGCCCTTAACATTTTTTTTCTAATTTTAGTATTTTTGATGTTATGGCGGCAACCGAAATACCTACGGCATCTGTGAAAATTTCTATCATTACTTTTCTTGTCATAATCATAGATGTCATAATACAGCTTTAAGACGTAGTACATATAGATCGATGTTTAAGACAGACAGACAGCGGAGTCTCAGTAATAGGTCTCGTAAGGGGTTCCGAATTCTAGTTCTAGTCTACGTGAGTTTGGGCGGGAAATTGGAGACAAGCGAATGCTACTCAGATGTAAAATTAGTGTATTTTTTGAGTGTTTCATGAGTAAAAAGTGGTGGATTATTAAACATAAAAGTTCGACAACGTTTACAAGTGCTGGAAAGTGATATAACGCAGTGAAACGTGACTCTTTAATTTTTCGACAAACTCCAGAGACACTTCTAGTAAAGTGTTATTTTTGCCGCCGCCGCTTTACTAGAGAAGACTGACTTTGCCTTAGGGCAGTACTTGACTTTGACTGGACTTAGAGGACGAGAACTGAGAAGCTAAATAATACAAGAGTTGGCAGTATGATTTTAAATACCTTCGCCTGTCCTTTGGACGAACAAAGCAACAACAACAATCTAGTCTACGTCAGAATCGCTCATTCTTGTAAAGTTAACCTTGTAAATGCTTTCTTACGTAAAGAGTGTTCACGATTCCCACAATTGTCTTTTATAATGTAATCTTACTATGATAGAGAAGAAATTTTACCAAAAACTTACATTACGTAAGACTCCACTTTGTTTTTTGTAGAAAATAAAAGTGTGTTTTTTCTCACGCAGTTTTTTTTTAAATTACTAGTAGTCCACGGCTTTGTGTGTAGGCACCTACTACCATAGATTACATAACAAACATAATTCTACTACGAACATGTTTTTGTTCTGTACTGAAAAAGCATTTCGGAGAACCTCTGTGGTTGCACGGATTGGCATCTGTTGGGAGAGGGGGACATCTTATCTTCGGGGTCTGGTTAAAAACCAGCGCTAGGCATAGTTGCACATGCTGAACCAAGCCCTATTCGGCATGCTTGTGTGATAATATACCATTTATTTATTTATTTACTCAACACTAGCTGTTGCCCGCGACTTTGTACGTGTGAAAATTGTGTTATAATGCCATTTTGAATGCTCTCTGCTTAGCCGCTAGGATATGTAGCATGATAATATATAGCCTATTTGAAGACCCTACCCCTAGTTAATATTTGTGCAAAATTTGAATCATATCCATTGGGTACTTTTCGAGATCCTTCCGGACAAAGCAAAGCAAACAGACAAACATTTTTATAACTATATTTTCAGATTTGGCTTATGCTGAACACCCAGCGAGTATATATATGTATTTTTTTAATATTTCCAATGTGCAGTTTTGACTTTTCTATCATTTTATTATAATGTAGGTATACATTTATGTACACACAAAACTTACACAGGTTAATGCGATTAGTTGGGGAGGTCAGATCATCAGATGGCAGTCGCTTCATGGAAAATCTCAAAGTTTAGCAATTAGTGTCAATTAGACTGGAAACCCAACCCCAACTGGGTTGGAAAAGGTCTGGTGGATGAATATTGAATTATAGCATTTTCTTCTACGAATAATGAATTCTATAGAAATGTAACACCTATAAAGTTACCGCTGAAATCTTGGAGTAACTTACGCATACTAAAAAACAGCAATAAAACATAACACTCACACATCAATCGTTGAACACTTGCATGCGATTGGTCGCGCCAAGGTCATGCCGGCTCGGCGCCCCACCCGAAGCGGCGAACGTGATAAGCGTGGATGGTTTTATGCAATAATAAGAAAGCTTGTTTATGTGTTTATTTTTTATTGAATAAGTTCAATCAAAGTTTAATCAACAGAAAAATAATAACTGGATTGTTATTATTTTTCTATTGATTGAACTACTTTGTATGCGTATATACAAATTAAAATACGTTGTTTTTTTTCACAATTATGAACCTCTAAAAATAATTAGTTTATTTAATTTATGGCGGTTGGAATTTAATAAGGACTCTTTTTTAGCAATATAATACAAACGAATTATTAGAAATTGTTCGATTATGCCTTCAACAACATAACATCGTGATTGCTTTCAATAGGATGACTGTCTTTCAGGGGTTTCGTTACGTCATTTCTTTCTATTATTTTGGCAAAACACTTATTTACCATTATTTTCAAATTGTGTGCCCTAGACAACCCTTTTCCTTCTATGTTGACAAGCTGCTTGAGTAATGTTTCAGACCAAAGACATATTTTGAAAACAATGAATGAGGGATAAACTAATCCTCCAAAATCTTTCAAACAAATTAGTTTGTGAAAATAAAGTTTTTCCGTTGCCAGTAATAAATTGATGCAGGACAAACATTCTATTTTGGTTTGTAACTTTTTTGCTACGAACCCTGCAATATAGCCCACAATTTGCTCAACTGTCTCTGGAAGTTGACGTTTCACATACAGCATATTTGACAACGCCATGCAAACTCCGAAACAAACAAAAATTATAATTTAATTTCTATGCATAATATCATCCTACTAATATATCTTACTAACAATATTACCTCAGCGCTTAACATACTATTAACACTGCATAAAAATAATTTAATTTTGGAATTGCGTTCATGTTGCATAACAGTTTTCAACTTCCCAAGTACGTGTTTTTAAAATGAATATTTACTAACTTATGGAAGGTGATTCCAGAGTTTTTCATATCCGTATGGCTTGTGCACCACTTCACAACACACGAAGGCATTTTATACGATATATTTAACGCGAAAACACAATTAATATCACTGACTGATTGGTTCCAGCGACACAACCGTACGTTACGCGTGACAGCGCGGACTAACTGTGTCGCGCGGTCCCCTTTTTAAGCCCCACCTTCCGCGGTCCCCATTTGGTGGAGCCATTTTTTGAGCCGAATTACACTTCTATAGAATACATTATTCGTAGATTTTCTTTGACATTTATGACTACTGCTCCGCTCCATAGTGATCGTAACTTTTGTGTCTCACTATTTAGATATTAACTATTAACGTAGCTTTTTATTGGTGAAAGAATTTTTAGATAACTAGCTAACGTCACGCGGTTTCGCCCGCGTAGCTTCCGTTCCCGTGGAATTGGGGAATATAATATAGCCTATGTCACCCAGGAGTAGTGTAGCTTTCCAACAGGGAAATAATTTTTCAAATCGGTTCAGTAATTTCGGAGCCTATTCGATGCAAACAAACAAAGAATAAATTCTTTCCACTTTATAATATTACTATAGACTATAGACTATAGATTAATTTATTTATTGTACCTACAGCATTACATACTTAATTAAAACTTGAATAATAAGTATGTTTATCATTTGTCTGGAACCTATAAATCAAACTTTTATTAGCTTATTTTGATCTAGAAGACGCTGTGTAAAAAAAATGGCCGACAATATTTATTAAAAAAGGTGTAAATTTTCCAATAAGACTTAAATCAGTCTTGACCTGTTTTGCTCAATTAGCACCGAATAACCACATTATTAGGCGCTATAGTCGTGCCTTAGGGTTTGGCTCATGACATACTTTGAATTCCTCACACCAAATTTCGGATTTGACGTCATTAAAAAACCCAAAGATTATAGGTTCACTGTCATAGCGAGAACTGGCTGAAAATGACTTTTGGGGATTTGGCAGGAATCTTACATCCAAGCAGTTGCCACTCCATTGTACCTAATTATATTTTTTCAAAACTAGTGTATTTTTGAGTCCTGGGACATCCTTCCGAGGGCTTACCTGCGGTTCCCAACCATAGGCTGATGGGCATTACTTGAGGTATTTTAGTCGGTAGGAGTCCGGCTTAGCATCCATGAAGGATTTTCCCTCACGATCAAACAAAAAGAAAGTGTATTTTTGAGTGTTTATGTGTAATTTAGGTTCGACAACGTGCACAAGTGTTGGAAAATGATTCTATCGCAGTGAAACGCTACTTTTTAGGTCTGCCAACAAATTCCACAGCAACTCCTAGTAAGATACCACCTCTTTACTGTGCAAAAACTTAGGCCAAACTTGGACATACATGAGTACGCTGCTGGTAAGAAGGATCATAACATGAAAATGATTTAGGTATATTTTCCCAATGAATTTTACTTGACTTTGGCATACTCTCAAGCCGAGAAATCACAAGAATAAGAAGAAAAATAAAGACTGTTGTGTAAACAACATGCAATGTCATATGAATGGCCCCTTTGACTTTCCTGCCATGAAAGTGCCGTTGCATCATTAACAGTGGCTCTGAATTTGTAGACGCCTTAGATCATCTAACCACAGGATGCGCCTTACTTAAGCATTGTTTTCTGCCATTGCACATGACCATTTGGTCTTTTGGCTTTATGAAAAGCCTGTACATCAGTACATCATTTTATATGATTAAACTAGTACATTACATTGTAGTTGACTGTACAATAACAATTAACACACAACAGCCATTACGCGTTTGTCGATTAATACATTTTTAATTGCAATGAAATTTTATATGTCTTTGTGTTTCCCCCTTCATTTGTATGAAAACTGGCAGAATATTTTTGTATGCGGTGGTTCGCAAAGGCTAGTCCCGTGTTATATGGTCTAAGGTAGACGCCTATGTTTTACTTGTGGAAATATTCGTGGATGCTATGCCGGAGTCCTTCCGACTAAAATCCCATGGCCCCACCACCACCTAACGGTCGGGAACCCTGTATAAACTTTAAGAAGGATGACCCCGGGTTCTCAACGAACTTTGGCCACAACCGCGACCTCACCTGGTGTTTTTTTTTTTTTTTATTCTACTTAGGTGGCAGACAAGCTTACGGCCCACCGGAAGGTTGGTAACCGTAGCCTATAGACGTTTGCAACACCAGAGGCGCTACACACACGCTCCCGACCCGGGCGCAGGTTGTGACGACCCACAGTTGAAATTTTTCAAGCCGCCCGTAAGGCCTTCAACTTGGCTTAACGACTGTCATTTTACTGACAACCGGGACCAACGGCTTATCGTGCCTTCCGAAGCACGGAAACGCTCGTAAATAAATGTCACAAAGTGGTCCACGTGGTGGTCACCCATCCATATTCGGCCATAGTAAATGTTGCTTACTGCAGTGATCGTTTACAGAACACTGAGTCCGCGGGGCCACGAGCGCTTCAAAATCTTTAAGGTCCCCGGCTTGTAAGAGGTAGGTATTCCAGGGCGGCAATTCTCTATCATTCAAAGTGAATGCGTGGACGCAAGCCTCTCCCAATCTACATCACAACACACGGTCCTGCACCTTCCGCATCCAGTCCCAGCCTGCGACCTTTACCAGGTCGTCGATCCATCTGGCGAGCGGATGTCCTACCCTACGTTTGTCGAGTCGCGGTCTCTACTCCAGAACTCGTCTGCGGGTGTTAGCCTGATATTTCAAATCGATATTTCGACATTTATAAATAGTCGACGCTGTGGAAAGTCATTAAAATTCTTATTTGAGCAAGACTGATGAAAAATATATTAATTACTTCATGTCTAAAACATACAGGATTGCAATTCCGTTGCATAAGGCGGTTCTCTCAGTGAGAAATCAATTCGCAACTAAAGCATAATAATTCAATGAATTTTGATTAGATCTTACATTTTCTTGCAAAATTATATTGAAAGTCGTTAATAATAAATTTATGACTTAACGAGGTCGATTTATAATGACGTATAATCCGTTGGCCGTAGAAAATAGACAGCATTTCTTAAAAAAAATGCCATATGTCAAATTTGACGTTCACTGTTCGCGCTTTTTTTCAAAGGGGGACAAGGTTACGCTTCACGAAGTTATTAAACAGAAACATTCGGGGCTTGGTTATACAGTCACGCCTTTTCCTCGAAATGCTAGTCAGAGGTTTAAATACAACCACATTTCGAGAGAGAATTGTTGCAGTGAAAAAGTTTTTAGTGCTACTCCCAGATTTTCATAGAAAGGTTCAGGAAATTTTGCAAGGACTTAAGCGCATGAGTAATGACTAGACTTAGTGAAACTATTTTTATACTAGACTAGCTGATGCCCGCAGCTTCGCCCGCGATGGGGCTGTATGTGAAAAATGATTTTCCCGTTTTTCTGTTGAAATTTTTCCTGAATTTTCTTTGCTATAAACCTCAAGGAGCCCGAGACCTTTCCAACGAATGCAAAACCGTGGAAATCGGTTCATGCGTTCTGGAGTTATAGCGTCAGGAAGGAAAACCCGACTTATTTTTATATAATAGATAATGACTAGGCAGCATGGTCTTTGTCTTAAGCCTCCCTCGTGTAGCAGTGACAATACAACTTACTTATCATTACACTTTAAAATTCTTCACTCATTTTAATCCATACTTAATACAATAGTTTTCTTCAATTTATTTTCCAACTAAAAACAGTTTTTTTTAATATTATTAATGGCGTATGCAAAAATTTTGTTCCATAACGATGAATTTATTCATCGTTTTAAATCTTTGACACACTGCAATGTCTGCCGGTTCGAATTTCAAACAGGTATACAGCCTATGTTGACGTCACAGAAGTTTTTTTTAATCGGACAGAGGAATTAGGGCATTACCCCGGCCGAGGGTACAAGTTATGCCTAATACTGTTTCATAAGTTGAGCCTAATGCGTTTGATAGGAGGTCAATACACTTCATATGACTTTAGAACCAGTGAGTTCATGGTCTTTTTAACAGCGATCTTTTATTAGCGATTTTGCTAACCAAATTAGGTACGCTGAGGTTATTTTTAAGGGTTTCATACCCAAAGGTTAACTCTTTGGGTATGAAACCTTAAAAGATCTCACGACCCTGATACTACGCTGTCCGTTTGTCTGTCACGATGTCTGTATCCCAGTAACCGTGACAAAGTTAAAGAACTGAAATTTTCACAGATGATGGAAGTATAATATTTCTGCTGTCAACTTAACAACAAATACTAATATCTGAAAAAAAAATATGGAGGGCTCCCATACAACATTATCTACGTGATTTTTTGCCGTTTTTTAGTAGGTTCCTAACCTTCGTGCACGAACTCAGACTCACACTTGGCCGATTTTTTAAATTAGATTTTTAAATTGACTCTCTAGAAGTGAATATAGGTAAGACGGCATGTCCTGGGACATCCTTCCGAGGGCTTACCAGGGGCTCCCAACCATAGGCTGTTGGGCGTTACGTGAGGTTTTTTAGTCGGTAGGAGTCCGGCATAACATCCATGGGGATTTTCCCTCACGTAAACAAAAAAAAAAGGTAAGACGGCGTTATTTACTTTTGGATTTAGTATTTGCTTTCATGACCTCTTTTTTCCTGTTCGGCATGCGTCATTTGCCTTTAGTTATAATATCTATCTATTCTGTGTAACTATGGTTCCAATATGTTTCGCGAAAAGCCGCGAGGCATAACCAGAGGTCAATAATTTCAATATGGTGACCGCGAAAACAAGATTATTCGCTTTTTATCACGTTTAAAATATTCTCTTTATTTATCATTTATATAATGAAATGTAAATAAGTTCCTGCATGCGTAATTAAAGTCATAAGTTATAAATTTTATAGACGACTTTGCGGTTACATTTTTGACACACGGCGGCCATTTTATATGACACTTATTATATTTTGCGAGTACCTACTATTAATGAATGTATAAGTATGAATATTTATATGTAATAATAATCATTACAATTTATCTGTCGATTACAATATTTATATTTTCATAGGATAAATGCAACCTTTATGAAGGCTTAGTTTACTTGCGTTTTGAATACAAAACGGAACCGTATACTCCGCAGTCCGTCCGTCTGTCTGTTTGTCATGGTTAATAGCTAGAAAGTTGGAATTTTCACTGATGATGTATTTCTGTTGCCGCTATAACTACAAATATTAAAAGTATAATATGAGTATTTTTATTCCTACTACTATTATAATAGGAACATTTAATACCTATTATAAATGTCAAAAACTTTGAAGATGTTTAGATGTTCGAATGTTTGTACTCAATCACGCTCTAACGGCTGAACGGATTGAGCCGAAATTTAGTACAGGGATAGATCATAGTCTCAAATAAAAATAATATTAGGCTAGATATATAATATGTGACAATTTCCACAAATATTTTTTCCCACGTGATGATGAGAACATGTTCCTACGGGAAACCAAGTCAATCTTATAATATAAAAATGAATCGCAAAATGTGTTGGTAAGCGCATAACTCAACAACGCCTGAACCAATTTCGCAAATTCTTATTTTGTTGTGTTAGGTTTTATCAGGAGAAGGTTCTAAAGGAAGAAAACATTAAGAAAGTTGCGCGGAAAATTAGAAAATTTGTAATATCTGTAACTGGCTCGAACTGTTCAAAGCAATGGTTTCTATTGCGACTTTGGATCGGGTCTTGGAACTCGAAGCACCAAAATGGGAACCGGGAACAGAAAGATGAACTGGGAAATGAAAACCAGGAACCGGGAACTCAGTACTCGGGATTCATAGTTATGGCAGGACAACGTCTGTCAGGTCAGGTAGTATAATATAAAATATTTGTGGACATTCACACACAACATCATCTAGCCCAAATTAAGCTAATACCTATAATAATATATAATAAATCATTTATTGCGTGAAACATGGTATCTTAGGATGTTACATTTTTATAGAGATCAGCATGTCCCGCAGATTCATCTGCATGCAAAATTTATACAGATACATTAAGAAAATACTGTTAGCAATCACCAGGAATGTTAATAAAAAAATATACACGGAGACCAACAAAGCAGATTTCTATCACTTTATTTAACAAATTTACTACACCCTGAACGTAATCATTACACAAGTAGCTAATCAGTAAATAACTTAGAACATTCTTACAATCACGACGACACTGATATCACATGGATCACACTGATCACCAGGGTGTGTAGTTCTTTACTCTGCAGCGGTCGACCGTCGAAAAGAGAGCGTCCACTACATTGCGCGCCTTTTTATATTGGAAATCTAGTCATAGACAAGTCGACTTCTACACGGCCTCTCCTGACCATGCATCGTCCTCGACTGCATATAAGATGTCTGAACCTCAACAGTCATCGGTTCAGATGGACTAGCTTCGGGATTGAACACGCTCATCGGCATGAGCTGCGATGCTTTCATCGAGGCGGCTTCTAAAATCAATTAGAAATAACATGTCATTACTATGTGCCAATGTAACACAAAGACCTAATTGTTGTATCCATCAACCTTTCAAGGCCTTCCAACGTACAGTTCAAAATACATTAGCTAAGATAAATAGCACACAGCTTATCACACATCACCACATTCATTTAATGTGATTACGTTCGCACATTAAAAGCCAAACTATATGAGGATTTCTGATTCATACGAGGTTTATGATTCATTTACACTTGGATTCAAGTATTTACCATTCATCATCACTCTACCAATTCATTGTAGGGCAAACATCCCACAGTCTGTTTGCCGAAAAAGGAACGTCCCGCAGTCCGTCCTCTAACTACATGGGAATTGGCATCCCACAGGCATACCAATAGGAACGTCCCACAGTCCGTCCTGTACACCGACATTCATCTTTACACTACCACGTAGGGCAAATATCCCGCAGTCTATTTGCCAAAAGGAACGTCCCGCAGTCCGTCCTCTACATGGAGTTGGCATCCCGCAGTCTGCCAATAAGAACGTCCCGCAGTCCGTCCTATTTACGAAACTAACACTTATACATAAAACTAGTACCCATATATGTACAAAAGTTGTACCCATACAGAACACTGGCACCCAGCATGTCAGCATGGAACATCCCGTATTCTGTTCCTTCACCAACACTGGCTGCGTTCAGATGACACGCACCCGTCAGGCACACGCACGCCACTTAAGTCAACACCGACAACTCATACATACATACAGAACGGTCACGCCTTTTATCCTCTAAGGGGTAGGCAGAAGCACATTATATGCCCACATTTCACCTATAGATGTTGTACCACGTAATAGGTGCTGTGCTGAGTCATATTGCTGTGCTGATATGGACAGGCGCAGGTTGTGACTGCCCACTGTTAAAATTTTTTTAACTTTGCTTAATGATTGCCATTTTACTGGCAACCGGGACCAACAGCTTAATGTGCCTTCCGAAGCACGGAAACGCTCGCAAAATAACAAAGTGGTCACGTGGTGGTTACCCATACAAGAACCTGTCATAGTAAATGTTGTCAATATTACCGTCAACTCGCCACTCGAAGAATGCAGTGCAGGTATCAGGCCACCATTCGTCCTGCCATACCACCATAAACTGGGCCGCACGCAGCCCGTCATCCGCTCGGCGGCGCTCGCATGGACCACCATCTACCATACCAGGGTCCAACTTGCATTTTTACATTGAACCTGTGAAAACACAAATTGTTAACATTTAAACACGCGAGGTGAACCTCTATTACGATCCACGTGTGAACCTTACGGTACCTAGTTACTCTTCAGTAACCCGATCGTAGGGACTTCTGCACCTTTTTGATTTACAGTTTAGTTGCAAACCTCCCAATGGCACATCTCAGACTAGCGACCAAATCAGTGGGTCGGTAGTTTAGTTTCTCTTTATGAGACCCAGGAAAAAATTAGACGTCCTCCGTTTAATAACGTAAAGGTCAGCTGCAACTTCCACAAAAATACTTAAACACAAATATTTAAACTGTTCATCAGCAATACCTCGATACTAAGACCGCTGTAACGAGCCCCATCTTGGTGCAAATGCTGTATCCCTCCGAGGATGCGGGCATCCCGCAGACTACCCATTACAGCAGTAAGTTCCACGCTTCCATATCGCTGAAATACCATTATAGCAGCAGTACGTCAAATTTCAGATCCATCAGTCCTGCGAAGCTTAGGAGAAATCCCTTCATCACCTAGGAAATGATGATGTTTAAAATGTATAGCTAAGAAACACATTAATCACCTCGGTTCTGAAATAAAAACAAACCGCATCCAAATTGGCCCATCCGTTAGGCAGCTGTGATGCCACAGACAAACACACAGGTTACACCCACAACAACACGCGTTTTCGTCGGGGGTTAATTAATTGACCTCGATTCAGATCATGTTCAGTACAGTTCGAGCGTAAGTGGACCTGTCTGTTTGCGTGGTGCATCTTTGGTGTAACGTAGTACCTAAATCTCTGGCCTCATGTCTTTCACTGATTTCACACAACCAGCAGACTCAAACCTTTGACAGTAAAATCAACGTTGCTGTACAGAAAAGGAACACTACATTTGTCATTGTCCCAAACCGTTCGGCAACATCCTGTCTAGAATTGAAAAAGAAAACAAATGTATGTTCTGGCATCAACTAGCTAGTGCACAAAATTATAATCATTGGGTTCCGGTTGGGGATCCAATGCATCCAAGTATAGGTATTACTGGAAACGGGGTTTTATGTTCGTAAATAAAAACTCAAGAAGCACAAGTTTATGACTTCTCAATCAATCATCAATCAAATCAGTCTACAGTAGTCCACTGCTGGATGTAGACCTCTCCCAATTTACACGGTTCTACGCCTTTCGCATCCTTTCCTACGGCCTTGTCCAGGTCGTTGGTTCTACAACAGATGTGGCCAGCCCATGACCACTATGATGCACTTACTCTGCGAGCTATGTTGACAATAACCACTTTGATTCTCTAATAGATAACATAGTTTCGGATGTTACCTCTCAGAGACACCCTAAGTATAGCTCGCCCTGTTCTAAGTAAAACACATTTACGCAAGTTGATCGAAAACCCGCTTTCTTACACTACTTCACGTGACAGAACCATGCGCTCCTCTGCAGTCTATTCTTTTTGTGTCCAGTCAAGAGGCCTTGATATTTTACTGACCTGACCAATATGATTTCGGTTGATATAATCAGCATGTGGCAGTAGAACTCCTTTTCTTTGCTGGAAAACGAAATCCTGTGTTCGGCTCGATTGGGCGCCTCTCAGAAAAAAGGAGCAGACCATTTTTATGTTTTGTCAATTTGTTATTAATGTGAACTCCAAATACACTTTTCAGTCAATCATTGTAGCACGGTTCTGGATATGCCTACGAAAATATCCTACAAGATCTAGAACTTGTTGGATCTGTAAGAGTTTTAAGGGAATAGATGAAAATTATAAAGCCTTTACCTTTCGTAAGCTTGGCACCTGACCGCGGCTGAGGGCACGCGCGTGTAGCACGCATTCGTGAGCATCGCGTAGACTAGCGCGTGCAGCGCACACCAACGCGCATCGTGTAGACTAGTGTCTGCAGCGCACACCAACGCGCATGGCGTAGACTAGCGCTTGTAGCGCTCACCAACGCGCGTCGTGTAGACTAGCGTCTGCAGCGCACACCAACGCGCATCGCGTAGACTAGGGCTTTTGGGGCTCAACAACGCCCCTCGCGTTGACTTAGAACTCCCGGATCGGGCGGCCAGTAGGATTATCGCCGTTACTGTATAGGAGAGTGACAGAGGACAGTTTCTGGACGTTTGAAAAGTTCACGGGCTTGCCACTTTCGGTACTAATTCGCTTCCTTTATGGCAAGTTGTTGAAACATCTCACTTGGAACAATACCGTGCGTGTAACAACGAACGAGATCGGATCCCAAACCGCGATGGCGGTTTCTAAGATGAACGGTATTCCCGTAATACCCTTCGTGACCGATTACTCGACACGTGGCACTCTCGATAGTGTCAGTGCAATCCACTAGGTATGCAATTTACGGCATGAATTATGCGTTTTAGGCATAATTACACGAGAAAACACACTCAAATTGCGTAAAACATACACAACTCACTAAAAGAGGGTACTTTGTAATGATTACGTTTCTTATGATTCATGATACCTCTGGTTCGACTCGGTCAGTTGGCGATAAGGTAAGAATCACACTTCTGATGTTAGCAATCACCAGGAATGTTAATAAAAAAATATACACGGAGACCAACAAAGCAGATTTCTATCACTTTATTTAACAAATTTACTACACCCTGAACGTAATCATTACACAAGTAGCTAATCAGTAAATAACTTAGAACATTCTTACAATCACGACGACACTGATATCACATGGATCACACTGATCACCAGGGTGTGTAGTTCTTTACTCTGCAGCGGTCGACCGTCGAAAAGAGAGCGTCCACTACATTGCGCGCCTTTTTATATTGGAAATCTAGTCATAGACAAGTCGACTTCTACAATACATTAAATAACCATAGACTAAATAAAATTGCTTAGTATATAAAAACATCAATGTCAAATATCAATTCAGCTATGTAGGTACTTATCAATTATAAAATGTCAGTTATTTTCAATGATATAAAAACTATAGATACGTTATAGACACTTGAAAATGGCAACACGTAAAGAAGGTAATTACCTGAAAATCTGTGACGCGGCTGTAGGGTTAGCGAAAGTTCTATTAGCACTGTTTTAAATTATGTTAGTAAAGAAAACTCGAAAAAAACATGCCTTCATGTATCTTCAGATGATGCACAAGCTACACAGCAACTGTTCAATATAAAACCGTGTCATTTCATGCGTAAGTACAATAGAAATAATAATATTATTTCATTTTCTCGGATCGATAAAATGGCGGCAATCTTATTGAATGCAGAAGGGAAATGTACTCTATAGTCTGTGGTTTGGCGCCCGCGACCCGTAAGGGGACATCGGGGAGATTTTGTACTAATGTTTTATTTTGCTATTTGAATATTTTTTTTATTTAGGTAATTATATTTCTTTAAAAAGTAATGATACATAAAAATAATATAATAATATTAAGATTATTAAAATGATTTAAATTACAAATATTTGGATTACTTACTAGGTAGGTACTAAATTATTACTTATTAAATAAATGTTTCTGTATGATATTGTTAGGGTAAACCACCCAATCGTTGGCACTCCTCCAATTATTGGCACTTTAGGTAATTTTGCCCATTTCTAACAGAAAAGGAATGCTATTTTACTTTTTAATGCATACCTACAACTACATAATGGGCAACACCGAACTGAAATAAACTAGGTTTCCCTTATTTTTCGAAATATACTCTTAACTAAAGTGCCAATAATTCATTCTAAAAGTGCCAATAATTGGGTGGTTTACCCTATATTTTTATTTGATGACTTAAATTACGTTAATAATTACTAATCCGATAAACTACATTAACATTTTATAAATTTAAATATTACGTACTTTACTCGTAAATACATTAACCATATTATGTATCAGTTAGTGAAATTCAAGTTTCCCTTTTTCCCCACATTCCTCTGATATTGACTTTATGCATGCTACCACAGATAATTTATAGAATTCTTTTTTCAAATTTATAAAAATTTAGCTGTTTTTGAAAGCCGCAATGTTCGTGTATAACGTGTCTATATGATACGTCTTTGTTATTTTTTGTCAATTTCAATTTATAAATGTCAATTTTACCCTTATAACATTTTGCTTTAAAAAGTCGTGAATCGAGCAGTCGTAAAATACTCAATTAGGTATACATTTTTTAATATAAGCTAAGCTAAAGCTGCGAGCGTCTTAAGTACCTATTTAAAGAGTCTTTGACTTAACTTACCTTTTTTGTGGAAAAAATATATAGGTACAGTGTAAATTGTCAAATTGCACAGTAAGTATTTTTTTAAGTGTTACCAACTTTCATTTTAATAATACCTAACAATGTTAGGTATACGCTCCAGTTACTGAGTGCTCTTATTAAAATTACAAGCAATTTGCCTGATAAGCATCTAAATAATGTGAGCGTTACAGACGAGCGTTTGAGGCTTACAATTTACGCTCGGCCTGGAGATATTCTGGTTTTTACGGATCCGTACCTGAATGGTCAAAATGGGACCCTATTCATGAGACTTCGCTGTCCGTCTGTCTGTCTGTCTGTCTGTCTGTCCGTCACGAGGCTGTATCTCAGGAACCGTGATAGCTAGATAGCTGATATTTTTCATAGATGATGTATTTCTGTTGCCGATGTGATAACAAACACTAAAATCAGAAAAAAAGTTTGGGGAGGGGGGATTAATAAACCATACAACAAACGTGATTTTTTGCCGTTTTATTGGTACGGAACCCTCTGTGCGCGGGTCCGACTCGCATTTGGCCGGTTTTTATAAAAAAATTGGTTAGTTCTTATTCTAAAACAAATTAGTTCACGCCTAAGACGGCAACTTGCACCCATGTTCGTGGGATCTACAACTTTTTGTCAGACAGATGGCATCATTTCGAAGAATATACTAGTTTTTTATATTTTATAAAAGTATTCAATAAGTCGATATTGGTCGAAGTTTGTTACATGTTCAATAAAAATTATCACTGCACTTTGAAACGTTTGAGCGTTTAACCGCAACGTTTCAACCCCCGTCTACCCATCTCATTTACGTAGAAATAAAGCACAAAATTAACAAAAAAGTAACTGCTAATGTGTTTTATAATATCTAGGACAATATTCTTGGTGATCAACATTTTTGTTTTGTAACATTATTCTTTGTATTTTAACGTTATAATGTAACACGAAACTATACCTACAGCTATACTATGCGGACAGAGACATAACAGTATTTCGAAATAACTCGGTTACGTGCTTCGGAAGGCACGTTAGGAGTGCACCTATGTAAACGGTTGAAAGAAGATAAAAGATATAGGTACATATAGACGCGCTCGGTTTTTTTTTGTGCGTTCTTGGGTCTCCGTACCCGAAGCGTGAAAAAAGGGACCCTATGCATTTTATAGATACACACATTTTTCCACTTTGGAAGTGTCTGTTGCGCAAACTTTTGAGTTCAAAACAAAAAGTGAGAACAAAAATTTTTGAGTTTCAGTTCCGAGTATGGGGGGGGACCCCCAAAATTAACTGCTTTTTTGTAGTTTTATATAAAAATCTTGATGCGGTTCACAGAATACATCTACTTACCAAGTTTCAATAGCATAGGCCTTATAGTTTCGGAGAAAATTGGCTGTGTCACACGGACGGACAGACAGACAGACATGACGAATCTATAAGGGTTCCGTTTTTGCCATTTGGCTACAGAACCCTAAAATTAATCAGAAAAAAAAAATAATGGGGCTTCGGTACAAAAAAAACGGTTTTTTTCGTTTATTTTTTGGAGGGAGCCCGCCGTGCGCGGGTCTGACTCTTACTTGGCCCGTTTTTTAAAACTATGATTGTAAAATTAGACCAAGACGAAACTAAGTCGAGTTACAAAAAGTTTTAAGGAAAGAAATACATTTTGGGTCAGAGATCGGCATCAAGTGGTTCACAGTTCTGATCGGCATCAAGTGGTTCACAGTTCTGATCGGCATCAAGTGGTTCACAGTTCTGATCGGCATCAAGTGGTTCACAGTTCTGCATTTCTGCCATCAGTGGATACACCCACTACCGGTTCAATTAGTTGAACCTAAAGTTTAGTCTATGCTAATATTATAAAGAGGAAAGATTTGATTCTTCGTTTGTTTGCAACGAATAGGCTCCGAAACTACTGGACTGATTTTAAAAATTCTCTCACTGTTGGGAAGCTAAACTCATTGCGTGGTACCTAAGTCCTCGAAAGAATAGTCCCCGGGGCTTTTTAGGGTTCCGTAGCCGAATGGCAAAAATCAGAACCCTTATAGATTCGTCATGTCTGTCTGTCTGTCCGTCCGTATATCACAGCCATTTTCCTCCGAAACTATAAGACCTATGCTATTGAAACTTGGTAAGTATTATGTATTCTGTGAACTGCATTAAGATTTTTACATAAAATTAGAAAAAAAGCATTAAATTTTGGGGGTATATAGATAGGTCTTCAAAAATGTTTTTGAGGTTTCTAATTGAGGTTTCTAACATAATTTTTCTCTAAACTGAATAGTTTGCGTAAGAGACACTTCCAAAGTGGAAAAATGTGTCCCCCCCCTCCCTCTAACTTCTAAACTAAGAGGATAATATATCTAAAAAATACATAATGTACATTGCTATAAAAACTACCAACGAAAATTGGTTTGAACGAGATCTAGAAAGTAGTTTTTTTTTAAATGTCATAAACCGCAATTTTCGCATAGAAAAATCACTACTACAGCGAAGGTGTTAAAACATCAATCAAAGTTACAACGAACTACAAGAACCTGTATGCTATGGTACTTGCTGCTACGGAACCCTTCATGAGCGAGTCCAACTCGCACTTGGCCGGTTTTTATTTTAACGCGAGGCAAATATGGATGCTATGCCGGACTCCTACCGACTATAACCACACGTATCCTGCCTAACAGCCTACGGTTGGGAGCCCCGGGTAAGCCCTCGGAAGGATACCCCAGTGCTGGCTAGGAACATTCTTCAGTCTATATCTTTATCGAAAGTATCCTCGGTTTGTAAGTAGTAGTGGCGTAGCAAAAAAGTGCTGACGCAGGCACGCACTCATCATACAAATTTATAGCAATTGAAGAATTGGTTTAATACAATGATCGCTGGTTAAGATCATACATACATACATACATACATACATACATATGGTCACACCTTTATCCCCGAAGTGGTAGACAGAGGCATATTATATGCCCACATTTCACCTTTGTATAATTTGTCCCACGTAATAGGTGGTGACCCGTATTGCCGTGTTTAAATGGACAGGCGCAGGTTGTGACTGCCTGCTGTTGAAATAAAGCCTTCAACTTAGCTTAACGACTGCCATTTTACTGGCAACCGGGAGCAACGGCTTAACGTGCTTTCCGAAGCACGGAAACGCTCAAATAAATGTCACAAAGTGATCTCATGGATGGTCACCCATCCATGGACCGGCCATAGTGAAAGTTGCTTACTGCAGTGATCGTTTACAGAACACTGAGTCCGCGGGGCCACGAGCGCTTCCTTTCGTTAAGATCATTAACCTCAAAAAAGGTATTAGGGCATTTATTAATTTACATATTGCATATTTTTTATGCAGGCATGTCGATTTACATTGCATTTGCAAATAGTGCACCGAATTTCGCGTTTATTATTTTTTAATTGATCCTTAAACGGTTTGAACACGGTTGGGCGTTTTGATTTTTAGGGTTCCTTATTAAGCAAGAACCTTCATAGTAACTTTTGATTCGCTCGTCTTAATTAATATCCGAAATGCTTTATTAGTCTCATTGGTAAGGAGGGTAATTAATAACGTTTCTTAGAAACCCCTATTACCAAAGATGATCTTACTAATATTATAAATGTTTGTGAGTGTGGATGTGTGGATCTTTGTTACTCTTTCACGCTCAAACCGCGGGACGGATCTGGCGGAAATTTGGTATAGAGATACATTGTAGCCTGGAATACCACATAGGCTACTTTGTATCCCGGGAATAAGTTCCTACGGGAAGCGGAAAGAAAACAAATTTTACTCTGGCGCAGCTGCGGGCATCAGCTAGTCTATACTAATATTATAAAGAGGAAAGATTTGTTTTTTTTTTTGTTTTTTTGTTTGTTTGTTTGTAACGAATAGGCTCCGGAACTACTAGACCGATTTGAAAAATTCTTTTGCTACACTCTTTGCGTTGAACATAGGCTATGTTTTATTCCCGTGTTCCCACGGGAACCGGAACTACGCGGGTGAAACCGCGTGACGTCCGCTAGTATAAAATATATGGCAGTCTTTAAGCCAAGTCTAAGGCCTCTATAGGCTTTAAAAAGGCAGTCACAACCTGCACCTGTCCATCTCAACACTGCAATACACCACCACCTACGTGGGACGACTTCTAAAAAAGGTGAAATGTGGGCATAAAATATGCGTCTACGGGGAAAAAAATGCGACTATGTATAATTATGTAGGTATGTATGTAATCTATGTATATCTTATAAAGAGGAAATATTTGATTGTGTTTTTTTTTGTTTAACGTGAGGGAAAATCCTCATGTATGCTATGCCGGACTCCTACCGACTAAAAAACCTCACGTAACGCCCAACAGCCTATGGTTGGGAATCCCGGGTAAGCCCTCGGAAGAATTTCCCAGGACTTCCAACAGACCCACGGCCGCCACTGCGCCTCGCCCAGGGGGTGGTTCGATGCTATCCCGCGTCTTTGGGTGGTTTTGGGTGTGATCTCGCTTTTTAGGGGGGCGTGCGTGAATCCCTCACGTCACGCTGCCGTCATGGGCCTGCTTCTGTAAGGACGGTGGCCGATAGTCTTCGGCGAATAACAACAGATTGGTACTAAAACCAGAAAAGATTTTGAGCGGGCACCCATTTTCTTTGCCATTTTTTTGGCACGTAACCCTCTGTTGGCGAGCGATTCACACTTGGCCGGCTTTTAGGCTACCGTGGCCAAGTAAAAAGGCTACCCTATTCATGAGACTTCTTTGTCTGTCTGTCTGTCACGAAGTTGTATCTCAGGAACCGTGAACCGTCGTTTTATCCCGGGAATATGTTCCCTTGGGAAGTGGGAAGTGGAACTAAATTCACGTCTAGCAACAAATAAGGTTATATTGTGCCTTGTTTAGAAAGAATCTAATCTATTTACTCCACCATATTATAATAGCTAAAGTGGTATTTGGTATAAATACCAACTTTACCTATTATGTTTATAAACATCCGTGTTTAAGCACGTAGGTACATCCGTATTAGCTCAGCACTTTAGTAGACAAAGTATAACGATAATTTCTGTTAACAACATCATCTGAGGACTAGTCCCGGTTCGTTTACTTGATATTCTCTACTTCTTTAGTTGACATTTCTGGTAGCAAGTGAGTATATATTATTAAGCTCTTAAATAATAAAGCAAAATCACCAGTTTCGCGCGAACCTTTGCGCCTGACACGAGTCGCTTGCTCATTAGCGACCTTTGTAGAACTAAACAGACGACGGGGCACGGGCGTAAACGGACGCAAAACGGGCGAGAACGGGGTAAAGAAGGGATATTGTAATATATCTATACTATAATATTATAAAGAGGAAAGATTTGTTTTTTTGTTTGTTTGTTTGTTTGTAACGAATAGGCTCCGGAACTACTGGACCGATTTAAAAAAATCTTTCACTGTTGGAAAGCTACACTCTTTGCGGTGAACATAGGCTATATTTTATTCCCGTATTCCCACGGGAACGGGAACTACGCGGGTGAAACCGTGTGACGTCCGCTAGTATACTATAACTAGCTGATGCCCGCAGCTTGTTCTGTTAGTTTGTTCCCGTTCCCACTTCCGATGGGAACTTATTCCCGGGATAAAAAGTAGCCTAAGTATGTGTTATTCCAGACCTATTTCCACCCCTGTACCGAATTTCAGCCAGATCCGTTCAGCCGTTCGAGCGTGAAAGAGTAACAAACATCCACACCTCCACACTCACAAACTTTCGCATTTATAATATTAAAGTAAGATACTATTTGGATAAAAGGTACCTAGATCCTACATTTATAAACATTTATTGTCTTAAAGCCTTGCGCAGTGTCGGCGCCGCGCCGCAAAGAATCTAGGAATCACGGCGAGTGTTTTGAAGAGCTCTTTAACCTAATCCCTCCCCCTCCTTTTCGATCCCGAACAACGTATAGCCACAGATTAATTATAATATATTCTATATCTATAGTATAGCGGGCAGTGGCGCCACTCTCACACAGTGGAGATAATCTCTGTCAGAACAGATCTATGGACTGCGAGAGTGGCATGGCTTTCCATCAGGCGAGCGGCATTAATTTGAAGACACTTACTTACCTGAAACCTACCCTTACGACCTACTGATCTGGAAGCGCTCGTGGTCCCGCGGACTCAATATTCTGTAAACGATCACTGCTCAACATTTACTGTGGCCGGTCCTTGGATGGGTGACCATCCATGTGACCACTTTGTGACATTTATTTGAGCGTTGCCGTGCTTCGGAAGGTACGTTAACCCTTTGGTCCCGGTTGCCAGTAAAATGGCAGTCGTTTAGCCAAGTTAAAGGCCTTTATAGGCGACTTGAAAAATTTCATCAGCATGCAGTCACAACCTGCGCCTGTCCATTTCAACACGGCAATACGGCTCACCACCTATTATGTGGGACAAAATCTCAAAAGGTGAAATGTGGGCGTATAATATGCCTCTGCCTATTCCTTCCGGGATAAAGGTGTGACTATATGACATGTATGTATGTATGTCCTTACCTGAATAATGATTATAATCCGCAAACCGCGAGGATCAGAGTCACGTCCGCGTCCCATCTCCTCTATGCTTACTTAGGTATCTATATTTTGATTATTTTTGATATGCAGCGTCTGGTCTGCGCCCTGTCCGCGCCCGCCCTCTTGCCCTACGTCCAGTGTTAGTCATCTTCTCAAGCTAAGATGTAAGGAAACATACTTCTAAGGCCTATTTCCGGCAACACTAAGTACCTATCTAACTATTATCCTCGTGTTGTCTAAAGATTAAAAAACCTGTCTAGAACTGATACTTTAATGGGTCGGCATTGAAATAATTTCCGTGTTAGTATGGGGAATTGTAGTAGATACGGGTACACAAGCTACCTGCCATACATCCTTACATACATACATACATAAATGCGAAAGTTTGTAATGGTTGCACGGAAATACCTGAAATATGACACTTTTTGGACAAATTATTATCTCTGTGCCAAATTTATATATATAACTAGCTGACCATCGCAACTTCGTTTACGTCACGTAAGGTCTATAAAAGGAGAGGTGTTTCTTCATCAGACTCCTAGGAGCGTATGAAACTGCCCTGTTTGCTTAATCATAAAGGAGCTTAAAAATAAAACAACGCTAAAACAATTCAGTCCTCGCCTACGGCGGGGTATTTTACAATACCCTTAATTTTTAAGTTCTTTTATGACTTAGCAAACACGTCAGTTTAAAATGACCCTCATATTCAAAGGAACCCTTGAATTGTAGGTTTAGCGAAAGTTAAGATTTCTCTAATTTCTGAACTTCTAAACCCTCAATATTAAAACTTGAGTGGAACAATGCTTAAAGTAGTAGCCTACTCCCTTTATGACACGAAAAAAAATTATGAAATCGGACCACGCAGGTGTAATTTACAGCTGAAAAATAATTTTATCCTTCATCCCCTCTCCTGAAAGAACCGCGCAAAATACGAGATCTAAAGTATCCTAGAACCGTCCTCGGGTCATAAGCTCAGATTGTGTCATGTATCATTCAAATCGATATCGGAATCGGACCTTACCGTGCTCGAACGCTCCGGACGCAAAATGTGAGTATAATCACCCTGTCTGTGGCGAATTTCTGAAGAAGGCACCATTTTGTTTAAAATAAAATTAAATATATTCTTTTTTCAATTTCATTGAATAAGTAGGTACTTCTCTTTCCTTGGAGTCGATATTATAAAGAATACATTACCAAAATTACACGTCACGTAAACACGTCCGTAAAATGCACAAAAAGACATTTTAGGATTTTGGAAATATTCAAGAACTCACTTCATTAAATGACACTAAAATGGAACCTTAATTTATTAATAGATAAACACCGTGCGCGTGTGTTGTTTAGAAAATATTTATATTTACTTGCGAAAAAACTTCTGAAAATCATCGAAATTTACCATTGTCAATTTGATTATTCCTGCTATTTCGATGATTTTTAATTATTTTAAGAGAGAGAGTTTTTTTCATAAGTAGATAATTAAGTATTTTCTAAAAAACACACGGTGTTAAATATAGTCTCATCTGTTAAGAATTTAAGGTTCCATTTTAGTGTCATTTAATGAAGTGAGTTCTTGAATATTTCCAAAATCCTAAGAGCATTTTTTACGGACGGGCCCCTTAAGGAGAAAACAGTTATGATCGTTTAAATATCAAGTACCTACTTGTCAACCGATCGGACGCCATCTTGGATCCTTGACCAGAATGCGCGCGCAAGTAGTTAGTTACACAAATGTGTTGCGTTTACGCAGTTACAATAGACTTACTACTGTATGATAATAATAATAAAGTATGAGGTTATGTTGCACTATTTATCTATTAGATAAGTTCGGAATAATCTTCATATTAAGTAGTAGTAATCATGTTGGTTAATTTTTAAGAAGTTTACGTAAGCTACTAAAACTTCGCGCGTATTTTAGTGGATTGGAACTCCATAATAAAGCCTAATGAAATTGAAAAAAAAAACGAACAAGAGCGACAGTCGCCACACGAGCCTATGGTTCCGTACAAATTTTCCACGTAAGGAACCTACAAGTACATTTGTTTTAAACTAACACGCGTTGAACACACAGGACCTACAAGTAGTTCAGTTCAGTCACGCCTTACGTTAATTCACGCCTTTATCCCCGAAGGGGTAGGCAGAGGCATAATAAGTCTTGGGAGTTCTGGGACATCCTTCCGAGGGCTTACCCGGGACTCCCAACCACAGGCTGTTGGGCGTTACGTGAGGTTTTTTAGTCTGTAGGAGTCCGGCATAACATTCATGAGGATTTTCCCTCACGTTGAACAAAAAAAAAAGGCAGAGGCATAATATACGCTCATATTACACCTTATAGTGATGTCCTACGTAATAGGTGGTGAGCCTATTGCCGTGTTGAAATGGACAGGCGCAGTTCGCCGCGACCCGCAGTTGAAATTTTTCAAGCCGCCCATATTGCCTTCAACTTGGCTTAACGATTATCAATTTACTGACAACCGGGTTTCATTTCGAGTTTTCGTTCTCTACTCACTGGATATTTTTGCGAAAGTGTTCCCTTAGTCGCCTCTTACGACACCCTCGGGATGTACCTATTAAGATTTTTTTCAACTTCAAGAGACTGTAGACTTGAACGTTTAGTGTTTTCAACTCGATATCTCCACGCATTCAGTAGATAAAGAGTCTTGACAGACAGACGGACAGACAGCAGAACAACAGACTGATTATGAATTAATATGCCTTAGGATACTATCATCCGGCGAACTTTGTACCGCAATACCAAGCTGACCCAGCGAAGTTTGTTCCGGGTGAATGATCCCCCTTCCCCTTAGACCATATAACACGGGACTAGCCTTTGCGAACCATCGCATACAAAAATATTCTGCCAGTTTTCATACAAGTGAAGGGGGAAACACAAAGACATATAAAATTTCATAGCATTTAAAAATGTATTAATCGACAAACGCGTAATGGCTGTTGTGTGTTAATTGTTATTGTACAGTCAACTACAATGTAATGTACTAGTTTAATCATATAAAATGATGTACTGATGTACAGGCTTTTCATAAAGCCAAAAGACCAAATGGTCATGTGCAATGGCAGAAAACAATGCTTAAGTAAGGCGCATCCTGTGGTTAGATGATCTAAGCCCTTCCCTCAACGAATTCTAAAAGAAAATTCCCGAGTCCAATGTTAATTTGACGGGTATTTTTTCAACGGGAGAAAAATCCTACATGGATGCTATGCCGGACTCCTACCGACTAAAAACCACACGTATACTACCTAACAGCCTACGGTTGGGAGCCCCGGGTAAGCCAATTCATTTTTCATTTCCAACAGACCTCGGCTGCCACTCCAGCCTCACCTAGTGAGTTTGGGTACTATCCCGTGTATTTGGGGGGTTTTTTGGGTGTCATTCCGCGTCTTGGGGGGGTGTGGCGTGCGTAAATCCCTCCCGTCACGCTGCCACCTAGGGCCTGCTTCTGTAAGGACGGTGAGCAGCCCCCTCACCGTCCTCAGGCAATTCGATTGGGCTACTATTTGTGAATCAAATGACCTTAGCCTTATTTTACTAACATTATTAGTAATGAGTAATGATCCAAGTTACTGAGTGATAATTGAGTCGACACGTGTACCTGTACTGCCTACAATGTCGTGAAGAAAATGCAAATATAAGGTAGTTAATAATGCATACAGTTTCCATACTAGAAAATGAACCTACCGGTAACTATAAACAAATTGAAAAAAAAAAAAAAAAAAAAACCAGCCAAGTGCGAGTCGGACTAGCGCACGGAGGGTTTCGCTCCAAAAAACGAGAGCCTCCTTTAATCCCTTATAGTTGTCATAGCAACGAAAACAAATCACCTGTGAAATTATCAGCTGTCTAGCTATCACGGTTCCTGAGATACCATAGATTTAGAATTTTTCGCTACTCTCAATAGATATACAAAGCGTGCGAGCGAGACCTCATTATCCATAGCACTTAGCTCGAGAGGAAAAGAGAAAGCAAATTGTGTACTCATATGTCAGTATTTTGAATCGCTGAGCCCGCTGGGATCCTATGGCGGCTCTATGTTATTCATAATATCCAGTAATCTGTAGTGATCTTACGATTAAAATAGAAAATTTTATATTTTCAACAATATTGTCGTGTTTAGTGTGTGAATAGGATATTACAAAACGCAATTATACGAAGAAAGACTCGTTTAACAGGTCATTTGTGACTTCGTTCATTCCATTTTTGACGTACATATTTTGCCAAATTGGATGTAAAATTTCACTGAAAGTCCAACTCATAACGTAGATTATGCATTTTCCTTCATACATAACACAATATTTAATGTGTAAATGCATTTTTGGAGGATATATAAGGCAGAAATAGAAAGGGTTGTTTACAGTAAAATAGTCATGGGTAGGTATCGATAAGGATGTCGATAGTTCATTATAGTGGCATTGCTGCAAACAAACTTATCTGGATTTAATTTACTATAAATATGATTGATTTTTACTCGAACTGTGTTATTTAACCTTTTTTTAGGGTTTTGTGCCTATTTTAATATAATATTTCCAAAATTTGTGATCCATTTTGAGTTGAATTTTTATAATTTTACTTCACTTAAGGTACTCCACGCCACACCGGGATGTTTGCTGTGCAAGGCGCAGATTAGCCTCTGCGTCGAATACTGTTCTCACCTTTGGGATGACTGTGCGAGGTACTTACTGGACGCGCTTGGCGCTATGCAGAGACGTGTTATCCGATTTCAATTATAGGTTGTCCTAAGATGACGGTAAGCCTCGAGCCGTTAGCGCAGCAAAGAACCATAGCGTCCTTGGCTGCCTTCTACTGAATGTATCACGGCGAATGTTCTGAAGAGCTCTTCAACCTGATCCCACCATCTCCTTTCCGATTTCGAACAACACGTCGGGCAGAGGTGCCACTCATATATAGCGGAGAGAATCTTCGCCAGAACTGAGCGTTTCAAAAGGTCGTTCCTCTGTCGAACTACAAAATCCTGGAACGACCTGCCCGCACATGTGTTTCCCTCATTTTACAATCCCGGGTTCTACAAGCGGAGCGTGAAGAGGCACATCATAGGGCCGCCAACTTGAGGACTACTGTCAGAAGTCTTGTGTGCTGTAAGCATGACCCCCATTCGCTAGATGCGCCACGGCTTTCCATTAGTTTCCATCAGTGGCGACGTCAATTTGGCGAGGTTAATATATTTAAAAAAATCTACGAGTAATATCTTTTATTGTTACTAGGGTTCAATAATAAATGAATTTCTAGGTTTAGTATTACGATAAGAGTTGGATTTTTAGTAAAATTTCAAATTCAATTGGCAAAATATATATGTACGGCAACAATGCAATGTACATACATACATACATAACATCACGCCTGTCTCCCAACGGGGTAGGCAGAGACTATGACTTTCCACTTGCTACGATTCTGGCAAATAACTTTCGCTTCTTCAACTTTCATAAGTGTCTTCATACATGCTCTTCGGTTAAGGGTACTCTTGACCTGGCCTTTTTTCAGAAGATTATCGATTTGATCGATATGAGTATGCCGAGGTCGACCCCTACCAGTTTGCTCATTCACTCTCGCTTCATAAATCTGTTTTGTCAGCCTATTTCCATCCATTCTCTCCACATGTCCAAACCATCTGAGCATCCCTTTCTCTATCTTAGTCACTACATCTTCTGTCATACCGCAATGTTCCCTTATCACACTATTCTTTACTTTATCCTTCAATGTCACTCCAGCTATACTTCGCAAACTTCTCATTTCCACTGCATTAATTTTACTTTCATGCTTCTCCTGCCACACCCAACTTTCACTACCATGCATAAGTGTAGGGACAAGCACTCCTCTATGTACAGCCATCCTTGCCTTTTTAGACACGTTCTGACTGCTCATAAAGGTGTGAATGGCTCCATTCACTTGATTTCCTGCCAAAACTCTTCTTTCAATATCATTGTCACACTTTCCGTCTCTTGCAAATTTTGAACCCAAATATACAAACTCTTTCACCTGTTCCACGCTCTTTCCTTCGATCGATATCGAGCAATCAGTCATACATTTCTCTCTTTCAAAAACCATTACTTTTGTCTTGCTTACATTAACATTCATTCCTCTACTTTTAAGCGCATCGTTCATTATATTGACCATCAACTGCAACTCCTCCGCCGATGATGCCAGTATTACCTGATCATCAGCATAAAGGAGGCATTTGACGGTTAGCTCATTCATTTTTAATCCATACGCACACTCTTGTAGTTCTTTCAAGCAACTGTCCATGTATAGGTTGAACAGCCATGGTGACGCTACACAGCCTTGTCTCACACCTTTTTCGATGGGAAAAAAGTCTGTGCAAGCTCCATTGATCCTGACACAAGCACTGGAGCCCTCGTATAGAGATTTCAAGGCTCGTATCAAGTTGCTGTTCACTCCATACATAGACAGTGTTGACCACAGTTCATTCCTCACCACTCTGTCATAGGCCTTTTCCAAGTCCACGAAGATGCAATAGACTTTTTGACGTTTTGCCAAAAACTTTTCAACTAGGCATCTTAATGAAAAGACCTGATCCGTGCATCCCCTTCCTTTCATAAATCCTGCTTGTACATCCCACATTTTTCCTTCAGTTTCATTCATCACTCTTTTAATCAAAACTTTCGCATACAATTTGCCTACGACACTGAGCAAGCTTATGCCGCGGTAGTTTTTGCACTCTTGCTGTGACCCTTTACCTTTGTACAGCGGCACTATGACAGATTTGCACCATTCTTCTGGTACTCTGCCATTTCGCCAGCAAAGATTAAAGAGGCGGTACAGCTGGCAAGCTACCACGCCACGACCCGCTTTCAGCATCTCGACAGAAATTCTATCAATCCCAGCAGCCTTTCCTAATTTCATACTATTCAACGCTTCCACAATTTCTTCCATACTTAAGTGGCTTTCATTCTCAAGTTCATTCATTTCCGAAACATGAGTCTCCATTTGCATATCCTCTTTTTCAAATAAACTTTCAAAATATTCCTTCCACGTTTTTAACACACATTCCTCTCCTATCACAAGACTGCCATTACGGTTTCTGATTTGCTTAAATTGTGAGGTTGTCTTTTCAGTCCTCATTGTTCTTATAGACTTCCAAAAGAATTTTATGTTTTGTTGGAAGTCATCAGATAACCTGTTATGAAAGTCATCCTCATCATTCTCTCTCTTACTTTTTATGACTTCTTTCGCAACACGCTTATACCTTTTATACTCATCCTTTGCCATTTTTACATCCTCATCCGTTGCCTTCTGCATTCTTTGGTTGGCCATTGTAGCCAACCAGTTCAACCATGCTTGCTTCTTACCAGACAAAACTTTTAAAACTTCAGCACATATACTCTTTACCTGACATCCTTGTCTCCTTTTGCTTATCCCACATACTTCTACTGCAACTTTTACGAGACCTTCCTTAATCGGCTTCCATAATTCTTCAATCTCACATATTTCCTCTAAATTTACAAATTTCTCGCTCAATTTACTTACAAATTCCTCTTGCACGCGTATATCTTTCAAATTTTCGACTTTAATGCGCTCCAATGCACCTATGGGTTTATGCACACGATGCCGCCACAGCTGAAACAGACCTCTTACTCGGCTAATTACCAAGAAGTGATCTGTGTCAATTCCGGCACCGCGGTATGCCCGGGTGTCCAGAACATTCTTTCTCATTCTTGCGTCTACTATCACAAAATCAATCATGCTTCTCTGGCTTTTTTGTGTCCTTGTATACAAGTGGATATCTTTGTGGTTAAATATGGTGTTGGTTACCACAAGATTCTTCTCCAAACATACTTCTAGCAAACTTTCGCCATTTTCATTCACTCGCTCATCCCCAAACTTACCCAATACACTTTCATATCCATCACGCTTCACTCCAACCCATCCATTAAAATCACCTAACATTACAATCCTTTCGTTTCGTTTGCATTTACCCAGAATATCATTCACACTCTCCCAGAATGCCTGCCTCTCACTTTGGTCTTTTGAGGACCGGCGCCACCGCGCATCCTGTGGAGCATACACTCCTAACACAAAGATGCGGGTGAGTCCAACCTTTAGCCTCAACCAAACGAGTCTTGGGCTCACAAATTCATAATCTGTCACACATTCATTCATTCTCGCGGAAAGTATTACACCGACACCCTGACAAGCCGCACGGGTCGTGGCTACGCCTGACCAGTATGCCGTATAGGTTCCATGCGTCGTGGTGTCGCATCCTTTCCGCTTTGTCTCATTCACACACAAAATATCCAGTCGCCTCTCTCGCATTATCTTGCATACCTCCTCAATTTTATCATCCATACCTCCTCTTACATTCAACGTAGCAAAGCGGCTATCATTAGCCCACTTTTCGCCCCGATGGGAGACGAGACGTGACGGGTTGCGAACCACATCGCCGTCATTCTGGATGTTTAAATTCAACTCCATTGCGTTCCCACGAGTAGCAAGGGAAAAACATGTCCACCTGAACAGAGCCCCGCTTGTCCAAGTAAGGCTAACCTTATTCTGGGCTCGCCCGGTCCCAGGGTAATAGGCACGCTTATGACTACGCTCGCCCGTAGCCACGCAGCTCATCGGCACGGCGACCTTCGCTTGGCGGAGAGTGGAGGGGATGAGGATGGGGTAGGAAGGAATTTGCGGATAAGGAAATGAATAAGGTAGGAAAGGACGGGGTAGAAAAGGATCCCAAAATCATTCTGTAATTCGAACCAAAAATTCCAACAGCCAGGACAGATGTTAACTTTCAAATACAATCTCTACAGTCCGAGCATATGCAATGTACGATGCCATAAATTACATGTTTGTTGTTAAAAGTGTATTTTCACATTCACACACTGAATCAAAATTCGTAAAATCACTACAGAATTTCTAATATTACGAGTTACCCCATATAATCCCATTTTTACTTTTTCATAGTCGATTACATTCAAATTAACAATCCATTTATACAGATACTTTTATCGATAACATAGGTGTGACCATTCAACAACACTATTTAACCCACACATAGATCTTTCATTTTTGGTCTCGTCTTCAGTTTGACACTGTTCATCTTGTACATTCTAAATCTATGTGAGATACAGACTCATGACGGACAGACAGAATGACGGACAGGAAAGTCTCATGAATAGGGTTCCGTTTTTACCCTTTGGGTACGGAACTCATTAAAACATGCGAAATTCCTCATTTTACCCATTCAAGGGTTAAATTTAGGTATTACTGCTCGTTTGCTCTAAGTTTGCTCCATACTAAAGTCGAATTTTTAATTAGACGAAGTAAATTGATAGCAACTAATGTCACTTCTTCATACAATGTTGCTTATTTTCTATGACGAAGTGACATTAGCTACTGTCAATTTACTTCGTCTAATTAAGGGGCGGTTATAGCGCACAAGTAGGCATTTGGCGCTCCCCTCGCCCCGGGCGCGAGACACACCGCGCGCCGGCAGCGGCAGTCAACTCTCATGCCACAGTATACAGTACCTAGAGTAGAAAGAAACAGCATGCTAACTTTGTTTGACGTAGCAAATGCATCTAACTTTATTAAGTGTAGTGATTTATTCGAGTTTCCTAAATAAATGAGTTAATTATATTTATTATACTATTATTTTTAAGCTAAAGAGTTTGTTTGTTTGTTTAGTTGTTTGAACTCTAGAGTCTAAGAGACTGCTAGTTGAATTTCAAAAGTTTCTTAACAGAATGTCCATTTCTGAAAAATACCAAAATATATAACATCACGCTAAGGCGAATAAGAGCTGAGCAGCAACGAAACATTTTTCGAAAACTAGGATATTTAATTTCTTTTGAGAGTTTTCGTTGCGTAAGTTTGCTAGATGGTTACAGTTGCGTAAAAAATGTAAATTACATTATAACTGGTCATAAAAAATTCTAAAGTTTTCTAAAGTTGGTATGCTAAGTATGAATCACGTGATCATTTTGCAATCCAAAATGGCCGCCGCGGTGTAATCACAAAATTTCATGATGGGTATCATTTAAAGGGTTTTTTGGTATGCTGAGTACCAATCACGTAATAATTTTGCAATCCAACATGGGCGCCGCGCCGTAATTACAAAATTTCATGATGGGTATAGTTTAAGGGGTTTTTTGGTATGCTGAGTACGAATTACGTGATAATTCTGCAATCCAATATGGCCGCCGCGCCGTAATCACAAAATTTCATGATGGGTATCGTTTAAGAGGTTTTTTGGTATGCTGAGTACGAATCACGTACTAATTTTGCAATCCAATATGGGCGCCGCGCCGTAATCACAAAATTTCATGATGGGTATCGTTTAAGGGGTTTCTTGGTATGCTGAGTATGAATCACGTGATAATTTTGCAATCCAAAATGGCCGCCACGGTGTAATCACAAAATTTCATGATGTGTATCGTTTATAGGGTTTTTTGGTATGCTGAGTACGAATCACGTACTAATTTTGCAATCCAATATGGCCATCGCGCCTTAATCGCAAAAATCCATGATGGTTATCGTTTAAGGGGTTTTTTGGTATGCTGAGTACGAATCACATGATAATTTTGCAATCCAAAATGGCCACCGCGCCGTAATCACATAATTTCGTGATGGATATCGTTTAATGGGTTTTTTCGAATGCTGAGTACGAATAACATGATAATTTTGGAATTCAATTTGGCCGCCTAAGCTATTAACAGTAGTAAACTAAAAAGATTTGCTTATTAAGTTCAGGCCTAGCAATGCGAAAATACTATGACAAAAGGTTTTTATTGTAAAATTAAGGCCAATTACATTAAATTGCTACCTAGCATACGAAAGAATCCCTTAATCGATACCCATCATGAAATTTTGTGATTACGGCGCGGCGGCCATATTGGATTGTAAAATTATCACGAGATTCGTACTCAGCATACGAAAAAACCCCTTAAACGATACCCATCATGAAATTTTGTGATTACGGCGTGGCGGCCATTTTGAATTGCAAAATTATCACGTGATTCGTACTCAGCATAGCAAAAAACCCCTTAAACGATACCCATCATGAAATTTTGTGATTACGGCGCGGCGGCCATCTTGTATTGCAAAATTAGTACGCGATTCGTACTCAGCATACCAAAAAACCCCTTAAACGATACCCATCATGAAATTTTGTGATTACGGCGCGGCGGCTATATTCAATTGCAAAATTATCACGTTATTCGTACTCAGCATACGAACAAACCCCTTAAACAATACCCATCATGAAATTTTGTGATTACCGCGCGGCGGCCATATTGGATTGCAAAATTATTACGTACTTCGTACTCAGCATACCAAAAAACCCCTTAAACGATACCCATCATGAAATTTTGTGATTACGGCGTGGCCGCCATGTTGGATTGCGAAATTATCATGTAATTCGTAGACATTTTAATGCATTAGGTAGCTGGTTACCATGTCGTGAAAACACTTAAAAAGTAAAAGATCACCACATTTTTACCATGAGTCGCATTTGTAACGGTTAATCTAATTACATTTTGCCCATTACTGATATTCTTATACTGTGGCGCGATTTCAACGTAATTTGGCATAATAATTACGAAATAGTTGCGAAAAAAACTGACACAGGTCCTGCCTCCACAAGCGCCAGGGCGAGACTGATCGGCCGTCAGCGGCGCAATTCTATTGCGTTTGGTAGATATTCGTACATGATAACTATGTAAGTAGTTGTTTATAGAAAAACGCTCGGAAAATGTGTATAAAACCTTAATACCTTTAATTGAGTGCAAAAAAAATATATAAAATATTAATAGTTTAGCCACAGTTTTGAAAAAACTTTTCTGAGAGAGTCAACTTTGGGATTTTTTTCTATCTAGTGTAATTTATTGGATCGTGTAACGGGCTCGGAATATGTTTAGCTTATATCCTTAACTATTATATATATATTTATCAGAATTATAAACCCTTTACTTTTTGAGTAGGATTGTTTCAAAAAACTCAAAATCTGACCCACGCGGCCTTAAAAATTATAAACGCCTCTACGCCAGCGGCAAACTTAGAGCGAACGGGTAGGTAGCTCTTTCGTAGTGAATGCCTACATCAAAATTTTTGACGATCGCAATATTGTATAACATAAAACGAGTTTGATTATTGAAAAACCTACTTGTAATTCTTTAAAATATCTAGGTATTTTTTGAACAGAGGTCGATGCCAATCTATTTATGAAAAAAAATATTATCACTACATTTTTAATTAGAAAGCGAAAATGTTATTTCAATAAGCCTATTTTTTTATAACATTAAAATTTGAAACGAAATGTCCGAATAGTATTTGTTTGTTGTCTTTACATTATAAAATGATAGAAAAGTCAAAACTGTACCTACATGGGAAATATTTAATAAAAAAGTACTCGCTGGGTGTTCGACATAAGATACTGAAGCCGAAAATATAGCTAGAAAAATTTCTGTCTGTTTGTCTATTTGTCGGTTTGATTTGTCCGGAAGGGTCTCGAAAAGTACTCAATAGATTAGATTCAAATTTTTCACAAATATTAATTAGGGGTAAGGTCTTTTTTTTTAACGTGAGGGAAAATCCTCAAAGGATGTTATGCCGGACTCTTACCGACTAAAAAACTTCACGTAACGCCCAACACTCTGTGATTGGGAGCCCCGGGTGGATGTCCCGGGACTCCCAACAGACCCACGGCCGCAACTGCGGCCTCGCCCAGGGTTAACTGTTCGGGTGCTATCCCGCGTCTTTGGGGGGAACTGCTCACGTCACGCTGCCGTCATGGGCCTGCTTCTGTAAGGACGGTGAGCGACCCTCTCACCGTCCTCAGACCCCCGGTCATGGAGGCCGATAGTCCTCGGCGAAGAAGGGGTAAGGTCTTCAAATAGGCTATATATTATCACGCTACATATCCTAGGGGCTAAGCAGAGAGCCATCAAATTGGGATTATAAAATAATTTTCACGCTTACGAAGTCGCGGGCAAGTTAGTTTTAGAATAACTTTACAATTACAGTTTTTTTTTATAATCTGGGCACCGCATTATTGACTGTTCTATAAGAACTCAATGCCAAAATTGAAAACGCATTTTCCGTATCTAAGTGTAAAAAACGGAACCGCATTCAAGCGACTTCATCATCCGTCTGTATGTCTGTCCGTCATGAGGTTGTATCTCAGGAACCGTGATAGCTAGAGAGCTAAAATTTTCACAGATGATGTATTTCTGTTGCCGCTATGACAACAAGTACCTACTTAAATCAATAAAAAAGAGGGGTTAAGGGAGGCTCCCATAAAACAAACCTGATTTTTTGCCGTTTTTTGAAACGGAATCCTCCGCGTTGATTGACTTGGCCGATTTTATAACCGACTTCAAAAAAAAGCGGAGGTTCTTAATTCAACGGTTTTCTTTTTTTATGTTTGTTACCTCATAACTTTCGAAATTTTTTTAATAATTTTAGTAAGGAAGTTAGAACTGATATTAACATATTTTTCTTCTTTTCAGATTTCGCACCCTATGTAGCCGAATTTTACTTTGCAAATTTTAACCATGGGACACAAACCGTACTTGGAACAAGTGGGGCAATCGGTCCGAAACAGACTTTTCGGACTTGCCCCAACTGATAGAAGAGTGCCAATTAGTATGTTGATATCGCAGCAAAGAAAACTAAGTACTGGTAAGTAGTTTTTATAATTTTATGTGAATTTTTGAAAGTGGGGTAAGTAAAAAAAATCATCACAATTTTTCAATTTCGAAACTGTAATCATTTTTTATAATTATTAAATCTTATAAGACAGGTACTTGTAATTATTTAATTATTTATTTATAATCATTTATTACTTCTACAGTGTTAAATAAAATCAGCTCAGGTTAAAGCATAAACATATTTATTTATTAATTTAAAAATCATCAAAAATAATTCGTAGATAAGTACTTATGTCTAGATTATATCTGGTCGTTTATAACTAAGTGACTTAACTTTATAATTGTTTGTTAATATTTTTAAAACATAGGTATTTTGACGAATTTGATAAAAACAAATCTTATTCCTCTTCAAACATCTTATTATACTAACTTGGTCCAAGATCAACATAAAAAATGCTTTTTTGAAAACTTGGTACCTAACCTACTTACCTACCTATCTTTCAAAACTGAATTTCCTCTTTGTAAAGTACATACAGGAAATTATAGATTGGCCAAGGGTCCCCGCCCCGTTTTAACGACATTTTACCGACCCAGATACTTCATAAATGCGTTTTGTGTAATTTCGTTTGCAACACTGCAGACCATCCGATTCTCGTAATCGTAGATGGTATAAATTATAGGCGAAAGCGTTTTTAATAGATTTTCAAAGTATATGTTTGCTTCGGAGTATAAGATTTTTCTGTTCCTTGTCAAATGTATAGAAATCTAGCGGACGTCACGCGGTTTCACATGCGTATTTCACGTTACCGTGGGAATACGGGAATAAAATGTAGCCTATGTTACTTACGGTGAATGTAGCTTTCCAATGGTAAAAGAATTTTTCGAGTCGGAACAGTAGTTTTTGAGTTTATTCGTGACAAACATACCTACACACAAAAATTCTAATATAATATTTTCGGAGTTTTATAATTTTTCTATCTATATGTTTAATGGAGACATTAAAAAAAACCTAGGTTATGTTATAAGTAAGTTAATGAATACATTTTTTTATGATTTTGTCTGTTTATCCTTAAGTCTGTTTGACCGCAGTAGACGCAAAAACTACTAACTGGATTTTGACGCAATTTTATTATTAGAAAGGTCGTGGTCCGACTTAAAAACTTACGTTTCTTTCATCGAAATCGGTTGAGTAGAACGAGAGAAATGAACAAAAATATAATAATCGAAGTTTGATTTTCGTATTTGCATTATTATATTCTTTTACGACTGCCTCTGTGGCGCAGTCGGTAGTGATACCGCCTGCGGCGCAGGAGGTCGTGGGTTCGATTCCCACCGGAGACAAATATTTGTGTGACCCATAAATGTTTGTCTCAAGAGTCTGGGTGTTTCTATGTATAATATGTATATATTTAAAAGTATATAAGTAATAATATCCGTGGTCTGATACCCATAACACAAGCAGGTTATTCCTAGCTTACTTTGGGATCAGACAACGTTGTGTGAAATGTCCGAGAATATTTATTTATTACTTATTTATTTTAGTAGGTAACAATCACCAATGACTACGCGGGCAGAATCAGGGGCATAGATCTGCTAGTTTTCTAAGGGACATTTTGAAATGCACATCTATATATTTTTCTGCACACTAGGTTACTCCACTGATAAACCGAATGCATACCAGAAAACTGAATGCTGTGCAAAAAAAAACAAATGATTAACTAAACATGTACCTACCACTTAAAATACTAAAATTTTACACAAAACGAGATGACCTTTTTTATCGAATTCAAACCAAAAATGTGAATGCTGTGCAGAAAACTGAATGCTGTGCAAAAAAACCAATTGTTTAACTAAACATGTACTACTTAAAAAACTAAAATTTTACACAAAACGAGATGACTTTTTTATCGAATTCACACCAAAAATCTGGTTCGTACACCGGATATATTATTTACTAAATAAAAATACGAATTGCTTATCAAAAATACAAACTTGCACTCTAAATTGTAAATCTTATAACGGAATAGGTTAGGTTAGTTTTTATTTTTTTATTAATAAAATATAGTTTTGTAAAGATGACTGATTGAATTAGGTTTTTAATTAGAATAAAAGAAGTTTCTAAAATTAAATTAGGCGATGGGTTTCCTTAAAAAAGTTTAAATATGTTTAAGATATAGATACTATTTTGATAATAGTGATTTAATTTTGTTATAAAATTGTTCTGCAAATACCATTAAACAGTATTTAATTTATTCAGTGTGCATAATTAGTGTGCAAGTCAGTATTTTTGTAATATTTTGTTCGAAAAAAGGGAATAACCAGATATCGTTTTATAATAATAGTATTTCTATTAATTATACGAGTATCAACGAATGGACATCGTCTTGAGTAATATTGTTATCTAAAATACTCTCGATCACGTAGGCATCTTATACGTGATTGAGTATGTCGTACATTCGAGCGTTCACAAATTATCTAATCTGTGACTCAAGGTCTATCAATTCAACAATATAATTAATATTAATACCCATCGGTTGGGGGCAGTAGGTATAAAGGAAACACGTACTTAAAATTTATTAAAAGTTCGAGTCGAACTTGTACATGGAGAATTGCGGATAAAAAAAACTCAAAAAAAAATTTTTTTTAGTAAGTATTTGCTTATAAAAGACAGGCAGGCAACGGAGTCTTAATAAGATCCCATTTTTACTCCTTGGGTACAACCCTAAAAAGGTTATTCAAAATCTCATTGTTAGATCATTAAATACCAGCCCAAACAAGAAGCTGTGAGGCGGTCTCACCCGACTGCCCCTCTGAGAAAGTGAAAGTTCAATCCGATTGACGTTGTCATTGTTGTTTTATTTCAACTTTGAACAGATGATCCACGTGACCAAGTGACGTAATATAATGCAACAGTGTCACAGACTACAGACACAAGTCTTGCCATAAGCTATTTAGGGCTAAAATATGTTCGAGACACTAGCTTTTCTTTTTTCATTGTCACATGCCTTCATCAATTCATATAATACCTATTTAGGTTTCCAAAACGCAAAAAAAAATCCTTTGAACTAAATATTTTCATAAAATCGCTTGTCGCCTATTCTAATAACCCCCGCAAAACATGCGACATGTATTGCCGGTCGGTCGGGCCATAATGCGATACGTTTGATAACCATTGGCATTATCGCATTGCTTGAAAACACAATCTACTTCTACAGTATGGGGTTCTTCAAAAGAACCTTCTAAGACTTCTTGAGGGTTCGGAAGCGTGTTTATAGCGCCTCTGGTGTTACAAACATCCTCAGGCGACTTTACCACGTGTAGATATCGGGTGGGCCGTGAGCTTGTCTGGTGGTATAAAAAATGTCTGCTACTGTCCACAGCTGAAGACAGGCCTCTCCCAAATAAGTCCCAATACACGCTCCTGCTGCGATTAACTTTCCATAAGATTCCTTTTCAATCTCGATGAACGTGTGACATTCAGACGCACCACTCACACACAGTGGAGAGAATCTTCGCCAGAACCAAAGATAATATAATAATAGTATTACATACCCCCCACCCCCGCCAGTCCCGCCACAGCTGTCATTATAGTTGGCGGACGTGTTGAGGGAAAATTTGCTTAGCCTTATTGGTCACACACACATTCAAGCTCTGTACGAACATAACGTGTTTTAGTGTAGGTGACAGAATTGGAAACGAATCATTTGTATGGAGTTTCCGTCCTGTGCCAGAACTGGTCGATCAAATGATCTATTTTCTATCACACCATAGACACTTTGAATGGAACGCACGCGTCATACTTATAACTGTGGGTTCTTCAAGCGGAGTGGCACATCACAGGGCCGCTAACTTGAAGGCTGACAATAATCTTGAGGACTGTGAGAGTGCCCCCCCCCAAACCACTGCATGTCGCCATACTTTCGTACTATCACAAAAAAAGTAAGAGCAATTTATAATTTCTCCAAGTCTGTAGTTGTTAGTAAGCGATGACTTCGTTATAAGTATTTTGCAATGCGGTTGTTCCTATGATTAGTAACCATGTAGACCAAACTAGAACAAGAAGACAAGAGAAGAAGAACAAGAAGAAGAAGAGAACAAGAAGAAGTATTAATATTTTTGTTAAACCGTTAGTACCACGTGTGGTTTTTAGTCGGTAAGAGTCCGGCATAGCATCCATGAAAGATTTTTCACACGTTAAAAAAATCATTTTGTGAAAATGCCCCAAAAACATGTAGGTACCTACCTACTTAGCAAAAATTTTTGAATCTGTCTGAAACCAAGGCTATTTGGAACGCGGCCGTTTGGCGCGGAAGTCTTTGTTTAGAGAGGCCCGGACGAGTCGGTGACCACTGCCGGTGTTAAACCTGTTTGTCACACAAATATCTCTAAATATTCAATACCTGTCCGTTATGACAAGTCCATTCCTTGTGACCTTGTCGAGGCTTTGCTGAGTCCACTTTCTGTGAGGCTTCTTGTTAAAAAAGCAAATAGTAAGAAGAGCTGGTCGGAAAATCCTACAAGACTCCTACCGACTTAAGCACACGTTTCCTACACTAATGCCTACGGTTTGGAGCCCCGGGTAAAGGTCAAAGCCCACTTTAACGACTCCGCTCCCACCCGGCAAAAACAATATAATTCAAATATAGGCTTTAAATATTGCTCTTTAGATATATTTTACATTGCCATCATCAATTAGCAGACAGCTCGCTGTCAGCGAGCTTACCGCCGTCAGACTGCGCGGGAGTGGACGCCTCGCTGGTCGTGCGTTGTAGACGAGCGATCGCGCGCTCACTGCTAGCAGTCGCCTCACCGGCTCGCTACTACGAGTTGCTTCAATGGAAACCGATCGCGAACTATGTGTATTGCGAAAAGCGAGAGCGGTCGGCGGGTGGACAGCTGGCCGTCTGCTAGCTGTCGCCGCTTGGACTGCTGGGTACGTGCTAGCTGTAGCCGCGTAGACTGCGAGCAGTAGTCTTCTTTTAGGGCAGTGTTGGGTGGGAGCGGTGTTGAAGCGGAGTCGTTTAAGTGGGCTTTGACCTTAAGCCCTCGGAAGGATGACCCCAGGACAGAGCCGGTCACACTTAGAGATAAGGCCGCCCATTGTACATTTCAAAACTGAGGTTCTTGAGCAGCTGGTACACTGAAGAATAATATCTTATTTGACTGCGTTCTACTAAATCTATCACTGCAAGTGTTCTGAAGACTCTTCAACTGCATGCCACTTTCTCTCAAACAGAGCAATGCCAGCTGGGTAGATATGCCATTTAAATACAGTGGAGAGAATCTTCGCCAGAACTGCGCGATTCTAAAGATCGTGCCTCTGTCGAACTATAGAAACTAGGAACGCTCTCAGCGCACATGTTTCCCTCCTCTTACAATCCCGGGTTTTTCAAGCGGAGCGTGAAGAGGCACTTCATAGGGTGACAACTTGAGGATCACTGTCAACGAGTCTTTAAAGCGCTGGTGGCCCCGCTGTGTGAACTCAGTACTTATTCTGTAAGCAATCACTTCACTATTACCGGTCCTTGGATGGATAACCACCACGCGACCACTTTATGACCATTGACTAGCTGTTACCCGCGGCTTCGTCCGTATTGGCGCAATTTCATTAGTCGATAGGTACCGCATGCGCGGTGCGGGAGATTTTTGTAACGCATGCCACAGGGCCCGCATTCGGGGAACCGTTTTCATTAGCCGATAGGGCCCGCATGCGGGGTGTAGCTGTGTGGCATAGCCTAGAATAGCATAACATTAATTATTGATCCAAAGATCAATAATTAATGTTGTGTAAAGCAATTTTGACTGTTCGTTGTCGCTGTTCATTGTCTTTATCAGCCATTTTGTGCAGCGACTTTTTAATCCAACAAGCGCTCACGAATGAAATTGAATAATGAAAAGTATTTGACCCACTACCCGCAAGCCGTATATCGACCGATCAATTTCATTGGTCGATAACACGGTCGGTATAAAGCATGCGGAGTACCCCGAACGCGTATTGGCTTGTTGACTTTCAATAGTTGTTATCTCGCATGCGGGGACTCCCCGCATGCTGTCTACCGAACGATTTAACGACTCACCCGCCGATTTCCGTCCACGCATTCATCTCGTGTGAAGCGAGAATGGGTGCCCAGTGAAACTGCGCCATATAGGTAAGTCGTTATCGCGTAAAATCATTACCTACCCTCCTTTTGCGCAGTCAATTAAAAAGTAGCCTATGTCCTTTTCTTGGACTCAAACTATCTCTATAGCAAATTGTATCAAAATCGTTTATGTGGTTTAGGCGTGACTGACAGACAGACAGAGTTACTTTTGCATTTATAATATTAGTAGGGATTTGCGAGCGTTCACGTCCTTCGGATGGCTCGCTAAGCGATTGGTCCCGGTTGACAGCACAGAATAACTATGTTGTCAGTAACACATGACAGTAGTTAAGCCAAGTCGAAGGCCTTATGGGCGGCTTGAAAAAATTCACAACCTGCGCCTGTTCATTTCAACACGGCAATACAGCTCACTACCTATTACGTGGGACAAATTTTAAAAAAAGGTGGGAATTAAATAAGTAAATAAATATTCACGGACATTTCACACAACGCTATCTGATCCCAAAGTAAGCTAGGAATAACCTGCTTGTGTTATGGGTATCAGACCACGGATATTAATACTTATATACTTTTTTTTAAAATACATACATAGGTATTATACATAGAAACACCCAGACTCTTAAGACAACCATTTTTGGGTCACACAAATATTTGTCTCCGGTGGGAATCGAACCCACGACCTCCAGCGCCGCAGGCGGTATCACTACCGACCGCGCCACAGAGGCCGTCAAAAGGAAGTTGGTATAGGTACTATAATAAGACCTTTGCCTACGCCTTTCGGGAATAAAGATGCATTATAATAATTAGGTACATATGTAGTAATTTACTCAATCTCTTCTCTTCTCTTCTTTACTATCATAAAATTCTAAAAATAGCTGTGACGGTACCTTCTTTCAAAATAAATTTAAAAATACAACTGTATCGGACTAGTTAAGGGCTTCTCAGTCCAAATCTATGATTTTTTTCTTCGTGTCTGTTTGTTTGTTTATTTGTTCGAGGTTGGAGCGTAATTCAGTAGCTTGATTATAATTGTCCTATTATGGTTTTGTAGGTATTTTTTCAACTTAAATATTGCTGTATGTTTCATCAAAATCGGTTCAGCGAAACTGATAATACAGCTTGACCTATAGTTTACTAGAAGCTCTATGCATTGGACAGGTCAAAGTAGTTGGTTATTAGTTAAAATCACCTGGTGAACGAAGTCGCGGGCAAAAGCTAGTATCTTATATACTTACAACTACCTACTTGCCAAGATGTCGTGCTTTGTGGTCGACCTTATCGATTATAATCGTAATTAAATCGATAACAAGGTTATCTGATCGATTCTATCATTCTTTAGACCAAAGGGATTGATAAGGAAAATTATTTACAATTGACTAGTTTTATATTTCTGGATTTTTATATCACTAAGGTGATAGACAAGCTTACGGGCCAATGATAATGAGTTGTCATCGTAGCTATGAACGTTTGCAACACCAGAGGCGCCACTCTCGCGCTGCCGACCCTGTAAAAACCTTTTGAAAACCCCATACTGTAGGCGTATGGGAGAACCGAGGCAGGAAGATCATTCCGCAATCTAAACGTGCGCGGAAGAAAGACCCGATCAGCCTATCAGATCTTACCGTGCTCCGACCTTACAATGTGGTGCGTTCGGCAGCGCGAATATAGAGCCTCTGGTGTTACCAGAGGCGCTATATTCGCGCTGCCGAACGCTCTAAAAGTAGTGACCGACCGAAGTTTCGGTTTCGGTTTCGGTTTCGGCCAGTTTCGGCCAAAAAATCGAGTTTCGGCCGCAGTTTCGGTTTCGGCCAAAATGGGCCGAAACTTTCGGCCGGGCCGAAACTCACGTGTTCATGAATTTTGAGTGCCTTGCTCTGCACGTGGTTAGGGTCAGTTCAAGCAGTTAATATGTTACTAACCGAAGATTTACAAAGGACTTCCAATCAATAGTTATAATAATAAAATTTTTACGGAATCCTAAAAAGGTGATCTAGGACATTGCATAACCCTACCCCTTGTTGTCGGTTCCGTTGACTTCGTTGGTCGTCTGTCTGTCTGTCAGCAGACTCATGCACCGTGATAGTTAGACAGTTAATTTTTTTACAGATAATGTATTTCTGTTGCCGCTATGGACTATAGGCCTCCATGACCGGGGGTCTGAGGACGATGAGAGGGCCGCTCACCGTCCTTACAGAAGCAGGCCCATGACGGCAGCGTGACGTGAGGAACTCACGTACCCCCTTGGAAGCAGGATCACACCCGAAACCCCCCAAAGACGCGGGATAGCACCCAAACCACCCCCTAGGCGAGGCCGCGGTGGCGGCCCTAGGTCTGTTGGGAGTCCTGGGATATCCTTCCGAGGGCTTACCCGGGGCTCACAACCATAGGCTGTTGGGCGTTATGTGAGGTTTTTTAGTCGGTAGGAGTCCGGCATAACATCCATGAGGATTTCCCTCACGTAAAAAAAAAAAAGCTACAAATAATAAAAATATACAAATTAATAATATTAAAGGGGGCCTCCCAAACAACATACGTGATTTTTTGCTGATACGGAACCCTACGCGCGCTAGTCCGGCTCACTGTTGTCCAGTTTTAGTTATTGGGTGCCTTCAAATTAGAGGCGCGAGGAAGCGCCGCAGTGGTGCCACAGTGGCGTGCTAGACGCGCCACCACTAGTTTTCATACAATTTTTAGAAGCGCAGTTGTGGCGCGTGAGTGGCGCTGTAACGGCGCTTCTAAATATTGTATGAAAACTGGTGGTGGCGCGCCACTGTGGCGCCACTGCGGCGCTTTCTCGCGCCTCTAATTTGAAGGCACCCTATGCCTATGCGATGAAGGTGCCCATATACTTCTAGAATGTAACCAAAACCAGCCGAGAGCTAGTAGCAGGGCACCGTGTGGTGTTAGTCGGTAGGAGTTAGCAATAGCATCTATGAGTAATTCCACACGTAAAAGAAAGAAACTCATCTTTAGGTGGAGATATTTCTAAAATGAACACTTGAGAAAATTTATACCGTTGATTGATGGCACTTGGTGGAACTTGCTGCACCTATTGAAAAAATAACCGGCCAAGTGCGAGACTAACTCGCACACGGAGGGGTTAATGCCTATTAACGAGACATGAGGCCTAGCCGTCGGTCTGTCTGTTAGTCACGCACGAGATTGTATCGCTGGAACCGTGCCAGATATAGGCCTAAAATTTTCATTGTACAGTAGTCCTACCGACTAAAAACCACGCGTATCCTACCTAACAGCCTGTGGTTGGGAGCCCCAAGTATGCCTTCGGAATGATGCATACTACGGCCGCGTCTTTGGGGGGTTGTTCAGTTGTTATCCCGCTTCTTGAGCGGGGCGCACGATCCCAAGGTACAGTCTCCTGCAGAGAGCGTTGGGTCTCCTGATATTGGGCAACAACCGCGAGAGTGCAGCAGCTGATGCCCCCTCCCTCAGCCATGGGACCAAACTTCGGAAGTGGTATCCGAAGTGGCCTTTAGGGCTACGTCTCGGGTTGCTCCTCGCCTCGTCTGATAGTATGGGGCGCCGCCGCAGACTGTGGAACTCGGGTGGCAGAGTTCTCTCCCGCTTCCTCCCCGCCGCCTCTTTTACGAGCATGACCTGCTCACAGGGAGAGGCATGTGACCCCGCTCCAGCGCCTCCTTGGGCCATTTTAAGCAATGATGCAAGGGCCCTTGCTTCCAGGTCCCATAAAGGGGTCCCAGCTAGAAGACATGCCGCCTCAACTGAGATCGTGCGATATCTCCTTATCACCCTGACAGCCGTCGCCTTCTGCAGGCTAAGCAATCTAGCCGCATTGCTGGCCATCAGGATCTCCGCTCATACAGGGGCCCCGTATAGGGCCATGCTCCGCACGATCCCAAGGTACAGTCTCCTGCAGGGAGCGTTGGGTCTCCTGATATTGGACAACAACCGCGAGAGTGCAGCTGATGCCCCCTCCCTCAGCTATGGGACCAAACTTCGGAAGTGGTATCCGAAGTGGCCTTTAGGGCTACGTCTCGGGTTGCTCCTCGCGCTGTAACGAGGGTGTCGTCGTAACACGTTGCGCCAGCACCTCTGAACAACGGACCACGCAGCACCCAATCGTAACCGATGTTCCACAGAAGCGGTTCTAAGACCGATCCCTGTGGAACACCGAACAACACATCTCGCCGACCTTGCCCTAGCCAGCTCGGGTAAGTTATCACCCTCTCGGAAAGATAGGCTCCGTCAATTCGACGGAGGTATGGAGGCATTCCATGGTAAATAAGCACCTCCCAAACGCAGCTCCAGGGCAAGGTGTTGAAAGCGTTGGCGATGACAATTGATACTGCCACCACCACCTTACCCTGTTCTGTTATCTGACAACAAAAAATACCTACTAAAATCAGAAAAGAAAAGCATTCACACAACAAACGTAATTTTTGTGCCCAATTTTTGTAACGGCACCCTCTGTGCGGGAATCCGACTCGCAATTGGCTGGTTTTTTTTTATTTAATATGAACACGTGAGTTTCGGTTTCGGTTTCGGTTTCGGCCGAAACTGACCCTGGGGCCGAAAGTTCGGTTTCGGTTTCGGTTTCGGCTGGAAAACCAGTTTCGGCCGGACACTATCTAAAAGCCTTTTAAGACGCGTTTTGAAGAATTCTGTTTTGGAAAACCTAAGCAGGGAGTTTTTTTCACAATTCAAAAGCGTGCAAGGAAGAAAGTCTCTAATGGACCTTACATTATAAACTCCACGCAGGTTTTCACTTAAAAAAGGTTTTTTGCAAATTATTTCTTCTAAGGAGGTGTGAGGTGTGTATGGACCGTGCCGTGTGGCGCTCGGTTCTTTCTGCCTACCCCGCAAGGGATTTGGCGTGAAGATAGATAGATAGATAGATAGATAGATTTCTTCTAAGAATAGATAAAAAAATATTATCGCGTGATCAATGTCGAATCATTGTCATCGGATAAAGTACAATGAAATCTGAATAAAAATGAGTAATTCAGTGTTTACGTTCAGACGGCTAAAATTATAGATATATGATTTAAATAATTTGAAAATCGGCTAAGTGTGAGTTGGACTTGCGCATGGAGGGTTCCGAACCAACAAACAAGGGAAAATATTCAAATTAGTTGTATGGGAGTCCATTATTTTTTTTAACGTGAGGGAAAATCCTCATGGATGCTATGCCGAACTCCTACCGACTGAAAAACCTCACGTAACGCCCAACAGCCTACGGTTGGGAGCCCCGAGTAAGCCCTCGGAAGGATGTCCTAGAGGATGGGAGTCCATCTTAAGTTTCATTTTCAGTTTTTAGTATTGGTTGTTAATATGGCAACACTACAGCAACGTGTTTGTGGAAGTAACTTCACTGGGGTATAGTTTTAAAGTTATAAAATGTATCATGTGACTGCGGACCCCCATTGCAGTTCATGTTGCACTTGCTTTCATGTCCCCTACGTGACCTATGTCCTATCTCCTGCCCTAATAACGATCTTAACGAAGCGAAGCCACAGAGTTTAATGCCCAAACTATCTAAAAAGTTGATAAATAGAATCATTGACACGATGGAAGAAGAAGAAGTTATAAAATTTGATATTTTGACCCCATTTTTTAACGTGAGAGAGAATCCTTCATTGATGCTATGACGGACCCTACCGACTCAAAAACTTCACGTCTCCTGCCTAACAGCCCACGGTTGGGAGCCCCGGGTAAGCCCTCGGAAGGATGTCCCGGGACTGCCAATATTTTCACCCTCTCTTACCTCAGTTAATCCATTTTAACATTACTTATCTATACTAATATTATAAAGAGGAAAGATTTGTTTTTTTGTTTGTTTGTAACGAATAGGCTCCGGAACTACTGGACCGATTTGAAAAATTATTTCACTGTTGGGAAGCTACACTCTTTGCGGTGAACATAGGCTATATTTTATTACGGTATTCCCACGGGAACGGGAACTACGCGGGTGATACCGCGTGACGTCCGCTAGTAACAATTTAATAATCAGTTAACTGTAATCAATTCCATTTATCCTTCTAAACGAAAATTAAATTTATTCATACACAAATCCACGAAATAATGTTTTTTTCTTTTCTGTACACAAATCAGTGTACCGCAGTCCACTACTGGACGTAGTCCCCTCCCAATTTAATTTTAGGAGGGTGGTTGACCTTACCATACTGACAGAACGGGTTGGTTCAACTTTTCATCTTATTTCTTTAGCATTAAGCTCTTCAAATTGACGTCGCCAGCCTTATAGATAGCCATGACGCATCTAGCGATTGGGAGCCACTGTCACAGTCCGTAACACTTCTGACAGTGGTCCTCAAGTTGTCACCCTGTGATGTGCCTCTTCACGCTCTGCTTGAAGAACCCGGGATTGTAAGATGAGGGAAACACATGTGCGGGCAGGTGGTTCCAGAATTTTATAGTTCGCAGAGTTTCGGCGAAGATTCTCTCCACTGTGTGTGAGTGGTCATCTCTGCCGCGCGTTGTTCGGGATCGGAAAGGAGAGGGTGGGATCAGGTTGAAGAGCTCTTCAGAACATTCGCCGTGATTCTTTCTCAGGACCGACTGATTGTTTACAGACCACTGAACCAGAAGTTACGTTATGTACTCGGAAGGATAATCCATATTTACCCCTTAGAGGTGGAAGTCTGAAAAGCCTACATTATTTATGAGCAGTTCCCACTAAAAATGTATACCTACTTACTTCGTCTGTTTGTCAGCGGGTGTTTTTTTTTATACCATTATGGTGGTAGACAAGCAAACGGCGAACCAGAAGGACTAGTGGTCACTGTAGCCGATGGACATTTGCAACACCAGAGGCGCCACAATCGCGCTGCCGACCCTGTAAAAACCTTCTAAGACCCCTTTTGAAGTCCCCCATACTGTAGGCGTTTGGGAGAATCGAGGCAGGGTGATCATTTCACAATCTAAGCGTGCGTGGATAAAAAAACCCTATCAGATCTTACCGTGCTCCGATCTTACTATGTGGTGCATTAACGGACGAATTTTGACCAACAAATGAAATCATGCTAGCTACCTACAAAGATACTCGTACTATCTAAGATACATAATATACATTACAAACATTGTATTGCATAGAACTAAACCAACAACTTCAGCATAATCTTATAAACTAGATCTAATGACCTTGTAGGCAGAAAGTGGTTGTTCTACATTTCTCTAACGAGTTTGCGCGGGAAAATTGGAAATCACTTTCGTCGTAACGCAATATGTAATGCAATCTTATGAAACCACAGAGTATAATATATGGTTACTCAAATTGCAGTATAGCTGTGTGTGTGTGTGTGAAATAGGTTATTGGGTTAGGGATTTAAGAGCAATATTATTGATGTTATTTCACTAGATATAGGTAATTTATTTTAATAGTAGCTGTTGCTCGCGACTTCGTACGCGTGAAAATTATGTTATAATGCCGATTTGATTGCTCTCTGCTTAGCCCCTAGGATATGTAGCGTTATAATATATAGCCTATTTGAAGATCCTACCCCTAGGTAATATTTGTGAAAAAAATTGAATCAAATCTGTTGAGTAATTTTCGAGATCCTTGCGGACAAAGCAAAGCAAACAGACAAAAAAATTTCTAACTATATTTTCGGCTAAAAAAAATTTACCCCCCTTTTTATTAAATATTTGTATTTGATTTCCGATGCCAAGTCATCTCATGAAATTTGGAGAGGTAATTTTGTTACACCCAGTATAGATGTAGGTATCTATAGAAGATGTATAATAAGCGAGTAATAAACGCACAGCCCTCACACCTATAAGCCTAAAATTTAAATAGATATAATGGCCTTTTTTATCTTTATCACATAAAATACTAGTTTCTCCCCTTTAATTATATGGGAATTAGGGATGAATTTCAAAAACACTCATCTTATTCTTAGTGGGTAACTTACAACATAAAAAATTTCAAAATTATAGTCGCAGAGGTTAGCTCTGCATTCAAGAATCAGAGGGCCTAAAAAGGCAACATTGTATGTTTCATATAATGAAACATAAAATGATGTGTATGCCTTGTATGTTTGGTATTTCAAATTAGGTATATGAATTTTATGTTTCATATTATGAAATATACAATGTTCCCTTTTTAGGCCCGCAGTAAGTCTGAGCAAGCAATTTAGTATTAACCAAAACAAAATGGGGCCGAGCTCTGCAAGGAATTTTTGTCATATCATATCATATCATATCATAATACATTATTGAAACACACACTGGCACTTACATTCCACAATTTAATTTGATTTAACACCTAACCGGTTTCGCTTTATAGCATTCTCAAAGGTATTATAATGTTCTTCCACTGTTACTTCTAACACAGTATTTTTACTAATTTGTAAATAAATAATATCATATCATATCATAATTCCCCACCCCTTCCCACATCTCTTTGGCAGTTATAGGTACCCAGGATGAAAGAGTAAAATAAATCCAAAAAATGATTAACATACATACATATGGACACGCCTTTATCCCCGAAGGAGTAGGCAAAGGCATATTTTTATATGCGCACATTTCACCTTTTTAGAATTTGTCCCACGTAATAGGTGGTAAGTCGTATTGCCGTGTTGAGATGGACAGGCGCAGGTTGTGATTTTTCAAGCCGCCTAAAAAGGCCTTCAACGTGGCATAACGTGCCTTCCGAAGCACGGAAACGCTGAAATAAATGAAAAGTGGTAACATGGACGGTCCACCCATCCAAGGACTGGCCACAGTGCTTACTGCAGTGATTGTTTACAGAACACTGTGTCCTCGGGGCCACGAGCGCTACTAAAGAATGAATAAATTGATTAATAACTATGAAATCAGGCGTTACATGGCGGAAATTCATCTTAGAACGATCATAAAGGGGGGGAGGGTCAGGACTTCCTTCATCCTCACACTCTGCGTCCAGAGCGTTCCAGCACGGTTAGATCCGATAGGGGTTTTCTTCCGCACACGCTTAGGTTGTGGAATGATCTCTCTGCCTCGGTTTTCCCAAACGCCTACAGTATGGGGTTCTTCAAAAGGGGTCTTAGAAGGTTCTTACAGGGTCGGCAGCGCGAGAGTTGCGCCTCTGGTGTTGCAAACGTTCAGAGGCTGCGGTGACCACCTGTCTATCAGGTGGGCCGTGTGCTTGTCTGCCACCTTAGTGTTATAAAAGAAAATAAAGAGGAACCTACCTCACACTATTAAAAATCTGGAGGGTAGGTAGGTACAGGTATTTTTCCTAACTAACATCCAATTTAAATTTCCTTTCCTGAGAAGTTTGATTAGTCATTCCTCCTTTACAATTAGTTGTGGTTAACCTTGACTGTATGGAAAGATAATATAATATCTAGTATTACCACAGGGTGGAAACTCTATACAAAAATGTTCTTTTTCACCCACACTAATATAGACGTAATGTGAATGCTTGAATCAAGCTTCAATATGTGTGTGAGTATTGTAGGGTCACTACATAGGTAGTGACCCTCCATAGGGAAACAAAATAATAAGGAACAGAACGCAATCTCATGTATGTAGGTACTTTTTTTTCAAATCTACACTCGGCTAAGCACAAATTAAACCAAAGCAATAGCCCAAAGCACTTAGGTAGTAATACGTAATGCAACGCAGTGACACTCTCTCAAGTACTGACATCAAACACGGGAGCCACGGGACATCCTTCCTGAGGGCTTACCCGGGGCTCTCAACCATAGGCTGTTAGGCGTGGCGTGAGGTTTTTTAGTCGGTAAGAGTCCGGCATAACATCCTATGAGGATTTTCCCTCACGTTCAACAAAAAAAAAAGTACTGACACGGGAATCGACACATTAATTTTGGTGGGGGGATGGGGAAGCTTACTCAGGTGGGAGGCAGGGAGTTGCCGATCTGTATGTAATACTATTATATTATCTTTGGTAATACTGAATTGAATAAATGAATCGAATTACATACAGATCGGCAACTCCCTGCCGCGCCACAGTTGTCAGTAGAGTTGACGTACGTGTTGACGGGACATTATTTTCTCTCATACTTATAGAATTCGGGACTTCACGCGAAATACTATTTACTTACATTCACCGACGTTTCGAGCACGTTGCAGCGCCCGTGGTCGCGGTTGGACTGAGGCGAGGATCGACAAAAACCACGAAGTTATTTCTTGTCGAACTACCCTCCGTTGTTATTACAACAAAGGATAAGGCCGGCGACACACTACACTCACTACGTCAGTTTTAATTGGCACAGTTTTACGTTCAAGTTTATTAATTACTGCATTCCACAACCCGGAGAGCTTATATCCATAATCCCTATTGAAATTTTTGTTTTCTGATTTCAATGGCTTCACGCACCAGTATTTCACGTGAAGTCCCGAATTCTATAAGTATGAGTGTTAAAAACCGCGAGAGTTTAAAAATAACATTGGAACATTATTTTGCTTAGAATTATTGGTTACACGCACACATTCAAGCTGGAGTTCTGTATGTTAAGATTGACGAATCGAGGGCGGGGCTTCCTCTCCCTTCCCTTCTTTATTATCGTTTTAATTGTATTTGAATTAAAAACATCTTAACAAACTTTCCAATTTATAATTACTAAAACATAATATAATATCTACTATTGCAATGAAGAGACTTGTTGAAACAGAAGATCTAGACTTTCACATCTTGATTGCAGATAGGTATTGATAAAAGTGTCTCATCAGAAATCTCTCATCTCGGCAATAGGCTCACCCACCACCTATTACGTGGAACATAATACTAAAGGTGAAATGTAGGCGTATACTATACCTCTGCCTATTCCTTCGGGGATAAAGAAGTGACAGACAATTGGAATTTTAAATTTATATGTAAATTTTTCGTTATTTGTAATCAAAAAACTCTGAAATTATGTAGTACCTACTGAACCGACTTTAAAAGTGCGAGTCGGACTCGCACATGGAGGATACCGTACCAAAAACGGAGAAACGGAAAATGAAGTCTCATGAATAGGTCCCGTTTTTACCCTTTAGGTAGGTACTAACCCTCATAAAAACTAGTTTTTTTTGTATTTATTTTTTTAATAAATAAATATTTTTGGATATTCTCACACAACAACGTAGACGACTGATAGACATACTTATACATATATTTCTAAATACATACATACATACATACTACGAGTATAGGTACAAAGAAAACACCCAAACTCCGAAACAAACATTTGTGGTTCACACAAATATTTGGACTGACCCGGGAATCGAACCCAGGACCTCCAGCGCAGCAGGCAGTTACACTACCGACTACGCCACCGAGGCAGTTATACTGGGTGTAACAAAATTGACTCTCCAAATTTCATGAGATGACTTGGCATCGGAAATCAAATACAAATATTTAATACAAAAGGGGGGTATTTTTTTTCATTTTTTTTTTAAATTTTTTGTCTCACATAAAGAATTATTTTTTACCGTGGCAATTCGAGGTAACATGGTCGCCGTGGCAAAAGAAACACAGAGCACTCGTCTGGCTGTGGTTGCCGCTTTCTACTGCCGCTCAGCAGCGAAAGAAAGGGTGAATATGAAACGGCTTTACGGTTAAAGTACTCATGTAATTTTTTTTCTTTATTTTTGTAATGTTTCTTGACTGATGCCACGTCACGTGACGAAATTTGGATAGGTAATTTTGTTACACCCAGTATTATAGTTAACTTCTACCAGTTACGGTTAATAATCAACCTCATTTTCCAGTTAGTCAAACACACAATAATTAAAATTTAATTCTAAATTTAGAACTTAATTGGTGACAAAATTAGATATTTTAAACGTATGTGGAATTAATTAGATTCTTGTTATACCGGTATTAATTATGTAAGCCATTAAAAATAATAAATATCTATTTAACACACTTGATTCCGGTAAAGAATTGTAAATTTTGTTAATTTAACATAGATTTAACAAATAATTTAAACCAACCAGTTGTAGCAATTTACGGCAGTGAAATTTTTAATTGGTCTTCTTTTAATGTAATTACCTATCTTTGTAACGCAAATTACTTATAATAAACTTTCTTTGAAAATAATAAATTAATTAATTTCTACTATGCAACTTTAGAACGGAAAAAAATACTAAAAATTATATTGAAAAAAAATTAAATAAGTAAAGTACGTACGCGGCGACATCTAACTGATATCATAAACTAGAAAGCGCCACGCGGTTACATCCGCGTATTTCCCGTTCCCATGGGAATATGGGAATAAAATATATTGTATGTCATCCACGGATAGCGTAGCTTTCCAACAGTGAAATAATTTTTAAAATCGGTACAGGAATTTGGAGACTATTCGATGCAAACAAACAAACAATCAAATTTTTTCTCTTTATAATATTAGTAGGTATGGGTATAGAAGTATAGATATGTCTGTCATGTTTGGGTGTCAGTATGTTTGTTACTCTTTCACGCTCTAACGGCTGAAAGGATCTGGATGGTTTTTGATAGATATTATTATAGTCTGGAATAACAAACAAGCTCAATTTATTCCCGGAATAAGTCCCTAGGGATGTATCATCCAGTTCTAAGGGCTCCGTACCTATCTCAAAAGGGAAAAACCGGCCAAGTCAGAAAACGACAAAGAAAATCACGTTTTTTGTATGGGAGCCCCCCTTAAACCCCCCTTCTTCCGTATTTTAGTAGTTTTTGTTATAGCGACAACAGAAATACCCGTTTTTACCCTTTGAGTACCTACGGAACCCTAAAAACGGAACTGTGGTCAGGTTACGCAATGATAACATGTTTCATGAGTTTTGGTAAATGTATAGAATTCCTAACAGATACCATGCCGGAGTCGAATCTACTAATACCATACGGTCCTATACATCCAGCGTCTCATGCCATGAGTAACTCCATGGTAAAATGCCCAAGGTTTCCGGGCAGGCATTGGCTGCCACTGCGGCCTCTCTTTCCTTTTCTGCCCCTTCTTCCACAACCATGACCTGCTCTTACGACATCCGGTATATATTGTAAAAACTCCTCATCAGCCACTCGTCCTTGGCAATTCTATCAAGCCTAAATTTATAATCAATCAATTTCAGTCCATAGCTGGACGTAGAAGTCTCCTAATTCACGCCACAATACACGACCCTTTCGTATCCAGTCCCTCCCTTCGATCTTTTCTAAGTGGTCGGTCCATCTGACGGTGGGTCGTCCTGCCCCACGCATGCCTAGTCGCGGTCTCCACTCCAGAACTCATATGCTCCGTCGACCATCTGTTCTCCTACAGATGTGACCAGCCCACTGCCACTTCAAAACGCATATCTGCGAGCTATGTCGACCACTCTGGTTCCTTGACCGATAACATCGTTCCGGATCTTATCTCTCAGAGACACCCCAACCATAGCTCGTTCCATTGCTCGCTGCGCAGTTTTAAGGACATGGACCAGCTTCACTGTAAGCGTCTCAGCATCAGCAGCAGGACGCACTGGTTATAGACTTCCTCCTTCAAGCATTGCGGTATAGGCGAATAGTTTTACGGCTGGCCAGCCCATAGCCACTTTAAATTGCTGACTCTGCGAGCGATGTCGACTTTATATTGTGTAAACAACTTTATTCAAGTAAATGACCTACCACACTCATTTCCAATGAAATCTATCGACGGATGTGATTAAAAAGAAATATATTTACAAAATATAAAAATGAGCGTCCTGCATTGATAGGAGATAGTGTGGTAATGAACTTAACATAACTGGTTTCCTGCTGATACCGCAATCTTTAAGCGGATGGTGATAGCATTCGGATGTTGAATGGCCTTAAGACTTTTAATTTCACTTTAGATGTAGAATTTTGTTGTACCGCTCATATTGCTCTTACCTTTGGGATGACTCCGCGAGAGTATATTCCCAACGGACCCCGGGTATCTGTCCCCTCATGGGGTCCGTTGGGAACTGAAAATAATTTCATGTCCAAGGGGGGCCCTTGAAAAACCACGGTGGGGGTCCGTAGGGAATTCTTTTTCCCAACGAACCTCCATACTTGGTAAGGGGGTCCCTTGGACATGAAATTATCTTCAGTTCCCAACGGATCCCGTGAGGGGTCAGATACCCGGGGTCCGTTGGGAATAGTTCTCCGCGAGGAACTTCCTCGACGCGTTACACACTATGCAGCAGTGCTGGAATCCCAGAGCCATTGGCGCAGCGAAGGACCATAGCATCTTTGGCTGCATTCTAAGTAATCTATCACGGCGAGTATTGCGAAGAGCTCGCACCACTATAACTATATAGTTGAGTGAATCTTCGCCAGATCGAATGATTCAAACATTCGTTGGAATGCTCTGCCAGCGAGCGTTTTACCTGTCGACTACTACACTACAGTTCCGAATTGTTTAACTGATACGTGGCAATGCACATCGCAGGCGCCATGGCTTTTCATGAAAGCGTAAAACAGTCTCTTAATCTAGGTAGGGTTTGGAACCAACTTGGAACATGTCAGAGCGTAGATAATGAAAGATCTAGGTCAAAAAAATTCACACGTATAAAGAAGAATAAGTTCTTAAGCATTTTTGTTTCAATTTCGTTGGGCAAATGTTTCCAGCTGGCGTAGTTACCAAATGGCAATGCTGCCGGTAGTATTTTATTGACGTTCTGGCTTGCTGCTTTACAATGGGCAAGACATAGATGACTACGGCACTGTGACTGCTACGCAGCGAAAGATTGTCTTCAGATCAGCTAAAATAACTGCTTTTCTATGTATGTTTCAATCTGAATTCTTTAGTAGTACCAAAGATAATATAATAGTATTACATACAGATCGGTAACTTTCTGCCTCCCACCTGAGTAAGCTTCCCATCACCCCACCAAAAATTAATGTGTCTATTCCCGTGTCAGTACTTGAGAGAGTGTCACTGCGTTGCATTACGTATTACTACCTAAGTGCTTTGGGTTATTGCTTTGGTTTAATTTCTGCTTAGCTGAGGGTAGATTTGAAAAAAAAGTACCTACATACATGAGATTGCGTTATGTTCCTTATTATTTTGTTTCCATAGCTAGTGTCCCTAGAATACTCACACACACATTGAAGCTTGATTTAAGCATTCACATTACGTCTATATTAGTGTGGGTGAAAACGAACATTTTTGTATGGAGTTTCCACCCTGTGGTAGTACGTATAGTCCACCCTCTCTAAGTTTGCCGCTGGCGCATGGCGTAGAGGTTTAGTACGGGAGGCTACCGACAAACTTAGAGCGAACGGGTATTAACTTCGAATGTTTGAAGTACCTACATACCTACTTTGTTATAGTCACGCCTTCATCGCCGAAGGGATAGGCAGAGGCATATTATGCGCCCACATTGCATCATTTATTTTTGTACCACGTAATGGAATGTTGAGCCCAACACCGTGAATTTGAAGTGTTATGCAATATTTCTAAATTAAATACCTCGAGGTAGGTTCAAAACTTTGACAAATTATATAACTCTCAAAGGTCGTCGCCGCGTCGCCTCGAGCGAGGTAAGTTGCTTAACCAGACTAGTTATTACTCATTAATTACATATATGGTTCTATGATATCTGTAATGACTGTAAGGCGAGGCTCTTCCACGAAATGTGCATTGAGAAGTTTATATTTTGGCCAACAGAAGCTTATAATAGTTGTATTAATGTCTAGAGCACAATAATTCTTATTATGGACTTGATGGTAATAAAATCTATACTTATAATAAAACTGTTGAGGGTCGAGAGTCTGTACATGGAAGATATTTTAAAAATTTTAATTGTAGGGCAATCTCTAATCGATACTGAAGCCGAAAATGTAATTTAAATTTTTATGTCTGTCTGTCTGTCTGTCTGTCTGTATCCCGAATAAGTATTACGCCGAGACTACTGAATCAATTTGAATGGTACTTGGCACAATCTGAGAGCTTATGATCCGAGGAAGGTTTTTAGGATTCTTTTGATCCCTATATTTTGCGCGGTTCCTTTGGGAGAGGGGATGAAAGACAAAATGGTTTTCTGTTGTATTTTTTCAACGCGTGGTCCGATTTCAAATATTTTTTTAGTGTTACAAAGGGAGTACTTGAAGCATTGTTCCACACAACAAGTTTCAATATTGAGAGTTATGTAGTTCAGAATTAAGAGACATCTCAACTTTCGCTAAACCTACAATTCAAGGGTACCTTTGAATGTAAGGGTCATTCTAAACTGGCGTGTTTGCTTAGTCATAAAAGAGCTTAAAGATTAGGGATTATTTTAACTCTACCCTATTGGTACAGTAGCATAAAAACTGTTATACCTAAGGACGTCTTCTAAACTTTAAATGTGTCTAATTTGGTCCGTCCTAGCAAATTTTGAAAAAATGGAAATGCATAAAAAATGTTTACTCATCTTTGAACCAGCCATAGCGTAAAGTGCTGAACATCACAGTCATTGTTCAAGACCAATGAGTCAGTGAGGGCTACTGGGACATAATTACTTAAGGCTTACTTATTCGAAATGGACTTGCGGCAAATATTTATAAAGTACCTATTATAATAAAACTGTATTATTGTACTTTATTGGATAGGTATTCTTGCCTTTTTAACGGTTTAAAACACGATTAAGAAAACTTTGTTCGATTGAAATAGTTTTTGAAAACGAGAAATATTGCTAAAATCTTAATAGTAATGTACTTTTTTCTATGAATATTATTATTTTATTCCTCATAAAAATATCATAAAATAGATAGGTATTTACAGGTCTTCAGACGTTTACTCCCTCAGTTTTTATAACAATAATATAATGTATTAGAATCAAATAAAATCCGGCATTGTCGTACGCTGCAAATGCTGCAATCCCTTGAAGCGCCTCAAGAATGTTGATGTCGAATAAGCAAGCCTTAAGTAAATACATGCTAATTAAATAAAAGCTAGGTGTAAAACAAAGTAGCGTTACAACAGACAGACAGACCAGACCATAAATCATTATTATATTAGCCAGTAATTATAATTATTATTGTCGTATTCAATCAAACAGTAACTTATTTATGAATAGATTTTGTATTGTCATGTATCTATTAGTGTTTACGTCATTTGCGAATAGGGTTCCTTAAAGAGAAGCCATTTTTAGGGTTCCGTAGCCAAATGGCAAAAACGGAACCCTTATAGATTCGTCATGTCTGTCTGTCTGTCCGTATGTCACAGCCAACCGCAACAGCTATTGAGCTGAAAATTTTATTTTAATTCTATTGCCGATATAACAACAAATACTACATACATACATTTGATCATGCCTTTTCTCCCTGAAAGGGTAGGCAGGGGCCTATTATATGCCCACATTTCACCTTTGAGGTTTGTCCCATGTAAAAGTTAGTGAGCCGTATTGCCGTGTTGAGATGGGCAGGAACAGGTTGTGACTGCCCGCTGGTGAAATTTTCAAGCCGACCATTAAGGCTGAATAAACTTAGACTAAACTAAACTTAGACTGCCATTTTACTGGCAACCGGAACCAACGGCTTAACGTGCCTCCGAAGCACGCATAGACGACTGATACACATACTTGGGACCTACATATTTGTAATTACATACATATAATATTTAAACATGCTCATTACACAAAGATATTAAGTCTTAGAAAGGAATTGAACCTAAAACCTCAGTTTTCATAGCTAATACACGAAGAAACTACTCAAAATGGTTAGTTATAAGTTGATGACAAATAGGAAATCGAACAAAAGAAAAAAAACCGGAATTAATAATTCTGTCTATCGTTGGCAATCTCCCAATTCGTTGTGAGTGGCGACGGAAACTATGCTTGTTAGTACTTAGTACTCCCTTCTACGGTTAGACTAGAATAACTTTGAACTTCGCGCACTTACATCCATCACAAAATTTATTAATTCCATTAAAACACACGTGATGAGACCTACGTCCAAGAGTGGACTGCCATAGGTTAATTTAATTGTTTGACGCGTGACGACGTGTTTTTTTTACGTATGGAATATCCGTCATGAATGCTATGCCGGACTCTTGCCGCCTAAAAACCACACTGCTCCCTACTTCACTGCCTACTTGGAAGCCCCGGATAAGTCCTCGGAAGGATCACCCCATGAGCGTGATGACGTGTTACGAAGCGATTATTATAACTAGCTGATTCTCACGACTTAGTTTACGATACCTACAGCTCTGCTTTTCTGTAATATAATAATTTTACCTATGTGTACATTTTTTTTACTCCTTTTGAATCATTTTGTCTATACCTAAAAACAGCATTAAACTCAGTTTTGCGGGTTAAACAGACAGTAAAAGAACTTTTTTCTTTTTTTTAACTTGAGTGAAAATCCTTCATGTAGCCTATGACTCCTATTGACTAAAAACATCACGTAACGCCCAACAGCCTACGGTTGGGAGCCCCGGGTAAGCCCTCGGAAAAGGCGGCTTCTTTATAAACTGCGTTAAATTTATAAAAAACAAAATTTTTAATTTTATCTATATCGGGAATCTGTAAATAAAAATTAAAAACCTGCACAGAATACACAGTTATATAGAAGTTTAATTTGATAAATCAAATCAGCCTAATTTAGTTTACTGCTGATTGTAGGACTGATTTTCACGATAGCACAGTTTCTACGAAATTCACTGGATATTATTCCATAAGACAATTCGAGTGCTTTTTTTTCATTGTAAGTTTTTTAAATATAATACGGATGTATCTTCTTTAATAATACTTACAACGATCTTCTTTAATAATACTTAATACAATGAGACAATAGACAGACGAATGAGAAAAGATCTATAAGTTTGATGAGAAAATATTTTTTTAAATTGCAAACTTTACGATAAGTGCGTCCTAAGTTCGAAGTCACAGTAGTCAGTAACCGTGACCTTTGTAACCCTATTAGAAAAAAAGGTACCGCTATATTCAAATCTACAACAATGGCCGTCTTTGATCATTAAAAGCATAAAGGATCATTATACAGTCGTTTAGAAATACGTCATAAACTTACAAATTACGTATCTTAAGAAAACTGTTATACTTAAATAATATACCTACATAGTTTGAAACTATGAATAAATTTGGCTGAAAATTTACAGTTTAAGTCTATACCTACTATAATATTATATGAAGGTCTTCTATACTATATCGAAAACTTCACTTGTAAACAAGTTTATGTGCTCGAAGTGTTATTATGATCTAAATAAGTAAGTAAAGGCAAATGGCCTTTGAGAATGCCGAAAGGCGAAACCGGTTAGGTATTTTATAATAATAAATGTTGTGGAACAGTACAAGTGAAGTTTCAGTACAATATGTGTAGCAAGTTCCATCAAGTGCCTTCAATCAACAGTATCAATAATCTTCTATATCTACTAATATTATAAAGTGGAAAGATTTGTATGTTTGCATCGAATAGGCGTTGAAACTACTGAACTGATAAACACGATCCCCGGGTGATAGGCTATATTTTATTCCCGTATTCCCACGGGAACGGGAGCTATGTGGGTGAAACCGCGAGACGTCCGCTAGTAGCTTATACTCGTAAGTTCACAATTCATTTCTAATTTACTGTTTCTCAGAAACCAGTTTACTAAGAGATATAATGGGTTCGACGTCAGACTTTCACTCTTGAATTGTCTATGGGTGTATGTTTGTGTTTGTGTGTGTGTGACATCGTGGCAATGACCTTGCGAGATATAGGGAGATATTTGTGCAGGTTATTGATCTTTATATTCGTACATTCTTAAACTATGTCACCTTTTAAGAGCCTACCAGACGCCAAATTGTTAAAAGAAGATAGAAGATATACATATTAGCCTGCAAGAAAGAGAGAGATGCGATCGGTTTCGGAAATAAATTAATTATAAAAAAACTATTAACAATATGAAAAAAATGCTCTAGTGCAGAGGAAGATTTTACTATTATCTTTCTAAAAATATTTTATATTATAAAAACAACTTATAATATACGAGATCTAGCTTAAAATTTCACGAAATAGAGGTATTTTCAACACAAAAATCTATTGAGGATTTTATCAGTAATCGTGTTTCGAGCCTAGAGCGTTTTTAGTTCATGAACTGAAGTTGTCTGTGTTCAAATTTTCATTCAGCAGACCTCACGAGTCCTGAGATCTAGATCAAAGTAATTTGGCGTCATATGGACTCTTAAGGTGAGGAAAAACCGTCATGGATGCTAATATCGACTAAAAACCGCACGTTCCCTGCCTACTGCCTACGGTTGGAAGCTCGGGTAAGCCTTTAGAAGGATGAACCCAGGATTCCCAGCCGACCTTGGCTACAGATACGACCTAACCTAGGAGGGGAGGGTTTGGTTGCTATCCTGCGTCTTTGGGGGGTTGTTTGGGTGTTATCCTGCTTCTAAGGAGGGCGTGCGACAATCCCTCACGTCACGCTGCCGTCATGGGCCTGCTTCTGTAAGGACGGTGAGCCGCCCTCTCACCGTCCTCAGGCCCCCGGTCAATTAGGCCGAGAGTCTTGGGCAGACTACGTTAACTAGCCCTAATTAAGCTAATTTAAGCTTGTGCTTTAAGATGTAGACGACTGATAAACATGCGTATATATTTCTAAACTAGCTGTTGCCTGCGACTTCGTACGCTGCAAATTCTTTAGATTGATATAACTTTTTATCTATGAACCGATTGACATGAAACAAACACTAAATGTTAGGTGGAGCAAACCGCAACGCTATAAAGAAAACAACGCATTGCAATCGGTTGAGTGGTTTCTGAGATAAGCGTGCACAAACGTACAGATAAACAGACAAAAATTCTAAAAACCATTGTTTTGGGTTCTATTGCGTCCGTAACGTCAGGTTTTTTAGTCGGTAGGAGTCCGGCATAACATCCATGAGTATTTTCCATCACGTAAAAAAAGGCCCCCTATAAACTTTTTACCTACTTATATATCTTCAATGTACAGACAGCGACCTGTTACGATTTTATTATATGTATTGATAAGTAAATACATATCTACATAATGGTCACCATCTATTCCCGAAGGGTAGGCAGAGCGTATACTATACTTACACCTACATATTTCATTTTAGGGTTCTGTACCCAAAGGGTAAAAACGGGACAGGATTCAAGAGACTTCGCTGTCTGTCTGTCTGTCTGTCCTTTACGTTACGAGGGTGTATCTCAGGAACGGTGATAGCTAGAGAGCTGAAATTTGAACTGATGATATAGTTATTCCCATGGAGCAAATATAAGAGAGGAGGTGTTATAATATGATTTCCCTATGAAACAATGTGTGACTCGGCGCGGGGGGAGGGTGTGGTGAGGAGGGGAATGTATCCGCCCACTTTACTATTATCCATCTAGCGGTCAGTGTCAAAACTACTTGCTTTCTGCAACTTCCGGGTTACTACGTAGTACTACTACTGTACACTGAAAACAGGGCCGAAGTTGGAAGATTTTGTCCCCCGGAGTATTAACTCTTAGCAAGATGAATAGTGTATTATTTATTTTATTTCTATCACTATGAAAAAAATTCATAACAGATTCTCATATTTTTTATTACCGAAAGCAACCTGCTTCTTAGTGGTTATTGCTGTAAAGATTATAAATCTTCGTAAATATATTTTTTTATTAAGTCTTTTCAAGATTGTAAGTAGTCTTAATAGAGAGAGAATAATAAAATATGACTTCGACTGACATTCGCTCACGTGACAGTCACTTCAAAATAATGACAAATAGACAAGAATACGCACTCAAGTTAAAAGTACCATGATGGCAATAAAGAGACAGACCATGAGTGTTGTATATAGTTTAAGATGCGGAACCAATAATTTATAGCGAAAATAATTTATTTGCAACATTCAAATTTTATGTTATGAAAGCTCTAACAGTTATTAAGCCTTTACTGTATTGTCAGCGGTAAATATTAAAGAAAAAAAAATGGAAGAATAAATCTCACATGGTGAACAAATTACTTATAAGAAGCCAATCAAGCTGCCGCCAATTGTCGTTAAACCGGGGATAAAATGCAAGTACTTTGAAAACTTTTCAATGAACATACAGGTCAGGTTTATACAAAAACAGAAGCGCCAGCGCTTTTGCCTACGTAGCGTTCAGTTGTCGTTCCCGCATTCCATGGGAATCGACTCCGGGAATAAAAAGCGTTAAAATATGTGTTATTTCAGACTATAATCTATTCCTGTACCAAATTTCTGCTAAGTCCATTTCGCCTTTTGAGCGTAAAAGAGTGACAAAAGTCCATACATCCACGCTCAGAAACTTAAGCATTTACAATATTTTGTAAGATAAATTAAAGATTTTTTTACAGTACCTACTAAAAAAATATGAATTAAATAAAATATTCTTAGTAGGTATCGATTGTTAAAATTATAATTAACTCGATGACCCGACAGACGTTGTCCTGCCATAACTAAAAATATGGAAATCGGTATCCGAGTTCCCGGTCCCATGTTCCCGTTCCTGGTTTCCTGATCACTGATCCCGGTTCCTGATTTTCATTTCCCAGTCCGTTTTTCTATTTCTATTTTCTATAGATAAAAATGGCTCCTATTGTAGTACGAACGAGCTGCATCCAGTCGTTAGCTAATTATTACTTTTTGTACCTACTACTAATAGGTAGGACGGTTATGGGCCCCTCGGTGAAATTCTAAATTCGATCCTGTTTTTGGTGCTGTTTATTCTAGGCAATAGATGGCGGTCTGTTATCGAAGTTCTTAAATAAATTTGTAAAAATAATCTTTGGTTGCCTAAATTTATTTCGGAATTATTGCTAAACAAGTTTAAATACTTAACAATATTAAAATTATATTATTACTGAGCTCTACGCACCTACATATTTTAGGTAACCAAAACACAAAGTATCGCCATCTAGCGTCGAGTAAAAAATATCTTGCTGTATCCGGGGATCAGAGATGTTTCTAGAACTATTTATGAAAATAAAGAATAAAAATATTTACAACTAAAATATGATGCCATGCATAGCATCAAATCGTCTATCCGAGTAATTTTTACACGATAAACACAACACTTTATCCTTATCTTTTTAAATTTTTCTAATTTTGCGAAAATACGAATTTTGACATATATTTGCGTATAACGAGCCGGAAGTTGCCTAGACGAACGCGGACAGTGCACTGACTTAAGCCACGCCCACTGATGACGTCAGGACCCGCATTGAACGGTCACAGTGCACGCTTGCTTAGGCCCTCTCCTCTCTTATATTTGCTCCATGGTTATTCCTGTTGCCGCTATAACAACAAATACTAAAATCAGGCAATACGGCTCACCACCTATTACGTGGGACAAATTATACAAAAAAAGGTGATTTGTGGGCATATAATATGCCTCTGCCTACCCCTTCGGGGATAAAGGCCTGACCATATGTATGTATGTATGTATGTACTAAAATCAGAAAAATAATAACATTAAGGGGGGCCCTTAATGTTAAACGTGATTTTTTACGTTATTTTGGTACGGAGCCCTCCGAGCGCGAATCCGAGTCGCACTTGGCCGGATTTTTGTTTTTGTCCCACGGTGGTGAGTAATTGCCGTGTTGAAACGGACATGCGCAGGTTCTGTCTACCCCCTGTTGAAATCTTTCAAGCCCCATAAGTCTAAGCACAAACTTTTATTAGGTAAATAGAAGAAGCTGTGTAATAATGTCCGTAGTCAATATTTTTAATGACTCGAGTATCGAACCCACAACCCAGTCTCAAATCACCATTAAGTCACCGAGGCTGTCAAAAACATGTGCCTGGTAAAAATGAAGGCCGGTTTTAACCTAAAGCTCGATGAAAAAAAAAAGACCAGCCAAGTGCGATTCGGATTAGCGGAAGGCGGGTTCCGTACCAAAAAAATTGCTCTTATAATATGGGAGCCTCCATTTTTTTTCTAATGTTGGTAAGTACTAGCTGTTGCTTGCGACTTCGTACGCTGCATTTTAAATGTGATTCTTTACATTGATATAACTTTTTTATTTACGAACCGATTGACATGAAACAAACACTAAATGTTAAGTGAAGCAAACCACGAAGCAATAAAGAAAACCGCATTGAAATCGGTTGAGTGGTTTCTGAGATTAGAGTGCACAAACGTACAGACAAACAGACAGTTACGATTTTATTATATGTATTGATTGATATTGATTGATTGATTGATGATGATTGATTTGTTGTTATAGCGGCAACAGAAATACATCATCAGTGAAATTTTCAGCTCTCTAGCTATCACGGTTCCTGAGATACAGCCTCGTGACGGACAGACAAAGAACTGGACAGCGGAACCTCAATAATAGGGTCCCATATTACCCTTTGCGTACAGAACCCTAATTACATACTTAAATCATCAAATTACTAATGACGCTTGTTGACGTCTTGTTTTCGTTCAAAAAACTACAAAAAACACACACACAAAGGATTTATAAAATTCTTAAAACATTATTTTGACAGTTTTATTTATTCTTGAGGAAGTTTTGGGACAAAATCATTAGAAATGATGTTTTTAACTGGTTCTTGTAACACGTTTTGGAAAATTTTCCGTGATATGATATTTTTTATGACTTCTGAGGTATTACCCTGTCCCTTTGTTTTCAAAACCAATGCGTTCATTTCGACTGCCTCTGTGGCGCAGTCGGTAGTGATACCGCCTGCAGCGCTGGAGGTCCTGGGTTCGATTCCTGGGTCGGTCAAAATATAATTATGACAATCCAGAAATGTTTGTTTCGGAGTTCGGGTGTTTTCTATGTATAATATGTATTTAGAAATATATATAAGTACCTATGTCTATCAGTCGTCTAGATCCCATAGCACAAGCTTATATTAGCTTAATTTGGGCTAGATGATGTTGTGTGAGAATGTTCATAAATATTTATTTATTTATTATTTCACAAAAAGTCATGCAAAATGTTTTTTGACACCTCGTGTGTAGCGCCTCTTGGTGTTACGTTCATAGACTACAGTGCCCACATACCATCAGGTGGTCCGCAGGCTTGTCTGCAATCTTAGTAGTATAAAAACCGGACAAGTGAAGGCGAATAAGTAGGAGGGTTCCGTACCCAAAAACTTATTGCGTTTGTTGTATGGAAGCCCCTCTTCAATATTTTTCTTTTATTTTAAGTATGTATTGACAGTATTTTAATTTTTAATAAGTACTTATATTATTATTATTAAACAGTTAAAATTTTCAACGTTCTTGTGCCGCTATCGCTACAACAAAACAAATTAAAGGGGACCCTCCACTACGATAAAAATCTTTGCCGCTTCTTGGTGATCTGACTCGCACTTGGCCGTTTATTTTTATTCCGAAAAAGAAAGAAAAAGAAATAGAAAGAAAGAAAAAGCAATTTATTTCTTCCAACTGCGGCAACAAAAGTGTCAACATCAAAAAAAAGTATGACTCACTGTGACTGTCAACAGTGTTACATATCTTGTCAGTGTCACATCCTAATGCTGGGGCTTCATTAGCGGGCTACGGCGAATATTCGTGTTAACACGCTGGTGTAGCCGGCCACATCGTTGCAACGCGCAGTAATCGGACGTACTACCCGTTCGCTCTAACTTTGCCGCTGGTGTAGAGGCGTTTACCCGAATTACTTCGCCTAATTAAAAATTCGACTTTAGTATGGAGCCGAGCGGCAAAGTTAGAGCGAACGAGCAGTAGACGATGTACCGATAATACATACGTACATACATACAGGAACATCGTGTATGCCCGCAGACATTGTAGCATTAGTAAGTAGTTTTTAGCACTTTTGCAAGAACCAATAACACTTAAGTGCTGAATTTAGTGTTTACGTGTGCAAACCTACTAAACTAATTTTGAGACCATGAGTTTGTTAACATTTCACGTTCCAATTAGCTATGGTAGGTATAGTCCAATTCTGCCCGATCTGGCAATAAAGTAAACATGTCATGTTTTGACATTAGTTGTCTAAGACAGATGAGTAGAAAAATATAGTATGACAAATCATTGAATTTTTTACTATCCTGAGTAGGTATTTTAAATGAAAATAAACTATCATAAAGAAGTTATTTGGTATCGAAATGATTGTAAGAACACTGTATGACTCCTGGATATTGGAATATAATCAGGGTGAATATACAATTGCAAGTAACTATGGAAATATAGGATCAAATGTGTTTGTTTACATTTTTGCGCAAAGCTATTGAAATACAGTATATAGCTAATTGGAACGTGAAATAATATTTTAGTGAGCTTTTGGACAGATATAAATAATCTTATCGTTTTATTGTCGGAACTTGTTTTGATGTTATGGAGGGGCTACATTAGCGGACGATGTATCGTGTCGCGTTGTCGCGCTAAAAACAATGTCTGCGGGCATACACGATGTTCCTGTATGTATGTACGTATGTATTATCGGTACATCGTCTACTGCTCGTTCGCTCTAACTTTGCCGCTCGGCTCCATACTAAAGTCGAATTTTTAATTAGGCGAAGTAATTCGGGTAAACGCCTCTACACCAGCGGCAAAGTTAGAGCGAACGGGTAGTACGTCCGATTACTGCGCGTTGCAACGATGTGGCCGGCTACACCAGCGTGTTAACACGAATATTCGCCGTAGCCCGCTAATGAAGCCCCAGCATTAGGATGTGACACTGACAAGATATGTAACACTGTTGACAGTCACAGTGAGTCATACTTTTTTTTGATGTTGACACTTTTGTTGCCGCAGTTGGAAGAAGATGTTTGGATGTTTGTTACTCAATCACGCTCTAAACGGCTGAACGGATCTGGCTGAAATTTGGTACAGGGGTAGATAAGAGTCTGGAATAAAACATAGGCTAAGTACTTTTTATCCCTGGAATATGTTCCATGGGATGCGAAAACGGGAAGAACGAACCCGCGAGTGTCAACTAATATTACTATACTCTGTAAAATATAGCTTGATCTCTGTGACAGTTATATTAAAGTAAACAATATTTACTTTTATTTCAAAGGCATAAAGTTGTTATTTACAGTTTACACCTCTGTGTTCTCACTCTCTGCATTTCAACCACAAAAGCTTCATGCCGTTGACATAAAGTATATTCTTGTTTACGTTTGTAGAACTGTCATAGAGATCTAGCTATATTTTACAGAGCTATACTCTGTAAAATATAGCTGAGAGAACACACACTGAGAGACAAAAAGAAAAGCCCGTCGAGTTTCTTGCCAGTTCTTCTCAAGCGGGCCGCGTTCCGAACTGGTGGTACTATTTGCATTGTATTCATTGACGTGTCGCAAGTGCCTATTTATTAGGATTATGCGAAATAAATGTTTTTTTGAGTTTTGAGTTTGAGTTTGCTCCGTCAATAAAGAGGAGATATTTGTTTGTTTATATTGGGTGTAACAAAATTGACTCTCCAAATTTCGTCACGTGACGTGGCGTCTGTCAAGAAACATTACAAAAATGAAGAAAAAAAAATCACATGAATACTTTAACCGTAAATCCGTTTTAAAGGTCCTATAAATTTTCATTTTCACCCTTTCTATCGCTACTGAGCGGCAGTAGAAAGCGACAAAAACGGGTGCTCCGTGTTTGTTTAGCCACGGCGACCATGTTACCTCGAATTGCCGCGGTAAAAAACCAATTCTTAATGTGCGAGAAAAAAATTAAAAAATTAAGCCCCCTTTTTTTATTAAATACTTGTATTTGATTTCCGATGCCAAGTCATCTCATGAAATTTGTAGAGTCAATTTTGTTACACCCAGCATAGATCAACTACGGAACCTCAGAATTACTAAAAAGTATCTTTTTTTATTTATAGTCCGCGCCAGTTAGCGTGGCAATACAAGTCATTCCCACCCCCCTACCACTGTTACGTGATTTGCAAATACGACAGATTCAATGTTCTTATAACGACAGAAAATGCTGTCGTTAGTGAATCGTGGTATAGTCGTCTAGACAGCTCCGAGTTAGGCAGGGGATGATAACCGTAGGATGCATTATTGAAGCAACACATAAATTAAATATCAGTCATTTATGTTACATAATAATAATTATTATTTACAACACAAAAAAAAATACTACGCATAATTATAATTCATTAATATCAGTTTTCTTTGAAATTAAATACAACTGTTGCCGAGAGTTTCTCGTATTCTGTAGATCTTGGGCAGCTTTCAGCTGTTTTCTTCACCAATCGTGATTAGTGACGTGTTCATGCTCCGGCGTTGATTTTTTCGGTATACCGTCATAATACCAGAAATCATAATGCCTTTACTTAAAATGCCTGAGCCCAAAATACCCGAAATCAAAATATCAATATTCAAAAGGCAAATATTTATAATATAAATAATTTAAAATGCCTTACGTTCGAATAACCGAAACCCAAAAAATAAATTTATCAAACACCTTATCCTAAAATGTTCAAACACAAAATACCTTTTTTTTAACATGATTTAAATCCTACATGGATGCTATATATCTGTAAATGGTTAACACCTATCCGAGTCAGGATACTCTGAGTCGGGCTCAGAGTATCCTGACTCTGATAGGTTAGGTTAGAAGACTAAGGCGGGAGCGAAGCGAAGCGGAGCTCCCGCCTTAGCCTTCGTGGTTATTTTTTTTTATTTTTCGTTCGCCCACTGTAGTACTTTTGTAACAAAGCTTTTGAATCAAAGTGTTTTAACATGAGGTAAATCCTACATGGATACTATGCCGGACGCCTACCGACTTAAAACCACACGTATCCTACATAACAGCCTACAGTTGGGAGCCCCGGGTAAGCCCTCAGAAGGATACCCAAGGACCAACAGACCTACGGCTACAACTGCGGCTTCACTTAGGTGGTGGGGGGGGGGGGGGTGTATATAAGTTAAAGTCAAATAACAAAACGTGTGAGTGGCAATAAATCTTTATTTCTTAAATCATTCATTTATTAACTATGCGCTATACTTATAATGAACTGGTACAGCATAATATATACCTAATAATACCCAGTAGATTATAGCGATAAACTGGGTAGGTTATGGTTTTTTTTTATATTCACACTGTATTCTATTTTCGGTATTTTAAATTAAGGATATTTGAAAATTTGTATTTTGAATTCTGATATAATAATTATTTGTATTTTAAGTTTAGACATTTTAAGGTAAGGTGAACTGAAATAAGGTATTTTGAATGTTAAGGTATTTTGAATTCGGGTATTTTGGTCTAATGCATTTTAAGTAAAGGCATTTTGATTTCTGGTATTTTAATATATAACCATTTTTTCACATATTTATATATGTAAATTATCATAAGTTTTTCGCCACTGGTGATAACTTTTGATGGCCGTTTCTGTGTCGGGGAAGTAAAAGGTATACGCCCAGAACCGACTTCTGCTTGTAAAATATTACGTCGACGGCGGCGTTTACTAAGTTAACCAGTAGATGGTCCGGCCTATGGTTCCATTTCTTCACAATAAAAATCAACAACACAATAATAATAATAACAGCAACAATAACAACAACATTAACAACAATAGAAATAACAAAAACTTCCCACAACTATCACACAAAGAACAAAATTAACAACAATCTTAAGTTTCCGAAACCAGGCGCATGCGACACGGTGCCGACACACCGGCGCGGGCGCGGACGGCGGCTGGCCGAGGGTGCCGCATCCCTGGCGAGTCGAGGGCTGTGCAGTGTTCGTAATCTACTAGAAGCGCCGCGTTTGTCTAAAATTTTCGATTTTTTTAATTTCAATGAAACTCAATAATCAGAAATTGTAATGTTTCCGGTTTTTTATTTGAATATAATGATATTCTTTAATTTATGTGACAGTTGTTAAGGTTTTAACATTATAATAAACGATTTTATTACTACTTAACAGTCAAAATGTCGACCTTTTATACAATTTTCACTCATAATAATCAGTTCTGATGCGGCACATTTTTGCAATTATCATTTACTACTAGAAAAGTGATTATGTAAAAATTCTTAATTCTTTATTTTTAGTGCGTTCTCTTGTAGCTTCTTAAGACTAAATTCCCCCGTATTATGATAATCGACCGATGTCCGTTTTCGGCAGTTTATCAATGGGAGCGATACTATAGCGATACTATAGTAATCTATCGCTTTTTTCGAGAAGAAGGTGGGTTTAATGTCCTGTATTGCCACGCTAACTGGCGCGGACTATAGCTACCTAATCACCTCATAAGGGTCAGATCATACCAAACGGAAAAATGCTCGCGCACTTTTTTGATATCACTGTATAATAAACTGTATCAGCATGGACTTAGGTTCAAAATCTGACGCAGACATAAAGCGTCCAAGGCGCGTGCCCGAGCATTCGGCCGCATACGTCGTCAAAAACGCGCGCGCATCCTCGATACCGCTCGGGCAGCCTCGAGGCCGCGCGACAATTCCCGAGCGTGCGCGACCCGCACCGCTCGCGCTAACTGCGCGGCGTTCGCATCTTCTTCAGTGTCGCCAGTTATTTCTACAGGCATTGAATTGTTTTTCTTCTTCTTCTGCCAAAAGTGCAATATGATCATATCCCAGTCTATCATTTCCAAGAACGTCTTGACGTCTACGAACTTCTGCGAACTGGCAATTGCACTAACCTTGCACGAAGGCGCGCGCGTCCTCGAGCAGACTCGGGCGTCCTCGCGTGGTCTCGGGCATTCTTTCCACGACGCCGCCACCGCGCGCGGCGCGCCACGTCCGTAGCGCATTTTTGCTCTCGGTGTGAACAAAATCTCAAGAGGATGCCCGCGCGCACGCGAGTATTTTTCCGTTTGGTATGATCTGACCCTAATGTTTACGCAAACAAATTCACGAGCAATGTAGTAAATAATTGTGTAAAAAATGTTATTATGTCAAGCTCGCTAACCAATGTCAGTGTGACAAGTCATAAAGTTCAACAAATCAACAAAACAACTTTTTTAGGGTTCCGTAGCGGAAAAACGGATTCCATATGAGATTACTTTGTCACAAATTCACAATAGACTTTTATATCGGGAACGCCTGGAGGTGGGAATTAAAACCAACCAACTAGTACGTCTGCGAAGAGTTAGTAAACCTCGTGAGCACCCATGAAAAAAACAAAAAATAAACAACCTGTGAGGAATAATATCTATACTTATCTATATCTTTACTTCTATACTTTTTATTTTATTTTACTAATATTATAAAGCTGAAGTGTTTGTTTGTTTGTTTGTATGGTTGAACGCTAGGATCTCAGGAACTACTGGTTGGATTTATAAAATTCTTTTACAGTTTGATAGTCCATTTATTGAGGATGGCTATAGGCTATATAACATCACGCTAAGACGAATAGTTTCGAAAACGGGGAATATTTTTTACCGTCTGACAACTTCCGAGGCGTACGCTGCGTAAATAGTTAAAGATACGTAAAAATTGTGTATTACAATATCGTTTCTCTTAAAAAGTTCTAGAAAAAAGTCCGCGACAGCATATGTCTATCTCTTAAGGTTCGCTCACAATAACCTAATATGTCTGTTTCTTAAGGTTCGCTCACAATATTATAAAACTGAAGAGTTTGTTTGTCCTAGGATCTCAGAAACTACTGGTTGCATTTCGAAAATTATTGTACGTATTAATAGTCCATTTATCGAAGATGGCTAATGGCGATATAAAATCACGCTAAGGCGAGTGAAGCGGAGCAGCCATAAATAATGTTTCGAGAACGGGGAAAATTTCTTTCTTATAAGAGTTTTCTAAATTTGTAGTACAAAAATATTCCCCTTTAAAAGTTACAAAAAAATTTCGTCAACAGCATAAGCCTATCTTTTAAGGTTCACTTACAATAACCCCTTTTAATAACTTTTGAAGTAGGAGCCAGGCGACGGGAGTAAGTGAACGTGGTCTGCAGTGGTAGCCAATCAACTGAACGATAGAAAACGGCCAAGTGCGAGGCGGACACACAAAAAAAGGACGGGTGAAAGTAAATGCAACGGGAAACATTACTCACCATACCTCTCTATTTCTAACTCTCATGTGCCGCAAACGAAGTTGCGCGGGTCAGCTAGTCCTTTATATAACTAATGGAATCATGCGTTACATGGCGGAAATCCATCCTAAAATGATAATAACAGGAGGGGAGAGGGGGAAGAGGAACCCGCCTCACACCCTCGATTCGTCAATCCTAACTTACAACCGTTAAGGATAACCCCAACTAATTGTATGGGAGGAGTGACGAACCGAACTCCTCAGGAAAGGAATTTTGGATGTGGGATAGGAACAATTACCTGTACCCTCCAGATTGTTGGAAGTAGTCCTGAAGATGCCTCGTGTGTAGGCGAAACACGTGTTGAGAATTAGTCACATTGTTAAGCGGAGTAGTGCTAATTACCTACCAAACAATTTGTACGGAACCGTTGGCAGGCGATTCCGACTCGCTCTAATCCGGCAATAGAAATAAATTGGCTTCTTAAATTGACCTGAGAGCCGTGATGTTTTCACATTTAAATAGTTTATTTTAGCTGATAAGAGAAATTAACATTAACACCTAAAATCGAGGCCTCCATTAATTTACATATTTTATAAATGTCATTTAATAAACAAACACATTTGTTTTACGTATGTAAATCCTTCATGGATGCTATGCCGGACTCCTACCGATTAAAGCCACACGTGTCCTACCGCCAGCCTACGGGTGGGAGTCCAGGGTCTGTCCTCGGAATGATAACCCCCAGGGCTCCCGATACAGACGTTATTTCTCTGTCATCGCGGCCTCTCCTGTGGGTTTGGGGTCTATCCCACTTCTAAAGGGGTTCTGTTTTTATGCTCACCCTACCGCTAAAACACTATTAGACCTAAAATTGTCTTCTTAAGAGTCCATATGACGCCAAATAGACTATTACTTTGATCTAGATCTCAGGACTCGTGAGGTCTGCTGAATTAAAATTTGAACACAGACAACTTATTCATGAACTAAAAACGCTCTAGGCTCGAAACACGATTACTGATGAAATCCTCGATAGATTTTTGTGTTGAAAAAACCTCGATTTCGTGAAATTTTAAGCTAGATCTCGAATGTTATAAGTTGTTTTTATAATATAAAATATTTATAAGAAAGACAATAGTAAAATCTTCATTTGCACTAGAGCATTTTTTCATATTGGTTATAGTTTTCTATAATTAATTTATTTCGTTAAAAGCGCACAAAAACCGATCTCATTTCTCTCTTTCTTGCATGCTAAAATGTATATCTTCTATTTTCTTTTAACAATTTGGCGTCTGGTAGTCTCTTAATTGTGTAATCTACCAATTTCCGCTACGCAAGAGTAGGTATACCTTTGTATTTAGAAATTTATCAGTTGTTTAGATCCCATAGCATAAGCCTAATTAGCTTTATTTGGCTAGATGGCGCTGTGTTAAAAAAAATATTAGTTACGTGGAAGGAGTGACGGTCTTACCGTTAAGCCGTTGGTCCCGGTAGCCAGTAAAATGGCAGTCGTTAAGCCAAGTTGAAGGCGTTTATGGGCGTCTTGAAATTTCAACAGCAGGCAGACACAAACTGCGCCTTTTCATTTCTACATGGCAATACTGATCACCACCTATTACGTGGGACAGATTCTATTTTGGTGAAATGTGGGCATTAAGATGCATCTGGCTACCCTTTCGAGGATAAAGAAGTGACCAATATGTATGCACCTACACTACACAGTTACACATATCGCTCGTGCGCTCGTGGCCTCGCGGACTCAGTGTTCTGTAAACGATCACTGCAGTAAGCAACATTTACTATGGCCGGATATGGATGGGTGACCACCACGTGGACCACTTTGTGACATTTATTTACGAGCGTTTCCGTGCTTCGGAAGGCACGATAAGCCGTTAGTCCCGGTTGTCAGTAAAATGACAGTCGATAAGCCAAGTTGAAGGCCTTACGGGCGGCTTGAAAAATTTCAACTGTGGGTCGTCACAACCTGCGCCCGGGTCGGCAGCGCGTGTGTAGCGCCTCTGGTGTTGCAAACGTCTATAGGCTACGGTTACCAACCTTCCGGTGGGCCGTAAGATTGTCTGCCACCTAAGTAGTATAAAAAAAAAAAAAAACATATACGTACGGGGGTAGGTAGAAGCTTATAAACGTGCACATTTCGCAGCGAGCCTTTGCCGTGTTGAAACAGACAGGCGTAGGTCGAGGCTACCCGCTGCGGCTGGCTACACTACTTTACACTTTTATTCCCGAAATACTTTTCATGGGATGCGGGAACGGATGTAGAAATCACCAACTACATAGTTTATTATAAAACATTGCTAATTTAACCCTTCTTTGCATGATTTTTGCTATTTTTTTAAAATAAATCAGGGTGATGTAATTAATGCTCTAGATCAAAGGAAAAATATTAAAAAAATATAAATCTAAAAATATTAAAAAAATTTAACAACTGCGTTTTGTTGTACGCAATAGTCGCTTAAAATGTTGCCAGCAACAACAAATTTACAGTACAAGGGGTTTGAGTACCTTTTTTTGTTGACTAAATACTATGATTGAAATTTCCCTCACCATGCAAAGAAGGGCTAATTGATTCGATAAGAATTATGTCACAGTAAAATAAATACAGTAAGTATAATAAAAGTACCTATAGTGTAATAAAATATATAACATAACAGCTTACAATCAATTAATTATAAGTAACTTATCAATATACGAGTAAAACAATTAGGTATAAAGCGCAACAATATTTGCAATAAAATTATATTGTTTGTAATCACCAGTAATCATTGTAGTAGGTACTTACTTCAAAGAAAACGTAATTGGCAACTGGATATATATTCCCGCACACGTGTTTCCCTCATCTTACAATCCCAGGTTCTCCAAGAGGAGCGTGAAGAGGCTCATCACAGGGTGACAACTTGAGGACCACTGTCAGAAGTCTTACGACGAGAGCTGGTGACGTCAATTTGGCTAGCTTTACAAAAAAAAAGTAAACATCTACATTCAAAGTGACTGCCTGATAAGGTGCAACTAGCTGGATAGTCGTGGGTTTGAATCCCAACTCAGGACAAAAAACGGTCTATAATTCAAAATTAAACGATTTATATGTCAGTCCTGAGAATATCCCTCCGATGAATCTCCCCGTGGTTTACAGTTCTCCCTCGTGGACCCACTTGTAGTTCAAAACAGTGGGTCATGAGAAAACACCAAGTTTTAGTCGGTAGAAGTCCAGCATGGCATCCGTTAAGATTTCCACACGAATCGATTTAGATTTTCATTGTCAATAATTTTTGTTTTACCGATCTTCATTTATTTTGTCCATCTTCGATTTTCATTTGTTTTGATAATTATTTAATTCATTGTCGTAAATGTTATATCTAAGTAACTTGGTTACTGGAGAAAATTACAACTGTCATCTAAGGTACCTACCTATTATAACTGATTACAATGCTAGCCGAAAGAGACTATCCTCTGTCAAACCTGGGGGTCATGCTTTCCACTTTAAGGTATTAAAGTGGACATGGATATGTCCACAAAGATCCATGATGGATCTTTTTAATGGACTTTAATGGACAAACGGATCCTTTCGAGGGCTCACCCGGGGTTCCCAATCATTAGGAATTCCCAGGCATTAGGAAGGAAACATGTGGTTTTTCATTCATGTGAGTTTTCCTCACGTTAAAAAAAACCTCTCTCAAAAGGTTTGAAAGAGGTCTACGTCCAGCAGTCAGTGCTAGGTTGTTATGATTGATTGATTGTTTATACAACATGAATATTTCTCAATTAAACTTTGTATAAATGTTTTATAACCATCAATAAATCATATTAAGTGTCGCATTGGGCTTGTAGTCCCGTACCTATTATCAAAGATAATATAATAGTATTACATACAGATCGGCAACTCCCTGCCTCCCACCTGAGTAAGCTTCCCCATCCCCCCACCAAAATTAATGTGTCGATTCCCGTGTCAGTCCTTGAGAGAGTGTCACTGCGTTGCATTACGTATTACTACCTAAGTGCTTTGGGCTATTGCTTTGGTTTAATTTGTGCTTAGCCTAGGGTAAATTTGAAAAAAAAGTACCTACATACATGCGATTGCATTCTGTTCCTTATTATTTTGCTTCCATAGCTAGTGACCCGAGTATACTCACACACACATTGAAGCTTGATTTAAGCATTCACATTACCTCTATATTAGTGTGGGTGAAAACGAACATTTTTGTATGGAGTTTCCACCCTGTGCTATTATGTACACGACCACTGCGATAAGTACATTACACGCTACTAGCGGACGTCACGCGGTTTTACCCGCGTAGCTCCCGTTCCCGTGGGAATACGGGAATGAAATATAGCCTATGTTACCCGGGTATAGTGTAGCTTCCCAATAGTGAAAAAAATTTTAAAATCGGTTCAATACTTTGGGAACATATTCAATGCAAAATCTCCACTAATATTCGGTAAAATGTTTTACGCCGGCACTCATAGGGCGACTTTAGTACAATGCCAACATACAGAAAATGGTACAGTAACAAGTTGTCAGAGGTAAAATAGCTGTGAACGGACTAGTCCGTTCACAGCTTACGCTACTACTACTACAGCCGTATTTTACCTCTAGCTCTTAGGTTGCCTATCTTGATTGCTGTGTTACCCCAATAAGTTTTTGTTTCCCCCTGTAATCTAACTTTTAGTCGAAACTTGCTTTCTTCTTTTGCTATCGTTTTTTTTTCAGGTGTGACCATTAATTGAGATGTGGAACGTTGTGGAAGCAGCAACTTCACCTCCGTTGGTGATGGTAGTGAATGTCTTGACTTGAACTCAACTTTTCTATCATTTTATTATATGTAGAGATAGATCTTTGGTATACCTATGTAACTAATTTAATTCTATCTACATAATTGAATATTTATCTACTAAAAAATCAAGTTAAGAAATTATACCGATTTATATTATTCAAGGTTGGTGACAACTGTTTATCAAACTAGGGGTCCATAGGTTAATATTATTAATTTATTTTGTTTAAGATTTAAGTTTTTTTTTATCTTGTAGTGTGACTTTGGTCATCGATAAAACAATGTCTTGTTTTATTTTCCGGGTAAATGAATAAATGTTGAGGGTAATGTTTAGAGTTCCGTAAACAATGGGTAAAAACGGGACACTATTAAGGAGGCTCTGCTGTCCGTCTGTCTGTCATGAGGCTGTATCTCATAAAGCATACAGTACCGACTTGATAGACATGCTTACATACATACCATCATATTTCACATATAGTCACGCCTTTATCCCCGAAGGGGTAGGCAGAGGCATATTAATATGCCCACATTTCACCTTTGTATAATTTGTCACACGTAATAGGTGGTGAGCCGTATTGCCGTGTTTAAATGGACAGGCGCAGGTTGTGACTGCCTGCTGTTGAAATAAAGCCTTCAACTTAGCTTAACGACTGCCATTTTACTGGCAACCACTTACCAGGGACCAACGGCTTAACGTGCCATTAAAACGGCTTAACGCTCATAAGGCCTTCATTTTACTGACAACCGGGTTTATTTCGAGTTTTCCTTCTTTCAGATCTTTTGCGAAAGTGTTCCCTTAGTCGCCTCTTACGACACCCTCGGAATGATTTTGGGTGGCGACATTTTGTACTCTTACCCGTCGCCACACATACTTTTTATTCTGGTATATCCTTCCGAGGGCTTACCCGGGTCTCTTGGCCGTAGGTAGTGGTAGGGATCCGTGTGGTTTTAGTCGGTAGGAGTCAGGCTTAGCATCCATGAAGGATTGCCACTCGTTAAAAAAGAACTACTACTCTCTCTCTCTCTCTAATTCTCTTTACATAAAGCAAGTTACGGCGCTCAGTTAATAAGTATATTAATGTACTAGCTTTATCCGCGACTTCGTACGCCTGAAAATTGTGGTATAATGCCAATTTGATTGCTCTCTGCTTAGCCCCTAGGATCTGTAGCGTGATAATATATAGCCTATTTGAAGACTCTACCTCTAATTAATATTTGTGCAAAATTTGAATTAAATCTATTCAGTACTTTTCGAGATCCTTCCGGACAAAGCAAAGCAAACAGACAGAAAGAAAATATCTAACTATATTTTCGGCTTCGGTATCTTAATATTATGTTGAACACCCAGCGAGTATTTTTTTTTAATATTTCCAATGTACAGTTTTGTTTTTCTATCATTTTATTATACATCAAAATTTGTCACGTGAATTGCGAGTTGTTTGCGAATAAATAGACAGACACGGAAATGAGACTGCGTTATATGATTATGAATGATTCCACAACTATTATAATATACTCAGTACAAAGTACCACAATAATTGCTTCTACGATATTATTAATTAAAGTCTACCATTATTATAGTAAGTACTTAATGCTCGTAAATGCGGCATTACAATATTATTTAAATCAGACAGCTTTGACGGTATAATCCTTTAAGATTTATATTATTAAGTACTAACGGATGTCATACGGTTTTACCCATGTAGTTCCCGTTCCCGTGGGAATACGGGAATAAAATATAGCCTATGTTCACCGCAAAGAGTGTAACTTCCCAACAGTGAAAGAATTTTTCAAATCAGTCCAGTAGTTCCGGAGCCTATTCGTTACAAACAAACAAACAAAAAAACAAATCTTTCCTCTTTATAATATTAGTATGACAAACATACAAATTTTTACCCTTTATACTCTTTATAATAGACAGAAGTACCTATTGAAGATTCCACGACAGAGATGATCACTATAAATAAAACAATGATCACGTTTGGCAGTCCACGTCATAGCCGAGGACTGAGAACGGCGGGGCCGCTCGCCGTCCTTACAGAAGTAGTTAAAACAGAGCGATTCAAAAGAGAAATTTTTCATCGATCCGTATCTTAGACCATATAACACGGGACTAGCCTTTGCGAACCACCGCATACAAATGGTCATGTGCAATGGCAGAAAACAATGCTTAAGTAAGGCGCATCCTGTGGTTAGATGATCTAAGATCCGTATAGGTACTAGAACTAAGTATGCCCTGAGTGGCAACGGGAATGAGTAAAAAAGTCGCCACCCCAATTTATGGCGAGGGTGTCGTAAGACTTAGGGAACACTTTCGCAAAATGATCCATTGCGTAGACAGACGCAGGTCGTGACAACCCGCAGAATTGAAATTTTTCAAGCCTTAAGCCCTTCAATTTGGCTTAACGTCATTTTACTGACAACCGGGTTTCATTTAGAGTTGTCCTTCGTGCAACGTTCGTTCTGCGTTTCGTTTTGTGAAAGTTCGTTTGCGAAAGTGTTCCCTTAGTCGCCTCTTACGACACCCTCGGGATGAATTGGCGTGGCAATATTTTGTTACTATACTCTTTCCCGTTTTGCGAAAGTGTTCCCCTAGTCGCCTCTTACGACACCTTCGGGGTGGGCGTGGCAATATTTTGTTATTATACTCTTTCCCGTTTTGCGAAAGCGTACCCTTAGTCGCCTCTTACGACACCCTCGGGATGAATTGGCGTGGCAATATTTTGTTACTATACTCTTTCCCGTTTTGCTAAAGTGTTCCCTTAGTCGCCTCTTACGACACCTTCTGGATGAATTGGCGTGGCAATATTTTGTTATTATAACCCTTTGCCACACGAGGCTCCGTCGCCACAAGGGGCGAATTGAGAATATAACATACACACATACATAGGTACATATGGTCACGCCTTTATCCCCGAAGGAGTAGGCAGAGGCATATTATATGCCCACATTTTAATTTTTTTGATTTTATTGAGAACTAGCTGACTTCACGCGGTTTCACCCGCGTAGATCCCGTTCCCGTGGGAATACGGGAATAAAATATAGCCTATGTTCACCGCAAAGAGTGTAGCTTCCCAACAGTGAAAGAATTTTTCAAATCGGTCCAGTAGCTCCGGAGCCTATTCGTTACAAACAAACAAATAGACAAAAAAACAAATCTTTCCTCTTTATAATATTAGTACAGATAAGTATAAATATAGAAATGTATTCGTTAGTACCAATGTGACCATGATTAGCTATGTGAAAACGGAGGTGCAGTAGGTAGGTATTTAAGGAAACTGCTAATTATACCTACTACCACAGCCGACATATCATAGTTCTCTTTATACTGTGGTACTACTGTGTTAGCAAGTCTTAAGCGAGTATAGTTTGGAAAAAAATCTAGAAACGGAGTTAATATTTTGCATGCTGGCAACATTGTCAAAATGCTGTCAATAACGTCACATATTTGTCAATTTAATTGGCGGTTTTTGTTGACGTTTAGTGTCAACTGGATACTAATTGGTGGTACCATAGATTTAGAATTTTTCGTCAGGTGGTACTTTCTAACTTGACATTATGATTTCTATAAACTTATGTATTTTTTTTGTTTGTTGTTCGTTTTTGCTTGTAAATTATGAATGTTACTGGATTATTGAAATTATTGTGATGATTTGTATGATGTACCTATAGATAGACATCAAAAATCAAACACAATTTGTTAATGATTAAATAAATAAAAATCTATACATATAATAAAACTGTTGAGGGTCGAGAGTCTGTACATGGAAGATATTTTGAAAATTTTAATTGGAGGGCGTTCTCTAATCGATACTGAAGCCGAAAATGTAATTTAAACTTTTCATGTCTGTCTGTCTGTCTGTCTGTATCCCGAATAAGTATCACGCCGAAACTACTGAACCGATTTGAATGATACTTGGTACATTTTGAGCTTATAATTCGAGGAAGGTTCTAGGATACTTTTGATCTCGAAATTTTGCGCGGTTCCTGCGGGAGAGGGGATGAAAGATAAAATGGTTTTTCTGTTGTAATTTCTCAACGCGTGATGCGATTTCATAATTTTTTAGTATTGGAAAGGGAATATTTTAAGAATTTATCGACCCAAGTTTCAAGATTGAGGAGTTTGTAGTTCAGAAATTAGAGGCATCTCAACTTTCGCCAAACCTAGAATTCAAGGGTTCCTTTGAATGAGAGTGTAAATCTAAACGGGCGTGTTGGCTTAATCATAAAAGAGCTTAATTATTAAGGCTGTTGTAAAATAATACAGTCCGCGCCGAAGGTGTGGACTGAATTATTTTAGAAGAGCCTTAATCTTTAAGCTCTTTTATGATTAAGCAAACAGGGCCGTTTCACTCGGTACTCGACGAGTCTGGTGAAGAATTACCTCTCCTTTCGTGCACATTATGTGACGTAAACGAAGTTGCGAGGGTCAGCTAGTAATAAATAAATATGAACTGTTCTGTGGCGCCTCCATTATTGTCTACTCTTTTTGTCAAGCTAATAGCTTTGTACATTCCGAGTTAAATTACCTTTAGCACTTAGGTTGCCTATCTTGATTACTGTGTTACCCGAATAAGTTTATTTCTCCTATCTACTGCAACCTGTAGTTGAAACCTTAGATCATCTAACCACAGGATGCGCCTTACTTAAGCATTGTTTTCTGCCATTGCACATGACCATTTGGTCTTTTGGCTTTTTACAAAGCACTGTACATCAGTACATCATTTTATATGATTAAATAGTACATTTCATTGTAGTTGACTGTACAATAAAAATTAACACACACCACCATTACGCGTTTGTCGATTAATACATTTTTAAATGTAATGAAATTTTATATGTCTTTGTATTTCCCCCTTCACCCGCTATGAAAACTGGCAGAATATTTTTGTATGCGGTGGTTCGCAAAGGCTAGTCCTGTGTTAAATGGTCTAAGGTTGAAACTTACTTTCTACTTTTGTTAGTGATTTTTTCGGGCAGGGCCATTATTTGAGATGTGGAAGTGGTGGTAGTAAATGGTTTTTTCAGATATTCATAAAAGTAAATTAATTTTAACTACAATCCCATATCAACAGGAGCATTATTATGACAAGAAAAACAAAACGCTTCGTGCTAACAGTTGGATATTTTATAATCTCCACTATATTTGGTAAAATGTCTTAGGCTGGCACTCATAGGGCGACTTTACTGCAATGCCAACATACAGAAAACAATCGACAAGCTGTCAGTCAGTAAAATAACTGTCAACGGAGGTTATTGCTTGCAAAAGTTCTGTCTGGTGAGCATTTGTATCGTCATATCTCAAAAACGGGTTAGCCGAAGGTGTGACTGCCTCTGTGGCGTAGTCGGTAGTGATACCGGCTGTGCCGCTGGAGGTCGTGGTGAGACAAATATTTGTGTGACCCATAAATGTTTGTCTCAAGAGTCTGGGTATTTCTATGTATAATTAAATATGTATGTATTTTAAAGTATATAAGTATTAATATCCGTGGTCTGATACCCATAACACAAGCAGGTTATTCCTAGCTTACTTTGGGTTCAGACAGCGTTGTGTGAAATGTCCGTGAATATTTTTTTTTGTTTTCTTCCGCGCAAACTTAGAATCTCCCTGCCTCGGTTCTCCTAAAGGCCTACAGTAGGTATGGGTTTCGAAAAGGGGTCTTAGAAGGTATTTGCACGTCGGCAGCGCGCCTTTGGTGTTGCATACGTTCATAGGCGACAGTAACATTCCATCAGGTGGGCTGAGCTTCTCTGCCACCTCAGTAGTACGGTAGTTCGGTCGCAGAAAAGAACAAGGTGCATTAATCATAATCAGAAAGGTCTAAGGAGTATTCTCAGCACTTTAGGTTGGACAACTGGAACTGAGTTTTCTATGCTTAAGGCGGCGCTAGTCGGTCGCTCGAACTCGGCCAAATAAGCATGCTGTTTCACCTCACATCGCATAGTGAGAGCGAGAAGCTGTGTTAATGCATTCATTCAAAGGTCCTTTGCTAGGAAGGGTGTTATGAAAAAAGTGCTTCATGCATCAACTTAGAATAAAGTTTTCTGAACTCTTTGAGAAATGAACTTTGTCGGAACGGACTTAGATTTTGAGTTTTCATTTTATTTTTTATTTACATAGAAAGTTGTCTAAAAATTTGGCAGAAAAATCTAATTTTGAATGGCTTCTATCGCTTTAATAGTTTTTAATTTCCATATTTTGAACGGTACAGACAAAGTTAATGATGAGGCAAAACAGTAAAATGTTTGACTTTGTATGTAGGGTATCAAACAGTTGAGTAATATCCTCCCGAAGTTTGTATGGGCAAAATAGCAAATAGGCTCCGGAACTACTGGACCGATTTGAAAAATTCTTTCACTGTTGGGAAGTTAACCTCTTTGCGGTGAACATAGGCTATATTTCAATTTCGTATTCCCACGGGAACGGGAACTACGCGGGTAAAACCGCGTTACGTCCGCTAGTAGTTTATAACTTAGAACACACAATCGAGTTACTTCAATTACAGGCTTCCTATAGATTAAATTAATTGTTCATAATTTGTGCTCAGTACACACGTGTACTGCAACGGTACCTTTCAACACGTGCAACATATAGTCACGCCTTTATTCCCGAAAGGGTAGGCAGAGGCAGTTATATGCCCACATTTCACCTTACAATATTTCCCTCGGCCCCGCGGATTGTGTTCTGTGAACGATCACTTCAGTTAGCAACTTTCATTGTGAGCCTGGGCACTGTAATAATATTATTATTACCTTGGCGTGGGTCCTTGGATACCCTTTGTCCAACAAAATCCATTAAAAAGATCCATCATGGATCTTTGTGGACATATCATGTCTACTCTAATACGTGACCTAATAGGTGACCACCATGTGACTACTTTGTGACGTTTATTTGCGAGCGTTTCCTTTCCGTGCTTCGGAAGAAACGTAGTTTCTGCTATTCAAAATTCGAATGCCGTCAATGGCAAAGAAGTTTTACTTCATTCGCGCATAATAGTCCGTTCAGAGATATTATTATATTATTACCTCTAGCACTTGGTTGCCTAATCTTGATTGCTGTGTTACCCCAATAAGTTTTTGTTTCTCCCATGTAATCTAACTTTTAGTCGAAACTTACTTTCTTCTTTTGCTATCGTTTTTTTTCGGGTGTGACCATTAATTGAGATGTGTAACGTTGTGGAAGCAGCAACTTACCTCCGTTGGTGATGGTAGTGAATGTTTCTTTTCAGATATTCATAAAAAAATAAATAAATCTCAAATTCAATCGTACATAATATACGAGCGTATATATAAGAGCACTGTTTTAGTAAAGTTAAGTATATTATGACATGAAAAACAAAACTCTTCGTGCTAACGGTTGGATGTTATAATCTCCACTGTAATCGGTAAAATGTCGTAGGCTGGCACTCATAGGGGGACTTTACTGCTATGCCAACACACAGGAAATGATTGACCAGCTGTCAGTCAGAGGTAATGTATAAAGATTACACGCACACACTTTTTTTTTTATTTATCCATTTATGTAAATTAAATGGCAAAATGCTTCTCTGATATTTTTATTGTTTATTATAATTTTTGTTAACTAGTTCTCTACTATATTATGTACGTTGTGGCCTCAAATAATTACATTTTCTTTCTCTATCTCTGGTGTTGCAAATGTCCATAGCAGATACAAAAAAAAAACAGAAAAGAAATAGGCTGCGGTAACCAACCATTCAATGGGCCGTAGGTTTTTTTGCTACCTTAGTAGTAAAAAAAGAACTATTACCGGTATCACCTTGACGGCAACAATAAGTTTTTCCTGTACTTCAATGACATCAAGGGTTCCTTACAGGGTAATGTGTGATTCTATTAATTGTGTAGGTAGGTACTATAAAAACGTTTAACAATGTAGTTAAAGCTAGTCTAGATCTAATTACTTAGAAGCCTGCATACCACTTAGGATTTATAAGTAATGTGATAATTATCATTCCAATCTATGCTAATATTGTTAAGATTTGATTGTTTGTTTGCATTGAATAGGCTCCGAAATTACTGAACCGATTTGAATAATTCTTTCACAGTTGGGCTGAAACCTAAAATCAGAAAAAATACCAAGTGGAGCTCCCATGCAACAAAGTACAAACGTAATTTGACTGCCTCTGTGGCGCAGTCGGTAGTGATACCGCCTGCGGTGCTGGAGGTCGTGGGTTCGATTTCCACCGGAGACAATTTGTGTGACCCATAAATGTTTGTCTCAAGAGTCTGGGTATTTCTATGTATAATATGTATGTATTTAAAAGTACATAAGTATTAATATCCGTGGTCTGATACCCATAACACAAGCAGGTTATTCCTAGCTTACTTTGGGATCAGATAGCGTTGAGTGAAATGTCCGTAAATATTTAATACTAGCCCGCAACTTCATTAACGTCACATAGGTTATGAAAGGAGAGGTATTTCTTCATCAAACTCATCAAGCAGCGTGTGAAACTGCCCTGTTTGCTTAATCTTAAAAGAGCTTAAAGATAAAGTCTAGCTATAAAATAGCCTCAATCATTCCAGTTTAGATTTACCCATTTTAAGATTCGTAAGTCTTTGTATGATTCTTTAAAGTGATAAAAGTTTTTAAGCTATTGCATAGCTTCTATCGCGGGCCTTGCGTGGAGACCGAATCCAGAAATTCTGTCACGAAAACGAATCACACTCTCGGCTACCTTCGGCCACGTTCGTGTATCTCACACTTCGAATATAGTGGAATTCAACAGATTCAAACAATGTAGTAAACAAACAGATTGGATCTCGACTCTCCATAATTACTTACATTTAAATATCAATCCTGATCATATTCGTTTTAAGGAACCATAGTTAGATTTATGCGGCCATTTCGACACAAATTTACCTTTAGAATATAGAATAATTTCATGAAAAATACTTCAATGATAAAAATTTAAACCTGTCATTCTTGCTTGTCATTAAATTATTTTTTCTCAGTCTTGTTTGTCTTTGGCATATACTCGCTTATTGATTATGAAAAGAGGTTTAATCATAATCAGTTTGACAACAATTACCTAGTTTAATAGTATAATAAATTATTTAAAAATGAACTTTAATTTTAAATAATTATAATCGGTAATCGTAAAACAGTACTGTGTGAGTGTGTATTTGTTCTGAAGTTCTGCGAGGTTTTTCTATTATCTCTAATTAGGTATATCAATGACTTTGCTTCAAGTAGGTACTTTGGCTTTTGGACATTTTCTTTGCTATCTAATTAAAACTTTTTTATATATACTCATATAATTTCTAAGTAGGTATGCATACATACGGAGAATTTAAAACGGCAGTAACTGAGTGATTAAAACCAATGCAACACACACACACACCCACACACACACTCACACACACACACACTCAAAAATCAACTCACATAAACATACATGCAACAAACACACACGCACACACCCACACACACACTCACACACACACACACACACTCAAAAATCAACTCACATAAACATACATGCAACAAACACACACACACACACACACCCACACACACACTCACACACTCACACACACACACTCACTTACACACTCACACACACACGCACACACACACACTCACACACACTCACGCACACTCACACGCACACGCACACACACACACACACACACACACACACTCACACACACTCACGCACACTCACACGCACACGCGCACACACACACACAGAGACACACACACACAGACACACACACAAGTCCAAAAGTTCTAAAGTCCAAAAGTCCAAAAGTACAAAAGTCCAAAGTACAAAAGTCCGAAAGTCCAAAAGTCCAAAAGTCCAAAAGTCCAAAAGTCCAAAAGTCCAAAGTCCGAAAGTCCGAAAGTCCGAAAGTCCGAAAGTCCGAAAGTCCGAAAGTCCAAAAGTCCAAAAGTCCAAAAGCCCAAAAGTACAAAAGTCCAACAGTCCAACAGTACAAAAGTTCAAAAGTCCAAAAGTCCAACAGTCCAAAAGTCCAAAAGTCCAAAAGTCCAAAAGTCCAACAGTCCAAAAGTCCAAAAGTCCTAAAGTCCAAAAGTCCAAAAGTTCAAAAGTCCAAAAGTCCAAAAGGCCAAAAGTCCAAAAGTCCAAAAGTCCCATAGTCCAATAGTCCAAAAGTCCAAAAGTCCAACAGTCCAACAATCCAAAAGTCCAAAAGTCCAACAGTCCAACAATCCAAAAGTCCAAAAGTCCAATAGCCCAAATGTCGACAGTCAAGTAGGTACTTGGTACTTTACTTTGTTGAACATGGGCCTTAAAATCTTACTTCTTACTAATATTATAAATGCGAAAGTTTGTGAGTGTGGATGTTTGTTACTCTTTCACGCTCTAACGGCTGAACGGATCTCGCTGAAACTTGGTACAGGGATAAATTATGGTCTGGAACAACACATAGGCTACTTTTTATACCGGGAATAAGTTCCCACGGGAAGCGGTAACGGTAATAAAATTTACGCGGGCGAAGCTGCGGGCATCAGCTAGTATATAATATTATAAATGCGAAAGTTTGTGAGTGTGGATGTTTGTTACTCTTTCACGCTCAAACCGCTGAACGGATCGGGCTGAAATTTGGTACAGAGATACATTATAGTCTGGAATAACACATAGGTCGGCTACCTTTTATCCCGGGAATAACTTCCCGCGGGAACAAATTTTACGCGGGCGAAGCTGCGGGCATCAGCTAGTATTCTTATATAGAAATAATTATACTAGCATAGTTGATAAAAAATGCTATGTAATAGCTTTACCGCGGCAGTCCCCGAGTGCCACACGTCTTTTTTTGTTTTTTAACCGATTGACATGAAATAAACACCAAATGCTAGGCGGAGCAAACCTTAACACAATAAAGAAAACCGCATTGCAATCGGTTAGGCGGTTGCTGAGATTAGCGTGCACAAACGTACAGACAAACAGATATACAGACATACAGACAAAAATCCTAAAAATATATTTTTTGGGTTCTATTGCGTTCATAAAGCCCCCCTACAATATTTTTTTCTTATTTATCTTCCATGTACATACAGCGACTTGTTGCGATTTTATTATATGTATTGATTGATGATGATATTGATTATTATTAATTATTGTTTTGCCGCAATTTACAACGGAACCCTACGTATGCGAATTCGACTCACGCTTGACCGGTTTTAACAACTGCTCCTGTTGGGGAAAATTTTTAACAAGTCATAGCATCCTTAGGGGACTTCCACACGAGAGAAAAAATAATGGGTGCTACGCAGTTCATACAACGACACAGGCAAAGACATGTGACACAGCTAGCACAACGTAACCATGAGTGACGTATATCGTTAGACATATTACTGTAACCACAATAACAATTTAATACAATAATGGCGGGTTTTATTCCATCGAGACGGGCATCTGCCATCTATGACCTTAATTTACCTGGAAATTTCTAAGATTATCTATCTTTTTTTTTTTACGTGAGGGAAAATCATCATGGATGTTATGCCGGACTCCTACCGACTAAAAAACCTCACGTAACGCCTAACAGCCTATGGTTGTTAGCCCCGGGTAAGCCCTCGGAAGGATGTCCCAGGACTCCCAACAGACCTAGGGCCGCCACCGCGGCCTCGCCTAGGGGGCGGTTCGGGTGCTATCCCGCGTCTTTGGGGGGTTTCGGGTGTGATCCCGCTTCTAAGGGGGGGCGTGCGTGAGTTGCTCACGTCACGCTGCCGTCATGAGCCTGCTTCTGTAAGGACGGTGAGCGGCCCTCTCACCGTCCTCAGACCCCCGGTCATGGAGGCCGATAGTCCTCGGCGAAGACACGTCGGCGGCGCCCAGGCCAGATTATCTATCTTATTCACGCTCCACTTGAAGAACCTACAGTTGTAAGAGGAAGGAAGCACAAGTGCGGGCAGGTCTTTCTAAGCATTTATGATTAGACAGTCGTTCCAAGTTTTTATATTTTATACTTCGACAGAGAAACGATCTTTTGAATCGCTCAGTTCCGGCAAAGGTTCTCTCATCCATTCTTTCACTTACCACAAAATGATAAGGAGCTATGTGTACGTAGCCCAAGCGTATTTGTATGTAGATAGTCTTCTGGAATTATTTTTAACTGACTTCAAAAAAGGAGGAGGTCCTCAATTCGCCTGTATGTTTTTTTATGCACTTACCACATTGGTTCGCATAGAACATGCTAGCTATACAAAAACAATATTAAAATTCTTAAGATTGAGTACTTGGGCGCAATTTACACACATACATATATACGGCATAAAATACTCCCACATTTCACCTTATAGGTTTAAGTCCCACGTAATAGGTGGTGAGCCTATTGCCGTGTTGAAAGTGGACAGGCGCAGGATGTGACTGCCTGCTGTTGAAATTCAAGCCGCCTATAAAGGCCTTCAACTTGGCTTAACGAGTGCCATTTTACTGGCAACTGGGACTAACGGCTTAAATGCCACAAAGTGGTCACATGGATGCTCACCCATCCAGGGCCGGCCATAGTAAATGTTGGTTACTACAGTGATCGTTTACAGAACACTGAGTCCGCGGGGCCACGAGCGTTTCGCACAATACAAATCAAAATATCTTTGCTCTCAAAATTCTGTCTTAAGGAGTTTACACCTTTTAGCCCACCAGCCTGCTGGAAAGCGGTTATCGTAGTCTACCTCACCTAATGACTAATTTAACTAATGAGCTAGTTATTATATTAATGCATATTATATTGGCTTTCGATATAAGAATCTTTGATAGTTTCGAAAGGTACATACAATTTGAATAAACGTGTAAAATGTTAACATTTTCGATTCTAACAGAATGTGTTACACGTGTTTTTCTTTAAGTTTGGTGATATTTAATTATTTTTCTAAGGGTAAGACTTTCTACCTGCTAATTTCTGAACTACTTTTTAAATTGTGAAAAAAATTCTTGCCATTTGAAAGCCGGTTGTCTATACTTATATTATTAAGAAGAAAGATTTGTTTTTTTTGTTTGTTTGTAACGAATAGGCTCCGGAACTACTGGACCGATTTGAAAAATTCTTTCACTGTTGGCAAGCTACACTCTTTGCGGTGAACATAGGCTATATTTTATTCCCGTATTCCCACGGGAACGGGAACTAAGCTGTTGAAACCGCGTGACGTCCGCTAGGTGATTCCTGGATGTCTGTTACTCTTTCACGCTCTAACGGAAAGTTTCAAATAATATTTTTTTGTAAAACAAACTGGTAAAAACACACAAGCAGTGCAATTGTGTACACTTACTGAGTTACTGCTCGTTCGCTCTAAGTTTGCCGCTCGGCTCCATACTAAAGTCGAATTTTTAATTAGACGAAGTTAATTGACAGCAACTAATGTCACTTCTTCATACAATGTTGCTTATTTTCTATGACGAAGTGACATTAGCTACTGTCAATTTACTTCGTCTAATTAAAAATTCGGGAATACGCCTCTACGCCAGCGGCAAACTTAGAGCGAACGGGTAGTACCTACTCATTTACTGAAACAACTTGATCAATCTGGGAACTAGATATTGTTCAGGTTCTTGTGAACCAAAACCGGACGTACGGTTGTGCCTCTCCCAATTGACCGGAACAAAACTGTCAATACTCGGTTAGTTACAATTACTGCACCTTTTCTGATGAATGTTCTCCATTGTTGCAGGTCGTTTAGCTGTGATATTGTTCAGCATAGCCACAGTCGTTCTTGGAATCATACTGTCGTTTGTGCCCTGGCTGGATTACATAATATTTAGAGTAAGTACCTATAATATAATCAAAAAACATATATTATAATCCTCTATAAGGTGGAGCTGTGTAAAAATTCTTACATACTGCTCGTTCGCTCTAACTTTGCCGCGGGGCTCTATACTAAAGTCGAATTTTTGATTAGACGAAGTAAATTGACAGCAACTAATGTCACTTTTTCTTGTAGTGTTGCGTATTTTCTATGACAAAGTGACATTAGCTACTGTCAATTTACTTCGTATAATTAACAATTCGGGTATACGCCTCTACGCCAGCGGCAAAGTTAGAGCGAACGGGTAGTACATGCGGCTGTTCTTACATACAGGCGCAAGTTGTAACTGCCCGCTGTTGAAATTTTTCAAGCCGCTCATTAAGAGGGTTTATCACCCAGCGCGGACAAAATTGAAAAAGTATCAAGTGGCGTTGAGCACACTCAAAGTATTCGAATATTACGATAATACCTGACTGGGAACGCGGGAAATAAAGTGATACCTCCTCTCTCTGGAAGGCCTCGGCCGGTACTAATTTCTCGCGGCCCGTGCATCGAGTTTGAGCACTCTTTTTATTACGTTATTATAGATATGTTTAAAGAGGTTTCTAGAATATTACTGATGTATTCAATTGGTGATATCATGATCAGTCTGTAAATGTAAAAAGATCACCATTTGTAAACTAGAAGTGTACCAAAAATCGTGATGAAGTTCATCAAAGTACGACGTTTTTTGGAAACTTTATTTGTCATGTTTTGGTGATAAGAAATATATTTCGGTATAATTTTCTTAGGCGGCTTTAAAGAAGACAATACGAAGATACTTATAGCAGCTTTAATTTCTGTGTACATCAATTAATTTTATACCACCCGATTGGCAAAGATGCCTTGTTTCGCAGAATTTCTTCAAACGAGGTGTGTAAACACTGTTTTTAATAAAAACCTAGTTATGCCACGTTTATTTTGATTAAAACAATTTTTAGACAAGGAAATATATTACTCTTACACATTAATCATACATAATAAACATTGGTAGTTTCTTCAGAAACAAACGTTTCAAACGCGTGAAATCATGTATTTGTGCGTTAACCCTCTTAAGGCCTTCAACTTGACCTGCCATTTTACGGGCAACTGTGTAAAAATGCCTGTGAATATTTACTTACTTATATTAAGAGGGTTTATCACCCAGCGCAGACAAAATTGAAAAAGTATCAAGTGGCGTTGAGCACAGTCAAAGTATTCGAAGATTACGATAATACCTGACTGGGAACGCGGGAAATAAAGTGATACCTCCTCCCCCTGGAAGGCCTCGGCCGGTACTAATTTCTCGCGGCCCGTGCATCGAGTTTGAGGACTCTTTTTATTACGTTATTATAGATATGTTTAAAGAGGTTTCTAGAATATTACTGATGTATTCAATTGGTGATATCATGATCAGTCTGTAAATGTAAAAAGATCACCATTTTGTAAACTAGAAGTGTACCAAAAATCGTGATGAAGTTCATCAAAGTACGACGTTTTTTGGAAACTTTATTTGTCATGTTTTGGTGATAAGAAATATATTTCGGTATAATTTTCTTAGGCGGATTTAAAGAAGACAATACGAAGATACTTATAGCAGCTTTAATTTCTGTGTACATCAATTAATTTTATACCACCCGATTGGCAAAGATGCCTTGTTTCGTGAATTTCTTCAAACGAGGTGTATAAACACTGTTTTTAATAAAAACCTAGTTATGCCACGTTTATTTTGATAAGAACAATTTTTAGACAAGGAAATATATTACTCTTACACATTAATCATACTTACTAAACATTGGTAGTTTCTTCAGAAACAAACGTTTCAAACGCGTGAAATCATGTATTTGGGTGTTAACCCTCTTAATGCAAAGATTTAATTTTTCTACGTGTCTAAATCCTCATGGATGCTATGCCGGACCCTTACAGACAAAAACCAAAGGTTAGGAAGGGCACGTATGTTTTTTTGTAGCGAAAAATTCTAGATCTATAGTTTTTTCTCTCTTATTATGTTGATTTTGTTATTAATTTGGCAAATGTATTGTTTTTTTTATAAATAAATAAATATTCACGGATATTTTCACACAACGCTATCTGATCCCAAAGTAAGCTAGGAATAACCTGCTTGTGTTATGGGTATCAGACCACGGATATTAATACTTATATACTTTTTAAATACATACATATTATACATAGAAACACCCAGACTCTTGAGACAAACATTTTTGGGTCACACAAATATTTGTCTCCGGTGGGAATCGAACCCACGATCTCCAGCGCCGCAGGCGGTATCACTACCGACTGCGCCACAGAGGCAGTCAAAAATTGTTTTTCACTTCTTATGCTCGTAAAGTTCTTGTTTATGCTGGGTGTATGCGGACTAAAACAACATTTTATGCTCTAGTGCATAAAGTTCTTTTTCTTCTTCTAAAACAATATGGCCATACTAGACCGTAGAGACGGTACCATGAAGATCGTGTTACTCTATGAACCAAACATAATAAAAGGCTATTATATAACTTGTTTTTTTTTTGTTACATTTAATTTGTACTTTCTGTGTTCTATATAAATTAAGAAACATTAAAAATCAGATAGTATTATGAGTGAAAAAATATTATAAAATGAACTTATGATTAGGCAGTATAGGTCTCGTTACCCATGCCTAATGCTTCATGTAGAATGATTAAAAAAAAACTTGAAAAAAGACATTGGCAGTAAAGAAACTTAGAAAGTTAGCAGTATTTAGACATTTTGTGTAATTAAATTTGCTTTATTACTGAAAATAAATATGTCTTCAAGTGGAGATGAAATAACACTCACTCCTAACACTTTAATGGAAAGAACTGCAAAGAAAGTTGTTCCTTTATTTATTTCCTTGCAATCGAAGTGAAAAGCAGAGTGTGTAACTCGATCATAAAACCCATTTTATCCTCGACTTAATATCCACCCTCGCCTTTGGCTCGGGCGGATAAACGTCTCGTATAAAATGGCTTCTTTTATGCACTTGTAGTACAATCTACTATTGTTGTATGGCCTTGTTTGTTTTGTGTATTTTCTATTTTTATTAGTAAAAAAATATTTGAATAAGTGATTAGCTATGCTACCCATTCCTGGTTTAATATGCCTGCCTGCCTAGCACATGCTGCACCAAGAAACATCCAACATCTTTTTGTAGACATCCAGAAAAAAAAAAAGTTATTTGCAGCATTATTCGATCGATGCCTTAGTGGCGCATTAGGTAGTGTAACCGACTTCGCTGAGGTCCTGGGTTCGATTCCCGGATCGATCCAAATGTTTGTTTCGAAGTTTGAGTGTTTTATATAATTATGTGTTTAGAAATAATTATGTACGTACTGCTCGTTCGCTCTAAGTTTGCCGCTCGGCTACATACTAAAGTCGAATTTTTAATTAGACGAAGTAAATTGACAGCAACTAATGTCACTTCCTCATACAATGTTGCTTATTTTCTATGACGAAGTGACATTAGCTACTGTCAATTTACTTCGTCTAATTAAAAATTCGGGTATACGCCTCTACGCCAGCGGCAAACTTAGAGCGAACGGGTAGTACCTACATCAGTTTAGCATAGCAATGCTTTTAAAAAGCTTAATTTGGTGTAGATTTGTGTGAAAATATCCAGAAGTAATTAGTTTTGTTTAGTTTTTAAAATAATTTTTTGATTGCAGGAACTAAAGCTATGGAACGGGTCCCTAAGCTACAGCTACTGGCACAAACCAGGCGTCATCAGGTTCACGAAAGTCTACATTTTCAACGTGACGAACCCACAAGGGTTTTTGGAAAACGGAGAAAAACCGAAATTGGTGGAAGTTGGACCCTTTGTTTATAGGTATGTGGCACTCTTTTTTAAAAATCTTTTTCCATACCCAAAGTGTGACTGGGTGACAATTGGGCCTCATTAGCATTACTGAGAATTCACTGTCCTGTCTATTTGTTTGTCACCAGGCTTTTTAGGGTTCCGTAGCCAAATAGCAAAAACGAAACCGTTATAGATTCGTCATGTCTGTCTGTGGACTATTCCCAGTATTCCCCGAATGCTATCCCCCGATCGGGGGAAACTGGGAATTTTATTCCCAGTATCCCACGAATTCATAATCGGGGGAAACTGGGAACACAAAATTCCCATTTTCCCCCGAAATATTATTTAAATTATAAATCCATTTTGGGAACTAACAAAACAAAAAAAATAACCACGAAGGCTAAGGCGGGAGCTCCGCTCCGCTTCGCTCCCGCCGTAGCCTTCTAACCTAACCTATCCGAGTCGAGGTTTTAACCATAATAAGTGAATGGTTAACACCCCGACTCGGATAGGTTAGGTTAGAAGGCTAAGGCGGGAGCGAAGCGGAGCGGAGCTCCCGCCTTAGCCTTCGTGGTTATTTTTTTTTGTTTTGTTTGTTCCCAAAATGGCTCAAGTTTATTTCATTACCACCAATAGGCGAGTAGCGCGATTTTAGTTCCCAAAATGGATTTATAATTTAAATAATATTTCGGGGAAAATGGGAATTTTTTGTTCCCAGTTTCCCCCGATTTTCGCCTAGAAAAATCACTACCACAGACCGCAATTTTCGCCTAGAAAAATCACTACCACTGCTAACGTGTTAAAACATCAATCAAAGTTACAACGAACTTCAAGAACTTTTATATTATGTTACTTGCTGCTACGGAACCCTTTATGGGCGAGTGCAACTCGCACTTGGCTGGGTTTTTTTTTGTAATGTGAGGGAAAATCCTCATGGATGCTATGCCGGACTCCTACCGACTAAAAACCTCACGTAACGCCCAACAGCCTGCGGTTGGGAGTCCCGGGTAAGCCCTCGGAAGGATGTCCCACGACTCTCAACAGACCTACGGCTACCACTGCGGACATTATTTATTTATATTGCAATTAAATTGCGATATTTTTGATAGAAAGTAAAATAAATAATTATAAGCTAACCAATCGTTAAGCCGAGTTGAAGGCCTTATGGGCGGCTTGAAAATATTTTAACTGCGGGTCGCGGCGACCTGCGCCTGTCCATTTCAACACGGCAATAGGCTCACCACCTATAACGTGGGACAAAAAAACTATAAGGTGAAATGTGGCCGTATACTATGCCTCTGCCTAACCCTTCGGAGATAAAGGCGTGACTATAATATATGTATGTATGTTTCGTATGAAATATAATATTCCCAAGTTTGGAAATCGTAATACCTATAGTCGAATTTTTAATTAGACGAAGTAAAGTGACAGCAACTAATGTCACTTCTTCATAGAAATTAAGCAACATTGTATGAAGAAGTGACATTAGTTGCTGTCACTTTACTTCGTCTAATTAAAAATTCGACTTTACTGAAATTCGTAATTTTTGGGAGTCCTCCTCTATTAGGTTAACGCCAGTTTAGAATGACCCTTACATTCAAAGTGAAAATTCTTGGATTTGCGAAAATTGTGATGTCTCTAATTTCTGAATTATATATCCCTCAATATTTATTGTGTGCAGGGCATGACGAAGCTTTTAATGTAGTTAATTTAGGAGCCAACCAAACCACAAAATGCGTAAAAGCAGCTCCATACAAAAAGTATTTATAAATCAAAGTTCGCTGACCGGCACTTTTTTTACGCGTTTTTCTGTAATGACGGTTTTGTATAAAATTATTAGTAAATCGTTTAAAAAACTTTGTAAAACCATATAGGTACATAAACATTATATAAATATCGGTTAAATGCACGTCGTCGGGATTGACATGCGTATGGTTCCGTAGCTACTAATTTTTACTTCAACATAATCTACAAATTTTATTAAGAGAAAAGAATTGGTTTTTTGTTTGTAATGCATAGGCAAATAATTACTTATTGAACCTATTTTTAAAACTCTTTCAATAAGAAAATACATACATACATACATACATACATACATACATATAGTCACGCCTTTATCCCCGAAGGGGCAGGCAGAGGCATAGTATACGTCCACATTTCACTTAAATCAAATACTTAATATATTTTATAATATAGAGTTATAAATATATATTCACGGACATTGCACACAACGCTATCTGATCCCAAAGTAAGCTAGGAATAACCTGCTTGTGTTATGGGTATGTCTGATACACGGATATTAATTATATACTTTTTAAATACATCCTAAGAATTTCAGTTGGTTTGAGACTTGGCGTCACGCTTTGCGCTCCACATCGATGCCCCTGCGGTTTTAACGTTGACACTTTGGGGCATCATGGTCTTTCATGTTTAAAGAGCGCAGGCCGCTTCTCACGCCACGCTGCGCTGAACGACATCATCCGCCGTGCTCTTGCCACCGCCAATGTGCCTGCGCTCTTAGAGCCAAACGGCGTTTTCAGGGACGATGGCAAGAGACCGGATGGGTATAACTTTGATACCGTGGGAGATGGGTCGGGTCCTGGTGTGGGATGCAACTTGTGTTGACACTCTAGCCCCGTCCCATCTTCCTAAAACCAAATTAAAAGCCAGTGCAGCAGCGGAAGCGGCTGAAAATATTAAAATTAATAAATATAAGGGTCTCGACTCATCGTATCGTTTTTGTCCAGTCGGTGTCGAGACCCTAGGTCCATGGGGTCCCAATGCGCAAAAATTTTTCAAGAATTTGAAAAAGCGCCTTGTGGAGTCAACTGGTGACCCAAGGGCTGGCAGTTTTCTCGCTCAACGAATAGGTATTGCTATTCAAAGGGGGAATGCTGCTAGTCTTTTGGGCACAATGCCACGGGGGCCTTATTTAGGTTTAGTTTAGATAGTAATAATGTAAATATAGATATGTAATAATTATGTTTCTCTGTAATTAAATTATATTTAAAAAAATACATACATATTATACATAGAAACACCCAGATTCTTGAGACAAACATTTATGGGTCACACAAATATTTATCTCCGGTGGGAATCGAACCCACGACCTCCTGCGCCAGTTAGCGGGGCTACAAGGGGTTCATTTGCTCTTGGAACCCTAAAATACTGAAATAACAAGTTTTATCTTTTCAAATGACGTTCAGGCATAAAAAATACGCAGAACCCTCTGACGTCAGGCTTATGACTAATGAGGATCTTCTTAGAAGTTGGGAAATCAAAGATTGTGGTAGTAAACTTTGGTTACCCTTGACAGTTGACAGTGATGTGACAACTGACAGCTGACACGAAACGTAATAAAGTCATCAAAGGCAGCGGCGGCCACAGATGAATGGAAATTTGCCGTTTAGTTTTCGAACGTTTTACCTCCCTGTCTGTGTGCCTTTCTTGCGTTGTTGTTTTTGTACTCTTTTTTTTATCTTTTTTAAGTCTGTTTTTTGTTTTCTCTGTTCTTTTATTTTTTATTACATATTATGTTATGTTACTATTATTTGGTGTGGGTATGTACGTTATGATCCAAAATAAAAATATTTTCTTTCTTTCTTCTTTCTTAAACAAGCATCTTTAACCGCATATTCAATGGAGGCTGAATATAATTAGATATACAGGATGTAACATTCGGAGTATGGACAAGTCTGTAAATATAACACATACAAAGATCTGTTCTTACGAACCACGTCATCGATTTTAGAGAAAATAAAAACTGCATTCATGGATTTCAAATAAAACTCTTGCACAGTTCGGGAATCGAACCCGGTCATTTTGAAAAATAAGACTTACATTATTCCTACTTGAATTTCGATTGCGTACGTCATAAGCAGTAAATGTTACTATGCAACATGATATCTATACTAATATTATAAAGAAGTAAAGTTTGTGTGTTTGTATATTTGTTAAATTGTAAGGGGTTATCTCGGGATCTACTGAACCGATTTTAAAATTCTTTCACCAGGTAGAAAGCTACATTATTGTAGAGTGTCATAGGTTATATACCATCACGCTACAACGAATAGGGGCGGAGCAGTAATAGAAAATGTTTCATAAACGGGGGAAAAGTTATTCCTTTTGAGAGCTTCGTTGCGTGTGCTGCGTAAATATTTATAGTTATGTAAAAATATGTAATACGAAATTGTTTCTCTTAAAACAGTTCTAAAAAAATTGCGCGATAGCATGTATTTATCTTTGGGTTGGTGCATAATAACCATTTTAATGGCAATAATTTTTTTTCTACAATAATGCCACGGGATACCTCTTTCATTAACGAAATCGTTCTTAAAAATAATGCGACGGGAATACACGCGACGAGAAACCTTTCTCTCTCTCTCTCTCTCTCTCTCCCTCTCTCTTACGTAGTATTGAATATTAACGACGAGACGCTACGGGGGTAAACGCAACGCGACGGGAGTAAATGCGACGGAAACAGGTAATACTCCTCCTTATGTGGCGCGAAGTTGTGCGGGTCAGCTAGTCTAAAATAAATAGAATGCATTGTACTTCAAGTTCCTAGGAACAGATCTACGAATGTCTTCATTTATCTATGTACAGTTACACTATATACATACAAGTTTTAATACAGGGGAACAAAATTTCATTTTAAAAAAAGGGCAATATCAAATACGAATAATTATTATGCATCTCAAAAAACTCTTCCACATCACAGTCAACAACTACCGTGCCCAAAATGCTGGCGGCGTTGCCACGTTGTATGGCAACGGAGAGCCTCTGGCCCAAGTACACACCAGCATTTTGGTCACGAGAACCGTCGACCAAAAGTTTACATAAAGCTCTGTAAATGAGCTTTATGAATGTCTTATATTTACAGACTTGCACATACTGACCGCTCCGAATGTTACAGCCTGTACCTATATCGACGGTTAAAAGGTAATAGGATAAGCGCCAAATTTAGAGATTAGTTTAAACTCTCGGGTCTTCACGTGAAATACTTTTTACTTACATTCACCGACGTTTCTGACACAGTCAGCAGTTGAGAGGTTTTTTGCATATTGTATGTAATAACATAAACTTACTATTTTTTTCTTACTGTACCTATTACTTTTTTTAAATTTTTATTTTTTTGTTGTAGAAAATAATATACGCCAAGACTCACTCATTTTTAAAAATTCCCGCCCAAACTCCACTGACGTCAGAAATCAAAATGTTGCTACAAAGAAAATAATGAGACAAATAGACAAAAACAGATGTGCCAAAATTATTATAATTGAGCTAAAAACGCGTGATTACTATCCATACTATTGTACAGCATTGGGGAAAAAAATTAATAGACCCATACAAAAAAATTAAAGCAAATTGTCTTTTTTATAAAAAAGCACTTATTTTTGACCAATTAGTACATGTAGTATTACAATGAGCAACGACGTAATATAATTAAACACATCATGCACATCACAGCTTTCAAAAACGGCAGAACTTTAAAAAAAGAGAACTTAATAAATTGTCTGTGGTAGCATGCAAGACGAAAGCGTACGTGTGAAGACTTTAGTCTTTACACGTATGACGAAAGTGAGGCAATTGTCTCACTTTCGTCTTGCCATTTCTCAGTGTTGGTAAGGTAACGTATTCTATAGTTTTTTAACCGACTGCAAAAAAGGAGGAGGTTACTCAATTCGAACGTATACTGGGTGTAACAAAATTACCTCTCCAAATTTCATGAGATGACTTGGCATCGGAAATCAAATACAAATTCATTTTTTTTTAAATTTTTTTGTCGCACATTAAGAATTCATTTTTTACCGCGGAAATTCGAGGTAACACGGTCGCCGTGGCAAAACAAACACAGAGCACCCGTCTGCCTGTCGTTGTCGCTTTCTACTGCCGCTCAGTAGCGATGGAAAGAGTGAAAATAGGATAAAATAGGACCTTTAAAACGGCTTTACGGTTAAAGTATTCATGTGATTTTTTTTCTTAGTTTTTGTAATGTTTCTTGACTGATGCCACGTCACGTGACGAAATTTGGAGAGGTAATTTTGTTACACCCAATATAATTTTCTTTTTTTTTATGTTTGTTCACGCAGAACTCCGTCGTTTATGGACCGATTTGATTTTTTTTTATAGAGACCGTATTCTTAGCATTCCATGGATTCTCCGTGCGGGCGCCGGGTCCATAGCGTGGCACAGGGGGGAACACCCCGACGGCGTCTGGGACTTGCGACCCATTCGAGTAGGTTTAGGGTGGCCACCTTACTATGCGCATAAACGATCACCTTCCACCGTCAACAATGTTCCCCCCCCCTGCCCAACCAGATTTGGTAAGACCAATGCCGCTTTGGATACTCGTTTTAGTAAAGAGCTTACTGAAGCTCTTGGCAATCCAAGGTTCTTAAATAAATTATACAGGGATTTAGCTGGAATTCCCCTAGCTCCTACTTCTACGGCATAGAGTTTAACCACATAGCCATTTTTGGTTAACTCATTGGTCAAGTCAAAGTATTTATTTGTCTTCATGGCGTGGTCCTTCGGTATGTTGGTCTCCCACGGCACTGTCAGCTCCACGAGCACCGCACGCCTGTGTATCCTCGAAAACAGGAATATGTCGGATCTGGATGACGAGGCACATACATCCTCCGGGATTTTGTAGTGTTTTTCATACGTGTCTGAGAGTATAGTCCAATCGGCGGCAGCCATCAAAATTGAGTATGGCTTTTGAGGTACTTTCTTTGAACAGCCTTCCTTTACAAACGCAATGTCATTTCTTTTGTTTGTGGTTAATACCGCCAAACTGACAGCCTCACGTATGATTTCCAATACCCTATCGTGTCGGCGTGAGTAATGACCCCGGTCTAGTAACGTCCTACAACCTACCAGCAGGTGCCTAGCAGTTCCAATCGCTTCTCCACATGCATTACATGTTTTATCTGTGGCTTTCCCCCACCTGACCAGATTACTTGGGTCGGGGAGGGTCAATTGAAACGCGTTCAGGTAGAACTTAAGCAAAGCCGGCGACCAGTCGTACAATAAGGTACGCCACTGCAAGGCCATGGGAATACAAAACTCGCCCAGAGTAAGCCATTCATTCTGCATCTCCAGGTTCATCGCGTGCACCTTACAGGCATCGCTCTCATCCTGCTCCAGAAAAGATTTTGTAATGTCTTTATCTGTATGTCTCCGGATACTACCCAACCCCGCTCGACCAGTCTGCGAACCCACCATGAATTTCTTGTGGAATTGGAGGCGTGACTCAAGTTCTGCTATATTTTTATCCTTTGGAAGAGTTTGAACGATTTTGTCTCTTGATTTTGCCAAGACGTGCATTTTAGTAACTCTTAGATGTTTATAGAGTTCCGACGGCTTCTTAAACGTCATTCCGAAGTTATTAGAGGCTCTGAGTCTCTCTCTATCATAAACATAATATTTTTGTAAGAATAGAATTTATTTATTTATTGATTTATTGTATACTTTATTGTACGCCAAAGTAGTATAACAATTAAAAAACTTAATACAAAAGGAAGCAATACAATGGGCGGCCTTATTGCTTAAAGCAATTTCTGCCAGGCAACCTTTGGATGGAGAAATATGTTGGCAGTAGCGAATTGGAAGTTGTTGGCGTATAATTTTTTAGATATATTTCTATGAATAAGTAACACATAAATTTTAAGACGTAAGCAGATAAATAATAATAAGTAATAATGTAACAAAGTATTCATACACTTGCAATACATACTTATATGATATATATACAGAAAATATATATATTTATATATATACATGATAAACATACCTAAGTACATACAAATATTTAAATAGGTGTAGATACATATATGTACAGCATTAAGATGATTCCAGTACCTACTTATTTTATAATATAGCGGAAGAAATTAACAATTAGGTACTTGCAAAGTAATGGTCTTTAATACAAGTTTTGAACTTCTGTAATGTCTCAGCTCGTCTAATTTCTAATGGTAACTTATTCCACAAACGGACTGCTGTAACATTAAACAAGTGGTCAAAAAAGTTTGTGGAATGCGGTGGCATTTTCAATCTCATGTTCTCCGATGACCTCAAACATCTGTCGTGCGTATCATGAAGGAACTTGAAACATTCCTTTAAATAGGAAGGTGTAGATGGGTTAAATAAAATATTATATAACAAGAATAAAATATGAGTATTCCTGCGAAGTCGTATTGGTAACCACTTGAGCTGCGTTCGAAACTGTGAAACGTGATCATACTTGCGCAAGCCAAATATGAATCGTATACAGACATTTTGGAGACGCTCAAGTTTCTCAAATTGGTTTTCGGCGAGATCTAAATAACTGACATCTGCATAATCAAGGATTGGAAGAAGCAAGGAGTTTGCAAGAGCAATTTTTGTGGCTGTAGGAAGGAAGCTCTGCAGCTTTCTAACTGTACCAGCAGATGCGAACAACTTCCTACTCAATTCCTGGAGTTGTGGACCCCATGTTAAATTTATTTTGAATATAGTATTATCCTAATTTTTTTACTTTTTGACTAACAGGAATTGTTGTACCATTAAAAACAAACTGCGGTAGCAGCGACCAATTTATTTTTGCTGTGGTTCTAGAACTTCCAATTATAATAATTTGCGTTTTAGACGGGTTAACTTGTAGTCCATACGATCTACTCCATGACGCTATTCTTGACAAATCCTCGTTGATGACATCCACCGCCTCCGATAGCTTATCTAGGGGTGCCTGCGTGTAAATTTGGAGATCGTCTGCATAAAGGTGGTAGGACGAACTTAATAGATTAGAGATAGAATTTATAAAAATTGTGAAGAGAAGGGGAGACAGAACGCCACCCTGGGGCACACCGACACTGGTATTGCACCAACTAGAAACATCATCCTCAAGACGAATGCGCTGTCGGCGGCCACACAGGTAACTACGAAACCACTCTATTTCCGTAGGAGATATGTTAAAAGAGCAGAGTATGGAAAGTAAAACGTCTGGGTCTACCGTATTAAAGGCGTTACTAAAATCTAGCAAACACAGAACAGTTAACCTACCATTTTCCATACCAGATCTAATATCGTCAGTAATTTTTACCAAAGCCGTGGCTGTACTGTGACCGGGCCGAAAACCTGACTGGAAAGGATTGAGGAGATTATTCTTGCGGATAAAGGAATGTAGTTGGGTGTGGACAAGGCGTTCGAGTACTTTAGAAAGGAAAGGAAGAATGGATATTGGACGATAGTCTGTTAACAACTGAGGTTTGTATTTTTTTGGCAAAGGAGTGATTAAGGCATCTTTCCATAATGATGGAAAAACACCACTGGTTAAGGAATAGTTAAGGCCCGTCCGAGCGCACGAGGCAGCGGCACTTTCGGTGTTTTGAATCGGTGGTTCAGCTGTGTGCGTGCGGCACTCACACATAGACAATTCTCTCAGCGACAGTCGCTCTGTTTGGTCGCAACGCAACATTAGGCAACTTAAAAATTTCAAAAAATATTAGTATTTTTATTGAGACGAATGGCTCGAAAAGATCATGACTACTTTTTGTATTATGAAGTACGTTTAGATAAGTTTAAATGCAATGGACCGTATTAATTTGACACGGACATTTGTTATTCTTTTACAAAGCGCCATCTGATCCCAAAGTGCAGTACTAGAGCTAGGCAGCAGATATTAATAGGTACTTTTATAGGTACATACATACATATGTATGTACCATACATATATATAGACACGCCTTAACGCTGAAAGGATCGGCAGAGGCACATACACATTTCACCTAGTCTTTAGGGTTCCGTACCCGTAAAAAACAGGACCCCATTGCTGAGACACGGCTGTCCGTCAACAGGAGTTAAAATTTCACAGATTATGTATTTCTGTTTTAACAACAAATCCAAATTACAGAAAAATAATAAATTTTAAGGCAGGCTCTCATTCAACAAACGTATTTTTTGTTTGTGAACAAATATTTATAGACCACAGATATTTTTTCCCGTGGGCAAACTAAAACTAAAAAAACAATAATATAGCTATTCAGAAATTATTACTTAGTTTCATCTATGTATGTATCATTTCTATGTCTGGGTAGACGGGGTACTAAGATTACGTCATATGACCCCGGGCTTGTTATAGGCGGGGAAAAAGTTTCTATTATCTCGGAAACCGTGCCTTTCAAATTTCTTGGCAGAAAGATAGATAACAGAGGTTGTACTCCAGCTTTGGACGACATAATTGAAAGTTTCATTGTTGACATAAAAAAGGTAGACCAACAAGCAATAGGTAACGTCAAGAAAGCATAGATATACGACAACTATTTAACGTCACGTCTAAACTGGCCGTTTCTTGTGTACGATATGAGCCAAAACCTTCTCAGAAAATTGGATGCGAATGTTACGAAGGCGTTGAAGTCGTGGCTAGGGCTAGCTCAATCGGCCGAACCGTCGGCATTATACAGAGCCTCTAATAACTTCGGAATGACGTTTAAGAAGCCGTCGGAACTCTATAAACATCTAAGAGTTACTAAAATGCACGTCTTGGCAAAATCAAGAGACAAAATCGTTCAAACTCTTCCAAAGGATAAAAATATAGCAGAACTTGAGTCGCGCCTCCAATTCCACAAGAAATTCATGGTGGGTTCGCGGACTGGTCGAGCGGGGTTGGGTAGTATCCGGAGACAAACAGATAAAGACATTACAAAATCTTTTCTGGAGCAGGATGAGAGCGATGCCTATAAGGTGCACGCGATGAACCTGGAGATGCAGAATGAATGGCTTACTCTGGGCGAATTTTGTATTCCCATGGCCTTGCAGTGGCGTACCTTATTGTACGACTAGTCGCCGGCTTTGCTTAAGTTCTACGTGAACGCGTTTCAATTGACCCTCCCCGACCCAAGTAATCTGGTCAGGTGGGGGAAAGCCACAGATAAAACATGTAATGCATGTGGAGAAGCGATTGAAACTGCTAGGCACCTGCTGGTAGGTTGTAGGACGTTACTAGACCGGGGTCATTACTCACGCCGACACGATAGGGTATTGGAAATCATACGTGAGGCTGTCAGTTTGGCGGTAGCGAGAGCGAAAAAGAAATTAACCACAAACAAAAGAAATGACATTGCGTTTGTAAAGGAAGGCTGTTCAAAGAAAGTACCTCAAAAGCCATACTCAATTTTGATGGCTGCGGCCAATTGGACTATACTCTCAGACACGTATGAACAACACTACAAAATCCTGGAGAATGTATGTGCCTCGTCATCCAGACCCGACATATTCCTGTTTTCGAGGATACACAGGCGTGCGGTGCTCGTGGAGCTGACGGTGCCGTGGGAGACCAACATACCGAAGGACCTCGTCATGAAGACAAATAAATACTTTGACTTGACCAATGAGTTAACCAAAAATGGCTATGTGGTTAAACTCTTTGCCGTAGAAGTAGGAGCAAGGGGAATTCCAGCTAAATCCCTGTATAATTTATTTAAGGACCTTGGATTGCCAAGAGCTTCAGTAAGCTCTTTACTAAAACGAGTATCCAAAGCGGCATTGATAGGATCTTACCAAATCTGGTTGGGCAGGGGGGGGAACATTGTTGACGGTGGAAGGTGATCGTTTATGCGCATAGTAAGGTGGCCTCCCTAAACCTACTCGAATGGGTCGCAAGTCCCAGACGCCGTCGGGGTGTTCCCCCCTGTGCCACGCTATGGACCCGGCGCCCGCACGGAGAATCCATGGGATGCTAAGAATACGGTCTCTTACTAAAAAACAAACATTTAGGTATTTGGCACACGTGTGACGTGTGTGACTTGTACTTGCGAAACGTTATCCCCAACTCTCTTTCTTCTGCATATCAATGACATGCTGTCCCTTGGGTGCAACTATTGTTATTCGGATGATAGTACTCTGCATGGGAGCTATTCTGGCCGTCCAGCGGAGGGGCTTTGCGACGTGGAGGAGAAGAGATGACAACTCGTGGCGGATCTCGACCGGGACCTGGGTCGCATTGCGAAATGGGATTCAGACAACGTGGTCGAGTTCAATGCCAGAAAAACACAGGCGTGTGCGTTTACAGCTACGAAGTCCCCATTCCTTTCCCTACCCTCTCTTCAGAGCATTACGGTTCCACTAAAGGACAACCTGGAGATCCTCGGTATAGACGTCCGGCATGAGCTCAATCACAAAAACTACATCGGGAGTTGTATTGGGCTTGCCTCGCGGAAACTCGGAGTCCTAAATAAGGTGAAACGGTACCTGCGTCGACTACTGTTCTCACCTTTGGGATGACTCCACGAGGTACTTACTAGACGCGCTTGACGCTATGCAGAGACGTGTTATCCTAATAATTGGTTGACCTGAGGTGACGGGAGGCCTCGAACCGTTAGCGCAGCGAAGAACCATAGCGTCCTTGGCTGAGAGAGTTGCCACTCATACACAGTAAAGAAAACCTGCCCGCACACGTGTTTCCCCTTATCTACAACCCGGGTTCTTTAAAAGGAGCGTGAAGAGGCACATCACAGGGCCGTCAACTTGAGGACCACTGTCAAAAGTGGCCCCCAATCGCTAGATGCGATACGGCTTACCATCAGGCTGGTGGCGACGTCAATTTGGCGAGCCGAATATAAAAAAAAATCACAAAATGTAATTTGAGAATGCAGTAGAGCGAGCAGGTCATTTCCAGGCTTCCTTGTCAAGCAAATAATCGTCAATTGTATAGTAACCCTTGCAGTGTAATTTTGGTACTTTTTATACACTTTTGAACTTAATTAAGTGCATACTTTTTATGTCATGTGGAAGCCTATTGTAAAAACGTATACAGTTACCCAGAAAATAATTGCTGACTTTGTTTAATCTACATTTAGTTTTGTTACCATTCAGGCTAAGAATATTAGTGTTACACAATGTACTACTTTCAGGATTGTATTGTTGACATCATTATAGACGACCTTATTACTTATATACTATGGATCAGCGAGGCAATTAAAGATCATATTCATAGACTCAAATGTGTATTTTGATAATATTTACATTGCAAAACACCCTTAACCTATTTGTGAATTTGTATCTATTATTCGAATATTTTGAAGAATAAAATGTGGCCTTCAGCCACAATACCATCATAATACATACAAACAAATGACAATTTATAATTTTTAGCTATCATGGTTTATGAGATCCAATCAGATGATGGACTGAGTCACAGTTATAGGTTCCCATTTTTTCCCTTTGAGAACGGAACACCAAAAAATACAAATAACTTATCGTGCTACTTGTAGTAAGATATCCTATTATTGCGGAATCTCGCCCACTTTTCTATTTATAATACTTTTCCTTGCGTCGTCCCAGTTTCTGTGAAATACAATATTTTTTGTTAAATAACACATTTTCAGATAACTCAGACATTCGGTCTAAAAACCGCGATAGTTTATAAAGAACATCTTAAATTGAGTTACAATAATTGCAAGGAAATCAGACATAGAACATACGATTTATTGTAGTCGTTAACCTATTAATATAAAAAAAATATTATGGACCTATTTCTATTCATCTTCCACTACAATTGCATACATAAGTAAAAAAACTTGAAAATGTGTAAAATGTTCTTACCTCTTTTTTGTTTGCACGTCCAAGTGTGCGTACACGCTATGCTTTACGTAAATATTTTTATTTTTTGCGACGAAACGAGACGTGTACTCGCTCTGAGCTCTTGCGGATCACTAAGGTTTGTCAGTCGGCAAGCTGCGTGCTCGCAGAAATATATGAGAAACTTGGGCAACTCTTTTGCTTTTAGGTATTAATGAATTAAAATTTTAACGTAGGTAAAATATTAGCACTACTAATTGTAGTTTATGAAATGTAGTTTATTGAAAGTAAAGATATACATAGTAAACTACATCCAATTTTGTTAAATCTCTTAAACAGTAGCATAAGATTTTTTAGATATTGGTGATTTTTATACGTATTTTTCTAAATACCTATTAATTATATCCTGATTGTGAGTATCAGTAATGATGCATTGGTTCTTGCTGACATACATATTATTTTTTTATGCAAATTGTGCAAATAGAATTGTTTGAATCAACGAAATGGTAACTATCGTTTTGCCATTTTTCGCTCGATGCCGCCTTAAGGATGTAGCTAATGATTGGTAGGATTTCATCAAGGATAGGAAAGATCATGTTTCGGCCCACGCAGTCGCTACCAACAGCTTTGGATGTGATCGCTGTAATGCTCTTCTTAACATCACTAGCGGTAAACAGATCGAAGGTAAAAGGTGAATAGTTAGGGGTTGGGATAGTTGAAAGATATTGTATGGTTTTCGCCTTCAGAGTCCTATCAAAATGGGACACGGCAGTGAAATGTTGATTGAGAACCTCAATATTCAAGTCTTTAGGATTTACTTGTCGCGATTTCCCAACTCCCAGTGTTCCTAGAAATTTCCAGACCTTTGATGGGTCGGTATTTTCAACTGAATTATGAATGTGCTGGCGTTGTGCATTCCTACACGCCTTTCCGCAACGATTTCGAGCTGAAACATATTTCTGTAAGTTTAAGTCTGTAGGATTAATTTTATATCGAAATTTTGCTGCAGCTTTCTTGTTAATTAAAGATTTGATCTCAATAGTTAGCCATGGAGACGGTGGATGCTTCATTTTTACAGCCCGAATAGGAGCATGCTTATCGTACAGAAGTATGAGGTTTGACGTGAAAATTTTGACTTGTTCGTCTACGGATCCAGAGGTGACCAACGATGTCCAATCTATGTTGCCAGCATCTTTACGCAACTCATCAAGATCCATGCCACAAAAATTACGCCGCAAAAGGATTTTAGGCTTAGGCTTAGGGGGACGGATGTTGTAGGAAAGGTAGAGTAGGTCATGATACGAGAATTGGTCAGCCGAGTATTGCCCGTGCTTAGTGACTTGAACAGGAGAAGAGACCATGATGAGATCGATAAGCGTTGGATTACAATTTGGGAAATGATGAGTTACATCGGTGGGTAGAATGGAAAGGTTACACGATGTTGTGATATTGAGAAGAGAGGAGGAGCGGGAATAATTTTTGAGGAGACATGTATTAAAATCCCCCATGATTATGGAATGACTGTAAGAAGGTATGAGATTCAATAAGAGTGTTTCGAAGGAGGAAAAGTAATTAATAGTCATTGACGGACAAGTAGGAGCTTGGTATGGTTGAGTTCAACTTCCAAAAACAGGTGTTCACCGGCATCAGAAGGTGGTGGTTGTTGTGACATACTTATAACTGTAAAAGATATATATGAGCGAAGGAATATCGCAACACCACCAGCACGAATCTTATTATCTGTCTGATCGTTTCTGATATCTGTCCGATCGTTTCTGATGAGTTGAAACCCAGGAATGGAATACGTAATGGAAGAATGACAAGTTTTTAGCCATGATTCAGAAACAACAAACAAGAATTAGAATAATAAGCCTTTTCCTCCGACGGTTATAGGCAGAGACAATAATATCTGACGGGAATCTTGGAACATCCTACTGAGAAGTTATACGAGGCGCTAATAGACGGATACTCGTAGACCGTAGGAACTCTATGGTTTTAGTCAATTCGAGTACGGCGATGCTATCATCTGTGGTGGGTGCGATATCCGCACACGTGAGGAGATCAGATTAGTATACATACGTCCACAATTTAGCACTTATTACTTTATCAATTCAATACATATAATAAAATCGTAACAGGTCGCTGTCTGTACATGGAAGATAAATAAGAAAAAATATTATAGAGGGCTTTATAAACGCAATAGAATCCAGAACAATGAGTTTTAGAATTTTTGTCTGTTTGTCTGTATGTCTGTATATCTGTTTATCTCTACGTTTGTGCATGCTAATCTCAGTAACCGCTACACCGATTGCAATGCGGTTTTTTTATTGTGTTGAGGTTTGCTCCACTTAACATTTAGCGTTTATTTCACGTCAATCTGTTTATAAATAAAAAAGTTATAACACTTTTAAGAATCAGATATTTTGAAAATTTTAATTGTAGGGGTTTCTTTGAATGTGAGTGTAAGCAAACAGGGCAGTTTCACACGTAGCTTGATGAGTCTGATGAAGAAATACCTCTCCTTTCATACAGCTTATGTGACGTAAACGAAGTTGCGGGGTCAGCTAGTGAGTGATAGTTTCATGATGCTTTTTTTTTAACGAGAGGGAAAATCCTCATGGATGCTATGCCGGACTCCTACCGACTAGAAACCCCCACGTAACGCCCATTAGCCTGTGGTTGGAAGCCCCGGGTAAGCCCTCGGAAGGATGTCCCAGGACTCGACCTAGGCCTCGCCTCGGTTCGGGTGCTATCCCGCGTCTTTGGGGGGTTTCGAGTGTGATCTCGCTTCTAAGAGGGGGCGTGCGTGAATTCCTCACGTCACGCTGCCGTCATGGGCCTGCTTCTGTAAGGACGGTGCGCAGTCCCCTCACCGTCCTCAGGCCCCCGGGCATGGAGGCCGATAGTCTTCGGCGGAACTCGGGTGGGAGAGTTCTCTCCCGCTCCCGCCCCGCCGCCTCTTTCACGAGCATGACCTGCTCGCAGCCGGCGCGCGGCGGTTAGTTTCATGATGCTAACTTTGAAAATGACGAATTTCATACAACCGTTTAAACCATACTAGCTGTTCGCCGCAGCTTCGGCTGCGTAGAAGTCGTTATCGCGTAAAATCATAACCAAAAAATAATACCACCACTTTCGTCCATATTTTTTTTACATTTCCGCGCAAACTATCGCTAAATTGAAAAGCAACACAGATTTAAAAAATGAATATTTATATCAAAACTCTGTCGTAAAAAAGGCTTATAGCCTCGCCGCCATTACAAAAGTATGATTCAATATTTATTTGGCAATTTTCTCCGCAGACCCGTAATATTTGACTTATGTAATTCACTGTGCAACACAGGTTGGTACACGGCCTCGCAGATATAACCTAGACAGAGATAGCTATACTTGTTTGACATGATGTCACAATCTACACCAATATTATAGAGGAAAAATTTGTGTTTTTGTTTGTATGTCGTATGTTTGTAATCAATAAACTCAAAAACTACTGCACCGATTTTAAAAATTCTTTCACCATTGGAAAGCTACATTCGCACTGAGTAACATAGGCTATATTTTATTTCCATATTCCCACGGGAACGAGAGCTACGCGGGTGAACCGCGTAAGTCCGATAAAGACAAAAATTCTAAAAATCATTGTTTTGGATTCTATTGCGTTCATAAAGCCCCCCTATAAAGTTTTTTCTTATATATCTTCAATGTACAGACCACGACCTGTTATGATTTTATTATATGTATATGATTTTACTTTGTTACATGAGTAGAAACTTTCATCGATCAACCTAGACTTAAATTTAAGGCGTTTTACAGGAGTTATTTAGATCAGCAATTCTCAAACTTCGACCCACTCGTTAAGAGTCTGTATGACGCCAAATAGACTATTACCTTGATGAATGAATTAAAATTTTAACATAGACAACTTCAGTTTATAAACTAAAAACGCACTAGGCTAAAAACACGATTGCTGATAAAATCCTCGATAGATATGTAACTTAATTAACTAGTGGAAGTGAAAACCAAATATAATTAACACGTTGAAAATACTTCGATTTCATGAAATTTTAACTTAGATCTCATAAGTTTTAAGTTGTTTTTATAATATAAAATATTAATAAGAAAGACAATAGTTAAATATTCATTCGCACTAGACCACTTTTTTAATATTGGTTATAGTTTTTTTATAATTAATTTATTTCGTTAAAAACGCACAAAAACCGATCGCATCTTTCTCTGTCTTGCACGCTAAAATGTATATCTTCTATCTTCTTTCAACAATTTGGCGTGTGGTAGGCTCTTAACGACCCACCAGTTGGTCGTGAGCCATAACTTCGGGAATTATTTAATCCTAATTATGTCCATAACTAATCCTATATTGTAAATGTAAAAGTTTGTAAAGATGTTTGAATGTTTGTCACTCAATTACCTGCGTTCTAACGGCTGAACGGATCTGGCTGAAATTTTGTACATGGTTAGATTATAAGCCGTTACTACTAATACTACGAACTAAAACTACTAAAATAATACTACTTTCACCCCAGAAATTTATGTTCTTGGGAAGCAGGGAATGGGAATAGAATTCCACTCGGGTGGAGACCCTGGCATCAGCTTATATACATAATAATAAAAGAGGTTCTACTGTATAGCTTATATTACTTCAAATAGAATTACGTAGGCTTCTTATGGTGAAAGAATTTTTAAAATCGGTTCAGTAGTTTCGAAGTTTATCGATGACAAAGAAACAAAATCTTTCCTCTTTATAACATTACTAGCGGACGTCACGCGGTTTCACCCGCGTAGTTCCCGTTCCCGTGGGAATAAGGGATAAAAATATAGCCTATGTTCACCGCAAAGAGTGTAGCTTCCCAACAGTGAAAGAATTTTTCAAATCGGACCAGTAGTTCCGGAGCCTATTCGTTACAAACAAACAAACAAACAAACAAACAAACAAACAAACAAAAAAACAAATCTTTCCTCTTTATAATATTAGTATAGATTAGTATAGATTAGCTTATGCCTACTACTATCAATATTTTTAATTAAATTATTTAAATAAAATCATAATAAACTATAATCAATCTTTATCCTGCGCCCGCGCGGATGTTGATTATCGCGGGCAAAAAAATAATGGCCCCGTGTGGCGTCGGATAAGAGTACAAAATGTCGCCACCCCAATTCATCCCGAGGTTGTCGTAAGAGGCGACTAAGAGAACACTTCTGCAAAAAGATCCATTGCGTAGAGAAGGAAAACTCGAAATGAAACCCGATTGTCAGTAAAATGACGATGCCAAGTTCAAGGTCTTACGTAATAAATAACGTTAAAAAATAATGATCTTCTTGTACATAATCCAACCTGATTATTCTATTTTTGTTCAAATCTCCGGCTCTATCAAATAATTGCAATGAAACAAACGCAAAAAAAACAATCTTACCAAGATCTTTCTAATACAAAAAACCGCGTCAAAATCCGTTCGGCGGGCCTAAAAAGGCTACGTTGTATGTTTCATAATATTAAACGTACAATTCATATAATTTAAAATACAGAACATACAAAGTATACCAAACATTTTACGTTTCATAATATGAAACATACAATGTTGCCTTTTTAGGCCCTCTGTATTTTAAGCAACCATCGCGAACAAACCTGAATTCAATCTGAATATATTTTTGTATGCTGTATCTAACGTGTAATCCAAGTAATATTTTTTTCAAAACCTCGATTGTACAGACACGGCCACTTTACTATTTAATTAATAATCTATTCCTACTTACAAATATTAAAGCACAAGCTTATAGCTTAGTTTGGGCTATATGATGTTGTGTGAGAATGTCCAACAATATGTTTTTATTTTTTATTGAAAAAACATTTTGATTGTTTGTTTGCATTGAATTGTCTCCGAAACTACAAAACCGATTTGAAAAATTCTTCCGCAATCGGACAGCTATACTAACCCCGGATGCTATACTCTAATTTTATTCCCGTATTCCCACGGGAACGGGAACTACGCGGGTGAAACCGCTTGACCTCCGGTAGTCTTAGCAACATTAAGTAAGATTATAATGATTTCGGGTAAAACCCAGCCATTATGAATGTCATAATTTGATGTTACCAACAAGTTTAAAATTTCGACGACCTCTTAACCTTTTGTCTTCAAGGTTACTGATTCATATCGAGAGCTACGGGGATCAGTTGTTATGTGGACCAGAATTTATAACGTCAGAAAGATATCTACTCGAAAAAATGGACCTACCAAAAATGCTCTTTTTTATAATAAGCTCGCCATAGCAACATCAAACGAGATGAGGGTAACTCTTAAAGTAGGCTTTCAAAGCGTGCGTCTATAGTAGGGTTCGAAAAAATCCGATTTTTATAATAAATATCTAAAAGCCGATTTTTTTTATATATATCCGATTTTTTGATACATATCGGATTTATATCCTTGTAACCTTGTAAAATGAACCTTACTGTAGTAACATTAAGGTTTCAATTTCAGTTAAAAGCATACCATACTGGTATGTCAAAAGGGATTTCCCCAACTTAAAATGAGGTTGTCATTTTGGGAAACTATCTAAAATAATTCTGAATTGTACTTTTTTGCAACGTGTTGCCCGAGTAAACATTATTCTCCAATTTTTTTTAGTTCAGAACACAGGAATAAATCCATTGATATATATCAAGATAAAAATCAATTGATATATATTATATCGTGATATATATCATGATATATATCCGCTGATATACATCGGCGAACACTGGTCTATAGCGTCAGTGGCAGTGACAGAATGACAGACAAATGTTCCATACAAATGTATGAAATTCTAGGGAATGGTTTTACAGTGGGCGCACACTAGGCGTCTTGTCGCGGCGACATGTCGCGGCGACAAGCTGCGGGCGCCAAATTACATACATTTTGTTCTAAGCTCCGCACACTAGGCGACATGTCGCCGCGACTCCGCGACAAGCAAGTGACAAGACGCCGCGACATGTCGCCGCGACTGTCGCCTGGTGTGCGCCCACTGTTAGAGCTCAGCGACTTAAACGCGGCGTCAATGACGTCACAGTGCCGCTGTGACCGCGTTCATTTGTATAGATATGTCGCGGCGCCACTGACGCTGTAGACATCGCTCATTTTGAAAGTCTACCCTTACATTTGTCAAGACTATTGACAGCCCTCAAGTTGACAGCCCAATGACATAAGTTCTTCGTTGAGCCCTACAATCATTCGGCTGCCCGGGTTCTTCAAGAACCCGGGGTTCTAATAGGAGAGAAACATGTGCGCTGGTAGTGTGTTGCTTCGAAAGTCACTCTGTTTAGTGTTTTCGCATATACATATAAATAGGAACAGAAAAAATAAAGATTCTGACGAATTGAGAAACTTCCACCATTTTTGAAGTAGGTACCTACCTAGATTAAAAAGTATAATCTTTTACTCGTAGATTAATACTAGCTTTTGGCCGCAACTTCGTTCGCGAGGCGATTTTAACTAATAAGAACCATTCGACTTTATATTTCTAATGCATAGGGCTTCTAGAAAAACATAGGACTAGCTGTATTGACATTTCCGCTGAACCGATTTTGATGAAGCATACACTGCATACAGCAATATTTGTGTTGAAAATAATACCTACAAAATCCCGTATCACCACTTTAGTGCGAAAGCCGTATCATCGAATTTTGGTACTTCGAAAACCTTTCACCGACATCACCATACTGTGACGCCTCGTTAAGTCGATGTCTTGTTACTGCGATGGTTCGTTACATCGAAAAACCCTACTGCGAACGATTTTACTGCGAAGATTTGTTCCTTCGACATCTTGGTACTACGCTGTTTCGTTACATCGAAAAAATGTACTGCGAAACCTGGTCCAGTCTACGTGCAATTTTTGGTTACCATATTTTATTTTATTTTATTCTCGACTTGGAAGTTGCAGTTACACTTCAAAGTCGACCCCAACTGGGTTAGGAAAGTGCTCTGTGGATAGTTCCGTGTAAAATTGAAATTTTAGTAACTTTAATATGAAACTTTCTTTCACAGAGAAGACATGGAGAAGGTGAACATCAAGTTTCACGACAACGACACGGTTACTTACCAGCACAACAAGATCCTCAGATTTGTACCAGAAATGTCCGTCGACAAGAATCTGAAGCTCGTGGTTCCGAATATTCCTTTACTGGTAAGTGCGTCACCTTAGGGCGCTTTCAGTTTAGACGTTTCGTGTCGGACACTAGACCAAACGCCTAAATTGAAAGCATATCTGACTGCCGTGCGTTTGTATGCTAGTGATGTTATAAATATATTTGGCAGCTGTTAAGCCATGGACTCTGACTAAGAAACATTATTGTTAGTGCTCTTGTTGTAAAACATCAAACAAAAAAAAAACAAAAACGACGTCCCCGTACAAGAGCATCTCCAATGTTTTCGTTAACATGTAATTTTGGTGATTTCCATAATCTTTACCCTAGGCTAAAACAATGTCCAAGAATTTTTTTTAATTACTTTAGAATGTCTAGAGAATGTTACGTGTTCTTCCACGTATATGTATTCCATTTTAAGCAAACATGAGATCTAGTCACCGCACTATTCAACAGCGCAATGAACACGTGGAGCTTACAATGTTACAGATGCCGCACTGTTGCTGCACCGTGCGCTTTGTATTAAAATAAACGACCGTGCGTGCGTTAAACGAGAAACGCACCGCTTCGGCACTGCTGCGGTCCAACATGAAACGTCTAAATAGAAAGCGCCCTTATACCACAGGGCGGAAACTCAAAAAAAAAACACGTTGTTTGTACAGAGCTTAAATGTGTGTGTGACCAATAAGGCAAAGCAAGCATTTGCTCAAAACACCCACCAACTATATGACGCGTGTGACGGGGGTGGGGAACCTTGCTCAGTGGGGGGCAGGGAGTTGCCTATCTGTATGTAATACTGTTATAATTATATTATCTTTGCAATCAATCAATATCAATACATATAATAAAATCGTAACTGTCTGTTTGTCTATACGTTTGTGCACGCTAATCTCAGCAACCGCTCAACCGATTGCACTACGGTTTTCTTTATTGCGTTGCGGTTATCTCCACTTAACATTAACCCCCATATTCATAATCGTTTATTAAACCTATTTTAGTTAAAACACATTTTAAGTCTATTGCTGTCTCTAACCATACTCTGTCATTGGTTAGAGACAGCAATAGACTTAAAGTGTGTTTTAACTAAAATAGGTTTAATAAACGATTATGAATATGGGGGTAAAGTGTTTGTTTCATGTCAATGGGTTCATATATAAAAAAGTTATATCAATCTAAAGAATCAAATATAAATGCAGCGTACGAAGTCGCAGGCAACTGCTAGTTTACCAATAAGAACGCTAAGATTGTGGAATGTTATACAGCCTCGGTCTTCTTTTCTTTTCGGTCTAAGACCCTACAGTATGGGGTTCTTCGAAAGGGGTGTTAGAAGGTTTTTACAGGGTCGGCAGCGCGAGTGTGGCGCCTCTGGTGTTGCAAACGTTCATAGGCTACAATGACCACCGTACAGGTGGCGCCGTTAGCTTATCTGCACCCTTAGTGGTATAAAAAAGGTGGCAGACAAGCTTACGGGTCTACCTGATTGAAAGCACACTCGCGCTGCCGACCCTGCAAGAACCTTCTAAGGCCCCTTTTAAAGAACCCCATACTGTAGGCGTTTGGGAAAACCGAGGCAGGGAGATCATTCCACAATATAAGGGTGCGCGGTCCGAAGACTATCGGCCTTCATGATCGGGGGCCTGAGGACGGTGAGTGACGGTGAGCTGCTCACCTTACTACCCGTTCGCTCTAACTTTGCCGCAGGTGTAGAGGCGTATACCCGAATTGTTAATTAGTCGAAGTAAATTGACAGTAGCCAATGTCACTTCGTCATAGAAAATACGCAACATTGTATGAAGAAGAGACATTAGTTGCTGTCAATTAAAAATTCGACATTAGTATGGAGCCGAGCGGCAAACTTAGAGCAAACGAGCAGTACATAAGTATTAATATCCGTGGTCTGATACCCATAACACAAGCAGGTAATTCCTAGCTTACTTTGGGATCAGATAGCGTTGTGTGAAATGTCCGTAAATATATATATTTATTTATTTATTATTATTTATTACTTTTTCGTGTTCCGCACCCAAAAGGTAAAAACGGGCCCTATTCATGAGCCTTCGCCGTCTGTATGTCTGTCTGTCTGTCCGTCAAGAGGTTGTATCGCAGGAACCGTGATAGCTAGAGAGCTGAAAATTTCACTGATGATGTATTTCTGTTGCCGCTCCTCTCACTAACCCGAGTTTCTCGCTAATGCAGGTACATAGGCAGCGTTTCTCTCTTATAGAGGTACGCAGCAACATCCTATGGGAATGTTCTTATCGAGAGTTTGTTTTATCCATTCCAAAAGGCACTTTTAGATATTGGGAAATTCAGAAACTCTAGTCCTTTTAATATTTCCATGTCCATCAGAGCACTCAGACTTTATAGTCTTTTGATTGTATGATTTTATAATAGGTGGATTCTGGTAAATTAAACTCCCTCTGAATTTCATTTCGCGATTTACATTTATCACTCTTCTTTTTTCTTTTTTCGATTCTCACTTATTCAGTTCTCTCTTACCCAGGTTTGACTGTACCTCGATTTCATAAGTTTTAAGTTGTTTTTATAATATAAAATATTTATAAACAAGACAATAGTAAAATCTTCATTTGCACTAGACCACTTATTTAATACTAGCTGATGCCCGCAGCTTTGCTCGCGTAAAATTTGTTCCCGTTCCCGCTCGTATCCCCTTGGGTTAGAATTTATCAAAATCCTTTCTTAGCAGATGCCTACGTCATAACATCTACCTGCATGCCCGATCCGTCCAGTGGTTTGGGCTGTGCGTTGATAGATCACTATGTCAGTCAGTCAGTCACCTTTGAGATATATACATTTAGATATATTTATATTGGTTATGGTTTAATTATAATTAATTTATTTCGTTAAAAACGCACAAAAACCGATCGCATATCTCTCTTTCTTGTATATCTTCTATCTTCTTTCAACAATTTGGCGTCTGGTAGCATCTTAAGCTTTTGGTGAATTGAACTCTATACGCCGACATTTTTTTCCATTACCCGATTGACGTCATTCAGACAGCCTAAAAAGAAAACTCATTAGGTACCTACAATCTGTGGTTTCGCGGTGAAACAGAAAAAATTTTGAACAAAAAGCAAGTGTTTATTCTCATTATTCAATCAAACATAATTTAATTGACTTAACACAAATTACTTAATATGGTTTCCAAGAAAAAATAATCTTTCGAATCTCAAAACAAAGATATACGTTGTCGAGTTCCGCAGCAATTATAGAACCTTTATAGTTTTATAATGTCTGCCTATCTAGCTTAGATATTGTTACAATCTGGCATACTGAAACATACATATAATCACGCCTTTATCCCCGAAGGGGTAGGCAGTGGTATGGTATACGCCCACATTTCTCTTTATGGTTTTATGTCCCACGTAATAGGTGGTGAACCTATTGCCGTGTTGAAATGGACAGGCGTAGGTCGCTGCGACCCACAGTTCAAATTTTTCAAGCCGCCTTCAACTTGGCTGAATGATTGTTATTTTAATGAGGGTTTCATTTCAAGTTTTCCTTCTCTACGCAATGGATCTTTTTGCGAAAGTGTTTCCTTAGTCGCCTCTTACGTCACCCTCGAGATGTATTGAGGTGGCGACATTTTGTACTCTTACCCGTCGCAACACGGGGCAGGAATTAAAGAAGACTCCGCTGCGTGTCTTTCTGTTACCAGGCTCTATCTCATACACCGTGATAGTTAGGCGCGTCGCTCACTGGTAAGTCGAGGCGCGGTAGCGGCGGCGCGGCGTCGCGGCGTCGCGGCGTCGCGGCGCGGTCGATGTGTGACGTTAACGTAGAGTCGAGGCGCGAGCGGCTATGCTTCCTTCACACATTACAATTTATTCACCGGCCACGTCGTCGTCAGAAAATGAAAACGCGCTTGCACTCATACAAGTTATTAAATTAAATAGAATATTTTGGATACACCCATATATTTTGAAACACTGTGACAGAAAAGAAACATTCAGAGCTCCACGTGACTTAAGAAAGTATCTCGAAAAGTTAACACAACAAAAATAACACAGTTTTATTAAATGTCACATAACAACCTATTGTTTCATATGAAAAAAAAAAACAAAAATAATTTACGTACAGACAGAGGACACCCACACTTTATCTAGCTTATTCCTGTTGATATCAGATCGTGATTGATCATAAATTTATTCGTACAATTTCAATGAATTTTACGTTGGTTTCAAAATCGACACGCGTGTTTGAAGAGTGTAAACAGGTCTACGCACGAAACTAAATGACAAAATAGTGATGTAGTCGCAGCGCGGTCGATCGCAATACTCCCGCCCCGTCTCCGCCTCGACTTCAGCTCGCCTGTGACGCGACTCTAGTGTGTGAGCGCACTGCCATGTATTTCTGAAGGAAACGTAGAAGCGGCGCGCCGTTTATGCGCCCGTGCTTCAACGCCGCCTCGACTCCAGCTCGTGTGGGCGACGCGCCTTAGAGAGTTGAAATTTTCCGACGATGTGTTTCTGTTACCGCTATTACAACAAATACTAAACACAGAAAAAAAAACATAGGGGACTTTCATACGCGAGGCCGCATTGGCGGCCGTAGGTCTGTTGGGAGTCACGGGACATCCTTCCTGAGGGCTTACTCGGGGCTCTCAACCATAGGCTGTTAGGCGTGGCGTGAGGTTTTTTAGTCGGTAAGAGTCCGGCATAACCTCCTATGAGGATTTTCCCTCACGTTAAACAAAAAAAAAAAAAAAGGGGACTTTCATACAACAAACATAATTTTTTGACCTCCGTGCTCGAGTCCGACTCGCACTTGACCGGTTCTTATTACTTCATTTTTTTTTTGCGGATTCGTATTATTAGGTATCTCGCACAACTTTGACCGGGTCAAAAATTTACAAGTATAGTAAATAGGCGGGAAATAGATGGCATAGAAAAACACTCTTTTAATATTTTTGTATCTTTTTTTTACGTGAGGGAAAAACCTGCATGGATGCAATGCCGGACTCCTATTGACTAAGAAACCGCACGTATTCCGCATAACAGCCTACGGTTGAGAGCCCCGGATAAGCCCTCGGTAGGATACCCCAGAACTCCCAACAGACCTACGGTTACCACTGCGGCCTCATCCAGGGAGGGAGGGTGCTATACCGCGTCTTTGGGGGGGTTTTCCGGGTTATATCTCGCTTCTTGGCTTTGGCTTGGTATAGCTCGCACCATGGTCTCGAGCGAGAGAGTGTTCACGTCCAGACCCACTACGAGGACCTGATCACGCCGCGCACTCCACAAGCTCCACCGCGCAAGCTCACAAAAAATGCATCCTGATTTACAAAAAGCCTTTTTAATTTCGTGGATGCTATGACTTCTATCGATTAAAAACCAATCGGTGCCTGTCCGTCTGCCAAAGGCCGAGAGTCCCGGTAACCCCTTCGTAAGGATTAGCCCAGGGCTTCCGACACTTACATAAAGCCATGGAGATATCTAGCGATTTGAAGCCACATACATACATACATATGGTCACGCCTTATAACCCCGGAGGGGTAGGCAGAGGCATATTATATGCCCACATTTCACCTTTGTATAATTTGTCCCACGTAATAGGTGGTGAGCCGTATTGCCGTGTTTAAATGGACAGGTGCAGGTTGTGACTGCCTGCTGTTGAAATAAAGCCTTCAACTTAGCTTAACGACTGCCATTTTACTGGCAACCGGGACCAACGGCTTAACGTGCCTTCCGAAGCACGGAAACGCTCAAATAAATGTCACAAAGTGATCACATGGATGGTCACCCATCCATGGACCGGCCATAGTGAAAGTATAGTTGACGGATGTGTCGAAGGAACATTTGCTTATAATAGAATTATTGGTCACACGCACACATTCAAGCTGGAGTTTCCGCCCTGTGCTATGTCACATTGAAGGGGAATGACTTATCGAGTCAGATTGATTGACAGATTGTTACCAATATTGCTAGTTATAAAAAAATTTAAAAAAAAATGTTCAGTTTTAGCCCCTCTCTATAAAATAGAGTGCAGATGGCGAGACTTTGTCTGTAGCTGTGACTCTGTCGCATTAAACTATGTCACTAGGTCACGTGGATCATCTGTTCAAAGTTCGAAATAAAACAAAAATGACAACGTCAATCGGATTGAACTTTCACTTTCACAATAAACGTGTTAGAGAGGGGCAGTCTGGTGAGAACGATCTCACGGCTTTGTTGTTATTAATAGTAAATTTTATTTTTAAACGTTTTTAGAGACATTTTATTTTTAAAACTAACCTTGATCGTTCATCTTTTTCTTATTTCGTTCAAAGTTGTATTTATGACCTATTATACAATCATATAAAAACATGTCTGTTTGTTATATAATATTTATTAAGAAGTGATACCTAATTCGATGCATATTTAAGTTTTGATTTATTCGTAGCCGATATTAATCTTACTGGTTCCAAGTTTCTATGATATGACAGAGAAACGGTCTTTAGAATCGTTCAGTACCTACAGCGCTCCACACGCTGGTGGAGTGCACGGCGTGGTCAGGTCCTCGTGGTGGGTCTGCGAGCCATGATCTCCAACGGGAGTAAGTGGTACTGCGCCGCCTCTTTCTGCGAGCAGGTCTTGCTCGTGGAAGAGACGGCGGAGCGGGAACGGGAGAGAAACTCTCCCACACGAGTTCCGCAGTCTGCGCCCTGGGCGCCGTCGACGTGTCTTCGCCGAAGACTATCGGCCTCCATGACCGGGGGCCTGGAGACGGTGAGAGGGCTGCTCACATGACGGCAGCGTGACGTGGGGACGGTGTTATCTGCCTACCTTAATCTTGTAAACCTGCTTATTGTTGGCATTTTACCAAATAAAAGATTTTTCTATTTCTATTTTCTATTTCTATTTTCTATTTCTATTTTCTATTTCTATTTTCTATTTCTATTTTCTATTTTCTATTTCTATTTTCTATTTCTATTTTCTATTTCTATTTTCTATTTCTATTTTCTATTTCTATTTTCTATTTCTATTTTCTATTTCTATTTTCTATTTCTATTTTCTATTTCTATTTTCTATTTCTATTTTCTATTTCTATTTTCTATTTCTATTTTCTATTTCTATTTTCTATTTCTATTTTCTATTTCTATTTTCTATTTCTATTTTCTATTTCTATTTTCTATTTCTATTTCTACCATTTGTCCTGAGAACAGAACTAATGGTAAAAAAAAACCAGACGTTCTGCCAACAGAACAGGTGCGAGTAGACGGCGTGGCGGCCGTGGGTCTGTCGGGAGTCCTGGGACATCCTTCCGAGGGCTTACCCGGGGCTCACAACCATAGGCTGGTAGGCGTTACGTGAGGTTTTTTAGTCGGTAGGTGTCCGGCATAGCATCCATGCAGGATTTTCCCTCACGTTTCCACTGTGTGAGAGTGGCACCTCTGCCCGGCACAAGTTTTTCTTGATCGCAAAGGAGAGGGTCGACTTAAGTTGAAGATCTCTTCAGAACACTCCATAATCAGTCTCTTGTACTCGAAACCACTCCCATTTTCGTTTGGAAGGGTAAAAGGATGATTTTACGTGTGTTAATGTACATCCTGGAAGCTCTTACCGATAAAAACTACGTGTGTTCTACAGCTGCCTACGGGTGGGACTTCCGGGTAACCTTTCGGAAGGATATCCCACCCAGGACTCCCGGCAGCCTTTTTTACCACCGCGGCCTCACCTAAGGGTGAGGTGATTTTGAGGGGTTGGTTCGGGGTTTTGGGTGTTATCACACTTATCACGCTTCCTTAGGCGTGAGGCGTGCATAACTCTCACATCAGGTTTTCGTCCTCAGTCAGGCCCTCGGTCGGTTATCGCAAGATAATAAAGTATTGGTCGAAGACAAGTCTGCAAGATAATTAGTGTCACTGTACACAAGCCAGCCAGATTATCGATACATGCACAAGTGCGAGTCGGACTCGCAAACGGAGGGCTCCGACCACTATATACGACAAAAAATCGTACGAGGGTACCCTTAACCCAACCCCCCCCCTCCCCCCCCTTCTATACTCACAAACAAATACTGAAATAGTATTTGTTGTTATAGCGGCAACAGAAATCCATCATGTGTGAAAATTTCAGCTCTCTAGCTATCACACAGTTCATGAGATACAGCCTCGTGACGTCGGTCCGACTGGACAGTGAATATTTACCGAAACCTAAAAATGAAAAAATGAGAGATCCCTCGTTACGTGTGAACAGTGTGTAGCACAGCCGCGTTACCGTGCCACTAAGTCGTTTTATTCTAATCTTTGGTACATGGACATCGACTCCCTTTATAACTACGTCGCGACGCCCTTTACAACAGCGTCGCGACACCCTTTATTACCGCTGTGTGGCGCCTTTTATAACAGCATCGGATAACTTTTATCACAGCGTCGCGACGCCTTTTATAACAGCGTCGCGTTGCCGTTTATAACAGCGTAGCGACGCCCTTAATAAAATCGACTGTCTTTTATAACAACGTCACGACGACGCTCTTTTTAACAGCATCTGATGTCTTTTATAACAGCGTCGCGACGCCTTTTATAACAGCACCGGATGACTTTTATAACAGCGTCGCGACGCCCTTTATAACAGCACCGGATGACTTTTATAACATCGTCGCGACGCCTTTTATAACAGCGTCGCGACGCCTTTTATAACAGCGTCGGATGTCTTTTATAAGAGCGTCGAATGTCTTTTATAACAGCGTTTTAAATTGTTCCTTCCATTCCAGACGGTGACTTCATTCTCTCCAAACATGGCCAGTTGGCTGTTCAACCTGCTGGTATCTGGACTGGCTATCACCTACCGGGACCGAGCTAAGCCGTTCGTTCATGTGACAGCAGAAGAACTTGTTTTTGGGTACGTGGCTTATCTGATATCAGTTTTGAAGGTTCTGTAGGTACTCCAAAGGGTATAAGTAGGACCCTATTACTGTCTCGGTTTTCTCAAACGCCTACAGTATAGGGTTCTTCGAATGGGGTCTTCGAAGGTTTTTACAGGGTCGGCAGCGCGAGTGTGGCGCCCCTGTTCTCTGTTCATAGGCTGCGGTGACCACCAGTCCTTCTGGTGGGCCGTATGCTTGTCTGACATCTTAGTGGTATAAAAAAATACGTCCATTTGTCTGTCTGTCACGAGGTTCTATCTCAGGAACCTTAATAGCTAGAGAGAAAATTTTCACAGATGTAATTCCTGTTGCCGCTATAAAAACAAATACTAAAATCAGAAATAAAGGGGAACTAAGAGGGGTTTCCCATTCAACAAACGTGATTTTATTTTTTTGAAGTTTTTGAGTACGGAACCCTCCGTACTTTATTGCGACTCGCAATTGGCTGGATTTCAAGAGTGTTTACAACTGCTTTTCTTTTTACAGATACAACGATCCTCTGGTTACCTTAGCACATTACTTCTACCCTAAAGGCAAACGGCCCAACAGTCAAATGGGACTGCTATTAGCGGTAAGTCTTACTATATCTATTTATTTACTAGCTGACCCGATAGACGTTGTTCTGCCATAACTATGAATATGGAAATCGGTACCCCGAGTTCCCGGTTCCCATTTTGGTGTTTCGAGTTCTAAGCACCGATTTAAAATAGCAATTGAAACCGTTTCTTTAAACAGTTCGAGCCAGTGACAGTTATTGCAAATTTTCAAATTTTTCACGCAACTTTTTAATATTTTTTGCCATGAGAACATTCTCCTGACAATAACAAACACAACAAAAAAGAATTTGCGAAATCAGTCCAGCCGTTCACGAGCGATAGAGACCAAGGAAATAGGGATTCATTTTTATATAGTACATACAAAACTTATTTCTAAAGCTGATCGCACATATGTCAGCACCGTACGCGCCGCAGCGCCGTACGCGCCGCATTTCCTGATAGCCTCGCACATACGCGCCGTACGCGCCGCACGCGCCGTACGCGCCGCACGCGCCGTACGCGCCGCACGCGCCGTACGCGCCGCATTTCCTGATAGCCTCGCACATACGCGCCGTACGCGCCGCACGCGCCGTACGCGCCGTAAGCAAATCTTTGGTATTGCCAACTATTTTTGTAGTTTCTTTTACCTCTGGTGTGCAACAGTACAGTGAGTGGTATTGTGACAGTGAGCTATGAAAGAAATTGTTGTAATAGCCAGCTACATTTCTTTCAAAAATACAAATTACGAAAAAACAGTTTACGAAAGATGAAATAAAGCTCCGTTTAATTAAATTTATTTTCTTAGGAATATTAAGAAACTTCTCTCTGCATTTTCCTGATAATTCAGTTTAAAAACCAGTGTGCATGTTTTATGTATTGTCCGGTTTGAACATTATTTCCGTATAGATACGGGCAAATACGTATATATGGCAACACTGAGCATGCATGCGGCTACACCGAGCACCAGCACGCGCCGTACGCGCCGCATTATGACGTCATCAGAATGCTATTGGGATGCCTACCGCATTTTACGAAATGCGGCGCGTACTGTGCGGGTGTAATGTGCGAGGTTTCATATAATTTCATACAACGAATTCTAAAATGCGGCGCGTACGGCGCGTACGGCGCGTACGGCGCGTACGGTGCTGACAAATGTGCGATCACCTTAAAAGTGCAGCTTGATTTTTATTTACAACTAGGTTCCTAAATATGCGAACGCAGCACGCACAGAATTGACTGCCCCGGTGCAGCGGTGGTGCATTAGGTAATGAAACCGCCTACCGCGTCCTGGGTTCGATTCCCGGGTCCATCCAAATATTTGTGTGACCCATTGATGTTTACTTCATTCAGAGTTTGGGTGTTTCTATGTATATTGTTTGTATTTAGAAATATACAAGTATGTCTATCAGTCGGCCAGATCCCATAGTACAAGCTTAAGTTACCTTAATTTTGCTAGGTGACATTGAGAATGTTCACAAATATTTATTATTATCATTTAGTTAAGACTCCACCTTAAATAATAAATAAATAAATATTCACGGACATTTCACACAACGCTATCTGATCCCAAAGTAAGCTAGGATTTACCTGCTTGTGTTATGGGACCACTGATGTTAATTAATACTTATATACTTTTTTTAAATAACATACATGTTATTCATAGAAACACCCAGACTCTTGAGACAAACATTTATGGGTCACACAAATATTAGTCTCCGGTGGGAATCGAACCCACGACCTCCAGCGCTGCAGGCGGTATCACTACCGACTGCACCACAGAGGCAGTCAAATTATTAAAATTCTGACAGTATTATTTTATTTTCAGAGGAACGGTACCTTAGATGAAGTATCCACAATGTATACGGGTCAAACAATGATGGATAGGTTCGGATATATGGACAAAATCAACGGCTTGGACCATCTGCCGCATTGGAAAGACCGGCCGTGCAATGACATACGGTAAGATTTATTTTTCTTTTATAATATTTTTTACTTCAAAAGGGGTCTTAGAAGGTTTTACAGGGTTGGCAGCGCGAGTGTGGCACCTCTGGTGTTGCAAACGTTCATTGGCTGCGGTGAACACCAGTTCTTCTGGTGGGCCGTATGCTTGTCTGCCACCTTAGTGGTATAAAAAAAATTGTTTTTTTTTAATATTCAGCTCGCCAAATTGACGTCGCCACCAACCTGATGGTTAGCCGTGGCGCATCTAGCGATTGAGGGCCAGTCTCACAGTCCTTAAGACTTTCGACAGGGGCCCTCAAGTTGGCGGCCCTGTAATGTGCCTCTTCACGCTCCTCTTGAAGAACCCGGGATTGTAAGATGAGGGAAACACGTGTGCGGGCAGGTCGTTCCACGTCCCCTTCATCCTTTTTCTGATTTCAGCATTTGTTGTCAGCTATCAGCAGTCTAGCTATAATGGTTCACGACGGACAGGCACACAAACAGACAGACAGACGGACGGCAAAGTCACATGAATGGGGTTCCGTTTTTAGGGTTTTTTACCATTTGGGTAAGGAACCCTAAATGATAGACGATGACCGCTACTGCAGCAAAATTATTTAAAATACTGTGCTACGGTAAGCAACTTTCACAGTGGTTGTCCTCGGATTGGAGACCACTTGAAGACTTGGGTAGGTACAGTGATGTTACAATTGTAAATTGTAACATCACTGTACCTACCCATATATCGCAATAAAATAAATTGAATTGAATTGAATTGAATTGAATTGAATTGAATTGAATTGAATTGAATTGAATTGAATTGAATTGAATTGAATTGAAGACATTTCTATAAATAGCATTTTTTTTTAAATATAGGTATTTTGTTAACAACAGTTATTTGGACATAACAAACTGACATTTTAATTTTATTTAAAAGTATGTGCTAAGATTAATGGTTAAGGTTAAAATGTTAATTACTTAAGGCTTGCTTATCCTACATCGACATACCCTAAGGCAATTCGAGGGATTGCAGCGTACGCTGATACCGGATTTCATTCGATTCTAATACATTATATTATTGTCATAAAATCTGAGGCGGTTTAATAAAAAATCTAGCCGTAAAATATTGTTCTAAAGACTTATACCTATCTATTTTATGACAAGTTATTATGAGTAATAAGATGAGAATGAGGAATAAGATAAAAATAGATTAAAAAAATACATTACTTGTTACGATTTTTGCAATATTTCTCATTTTTCAAGAACGATTTCGATCGAACAAAGTTTTCCTACTCGTGTTTTAAACCGTTAAAGAAACGAGAGTATCTAATAAATTACAATAATATAGTTTTATCAGAACAAATCAAAGAATATTTTCTAGTATAAAGTTCACCCCAAGGCGAGTCTCTTTCGATTAAGTAAGCCTTAATTAGTATTTTGGCTAAATTATAATATATACGGTGTGTTGACACTCCACATCCCACATTTCACCATTTTGCATTTTGTACCACTTTATGGGTATAACTGTTGCCGTATTGAAATGGACAGCCACTAGTTTTGACTACACATAGCTCCTATATAACAAACGTTGACGTTGACAACTCAGGTGGTCGGTTGGTGACAGGGGAAATTTTTGACGTTTTTAGGGTTCCGTAACCAAAGGGTAAAAACAGGACCCTATTCATGAGACTTCGCTGTCCGTCTGTCTGTCTGTCCGTCACGAGCTGTATCTCAGGAACCGTGATACTGAGCTGAAATTTTCACGCTGTACATATTGTAGTGTGTAAGTACCTTTATAATATCTGTATCAGCAGTTACTTACTATTGTAAACTGTTATAATTATGAGACACTAGTTGATGCCCGCAGCTTCGCCTGCGTAAAAAATCCCGCTTCCCGTGGGAACCTATTCCCGGAATAAAAAGTAGCCTATGTGTTATTCTAGACTATAATGTATATCTGTACCAAATTTCAGCCCGATCCGTTTAGCCGTTTGAGCGTGAAAGAGTAACAAACATCCACACTCACAAACTTTCGCATTTATAATATTAGTAAGATTCAATAAACGTAGGTAAACCAAAGTGGTTGTATAATTTACCCAAACCCCAACATTACAATATAACGCAGAAATCAAAAAACAGAGGGGGGCTCCCATACAACAAACATGATTTTTTGCTGTTCTATTGGTACGAAACCCTCTGTGCGTGAGTCTGACTGGCACTTTGTCAGTTTTTTTTGGGTATTTGTATAACTCTTCACGCGCGAAATTGACCAAAGATAATATAATAGTAGGTATAACATACAGATCGGCATCTCCCTGCCGCGCCACAGCTGTCAATAGAGTTGATGGTCGTGTTGAAGATACATTTGCTTAGAAATAATGGTCACACCAGAAATTCAGAAGAGCTCTTCAACCTGATCCCACCCTCTCCTTTCCGATCCTGACCAACGCGTGCCGGGCAGAGATGTCACTCATACGCAGTGGAGAGAATCTTCGCCAGAACTGAGCGTTGCAAAAGATCGTTTGAAAAGCTGAAGGCTTTCAGGAAAGGAGAAGAGATAAATGAGAAGATGAGAATTAGAATTTACAATGATATTTTATTATAGATTAAAATTCGGGGTCGTGGTTCGTGATCGGGCAGCAAAAGGCTTTGCGATCTCCGATAGTCCTTCAGGGTTCGACTTATCTTGTGGCTCCTGGATGGTGATGCAGTCCGCGAGGTAGCCGTGCCGTCCACAAATTCGGCTGGCACGGTGTTTTCAACCCGCAGGGTGGATGGTTGTTTGTAGAACCCGAAGGGTGCGTCTTCACCTTCGTGGAACCCGAAGGGTGAATTTTTCCCAATCCGTAGGGTAGACTTCTGCAACCCGTAGGGTGGACGGTTCTCGTAGAACCCGAAGGGTGGACCCTGGAATGTTCCAGATGAGGGGTTAGCTGGAACCCTTTTTCCCGCCTCTTTCCTAAGACAGCCGACCCTTGCTAACCATTGCAGGAATCGGGAGTCTTACATTGTCTGCTTACAGTACTAATTTTACAGATATGTTTTTTCACACCCCTGTTAACTACCCTCTCTATAACAGGGTTGACCAACAGCCGTTAATTTTCACTGCTTAAAATTTAGATTACATTATAAATAATTTAACTCACCCAATGATGGGGTACTTGACGTTTGCAGCTAAAGAACTGTTCACTTAGGGAGAATTTCGCTCCCTATAAAAATTATAATAAGTTTTAAATTACTTCGATTAATTTCCGACGCACAGACACCTTCGCGACGAGTATAATTTAAATTTGTGAAAATGGTTTCTTAAACTTCGCGCGCAGTCCTATTTATAGCTTTGGACAGCGCCTCTGGCGGCAAGTAGCGTCCCTACGTCTTACGTCACTCTGGTTACGTCAGTGCTGTGTTGATGTGACTAGTTGTCGGCAGATGGCGCTTTCATTTATTATCACTAAAATTTCATTTTTAATTGACTAATTTTATTAATTTATGCACACGTTGTTGCACAACGTTACACGTTCCTCTGTCGAACACGATTCACGTTCATAAAAACATGACACGACCTGCCCGCACACGTGTTTCCCTCATCTTACAATCCCGGGTTTTTCAAGAGGAGCGTGAAGAGACACATCACAGGGCCGCCAACTTGAGGACCACTGTAAGAAGTGGCACCCAATCGCTAGATGCGCCACGGCGCACCATCAAGCTGGTGGTGACGTCAATTTGGCGAGCTAAATATAAAAAAAACACGCACACATTAATTCAAGCTGGAGTTTAAAATCGAGAATTGTTGTGTCAGTCTGTAGTTTCATAGCGTCCCGACGGATGGACCGATTTTAAAAATTCTTTCACTGATGGTAAGCTACGCTATCCCCGGGTGATATAGGCTATGTTTCATTCCCGTATTCCCACGGGAACGGGAGCTACGCGAGTGAAACCGCATGACGCCAGGATACCATATTTGGACTTATAAGAACAGTCTCAGCATCGGGGTTTTTATTTTTTCAATTACAATGGAAAAGTCTCCTTTAAAAAAGAAACTAATAAAGGATGCTCATCACACTCGCATCAAAACCATACTCTTCAAATGACCTCACCTCGTTACACAAATGCGTCATTGTAGAACAGATTTATTTTATCTAATGATTTAAGAGTCCTTATGACGCTAAACAGACTATTTTCTCGATTTACTGGATCTCATAAACTTTGAACCTGTGTGAATAATATTTTTTTAGATATACCTATATAAAAAACAACAGTAAAATCTTAATGTTCTCCAACCGTTTTTATTCCTCCCCTTCTGGCGACGGGTAAGACTACAAAATATCACAACCCCAACTCATCCCAAGGGTGTCTTAAGAGGCGACTAAGGCAACACTTTCGCAAAACGATTCATTGCACAGAAAAGAAAAACTCGAAATGAACCTGGTTGTCGGTTTTTTTTTCTTTATCCAACCCGCTTCTTGGCCATCTGTTTGCAAAAAACAATAATCCAATTTGATGTCCGATACAATCCGACTTTGGAGTTGATTGGAGAGATGTTTCCAGTGACCCATCTCTTAATTATTTGGTTTGGCGAATCTTATCGCAAGGTTTGGGATGCTGTGTCTTTTCAATCTGGAAAAATTAAGGCCACCAGTGCCGTGCAGCTGGGCGGCCAGGTCGTTTCGATGGTTATCCAATCTCATTTGATATTTCTTGCTGTAGGATTCAATTTCCTGCTTCACTGTATTCAGTTTGATGTCCAGGTACATGAGGTGATACGTTTAGCATATTGCGGATAGTTTTGTTCTGGAATCTCTCGAGTATTTCAATGTTACTATGGCTGGCAGAACCCCACAGTTGAATTCCGTAGGTCCATATCGGTTTAATTATGGTTTTATAGACAACCATTTTGCTGGTGTCCGTTAATTGGGATTTGTTTCCAATCAGCCAGTGCATGCTGCGTATTTTGAGGCCTAGTTGCTTGCGCTTGCTCCAGATATGCTTCTGCCAGGTCAGTCGCCGGTCCAAGTGCATACCAAGGTATTTGACATTTTCTGCTTGTGGAATCTGATCGTTGTAAAGCAACACCGGTGGACAAGTATTTTTTCTGAGTGTGAACGTGACGTGTGCGGACTTATCTTTGTTGGCTTTGATGCGCCATTTTCTAAACCATACCTCTATTAGGCTCAGATGGGTTTGGGTGTTCCTCGATGCTATGTCAGGGTCCTCATGCACAGAAAGTAGGGCTGTGTCGTCTGCGTATGTAGCAATGGTAGTTGTTTCATCCGCAATTGGTAGATCGGCTGTGAATATTAGGTAGAGGACTGGCCCAAGAATGCTACCCTGCGGTACCCCTGATTGAATATCGTGCAGTTTTGAGACATCCTCATTGTATTTGACCTCAAAACATCTCTTCTCAAGGTAAGAATGCATGATCTGGAAGATTGAGTGTGGTAGTGTTTGTTTTATTTTATAGAGGAGCCCATTGTGCCATACTTTGTCAAACGCCTGACTGATGTCTAAGAATACTGCCGAGCAATAGTGTTTTTCTTCAAATGTTCTGTGGATAATGTCGACAAGACGATGTATCTGCTCTATGGTACCATGCCCCTGTCGAAATCCGAACTGGTGTTTAGGTATAATGTCCTCTAGATAGTCTCGCATTCTAGTAAGAATGATTTTTTCGAGCAGTTTTCCGGGTATAGGTAATAGACTTATGGGTCTGTATGAGGTCACTTCTTTTGGGGGCTTGCCGGGCTTCAAGATCATCACCACTTGTGCTACTTTCCATTGGGCTGGGAAGACAGATAGCCTCAGGCATGCATTAAAGATTGCCAGTAGTAGCATTAACCCTTTCCTCGGCACATTTCTGAGGAGTGTTGAATCAATTTCATCATAACCTGGAGCTTTACAATCCTGTAGGTTACGGATCTCTCTGAGGAGTTCTCTCGGTGTGACACTTTTCAAAGGGAGACACATTTGGATAGGTGTACTAAGGTATTCCTCGATCTCGTCGTCATGGTTTTGGTTCGTGCTAGGCATCGGTTGGAACACAGTTCTGAGATGTTCAGCAAACGCATGTGCTTTCTCCGAGTCGGAACGAGCCCAAAGCCCAGGTTGGATATTGATTGGCGTAGATTGGCTTTTAGGGCGTTTGAGCTTTGAGGTTGCCTTCCACAAAGAGAAGTTTGTGTCACTGGTAGGAGTGAGTCTGCTGAGGTACGCCTGCAGGTTTTCGTTTCTCATGGTCTTGATGAGAGCTTTAACTTCCTCAGAGCACTTGTTAAAGATGGCTTTGTCCTTGGGGTATCTCGTGTTATGCCAGATTTTGCGTAGGCGGCGACGTTCCTGGATTTTATCCTTTATGTATGCTGGGTACATATGTTCCTTAGGGGCAAATGTTTTACGTCTCGAGGTTGACTCTGTTGCTGCCAGATGAATTAGCATATTAAAGCGTTCTATTGCCAGCTCTATGTCCTCCGTGTTTTTGAGACGAATTTTGAGATCGACTTCACGTGAGATAATGCTCCGATACTCACTCCAGTCTGTGTGTCGGTTGTGGATTTTATAAGCTACTTCAGAAAGAATAACTCTGCTGTTCACATTCAGAATTATCGGAGTGTGGTCAGAAGACAAACCTATAATTTGTTCAGTGTTTAGGTTATTGATCGAAAAGTTTTTTGTTACAAAGAAGTCTATTAGGTCAGGCATTCTTGCTCGGTCCGTGGGCCAATATGTTGGCTCCCCCGTGGATAGACATTCAAGGTTAAGGTCACCCATTACTCGGTAAAGTTGTCTTCCTTTTGGATTTATGAGACGAGATCCCCAGTATGTATGTTTGGCATTCCAATCGCCGCCACAGATGAATCTATTTCCCAACGATGTAAGGTATTCCTTGTATTCATCCATGGATATGGCGTGCCTAGGAGGGCAGTAGATCGCAGATATCGTTATTTCCGATTTGCCATCACTGATCTTGATGTGGGATGCTTGTATTTTTACAGTGCAGAAAGAATCAATTGGATAGTGTTTTAGGCTTGTCTTTACTATGATTGCTGAACCTCCATGCCCTCCGCCAGATGGGTGGTTTGTAGTGTACATAGTATAGTTCTTGAATGTAACATGGCTTTGCACTGTAAACCTTGTTTCCGATACAAGTGCTATGTCAATTTTTTCTAATGTTAAGAATGCTTCTAGTTCCTGTTTTCGGTCAGTGAGCCCGTTGGCGTTCCATGCAAGGATACGTATGTTGTTATTCATTTTGATGACAGCAGGCTGCTGATGAGTTGAATCATACGATTCATCATGCTGTCCATCATGTTTGTCATGATTATTTGAAATTGGTAGAACATTTTGTCAAGTATTTCCACTATGTTGTCTGATCCTGGCGGACTACGGGCAGGTTTTGTGTTCGTATCGTTATGTGTATTCGTTGTGTGTGTCGGTATCTTGACTGTTTCTGCGAATGTTGTAGCAGTGCGTTTTCTGAGTGGTTCGTTTGGTCTCACGAATCTCTGTCCAGGATCGGGTAGCGAAGGGTACTCTTCTTTTCTGTTAAATGTTGTAAATGGTTTTTTTCTTTCCAGATGTGGTCTTTCAGCTCTGTAGGAGTACCTCTCTTCAGTCTGCCAATTTTTTTGGTGTTCTTCAGTTTTCCTATGTTCTTGTGTGCGTTTTATTTTTGGATTCAGCTTCAGAATTTGCTCTTTGTACTGCTTGTATTTAGAACATCCCCTATAACTAGCGGGATGTTTTTCCTGGCAGTTTGCGCATGTTGCTTCTATGTCTCGGCTTTTAGCACATGTATTTGTAGGATGATCATCTCCACATTTGACACACCTAAACGGCCTGAAACATTGATTTTTGGAATGCCCAAATCTTTGGCATCGTTTACACTGTAATACCTCTTTTTTCTTGTAGGGTGCTTCAAAGGTTATTTTTGTATAATTTAGAAGTTTTATTTTAAATATGTCTTTGTTGTTTGGCTTTGGTTCTAAGTCTACATAGAAGAGGGGCAGGGCTTCTTTGGTAGTTCTATGTAACACCTTGACTATTTGACGGACTTCATGTCCTAGTTTTTCTAGTTCATCCTTTATGTCGGCGGTATCCTCTGATGGGTGTATACCTCTCAGTACAACTCTGTAAGGTCTTTCACATTTGAGTCTGTATGTGTAATGGCTGATGTTTTCATCTACAAACTTTTGTCTTATAGTTTTGTAGGCTTCTATACTTTTAGGCATTATCTTAACAATATGTCCTGATCTTAGCGTTGTTGAGGTATAATCATCCTTGCTAGTGGTATTGTTTAGGATATCTTTCAGTGTGTTAATGTTGATTACTCCAGTAACAAAGATTGGTTCCGGTTTTGCTGGTCTTATTGGCTGAGTGTTCATTGTTTCCACATCATCAGCTAGGATGTCAAATCGATTCTGAGTTGGAACTGCGAAGGCAGTCAAGTTGGTTTTCTTCGTAGCATTTTCAGCACTCATCGGGCTTAATTCGTGACTTTTGCGTTTTACCGGCGGTACTCTATCTAGTTGCCAGTTGTTTTGTTTTTCCTTCATTTGGTCATTTGAAGGTGAGGGTGTGTTATTTTTCGTTACTGCACCAACCGAATTCGAGCGAATTTTAATAAACATGCTTTTGTGGAATGTTTGCTGGATCATTGTGGTCTTCTGGATTGGCTTATCAGTTTGACCAGTTTTATTCTCCTCCATTTCCTTCCCTTCTGTGGTCGGTAAAATGACAATCGTTAAACCAAGTTGAAGGCCTTATGGGTTGGCTTGAAAAATTTTAAATGTGTGTCGTCACAATCTGTCTGTTTCAAGACAACAATAGGCTCACCAACTATTACGTGGGACATCATATCTATGCATGCCTACCATTTCGGGAGTTTTATATGTATCTCTTTCTAATGTAAGTACAAATATTATGTGCTATCATCTTTGAACCGATTAGTCAGGTGGGCTCTTAAGAAAACCTCAAGTAACGCGTATTAATGGTTTTCCTCGTTTTATTATTTTATTACTATACTAGACTTGTGTAATATTCAATTAGTGAGTTACTGAAGTAAATAATATATATACTATACTAGCGGACGTCACGCGGTTTCACCCGCGTAGTTCCCGTTCCCGTGGAAATACGGGAATCAAATATAGCCTATGTTCAACGCAAAGAGTGTAGCTTCCCAACAGTGAAAGAATTTTTCAAATCGGTCCAGTAGTTCCGGAGCCTATTCGTTACAAACAAACAAACAAAAAAACAAATCTTTATAATATTACTATAGACTATAGATATGTAATTACTAGTAAATCCCGTAGTCCATGGACTGAACCTTCGTAGGCCGTAGGTTGTGATTTTAAATAATAAACTAGCTGACCCTCGCAGTCGCAACTTCGTTTACGTCACTTAAGGAAGGGAGAGGTAATTCTTAATCAGACTCCTAGGAGCGTGTGAAACCACCCTGTATTTTACAATACCTTTAATTTTAAGTTCTTTTCTAAGCAAACACGCCAGTTTATAACGCCCCTAACATTCAAAAGAACCCTTGAATTATAGGTTTAGCGAAAGTGGAGATGTCTCTAATTTCTGAACTACAAAACCCTTAATATTAAAACTTATGTGGAATAATTCTTAAAGAAATCGCTTATCAACACTAAAAAAATATTTGAAATCGAACCACGCATTGAGAAATTACAACTGTAAAACTATTTTGTCTTTCGTCCCCTCTCCCGCAGGAAACCGCGCGAAATATCGGGATATCCTAAAATCTTCCCCGGACTATAAGCTCGGAATGTACCAAATATCATTCAAATTGGTTCAGAAGTTTCGGCGCGATACTTATTCGGGATACAGACAGACAGACAGACAGGCAGACAGACATGAAAAGTTTAAATTACATTTTCGGCTTCAGTATCAATTAGAGAACGCCCTACAATTAAAATTTTCAAAATATCTTCCATGTACAGGCTTTCGACCCTAAACAGTTTTATTATTATGTACCTACTAGCGGTTCCCTGCCACGCTCAAAGACTTCTATATAAAGAGAAATTATATAGAAATAGAAATCTTTGGCCACGCTTCGCTGTGACTTTTTTATGGTGGTTTCATGTACCTATGAGAAATGTGTAACCAACCAAAGGATTTTTATATTTTAATTTTGAGCTGTTAACAAAATCATAAATCTTTCAGATAATCAAATTAACAGCCGATTAAATAGAAGTTTCACTTATTCTGTGTTCAATGTTCAGTTTTTTAAAATTAGTGCACACGCATCAAAAAAATAAATTCACTCTGATAATAATATTTCTATACCACGCCAAAAATCTAACTTCAAAAATAACATACCAAACATATCTGACCTCTTTTTTAGGTAGGTAGGTACTCCTTTTTATTATCAAGGAGGGCGCAATCAAACTTCTCTTTAAAAAAAACAGCAATCTGGTAGGTACCTTTTAAGTAGGTTGTTTATAATATTTTGTTCTGAAGCTGGCAGCATATTATTTTAAAGAAGCGTACAGCGCCATCTATTGGTAAAATCACTTTTTAAAGCTGATTTATTCTTATTGCGAAGAGGTAAATTATGCAAAAAGTAGCCTAAAACCATCTCAAAAACCTGTTGTAGATCGTGTCAAATTTTGAGCTCAATCGATTCAGTACATTTTGAGTTTTTAAAGTGTACACATACGCACAGAACATTTTTATATACGAGTAAATAGATATATAGATAGCCCAGACAAACGAGTGTTTGATTCGGAAAAATTAAAATTATTATTTAAATTTAAATTTTCCCCCGAAATTCGTTTGGGGAAGTCACTGGCAGTATAATTTTTGGATGTCATTCGATTCGTTGTGTCAACCAACATCTATATATATATAAACTAGCTGACCCGCGCAACTTCGTTTGCGCCACATAAGAGAGAGTATTATCTGTTCCCGTCGCATTTACTCCCATCGCGTTGCGTTTACTCCCGTAGCGTCTCTTCGTTAATATTCAATACTACGTGAGAGAGAGAGAGAGAGAGAGAGAGAGAGAGAGAAAGGTTTGTCGTCGTGTGTATTCCCGTCGCATTATTTTTAAGAACAATTTCGTTTATGAAAGAGGGATTCCGTGACATTATTGTAGAAAAAAAATGATTTCTATTAAAATGGTTATTGTGCACCAACCCAAAGATAGACACATGCTATCGCGCAATGTTTTTAAAACTTTTTTAAGAGAAACAATTTTGTAGTACACATTTTTTACATAACTATAAATATTTACGCAGCACACGCAACGAAGCTCTCAGAAGGAATAACTTTTCCCCCGTTTTTGAAACATTTACTATTACTGCTCCGCTCCTATTCGTTGTAGCGTGATGCTATATAGCCTATGACACTCCACAATAACGTAGCTTTCTATTGGTGAAAGAATTTTTAAAATCAGTTCAGTAGATCCCGAGATTACCCCTTACAATTTAACAAACACACAAACTTTACTTCTTTATAATATTAGTATAGAATAAGCAATATTGAATAACTCGTTTTCATCGAAAAATGGCAACTTAATCGAATAACCCAAAGCTCCCGACACAACTTAATGTCAATAATGAAAACGATTGCTGCTCGTGGCCCCGCGGACTCCTTGTTCTGTAAACCATCACTGTAGTAAGCAACTTTCGCTGTGACCGTCCTTCGGATGGGTTATTGGTTCCCCAACTCAACCCCAAGGACCACGTTGTGACATTTATTTGCTAGCGTTTCCGTGCTTCGATAGGCACGTTAAGCCGTTGGTCCGGTTGTCGGTAAAATGACAGTCGTTAAGCCAAGTTGAAAGCCATATGGGCGGCTTGAAAATTTTCAAACAGCAGACAGTCACAACCTGCGCCTGGGTAGACAACACGTGTGTAGCGCATCTGGTGTTGCAAACGTTCATAGGATACGGTAACCAACAATCAGGTTGACCTTGAGCTTGTCTACCATCTTAGTAGTATAAAAACAATATTGACTGCCTCTGTGGCATAGTCGGTAGTGATACCGCCTGCGACGCTGTAGGTCTTGGGTTCGACTCCTGGGTCGGTCCAAATATTTGTGTGATCCACAAATGTTTGTTTCGGAGTTTGGGTGTTTTCTATGTATATTATGTATGTATTTAGAAATATATAAGTATGTATATCAGTCGTCTAGATCACATAGCACAAGCTTATATTAGCTTAATTTGGGCTAGATGATCTTGTGTGTGAATGTCCACAAATATTTAAAAAAAAAATATGGAAAGCCAAGTTGATGACACGTGCAGAATTTGTGTCAATATGGCTTTTTTCATATTTAACCTCATTACTAACACGCAATGACTAATATCCCTAGAAATAAAACGTGAATCTAAAATTCACACATTATGGGTCTTTCAAGAAATTACTGTAGCATTTCTGATGAAGCTGATTGCGTCAGGATGCATCAGCATGTCAATATTTAATATCTTTGAGTCACTTTTCAAGATATTTTCCCCTTTTTTTAACGTGAGGAAAATCCTACATGGATGCAATGCCGGACTCCTACCGACTAAAAACCTAACCTAACCTAACCTAACCCAACAGCCTACGGTCGGGAGCCCCGGGTAAGCCCTCGGAAGGATGTCCCCGGACTAAGAAAGTTTTCCCTGCAGCCTGTTCAACGGTTTGCGTTTTGAGAAATAGTTTTTTTTTATACCACTAAAGTGGCAGACAAGCATACGGCCCCACCAGATGTACCGGTGGTCACCGCAGCCTATGGACGTTTGCAAGAGGAAGGTTTGAAGGAGGCGCCACAATCGCTGCCGACTCTTTAAAAACTTTCTAAGTCCCCTTTTGAAGAACCCCATACTGTAGGCGTTTGGGAAACCCGAAGCAGGGAGATCATTCCACAACCTAAGCGTGCGCGGAAGAAAACCTCTATCGGATCTCACCGTGCTCGAGCGCTCAGGACGCAGAGTGTGAGGAATGTGAGTGAACACCCTGTCTGTGGCGAGCGGTGCGATGATATAATGTTTAAATGTTTGAAGTTTGAATTAAAATGTTTGAAGGGCCCACGATACCTACTTTCTACATTTCTTCCGCTCACAACATATAATAAAAACCTTTAATGAGACTCCGCTGGCGGTCTGTCAGTCTATCACGAGGCCGCATCTCATGAAACGTGATAGCTAGAGATTCGAAATTATCACAGACTAGCGGACGTCACGCGGTTTCACCCGCGTAGTTCCCGTTCCCGTGGGAATACGGCAATAAAATATAGCCTATGTTCACCGCATAGAGTGCAGCTTTCCAACTGTGAAAGAATTTTTCAGATCTCTTCAGTAGTTCCGGAGCCTATTCGTTACAAACAAACAAACAAAAAAACAAATCTTTCCTCTTTATAATATTAGTATAGATGATGTATTTCTGTTGACGCTATAACAACAAATACTTAAAATAATTAAGGGGTGGATCGCACACCGGGAAACCATGGCCGAGTGCCAGCACTGCGAGGACCGCAGCCACGACACAGCGCTCCACACACTGTTGGAGTGCATGGTGTGGGCGCAACAGCACCAGGTCCTCGAGGGAGGACTCTTCGACTTTCTCGCCCCCCCCCCCCCAGTCGAGAGCGGGATGATACCCGAAACACCCCCCAAAGACGCGGGAGAGCACCCGAACCACCCCCAAGGCAAGGTCAGTTGGGAGACCTGGGACATTCTTCCGAGGGCTTACCCGCGGCTCCCAACCATAGGCTGTTGGGCGTTACGTGAGGTTTTTTAGTCGGTAGGAGTCCCACGAGTACGCGAGGGTAGAATAGTCGCATTTGGTCGGTATTTTTTGGTCAATAAATCTCTACAACATTTTTTTTCTAATCTTATGTGGGAAATCGGTATGCCTACGGTAGGTAGTCGTGCCGATTTCCTTCCCATTTCCTGAATAAGATTACCATAGGGGGGGCTGCAGTGGCCACCAGTACACCTGGGAGGGCTTGTCTACCACCTTAGTGGTATAAAAAAATAAGTAGGCATTTATCCATCTATCCAATGCTTCCTCTTTTATAATAATAGCATACATTATAATAAACTAATGTGCATGTGTCACAGTATTTACAAGGTTATATTGATCAGTAACGTCCCCCATATTGTTTAACAGACAAACAGCGCGTTATTATTTATGCGTAAACATTGCAGTGTGTGTTTAGTGTTAAAGTACAGATCATTGTGCATTTCATGGTAAATGTAGGTACAATTTCATTGTAGGTACATACCTTTAGTCACGCTTTCATACCCGAAGGGGTAGGCAGAGGCATATTATATGCTAACATTTCACCTTTTTAGTATTTAGAACATAATTGGTGGTGAGATGTATTGAGATGAACAGGCGCAGGTTGTGACTGCCCGCTGTTGAAATTTTTCAAGCCCATAAGGCCTTTAATAGAATATAATTTTACTGACAACCGTGTTTCCTTTTAGGATTGCCTTCTATATGCTACTCTAATGGATCGATTTGCGAAAGTGTTCCCTTAGTTGCCTCTTACGACATCCTCGGGATGAATTGGGTTGGCGACATTTTGTACTCTTTTTTCTTACCTATATGAATATTAAGCTCGCCAAATTGACGTCGCCAGTCTGATGGAAAGCCGTGGCGCATCGAGTGATTGGGGGCCACTCTCACAGTCCGTAAGACTTCTGACAGTGGTCCTCAAGTTGTCACTCTGAGATGTGCCTCTTCACGCTCCTCTTAAAGTACCCGGGATTATAAGGGCTCGTTTAAGGAGAAGCGGGGCGTTGAGCTTCACGTGCGGCGTGGCTTGCCGCGGCACGTCGAGCGATTTGACCGTTCATAGCGAGGCGGCGCGTAAAGCGGCCCGCGTCGTGTCATGCGCAAACTCAAACATATAGAAATGTAGATACCCTGCACCTCTTCCACCCCTCTTCCTTGCCGCGTCCTTTGCGGCGTCACCCGCCGATTCATCCGCCGCGTTCCCTCATTGCGAGACTCGCTGGTTTACCCGCCGCATCCTCCGCGGCGTCGCCTGTCGCTTCATTTGCCGCGTCCGACGTGGCGCCGCGCCGCACGTCGCTCGCTTGGGTAGCTACAACTCAAACAAACGCTTCTCCTTGAACGCTCCAAACATTTCCATATGTTTGTGTTTCTGGCGGCCCGTTTCGCGGACCGCACCGCTCGACGCGCCGCGTCTCCTTAAACGAGCCCTAAGAGGAGGGAATCACGCGCGGTAGGGTCGTTCCAGGTGTTTATAGTTCGAACGATGTTTTGAAACGCTCGGTACTGGCGAAGATTCTCTCAACTGTGTGTGAGTGGCATCTCTGCCCGGCACGCGTTGTTCGGGATCGGAAAGGAGAGGGTGGGATCAAGTTTAAGATCACTTCCCCTTGACACGCGGGGCTGTTTTCTTTTTTCATAATACCTACGTATTCTAATGAAGGTTTTCTCTTCCCATTGCAGTGCATCCGAGGGTTCCTTCTTCCCGCCCAGATCGGTGACCAAAGCGGATGTCGTGAATATTTACGACAAGGATCTATGTAGGATACTCCCCATGGAGTATCGGAAAGATGTTTATAAAGACGGTAAGTTTTTATTACTACTAGATGACCCAGTTTCTCATGGGAACTTATTCCCGGGATAAAAAGTTAGTGCGTGATTGAATAACAAACATCTTCACAAACTTAAATTTATAATCCTACTTACCTAATAATCATAAATGTGAAAATTTGGGAGCTTCTAGTAGGTCTTAAAAAGAAATTCAGATGCAGTTAAACTTACAGAATTCCTCGGTTTTCCCAAACGCCTACAGTATGGGGATCTTCAAAAGGGGTCTTAGAAGGTTTCTACAGGGTCGGTAGCGCGAGTGTGGCGCCTCTGGTGTTGCAAACGTTCATAGGCTGCGGTGACACCAGTCCTTCTGGTGGGCCGTATGCTTGTCTGCCACCTTAGTGGTATATAAAAATCCTACCTGTTCTTACATTTCCCCTAAATTTCAGGTATCCAGGCAGGATTGTACACTCCACCGTCGTCAACTTTTGAGAGTGCGGACATTAACCCCGATAATAAGTGCTACTACGATGGGGAAAAATGTCCCCCTAGGGGGTTGCAGAACATCAGTCCTTGTCAGTACAGTAAGTATTCTATAATTTTAATATAAACTAGTGTCGTCACATATTATTTTTAAAATCTCCATTGTACATATAAGACCAGTTTACAATTTTATACAGGATAAATTTGTGAAAAGGGCTTGGTGGCGAAATCTGAAACTATAATAGCTCAAAATGCTCAAAAGAGTCACGAGCCCGATTTTGATAAACTTAAAACCTCATCATTAGATTTTTGAAAAACCAGCAACTGGGAATCGAACCCGTTGATTTTGAAAAAAAAACACATCCTTTATTATTACATCATACGATAGTGTCGCTGTTAAGGATCAAATTCTGCGAAGCAATGATTTACGGCAAATTTAAGGAAAATTTGGAATTTTACTAAAATTCATTCAAGGATGGCGAGATCCCCGGATCTAACCCCCTTAGATTACTTTCTCTGGGGCAATTCTACTACGTCACGTGGATCATCTGTTCAAAGTTTGAAATAAAACAAAAATGACAACGTCAATCGGATTGAATTTTCACAATAAACGTGTTAGAGAGGGGCGGTCTGGTGAGAACGATCTCACGGCTTTCTTGTATTTACTGCCTCGTTGGTCTAGTCTAGAGGTAATGTGTGACTGCGATCACGAGGTCACGGGTTCTATTCCCACCGTAGACAAAAAATTGTGTAATCCATAAATATTTTGTCTTGTAAGTCTAGGTGTTTACTGCTCGTTCGCTCTAACTTTGCCGCTCGGCTCCATACTAAAGTCGAATTTTTAATTAGACGAAGTAAATTGACAGCAACTAATGTCGCTTCTTCATACAATGTTGCTTATTTTCTATGACGAAGTGACATTAGCTACTGTCAATTTACTTCGTCTAATTAACAATTCGGGTATACGCCTCTACGCCAGCGGCAAAGTTAGAGCGAACGGGTAGTAAGTATGAATTTGCAAAATAAAAGTTCCCGTAGTAAAGACCCGTGGGGCGACGGGGTTCAGTGCTGCGACAGGTACCTAAGAGTACAAAATGTCGCTACCCCTATAAATCCCGAGGGTGTCGTAAGAGGCAACTAAGGGAACACTTTCGCAAATCTATCCATTGCGTAGAGAAGAAAAACTCGAAATGAAACTCGGTTGTCAGTAAAATGACAATCGTTAAGCCAAGTTGAAGGCCGTATAGGCGGCTTGAAAAATTTCAACTGCGGTTCTCGGCGACCTGTGCCTGTCCATTTCAACACGGCAATAGGCTCACCACCTATTACGTGGGACATAAAACTATAAGGTGATATGTGGGCGTATACCATGCCTCTGCCTACCCCTTCGGGGATAAAGGCGTGATTATATGCCCTTGTTTTCCTGTGTTCCCTTGGATGCATGTATAAAGATTTAATATCCGTGATCTGATTTACACCTATATCACAAGCAGGTTATTCCTAGCTTACTTTGGGATCAGATAGCGTTGTGTGAAAATGTTCGTGAATCTTACTATCTTACGAATATTATAAATGCGAATGTTTGTGAGTGTGGATGTTTGTTACTCTTTCACGCTCAAACGGCTAAACGGATCTGGCTGAAATTTGGTACAGGGATACATTATAGTCTGGAATAACATAGATATATACTTAGGCTACTTTTTATCCCGGGAATTAGTTCCTACGGGAAGCGGGAACGGGAACAAATTTAAGGCGGGCGAAGCTGCGGGCATCAGCTAGTATTATATAAAAACAAACTGAAACTGTTTTTTTACGATTGATTGCACTAAATTCTTTACGCAAACGACCCCTAATGCCATCTAGCGGTGAATAGTTGAAACATAAATTTTTGTGATAAGGGAACATTGCGGCTTAATAGAAGATGTAGTGACTAAGATAGAGAAAGGCATGCTCAGATGGTTTGGACATATGGAGAGAATGGATGGAAATAGGCTGACGAAACAGATTTATGAGGTTGCTGAGAAAAGACCAGGTCAAGAGTGCCCTTAACCGAAGAGCATGTATGAAGACACTTATGAAAGTAGTAGAAGCGAATGTTGTTTCCCAGAATCGTAGCAAGTGGAAAGTCATAGTCTCTGCCCACCCCGTTGGGAGGCAGGCGTGATGTTACGGATGTAGATATGTGTATGTATCATAAATTTTAAATATGGCAAAAGAATTGGTTTCGAGCAGGATTCGAACCCGCGTCTTCGGCGATCCGTGCCGACGCGTTAACCACTTGCCACCGAAACCTACTCGGAACCAACCAAATTTTCCACCTTATTATACGTCTTGGAGCGACGTAGGCACCATCTACCGGCACTTTTTTAAAAAATTACACGTTTATGTATCAATTTTTAAATTATAAAGTTCTTCAATTTCAGACGCGCCAGTGTATCTATCGTTCCCACATTTCTACGACGCTGATCCAAAATTGCTGACACCTTTTAAAGGACTCAAGCCTGACAAAAGCAGACATGAAACTTACTTCATGATACAACAGGTAGGTAAATAATTCAACATTTTGAGAATTCGACATTGCGGCAATGATATTTAAGTTTTCTTACCTCTTTTTTACTATAACATCATTGCATTGCGGGTTCAAAATTTTGCAAATTCAACATTGCGTTTTTTTTATGTTCAACATGCCAAATTGACGTCGCCACCAACCTGATGGTAAGCCGTGGCGCATCTAGCGATTGAGGGCCAGTCTCACAGTTCTTATCCGGTCCGGACATATACGTCCGGAAGGATTTGAACTACTAGCGGAAGTCACGCGGTTTCACCCACGTAGGTCCCGTTCCCGTGGGAATACGGGAATAAAATATAGCCCATGTTCACCGGGGATAGTGTAGCTTCCCAACAGTGAGAGATTTTTTCAAATTGGTTCTGGAGTCGGAGCCTATTCGATGCAAACAAACAATCAATTTTTTCCTCTTTATAATATTACTAGCTGATGCTCGCGGTTTCGCCCGCGTGAAATTTGGTTCCCGTTCCTGCTTCCCGTGGGAACATATTCTCGGAATGAAAAGTAGCCTATGTGTTATTCCATACTAATCTATAATATAAAAATGAAAAGAAATTGCGCTTGAGCATTTGTAATTATGATTAGACGACTAATTTATTTTTTATCGCTGCATCGAACTTCAGTTGTAACTTGTGGCAAAAGGCGTGCGTTTTTTGTTCTGGATAGCTTCTCTATATCGCCGCTCGTCGGTCGCAGATAAATTTACGTTTTAAATATCTGCTGGATTTGTGAGACGTATGGTAGGTGGTTAAGGGTTAATAATCTAAATATATATAACTCAAAGGTGACTGACTGACTGACATAGTGATCTATCAACGCACAGCCCAAACCACTGGACGGATCGGGCTGAAATTTGGCATGCAGGTAGATGTTATGACGTAGGCACCCGCTAAGAAAGGATTTTGATTAATTCTAACCCCAAGGCGATAAAATACGGGAAGCGGGAACGGGAACAAATCTGTGCCTCCTGTGACAAGTGATACAATTAAAAAATCGAGACTTTTCAGGAGGACAAAAACAAGTTTAAAAAAAATCTGGTTCATAATCTACGAGGGCTAGGCGTAATCTGTTTACCTAATTTTATAGATAAAATCATTGTCTATAATCCTGTTTCAATTTATTTACGCTGTGCATTATAATTTTAAAGTAATTTAATGAAAACCTTTAAAATGTAACCTTTTGAATTTATAACGTCTATTATAATTACGTAAATAGTGATACAAGTCCAGTTAAATCAGATTGCACCAATAAATTATGTATTACGTGTCTTTGTGTAAACTGATATACATGGAGTAAAAAAGTCTAATAACTGATTAGATTATGCTTCTAGCGCCATGTTACTCAAACAAACCATAACAATCCTGGCCCAAAGATTTGATTTTTTTCCATATCATGCATAAAAATTATATATTTATCAGAATTATATCTGTTCGCTAATAAGTTTCTCTGTATATAATATGTGTTAAACGATACAAGTCTAGTTGTACCCATCAGTAAAATTCATAGTTATTGCGGAAAAAGATACAAGATTCAAAAATAAAATAAAATCTTTATTACTTTTTATCAAAACCAAAAATTTCCTTACAAATAAGGCACAATTATTAAAAATTCTCAAAATAGACATATTATACTTCTATCTAATCACTCTAATACTTTAGCAGTCGGTAGGAACTTATTACGTTATCAGCACTATGTAGTTGATTTTCATATGGCATAGTTCAATCTTATGCAGGTATCACAGACAGAAACCTTAATGTAGTCAGTACGAATATTATAGCATCACAATCAATTATGTTTTTTTTTATATTTAGCTCGCTAAATTGACGTCGCCACCAGCCTGTTGGTAAGCCGTGGTGCATCTAGCGATTAGGGGCCAGTCTCACAGTCCGTAAAACTTTCGACAGTGGTCCTCAAGTTGGCGACCCTGTGATGTGCCTCTTCATACTCCTTTTGAAGAACCCGGGATTGTAAGATGAGGGAAACACGTGTGCGGGCAGGTCGTTCCATGTTTTTATAGTTCGACAGAGAAACAATCTTTTAAAAACGCTCAGTTCTGGCGAAGATTCCTTCCACTGTGTATGAGTGGCATCTCTGCCCGGCACGCGTTGTTCGGGATCGGAAAGGAGAGGGTGGAATCAGGTTGAAGAGCTCTTCAGAACATTCACCGTGATACATTCGGTAGAAGGCAGCCAAGGACGCTATGGTTCTTCGCTGCGCTAACGGTTCGAGGCCTCCCGTCACCTCAGGACAACAATTATTTGGATAGCACGTCTCTGCATAGCGTCAAGCGCGTCTAGTAAGTACCTCGCGGAGTTATCCCAAAGGAGAGAACAGTATTCGATGCAGGGGCGAATCTGCGTCTTGTACAGTAAACATCTCTGATGTAGCGTGAAATACCGTTTCACCTTATTCAGGGTTCCTAGTTTCCGCGAGGCCAGCATATTGTAAAATCCTTAAAAATAATAAACTAAAGTAAATTAGCTTACACGTTAAAATTAATCAGTCAGGAGATCACAAAGATAAAAAATCAACAAGACATACGAGTGTATCAAAAAGATATTTTCTTAGTTGTAATGGCAGTCTCTTGCAATTCATACGACAGTTGTCTAGATCACGAAACACTCGACTTTTCTTGGTTTTTACTGATATTGTTGTATTCCGACCCTGTGTTGCGAAAAAGCTTCCTCTTCTCTCTATCTTGCCTTCTTTCTTTCTCACTTTTTCTTATTTTCATCTTTTTACCGCCGCTATTCATGCCGTTATCACTACTGAATGATCAAAAATCACCATCATCCGATGAATCAGTAATACGGAAATATTCTAACAGGTTTAAGGGAGCATCTTCATTTGGGATATTTGATGAATCAGTAATTAGCAAGTCCCCGCGCATTCCCGACCCCGTGTTGCTTTCCCCGCGTAGCCCTGCGTGACTCTGTCTCTCGTTTGCGTGTACGCACTTGTATTATTTAGCACATCTTGTTCTACAGATGTTTTTTTGGGATTAACATTGAATTTTAGATACAACTCAACTAATATCAATTTACACATGAAAAATTGGTTTGTGAAGAATGATATAAATCAATATATATCACTTATCACCAATTCTGTATGAATTTACATCCGCATCAGTAGGTATATATCGAATTGTACCGTAATCAGAACTGAAAAAAGTTGGTGTAAGGTGATTTAACTCGCAATGTATCAAAAATCACGAAAAATATACTGAAAAAATAAATGTGAAAATAAAAATAAATGCACTTATAGCACAAGGCACAAAAAAAACTAATGCGATATTACATGAATTGGTTACAATTTAATTTTATATCAATATGCACGATATTTTTGCCCAAATCCGGGTACTTATATCAGTCTGCACAAAATTATCTCCAAAACTATAACAGATACGTGAACGTGAGTTAGACCTAAAAATTCGCAATATTTTTCTAAATAATTCTGCGTTGAAAACACGAAAAGGGTACAACTCGTGTTGTATCACTTGTCACAGGAGGCACAGAAATTTTACGCGGGCGAAGCTGCGGGCATCAGCTAGTCGTTACATAAATGTCGTTCGATTTTTCAAAGTTTTATTGTTTGTATTCAAACGAGAGAAAAGTATTACTTGAATAATAATCATTTTCACCTTTTCCATTGTAAACTTGACAATTTAATTTGGATGACTTGCTTGAGAGACGCGGCACATGATATTTTTTAAATTAAATATTTCTTCAAAATATTTTTTTAATTTTTTTGTATACTACTAAGGTGACAAACAAGCAAACGGCCAACCAGATGTACTGGCGGTGACGGTTTACACCACCGAGGGCGCCACACTCGCGCTGCCGTCTATTGATCCCGATCCCAAAAATCTGTCGCTAAAAAACAACTAAAAATTCAACCAATATTATAATTACCTTTTTATTTTTCAGAAAGTTGGAGTACCTCTAGAAGGCTTCGTCCGTGTACAGTTGAATATGAAAGTAGACCGAGCGCCGAATATTGCCATCAACAACATTCACAAATTTCCCGATATCATTTTCCCAGTAATGTGGTTGGAAGAAGTGAGTATTTAAAATATTTTTTTTATTTTTTTTTAATTTTTTTTAATTTTTTATTTTTTTTTATACTACTTAGGTGGCAGACAAGCTTACGGCCCACCGGAAGGTTGGTAACCGTAGCCTATAGACGTTTGCAACACCAGAGGCGCTACACACGCGCTGCCGACCCGGGCGCAGGTTGTGACGACCCACAGTTGAAATTTTTCAAGCCGCCCGTAAGGCCTTCAACTTGGCTTAACGACTGTCATTTTACTGACAACCGGGACCAACGGCTTATCGTGCCTTCCGAAGCACGGAAACGCTCGTAAATAAATGTCACAAAGTGGTCCACGTGGTGGTCACCCATCCATATCCGGCCATAGTAAAATGTTGCTTACTGCAGTGATCGTTCACAGAACACTGAGTCCGCGGGGCCACGAGCGCTTCAACTTTCTGTCTTTCTTTTGTCTTCAGGTTTTGCCAGGCCAAATCATCAAGTTTCCTTCAACAAATCATAGAAATTGGGTATTGAAGCCTGCATGGAGCAATTTCTATGATTTGAATAAGATTTTTAAACTTTTAATTTTTTTTCTTAATCTTTTAAATTTTATTTGACGAAACATTCAACGGGTGGTAAAATACCCTCAAATAAAATAAAAATTTAACCAAATCTGAATGTTCCACACCTACAGCTTTTTCTTGTCGAGAAAATCTATTAAAGAATTTTACATACACATAAATTTTGTACTCTTACTCTTACCCGTCACAACGCAGGACCCCGTCGCCACACGGGACACCGTATATGTGTATGTAACACAAATGTCGCCACCCCAATATATCGCAAGGGTGTCGTAAGATGCGACTAAGGGAACACTTTCGCAAAAGATCCATTGCGTAGATAAGGAAATCTCGATATGAAACCCGGTTGTCAGTAAAATGACAATCGTTAAGCCAAGTTGAAGGACTATTGAAAAATTTCAACTGTGAGTCGCGGCGACGTGCCCCGCGGACTCAGTGTTCTGTAAACGATCACTGCAGTAAGCAACTTTTACTATGGCTGGATATGGATGGGTGACCACCACGTGGAACACTTTGTGACATTTATTTACGAGCGTTTCCGTGCTTCGGAAGGCACGATAAGCCGTTGGTCTCGGTTGTCAGTAAAATGACAGTCGTTAAGCCAAGTTGAAGGCCTTATGGGCGGCTTGAAAAATTTCAACTGTGGGTCGTCACAACCTGCGCCCGGGTCGGCAGCGCGTGTGTAGCGCCTCTGGTGTTGCAAACGTCTATAGGCTACGGTTACCAACCTTCCGGTGGGCCGTAAGCTTGTCTGCCACCTAAGTAGTATAAAAAAAAAAACCTGTCCGTTTCAACACGGCAATAGGCTCACCACCTTATCTTACGTGGGACATAAAACTATAAGGTGAAATGTGGGCGTATACTATGCCTCCGCCTAACCCTTCGGGGAAAAAGTCGGAACTGTAAAGAATTCTACTACAATTTATCAATTGTTTCCAGGGTATCCACGAACTGTCAACACCAATCCAGCGATGGATATACATCGCGACCACTGTGGGACCAGTAGCGGCACCTGTCATTAGCTACTCGCTAATATTTACAGGGCTTTTGATTCTAGCTATAGTATTCATGAAAACATACAAAAGTCTTGTAATGGGACAGAATTCTATTGAAATCGTGGAACTAGGAAGACAAACGTTGAGGAGAGGATCCACATTAATTATTAACGGTTCTCATAAAATTATGCAAAATCGTGAATCGCAGTATTCACCATTAAACAATGATACAGTACAAGAGCTCAATTGCGTTAAACCAGATTGCAATTCGGAGCTTAGAAATATTTTAAGGTCAGAATTTGTTAAGTCAACATTTAATGATATGGAACGGGAATCTTTGATTAGATCTGATAATACGTTTATTATGTCAGAACACGATAGGTGTAATGAGGATTAAATTGGGTTATATAAATTTAAGTGACAGTTTCCCTGAGTTTATATTGCCCGTTTAAAATAATCAAATTGTGTAGTTGTGACTAGAAATTTGATTATTTGAAATTTGAAACATATCAATCAATGATCCGATGAATCAAATCTATATTTCAAGTGGTTGATTTAATATAAGTTTTACGTATCGTGTAAAACAAAAGGCAGAAATAATAAAAATATTTATTTAACAATATTTCGTACTTTTTATATTTATTTAACGCTTAAAAATTTTGAACGCAATTAAAATAAAACTGCACTCATTAATTTAATCCAGACAAAATATACACAAAGATAAAGCAATTAAATTAGGTACGAAGAGATTTTATTATTATAAAACAATGTAAAATCATTGCTATTATAGGAAAAATGTACACCACGCTTTAAAGCATTACCAATCAATTATCCAAAATAGTATACAATAATTATTGTAATCATGAAATCATGCACATAAAAATTATTTAACAAGAATCAAAATCGTTGTACAGGGTCAATTCTATACAATAATTGAAATCATTGCCCAGGGGAACTATTTTAGATTTATAACATAATTATAAGGTTGTGTATACGTATACGACTGATAGCAAAGAGCTCCGATTTTGTAGGAGTTCAATTAGATATTAAAATACCATTTGCTCATTTCTATGTAAAATTATAAATACCGACTTTTTTTGAGTGATGTAGTTAAATACTTACGATGTAGGGATGAAATCAATATAGATTACACCTTTCGTTCACGTTAAGATTGCAGTGACTCATAGTTATATTCGAACTCCATCTTATAAGCAATCAGATTCGAACTAAAAATGAAATTCAAGATCACTAATTCGCTGTGACTAATCAAAGGCGAGGATCTTTAAAATAACCAGTCACTACATTGTTAACGCAAACGAGCTATAGTATATTGAATTATATTTTCATATTCTTGTGTCAAATGAAAATTGTATGAGGTACGTAATTTCTGACTTTAATAAAAAGATATTGGTATAAGTACAAAATATATTTCGACACATTTTGAGATTATATTCTCATGTACTAGGACATTTTATTCCTAAGAATAAGGAATAGAGTTGTAACGGGATCAAAATGGTTATTCTATCCCAAATAATATCATTAGTAGTTAAAATTTACGTGATTAGACAATCTTATGTAATCTTATGAAAGATATTTGGACATTATTTTGCTAGTCTTAACGCTTTAATTGAAAAAAAAAAAACACTTGACAAATTTAATCCAAAATAGAGAAGAAATGCCTTATTGAACTAGGATTTGACAGATGATGTACCTAATTTCAATGATGAGATGCGCCCGACGAACCCAAATCTAGTTTAATATATCGAATGATTATTCGTAAAATGGTGGTTTTCTGAACATAAATTGTCGACAACGTGCATTATTGTTGGAAACAATAAGTACCTAAATCGAAGAAGAAAATCCTTCAAGTGGAAGAAGACACGTTCCATAATTTTTTGTATTTTTTTTTCAACAAAATGTTCAGTAAAATATAGTTTGGTAAAAAAGGTAAAAAATAATGGCGCGCCATTGTGAATTTCATAAGGCAACCCGTTACAAACAACCAGCACTCGGTATCCAGTTGCCAATACACGTCAATAAAAACCATTTGACTCATAAGGACCGTTTTCCCAAACGCCCACTTCCCAAAACACCCACTTCCCAAAACACCCAATAAGTCCAATATGATACTTCACTTATTAACTGACATTATGTGACGTTTTGACAGCATTTTGTTTGTAGACTTTTTTTGCCAAACTATAATTAATTACTAACCTTCTTACTCTTTTAGTTAAAAATTTGCATAAACGAGTTTTTCAGTAATAAGACTGTAACGAAATTTCGCTACACAGTAGAACATTGTATAAAGATAAAATTATGAATCTATTGTATGGTAATATTAGTCATACTAATATAAATTAGAATATCAATTTTTTTTATCCGGTGGAGTTTAAATTAAGATTCAGATGTGATATTTTTTTAAAAAAATTCGGTACGATTTTAAATACAGAACATAATTATGACAGAGGATAGATTTTATTTTCAGCTTTTCAAAAAGAAATTTATAAGGATAACATTGCATTAATAATTATGCATTTTTATCGCTTCTACCGTGAGTTTTATTTTTTTTGTTATAGTTGCGACGTCAATACAAATTTGACCAAGTTACTGTTGTATGCTATAAAATATGAACGGTTTTACAAAAAATGCTCTATGTCCAACTGTCATTTGTTCTCAAACTTGAACAAAATAAATTTACTATTTTCTTCTAGTTCCTTAACAATTTGCTCAATTTTTTAATTGCTCATTAACGTGGAGTATAAATTACTACTAAATGGTAGTTTTCGTTTGTATGTGCCACACTTAGAAAATAAACCCCTTCTTAAAACAGGCGTTTTATGCGCATGTAAAATCACAGTGATGACTTGACAGATATGCGCAAGTGGACAGCGCATCAAACGTCGCTTCTGGTCAGGGGCTAAGACAGCGCGTTTTAGTTCTTTTAAAAACTAAAAAAATACTTGACTTTGATGGTTATTTTCAAGAGTTTTGGTGTCAATGGAAGTTTTATACTGCAGGGTAGTTTTGTCTCTTTCTCTTTTAACGCTCTGCGTATTGCGTGTAAGTGTGATATCGATATGTACTTACCTACTTAGAGTTTAATAAGCTTTAATATATCAAGACTTTCTTTGTATACATTTTTTTTTATTTAGGAAAATCGGTGGTTCTAATGAAATTATTTTTGTACGAATTCTAGTTATAACACTGTAAATATTAATTAAGATTTTTGTATCTAAATATTATTGTTTAATAAAAATATTCATAAACTTGTATTTAAGATATTTTATTTGACACAATCATTTATCAATACTTATACAGGGTGTCCCACGGCTATGCCACATGGAGGGAAAGTACCTTAAATATTGTATATAATAGAACATTTTACTGAAAGAAGACATTATTTTAATTAAAAAAAACAATTTAAACTGCATTCATAGATTTTTAGTTACATGGTTGAGCCGGAATCGAACCCGCTGCACGGGAAGAAACAAATATCCTGTAGTTTTAATCCGTTTTATCATACCGATCATAAGGCTTCATCATAAGGATTATTTTTTGCAAAAAGCTTTCTTAAGGATTATTTTTTGCTAAGTAACATAGTGTCAGAAATAGAAGGAAGACCATGAATTTTAACATTTTTAAAACTAAAGTCCCATAATGTTGAATACAAAGTCGCACACTTTTGATTATTTTACTCCTTGTCGATCTTTTGATCTTACTGTGGTTGATATTTGAGTATGGCCGCCAAAAATTGTATATTCAAGAAAAAAATAATATCCTTGTCATTTAGTAACACCTATTTTTTTAATATAGTTGATATGGTAGTTTTTAAATAGTTTCAGGTTCACTGTGTTATATTTATTATTATATTAAATAGTTTAAATTAATTTTCAGTGCATTTAACAAGCTTAATTTTATTTTTTTTGTAAGTGCTTATATTAGTTTCCATTCAAGAGTTATGTGTCCCACTTAGTCATCTCACACTTTGAAGTCACAAAATTATACAAAAATCTATTGTAACCTGTAAAATTTTGATATTTCTAAATTATTCTGTAAACTTCTGGATACTTTTGACAAGTTCAATTAAAATTAACATAAAAAATGAATTTAAAACTCATTTTAAACAATAGTCTCACTTTTTTTCACAAATGATACTTCACGCAAGTTACCATAAAATAACACTCTAAATTACCAGATATCCGAACCACATAAATATTTTTAAGTAATGGAAGCACCAATTCCATGTTGGCAAACCTATAAAAAAAATCGCCATTTTTTGTCTGACAAAGTTGATCGATAAGATAGTCGGCATTTTTGTCTCGGAAGATTTCAATAATTTAAAGTGAGAACAAGATAAAAATACAAATTTACTAAATTATTAAAATTATGTGTGTAGCTTTAGTGTTCTAGTAACAAATCAAACTATGCGACGTCTTATTACTGCAAAACTTTCACGAATAAAGGCTTTAATAAGGCAGATTATGTCCAACCATATTTTGATTCACGAATGATACCATGCGTTACTATTGTATTACGTAACATTCGTGATTGGCTGTAAGGGATAGACTAGGGAATCTAAAGTAAAACAAGAACATTTTTACTAAAAGATAATGAAGACTGATAATGTCATTTTTTTATAATTACTGTTTTTTCCTATAATAATTCGTATTCTTAATTAATGTCATAAGTTTATAGAGAATTATTCTTGCCTTTATAAGTATTTTAGAAATACAAAAAACTATTTCACATGAAAAAAAAATACTTTTTTCTTTTATATTCAAAATTGTTTTATTGAGTTTTAAAGCGTTGTTTTTTTTTTTTTTAAGTAATTTGATCAAAAATTTCATAAACAATAAAATAAAATCAACTATACAGAAATGTAAAAATAACAAAATTCTCCTGCATTATTAGTTTATTGTACATTAGGCTTAACAAAATCACGTATGTTACTTTCATTCACGTATGTTACGGTGAGTTACGATTTCACGACTGTTATTGTACATTTTTTGGCCGCCTTACTCATTTATAATAATACGTGCAAGTTCTGTTTGTAGCTCGTGGACATTTTCATTTCTTGTAAACTACATTTAATATAGGCTGCGGTGACCAACGGTCCTTTTGGTGGGCCGTATGCTTGTCTGCCACCTTAGTGGTATAAAAAAAATTACCATAAAAATCTAACGTTAGATCTGTGGATCTCGGCGGCCATCGTATTTGTCCCGATCCAGGGACGAAAGTCTTCACTGAGATCACCGACGATGCCAGCTTTTCATTTTTCTGAACAAAATTTCACATCAAATGTTACAATACATGGTCTTCCTTTTATTTTTGACACTATGATACTAAGCAAAAAATAATCCTTAAAATGAAGCCTTTGGATCGGTATGATAAACCTACGGGGTAATTATTTTTTCTCGTGTAGCGGGTTCGATTCCCCGCTCAACCATGTACCTAAGTATTAAAAAATCTATGAATGCAGTTTAAATTGTTTTTTTTAACTAAAATAATGTCTTCTTTCAGTAAAATATTCCATCTACAATTATTTAAGGTACTTTTCCTCCATGTGGCATAGACGTGGGAAACCCTGTACCTATAAAAAATCATTACCCACGTTACATAATGTGCAAAACTACTTGATAATAAAACTTCAAGTGACGATATAAAACAACACGTAGTTGTAACTTTTATGTTTAAAATTCAGAATTAATGAAACATAAATACTCATTAATACACTAATAAATATATTTTTATTAGCAGCGTAACTGTAAAAAATAACCCTTTTTGTGCAAAATACCTAATTTTCACGATACCACGCTGCATAGCTACCTAAAACACGAAGAAACTAAATTGCACGATGCCTAAAAACTAAATTTGCCAACAATGTACTTTCACAACAATTTTTAATGCCCAAGTGTCTCAACACACTATGCCGAATTTACGCGACCGAAGTTCAGCACAATTACGCCTGCAATGCTATTTGAACTACTGACGACACACTATGCCGAAATAACGTAGCGTCATAGCGTACAGCGTAACTTCGGTCGGGCGTAACTCGGCGTAATTTTAGCGGCAACTTAGTCTGTGATCATACAATTTACGCGACCAAAGTTCAGTTACATAACATACACGGTTACATTATATAACACGACACGACGGCGACGCCACGACAGCGCTCGAGAACACTAAATACACACACTAAGTTGTGGAACTGAATTTCCGCCGCGTAAGTTCGGCACTTATGGTGTGTCATATCAGCCGAATACGTCGGAACGTAAAATCAGCCGCCGAACTTCGGTCGCGTAAATTCGGCATAGTGTGTTTAGACACTAAGAATGGAAATGCCTAAAATGAAGATTGCCAGCACAATACATGCTACGGGGCATTCATTTAATTGTTATTCAATGATAATGAGTTTGAAGTGTTCCAGTAATAAAGTAATTAAGACTAAAGAGTCGGAATATGTGTCATATTTTAGCAAATAGATTTTTGATGTAATAAAATTGGAGTCATGCTTTGTAGGCAATTAGCCAGCACCGGCATTATACTTTGTAGACATTAAACAACATAGGCATTTTGCTTCGTAGGCATTAAAACCCTATAGACATTAAAGCGTTATAGGCATCCTGTGTTTTATCTCTTTATACTGTGTTTAGACATTGACTTTAGGCAATTTGCTTCATTAGGCATCGTGCAATTTAGGTACTTCGCTCAAAAGGAAAAATTAACATAGGCCACTTGAACATAGTTCTTCAAACTAGAACCAACCTACAAAAAGTACGTTCGTTTGACTGGCTCGGCCCTCCCGGAATTTGCTACTTCGGATTATAGCAATCTACTGTACTCATCACCAGAAACATATGTACCGCTTTCTTTTTCAATATACCTCTGTATTTTTGGAGAAAAACTCATGAAAAGGGGGCCGTGCCAACCAAACGCTTGCAGCACGGCCCCCCTTGTAACTCGAAAAATATACATCCAATTAAAAAAAAACTTGAGCTTGAGAAATGTACCCCGGTATCACGTCATGAGTTTCGAAACAGATATTAGGTATAGGTATATCTATATATTTACATTATTACTATCTAAACTAAACCTAAATAAGGCCCCCGTGGCATTCTGCCTAAGAATTGCAATTCCGCAACTTTATCTAAATCCCGGTATTTGCGGGATCCCGCATATTTCTGAAAGTCATTGAGAAAATAATAAAATACTGTATCATACATGCATCTAGAACTGAAAATGAAACGAAAATGTATTATTCAACATCACGTATGTATTAAGATTATTAAAAAGATATAATGCATACAAAAATGAATCTGCAAAATTTATATACGCGCATAACTTCAGAACGGCTGGACCGATTTAGCTTATTCTCTTTTTGTTGGGTTTGTTATTGTCATTGTACACCACTAAGGTGGCAGACAAGCATACGGCCCACCAGATGTACCGGTGGTCACCGCAGCCTATGGACGTTTGCAACTCCAGAGGCGCCACACTCGCGCTGCCGACCCTGTAAAAACCTTCTAAGACCCCTCAGGAAGAACCCCATACTGTAGGCGTTTGGGAAGTCGTGCCGGAGAAGGATACAGGAGTGGACGCGGCTATTGCATCGGGGGGGGGGGGGGGGACCGGGGGCCCTTCCGTGAAACGTGACAATGCACCGCATTACCTGTGCCTGCCTTTGGAGAATATGAGTCTCGTTTAGTCTCTTGCGCCACCGGTACCTAGGCACCCCCTACCTTCTTATATCCCCTTTTATTTTACAATCATGGCAAGGAAAACAAAGAATAAAGTATCCACAGCGGTTTCGTCTACATCCACACTTGTTGTGGATTTTTGCAACATCAGAGGAATGCACTCCAACATTAACGTAATCCACAACCACTTAGAAACTACGCAGCCAAATTTGTTTTTCCTGACGGAGACGAAGATTTCATGTCCGGGTGATACATCCTACTTGATGTACCCCGGCTATAAGCTTGAGGCTAACTTCAAGGCTCAAGCTGGGGTATGCATGTTCGTCCGGGATGATATCTGCTGTCGCCGTCTCAAAGGCCTGGAAGACAGGGACCTGTCAACATTATGGGTGCGCGTGGATCACGGGGGCCACACTCGGATCCTACGCGTGCATTTACAGGTCTCATAGCGGTGACGCGGACACGGTTCGTCTCTTTGAACACCTGCAAAGATCGACTGACAAAGTCATTGAGCAGTATCCCTCCGCAGATATAGTGCTTGTGGGGGACTTCAATGGTCACCACGTTGACTGGTTAGGTTCTCGGATAACTAACTTTGCGGGGAAAGCTGCTTACGAATTTGCCCTGACCTATGGGTTCTCCCAATTGGTTAAATCTCACACGAGAATATCGGACCGAGAGAACGAAAAGAGTTCGTTGCTGGACCTGCTGCTGACTAAGCGTCCGGACGGATATACTGTTTCAGTGGATGCGCCTCTTGGCTCATCAGATCACTGTGTTGTTCGGGCGCGAGTGCCACTAGCAAGGCCGGAACCACGCCGGCCCAAGGAGTGGCGACATGTGTGGCACTATAAGTCGGCAGACTGGGATGGACTGCGTGAATTCTTTGCATCGTACCCGTGGAGGCGGCTTTGCTTCACTTCAGACTAGGGCTTGAATATCGGACGCTTTTTCAGTTCCGGAATTGGGTTTCGATATGCAGTATTTCAATTCCGGAATTCCGGAATTCCGGAACTCAATCAAGTTTCGTTTAGTACAAAATAGTGATATGTAAAAAAAGATACGGGAGCTGGCAGTCCTACGTGATTAGTGACTTTGATTCCGAGTAAATTTTTTTTTTTTTTTTTTTATACTACTTAGGTGGCAGACAAGCTTACGGCCCACCGGAAGGTTGGTAACCGTAGCCTATAGACGTTTGCAACACCATAGGCGCCTACACACGCGCTGCCGACCCGGGCGCAGGTTGTGACGACCCACAGTTGAAATTTTTCAAGCCGCCCGTAAGGCCTTCAACTTGGCTTAACGACTGTCATTTTACTGACAACCGGGACCAACGGCTTATCGTGCCTTCCGAAGCACGGAAACGCTCGTAAATAAATGTCACAAAGTGGTCCACCTAGTGGTCACCCATCCATATTCGGCCATAGTAAATGTTGCTTACTGCAGTGATCGTTTATAGAACACTGAGTCCGCGGGGCCACGAGCTCTTCAAAGTTATTTTAACGTAACCAACTAAAAACCACACGTTTCCTAACTATTGCCTACGGTTGGCCCGGGTAAGCTCAGAAGGATGACCCTCGGAATCCCCACAGACCTTAACTATCACTGCGGCCTCACCTAGGAAGTTCGGGTGCTATCCCGCGTATTTGGGGCTTGTTCAGGTGTTAACCCGCATCTCAGGGCGTGTGGCGTGCGTGAAACTTTCACGTTACACTTTTGTCTTGGACGTGGTTTGTAAGGACGGCGATTAGCCCTCCCACCGTCCTCAGGCCCCCGATTATGGATGCCGATAGTCTTGGGCAAAGACATGCGGAATCCGGGTGGAAGCTTTCTCTCTTGATCACTTTTCGCCGCATTAACCAATCACAGAAAGACGCAGTGGCGTCCCACTTACTTCCACTGAAGATCATAGCGAGGACCAGGCGCTGTTAAGCCCACGCTGTGCACTCCACTAATGTGTGAAGTACTGTGTCCTCACTGCGTTCCTCGCAGTGCAGGCACTCAGGTGTGGTTTCCCGGTGTATTTCTCACAGATACTTACTGAAGCTCCCGTGCCCAGTAAGCATCTGTGACAACCGGTAGGACAGAGCACCCGCACCGTGGCTCCTCTCTAGTCACTCGCCCATGACCGGTCTGACCGCCTTGATTGTGGCGATTCGGCGATTCCCCCCTTGTGTGATGTGATGTGGCGATTCGATTTGTTGCTCAAGTCTAGGTCTCCACAATTTCCTTGTAGAGCTGGAACTGCCGAACCTAGATTTCTGGAGACGTAGGCCTATGGCCCCGCTCCAGCGCCTCCTTGCACCAGAAAATAATAAATTAGAAATATAATTAATAAACTTAAACAAGGACGCAAGTTGCCTCGCTGCCAGATCCTTGAGACATGCCGCCTATGAGCAACGTTCCACGCAGCACCCAATCGTAACCGATGTTCCACAGAAGCGGTCTATAAGACTGATCTCTGCGGAACACCGCACGACGTATCTGGCTGACCCGGCTGGGCCCTAGCCAGCTTGGGTAAGTGAGGCCCTCTCGATAAGATAGGCCCCGACAATTCGATGGAAGTAGGGAGGCACTCCATGATAAATAAGCTCCTCCCTAACGCAGCTCCACGGCAAGGTGTTGAAGGCGATGCCGGTGTCTCCTGACATCGCCATCGCTTTCAACACCACATCACCCTGCTATGTTACTTCCTCCGTCAGTCTTTTAATGCGTATGATCGCATCCACGGTGAAGCGCCCTTGACGGAAACCAAACTGTATATCCGCCAGATCTGGCCCCACGCGTGTGAGGTGCCAGACTGTGCGCTGCGCAATGATACGCTCAAGGAGCTTGCATACCTAACGAGGTATGCAAGCTCCTTGAGGGTATCATTGTTGGGGATCGATCGATCGGGGATCGGCCGGAGTTGCTCAACGGAGCAACACGATCGGCCGATCCCCGGATGGGCAGACTGCCGACCCCCTTGCCTTTCGGATCCAAACCAGTTTCCCTGTCTTCCTGACCTTGAGAATCTGGCCTAAAAGCCCCATCACTCGAGGTCTGAAATCTTCAAGGGCCAGGACCCACGCTCGGCCTGGAATGCTGTTGGGTCCAGGGGCACGGTCCCTGCGGAATCTAAGCCGCAGTACAGTCGCCCCTAACTCACCTTCAGTGACTTCGGGCACGTCGTTCTCGCTGTAATCAGGGTCGGGCGCCTGAGACGGAGCCATGTGCGAAGGAATTTGTTCCTCCGCCTTGATGAGAACAGGGAACCCAGGACCCTTCTCACTCTGGGTCAGTGGAGCGCCTTGGGGCAAAGTTTGCCCCTAATAATAAGGTACGGGCCCCATGAGTTCCGTCAGAACTACTAGAACTATGCTGAGTAAGACCTCTGTCAAATTCCTACAGCGCCGTTTCTATCAAAGTTAAATTTAACTCGTAGCATAAGTCAGAGCTAAGTCTAAGTTCACACTAAAAAAAATTCAAAAACGTCATCAATAATAATAAAATAATAATAATAATATAATATTTTATTATTATTATTTAAATAGTTGTTTTCTATAAAATACCATTAATTTTATGGATTTACTTTCTCAGTAGGTTTTAGAAATATCATCAAATAAAATAATTAATACCTAAGTACATAATCGAATTAATTTGATAATAGAGAAATCCTAAATTATCAACATTGTAGTAATTAAAGGTAATTAAATTGCATAAGAAGCTTATAATGTACATTTTTGTTTGTAATGAAATTAAAGAAGATGCGTAAATATGTTTTTTTTTCAATATCGAAATACCGGTATTGATCTCGCCAATTCCGGAATTGAGAACGATATTAGATTTTATCGGAATTCCGGAATTATGTCAATTCCGGAATTCCGGAGTTCAAGCCCTACTTCAGACGATCTGGACACCAGCTCTGCAGCAGTTGCTGAGGGGATCTTGGCAGGTATGGAAGACTACATTCCTAACCGCTGGATCCCTGCAGGGGAAAAAAGCGACCGTGGTTTAATCGGTCTTGCAGAGAAGCTAGAAAGCTGAAAGGGTCTGTCTACAGGGCTTGGACCACGGCTTGCAAAAATTCTGATCCTAACATATCTGAAGTGAAACGCAAGCTGAATGCCGCCTCGAGGGCCAGCAAACGAGCAATTGCCAGGGCTAAGTTCGATTTCGTCGGCAGAATTGGTGAGCGACTAGCCGGCTACCCTTCTGGAAGTCGTGAATTCTGGTCGCTTGCCAAAGCTGCCGAGGGAAACTTCTGTCGGTCAGGATTACCACCCCTGCAGAAACGGGACGGTAGTTTGGCCCAGAGTGCAAAGGAAAAAGCCGACCTTTTGGGTTCACTCTTTGCCTCCAACTCGACCATGAACGATGGAGGTGCGCTGCCGCCTGACGTCCCCTGGTGTGGCACTTCAATGCCAGAAATTAAATTCAGGCAGCGGGATGTCAGGCGGGACCTTCATACCCTTGACGTGCATAAGTCAAGTGGGCCGGACGGCATTTCCGCGGTGGTGCTTAAGGGGTGTGGTGCGGAGTTGTGTCCGGTACTTACACGACTTTTCACGCTTTCCTACTCCATGAAGAAAGTCCCGGTGTCGTGGAAGACCGCTTACGTGCATCCTGTGCCCAAAAAGGGTGACAGGACCGACCCGGCCAATTACAGGCCTATAGCCGTCACCTCCCTATTATCAAATGTGATGGAGCGTGTAATTAATGCACAGCTCCTGAGGTACCTTGAGGAATACGACCTGCTCAGTGATCGACAGTATGGTTTCAGTCATGGTCGCTCGACAGGCGATCTTCTCGTGTACCTCTCACACCGATGGGCGGCGGCTATTGAGAGTAAAGGCGAGGCTCTAGCAGTGATCCTCGACATCTCTAAAGCTTTTGACCGGGTCTGGCACCGTGGTCTTCTAACGAAATTGCCCTCTTATGGATTGCCCGAGAATTTATGCGAATGGGTGTCCAGCTTTCTGGCCGGTAGAAGCATCAGGGCCGTCGTTGACGGCAGCTGTTCTGAATGCATGGCCATAAACGCTGGAGTACCACAAGGCTCAGTGTTGTCCCCCACTTTGTTTCTGCTGCATATCAATGACATGTTGTCTATTGACGGCATCCATTGTTATGCGGACGACAGTACGGGTGACACTTGTTACACGGGCCGTCCCGGTATCTCTCGGGCTGTAGTGGAGGAAAGTCGTGAAAAACTTGTGTCCGAAATTGAGGCTACTCTCTCTAGAGTGTCCGATTGGGGAAGACAAAATCTTGTCCAATTCAACCCCACCAAGACTCAAGTATGTGTATTCACCGCAAAGAAAACCCCATTTACTGTGGCGCCACAATTTCAGGGCACGTCACTCACCATCTCTGAAAGTATAGGGATCCTTGGTGTTGAGATCTCCAATGTCGTTCAGTACCGAAGTCATTTGGAGAACAAGGCCAAGCTGGCGTCCAAGAAGCTTGATGTGCTCATTAGGGCGCGGCGGTACTTTACTGCGGCTCAAACACTGCTTATCTATAAGTCGCAAGTGCGCCCCCCGCACCTGAATACCAGCTTCGTCCTTTTGACTCGGTACAAAGGCGTGCTATGAGAGTTGTCGGCGATCCCATACTTGCAGGTGCTGTGGAACCTCTTAGTGACAGGAGAGACTTTGCTTCTCTGTGTGTATTATACCGATTGTATAACGGTTTGTGCTCTGAGGAATTGTTTGACATGATGCCTACGGCTACATTCTATCATCGCACTGCTCGCCACAGACAGGGTGTTCATCCTCAAATTTTGCATCCGGAGCGCTCGAGCACGGTTAGATCCGATAGGGGCTTTCTACCGCGCACGCTTAGGTTGAGGAATGATCTCCCTGCCTCGGTTTTCCCAAACGCCTACAGTATGGGGTTCTTCCTGAGGGGTCTTAAAAGGTTTTTACAGGGTCGGCAGCGCGAGTGTGGCGCCTCTGGAGTTGCAAACGTCCATAGGCTGCGGTGACCACCGGTACATCTGGTGGGCCGTATGCTTGTCTGCCACCTTAGTGGTGTACAATGACAATAACAAACCCAACAAAAAGAGAATAAGCTAAATCGGTCCAGCCGTTCTGAAGTTATGCGCGTATATAAATTTTGCAGATTCATTTTTGTATGCATTATATCTTTTTAATAATCTTAATACATACGTGATGTTGAATAATACATTTTCGTTTCATTTTCAGTCCTAGATGCATGTATGATACAGTATTTTATTATTTTCTCAATGACTTTCAGAAATATGCGGTATCCCGCAAATACCGGGATCCCGCGGGACTGAGATCTCTCAGTCCCGCAAATACCGGGATGATGACCTGGAAGATAAATAAGAAAAAATATTATAGGGGAGCTTTATGAACGCTAATTTATAACTAACGAATATTGTGATACAACAGCTACTTGTCTGGACAATATATACAGTGATATGTTGCCAGAAAGTAAGAGTATTATAAATAAGATAAAATCAGATCATACTGGGCAAATAGCATCTTTCAAGATCACAAGAGAAAAAGTTAAAAGACGTAAAATATTATGTAGGGTCAAGTGTTCAACAATGAAACACTAAAAGTTCATAACCTCGGACATCTCATGTTTTTGCTGATAGAAGTCTATAATTTTACAGTCATGTAGTCAATATGATTGGGTATCGAATGTCATTTATAGATTTTTTTAAATAAAGTGATTTGAATCGACAAAGAAAAAAAAACTAAGAAATGGGATTTGTGTCATTGTGTCCATATAGGCGTACACAATGAAACACCATATATTCAACAATGAAACACCATAAATAAACTGTGCCTAATTAAAATTTTGTTTAATGTAGGTAGTTATTAAAGAAAGAGCAGTCCGTTTCTACGTTAAATGCAGTGGCACGACGTGCCATGCCGCATGCTTCAGGCTTTTTTAATGACAGTTATGCATGCCCTGATTTATAAGACCGTAAACATTCGATTCCAGCCATTTTCCCAGCTAATAGAATATCGAATATTGTTAATTTTTGCCATTTGGTAAGCAATACACCCCTCGTCCTTTTTACAGCTTTGTTACGCGCCATCTTAAAATTAAAACAAATTTTAATAGATAAGGTTTCACAATATCAACCAATAAAAATCTATCAAACAGTGTTTCATTGTGTCCATTGTTAAACTGTTTCATTGTTGACTACCTAGGGTTTATCTAACTAACTTTTAATTTATGTTCACAAAATTGTAACTTTGAAACAAATGAAATATGCCAAAATAATCTACAAAACATGTAGAATGCAGGATAATCATAAAAAATATAATATTCCTAACCATTAAATAATGAAAAATCTTTAAAGATAGCCAGAAATACTTCAATTTTTGACGAAAATAGTAAAAATGAGCCGCAGACGCGTCTTTTCTCACGCGGTGCCGCCGCAAACTGGAATACGCCAGTGGTATCTATTGAGTGTCCTTACGCGATATATTGCACTAACTGCCAACGTCGCGTTTTGGAAATATTACTATGTTTTATTGTGTACCACTGTTTCATTGTTGAACACTTGACCCTAGACCAGTAACTGGTGGCCGCTTGGAACGTATGCGAGTTGGACTTTGCAATAAACTTCCATTTTTAGACACTGGCTTAGATCCAAATGTAAGTTATAAGTTATTTTTTGATTCCTTTTACAATGAATTCAACTCCATATTCAAGTCTAAGGAAGTCACAATCGGTGACAGGCCAGCCTTCAGTGAATGGGCCACTGAGGATATACATAAAAGTAGATTAAAACTGTATGAACTATACTCAGAAAGACAGCTTAATAGAACAGATGAATTTCTAAATTATGTTAAAATTTATTCAAAAAAGTTTAAAGCAGACTGCTTAGCGGCCAAAAGAAAGTATATAAGTAATAAAATTATCAATAGTGTAGACAAAGTTAAATCTACTTGGAAAATAATTAACGCAGAAAGAGGCCAAGCAAAATCAAATGATAATAATTTTAAACTTAAAGTAAATGGTAACATAATTACAACAGATGCCGAAGTCGCTAACGAATTTGAACAATTTTTTTCTCGTATTCCAGTAGATTTGACCAGAGCCCTAGGTTCTTCTACCCCAATAGCAGAATCCTTGTTAAAAGCAAATGTTCCTTGCTGTAATGAAATATTCAAATTCAGTAAAATTAGTTTACACACTATCATAAAAACTTTTAAATCTTTAAATATTAAGAAAACGGCTGACCTCTGGGGAATTTCTGTACATTTAGTTAATTCGTTAATTGAAATGGTTGCTCCTGAATTATCAATAATATTTAATAATTGTGTTGATAGTGGTGTGTTTCCTGACTTAATGAAGTTTAGTAAAATAACTCCTCTGTTTAAATCGGGTAGCACCTCGGATCCGTCCAATTTTCGTCCTATTTCTGTACTACCCACGTTTAGTAAAATCTTTGAAAAGGTAATGCTTAATCAAATGCAAAATCATTTTAATACAAATAAACTATTCCATACTAAACAATTCGGTTTCACGCGCAGTCGGTCTACCACGGATGCTGGAATCAAATTATTAGAGTATATATATGAGGCCTGGGAGGAGTCGTATGATGCTTATGGTGTATTCTGCGACCTATCTAAGGCCTTCGATTGCGTCCAGCATCAGACTTTAATTAAAAAACTTGATCATTATGGGATCCAGGGGACGGCCTTGGATTTAATTAGTTCTTACCTAAGAGATAGAGTACAGAAAGTAGTTATAAATGGTAAACAGTCACATGGTTCTGCTGTAACAATGGGGGTGCCCCAGGGTTCAATTCTGGGACCTTTTCTATTTTTAGTGTACATAAATGATCTCCCTCACCTTATAAGAGACGATCACGAGGTAGTTTTGTTTGCTGATGACACATCTTTAATATTTAAAGTTGAACGTGGACAACGCGATCTTGACGAAGTAAACAATGCCCTCTCTAGGGTAGTCCACTGGTTTAACGCAAATAATTTATTGTTAAATGAAACTAAAACAAAATGTATTAGATTCACCTTGCCAAATGTTAGGCTCGTTAACACCAGTATTAAGATTAGGGATGATCAAGTAGAATTGGTCGATGAAACTGTCTTTCTGGGCATAAAGTTAGACTCCAACTTGCAGTGGGGGCGTCATATCGAGAAAGTCTCGGGCAGACTGAGCTCTGCAGCCTATGCCGTTAAAAAGATCCGACAACTGACAGACATTAGAACAGCGCGTCTTGTCTACTTTAGCTATTTTTACAGTGTCATGACCTATGGCATACTATTATGGGGTAACGCCGCCGACATCGAATCTATCTTTGTGTTGCAGAAAAGGGCTGTCCGGGCTATCTATGGTATGGGGATTCGGGAGTCATTAAGAGAAAAGTTTAAGGATATCAACATACTTACTGTGTATTCACAGTACATATATGAAAACTTATTATATACTCATAAAAATAACAGTAAATTTATTAAAAATAGTGATATCCATAATCTAAACTTAAGAAATAAGAATAAATTGGCTGTACCTAGATTTAGGCTTAATAAAATAAGCAATTCTTTTGCGGGCAATTGTATTCGAATGTACAATACATTGCCGACAGCCATAACAGGTTTGTCAGTTAATAAATTTAAAAAACTAATAAAACTTAAATTGTGCCAGAATGCTTATTATAGCATTAAAGACTTTCTAGAAGACAAGGCTGCCTGGCAGTGACACGAATTGCTCCTTTCTACATTAAAAAAAAACTGTATTAGATACTAAGATACTAGAAGAGAAGGGACCAGACTGAGTTTCTTGGGGTGTTCTTCTCAGTCTGTAGTATTTCCGAACCCCCGGTAGAGTCACAAAAATTTTGACAAACCTAAATAATTTTTTAAAAATTTCAAAGGGAATAAATTTTATTTTATTTTATTTTATTTTATTTATTTTATTTTATTTATTACGCAATAGAACCCAGAACAATGATTTAATTTTTTAATTTTTTAATGATTTTATGATATTTTGGGTTACGATATCGTTACTAAAATATCGATATTTATAAACGACTAGCTGACCCGCGCAACTTCGTTTGCGCCACATAAGAGAGAGTATTACCTGTTCCCGTCGCATTTACTCCCGTCGCGTTTAGGGATAAGAGAGAGAGAGAGAGAGAGAGAGAGAGAGAGAGAGGGAGAGAGAGAAAGAGAGAGAGAGAGAGAGAGAGAGAGAGAGAGAGCAAGGTTTCTCGTCGCGTGTATTCCCGTCGCATTATTTTTAAGAACAATTTCGTTTATGAAAGAGGTTATAAATATTTACGCAGCACACGCAACGAAGCTCTCAAAAGTAATAACTTTTCCCCCGTTTTTTAAACATTTACTTTTACTGCTACGCTCCTATTCGTTGTAGCGTGATGCTATATAGCCTTTGACACTCCAAAATAACGTAGCTTTCTATTGGTGAAAGAATTTTTAAAATCGGTTCAGTAGATCCCGAGATTACCCCTTACAATTTAAAAAACACACAAACTTTACTTCTTTATAATATTAGTATAGACTAGCTGACTCTCGCAACTTCGTTTACGTCACATGAGGTCTATGAAAGGAGAGGTGTAGACTCATAAGGCAGCGTGTGAAACTGCACTGTTTGCTTAATCAAAAAAGAGCTTACAGATTAAGGTCTAGCGTCTATCTAGGTTTAGCGAAATTTCAGATGTCTGTAGTTTTTGAACTACCCACCCCTTACCTAATGTTGAAACTTATGTGGAACATTTATTGAAATACTTCCATTCTAATACTAAAAAAATATTTGAAAGCAGACCACGCGTTAATAAATTACAACCGAATAATCATTTTTTCTTTTATCCTCTCTCCCACAGGAACCTCACAATATATCGGGATCAAAAGTATCATAGAACCTTCCTCGGATTATAAGCTCAGATATATATATATATATATATAAGTTATTTTAGTTAGGTATATATATAAGTTTCATTCAAATTGATGCTGTAGTTTCGGCGTGATACTTATTCGGGACACAGACAGACATGAAAATTTTAAATTACATCTTCGGCTTCAGTATCGATTAGAGAACGCCCTACAATTAAAATTTTCAAAATATCTTCTATGTACAGACTCTCGACCCGCTACAGTTTTATTATATGTATAGATATAGGTATGGATATTTTTGAACTATCGATATATCGTTTATAAATAACGTTTACATCCCTAGTCGGCGCCAGTTTGCAGTCGGAAGCGGCAGCGAGCAAAGATATTATAGAAACTATAGATACGGTAGACCGACACTATAATAAAATAAAAAATTAGGTTTCCCGATGTGGATACTAACATAGTTGAAGAGTGTCATCGCCTGTGATGGAGTCAGGAAAAAGCACGTCCCATCGTCATTAAGTTCCGTGACATGGAGTACCACTACTTAGTCTGGGATCACAAAACTTCGCTTAAAGGAACTGGTTACTCACAAGGAGCAGGCACAGAGTCTTCACTGCAGCACGCAAGCATTTTTATATGAAAAACGTTTGGACTGCTGGAGGCGTTATAAATGTAATAAGTCCAGACAAAAAGCGCCATAAAATTGAGTCTGCTTCGAATTTGGCGGCTTTGGTAACAAAGTATCCCAGTTCATCCACCAGTGACGGCCCTGGGGGGCTTACAGAAGCTTCTGCGATTGCGACTACATCGAAGATGGGTCATAGAACTCATAGAGCAACTTCTAACCCCAACTAGTGTGTCGTAGTTGTGTTAAAACTTGTTGTGTTCACTATACTTAGCCGTGTTATTGCACTTTCGAGCGTCACAACAATTGGACGGTATGATTTTACATGGTATACCGTCACAATACCAGAAATTATAATGCCGTAACTCAAAATATAGTAGCCCAAAATACCCGAAATCGAAATATCAATATTCAAAAGGCAAATATTTATAATATAAATAATTTAAAATGCCTTACGGTCGAATAACCGAAACCCAAAAAATAAATTTATCAAATACCTTATCCTAAAATGTTCAAACCCAAAATACCTTTTTTTTAACATGATTTAAATCCTACATGGATGCTATAATCTGTGAATGGTTAACACCCCGACTCAGAGTATCCCGACTCGGATTGGTTAGGTTAGAAGACTAACTTTCGTGGTTATTCTTTTTTTGATTTTTCGTTGGCCCACTGTAGTACTTTTGTAACTCTGAATCAAAGTGTTTTAACATAAGGTAAATCCTACATGGATAGGTACTATGCCGGACTCCTACCGACTAAAAACCACACGTATCCTACATAACAGCCTACAGTTGGGTGCCCCGGGTAAGCCCTCAGAAGGATACCCAAGGACCAACAGACCTACGGCTACAACTGCGGCTTCACTTAGGTGGGGGGGGGGGGGGGGGGGGTGTAAATAAGTTAAAGCCAAATAACAAAACGTGTAAGTGGCAATAAATCTTTATTTCTTAAATCATATATTTATTAACTATGCGCTATATAATGAACTGGTATAGCATAATATATACCTAATAATACCCAGTAGGTTATAGCGATAAACTGGGTAGGTTATGGTTTTTTTTTATATTCCAAGCACAAGATTGTATAATTGTTCCTTAAATTTTGGTGACTGAAATTATTATAGAAAAGACAATATATAAATATGTGTTACATTCCACGCAGTTATGACAGTGACAGTGACACATTGTATTCTATTTTCGGTATTTTAAATTAAGGATATTTGAAAATTTGTATTTTGAATTCTGATATAATATTTATTTGTATTTTTAACCGACTTCCAAAAAAGGAGGAGGTTCTCAATTCGCCAGTATTTTTTTTTTAAATTTAGACATTTTACTGAAATAAGGTATTTTGAATGTTAAGGTATTTCGAATTCGGGTGTCCAGCTTTCTGGCCGGTAGAAGCATCAGGGCCGTCGTTGACGGCAGCTAAAATAAATAAAATAAAATAAAATTTATTCCCTTTGAAATTTTTAAAAAAATTATTTAGGTTTGTCAAAATTTTTGTGACTCTACCGGGGGTTCGGAAATACTACAGACTGAGAAGAACACCCCAAGAAACTCAGTCTGGTCCCTTCTCTTCTAGTATCTTAGTATCTAATACAGTTTTTTTTTAATGTAGAAAGGAGCAATTCGTGTCACTGCCAGGCAGCCTTGTCTTCTAGAAAGTCTTTAATGCTATAATAAGCTTTCTGGCACAATTTAAGTTTTATTAGTTTTTTAAATTTATTAACTGACAAACCTGTTATGGCTGTCGGCAATGCATTGTACATTCGAATACAATTGCCCGCAAAAGAATTGCTTATTTTATTAAGCCTAAATCTAGGTACAGTCAATTTATTCTTATTTCTTAAGTTTAGATTATGGATATCACTATTTTTAATAAATTTACTGTTATTTTTATGAGTATATAATAAGTTTTCATATATGTACTGTGAATACACAGTAAGTATGTTGATATCCTTAAACTTTTCTCTTAATGACTCCTGAAACCCCATACCATAGATAGCTCGGACAGCCCTTTTCTGCAACACAAAGATAGATTCGATGTCAGTAGTGAAATATTGGGCACTCTGTCCCACTTTATGTTCGCATCGTCGCTGCCGCTCCTCGCTCACGTGGGACAGAACTCGCCCAATATTCCACATTTTAAAAATGTAACCTAACCTAACATTATTATAAAAAATAATTTAAAAAATAAAATTTGCTGAAGCTCCCTCCATGTTCATTACTTACCATTTATAACCCACAACGTTTTCTGTAACCAGTTGGGTTCGACTACTTCTAGTTATAAATATTTATGTTATTAATTCATCTTTTCATTATGAGTCCATCAGTATTGCATAGCAAACATGAAATTCGTTAAACAAAGACAATCGTTACAGGTCAATACAATCTGTGACGATTTGACAAAAAAGAAATTACGTCATGGAGAATTATTACCGAATACTGTACGTTGCATCATTTGTGGGCCATCGAATTGTGGAAAAACTAATTTATTAATTGTTCTTCTATTGCATGAAAATGGTTTGACATTTAAAAATGTTTATGTATACTCTAAAACTCTACATCAACCAAAGTACATCTTTTTAGAAAAGGTTTTACAACGAGTACCAGGTATCACTCTTCATAAATATCAGACAAATGATGACGTTTTAAAAGTTTCAGATGCAAAACCAAATTCTGTGATTATTTTTGATGATGTAGCTTGTGAAAATCAAAGTAATATGCGTGATTATTTTGCCATGGGAAGACATAAATTGATTGATAGTTTTTATTTAAATCAAACTTATACCAAAATACCTAAACAACTTGTAAGAGATAATGCTAACCTAATTGTGCTTTTTAAGCAAGATGAAGTTAATTTAAAACATGTTTATGAAGAACATGTTAACACCGATATGACATGGTTGAAATTTCGAGAAATGTGTTCCTTAATATGGAAAGAACCTTTTGATTATGTGGTAATTAATAAAGATTGTTCTAAAAACAATGGTTGCTATAGAAAAATGTTTGACACATTTGTATTATTGGATGAAATTTGAATATTTAAGTAGACTGCAGTCTGTTTATTGTTATTCTTTAATTGATTCTTATTCGATTACCACCTATTTTACATAATGGATAAATCATTGAAAAAACAAATTGTTGATGCGACACAAGCTGTCAAGAAAAAAATACGTAAAATGAAGGATTTTGAAGATAATAATAAGCATGCTCTTGATACAGTTTTTAAACCTGTCACAGAATCTCTCAATTTAATAGCCAACACTAATAACCACTTAGCTCTAACAAAAAAGGAGGAAAAAGTAAAACCCCAAGAACCACAAGACCAAGATATGAAAGAAACAGATGATATCAGTATTGCTAGTAACGAAACGGAACCCTCATCGGACTCTTCATTTCAGTCATTAGTCGGTACTAATCCAGATGCATCATCTTGGTCGTTATCTTCACAAGTACTATCAGATGTTCCATTTGGTATAAGAAATGAACGTGGAAAGCTAATGTTGGGTTCCTCTAACATAACTATTGGGGATAAAGTTATTACTGTAGCCGGACACAAATACGAAAGTACACCTGGGTTGCGAGAGTTACTGTTAAAAAAAGACATTGATCTGAGCTTGGTTAATGACTGTGACAAGCAAAATTATAAGACAATGTTACTTGTAACGAATGCACATCGTCGTGATTTCGATTCAAAAAAACCAATTAAAAGTAATAAAGGACAAAAATATTTGCAAGTTATTAAACCACTTTTCGATCAAGAAAGTAGAAGTCCAAGTTGTAGACAGAAAGTAGGAAAAGGATTACCTTTTACAAAAATGTGGAAAAAAAACACAGATTTTGTATATTGGGATGATCCCAATGAATTGGTTGATAGATTAAAGTTATTAATTGCTTCTCGAGATGCCGGTAACACAGGACTAGACAATGAAATAATATCTATCATTGAAGAACTACGTGAAAGCAAAATCATTAAATAAATAGATCTACTAATGTTATATGTGTGTCATTTTACTATATACCGTTCAACATAATACACCTTTAATATGAATGTAGACAAATTTGGTCATTATATTCATAAGCGAATGCGGATATCAGAAATACTTGATTTTAATGATAACGCATTAATAAAATCTGATTATGGAGATTATGACTTGAAGACATCGAGGCTAAAAGGTGTTAAACCTCCTCAAGACGCAGATGATGCAGTAAATAAAGCATATGTAGATGAATTGAAAGGTGTACTAGTCAATGACTTACGAAAATTGCAAAGTTCTATTCCAAATAGTGTTCAAAACCACATAGAGAAAGCTTTAAAAACAATAATGTCTGAGATAGAGACTCATTTGGAAAGCAAATTTTACACAAGAAAAGCAGTTGATAGACTAGTTCAAGACGCAATTCAATCTATATTAAAAGATCGAAAAACATAGCCCTTAAAGTTTGTTAAAATGACGAAACAACAAATCGTCAATGAAATACATAAAGCAGCACGAAAAAATTTTCCTCGACGATCTGTAATTTTAAAAGGTATTGATGATTTGTGGCAAGCAGATTTAGCTGATATGCAAAACCTAAAATCCTTTAATAAAGGATATAACTATATTTTAATAGTTATTGACTGCTTCTCCAAGTACGTTTGGGTGGAACCATTAAAAACTAAATCCAAACATGATGTCTCTCTTGCATTTGAAAAAATACTTTTTTCTAATCACAGGATACCAAATCATCTGCAAACTGATATGGGTACTGAGTTCTATAATTCTACATTTCAAAAGCTTTTACAGAACTATAATATTAATCACTACTCTACATTTTCAACTAAAAAGGCTTCAATTGTAGAACGAGTTATTAAAAGTTATTAAATTGTACAAATACTTTAGCTTGAACGGACACTATAAGTGGATAGATGGTGGCTTGAACGGTATTGTGAAGACATATAACAACACAAAACATCGTACTATTAAATTTGCACCTGTTAATGTCAATAAGTTTAATGAAACTAACATTAAAAATAATATTACGAATTCCATGATAAAGGTAGTCCAAAAATGTCGTCCAAAGTTTAAAATTGGTGACAAAGTTCGAATTAGTAAGTACAAACATATATTTGAGAAAGGATACACTCCTAACTGGTCAACAGAATTATTTACTATAAAAAAGATAAATAACACTGTACCAATAACATATCGCATCGAAGATAATCAAAAACAAGTCATATTAGGAACTTTTTACGAACAAGAGCTTCAAAGGTCGTCCTGTCCTGGTGTCTATTTGATAGAAAAGGTATTAAAAAAGAAAGGAAACAAACTGTTTGTAAAATGGTTGGGTTTGAATAACAAAGAGAATAGTTGGATTGATAAGACTGCAATAGTGGAATGAGTTAATTATCTAAGTGATATGTAATTTTAAAGTATATTCATTATTCTTTGGACGATGCAAGGTGGTGGACTAATAAACAATATCATTAATCATTTACCATTCGAACTACACATACCTGGTTATAACTATTGTGGACCAGGAACAAAGCTTTCGAAACGATTACTACGTGGTGATAAAGGTGTAAATAAGTTAGACGAAGCTTGTATGCATCACGATATTGCATATGCAAACTACACAGACTTGCCTAACCGTCAAAAAGCTGACTTACGTCTTATAGATATGGCTAAGCAAAGACTTAAAGCAAAAGATGCTCGAACAGGGGAAAAGATTAGTTCGTGGATAGTAAACAAAGTTATGAAAGCTAAATTGAAGTCTGGTGCTGGTGTTAAGACCTTTAATAACTTTGTTAAAAAAATAAAAAGAAAACTCAAAAAACTCTCACCTAAAGATGATAAGTCATTAATAAATATAGCTTATATGGTTGCCCGAAAATTAGTTCCATGCATTCCAAAAGTTCGAGTACCTCGAATGATACCTATACCAAAAACTGGAGGCATTCTACCTTTAATCCCAATTTTTGCTGGTTTATCTGCTTTAGGAGCATTAGCTGGTGGTGCAGCTGGTATTGCAAAAACTGTGAATGATTATAAACACGGTCAGAAAAAATTACAAGAAACTGAACGTCATAATAAAACTATGGAGGCTATAGCAATAGGTAAAGGTCTATACATTAAACCGCATAAGCAAGGTCAGGGATTGTTTATAAATCCATCAAAAAACTAATTGATCAGCTACCTAATCGCGCTTTAACTAATATCGATATTCAGAAGTATGGCCATTGTATTCCACATTTTCGAGGAGTTTATATGAAGGATCAGTTACCAAAAACACCTAAACGAATTGAATGTGCTATAGTTAACCTAGATAATTCGAGATATGATGGAACGCATTGGGTAGCTTATGTTAAAATAAACAATTATTGTGAATATTTTGATAGCTATGGTGATTTAAAACCGCCAAGAGAATTAATGCTATATTTTAAGAACTGTGATGTTCATTATACCTATGATAGATATCAACAATTTAACACAATAGTTTGTGGACATATGTGTTTAAGTTATTTGCAAACTTTTTGGATTAAATACTATAAATCTTTATTATAATTATAATACTTTAAATAAAAATACTATAAATCTTATACCACTCTTTCATTTCCATCATTTGCAAGATGTCACTCACCTTAACGATAACTGGAAACTCATCGGTATTATCTACCTATTATCCAGACACGTTGCCATTAGCTGTGGAGTATGAATGTGCATTATTACATTTCTCTACATATAATTCTATTCCAAATTTTGATAATACAAACAATAAATTATACTATGGTTCTAAAAATGTTATTGAGATACCTGAAGGAACTTATGAATTACAAGATATTAGTGACTATTTAAAAACTGAGATAAAAGATGCATCTATAAAACTCAATTGTAATAACAACACCTTAAAAACTGTGTTATTTTGTACATCAACTATAGATTTTACTAAAGAAGATACATTTGGAAGTTTATTGGGATTTAAAAAGCAGATCTTAGAAGCAAATAAATATCATGTATCAGAGTTTCCAGTAAACATTTTGCCAACGACTGTCATAAGGATTGAATGTGACATAGTTAGCGGTTCCTATATAAACGGTCAATCCAGTCACATCTTACACGAATTTGCACTTAATGTTCCACCTGGATACAGGATTATAGAAATTCCGAAAAACGCAATCTACTTTCCAATAAATCAAACCAATATAAGCTGCATACAGATAAGGTTGTTGGATATAAATAATAACTTAATAAATTTGCGAGGTGAAGAAGTGCAGTTGTATCTACATATCAGAAGAAAACAATGATAGATTATAATAAATATGTGGTACATCCAACTAAAAATAACAGTTCTACTAAAACTATCAAACCAATAAGAGCTCGGTCTAAAAGGGTTATAAAATTGAATAACAATAATAAAGCATTTCTTAAAGCGATCGGTTTGTTAAAATGAATATACTAGATGTTTTGTCCACTCCTGCATACAACAACGCTGTGGAAGGAATTGAATTTCACTCTTACAAGCCTTACGTAACAAGTTTCAATAGAAGCGATGAAATCAGGATACCTATTAATCAACAAGACTTGTATATATTACCATCAGCAAGCACTTTGTTTTTGGAAGGAACTGTTGTTGTAAACAAGGGTGGAAATTCGAAGGAAAGAGTCAGTAGCGTTCATTTCACAAACAATAGTCTACTTTACTTGTTTCAAGATATAAGGTATGAGATAAACGGAGTGGAAATAGATAAAATAAAAAACGCTGGTATAACTACCACAATGAAATCATTAATATCAATGAACGAAAACGAGGCTAAAGCATCTAATGCTTGGGGATGGAATATCGAAGGCATAAATAGTGCAAATGGGGGAAGCTTTTCTGCTTCTATACCCCTCTGTAACATTCTTGGTTTTGCAGAAGATTTCAAGAAAGTAGTGATAAACAGCAAACATGAATTAATATTGTTACGAAGTAATACTAATCTGAACGCCCTAAAACTTAACGATGGTGAAACTGTAGAAGATATTATTATAAATAAAATAATATGGCGTGTACCACATGTCAAAGTGTCCGAAAAAATAAATATGTTAAAACTGTTAGAAAAAGATCGACCACTCCAGATGATATTTAGGAATTGGGATTTATATGAATATCCGGCTTTACCAAAAACTACTAAGCATACTTGGTCCATAAAAACATCGTCGCAAATAGAGAAACCAAGATTTGTTATTATTGGTCTGCAAACAAATAGAAAAAATAATTCTAAATTGGATATGTCTAAGTTTGATCACTGTGATGTTCGTGATGTTAGAGTATACCTAAATTCAACCTACTTCCCTTATGAAAATTTGAATTCAAGTTTCTCGAATAATCGAATTGCTTTAATATATGAACAATATACTAGATTTCAACAGTCGTATTATGGACGTCGCGCCGAGCCGTTATTAAATGAGAAACAATTTAAAAATATTGCTCCGTTATTTGTAGTAGATTGTTCTAGACAACCAGATAATCTTAAATCAGGTCCTGTTGTGGATGTTAGAGTGGAAATTGAAAGTGATATTGATATACCAGATCAAACTTCAGCATATTGTCTTATATTGAACGACTGTATAATCGAGTATAAGCCATTAAGTAGCATCGTGAGAAAGATATCATGAACAAAAATACTATTATAGTAGATGTTCAGGGTTTTAAAGATCGTTATAATAACTTTATAGTCAAAGAATTAGCTGTAGCTACGTTGCAACATACTCATATATTCTTAATAAAACCTCCTTACCCGTTCTCCTCGCTAACTGATGAAGAAAGAAGACACATTTGGTGGATTGAAAGGAATAGAGGTTACCGCTGGAGCGAAGGATATATAGACTACAGAGAATTTTCTAGAATAATCAAACCCTATTTGAAGGAAAAAAAGGTTCTTGTTAAAGGCAGTGAGAAAATTAATTGGGTTCAAGAGCTATGTGGTCATAATAATGTTTCTGACATATGTGAAAATAAAAGTGTTCCTAACTTAAAGACTCTTAGTGATCTTTACTGTAAAGATCTATTTTTGTATAATTGTTTTGCTCATAAGAACTATTGTGCTTTAAGGAATGTATTGTGTATTAAACAATGGTGTTTAGAAAATATTTTTTGTATTTCATAAGTTTAATAAACCGAATAAATGTTTTATTACTATACTGTGTTTGTTTTTCATACTATTTCCTACCCAAGTCGAAATTGAAATGAAAAAAAAAAAATATCATAATACCATTTATTTAATGTCTCTAAAAATTACATTGATCTTAAACCTAACACAATGATATAAAATGACGCGTACAAAATGTTGAAGCGTCAGCAGTACATCTCTAAGTATTAAGGTGATGTATAACTTACTTAAAACTAAAAACACATTAGTTAAAATGATAAGCTATCACCATGAATTCTCTTAGATATTTTCTTAATAATACCTTCAGCCATGTCCATGATTTCATCAACTGTATCATGAACTACGTATTGAGCACTAAGTATCACACTGTCACTATCTTCACAAAACGGCAACGAAGGTTTGTCTTTGTCGCTGGTGATGTCCAAGATCTTTATCTGAATTAACTTGACTCCTTTTGGTTGGTTGCTGATTACAAAAGATTTATGAGCTGTCTTTTTAGATTTTCTATAAATAGTTGGTTTTCTTCTTTTTGGTTCAACTTCCGTAGGTGAAAGAGGTAAAATATGTGAGAAGTCAAAGGGGTCTTGAGCGTATTGAACAATACCGTCACCATATGCGTCTGCCATTATTTATAATGTATTAATGTTGAGGTATATCTGGTTGGCCTCGTCCTCCTCTGCCACGATCTTCTAACGTTTTAAATATTTGGCTCAGTAATTTCTCTGTTTTATAATATATTTCATCCCACTGATCGTAAACAATATATTGGGTTTTCACTCTTGTATGTATTTCTACTTCGTTATCTGATGTATCTTCAGCTTCTAATACATCTATTTTAATTACGTATTTTGGAATCCTCCTATTCCTTGTAGCAAAGTAACTGGTTTGAGGTTCAGAGATGCACTGCTGTTGCTTCAACATTATTAATTAAAAGACTGCTTTGTGTGAATGTAAAGAGAACAAGTATGAAACTGAATGTAATTATGAGTAAAAGGTGAATTAAATAGAAACATGACCCGCTAGTGACACATACACTGTACTACGTATTAATTCAAGTTCTGACCTGTTGATTTAGTTTATTTTGCAATAAGTTGTAACGAGATACTCCCTACAAGTTTGCAAGTGTCATCGTTCACTATGACGAACATGTTCAAACATGTCTTAAGAATGATGTTAATGCACATAATTGTAAACGTGTTGTAACGTGAATGATGATGCATACCATCAGGTGTTATGAGGTTGTGACCGTCGCTACCAAGGTCCCAGGTTTTGAAGATTTTTTTCAGTATGTCCAATAGTCCACTACTACTAAGTACGTACGTAGTGATATCCTATTTCACATTTCTAAGAAATTTTACTTCGAAGTATGTAACTTAAGACATATGACGTATGTATGTTATGATGTCTTAAGTTACACATATTTTCACACCTTGTTTACCTAATATTATTTTTTTGCAAGATTGTAGTTTCAAATAGGGTTAGCAGTAAATCGTAAATTACCGTAGTATAGTAATTTGCAATACAGTACATGATGAAAATTTATAAGAACCCTTATACCAAAGTAATTAGTATAATTAGTAAGTAAACTAGTAGCATGAAATACAAAAACAAGAATTATGAAGTTGTTTACGTTAAAAAGAATTACTTAGGTACTCATAGATTGCTCTATTAATTCGTATTATTCGTAATTATCATACTTATAGATAATAAGATCCTATTAATACTAAAGATAAATTATCTTTATTACATACATACATACATATGGTCACGCTGTTATCCCCGAAGGGGTAGGCAGAGGCATATTATATGCCCACAATTCACCTTTGTATAATTTGTCCCACGTAATAGGTGGTGAGCCGTATTGCCGTGTTTAAATGGACAGGCGCAGATTGTACTCTGCCTGCTGTTGAAATAAAGCCTTCAACTTAGCTTAACGACTGCCATTTTACTGGCAACCGGGACCAACGGCTTAACGTGCCTTCCGAAGGACGGAAACGCTAAAATAAATGTCACAAAGTGATCACATGGATGGTCACCCATCCATGTACCGGCCATAGTGAAAGTTGCTTACTGCAGTGATCGTTTACAGAACACTGAGTCCGCGGGGCCACGAGCGCTTCATTGAGGTATCTTTATAAAGGTATTTTAAATATATAATAAATATTGTACTGTTTGAAATTTGTATTGTTGACAACCTTAATCGCTGTTTAGAATTTCAACATTAACAAAAAAACAAAAGTATCAAAACCGGAGTCAGATACTAGTATAATTGTACTCGTATACCTTGTTAGTGTGACAACCCTAAATATTTCCTGCATTGACTATTTATTAAATATCTTAGTTGATACTTTTTAACAGTTATAATACGTCCAAGGAAAAATGTTCGATTGCTTGTTATTTGTTAATGAATTACACTAATTTTGAATACGACAAGCTATCAGCCTTGTTTTAGCTTATAATCTCATAATTTCAAAAGACTTCCATTACCATTCGAGTTGTCTCTTGTGTAATTACTAGCGACGGTCTAAGGTTAATTCCATCCGGCTAGATACATAAGAACTCATCTCCGCTATAATAACGTCTCTTAGCCTCTTGGTTGTACGTAGTTGCTAATGCGATGAAGCACTAAACGCGCATGTCTATGACGACGACTGCATTAAACGCAAATGTCGATGTCTGACGACTGTGCTATAAGTGTAAAAGCGCAAATGCATACTGCATACATCGTCTCTTAGCCTCTTGGTTGTACGTAGTTGCTAATGCGATGAAGCACTAAACGCACATGTCTATGACGACGACTGCATTAAACGCAAATGTCGATGTCTGACGACTGTGCTATAAGTGCGGAAGCGCAAATGCATACTGCATACATCGTCTCTTAGCCTCTTCGTTGTACGTAGTTGCTAATGCGATGAAGCACTAAACGCGTATGTCTACGACGACGACTGCATTAAACGCAAATGTCGATGTCTGACGACTGTGCTATAAGTGTGGAAGCGCAAATGCATACTGCATACATCGTGGTTGTACGTAGTTGCTAATGCGATGAAGCACTAAACTCACATGTCTAAGACGACGACTGCATTAAACGCAAATGTCGATGTCTGACGACTGTGCTATAAGTGTGGAACCGCAAATGCATACTGCATGCATCGTGGTTGTACGTAGTTGCTAATGCGATGAAGCACTAAACTCACATGTCTAAGACGACGACTGCATTAAACGCAAATGTCGATGTCTGACGACTGTGCTATAAGTGTGGAACCGCAAATGCATACTGCATGCATCGTGGTTGTACGTAGTTGCTAATGTGATGAAGCACTAAACGCACATGTCTATGACGACGACTGCATTAAACGCAAATGTCGATGTCTGACGACTGTGCTATAAGTGTGGAAGCGCAAATGCATACTGCATACATCGTGGTTGTACGTAGATGCTAATGCGATGAAGCACTAAACGCACATGTCTATGACGACGACTGCATTAAACGCAAATGTCGATGTCTGACGACTGTGCTATAAGTGTGGAAGCGCAAATGCATACTGCATTCATTGTCTCTTAGCCTCTTGGTTGTACGTAGTTGCTAATGCGATGAAGCACTAAACGCACATGTCTATGACGACGACTGCATTAAACGCAAATGTCGATGTCTGACGACTGTGCTATAAGTGTGGAAGCGCAAATGCATACTGCATACATCGTCTCTTAGCCTCTTCGTTGTACGTAGTTGCTAATGCGATGAAGCACTAAACGCGTATGTCTACGACGACGACTGCATTAAACGCAAATGTCGATGTCTGACGACTGTGCTATAAGTGTGGAAGCGCAAATGCATACTGCATACATCGTGGTTGTACGTAGTTGCTAATGCGATGAAGCACTAAACTCACATGTCTAAGACGACGACTGCATTAAACGCAAATGTCGATGTCTGACGACTGTGCTATAAGTGTGGAACCGCAAATGCATACTGCATGCATCGTGGTTGTACGTAGTTGCTAATGCGATGAAGCACTAAACGCGCATGTCTATGACGACGACTGCATTAAACACAAATGCCGATGTCTGACGACTGTGCTATAAGTGTGGAAGCGCAAATGCACACTGCATACATCGTGGTTGTACGTAGTTGCTAATGCGATGAAGCACTAAACGCACATGTTTATGACGACGACTGCATTAAACGCAAATGTTGATGTCTGACGACTGTGCTATAAGTGTGGAAGCGCAAATGCATACTGCATACATCGTGGTTGTACGTAGTTGCTAATGCAATGAAGCACTAAACGCACATGTCTATGACGACGACTGCATTAAACGCAAATGTCGATGTCTGACGACTGTGCTATAAGTGTGAAAGCGCAAATGCATACTGCATACATCTTGGTTGTACGTAATTGGAATTATTACTATGTTACCTGTCATCATTGATCAATATCAGAAATGCTATAAGTGTGGAACCGCAAATGCATACTGCATGCATCGTGGTTGTACGTAGTTGCTAATGCGATGAAGCACTAAACGCGCATGTCTATGACGACGACTGCATTAAACGCAAATGTCCATGTCTGACGACTGTGCTATAAGTGTGGAAGCGCAAATACATACTGCATACATCATGGTTGAACGTAGTTGCTAATGCGATGAAGCACTAAACGCACAAGTTTATGACGACGACTGCATTAAACGCAAATGTCGATGTCTGACGACTGTGCTATAAGTGTGAAAGCGCAAATGCATACTGCATACATCTTGGTTGTACGTAGTTGCTAATGCGATGAAGCACTAAACGCACAAGTCTATGACGACGACTGCATTAAACGCAAATGTCGATGTTTGACGACTGTGCTTTAAGTGTGGAAGCGCAAATGCATACTGCATACATCGTGGTTGTACGTAGTTGCTAATGCGATGAAGCACTAAACGCACATGTCTATGACGACGACTGCATTAAACGCAAATGTTGATGTCTGACGACTGTGCTATAAGTGTGGAAGCGCAAATACATACTGCATACATCATGGTTGAACGTAGTTGCTAATGCGATGAAGCACGAAACGCACAAGTTTATGACGACGACTGCATTAAACGCAAATGTCGATGTCTGACGACTGTGCTATAAGTGTGAAAGCGCAAATGCATACTGCATACATCTTGGTTGTACGTAATTGGAATTATTACTATGTTACCTGTCATCATTGATCAATATCAGAAATGCTATAAGTGTGGAACCGCAAATGCATACTGCATGCATCGTGGTTGTACGTAGTTGCTAATGCGATGAAGCACTAAACGCGCATGTCTATGACGACGACTGCATTAAACGCAAATGTCGATGTCTGACGACTGTGCTATAAGTGTGGAAGCGCAAATACATACATCTTGGTTGTACGTAATTGGAATTATTACTATGTTACCTGTCATCATTGATCAATATCAGAAATGCTATAAGTGTGGAACCGCAAATGCATACTGCATGCATCGTGGTTGTACGTAGTTGCTAATGCGATGAAGCACTAAACGCGCATGTCTATGACGACGACTGCATTAAACGCAAATGTCGATGTCTGACGACTGTGCTATAAGTGTGGAAGCGCAAATACATACTGCATACATCATGGTTGAACGTAGTTGCTAATGCGATGAAGCACTAAACGCACAAGTTTATGACGACGACTGCATTAAACGCAAATGTCGATGTCTGACGACTGTGCTATAAGTGTGAAAGCGCAAATGCATACTGCATACATCTTGGTTGTACGTAGTTGCTAATGCGATGAAGCACTAAACGCACAAGTCTATGACGACGACTGCATTAAACGCAAATGTCGATGTTTGACGACTGTGCTTTAAGTGTGGAAGCGCAAATGCATACTGCATACATCGTGGTTGTACGTAGTTGCTAATGCGATGAAGCACTAAACGCACATGTCTATGACGACGACTGCATTAAACGCAAATGTTGATGTCTGACGACTGTGCTATAAGTGTGGAAGCGCAAATACATACTGCATACATCATGGTTGAACGTAGTTGCTAATGCGATGAAGCACTAAACGCACAAGTTTATGACGACGACTGCATTAAACGCAAATGTCGATGTCTGACGACTGTGCTATAAGTGTGAAAGCGCAAATGCATACTGCATACATCTTGGTTGTACGTAATTGGAATTATTACTATGTTACCTGTCATCATTGATCAATATCAGAAATGTTTTTGGGCATTTTACTCCACCGAGAGTGACTGCGGCGAACGCAGTTCGCCGGAGGAATGGAAGGTGGAGTAGAATGCCCAAAAACTCACTACTGATGTCGGCAGCGTTACCCCATAATAGTACGCCATAGGTCATGACACTGTGGAAATAGCTAAAGTAGACAAGACGCGCTGTTCTAATGTCTGTCAGTTGTCGGATCTTTTTAACGGCATAGGCTGCAGAGCTCAGTCTGCCCGAGACTTTCTCGATATGAGGCCCCCACTGCAAGTTGGAGTCTAACTTTATGCCCAGAAAGACAGTTTCATCGACCAATTCTACTTGATCATCCCTAATCTTAATACTGGTGTTAACGAGCCTAACATTTGGCAAGGTGAATCTAATACATTTTGTTTTAGTTTCATTTAACAATAAATTATTAGCGTTAAACCAGTGGACTACCCTAGAGAGGGCATTGTTTACTTCGTCAAGATCGCGTTGTCCACGTTCAACTTTAAATATTAAAGATGTGTCATCAGCAAACAAAACTACCTCGTGATCGTCTCTTATAAGGTGAGGGAGATCATTTATGTACACTAAAAATAGAAAAGGTCCCAGAATTGAACCCTGAGGCACCCCCATTGTTACAGCAGAACCATTTGACTGTTTACCATTTATAACTACTCTCTGTACTCTATCTCTAAGGTAAGAACTAATTAAATCCAAGGCCGTCCCCCGGATTCCATAATGTTCCAGTTTTTGAATTAAAGTCTGATGCTGGACGCAATCGAAGGCCTTAGATAAGTCGCAGAATACACCATAAGCATCATACGACTCCTCCCAGGCCTCATATATACACTCTAACAATTTGATTCCAGCATCCGTGGTAGACCGACCGCGCGTGAAACCGAATTGTTTAGTATGGAATAGCTTATTTGTATTAAAATGATTTTGCATTTGATTAAGCATTACCTTTTCAAAGATTTTACTAAACGTGGGTAGTACAGAAATAGGACGAAAATTGGACGGATCCGAGGTGCTACCCGATTTAAACAGAGGAGTTATTTTACTAAACTTCATTAAGTCAGGAAACACACCACTATCAACACAATTATTAAATATTATTGATAATTCAGGAGCAACAATTTCAATTAACGAATTAACTAAATGTACAGAAATTCCCCAGAGGTCAGCCGTTTTCTTAATATTTAAAGATTTAAAAGTTTTTATGATAGTGTGTAAACTAATTTTACTGAATTTGAATATTTCATTACAGCAAGGAACATTTGCTTTTAACAAGGATTCTGCTATTGGGGTAGAAGAACCTAGGGCTCTGGTCAAATCTACTGGAATACGAGAAAAAAATTGTTCAAATTCGTTAGCGACTTCGGCATCTGTTGTAATTATGTCACCATTTACTTTAAGTTTAAAATTATTATCATTTGATTTTGCTTGGCCTCTTTCTGCGTTAATTATTTTCCAAGTAGATTTAACTTTGTCTACACTATTGATAATTTTATTACTTATATACTTTCTTTTGGCCGCTAAGCAGTCTGCTTTAAACTTTTTTGAATAAGTTTTAACATAATTTAGAAATTCATCTGTTCTATTAAGCTGTCTTTCTGAGTATAGTTCATACAGTTTTAATCTACTTTTATGTATATCCTCAATGGCCCATTCACTGAAGGCTGGCCTGTCACCGATTGTGACTTCCTTAGACTTGAATATGGAGTTGAACTCATTGTAAAAGGAATCAAAAAATAACTTATAACTTACATTTGGATCTAAGCCAGTGTCTAAAAATGGAAGTTTATTGCAAAGTCCAACTCGCATACGTTCCAAGCGGCCACTAGTTAATGGTCTACATAATATTTTACGTCTTTTAACTTTTTCTCTTGTGATCTTGAAAGATGCTATTTGCCCAGTATGATCTGATTTTATCTTATTTATAATACTCTTACTTTCTGGCAACATATCACTGTATATATTGTCCAGACAAGTAGCTGTTGTATCACAATATCTAGTAGGCTCTAAAAATAAGTTAGTGAGATTGTGTGATTTAAATAAATTTAAGATATCATTGGTCTGACGCGTATTTATAAGTATATTAACATTAAAATCACCGCACACTATTAGGTGTTTATTAGTTTTTCCAAGTTTAAATAGCACTTTATCCATTACTTCCTCAAACTCACAAAAGGGTGAGACTCCAGGTTTATATACGCATACTACTATGAATTGCTCCAATTCTACGCATGATATTTCAACTGTACACTCTACAGAGAGGGACACAACATCTTTCCGTTCCTTATACTTTAATTTCTTATTTAATAAAATCAACGAACCCCCCCGTGTTGTGTTGACCCTGCAGAACGCACTACCAACCCGGTGACTACTGAAACTGAACATGAGCTCATACTCCTTACGCATATGCTCTGTAAGACAAACAATTTCAATATTTTCTGAGCTCATGAACAGCTCCAATTCAAACTCTTTGACCTGCGTTAATGTTGCAATATTATAATGCACCAGGCTGATATAATTTACATTTTTTAATTTAGTTTTGTTCGGAGGACAGTTTCCGATATAGTTATGGTTTGCAATTAAATTCAACTCTATCAATTTACAATTTTGGCTAGAGGGTAATTCCTCTGTTGTCCCAGAAGTTAATTTAAATTACTTGGAACAGATTCCAAAGTCCTAAATCTACTCTGCTCAAATAAAGCAGTTTTGTCAGCCAAGTTTTTGGCTAAAGAGTAAAACTGAATAGCAAACTTGCTATTTGTCTTTTATAATAATTGGGTAGACAATACCTACCCTTGTGATTATTATAGACTTTATACTTGATATGTGACAAATTTGTGTCAAATACAGAATTAAAGTCAATTACATTAAATTTATTATTATACTGACTTATTAAGTTTAAACGTAAATTCATCTTATATCTAAATGAATTTTCCGAATCTGGCACACCTTTTATAAATGGAAGTGTGAACATTACAACTTGTATGGCATTTAAGTTTAAGATGTAATTCATGTATAGGGACAAATCATCATTGCTAATTTTGCCCCTGTTTGCACAGAAAATTATTATTTTACTGTTAGCGTCAAATTTATATTCTATTATCTTTTGCATAATATCACTTAATGAAGCACCCGGATAGCAATTATTAATAACCGAGTAATAACTTGAATTTAAGTTTTGTTTTAAAAATGAACTAAGATTGGTACCAATATCATCACTAAATACAATTAATTTAGTACAACTATTACTATTATTTACACTGTCACACAATATATCCACTGATGTACTGGGTGAGCACATGGTAATGGGAGCTAGGGGCTCAGCGGTAACCGGTTCGCCCTGAGCCTCCACCGGCTCAATTGCTTTAGGGCAGTTAATATTGCATGAGTGGTCATTTAGGAAACAATTAAGGCGCTCAGTGTTATCATTTGATGTTTTGAGTACCTTATCTATGGTTAAAGAACATTTAGTAAAGTCCTTAAGGGACCATTCATATTTTTTAGTCATATATTGTAGCTCAAATTGCAAACTTTGTATTTTTGATTCTAATTTTTGTGTGTCAGTGCAATATTTTAAATGGCTTTGTTCCAGCTCTAACATTGACAATTTAGCTTGTTCTCTAAATTTTAAACAAGAACCTATATTTTTACACTTCTTGATTAACATTTTATGGAGTTTTAATTGCTTTTTTGATTTTTGTATAAATTTTTTAATTCTAAGATATTTTTTTAGTTTATTTCTGCTGCAAAACAAAACCGACTTGTCCTGTTGATATGGACTGTCACCTGTAAGATCTATAGTAGTCAAGTCCAGGTTTTGAGAATTTGCAGAAGGAATAAACTGCGGGATACCACTCATTAACTCACTATAAAGATTATCAGTTTGTTGAGCAGTAACGTTCTCAGCAGCTTCTTCCAGGTGTGAGATCTGTCCCTGGGCATCCCTTAGCTCCTGTTCCAGAAAGGTAGTCCTCCTCAAGGTTTTCTCATACTCGTCACTGCACTCTTGGAACCTATCTACTATTGACTGAAGGTGGTCCCGCTCCGCAACAATGTCATCATAACTAACATGAAGTTTTGATAATTCGCATTTTAATTTTTTTGTGTCATTCAAAGCGTTTATCAATAAGTTTTCATTCTCTTCTCTTTCCTTCTCCAACTGTTCACAGAGCTCTGTTTTACATTTAAGCTCCAGCAACACCAACTGAAGTTTGGTTTCCTCCTGCTGGCGGCCGAGAGCTCTGCGACTACGGGTATTCATATTATTAATAAGTAAGTGCAATTAAACGCGAATTATATTGATGATGGAGCTCTTTGTACAGTTTATGGTAAGAAGTAACAAGGTTATGTATGTACCGGCAATAAAATTATACTTAATATTTTTATGTACTTACGCAAATACACCGACCGTCGTCAACGTCGAGTAAACGCTTATACAAGTATAATAATTCTACTCACGAGAAACAGTCGATTTAGTATGTATTTACGTGAAAAAGAAAACATTCAACATTCGAAAAAACCGGGTACCTGACTCGTCACTTTTTACACCAAAATACACGGACAGAACACTTTTATTAAATTATCTGACTATTTTAGGACACTATTAATGTGATGATATTGGTTTTAGTTGGTTTAAAATTGTTTAAATACTAATTATCTAATTAATTTTAAAAATATTTTTAGAGAGCTAAAATTTTTGACAGTTCGATTGTGTTGCCAGACTCGAAAACTGTTCTGAATGCATGGCCATAAACGCTGGAGTACCACAAGGCTCAGTGTTGTCCCCCACTTTGTTTCTGCTGCATATCAATGACATGTTGTCTATTGACGGCATCCATTGTTATGCGGACGACAGTACGGGTGACACTTGTTACACGGGCCGTCCCGGTATCTCTCGGGCTGTAGTGGAGGAAAGTCGTGAAAAACTTGTGTCCGAAATTGAGGCTACTCTCTCTAGAGTGTCCGATTGGGGAAGACAAAATCTTGTCCAATTCAACCCCACCAAGACTCAAGTATGTGTATTCACCGCAAAGAAAACCCCATTTACTGTGGCGCCACAATTTCAGGGCACGTCACTCACCATCTCTGAAAGTATAGGGATCCTTGGTGTTGAGATCTCCAATGTCGTTCAGTACCGAAGTCATTTGGAGAACAAGGCCAAGCTGGCGTCCAAGAAGCTTGATGTGCTCATTAGGGCGCGGCGGTACTTTACTGCGGCTCAAACACTGCTTATCTATAAGTCGCAAGTGCGCCCCCCGCACCTGAATACCAGCTTCGTCCTTTTGACTCGGTACAAAGGCGTGCTATGAGAGTTGTCGGCGATCCCATACTTGCAGGTGCTGTGGAACCTCTTAGTGACAGGAGAGACTTTGCTTCTCTGTGTGTATTATACCGATTGTATAACGGTTTGTGCTCTGAGGAATTGTTTGACATGATGCCTACGGCTACATTCTATCATCGCACTGCTCGTCACAGACAGGGTGTTCATCCTCACATTTTGCATCCGGAGCGCTCGAGCACGGTTAGATCCGATAGGGGCTTTCTACCGCGCACGCTTAGGTTGAGGAATGATCTCCCTGCCTCGGTTTTCCCAAACGCCTACAGTATGGGGTTCTTCCTGAGGGGTCTTAGAAGGTTTTTACAGGGTCGGCAGCGCGAGTGTGGCGCCTCTGGAGTTGCAAACGTCCATAGGCTGCGGTGACCACCGGTACATCTGGTGGGCCGTATGCTTGTCTGCCACCTTAGTGGTGTACAATGACAATAACAAACCCAACAAAAAGAGAATAAGCTAAATCGGTCCAGCCGTTCTGAAGTTATGCGCGTATATAAATTTTGCAGATTCATTTTTGTATGCATTATATCTTTTTAATAATCTTAATACATACGTGATGTTGAATAATACATTTTCGTTTCATTTTCAGTCCTAGATGCATGTATGATACAGTATTTTATTATTTTCTCAATGACTTTCAGAAATATGCGGTATCCCGCAAATACCGGGATCCCGCGGGACTGAGATCTCTCAGTCCCGCAAATACCGGGATGATGACCTGGAAGATAAATAAGAAAAAATATTTTAGGGGAGCTTTATGAACGCAATAGAACCCAGAACAATGATTTTATTTTTTTATTTTTTAATGATTTTATGATATTTTGGGTTACGATATCGTTACTAAAATATCGATATTTATAAACGACTAGCTGACCCGCGCAACTTCGTTTGCGCCACATAAGAGAGAGTATTACCTGTTCCCGTCGCATTTACTCCCGTCGCGTTTAGGGATAAGAGAGAGAGAGAGAGAGAGAGAGAGAGAGAGAGAGAGAGAGAGAGAGAGAGAGAGAGAGAGAGAGAGGGAGAGAGGGAAAGAGAGAGAGAGAGAGAGAGAGAGAGCAAGGTTTCTCGTCGCGTGTATTCCCGTCGCATTATTTTTAAGAACAATTTCGTTTATGAAAGAGGTTATAAATATTTACGCAGCACACGCAACGAAGCTCTCAAAAGTAATAACTTTTCCCCCGTTTTTTAAACATTTACTTTTACTGCTACGCTCCTATTCGTTGTAGCGTGATGCTATATAGCCTTTGACACTCCAAAATAACGTAGCTTTCTATTGGTGAAAGAATTTTTAAAATCGGTTCAGTAGATCCCGAGATTACCCCTTACAATTTAAAAAACACACAAACTTTACTTCTTTATAATATTAGTATAGACTAGCTGACTCTCGCAACTTCGTTTACGTCACATGAGGTCTATGAAAGGAGAGGTGTAGACTCATAAGGCAGCGTGTGAAACTGCACTGTTTGCTTAATCAAAAAAGAGCTTACAGATTAAGGTCTAGCGTCTATCTAGGTTTAGCGAAATTTCAGATGTCTGTAGTTTTTGAACTACCCACCCCTTACCTAATGTTGAAACTTATGTGGAACATTTATTGAAATACTTCCATTCTAATACTAAAAAAATATTTGAAAGCAGACCACGCGTTAATAAATTACAACCGAATAATCATTTTTTCTTTTATCCTCTCTCCCACAGGAACCGCACAATATATCGGGATCAAAAGTATCATAGAACCTTCCTCGGATTATAAGCTCAGATATATATATATATATATATATATATATATAAGTTATTTTAGTTAGGTATATATATAAGTTTCATTCAAATTGATGCTGTAGTTTCGGCGTGATACTTATTCGGGACACAGACAGACATGAAAATTTTAAATTACATCTTCGGCTTCAGTATCGATTAGAGAACGCCCTACAATTAAAATTTTCAAAATATCTTCTATGTACAGACTCTCGACCCTCTACAGTTTTATTATATGTATAGATATATGGATATTTTTGAACTATCGATATATCGTTTATAAATAACGTTTACATCCCTAGTCGGCGCCAGTTTGCAGTCGGAAGCGGCAGCGAGCAAAGATATTATAGAAACTATAGATACGGTAGACCGACACTATAATAAAATAAAAAATTAGGTTTCCCGATGTGGATACTAACATAGTTGAAGAGTGTCATCGCCTGTGATGGAGTCAGGAAAAAGCACGTCCCATCGTCATTAAGTTCCGTGACATGGAGTACCACTACTTAGTCTGGGATCACAAAACTTCGCTTAAAGGAACTGGTTACTCACAAGGAGCAGGCACAGAGTCTTCACTGCAGCACGCAATCATTTTTATATGAAAAACGTTTGGACTGCTGGAGGCGTTATAAATGTAATAAGTCCAGACAAAAAGCGCCATAAAATTGAGTCTGCTTCGAATTTGGCGGCTTTGGTAACAAAGTATCCCAGTTCATCCACCAGTGACGGCCCTGGGGGGCTTACAGAAGCTTCTGCGATTGCGACTACATCGAAGATGGGTCATAGAACTCATAGAGCAACTTCTAACCCCAACTAGTGTGTCGTAGTTGTGTTAAAACTTGTTGTGTTCACTATACTTAGCCGTGTTATTGCACTTTCGAGCGTCACAACAATTGGACGGTATGATTTTACATGGTATACCGTCACAATACCAGAAATTATAATGCCGTAACTCAAAATATAGTAGCCCAAAATACCCGAAATCGAAATATCAATATTCAAAAGGCAAATATTTATAATATAAATAATTTAAAATGCCTTACGGTCGAATAACCGAAACCCAAAAAATAAATTTATCAAATACCTTATCCTAAAATGTTCAAACACAAAATACCTTTTTTTTAACATGATTTAAATCCTACATGGATGCTATAATCTGTGAATGGTTAACACCCCGACTCAGAGTATCCCGACTCGGATTGGTTAGGTTAGAAGACTAACTTTCGTGGTTATTCTTTTTTTGATTTTTCGTTGGCCCACTGTAGTACTTTTGTAACTCTGAATAAAAGTGTTTTAACATGAGGTAAATCCTACATGGATACTGTAGGGTTCGGTATTGAGGTATTAAATAATAAACCACTTGTTAGCTAACAGTCACACGCGCACGACATCCGGAGATAGAATAGCGGCTAGCAGAGCTTTGCCGTATCCCTACTCCTACGTCATAGTCATGTGCAATACCATATTTATTCCAATATGCTACATCTACCTTTTACAAAAGTTAATAAAAACAATTAGAGATCTTCTCTACCAAGATTGTAACTATTAACGTCATGATTTCTGATTCTACATTTACTGCCAGGTTCGCAATAGGTAGAGCCTGTGAGAAAGAACCTGGCAAGAAAACTCACGGCCACTCTTTTCAAATACTTTGCAATTACACAATAATTTTATTTGCTACATCCTACATCTACCTTTTACAAAAGTTAATAAAACAATTATCTATATATTCGTTTTCTAATACTTCCATTAACTTTCAATAATAAATACTGGTTAACAACTCTTCGTCCTTTTCTTTATTAGGTACTTGGGATATACCTTTCCTCCAATTTTAAATCCAACATCAACAGTAAATCCACGGACGTTTCCTTTTATCCGCGTGTTCATTTCTACATTTCGGTGTCGATTTCAAAATATACCTCTGAAAATTCTAAACCTATACTAATATTATAAAGATGAAAGACTCGATTGCCCTTTTGTTTGTTTATTTGCATCCAATAGGCTCCGAAGCCGATTTGTAAAATTCCCTCACTGTTGGGAAGCCACGCCCTTCCCAGTGAACACAGGCTACACTATACTCCTGCACTCCCACGAGAACGGGAGCCACGCGGGCGAAGTCGTGCGACGTTAGCTAGTTAAAAATAAATTATACGAGTACGTATATTACATCACGTCTATAGCCCCAAAAGGATAGGAAGATATACATACATCCCTGTAGTCAAGCCGCTCCAGACATCTACCCGGTCCAACAACTGACCTGTCGCTGTCAACCGGAACCAGTCTCAAGGCATGGAAGCGCTAATTCTAAATGTCACAAGGTGATCACCCATCTCATCATCCGCCACAGCACAAGATGTTCAGCGCAGCAATCGTTGGTAGAACACGTCAGGGAGGCTATGAGCGCTTCACACTCACACAGTTTTATTGCTCAATCAAAGAAAGTAAATTATCTCTATTGACCTTAGATCATGTTATATGGTCTAAGCCATTGACACATAAATATGTTCTGAAATAGATTTTCCTGTAATGGAATTAGACACGATAGTTAAGCAAATTGTCTAGCCAATTTATTTATTTATTTTTTTTATAATTTACACTGGCAAATTTCCAATGTCCATTTGTTTTCAACTTCACCGTTTGTTGGGCCATAGATCTATCTAATAAATGTAGGCAGGTATACTTACCAAATTTGCAAATACTGCAAAAGTTATATAAGAAAGCTGTCGCCCATTATCAGCTGTGACGCTAACCATGGCACGAAGTAAATTGCTTCTATTAGTGTGTTATTAGGGTGTATGCAAAGTCTTAACTATATTAAAACGACTAAAGTAGTCACTGATTTGAGAATCAATGATCAATCAAAGATGAATCCAGAGTTGAACTGGTTGGTAACTAAACCAAGTGGAAATCTAAGTTACTCGTTTTTTTACATAACATTACCTTCAACCAACTTTCTCCATCCAAAGGTTGCCTGGTAGAAACTACATCTTAGCGATAAGGCCGCCCATTATCTTCTTGCCTTGCACGGTATTTATGTCCCATATTTTTATTTACTTGGCGTACATTAAAGTGTAAAATAAATAAATGACACTCTGCATACCTATCAATTTTGAATGTTAGTTCTCAATCGAGAAAACAATCACATTTTCATTACTTAGTAGGTACCTATGTTATTATGGAAACATGACTTGTGTTTAAGAATTATGTTGGTAAGTACTCCGATCGGACAGTACTCAATTTTGAATTTATATAATTACAAACGTAAAGCCCACCAAAAGCACATGTTTCTGACCTCCCGAGATCATGGTCACAGAATTAGCTCAAAACTATTCGTCAGAAACTTTAATATATCAAGTGTTCTACTGTTCAGCCCACGCAAGAACTCTTCTCTTCTTCTCGTCTTAGTTGGACAGCGACATCTTTCACGGTCTCTCCGATTATTGTTGCAATTTTTAGTGGACCAGAAGCATCACACGATCAGAAGCAATTGAATGGCCCCCAATGCAAATGGACTGGCATCATCAAAATTTTGAGTTCTATCTAACGAACTGCAGTTAGTGTCTTATTGATGTCATTCGGGTCAAAGCCCTTTTCAAATGATTGTCTGCTTTTACTTAGTAAAATTATTGCGCCAGTTCGTACGCAATATACCTTTGTGTAGTTATTGTTTCAACACGTTACCCACACCATCTGTTATTACTAATATTGTTAAAATAATAAATCATTGGCATATACATTCTGGCAAAAAGCCAGAGCCTTTACCTTTGAGGCTGTAACATTCGCCGCTGTAAAACACAGTTTTGACCATCGATACTAATTTTAAAATTTTCTTTATCCATCTTTGCTATTTGAAATTTTCTTACAGGGTTTCTAATGATGGTATGTTCGATATGGTCTTGGAACTATTCAGTAAGCACCAATTTATTCAAGTACCATTCTAATTATATAGAACAACTTGATAGAAATAAATGTAGGTACCGTCCTCATTCACATGGGACTACCAGTTGGAATTTTGTAGGTATCGTTCTAAATTACATAGAACTACATATTAGAATTTTGTAAGTATCATTCAAATTCACATAAAAACATTTAGTAGGAATTTTCATGTACTTCTTACTTAAATGGTCCTGCGCAATAATATCTTATTAGTCCAAACAATTCGCCAATAATGAAGCATACTTTAACTTAATAATACCTACACCTTAATTTTTTTTCTTTTTTTTTTTTTTGCACTGTTCTAATTCACCCAGAACTAGCTCTTACGATTTTCTAGGTACCGTTCCATTTCGTATAAAACCACCAAATAAAATATTGTAGGTACCGTTCTAATTTACCTAGAATTACCAATTAAAATATTGTAGGCACTGTTCTAATTTACCTAGAACTGCCAATTGAAATATTGTAGGCACTGTTCTAATTTACCTAGAACTGCCAATTGAAATATTGTAGGCACTGTTCTAATTTACCTAGAACTGCCAATTGAAATATTGTAGGCACTGTTCTAATTTACCTAGAACTGCCAATTGAAATATTGTAGGTCTAATTTACCTAGAACTGCCAATTGAAATATTGTAGGCACTGTTCTAATTTACCTAGAACTGCCAATTGAAATATTGTAGGCACTGTTCTTATTTACCCAGAACTGCCAATTGAAATATTGTAGGCACTGTTCTTATTTACATAGAACTGCCAATTGAAATATTGTAGGCACTGTTCTAATTTACCAAGAACTGCCAATTGAAATATTGTAGGCACTGTTCTAATTTACCTAGAACTGCCAATTGAAATATTGTAGGCACTGTTCTAATTTACCTAGAACTGCCAATTGAAATATTGTAGGCACTGTTCTAATTTACCCAGAACTGCCAATTGAAATATTGTAGGCACTGTTCTAATTTACCTAGAACTGCCAATTGAAATATTGTAGGCACTGTTCTAATTTACCTAGAACTGCCAATTGAAATATTGTAGGCACTGTTCTAATTTACCTAGAACTGCCAATTGAAATATTGTAGGCACCGCTCTACTTTTCAATAAACATTTAAACTTTTTTTCACTTCACTTTTTTTTTTCATTTGCTGAAAGATGGTTCAAATTAATTCAATTATTTGATTTACATAGAATACCAGTTAGGATCTTATTTCTTTACATCGTATGTACGTATTCTCAATATGGTAAACCAATTAAACTCAGTTGTTGTCAAAATTAAAATAATTGCTGAAAGAATGGTTCAAATTAATTCAATTATTTTATTCACATAGAATACCATCACATAGAATACACCTTTACATCGTATGTACGTATTCTCAATATGGTAAACCAATTAAACTCAGTTGTTGTCAAAATTAAAATAATTGCTGAAAGAATGGTTCAAATTAATTCAATTATTTGATTCACATAGAATACCAGTTAGGATCTTATTTCCTCTCATCGTTTGTATTTTCATTATGGTGAATCAATTAAACTCAGTTGTTGTCAACAGTTACGTTATTAATATATGCAAGCACGATATTTTCGATCAATCGAAACTGCATAAAATCGTAGTACGTCTATCTATGTAATAACCATGATTATCGCTTACGGGTACAATTCACCAGGCGAGTGGAACCGCGGGAATCACCTAGTATTATAATAATAGCTTCTAAAAGCCACGTGGTTTGGTAATATGCCACACAGTAAAACAATCATTTTCTGTGTAAACAGGTCTAAAATCAACAAGGACGTATTATATTATTGTTTAAACTCCAAGACAACAGACGGAGTTCACCCTCTAGCGAAGATTGTAAATTAATAGCATTTCATTTAATTACAAACCATACATATATCAGAAACTGTCCTTCAAACCAAACAAAATAAAAATGTTAATTATGTATATCCGCCTGGTGCCACTATAATCGCTGGTACATGGTATAATACTTCTGTATTCCTTACATTAATTTTGGACCTGGATAAACTACCAAACTAGGTTTAGCAAATACCGTATTTATATATTTTTCTTTAGCCTATAAACTTGTAGGTAGGCAGTTAAAAATTCGTGGAACAATTCAGACGGTACTTCGTTCGATATAAAGTCTCCTTAGCCTATCTACACTACAATATGAATACAATAGCATTAATGCTAAGTTAGCACAGTTATCGTGCACAATGCATTATTAACTATGGACACATATACACTTGTCTTAACTGTACTTTTAATCAGGTATTAGTTTACTATGCGCTAGTCCTTATTTGCCAAACTACATAGCATAATTTTATTAGTTTAGCGTAGTTTGAGCTCAGAAAAGTATTATGAGAGGTTATTATGACTTTCATCTTGCAAATAGGTACCTCCGCACCCACATTCAAATTAAAAATCGTCGTTTGTCAATTTATAACACGAGTAAAATTATGAATATCTCGCTTAATATAGATTTCACGATATGTTAACAACAACTGAGGATTCTAGGCACCAATCAATAGTACAGGAATAGTTTTGTATTCAAATAATTATTTCATCAATATGAAATTCGTTTACTTCGTAGGTTAAACGAGACTAAATTAAATGATCCAACAGTATTAGCTTTACGTAGATGTAGGTTAACCAATGATGACGTGTGAAAACATAATCCTGTTTATCGATTTACCTCTGATTGTAATTTTAAGGTTTATTTTCACGTACCTTGGACTTTATAGATCCTGGCAGGGTCGCCATTTGTAGGGTTCGGTATTGAGGTATTAAATAATAAACCACTTGTTAGCTAACAGTCACACGCGCACGACATCCGAAAATAGAATAGCGGCTAGCAGAGCTTTGCCGTATCCCTACTCCTACGTCATAGTCATGTGCAATACCATATTTATTCCAATATGCTACAGATACTATGCCGGACTCCTACCGACTAAAAACCACACGTATCCTACATAACAGCCTACAGTTGGGTGCCCCGGGTAAGCCCTCAGAAGGATACCCAAGGACCAACAGACCTACGGCTACAACTGCGGCTTCACTTAGGTGGGGGTGGGGGTGGGGGGGGGGGGGTGTGTAAATAAGTTAAAGCCAAATAACAAAACGTGTAAGTGGCAATAAATCTTTATTTCTTAAATCATTCATTTATTAACTATGCGCTATATAATGAACTGATACAGCATATATACCTAATAATACCCAGTAGGTTATAGCGATAAACTGGGTAGGTTATGGTTTTTTTTTATATTCCAAGCACAAGATTGTATAATTGTTCCTTAAATTTTGGTGACTGAAATTATTATAGAAAAGACAATATATAAATATGTGTTACATTCCACGCAGTTATGACAGTGACACATTGTATTCTATTTTCGGTATTTTAAATTAAGGATATTTGAAAATTTGTATTTTGAATTCTGATATAATATTTATTTGTATTTTTAACCGACTTCCAAAAAAGGAGGAGGTTCTCAATTCGCCTGTATTTTTTTTTAAATTTAGACATTTTACTGAAATAAGGTATTTTGAATGTTAAGGTATTTCGAATTCGGGTATTTTGGTCTAATGCATTTTAAGTAACGGCATTTTGATTTCTGGTACATATTTTAATATATAACCATTTTACATACTTTTATTAGAGTTACCCAGCTGTACATGTTATTTATTACTTTTTGACTGGTTAAGTTTCACTTATTTATAAACGCTTTTACTTTCCATTACAAATACAAAACTCACACTGACAGCTAAGCATCAAACTGTCACTGTCATTGTAAAAGACAGTTAAAAAAAAAGTATAGTGTGTTAGCGTAATACAGTTTGAGTCTTAAAGTTATGATTTCTTGTAATGTTCCTTATTTTGACACTGTGCCTTTAGTATATTCTTTTTTGTTATTACCTGAATTTCTTGTGTAAATATTTATTGCTATGTGTGCGAGTGGGTGGGCTTGGTATTTGGTTATAAATAGTCTACTTATTATTTTATTATTGTGTAGTATTTTTATTGCTTATTATTTGTACTTTATTCTTTATTTATTATTATTATTATTTTTATATTAGTATTATTTTAATATATTTATCATTTTAAGTTATGGATAACTGTTCTGTATCGAGTGATAATAGCTTTCACTCTTGCTCTCTTTCAAATTTAAGCTTTGTTAGTGCTGGCGACGGCGATGATGTTTCTGCAGCCCTTACTTTGCATGATCAGCTCTTCTCTATTTTTACCAGATATCCCAAAAATTTTAACATACTTAGTTAACATTAATGCTCAGAGTATTCCATACCATTATTCTGATCTTCTGGCATCCTTTAGCAGTGACCAAATTGACGCTGTACTGGTCTCTGAAACATTTTTAAAGCCTTCTCATGCTACGAGGCTTTTTGAAATTCCTGGATTTGTACTTCTACGCAATGATAGGACGGACAAACACTGTGGAGGAGTGGCTATATATTTGCGTGAAGATATTCTGTTTAAAATATTATGTAGGTACCTCTTAGTCGAGTTATAGTCACTCAGCGGAATATATCTTTTTAGAGGTAACAGTTCAGCATATCAAAGTGTTGCTCGGGGTTTTTTATAGTCCTGATTTTCACGTAAACTATTTCCACTCTCTTGATACCTTACTTAGCGATTTAAGTCCTTCCTATAGTCAAGTAGTCATTTTAGGGGATTTTAATACTTGCTTGGTCAATAATGATAGCCGTAGCCACTCTTTACAGTCTCTTGTATCTTCATTTAATCTTCACCTTCTACCTTTATCTGTTACGCATCATTGTCCAAACCGTCGCCCTCATCTTCTAGATTTAATTATTGTCTCCTGCCCTGATCTTGTTGCCACTCATATACAACTTACTGCCTCCTTCTCACACCACGACTTACTCTATCCCTGTCTATGCGCCCCCCTAAATCTTAGTCACAATTTTCTGTTTTTCGCAATTTTAAAGGTATTGCACTTGAGGATTTGAGGCGAGATGCAGAGGCCATTGATTGGTCATGTGTTGTTGATCGTAATAACTTAGAGGAAAAGTACAAGACTTGTTGTACGATCAGCATGCACCTAAGCGATGCGTGAAATGGAAACGGATACCTGCACCACAGTATAAAGAGTACTAACCAGTATTGTAGCTCCCTACAAACGGACGAAGTGCAAGCTATACCTACGATTCTCGTTTTCGGCAGGCCTTTCAGCACGCTAGCAGGCGATTGTGCCGAGTAGACGAATGAACGGTGTGTCGTTTTTTAGATAGTAACCGCGCGTGTTTTATTTACTAAAAATATTTAATATGACAACTAGAGTCTATTGTGCTTGTTTTGGTTGCATGAATTCGTCAATAACGCACCCAGAGATAATGTTTTTTAGATTACCTGGAAACTCCGAAAGGTAAGACTATAAATTGATTTTACTTAAGTACTAATTAGTACTATACTACTAGTTGACTAAAGTTAAACAAAGTGATTGACACGAGTGAACTGGGTAGTTACATGAAGTAGGTATGTTTGTGTTTAAAACTAGACTTGTGCTTGCTCAGTCAGTGAACGGTGCGATCCAATATAGTACAATATCCAAAAAAAAAACCAGTTCAGAACTCTAGTACGTGTAGGTAGTACATTTAGTTCCGTTGTCAGTTCGTAGTTATTTAATTGAGAGCAATGATTTAGGTATGTTTCAAGAGTATTCATTTCTTTGTGGATGACCGATGTTACAGTACACGCTAAGTGTACTGTAACATCGGTCATCCACAAAGAAACAAACCGTATGACTTTAATTGACAGCATTTTTGTTACCTTTGATTTTTATTACACGCAATGATTATAAAGACTAGAATTCCGTGATTCTATCACTGACGAAACATGTGATGAGCCGATTATTATTGTCTACGCCGCTAACTCGTTTTCAAATTTCTATACCCGTCTCACTCCATCGTTAGTAGATAACGGGCGCTGCGCCGCCACGCCGCCGCCAGCCGTTGCGGGGATATTATATTATTACTCACAAAGTATTTTTTTGTTTAAATAAAAAAGGTACATATTTACTCGAAATTGAAGCCGGTTGTCAGTAAAACGACAATCCTTAATACAGATTGAAGGCCTTGTGGGCGGATTGAAAAAAATTAACTGCATTATTCTCACTATATATACGCGTACGTAAAACTATAAGGTAAAATGTGGGCGTATACTATGCCTCTGCCTACACCTTCAGGGATAAAGGCGTGACTATATGAATGTATGTATGCACATATTTACAATCGCAATACTAAATAGAAAATCAAAGTAGGCACATATTATTAAAATGCTGTAGGTGGGCAGCCCTATCGCATGCTTACGTACCGCGCGGCTGTAGGCATTTATTTCTAAAACCCGGCCGAGTCAAACTACAGTATACAGTGCCTGCACCCTGGATTACCACGGAGATCAAAGATGCTATGGCTAGAAGAGATAAGGCCAATAGGATGTTTAGACGTAATCCAACAGACATTAACTTCACTAAGTTTAAATCCTGGCGTAACCGTTGTAATCGTCTGTGTAGAGATGCAAAACGCCGCCACTTTCATAAATATCTTGACACCCGTGACTCCTCCAAGATCTGGAAGTTTCTTAAATCTAACGGCATTGGGAAGTCACCCGTAATTGATTGTCATGACATTGACTTATGTGCTCTTAACAAGCACTTTTCACTTCCACCTATATCTCTTGACTCGCTTGTTAAGTCAAGCACCCTAGTTTAATCTCTCTCTACTGCCTCTTCCATAATACCTCACATTTACATTTACCTGAATACCAGCTTCGTCCTTTTGACTCGGTACAAAGGCGTGCTATGAGAGTTGTCGGCGATCCCATACTTGCAGGTGCTGTGGAACCTCTTAGTGACAGGAGAGACTTTGCTTCTCTGTGTGTATTATACCGATTGTATAACGGTTTGTGCTCTGAGGAATTGTTTGACATGATGCCTACGGCTACATTCTATCATCGCACTGCTCGCCACAGACAGGGTGTTCATCCTCACATTTTGCATCCGGAGCGCTCGAGCACGGTTAGATCCGATAGGGGCTTTCTACCGCGCACGCTTAGGTTGAGGAATGATCTCCCTGCCTCGGTTTTCCCAAACGCCTACAGTATGGGGTTCTTCATGAGGGGTCTTAGATGGTTTTTACAGGGTCGGCAGCGCGAGTGTGGCGCCTCTGGAGTTGCAAACGTCCATAGGCTGCGGTGACCACCGGTACATCTGGTGGGCCGTATGCTTGTCTGCCACCTTAGTGGTGTACAATGACAATAACAAACCCAACAAAAAGAGAATAAGCTAAATCGGTCCAGCCGTTCTGAAGTTATGCGCGTATATAAATTTTGCAGATTCATTTTTGTATGCATTATATCTTTTTAATAATCTTAATACATACGTGATGTTGAATAATACATTTTCGTTTCATTTTCAGTCCTAGATGCATGTATGATACAGTATTTTATTATTTTCTCAATGACTTTCAGAAATATGCGGTATCCCGCAAATACCGGGATCCCGCGGGACTGAGATCTCTCAGTCCCGCAAATACCGGGATGATGACCTGGAAGATAAATAAGAAAAAATATTTTAGGGGAGCTTTATGAACGCAATAGAACCCAGAACAATGATTTTATTTTTTTATTTTTTAATGATTTTATGATATTTTGGGTTACGATATCGTTACTAAAATATCGATATTTATAAACGACTAGCTGACCCGCGCAACTTCGTTTGCGCCACATAAGAGAGAGTATTACCTGTTCCCGTCGCATTTACTCCCGTCGCGTTTAGGGATAAGAGAGAGAGAGAGAGAGAGAGAGAGAGAGAGAGAGAGAGAGAGAGAGAGAGAGAGAGAGAGAGGGAGAGAGGGAAAGAGAGAGAGAGAGAGAGAGAGAGAGCAAGGTTTCTCGTCGCGTGTATTCCCGTCGCATTATTTTTAAGAACAATTTCGTTTATGAAAGAGGTTATAAATATTTACGCAGCACACGCAACGAAGCTCTCAAAAGTAATAACTTTTCCCCCCTTTTGTTAAACATTTACTTTTACTGCTACGCTCCTATTCGTTGTAGCGTGATGCTATATAGCCTTTGACACTCCAAAATAACGTAGCTTTCTATTGGTGAAAGAATTTTTAAAATCGGTTCAGTAGATCCCGAGATTACCCCTTACAATTTAAAAAACACACAAACTTTACTTCTTTATAATATTAGTATAGACTAGCTGACTCTCGCAACTTCGTTTACGTCACATGAGGTCTATGAAAGGAGAGGTGTAGACTCATAAGGCAGCGTGTGAAACTGCACTGTTTGCTTAATCAAAAAAGAGCTTACAGATTAAGGTCTAGCGTCTATCTAGGTTTAGCGAAATTTCAGATGTCTGTAGTTTTTGAACTACCCACCCCTTACCTAATGTTGAAACTTATGTGGAACATTTATTGAAATACTTCCATTCTAATACTAAAAAAATATTTGAAAGCAGACCACGCGTTAATAAATTACAACCGAATAATCATTTTTTCTTTTATCCTCTCTCCCACAGGAACCGCACAATATATCGGGATCAAAAGTATCATAGAACCTTCCTCGGATTATAAGCTCAGATATATATATATATATATATATATATATATATAAGTTATTTTAGTTAGGTATATATATAAGTTTCATTCAAATTGATGCTGTAGTTTCGGCGTGATACTTATTCGGGACACAGACAGACATGAAAATTTTAAATTACATCTTCGGCTTCAGTATCGATTAGAGAACGCCCTACAATTAAAATTTTCAAAATATCTTCTATGTACAGACTCTCGACCCTCTACAGTTTTATTATATGTATAGATATATGGATATTTTTGAACTATCGATATATCGTTTATAAATAACGTTTACATCCCTAGTCGGCGCCAGTTTGCAGTCGGAAGCGGCAGCGATCAAAGATATTATAGAAACTATAGATACGGTAGACCGACACTATAATAAATATACCGACACTATAATAGAGAGAGTATTACCTGTTCCCGTCGCATTTACTCCCGTCGCGTTTAGGGATAAGAGAGAGAGAGAGAGAGAGAGAGAGAGAGAGAGAGAGAGAGAGGGAGAGAGAGAAAGAGAGAGAGAGAGAGAGAGAGAGAGAGAGAGAGAGAGAGAGAGAGAGAGAGAGAGAGAGCAAGGTTTCTCGTCGCGTGTATTCCCGTCGCATTATTTTTAAGAACAATTTCGTTTATGAAAGAGGTTATAAATATTTACGCAGCACACGCAACGAAGCTCTCAAAAGTAATAACTTTTCCCCCGTTTTTTAAACATTTACTTTTACTGCTACGCTCCTATTCGTTGTAGCGTGATGCTATATAGCCTTTGACATTCCAAAATAACGTAGCTTTCTATTGGTGAAAGAATTTTTAAAATCGGTTCAGTAGATCCCGAGATTACCCTTTACAATTTAAAAAACACACAAACTTTACTTCTTTATAATATTAGTATAGACTAGCTGACTCTCGCAACTTCGTTTACGTCACATGAGGTCTATGAAAGGAGAGGTGTAGACTCATAAGGCAGCGTGTGAAACTGCACTGTTTGCTTAATCAAAAAAGAGCTTACAGATTAAGGTCTAGCGTCTATCTAGGTTTAGCGAAATTTCAGATGTCTGTAGTTTTTGAACTACCCACCCCTTACCTAATGTTGAAACTTATGTGGAACATTTATTGAAATACTTCCATTCTAATACTAAAAAAATATTTGAAAGCAGACCACGTGTTAATAAATAACAACCGAATAATCATTTTTTCTTTTATCCTCTCTCCCACAGGAACCGCACAATATATCGGGATCAAAAGTATCATAGAACCTTCCTCGGATTATAAGCTCAGATATATATATATACAGGGTGAATTTTTGAAAAGGGATTGGATGGCCAAATCCGAAACTATAAGCAATAGCGAAAAATGCTCAAAGGAGTCACGAGCCCGATTTTGATGAAACTTAAAACCTCATCATTAGATTTTTGAAAAACCTATAATCCTAGCTGGGAATCGAACCAGTTGATTTTGAAAAAATAAACACACCCTATATTATTACACCATACGATAGTGTCGCTGTTAAGGATCAAATTTTGCGAAGTAATGATATACGGCAAATTTAAGGAAAACTTGGAATTTTAATAAAATTAATATTTCAAGTAGGTAATTAAATTTTGTATCATAAATAAATCGTTTGAAATCCCAGAAAGGATCGTAACTATTCCGTGTTTTAAATTATGCACAATATGATTCTGGTAGGCTGGTGAAATTTGAAAGTAGAACATAATCTCAATTTTAATTTCAGCCAGCGAAATCCACGGATCCACGGATCTTACCCCCTTAGATTACTTTCTCTGGGGGTATGTCAAAAACAAAATTTACAAAGACACATATGATGCAGTTGATGACTTGAAACGTGTTTTGGAGAATATTCTAAATGGAATCAATAACATTGTAATATTGAATGCAATAAGAAGTCTCGAATCCAGCTATGTATTAAAAAAATTTGGCCTACATTTTGAACAATTAATGAGTTAACGTAAGAAAAATAAAATGTATTTTGTTAAAGATGAGCTATTTCCTTTAGTTTGACGTATGTCATTACTTCCCAGAATAAGATCCTTAATAGCAACACTATCGTATGGTGTAATAATATAGGATGTTGTTATTTTTTCAAAATCAACGGGTTCCATTCCCGGCTAGGATTATTGGTTTTTCATAAATCTAATGATGAGGTTTTAAGTTTTATCAAAATCGGGCTCGTGACTCCTTTGAGCATTTCTCGCTATTCCCTATAGTTTCAGAGTTGGCCATCCAATCCCTTTTGAAAAATTCACCCTGTATATATATATAAGTTATTTTAGTTAGGTATATATATAAGTTTCATTCAAATTGATGCTGTAGTTTCGGCGTGATACTTATTCGGGACACAGACAGACATGAAAATTTTAAATTACATCTTCGGCTTCAGTATCGATTAGAGAACGCCCTACAATTAAAATTTTCAAAATATCTTCTATGTACAGACTCTCGACCCTCTACAGTTTTATTATATGTATAGATATATGGATATTTTTGAACTATCGATATATCGTTTATAAATAACGTTTACATCCCTAGTCGGCGCCAGTTTGCAGTCGGAAGCGGCAGCGAGCAAAGATATTATAGAAACTATAGATACGGTAGACCGACACTATAATAAAATAAAAAATCAACATCCTTACTGTGTATTCACAGTACATATATGAAAACTTATTATATACTCATAAAAATAATAGTAAATTTATTAAAAATAGTGATATCCATAACCTAAACTTAAGAAATAAGAATAAATAAGCGATTTATTCGAGTTTCGTAAATAAATGAGTTAATTATAAAAGTATTAAATCTAAATAATCTAGTTAAATAAAATTGACTAAAATAATAAATAAAAGAATAAATTGGCTGTACCTATAATAGATTATTTATTATAGATTTAGGCTTAATAATAATAATAAAGGCTTAATAAATAAAGGCTTAATAAAATAAGCAATTCTTTTGCGGGCAATTGTATTCGAATGTACAATACATTGCCGACAGCCGTAACAGGTTTGTCAGTTAATAAATTTAAAAAACTAATAAAACCTAAATTGTGCCAGAAAGCTTATTATAGCATTAGAGACTTTCTAGAAGACAAGGCTGCCTGGCAGTGACACGAATTGCTCCTTTCTACAATAAAAAAAGAAACTGTATTAGATACTAAGATGAATTAAGAGGGACCGGACTGAGTTTCTTGGGGTGTTCTTCTCAGTCTGTAGCATTTCCGAACCCCCGGTAGATTCACAAAAATTTTGACAAACCTAATTTTTTTTTTAAATTTCAAAGGGAATAAATTTTATTTTATTTTATTTTAAGTTTTTTTTTTTTAATTTTTTTTTTATTATTTTTTTTTTTTTTTTTTTTTTTTTATTTTATTTTATTTTATTTTATTTTATTTTATTTTATTTTATTTTATTTTATTTTATTTTATTTTATTTTATTTTATTTTATTTTATTTTATTTTATTTTATTTTATTTTATTTTATTTTATTTTATTTTATTTTATTTTATTTTATTTTATTTTATTTTATTTTATTTTATTTTATTTTATTTTATTTTATTTTATTTTATTTTATTTTATTTTATTTTATTTTATTTTATTTTATTTTATTTTATTTTATTTTATTTTATTTTATTTTATTTTATTTTATTTTATTTTATTTTATTTTATTTTATTTTATATTTTATTTTATTTTATTTTATTTTATTTTATTTTATTTTATTTTATTTTATTTTATTTTATTTTATTTTATTTTATTTTATTTTATTTTAGTTATTTATTTATTTATTTTATTTTATTTTATATTTTGGAATAATAAGTGCTTGTTTCCAAACACTGGGAAAACTTTTTCCATATTTAAAATTTATGATCAGTTAGCATACTAATTGCTTTTCAAAAATAAACAGCCAGAGTTCAAGGAGAAATTAAATAAATGAGTGAGGATAGGGATCACGCTAGGAAGTATGGGGGTAAACATTTTTGAACATAACTGATCGTTACCAATCGCAGAAGAAGTATTCGTTAAGTTAAGGATTTTTTGACTTCATGTTCATCAACATTATTGAAAGTAAATGTGAGGTATTATGGAAGAGGCAGTAGAGAGAGATTAAACTAGGGTGCTTGACTTAACAAGCGAGTCAAGAGATATAGGTGGAAGTGAAAAGTGCTTGTTAAGAGCACATAAGTCAATGTCATGACAATCAATTACGGGTGACTTCCCAATGCCGTTAGATTTAAGAAACTTCCAGATCTTGGAGGAGTCACGGGTGTCAAGATATTTATGAAAGTGGCGGCGTTTTGCATCTCTACACAGACGATTACAACGGTTACGCCAGGATTTAAACTTAGTGAAGTTAATGTCTGTTGGATTACGTCTAAACATCCTATTGGCCTTATCTCTTCTAGCCATAGCATCTTTGATCTCCGTGGTAATCCAGGGTGCAGGCACTGTATACTGTAGTTTGACTCGGCCGGGTTTTAGAAATAAATGCCTACAGCCGCGCGGTACGTAAGCATGCGATAGGGCTGCCCACCTACAGCATTTTAATAATATGTGCCTACTTTGATTTTCTATTTAGTATTGCGATTGTAAATATGTGCATACATACATTCATATAGTCACGCCTTCATCCCTGAAGGTGTAGGCAGAGGCATAGTATACGCCCACATTTTACCTTATAGTTTTACGTACGCGTATATATAGTGAGAATAATGCAGTTAATTTTTTTCAATCCGCCCACAAGGCCTTCAATCTGTATTAAGGATTGTCGTTTTACTGACAACCGGCTTCAATTTCGAGTAAATATGTACCTTTTTTATTTAAACAAAAAAATACTTTGTGAGTAATAATATAATATCCCCGCAACGGCTGGCGGCGGCGTGGCGGCGCAGCGCCCGTTATCTACTAACGATGGAGTGAGACGGGTATAGAAATTTGAAAACGAGTTAGCGGCGTAGACAATAATAATCGGCTCATCACATGTTTCGTCAGTGATAGAATCACGGAATTCTAGTCTTTATAATCATTGCGTGTAATAAAAATCAAAGGTAACAAAAATGCTGTCAATTAAAGTCATACGGTTTGTTTCTTTGTGGATGACCGATGTTACAGTACACTTAGCGTGTACTGTAACATCGGTCATCCACAAAGAAATGAATACTCTTGAAACATACCTAAATCATTGCTCTCAATTAAATAACTACGAACTGACAACGGAACTAAATGTACTACCTACACGTACTAGAGTTCTGAACTGGTTTTTTTTTTGGATATTGTACTATATTGGATCGCACCGTTCACTGACTGAGCAAGCACAAGTCTAGTTTTAAACACAAACATACCTACTTCATGTAACTACCCAGTTCACTCGTGTCAATCACTTTGTTTAACTTTAGTCAACTAGTAGTATAGTACTAATTAGTACTTAAGTAAAATCAATTTATAGTCTTACCTTTCGGAGTTTCCAGGTAATCTAAAAAACATTATCTCTGGGTGCGTTATTGACGAATTCATGCAACCAAAACAAGCACAATAGACTCTAGTTGTCATATTAAATATTTTTAGTAAATAAAACACGCGCGGTTACTATCTAAAAAACGACACACCGTTCATTCGTCTACTCGGCACAATCGCCTGCTAGCGTGCTGAAAGGCCTGCCGAAAACGAGAATCGTAGGTATAGCTTGCACTTCGTCCGTTTGTAGGGAGCTACAATACTGGTTAGTACTCTTTATACTGTGGTGCAGGTATCCGTTTCCATTTCACGCATCGCTTAGGTGCATGCTGATCGTACAACAAGTCTTGTACTTTTCCTCTAAGTTATTACGATCAACAACACATGACCAATCAATGGCCTCTGCATCTCGCCTCAAATCCTCAAGTGCAATACCTTTAAAATTGCGAAAAACAGAAAATTGTGACTAAGATTTAGGGGGGCGCATAGACAGGGATAGAGTAAGTCGTGGTGTGAGAAGGAGGCAGTAAGTTGTATATGAGTGGCAACAAGATCAGGGCAGGAGACAATAATTAAATCTAGAAGATGAGGGCGACGGTTTGGACAATGATGCGTAACAGATAAAGGTAGAAGGTGAAGATTAAATGAAGATACAAGAGACTGTAAAGAGTGGCTACGGCTATCATTATTGACCAAGCAAGTATTAAAATCCCCTAAAATGACTACTTGACTATAGGAAGGACTTAAATCGCTAAGTAAGGTATCAAGAGAGTGGAAATAGTTTACGTGAAAATCAGGACTATAAAAAACCCCGAGCAACACTTTGATATGCTGAACTGTTACCTCTAAAAAGATATATTCCGCTGAGTGACTATAACTCGACTAAGAGGTACCTACATAATATTTTAAACAGAATATCTTCACGCAAATATATAGCCACTCCTCCACAGTGTTTGTCCGTCCTATCATTGCGTAGAAGTACAAATCCAGGAATTTCAAAAAGCCTCGTAGCATGAGAAGGCTTTAAAAATGTTTCAGAGACCAGTACAGCGTCAATTTGGTCACTGCTAAAGGATGCCAGAAGATCAGAATAATGGTATGGAATACTCTGAGCATTAATGTTAACTAAGTATGTTAAAATTTTTGGGATATCTGGTAAAAATAGAGAAGAGCTGATCATGCAAAGTAAGGGCTGCAGAAACATCATCGCCGTCGCCAGCACTAACAAAGCTTAAATTTGAAAGAGAGCAAGAGTGAAAGCTATTATCACTCGATACAGAACAGTTATCCATAACTTAAAATGATAAATATATTAAAATAATACTAATATAAAAATAATAATAATAATAAATAAAGAATAAAGTACAAATAATAAGCAATAAAAATACTACACAATAATAAAATAATAAGTAGACTATTTATAACCAAATACCAAGCCCACCCACTCGCACACATAGCAATAAATATTTACACAAGAAATTCAGGTAATAACAAAAAAGAATATACTAAAGGCACAGTGTCAAAATAAGGAACATTACAAGAAATCATAACTTTAAGACTCAAACTGTATTACGCTAACACACTATACTTTTTTTTTAACTGTCTTTTACAATGACAGTGACAGTTTGATGCTTAGCTGTCAGTGTGAGCTTTGTATTTGCAATGGAAAGTAAAAGCGTTTATAAATAAGTGAAACTTAACCAGTCAAAAAGTAATAAATAACATGTACAGCTGGGTAACTCTAATAAAAGTATGTAAAATGGTTATATATTAAAATATTTACCAGAATTCGAAATACCTTAACATTCAAAATACCTTATTTCAGTAAAATGTCTAAATTTAAAAAAAAAATACAGGCGAATTGAGAACCTCCTCCTTTTTTGGAAGTCGGTTAAAAATACAAATAAATATTATATCAGAATTCAAAATACAAATTTTCAAATATCCTTAATTTAAAATACCGAAAATAGAATACAATGTGTCACTGTCACTGTCATAACTGCGTGGAATGTAACACATATTTATATATTGTCTTTTCTATAATAATTTCAGTCACCAAAATTTAAGGAACAATTATACAATCTTGTGCTTGGAATATAAAAAAAAACCATAACCTACCCAGTTTATCGCTATAACCTACTGGGTATTATTAGGTATATATTATGCTATACCAGTTCATTATATAGCGCATAGTTAATAAATAAATGATTTAAGAAATAAAGATTTATTGCCACTTACACGTTTTGTTATTTGGCTTTAACTTATTTACACCCCCCCCCCACCCCCCTTCCCCCCACCTAAGTGAAGCCGCAGTTGTAGCCGTAGGTCTGTTGGTCCTTGGGTATCCTTCTGAGGGCTTACCCGGGGCACCCAACTGTAGGCTGTTATGTAGGATACGTGTGCTTTTTAGTCGGTAGGAGTCCGGCATAGTATCCATGTAGGATTTACCTCATGTTAAAACACTTTGATTCAGAGTTACAAAAGTACTACAGTGGGCCAACGAAAAATCAAAAAAAGAATAACCACGAAAGTTAGTCTTCTAACCTAACCAATCCGAGTCGGGATACTCTGAGTCGGGGTGTTAACCATTCACAGATTATAGCATCCATGTAGGATTTAAATCATGTTAAAAAAAAGGTATTTTGTGTTTGAACATTTTAGGATAAGGTATTTGATAAATTTATTTTTTGGGTTTCGGTTATTCGACCGTAAGGCATTTTAAATTATTTATATTATAAATATTTGCCTTTTGAATATTGATATTTCGATTTCGGGTATTTTGGGCTACTATATTTTGAGTTACGGCATTATAATTTCTGGTATTGTGACGGTATACCATGTAAAATCATACCGTCCAATTGTTGTGACGCTCGAAAGTGCAATAACACGGCTAAGTATAGTGAACACAACAAGTTTTAACACAACTACGACACACTAGTTGGGGTTAGAAGTTGCTCTATGAGTTCTATGACCCATCTTCGATGTAGTCGCAATCGCAGAAGCTTCTGTAAGTCCCCCAGGGCCGTCACTGGTGGATGAACTGGGATACTTTGTTACCAAAGCCGCCAAATCCGAAGCAGACTCAATTTTATGGCGCTTTTTGTCTGGACTTATTACATTTATAACGCCTCCAGCAGTCCAAACGTTTTTCATATAAAAATGCTTGCGTGCTGCAGTGAAGACTCTGTGCCGCTCCTTGTGAGTAACCAGTTCCTTTAAGCGAAGTTTTGTGATCCCAGACTAAGTAGTGGTACTCCATGTCACGGAACTTAATGACGATGGGACGTGCTTTTTCCTGACTCCATCACAGGCGATGACACTCTTCAACTATGTTAGTATCCACATCGGGAAACCTAATTTTTTATTTTATTATAGTGTCGGTCTACCGTATCTATAGTTTCTATAATATCTTTGCTCGCTGCCGCTTCCGACTGCAAACTGGCGCCGACTAGGGATGTAAACGTTATTTATAAACGATATATCGATAGTTCAAAAATATCCATATATCTATACATATAATAAAACTGTAGAGGGTCGAGAGTCTGTACATAGAAGATATTTTGAAAATTTTAATTGTAGGGCGTTCTCTAATCGATACTGAAGCCGAAGATGTAATTTAAAATTTTCATGTCTGTCTGTGTCCCGAATAAGTATCACGCCGAAACTACAGCATCAATTTGAATGAAACTTATATATATACCTAACTAAAATAACTTATATATATATATATATATATATATATATATATATATATATATATATATATATATACCTAACTAAAATAACTTATATATATATATATATATATATATAAGTTATTTTAGTTAGGTATATATATAAGTTTCATTCAAATTGATGCTGTAGTTTCGGCGTGATACTTATTCGGGACACAGACAGACATGAAAATTTTAAATTACATCTTCGGCTTCAGTATCGATTAGAGAACGCCCTACAATTAAAATTTTCAAAATATCTTCTATGTACAGACTCTCGACCCTCTACAGTTTTATTATATGTATAGATATATGGATATTTTTGAACTATCGATATATCGTTTATAAATAACGTTTACATCCCTAGTCGGCGCCAGTTTGCAGTCGGAAGCGGCAGCGAGCAAAGATATTATAGAAACTATAGATACGGTAGACCGACACTATAATAAAATAAAAAATTAGGTTTCCCGATGTGGATACTAACATAGTTGAAGAGTGTCATCGCCTGTGATGGAGTCAGGAAAAAGCACGTCCCATCGTCATTAAGTTCCGTGACATGGAGTACCACTACTTAGTCTGGGATCACAAAACTTCGCTTAAAGGAACTGGTTACTCACAAGGAGCGGCACAGAGTCTTCACTGCAGCACGCAAGCATTTTTATATGAAAAACGTTTGGACTGCTGGAGGCGTTATAAATGTAATAAGTCCAGACAAAAAGCGCCATAAAATTGAGTCTGCTTCGGATTTGGCGGCTTTGGTAACAAAGTATCCCAGTTCATCCACCAGTGACGGCCCTGGGGGACTTACAGAAGCTTCTGCGATTGCGACTACATCGAAGATGGGTCATAGAACTCATAGAGCAACTTCTAACCCCAACTAGTGTGTCGTAGTTGTGTTAAAACTTGTTGTGTTCACTATACTTAGCCGTGTTATTGCACTTTCGAGCGTCACAACAATTGGACGGTATGATTTTACATGGTATACCGTCACAATACCAGAAATTATAATGCCGTAACTCAAAATATAGTAGCCCAAAATACCCGAAATCGAAATATCAATATTCAAAAGGCAAATATTTATAATATAAATAATTTAAAATGCCTTACGGTCGAATAACCGAAACCCAAAAAATAAATTTATCAAATACCTTATCCTAAAATGTTCAAACACAAAATACCTTTTTTTTAACATGATTTAAATCCTACATGGATGCTATAATCTGTGAATGGTTAACACCCCGACTCAGAGTATCCCGACTCGGATTGGTTAGGTTAGAAGACTAACTTTCGTGGTTATTCTTTTTTTGATTTTTCGTTGGCCCACTGTAGTACTTTTGTAACTCTGAATCAAAGTGTTTTAACACGTATCATTACACTTCATCGAAAACACTTCACCGAAAAACACTTTCCCGAACGACATTTCGTCGAAAACACTTCGTCGAAAACACTTCGTCGAAACGACATTTCACCGAAAACACTTCATCGAAAACATTTCCCCGAAAAGACACTTCGTCGAAAGACAGTTCACCGAAATGACATTTTATCGAAAGGCACTTCCCCGAAAGACATTTCATCGAAAACACTTTGTCGAAAACACTTTATCGAAACTGCATTTTACCGAAAACACTTCAACGAAAATCAGTTCGCTGAAAAAGACACTTCATCGAATGACATTTAATCGAAAACACTTCACCGAAAACATTTCTACAAATGGCTGTCCTTATAACACAAATACGCGGAACAACTTTATTATTTAGGTACCAGTTCCTCGATTAACATTTTATCGAATCTAACCTAACCTGATAACCCAACAACGGATCGGTCGGTAATGGATAAAAAGATTCCTTCTTAAAGTTTGCCATTTCTGTGCCCCTCCCCCCCCTCCTTCAACCTACCTACAAATCTCAACGTCAACATTTCAGCTGATTAACGCTCTTCGGAAAAATGTAATGCTTCCGTGTAAAAGTCGTTCGACAGTTTTTTTCGGTGAAATGTCATTCGAAGAAATGTTTTCGGTAAAGTGTCGAAGTTTTATGAGGGAATTAGAACAATAATTTGAAACACTTGTACAACAACCGCACAGCATAGTGTGTATTAAGTCTGACCTGAGGCGCGCTGGTAGCGGGTACGAATCCTGGTACTGTTTCTTTTTGTTTTATTTCACTTTTTGTGTTTTCTATAGTTTTTAAAGTATTATTATATTAATTTTTTTTTGTGAATATAGTATAGTATAGTATAGTATAGTATAATAATTTTTTGAATTATATGAAATAATATTTTTAATCTATACTTTTTTGCACGAATTTGCTCCGAATCATGTTTCATTTTTCAATTTTTTATTTTTCAATGGCCACTACACTACTTTGGACTAGATGGCGTTGTGTGCCATTTCACTTATTTATCTTGTAAAGTCTGTAAAGTTATAAAATAGATTCAATCATTTTTGATTGTAAGGTAGGTAGGTATTTTATGAAACAATTGTATTTTTGACTGCCTCTGTGGCGCAGTCGGTAGTGATACCGCCTGCGGCGCTGGAGGTCGTGGGTTCGATTCCCACCGGAGACAAATATTTGTGTGAGCCATAATTTTTTTGTCTCAAGAGTCTGGGTGTTGTATGGATAATATGTATATTATGTATGTATTTAAAAGTAAGTATAAAGTATTACTATCCGTGGTTTGATACCCATAACACAAGCATGTTATTCCTGGCTTACTTTGGCATCAGATAGCGTTGTGTGAAATGTCCGTGAATATTTATTATTATTATATAATGACCTAATATTGTCAAGTTTTCGAGGTATTATTCCCAGTGTTTTCTACCTGCGAGGACGATATTATAATTTCCGTAGAAATGGACAATGGGGTCTGCAGGTAAGATGTATATTGTACTTATCTGTAGAAAATTATGAAACCAATTTGTTTGTATGTTTTTTAGAACGTTAAGATCAAGCTTTTAGTTGTTGCAAAATGTTAGGTATCAGGTGGTAAGTAATCCATTCATGGACTTGCCTTGACAACAGTATCTACCTACCTAGCTAAACTCAACCCCATGAGGTTAAGCGATTTATCGATTTTCCACGTAGGTACCTAGTCACATTATTACACCTAATTGCCTTTTCCACAGCTGCGCTGTGGTACCCATTGTAAAAGGTACAAAAGAGACGTAATTAATTTATACATGATCTGCTAATATGATAGATAAATAATATCATATCATAGTTTAAATAAAAGTAGTGCCATCTATCGATTAATTAGTTCATAAGTTTTAAACGTGTGCCACAAGATGGCGATAATCACAATGTCCGCCTAGTGATAAAATTGCGATAATTACGTTGATGCCGCATAGATGGCATTAGTATTAAATTAATTTCGATAATTTAATTTAGTTTCTTGCTTTTTAAATTAATATAACTAATCAGTGAAGCTTAGGTAATGTAGGGGAAACTGCGACTGGTCACTGAAGTGGCCGCACCGCCTGGTGCGACGCCTGTGCGCCACCTAGTTGCCTACCTTATTACGTAATCTCATCAATAATATAGGTATCTCTGATTATACCATACCATAGTCCTCTCTGTTGCCGCATGCCGCTATCTTAGATATATACTTTTAGAGGTTAAGGAAACATGTATGTGTTGACTTTATTGCAGTACGGAAAAGTTACAGCTATGAATATTTTCAGCCAGTTATTTTGTTTGAGGTTTATAAATAGCACAGGAAGACATTGTGATTATCGCCATCTTGTGGCACACGTTTAAAACTTATGAAGTAATTAATAGATAGATACTTTTAATTTTATTAAACTATGTTAAGATATTATTTATCTATCATAATAGCAGATCATATTGCATTAATTAAGACTCTTTTATAACGTTTACAATAGGTACCACAGCGCAGCTGAGGAAGAGGAAATTAGGTGTAATAATGTGACTTGGTACCTAATTTACGTGGAAAATCGATAAATCGCTAAACCTCATGAGGTTGAGTTCAGCTAGGTAGGAAGGTACTGTTGCTGTCAAGGCAAGTTCATGAATGGATTACCTACTTACCAACTGAAACCTAAACTTTTGCAACAACTAAAATCTTGATATTAACGTTGAAAAAAAACAAACAAATTGGTTTCATAATTTTCTACAGAAACATTATATATCTTACCTGCAGACCCTATTGTCCGTTTCTACGGAAATTATAATATCGTCCTCGCAGGTAGAAAACACTGGGAATAACACCTCGAAAACTTGACAATATTAGGTCATTAAATACAATTGTTTCATAATTACTTAAATACCCATCAATCAAAAATGATACACATACATAATATTAAATGAGTGAAATGGCACACAACGCCATCTAGTCCAAAGTAGTGTAGTGACTTTTGAAAAATGAGCGATTCGTACAAAAAAAGATAGGATTTAATAAAAAAAATTAACACACTACAAAAAATGAATAATAATACTTTAAAAACTACACAAATCACAAAAAGTAAAATAAAAAGAAAAAGAAAAAAGAAATCCAGGTTTCGTACCCGCTACCAGCGCGCCTTAGGTCAGACTTGATACACACTATGCTGTGCGGTTATAGCAGAATTGCTCCAAATTATTGTTCTGATTCTCTCATAAATCTTCGACACTTCACCGAAAACATTTCTTCGAATGACTTTTCACCGAAAAAGATGTCGAACGACTTTTACACGGAAACACTTCCTCGGTATCCTTCCCGAAGGGCGTCAATCAGCTGAAATGTTGAGGTTGAGGTATTTCACAATGTATTTTTTAATTTATATTCAAGATTATTTAATCTTTTTCTTAGAATTTAAAGGTATATAAAGCAACTTTTCTGACAAAAAATTCATGAATTAGTTCTGAAGTCTTGGGGATGACTTTGTGATTACTGCTTTTCATAAATCAACATCTGGTCTTCGCTATGGAATTTCTTTATCGGGATGTTTCGTTTGGGAAGCTATCATCGGGGAAGTGTTTGCGTGTAAACAAGTCTCTGTCACTTTTCGGAGAAGTGTTTTCGGCGATCTGCCTTTCGGAGAAGTGTTTTCGGTGATCTGCCTTTCGAAGAAGTGTCTTCGGTGATCTGTCTTTCGGAGAAGTGTTTTCGGCGATCTGCTTTTCGAGGAAGTGTTTTCGATGATCTGTCTTTCGGATAAATGATTTTCGGTGAAGTGTTATTTCGGAAAAGTGTTTTTCGAGGAAATGCTTTTTCGGTAAAATGTTTTCGATAAAGTGTTTTTCGATGAAGTGTTTTCGATGAACTGTTTTCGGCGAAGTGTTTTCGATGAAGTGTTTTCGATGAAGTGTCTTTTCGGTGAACTGTTTTCGATGAAAAGTATGAGTACCGTTTTAACATGAGGTAAATCCTACATGGATACTATGCCGGACTCCTACCGACTAAAAAGCACACGTATCCTACATAACAGCCTACAGTTGGGTGCCCCGGGTAAGCCCTCAGAAGGATACCCAAGGACCAACAGACCTACGGCTACAACTGCGGCTTCACTTAGGTGGGGGGAAGGGGGGTGGGGGGGGGTGTAAATAAGTTAAAGCCAAATAACAAAACGTGTAAGTGGCAATAAATCTTTATTTCTTAAATCATTTATTTATTAACTATGCGCTATATAATGAACTGGTATAGCATAATATATACCTAATAATACCCAGTAGGTTATAGCGATAAACTGGGTAGGTTATGGTTTTTTTTTATATTCCAAGCACAAGATTGTATAATTGTTCCTTAAATTTTGGTGACTGAAATTATTATAGAAAAGACAATATATAAATATGTGTTACATTCCACGCAGTTATGACAGTGACAGTGACACATTGTATTCTATTTTCGGTATTTTAAATTAAGGATATTTGAAAATTTGTATTTTGAATTCTGATATAATATTTATTTGTATTTTTAACCGACTTCCAAAAAAGGAGGAGGTTCTCAATTCGCCTGTATTTTTTTTTAAATTTAGACATTTTACTGAAATAAGGTATTTTGAATGTTAAGGTATTTCGAATTCTGGTAAATATTTTAATATATAACCATTTTACATACTTTTATTAGAGTTACCCAGCTGTACATGTTATTTATTACTTTTTGACTGGTTAAGTTTCACTTATTTATAAACGCTTTTACTTTCCATTGCAAATACAAAGCTCACACTGACAGCTAAGCATCAAACTGTCACTGTCATTGTAAAAGACAGTTAAAAAAAAAGTATAGTGTGTTAGCGTAATACAGTTTGAGTCTTAAAGTTATGATTTCTTGTAATGTTCCTTATTTTGACACTGTGCCTTTAGTATATTCTTTTTTGTTATTACCTGAATTTCTTGTGTAAATATTTATTGCTATGTGTGCGAGTGGGTGGGCTTGGTATTTGGTTATAAATAGTCTACTTATTATTTTATTATTGTGTAGTATTTTTATTGCTTATTATTTGTACTTTATTCTTTATTTATTATTATTATTATTTTTATATTAGTATTATTTTAATATATTTATCATTTTAAGTTATGGATAACTGTTCTGTATCGAGTGATAATAGCTTTCACTCTTGCTCTCTTTCAAATTTAAGCTTTGTTAGTGCTGGCGACGGCGATGATGTTTCTGCAGCCCTTACTTTGCATGATCAGCTCTTCTCTATTTTTACCAGATATCCCAAAAATTTTAACATACTTAGTTAACATTAATGCTCAGAGTATTCCATACCATTATTCTGATCTTCTGGCATCCTTTAGCAGTGACCAAATTGACGCTGTACTGGTCTCTGAAACATTTTTAAAGCCTTCTCATGCTACGAGGCTTTTTGAAATTCCTGGATTTGTACTTCTACGCAATGATAGGACGGACAAACACTGTGGAGGAGTGGCTATATATTTGCGTGAAGATATTCTGTTTAAAATATTATGTAGGTACCTCTTAGTCGAGTTATAGTCACTCAGCGGAATATATCTTTTTAGAGGTAACAGTTCAGCATATCAAAGTGTTGCTCGGGGTTTTTTATAGTCCTGATTTTCACGTAAACTATTTCCACTCTCTTGATACCTTACTTAGCGATTTAAGTCCTTCCTATAGTCAAGTAGTCATTTTAGGGGATTTTAATACTTGCTTGGTCAATAATGATAGCCGTAGCCACTCTTTACAGTCTCTTGTATCTTCATTTAATCTTCACCTTCTACCTTTATCTGTTACGCATCATTGTCCAAACCGTCGCCCTCATCTTCTAGATTTAATTATTGTCTCCTGCCCTGATCTTGTTGCCACTCATATACAACTTACTGCCTCCTTCTCACACCACGACTTACTCTATCCCTGTCTATGCGCCCCCCTAAATCTTAGTCACAATTTTCTGTTTTTCGCAATTTTAAAGGTATTGCACTTGAGGATTTGAGGCGAGATGCAGAGGCCATTGATTGGTCATGTGTTGTTGATCGTAATAACTTAGAGGAAAAGTACAAGACTTGTTGTACGATCAGCATGCACCTAAGCGATGCGTGAAATGGAAACGGATACCTGCACCACAGTATAAAGAGTACTAACCAGTATTGTAGCTCCCTACAAACGGACGAAGTGCAAGCTATACCTACGATTCTCGTTTTCGGCAGGCCTTTCAGCACGCTAGCAGGCGATTGTGCCGAGTAGACGAATGAACGGTGTGTCGTTTTTTAGATAGTAACCGCGCGTGTTTTATTTACTAAAAATATTTAATATGACAACTAGAGTCTATTGTGCTTGTTTTGGTTGCATGAATTCGTCAATAACGCACCCAGAGATAATGTTTTTTAGATTACCTGGAAACTCCGAAAGGTAAGACTATAAATTGATTTTACTTAAGTACTAATTAGTACTATACTACTAGTTGACTAAAGTTAAACAAAGTGATTGACACGAGTGAACTGGGTAGTTACATGAAGTAGGTATGTTTGTGTTTAAAACTAGACTTGTGCTTGCTCAGTCAGTGAACGGTGCGATCCAATATAGTACAATATCCAAAAAAAAAACCAGTTCAGAACTCTAGTACGTGTAGGTAGTACATTTAGTTCCGTTGTCAGTTCGTAGTTATTTAATTGAGAGCAATGATTTAGGTATGTTTCAAGAGTATTCATTTCTTTGTGGATGACCGATGTTACAGTACACGCTAAGTGTACTGTAACATCGGTCATCCACAAAGAAACAAACCGTATGACTTTAATTGACAGCATTTTTGTTACCTTTGATTTTTATTACACGCAATGATTATAAAGACTAGAATTCCGTGATTCTATCACTGACGAAACATGTGATGAGCCGATTATTACTGTCTACGCCGCTAACTCGTTTTCAAATTTCTATACCCGTCTCACTCCATCGTTAGTAGATAACGGGCGCTGCGCCGCCACGCCGCCGCCAGCCGTTGCGGGGATATTATATTATTACTCACAAAGTATTTTTTTGTTTAAATAAAAAAGGTACATATTTACTCGAAATTGAAGCCGGTTGTCAGTAAAACGACAATCCTTAATACAGATTGAAGGCCTTGTGGGCGGATTGAAAAAAATTAACTGCATTATTCTCACTATATATACGCGTACGTAAAACTATAAGGTAAAATGTGGGCGTATACTATGCCTCTGCCTACACCTTCAGGGATGAAGGCGTGACTATATGAATGTATGTATGCACATATTTACAATCGCAATACTAAATAGAAAATCAAAGTAGGCACATATTATTAAAATGCTGTAGGTGGGCAGCCCTATCGCATGCTTACGTACCGCGCGGCTGTAGGCATTTATTTCTAAAACCCGGCCGAGTCAAACTACAGTATACAGTGCCTGCACCCTGGATTACCACGGAGATCAAAGATGCTATGGCTAGAAGAGATAAGGCCAATAGGATGTTTAGACGTAATCCAACAGACATTAACTTCACTAAGTTTAAATCCTGGCGTAACCGTTGTAATCGTCTGTGTAGAGATGCAAAACGCCGCCACTTTCATAAATATCTTGACACCCGTGACTCCTCCAAGATCTGGAAGTTTCTTAAATCTAACGGCATTGGGAAGTCACCCGTAATTGATTGTCATGACATTGACTTATGTGCTCTTAACAAGCACTTTTCACTTCCACCTATATCTCTTGACTCGCTTGTTAAGTCAAGCACCCTAGTTTAATCTCTCTCTACTGCCTCTTCCATAATACCTCACATTTACTTTCAATAATGTTGATGAACATGAAGTCAAAAAATCCTTAACTTAACGAATACTTCTTCTGCGATTGGTAACGATCAGTTATGTTCAAAAATGTTTACCCCCATACTTCCTAGCGTGATCCCTATCCTCACTCATTTATTTAATTTCTCCTTGAACTCTGGCTGTTTATTTTTGAAAAGCAATTAGTATGCTAACTGATCATAAATTTTAAATATGGAAAAAGTTTTCCCAGTGTTTGGAAACAAGCACTTATTATTCCAAAATATAAAATAAAATAAAATAAATAAATAAATAACTAAAATAAAATAAAATAAAATAAAATAAAATAAAATAAAATAAAATAAAATAAAATAAAATAAAATAAAATAAAATAAAATAAAATAAAATAAAATAAAATAAAATAAAATAAAATATAAAATAAAATAAAATAAAATAAAATAAAATAAAATAAAATAAAATAAAATAAAATAAAATAAAATAAAATAAAATAAAATAAAATAAAATAAAATAAAATAAAATAAAATAAAATAAAATAAAATAAAATAAAATAAAATAAAATAAAATAAAATAAAATAAAATAAAATAAAATAAAATAAAATAAAATAAAATAAAATAAAATAAAATAAAATAAAATAAAATAAAATAAAATAAAATAAAATAAAATAAAATAAAATAAAATAAAATAAAATAAAATAAAATAAAATAAAATAAAATAAAATAAAATAAAATAAAATAAAATAAAATAAAATAAAATAAAATAAAATAAAATAAAATAAAATAAAATAAAATAAAATAAAATAAAATAAAATAAAATGAAATAAAATAAAATAAAATAAAATAAAATAAAATAAAATAAAATAAAATAAAATAAAAAAAAAATAAAAAAAAAAAATAAAAAAAAAAATAAAAAAAATAATAAAAAAATAAAAAAAAAAAAAAAATAATAAAAAAAAAAATTAAAAAAAAAAAAAACTTAAAATAAAATAAAATAAAATTTATTCCCTTTGAAATTTAAAAAAAAAAATTAGGTTTGTCAAAATTTTTGTGACTCTACCGGGGGTTCGGAAATGCTACAGACTGAGAAGAACACCCCAAGAAACTCAGTCCGGTCCCTCTTAATTCATCTTAGTATCTAATACAGTTTCTTTTTTTATTGTAGAAAGGAGCAATTCGTGTCACTGCCAGGCAGCCTTGTCTTCTAGAAAGTCTCTAATGCTATAATAAGCTTTCTGGCACAATTTAGGTTTTATTAGTTTTTTAAATTTATTAACTGACAAACCTGTTACGGCTGTCGGCAATGTATTGTACATTCGAATACAATTGCCCGCAAAAGAATTGCTTATTTTATTAAGCCTTTATTTATTAAGCCTTTATTATTATTATTAAGCCTAAATCTATAATAAATAATCTATTATAGGTACAGCCAATTTATTCTTTTATTTATTATTTTAGTCAATTTTATTTAACTAGATTATTTAGATTTAATACTTTTATAATTAACTCATTTATTTACGAAACTCGAATAAATCGCTTATTTATTCTTATTTCTTAAGTTTAGGTTATGGATATCACTATTTTTAATAAATTTACTATTATTTTTATGAGTATATAATAAGTTTTCATATATGTACTGTGAATACACAGTAAGGATGTTGATATCCTTAAACTTTTCTCTTAATGACTCCCGAAACCCCATACCATAGATAGCCCGGACAGCCCTTTTCTGCAACACAAAGATACATTCGATGTCGGCAGCGTTACCCCATAATAGTATGCCATAGGTCATGACACTGTGGAAATAGCTAAAGTAGACAAGACGCGCTGTTCTAATGTCTGTCAGTTGTCGGATCTTTTTAACGACATAGGCTGCAGAGCTCAGTCTGCCCGAGACTTTCTCGATATGAGGCCCCCACTGCAAGTTGGAGTCTAACTTTATGCCCAGAAAGACAGTTTCATCGACCAATTCTACTTGATCATCCCTAATCCTAATACTGGTGTTAACGAGCCTAACATTTGGCAAGGTGAATCTAATACATTTTGTTTTAGTTTCATTTAACAATAAATTATTTGCGTTAAACCAGTGGACTACCCTAGAGAGAGCATTGTTTACTTCGTCAAGATTGCGTTGTCCACGTTCAACTTTAAATATTAAAGATGTCATCAGCAAACAAAACTACCTCGTGATCGTCTCTTATAAGGTGAGGGAGATCATTTATGTACAATAAAAATAGAAAAGGTCCCAGAATTGAACCCTGAGGCACCCCCATTGTTACAGCAGACCTATGTGACTGTTTACCATTTATAACTACACTCTGAACTCTATCTCTTAGGTAAGAGCTAATTAAATCCAAGGCCGTCCCCTATAAACTATTACAGACTGTCCAAAACAAGGCTATAAAAATATGCTTCAACACTCCCTTTCGAACTAACTTAGTCACACTCCACGAATGTATAAATAATCCCCCAATAAAATCTTTTATTTTAAAAATATCCCGCCAATTTTATAATAACACTAGAAATAGAAGTGCTAGCAACCCCTTAATTACACAAATAGGCTCCATCTGTCCATTTCATACATCATACGCGGGCACTTACTACAATCGATACCGATTGCCACATCACTATTTCCTTGGGTGCGAATGACGTTGGTATACGATTGCATGATCGGTCGGGATCGGCTTGCGCCGCTCGACCAAATATTAAAATTATAAATACCCTCTTCTAGTGTATAATGTGTAGTTTATAACATTAGAAAATGTATCTAATTAGTTAATATTATTTTATTATTATTGGTTAAAATATGATGTAAAATCTAGAATATCAGTGTGTGCTAAGTGTTGTGTGTAACATATTAGTCACTAGTGAACTACAGCGACAGTGAGAAGGTAGGATAATTTATGTTATACACTATATTTGAATAACTTAGGTACATACCTACTCACAATCTTATTGGTTATTACCAAGTTATATTACGATTTTTGGGCTTCTGTATGTTACTAGGCAAGCAAAGTACCTGTATTGTGTATTGTAATTATGATAGTTAGTAATAATATTATATCTATGTACCAAATTCATTATATATTTTACTGTAATTGTTATTGCAATATCTTACAGATGTAGTTCTACTTCTTACTTAGTGCCGGGGCGATGTTTGATGCAGCAGGGGGGGACCAGTAGGCGCTAAGCGGATTCTAGTGTGGCTGACGGGGGTCGACCCGCCGGCCAGGGAGACCCGTAGAAACGGTTTACCGCTGGCCGCCCGCGGCATAGTATAGGGGCCCAACTGGGACTAACCACCCTGGGAGGCTGCCCCACCAGGCCGCGCATAATCCCGATGTGGTTCGTCGTGCCGGATGGTGACCGGACTGGGTCCCGGCGACCACACTCGGGGGGGTACGGGGGCCCTTCCGTCCGGCGGGTCGGCTTCCGTCTCACCACACAGTCATAGATGAAGCTAGCCCCTACGCCTTGTCACTCACTGCTGCAGTAAATGTCACTCCGTCTTCACGTCTCCCTTTCCCAGCAATCATGGCAGTGCAGAAAAGAAAAACAGGTACCACAGCGGCCGCTACTACTCCCAGTAACGTACTGTTTGAGATGGAGTTCGCTAACATCCGCGGACTCCATGCCAACCTCAACGTCGTCCATCACCATCTAGAGACGGCACGGCAGCTGTGATGTTCCTAACGGAGACGCAAATACTCCGCCCTGCCGATCAGTCGTACCTTAGTTACCCCGGCTATATCATCGAGGAACTATTTCGAGAAAAAGCCGGGGTGTGCGCGTTCGTTAGGGCGGATGTTTGCTGTCGCCGGCTGCGCTGCCTCGAGGACCCTTCCCTCTCCGTCCTTTGGCTGCACGTAGATCACGGCTCCATGAGTCAGATCTACGTGTGTGTCTATCGATCCCACACAGGGACAGCTGAGATGATGAGGCTGTATCAGCACCTCAGCGAGGGGGCTGATGACGCGCAGGTACGGTTCCCGAACGCCGAGTTGGTTTTTCTGGGGGACTTCAATGGTCACCACATTGAGTGGTTGGGGTCCCTCAAGACAGATCCTGCGGGACGGGCCACCCACGCGTTCGCACTCTCCCATGGTCTGACCCAGGTGGTACGCGGGATTACGCGCATACCGGACAGGTCAGACCATGAACCCGCCCTGCTGGACTTACTGCTGACGAGTAATCCAGCACAGTACAGTGTGACGGTTAGCGCCCCACTGGGTACATCCGACCACTGTGTTGTGCGTGCCCGCCTGCAGGTACCGTCCCCTGCAAGGGCAGTAGAGTTGACGCGGCGACTGTGGCACTACTCGTCAGCAGACTGGGACGGACTACGAGAATACTTTGCAGCCGTCCCGTGGAGTCAGCGCTGCTTTGCAGGGAGGGCTTCATCGGAAAGCGCCTCTGCGGTTGCTGGTGAAATCACATTAGGTATGGAATACTACATTCCATACACTGATGTCGCCAGCATCCGCAAAGCCCGCCCCTGGTTCGGGCGTGAGTGTGCCGTAGCTGTTCAACAAAAACAGGCGGCTTACCGCGCCTGGATCAGGGCTCGAGCTGTGCGCGACCCGAATGTGGCCCGCCTCAAGGCAGCGTACAACAGAGCCACTAGGTCCAGTAAGAGAGCCTTCAAGAGAGCGGACGCCCAGCGCGTCACGCGGCTTGGTCAGGAGCTCACGTCACATCCGACGGGCAGCCGTGGATACTGGCAACTGGCCAAAGCCGTGCAGGCCAACTTTTGCAAGCCCTCGCTGCCGCCGCTGCGCCATCCTGACGGATCACTGGCTCACAAGGCCCAAGAGAAAGCGGAAATGCTGGCCAAGCTCTTTGCGGCTAATTCCCGGGTCGATGACTGTGGCAAGCAACCTCCCACTATCGCCAACTGTGGAACCACGATGCCGGAAATTGTAATTCGGCAGTGCGATGTGCGGGCGGTGCTACGGTCACTCGACACGCGGAAAGCCAGTGGTCCTGATGGCATTCCGGCCGTGGTGCTGAGGAATTGTGCAGCTGAATTGTCTCCAACGCTAACACGTCTGTATCGCCTTTCGTATTCGTCGGGAGAAGTGCCGGAGGCTTGGAAGGAGGCGAATGTCCCAAGAAAGGGGATCGGTCGGATCCAGCCAACTATCGCCCCATAGCCGTAACCACCGTCATCTGCAAGGTGTTCGAGCTAATCATCAACAAACAGCTCATGCGCTATCTGGAGGATCACTCGTTAATTAACGATCGCCAATATGGCTTTAGGCCGAAACGATCAACAGGTGACCTCCTAGCGTACATAACGCACACCTGGGGTGAGGCTATGGAGAGGCACGGCGAATCTCTGGCTATTGGCCTAGACATCGCAAAAGCCTTTGATAGGGTATGGCATGCGTCGCTTCTTTCCAAGCTGCCGTCATATGGATTATCGCATCAGTTGTGCCGCTGGTTGGCCAGCTTCCTGAACGGGCGACGGATGAGGGTCCTCTGTGATGGTCAGGCTTCCTGTTTTTTTCGGGTTTTTTTTTTTTTTTTTTTATATTCAGCTCGCCAAATTGACGTCGCCACCAGCCTGATGGTAAGAAAGCAGTGGCGCATCTAGCGATTGGGGGCCACTTCTTACAGTGGTCCTCAAGTTGGCGGCCCTGTGATGTGCCTCTTCACGCTCCTCTTGAAGAACCCGGGATTGTAAGATGAGGGAAAGACGTGTGCGGGCAGGTCGTTCCATGTTTTTATAGTTCGACAGAGGAACGATCTTTTGAAACGCTCGGTTCTGGCGAAGATTCTCTCCACTGTGTATGAGTGGCATCTCTGCCCGGCACGCGTTGTTCGGGATCGGAAAGGAGATGGTGGGATCAGGTTGAAGAGCTCTTCAGAACATTCGCCGTGATACATTCGATAGAAGGCAGCCAAGGACGCTATGGTTCTTCGCTGCGACAAAGGTTCGAGGCCTCCCGTCACCTCATGACAACCAATTATTCGGATAGCACGTCTCTGCATAGCGTCAAGCGCGTCTAACTAGTACCTCGCGGAGTCATCCCAAAGGTGAGAACAGTACTCGACGCAGGGACGAATCTGCGTCTTGTACAGTAACATCTCTGATGTGGCGTGAAATACCGTCTCACCTTATTCAGGATTCCCAGTTTCCGCGAGGCCAGACCAATACAGCTCTCTATGTAGTTTTTGTGATTGAGCTCACGCCGGACGTCTATACCGAGGATCTCCAGGTTGTCCTTTAGTGGAATTGTAATGCTCTGAAGAGAGGGCAGGGGTAGGAATGGGGACTTCTTAGCTGTAAACGCACACGCCTGTGTTTTTCTGGCATTGAACTCGACCAGGTTGTCTGAACCCCATTGGGCAATGCGGCCCAGGTCCAGATCGAGATCTGCCACGAATTGTCGTCTCTTCTCATCCACGTCGCCTCGCCCTGCCACTGGACGGCCAGAATAGCTCCCATGAAGAGAACTGTCATCCGCATAACAATGAATGCACCCAAGGGACAGCATGTCATTGATATGCAGAAGAAAGAGAGTTGGGGACAATACCGATCCCTGTGGTACTCCGGCATTTACCTGAAAAAAACAGGAAGCCTGACCATCACAGAGGACTCGAATCCGTCGCCCGTTCAGGAAGCTGGCCAACCAGCGGCACAACTGATGCGATAAACCATATGACGGCAGCTTGGAAAGAAGCGACGCATGCCATACCCTATCAAAGGCTTTTGCGGTATCTAGGCCAATAGCCAGAGATTCGCCGTGCCTCTCCATAGCCTCACCCCAGGTGTGCGTTATGTACGCTAGGAGGTCACCCGTTGATCGTTTTGGCCTAAAGCCATATTGGCGATCGTTAATTAACGAGTGATCCTCCAGATAGCGCATGAGCTGTTTGTTGATGATTAGCTCGAACACCTTGCAGATGACGGTGGTTACGGCTATGGGGCGATAGTTGGCTGGATCCGACCGATCCCCTTTCTTGGGGATCGGTTGGACATTCGCCTCCTTCCAAGCCTCCGGCACTTCTCCCGACGAATACGAAAGGCGATACAGGCGTGTTAGCGTTGGAGACAATTCAGCTGCACAATTCCTCAGCACCACGGCCGGAATGCCATCAGGACCACTGGCTTTCCGCGTGTCGAGTGACCGTAGCACCGCCCGCACATCGCACTTCCGAATTACAATTTCCGGCATCGTGGTTCCACAGTTGGCGATAGTGGGAGGTTGCTTGCCACAGTCATCGACCCGGGAATTAGCCGCAAAGAGCTTGGCCAGCATTTCCGCTTTCTCTTGGGCCTTGTGAGCCAGTGATCCGTCAGGATAGCGCAGCGGCGGCAGCGAGGACTTGCAAAAGTTGGCCTGCACGGCTTTGGCCAGTTGCCAGTATCCACGGCTGCCCGTCGGATGTGACGTGAGCTCCTGACCAAGCCGCGTGACGCGCTGGGCGTCCGCTCTCTTGAAGGCTCTCTTGCTGGACCTAGTGGCTCTGTTGTACGCTGCCTTGAGGCGGGCCACATTCGGGTCGCGCACAGCTCGAGCCCTGATCCAGGCGCGGTAAGCCGCCTGTTTTTGTTGAACAGCTACGGCACACTCACGCCCGAACCAGGGGCGGGCTTTGCGGATGCTGGCGACATCAGTGTATGGAATGTAGTATTCCATACCTAATGTGATTTCACCAGCAACCGCAGAGGCGCTTTCCGATGAAGCCCTCCCTGCAAAGCAGCGCTGACTCCACGGGACGGCTGCAAAGTATTCTCGTAGTCCGTCCCAGTCTGCTGACGAGTAGTGCCACAGTCGTCGCGTCACCTCTACTGCCCTTGCAGGGGACGGTACCTGCAGGCGGGCACGCACAACACAGTGGTCGGATGTACCCAGTGGGGCGCTAACCGTCACACTGTACTGTGCTGGATTACTCGTCAGCAGTAAGTCCAGCAGGGCGGGTTCATGGTCTGACCTGTCCGGTATGCGCGTAATCCCGCGTACCACCTGGGTCAGACCATGGAAGAGTGCGAACGCGTGGGTGGCCCGTCCCGCAGGATCTGTCTTGAGGGACCCCAACCACTCAATGTGGTGACCATTGAAGTCCCCCAGAAAAACCAACTCGGCGTTCGGGAACCGTACCTGCGCGTCATCAGCCCCCTCGCTGAGGTGCTGATACAGCCTCATCATCTCAGCTGTCCCTGTGTGGGATCGATAGACACACACGTAGATCTGACTCATGGAGCCGTGATCTACGTGCAGCCAAAGGACGGAGAGGGAATGGTCCTCAAGGCAGCGCAGCCGGCGACAGCAAACATCCGCCCTAACGAACGCGCACACCCCGGCTTTTTCTCGAAATAGTTCCTCGATGATATAGCCGGGGTAACTAAGGTACGACTGATCGGCAGGGCGGAGTATTTGCGTCTCCGTTAGGAACATCACAGCTGCCGTGCCGTCTCTAGATGGTGATGGACGACGTTGAGGTTGGCATGGAGTCCGCGGATGTTAGCGAACTCCACCTCAAACAGTACGTTACTGGGAGTAGTAGCGGCCGCTGTGGTACCTGATTTTCTTTTTTGCACTGCCATGATTGCTGGGAAAGGGAGACGTGAAGACGGAGTGACATTTGCTGCAGCAGTGAGTGACAAGGCGTAGGGGCTAGCTTCATCTATGACTGTGTGGTGAGACGGAAGCCGACCCGCCGGACGGAAGGGCCCCCGTACCCCCCCGAGTGTGGTCGCCGGGTCCCAGTCCGGTCACCATCCGGCACGACGAACCACATCGGGATTATGCGCGGCCTGGTGGGGCAGCCTCCCAGGGTGGTTAGTCCCAGTTGGGCCCCTATACTATGCCGCGGGCGGCCAGCGGTAAACCGTTTCTACGGGTCTCCCTGGCCGGCGGGTCGACCCCCGTCAGCCACACTAGAATCCGCTTAGCGCCTACTGGTCCCCCCCTGCTGCATCAAACATCGCCCCGGGCCCGGCTGTGCAGCTGCTGAACCCCGAACGCAACCCAACCGGGGCTGGGTTACTTGGGGGGCTTTTCACAGCTGCACGGTGGTACCCCCCCGGACCAACACTTTGTACCACCTGGCACCCACATGGGAGCCTAGGCCACCATGTGGGTACCTAAATTCGCGGAGCCTCGTTCGTTGGTTAACAGGTGCACCACGTGTAGGTGAGGTCGCTTGGGCCCCCGAAAATTTGGTGGTGGTGGGGCCCCTTACACCCAAATACCGGTAAATGCCGGAGTACCACAGGGATCGGTATTGTCCCCAACTCTCTTTCTTCTGCCTATCAATGACATGCTGTCCCTTGGGTGCATTCATTGTTATGCGGATGACAGTACTCTTCATGGGAGCTATTCTGGCCGTCCAGCGGCAGGGCGAGGCGACGTGGATGAGAAGAGACGACAACTCGTGGCGGATCTCGATCTGGACCTGGGCCGCATTGCCCAATGGGGTTCAGACAACCTGGTCGAGTTCAATGCCAGAAAAACACAGGCGTGTGCGTTTACAGCTAAGAAGTCCCCATTCCTACCCCTGCCCTCTCTTCAGAGCATTACAATTCCACTAAAGGACAACCTGGAGATCCTCGGTATAGACGTCCGGCGTGAGCTCAATCACAAAAACTACATAGAGAGCTGTATTGGTCTGGCCTCGCGGAAACTGGAAATCCTGAATAAGGTGAGACGGTATTTCACGCCACATCAGAGATGTTTACTGTACAAGATGCAGATTCGTCCCTGCGTCGAGTACTGTTCTCACCTTTGGGATGACTCCGCGAGGTACTTGTTAGACGCGCTTGACGCTATGCAGAGACGTGCTATCCGAATAATTGGTTGTCCTGAGGTGACGGGAGGCCTTGAACCTTTGTCGCAGCGAAGAACCATAGCGTCCTTGGCTGCCTTCTATCGAATGTATCACGGCGAATGTTCTGAAGAGCTCTTCAACCTGATCCCACCATCTCCTTTCCGATCCCGAACAACGCGTGTCGGGCAGAGATGCCACTCATACACAGTGGAGAGAATCTTCGCCAGAACCGAGCGTTTCAAAAGATCGTTCCTCTGTCGAACTATAAAAACATGGAACGACCTGCCCGCACACGTCTTTCCCTCATCTTACAATCCCGGGTTCTTCAAGAGGAGCGTGAAGAGGCACATCACAGGGCCGCCAACTTGAGGACCACTGTAGGAAGTGGCCCCCAATCGCTAGATGCGCCACTGCTTTCTTACCATCAGGCTGGTGGCGACGTCAATTTGGCGAGCTGAATATATAAAAAAAAAAAAAAAGTAGGTATTAAAAAAAAAATCCAAATTGTTGTAGAAAATTAGTTGAAATTGAAACTTAAATACTTAATAATATATTATCTAAGCAACAGATCGCAAATAGTTGCACTCAATATACCCATGAAATAGTGTGAGTAGGTACCCCTTGTGGGTACATCGTTTTCTTGACTGTAGAATACCTAGATAGTAAATTGTAAGCGTGATGCAATCTAGTTAACGCAAAAAATTGTTTTTCCAAGTACTTGTTGATAATCAAACTTAACCTTCTTGCTTATATACTCTAAATAATTTATAAAGGCGTTATAGTCTACACAAATTATCTTTTAAATAAGGTGGTTTATGCATAGTTATGTAAGATTATGTACAAACTAATGTAAATTTATTATTTAATAAAGAGATTTTAAAAACAAAAAAACAAAAAGTCAACAAAAAGCAGTCCCCTGGATCCCATAATGATCAAGTTTTTGAATTAAAGTCTGATGCTGGACGCAATCAAAGGCCTTAGATAAGTCGCAGAATACACCATAAGCATCATACGACTCCTCCCAGGCCTCATATATACACTCTAATAATTTGATTCCAGCATCCGTGGTAGACCGACCGCGCGTGAAACCGAATTGTTTAGTATGGAATAGTTTATTTGTATTAAAATGATTTTGCATTTGATTAAGCATTACCTTTTCAAAGATTTTACTAAACGTGGGTAGTACAGAAATAGGACGAAAATTGGACGGATCCGAGGTGCTACCCGATTTAAACAGAGGAGTTATTTTACTAAACTTCATTAAGTCAGGAAACACACCACTATCAACACAATTATTAAATATTATTGATATCTATGTATAATATGTATGTATTTAAAAGTATATAAGTATAAATATCCGCGGTCTGATACCCATAACACAAGCAGGTTATTCCTAGCTTACTTTGGGATCAGATAGCGTTGTGTGAAATGTCCGTGAATATTTATTTATTTATTTATTTATTTAACTAAATGTACAGAAATTCCCCAGAGGTCAGCTGTTTTCTTAATATTTAAAGATTTAAAAGTTTTTATGATAGTGTGTATACTAATTTTACTGAATTTGAATATTTCATTACAGCAAGGAACATTTGCTTTTAACAAGGATTCTGCTATTGGGGTAGAAGAACCTAGGGCTCTGGTCAAATCTACTGGTATTCGAGAGAAAAAATGTTCAAATTCGTTAGCGACTTTGGCATCTGTTGTAATGATGTTACCATTTACTTTAAGTTTAAAATTATTATCATTTGATTTTGCTTGGCCTCTTTCTGCGTTAATTATTTTCCAAGTAGATTTAACTTTGTCTACACTATTGAGAATTTTATTACTTATATACTTTCTTTTGGCCGCTAAGCAGTCTGCTTTAAACTTTTTTGAATAAGTTTTAACATAATTTAGAAATTCATCTGTTCTATTAAGCTGTCTTTCTGAGTATAGTTCATACAGTTTTTGTCTACTTTTATGTATATCCTCAGTGGCCTATTCACTGAAGGCTGGCCTGTCTCCGATTGTGACTTCCTTAGACTTGAATATGGAGTTGAACTCATTGTAAAAGGAATCAAAAAATAACTTATACATTACATTTGAATCTAAGCCAGTGTCTAAAAATGGAAGTTTATTGCAAAGTCCAACTCGCATACGTTCCAAGCGGTCACTAGTTACTGGTCTACATAATATTTAACGTCTTTTAACTTTTTCTCTTGTGATCTTGAAAGATGCTATTTGCCCAGTATGATCTGATTTTATCTTATTTATACTTAATATATAATATCTTACTTGTGGCGTAAAACATGGATTTGCTATATTAGTTTATTAGGCGCTATTAAGCGTAGGTATATCTGGGTATACTTAGGTTGGTATAATGGGCGTATCCTAATTAGTGTCAATGAGAAGGGCAGCTACCTTGGAAGGGATGGGTCGCTATACCTATATATATAAGCGTGCGCAATAGTAGAAAAGAAAAGATCAGGAACTAACTAAAATTATTTTGCGAATATATACTGTCGAAGAAATCTTCCATTAAAGTAATTTTATTCATTAAATTATTTCCACTGAAATACCAGTGGGTGGCGTACATAGCCCAAGTATTTAAATAAATTCATATATTTGAAAACGGAAGCTCTGGTAAGCATCAATTGCGTAAATTTTAGTTAGTAAATTAATTGTGGGTAATTTTCATGTAAAAAAGAATATTTTAAGTACATTTATTTTATCAGGCAGGCGTTTGTAAAATTATAAAGGGGGTAACGTTCTTTTGTATATTAAATGTTTTAAAATGGGGAGTAAAAATTAGTAATAAGGGAAAGTTTAGGGATATATATGGTTGAAGAGGGTGTGTTTAAAATATTGTGTTCTTTTCAGAATGAGCTTCCAAGTTTTGGTTTAAAAACCCCTGCCTATACCCGTAAGAAATTTTGTTGAAAGGAAAGATAGAGAAATTTTATAGGCTTAGAGCCTTACTGTTGCATATCCCGGAAAAGGAAGTCCCATCCCAGAATCCGGATGAGTACCTAGTATTTTAAGATAGATTTAAGTATTTTGTGAAATCGCAATAAACTCAGTTATTATATAATCGTTGCGTTATTGACTCCAGGACAGATTATCTTTCTTACCTAAAACTACTGAACCGCCTGGGAACTCCTGGGGAACACTCTGGACTTCCCAGAAGCGTGTCATACTTTCTGGCAACATATCACTGTATTATTGTCCAGACAAGTAGCTGTTGTATCACAATATCTAGTAGGCTCTAAAAATAAGTTAGTGAGATTGTGTGATTTAAATAAATTTAAGATATCATTGGTCTGACGTGTATTTATAAGTATATTAACATTAAAATCACCGCACACTATTAGGTGTTTATTAGTTTTTCCAAGTTTAAATAGCACTTTATCCATTACTTCCTCAAAGTCACAAAAGGGTGAGACTCCAGGTTTATATACGCATACTACTATGAATTGCTCCAATTCTACGCACGATATTTCAACTGTACACTCTACAGAGAGGGACACAACATCTTTCCGTTCCTTATACTTTAACTTCTTATTTAATAAAATCAACGAACCCCCCCTTGTTGTGTTGACCCTGCAGAACGCACTACCAACCCGGTGACTACTGAAGCTGAACATGAGCTCATACTCCTTACGCATATGTTCTGTTAGACAAACAATTTCAATATTTTCTGAGCTCATGAACAGCTCCAATTAAAACTCTTTGACCTGCGTTAATGTTGCTATATTATAATGCACCAGGCTGATATAATTTACATTTTTTAAATTAGTTTTGTTCGGAGGACAGTTTCCGATATAGTTATGATTTGCAATTAAATTCAACTCTATCAATTTACAATTTTGGCTAGAGGGTAATTCCTCTGTTGTCCCAGAAGTTAATTTAAATTACTTGGAACAGATTCCAAAGTCCTAAATCTACTCTGCTCAAATAAAGCAGTTTTGTCAGCCATGTTTTTGGCTATAGAGTAAAAATAATTGAATAGCAAACTTGCTATTTGTCTTTTATAATATTTGGGTAGACAATACCTACCCTTGTGATTATTATAGACTTTATACTTGCTATGTGACAAATTTGTGTCAAATACAGAATTAAAGTCAATTACATTGAATTTATTATTATACTGACTTATTAGGTTTAAACATAAATTCATCTTATATCTAAATGAATTTTCCGAGTCTGGCACACCTTTTATAAATGGAAGTGTGAACATTACAACTTGTATGACATTTAAGTTTAAGATGTAATTCATGTATAGGGACAAATCATCGTTGCTAATTTTGCCCCTGTTTGCACAGAAAATTATTATTTTACTGTTAGCTTAAAATTTATATTCTAATATCTTTTGCATAATATCACTTAATAACCGAGTAATAACTTGAATTTTAGTTTTGTTTTAAAAATGAACTTAGATTGGTACCAATATCATCACTAAATACAATTAATTTAGTACAACTATTACTATTATTTACACAGTCACACAATATATCCACTGATGTACTGGGCGGGCACGTAGTAATGGGAGCTAAGGGCTTAGCGGTAACCGGTTCACCCTGAGCCTCCACTGGCTCAATTGCTTTAGGGCAGTTAATATTGCATAAGTGGTCATTTAGGAAACAATTAAGGCGCTCAGTGTTATCATTTGATGTTTTGAGTACCTTATCTATGGTTACAGAACATTTAGTAAAGTCCTTAAGAGACCATTCATATTTTTTAGTCATATATTATAGCTCAAATTGCAAACTTTGTATTTTTGATTCTAATTTTTGTGTGTCAGTGCAATATTTTAAATGACTTTGTTCCAGCTCTAACATTGACAATTTACCTTGTTCTCTAAATTTTAAACCACAACCTATATTTTTACACTTCTTGATTAACATTTTATGGAATTTTAATTGCTTTTTTGATTTCTGTATGAACTTTTTACTTTTTAGATATTTTTTTTAGTTTATTTCTGCTGCAAAACAAAACCGACTTGTCCCGTTGATATGGACTGTCACCTGTAAGATCTATAGTAGTCAAGTCCAGGTTTTGAAAATTTGCAGAAGGAATAAACTGCGGGATACCACTCATTAACTCACTATAAAGATTATCAGTTTTTTGAGCAGTAACTTTCTCAGCAGCTTCTTCCAGGTGTGAGATTTGTCCCTGGGCATCAATTAGCTCCTGTTCCAGAAAGGTAGTCCTCCTCAAGGTTTTCTCATACTCGTCACTGCACTCTTGGAACCTATCTACAATTGACTGAAGGTGGTCCCGCTCCGCAACAATGTCATCATAACTAACATGAAGTCTTGATAATTCGCATTTTAATTTTTTTGTGTCATTCAGAGCGTTTATCAATAGGTTTTCATTTTCTTCTCTTTCCTTCTCCAACTGTACACAGAGCTCCGTTTTAGATTTAAGCTCCAGCAACACCAACTGAAGTTTGGTTTCCTCCTGCTGGCGGCCGAGAGCTCTGCGACGACGGGTATTCATATTATTAATGAGTAAGTGCAATTATACGCGAATTATATTGATGATGGAGCTCTTTGTACAGTTTAATGGCAAGAAGTAACAAGGTTATGTACCGGCAATAAATTATACTTAATATTTTTTTTTATTTTTTTACTTACGCAAATACACCGACCGTCGTCAACGTCGAGTAAACGCTTATACAAGTATAATAATTCTACTCACGAGAAACAGTCGATTTAGTATGTATTTACGTGAAAAGAATACATTCAAAATTCGAAAAAAACCGGGTACCTGACTCGTCACTTTTTATACCAAAATACACGGACAGAACACTTTTATTATATTATCTGACTATTTTAGGACACTATTAATGCGATGATATTGGTTTTAGTTGGTTTAAATACTAAATAACTAATTAATTTTAAAAATATTTTCAGAGAGCTAAAATTTTTGACAGTTTGCTTGTCCATTCCATTACCCAAAACTACAAGTCCTACACTTCTGTCCCAGTTTCGTGCATTCTTCCATTTCTCTCCAAAGTCCTTGAACATTTAGTACATCGACAATTTAAATCTAATTACCTGTGGCAGAATAATCTCCTTAACCCCTTGCAGTCCGGATTTCGGCCGGGCCACAGTACAGCAACGGCACTTCTGAAGGTAACCGATGACGTTCGTCAGGCCATGGCGAATACATCTTTCACTCTATTAGTACTGCTAGATTTTAGTAGTGCATTCAACTCCGTGGATTTTGATGTCCTTCTAGGTATTCTCAAATCCCTTAATCTCTCTACGGAAGCTGTGGCCTGGTTTGACTCATATCTTCGGGGGCGCTCACAGTGTGTTCGCCTTAACGAGTCAGTCTCGGAATGGCGTAATCTCATTGCTGGCGTTCCTCAAGGTGGCGTACTTTTTCCATTACTCTTTTCCATTTTCAATTTTCATCAACTCCGCTGTTCGAGTTATTTCTTCCAACTTCCATCTCTACGCTGACGATTTGCAGCTTTGTCGTCATTTTACATTAAACGAATATAAATGCGCCATTGCAGGTCTCTAAAACTGTATACAACTATCGATACTGTACCATTGCTTATACATTTATTGTTAAAAATTACAGAGAAACATAATTATTACATTATCTATATCTATATTTACATTATTACTATCTAAACTAAACCTAAATAAGGCCCCCGTGGCATTGTGCCCAAAAGACTAGCAGCATTCCACCTTTGAATAGCAATACCTATTCGTTGAGCGAAAAAACTGCCAGCCCTTGGGTCACGAGTTGACTCCACAAGGCGCTTTTTCAAATTCTTGAAAAATTTTTGCGCATTGGGACCCCATGGACCTAGGTCTCGACACCGACTGGACAAAAACGATACGATGAGTCGAGACCCTTATATTTATTAATTTTAAGATTTTCAGCCACTTCCGCTGCTGCACTGACTTTTAATTTTGTTTTAGGAAGATGGGACGCGGTCGACCATTTCTTAAAATATTGCCCCATCACTAGAGCTATTTCATTGGCAGTGAAACCGACTTTTTTGGCCAATGATTTTGTTTGCAGCAGCGGAGCTGAGGTGTGATTGGTTTTTACTATTCCGATGAGTATCGGCTCCGTAGTGAAATTGCGAAATAAATTATAAAAACAGTGATAAGTGACAAAACAATTAAATAATAATAATATGTTGAAAATGGAGGCTCGGAGAAAGGCTCATCTGGCCAGTCTGCTTTTTGGTGTGTTAAAAAATAAAAAACCGGCCTACCTTTATGAAAAATTAACTTTTAGGCAGAGTCATTTCAATTATCCCATTAGGTCAACCACAGGCATTTTATCAGTGCCAAGACATAAGACTTCATCGTTTCGAGGGTGTCTAAAATATGCAGCTATGAAGATTTGGAATGACCTGCCACCGCCACTTAGGGTCCTAAAATCAAAATATACTTTTAAAGTTAAATACAAGAACCTCTTGTTATCTGAACAGAAGAGTACACAGTGAGAGGGATGGCACTGGGTGGTTATACTCGTATACCTACTGGCTTTAATCTGCATAAATTTTTTATTGTGAAGTGGGGATGCTTGTCGCTTTGCGTGCATGAATTTTGGTTCCCGGTCCCGTTGGGAGCATATCCAGGGTAAAAGTATGTTATGTGCAGATTAGAAAGTATTCCTGTATAGAGTTTCAGCCTAGTCCAGTTGTACAGTGATTGAGAACCAGTAAATTTAAAAAAAAAAAATTCACACATTTATAATATATGCTAGTGGTAGAATTTCTCTTTCCGTTGATATATTTCCTTTTAATACACATTGAATAGCATTACTTGTGCTGTATCATGGCATTCGGTTGCCTTTCTATGCCTTTTTGGGGTTGCGGTAGGGCCAGGCCACTCGGGTGGATGTTGTGATTAGTGTAGGTGCTGTTGTTTAATAGGTGACAGTGGTGTTATTCAGTGTGTGCAGGAGATTCCACCGGGTGCCGTCAATCAACTGTGTAAATAATATTTATTTTGGATTACGGCTTTGTAAATAAATAAATACTTGTGGACATTCACACACAACATCATCTAGCCCATATTAAGCTAAATTATAAGCTTGTGCTATGGGATCGGGATGGCTGATGGACATGCTTATGTATTTGTAAATATATACATAATATACATGGAGGGCGCATTTGTGGATCACACAAATGTTTTGGACCAACCCCGGAATCAAACCCAGGACCATATAATTATTTGGTTCCATATTTATATGAAATAAATCAAGATTAGAACTAAGTTAAAAATGTTGTTATAGTCTCTTTCTGGACAGCTCAGCAATCATGTAAACATGTCATGTTTTGACAGAAGTTGTCTATGATCATAGTGTTGTAACTATACTGATTCTATGTATGTAAATAATCATTGAGTTATATCTAGTTCACCGTACATTCATTGACTTCGGTATATTAATCGCCAAATTCGTCAAATCATGAAATTCGGTATATCAATATATATTATGTGCAATATTTTTTTTATATTAATTTAATTAAAGGATCTTTAAAAAAAAAGAAACTTTTAGAAAATTTAATAGTATAATCATTTATTTACAATAATATATTACTTTAGGGATGATAAAAAGTGTAGACGCCTCATTGGCTGCTTGCCGTTCTTACAGAAGCAGACTAAGACATCTTGAGAGATTTCTAATGTGGGGTTTTTAAATCCTAAGAAAGGGAAGTAGGCCATTGTAATGACATGGTGACAGGTATATTCGAAGCAAAGTAGTAAAAAATTAAAGCTTTTTGAACAAGCGCAATAAAAGCACATTAAGTCACAAAATTTGATAAAAAAAGTTACGAAACCAAATACATAGGTATGTTGCCAATCTCGCCGCCTCAAAAAAAAAATAACGGCACCTTCGCTTAATCACTTTGAACTTACTTCGGGACAGGTAAAGTCTTACGTAGGAAGAAAAAAAAAACAAATCATCAAATATAACAGAAGTTGAAGTACTGCTAAAAATAGGTTTGACTAGAATCGAAGATTAATGTGTCACTCAGGTTCAAAAGGAAAAGGAACACATGTAAAAAAATGACTAGAAATTAAGCATTTGGTTAGCGAGGCTGTAACAACGCACTTTATAATCACTGGGAAAAGTCTGGCATGACTTCCATGAAGAATTGCATCTAGCACCTACTACGGTCATATGGCAGCTTGGCAGCGTCGCGCGCATCATTCATTTGTGTCTGATTCGTAATAGTCACTAAGGCCAAGATTCATAGATCGCACTACGACTTTACTTTGTAGCAAAGTCGCACTTTGACCACAAATACTGTTTCATAGTCGTGGCTAACGCCAGTCCTTACTTCGCGAAACCCTACTTTGCTTAGTAAAGTACGAGTGCACGATATCGGTGACTTACGTCCCAAAGTATACTTTGAATGATTAATGCTACCATTTTAAACAGTTCGTTTGAAGCCTAAAAACTTACGATGGTCATCGTCAATTGAATTTGGTCGGGTTAAGTGTTCTTCTATTGTGTGTTTACAACAATGACGTTTTTTTGGCGCTATTGTTTTCGAAAGGGTTGAGTATCTGCGGTACCTGCTATAGAGCAACACGACCAGTGACTTTGATTGGGAGGGGAGACGCCTTATGGATACTTTCCTCTCAGTCAACATAATATTTTGACCATTTGAATTAACTATACCTATTATAGGTACTTCAAATGGTATAAAAAATATGTGTGTGTGCGCGTGTGTCTGAAATTATGAGCGTATTTTAAAATTGTTTTGTATAAGGTGCATAGTGAGCTGATTGCTTATGTAGTGGTGAACTGAAAGTGTATGAATACAATTACCCCCCCCCCCCCGCTACATATAACAGAGAAATAATGTATAGTATAGAGCAAACATATTCATGTTTACTCCTCCGGTACTGGTCGCGTTGCTCTATAGTACCTACTATCTATTGTAGTTTGTCATATTTCAACATTAAAATATGTAATCATTTAAGAAATGTTTGTTTAGAAGTTTTAAATGCTTTTTAAAGTAGATTATATGAACAAAATTTGTATAATATCATATAGGTATTCAGAAATAGGTTAAGCAGGTATGTTACGTAATGCATTTTCGACGATTTTAATTGTTGGTATAATCCAAAATATTCAAATACTTTAGTTTTACGAAAATTGTATTAAAAAAACCACTGTTCAAGTAATATAAAGCTTGCGTTTATCCTATAACGTTGGTAGTCTACTTTGGTTTTACTTCGATGCGGAATAGAGCAGCACTTTGCTTAGCAAAGTCAACGCATCGACTATGAAATAGAAATCCGCCAAAGTAAACTACAGGCTGTGAAAGTACGCTTTGCGAAGACTACTTTGACGCAAAGTAAAGTTCTGTCTATGAATCTCGGCCTAAATGTGTCGCCGGACACAGTAATTAAAAAAGTGTTTGTTACGGTATCGCTAACCTGATCCATAATCTCAATTAATTTTTTCATGTGTTCCTCTACCTCTTTAACGTGAGCAACACATTTTGACCATTGTTCTGCTCCGATTCTCGCCAAACCTTGTTTTAGCAGTTCTTTGATTTCTGCCATTTGAAATGATTTGTTTTTTCTTCCGACATAAGATTTTACCTGTGCCCAAATAAGTACAATGGGGTTTAGCTCTTTAAGTTTAGAGAAAATCGGTTAACAAATGCGTCTTCTAGACCGAAACTGACATGCACACACACATACGGACGAAAGCAAAATCGTCTATACTGTGGAATCGAAGACCCAAACTCAAAGTGCCTTTTCACACGTACCGGTTGCCGGGTAGCCGGTGCCGGGTAACCGGCGGCGAATGCAAGCGGTTGCCGGGCAAATCACGCCGGTACGTGTGAAAAGGGGCAAAGACTCGCATTCTTCGCTCTCTGGGTCAATAAGTGATATTATTATAGTAAGTACATTTTTTCGAACTGACAGATTGATAAAACAATGAACTCCTTTTAAAATCAATTGGCCAGTACAACAGTTTTACAACACTATGGCAAAGACAAACAAGTCTGAGAAAAAATAATTTAATGACAAGCAAAAATGACAGTCTTAAATTTTTACCATCCGAGTATTTTTCATGAAATTATTCTATAATCTCAAGGTTTATAAGTGTCGAAATGTCCGCATAAATCTAACTAGAGTTCCTTGAAAGGACTATGATCAGGATTGATAATTAAATGTAAGTAATTATGGAGCAGTCAAGATCCAATTTCTTTGTTTACTATATTATTTACATCTGTTGAATTCCACTATATATTAATACTTGCCTCGAGGAGATGATAGTGCCTGATATAGATCTGCAGGGTTGTCTCGGTTGCTGATCTGGTCTGATATTATTTAAGATGTAGGTACATTGAGATGTAAGTGTCCAGAATGAGTGTGACTCTTGACCCTGAGAGTGGAATGTTTCGGTACTTTAGCGTTAATTAGCACACGATTGATATCTGGATGTCTAGTATAAGTTATTTTAATTGTTATCATAATATATGAGTGACTGTGACCTGAAAGTGGAATGTTTCGGTACTTTAGCGTTAATAAGCACACGATTAATATCTGGTTGCCTATTATAAGTTATTTAATTGTTATCTTAATATATGAGTGACTTACATGCTGTCTCGCGTCGTTGGATGTGTCCTCTAAAGGCGGACATTGAAAACCAGTTTCTATGATATGCAATGACATCGCTATCATAGTATTGCTGAATGTCGGCCTATTGCAAACTCAGCAAACAGGTATTCTATTCACATTTTTCTGTGTATAACCCCTACATACTTTTGACTAGGAGGTCACCCGACTGTTTAGAATTCTCCCCAAAAATATTCCGAAAACCCCCAAAATTTAGGATTTTCTTAAAAAAACCCCCCAAAATTTACCGAACAATTATTAAGATATTAACAAGAGGATTGAGGATAGAGTTGATACAAGTGATGGGTACCATAAATAGAGCTAAAACATAATAATGTCTGGTAAGACATAATTTCATTTCAATAATACATTTTCCTCAATAGGTTAAGTAAGTTCCTACTATTAACAATTACAAACCTTTAAATACGGGATCACTTTCCCACTCGTTTCTATATCTTCTTTAAATATTTTTGTTTTGATGAAGCCATTTAAAAAAAACACCTTTATCACCAAGCAAACTTATTCAAACAAAGTAGGTACTCTGTGCAACGGAAAGAACAGAACTTGCCAAAGCGAAATTTGCGCGAAATTGACAACGACAACTTGGCTCACAGAATAGACAGAGAAACTTAATAAAATTTAATTCTATATTTAGTACAATACATATAGTGTTCATTGTTTAATTTTAAAAGAATGAAATAAAAATCACGGATTCCAAATCACTGGCTTGCACCCAATTCCCTCCAAACCTATTATTTTCCCTCCAAATATCCCCCCAAAAGTATTGCCCCCCCAAATTTCCCCCCGTAACTATAAAAAACCCCCAAATTTGGGGGGAATCCCCCCAATCTGGCATCACTGACTTTTGATCGCACATGGTGCCACGTCAATGGGTCAGTCAACTTAGATACCGCCATAGACTAAAATATGCGTGCTGGGACACAGATAAATAATTTGTGTTGGCTCCGGACACGGTCAAATAACTATCAATACTTGAACGTCAATAAATGTGTAATACGCACTGAAATTAATTTATTAATTAACATTTTATCAGACTTGGCTCAAAATAAATAAAATAAAATAAAATAACATTTATTCCCTTAAATTTAAAAAAAAAATATTTAGGTTTGTCAATATTATTGACCATGTCCGGAGACTGAAATAAAATGGGTTTTTATTTGCAGTGACTTTAAAGCCGCGTCCGCTGGTCCTTGTGTTCTTGATGTTTTCGCTGGTGGTAATTTATTAATACAGATCAGTGTTTCGCTGACTTTGTCGTATGGTGGCGGATGTGGCTGTGACTGCTTGAGTTGTAATTGAGTACCTAATTGTTTTTTTTTTTGATTGTTATCTTTTGACTTAAGTTTGGTTACTGAAATTGTTTGCGAATTTTGGATTCTGTAATACTGACTCCATGGGAGTGTTATTGTTTCTGAAACTGTATGTAGAAAAGAAAAGATGCTGTCCTGTAGTTTTGCAATAAACATTTTTTTTTTTTTTTTAATAAACTGCTAAAATTGATAAAAGAACAAGTGATCCCAGATCCCAGTGATAACAGTGTAATTAGTGCAAAAGAGTTACAAATAGTTGGAAAAATATCTAAAAACAAAAGTGAGAACAGTTTGACAATTCAAATTTGTTGACACTTTTTTCGCCAAATCGCTGGTGGAAGTCAAAGTGAAATTGTATTTGTATTTGGAAGAATTTTTATTTTATTTATTTATTTCAACTGAACCTACTTCTATCATTACAGGCAGTGCCCAATGCAACAGAGTAGGCATATCAAAAATACATAAATATTGTACCAGTCTTATGTCTTATAATAATAACTAATTATATATAATGTTACCTTAGTGAATTCACTCAGTGAACAATTAAATATATCGGTCTTCTCCGCCACAAGGTTGAAACTGTGAAGCGCCCGCGACAGTGGCGCCTCCTTTAGGAGGTTGGTGCGTGCGTTCGGCACCACTAGCAGGCGAGGCCTACGTCGTCGCCACACATACCTATCCGGCACGCACAGACCTACCATTCCTAAGATATCTGGATTGTGTAACTTTCCTCTTATCAGTTTAAATAAAAACAACACGAGCGAGAACTCCCTTCTAACTCTCAACTCATTATATCCCACCATGCCCAGTACGAACAGGGTTGGATACATGAGTGGGTAGAAGGGGTACACACCGTACAAGCGTAAGTATAAAAATCTAATAAATTTATTTTGAACCCGCTCCAGCATGAGACTATATTTAGTCTCCTGGGGGGCCCAGATGACTGCATTGCACTCTAGTTGACTCCTAACCAAAGCGTTATACAACGCGCAAATTGCTTTTACATTTGTATAGTCACGAGCTGTACGTAGCATAAATCCCAAGTTTCTAAATGCTTTTCTGCAACATATGACAATATGATTACGAAACGTTAGCTCCGCACTAAAGTTGACTCCAAGGTCCCTGACTTCTTTTACCCGGGCCATTTCAGTACCATCTACCCTATAATTGCAATTGACCGGAGTACGCGCCCGTGTGAAGGTGACGGTAATACACTTCTGTAGATTAAATTGCAAAAGATTCTCCTTGCTCCATGCAACTACGCTATCGATGTCCTCCTGCAGACGCCTACAGTCATCGTCACTATTTATAGTAAGCGATAACTTAAGATCGTCCGCGAATAGCAAGCAATTTGAGTGTTCCACAGAGCTCGGCAGATCATTAATCATAAGTATAAACAAAAGAGGTCCAAGGTTACGGCCTTGACTCACACCAGACCAGGTAAAATAAGGTTCAGAAACTCTCCCCGCGTACACCACATACTGCCTCCTATCCCTCATGTAACTAGCAAAGAACCTGAGCAAGTGTGGGGTGCACCCGACCGCCGCTAACTTCACTAATAACCTGTCATTATCGACTAAGTCAAAGGCTTTTTTATAGTCGAAGTAAGCAGCGTCTACCCGTCCCCCCTCATCCACCACAGGCACCACCCGAGCCACATGGCAAAGCAGATTACTGGTGGTACTCCTCTGTGGCCGAAATCCGTGCTGTGCGTTCGAGAGTTGCGGTTCCACTTGCGAAAACACCTTTGTATGAATTATCGACTCAAATACCTTAGCTAGTGACGACAGTATTGCTACCGGCCTGTATCCCTCAACTCTATCCCTCAAGTCTCCCTTTGGTACTGGTACCACCCGAGTTACCTTCCACCGGTCGGGAAATACGGCTTCTCTGAGGCACAGATTATAGATATGAAGTAAGGGTTCCGCTACCACTCCCCTACAATCCCTTAGCAAGTAAGGAGGAATGCCGTCAGGCCCCTCAGACCTCTTCTGTCTAAGTTTTTGCAACGCGCGCTGCACATCGATCAATTGCAATTGGTCCACGTTAATGCGTGCCGCCCCATTCTTACCGCCCGCTGCTAATACTGCCGCACTTATATTCAACTCCGTTCGTTTGGGGGCATAAACTGAATGAAAAAACTCTGCAAATTCTAAAACGCATTGATCTTCCGATAGCACCTGCCCATTTTTTAAAATTTTATGCGGAGTTCTACTACTTCTTTTGGACTTAACGTAGTTCCAAAACGATTTTGGGTCTCTCATTAATTGACTTTGAACGCGCTGACTGTACTGTTCCCTAGCTTGACAAATCATTTGTTTCACTGTAGTCCTGCACTGAGCGAACGCCTCGTAATCAGTTATTGCCCTACTCGTTTTATAACGCTTGTGGAGACTAGCCTTCATTCGTATGTTGCGAATTATTTCAACGGTGTAAAACTCGGGGTAATTGTACCTCGAGCTTACCCGACTTCGCTGTTTTTTGGGAACACAGTCATCAAATATAGCGTTAATAGTTCCATAAAAATACCCTAAACTACTCTCTAAATCTAACCTATAAATAGTGGACCAGTCTATATTTGATATTGCTGAGTATAACCTAAAAAAATTAGCTTTATTAAAGTTCCAACCTTGAGATGGTGAGTTCTCCACGCTTCTTACCGCAGGCGTAGATGGTTCGGCCCAGTCCCGCTGCCGTAGTTCCACTAATATTTCGAGCGGGGGATGGTGAGCATCCACCCTGGTTAGCGGCACCCCCACCCCACGCACATTCACCCGCTCACCCTCTGCGAGAGCACTCAACACTAGGTCTAAACATCGACCGTTCTGATTTACTATACCGTTGCACTGAGTGAATTCACAATAAGTTTTGAAATATTCATAATAATTTGTTACTTCCACTGAACATGAATATAAATTGAAGTCCCCTACCACTAATACTTCATCGTATTTATTACAAAAGTGTTCTAAAATCTTAAACAGTATCAAATATTCACTTTCACAACTATTTGGCGGGATATACACCACACATAACAAAATTAATCGCTTATTACGCAGGTAAACAGTCGCACTAACTAGTTCGAACACTCGATCGTCAATGTTTACGTCACTCGGTGCAGCCGCTCGTCTTATCTCAAGGCGCGGTGATGCCACGAGACACGTCCCACCTTGCTTGCGACCGTCACTACGATCACAGCGTAATATTGTATAGCCAGGCGGGATCATCTCTGCATCTTTTATTGACTCGCTGCATCCTGTCTCGGTGATGGCCAGTAAATCCGCCCCCGCGGAAGCCACTCCAGCAAAAAAGTCCTCTAATTTGGTGCGCAATCCGCTTACATTCTGGTAGTAAATTTCCAAATACTGCCTAGGTTTTTTGAGGCGTGTAGGCTGTTTTACGAAACCACACCCACTCGCAAAATTCTACATTCACCGGCCAAATTTCCGGTTGACACAAAGAAGCGTACTGGCTTTCAGGTATTCCGATGATAAATGAAGTGTAGTCTCTTTCTGTTTTGTGTTTAATACTTTCCACTGTAACTGGTACTTCTATCCCACAAATGGATTTCACATACTTTACTACACTTTCAACTCTGGTATCTTTTTGTAAGCGCCAGACGTGTAAAAACTTTTTCTTTTCAGTTCCCTTGATAACCAATTCACTAGTACTTCCTCCTCTTTTCACCACAGTATTTGGATATCTACTCTTTTTCTTATTCACTAATGTCCACTTTCCTTCATTATCTTTGTCTTTTTGTGCCTCCTTTGCTTCGCCACCATTTTTATTTTCATCCGTTTCTGTTTGAACTTTTCCAGTGCTGGTTAAATTCAACGAACAATTGTTGTTCTCAATTTGGTTCTTTTCCTCAACTCTGACTACATTAGCTGACTTTGTGGCCACACACGCTTTTGGTTTAGAAGCTACCTGCATTTGTTCCTTATGTTGGATCATTTTTGCAAATGATAAACTTGGGTCCTTTTGCGCCTCAGTTGTTTTGAGCTTATTTTCTGCTGCACCACTTCTATGTAGGCTCATTTCTAAAAACTCATTCCTACGTTTCAATGTTTCCATTTTACTTTCCAACACTTTTACATTGTCTGTTTTTTCTAGCAGTACCTTCAATTGTTTTTTTAGTTCTTCCAACTCCGTTTCTGTTTTCATGTATCTAGTTTGGAGAATTTTATATTCCCTCGCTTGATACTCAAGCCTCTTTATCGTCTCTAAGCGAAACTCTCGGAGTTCATCCAAAATAAGGTCTTCTTTGTTCATCGCTACCGAGGTATTTGCATTTTTGCTACCTCGAGCACTGTTGATATAGCTACTGGGAGTGAATGACTTATCCATCATCATGTGACCACGTACAGGTGTTTCCGAATTATTGGTTTTGGGAATAGTGCATACACATTCAGGGCAGCTCCACTGGTTTTTGAACTCTTCAGTAAATTCTTGACAAAGCTCTTTAGTTATTGCTATACACGACAGATGGTACGACTTTCCACACCCATCATGAGCACACTTCATCCACAGTTTATCCGTAATCACTCCTTCACATCCATTGCATTTCATTATTATTTCAATTAAATACTTTTAGAATTAAACATATAATTAATATTTCAAACAATACAAAACTCAATAAGATTTGTCTATACACGTCCACTCGCTCGCACGGTTGCGGGTAGTTTAATTGATTTTTTATAACTCCCGGGGTGCTAATCATTAAAATAAAAACAATCTATTATCAATAATTACAAAAAGTATAAAAATTCCAACCTTAAATTCAACGAAAAAGAAACTACCATCAACGGGCGAAAACTTCATGTAGGTAGTTAAGTGGCGGCGCTAGAGAGCTAGTATTTGCTTAAACTCCATACTTTTTTGATCGTAAGATTAAATAATAAGATAAAATCTTCACTGAGATTTAAGATTTTTATCAGATAAAAGTGACAAGTGAACATCTAAATCACAAAGTATATAAGTACTGGTGTGGCCAAAACCTTCCAACAAGTGCTAAACAAAATCGAAACACAGTGCTTGTGCTTTCATATTTCGAGTACATTTTCTCCCACATACCGAAACAACTGAGTCTAAAGGTAACAAAGGCAAGTAACGAGAAGTCAAAACGTGAGTACTACTTGATTTTAGTAAGGAGTGTAGCTTTTAAATTAGAGTAAGCTTCATAATAAATATTTCAAGTTTGCTGAAATACAACTAATGCCATCTGTTGAAGAAAAGCAGGAAGTAAGACAACAAGTGTCGAACTACTATTCGAGCCGCCTTGACAGTTGTCAGTTACCTTATCTAGACGAGTTTCTGTGATAACCCACTAGAGGACGCTCGCAGTACCAAAACATTCATTAGAACTCAAAAACAATGGAGGAAGTTATGAACGCACTTCGAAAAATCCAGAGCGAACTTGACTCACAGAAAAAAACAATCATGGAAAGTGGGGAAAAAGTAACAGAAAAAGTTACACAAAATATAATCTGCATACTGGAAGAAAGGTTTAAAATATGGGATGAAAAATATGAAAACTACAAAGAAAAGTTAGAAAATCAAGAAAAACGAATTTATTTTCTGGAATAACAAGCCCGAAAAAACAATCTAGTCCTTTTCGGCATCGAGGAAACCGAATCCTCATACCAAATTTTGGAAAATGCCATTATCAACTTTGTAAATAAATATTTCTCTCTAGACATAGATCACAGAGACATTCAGGAGGCCAAGAGAATCGGCAAGAAAGGACAAAGGACTAGACCAATAATAATGTTACCTTTACCACACTTGGCACCAAAATAAAAATACTCAAACAGCACAGAGAGGCACTGAGAGAGACCACATACTACATAATGGAGGACTACCCGAAGCAAATACTAGAGAAAAGAAAAGAACTACAAGCACAGGCTAAACTTGAGAGAGAAAAAGGCAATATAGCAAAGGTTAAGTATGATAAACTGGTCATAAAAGCCAAAAATAGTACAACGGGAAACAAAAAGAGGCTGCTCAACCTATCTCCAGAGACATCCACAAGTGATGGAACAAAAACACAGGCCAGCAAGAAAAATAAACATCACACACAAGACAGAAGACCTTCTAGCCTATCTGAAGAAATTGTGAAACCGAGCATGCTTAACTTCATAGTAAAAAGAAATCAAAACCATCCACCCAGTTCTCAATGTCACAACACTAACAACTCTTAGCAACTACCGCCCCCCTCCAACACAGGTAACATGCAAAAAACTATACTAAAAACTAAACCACATCTTCCAACCCGGCTGGTCACCGCGGAAGATCAAGACCAAAACCCTCTGAAGAAGAAATTCCAAACCTTCCCCAGATCACAAGAAGTGACACAATCACAAAAAATATTCAACTCTAGAAACAAAAATACAGATAAGCTCTATTTAATAACTTACAATGTCAAAACCTTATCCAGCCCTGAACGATTAATAGAATTTGGTGAAGCAATTAAAGAAATAAAGTATGACATAATTGGTTTGTGCGAAGTCAGGCGTATGGGCACCCTAATAGAAGAACACAAAGATTTCATTTTATGCTACTCAGGCACTACACCTGGTTTATATGGAGTTGGATTCATAATAAAAAAAGTCCACAAGAAATGGATAGAGGGTGAAAAGCTGTGAGCTTTCAGGAAATTGAAAGAGATGAATAAAAGAAGAATATGGAAATATAAAATGCCGGTTTATTGAAAATCAAACTCGGGGTCGTGGTTCGTGATCGGGAGCAAAGATTTCAGCGATTCCCGAAGGTCCCTCAGGGTTCGACTTATCTCAGTATTGGTCTTCCTGTAGCCCGCTGCAGTTCGCCAGGTAGCCGTGCCGTCCACAAATTCGGCTGGCACGGTGTTTTCAAACCGTAGGGTGGACTAACGCTTGTCGCCCGTAGGGTGAATGATTGTTGGTAGCCCGTAGGGTGAATGTTCCTTCTTGGAACCCGAAGGGTGGACTTCTACAGCCCGTAGGGTGGACCCTGGAATGTTCCAGATGACGGGTTAGCTGGAACCCTTTTTCCCGCCCATTGCTAAGACAGCCGATCCCTGTTAGCATTTCAGGAGTCGGGTGCCTTACAATGTTTGCTTGTATTCTACTTTCACAGAGACATTTTTTCACACCCCTGTAATCTACCCTCCTATAACAGGGTTGACCAACAGCCGTTAATTTTCACTGTTTTAAAATCTAGATTACATTATAATTAATTTAACTCACCCAATGATGGGGTTATAGACGCTTGCAGCTAAATCACTGATCACTTTGGGAGTACTTCACTCCCTATAATATTTCTTTACTTTGATTGGATAATTCTGATACACATACGCCTTCGCGACTAGTATATTTAGATTATTTGAATAATGGCCTTTGAAATACGCGCGCGGTTGTTTTTATATGTTTGTACAGCGCCTCTAGCGGCACCACTCGAAACTACTCAATCGTCAAGACCGCATTTTTAAATACGAATCAAGGCTTCCGTCGTTGCGACACTTACTCGGTAGATGGCGCTTTCATATGTTGATCTAATTTTTAATTCTAATCACCTAATATTACTTAATATTTGCACCCGTTGTTTCACAACGTTACATACTCCCCCTCCCCGGTGAGCGTTTGACGTACCCTAACACGTCAAATGCTGCGTTCGTCCTCGAACGCCCCTAACATAACACCTACTACTCGTCTATGTGTGTGTGTATGTTAGTGTGTTGTGTGAATGAGGTGATGCTGGGTGTAGCGAAGAGTCGGCCTTAACCTTAATGAAACCAACTCGCAGGATGTATTTAGGTGATTCTGAAGGATCTTATGGGACAGAAAGAGAAAAGACGTATTTGAGGCTTTGGGTTGAAGGTTCAGGTAATACGCACCGCCTGAAAGTGGGGTGTGTATAATAAGGCTTTTTGCTGAAGGCTGGGATTTATACAACCGTCCCAGAGAAGAGCATCCTACTAGGGCTAGTGTAGCACTTCCGAATCATAGGATGGACTATCCCCCAGGGCAAGCCTCTAGCTTCCGAGTGGTAGGAGTAGCCATATGACGAAAATAAACATAAAGGTGACCTACACCTAAGACTGCTAGGGCAAGACAAATGCTGCCAAATAACAGTACACCATATATCTGTTCGGGTAAGACTCATGCTTCCTCGTAACAGTAATAAACCTACACCATAAATCTGTTCGGGTAAGCTTCATGCTTCCTCGTAACAGTAACCTACAACATAATTCTGTTAGGGCACGACCATGCTGCCAACTAACATTTAACGACGAACTCTGTTAGGGATAGACTCATGCTTCCAACTAACAGTAACTCCCAACTAAACCAAGAAACAGAAAAGTGATAGAAAATAATTTACTTGCAGAATCCTCCGTGATGCTAATTAACCCCTATGTCCCCATGACGAACACGGCATGTGTTTGTCACGTTGTCATGTGTAGTTTTCTGAAAGTCGTGTGTAATGTGTAGTGTCCCTAATTAATTACTAGGCTATTTAGCCCTTTAACAAAATAAAATAAAAAAAACTAAGTGCTTATTCGCAATCTTAGTAGCAATAACAAAAGCTAAGTGCTTATTCGCAACTTTAGTAGAAGAATGTTGACTATGACTATTATGTCAACCCTAATAAATAACGAAGATAAATGATCTTTGGCCATTATGCCAAATATCTAAAAAAATATATTAATAGTACCCTTGTGTGCCACCATGGCAGTGTAAAATGTATGTGCGTGCCCAAATAAATAATATGTATGTATGTACGTATGAAATCTCCCTTGTGTAAGTTTTGTTTTGTTTGTGCGTAAGATGTTGACGTAATCATGTTGATGTAAACGTGTTATTTATCGTTGCATCTAAGGCCAGTGTCACACTACATTCCATGCTATACCAACCCGTCAGTTTTAGTCGGGAAACAAAACTTGGGACATTTGAGTCACTTTCTCTAATCTACGAATGTGACTCGCCTGTAACCAGTTTGCCTCCTACTTCCGCCTTTGGGGGTCACACAACATGAAATTCAAGTGTCACTATGTAAACAAACAAAAAAAACTGCTTATTAAGTGTTTGGAATTGTGTGTGAAGATAATTGTGATGAAAGTGTGATGATCATCTATTACTTAATTATTATGTAAGTGTAATTGTGACATTCTGTATGATAATATGTATGCGTGTAACATGACACGAAATGTGGTACCTAATGTGCCACCTAAGTATTAATATTCTATTACGGTGTGCTAACACCCTTATATTTTTTTAAGAAAATAATTATCAAAAACACTATTGTGTAACTGTACTGATGTACTATATAAACTATTAGCAAACGCGTCTTAGCGCAGTGTGTTACGGCCTTTACCGTTATCTGCATTCGTACACACATCGTTGAGGAATGTTTATGTTATTCGTCTCACGGATGCAATGGACGATACCGAATGTTGTTTTATGTCTTTGACGTGCCAACTTCCTAGGTTTGTTTCTGTCATATCTTCCAGGATATAGACCAAATTTGATAGCTTTTCCTTGACCCTACATTTGATAAATTTGGGGGCCAGTTTTTTAGAAAAGTATGCGTCTTTATCACTTTGGAAATAGCATTTTTTCCACACTATGTCGCCTACTTCGAATTGTGCGTGTCTGTGTCTCGTGTTGTAATGGTGTGCGTACTTTAGATGGCTACGCCAGAGGTTTTCTTGTACTGTGTTGAACACCTCTGCGAGATATCCTAGGTTCTCCGCGTATATGTTTCTAGGCCATAGGTTAAGTTCACTTGGGTCATCATTTTGTAAGTAATGTGACCCGCATGTTACCAATTCCCTACCATGAACCAAATATGCTGGTGTGTAACCGGTGGACGCGTTGATCGAGTTGTTGATCGCAAATTGGATTTTTGGGATATGTATGTCCCATGATCGATGGTCATTATTGGTAAAAATTGATATGGCTGTCATTATAGTTTTGTTGTACCGTTCTACGGTATTTACTTGGGGTGTGTATTTAGGTGTGAAGTTGATGTTGGGAATTTTATATTTTGTAAATAATGTGTTCAACTCTTTACTTATGAATTGGACACCGTTATCCATTAATACCGTTTGTGGTATGCCGTGTACCATGAAAACTCATTGTCCTCTAGTATTTTGGCTATTGGTTCTGCGGTAGCTCTGCGTAGTGGGAAGATTAAACAGTATTTAGAGAAACAACACGTGACGACGAGAATGTATACGTGTTGTTTTCTAGAGACCGGTAAGGGTCCTACTAGATCAGTCGAAATTGTCTGAAACGGGCGAGAGCACTGTTTGGGACGGCCCATCTTACCGATGGATGCTTGAGTGTCATGTTTGTGTGCTTTGCACTTTTCACAAGATGACACATAGCTTACCGTGTCCTTATATAGCCCCGGCCAGTAATACCGTAACTTTATTTTATGGTATGTTTTAAAAATACCGAATTGTCCGGCTGTGGGTGAGTCATGGTTTTCTCGAAATACTGCGTTTCTCGCTTCGGGTGGTACTACCGTTTTCCACTCGAACTCATTGTTTACAAAGTCCTTTATGTCAGTTCGTCTGTATAGTACGTCGTTCTCTATTTTGAAGTTGGGGTATGCCTGCGGTAAGCTAGTCACGCCGTTGCATATTTTAATGAACCATTCGTCCTTGCTGTCGGTGACTTTGCATTGTTTCGTGGATATGGTAGATACTGGTACAGCTCGTGACAATGCGTCTGGTATTATGTTGTCTTTGCCCTTCCTGTGCTTTAACTCGAAGTTGAAGCAGCTAAGCCGTATGCCCCAACGAGCTAACCGGCCGGTTGGATTGTTTAATGATATGAACCATTTTAGTGCCGAGTGGTCAGTATACACCGTGAATTTGTGACCATTGTCTAGGTAGCATCTCCAATGTTCTAATGCGGCTATCACCGCCAAGCATTCTCGTTCTGTTACACTATAATTCTTTTCCGGACCGCTCAGTGACCGACTCATGTATGCTATTGGGTGTTCTACTCCCTCGTGTAGTTGTGTTAACATGGCACCAATGCCAAAGTTGCTTGCGTCTGTATGTACCTGAAATGGTTCATCGTATTTTGGACATTTTAGTACCGGGCTTTTTATTAAATGTGCTTTTAGTTCCATGAACGCCCTTTCCGCCTCTGTGTTCCAATGAAAAGCCGGGGCTCCTTTCTTTGTTGTATTGAGTTTGTTAAGAGGTGCAGCAATCGTACTAAAGTTGGGTATAAACCGTCTGTACCATGACGCAGTGCCTAAGAACCTCTTAACGTCCTTCTTTGTTGTTGGTACCGGGAATTTCAAGATTGAGTTGACTTTCTCCGGATCTGTTCTGAGACCCAGACCATCCACGATGTACCCCAGGAACTTTAGCCTGTCCTTGAAGAAGTTAGATTTCTCCAGATTGATGGTTAGATTTGCCCTTTTTAATATTTGTTGAACTCTTGAAATGAGTGACACATGTTCTTCGAATGTAGATGACGCTGTCACTATGTCATCTATGTAACAGAACACCTTGTTTTGAAACTGTGGCCCAAATAGATTGTCCATTAGTCTTTGTTGTGAGATGCTTGAGTTGCTTAGTCCAAATGGTAAAACCTTGTAATGGTATGCTCCTCGTCCTGGGATGAAGAAGGCTGTTTTTTCCCGGTCTTTTGGTGCTAAAGGAATTTGCCAGAAGGCTTTGGAGAGATCCAGTGTTGTTAGATACTTCACTTCTCTCAAGTTGTCTAATATCTCTGATATGTATGGCAGGCTGTATGCGTCCTTTTTTGTGACTGCATTGAGCTTGCGACTGTCCAGGCAGAAACGGGGCTTGCCGTCTTTTTTATTCACGATTAGTACGGGGCTTGACCATGGGCTCTGACTAGGCTCGATGACGTCAGCCTTTAGCATCTCGTCTATTTGTTCTGATACTATGCGTGTTTTCTCAGGGGACATTCTATAGGTACGTTGTTTGATTGGCTTGCTGTCTCCCGTATCTATTGTGTGTTCTATCAGATGTGTTCTGCCTAGCCCTACTTTCTCATATGATATTTCGGCACATTTCGATATCATTTTTTCTGCTATTAAGCGTTGTTGTTGCGTGAGGCTACGCCAGTCATACAGTTTGTTTTGCTCTTCGGATATTAATGACAGTTTAGGGTCATCGTCCACTACTATGGGTATATGTCCGAAGTACTTGGGACATAGGTTAAATCTGAGCCAGAAATCTATACCTAAAATTAGGTTAGTGGTTATGTTAGGCACTATATACGCCGTGATTATGTGAGTTTTATCTTCGAATTTGATGGGTAAATAAACCTTTCCTTGTACTACGGTTGTGTGTCCGCCGGCCGTTGTAACCGTTGTACTTATGTCTTCCTCTATCTTATATCCTATATTTTGTAACACTCTGTGTGAGTTGTTACCTAAAATTGTGATTGCGGCTCCTATGTCCAACAATCCATATGCTTCTAACTGTGGGTTTGACATAATTGTTATTTTGGCGTAAGGCCTGGGGTCATTTGTAGGTAATGGGGAGAGTATAGAAGATTCCTTCTGAACTGTAAGTGCGTTTTCTTGATTTTGAAGGGCTTTATCAGCGACCCCGTCTTGCTGATTCCGACTTCCATATCTCCCTCTTAGTTTTCCGAATTATTACTGCGCCCTTGAGTGGCTGATTTATGGAAATTGTGATTGAAGTTTATGTTGTGGTATGTGTATCTGTGTGCTTGATCTGGTTGTACCTTACACGATGTGCATTCTGTAGCCCTTACTCCTTTTCTTCCACATTTGTAACAATATGGCTCATTACTATTTCGACATGCCATAGTTGAGTGGTATCTGGACCCACACTTCGTACATGGCCGTGTGTCGTCCGATGTTGTCGCCGCCACAGTGTTTTGCGATCTGAAGTTACGACTGTCGCGGTTGTAACCTGCGCTGTAAGCGTTATTGTTCCCGTAGGTATTGGTTGCAATTCTGCTGCTTGGGAAGTTACTGCCGTTTCTGTTGAAGTTGTTATAACTTTGCCTTGTAGATGTTGAGGTCTTGCTCGCAGTCTTCCTGTTTGTGAATGCGAATTCCGCTGCTACCATCCCTTCAGATGCTGTTGGAGGCTCGGTAAAGAATGCTCTGCGTGCCACCATGTCTTCATGTTTTCTGCATATGTTCTTTAAATGTTCCAATGAGACTATGTCTCCATTGGTTGCTAGGATGGTGTCGTAGACGGGTCTGATGTTGTTTAAGATAATGTGTAGCTTTTCCGTTTCAGACACCTTGTTGCTTAGTCGAGCAAACATTCCATCCATAATGGCCAGGTACACTACTATGCCCTCTCCGTTTCCTTGAGTGCGTTGTCGAATCTCCTGCCATAGCCGGTTTTCGTAGTTGCTGACTCCGAAATCCTGTATTAGCGCATTCGTTAGATCTTGCCAGCACGCAAATTTATCGCGATTACTGCGGTACCAATGCCTAGCGTTGCCTGTGAATAGTTCAGAGGCTGCTGTTAACAATCTCTTGTCGTCGATTTCTCGGGCTTGTTTAAAATCTTCCACCCGTTCAATGAAAGAGTGTACCTGCGAATTACCGTCGTATCTAAATTTGGAAAGTTCCGTAAGAGAGCATCGCTCATATTTTACGGGAAAACTTGGAAAGTGACTCTCTTTCCGGTTGTTGCTATTTGCTTTCTCTTTAATGTCCGCGAGGGTGTCTGCCTCCTGCGCTTCATTGGTAGGGGCAGCAATGCTCTCGTCCGCATCATCAAATTCGCTGGTGTTTGATGCATGCGAATAACTTTCGGATATGGCTTTCAATCTCTTGTATGTAATTTTGAAAGTGAGATGAAAGTCGTCGTATCTTTCTTTTAGATCTGATTCCTCTGGGGGAATGATTCTAGCAAACCTAGACTCCATGTGAGCACATAAGGCTTTGGAGCTAGCCAATAATGACAGTTTGTACTTGTCCTGAAGGGACGCCACGTTCTTCTCCAACACGGCCAGCGAGGAATACAACCCTACTAAGTCTTCCTCCAAATCCAAAGGGGAGACCTGTAAGTCCTCTTCGTCCGTGGTTATCTTTAATTTTCTAATTTGTTGCCTGAGGGCTGCCACCGTTGAACCAGGTTCCTCTCCCCGGATCTTAACTTCATATGCAAGTTCCGCCTTTGGAAGTGATGTGAAGTTTGATTTGAATGCCATTGTACTGACTATTTCAATTACTATTGCCGGGAATCTTTAGTGATGATGATTATTTACCAATGTATAGTGTATTTATCTGCTACTTATTTTATATGAAAAGTTAATTTCATGTAAACAACGAATGTTCGCTATATTCGCTAACGAATTCTGTTGTAGTGAACGACGGCCCTTATCGTTGTCTGTTTACGTACTTGAATGTTGGCAGAATGTGTCTATTTTTCGACCCACCCGCGGAATAACGAAAAATAAATTCTACTATTTGGGGTTCAGTGAACCGAATTACAATTTGAACCTTTATAAAGCTTAGTATTTGCTTTTGGAAATACTTAAGTTTGGAAATCTCACCTTTTAGTGTTCCTTCACTCAAATAAAAATTTGGACCCTACTAGATATTCTTGTCTGTCTGTCTGTCTGTGTTTAAATGTAATCTAATCCGAAACTGTAAGTAGTGAAAGTGAGGTGTATGATGATGGGTTGATGAAGTTAGCTAAATGTCTGACCGTTTTAATCGATTAATACAATTTTTGACGTTAATATTATTTTTATTAAAATGTAACTATTCCCACGAACGTACTAAGAGTTAATTGTATATTAACTCGTACCAACTAATTTTTTTTTAAATCGTTCCTTACTACTACGGAACCCTTAATTATTACGAACTGTGTCAAAGACGATTCGCACTTGGACGGTTCTTGAAATAAGCTATATAGTAGTAACCAACCTTTTATGTAAATTGTTCCTCACCACTACGGAACCCTTGAATATTTCGAATTGTTTGAAAAACCGATTCGTACTTGGACGATTCTGGAAATATTTTGTATCAGACTGTTGGTGTCCGGAGTGTATTTTATTCACTTCCACCCACAGTTTATATGGAAAAAAAAATTTCTTCTACTATCGAGCTAGTAATTCAACTTACTCGTAAACGTTATGAAAGCAACATCTGCCGTTGTTTATTCAGAACACGAATCAAAGTTATTAGTTTACAATTGTTTTTGGCAAGAATGTTTTCACTGCGTGATCTACGTTTGGAATGTTTTTTCTTACAGTTTTATTTCAGTGTATCAGAATTCAACGTAATTCGAAAAGTGAAACAATTATAAATCTTTTATAATTTACGTGAAGTGAAATTCGTAAAATCTTTCGTTTTACTAAAGTGAAATTTCCAATAGGGATTGTTACCCAGAAGTGTGATTATCGGCTGTTGGTCTCGCTGTAAATTCACATATAGGAAATACACAAAATAATACACAAATTGAGGCGGTTTGACGCCGTAAAAAAATAAAAATTGTGGTGGTGATATCCTTTGGCTACTTTTACGATGAATATATGCTATAGAATTCACTTACGAAAATTAATGTAAGCGTTTCAAATTAGAAGTTTTACTTCAGACTTTAACAAAGTACTATTTAAAATTGAAAAAAACACTTTTATTTTAACTTTCATTAAAAATTTTCCACCATAAAATAAATACTTGAGGGTGTTAAAAATAAATTGGGGACCGTTAAAATTTGGAAAAATTACAATTTACGTTGAGAAAAATTCAAATTTTGCCTTGTTCTTGTTTATGCCGAAATCTGTCTAAAATAACTAAAAAACACACAAAATAAGCCGGAAAGAACAAGTTGGCAGCAGAGGTCAGGAGAGCCAAATTCCTGGGTAGTTGTAATAATTTGGAGGGAAACTACCCCGCTAACGGGCACTCTTAAGACTATTTTACACAGATTAAAATATCTTATAATTATGACCTCCCGACTCCCGTCGGAAATCGCTTTCTCGCTACCCGAAACCACGATATGGGCGCCACTGAAAAGCTGTGAGCTTTCAGGAAATTGAAAGAGATGAATAAAAGAAGAATATGGAAATATAAAATGCCGGTTTATTGAAAATCAAACTCGGGGTCGTGGTTCGTGATCGGGGAGCAAAGATTTCAGCGATTCCCGAAGGTCCCTCAGGGTTCGACTTATCTCAGTATTGGTCTTCCTGTAGCCCGCTGCAGTTCGCCAGGTAGCCGTGCCGTCCACAAATTCGGCTGGCACGGTGTTTTCAAACCGTAGGGTGGACGAACGCTTGTCGCCCGTAGGGTGAATGATTGTTGGTAGCCCGTAGGGTGAATGTTCCTTCTTGGAACCCGAAGGGTGAACTTCTACAGCCCGTAGGGTGGACCCTGGAATGTTCCAGATGACGGGTTAGCTGGAACCCTTTTTCCCGCCCATTGCTAAGACAGCCGATCCCTGTTAGCATTTCAGGAGTCGGGTGCCTTACAATGTTTGCTTGTATTCTACTTTCACAGAGACATTTTTTCACACCCCTGTAATCTACCCTCCTATAACAGGGTTGACCAACAGCCGTTAATTTTCACTGTTTTAAAATCTAGATTACATTATAATTAATTTAACTCACCCAATGATGGGGTTATAGACGCTTGCAGCTAAATCACTGATCACTTTGGGAGTACTTCACTCCCTATAATATTTCTTTACTTTGATTGGATAATTCTGATACACATACGCCTTCGCGACTAGTATATTTAGATTATTTGAATAATGGCCTTTGAAATTCGCGCGCGGTTGTTTTTATATGTTTGTACAGCGCCTCTAGCGGCACCACTCGAAACTACTCAATCGTCAAGACCGCATTTTTAAATACGAATCAAGGCTTCCGTCGTTGCGACACTTACTCGGTAGATGGCGCTTTCATATGTTGATCTAATTTTTAATTCTAATCACCTAATATTACTTAATATTTGCACCCGTTGTTTCACAACGTTACAAGGGCTTCACTGGCATTAGTGATAGGGTGGCAATACTAAACCTCAATATCCAAGGACAGGCCATGTCGCTCATACAAGTGTATGCACCTATTGGAAAAGCTCCTGAGGAGGAGATAAACACCTTCTACTCGAATGTCCGTGAGGCCATCAACCAAGCTTACACAGACTATATCATAATGGGAGATTTTAATGCCAAAATCGGACAACCAAGAAGAAACGAACATTTAATAATGAAAGGAAATGGGTATGGCAAAAGAAACAAGAGAGGTCAGAGGCTAATCGACTTCGCCCTTGAACACAAACTTTCAATTTTAAATACCTTCTTCTATAAAAAACCCAACCGCAGATGGACCTGGCTCTCACCGAATGGTAAAGTTAAAAATGAAATAGATTACATACTGTCAAAACAACCTAAAATCTTTCAAAATATAGAAGTTTTGAAGCTTAATTTCCCCTCGGATCACAGACCAGTTAGAGCTACCCTTACCACCTTAAAACAAAAGAAGAAACGCACAGAATATAGAAACAATAAATATCCATCATTGAAAACTACTCAAGAAATAACAGACTATAAACAAAACATTTCAACATATTTACAAGATTTAAACAATTGTCAAGGAAAAACTTCAGTACAGACCTACTATAACACACTAACAAAAGCTATATCTCAGAGCCTACAAGACATTCAAACCACAAATAAAACAACTAAAGCTACCCACAAAGTTTTACAAACACGTACGCTGGAACTTATGAAGAGAAGGAAGGAGCTACAACATGCTAAGACCAAAACTCGAGCCACAAAAAATGAATTGGCAGCTCTATACAAACTAGTGAGTAAATATATAAAACACGACTACAAAACTTACAGACTGAAGACCAATAAGTACTGGATAGATGGTTTAAACCAGGGAAGCAGAACATTGAATAATCGTAAAGATATTATAAAGGAAGCAACTCGTTTCTACAAAACTTTATATAGTACTCGGGAAGAAAAATGCCCTAATCATGGTAATGTTAGTTCTACAAGCATGAAGAAAAATGGAAAGATAGCTCCAATATCGGAACAGGAAGTTACACAAGGAATAAAAAGGTTAAAGAATGAAAGAAGCCCAGGACCAGACGGCATTACAAACGAAGCCTTAAAAGCTGCACACCCATTACTGACTCTACCCCTAACATATTTGTTCAATCAAGTATTAGAAACAGCCGAAATTCCATCGCAATGGGTGGAGTCTGAAATAATTCTGATTTATAAAAAAGGTGACTCAAAAGATATTGCGAACTACAGGCCTATAAGCTTACTCTCCTGTATCTACAAACTATTTTCTTCCTTTATAAACAAAAGAATAAGTACTACACTAGAAGAAAAACAGCCAATGGAACAAGCAGGTTTTCGAAAGAGCTTTTCAACAATCGACCATATACACACACTGGAACTCATAATGGAAAAGTACCAGGAAATGCAAAGAAAGCTCTACATTGCGTATATCGATTATAAAAAAGCTTTCGATACCGTGTCAAACTCAAGCATATGGACTGCTCTGCGGGCTCAGGAAGTTGAACAAGAGTATATAAAAATAATCAGAAATATTTACAAAAGAAGTACTGCCAAAATAAAACTGGAAACGACTGGCCCCACATTTCCCATTGAAAGAGGAGTAAAACAGGGTGACCCGATGTCCCCAAAATTGTTCATATCTGTTCTAGAGTCTATAATAAAAAGACTAAACTGGAACAAGTCAGGCCTCAACATTAATGGCAAATACTTAAGCCACCTGCGGTTTGCTGATGACTTGGTACTCCTATCTGAGTCTAGTACACAACTTCAAATCATGCTTGATTCACTGAATACAGCTAGCAAAGAGGTAGGACTGGAAATGAATCTTTCTAAAACAATGGTCATGACAAACAGCATAAACACAAGAATATCGGTAGACAACGAGGACTTGAAATACACAGAAAAATATACTTATCTAGGAAAACTAATTGGCTTTGACAGAAAATATGGCAGACTAGAAATAGAAAGAAGAGCACAAAATACTTGGAATAAGTACTGGTCCCTAAGCGAAATATTTAAAAGCAACCTACCAATATCTATTAAGACAAAAGCTATGACATCATGCCTCATACCATGCCTAACCTATGCATGTCAAACGTGGAAGTATACAACCAAAACTGAAAACAAAATTATTACTTGTCAACGCGGAATAGAACGAAGTATGCTCAACATTAAAAAAATGCAAAAGATTCGCCACAACAAAATAAGAGGTATTACAAAAGCCATAGACGCTTTAAGCTACGCAAAAAAGCTAAAATGGAAGTGGGCAGGGCACGTAGCGAGGCTGAAAGACGATAGGTGGACCAGCAGGGTTACAAAGTGGAAGGGTCCATACGGCCACCGCCTTCAAGGAAGACCTCATACTAGATGGGAGGATGAAATAATAAAAACAGCTGGACCCTGCTGGCAGCAAATAGCTAAAGATAGAGACAAATGGAATTCTTTAGAGGAGGCCTTCACCTTCACCTGAGGAGGGGTTCTTGCATAAAAGAGTAAGATTGAGAAAATAAAATACATTCTAAGAAAAAAATTTTTTACGCTTTTTTAAATTTGTTACATTACTTTTTTATTATTTAATTTTAACTTTACTTTAACTTTATTTTAAACTCTGTATTAACTAAGCAAGAAATAAAAGGCTATTTATTTATTTATTTATTCCGATGATTGGTCGGGTTGATTGCGTTGAGCACGGAGTGGGGCTCAGCTAGCGACACCCGGTTTTCATACATTTCCTTACTCAACAGCACATCTTCATCATCATCATCATCCGAAGGCGTTACACTATTGTTAGGAAGAATTATTATGTCTATATGATCAAAGGAAAGCATAAGCTTCTGGATTATTGTAAAAGACAGGTAGCAATTTCGCTACATCATTTTATAGTTGTTTTAGCCAAAAATCTGGCTATCAAACCTGCTCCTTTTGAGCAAAATGACATTGATATTAGAACTCTGGATAGCTGTTTATATCCAAGTAATTTAAATTAGATTATGGGCCAAAAGAGCAGCGTTCTTGCACTAAGCTTGACATAATGTATGAATCAAATTTAGTTCTACATCAGCCACAACACAATTCTGATTGCTCTCAGGCCGTTGAATCTATTGATCATATTAATCTTAAAAATAATGCTTTACACTTGGTGCACCAAAATGTTGAGGGCCTGATTGGTGGAAAAGAGTTGGAATTGGAATTGTGCATGAACTCGAATGGCATTGATATTTTTTGTGTAACAGAACACTGGTTATGTACTGCCTTATCAAGTCATGTTCAATTTCAAAAATCACCAGGTTGTTAGCTCGTTCTGTAGAATAAAATATAAACGTGGAGGCTCATTAATTATTGTTAATGAGTCAATAAAGTGTAAAGAACGTAAAGACGTAGTAGGCCTCTCTGTAGAACGAGTTATTGAGATAGCCAGTATAGAGTTTGAACGGTTCATTGTACTAAGCATATACAGCCCCCCGGATGCTCCATATGTACAGTTCGACGAGAAGCTTGAAGAAGCATTGTTTAAATGCCAAAGTACTAAAAAACAGTCCTATTTTGTGGGGTCCTCAATATAGATGTTTTAGAATCTGCACGGGAACCTTTAAAGAGAGAAAAATTGTTAAATTAGTTCAAGTCGTTTGGTTTGTATATAGTCCATTGAAATGTTACATGAGCTTTGCATTTATTAGAGGACACAATTTTATTTTTGGGACATATGTGGGGGGTCAATAGAAGCTTAACCTCAAGTTTGTGGGGTCGCTACCCTTGTCCCCCGGCCGCCATCTTGAAAAGAGAGGGGAAAAAACACTTTTTTCGCGGTATTTCGGAAGCTATGAGTCTTACAAAAAAATTGTAGAGGAATAATTGGAGCATATTGTTTTGCCTACAAATGTGTATATAACTTGACAAAAAAATTAGAAATTTTTTATATAAATTTTCTTTTTTGCTCTATAATTTTTTTTATACATTCTACAAAAAAAAATACCTCAGACTAATCTTGTAGATGATATTTTAAGAGAAATTAAAAAAAAAGCCACAGAGCAAAAAAGAAATTTTTTATAATTTTATTTTCAATTTTTTGTTTATAACTTCTTTAATTTTTAGTTTAGGGCAAAAATTTGTGTAACATATTTGTAGGCAAAACAATTTGCTACAATTTATGACTTTGCAAATTTTTTGTAAGACTCATAGTTTCCGAGATATTGGGAAAAAAGTGTTTTCACCCCTTTTTAAGATTGCGGCCGGGGGACAAGGGTGGCGACCCCACAAACTTGTGGTTAAGCTTCTATTGAACTCCCCACACATGTCCCAAAAATAAAATTGCGTCCTCTAACAAATGCAATATTCGCTCCTTAAATTGTAACATTTCAATAGACTAATAATATATTTTTAGAACCTACTCGTATAACTGCCACTACTGCTACTTGCATTGGTAATATTTATACTAATATACATCCCATTAAAAAATGTATAGTGGACCCTGTAAAATCAGATCATCGCGGACAGTCCGTTTCTTATTTGAGAAATAGTAGGGAAAGTAAGAAGATAATCAGTAATCAATAAACGGGTGACCTCCTGGCGTACATAACACACCTGGGGTGAGGCTATGGAGAGGCACGGCGAATCTCTGGCTATTGGCCTAGACATCGTTAAAGCCTTTGATAGGGTATGGCATGCGTCGCTTCTTTCCAAGCTGCCGGCATATTATTATGGTTTATCGCCTCAGTTGTGCCGCTGGTTGGCCAGCTTCCTGCACGGGCGACGTATACGGGTTCTCTGTGATGGTCAGGCTTCCTGCTTTTTGCAGGTAAATGCCGGAGTACCACAGGGATCGGTATTGTCCCCAACTCTCTTTCTTCTGCATATCAATGACATGCTGTCCCTTGGGTGCATTCATTGTTATGCGGATGATAGTACGCTACATGGGAGCTATTCTGACCGTCCAGCGGAGGGGCGTGGTGACGTGGAGGAGAAGAGACTGCAACTCGTGGCGGATCTAGACCGGAACCTGGGTCACATTGCCCAATGGGGTTCAGACAACCTGGTCGAGTTCAATGCCAAAAAAACACAGGCGTGTGCGTTTACAGCTAAGAACTCCCCATTCCTTTCTCTACCGTCTCTTCAGAGCATCACGGTTCCACTAAAGTACAACCTGGAGATCCTCGGTATAGACGTAGCTCAATCACAAAAACTACGTAGAGAGTTGTATTGGGCTGGCCTCGCGTAAACTTGGAGTCCTAAATAAGGTGAGGCGGTACTTCACGCCACATCAGAGATGTTTACTCTACAAGACGCAGATTCTTCCTTGCGTCGAGTACTGTTTTCACCTTTGGGATGACTCTGCGAGGTACTTACTAGACGCGCTTGACGCTATGCAGAGACGTGCTATCCGAATAATTGGTTGTCCTGAGGTGACGGGAGGCCTCGAACCGTTAGCGCAGTGAAGAACCATAGCGTCCTTGGCTGCTTTCTACCGAATGTATCACGGCGAATGTTCTGAAGGGCTCTTCAACCTGATCCCTCCCTCTCCTTTCCGATCCCGAACAACGCGTGCCGGGCAGAGATGCCACTCATACACAGTGGAGAGAATCTTCGCCAGAACTGAGCGTTTCAAAAGATCGTTCCTCTGTCGAACTGTAAAAACTTGGAACGACCTGCCTGCACACGTTTTTCCCTCATCTTACAATCCCGGGTTCTTTAAGAGGAGCGTGGAGAAGCACATCACAGGGCCGCCAACTTGAGGACCACTGTCGAAAGTGGCCCCCAATCGCTAGATGCGCCACGGCTTTCCATCAGGCTGGTGGTGACGTCAATTTGGCGTGCTAAATGTTTAAAAAAAACATGAGAGTGAGAAAGACAGAGGTACGGTATCAATATTTCCCGTTGCATTTACTCCCATCGCGTCGCTTATCTATATTCATTAGAGCTGACCCGCATAACTTCGTTTGCGTCACATGAGAGTGAGGAGGAGAGAGGTGTTAAAGTGATGTAATGTTTCCCGTCGCTTTTACTTCCACCCATCTGTTTTGGTATGGAACTCATCGTGTGCGAGTCCGACTCGCACTTGGCCGGTTTTATCGTTCAGTTGACTAGCTACCACTGCAGACCACGTTTACTCTCGTCGCGTCGCTCATACTTTAAAGACGGTTATTGTAAGTGAACCTTAAAATATAGGCATTTGCTGTTCCGGACTTTTTTTTATAACTTTTCAAGAGGAACAAATTTGTAATACACTATTATTACGTAACTTTAACCATTTATGCAGCGTACGCAATGGAAGCTCTCAAAAGAAATAAATTTTCCCCGTTCTCGAAACATTACTCATGGCTGCTCCGCTCCTATTTGTCTTAGCGTGATGTTAAATTGCCATTGGCCATCCTCAATAAATGGACTATTAAACTGTATAACAATTTTTGAAATGCAACCAGTAGTTTCTGAGATTCTAGCACAAACAAACTCTTCAGTTTTATAATATCGTAAGCGAATCTTAAGAGATAGACAAATTAGGTTATTGTGAGCGAACCTTAAACGATAGACATATGATGTCGCGGACTTTTTTTTAGAACTTTTTAATAGAAACAATTTAGCAATACACATTTTTTACTTAACTTTAACCATTTACGCAGCGTACGCCTCGGAAGCTCTGAGACGGTAAAAAATATTCCCCGTTTTCAAAACATTATTAAATTGCTGATCCGCTCCTATTCGTCTTAGCATGATGATATATAGCCTATAGCCATCTTCGATAAATGGACTATGAAACTGTAAAAGAATTTTCAAAATACAACCAGTAGTTCCTGAGATCCTAGCGTTCAAACAAACAAACAAACTCTTTAGCTTTATAATATTAGTATGGATGACCTACCCTTTTACGTGGGGGACAACAACAGGATTGTTTTGTTTGCTGATGATACTTCTTTGATTTTCAAAGTCAAACGACAAATATGACGATGTAAACAATGCAATCTTGAAAGTGGTTCATTGGTTTAACACTAAAAATCTTAGACTGAATGATAATAAAACTAAATGTATTAAGTTTACCTTGCCTAATGTAACACAGTCAGACACCAATGTTCAACTTAATGGTCGAGAGTTGAAACTTGTGGAATCAACAATTTATATCTTTTTCAAAACCACCCTCGGCAACCCCTACATTTTCTGGAGACCAGCACCCGTCGATTTTCACTTTTCACAATTAGCTAACGTTATATTTAAATAAACTTACCCGGTTTGGGATTTTCCTTTGTATGGAGTTTGGAGCTATTTCCTCCTTATCTTTAATGATGATTATATAATTTACAATATGTTGACTTTTATTTCTGCGTCGAACTACATCAATCGATGACCTTCCACGTGCGTCAGCGATTTTAAACATTAAACTGGCAGTCGCTAATGCACTGTGCAACGCTTTATATACTCCGAATAGCGCCTCTGGTGGCACAATTCATTACTAACTCAAGGCACGGCCGCTAGTACGATTATCAAACTAAATATTCTGTCGTTGCGACACCTGCTCGGTAGATGGCGCTTTTTTAATCATGGTCCTTTGCCCTATTTTCTATTTGAATCAACTAATTAAATAAACATTGTTTGACAACGTTACAACAGAGCCGCCATAGGATTTCACAGGATTTCAACGATTCAAAATACTGACATACGAGTACACAATTTGCCATCTCTGTTTCTGTACTGGTTCATCTGTTGCCCATGGTACGGTTCAGTTGTCCGATCAACCGGACTATGGAAAATATATATAAACATATATAAAAATATATATATTAGGTGTAACAAAATTGACTCTCAGAAGGCGAATTTCGTCACGTGACGTGACATCAGTCAAGAAACATTACAAAAATGAAGCAAAAAACAAGATCACATGAATACTTAAACCGTAAATCCGTTTTAAAGGTCCTATAAATTTTCATTATTACCCTTTCTATCTTACACCCAGTATAAAAATATATATAAAAATATATATACCTACATTTGTTTTTTCGATCGTCATTTGTTTATCCGACCGTCATTTGTTTTGGCGATTTTTAGAGAAGTGTCATTAAGGTAAAGTTAATGACACTTCTCTAAAAATGTGCTTGTAGCCATTTATAATTTATTATCACTGATCGATCACGTATAATATAAAAAAAGTATTAGAACATGACGCTGCAGTAACACAAATTGTTGCTATTCCAATATATCAGGCACTTCTTCAGTCATAGCTGTATCTTCTTAACTGATGTACGTATGAAGCTCAAACCTGAAATTCGTGAATGAAGCAATTATTAAGCAATTATTCATGCAATAAAAGTTTTGAAATTCTGCGTTCTTCATGCTGAACGCGTAGGCAACCAGCCATCCAAACGTCAGGACCGCTGGTCAAAAAAATATTCTTGTTTCTCAAAATGTATTAACTATATGTAGCAATTCTTGGAGACGTGTAGCAAATATAAGCAATCATGTAGCAATTTTTGAGTATACTTTGGGACTTTGTCACAGGCAACCTGCCATTCTGAAGGTGACAATAGATATTATGCATGCTCATAAGGTCAAATGATAATAAAAACAAATAAAAAATAAATAAAAAATAGGTATATGCACAAGGTTAAGTCCTTTATTTCCCGTGGTCCACCTCGTAGTTCACCCAGGTCAACCATGGGATTTTTTTTTTACCCGTGGTCCACCTGCATAGCCATATGTTTGTAACAGTAAATTATATAATAAAATTATGGATATACTTTTTATGATCAAAAAAGCAGTACCGCCGATAAAAAAATTACCAGTAACTAAGTGGTCCCAGTAGTACCACTGGTACTTCAATTTCCCTCCGGAGCAGAATGTACAAAACGCAAAATGTACAAAAGCAAAATGTGCAACACGCAAAATGTACAATACGCAGAATGACCAACACGCAAAATTAGCACCACACGTAAAATGTACAAAACGCAAAATGTACATTTTTTCCTTAGGACATGCTCACAACAGTTTTTTGGGATTAGCATCAGAATTTTGGGTTAGTATAAAAATGTCTAAAAATAATGTCCAAAACTAAAAAAAAATAATAAAAAAAACAAATGAAGATCGGTAAAACAAATTAAGACTGACAAAACATGCGTTAACCATTCAAAAAAAATTTTAAATGATTAACGCATCTAGATTACAAAAAATGAGTCCAAGCAAATTTCGACCTTATGAGCATGCATAATATCTATTTATTTTTTATATATGCTTAAAAACATATTTTTAGAGAAGTGTCACCTATTTTTTTCAATGGCAATCACATCTAGATTACAAAATATGGCTACAAGTAATTTTTGAACTTAACAACTTGCTAATAGTCCTTCGATCTTCATTTGTTTTATCGATCTTCATTTGTTTTGTCGATCTTCATTTGTTTTGTCGATCTTTATTTGTTTTGCCGATCTTCATTTGTTTTGTCGATCTTTATTTGTTTCGTCAATCTTCATTTATTTTGTCGATCTTCTTTTGTTTTACCGATGTTCTTTTGTTTTACCGAACTTCATTTATTGTGTCGATCTTCATTTGTTTCATAAGGATCTTCATTTGTAGGGCCACCTCGTCCACTCTATCAGAATATCCACTGTATCAAAATGTCTACTGTATCAAAATGCCCACTCCAAAATGTCCACTATAACAAAATGACCACTGTATCAAAATGTCTACTGTATCAAAATGTCCCTTTCAGTCCAGAATGTCAAATTCCCAGAATGTCAAGCGGTTTCAAAATGTGAAGTTCCCAAAATGTTAAGTTCCCAAAATGTCAAATTCCCAGAATGTCCAGTTCCCAGAATGTCAAGTTCCCAGAATGTCAAGTTCCCAGAATGTCAAATTCTCAGAATCCATCCAACTTGATATTCTGGGAAACTTGATATTCTAACTTGATATTTCCGCTTGACATTTTGGGAATTTGACATTCTGGACTAAAAGGAAAATGTCCTTCTACTATAACAAAATAAAACAATTTGCTAATTGCAACAGATTTATTATCTGTATACCTACAACAACTCTGACTAATAAATTGTTAAATAGGTACACTTTCAGGAATAAAATAAAACTTGTTATCACAACTTTACATTTACATTTATTTGAGCAGCGTTACCGCCTATCTAAGCGTTCAGAATGAACAAGAGCTCCCAATATGATTACCCGTCATTTTATACATTTACCCCCAGAAGCTGCTAATTAGACAATACCATTTAATTACACAATATTATACAAAACTAACTTAGCAATAATGGATAATTATAATTAATAATTTTAGTACTCGATACAACACAAAACACATTATTATCATGTAAATAATCATACAACTAAATAGTGATGTTGAGTATGTTGGAGTAAGCGCCATCTATCGTGGGTTGTAATTGTAACACTCGGCCATCCTGTAAAGGCCGTGTCCCACGGCCCTCATGGTACGGTACATTGTGCTCATGGCTTGATTAGTCATTCGTCATTCGTCAGCGTATAGAATCGGGAGTTCTGAAACAAATATTTAACAGCAGTAACTTGTGTTCAACAACCTTACGTGTTCGATTGTAGTCAACCTAACAAACATTTTGTTCATTTATTGATAATATTATACATATAATAAAATGATATAAAAATCAAAACTGTACATTGGAAATATTTAAAAAAATACTCGCTGGGTGTTCAACATAAGATACCGAAGCCGAAAATATAGTAAGAATTATTTTTGTCTGTTTGTCGGTTTGTCTGTTTGTCTGTTTGCTTCGCTTAGTCCGGAAGGATCTCGAGAAGCACTTAATAGATTTGATTCAAATTTTGCACAAATATTAACTAGGGGTATGGTCTTCAAATATGCTATATATTATCACGCTACATATCCTAGGGGCTAAGCAGAGAGCAATCAAAGTGGCATTATAACATAATTTTCACGCGTACTAAGTCACGGGCAACAGCTAGTACTTGTATAAAATACTTAATAACAGGGTAGGTAGGGATGCATTAATTTTTTTAAATAATTGGAGGTTATGCCGATTGCATCATAAATATAAACATGCAGACTCTCGAGACAAATGCTTTTGTTTTTCAAAATTTTTGTGACTCTACCGGGGGTTCGGAAATACTACAGACTGAGAAGAACACCCCAAGAAACTCAGTCCGGTCCCTTCTCTTCTAGTATCTTAGTATCTAATACAGTTTCTTTTTATGTAGAAAGGAGCAATTCGTGTCACTGCCAGGCAGCCTTGTCTTCTAGACATCTTTAATGCTATAATAAGCTTTCTGGCACAATTTAAGTTTTATTAGTTTTTTAAATTTATTAACTGACAAACCTGTTATGGCTGTCGGCAATGTATTGTACATTCGAATACAATTGCCCGCAAAAGAATTGCTTATTTTATGAAGCCTAAATCTAGGTACAGCCAATTTATTCTTATTTCTTAAGTTTAGGTTATGAATATCACTATTTTAATAAATTTACTGTTATTTTTATGAGTATATAATAAGTTTTCATATATGTACTGTGAATACACAGTAAGGATGTTGATATCCTTAAACTTTTCTCTTAATGACTCCCGAATCCCCATACCATAGATAGCCCGGACAGCCCTTTTCTGCAACACAAAGATAGATTCGATGTCGGCAGCGTTACCCCATAATAGTATGCCATAGGTCATGACGCTGTGGAAATAGCTAAAGTAGACAAGACGCGCTGTTCTAATGTCTGTCAGTTGTCGGATCTTTTTAACGGCATAGGCTGCAGAGCTCAGTCTGCCCGAGACTTATCGATATGAGGCCCCCACTGCAAGTTGGAGTCTAACTTTATGCCCAGAAAGACAGTTTCATCAACCAATTCTACTTGATCATCCCTAATCTTACAAACAATACAGTTGGGCCAGTTCAACTTCGAGAGAGAGGTCACTCGGCGAATTCAACTAGGTTGGGCAGCGTTTGGTAAGCTTCGGTATATCTTTTCGTCCAAAATTCCGCAATGTCTGAAGAGCAGGGTCTTTGACCAATGTGTCTTGCCAGTGATGACTTACGGAACTGAGACATGGCCATTGAGAGTGGTCCCCATAGAGAGGCTTTCTGTCACTCAGAGAGCAATGGAAAGGGCTATGCTCGGAGTGTCCCTTCGCGATCGAATCCGCAACGAGGAAATCCGAAGGAGGACCCGGGTCACCGACATAGCAGAAAGAATTGCCCGACTTAAGTGGCAGTGGGCGGGCCATATTGCTCGCAGAGATGACGGCCGGTGGGGTCGAAAAGTGCTCGAGTGGCGTCCGCGTACAGGTAAACGCGGAGTGGGGAGACCCCACGCGAGGTGGACGGATGACCTGATTAAGGTCGCGGGAGCCTGCTGGATGCGGGCGGCGCAAGACCGAACGTTGTGGAGGTCCTTGGGGGAGGCCTATGCCCAGCAGTGGGCGTCAAGTCGGCTGAGATGATGATGATGATGATGATCCCTAATCTTAATACTGGTGTTAACGAGCCTAACATTTGGCAAGGTGAATCTAATACATTTTGTTTTAGTTTCATTTAACAATAAATTATTTGCGTTAAACCAGTGGACTACCCTAGAGAGGGCATTGTTTACTTCGTCAAGATCGCGTTGTCCACGTTCAACTTTAAATATTAAAGATGTGTCATCAGCAAACAAAACTACCTCGTGATCGTCTCTTATAAGGTGAGGGAGATCATTTATGTACACTAAAAATAGAAAAGGTCCCAGAATTGAACCCTGAGGCACCCCCATTGTTACAGCAAAACCATGTGACTGTTTACCATTTATAACTACTTTCTGTACTCTATCTCTTAGGTAAGAACTAATTAAATCCAAGGCCGTCCCCTGGATCCCATAATGATCAAGTTTTTGAATTAAAGTCTGATGCTGGACGCAATCGAAGGCCTTAGATAGGTCGCAGAATACACCATAAGCATCATACGACTCCTCCCAGGCCTCATATATATACTCTAATAATTTGATTCCAGCATCCGTGGTAGACCGACCGCGCGTGAAACCGAATTGTTTAGTATGGAATAGTTTATTTGTATTAAAATGATTTTGCATTTGATTAAGCATTACCTTTTCAAAGATTTTACTAAACGTGGGTAGTACAGAAATAGGACGAAAATTGGACGGATCCGAGGTGCTACCCGATTTAAACAGAGGAGTTATTTTACTAAACTTCATTAAGTCAGGAAACACACCACTATCAACACAATTATTAAATATTATTGATAATTCAGGGGTAACCATTTCAATTAACGAATTAACTAAATGTACAGAAATTCCCCAGAGGTCTGCCGTTTTCTTAATATTTAAAGATTTAAAAGTTTTTATGATAGTGTGTATACTAATTTTACTGAATTTGAATATTTCATTACAGCAAGGAACATTTGCTTTTAATAAGGATTCTGCTATTGGGGTAGAAGAACCTAGGGCTTTGGTCAAATCTACTGGAATACGAGAAAAAAATTGTTCAAATTCGTTAGCGACTTCGGCATCTGCTGTAATTATGTTACCATTTACTTTAAGTTTAAAATTATTATCATTTGATTTTGCTTGGCCTCTTTCTGCGTTAATTATTTTCCAAGTAGATTTAACTTTGTCTACACTATTGATAATTTTATTACTTATATACTTTCTTTTGGCCGCTAAGCAGTCTGCTTTAAACTTTTTTGAATAAGTTTTAACAATATTTAGAAATTCATCTGTTCTATTAAGCTGTCTTTCTGAGTATAGTTCATACAGTTTTTGTCTACTTTTATGTATATCCTCAGTGGCCCATTCACTGAAGGCTGGCCTGTCACCGATTGTCACTTCCTTAGACTTGAATATGGAGTTGAACTCATTGTAAAAGGAATCAAAAAATAACTTATACATTACATTTGGATCTAAGCCAGTGTCTAAAAATGGAAGTGTATTGCAAAGTTCAACTCGCATACGTTCCAAGCGGCCACTAGTTACTGGTCTACATAATATTTTACGTCTTTTAACTTTTTCTCTTGTGATCTTGAAAGATGCTATTTGCCCAGTATGATCTGATTTTATCTTATTTATAATACTCTTACTTTCTGGCAACATATATTGTCCAGACAAGTAGCTGTTGTATCACAATATCTAGTAGGCTCTAAAAATAAGTTAGTGAGATTGTGTAATTTAAATAAATTTAAGATATTATTGGTCTGACGCGTATTTATAAGTATATTAACATTAAAATCACCGCACACTATTAGGTGTTTATTAGTTTTTCCAAGTTTAAATAGCACTTTATCCATTACTTCCTCAAAGTCACAAAAGGGTGAGACTCCAGGTTTATATACGCATACTACTATGAATTGCTCCAATTCTACGCACGATATTTCAACTGTACGCTCTACAGAGAGGGACACAACATCTTTCCGTTCCTTATACTTTAATTTCTTATTTAATAAAATCAACGAACCCCCCCGTGTTGTGTTGACCCTGCAGAACGCACTACCAACCCGGTGACTACTGAAACTGAACATGAGCTCATACTCCTTACGCATATGTTCTGTAAGACAAACAATTTCAATATTTTCTGAGCTCATGAACAGCTCCAATTCAAACTCTTTGACCTGCGTTAATAAATAAATAAATAAATAAATAAATAAATAAATAAATAAATAAATAAATAAATAAATAAATAAATAAATAAATAAATAAATAAATAAATAAATAAATATTCACGGACATTTCACACAACGCTATCTGATCCCAAAGTAAGGTAGGAATAACCTGCTTGTGTTATGGGAATCAGACCATGGATATTAATACTTATATACTTTTTAAATACATACATATTATACATAGAAACACCCAGACTCTTGAAACAAATATTTATGGGTCACACAAATATTTGTCTCCGGTGGGAATCGAACCCACGACCTCCAGCACCGCAGGCGGTATCACTACCGACTGCGCCACAGAGGCAGTCCACAGAGGCAGTTAATGTTGCTATATTATAATGCACCAGGCTGATATAATTTACATTTTTTAATTTAGTTTTCTTCGGAGGACAGTTTCCGATATAGTTATGGTTTGCAATTAAATTCAACTCTATCAATTTACAATTTTGGCTAGAGGGTAATTCCTCTGTTGTCCCAGAAGTTAATTTAAATTACTTGGAACAGATTCCAAAGTCCTAAATCTACTCTGCTCAAATAAAGCAGTTTTGTCAGCCAAGTTTTTGGCTAAAGAGTAAAAATAAGTGAATAGCAAACTTGCAATTTGTCTTTTATAATAATTGGGTAGACAATACCTACCCTTGTGATTATTATAGACTTTATACTTGCTATGTGACAAATTTGTGTCAAATACAGAATTAAAGTCAATTACATTAAATTTATTATTATACTGACTTATTAAGTTTAAACGTAAATTCATCTTATATCTAAATGAATTTTCCGAATCTGGCACACCTTTTATAAATGGAAGTGTGAACATTACAACTTGTATGACATTTAAGTTTAAGATGTAATTCATGTATAGGGACAAATCATCATTGCTAATTTTGCCCCCGTTTGCACAGAAAATTATTATTTTACTGTTAGCGTCAAATTTATATTCTGTTATCTTTTGCATAATATCACTTAATGAAGCACCCGGATAGCAATTATTAATAACCGAGTAATAACTTGAATTTAAGTTTTGTTTTAAAAATGAACTTAGATTGGTACCAATATCATCACTAAATACAATTAATTTAGTACAACTATTACTATTATTTACACTGTCACACAATATATCCACTGATGTACTGGGTGAGCACATGGTAATGGGAGCTAGGGGCTCAGCGGTAACCGGTTCGCCCTGAGCCTCCACCGGATCAATTACTTTAGGGCAGTTAATATTGCATGAGTGGTAATTTAGGAAACAATTAAGGCGCTCAGTGTTACCATTTGATGTTTTGAGTACCTTATCTATGGTTAAAGAACATTGAGTAAAGTCCTTAAGGGACCATTCATATTTTTTAGTCATATATTGTAGCTCAAATTGCAAACTTTGTATTTTTGATTCTAATTTTTGTGTGTCAGTGCAATATTTTAAATGGCTTTGTTCCAGCTCTAACATTGACAATTTAGCTTGTTCTCTAAATTTTAAACCAGAACCTATATTTTTACACTTCTTGATTATTATTTTATGGAATTTTAATTGCTTTCTTGATTTTTGTATAAACTTTTTAATTTTAAGATATTTTTTTAGTTTATTTCTGCTGCAAAACAAAACCGACTTGTCCTGTTGATATGGACTGTCACCTGTAAGATCTATAGTAGTCAAGTCCAGGTTTTGAGAATTTGCAGAAGGAATAAACTGCGGGATACCACTTATTAACTCACTATAAAGATTATCAGTTTGTTGAGCAGTAACTTTCTCAGCAGCTTCTTCCAGGTGTGAGATCTGTCCCTGGGCATCCCTTAGCTCCTGTTCTAGAAAGGTAGTCCTCCTCAAGGTTTGCTCATACTCGTCACTGCACTCTTGGAACCTATCTACAATTGACTGAAGGTGGTCCCGCTCCGCAACAATGTCATCATAACTAACATGAAGTTTTGATAATTCGCATTTTAATTTTTTTGTGTCATTCAGAGCGTTAATCAATAAGTTTTCATTTTCTTCTCTTTCCTTCTCCAACTGTTCACAGAGCTCCATTTTAGATTTAAGCTCCAGCAACACCAACTGAAGTTTGGTTTCCTCCTGCTGGCGGCCGAGAGCTCTGCGACTACGGGTATTGATATTATTAATAAGTAAGTGCAATTAAACGAGAATTATATTGATGATGGAGCTCTTTGTACAGTTTATGGTAAGAAGTAACAACGTTATGATGTACCGGCAATAAAATTATACTTAATATTTTTATGTACTTACGCAAATACACCGACCGTCGTCAACGTCGAGTAAACGCTTATACAAGTATAATAATTCTACTCACGAGAAACAGTCGATTTAGTATGTATTTACGTGAAAAGAATACATTCAAAATTCGAAAAAAACCGGGTACCTGACTCGTCACTTTTTACACCAAAATACACGGACAGAACACTTTTATTAAATTATCTGACTATTTTAGGACACTATTAATGCGATGATATTGGTTTTAGTTGGTTTAAAATTGTTTAAATACTAATTATCAAATTAATTTTAAAAATATTTTTAGAGAGCTAAATCTTTTGACAGTTCGATTGTGTTGCTAGATTCCCTGTTCGATTGTGTGACCTATATTCAGTGAGACTGCATTTCGTTATGAGTTTGTCAGACTTGACAAACTCATAACGAAATGCAGTCTCACTGAATATAGGTCACTCTGTGACACAAACACATTCCTCACATCGAGACTCTTTATTTGAATGAAATCTAGGCACGGTTTTGTGTATGGCATATCAGATTATACCGAATCAGCAAGACTGGCGGATCATCGCATTGTAGTACTCGCTCCGAATAAAAATTAACTGAATTGCTATGATCGTCGTATTTTGCACAATGAACTTAATTCAATCGATTGGTATATCATTAAGGGCATAAGCTGTCCTGGCCGAATATGATAGTTTTCGAGTGCATTTAGTACAGCACAGTTTCACCACAAACAACCGAAGATTTTAACTTATGTCAAATAGGAGACAAATTATTTGCCACATGGAAGTCAGCTCCCACTAATAGATAGACATCCAGGACTGCACTAATCAGCTACAGTATAAAAAGTTATGCAACAAAACTCATAAAAAAACTGAATATTGTAGAAACGACTTCTAGATAATATTAAAAACTTTGGCAAAGCTACAAAACCTGTGGCATTTAATTATTGCTATTTGCGGCAGGGTCTCTCGTAGCAACAGATGATATTATCACAAAAGCGTTTAGCTATCAGAACCTACCCTCCTATGAAATAGCCAATAAATTTGCAGTGAAATTTCAAAGCTCGGTTAACGAGTTGATGACACAGTAACATTCCTCTTCTTGGCGATAAGAACTATTTTCAAAATGTGTAACTCAGCATGCAGTTATCCCCAGGCAAATTAAACACTATTCTAAATAAGCTTGTTACCTATACCTATAGCGCCTGATAAATATAAGTTTCAAATTTCGTCAGTCTATTGCTAACCACATTAATACTAGTCTCAAAACAGGAAAATATTCCAACGGATTGCGTTAGCGTTCGTCCGGTCCAGAATTTTAGTCGACAGTAATATCTACAAAATCAATTTGACTTTCAACCGAGAAAAAAAAGGAAAAGTTGACTGTATTATCAATATTTATAGCCTAAAAGTACAGTGTATATAAAAAAAGCATGTGAAAAAGTTTGATAGCTGCCTATAAGAACTGCTGCACTTGTCCAAAAATCGAGGGTGTTGAGCATCATTACCCATTATACCATTAAGAAATTTTATTGGCTTCCTCATATTCACTTACTAATTATGTGCAAAACTTTGAGCTTTTCTGGCAAACATGTTATTGAAGATAGAGTACCATTTAAAGTTGAACTCATGCTGTATAACGTACCTAGTGGTACTTACACTACCTACTAACTGATATTGATTATCGGATACTGCATAGCAAGCTATAGAAAAACGTATATAAGCCTTATCTTGTAGCATTTATTTTCTATAGATGCAGTATTCAGGATGTGAAAGCAGCCTTATCGAGTTATCTTTTTTTAATCGGTTGTCAGTGGTGACATTTCTGCTGTCAGAATGACAGGATGTCATAAGGACGAGTGACGAATCGTTTTTAGATTCAATGAAAGCTGGTTTTAGATGAAAATTCGAGAGGATTCCACGTGAGAGAGGGGATAAAGCCCGGATACAAGGTTCCAAGTCTCCTTTTACCATCGGCTAAGGACGACGGATTGATATGACTCTGAGTGGCACGCCTCAAGTTTTCTTTGGAGGTTGTTAGTTGCAACATGAGGACCTGTTAAGGAATTAGTCTGATTTAACTTATTCTCCTCGGAAGGAGTTGGACTCTGTGTCAACCTACACCCGGGATACCGGTAAGCGTCATTTCTTGTTTGCTAAGCGGTTCGAATTTCGTCGGTCGCGATGTCAGTTATTTCATTTGTCGTTTACTTGTCATAACAGGGTTTTTATACTACGGGGAAAAGCGGCCCGTCCACGGTTGGCAGAGCCACACCCAATGACACGTGGACTACATGAGCGAGGTGTTTTGAGAGGGACCAGCCGCCTCCACGTGGCATTCTCGGGCTGTGCTGCTCTCAGCTTACTCAAGGCCAGTAATTGTTACCCTATTACAGTGTAGTTAGCCGCTTACCCGTTCTACCTGCTCACGCGGCAGTGGTCTATTAAGTGGAATTATTACCTAAGCCCTGACTTTATTTCTGTGTACCTGTGATATTTGTGTCTATCAGTGAATAAGCTCTCTGTGTGTCTCTGTGTATCTCTGTGTACTTAGTAAATATATGTGTGTACACCCTATTGGCTGTTTTCGTCAGAGCCCTGGCCTCCCTTGCACACAGACTGGAAACTCAGAAATAAGGCGCCCTGGGATAGAGTTCTCTGCATAGCTACCTCGCGCTAGTTGGTGAGTAACACTAAACAGCATTGTGTTATAAATTTGGCTCCCAACGTAGTGGCAAATCTCTGGGTCTACTCTGCGGTAGTCTCAGTCTGGTGTGTGTGCATAGGTGGTTATCTCTGGCGAAACCATCCTGTAATATCGTCCGAGACGCTCCAGGACGTTAATTGGTGGTGCTAACAGCTAAGCACAAAATTATCCCTTTCGTCTTCTTCCAGCTACCTACATCTTTGGCTGGAAAAGACACTAAATTCTAAATTTAAAATTTTAAATTAGCTGTGATTTTGGAAAGATTTTTTGATTTTATTTGGCATACCCACTTCTTTTTCTTATTGTGTTTTTTCTTCTATGTGTTTTTTTTCTTTTTTTATGGTGCACACATGTATTTATTATAATATTAGTGTAGATTAATATATAATATATATTATTCTATAGCTTCACCTTGTAAGGTAAACTTAGTGAATCTCTCTGTGTTAACTTAGTGAATTTCACTCTGTGTAATTATAAACTTTGTTGAAGGTGTGTAGATACCTTGAAATTTAATTATTAACCTGAACTGTGTTATCAGAAAATTTAGAAACTTTTCTCTCTTAGTATACCCTTAATCTTTGTTAAATTCTAAAAGTCAATTTGAAACATAATTACCTAACTTAGTACACTTTGTTGTAACTCAATTTACATTTTTACTTTGTAATTGATCCATATCTGTGCCATTTTATCTTTATAATTGTTGTAAGTAAATTTTTACATAATGGCACAGATGAAAAAATATATTAATTATTTAAGAAAGGATGAACTCGCTAACGAGCTGTCCCACATGGGAATTTCAGTGGAACCGGAAACGACAGTGTCTGGCCTTCGGAGTGAGCTAAGAACGGCACACCGACTCGTCCGTCGAGGTAGCATTAAAGCGAGTGCCCCGGTACCCGCTGATGCATCGGCTGAGCTCTCGACCTGTCTTCCGAAGGTCTCCGAGTTGGAGGAGGCTATTCAGTCAGGTGAGTTTTTGGCCAATAATAATAGTCGTCTTAGGGTGTATATCAGGGCCAACTACTTATTGAGTAGGTTAGCTCGTTGTGGTCTGGATTGCCCCGACCTGGTGGATATTCGTGGTAGGCTAGTGAAGATCATCGCTAGGGCTGAACCCAGTAGTGATTCTGAATCCGAAGGTTCGGATGATGATGGTGATGATCCTTCGGGTCGTGACCAGGTGGAATATACTTCACCAGTAGTGAGAGAGGACCGCTCGGTGCGAGCTAGTTCAAGTAGGAATAGTTCTACATGTAACATAGTGTATAAAGAACGTCCCCTTAACTTATGTTCATTTAACTTAAAATATGATGGTTCTACTTGTGTACGTGTGTTTTTAGAGAGATTAGAGGAACTTAGATGTGCTCGGGAGGTTACTAAGCCTAGACTCCTTATGGCTTTCTCCGACCTGTTGGATGGACCGGCTTTGTCTTGGTTCCGTACAAACAAAGCTAACTTCATCTCATATGAGGATCTTATTAGTGAGCTTAGAGATACCTTCGATATTCCTGATTATGACTACCGCCTCAGGAACGAGATAAGACAGCGTACACAAGCCCGCTCTGAGTCCTTGGTTAATTATTTATGTACAATGCAAGCCATGTTCTCAAGGTTGTCATGTAAAATGCCCAGTGAAGAACAGCTGGACATTCTCATGCACAACATTAGACCTGACTACATGAAGGAACTGGCCTTGCATGATGTCAACTCTGTAGATGACTTGAGACGTTTGGGTAAGCGCTTGGAGCTTGCGCGTACTAGGGCAGACGCTTTCCATGAGCCTGCTCTTGACAAGTTTGAGATTTCATCTGACTTACACCAGCTTAAGAACAAAGGTGTACAAAAGCCCGCTAAGCAGGTGTCTGCAGTGGAGACGCCGGTTACCCCCCACGATCGCAAATGCTTTCGTTGCGGTGGGGGCGGTCACACTGCATACAGCTGCACACAGTCAAGGGAGCTGGTGTGTTTCCGGTGTGGTCTCAAAGGAGTCAAGACCCCAGACTGCTCACACTGTACTAGCAAGTCAAAAAACGCGTAGGCCAGGGCCTTATTAGGAACTCTGTGCATTACTCTGTATCTGAGACTATTTCTGATAAGGTCCTGTTTCCTAAACGGGATAGTGACATTAGACCGTACCTAGTTGTTAAGGTTTTAAATTTAAATGTCTTAGGCCTTCTAGATTCCGGTGCCTCCTGCTCTATACTAGGTAAGGGAGCGCACCGCATCTTCTTGGAACTGGGTTTTGATCTTGTGAGTATCAATCCTACTTTTCGTATTACAACTGCAGACAGCACTCACTTGCAATGTCTGGGTTGTATCTCTTTGCCAATTGAGTACAATTCGGTTATCCGAGTTGTCAAGTTCTATGTTGTCCCAGGAATAACCACCTCCATGATATTTGGTGTGGATTTCTGGCAACAATTTAAGTTAAGTGATAAATTAATTTTACAAAATATTAGCCTTGATAGTTTTAGTGATAATAATCCTATAGAGTCTGTGTCCCTTAACGGTGGCCTCGAGGATTACGACAACTTGACAACTAAACAAAGGTGTGTAATCAACGAGGTCATTGAAAAATTCGACTCGTTGAACACTGATAAGGTGGGTTTAGGTCGGACCTCACTTGTACATCATGTCATTGACACTGGTGACAGCAAGCCGATCAAGCAGCGTTATTATCCGCTCTCTCCCCTTAAACAGAAGGCCCTGGAAGCCGAGTTGGACCGAATGCTGGAGATGGGAGTAGTGTCCCCGTCTCAGTCCGCGTGGAACTCTCCAGTGGTCATGGTGGAGAAGGCAAACGGTGACCTCAGATTGTGCTTGGACTCTCGCAAGCTGAACTCTGTGTCAAAGAGTGACGCCTACCCCTTACCCTATATCAATCAAATCTTGGACCACCTTAATAACGCTAAGTATTTAACTTCTGTAGATTTGAGTGCGGCTTACTGGCAGATTCCATTTGACTCACCCCAGTCTGCTGAGAAGACTGCTTTTACGGTTCCCCGGAGAGGATTATTCCAATACAATTCGATGTGCTTCGGTCTTGTCGGTGCCAGTGCCACGATGCAACGCCTCATGGACCGTCTGTTTGGTCCCGAGTTCGACAACAAGGTATTTGCGTTTCAGGATGACATAGTCTGTGTGTCCAGCACCTTTGAGGAGCATGTAGAGCTCTTACATAGAGTCTATCAGCAACTCAAGGATGCTGGCCTAACTATCAACATGAAAAAATCTCACTTTTGTCGGAGTGAACTCAAATACCTGGGGTATTATGTGGACAAACATGGCCTACGGACAGACCCGGGTAAAGTTGAGGTTATCCTCAACTATCCCACCCCTTCTAACCCTAAGGAGGTTAAGAGATTTCTGGGAATGGCCGGCTGGTATCGTCGCTTTGTTAACAACTTCTCTAAGATTAGTAAACCTCTGTGCAAACTGACATCTAAAAACTTTAAGTTTGAATGGACCCCTGAGGCTGAACTGGCCTTTAACCTGCTAAAGTCAGCCTTGGTTTCTGCCCCTATATTAAAAATGCCTAACTTTGAGATGCCCTTCCGCATTCTTAGTGACGCGTCAGCTTACTCAGTTGCTGCTGTACTGACACAAACTCACGATGGTGTTGAGCACCCTATCGCCTACTGTAGCCGTTCTCTTAACAAGAATGAGGTGAACTACAGCACAACTGAGCGAGAACTTCTGGCCGTGATTTTCGCTTTGGAACAATTTCGACAGTACGTCGAAGGCCAAAAATGTACGGTCGTCACGGATCATTCATCTCTTCTGTGGTTCCATAAGCTAAAAAATCCCACGGGTCGTCTAGCACGTTGGAGCATGAGGCTCAGTCAATTCGATTTTGACATAGAGCATCGAAAAGGTAAAGACCACGTTGTACCTGATGCTCTGTCTCGTATCAAAATTGATTCCCTCGATGCAGTACCCACTAAAGACCCGTGGTATGACCACACCATGAATAGTGTTCGGAAGAACCCTAGGAAGTCACCAAATTATGACATTCGTGACAACCTTCTATATAGGTTAACTAAAAATAAATATTCTTTGACTTCAGACTTTGACTGGAAGCTGGTGGTACCTCAGGAGGATCGCTTGCCCCTGCTCTCTAAGTACCACGATGACACACTTAGTGCCCATGGTGGCGTTTGGAAGACGCATAAAAGGTTAGCCCTAAATTATTACTGGCCCAAGATGTACGAGGACGTCAAAGAATATGTTGGGAACTGCGAAACATGCAAGCAGTACAAACCCGTAAATACGTCTCGTCCCGGCCTAATGGGTAGCCCGAAGCGGGTTTCGAAGCCATTCGAAGCTATCTCTGTCGATCTGCTTGGTCCCTTTCCCACTTCGAGCAATAGAAACGTACACCTGATCGTGGTCTCCGACTACTTTAGCAAATACGTCATGTTGTGCCCTGTTCGGGTTGCCACAGGCGCTGTAGTCGCGAGGTTCATAGAGAAGAGTGTGTTTCTCGTGCACGGAGTCTGCAAGACTATTTACATGGATAATGGCCCTCAGTTTGTGAGTAAGCCATTTAAGGATCTGTTGGCTAAATACAATGTACCTAATATATATTATAACCCTAGGTATCATGCCCAAACTAATCAGGCGGAACGAGCTATTCGCAATGTGGTTCAAGCGATCTCATGCTATGTGAAGTCACAACACAAGTCTTGGGATCAGTTCTTGGTTGAGATACAGTGTGCTTTAAACACTGCAGTTAACGAAGCAACTCGTTTCACCCCTTACTTTTTGGTACATGGTAGGGAATTTATTGGGGATGGAGTGCTGTACAGGCAGACAGATATCGCGTGCCATCCTACTTCAGTCTCTGTAGACGATCCATCAGCCTTCGGTGTCAAGCTGAGAGAAATACAACGCATTTACGACCAGGTGAGGAAACATTTGAACGTTGCCCACCAGCGTAATGAAAAGTATTACAACCTCAGAAAAAGGCATGTAGAGCTGAAAGTGGGACAGATAGTTTACAAACGCACGTTCTACCTGTCCAACAAGGCCAAGAATTTTACTTCTAAGCTAGCTCCTAAGTTCCTTAAATGTGTGGTGACTGCTAAACGATCCCCTTTAGTATATAGGCTGTCAGATCTGGACGGTAAGGATCTTGGGGAGTACCATATCAAGGACATCCTGAAGTATCAGGAGGAGCAGTCTCCAATACCTAACGTAACTACATAGTACGGTTTCTCTAGTTTATTAAACCAGTGCTATGTGATCATTATGTAAGACTATTTTAATCTTTTGTTTGTATTTCTATATGTGTACGTGACTTTAAATTGTCACGTTGTAGTTTCTTCTATGCACCGCACCGAGCGTTTTTCTCTCATTCGCTTCTTAGTACTCTACATTATCCTGAGAGCTTGGGTAGTGTTAGGGTATCGGCAGTGAGTAAAGGGAGCATTCGTTTTCTATGAAGGGCATTAGACTCTAGTTACTTAGCCTAACCGGTACACGAGTCAGTGTCTAGTTAGGTACATAGGAGGATCTTTCTTTGGTATTGTAATGGTCGTAGTCAGCTGGTGTTTGAAGGACCTAGCTGGTTGTCTTTGTTTATTAGTCAGTACTTTTCTGTTTTCTTTATTGTGTATTTCCAGCGTGTCATATCCGCAGGAAATACTATTAAAGGGGGGGTGGTTGTAGCATTTATTTTCTATAGATGCAGTATTCAGGATGTGAAAGCAGCCTTATCGAGTTATCTTTTTTTAATCGGTTGTCAGTGGTGACATTTCTGCTGTCAGAATGACAGGATGTCATAAGGACGAGTGACGAATCGTTTTTAGATTCAATGAAAGCTGGTTTTAGATGAAAATTCGAGAGGATTCCACGTGAGAGAGGGGATAAAGCCCGGATACAAGGTTCCAAGTCTCCTTTTACCATCGGCTAAGGACGACGGATTGATATGACTCTGAGTGGCACGCCTCAAGTTTTCTTTGGAGGTTGTTAGTTGCAACATGAGGACCTGTTAAGGAATTAGTCTGATTTAACTTATTCTCCTCGGAAGGAGTTGGACTCTGTGTCAACCTACACCCGGGATACCGGTAAGCGTCATTTCTTGTTTGCTAAGCGGTTCGAATTTCGTCGGTCGCGATGTCAGTTATTTCATTTGTCGTTTACTTGTCATAACAGGGTTTTTATACTACGGGGAAAAGCGGCCCGTCCACGGTTGGCAGAGCCACACCCAATGACACGTGGACTACATGAGCGAGGTGTTTTGAGAGGGACCAGCCGCCTCCACGTGGCATTCTCGGGCTGTGCTGCTCTCAGCTTACTCAAGGCCAGTAATTGTTACCCTATTACAGTGTAGTTAGCTGCTTACCCGTTCTACCTGCTCACGCGGCAGTGGTCTATTAAGTGGAATTATTACCTAAGCCCTGACTTTATTTCTGTGTACCTGTGATATTTGTGTCTATCAGTGAATAAGCTCTCTGTGTGTCTCTGTGTATCTCTGTGTACTTAGTAAATATATGTGTGTACACCCTATTGGCTGTTTTCGTCAGAGCCCTGGCCTCCCTTGCACACAGACTGGAAACTCAGAAATAAGGCGCCCTGGGATAGAGTTCTCTGCATAGCTACCTCGCGCTAGTTGGTGAGTAACACTAAACAGCATTGTGTTATAATCTTGATCGAAATCGACTTCTCAAAAATATAGAAATAATGATAGCGAATGCTATAACTCTTGTAAAGTTTTCTCCATACACACGGTTACGTAACTATAGTCTTCATATACTTAGAATCGTTTTTTTATCAATGTTTTCTACAAGAAATATCTTATACCATGCCCAAATGGAACCATAGAAAAATAGTATCGGTTGGAGCAGTAAATGTTTTCGGAGAGAGAACTGCTGCGTACCTTATCCTTCGCATTAGATATAGCTAGTACTATATTTCGGAGTGTGTACGGATAAATAAAACATTCACTTTCTGCAGTTGTAGCTACACAAAGCATATTGTTCTGTCGTGTGTCCAATAAGTAGGTAGATTTTTTTTATAATGTTCGAATTAGTAATATCTTAGTAAGTAGGGTTTTCACATTATGTAACAAATGTAAAATAAGAGAATGGCAAATTAGATGTAGAATCACACAGTTAATTTGACTGGCCAATATTAAGCATAAAGTAGATATTCATCACACAGATGTATTCATCACACAGATGTATTCATTAAGCTGGATTCAAATTGTCATCTGCAGAATGTACGGTAGGTACTCTGCATAAACCCTGCGTATTTTTGGTTTGCTATTGGGGTTATTTCATATTATATGAAAGTAAAAAAATATTAGACTCTGAAATAGTTTTCAACGTATGGACTTTCCGTATTCCAAACTTTACAAACTGATTTGACAATTTTCTAATGAGAGGTACTGTTTAATAATAACAGAAGGTAGTCACGTTTCCTAAATTAATTCGTAGTGCTTATAAATAGAATGGTGTGGTCGATTAAAATTTTCGATTTTTATAATTGTCTACCCACATAAACATCGCCTTGATTTTTATTTGAACGCTGCAACCAATTTAAATTAACTGGAAACTACTCAATACAGTTAGATGCGGGTAGATACATGTCCCTCAACACAATTATCTTAAAAGACGATCTTAACTAAACTAGTACAAAAGATGACACTTACTACGCAATTGATATTAAATTTTTCTTTGAACTTAATAACCTATCCGATGTCATACAATCAACTAAAACTATGCCTTTCCGTCAGTCTCTCAATGATAAGAAATATGTAGGTTTAAATCTTCATCACCTGCTTCTAAAAAACCTCACGATCGTCGGTCTTGGTACCGAGTCCGATTATAATGCCTATATTTTGACTTTCGACAAAAGCTACACCTATTAATTTGCTGCCAGTGTCTATATATGCCTCGAACTGGTGATCATTCTCGGTCACGAATCTTTAGCAATTATTAACACAGATCTCAAACGAAGAAAGTAATGTTCAACTGACCTTTCTATCTGGATGATGTCGTGAGCTCCTCTCAAAACCTGGTCATCTCTACAGCATCGCTCACCCAGCGTCGTTTTCGTGCAGGATTTAATTGTTAGAAAAAAAAAATGCTTTCTTTTTCGTCTTCTGATCTGAAACTGCCGCCTACAACTAAAATACTCCAAATCTATCTAAGCTGGGTCTTATCCCACTTCTGAAGTGTTAAATAGGTACACCTTCAGGAATAAAATAAAACTTGTAATCACAACTTTACATTTATTTGAGCAGCGTTACCGCCTATCTAAGCGTTCAGAATGAAGAAGAGCTCCCAATATGATTACCCGCCATTTTATACATTTACCCCCAGAAGCTGCTAATTAGACAATACCATTTAATTACACAATATGTTGCAAAACTAACTTAGCAATAATGGATAATTATAATTAATAATTTTAGTACTCGATACAACACAAAACACATTATTATCATGTAAATAATTATACAACTAAATAGTGATGTTGAGTATGTTGGAGTAAGCGCCATCTATCGTGGGTTGTATTTGTAACAAAATGTAATTTTTTAATTACCAAGTTTAAAATATACAATTTTTCTTAAAAAATAAAATGTCCTTCTACTATAACAAAATAAAACAATTTGCTAATTGCAACAGATTTATTATCTGTATACAACAACACTAGAATAATAGATGTAATTTTTTAATAAGCAAGTTTAAAATATACAATTTTTCTTAAAAATTGCAATGGTGACATATCATCTGTTTGAAGTTTCCAAAGATAATAAAAAAGAAACTAAAGTTATTAACAAGTTATTAACAAGTTTAGGGATCTCCTTATTCTCGAGTTTAATCGTCTGTGCCAACCTTCTAAGGAGTTGGTTGTACGATGTTCATCAAACGCAGTTGACACTGTTTCAGACAGTAAAGGATACCATTGCCGATAAATTTTTTTTTTATACTACTTAGGTGGCAGACAAGCTTACGGCCCACCGGAAGGTTGGTAACCGTAGCCTATAGACGTTTGCAACACCAGAGGCGCTACACACGCGCTGCCGACCCGGGCGCAGGTTGTGACGACCCACAGTTGAAATTTTTCAAGCCGCCCGTAAGGCCTTCAACTTGGCTTAACGACTGTCATTTTACCGACAACCGGGACCAACGGCTTATCGTGCCTTCCGAAGCACGGAAACGCTCGTAAATAAATGTCACAAAGTGGTCCACGTGGTGGTCACCCATCCATGGACCGGCCATAGTGAAAGTTGCTTACTGCAGTGATCGTTTACAGAACACTGAGTCCGCGGGGCCACGAGCGCTTCATTCAGCGATTTTTGGCATAGTTCCATTTCTAGTGAGTTAGGTGATATTTGCATTATAGCTAACCAGCCTTCTTGGATATAATTTACTAGCTGACCCGCGCAACTTCGTTTGCGCCACATAAGAGAGAGTATTACCTGTTCCCGTCGCATTTACTCCCGTCGCGTTTAAGAGAAACAATTTTGTAGTACATATTTTTACATAACTATAAATATTTACGCAGCACACGCAGCGAAGCTCTCAAAAGGAATAACTTTTCCCCCGTTTTTTAAACATTTACTATCACTGCTCCGCTTCTATTCGTTGTAGCGTGATGCTATATAGCCTATGACACTCCACAATAACGTAGCTTTCTATTGGTGAAAGAATTTTTAAAATCGGTTCATTATATCCCGAGATTACCCCTTACAATTTAACAAACACACAAACTTAACTTCTTTATAATATTAGTATAGATTGGGAGAAGAGGTAATAGGGAACAGAGCGTAGTAACGGTTCGCCCTTCTTTACAATTTTGTAATCCCAAATCATTGCTTTTCTTAATAATTGCTTCGTTGTAATGGTGGAAACATCCCGAAATGTGTACATTTGGAAATACATGGCGAACAGCGTTCATTTGTGCCTTTTCATAGTCGCACTTATATTTAACCATGCGAACGTTTAGTTTTTCTTTAATGATGGTGAATAAACGGGTGTAGGTTTCTTCCGTTTTATCGGGTAGTAATGCAAAAATAACCGGAAAGACGTTAATAGATATTTCTGGAGATTTAACGTCTAAATGAATTGAAAATAATTGGTAAAATGGCTTGGGGCATGCTTTAAAAGTGCCATCTCCATAGAATGAATTAGTTTTGTTGTAATGAATAATTTTTCGACTGCAGACAGAGGAGAATATTTTTTTTTTTTTATTAGTACCATTTTCGCAAACATAAAAAGATTTTCCAAAATTTTCTGGAATTTTTACATCTTTCACATTCTCGAAACGCAATTTATCGGATTGAAGAAAGTGTCTACGTGTTCTGTATAAAGTATTTTTTTACCTGTTTAAATCGTGGTATTTCACGGATATAATTGATGCCTTTTTTTCTAAGAGGTCCTAGGTCTTCACATACCATTTTTTTAACTGATGCCAATACTTGCGATACTTCGTTTTTTACTACTTCTGAACGACATCCATGCATATTTTCCCGAAGCACTTTAGTTTCATTTGCATTCAAAGTAATAGTTGCTGAACATTCATTTCGATTTACGCATCTCCATAAAGTAGATTTATTTTTATTTATTTTATGCAGGTTGTAACATTTATTTTCTATGAGTAGCAATGTCTGGTCTCTGGCTGGACAATATTATTTGAGCGTGTCAGTGCGCCATGATCGATTCATTGTTTTTTTGCTGTGGCAACAGCCGTTCAAGGAAACGGACGTTAGTCTATGGGTTTTTTTGTCATGGACGGAGGAATTGCGTAGCAAACTGGTTTAAAAAGGTTTTTTCCAGAGTATTTGATAGTGAGGGTATAAATAGCCCTGCTATGAAGTTCAAAGTCTTTTTTACTATCCTCTTGTAGTGTGTGAGAGCCCATCATTATATTATGATATACCTATCTACGTCTTACTAACTGTAATTGTAACATTTATTGTTTAGTAATATACGAGACTAAGCTCAAGACAGTCGTATTACTCATCTCCCGAACACACCACATTATATGGCGACCCTGCCATGTACAGGAGTCGACTCGAATTTCAAGGCGCGCGCGAGTTGCAAAGTGAATACAATGACTGATATTTGATTGCAACACGTTCGATCCACATACAATATTGTCAGTGAAAATGTGTCAAACTGCCGCCCCAAAGGAGGACGTTTTTATAACCCAAAGTGCATCAGGTGGATCCAACTCCACTTCTGCAGAACAATTTCACCTATCCAACATCAGTGACGTGCTCTTCATAATTTGTGCGCTACTTTGCCTTGGTGGACTATATGCTATATACAAACTATATAAAAACTGCCACCACTCATGGATCAGGAACGAGTTTTTATCGCAACGTTTATCACGTTCCTTTCGGAGATCAGAGGTCCGCGCATGCCACCAGTGCCAGCCCAAGGACGGACGCCCCCAGGAGTCAATTCCGATGCATAATATGCACACAGACCAATGAAGATGAGGTATCCCAAGCTTACTATAATATATGTTCCTCAAGTTTTTTTTTTAATGAACTACGCAGTGATCAGTGACTAGTGTTAATTATTATTATTGTTTATTATGTAAAGATAGAGAATTATTTTTTATACGATGTCTAATAAGTAATAGCTAGCGAGTTAAAGGAAATAATTATATTGCAAACTTAAATATATTAAAGACACTTTAGTAAAGTTAAGCTACTCTAGAAGGTCAAAATCATTGTTGCAAGAGAAGTTAAATGAGGCAACTAGTTTACGCAACGATTTTGATGCTTGTATATTAATTCTAAGAAAACAAATAGATAAAAAGTCCTTATCTGATCAGATTGTAGAAGACATTCAATCATATTGCGATTTAATTAAAGAATTATATTTACAAATACGAGATATTTGCTCTAAAGACTACAGCTCCCAGACTTCGGAGTATATTGACAAAGGTGTAGACAGCAAAATTTCCATTATGTCTAATTTCGACTTCAAAACAGCGACGTCGCTGCTCCCTGCTATGAACGGTGATGAGGACGTCACCAAAAACCTAATCGACGCCATAGAGCTGTATAGCTCCGCCCTCAGCGAGGAAGGTAAAGATATGCTTATTAAGTTTGTTCTAAAGACGCGCTTGAACCAAAGTGCGAAACTGAGACTGCCCATTTCATATGATACGTGTGATAATCTTGTTAGCGATATGAAGCAACACTTGCTTACTCAAAAATCTAGTACTTCTATCCATAAAGAGTTAGTTAAAATTCGTCAAAATGGTACTTCCATTGACAACTACGGTCTTAAAATCGAGCAACTATTTGTTGACTTAACAATTTCTCAAGCCGATGGTGATCAAAACACTTACAAAGTTTTACGACCCATTTATGAAAAGCTTGCCATCAAGAGCTTCAGCGACGGATTACGCAATCGACAGGTAGGCGTCATACTTTCAGCGCGTAATTACACGTCCTTAAAGGACGCTATACGAGCAGCAAAGGATGAGGAGGCTTCTTATAGTAACCAGAATTCGGATTCAGCAGTATACTTTGGCTCTAGAGGAAAGTATAACGGTAATAGGGGTTATCTTAATAAAGGTCGAGGACGCTTTTTCAGTCGACCTGGTTCCTTTGATAGCCAATGGTCGCGTGGATCATACCATGCGAATAACCTTAAGAATCTTACTAACCCTCAAGGTTCTACGAATCAATATTTCCATCGCGGATTCTCAGGTTACAGGCAGAACAGAGGCTTTCGTGGAGGTCAAAATAGAAGGAATAATGTACATTTTATGGAAGGCGAGTCGGCGAACCCCGTAACCTTGTCTAGTAATAATCAAACTTCGGGCATACACGAAAATGAACCATTAGAATTTTTTCGATCCTAATTTTATATTAGCTTGCGAGTATAATAGTTCAGTAGAATGTTTTATTCAAGGCACCAAATATGGTTTGCTTTTAGATTCCGGAGCGTCACTATCCGTGTTGAAATACGAAACCGTAAAGTATTGGAATGTACCGATGCACACCGAACGTATCTCCATAAATGGTATAGGTGGTAACATCCAAACAGTGGGCTATGTTTTCATTACGCTTACCATAAATGGAACTGCATTTACGCATAAGTTTTATGTTATTAAAAGCTTACCATGTCCCCATCTGGGTATATTAGGTAGAGATTTTTTGCAAAAATACAAAGCAATAATGAATTTCGAAAATAATAAAATAACATTAAGTACTAATACCAATACCATTTCGTTATCTATGACTCACGGTTCCTTAGGAACTAGTAGTTTTTTAAGTGTTCCCCCCCGATGTGAAAAAATATTTAGATTAGACAGTAGTATAGGGGATGAATGTATAATTTTACCAGACGAACTGTGTGAAGGAGTTTTTATAGCCGGTAGCATTTGTAAACCGTGTAATGGCAAGATATTTATTCTAATCATGAATACACGGGAAACACAAGTAAATATTAATTATTTTAGACCAGAAATACATAAGTTATCAGATTACAATATTTGCAGTTTTGAGAAAAGCAGTAGCATTGACGGAGATAGAGTGCGTACTATGTTTTCGCATCTAAATTTAAGTCACTTGAATAGAGAGGAAAGAATTTCTATTCAAAATATTTGTGCTAAGTTTTCGGATGTCTTTCACTTACCTAACGATAAATTAACTGCAACAAATCTTTATGACCAAACTATACAATTAAAACCAAATACAAGTCCAGCTTATACCAAACAGTACCGCCTACCATTTTCACAGCGCCAAGAAGTAGAAAAACAAATTAATAAAATGCTTTCAGATAATATTATAGAACCTTCGAAAAGTGAGTGGTCGAGCCCAATCTTACTGGTACCTAAAAAGTCGAGTGATAATTCGAAAAAATGGAGACTGGTAATAGATTTCCGTAAATTAAATGACCGAATTTTAGATGACAAGTTTCCTCTCCCAAATATCACCGATATTTTGGATTCCTTATCTGGAGCAATGTACTTTTCACAACTAGATTTATCTCTGGCCTATTATCAAGCAAAATTAAGCCCAGAGTGTAGGAAGTATACGGCCTTCACAACTCCATCAGGCCAATATCATCTGACTAGGCTTCCGGTAGGTTTAAAAATTAGTGGAAATGCATTTTCCCGATTAATGTCCGTGGCCATGTCAGGACTCACATATGATAAACTATTTATATATTTAGATAATTTAATTTGTTTCGGTCGCAGTCTGGATACACATAATAAAAACCTTATTGACATACTGACGCGACTTAGACAGGTGAATTTGAAATTAAATCCCGAAAAGTGCGATTTTTTGCGAAAGGAAATGCAATTTTTGGGTCACGTTATCTCGCCAAATGGTATAAAGCCAGATCCTGAAAAAGTCAAGACCGTGCAAAATTACCCCGCCCCACAAAACGTAGATGAAACTAAACGATTCGTTGCATTTACTAATTTTTATAGAAAATTCATACCGAATTTTGCAGAAAAATCACTACCTTTAAATAAACTTTGTCGCAAGAATGTGACATTTGAGTGGAACGTCGAATGCCAAAAATCCTTTGATTCACTTAAAAACGCATTAATTTCTCCGCCAATATTACAATATCCGAATTTCGATAGCGAGAATACGTTTATATTACAAACGGATGCATCAGGTTATGCCATTGGATCGGTATTATGCAACAGCGATGGAATGCCAGTGGCTTATGCGAGCAGAAATTTAAATAAAGCAGAGGTTCGGTACCCAACAGTGGAAAAAGAACTCTTAGCCATAGTTTGGTCAGTGAAGTATTTCCGACCCTATCTTTATGGCCGAAAGTTTATTATCAAAACTGATCATAAGCCCTTAGTTTATTTATTTAATATGACTAACCCTTCTAGTCGATTAACTAAGTTTAGGTTGTTGTTAGAAGAATACGATTATGTGGTTGAGTATGTGAGAGGAACAGACAACGCAGCTGCAGATGCCTTGTCGCGTATCCGAATATCGAGCGAAGATTTGAAAGATATGAGTGAACATCTGATATCAGTATTGACTAGAGCACAGAGAAAGCAAATGTGTGAAAGCACGCAAAATGTATGTGACAAGCCTGTGGTTGATAAGGTGTCCGATAACAGTTGGTCTGATCACCCAAAGGTTATGGATATTCTTAAAAAACCAAAGGATTGTACAGAACTGTTGTTTGTAAATGAGACGGAATGGAGTAGAGCACAGGATTTATCGACAGAAAAATCGAAAAATTTCGCTTATAATTCAGTAAAATCCGTGATTTACGCAAGCCCTTCGTCCCGATTATATTGCGCACGAGATGCCTTTGTAAGGGAGTTGAGCAACTTATGTAACCGGATAAAAATAAATAGCGTGTATATTATAAAGAATATTAAAAACGCTGAATTAGTTAAAGAGTTAACTCGTTGTATAACTGACACAAAGAATTGGTCCGGACCGCGATTTTATATTTTACATGGTGTCAGAAGAATAAACGATAGCGATACGAAGCGTATCATATTAAATGACTATCACATGCTGCCGACAAGCGGTCACGCCGGCATTAGGCGCATGGTGAATAATATTAAAAGACGTTATTTTTGGCCGGGACTCGAGAAGGACGTAAATGACTTTGTAAGTAAATGTGATAAATGTTTACGTCATAAACACATGAACAAATACGTAAGAGAACCCATGGTGTTAACCGATACGGGACATTGTGCATTTGATAGGATATATTTAGATTTAGTTGGGCCCTTAAGTAAGGATAGCGATAGTAATAGTTATATACTCACATTACAGTGTGATCTTAGTAAATACGTTGAGGCTTATCCTCTTAGAAATAAGGATACATATTCAGTAGCAAAATCATTCGTAAATAATTTTATCTTGCGGTATGGCATCCCTCGACAGATCATATCGGATCGAGGTACAGAGTTCGTTTCTTCGGTAATGAGAGAAGTATGCAGTATTCTCAACATTCAACAACTCACGTCAACTGCTTATCACCACTCGACAATAGGCGCCCTAGAGGTCAGCCACAAATGCTTGATGTCCTATCTAAGAATTCAAGCTAATAACGAACCACATAATTGGAGCGCGTGGTTACCCTACTGGTGTTTTGCTTATAACACCACAGTTCACTCCGAAACAAAGTTTACACCATATGAACTAGTGTTTGGTAAACCTTGTAATTTACCCAGTAACCTGACATCAGATATAGAACCATTGTATAACCATTATGATTATCCAAAAGAACTTAAATATAGACTTCAAAGATCGCAATATGATGCAAGGCAAAATTTGATTGTAAGCAAACAGATAAGGAAAGTTAAGTACGACTATTGTGCTAACCCTACCACTTATAAAGTTGGCGACATGATACTACTTAGGAACGAGCGAATTGTAAACAAACTTGATCCTCTGTATGTCGGACCATTTAAGGTGATCGAAGATTGTGAACCAAATCTAAAAATAGATTATAAAGGTAAAGAGATGTTAGTTCATAAGAACAGAACTAGACCCTATATGAATAAATGAGTAACATTAAGTAATTATAATCTTCTATTATGTATCAGTCTGTTATGTACAAATATATACCTAAATAAATTTAACTTTTGTGTGTAAAATAAAAATATTGTTTAATTATTTTTATTTTTTTTAGCCGGTGGGCATGTAGTGTGTGAGAGCCCATCATTATATTATGATATACCTATCTACGTCTTACTAACTGTAATTGTAACATTTATTGTTTAGTAATATACGAGACTAAGCTCAAGACAGTCGTATTACTCATCTCCCGAACACACCACATTATACTCTAAGCAGCAGTGAAGTTTGAAACGACTCTTGAGTGGCACACCTCAGTTTCGCTTTGGAGGTTATAAGTTCTAACCTGAGGACTTAAGGAGAATTTCCTGCGTTTTATCTATCCTCCTCGGAAGGAATTGGACTGTGATAACCGATACCCAGATTCTGGGTCGTTTATTAAGGGCTGGAAGCGGCCACTGTATGGTGATAGGAGCCACGCCCAATAATACGTGGACTGCACGAGCAAGGTGCATCTGTGAGAGGCCTGCCGTCTTCCTGGCATTGACAACAGCCGGTGTCGCTCTCGCCCTATACGAAGGCCAGTACACTGCATACCTACTAAAAGTTATAACCTGTACGTACCTGTCCACGCCTATTTAGATCTGTAGTACCTACTAGTGCATAGACATAATATCTACTTTTAAGACTATCTAGTCTATATATGTCTCTTAGTGTATAACTTCTACTTATTGTATCTGTAGCTATGAGAACCTTATAAATATATGTGTGTACACCCTACCTGGCTGTTTTCGTGAGAGCCCTAGCCTACCTTTGCACGCACACTGGAATCTCTGTAGTAAGGCGCCCTGGGAAAGAGTTCTCTGCATAGCTACCTCGCGCTAGTTGGTGAGTAACACTGAACAGCATTGTGTTATAAGGTTGTACCGATAACCACCACGTAGGACAGTTTTTCTGCCCTTTTGATTGACTGTAATATCGAAGCCATACATTACAATTTATCTATACTAATACTAATGAACAGCATTGTGTTATAAATTGGCGCCCAACGTGGGGCAAATCTCTGGGTCTACTCAGCGGTAGCCTCAGTCTAGTGTGTGTGCATAGGTGGTTACCTCTGGCGAAACCATCCTGGTGTCTCGTCCGAGACGCTCCAGGACGTTAATTGGTGGTGCTAACAGCTAAGCACAAAATTATCCCTTTCGTCTTCTTCCAGCTACCTACATCTTTGGCTGGAAAAGACACAAAATTCTAAATTCAAAAATTTATAATAGCTGTGATTTTGGAAAGATTTATTGATTTTATTTGGCATACCCACGTTTTTTTCTTATTGTGTTTTATGTTCCTTTTTTCTTTTTTTTATGGTGCACACATTTATTTATCATTAGTGTATTAGTGTATATTATTCTATAGCTTTACCTTGTAGGGTAAACTTGGTAAACTTCTCACTGTGTAAACTTTGTGAATTTCTCTGTGTAACTTAAAACTATTTTATAAGGTGTGTACATACCTTGTAATTTTGAATATTAACCTGAACCTTGCTCTCAGAAACTATAGAAACTTTAAACTCTTTTATTCAGCTTGCAATCATACACTTGGTGAAACTTAATTTATATTCTTTACTTGGTAATTGAACCCCATCTGTGTCACTTAACTTTATTATAACTTTTGTAATTAAACTTTTACATAATGGCACAGATGCAAAAATATGTTAATTATTTAAGAAAGGATGAACTTGCTAACGAGCTGTCCCACATGGGAATTTCAGTGGAACCAGATGCGACGGTGACTGGTCTTCGTGGTGAGCTCAGAGCGGCACACCGACTTGTCCGTCGGGGAAGCATCAAAGTGAATGCTCCGGTACCCGCTGATGCATCGGCTGAGCTCTCGACCTGCCTTCCGAAGGTCTCCGAGTTGGAGGAGGCTCTTCAGTCAGGTGAGTTTTTGGCCAATAATAATTCTCGCTTAAGGATAATGGTCAGGGCAAACTATCTGCTAACTAGGTTGGCGCGTTGTGGTTTGGATTGCCCTGACCTGGTGGAAATTCGTGGTAGGCTAGTGAAGATCATTGCTAGGGCTGAACCCGGTAGTAATTCTGAATCCGAGGGTTCGGATGATGATGGTGATGATCCTTCGTGTCATGACCAGGTGGAATATACTTCACCGGTAGTGAGAGAGGACCGCTCGGTGCGAGCTAGTTCAAGTAGGAATAGTTCTACATGTAACATAGTGTATAAAGAACGTCCCCTTAACTTATGTTCATTTAATCTAAAATATGATGTTTCTACTTGTGTACGTGTGTTTTTAGAGAGATTAGAAGAACTTAGATGTGCTCGGAAGGTTACTAAGCCTAGACTCCTTATGGCTTTCTCCGACCTGTTGGATGGACCGGCTTTGTCTTGGTTCCGTACAAACAAAGCTAACTTCATCTCATATGAGGATCTTATTAGTGAGCTTAGAGATACCTTCGATATTCCTGATTATGATTACCGCCTCAGGAACGAGATAAGACAGCGTACACAAGCCCGCTCTGAGTCCGTGGTTAATTTAGGTCGTGGGTTCGATTCCCACCGGAGACAAATATTTGTGTGACCCATAAATGTTTGTCTCAAGAGTCTGGGTGTTTCTATGTATGATAAGTATGTATTTAAAAGTATATAAGTATAAATATCCGTGGTCTGATACTCATAACACAAGCAGGTTATTCCTAGCTTACTTTGGGATCAGATAGCGTTGTGTGAAATGTCCGTGAATATTTATTTATTTATTTAAAAAAAAAAAAAAAAAAAATATATATATATATGTACAATGCAAGCCATGTTCTCAAGGTTGTCATGTAAGATGCCCAGTGAAGAGCAGTTGGACATTCTCATGCAAAATATTCGACCTGATTACATGAAAGAACTGGCCTTGCATGAAGTTAACTCTATTGATTATTTGAGACGTTTGGGTAAGCGCTTGGAGCTTGCGCGTACTAGGGCGGACGCTTTCCGTGAGCCTGCTCTTGACAAGTTTGAGATTTCGTCGGACTTACACCAGCATAAGAACAAAGGTGTACAGAAGCCCACCAAGCAGGTGTCTGCAGTGGAGACGCCGACTACCTCCCACGAACGCAAATGCTTTCGTTGTGGCGGGGGCGGTCACTCTGCATACAGCTGCACACAGTCAAGGGAGCTGGTGTGTTTCCGGTGTGGTCTCAAAGGAGTCAAGACCCCAGACTGCTCACAATGTGCTGGCAAGCCAAAAAACGCGTAGGCCAGGGCCTTGTTAGGAACTCTATGCACTACTCTGTATCTGAGTCTATTTCTGATAAGGTCCTGGAGGCCTATTCTGTTTCAACGAACAACGAAGTTCGGGCCGAAGTTTCGTATAAAACCTACTACGGTTCCATACGTTCCGCAATTTGCGGACGAAACGAAGTTGTTTGACGTTAAACCTACTCTAATTCACCTATTCTGTTTCAACGAACAACGAAGTTCGGGCCGAAGTTTAGTATAAAACCCACTACGGTTCCATTCGTTCCGCAAATTGCGGACGAAACGAAGTTGTTTGACGTTAAACCTACTCTAATTCACAAATCGTACGAACGAAAATTCAACTTTGACAGATAATTTTTCGGAAAATTAACCTAAAATTGACGAAACCAAAAGTGTCACCGTTTGATTTTCGTTTCCTTGTATATTTTGTAAGAATTTTAAATAACATGTCTAGAATGTTACTCATTGAGGCTGCTCTACGTGAGGTACGATTAAAGCGTAGAAGAAATCGTCGTAGACTGCCAAATTAAGTCAATTATATGATTATTTCCGAAGTAGAGTTAATTGCAAACTATAGGCTCAGTCGGCAACTGTTTGAGGAGTTGTGCTAAGAAATAGTTAGCTACGGGAGAGAGCCCTCCCACACGAGATCCGCAGTCAGCGGCGGGAGCGCCTTCGCCCAAGACTATCCGCCTTCATGACCGGGGGCCTGAGGATAGTGAGGGGACTGCCCACCGTCCGTGGTAGCCATAGGTCTGTTGGGAGTCCTGGGGTATCCTTTCGAGGGTTTACCGAGAGTTTCCAACCGTAGGCTGTTAGGCAGGATACGTGTAGTTTTTTTGTCGGTAGAGGTCCGGCATAGCATCCATGGGGATTTTATCTCACGTTAAGAAAAATAGCCCCCTTGGCATTGGTCCCAAAAGACTGGGAGCATTCCCCTTTGAATAGCGATGCCTATTCTTTGGGAGAAGTAACTGCTAGCCCTTGGGTCACCAGTCGACTCGACCAAAAAGTATGTGCGTTGGATCCCATGCACCGTAGGTCCATGGTGTGCAACGCGGTCTCGACACCAACTGGAAGAAAACTGTAAGACAAGCCGAGACCCTGATACCTACTTAGTTTTTTTTTTATTTTCTACCGTTTCCGGGCTTTTTCTTTTGTACTAGTTCATACTGAAAATAATATATGTTTATTTAGGTAAAATAAAACGAAAACAATTATTATTATTGTCTTGCCCAACTTTTATTAACTGATACAATCTATAAACTATTTGTCTTTCATCCTTTCCTATTATATAGTATCTCCTATCTTATTTGTCTCTAATATCTTGAATCAGTTCCAACAGAGCAGCTTGAATCTGCATCAGTATATTCATGATCCCAACGAGCTCGGTATTTCTAAGTGTCATTCTCTGCACGCTCTCCCTCTATATCAAACAATCTCAGTCTCATATCATAGCCAGAAGATTGTCCCCTCCACCTAGGGGCAGTTGGTACAGAAGCTGCAAAATAAAATAAATTCACATTAAAAATAAGTTACTCAACAACAGATAATATCTCACGTGTGTGTGTGATATTCAATGGAATAAATAACATTCAATTGCACTGTAATATGAATTGTTTACTTACAAAGGTTTTTATGTTTATATGTATAAACGATATAATATGTTTTAGATATAGATTTCAAATAATAATAATTTTAATTTTCATTACATTATTGTTGGTTGACATGAAACAAACGTCAGATACATTTTTTAACGTAAGGTTATGACATTTGCATCTCTAGTTTGTCTATATCAAAATGGTTGAAAATATACAATTATATATATAATACCTTTTTATTCTTATTTTCTGCATACATTTTACAAGAAATGTATAATAAACCACTTGTTACATGTAAAACTTTTAATTAAAATTTACTTGTTTTTAAATTTTAATAAAAGTGAATACCGCAATTATTACCGGTATAAGACATCAGCAAATTTTAATGACCTCCCTATCATTGTCGTTCACGAAATGTGTCTATGCATCCGAAGTTCGTGCTCCGATCCGCAATTGATATAGAATAGGGTCAGCTACGAAACTTCGTTTTGTTTTCGTTCGTTAACGAAGTTTCGTTTTCGTAGAAAGAGTTTAGGCCCTCGCCCATAACGGCAGCGTGACGTTAGGGGTTCATGCACGCCCCTCTTAGAAGCGGGATCACACCCAAAACCCCCCAAAGACGCGGGATAGCACCCGAACCAGTGGTAACCGTAGGTCTGTTGGGAGTCCTGGGACATCCTTCCGAGGACTTACCCGGGGCTCCCAACCATAGGCTATTGGCTATTGGGCATTACGTTAGGTTTTTCTTGTCGGTAGGAGTCCGGCATAGCATCCATTAAAGATTTTCCCTCACGTTAGAAAAAAATCCCAAAAGACTGGGAGCATTACCCTTTGAAAAGCGATGCCTATTCATTGGGAGAAATAACTGCTAGCCCTTAGGTCACCCGTCGACTCAACCAAAAAGTCCACAAGCATTGTACCCCATGCACCGCAGGTCCATGGGGTACTACGCGGTCTCGACACCAACTGGAAGAAAAGTAGTAGTTTCTTTTATTTTGTACCGCTTCCAGGCTTTTTCTTTTGTTCTAGTTCATACTGAAAATATGTAGCTATGTATATTTAGATAAAATAAAACGAAAACAATTGTCTTGCCAAACTTTTATTAACTGATACAATCTATATACTATTTGTCTTTCATTGATTCATTTTATATATTATCTCCTATCCAATTTGTCCCTAATAATTTGAATCGGTTCCAACAGAGCAGCTTGAATCTGCATCAGTATATTCATGATCCCAGCGAGCTCGGTATTTCTAAGTGTGTCATTCTCTGCACGCACCTCCTCTATCTCAAACAATCTCCATCTCACATCAGAGCCAGAAGATTGTCCCCTCCGCCTAGGGGCATTTAGTACAAAAGCTGCAAAATAAATTCACATTAAAAATAAGTTACTCAACAAGATATATCTCACGTGTGTGCGATATTGAATAGAATAAAAACATCAATTGCACCGTAATATGAATTGTTTACTTACAAAGGTTTTTATGTTTATATGTGTATACGATTTAAATGTTTTAGATATAGATTTCTTATAATAATAATTTTCATTACATTATTGTTGACATGAAACAAACGTCAAATACATTTTTAACGTAAGTTTATGACATTTGCATCTCTAGTAGTCTATATCAAAAGGGTTGAAAATATACAATTATATATATAATACCTTTTTATGCTTATTTACTGCATACATTTTACAAGAAATGTATTATAAATCATTTGTTACATGTAAAACTTTAAATTAAAACTTACTTGTTTTTAAATTCTAATAAAAGTGATAACCGTAATTACCGGAATAAGACATCAGCAGACCTCCCTATCATTGTCGTTCACGAAATGTGTCTATGCATCCGAAGTTCGGGCTCCGATCCGCAAATGATACAGAATATGCTCAGCCACGAAACTTCGTTTTGTTTTCGTTCGTTAACGAAGTTTCGTTTTCGTAGAAAGAGAGTAGGCCTCCTGTTTCCTAAACGGGATAGTGACATTAGACCGTATCTAGTTGTTAAGGTTTTAAATTTAAATGTCTTAGGCCTTCTAGATTCCGGTGCCTCCTGCTCTATATTAGGTAAGGGAGCGCACCGCATCTTCTTGGAACTGGGTTTTGATCTTGAGAGCATCAATCCTACTTTTCGTATTACAACTGCAGACAGCTCTCACTTGCAGAGTCTGAGTTGTATCTCTTTGCCAATTGAGTACAATTCGGTTGTCCGAGTTGTCAAGTTCTATGTTGTCCCAGGCATAACCACCTCCATGATATTTGGTGTGGATTTCTGGCAACAATTTAAGTTAAGTGATAAGTTAATTTTACAAAATATTAGTCTTGATAGCTTTAGTGATAATAATCCTATAGAGTCTGTGTCCCTTAACGGTGGCCTCGAGGATTACAACAACTTGACTGCTAAACAAAGGTGTGTAATCAACGGGGTCATTGAGAAATTTGACTCATTGAACACTGATAAGGTGGGTTTAGGTCGGACCTCACTTGTACATCATGTCATTGACACTGGTGACAGCAAGCCGATCAAGCAGCGTTATTATCCGCTCTCTCCCCTTAAACAGAAGGCCCTGGAAGCCGAGTTGGACCGAATGCTGGAGATGGGAGTAGTGTCCCCGTCTCAGTCCGCGTGGAACTCTCCAGTGGTCATGGTGGAGAAGGCAAACGGTGACCTCAGATTGTGCTTGGACTCTCGCAAGCTGAACTCTGTGTCAAAGAGTGACGCCTACCCCTTACCCTATATCAATCAAATCTTGGACCACCTTAATAACGCTAAGTATTTAACTTCTGTAGATTTGAGTGCGGCTTACTGGCAGATTCCATTTGACTCACCCCAGTCTGCTGAGAAGACTGCTTTTACGGTTCCCCGGAGAGGATTATTCCAATACAATTCGATGTGCTTCGGGCTTGTCGGGGCTAGTGCCACGATGCAACGCCTGATGGACCGTCTGTTTGGCCCCGAGTTCGACAATAAGGTATATGCGTTTCAGGACGACATAGTTTGTGTGTCCAACACCTTTGAGGAGCATGTAGAGCTCTTACATAGAGTCTATCAGCAACTCAAGGATGCTGGCCTAACTATCAACATGAAAAAATCTCACTTTTGTCGGAGTGAACTCAAATACCTGGGGTATTATGTGGACAAACATGGCCAACGGACAGACCCGGGTAAAGTTGTGTATCCTACCCCTTCTAACCCTAAGGAGGTTAAGAGATTTCTGGGAATGGCCGGCTGGTATCGTCGCTTTGTTAACAACTTCTCTAGGATTAGTAAACCTCTGTGCAAACTGACTTCTACGAACCTTAAGTTCGAATGGACCCCTGAGGCTGAACAGTCCTTTAACCTGCTAAAGTCAGCCTTGGTTTCTGCCCCTATATTAAAAATGCCTAACTTTGAGTTGCCCTTCCGCATTCTTAGTGACGCGTCAGCTTACTCAGTTGCTGCTGTACTGACACAAACTCACGATGGTGTTGAGCACCCTATCGCCTACTGTAGCCGTTCTCTCAACAAGAACGAGGTGAACTACAGCACAACTGAGGGAGAACTTCTGGCCGTGATTTTCGCTTTGGAACAATTTCGACAGTACGTCGAAGGCCAAAAATGTACGGTCGTCACGGATCGTTCATCTCTTCTGTGGTTCCATAAGCTAAAAAATCCCACGGGTCGTCTAGCACGTTGGAGCATGAGGCTCAGTCAATTCGATTTTGACATAGAGCATCGAAAAGGTAAAGACCACGTTGTACCTGATGCTCTGTCTCGTATCAAAATTGATTCCCTCGATGCAGTACCCACTAAAGACCCGTGGTATGACCACACCATGAATAGTGTTCGGAAGAACCCTAGGAACTCACCAAATTATGACATTCGTGACAACCTTCTATATAGGTTAACTAAAAATAAATATTCTTTGACTTCAGACTTTGACTGGAAGCTGGTGGTACCTCAGGAGGATCGCTTGCCCCTGCTCTCTAAGTACCACGATGACACACTTAGTGCCCATGGTGGCGTTTGGAAGACGCATAAAAGGTTAGCCCTAAATTATTACTGGCCCAAGATGTACGAGAACGTCAAAGAATATGTTGGGAATTGCGAAACATGCAAGCAGTACAAACCCGTAAATACGTCTCGTCCCGGCCTAATGGGTAGCCCGAAGCGGGTTTCGAAGCCATTCGAAGCTATCTCTGTCGATCTGCTTGGTCCCTTTCCCACTCCGAGCAATAGAAACGTACACCTGATCGTGGTCTCCGACTACTTTAGCAAATACGTCATGTTGTGCCCTGTTCGGGTTGCCACAGGCGCTGTAGTCGCGAGGTTCATAGAGAAGAGTGTGTTTCTCGTGCACGGAGTCTGCAAGACTATTTACATGGATAATGGCCCTCAGTTTGTGAGTAAGCCATTTAAAGATCTGTTAGCTAAATACAATGTACCTAATATATATTATAACCCTAGGTATCATGCCCAAACTAATCAGGCGGAACGAGCTATTCGTAATGTTGTTCAAGCGATCTCATGCTATGTGAAGTCACAACACAAGTCATGGGATTCATTCTTGGTTGAGATACAGTGCGCTTTAAACACTGCAGTTAACGAAGCAACTCGTTTCACCCCTTACTTCTTGGTACATGGTAGGGAGTTAATTGGAGATGGAGTACTATACAGGCAGACAGATATTGCGTGCCACCCTGCTTCAGTCTCTGTAGACGATCCATCAGCCTTCGGTGTCAAGCTGAGAGAAATACAACGCATATACGACCAGGTGAGCAAACATTTGAATGTTGCCCACCAGCGTAATGAGAAGTATTACAACCTCAGAAAAAGGCATGTGGAGCTGAAAGTGGGACAGATAGTTTACAAACGCACGATCTACCTGTCAAACAAGGCCAAGAACTTTACTTCTAAGCTAGCCCCTAAGTTCCTTAAATGTGTGGTGACTGCTAAACGATCCCCTTTAGTATATAGGCTGTCAGATCTGGACGGTAGGGATCTTGGGGAGTACCATATCAAGGACATCCTGAAGTATCAGGAGGAGCCGTCTCCAATACCTAACGTTACTACATAGCACTGTTTCTCTAGTTTATTAAACCAGTGCGATGTGATCATTATGTAAGACTATTTTAATCTTTTGTTTGTATTTCTATATGTGTACGTGACTTTAAATTGTCACGTTGTAGTTTCTTCTATGCACCGCACCGAGCGTTTTTCTCTCATTCGCTCTACAATTACCTCAGAGCTTGTGTAGTGTTAGGGTATCAGCAGCGAGTAAAGGGAGCATTCGTTTTCTATGAAGGGCATTAGACTCTAGGTACTTAGCCTGTCCGGTACACGAGTCAGTGTCTAGTTAGGTGTATAGGAGGATCTTTCTTTGTTATTGTAATGGTAGCAGTCAGCTTGGGGTTGAAGTACCTAGCTGTTGTCTTTGTTTATTAGTCAGTATGTTTCTGTTTTCTTTCTTGTGTATTTCCAGCGTGTCATATCCGCAGGAAATACTATTAAAGGGGGGGTGGTTGTAACATTTATTTTCTATGAGTAGCAATGTCTGGTCTCTGGCTGGACAATATTATTTGAGCGTGTCGGTGCGCCATGATCGATTCATTGTTTTTTTGCTGTGGCAACAGCCGCTAGCCGTCTCAAGGAAACGGACGTTAGTCTATGGGTTTTTTTGTCATGGACGGAGGAATTGCGTAGCAAACTGGTTTAAAAAGGTTTTTTCCAGAGTATTTGATAGTGAGGGTATAAATAGCCCTGCTATGAAGTTCAAAGTCTTTTTTACTATCCTCTAAGCAGCAGTGAAGTTTGAAACGACTCTTGAGTGGCACACCTCAGTTTCGCTTTGGAGGTTATAAGTTCTAACCTGAGGACTTAAGGAGAATTTCCTGCGTTTTATCTATCCTCCTCGGAAGGAATTGGACTGTGATAACCGATACCCAGATTCTGGGTCGTTTATTAAGGGCTGGAAGCGGCCACTGTATGGTGATAGGAGCCACGCCCAATAATACGTGGACTGCACGAGCAAGGTGCATCTGTGAGAGGCCTGCCGTCTTCCTGGCATTGACAACAGCCGGTGTCGCTCTCGCCCTACACGAAGGCCAGTACACTGCATACCTACTAAAAGTTATAACCTGTACGTACCTGTCCACGCCTATTTAGATCACCTGTAGTACCTACTAGTGCATTGACATAGTATCTACTTTTAAGAATATCTAGTCTATATATGTCTCTTAGTGTATAACTTCTTCTTATTGTATCTGTAGCTCTGAGAACCTTATAAATATATGTGTGTACACCCTACCTGGCTGTTTTCGTGAGAGCCCTAGCCTACCTTTGCACGCACACTGGAATCTCTGTAGTAAGACGCCCTGGGAAAGAGTTCTCTGCATAGCTACCTCGCGCTAGTTGGTGAGTAACACTGAACAGCATTGTGTTATAAGGTTGTACCGATAACCACCACGTAGGACAGTTTTTCTGCCCTTTTGATTGACGGTAATATCGAAGCCATACATTACAATTTATCTATACTAATACTAATGTTATAAAGAGGTAAAGTTTGTGTGTGTTGTTAAATTGTAAGGGGTAATCTCGGGATCTACTGAACCAATTTTTAAAAATTCTTTCACTAATAGAAAGCTACGTTATTGTGGAGTGTCATAGGCTATATAACATCACGCTACAACGAATAGGAGCGGAGCAGTAATAGTAAATGTTTCAAAAACGGGGGAAAATTTATTCCTTTTGAGAGCTTCGTTGCGTGTGCTGCGTAAATATTCATAGTTATGTAAAAATTATGTACCTACTACAAAATTGTTTCTCTTAAAAAGTTTTAAAAAATTGCGCGATAGCAAGTGTCTATCTTTGGGTTGGTGAACAATAACCATTTTAATGGCAATCAATTTTTGTCTACAATAATGCCACGGGATACTTCTTTCATAAACGAAATTGTTCTTAAAAATAATGCGACAGGAATACACGCGACGATAAACCTTTCTCTCTCTCTCTCTCTCTCTCTCTCTCTCTCTCACGTAGTATTGAATATTAACGACGAGACGCTACGGGAGTAAACGCAACGTGACGGGAGTAAATGCGACGGGAACAGGTAATACTCTCTCTTATGTGGCGCAAACGAAGTTGCGCGGGTCAGCTAGTTCATAATAAAAAAGGAACTAGAACCACGAGAAAATATCCCCCTTTTGATAAAATCAATCCTTTCACATGTGATAGTTGACATGTGTCGGTAAGACAAACTATCTCTTTTTAAATATAACTAGCTGACCCGCGCAACTTCGTTTGCGCCACATAAGAGAGAGTATTACCTGTTCCCGTCGCATTTACTCCCGTCACGTTGCGTTTACTCCCGTAGCGTCTTGTCGTTAATATATTTATACTGTGTCGTTAATATTCAATACTACGTGAGAGAGAGAGAGAGAGAGAGAGAGAGAGAGAAAGGTTTGTCGTCGCGTGTATTCCTGTCGGATTATTTTTAAGAACAATTTCGTTTATGAAAGAAGTATCCCGTGGCATTATTGTAGACAAAAATTGATTGCCATTAAAATGGTTATTGTTCACCAACCCAAAGATAGACACATGCTATCGCGCAATTTTTTAGAACTTTTTAAGACAAACAATTTTGTAGTAGGTACATAATTTTTACATAACTATAAATATTTACGCAGCACACGCAACGAAGCTCTCAAAAGGAATAACTTTTCCAACGTTTTTGAAACATTTACTATTACTGCTTCGCTCCTATTCGTTGTAGCGTGATGCTATATAGCCTATGACACTCCACAATAACGTAGCTTTAAATTTGTGAAAGAATTATTAAAATTGGTTCAGTAGATCCCGAGATTATCCCTTACAATTTAACAAATATACAAACACACAAACTTTACTTCTTTAAAAATTTACTTAGCACAAAGTTAGTATATTCTGATTTATCAAATATCATTGAATATAATACTGAAATCGGTGCCCAGTAAAACTATGTAGGCTTAGGTAGACATTATTAATCTCTCTCATAGTCATATTGGCACCGACTTTAGTATTATATATAATGATGATATCTGATAAATCAGAATATACTAACTTTGTGCTAAGTAAATTTTATTTTTCAGTTTTTAGTTTTGTTTGAAGTTGACAGTACAAATTAATCAAGCCCAAACACAAAGTAACTGCTATATATCGTTAGGGAATTCTCTCTACTGTCTTTCGTCTCGTCAGATCGACTCCAGACCTTCATTAAGTTGTACTACTTTAAAGCCCTTAATAAAAAAATTACAAACACCCTAGATGCCCCTACAATTTTTAAAAGTTCCCTTCGATTTCTTCAGGATGCCATAATCAGATCCTGGCTTCCTTAAAATGGGACCACCTTGGAAGTATATATTTTCGAACGAAAAAAAAAAATTTCAAATCGGTCCTTAAACGAAGGAGTTCTGCGCGAACAAACATAAAAAAAAATAAAAAAACGGTTGAATTGAGTCCTCCTCCTTGTTTGAAGTCGGTTAAATAATTTTAGTCACGCAGCACACGCAACGAAGCTCTCAAAAGGAATAAATTTTCCCCCGTTTTTGAAACATTTACTATTACTGCTCCGCTCCTATTCGTTGTAGCGTGATGTTATATAGCCTATGACACTCCACAACAACTTGGCTTTCTATTGGTGAAAGAATTTTTAAAATCGGTTCAGTAGATCCCGAGATTACCCCTTACAATTTAACAAACACACAAACTTTACCTCTTTATAATATTAGTATAGAAGTATAGATGAAGTGGCCAGTAGTAAAGACAGATATAATTGTGAGGTTTTATCTACAAGGAAATTGAACCAATATTCCTTATGATTATTTACTCATTCCTTCGGATACGGTGCCCGGTGGACAATTTGATACAGTAGACATTTTGATATAGTGGACATTCTGATATAATAGACATTATGGTACGGTGGGCATTTTGATACAGTGGACGACTTGATACAGTGGACATTCTGATAGAGTGGACGAGGTGGCCCTAAAGGGCAAGCGACAACTTAGGAGTGGACAATCTAGGAAGTGGACAAGTTAGGAAATGGACAAAGTCGACCGGAAGGAGTAAGGTCGAGAATTGCTTGCACCTATTTTTTTTGAATGGTAATCGCATCTAGATTACAAAATACAGCTGCAAGTAATTATTGACCCTATTAACTTCTAGTTTTTTGTTTTATTGATCTGCATAATATATGTTTTATCGAAGTTCATTTGTTTTTTCGATCGTCATTTATTTACCCGACCTTCATTCCTTCATTTGTTTTTTGATCTTCATTTGTTTACCCGACCGTCATTTGTTTTTTCGATCGTCATTTGTTTACCCGACCGTCATTTGTTTTGTCGGTTTTCATTTGTTTTGTCGATCTTCATTTGTTTTGACGATCTTCATTTGTTTAGTCGATCTTCATTTGTTTAGTTGATAATAGTTTCTATAATAAGGTGTACCGTGGAAATTTAATATTTTCAATGGTACACCTAGGGCTAGGTGGACAAAGGTGAACCGTAGTTAAAAAAAAATTACCACCGTACACCCAGGTGGTCTGGGCAGGTGGATGTGTTTAGATTCACCGGGGCCACGCGAGCTACACCGAAAAAACTAGTGATAATGGTTTGGTTTTTCAATGTACCTCGCGAATTTATTAACAATATCCTATGTACCTCATCTATTTTAATAAAAACTACAAAAACCACGTTATCCATCCAGCGGGGCCAGCGGTTGTATTACGCTCGAAATACATAAACGGAATACTGATCGTAACTTGTGCCAATGTACCTCTCGATGCATGTATTAACTCAAAGAAATCTGTAACAGAACAGGAGATATTCAGCAAGAAATAAATAACCGGCCAAGTGCGAGTCGGACTCCCACACGGAGGGTTCCGTACCAAAAACAACAAAAGTCTTATTTGTTACATGGGAGCCCCCCTTTTTCTTTTTATTTAACGTTAAGGAAAATCCTTTATGGGGCTATTCCAGACTCCTACCCGACTAAAAATCCTACATAACGCCCAACAGACTACGGTTGGGAGCCCCGGGTAAGCCCTCGAAAGGATGTCCCAGTAAATGTCCATTTTGTTTTAATTATATTTTTTTTATGAAAATACCCTGCTCGATATTCTCAAAGTATTTCAAGCGTCTACTGGTTGCCCTTATTACCTACCTATTAACACTACATATTATAAAATAAGTATTGCACTGTGGTGGTTGTTAACCACAGAGCAACGCGCACCTTAGACAGTTCGCGTTGCTCTATAGCACTTTAGTGTTAACTATCCTGTTATATAGATCCTCTACGGTAGGTACAGTATATATATTTCCAAAAGAGTTTGTGAACTCTATGTTTAATTTCTTTTTCAGAATATTGATGACATATGAATGATGACATTATAAATACGTAACGTCTCAACAGTCTCATGCATCGAGCATGTAATTGAATTGTGTGTTTGTATGTACATTGTTTATACAGGAGAAAAATCTAAAATATGGGCTCTTTGTTGACTATTTCCTATGAAATTGCTATCTTTGAAATATTACACCTACCTAAAGTAATCTGCTGAAAGCGTTGTTCACTCTTTAAAAAAATATTTACGATGAAAGTCGAAAAATAAATTAGTATGTGACCCGTTTAATGTTCAATCATGGCGACAGGAAATTAATTTCATTGAGCAATATTTGGTCACCGTCAGAATGGCAGGTTGCCTGTGACAAACGAGTCCCAAAGTATACTCAAAAATTGCTACATGATTGCTTATATTTGCTACATCCCTCCAAGAATTGCTACATATAATACATTTTGAGAAACAAGAATATTTTTTTGACCAGCGGTCCTGACGTTTAGATGGCTGGTTGCCTACGCGTTCAGCATGAAGGATGCAGAATTCCAAAACTTTTATTGCATGAATAATTGCTTAATAATTGCTTCATTCACGAATTTCAGGTTTGAGCTTCATACGTCCATCAGGTAAGAAGATACAGCTATGACTGAAGAAGTGCCTGATATATTTGAATAGCAACAATTTGTGTTACTGCAGCGTCATGTTCTAATCGAGCAGGCGCTAATAATTAAGGCTTATTCTCACAAATTTAACCCTAAATATCGTCGTTGCGCCTGACAAGTTTCATATGTGCATTTTTTTGATTTTTCAATTTTTGCATAATTATAATCAATCTACTTATGCTAGTAAAATCCGTTGTGGAATATTTAGCTTAGTACCGATTTTGCCATATTCCGTATGTGTTTTAAGCTTTGAAAAAAAAAACGTAATGTTCACACACGCACATATGGAATATGCGATCTTGCCAAGATCGCGCGGAGAACATGATAAATAATTATGTATCAGTATGGTGAAAAACATGGTCTAAGATAATTTTAATTTGTATTAAAAAGAAAAGTGTGTCGAAATTCGTAATTTATGTGCTTTTTTTTTGCTTTTTACCCGTACCTACACGTACAAGTAATATTATAGTGATATTTTACGATTAACTAACGTCGTTTTCTTTAATATTTTATTCCTCAGCGCGTATCTAAGTGTGTGCTACCTACTTTATAACATACAACATACAGAAGTTTGTGTATTCATTGCTGAGAAAACCCCGTGTCGCAATTCCGGAATGTTCCCAGTAGTTCCACGCAAGAAGTTTCGTGACTGAACTAGTGAGACTTTTGTTTCCAGTAGATCCGTGGCAGTAAATTTGTAAATAAGATCAATAAATAAAATTAAGATCGATAAATCAAAAGAATATCGGCGAGGGGGTAGGTCTATGGTGCATACGGTAGGACGGGAAGTTTATAAGGTCAAGAATTGCTTGCATCTATCTTATAGTTTATGGGTTAAACTATCAGTATGGTGAAAAACTATCCTATAGTTTAACCCATATTTTTAAATAGTAAAAGATAAGATTACTAAACTTTTGGAAACTGAGTCTACCGCCTTTACAATGTTTTTTGCGCTAAAGAATTGTTCGATATGATTTCCACGACTATGCCCGTTCCATGAAACTACTGGATTAAAAAAAACCCAGTAGTTCCATCGTGGAACTACTGGGCTAGCCACCTAAGGTAATGGTATAAAACGAAATAAAACTCGATATTTGGCATTATATAGTACAGGGAGATATAGATAATAATATCAGAGATTATAGTCTGAAATAACTCATAGGCTCTTTGGAATATGTTCTATTGGGACGCGGGAACGAGAACAGAATCCCACGCTGGCCAAGCCGCGAGCGTCAGCTAGTATGCCATAAATTTTATTCTGCTTAAGATTTTTGAGAATAACCCTTAATTATTAGCGCCTGCTCGATTAGAACATGACGCTGCAGTAACACAAATTGTTGCTATTCAAATATATCAGGCACTTCTTCAGTCATAGCTGTATCTTCTTACCTGATGTACGTATGAAGCTCAAACCTGAAATTCGTGAATGAAGCAATTATTAAGCAATTATTCATGCAATAAAAGTTTTGGAATTCTGCATCCTTCATGCTGAACGCGTAGGCAACCAGCCATCTAAACGTCAGGACCGCTGGTCAAAAAAATATTCTTGTTTCTCAAAATGTATTATATGTAGCAATTCTTGGAGGGATGTAGCAAATATAAGCAATCATGTAGCAATTTTTGAGTATACTTTGGGACTCGTTTGTCACAGGCAACCTGCCATTCTGACGGTGACAATATTTGACGGTGCTATACCTCCTAAAGTATTCATTTAATTTGTATGGTGTAAAGGGAATGAATGATCTCGATTATATGTTTAAGCCAACTAACGTATTTAAATTGAGAAGGATACCTTATTAATTAATAAATAAGATAAAATGGCGAAAAACCACGTTTGTTGTATGGGAGCCCCCCTTTAATATTATTATGTTTTTGTTTTTAGTATTTGTTGTTATAGCAGCAACAAAAACACATAATCTGTGAAAATTTCAACTCTCTAGCTATCACCGTTCATGAGATACAGCCTCGAGACGGACAGACAGACAGACAGACGGACAGCGAAGTCTCATGAATAGGGTCCCGTTCTTTACCCTTTGGGTACGGAACCCTAAAAATGGTCTGCCCAGCGGGGCCCTTCCTAATAAAAAGTCATATGTGCAAAAAAAAAACACCATTGTTATGTATTACCAATGTACCTTATAATGCAATTCACTATTAAAGAAAATCTCAATATTTTTACATTTTCTTCTAAATAATTACAATAGTAGGCAGGAGGCGTTGGGTGAGGTAAGATCAACAAAACAAATACATCCTGCTATGAGGTTAGATACGAAAACATATTGCGATGGCATGATTGACACTAGCGAATGAAGCTCTGCAATACATAGTTTGTTATTAAATGTAGTGGTTTGCTATTAATAAATATAATGGGGAAAATCAGTGCAGTTAGTGTTTTAGAACAAAAACTTGTTATAGAAAAATATCAAGACCTATTACAGGATGTTGGTAAGTTTTTAACATTACATTGTTACATCTCGCACCTTCATTTCGAAACCGATACTAAACATACATACATACATACATAACATCACGCCTGTCTCCCAACGGGGTAGGCAGAGACTATGACTTTCCACTTGCTACGATTCTGGTAAACAACTTTTGCTTCTTCAACTTTCATAAGTGTCTTCATACATGCTCTTCGGTTAAGGGTACTCTTGACCTGGCCTTTTCTCAGAAGATTATTGATTTAATCGACATGAGTATGCCGAGGTCGACCCCTACCAGTTTGCTCATTCACTCTCGCTTCATAAATCTGTTTCGTCAGCCTATTTCCATCCATTCTCTCCACATGTCCAAACCATCTGAGCATCCCTTTCTCTATCTTAGTCACTACATCTTCTGTCATACCGCAATGTTCCCTTATCACACTATTCTTTACTTTATCCCTCAATGTCACTCCAGCTATACTTCGCAAACTTCTCATTTCCACTGCATTAATTTTACTTTCATGCTTCTCCTGCCACACCCAACTTTCACTACCATGCATAAGTGTAGGGACTAGCACTCCTCTATGTACAGCCATCCTTGCCTTTTTAGACACGTTCTGACTGCTCATAAAGGTGTGAATGGCTCCATTCACTTGGTTTCCTGCCAAAACTCTTCTTTCAATATCATTGTCACACTTTCCATCTCTTGCAAATTTTGAACCCAAATATATACTCTTTTACCTGTTCCACGCTCTTTCTTTCGATCGATATCGAGCAATCAGTCATACATTTCTCTCTTTCAAAAACCATTACTTTTGTCTTGCTTACATTAACATTCATTCCTCTACTTTTAAGCGCATCGTTCATTATATTCATAGTACCATCAACTGCAACTCCTCCGCCGATGATGCCAGTATTACCTGATCATCAGCATAAAGGAGGCATTTGACGATTAGCTCATTCATTTTTAATCCATACGCGCACTCTTGTAGTTCTTTCAAGCAACTGTCCATGTATAGCTTGAACAGCCATGGTGACGCTACACAGCCTTGTCTCACACCTTTTTCGATGGGAAAAAAGTCTGTGCAAGCTCCATTGATCCTGACACAAGCACTGGAGCCCTCGTATAGAGATTTCAAGGCTCGTATCAAGTTGCTGTTCACTCCATACATGGACAGTGTTGACCACAGTTCATTCCTCACCAGGGCCGTCTTAAGACTATATAGCGCCAGGGTGCGAAGCTCAGACTGCGCCCCCCCGGGTCAACCAAAAAACGCAATAAAATTTTTGATGTTTCACTTCTTTTTCTCTAAGATCTGTAATCTATATATATAATGCTACTGCTCCACCTGCGTTAACAATAATGTTGATGTCCAACTACTCAATAATTAAGGCATTAAGAATGCGCTTTGGCTACAACGGGTTTACTAATGTTTGCCATAATTTAATATGCCATAATTTCATATGCCATACTGGTATTTGCCATAATTTCATTAGAAATAACGCTTCAGTTGCCATAATCGTGAAATGACTTTCACTAATTTCATTGGTCATAATCGATCAAGTGTCATAATAATTTAAATCCATAAATGTATTTTCCATAATTTTCGTTTTCAATAATGCCATTTTCCATAACTTTTGTTCACCATAATATATAAATAAAGATAATTTATACGACACAGATTTTTTATTCACAATTAAACCTAAAACTAAACCTCATAATGGCGTCTACTAACCAACCTACTTCTGGGTGGTTTAAAAAAAGACTAAGGCGGGAGCTCCGCTTCGCTTCGCATCCGCCTTAGTCTTCTAACCTAACCTATCCGAGTCGGATTGCACTGAGTCGGGGTGTTAAGAATAATTAATTTCGACCTAACAATATTATGTATTATTTTCATAATTATATCAAATTATGATTATGTCAAGAGTCGATTATGAGATGTGTTACTTATGGAAACTAATTATTATGATAGGTATATGTTGTTATAGAAAGTCATTTTATGGCAAATAAAAGTTATCACTGTTGAGTTGTTAAGGCAAACATTATTACACAATATTATGATCGGGGATGATTATGGCAAACAATATTAGTGCAAATTTTTGGAAAACGAGAGAAGACCGTCACAACGGCGTTAGAGTGGATTAATTTAAGAAGTTACGCGTGAACACAAGATGGAGGTTGAACCTAATCACACAATGGGGGTTTAAGCGGACTAGTTTAGAAAAAGACGAAGCCCGCAAATGAAGGCGTTTTTTGTCTACCTATGCAAACGGAAAATAATAGCCAGGAATAGATTTTTAATCTAAAAATCGGTGTCAAAATATGCTTTGGTTGTAAATTTTATATTATTTATACATAATGTGTAAAGCCATCATAGAGTAAGCCCCAATTTTTTAAATGAATGCCCGCGAAATGAGATGGCATTAACTGGCGTTAATGTAGCAAACATCGCTTAGCGCGCAAAACTACCTGCTAAAACCCTTTGATGTGTCGAAAAAAACCGACCGCCCGAGCTATCGCTTAAAGTTTAATGCCATTACTAATGCCGTTTGTAATTTACCATGGCCCCGGCATGGTGCCGGGGCCACACTAAAGAAAACGTCAATGCCCATCCTCGCGATAAATATTGCGATAATTATGGCGTTAATTCTTAACGTCATAATTTGAGTAGTGTGGCCGCTTCAACGTAATAATTCTCGCGTGAATGCCCATTCTTGGCGTTAAAATTGACGTTAAGTGTGACCGAAGTAAATTTTACGAAAATACCTTAGCTCCTTAAAAATATACCAACTTGCACAGGGAAAATATACCGATAAAAACACCGATTTTCAAAACGTGTTTTATTCTTTAATTACTACCTTATTTTTAAAAAGAAGAACCTAGAATTGACATTTAACATTCTATTTGAAGGATTGAATTCAACGTTCTTCACCTTCATCAAACATTTATTGCAACAAACCCTACAAAGAAAAAAATCGTTGCGATAAGGAATTGGGTTTTTATTTTTTCAGGTCCTTAGCGAGCTCCGGGGGAACCTCCCATCTTGCTCCCCCGAGGAGAGCCGCCTAACGGTTCCCGACGGGAATAATCTTTGGAAATTCTTTGGCTTTCAGCCGCCTATAGGGAGGAGGAATACCACCGAGTTTAATGTGTAGGACGGTCCCTTTCCGGGACCGGGAGCCCCACACCCAGCTGTCCCCGCGAGCTGGAATGACGGTGCCAACCGCATTCCCCACGTCAGCAAAACAAAAATGTTGAATATTTTTAAGGTGCGGTACCCAATGGTTCAAAACGGAACCTACCTGAGATTTCGCTGTCAGTCTCCTCTTTATGTTGCCGCTATATGAAAATAAAGTTTTGGGAGGCTTTCATACATGTCATCAAACGTGATAGGTATATCCTAACCCTTTTTGTTGGACGGAACTCTACATACGAGAGTCCGACTCGCTCTTGACCGGTTTTTTTATATTTATTGTAAGCTTAACTGCACACATCGAAGAACAATAATTAAAAGTACTGTACTGATATCGAAAAAGTCAATAAAATATACCGAAAAAGTATTAAAATACTGAAAACGGTCACACTCTCACGGCGCGCACTGACACACGTAGTGTGGCCGCTTCAACGTAATAATTCTCGCGTTAATCTCTTTGATGTGCCGCCACTTGAGCTATCATCTAACGTCAAACGGCAATGTGAATGCCGTTGTCGAATTATCGCGATAATTCGGTGGCTACACTAACGTTTAACGTCCATCAACGCGATAATTAATGGCATTTCTCCTTAGTGTGGCCCCGGCACGTTAAAACCTTGGCTACATCTACTTTGAAGTGCTATTATGGTGTTAATTTACGCCTTAAGACGCAGGTGGAGCAGTAGCGTAAACTTGAATGTCCTGACTGACTGATAATCAACGCACATCCCAAACTCCAAATTTGGCAAATAGGTTCCTTGTATGGTCTAGGGATCCACTAAGAACGGATTTTCGGAAATTTCACCATTAAGGTGGCAAAAATTACAATTTACACCCTAAGCACCTAATAATAGAGGCCATTTCGCTTAAAGTGCGGGCGCCAGGCGCCTATGTCAAAGGGCGCATCAAACGTCTTTGGAATGGAGATATTGCCGTGTGCGTCTATATTAATATTATAAAGAGGAAAGATTTGACTGTTTGTTTGTTCGTTTGCATCGAATAGGTTCCGGAACTACTGGACGGATTTTAAAAAGTCTTTCACTGTTGGGAAGCAACACTCTTTGCGGTGAACATAGGATATATTTTTAATTCCCGTATTCCCACGGAAACGGGAACTACGTGGGTGAAACCGCGACGTCCTCTAGTATTAAATAAATTGAATTGTTATGTATATCGAAATAAGAGCTATCTCCTTGCATATCGTGAGCGGTATCGGTAGCGGTAAATAATACAATGGTAATTTAATATGGGTGATGCCTATATTTTTATGTATGTAGGTGTTTATTTGACGTTAGTTTCCGAAACGGGGGAATGGCGTTAATATTGTACTTATGAGTTAAAGTTTAATTAGGTAAGGAAATATCGAAATGTTTAGAGCTCGGCCTGCGCCCCCTCGGGCTCGGCGCCCGAGTGCGGCCGCGCCTTTGAACCCCCGGTTAAGACGGCCCTGTTCCTCACCACTCTGTCATAGGCCTTTTCCAAGTCCACGAAGATGCAATAGATTTTTTGACGTTTTGCCAAAAACTTTTCAGCTAGGCATCTTAATGAAAAGACCTGATCCGTGCATCCTCTTCCTTTCATAAATCCTGCTTGTACATCCCACATTTTTCCTTCAGTTTCATTCATCACTCTTTTAATCAAAACTTTCGCATACAATTTGCCTACGACACTGAGCAAGCTTATGCCGCGGTAGTTTTTGCACTCTTGCTGTGACCCTTTACCTTTGTACAGCGGCACTATGACAGATTTGCACCATTCTTCTGGTACTCTGCTATTTCGCCAGCAAAGATTAAAAAGGCGGTACAGCTGGCAAGCTACCACGCCACGGCCCGCTTTCAGCTTCTCGACAGAAATTCTATAACTCCCAGCAGCCTTTCCTAATTTCATACTATTCAACGCTTCCACAATTTCTTCCATACTTAAGTGGCTTTCATTCTCAAGTTCATTCATTTCCGAAACATGAGTCTCCCTTTGCATATCCTCTTTTTCAAATAAACTTTCAAAATATTCCTTCCACGTTTTTAACACACATTCCTCTCCTATCACAAGACTGCCATTACGGTTTCTGATTTGCTTAAATTGTGAGGTTGTCTTTTCAGTCCTCATTGTTTTTATAGACTTCCAAAAGAATTTTATGTTTTGTTGGAAGTCATCAGATAACCTGTCATGAAAGTCATCCTCATCATTCTCTTTCTTACTTTTTATGACTTCTTTCACAACACGCTTATACCTTTTATACCCATCCTTTGCCATTTTTACATCCTCATCCGTTGCCTTCTGCATTCTTTGGTTGGACTTTGTATCCAACCAGTTCAACCATGCTTGCTTCTTATCAGACAAAACTTTTAAAACTTCAGCACCCATACTCTTTACCTGACATCCTTGTCTCCTTTTGCTTATCCCACATACATCCACTGCAACTTTTACGAGACCTTCCTTAATCGGCTTCCATAACTCTTCAATCTCACATATTTCGATATCGTAGCAGTGTGAATACGATACGATACTAAACAAAATAACTAAATTTTACAGGAGAAGCAATTTAAGATTTTTGGCTTGGATTTTTGGTTTAGGTTTCGAGGGCTTACCCAGGGCTCCCGACCGTAGGCTGTTGGGCGTTACGTGAGGTTTTTTAGTCGGTAGGAGTCCGGCATACCATCCACAAAGAATTTTCGCTCACGTTAAAAATAAATAACCGGCCAAGTGCGAGTCGGACTCCCACACGGAGGCTTCCGTACCAAAAACAACAAAAGTCTTATTTGTTACATGGGAGCCCCCCTTTTTCTTTTTATTTAACGTTAAGGAAAATCCTTTATGGAGCTATTCCAGACTCCTACCCGACTAAAAATCCTACATAACGCCCAACAGACTACGGTTGGGAGCCCCGGGTAAGCCCTCGAAAGGATGTCCCAGTAAATGTCCATTTTGTTTTAATTATATTTTTTTTTATGAAAATACCCTGCTCGATATTCTCAAAGTATTTCAAGCGTCTACTGGTTGCCCTTATTACCTACCTATTAACACTACATATTATAAAATAAGTATTGCACTGTGGTGGTTGTTAACCACAGAGCAACGCGCACCTTAGACAGTTCGCGTTGCTCTATAGCACTTTAGTGTTAACTATCCTGTTATATAGATCCTCTACGGTAGGTACAGTATATATATTTCCAAAAGAGTTTGTGAACTCTATGTTTAATTTCTTTTTCAGAATATTGATGACATATGAATGATGACATTATAAATACGTAACGTCTCAACAGTCTCATGCACCGAGCATGTAATTGAATTGTGTGTTTGTATGTACATTGTTTATACAGGAGAAAAATCTAAAATATGGGCTCTTTGTTGACTATTTCCTATGAAATTGCTATCTTTGAAATATTACACCTACCTAAAGTAATCTGCTGAAAGCGTTGTTCACTCTTTAAAAAAATATTTACGATGAAAGTCGAAAAATAAATTAGTATGTGACCCGTTTAATGTTCAATCATGGCGACAGGAAATTAATTTCATTGAGCAATATTTGGTCACCGTCAGAATGGCAGGTTGCCTGTGACAAACGAGTCCCAAAGTATACTCAAAAATTGCTACATGATTGCTTATATTTGCTACATCCCTCCAAGAATTGCTACATATAATACATTTTGAGAAACAAGAATATTTTTTTGACCAGCGGTCCTGACGTTTAGATGGCTGGTTGCCTACGCGTTCAGCATGAAGGATGCAGAATTCCAAAACTTTTATTGCATGAATAATTGCTTAATAATTGCTTCATTCACGAATTTCAGGTTTGAGCTTCATACGTCCATCAGGTAAGAAGATACAGCTATGACTGAAGAAGTGCCTGATATATTTGAATAGCAACAATTTGTGTTACTGCAGCGTCATGTTCTAATCGAGCAGGCGCTAATAATTAAGGCTTATTCTCACAAATTTAACCCTAAATATCGTCGTTGCGCCTGACAAGTTTCATATGTGCATTTTTTTGATTTTTCAATTTTTGCATAATTATAATCAATCTACTTATGCTAGTAAAATCCGTTGTGGAATATTTAGCTTAGTACCGATTTTGCCATATTCCGTATGTGTTTTAAGCTTTGAAAAAAAAAAACGTGATGTGCACACACGCACATATGGAATATGCGATCTTGCCAAGATCGCGCGGAGAACATGATAAATAATTATGTATCAGTATGGTGAAAAACATGGTCTAAGATAATTTTAATTTGTATTAAAAAGAAAAGTGTGTCGAAATTCGTAATTTATGTGCTTTTTTTTTTGCTTTTTACCCGTACCTACACGTACAAGTAATATTATAGTGAAATTTTACGATTAACTAACGTCGTTTTCTTTAATATTTTATTCCTCAGCGCGTATCTAAGTGTGTGCTACCTACTTTATAACATACAACATACAGAAGTTTGTGTATTCATTGCTGAGAAAACCCCGTGTCGCAATTCCGGAATGTTCCCAGTAGTTCCACGCAAGAAGTTTCGTGACTGAACTAGTGAGACTTTTGTTTCCAGTAGATCCGTGGCAGTAAATTTGTAAATAAGATCAATAAATAAAATTAAGATCAATAAATCAAAAGAATATCGGCGAGGGGGTAGGTCTATGGTGCATACGGTAGGACGGGAAGTTTATAAGGTCAAGAATTGCTTGCATCTATCTTATAGTTTATGGGTTAAACTATCAGTATGGTGAAAAACTATCCTATAGTTTAACCCATATTTTTAAATAGTAAAAGATAAGATTACTAAACTTTTGGAAACTGAGTCTACCGCCTTTACAATGTTTTTTGCGCTAAAGAATTGTTCGATATGATTTCCACGACTATGCCCGTTCCATGAAACTACTGGATTAAAAAAAAACCCAGTAGTTCCATCGTGGAACTACTGGGCTAGCCACCTAAGGTAATGGTATAAAACGAAATAAAACTCGATATTTGGCATTATATAGTACAGGGAGATATAGATAATAATATCAGAGATTATAGTCTGAAATAACTCATAGGCTCTTTGGAATATGTTCTATTGGGACGCGGGAACGAGAACAGAATCCCACGCCGGCCAAGCCGCGAGCGTCAGCTAGTATGCCATAAATTTTATTCCGCTTAAGATTTTTGAGAATAACCCTTAATTATTAGCGCCTGCTCGATTAGAACATGACTGCAGTAACACAAATTGTTGCTATTCAAATATATCAGGCACTTCTTCAGTCATAGCTGTATCTTCTTACCTGATGTACGTATGAAGCTCAAACCTGAAATTCGTGAATGAAGCAATTATTAAGCAATTATTCATGCAATAAAAGTTTTGGAATTCTGCATCCTTCATGCTGAACGCGTAGGCAACCAGCCATCTAAACGTCAGGACCGCTGGTCAAAAAAATATTCTTGTTTCTCAAAATGTATTATATGTAGCAATTCTTGGAGGGATGTAGCAAATATAAGCAATCATGTAGCAATTTTTGAGTATACTTTGGGACTCGTTTGTCACAGGCAACCTGCCATTCTGACGGTGACAATATTTGATGGTGCTATACCTCCTAAAGTATTCATTTAATTTGTATGGTGTAAAGGGAATGAATGGATCTCGACCTTTCGGTCCATTAGGTCCCATGTATCAAAATGTCCGCAGTGTCAAAATGCCCAGTTTTACAAAATGTCCGGAGTGTCAAAATGTCCAGTTTTACAAAATGTCCGGAGTGTCAAAATGTCCAGTTTTACAAAATGTCCGGAGTGTCAAAATGTCCCGTTTTACAAAATGTCCGCAGTGTCAAAATGTCAAAAGTAAACTTAACTACTTTATTTTGTACTCAAACCATTTTCTTATCTCAACTTTATACCGGGAGAGCATATTTTTAAGTTTAATTTTTAATTGTTTCAAGCCTTATTCACAAATTATACCGCAGAGCGCATTTTTAAGTGTTTCAAGCCTTAAATTCACAAATTATACCGGGAGAGCGCATTTTTAAGTTCAATTTGTAAGTGTTTCAAGCCCTAAATTCACAATTTATACCGGGACAGCGCATTTTTTAGTTTAATTTTTAAGTTTTTAATTCTAATTAAGGCCTTAAGTTATAAACCATACTTTCATTTTGATACTCCAGTCATTTTGATACTCCGGTCATTTTGATACTCCGGTCATTTTGATACTCTGGTCATTTTGATACTCCGGTCATTTTGACACTCCGGTCATTTTGATACTCTGGACGATTCAATGTCGGTCATTTTGTAAAACTGAACATTTTGACACTCTGGACGTTTTGATACATGGGACTTAATGGACCGAAAGGGATCTCGCCTTATTATATGTATAAGCCAACTAACGTATTTAAATTGAGAAGGATACCTTATTAATTAATAAATAAGATAAAATGGCGAAAAAACACGTTTGTTGTATGGGAGCCCCCCTTTAATATTATTATGTTTTTGTTTTTAGTATTTGTTGTTATAGCGGCAACAAAAACACATAATCTGTGAAAATTTCAACTCTCTAGCTATCACCGTTCATGAGATACAGCCTCGAGACGGACAGACAGACAGACAGACGGACAGCGAAGTCTCATGAATAGGGTCCCGTTCTTTACCCTTTGGGTACGGAACCCTAAAAACGGTATTAGATTTAAATTTGAAAAATAAAATAAACATTTTACTACCCGTTCGCTCTAACTTTGCCGCTGGCGTAGAGGCGTATACCCGAATTGTTAATTGGACGAAGTAAATTGACAGTAGCTAATGTCACTTCGTCATAGAAAATACGCAACATTGTATGAAGAAGTGACAATAGTTGCTGTCAATTTACTACGTCTAATTAAAAATTCGACTTTAGTATGGAGCCGAGCGGCAAAGTTAGAGCGAACGAGCAGTAAGTAGCAGTAGTTAAAAACTGTGACTAAACAAAAAAACACACTAAACTTGTACTTACTTACCTACTGTTATTATTACTACCGATATAAAATATATTGAATTTTTAATATGCTGACCATACTTTTGTGTCATAGAGGTACCTACGACGAATGTTCAGATCTACGGGTCTAGCTAGTTATTACAAGGACTTGTAGGTGTGTATTCATAGGTACATTGGTAATACATATCAATGGTGTGTTTTTTTTGCACATATGAGTTTAAATTAGGAAGGGCCCGGCTGGGCAGACAATTTTTTCTTGCTGAATATCTCCTGTTCTGTCGAAGATTTCTTGGAGTTAATACATGCATCGAGAGGTACATTGGCACTAGTTACGATCAGTATTCAGTTTATGTATTTCGAGCGTAATACAACCGCGGGCCCCGCTGGATGGAAAACGTGGTTTTTTTGTATTTTTTATTAACCCCTCGTATGTGGAAGGGGCAACAAACTTGTACCCGTCGTCTGTGGCAAGTTACACAGGCCGCTGGGAGCGCGCGACTGCTCTTCGAATTTCTCAAAATTCAAGGAAAATTTATATGAATCATAATATGAACAATGACTGTTTTAGGAAGATAAATAAGTGAATAATGTTATTCATGAACATTTATTTATAAAATCATGTTTTTTATAATATTACCGAACATTACCTGTTGCAAAACATGAACGATTTTGTCAATAAATTAGTTCACAGAATTTGGTTATTTTTATTTTTACACATTCCTAGATAATTTTCCAATCAATTGATAAGTAAACTCTCTGGATTCCAACAATAAATCACTCCTAAAAACAGATTTCAAATATTGCAAATCGGTGTTTGTCGAATTGTTAGACTGATATATATTTTTTTTTAACGATGGCACTACTGAATGGTAAAATTGATGATCATAGATACAATATCAAGCAATAAAAGAACCTATTTTCAAGAGCATTAGCGTTTTATTTGCGTAAATTTAGAGCCGGTATTCTTGGGACGGATACGGGACAACACAAATGGTGGGGTATGGACGGATACGGCACAAAACGGTTGAGAGGTTAAAATAGATGAGGTACATAGGATATTGTTAATAAATTCGTGAGGTACATTGAAAAACCAAACCATTATCCCTCCGGCACAGAATGACCACATCTCAAAATGACTACTTCTCAAAATGACCACACCTCAAAATGACTACTTCTCAAAATGACCACATTAGTTTTTTTCGGTTTAGCTCGAGTGGCCCCGCTGAATCTAAACACATGGCAGGTGGACGGTGGGAAAGAACCGCTATGGGCGATAGATCGTACTAGTTAATGAGGTCTCGCTCACACGCTTTGTATATCTATCGAGAGTAGCGAAAAATTCTAAATCTATGGTAGTACCATCAATGGTACTAATTAATGGTACTACTGACATAAAGGGCCAAAATGAATTTCACCACGTACAAAAAATAATTTTATTTCACATTCTAAATTTGTAAATTCACAAAAAATATACCAAATTGTGTTCGTATAGACTTAAAACAACCGATAAAAGTAACACTGGTTGTGGATGAAATATGCTGCCGGCGAGTAAGGCCGCAAAGGCGTCCGCGTCGCAAAAAAACATCGAAAACGTTTTATCAGGCTTGGAAAAAGTAAATGCGTCGCTTTCCAATTTATTTCGATTACGAGACTGTGCCTTGCCTCGAGAGTAATAATTGACTAAGTCTGCATAGGAAGATGAAGCTAGTGCCACACGTTCCCGTTTCTCATTCTCCTTTATTTTCTCTTCCAACCATGTTTTGAAGACATATGTTGGTACAAAGTCAACCATTATGTTGCCGATTGCCCTCATCTCTTTAGTACACATGCTTTGACCTTCAGTAATAACTCCTATGAGCTCGTTATCTGCCACTACAGGTCCACCAGTATCTTTAAAACACGTCAATACGTTGGTCTCGATACAATCAAAATATCCTTTCACATTTTCTGTCGCTTCCGTAACGTTACGAACTTCCATGCCGATATACTGGAGTACTTGGACTTTATTATCCGAGTTTAAGCCGAACCCGATTCCTTCTATATCTAGAATTGAACGAGGATTAGTGTAGTTACTGATATTGATCTTTAAAGCAGTGCTACCGATGTGCTTTTCTATGTAGGCGATGCCTACATCCTTGTTAGGAAATCGATCGGTTTTTATAACATGCAGGAAAACAGTCGTGTCATCTCTCTTAGTGGAAGTGGTGTTAAGAAAAACGTAGCTTACGGGTTGTTGGATACAGCTTGCCGTAGTTAGTACCAACCCATCAGAAACTATTGCGCCAGAACACAAATATTCGTTTTGCTTTGTCATTAAAGCCACCATAAACGGAAACTGGTTCAAACTAGCACTGCGTATCGCATGCATTTGGGAATTTGGCCTTCTAGTACATTTTAAGCTGGTAGGCTCCCGTTCCATTGGAATTTCCAGAGATTCATCTTTGGATTCGTAATTTGCTTTGCCGTTAATATCTCCATTGTTGAATATATTTTTTTTCACATTTCCACCAACACAGGTAACTATAAAAGCAAATATAAAAATAACAGAAACTAGTGAATTTAGTAAAACAGTGAAGTCCTTCATCGCTATGTACAATAATTTACTACCCAGCGCGGCAATATTGTATAAATTGTATTGATTGTATGTCAAAAAATTCAACTGCTCTTCTTTTTTTATTTTTAAGGTTCCAATTTCAAAAATATAAGATGCTGTTGTGCGCTGCCAGTAAATGTGCATTTCTTTACAACTAAGGCCGGACATGCTAAAATTCAGCAAATGAATTTATCGACGTAAGAAAACGTATTTACTGTAAGAATAAACTGACCATACTGCCTCTGTGGCGCAGTCGGTAGTGATACCGCCTGCGGTGCTGGAGGTCGTGGGTTCGATTCCCACCAGAGACAAATATTTGTGTGACCCATAAATGTTTGTCTCAAGAGTCTGGGTGTTTCTATGTATAATATGTATGTATTTAAAAGTATATAAGTATTAATATCCGTGGTCTGATACCCATAACACAAGCAGGTTATTCCTAGCTTACTTTGGGATCAGATAGCGTTGTGTGAGATGTCCGTGAATATTTATTTATTTATTTATACGTCCCGTTTTGAACGGGACTGTCCCGTTTTTCGGTCACCTGTCCCGGTGTCCCCAAATATAGCCCCGGGACGCTATACTCTGTTAAAATTAGGTTGATAATTTTGATAGCTCTGAATAGTGCACCCCATAGTGTATAATCGTTAATGAATCTATTCGATTTTCGTTCGAGTAAAATTTGAAATCGATAGTAACAAAACCGGTTTTATTATCTATATATATATATACATATAGGTATATAAACAAGAAGTGACTGACTGACGACGTCCATATTAATTCAGGAGCCACCTTACACCTTTTTAAATTAAATTCACGTAAGGACGTAAGGAATGAAAAAAAAGCGCTCTGATGACTACGATTTCCCATCTTGCGCATTTTTTTTCGGTACCTAATCAACTTGTTCAGTAGAATATACGCAAGTCCCAAATCGTTGTTGAGGAAGAGCCTCTTTTTAAGTGTGGAATCTAACATGGATGCTATGGAATCCTAATTACTAAGACCACAGGATGCCTTACAACTGTCTCGGAAGGATGTCCCGGGGCTCCCGGCAGACTTTGGCGACCACTTAGGCCTGCCTAAGGGGTTCAGGTGCTATCCCACGTCTGGGGAGCTATCTCGGTACTTGGGGAAGAGGAGGAGAGTTGGGTACTATCCACCACTAAGAGGGGCAAAGAAACACGGCTCCGTTTTGGCCTGCTTCAGCAAGAACGGCGAGCAGCCAACTCGCCTTTCTCAGGCCGCCGAGTCGCCGACTGCGGAACTACGGAAGGATATTTCTCCCCGCTCCCTACCCGCTGCCAAGGAAGGGCCTTAGGGGAAATGAAACGAAAAAAAATCTAAATATACTATTTTAATTCTTTCATGGTTGCACAACCTAAATCCTCATCCTCTTCGTCACTACTCGAACTATCACCAAGGCAAATAATAATTTCTTGCTGTTCACAGATGAACAGCAAGAAATTATTATTTGGCTTGGCCAAGAGATGAATATTTTTTTTCGTATGTTCTATGACTTTCCTCCAGTCCTCTGCAGTAACATTATCACACGCATTTTGTAAAAGTGTGAGCATTTTTTTGGCAGTAAATGGTGAAGAAGTATTGTGTTTGGCTGCATGACCTATAAAACATAAATAAATAATATAAATAATAACGTAAATTATCTGTTTTTACCAATTGAGGTGCTAGGATTAAGAAAAAAATACCTTTGATATTAGCCCAAATCAGTTAGATGGCATTGTAGTGGCAGTGATACGGTGGCAATCTGAGAACTGTATGGCCACGTTGCTCAGCAATCTCGTCCAAAATGAATATTGGCTTTTTTGGTCTATTTTCTTTAACTAAACAGAGCAGTTCTTTTTTTAACATTGTTTCCTTTGCTTCTATTCCTTTGCTTTGGAGCCAGGATATCAATTCCAGTTTGTTATTGGCTGATGTTGGAGCTTTGTCTTTTTGCACGGAGTGGTATGGCGCGTTATCCATTATTATAATATGTGGTTCATGTAAATTTTCTAGTAACACCAAAAACCACTCTTTGAATTTCTCAAAATTCATTTCTTCGTGATACTCATTTGTTTTAGTTGATTTGAAGGCTAACAAACAATTAGGTACAAAACCATTTGCCGATCCTGCATGTGTAATATTATAAGTCGCTGTCCTTTGCCTTCGGGTACTTTTGAAACAGACGGTGCTGTGTCATCGGTCCATGCTTTCGGCACGGTGTGATTGGCATTAAGCCACGTCTCATCGAGAAAAATAACAGAGACCCAATTTGTAATATTTTTAGCTTTTCTTAAAAACTCTATGCGTGCCAGCATAATATCTGTCCGCTTCATAACAATCTTTCTTTTATTGGATTTTTTGAACGAAAATCCAATATTATGCAGCACAGTGGCCAATGATGGCAAACTACCTTTAAATAAATCAAACTCTTTAAGTGACACGATCAGTTTTCTTAAAGTGGGAAATTCACCTCGTCTGAAGTATGTATATATATGGTTTCGAATTGCGGAAGCATCAAAGTCATCAATATCGGTGATTGTCGAGCTTCTTCTTCTTTTCTTATTCGGGGTCGTCAATTTCTTTTCCGTGTGTTCTTCTGTAGCTTGAGTTGAAGTTGAAGATGACTCGCCATACTTTTCTTGAGTTATTCGGGACACCGTAGCTCTTCCGATGCCAAGGGCATCTGCAACTCTGTTGCCAACTTGCGATAGAGGCAACAATGAAGCGCCATTTTGGCACTCTTGTTCAAAATAGTTCCGCAAACGAACGACAAATTCACGACATTCACTATTTAAAACAGTCTTTTTCGTTCTTTTCGGCATGATATAACAATAATATAACAGTAAATAACAAAAACTTAACAAATAACAGTAATTAACAGAGAAATAACAAAACGGGAATAGAAGCATATACAAGATACTAATGCGTGGCGGGGTCAGAACTCGTACTAAACGAATAAACAAAATGACTGACTGAGGACTGTCCAATATTTTTTTAATTTAAAAAAAAATATCAAAATTACATAAAGACTGACTAAAAAGGCTGTAGTGCTGACACAGTCGGAAGAGGCGCCTATAATATTTATATTATTTAATAACGTGCTTGATATTTAGGTTAATATTACAAAACATACTTAATATTACAAAAAAGAACTAGTAGATTCCCACGTAATAATTTTACTTTCATTTAAAATAATATACTTTAATTCGATTTATTCGATTCATTTGTCTTTGGTCAATTGTGCGGTATTCTTGGAAGACGCTTCACTACGATAAGTGGGCGGTACTCGTCTATGTGCTACGGTAATTTTTTGAGGTATTCTTGCATAGAGCAACGCGAACTGTCTAACGCTACGTCCTAGGTAGGCGGTTCGAAGCGAACGCGATTCTGAAGCGGTGACACGCGAATTCAACGCGACGCGGTGCGACGCGGCGGCTATGTCCTACGTGCACGCGAATCGTCTCGCACAGCCGCCACCGACCGGCGACGCTGCCGTTCAGTTGGCAATTTGCATCAGCCTAATGCAACTGCTATAGATCAAAAAAATGTATGGAGTTCTAGATTTTAGGTTTTCAGAGGCTGGTTTCCGCAAATCAACGTCATTTCTGCGCCTATTTTGGTGGGGGGTTTTGGTATGGCTATTGCCATCCCAGTTCTTCCAATAAGTCTAGCAGACTCGTCACGTTGCCGGAGACTTCCTGAAGCGACCTTGGTGTACCGAAGTGTCTAGCCCTGTATCCTTACCAGTTATGGGCATTCCATAAGAATGTGACTGGCAGTTCGTCCGTCTGCAAAGGGTCTGTGACACCTGAATTAAAGAGATGATTGTTAAGTAGACTGTGACCGCAGCTTTTTAAGCTATTGCATAGCTTCTATCGCGGGCCTTGCGTGGAGACCGAATCCAGAAATTGTGTCACGAAAATAAATCACACTCTCGGCTACCGTTGGCCACGCTCGGCCACGTTCGTGTATCTCGCACTTCATATACCAACGTGAACACGTGAGCGTTTGCATAACGTGTACCTATGTATATGAAGTGAAGTAGGGTGAAGTGGGGTGGGCTGAGGTGTGTAGGGTGGGGTGAAGTGAAGTGGGGTGTGGTGAGGTGAATTGGTGTGAGGTGGGGTGGGGTGAGGTTAGGTGGAGTGGAATTTTGGCCTTTTGGACTTTGGCCTTTGGGACTTTTGGACTTTTGGCCTTTTGGACTTTAGGACTTTTGGACTTTTGTACTTTTGGACTTTTGGCCTTTTGGGCATTTGGAGTTTTTTGGACTTTTGGACTTTGGTTTTTTTGGACTTTGGACTTTTTACTTTGGACTTTTTACTTTGGACTTTTGGACTTTTGGCCTTTTGGACTTTGGGACTTTTGGACTTTTGTACTTTTGGACTTTTGGCCTTTTGGGCATTTGGAGTTTTTTGGACTTTTGGACTTTGGTTTTTTTGGACTTTTTACTTTGGACTTTTGGACTTTTGGCCTTTTGGACTTTTAGACTTTGGACTTTGGACTTTGGACTTTGGACTTTGGACTTTGGACTTTGGACTTTGGACTTTTGATCCTGCTTTTTGTTGGCAAGTCCAAAAGTCCCAAAAGTCCCAAAAGTCCCAAAAATCCCAAAAGTCCCAAAAAATCCAAGTCCCAAAAGTCCCAATGGTCCCAATAGTCGCAAAAGTTCTAAAAGTCCCAAAAGTCCCAAAAGATCCAAAAGTCCCAATAGTCCCAAAAGTCCCAATAGTCCCAAAAGTCCCAAAAGTCCCAAAAGTCCAAAAGTCCAAAGTCCCAAAAGTCCTAAAGGTCCCGGAGGTCCCAAAAGTCTCAAAAGTCCCAAAAGTCCAAAAGTCCAAAAGTCCAAAAGTCCAAAAGTCCAAAAGTCCAAAAGTCCAAAAGTCCAAAAGTCCAAAAGTCCAAAAGTCCAAAAGTCCAAAAGTCCAAAAGTCCAAAAGTCCAAAAGTCCAAAAGTCCAAAAGTCCAAAAGTCCAAAAGTCCAAAAGTCCAAAAGTCCAAAAGTCCAAAAGTCCAAAAGTCCAAAAGTCCAAAAGTCCAAAAGTCCAAAAGTCCAAAAGTCCAAAAGTCCAAAAGTCCAAAAGTCCAAAAGTCCAAAAGTCCAAAAGTCCAAAAGTCCAAAAGTCCAAAAGTCCAAAAGTCCAAAAGTACAAAAGTCCAAAAGTCCAAAAGTCCAAAAGTCCAAAAGTCCAAAAGTCCAAAAGTCCAAAAGTCCAAAAGTCCAAAAGTCCAAAAGTCCAAAAGTCCAAAAGTCCAAAAGTCCAAAAGTCCAAAAGTCCAAAAGTCCAAAAGTCCAAAAGTCCAAAAGTCCAAAAGTCCAAAAGTCCAAAAGTCCAAAAGTCCAAAAGTCCAAAAGTCCAAAAGTCCAAAAGTCCAAAACTCCAACAGTCCAAAAGTCCAAAAGTCCAAAAGTCCAAAAGTCCAAAAGGCCAAAAGTCCAAAAGTCCAAAAGTCCAAAAGTCCAAAAGTCCAAAGGCTGCAATTTGGTACAGAGATACATTATAGTCTGGAAAAACACATAGGCTACCTTTTATCCCGGTAATGGCTTCCCGCAGGAACAAATTTTACGCGGGCGAAGCTGCGGGCATCAGCTAGTATTCTTATATAGAGGAAGTGGGACTAATTTTGTATACTTAGAAAGGCATAATCGACGATAATAAATTTACTTCTTTTATCCTATAAAATAGGACGTTCTTGAATTACATTGATTAAAATTTCTATTTCCAACATAAAAAACACGGCGGCACCGCATCCAGTTCGCGCGCAAATATTAGGCGACGTCCTACGTAAGCGAACGCAAAGCGGCGCGGCGCGGCGCGATACCAACAAACAGTTGAAACCTATTGAAGTGTCCTACGTGACCAAACGCAAGTGCGGTGCGGTGCGGGGCGGCGCGAAATGAAGCGAACGCGATCAGTTGGTTTGATATTTGCGCGCGAACTGGATGCGGTGCCGCCATGTTTTTTATAATGTTGGAAATAGAAATTTTAATCAATGTAATTCAAGAACGTCCTATTTTATGGGATAAAAGAAGTAAATTTATTATCGTCGATTATGCCTTTCTAAGTATACAAAATTAGTCCTACTTCCTTTATATAAGAATACTAGCTGATGCCCGCAGCTTCGCCCGCGTAAAATTTGTTCCTGCGGGAAGCCATTCCCGGGATAAAAGGTAGCCTATGTGTTATTCCAGACTATAATGTATCTCTGTACCAAATTTCAGCCTTTGGACTTTTGGACTTTTGGCCTTTTGGACTTTTGGACTTTTTGCCTTTTGGACTTTTGGGACTTTTGGAACTTTTGAGACTTTTGGGACCTCCGGGACCTTTAGGACTTTTGGGACTTTGGACTTTTGGATTTTGGGACTTTTGGGACTTTTGGGACCTCCAGGACCTTTGGGACCTTTGGGACTTTTGGGACTTTTGGAGTTTTGGACTTTTGGACTTTGGGACTTTTGGACTTTGGGACTTTTGGGACCTCCAGGACCTTTGGGACCTTTGGGACTTTTGGGACTTTTGGAGTTTTGGACTTTTGGACTTTGGGACTTTTGGACTTTTGGACTTTTGGACTTTTGGACTTTTGGACTTTTGGACTTTTGGACTTTTGGACTTTTGGACTTTTGGACTTTTGGACTTTTGGACTTTTGGACTTTTGGACTTTTGGACTTTTGGACTTTTGGACTTTTGGACTTTTGGACTTTTGGACTTTTGGACTTTTGGACTTTTGGGCCTTTTGAGACTTTTGGGACCTCCGGGACCTTTAGGACTTTTGAGACTTTGGACTTTTGGGACTTTTGGGACCTTTGGGACTTGTGGGACTTTTGGAGATTTGGACTTTTGGACTTTTGGGACTCTTGGGACTATTGGGACTTTTGGGACTTTTGGATCTTTTGGGACTTTTGGGACTTTTGGGACTATTGGGACTTTTGGGACTTTTGGGACTTTTGGATCTTTTGGGACTTTTGGGACTTTTGGGACTTTTGGGACTTTTGGGACTTTTGGACTTGCCAACAAAAAGCAGGATCAAAAGTCCAAAGTCCAAAGTCCAAAAGTCCAAAAAAACCAAAGTCCAATAGTCCAAAAAACTCCAAAAGGCCAAAAGTCCAAAAGTACAAAAGTCCAAAAGTCCTAAAGTCCAAAAGGCCAAAAGTCCAAAAGTCCCAAAGGCCAAAGTCCAAAAGGCCAAAATTCCACTCCACCTAACCTCACCCCACCCCAGCTCACACCAATTCACCTCACCACACCCCACTTCACTTCACCCCACCCTACACACCTCAGCCCACCCCACTTCACCCTACTTCACTTCATATACATAGGTACACGTTATGCAAACGCTCACGTGTTCACGTTGGTATATGAAGTGCGAGATACACGAACGTGGCCGAGCGTGGCCAACGGTAGCCGAGAGTGTGATTTATTTTCGTGACACAATTTCTGGATTCGGTCTCCACGCAAGGCCCGCGATAGAAGCTATGCAATAGCTTAAAAAGCTGCGGTCACAGTCTACTTAAAAATCATCTCTTTAATTCAGGTGTCACAGACCACAGTCACATTCTTATGGAATGCCCATAACTGGTAAGGATACAGGGCTAGACACTTCGGTACAACAAGGTCGCTTCAGGAAGTCTCCGGCAACGTGACGAGTCTGCTAGACTTATTGGAAGAACTGGGATGGCAATAGCCATACCAAAACCCCCCACCAAAATAGGCGCAGAAATGACGTTGATTTGCGGAAACCAGCCTCTGAAAACCTAAAATCTAGAACTCCATACATTTTTTTGATCTATAGCAGTTGCATTAGGCTGATGCAAAGTGCCAACTGAACGGCAGCGTCGCCGGTCGGTGGCAGCTGTGCGAGACGATTCGCGTGCACGTAGGACATAGCCGCCGCGTCGCACCGCGTCGCACCGCGTCGCGTTGAATTCGCGTGTCACCGCTTCAGAATCGCGTTCGCTTCGAACCGCCTACCTAGGACGTAGCGTTAAACCAACTGATCGCGTTCGCTTCATTTCGCGCCGCCCCGCACCCGCACCGCACCGCACTTGCGTTTGGTCACGTAGGACACTTCAATAGGTTTCAACTGTTTGTTGGTATCGCGCCGCGCCGCGCCGCTTTGCGTTCGCTTACGTAGGACGTTGCCTAAGGGGAGACGACATAGAACGATTGCTCGGTACAAATTTGTCTGTCATATTTTGCGGGTGACGGGGGGAAATCTTCCTCGCCCACACTTTCTTAGACTCGCACTACAATAGCAATCGACTGTCAATACGAGGCCTATAATATACACTTTAAACAATACACTCATAAATTTTACACACACATGATACATTTTGTGTCATATCACCCCAAGTCGCTCAACCAATCCATGTATTGATGTGACGTCCGGTAAAGTTGCTAAACAAATCTGAATATTATCTATACGTTTAAATAGGTGTAAATAATAATAACTTGTTATAAAATTACTTACTTACACAAGATAATGCCATTTTTCTTCAAATTTCTTTAATCACATTTCTTTTTGTATTAATATCTAATTATTTTATCATTTTTATAAAATGACAATTCAACCGCTCACGCTGTCAACTAGACTTAGTCTAGTGAAAGAAACTTCAAAAAACAGTTTTTATGTAAGTGGGCACTTTTAGTCGTCAAAATGTCAAATTTATTGCCAGAGGGGGTTTGCCAGCTTTGGCCTCTCCCTCTGTAAAGGCGCGCGATGCTCTGTGTATTCTTGACATAAACAAATACGGTACTTCATAGGCGTGAGCTGTCAAAATTATCAACCTAATTTTAACAGAGTATAAATTGTCTCGTTTTTGGAAACACAGCGATCATATTTTAATTTCGAAGCACGTGAGACGTGTATGGTCGGGGAATCCATAGACAGAAGATATGGAAGTAAACATTTTAGACCTACAAGATAAGATCATCTGGTGGAGGCACCTCCCCGTGTTCGGGAGATGCCTTTAGCGCCCGCCCGCTCGGCCGCTATCTGCATCTTTCTCAGCTAGAAGAGAGGCGTTTGGGGTCGGTGCAATGCAGGCTTAGTTTTTTGTCAGCTCTTTAGACTGCTCCGAAGGAGTCACCCACCTTGCTCCCCCGAGAAGAGCCACATTCGTGCAGAATCGACGCACGACGTGAATGATCTTTGGATATCCTTCGGCCTTCTTTATGTAAGGTGAGGAGGAACACCGCGAGGCTTAGTGGGTAGGACGGTCAGTTTCTGGAACCGGGAGCCCCACACACCGTTCCTGATGCCCCCGCGGCTGGGATGTAGGCAACCTGCATTCCCCACTTCATCAAAAAAAAGACCTCAAGATAAACCAAGTGAAACTTCTGATAACATTTTCGATTACTTTTATCAAATTTTGGGGGTTTAGGTAGCTAGGCGAGAAACAATTAGCAAAGTTACACTTATCAGAAAAACCATTGAATGTTATTGGATTTGATTCAATTAATCAATTCAGCCTATGACGGTCCAGTGCTGGACGTAGGCCTCTCTCAATCTACGCCATAACACACGGTCCTGCGGATTCCGCATCCAGTCCTGCGACGTTTCCCAGGTCACGGTCCATCTGGTTGGTGGGCGTCCTACCCTGCATTCGCCGAGTCGTGGTCTCCACTCTAGAACCCGTTTGTTTTCACAGAGCATCGCGCGCCTTTACAGAGGGAGAGGCCAAAGCTGGCAAACCCCCTCTGGCAATAAATTTGTCATTTTGACGACTAAAAGTGCCCACTTACATAAAAACTGTTTTTTGAAGTTTCTTTCACTAGACTAAGTCTAGTTGACAGCGTGAGCGGTTGAATTGTCATTTTATAAAAATGATAAAATAATTAGATATTAATACAAAAAGAAATGTGATTAAAGAAATTTGAAGAAAAATGGCATTATCTTGTGTAAGTAAGTAATTTTATAACAAGTTATTATTATTTACACCTATTTAAACGTATAGATAATATTCAGATTTGTTTAGCAACTTTACCGGACGTCACATCAATACATGGATTGGTTGAGCGACTTGGGGTGATATGACACAAAATGTATCATGTGTGTGTAAAATTTATGAATGTATTGTTTAAAGTGTATATATAGGCCTCGTATAGACAGTCGATTGCTATTGTAGTGCGAGTCTAAGAAAGTGTGGGCGAGGAAGATTTCCCCCCGTCACCCGCAAAATATGACAGACAAATTTGTACCGAGCAATCGTTCTATATCGTCTCCCCTTAGACAGTTCGCGTTGCTCTATGTTTGTTTTATCGGCCGTCGGTTCTTCTGCCGACGTAGCCAGCCCACTGCCGCTTTATCTGAGAGCTATGTCGACCACTTGAGTTCTCTGCCGGATTATCTCATTTCGGAGTCTACCCCTGAAAGATACTCCAAGTATTGCCCGTTCCATCGTTCGCTGCGCCATTTGATCTACTTTTAGATTACGAAAGTATTGTGGTAAAAATGAGGGGATGGAACTGGAGAGTACTTTCCCACCCGAGTTCTGGAGGCGGCGGAGATTTGTCTTGGCCCAAGACTATTGGCCTCCAAGACTGGGAGCCTGAGGACGGCTCCTCGCATTTCTTACAGAAAGAGGACCAAGACAGCAGCGTGACGTGGGAGTTTTACGCACGCCGCACGCCCAAACAAGCAGAATAAACCCCGAACCAACCCCCAAAGACGCGGGATAGTACCTGACCTAATAGGTGCGGCCACAGTGGTAGTTACAGTCTGTAAGGAATCCTGGTACATCATTGCGACGGCTTAACCGGGACTCCCTGTCGTAGGCAGTTGTAGCCGTGGGCACCATGTGTTTTTGTCGGTATAAGTCCGGCGCAGCATCTATGACGGATTCCACCCTTAAGCTCAGGCCACAATATACAGGGTGGAATTTAAAGACGGTAGTTGGAGGGAAAGTACCCAAAATATTGATAATGGCAAGTTATGCTGAAAGGAAACATTCCTTTATTTTCAAAAGTAAGTAAAACTGCATTTAAAGATTTTTGAAAAATCACCTGCTTGAGCCGAGAATCGAACCTGGGACACGGGAAAAAAAACATCCTGTATTTTATGATACCAACAAAAACAGTCTTTAATAGGGATAAATTTCTTTTAAACAACATAGTATCTTAAATTAAAGGAAGATCAAGTAAAATATGTTTTTATTGTGAAGCTTACTCACTGTCTGGAGAAAAAAAAAATTGGGAACCTCCTACTTTATTGTTGAAGTTGGTTGGTTATGTGACCAGAACGAATATTTCCATTCACAGAAACTAGAACATATGTTTAACCAACTTCAAAAAAATGAGAAGAATTTCAATTAGACTGTTTTTTTTCAGATAGTGAGTAAGCTTTACAATAAAAACACATTTTACTTGGTCTTCCGTTAATTTAAGATACTATGTTGTTTGAAGGAAATTGTTCCTTATTAAAGACTCTTTCGGTTAGTATCATAAAATACAGGATGTTTTTTTTTTCACATCTCCCAGGTTTGATTCCCGGCTCAAACAGGCGATTTTTCAAAAATCTTTAAATGCAGTTTTACTTACTTTTGAAAATAAAGGAATGTTTCCTTTCAGCAAAACTTGCCATTATCAATATTAAGGGTACTTTCCCTCCAACTATCGTCTTTAAATTCCACCCTGTATATATATTTAACCAGTATTGTAACTCCCTACAAACGGACGAAGCGCGAGCTATACCTACGAGCCTCGTTTTCGGCAAGACTTCAGCAAGCAAGCAGGCGTCCGCAGTCGCGATGGTGCCGAGTAGACGAATGGACGGTGTGTCGTTTTTTAAATAGTAACAGCGCGTGTTTTATTTACTAAAAATATTTAATATGACAACTAGAGTCTATTGTGCTTGTTTTGGTTGCATGAATTCGTCAAAAACGCACCCAGAGATAACGTTTTTTAGATTACTTGGAAACTCCGAAAGGTAAGACTATAAATTGATTTTACTTAAGTACTAATTGGTACTATACTACTAGTTGACTAAAGTTAAACAAAGTGAAGGTAGTTACATGAAGTAGTGTTTGTGTTTAAAACTAGACTTGTGCTTGCTCAGTCAGTGAACGGTGCGATCGAATATAGTACAATATCCAAAAAAATAGTTCAGCACTCTAGTACGTGTAGGTAGTACATTTAGTTCCGTTGTCAGTTCGTAGTTATTTAATTGAGAGCAATGATTTAGGTATGTTTCAAGAGTATTCATTTCTTTGTGAATGACCAATGTTACAGTACACTTAGCACCGTATGACTTTGATTGACAGCATTTTTGTTACCTTTGATTTTTATTACACGCATAGACAAATTTTAATATGAACTTCCAAAATTTAACACAACTTGACAATGTACGAAAAGTACTAGTGTACTTGTACTAGAGAATGACTAGTACTTTCAAATCGAAAGATAGTTTTAATTTAAGACACAAAAATAAATTGCACATAGTTCCTAGCAAAACACAAAAAAAGCATGAAAGCATATTTTGCCTGGCCCCACGCATTTTTAATAACATTCCTCAATCTATTAGAACTGTTCCGGAGCTAGAAACATTTAAGAGGAAACTGCACGATTTGCTTGTAAGTAAATGTTATTACTCATTACAGGACTTCCTGTCAGATAAGTCACTTTTGCATTAGGTCACATTCCTTGAGTCTGTTGTGTTCTGTAAATGTATCTACTACAGGTGTGGCAACTAATGAATTATGAATAACTTATTGTATTTGACCTTTTTTATGTACCGTTACAATAATGATTAGATTTAAGATGCATAACTTTGTATGGATAAATTGACTCATTACAATCTGACAATATTTAATATTTGATCTTCTATGTATGTATGTATGTTGGAATCGTTATTGGTTTTTATAATAATAATAATAATAATAATAGGCTATCAGTTCAGGAGAGGAGGTCAAGTTGTTTCCCACCTTCTTTACATGGATGACTTGAAATTATTTGCCTCCACCGATTCCCACTTGATAGAGTTACTAAAAGTCACAGAAGCTTTCAGTAATTCTATCAAAATGGAATTTGGTGTAGATAAATGCGCTGTCATGCATGTAAAGAAGGGACGAATTGTGGAATCTGAAAGAGTACATCTTTCAGATTTCACAAAACTTAAATCCATCTCCGCGACTGAAACCTATAAGTATCTGGGTATGTCGCAGGCATTAGGTATTACAGAGATTGGCATGAAACAAACGTTGGTGGACCGTTTCTTTGGCCGCCTGAAAAAAGTACTGAAAAGTCTTTTATCGGGCGGTAACAAGGTGCGGGCTATCAACGGTTGGGCCATGCCAATCTTAATCTATTCCTTCGGCATACTTAGATGGACTCAGACTGAATTAGACGTCCTGGATAGGAAAGTCCGTTCACTATTGACCATAAACCGAATGCATCACCCGCGTTCGTCTGTAATGAGGTTGTATATCCCACGAAAGTGTGGAGGTCGCGGCTTTTTAAATGCCAAGACCTTACACAATCGTGAGGTATACAACCTTAGGGAATATTTCCTTCACGCTGACGTGGGTACGCATCGGGATGTGGTAGCAATGGATAACGGACTGACCCCTCTTGCTCTTGCCAAAGAGAACTGGCACAAACCAGTAATACTATCAACTACGGATCGCAAGGAGATATGGCAGAGCAAAGAGCTGCATGGACGATTTTATCGGGCCCGATGTAGATTTAACAGCATCTGTCTCCTGGCTACGTTTCGGTGATTTGTTCGGCGAAACAGAAGGTTTTGTCTGTGCAATTACAGACGAAGTTGTTATGACGAATAACTATCGGAAATATATTTTGAGAGATGGTACGGTTGACATATGTCGGGCATGCCACCTACCCGGTGAATCTCTCAGACATATTATTTCTGGTTGTTCTCGTCTTGCCAACGGCGACTATTTGCATAGACACAACCAAGTGGCCAGGATTGTCCATCAGCAACTTGCACTAAAATATAAACTTGTGGATTTGGAGGTACCGTATTACAGGTATGTGCCCGACCCAGTTCTTGAAAATGGTCGTGCCACGTTGTATTGGGATCGATCTATTATCACTGACAGGACTATTGTAGCCAATAAGCCTGATATAGTGGTAATAGATCGATCAGAGCGCCTCGCAATAATCGTTGATATCACGGTTCCACATGACGGAAACCTCGTGAAAGCCGAAAAAGACAAACAATTAAAATATTTGGACTTGGCTCACGAGGTTGTCGACATGTGGGATGTAGATTCAGCGATTATTGTTCCGATAGTCGTATCAGCACACGGTCTAATTGCCAAGAGCCTCGATCAACATCTCAAGAGGCTCGCGTTAGGTAGTTGGGTCAAGGGCCAGATGCAAAAGGCAGTTCTCCTAGATACGGCACGTATTGTGAGGAGGTTCCTGTCTCTGCAGCCCTAACCACCGGTAGCTTGGTCCATGTACCCGATGCCGGTGGGACACTATTTTTTTATATTTTTAAATATTTTTTTTTTTGTTTTTTAAAATGTATTTAAAAATTTAATTTAATAAGTTGAACATTGTAAATAAAGGGAATAATAATAATAATAATAGAAACCGGACATAGAAATGGCAGTTAAGAAAACACTTAATTGGAAAACACCTGGTCCTGATAAGATACAAAACTACTGGTTAAAATATTTTAGATCTACACATGAGCACTTGGCTATCACATTCAATGCCATAATTCAAGAACCACATTCTATTCCCACATTTCTTTCACAAGCTAATACCTATCTGAAACCAAAGGATGCGGATACTGAAAATCCTGCAAAGTATAGGCCGATTACGTGTTTAACAACATTATATAAACTACTCACATTAATTATAGCACATAAAATAAATTCACATCTTACACAAAATAATATAATAGCAGAAGAACAAAAAGGTTGCCGAAAAGGCTCAAGAGGATGCAAGGAACAATTAGTAATAGATGCTGAAATTCATTATCAGGTCAAACGGTCACATAGAAATCTCTATTTTGCCTACATAGATTATCAAAAAGCATATGACAGTGTTCCTCACTCGTGGTTAATAGAAATACTAAGAATTTACAAAATAGACACAACATTATTACAATTTTTACAGCAAACAATGCAAAAATGGACAACAGTGCTTAATATTAATACAGAATCAGGCCCCATTAAGTCAAACCCTATTCAAATTTCCAGAGGAATATTCCAAGGAGATTCCCTTAGCCCTCTTTGGTTTTGCATGGCATTAAATCCTTTGTCCAGAATTTTAAATAACACTAGTCACGGATATACACTACACAAAGAACCTATCACAAAAATAACACATCTTTTATACATGGACGACATAAAACTCTACACAAGTACTAGGCCCCACATGAATAGTCTATTAAAAAGCACAGAAAATTTTAGTAAAGATATTAAAATGAGGTTCGGATTAGATAAATGTAAAATAAATAGCATTGTAAAAGGTAAACATCACACAACAGATCCATACATACTGCAAACACAACAAAATTCATTAATAGACAGAATGGATTTAACAGACACGTACAAATATCTAGGATATTCCCAGGGCATTGGCTTAGATCACAGTAAAATAAAAGAGGACCTCACCAAAAAATATATATAGGTTAAATACAATATTAAAGACAGAACTTTCAGCTAGGAATACCATCAAAGCCATAAACTCGTACGCAGTTCCTGTGTTAACATACTCCTTTGGAATTATTAGTTGGACAGTAACAGATTTGGATAAACTTAATAGGCTTACACGAACCACATGTAATAAACACCGCATTCACCACATTCACTCAGCTACAGAAAGGTTTAATCTCAAAAGAAAGTTAGGAGGTAGAGGGTTTATCGACATTAGGAGCCTACACAACAGACAAGTACAGAACATACGAATGTACATGCACAATAAAACAGCCGACAGCCAAATTCACAAAGCATTGACGCTCATTAACACTTCTGGCACACCGCTAAAATTGAATGATAATAACCATACATCTGCACACAATCACATCACTGTTGAACAAAAAATCTGTAACTGGAAGCTGAAGACGTTACATGGAAAATACCCTAATCAACTGGACAAAGAACACATAGATAGGGAAGCGTCAAATGCATGGTTACATAAGGGGAATATTTACAAAGAAACAGAGGGATTTATGGTTGCAATCCAAGACCAAATAGTAAAGACCAAAAATTATCAGAAATATATTATTAAGGACCCAACTGTAGTTTCCGATAGATGTAGATTATGCAACACAAATCAAGAGACAATAGATCATATCACAGGAGGTTGCCCTTTCTTAGCCAATAAACAGTACACAGATCGCCATAATAATGTTGCAAAACAAATACATGCATTAATAGCTCAGAAATTTAACCTTTTAGATAAAAGAGAACCTTATTATAAATACAGACCAAAGAATGTCTTAAATAGCGAAACTGTGAAACTGTACTGGGATCGAGACATTATAACAGATAAAACAACTACAAATAATAGACCGGATTTAACACTTACACTGAAAGCAGAAAAAATAACATATCTAATAGACATATCTATTCCAAATTCTGAGAACATACAAAAAAAGTATACTGAAAAAATACAAAAATACATACCACTTGCAGACGAAATAAGACAGATGTGGCACCAGGATACTGTAAAAATCATACCGATTATCATTTCATCTACAGGTCTCATTCCAAAATCATTACACACCTCACTAGAACAATTAGGTATCCATAAACACACATACATCTCACTACAGCGATCTGTCATTATAGATACTTGTTCTATAGTGCGGCGATTTCTCACATCCACGACTCAAACACCAGGCACAATAGTCAATGAGCCGACCCACTTGGCGTAAGCCCGTGATAGGCTCCATACCAGCGAAAGCTGAGAAATGAAATCTTTCATAACCCATACTAATAATAATAATAATAAATAAAAAAAAAAAAAAAAAAAAAAAACCTGGCGACAGATACACGTCAATATTTTTGCTCCACAAATTTTATTGGATTTTTATTACATAGATACATAATAACCCTGTTTTTTAACACATTACTGAAATTATAATACAAATGATTGTGAAAATGCATAAATTTCGACGAAAAATATATAAAACCTTACTTTACAGAAGATTTCATCAAGTGTTTGACAAATGTCACTTGACACAACATGAATAAGATATTATTTATGTACATGAATCGTGAAAATGTTGACCAGAGCCAGGACACAACGAGCACAGCTAACATCTCCGGACTCATCACTCCGCTCCGCCTCTCTTCTTCGTGAAAATACAACAAACGTAGAGGCGTCGAGCTCAACATCAAGTGATGAGTATTTCTCTCCGCCGACGTCGCCAACGCCTGTACGTCGGCCGGGGAGAGGCCGGCCACCGTCTCGCTTGGGACCCCGAGGCCCACCGGCCTCGAACAGGGCCCCCGCTTCCGGTGGTAATGTGCACCGCATGCGATGGACTAATACCATTAATGAGAACGTCATGCGGGCATATTTTGCGGCAACAGAGGGGGGAACTATTCGCACTGCGTATCGTGACCGTATGCTGCACTTGTTTCGTGACCTTGAACCAGCTGTCGACGTTTCCGCTCAAAGATTGTCGGATCAAGTGCGTGCTATCCAACGTAATCGTATGTTGGATAGTAACGTACTTGAGAGACTACGCTTAGAGTATCTGCGAAATGACCATGTTATCTACAATCCGCCACTAAGAGAAGAAGCTAGTATCCCAATCAACTTTGTGGTTAGTCAAAATACGGCAGTAGATGACATGGTTATATCAACAGATACTAGGTACAATGAGGAGATACTGGTAGCTTTGGAGTGTGCGATTGGGGAATATCGGACTATGCCCATTAATATTAGGCCACGTCTACCTCGATTGCCCATGCATAGAAAGAACTTGACACTGGTGAGTACTGTTGATTCACTATTATCTAAGTATTTAGAAAATAGTGAAACTCTTAGTGATACTCATTCAATCCTGTACTGCGCTGCCATGGCAACATGTCGTGTAGCAGGTGTTCCACTTTTGGTGGAAAACCATGATACACGACCGACAAGACCTACCGTGCCGGGGTGGCAGCGTAGGATTGAACGACGTATCACTGAGACAAGAGTACTCATCAGCAAGTTATCATGCTTTAGATCTGGGAATACTCGGCCGAAGGTGATGCGCTTTGTGAACCGCGCATTTTCAGGAACTGGAGTTAGTTCCATGGATTATGTGAATCGGGTCACAGAGCGCATTGACTTCCTAAAGCAAAAAGTTTATGCATGGGCACATCGGATTCGTAGATTCAAAAAACGCGTAGACCGATTTACTATCAATCGCAGATTCCAAAGAGACCAGAGATGGGTCTATAGAAATTGGGAACAATCTGATAAAGGTGTGAATGACGGACATCTACCGGATACTGATGAAACAAATAAATTTTGGCAAAGTATCTGGTCGGTACCCGTTAGTCACACCGAGGGTGATTGGATGTGTGATGTCGAGCGGGCATGTGAGAATGTATCCGACATGGAAAAGATAGTCATTGACAGTTCTGATGTAGCTAGTGCAGTCCGTCCGTTATCTAATTGGAAATCTCCAGGGCCGGACGGACTGCACAATTTTTGGCTAAAATGGCTACGCAGTTCACATGCTCGATTGGCATCTCACTTCCAATCTGCTCTTGAATCTGGATCGTTGCCAATTTTTATGACAACTGGTGTGACTCATCTGCTCCATAAATCTGGAAGTACTTCGAACCCCAGCAATTATAGACCGATCACGTGTCTGCCGTCGATCTATAAACTTTTGACATCCATTTTGAGAGATAAAATAAGTAAACATATTGATGTGAATAAAATTATGAGTGACTCTCAAAATGGATGTAGAAGTGGGGCTCGGGGTACTAAGGAGCTCCTCCTTATTGATATGACTATTAGCCAACAAGTTCGTCGTAACCGTAAGAATCTATCAACATGCTGGATAGATTATAAGAAGGCGTTCGATTCTGTACCCCATACGTGGCTCTTAAGGGTGCTGGAGTTGTATAAAGTTGATACAACTCTATGCACCTTTTTACAGTCATGTATGAGGCAATGGAGGACACTTCTTACCTATCCAGGATGTGGGGGGTTCTGCGGTGACGATGAGCCGATTAGGATTAAGCGGGGCATCTTCCAAGGTGACAGTTTGAGTCCTCTTTGGTTTTGCTTAGCACTGAACCCTCTTAGTACTTTACTAGAGAGTTCAGGGCTAGGTTACAGATTACGAGGAGGAGGTCAGGTTATATCTCACTTACTTTTCATGGACGACTTAAAGCTATTTGCCACAACAAATTCTCATTTGATTGATTTACTAAAGGTTACTGAGAACTTTAGTAATTCAATTAAAATGGAATTTGGTGTGGATAAATGTGCAGTTATGCATGTTAAGCGAGGACGGATAGTGGAATCGGAAGGTATTCAGCTTTCTGATTCCATTCATCTGACATCACTCCTCGTATCTGACACCTATAAGTACTTGGGTATGTCACAAGCGTTGGGCATCAATGAAGCTGACATGAAACAGTCGTTGCGAGAACGTTTCCTGAGTCGCCTGAGAAAAGTATTAAATAGTCTTTTATCGGGCGGCAACAAGGTGCGTGCTTATAACGGCTGGGTCATGCCACTCTTGATGTACTCCTTTGGCATACTCAAGTGGACTCAAACTGAACTAGATGCCTTAGACAGGAGAGTTCGTACACTATTGACATCATATCGAATGCATCATCCGCGTTCATCGGTGATGAGGATGTACATCCCGCGGAAATGTGGCGGTCGAGGCTTCCTGAATGCCAAAACCCTACATAACCGCGAGGTGTGCAACCTTAGAGAATATTTTCTCCACATGCATGCGGATGTGCATCGGGATGTTGTCAAGGTGGATACTGGACTCACCCCGCTTGCCTTGGCGAAAGAGAACTGGCGCAAACCTGTAATACTGGGTGTTGATGACCGGCAGGAGATATGGAAGGGCAAGGAGCTCCACGGTAGGTTTTATAAGGCTCTGCATGGATCTCATGTAGACCTTATAGCCTCTGTGGCCTGGCTACGATTCGGTGATCTCTTTGGAGAGACCGAGGGTTTTGTCTGTGCAATTGCAGATGAAGTTATCATGACGAACAACTACCGGAAATATATACTGAGGGATGGTACGACTGATGTATGTCGAGCGTGTCATCTTCCTGGCGAGTCCCTCAGGCATATTATTTCTGGTTGTTCTCGTCTTGCTAACGGCGAGTACTTGCACAGGCACAACCTAGTAGCCAGGATCGTCCATCAGCAACTTGCTCTGAAGTATTACCTGGTGGATATCGAGGTTCCATATTACAGGTATGTAGCTGAGCCAGTTCTTGAAAATGGTCATATCACATTGTACTGGGATCGATCTATTATCACGGACAGGACTGTTGTAGCCAACAAGCCTGATATTGTGGTAATAGATCGATCTGAGCGGCGAGCAATGATTGTTGATATCACAATCCCCCATGACGAGAATCTCGTGAAGGCTGAGAGCGACAAAAAAATAAAATATGTGGACTTAGCTCGCGAGATTGTCGACATGTGGGAAGTCGATACGGCAATCATTGTTCCAATAGTCATTTCCGCTAACGGTCTTATAGCTAAGAGCCTCGACCAATACCTTCAGAGGCTCGCGTTGGGCAGCTGGATCAAGGGCGTGATGCAAAAAGCAGTGTTACTGGACACGGCACGCATTGTGCGGAGGTTCCTCTCTCTGGAGCCCTAACCACCGGTAGCTTGGTCCCTGTACCCGATGCCGGTGGGATACTATATTTTATATTTTTAAATGTATTTTTTTTATAACTATATTTAAAAATGTATTGTATAAGTTATTTAATTGAATAAAGAGCATAATAATAATAATAATAAATCAACACAGATTACAGAAATAAAATTATTGAATTCAAAAAACTCAAAAATGTACAAATTCCGAAGGAAATTGTTTATATCACATTACAGAATGATTTTTTCCAGACTTTGACAATGTCATTTGACACATAAACATTGCAAGATTTATGTGTAATTTAAATCACATTAAAAGCAGAATATTATGTTGACCAGATCAAGATCCAGGACACAGCAAGCACAGTCTACACCTCCGGACTCATCACTCAGCTCCGCCTCTCTCCTTCGTGAATGTACACCAATAGCAGAGGCGTTGAGCTCAACATCGAGTGATGAGTATTTCTCTCCGCCGACGTCGCCAACACCAGTGCGTCGGCCGGGGAGAGGCCGGCCACCGCTATGCTTGGGACCCCGACGCCCACCGGCTTCGAATAGGGCCCCCGCTACCGGTGGTGATGTGCACCGCATGCGATGGTCGAATTCATTGAATGAGAACGTCATGCGGGCATATTTCATGGCTACAGAGGGGGGAATTAACCTCACTGCGTATCGTGTGAGAATGCTACCTCTGTTTCAGGAACTTGAACCATCAGTCAACGTGTCAGCACAGCGTCTATCGGATCAAGTGCGGGCCATACAACGATGTCATCTGTTGGATGCTACCGTACTTGAGAGGCTACGCTCGGACGTATGTAGCAGTCTTGGTCAGTCATCAACATCATCTCTACCTGAGACACAAACTGTAACTACAATTTTACCATTAAATCACGGTAGCGATGATGTGATGAATGCCAGTGCTACAAACGTAAGTATCCACTGCAACGAGCAATTAAGGAGTGCTTTGGAGTGTGCGATTCGAGAATTTCGGTCTATGCCGTCACAAATTAGGCCACGTCTGCCGCGTTTGCCCATGCATAAGAAAAATATAGCTCTTGTGTGTGCCCTAGATTCGCTATTATCGGATTATTTTGGAAATAGTGAAGATCTCGGTGATACACACTCAATTCTGTACTGCGGAGCCGTCGCAGCTTGTCGTATAGCAAATGTTAAGTTTTATAATGCTAACGTTGCTATACGACCCAAACCAACAGTGCCGGCTTGGCAGTGTAGAATTGAGCGTCGTATCTCTGAGACTAGGGCACTCATTGGAAAGCTGATTTGCTTCAGGTCAGGAAATACTCGCCCACGAGTGATGCGATTCGTGACTCGGGCTTTCTCGGGGACTGATATCAGACCTCGGGAATTTTCAGCTCGAGCCACGGAGCGGATAGACTACCTGAAGCAAAAAATTTATGCGTGGGCAAATCGTGTTCGTAGATATAAAAAAAGAGTAGACCGCTATTCTCAAAATCGCACTTTCCAAAGAAACGAAAGGTGGGTATACAGAAATTGGGAGCGTCCTGACTCTACTGGGGCCAATGTGCGGCGACCAGATGATGATGTAACTACCTCATTCTGGCGCAACATTTGGTCGGTGCCCGTTGGTCACACTGAGGGTGATTGGATGCGAGATGTTGAACGTTTATGTGAGCCTATTAAAACCATGGAGCCAATAACCATACTAACGGAAGACGTCTCCAGTGCGGTCCGTCTGCTGCCGAATTGGAAGTCGGCAGGACCAGACGGATTGCACAATTTTTGGATAAAATGGTTTAAGAGCTCACATGAACGTTTGGCATCTCAATTCGAATTATGCCTAAAGTCAGGATCGTTGCCAGATTTCGCCACTACTGGCATTACCCATTTTTTGTATAAGTCTGGTAGTGCCACAGACCCAAAAAATTATAGACCCATTACGTGTCTCCCTACCATCTATAAACTTTTAACATCTATTCTGAGAGGGAAAATATCGTCACACTTGATAGACAATTCCATCTTGTCCACCTCTCAGAATGGATGCAGAAGTGGGTCTCGTGGCACTAAAGAGCTCCTTATAATTGATATGGCCATTAGCCAACAGACACGCCGTAACCGCAAGAATCTGGCGACATGTTGGATAGACTACAAGAAAGCTTTTGATTCTGTGCCGCATACATGGCTTTTGAGGGTACTAGAGTTGTATAAAATTGATGCAACTCTACGTGCCTTCATGCAGACATGTATGGGGCAATGGAAAACAGTCTTGTGCTATCCAGGATGTCGACAGGTTTGCGGGAACAGTGTGCCTATAAGGATTGAGCGGGGTATATTCGGCTGTTCAAAATTGAAACACAGTAACTCATGATTTTAAAATTGTTCAGGAGACGCAAAAAACAGGTTGATCACTTTGATCGCTTGCCCTAACTAAACTATCAAAGTTAGAGATATGGGAGTTGGACCTAAGTATGCGTTATAGAATCATCTACGATCGGTGATAATTTAAATTGCAATAAAATGAATAGTACAAATTAAAACTCGTTTACTTTAAAATAATTTGTTTATTGTTAACAATTTATAAGTAATAATCAAAAACAAAACACAGTAAGTTTAGTTGCTAGGTTTTAAATTTGTCAAAAATGTTAAGTTTAATAATCTAAAACTATTTAAAAATATAGCTTCTCATGTGAAATTGGGCACAACGGAACCCAGTATCATTGAAAACCAGTCTTTCTGGTCAAATTAGGTCACCATATAGAATGTTTTAGTGGAAATAAAAAAATAATGTTAATATAATTATTATGAAAATTTTATACCTATATTATTATCTAAAGTTTTACACGTCTCGTAGCGTCGTGGGCAATATTATCGTGACTAATAATAATGACTAATAATTGTAATAATATCGTGACTCGTTTTTGTGATGCATTTTATTCGGATTATCGATAGATGTAGTTTTCTGTTTAATTGGTTCAATTTTAATGATACTTTGCCAAAAAGCGAGCAGGCGGAAGATAAGCAGCAGCTTGTTCAGAATATTGATAAAAACTATTGGGTCAGGATAAGTTGCTATGAAGATTGATCGTTCTGGATTGGGTGAAATAAGAGATAGTAGATCTTCTATTAGGAATGTTGGTTCAGGAACTACAAGATCTTCGAAAATAAGTTCTGAATCATCGTCAAAAGTAATTTTTTAACTCTCTTCTTCAAAGGTGGAACAAAATCGGGGTCAGCTACAGAGTTATCACTTGAATATAACTCTACGTCATCGTCTACAAAGATCACGTTGCTAAATTGTCCATTAATAGCAGCTGATGTCCCAGCAACAGGATTATCATAATCAATAGATTGTTCAACTTTATTTTTAGATCTGCAAGGGGAAATAACAGTAAGCTAAGCCCACATAACCATAGGTAGAAAGAAAGAATTCTCAGTTAAGCAAAACGATGATAATAATATTAATTGGCTGAAGGTAACGAGCAAAGTTAGTTGCATTGGATGTTTTGGCAAGATTATGATAAATTATAGAATATTCTGTTATCTACACATCGGAGAAACGACCTGAAGTAAGTCTTATGTATGACTGCGGTATAAATTAGCGGAGACAAACCGTTTTGTTGTATTTTTGAGGTTAAATCACATTCACGACCGATTTTTTGCGATAACTCGATAAATAACAAAAGATTATCACTTACCCCATATGTTCTTCATTCTGTAAAGCACTAAAAATAAGTTTGGAGCGGTAAAATTGTTGACGCCTCATTTTAAACTATAAAAAACACGGAGAGACACTAAGTTATGCAGGCGTCCGTCGACTTACTAAATTTGTTGAGAGCATTTAATATGAATAACACAAATTCAAAACAGAGTATCAGGCCGTAACAATTTTAAAACCTAGTAAGTATGCAACTCTTACTAGGTTTTTAAAATTGTTCTCGGATTTACTATGTTTTCAATTTGTACTTTTGATAACACTTTTTACGTAGTTTCAAATTACCTCGACTTGCCAGGTGACTAACTAGAAAACTCGTACGAAAATGGGTGTTTTAAGCAGCCCAATCTATCGAGTATGCCAAGTAAGTCAAAAAATTGAGATTAAAACGTTTTTTTTTTTTAAATTGAGTTACTAGGTTTTAATTTTGAACAGCCGTATTCCAGGGTGATAGTCTCAGTCCATTATGGTTTTGCCTAGCACTGAATCCTCTGAGTACTATACTAGAGAATTCAGGGTTAGGCTATCGGTTGCGGAGGGACGGCCAAGTCATATCCCACCTCCTATACATGGATGACTTAAAGCTATTTGCATCCAACAAGCTGCAACTGATGGAATTACTAAAGATAACAGAAGTTTTTAGTAATTCTATCAGAATGGAGTTTGGTGTTGACAAATGTGCGGTCATGCATGTAAACAGAGGCAGGATAATAGAATCTGAAGGAGTTGAACTTTCAGATTCTATACAACTTGGATGTCTTTCCGCAACCGAATCATATAAATACCTGGGTATGTCGCAGGCGTTAGGCATTTGTGAAGTTGGCATAAAGCAATCGTTGAAGGAGCGCTTCTTTGGCCGTTTGAAAAAAGTCCTAAAAAGTCTTTTATCAGGAGGTAATAAGGTGCGCGCCTATAATGGTTGGGTCATGCCAGTTTTGATGTACTCCTTTGGCATACTCAGGTGGACTCAGACAGAACTTGAAGCCCTGGATAGGAAAGTCCGTACGTTACTCACCACATACCGAATGCATCATCCGCGTTCATCAGTGATGAGGTTGTACATACCGCGGAAATGTGGGGGTCGTGGTTTGCTAAATGCCAAGACCCTTCATAATCGTGAGTTGTGCAACCTCAGGGAATATTTCCTACACGGTGGCACGGATGTGCATCGTGATGTGGTTGAAGTTGATAACGGACTCACCCCGCTTGCTCTGGCAAAAGAGAATTGGCATAAACCTATGATACTAAGTCTCAATAATCGTAAGGATACATGGATGAGCAAGGAGTTGCATGGACGTTTTTATCGGGCCCTGCATGGGTCAGATATAGATTTTTCATCTTCTGTATCCTGGCTACGATTCGGTGACCTATTTGGGGAAACCGAAGGTTTTGTATTTGCAATTACTGATGAAGTTGTGATGACTAACAATTACCGAAAATATATCCTAAAGGATGGTACGATTGACATATGTCGGGCGTGTCACCGTCCCGGAGAATCTCTTAGGCATATTATTTCTGGTTGTTCTAGTCTGGCCAATAGTGAGTATTTGCATAGACATAACCAAGTAGCTAGGATTATCCATCAACAACTTGCTTTGAAGTATAACCTTGTTGAATTAGAGGTACCGTATTATAGATATGTGCCCGACCCAGTTCTCGAAAGTGACCATATCACGTTGTACTGGGACCGACCTATTATCACTGACAGGACTATTCTTGCCAATAGACCTGACATAGTGATAATAGATCGTTTAGAGCGCCTTGCAATAATAATTGATATCACTATTCCACATGACGACAATCTCGTGAAGGCAGAAGTAGACAAACAAGCCAAGTATTTGGACTTAGCCCACGAGATCGTGGACATGTGGAGTGTTGACTCGGCTATTATTGTACCGATAGTAATCTCTGTGCATGGACTAATAGCCAAAAGCCTCGACCAACACCTTAAGAGGCTTGCGGTGGGCAGTTGGGTCAAGGGCTTGATGCAGAAGGCGGTTCTTCTTAACACGGCACGTATTGTGAGGAGGTTCCTGTCTCTGAAGTCCTGACCACCGGTAGCTTGGTCCCTGTACCCGATACCGGTGGGGTACTATTTTTTATATTTTTAAATGTACTTTTTTATATGGATGTATATTTAAAAATCTAATTTATAAGTAGTTTAAAGTAATAAAGAGGAATAATAATAATAATAATAAGCATTTATTTCAGGCATCATTAGAAAAGTTACAGATCTTATTAACTACTTCTACGGCCCATATCTATATATACCTTAAGATTAAAAATACATATAAATATAACATGAAATGTTAGTATAAAAATCTTAAGACTATTATTAGTAGATACACACTTCACTATCGCACTATGTCCGTTTGCGTTCCGGTGGTAGCTGTCCGCGGAAGTGACGGAACACCACGCCCTTCGGCCAGAAGCTCTCCTCCATGACGAGGCCCAGGCAACCGTTGGGTACTCGTACCACAAACGACAGAAAACTGACGTTGCGGTTCGACTCCAACAGCTGCACTCTCGGCACGAAGTTAGTCTTCTTGCGCACGTACTCCACGATGTGCTCCGCCTTAGTAGTGAAATGTAGGCGGGAGACGTACACCGGTGTAGACGGTATTGCGGCACGCAGTGCTGAGGTGCACTGCACCGCTGATGCTGGTGCTGTGCCGCATCGGTTCGCTTTGGTTCGTTGCCGGCGCTTCCTCGATTGCACCGTAACGAACCCATCCGTAGCCTGGTTCGATGCCTTTTCAGGCATAGGCTTCGATGGAGCACTCGAGGTGCTCATAGACACGCTAGCAAAACTTCGACGCACTTCCACGTGAGGTTTTGCCGCAGCTGCAGGAACTTGCAGTGACGCGGGGAGTGAGGCGCGCGGGGCAGCGACGCGGGGCTCGGCAAGCGCAGGCGCAGGCCTGCACGGCGCTGAGCCGGCGGCCGCGGTGGAATGCGCGGACTCAGCATTCCCACTCGGTGACGACGGCGACGACATAAACGCTGACGCGAAACTTACATTAAGGTCAGCTCCGCTACGCGTATTAATGTTCGCACTCGTAGGCGACCTAGATAATGTTGTAACTTTACGTAACTCCACCACTTCTTTACGTAAATCTACAACAACACCCTCGGTTCGCGCTAACTTGGCCTGCACTTCAGCCAAACTTGCCTTTAAGGACACGATGTCCTTCAAAAGGCACGTAACGTCGACGTGGTCGAAAGTGACGGGAGGGAGCTTCTGTAGATCCTTCGCCACAAACGTCGGCACGTCGTCGGGGTCGGTCTCCTTCAAAAGCGTAATAATGTCCTGTACGCTTCTTCTTGTCCCGTCACGTCGTCGAGACACCATCTGGTCCATCTTGTTCAGGACCCCAAACAGTAGGTGCTTGGCAGCAGCTATCTCGTCTTGGCTGAAGTTGGATGAGCAGATCTGGACAGCTGACACCTCGTCCATCACGTCCAGCTTCTGCTGCAGAAACGCCAGCAGCTCGTTTACCACGAGTTCGTTACTCATGGCGAAACACGTGCAACGGCTCTCGCCGCGCTCTTTACTTAATAATTCTAAGTAAGGAATTCAGCAATACAAGTATGCATCGCAACGCGATCAAAATGAGACTTTTTTTTATGACATTACTTCGTAGATATTGACTCTTTACAAACTGACGTTTCTTAATATATTTGTAATATTCAAGAGGGTATAATTGGAATCTTCTAATAACAATATTGTAGTAATATAATCATTTTCATTCATAATAATTATAGACTATTCTACATATTTTGATTGACGTAAGTAGCTACTAGTATTAACTGAATAAGAAATGCTCCAAATTTTCGTATGCCTCAAGGTGGGCAAACATAGCAGATAATATCACATTGTAACACCTGTATGACCTATGTTTTACGAAATAAAATTATTTGTATTTTGTAAATCAAAAATTTAACGCAATGATTATAAAGACTAGAATTCCGTGATTCTATCACTGACGAAACATGTGATGAGCCGATTATTATTGTCTACGCCGCTTACTCGTTTTCAAATTTCTATACCCGTCTCACTCAATCGTTCGTCGCCTCGCACCGCCAACCGTCCCACCCACACCGTCCCGCGGCGATCCGAAACATTTAACGCTAACCTAACCTATTCCGTTATAAGATTGTAAAATTTGGAGTGCAAGTTAGTATTTTTGATAAGCAATTTGTAGTTTTGTTTAGCAAATCTTATATCCGGTGTACGAACCACATTTTTGGTTTAAATTCGATAAAAAAAGGTGATCTCGTTTTGTGTAACATTTTAGTTTTTTTAAGTAGTACATTGTCATGTTTAGTTAATCAATTGGTTTTTTTGCACAGCATTCAGATTTCTGGTATGCATTCCGTTAATTTGTGGAGTTACCTAGTGTGCAGAAAAATTATATAGATGTGCATTTAAAAATATCCCATTTATAGACCAATTTGTTAATAAATCAAACATAGAAATGGTTTTTAAATATAATCTAGCAATCAAAAGGTACATGCATTTTTATTGAGAACTTATTACTCACAAAGTATTTTTTTGTTTAAATAAAAAAGGTATATATTTACTCGAAATAAAAGCCGGTTGTCAGTAAAACGACAATCCTTAATACCTTAAAAATTGCGTTAGGCTCACTATCTATACTGGCGTGTGATGACAGACGTGGAGGTGATGTCTGACCACAGATATATTCGGTTCTGCGTCTCCACCCCGAGCTCTCATGCTCCGGTCAGAGCGGTTCCAGAGCCACGTTGGGTGCTTAAACAACTAGATCGGGAGCTCCTCTTAGAAGCCTCCATCGTTCAGGCCTGGGTTTCTGCGCCCGATGTGCCTGTCGATGTGGATGTTGAGGCAGAATGGTTCCGGGAGGCCATGTCGCAGGTTTGCAATGCGGCGATGCCAAGAGCGCAACCTAGGTCTGCAAGGCGCCAAGTATACTGGTGGTCGCCGGAAATAGCACGGCTTAGGCAGGCCTGTGTAGTTGCCCGGCGCCGGTGCTCAAGGTTCCGCAGAAGGCGTCGTCCTCCCAATGATGCGGCAGCCCGAAAGGTGGAGCTTCTTGAAGAATATAAGGTAGCCAAGCGGGTGCTTCAAGCGGCAATAAAACAAGCCAAAAGGGATTATCGCCAGGAGCTGCTGGATACTCTCGAGCGAGATCCATGGGGGCGACCCTACCTTATGGTAAGAGGTAAACTACGCCCATGGGCACCCCCACTCACTCGTAGTCTCCAGCACGAGCTGCTTGAGGAGATCATTACTGTCTTGTTTCCGGCAAGGGTAGAAGAACACATTCCTCCATCTATGGCTCCACCTCACACACCCAACGTGGTAGGCGCAGACGCACCCGAAGTCTCTCTGGTGGAACTAGAGGCAGCGACGATTATGAGGCTCAAAGCCAAAAACACCGCACCAGCACCCGACGGAATACCAGGTCGAGCGTGGGTTTTGGCTTTAGAGGCTCTCGGGCCCCGACTGGTGGCGCTTTTTGGTGCATGTTTCGAGCAGGGCCGGTTTCCGAAGATATGGAAGATTGGAAAACTGGTCCTCATCCGAAAGGAGGGGCGCCCGGCGAATTCACCGTCCGCGTATCGGCCCATAGTGTTGCTTGACGAGGTGTGTAAGCTCTTTGAGCGAATTATAGCTAAGCGCCTCGTCCTGCACCTCACAGAGGTGGGGCCTGATTTGACAGACAACCAATTTGGTTTTCGAAAGGGGCGCTCCACCGTCGGTGCGATCATGCGCGTGAGAACTCTGGCGAAGGAAGCTGTTTCCCGGGGTGAGGTGGTGCTGGCAGTATCACTTGATATTGCCAATGCCTTTAACACCTTGCCTTGGAGCTGTATCAAGGAGGCACTCGTCTACCATAATGTCCCACTCTACCTCCGCCGAACTGTCGGGGCCTACCTGTCTGAGAGAGCTGTAATCTACCAGAGTAGAATTGGTTTTGGTCGGCGGGATATGTCGTGTGGTGTTCCACAGGGCTCTGTATTAGGGCCACTCCTGTGGAACATCGGCTACGACTGGGTGCTTCGTGGTACGTTTGTGGAAGACGTTACGGTGACGTGTTATGCCGATGACACGCTTGTTACAGCACGAGGTCAGACGTACCACGAGGTGACCACGAAAGCCACGGCTGGGGTTGCCCAAGTCGTTGAACGCATCCGGCGACTTGGACTTGAGGTGGCGCTTCACAAGTCCGAGGTCTTATACTTCCATGGACCTCGGAGAAAGCCACCTTCTGGAGCCAGTCTTACTGTAGGAGGTGTACGCATCGGCATCAAGCCCACCATGAAGTATCTGGGGCTTACACTCGATGGCCGGTGGGACTTCGGGATGCATTTCCGAAGTTTGGCCCCAAAGCTTAAGGGGGTAGCGTTGTCGCTATCACGGCTGCTTCCTAACTTAAAGGGACCCGACACCTCCTGTAGGAGACTTTACACTGGGATCGTGCGGTCCATGGCCCTATACGGAGCCCCAGTGTGGGCGGGAAATCTAACGGTCAATAACGCCACAATACTGCGACGTCCGTTGCGGCTGTTGGCCATTAGAATCATAAGAGGATACCGCACGGTTTCTTTTGAAGCGGCGAGTCTCCTAGCCGGCACACCTCCATGGGACTTAGAGGCAAGGGCCCTTGCGGCACTGTATCTATGGTACAGAGAGGCAGTGGAGCGTGACCTGAGACCTGCTTTACGGGAAATTGAGGAACAGCGTTCTCAGCTTCGTCGGGTGGTCATGGAGGAGTGGAGGGAGCGACTTGGGCAACCAACTGCGGGACACGAGGTGGTTGAGGCGATCAGGCCTATAATGAAGGAATGGCTGGAGAGGCGCCATGGTTGCCTCTCCTACCGGCTGACACAGGTGCTCACTGGGCACGGTTGCTTTGGTGTGTACCTGCATCGGATACAACGAGAGCCAACGCCTGAGTGCCACCACTGCTTGGGCTGCTCGGAGGATACGGTGATCCACACGCTGACAGAGTGCCCTGAGTGGATGGAGCAGCGAAGTAGTCTCGTAGTGGCAGTAGGACCGGGACAACTTACGCTTCAGACCCTGGTCCAGGCTATGGTCAGCAGTGAACAGGTGTGGAACTCCGCCGCCTTGTTTTGTGAGGAGGTGATGTTCGCAAAAGAGGCGGCGGAGAAGGAACGGGAGAGGATCAGTTCTCTCCCGTGCCGCAGAAGACGCATTGGGCGCCGGAGATCACACAATGATCTTCGTCCTCCATAGGCGTGAGTCTGGGGGCGACACTCTGGGCAGGTTGTCGCCCTAGCAGATATAGGCTCAAGATGGTGGCGCGTTGGCAATTACCACGCGTCCTCCACGTAGAAAGTGGCGTGGTCCCCACAAATAATAGAGGCGAGGAGCCGTCGAAGTTTGGCGGCCAGGGCTGGTCAGGGTAACTGGGATCTCCTTTCGAGGGCACACCAGGTTCCCTGACAACAAACAGCAGAGGAGGACAAAAAAAAAAAAAAAAAAAAAAGGCTCACTATCTATTACGCGGTACGTAAAACTATAAGGTAAAATGTGAGCGTATACTATGCCTCTGCCTACACCTTCGGGGATAAAGGCGTGACTATATGAATGTATGTATAAACATATTTACAATCACAATACTAAATAGAAAGTCAAAGTAGGCACATATTATTACAATGCTGTAGGTGGGCAGCCCTATCGCATGCTTACGTACCGCGCGGCTGTAGGCATTTATTTCTAAAATCCGGCCGAGCCCAGTGTGCGGAGCTTGGAACATAATGTATGTTATTTGGGCGACATGTCGCCCAGCAGGCATCTAGAGTTAATATGGTTGATTAGGGATTGATTTTTATTTATCACAACGGTTATTTAAATTATTACATTAAATTTAAATAACTCTTTTTCTAAATAAAGGATTTGTATTGATTTTCATTAACCTGTTATCTAAGGTACCTACTAAATATTATGTCCCGTTTTGAGTTCAAAAATAAATGGTCAGTTTAGTTTTTTTGTGTTGTGTATAGTTTGTCACCTTTTACACCTTCTAAGGACCTGCGCTGCGCAGGCGTGTTGAATCTAAAATTATTCAATCGTTTCAGTATTAGACATTCTGCGTGCAGTGTTATGATAGTTTTATAATACCGTATAGACCAAGGGTTGATCCTCCATAACACATAACATAAAAAAAACTAGGACTATGGTTAAACTAACAGTGACCATAGCTGTAAATATTGGGTGCTGAGTGCGCGTTTTGCTTTTCTAACATCATTGTGTCCTGTCCATGCGTGGACGTCAAGCTTATGTCCGGAATGATACTAACTCCCGTAATATAGGTTTGATTTGACTCGGAAGTTAGCCTTTCAAGGTGGATATTTCATTATTGTCATAGGGGTTCATTTGGAAAGTCAACAGCGATGAAATGGTGTAGCACAGAATCTGTTTACGTTCTGTTTGGGCGTAATAAATTTCCCTGCACAATAGGCTAAACGAATACTATAGGTACAAACGGTATAAAAATATTTAATCATTTCGTCCTAATCTAAGTGCGTGTCCTTATACACTCATTTGCAAAAAAAACGGGCGGTTTTGATTTTCATTCATCTTTAAAAAGATACAATACCAAAAAGGTTTCAATCGTTTGTACACGTTACTGGCCGGTTTTAATAATGCCGTGGTATTTAAAAAAGTACGTTCTAAATTCAAATTTTCATTTGATGCTCAATTTTACAGAAAACCCCTTTTTATCCTACATTTTTGGCGCGAAGTTCCAGAAGTTAACATCGACTTTCACAACTTTTATTAAATTTTTATCGATTAATTTCATATCCTTGACTGTCAAAGCTTTATTTATTGCTGTTTGGCTATATCAAAAATGGTAGATAAAGTGGTAAAAGCTACCAAAATTATCGCGCTGCTTAAAGAGGGTTGCAGCCAATGTTTCGTGGCAAGGAGGCTAAATGTTAGTCGCTCGACGGTCCAAAGGACCTGGCAGCGATATCAGGAGACTGGTTCCGTCGAGAGAAGGCCTGGTTCTGGAAGAAAACCATGTACCCAACCACGGGATGATCGTTTTCTTGTGAGTCGCGCATTGAGAAATCGCAAATCTTCTTATGTGGATCCTAAGAACAACCTCCAAGAAGTAAGAAATGTGCATATTAGTCTATGGACGGTCAGGAGGAGGCTTCTCGCTGCAAATATACGCAGTCACCGCCCGGCCCGCGGCCCCAAATTACTCCGTGAGCACAGAGTTGACAGGCTTAGGTTCGCTAGAAATTGTGAATCATGGACTCTCAGAAGATTGGAATAGGGTTTTGTTCTCTGATGAAGCCAGGATATCTCTGTTCGGTGAAGATCGACGTCGGCGAGTGCTAAGAAGACAAGGAGAGCGCTTTGCAGATGCATGTTTCGAAGAAATCACACCTTATGGTGGGGGCTCTGTTATGTTTTGGGCAGGAATAAATTCAATGGAACGTACAGAGTTAGTCTTCATTGAAAACGGCTCACTGACTGGGCATCGATACATAATGGAAGTTCTAATTCCTCATGCACAACCCGCATTGGCCGCTCTAGGTCAAGACTCGATTTTTATGGACGACAATGCTCGCGCCCACCGATACCGCGATGTTAATGCGTATGTGCAAGAGGTTGTCATTCGTCGTTTGGATTGGCCAGCTCGAAGTCCCGACCTCAATCCCATAGAACATATCTGGGACGTTCTAAAACGGCGTGTGAGATCAGTACACCCGGCTCCGCAGACCATCAAAGAGCTGAAGAATGTGATTACTGCGGAGTGGGAACGTATTCCGCAAGCAAGTATCCGGGATATACTCGCTAGCATGCCCAGATGAATTCAAGCTGTGATTTTAGCTAGAGGGGGTCACACTCGATACTAAACATTTATCTGCTTTTACTGTATTAAAGAAAAACAAACAAAAAAACTTTTTTATTTTTACTTCATGAGCATATGCACTACTAGCGAACATACACTACTAGCGAGGTTTAGCATAATTTCCCATAAATTGTAACAACATTTTATGAAATACTGATGAAAACGATTATTTTCTTATTAATTTACCAAATTGTGAGGATAAAACTACCTATAATTATCAAACAAAGCAATACCTATATAGAATGCCCTTTCTCAGTTTTAGTTGCAAAACTACAGCGAGCGCCAGCCAGGGTGCAATGATAGAAATCAGAGGTGGATATCACTTCAAATAACTTTAACATTTGAAATGGTTCATTGCTTAGGTGCCCGTTTTTTTTGCAAATGAGTGTATAATGCATAACGTCGAAATCCAAGCAACACAGTAAGAATACTAAACTAAATAACAGTGATGGGCAAAACGTAATTAGATTAACCGTTACAAATTACAATTACTTTGTAATGCTTAATTAAATTACTCTGTAACAGATTACTTGAGTAATTAATTACAATGAGTACTAGCTATAACTAATTACTGAGTAATGGAATTACACGTTAATTAATTACATTGTAACTAGTTACTCATTAATTCAATTAACCAACTCTCATAATTAACATCTCTGTCCTAAGGATTCGTCACGGCCCAAGGGGTGGATCGATTTTGATGCGGTTTTTTGATCGTTAGTCAATGTATCCTTGACGGTTCTTGGCTATACATTTTGAAGACCATCAGCTTAATTCCTGAGTGATGAAGGGATTTCACTAAAATTCCCATACGCGAATCATGGTAAATGTGGTGATCTTTTACTTTTCAAGTGTTTTCACGACATGGTAACCAGCTACATACTTAATGCATTAAAATGTCTACAAATTACATGGTAATTTGGCAATCTAACATGGCGGCCGCGCCGTAATCACAAAATTTCATGATGGGTATCGTTTAAGGGGTTTTATTTTTTATTTATTTATTTATTCTTGTACACACTAGGGATGCAAAATACCAATAACAAGAGGAAACATAGGTACAATGGTACTGCTTATTTCTAAAAGAAATATCTACCAGCAGACCGGCGAGAGGAGAGCATAAAGTAGGATAAAACGAGTAAAAGTGTGTAATTTAAAGAACAGGATAGAATAGAAGTAACACACATGCAGAAGTATAAGTAAGTTATATATGCAAATAGTATACTGTATAAATATATAATAATAAATAATTATATATATATATAAATAATATATACCAACAAATATCTTAAAATATATACATAAATATGGTTACACGAATAAATAAGTAACTTTACAGTGAAGACAAATAATAACCACGGACTTTCCTTTTAAAGGTAGTAATAGTTTTACTGTCTCTGATAACAGGCGGTAGTAAATTCCACAATCTAACCGCATGCACTGTGAAGGAATAGGAGTAGAATTCAGTTTTATGATTAGGAAATTTGAGAGTAGAGCGTAGATTTGAGCGACAGGGAGCATCAGGAGGGCGAAGAAATGAAAACCGCTCCCTCAGATAAGATGGAAAGGATGGATTGTGAAGGATATTGAAAAGGAGGCAGAGGATTCGAGTGTTCCGACGAAGACGAATTGGGAGCCACTTGAGTTCTTTGCGAAGGTGGGAAACATGATCAAATTTTCTAAGATTAAAGATGAAACGTATACATAAATTTTGCAATCTCTCAAGTTTGTCTAGTAGCTCCTCGTTGGCATCTAAATAGCAAGCGTCAGCGTAGTCAATTATGGGTTGAATAATAGTTTGAGCAAGAGTAATTTTCGTTTTCAGGGGCAGGAGGCTCTGGAGGCACTTCAGAGAATGAAAGGAAAAATGCACTTTCTTACTGACATCACTAATATGAGCCCTCCAAGATAGCGTAGTGTCCATAATAACACCCAGATTTCTCACAGTATCCGCGTACGGAATCTGAATACCGGCCAGAAGCACAGGATTCAGCTCAGACACTGGAAGAACGCCACATTGATATTTACTGCCAATAACGATGGCTTGCGACTTTTTAGGGTTTATACGTAATCCAACCGAATCAGCCCAGTCACTCAGTCGATCCAAGTCTTGATTTATTGATGAAATCCCTGAAAAGGCATCAGTAGCCGAAAAATGACGGTACAGCTGCAGGTCATCAGCATAGAGATGGAAGTTACTGGAAATAAGACTTGTAGCAGAATTAATAAAGACAGAAAATAGAAGAGGAGATAGGACGCCACCCTGAGGAACACCCACAGATAGTCCGCACCACTCCGACGATGTCTGACCGATACGGACACACTGGGAGCGCCCTCGAAGTCAAACCAAGTGATAGCAGAAGGAGAGACATTTATAGACTTCAATGTACCAAGTAGTACATCAAAATCCACAGAGTTAAATGCGCTGCTGAAATCAAGTAAGACTAGAAGGGTTAACTCCTTTCGCTCCATAGCCCAGCGAATGTCATCCGTGACTTTGATAAGCGTAGTGACAGTGCTATGCCCTGAGCGGAAACCCGACTGGTAAGAGCTTAAGGAGCCAGAAGAGGATAGAAAGACGGAGAACTGTCGATGAACAATATGCTCAAGAACTTTGGAGAGAAAAGGAAGAATGGAGATAGGTCGGTAATCAGTGAACAAGCAGGGATTTGTTGTTTTAGGTAAAGGTATAACATACGCTGACTTCCAGACTTCGGGAAAGGTACCAGAGAATAATGAAAAATTGAATATATGAGTTATGACAGGAAGTATGATAGGGAGAATAGGAAGGATCATCCTTGAGCATATGCCATCGTTTCCTGAAGCTGATGAAGAAATGGACATTAGAGATCTCTTAACGTCTAACTCCGTGACCGGCTGGAACTGAAAATCAGAGGTCTGAGGCACAGGCTTACCCATAAGCCTGAGTAAAGTGTCATATTTCACAGCTGCATCCAAAGAGACAGGTGGCCGTGAAAAGTGTTTGTTCAACGCGTTAATGTCAATATCCTTAGTGTTGGAAACTGGGGATTTGCCGATGCCAACAGACCTAAGAAACCTCCAGGTGTCAGCAGAATTCCGACAGTTAAGAGACTCATAGAAGTGGCGTTTCCTTGCATCCCTACACATCCGACTGCAGCGGTTCCGTAAAGATTTATAAGTTACCAAGTTTTGTTCTGAGGGGCAATTCCTGAGGCGCCTTTTTGCTTTATCTCTAAGACCCATTAAGTTTTTGATAGTGGCATTCAACCAAGGAGCCGGGTAATGTTTGATGTGGACTCGTTTGACGGGGGCATGCTCGTCGTATAAGGAAATAACAGTTTTATTGAAATGGTTTACCATATCGCTAACAATCATGGAGTTAAACACCAACGACCAATCAGCAGAGCATGCATCAATTCGTAATGCCTCCGGGTCCATACCCCTGAAATTTCGAAGAAAACAGATTTGAGGTTTACGTTTGGGAGGGCGAACACGATAAGAGAGGTAAATTAAGTCGTGAAAGGAGAATGGAGCGTTCAGCTGACCGTGGGCGCATACATCATCGGGAGAAGAAACTATGATAAGGTCAAGTAATGAGGGCCTTCGATTAGGTACATGGTGAGTTGAAGAGAGTGGCAGAACATGCATGTTAAAGGTAGTCAATAGAGATAATAATTTGCAAGAGCGAGAATCAGCTTTTAACAGACAAGTATTGAAGTCACCCATTATGACTACGTGACTGTAGGATGGGGTGAGGTCATGTAGAAGGGCATCAAAAGAGTTGAAATAATCGATACTCAAGTCCGGACTATAAAATACTCCTAGGAGAAATTTTGTATGAAGTAAGGAAATTTCTAGGAATAGGTGCTCAGCTGATTCCGTGTAGGCAGAAGGAGATGCGCTAACAATCTTATACGGAATGTCAGCACGCAAGTAAATTCCTACACCACCGCAGCGTATACCCGTTCTATCATTGCGTATTAACACGTAGCCCGGTAGTGAGCACTGTGTAGAAAGAATAGATGGCTTTAAAAAAGTTTCAGAAATAAGGATAGCGTCAAGAGAGGAGTTGCTAAAGGATGCCAGAAGATCGGAGTAGTGACCGGTAACACTCTGTGCATTTATATGCGCCAGATTGAGGTTTTTTGGATAGTTTGAAGTAAAAGAGGAGAGCTGATCGTGCAGAGTCAGGGCAGCCGAAGAATGTGCAGCAGGTGTATCACCACCCCCGCCGTGGAGACTATCAGAGACAGAAGAGCGAGTGAAAAAACTACTGTTTAAGTTGCACAGGTCGTCCGTGTTTTGCATGAGGGATCGTATATAAATATTATAATATATAATAGGTATATAAATAAATTAAAATATATCAAGAACTAAAGCAAAGACGTCTCGTATCTCACCAACTCGCTGATGTGGTAGAAACTTCAACAATTACAAGACATCATTGTCACAGAATTTGAAAGACGAAAATACATTAAAAAAAAAAAAGTACAATATGACAACAAAACATTGCAAAAGAAAGCAACATAAAAAAAAAATAAGATTATTATATCAGGCCACCATAACTTCCGGACGAGTGTGTGTAGACGGCATTGGTCCTAAATAGAAGAAAACTGTCAACGTCACTTCTAAGTCACTGACATACCTACACATCGAATGTCAAATTCAAAAGAAAAAAAAAAACTGTTCCGTGTTTACATCACATACAATACAATAGATATTTCATCCATAATAAAATATACTTGGAACCCAATATTGAAATATCACTAAGTGCATCTATTTAAAGGCAATTTTGAGCATACGGAATACTAAAGTGACGCAGACAGTCCGGAAGCGTGGTGCCTACTGTGACATAACAATGCTATGAGTGTAGTAGCTGGATTTCACACACGAGTGCTTTCACCGGCTTTGATGCTTCGCCAGGCTTCGAAGAGGAGGCAACAGCGACAGCGGGCTGTGAAGATTTTTCGGTCTCATTTAAAGGACTCGGATATTGCTGAATAATGTTGTCAAGTTCAGATTTTGTTTCTATCTTCCGACGTACTTTATTCGGGGTCAGGATAATTACCCGACCCTCAGCAGTCCAGCAGCTCCTCACGCCAAAATGCTGCCGTAAAGCAGTGAAAACCCGGTGCCGCGCTTTGGTCAGAAATTCAGAAACAGTGATTGGCGTACCTTTTAGTGAAGTTTTACTGTCCCAAACCAAAGTACGTTGCTGCAGGCCATGAAATCTCACCAACACTGGGCGAGTTTTTCCTCGTGCCCCACCCAGTCTATGACAGATGTTAAGATGCTGTAAACCAACCTCAGGGAGTTTCATCTCAGTGGATATTACTTGATGTACAACCTCATGTAGGTTTTCATTTGGGCTCTCTGGGATGCCATGAAATAACAAGACCTTTCGACGCATCACAGTTTCATGCCTATCCAGCCCCAAGGTGAGGAGCTCGATCTGCAACTTGAAGCTGGACAGTGACTGCCAAACAAACTTTTTGAAGTTGTTGAAGTCGGTAGCCAGACTCACAACATCAGGCGGTGCAGCTCCAGATGTGAACTTAGCCAGTTGTTCATCATAATCTGCCCTCCTAGAGGCAAACAGCTTCTGCAACTCTTCCAAACCATTTGCCAACTTGAGGTCCATTTTAGTTTAGTGATTAACACGCCTTGTTTGATTTATTCAAATTGATTTTCACTAGACAGCGAGCAATGGTGAGCTTTAAGTACAATTAGCGCACATAAATATAATATACACTAATATATTAAATTAATTTCAAAATAAAATTACGAGCTAAAAATTTTTTTTTTTTTTCAATTCAATTCATTTATTTATTGCAAAATCATGTTACATTTTAGGCCATCTAAGATGTTACACGATGTTAGTCACACATGTTCTACCGCTTTAGGCATGCAAATTTTAAACATATCAATATTTTGGTAATTACTATGGACATAATTGTTACAAATTGTCAGCTTACCATTACTACGAATCGATTGGAAAAAGTCAACAACAAGATGTCCCAGATATTAAGATATTATATAAGTACATACATTTAAAATACTATAAATGAAATTCTAATGTCAAACAGTACATACACACATGATTATAAATTAATGTCATCAAAGTACTCCTTTACTGTGTAATATACCTTATTTACCAACATTTCGAAAATTTGTTTCTTAAATAACTTTATATTTGTAATGTGTAAAATTGAATTTGGCAACTTATTATATATTATAATAAACTTATTATATATAAAAATTTTGTGTGTTTACTTTGTGACTACCCACTTATTTTTCCTTTTTAATTTTGCAATCCAACATGGCCGCCGCACCGTAATCACAAAATTTCATGATGGGTATCGTTTAAGGGGTTTTTTGGTATGCTGAGTACACGATACCCGTCATGAAATTTTGTGATTACGGCGCGGCGGCCATATTGGATTGCAACATTAGTACGTGAATCGTACTCGGCATACAAAAAAACCCCTTAAACGATACACACCAATCACGTACTTATTTTGCAATCTAATATGGCCAATATGCAATACAATATCCAATATTATTTTGGATTGCAAAATTATAATGTGATTGTACTCAGCATACCAAAAAACCCTTTAAACGCTACCTATCATGAAATTTTGTGATAAGGGCGCGGCGGCCATATTGAATTGTAAAATTAACCCGAAATTCGTACTCAGCATACCAAAATACCCCTTATACGATACCCAACATGCTCTTTTACAACGGTGGCGCGGCGGCCATATTGGATTGCTAAATTAACCTGAAATTCGTACTCAGCATACCAAAATACCCCTTATACGATACCCAACATGAACTTTTACAACAGTGGCGCGGCGGCCATATTGGATTGCAAAATTATCACGTGATTCGTACTCAGCATACCAAAATACCCCTTATACGAAACCCAACATGAACTTTTACAACGGTGGCGCGGCGGCCATATTGGATTGCAAAATTAACCTGAAATTCGTACTCAGCGTACCAAAATACCCCTTATTCGATACCCAACTTGAAACTTTACAACGGTGGTGCGGCGGCCATATTGGATTGCAAAATTAACCCGAAATTCGTACTCAGCATACCAAAATACCCCTTATACGATACCCAACATGAACTTTTACAACGGTGGCGCGGCGGCCATATTGGATTGCAAAATTAGCCCGAAATTCGTACTCAGCATACCAAAATACCCCATAAACGATACCCAACATGAAATTTTACAACGGTGGTGAGGCGGCCATATTGGAGTGCAAAAGTATTAAATTAGTGTGCACCATTTTAATTAATATTAATAAATTATAGGAAGCTGTCGCAAACGCGGCAGCCCTAAAATGTGTCCCGAACATGTTCGGGACATTCCCTTCCGCGTCTTGTCCCTTGTCTTCTCACGATTGACCTGACTAGACGGCTTCGTCGGCCGACTGTATGATCTGCCGGCTGTGGTATTGATTTGCTTGAATGTATGATAATTACAAAGTAATGAATTACAAAGTAACTAGTTATAAAGTAATCTAATTACTTTGCAACTAGTTACTTAGTAACTAATTAACCGGAACATCCAAAGTATTTAAATTACAAAGTAATTAATTACTGAGTAATTAGATTACATTGTAACTTAATTACATTGTAATTCAATTATTAATTGAATTACTTTTGTGATTAGTTACGCCCATCACTGCTAAATAATGATTCGAATTAGATTTATGATTTATTCAATTCCATTCAATTTCTTAATTTTGCGAATATGTGTACAAAAATGTGTTACAATAAAGTAATAATAGATTGTATCACAAATTCACAAGTCACATTCTACCCGAAGGCATGTATATGTATATGTTGAACACGTAGGTATTAGCATGATAATTAACTGGAATAATAATTATGTGTTACAATAATAAATAAATGTCACACTAAATAAGTTTGCAATAAACTCAACATTATTCGATAACATTCTTAAAGAAGTTAGGTAGTATCCTAACTTTCTAAATATATGAAATAATGTTTTCTAAATATGTGTAATTATTTTAATGAAGTAGGTACACATTATAATCAAAAAGAAAACATTCAGTGAAATCAGCGTTGCCATTTCGATGTTGGCGAGACTAATGATTATCAATATTCATCAGTTTTATAAAATTTGGTAAGTATATTAATATGATGTATGTATACCTATAAAAGTAAAACTACTCACACTGATCTTTACTGTTAGTTGTTAATGAATGCTCAATTTTAATGACAATGTACATACATACATACATACATATGATCACGCCTTTATCCCCGAAGGGGTAGGCAGAGGCATATTATATGCCCACATTTCACCTTTGTATAATTTGTCCCACGTAATAGGTGGTGAGCCGTATTGCCGTGTTTAAATGGACAGGCGCAGGTTGTGACTGCCTGCTGTTGAAATAAAGCCTTCAACTTAGCTTAACGACTGCCATTTTACTGGCAACAGGGACCAACGGCTTAACGTGCCTTCCGAAGCACGGAAACGCTCAAATAAATGTCACAAAGTGATCACATGGATGGTCACCCATCCATGGACCGGCCATAGTGAAAGTTGCTTACTGCAGTGATCGTTTACAGAACACTGAGTCCGCGGGGCCACGAGCGCTTCACAATGTACATTGTCATTTAAAAAACAAAATATCCTGTAACGAATGTTGTAATTAAACAAAATATCCTGTAACGAATGTTGTAATTAATAAATGATGGCGGGCTATAAAACCCCCGAACAAAAGTATAGAATTACGCTGGCGCCAAGTTATTTTTCATGGACTACAAAAAAAAACGCAGGAGTTTTTGAGTAACAAATCGTTTGAAAACCATATTTTTTCCGACAAATTTTAATATAATTAATCAGCCTGTAATTACGCCACGCGGGCCAGCTCTGAAATTACTATTTTCGGTTCTCAAATCACCTAATTCGACCCTCTAAGGGTCGCCATACTTGTAACAAATGACTTGAACTTTTCTGTCATCATCTCCGTCTATCATGATACCTATCCACTACTTGAACAATTTTTTTAGTCTTTTGTTTCTTAGACGTACACAACTTACTAATAGTTCATATTTTTTTGCCTCCATTAGCGTTATTAAAGTAGGCACAAATAGTTCACTTTTCACCTCGTTCACTAGTAATATTGTTCTAACCACTCAATGTATAACCGCCAATCGTCCTTATGCATATTGAACTCCGCTAAGTATCTTGCCTATGGGCATTTTTGGACAATAAATTATAAAACAACACTATAGAACACGCTACTGAGTTACTATTATTGCTATTATTATTGTTTTAAGTCCTCGTCGCCACTAATATGTCTCATAGGGAATATTGTAATAAAACTAGTTGTTCACAGTACACGGTATAATCTCGGACTGGCGATACAAACATTTTTTTGCGTATACCTACATTACAGTTAGCAACATCACAGCCGGCCGTGCCGTCTTTAGATGGTGACAGCCGGCGTTAAGGTTGGCATGGAGTTCGCGGATGTAAGCGAACTCCACCTCGAACAATGCGTTTCTGGGATTAGTCGCAGCGGCGGCTGTGTTACATTTTTTTCTTATTTGCGCTGCCATGATGGTTGGGAAATGAAGGGAGACGGAGCGACATTTGCTGCAGCAGTGAGTGATAAGGCGAAGGGGCTAGCTTCATCTATGACTGTGTGGTGAGACGGGCGCCGACCCGCCTGACGCAAGGGCCCCCGTACCCCCCCGAGTGTGGTCGCCGGGTCCCAGTTCGGTCACCATCCGGCATGACGAACCACATCAGTATTATGCGCGGCCTGGTTGGGCAGTCTCCCAGGGTGGTTAGTCCCAGTTAGGCCCCTGTACTACGCCGCGGGCGGCCAGCGGCAAAACCGTTTCTACGGGTCTCCCTGGCCGGTGGGTCGATCCCCACAGTAGAATCCGCTTAGCGCCTACTGGTCTCCCCCTGCTGCATCAAACATCGCCCCGGGCCCGGCTGTGCTGCTGCTGAACCCCGAACTCAACCCAACCGAGGCTGGGTTACTTGGGGGGCTTTTCACAGCTGCACGGTGGTATCCCCCCGGACTAACACTTTACCACCTGGCGTGCAGTAAATACGCGGAGCCTCGTCCGTTGTTTAGCAGGTGCACCGCGTGCAAGTGAGGTCGCGTGGGCCCCTGAGTCTTGGTGGGAGTGGGGCCCCTTACACTCAAACTTTTGATGACATTAACCTTGAAATGAACGTTTTTGACGACTTAAGCGGCCGTAACATTTTTCTGCGTTAATTTAGAAGTTTGATTTTTTTACAGGTTCAAGGGACTATAGGTTTGAATACCTATGGTATTTATGTCAAATCGATACCTTCACGCGTCCACGAGGTAAACAGACAGAAGACAGACAGACGGATGTGACGGAAAAAGTGAGCCGTCTCGGGTCACCTGGCAGATGTGAAACTTTTTTTTACACATACCTAGTCAAGCTTGTGCTATGAATCTACAAAAGTGATAAACATACATAAGGCAAGAAAGTCTACAGTTAGATCTAATATTTTTCATGTTGGCGACATTAAACCATGAAATGTCGATATGGTATTGAACCATGAAATAGTCGAATATTTATCAATCGAGTCTTGATAAGGTTTTCATTATGGTGTGGTGAATCATCCTTTGATTGCTTGGACCGAGTAGAAAAATTTACAGAGTTGTCAAATTTACAGTGTTGCCTATTACTCTAATAAAAACTATATTAATTTAGAGTTTTTTTTTTATATACCACTAAGGTGGCAGACAAGCATACGGCCCACCAGATGTACCGGTGGTCACCGCAGCCTATGGACGTTTGCAACACCAGAGGCGCCACACTCGCGCTGCCGACCCTGTAAAAACCTTCTAAGACCCCTCTTGAAGAACCCCATACTGTAGGCGTTTGGGAAAACAATCATTCCACAACCTAAGCGTGCGCGGTAGAAAGCCCCTATCGGATCTAACCGTGCTCGAGCGCTACGGATGCAACATGTGAGGATGAACACCCTGTCTGTGGCGAGCGGTGCGATGATAGAATGTAGCCGTAGGCATCATGTCAAACAATTCCTCAGAGCACAAAGCGTTATACAACCGGTAGAATACACACAGCGAAGCAAAGTCTCTCCTGTCACTAAGAGGTTCCACATCACCTGCAAGTATGGGATCGCCGACAACTCTCATAGCACGCCTTTGTACTGTACCGAGTCAAAAGGACGAACTGGTAATCAGGTGCCCCCGCCCAGAGGTGACAGCAGTACTCCATGTGCGGCCGCACTTGCGACTTATAGAGAAGCAGTGTTTGAGCCGCAGTAAAGTACTACTACTACTGAGCACTCCAAGCTTCTTGGACGCCAGCTTGGCCTTGTCCTTCAAATGACTTCGGAACTGAACGACATTGGAGATCTCAACACCAAGGATCCCTATACTTTCAGAGATGGTGAGTGACGTGCCCTGCAATTGTGGCGCCACAGTGAAATGGGGTTTTCTTTGCGGTGAATACACATACTTGAGTCTTGAAGGGGTTGAATTGGACAAGATTTTGTCTTCCCCAATCGGACACTCTAGAGAGAGTAGCCTCAATTTCGGACACAAGTTTTTCACGACTTTCCTCCACTACAGCCCGAGAGATACCGGGACGGCCCGTGTAACAAGTGTCACCCGTACTGTCGTCCGCATAACAATGGATGCCGTCAATAGACAACATGTCATTGATATGCAGCAGAAACAAAGTGGGGGACAACACTGAGCCTTGTGGTACTCCAGCGTTTATGGCCATGCATTCAGAACAGCTGCCGTCAACGACGGCCCTGATGCTTCTACCGGCCAGAAAGCTGGACACCCATCCGCATAAATTCTCGGGCAATCCATAAGAGGGCAATTTCGTTAGAAGACCAGGGTGCCAGACCCGGTCAAAAGCTTTAGAGATGTCGAGGCTCACTGCTAGAGCCTCGCCTTTACTCTCAATAGCCGCCGCCCATCGGTGTGTGAGGTACACGAGAAGATCGTCATCTGTCGAGCGACCGTGACGGAAACCATACTGTCGATCACTGAGCAGGTCGTGTTCCTCAAGGTACCTCAGGAGCTGTACATTAATTACACGCTCCATCACCTTTGATAATAGGGAGGTGACGGCTACGGCCTGTAATTGACCGGGTCGGTCCTGTCACCCTTCTTGGGCACAGGATGCACGTAAGCGGTCTTCCACGACGCCGGGACTTTTTTCATGGAGTAGGAAAACGTGAAAAGACGTGTAAGTACCTGGCACAATTCCGCACCACACCGCTTAAGCACCACCGCGGAAATGCCGTCCGGCCCACTCGACTTATGCACGTCAAGGGTATGAAGCTCCCGCCGGACATCCCGCTGCCTGAATTTAATTTCTGGCATTGAAGTGCCACACCAGGGGACGTCAAGCGGCAGCGCACCTCCATCGTTCATGGTCGAGTTGGAGGCAAAAAGTGAACCCAAAAGGTCGGCTTTCTCCTTGGCACTCTGGGCCAGACTACCGTCCCGTTTCTGCAGGGGTGGTAATCCTGACTGACAGAAGTTTCCCTCGGCAGCTTTCGGCAAGCGACCAGAATTCACGACTTTCAGAAGGGTAGCCGGCTAGTCGCTCACCAATTCTGCCGACGAAATCGAACTTAGCCCTAGCAATTGCTCGTTTGCTGGCCCTTGAGGCGGCATTCAGCTTGCGTTTCACTTCAGATATGTTAGGATCAGAATTTTTGCGAGCCGTGGTCCAAGCCCTGTAGACAGACTCTTTCAGCTTTCTAGCTTCTCTGCAAGACCGATTAAACCACGGTCGCTTTTTTTTCCCTGCAGGATCCAGTGGTTAGGAATGTAGCCTTCCATACCTGCCAAGATCCCCTCAGCAACTGCTGAAGAGCAGGTGTCCAGATCGTCTGAAGTGAAGCAAAGCCGCCTTCACGGGTACGATGCAAAGAATTCACGCAGTCCATCCCAGTCTGCTGACTTATAGTGCCACACATGTCGTCACTCCTTGGGCCGGCGTGGTTCCGGCCTTGCTAGTGGCACTTGCGGTCGAACAACACAGTGATCTGATGAGCCATGAGGCGCATCCACTGAAACAGTATATCCGTCCGGACGCGTAGTCAGCAGCAGCTCCAGCAACGAACTCTTTTCGTTCTCCCGGTCCGGTATTCTCGTGTGAGATTTAACCAATTGGGAGAACCCATAGGTCAGGGCAAATTCGTGAGCAGCTTTCCCCGCAAAGTTAGTTATCCGAGAACCTAACCAGTCAACGTGGTGACCATTGAAGTCCCCCACAAGCACTATCTCTGCGGAGGGATACTGCTCAATGCAATGCAATCAGGGCGCATCGGGACGGAAATTAACAGGTGAAACGTCACAGTTGTCTCATCACAAGAATCGAGAATCGGCGCCCAGATCCTATAAGTTTCATTTCTGACCAAAGATATATAAAAACTATAGATACGTTACAAACACTGCGAAATGGTAAGACGAAAGTGAGGCATGTGCCTCACACACGTTGATTTTGATTTATATTCTGGACATTTTACAAGAGCATCTGTATATGCCTATGTGAAATAAATTTCTTTTTCTTTCTTTCTTTCACTAAACTGTTTGTGACGAACCAATCAGTGTCAGGACTGTACGCTTTGCGAAAGTTCTACTATCAGGGTTTTATATTCTGTTAATGAAAGAAAGAAATTTTATTAAGTCACAAAATTAAAAAAAATACTCTCAATACCTATTACATTCATTTTCACGCATGCACCCGAAAAGGAAGGCATCTCAGCTAATAGCCACATAGTCCACATAATAGTCCACATATGTACCTACCATTCTCAAAATTGGTAGGTATGCAGCGCTGGTTTTCAGATGGCCTATATTCGTACGCTAAGTGACATCTCGCACAAAGTAAGTTGGTACATAGTGATAATAATCAACAATCTAATCCAATAAAGACCCACAAAAGTTAAATCAAAAAACCTAAATAATTATACATAATTACACATTTTTTTGAATATAAACACTCAATATTTTAATTATACATACATCGTAAGCAACGATTATCAAATTTTACAGGAGACGAATTTTTTTGATTATTTTGTTATGCGCTATGATAGAACCCCGATTTTTGTATATGTTACAGAAGGCGCTATGTTGTACTTAGGATCAATAAAAATGTTAGAAAAACACTCAAATTACGTGTGCTTTGGTCGCTTACGATAAAAATGAAGTTCATGATTTCTTCTTGTTGTTCCAAAATCGTCACATACGATATAATTTTTTTGTAAAATTAGTCAGAGTTTGCATTATCAGATCGTGACAATAAAACAGTCGTTCGTCGGTCCACATGGCGGGTGGACGTCTTACCCTACGTTTGCCAAGTTTCAGTCTCCACTCCAGAACTCGTTTTCTCCACCGGCTGTCGGTTGTTCTGCTAATGTGGCCGGCCCACTGCCAAAAAGTGCTAATTCTGTGAGCTATGTCGACCACTTTAGTTCTCCGTCAGATGGCCTCATTCCGAAGTTTATTCCTCAGAGAAACTCCAAGCATAACTCGTTTCATAGCTCGCTGCGCGACCCTAAGGGCGCGGACCAACCCCACCGTAAGTGTCCACGTCTCGGCACCGTAACCGTAAGTCATAACGGGTCCAGCATCGCGGTGACGGCAGCGAAGATACAGTGCAGCACACACTGGCGGAGTGCTCAGCTTGGGCACTGCAGCGCCAAGACCTAGTTGCAGGCCTGGACGTGGGCATTCTTACGCTGGAGACCATGGTGAGGGCCATGGTCTCCAGCGCGCAGCGGGGGAAATTGGTGCGTCTTTCTGCGAGCAAGTTATGCTCGAGAAAGAGGTAGCGGTGAGGGAGCGGGAGAGCAATCTCCCTCCTGAGTTCCACACTGACTCCCTACTGACTCGGCGACGAGGTTGTTGCCGGTTGCTGTACGCCTAGGACTACCGACTTCCATGTCCGTGGGCCTGAGAACGGCGAGTCGGCTGCTCGTCGTTCTTACAGAAGCAGGCCAAGACGGTGGCATGTCTCTTCGCCCCTTATAGTTGTGGGATAGTGCCCAACTATCTCCCCATCCCCAAGTAGCGGGATAACACCCGAACAAACCCAGATGCGGGATAGTACCCGAACCATCTATGAGAGGCCGCGGTGGTAGCCAAAAGTCTGCCAGGAATCCTGGGACATACTTCTGAGGGCTTACCCGGGACTCCCGGCCCTAGACTCTTGCAAGACATTGTGTGGTTTTAGTCGGTAGGAGTCCGGTCCGACATGGCTTTCATGTAGGATTTCCACACATAAAAAAAAAGTCATAACGGGTAGAATGTGCTAGTTTAAGACTTTCGTCTTCAGGCATTGCAGTATAGGCGAATTGAAAACTCGACGCAGTTTACTGAACGCTGCCCAGCCCAGCCGGATCCTTCTGGCAATTCTTTGTCCGGTTATTTTTTCCCAGTGTGATAACCTGCCCAAGGTAATACTCCGGAACAACCTCAAGCCTCGATCCTTTGACGTAGATTGGTTCCGACGTGACGTGTTCATTGAACATGACCTTGGTTTTATCCAAGTTCACACCGAGACCAACACGTCGAGACGCTCCATTTAGGCTGTGCAGCATTCCGCCCAACTCTTCCAGCTTCTCCGCTACTATGACGATGTCGCCGGCAAACCGAAGGTTGAGTTGCGCACGTCATTCCAGTTGACACCCAACTCTTCCTAATGCAGTATCTTCAATATGTCCTCAAACGCATTGGTGAAAAGCTTAGACGACTTAACATCGCCTTGTGTCACACCTCTACGCAGGTCTATGGAGTTTGTTTTATAGTTTTCCGGCTGAATTGTAGCAGTGTCGTAAAGGCATCTCAGCACCTCAATATATCGTCAGTCGAGACGGCATCGCTGAAGAGCGTCCAGGAATGCCCAGGTTTCGACAGAGTTAAAAGCCTTCTCGTAGTCCACAAAAGCCATACACAGCGGCTGATTGTACCTTTTCATTGGTCATCTGTACAATCTGCCGAACAGTATGGTATGGATGTGGGCAACGGTACTGAACATTTTCAAAACCCGGCTTGCTCCTTTGGCTGAAACTCGTCGAGTATTCCAGCGAAGAGGTTTCCGAGTACTCTCGAGAACAACTGGTAAACATGGCTCAGGCAGGAGTGAGTTGGGTCTGTAGTTCTTGAGCAAGGTCTTATCACCTCTCTTGAAAAACAGAGCCACCGCACTTCCGCTCCATGCTTTATGATAGATCAAAACTGGCACGTAGAAAATCACCAGAATTATCAGTTGAAGAAGCAAGTGAGGTGTGTATGGACCGTGCTGTGTGGCGCTCGGTTCTTTCTGCCTGCCCCGCGAAGGATTTGGCGTGAAGATAGTATAGTATAGTATAGCTTAATCTTTTAAAAAGTTATTTTTAGCTGCATTCGTTGCAGCAATACGTACCTATGTACTGAATTCAGCCTTTATATTATTTTTAATACGCGTGCCAACAGCAAAATTTATCACAAACCACCAAGGCGCTAACCTATACCATGTTATTTTTAAAATAACAAAAATATAGTAAAATAATAGTTATCTAATAATAATTTTGCAAAATATATAAGTAGTTTATAACACAATGTTGTTCAGTGTTACTCACCAACTAGCGCGAGGTAGCTATGCAGAGAACTCTTTCCCAGGGCGCCTTACTACAGAGATTCCAGTGTGCGTGCAAAGGTAGGCATGGGCTCTCACGAAAACAGCCAGGTAGGGTGTACACACATGTATTTATATAACACACAGTTCACTACAGAGACAATGAGATAGAAAGCACAGACATACATAAGAACAGTTATACTAAAAAATAGTATAGGTTTAGGTACTAGAGTACACCACTAAATTATTTCCGCATGAGCAGGTACTAGAGGTGAGGAAGTAAGCGGCGAGACTACACATGTATAAATGGGTGACAAGTACTGGCCTGCAGTGTGAGCTGAGAGTTCAGGTGAAGTTGGCAGGCTTCTCTCTTAATAACCTCGCTCGTGTGGTCCACGTGTTCTCGGGTGTGGCTCAGAACAGCGGCTGACCCACTTTTCCCCGTACTAAAAAACCCAGAATCTGGGTACAGGTTATCAGAGTTTATTACTTTTTTAGGAGAATAGGTAAAACTCAGTCTAATTCCTTATCAAGTCCACAGGTTCCAACTTATAACCTCTAAAGAAAAAGTGAGGTGTGCTACTCAGAGTTATTTCAAAATTTACTAATGCTTAGAGGATGGTAAAAGAGGCTTGGAACTTCATAGCAGGGCTATTTATACCCTCACTATCGAATACTCTAGAAAAAACCTTCCTTAAACCAGTTTGCTACGCAATTCCTGCCGTCCATCACAAAAAACCCATAGACTAACGTCCGTTTCCTTGAGATAGCTGTTGCCACAGCAAAAAAAACAATGAATCGATCATGGCGCTCTCACACGCTCAAATATATTGACAAGCCCAAGACCAGACTTGCCACATATAGAAAATAAATGTTACAAGTTACAATTTTTACTGTAAATTATCACTTTCTATCTTAATCAAATAAGTATTCTACGGCGAAATTTTATCACATTTTGATCAAAAAATCGTTATTTCAAACCAGTTTGAACCAGTTGAAAGTCTGCGTGTGGTTATTATTCAAAAGCAATGTCTTTATTTGCACATTTAAAATTATTGTTATTATTTAAATATTAATAACATTTTAATATTATAGCAATGTCATTTTAAAAATTAGTTCATTCAAATGAACAGGCAAGCAGCCATTCGGATGAAACATTTACTTCCCTTCAAATCAACAATACAAACATCGATTCAAGGTAGATCTTAAAAACTATTTTTCATCGTAAGTGACAAACGTTACTTACGATAATGTCGGTTACGATAATTCTTAATCATTTCTAATATTAAACATTTACCTACTTTTGTTGTTTACGATATAATTTATTTATAGTAATAATTTCGCTAATTAAGCAAATATGGACCTAAGGGTCTTTGCATTATGGTTTAAATTATTTTAGCTGTTCGTTGTGATAAAAAAGTGAAATACCTACATTTTGTCTGCCTACCTCTGTGGCCTCTGTGGCGCAGTCGGTAGTGATACCGCCTGCGGCGCTGGATCGTGGGTTCGATTCCCACCGGAGACAAATATTTGTGTGACCCATAAATGTTTGTCTCAAGAGTCTGGGTGTTTCTATGTATAATATGTACCGTAAATACATACCGTATTTAAAAGTATATAAGTATTAATATCCGTGGTCTAATACCCATAACACAAGCTTAATCCTAGCTTACTTTGGGATCAGATAGCGTTGTGTGAGATGTCCGTGAATATTCATTTATTTATTATTTGTCGCTTACGATGTTCTTCCATAACAGGCTCGATATATTTACACACGAAACATCGAATTAATGTAATACAAACTTTACATAATGTAGATAAAATAACATAACACCCATCGGTCTATAAGTACTACGTATACGTACTGGATGCGGCGATCAGGATAATCTTCATGTTGCACTCAACTGCGGTTCATGTACTCATCTCTTGGTTAGTCCGGTTTGTGCCATAATATGAATGACACGCACGTGACGGAGATATTTTAATTAATATAATACAACGTTTAGACCGTAATATTCTTACTAAAATATGTGATTTATAGCAATTGTCAATTTGGACGATATCATTTTTGGGCTAGTCCATTGCATCGCTCTCGCTCAAGCGCTAATACTCATAGATACATAGTCGCAACAGCTATCTGGAACATATTCAATGTATGGACGTTTCTGTCTATCGGTAGAATATATGTCAATGATCACACCAAAAAATTACAAATTAACACTAAATCTATACTTATAAAAAATCTGTAGAAGTGAAAATTCTGTACATTCAAAATATCAAAAAATATATAGCATGGGGTGTTAATAGACTAAAAAGAAAAGCTTCGTTGCGTGTGCTGCGTAAATATTTATCTATATATATATAAAAATCAATGCCACTTTTCGTTGTAATTTTATAACTCAAGAACGGGCTCACCTATCGAAACCAAATTTTAAGGCTTTGTTCGGACTATTTAGTAGATGGTTTATGTGAAGTTTGCTCAAAATCGGTCGAGCGGTTCTTCATTCATCACGCAAACAAAGTTGCGCGGGTCAGCTAGTAGTTATGTAAAAAATATGTACTACAAAATTCTTTCTCTTAAAAACGTTTCAAAAAAATTTAAAGTGTTATTGACTGGACGTCGCTTTATGACACAGATTCCCTCGACGAAAAAGTTTCAATATTTACAATAACTTGATCTGAATCTGAATCTGCGTTAAGAAAAGCATAGTGGCTATGTATAACATCTAAAGCCGTCGGAACTGACTGAATCAGCCGAAACATGATTCTTCCCATTCTTGATATAGTATTGCCAATCATCTATGACGTTTTGAATCACTTCATTAGCACGGGCTTATTTCCCTCAAAGTGAAGAGAAGCACAGCTTTTACCCATACCTAAACAATCAAACCCTTATCCTTTACTCATTACCGTCCAATTTCTATACTACCATTAATTCCATAGACCTGGAACGCCTCGTCGACAATTAACTCAATGCTTTTCTATGTCAAAATCTCCTTTTCAGCTCCTTTTAATCCGGTTTTCGTCCGGGGCATAGTAGCGTTACGGCTCTAGTAAATGTTACAGTTGATAGCAGAATGTGTATGGAGAGTGAAAATCTTACACTCCTCACGCTGCTAGACTATAGCAATGCTTTCAATACCGTAGATTTCCATATCTTGCTTGGGATACTGCGCTCGATTAACGTATCTCCTACATTGATTGATTGGTTTCAACTTTCATAGTTACCTGTCTGGCCACGTCGAAAAGTCTAGGACTTTGGAAACCAGCCAAGGTGACACATACGAAGATTTACAAGAACTTGGTGGATTCGGAACCACTAACTGAAGCGATCACCGACACAATACCAAAGCAGTTTGTGTTCGACAAAAAATATAAAATACAACTACAAGAGTGCCCCCAAGAGGGACTCAATAACAGGGAGCTGAGGATATTTACAGATGGATCCAAGACGAGAAAAGGTACATACCAGAGCAGGAACCTTCTCGGAGGACCTGAACATAAATATCGCAACACCACTAGGCACCCATAGCACAGTATACCAAGCGGAGTGCATGGGCATTATTAAGGCAACTGAGGCCATCAAGGCTAGAACCATACAGAATCAGTGTATACAAATACTTACTGATAGTAGATCGGTTCTGCAGGCGTTACAGAGCCATACAATAACATCTGGCCTTATCATGGAGTGTCACATGGGCCTCATGGATATATGCGAAAAGAATAATCTTACCCTATAATGGATAAAAGGACACAGTGGCTCACGAGGTAACGACGCAGCGGATGAGCTGGCAAGAAGAGGCTCTTCGCTGACAGCAATGGGCCCTGAACCTATCCTGCCCCTCCCATCTGGATGGGTACGTAATCGGCTGAAACAGCACACAAGGAGCCAACACCAGGAGTACTGGACCGGCTTCGATACATGCAGACAGGCGACAGAGGCACTGCCGACAATCAACACCAGATTCTCTCGCAAATTCCTGCATCTAAACAGGACCAAGATAAGTATAATAACAGGTATAGTTACAGGTCACAGTCCACTCAACAAACATCTTTTTAATTTAGGTGTTGTGACACCTAAATTAAAAAGATGTTTGTTCACACACAGACAGACAGCCCCATTTGCAGAGCCTTCATGGAGACGGACGAAACACCCAGTCACATCCTTCTGGAATGCCCATAACTGGCAAGATATAGGGCTAAACACCTCGGGATACCGAGGTCGCTCCAGGAAGTCGTCGGCAACGTGAAGAGTCTGCTAGACTTCCTGGAGGAACTGGGATGGCAATAGCCGTACCACATCCCCCCACGCAAATTAGGCGCAATCAAAGACGTCGAGTTGCGGAAACCAGCCCGTGTAAACCTAGAACCTACCTGTCTGGTCGCCAACAACGTATTTGCATTGATGATCGTGTCTCTTCATGGTGTGAAATTACAGTTGGCGTACCGCAGGGTGGCGTTTTATCTCCTCTTCTCTTTATAATATTTATCAGTGGTCTGGATCCCATACCAAAGCCTTGGATCGATTTGGTTGGGGCTAGATAGTGCACTCGTAGTGTATGGAATGTTAGGGTATTTGTAAAGAATAAAAGATAAATACAGTTATGACTAAACAAACGCATCCTTCACCAGGAATCGACATTAACCATTACCTAATATACACACACACACACACACACACACACACACACACACACACACACACACACACACACACACACACACACACACACACACTCACACATAACACCAATACGACAAATACACCAACTCACAATTCATTTAACATCACACTTAAAATCTGAAACGTAATAACACGACTAATTTGGTCTTGATCACTTGTAATATGAAGTTATGTAACTTATTACTTGTACCACACACCTAACTGTGTGACTAAGAAACTTGTTTGCAGTAGGCAGGTTTATTGCTATGTAAGTATTAGCCTATTAACTGTACTGTATGTTTTTGTAAAGCTACCCTCCGATATAAATACTGATTATCATAGTATTACAAATATTATAATTTTATGAGATGAGACTACTTATGGGGTGGAGGGTTGATAACCTGAGATACAGGAATCTTCCTAGTTCAGGTATCAGCCCGCCATGAATCTTTTTACTGTATTTTATTAGTTTAAGAATGTGTATCTTCATGGTGAGAAAATAAACAATAAACAACAATAAACAATTTATAAATTCCAAAACTAAACAACTAACCTCGTCCTACCACCTTTACGCCGACGACTTGCTGATTTACACTCAAGCACCGCTCGGTAACCGAGTGGTGCTTGAGTGTTGCACGAGGACTTTTTTTAATAGTAACTTGGAGCGAATATGTATTGTGTGTGTGTAGTTGCAACTATGGCCTACAAGTGAATCCTGCTAAAACGCAAGTTATCCTTGTAGGAAGTTCATGGATGATTTCTGGTGTACAATGGGCACAGCTTCCACAAGTATTTTTTAACGGATGCCATTACCTATTAGTGACAGTGTTAAGGATTTGGGTATCTTTATTGATAGTAGCTTATCCTAGAATTATCAACTACGAAATATCTGTCGTAAACTGTATGCCTCAGCTAGTTCCTTACGAAGACTACGTAACTTTCTTCCAACCACTACAAAAATCTCGCTTGCACAGTCTCTCTTACTCCCAATACTGAACTATGCAGGATGCCAGATGCCAGCTATATTGATCTTACAGATAGCAATTAGACAAACTTGAGCGCCTTCAAAACTTTGTATAAGATTTGTTTATGGCTTACGTAAATATGATCAAGTCTCTAAATTTCGCAAAGAGCTCAAGTGGCTCCCAATTCGCCTTTATCGGAATACTCATATACTTTCTTTACTTTATAACATATTGTTTAATACTCTAGCTCCCTCTTACCTCAAACATCGTTTTGAGTTTCTAAGTGACACGCATTCGAGGTTCCTAGATCATTTAAGACTTAAGACTATATACTCCGGTGCATTCCTACATCTTTCACTTTCACCTTCACATGTAAATCCTTCACAGTTCATACTGCACATTTGTGGAATGCACTACCGGCATCCATCAGGCGAGCTCAATCGTTAACATCGTTTAAAGTTCAAGTAAAACTGTATTAATTATTATCAATCAAAGTCTAAATATCAAAACTTATGAATATGTATGTAATATGTGTGTGATAATTATGTATGTGTCCATTTGAATAAATGTCTAGTATATTATATAGATGAGTAGGTAGGTACCTATATATGTCTAAGTATATTATTTTTGACAGAAATATCGAGCTATTACTGCCGACCTACTTGCCGAAGCCGAAGAAATATGATCGATTTTGTGATTGTAGTCGCAAGGCTGCGAAAGAAAGTGCTAGACACTCGGGCATATCGCGGTGCCGCGATTGACACAGACCACTTCTTGGTTATCAGCCGAGTAGGAGGCCTAATTATAGAATGCAAAAGACAACGGATGAGGATGTAAAAATGGCAAAGAAGGATTATAAAAAGTATAAACGTTTTGCAAAAGAGACGATGATAAAAAAGAAAGAGAATGATAGAGATACATTTGATAAAAGGTTATGTGAAGACTTCCAACAGAATATTAAACTCTTTTCATCAGAAAACATGATGGAAGTTTTGTAAGAGGAGAAGAATGTGTGCTAAAGAGATGGAAGGAATATTTTATTCGACATAACTATATAACAAGGCCTTTATCCTTAAAAAACTAGGCATTTTGAAAGTTTATTCAATAAAGAAGATAGATATGGCTCGATATGTCACAATTTAAACTTCCCACATTCTTTCTCAATACTATCCTATCCATCCAATGTCACCTGGCAGAGATTGCTGTTTAGCGGTAAGGCCGCCCATTGTAACTATGTTAATACACAATATCTGTAATTCGTTAAATTTATGATTTATGATGTACAATAAAGTATAATGTAATTATTATTATTATATAGGTATTTAAACTTTCATGGTCACTAACACTATTATTAGAGTTAACGGGATATTTACTCAACTCCTCGCTCCACCAACAATCGGTTTTATTGTCGGCTTGTGTCACATCAAAATTTAAAAAAAACACCTACAGCAAGCTTATTGTGAAAATATACCTGTGAATATAAGTGAAAGTCATCCAATTTAAAGCTGATCAAATCATCATCGTCAAAATTTGTAGCCAAGAACCATCTCGCTCACATCGGCCTTAGAGCAAAAAGGTCTCAACCAAAATGGTCAAATGAAATAAGGCTTTACGTTGGGCTGCTATGATGACACAGACTACAGACAAACAAACAGAAACAGAAAGGTCAAACGTATAAAAGCCGATCCAGTCTCTCTAATAGGCCACAGGAGGAGAGGCGAGTGCGAGAGTGAGGACGGTTGCCTCGTCTCACCTTGCCTACTGGGCGCTCCGCTCTGTATCGGTTTTTTGGGACGGAGTCAAAGGACGCGACACTCTTGTCCCCTCCACTCACTAAGACTTATGTCAAGAGCCCCCAGGAGGTGCCTCGCGACAGTCTGGATATCACCCTGCCCTCATAACACCCTGCGCTTTGTTCTGGGGTTACAAAAAGCTTATATTTTGTAACCCGACATGAAAGATCTATTTTGCAAGCTTAGTACTAGTCTGAATAGGTACATAATCTATGTTGTAGACTAATTTCACTGACTGATGTGATCTTCATGCTAACATAGTCATATCTTGAGACTGAACTTTTCTGTCATCATGTTCTCTTACAAGTATGTTACATTAATACTGATATTATTAATCAATTGGATTTCATTTGGTTCATCAGAGTACACCAACCAAGTAAATATAGACCACGGTCTGCTTGCTAGGTTCGTGGATGATGTGAATTCGGTTTTTCAATGGATTGTTGGTAAATTCTATAAAAAAAGACCAATTGTAAGTAAAACGATACTTTATTTACCTTTCTTTGGTTATTAACAGGTTTGTCCATATAAGTACATATTTAACTGAAGACGAGTACCCAAAGAAAGGCCTCACATCGTAATCCTACCTAAATCCTACCTCCTGCTGATATATTATAAATATAATCTCTACTGCTAAACGAATCTGACTGAAATTTGGTACAAGGATAGATTAAAGTGTGAAATACTTTTATCCTCGGAAATATGTTCCCATGGGAAGTGAGAACGGAAACAGAATTCCACGTGGGTTAAGCCGCAAGCATTATCTAGTGAACAATAAAAAGACCTGTGTAAAAAACTGTAGAGAAATAAAAATTTGCTCAAACATTTGAGTGCAAAAATCGGATGTTTTTAATAGCCACGATTATTATTTTAATGGGTACCGAGTTTCTTCAAAAATAGGATCTGAAATACCAAAATCCATCGAATATTCATAAAATACATACAGTCGAGACCGAGTTAAGCCGCTACCTGAGACGCTGAAATTTTTCAAGCCGCCAATAAGGCTTTTAACTTGGCTTAACGATTGTCGTCTTGCTGACAACCGGGTTTCATTTCGAGTTTTCCTTCTCAACGCAATGGATCTTTTTGCGAAAGTGTCCCCTTATTCGCCTCTTACGACACCCTCGGGTTGTGTTGGGGTGGCGACATTTTGTACTCTTACCCGTCGCAACACGGGGCTTATACATAAATAAATTGTGTATAATTATTATATTGCGTATAATTGTGTATGTATGTATGTAGGTATATGCATACTTTTTTTTATTAATATTGAACAAGGCTAACAGACTAGTAAAAAATATGGTAGGTACATTAGATTGCTTACTAATCTAATTTAACCTCAGACTTCTTTAATCTGAGAATTTAACAATAATATAATATACTTAGAATTAAGGGGACTGGTTTAGAAAATGACGAAAAAGAGGTGCGAATGAAAGCGTTTTTTGTCTGCATAAGTAGACGGAATATTATAGCCAAAAATATATTGTTAATCTACAAGATGTGTGTCAAAATATGATTTTGTTGTAAATTGTGTATTATTTATACATAATGACGTGTAAAACGATCATAGAATCACACCCAAATTTTTAGATTAATGCATTTTATGACTTCAAATTTTATCGACGCGAAAGAAATAAATATGCCAACATATGAAGAAAATATACGCCTATAAATTGGTTTTCTTCGATTTTGAATAAGTATAAGTATAAGCTTATTAAATATATATTTAATGTCCAATAATCAAATAAAAACACATACTTGAAAATAAAATGAAATTAAAATAAATAGGTCAAATAACTAAACTACTATGTAAACTATTGCCTACTGAACATTCCACCTCCGATCATACTCGGCGCAAAGGTGCCTAATACACTAGCAGCGTTGCCGCGCTGGATAGCGACAGCTATCCTTTGTACCAGGTACGACCGGGCGTGACAGTCATGCGTCTTGTCTTGTAGCCTACGGCCTATCTCCGAGACCAGAGCCTTAGCATCACTCTCCCAACAGCCCATTGTTTCTACAGTTACTGGTACGACCAGATAACGCGACTCCATCTCCGCGTACTTTCGGCGTTTCCTGTAAGCAGCATCTTCCGCTGTGGTTGCCGGTGAGTGGACGGTACGAGCCAAGTGACTGGCGGCGAAAGTGCTTACGCATGTTGCGTCCCACACTAAGCACTTGCCATTCTTCCATGGCACAAGGGTCAGACCGTCCGGTCTCTTGCCGTCTGCGCGGGACAAACCTGGTGGTTCGAGAACACATGGAACCTCAGCTGACACTAGAACCCGTCGGATTAACTCGTTAAGAGCGTGGTGACGCGGATGCCTGCCCGTGCAGCGACGGCAACTCAAAGCATGATGACCAGTGCTCTCCACCATGGTACCGCAGATGCATATGTGAGGTTCACACACCTTGCAGCCCAAGCGGAGAGCCACAGCCACCCGCAAAGAAACGTCGTCCAACAAAGTTCCTACATGTGGCGAAGGAAGCGCGTGCAACCAAGCACCGGACTCAGGCTGAGCCACGGCTTTCAATCTGGCGAGGTCTGCTCCCACAGCATCATCTATTAACAAGCTGTAGTTTCGCTTGGCAAGAACATCGCACCATGCACGCTGGACCTGAGGAGGGCTCGGATACGGCGCTTCCGGAGCGAGAGCAGACCATGCAGTGATCGCCCCTGACACATAAGGGATCCTGAACCCGTCGCCATTCGAGTGGAGAATAGAAGCAACTAGCCCGGACACCCCATGAGCCGACGCGATAAATGCCGACAAGCCCACATCCCGAGCACGCCGCACCCCGAGTCCCCTATACCGAACCGGAGAGGCTGCCTGGAGCCACTGTAAGTCGCTAAGGGAAACGTTCAGTATCGACTCTACTGCTTTTCTCAACGAGTCATCGAAAAGGTGGACCTCTTCACTACACAGCCATGTAGGAGCAGTCCGCAAGGAATAATTTTTTTTTGGGTAAAGCAAAGCACATACGGAGCAAAACCGGCTCTGCAGAGAGGCATTGATGCTGAAAGAAACTGCCTACAGAGCCTGGACCACGGCCCGTGCAAATTCAGTTCCTAACATCTCTGAGGTGAAACGCAAATTGAATGCCGAGGGCCAGCAAAAGAGCAATTGTCAGGGCTAAATTCGATTTCGTCGGCAGAATTGGCGAGCGGCTAGCAGGATACCCTTCAGGGAGTCGTGAATTCTGGTCGCTTGCCAAAGCTGCCGAGGGAAACTTCTGTCAGTCAGGTTTACCACCTTTTTTTAAACCCGACGGTAGTCTGGCCCAGAGTGCCGGGGAGAAGGCCGACCTTTTGGGTTCTCTCTTTGCCTCTAACTCGACCATGAGCGACGGGGGTGCTGTGCCGCCGGACGTTCCGTCGTGTGGTACTTCCATGCCGGAAGTTAAATTTACGCAGCGGGACGTCCGACGGGAGCTTCGTTCTCTGGACGTTCATAAGTCGAGTGGGCCGGACGGTATACCCGCGGTGGTACTTAAGCTGTGTGGTCCAGAGTTGTGTCCGGTACTTACACGTCTTTTCACGCTTTCATATTCCATGCGACAAGTCCCGGCGTCGTGGAAGATCGCGTATGTGCATCCTGTGCCCAAGAAGGGTGATAGGACCGACCCGGCCAATTACAGGCCTATAGCCGTCACCTCCCTATTGTCTAAGGTGATGGAGCGTGTAATTAATACACAGCGCCTGAGGTACCTTGAGGAAAACGACCTGCTCAGTGACCGGCAGTACGGTTTCCGTCACGGTCGCTCGACGGGCGATCTTCTCGTGTGCCTCACACACCGATGGGCGACGGCTATCGAGAGTAAGGGCGAGGCTCTAGCAGTGAGCCTCGACATTTCTAAAGCCTTTGACCGAGTCTGGCACCGTGGTCTCCTTAAAAAATTCTACGGACTGACCGAGAGACTATGCGGATGGGTGTCCAGCTTTTTGGCCGGTAGAAGCATCAGGGCTGTTGTCGACGGCAGCTGTTCTGACTGCGTGGCCATTAAAGCTGGAGTACCGCAAGGCTCAGTGTTGTCCCCTACTCTGTTTCTTCTGCATATCAATGACATGTTGTCTATTGACGGCATTCATTGTTATGCAGACGACAGTACAGGGGACACTTGTTACACAGGCCGCCCTGGTATCTCTCGGTACGCAGTGGAAGAAAGTCGTGAACAGCTTGTGTCTGAAATCGAGGCTACACTTACTAGAGTATCCGATTGGGGTAGACAAAACCTTGTCCAGTTCAACCCCTCCAAGACACAGGCGTGTTTCTTCACCGCTAAGAAAGCCCCAATTACTGTAGCGCCACAATTCCAGGGCACATCTCTTTCCATCTCTAAAAGTATAGGGATCCTTGGTGTTGACATCTCCAGTGACGTTCAGTTCCGCAGTCATTTGGAGGACAAGGCCAAGCTGGCGTCTAAGAAGCTCGGTGTGCTCAACAGGGCGCGGCGGTACTTTACTGCGGCGCAAACACTGCTTCTCTATAAGTCGCAAGTGCGGCTACACATGGAGTACTGCTGTCACCTCTGGGCGGGGGCACCTGAATATCAGCTTCGTCCATTTGACTCGGTGCAGAGGCGAGCTGTGAGAGTTGTCAATGATCCTATACTGACAGGTGGTGTTGAACCTTTCCGCGACAGGAGAGACTTTGCCTCCTTATGCGTGTTCTACCGCCTGTACAATGGTGTGTGCTCTGAGGAATTGTTTGACATGATGCCCACGGCTACGTTCTATCATCCCTTTAGTCCATATTCTTAACTATGTTTCTTAACTATCTATGAAACAAGAATTTTTATTCGCTTTTTCTTAACTGGTTAAGGAATAAGAATATTTTATCCATTTTCCTAACTGGTTAAGAAAACCAGTTAGGAAAAGGGATAAAATATTCTTATTCCTTAACCAGTTAGGAAAGTAGACCAAAAAATCTACTTTCCTAACCAATTATGATGGAGTAAACAAAAAGTCCGTAATTATATTGTATTGCAAAACTATTATAGAAAGTTAAATGTCATACTAAAGTCATTTGTGTTCAACTTCATTTCATTTCAGTAAAGTTGGGTTGATTTTGTGCAATAATTTGTAATTAGCAGAAAATACAATATTCCCAACATGGAAATAAGTGAAGAAAAACATTTTGATTTCATACCAACAAAACGTGGAGGGATTAAATTACTTTACGGAGGCCGTCAGTACCACAATTCAAAAAAGTTCAGTAACGGAAATAAATATTGGCAGTGTTATAATTTTAAGGGATGTAAAGGCAATATCACAACTAACAGTGAAAATATTTTTACTAAGGAAAATTCGCATAATGCCAGCTGCGTACCAAATTCGTCAAAAAATAATATCATGATAAAATATAATGAACTAAAAACAAAAGTCTGTACTAACACAAATCCCGTACAAAAACAGTTTGAAGATATGATTTGTCAGCTTCAGGATGATGGTGTGCATTTAGTTACTGACCTACCGAAATTTAATAACATGAAAAGTGGGCTGTACAACGCGAGGAACACTAGCTTAGGTGTAACGAAGCTGAATTTTAAATTGCCTACTGAAGTAATAATACCACAAAAAATCGAATCATTTCTGTTAGCAGACTATAATGATATGGATGAGGGGACGAGAATTCTCGTGTTTTGCAACGCTGACATAAAAAATATATCTGATGACTTTGAACACTTTTTATGTGATGGAACTTTCAAGTCCTGCCCACCACCATTTTCGCAAATTTATACCATCCATGGATACAATGAAATTACAAAAAAAGTGGTCCCACTTTTTTTTGCATTTCTGCCTACGAATAATGTATTCTATAGAAGTGTAATTCGGCTCAAAAAATGGCTCCACCAAATGGGGACCGCGGAAGGTGGGGCTTAAAAAGGGGACCGCGCGACACAGTTAGTCCGCGCTGTCACGCGTAACGTACGGTTGTGTCGCTGGAACCAATCAGTCAGTGATATTAATTGTGTTTTCGCGTTAAATATATCCCAAAAATGCCTTCGTGTGTTGTGAAGTGGTGCAGAAGCCATACGGATATGAAAAACTCTGGAATCACCTTCCATAAGTAAGTAAATATTCATTTTAAAAACACGTACTTGGGGAAGTTGAAAAGTGTAATGCAACATGAACGCAATTCCAAAATTAAATTATTTTTATGCAGTGTTCATAGTATGTTAAGCACTGAGGTAATATTGTTAGTAAGATATTATATTAGTAGGATGATATTATGCATAGAAATTAAATTATAATTTTTGTTTGTTTCGGAGTTTGCATGGCGTTGTCAAATATGCTGTATATGGAACGTCAACTTCCAGAGACAGTTGAGCAAATTGTGGGCTATATTGCAGGGTTCGTAGCAAAAAAGTTACAAACCAAAATATAATGTTTGTCCTGCATCAATTTATTACTGGCAACGGAAAAACTTTATTATCACAAACTAATTTGTCTGAAAGATTTTGGAGGATTAGTTTATCCCTCATTCATTGTTTTCAAAATATGTCTTTGGTCTGAAACATTACTCAGGCAGCTTGTCAACACAGAAGGAAAAGGGTTGTCTAGGGCACACAATTTAAAAATAATGGTAATAAGTGTTTTGCCAAAATAATAGAAAGAAATGACGTCACGAAACCCCTGAAAGACAGTCATCCTATAGAAAGCAATCACGATGTTATGTTGTTGAAGGCTATAATCGAACAATTTCTAATAATTCGTTTGCATTATATTGCTAAAAACGAGTCCTTATTAAATTCCAACCGCCATAAATTAAATAAACTAATTATTTTTAGAGGTTCATAATTGAAAAAAAAAAACAACGTATTTTAATTTGTATATACGCATACAAAGTAGTTCAATCAATAGGAAAATAATAACAATCCAGTTATTATTTTTCTGTTGATTGAACTTATTCAATAAAAATAAACACATAAACAAGCTTTCTTATTATTGCATAAAACCATCCACGCTTATCACGTTCGCCGCTTCGGGTGGGGCGCCGAGCCGGCATGACCTTGGCGCGACCAATCGCATGCAAGTATTTAACGATGGATGTGTGAGTGTTATGTTTTATTGCTGTTTTTTAGTATGCGTAAGTTACTCCAAGATTTCAGCGGTAACTTTATAGGTGTTACATTTCTATAGAATACATTATTCGTAGATTTCTGCATAATAAAAACGAGAAGACGTATGCGATATTAATGCAATTAATTAAAAGTCGATTACCTACCTGGTATCCGAAAAAAATTACCATGGACTATGAGAAGTCAGCTATGAATGCAATTCATAATTTTTTTTCGAAGACCGTGATCAAAGGATGTTATTATCACTTTTGTAATAGTTTATTTAAAAAGGCAAGGGCATTAGGAATGAAATCCAGAGTCCAAAGACGACATGTTGCTAAATGTGCTGGCTTGGCGCGTTTACCCATGAAATTCATAATGTCAGGTTATAAATATATAATGAGACGATCACCTAACTGCGAACAAGTACGTAAATTTAACTCGTACTTTAATTCTTACTGGTTAAGTGATATTACATTTATTAAAAAGTGGTGTTGCTATCAAGAAGTGATAAGAACCACCAATGATCTTGAAGGGTGGCATGCTAGAATAAATAAATATTTAGCTCGTAAAAATCCGTCTCTGGCACAAGTGTTAGAACTTTTAGTTAAAGAAACAAAGGTTAATTTCTATAGAAATAAGATTAAATCTAAAAACTATGAGACAATTGACTTGGAAATTAACTCTGCAATTGAGGACATGAATGCGAATATTATAACTGTTGGGCATTGTCTAGAGATTATTGCTCCTTATAGTTTTTAGGAAATTCTTTTTTTTTTATCAATTTTTTGTTCTTTTCACTGAAAATGTTGTTGTATACATTTACATGAAAAAATAATATACAATTTAATATATATGAATATGGACTTTTTATTTACTCTATCATAATTGGTTAGGAAATAAGATTTTTTGGTCTACTTTCCTAACTGGTTAAGGAATAAGAATATTTTATCCATTTTCCTAACTGGTTTTCTTAACCAGTTAGGAAAATGGATAAAATATTCTTATTTCTTAACCAGTTAAGAAAAAGCGAATAAAAATTCTTGTTTCATAGATAGTTAAGAAACATAGTTAAGAATATGGACTAAAGGCTATCATCGCACCACTCGTCATAGAAAGGGATTTCATCCTCACACCCTACGTCCGGAGCGTTCGGGCACGGTTAGATCCGGTAGGGGTTTTCTTCCGCGCACGCTTAGGTTGTGGAATGAGCTTCCTGCCTCGGTTTTCCCAAACGCCTACAGTATGGGGTTCTTCAAAAGGGGTCTAAGAAGGTTTTTACAGGGTCGGCAGCGCGAGTGTGGCGCCTCTGGTGTTGCAAACGTTCATAGGCTGCAGTTACCACCAGTCCTTCTGGTGGGCCGTATGCTTGTCTGTTGGAGGTTTTGTTGTTATACTGTTTAGACCTACTTATGTATGAACGTCATGCAGCCCCCCTCCCCCGCCGCTCATTCTTCAGATACTCGTTTATGACCGGTCTTAACGATGGCAGCGTTTCCCACTTTGGTTGCTCAGTTTGCACCTTCCATGTCTCCATGAGTTACTGAAAGTGTGCAGAGCGCGTTGTATTCCCTAATAATGGTCAACCACCGCGAGAGTGCAGTCGTTGCCCCTCCTCAGTTTTAGGACCATTTCTTGGAAATGGTATTCGAAGTTTGATTTGATTTTTGATTTAATTTATTTATTTCATTAACAACTTACATTGTGTTTGAAATTAATGCTTAGGTTAATAGGTATTAAATTAATAAAAAATAATAAATATTCACATGCAGCATCTTAATTAGGTACCTACATTTCCAATTCTTATTAAAAAGTATTCGACTACCACCAAACATAAAATAAATAAAAAAAAATATACCACAATTTACATTTTTGTCACAAGTTACTTATCAATTAAAAATCTTTGTTCGCGTTCAAATCGGCTATACTATAAAGACATTTGTCCAACAAGAAAGCCTTCAACTGTGCTTTAAATACTGTCGTATTATATACGATCTCCTTTATGTGTGCAGGAAGGATATTAAATAGCTCTACTGATTGATACCTTACGCAATGTTTAACAATATCAAGTTTAGGTGCTATTTTATTATTTATAGCTTTTCGCCGCGTACTTTCTCTTACTTCTCTTTCATTTTCTGTTTCATATCTACTTATGTATTTAGCCAAATTACTTAACACGGTTAATACGTAAAGGCTCGGAACAGTTAGGATACCTAACCTCTTGAAATGATCTTTGCAAGATTCCCGTTTGAAGTTCAGCGAGCTATCGATTACGACTCCAAGATACTTCATAGAGAGCTAGATATCGACGCTAATTCCCCCTATTTGTATGCAGGACTTCGTCGGTGACCCCTCCCGAGGTCCGTGAAAGTACAGTGGTATAAAAAAAAAACCATGGCAACATGTGCTCACAAAACTCCAAGACGCTGTTGAGCGGTAAAAAGCAGTTGCCTCCGGGAAGCAATTGCTCCCGGAACGGCACTGAGGAAGATAGGAGAGCCTAAAAGGAAAAAAGAATTAGAAGAAAGGGATTTGAGGCCAGGTAAAAGCTCACTAAAACGAGCGAAGTGGGAGTTTACATCTGGGCAGCATGGGAAGAATTCACACTTCGAGGGGTAACGTTCAGACCGAGTGCCCTAAGCCGAGGTATGAGCACCTCCAGGTCCCGGTAAACCTCAGCTGGTGCCCCCTCGATCGTGCCGTCATCCAGGTACCACAGATTAAGGGGAGACTTTACGCCTGTAATAATCTTGTGTATCGGTAAACTAAAGGGTAAGTGGTCCTAGTGGATCTCCCTACTGCACTCCTACCTCAGAGGAAATGAGTTTATTTCCGAAGAAAAGGTGAGAGGGACAAAAGTAGGCTTGGTGCAGAAAAGGGTAAATAGAAGGGATATTCTGTCTGACTTCGCTCAACAGGATGTCTCTTTCCAGGGTATTGAATGCGTTACAAATGTCCAGTTTTACGACCACGCAACCTGCGTTCAACGGATTCATTACAAAAGTTCGCGTGGCATGAATCGCCGCTTCACAACCTTGCCGTGTCCCAAAACCTAGCTGTTGAGGCTGCAAGTACTCGGTCATGGCCTTGCTCACCGATCGGCAAGCCACTTTAGCAGCCAAGCGCCTGAATGTGCTGCCTATCGCTATGGGTCTCACTCCCCCATCCTTCTTCTTTAAGGCACAAAGCGAAGCCCCGTAAAAGTAAGGGATGATCTTTGGATTGAGTTTTCCACTAAGTAAAAAATTGACCAATCGCGTCAGGCTATCCACCAAACGTGGGCCACTGTCGCCCGCAGATGCTGAAGTTAGCTCCTTCAAATGTCCCGGCCGTATACCATTCTGACCCGCAGCAGACCCGCTGTAAAAGGATTCTAAAGCATGCCTTACTTCCTGACTAGACACCTGAAGGGGCAAACAGGACTCATCGTGTGGTGAAGGAAATTCCTGCAATCTTGATGGAGCCGGGTGCTTGTGTTCCATCGCTGCAAGCGTTTCAGGGTCATGTGGAGCAAATGAGTCATCCGATACAAGTAAGCGGACTGCGCCCCGCAGGTCGCCCTCAAAAACCTTCCGCTCAATGGCACTCTTGAGAGCGCAAGTCCCCACGCACCCCTCTGGACGGTCCCATTCGGCCTCCGGAAGGGCAGGCTCCGAGGCTACAACGTTTGCCTTCACCTTCGAAGTCAAATTTCCGGGTGCGTCTCTAGATGGAACCGTGAGCGCAGTGAATGAAAAAGTGAGGAGCCTGCCCCAGTTCTCCCCTCCGTTACGGTCGATACAATCCTCAATAAGGTCACGAAGTCTGGCCGCAGCCTGGCTCCGGGCTCCCTTGGGAATGTGCTTTAATACCGGTATGCTTGATTTCATAGCAGACAGCTGGTCCAACAACCGCTGAGGCGCACGCTGATGCAAGACCCGGTCGGCTGGCTGGCCATGCGACTCGTCAGACGCGGCACGTGGATAGGTGAATAATTGACTCAAGTCCTTGTGCATTCGACCGATATGGACCCTCAGTCCATGCGCACTAAAAAACGCCTAGTCCCATGGCAGTGGGGACACGCTAATGGCACATTCGGAAAAGACATTTTATAAATTATACAATAACTTGTAGTCAATGAATAAAACTTATCTATACTTATAATAAATCTGTAGAAGTGAAAATTCTGTACCTACATTCAAAATATCAAAAAAATAAATAGAAGAGGGTGTTACTAGACCGACACCGAACCCAAAACTGTGATTAAAAAAAATTTTGTCTGTCTGTCTGTTTGTTCAGGCATCACGCAAAAACTACCGGTTCGATTACGATGAAACTTGGTATAATTATTCTTTAATAGCCTGGGCACCACACAATGTACAAAATGTACCCAACATTTTATCCCGGAAAATTATATAGAATTCAAACTATATAGACCCAAAGTTATTATCAATTAATGCTTAAACGGTTAATGCTACGATGATGAAACTAAGCATGAGCGTTGTTTGTTACAATTTGAAAAAAGTAATTTTAACATTTTTGCAAATTCCACCTCCAAAGGTATAAAAAAGGTAAGAAAAAGTGCGGGTAGTTGAAAGAATAAGTACCAAAAATTTTCGTCTGTGAATCTTTTTAATTTAAAAATTGTAATATTACTTACTTGCATATTCATATGATAAATAATTATAGCTGAGTCCCCCCTCCGCCGGATACAACAATTTCCTACTGAATATTCTTTCACTTCAAATTGTTTTATCAACACACTTCACTTTGTCATCACTATTAACATAATGGAGGCTATGCGGAGCAGTATTATGACCCTAGCTGAATCCCTCAACAATAGAATGGACGCATTTGAAACACAGGCGTTGAAGTCACCAAATGCATCAGTAAGTCTTCCGGGGCTGAATAGTGAATTTTCTAGTTTTAGAATATTTGTTACTCAAGCCCTGAGGCTGTTGCAACAGCAGATGGAGGCATTGGCACATTTGCTTGATAATGTGGAGATGCAGCGGCGCAGGAAGATATTGCTCCTGCACGGCGTTGATGAGGTAAAAGATGAAGATCCTGTTAGCACAGTTGCTGATACCATCAAGAAGAATCTGAATGTGCAGAACTTTAACGCCAGTAGCATTAGCCGCTGTCAACGTCTAGGGCGTGCAACCTCAAGTAAGAAGCCGCGGCCACTCCTCTTCAAATTTCATGACTCGTCTCTTCGGGAAAAGGTATGGTTTACAAAATCCAAGTTGAAGGGCTCTGGTATTACCATGACTGAGTTCTTGACCAAAACTAGGCATGACGTATTCATGACTGCACGTGAAAAATTCGGAGTTGCAAAGTGCTGGACAAGGGACGGTGTCATCTATGTTTTGGGGGCTAACGACGTTCGACACAGGATAGTGTCCTTTGCTGATTCTCAACAAAATTGGTGAAGTTCCTGCAGCGACCTCGACTGCAAAGGCGACCGTAGCCAAGACCAAACGTGCGGTGACAAGGAAGTGAAGTTGACTTGATTCTATCTTTCTTTGGCCCAGGTTGATAAACAGGTGTCATATTTTCATCACTGTATTCCTTCTTGTATATCTCCGTAACTCTTCATGTAGTAATTTTTTGATCTAAATTCTGTTCATATTACTCATTTTCTTTGCTGATGAAATCGAACTCAATCTACTCGATTCTTACTTTCGCTTTTAAGTGCCTACTTTTTATTAAAACTGGTTGTGAAGTATAACTAAAAGTAAACAAACACAAAGCAAGGTTATTTTTATGACATTAGATGACAGTTGACACCGTTGACAGACTATGGATAGACCTACCTATTTTTTATTTTTTTTACTTCTATTTGTTTTCGATACTGTACACTGGTTTTTTGAGCTACTTTAATGCGTTTTTTCACAGGTGTGATTCTTAATATTGACACTGTTAATATTAATACTGCGCCGTACATAGTAAGTAAGTGCGCATACTAATGGTGGTGTCAGTCAATGGTGTCTATTGGGTTTTTTGTATTTGGTTGTTATAATTTAACAACGTACAATGTATCTTTATTAAGTTTCTTAGTTTCATGGAAGTATATTATAATGTCTGACAAATTTAACAAAATCTGATGTTCTATTTCTCTTGTGATACGCCTGGGCCGCTATTATTAATTATAAGTTTATTAAATCATAAATTTCATAGTAAATCGGCACTGGCAGATGGGGATTTTGTGTGTGCTGTATTTGTGACTATTCATATTTATATATAAGTATATATATTTATTTATATTCTTACTTTTATTGTGTCATATCTTAATTGGTTTTTTATTATATATTATTTATTTTAGTTTTTATGTCGTCGTCTCATAACAGTTCTCAGAATGTACCTTCACTTGCAGGGTTCATATCGTCTCGATTCTCGGATGTTATTAGGAATTTCAATGTGATTCATATAAATGCTCAGAGTATTCCGGCTCATATTACAGAAATGCTGGCGTCTTTTGACTGTACAAATATACACGCTATACTTGTCTCAGAAACATGGTTAAAACCGTCCATGTCTTCCACTCCTTATATTCTGCCAGGGTTTAACCTCATCCGTAACGATCGCGGCCCGGATGGTTATGGTGGTGTGGCTATTTACTTGCGGTCTCACTTTTCTTATACTGTTGTAAGTTCATCACCACAGCCACCTCTACCGTATTCTGGGGAGCATCTTTTCCTTGAGGTTGAACTCTCCCACAGTAAAATTCTTCTCGGTGTCTACTATGGTCCTTCTTCCAATGTAAATTACTTTTCTTCACTGGAATCCTTCTAGAAAATTTTGCTTCAATGTGCAGTCACACAGTAATCTTGGGTGATTTCAATACCTGTCTGCTGAAAAACGACACCCGCTCCTCTACTTTTCAATCTATTATTCAATCCTGTAACCTTTCCATTCTACCCTCTAAGGCCACGGATTATTTCCCAAACAAACCTCCCTCACTACTTGACTTGATAATTGTCTCTTCGCCAAGTCGAGTGGCTAAGCATGGTCAGCGCTCGGCAGGCGAGTTTTCTTTCCACGACTTACTTTTTCTGTCATATCGTCTTCGTGTGCCTAAGCCCAAACCCAAATTTCTAGCTCTGCGCAACTTTAATAGTATAAGTGTGGAGGAATTGCGTAGGGATGCCGTGGGTATTGACTGGGATCCGCTTTTCAATTCAAATTGTGTTGATGACAAAGTAGAAATGCTCACTTCCAATTTGATAGCCCTTTATGATGTTCATGCTCCAGTTCGAAGAATAAAAATGAAACACTTGCCGTCGCCATGGCTCACGAGTGACATCAAAGCATTGATATCTCGAAAAGCTGCAGCCAAGTCGAAATATAAACATCGACCAACCGACACAAATTGGGAAAAATATATCCTCATTAGAAATCACTGCAACAAGGTGTGTAGGAATGCTCAACGCCAACATATTCACAGCTCTGTTGAGAACGGAGATCCAGCAAAAGTCTGGAAATTTCTACGATCTTTGGGAGTGGGAAAATCTAATCAAGACTCCATGCCTAAAAATCTAAATCTGAATGCACTCAATCAGCATTTCTCTGCTTCGTCAAATATGGATAGAATGACAAAAGAAATGACACTTAATCATCTCTCATCAATATCCCCTCCCAATTGTTCTCCTTTCTTGTTTAGTCATTTATCTGCTTGTGATGTTAAGAGAAGTATAATGTCTATCAGCTCTAACGCAGTAGGTTCTGATTGTGTAAGCCGCAATATGATTATTCCAATTATTGACGAAATTCTTCCAGTTATCTCTCACATTTTAAATTTCTCAATAATAAATAGCAAATTTCCCGTGGCTTGGAAAAGTGCCCAGATTACTCCCTTAGCTAAAAAGAAAAACCCTCTCTTCTTTTCTGATTACCGTCCTATCTCTATTCTCCCTTTCCTTTCTAAAGTTCTCGAACGTCTCCTTTCCGATCAACTTTTGAGATACCTCTCCCAAAACCAACTTCTCAATCCCTTTCAATCTGGATTCCGCACTGGTCACAGCACAACCACTACTTTGACTCATATTGCGGATGACATCAGAACCGCTATGGAGGATGGCAAGCTTACGGTACTGGCACTGCTTGACTTTAGTAATGCGTTTAATGCTGTGGACTTTGACATTTTACTTGGTATATTAGCCTCTCTTAACATATCTCCAACAGTGATTGACTGGTTTCATAGTTACCTGTTTGGTCGCCAGCAACGTATTGTTATTGACGATTCATCCTCGTCATGGTGCGATACATCTGCTGGTGTGCCGCAGGGAGGCGTGCTATCTCCATTACTCTTCGCAGTTTTTATAAACTCAATCTCAAATAACTTATCTTCTTCCTACCATCTTTATGCTGACGACCTTCAAATTTATTCCCAAGCTCCGTTAGCCAAGCTGAGCGAAGCTGTTGATACCATTAATGATGATCTGGGTACCATATGTAGCTGGAGTGATTCGTATGGCTTAAAAGTGAATCCATCAAAGACACAGGTCATCGTGATTGGCGGTCCCAGGATGGTGCCCAAAATTGACTGGTCACAACTTCCCAAAGTGATGTGCGATGGTGTTGACATAACTTACAGTGCTAAGGTCAAGAACTTGGGCATTTATTTAGATCCATGTTTGTCCTGGGGGCCTCAGCTGCAAGAGCTGAGTCGAAAAATCTTTGCTGCGGCGGCGTCCTTGCGCAGGCTACGAAATTTCCTACCTATAAAAACTAAGGTTGCACTTGTGCAATCACTCCTTTTTCCCATTCTCGATTATGCAGACGTCAGCTATCTAGACCTAAACGAAGACCAACTAAATAAACTTGAGAGACTCCAAAACTTCTTTATAAGATTTATATTTGGACTACGCAAGTATGATCACGTTTCTGAATTCAGAAAAAAGCTCAAGTGGTTACCTATTCGCCTTCGCCGGAATACCCATATCCTTTCCTTATTATATAACATACTTTTTAACCCTTACACTCCGTCCTATCTAAAGAATCGCTTTGATTTTCTGTGTAACTCCCACAGTAAGTTCCTGAGATCATCGGAGAATCTGAGACTGAAGATGCCCGGGCATTCCACTAACTTTGTGAATAAATCCTTTACTGTCCAAGCAGTTCGGTTATGGAATGCACTACCAGTTTCTATTAGACGTGCACAGAGTTTAGCTTCATTTAAGAAACAAGTAAACGATCATTACTTAAAAGACATTGGCTATACTTAGTGTTTTCCGACTACTGAATAGTTTCTGTAAATATTTTAAAATTATATTTATATGTGTGTGTATATATGTATGTATTTATATATGTATATATGAGTTCTTATGTATGTGTGTGTACGCATGTATATTTATGGTTATGTATGTATTCCATACTCCTTCATTGTTTCTTATGTGTACATTATGTATACGTTTATGTAAATATTATAATTTAATTTAATATTCAGACAATGTTTCAAAGTAATACCATTCTGCCCCAAATTTAGTTCGTATAAAAGTCTCCATCCAAAGGTTGCCTTGAAAAAATCGCCTTGTGCGATAAGGCCGCCAATTGTAAAACCTGTATTTAAGATTGTCAATGTGTATAAAATGTATATGTGTTTTGGTGTTACAATAAAGAATAACTAACTAACTAACTAACTAAAAAGGAGGGTAAAGTTTGTATGGGACAACGTGATTCCTTAGTCCGATCTACTTAAAACTTGGCATATAGCATTATTAACCTAATTGATGGAAGACGTGTTTCGTATTTTATTGAAATTTGTTCTATAACGAGCTAAAAAGGGAATGTAAATTATTTTGGGGCTGATTTTCTCCGGAGTTGATATCAATACTCCTTAAATACCCTCATTTTATACTTAAACTAGCTGACCCGCGCAACTTCGTTTGCGCCACATAAGAGAGAGTATTACCTGTTCCCGTCGCATTTACTCCCGTCACGTTGCGTTTACTCCCGTAGCGTCTCGTCGTTAATATTCAATACTACGTGAGAGAGAGAGAGAGAGAGAGAGAGAAAGGTTTGTCGTCGCGTGTATTCCCGCCGCATTATTTTTAAGAACAATTTCGTTTACGAAAGAGGTATCCCGTGGCATTATTGTAGAAAAAATTGAATGCCATTAAAATGGTTATTGTGCACCAACCCAAAGATAGACACATGCTATCGCGCAATTTTTTTAAGAACTTTTTTAAGAGAAACATTTTTGTAGTAGTTTGTATATTTTTTACATAACTATAAATATTTACGCAGCACACGCAACGAAGCTAGCAAAAGGAATAACTTTTCCCCCGTTTTTGAAACATTTACTATTACTGCTCTGCTCCTATTCGTTGTAGCGTGATGCTATATAGCCTATGACACTGCACAATAACGTAGCTTTCTATTGGTGAAAGAATTTTTAAAATCGGTTCGGTAGATCCTAAGATTACCTCTTACAATTTATTTAAGAGATATACAAACACACAAACTTTACTTCTTAAAAAATTTACTTAGCACAAAGTTAGTATATTCTGATTTATCAGATATCATTGAATATAATACTGAAATCAGTGCCCAGTAAAACTATGTAGGCTTAGGTAGACATTATTAATCTGACTTCAGTATTATATTTAATGTTATCTGATAAATCAGAATATACTAACTTTGTGCTAAGCAAATTTTACTTTTCAGTTTTTAGTTTTGTTTGAAGTCGGTTTCTTTTCTGTTCAATTTTATTTTTACTATTTTTAGTGTCGTGTGGACTGAAAATCTATCTATCTAGGTGTAAAGTTCTCGACAGTACAAATTAATCAAACCCAAACACAAAGTAACTGCTGTATTTAGTTAGGGAATTCTCTCTACTGTCTTTCGTCTCCATCATCAGATCGACTCCAGGCCTTCATTAAGTTGTACTACTTTAAGGCCCTTAATAAAAAAAATTACAAACGCCCTAGATGCCCCCACAATTATTAAAAGTTCCTTTCGATTTCTCCAGGATGCCATAATCAGATCCTGGCTTCCTTAAAATGGGACCTCCTTGGGAGTATCTATTTTGGAACGAAAAAATAAAATTTCAAATCGGTCTATGAACGAAGGAGTTCTGCGCGAAAAAACATAAAAAAATAATAAAAAAAAACGGGTGAATTGAGTTCTCCTTGTTTGAAGTCGGTCAAATAATATTAGTCACGCAGCACACGCAACGAAGCTCTCAAAAGGAATAACTTTTCCCCCATTTTTGAAACATTTACTATTACTGCTCCGCTCCTATTCGTTGTAGCGTGATGCTATATAGCCTATGACACTCCACAATAACGTAGCTTTCTATTGGTGAAAGAATTTTTAAAATCGGTTCAGTAGATCCCGAGATTACCCCTTACAATTTAACAAATATACAAACACACAAACTTTACCTCTTTATAATATTAGTATAGAAGTATAGATTACTTTTTATTTTGACACATAATTTGTGAAAGTTCAATACAATTGACGTTTTCATTTATGTTTTATTTCAAACTTCAAACAGATGATTTTACTATACAGATCAGTGATTTTACTACATAGTCATAAAGTTGAATAAAAAAGCCCTCTTTTGGTAAAATATTAACTAAATAATGCTTTATGGAAGTATTATCGCTAATTTATTCATATTTTGTGTGACAAAAATACATTAAATTTGTGAAAAGAATAAGAAAATTCTAAGATGGCTAGCCAGAAAAAAAGAAAGACCACGCTTCAGGTAATATCCACTGGTCAATAAAATAATACCGCATGTTACCATCTACGCTCAATGCTTACGACAAATATTGTCAGCAACCCTAAGCGACTGGTCATGGAAGGCATGAACTTTATTCTACATATAGTGCAGACTGCATTCTGTCAGGAAACAGACTCACTAAGTCTTTGTAAAATACTGGAATGGCCTCTACGTAGACTACATTCGACAGGACTGAAAAGAGCCATTACAATGAACGTGAACGCTCAGATGATGAAATTTACATTGTTATTGCGTTACCAGGTCTTGGATGAACCATCTGTATTAGGAGGACAAAGCCTACTGTAGTTCGGTTTGTCCAAACGTCGTAGGCTGGGACTACATGAAGAAGGAACTAAGTTACGATGTCAATTGCTTAGAAGAGAAGTTGTGTCAAGTAGTAGTTTAGCCGTTGAATTAAGAAATGTATTTAATAAATAAATTTACTTAGCTCATATTATTATGCATTATGAATTTGTTAATCAGAAACCTATCTAACTGGGTATTATTATAAATGCGAATGTTTCTGAGTGTGGATGTTTGTTACTCTTTCACGCTGTAACGGCTGAACGGATCTGGCTGAAATTTGGCGCCTACAGAGATAAGTTGTAGTCTAGGAACAAAATTTCACGCAGGCGAAGCTGCGGGTATCAGCTAGTACAAACTAAATCTACAATTAAAATAATAATATAAATTTTCATATTAGCAATTCATATATTATATCATAGTTCGGAATTTTGATAATCACTCAATTATAAAAGTAATACAGTTTAACAATTTCTAAGACGGACCAAAAGGGTACAAATAAATAACTAAACAGATTGTATAAAAAATAAAATAAAATAATCTACTCTTTGCGGTACACTTTTAGTGCTGCAAAAAGTACTTAACTTATGTTGGTACACTTATACCTATGAATAGGTATCCAGATGTACACCCTTGCTCCCGCAAATCAAAAGATTCCTTAAAGTTAAATATAACAATTACTCAGAACAGTAACAGTCAACGCAATGGAACAAAATTCAATTATACAATCCTACTATCCTACTATAATATTATAAATGTGAAAGTTTGTTAAGATGTTTGGATGTTTAGATGTTTGGATGTTTGTTACTCAATCACGCTCTAACGGCTGAACGGATCGGGCTGAAATTTAGAACCGGGGTAGATTATAGTCTGGAATAACACATAGACTACATTTTATCCCGGGAATATGTTCCCATGGGAAGCGGGAACGGGAAACAAATTTCACGCGGGCGAAGCCGCGCACATCAACTAGTTAAATATAAAAAAAGCTTAAATCAATCTGTACTAAAATAAATCATCACAGTAATTACTAAAGGAATTGCCACCTAAAAAATGTAATAATGAATGTAAATTTAAAAATTTTAATAAAAAATTAACTACTGGTAACTTTACATGTATGGTGATATGACAGTAACAAAAACACTAAATGTTAAGTGGAGCAAACCTCTACACAATAAAGAAAAACCGCATTGCAATCCGTTAAGCGGTTATTGATATTAGCGTGCACAAACGTACAGATATACAGATATACAGACATATAGACATACAGACATATAGACATACAGACATACTGCTCGTTCGCTCTAACTTTGCCGCTCGGCTCCATACTAAAGTCGATTTTTTTATTAGACGAAGTAAATTGACAGCAACTAATGTTACTTCTTCATACAATGTTGCGTATTTTCTATGACGAAGTGACATTATGTACTGTCAATTTACTTCGTGTAATTAAAAATTCGGGTATACGCCTGTACGCCAGCGGCAAAGTTACAGTGAACGGGTAGTATAGACATACAGTCAAACAGACAAAAATTCTAAAAATCTTTGTTTTGGGTTCTATTGCATTCATAAATCCTCCCTATAATATTTTTTCATATTTATCTTCCATGTACAGACAGCGACCTGTTACGATTTTATTATATGTATCGATATTGATTGATGATTGATGTGAAAGTTTGTGAAGATGTTTGGATGTTTGTTACTCAATCACGCTCTAACAGGTAAACGGATTGGGATGATATTTGGTACAGAGATAGCTTATAGTCTGGAATAACACATAGACTACTTTTCATCCCGGGAATATGTTCCCACGGGAAGCAGGAACAGGTACCGAATTTCACGCGGGCGTAGCCGCGAGCATTATCTAGTCATACAATAAAAGAATTATCAAATCAATAAAAGAAATTAGCTTCGGTTCTTGGTCCATAAAATCCACCAGTTGCGGGTGAGGTTAGCCTGATTGAGCCGGAAACTAGAAAGGTGCCCGAGTAGTAAGCACGCTGATCTGGCGTCTGACAGGCACATGGCTTACGCTCAAAGATTTCTATCTCTCTCTCTCTCTCTCTCCTCTTAATATAGAAGTCTTTGTAAGAGAACGCCCTGTGCAAGATTACACGCGAATGCTCGTCGGTCAGGTAGATAGTATTATAACGTAATGCTCTAAGTCGAATCTATAAATGTTACATTACACGCGAACGCTCGTCGGTCAGGGAGGTAAGCTGTAACGTAATCTCAAAGTCGAATATAACATAAATATCAATATCAATACATATCATCAATCAATATCAATATTAATTAATTAATTATTAATTAATTAATATATTAATTAATCAATATCAATACATATAATAAAATCGTAACAGGTCGTTGTCTGTACATACATACATACATACATAACATCACGCCTGTTTCCCAACGGGGTAGGCAGAGACTATGGCTTTCCACTTGCTACGATCCTGGCAAACAACTTTCGCTTCTTCAACTTTCATAAGTGTCTTCATACATGCTCTTCGGTTAAGGGTACTCTTGACCTGGCCTTTTCTCAGAAGATTGTCGATTTTATCGACTTGAGTATGCCGAGGTCGACCCCTACCAGTTTGCCCATTCACTCTCGCCACATAAATCTGTTTCGTCAACCTATTTCCATCCATTCTCTCCACATGTCCAAACCATCTGAGCATCCCTTTTTCTATCTTAGTCACTACATCTTCTGTCATGCCGCAATGTTCCCTTATCACACTATTATTTACTTTATCCATCAATGTCACTCCAGCTATACTTCGCAAACTTCTCATTTCCACTGCATTAATTTTACTTTCATGCTTCTCCTGCCACACCCAACTTTCACTACCATGCATAAGTGTAGGGACAAGCACTCCTCTATGTACAGCCATCCTTGCCTTTTTAGACACGTTTTGACTGTTCATAAAGGTGTGAATGGCTCCATTCACTTGATTTCCTGCCAAAACTCTTCTTTCAATATCATTGTCACACTTTCCATCTCTTGCAAATTTTGAACCCAAATAAACAAACTCTTTCACCTGTTCCACGCTCTTTCCTTCGATCAATATCGAGCAATCAGTCATACATTTCTCTCTTTCAAAAACCATTACTTTTGTCTTGCTTACATTAACATTCATTCCTCTACTTTTAAGCGCATCGTTCATTACATTAACCATCAACTGCAACTCCTCCGCCGATGATGCCAGTATTACCTGATCATCAGCATAAAGGAGGCATTTGACGGTTAGCTCATTCATTTTTAGTCCATACGCACACTCTTGTAGATCTTTCAAACAACTGTCTATATAAAGGTTGAACAGCCATGGTGACGCTACACAGCCTTGCCTCACACCTTTTTCGATGGGAAAAAAGTCTGTGCAAGCTCCATTGATCCTGACACAAGCACTGGAGCCCTCATATAGAGATTTCAATGCTCGTATCAAGTTGCTGTTCACTCCATACATGAACAGTGTTGACCACAGTTCATTCCTCACCACTCTGTCATAGGCCTTTTCTAAGTCCACGAAGATGCAATAGACTTTTTGGCGTTTTGCCAAAAACTTTTCAGCTAGGCATCTTAGTGAAAAGACCTGATCCGTGCATCCCCTTCCTTTCATAAATCCTGCTTGTACATCCCACATTTTTCCTATAGTTTCATTCATCACTCTTTTAATCAAAACTTTCGCATACAATTTGCCTACGACACTGAGCAAGCTTATGCCGCGGTAGTTTTTGCACTCTTGCTGTGACCCTTTACCTTTGTACAGCGGCACTATGACCGATTTGCACCATTCTTCTGGTACTCTGCCATTTCGCCAGCAAAGATTGAAAAGGCGGTACAGCTGGCAAGCTACCACGCCACGACCCGCTTTCAGCATCTCGACAGAAATTGTATCAATCCCAGCAGCCTTTCCTAATTTCATACTATTCAACGCTTCCACAATTTCTTCCATACTTAAGTGGCTTACATTATCAAGTTCATTCATTTCCGAGACATGAGTCTCCCTTTGCATATCCTCTTTTTCAAATAAACTTTCAAAATATTCCTTCCACCTTTTTAACACACATTCCTCTCCTATCACAAAACTGCCATCATGGTTTCTGATTTGTTTAAATTGTGAGGTAGTCTGTTCAGTCCTCATTGTTCTTATAGACTTCCAAAAGAATTTTATATTCTGTTGGAAGTCATCAGATAACCTGTTATGAAAGTCATCCTCATCATTCTCTCTCTTACTTTTCATCACTTCTTTTGCATCACGCTTATACCTTTTATACTCATCCTTTGCCATTTTTACATCCTCATCCGTTGCCTTCTGCATTCTTTGATTGGCCATTGTAGCCAGCCAGTTCAACCATGCTTGCTTCTTATCAGACAAAACTTTTAAAACTTCTGCAGACATACTCTTTACCTGACATCCATGTCGCCTTTTGCTTATCCCACATACTTCCACTGCAACTTTTACGAGACCTTCCTTAATCATCTTCCATAATTCTTCCATCTCACATATTTCCTCTGAATTTTCGAATTTCTCGCTCAATTTACTCACAAATTCCTCTCTCACGCTTATATCTTTCAAATTTTCGACTTTAATGCGCTCCAGTACACTAATGGGCTTATGCGCACGATGCCGCCACCGCTGAAACAGACCTCTTACTCGGCTAATTACCAAGAAGTGATCTGTGTCAATCCCGGCACCGCGGTATGCCCGGGTGTCCAGCACATTCTTTCTCATTCTTGCGTCTACTATCACAAAATCAATCATGCTTCTCTGGCTTTCTTGTTTCCTTGTATACAAGTGGATATCTTTGTGGTTAAATATGGTGTTGGTTACCACAAGATTCCTATCCAAACATACTTCTAGCAGACTTTCGCCATTTTCATTCACTCGCTCATCCCCAAACTTTCCCAATACACTTTCATATCCATCACGCTTCACTCCAACCCATCCATTAAAATCACCTAACATTACAATCCTTTCGTTTCGTTTGCATTTACCCAGAATATCATTCACACTCTCCCAGAATGCCTGCCTCTCACTCTGGTCTTTTGCGGACCGGCGCCACCGCGCATCCTGAGGAGCATACACTCCTAACACAAAGATGCGGGTGAGTCCAACCTTTAGCCTCAACCAAACGAGTCTTGGGCTCACACATTCATAATCTGTCACACATTCATTCATTCTCGCGGAAAGTACTACACCGACACCCTGGCACGCCGCGCTGGTTGTGGCTACGCCTGACCAGTAGGCCGTATAGGCTCCATGTGTCGTGGTGTCGCATCCCTTCCGCTTTGTCTCATTCACACACAAAATATCCAATCGCCTCTCTCGCATAATCTTGCATACCTCCTCAATTTTATCATTCATACCTCCTCTTACATTCAACGTAGCAAAGCGGCTATCCACAGTCCACTTTTCGCCCCGATGGGAGACGTGACGTGACGGGTTGCGAACCACATCGCCGTCATTCTGGGTATTTAAATTTATTAATTCCATTGCGTTCCCACGAGTAGCAAGGGAAAAACATGTCCACCTGAACAGAGCCCCGCTTGTTCAAGTAAGGCTAACCTTATTCTGGGTTCGCCAGGTCCCAGGGTAATAAGCACGCTAATACTAGGCTCGCCCCTAGTCACGCAGCACATAGGCACGGCAACCTTGGCTTGGCGGAGAGAGGATGGGATCGGGATGATGAAATCAGAAAGGGATTTCAGGATAGGAAAAGGCTGTGATAGGAGAGGGACTGGGATAAGGAAAACTTTTCGTTGTCTGTACATGGAAGATAAATAAGAAAAAATATTATAGGGGGGCTTTATGAACGCAATAGAACCCAAAACAATGATTTTTAGAATTTTTGTCTGTTTGTCTGTATGTCTGTATATCTGTTTGTCTGTACGGTTGTGCACGCTAATCTCAGTAACCGCTCAACCGATTGCAATGCGGTTTTTTTTATTGTGTTGAGGTTTGCTCCAGTTAACATTTAGCGTTTGTTATAGGTATGTAAATCGGTTTAGAAATAAAAGAGTTATAACACTTTTAACCCTTAACCGGATTCGCAAAACAGGGCAACATATTTGGTGTCGGGGGTAAAATGTGACCCCATGTGAATTTACGTCTAAAACTAGAAATAAATTATTTTTTCCGCTAATGTTTTACTTTTATATTGTAAAACTACTTTTAATCTAAGCATCAAAAACTTTTGTTACACTTTTAAACAAAAAAATAACTTATTTTAAACATTTTCTATGCGCTCATATTTTGACAATATTTTTTTAAGAGTCTAGTTCAGTAGTCCAAAATTCTATAAAAATCTCACAATTTTGAAAAAATTACTCTTAATACCATTTTCTTATATAATCGTTTTAACAAATATAGGCATATTGTAAGAGATTAATAAAATAATAAAAAAATGACAACATAAACGAAATTACTATGAAACGAGAAAATTTTACACTACAAAATACTTAGCATTGGTACATGTAATGGTTTTTGCAGTATGTTCTTTGCATAAAAAGAGAACATATACTACATTTTTTGGTACACTTTATGTCCTCTTTGCTCTCACATAAGTAACACCTTCCTCTATTACGGTTTTTTATTTCAGAGGCATCAGTAGGTACATTTTGTTGCTGGTCGGCTAGTTTGCCGCTGTTTTGGTTTCACCAACAGTCTCTGGATTAGATTCATGGTCCTCGTCTTCCAATAAATGAGCAATTTGATCTTCATCTAAAAACCGAACATGACTATGGTTATTTGCTGAAAAAATAAAAAAAACGTTCTAACTATAGTGTCCATGCAAATAACTATGCTTGGTGTCGGGGGTAATTTTTGACCCCAGCAGTGTACGTACCTCTGTTCCCAGTAATGTTAGAGCAACCAACGTTCAACGCCCGCCGCACCCCGCGACGTAATGAGATTAGCTAGATGCACCGGGTTGTAGGTTATAAAACAGCAAAGTTATGATAAGAAATATGTTGCACTGGGGTACATTTTGACCCCCGATACCAGTTAAGGGTTAAGAATCAGATATTTTGAAAATTTTAATTGTAGGGGTTTCTTTGAATGTGAATGAACCTAAACTGGCGTGTTGGCTTAATCATAAAGGAGCTTAATGATTAAGACTATTTTAAACCGCAGTTTCAGTCCGCGCCGAAGGCGTGGACTGAATTGTTTTATAATAGACTTAATCATTAAGCTCTTGACTTAATCATAAAAGAACTTAATGATTAAGCAAAACGGGCCAGTTTCACACGCTGCTTGATGAGTCTGATGAAGAAATACCTCTCCTTTCATACACCTTATGTGACGTAAACGAAGTTGCGGGCTCAGCTAGTAAATAAATAAATATTCACGGACATTTCACACAACGCTATCTGATCCCAAAGTAAGCTAGGAATAACCTGTTTTTGTTACGGGTATCAGACCACGGATATTAATACTTATATACTTTTTAAATACATACATATTATACATAGAAACACCCAGACTCTTGAGACAACTATTTATGGGTCATACAAATATTTGTCTCCGGTGGGAATCAAACCCACGACCTCCAGCGCCGCAGGCGGTATCACTACCGACCGCGCCACAGAGGCAGTCATGCAATATGTTACATTAGACGCGAATGCTTCTGGTAAGGGAGGGCCTTTAGGGGCGTTGTCATACGATGAAGACCCTTGAATTTGATCAATTTATATTTTTACCAGATGACGCTCGCGGCATCGCCCGCGGGAAATTCGCTACCCGTTCCCGCTTCCCGTGGGAACATACTCCCGGGGTGAAAAGTAGATTACGTGTTATTCCAGACTCTAAGCAATCCCTGTACCAAATTTCATCCCAATCCGTTGAGCCGTTAGAGCGTGATTGAGTAACAAACATCTAAACATCCAAACATCTTCACAAACATTCATATTTATAATATTGGTAGAATTTATTTATTTTGTATTTTTCCACTTTGTGACATTTATTTTTGAGTGTTTCTGTGATTCGAAAAGCACGTTAAGCCGTTGGTCCTGGTTGTTAGTAACGTAACTGTCGTGATACCAAGTTGAAGGTCTGATGGGCGGCTTGGAAAATTTCAACTGTGGGTGGTCACAGCCAGCACCCGGGTCGGCAGCGCGTGTGTAGCGCTTCGTGCTGCAAACGTCTATAGGCTACGGTAACCGGCTATTAGGTGGGCCGTAAGCTTGTCTACCACCTTACTAGTATAAAAAAAATTAAGACCTTATTGCCACATGGTTTGGTACGGCATTTTATAGAAACAGAATGATGTCTGAGTCTGCCTAGCACCTTACGTTATGGGCTCCCGACACGGGTCAATATATTGAGTCAAGTCTGATATTTATGAATGGAAGTTGATTCAGTGTGAGTGATTTCTTTGCATGCGTTTGTGCATCGACGTATATTTACACATGATATTGACGAGGCATGACAATTGCCAATTGATCGAGTCGGGACCCTATTACAGGTTGCAACCATCTACATCTATTCTAGGGGAACACCCGAAATATGTTTTTCCGAATTTCAATATTCCGATGTTCAAAATTCCGAAGATTATAATTCCTAAGAAACAAAGCTCCGAATATTCAAAAGGACGATATTCATTTATCCGAAAGTCATAAGTACGAATTTTTATTTTTCCTAATTTCATTAGTACGAATAATCAAAAGACCGGACTGTTATTTTCCCGAAAAACATTATTCAGAATTTCAAATATCCAAAAATTCACTGTTTAAGTTTTTTTAATAAAGTACGGTCAAGTCTAACTACCGAAGATATTATTTCCAAGTGAGTGAAGGCAAACGACAAAACAAAAAAAAAATAACCACGATGGCTAAGGCCCGAGCTCCGCTCCGCTTTGCTTTCGCCTTAGCCTTCTAAGCTAACCAACGGATATTTGATAATCGGAGTTCGTATTTATAATATGGCGGATATTTAATGATTTGGAATTCAACGGTTCGGTTTCTTGAAATTCGGCATTCTGACAGTCGGAATTGTAAACATTCGGAATTTTATTATTATGACTTTTAATAAAAAGGATTTATGAAACATCGGATTTTTGACTTTCGGGATTTCGCATCATTCGGACTTATGAAATTCGGAATTATGAAATTCGTGATTGTGACTTTCGGAATTAAGTTTTTCGTATTAATGTAGTGTACCCCTATTCTAGTCTATACTAGTATTACAAAGAAGAAATATTTGTTTTTTTGTTTGTTTGTTTGTAACGAATAGGCTCCGGAACTACTGCACCGATTTGAAAAATTATTTCACTGTTGGAAAGCTACACTCTTTGCGGTGAACATAGACTATATTTTATTCCCGTATTCCCACGGAAACGGGAACTACGCGGGTGAAACTGCGTGACGTCCGCTAGTATACATGTATATTAGTACTAGTAGTAATAGTCATTGCATATACAGTGGTGGTCAACTAATTAGGGACAGATGATAGTTCTATGTCAATCAAATATGAAAGTGTACAGATGGACCTAGTAAAATACATATTACTGTTTATTAGTATTAAATGCTCTTCCTTATACTGGGTGTAACAAAATCACCTCTCCAAATTTCATGAGATGACTTGACATCGGAAATCAAATACAAATATTTAATAAAAAAGGGAGGTTAATTTTATTGTTTTTAAAAAAAAATTTTGTCGCACATTAAGAATCCGTTTTTTACCACGGCAATTCGAGGTAACATGGTGGCCGTGGCAAAAGAAACACGGAGCACCCGTCTGGCTGTCATTGTCGCTTTCTACTGCCGCTCAGTAGCGATAGAAAGGTTGATAATGAAAATTTATAGGACCTTTAAAACGGATTTACGGTTAAAGTATTCAAGTGATTTTTTTTTCTTCATTTTTGTATTGTTTCTTGACTGATGCCACGTCACGTGACGAAATTTGAACAGGTAGTTTTGTTACACCCAATATTGTTAACGGTAAAATTATGAGAATGGTTTTGTAGCTGAGAATACTTTAAGATATTTTATTTGAAAACAAATATCATGTGTCGAAAATGCCCGTTTTATGACTGGCCAACTAATTGGGGACAGTATGAAAGGCGTTCCGTTATCTATTCAATGCATAAAGATATATGTCTCAAATTGGCTTTTCTAAGTAGTTTAGGCGGATTCTCTATGCTGACTATTAAATAACTTTAAAAATAAGTACTTCATTGTTGATATTAAACACGAGTCAAAATGAGATTTGGATACAAAAATGCGAATAGCAATTGAATATTTTTTAGGAACGTAAATGGTCGTATTGTATAACAGAAGACTATCTTAACGCCCTTAGCACACCTCCGCCGCGAAACCATGATAGCGGAACCGCAGTAATTCCGCCAAGTTCTGTCACATGTAGGAGGAGCGGAACACTAGCGAAACCGCCTGTTCTAATGCATAGATTTAACTATCTTCTATCTCTTTCACCACACGGTTTCGTCAATCTGCTCCTACGCCAGTCAAACCTCCGCGCTTCGGCCGCCTTGTTATTGCGGTGCCGCGTTGTCTACGCGCTGGTTTGTCAAAATTGACAGAAATACAGAGCGGAACGGCGGAACTAATATTTTTTCAGTAAATGGACGTGAAGTTCACGGAAAAACTACTTCAAGCCATCGGAAATAGACCCTTTATGTATTTATTAAGTCATCCAGATAATAAAAATAATATGATAAAATTGCGATAGCGTCACGTCGACTAACTCGTGTCAGGAGGTGTGCCAAGGGCGATGCTTTAAAAGCGTAGTTGACCATAGAATATTTTAAAATTTATAAAACCACTGAAATAGTGCCTAGAAAAAGAATTACAAAGGAAATCGACTGAGCAAGAATATCCGCAAATGCTGATAATAGCATTAAAATGTTCTTTATTGATTCGGTATTAATGAAAAGAAAAATATTTGTACCAGAATTCAGTGCTGGAGTTTCTGTAAGGACTATTTGACCATGACTAATTGAAGCTAAGCTGTTTGGCAGGGTTGTCCGAAAAGCTACATTTCTGAAAAAGGAATTTAGATTTGCACGATTGACTTTTTTTAGAAGGTACTGTAAAGTCGGTTTACTAACGATGGTTGAACGTGACAACATCATAAGAAAATAAAAAAAAAATATAAAAAAAAAGACGTGTGGCACTCGGGGACTGCCGCGGTAAAGCTATTGCATAGCATTTTTAGGGTTCCGTAGCCGAATGGCAAAAAACGGAACCCTTTTAGATTCGTGTCGTTATTTTACATAAACATTACCGTGTCCGTTGTGAAAAATTGAGAATTAAAAGTTAGTGGGTGATTTGCAAAGTGCTGTCAATATTCTTATCTATGACGCATTTCAATCGGAGCATCGAAATTGTTTTCACATTAAGAACTCTAAATTCGACCAGTACTCTTAATTCAACTTTGGTCGAGTGGTTAAGACGCAGATCGGTACGCAGAAGGTGCAAGATCGATTCTGGGTACAAGCGTCACTTTTTGGATTGACTTAATATATAACGACTGCAGAGTGCATATTGACGTAAACAAAAAAAATTATGAAGTGCGAGATGTACGAGCGTGGCCGAGAATAGCCGAGTGTTACGTGTTTTTCGTGACGGAATTTCTGGATTCGGTCTCCACGCTCAAGGCCCGCGATTAAAGCTATGCAATAGCTTAATAAAAATAAAAATACAAATAAAATTAACATTACAAAACAAAAAGAAATATAAAAACACATCAATTGATTATAGTGCCATCTGTAGAAAACATTACTAAAATAAATGGAACGCCTCAGAGCGAGGTAACGACGTATTGCGTCATCAATTTTCGTTCGTGCAGCCGGCTCCATCGAATTATAAGACACGTCAAAAAAATCTTTATTTCATGCTACATCAAGGCAAATCTCAATTCATAAGGCTGTAGGCAATATTTACCTACGGAGTCTTAAAAAATAGAAAAGTGTGTCCGAAAGATACCACAAAACTAGTCCAATATGGAGGAGGCATGGGGCCTTTAAAACAAAATAAAGGCTCTCTTGATCAACTCCAATACAGAGAAATATCACGAAAAAACTTAGACCATCTAACACAGGACCCGCCTTACTGAAGCATTCCCCTCTGCCAAGGCAATAGACCATTCGGACTAAGAGGTTTATGAAAAGCACTTGAGAATCGATTGATTCACTATCTTAATCGACATACATCGGCCTTAATCTGAGGACGCCATGCGTTCGCACACAGCTATAAAGATTATGATAGTGAATCAATCAATTCTCAAGTGCTTTTTATAAACCTCTTTGTCCGAATGGTCTATTGCCTTGGCAGAATGGTCTATTGCCTTGGCAGAGGGGAATGCTTCAGTAAGGCGGGTCCTGTGCTAAATAGTCAAAGCGAAAAAACGATGCTGCCGTACGCTCAAGAAAACCTTTTTGTTACATGGACATTTTAAAACGACTACGATCGAGTCAAAACATACTGCACTGTCAGCTGTCAGATCGTTTTTCGGCGAGGAACTTTATCAGTTTTAGATTGTTCTGCCAATAGCCCAGTCCTGAATCCTTTGGGTAATCCATGGTACGATGTGAATAAAAAGGTCACCACTGAACGAGCAGGCAATATAAAACACCTGTTTAATACTTTTACATACATCTGGATCAACATTCTTATAGTAACATGTGATAATTAAATAGCTTCGATACCACGCCAAAGGTATATGGTTATAGACAACAATGAGAATACCACTGGATATTGAATTTGTATAGAAAACATTCAATTTAGTTTCTTTTAATAATAAATACATATTTTTCTTTTCTATTTCACCCTGTGTTTGATAGTAATGTTTTTGTAAATGTCCCTAATTAGTTGTCCAGGGCTTGATTAGCACGGAAGAGAAGTAAATTTTCATTAGTATGGATATTATTTTATTTACACAGTCCATTCCCATAATTACTAACCCATTTAATAAGACATTAGTTCCATGTCATTATCAATATTAAAAATCGGTTGTCTGTAAAGCCGGTTTACTGACGATAGTTGAATGTGACAACTCCGCCTTAAATGGAACGCCTCACAGCGAGGTAACGCCACAAACGTTATGTTTCTTCGTTCGTGCAGCCGGCTCCATCAAATTATAAGACGTTCTCACGTCAAAAAAGTTACGCAATATCGTTTAAATATAAATTAGGGTAAATAGAAAATAAATTTTACAGCTATTTTACCAGTGTCCCTAATTATGTTGACCACCACTGTATGTAGATGTAGAATAACAATAATAATAATTAATTAATAATTTGATTCAAGGAAGGTATTGTGAATTTTATACCAAAGAAGTGCATGGGCATGGCAAAAATAGATGTGAGTATTTACACCAGCTTATTATACTCGTACCTTGTCCATTTGCTTTTAAGTTTCATTGTATCTACTGTATGTAAACGACTCTTTTGGGGTCATTAATGCCCTACATTGAGCGATCACATTTTATTTACACTAAACTTTACACGTCGTTTTAGGGTTCCGTACCCAATGGGTAAAAATTGGACCCTATTCATAAAACTTCTATGTCTGTCTGTCTGTCCGTCACGAGGCTGTATCTCATAAACGGTGATAGCTAGAGAGTTGAAATTTTCACAGACTATGTGTTTACCGCAATAAAAACAAATACTAAATACAAAAAATATATAATTTTAAGGGGGGCGCCCATACAACGATACCAGCCGGCCATTCCCAGAAATCTCTTAACCTGCTTAGGGTTAGAAGGGGTGGGATAGTTGAGGATAACCTCAACTTTACCCGGGTTGGTCCGTAGGCCACGTTTGTCCACATAATACCCCAGGTATTTGAGTTCACTCCGACAAAAGTGAGATTTTTTCATGTTTATAGTTAGGCCAGCATCCTTGACTTGACTTGACACTATGTAAGAGCTCTACATGCTTCTCAAAGGTGCTGGTCACACAGACTATGTCGTCCTGAAACGCAAATAACTTATTGTCGAACTCGGGGCCAAACAGACGGTCCATCAGGCGTTGCATCGTGGCACTGGCTCCTACCAGACCGAAGCACATTGTGTTGTACTGGAATATTCCCCTACGGGGAACCGTATAGGCAGTCTTCTCAGCAGACTGGAGGGAGTCGAACGGAATCTGCCAGTAGGCCGCACTCAAATCTACAGAGGTTAAATACTTAGCATTATTAAGATGGTCCAAGATTTGATTAATATATGGTAAGGGGTAGGCGTCACTCTTTGACACTGAGTTAAGCTTGATCCCGAACCTCCAGTAGAGTCACAAATTTTTTGAAAAGCTTGCATATTTTTTTAAATAATTTTTTCAAGTTTTAAATTATTTTTTTATTTCGTTTACAAGATAAAAAGTCTTGACAGACAGACGGACGAACGTACAACAAAGTAATAAATCAAAGAAAAAAAATCCTATAAGTGTTCCGCTTTTTTTTTGAGGTCCGAGACCCTATATATTTATCGGCCAGATTCAACATGGCTCGCAGATGGCAGCACATCCTCTGGTCATTATTAGTAGAAGAAACCGATATGGCTGATAGATCAAACATGTTCAGGAGGGGTGTACGAGTTAAGGAACCCCAATCCACCTCAATTAGCTTTGTCTGCAAGCCATGTCAGAAATTTTACTAGAACTTGAGTCATTATATCGGCAAACGTAAGGCGTGGGACGGCCCCTGCCTATGTGCCGATGGACCGAGGACCTGGAAAAGTTTGGAGGCAAGGACTGGATTCGGCCGGCTTCACATTCACACACTTGTAGCTAAAATCTGCCTTGGTTAAAGAATTTCGAGGCAATTTTTTCCAAAAAAAAAACGGTTGTCTGTAAAGTCGGTTTACTGACGATAGTTGAACGTGACAACTCAGTCACGTCAAAAACTATTGTATATATGCTTATTGGTTATTAAAATTTTAATATCACGAGTTAGAACGTAGTACATTTACAATGGAATAACACATCAGTTGATTATAGCGCCATCTGTTGAAAACATTTGTACTGAAAAGAGCGAGGCCTCGCGAGGAACGCCGCATACGTCATGTTTTTCGTGCGTGCAGCCGGCTCCATCAAATGATAAGACCAAAGAGAATACAATACTACGTAAGAGATAAGACGTTGTCACGTCAAAAACTTCAATGAGATTATTTTTATTCCAGAATGATATGAGGAATTGCTGTGAATTTAGGCCTTTATTTGGAAATGATATTTTTAAATCTTGTGGTGTTCCACAAAATGCCACAGGCCAAACGCTCCAAACGGGAAAAGGTCATCAAGATGTAAGTGAAATATTTCTATGTATGTGACTCAAGTCTTCATAAACAGATTTCCCGCGGTTCTTGTACTCGAGTATTGACTCCAGGTGTATGCAGAAAGATACAAGTTACCAAACCGGGTCCTGTGACATCCGGTAGGAGAGGTTGCCATGGCTACTTTCAAGTCTCTCTACAATGACCGATTTTGACGTTTCGTTGCGGTGTTGCGTGTTTCCACCTTGGTTGCTCAAGTTTATATCTACATAACTTTGGCTTGCAATGAACTAAGTATTTAGTTTTACACATTCTTGTGCTATAAGGCGTAAGTCGGCGGCACCTTAGTGTATACGTACCGTTCAGAAGCGGCAATGATAATATATAATAGTATTATATACAGATAGGCAACTCTCTGCCGCGCCACAGCTGTCATTATACCACAGGGGGGAAACTCCATACAAAAATGTTCGTTTTCACCCACACTAATATACACGTAATGTGAATGCTTGAATCAAGCTTGAATGTGTGTGTGAGTACACTAGGGACACTATCTATGGAAATTAAATAATAAGAAACAGAACGCAATCTCATGTATGTAGGTACTTTTTTTTCAAATCTACCCTCGGCTAAGCACAAATTAAACCATAGCAATAGCACAACGTACGTAGGTAGTAATACGTAATGCAACCACAGATTACTAAATAGTTACTACGTAATGCAACGCAGTGACACTCTCTCAAGTACTGACACGGCAAACGACACTTAAATTTTGATAGGGGGGTGGGGAAGCTTACTCGGTGGGAGGCAGGGAGTTGCCGATCTGTATGTAATACTATTATATTATGGGATATAATAAACCGAGCCTCAAAAGTTTTTATCGGCCACGGCATTTAGCTTCTGATTTAATAACTAAGCCACGCGAAAATGAAATAGCCTCTAATATGCTAATTCGTCCTCTTTACAACGTCACCTAAAAATTTCCATAATAAGCATCAAATAAAGATCAACAATTATTTTACTTGTCCTGCGTATTAATATATTAACACCTAATTTACTAATACAGCGACAGATTTTATATGTAATCACCATTTTATATTTTACAGCTTCAAATCGAGAGCCTCAAAAAATTATAATTTAAGCCTCCACAGACAACATCAGTTTTTGTAACTTAGCGTGTAAAATAAATATATCATATTCTTTTTTCGTGAAAATAGCCACTGCAAGGTTTAATCTAAGTGCAAAGGACGACAGCGACCGGCCATTTGCATCAATCAGAGACCGCTATTTGATGTCACTTTGTAAATAAAAACAGATTGCGCTTACCGAACAAGAAAGTGAGGTCAAGAAAGCAAATACTAAACTTAAAAGTGTATAATGCATTATACACTTTTGACTTTAGTATAGGTATATACATTAAGTGAACATGTGCATAAATTTCACGATTAATGAGAAATTACTCGTTACGTGTAAACAGTGTTTAGCACTGAAACGTTATAGTACTCACTTTTGAGTTTAGTATTTGCTTTCTTAGGCTTACTTTTTTGTTTGGTGAGCGTTATCTGTCTTTAGTTCTATAATCTGTATTACATGCATACGCAACGTCACCGACCGAAATCTGTATAATGTCTGGGCATTCTATAGAATACCTGAAACTTGCAGGCAAGGCAATGTATGAAATAATTATATACGAGAGTATGAAAGGTTTATTGCCTACTTGCGAAGGTTAGGTTAGGTTGGAACTGTTACCACTAACGCGCGAAGGTGAGCGAGTGTATTCCATGCAATCCCTAGGAATTTTGTACAATACCTAGACAAATTATGTACAATCATATACTTATGCAAAACATTTCATACATTGTCTGGAGTCTGGATCAGGTATTCCTTAGAATGCAGGTATTGTACAGAATATCTGAATTATAAAGACTGCCGGTAACATCATCTATCTTCTTCTATCTATACTTGTAATAAATCTGTAGAGAGGTCAATTCTGTACATGAAATATATTTTCAAAATACCTATCAGGGGGTGATTAGTGATCGATACTGATGCCAAAAATGCAATCATGCAATCAGTAAAATTTTTGTCTGTCTGTCTGTCTGTCTGTCTGTCTGTATGTTCCTTATAGAAACAAGAACTACTCGACGGATTTTAACGAAAATAGATACAATTATTCTTCATACTCCTGGGCAGGTTATAGTATACTTTTCATCACGCTAAAACGCATAGGAGCGGAGCAGCAATCAAGAATGTTTTGAAAACGGGGAATATTTTTTACTGTCTGAGAGCTTCCGAGGCGTACGCTGCGTAAATGGTTACAGTTAGGTAAAAATTGTGTATTACGAAATTGTTTCTCTTAAAAAGTTCTAAAAAAATGTCCGCGACAGCATATGTCTATCTTTTAAGGTTCGCTCACAATAACCTAATTTGTCTATCTCTTAAGGTTTGCTCACGATATAATGAAACTGAAGAGTTTGTTTGTACTAGGATCTCAGAAACTGCTGGTTGCATTTCAAAAAATATTTTACAGTTTAATAGTCCATTTATTTAGGCTGGCTAATGGCAATATAACATCACGCTAAGACAAATAGGAGCGGAGCAGCCATGAATAATGTTTCGAGAACGGGGATTATTTCTTTCTTTTGAGAGCTTCCATTGCTGACGCTGCCTAAATAGTTAAAGTTACGTAAAAATTATATACTACAAAATTGTTTCTCTTAAAAAGTTATAAAAAAAAGTCCTTGACAGCATATGCCTATCTTTTAAGGTTCACTTACAATAACCCTCTTATTAAGTTTTAAAGTATGAGCGACGTGACGGGAGTAAATTTGGTCTGCAGTGGCAGCCAGTCAACTGAACGATCAAAACCGGCCAAGTGCGAGTCGGACTCGCACGCGATGAGTTCCATACCGGAAAACGGATGGGTGGAAATAAAAGCGACGGGAAACATTATATCACTTTAACGAGAGGTGTTAAAGTCACATCCTTCTCACTCTCATGTGATGCGCCATAATGAATACAAGCGACGCGACGCGACTATAATAAGCGCGACTGGGGTAAATGCAACGGGAAACATTATAATACCTACTCGAAATATTAATACCATACCTCACTCTCATGTGACGCAAACGAAGTTGCGCGGGTCAGCTAGTAATAAATAAAAGCATTTATGCCCGAAAGTCTGCCCCACGCTCCTGTGTTGAAACGAACTCGCTTGTCCGTTTCCACCAGATTGTGACACCCCATACAGTCAACTTCACGTGCCTTTCAAAGCAAGGAAACTCTCGCAAATCAAATGTTACAAAGTAGTCACCCATCCGAGCACCAGCAATAGCGATAGTTGCTTACTGCAGTGATCATTTACAAAAGACTGAGTCTGTGGCTACAAGTGGTTCTAGTTATTTAGGTAATATTAGTGGCCATAATTTGATTTTTGACGGCAATTTTACTTAACTCTGATGATCCATTAATGTAGGATGAGTTACATTTGAAACATGCTGAATTAGGAAATTAGAAGCTAAGATATTAATAAATAATGTCTATGTTGATGCCATTTTTTAGTAATTTAGAAGTTCGCTGTTTGAATGCATGTTACAAAATTAGATGCTAAAAAATAATCACGAGACTGAATTATATTAACAGTGGCTAAAAAAGAAGATAAAAGGTGGCTAGAATCTATAAATACTGACGCTCATTAATTGTGGCTGACTAATTAATTTGGGGGGCAAAGTATTTTTTCGGAGGCCAATAATGCTATTAAAAAGAAGTTCGTTTAATTAGCACCCTTAGGGGTCGTCCATTAATCACGTGAGGCTCGAAAGGGGGGGGAGGGGGTCGGACAAAAATCACGAAACATCACCAGGGGGGGTGGGGGGTGTAGTGAGATATCACGTGTATTTATTTCGAACAACAACTTTACAACCCTGAATTTGAGATCACTGTAATTTCTGAACAACAACACCTACAATATTAAAACTTGTATGGAGTAATTCGTTAAGCACTTAATTCCTTTCTAACATCAGAAATTAATTGAAATCGAAATACCTATGCGTTGATCATACAACACAAAAATCATTTTGTTTTTCATCGTGTCTCTCAAAGGAACCGCGCGGAATATCGGCATCAATCCGATCAATAATAATCTCAAATTATATCAGTATTATTCAAAATGGTACTGTAGAAGTCGACTTGTCTATGACTAGATTTCCAATATAAAAAGGCGCGCAATGTAGTGGACGCCCTCTTTTCGACGGTCGACCGCTGCAGAGTAAAGAACTACACACCCTGGTGATCAGTGTGATCCATGTGATATCAGTGTCGTCGTGATTGTAAGAATGTTCTAAGTTATTTACTGATTAGCTACTTGTGTAATGATTACGTTCAGGGTGTAGTAAATTTGTTAAATAAAGTGATAGAAATCTGCTTTGTTGGTTTCCGTGTATATTTTTTTATTAACATTCCTGGTGATTGCTAACATCAGAAGTGTGATTCTTACCTTATCGCCAACTCTTATCGAAACATAAGAAACGTAATCATTACAAAGTACCCTCTTTTAGTGAGTTGTGTATGTTTTACGCAAGTTTTGTGTGTTTTATCTCGTGTAATTATGCCTAAAACGCATGATTCAGACCGTAAATTGCATAGTTGGATTGCACTGACACCATCGTGAGTGCCACGTGTCGTGTAATCGGCATAGATTTCGAATTTTTCGCTATCGGTCACGAAGGGTATTACGGGAATACCGTTCGTAGCCGTCGCCATCTTAGACACCGCCATCGCGGTCTCGGATCCGATCTCGTTCGTTGTTACACGCACGGTTTCTTTCTGAGCGAGATGTTTCTACAACTTGCCATAAAGAAAGCGAATTAGTACCGAAAGTGGCAAGCCCGTGAACTTTTCAAACGTCCAGAAACTGTCCTCTGTCACTCTCCTATACAGTAACGGCGATAATCCTACTGCACACCCTAGCCTACACGACGTGCGTTGGTGAGCGCTACAAGCGCTAGTCTACGCGATGCGCGTTACTGTGCGCTGCACACCCTAGTCTACACGACGCGCGTTGGTGAGCGCTACAAGCGCTAGTCTACGCGATGCGCGTTACTGTGCGCTACACGCGCTAGTCTACACGACGTGCGTTGGTGAGCGCTACAAGCGCTAGTCTACGCGATGCGCGTTACTGTGCGCTGCACGCGCTAGTCTACACGACGCGCTGCACGCTGATCTGCGCGACGCGCATTGATATGCGCTACACGCGCTAGTCTGCGCGATGCGCGTTGGTGTGCGCTGCACGCGCTAGTCTACACGACGCGCTGCACGCTGGTCTGCGCGACGCGCATTGATATGCGCTACACGCGCTAGTCTGCGCGATGCGCGTTGGTGTGCGCTGCACGCGCTAGTCTACACGACGCGCTGCACGCTGGTCTGCGCGACGCGCATTGATATGCGCTACACGCGCTAGTCTGCGCGATGCGCGTTGGTGTGCGCTGCACGCGCTAGTCTACACGACGCGCTGCACGCTGGTCTGCGCGACGCGCATTGATATGCGCTACACGCGCTAGTCTGCGCGATGCGCGTTGGTGTGCGCTGCACGCGCTAGTCTACACGACGCGCTGCACGCTGGTCTGCGCGACGCGCATTGATATGCGCTACACGCGCTAGTCTGCGCGATGCGCGTTGGTGTGCGCTGCACGCGCTAGTCTACACGACGCGCTGCACGCTGGTCTGCGCGACGCGCATTGATATGCGCTACACGCGCTAGTCTGCGCGATGCGCGTTGGTGTGAGCTGCACGCGCTAGTCTACACGACGCGCTGCACGCTGGTCTGCGCGACGCGCATTGATATGCGCTACACGCGCTAGTCTGCGCGATGCGCGTTGGTGTGCGCTGCACGCGCTAGTCTACACGACGCGCTGCACGCTGGTCTGCGCGACGCGCATTGATATGCGCTACACGCGCTAGTCTGCGCGATGCGCGTTGGTGTGCGCTGCACGCGCTAGTCTACACGACGCGCTGCACGCTGGTCTGCGCGACGCGCATTAATATGCGCTACACGCGCTAGTCTGCGCGATGCGCGTTGGTGTGCGCTGCACGCGCTAGTCTACACGACGCGCTGCACGCTGGTCTGCGCGACGCGCATTGATATGCGCTACACGCGCTAGTCTGCGCGATGCGCGTTGGTGTGCGCTGCACGCGCTAGTCTACACGACGCGCTGCACGCTGGTCTGCGCGACGCGCATTGATATGCGCTACACGCGCTAGTCTGCGCGATGCGCGTTGGTGTGCGCTGCACGCGCTAGTCTACACGACGCGCTGCACGCTGGTCTGCGCGACGCGCATTGATATGCGCTACACGCGCTAGTCTGCGCGATGCGCGTTGGTGTGCGCTGCACGCGCTAGTCTACACGACGCGCTGCACGCTGGTCTGCGCGACGCGCATTGATATGCGCTACACGCGCGTGCATTGATATCGCGTTATGCGTCTACGTTTACGCGATGCGCACGGGTGCGCGCTACACGCACGCGTCCTCGGCTGCGGTCAGGAAGTGCCAAGCTTACGAAAAGGTAAAGGCCTTATAATTTTCACCTATTCCCTTAAAACTCTTCCAGATCCGACAAATTCTAGATCTTGTAGGATATTTTCGTAGACATATCCAGAATCGTGCTACAAGGTTTGACTGAAAAGTTTATTTGGAGTTCAAATCAATAACAAATTAGACAAGGCTTGATACGATTGTCTGACGAGAGTGACCAGTGAACCCAGAATCAGAACCTCCCACGGACGCAAGTTAGGTACGCAGGTTAGTAGTATCTAGTATTGACCTATGCTGATGATGGGAAGCGTGTGGTAGCATACTCCATTCGGTAAAGTAATCGTTAGCTGTCGTAAAGGCTTCATAACACTTTTGCTATAACTTTGTTAAGTTACCCTCAACGTTTTTGTTATTACTTTATTAGGTTACTCTCAAATTGACAAAACATAAAAATGGTCTGCTCCTTTTTTTTCTGAGAGGCGCCCAATGGTTGATCCGAACACAGGATTCCGCTTTCCAGCAAAGAAAAGGAGTTGTACTGCCACATGCTGATTATCTCAATCGAAATTATATCGGTCAGGTCAGTAAAATATCGAGGCCTCTTAACTGGACACAAAAAGAATAGACTGCAGAGGTGGGCATGATTCTGTCACATGAAGTAGTGTACCAAAGCGAGTTTTTCGATCAACTTGCGTAAATGTGTTTTACTTAGAACAGAGCGAGCTACACTTAGGGTGTCTCTGAGAGATAACATCCGAAACAATGTTATCTATTAGAGAACTAGAGTAGTCAACATAGCTCGCAGAGTAAGTGCATCATAGTGGCCATGGGCTGGCACATCTTTAGTAGAACCAACGACCTGGACAAGGCCGTAGGAAAGGATGCGAAAGGCGTAGAACCGTGTAAATTGGGAGAGGTCTACATCCAGCAGTGGACTGCTGTAGGCTGATTTGATTGATGATTGATTGAGAAGTCAGTAATACCTATACTTGGATGCATGCATTGGATTGAATTCTAGACAGGATGTAGCCGAACGGTTTGGGACAATGACAAATGTAGTGTTCCTTTTCTGTACATCTGTACAGCAACGCTGATTTTACTGACAAAGGTTAGAGTCTGCTGGTTGTGTGAAATTCGTGAAAGAAATGGGGCCAGTGATTTAGGTACTACGTTACACCAAAGATGCACCACGCAAACAGACAGGTCCACTTACGCTCGAACTGTACTCAACATGATCTGAATCGAGGTCAATTAATTAACCCCCGACGAAAACACGTGTTGTTGTGGGTGTAACCTGTGTGTTTGTCTGTGGCATCACAGCTGCCTAACGGATGGGCCAATTTGGATGCGATTTGTTTTTATTTCAGAGCCGAGGTGATTAATGTGTCTTAGCTATGCATTTTGAACATCATCACTTTCTAGGTGATGAAGGAATTTCTCATAAGCTTCGCAGGACTGATCGATCTGAAAACATTGCGTACTGTTGCTTTAATGGTATTTCAGCGACATGGAAGCGTCGAACTTACTGCTCTAATGGGTAGTCTGCGGGATGCCCGCATCCTCAGTGGGATGCTGCATTTGCACCAAGATGGGGCTCGTTGCAGCGGTCTTAGTGTCGAGGTATTGCTGATGAACACTTTAAATATTTGTGTTTAAGTATTTTTGTGGAAGTTACAGCCGACCTTAACGGTATTAAACGGAGGACGTCCGATTTTTTCCCCTGGGTCTCATAAAGAGAAACTAAACTACTTACCGTCACAGTGATTTGGTCACTAGTCTGAGATGTGCCATTGGGAGGTTTGCAACTAAACTGTAAAACAAAAAGGTGCAGAAGTTCCTACGGCCGGATTACTGAAGAGTAACTAGGTTCAGTAAGGTTCACACGTGGATCGTAATAGAGGTTCACCTCGTGTGTTTAAATGTTAACAATTTTGTGTTTTCACAGGGTCAATGTAAAAATGCAAGTTGGACCCTGATATGGTATATGCTGGTCCATACGTGGTCATGCGAGCGCTGCCGAGCGGATGACATGAATTGAACCAGGCTGCGTGCGGCCCAGTTTATGGTGGTATGGCAGGACGAATGGTGGCCTGATACCTGCACTGCATTCTTCGAGTGGCGAGTTGACGGTAATATTGACAACATTTACTATGACAGGTTCTTGTATGGGTAACCACCACGTGACCACTTTGTTATTTTGCGAGCGTTTCCGTGCTTCGGAAGGCACATTAAGCTGTTGGTCCCGGTTGCCAGTAAAATGGCAATCATTAAGCAAAGTTAAAAAAAAAATTAACAGTGGGCAGTCACAACCTGCGCCTGTCCATATCAGCACAGCAATATGACTCAGCACAGCACCTATTACGTGGTACAACATCTATAGGTGAAATGTGGGCATATAATGTGCTTCTGCCTACCCCTTAGAGGATAAAAGGCGTGACCATATGTATGTATGTATGAGTTGTCGGTGTTGACTTAAGTGGCGTGTGCCTGACGGGTGCGTGTCATCTGAACGCAGCCAGTGTTGGTGAAGGAACAGAATACGGGATGTTCCATGCTGACATGCTGGGTGCCAGTGTTCTGTATGGGTACAACTTTTGTACATATATGGGTACTAGTTTTATGTATAAGTGTTAGTTTCGTATATAGGACGGACTGCGGGACGTTCTTATTGGCAGACTGCGGGATGCCAACTCCATGTAGAGGACGGACTGCGGGACGTTCCTTTTGGCAAATAGACTGCGGGATATTTGCCCTACGTGGTAGTGTAAAGATGAATGTCGGTGTACAGGACGGACTGCGGGACGTTCCTATTGGTATGCCTGTGGGATGCCAATTCCCATGTAGTTAGAGGACGGACTGCGGGACGTTCCTTTTTCGGCAAACAGACTGTGGGATGTTTGCCCTACAATGAATTGGTAGAGTGATGATGAATGGTAAATACTTGAATCCAAGTGTGAATGAATCATAAACCTCGTATGAATCAGAAATCCTCATATAGTTTGCCTTTTAATGTGCGAACGTAATCACATTAAATGAATGTGGTGATGTGTGATAAGCTGTGTGCTATTTATCTTAGCTAATGTATTTTGGACTGTACGTTGGAAGGCCTTGAAAGGTTGATGGATACAACAATTAGGTCTTTGTGTTACATTGGCACATAGTAATGACATGTTATTTCTAATTGATTTTAGAAGCCGCCTCGATGAAAGCATCGCAGCTCATGCCGATGAGCGTGTTCAATCCCGAAGCTAGTCCATCTGAACCGATGACTGTTGAGGTTCAGACATCTTATATGCAGTCGAGGACGATGCATGGTCAGGAGAGGCCGTGTAGAAGTCGACTTGTCTATGACTAGATTTCCAATATAAAAAGGCGCGCAATGTAGTGGACGCCCTCTTTTCGACGGTCGACCGCTGCAGAGTAAAGAACTACACACCCTGGTGATCAGTGTGATCCATGTGATATCAGTGTCGTCGTGATTGTAAGAATGTTCTAAGTTATTTACTGATTAGCTACTTGTGTAATGATTACGTTCAGGGTGTAGTAAATTTGTTAAATAAAGTGATAGAAATCTGCTTTGTTGGTTTCCGTGTATATTTTTTTATTAACATTCCTGGTGATTGCTAACAGTACTATCTATTAGACTAGCCGATGCACGCAGCTATGACTCCGTCCATCGATGATCATTTGGGGGTTGTTCATAACTTCGCTTCTATTTAGCCAACTGCTATCAAACCAACGTAAGATTTAAGCTTGACAAACTGACACCTTCTTTATTAGCTCCAAAATAATTATAAACCTAGCAACACGACGGCAGTAAACGGAAATATATTAAAATATTAATTAATATCTCTTTTTTTATTATGTGACGCAAACGAAGTTGCGCGAATTAGCTAGTATTCGTAAAGAAGTATGGATAGATTATAACAATAGAGACTTCTATAAAATAAAATAAAAAACTTTGTAGTTACTAAAAATACACGTGATTCGGCCCAGGGGGGGAGGGGTAATCTAAAACCTCACCAAATATCACCAAGGGGGAGGGGGGGTCCAAAAAATGCCGAAAAAAACCTCACGCGATTAATGGACGACCCCTTATATTATCGTTGATTATAGTTGACGGACGTGTTGAGAGAACATTTGCTTAGAATTATTAGTCACACGCACACATTCAAGCTGGAGTTTCCGCCCTGTGGTAGCGGTAGGCACGGTAGAAGCAAAGTTACAAATTGTTTACTTTTGCTTGCACGTGAGTACAATCATACGAGTAGCAAAAATTCTAAATCTTTGATCGTACCTGAGATTTTTTTTTAAAAGCTTCTATTTCTGTATCATCAGACTTTTGTAATTTGTGTGAAAAGTGGCCAAAAAGAATATTATTTCATCTATACTAATATTATAAGGGTGCTAATTAAACGAACTTCTTTTTAATAGCATTATTGGCCTCCGAAAAAATACTTTGCCCCCCAAATTAATAAGTCAGCCACAATTCATGAGCGTCAGTATTTATAGATTCTAGCCACCATTTAACTTCTTTATTAGCCACTGTTAATATAATTCAGCGTCGTGATTATTTTTTAGCATCTAATTTTGTAACATGCATTCAAACAGTGAACTTCTAAATTACTAAATAATGGCATTAAAATAGACATTATTTATTAATATCTTAGCTTCTAATTTCCTAATTCAGCATGTTTAAAATGTAACTCATCCCACATTAATGGATCATCAAAGTTAAGTAAAATTGCCATCAAAAAACAAATTATGGCCACTAATATTACCTAAATAGCTAGAACCACTTGTAGCCACTGACTGAGTCTTTTGTAAACGATCACCGCAGTAAGCAACTACCGCTATTGCTGGTTCTCGGATGGGTGACCACTTTGTAACATTTGATTTGCAAGAGTTTCCTTGCTTTGAAAGGCACGTTAAGATGACTATATGGGGTGTCACAATCTGGTGGTGGAAATGGACAAGCGAGTTCGTTTCAACACGGGAGCGTGGGACAGACCTTCGGGCATAAATGCTTATATTTATTATTATGTTACATGCAGTCTTTATAATTCAGATATTCTATACAATACCTGCATTCTAAGGAATACCTGCCCCAGACTCCAGACGCCCCGTCCAAGCAATGTATGAAATGTTTTGAATAAGTATATGATTGTTCATACTTTGTCTAGGTACCTATTGTACAAAATTCCTAGGGATTGCATAGAATACCTGCTGGTACACCGGCAATGTGTTTAATAAATAGGTCTGGGGTCACCATAAAATTGTAAATACTGCAAAATTATAAACTATCGAGAAATTATAAATTGTTACTAAATATAAAATTTTTGACATCTGGTGCTCGGCGGCCGCTGCCGCGGCATGCTCGCTTCACTCGTTCGCCTTCGCACGTCAGTGGTAACTGTTCCAACCTAACCTAACCTTCGCAAGCAGCCAATAAACCTTCCATACTCTCGTATATAATTATTTCATACATTGCCTTGCCTGCAAGTTTCAGGTATTCTATAGAATGCCCAGACATTATACAGATTTCGGTCGGTGAAGTTATGTATGCATGTAATACTGATTATAGAACTAAAGACAGATACTGAATATATAGAACTAAAGCAAATACTAAACTCAAAACTGAGTACTATAAAGTGGCAATGCTAAACACTGTTTACACGTAACAAGTAATTTCTCATTATTGGTGAAACTTAGGACGACATTATCCACATGTTCACTTAATGTACCTACTAAAGTCAAAGTGTATAGTGTATTATACACTTTTAAGTTTACTATTTATTTTGCTTTCTTGACCTCACTTTCAAGTTCGGTAAGCGTAATCTGTTTTTTAGTTACAAAGTGACATCAAATAGCGGTCTCTGATTGATGCAAATGGCCGGTCGCTGTCGTTCTTTGCACTTAGATTAAACCTTGCAGTGGCTATTTTCACGAAAAAGGAATGTGATATATTTATTTTACACGCCAAGTTATGAAAACTGATGTTGTCTGTGGAGGCTTAAATTGTAATTTTTTGAGGCTCTCGATTTGAAGCTGTAAAATATAAAATGGCGATTACATATAAAATCTGTGGCTGAACTAGTAAATTAGATGTTAATATATTAATACGCAGGACAAGTTAAAATAATTCTTGATCTTTATTTAATGCTCATTATGGAAATTTTTAGGTGACGTTGTAAAGAGGACGAATTAGCATATTAGAGGCTATTTCATTTTCGCGTGGCTTAGTTATTAAATCAGAAGCTAAATGCCGTGGCCGATAAAAACTTTTGAGGCTCGGTTTATTATATCCCATATTATAAAGAGGAAAGATTTGTTTTTTGTTTGTTTGTTTGTTTGTAACGAATAGGCTCCGGAACTACTGGACCGATTTGAAAAATTCTTTCACTGTTGGAAAGCTACACTCTTTGCGGTGAACATAGGCTATATTTTATTCCCGTATTCCCACGGGAACGGGAACTACGCGGGTGAAACCGCGTGACGTCCGCTAGTGTAAAATAATTAAAATATGTAATTCAACCGATCATTATTTTTCAGTGTGAATTTTTTGCGTGCATATTCGACAAATATGGGTGGTTGCATATGAATGGCACAGTTAATTATCAAGCATATAAAAAATCTTTGGACAAATGGACTGAACACCAGTATAACATTAAAGAAAGCATGCAAAAAGCACAAAATATGTGCATGGTATGGCCAGTATCAAGAATACCATACCTTCGTGAACCCTTTAGGATGGGTGAGAACTTGGCAGGATGTCAAATTAAAAGACTGAATGCATGTCTAAAAGCTGTTACTTTGTTTGTAAGTATCATCTTAGCACCAGTCTTCGATAAACTTGACCTAGATCACGGGTCGCGAACAAGTCCTGGAACATCCTTTTTTTTTATTTTTAACGTGAGATAAAATCCCCATGGATGCTATGCTGGATGCTAGGCTGTTGGGCGATATGAGACGTTTTTTTAGTCGGTATGAGTCCGGCATAGCATCCAAGGATTGGCCCTCACATAAAAAAACGGATCGCGAATAAAATCGAAGTGGAGAACAGTCCCTTGTTGATATTGATATGTATTCCGTAAGATTCCATACCTGTATTCTCTTTATTAGCAATCCAAAACAAAGCAAAAAAAGAAGTCCAAAACGGTATCAAATTTTAAGCTATAATCTATCTTAAAATTTGTAAGAAAAGAACGACTAACAAAGTCGGTAGTATGTACCTTAATCTATAAAAGTGTTTTTACCATTACGATCGTAAATCTAACACTATATTCTTTCTTTTAGTATTGCAGGCGGAGAAATAACGTTCATTGCACGTATGCGTTGTCGGCAGAAGAAGTCGTGCTTTGTCGGGACTATCTATTCGCGCCCTAACAAAATAAAAGACTTCGCAGTTGAAGACATTTTTGGATATTATGAAGGATCTATAAGTATTTTTTCATTTACTTCCTTTTTTTTTCGTGTGGCAATCCCTCATGAGTGCTATGCTGGACTTTTACTGACTAAAACCAGACATTCTAAACCCTACCACAGCCTACGGTTAGGAGCCCCGGGTAAGCCCTCGGAAACATGTCCCAGAACTCCCAACAGACCTACGGCTATCTCGCGGGCTCGCTTTGGGGATGGTTCGGGTGCCGCCGACTGCGAAACTAGGGTGGGAGAGTTCTCTCCCGCACCCGCACCGCCCTCTCACTCGTCTTAGTTGCTCAAGTCGTACCTTCCATGTGTCCACGGTTTCCTGGTTGAGCAGGGACCGCTGGGCTTCGATTTCTCGAGACGCAGGCCTTTGACCCCGCCCCAGCGCCCCCAGCGCCAGCTAAATAGTGACGCAAGGGGTCCTATGGAGGGGTCCCGGCTAGGAGACATGGCGCCTCACCTGAGATCGTGCAGTATCCCCTTATCACCCTGACGGCCACAGCTCTCTGCGGGCTCAGCAATCTATCCACATTGCTGGCCGTCAGGGTCTCCGCCCATACGGTGGCCCCATATAGGGCCATACTTCACATGATCCCACATTCATTTATGATAGCAAAGATTTCCGATTATATGCGGGTTATTAAATTATTCGCTAAACATTGACCTTAGACCATTAAATAGTCTAATACATTGAGTGATAAAAATAATGGGTGTAATCAAGCTTCTACTCATAGCTATGCAAAATAAAACAAATCTTATAATAGGTAGCCCGAGGAGGCGAAGTGAGCCCTTTTCAACAAGTTTGATACCAGGGGCTAAATAATTAACTTTGGCTTCCGTTAGGGGCGCTCCACCGTGGACGTGATCATGCGCATTAGAGGCCTGACGGAGGAAGCAGTCTCACAGGGTGAGGTGGTGGTTCCTTCAACTCCTTGCTCTGGAGCTGCGTTAGGGAGGCGCTTATCTACCATGGAGTGCCCCCTACCTCTGTCGAATTGTCGGGGCCTATCTCTCCGAGAGGGCTATAACTTATTTGAACTGGCTAGGGCCGGGTCGGCGGGATGTGTCGTGCGGTGTTCCACAGGGATTGGTATTAGGGCCGCTCCTGTGGAACATCGGTTACGACTGGGTGCTGCGTGGTCCGTTGCTCAGAGGGGTCTGCGTAACGTGTTACGCCGACGACACCCTCGTTACGGTGCGAGGAGCAACACACCGAGACGCAGCACTAAAGACCACGGCAGGGGTTGCTCAAGTCGTAGGTCGGAAATGGCGGCTGGGTCTCGAGGTCGCCTTTCACAAATCCGAGGCTCTGTGCTTTCACGGACCTCGGATGGGGCCCCCGTATAGGCGGAGACCCTGACGGCCAGCAATGTGGCTAGGTTGCTGAGCCCGCAGAGGGTGATGGCCGTCAGGATAATAAGGGGATACCGCACGATCTCCGGTGAGGCGGCATGTCTCCTAGCCGGAACCCCTCCATGGGACCTGGAAGCGAGAGCCCTTGCGTCACTGTTTAGATGGCGCAAGGAGGCGCTGGAGCGGGGCCAAAGGCCTGCGTCTCGATAAATCAAGGCCCAGCGGTCCCTGCTCTACCAGGAAACCGTGAAGAAATGGAAGGTGTGACTTGAGCAACCAAAGGGGGGATTCGCCACAATCGCGGCCGTCAGACCGGTCATGTACAAGTGGCTGGAGAGGAGACACGGTGCTCTCTCCTACCGGTTGCCACAGATACTTACCGGGCACGGTAGCTTCGGTAAGTGTGTGTGGCGAAGACACGGTACTGGGAAACCACGACCGAGTGTCAGCACTGCGAGGACCGCAGCGATGACACAGCGCTCCACACGCTGGTGGAGTGCACGGCGTGGGCGCAAGAGCGCTAGGTCCTCGTCGTGGGTCTGGATCTGAACACTCTCTCACTCGAAACCATGGTGCGAGCCATGATCTCCAGCGGGAGTAAATGGGACTGCGCCGCCTCTTTTTGCGAGCAGGTCATGCTCGTGAAAGAGACGGCGGGACGGGAACGGGAGAGAACTCTCCCATCCGAGTTCCGCAGTCAGCGGCTTGGGCGCCGCCGACGTGTCTTCTCCGACGACTATCGGCCTCCATGACTGGGGGCCTGAGGACGGGCAGAGGGTTGCTCACTGTCCTTACAGAAGCAGGCCCATGACGGCAGCGTGACGTGAGCAACTCACGCACTTTGAAGCGGGACCACACACGAAACCCTCCAAAGACGCGGGATAGCACCAGAACTACCCCCAAGGCTAGGCCGCAGTGGCGGCCGTGGTTCTGGTGGGAGTCTTGGGACATCCTTCCGAGGCCTTACCTGGGGATCCCAACCATAGGCTGTTGGGCGTCACGTGAGGTTTTTTGGTCGGTAGGAGTCCTGCGTAGCATTCATGATGGATTTTCCCTCACGTTAAAAGAAAGCCTAATAATGTGTAACGGACATAACATCTCCTCCTGTTGAAAGGACCGAGAAAGTCATCTTGTTAAATACTATTTTAATACTATACCAGACTGCAAGCCGTTGTCCCGGATGAACGATACTTGAAAAATGTCATCTCCAATCTATTTTAATTCAATCCTTCCTCTAATTCACAGAGCGTTTGTTTGTTTCAAATATTAAATATTTAATAAAATCACCTGTGTAGTTTTATTTTTATTAATTTATCTTTTTCCGAAGCGATTGGGGGCCACTCGCACAGTCTACGAAATTTTTAAGTAGCTATTTAGTTCCCATAATAACTCGAGATGTGTTCAAATATGGTCTAATTAAATGAAATTTTACCGATGTATCTATTTTGTGGCGTAATTAGGGAGAGGCTTACGTCCAGGAGTGGACTGCTGATAGGCTGATTTGATTGATTACCAAATGTTTCTTTAAACTTGTTTGTGGCTGACCGAGTGAGCGTAGCGAACGAGAGTCTCAGTTTCGACAGCATGGACGATTTTGTTTTGAGGCGTATGTCAATCTATCAGTTTCGGTCTAGAGGACGCGTTTCTTAACCGTTTTTCACCAAACTTGGCACACGTGTTCTTTGATTCAAAATACAATTTTTTACGAGACTTTTTTTTGAAAAGGGGGAATATGGGGGAGAAAAGGGGTGAAGATTGTTTTCGCGTTATTTATGAACATATCTTGATGATTTTTGGCTGAAACATCAATACATCTAAACTAATCTATATCTATACTTCTATACTATAGTTACTGGGTGTAACAAAACTACCTCTCCAAATTTCTTGGCATCGGAAATCAAATACTAATATTTAATAAAAAAGGGGGGTAAATTTTTTCCTTTTTTTTTTAATTTTTTGTCGCACATTAAGAATTCATTTTTACCGCGGCAATTCGAGGTAACATAGTCGCCGCCGTGGCAAAACAAACACAGAGCACCCGTCTGGCTGTCGTTGTCACTTTCTGCTGCCGCTCAGTAGCGATAGAAAGGGTGAAAATGGAAATTTATAGGACCTTTAAAACGGCTTTACGGTTAAAGTATTCATGTGATTTTTTTCATCATTTTTCTAATTTTTCTTGACTGATGCCACGTCACGTGACGAAATTTGGATAGGTAATTTTGTTACACCCAGTATATCTATAATATAAAAACCGGCTAAGTGCGAGTTGGACTCGCCCATGAAGGGTTTCGTAGCAGCAAGTAACATAATATAAAAGTTCTTATAGTTCGTTGTAACTTTGATTGATGTTTAACCAAAGACTTCTATATAAACTGAGCACCTACTCTCGAAGTTTTGACTCACAACAGTGCGAGCAACGCTGCTAATTAGCTCAGTTTAAAGGTTTCAAAAATCGGTGCGTCGGGCATGTCTACCTCAGTTTATATAGAAGTCTTTGGTTTTAACACGTTCCCAGTGGTAGTGATTTTTCTAAAAAAAAAACTACCATCACTATCTCGTTCAAACCAATTTTCGCTGGTAGTTTTTATAGCAATGTACATCATATATTCTTTTTAGATTTATCAGTCTCTTAGTTTAGAAGTTAGAGGGGGGGACACACTTTTTTCCACTTTGGAAGTGTCTCTTGCGCAAACTATTCACTTTAGAAAAAAATGGTGTTAGAAACCTCAATAGCATTTTTGAATACCTATCTATAGATACCCGACACGTATGGATTTGATGAAAAAAAAAAATTGAGTTTCAGTTCTGAGTATGGTGACCCCCAAAATTTACTGCTTTTCTTTTTGTTTTATATAAGAATCTTAATGCGGTTCACAGAATACATCTACTTGCCAAGTTTCAATAGCATAGGATTATAGTTTCGGAGAAAAGTGGCTGTGACACACGGACGGACAGACAGACAGACAGACAGACAGACAGACAGACAGACATGACGAATCTATAAGGGTTCCGTTTTTGCCATTTGGCTACGAAACCCTAAAAATGAATCGCAAAATGTGTTGGTAAGCGCATAACTTCAGAACGGGTGGACCGATTTCACTAATTCTTTTTTTGTTGTGGGTATTGTCAGGAAAAGGTTCTTATGGAAGAAAAAATATTGTATTCCCACGGGAACGGGAACTACGCGGGTGAAACCGCGAGACGTCCACGCGTGATTTAAGTTAACTTGTGGTGTTATATATATATATATTATATAAATATATAAAAATGTGGGTAGGCACCCATGTAAACATCTGCCTCTGTGTTTATTTTATTTTATTTATTGTTAAATTGCTTGTTTACGCGCTTGAACTAGCTGAGGCCACAAGTTAACTTAAATCACGCGTGGACTTATATTATACAAGCATACTTTGAAGACATCGGTTTGAAAAATAATAATAAAGTGAAGACGTCCGACCAATGACCGTTCCTGTTGCCACCAATTTGCCGTAGCAGAGTGGATTTTAACGTGTCAAGAAAACAGGTGCATGTGAAGTGTTCGAAACTTATGTCTTTGTATTGAAAAGCTGAAACGACAGGGAATAGCAGGTTTCCTTAAGGATAACTCTTGCTTGTGGACACAAGTGGTGCCATCTCTGCACCGAGCTCCGTACTAAAGCGATACAATCAAACCTAGTCGCCAATTGGGACCCTTGCGCGTGGGCACACGGCGGGTGGCGCTTTCTCTGGGGTGATCGATGTACTAAATTGACGTAATCAACCCAAATCAGCCTTACGTGCCGCTCAGTCGTCGGATTTTTCGTTTTCGGCCTACGTTCTTACCCAGGAACATACTATCGTCACTGCGCAGAAGAGGGCAGCACTGCATGTTTGTTTTGTTTTCTTTAGAGGGTTTATAAAACAATTATTGTAAAACGTTTGTGACTTTTACATTTGTTAATGATATTCAAGTAGATTTTGATTTTAATATTTTTATTCGATCTAATACATACATAGGTGGTTGTGGTTCCTATTGTGTTTACATGCCTAGGTATATTATGAATCAATTCCTATTTATTTTCCTTATGGAAACCTTGAACTGTAGGTATATTATGAATCAATTTCTATTGATTCATAATATATACAGTTCATTAAGCGTTCATAAGGTTTATATGCTAGCTACTTGTACCTTTTGTTTGCTTTTAGTTGACTAATGAATTTATTTTGACATTTTTAATTCTGACATCTTACATTTTTTTATTTTAGACTGGGTAATGTACCTTTATCATTGTCAATGTAATAATGTAATGTCTAATGTTTTAAGTTACCTGGGTACCTAAATTATAATTATACTAGCTGACCCAAGCAACTTCGTTTGCGCCACATAAGAGAGAGTATTACCTGTTCCCGTCGCATTTACTCCCGTCACGTTGCGTTTACTCCCGTAGCGTCTCGTCGTTAATATTCAATACTACGTGAGAGAGAGAGAGAGAGAGAGAGAAAGGTTTGTCGTCGCGTGTATTCCCGCCGCATTATTTTTAAGAACAATTTCGTTTACGAAAGAGGTATCCCGTGGCATTATTGTAGAAAAAATTGATTGCCATTAAAATGGTTATTGTGCACCAACCCAAAGATAGACACATGCTATCGCGCAATTTTTTTAAGAACTTTTTTAAGAAAAACATTTTTGTAGTAGTTTGTATATTTTTTACATAACTATAAATATTTACGCAGCACACGCAACGAAGCTAGCAAAAGGAATAACTTTTCCCCCGTTTTTGAAACATTTACTATTACTGCTCTGCTCCTATTCGTTGTAGCGTGATGCTATATAGCCTAAAAATAAAATAGAATAAAATAAAGCTACGTTATTGTGCAGTGTCATAGGCTATACCTATGACACTGCACAATAACGTAGCTTTCTATTGGTGAAAGAATTTTTAAAATCGGTTCGGTAGATCCTAAGATTACCTCTTACAATTTATTTAAGAGATATACAAACACACAAACTTTACTTCTTAAAAAAATTACTTAGCACAAAGTTAGTATATTCTGATTTATCAGATATCATTGAATATAATACTGAAATCAGTGCCCAGTAAAACTATGTAGGCTTAGGTAGACATTATTAATCTCTCTCATAGTCATATTGGCACTGACTTCAGTATTATATTTAATGTTATCTGATAAATCAGAATATACTAACTTTGTGCTTAGCAAATTTTACTTTTCAGTTTTTAGTTTTGTTTGAAGTCGGTTTCTTTTCTGTTCAATTTTATTTTTACTATTTTTAGTGTCGTGTGGAGTGAAAATCTATCTATCTAGGTGTAAAGTTCTCGACAGTACAAATTAATCAAACCCAAACACAAAGTAACTGCTGTATTTAGTTAGGGAATTCTCTCTACTGTCTTTCGTCTCCATCATCAGATCGACTCCAGGCCTTCATTAAGTTGTACTACTTTAAGGCCCTTAATAAAAAAAATTACAAACGCCCTAGACGCCCCCACAATTTTTAAAAGTTCCTTTCGATTTCTCCAGGATGCCATAATCAGATCCTGGCTTCCTTAAAATGGGACCTCCTTGGGAGTATCTATTTTGGAACGAAAAAATAAAATTTCAAATCGGTCTATGAACGAAGGAGTTCTGCGCGAAAAAACATAAAAAAAAAAAAATGGTTGAATTGAGTAACCTCCTCCTTGTTTGAAGTCGGTTAAATAAATTAGTCACGCAGCACACGCAACGAAGTTCTCAAAAGGAATAACTTTTCCCCCGTTTTTGAAACATTTACTATTACTGCTCCGCTTATATTCGTTGTAGCGTGATGCTATATAGCCTATGACACTCCGCAATATCGTAGCTTTCTATTAGTGAAAGAATTTTTAAAATCAGTTCAGTAGATCCCGAGATTACCCCTTACAATTTAACAAATATACAAAGACACAAACTTTACCTCTTTATAATATTAGTATAGATGATATCTGATAAATCAGAATATACTAACTTTGTGCTAAGTAAATTTTATTTTTCAGTTTTTAGTTTTGTTTGAAGTCGGTTTCTTTTTTGTTAAAATTTTTTTTTACTATTTTTAGTGTCGTGTGGACTGAAAATCTATCTTTCTAGGTGTAAAGTTCTCGACAGTACAAATTAATCAAACCCAAACACAAAGTAACTGCTGTATATCGTTAGGGAATTCTCTCTACTGTCTTTCGTCTCCATCATCAGATCGACTCCAGACCTTCATTAAGTTGTACTACTTTAAAACCCTTAATAAAAAATTTACAAACGCCCTAGATGCCCCTACAATTTTTAAAAGTTCCTTTCGATTTCTCCAGGATGCCATAATCAGATCCTGGCTTCCTTAAAATGGGACCACCTTGGGAGTATCTATTTTCGAACGAAAAAAAAATTTTCAAGTCGGTCTATAAACGACGGAGTTCTGCGCGAAAAAACATAAAAAAAAATTAAAAAAAAACGGGTGAATTGAGTCCTCCTTGTTTGAAGTCGGTCAAATAATATTAGTCACGCAGCACACGCAACGAAGCTCTCAAAAGGAATAACTTTTCCCCCGTTTTTGAAACATTTACTATTACTGCTCCGCTCCTATTCGTTGTAGCGTGATGCTATATAGCCTATGACACTTCACAATAACGTAGCTTTCTATTGGTGAAAGAATTTTTAAAATCGGTTCAGTAGATCCCGAGATTACCCCTTACAATTTAACAAATATACAAACACACAAACTTTACCTCTTTATAATATTAGTATAGATATAGATAATTGCTCTCCTTTGATCAGCTATTCGTTGTACCGATAAATGAGCTAGCAATGGAAATCTGCTTATAAAGTCTTTATGCAGTAGTTCTCTGTATGCTGTCTCGTTAGTGCCTAGATTAGTTATACGGTAGTATGAACGCATAATGGCTTCATTCTGCTCCTGTGTCCATTTGATCCGGGTCCGTACGGTGTTATGTGAGTTAAGTTGGTGTGTATTTGGGTTTTGTTGCGTCTGATTGAGAGAAATTTGTGTGTGTTGGGCGGATGAATTTATTTGTAACTGATTTAATTCGGTTCTTACTTCATTTCTTAACTGATCAATTACTTTTTGTGAAAGCAGCTTATTACGTATGATAGCCCTACGCTGATCTCCTACCCTTTGTCGGCTTACTTGCATGTGTGGATATTTTTCAATAAATTTTAAATGCAGAGGTTCCAGATAGGTTTTTGTGTCTGTGTCTAATAAAGTAAGTTAAAAATATGAGCGCAATATGAACGTGTTCATTTCAAGTGTCCATCGTTTGCGCGTTGAAGGGATACTCGGAGTGGGTGCGATGATATCGTCAAAATTGACGTCTTGCACAACACTGTCGAGAGTACTAATAGTTGACAAGGTAGGTGTTCTTCTTGTCATATAAGATGGATGAGATGATGGTATAGATGAAAATAGTGATACGGTATCATCATCCGAGCAATCGGCTGTAGCTTCTACGTCGTGAGTCCGCCTGTTCAACTCTCGGCGACCGGCTGTAATATTCTTGTCGATGGGAGTCCGCCTGCTCAACCCCTCACCGCCGATGGATCGTCCACTGTAGCACCCAGCATCGGCTCCAAGTGCGCCCCGGCGACCCCCGGGAAGCGGTATTAAATTATATTCCTTCTTATTCATCTCCATAAACGGGTTACCTTTGCCTTGTTAGCCGCATAAGTTTCTTTAGTATGCGTGTCCGTTCCCCACGTAGCCTGAGTTCGGCTTGGACGTAAGATAGGGCTTCGGGGAACATTATTATTATTATATTATTATATCTCTCTTTCACACGGGTATCTTCTTTTTTTTTCTTATGAAGACACCCGGACTTTTGGTAGGCTTACACGGGGACACAGGTCCAACATGCAGAGGCCCTTTGAGACTTTTAATCTAAAAGGAAATGGGACCCCCACTGCAAACAATCCACATCCGCCTTATGTAGAAGAACGGTAATGGACCATCTGCAATGGGAGCTAACTATTGTAAAATATGCTAACTACGAAATGGGCTATTGTGATGGGTGTTAAATGGTCTGGTTAACTTAGGCTATGGATGAAGACGGCGTCTGCCATTTCAATATATTATTACATTAAAACTTTGGCAGACGGTGACTCGCCAACTCACTAGATGGGCCCCCTATACAATCGCCATAGGCCCGTAGGCCTGTGAGGCGACAGAGGGCAACACCGGTGTGGGCGGCTAGGGGTGTCGAGCGGTGCGGCGCCGGTTTCGCCATCGCGGGTCAGACCCGGAGCGGGTTTCCCCGTAGTTATGCCCTTGAAAATGACACTTCCACCCCCGAGCAAAAAGCTCTGGCTTCCTCCCTCTGACCGGCCAATTAAGGCAAGCCAGAGTTGAGATTTGCTGCACTTCCGGGAGTACGGTCTCCCGTTAGCCCATTAAATGCTAACTGGTCGAGAAGCGCAACAAAGCTCTGAGGAATCGGGACCGATGTGTAGCCACGCACATTCAGCTCGCCACAAGCTGCCCTGCGGATGTGTGCTTTTCTATAACCTTGTGAGACATATTTTATTGATCTCAAAAGGTGGATGACTCAAAAAGCATTTCTACTATGCCCTCATAGGGTTGCGTTAATCCCATGAAAAGATAACGACTGTCCACGAGGGGGATATTATTATTATTATTACTAGCTGACCCGCGCAACTTCGTTTGCGCCACATAAGAGAGAGTATTACCTGTTCCCGTCGCATTTACTCCCGTCGCGTTGCGTTGACTCCCGTAGCGTCTCGTCGTTAATATTCAATACTACGTGAGACAGAGACAGTAAGAGAGAGAGAGAGAGAGAAAGGTTTCTCGTCGCGTGTATTCCCGTCGCATTATTTTTAAGAACAATTTCGTTTATGAAAGAGGTATCCCGTGGCATTATCGTAGAAAAAGAATTATTGCCATTAAAATGGTTATTGTGCACCAACCCAAAGATAGACACATGAACAAACATAGAACTTTTTTAAGAGAAACAATTTTGTAGTACCTAATTTTGTAGTATCGGTTCAGTAGATGCCGAGATTACCCCTTACAATTTAACAAACACACAAACTTTACTTCTTTATAATATTAGTATAGATTATTATATTATATATATATATATATATATATATATATATATATATATATTAAAATAAACTTATTTAATATCTAGTCACAAATTATTAAAATGTCATGTAATAAGCTAACACTAATTTGTTAGCTAAATAACCCACTCCGAGTCGTATCCCATGTAAAGGTACCCATAACACTCGCTGCATTTCCGCGCTGGATGGCAATACTGCCGTCCTTAGGATAAACAACGCAATCGACATTTTTGACGAAATTGAGTTATTAGTATATTCGGAATCACCGAAACGAGATCTACAAGAATCAATTACTCATTTTTTGATATCTTGATTAGTTTTCATTTTATTGTTAAGCATAAACAGCGCAATTAATGCATTTCCAACTTTTTACTAATCATAAGCATCGTAAGCAAACATGCGTTGTTTATGACTCATATTTAATATGAATTTTAATTAGCCCGTCTTAAGCGGAGTAACGCAAGTGTGTATTTACGATTATTATGACTAGAAAAGTAAAGGCAAAGAAGGTCTATTTCAAAGATTGTTGCTCTTAACAACTAAAAAATAAAAATATTTTGGTTAAAATTTGACTTGTAACTGGAAATTTTAGCAAGAGGTCATATAAAAAAGTAATTATCACAGTGATCGTTAACAAAGTATTGAATTATAGCAAACTACTTCGGACATTTGATTAATTAATGATGTATTTTAATATTTTATGAAATGATAATGAAAGAAAGAAAGAACAAGTTTTTATTCTACATTAATGCCTAATAATAAAACAATTTCACATTTCAACTTATAGTTTTATGTCCCACGTAATAGGTGGTGATCCACGTAATCTTTAAGCTATTTTATGATTAAGCGAACAAGGCAGTTTTATACGCTGCTTGATGAGCTTGATGAAGAAATACACCTCCTTTCATACACCATGTGTGACGTAAACGAAGTTGCGAGGGTCAGCTAGTGAATTATAAATCAATAAATAATTATAAATTTGATAATGTTACCTAGTATTTTAATTAAAATTATAATATATTTTTAATATAATAATACTGACAGGTGCCCTTACGTAGGCGACTCGGTAATGAACCTGTTTGGTGCTGCTATTCAAAGCTCCCGGGGTTAAAAAGAGACGAATACACTGAGCTCCTAATGTTGTACTACGACAGAAAAACTATATTTTGAATAGCTTAGTTCTATAATAGCAGAAAGGAGGGAGAGAAACGTACCATACGGCCTGGAAGATACAGTTGACACTAGTTCGAGGGCAGGGTTCAATGTACCTAATAGTTTGTGTCATTAAACAATTTATTATAGATTATCATTAGGTATATAGTCTCACTTTGTAGATTTTAATTCACAGTAGTAAAGGATAACCACAGATGTAACGCGAATTGAAATCCTTTATGATATAAGACAGCAAAAATTGACTATAGATATTACTAGTCGCTTAGTTCTGGCTGGATTTCTTTGATATAATGATAGTAGCACCTCCGTCCGACATGCGTTTTTCTGGGTCGTAAAGGAAACAGAAGGATTAAGTTAAGGAGTTCTTTAAAACACTCGTCTTAATAGATTTCGTAGAATGCAGTCAAAGCTAATAAAGATTTCGTAGGATAATATTTGATATTTGTTTAATTAAGTACGTAAAATTAAACGCATGCGAGCTTCTCTAAAAGAATTTACTAGTCATAATGAACACATTTGCTACGTATAAGTTATAAAATTGGAACATACGTCGAAGTAATCCCATATCTTTACTAGACATAAACATCACAAAATGCATTTACTAGAGATAAATGACGCATCTGCAGCACATGCGTTGAGAATGCTTAGTGATTTAGTATTATTGCAGGGAATATTTACTAGCCTTAAACATTTTTTCTTTATTTTAAATAATGAAATAAACTAATTGTATAAATATAGTATCGCACATGCAAAGTTCACATTTCAAGGAATCGAACAAAACAATAAAACTTAGAATATTCCTGTTAGTTTCCGAGAGACAATAAAAAAAACTAAAAAAACTTTAAACGCGATTTACTCGAAAGTTACTTCCAAGCAAGTGCGTTGTTTATCCTTATGACGGCAGAATAGCTAACCTCTGCATCAGATACGAACTGGAGCGAGAGTCACCGGTTTTTTCCCTTATTCTACGGCCTATATCTGTCACAAATTTTTTAGCTTCTATGCTCCAACTGCCCATCGTCTCGAACGCAACCGGCATGACAATGTATCGTGACTCTAAGGCAGCATACTTTTCACGATTTTTGCTTGCCGCGTCTTCAGCAGCAGCAGCCGGGGAAAGAGTCGTTCGGCCCAGGTGACTCGCAGCCACAGTGCTTACGCAAGTCGCGTCCCACACCAAGCTCCTACCCCTCTTCCACGGCACTAGTGTTAATCCGTCTGGTCTCTTACCATCTGATCTAGACAGACCATGGGGCTCAAGAGCGCAGGGCACATCCGCCGAAATCAGAGCTTTTCGTATCAACTCATTGAGGGCATGGTGACGAGGGAACCTACCCGCACTACGCCGACAACTCAACGCGTGATGACCGTTAGCCTCCACCATGGAACCGCAGGTGCATCTGTGGGGTTCACACACCCCGCAGCCCAGGCGAAGAGCCACTGCAACACGCAAAAGTCGTCGTCTAATAAAGTGCCAAGGTGAGGTGATGGCAATGCGTGCAGCCATGCCCCCGCCTCTGGCTGTGATACGGCCAGCAATCTCGCCCGATCCGCCCCATACGCTCCCTCCAACCGCCGCCCATGGGCCAGTCTAACTCCCACCTCATCCCAAGACCTCTGGATATGAGGAGCCGCTGGGATCCGTGCACCGCTGTTGAGCGCCGACCAGGACTCCAATGCCTCGGACGCGAAGGGTATATTAGCCCTGTCACTCTCAGAATGAAGTATAACAGCGACAAGGCCCGCAACCCCATGCGCCGACGCAAGGAAAGCCGGCAAGCCAACATCTTGCGCGCGCCGAATCCCAAGACCCCCGTACCTGATGGGCTGAGACGCTAAGTCCCATTGAGGCTCAGTAAGGGAAACATTCAGGACTGACTCCACGACAGATTTCATTGCGTCATCCAAGGACGAAACCTCCGCCGAGCACATCCAGGTAGGGGTTGTTCGCAACACATACATTATTTTTGGCAACGCAAAACACATTCGTAACAATGTCAAAGCGACATGTGCCGACAGACCCTTGAGCCGTCCCTGAGCATTCCTAAGTAGGGTCTTGCGTTCATTTAAAACCTCAGGTAAAGCATCAGCAAATATAGGAGATCTTAATAAGTGGAAAGTATTTTGGGTAAGTTTTCTGAGGTCAGGCAAGACAGAGTTGAAAATAGGATAGTGTGCACCAGCTGCGACACTGCAAGGGAAAAATTCACATTTGCTCGTGTTCACCTTTAGACCTAGGTCCCCAAATCGAGAAACAAGAGTTACTAGGTCCCTATGAACATCTTCTGGTTTACCACCAATTGTACCATCGTCCAAATACCAGACGTTAAGTGGGGATTTCAGTTCTTTAATAACCTTGTGAATTGCCAGACTGAATACGAGAGGTCCCAGAGGGTCCCCTTGCTGTGCCCCAGCTTGTGACAGAATAAGTTCATTGTTATAGAAGACGTTAGAAGGCAATCAATATACTTGATGAAGGAAGGGATAGACAGCAGGAACAAGATCACAGACCTCGTGCAATAGGACGTCTCTTTCGAGAGTGTTAAAAGCGTTGCATATATCTAATTTGACCACCACGCAGTCTGCATTTTCAGTACCCATGACGAATGCACGTGCAGCGTGAATTGCTGCCTCACAACCCGAACGGGTACCAAATCCCAACTGATGTGGCAGCAAATACTCAGTCGCACTCTCCTTCACTGCTCGGCAGGCTAGCTTGCCTGCTAACCGACGGAACACGCTGCCGATCGCGATCGGTCTCACACCCCCATCCTTCTTCGTCAGCGCACAAAGTGTCGCTCCATACAAGTACGGACACACTTCTGTATTAATTTGACCACTGAGCATAAAATTTGTGAGCCTAGTCAGCCGACTGAGTAAACGCGAGCCGTTTTCTCCAGCCGAGCGAGAGGTGAGCTCTTTCAGGTGGCTTGGACGTATACCATCCAAGCCCGCAGCAGATCCGCTGTAAAAAGAGGCCAGGGCTTGGGTTACCAAATCATCCGAGACCCTCAATGTAATGGCTGATAAGTCCGGTGCTGATGGAAAGCTAAGCGGCCGCGATGGGTCCGGGTGTTTTGATTTTAGTATTGCTAGCGTCTCCGGCCCCCGATGTGCAAAAGTATCATCTGACATTAATAATCGGACCGCCCCTCTCACATCCCCCTCATGCACTTTACCCTCTATTGTCTTCCGTAGGGACCAGGACCCTGAGTTTGAGTATCCGCTAACTCGCTCGTCATTAAATGGCAGATTCTCTGAAGACACTATGTTGGCCTTTACCTTAGTTGTTACATTTCCGGGGAGATCTCTGTACGGGACCCTAAAGGCACCGTACGCAAATGTTAATAGGGCGGCCCAATCCTCCGACCTATTGGAATCCACACATTTATCTATTAAATCGCACATTCTGCCTGCCGCCTGGTTTCTCGCCCCCTTAGGGATATGGCGAAGTACGGGTGTGCTATCCCTCAAGTAGGCCAAACCATCCAACGGACCCCGACCGACGAGAGCACCGTGTGACAGGTGTACTGGGACAGAGCCATCGGAAGCCGAGGCAGTCTGTGCGGCGAGGGCCTGACCCTCCCTCAATCTCTTGTGCTTTCGACCTATGTGGACTTTGAGCCCATGTGTACTGAATGTACGAGCGGACCCTGGACAGTGGGGGCAAGTCAATGCAATTAATGAATTGCTCATCTTTAAATTTCAAGCAGTAAAAGGAAAAAACAAGACCACTACTATAAAGTAGATAAAGGTAAAACCATAATCATATATAACCACCAAATAATTAAATTAAATAAGAAAAATAGACACTTTTATGCCTATGAACAATAAACCTAAAATTAAATATTATAATCAGTTGATAGACACAATAATCATAATATAATTATAATTTAGGTACCCAGGTAACTTAAAACATTAGACATTACATTATTACATTGACAATGATAAAGGTACATTACCCAGTCTAAAATAAAAAAATGTAAGATGTCAGAATTAAAAATGTCAAAATAAATTCATTAGTCAACTAAAAGCAAACAAAAGGTACAAGTAGCTAGCATATAAAGCTTATGAACGCTTAATGAACTGTATATTATGAATCAATAGGAATTGATTCATAATATACAGTTCAAGGTTTCCGTAAGGAAAATAAATAGGAATTGATTCATAATATACCTAGGCATGTAAACACAATGGGAACCACAACCACCTATGTATGTATTAGATCGAATAAAAATTTTAAAATTAAAATCAAAATCTACTTGAATATCATTAACAAATGTAAAAGTCACAAACGTTTTACAATAATTGTTTTATAAACCCTCTAAAGAAAACAAAACAAACATGCAGTGCTGCCCTCTTCTGCGCAGTGACGATAGTATGTTCCTGGGTAAGAACGTAGGCCGAAAACGAAAAATCCGACGACTGAGCGGCACGTAAGGCTGATTTGGGTTGATTACGTCAATTTAGTAAATCGATCACCCCAGAGAAAGCGCCACCCGCCGTGTGCCCACGCGCAAGGGTCCCAATTGGCGACTAGGTTTGATTGTATCGCTTTAGTACGGAGCTCGGTGCAGAGATGGCACCACTTGTGTCCACAAGCAAGAGTTATCCTTATGGAAACCTGCTATTCCCTGTCGTTTCAGCTTTTCAATACAAAGACATAAGTTTCGAACACTTCACATGCACCTGTTTTCTTGACACGTTAAAATCCACTCTGCTACGGCAAATTGGTGGCAACAGGAACGGTCATTGGTCGGACGTCTTCACTTTATTATTATTTTTCAAACCGATGTCTTCAAAGTATGCTTGTATAATATAAGTCCACGCGTGATTTAAGTTAACTTGTGGCCTCAGCTAGTTCAAGCGCGTAAACAAGCAATTTAACAATAAATAAAATAAAATAAACACAGAGGCAGATGTTTACATGGGTGCCTACCCACATTTTTATATATATATATATATATATATAACTAGCTGAGCCCGCAACTTCGTTTACGTCACATAAGGTGTATGAAAGGAAAGGTATTTCTTCATCAGAGTCGTCAAGCAGCGTCTGAAACTGCCCTGTTTGCTTAATCATAAAAGAGCTTAATGATTAAGACTATTTTTAAACAATTCAGTCCGCGCCGAAGGCGTGCGATTAAGCCAACACGCCAGTTTAGGTTCACTCACATTCAAAGAAACCCCTACAATTAATTTTTTTTAAAATATCTGATTCTTAAAAGTGTTATAATTCTTTTAATTATAAACCGATTTACATAAAACAAACGCTAGATGTTAACTGGAGCAAACCTCAACACAATAAAAAAACCGCATTGCAATCGGTTGAGCGGTTACTGAGATTAGCGTGCACAACCGTACAGACAAACAGATATACAGACATACAGACATACAGACAAACAGACAAAAATTCTAAAAATCATTGTTTTGGGTTCTATTGCGTTCATAAAGCCCCCCTATAATATTTTTTCTTATTTATCTTCCATGTACAGACAGCAACCTGTTACGATTTTATTATATGTATTGATATATATATATATATCTATTATATAAAAATAAGTCGGGTTTTCCTTCCTGACGCTATAACTCCAGAACGCACGAACCGATTTCCACGGTTTTGCATTCGTTGGATAGGTCTCGGGCTCCGTGAGGTTTATAGCAAAGAAAATTCAGGAAAATTTTCAACAGAAAAGCGGGAAAATCATTTTTCACATACAGCGCCATCGCGGGCGAAGCTGCGAGCATCAGCTAGTATATATATATATATATATATAACACCACAAGTTAACTTAAATCACGCGTGGACGTCTCGCGGTTTCACCCGCGTAGTTCCCGTTCCCGTGGGAATACAATATTTTTTCTTCCATAAGAACCTTTTCCTGACAATACCTTACACAACAAAAAAAGAATTAGTGAAATCGGTCCACCCGTTCTGAAGTTATGCGCTTACCAACACATTTTGCGATTCATTTTTAGGGTTTCGTAGCCAAATGGCAAAAACGGAACCCTTATAGATTCGTCATGTCTGTCTGTCTGTCTGTCTGTCTGTCCGTCCGTGTGTCACAGCCACTTTTCTCCGAAACTATAATCCTATGCTATTGAAACTTGGCAAGTAGATGTATTCTGTGAACCGCATTAAGATTCTTATATAAAACAAAAAGAAAAGCAGTAAATTTTGGGGGTCACCATACTCAGAACTGAAACTCAATTTTTTTTTTTCATCAAATCCATACGTGTGGGGTATCTATAGATAGGTATTCAAAAATGCTATTGAGGTTTCTAACACCATTTTTTTCTAAAGTGAATAGTTTGCGCAAGAGACACTTCCAAAGTGGAAATATGTGTGTCCCCCCCCCCCCCTCTAACTTCTAAACTAAGAGACTGATAAATCTAAAAAGAATATATGATGTACATTGCTATAAAAACTACCAGCGAAAATTGGTTTGAACGAGATAGTGATGGTAGTTTTATTTTTAAAAAAATCACTACCACTGGGAACGTGTTAAAACCAAAGACTTCTATATAAACTGAGGTAGACATGCCCTACGCACCGATTTTTGAAACCTTTAAACTGAGCTAATTAGCAACGTTGCTCGCACTGTTGTGAGTCAAAACTTCGAGAGTAGGTGCTCAGTTTATATAGAAGTCTTTGGTTAAAACATCAATCAAAGTTACAACGAACTATAAGAACTTTTATATTATGTTACTTGCTGCTACGAAACCCTTCATGGGCGAGTCCAACTCGCACTTAGCCGGTTTTTATATTATAGATATACTGGGTGTAACAAAATTACCTATCCAAATTTCGTCACGTGACGTGGCATCAGTCAAGAAAAATTAGAAAAATGAAGAAAAATATCACATGAATACTTTAACCGTAAAGCCGTTTTAAAGGTCCTATAAATTTCCATTTTCACCCTTTCTATCGCTACTGAGCGGCAGTAGAAAGTGACAACGACAGCCAGACGGGTGCTCTGTGTTTGTTTTGCCACGGCGGCGACTATGTTACCTCGAATTGCCGCGGTAAAAATGAATTCTTAATGTGCGACAAAAAATTTAAAAAAAAAGAAAAAAATTTACCCCCCTTTTTTATTAAATATTAGTATTTGATTTCCGATGCCAAGAAATTTGGAGAGGTAGTTTTGTTACACCCAGTATAGTATAGAAGTATAGATATAGATTAGTTTAGATGTATTGATGTTTCAGCCAAAAATCATCAAGATATGTTCATAAATAACGCGAAAACAATCTTCACCCCTTTTCTCCCCCATTTTCCCCCTTTTCAAAAAAAAGTCTCGTAAAAAGTTGTATTTTGAATCAAAGAACACGTGTGCCAAGTTTGGTGAAAAACGGTTAAGAAACGCGTCCTCTAGACCGAAACTGATAGATTGACATACGCCTCAAAACAAAATCGTCCATGCTGTCGAAACTGAGACTCTCGTTCGCTACGCTCACTCGGTCAGCCACAAACAAGTGTAACGCCGCCCTTAAATCACTATGACAGTTGACATAAGAAGTGACGTATTTTCCGAGTGTATCATAGACAGTGTGTGTATATAAGAGAGTGCGAGCATTTTGTCGGTCATTCTGTACTGTATACTAAGACTAGCCGAAGCTCTGCCCAATTTATTGTGTGTCTATACGGAGAATAAAGTAATTAGCAGAGTCCTGAAGTGTTTAATTGCCCCTTCTGTTACAATCAGAAGTGGGATACTTCAAGAAGAAACCATGAAGACTGTCAGTTTTGAAGAAGAAAAATCCACTTTGATGTAGGCCGAGGGTCCTATCGACAACAATATTGCCCCTACTTCACAAACCTCAATTCCACGTGGACAATCGAAGCAAAAGTTACACGGCGCATATCCAAAAACAATGTGGGTATTTATGAAATGTTTTACAAGATGCCTCCAGAGAACACAACTATCGTATGAATATGAACTAGTTTTCTTCTTGAATAACCTGCTATCTACCCATGTATATACCTTCAGTAAGAGCCCACCTGTATAAAAGCCCCGATATCAAGAATCGGACTACCACATTGCAAAAACCGGACTACGCACGTCGCGGCGCCGGCACTTCAGTCCTGAAGATTTTCATCGTGGAACACTTAAACTACAGCGCGCGGTAGCAGCTTGCTGCGGCGCTCGACGGCTCGATGGAGACAGATGCTGCCCGAGATGGTCAGCTATGAACAAATTGGCCGAGATGCGCCAAAAGCTGCACAGAGAATTTGAGGTGGGTGCCACTAATTGCCTTTTTCCTATCTGTTTAGCCAGTCTGTGCCACTAATTCTAATTCGTGCAGCGAAATAGCCATTGCCAGTTACAACAACTACTGCAGACAACCAATTTACCGGTTGCCTATCGCCTATTCGAAATAGCTGCTCTTTGTCACTAAATCTGATTCATCTACGAACTGAGCTATAGTCATTTCTTGCCAGTAAGAACTACTGTTAGGCTGCATATTGCCCTTGCCAGTTGGTAAATAATTGCATTGCCTGTTAGGCTACTAATTGCCCTTTGCTTAGCCCAAATAGTCGTACTCCACACCTCTGAATTTCTCTAGTTTAACTGAATAAGTTATAGTCATTGCCAGTAAAACAGCCGCCTAGCGTTAGGTTTTGCGTTATCATTATGAAGTAAAGTCTTAAATCGAGGAAAGTCTATTAAAATTAATCGTTATTAGTGTTAGAATGCTGGTAAAATAAATAGAATAACTTTTATGCACTGGATGTCGTTGCAGTTCACGATCGATATCTGTTATTATAATTGCTAAAGCCCTTATCCAGTCAAATCTAGATTCATTAACATTCAGAACATTTTTGTAGATACAAGCACTTAGTAGGTAGTATCGGAACGCACAGTTATTTCCAAAAATTTACTACATATTCGAAAGAGGCGCAACAATATTGTATTTACGATCCTAAAACTGTAGATAGATAATCAAATCATACAGATATTTGCAGGCTATATGTACCTAATTAATTATTGGGTAGGCATACTGAAACAAATCCAACAGCCGGTAAGTTGTTTAGCCCGTTTATGTAGGTACTAGGTATTATGATAAATATCATGCTTGGTTTCGATAAGTCGTAGTTGGCGGTAGTGCTTTTATTCATTCGTTTGGAATCTAGATAAACGTGTGTATTGTTAGTAATCGGATATAAAATCTAGCTAGATGGAGTATTTTCGTAAAGAGGATTATACCTAGGTGTTTTAAGCTATTCAATGTGGCTCTTTGATTACGTTTCTATGTAATTGTATAACGCGATTGATTATATCGGTCAAAATCTAAGAAGCTATTACGTGTGAACCGTTTAATGGTATTTGGATTGATCCAGCAAAGTCGCGTTAAACAAAACCAGCTATAACGTGGGTGTAGTGAGAAATCTTTATGCATTTCTACTTAAAGTTATTAAAATAAGACTGGTATGGTGCTTTAGTTTGTAACGTGGCGTCACATTTTCCATTGAGCGTTGTTGAAAAGTTCGGTAGTGTAAAATGAACATAAGCCGTTCGGATATACATTGGAAAAGGGTCTCGATTTTATAGAATAGTATGTCGCTCGGTATTGTAGTGTTTGGAACCGTGCTCAACGTATGATAAAGGTATCGGAAGTGCTGAACACCTAAGTATAATGGTGTAGGTAGGTACTTGAACTAACAGAGTTATTATGCGGGTCCGTACTTATTCGCGAAAATTGATTCATTATAGTAGAAATTTCACACAGAATATTTGTCTCATTGCGATACCATAGACGTAATTAAGCCTGAAACTTCATGATCTTTTACATTTAAGCAGGTGGCATAAAATTATACACAATATCGCCTTGATTATTCTTTCCTAATAATAGGTTTTGAAACAAGAATGATGTGATCTTATGCCGATTATCATACTAGGATGGATTGAGTGATGAGTAACTTCAGACTATCCACAACTTGTTTACTACGATACAAATCCATCAACGGTACGCCTAGTCCCTTGAAACGTGAAAAAGTTAAACTGTTAACGCCTTCTTTTCATAGTGACCTTGTGCCCATGAGATTGGTTTTATTGCTACGCTACGCTACGCTACGCTACGCTGCTATGCCCTACCACTCAGCCAGTGACGTACTGTAAACCCTGTAGGACACATGTTACAATTCGCCCGTGTTTACTGTGTTAATTGCAAGTACGCCGTATTCTTCGATCAACATATTTTTGATCAAAGGCCCTATTCGTTTAACAATATCTTATAACTATTTCGCTAGCAACGCGATACCTGTAAATAGTCTAAGCCTGCATAGCTATGTAATTCGAGAATTACTTGGCAATCTAATGGCAAAGAAGTGGTAAAATCGTTTTACTAGCTTAGGAGTTTATACAAAACGTTCCTCTAAGATACTAGTAGATATTTCTTTTTGAGAATGTGCCTAAATACAGTAGACATTAATTGTTTAAAGGTATACCTTTATAGCCACCGAGAAAGAGTTGAATTAAGTTTCTGTAGGTAAACTACTCATTTACGTGTAACGACAATGTCAGTAAGGAGATATAACCCTGCGTGCGCGATATTTCTATTCTTTACCAAAATAGGACAGACTGCCGAAAAAGCAAGCCCTTAACATAAATGTTATACAGTTAGGATATTCAGTTTATCAAGGCATACAGCAGACAGCAACAGCATCTTTGTATTTCCGCTTCAGAATGTCGGTAGAATAGTGTTTACTTCATTTAATACTTTTGTGCATACCAACATGGAGGTACCCGCTTGTTTATATTTTGTCATTTTGCAGAAAATAGTTAAGATTGCTATTGTGTATGTAGTTGACAAGATCGAAGTTAAAGCGAGACTAAGTTCAGAGAGTCCCTTGGGATACTAATGACATTTCGTTGTTTTATTTTACGGCATTGAGCCTTCAACGCCAGTAAATAGTCATTTGCATGAGATGTGAAAGTGTTAACAAAATCATATAAATTGATGAGTTCTAAGAGCGGTGTGTAAGCCCTGTTTTAGGTTATTTAACCAAGAAGTACGCTTTGTGAAATATTTGAGGATAAAAGAATCGAACGAGTTAGTACTGCGAATGATCTAAAGTTTTGGTAATATGGCAAGTTATTTACGTTGCGTTACTTATATAACCATGCCGAGCGCTCGCTCCTAGTATCTGCTAAAACACAAAGTACATAAATGACCTGATACGCAATGACTTTAAGGTTTTATCGAAAAGTAGGTCCAGTATTAACGTATGCTTCTATTTGCCATGCAGTTTACCTATTTATTTGAACGCCAGATATCTCACGCAGTAGATAGTGGCGCGTACATTCCACTCATGAATCTATCTTTGGACCAGCTAATATTAGTGCTATGTCTATTTCTTTGTGTTTATTTGGCCAGCCACTAACAAAGTCTCTTGTTCCCTATACGGGAGCGATTGTTACAGATGAGCCGGACAGAATGCAAGTCACTGTCAGTCTACCGGGATGTAGATGTAGCCTGTTTGGGCCGGGCTGGGCAAAGCCAAGCCATGCCACGCCACGCCACGGCATGCCACGCCACGCCACGGTATGCCACGCCACGCCAAACCAGCCAGCGAGCTAGTCCTGCAAGCTTGTTCTGCGAACTAGTCCTGCGAGCTAGTCCTGCGAGCTAGTCCTGCGATCTAGTCCTGCGAGCTAGTCCTGCGAGCTAGTCCTGCGAGCTAGTCCTGCGAGCTAGTCCTGCGAGCTAGTCCTGCGAGCTAGTCCTGCGAGCTAGTCCTGCGAGTTAGTCCTGCGAGCTAGTAGCTAGTAGCAGGTCAGCGAGACAGGCCAGCGAGACGGGCCAGCGAGTCAGGTCAGCGAGTCAGACCAGCGAGACAGGCCAGCGAGTCAGACCAGCGAGACAGGCCAGTGAGTCAGGCCAGCGAGTCAGGCCAGCGAGCCAGGCCAGCGAGCCACGCCAGCGAGCAACGCCAGAGAGCCAGTCAGCCGCCCAGCCCAGACGCCCAGTTCCTATTGCAGGAGCAACTGCTTACAGGATGGCCGAGTGTAACGCCGCCCTTAAATCACTATGACAGTTGACATAAGAAGTGACGTATTTTCCGAGTGTATCATAGACAGTGTGTGTATATAAGAGAGTGCGAGCATTTTGTCGGTCATTCTGTACTGTATACTAAGACTAGCCGAAGCTCTGCCCAATTTATTGTGTGTCTATACGGAGAATAAAGTAATTAGCAGAGTCCTGAAGTGTTTAATTGCCCCTTCTGTTACACAAGTTTAAAGAAACATTTGGTAATCAATCAAATCAGCCTATCAGCAGTCCACTCCTGGACGTAAGCCTCTCCCTAATTACGCCACAAAATAGATACATCGGTAAAATTTTTTTCTTTGTCGGTCATTCTGTACTGTATACTAAGACTAGCCGAAGCTCTGCCCAATTTATTGTGTGTCTATACGGAGAATAAAGTAATTAGCAGAGTCCTGAAGTGTTTAATTGCCCCTTCTGTTACACAAGTTTAAAGAAACATTTGGTAATCAATCAAATCAGCCTATCAGCAGTCCACTCCTGGACGTAAGCCTCTCCCTAATTACGCCACAAAATAGATACATCGGTAAAATTTCATTTAATTAGACCATATTTGAACACATCTCGAGTTATTATGGGAACTAAATAGCTACTTAAAAATTTCGTAGACTGTGCGAGTGGCCCCCAATCGCTTCGGAAAAAGATAAATTAATAAAAATAAAACTACACAGGTGATTTTATTAAATATTTAATATTTGAAACAAACAAACGCTCTGTGAATTAGAGGAAGGATTGAATTAAAATAGATTGGAGATGAAATTTTTCAAGTATCGTTCATCCGGGACAACGGCTTGCAGTCTAGTATAGTATTAAAATAGTATTTAACAAGATGACTTTCTCGGTCCTTTCAACAGGAGGAGATGTTATGTCCGTTACACATGATTAGGCTTTCTTTTAACGTGAGGGAAAATCCATCATGAATGCTACGCAGGACTCCTACCGACCAAAAAACCTCACGTGACGCCCAACAGCCTATGGTTGGGATCCCCAGGTAAGGCCTCGGAAGGATGTCCCAAGACTCCCACCAGAACCACGGCCGCCACTGCGGCCTCGCCTTGGGGGTGGTTCTGGTGCTATCCCGCGTCTTTGGAGGGTTTCGTGAGTGGTCCCGCTTCAAAGTGCGTGAGTTTCTCACGTCACGCTGCCGTCATGGGCCTGCTTCTGTAAGGACAGTGAGCAACCCTCTGCCCGTCCTCAGGCCCCCAGTCATGGAGGCCGATAGTCGTCGGAGAAGACACGTCGGCGGCGCCCAAGCCGCTGACTGCGGAACTCGGATGGGAGAGTTCTCTCCCGTTCCCGTCCCGCCGTCTCTTTCACGAGCATGACCTGCTCGCAAAAAGAGGCGGCGCAGTCCCATTTACTCCCGCTGGAGATCATGGCTCGCACCATGGTTTCGAGCGAGAGAGTGTTCAGATCCAGACCCACGACGAGGACCTAGCGCTCTTGCGCCCACGCCGTGCACTCCACCAGCGTGTGGAGCGCTGTGTCATCGCTGCGGTCCTCGCAGTGCTGACACTCGGTCGTGGTTTCCCAGTGTCTTCGCCACACACACTTACCGAAGCTACCGTGCCCGGTAAGTATCTGTGGCAACCGGTAGGAGAGAGCACCGTGTCTCCTCTCCAGCCACTTGTACATGACCGGTCTGACGGCCGCGATTGTGGCGAATCCCCCCTTTGGTTGCTCAAGTCACACCTTCCATTTCTTCACGGTTTCCTGGTAGAGCAGGGACCGCTGGGCCTTGATTTATCGAGACGCAGGCCTTTGGCCCCGCTCCAGCGCCTCCTTGCGCCATCTAAACAGTGACGCAAGGGCTCTCGCTTCCAGGTCCCATGGAGGGGTTCCGGCTAGGAGACATGCCGCCTCACCGGAGATCGTGCGGTATCCCCTTATTACCCTGACGGCCATCACCCTCTGCGGGCTCAGCAACCTAGCCACATTGCTGGCCGTCAGGGTCTCCGCCTATACGGGGGCCCCATCCGAGGTCCGTGAAAGCACAGAGCCTCGGATTTGTGAAAGGCGACCTCGAGACCCAGCCGCCATTTCCGACCTACGACTTGAGCAACCCCTGCCGTGGTCTTTAGTGCTGCGTCTCGGTGTGTTGCTCCTCGCACCGTAACGAGGGTGTCGTCGGCGTAACACGTTACGCAGACCCCTCTGAGCAACGGACCACGCAGCACCCAGTCGTAACCGATGTTCCACAGGAGCGGCCCTAATACCGATCCCTGTGGAACACCGCACGACACATGCCGCCGACCCGGCCCTAGCCAGTTCAAATAAGTTATAGCCCTCTCGGAGAGATAGGCCCCGACAATTCGACAGAGGTAGGGGGCACTCCATGGTAGATAAGCGCCTCCCTAACGCAGCTCCAGAGCAAGGAGTTGAAGGAACCACCACATCACCCTGTGAGACTGCTTCCTCCGTCAGGCCTCTAATGCGCATGATCACGTCCACGGTGGAGCGCCCCTAACGGAAGCCAAAGTTAATTATTTAGCCCCTGGTATCAAACTTGTTGAAAAGGGCTCACTTCGCCTCCTCGGGCTACCTATTATAAGATTTGTTTTATTTTGCATAGCTATGAGTAGAAGCTTGATTACACCCATTATTTTTATCACTCAATGTATTAGACTATTTAATGGTCTAAGGTCAATGTTTAGCGAATAATTTAATAACCCGCATATAATCGGAAATCTTTGCTAACATAAATGAATGTGGGATCATGTGAAGTATGGCCCTATATGGGGCCACCGTATGGGCGGAGACCCTGACGGCCAGCAATGTGGATAGATTGCTGAGCCCGCAGAGAGCTGTGGCCGTCAGGGTGATAAGGGGATACTGCACGATCTCAGGTGAGGCGCCATGTCTCCTAGCCGGGACCCCTCCATAGGACCCCTTGCGTCACTATTTAGCTGGCGCTGGGGGCGCTGGGGCGGGGTCAAAGGCCTGCGTCTCGAGAAATCGAAACCCAGCGGTCCCTGCTCAACCAGGAAACCGTGGACACATGGAAGGTACGACTTGAGCAACTAAGACGAGTGAGAGGGCGGTGCGGGTGCGGGAGAGAACTCTCCCACCCTAGTTCCGCAGTCGGCGGCACCCGAACCATCCCAAAAGCGAGCCCGCGAGATAGCCGTAGGTCTGTTGGGAGTTCTGGGACATGTTTCCGAGGGCTTACCCGGGGCTCCTAACCGTAGGCTGTGGTAGGGTTTAGAATGTCTGGTTTTAGTCAGTAAAAGTCCAGCATAGCACTAATGAGGGATTGCCACACGTAAAAAAAAGGAAGTAAATGAAAAAATACTTATAGATCCTTCATAATATCCAAAAATGTCTTCAACTGCGAAGTCTTTTATTTTGTTAGGGCGCGAATAGATAGTCCCGACAAAGCACGACTTCTTCTGCCGACAACGCATACGTGCAATGAACGTTATATCTCCGCCTGCAATACTAAAAGAAAGAATATAGTGTTAGATTTACGATCGTAATGGTAAAAACACTTTTATAGATTAAGGTACATACTACCGACTTTGTTAGTCGTTCTTTTCTTACACGTTATTGTCGGATATGGTACTACTGACATTGTTAAACAAAATTATTTTGAAAATATTTGTCGTAGGTATATGGTAATATCAACGTTGTTAATTGTAAATTACCAAACTTTTGAGGTCGGATAATTATGGCATATACTGCAAAGTTAAAGGAGAACTCACTTATTTTTTGTATCTTATGTGACAAATTTATGCAATAAAAGTTATTTCTCCTCCTGCAATACTAAAAGAAAGAATATAGTGTTAGATTTACGATGGTAATGGTAAAAACACTTTTATAGAATACTAGCTGAGCCCGTAACTTCGTTTACGTCACATAAGGTGTATGAAAGGAAAGGTATTTCTTCATCTATTTCTAAACCGATTTTTTTTTTTTTTTTCAGCTCGCCAAATTGACGTCGCCACGATGGATAGCCGTGGCGCATCTTGCGATTGGGCGCCACTTTTTACAGCGGTCCTCAAGTTGGCGGCCCTGTGATGTGCCTCTTCACGCTCCTCTTAAAGAACCCGGGGTTGTAAGATGAGGGAAACACGTGTGCGGGCAGGTCGTTCCAAGTTTTTATAGTTCGACAGAGGAACGATCTTTTGAAACGCTTGGTTCTGGCGAAGATTCTCTCCACTGTGTATGAGTGGCATCTCTGCCCGGCACGCGTTGTTCGGGATCGGAAAGGTGATAGTGGGATCAGATTGAAGAGCTCTTCAGAACATTCGCCGTGATACATTCGGTAGAAGGCAGCCAAGGACGCTACGGTTCTTCGCTGCGCCAACGGTTCGAGGCCTCCCGTCACCTCAGGACAACCAATTATTCGGACAGCACGTCTCTGCATAGCGTCAAGTGCGTCCAACAAGTACCTCGCGGAGTCATCCCAGAGGTGAGAACAGTACTCGACGCAGGGACGAATCTGCGTCTTGTACAGCAAACATCTCTGATGTGGCGTGAAGTACCGTCTCACCTTATTTAGGACTCCGAGTTTCCGCGAGGCCAGCCCAATACAACTCTCTATGTAGTTTTTGTAATTGAGCTCACGCCGGACGTCTATACCGAGAATCTCCAGGTTGTCCTTTAGTGGAACCGTAATGTTTTGAAGAGAGGGTAGGGGTAGGAATGGGGACTTCTTAGCTGTAAACGCACACGCCTGCGTTTTTCTGGCATTGAACTCGACCAGGTTGTCTGAACCCCATTGGGCAATGCGACCCAGGTCCCGGTCGAGATCCGCCACGAGTTGCCGTCTCTTTTCGTCCACGTCACAACGCCCCTCCGCTGGGCGGCCAGAATAGCTCCCATGCAGAGTACTGTCATCCGCATAACAATGAATGCACCCAAGGGACAGCATGTCATTGATATGCAGGAGAAAGAGAGTTGGGGACAATACCGATCCCTGTGGTACCCCGGCATTTACCTGCAAAAAGCAGGAAGCCTGACCATCACAGAGGACCCGTATACGTGGCCCGTGCAGGAAGCTGGCCAACCAGCGGCATAACTGAGGCGATAAACCATATGCCGGCAGCTTGGAGAGAAGCGACGCATGCCATACCCTATCAAAGGCTTTAGCGATGTCTAGGCCAATAGCCAGAGATTCGCCGTGCCTCTCCATAGCCTCACCCCAGGTGTGCGTTACGTACGCTAGGAGGTCACCCGTTGATCGTTTCGGCCTAAAGCCATATTGGCGATCGTTAATTAACGAGTGATCCTCCAGATAGCGCATGAGCTGTTTGTTGATGATTAGCTCGAACACCTTGCAGATGACGGTGGTTACGGCTATGGGTCGATAGTTGGCCGGATCCGACCGGTCCCCTTTCTTGGGGATCGGCTGGACGTTCGCCTCCTTCCAAGCCTCCGGCACTTCTCCCGAGGAATTTACATAAAACAAACGCTAACGGTCAAATAGCCTTGACCAACATATCGTGCTGGTGTAAGCTACGGATATCTTTTGAGTGCTTGACTTCAGAATTTTCAAGATTTTTTATCAGAAAACCCCTGCAACCACTGCCTGGGTTTAAGCCAGCCTCACCTGCGAGTGGTGCACCAGTTATTTGACGGATGAGGCAAAGACAAGGAATCTCGAAAAAATAATTGTCGCTGTCGGACGATGTACTCACTGTTGAGCCCTCGCCTTGGATCCCACCGAAGCGTCACTCGCGATCGTTAAATAAAACCACCAGATGGCGTACCAAACTATATTACTAAAACAATATGTGACTAATGGTTGGAGCTTTAATGATACAAAAAATATACTCATATTCGTATCAAGGTAACGATACCATATCGTGATTCAAAAAATAGGTATAACGCCATCTATCGAGGTTTGGCTAAAACTTTTATATAAACATAATTTGTTTCTTAACATACCGCCCGCCATGGACAAATTGTGAAAAAATATGCTTATACAGTGATCAAGCAATTTGTCCATAATGAGTTGACAAAGTATGTTTGTTAGTAAAATAAAAAATCTCAAGCAAGTAACAAAAAAAGCAAAAGCACAAAAGTAAGCATATGCAACTGCTTTAATAAGTCTAAGCTAAATGTAAACTTATATTATGGGTGATTCAAAAACTTAATTTCATGACCCTAATTAAGAGATAAAACATATCCAACATAAGGCTAAACAAAAACATCATGTAACCAATTCAGTGGACTGTATATAACTATTTAGTAATAGGTAATAAATATAATTTAGCAATCGGTTGTTTAATTAACGAGTTTTTACACCTTAAGCTCACGACACGTGTAATTCCGTACAACCCAGGGTGCTTCTGCTCTATAATTCCAAAGAGCCACTGGGCTGGTGGCAAACTATCTTCTTTAACAAGAACAATATTGCCTATTTCAGGTTCTGGAACCTAATAACGCCATTTATAGCGATTCATAAATTGAGACAGATATTCATTTGACCATCTTCGCCAAAAAACTTGCATTAAACGTTGAGTTAGCTGCAATATTTTTAAACTAGATATATTGCTTTGTTCATAGTTGAATTCTGGTACAAGTACTTTCTCCTATTCTCCTACTAAGAAATGTCCCGGAGTTAGTGGGGCTTGGGATTGGCTATCATCACTAATTCGAGAAATGGGACGAGAATTTAAACACGCTTCGATCCGAGACAATAGAGTTGCCATCTCCTCATAAGTCAGAGTATTGTGTCCAATAATCCGCTTCAGATGGTGCTTTGTAGACTTAATACCAGCCTCCCACAGTCTGTAACCACTTTATTGCTCAGTAAGTTACTCACCAGCTAGCAGCCTAGCGCGAGGAAGCTATGCAGAAAACTCTTTCCCAGGGCGCCTTACTACAGAGTTTCTAGTGTGTGTGCAAGGTGTCGCGACGATTTGCCAATACTAAATTCTAGCTTTTCATTCGATTTTTCCTTTGTGGGGAATGTCGCGAAGATTTGATAATCTTGCGAAGTTCTGAAGTTATACTCCAAGGAGATTGCTACTGGAGGTACATACTCCATGGTAATATCGCGTCCGTCTATTTGTTTTTTATCTAAATTTGAATATGATTCCGTTTCTAATGTCAAATGGATAATTCTTTTTGCACGTCATTTAGTTGGTCTAGGATATTATCAAGACGCAAGGTTTATGTGTACGGTCAAGTTTATCCTGTACCGCGTGTGCGAAGTCTGATAGCACATCTACAAAGGCTGGTATTCTTTTTACATGTTATAACTTGTTTGTTGGTGCTCCGTATAGCACATTTAGTAATCATGAGGTCAATCTGCGATTCACTGGGCCTGTGTGTCATCCTGCCGTCCACAGGGGGACGTGAATGCAGTCTTCAGTGGGAAATGTTTATGGAATGGGAATGGATTCATTGACTCGTTACATCAAGTATCATTGACTCCAGTTCTAGGACCATCAAATGTAGGTATACAGGGTCGGCTCACTTACCCATGCGTGACACTCATGACAACACAGGTTTTATCTATTACACGGGTGAGTAATAACATGTAAAAGGAATACCAGCCTTTGTAGATGTGCTTTCAGACTTCGCACACGCGGTACAGGATAAACTTGACCGTACACATAAACCTTGCGTCTTGATAATATCCTAGACCATCTAAATGACGTGCAAAGAAAATTATCCATTTGACATTAGAAACGGAATCATGTTCAAATTTAGATAAAAAACAAATAGACCGACGCGATATTACCATGGAGTATGTACCTCCAGTAGCAATCTCCTTGGAGTATAACTTCAGAACTTCGCAAGATTATCAGATCTTTGCGACACAAGGGTAGACTAGGGCTCTGACGAAAACAGCCAGGTAGGGTGTACACACATATACTTATCTAGTACACAGAACACTACAGAGACAGAGAAAAGATTATTCACTAATGGACACACATATCACAGAAATTCACAAGAATAGTACCGATCACTGCACTAATGTCACGGAGGCGGTCTACATACACATGTTACAAATTGTTTATGCTGCTACTTATTAAGGTGTTAGGGGCAACTGGGTACTGGCCTGCGGTGTGCGCTGAGAGCTACCCCGGACGTTGCGTTGCTGGTGCAGACCACTCTACAACGCCCTCGTACCACATGCAGTCCTCGCACTTGTGGGTGTGGCACCAAACCTCCACCACCGGTCACTCTAACCCAACTAAAGGACCCTGTTCATGAGAGAGAAACGACTAATTAGGTCACTGACAGGGTCTTCTCTCGTTTTCCATAAATACATTTGCACTAATATTGTTTGCCATAATCATCCCCGATCATTATATTTATTTGCACAATTATCATTTATACTAATAACGTTTGCCTTAACAACTCAACAGTCATAACTTTTATTTGCCATAAAATGACTTTCTATAACAACATATATCATAATAATTAGTTTCCATAAGTAATACATCTCATAATCAACTCTAGTCATAATTAAAATTTGATATAATTATGAAAATAATACATAATATGTTAGGTAAAAATTAATTATCGTTAACACCCCGACTCAGTGCAATCCGACTCGGATAGGTTAGGTTAGAAAGCGAAGCGAAGCGGAGCTCCCGCCTTAAGTCTTCGTGGTTTTTTTTTTTAAACTACAAAGAAGTAGGAGCCCCGCGAAGCGGGGCTCCGTCGAGCTTAGTTAGTAGACGCCATATGAGGTTTAGTTTTAGGTTTAATTGTGAATAAATTATCTGTGTCGTATAAATTATCTTTATTTATATTATGGTGAATAAATGTTATGGAAAATGGCATTATTGAAAACGAAAATTATGGCAAAAACATTTATGGATTCAAATTATTATGACACTTGATCGATTATGACCAATGGAATTAGTGAAAGTCATTTTATGTCATTTCACGATTATGGCAACTGAAGCGATATGTCCAATGAAATTATGGCAAATACCAGTATGGCTTATGAAATTATGGCATTTTAAATTATGGCAAACATTAGTAAACCCACTGACAGCGCGACATACGAAGTTCGAATCGCTTTGCACACACTAAGCACAACTTACCAGTTTCCTGGGTAAAGTCAGAACTGAAACTTATTCTTTCTGAGGAAGGTAGAACCCAGGCTATCTTCCTCAGCAAATCCGTAAGGCTTGTATAGTGCCTGAGTGAGATTCTTCACTCCATTCAAATAACCTTACTTTTCACAGAACGAACTTCACAGATGTTAAGAAAAAACAGGCACTTCAAAGCAGGGCTTTATATATACCCTCTCTCACGTGGAATCGTCTAGAATTCTAACTAAAACCTGTTTTCCAGCAATATCTGGTTGCGTTAGGTTCAACAAAAATCCAAAGACTTGCCTCACTTCCATAACAAAGACAACTAAAGTTGCCAGAAAAAAAACTATGAATTCATAAGGGCGTGCGCACACGCTCAATGATCATTGTCAAACCTACAACCAGACATTGCTGCCCCTACAGAAAACAAATGCAACAAGTCCATCGAAATGTGGAGAGTGTGGTGGTGTCCAGTGTCAGTTTGTTCCATTCTCCGCTAACCAATCCACTATTTCCCTTGCCACAGTAGATCTTTCGGCTGTTAGTAATTCTTTTAATTCCTTTTCAGCCCCAACGAAGTTAGTGCATTATCGCTTTAGAGGTCAACGACACGCCCACGTCTCGCAACAAACCGTTTGAATGCTGTCAGGGAGCTTTGAGCACTTAGAGCTCTAACTGCCTCAAGGTGTATAGCCTTTGTAGCCATGCACACAAAAAGACATATATAGAATAGAATAGAATAGAATAAAACTTTATTTGTACACCTCGTTAAAAACTATTTACAAAATTAAACATACAATATTGTACAAAGGGCGGTCTTATCGCTAAAAAGCAATTTCTTCCAGACAACCTTAGGATAGACAGAAAAGATTTATGTTATAACTAGCTGTTGCCCGCGACTTCGTACGCGTGAAAATCGTTGCAATGCCAATTTGATTGCTCTCTGCTTAGCCCCTAGGATATGAAGCGTGATAATATATATAGCCTATTTGAACACCCTACCCTTAGGTAATATTTGTGCAAAATTTGAATCAAATCTATTGAGTACTTTACGAGTTCCTTCCGGATAAAGCAAAGCAAACAGACAAACAGACAAACAGATAAACAGACAAACAGACAAACAGACAAAAATTTTTCCAACTATATTTTCGGTTTCGGTATCTTATGTTGAACACCCAGCGAGTATTTTTTTTTTAAATATTTCCAATGTACAGTTTTGACTTTTCTATCATTTTATTATATGTATAGATAGATGGGTAGTTTAGGTGTAGAGATTAAGCATATTTAAAATCTACGTAAGACAACATACATACATACATACTACATATATATACATACCTATATATACAAATACACATAATATATACACATACATACATACCTACATATATTTATAAGTACATATACCTAGACATACGTTTATCAAAATAATTTATATACTTAAAACAAATAACAACTTCAGTGTGAAGACCTTAAATATTTGATGTCGTAACAATTTAGAGTATTAACTACCGTGTCAGATAATGTTGCTTTACCATTCGCTTGAAGACATCCAGAGACTGAGCACGTCTGTGTAGGTAATGCATTCCATAACCGCACTGCCTGTATGGTGAATGATTTGTCATAAAAACTGGTCGATGGTGGGTAGGTACTGCAAGTTCCAAAGATTCCGACGACCTCAAGGATCTTGAATATATTTATTTATTTATTTATTTATTTATTTATTCCACACACTACTATCATTACAGGTTGGTACCCAATACAATAGCAGACCACTTTACAATAAATTAGCACAGCACTTTAGTACAATAACACAAAATCTAGCAGCTTCAGTACCTTATTAAAACCTTTACACAAACCAAGCAGATTACTTTTCAATCAAAATTCAGATACACCTAAAATACAAAAATTATGCCACCCCAATTACATAACAAAAATTGAATCACAATCAAACCCAAACAAATTCCCAATTTACTGGCTATTTAGTAACACAAATTCATGTCAAGTTCTTATTTATTCAATGTCAAGTCCCTATTTATTCAATGTCAAGTCCTTACTAATTTAATGTCAAGTTAAGATTATTTTAATGTCAAATACATAATAGTGTAATGTCAAATCAATGAAAACTTAACACAACAATAAATAATCAGAATAAAACTTAAATTTGCAATGTCAATACAATAATATAATGTAATGTCAAGTTGATGATAATTCAATAAAAATTCAATTCAATAATATTACAAATAGAAAAATTCATACAAAATAACCTAATCCCACATAAAATCATCATACTTATAACATTACCAATTCAACTTAAAAACCTTCGCTCAAAATACAGTAACTAGCCCTTGTGAATTCATTCAGTGAGCATGTAAACAAGCACAAATCCAAATTGTCCGCCATAATATTAAGTGTGCGTAGCGCCCGCGTCAGCGGCGCCCTCTGCAGCAAGTTGGTACGAGCACGACTCACCCGAAACAGTTGGGGCCGCCGCCGCCTCATCACGTACAGTTTTGGTACCCACAGCCCCACCTCCCGTAGGATAGCTGGGTTGTGTATTAAGCCACGAAACACTTTAATCAAATAGGTGGCCATAGCGACCTCCCTCCTAACTTCCAGCTTATAGTATCCTACCATACCCAGAATGAACAACGTAGGATATAACCGTGGATACCCCGGGTAGACCCCATACTGCTTAAAATATAAAAATCGTAGGAACTTATTCTGGATACGCTCCAACATGCCTTTATACTTGTCCTCTTGCGGAGACCAGATAAGAGCATTAAACTCCAGATGACTCTTTACGAGAGCCTCATACAACGCCCTCAATGCCGCGATATTCGAAAATTGGTTTGCTTGACGTAAGACAAATCCTAAATTTCTGTACGCTTTTTTACAGATACCGGTGATATGGTCCCTAAAATGTAAGTCAGTTCTAAAGCGAACTCCCAAATCCTTAACCTCGGTCATACGCTGCAGTAGGGCCCCCTCCATGTGATATTGGTAGTGGCTAGGGTTGTGGGCACGGCTGAACGTAATCACCGAGCACTTAGCTACGTTGAAATAAAGCTTATTTTGTAGGCTCCATGCCAAAATCCTATCAACGTCCCGCTGCAGTTCATCATGATCTGCGTGGTCTTTAATTACCCGTACCAATTTGAGATCATCTGCGAAGAGCAGGGGTACTGAGTGTTTGGCCTCCTCCGGTAATCTATTTATCATTAGTATGAAGAGGAGAGGCCCTAAGTTGCTGCCTTGACTCACCCCTGATCTCGTGAAATATGGAGCAGAACGGTGTCCCCCACAGTCAACGTACTGACGCCTGTCCCGCAAGTAGCTGGCAAAGAAAGACAGCGTATGCGGCGTACACCCAAAACCAGCCAATCGCGAAAGAAGAACGTCGTTATCGACAGTATCGAACGCCTTCTGAAAATCAAAATACGCCACGTCCACCTGCAGACCAGCGTCCACTGCCGGCACCAAACAAGACATCAAATGAAGCAGATTGCCCGTAGTCCCTCGTCCGGGCCGGAACCCGTGCTGCGCATCAGATAGCTGGGTGTTTATCTGTCCGTACAGGCAGCTGTGAATAGTTGCCTCGAACACCTTTGCCGGAGTACTAAGTACTGCCACGGGCCTGTAATTACTTGGGTTTGGGCCTCCACTCCCCTTTGGCACAGGCACAACGCGCGTGAGTTTCCATCGTTCTGGAAATTTTGCCGTTTTAATGCAGGCGTTAAATAAGTGCAGCAAAGGTTCAACGAGTACCATGCGACAATCCTTGAAAATAAATGCTGGTATGCCGTCCGGCCCCATGGAGCGTTTTGAAGGCAGACGAGCCAGCGCGGCCCCAACATCACACACGCGCAGGCTAGTAAGGCTCACCCACGCTCCCGGCGCCGGCGTCCCCACCGAGCTGGCCGCCGACACGTTCAATTCAGCAGGCTCCTGGTTGTACACAGAGTGAAAAAACTGAGCGAACTCACCCGCGCATCCCAACTCTGATAACGTGCGGCCATCCTTAACCAACCTGGGCCTACCTGAGCTGCCCCTTCTACCCCTCATGTAACTCCAGAAGGCATGCGGGTCCGTAGCCACGTGACTCTGTACGCGTTCGTGGTACTGGTTATGGGCTCGCACCGTCTCGACCTTCACCGCTGCCCTACACCTGCTAAAAGCTACATAATCACTACGAGATCCAGTTTTTTTAATTTTTTTATGTAACGCGTGCTTAAGTCTTAATTTCCTAATAATGTGAGGTGTATACCATACCGGGTATGTATACCTATTCCTATTAATTGACGTGATATTTTTAAGAGGAACACTTATATCAAAAATTTCGTAAATCTTATTATAAAACACATCTAAAATAATTTCCGGATCATTAGAAGAATATAATTCGCTCCAATCTATTCTAGTAAACAAATCATATAAATAAATAAAGTTAGCTTTATTAAAATTCCATTGTTTATATGGTATCGGACTCCGCGCGCGCTGTACGTGAGAAGCGGCGGAAGCGAGGGAGGGCGCAGGCACGTCACACGGCGCCCTCGCGCCCATCTCGAGGCGCACGGCGAGCGGAGGATGGTGGCGGTCTACCGGCTCCATCCTGTCACTCGCCGGCGCCCCGCCGACGGACACGCCGCCGCTGCGCGCGCACAACACACGAGGTCCAACATTCTACCGTTAGAGTTAGGAATTGCATTGTAAAATATTGGATCCTCGATGTCAAGAATAGAGGTAAGTTAACTGAGTAAGCAAATTCATCAGATTGTCTACGCCAGGTAAGTCCAAGAATCTTCATTACGATGTCAATTTTGAGTTCATGACTGTCTTCTTTTAGATTGTCCATATTAATATACTTCAATAATTCTTCATTGTTGCTTCTCCATTTTTGCAATTCAAATCCACCTCTCTTTAGTAAACACGCTTTTATAAATGTGACCTTATCCTTAATCTGACAAGACATCATGCAGCTTCCGCCAGGAAAGTCTTTCCTGTTCCAGCGCCCCACGCTTTTGCAATCAAATATTATAACTAAAAGCACATAGTTTACACTTCAGCATAGAAATAGAGGCAACTTGAACGATCCATAATTTATTTTTGGTTTTTACGTGCAATATAAAAGCGTGTTTTTCTAGGTTTTTTTTAAACCATTTATTTATTTATTTATTAGAACATCCTTAATAATCTTAATCTTAATTAAAATTAATTACATACAAACAATAATTTAGTCTAAATGTACCACTAAAGCTACTGGAGCTTGTGTGTGATATAGAACGATCTAACTTCAGTACATAGATGCATAAAGTTTATCATAAATTCATAACACATAGAAATATAATAACTTTTTTATATTATACATTACTAGCGGACGTCGCGCGGTTTCACCCGCGTAGTTCCCGTTCCCGTGGGAATACGGGAATAAAATATAGCCTATGTTCACCGCAAAGAGTGTAGCTTCCCAACAGTGAAAGAATTTTTCAAATCGGTCCAGTAGTTCCGGAGCCTATTCGTTACAAACAAACAAACAAACAAAAAACAAATCTTTCCTCTTTATAATATTAGTATAGATATATGGGTACATTTAATCAGAAAAGAGCTTTAAGATTAAGGGTATTGTAAAATAATTCAGTCCTCGCCTGCAAGCCAACACGTCAGTTTAGAATGACCCTTACATTCAAAAGAACTTTTAAATTATAGGTTTAGCGAAAGTTGATATGCCTCTAATTTCTGAACTGCAAAACCCTCGACATTGAAACTTGTGTGAAACAATCCTTAAAGTATTCCCTTTCCAAAACTAATAAATATTTGAAATCAGACAACGCGTTGAACGCGTACAACTGAAAAACTATGTACTAAGTGTCATTCAAATCGATTCTGTAGTTTCGGCGTGATACTTATTCGGGATACAGACAGACAGACAGACAGACATGAAAAGTTTAAATTACATTTTCGGCTTCAGTATCGATTAGAGAATGCCCTGCAATTAAAATTTTCAAAATATCTTCCATGTACAGACTCTCGACCCTCTGCAGTTTTATTATATCTAAGTATAGATAGATTATAGCTTAAAATTTGATACCGTTTTGGACTTCTTTTTTTGCTTTGTTTTGGATTGCTAATAAAGAGAATACAGGTATGGAATCTTACGGAATACATATCAATATCAACAAGGGACTGTTCTCCACTTCGATTTTATTCGCGATCCGTTTTTTTTTATGTGAGGGCCAATCCTTGGATGCTATGCCGGACTCATACCGACTAAAAAAACGTCTCATATCGCCCAACAGCCTAGCATCCAGCATAGCATCCATGAGGATTTTATCTCACGTTAAAAATAAAAAAAAGGATGTTCCAGGACTTGTTCGCGACCCGTGATCTAGGTCAAGTTTATCGAAGACTGGTGCTAAGATGATACTTACAAACAAAGTAACAGCTTTTAGACATGCATTCAGTCTTTTAATTTGACATCCTGCCAAGTTCTCACCCATCCTAAAGGGTTCACGAAGGTACGGTATTCTTGATACTGGCCATACCATGCACATATTTTGTGCTTTTTGCATGCTTTCTTTAATGTTATACTGGTGTTCAGTCCATTTGTCCAAAGATTTTTTATATGCTTGATAATTAACTGTGCCATTCATATGCAACCACCCATATTTGTCGAATATGCACGCAAAAAATTCACACTGAAAAATAATGATTGGTTGAATTACATATTTTAATTATTTTACACTAGCGGACGTCACGCGGTTTCACCCGCGTAGTTCCCGTTCTCGTGGGAATACGGGAATAAAATATAGCCTATGTTCACCGCAAAGAGTGTAGCTTTCCAACAGTGAAAGAATTTTTCAAATCGGTCCAGTAGTTCCGGAGCCTATTCGTTACAAACAAACAAACAAACAAAAAAACAAATCTTTCCTCTTTTGAAGGCATAGGCATAGGTATCACACAAAGGCGCACAGGTTGCCAAGAACCCGTACACCTTTTTTGATTTATTTTAGTAACTTCACTGTAACCACATTCACTTTGTCTTTCACTGACACCACTGCTTTGATTTTCACTGACACTCGGCACATTGTCTTGATCATGATTCTTACTAATACTATATACACGAAGCTTAGATGATGACGGTCTCTTTGATAAAGGCCGCTCATAAATCACAATTGGCTCTGAAGTCGCTTGGTCGACCTTCGCCGCCGCCTGAGTGGGCTGTCTGCTGCGAACTCTTCTAATTATCCAGATTACTCCAGCCAGTAACATGAAACCTACCATGATATAAGCGACCGTGTACTGGTGAATATCATGGTAGGAAATTGGTTTCGCTACGTTTTCGTTAGCTTTCAGGAGGTCTATTTCCTTTCTGAGAAGCTCGAGCTGTTCGTGATGCGATGAATAGTTCTGGTCTACAGAAATGGGAATGCTAATATTTAAGATGCTGTTTATGGGCTCGATTTCGGGTGCATACATTTTTGGTTTAATGTAAATGCTACCGCTTAATCCTACGTTGTGTGAATAAATTGTGAAATTCTGAGTCTGGATCAAACACTCTGGCCCCATACTAAATATCCCTGCTCCATGTATGTGCCCGGAAGTGATCTTGTCATCACAAAGTAGGCGAAATTGACACGTGCCACAACAGAAATAAATATATCGGTTGGTGTCAGTTAGTTCCTTCCACTCGTTCAGGCACGGTGAAGTGTTTACCGCACATTTTCCAGTATAGTCATCCCTTCTACAGAAGCTTTCATAATTGCTTAGGTGAAATATAGGATTGTGGACATGACACATGTAATTTTCAGCTGCATCGTATTCACAATGGCTGATGTCTGAACTCGTCATAGTAGTGTAGATCCTGTCTATAATATTCAACGCTATGTACTCAGCTACAGGTATGACTGTGGCCACTGTTGAGTTATGAATAACGCGAGGAATTGGGAAAATTTTCATGATTTCGAAGGAATCTCGAGTGATGAGAGGGACCTTTAATTCAAATATTAAATAGTCCTTGCACATTCTTGCTTTGACACGTAATAAACGATAAATGCTTGAAAAGTTAGACTGTAGAGTGTTTATCGGTAAGGTAAGGTCCTTTGTTAAATGACCAGCAATTGTACTCAGCGTGTCTCTTAGCTGATCTTGTGATATCAAATGGAAATTGAACCTGCCTTGATACACGTCCATTAGGGTGTCCACCAAAGTGCTTTGGATCGTTTCCAATCTTCTTAACATATTGCTTGTTGCAATAGCAACCAAATTAAACTCTGTACTTGCCTGGCTTTTCTCTACTATATTTTGAAGATTTTTTGTTATATTATTAAGTTTAAGGGATAACTGATTCAGCATCTTGTGTTGCTTGTTCAGAGACTCTTCAGTTCGTTTCAAAATATTGTATTCAACCTCGATGATGGACGTTTGATTTTTAATGAGTAGTGCTAAATGATCCTCATTATCTCTGGTTAGTAGAATATCGTGCTTGTATTGTTCTGCGAATCGGTCGTCCAATACGCCGAATAGCTCGCTGGCAAGATATCCTACACCGTTAATAAGACCCCGACGCTGGCGCATATAGCGGCGCGTGCCGGCGGCACCGCCGGGCTGACTTAGCAACAGATTGTTATTGTAATCTAACTCCGCGTACTCAAGTTGCAATTGCATTGATAATACGTCACAGTGGGAATCTCCAATATTACTGCATAATTTTTCTAAGTATTTGATGTATTTGTCACATGCAGTTGTTCCTTGCCAATATGATGCCATGTCGTAGTACGAGACTATCTTCCATTCATCTCGTATTAATCTCATGTCTGCAATTTTATCAAAATAGAACCCTTGACTGTCTTTTAATTTCGTCTCATTATATGAGCAGTATCCCGAGGATAACATGCTCAGAAAAAGGAAAAGAAATAAAGTAGCTGCTGAAAAAAACCTATTTTTTGTAGGTTTTTTGGTAATTGCCGGTGTATCCGGTTGCCGCTCCTGTTGCCGGACCGGTAGTACTGATAACTTAACGATTGGTCGTTTTATAAGCCCATTTTTTGTTTTTAATGTGACCACCCTGACGTGGCCATCAGTACCCGGGTGTAATTCCACAACTCTACCCATTGCCCACTTGCCAGGTGGTAGATTTGCGTCGTCAATTGTCACAACGTCATTTATTTGAATATTTGGTTGTGATTTTCTCCACTTGCTTCTTGCTGTCAATTGGCTTAAATATTCTGTGCGCCATCGCTTCCATATGTCTTGTACGATTTTCTGTGTAAGATACCACCTAGTACGCATGTCCGTCTCTGTTTCTAATGTGGTCATATCTTGTGAAATGTTAATAAAACTCGAGGGTGTGAGATAATCCAAATCGTTAACATCTTCCGATAAGGGACACAATGGTCTCGAGTTAAGCACAGCTTCTACTTGTGTAAGAACGGTTGAATATTCTTCGAAGGTTAAGCGTTGTTCGCCAATAACTCTACGAAGATGTCGTTTCATGCAGCAAATCCCGGATTCCCAGATTCCGGCTGCAGAGGGAAATAAAGGTACATTAAAGTGCCACTCAATCTCCATTGTTGTAATTTCACTGATAAATTCCTGATTAAAATTACTAACCATATACTGGTATTCGTTTGTCAAGGCTCTGCTAGCTCCAACGAAGTTTGTTCCGTTGTCACTATACATGTGTCGTGGGGTTCCTCTTCTAGCGGCCATTCTCCTTAGCGCTGCTAGGAATGCTGAAGATGTTAAGTCGGAAACTAGCTCTAAATGGACTAGCTTTGTAACCATGCATACAAAAAGTGCAATATACCCTTTTGTGGTCTTGATACCACGACCCTTGTTGGCTTTTATCATCACGTGACCTGTAAAATCTACTCCTGTGTGATAAAAGGGTTTCGCTTGGTTGCATCTTTGTGCAGGTAACTCCCCCATTAATTGTGACATTTTACTAGGGTTGTGCTTCCGACATGTTACACAGTTTCTTAAGCGTTTTTTAACGGCTCTGTTGCCTCCAATAATCCAATATTTTTGTCGGAGATTTGCTAAAGTTACTCGAGTTCCACCATGTAAGGTTAATTTATGAGCATAATCGATAATTATATCTGTCAGGTGATGGCTATGAGGGAGAATTATGGGATGCATCATGTCGGGATTCAGGTCAGCCTTTTTCAGTCGACCTCCCACTCGTAGAACTCCATGTTGGTCCAGGAATGGGTTAAATTGTAATAGTGAGCTCTTTGAATGTAAGTTTTTGTTTTGTTTTAATGTGCTTATTTCTTCTGAGAATTCATTGCGTTGCGCATGTATTATTAACAATCGTTTGCCATTATTAATTTCTTGCAAAGTTAAGTGTTTTCCATGATGAAAACTTTCTCGTTTTATGCAAGAGATATATCTCAAAATCCAGGCTGAAACTCTTGCTAGTTTCTGGAAGGAACTATATTTGGGTATCAAATTACTAAAAATGGTTTCGTCCTTGATGACATGATTTACTTGTATGCTTTTGATTTCTTCATTAGTAGTGAAAGATTTTAATGGCTCACTTTCATAATTTGGTAGCCACAACGGTCCATTCCACCATAAATTGTGATTCTTAAGCTGTGCTACGCTAATGCCACGGCTAGCACAATCGGCAGGATTTTCTGACGACTTGACATAACGCCAGGTGTTTGACGGCATAACTTGACAAACTGTTCTTACCCTATTGGCTACAAAGGGCTTCCATCTTCCTGGGTCACCCTGAATCCAGGCTAGTGTTACCATTGAGTCTGTCCAGCCGTAACTTTGTATATTATAGCTGCTGAGGCATCCCTGTACCTTTGCCATTAATTTAACCAATAGTAAGGCACCGCATAGCTCTAATCTGGGCAGCGATATATTTTTGCTCACTGGGACTAATTTTGATTTAGCGGCTACGAGTGTTATTTTGGTTTCATTACAATTTTTTATCTTGCAATAAATAACACATGCGTAGGCCTTGGTGGAAGAGTCACAAAATCCATGCAGCTCTATTTTATTATTTTGTTTAGAGGTGCCAAACCACCTCGGTACTTGAAACTGATCAATGATTGCCATATCGTCTCTTATATTTTTCCATTCCTTGATAATTTCCTCTGATAAGCACTCATCCCACTTAATATTTAAAGACCATACCTTTTGGAATAGGAGCTTCATTTTTGTAGAGATGGGGGCTAACCAACCCAGTGGGTCATAGAGTTTGGAGATATCAGACAATAAGGCTCTTTTTGTGTGCTTTTTAATGATAGGTTCGACTTGCGATTGAAATTGGAATAAATCCAGAGTTGGATTCCAGCGTATGCCTAATGTTTTTGTTGATTCGTGTTGCTTAAAATCAAAATTCTGCGCCGTTTCTGTCTTGTTCAGTAATAATGCAGGGCAGTTTGATTTCCATTTTCTGAGATTGAATCCACCCAGTTTCAATAACTCAATCAAATCGTGTTGTAATTTTAATGTTGCTTCGGTGGTATCTGCTCCGTGAAGAACGTCATCCATAAAGAATGAATCTTCTAGTACAGATGCCGCAGACGGATATTTTGACCTTTCGTCTATGGCTAACTGTTTTAGCGTCATCATTGCTAGAAAGGGGGCCGACTTGGTACCGTACGTAATTGTGCAGAGAAAGTACTCTCTAAGCACAGCATCCTCATCGCGCCAAACTATCTTTTGAAGGGCTTGATCTTGCTCTCTCACCCAAATAAATCGAAACATTTTTTCTATGTCGGCTGTGAAGGCGTATCTGAACTGTCTCCACTTAAGTAAAAGTGACTGCAGGTCCTGTTGTAGGTTGGGCCCTTTCAGCATAAGGTCATTCAGACTAAACCCAGAAGTAGTTTTTCTCGAGGCATTAAAGACGACTCGAAGTGCCGTAGTTATTGATTCATTCCGTATTACGCCATGATGCGGTAAGTATACTTCCGGTATCTGATTACCGATCGAATGTTTCATATGACCTAATGACTTATATTCGTTTATAAATAATTTGTATTGTTGTTCCAAATTTATGTTCCGTTTAAATTTTTGTTCTAATTGGCGGAATTGGGCAATAGCACTGTTTTTAGAGGCTCCTAAATGCTCCTGAAAGTTTTGTTTCAGTGGGATTCCGACTTCATATGAACCATCAGATCGCCTAGTGGTAGTCAACTTGTAATGTTGAACACATTGGCTGTCCTCTTCTGATAACGTGGATGGTTCAGAAATATCTTCGACTTCCCAGAATTTTTGAATATCTTCAACGTGATTCAAGACCACGTTGCAGTGCAGTGTTTGCACATTTCCACACAAAATCCAGCCTAAGCGGGTTTGTTGTGCTATAGGTACTGCTTGATCTGATCTGCTTATTCCATCCATAATGATGTGCGAATATACATCTGCTCCAAATAATATATCCACTGGACGGCTAACATTAAAGTCCGGGTCTGAAAGTTGGACGCCTTCCAAATGCGACCAGAACGGTTTGCTAAACGAACAACTAGGCAAGTTTTTCACGAGCTGTTTCATGATAAAAACTTCTGTTGTTAGTGAAAAATCGCTATATAAAGAAGAACATGATAGTTTAGCGAGGCCCTTACAACTGCTTTCCTTGGCTCCGATACCTGATACTACTCCCTTACAGTGGCTTCTTGTTAGTGCTAAAATCTGTGCCGCTTTTTCTGAAATAAGGGAGACTTGGGACCCCTGGTCTATAAGGGCTCGCATCTGATGATAAGTTCCATTGCTGGCTTGAACCCTTACCATCGCTGTTGCTAGTAATGTTTCCCTGTTGCCATGTTGCAACAAAGAATTGTTGTTGAAATCTTCCTCTTCAAGTGTAATGTTGCAAGAGGGGTTATTGAACGATTCGTGCAATAAAGTATTATGGGCTGCATTGCATTCATTGCATGTTTTTGCTGATGTGCATGTTTTGTCTTTGTGAACGTGTAGACAATTTTCGCAAATGTTGAATTTTTTGATTGTGTTTAATTTTTGTTGTGGAGTCATATTTATGAATTTATTGCAAAAATAAATTCCATGCGGTTCTTTGCAGAGTACACAAATTGTATTATTTCTTGTGAAATTCTTGACATAGGAAGTTGATTGACCTCCTTTGTATGCGGGAAAAGACTGCTTAGCGTTATTATTTGATGTAAATGGTTTATATTTATGAATTGTATTGCTTGAGCTATTATTTGTAGGTTTGGAATTGTCGAGCTTTTTCTTAGCAGATTCTAACATTGTAAATCTGTTTTCCAGGAAATGCAAAAAATCATGTAATTTTGGCAACTCCCTAGGCTTCGGTAGCAATTCCAGATAATGATTGTGAGACTCTGTATCCATTTTCTGGAGTAATATGTGGACAATCAAGGGATCCCAGCTGCTAGTATCGACGCCTAGATTTTTAATGGCATTCATACATTCCTGGGTAGTGTCATGTATCCTTTTTATGTGGGTTATTGCAGGTTGTTGACTGGTTGGCAAGTTCAGTAACGTATTAACATGTGACGTAAATATTAATCGAATATTGTTATACCGATTCTTCAGTATTTCCCAACTTACGGAGTAATTATCACTACTTATGTTTAAATGCTGGATCAAACGCTCAGCCTCTCCTCTCAACTTGCCTTTGAGAAATTGCATTTTCTGGGCGTTTGAAATGGATAAGTTGTTGTGTATTACCTCCGTAAATAGATCTTTAAAAGAGACCCAATTCTTGTAGTCTCCATTAAAGACGGGTATTTCCATTTTTGGGGTCCAACTGTCCTTGTGAACAACTGACCACAGCTTGGCATTCAGCTGCCTTTTCATCTCATTGAATGCCCTTTCGTGCCTGCTGAATGCATTTTGGTAATAGTCATCTGAACCTTCCAGTTCACTATCTATTTCTAGATGCAAAGTGTCGATTGTTGACCATCGAGACTTCAACGTCTTCAACGCATCTTCTAATTCCCACTTCTGTGTGAAACTCTCAATATCCATATTATCCATCGTACGGAGAAAAGCTCTAAAATTACTGGCCTGTTTCCTCCGCATTTCGTCGAGTTTGCTAGATGATCCTGTTGACCGTGACTCCAATGGTTGGGGTGGTTGACTGTGCTCAGTCGCACCGGTCCCGGTAGCGGTTTCTTCTCGAGCTGTCACTGCTGAGGTCCCCTGCTGGCCCTGCTTCAGCTCTAAGTACGCCTTAATTTTGTCATTGATGTACATTTTAGTTTGACTATAAGTGTTTTGAACCCTATCATACTGCTTGTCAGTAAAATATGGATGACTAGGGCTTACCTCTGTCGTAAGACGGTCATGGTTATACTGGAAGTCAGCCCAATAGGCTTCCAGCATTTCCTGACGCCTTTTGAAGTAGTCCACAGACTTACGATCAGCAGAATCCTTTTTAATGTTCCGGGTCATGTTACCCATGAGTCCTGCTAACTCCATCTGCGTTGCTACGATGCTCTCCATCTTGGGACTTAAATTAAGTAAAAGGCAACGATCTTACTTGTATACTCGTCGGCTTCTTACGTCTGCAGCTTGTTCTGCTTTTCACCTGCTCCTTGTTGACCAGGAAATAAACAGGCTCTCCGTAGACAGCTAACAGTAACACTTGATAGCACTGATAGTTAAGAGAGTATAGATTGGCTGATTATTCACTCGCGGTAAAGTGTACTTTGTCGACCGTAGGACGAGAACGTTTCCGATAAACCCGACGGCACGGCAAGAACGACTTTGGTTTCAAATTACCACGACGACTTCGAAGGACCAAAAAAGGTGTACGGGTTCTTGGCAACCTGTGCGCCTTTGTGTTGATAATTGAATGTAAAGTCGCTTGGATGGAAAACTAATTTTATTGTAATTAATTAATTATTGCTAAATGAACTGATATGCTATTTTGATGATTAGTGAGGACACGCGGCGTTCTTGCTAGCTACACGCGAACTAATGATTTTAACGAATATGAATTATAATGAGTGTTTACAAAAATACTGATGAAATGGAAAACTGTATTAAAATGATGATGTGCTGAAAACTGTACAGTTAGACTGTACAATATGGGATATAATAAACCGAGCCTCAAAAGTTTTTATCGGCCACGGCATTTAGCTTCTGATTTAATAACTAAGCCACGCGAAAATGAAATAGCCTCTAATATGCTAATTCGTCCTCTTTACAACGTCACCTAAAAATTTCCATAATGAGCATTAAATAAAGATCAAGAATTATTTTAACTTGTCCTGCGTATTAATATATTAACATCTAATTTACTAGTTCAGCCACAGATTTTATATGTAATCGCCATTTTATATTTTACAGCTTCAAATCGAGAGCCTCAAAAAATTACAATTTAAGCCTCCACAGACAACATCAGTTTTCATAACTTGGCGTGTAAAATAAATATATCACATTCCTTTTTCGTGAAAATAGCCACTGCAAGGTTTAATCTAAGTGCAAAGAACGACAGCGACCGGCCATTTGCATCAATCAGGGACCGCTATTTGATGTCACTTTGTAACTAAAAAACAGATTACGCTTACCGAACTTGGAAGTGAGGTCAAGAAAGCAAAATAAATAGTAAACTTAAAAGTGTATAATACACTATACACTTTGACTTTAGTAGGTACATTAAGTGAACATGTGGATAATGTCGTCCTAAGTTTCACCAATAATGAGAAATTACTCGTTACGTGTAAACAGTGTTTAGCATTGCCACTTTATAGTACTCAGTTTTGAGTTTAGTATTTGCTTTAGTTCTATATATTCAGTATCTGTCTTTAGTTCTATAATCAGTATTACATGCATACATAACTTCACCGACCGAAATCTGTATAATGTCTGGGCATTCTATAGAATACCTGAAACTTGCAGGCAAGGCAATGTATGAAATAATTATATACGAGAGTATGGAAGGTTTATTGGCTGCTTGCGAAGGTTAGGTTAGGTTGGAACAGTTACCACTGACGTGCGAAGGCGAACGAGTGAAGCGAGCATGCCGCGGCAGCGGCCGCCGAGCACCAGATGTCAAAAATTTAATATTTAGTAACAATTTATAATTTCTCGATAGTTTATAATTTTGCAGTATTTACAATTTTATGGTGACCCCAGACCTATTTATTTAACACATTGCCGGTGTACCAGCAGGTATTCTATGCAATCCCTAGGAATTTTGTACAATAGGTACCTAGACAAAGTATGAACAATCATATACTTATTCAAAACATTTCATACATTGAGTCTGGGGCAGGTATTCCTTAGAATGCAGGTATTGTATAGAATATCTGAATTATAAAGACTGCATGTAACATAATAATAAATATAAGCATTTATGCCCGAAGGTCTGTCCCACGCTCCCGTGTTGAAACGAACTCGCTTGTCCATTTCCACCACCAGATTGTGACACCCCATATAGTCATCTTAACGTGCCTTTCAAAGCAAGGAAACTCTTGCAAATCAAATGTTACAAAGTGGTCACCCATCCGAGAACCAGCAATAGCGGTAGTTGCTTACTGCGGTGATCGTTTACAAAAGACTCAGTCAGTGGCTACAAGTGGTTCTAGCTATTTAGGTAATATTAGTGGCCATAATTTGTTTTTTGATGGCAATTTTACTTAACTTTGATGATCCATTAATGTGGGATGAGTTTCATTTTAAACATGCTGAATTAGGAAATTAGAAGCTAAGATATTAATAAATAATGTCTATTTTGATGCCATTTTTTTAGTAATTTAGAAGTTCACTGTTTGAATGCATGTTACAAAATTAGATGCTAAAAAATAATCACGACGCTGAATTATATTAACAGTGGCTAATAAAGAAGTTAAATGGTGGCTAGAATCTATAAATACTGACGCTCATGAATTGTGGCTGACTTATTAATTTGGGGGGCAAAGTATTTTTTCGGAGGCCAATAATGCTATTAAAAAGAAGTTCGTTTAATTAGCACCCTTATAATATTAGTATAGATGAAATAATATTCTTTTTGGCCACTTTTCACACAAATTACAAAAGTCTGATGATACAGAAATAGAAGCTTTTAAAAAAAAATCTCAGTTACGATCAAAGATTTAGAATTTTTGCTACTCGTATGATTGTACCCACGTGCAAGCAAAAGTAAACAATTTGTAACTTTGCTTCTACAGTGCCTACCGCTACCACAGGGCGGAAACTCCAGCTTGAATGTGTGCGTGTGACTAATAATTCTAAGCAAATGTTCTCTCAACACGTCCGTCAACTATAATCAACGATAATATAATAGTATTACATACAGATCGGCAATTCCCTGCCTCCCACCGAGTAAGCTTCCCCACCCCCCTACCAAAATTTAAGTGTCGTTTGCCGTGTCAGTACTTGAGAGAGTGTCACTGCGTTGCATTACGTAGTAACTATTTAGTAATCTGTGGTTGCATTACGTATTACTACCTACGTACGTTGTGCTATTGCTATGGTTTAATTTGTGCTTAGCCGAGGGTAGATTTGAAAAAAAAGTACCTACATACATGAGATTGCGTTCTGTTTCTTATTATTTAATTTCCATAGATAGTGTCCCTAGTGTACTCACACACACATTCAAGCTTGATTCAAGCATTCACATTACGTGTATATTAGTGTGGGTGAAAACGAACATTTTTGTATGGAGTTTCCCCCCTGTGGTATAATGACAGCTGTGGCGCGGCAGAGAGTTGCCTATCTGTTTATAATACTATTATATATTATCATTGCCGCTTCTGAACGGTACGTATACACTAAGGTGCCGCCGACTTACGCCTTATAGCACAAGAATGTGTAAAACTAAATACTTAGTTCATTGCAAGCCAAAGTTATGTAGATATAAACTTGAGCAACCAAGGTGGAAACACGCAACACCGCAACGAAACGGCAAAATCGGTCATTGTAGAGAGACTTGAAAGTAGCATTGGCAACCTCTCCTACCGGATGTCACAGGACCCGGTTTGGTAACTTGTATCTTTCTGCATACACCTGGAGTCAATACTCGAGTACAAGAACCGCGGGAAATCTGTTTATGAAGACTTGAGTCACATACATAGAAATATTTCACTTACATCTTGATGACCTTTTCCCGTTTGGAGCGTTTGGCCTGTGGCATTTTGTGGAACACCACAAGATTTAAAAATATCATTTCCAAATAAAGGCCTAAATTCACAGCAATTCCTCATATCATTCTGGAATAAAAATAATCTCATTGAAGTTTTTGACGTGACAACGTCTTATCATTCGATGGAGCCGGCAGCACGCACGAAAAACATGACGTACTACCAGTTCGCTCTAACTTTGCCGCTGGCGTAGAGGCGTATAACCGAATTGTTAATTAGACGAAGAAAATTGACATTAGGTAATGTCACTTCGTCATAGAAAATACGCAACATTGTATGAAGAAGTGACATTAGTTGCTGTCAATTTACTTCGTCTAATTAAAAATTCGACTTAAGTATGGAGCCGAGCGGCAAAGTTAGAGCGAACGAGCAGTATGCGGCGTTCCTCGCAAGGCCTCGCTCTTTTTAGTACAAATGTTTTCAACAGATGGCGCTATAATCAACTGATGTGTTATTCCATTGTAAATGTACTACGTTCTAACTCATGATATTAAAATTTTAATAACCAATAAGCATAATATAGGTATACAATAGTTTTTGACGTGACTGAGGTGTCACGTTCAACTATCGTCAGTAAACCGACTTTACAGACAACCGTTTTTTTTTTTGAAAATATTGCCTCGATATTCTTTAACCAAGGCAGATTTTAGCTACAAGTGTGTGAATGTGAAGCCGGCCGAATCCAGTCCTTGCCTCCAAACTTTTCCAGGTCCTCGGTCCATCGGCACATAGGCAGGGGCCGTCCCACGCCTTACGTTTGCCGATATAATGACTCAAGTTCTAGTAAAATTTCTGACATGGCTTGCAGACAAAGCTAATTGAGGTGGATTGGGGTTCCTTTACTCGTACACCCCTCCTGAACATGTTTGATCTATCAGCCATATCGGTTTCTTCTACTAATAATGACCAGAGGATGTGCTGCCATCTGCGAGCCATGTTGAATCTGGCCGATAAATATATAGGGTCTCGGACCTCAAACAAAAAGCGGAACACTTATAGGATTTTTTTTCTGTGATTTATTACTTTGTTGTACGTTCGTCCGTCTGTCTGTCAAGACTTTTTATCTTGTAAACGAAATAAAAAAATAATTTAAAACTTGAAAAAATTATTTAAAAAAATATGCAAGCTTTTCAAAAAATTTGTGACTCTACTGGAGGTTCGGGATCAAGCTTAACTCAGTGTCAAAGAGTGACGCCTACCCCTTACCATATATCAATCAAATCTTGGACCATCTTAATAATGCTAAGTATTTAACCTCTGTAGATTTGAGTGCGGCCTACTGGCAGATTCCGTTCGACTCCCTCCAGTCTGCTGAGAAGACTGCCTATACGGTTCCCCGTAGGGGATTATTCCAGTACAACACAATGTGCTTCGGTCTGGTAGGAGCCAGTGCCACGATGCAACGCCTGATGGACCGTCTGTTTGGCCCCGAGTTCGACAATAAGTTATTTGCGTTTCAGGACGACATAGTCTGTGTGTCCAGCACCTTTGAGAAGCATGTAGAGCTCTTACATAGTGTCAAGTCAAGTCAAGGATGCTGGCCTAACTATAAACATGAAAAAATCTCACTTTTGTCGGAGTGAACTCAAATACCTGGGGTATTATGTGGACAAACATGGCCTACGGACCGACCCGGGTAAAGTTGAGGTTATCCTCAACTATCCCACCCCTTCTAACCCTAAGCAGGTTAAGAGATTTCTGGGAATGGCCGGCTGGTATCGTTGTATGGGCGCCCCCCTTAAAAATTATATATTTTTTGTATTTAGTATTTGTTTTTATTGCGGTAAACACATAGTCTGTGAAAATTTCAACTCTCTAGCTATCACCGTTTATGAGATACAGCCTCGTGACGGACAGACAGACAGACATAGAAGTTTTATGAATAGGGTCCAATTTTTACCCATTGGGTACGGAACCCTAAAACGACGTGTAAAGTTTAGTGTAAATAAAATGTGATCGCTCAATGTAGGGCATTAATGACCCCAAAAGAGTCGTTAACATACAGTAGATACAATGAAACTTAAAAGCAAATGGACAAGGTACGAGTATAATAAGCTGGTGTAAATACTCACATCTATTTTTGCCATGCCCATGCACTTCTTTGGTATAAAATTCACAATACCTTCCTTGAATCAAATTATTATTATTATTATTCTACATCTACATACAGTGGTGGTCAACATAATTAGGGACACTGGTAAAATAGCTGTAACATTTATTTTCTATTTACCCTAATTTATATTTAAACGATATTGCGTAACTTTTTTGACGTGAGAACGTCTTATAATTTGATAGAGCCGGCTGCACGCACGAAAAAACATAACGTTTGTGGCGTTACCTCGCTCTGAGGCGTTCCATTTAAGGCTGAGTTGTCACATTCAACTATCGTCAGTAAACCGACTTTACAGACAACCGATTTTTAATATTGATATGACATTGCACTAATGTCTTATTATATGGGTTAGTAATTATGGGAATGGACTGTGTAAATAAAATATCCATACTAATGAAAATTTACTTCTCTTCCGTGCTAATCAAGCCCTGGACAACTAATTAGGGACACTTACAAAAAAATTACAAATATCAAACACAGGGTGTAATAGAAAAGAAAAATATGTATTTATTATTAAAAGAAACTAAATTGAACGTTTTCTATATATCCAGTGGTATTCTCATTGTTGTCTATAACCATATACCTTTGGCGTGGTATCGAAGCTATTAAATTATCACATGTTTCTAAGAATGTTGATCCAGATGTATGTAAAAGTATTAAACAGGTGTTTTATATTGCCTGCTCGTTCAGTGGTGACCTTTTTATTCACATCGTACCACGGATGTCCCAAAGGATTCAGGACTGGGCTATTGGCAGAACAATCTAAAACTAATAAAGTTCCTCGCCGAAAAATGATCTGACAGCTGACAGTGCAGTGTGTTTTGGCTCGATCGTAGTCGTTTTAGAATGTCCATGTAACAAGAAGGTTTTCTTGAGCGTTCGGCAGCATCGTTTTTTTGCTTTTTTTTCGTGATATTTCTCTGTATTGGAGTTGATCAAGAGAGCCTTTATTTTGTTTTAAAGGCCCCATGCCTCCTCCATATTGGACTAGTTTTGTGGTATCTTTCGGACACACTTTTCTATTTTTTAAGACTCCGTAGGTAAATATTGCCTACAGCCTTATGAATTGAGATTTGCCTTGATGTAGCATGAAATAAAGATTTTTTTGACGTGACAACGTCTTATAATTCGATGGAGCCGGCTGCACGAACGAAAATTGATGACGCAATACGTCGTTACCTCGCTCTGAGGCGTTCCATTTATTTTAGTAATGTTTTCTACAGATGGCACTATAATCAATTGATGTGTTTTTATATTTCTTTTTGTTTTGTAATGTTAATTTTATTTGTATTTTTATTTTTATTTTTATTAAGCTATTGCATAGCTTTAATCGCGGGCCTTGAGCGTGGAGACCGAATCCAGAAATTCCGTCACCAAAACCACGTAACACTCGGCTATTCTCGGCCACGCTCGGTCACGGTCACGCTCGTACATCTCGCACTTCATAATTTTTTTTGTTTACGTCAATTATGCACTCTGCAGTCGTTATATATTAAGTCAATCCAAAAAGTGACGCTTGTACCCAGAATCGATCTTGCACCTTCTGCGTACCGATCCGCGTCTTAACCACTCAACCAAGTTGAATTAAGAGTACTGGTCGAATTTAGAGTTCTTAATGTGAAAACAATTTCGATGCTCCGATTGAAATGCGTCATAGATAAGAATATAGACAGCACTTTGCAAATCACCCACTAACTTTTAATTCTCAATTTTTCACAACGGACACGGTAATGTTTATGTAAAATAACGACACGAATCTAAAAGGGTTCCGTTTTTTGCCATTCGGCTACGGAACCCTAAAAATGCTATGCAATAGCTTTACCGCGGCAGTCCCCGAGTGCCACACGTCTTTTTTTTATATTTTTTTTTATTTTATTTTTATTTTCTTATGATGTTGTCACGTTCAACCATCGTTAGTAAACCGACTTTACAGACAACCGATTTTTCTATTAAGAGTATGTCCAATGGCCGTACCTTCTAAAAAAAGTCAATCGTGCAAATCTAAATTCCTTTTTCAGAAATGTAGCTTTTCGGACAACCCTGCCAAACAGCTTAGCTTCAATTAGTCATGGTCAAATAGTCCTTACAGAAACTCCAGCACTGAATTCTGGTACAAATATTTTTCTTTTCATTAATACCGAATCAATAAAGAACATTTTAATGCTATTATCAGCATTTGCGGATATTCTTGCTCAGTCGATTTCTTCTGTAATTCTTTTTCTAGGCACTATTTCAGCGGTTTTATAAATTTTAAAATATTCTATGGTCAACTACGCTTTTAAAGCATCGCCCTTGGCACACCTCCTGACACGAGTTAGTCGACGTGACGCTATCGCAATTTTATCATATTATTTTTATTATCTGGATGACTTAATAAATACATAAAGGGTCTATTTCCGATGGCTTGAAGTAGTTTTTCCGTGAACTTCACGTCCATTTACTGAAAAAAATATTAGTTTCGCCGTTCCGCTCTGTATTTCTGTCAATTTTGACAAACCAGCGCGTAGACAACGCGGCACCGCAATAACAAGGCGGCCGAAGCGCGGAGGTTTGACTGGCGTAGGAGCAGATTGACGAAACCGTGTGGTGAAAGAGATAGAAGATAGTTAAATCTATGCATTAGAACAGGCGGTTTCGCTAGTGTTCTGCTCCTCCTACATGTGACAGAACTTGGCGGAATTACTGCGGTTCCGCTATCATGGTTCCGCGGCGGAGGTGTGCTAAGGGCGTTAAGATAGTCTTCTGTTATACAATACGACCATTTACGTTCCTAAAAAATATTCAATTGCTATTCGCATTTTTGTATCCAAATCTCATTTTGACTCGTGTCTAATATCAACAATGAAGTAGGTACTTATTTTTAAAGTTATTTAATAGTCAGCATAGAAAATCCGCCTAAACTACTTAGAAAAGCCAATTTGAGACATATTTCTTTATGCATTGAATAGATAACGGAACGCCTTTCATACTGTCCCCAATTAGTTGGCCAGTCATAAAACGGGCATTTTCGACACATGATATTTGTTTTTAAATAAAGTATCATAAAGTATTCTCAGCTACAGAAGCATTTTTATTTTTTATTTTATTTAAAAACTTTATGCACATAAAAAGTACAAAGGTGGACTTAATGCCGTAGGCATTTTCTTCCAGTCAACCTTAGGGTGATGCAGAGATAGGTAATTTCAGGTAGGTGCTTAAGGATGTTATGAAAGGAAGATAAAAAAAAAAAAATTTAAGTAAAAATGTATGATCACGTGCCCTCCCAGTCCAGACCCCACAACACTCACTCAAGTAACAACTTGAAGAAATGCAGCCAGATCCAAACCAAACGAACACCCAATCACGATACTGTCATACATATATAGGTATACATACATACTTATATAAATATATATTCACAGATATATACATACATAAACATACATATAAATACATACACACATTACTATATATATACACAATTAATATACATACAAGTACAAATACCATACATTAGAAATTTACATCATATAATAGAAAAAGTCTTTCCTAAACATTGTAAAGCTCGTATACTTTATTTTTGAAAGTGATACGGTTGGTGCATGTCCTGACTTCCGGCGGAAGTGCGTTCCAGAGACGGGTTGCCTGCACGTAGAATGACGAATCACTCTTGGTTGAAGTGTGAGCGGGGCAGCAAAGAAGGCGATTGTTCGTAGAACGCAAATTTTTATTGTGATTAGCGCAAAGTAATTGAAAATGAGATGTTAAGTAAGAAGGAGCATTAGGATAGTTCATGAGTGAAAAGAGCATCGTTACAGCACGCAATTTGCGACGCTGACGTATAGGCAACCAACCCAACTCGGAACGATAAACGGAGACATGATCATATTTACGAAGTTTGTAAACGAATCGAATGCAATTGTTGAGAAGCCGATCGAGTTTATTGAGTAGATCTGCATTCAGGTCGAGGTAGCACACATCACCATAGTCTATAACAGGAAATAGAAGAGTCTGAACCAGCATTGCCTTGGTTTTCGGTGGAAGAAAGTTCCTGAGTCGATAAAAGGCACGAAGTGTTCCAGTTACTTTCTGGCAAACGTTGGTAACTTGAGCTCTCCAATCAAAGGTTTTATCAAGATACAGGCCTAAGTTTTTTACGCTAAGAGTAACTGGGATAGTTCTTGTGTTAAAAGTTATTGGTGGCAAATTTACACCATCCAGTCTGCTCAGCATTTGACTACTCCCAATTATAATACCTTGACATTTATCAGGGTTGACTGTAAGCCCAAAGCGGTCACACCAGTGTCCCATTGCGTTCAAGTCAGTGTTTATTTTTGAAATGGCTTCCTGGAGATTTTCCACTCTTGCTTGGCTATACAACTGTAGATCATCTGCATACAGATGATACGCACACTGAAGTTCTTTGGTTAAGAGGTTAATGAATATTGAAAACAGAAGAGGAGAGAGTATACCGCCTTGAGGAACACCAGCGTCTAGATTGCGCCAAGTCGATGACTTCTCGTCAACGCAAACCGACTGCTGACGACCCCGAAGATAAGATGAGAACCATTCCAATTCGCCAGATGAAATCTTCAGGTGAGCAAGGATAGATAAAAGGATATCATGATTGACACAATTAAATGCGTTGGAAAAATCTACTAAGACCAGCACTGTTACTTCACCCTTCTCCATTCCCGCCTTGACATCACCCGTTACCTTCAAGAGAGCTGTCGTGGTACTGTGGCCTATCCTGAAACCCGATTGTAGTGGACTCAGAATGTTATTTAGACGGATGAACTTGGTCAATTGGCTGTGCACACAAGATTCCAGCACCTTCGACAGAAACGGGAGGATGGAGATTGGGCGATAGTGACTAGGCAAAGAGGGAGAGGAAATTTTTGGGAGCGGAAGAACATAGGCTTTTCGCCATATGGCAGGAAATTGACGAGATTCAAGAGAAAAATTAATGATATAAGAAATAGCAGGAAGGAGTTGGTTCATAATGGTTGTTATCATACGACGACTAATGTTATCGCAACCTACAGCTTTGGATGTTATGGACATAATAACCTTTTTGACCTCATCTGACGTAACTAGAGAAAACTTAAAAAAATCATAATTGGGACAGGCAAGGCCGGCCACAAAGCTTACCGTTTGACGCCTTGTTAGGTCATCAATTTGATTAGAGGTGGAGAAATGACTATTAATGACGTCCAACTCAAGCGTTTTGGGCAGCTCCGTGTGCCTAATCCTACCAATACCCAACGACCTGAGAAACTTCCATACATCTGCAGGTGATGCGGAAGAAATGTTAGCATAGATATGTCGGCGTTTGGCGTTGCGTATCATCTGATTACAGCTATTCCTAGCTGTTTTGTAAGAGTTCCAGTCTAATTCCCTACGGTGCTTCTTGAAAATGCGAAAGGCCTTGTCTCTGCGTTTCATTGCCGTACGTACCTCAGCCGTTAACCATGGAGCTAGAGGACGTTTTATTTTCACTTTTCTAACTGGAGCATGAGTATCATACAGGCTATGAACTATTGCATTAAACACAAGAATCTTCTCATCGACAGTATTTGCTTCAAGTAGTGGATCCCAGTCAACTGCAGATGCATCTTCACTCAACTCAGCAACATTCATCCGACCAAAGCAGCGCTTATACAGTATTTTACCGTTAACAATATAAGGAAGAGCATTTAATACTAATAAACAGTAATATGTATTTTACTAGGTCCATCTGTACACTTTCATATTTGATTGACATAGAACTATCATCTGTCCCTAATTAGTTGACCACCACTGTATATGCAATGACTATTACTACTAGTACTAATATACATGTATACTAGCGGACGTCACGCAGTTTCACCCGCGTAGTTCCCGTTTCCGTGGGAATACGGGAATAAAATATAGTCTATGTTCACCGCAAAGAGTGTAGCTTTCCAACAGTGACATAATTTTTCAAATCGGTGCAGTAGTTACGGAGCCTATTCGTTACAAACAAACAAACAAAAAAACAAATATTTCCTCTTTATAATACTAGTATAGACTAGAATAGATGTAGATGGTTGCAACCTGTAATAGGGTCCCGACACGATCAATTGGCAATTGTCATGCCTCGTCAATATCATGTGTACAAGTAAAGGGCCAAAAAGAATGCACATCGAGCTTTAGAAAGAGGCAATCGGCTAATTTCGACTTCGTATAGCGATATCTGTGTCGCACACACCATGACGTTTGTTTTGTCAGTCATGGTTCAAATGCGAGAGAGTGCAGTCGCTTATCTAAGCCAATATATATATAGAGCTGCTAAAACCCCTATAAAATTAAATTAGTACCTACTATGGCATCTATAGGGATAAAAGGTAAGCCGTTAGTCTACCAGTCACGCGAAATTATCCATAATGTTTATAAATATTTTTTATCTGAAGCCAACCAATTTAAAAAACATGAGGATGTTAATGTAAGTAATTATTTTAAGAAGGTTCAACAGAGAGTTGCAGATGCCACTGGAATTTCAAAAAGAACTTTGAACAATATATTAAACGAAGTCGGCACTGGCACTGATAATACACATTCCAGTGGAACAAAATCCAGCTCTCGAAAAAATGGGAGACCAAAAAAACAATTTCGTTTAGATATGGACGATTTTGATTATGAAGTTGTTAGAAGAATGGTGTACGATTTTCATCTGCGTTACAAACAACTGCCTACAATAAAAACATTAAAAGCTAAATTATCTGAGGCTATTAATTATAATGGGTCTGAAAAGACGTTGAGAAAAATTCTTTATGAAATGGGATTTGCGTTCACAAAAATAAAAGACAATAGAAAAGTTCTAATCCGGGAATATGTAATTGATGTACATGGAAATGAGCATTCGTTTGCATTCGGAAATGCGATAAATGACGATGTGCATTCTTTATGGCCCCGTACTGTACATTATACGTCGATGCACACACGCATGCAAAGAAATCACTCACACTGAATCAACTTCCATTCATAAATATCAGACTTGACTCAATATATTGACCCGTGTCGGGAGCCCATAACGTAAGGTGCTAGGCAGACTCAGACATCATTCTGTTTCTATGAAATGCCGTACCAAACCATGTGGCAATAAGGTCTTAATTTTTTTTATACTAGTAAGGTGGTAGACAAGCTTACGGCCCACCTAATAGCCGGTTACCGTAGCCTATAGACGTTTGCAGCACCAGGGCACCGATTCTCGCTTCACACGACATGAATGCGTGGACGGAAATCGGCGGGTGACGCGTCGCCCGTCTCATATTTAGGAACGGCGAACATGAGACGGACGACGTTTCACCCGCAAATTTGCGTCCACGCATTCACGTCGTGTGGTCGAGAATCGGCGCCCAGAAGCGCTACACACGCGCTGCCGACCCGGGTGCTGGCTGTGACCACCCACAGTTGAAATTTTCCAAGCCGCCCATCAGACCTTCAACTTGGCATCACGACAGTTACGTTACTGACAACCAGGACCAACGGCTTAACGTGCTTTTCGAATCACAGAAACACTCAAAAATAAATGTCACAAAGTGGAAAAATACAAAATAAATAAATTCTACCAATATTATAAATATGAATGTTTGTGAAGATGTTTGGATGTTTAGATGTTTGTTACTCAATCACGCTCTAACGGCTCAACGGATTGGGCTGAAATTTGGTACAGGGATTGCTTAGAGTCTGGAATAACACGTAATCTACTTTTCACCCCGGGAATATGTTCCCACGGGAAGCGGGAACGGGTATCGAATTTCACGCGGGCGATGCCGCGAGCGTCATCTGGTAAAAATATAAATTGATCAAATTCAAGGGTCTTCATCGTATGACAACGCCCCTAAAGGCCCTCCCTTACCAGAAGCATTCGCGTCTAATGTAACATATTGCATGACTGCCTCTGTGGCGCGGTCGGTAGTGATACCGCCTGCGGCGCTGGAGGTCGTGGGTTTGATTCCCACCGGAGACAAATATTTGTATGACCCATAAATAGTTGTCTCAAGAGTCTGGGTGTTTCTATGTATAATATGTATGTATTTAAAAAGTATATAAGTATTAATATCCGTGGTCTGATACCCGTAACAAAAACAGGTTATTCCTAGCTTACTTTGGGATCAGATAGCGTTGTGTGAAATGTCCGTGAATATTTATTTATTTACTAGCTGAGCCCTCAACTTCGTTTACGTCACATAAGGTGTATGAAAGGAGAGGTATTTCTTCATCAGACTCATCAAGCAGCGTGTGAAACTGGCCCGTTTTGCTTAATCATTAAGCTCTTTTATGATTAAGTCAACACGCCAGTTTAGATTTACCCATTTTTAGATTCATAAGTCTACGTATGATTCTTTAAAGCGATATATTTTTTTTATTTATAAACCGATTGATATGAAATAAACACTAAATGTTAAGCGGAGCAAACCTTAACACAATAAAGAAAACCGCATTGCAATCAGTTAAGCGGTTACTGAGATTAGCGTGCACAAACGTACAGACAAACAGACATACAGACAAACAGACAAAAATTCTAAAAATCATTGTTTTGGGTTCTATTGCGTTCATAAAGCCCCCCTATAATATTTTTTCTCATTTATCTTCCATGTACAGACAGTGAACTGTTACGATTTTATTATATGTATTAATTAATTAATTAATATTAATTAATTAATTAATTAATTAACTAGCTGAGCCCGCAACTTCGTTTACGTCACATAAGGTGTATGAAAGGAGAGGTATTTCTTCATCAGAGTCATCAAGCAGCGTCTGAAACTGCCCTGTTTGCTTAATCATAAAAGAGCTTAATGATTAAGTCTATTTTAAAACAATTCAGTCCACGCCTTCGGCGCGGACTGAAACTGCGGTTTTAAATAGTCTTAATCATTAAGCTCTTTTATGATTAAGCCAACACGCCAGTTTAGGTTCATTCACATTCAAAGAAACCCCTACAATTAAAATTTTCAAAATATCTGATTCTTAACCCTTAACTGGTATCTGGGGTCAAAATGTACCCCAGTGCAACATATTTCTTATCATAACTTTGCTGTTTTATAACCTACAACCCGGTGCATCTAGCTAATCTCATTACGTCGCGGGGTGCGGCGGGCGTTGAACGTTGGTTGCTCTAACATTACTGGGAACAGAGGTACGTACACTGCTGGGGTCAAAAATTACCCCCGACACCAAGTATAGTTATTTGCATGGACACTATAGTTGGAACGTTTTTTTTATTTTTTCAGCAAATAACCATAGTCATGTTCGGTTTTTAGATGAAGATCAAATTGCTCATTTATTGGAAGACGAGGACCATGAATCTAATCCAGAGACTGTTGGTGAAACCAAAACAGCGGCAAACTAGCCGACCAGCAACAAAATGTACCTACTAATGCCTCTGAAATAAAAAACCGTAATAGAGGAAGGTGTTACTTATGTGAGAGCAAAGAGGACATAAAGTGTACCAAAAAATGTAGTATATGTTCTCTTTTTATGCAAAGAACATACTGCAAAAACCATTACATGTACCAATGCTAAGTATTTTGTAGTGTAAAATTTTCTCGTTTCATAGTAATTTCGTTTATGTTGTCATTTTTTTATTATTTTATTAATCTCTTACAATATGCCTATATTTGTTAAAACGATTATATAAGAAAATGGTATTAAGAGTAATTTTTTCAAAATTGTGAGATTTTTATAGAATTTTGGACTACTGAACTAGACTCCTAAAAAAATATTGTCAAAATATGAGCGCATAGAAAATGTTTAAAATAAGTTATTTTTTTGTTTAAAAGTGTAACAAAAGTTTTTTGATGCTTAGATTAAAAGTAGTTTTACAATATAAAAGTAAAACATTAGCGGAAAAAATAATTTATTTCTAGTTTTAGACGTAAATTCACATGGGGTCACATTTTACCCCCGACACCAAATATGTTGCCCTGTTTTGCGAATCCGGTTAAGGGTTAAAAGTGTTATAACTCTTTTATTTCTAAACCGATTTACATAAAACAAACGCTAAATGTTAACTGGAGCAAACCTCAACACAATAAAAAAAACCGCATTGCAATCGGTTGAGCGGTTACTGAGATTAGCGTGCACAACCGTACAGACAAACAGATATACAGACATACAGACAAACAGACAAAAATTCTAAAAATCATTGTTTTGGGTTCTATTGCGTTCATAAAGCCCCCCTATAATATTTTTTCTTATTTATCTTCCATGTACAGACAGCGACCTGTTACGATTTTATTATATGTATATTGATATTGATTAATTAATATATTAATTAATTAATAATTAATTAATTAATATTGATATTGATTGATGATATGTATTGATATTGATATTTTATATTATATTCGACTTTGAGATTACGTTACAGCTTACCTCCCTGACCGACGAGCGTTCGCGTGTAATGTAACATTTATAGATTCGACTTGGAGCATTACGTTATAATACTATCTACCTGACCGACGAGCATTCGCGTGTAATGTTGCACAGGGCGTTCTCTTACAAAGACTTCTATATTAAGAGGAGAGAGAGAGAGAGAGAGATAGAAATCTTTGAGCGTAAGCCATGTGCCTGTCAGACGCCAGATCAGCGTGCTTACTACTCGGGCACCTTTCTAGTTTCCGGCTCAATCAGGCTAACCTCACCCGCAACTGGTGGATTTTATGGACCAAGAACCGAAGCTAAGCATTCATAACCATGTAATTTTTTTCTTTTATTGTATGACTAGATAATGCTCGCGGCTACGCCCGCGTGAAATTCGGTACCTGTTCCTGCTTCCCGTGGGAACATATTCCCGGGATGAAAAGTAGTCTATGTGTTATTCCAGACTATAAGCTATCTCTGTACCAAATATCATCCCAATTCGTTTACCTGTTAGAGCGTGATTGAGTAACAAACATCCAAACATCTTCACAAAGTTTCACATCAATACATATTTTTTTTTTTTTTTTTTTTTTTTTTAACGTGAGGGAAAATCCTCGTAGGATGCTATGCCGGACTCTTACCGACTAAAAAACCTCACGTAACGCCCAACAGCCTATGGTTGAGAGCCCCGGGTAAGCCCTCAGGAAGGATGTCCCGTGACTCCCAACAGACCTACGGCCGCCAATGCGGCCTCGCCCAGGGGGTGGTTCGGGTGCAATCCCGCGTCTATGGGGGGGTTTCGGGTGTGACCCCGCTTCTAAGGGGAGGCGTGCGTGAGTGCTCACGTCACGCTGCCGTCATGGGCCTGCTTCTGTAAGGACGGTGAGCGGCCCTCTCACCGTCCTCAGACCCCCGGTCATGGAGGCCTATAGTCCTCGGCGAAGACACGTCGGCGGCGCCCAGGGCGCCGACTGCGGAACTCGGGTGGGAGAGTTCTCTCCCGCACCCGGCCCGCCGCCTCCTTCGCGAGCATGACCTGCTCGCAGAAAGAGGCGGCGCAGTCCCACTTACTCCCGCTGGAGAGCATGGCTCGCACCATGGCCTCAAGCGAGAGGGTGTCCACGCCCAGACCCACTACGAGGACCTGTCGCTGTTGTGCCCACGCCGTGCACTCCACTAGCGTGTGGAGCGCCGTGTCATCGCTGCGGTCCTCGCAGTGCTGACATTCGGCCGTGGTTTCCCGGTGTTTTCGCCACAGATACCTACCGAAGCTACCGTGCCCGGCAAGCATCTGTGTCAACCGGTAGGAGAGAGCACCGTGTCTTCTCTCCAGCCACTCGTCCATGACCGGTCTGACGGCCGCGATTGTGGCGAATCCCCCCTTTGGTTGACATCAATACATATAATAAAATTGTAACAGGTCGCTGTCTGTACCTACATGGAAGATAAATATGAAAAAATATTATAGGGAGGATTTATGAACGCAATAGAACCCAAAACAAAGATTTTTAGAATTTTTATCTGTTTGTCTGTATGTCTGTATATCTGTACGTTTGTGCACGCTAATATCAATAACCGCTTAACGGATTGCAATGCGGTTTTCTTTATTGTGTAGAGGTTTGCTCCACTTAACATTTAGTGTTTTTGTCACTGTCATGTACAGTAAAGTTACCAGTAGTTAATTTTTTATTAAAATTTTTAAATTTACATTCATTATTACATTTTTTAGGTGGCAATTCCTTTATTAATTACTGTGATGATTTATTTTAGTACAGATTGGTTTAAGTTTTTTTTTATATTTTATTTATTTATTATTTATTTATTATATACTTTATTGTACGCCAAGATAGTATTACAATTTACAAACTTGATATAAAACAGCAATACAATGGGCGGCCTTATCGCTAAAAGCAATTTCTGCCAGGCAACCTTTGGATGGAAATATGATGGTAGGACAGAAACTGGTAGTCGTTGGCGTCAAACTCATGGTATTATACCCTACAATAGGTATAACAAAAGATAAAAGTACAAAATAGCATCTTTAAATACACATTATTTATACTAGATAATTATAAAACATACATACAAATATTAAATAAATATTTATATTAAAATATAATAAAATACTTACAAATATCTATAATACATACATAAATACATACATACCAATCTTATTATGCGTTCAGTATATACTTCATAGTATAAAAACACATTCCAACTATGTATTGCTTGATAGATAATAGCTCTTAATGCTGGTTTTAAACTTTTGCAAAGTTTCAGCGCTTTTAATTTCCAGTGGTAACATATTCCACAAGCGAACTGCTGTAACACTAAAGGAACTGTCACAGAAATTTGTGGAATGCGGAGGCATTTTTAACACTAAGTTGTCCGATGATCTCAAACATCTGGCATGCGTTTCATGAAGGAACTTAAAACGTTCCTTTAAATAGGTAGGTGAAGATGGGTTGAAGAGAATACTATATAATAAGGATAGTATATGAGTATTCCTGCGAAGTCGAATAGGTAACCAGTTGAGCTGTGTTCGAAACTGTGAAACGTGATCATACTTGCGCAAACCAAATATAAATCGTATGCAAACATTTTGGAGACGCTCAAGTTTATCAAGCTGGTTTTCGGCAACATCTAAGTTACTGACATCTGCATAATCAAGGATTGAAAGAAGCAAGGAGTTCGCAAGTGCAATTTTTGTGGATGTCGGAAGGAAATGCTGCAACCTCCTTAACGTTCCCGCAGAAGCAAACATCTTCCTACTTAACTCTTGAAGTTGTGGACCCCATGATAAATTCGAATCCACAATTATTCCTAGGTTCTTAACTTTATCACTATATGGAATCATAGCCCCATCAAAAACAACTTGTGGAATTTGCGACCAAATTATTTTCGCAGTTGTTCTTCGGCTGCCTAATACAATGACCTGCGTTTTAGATGGATTTATTTGTAGTCCATAAGATCTAGTCCATAATGATATCCGAGTCAAATCCTCATTTATCGTATCCACCGCTTCCGACAGCCTATCAAGGGATGCTTGTGTATAAATTTGGAGATCGTCTGCGTAAAGGTGGTAGGAAGAAGTGAGTTGATTTGAGATAGAATTTATAAATATTGCAAACAGGAGCGGAGAGAGAACGCCACCCTGGGGCACACCGACTATAGTATTGCACCAACTAGAAATTTTATCCTCAATACTTATGCGTTGTCGGCGGCCACTCAGGTAACTACGAAACCACTCTATTTCCGTAGGAGATATGTTAAGAGAGCCAAGTATCGAAAGTAAAATATCAAAATCGACTGTATTGAAGGCGTTACTGAAGTCTAGTAAACAGAGAACAGTTAACTTACCATCCTCCATTCCCAATCTGATGTCGTCTGTAATATTTACCAAAGCTGTGGTTGTACTGTGACCGGGACGAAACCCTGACTGGAAAGGATTTAGGAGATTATTTTGACGGATAAACGAACTTAATTGGATGTGGACAAGGCGTTCCAGAACTTTAGAAAGGAATGGTAGGATGGATATAGGACGGTAATCAGTTAATAACTGGGGATTTGATTTTTTCGGCAAAGGAGTAATTAAAGCATCTTTCCATGATGATGGAAAAACACCACTCGATATGGAACAGTTAAGGATAAAGCAGATGATGGGTAGGATTTCATCAAGGATAGGAAGGATCATGTTTCGCCCAACACAGTCACTACCAACAGCTTTGGATGTAATCGCCATTATGCTCTTCTTAACATCACTAGCGGTAAATAGTTCAAAGACAAAAGGTGAATGATTGGGGGCTGGCATCGTCGAAAGATAGTCAATAGTGTTTGCCTTAAGAGTCCTATCAAAATTGGACATGGAAGTGAAATGCTGGATAAGAACCTCAATGTTCAGATCTTTAGGATTTATTTCTTGTCTTGTTTTTCCAACCCCCATTGTTCTTAGAAATCTCCAAACCTTTGATGGGTCACCACTTTGAACTGAATTATGAATATGTTGGCGTTGTGCATTCCTACACGCCTTTCCGCAGCGATTACGAGCCGAAACATATTTCTCTAAGTTTGCATCAGTAGGATTTATTTTGTATCGATATTTAGCTGCAGCTTTCTTAGAGATCAATGATTTAATTTCACTTGTTAGCCATGGAGATGGTGGATGTTTTATTTTAACTGCACGAACAGGAGCATGTTTGCCATACAGTTGGATGATGTTCGACGTAAAAATAGAAACTTGCTCATCAACTGACCCCGAAGTCATTAACGATGTCCAGTCAATGTTGCCGGCATCTTCACGCAAGTCACCAAGATTCATGCCACAAAAATTGCGCTGCATAAGGATTTTGGGTTTGGCCTTAGGGGGACGGATATTGTAAGAAAGATAAAGCAGGTCATGATACGAGAACTGGTCAGCCGAAAATTGTCCGTGCTTAATGACTTGATCAGGAGAGGACACCATAATGAGATCGATGAGTGTGGGGTTACTATTTGGGAAATGATGAGTTACCTGCGTGGGAAGAATGGAGAGATTACAAGACATTGTGACATTGAGAAGAGAGGAGGAACGGGAATCATTCTTGAGTAAACACGTATTCAAATCCCCCATGATTATGCAATGACTGTAAGAAGGTGTGAGATTGACTAATAGTTCTTCGAAGGAGGTAAAGTAATTAATAGACATTGAGGGACAATAATAAACGCCGAGTAGGAGTTTGGTATGATTGAGTTCAACTTCCAGAAACAAGTGTTCACCGGCATTAGTAGGTGGTGGTTGTTGTGACACACTTATAATAGAAAACGGTATATACGATCGAAGGAATATCGCAACACCACCAGCCCGCACCTGATGATCGATCCGATCGTTTCTGATGAGCTGAAACTCAGGAATGGAGTATGTACTGGAAGAATGATGAGTTTTTAACCAAGATTCTGAAACAAGGATAGCATGAATATTCTTACAGTCAAATGTAGCTAGCACTTCGGAGTGATGAGCAGGAATACTTTGGGCATTGATATGAACGACATTAAAATGGCGAGAAACATCGGAAAACTGCGCTGTAAGGCTTTCCGACAGTGATGGGACACTGACGAAGCTATCCTCAGAGCTACTCACAGAATAAAAACTTTCAGTGTCACTGACATTTTCAGTCTCGATCATTAAAAGATAGTTCAAAGATATAGAAAAACAACAATAATAATTTAAACTTAAATAAATAAATATATTAAATACAATTCAATAAATAAATACAATATTAATACTATAAAATGACTTAGTAAGTTCTACAAAAATATTAACCACCCGCCAGTTGTGTCAGTATCTACAACAAAATAACACAAAGAACAAATAAAAATAAAGATAACACAAAGATTCAATAAATTTAGGTGATCCGGGTATATGCTATGCACAATTATTATCCCTACAGCCACATACAAATTTTAATATAATTAAAAACAAACCACAAATACGCTAAAATAAAAAAGGAAAAGAAAGGAATGGGAATGCTGCCAGTCTTTTGGATAAAATGCCAAGGGGCCCTATTTAGATTTTGTTTAGTTTAAATAGTTATAATGTAAGTATATGTTTCAGTTATAATTTATGTTTCACTGCAATTAAATTTCCACAATAAAAAATGTTTTATCTATTAACAATAACATTCCTGACAATATTATTGTCAATCAGGCTTAAAACACATGGTGCCAAAACACGTTTGACACATCAACTGTCAAAATGTCAATGTCAAATAATAAGTGTCAAATTAATTTATTTACCGACCGCGACCGGGGCCATTCCGTGATGGAATGTATTAAATAGAAAAGCGAATTACTACATACCTACAAATTAATGTTGATCGAAGCTACAAATAGTACTTACAAAATTTTTATTTTATTGTTTAATTGAATTTTATTCCATTGCGTTGACTGTTACTGTTCTGAGTAATTGTTATATTTAACTTTAAGGAATCTTTTGACTTGCGGGAGCAAGGGTGTACATCTGGATACCTATTCATAGGTATAAGTGTACCAACATAAGTTAAGTACTTTTTGCAGCACTAAAAGTGTACCGCAAAGAGTAGATAATTTTATTTTATATTTTATACAATCTGTTTAGTTATTTATTTGTACCCTTTTGGTCCGTCTTAGAAATTGTTAAACTGTATTACTTTTATAATTGAGTGATTATCAAAATTCGGAACTATGAATTATTAATAATTGACTACAAGTATTGTATAATTTATAAAATTTCTTTTCCGAATGTGCCATTAGCGTGTCCCCACTGCCATGGGACTAGGCGTTTTTTAGTGCGCATGGACTGAGGGTCCATATCGGTCGAATGCACAAGGACTTGAGTCAATTATTCACCTATCCACGTGCCGCTTCTGACGAGTCGCATGGCCAGCCAGCCGACCGGGTCTTGCATCAGCGTGCGCCTCAGCGGTTGTTGGACCAGCTGTCTGCTATGAAATCAAGCATACCGGTATTAAAGCACATTCCCAAGGGAGCCCGGAGCCAGGCTGCGGCCAGACTTCGTGACCTTATTGAGGATTGTATCGACCGTAACGGAGGGGAACTGGGGCAGGCTCCTCACTTTTTCATTCACTGCGCTCACGGTTCCATCTAGAGACGCACCCGGAAATTTGACTTCGAAGGTGAAGGCAAACGTTGTAGCCTCGGAGCCTGCCCTTCCGGAGGCCGAATGGGACCGTCCGGAGGGGTGCGTGGGGACTCGCGCTCTCAAGAGTGCCATTGAGCGGAAGGTTTTTGAGGGCGACCTGCGGGGCGCAGTCCGCTTACTTGTATCGGATGACTCATTTGCTCCACATGACCCTGAAATGCTTGCAGCGATGGAACACAAGCACCCGGCTCCATCAAGATTGCAGGAATTTACTTCACCACACGATGAGCCCCTTCAGGTGTCTAGTCAGGAAGTAAGGCATGCTTTAGAATCCTTTTACAGCGGGTCTGCTGCGGGTCGGAATGGTATACGGCCGGGACATTTGAAGGAGCTAACTTCAGCATCTGCGGGCGACAGTGGACCACGTTTGGTGGATAGCCTGACGCGATTGGTCAATTTTTTACTTAGTGGAAAACTCAATCCAAAGATCATCCCTTACTTTTACGGGGCTTCGCTTTGTGCCTTAAAGAAGAAGGATGGGAAAGTGAGACCCATAGCGATAGGCAGCACATTCAGGCGCTTGGCTGCTAAAGTGGCTTGCCGATCGGTGAGCAAGGCCATGACCGAGTACTTGCAGCCTCAACAGCTAGGTTTTGGGACACGGCAAGGTTGTGAAGCGGCGATTCATGCCACGCGAACTTTTGTAATGAATCCGTTGAACGCAGGTTGCGTGGTTGTAAAACTGGACATTTGTAACGCATTCAATACCCTGGAAAGAGACATCCTTTTGAGCGAAATCAGACAGAATATGCCTTTTATTTACCCTTTTCTGCACCAAGCCTACTTTTGTCCCTCTCACCTTTTCTTCGGAAATAAACTCATTTCCTCTGAGGTAGGAGTGCAGCAGGGAGATCCACTAGGACCACTTACCCTTTAGTTTACCGATACACAAGATTATTACAGGCGTAAAGTCTCCCCTTAATCTGTGGTACCTGGATGACGGCACGATCGAGGGGGCACCAGCTGAGGTTTACCGGGACCTGGAGGTGCTCATACCTCGGCTTAGGGCACTCGGTCTGAACGTTACCCCTCGAAGTGTGAATTCTTCCCATGCTGCCCAGATGTAAACTCCCACTTCGCTCGTTTTAGTGAGCTTTTACCTGGCCTCAAATCCCTTTCTTCTAATTCTTTTTTCCTTTTAGGCTCTCCTATCTTCCTCAGTGCCGTTCCGGGAGCAATTGCTTCCCGGAGGCAACTGCTTTTTACCGCTCAACAGCGTCTTGGAGTTTTGTCAGCACATGTTGCCATGGTTTTTTTTTATACCACTGTACTTTCACGGACCTCGGGAGGGGTCACCGACGAAGTCCTGCATACAAATAGGGGGAATTAGCGTCGATATCTAGCTCTCTATGAAGTATCTTGGAGTCGTAATCGATAGCTCGCTGAACTTCAAACGGGAATCTTGCAAAGATCATTTCAAGAGGTTAGGTATCCTAACTGTTCCGAGCCTTTACGTATTAACCGTGTTAAGTAATTTGGCTAAATACATAAGTAGATATGAAACAGAAAATGAAAGAGAAGTAAGAGAAAGTACGCGGTGAAAAGCTATAAATAATAAAATAGCACCTAAACTTGATATTGTAAAACATTGCGTAAGGTATCAATCAGTAGAGCTATTTAATATCCTTCCTGCACACATAAAGGAGATCGTATATAATACGACAGTATTTAAAGCACAGTTGAAGGCTTTCTTGTTGGACAAATGTCTTTATAGTATAGCCGATTTGAACGCGAACAAAGATTTTTAATTGATAAGTAACTTGTGACAAAAATGTAAATTGTGGTATAATTTTTTTTGTTTATTTTATGTTTGGTGGTAGTCGAAGACTTTTTAATATGAATTGGAAATGTAGGTACCTAATTAAGATGCTGCATGTGAATATTTATTATTTTTTATTAATTTAATACCTATTAACCTAAGCATTAATTTCAAACACAATGTAAGTTGTTAATGAAATAAATAAATTAAATCAAAAATCAAATCAAACTTCGAATACCATTTCCAAGAAATGGTCCTAAAACTGAGGAGGGGCAACGACTGCACTCTCGCGGTGGTTGACCATTATTAGGGAATACAACGCGCCCTGCACACTTTCAGTAACTCATGGAGACATGGAAGGTGAAAACTGAGCAACCAAAGTGGGAAACGCTGCCATCGTTAAGACCGGTCATAAACGAGTATCTGAAGAATGAGCGGCGGGGGAGGGGGGCTGCATGACGTTCATACATAAGTAGGTCTAAACAGCATAACGACAAAACCTCCAACAGACAAGCATACGGCCCACCAGAAGGACTGGTGGTAACTGCAGCCTATGAACGTTTGCAACACCAGAGGCGCCACACTCGCGCTGCCGACCCTGTAAAAACCTTCTTAGACCCCTTTTGAAGAACCCCATACTGTAGGCGTTTGGGAAAACCGAGGCAGGAAGCTCATTCCACAACCTAAGCGTGCGCGGAAGAAAACCCCTACCGGATCTAACCGTGCCCGAACGCTCCGGACGTAGGGTGTGAGGATGAAATCCCTATCTATGGCGAGTGGTGCGATGATAGAACGTAGCCGTGGGCATCATGTCAAACAATTCCTCAGAGCACACACCATTGTACAGGCGGTAGAACACGCATAAGGAGGCAAAGTCTCTCCTGTCGCGGAAAGGTTCAACACCACCTGTCAGTATAGGATCATTGACAACTCTCACAGCTCGCCTCTGCACCGAGTCAAATGGACGAAGCTGATATTCAGGTGCCCCCGCCCAGAGGTGACAGCAGTACTCCATGTGTGGCCGCACTTGCGACTTATAGAGAAGCAGTGTTTGCGCCGCAGTAAAGTACCGCCGCGCCCTGTTGAGCACACCGAGCTTCTTAGACGCCAGCTTGGCCTTGGCCTCCAAATGACTGCGGAACTGAACGTCACTGGAGATGTCAACACCAAGGATCCCTATACTTTTAGAGATGGAAAGAGATGTGCCCTGGAATTGTGGCGCTACAGTAATTGGGGCTTTCTTAGCGGTGAAGAAACACGCCTGTGTCTTGGAGGGGTTGAACTGGACAAGGTTTTGTCTACCCCAATCGGATACTCTAGTAAGTGTAGCCTCGATTTCAGACACAAGCTGTTCACGACTTTCTTCCACTGCGTACCGAGAGATACCGGGGCGGCCTGTGTAACAAGTGTCCCCTGTACTGTCGTCTGCATAACAATGAATGCCGTCAATAGACAACATGTCATTGATATGCAGAAGAAACAGAGTAGGGGACAACACTGAGCCTTGCGGTACTCCAGCTTTAATGGCCATGCAGTCAGAACAGCTGCCGTCGACAACAGCCCTGATGCTTCTACCGGCCAAAAAGCTGGACACCCATCCGCATAGTCTCTCGGTCAGTCCGTAGGATTTTTTAAGGAGGCCACGGTGCCAGACCCGGTCAAAGGCTTGTGGTGTAAGATGTATGGTTTACACCAACCTCGTTCCACGGAGTAGTTAGTCAGTACGGCACACACGGGATAATAAAGGACGATACTACAGGATAACAATGAGATATATACGTTGTATGTAATAAACTATTTACTGACACTATTTACAAGAAATACTAAAAAATCATAAGTAAATGTATCGCGATTCACAGGTATCGTTCGACTGTATGCGCACACGCACGGTCCGTCGCAGAGTGAGTGATGTCACGGGGTTCGCACTGCACCGATGCAGCGTTCCAACAATAACATTCCTCAGTGTAGGCGTTGCCGCAGTTCATAGGCGGTAGCGTTTTCTATCTCCGACTGTGTCTCATACCGCAAGTGGTGGTTTCATGTATTTAACCGCCACATATTCCCCCCTCCCAGACCGTTACTACGGTCGAAAATAATCGGGGAATCTAACTCTTCTTCCGCTTTTGGTTCTTTTCTCCACTTGTAGTGTTGGAGTGGGAGTAGAAGTTGTCTCTGGACATCCCACATCCTCTCGCATCATGTATGCAGGTTTTAGTCTGTCGACGGTAATATTGCTGGGTTTACCCTTTATATCTAGGGTAAAGTACTTAGGGTTTCTGTGTATGACCTTGTAAGGTCCAGAATAGGGAGGTTCGAGTGACTTACGAACGTAGTCACGTCGAAGAAAAACATGTGAAGCAGAATGTAAATCACGAGGAATGTAAAATGGTGACAAGGTATGCCACGAAGTAGGTTTTGGAGTAAGTTTGACCATATGTAGTCGAAGTCGGGTGGCGTATTCGGTGACATCAGCAGCAGTGAATTCTTCTTTTGGAGATAGAAATTGACCAGGTAAGTGTAGTGTTTCTCCATATACCAGTTCAGCCGGCGTAGCTTGAATATCTTCTTTCCAAGAGTTACGCATGCCGAGTAGAATCAATGGCAGTGCTTCGATCCATTGCGAGGTAGTATGGCACATGATGGCAGCTTTCAATTGTCTATGCATTCTCTCGATTATACCGTTGGATGCTGGATGGAATGCTGTAGTGCGGAGATGTCGAGCGCCGATCATTTTGGTAAGTTCATTGAATAGATGGCTCTCAAATTGACGGCCACGGTCAGTAGTTACTCTTGCAGGGCAGCCAAATCTAGCGATCCAGCCAGACACCAGGGCAGCTGCGCAGGTCTCTGCTGTTATGTCCTTCAATGGGTACGCTTCGGGCCAGCGAGTAAACCTGTCTATCACAGTAAGGCAGTACCTGTAATCATAAGAAGGGGTTAAAGGCCCTATGAGGTCGAGGTGAATGTGAGTGAATCTGGAGGAAGGAGTCAGGTAAGTGGACAGCGGAGATCTGGTATGTCGGTAAATTTTGCTTGTTTGACATTGCAAACACTGTCTAGACCACTCTCTACAATCTTTGCGGATCCCTAGCCACACAAAACTTTGTGAGACCAGTCGCACTGTAGCTGAGTTTCCTGGATGATGAAGATTGTGTAGTGAGTTGAAGACATCTCTTCTTAGTGAAGGTGTGACGTAAGGACGAGGTAAGTCCATTGATACGTCGCAGTATACTGGTAAGTTATTGTACAGGGGACTAATAACTTTTTTCAGTTTCAGGCAAGAACCATTTACGAGCAAGCGTTGCAGTTCAGGGTCAGTTTCCTGAAGTTTTGCAAGTTCTTCAAAGTTGATGGCTGTTGATATCTCTTCCACGCGTGACAGGGCATCTGCTACTACGTTTTCTTTGCCAGGTAAGTACCTTATATCTGTAGAAAATTGAGCTATAAAATCGAAATATCGGAACTGTCTTGGAGAGCTTTTTTCGCGATTCAACTTGAAGGCGAATGTAAGTGGCTTGTGATCTGTAAAAATTATGAAGGGTCGAGCCTCGACCATATGCCTGAAATATTTTATCGCTTCATAAACTGCTAGAAGTTCACGGTCGTATGGGCTATATTTCTTTTGTGCGGTGTTTAGCTTGTGAGAATAAAAAGCTAGTGGTTGCCAGTTGGTTCCTTTCCGCTGCTGGAGGACAGCACCTAGTGCTGTATCAGATGCGTCTGTAACCATAGCCAATTCAGCTGATACATCTGGATGAGCCAACAGTGTAGCTTTTGAGAGTGACGATTTACAGGCTTCGAAGGCATTCATCAATTCTGGACTTTGTTTAACGAGGTGCGTACCTTTCACGTTTGGTCCAGCGAGAATAGCGTTTAGTGGAGCTTGTATCTGTGCAGCGTTTGGTGTAAATCGACGATAAAAATTTATCATTCCCAAGAAACGACGTAAGTCTTTTATGGTTTTCGGAAATGGGTAGTCCTGTATCGCCTGGACTTTAGTATCTAGAGGTTTTGTACCTTCTGCGGATACTCGATAGCCTAAGAAAACTACCTCTGATTGGCCGATATTACATTTTGCAGGGTTGACAACAGCACCGTAACGTTTCAAACGGTCGAATACTTGCCGTAAGTGAACTTTGTGAAGTTCTGGACTTGCAGAATATACCAAGATGTCGTCGATGTAGCCATAGCAAAATTCGAGGCCCTGGAGCACCTCATCTATGAATCTTTGAAACGTTTGTGCTGAGTTGCGGAGGCCGTATGTCATAAAATTAAATTCGAAAAGCCCGAAGGGCGTAGTGATGGCTGTCTTCTCTATGTCTTCAGGGTTAACCCGTAATTGATTGTAAGCTTTTACTAAATCAATCGTAGAAAAAACTGAGCAACCGGAGAGCTGGTAAGAGAAGTCATGAATATGACGAATGGGGTACCTGTCAGGAATAGTTCTTGAATTCAGCGCCCTGTAATCTCCACAGGGTCTCCATCCATCGTCCTTCTTCTTCACTAGACGCAGGGGAGCAGACCAGGCGCTTTCTGAACGTCGTGCAACACCACTGGCGAGCATATTTTCGAACTCCTTCTTCGCAATAAGTGTTCGAGCCGGGTCGAGTCGTCGAGGTTTGCTAGAAACTGGAGGACCAGGTGTAGTTCTAATATAGTGAAGCGTGTTGTGCTTTACTGGCCGATGTACTCCAGCTGGACGTGTTATCTCAGGGTACTCACGTAGTATTTGATGGTATTCTGTCTCACCAACAACAGCCTTAACGGAAGCGATATGCTCAATATATTTATTGTTAACAGCAGCAACTGAGAGAGACGTCAAATTGTCAATTAAACGTTGTTGTCTACAATCTACTAGTAAATTAAAATAGCATAAGAAATCAACTCCTATGATTGGTCGTGTCACATCTGCTACTGTAAAGTTCCAGATGTAATTTCTTCGAAGTCCTAAATTCAACTGTAGCTGTATTGGTCCGTATGTATGGATAACAGTATTGTTAGCAGCTACTAAATCATAGTCGGACTTAGCGCAGGGCGTCTTTACTGCTGAACGGGGAAAAACACACAGGTCTGAGCCAGTGTCCACGAGGAACTGCATTTTTGTGGTCCGATCAGTTACAAATAGACGGCCTGAATATGCAGGGCAGTCGTTGGCCGCTACTTGCGACCGCCCTTCAAGTTTACCGCCTGATAAGAACAGGGTTGCCTGCATTTTTGGGCTCTGTCACCGTAGTTGTAATGATAGAAGCAATTTGGATGGTTTGGAGGAGGCTGCTTAGATCGTGTATTTACATACCTCCGTTGAGATGAGCGGGAGCGAGAGCGTGAGCGTTGGTCAGTTCTGTCCTTTCGATTCAACCTAGATGTTAATAGGGCTACCTGCTTGGTGAGGTCACTCAATTGCTTAAACATCTCGCTGTCGACATCGGCTGCTTTCGAAGTGGCTGCTACCTAAGGCGTTGATGGGGCTATCTCGTGCACTCGGTCTGCTATGTCGGCCAACTGTTCCAGCTGCAAATCTGCTAGTTGAGCTGCAATGACGGTTTGTATATTTTGTGGTAAGCGGTTAGTCCCTATACTTTTGATAAAATCTGAAGCACCAGAGGGACCGGCAAGATTTTGCAGGTGGCGCAAAAACTGCGATGGCTTCCGATCGCCAAGCTCTTCGTGTATGAGCAGCTGTTGAATTCGCTTTTCTTGCGAGGCGGACAGGCGAGTTATCAATTCGTGTTTCAATTTTTCGTATTTGTTTGCCACCGGCGGGTTTGTTATTATGTCCTTAACCTGAAGGGCATATTTTGTTTCAAGTTGGGTGGTGACAAAATAAAACTTGGTTGTGTCGCTCGTAATTTTTGATAAAATAAAACGACCCTCCAATTGAGCAAACCATAAGGCAGGTTCTTCCTGACAAAATGGCGGGCAACGCCATGTCGACCCTATTTTCGACACTTCACCAGGCTCCCTAACATCATCTATAACTGCCTCTGAATCACTGACCTTACCGGTACCAGTTTCCGACATGATAGTAAAAAATATAAAAATCGCTCACCGCTTATGTCTCAAACCTTGCTCCTTGTATTTTTTTACTTAGGATATTCCATGCACCGTATCGCACTTTGTGGAAATTTTCACACTTATTTCTTTTTGCTCCTTACTTCTTTCTTCCCAGCGTCGGCGTCGGGGTCACCAATGTGGTGTAAGATGTATGGTTTACACCAACCTGGTTCCACGGAGTAGTTAGTCAGTACGGCACACACGGGATAATAAAGGACGATACTACAGGATAACAATGAGATATATACGTTGTATGTAATAAACTATTTACTGACACTATTTACAAGAAATACTATAAATCATAAGTAAATGTATCGCGATTCACAGGTATCGTTCGACTGTATGCGCACACGCACGGTCCGTCGCAGAGTAAGTGATGTCACGGGGTTCGCACTGCACCGATGCAGCGTTCCAACAATAACATTCCTCAGTGTAGGCGTTGCCGCAGTTCATAGGCGGTAGCGTTTTCTATCTCCGACTGTGTCTCATACCGCAAGTGGTGGTTTCATGTATTTAACCGCCACAGGCTTTAGAAATGTCGAGGCTCACTGCTAGAGCCTCGCCCTTACTCTCGATAGCCGTCGCCCATCGGTGTGTGAGGCACACGAGAAGATCGCCCGTCGAGCGACCGTGACGGAAACCGTACTGCCGGTCACTGAGCAGGTCGTTTTCCTCAAGGTACCTCAGGAGCTGTGTATTAATTACACGCTCCATCACCTTAGACAATAGGGAGGTGACGGCTATAGGCCTGTAATTGGCCGGGTCGGTCCTATCACCCTTCTTGGGCACAGGATGCACATACGCGATCTTCCACGACGCCGGGACTTGTCGCATGGAATATGAAAGCGTGAAAAGACGTGTAAGTACTGGACACAACTCTGGACCACACTGCTTAAGTACCACCGCGGGTATACCGTCCGGCCCACTCGACTTATGAACGTCCAGAGAACGAAGCTCCCGTCGGACGTCCCGCTGCGTAAATTTAACTTCCGGCATGGAAGTACCACACGACGGAACGTCCGGCGGCACAGCACCCCCGTCGCTCATGGTCGAGTTAGAGGCAAAGAGAGAACCCAAAAGGTCGGCCTTCTCCCCGGCACTCTGGGCTAGACTACCGTCGGGTTTAAGCAAAGGTGGTAAACCTGACTGACAGAAGTTTCCCTCAGCAGCTTTGGCAAGCGACCAGAATTCACGACTCCCTGAAGGGTATCCTGCTAGCCGCTCACCAATTCTGCCGACGAAATCGAATTTAGCCCTGACAATTGCTCTTTTGCTGGCCCTCGGCATTCAATTTGCGTTTCACCTCAGAGATGTTAGGAACTGAATTTACACGGCCCGTGGTCCAGGCTCTGTAGGCAGTTTCTTTCAGCATCAATGCCTCTCTGCAGAGCCGGTTTTGCTCCGTATGTGCTTTGCTTTACCCAAAAATAAATTATTTCGTGCGGACTGCTCCTACATGGCTGTGTAGTGAAGAGGTCCACCTTTTCGATGACTCGTTGAGAAAAGCAGTAGAGTCGATACTGAACGTTTCCCTTAGCGACTTACAGTGGCTCCAGGCAGCCTCTCCGGTTCGGTATGGGGGACTCGGGGTGCGGCGTGCTCGGGATGTGGGCTTGCCGGCATTTATCGCGTCGGCTCATGGGGTGTCCGGGCTAGTTGCTTCTATTCTCCACTCGAATGGCGACGGGTTCAGGATCCCTTATGTGTCAGGGGCGATCACTGCATGGTCTGCTCTCGCTCCGGAAGCGCCGTATCCGAGTCCTCCTCAGGTCCAGCGTGCATGGTGCGATGTTCTTGCAAAGCGAAACTACAGCTTGTTAATAGATGATGCTGTGGGAGTAGACCTCGCCAGATTGAAAGCCGTGGCTCAGCCTGAGTCCGGTGCTTGGTTGCACGCGCTTCCTTCGCCACATGTAGGAACTTTGTTGGACGACGACTCTTTGCGGGTGGCTGTGGCTCTCCGCTTGGGCTGCAAGGTGTGTGAACCTCACATATGCATCTGCGGTACCATGGTGGAGAGCACTGGTCATCATGCTTTGAGTTGCCGTCGCTGCACGGACAGGCATCCGCGTCACCACGCTCTTAACGAGTTAATCCGACGGGTTCTAGTGTCAGCTGAGGTTCCATGTGTTCTCGAACCACCAGGTTTGTCCGGCGCAGACGGCAAGAGACCGGACGGTCTGACCCTTGTGCCATGGCAGAATGGCAAGTGCTTAGTGTGGGACGCAACATGCGTAAGCACTTTCGCCGCCAGTCACTTGGCTCGTACCGTCCACTCACCGGCAACCACAGCGGAAGATGCTGCTTACAGGAAACGCCGAAAGTACGCGGAGATGGAGTCGCGTTATCTGGTCGTACCAGTAGCTGTAGAAACAATGGGCTGTTGGGAGAGTGATGCTAAGGCTCTGGTCTCGGAGATAGGCCGTAGGCTACAAGACAAGACGCATGACTGTCACGCCCGGTCGTACCTGGTACAAAGGATAGCTGTCGCTATCCAGCGCGACAACGCTGCTAGTGTATTAGGCACCTTTGCGCCGGGTATGATCGGAGGTGGAATGTTCAGTAGGCAATAGTTTACATAGTAGTTTAGTTATTTGACCTATTTATTTTAATTTCATTTTATTTTCAAGTATGTGTTTTTATTTGATTATTGGACATTAAATATATATTTAACTAGCTGATGCCCGCAGCTTCGTCCGCGTAATATTTGTTGCCGTTCCCGCTTCCCGTATTTTATCCCCTTGGGGGTAGAATTTATCAAAATCCTTTCTTAGCGGATGCCTACTTCATAACATCTACCTGCATGCCAAATTTCAGCCCGATCCACCCAGTGGTTTGGGCTGTGCGTTGATAGATCACTATGTCAGTCAGTCACCTTTGAGTTATATATATTTAGATAAGCTTATACTTATACTTATTCAAAATCGAAGAAAACCAATTTATAGGCGTATATTTTCTTCATATGTTGGCATATTTATTTCTTTCGCGTCGATAAAATTTGAAGTCATAAAATGCATTAATCTAAAAATTTGGGTGTGATTCTTTTTTTTTTTTTTTTTTTTTTTTTTTTTTTATATTCAGCTCGCCAAATTGACGTCGCCACGATGGATAGCCGTGGCGCATCTTGCGATTGGGGGCCACTTCTTACAGCGGTCCTCAAGTTGGCGGCCCTGTGATGTGCCTCTTCACGCTCCTCTTAAAGAACCCGGGGTTGTAAGATGAGGGAAACACGTGTGCGGGCAGGTCGTTCCAAGTTTTTATAGTTCGACAGAGGAACGATCTTTTGAAACGCTCGGTTCTGGCGAAGATTCTCTCCACTGTGTATGAGTGGCATCTCTGCCCGGCACGCGTTGTTCGGGATCGGAAAGGTGATGGTGGGATCAGATTGAAGAGCTCTTCAGAACATTCGCCGTGATATATTCGGTAGAAGGCAGCCAAGGACGCTACGGTTCTTCGCTGCGCCAACGGTTCGAGGCCTCCCGTCACCTCAGGACAACCAATTATTCGGACAGCACGTCTCTGCACAGCGTCAAGTGCGTCCAACAAGTACCTCGCGGAGTCATCCCAGAGGTGAGAACAGTACTCGACGCAGGGACGAATCTGCGTCTTGTACAGCAAACATCTCTGATGTGGCGTGAAGTACCGTCTCACCTTATTTAGGACTCCGAGTTTCCGCGAGGCCAGCCCAATACAACTCTCTATGTAGTTTTTGTGATTGAGCTCACGCCGGACGTCTATACCGAGAATCTATCTATGATCGTTTTACACGTCATTATGTATAAATAATACACAATTTACAACAAAATCATATTTTGACACACATCTTGTAGATTAACAATATATTTTTGGCTATAATATTCCGTCTACTTATGCAGACAAAAAACGCTTTCATTCGCACCTCTTTTTCGTCATTTTCTAAACCAGTCCCCTTAATTCTAAGTATATTATATTATTGTTAAATTCTCAGATTAAAGAAGTCTGAGGTTAAATTAGATTAGTAAGCAATCTAATGTACCTACCATATTTTTTACTAGTCTGTTAGCCTTGTTCAATATTAATAAAAAAAAGTATGCATATACCTACATACATACATACACAATTATACGCAATATAATAATTATACACAATTTATTTATGTATAAGCCCCGTGTTGCGACGGGTAAGAGTACAAAATGTCGCCACCCCAACACAACCCGAGGGTGTCGTAAGAGGCGAATAAGGGGACACTTTCGCAAAAAGATCCATTGCGTAGAGAAGGAAAACTCGAAATGAAACCCGGTTGTCAGCAAGACGACAATCGTTAAGCCAAGTTGAAAGCCTTATTGGCGGCTTGAAAAATTTCAGCGTCTCAGGTAGCGGCTTAACTCGGAAGTAGTAGTACTTCATAATGAAGTCTCGACTGTATGTATTTTATGAATATTCGATGGATTTTGGTATTTCAGATCCTATTTTTGAAGAAACTCGGTACCCATTAAAATAATAATCGTGGCTATTAAAAACATCCGATTTTTGCACTCAAATGTTTGAGCAAATTTTTATTTCTCTACAGTTTTTTACACAGGTCTTTTTATTGTTCACTAGATAATGCTTGCGGCTTAACCCACGTGGAATTCTGTTTCCGTTCTCACTTCCCATGGGAACATATTTCCGAGGATAAAAGTATTTCACACTTTAATCTATCCTTGTACTAAATTTCAGTCAGATTCGTTTAGCAGTAGAGATTATATTTATAATATATCAGCAGGAGGTAGGATTTAGGTAGGATTACGTTGTGAGGCCTTTCTTTGGGTACTCGTCTTCAGTTAAATATGTACTTATATGGACAAACCTGTTAATAACCAAAGAAAGGTAAATAAAATATCGTTTTACTTACCGTTGGTCTTTTTTTAATTTTATTACGTACTCTTACTTTATCTATATTTACTTGGTTGTTGTACTGTGATGAACCAAATGAAATGGAATTGATTAATATCAGTATTAATGTAACATACGTGTATGAGAACATGATGACAGAAAAGTTATAGCAATGTTAGCATGAAGATCACATTTGTCAGTGAAATTAGTCTACAACATAGATTATGTATTCAGACTAGTACTAAGCTTGCAAAATAGATCTTTCATGTCGGGTTACAAAATATAAGCTATTTGTAACCCCAGAATAAAGCGCAGGGTGTTATGAGGGCAGGGTGATATCCAGACTGTCGCGAGGCACCTCCTGGGGGCTCTTGACATAAGTCTTAGTGAGTGGAGGGGACAAGAGTGTCGCGTCCTTTGACTCCGTCCCAAAAACCGACACAGAGCGGAGCGCCCAGTAGGCAAGGCGACACGAGGCAACTGTCCTGACTCCCACTCGCCTCTCCTCCTGTGGCCTATTAGAGAGTCTGGATCGGCTTTTATACGTTTGACCTTTCTGTTTCTATTTGTTTGTTTGTTTGTATGATGATGATTTGATCAGCTTATAAACCAGGATGGCTTTCACTTAAATTCACAGGTACATTTTTACAATAAGCTTGCTGTAGGTGTATTTTTTTTAAATTTTGATGTGACACAAGCCGACATTAAAACCGATTGTTGGTGGAGCGAGGAATGGTGATAGTTGTGATAAATGCCACCGGTGGCGAACGTACAAAGAGTGTGTGGCAACGACGTATTATAATTAGACACGTCATGCACGAACATCACGGCTTTCAAAAACAGGAAAAATTTTATAAATTTGAACAAAAGAATTTAATAAATTATCTGTGGTAGCATGCATGAAATGTGGAAAAATGAAGTGAAAACTTAAATTTCACATACTGAAACAAAATGATTAGTTTATTTACGGGTAAAGTAGGCAATATTTTAATTTATAAAATATTAATGCAGTTTATCGGATTAATAAGTAAAATAATCTAGTGAGTTGGCGAGCCACCGTCTGCCAATGTTTTGACAATGAGATATTGAAATGGCAGACGCCGTCTGCATCCATAGCCTAAGTTAACCGGACCATTTAACACCGATCACAATAGCCTATTTTGTAGTTAGCATTTTTTTTTTGTTGACGCGGGGAACGCCTTTACGCGCCTTTATCCCAGCTGCGGGGGCAGCTGGGATGGTGTGTGGGACTCCCGGCCCGGTCCGGAATGGACCGTCCTACCCACTAAACCCCGCGGTGTTCCTCCTCACCCTTTAGCCGGGCCGAGGGATATCAAAAGATTATTCACGTCGACCCGGCTAGGGGCGCCCCGTATATTCGGGGCTCTCCTCGGGGGAGCCAGATGGGCGGCTCCCCAAAGCTCCCTAAGGAGCTGAAGACCACGCCTGCACCGCTCTCGAGCGCCCCTCTGTCTGTAATAGAGGAGACAGAGAGCGGCTGGCGCTGGCGTGCGCTAATGGGCACCCCCGGAACACGGGGAAGGTGCCCACCGCCATGTGACCGTTGGTGAGCGGGGTCCCCCGACCTTACGCCCACGGTCAAGAAACAATCGGGGGCGCGCAGTGACTTCTCACCACGGCGCCCCCGAACTGCACGGCAGAGCGGGAGCATTATCCGTTACTCCCGCTCCCCCGCACAGTGCACCTCCCGCTTTGCCGCCATCACCTCGTCAACTGGCGACGTGACAGCGGCCCAGCACTGTTGCCGCAGGTCGCGCCGTTATTCACGGCCGGCAGCCCGAACTGCATGGCAGGGCGGGAGCATTTACCCAAACTCCCGCCTCCCACGCAGTGCCTCTCCCACTTTGCCGCCATCGTCTCGCCAGCAAATAACTAACTTTGCGGGGAAAGCTCCCAATTGGTTAAATCTCACACGAGAATACCGGACCGGGAGAACGAAAAGAGTTCGTTGCTGGACCTGCTGCTGACTAAGCGTCCGGACGGATATACTGTTTCAGTGGATGCGCTTCTTGGCTCATCAGATCACTGTGTTGTTCGGGCGCAAGTGCCACTAGCAAGGCCGGAACCACGCCGGCCCAAGGAGTGGCGACATGTGTGGCACTATAAGTCGGCAGACTGGGATGGACTGCGTGAATTCTTTGCATCGTACCCGTGAAGGCGGCTTTGCTTCACTTCAGACGATCTGGACACCTGCTCTGCAGCAGTTGCTGAGGGGATCTTGGCAGGTATGGAAGGCTACATTCCTAACCGCTGGATCCTGCAGGGGAAAAATAGCGACCGTGGTTTAATCGGTCTTGCAGAGAAGCTAGAAAGCTGAAAGAGTCTGTCTACAGGGCTTGGACCACGGCTCGCAAAAATTCTGATCCTAACATATCTGAAGTGAAACGCAAGCTGAATGTCGCCTCGAGGGCCAGCAAACGAGCAATTGCCAGGGCTAAGTTCGATTTCGTCGGCAGAATTGGTGAGCGACTAGCCGGCTACCCTTTTGGAAGTCGTGAATTCTGGTCGCTTGCCTAAGCTGCCGAGGGAAACTTCTGTCGGTCAGGATTACCACCTTGCAGAAAAGGGACGGTAGTCTGTTCACTTTTTGCCTCCAACTCGACCATGAACGATGGAGGTGCGCTGCCGCCTGACGTCCCCTGGTGTGGCACTTCAATGCCAGAAATTAAATTCAGGCAGCAGGATGTCCGGCGGGAGCTTCATACCCTTGACGTGCATAAGTCAAGTGGGCAGGACGGCATTTCCGCGGTGGTGCTTAAGCGGTGTGGTGCGGAATTGTGTCCGGTACTTACACGTCTTTTCACGTTTTCCTACTCCATGAAAAAAGTCCCGGCGTCGTGGAAGACCGCTTACGTGCATCCTGTGCCCAAGAAGGGTGACAGGACCGACCCGGCCAATTACAGGCCAATAGCCGTCACCTCCCTATTATCAAAGGTGATGGAGCGTGTAATAAATGCACAGCTCCTGAGGTACCTTGAGGAACACGACCTGCTCAGTGATCGACAGTATGGTTTCCGTCACGGTCGCTCGACAGGCGATCTTCTCGTGTACCTCACACACCGATGGGCGGCGGCTATTGCGAGTAAACCCGAGGCTCTAGCAGTGAGCCTCGACATCTCTAAAGCTTTTGACCGGGTCTGGCACCGTGGTCTTCTAACGAAATTGCTCTCTTATGGATTGCCCGAGAATTTATGCGGATGGGTGTCCAGCTTTCTGGCCGGTAGAAGCATCAGGGCCGTCGTTGACGGCAGCTGTTCTGAATGCATGGCCATAAACGCTGGAGTACCATAAGACTCAGTGTGGTCCCCCACTTTGTTTCTGCTGCATATCAATGACATGTTGTCTATTGACGGCATCCATTGTTATATATAGGGGCTTTCTACCGCGCACGCTTAGGTTGTGGAATGATCTCCCTGCCTCGGTTTTCCCCAACGCCTACAGTATGGGGTTCTTCAAGAGGGGTCTTAGAAGGTTTTTACAGGGTCGGCAGCGCGAGTGTGTCGCCTCTGGTGTTGCAAACGTCCATAGGCTGCGGTGACCACCGGTACATCTGGTGGGCCGTATGCTTGTCTGCCACCTTAGTGGTATATAAAAACAAAATTCTAAATTAATATAGTTTTCATTAGAGTAATAGGCAACACTGTAAATTTGACAACTCTGTAAATTTTTCTACTCGGTTCAAGCAATCAAAGGATGATTCACCACACCATAATGAAAACCTTATCAAGACTCGATTGATAAATATTCGACTATTTCATGGTTCAATACCATATCGACATTTCATGGTTTAATGTCGCCAACATGAAAAATACCTATTAGATCTAACTATAGACTTTCTTGCCTTATGTATGTTTATCACTTTTGTAGATTCATAGCACAAGCTTGACTAGGTATGTGTAAAAAAAAGTTTCACATCTGCCAGGTGACCCGAGACGGCTCACTTTTTCCGTCACATCCGTCTGTCTGTCTTCTGTCTGTTTACCTCGAGGACGCGTGAAGGTATCGATTTGACATAAATACCATAGGTATTCAAACCTATAGTCCCTTGAACCTGTAAAAAAATCAAACTTCTAAATTAACGCAGAAAAATGTTACTGCCGCTTAAGTCGTCAAAAACGTTCATTTCAAGGTTAATGTCATCAAAAGTTTGAGTGTAAGGGGCCCCACTCCCACCAAGACTCAGGGGCCCACGCGGCCTCACTTGCACGCGGTGCACCTGCTAAACAACGGACGAGGCTCCGCGTATTTACTGCGCGCCAGGTGGTAAAGTGTTAGTCCGGGGGGATACCACCGTGCAGCTGTGAAAAGCCCCCCAAGTAACCCTGCCCCGGTTGGATTGTGTTCGGGGTTCAGCAGCTGCACAGCCGGGCCCGGGGCGATGTTTGATGCAGCAGGGGGGGACCAGTAGGCGCTAAGCGGATTTTAGTGTGGGGATCGACCCACCGGCCAGGGAGACCCGTAGAAACGGTTTTGCCGCTGGCCGCCCGCGGCGTAGTACAGGGGCCTAACTGGGACCAACCACCCTGGGAGGCTGTCCAACCAGGCCGCGCATAATCCCGATGTGGTTCGTCATGCCGGATGGTGACCGAACTGGGACACGGCGACCACACTCGGGGGGGTACGGGGGCCCTTGCGTCAGGCGGGTCGGCGCCCGTCTCACCACACAGTCATAGATGAAGCTAGCCCCTTCGCCTTGTCACTCACTGCTGCAGCAAATGTCGCTCCGTCTCCCTTCATTTCCCAACCATCATGGCAGCGCAAATAAGAAAAAAATGTAACACAGCCGCCGCTGCGACTAATCCCAGAAACGCATTGTTCAAGGTGGAGTTCGCTAACATCCGCGAACTCCATGCCAACCTTAACGCCGGCTGTCACCATCTAAAGACGGCACGGCCAGCTGTGATGTTGCTAACTGTAATGTAGGTATACGCAAAAAAATGTTTGTATCGCCAGTCCGAGATTATACCGTGTACTGTGAACAACTAGTTTTATTACTGTAAGGGTTTTTTACACCAGTGAGAAATGATAGAAGTTGTAAGTTAATAAACTTAAGTTTATTGTTAATATTCAACTCTTAGGCTTAACGTAAAACTAATGAGATGAATAGTGAATCGATGACGCACTTGCTAGCGAACCGATTGAGTACAATACTTGCTAAGTACTAAATACATTTATTGTTAAAAATTACAGAGAAACATAAATATTACATATCTATATTTACATTATTACTATCTAAACTAAACCTAAATAAGGCCCCCGTGGCATTGTGCCCAAAAGACTAGCAGCATTCCCCCTTTGAATAGCAATACCTATTCGTTGAGCGAGAAAACTGCCAGCCCTTGGGTCACCAGTTGACTCCACAAGGCGCTTTTTCAAATTCTTGAAAAATTTTGCGCATTGGGACCCCATGGACCTAGGGTCTCGACACCGACTGGACAAAAACGATACGATGAGTCGAGACCCTTATATTTATTAATTTTAATATTTTCAGCCGCTTCCGCTGCTGCACTGGCTTTTAATTTTGTTTTAGGAAGATGGGACGGGGCTAGAGTGTCAACATAAGTTGCATCCCACACCAGGACCCGACCCATCTCCCACGGTATCAAAGTTATACCATCCGGTCTCCTGCCATCGTCCCTGAAAACGCCGTTTGGCTCTAAGAGCGCAGGCACATTGGCGGTGGCAAGAGCACGGCGAATGATGTCGTTCAGCGCAGCGTGGCGTGAGAAGCGGCCTGCGCTCTTTAAACATGAAAGACCATGATGCCCCAAAGTGTCAACGTTAAAACCGCAGGGGCATCGATGTGGAGCGCAAAGCGTGACGCCAAGTCTCAAACCAACTGAAATTCTTAGGATGTCCGGTTCCAAAAAAGTTCCGGTGTTGGCTGTAGGGAAAGCTTTCAACCAATCACCGGATTCCTTTCTACTGAGCGCTAATAATCTGGCCCGATCCGGGCCTAAGCTAGCATTTAGCAAGGAGTCAAAGGTTAATTTAGATTTAGCGTCGTCCCAGCTCCGTTGTAAATTTGGATGGGTGGGTAAATTTGGTCCCGAAAATTAATAATACAAAATTAATAATACAATTAAAATATTTAAGTTAACTAGGTCGCGCGAGTCGGTGCCAAATGCTGACTCGGCGATGTACGGGATCAAAGACCGTACATGCTCCCCCGGGAGTTGAGATTGAAAAGATGATAGTGAATGACGTGCGACAAGATGATAGATACAATATTGTTGCTTATTGCTAATGAATGATAACAGTTTGGTTAATGTAAGATAGTGAGTCTCTACTCTACACTGGATTTTCATCAATAGGGAACGCTGGTTTGCAGCCCTGTGGTACGGTATAATTGTCTTTTTTACGTACACTATTCAAATTATCACTCAATGTCTTTAAAACTACATCCTTTATACTTTTGATTGTTGGCACTTGATGGAACTTGTTATACATTATGAAAACTCACTCACTTGTACTATTCCACAACTTTTATTTTAATTTTAATAATACCTAACCGGTTTCGCTATTATAGCATTCTCAAAGGTGTTTACACTAACTTTTGACATTAGTAATGACACTTTTTAACCATTTGTGCATGTGGGTATACAAAAATAAACATGGTTGTCACTATGAAGAATTTTCCCCCAAATATGGGGAAAAAACTTTAGACATTTAAATACAAATCTAAATTAGCATATAAATAAAATTGAATGTTCAATAAAATTTTAATTACAATAAAATGTCAGAATTACTGAATTAAATTCTTAAATAAAGTATAAATAATAAAATGTCGTCATGAAGTAAATACTAATGAAATGTCAATTGTATATTAAATCAGATAAATAAAAATAAAATAAAATTCCAAAAATGTCAAATGAAAATGTTAATAAAAAATTAAATTATGAAAATTAAAACATTCAGCCGAAATATTAATATACAATTTTCACCCGATCATGTGGATGGATGATATTACCTACGGAAAATATTTTAATAAAGGTGAATTACTTATGTCCAACTGTTGATTTAGCAAAGTGTCCCGGTTACCCTTTAATACTTTGTTTATTTCTAAGGCCTCAAGGGCATTCAATTTTCGACCTTTATCACAAATATGCAAGGCCCTAAAATCTGATTTTGGGTCAAAGGAGTGGTTTTCCGTCAGCGGGTGTTCTGCAAAATTAGACTCGGTCTTTTTTAGTCGCCAGCCACTTGCATGTTCCGCGACCCTCGTCTGGAAAGACCTACCTGTCTGTCCTATATATTGTTTATTGCACTCTGCACACGTCAATGCATACACTCCATTCTTTTGTGCCACAGGAGTCTTATCAGCATTATTACACAGGTGGCGTTTTAAGCTGTGGATGGTATAAAAAGCCGGTTTTACTCTGACTAATGGTCTAGAACATTTATACGATACCCTGCCTATGTATGGTATACGGGCCCACCTTTTCTTTTCGGTATCCCTAGTATTCGTGTCAGCTTGGTAAGCTAAGTTTAAGACCATTTTGGATCGTTTTCGGTTCACTATACCATTCACTAGCTTGGACGGATAACCATTATTGTTTGCTATTGTCTTTATTATGTCTAACTCCTTAACGATCCAAAATGGTCTTAAACTTAGCTTACCAAGCTGACACGAATACTAGGGATACCGAAAAGAAAAGGTGGGCCCGTATACCATACATAGGCAGGGTATCGTATAAATGTTCTAGACCATTAGTCAGAGTAAAACCGGCTTTTTATACCATCCACAGCTTAAAACGCCACCTGTGTAATAATGCTGATAAGACTCCTGTGGCACAAAAGAATGGAGTGTATGCATTGACGTGTGCAGAGTGCAATAAACAATATATAGGACAGACAGGTAGGTCTTTCCAGACGAGGGTCGCGGAACATGCAAGTGGCTGGCGACTAAAAAAGACCGAGTCTAATTTTGCAGAACACCTGCTGACGGAAAACCACTCCTTTGACCCAAAATCAGATTTTAGGGCCTTGCATATTTGTGATAAAGGTCGAAAATTGAATGCCCTTGAGGCCTTAGAAATAAACAAAGTATTAAAGGGTAACCGGGACACTTTGCTAAATCAACAGTTGGACATAAGTAATTCACCTTTATTAAAATATTTTCCGTAGGTAATATCATCCACATGATCGGGTGAAAATTGTATATTAATATTTCGGCTGAATGTTTTAATTTTCATAATTTAATTTTTTATTAACATTTTCATTTGACATTTTTGGAATTTTATTTTATTTTTATTTATCTGATTTAATATACAATTGACATTTCATTAGTATTTACTTCACGACGACATTTTATTATTTATACTTTATTTAAGAATTTAATTCAGTAATTCTGACATTTAATTGTAATTAAAATTTTATTGAACATTCAATTTTATTTATATGCTAATTTAGATTTGTATTTAAATGTCTAAAGTTTTTTCCCCATATTTGGGGGAAAATTCTTCATAGTGACAACCATGTTTATTTTTGTATACCCACATGCACAAATGGTTAAAAAGTGTCATTACTAATGTCAAAAGTTAGTGTAAACACCTTTGAGAATGCTATAATAGCGAAACCGGTTAGGTATTATTAAAATTAAAATAAAAGTTGTGGAATAGTACAAGTGAGTGAGTTTTCATAATTTAAAACTACACTTTCACTTTCACTTTCACGTGTATAACACTTAACACTAGGAGAGCGTGGCGCCTCCCGAGAGCCACTCTCGGTGGCTGGGGCCGGGGGCGCCACCGGCGCGACCTGCGCAGGCGTCTCCAGAGCTGCTGCTCCGGGACAGCCCGCGCGCTGCCTGACACACCGATATACGTAGACTGCTGTACATAATACAGCAAGACCCAGCATCACATAAATGGCAGTATATTGATGAATATCGTGCTGCGACATGCTATTGAAGCTTGGTAGCTGGGTCTCCTTCATTGAAACAATTTTCTTCTGAATATCATCAAGTAATTGTTGACGAGACAAGGTTTCCGATTCATTGACAATTTTTTCAGTTGGGAAGGTAATATTTAGCAGTCGATTGATTGGTGCTACTAGAGCAACCTTCCCATTCGCTCTTAGTTTCATGTTGCTCACTTGAGTGCGATGGGAATATATCACGGAGCTATCCACCTTTACTAAGCAACCTTCGTCAATGCTAAGGATCCCAGCATGAGTAAGCTGTGGGGCTGAAGCTTGGTCTTCGCACAAAATGTGAGGATTGCAGGAATCGCAGCAGAAATACAAATATCTGTTAATTTGATGAATATTTAGCCACTGGTTCTGGCATGATTCACTTATGATTCTGCAAGATTTGGATTTCTGATCTGTCTTGCAGAAATGTTCGTTAGAGTTTAAATGATTTACTGGCTTCTCCAAATGGCATAAAAGTAAATCCGTGTCAGCAAAACAAGAGTCCAACTCTCTTTCGGTCATTGATACGTACGAGTCTTTTTTCAAGTTGATAGCAGCATATTCCGATTCCGGTATAATGTAAATCATATTACTTCCGCTTTGTTTCGGCACAGGCACCAGTTTGAAAACTTCGTACAGATCACGACTAATAAGAGGAAGTTTTATTTCAAAAATACAATATTCTGCTGTTACTCTCGATTTAACAGTCAACAATTTGTAAATCTTTGTTAATTCCGTCTGTACGTCAAAGGGGAGAGCCAAGTCGGTTGATAACCGTGATGCGATCAGACTAAGCTCTTCTTTGAGCTGCTCGGGAGCTATTATATGAATGTTAAAACGCCCATGATAGATGTCAGTTACAGTGTCGATAACAGTATTTTGGATGTCCTTTAGATTCTGGAGCAAATTGTTTGCAGCTATTATTCCTAAGTTAAAATCGATCAAGCCATACTGAGAAGTCATTTTCTCGTTCATTTTGTAGGCAGCATCTTCCAAACTCATAAGATGTTGACTAATAATCTTGTATTGCTTGTCAATCGAATCTCCGGCTCGCTTCAATAGGTTGTATTCCGCTTCAATTATCGAAGTTTGATTTTTCCATAAAGAAGCCATGTACTGTTGATCATACTTTATATTTGTAATATCTTGTTTATATTGTTCCGCAAACCTTTCGTCAAGAACGCCGAACAAGCTATTTGCTATGTAACCGATACCGTTTATAAGGCCACGACGCGTCCTTGCTCGCGTGCGACCGTGCTGACTCAGGAGCAAGAGGTTATAAACCCAGTGATATATAAAATACAGATACGTTACCTACACTGCGGAATGTCAAGACGAATGACAGGCAATTGCCCGACTACTGTTCATTTACGGACCAACCAGAATCTACTCAAGTTCTGAGAATCCATGACCCAGTTGTGATATGAGTATGAGTACATGACAGTGAGACGGGGTTTGTATATTAGAACACAGCTGATTTAAAAAACAAAAGTAAGCCTTGTAAGCCAAAATGGGTCCATGTCATAGTATGCGACAATTTTCCATTCGTCGCGAACTAGGTTCAACTTCGAAACCCGATCAAAAAAAATGGCGTTTGATTCCAGTTTCGTGATGTTAAATGTGCCTTTTACCGTGCTAATTAAAACCATGAAGTATAACAAAGTCATCGTTATGTAACTTAAACGAGCGCTTATGCTTTGAACGTGGTTTTAATGGTTTGTCTTGTATAGTAGAAACTAGAGCTGGGCTTGGTTCTTGTTCGTTGTGAACTGGTAAGGTTGTTAATTTAACAATAGGCCTCTTGATATAGCCTGATTTTGTTTTTAAAGTAACAACTCTCACGAGGTTGTCCTTTCCAGGGTGGAGCTATGTTACTCTACCCATAGCCCATTTGCCGGCTGGAACGTTGTCGTCCTGAATGAGTACTACATCGTTGATTTTTATGTTCTCCTGGGCCTGTTTCCACTTACTCTTAGTTGTAAGTTGAGTAAGGTACTCACTCTGCCATCTGCTCCAAATATCTCGGAAAATCTTATGTGTTAAGTGCCACCTAGTTCGAAGGTCTCCCTCTGTCTCTAAGATGGTACTGCTGGCACCACCAGTTAAAAAGTGAGCCGGCGTCAGAAAGTCGAGATTGTCCGGATCCTCTGACAAGGGACAGAGCGGCCGTGAGTTTAAGCAAGCCTCTAGTTGAGATAATAAAGTTGAATATTCTTCGCAAGATAGTTTTTGTTCACCAACCACACGTTTGAGGTGATATTTAAGGCTTTTCACAGAAGCCTCGGTAAGTCCGTTCCCCGAAGGAAAAGATGGACAGTTAAAATGCCATTGTATTTGCATATCTGATATCTCCGTCATGAATTGGTTATTCACATTGTACTTCTGTGGATGAGAAGGCTTCAGTCGGCGATCTATGGAATAAAATAAGATGGGTAAAGGGTTACAAAACCACTAGACATCACGTTGATATAGATAGGTTCATGCGTCTTCTACGCAGTCTAACTCCTGATGAAGTCCAACGTTGTAAGCCCACTTTTATATTTCGAAATTCTACTTTGGATATCCAAATTACACTACAGGAACTGAATAAGAGCATAAAGGGAAAGGATACTGCACCCGGATCCGATGACATTTCTTTTAGTATGATTAAAAAATTACCTATAAAAGCAAAATTAATTCTAGTTAAATTGTATAATAACTTCCTTCTGACAGGTACAGTTCCAATTCAATGGCGCGAAGTTAGTATAGTTCCTATCCCTAAGCCCGGCCGGGACCCTAATTCTGAAGCTGCTTTGAGGCCAATCTCGCTAATATCGTGCATATGTAAAATATTCCATGCGATTCTACAGAAACGATTAGAATGGTACTTTGAAAAAAATACTTTATTTTCTAATGACACGCTGGGATTCCGGAAATGTAGATCTTGTGTAAATAATTTAAGTCAGTTGGTGACTAGAATTCAAACAGGTTTCTGTAATAATTGCATAACAGTGGGATGCTTTATTGATATCGATAATGCCTATAATAATATTGACGTTTACAAGCTGATGCACAAGCTAGATTCTCTGGGAGTAGGAAATAAAATATGTAATTACCTTTTTGAATATCTTCGAGAGCGATATCTTAAAGTAACAATTAATAATGTTTCGATGACGCGTTGTAGTGGTAGGGGTTTAGCGCAGGGTGACCCCCTGTCACCCTTCTTGTTTAACGTAGCAACTTTGGATATTTGTAAAGAATATGGCACCAATTCTATACACATCTCGCAATATGCTGACGATTTTGTAATTTATTGTACACATAAAAATATACATGATGCAGCTGAACAGCTACAAATCACTTTATTACAAGTTTGTGCGAAATTATCTGAACTGGGCCTAGAGATTTCCGCATCCAAAAGCAAAGTATGCGTCTTTAAAAAAGGCATTAACAGACAAAACGTATCCATTACATTAAATAATAATCCCCTACAAGTTGTGGAACATCAAGATTAATACACTTAATTATCTTTCATCGCTCCCGACTCCTAATTATCCGCGATTCTTCTTCGATTCAATTACTGTTAGTGATGTTAAGAAGAGCATAATTTCAATTACTTCAAATGCAGTTGGGAACGACTGTGTAAGCCGTAACATGATCGTACCTATCCTTGATCAAATTCTTCCTGTCATAACTCACATCCTAAATTTTTCTATTGTAAGGAGTCTCTTTCCATCCGCATGGAAAGAGGCACAAATTATTCCTTTACCAAAAAAGGGCAATCCATCTTCTTTTTCCCATTTTCGCCCTATATCTATACTACCTTTCCTTTCTAAAGTTCTCGAGCGCCTTGTTTACAATCAGCTCAATACGTTCCTCTGTTCTAACGCTTTACTAAACACTTTTCAGTCCGGTTTCCGTCCTGGACATAGTACTGTGACAGCCCTGGTCAATGTTACGGACGATATAAGAACAGGCATGGAGGAAGGCAAGCTCACAGTGCTGTCTTTACTTGATTTTAGCAATGCCTTCAACACTGTAGATTTTGAGATCTTCCTTGGCATACTCTATTAACATATCTCCTGCGGTGATTGACTGGTTTCAAAGTTACCTGTCTGGCCGCCGGCAACGTATACGCATAGAAGACTCTTTTTCTTCTTGGTGTAATATCACAGCCGGTGTTCCGCAGGGTGGCGTTCTATCTCCCTTACTCTTCGCTGTATTTATAAATTCAATCTCTAATAAGTTAGTTTCATCCTACCACCTTTACGCAGATGACTTACAGATATACATACAGGCGCCATTGAGTCAGTTGCCAGATGCAATTTCGATAATGAATAGTGATTTGGAATATGTATGTGAATGGAGCAATAACTATGGACTTCAGGTTAACCCTTCCAAGACCCAGGTCATTATTGTCGGTAGCCCTTGGACGATACCACGTATCGATTACACACAGCTGCCCCAAGTAATTTTTAATGGTACTCCTATCGTTTTAAGTGACACCGTAAAAAACTTGGGAATACACATTGATAGAACTTTGTCCTGGGATTGACAACTGCAGGAAGTTGGGCGGAAGATATTCGCAGCTTCGGGATCGTTGCGCAGATTACGTAATTTTCTTCCCACGGCCACTAAAGTTGCGCTGGCACAATCTCTCTTACTCCCAATCCTTGATTATGCAGATGTCAGCTATCTTGATCTCACTGAGGAGCAACTTGACAGGCTTGAGCGTCTTCAAAATGTTTGTATTAGATTTATATTTGGCCTCCGCAAATATGATCATGTGTCTGAATGCCGAAATACGCTCAAGTGGCTCCCAATTCGACTTCGAAGGAATACTCACATATTATGTTTATTATACAGTATATTGTTTAATCCTAGTACTCCCCAATAGCTCAAAGAACGTTTCAAGTTCCTTCATGACACACATACAAGATTTTTAAGGTCATCGGAGAATTTGAGACTGGTAATGCCACAGCACTCCACGAACTTCATGGACAAGTCATTTACGATACAAGCGGTTCGCCTGTGGAATTCTTTGCCGGTTTCGATAAGACTAGCGCAATCGCTGGTATCTTTTAAGAGGATGCTAAAACAATACTTTTTATCCTCTGGTTAGTGTCGCATATCTCCCGTTAGTTTATGTATTAATATACAGGATGTTGATCTGCATTTGTGCATTACTTGCACACATGACTGTACTGCCTACACTCGTTGATATTTCGGGATAAAACGAGACACCTTTTTTTACACTTTTTTTTTCACGGGAACTCTACTGCTTATACTTAACCAATATTAAGTGAAAAAATGGGGCAGTAAAATTAAGTTCTTAATAATTATTAAATAAAATAAATTTAAAGCAACTCGTATGAATCGGTTCTAAATATTCTAATAATACTATTACCTACATAGGTACATTTTCACCGTTCCTTCAAAACCGTTTCTTCTTTGCCTACAGTTTAGTAGGCACATACAAATGTGTAGGCATAGGCAAAGGAGGCCTGCGGTGGCGGCGCGGCGCGTGTAAGTTACCCCTCCAACCCCCGCGCAGGAGCGAGCGGCTCAGGCGGCGCCTTTGATCGGTGAATTTGAAATTTTGAATTAATTAGTCGCTCGCCCGCGTTCAGCGTGAGTATAACCGCACGCGCCGATATCTACGTAACGTCCGTAACAACACCGGTAACGATGTCAGAGCGTTACAGTAACGTTGAGTTGGTGGAAATGGTGCGCCTTTACGCTATTTCTAATAATAACGTTGTTGATGCAATTCGCATGTTCAGGGAAATGTTTCCAGACCGACCAATACCATCTCGTCGCATGATGCTTGCCGCCACACAGCGCTTAAGGGATCACCGACAGTTCGAGGTTCCTCGACATGCACAAGGTCGTGGTACACAAGGCCTATCAGCTGATCGCCAAGAGCAGATTCTCAATTATTTTGAGGAAGAACCTCGAGCCAGTACGCGTGAAGCCGGTCGCCGTTTCGGTGTTCATCATACCACAGTGTGGAAGCTGCTGAATCGCGAACTAATGCATCCGTTCCATTTCCGACGTGTTCAAGAGTTGCATCCGCAGGACAATAACGCTCGGACAGTTTTTTGTCACTGGCTCCTTGAACATCAGGACGTGAACATTTTGTGGTCCGACGAATCATTGTTTACGCGCGTGGGCGTTTATAACGTCCACAATGAACATTGGTGGGCTCACCGACAACACAACCCACATGTTACTACGCGGGACTCGTTCCAGGTCCGGTTTAGTCTGAATGTGTGGGCTGGTATCATCGGTGATCATCTACTTGGCCCATATTTTATTGACGGTCGTTTGAACAGTGCTACATACTTGGTGCTACTCCGACATGTGGTTAATGAGATGCTCGATGACATTCCACTCGCATTTCATAGGGACTTGTACTTCCAACAGGACGGTGCGCCACCTCACTATGGACGCCAAGTGCGCGAATATTTAAGTGAAGTGTTTGGTACGCAGTGGATAGGCCGTGGTGGACCGGTAGCCTGGCCGCCGCGTTCACCCGACCTAACGCCCTTAGACTTTTATTTGTGGGGAGATATTAAAAGACTTGTTTACAATGAAGACATTGTGAGTGTTACACAATTACGTGAAAGAATTGTTTTGGCATTTGAACAAATAAAAACAAATGTGCTAGTGCTTCGCAGCTTAAAACGCAACTTAGTGCGCCGCGCCAATCTGTGCATAGACACTGGGGGTGAGCATTTTGAACAATTATTGCGTGTTACATGATTTTGTAAATAGGTATTTAAGCTTTGATTCTCAATTAATTCTGTAAATAAGTTGATTTAAAATTTTTAACTACGCCAGAAATGCTTCATTTCAGAATACTTTTCTCATACCTAATGTTTACTAACAGTACTTAATGTTTTTGTTTGCAATTGCATGATAAAAAGCGTGTTTCTGCCGGTCCTAAGCCCTTGAAGTAGGAAGGAATCTTTTAAATCAACATAAACTCATCATCAAATCATTAATATCAAATCAAAAAAGTACTTAAAGGTCACCGAACTTGTCAGCTGGAACTAAAAACTCATGAAACCTAATAACTAATGGCTCCTCTACACTGCCCGCAAAGTTCATAGGCGAAGTACTCTAGAAACTTTGACTAAGTTCGAAAAAAGTACGTCACTACACACTCAGTGGTGTCAGTAGCCTGCGCACGCACATTGCCGCCGTTTGTAATGAACAAAGAAATTTGTGTGGCAGAGTTTCCAGGAACAACATAATTTGCTCCTGACCACTGTTTGACGCTGATAATTGGATCACATACACCAAAGCACTAATTATAGCTTAAATCACGCGCCGGCAAAGCACCGGCACACACGATGTCGGCCAAGTAGTGTAGAGAGGTACTTCGTGAACGCACTTCCCGCATCTTTGGGCCCATTGACTGAGGCGCAAAAATCGACAGCAAATAAAGTCGCCTGAGGGGAGGTATAGTTTTTGACGAGGTAAGCCGAAGTGCCTCTTTACACTATCGTATTCATTTAACTTCGTTCAACTTCGCGGGCAGTGTAGAGGAGCCATGAGATGCGATACGTAGCCGCATTATCTAGGTACCTACTATTGTCTAGCTTTAAGCCCAGGCCACACCGCCAGCGGGCGGGCGAGCGAGCTAGGCGGGCGGGTGAAGTGAGATATTGAAGTTATGCAAACTACGCGACATTGCCGAGCTAAACTATGGGGTTTACACCAAAAACTACATACGGAAGGGCGAACCGGGTAGTGCGGATGAGACTAGACACGTGGACACTGCTATTCGAATGACAAGCGACGACTAGTCTGAGTACCCGAAACGGGGAGGACGGTAGTTAAGCTAGCGAAGCGGGCGCGCCTAACGACGAAAACGAGTAGCTTCGCTCGCATCAGCCACGTAGGTTATTCGGCAGCTCGCAGTGTGCCTAGCTCGCTCACACGCCCGCTGGCAGTGTGACTTGCGCTTTAGCGTTGGCTCGGCGACGTAAACATTAAATACACGGGTGAAGATTTTTTCTTCGTAAATCATATTTCACTAAAAACAGGATTTTTGGGGTTTTGTTATCTAAGTATGTTTGTGTTGCTTGCAATCTACGCACTGAAGGAGGCTTGTGCACGACCAAATCAACAGCTTGTATAGTGTGGATAGGTCTACTGATTACTTATATTATTTAATGTTAACTTTAAATAATTCTTTATTTAATATTAAAAAAAAAACGTATATTTCTATTTTGTATCTATGATGAGATGACTTTTGGTATGTTATGTGTGTACTGGTGTGTATGGTGTTTGTATGTGGGTTTTTGTTTGTATGTATGTGTTTATGTATGGTTAAATGAGCTTATTATTGGTACTTGTCTACATGTGTGAATTTAACATATAAATTTAATTGTACACTGCCATATCAAATCCTTGTAACTCAGTCCATCCAAAGGTTGCCTGGAAGAGATCGCTCTTAGCGATAAGGCCGCCTATTGTACATATGTATATTGTTAACATTTCTTATTCTTAAATTGTATTTTTGTGATAGTGTACAATAAAGAATATTTATTATTATTTATTATTATTAACATGTAAAATATTTAGGCATGTGGTTGGACCGTTCCCTCAGATGGGCTAAGCACATTAATGAAAGCAATGAAAAGGCCTCAAAGTATCTCAATATTCTTAAATTTGTGTCGGGCACTACTTGGGGTATTCATCCAAAACACATGAGAAAAATGTACATTTCCCTCTTGAGAAGTCGCTTAGACTATGCTAGCTTCTTATACGGGGATAGCAGAGTCCCATCTATATAAATTGGATAAAACTCAAAACCAGGCTATGCGAGTCATTGGTGGCTTTATAAAATCCACACCAATTCACGTCATGAATAGTGAGCTGGCTTTACCAACTTTGCACACACGTAGATGTTACCTGGCCGGAAAATTTTTGTTAAAGTGTAAGTCGCTAAGAAATAATAACATAATGATCAACTTATTGAATTCTTTGTCAAATCGCATTACCATGTGGCGTCGAAAGAAAAAGCCCTTCTTGACTGTATTACACGAAGAACTAAAAGAAGTGCAAGTTCACTGCAGTGTAAATAAAATTTAGAGATGTTCGAAAAGGCCGTGTGGGTGAGTTACATTGATATCTCAAAATATTTAAAGTGCTATATAGATAACGTTAATAAACCTAAACAACAATATGACCCGTCTGTCTTAAGGGACCTGTGTTACAACTACATCGAAAACTCATATTCAAATTGTTATCAGATCTTTACCGATGGTTCGAAAGAAAACAGTGTAACAGGGGCAGCTTTTTTCGATCCACAGCAAAATATAAGTACACGCTTTAAAATGGGTAACATTTCCATTATGTATAGCGAATTAATAGCTATAAGTGAATCTTTGTCATACATAAGGTCCATTGATCACGAAAATTTTGTTATCTTTACTGATGCCAAAAGTGCCCTTCAACATGTAGCTCGCTGTACCTCGACTATTCGAGGCACACCGATAGCATACACAATTATTGATCAAATATTGGAGCTAGAACATGATGGTAAAAATGTACAACTCCAGTGGATCCCATCGCACATAGGATTAGTCGGAAATGAAGTGGTAGACTCATTGGCAAAACAGGCTTGTTCGCAGGGTATAGACATCCCGGTACCCCCATACTTCTCAGACTGTTTGTATTTGGTAAAGGAATACTGTGCTAGGAACTGGAGGGAGTATTTTGATAAAAGATCTGTAGAGAAAGGTATCTGGTATAAAACCATTCAACCCGAACCGTTAACTATTCCTTGGATTGATGGCTGTTTTTTTATTAGACACAGATTGATAACGGCTATGAGATTACGTTCCGGACACATTCCATCCAGAAAGTTCACCTACCTAATGGGTATATCAACTTCGCCCAACTGTGAACTTTGTGGCGTGGTAGAAGACGTACAACATGTTTTGATGGAATGCGCACGGAACCAACAACTTAGAGCGCGACTAACAGTAGGGAGACCGATGGACGTAGGGAGATGTAACAGTGCCCTGGCGAATCCTATGTCGGATGCAGCCAGGACACTTTATCTATTGTATGATGAATATTTAAGACATATGTAACTATTATAATGGTTGGCTATGATGGAGCGGCATAGTCATGTTGTGGCAAAGCTCCTTAAATAAAGATTCAAAAAAAAAATATTGGTTATTAAAAACTTGCTTAAGCTGCTCATACTCATTCTGTAGGAACTTGTTTGCTCCTACGAAGTTGGTTCCGTTATCGCTAAAGATGTGTCGCGGAGTGCCTCGACGCGCTGCCATTCTGCGCAGAGCTGCGAGAAATGCTGAAGTGGAGAGATCCGAAACCAGCTCATGGTGAATGGCCTTGGTTGCCATGCAGACAAAGACTGCAATATACCCCTTGGTGGTCTTGATACCGCGACCCTTGTTGGCCTTGACCATCACAGAACCGGTAAGTGGGGAGATATTACTCCTTGATCGAGGGAGGTCCCCCATCAGCTGATGTTGTTTAGAACTGGCAAATCTACGACACACTACACAACGACGTAAGCGTTTCTTGATATATCGGTTTCCGCCAAGTATCCAATACTGTTTTCTTATAAATGATGTAGTTAATCTCGCGCCACTATGGTATGTTATTTTGTGGGCGTAGTCAACGATGATCTCGACTAACCTGGTATCACTTGCTATGATAATAGGATGTTTCATATCTTCGCTAAGCTGAGAGTGCCGTAGTCTCCCCCCAACTCGAAGAACTCCTGATTTGTCTAAGAAGGGATGAAGATTTAGTAGTTTGTTTTTTGAATTAATTGCACTCTCAGTTTGTAGTTTGGATATTTCCTGAGAAAATAATAGCATTTGATGATGTTTTATAATGCGAACTTTAGCTTGATTTAATTCTGACACTGTTAAGTAGGGACAGTTATTTCTATGTATTTTCGTGGTAATGAAACGACGCACCCATGCTAGAATTCTAATTGATTTTATAAAATTATATTATATTTATCTATAATACGTTGAATAATACTATTTTCGAGCACTTCCTTAACTGCAGTGTGCGTGCAAAACGATTGAATGTTTTTCAATTCTTCTTCCGTCTCGAATATTTTGCTTTCTTGCTCAGCAAAAGTAGGTAGCCAAGAGGGTCCGGTCCACCATAGAGCATGGTTTGCCAATTGTGATGGAAAGATGCCTCTGCTTGCACAATCCGCAGGGTTGTCACCAGATTTCACGTATCTCCAAGAGTCTGCTGGTATGGCTTCTTTAATTTGTTTGACCCGATTACTTACATAGATTTTCCATTTAGTCTCATCTCCCTGTATCCAGGCCAGCACTACTTGTGAATCAGTCCCCGATAAGCAGTGTTGAACTTTACTCATTAATTTAGACAAAAGTTGTGCTCCTGCTAGCTCAAGTCGAGGTAAAGTAACATTCTTGCTTGTAGGTACAATTCTTGATTTCCCAACTACTAAAGAAATAGTTTTATTTATTTTACAATAAATAACTGCCGCGTATGCTTTTATGGATGAGTCACTGAAGCCATGCAATTATATTAATTGATTTTCTACAGTATTAATCCATCTAGGTATTTCTATACGGTTTAAATGAGGTAAATCTGTTTGGATTTTTACCCATTCTGAATGGATATTTTCCGGAACCTTGGTGTCCCAATTTATGTTAGAAGCCCAGGTAGACTGAAATATCAGCTTCAGTTTGACGGTCAAGGGCGTCAAATACCCTAGAGGGTCAAATATTTTGGAAATCTCAGATAACAGTACTCGCTTTGTTGGCACATTGGGTTACAGAGTTTGTTTGAAGTCGAAGGAAAATGTATCTTGCTGACAGTTCCAACGAAGTCCCAATGCTTTTGTAAATTCAACTTGTTTGAAGTCGTACCTCACTTGATTTAATTCGTTAACATTAGCGTCGCGAAGTAACTAGCATATATATATATATATATATATATTGCATAGCATTGCAATCAGTCGAAGACAACTATTGAGTTTTTATTTAATGGATGAATCTCTTGACCACAAGGCTCGATTCCAATGCTTGGTTACAAAAGTACGGGGAATAATACATTGTGAAGAGGACTTACCAAATTATATAAAACAAGAGTTGTTTAACTTTATATATCAGTATAAACAGAAGTGGCAAAGTGTTGCAAGGATAAAACAACGCTTCGAAAGCAAGTATAGTAACTGGTTAGATACAACAGTCCATTTCCCTTCGCAAAAGAGACAAAACATCTCAAATTATTCCGTGGGCAGGCCCCGAAAAGACTTTGAAGAATGCGGCGAAAGATCAAAACGACGAAGAACTGAAGAATTAAGATGTAGTACTGAAACATCGGAGCTGACCTATGCAGCTGAATTGAAGCTCAGATCAGAAGGCAACGTTCACGCTGCAAACGTGTTAGCAGATATCATCAGAAGCCCTGATTCTTCGAATAAATACGTTAAAAAGGACAGCGTCACCAAAATTGTTAAGCTTACAGAAGATAAAGCTCTTTCATTACTGATTAACGCCAGGCTTACTAAATATCAGTACAATATTATTCGAAGTAATGCCCTTGAAGAAAATTGTCCATTGTATCCCTATTACGAAAGCGTAATCAAAGCTAAAAAACGTTGCTATCCTGACAACATCGTAATAACTGAGCATTCAGCAGAGGTGCCTCTTCAGGATCTAGTAGATCACACAGTGAAAAGATTAACTATATCACTAGCTGATGTACTTTCTATCCTAGAAGAAAGTAAATTAAAAAAATTGTGGCTCATAAGTAAATGGGGCTGCGATGGTACTTCTGGGCAGGCTGAATACAAGCAATTATTTGAATCGCCTAGTATATCTGATGCTTCTATTTTTATTACATCTTTGGTACCTGTACAAATAGTTTGTGGGAACCCCGATGATACACATGAATTAATCTGGCAAAATCAACGTCCTTCTTCACCACGGTATTGTAGACCTATAAAGTTAGAATTTGTACATGAAACGACTGAAGTACTACAAAACGAGACAAAGCATATAGAAGAACAAATTAAGACTTTAACAAGTACAAATTTAGTTATTAACGGGCAAAATTTATCTTTTAAACACCATTTAATTTTGACGATGGTAGATGGAAAAGCAATAAACGCAATTACACATACTGCTTCTACTCAAAGATGCAACTTATGTGGTGTTACATCAAAGGACTTCAACAATTTGAACTACTGCATGAGTAAGCCAATTATAGACGAACAGCGATTGCTACTAGGTCTGTCATCACTCCATTGCTGGATCAGATTTTATGAATGGATGTTAAATTTGTCGTACAAACTGAAACTGTGTAAGTGGCAAGCAAGAGGAACCGAAAATAAAAGTATGGTAGAATTAGAGAAAAAACGAGTGCAACAGGAATTTAAAACCAAACTGGGTATGTTGGTAGATCAGCCTAAACATGGATACGGGAGTACGAATGATGGAAATTCAGCGCGACGATTTTTCTCCAGTTACGAAATATCAGCAGAAATAACGGGCATAAGCAAGAATTTGATTTATAGGCTATGGATAATTTTGATGACAATGTCTAGTGGGCTAGCAATTAATGAGGAAAAGTTCAAAATATACTGCCTGAAAACCGCAGTTATCTTCTTGAAATGGTATCCATGGTATAATATGCCGACTACCGTTCACAGAATATTAATCCATGGGTATATTATAGTACAGAATGCAGTAGTTCCTATAGGTCTTCTATCCGAAGAGGCCCAGGAAAGTAAGAACAAAGACATTAAAAAATACCGAGAAGGCTTCACACGAAAATTTTCGAGGAAACAAACTATGGAAGATTTGTTTCACCAACTTTTAATATCGTCAGATCCTTATATCACAAGTCTCAGAAAACTACCGCAAAGACAAGCTAAGCCCTTTCCTGAAGATGTCTTAAACCTATTGAAAGAACCTGAAGTATAATACGTAACTTTTAATTTATGGTTAAGTATTGTATTTTGTTTTTTACTTTCTTATCTTACTCATATTATAAACTTATGTTACTCTTTCACACTCTCGGATGAACAGGTCTCGCTGAAATTTGGTACAACGATAGATTATAGTCTGAATAACACATCGGCTCTCCCGGGAATAAGTTTTCATGAACGGCAACAAAATTCAACGCGGGCGGAGCCGTGGGCTTCATCTAGTTTTAGATTAAATATATCGATAAAACATTGCATCGATCGTTTTTTTATTCTAAGGCACCTTCAAACTATTATTTTAGACCAACTATAACAATTACAGGCATAAACACACTCAACATAATTTTGACCGACTTTTTAGGTTTTTTCACCACTGTGTCAAAAGAAGGAGGTAGGGGTATAATTGATATCTCAAATCTACACAGCAAACAAATCCAAACTCTCAAAAAATATTTTTTTGCAAAAGCTGAAACATCTGAAATGCATAAATTAATAGCTCAGAACGACCAACATTTAACTCCATTAAATCTTCATGACATTACGGAATAGAAAAACGAAAAAATCACAGATGATAAAACTAGGCTGACAGAATGGACCCAGAAAGTATTACACGGAAGACATCTTCGAAAGACATCATCACACTTGTGCCAACCAAATGTCGATAAAGTAGCGTCGAACGCATGGCTTCAACGAGGTGAGCTCTTCCCAGAAACTGAAGGTTTCATGATTGCCATACAAGATCAGGTAATCGAAACTAAAAACTACAGAAAATACATACATATGGTCACGCCTTTATCCCCGAAGGGGTAGGCAGAGGCATATTATATGCCCACATTTCACCTTTGTATAATTTGTCCCACGTAATAGGTGGTGAGCCGTATTGCCGTGTTTAAATGGACAGGCACAGGTTGTGACTGCCTGCTGTTGAAATAAAGCTTTCAACTTAGCTTAACGACTGCCATTTTACTGGCAACCGGGACCAACGGCTTAACGTGCCTTCCGAAGCACGGAAACGCTCAAATAAATGTCACAAAGTGATCACATGGATGGTCATCCATCCATGGACCGGCCATAGTGAAAGTTGCTTACTGCAGTGATCGTTTATAGAACACTGAGTCCGCGGGGCCACGAGCGCTTCACAAGACGCTTCACAGAAAATACATAATTAAAAATTTAGCTAACGACACATGCCGAAAATGCAATAGTTCACCTGAGACCATACAACACATTACAGGAGCCTGCAAAGCAATAGTGCAAACTGATTACAAACACAGACACGATCAAGTTGCCAACATCATCCATCAAAAACTAGCACACCAATATAAACTTATAGACACCATTACACCGTATTACAAATACAAGCCACAAACAGTTTTAGAAAATGCCTCCGTGAAGTTATATTTTGACCGGGCTATCCTAACGGATAAAACCGTACACTATAATAGACCAGACATCACTGTTATTGACAAATCATCAAAAGTTGGTTACTTAATCGATATAGCCGTACCTAACACCCATAATCTGCAGAAAACAATCGCCGAAAAGCTATCAAAATACACAGAACTTAAAGACGAAATAACACGTCTATGGCATCTAGAAAAAGTAGCAATAGTTAAAATTTTACAATTCGAATCAGACACAACACACACTACCTATGTCTTGTAATCCTCACAATACGTTATCATTAGCTCAAACAAACAGAATTTCCACTGGTGAACACTTGGCTTAGGCTCGTGTCCCTAGTTATCCGGTTCAACCGAGGAATCCAAAGGAAAAACAATAATAATAATATTAAAAAGAAGTAAAGTTTGTGTGTTTGTATATTTGTTAAATTGTAAGGGGTAATCTCGGGATCTACTGAACCGATTTTAAAAATTCTTTCACCAATAGAAAGCTACTTTATTGTGGAGTGTCATAGGCTATATGGCATCACGCTATAACGAATAGGAGCGGAGCAGTAAAAGCAAATGTTTCAAACACGGGGGAAAAGTTGTTCCTTTTGAGAGCTTCGTTGCGTGTGCTGCTTAAATATTTACAGTTATGTAAAAAAATATGTATGTACTACAAAATTGTTTCTCTTAAAAAAGTTCTAAAAGAATTGCACGATAGCATGTGTCTATCTTTGGGTTGGTGCACAAAACCCCATTTTAATGGAATCAATTTTTTATACAATAATGCCACGGGATACCTCTTTTATAAACGAAATTGTGGGTTGTTCCGTATTGATCCCACGAAAGTTGTCCCAAATTCGAAAATTCTTGATTGATCCCACTTTTATATCCTTATTGATCCCACGGCACTTCACTTATATTTTATTCTTAATTGATCCCATTTTTGTGTAGTCTACTATTTTCAACTGATCCCAAAACATTTTTTTCTTATAAAAAACACTTTTTGTGGGTACGGTTTGCAAATAAGGTAATTAATTTGAATGACTGAAAAGGCGGTTATTAAAACCTTGTAACAGTAGCTCGCAGATCTGAATTTTTTCATCAAGCATCTACAATTAATGTAATAAAGGGATTAAGGAGAATAATATAAAAAACCGGCCAAGTGCGAGTTGGACTCGCCCACGAAGGGTTTCGTAGCAGCAAGTAACATAATATAAAAGTTATTATAGTTCGTTGTAACTTTGATTGATGTTTTAACACGTTCGCAGTGGTAGTGATTTTTCTAACCGAAAATTGCTGTTTATGACGCATTAAAACTACCAGCTCTATCTCGTTCAAACCAATTTTCGTTGGTAGTTTGTATGGCAATGTACATCATATATATTTTTTAGATTTATCACTCTCTTAGTTTAGAAGTTAGAGGGGGGGGGGGGGCACTCATTTTTCCACTTAGGAAGTCCCTCTTGCGCAAACTATTCACTTTAGAAAAAAATTATGTTAGAAACCTCAACCGCATTTTGGAAGACCTATCTATAGAAACACGTATGGATTTGAGCAAAAAAAAAATTTTTGAGTTTCAGTTCTGAGTATGGGGACCCCCAAAACTTACTACTTTTTTTCTAGTGTAATATAAGAATCTTAATGCGGTTCACAAAATACATCTATTTACCAAGTTTCAATAGCATAGGCCGTATAGTTTCGGAGAAAAGTGGCTGTGACACACGGACGGGAACACAGACAGACAGACAGACATGACGAATCTATAAGGGTTCCGTGTTTGCCATTTGGCTACGAAACCCTAAAAAGGGACATGTGATTAAAATTGTGTGATAATAAAAAAAACAAAAGAATCAAAATATTACAAAAATTCAATGAACTTAAGAAACAGTATTTATATTATAAAGATCTCCAGAACATATCAAGATCTCCAAAACATATAAATACAAAGTATAAACGAAGACCCCATACCGGGTAAGTTCATTTGAGTATAACGCTAGCTAATTTTGAAAAGTGAAAATTGACGGTTACTGGTCTCAAGAAAATATAGGGGGAACCGAGAATGGTGTTAAAAAAAGAAATAGATTGTTAATTTTTGTTTTAAAACAAGGATTTGTGAGACCTCTCGACTTCCGGGGCTGCTCATCGCAGAACGGGAGCCGACTAGTCTCTGGGGAGATAATTGGGAAGAAAATGCGGAACCTAATTTTCTCAATGGAACATTCCAGGGTCCACCTTTGAGGCTGCATCTTGCACCCTCCACCATTCGATGTGCATCAGTCCACCAGTCAGACTACGGCGGTCTACATTTAAGATTACAACATTACATAGTCCACAGGGCCGTCTTTTCCACTGGGCACTATGGGCACTTGCCCAGGGCCCCGCGATCGAAAGGGCCCCCTCAGACCAAATACAAAGTCCCTAGTCCTAGACCCTAGTCCCTAGGCGTACGACGGCCTTCAAAAACCTCAGTAAACTCTGAATTCTGAAGAGTTGAGGCAAAGTTGCAAAGAATTTGCTGAATTTTATTATGAAGATGTAAATGAGAAAGCGTTAGAAGTAGAATGTTTGCATTTAAGAGAATACTTGAAAATTGTTGACAGTCAATGAACATAATATGTCCCAAAATAACTACTGAGGTACTCTTGGTTCACTAATGAAACAACAATAGTACGGTAGTAAGTTTGTATATATACCAAGATCATGTAAAGACTATGTACCTACAATACACACAACAATAACGTTATCGCGATTCAGACAAACATGCAAAGTCTATACACGATACATACAACAATAACGTTATCGCGATTCAGAATCTACTAACGCCATCTAGTTCATTGCATCTAGTTATAAAATGTGAACATTTCATGTGACAGCCTAAACAGTCAAAATAAGAATTGTATAGTAAAAATATATCAACTTTTAAAAGAAAACCAAATTGAAGATGCTTTTCCAAATGTAGAAATCGCATTAAGAATCTATTTAAGCATGATGGTAACGAATTGCAGTGGGTAACGCTCCTTCTCCAGATTAAAAAGAATTAAAAGTGAATTGAGAAGCACAATTCTTCAAGAAAGATTAACCAGTTAATCACTGATATCCATAGAATCTGATGTGTTAAAAAGCATATTGAAGAAGTCAGTCTTTCCACTCCGACCAACTAAACCGACCAACCGTTGTTCGGAATGGAACTCAATAAGGGACTTTATTCCTATCGGACCAACTGGTTGATGACAGATGTTAAGTGATTAATGATTTTGCCAATCAGAAATCTAGAAGGGTTCCTCTTTAATTAACATAGATTTTAAGTACTAACTTGTAAATGCAAAAACAAACTACTTTTGTGTAAGTACTATATTACTCTATTCGTTTCATGTCATCTTCTTCTTCTTCTTCTTCTCTTCTATATATATAAAAATGTTGTGTGCTTATACGTACCTAATCTTTAAAAACTCCAAATTTACGGAATCTATTGAGCTCAAAATTGGACACGATATATAACACGATTCAGAGATGGTTTTAGGCTACTTTATACACTTTTATCATAATAGCAATATGAATAAAACAGCTTTAAAAAGTTGTAACGACAAGCGCCATCTATTGTACCAATAGATGGCGCTTGTCGTTTTTTTTTAAATTATATTCTGCCAGCTTCAGATCAAAATATTTTAAACAACCTATTTAGAGAAGGTACCAACCAGATTGTTGATTTTTAAGAGAACTTTGATTGCGGCCTCCTTGCATTCAGAATAAAAAAAGAGAGTACCTACCTTAATAAGAGGTCAGATAGGTATGTTTTGCATGTTTTTGAGTTAGTTTTGGCGCGGTAGCCAAGTATTAGCAGAGTGAATTTGTTTTTTTGAAGCGTGCGCACGATGTTTCATAGGATCATTTCTATAGTAAGCTCTTCTCGAGACATTCACTCTACGTGAGTCCTCGCAAAATATGAAACTGAACATTGATCACAGAACAGATTTTTTTTTTCAAGTGAAGCTGCTTTTGATTCGGATCTTAATTGCATTTTCTGAAAGATTTATAATTTTGGGTTGCGTTGCGGCTCAACATTAAACTTTTTTGAAATATACCCATCCTTTGGTTTGTTACTCATTTCTCATAGGAGTACATGAAACAACCACAAAAAAAGACACAGCTAAGCGTGGGCCACGCTTAGCTGTGTCTTTTTTTTGTGTGTTGTATTTTTATTAACAACTAGCGGTTCCCTGCCACGCTGCGTGGCAGGGAACCGCTAGTTGTTAATAAAAATAAATGTTTAACATGGTTTATCTACTTTCTTTGTATATTCTATGAAAATAGTGTCCTGTCAAAGTCATAAGGCCCCATTATCCTAATATGCCCAGGGCCTCCAATAGGATAAAGACGGTCCTGATAGTCCACCGTGCAAGATTCTTTGTAGTGGACTGAATAACCGTCAAGATTCTTCGAGAAGGCCATCACCATCACCCAAGATAAGTCGGGACCCAGCGGAGACCATTGGAGATCGTATACTTGCTACTTAAACATACCCCACGACCCCGAGTTCGTGTCATTTCAATAAATCGTGATTTGCATATTTTAAACAACTTTTTCTCATTTCTCTCTTCTTATAATTTCCTGATGGCTCTCAGCTTTTCACCCTACGAAATTCACATCCTACAGTCTCCATAAAAACATTGCCTGTAAGAGATTGCCTTGTGCGATAAGGCCGCCAATTGTTATGCCAATAAGTAAAATTTTAACATGCTCAAATGTTATTCTTGGTGTACAATAAAGAGTTTTTGAAGTGAAACTTCTTTATCGGCGTTGGAAAAAAATTTGCGTCACGTCACGTCACGTCACGTCACGTCACGTCACGATTTTTGGTTACGCGCCATCTTTGTTCTGTTCCTCACCACGGTGGATTCGAATTAAGAGTACTTTATCCAGGGATAGCATGTCATTTAAGGGTTTTTGGACTTTTTGACTTTTGGGCTTTTGGACTTTTGGACTTTTGGATGGGACCTTGGTACTTTGGGTCTTTGGGACTTTGGAACTTTGGGACTTTGGGACTTTGGGACTTTGGGACTTTGGGACTTTTGGACTTTTGGACTTTTGGACTTTTGGATGGGACCTTGGTACTTTGGGTCTTTGGGGCTTTGGGACTTTGGGACTTTTGGACTTTTGGACTTTTGGACTTTTGGACTTTTGGACTTTTGGACTTTTGGACTTTTGGACTTTTGGACTTTTGGACTTTTGGACTTTTGGACTTTTGGACTTTTGGACTTTTGGACTTTTGGACTTTTGGACTTTTGGACTTTTGGATTTTTGGACTTTTGGCCTTTGGGACTTTGGGACTTTTGGACTTTTGGATGGGATCTTGGTACTTTGGGTCTTTGGGACTTTGGAACTTTGGGACTTTGGGACTTTGGGACTTTGGGACTTTGGGACTTTGGGACTTTGGGACTTTGGGACTTTGGGACTTTGGGACTTTGGGACTTTGGGACTTTGGGACTTTGGGACTTTGGGACTTTGGGACTTTGGGACTTTGGGACTTTGGGACTTTGGGACTTTGGGACTTTGGGACTTTGGGACTTTGGGACTTTGGGACTTTTGGACTTTTGGACTTTTAGGCTTTTGGACTTTTGGATGGGACCTTGGTACTTTGGGTCTTTGGGACTTTTGGATGGGACCTTGGTACTTTGGGTCTTTGGGACTTTTGGACTTTTGAACTTTGGGACTTCGGGACTTTGGGACTTTGGGACTTTGGGACTTTGGGACTTTGAGACTTTGAGACTTTGGGACTTTGGGACTTTGGGACTTTGGGACTTTGGGACTTTGGGACTTTGGGACTTTGGGACTTTGGGAATTTGGGACTTTGGGACTTTGGGACTTTGGGACTTTGGGACTTTGGGACTTTGGGACTTTGGGACTTTGGGACTTTGGGACTTTGGGACTTTGGGACTTTGGGACTTTGGGACTTTGGGACTTTGGGACTTTGGGACTTTGGGACTTTGGGACTTTGGGACTTTGGGACTTTGGGACTTTGGGACTTTGGGACTTTGGGACTTTGGGACTTTGGGACTTTGGGACTTTGGGACTTTGGGACTTTGGGACTTTGGGACTTTGGGACTTTGGGACTTTGGGACTTTGGGACTTTGGGACTTTGGGACTTTGGGACTTTGGGACTTTGGGACTTTGGGACTTTGGGACTTTGGGATTTTGGGACCTTGAGACCTTGGGACTTTGGGACTTTTGGACTTTTGGCCTTTTGGACTTTTGGACTTTGGACTTTGGACTTTTGGACTTTTGGACTTTTGGACTTTTGGACTTTTGGACTTTTGGACTTTTGGACTTTTGGACTTTTGGACTTTTGGACTTTTGGACTTTTGGACTTTTGGACTTTTGGACTTTTGGACTTTTGGACTTTTGGACTTTTGGACTTTTGGACTTTTGGACTTTTGGACTTTTGTACTTTTGTACTTTTTGACTTAATTTAAGGTGAGGTGAAAATTAAGTTTATGAAGAAGTTTCACTTCTTACGTGTGTACACTAAGTACACGCAATTTTTTTTACTTTACTTTACTTACTTATAACTAAAGTCGAATTTTTAATTAGACGAAGTAAAGTGACAGCAACTAATGTCCCTTCTTCATACAATGTTAATTAATTTCTATGAAGAAGTGACATTAGTTGCTGTCACTTTACTTCGTTTAATTAAAAATTTAAGTATAATGTAACACCATAACTTCAGAATTTTCACTGAGGGGGCCCCATCCAACGAACTTGTCCCAGGCCCCAGATGGTGAAGTTACCTACTTCACTGCTCGCTGTCACTGTAAAGTTGGCTAAACTGAAAGAACATATCATTGCAACCATAGATATCATTATAATTAGACACGTTAACACGAACATCGCGGCTTTCATAAACAGCTATTATCAATTTGAAAAAATAATTCTATAAATTATCTGTGGCAGCATGCATGAAGTCCATTAGTCCATATCAGAGGAATGTGGGGGAAAAGGGAAACTTGAATTTCACTTACTGAGACATAATATGATTATTGTATTTACGGGTAAAGTACGAAATATTAAAATTTATACTTAAAATGTTAATAACTTTAGTAATTATTAACGTAATATCATACAGAAACATTTATTTAATAAGTAGGTACCTAATAATTTAGTGCCTAGTACATAAGTAATCCAAATATTTGTAATATTATTTTAAAGAAATATAATTACCTAAATAAAAAAAACGTCCGGCGAATAGCGTTAAGTTATGGAGGCGCTATGTTGGCATCAGGGTATGCATCGTGGTAGATTTTTTTTCACAAATGTCAATCAATTTCTACTATTTGGCAGGAACTCTTAAAATATGGTATTATTTTTAGGGTGATAGCTCATAAACACCGACTTTCAAGAAGTTAAGTAGGTATGTTTTTTAGCGAACAAACAAAAAATTAATGAATTAAAAAAATATGTGTGTATAGTGGTTTATTGAACTTTAAGTATAACGTACTTTCCACACCGCGAGTTTTTACCACGTGAATTATTTCCCGCAATCGATTTACAGCATTGCGTTAAAATGGATTTAAAATTGTACGAATTACAGAACTTTTTCAAGCAGTTTTTTATCGCCAGTATTTTAGACAATATTTTCTTAATAAGACAACCTGTGCCACAGAATATTGCCAAGACAAAAATCACTCGTAGAATAATCTTCTGCGAACAAACTCTTATTAAAAGCTGAACCAATATTTTATTATAAGGTTAGGGGTACAATAGCGGCGTTCTTCTTCTTCACGTATTCACTTCTAGAGTCTAGAGTCTAGACAGTACTTACATTTAGATTTAGTATTTGCTTTCATGGCCTTGCTGCTTTCTTGTTCGGTAAACGCGCCGTCTCCTTAAAGTCGAATTTTTAATTAGACGAAGTCAGGTGACAGCAGCTAATGTCACTTCTCCAAACAATGTTTCCTAATTTGAATGACGAAGTGACATTAGCTGCTGTCACTTCGTCTAATTAAAAATTCGACTTTAGTTCTGTTGTGGAAGTGAATGAAATCAGTCAGATTTGATTATTGTAAAACAGGATGTGAGTGCTGTGTGCGTCTACCTTAAGGCCCAGTCTTCGTCAAGACTTGTAACGCTATGCTTCGTTCTGTTTCTGTTCAATTTATACCAGTGTTTAGTAAAGTAAAGTTAACCATTCGGATGCATAAAAAGAGTTTTTTTATGCAAAATTGCAGATGTTTCTCAAGGTGCTCGATTCTTTCAACAGAGATAAGAGATATATAAAAAGGTGCAATGTATAATAATTATTGTTTCCGTTATGTGTAATCGCCTTGATGAAGACGATTTATTAACATTATGCGTCATGATGTTTGTAATGTAACATTGCTGATATGCTTGGTCTACATTACTCGCGAAGTTGAATGAAGTTCGTCGGCGAAGTTGCCCGAGGCAAAGTAAATTTTTAACGAAGTAGGCCGAGGTGCCCCTCTACACTCTCGTCCTCGTCCAACTTCGCGTGTAATGTGGAGGAAGCATTAGTATTTAGTTTATTTGCAAATAGCAATTCGCTGGCTTATCCTAACATTCTTATTTGAGCTTTATCTACTCGTAGTTGTATTTCTACTCCCTAAATAGGTGTAATAAAAAGACCAATTAATCGTGTGTTAGTTGAAGGTGGTGTCAAGAGCCGTAGGAATCGACGTGCATGCATGAAAAGAAAAATGAAAGTTGAAGAAGTAAGTGAGGTGTGGTATGGACCGTGCCGTGTGGCGCTCGGTTCTTTCTGCCTACCCCGCAAGGGATTTGGCGTGAAGATAGTATAGTATAGTATAAAAAGACCAATTTTAATAAAAAAATAAAAATCATTAGACTTTATTGAAATTCAGTAAGTTTACATGTTTCTTATCAAATACAGCACTGATCTTCACATATCCTTCATGCATAATATTTACTAAAAACAGTTATATAACAGCATAACATTTAAAATTGCCCGAATCTATAAATCAGTCTCATGTTTTGAATGAAATAATTTCGCCTAAACGCTCGCCACTAGCCCATGCACTTGTACTCGCTACTCGCCAGTTCGCCACTGTACTTGACCAGTGTAAATGAAGCTCAACTGCCGAAGACAACATGTCTATTCTTCGTCCTTGTTACTCGAACGAGTTAGAAAAAGATGGCAAACCTTGTAGGCAGGGCTAGGGCTGGATCGTATTCTGCCGAAGCCCGACGAGAGGGTGTCGCCATTTTCGTTTTGACGAATATTGACAGCACGGCAGACGGAATAGACAGACAGTACACATCACGGCCGTCGACGCAGCGTCTGCCGGATTATTTTTATTTTGATAGTGAATCATTTTACGAGCAAACTAGGTTTATTTATGTGCAGTGCGTTTGACATAACTAAAAACTTTATTTACTACAACTGTGACGAGTGATAGACTTATAGTTTACGAAATTTGGTGCTAACCTCTTCATCTTTTTTTTTGCTCCCGTCAGTGTTTTTGAGAACTGCAAGGCTGATCGATATGTGCAAGATTTGCTACAGATGACTCTGCGTAACTCAGTCCTGTGTCGATATCATCTGGTAAGTAAGTTAGCAAGCTTGTAATGTTGTTATATTGTGTATATGTAGTCGATAACCACAGTGTAATTCTCAAATTGACTTCTCCTGAAACATAGAATGTGCATTTTGTATTTTGTTTCATTGCAAAGTTAATATTTACTACGTAAAATGACAGTTAGCCTTTGTTGCGGTAGCTCTCGTTTGTTTACGAACTGTCAGGGGCAGTACACGACCTAAGATATATTGCCTGGGTTGGCGACTATGCGTGGGTATTTTGCGCAAGCGAGAATCTACCGTATTGCTAGGACTTTAAGGTTCAATATTCAGAAAGCGTGTGTTGAAAACGGCCCGTAGAATTAATTTATCACACTGCGTCTTGACAAGTTGAAAACATAAATTCGACCTTGGCGCGCCACGTGCTTTGTAGGCTGAATGGTGTGTTGTCTTAGTTTTAAAAAAACATTAAAAAAATATTATTACATAGCAGCTAATTATTACATAGGTAGGTAGCTTTATTTATGTATTAGCAACCAATTATCTTGAGTTTCAATGAAAAGTGATAATTTTGTGTTTTACCTATGTCGCAGAAAAACAGCACCTAACATAAATGATGTCCTACTAAAAATTATTTAATGTATCTTTCAACACTTATTGTTTCCTACATTTATCTATCATAGGACAGCATTTTTAATATAGAACATATAGTAGATTGTACTACAAGTGCATAAAAGAAGCCATTTTATACGAGACGTTTATCCGCCCGAGCCAAAGGCGAGGGTGGATATTAAGTCGAGGATAAAATGGGTTTTATGATCGAGTTATACACTCTGCTTTTCACTTCGATTGCAAGGAAATGAAACAGTGATATTGTAAATAAAAGTCTTTAATTAAAATTAAAAGTAACATTTGAACAATTTTGTACATTCAATGTAATAGTTTTTCCTGGCATATTTACTTTTGTTTTTGTTTAATGATTAATAAAAAAAAAAATGTGTTTTAAAATTATGTTTGGTTCATAGAGTAACACGATCTTCATGGTACCGTCTCTACGGTCTAGTATGGCCATATTGTTTTAGAAGAAGAAAAAGAACTTTATGCACTAGAGCATAAAATGTTGTTTTAGTCCGCATACACCCAGCATAAACAAGAACTTTATGAGCATAAGAAGTGAAAATGATATTATTTAAGTTTTATACATCCCTTTAAAAACCCTTTTAATGGAAACTGCTGTATTCATTTTGATAAAATACAACTAAGAAACATAATTTGAAAAGCTATGAGACAGCGGAGTAGGAACAGATACATAATAAGTAAATTACTTAACAATAGTCTTTTTGAGGCGGAGATTTAAAATGAGTTAATAATAAAGAGAATATGGCCTTTGCCAATCAAGGTGAATACTCTGACCAACTGAGCTACAGAACCTAATAGAACCTTCTTCTCCAAACTATTGTAAAAATTATATTATTATAATATATTATATATTTTTAATGCACTAGCAGATCTTGGATCTGATGCCTGCATATCACTGCACTTGTGTTGTTTATTATAATGTTACTAGTTCTTATTTAAATGTACGTCGAGTCTATTTTTGAAACTGTTCACTGATTGAGCACTTATAACATTTTCTGGTAGTTTGTTCCACATATCCACAACGCGATTTGGCAAAAAGTGTCTTCTCGGATTGCTAGCAGAAGGAGACCTGGTAAGTTTTAGCGAGTGACCCCTCAAGTGGTGGTTTGGGTTCATTGTAAACAGATCGCCAATACCCTTAACATTGTAGTGTCCAGTTAATATTTTGTATGTTTCAATGAGATCTCCCCTTTTCCTACGGTCCTCCAAAATGGTCAACTTTAAAGTAAACCTGTGTGTCTTTTAAAGTAAACCGTAAACATAATAACATAGAGAGTTGTATTGGGCTGGCCTCGCGGAAACTCAGAGTCCTAAATAAGGTGAGACGGTACTTCACGCCACATCAGAGATCTTTAGTCTACAAGGCGCAGATTCGTCCCTGCGTCAAGTACTGTTCTCACCTTTGGGATGACTCCGCTAGGTACTTACTGGAAGCGCTTGACGCTATGCAGAACATGCTATTCGAATTATTGGTTGTCCCAAGGTGATGAGAGGCCTCGAACTGTTAGCGCAGCGAAGAAGTTCTTCAACCTGATCCCACCATCTCCATTCCGATACCGAACAACGCGTGCCGGGCAGAGATGCCACTCATACACAGTGGAGAGAATCTTTGCCAGAACTGAGCGTTTCAAAAGATTGTTCCTCTGTAGAACTATACAAACATGGAACGACCTGCCCACACACGTGTTTCCCTCATCTTACAATCCCGGGTTCTTTAAGAGGAGCGTGAAGAGGCACATCATAGGGTGACAACTTGAGGACCACTGTCAGAAGTGGCCCCCAATCGCTAGATGCGCCACGGCTTTCTATCAGGCTGGTGGCGACGTCAGTTTGGCGCCTCATATAGACCTTTATACCGTATGTTCAGTTCATCTCTATTTGTCTTTATATAAATATGTTGTTGCCATGTCAACCTGCGATCCAGATGAAGACCAAGGTATTTAGCAGAATCTCTGTGGGGAAGTATTGTGTTGTCCAACACCACTGGTGGGCAGTTTTCTTTACTCTTAAGTGAATGTGACCTGGACGGATTTAGTAGGGATCGCCTTAGTTTTCCATTTGTGCAGCCACTCAGAGAAGGTCTAAACCCGTCTGAATAGTTGCTGTGGCTTTCTGAGGATCCTCATCACTAGCCAAAATGGTATCGTCAGCAAAACTTGCAGTAGTCACACCGGTAATCTGATGGAGATCCGCATTATAGAGCATGTATAAGACTGGGCCCAACACGGCTCCCTGTGGTACCTACTTCCGCTCCGACATCAAACAATGCAGAAGTCTCCCCGGAGTCTTTCACCTGGAACAGCCTTTCTTTGAGATAGAATTTGAGTATCAGGTAGTATATGTGGGGCAAGTTCAACTTTATCTTGTACAGCAATCCTCGGTGCCACACCCTATCGAAAGCTTGCTGCAGATCAAGGAACGCAGCCGAACAGTACTCTTTGTTTTCCAGTGCACTTCGGATTTTATTATAAAATATTTTAACTGTGTACTGGCAAATGGTTGACTGCCACATCAACTACACTTCTCAACTATTATAAAATTGTAAAAATAACTGTGACATTACATTCAAGATAAATCTATTATATAAAAATAAGTCGGGTTTTCCTTCCTGACGCTATAACTTTAGAACGCACGAACCGATTTCCACGGTTTTGAATTCGTTGGAAAGGTCTCGGGCTCCGTGAGGTTTATAGCAAAGAAAATTCAGCAAAATTTCACATACAGCGCCATCGCGGGCGAAGCTGCGGGCATCAGCTAGTTACTTATAAAAAATAACTGTAATTTAGGGCTTCTAAGTCCAAATCTATGATTTTTTTTCTGCGTGTCTGTTTGTTCGAGGTTGGAGCAAAATTCAGTGGCTTGATCATAATAGTACTATTAGGATTTTGTTGGTATTTTTTCAACTTAAATACTGCTCTATGTTTCATCAAAATCGGATCAGCGGAAATAATAATACAACTTGACCTATGTTTTACTAGAAGCACTATGCGTTGGATAGGTCTAAGTTGATTAGTTATTGGTTTAAATCACCTCGTTAGCGCTCGAGAAGCGCTCGTGGCCCCGCGGACTCTGTGTTCTGTAAAGGATCACTGCTGTAAGCAACTTTCACTATGGCGGGTCCATGGATAGGTGACCATCCATGTGATCACTTTGTGACATTTATTTGAGCGTTTCTATGCTTCGGAAGGCACGTTAAGCCGTTGGTCCCGGTTGCCAGTAAAATGGCAGTTGTTAAGCTAAGTTGAAGGCTTTATTTCAACAGCAGGCAGTCACAATTTGCGCCTGTCCATTTAAACACGGCAATACGGCTCACCACCTATTACGTGGGACAAATTATACAAAGGTGAAATGTGGGCATATAATATGCCTCTGCCTACCCCTTCGGGGATAAAGGCGTGACCATATGTATGTATGTATGTTAAATCACCTCACGAACGAAGCGTGGGCAAAAGATAGTACATTATAAGTGTATTTTAGTTGTTGTTTGCCTTACCCCCAGTTTCCGAAAGGCTGATCAACGCTAAAATTAACTAATCGGCTGTTAAAGGCGAATCCTCACAGAAGATCCAAATGGATCGCCAATTCCTGCGATCCACTAATAAAACTTTTCTTGCGATCCCGCCGCGTTCCACCGACACGCTCCAACCGATCCACACTGATCCGCCTAAGTATAGTACAGTTGAACATTCGGTCGCTATGGAGTCACATGTGCAGCAACGACGTCGAATCGCTTTGGTAGCAACAACCTACATTCTTCTTAAATATTTACGAAGCATTTATGTTCCTTGTAAATGGATTTTCATTTTGGATTTTCTGTGAGAATCCGCCTTTAACAGCCGATTAGTTATATTTAGCGTTTATCAGCCTTTCGGAAACTGGGGGTGAGTCATTGAGAGAGCTCCTATAAATTAAAAAAACCGACCAAGTGCGAGTCAGACTCGTACACAGAGGGTTCCGTACCAAAAAAGCGCAAAAAAACATGTTTGTTGAATGGGAGCCTCCCCCTTTTTGACGTGACAAGTGTGACAACGTCTTATAAATCGATGGAGCCGGCTGCACGAACGAAAAATGATGACGCAATACGTCGTTACCTCGCTCTGAGCGTTCCATTTAGAATAGAATAGAATAAAACTTTATTTGTACACCTCGTTAAAAACTATTTACAAAATTTAAACAGACAATATTGTACAAAGGGCGGCCTTAGCAATTTCTTCCAGACAACCTTAGGATGGACAGAAAAAGATTTATGTTATAATTTAAATCCATTTATTTTAGTAATGTTTTCAACAGATGGCACTATAATCAATTGATGTGTTTTTATATTTATTTTTGTTTTGTAATGTTAATTTTATGTTTATTTTATTTTTATTTTCTTATGACGTTGTCACGTTCAACCATCTTCAATAAACCGACTTTACTGACGATGGTTGAACCGATTTTTTTTCTGAATTTGGTATTTGTTGTTATAGTGGCAGCACCATGGTACTCCTTTTCTCCTAACTATATCACTGTATGTATTTTAATGTGTGTACATAAACTGTTAAATAAAATATTAAAAAAATAGTGGCAACAAAAAGATATCTGTAAAAATTTCCGCCCTCAAGCTATCACAGTTTCTGAGATAAAGCCTCATACGTCAGACAGACGGACAGCGAAGTCTAATGAATTGATTCCTGTTTTTAACCTTTAGGTATGTAACCCTTAAAAGAAACAATCTATTTTTACACTAAGAAAGAAAGAAATAAAGAAAACATATTGAAAAACTTCACTTGTACTGTTTCACAACATTTATTATTGTAATACTGTGTGTGTAGCAAGTTCCTCTTCCAAGTATCCTTTCCATCAAGTGCCATCAATCAATAATCTAAAAAAAGAAAAAGTTTTATTTCTCATTAATTAACAATCTTAAAAACAAAATCCCTACTGTACTAATATCCCTACTAACATCTATCTAGATACTAATATTATATAGAGGAAAGATTTGTTTTTTTGTTGTTTGTTTGTAACGAATAGGCTCCGAAACTACTGGACCGATTTAAAAAAATCCTTCACTGTTGGAACGCTACACTCTTTGCGGTGAACATAGGCTATATTTTATTCCCGTATTCCCACGGGAACTACGCTGGTTAAACCGCATGACGTCCGCTAGCTAGTACATAATAAAATATAGAAAAGTGAAAACTGTACATTGGAAATATAAAAAAAAAAATACTCGCTGGGTGTTTGAACATAAGATACCGAAGCCGAAAATATAGTTAGAAATTTTTTGTCTGTTTGTCGGTTTGTCTGTTTGCTTTGCTTTGTCCGATAGGATCTCGAAAAGTACTAAATGGATTTGATTCAAATTTTGCAAAAATATTAACTAGAGGTAGGGTCTTCAAATAGGCTATATCTATATATATAAAAATCAATGCCACTTTTCGTTGTAATTTTATAACTCAAGAACGGGCTCACCTATCCAAACCAAATGTTTAGGCGCTTTGTTCGGACTATTTAGTAGATGGTTTATGTGAAGTTTGCACAAAATCGGTCGAGCGGTTCTTCATTTATCACGCAAACGAAGTTGCGGGGGTCAGCTAGTATTAGTATATATTATCACGCTACATATACTAGGGGCTAACCAGAGAGCAATTAAATTGGCATTATAACATAATTTTCACGCGTACGAAGTCGCGGGCAACAGCTAGTTATAAATGCGAAAGTAACTCTGTTTGGCTGTCAGTCTGTTACGCTTTCACGCCTAAACGGCTGGAGCGATTGAGATGAAATTTGGTATAGGGATAGTTCGAGGCCAGGGCATAGGCTACTTTTTAACTGACTGCGCAAAAAGAGGGTTATGATTTTACTCGATGACGACTTATACGCGGTCGAAACTGCGAGAACAGCTAGTAAGGAATAAAAATTATCTAAAAAATTAACTTAATAACATAAATTTCTAGTTCAGAGGGTAGACTCAATTATTGCAAATTTTCCTCTACCATCACAAGTACTACCCGTTCGCTCTAACTTTGCCGCTGGCGTAGAGGCGTATACCCGAATAGTTAATTAGACGAAGTAAATTGACAGTAGCTAATGTCATTTCGTCATAGAAAATACGCAACATTATATGAAGAAGTGACATTAGTTGCTGTCAATTTACTTCGTCTAATAAAAAAATCGACTTTAGTATGGAGCCGAGCGGCAAAGTTAGAGCGAACGAGCAGTACCTACTCATTGCATAAAACTGTATTTCTTAGCTAAATCTGCTGCACGTTTCGAAGACTGTAAAAAAAAAAATTGTGTAAATAATAAATAAATAAAAAAAATTAAAGCTGTTGTAGAACAATGGCTGTCTCTCAACTTTATGCTGTCTGCAACAAACAGAAAGTTATTGTTCCTCTATCAAACTATAAATACCTGGTACGACCTGCCCGCACAGATGTTTCCCTCATCTTACAATCCCGGGTTCTTCAAGAGGAGCGTGAAGAGGCACATCACAGGGTGACAACTTGAGGACCACTGTCGGAAGTGGCCCGCAATCGCTAGATGCGCCACGGCTTTCCATCAGGCTGGTGGCAACGTCAATTTTGCAAGCTAAATATAAAAAACAAACGTCAATTTAAAATTTTCCAGAGGCATTCTTCTTAGTCTCATTAGAAAGAAAGAAAAATTTATTCTTTTCTCAGCAAGGACACATAATACAAGTAAATACATAATACTTAAAGATATTAACATGAATATCCCTGCATGAGACAGAAATGGTCCCTAGCTCAGCTTTAATGCTACTTCGCGTAATATTAGCGAGTTAGCGCTGGTATTCTGCTAGGGCCAAGGGCCAGTGAAAATACGGCCAAATAGACTGCCAAAAAACAAAAACATTTCTAAATAGGTCACTTCCTGATCCGCACCAGGCACTGATCTGTATTTGGTACCAGTAACTAAAGAGGCCCACACTCATTGAATTTCAGAACCATTGGCTTCTGTGAGGAGCTGAGGTAGTTGACACGTCGGAGCACCATGCGGCCTCGTTACCCACTGGGTAGCCACAAGAGGGTCTCTCCAGCTCTAGGATCCACTTTCAGAAGAGATCGGCACAGATTTCAGGACCGTTGGCATAGTCACAGCTTTTGGATTTGATAGAAATTACTTTTTAGAAGCAATACTCCAGATATAAAAACGTCTTCACACTCTTGCATTCTGCCACTTTTATATTATACTAGCGGACAGGTTTCACCCGGGTTGTTCCCGTTCCCGTGGGAATACGGTAATAAAATATAGCCTATATTCACCGCAAAGAGTGTAGCTTTCCAACAGTGAAAGAATTTTTCAAATCGGTCCAGTAGTTCCGGAGCCTATTCGTTACAAACAAACAAACAAAAAAACAAATCTTTCCTCTTTATAATATTAGTATAGACAACGATTTTATAAAACATGCATTAGAAATAGTTAATGAAATTATCTTACACATATTAAAACGCGTTTGACGACGCGACGTAATAACACTTAACTTGTCTAAATATTTTGAATAATCTACATTTTAAGTAGGACTACCAAACTGGTTTTAAAGTACAGTCTTCTAATAAGAATCTAAATGAATCGTTAAAACGTTTTTACGCGAATAACTTCTGAATGATTGCACCAAATTGGATGATTTTTATAACGCTTTGACTGCCTCTGTGGCGCAGTCGGTAGAGATACCGGCTGCGGCGCTGGATGTCGTGGGTTCGATTCCCACCGGAGACAAATATTTGTGTGACCCATAAATGTTTGTCTCTAGAGTCTGGGTGTTTCTATGTATAATATGTATGTATTTTAAAGTATATAAGTATTAACATCCGTGGTTTGATACCCATAACACAAGCAGGTTATTCCTAGCTTACTTTGGGATCAGATAGCGTTGTGTAAAATGTCCGTGAATATTTATTTATTTATTTTTTATTAGTTTCACCTCACCTTAGACCATATAACACGGGACTAGCCTTTGCGAACCACCGCATACAAAAATATTCTGCCAGTTTTCATACAAGTGAAGGGGGAAACACAAAGACATATAAAATTTCATTGCATTTAAAAATGTATTAATCGACGAACGCGTAATGGCTGTTGTGTGTTAATTGTTATTGTACAGTCAACTACAATGAAATGTACTAGTTTAATCATATAAAATGATGTACTGATGTACAGGCTTTTTATAAAGCCAAAAGACCAAATGGTCATGTGCAATGGCAGAAAACAATGCTTAAGTAAGGCGCATCCTGTGGTTAGATGATCTAAGTTTGTAACCGACTCTTTTGGGCTCAATTTTGCCCTACTTAGAACGATCAGATTTTATTTAAACTTTGCACACTTGTCAAGGACCGATGACAATGCAATACTTGAGAGGTGTCAAGGGACACCCGGATGGAACGAAGTTCCTTTCGATTTTAATTAATAATAATATTTTTTTTATTATTAACCCCCATTTTATTACCCCCCTCCCCCCTCCCCCCTTATCCCCATTTCCCCCCCTTTAGAGGTACCTCTACCCTCCATACTATAGCAAAAAGTGTCGTGACAACTTTTCGTGAGAATTTTTTCCGTCTAGCCCCCTTTCACAACGCGCGATAAGGAACTTCGTTCCAAAAAAATTAACTAAAAATGAAAAATAAAATGAAAGTTTAAAAAATACTAAAAAAATCGCTTTTTTAGAAAATCCTACAAAATAGGTAGTAGAAAATTTTAATATGTTCTAAAAAAGTGTTACTTATTTTTTTTTAAACTTTCATTTATTTATTGAGCTGACTCAGTCAGTGTTCTCTTAACTTAAACCATGACTGCGGTAAGCAAATTTCGCTGTGTCTGGTCGCCAGATGGGTGACAACTTTGAAACAAGATGTCGGTACTTCGTATAGAACGTTTATTAACCAGGTTACAAGCCGTTATATGCACAGTATATCCTTATGTGTGGTTTGAAAAGCTTCAACAGTGGGTTGTCACCATTGACAGTATATTCTACCGATAGACAGGAATTTTATTTTTGTTTAACGTGAGGGAAAATCCTCATCGATGTTTTGCCGGACTCCTACCGACTAAAAAACCTCACGTCACGCCCAACAGCCTGTGGTTGGGAGCCCCGGGGAAGCCCTCGGAAGGATGTCCCAGAACTCCCAACAGACCCACGGCCGCCACTGCGGCCTCGCCCAGGGGGTGGTTCGGGTGCTACCCGCGTCTTTGGGGGGTTTCGAGTGTGATCCCGCTTCTAAAGGGGGGCGTGCGTGAATTGCTCACGTCACGCTGCCGTCATGGGCCTGCTTCTGTAAGGACGGTGAGCCGCCCTCTCACCGTCCTCAGATCCCCGGTCATGGTGGCCGATAGTACTCGGCGAAGACACGTCGGCGGCGCCCAGGGCGCCGACTGCAGAACTCGGGTGGGCGAGTTCTCTCCCGCTCCCGCCCTGCCGCCTCCTTCACGAGCATGACCTGCTCGCAGAAGGAGGCGGCGCAGTCCCACTTACTCCCGCTGGAGAGCATGGCTCGCACCATGGTCTCGAGCGAGAGAGTGTCCACGTCCAGACCCACTACGAGCCGATAGACAGGATCGTCCATACATTGAATATGTTCAAACTGAAAACGCTTTCTTTGTTTGTGCCTATAGATCTTTTAAACTACTCAACTGATTTTAATGCAGTTTTGAGCAATGATTTAAGAGGACGGTTTATATAATACACTAGTTGTTGCCTGCGACTTCGTACGCTGCATTTTATATATGACTAGCGGACGTCACGCGGATTCACCCGCGTAGTTCCCGTCCCCGTGGGAATACTGTAATAAAATATAGTGTAGCTTTCCAACAGTGAAAGAATATTTCAAATCGGTCACAGGACCGATTTGAAATATTCTTTAAATAAACAAATAAAAAATAAATAATCTTTACTTCTATACTAATATTATAAAGAGGAAAGATTAGTTTTTTGTTTGTTTGTTTGTAACGAATAGGCTCCGGAACTACAGAGTTCCGGAGCCTTGTTTGTAACGAATAGGCTCCGGAACTACAGAGTTCCGGAGCCTATTCGTTACAAACAAACAAACAAAAAACTAATCTTTCCTCTTTATAATATTAGTATAGAAGTATAGATTATTTATTTTTTATTTATGAACCGATTGACATGAAATAAACACGAAAATGTTAAGAGGAGCAAACCTCAACACAATAAAAAATCCGCATTGCAATCGGTTAAGCGGTTACTGAGATTAGCGTGCACAAACGTACAGACAAACAGATATACAGACATACAAAAATCTAAAAATTATTGTTTTGGGTTCTATTGCGTTCATAAAGCCCCCCTATAATATTTTTTCTTACTTATCTTCCATGTACAGACAGCGACCTGTTACGATTTTATTATATGTATTGATATGTATGTATATTTATTTTTTATTTATGAACCGATTGACATGAAATAAACACTAAATGTTAAGTGGAGCAGACTGCAACGCAATAAAGAAATGCGCATTGCAATCGGTTGAGCGGTTGCTGAGATTAGCGTGCACAAACGTACAGACAAACAGATATACAGACATACAGACAACAATTCTAAAAATCATTGTTTTGGGTTCTATTGCGTTCATAACGCCCCCTATAATATTTTTTCTTACTTATCTTCCATGTACAGACAGCGACCTGTTACGATTTTATTTTATACTAGCTGATGCCCGCAGCTTCGCCTGCGTGAAATTTAGTTCCTACACTGTCTCTAACCTATCTCTGTAGGTACCAAATTTCAGCCAGATCCGTTCAGCCGTTACAGCGTGAAAGAGAGTAACAAACATTCACACTCACAAATATGCGCATATTTATGATAGTTGTTCTGATTAACAAATTCATAAAACATATTATATGAGTTATGTAAATTTATTTATTAAATACATTTCTTAATTCATTGACTACTACTTGACTCAAATTCTCTTCTAAGCAATTGACATCGTAACTTAGTTCCTTCTTCAGGTAGTCCCAGTCGTACTGCAGGCCTACAACGTATGAGAAAACCGAACTACGATAGACTTTGTCCTCATAATACAGATGGTCCAACCAAGACCTGTTAACTTAATAACCATGTAAATTTCATCTGCTAGGTGTTCATGTTCATTTTAATGGCTCTTTTTAAATGTGATCTTCGTAGAGGCCATTCCCGTATTTTACAAAGACTTAGTGAGTCTGTGTCCTGCACCGAATGCAGCCAGAACTATAGAATAAAGTTCATACCTTCCATGACCAGTCGCTTAGGGCTGCTGACATCTTTCATTCTAATGCACAGTGGACACTACCTGAAGCGTGGTCTTTCATTAATCCTGGCTAGCCATCTTCGAATTTTCTTCTTCTTTCACATATTTATATACAAAATTTAAAAAATTAACAAAGATATTTACGACATTACAAATTCTCTTCTAAGCAATTGACATCGTAACTTAGTTCCTTCTTCAGGTAGTCCCAGTCGTACTGCAGGCCTACAACGTATGAGAAAACCGAACTACGATAGACTTTGTCCTCATAATACAGATGGTCCAACCAAGACCTGTTAACTTAATAACCATGTAAATTTCATCTGCTAGGTGTTCATGTTCATTTTAATGGCTCTTTTTAAATGTGATCTTCGTAGAGGCCATTCCCGTATTTTACAAAGACTTAGTGAGTCTGTGTCCTGCACCGAATGCAGCCAGAACTATAGAATAAAGTTCATACCTTCCATGACCAGTCGCTTAGGGCTGCTGACATCTTTCATTCTAATGCACAGTGGACACTACCTGAAGCGTGGTCTTTCATTAATCCTGGCTAGCCATCTTCGAATTTTCTTCTTCTTTCACATATTTATATACAAAATTTAAAAAATTAACAAAGATATTTACGACATTACTTTAAAGCAAAATCATGAATATGACAATGTCATTCGGATTGAACATCCACAAATGTGTCAAAATAAAAAGTAATTTAAATCAAAAATAAGAGTATTTAAGGAGTATTGATATCAACTCCGGAGAAAATCAGCTCCAAAATAATTTACATTCCCTTTTTAGGTCGATAAAGTATAAATTTCAATAAAATAAGGAACACGTCTTCCATCATTTATGCTAATAATGCTATATGCCAAATTTTAAGCAGATCGGACCAAGGAATCGCGTTGTCCCATACAAACTTGACCCTCCTTTTTTATACCTTTAGAGGTGGAATTTGCAAAAATGGTAAAATTACTTGTTTCAAATTGTAACAAACAACGCTCATGCTGAATTTCATCATCGTACCATTAACCGTTTAAGCAATAATTGATAATAACTTTATACAACTTAAGTTCGTTTTTTATTTTATAATAAGTATACTTTTCCGGGATAAAAAGTACCCAGTGTGGTGCCCAGGATATTAAAGAATAATTATACCAAGTTTCATCGTAATCGAACCGGTAGTTTTTGCGTGATGCCTGAACAAACAGACAGACAGACAGACAGACAGACAGACAGACAGACAGACAGACAAAAATTTTTTTAATCACATTTTTGGGTTCGGTGTCGGTCTAGTAACACTCCCTGCTATTTATTTTTTTTATATTTTCAATGTACAGAATTTTCACTTCTACAGATTTATTATAAGTATAGATGTATGTATATGTATGTATATATTGATTGATGTATGTATATGTATGTATATATTGATTGAAGCGCTCGTGGCCCCGCGGACTCAGTGTTCTGTAAACGATCACTGCAGTAAGCAACTTTCACTATGGCCGGTCCATGGATGGGTGACCATCCATGTGATCACTTTGTGACATTTATTTGAGCGTTTCCGTGCTTCGGAAGGCACGTTAAGCCGTTGGTCCCGGTTGCCAGTAAAATGGCAGTCGTTAAGCTAAGTTGAAGGCTTTATTTCAACAGCAGGCAGTCACAACCTGCGCCTGTCCATTTAAACACGGCAATACGGCTCACCACCTATTACGTGGGACAAATTATACAAAGGTGAAATGTGGGCATATAATATGCCTCTGCCTACCCCTTCGGGGATAAAGGCGTGACCATATGTATGTATGTATGTATATGTATGTATGTATGTATGTATGTATGTATTGGTCGATTGATTGATTGATAATACATCAATATTATAGAACATAGAAGCCGAGCTGTAACGTATACGAAGTTGCGCGGGTCAGCTGATACGATAATGGAATGGAAACAGGGCCTGATTTACCCATAAGCTAACTAAGCTGAAGCTTAGGGCGCGAGGATCAAGGGGGCGCCTGGCGTTGCTCCCAAAATGGAGCACACAAAACATCTAGCAATTTTTAACAGATTGTAACAACTCCTTACAACATATTGTATTAAATTGTTAGTTAAGATTTTGTTACACCAAAGTACATAATAATATTTGGTAATTTAGTGAAAATACAAATAAGTGCGTTAATATTAAATTCCTGCGCCCATCTCCCTGGCAGCGTGATAGTAAATACGACAGCTCCACCCGTGTCGCGTGAAGGCACCCAGGAACCAAAGTGACTGGGTGTCCAGCTTTTTGGCCGGTAGAAGCATAGGTCCTGAATGCATGGCCATAAACGCTGGAGTACCACAAGGCTCAGTGTTGTCCCCCACTCTGTTTCTGCTGCATATCAATGAGATGTTGTCTATTGACGGCATTCATTGTTATGCGGACGACAGTAGGTACGGGCGACACTTGTTACACGGGCCGCACCGGTATCTCTCGGGCTGCAGTGGAAGAAAGCTGTGAACAACTTGTGTTTGAAATCGAGACAACTCGCAATAGAGAGTCCGATTGGAAAAAACAAAATCTTGTCCAATTCAACCCTACTAAGACACAAGTTTGTGTATTCACCGCAAAGAAAACCCAATTTATTGTAGCGCCATAATTTCAGGGCACAACTCTCTCCTACTCTGACAGTATACTGTCAGAGTAGGAGAGAGTAAATTAGTTGCAGCTGGGAGCGCATATTCATAGCTAGCCTAGGGCGGGCGGAACCCTAAATCAGGCCCTGAATGGAAATATGCAGTATTTATCATAAGTACATACAATTCAAATAATTGGTAAAGTAAAAACTTGCTAGATAATTACTATTAAATAATTACGAGGTCTCGGTACGTCAACACAAACAGACAGACACGTAAAGACATGATTGTCTATGCTAATTTTTAATTTAAAACGTAAGCGACGGGAGAGGCGGGTCACTAGTACCATAAAGTATACAGTTTTAGAACTACCCTCATTACAGAAGAAATGAACAAAAACAACCTTCCTCAATTTTTGTCAGAATTTTACATGTCCAAGGGATTGTAGGACAATGGGATAAAAAGTTACCAAAATAATGAAAGGAGTTTAGAACCACTATTTAACTCAAAACTTTTATGATATTGTGAGCAAAATTCACCACTTGACTTAAACCAGCCTATTTGCGAGTTGGACTAATGCACGGAAAGTTCCGTACCAAAATAGTACAATATTAGTAGTACAATATTATTATTATTCATTCCATCTACTTATATGTTTCTTGACTGATGCCACGTCACGTGACGAAATTTGGAGAGGTAATTTTGTTACACCCAGTATATTCAAATTTTAAATTTGAATATACATATAAGTAATGATGAAATGAATAATAATAATATGTGTAAAGTAAAATTATGTCACATGTCACAAAAAATTAATAAATAAATTTAATTTGATTTTGCATGCTATATTATATGGCTACATGGGGCCTGTGCAATGTTATCTCAATGTAATCTCAATGTAATGTCATGTTTTATGTACACCATTTAAAGGCAAAAAAACGACAAAAATGTTAAGTACTTTATTTTTGCATAGCAGCGTAAATAGCATATTTTCTGTTTTTAGTATTGGTAGATTTAGCAGTTATAGAAATACATCATCTGTATGGGCACGCATTTCATACGAAGCATGTCTTTTAAAACAGTGTATTTCAAATAGTTACTTACTTCTTCTAAACTTATTACTTACTTCTAAACTTACTAAGAAATTGACAGAAAAATCGCATCTGATTAATATTAATATGAAGCTACCCTCTAGCCCCGATTTCCCTATTCCCAATTTCATGTTCAATATCTCAAGAAATTTCATCTTCAAAATTTGTAAAAAAGATTCAAGTTTAAATTTATATACCTCTCTATGAAGGATTTTGTCAAGCCGGCAGAAACTCGAGGGGCGAATATCGGGCAGATTTGCCGCGAAAAAAGCGCTATGACAGCGAAAAAGGCGGGAACGGCCGCCATTACTGGCAAGTGACGCACCGGTCTGTTGTATAATTGACGTCAGCCATGTTATGGTCAAATTTAATAACGGACTTAGGTTCTGGCTCTTTATTATGTATACTAATACTGTAAAGAGGAAAGATTTGTTTTTTCGTTTGTAACGAATAGGCTCCGGAACTACTGGACCGATTTGAAAAATTCTTTCACTGTGGGAAAGCTACACTCTTTGCGGTAGACATAGGCTATATTTTATTCCTGTATTCCCACGGGAACGGGAACTACGCGGGTGTAACCGCGTGACGTCCGCTAGTTGTAGATAATGACAACAGATTAGATTTATTGTCATTAAATGCTTCTTCTCGTCACGGATAGGTTTCTAAATTATGTCATTAACTTGGTTATTAAGAGTCCATATGACGCCAAATAGAATATTACTTTGATCTAGATCTCAGGACTCGTGAGGTCTGTTGAATTAAAATTTAAACACAGACTTCTTCAGTTCATGAACTAAAAACGCTCTAGGCTTGAAACACGGTTACTGATAAAATCCTCGATAGATTTTTGTGTTGAAAATACCTTGATTACGTGAAATTTTAAGCTAGATCTCGTATGTCATAAATTATTTTTATAATATAAAATATTTATAAGAAAGACAATAATAGGTAAAATCTTCATTTGCACTAGAGCATTTTTTTCATATTGGTTATAGTTTTATTTATAATTAATTTATTTCGTTAAAAGCGCACAAAAACCGATCGCATCTCTCTCTTTCTTGCATACTAAAATGTATATCTTCTTTCAACAATTTGGCGTCTGGTAGGCTCTTAACTTGGGTGTTTAGAGGCAACTTTTTTAATAATTAATTTGTACAATGCTGTTTTCTTTATTATGTTTTTCTCTCTTTTTGTAATTAAAAAAAAAAAAAAAATTAAATATCCCGGACGGGACTCTTGAGACTCCGTTGTCCGTCTGTCTGTCCATCACGAGGCTGCATCTCAGGAACCGTGATAGTTAGATACATGTTAGAGAGCTAAAGGGCTTTTACATAATGATGTATTTTTGTTGCCGCTGTAACAAGAAATACTTATACCACAGGGCGGAAACTCCATACAAAATGTTCGTTTTCACCCACACTAATATACACGTTATGTGAATGCTAGAATCAAGCTGTGTGTGTGAGTATACTAGGGTCACTAGCTATGGAAACACAATGGAAACGAACAGAACGCAATCTCATGTATGTACTTTTTTTTTAAAATCTACCCTCGGCTAAACACAAATTAAACCAAAGCAATAGCACAAAGTACGTAGGTAGGTAGTAATACGTAATGCAACGTAGTGACACTCTCAAGTACTGACACGGCAATAGACACATCAACTTTGGTGGGGGGATGGGGAAGCTTACTCAGTGGGAGGCAGCGAGTTGCTGATCTGTATGTAATACTATTATATTATCTTTGCTTATACTTAGACACTTAAATGAGCAATTTAGAAACGGATATCTTTCTGTTCGAAATTCAGATGATTCTTCTCATTTCAAAGATTAGCTCATTTCCTGTAAAACATACATAATAGTCACGCCTCTATCCCCCAAGAGGTATAAGTCCAGCTCGTTGATATTGCGCTTGGCGGCCATCTTGATGTCGTGTGTCCGTCGAGCCGTCAGTACTAAAAAAATTACCGTACGCTGCGTCGCGAGGCCAGCCCGCGCTCGCGCTACGTCACGATGACGTCACTTAGCTGTCATTATGACAGGGTTCCAGCGCAATACCAACTTGCGGGGCTTATAGGCGTTACTATGGTTGAAATGGACAGGTGCAGGTCATGACGACCAGGTCTTCAACTTGGCTTGACGATTGTCATTTTACTGACAACCGGGTTTCATTTCGAGTTTTCCTTCACTACGCAATGGATGGTTTTGCGAAAGAGTTCTCTTAAACACCCTCGGGATAATTTTGGGGTGTGTGACATTTTGTACTCTTTCCCGTTGTCATCTTTTCCTGTGATGAAGGGACTAACATCCACAGCGATGTAAAATTTGATTTAGGTACTTTTGATGATATTTGCACGACATGGTAACGTGAAACTGGCTGATGAAGTAGATTGCTGGATATCCAACTCCTCAAATAGGCGAGACCGCAGTGGTAGCTGCAGGTCTGTTGAGAGTCCTGGGACATCCTTCCGTGGGCTTACCCGGGGCTCTCGACTGTAGGCTGTTGGGCGTTACGTGAGGTTTTTTAGTCGGTAGGAGTCCGGCATAGCATCCATGAAGCATTTTCCCTCACGTAAAAAAAAGTGTGTTATAAATGATGTATTAAACTTTAACTTAAATCAGTCTCTCTGTACCTATGTGACATAGAAAGAAAGAAAAAAAGAAAATATTTTTTATTTTGGATCACAACGTACAGTCACCTCCAATATTGCATGGGCCCCTTAAGATCTATAATTCCTTGCACATTTGAGTCCAAATTCACAAAAACTCCACTAGATGGCGCCACTTTACTCAAATATAATATTGCATAGACACCTTAGAATCACAAAAAATGTACTAGATTGCATATTTACATTACTTAAAAGATTAATAATGAGTTGCTATTTTGACAAAAATCGCGTTCCTGTGTGAGGTATTAAAAAAATCGGCAACGATAGATACTTGACTTCCACTTGACAAATTGCATGCATTCTCAAATTCGTCTGTACATACACTGAATAGTATCCAACTTGACACTCGGGGCATTCTAACCTCCTGCTTGCCCTCAGCAGCAATGGTCGTGATAATGTTCAATCTACATCAATGATGAGCACTAAACACTGCAAGTCACGATGTTCGTCCATTTGTTTACACGAATCTCCTCAATGTAACCAGTTATATGATAATTAATGTGAACACAATCGCGGTTGATGGTCCAAGTTATTAGCGATCGCGTGGTATGTTGTTTCCGCTCCCGCTTCCCATGGGAACTTATTCTAGGGATAGAAATTAGTTATCTGTTTTAAATATGGAAAAAGAATTGGTTTCGAGTAGGATTCGAACCTGCATCTTCTCGCATACCGTGCAAGACGCTTAACCACTTGCCACCGAAACCTACTCGGAACCAACCAAATTTTCCACCTTATACGTCTTTAGGGCGACGTCCATATTTGAAAAAAATTATGATCAGTTAGCATACTAACTGATTTTCAAAAATAATCTTAAAAGAAAGTAGGTAGTTTCCGTTATTTTCGACTAAATATAATCTATCCCTGCACAAAATTTCAGGCAGATTTTTTCAGGCTTTAGAAGTTTAGAGCGTGATTTTTAGTAACAAACATCCATACACTCACAAACTTTAGCATTTATATTGAAAAACTTCTCTTGTACTATTCATTCTCATGTTCCACAACATTTGTGCAAATGTTGTGGAACAGTACAAGTGAAGTTTTTCAATATGTGTAGCAAGTTCCATCAAGTGCCATCGATCAACAGTATCAATAATCTTTAGCATTTATAATAGTAGTAAGATTTTAGGTTATGTGAACGCAGGTAGTTTCAGAACCCTATTACAGAGACTACTCTTTCATTCTGTCTATCAGAACGCTATATCTCAGGAACCGTGATAACTAGAGTGCTGAAATTTGCACAGATGATGTACATATTTTTGTTGCCGCTATTTACGTGAGACAAAACTATAAGGTGAAATGTGGGCGTATACTATGCCTCTGCCTACCCCTTCGGGGATAAAGGCGTGACTATATGTATGTATGTTTTTATATACTGTAATAAAGAATCTAATATAATCTAATAATAAAAATCTGAAAAATAATATTATTCTAGAGGAGCTCCAATACAACGTTTTTGAAACACTCCGTGCGTGGGTCCGATTCGAACTTAGCTGTATTTTGCCTAACTGTAGATTCGTAAACAGCTTTTTTTATATTAAGCTCATTAATTTGACGTCGCCATGATGGAAAGCCATGGCGTATCTAGCGACTGGTAGCCACTCACAGTCCTTAAGACTTTTGACAGTGATCCTCAAGTCGCGGGCAGGTCGTTCAAAGTTTTTTTAGTTTTAGAAACGATATTTTGAATCGCTCACGCTCATACTTTGCACCACACAACATACCACACAGAAACCATTACTTTCATTTAACGCGTCGCTCACAGAAATCTAAAAGGCGTGAAATGATGATAATTGTAATGCAACCATTTTGTATTTACTTCCGAAGTATTTATCGTGTGGTTGTTCACTACTTAAGAGTATAATGAATGTTTTGGGCTTTTAACCGTTTACACTTTAATTTAGAACGTCAAAATTTTGGGCCCGTGTGGGCTTAATGTCTGTTCGTGTGTGGCTCAATGAAAGGATCCTTATTCCATCCGATGTGCTGTTAACTTGTCTACCACCTTAATCCTACTAATATTATAAATGTGAAAGTTTGTGAAGATGTTTGGATGTTTGTTACTCAGCACTAACGGCTGAAGAAATTGGGCTGAAATTTAGTACAGAGATAGCATATAGTCTGGAATAACACATAGGCTTTTCATCCCGGGAATATATACCCACGTGAAGCGGAAACGGGTACTGAATTTCACGCGGGCATAGCCGCGAGCATCATCTACATCTAGTCTATTATATAAAAATGAATCCCCATTTCCTTGGTCACGTCATCACGCGTGAACGGCTGGACCGATTTCGCGAATTCTTTTTTTATTGTGTTGGGTATTGTCAGGAGAAGGTTCTAATGGAAAAAAAACTAAGAAAGTGGCGTGGAAAATTAGAAAATTTAATAAATAAATATATAAATATTCACGGACGGATGTGCGATAACTGTAACTGGCTCGAGCTGTTCAAAGAAATGTTGGAGGCCTTTTTAGGCGGCTGGAAAAATTTCAACAGCAGGCAGTCACAACCTGCGCCTGTCCCATCTCAACACGGCAATACGGCTCACCACCTATTTTACGTAGGACAAATTCTAAAAAGGTTAAATGTGGGCATATAATATGCCTCTGCCTACCCCTTCGGCGATAAAGGCGTGACTATATATGTTTTTTCTTTATGTATTAACTAGCGGACGTCACGCGGTTTCACCCGCGTAGTTCCCATTCCCGTGTGAATACGGGAATAAAGTTTAGTCTATGTTCACCGCAAAGAGTGTAGCTTTCCAACAGTGAAAGAATTTTTCAAATTGGTTTAGTAGTTTCGGAGCCTATTCGTTACAAACAAACAAACAAACAAAAAAACAAATCTTTCCTCTTTATAATATTAGTATAGATTGAGCACAACCGTAAAATATAACTGTCTATAGTCCAATCCTGCTCGATCTGGCAATAATGTAAACGTGTCATGTTTTGACAATCGTTGTCTAAGACAGATGAGTAGAAAAACATAGTAAGTATGACAAATCATTGAATTTTTTACTATCCTGAGTAGGTATTTTCAATCAAAATAAACTATCATAAAGAAGTTATTTGGTGTCGAGATGCTTGTAAGAACACTGTATGACTCCTGGATACTGGAATATAATCAGGGTGAATCCTCAATTGCAAGTAACTATGGATATATAGGATCAAATGTGTTTGTTTACATTTTTGCGCAAACCTATTGAAATCTATATATGTATATATATAAAAATCAATGCCACTTTTCGTTGTAATTTTATAACTCAAGAACGGGCTCACCTATCCAAACCAAATGTTTAGGCTTTGTTCGGACTATTTAGTAGATGGTTTATGTGAAGTTTCCACCAAATCGGTCGAGCGGTTCTTCATTTATCACGCAAACGAAGTTGCGCGGATCAGCTAGTATGTATATAAAAATCAATGCCACTTTTCGTTGTAATTTTATAACTCAAGAACGGGCTCACCTATCCAAACCAAATGTTTAGGCTTTGTTCGGACTATTTAGTAGATGGTTTATGTGAAGTTTGCACAAAATCGGTCGAGCGGTTCTTCATTTATCACGCAAACGAAGTTGCGCGGGTCAGCTAGTACAGTATAAATACAAATTCGTGTCTGTAAAAAATCTGCCGACTTCTTTAAACCTTATTTTTTGAAACCAGTTGAAAACAAGACACAATACCGTTGGTCTGTACGTAAGGCGCGTACTCCAGCTGGGCCCAAAATAATTTATGTTAATATAAGTTAAATAATAGAGGAGCGAGGTGGGATATGCGAATTGGTGTATTTTCAGAGGGCGCTCGCTCCGATAGGAAAGGGTGAAGATTTCGGAACAGGGGTGCGGCGCTGTCGATAGTTCAATATCGATATTTTTCAAATCTCTCATTTTTATTTATTTACTACCGGACGTCACGCGGTTTCACCGTAGTTCCCGTTCGCATGGGAATACGGGAATAAAATATAGCCTATGTTCACTGCAAGGAGTGTAGCTTCTCAACAGTGAAAGAATTTTTCAAATCGGTCCAGTAGTTCCGGAGCTTATTCGTTACAAACAAACAAACAAATCTTTCCTCTTTATAATATTAGTATAGAAGTATAGATATACACACCAGAAAAGTAAAAATAACAATAATAGAAAGAAAATTAGGTACAATGGTACTACTTATTTCTATGAGAAATATCTACCAGCAGACCGACGAGAGGAGAACGTGAAGAAGTAGGAAAAGATCAAGTAAAAGTGTGTGTACAAAAACTGAGTAGAGTGGAACTATGTTTCTCATGTTCCTTTTGTTCAATAAATCATATTCGTGTTTATAACAAACAATTTTTTGGTCTCACTACCAAATCGGCAGAAATTCTTGTTTTACTTAGATCAATATGATCTAGTTCTTTTGATTTAATAACTGGACAAATCGACGAATTCGCCTGGGCAAATATTTCACTTCCTTTGAAATTGGGTTGAATCCTTTTAAGTGTCACAAAATTTGTTCAGGTTGGGGTCTCAATGTGTTTATGATATAAACCCATTGAAACCGAATATTTAATAAACATGTTATTTCTTTAAATGTTTCATAAGTTTTGGGAAACTTTCTGTAATGTTATTACATTTTAGCAGCGCAAATGTAGTGGCTCCTGTTGCCGCTGTAATAACAAATAATGTCTAAAAACAGAAAATAAATTGAGGCAGCTCCCATGCAACTAACGTGAATTTCTCATATCATATTTTGGAACGGAACCCTCTGTGCGCGAGTCCGAAACGCACTTGGCTGGTTTTTTAATGAAATAAATGGCATTCAGCAAAATATTAGTTCCATTTCAAGATTGTTTTTTTTTTGCTATATTGCAAAGAAAAATGCCTTCACCACGAGCTATAAAATAAAATTACAGTGACTCGGATTATTTCTTTTAATTGGCATAAAGCGCCTTAGGTGTTACACGAACACCGTATGTGGGTGTTATAATGTATGTTAGATAACATTAATTATGTGTAAGTATTGATACGCTCAATTCACCCCTTAGGGGATTATAAATAAGTACCGTTACCTCGCTTGTGTAGTTTTATCGCAGGCTAAAAATATTGCGCAAAGCCAAAAATATTTCTAGTTCTACTGCCCTTTATAAATATGTATGTATAATTGCGCCTTCATGTGGAATAAAAAAATATGTTCAGACAAGTATACGGTGACCACCAGTCCATCTGGGCCCACCAGATGGACTGGTGGTCACCGTAGCCTGTTAACGTTTGCAACACCAGAGGCGCTACACGCACTGCTGACCCTGCAAGAACCTTCTAAGAACCCCGTACTGTAGGTTTTCCGTGGATTCTAACTTGTCTTTTCCCAATCTGGGAAGAAACACTTTGCAGATATTGCGGAGCTACTAAAAATACCACTCAATCTTACGAGGACTTAGCGGCCACAGACAGGCACTTAGTTAAGTTACTTAAGAACGCAGGTTTGAATCCCGCTCGAGTATAAATTTCTTTACCCTTTAAATTAAAAAAGTGATGAAGGACTCCGTCCAAAATATTATACCATGCATCTAAGGTTAAGTTAAAGTACCCTAAGCTATAATTATATCGTAACACATTTCTCAGATTGAACTAAACGCTGTCGACCGTGAACCGAAAAACGTGCGTAATTATATATCTGTTTCAATGTCTTATTAAGCTAGTATTCACTTATTGTTGCCTGCGACTCTGCCTGTGGGATACTACGAGCCCATAGCACTGATTGTATCCATCTCGTGTGTACAGTAATGTATGGAGATATGCCATATTGTGATTTTACTAGAACGCTCGTGGCCCCGCGAACTCAGTGTTCTGTAAACGATCACTGCAGTCCTTAACATTTACTATGGCTGGTTATGGATGGGTAACCACCTCATGACTACTTTGTGACATTTATTTGCGAGCGTTTCCGTACTACGGAAGGCACGTTAAGCCGTTGGACCCGGTTGCTGGTAAAATAGCAGTCGGTGAGCCAAATTGAAGGCCGTTATAACAAAATTTCAACAGCGGGCTGTCATAACCTGCGTCTGTCCCATATCAACACGGCAATACGGCGCACCATCTATTACGTGGGACAAAAATCGAAAAAATGACATGTAGGCATATAACATGCCTCTGCCTACCCCTTCGGTGATAAAAGGCGTCATCGTATGTATATTATGAACTAGCTATTGCCTGCGACTTCGTACGCTGCATTTTATATGTGATTCGTTAGATTGATATAACTTTTTTATTTATGAACCGATTGACATGAAACAAACGCTTAATGTTAAGTTGAGTAAACAGCTACGCAGTAAAGAAAACCGCATTGCAATCGGTTGAGCGGTTGCTGAGATTAGCGGGCACAAACGTACAGACAAACAGACAGTTACGATTTTATTATATGTATTGATTGATATTGATTGATGATGTATGTTAGTTTACTTTAGAAGAATTTGTTATTTTAATGGCGAAAGGGTTTTTTAAATTGCTATGGTAGTTTTTGGGTATCGTTTACTAACAAACAAACCTTTCCCCTTTATAATATTAGTATAGATAACGATTATGAAAAGTATAATTATACTGACCATAAGGTTATGATTGCGCCTTTGTTATATTTGCGTTGCATAGATTAATTCATTTATATAAGTATTATAACTTTATAACTAACCTATCGATCCGTTTTAAGAATATTAGATTCTGCCGACTGTCACATACTTGTGTGAGGTAGATGTTCCGTGGCGTGTCATCACGTCGCGTCGTGTTTAATCCCGTCGCTAATAGCATAAAACAATCAGGTTATTCCTAGCTTAATTTGGGATCAGATAGCGTTCTATGAGAGCCCCTTTTTTAAATATTTTTAGTATTTGTTGTTATAGCGGCAACAGAATTGCATTATCTGTAAAAATTTCAGCTTCCGAGCTGTCACGGTTCATGGGATACAGCCTCGCTCGTGACATACAGACAGACAGACGGACAGTGGACTTTCAGTAGTAGGGTTCAATTTTTACCCTTTGTTTATAGGACCCTAATAAAGCTTTTAGCACTTCTACATAATAAACTTAACTGTGTCAAACACGTTAAAAAAGAGTACAAAGTTTTCTGTAGGTACACGTATTAAAATAATAGACTAGCGGACGTCGCGCGGTTTCACCCGCGTAGTTCCCGTTCCCGTGGGAATACGGGAATAAAATATAGCTTATGTTCACCGCAAAGAGTGTAGCTTTCCAACAGTGAAAGAATTTTTCAAATCGGTCCAGTAGTTCCGGAGCGCTCGGTTCTTTCTGCCTGGGGTAGGCAAGGGATTTCTCGTGAAGATAATAGTAGTAGATTACCGTAACCAAACGGCACCGTATTCATGAGACTTTGCTGTCCCCTTCGGCCATATTGGAAACCAAAGTTTGGAAACCGTCATGAGGCTGTACCTCAGGAACCGTGATAGCTAGAGAGCTGAAATTTGCACCGATGATGTACTTATTTCTGTTGCCGCCATGACAACAAATGCTAAAATCAGAAAAGAGATTATTTGTCGTTTTTTGGTACGGAACCCTCCGTGTGCGAGTCCGATTCACACTTGACCTTTTTTTTTCTACAAACATGACTCAGTGTCAAAAAATATCGATAACTTTTATAATTTTATCGACACCCCCACATCACTAGTGAGGGGGTAGCAACATTTTCATGTAGGTCGCATAAAAATAACGCCACCCGCGCATCTGCTCAAATATTGAGTACTGTGCACGCTACAGAATATCCTCGGTCAGGGTTGTCACACGCGGGAAAAGTGTTTAGTATTCTATATTTGTCATTGGTATTTTTTATTGATAAGATTTTGCCCTTGGTTACACCTGCTGTTTGAAATTTGATCGTTTACAAACGTGTTTTCTAATTTTAAGGTTATTAAGTTATCATGATTGTTCTGCGGGCAAAATAAGTCTTTGGTCCCAGTTCGCCAGTAACATACCAGTCGAGGGCTGAACGACCGAGGTACGACTTGGTGTAGAATTTATATTATCCGTCTCTTTTACCGTTTACATTTCACTAGTAAGTTTCCTATGCATTTTAGTTGCGCGATCCAGAATCGACGCCCTGAAGTGGCAAAGAGACAAACGTTCGGAGACGTCTACGTCAGTTAGTACACTGCGACAGGCTGATTTATTTGACTACTATAGGACGTCACGCGGTTTCACCCGCGTGGCTCCGGTTCCCGTGGGAATGCGGAAATAAAATATAGCCTATGTTCACCGGGAAGAGTCTAGCTTCCCAACAGTGAAAGAATTTTTCAAATTGGTCCAGTAGTTGCGGAGCCTATTCGATGCAAACAAACAAACAAATCTTTCCTCTTTGTAATATTAGTATAGACGTATTTATATTATTTTTCTGATAATGATTTTATTGACAACCCTAACACATTTCAAGATTGGTTTTTGTCATATTTATACAGTTTTGTCTTGTGTTGCCTGCTTAGAATGGCAGAATAACATGGAGCAGCTTTCCTAAGCACGAAAACGTTTTCAAATAGAAATGCCACTAGCGGTAACCCATCTCAGAACTGACCGTGGTGTAGGTAAGATGCTTAACGCAGTGATCTTTTACAGACACTGAGAGGGTCTATGAGCGTTCCAATTTTATATTTATGAACATTTTTTTACACCGTGCCATATGATCCCAAACTAAGCTAGCTTGACCTGCTTGTGTTATGGGTACCGGACAAAGGATACTAATCTATACCTACATATACCTAATTAAATGATAGAAAAGTCAGAACTGTACATTGGAAATATGAAACAAATACTCGCTTATTTTGTATATTAAATAAATAAATTTAAAAAAATTGTAATGTGATGGGAATCGAACCCATAGCACTATTTATACGGCCACTAGATCATCGAGGCTTTCAACCTAAATATACATACACTAGCGAACGTCACGCGGTTTCACCCGCGTAGTTCCCGTTCCCGTGGGAATACGGGAATAAAATATAGCCTATGTTCACCGCAAAGAGTGTAGCTTTCCAACAGTGAAAGAATTTTTCAAATCGGTCCAGTAGTTCCGGAGCCTATTTGTTACAAACAAACAAAAAAACAAATCTTTCCTCTTTATGATATTAGTATAGATATGTATGATCACGCCTTTATCTCCAAAAGGGTAGGCAGAGGCATCTATACTACTAATATTATAAATAGGAACCGAGTGCCTGAGGACGACGAGAGGGACTTACGACACCCTAGGGATGTATTGGGGTGGCGACATTTTGCGACTCTTGACTAATTCCCGTCGCCACACATGGTTGAATGTAACCAGGGACTGAACGCTAAGCTGTGTGTGTGTGTGTGTGTATCGTAGCTTACAAATCAAACGTTTAGCATAAATATACAATAAAATGGCTGCACAGAGGTCGGACGTGATGCGCCACACATTATATAGTAGAGACTTGTCTAAAGTATGTTCAATATCGATATTTGGGCAGATATTGTAGCTTTCCAACAGTGATTTTTTTTAAATCGGTTCAGTAGGTTCGGAGGCTATACGATGCAAACAAACAAACAATCAAATCTTTCCTCTTTATAATATCTTTTTTTTTAACGTGGAGAAAATCCTCATGGATGTTATGCCGTCTCCTACCGACTAAAAAAACCTCACGTAACGCCCAACAGCCTATGGTTGGGAGCCCCGGGTAAGCCCTCGGAAGGATGTCCCAGGACTCCCAACAGACCCACAGCTACCACTGCGGCCTCGCCCAGGGGGTGGTTCGGTTGCTATCCCGCGTCTTTGGGGGGTTTCGGGTGTGATCCCGCTTCTAAGGGGGGGCGCGCTTGAGTTCCTCACGTCACGCTGTCGTCATGGGCCTATGAAAACCCCCTTAATTAGTATTATTGTTCTGATTTTAGTATTAGTTGTTATAGCGGCAATAGAAATACATCATCTGTGATAATTAAAGCTCTCTAGCTATCACGGTTCCTGAGATACAACCTCGTGACGGACAGACAGACTTCCCCTGAAAAGACATGAAGAGTGTCGCCAGCGCGCGTGTATTGTCTTGTACACTTCCATGGGCTATGATCGGCATGTTTGTTTACAACCTTAGTGGTAAATAAACGAATAAGAAACCACCTAGGGATCCGTATCCCGCATGGACATTTTCAGGATTTTTTTTTTATACCACCAAGGTGGCAGACAAACATACTGCCCACCACGCGAAAACCGATTAATATAATGATTTTTTTCCACGTTTCATCAGACCATGTTTCATCAGAATCGATTCAGTGTTTCAGGTGTAAACGCTAATGTAGCTATTCTAGTTATTTTTGGGTGGAAAGGCGGCAAGGTTCTCCAACCCCACCTCACACAGCTCCTCACGGAGCACGGATGTTTTGGTAAATGTCTGAGCGAGGATGTGATTGAGCGATGACTGATGCCTACCACCTGTAGGCATTGAGCCTGCCACAACGTGCCGTCACTGCGAGGATGGTGCCGTGGACACAGCGCTGCACATGCTCGCCTTTTGTACGGAGTGGAGTGGCGAGCGCGCTGCTCTAGAGGCTCAAATTGGCCCCGTCGTTTCGCTGTCTACCATAGCTTCCGCTATGCTGGACAGCGAAGAAAATTGATTAGTCGTCGCCTCCTTTGCCGAGGCAGTCATGAGACTCGCGCTGCGAGTGCGAGAGAGGAGTGGTCTCACACTTCCGCCTCGCCAACCTCGCACGCGTGGTCGTCGACAGCTTTATGCCAGACCTAAGTCAGTCCCACGACTGACTAAGGTGCGCCCCTCGTGTTCCGGAGTCGCAGTCCGTGCAGTTTCGGGGGGTAATTTGTAGACCCCCAGTGTCGAACCTGTTGCAGGCAACGCTTGTTGGGTTGCAGAAGTTGAACGCTTGCCTTACCTGTAACCTAACAATAGCGACGTGAAGGAACATTCCAGGGTTTTAGTGGGTATACCAATTTTTGGGGAGCCCCACATAACCACTCTGTTCATGTACAGGTGGTATCCACAAAAGATTTCCCTGGACAAACAAAAAGAAAATCTAGTTATTTTTGCATTTCAATATATTAAATGTGGAAAGTAGGGACTCGAACCCCAAACATTTTGACGGAACCCACACTCTTATCCACGAACCCCTAAAACACCATTACCACTCAATTATAATTAGTGACCGACCGAAGTTTCGGTTTCGGTTTCGGTTTCGGCCAGTTTCGGCCAAAAAATCGAGTTTCGGCCGCAGTTTCGGTTTCGGCCAAAATGGGCCGAAACTTTCGGCCGGGCCGAAACTCACGTGTTCGTGAATTTTGAGTGCCTGGCTCTGCTTGTGACGTGGCTGGGGTCAGCTCAACCAGTTAGTGTTACTAACTGAAGAATTAGAGATTTACAAAGGACTTCCAATCAATAGTATTACAATTAGGTATACATTTTTATTCTAACCACAAGCAATTACAAGCATTGAGAAGAATTGGACAGTTACCCCTGTGTTATATCTTAGACCACCTTTTTAGGGTTACTTTTGGTTACGGAATCCTAAAAAGGTAATCTAGGACATTACATGAACCTATCCCCTTTATAGCCGGTTCCGTACAAAAAGGGTGAAAACAGGGCCCTATTACTAAGACTTCGTTGGTCGTCTGTCTGTCTGTCAGTAGGCTGTAACTCATGCACCGTGATAGTTAGACAAAAAACGTGATTTTCTGCAGCTTTTCTTGTACGGAACCCTAAGTGCACGAGTCCGGCTCGCGTTTGTCCAGTTTTAGTTAATACTTAACCGGCCAAGAGCTAGTAGCAGAGCACCGTGTGTTTTTAGTCGGTAGGACTTCGCAATAGCATCTATGAGTAATTCCACACGTAAAGGAAGAAACTCATCTTCAGGTGGAGATATTTATAAAATGAACACTTGAGAAGATTTATACTGTCGTCTGTCTGTCTGTTAGTCACGAGGTAGTATCGCTGGAACCGTGAGCGTGACAGATAGAGACCTAAAATTTTCGCAGATGAAGCCGCTATTTTTTTTAACGTGAGGAAAATACTACAGGGATGGTATGCCGGACTCCTACCGACTTAAAACCACGCGTATCCTAGCTACCACAGCGGCCGCGTCTTTGGGGGTTGTTCAGGTGTTATCCCGCTTCTTCGCTTCTTCAGGGGGGGGGGGGGTTGTGCATGAATCTCTCACGTCACGCTATCGCCCCGCACCCTGCGGAACACGGGTGAGAGAGTTCTCTCCCGCTTCCTCATCGCCGTCTCTTTCACGAGCATGACCTGCGCAGGAAGGGGCCTATGGCCCCGCTCCAGCGCCTTTTTGTGCCATTTAAAACAATGTCGCAAGGGCCCTCGCTTCCAGCTCCCATGGAGGGGTCCCGGCTAGGAAACATGCCGCCTCAACTCAGATCGTGCGGTATCCCCTTATCACCCTGGCGGCCATCGCCTTCTGCGGGCTTAGCAATCTAGCAGCATTGCTGACCATCAGGGTCTCCGCCCATACAGGGGCCCCGTATATGGCCATGCTCCGCACGAACACAAGTTACAGTCTCCTGTTGGGTAGTAACTGCTAGAGTGCGGCTGATGAAGTGGTATCCGAAGTTCCACCGGCTATCAAATACGAGCCTCAGATACGTCATCGAGGGCTCGATGCTGACGCCCCGTACATGTAAGCTGACCCCTCAGGTGACCTTTAGGGCTGCGTCTCGGTGCGTTGCTCCTCGCGCTGTAACGAGGGTGTCGTCGCGTCAGTGTAACACGTTACGCCGACACCTCTAAGCAACGGACCACGCAGCACCCAATCGGCTTTTCACAGAAACGGTCCTAAGACCGATCCCTGTGGAATACAGAACGACACATCTCCCCGACCCGGCCCCAGCCAGCTCGGGTAAGTTATGGCCCTCTCGGAAAGATAGGCCCGGACAATTCGACGGAGGTAGGGAGGCATTCCATAATAAATAAGCTCCTCCCAAACGCAGCTCCAGGGTAAGTTTAGTAAGATTTTTGTTATAGCGGCTACAAAACGCCCTGTTCTGTGGCCGCTATAACAAAAAATACCTACAACACATAAAAACATCCACACACAACAAACGTAATTTTGGTGCCCAATTTTTGTAACGGAACCCTCTGTGCGGGAATTCGACTCGCACTTGGCTGGTTTTTATTTTTTTCAATATGAACACGTGAGTTTCGGTTTCGGTTTCGGTTTCGGCCGAAACTGACCCTGGGGCCGAAAGTTCGGTTTCGGTTTCGGTTTCGGCTGGAGAAACAGTTTCGGTCGGACACTAATTATAATATGACCACTTGAAAAAAGACCAAATTAAATTTATTCTAGCATCCCAGCAGTACGTTCCATTCACAAATTGAGCTAATTGGGAAGAAAGCGGGAACACGACGAGAGGGAACTTCGGGAGTGATTTTGAAAAAAAAAAGCTGGCGACATCATTTTTAGGGCTCCGTAGCTCAAAAAGATAAAAAACCCATAAGGGTCTGTTAGAAAGAGAGTTCTAAAACTCGCGTAGTACCGAAGCCTTGTTGTCCGTTGCACTTTGTTGTCCGTTTATCTGTCTGTCTGTTGGTCTGGCTGTTTTTCTTGACAGTTTTATCTCGAGAACGCGTTTAGTTATCGTATTGAAATTAAAAAGGGTATGTAGGTACTCAGGTTTACAGTCCCTTGAATCTATTAAAAAATCAAACTTCTAGGGCTGCGTCTCGGTGCGTTGCTCCTCGCGCTGTAACGAGGGTGTCGTCGCGTCAGTGTAACACGTTACGCCGACACCTCTAAGCAACGGACCACGCAGCACCCAATCGGCTTTTCACAGAAACGGTCCTAAGACCGATCCCTGTGGAATACAGAACGACACATCTCCCCGACCCGGCCCCAGCCAGCTCGGGTAAGTTATGGCCCTCTCGGAAAGATAGGCCCGGACAATTCGACGGAGGTAGGGAGGCATTCCATAATAAATAAGCTCCTCCCAAACGCAGCTCCAGGGTAAGTTTAGTAAGATTTTTGTTATAGCGGCTACAAAACGCCCTGTTCTGTGGCCGCTATAACAAAAAATACCTACAACACATAAAAACATCCACACACAACAAACGTAATTTTGGTGCCCAATTTTTGTAACGGAACCCTCTGTGCGGGAATTCGACTCGCACTTGGCTGGTTTTTATTTTTTTCAATATGAACACGTGAGTTTCGGTTTCGGTTTCGGTTTCGGCCGAAACTGACCCTGGGGCCGAAAGTTCGGTTTCGGTTTCGGTTTCGGCTGGAGAAACAGTTTCGGTCGGACACTAATTATAATATGACCACTTGAAAAAAGACCAAATTAAATTTATTCTAGCATCCCAGCAGTACGTTCCATTCACAAATTGAGCTAATTGGGAAGAAAGCGGGAACACGACGAGAGGGAACTTCGGGAGTGATTTTGAAAAAAAAAAGCTGGCGACATCATTTTTAGGGCTCCGTAGCTCAAAAAGATAAAAAACCCATAAGGGTCTGTTAGAAAGAGAGTTCTAAAACTCGCGTAGTACCGAAGCCTTGTTGTCCGTTGCACTTTGTTGTCCGTTTATCTGTCTGTCTGTTGGTCTGGCTGTTTTTCTTGACAGTTTTATCTCGAGAACGCGTTTAGTTATCGTATTGAAATTAAAAAGGGTATGTAGGTACTCAGGTTTACAGTCCCTTGAATCTATTAAAAAATCAAACTTCTATACGATATAAGTTTATACGGTTTAATCTTACTTCAAACTAATATTATATTATGCGAAAGTTTGTGAATGTGGATGTTTGTTACACTTTCACGCTCAAACCGCTGAACGGATCTGGCTGAAATTTGGTAAAGAGATACATTATAGTCTGGAATAACACATAGGCTACTTTCTATCCCGGGAACAAGTTCCCACGGGATGCGGGAGCGGGTACCGAATTTACGCGGGCGAAGCCGCGAGCATCTTCTACTTAAAAATATTATAAAAGACTAGCTCCCGCGGCACCGCCCGTTTGGAATTAAGCTAATATTAGCTTGTGCTATGGGATCTAGACGACTGATAAACATACTTATATATTTCTAAATACATGCATATTATACATAGAAAACACCCAAACTCCGAAACAAACATTTGTGGGTCACACAAATATTTACACCAACCCGGGACTTCAGCGTGCCAGGCGATATCTCTACCGAATGCGCCACCGAGACAGTCAAAATTTATATTTATTTATAGTACGCCCCTGCCCGGTATACTTTTTCTTTGCATCGGAACCCTCGACGAACGAGTCCGACTCACACTTGTCAAGTTTTTCCATTTTAATTATCGTTTTCGGATGGAACAAATTTAAATTGAAGAGCACTCCGTGAAAAGGGACGATTGTATTTTATTCTTTCTTTCTTTCGTATTACGTAGTTCATTGGAATTGAAAGAATTTTGTGCCGTTTCTTTGTTTATGTTGGAAAAGGGTAATGCTGTGTGAAAATGTTATATTCGAAAAATAAAATGGCTGACTTTTAAAGAATTTGCTTTGATATTTTTAACAAATTAGCATAGAGGTAGCCCTCTTTTCCGAACCGTATTCTGGCATGTCGGTTCAGACGCTTTTCCAGTTCAGGGTCTTGACAGCCAGTTGGATAAGCGTCAAGCCAGTAGACGTAGGTTCGACTCCCGTCCAAGAACGATAAATTTTCCACATTTTTATGATTCACTAGCGGACGTCACGTGGTTTCACCTGCGTAGTTCCCGTTCCCGTGGGAATGTGGAAATAAAATATAGCCTACTAGCTGACCCGCGCAACTTCGTTAGCGTGATAAATCAAGACCCGCTCGACCGATTTTGTGCAAACTTCACATAAACCATCTACTAAATAGTCCGAACAAAGCCTAAACATTTGGTTTGGATACGTGAGCCCGTTCTTGAGTTATAAAATTACAACGAAAAGTGGCATTGATTTTTATATACATATATATAGATATAGATATAGATATATAGATATAGATGTTCACCGCAAAAAGTGTAGCTTCCCGATAGTGAAAGAATTTTTCAATCGGTCCAGCAGTTCCGGAGCCTAATTGATGCAAACAAACAAACAATCAAATCTTTCCTCTTTTTTTTTTAACGTGAGGGAAAATCCTCATGGATGTTATGCCGGACTCCTACCGACTAAAAACCCTCTCGTCACGCCCAACTGCCTATGGTTGGGAGTCGCGGGTAAGCCTTCGGAAGGATGTCCCAGGACTCCGAACAGACCTACGGCCGCCACTGCGGCCTCGTCTGCCGTTTGGGTGCTATCCCGCGTCTTTGGGGGGTTTCGGGTGTGATCCCGCTTCTAAGGGGGGGCGTGCGTGAGTTCCTCACGTCACAAATCTTTCCTCTTTTTAATATTAGTATAGATAAGTACCTAATTGCTTTTCAAAATATAAATAGGTAATTCTTTTTACAAGAAACTGTACCACGATAATTTTATGGCGACTGTACACACTCGTCGAGACACCCCGAGACAGGCCGAGGGCGAGTGTGTACAGGGCGCACTCGTCTCGTCTCGCTCTCTCGTTCTCGGCTCGGTCGCTCTCGGTGGCGTGTCGGTTTTTGCGCCCGAGTCAAAGGGTCTCGTTGGCTCTCGCGAGGTAAATGAGAGCGAGCATGTACACACTCGTTCATTTAGTTGCCCGCAGAATGTTTTAATGAACAGACGTATTTCACTATGTGGTCTAACGAACTCGAATTATAGTTTTTGGACTGCTATCAGATAGAAGCCGTTTTATGGAATTCGAAGGATGTGAAACACAAGGATATGCAATGTGTTCATGATGCTTGGGTGCGAATTCTTGCCTCTATTCAGTCTGGAGCTGCAGCGGAATCAGTTTATAATAATTTTTAAATTTAATAAACCTTTTATTATAATAATAGCTCGCGGTACAAAAACAAACAGCAGCAGCAATTTCCACGTCCATTGTCACGGGAGTTCTATGAGACTCTGTGCTTACGAGTGTGTACAGGCATGCTCTCGTCGAGAGCCTTCTCGGCCGAGGCTCTCGGCGAGAGGCTCTCGACGAGTATGTACAGCCACAACATCCACCATGTAACGCCTAATTTCATTATTTGGTATAGAAAACTCTCAACTTGAAACTTTAATAGGTACTTGTTAGAACCGAGATTCAAACCCGAGACGACTACCTAAAACTTTATACTGAAGAAGAAAATACGAATTCAAAGATTAACTCCAATATTAAAGAAATCGTAACTATTCGGAGACGTTCGCGGTTGCATACAAAATATATTGTGTCTATTGTATTGACGTGGCGTCTTTAGCGGGAGCGTAGTGATGTACTTACTGTAATGTGTTAGTTATCGATAATATACTATAAACTAATTTTGTTTAAAAACCCGGCTAAGTGCGAGTCGACTCGCTAACAGAAGGTTCTGTGCCAAAAAACTTCAAAGATCACGTTTGTTGTATAAAATGCATACCTACTCGGATTAAAAGATATTCTTTTAGTCTGAGAGTGCATAGTTTGGCAACCAACTATCAGGAGAGTCGTAAAATTATCTGCCACCTTAGTAATATAAAATGAAAGGCCTCCTTAACGGCTACGCTACCACTGCGGCCTCGCCTATTTTAAAGATCCTTAAGGGGACTGGTTTAGAAAATGACGAAAAAGAGGTGCAAGTGTAAGCGTTTTTGTCTGCATAGGTAGGCGGAAAATTATAGCCAGAAATAGATTGTTAATCTAAAAGATGTGTGTCAAAATATGGGCTTGTTGGAAATTGTATATTGATTATACATAATGTGTAAAACGATCATAGAGTCACCCCCAAATTTTTAGATGAATGCATTTTATGACTTCAATTTTTATCGACGCGAAAGAAAAAATATGCCAATATATGAAGGAAATATACACCTGTAAGTTGGTTTTTCTTCGATTTTGCATAAGTATAAGTATTAGCTTGTTACAACTAAAATAAGCTATAAAATGCTACACTTCCTAGCCAAGGACGCGTGTTTTGTATGGTCAAGGTCGTTAGGCCTACCCACGGCCTTAAGGCCGCGTGGGTCAGATTTTGAGTTTTTTTGAAACAATCCTACTCAAAAAGTAAAGGGTTTATAATTCTGATAAATATATATATAATAGTTAAGGATATAAGCTAAACATATTCCGAGCCCGTTACACGATCCAATAAATATCACTAGATAGAAAAAAATCCCAAAGTTGACTCTCTCAGAAAAGTTTTTTCAAAACTGTGGCTAAACTATTAATATTTTATATATTTTTTTTGCACTCAATTAAAGGTATTAAGGTTTTATACACATTTTCCGAGCGTTTTTCTATAAACAACTACTTACATAGTTATCATGTACGAATATCTACCAAACGCAATAGAATTGCGCCGCTGACGGCCGATCAGTCTCGCCCTGGCACTTGTGGAGGCAGGACCTGTGTCAGTTTTTTTCGCAACTATTTCGTAATTATTATGCCAAATTACGTTGAAATCGCGCCACAGTATAAGAATATCAGTAATGGGCAAAATGTAATTAGATTAACCGTTACAAATGCGACTCATGGTAAAAATGTGGTGATCTTTTACTTTTTAAGTGTTTTCACGACATGGTAACCAGCTACCTAATGCATTAAAATGTCTACGAATTACATGATAATTTCGCAATCCAACATGGCGGCCACGCCGTAATCACAAAATTTCATGATGGGTATCGTTTAAGGGGTTTTTTGGTATGCTGAGTACGAAGTACGTAATAATTTTGCAATCCAATATGGCCGCCGCGCGGTAATCACAAAATTTCATGATGGGTATTGTTTAAGGGGTTTGTTCGTATGCTGAGTACGAATAACGTGATAATTTTGCAATCGAATATAGCCGCCGCGCCGTAATCACAAAATTTCATGATGGGTATCGTTTAAGGGGTTTTTTGGTATGCTGAGTACGAATCGCGTACTAATTTTGCAATACAAGATGGCCGCCGCGCCGTAATCACAAAATTTCATGATGGGTATCGTTTAAGGGGTTTTTGCTATGCTGAGTACGAATCACGTGATAATTTTGCAATTCAAAATGGCTGCCACGCCGTAATCACAAAATTTCATGATGGGTATCGTTTAAGGGGTTTTTTCGTATGCTGAGTACGAATCTCGTGATAATTTTACAATCCAATATGGCCGCCGCGCCGTAATCACAAAATTTCATGATGGGTATCGTTTAAGGGGGTTTTTCGTATGCTGAGTACGAATCACGTGATAATTTTACAATCCAATATGGCCGCCGCGCCGTAATCAAAAAATTTCATGATGGGTATCGTTTAAGGGGTTTTTTGGTATGCTGAGTACGAATCACGTACTAATTTTGCAATACAAGATGGCCGCCGCTACGTAATCACAAATATTCATGATGGGTATCGTTTAAGGGGTTTTTTGCTATGCTGAGTACGAATCACGTGATAATTTTACAATCCAATATGGCCGCCGCGCCGTAATCACAAAATTCTATGATGGATATCGTTTAAGGGGTTTTTGGAATGCTGAGTACGAATCATGTGATAATTTTGCAATCCAATATGGCCACCGCGCCGTAATCACAAAATTTCATGATGGGTATCGATTAAGGGATACTTTCGTATGCTAGGTAGCAATTTAATGTAATTGGCCTTAATTTTACAATAAAAACCTTTTGTCATAGTATTTTCGCATTGCTAGGCCTGAACTTAATAAGCAAATCTTTTTAGTTTACTACTGTTAATAGCTTAGGCGGCCAAATTGAATTCCAAAATTATCATGTTATTCGTTCTCAGCATTCGAAAAAACCCATTAAACGATATCCATCACGAAATTATGTGATTACGGCGCGGTGGCCATTTTGGATTGCAAAATTATCATGTGATTCGTACTCAGCATACCAAAAAACCCCTTAAACGATAACCATCATGGATTTTTGCGATTAAGGCGCGATGGCCATATTGGATTGCAAAATTAGTACGTGATTCGTACTCAGCATACCAAAAAACCCTATAAACGATACACATCATGAAATTTTGTGATTACACCGTGGCGGCCATTTCGGATTGCAAAATTATCACGTGATTCATACTCAGCATACCAAGAAACCCCTTAAACGATACCCATCATGAAATTTTGTGATTACGGCGCGGCGCCCATATTGGATTGCAAAATTAGTACGTGATTCGTACTCAGCATACCAAAAAACCTCTTAAACGATACCCATCATGAAATTTTGTGATTACGGCGCGGCGGCCATATTGGATTGCAGAATTATCACGTAATTCGTACTCAGCATACCAAAAAACCCCTTAAACTATACCCATCATGAAATTTTGTAATTACGGCGCGGCGCCCATGTTGGATTGCAAAATTATTACGTGATTGGTACTCAGCATACCAAAAAACCCTTTAAATGATACCCATCATGAAATTTTGTGATTACACCGCGGCGGCCATTTTGGATTGCAAAATGATCACGTGATTCATACTTAGCATACCAACTTTAGAAAACTTTAGAATTTTTTATGACCAGTTATAATGTAATTTACATTTTTTACGCAACTGTAACCATCTAGCAAACTTACGCAACGGAAACTCTCAAAAGAAATGAAATATCCTAGTTTTCGAAAAATGTTTCGTTGCTGCTCAGCTCTTATTCGCCTTAGCGTGATGTTATATATTTTGGTATTTTTCAAAAATGGACATTCTGTTAAGAAACTTTTGAAATTCAACTAGCAGTCTCTTAGACTCTAGAGTTCAAACAACTAAACAAACAAACAAACTCTTTAGCTTAAAAATAATAGTATAATAAATATAATTAACTCATTTATTTAGGAAACTCGAATAAATCACTACACTTAATAAAGTTAGATGCATTTACTACGTCAAACAAAGTTAGCATGCTGTTTCTTTCTACTCTACTGTATACTGTGGCATGAGAGTTGACTGCCGCTGCCGGCGCGCGGTGTGTCTCGCGCCCGGGGCGAGGGGAGCGCCAAATGCCTACTTGTGCGCTATAACCGCCCCTTAATCAAAGGAGACATGAACCTTATTGTTTAACTTAATTCATTATTCAAATTACTTATTCAAAACTTTATACTTGTTTATCGCTTGGTTGATAACTTGTTAACTAAGTAATCATACGGGAAAATAAAAGTAGGTACCATCGCGAACTTTAATTTAGGACCCATTTCTACTTGTAATATGATAATGATGTTAAACCATTTGTAGTGCAATAAGGTTGCGCGTTTGCCCCCTAGGCTAGCTCTCAATCGATCAATCTTATCAGACTATGGCAGTCCACTACTGGAGATAGGCCTCTCTGAAATTACATGTTTGGCACAAATATCAGGAGTAAGATCGGTGTTAACCATTAAAAAGGTTGAGACAAAACCTGTCCTATTAAAAAATATGTTATGTGCAAAATGTAATAGGCGTTCATTAAATATGATAGCTTTAAATACCTTCAGTTAAATATATAAAATTCTACCGTAGCTGGGTCCCAAATTACCGAAAACCCCCCAAAGACGCGGGATAGCACCCGAACCACCCTCTAGGCGAGGCCGCACTGGTAGCCGTGGGTCTGTTGGGAGTCCTAGAACATCCTGCCGAGGGCTTACCCGGAGCTCCCAACAGTAGGCTGTTGGGCGTTACGTGAGATTGTTTAGTCGGTAGGAGTCCGGCATAGCATCTGTGAAGGATTTTGTCTCACGTTAAAAAAAAAGGGTCCCAAATTAAAGTACGCCATCGTACATTATCACAAGTAACGAGGAGTCGTGATGACTGCCAATTAACACAGTTTTTTCGTGTTACTATCGACGCTTCTTGATCGAGACTCGTGTACCGTGACGGTATAAACGGCTAAATGTATGTACTGTGTAGCAGGTTATTAAATAAAAAACCGGCCAAGTACGAGTCGGACCAGCGCACAGAGGGTTCCGTACCAAAACACCGCTAAAATTTAGTTTTTTGTATTTACGTGAGTAGAAATTAAACACTTATTTATAAGTTATTTATGTACTCTAGATGATGTTCGCGGCTTCGCCCGCGTGATATTTGGTACACGATCCCGCTTCCCGTGGGAACATTTTCCCGGGATAAAAAGAAGCCTGCGTTATTCCAGACGCATAAGCTATCTCTGTACCAAATTTCAGCCCAATCCGTTCAGCCGTTAGAGCGTGATTGAGTAACAAACATCCAAACATCTTCACAAACTTTCACATTTATAATATTAGTAGGAAGTAGGATATTAGTAGGATAGTATTTTGTTGTTATAGCGGCAACAGAAATACATCATCTGTGAAAATTTCACCTCTCTAGCTATCACGGTTCCTGAGATACAGCCTCGGGACGGACAGACAGACAGACGGACGGCGAAGTCTCATGAATAGGGTCCCGCTTTTACCCTTTGGGTACGGAACCCTAAAAACCGGACTCGCGCGGAAGGGTTCATACCAAAATACGGTAAAAATATCATGTTTGTTACTTAGTAGCCCGCCATAAATATTATTTCTTTTCTGTATTTAGTACCTACTAGCTGATGCCCGCAGCTTCGCCCGCGTAAAATTTGTTCCCGAGGAAACTTATTCCCGGGATAAAAAGTAGCCTATGTGTTATTCCAGACTATAATGTATCTCTGTACCAAATTTCAGCCCGATCCGTTCAGTGGTTTGAGCGTGAAAGAGTAACAAACATCCACACTCACAAACTTTCGCATTTATAATATTAGTAAGATTTGTCTGGGACATCCTTCAGAGGGCTTACCCGGGGCTCCCAACCGTAGGCTGTTGGGCGTTACGTGAGGTTTTTTAGTCGGTAGGAGTCCGGCTTAGATCCTTTTTTTTTATACCACTAAGGTGGCAGACAAGCATACGGTGGTCACCGCAGCCTATGAACGTTTGCAACACCAGAGGCGCCACACTCGCGCTGCCGACCCTGTAAAAATCTTCTTAGACCCCTTTTGAAGAACCCCATACTGTAGGCGTTTGGGAACGCGGAAGAAAACCCCTGGGCATCAAATCGAACAATTCCTCAGAGCACATACCATTGAACACACATACACATTGAGCACATATCCATGATGGATTTTCCCTCACATTAAATTAAAAAGTACCTATTTGTTGTTGTAGCGGCAACAGAAATACATCATCTGTGAAAATTTCAGCTCTCTAGCTATCACGGTTTATGAGATACAGCCTCATGACAGACAGACAGACAGGGAAGTCTCGGTAATAAAGGTCCTATATTTTTTTGGGTTGCATTGTATACGAGCTCCTCAAAGATATACGGAACTATTGACTGCTAGTACGACTAGCACTTGCCTATTTTTACATCGCGTCTATAACAAAGTAATCATACAATATGATCCTTATTAAGGCCCCTGTACACATTGGGCCAAAGTGTTTGCGTTTGCGGTGTGTAGCTGTTCACACATTGGCGTACTGCTCATTGTGAATTGGCGCTTTGACAATGGAGGTAGAAACTCTGGCTGCAGCGGCAATCTCTTTTTAGAGCATTTAAATAAAAAAAAGATTTTTTTTAGCATTAAAACATGAAATCTTGGATTCGTTTTGACTATGCGCTAGTATGAATTGACCCATTTTGGTGTGTTATAATTAAATTTTAATAACTTCCTTTGTTTTTATTTTTGTATTGTGGGTGTTTTGGGTCCCATATCATCCGTTCATTTCTGTAATGGTCAATAAAGTCCATGACCTCACTGCTTGTCCAGGCTGTCGACATTTTGGCTCGAGCGCGGCACTACTTTCCCGATTAACGAATAGGAACGAACTGATTTGGACACCAACGTGTGAATGCTGTTTGCGGTACGTGCCAAGATCCTTTGATGTGTTCTTTAAAAAAACCAACACAATTCGGCTTGCCAGCCAACGTTCGCGCTAACTACGATTTGTCACAAATGTTTCGCAAAATAGCCCTCTACACATTGGTCCAATGCATTGGCCCAATGCGTTGGCCCAATGTGTACAGGGGCCTTTAGAAGCATTGGTATAAATTAATTGGATTGGAGACTCCATGGGCTGGCAGTTTTCTCAGCGAATAGGTATTGCTATTCAAAGGGGCTGCTAGTCTTTTGGGCACAATGCCACGGGGGCCTCATTTAGGTTTAGTTTAGATAGTAATAATGTTAATATATATTTGTAATAATATCTATACTTCTATACTAATGAAAAGAGGAAAGATTTGATGGTTAATTTTTCAAATCGGTCCAGTAGATCCGGAGCCTATTTGATGCAAACAACATCAAATAGAAACTACTGGACCGATTTTAATAATGCTTTCACTGTTGCGAAGCTACACTCTTCCCGGTAAACATAGGCTATATTTTATTCTCGTATTCCCACGGAAACGGGAGCTACGCGGGTGAAACCGTGTGACGTCTTCTAGTTTGTAATAAGAGAAAAGATTTGATTGTTTGTTTGTTTGCATCGAATAGGCTCCGGAACTACTGGACCGATTTGAAAAATTCTTTCACTGTTGGGAAGCTACTACACTCTTCGCGGTGAACATAGGCTATATTTCAATCCCGTATTCCCACGGGAACGGGAACTACGTGGGTGAAACCGCGTGACGTCCGCTAGTATAAGATGGAATATGGGCTTATACTATGCCTCTGTCTATACTATAGACAAGCTATAGACTCTATAGCTTCATATTCCTTGGGTCATCCTCCCGAGCGCTAACCCGGGGCTCCCAACCGTAGGCTGTAGGTAGGAAACGTGTGGTTTTTAGTCGGTAGGAGTCCGGCATAGCATACATGTAGGATTTTCCTCACGTTAAAAAAAGGGGGAATTGCTACATTACATACATACATATAGTCACGCCATTATACCCGAAGGGAAAGGCAGAGGCATAGTGGTCGCCCACATTTCACCTTATAGTTTTATGTCCCACGTAAGATTTGGTGAGCCTATTGCCGTTTGCCGTGTTAAAATGGATAGGCGCAGGTCGCCGCGGCCCGCAGTTGAATATTTTCAAGCCGCCCTGGGCCTTGAACTTGGCTTAACGATTGTCATTATACTGACAACCGGGTTTCATTTCGAGTTTTCCTTCTCTACGCAATGGATTGTTTTGCGAAAGTGTTACCTTAGTCGCGTCTTACGACACACTCGAGATGTATTGGGGTGGCGACATTTTGTACTCTCACCCGTCGCTACACGGGGCTAAATTACATTTAATTTTGCAAACTCACAGATTACCAAATTCTCTTTCGAGTATAAAACCCTTTATACTTGCTTGAGATAAATCCGCCCCATGAAAGTAATACTTTTCGCCTGTTATCTGACCCTCAATGGCTAACAGGAAGGGCCTTCATAACGTACGGACGGACGGACGGACGATATTTAGTAGATACAGTTGTTTTAGACCTAAATTAAACGAACGAAAATAAATGTACCAAAGAAGTAGTTTTGTGTTGCATTTTGTGAAATTTGTAGAAGAATTTTTCACTAAATGAAACAATCTAAATTTTAATTTTAATAACTCTTTTTTATTTTAAGTTCTACAGCAAAAGAGTCAACTGCTTAAGTTTTTAGAAGTACCTAAATTAAAAAAATTAGGAAGCGCTCGTGGCCCCGCGGACTCAGTGTTTTGTAAACGATCACTGCAGTAAGCAACTTTCACTATGGCCGGTCCATGGATGGGTGACCATCCATTTGATCACTTTGTGACATTTATTTGAGCATTTCCGTGCTTCGGAAGGCACGTTAAGCCGTTGGTCCCGGTTGCCAGTAAAATAGCAGTCGTTAAGCTAAGTTGAAGGCTTTATTTCAACAGCAGGTAGTCACAACCTGCGCCTGTCCATTTAAACACGGCAATACGGCTCACCACCTATTACGTGGGACAAATTATACAAAAAGGTGAATTGTGGGCATATAATATGCCTCTGCCTACCCCTTCGGGGATAAAGGCGTGACCATATGTATGTATAAAAAAAATTATTAAAAATGGGAAAATATCAAAATCGGCATCACAATTTTTTCTAAATACTTGCTTAAGTATAATTTATTTTTTTTCCGGGTGAAATCTTAACTTTACTGGACATCCGTAATAATAATTTTTCACATGCATAATAATATTTAGTACTAGCGGACGTCACGCGGTTTCACCCGCGTAGTTCCCGTTCCCGTGGGAATACGGGAATTAAATATAGCCTATGTTTACCGCAAAGAGTGTAGCCTCCCAACAGTAAAAGAATTTTTCAAATCGGTCGAGTAGTTCCGGAGCCTATTCGTTACAAACAAACAAACAAAAAAACAAATCTTTCCTCTTTATAATATTAGCATAGATTGGTAGGTAGTAGGTACTTCTACTTATCAATCACAACATCATAATCGTCTTTTAAATTTCCACATACTGATTTTATTGACTACCTCACCCCATTTCATACTGTGATAATACTGCATAATTTAACACATCAATAAACAAACAGAACGCTCTTAAACGCAAACATTTTCTCCCCAAAATAAATAAAATATTTCAAGTGGCAACATCGACTCTTGGCAGCACTGTCGAAAAGCGCGCCAAAGTAAAGTCGGCCATTTACATGCAACCGCCGTTCTGTGCTCGTATTTGCACAGAACAAAAATATATATAGACTTTTGTATTATGTATGTGTTGAAAACTGTATCTGTATCTATTGATTTAGTAGATACATGCTTGGATCTTTGGTATTGTAAGAATATTGAGTTTGTTTGTCCGTCACAGCCATTTTTCTCCGAAACTATAAGGCCTATGCTGTTGAAACTTGGTAAGTAGATGTATTCTGGGAACCGCATTAAGAATTTCACACAAATAGAAATAAAAGCAGTAAATCTTGGGAGTCCCTATACTTAGAACTGAAAAAACATCAAACCCATGCGTGTGGGTTATCTATAGGTAGATAGGTCTTCAAAAATGCTATTGAGGTTTTTAACATCATTTTTTTCTTAACTGTATAGCTTGCGCGAGAGACCCTTCCAAAGTGGAAAAATGTGTGTCCTCCACTCCCCCCCCCCCCCCTCTAACCCCCTCTAACTTCTAAAATAAGGGACTGATAAATCTTAAAAAAACTTTCACCGATAATTGGTTGGAACGAGAATTAGTTATTTTTTTTTAATACGTTATAAACCGCAATTTTCGCCTTTCATTCAATTACTGCTACGGAACCCGTCATGGGCAAGTCCGACTCGCACTTGGCCGGTTTTTACCCTTTGAGTACGGAACCCCAAGAATATACTGGGTGTTTCTTTTAGGGTGTCAAGCCGCCACTAGCTGGTAGCAGGGTTCCATACCTATCGATTTAACCCCCATGTATGTTCTACGATTTTTTGTAGTTTTCGAGATATAATTTTTTTCGTTATTTTTCCACGTGGCTTTAAATAATTACAACTTCTTTTTGGTTTGACTTTTCTTGGATATTGTTTTATTATTATAATGCCTATTGATTGCAGTATTATGGACAAAATAATCTCCTTCCTAACTTTGATACAAGATGTAAAAATTTTAATCGATAATAAAAAAATAGGGAATTATGCAGAACATTATATCTCGAAAACTACAAAAAATCGTAGAACATACATGGGGGTTAAATCGATAGGTATGGAACCCTGCTACCAGCTAGTGGCGGCTTGACACCCTAAAAGAAACACCGTGTATATATACCTACCTACACTTAATAAAGTCAACGCATTCTGCTACCCTCTTTAGGAGATAAGGCGCAAAAATAATTAATCCCAGACGATTTGCTTAAAACGAGGAAAATGCTCCCGAACGTTGTTCTTATTTTGCGAACAAAAACGTTTCTCTGGGCTCTTTGTATTTGCGAAGGTTTTTGTAAACGGGTCGATTGTAATTTGTGTCTTACATAGAACTACCAGTACTAGGGAATTAGACATATTTGCTCAATATACATACATACTATAAAAATAATAAAAATATTTTCTTTCTTTCTTTCTTTCTTTCTTATATCTAATTCTATATAAACATGGATCTCCGAAATGTTTCACCACTAATTCTTTGTTTTTTGTGTTAGTTATAGCCAGCGAAAGGTTTGTATCCAAAAAAAAAAATTGCAAAAATAAAATATTGATATGGCGGAACAAATTTCGCTGGGTCAGCTAGTTTTTAATTAATATTTGTGGACATTCTCACACAACATCATCTAGCCCAAATTAAGCTAATATAAGCTAGTGCTATGGGATCTAGACGACTGATAGACGTAGATACCTATATATTTTTAAATCCGTACATATTATACATAGAAAACACCCAAACTTCGAAACAAACATTTGTGGATCACATAAATATTTGAACCGACCCGGGAATCGAAATAAATCGGAATAAGGTGAAATGTGGGCGTATACTATGCCTCTGCCTACCCCTTAGGGGATAAAAGCGTGACTATATGTATGTATGTCTTTTCACTCATTAACGTTAGATAGAGCATATTGTGCAAAAAGGCATTAAATATAAATTATATTGTCTCTCTTTAACTCGTGGCAAACGCGGGTTCCCGACTTAGACCATATATCACGGGACTAGCCTTTTGTGAACCACCGCATACAAAAATATTCTGCTAGTCATAGCGGGTGAAGGGGGAAACACAAACACATATATTTCATTATACCTACATATTAAAAATGTATTAATCGACAAACGCGTAATGGCTGTTGTGTGTTAATTTTTATTGTACAGTCAACTACAATGAAATGTACTAGTTTAACCATATAAATTGATGTACTGATGTAGTGCTTTTTATAAAGCCAATAGACCAAATGGTCTATTGGCTTGGCAGAAAGGAATGCTTAAGTAAGACGCATTCTGTGGTTAGATGATCAAAGGTTCCCGAACTCAGTTTCCCCACAACATATTAAAAACACCGCACCCTTAATTCCACATAACAGTAACACCATTAGAAACAGTAAAAAGAAAAATATAAGTGGTATTTTATATCAATCTTGTGGCAACATTTGTGATGAATGTTCTTCGTAAGCTTTTAATATTATATTTTTATTGCCAGCGGTCGAGATTTACCCCTGGTTTGAGTTATTTCTACAGTTTATTACACTTTTGTTTTTCGTTTATTTATTTAGTTTGTAGATATTTTTGTTGTAAAGTAGTTTTTTTGTCTTGATGGTTTTGTTATTTTGGCTAACTTAATAATGGGAAATATTTGGTTACGTTGTTTTTAAAACCTAGTTTTGTTAAAGATTCTCTCGTTTATTTACTGGTTTAGTTTATATAAATGTGTCTACTGGTTTAGTTTATATTTATGTTTACTGTGTTAGATTTTTTATCCCATTTATAGAGTACATTGTCTGCCACCTTTGTAGTTTTTTGACTGCCTGGGTGGTGCATTCGGTAGTGATACCGCCTGCCACGCTGAGGTCCCGGGTTTGATTCCCGGGTCGGTCCAAATATTTGTGTGATCCACAAATGTTTGTTACGGAGTTTGGGTGTTTTCTATGTATAATATGTAGGTACTACCCGTTCGCTCTAACTTTGCCGCTGGCGTAGAGGCGTATACCCGAATTGTTAATTAGACGAAGCAAATTGACAGTAGCTAATGTCACTTCGTCATAGAAAATACGCAACATTGTATGAAGAAGTGACATTAGTTGCTGTCAATTTACTTCGTGGAGCGCTCGTGGCCCCGCGGACTCAGTGTTCTATAAACGATCACTGCAGTAAGCAACTTTCACTATGGCTGGTCCATGGATGGGTGACCATTCATGTAATCACTTTGTGACATTTATTTGAGCGTTTCCGTGCTTCGGAAGGCACGTTAAGCCATTGGTCCCGGTTGCCAGTAAAATGGCAGTCGTTAAGCTAAGTTGAAGGCTTTATTTCAACAGCAGGCAGTCACAACCTGCGCCTGGCCATTTAAACACGGCAATACGGCTCACCACCTATTACGTGGGACAAATTATACAAAGGTGAAATGTGGGCATATAATATGCCTCTGCCTACCCCTTCGGGGATAACGGCGTGACCATATGTATGTATGTAAGTATAAAGTGTATAACAGTCGTCTAGATCCCATAGCACAAGCTTATATTAGCTTAATTTGTGCTAGATGATGTTGTGTCAGAATGTCCACCAACATTTTTTTATTGTTGTCTAAGTGGTTCATCTCCTATCGTTGCAGATGTGGCGCCGAGCCTGGTGATCGAGGCGGGATGCAGGGCGGCGGTGCGCCCGCCGCCGATGCCGATCAGGCTCAGTTCGAGGCTGACAAGCGGGCCGTCTACAAGTGAGTACAGCTATAGCACTTAGTAGTATATGTTCTACGGAACAGAATCTCTCGCTGGAGACCATGATCTCCAGCTGAAGAAAGGGTGACTCCGCTGTGTCTTTCTGCGAGCAGGTCATGCTCGTGAAAGAGGCGGCGCACTGTGGATCGATTCATACAAATTGGCGGACATAGGAATCTTGAAAAACTTTTTACTGATTTTACAAAAACAAATAATGCCAATGTGTTTATCTTATTAATTGTAGTCGAAAACATAGTGACACAATTTTGATTAGACTTCAATTTTAAAAAATATTCGACATATTTTCTTAAAGAAAATGAGGCAAATGATATTTCGTCATATAGCTCCCAGAGGGGTGCCTAGGGGTACCTAAAATGTTTGGCAGATATTTTGCTAACGACCCATTAAAAGTCACTATAAGCGTTAAAATCAGAAAACACGAGAAAATCGCAAGCTATCCTTTTTTTAATGTGCTTTTCCATACATTGAAATCAGTTTTTGTCGAATATTTTTTAAAATTGAAGTCTAATCAAAATTGTGTCCCTATGTTTTTGACTACAATTAATCAGATAAACACATTGGCATTATTAGTTTTTGTAAAATCAGTAAAAAGTTTTTCAAGATTCCTATGTCCGCCGATTTGTATGAATCGATCCACTGTGCGGCGGGGAGGGAGTGGGAGAGAACTCTGACACGAGTTGCACACTTGTCTTCGCCTAAGGCTATCGGCAATCTAGAGATAGTACAGATGGAAAGCTACATACTAAATTCGCTGAGGTTACGCACACATAGACAACTCATTCACAGACACTACGCACACATAGACAACTCATTCACAGACACGAGGTCAGGCGCTACTCAACCGACTTTTTGGTATCTACTGATTTGTGCGCGAGCGTGTGTAGCAGAGGGTAGGTGTGAAAAAAAAGTACATAGTAGTTTCCATCTGTACTATCTCTAATTTGTGCTATCGGCCTTCATGACCGAGGGCCGCGGACGGTTAGGTGGCTGCTCACCGCCCTTACAGAAGCAGGCCCTAGACGACAGCTTGACGTGAAAGATTTCCGCACGCCACACGCTCCAAGAAGCATGATAGCACCCGAACAGCCCCCCAAAGACACGGGATAGCACCCGAACCCCCCTAGGTGAGGCCGCAGTGGTAGCCACGTTCTGTTGGGATTCCTGGGGGTCATCCGTCCAAGGGCTTACCCAGGGCTCCCAACCATAAGCTGTTAAGAAGGAAACGTGTGGTTTTTCAGTCGGTAGGAGTTGAGATAGCATACATGTGAGGTTTTTTCGTTAAAAAAATGATCACTTAAGAGTCTTTCTGACGCCAAATTGTTAAAATAAGATAGAAGATATACATTTTAGCGTGCACGAAAGAGAGAGATCCGATCGGTTTTTGTGCGCTTTTAACCAAATAAATTAATTATAAAAAAAACTATAACCAATATGAAAAAAATGCTCTAGTGCAAATGAAGATTTTACTATTGTCTTTCTTATAAAATATTTTATATTGTAAAAACAACTTATAACATACGAGATCTAGCTTAAAATTTCACGAAATCGAGGTATTTTCAACACAAAAATCTATTGAGAATTTTATCAGTAATCGTGTTTCGAGCCTAGAGCGCTTTTAGTTCATGAACTGAAGTTGTCTGTGTTCAAATTTTAATTCAGCAGACCTCACGAGTCCTGAGATCTAGATCAAAGTAATAGTCTATTTGGCGTCATATGGACTCTTAATCACTCACATTTCAAGCACACTGGACTTGTCTACTAGACGCTTGTGGGGTATGTAAGCCAGTTGACACGCATACACATGCCTGACGTGCTTGCAGTGGTGCAACCGCTTTGGGTGCTTGTAATTTGTACAGGCTTAACCTCTGTTTTGTTTATTTACTCATGTGTTGATAGGGGGCTTCAATTGAAGAGCCCAGGGTTGTAAGAGGCGGGAAACAGTTGAGTAGAGGGGGAATACTGTTGACCAGTTAAGGGGGCGTCTACCGTTAGCCTAGTTGCTTGCTGCAAAGTCGGAATCATACCTTTACAAACGTCCAATAATTGGTTGTCCTGACGTGACGGGAGGCCTCGAACCGTTGGCGCAGCGAAGAACCATAGCGTCCTTGGCTGCCTTCTACCGAATGTATCACGGCGAATGTTCTGAAGAGCTTTTCAACCTGATCCCACCATCTCCTTTCCGATCCCGAACAACGCGTGCCGGGTAGAGATACCACTCATACACAGTGGAGAGGATCTTCGCCCAGAACCGAGCGTTTCAAAAGATCGTTCCTCTGTCGAACTATAAAAACTTGGAACGACCTGCCCGCACACGTGTTTCCCTCATCTTACAATCCCGGGTTCTTTAAGAGGAGCGTGAAGAGGTACATCACAGGGTGACAACTTGAGGACCACTGTAAGAAGTGGCCCCCAATCGCTAGATGCGCCACGGCTTTTCATCAGGCTGGTGGCGACGTCAATTTGAGCTGAATATAAAAAAAAGGCTAAGCCGCTACGGTCACTACTTTCCATCAAATGGTAATAGTTTCCGTCTGTTGTCTGCCACCTTAGTGCTATAAATAATCAAACCTTTGTATAATTTCAGACACCCCCTCTTCCCCTTACTCGCGCTCCTACTAGAAAGATGTGAGCAAGCGACCGCAGGGGCAGAGCCCCCGGCCGCCGAAGCCTTCGGAGCAGACCTTCAGGCCTTCGTCCAGCACCAACGGAGGGACCGACGGCCGTTCTTGGTAGATGACCCTGAGATTGATGGGCTTATGATTAAAAGCATCCAGGTATGTTCTTCTAATGTTATAAACTTTTGCACTATTTCTGATTTGAAGAAAAACGTGTATCATAAATTTTTACTATGGAAAAAGAATTGGTTTCGAGCAGGATTCGAACCTGTGGACAGCTGGCCGTCTGCTAGCTGTCGCCGTGTGAACTGCTGGGTGCGTGCTAGCTGTCGCCGCGTAGACTGCGAGCAGTAGTCTTAGTTTAGGGCAGTGTTGGGTGGGAGCGGTGTTGGAGCAGAGACGTTTAAGTGGGCTATGACCTTAACCTACTCGGAACCAACCAAATTTTCCACCTTCTCTCGGGGCGACGTAGGCACCGTACGTGGTTCCGAGTACGTTTCGGTGGCCGAGTGGTTAAGGCGTCTGCACGGTTAGCAAGAAGACGCAGGTTCGATTCCTGCTCGAAACCAATTATTCTACCATATTTAAAATTTATGATCAGTTAGCATACCTACTAATTGCTTTTCAAAAATAATCTTAAAAACGGGTATCTCTAGAGTTGGTGAAGATGTAGTTTGTGAATGCACAATACATTGCCGACAGCCATAACAGGTTTGTCAGTGAATAAATTTTAAAAAACTCATAAAATGTAAATTGTGCCGGAAGTGTACATAGTTTTCGATACAAGTGTGGGATTTCTGTTATTACAACGAGTTATGACAGGTGTTGACCCGAGCCGAAGCGAGGGTAGACAGTCGGAACGAGTTTAAATAACAGCCCCACACCGTTGTATTGAACAACTATTTTTAATTTTGACTGCCTCTGTGGCGCAGTCGGTAGTGATACCGCCTGCGACGCTGGAGGTCGTGGGTTCGATTCCCACCGGAGACAAATATTTGTGTGACCCATAAATGTTTGTCTCACGAGTCTGGGTGTTTCTATGTATAATATGTATGTATTTAAAAAGTATATAAGTATTAATATCCGTGGTCTGATACCCATAACACAAGCAGGTTATTCCTGGCTTACTTTGGGATCAGATAGCGTTGTGTGAGATGTCCGAGAATATTTATTTATTTATTTAATACAGTTGCGAAAAAATTAAGCAATTTGATAAAATAATAAAATCACAATAAACCTGAATATCCAAAATGGCGCCAACCGTAATAGAAAATATACCTTCCTAAGCAGAGACTATGGCAGTGCACTTCATACAGCCAACTTTTTTTTATATTTTTTAAAATAATTTGGCCGATACTTGTATTAATTTATGCTTAAATTTTAATTAAAATTACTTTTAATCTGATATTAAAACAAGTTAGTATCTTTTTTTAGATATATTTGCATGAATCACAGACATTATTTTGATAATTGGGAATGAAAACGCACAAGTGCGGGAATGGTAAAGAAAAAGCACGAGTGTGTAATAGCCCACATCCCGAACGCTATACGTCCCTGTAATACGCCACTTTTTGAGCAACTGTATTAAAAAACTTATTACAGCATTCTCATTTCGGCTGCCTGGCAGTGACACGAATTGCTCCTTTCTACATGTTAAAAAAAACTGTTTTAGATTCTAGGATGAATTTTGGTAGGGACCGGACTGAGTTTCTTGGGGTGTTCTTCTCAGTCTTTAGCATTTCCGAGCCCCCGGTAGAGTCATAAGGGTTACGTACTTAAAGGGTAAAAGCGGAACCCTATTAATGAGACTTCGCTGTCCGTCTGTTTGTCTGTTCGTCACGAGAGGCTGTATCTCATGAACCGTGATAGCTAGAGAGCTGAAATTTTCACAGATGAAGTATTTTTGTTGCCGCTAAAACAACAAATTAGTGTAGTAGTTTTTAGTATTTGGTACGGAACCCTGCGTGCGCGAGTCCGCCTCGCACTTGGTCGGTTTTTTTTTTAATTCTGGGCTACAGAGTATAATACCACAGCCACATCAGCAGAACAACCGACGGCCGATGGAGCAAGCGAGTTTTGGAGTTGAGACCGCGACTTGGCAAACGTGGGGTAGGACGTCTACCCGCCAGATGGACCGACGACCTGATAAAGGTCGCAGGCTGGGACTGGATGCGAAAGGCGCAGGACCGTGTGTTGTGGCGTAAATTGGGAGAGACCTACGTCCAGGAGTGGACTGCCATTTGATTTGATTGATAAGGAACCCTGGAAATGATCTCCTTGCTCTACTGATGAAGTTTTAGTTTATAGTACTTATTGTAAATATGTAGTGCACAAAAAGAATAGCCCGCCGAGTTTCTTGCCAGTTCTTCTCAAGCGGGCCGCGTTCCGAACTGGTGGTACTATTTGCATTGTATTCATTGACGTGTCGCAAGTGCCTATGTATTAGGATTATGCGAAATAAATGATTTTTTTTTTAGTTTGAGTTTGAGTATAGGCTGACTTGATTGATTGATTGACAGAGTATAATTATGTAAATTCCAGGTACTCCGCATCCACCTGCTAGAGTTGGAAAAAGTCCAGGAGCTGTGTCGCGATTTCTGCGGGCGGTACATTGCGTGTCTCAAAACTAAAATGCAGAGCGAGAATTTGTTAAGGACTGATTATAGTTCTGGTGAGTAATCTATATCAATATCAATCCCTACTTTAATATTATAAATGCGAAAGTTACTCTCATCTGTCTGTCTGTCACGCTTTCACGCCTAAACGGCTGGAGCGATTGAGATGAAATTTGGTATAGAGATAGTTCGACGCCCTGGGAAGGACATAGGCTACTTTTTAACCGACTGCGCAAAAGGAGGGTTATGATTTTACGCGATAACGACTTCTACGCGGTCGAAACACGATACAACAGCAATATAACTACCTACATATAATAAAATCTTAACAGGTCGCTGTCTGTACAATAAAGATGTATAAGAAAAAAATTATAAGGGGGCTTTATGAACTCGTTAGAATCTAAAAAATGTTTTTTAAATTTTTGTCCGTTTGTCTGTACGTTTGCACGCTAATCTCAGCAACCGCCCAACCGATTTCAATGCGGTTTTCTTTATTGCGTTGCGGTTTGCTCTACTTAACATTAAGTGTTTGTTTCATGTCAATCGGTTCATAAATAAAAAGTAATATCAATCTAAATAATCTATACTAATATTATAAAGAGGAAAGATTTGTTTTTTTGTTTGTAACGAATAGGCTCCGGAACTACTGGACCGATTTGAAAAATTCTTTCACTGTTGGGAAGCTACACTCTTTGCGGTAGACATAGGCTATATTTTATTCCCGTATTCCCACGGGAACGGGAACTACGCGGGTGAAACCGCGTGACGTCCGCTATCACATATAAAATGCAACGTACGAAGTCGCGGGCAACAGCTAGTTCTGAATAATACTTTCTGTTATTATAATTGTGTAATAAAATATCTAGTTATCTAGATCCTACAGGTTTGTACTAGATCAATCTGGACTAGGGTTCATGATATCTCGAGCTTTTCAATTTCTCGGTTCTCTAGAATTCTCGAGGCTTCTCGAGTTTTCGAGAAATTAACATTTACATAAGGTTTCTCTCATTATTTGGTTCCAATAACGTCAACAAATTCAGTGTTTTTCCTCTCAAAATCTATACAATTTTATAAAAGAAAGTCGTGTTAGTTACACTATTTATAACTCAAGAACGGCTGTACCGATTTGGCTTAAAATTGGTGGGGAGGGCTTAGAACCAGGAGACGGACATAGGATGCTTTTATTCCGTTACAGCGCGTTTTTTTATGCGCTTTTTTTGGTCACGCAGAGTAAATGCGACGGGAACGGGTGATTTACTCTCTCCTATGTGACGCAAACGAAGTTGCGAGGGTCAGCTAGTTAATTATAAAAAATTTATTGATTATATTCAAAAACGCTATTATTATGAATACGCTAATTAACTTTAAAAAAATGCCGAATTAATATTATTCAGACTCATAATTATAATGACAGGCACCATTTTCGGCTGGTTATTTAGAACTTACAAAAAAAAATAAACAAAAATGAACATGAAAGAAAACATGATTTCTCGAGTTCTCGACTTTTCTCGAGTTTGATTACCCGGGAACAAAGCCCAACGATTTCCAATTTGCAATCTAGACCAACGATGTACCTAGTCGTTTTAATCCTCTAGACCAGTGGTGGCCAACTTTATTAGATCTATCTGCTTCTTAGCGATGAAAGCTGTGCGATCTACCAATGATATATTTCTTGGTTCGAGGGGCGGGGCGTGCAATCCACATGGTTCAAATTCATGACCTACCTATCCACTCTGGAACTGGAATCACACAATGGAAACTAAACACCATTGTAAAATGCGGATTAGGTGTCGAAATTAGCCAAAAGTTGACGTCTCATTTTCTTAACTCCGATCCGCCCCGGTCGTGCCGCGATCGACCGGTTGGTCACCCCTGCTTTAGACCCACGAGGCAGTCGTTTTATTAAGTTCCAAATGTACCAGCCGGCCTGTGACAGCTATATGTAAAGAACTGCCTATTTTTGTCCCCAGGTGGCGTGGAAAGCAACAACAACCTGTCCGGCTCAATCGACGAACACTCCAGCACGTCCAACTCGCCACAATACCAGGTATGAAATGTATGTTATATTGTTGATACATCACTATTTAAACATGATTTTATTTACTTTTATCACACAGGGCGGAAACTCCATACTCGTAGAAATGATTCGTTTAGCCCCTCTCTGTAAAATAGAGAGCAGAGGGGCTTATGTCGAGACTTTTGTGACTCTGTAGCATTAAACTACGTCACTAGCTCACGTGGATCATCTGTTCAAAGTTTGAAATAAAACAAAAATGACAACGTCAATCGGATTGAACTTTCACGTTCACAATAAACGTGTTAGAGAGGGGCAGTCTGGTGAGAACGATCTCACGGCTTTCTTGTTTGATTATGTCGTCGTACAGAGCTTGAATGTGTGCTTGTAAGTTAAGCAAATGTTCCCACACAACATCCTCTAACTATATGACAGCTGTGGCGGGGGTGGGGAAGCTTGCTCAGTGGGGGGCAGGGAGTTGCTTCTCTTTTTTAAGCTATTGCATAGCTTCTATCGCGGGCCTTGAGCGTGGACACGGAATCCAGAAATTCTGTCACGATAATAACATAACACTCTCGGCTACCTTCGGCCACGCTCGGCCACGTTCGTGTATTTCAGGCCAAAAGTCCAAAAGTCCAAAAGGCCAAAAGTCCAAAAGCCCAAATGTCCACAGTCAAGTAGGTACTTGGTACTTTACTTTGTTGAACATAGGCCTTAAAATATTCTTATATAGAAATAATTATACTAGCATAGTTGAAAAATGGCAGTCGTTAAGCTAAGTTGAAGGCTTTATTTCAACAGCAGGCAGTCATAACCTGCGTCTGTCCATTTAAACACGGCAATACGACTCAGCACCTATTACGTGGGACAAATTATACAAAGGTGAAATGTGGGCATATAATATGCCTCTGCCTACCCCTTCGGGGATAAAGGCGTGACCATATGTATGTATGTATCTATAGTTGATAAAAAATGCTATGTAATAGCTTTACCGCGGCATATTTAGCTCGCCAAATTGACGTCGCCACCAGTCTGATGGAAAGCCGTGGCGATTGGGGGCCACTTCTGACAGTGTTCCTCAAGTTGTCACCCTGTGATGTGCCTCTTCACGCTCCTCTTGAAGAACCCACAGTTGTAAGATGAGGGAAAGACGTGTGCGGGCAGCGAGTTCCAGGTTTTTATAGTTCGACAGAGGAACGATCTTTTGAAATACTGTTATATTATCTTTGATTGTATGTTTTTTGGTTTTTATCTAAACGACTCTTTGAAAGATCAGTTTTAATTAAAGTTTGCATACCTATCAATCACTGAAAAGACAATTCTAAAAATAAAAAGAAAATTATAATTTAATTAGCGGACGTCACGCAGTTTCACCTCCATAGTTCCCGTTCCCGTGGAAAAACGGGAATAAAAAATGTTCACCGTGTCCAGTATTCTTTATCCAGCAAATAATCATTAACAGAGGTGCCACACTCGCGCTGCCGACCCTGTAACCTTCGAAGACCCCTCTAGAAGAACCCCATACTGTAGGCGTTTGGGAAAATTGTAAAATAGTTTATTTTGCGTTAAAATGTATAATTTGTTATCTCCTCAGTCGCCCCCCGTCCCGCTGCCGACGGTGTCGTACCCCGCGGTGTTTCCGTCGCACACGGACATACCGTTCGTACCACCGCCGAGGGAACCCTGTGAGTATGCCAAGTCTTAAGGATTCTTACTAATGTGTGTGTTTTGTCCTGGGACATCCTTCCGAGGCTTAGATCATCTAACCACAGGATGCGCCTTACTTAAGCATTGTTTTCTGCCAAGCCAATAGACCATTTGGTCTATTGGCTTTATAAAAAGCACTACATCAGTACATCATTTTATATGATTAAACTAGTACATTACATTGTAGTTGACTGTACAATAAAAATTAACACACAACAGCCATTACGCGTTTGTCGATTAATACATTTTTAAATATAATGAAATTTTATATGTGTTTGTGTTTCGCCCTTCACCCGCTATGACTAGCAGAATATTTTTGTATGCGGTGGTTCACAAAAGGCTAGTCCCGTGATATATGGTCTAAGTTCCGAGGGCTTACCCGGGGCTTACAACCGTAGGTATTATGTAGCGAACGTGTGGTTGTCTTTGGATCTGGCTGAAATTTGGTACAGGGATACATTATTGTCTGGAATAACACATAGGCTACTTCTTATCCCGGGAATAAGTTCCTACAGGAAGCTGGAACGGGAACAAACTTTACGCGGGCGAAGCTGCGGGCATCAGCTAGTTTTGAATATGAATATATTCATGAATTAAAAAATTCGAATGAATGACATTAATATACCATTTGATGCCGTCAATGGCAAAGAAGTTTTACTTCAATCGCGCGTAAAGGTTACACGCACACACTTTTTTTGAACCTTCCTTTCGCGAGTCAGACTATTTCCGAAAATTTGCTCAACTGGTCAGAATAGTGCACCTGTAATCAAAGTTCGCAGGTTCAAGTCCAGACTCCGAATCCTTAAGATAAACATATGATCACGCCTTTCATCCCTGAAGGGGTAGGCAGAGGCATATATTATATGCCCACATTTCACCTTTTTACAATTTGTCCCACGTAATAGGTGGTGAGCCGTATTGCCGTGTTGACATGGACAGGCGCAGGTTGTGACTGCCTGCTGTTGAAATTTTTCAATACTTTCAACTTTCTTAACGACTGCCATTTTACTGGCAACCGGGACCAACGGCTTAAAGCACGGAAACGCTCGCAAATAATTGTCACAAAGTGATCACATGGATGGTCACCCATCCATGGACCGGCCACAGTGAAAGTTGCTTACTGCAGTGATCGTTTACAGAACACTGAGTCCGCGGGGCCAGGATCGGGTACCATCACCACAAGGATAGTATTCGACTGCCTCTGTGGCGTAGTCGGTAGTGATACCGTCTGCCGCGCTTGGTCCTAGGTTCGATTCCTGGGTCGGTCCCAATATTTGTGTGATCCATAAATGTTTGTTTCGAAGTTGGGTGTTTTCAATCAATCAATACATATAATGCAATCGTAACATGGAAGATAAATAAGAAAAAATATTATAGGGGGCTTTATGAACGAAATATCCGCGTCGCGCCGCGCAATGTCCGCGCCGAAGGCATGGACTGAATTGTTTTAAAAATAAATAAATATTCACGGACATTTCACACAACGCAATCTGATCCCAAAGTAAGCTAGGAATAATCTGCTTGTGTTATGGGTATCAGACCACAGATATTAATACTTGTATACTTTTAAATACATACATATTATACATAGAAACACCCACACTCTTGAAACAAACATTTATGGGTCACACAAACATTTGTCTCCGGTGGGAATCGAACCCACGACCTCCAGCGCCGCAGGCGGTATCACTATCGACCGCGCCACAGAGGCAGTCAATATACTTAATCTTTAAGCTATTTTATGATTAAGCAAACAAGGCAGTTTCACAGGCTGCTTGATGAGTCTGATGAAGAAATACCTCTCCTTTCATACACCTTATATGACGTAAACAAAGTTGCGGAGTCATCTAGTGTATAATATGTTTGTATTATACATTTATTGTTAAAAATTACAGAGAAACATAAATATTACATATCTATATTTACACTATTACTATCTAAACTAAACCTAAATAAGGCCCCCGTGGCATTGTGCCCAAAAGACTAGCAGCATTCCCCCTTTGAATAGCAATACCTATTCGTTGAGCGAGAAAACTGCCAGCCCTTGGGTCACCAGTTGACTCCACAAGGCGCTTTTTCAAATTCTTGAAAAATTTTTGCGCATTGGGACCCCATGGACCTAGGGTCTCGACACCGTCTGTTTGTATTTAGAAGTATATAAGTGGTTATATATTAAAATACCAGAAATCAAAATGCCTGTACTTAAAATGCATTAGACCAAAATACCCGAATTCGAAATACCATAACATTCAAAATACCTTATTTCAGTACACCTTACCGTAAAATGTCTAAATTTAAAATACAAATAATTATTATATCAGAATTCAAAATACAAATTTTCAAATATCCTTAATTTAAAATACCGAAAATAGAATACAATGTGTCACTGTCACTCGCACGTTTTGTTATTTGGCTTTAACTTATTAACACGCCGCTTCGCTTCGCTTCGCTCCCGCCTTAAGTCTTCTAACCTAACCTATCCGAGTCGGGATACTCTGAGTCGGGGTGTTAACCATTCACAGATATATAGCATCCATGTAGGATTTAAATCATGTTAAAAAAAAGGTATTTTGTGTTTGAACATTTTAGGATAAGGTATTTGATAAATTTATTTTTTGGGTTTCGGTTATTCGACCGTAAGGCATTTTAAATTATTTATATTATAAATATTTGCCTTTTGAATATTGATATTTCGATTTCGGGTATTTTGGGCTACGATATTTTGAGTTAAGGCATTATAATTTCTGGTATTATGACGGTATACCATATAAGTATGTGTATCAGTCGTCTAGATCCCATAGCACAAGCTAATAGCTTAGTTAGGGCTAGATGATGTTGGTTCATCATCACGCCTTTATCCCCGAAGGGGTAGGCAGAGGCATATTATATACCCACATTTCACCTTTGTATAATTTGTCCCACGTAATACGTTGTGAGCAGTATTGCCGTGTTTAAATGGACAGGCGCATGTTGTGACTGCCTGCTGTTGAAAAAAAGCCTTCAACTTGGCTTAACGACTGTCATTTTACTGGCAACCGGGACCAACGGCTTAACGTGCCTTCCGAAGCACGTAGATGATGTTGTGTGAGATTTTTAATCATTCGAGAGTTATTTTAATATGTCAAAATGTAATTGTGGTATATTATGTGTTTCCAGCGTCGCTCGTGGTCCAAGGTTCGACGCCGATCAGTCAGATAGGAGCGGGGCTTCTTTCAACGGACTCCTTTACGGGTAAGCTGATATGGTTTTGTTGGTTTTTCTCCTATGTGTAGACCGGGCCACCATCCTCGTAAGGGCCGCCTTTGAAAATCAGCGTCGCCGCGTGGATTAAGCGTAAGCTCACATTCACGAGGTGACATTATGCTGAAAGGCGGCCTTTATTCTGCTTGGATAGGACGTGCACTGATGTACACTATTTATTAGTTTTGTTTATTTATAATACTGTGGTACCTTATTTTTTGTTGTTGTTGTTTTAATTTTAAGTCAGTATATTGATTTTCCTGTACGGCGGTGTATGGCCTGTTTGACAAAATAAAAAACATTTTCTTTCTTTCTTTCTTTCATATGTACTTTATCTATACATATAATAAAATGATAGAAAAGTCAAAACTGTACATTGGAAATATTTAAAAAAAAAATACTCGCTGGGTGTTCAACATAAGATACCGAAGCCGAAAATATAGTTAGAAAAATTTTTGTCTGTTTGTCTGTTTATCTGTTCGTCTGTTTGTCTGTTTGCTTTGCTTTGTCCGGAAGGATCTCAAAAAGTACTCAATAGATTTGATTCAAATTTTGCACAAATATTACCTAAGGGTAGGGTCTTAAAATAGGCTATATATTATAACGCTGCATATCCTAGGGGCTAAGCAGAGAGCAATCAAATTGGCATTGTAACAATTTTCACGCGTACGAAGTCGCGGGCAACAGCTAGTCTTTAATAAATGTAATGCTTGTAGTAATATAGTTTACTATCAGTAGCTATATCTATACATACAAATAAATAAAATTGGATTGTCTGTTTGTAATATTAAAATAACTGCTTTCTACTACATGCATATAAATGTTTATACGGCACACAAATTATATATTTTTAAAATTTTTGTCTATCTGTCTGTCTGTTTGCTCCGGCTAATCTCTGGAACGGCTGGACCGATTTGGACGGAACTTTCACTGGCAGATAGCTTATGTAATAAGGAGTATCTTCGGCTTATCTTTTATATTAGAAAAAATCTTTTATTTTAGAAAAAAATGCCAAAAACAAGAAAAAAAACTAAATAAGCTATTTTTTTTAAAATAATTACCTTTATTTTCAATGAGACAAATCAATACATATAATAAAATCGTAACAGGTCGCTGTCTGTACATGGAAGATAAATAAGAAAAAATATTATAGGGGGGCTTTATGAACGCAATAGAACCCAAAACAATGATTTTTAGAATTTTTGTCTGTTTGTCTGTATGTCTGTATGTCTGTATGTCTGTATATCTGTTTGTCTGTACGGTTGTGCACGCTAATCTCAGTAACCGCTCAACCGATTGCAATGCGGTTTTTTTTTTATTGTGTTGGGGTTGGCTCCAGTTAACATTTAGCGTTTGTTTTATGTAAATCGGTTTAGAAATAAAAGAGTTATAACACTTTTAAGAATCAGATATTTTGAAAATTTTAATTGTAGGGGTTTCTTTGAATGTGAGTGAACCTAAACTGGCGTGTTGGCTTAATCATAAAAGAGCTTAATGATTAAGACTATTTTTAAACAATTCAGTCCGCGCCGAAGGTTGTTTTAAAATAGACTTAATCATTAAGCTCTTTTATGATTAAGCAAACAGGGCAGTTTCAGACGCTGCTTGATGACTCTGATGAAGAAATACCTTTCCTTTCATACACCTTATGTGACGTAAACGAAGTTGCGGGCTCAGCTAGTGTTACAATAAAGCATAATAACTATTTACAATATGAATAAATCTAACTAAACTAAATCTAAATAGAGCACCCGTGGCATTGTGCCCAAAAGACTGGCAGCATTCCCCCTTTGAACGGCGATGCCTATTCGTTGGGAGCAATAACTGCCAGCCCTTAGGTCACCAGTGGACTCCACAAAAAAAAAGTTTTTTTATTATTTTTCATTCATTCATTCCACGCGGACGAAGTCGCGGGTACAGCTAGTCTATACATGTAATAAAACTGTAGAAAATCGAATATCTGTACATCCTATCCTACTTCCTACTAATATTATAAATGTGAAAGTTTGTGAAGATGTTTGGATGTTTGTTACTCAATCACGCTCTAACTACTAAAGAGTAGCAGTCGGAAATATACCTTCACTTGAAAAATGAAATATGTGACTGAAGTGTTGGCAGATTTTTTTTATAGATAACTAGCGGACGTCACGCGGTTTCACCCGCGTAATTCCCGTTCCCGTGGGAATACGGGAATAAAATATAGCCTATGTTCACCGCAAAGAGTGTAGCTTCCCAACAGTGAAAGAATTTTTCAAATCGGTCCAGTAGTTTCGGAGCCTATTCGATGCAAACAAACAAACAAAAAAAACAAATCTTTCCTCTTTATAATATTAATATACACTCGAGAGCAATGAATCCGGGTCACTTAAAGAATCCTAAAAATCTCGGAAACTAAAAATGCTAGGTTAATGCAATAAATTGTATTTAATAGACAATGTAATACTCCTTAAATGAAGGTATTAAAACTTCTTAGTTATTGTAAAGTTATATCATAAAAAAATCAAATTTGAAAAAGGGCCACTTTCGAAGATGGAACTACGAAATTACAGCATTTGGTGTTGCTTTTGTTTGTAATCTGTCATTTATGTGGGTACATAAACCATGTTGATAGTGCTCTATATTCATTAATCAAGCTGAAATTATGTCGCTTACGCCTGAAGAATGCACCAGAATACTTACAATGCTGGAAACCGGCCGGAGTCAGCGCGATACAGCCAGGACTGTCGGTGTGTCGCTGTCAACAGTACAAAGAGTTCTCCGACGTTACGAAGAAACTGGTTCTAACCTACGCAGACCAGGAACGGGCAGAACCAGGTGTACCACAGCACGAGAAGACCGATACTTGGTGAACACCATGCTTCGAAATCGCTTTCTCACAGGAACTGAACTCACCAATCAGTTTCGACGCCTCGGAGGAAGTAACCCAAGTGCATGGACAGTAAGACGTCGGCTTGCTGAATCTAACTTAAAACCCCTTAGACCTGCAAACGGCCCTAAACTGGAGCGTGGGCATCGTATTTCGAGACTAAGGTATGCCCAGAGCCACGTAAATTGGAGTATTGAAGATTGGTCAAAAGTTATGTTCTCCGACGAATCAAAATTTATGCTCTACAAGCACGATGGAAGACACAGAGTGTATCGAAGACCAGGGGAAAGATTCAAGCAAGCATGCATCGAAGAAAAAGTAGCCTACGGTGGTGGGTCTGTACTTGTGTGGGCCGGAATTTCTTCTGAAAGTCGCACAGAGCTGGTGATCATAGAAAACGGCTCTTTAACTAGCGTAAGATATGTGGAAGAAATCCTCAATGATCACGTTGGTCCATTTATGGTCAATTTAGGTGAGGATGCTATATTTATGCATGACAATGCCCGACCTCATACAGGTAGGATTGTGAATGACTACCTTCAAGAGATGAACATTACTCGTATGGAGTGGCCAGCGCGCAGCCCGGATATCAACCCGATCGAGCATGCTTGGGACGAGCTAGGCAGATGCGTAAAACAACGAAACCCTCCCCCAATCACGCTTCGTGAGCTCAAAATTGCTCTCACAGAGGAATGGGAGAATATTCCCCAAAATCGTATAAGGAACTTGGTGTACAGCATGCCAAACCGCGTAAACGCAGTAATGGAAGCACGAGGAGGCAATACGAAGTATTAAAATTCAAGAAAATCGTAATAAAGTTCAAAAATTTCATGGTTCCTATTTTTGTTTTAAGGAGAGATCAGCAGTTTTTTCTTTATGTAATTTTGTGTTAATAAAATGTATGGTGACTCATATTTTTTTTACTTTCATTTAAGGAGTATTACATTGTCTATTAAATACAATTTATTGCAATAACCTATCATTTTTAGTTTCCGAGATTTTTAACATTCTTTAAGTGACCCGGATTCATTGCTCTCGAGTGTAGATAATGCCATCGTACCCAACACTTTGTATATTTTTAATCTCTTTATAATTTTACTAACTGACCCGACAGACGTTTTCCTGCCATAACTATGAATATGGAAATTGATATCCCGAGTTCTGAGTTCCCGGTCCCATGTTACCGTTCCTGGTTCATTTCCCAGTCCGTCTTTCCTTCGGCTGGTATCAATAAAATACAGGATGTTTTTTTTTTCACATCTCCCAGATCGATTTCCGGCTCAAGCAGGTGATTTTTCAAAAATCTTTAAAAGCAGTTTTACTTACTTTCAGCAAAACTTGCTATTATCAATATTAAGGGTTGTCACGGGATGGGTGGGAGCAGCCACCTACCCCGGTCCAAGTGTAGGTATATTTACCAAAGAGATAAATATGAACAACGAACTGATGCCCGCAGCTTCGCCCGCGTAAAATTTGTTCCCGTTCCGGCTTCCCATTTTTTATCCCCTTGAGGGTAGAATTTATCAAAATCCTTTCTTAGCGGATGCCTACGTCATAACATCTACCTGCATGCCAAATTTCAGCCCGATCCGACCAGTGGTTTGGGCTGTGCGTTGATAGATAACTATGTCAGTCAGTCAGTCACCTTTGAGTTATATACACGGTGTTTCTTTTAGGGTGTCAAGCCGCCACTAGCTGGTAGCAGGGTTCCATACCTATCGATTTAACCCCCCATTTACGATTTTTTGTAGTTTTCGAGATATAATGTTCTGCATAATTCCCTATTTTTTTATTATCGATTAAAATTTTTACATCTTGTATCAAAGTTAGGAAGGAGATTATTTTGTCCATAATACTGCAATCAATAGGCATTATAATAATAAAAAATATTCAAGAAAAGTCGAACCAAAAAGAAGTTGTAATTATTTAAAGCCACGTGGAAAAATAACGAAAAAAAATTATTTCTCGAAAACTACAAAAAATCGTAGAACATACATGGGGGTTAAATCGATAGGTATGGAACCCTGCTACCAGCTAGTGGCGGCTTGACACCCTAAAAGAAACACCCAGTATATTTAGATAGATTAGGGTTGGTATAATAGTGCAGTTATCTGCATTTATTAGAATAGTAGTACAAGTACAGTTAGTTAGTGAGCAAGTAGGGGAGGTTTCTTCGGAGTCCCTAGACCACCATGTCGAGGCACGAGGTGATGATGAAGAGGAGGTACATCACCTGCGTGTCAGCCGTAGTAGTAAGAGAGACCCGACGGAGACGTTTTTCTTCACTACACCCCTGGGGGTGCGTGGAATCGTGACATAGGCCTTAGTCTCTTCCACGAGGATATCATCTCCTCCCTTAGATAAGGGAGGGTCCTTGGGGTGGAAGACTGCTGTCTATTCTTGTCAGGTGTAGGTCGGGACCGTCGTCCTCACGCTCACGACACAGATTAAATAATAGTTACTACGTAACAGATACATCACTCCCATACTTAACATACATACATACATATAATCACGCCTTTATCCCCGAAGGGGTAGGCAGAGGCATAGTATACGCCCATATTTCACCTCTAAAATATTAGCTAAAACATATCGCTACAGTGGAAAACATTCTCTACGACGTATTCCGAGAATCGAGTTTCGTGCGCACACCGTATGATTGCGTCATCGAGTGACAACTATTGTCAACATTAGGGTTGTAAGCACGGAACAAAAATACATATAACTACAATAAACAATAAACACAGTGTCTGAAAAAATAACTTTATTATATTTTATAACTTCTTCTTCTTTACATAAGAATTATATTATAACTAGCTGATGCTCGCAGCTTAGCCCGCATAAAAGTTTGTTCCTTTTCCTGCTTCCAATGGGAACTTATTCCCGGGATAGAAAGTAACCTATGTGTTATTCCAAACTACAATCTATCCCTGTATCAAATTTCAGCTAGATCCGTTGAGCCGTTAGAGCGTGAAAGAGTAATAAACATCAACACATCCGCACTCAAACACTTTCGCATTTAATTTAAGAATATTAGTAAGAAGTAAGATGAAAAAAAAGCAACACTAAATAAAATTAATTTTACGCGGATAATGTACATTGGCTGTGCGCACTTGGCTCGGTCTGGCGTGTGGCAGCCCTCTGCCGGTCTGCCACGTTAGTTCTGCTACGTTATACTTAGGAGTAGGTGCTTATAACACGACTTGTAGCGAGTGACGGAGGCCTGCTCACGCCGCTCCGGCGGTCGCCCCAGCCAGGTGAGATGTCCGGTTACCCGGACAAGGCTCAGCTGAGGGCGTCCAGCGACAAGGAGCGGCGGCTGTGTGACGGTCCGGTGTCAGTCCGGTAGTAGCTGAAGTAAACAGCTAACTCACTGCATATCACTTTACTAATAATTACACTTTGTACTGAAGTGAACAACTAACTTACTGCACAATCACTTTACTATTAACTACACCTCGTACTCGTTATACAAGTGTTGTCTTCTAGGCGTCCGGTGCAAGACTGACCTTGCCTCGCCCTACCTAGCTGACGTTGACAGCTCATTCGACTATGTACTTAGCGGAAATGACGTAGCCCCACTTTGGAATTGTTCTAATAAAATTCATATCTAAATACTACAGTAACATTGTCCGTCCGTGCTTCCACATAACGCTGATATCGCGAGGAGTATCTACGCATGTCGGTCGCAACGGGCGGATGATGTGTGGTTGGGGCCGTCTGCTCCGCAAATCGGCTAGGTACCTATGGACTCGCTTTGCGGAGCGCCGACCCGAGTGGAGAGACCCGACGACCCCGCGCAGCCGTTTATAAAGGTGCTTGAGGCTGCTGCGCGGGGCGAGGGGTGCAGCGGCGCTTGGGTGGGAGTCCTAGATGACGTCACGGGGTACTTTACCTCCAACTAGCGCTCGTGGCCCCGCGGACTCAGTCGCTCGTGGCCCCGCGGACTCAGTGTTCTGTAAACGATCACTGCAGTAAGCAGCATTTACTATGGCCGGATATGGATGGATGACCACCACGTGGACCACTTTGTGACATTTATTTACGAGCGTTTCGGTTAAGCCGTTGATCCCGGCTGTCAGTAAAATGACAGTCGTTAAGCCAAGTTGAAGGCCTTACGGGCGGCTTGAAAAATTTCAACTGTGGGTTGTCACAACCTGAGCCCGGGTCGGCAGCGCGTGTGTAGCGTCTCTGGTGTTGCAAACGTCTATAGGCTACGGTTACCAACCTTCCGGTGGGCCGTAAGCTTGTCTGCCACCTTAGTAGTATAAAAAAAAAAACTACCGTCTTTAAATTCCACCCTGTGTATGTATAATATATTTGCAGGTCCCCACTCCAACAACTCGTGTTCGTCCGTGTCCGGCTCGCCTCCGCCCGAGGACGAGTGCGGCGAGGACTCCAGCGGCAAGCGAGGCGTGTTGCCGCGTCACGCCACGCAGGTGATGCGCGCATGGCTGTTCCAACACCTCGTGGTGAGTCACAAACACATTTGTTGTATATACTGTGTGAACTGTGTGGGCTGGCGGTGGATGGGTCACCGTCACCGCTCGTGTGTCAGGTTACCACTCAAGCGAGGCGTGTTGCCGCGTCACGCCACGCAGGTGATGCGCGCATGGCTGTTCCAACACCTCGTGGTGAGTCACAAACACATTTGTTGTATATACTGTGTGAACTGTGTGGGCTGGCGGTGGATGGGTCACCGTCACCGCTCGTGTGTCAGGTTACCACTCAAGCGAGGCGTGTTGCCGCGTCACGCCACGCAGGTGATGCGCGCATGGCTGTTCCAACACCTCGTGGTGAGTTACAAACACATTTGTTGTATATACTGTGTGAACTGTGTGGGCTGGCGGTGGATGGGTCACCGTCACCGCTCGTGTGTCAGGTTACCACTCAAGCGAGGCGTGTTGCCGCGTCACGCCACGCAGGTGATGCGCGCATGGCTGTTCCAACACCTCGTGGTGAGTTACAAACACATTTGTTGTATATACTGTGTGAACTGTGTGGGCTGGCGGTGGATGGGTCACCGTCACCGCTCGTGTGTCAGGTTACCACTCAAGCGAGGCGTGTTGCCGCGTCACGCCACGCAGGTGATGCGCGCATGGCTGTTCCAACACCTCGTGGTGAGTTACAAACACATTTGTTGTATATACTGTGTGAACTGTGTGGGCTGGCGGTGGATGGGTCACCGTCACCGCTCGTGTGTCAGGTTACCACTCAAGCGAGGCGTGTTGCCGCGTCACGCCACGCAGGTGATGCGCGCATGGCTGTTCCAACACCTCGTGGTGAGTTACAAACACATTTGTTGTATATACTGTGTGAACTGTGTGGGCTGGCGGTGGATGGGTCACCGTCACCGCTCGTGTGTCAGGTTACCACTCAAGCGAGGCGTGTTGCCGCGTCACGCCACGCAGGTGATGCGCGCATGGCTGTTCCAACACCTCGTGGTGAGTTACAAACACATTTGTTGTATATACTGTGTGAACTGTGTGGGCTGGCGGTGGATGGGTCACCGTCACCGCTCGTGTGTCAGGTTACCACTCAAGCGAGGCGTGTTGCCGCGTCACGCCACGCAGGTGATGCGCGCATGGCTGTTCCAACACCTCGTGGTGAGTTACAAACACATTTGTTGTATATACTGTGTGAACTGTGTGGGCTGGCGGTGGATGGGTCACCGTCACCGCTCGTGTGTCAGGTTACCACTCAAGCGAGGCGTGTTGCCGCGTCACGCCACGCAGGTGATGCGCGCATGGCTGTTCCAACACCTCGTGGTGAGTTACAAACACATTTGTTGTATATACTGTGTGAACTGTGTGGGCTGGCGGTGGATGGGTCACCGTCACCGCTCGTGTGTCAGGTTACCACTCAAGCGAGGCGTGTTGCCGCGTCACGCCACGCAGGTGATGCGCGCATGGCTGTTCCAACACCTCGTGGTGAGTTACAAACACATTTGTTGTATATACTGTGTGAACTGTGTGGGCTGGCGGTGGATGGGTCACCGTCACCGCTCGTGTGTCAGGTTACCACTCAAGCGAGGCGTGTTGCCGCGTCACGCCACGCAGGTGATGCGCGCATGGCTGTTCCAACACCTCGTGGTGAGTTACAAACACATTTGTTGTATATACTGTGTGAACTGTGTGGGCTGGCGGTGGATGGGTCACCGTCACCGCTCGTGTGTCAGGTTACCACTCAAGCGAGGCGTGTTGCCGCGTCACGCCACGCAGGTGATGCGCGCATGGCTGTTCCAACACCTCGTGGTGAGTTACAAACACATTTGTTGTATATACTGTGTGAACTGTGTGGGCTGGCGGTGGATGGGTCACCGTCACCGCTCGTGTGTCAGGTTACCACTCAAGCGAGGCGTGTTGCCGCGTCACGCCACGCAGGTGATGCGCGCATGGCTGTTCCAACACCTCGTGGTGAGTTACAAACACATTTGTTGTATATACTGTGTGAACTGTGTGGGCTGGCGGTGGATGGGTCACCGTCACCGCTCGTGTGTCAGGTTACCACTCAAGCGAGGCGTGTTGCCGCGTCACGCCACGCAGGTGATGCGCGCATGGCTGTTCCAACACCTCGTGGTGAGTTACAAACACATTTGTTGTATATACTGTGTGAACTGTGTGGGCTGGCGGTGGATGGGTCACCGTCACCGCTCGTGTGTCAGGTTACCACTCAAGCGAGGCGTGTTGCCGCGTCACGCCACGCAGGTGATGCGCGCATGGCTGTTCCAACACCTCGTGGTGAGTTACAAACACATTTGTTGTATATACTGTGTGAACTGTGTGGGCTGGCGGTGGATGGGTCACCGTCACCGCTCGTGTGTCAGGTTACCACTCAAGCGAGGCGTGTTGCCGCGTCACGCCACGCAGGTGATGCGCGCATGGCTGTTCCAACACCTCGTGGTGAGTTACAAACACATTTGTTGTATATACTGTGTGAACTGTGTGGGCTGGCGGTGGATGGGTCACCGTCACCGCTCGTGTGTCAGGTTACCACTCAAGCGAGGCGTGTTGCCGCGTCACGCCACGCAGGTGATGCGCGCATGGCTGTTCCAACACCTCGTGGTGAGTTACAAACACATTTGTTGTATATACTGTGTGAACTGTGTGGGCTGGCGGTGGATGGGTCACCGTCACCGCTCGTGTGTCAGGTTACCACTCAAGCGAGGCGTGTTGCCGCGTCACGCCACGCAGGTGATGCGCGCATGGCTGTTCCAACACCTCGTGGTGAGTTACAAACACATTTGTTGTATATACTGTGTGAACTGTGTGGGCTGGCGGTGGATGGGTCACCGTCACCGCTCGTGTGTCAGGTTACCACTCAAGCGAGGCGTGTTGCCGCGTCACGCCACGCAGGTGATGCGCGCATGGCTGTTCCAACACCTCGTGGTGAGTTACAAACACATTTGTTGTATATACTGTGTGAACTGTGTGGGCTGGCGGTGGATGGGTCACCGTCACCGCTCGTGTGTCAGGTTACCACTCAAGCGAGGCGTGTTGCCGCGTCACGCCACGCAGGTGATGCGCGCATGGCTGTTCCAACACCTCGTGGTGAGTTACAAACACATTTGTTGTATATACTGTGTGAACTGTGTGGGCTGGCGGTGGATGGGTCACCGTCACCGCTCGTGTGTCAGGTTACCACTCAAGCGAGGCGTGTTGCCGCGTCACGCCACGCAGGTGATGCGCGCATGGCTGTTCCAACACCTCGTGGTGAGTTACAAACACATTTGTTGTATATACTGTGTGAACTGTGTGGGCTGGCGGTGGATGGGTCACCGTCACCGCTCGTGTGTCAGGTTACCACTCAAGCGAGGCGTGTTGCCGCGTCACGCCACGCAGGTGATGCGCGCATGGCTGTTCCAACACCTCGTGGTGAGTTACAAACACATTTGTTGTATATACTGTGTGAACTGTGTGGGCTGGCGGTGGATGGGTCACCGTCACCGCTCGTGTGTCAGGTTACCACTCAAGCGAGGCGTGTTGCCGCGTCACGCCACGCAGGTGATGCGCGCATGGCTGTTCCAACACCTCGTGGTGAGTTACAAACACATTTGTTGTATATACTGTGTGAACTGTGTGGGCTGGCGGTGGATGGGTCACCGTCACCGCTCGTGTGTCAGGTTACCACTCAAGCGAGGCGTGTTGCCGCGTCACGCCACGCAGGTGATGCGCGCATGGCTGTTCCAACACCTCGTGGTGAGTTACAAACACATTTGTTGTATATACTGTGTGAACTGTGTGGGCTGGCGGTGGATGGGTCACCGTCACCGCTCGTGTGTCAGGTTACCACTCAAGCGAGGCGTGTTGCCGCGTCACGCCACGCAGGTGATGCGCGCATGGCTGTTCCAACACCTCGTGGTGAGTTACAAACACATTTGTTGTATATACTGTGTGAACTGTGTGGGCTGGCGGTGGATGGGTCACCGTCACCGCTCGTGTGTCAGGTTACCACTCAAGCGAGGCGTGTTGCCGCGTCACGCCACGCAGGTGATGCGCGCATGGCTGTTCCAACACCTCGTGGTGAGTTACAAACACATTTGTTGTATATACTGTGTGAACTGTGTGGGCTGGCGGTGGATGGGTCACCGTCACCGCTCGTGTGTCAGGTTACCACTCAAGCGAGGCGTGTTGCCGCGTCACGCCACGCAGGTGATGCGCGCATGGCTGTTCCAACACCTCGTGGTGAGTTACAAACACATTTGTTGTATATACTGTGTGAACTGTGTGGGCTGGCGGTGGATGGGTCACCGTCACCGCTCGTGTGTCAGGTTACCACTCAAGCGAGGCGTGTTGCCGCGTCACGCCACGCAGGTGATGCGCGCATGGCTGTTCCAACACCTCGTGGTGAGTTACAAACACATTTGTTGTATATACTGTGTGAACTGTGTGGGCTGGCGGTGGATGGATCACCGTCACCGCTCGTGTGTCAGGTTACCACTCAAGCGAGGCGTGTTGCCGCGTCACGCCACGCAGGTGATGCACGCATGGCTGTTCCAACACCTCGTGGTGAGTTTATCTTTAGGGAGATAGGTCACGTTTTTTCTTGACGCGTCGTGATCCCAGCCGTGGGGTCAACTGGGATGGTGTGTGGGGCTCCCGGTCCCAAAAAGGGACCGCCCTACCCACTAAACCTAGCGGTATTCCTCCTCACCCTATAGCCGGGATATCAAGAAGATTATTCACGTCGACCCGACTAGACGCGCCCGATAAAGGTTACCTGGTAGAAAATGCTTTTTAGCGATAAGGCCGCCCATTGTACATATTCTTGCACTGTATTTATGTACCATATATTTATTTACTTGGCGTACAATAAAGTGTAAATAAATAAATAATTCGGTGCTCTTGGTGTGTGGTCGTTGTTGGTCGGGGGCCCCTGACCTTACGGTCAAGAGGTCACCGCTCGTGTGTCAGGTTACCACTCAGGTGGGGGTGCTGCCGCGGCATAAATATAGGCTCCCATACAGCAATCGTCATTTTTTGCCGATTTTATGTACTGAAACCTAATGCTCTAATTCGCTCTTGGCTGGGTTTTTTATGTGAATTGTCTAGAATTACAAAGATAATTTGTAATAGTATTACATACAGATAAGCAACTCCCTGCCCCCCACTGAGCAAGCTTCCCCACCCCCGCCACACGCGTTATATAGTTGGCGGGTGTTTTGACGGAACGTTTGCTTAACCTTATTGGTCACGCACACATTCAAGCTCTTTACGAACATATCGTGATTTTTAGTGTAGGCACAAATTAGAGATAGTACAGATGGAAAACCGAGACACCGCTCACTGAGTTCACAGACACGAAGTCAGGCGAGGTTAAGGCGAGTTTTCGATACAGATTTGTGTGCAAGTGTGTGTAGCAGAGGGTAGGTGTGAAAAAAAAGTACATACATATGTATGTACTTTACACTTACAGAGCGGTGTCTATGTGTGCGTAGCCTCAGCGAATTTTGTATGTAGGCACAGGGCGGAAACTCCATACAAAAATGTTCGTTTTCACCCACACTAATATACACGTAATGTGAATGCTTGAATGTGTGTGTGAGAATACTAGGGACACTAGCTATGGAAACAAAATAATAAGGAACAGAACGCAATCTCATGTATATAGGTACTTTTTTTTTCAAATCTACCCTTGGCTAAGCACAAATTAAACCAAAGCAATAGCACAAAGTACGTAGGTGACACTCTCAAGTACTGTCACGGCAATAGACACATCAACTTTGGTGGGGGATGGGGAAGCTTACTCAGTGGGAGGCAGCGAGTTGCCGATCTGTATGTAATACTACTATATATTATCTTTGATGTAGGTTTCCATCTGTACTATCTCTAATTTGTGGTATAATTGACAGAATTGAAACGAATCAACGTTTGAAGTTTCCGCTTTGTAATTATATATCGACTGCCTCTGTGGCGCAGTCGGTAGTGATACCGCCTGCGACGCTGGAGGTCGTGGGTTCAGTGGGAATCCACCGGAGACAAATATTTGTGTGACCCATAAATGTTTGTCTCAAGAGTCTGGGTGTTTCTATGTATAATATGTATGTATTTAAAAAGTATATAACTATCTGTTGGGAGTTCTGGGACATCCTTCCGAGGGCTTCCCCGGGGCTCCCAACCACAGGCTGTTGGGTGTGACGTGAGGTTTTTTAGTCGGTAGGAGTCCAGCATAACATCCATGAGGATTTTCCCTCATGTTAATCAAAAAAAAAGTATATAAGTATTAATATCCGTGGTCTGATACCCATAACACAAGCAGGTTAATCCTAGCTTACTTTGGGATCAGATTGCGTTGTGTGAAATGTCCGTGAATATTTATTATTAGCTAAATTTGGACCGAATGTTTTCTTCCAGCACCCATACCCAACGGAAGAAGAGAAGCGCACTCTAGCGGCTCAGACGCGCCTGACGCTGCTGCAGGTCAACAACTGGTTCATCAACGCGCGCCGTCGCATACTGCAGCCCATGCTGGACTGCGCGGACAAACCCGGTAACCACGCTAGGCTAGCGCTAGTAGTTACTGATTGTACTGTGTAGAGATGGTTTTATAACGTCAAAAAGTCAATTTTTTTTTGTCATAAATCCGAATTCAACATCCAAATTCCGTATTCGTAATCAAAAATTAAATGCAAAAATTCATAATTAATCCAAAATCCAAATTACCAAATCCAAAATTTAAAATACAAAAATTCAAAAATCTAAATCTTAAGAATGAATACTCTCTTTCTCTCGCTCTCTCTTTCTCTTCTCTCTCTCTCTCTTACTCTCTGTTCTCTTTCTCTCGCTGTGTCTCTCTCTCTTCCAAATCCAATAACTGATACAAATCAACAACTGGTTCATCAACGCGCGCCGCCGCATCCTGCAGCCCATGCTGGACTGCGCGGACAAACCCGGTAATGACGCTAGGCTAGCGCGCTATACTGTGTAAAGATGGTTTAAAAACGTTAAAAATCCAAAATTTTTAGTACAAAATCCAATTTTAACATGCAAAAATCTATAATCAATTCAAAATCCAAATCCCAAAATACAAATGTCAAAATCCAAATGTCTAAATCCCCAATCCAAGCTATCTCTCTCTCTCTCTCTCTCTCTCTCTCTCTCTCTCTCTCTCTTTCTCTCTCTCTCTCTCTCTCTCTCTCTCTTTCTCTCTCCTTCCTCTCTATCTCACTTCCAAAATCCCCCCTACAAAGACACGTTCAAATCCATAGTCCGCAATCCATAAAACAAATACCAAAATCCACAATCCAAATGCCTAAATCCAAATGTGAAAATAAAAAATGCCAAAATCTAAAATTCAAAATCCAAATGCCAAAATGTAAATCTAAATCCAAAACTCAAATTCATAAATCCAAATACAAAATTAAAAAATCCGTAATCTCCCTCGCTGAAAGCTGAACACTGCCTGACAGATTTGAAACGTCGAAATTATTTAGTAAAAGTCCAAAATCCGAAATCGAATTTTCAAAAGACATACCTACTTATTCCTAAATCCTATGTTCTATACTATACTATACTATCTTCACGCCAAATCCCTTGCGGGGTAGGCAGAAAGAACCGAGCGCCACACGGCACGGTCCATACACACCTCACTTGCTTCTTCAACTTTCATTTTTCTTTTCATGCATGCACGCCGGTAATACTAATATTAAAAGTACTTGACCGTAATTCGAAGCTTATATAATGAGATAGGCATATCCGTTACCCGTAGGCTTATCTTTCTCATGTTTGATGACGTATTTCCGTCGACTCACCAGTAGGGGGCGCCACCTGTGAACTTATAAAGAACATGGCGTCCACTTTGTCCTCATTGGCGTTTTGATTCCCGTAGCAAAAGGTTATAGCAGAAACACCTGCTAGTGCATTTATTTTTTCTAGTTACTAGTTATATACCTAGTAAAGTTATAAAAAGTGACTTGGGATGAAGTAAGTGAATTTACAGAAATAATTATTTAACGGCTTTGTCGTTCGTTTGAATATACAGTGAATCTAAAACAAGTGACTTGTGATTGAAGTAAGTGAACCTACAGACATATTTAACGGTTTGACCGTTCGTTTAAGTCTCAGGTATGTTTTTACTTCATATTTTTACGATCACATATGAGTGTGATACGTCATAATGTGAAATAACCTATTATTTTAAAATAGCACGTAAACCTTTCGAGGTTGCAGTTTCTTTCATTTAATATCTTTAGTTACAGCTAATATCAAACTGATTTTATAGATTGTATTCATAGGTACTAATACTTTTTTTTTAGATATTATATGCTTCGTGTATGTACAGCGTAAGTACCGCCGAATATAGAAAATATTTTCAAAATATTTTTATACCTACCCACATAAAGGCACATTAATTACTAGATGTTCCCATACATGTAAAAATATGGCCTATTATGGGTAAAATCGTAATCATCCCAAGTTTCTGAATACGTACGAGTGTGTCAAAGTAATAACTAAATGTTCACCATGAAAGTAGTACTTAAATTTTAGGTACGTAACATAATACTATTTCTTTTAGTTTGGTTTCTTGATAGAAATGAATCCTCCATCCTTAGAAAGTGAGCTAATTCCAAGTGGAGTATTTCAGAAGCGCGCTCTGAGCTCCAGTTACTGTATTAGGTACGTCAAATAGCTACAGTTCCAGATCATTTAGCTCGAACTTCAAATAAGGGCAATCGCGACGCCACGTGCATTGTCGTAAGTGGAGTAAAAGAAGCCGACTTCCACTAAACCAGATAAGGATGATGGAAATAGGTGAGTTATTTCTTATTACCTAACACTGGTCCTGACCAAGTGTAAATTTCTTCACAGATCAGAGGTTAATTTACGAGGATGATAGAAACAATCATCCTTGCTTCGTATTTTATATAGGGACAGCATTAAAAGAGATTTCGGTCAGTATAACCTAAGAGGTTAATAGACACGTTTTGGCGACAAATTGCCTTGATAAGATAATATGCTGATACCCACTATTGTAAAATCATAGTCCTGGGTTCGTCAACCTAAACAAAAACGGGGAGATCCGACAATTCGAATCCCTGCTACATTTTGAAAAGCTGACAAGGTTCTTTCTGCCAAAAGGCTTTTGCTGCCAAAACCTTTTGTATTTTTAAACAGAATCTTTTGAAAAACTTAGTTTCTTCGAAAAAATTTATGACAAAATTGAAGACCTACTTTAATAATAGGATTTCCATAAATCTTTTATCAATTTATTACAAATGGCTTGCGGGCATAGATCTGATTTCATATATTATTCTCAGAATTGTCAAAGACCCAATTCTTAAAAATGAACCTTGATAAAATATCGCCTTCAAACACATACATTTTCGAGGCTGAAGCCTTTTCAACGGCACGTGGGAAGGCATGCATTTTGGTCTTCGATCTCCAAAAAAGGATGACCACGAAAAAAGTTCATCCAAATCATTACGCCAGCCTTCGAGAGGATCAGGCGTCAAGATCAGATCTCCATCGAATGGAGTCCAGATTCCATTGTACCAAGAGCCTTTTTAGGCCTGTATTACAGTTACCACTCTCGAGGGGTGTGTACAATATCCATAATAATTGGGCATACGACAGTAAATGTCCCTTCAATTAAGAAATTTCTGAGCTTTATGCTCTCAAAGAGACTGAGCAGTTTAACATCCCCTGCCCATACCAGCAAAGGAAACACTAACCAGTTACCACCCTCGAGGGGTATGTACAATATTGTGTATCTATAATAATTGGGTATACGATAGTAACCTACGATAACATACTAAGTAACCATGCAAGGATGTCCCTTCAATTACGAAATTTCCGAGCTCGAGGCTCTCAAAGAGACGAGGAGAGGTCTAACATCCTCTGCCCACACCAGCAAAGGAAACATTAAATAATATGACCCTGTCATTCTATGTCGGTCAGTTAACTCTGTACAAAATACGTTGGTAAGGAACGAGAGTACCAAAAAGTTTTAAATTTATAAAAGGGTACCGCATTCCCTTTATCCAGAAACTCCAATCCGTCCTGCACGGTATTCGAGAGGACGCAGGTTCGAATCCTGCTCAAAACTGATAACCTTCCCACATTTAAATTTACACCGAACTCTGTTCAAGTCCCGTCCTGACAAAGTTGTAAATTTTCACTTTATGTTAAAATGCTATGGAAAACTTGACTAAGGTGGAATACTAATTGCTTTAAATACTTAACATCCATACAACGAACTCTTTTTAAAAAGGTTTCCTTTTTAACTGAAATGACCACATTGTGCAATGGTTCAAAAGATGAATGCTCAAGGCACTCTAAAACTAGTTCCTTTGTCACCAAGTTTGATTTCTCCACTTTTCCTAACTTTAAATAGCGATGGGTCATCCGCCCAGAATTCAGTTTTAGGACATTGTACGCCTTTGTGAAGCCAGAATAATTCTATCTTTCAGCATGTTCCGTTTACCAGATTTCCTCCAACCACGAGATTGGATGTGCAAAATACATCTCAGTCAAGCTTATTTTCATGATAAAGCTGATGTAGTTTACATTATTCTTTCTCAGAGCACATTCTTGTCTTCCGCTCGGGTAAGCCGCACCCAAAACATTTTCGTTTCTCACCATCTGGGTGCCTCGATTTCTATAGAATAAGAGTATTCAAATACTCGTCTACCTACACAAAATCTCATTTTGCGCATCAAAATCCTATTACTCTTCACAAACACGTACAAATAGCCTTGAAAACTCTTCAAACCCAGAGATGGTTAGACAATTGGGAGAAAACAATAATAGGTTCCCAAAGAAACCTCTCATATCGTTATGCGATAGACTTAGAACTACCTGAAAGTCCAATACCAAAAGAAAAGATATTAGACATAAAAGGAAGATTTATTTAATTCCAAATCAAAGAAACTTAGTTCTTTTAAAGAAAATTCAAACTTGGTGGGTCTTTTGATTTTTTACCCCTTTCGCAGTGCCTAGAGGTAGCTTTACCTCGGCGTCACATTCGGTCAATCCCCTAACCGACAACCCACTGAAGAAAATAGTAGTGCACGGAGTGGTACAAGTGGAACTCCAATAGTGGGTCCGCAATTACCGGTTCTCGTCAATTTTACAAGCTTTCCATCCGAGATGCTTTCTTACCACGGACGCGTCAGATTTCGCTTGGGAGCCCAGCTAGAAAACATTTCTCTAACAGGCTCGAGGGCCTAGAATAACAAAGATTGCACTGCATCAAAGAAAGATGTTGATAATCTTACACATGATTCGAAATCATATACCGGTACTGTGTTACAGTCTGTACTCATTCAAAGCAGTTGTAGTCCATCCCCCCAGAGGGACGAGACCAAATCAATTGCCTTGACGAACTTAACTCGTCAGCTTCCGTGTAATGGTCCGACATCAAATTGACTTCACCATACACTGCATTCCGAGCCGATACCATATGTATCAGCTCCTCCGGGTATTTTTTGTGAGCATCCTGCTTCAAACACCACTAAGGCAAGATTTCCTACAAACAATATTCCTATTATGAAATGGAGAACACTACATGATAGGCCTGTTTGTAATGTGTGGATATTACTTCCACCACCATTTTTAATACCCAAGATGCTGTCACACCTTAATCGGTCAACAGGAGTGTTTATGGCGCCGCGATGGCACAAGGTAATAATAGAGGGCAGATCTCAAAGCGAGAGCTCTGTAAGCTCCATTCGTTCTGCAGAACCTGCAAAAGAACCTAATAAACATTATTTCTTTCCTTCTAATAAACACCTCGACAGGTCTCCCACCACCTCACATAGAGAATCTGTGGAAATGTGGGGGGGGGGGGGGGACGAAGAGGTAAATAACAGATATTAAATCAAAAACTTCTACTATTGAGCTCCTTGAGACCTACCTTTTAAGATGTTTTAACCGACTTGCATTTTATTCATGGTTATTATACAATACGATTCTGTTACATAAATCTGTTGTTGCTGTTCTTGATAATATAGAAACCGTTAGTCAACTTTGCATAGTTCGCATGTTTTGGTTAAACATATCTTGGTCGATCTCTTTAAAAAATGTAAAGAAAGATAAGTCACATATTCATTGATATTGGGATTGATGACTTAGTTCAATATTACTAAGTATTGATACACAGAGAACATTTTTCAGGTTTCTCGTCATAGTGATTTTATGCTTAAGTCACCGCAACCACGATCTAACTTTGCTCGATTGTATTAACTCACGTCATAGGTACTACTTTTAGGCCCGAATTAAGAGTCCGAAACTGATCATTTTCATTTCAGACAATCTGGTTGGAAAACATTGTAAACAAAGATAACACCTACGACTAATCAATTGAATCCTTTATTCTAGATAGAAATTAGGATATCAGAGTAACCGATATGAGACTACACGGTCTAATAGTTTATTTATGTCTGTTAGTGGTTCTCCAACTATTCTAGCCCCGGCACTACCCGGTCAACAGCAGCTTCTAAGAATTGGTGGTGGTGGTAAGATCAAATTAATCCTTAACAAGAGGTAATTGACGATGGATTTCAAAAATTTTTATCGTCGAGTAATAATGTCAGCTACTACCACCAATCAAACATAATAATAATTCGCAATTATTTAATCCTGTCAATAGAAGGAATACTTACTACTCCTTAAATAAGATTCCTTATTTAGTCTGTTTAAGATTACATATGAAGTTGTTCAAGATGGTAAAGATTATAAATCTAGATACCATACATACAACATTCTATAATATTATTTTCCTAAAAATAAATTAGAATCACATTGGCGTTTCCGTCACTCACCAGGCGAAAACAAACATTTCTCATTATATAAGCTTCGAATTACGGTCAAGTACTTTTAATAGCGGCGTTTTCCCTGAAAGAAAACGCATATTAAAATACTTACCTAATTCGAAGCTTACTTTTTAAATCTGCCTGGTGAATAAAAGCCAATGAGGACAAAGTGGACGCCATGTTCTTTATAAGTTCACAGGTGGCGCCCCCTACTGGTGAGTCGACGGAAATACGTCATCAAACATGAGTAAGATAAGCCTACGGGTAACGGATATGCCTATCTCATTATATAAGCTTCGAATTAGGTAAGTATTTTAATATGCGTTTTCTTTCAGGGAAAACGCCGCTATTTCTTCATATCCTCTGTTCTAATATCCATAATCGAATATGTTTTTCAGAAAAGTTCTACTGTCTCTCCCAGAAAGTTAACCAAAGATAGACTTAAACGTGTCTCGTTTAAGTCTATCTCTGTACCAAATTTCAGTCAAATCTGTTCAGCCGTTAGAGCGGGAAACAGTAACAAACATCCACACTCACTTTTGCACTTATTATATTACTAGCGGGACGCCAGACAGTTTCACCCACGTAGTTCCCGTTCCCGTGGGAATATGGGAATAAAATATAGCCTATGTTCACTGGGGATAGTGTAGCTTCCCAATAGTGAAAGAATTTTTCAAATCGGGTCAGTAGTTTCGGAGCCTATTTGATGCAAACAAACAAATTAATATTTGCGTGAAATTTTGTAGCAGTTACCTTTAGGAACAAACTTTTGAGATAAAAATAAAATCTATGGATAAACTAAATGATGCTCGCGGCTTCGACCGCGTAAAATTCGGTACCCGTTCCCGCTTCCCGTGGGAACATTTTCCCGGAGTGAAAAGTAGACTTTGTGCTATTCCAGGCTATAAGCTATCTCTGTACCAAATTTCAGCCGGATCCGTTGAGCCGTTAGAGCGTGATTGAGTAACAAACATCCAAACATCTTCACAAACTTTCACATTTATAATATTAGTAGGATATTTAAAGCAATTACTATGCTTTTTTTTAACGTGATGAAAAGCCTACATGGATGCAATGCCGGACTCCTACCGACTAAATACCACACGTATCCTACCTAACAGCCTACGGTTGGGAGCCCCGGCTATGCTAACTTTTGTAAACGGTGTAAGCAAAAGATAACGGGTTGGACTCCCGTCTAAATCATGATATATTTTTTCACTTTATAATAAAACTGATGCCCGCAGCTTCGCCCACGTAAAATGTGTTCCCGTTCCCGCTTTCCGTAGTTCATCCATTTGGGGGTAGAATTTATCAAAATCCTTTCTTAGCGGATGCCTACGTCATAACATCTACCTGCATGCCAAATTTCAGCCTGATCCGTCCAGTGGTTTGAGCTGTGCGTTGATAGATCACTATGTCAGTCAGTCACCTTTGAGTTATATATAATTAATATATATATAATATATATAATATAATATAATATAATATAATAATAAATATAGACTAGCTATTCCCTGTTGCTTCGTCCGCGTAGTCCTTTTGCGATGTCAGTTAAAATAGCCTACACTCGGCTCGGACCCGGCACGGTGTAGCGTAAGTCATCCTTTAGGCGTGAAAACGTTACAGACAGACATTTACTTTCGCATTTACATACAACACTAGCGGACGTCATCTGGTTTCACCCGCTTAGTTCCCGTTCCCGTGGGAATACGGGAATAAAATATAGCCTATGTTCACCGCAAAGAGTGTAGCTTTCCAACAGTGAAAGAATTTTTCAAATCGGCCCAGTAGTTCCGGAGCCTATTCGTTACAAACAAACAAACAAAAAAAGCAAAGAAACAAATCTTTCCTCTTTATAATATTAGTTTAGATTAGTAAGGATGAGCTGCGCTGATCTCGCCAAATTGACGTCGCTACTGATGGAAAGCCATGGCGCATCTAGGGATTGGGGACCACTCGCACAGTCCATAACACTTCTGACAGTGGTCCTCAAGTTGTCACCCTGTGATGTGCCTCTTCACACTCCGCTTGAAGAACCCGGGATTGTAAACACGTGTGCGGGCAGTCCTTCTAAAACCCCAGGATTGTAAGATGAGGGAAACACGTGTGCGGGTAGTCCTTCTAAAACCCCGGGATTGTAAGATGAGGGAAACACGTGTGCGGGCAGTCTTCCTAAAACCCCGGGATTGTAAGATGAGGGAAACACGTGTGCGGGTAGTCCTTCTAAAACCTCGGGATTGTAAGATGAGGGAAACACGTGTGCGGGTAGTCCTTCTAAAACCCCGGGATTGTAAGATGAGGGAAACACGTGTGCGGGCAGTCTTCCTAAAACCCCGGGATTGTAAGATGAGGGAAACACGTGTGCGGGTAGTCCTTCTAAAACCTCGGGATTGTAAGATGAGGGAAACACGTGTGCGGGTAGTCCTTCTAAAACCTCGGGATTGTAAGATGAGGGAAACACGTGTGCGGGCAGTCTTCCTAAAACCCCGGGATTGTAAGATGAGGGAAACACGTGTGCGGGTAGTCCTTCTAAAACCTCGGGATTGTAAGATGAGGGAAACACGTGTGCGGGTAGTCCTTCTAAAACCTCGGGATTGTAGGATGAGGGAAACACGTGTGCGGGCAGTCTTTCTAAAACCCCGGGATTGTAAGAGGAGGGTAACACGTGTGCGGGAGTCCTAAAACCCCGGGATTGTAAGATGAGGGAAACACGTATGCGGGCAGTCCTTCTAAAACCCCCCCTCTTTTAAAGAACCCCATATTGTAATCGTACACATGTATAATGATTCTAATTTTACCTTTGCAGGAGGTAAAAAAGGAAAAAATGGTTCTTCAGTAAGCAAACGGTACTGGCCTGATGCGCTCTCAAACCCGCAGTTTACAGCTGGTATGTGTTTTTTATAGTCTTAATTCTGTTAAAGTTTGTAAAGGTGATGATTAAATAAATATTCACGGACATTTCACACAACGCTATCTGATTCCAAAGTAAGCTAGGAATAACAGACCACGGATATTAATACTTATATACTATTAAATACATACATATTATAAATAGAAACACCCAGACTCTTGAGACAAACATTTATGGGTCACACAAATATTAGTCTCCGGTGGGAATCGAACCCACGACCTCCAGCGCCGCAGCCGGTATCACTACCGACTGCGCCACTGAGGCAGTCGATGTTTGGCTGAACGGTACGGGCTGAAAATTTGTACAGGGGTAGAGTAGTCTGGAATAACACATAGGCTACTTGTCATCCCGGGAATATGTTCCCACGGGAAGCGGGAACGGGTACTAAATTTCACGCGGGAGAAGCCGCGAGCATCATCTAGTAATAATACTAATATTATAAAGAGGAAAGATTTTTTTTTTTTATTTTTTTTTTGTTTGTTTGTTTGTAACGAATAGGCTCCGGAACTACTAAACAGATTTGAAAAATTCTTTCACTGTTGGGAAGCTACACTCTTTGCGATGAAGATAGGCTATATTTTATTCCCGTATTCCCACGGGAACGGGAACTACGCGGGTGAAACCGCGTTACGTCCGCTAGTAATATAATAAAGTCGAAAGTTTGCGTGTGTGGTTGTTTGTTACTTTTTACGCTTTAATGGTTGAACCGAAGCGCTTGCGGTTCCACGGACTCAGTGTTCTGTAAACGATCACTGCAGTAAGCAACATTCACTATGGCCTGTCCTTGGATGGGTGACCACCCATGTGACCACTTTGTGACACATTTATTTGAGCTTTTCCGTGCTTCGGAAGGCACGTTAAGACGTTGGTTCCGGTCGCCAGTAAAATGACAATCGTTGAGCCAAGTTGAAGGCCTTAAGGGAAGCTTGAAAAATTTCAAGCGCGGGTCGCGGCGACCTGCGTCTGTCCATTTTAACACGGCAATAGGCTCACCACCTGGGACATAAAACTATAATGTGAAATGTGGGCGTATACTATGCCTCTGCCTACCCCTTCGGACGTAATTATATGTATGTGTTATTGATATGAAACATCTATTGCCGAGGGATAAACTTATTTTTGCAACGCTGTCGTAGAGCTAGATATGCATCGGAATATGAATAGGATTTTGAGAAATGGATTTTGGTATTTTAGTTTTTTAGAGTTCTGTATCCAAAGGGTAAAAACGGATCCCTATTGATGGGACTTCGCTGTCCGTCTGTCCGTCACGAGGCTGTATCTCATGAACGGTGATAGCTAGAGAGCTGAAATTTTCACATAATAATATTATGATGCTCTTGCTACTAATATTTTAGAACTAAGGTTATTGTGAGCTAACCTTAAAAGGTTGATATAACTATGCTGTTGCGGCCATTTTTGAGAACTTTTTAAGATAAATATTTTATTGCATTTTTTCGAAATTTAAACTATTTACGTACGCTACGAAGTTCTTAAAAACAATGAATTTTCCTCGTTTTCCATAAATTCTTCATTGCTGTTCCGCTCCTATTCGTCTTAGGTTAGCTTAATTTGGGTTAAATGATGTTTTGTGAGAATGTCCGCATATATTTATTAGACAAAACAATTACTTTCCAGGACTCCTATCATCATCGGAAGACGAGGACCAGGATAACGAGGGTTCTGGAGACGACCAGGACCCCACGGAGACTGAACAAACTACCTTCGCCATACAACAGACCATGCATTAGGGGGGTTCTTGGATATGTAGGGTTTGATAACTGGACCGTGCATTAGGGGGTTCTTGGATATGTGGGGTTTGGGAACTGGACCATGCATTAGGCGGGTTATTAGATATGTCGGGTTGCTGAACCATGCATTAGGGGGGTTCTTGGATATGTGGGGTTTGAGAACTGATAGGAAACCACTTTTGCCATACAGCTGACCATGCATCAAGGGGGTTATTGAATATGGGGGGTTTGAGAACTGAACCATGCATTAGATGGGTTCTTGGATATGTGGGGTTTGTGAACTGATTTAAACCACCTTTGCCATACAGCAGACCATGCATTAGGGGGTTATTGAATAGTATGCTATGCTACGTTGCTATAAATGCTTTTGATATCCACCAATTGGGGACCTGCCGTTTTGTCGAAAAGATTTTGCCTAATTTTTACTGCTCAAACAAATTTTGGCCACCTCATTTTATACCGATGCAATGTGTGGAGTTTTAGTACGCACTTTTATTGATGTGAAAACGTCTAATAATTCGATGAAGCGCGAACAGAAAAACATGACTCATGCGGCGTTACCTCCCTCGCGTTACCTCGCTCTGAGGCGTTTCATTTATTTTAGTAATGTTTTCAACAAATGGCGCTATAATCAATTTATGTGTTATTCCGTAGTAAATGTACTACGTTCCAACTCACGATATAAAATGAAAAAACAAATAAAAAAGAAATGAAACCACTCCATCAGTATTTTCTTATGACGTCACATTCAACTATCGTCTTCGTAAACCGACTTTACAGACAACCGATTTTTTTTTACTTGTATATTACCAAGCATAATATCATTATGGCATTTGATCTGAGAAGTGGTAATTTGACTATTTCTTTTCGGTAAAAAAATAGGTCGCTTAATTTTAAAATATAAACTGTCAACGTTATTATTTCGTAGACCGATGAATGTGATAGTTGATATTAAACGCATTCATAACAACGCAGTTTAGTGGAAAAGAACCCTTAGAGAAGGGTTTATTGGATATGTGGGGTTTATTGGTTTTGTGGGGTTTGAGAATTGATAGGAAATGGTTTGACCAAGTTTGTTACAATTTTGTCAGAATAATTGTAAATCAGTAGCTAAGGAACGGCTTTATATTGGGCTACGATATAATTTATTATTGGGGAGATTAGAATATATATTATTTTCAAAAAGACCTACCTAAACCTATTATGTGGAATCATTTATACTCTCGATTGTCGGCACTTGATGGAACTTGTTGTAATACATTATTGAAACACACACTTGCACTTACATTCCACAATTTAATATGCTTTAACAACACCTGACCGGTTTCGCTTTATAGCATTCATTAGCGTAGATAATATCTTTGAGAATGCTGTAAAGCGAAACCGGTCAGGTGTTGTTAAAGCATATTAAATTGTGGAATGTAAGTGCAAGTGTGTGTTTCAATAATGTATATTATGTGGGACAAATTCTAAAAATAGGTGAATTTTGGGCATGTAATATATATGCCTCTGCCCACCCCTTCGGGGATAAAAAAGCTCGGAGATAAAGTTACTGTCGATTGACCATTCTGTTTTGACACAATCGAAATAGCAGATTTGGGTATCAGGTGAGTTGTATGCTTGTTTATCACTTTAGTTGTATAAAAAATTGTTAAGTGTCATTTTTTTAAAAATCAATACGTCATAAGTTTTATCAAATTGTAATGGCAGTGCTAGTCTAAGCCACAAGGAAATTAAAAAAATACTCGTAATTTATTTTGAATTTGGAACGTCAAATGTGTAGTGCTAAAATAGTGATGTGCAGTTCTCAAATCCCACAAACAATCGATTAGAGACGTGCGATTTAGTCGATTACTCACCGAGTTACGATTCAATGTATACGTATTAATTTTAAAAATAACCTTTTCATGACAAAAATGCCATGTCACAATGAAAATTTGTTTATTTATATATATTAAAAAAAGACATAAATAATTATATTGATCAGTATACCATAAGTATAAGCTTAGAATAGAAATATATTAAATTGTTATAGTGTATGTTTTTAAGGCGAATATATTCTGGAAAAGACAATATTATATATTTATATTTTGATTATATTGGAGCCCGGAATATTATTTTTGTTGGAACGTTTTAGATTTTTGTTTGTTATTACACACAGACTACGGTGACCGCTTTCAATTAGGCAAAGCCCTATGCTTATCTGCCACATCAGTAGTTTTAAAAATAAAACAATGTTTAAAAAACCGTAATGAATCAACTAAGGATTTTCATTTTTAAATGTTTATTTTATTTTCATTATTTGTGTTGGTATTTTGACAAAACATAGGACAACATACATACACTATAACTACTTAATGTTAACATACCTAGAACCCTGTATACGTAATGCATACCTCAAATATATATTAAAAAAGATCGTATTTCAATAAAATTTCGGCTAAAACATTGAATAATGATCTTTCATGAGAATTTTCTGCCAATTAAAATACTTTTAGAAGCATTGCGATTTCATTCTAAATGAAATCGTAGCAATGCAGAATAATAATCTGTTAATTATACCACGTTTGTCGTTTTTTTTTACATGCTTTGAAAGAATTTGGTGCTTAATTTGCAACTGTTAGTTTTCAAAAAAGTCTGCATTGATAAAAACATAACTAAATAAAGATCGTTATTCAATACGTTATTTGTTAAATTCTTTTTCAAATCAAACAATATAAAAACCACAATACTTATATAAATAAATGTTAAAGATTTCACAAATAACGTTTCAATACTCAAAAATTGTCATTATGGTGACGAAAATAGGCCTCGTAGAGGTTCCTTATTTAGCGTTTCGTCAATTTTAATACCGGTTGTGAATTAAAAAACTATTGCGTTCCCTTTCCCACCACTTCTAACCGACTGAAACAGAAATAGTAAGCTAAGGATTTTTTCTACATTGCGAAACTGGAACAAACCGTCCACTCAGATAATTGTATTTATTTATAAAAAAAATCGTGAAAATAAGTTTCTAAGTATACTCATTGTTGTTTTTTTTTTTCACTGGCAGCCATATTAGTTTTAAGTATTATTTTATGAACATTCTAGTTTGCTGTGGAGTGTTTTATCAAAAATGTTAGTTAGTAAATATCGTTTAAAATAATATATTATGTGACTCGCCATGACTTCAATTGTATAAAAACCTCTATTGTAAAAATCTGCATTTTTATTTTTCACGATATTTGCATCACTTGTTCTAAACACGTTGATTTTATCTAACTCTTTCCAAATTTTATAGGCCGCCAAAATTTGATATTCCCAATCAAAAAAGTTTTAAAAACATATTTTTTGTTATTTAATTTAACTCCAGACACTCGACAGCAAACATACTAGTTAATAAGACGTCAAAAATAAAAACGATTATACGAAAATGTAAACTTAATATACGATTTCCATTAAATATTAATTAATTATATTTCCAAAAACTTAACGTTCAATGCAAAATTGTATACGCGATAAAAAGTATTAAAAAATTAATTGACATTTAAAATTTAGTCGAGAAGAGATGTCTTGTGATTTATCGACTATATTCAGTTGAGTCGATTATTATTTAAAATATTAGTCGATTAATCTCGGAGCATCTCTATTTAGATGTAAAGTTATGGCGGTAAAAGTTGATGGACACAGATAGAAAAAATATCGTTAGTTATTTTATCAAAATGCCTAACGTTAGTCCCTTTCAACCGTTTTGGGAGGAGGGTATGTATATAAATCTATTTTTAATTTGTCTTCCATTTTCTATACTAATATTATAAAGAGGAAAGATTTGATTGTTTTTTTACATTGTATAGACTCCGAAAGTAATGAACCGATTTGAAAAATTATTACACTGTTGGGAAGCTACACTCTTCCCGGTGAACATGGGCTTTATTTTATTCCCGTATTCCCAAGGGAACAGAAATAATATGTGAGAGTGGCCCCCAATCGCTACATGTCGCCGACTTTCCATCAGTATCATTTTAGCGAGTTACGAAATACAAAGACATTTAAATTTTGTTAGCATTCCTTCGAGAATTACAGATTGCTATTATCAGCTGCTAGTGTAAAGGCGGCTCTTATTCAGTGTTTTTCTATGAGTATGTGTAAAAAGCAGATCCTGTGCCTAACGATATTTTTGTTATCTCGATTGTGAATAATTTGATCGGAACTGTGAGCGTTTATGATCGTTTAAAAATAATTTAGTTCTCTGTCGAACCACAACAACCTGGAACAACCTGCCAGCGCACGTGTTTCCCTCCTCTTACAATCCCGGGTTCTTCAAGCGGAGCGTGAAGAGGCACATCACAGGGTCACAACTTGAGGACCACTGTCTATAGTCCTACAGACTGTGACAGTGACCCCCAATCGCTAGATGTCGTTGCTTTCCATCGGGCGGCGGTATCATTTTGGCGAGCTAAATATTAAAAGAAACGATCGGCCTATTTCCGCTTGCGACGCATCTATCTCTCTTCCACCTCTCATTACGCTCCGGCCTATCGTTCCTTTCAGGCCGCTTGCTCCTTTCAAGCCGCTCACTCCTTTCAGGCCGCTCGCTCCTTTCAGGCCGCTCACTCCTTTCAGGCCGCTCACTGTTCTGACCTATTTTCATTCACATGAGCCATCTGCAAAAGAGTACACAGCAGCCGATTACGTTAGTGTTTTCATAAGATGTTATCACAAAAATTATTAGTACTTAGTTTTATTTATGTATTCTTTACTAAGTACACGGTCATAAGCTCACAGTTCCGGTTAAGTAAAAAAAAATAATTCTAGTGATTTCTAATGTTATACGACGAAACGGATATACGTAAAAACAATTGGTGAGTTAAAAATTAAATAAGATTTTTTTATAATGTAATAATTACGTAGACGGTATACATTTGGATATTTAAATTGTAACGTAATTCTAAAAAAAAACTATACGATCTGTGACTTTGAACGCCAATATTTAGATTAGAAAATATTGTCTGTGGTCGAACGGCCATTTTGTTTTTAGAAAATCGGGCGCTAAAATTAAATATCAAGTTTTTTTACAGAGGGTTTTCTGCAAAGAGGTCGGCAGAGGCATACGTTTATATACTGGGTGTTTCTTTTAGGGTGTCAAGCCGCCACTAGCTGGTAGCAGGGTTCCATACCTATCGATTTAACCCCCATGTATGTTCTACGATTTTTTGTAGTTTTCGAGATATAATGTTCTGCATAATTCCCTATTTTTTTATTATCGATTAAAATTTTTACATCTTGTATCAAAGTTAGGAAGGAGATTATGTTGTCCATAATACTGCAATCAATAGGCATTATAATAATAAAAAAATATCGAAGAAAAGTCGAACCAAAAAGAAGTTGTAATTATTTAAAGCCACGTGGAAAAATAATGAAAAAAAAATATATCTCGAAAACTACAAAAAATCGTAGAACATACATGGGGGTTAATTCGATAGGTATTGAACCCTGCTACCAGCTAGTGGCGGCTTGACACTCTTAAAGAAACACCCAGTATACAGGCGTAGGTTGTGCTATCAACTTGGCATGACTATTATTTTATTGGCAACCGAGACTAACGCCTTTACGTGCCTTACGAAGCTCGTAATTGAAATCAAAACACAGATTTTATAGAACTAAAAATTTTATAAAAGAAGAAAATGAGGCCAATAGAGCAAATACGACGATCCTAAGCGACTACATTCCACAGCCGTGAGCTAGTCTGCCACCTTAGTAGTGTAAAAAGAAATAGCTAAACTTATTCTAAAGCGTAAAATATCGATATTAAGAATTATAGCGTCCAATTTTCTTGTTTTTAATTTGGTCTGTGACCGATTATGTTGATTTAAGACTCAATGCCATTTTTGTATACGTTAGAAGCGTTTTACAATTGTAATTTGACAGAAAAGTAGTATTTTTTTACAATAATGCTATATTTCAGTGTAGAAAATTAAGTTATTAATAAAGAGTTTTTTAGTTGTTTCAAAGTATCGGGCTTGGTTTCTATGGAGCAAATTTTTTTAGAATCGCAATCAATAAGAGAATCATCATTACTTACCATTTTTTTTAAAAGCAGATTTTAAAGTTAAAAAAATTTAAAAAAATGCAGCGCTAAAAAAAGTCAAAAACACTGTTCTTTTTTACAATTGAAACTGAATATTTTCTTCGCTAATTTCAGTTAAACATCCAAAAATTAATTTTAGTAAATGCTCTATAGCATATTTTACAACAAAAAAAACTGCTTTTCTGTCAAAAATTTTGTGAAATGTTTCACAAAAGTCAAAGTACTACTTACCAATCGCTAAGTTAAGGTCGTTCCCATAAGCGTTGCTTAGCGATCGCAGTCCAGTTAATAGTATACTATAGATTGTAAAAGCTTCGTTAGTTGATAAGTACCTTCAATGTTATACGCATCATTTTTGCTAGTCAATAAAATTAATTTTTAGGCTGAATTTTTGTTTGATTTTTGCGAAATTGCCTTGCCCCCCCCCCCCCCCCCCCCAATATTCATGCAATGCTAGTGCAAATAGCATTGCATGAATATTGGGCAATTATTAAAGTTTTGTAATTATATATAAAAATATAGCAATTATAAAAGTTTTGTAATTCTGCGTCCTTCATGCTGAACGCGAAGGCAACCAGCCATCCAAACGTCAGGATCGCTGGTCAAAAAAATATTCTTGTTTCTCAAAATGTTTTATATGTAGCAATTCGTGGAGACATGTAGCAAATATAAGCAATCATGTAGCAATTTTTGAGTATACTTTGAGACTCATTTGTCACAGGCAACCTGCCATTCTGACGGTGCCCCCCCCCCCCCCCCCGCCCCCACACGGGAAAGGGAGCTACGCGGGTGAAACCGCGTAATGCGAACGAAGAACTAATGCATTAAGTAACTATTGTTTAACTACCCACTATTCATATCACATTGAAAGATAAGGGGCTGTCTGTCGAGGCGGTCGACACACTTCACTTACGTCAGTCTTATTTGGCAAAGTTTTCCGTTCGTTTCCCTGAATTCCCTGAAATTGTGAATTCCAGAGCAAGTTCGAAACATCGGCGTCGGTGCTAGTAGACATTTGAGTGAAGCTCCGATTATAATGTATAATTTTGAGTGTTAAAACCGCGATAGCTTAAAAATTACAGTGGTACCCCTGAACGGAATGAATAAAGACTACTGTTTATAAATAAAATATTCCTATCGAACCAACTAGCAAGTTGTTCAGTTGAGAAGAAAATAGTTGATCCGTTTTATTCCTATCGGACCAACTAAAAAAAATGTACCGTTGGGAATAAAAAATAGTTGATCCGTTTAGTTGGTCGAAGTGGAAGTACAATATTTTAGTTTGTCTTTTGAGTGACCATTTCTTCGCACTCAAAAACGGAGATACACAGATATTTTATGTTCTGTACTTAATAATATTAAAAGGGGGAAAAACTGCGATTAAAAATCCTTTCGTCATTAAAGTTGATAAAATATAATACGCCCGTTTTGAAATTTGAGAAAGCGCCAGTTTTATTGATAAATTCTGTAATCCACCAATGAGTCATGACAAATGTCAAAAGGGCCTATTACATTTTTACGCTCATACATATAGAACTCGGGACTTCACGCGAAATAAAATTACTTACATACACCGACGTTTCGAGCACGTTGCTGCGCCTGTGGTCGTGGTTGGACTGAGGCGAGGATCGACGAAAACCATGAAGTAACTTCTTGTCGAACTACCCTCCGTTATTATTACAACGAAGGATAAGGCCGGCGACACACTACACTCACTACGTCAGTTTTAATTGGCACAGTTTTACGTTCAAGTTTATGAAACACTGCATTCCATACATCTTACGGTATATATGGTACATAGATTTTTACGGTACCTACAGTAAGCCATATACTCTGTAAAATATAGCTTGATCTCTGTGACAGTTCTACAAACGTGAAAAAGAATAGACTTTATGTCAAAGACATAAAACTTTTGTGGTTGAAATGCAGAGAATGAGAACACAGAGGTGCAAACTGTAAATAACAACTTCATGCCTTTGAAATAAAAGTCAATTTTGTTTGTTATTATAACTGTCACAGAGATCAAGCTATATTTTACAGTTTGAAGTAACATAGACTGACTATACATTACCTGTGGTGTATAGGGTCCCGAATGAAATAAACCATTTCCAAAATTTTCACACGTTTATTTTTCTTAAAAATTATAATATTCAAATAGGTAATACATACGCTTGAAGCTTCAGTAGTCTTTGCAAGCACAAGTCTTAAAATATATCACAAAATATCACATAGAATTGTAACATCAGACTACATATTTAAAGCATACTTATATATTTTTTTAATATATGTACTTACAAAAAATAGATGTACTTTGTCCTGCGACAACCTTCCGAGGGCATACCCGGGGCTCCCAAAGTCCCAACCGTAGGCTGTTGGGCGTTACTTTTTTAGTCGGTAGGAGTCCGGTATAGCATCCATGAAGGATGTTCCCTTACGTTAAAAAAAATGATTTACTTTAATGTAGTTTTTTTTATCTACAAACTTATTATTTGCTGACAATTATATTCAGCCTATATCAGTTGACTGCTGAAAAAGGCTCTTTTAATTTTCACCAGACACACATTATAATCATGTATAAAAATTGTGACTTTCAAACACCCCAGAGGGCACACTTATCTACATAATATTACTTTAATACAACTATGATATTCTAATTGTATTGCCGATAGCTATTAACGCATAGCAATGAATATTGTTGTGTTAATTTAGCATTGTGCAAAAAAAAAGGGTGAGTGACAAAATTGACCCCTGTAGTACTCCTGCATTTAACGGCAAACAGTGACAAGCCTGACCTTCGCACAGAACTTAATGAGACCCCTATATATATGATGAAGGTAGGCAGGATAATTAATTACAAAGTTGAAACTCGTAGCATTTACTGAATGCTAGGAGTTTCAAAAGGAAAGACTCATGCTAGACTGTCAAAGGCTTTGGCAAAGTCAAGGCTTGTCTCACCTAAAGATATACGGCGTACGTCAGAAATTACACCTGATAGTTTCGGCGTAAATTCATTCTAATAATTCTATCAGAACAACACAAAAGGTATTTTTAAAGCTAAAACATTCGCGAGATCTTCGTATTGAGGTACAAAAATATAATTTTCAATACAAAGCTAGAAATATTCATATTATAACAAGCTTTATGCATTTACAATACTTTCGACACTAGTATTTAATCTAATAAAGTGTGCCACGTTAAACACGTGAAATTGCAAGATTGTTTTTCGTAACGTAAAAACGCTAAATGACACACAAGTTGTGTCATATCGCTGCATCTCACAACTATCATAAATAAGAACACCGAAAAGTACGTTTATTGAAATTCGTGACTTCCATAAAGCATCAATCGTAGAGTTAAAACACCGAATGACCTCTATTCAATTCATAAAATCTTACAATCTACCTATACATGTAAATCCACTTGTCTAAATACTTTCAAAAGCTACTCCTTTAAAAATCCATCACATGGCAACACCAATCATCTTTTTTTAAGACTCAAGACCAAAGAACTATATCGTTCGGCCTAAAATATAACCTTAAAAATACAGTTAAATCATTTTAACTGCAATTGAAAAGCAAATATTGATGAAGAATCTTTGGTAACTCCATGTCTTCCACGGCATTTACCAGTCCGGTCTTGAAATACCTTCTGAGGAATATTCTAGTCTGAGCTAGTAAAGAAATTGGAGTCTTAGCGCGTTGTATTAAAGCTTCTTTTTGCGCAGGATTGAGTATATTGTTTCTTTTTATCATGCAGAGGTCAAACGCTTCGCTAGCTTCTAGGAGTAAATAGAAAATGTGCTGGTGTTCATCTGAGGTGACGTTCTGGAGATGGTTCAGGATGCCATCGGGGTCGCGGAATTGAGTTTTCATGATAACCTGTAAGTAAAATTAAAATGTTAAAGGTTTCGTTAAGAACCTACGAAAAGAAAAAATAGAAACGTGTTAAAGTTAAATTACGAAACTTTAGCTTGTAGCCTCAAAAATTCCAGAGAGTGATGGCCGTCAGGGTGATAAGAGGATACCACACGATCTCCGGTGAGGCGGCATGTCTCCTAGCCGGGACCCCTCCATGGGACCTGGAAGCGAGAGCCCTTGCGTCACTGTTCAGATGGCGCAAGGAGGCGCTGGAGCGGGGCCAAAGGCCTGCGTCTCGATAAATCGAGGCCCAGCGGACCCTGCTCCACCAGGAAACCCTGGAGACATGGAAGATGCGACTTGAGCAACCAAAGGGGGATTCGCCATAATCGCGGCCGTCAGACCGGTCATGGACGAGTGGCTGGAGAGAAGACACGGTGCTCTCTCCTACCGGTTGACACAGATGCTTGCCGGGCACGGTAGCTTCGGTAGGTATCTGTGGCGAATACACCGGGATACCACGGCCGAGTGTCAGCACTGCGAGGACCGCAGCGATGACACGGCGCTCCACACGCTGGTGGAGTGCACGGCGCACAGTGGATCGATTCATACAAATCGGCGGACATAGGAATCTTGAAAAACTTTTTACTGATTTTACAAAAACAAATGATGCCAATGTGTTTATCTAAATAATTGTTGTCGAAAACATTAGTACACAATTTTGATTAGACTTCAATTTTAAAAAATATTCGACAAAAATTGATTTCAATGTATGGAAAAGTACATTAAAAAAGGGATAGCTTGTGATTTTCTCGTGTTTTCTGATTTTAACGCTTATAGTGACTTTTAATGGGTGGTTAGCAAAATATCTGCTAAACATTTTAGGTACCCCTCGGCACCCCTCTGGGAGCTATATGACAAAATATCATTTTTCTCACTTTCTTTAAGAAAATATGTCTAGTTCGTTTTTTTACAGTTATAATTGTTGATAAATTACATTTTATCATTTTAGCTTTGTACTGTCCTACCCACATCAAAAATAATATGACTAGCATACGCGATCGGGAGTTTTTGAGAGATACTTATTATTTATACTTTTTTAGCAACATTTTGGTATTGTATAGTGATTTACCTTTAAGATTTGAAGAAAATAATGTATTTATCAAATAAAACAATAACGCGTTATATGAAACATAGTTATAAAAATACAAAAACTTATAAAATAAAAAGTGGTAAAATAATAGCTTAAAATAAATAAAAAATATGGAACAGAAACGATTCAATTAACATGTATGTAGGTACATTAAATTATCAAACAAAATTCGAATTACATAAACTTAAAAAAATAGCAGCCTAAATTAAACAAAAATATATAACAAATACAATTGAATTAAAACTATGTACATTAAATGACCAAACAAAATTAGAAATATATTATGTAGGCAAAAAAAATCATTATCCGAAGCTTCCGTTTTTGAATCTTCTTCTGCTTGCGCAGAGACTAACAATTCTTCAGCATCTATGAATTCAATTTCAGAAACTTCTAAAATTAGTAGATTTAAAGGACAATGGGCGTTGCGGCCCATGAGCGGCCATCAACGAAACTAGTGTCATTTAAAAGGGGATATTTTTGACAACAAAAATTGTTTAAGGAGTACTATGAAATACCGTTAGGGAGAAAAAATATAGTTAAAATACTATTTTTAAAATACTATTTTTTTTTAAATTATGTAGGTACCCTAATATTCAATACTTTTGTTATTTATGGTCTAAGGACCTTTGTTAAAACCGGTCTCGGCATGTTTCATGCGTCAACCAATCAGCGACAAGCACTCTCGACCCGACGATTACCGTTATGTTCAAGCGTTCAAGCGCACAGCGCAGTCCATCGTTGACATTTGTTTCGTTGAGTACTGTGCGATTATTATTGTTTGACAATCTCTTTCGACTCTGGCTTGCATATCGGACTTGTTAATATCTATCTTGGTGACTTGTGCTCGTTTTTTGTGGACTTTTTTTAAGCAGATTCCTATTATAATGGCAGATAATCGTCAAGTGTGTATTTTATGGTTATGTAATCGATCCGTGATAAACAGAAGAAGATACGAAATATATAATAATAAAAATATAATAAAAATATATTAAAATAATATATTAATATATAATTAATATATAATATATGTATTAATATAATAATATATTAATATATTATATCATATAATAAAAATATATTACTCCTATATTATTGTAGATAGACAGAAAAGCGGCAGAGAAGCCATAGAAAACTATTATTGTAGTTGTCTAAGCGGTAAGCGCACTCTTGGTTGCTGTGCGTGCCCACATAATGTGTGTAGTGTGGTATTTAGGGTGGGCGAGAAACCAAGAAGAAGAAATTCGTTTACCAGCTCATTTTTTAAATGATGTAATTGTAGACAACAGTTAAATCCCATTATTTTCTTTTTTTAAAGGAATACTAGCATTATGTGGTTAGGCACATAATGCTAGTATTCATTTCCACGTGTTTGAAGTGTTTTTGTTTTCATGTCAATAAATCAATGTATTTAATAATTAATAAACCTTTACTTTTATTTAACCCATCATTATCTTATACTTTTGTGCATTACGTTTTATTATTTACATACTTTTGGATTAATATATTAGATTTTTTTAATATGATCAACCCTTTATAACTTTTTATCCAAACAAGTTACCGAAATATTTTTTTGCAGTCTTAATATATACATAATTGTCGACTAAAATATATATAGGACAGATGTGGCCGCCGATGGGACAAGCGCCATACATTTTTGCCCATAGTCCTTTCTTTAAACAATGCCTTCTTTTGCTTTTTATCCATCCGTGGCCGTATTTGTGCTAAAATTGGGTTGGATGAAATCAGCAAATTATTTAGAACGTCTTCATTGCAAGCAATGCTATTTATTTTACGTGAATGGTGTTCTCTGTATTTTCTGAAATCCTTATTACTTGACTCAGATAACTCTTCCAAAAGAAGTCCTATCGGAACTATAGATAAACGTGAACTAATAACTTATGAATACTTGATGGCATGTAGTACCAGGGTGGCAGAGCTTTACATAGAATTATACCCTTGGTACTTCATGCCATCAAGTATTCATACGTTATTTTATTAGTTACTAATTCTAGAAGTTTCCTGAATTGAATACATAGATACTGATGAATAATTAGGCTCTGCGCAAGCAGAAGAAGATTCAGAAACGGAAGCTTCGGATAGTGATTTTTATTGTCTACATAATATATTTCTACTTTTGTTTGGTCATTTAATGTACATAGTTTTAATTTAATTGTCTTAGTTATATATTATTGTTTATTTTAAGCTACCATTTTTTTAAAAGTTTATGTGTTATTCTGATTTTGTTTGATAATTTAATTTACCTACATACATGTTAATTGAATCATTTCTGTTCCATATTTGTATTTATTTTAAGCTATTATTTTACCACTTTTTATTTTATAAGTTTTTGTATTTTTATAACTATGACATATGTTTTATATAACGCGTTATTGTTTTATTTTATAAATACATTATTTTTGTCAAATTTTAAAGGTAAATCACTATACAATACCAAAATGTTGCTAAAAAAGTAGGATAAATTTATAGTCGCCTACTTATAAGTATCTCTCAAAAACTCCCGATCCCGTATGCTAGTCATATGATTTTTGATGTGGGTAGGACAGTACTAAGACTAAATGTAGTTTATCAACAATTATAACTGTTAAAAAAAACGAACTATACATAGTTTCTTAAAGAAAATCAGAAAAATGATATTTTGTCATATAGCTCCCAGAGGGGTGCCTAGGGGTACCTAAAATGTTTGGCAGATATTTTGCTAACCACCCATTAAAAGTCACTATAAGCGGTAAAATCAGAAAACACGAGAAAATCGCAAGCTATCCCTTTTTTAATGTGCTTTTCCATACATTGAAATCAGTTTTTGTCGAATATTTTTTAAAATTGAAGTCTAATCAAAACTGTGTCCTAATGTTTTCGACTACAATTATTAAGATAAACACATTGGCATCATTCGTTTTTGTAAAATCAGTAAAAAGTTTTTCAAGATTCCTATGTCCGCCGATTTGTATGAATCGATCCACTGTGCGGCGTGGGCACAACAGCGCCAGGTCCTCGTAGTGGGTCTGGGCGTGGACACTCTCTCGCTCGAGGCCACGGTGCGAGCCATGCTCTCCAGTGGGAGTAAGTGGGACTGCGCCGCCTCTTTCTGCGAGCAGGTCATGCTCGCGAAGGAGGCGGCGGGCCGGGTGCGGGAGAGAACTCTCCCACCCGAGTTCCGCAGTCGGCGGCCTGGGCGCCGCCGACGTGTCTTCGCCGAGGACTATCGGCCTCCATGACCGGGGGTCTGAGGACGGTGAGAGGGCGGCTCACCGTCCTTACAGAAGCAGGCCCAGTACGGCAGCGTGACGTGAGTAACTCACGCACGCCCCCCCTTAGAAGCGGGGTCACACCCGAAACCCCCCAAAGACGCGGGATTGCACCCGAACCACCCCCTGGGCGAGGCCGCATTGGCGGCCGTAGGTCTGTTGGGAGTCACGGGACATCCTTCCTGAGGGCTTACCCGGGGCTCTCAACCATAGGCTGTTGGGCGTGGCGTGAGGTTTTTTAGTCGGTAAGAGTCCGGCATAACATCCTATGAGGATTTTCCCTCACGTTAAACAAAAAAAAAAAAAGCCTCAAAAATTCGCTCATTTCCGATGCAAGCTTCCATAGTGGCTGTAGAGGGTACTGAGGGTAGTGAGTGACTAGAGGATTTTAGAAGTGTGTTGCGGGTAGTGGTTAGTGGGTGCATTGGGTAGTAGGTAAGAAAAATAAATAAAGGTTAAAATAGTGTGATCGTGTAATATGCCTACCCCTTTGGGAATAAAAGACATACCTAACCATAATTAGTAGTGGATAGTAGACAATGTGTATTGGGTATCAGTTAGAGGGAATATTGGGTAATAGAAGTATGGGTATATCGGGTTGTGAGAAGGGGGTGTATTGAGTGGTAAGTAGTGAGTTGTATGTAAGTGTAGCGTGTAGTTACCCTGGCGCCGTAGCGCAACAGCAGCACCACGACATCAGCCTTGGGCTCGGTCTCGCTGGCGAGGTACTCGGCGAGCGCGGGCCGCAGCTGTGCGGCATCTTCCTCGCTGTACACGCGCAGGTTGGGCTCCGCGCCGCTCTCCAGCAGGATCTGGGGACCGACACCTTATTTAAATCTGTGATTCATCGTCACAGCTGATTTGAAGCTCATGGCATAGGCATCCCCCAAGTATGGCCACAACGTTCGGTCTTGAGCCGCCCGCATTCATTTCACATTTAATTCAATTCAAAATTTTAATAGGTCATTTGTCCACCTTGCATTTAGAATGATGTGAATACGTCTTTTTAATTTACTTTCACAGATACAAGAACAAGATTGGGGAATTAATTCAGTGTTGCAGCTACATTTCATCATTTATCATCTCGATAAGGAATTTCAAGTACCCACCCATCATATGCTTATATCGATTTATCTAAGGCCTTTGATATGGTGGATCATAATAAATTGTTTGGAAACGGCTAAGGCGGGAATCTGTTTATTTATATTGCTTTATAAGATGCAAATTTTATACGGTTAATAAATATGCTCGCCAAAGTCGGAAGATTAAAATCTAATGCGGGATCAGTGCCGTCCGGTGTGCCTCAAGGTTCTCACTTCGGGCCGCTTAATTTCGTGGAAAGTGTATCAAATAACTTTAAGATATTCTAAAATTCTTAGAAGAGAAAACAGTAACTCACTTTAACAATTTCCTTCCTGTTAGCGATGTTGTCGGAGCAGGCGACGTGTAGCGGCGACCCTATCACGGAGCTCGACGCATTCACTTGGGCCCCTGGAATTGTTGCAATATAGTACACTCATTTGCAAAAAAAACGAGCACCTAAGCAATGAACCATTTCAAATGTTAATATTGCTTTGTTTGATAATTATAGGTAGTTTTATCCTCACAATTTGGTAAATTAATAAGAAAATAATAGTTTTCATCAGTATTTCATAAAATTTTGTTACAATTTATGGGAAATAATGCTAAACCTCGCTAGTAGTGTATGTTCGCTAGTAGTGCATATATTATGCTCATGAAGTAAAAATAAAAAAGTTTTTTTGTTTGTTCTTCTTTAATAAAGTAAAAGCAGATAAATGTTAAGTATCGAGTGTGACCCCCTCTAGCTAAAATCACAGCTTGAATTCGTCTGGGCATGCTAGCGAGTATATCCCGGATACTTGCTTGCGGAATACGTTCCCACTCCGCAGTAATCACATTCTTCAGCTCTCTGATAGTCTGCGGAGCCGGGTGTACTGATCTCGCACGCCGTTTTAGAACGTCCCAGATATGTTCTATGGGATTGAGGTCGGGACTTCGAGCTGGCCATTCCAAACGACGAATGCCGACCTCTTGCACATACGCATTACCATCGCGGGATCGGTGGGCGCGAGCATTGTCGTCCATAAAAATCGAGTCTTGACCTAGAGCGGCCAATGCGGGTGGTGGATGAGGAATTAGAACTTCCGTTATGTATCGATACCCAGTCAGTGAGCCGTTTTCAATGAAGACTAACTCTGTACGTTCCATTGAATTTATTCCTGCCCAAAACATAACAGAGCCCCCACCATAAGGTGTGATTTCTTCGAAACATGCATCTGCAAAGCGCTCTCCTTGTCTTCTTAGCACTCGCCGACGTCGATCTTCACCGAACAGAGATATCCTGGCTTCATCAGAGAACAAAACCCTATTCCAATCTTCTTGAGTCCATGACTCACAATTTCTAGCGAACCTAAGCCTGTGAACTCTGTGCTCATGGAGTAATTTGGGGCCGCGGGCCGGGCGGTGACTGCGTATATTGGCAGCGAGAAGCCTCCTCCTGACCGTCCATAGACTAATATGCACGTTTCTTACTTCTTGGAGGTTGTTCTTAAGATCCACATACGAAGATTTGCGCTTTCTCAATGCACGACTCACAAGAAAACGATCATCCCGTGGTTGGGTACATGGTTTTCTTCCAGAACCAGGCCTTCTCTCGACGGAACCAGTCTCCTGATATCGCTGCCAGGTCCTTTGGACCGTCGAGCGACTAACATTTAGCCTCCTAGCCACGAAACATTGGCTGCAACCCTCTTCAAGCAGCGCGATAATTTTGGTAGCTTTTACCACTTTATCTACCATTTTTGATACAGCCAAACAGCAATAAATAAAGCTTTGACAGTCAAGGATATGAAATTAATCGACAAAAATTGAATAAAAGTTGTGAAAGTCGATGTTAACTTCTGGAACTTCGCGCCAAAAATGAAGGATAAAAAGGGGTTTTCTGTAAAAATGAGCATCAAATGAAAATTTGAATTTAGAACGTACTTTTTTAAATACCACGGCATTTTTAAAACCGGCCAGTAACGTGTACAAACGATTGAAACCTTTTTGGTATTGTATCTTTTTAAAGATGAATGAAAATCAAAACCGCCCGTTTTTTTTGCAAATGAGTGTAAGTTATCATCGATTGATGGCGTTGAAGGTGAACTTTCGTGCTTTATGAAGTTTTAAGGTAGCTTGACAAAAGCCCACCGCACAGACATATAATTTATGTCTGTAAAGTTTCCAAAATAATACTAACAAGAAGCCGTGAGATCGTTCTCACCCGACTGCCCCTCTCTAACACGTTTCTTGTGAAAGTTCAATCCGATTGACGTTGTCATTTTTGTTTTATTTCAAACTTTGAACAGATGATCCACGTGACCTAGTGACGTAGTTTAATGCGACAGAGTCACAGACTACCTACAGACAAAGTCTCGACATAAGCCCCTCTGCACTCTATTTTATAGAGAGGGGCTAAAACTGAAATAAATTTTTCCCTAATTCTGAAACAACATTCGCGGTTGTGGTTGCGCTAGTCATAAGTCGGACTCGTACTAAAAAAAATCACGTAAGTTGCGTGAGCGTTGTGAATCAAAAGATACAATCTTCCTTTCCAATTTGCCCCCTTTATTCCTTTTTAACCGTTGGTGACGGAGCCCTGTGTTGCGACGGGTAAGAGTACGAAATGTCGCCACCCCAATACATCCTGAGGGTGTAGTTAGAGGCGACTAATGGAACTCTTTCGCAAAAAGATTCATTGCGTACAGAAGGAAAACTCGAAATGAAACCCGATTGTCAGTAAAATGACAATCGTTAAACCTAGTTTTAGGACGGTTTGAAAAATTTAAACTGCAGATCGCGGTGACCTGCGCCTGTCCATTTCAACACGGCAATAGGCTCACCATCTATTAAGTGGGATATAAAACTATAAGGTGATATGTGAGCGTATACTATGCCTCTGCCTACCCCTTCGGGGATAAAGGCGTGACTATTATGTATGTATGTATTTCTTTCTTTTATTCCTTAAAAATCTTTTTAGTCAGCTGTTTTCATTTCAAAAGAGTATAAAAGAAGATAGATATATAATTACCAGCGTTTAACAGCATCTGCAGCATACACACGTCGCCCTTCAAAATAGCCAGGTCCAGAGGACTGGGCTTGCTGAGCTCCGGACACTCGTAGTTCACTCGAGCGCCTTGCTTGATCATTAAGTTCACTACTTCGGGGTTGCCTGTGTGGAAAATGGTAATTTTTGATTATATTTTCTTTGCATTCGATTTATTGCTTCCGGGTCGCCTATGTGAAATAAAAACCGGCCAAGTGCGAGTAGGACTCGCCCATAAAGGGTTTCGTAGCAGCAAGTGACATAATATAAAGTTTTTATAGTTCGTTGTAACTTTGATTGATGTTTTAACACGTTCGCAGTGGTAGTGATTTTTCTAACCCAAAAATTGCGGTTTATGACGTATTAAAAAAATTTACCGGCTCTATCTCGTTCAAACCAATTTTCGTTGGTAGTTTTTATGGCAATGTACATCATATATTTTTTTTAGATTTATCATTCTCTTACACATTTTTCCACTTTGGAAGTGTCTCTTGCGCAAACTATTCACTTTAGAAAAAAATGATGTTAGAAACCTCAATATCATTTTTGAAGACCTATCTATAGATAGCCCTTCACCCAACACATACGCCCAACACGTATGGGTTAGATGAAAAAAAAAAATTTTGAGTTTCAGTTCTGAGTATGGGGACCGCCAAAATTTACTGCTTTTTTTCTATTTTTATATAAGAATCTTAATGCGGTTCACAGAATACATCTAGTTACCAAGTTTCAATAGCATAGGCCTTATAGTTTCGGAGAAAAGTGGCTGTGACACACGGACGGACAGACAGACAGACATGACGAATCTATAAGGGTTCCGTTTTTGCCATTTGGCTACGAAACCCTAAAAATGGTAGTTTATGGTAATATTTTAGTACGTTAACGGACGAATTTTTAAAAAGTTGCACTTGGTACTTAGCAAGGATAGCTCGTAACCTGGGACATCCTTCTGAGTGCTTACCCGGGCTTTTTAGTCGGTAGGAGTCCGGCATAGCATCTATGAGGATTTTCCCACACGTTAAAAAAAAAAGTACCTATAGCTCGTAATCCCGCAGACCGTAAACAGTAAGTACCTTTCGCTATGGCAGATACTTGGATGGGTGACTATGTATCCGTCTTCTTATGGTAAGTACGAATGTCGTTAGTCCCGGTTGCCCATAAAAGTTTTTAAGTCAAGTTAACTACATAACTACCCCCGTTTTTTTTTTTACGTGACGGAGAATCCTCATGGATGTTATGCCGGACTCCTACCGACTAAAAAACCTCACGTAACGCCCAACAGCCTATGGTTGTGAGCCCCGTGTAAGCCCTCGGAAGGATGATGGCAACGGCAAAGAGTACAAAATGTCGCCACCCCAATTTATCCCGAGGGTGTAGTAAGAGGCGACTAAGGGAACACTTTCACATAACAATCCGTTGCGTAGAGAAGGAAAACTCGAAATGAAACCCAGTTGTCAGTAAAATGACAATCGTTAAGACACGTTGAAAGCCTCACGACCTGCACCTGTCCATCACGGCAATGCGCTCACCTACCACCTATTACGTGGGTCATAAAACTATAATGTGGAATGTGGGCGTATACTATGTCTCTGCCTACCCCTTCAGGAATAAAGGCGTGACTATGTGTATGTCTATCTTTGAGTAATTATTACTACGTAGTAGTATTAGTTCAATGATGTCTATACCAATATTATAAAGAGGAATGATTTGATTGTTTGTTTGTTTGCATCGAAAAGGCCGAAACTACTGGACTGATTTGAAAAATTCTTTCACTGTTGGAAAGCTACACTCTTTGCGGTGAACATAGGCTATATTTTATTCCCGTATTCCCACGGGAACGGGAGCTATGCGGGTGAATCCGCGTGACGATCAAGAATTATTTTTGATCGAAGAGTTTTGGTGTATAATTATTATATTTCTATGATTATTATTGTGTTTGCTTTTAAGTTTTGTGTGTCATGTTGTTTAGGAGCAGCACAGTACTACCCGTTCGCTCTAACTTTGCCGCTGGCGTAGAGGCGTATACCCTTAGATCATCTAACCACAGGATGCGCCTTACTTAAGCATTGTTTTCTGCCAAGCCAATAGACCATTTGGTCTTTTGGCTTTATAAAAAGCACTGTACCTACATCAGTACATCATTTTATATGATTAAACTAGTACATTTCATTGTAGTTGACTGTACAATAAAAATTAACACACAACAGCCATTACGCGTTTGTCGATTAATACATTTTTAAATATAATGAAATTTTATATGTCTTTGTGTCCCTTCACCCGCTATGAAAACTAGCAGAATATTTTTGTATGCGGTGGTTCGCAAAGGCTAGTCCCGCAGGGGCGTAGGCTCCATAGAAGCCGATTCCCGCTGGCTTCCCCTTCAGAACTGACAGCAAGGTGAAGTTACATCATTACTAAATCTCGGTCAGTAGATAAGATAATAAAATTTTCTTCTCAACGAAAAACCCCTGCTGCAAAATACATAGCAATGTGCAATATTGTGCATCGCTCAGTTCAGTCAAAGTTCAGTGAACTCCAAAAACACGATCATGGAATATGAGAAATAAGCCGCATTGCTGAATATTTGCGTCCCTTTCGTTAATAATACGCAAATGTCGGTTTCTCTCTCTACGTTCCGAGTGTTTCGAAAGATTATACTTGCGAATCTCCATCGTTCGGCCAGCGATCGGGCCTCGTTCTAAATCCACTCGGAAATAGCTTAATACGAGACGGAGAAAAATCGTCAATAATAAAGTAAAGTCAATAAACGTACTAAAATTTACTGTTGACGAAATAAAATCACTCATAGAGTCTAATTATATGTATTTTCATACAACGTAATTATATAATGATATTTACGACGCAATCATTTGGAATTTTCAATAACTAAATAAAATTAATGAATTAAGTACGCTCGTCGAACATTCTTTACGCACACTAGCGCCGCTTTCGAATATTTTGAACTTTTATTTACTACTTTATATTTTCTCTAAACAATGCAATGCAGCAAGCAGTGCACTCCCAGAATTATTGAATAATTAGTTTGTTGGTCGTTTTTTTGCTGTTTATTGGTTAATTATAATTAGTTAGTGATAAATAGCATGGTGTATTGGTGAGTGGAATAGTGCGTGCAGTACTGTATAAGTATATAAGCTGTAAATAGATAAGTAATTACGTATAGTTTACATTTTGCTTTGTTAGAATCTAGGTTGTTCGTATGCGTAATGGCGACGTTAATACATATAGATTGTTGTTTAATAGATTTTTTGTTATCTGAAGAAACATCTTTTACTAAATTAAGTTTTGAGAATAAAAAATATGTAATTCAATTGTGACTATAGATTATAAAAGAAAAGACTGCTCCTATAAACATTTTCATAGTTCGTTTTATGATAAATATACTTGGATGACAGGTTCTTGTAAACTCAATAAACTTTACTGTTTCCAATGTTAATTATTTTCCGATTCTAGTAGCGTTTGGAGTCGTACAGGGTTTACGGACATCAATAATATAGGAAATTCGACGAAAAAACATGTTCTGACTGAAAAACACATTCGTAGTTGTTTAAGCTTTCATGACTTTGGCAATAGCAGAATTGAGACATTTTTGAATAATAATTTTGAAGTACACAATAGGAAGGTTGATCGCAATCGTCATCTATTAAGACGTTTCATAGATACTGTAGTTTTGTTAGGTAAACAGGAATTAGCGTTCCGCGGCCACGATGAGAGCTCCGGGTCGAATAACCGCGGTAATTATATTGAAATATTGCAATATTTAAGTGCGTATGATGCTGTATTGGAGTCACATATGGAACAATGTTCTTCAATGCATAACCCCGTGTTTTCTGGACATCTACATGTACCTAGGTAAGATTTTTTTTACTAGCTTCCGGTTCAGGTATACCCGAAGGGGTAGGCAGAGGCATATTATATGCCCACATTTCACCTTTTTATAATATGTCCCACGTAATACGTTGTGAGCCGTATTGCCGTGTTTAAATGGACAGGCGCAGGTTGTGATGCCTGCTGTTGAAATAAAGCCTTCAACTTGGTTTAACGACTGCCATTTTACTGGCAACCGGGACCAACGGCTTAACGTGCCTTCCGAAGCAGGGAAACGCTCAAATAAATGTCACAAAGTGATCACATGGATGGTCACCCATCCATGGACCGGCCATAGTGAAAGTTGCTTACTGCAGTGATCGTTTACAGACCACTGAGTCCGCGGGGCCACGAGCGCTACTAGCTTCCCTTTTGAAAATAACCAGTCCTCGCCACTATAGTCCCGTGATATACGGTCTAAGCGTATACCCGAATTGTTAATTAGACGAAGTAAATTGACAGTAGCTAATGTCACTTCGTCATAGAAAATACGCAACATTGTATGAAGAAGTGACATTAGTTGCTGTCAATTTACTTCGTCTAATTAAAAAATCGACTTTAGTATGGAGCCGAGCGGCAAAGTTAGAGTGAACGAGCAGTATTTATGGTGGTTTTTTGGTCTGCTTTTGATTGATTATTTCTGTTTTTTGTTTTTAGATTGTATTATTTAGTTAGATTCTTCGGAATTTAAACAATATTAATAGTTTCTGTGCACTCGTGCGTGGCGTGACATCGCGGGCGCCATCAGAATACCAGCGCTCCGCATCCTATGTCATTGTCATTGGCAGAGGATGCGCAGCATCTATGCTGAGATGTCGACCCATTTAAGATGCGCACAGTTGTTGTTTTTTTTTTAATTTTGTTGTACTTAAGTTATTGGTCTATAATGTGTAAACGTGCGTGTCCTAAATAAATGTATTTTCTTTCTTTCTTTTTTTCTTTGACGTCCTCTAGTTTCATATAGTTAACTACAAACTCACCACTGAGCACCGCGTAGTGCATCACAGTCCGGAAGTCATTCCTGGCGTCTGCCATTGCGTTGACATCAGCGCCGTGGCTGATGAGGAGCAGCACAGCATCCATGCTCTGGTGATGAAGAGCATTCAGTTAATATTGAATACTTCTTTGACTACCTCTGTGGGTCGGTAGTGATACCGCCTGCGGCGCTGGAGGTCGTGGGTTCGATTCCCACGGGAGACAAATATTTGTGTGACCCATAAATGTTTGTCTCAAGAGTCTGGGTGTTTCTATGTATAACTAGCTGACCCGCGCAACTTCGTTTGCGTGATAAATGACGAACCGCTCGATCGATTTTGTGCAAACTTCACATAAACCATCTACTAAATAGTCCGAACAAAGCCTAAACATTTGGTTTGGATAGGTGAGCCCGATCTCGAGTTATAAAATTACAACGAAAAGTGGCATTGATTTTTATATATATAGATATGTATGTATTTAAAAGTATATAAGTATTAATATCCGTGGTCTGATACTCATAACACAGGTTAATCCTAGCTTACTTTGGGATCAGGTAGCGTTGTGTGAAATGTCCGAGAATATTTATTTATTTAATACTAATATATAAATTCTGACGTGAAATGTGGGTGTATACTATGCATCTGCCTACCCCTTCGGGGATAAAGACGTGACCATTATGTATAAGCCCCGCAAGTTGGTATTGCGCTGGAACCTTGTCATAATGACAGCTAAGTGACGTCACAGTGACGTAGCGCGAGCGTGCGCTGGCCTCGCAAAGCTGTGTACGGAATTTTTTTTAGTACCGACGGCTCGACGGACATTCGTCACCAACTTGTCACCAAGATGGCCGCCAAGCGCAATATCAACGTGCGGGGCTTATATATGTATGTTATTATTATGTGTGTTTAGGGTTATGTGAAAATTTCCGTGAATATTTATTAAATTATTATTAAACTAGCTGTTCTTCGCGGCTTCGTTCACGTAGAAGTCGTTAGCGCGTAAAATCATAACCCTCCTTTTGCGCAGTCGGTTAAAAAGTAGCCTATGTCCTTCCCTTAGACTCAAACTATCTCTATACCAAATTTAATCTAAATTGGTTCAGCGGTTTAGGAGTGAAAACGTTTCAGACAGACAGAGTTACTTTCGCATTTATAATATTAGTAGGGAAGAAAGAAAGATATTGTTTCAATGTAATTTTTAACAATAAATGTTTTTTTTTTATTAAAATGTATGTAGATATGTACAATTTGTGCAACTCACTCTCTGTGTTACCTTTCTCTGCCTGGCAGCCTTCATGAGAGGAGTGAACCCAGCTCTATCTCTAGAGTCAGGGTTGGCTCCGAAGGTTAGCAGCAGCTCCAGGTAGTCAGGGTCAGACACCAGGTTGATTTCTGCGCCGAAGAAGTAGCGCTTGTTCGGGTCTGCGCCGTGTTCTAGGAGAAGACGGGCTATCTCCTGGAACAGGTAATAACATAGATTTAGAATGTACAAGAGAAACAGTGTCAGATAGAAAACGAAACCAAAAAAGGAATATCTATGTGTGAAAATTATTATATTATGAATATCTAAATATAAATATCTATTAATTTTTTTAATATCAAATTCACACACTGAACTCGACACCATCGTAGAAAATATTAAATATTCCATTTTATTCGTAAGATCACTACAGAATATTGTAAAATATGAATGACATATTATCACCACGGGTGCTAGGGTGATAAATTAAGAGTACACAAGTTGCTATCTCTTTTCCTCTCGAGCTATGTGTACTGGTAAATGAGGTCTCGCTCGCACACTATGTGTATCTATTGAGAGTAGCGAAAAATTCTAAATCTATGGGTAATAAGTATGTCATGCATTTGTAAGTTTAGCTGGTGTCGACAGCCTGTTGTATCGGCTGCTTTAAGATTTTGAGAGAGATAAATAATATCTACTTTTTTATGAATGCTATGCCGGACTCCTGCCGACTAAAAAATCCAGCCTATGGTTGGGAGAGGCCCTCGGAAGGACTCACAACCGACCTACGGCTACCACTGCGGCCTCGCCTAGGGCAGGGGTCGGCAAGGCGCGGCTCGCGAGCCACTTGCGGCTCTTTGGGTCTGAAGCTGCGGCTCTTTAGTTCCTGACACAATTATTATTAATATTTAAAAAAAAATTAAACGTTGCTTTTATTCTGAACTAGCTGGGGATCGCGGCCTCGCCCCCGTGAAATCTGATTTTTTACTGTTACTCTGATAACTTAGCTTTAAACAATTACAATATTGTCATATTATTTTACTAATAAAGAACAAATCAAAATATTTAATGTCTACTACCAATGTTGGCTACCACAATCAAAATTTTTTGTACGAGAAATGTTTGGTGTCTCATCAAACTGATAACTTAAAGTAAAAGTTAGCTTGATTGATTGTAATCAATTGAAAATCTTGGACCAGGAATCCTAGTAAAGTCTGTTTCTTCAAAACTTCTGGTTTTCCAGGTAAAACATACAACACATAAAAAGCTTCTGAAAACTTTTAAAATAAGCATTTTTATTGATTCTGTTAGGTCTTTTAGAATTTTAACTTTCCTCTTCGTATCTTTGCCGCTCGCACAGCTATATTGTCTAATGGTGTCTAAGTAGTTTCTTGATATGAAATTAGAGAAAATTCGTGCAGTTAATTTATCTAGATTTTTCGTAAAATTAATAGTTTCTGTACTCGAGCGCCTCAGCTAAATTTCATACCACGTTAAAGCTGTGCAATTATTTTTACTTGATTACCCCAGTAATAATATTATTTAGATGTCGTCTATAATTCTGAAATCTTGCAAAACCATCGTATGTATGTTCTGGATGGGATTGGTCTTTCCAGTTCATGGTCTTCACTAGCAATTCAAAAGAAAAGATACCACGTCATTCTTTTTAATATTATGCTTCTCCGCATTTCAAAAACACCTTCTTCTCAGTCGTTGCACTCTCAACAGAGTGGTCGTGGTCAACCTGTTGAAGGGTTTGCGGCAGATGTAACTCGCCTCACGATCTCTCGCCATTTCTCTCGGCTAGCGGACATTCTGGTGCACCCATGTAAGGGCCCTCTCACCAATGCTTTTATCTGGTCGGTCCATCTCATCAGTAATCGTCCTCGCGGCCTGGTACCCTCTATTCTGCCCTGCACACCAAGGTGCTCCACAGAATTATCATTCCACCTGGAAACGTCCGAACAGTTTTAGTATTCGAATTTATAGCAAGTTTGATAGACGCTGTGTGATGCCGAGCTCGTGTAATATCGAGGCATTGGTGCGAAATTCAGCCCACGATACTCGCAGCATTCTCCTCCAGCACTACATTTCTAGAGCATCTATCCTCTTGTTTTCTTTTTCTTGCATCGCCCACGTCTCCGCTGCGTATAAAAATATATGGGGAATATAAGGGTTCGCACAAGCCGGATCTTAGTAGCTGTGGTAATGTGATTATTCCTCCAAATGATTTTCATTTTGTCCATGGAAATTCCTGTTATTTCCATGCATCAAAAACACCACAACAGCCTTATTGCAGTAAACAAGCAACCACGCCTATTGGCGGTGTGCTGCACTGGCAATTTTATTTTCACCAGTTGTGGCGGACGCCCTCAGTCTACCCAATAGGATTCTACTGTAACTTCCGGCGCCGGTCATAACCCAGAGAATGGCTCGAGCGTATCGCACCGTATCATATGAGGCGGCGTGTCTAATTGCCGGCAGTCTGCCGTGGAACCTCGAGGCCGAAGTTTTGGCAGAAATTTTCCAGCGGAATGCTTTATTGCGTCAAAATGGCAACCAACCATCTTCAGAAGAGATCGAGCTGGCGTGTTAAGGCGCGTGATAATCTATTCATAAATGTGTGACATTTATGAAAGAGCTTATTATATACTTACCGGCCAGGCTATATGGCCAGGCTGGTAAGAATTGAGCTCGACTCAGCTATCCGGCCTATTCTGAGGTAGAAAAGCGGCACGGTGCTCCGACATACCACTTTACGAAGCCGCTCACGGGGCGCGGATCTTTTGGTAAATATCTGTAGTGTGAGGTAGTAGACATTGAGCTTGAGATGACGTGCCGTCACTGCAAGAACAGCGCCGTGCATTAAGTCCTGGACACACTCGCCCTTTATATGGAGTGAAGTGGTGAATTGATGCCAGCTGGTAACAGCTGGCATCAATTCACCACTTTACGAAAAACAGAATTTCTTTAGCTGTTTATCAGTCAGTAATGACTAAGGCCCTCCTCGTATTTCGGGGCCGCAGTCCCTGAAGTTTCGGGGGTAATTTTTGGATCTCCCAGAGTCGAACGTATTGCAGGCAGCGTTAGTTGGGTTGCGGAAGTAGAACGCTTGTCTTTCTTCTGACCCAACAATAGCGACAAGAAGGAAAATTTCAGGATTTTTGTAAGTATACTAATTTTGGGAAGTCCCTCATAATCACTCTGCTCATGTACGGTGTGACGGTGTGGTATCCATAAAAGATTGCCCTGAATAAATTTAAAAAAATCAGATGAGCTTGTATACCCGAAGAGGTACAAATGCAACGTTACCTAATACCTACGTGTGAACAACGTAATTTTTTTGTGGCTCTTTAAAAATCTAGAAATTCAAAATTACAAGTTTTTGGCTCTTTCGACTCAAAAGGTTGCCGACCCCTGGCCTAGGGGGTAGTTCGGGTGCTATCCCGCGTCTTTGGGGGATTTCGAGTGTGATCCCGCTTCTAAGGGGGGGCGTGAGTGAATTCCTCACGTCACGCTGCCGTCATAGGCCTGCTTCTGTAAGGACGGTGAGCAAGCCTCTCACAAATAATAACTTTTTTTTCTTTTTTTTTTTTATATTCAGCTCGCCAAATTGACGTCGCCACGATGGATAGCCGCGTCATAACTGAGGCGATAAACCATAAGCTTGGAAAGAAGCGACGCATGCCATACCCTATCAAAGGCTTTAGCGATGTCTAGGCCAATAGCCAGAGATTCGCCGTGCCTCTCCATAGCCTCACCCCAGGTGTGCGTTACGTACGCTAGGAGGTCACCCGTTGATCGTTTCGGCCTAAAGCCATATTGGCGATCGTTAATTAACGAGTGATCCTCCAGATAGCGCATGAGCTGTTTGTTGATGATTAGCTCGAACACCTTGCAGATGACGGTGGTTAAGGCTATGGGTCGATAGTTGGCCGGATCCGACCGATCCCCTTTCTTGGGGATCGGCTGGACGTTTGCCTCCTTCCAAGCCTCCGGCACTTCTCCCGAGGAATAGGAAAGGCGATACAGGCGTGTTAGCTTTGGAGATAATTCAGCTGCACAATTCTTCAGCACCACTGCCGGAATGCCATCAGGACCACTGGCTTTCCGCGTGTCGAGTGACTGTAGCACCGCTCGCACATCGCACTGCCGGATTTTAATATCCGGCATCGTGGTTCCACAGTTGGCGATAGTGGGAGGTTGCTTGCCACAGTCATCAACCCGGGAATTAGCCGCAAAGAGATTGGCCAGCATTTCCGCTTTCTCTTGGGCCTTGTGAGCCAGAGCGTAGCGGCGGCAGCGAGGGCTTGCAAAAGTTGGCCTGCACGGCTTTGGCCAGTTGCCAGTATCCACGGCTGCCCGTCGGATGAGACGTGAGCTCCTGACCAAGCCGCGTGACGCGCTGGGCGTCCGCTCTCTTGAAGGCCCTCTTACTGGACCTAGTGGCTCTGTTGTACGCTGCCTTGAGTTGGGCCACATAACTACACATAACTACTGAGAATCATCAGCCATACGATGAATACTTTTCGTTTCAAAAGGCACGTTATACCGAAGGCTCATGTCAGGAGCCGTGAGGTCAGGTTGAATGCTTGCCTGCACCTGTCCATTTCAAAACGTCAATAGGCTCACCACCTATTACAAGCCACAACCTAACCGCAAAACCAAAAACCATCGAGTATTCCCGTTCGTCCCCTTGACTTCGTCCCCCAAGGGGGACGAACGGGAATTCGTTATTTAATTTCCCGATGATTCCCTTAAAAACTAAAACTACCCAAAAAACTTACTTAATTTTTCAACAATCCCTACCTAGGTATCACACCATCGCGCGCGCACGCCCTTTGTATGTCGAAAAAAATACTATAATTCTGGGCAAACTCACATAATGCTTGTTCCTGATGGCCAGCCTCAGCGGTTCGTCACACAGCGTGGTCCTCGGAAACTCCTCGCCAGTATCAGGTCTGTAGTCCACCGCAGCGCCGCTTTCCAGCAGTAACTTGACTAACTCTGTGTAGCTGGAAGGTAAAGTTTCATTTAAGATGTGTTTCAAACTAGCGGGGTCTTTTTTTTAACGTGAGGGAAAATCCTTCATAGATGCTATGCCGAACTCCTACCGACTAAAAAACCTCACGTAACACCTAACAGCCTACGGTTGGGAGCCCCGGGTAAGCCCTCGGAAGGATGTCCCAGGAACTAGCTAGATCCTAAGGCACCCTCACTTGCCAGTGGCGCACCTGAAAACTGGCGAACGTGCTCATGGCGAACGAAATATCTATAATAGGATCAGACTCCCTCCCAATTTATAATAATATCTCTTTTTCGATTACACCAAGGGCAGAGTCAAGAGCTTCCACGCGTTGTTTGGAAACAGAGAGCCACTCTCACACAGTGGAGAGAATCTTCGTCAGAATCGAGCGATGCAAAAGATCTTCGCGAATTATGGACACTTGGAACGCCCTGTCAGTGTGTGGGTATAATATTACCTATTCCCTCCTATTACACCGTTATTATCTCGTTACTAACCGTGTTCTCACCCTTTCCATCATTTGGGCGGCGTCACTTCAGCATGCTTAATATAAAAGAAAATTGCATTGGTCTACTTCCATCGTCTGTCGTCCAGTTTCACATACTAACCCGTGTTCAGCAGCAAGATGCAGAGCGCTGTACCCGCAGTCATCTCTCGCGTTGACGTCACACCCTCGCACCACCAACAGCCTGGTGGCTTCGAGGTAACGCTGCCAGATCGCGTAGTGGAGCGGGCGGAGACCTTGGGTTACTGGTTCGTTTACCTACACAAAATAACGGAACTGAGATTTTTGAAGAGATAAATTTGAAAGACATTACGAGCTTTGAGCATTTCTTAGGCATTTTTGGACCAAATTCTTGGAGTCGCGACCGCTGCCCTTGCAGACACCTCAGTAGGAACCCCTCTAACCCTTAAAATACCAACACCTAGAAACAGTCTCATCGAATCTTAACTGGTTTGAAGTTTTGAACTGTTCGAGGATATGGTTTCGATTTGGATTTCAAATCGGATCTCGGAAACTTCTTTTGGCTTGATATGAATTGGAATTAATTTTATTTTTAATTTTTTTTTTTAAATTTTATTTTAATTTTGCGGAAGTGGCAGAAAATAAAAAGATAACCAAGTATATGGGCCTCGGCTCGTCGTACAATTTTATTCCAGTCGGTGTCGAGACCCTAGGTCCTTGGGGTCCCAAGGCGCATAAATTCTTTAAAATTTTGAAGAAGCGTCTTGTGGAGTCTACTGGTGACCTAAGGCATGAAGCTATAGGTAAACATGGAGGCCACACTTCGAACAACCGCTTGAGTCAAATACCTACGTATCTCTATCTCACTCTCTGTGGGCTAACCTTCTCTTTCTAGGGAATTGTGCAGTGCTGCTATCTTCTTAATAGTATCTCCTAGAAAATAATAGAAATAGACCATACTAACCAAAAATGCAAGTAAAATAATTTATAAATAGCTCTATAGTTCGACTACGATTATTTAATGCGTAAATTGTAATATTTATTACCATAATATGCATGATTGGGTTGTCGAATCAGTGAATTACATTCCCATTTTCTAAGGATTCTGTAATGTGGCAACATTGGTACTACATGTCAACTGTCAAAGTGTCAACGAACAATAGAATGGAGGTTGACTTCATTGTTTTCACACAATAGGAACCGTTGTGAAGTAGTGTGACTATATTGAGGATTTATCTGGGACTTCCTGTGTATTATTAGAAGAAACACGAATGTCATTATTAGAGTAAATAAAATAAGTTAAGTATTGTTATCGTATGATAATGATGAATAATTGTTTTAGGTTTCCTAAAAATAGTATTCAGCGAGAAATATGGTTAGGTACAATGGATGTACCATTAAAAATTAAGTTAAGATATCTATACTAATATTATAAAGAGGAAAGATTTGTTTTTTGTTTGTTTGTTTGTTTGTTTGTAACGAATAGGCTCCGGAACTACTGTACCGATTTTAAAAATTCTTTCACTGTTGGGAAGCTACACTCTTTGCGGTGAACATAGGCTATATTTTATTCCCGTATTCCCACGGTAACGGGAACTACGCGGGTGAAACCGCGTGACATCCGCTAGTTTTTTTATAAAAGCAATTAGTATGCTAACTGATCATAAATTTTATTTTCTCGCGTACCTTATAAACGAATGGATATAGGTGCAATTCTATACATTCGTGTCGTGTAACTTTCTTAAAAGTGCTGGTAGATGGTGCCTCCTTTTCCTATGAAAGCGCCAGGATTTGCAATTTGCATATTCAAAAAACCGATTATGATGTAGTAACAAAGCGCTTAAAACCATCAACAGTTCCTAACTTATTGTCCAATAATCCTGTTCCTGATTTATTGTCCAATAATCAACTTAAAAATACATTCATAAAAAGAAAATAAATAGATTAAATAACTAAACTACTAAACTAATGCCTACTGAACATACCACCACTGATCATACCAGGCGCAAAGGTGCCCAATACACTAGCAGCGTTGCCGCGCTGGATAGCTATCCATTGTACCAGGTACGACCAGACGTGGGAGTCATGCGTCTTGTCCTGTAGCCTACGGCCGATCTCCGAGACCAGAGCCTTAGTATCACTCCCGCAACTGCCCATCGTTTCTACAGCTGCCGCCGCCGGTGAATGGACGGTACGAGCCAAGTGACTGGCGGCGAAAGTGCTGATGCATGTTGCGTCCCTCACTAAGCACTTGCCGTTCTTCCATGGCACAAGGGTCAGACCGTCCGGTCTCTTGCCGTCTGCGCAGGACAAACCTGGTGTTTCAAGGATACAGGGGACCTCAGCCGACCCAGAGCCCGCCGGATTAACTAATTAAGAGCGTGGTTACGCGGATGCCTACCGGTGCAGCGACAACTCAAAGCATGATGACCATCGCTCTCCACCATGGCACCGCAGGCATCTGCGAACCTCACGAATGCATATTCGTGAGGTTCACACACCTTGCAGCCTAAGCGGAGAGCCACACGATCAAATTATTTAAAATCTTATTCCAATGACTTTAGCACTAACATTTCTTTATTTTGACATGAAGAGACATCGGCAGACTGTTAACTACCACGAGCTGCCGCGGCAGATTGCGACCTACCACAAGCTGCGGCGGCAGCTTACGTCACAGCCTGCCACGGAAAGCCACAGCGCGCGAGACGTACAGTTGATTAACCTAGAAAAATAACCCACTTGGATGAATAGCTTCGTTATTCGCAATGTACCTATGCAATCTGCAGAGAATACTACCTATCAGTCTTCGTAAAAAACAGAGAAAATAGTTAATCTCGCCTTTGTACATCTAATTTATATAATAAACTTTCACCACCTATTCCGTGGGACCAATTCTTAAAAAGGTGAAATGATAATATACCTCTGCCTACCCCTTCGGGGATAAAGGCGTGACCTTATGTATGTATGTATTGTACATCTAATTGTATTATGAATATATATTGTCTTTATTGTGTACAATAAAGAATATATAGAAAATGAAATATCCTGGCAAAAATAAAAATAGGGCTACCCTACTTAGAAAGAGACGTAGAGCCCACACAGAGCAAGACAGTAATATACAGACTACGCTTCAAGTAGGTATTCGAAGTGTGGCCTCCATGTTTATCTATAGCTTCATGACCTAAGGGCTGGCAGTTATTTCTCCCAACGAATAGGCATCGCCGTTCAAAGGGGGAATGCTGCCAGTCTTTTGAGCACAATGCCACGGGGGCCCTATTTAGATTTAGTTTAGTTTTATTCATTTTGTAAATAGTTTAATGTACATACCATTTGTCTAATATTTTATTGAATAAATACAATTGACATTGGAATTTATGAAACGAAAACATCCATACCCGATGATATTCTAAAAAGACAGTGTTTGGTTTTGGTAAAGTTTACAAAGAAGTTTCACTTCTGTGAACCCTGAATACCTGGTTGGAACCAAAGGTTTGTGGGATCCGCAATGCCACAATGCACATGTTTGAGTGTTTTCTATGTTTATTTCTCTCGTGCCCTCGCAACAGTAACAGCAAACGAAGTTGTGCGGGTCAGCTCTAATGAATTTAACCAACGGGACGAGAGTAAGCGCGACGGGAGTAAATGCGACGGGAAACATTATGTTAATTAAAATATTAAGACCTTATCTCTCTCTTTCTCACTCTCATGTGACGCAAACGAAGTTGCGCGGGTAAGCTAGTAAAAAAAAAAATGTCAAAAAATCACGATCTCCTACAACAGTATGGGAGCCTCCCCTTAAATATTATTATTTTTCTGTTTTTTGTTTTATTAGCGGCAACAGAAACACGTAATCTATTAAAATTTCGACTCTCTAGCTATCACCGTTCATGAGATACAGCTTCGTGACGGACAAACAAACAGACGGACAGCTAAGTTTCATGACTGGGGTCCCGCTATTTCAGAATCCGTCTATCTTCGCGACTACCAGCCATCTTACCTTAGCGCCACAAGCCAGCAGTATCCTGATTTCGTCAAGCGGCACCATGCGAATGATGGAGTCGGCTAACTCCCTCTGCATGGACTTCTCTGATATCACCTCCGAAGGCATCGTCACTGGAAGGAGAATTGCAAATTGAGATACAGTTTTTCAAAATACGCATAGTTTTCTTTTGTTTTTTTTTTTACGTGAGGGAAAATCCTACAATGATGATATGCCGGCTTCCTGCCGACTAAAAATCTGTACGTATCCTGCCTAACAGCCTACGGTTTGGTGCCCCGGGTAAGCCCTCGGGAGGATTCAAAAAGTGTATAAAAAGTAAATTGTACTGCAAGGGCTACTATACGGTTGACGATTATTTGATTGATAAGGAAGCCTGCAAATGATCTGCTTGCTCTACCTACTGGTGGAGTTTTAGTTTATACCTAGTACTTTTGTAAATATGTAGTGTACAAAAAGAATAGCCCGCCGAGTTTCTTGCCAGTTCTTCTCAAGCGGGCCGCGTTCCGAACTGGTGGTACTATTTGCATTGTATCCATTGACGTGTCACAAGCTTAGACCATATATCACGGGACTAGCCTTTGCGAACCACCGCATACAAAAATATTCTGCCAGTTTTCATACAAGTGAAGGGGGAAACACAAAGACATATAAAATTTCATTGCATTTAAAAATGTATTAATCGACAAACGCGTAATGGCTGTTGTGTGTTAATTTTTATTGTACAGTCAACTACAATGAAATGTACTAGTTTAATCATATAAAATGATGTACTGATGTACAGTGCTTTTTATAAAGCCAAAAGACCAAATGGTCATGTGCAATGGCAGAAAACAATGCTTAAGTAAGGCGCATCCTGTGGTTAGATGATCTAAGGTCACAAGTGCCTATGTATTAGGATTATGCGAAATAAATGTTTTATTGAGTTTGAGTTTGAGTTTGATACCCAGGAAATAGGTACGTAAAGTAGAAATTAATGAGCGCAAAACAAGTCGGTCTCGCCCTACTAGAATTGCGTACCCGGGACTTTTGGCCGTAGGTAGTGGTAGTGCATCGTAAGGTTTTAGGCTGTAGGAGTCCGGCCTAACATACCTACATGAATATTTTCACACGTTAAAAAAAGGCTGGCCTAATATTCTGAACTTATAATAGACTAGCGGACGTCACGCGTAGCTCCCGTTCCCGTGGGAATATAGGCTATGTTTACCGGGAAGTGTGTTGCATTCCAACTGTGAAAATTTTTTTAAAGTAAAACTTCTTTAGGCGCGACTAGGGGTAACTCAGATTTTTTTTCAAACGGAAGTAACGCAGTTTCCGCTATTCAAAATTCGAATAATTGATATTAATATAACATTTGATGCAGTCAATGGCAAAGAAGTTTTACTTCAATCGCGCGTAAAGGTTACACGCACACACTTTTTTAAAATCGATCCGTTAGTTTCGGAGCCTATTCGATGCAAACAAACAAACAAACAATCAAATCTTTCATCTCTAGTAATATTTATTGTTATTATAATTTTTATGGATTGTGTTACATGAAAAATTTGCAGTGCTGCGGCTAAACATGCTGTACTGATACAAAATGTAAGATCTTTTGTGACCATGTTTATGAGCAAATAAATCTATTGTATTTTATTCTATAAGTATAGATAAAGATAGAGTATTAGACTAATCATCAGTCTCTTCGAATCATCTTATCAATCCCTTCGAATACTCTCATTAAACTCTTGAAATATTCTAATCGATGCAGGTAATTTATTAGTGTGTCTTCCTGGGCAGTACCTAGCTAGGACACACTATATGCATCGATGACATTAAAACTCTAACAATTTCTTTCTAAATAACTTACTGATTCAGTTTTATAATAGGTACCTATTCCACGTAAATAATGTTAAAGAAAATAAGGTTTTATTCTTCTTCAATACACTTCTCACTCAATAGAACTCTTACGACTGAAACTTCCTTATTAAAAACTAATGAAGCAATATTAAATCACATGTCTAATACTATAAATAGTACAACTCGTGGTAAATCATATAATAAAGAGCAACACGCGTGAATTGGCGTAGTACGCATTATCAGTCAACGGTTTGTGATAGATGGCTGCAGAGTGCCAAGTTCGTCAGAACTGGTGATGGCACTACGCACGAGTTAGGGGGTAATTTTTTTTTTAATATTCAGCACGCCAAATTGACGTCGCCACCAGCCTGGTGGAAAGCCGTAGCGCATCGAGCGATTGGGGGCCACTTCTGACAGTGGTCCTCAAGTTGTCACGTTTCACGCTCCTCTTATATAACCCGGGATTGTAAGATGAGGGAAACACATGTGCGGGCAGGTCGTTCCGAGTTTTTATAGTTCGACTTAGGAACGATCTTTTGAAACGCTCAATTCTGGCGAAGATTCTCTCCACTGTGTATGAGTGGCATCTCTGCCCGGCACGCGTTGTTCGGGATCGGAAAGGAGATGGTTATTGTGTTCACATAACAAACCTTGACTTGATTTCATTGATTTTGACAGTTTGATGACATTTTGAGGTTAGAAACCGCTGCGGTATTTTTTTTCATGTACTTAATAGAAACTTTCGTAGAAACTTATGTTTTCCTTTTAAAAATTATTTTCTCCCAAGTTTTGGGACTGTAAAACTTTCCTTTCAACACCTCTCTTGACACCGATAATTAAGTAGGTAATCCTACCCCTTTTCTCATTATAAAAAAGCATTTTGTCAAAGGTTGCCTGAAAGAAATTGTTTATTTTATTACTTTTATTAGTTAGTGATCTGGTTACAATAAAGTTTCACTTACGTACCTAGTCCTACTTTGGGGGTAGGTATATTTTGAAAACTGGTATCTTAAAATATTGATCTATCTACTTTTATTTTGAATTGTTATTTTTTCAAGTTTCAGTACTTAAATAAATAAATAAATATTCACGGACATTTCACACAACGCTATCTGATCCCAAAGTAAGCTAGGAATAACCTGCTTGTGTTATGGGGTATCAGACCACGGATATTAATACTTATATACTTTTTTTAAATACATACATATTATACATAGAAACACCCAGACTCTTGAGACAAACATTTATGGGTCACACAAATTTTTGTCTCCGGTGGGAATCGAACCCACGACCTCCAGCGACGCAGGCGGTATCACTACCGACTGCGCCACAGAGGCAGTCAATGCAGTGGCGGATACAGGGTAGGGGCGCGGGGGGCGCGCGCCCCCCCTTTGAGTGGCGCACGCACCACGCACGCGTCGTTCGTCCGCAGCGCGCGCGCCTGGCCACCCAAAATATTTTGGGTTTTTAACTATAATCTATAATGTAACTATAATGCTTCCTCTACACTACTCGCGAAGTTGGACGAATACGATAGTGTAGAGAGGCACTTCGTCAAAATTTTTCTTTGCCTCGGGCGACTTCGCCGACGAACTTCGTTCAACTTCGCGTGTAATAAAGAGGAAGCCTAACAATCTTATGCGGACGGCAAGGTTAAAAAGGCGGTACAGCTGGCAAGCTACCACTTCACGTCCCGCTTTCAGCATCTCGACAGAAATCCTATCAATTCAAGCAGCCTTTCCTTAATTCATTCAACGCTTCCACAATTACTTTCATACTTATTTCGCTTTCATCGTCAACTTCATTCCATTCCAAGACATGAGTCTCTACTTGTAAATCCTCTTTTTCAAACAAACTTTCAAAATATTCCTTCCATCGTTTTAGTAGGTACACATTCTTCTACTTTCACTAAACCTCCTTCACGATTTCTTATGTGAGTTGTGATGTTGTCTTTTTAACCCCATTGATCTTATAGACTTCCAAAAGAATTTCATATTTTCTTGGAAGTTATCAGATAACCGATTATGAAATACATTCCTATTGTTAGACCTCAGAAGAAAACACGGAGATGGCAGCACACTCGTTTATTCTCAACTATACAAAAAATCAATTTAAGAACTAGGAAACCTAATACCGCGTGGCACAAGGAGGAACATTGCAACAGCGTCTGGGACTTGCAACCCAATCTGTAGGTTTGAGGTGGCCACCTTTTACAATGCGCATAACGCTCACCTTCCACCGCTAACAATGTTCCCCATTGCCCGTATACTTTCACGTTTCTATCTACCGACGGCTAGTTTAAGACTGAGCCCCACAAAATGGCGTAAGATTCCCCACCCGGTCATTATTAAGTGTTGCCACTGCAGATACCAGCCAGACCTTAGGTACATATGCTAATAATTCTGTAACAGTCGGCCATCCTATGGGAACGAGTCCCTTCGTTCTAATTAACTATAATTTACATTTCTATTGAACATTGTTTTGTTAAATAATTGAACGTATCACTCGCATCACTCTTATAATCATCTATATTAAGATTTTTACTGTACGTGTATAATTATATACACTTAAACTACTACAGATTCTTCGACTATGGTATAGCTGCATGCCGCAAAGGTTACTTCTTTCACCAGAACGACACACAACTGCGATGTCTCTTACCAATCGTGGGCGGCGAGGTCGTTTACGCCAATCTTGCCCGGCTCGAGAACACCCGTCACTACTATGGTATAGCCGGTCGCAAAGGTTACTTCTTTCACCAGAACGACGCACAACTGCGATGTCTCTTACCAATCGTGGGCGGCGAGGTCGTTTACGCCAATCTTGCCCGGCTCGAGAACACCCGTCACTACTATGGTATAGCTGCATGCCGCAAAGGTTACTTCTTTCACCAGAACGACACACAACTGCGATGTCTCTTACCAATCGTGGGCGGCGAGGTCGTTTACGCCAATCTTGCCCGGCTCGAGAACACCCGTCACTACTATGGTATAGCTGCATGCCGCAAAGGTTACTTCTTTCACCAGAACGACACACAACTGCGATGTCTCTTACCAATCGTGGGCGGCGAGGTCGTTTACGCCAATCTTGCCCGGCTCGAGAGCACCCTCACTATAACTATATTTCAATCGCTCTAAAATTATGCGTTCACTCCGTTTTACAATCATTAATATTTGTCGTCCTAAATCTGTAACTATTCAATCTCATATTATCAAATTACAATTACTCATTGACACTGTTTACAGTTGAAGAGCAAGTAGCAGTGTCTTCGCCAAAATTAGATGATAAGTAAATTACTCAGGCTCAATTCAATTTTATGATTTAAATCCCTCATCAATCACTTATACACACGCATACGTATGTACTCGATAATTTACAATCATTTTTCACATCCTACCTAATACATCACTATACTTAAATCACTAAAAACTACGTTTTACAATCTTAAATGTTTGCCGGTCTAAATCTGTAACTATTCGATCAAACTATCTATCTGGACAGTGGCGAAACATATTATATCTGAACAATGGCAAATCTTTTAAACAATTCGCTTAAACAATACCAAACTATTTAGGTATCTGACCAGTGGGAAATCTTAACTTTCGCTTGACTACGCGTGGTAACCAGGTATCAATATTAACAACGGTAACCATTATGCATTTAACAACCAACAATACTGCTGAACCACTCAACATTATAACACTTTAACACTGTCACACTAAACATCGACATAATAACCAGTTAATACACAAAACGATTATCATCTAGAAACCCGTCGACAGATTGCTCAAACTTAACCAATATCCATGGAATATCTGCTTATTTAAACTCTAACTAATGTATGTACTATAGAAGAACTGCAACTATTTAGTAACTCGCCAAACAGTTACGCAAATGTGTGAACGAAACCATATCGCGGTTCACAAAGCCGTACAACGCTATCTATCGACGTTGAGGAACATAATTTTAAAGCAACTTAACTAAACTGACTCTTTAACTAAAACTGCCTATTACTCGTATCTATCATCCAGGGATCTCATCCAATCCGTTTCCATTTCCGTCCAAAAAAACCAATCCGTTTCTCAGGGTGGTTTAATGTCAACCAAGTCTTGTCAGGCGTGACACCGTTTCATGTAATGTCTTGACCTGAAATCAAAAGATAAACAAAAAGAGAAAACCATGTAAATTCGTGCAATAAAAAAAACATTGTTATCATTCATCAATTTGGATAGGTACTCGTCCAAAATTTACCGAATAACTCGATTATTAACTCGTAAAATGTTGCTTTATGTGTACGCTAACTTCGAGGGTATAATTTACTAGCAAAAACGAAATTTGTTTTTTTTCTTTACCTTTACGAGGTGTGATAAATACTAATATCACAGACAAAAATACATCCGACACAATAGACAAAACCGATAACGAACCGACATGACACCTTTAGACCCAACCAGTTTACCTAACCGTCAAACTTCTGTTCAAACTAGCGAAAAATTCTAAATCTATGGTTAAAACTACTATCTCGCGATTCTATCAGAGTAAAAATTAGTAGGTATTTTTGAAACAAATGTAATGCAGCTTATTGGAGGTAGTACCATTTTAAACCATTTTCCACGAAGTAACCAATTTACAGCAAGTTTCTTTAATCCATAGAAGGTAAGACGCCACTGGACGCGATGGAATCCTTGAATTGCAGCAAAGTCAAATCAAATCTCGCATCCGTGTGAAATTTCAGTCTCCCTATCAAATTGTCAAGCATGAGAACAAGTTTATCCACGAGGTTAGCCCATTGTGTTAGGAATCTTGTTCCAAACACTCCGTTACTACTAACAGACTAACTCAGTAACAGAAAGCGAGCTACGCTCTACCCGCAACAATCATGTGTCATGAAATTGTTCACCCGAAAAGCTCCACAAAGTAATCCGTGATAGCATTAGTCTATTCTTAAACGTTTGGACACAATAATCCGTCCAGTAGAAATCAAATTTATTCCAAACTAATACAAATCTTTTGAAACTTAATAGCTGAGAAGGTAAAGGGTCTAGGGACTTCATCATTTGAGTATCCTACTTAATGGAAAAAGACTACGTGACCTGTAATGTCCAATGTCCATCATCGTAGCACGTCGATTTTCATAACTACTCAGCAGCTCAATGACGCTACTCCTCTCGTAGCTCCGACACAACGCGTGACCACGCCGGCGCCGCTTGTGCTCACGCTGTGTGTCCACAGCGCCCGCGCAAGCCGCCGTCGACTCGCGCTCTGCTTCTCCGCTACGCCGGCGATGGAGTACCCACAGCGGCTACAGCACAACCGCTCACGGTGAAGGTTACCGAGGCCTCGGCACTCTCCTGATCATTTTCCGGAACTCGTCACATGAAAGTTTACAAAATTCAGAGTTAAAGTACACCGGTAGCCAGTTACTGTACATGTCTTCCACAAAAATGTTTTGAGGAATGGCATGGCAGTGGCCACACCATTCCCTGAACAGATTAATCCCGTCCATGATATAAGCGACGGTGGCTCATACCTACATTTCCTATCTATACCCAACAACGTTACAACTCTAATCACTACTTAGTCTGATATCTTCTAACCTAATGAATTATATTATAATTTTCTAAGGGAATACGATTAGATAACATCAGTCATTCGAGGGTTGCCTTCTGGAGTCCATCCCAATCACGTTCGGTCAATAAAAATGTAACCAAAAAAACATTTATTTCGCATAATCCTAATACATAGGCACTTGCGACACGTCAATGAATACAATGCAAATAGTACCACCAGTTCGGAACGCGGCCCGCTTGAGAAGAACTGGCAAGAAACTCGACAGGCTTTTCTTTTTGTGCTCTATTTACAAAATTTAAACTAAAAATCACAAACTATTGCTTGAGAATGCAGTAGAGCAAGCAGATCATTTCCAGGCTTCCTTGTCAAGCAAATAATCGTCAATTGAATAGCCACAATTAGAAAACTCTAGTTAACCTGATCACCCTCGTCTACATCAATAGACAACCTAAATACCGACTGCAGCACCATCCGCCGGGCTGAGACTGATTCAAACCATCGAAGGCCACCCAATGTTAACAAAAAAATAACATCACGCAGGTATCAACGAAGATTCCGTCGGAAGGTAAATTAGAAAAATTCACTTTTACTTCCAACTTAACTGAAATTCAACAATTCTCACAAAATATGATCACATACACACAGACACACTCATCACAGCCGAGTTTAGTTATCGCATCGAATTACCTCCTGATCGTTTGAACCTGAAAACGTTTAAGCTGACACAACCAGAACCACTTTCATATCAGTATAGTACAGGGTAACTAACGGACCTTTTCATATCCCCAACCAACATACGTAGGTAGATATATATTCTTTTAACCAAAACCTTTAACCGAACCATAGATCTAGACCTCTGGCTGGCTCTCTTAATCTGTTGCAAAACTATACTTAAAATAAAACCCGGACTTGGATGCACCCGTTCTAGAACACTCATCTACATTGTAGATCATACTAATTCTAACTGGTTTCGATTTAATATTATTATCACACCTATACAAAAACGTAGTTCTTCGTTAAACATCTGTAACTGAGATATTGAAAATTTTCACTATGAAACATTTCAGGGGCTAACAGCATCGGAAACCCTCAAAAACTACATGCGATCCGTTTATTTAATATATATAAATAACCTGTAACTGAGCTTTCACTTTCCCATAAAAGCATTCATACCAACTAAGTTAACCCTCTTTTCTTTTATATTACAAATCTTTCTAACGACTGCCATCAGTATCCCAATAGGTCTGACAAAGCTAAACTAGAAAAATCTCATTATGATTTCGAACAGTAGGTACTAGCGTTCAGAGCTATTTATTTTGCCATAGCCACAATCTTGTCAACCATCTACACCAACAGCCCAATGAAACACCACAGTGAGAAATATAAACACGTGGGTCACGGTCACGCTCACGCCTTAACAGTCACACCAAAAGCACAACTACAATAGAACCCAATATAACGAAGTAGGAAAACCTAGCACGCCGTTGTATTACTCACTATACGACCATTCAACGACATGGCGCTAGCTAACCAGGATCACCTATGAACCCTGTATCATACTGTACAAGAGGAGCCTCTCAATGTCGTCGTATAACACTGCTGGCTGGCCCCCTGAACCTTGGTTTCCAATACACACAACCTTAATAGGGCGGATGCCTACTTTTAACCAGTCACATTATCAATAAGATACGTATTTGTTAGCCTCTCAACGCAGTAGGTACCACAAGTTGTTTTCACACTCCCTCCTGATACTATAACGCTTGACCTTCATACACCCAATACACTCTTAAACAACACTAAAATTACAAAAAAAAATCGTGAAAGTGTGACCGAGTACTAGGCGACCAGCGCATGTTAACTGCGAAATCCATTGTAGAACCGAACTTTTACACCAAACACCCAACACAAACCAATTAAGGATCCGAATATTCACTTCATGATTCGATAATGTATTCAATTTCATTAGTACCGAATCTACACAATAAACCTAATCACTAAACTTACACTTTTTTTTTAACCCACCTGTTCCTTTTTTTCTTTTATTAACAGGATCGCGACACTTTTTTTTTTAAACTACTAGCATAAAACAACAAGGTACAGAACGCAAACTCATGTATGTACCGTTTCTTACCTTTTCCAAACCTACCCTCGGCTACGCGCACTGGCGTACAAACCAGTATCGAAATTACTTTGCAAATTCTTTGACTTCATGTCTGTGAAATCTGTGCTACCATGTAGGTAAAACCTAACGGCCCATTTTCCCATCATTGGCAAAACTCAGCATACTGTTAGATGAAAAGTACTAATTGAATTAACCAGCAATATCTTTCGCCTTACTAATCGTTAACCAGCATTATCTATCCTTCATTATTAAATCTTAACCAGCAATATCTATCCTTTTTACCAAATCCACGGTATGGCAAGGCAGATACCTACATAGTTTTATCCTACTAGTTAAAGTAACCATTTTATACGAAATTATGCGTGTACTTACATGGCGTGGGTTATAATGCCACTTCTGAGATGTTAGACCTCAGAAGAAAACACGGAGATGGCAGCACACTCGTTTATTCTCAACTATACAAAAAATCAATTTAAGAACTAGGAAACCTAATACCGCGTGGCACAAGGAGGAACATTGCAACAGCGTCTGGGACTTGCAACCCAATCTGTAGGTTTGAGGTGGCCACCTTTTACAATGCGCATAACGCTCACCTTCCACCGCTAACAATGTTCCCCATTGCCCGTATACTTTCACGTTTCTATCTACCGACGGCTAGTTTAAGACTGAGCCCCACAAAATGGCGTAAGATTCCCCACCCGGTCATTATTAAGTGTTGCCACTGCAGATACCAGCCAGACCTTAGGTACATATGCTAATAATTCTGTAACACTATCATCCTCTCTCTTTCTTTTTATCACCTGCTCCACCCACTTACCGGCATCGCCCCACCAGCAACAAGACGAATCGCCGCAAGCAGACCGGAGAAGGCGTAACAAGAGACGGACTCCCACCACTGCCTATTCGGACACCAACCACCTAGAGCTCGCCTAAAAAGTCGTAAAAGCTTTATCCAAAAACCCATAGCCTCAAATGGACACCCTGTTGCGTTGAGAGTCTCGCTGTGGAAGAAGAAACTACCTTCACCTTCCGACTCTTTACCTCCTCAGGAAAAGCTAGCTTCTGGATGCGACCTCCGATGGCCAGTGTGGAGATCTCTCAACCGCTTACGAACTATGGTCAGCCAGTCCAGACAAAACCTGTGCAGGTGGGGAATGCGAGATCCGGGCTTAGCCGCATGTGACTGCGGCGCCTCCGTGCAGTCCATGTCGCACTTACTCGCATGTCCCCTTTGTTCTACGTACTGCTCTAAGTCCGACCTTATTAACGCCACCGACAGAGCGGTTGCAATAGCAGAATTTTGTGTCAATATTGTTTAAAAAAAAATATTGACACGATAGAAGACCTCTTTTGCGACATGCTTATACCTTTTACCATCCTTTGCCATTTTTACATTCTTATCTGTTGCCTTTTGCATTGTCTGATTGGCTAGACAAAACCTTCAAAACTTCTGCACATATCATTTCAAATAATCATAAACTTCACATGTGACTTGATTACTTTTTATTGCGATAATGATAAAGGTAGCTTAAAACTCAAAATATGTTTTGCGCCCCCCCCCTTGAGATTTTTCTGTATCCGCCACTGAGTCAATGTCATGGATACTATGCCGGACTCCTAGTCTCCTCCCGTTTAAAACCACACTGTGCACTACCAATACTCTATTGAAATAGTTCTATTCAATGGCCTGTCTGTTCCACGGGGCAAAAAAATTACTTGTGACAAATTTTCAAAAGGTGAAATGTGCCCATTGTAGGTACTAGCGGACGTCATGCGGTTTCACCCGCGTAGTTCCCGTGGGAATACGGGAAGAAAATATAGCCTATGTTCACTGCATAGATTGTAGCTTTCCAACAGTGAAAGATTTTTTTAAATCGGTCCAGTAGTTACGGAGCCTATTCGTTTCAAACAAACAAACAAAAAAAACAAATCTTTCCTCTTTATAATATTAGTATAGATGTATGTATGTATTCCATATACCTACTTACAATAATGTTAAAGTTTGTAGTAGGTATAGTGCACGGCATGAGCGCGGCTTGTTGCTGGAACTTGGCCTGCGCACTACCGTGCGCTTAGATTAGTAATGGTATGTATGTATGACTCACGACTTTTACATGTCCGTTTTGTTTTGTACCTAAAAAGTTGTGCCAAAACAGTTATTTGTCCAACAAACAAATTTTGTCAATGATCTCAGAATTGTTCAAAAGTTTCCACATACTTAGGTACTTAATAATTTGACAAAAAAACACAATAACAAGACAAATTTTATATTTTTAGTCTTGACGGAATTTGCAGACGTGAAAAATAATGTTAAGTACTTATTATTTTTTCTTATTATCATTGATGGATAAATAAAGAAATTGTGTGGTGAGGAAACATAGCGGGGGACAGAAGATGTAGTGACTAAGATTACAGATTACTAAATAGTGCTAAGATAGAGAAAGGGATGCTCAGATGGTTCGGAAATGTGGAGAGAATGGATGGAACCAGACTGACAAAAGATAAGGCGAGAGTGAATGAATCTTGTAGGGGTCGACCGTGTCGCACGGGACATCCTTCCTGAGGGCTTACCCGGGGCTCTCAACCATAGGCTGTTGGGCGTTACGTGAGGTTTTTTAGTCGGTAAGAGTCCGGCATAGCACCCTACGAGGATTTTCCCTCACGTTAAAAAAAAAAAAAAAAAAGGGGTCGACCGCGTAGTACTTATGTTGACCAAATTGAAAACCTTTTGAAAAGAGGTCAGGTCAAGAGTAGCCTTCATCGGAGGGCATGTCGTATAAAAAACACTTCCTATGAAAGAAAAAGCGAAAGTAATAACTTTCGCTTCTTCTACTTTCATAGGAAGTGTTTTTTTTTCCTGACATATCTGTCAGGATCGTAGCATGTGGAAAGCCATAGTCTCTGCCTACCCCGTTAAGAAACAGGCGTGATGTTATCAGGTAGTATGTGTGTATGTCATTATTTCTTTGACGTGACCTACGTGAACGTCGCTGTAGGCACGGGAAAGTTGTAACGTAAAAGTTCAATAAATATGTGAATTAGTTGAAATCGTTGTGTTGTTAACTCCAGGACAAACACTTCCCTTACCTAAAACTACTGAACCGCCTGGGAACTCCTGGGAACAATCAGGACTTGAGCGTGCAGGGAGAGCGCTGAACATGCGATTAAGAGTCACGAAGCGCCTAAACCGAGCTTGTGACGCATCTACCTCTATTCCACTCCATCGGCCGATTACTATTTGAGCTCTCCAGCTATCACATGGAGTACTGCTGTCACCTTTGGGCAGGGGCACCTGAATATCAGCTTCGTCCATTTGACTCGGTGCAAAGGTGAGCTGTGAGAATTGTCGACGATCCTATAACAGGTGGTGTGGAACCTCTTGGCGCCAGGAGAGACTAACCCCCAGTTTCCGAAAGGCTGATCAACCCTAAAATTAACTAATCGGCTATTAAAGGCGGATCCTCACAGAAGATTCGAAATGAAAATCCATTTACAAGGAACATAAATGCTTCGTAAATATTTAAGAAGAATGTAGGTTGTTGCTAGAAAAGCGATTCGACGTCGTTGCTGCACATGTGACTCCATAGCGACCGAAAGTTCAACTGTACAATACTTAGGCGGATCAATGTGGATCGGTTGGAGCGTGTCGGTGGAACGCGGCGGGATCGCAGAAAAGTTTTCGCTGATCGCAGGAATTGGCGATCCATTTTGGATCTTCTGTGAGGATCCGCCATTAACAGCCGATTAGTTAATTTTAGCGTTGATCAGCCTTTCGGAAACTGGGGGTATGCCTCATTATGCGTGTTCTACCGGCTGTACAATGGTATGTGCTCTGAGAAATTGTTAGATATGATGCCCACGGCTACATTCTATCATCGCACCGCTCGTCACAGACAGGGAGTTCATCCTCACACGTTGCGTCCCGAGCGCTCGAGCACGGTTAGATCCGATAGGGGCTTTCTTCCGCGTACGCTTAGGTTGTGGAATGATCTCCCTGCCTCGGTTATCCCAAACGCCTACAGTATGGGGTTCTTCAAAAGGGGTCTTAGAAGGTTTTTACAAGGTTGGCAGCGCGAGTGTAGCACGGTAGCACCTCAGGTGTTGCAAACGTTTATATGCTACGGTGACCACCGGTACATCTAGTGGGTTTGCCACCTTAGTGGTATAAAATTTAGATTCATGAGATACAGTATCGTGACAGACGGATAGTGCAGTCTCAGAAATAGCGCGGGAACATGTTACTGTGAGTCTCTATGGATACGGAACCCTAAAAATTGACGTAACTATGGTCTTAATAAAGTCATAATTAACAAGATTATACCTTGAAGCGTATCTGAAAAACATTGCCAAAATAAATATCCAAAGTAGGCAGCCATAAGTATTAAAACAGCAGATAAAAACATCCAAAACAAAATGTGGGCAATGTGCCACGATCATCGACCTATTTAACAAATAAACTGCTTGTAAAACGTAGAAAACTTGTTATTAATTATATTTATGAACTGCGCCACAGGATACAATGCTTTGAAAACAAAAACATTGAATTGAAACAATAGTCTCTCGATCATCTTCTGAAAAGTTTCCGCCCTCTCCTATTCGATACCGAACAACGCGTGCCGGAGACAACACTGCACAGATTCCACTCTCATACCATAGGCTGAGGCCGTTTTTGCGGTTACCGTGGGCGGTTGTGGTCAAAATTGTAGCAGACCCTTAGACGACGCGACAGCGTGACGTGAGGGATTCACGCCCAAAGAAGCGGATTAACACCCGAACAACTGCCCCAAAGACGCGGCATAGCATCCGATCCCCCACTAAGCGAGGCCACAGTGGTAACCGTAGCCCGTATGTCTGTTGGGAGGCCAGGGATATCCTTCGGAGGGGCGTTCGTTAGGTAGGATACGTGCGGTTTTTGGTCGGTGGGAGTCCGGCATAGCATCTATGTAGGATTTTCCTCACGTTAAAAAAAGCCCAGGGCTGTAATGTAAGAGGACAACCCTGGTTCGTCTAACGTGAAGAAAGTATACCATCATTGGGCATCTTTTGGACTGCCAGATGCATTTCCATAGGCGAGCGGAATCAATTTGGTACGGTCAGCACTACCACAGATAATAGATATAATATACATATTGTACTACGTTCTGTTGGCTGTCTGTCTGGCAGACTGAGTCGAGTCGTCATTTCTTTAAAAAGTAAACGCAATATGGCCGACGGCCAACAGAGCGGGAAAAGGTGCAATTTACTTGCCAATATCTCTTGCGTCAGGGAGTTTCCTCGAAATTTAAAAAAAATGTCTTTTATTGCGACTATCTCAATATTTCTGAGGCACTGTGGACAAACGGATACCTATTAAAATTGTCTTAAACGAGATAGGTCTTCCTAGGCCGTATTTTAATTAAAAACGAATTGAAGTGTCTGATGGCTGTACTGTCTTTTTTTTTCGTCCGACATCTTCCCACAATTTAGGTACTACCCGTTCGCTCTAACTTTGCCGCTGGCGTAGAGGCGTATACCCGAATTTTTAATTACACGAAGTAAATTGACAGTAGCTAATGTCACTTCGTCATAGAAAATAAGCAACATTGTATGAAAAAGTGACATTAGTTGATGTCAATTTACTTCGTCTAATTAAAAATTCGACTTTAGTATGGAGCCGAGCGGCAAAGTTAGAGCGAACGAGCAGTAGGTATCTATTTCCACTCGTTCCGTGGTAATCCCTACTAATATTATAAATGCGAAAGTAACTTTGTCTGTCTGTCTGTTACGCTTTCACGCCTAAACAGCTGGAGCGATTGAAATTAAATTTGGTACAAGGATAGTTCGAGGCCCTGGGAAGGACGTAGGCTACTTTTTAACCGACTTTTACCGGATAACGACTTCTACGCGGTCGGAGCCGCGGGGAACAGCTATTAGGGCAATAAAATGTAGGCCTTGTTCAGCAGGGATAGTGTGGCTTCACAACAATGAAAGAATTTTTCAAATCGGTTTTGTAGTTTCGAAGTCTTCTATTCGATGCAAACAATCTAATCTTTCCTCTTTATAATATTAATATAGATTCACGATGATGGAAGCAACCGAAAATAGCAAATGACGAAGAAATTTTGATGCAGTAGACTTTATCATGTTTATTTATTGTAGGTAGGGTAAAGTTATAATTTTGCGACCGGAACAGAATTTCTTGAAGTTCCGCCAGGTGGCGCTAAAACGTAAACACTGAACTTGAGTGTCTCCTCAAACTTTAATTTGTTTTTAATAGTTATATGTGATTAAAAGTAGTGCAAAACTAATTAAAATGTTTATCTAATATATAAGTATGTAATTACGCACCCTTTGATAGGTGAATAAGGTTATTCCAACTACCTATCATAACCCAATCAATACATATATAAACAATTTCAAAATCACTTTCAATTTCAAAATATAACTTCACTTTCATCAAAATCAAAACAATCCAATTTCGCTTTTTTTTTTTTTTTTTTTTTTTTTCTTCTTGTTCTTGGACTTTCTCGGTTTGAGAGTATGCCAAAGTCAAGTAAATTTCATTGTTGTGAAAATATAAATCATTTTCATGTTATGATTCTTCTTATGAGCAGCGTATTCATGTATGTCCAAATTTGGACTAAGTTCTACTCTAGTAAGGCGGTGGTACCTTACTAGGGCTTGATGTGGAATTCGTCGACAAACCTAAAAACTCGCGTTTCACTGCGCTTTATCACTTTCCAACACTTTTGCACGTTGTCGAACCTTTATGTTTAATAATCCACCATAAATTACACATAAACACTCAAAATTACACTAGTTTTGAAAAATTATTAAGACACAATTTTACGCTTGTCTGAAAGTTTCCCGCCGAATCCCCAGAACAATCATTTCGCTTTTAATGACAATGACATGATCACATGACACTGACAGACAGTTGACTTGACATTTTTTTAATTATTTATGCTCTTAGGGTGGGCACACACTTACGTGAAATGCATTTACTGTTTATTAATGCACGTGACGATAAAATTACCATACCAAACAATCCTACTACTTTATGCTGATCGTGTGTTCGCTTTAATATTATTGTTCTCAGTATTGATTACTTAAACTGGTAGATTTTAATACTTACTTTGCTAATTTCTGTCTGTAAATAGTATCATAATTTTCTCTCTTATACATGTACCTACCCTTGTAAAACTTCTACTATTCTGTTTTTTTCAAAAGTTGAAGTAGATTACTCGGACTGAAACTTGAATTGGTCTGTAAATGCTTTTTATTAGTAGACGTTGGCAATTGTGAGCTTTTTCGGCTTTTGTAGATAAGTGTTCGGCTTTGGTGGATAACATTCTGCGCTTTATTTTTACCAGTACTGCTGGCAGGTGGTAAAGGTTGCTTTAAGTGTAGATTTCAATTGGTAGTAGTAGTTTTAAGTATTTGCCTAACTATAATACTTGAATTTTATAATTCCTGATTAATTTAATTTAGGTACCTATATTTTGTTGATATTAATTTATTATAGTAGTCGATATTTTTGTATATATTTTATATTATATTTATTATATGCGTATTTAGATGATATGAGCGATATTGATGATGATAATAGTGAATCTGAAAGCTTTTACTCGGCAACGAGCATCACCCAAAATAGCTTCAGCAGTGTTGCGTCTCTTGCTGAGTTACTCGATCTACAGTTTACTGATGTACCGAAGAATTTTAATGCGGTCCACATCAATGCCCAAAGCATCCCGGCTCACTTCCCGGATATGCTGACAACCTTTGACTGTAAGAATATCCATGCCGTATTGGTCTCAGAGACGTGGTTTAAATCAACCCACTCTTCCACTCTTTACTCCCTCCCTGGGTTTCAGCTTATCAGAAACGATCGCTGGGAATGTGGTGACAGACGAGGGGGTGGTGTAGCTATATATTTGCGATCATACATTCCTTTTAAAATTTTAAGTATGTCAGCGCAACCACCGCCACCTGACGCCGGTGAGCATTTGTTTCTGGAAGTTGAACTCAATCACACTAAGGTCCTTTTCGGCATCTACTACTGTAACTTATCAAGTGTAAAGTTTTTTCCTTCTTTCGAAACCTTGATGGTTGATCTAATGCCTTCTTACAGTCATGTTATCATTATGAGTGACTTTAATGCGTGCTTAGTTAAAAATGACTCTCGTACCTTTGCCTTTCAGACCCTTGCCAACTCCTGTAACCTATCCTTTCTTCCTTCAAGTACAACGCATCACGTCCCAAATCGTAAACCAAGTTTAATTGACGTAATACTAGTATCCTCCAATGAGCACGTCGTGAAGCATGGACAATATCCAGCTGACGCATTCTCTTTACACGATCTCATATTCCTTTCCTATAAAATCTGTATCCCTAAAGCTAAGCACAGAATCCTTATGCAGCGCAATTTTGGTGGTATGAATTTAGAACGCCTCTGCCAGGATGCCGCCAATATAGACTGGGGTCCACTCACTACCTCGGGGTCCACAGATGAGCAGGTGCATATATTTAACACCAATATAATCACCCTTTACGACAAACATGCGCCTATTCGACCGGTTAAAATAAAACATCCTCCATCCCCATGGCTCACCGCGGACATTAAAAATCTGTTGCGCAAAAAAGCTGCAGCGAGATTTAAATATAAAATCAGACCTAGTGAGGATAATTATGCTAGATATATTTCAATCAGAAATCACTGCAATAAGGTGTGTAGGAATGCACAACGCCAGCACATCCATAGTAATATCCAAAATGGAGACCCAGGTAAAGTATGGAAGTTCCTTAATACATTGGGGGTTGGAAGGAAACGACAAAGTACAATTCCACAAGATCTTAACATTGATTTACTTAATCAACATTTCGCAGCCTCGTCCAACTTTGATAAGACGACCAAGGCACAGACCATCGATTATCTTTCATCTCTTCCAAAACCCAACTATCCACCATTTTTCTTTGATCTCTTCACTGCTTGTGATGTTAGGAGGGCCATTACATCAATCACGTCGAATGCAACCGGTGTGGACTCTGTCAGCCGCCATATGATCCTCCCCATCCTTAATGAACTCCTCCCCATATTATGTTACATTTTTAATTTCTCTATCTCTAGTGGTGTATTTCCAAGTGCATGGAAAAGTAGTCAAATTATTCCTATACCCAAAAAACCCAAACCGATAACTTTCTCTGACTACCGCCCTATATCCATACTCCCATTCCTGTCCAAAATTCTTGAGCGTCTCGTACACACGCAATTTAGTAGATTTCTTCGCCAAAATAATGTCCTGAACCCTTTCCAATCCGGCTTTCGTCCTGGCCATAGCACTGCCACGGCTCTGATAAATATTACTGATGACATCAGATATGGCATGGAGGTCGGAAAGTTAACAATACTTGCATTGCTAGATTTTAGCAATGCGTTCAACACTGTTGATTTTGATGTATTGGTCAATGTTTTGCGCTCTCTTAACGTATCTCCAACAGTGGTTGATTGGCTTCAAAGTTACTTGTGCGGTCGCCAGCAACGAGTATGTATAGAAAATAAAATATCGAATTGGTGTAATACTATCGCTGGTGTACCCCAAGGCGGCGTTCTCTCTCCTTTACTCTTCTCAATTTTCATAAACTCCATTTCAAATCAAATTTCTTCTTCTTACCACCTATATGCAGATGACCTACAAATTTACTATCAGGCACCTCTTCAACAAATATCCGAAGCAATCCAGACGTTAAACAGGGACCTAAGTCATATAAGTAGCTGGAGTCGCGCCTATGGTCTTAAGGTGAATCCGACGAAAACGCAGGTGACAATCGTGGGCAGCTCCAGAACCACATCCAAAATAGAGTGGACTAGTATCCCCCCAGTAGTTTTTGAAAACGCTATTATTCCCATTTGTACGAAGGTTAAGAATCTGGGTGTGTATATGGATTCCTCATTATCATGGGACACACAGATTCAGGAGGTGAGTCGAAAGATGTTCGCATCTGTGGGATCGTTAAGAAGGTTACAAAACCTTCTACCCATGCCTACCAAAATTGCGCTTGCGAACACGTTACTGTTATCCATATTAGATTATGTAGATGTCAGCTATCCTGATCTCGCCGAAAACCAGCTAGACAAGCTTGAACGTCTCCAAAATGTCTGCATAAGGTTCATTTTTGGCTTACGCAAATATGACCATGTTTCACAGTTTAGAACCCAGCTTGAATGGTTACCAATACGACTTCGTCGGGATGCTCATATTCTTTCACAATTATACAGTATACTGTTTAACCCCTCTACCCCTTCCTATCTTAAGGAACGATTCCAGTTCCTACACGACACGCATGCGAAATGTCTGAGGTCATCACTTAACTTGAGACTAAAGATGCCATCTCACTCGTCTACCTTTTACGACAAGTCTTTCACTGTTACTGCCATACGACTTTGGAATAAACTTCCTGTTGAGATTAGACGAGCGCAGACTATATCTAGATTTAAGATAATGGTTAAGGAACACTATTTATCAATGTAGAATATGCATATTTGTATGTAGGTATATGTATTGTTTATGTATGTATATAGTGTGTATGTAAGTGTATTGTGTATATATTTATAATAATTATATAATTTATATCTAACTAATTATTTATATATGCTGTAGGTTTATGACTAGGGATTATAAGTAGATAGAATTGTTTATTTTTAGAAATAAGTACACCGAACAACTACCACTCATCACCTTAAACCAACTTTCTCCATCCAAAGGTTGCCTGGTAGAAATCGCTTTTAGTGATAAGGCCGCCCATTGTACCTACTCTTGTAAGGAATCTATGTGTTCTGTTTATATTTACATGGTGTACAATAAAGAGTATAATAAATAAATAAATAAATAAATAATAAATAAATAAAATATCAAAAAGTGTTCAACAGTAAAATAGTGATAACAGCCAGCAGTAAACTAGTCGTTTTTAGTGCATAAAACTTAACAATATAAAGTGTACCATAAATCCAAGGAAACAACAATAAAAGATACAAACTACGACGAAAAGTGCTAGAACACCCATAAAAACCAACGCTTTGTATTAATAAAAAAGATAAAAACAGAAATATGTGCATTATAAACATTAAAACTTTTATATGAAATACGTTAAGAAAAATTTTGATTTGAAACATTGGTGTCAAAAGTGTTTCACACGATTTCATTACTGACAGCGCCATCTATTGTGATCGACAGGCAAATCAAGAATAAACTGAAGCAGTGTAGAGGGCGTTACTTGTATATTACGAGTGGTATTTCTATATTTATATTGTAAGCAGCGATGTCAACAATTAATGATGATTCTAGCAATGTTACAGTGAGACGACAGCTATTTAGTAATTCAGGAATACAAACAATGACTCGTAGTGGGACAATTTCTCCCGAATCCTCACCAGAAGGGCTTTTTACCAAAAGCTTAGACCTGTCAATGAATTTACAACAAGATATGGTAAAAGATCTGAAAAATGAAATTGAAGGTCTGCATGCCTGCCTAGACACTACACAAAGCGAACTAGAAAATATAATTTTAGAAAATAACACCTTAAAAAAACAAATCACTCAGCTTAATCAGGAGATTGTCTTATTAAGACAAATATGCAGGAGTCCTCAATTTTCGATGAAAAAAAACCGACGCAGACCTCAAATCGGCGAGTGCAGCTCCATGGACAGCATGAAGAATTCAATCACAGCGTGCACTCCTTAACACCACAACCCTGTTTGCTCCCCGAAAAGGAGTCTTGCCAGGGCGCTGATCTAGAGGGTACAGTCTCAAAACCAAGTGAGCAATCGTCAATCAACTTACACACCACAACTACCACACCAATAGGCCGAATTAATAGAAATATAACCGCTGCCAGAGATGCACAAGACGACACGATAGAACACCCACCGGGTAAGCGAACACCTGCTGAGACTCCTGATACAGCGTATGGAACAAAAGAAGACAAGATTTGCACTGAGGAAGACCAGTACCAACGATCGGCTGTGAGAAGGAGTGTTGTAATACTCGCGGACGAGCAAGGACGGGGCCTCAGCAAAGTATTACAGAGTTTTCTAGGTTCCGATTTCTCAGTATTTGCGTATGTAAAACCGATGGCTAACTTAAGAAATGTATTGGACAGTATAAATTCATTTATATTTACTTTGACTATGCAGGATTATGTTATTGTGATAGGAGGAAGCCATGACAAGAATCCATATGACCTTGAAAATAGTTTAAGACTCTGGCTATCGAAGGTGACATGTACAAATATAATTATTAGTGAAGTCCACGCAAATAAGAATTTACGTGAGTATAAATTAAATAATACAGTTAAATTTATATGTAACCGCCAAAAAAATGTGACCTTCCTTGACATGAACTACTCTCAACATATTCCATACAAATCGAACTTTACATTATATTTAGCTAGGTCATTATTAAAAGAAATTCTTCGAATGTATTATTATGATAGAAAGGAACAGTATAATCGAAATTTATTACACATGACATATAAACAATACACTGAAAAATCGACTCAAACTGACACATACTGTGACCTAACTGACTATAGCGATACTAAGATTATTACTGAAAATTTTAAAAATGACATTGACAGACAAGTTCCTTGCCAGTTGGACGCTAGTGTTTTGAATAACAATTTTTTTCGTTGTTAACTATTTATCGGTGGTTCACCAAAATATAGATGGCTTACATAGTAAGGCTGACATGTTATCTGTGGCATTAAATGGTTTGTGTACTAAAACTAATATTGAAAATATCGATATCTTATGCATAACTGAGCATAATATGACAAATGGAGACGAATTTTACTCTGTAATGCCGGGATATAAACTGGTATCTTACTTTTTGAGAAACAGCCGACGTGGAGGCTCATGTATATTAGTAAGGCGTGAGCACCGGTGTAGATCTTTAGACGAAATTAATAAAATGTCCATTGTGAACTACTGTGAGTGTACAGGAATTGAAATGATAGACCATCGACTATATATTATATGTATCTATAGATCACCCAACAAACTAAAACGAACGTTGAATTTATTTTATTTGGTTGTGAGTAGAATCCTGAGTAACCTTGTAAATACAGGTAAACACAAAATTATTATATGTGGCGATTTTAATATTGACGTATCAAAACAATCAAAACATGTAAAGGAATTTAAAGATATTATTTTTAGCTACAATTTAAGGTTTCAATTTGATCAACCTACGCGCTTTGCGAGTCAAACATGTATTGACAACTTTGCCCATAATATAGCGGGATGTAAAGGGCAAATTATTGAGTTTGGTCTGTCTGATCACACTGCTCAACTGCTACAGTGTCCCGTAAAAAGGAACAATGTTTTCACACAGTGGTTTGTATTCAAACGCAGTTTCACTAAAGCTAACACAGCCGTATTTGTTAAATATTTGAGCCAGCTATCATTTCATAATGTTCATGCTTCAAAAGATGCCAATGAAGCATTTAATTGCTTTCACGAGATGTTTAGTGTACTATATGACTTATCATTTCCTGTGAAGAAAATACGTGTCAATTGTAAGGCTAAACATAAATGGATGTCTAAGGGCATAAAACACTGCAGCAAACGTAAGCGGGACCTGTTGTGGAAGTACAGATTGCACCCTTCAAAAGAAAATAAAATTAATTTCCAGACCTATGCCAAACGCTACAAGAAAATTATAAACCTAACAAAAATGTCCCAAAATAATTACCATATTAATTCAGCTACAAATAAGAGTAAAGCGACGTGGCGTGTTATCAATAGCAATAAAAACATTCATCCTAATGAAGGTATTGCTCAATTAAAAATTCAAGGTGAGATAATTAGTAACCCTCAAAAAATTGCAAATGCATTTAACGACCACTTCCTCAACATTGCAAATATAAGCAATAAAAATACACAATGTGTATCGAACTCGCGCCCCAAGCGTATTGCATACTACAACAAATCAGTTTTTATGTCTCCAACAAGTCCTCAAGATATTGTTGAAATCATACGGAGCTTAAAAAATACGAACAGCGTGGGGTATGATGGTGTTAATACACGAATTGTAAAGGAAGTGGCAAATAAAATTGCTACTCCTTTATGCTATATAATTAACGTATGCATAGAACAGGGCATCTATCCCGATAATCTAAAGATAACTGTTATAAAACCACTTCATAAAAAGCAGAGCAAACTACTAGTAAATAATTACCGCCCCATTGCACTATTAACCATATTTTCTAAAATTTTTGAAAAAGTTATATAAATATAAATGTTTGTATAATTTCTTTGAAAGCCACAATTTATTTGCAACGTGCCAGTACGGGTTTAGAAAAAATAAGTCAATAAACATTAAACATGGCCATTTATAATTTTCTACATGAGGTAATGTTAAATATGGACGAAAGAGCACCAGTAGTGGCTCTATATATGGATATTTCTAAAGCATTTGATTGTGTTAGTCATAAAACTCTTTTAGATAAAATGTACGCATATGGAGTCAGAGGCAACGTTTATAATCTTCTTAAATCGTACCTCAGTGATAGAAAGCAGTTCACAGAAGTGAAAATGATCTCTAAATACAGCAAGACTGAAATATCTTATAAATCCAAAATGAAAATTGTACAAGCTGGCGTCCCTCAGGGGAGCGTGTTAGGAGCTCTATTTTTTCTTATATATATTAATGACATGTCTAATATAACAGATAAAAAAATGACTCTATTTGCTGACGATAGCACAGTACTATTTACGGGTAAAAATTTGAATGATATAGAATATGACATTAATTTATTGCTGACATCTATAATTGAATGGCTTGGTGAAAATGCATTAAAAATTAACCTGGAGAAAACAAAAGTTATGAGTTTCAGACAGAGACGGTCGATGGGGCCCCTACGCATCTCCCATGCTGGAGTAACTATCGAGGAAATTGACGTAACAAAATTTTTAGGTGTACATATCGATAATCGGGTTAACTGGAAATCTCACATCGAAGTAGTCTGTAAAAAACTCCATCAATTCTCCTATGCTCTTTATAGGCTCCGACAAGTGGTAAACATAAAATCACTAATGACAGCGTACCACGGTTGTGTTGCGTCAACAATACGATATGGGATAGTATTTTGGGGTAACTCCGTAGAAACGGACAGAGTTTTTATAGCGCAAAAGCGATGCCTCAGAAGTATTTGCAACTTACAACAGACCGATTCCTGTAAACCATATTTTATTGAATTGGGTGTATTGACAATGCCGGCCTTATATATATATGAAACAGCAGTTTTTGTCAAACTCAACCTTAAATTATATGAGTTCCGTACAAGAGAACGCCATAAACATAAATTAAGGCTATCAAAAAGCTCCACCGCATTGCTACACAATAGTATATTTTGCACGGCACAGCGCATATATAATAAAATTCCACTAGATATTAGAAATGACAGTAACATTATTTCCTATAAAAAAAAACCTACTTGAGCTGCTTATAGCTAAATGCTGTTACTCGGTTAAAGAATATTTGGATGACCATACACTATCATAGAAAAGCAAACTGAGGCTATTGACATTTGTTATTGTAAGCGGTAATGATTGTATATATTTGACATTGTTAGTTTATAGTATTGGTTCCTAAATGATTTTTCTTTGTTAAATTTAGTTATGGTCTATACCATGTAATGTAATATGCTGAATATTAATAATTTGACATATAGGTAAATTAATATTGTAATGACACAAACTTTTAACTTTTATGACTGGTGTAATGTTTCTCCTATGTACTCAATGTTTCTGTATTTTTTTCTGTTTATGTTTAAATATTGTACGTCGAAACGACAGAACATGGTCGATCCTAAAATGTATCTATTTTTAAACATCATCATTGTACCCATGTTGCACACTAAAGAATAATTTAATTGAATTGAATTGAATTGAATTGAATTGAATTGAATTGTGAAATTGTTATTCTCCCAGACAAAGGAACTTTCTTAAATGAAAATATCCAATACTGAATGATTAAAACAATAGCTTTGGGCTGCTGATTAATGGCAATCATCAAACATCATAAATTTAGAAAAGAACGATAAAACTAGACTAGAACTACATATTGTATAAAATCTATTAAACAAACGAGTTCCTACGAAGTTCCAATCAAATTTATTACAGCTATGTACCTGCTTTAATCTATCCCAAAATAACTCCCAACCGCGCAAATTCGTGTTTATAAACACAAAGTACACGTGGCGCCATCTCTTATCCAACCGAAACAACTCTCTAAACGTGTCAATGTCCTATTTAAAGTCTAAAATATCTTGATCCGTTGTACACTAAGAAGCATACGATATTTTAGTGAATTTGGGAGTTCAAAAAAATATGGACATGCTTGTTTTTTGGAATGAATCCAATCGGGAAAACACGGTTGTTTTTTTGAGAGTTCGTCTGTATTTCAAGGTTGAAGATATATTTGGATGATATTTTGTCGATTTCAGAAACTACCGGTCTCTGTTTTGTATCGTTAATATTTACAAGATGTTACAAACGCTACAGACTTGAAACTATGATAGGTTCGAGACGGGAAATGATCAATCTCGGCATTGGACACCATATTAATCCATATTTGGGGGGGTATTTTTGGCAATACCATACCGCACTGCTGCATTGACCTGAAGCTTTGTTTTTAGATGTTTCCTTCTCTACGCAATAGACACGAACTTTTGCGAAAGGCAAATCATGTATGGCATGTACCTAGGTATATTTTAGCTTGAGCTACTCAAGAAAGTAGGAAAAAAATTGCAGAAACGAAATTGATGAGACTGAGGCGTGGAATCACGTGAATTGGCGTGTCAGGAAGTCAACATCGTTAACCATAATGAGATATGAAATTATTAACTACTTACTTTTGACAATGATCCAATAACAAATCAGTCAGTTGTCAATAAATTGGACATCAGTGCTAAATTCAGAGCCAATTGGATATTGAACTAAATGAGAATTTCCGACGCACGTAACGCTAAAATATTGTCGCTACTCGCTTTCCCTTTCATTGCTGCCTGTGTAAATAGAGGTGTAAACATTATTAGGTGGGTATAACAAATAACAAATGTATTTTATAAACAATCTACAGTCGACGGGACGTTTAAGCTAATAATGCTACGATTTTTGAATCGAACAGGAGAAAACTCATGTGTAGACTTTTTGACCACGGCCAAGCATAGTACATTATGAGATTTGTAGAAGCAAGAATTCTATCTGGACAGTAAAAATTTTTTTTAAAACAATCTCGAAACTCGAGATATAAAAACATCATTCGAAATTGGAACTTATGAATTTATTAGGTTGCTTTTTGGTAATAATAGAGCCCCGTTCAAATCCCAGAGGTCCAAGTTCATAGCAACCGCACCTGCATTTTTTTATTGGTTCAAGCGATAACGTCTTTATAATAATGAAGAGTGCGAAACAATCAAAATGTCTACTTCTTTTAATAATAATGGAAAACCAATGCGACTTAAAGTAACGCCAATTTAAAGCGGATCTTGTGCTCCAAAGAATGAATTCCAAGACAAGAGACAAGATACCTTGATCGATCTATAGACTCGGAAATCTCATATTTTTTCTTTTATTACCTACTGACCGCTGGTATCGTAATAAATTTCGTACTGTGTGAGATGTCAAATGACATAACAGCAGAGCAGAGCAATGTCGGTTGTGTCAATTGTCTGTGACTATTGCCAATCACGCGCATGTTTCTATGGTTACTTGTTTGGTTTGACATCTATTTTTAGCTCAGCGAGCACGTTCAATGCACTCCTTATATAGAAGAATCTTTACGACTCACTGTGCCAACATAGGCTGAGATTTCTTTACTAGACCAAACTGGTACTTAGTCTAGTGTGAAGAAATTAAATGCATTGCACATTAATGCACTTATGGTGTTTGCATGCCTTCTTAAGACTAAATAATTATTCCAGAATATTGTGCAAATCATATTCCATATTTGTACTTCTAGTTCCAAACGGTTCGCGTATGATTTCGTCGATTCGGAAACTTGCTATTAATGCTTAGGTTCAATTATTACAGGTGTAACGGCACTTTCGGTTGGCCGTAAGTGAACCGAAAGACACAGGTGCCATTCCCTTAATATTGTGTTTACACAACAGCCTCCAATTATCTTCGTCTTAACTATAGAGGAACTGCATTTTACTCCTCCAAGTAGAGCCTACTGATCTAATCTGTTGTGTATTCCAATACAGCATTGTTCCCTACGACAGTCCATAATGTTATTCTTGACTCCGACAATTGCTTACTCGCTCTTTGGTATGTCTGCTTCCGGAAGGCCTTTAAGCTTTTTAAAAGCTTAAGGGCCTTCTTCATTTAAAGGGGCTTTGAAGGAGCAGAAGCGCCTTGTCGTGTTCCATTTTTGACCTTTGGATTTTCCTGTGAGTCCCGCGACATGATAAAAGCTAATGGGAAAATGACTTAGGTAAACCATAAACCGGAAACAAATTGGCAAGAATATCGGTCTGTGAGGTTATGTTTGTAAATATACCAGACTGAAATAACTAACTACTTCCTTTGATTGATTTTCTGTAGGAAGTGATCTCAGTTCTAATTATAGAACAAGGGTGGGATAGAAGGATTCTAAGTTTAGCAATTCTACTTCAGCGGAGCTTACAAGAATAAGTATCCCCGTGATCTATGTAATTTTGAACGTTATCTCTTAGATAATTCTACTGCCAATACCGGGGTGGCTTACGAAAGTCTTTCTAAAGGTTCGAGTATGCTTCAACTGAAAGTGCTATAATTTATGACGAAAGCAAAATAAACCTGTTCCAATCTGTTCAGCATGGTAGGGTAACTCTCCATGTGCGTGTTAACTGTCATAGCCTGATTCGTTTTGATATGATTGAAGAAAGCTTTTTAATCCCAAGGCCGTATAAATAAACAGACATCGCTATTTATAAAAACTTACGAAGTCTTACTTTAAAAAATATGCATGCCGACATTTTCTAAAGGGATTGTTATTTTTGCAAGTTTCGGTTCGAAAATGATAAATCAATATACCTGATAATTGATAGTCAAAATAAAATAAAAACGTAGGTACTTACCTCTTTCACTAGACGACCGGAACTTAAAAAATCCACAAGGAATTACACCACTAAGACCTGAGCCTCTTAAAAAATAATTCAATCTCCCGCGCTTTTGACTGTCAAACGAACAATAATTGTTTCAAAATAATACAGAAAACGTAATATTTCAAATGAATTGTTTATTTTCGTTGTATTTTTCTAAAAACGACGTCTGTACAGCTTAATAGAAGAGTTTGAACTGTTGTTGCGATGTTTAAATGCAATCTGGAGTTGATCCAAGCTGGATGTTTGCCAAATACGAAACACGGGGCGTCCGGCGCGGCGGTAGGGTAAAATGGTTTGTTATCGTCCAAACTATGAACTTTGATCTGACGCAAGTTTTAAAAATAGCACAGAACAAGGGATCATTCATATTTTAGAGTCACAAAAGCTCTTTGTACTTTTCTGATACAAAGATATAAGTTAGTAATAAGTATAAGGTTTCATACCTAAAGGGTAACAACGGAGGGCCGGATCGACGTGAATAATCTTTTGGATATCCTGTTTCACCTCACATCGCATAGTAAGAGCGAGAAGCTCCGATAATGCATTCATTCAAAGGTCCTTTGGTAGGAAGGGTGTTATGAAAAAAGTACTTGATGTATCAACTAAAAATAAAGTTTTTTGAACTCTTTTAGAAATGAACTTTGTCGGAACCGACTTAGATTTTAAATTTTTATACTCCTTTTATTCTTTATTTACACAGAAAATAGACGAAAAATTTGGCAAAAAATTCGAATTTTGAATGGCTTCTGTCTCTTTAATAGTTTTTAATTCCCATTTTTTTAACGGTACAGACAAAGTTTTTGGTGAGGCAAAACAGTAAAATGTTTGACTTTATGTGTAGGGTATCAAACAGTTGAGTAATATCCTCCCGAAGTTTGTATGGACAAAATAGCGACTAGCGCAACCTTAAAACAGATAAAAGGTCTAAAATATGTCTTTTTTTGAGGGGCTCGTATATAGACGTCCTTTTCTAGATTTTTTTACACGGCACGGACGAATATCAAAGATTTTTAAATTACGGGTACGGAAATCTAAAAAAGTGGTTGCCTGTAAAGTAGGTTCACTAATATTTTAAGAGATAACTTCGTTGGAAAACAGGCCACGGCTTGTACCGTGCTCTCGCTTTTGCTATAAGCTCAGGCAGAACGTGACACTCTTTATAAGACGATATCACGTCAAAGAAAAAAATACTCAGCTCTATTTCGAAATACATAGATGTTTTAACCATTCGGTTAAAGTATTAATGTCAGCAAATTGTGCAGATTTCAAGACATTATTGTTAAATTGGATAAGTGGAACGCAATGTGACCAGCATATACGTCTGGAAACAAGCTCTCCCACCCTACCCTTGTGAGCTACCTTGGTCATCTCTTTGTATACCATTTTGGAACAAAGATTTCACTACGTACGGCGCAACGAACTTGGTGATACTGCGCAAGCGTCCCAATCTTTAAGATCAACAGATCAACGTATCTGTCAGCTGATTTTAGTTTATTTACTGACAAGTAGGTACAAATATTTGAGGACATATTTTTTTTACACAGCGCCACTTGATCCCAAAGTAAGCTAGTAAGGGGTTAGGTTCGGAAGGACATATTTGTAAAACGTCTTACTAAATGTCCTGGTTGAAAAAGGTCTATGTATGCAAAACGTCCTGATTGTAAAATGACTGAAATAAATTGCATAGTGTCTAAGGGTATGCAAAACGTCGTAGTTGCAGAAAGTCCTATTTATAAAACGTATAAGTTGAAGAAGGACTTGGATGTTGTTGTAAAACGTCTGGAAGAGCAAAATGGTATTGACCTGCTGATAGTGGTGCACCTGCTGACTAACAAATAACTACATACCTGATAGAAACTTGAAATTTGGATGATAGTTTTCTCTCTTCAAAATCACAAACTTTCGCATAATTTATAACACGGCGGGCGGCGTCTTCCGTACCGTAACAGAAAAAAACGTCACGTTTGTTTGGTTTTATGTTTCAATTCAATTTTGATATTTAAATTAAAATTACTTATATTCTACAAATTTATCTACAGAAAAAAAATACAAAGAAAATTATCAACAAAAAAAAATTATTCAATTCAATTTAGATTTTAGGACTAACTTACTTCTTGTTATAGCGGCAACAGAAATACAATCGTCTCTGAAAATTTCAGCTTACTAGCTATCACCATGGTACATAAGTTGCAGCCTCGATAGACAGACGGACAGCGGCATCTTAGTAGGTAATAGGGTCCCGATTTCACATTTTGGCTACGGAACCTTTTGATTACGGAACAGAGGAATTTAAAGTGAGTAGCTTGCTCCTCACTCGAGGACGATCAATTTTTTTGATTTACATTTTCCAAAAATGTTGTAAACAGTAAAGCCTACCTTTTAAAGGGAGGTTTTGCAAGTAAAACAACTTAACATTACATTTTGACATTTAATGTTAACAAAAACAACTTAATCCCATCCCAACCAATCGTTATTTGGTAAACAAAATTTGCCATTCCGACAAGGCCACAAGCGCCACGGGAATGGTAAATGTGGCGCTATGGCGCTATTGAATTATGTGTCGTTTAGCTGGCGTGATTACTTCGTGACGACATCTTCTACTGTTAAGATGGCGGTGCACCGAGTGCTTTTTTATCCTACTAATGTAAATGTGAAAGTTTGATTTTAGGATGTATTCGAGACTTTCGGCCGTAGACAAATGGAAGGGCAACGCTTCGTTGTAGTCGGTCGAAGTCTAGAACCCTGCTGAGTAAAGCCGGGAACCCTGGGAACTTCTAAAAGATGGGGCCGATTTTAGGGTACCGCGTGGTTTTGGTTGGAATGGAGCTGGTTGGAGTCCGGCATGGCATTATGTAATTTTAAAATATGTGAAACGCAAGGTCGCAGACTGAATTAGTTTACAGTAGTAGTAGTTTTATTTATCCATTTTCGGATAGGCAAAGGCAATTTGAGCCATACAGCCAAGTCTTGTATATTCATTATCTCTTCATTTTGCTTTGATAAGTCACAGTCCTTGTCCTCTAAGTCCAGTCAAAGTCAAATACAGCCCTAAGTCAAAGTCAGTCTTCCTTCAGAAAAGCGGTGGATACATTTCTGTAAGTCTTTTTGGATTTTTTGTCAGAAACTGCAAAGTTGCGATTCACTGCGTTTTATCACTTCCCAACACTAGTGCACGTTGTCGAACGTTTATGTTTAAGAATCGTGACGACATCTTCTACTGTTAAGATGGTGGTGTATCGAGCATTTGAGCGAAAACTAAAAGAATAATCTATAATTAAAAGCCTATCTGACGCTTATCTGTTGAAAGAAGGTAGAAAGCAAGGAAAGTGTTTTTGGTTTGGGCCATTAATAGTTCATGAAGTGAAGTTGCGTTTATGTTATAGCTTTAATTCATTAGACCTCACAAATTCTGAGATCAGGATCAAGATAATAGTCTATTTAGCGTCATACAGCCTTGTAAAGATAATCGTAAGGCGACTAGTCTCACCCACTTCTGCTAAACAAAGTTTGGTCAAACCCTCGTCACCAGCTGAGAAACTTAAGACTTCCTGCCAAAGGTCTACTCGGGACTGTTGGTAGGCAGTTTGTGGGTCACCGTGTGGTTTTAGTCGGTAAGACTCGGGCATAGCATCCATGACGATTTTCACAAACTAAGTGAAAAGAAAAACCCGTCACCAAGGCTCATCTTTTTTTTAATTTTTTTTTTATATTCAGCTCGCCAATTTGACGTCGCCACCAACCTGATGGTAAGCCGTGGCGCATCTAGAGATTGAGGGCCAGTCTCACAGTTCTTAAGACTATAGAAGATAGACAGTGGTACTTAAGTTGGCGGCCCTGTGATGTGCCTCTTCACGCTCCTCTTGAAGAACCCGGGATTGTAAGATGTGGGAAACACGTGTGCGGGCATGTCGTTCCAGGTTTTTATAGTTCGACAGAGGAACGATCTTTTAAAACGCTCAGCTCTGGCGAAAATTCTCTCCACTGTGTTAAATTCTCTCATCTGTTAAATCTTTACTTTTCGCTATTTTATGAGAGGCCTACGTCCAGGAGTGGACTGTCATAGGCTGACTTGATTGATTGAACTTGAACTTGAAGCGCTGGCCCCGCGGACTCAGTATTCTGTAAACGAACACTGTTTTAAGCAAGATTTAATATGACTGGTCAAGGATGGGTGAACACCAAAAAACCACCTTGTGACATTTATTTGCGAGCGTTTCCTTGCACGAAGGCACATTAATCCGTTGGTCCCGGTGGCCAGTAAAATGGCATTCGTTAAGCCAAGTTCAAGGCCTTTATGGGCAGCTTGAAAAAAATTCAACAGCGGGCAGTAACACCCTGCGCCTGTCCATATCAATACGGCAAATACGACTCACCACCTATTACGTGGGACGAAACAAATGCGAAATGTGGGCATATAATATGCCTCTGCCTACCCCTTCGGAGACAAAAGGCGTGATCATATGTTATGTTATGAACTTGAAAGTTGACACAGTTAAGGAGAAAAAGTGCACAATGGATTAATCTTACTAATATTATAAATGCGAAAGTTTGTGAGTGTAGATGTGTGGATGTTTGTTACTCTTTAGTCTTCTTTAACGCTCGAACGACTAAAAGGATCTGGTTGAAATTTGGTACAGGGATAGATACATTATAGTCTGGAATAACACATAAGCTACTTTTTATCTTCAATAGGTATCTACAAATATTAAAATTAAAAGAAAAGTCAAAACTGTTCATTGGAAATATTTAAAAAAAATATTCGCTGTGTGTTCAACATAACCTGGGTCCTTCGCTGTTTGACACCACGAATTATTGACACCACGGTGTCAATCGCAGAAGAATGTTTTTTGAATTGGCTGTTTGGGACCATTTTCATAATAATTTGCGACCGTGGTGTCAAACGGCGAATATCTTATTTTGTTTTCGTCGATTGACACCATGGTGTAAAACTGTTGATTTGGACCACTTTCAACAATTTAAAGGTCAAGTGTGATTTGTGTACTGGCGAAAAGAAAACGGTTATTAAAACAACACTTACAATCAAATTGTTCCTATGGCTACGTTATATAATATATAACTTCAAATAATCCGATTTGGATAGGTTAGGTTAGAAGGCTAAGGCGGGAGCTCCGCTCCCGCCTTAGCCTTCGTGGTTATTTTTTTTCATAAATTAAAGTAATGGTTTTGTAGTATACCTAAACTTTTATTTAAATTTTTTATTGTATTAACTACATTATATTATTTTAACTTTTATTTTTATTTTAGTTTTGTAGTATAAACTATTATTTTAATTTATAAAAAAAATTGCATTATTTTTAGGTATTGTGACCTTAATTGATATTAAATATTGGTAAATATAAATTATGCATATTGATGATAAAAATCGTTTAAACACTTTTGTGCATGATTGTTATGTTATAATAAAAATGCCAATGAGCCGTCCTTTGCTGTTTTACATCATGGTGTCAATCAACGAAGCCATGTAAGGTATTCGTCGATTGACACCGTGGTGCCAAACAGCCAATTCAAAAAACGTTCTTCTGCGATTGACACCGTGGTGTCAATAATTCGTGGTGTCAAACAGCGAAGGACCCTAATTATGATACCAAAGCCGAAAATTTAGTTAATTTTTTTTTGTCTGTTTGTCGGTTTATCTGTTAGTCTGTTTGTTTTGCTTTGTCCGGAAGGTACTCGGAAAGTACTCAATAGATTTGATTCAAATTTTGCACATATATTAATTAGGGGTAGGGTCTTCAAATAGGCTGTATATTATCACGCTACATATCCTAGGCCTCTAGGGGCTCAGCAAAGAACAATCAAATTGGCATTATAACATAAGTCGCGAGCAACAGCTAGTCCGGGAATAAATCCCACGGGAACATGAACAAATTTTATGCAGGCGTAGCTGCCGGCATCAGCTAGTATTTTAATTCAACACCTCAACGCATAACTCCACAGCCATATCGGCAAAAAATCCATCAATATCCTATTAAAATATACTTGACCGAGTCAATTGGAATGTAATATAGATTCCGATCCTATCGCATTCCTTTTCTTTATTAAATTCCTCCCGGTGTATCGCCAGCCTTCCTTCGAAGCTGTCCTTCCGTCATTGTCAGTCAGACCGTGGAGCCGTGAAGACCAGCCGTTTTGAAGACTCATGGTAAGTGACGAATCTATTCGCCATAATTTTATCAAAATTGACTTTAAACAATGTTTCAGATAATTTTGTTCAGAGTTTTTACCGTTTAAGAATTGATTTTTAACCGACTACAAAAAGGAGGAGGTTCTCAATTCGTACGCTATTTTTTTTTTGTATGTATGTTACGCGATAGCGGCGCCAATTATGGATGGATTTTGAATTTTTTTTTGTTTGAAAGAGGCTACTTCTGATATGGTCCCATATCCAGGGTATCAGGATCTGATGCTGGGATCTTGGGAAAATCGAGGGGAAATCATCAAATTTACATCAAAAATTCTGTTTTTGATGCCTTTCTACATAATAAACCTCATAAATAGGTACTTTTCTGTTTCTGTACACTAAAAAGTAAAAAATAAAAAAAAAACTACAAAAAAGAAACCGACTTCAATTTTGTTTAAACTCGGTTTCATTTTTGTTAAATGTTTTTTCCTTTCTAATTAGGTACTTAGTTTTTAAGGTTTCTGTATGCAAAGGATAAAAAACGGGATTCTATTTACGAAACTACGCTGTCCGTCTGTATGTCTTTCTCTCACCAAGCTGTATCTCAGGAACCGTGATAGCCAGAGAGCTGAAATTTTCACAGATGATGTATTTCTGTTGCCGCTATAACAACAAATAGCTAAAATCAGAAGATAATAATACTTAAGGGGTGCTCCTGTACAACTCGTGATTTTTGTTGGTTTTTTGGTACGGAGACTTACCTACGTGCGCGAGTCTACTCGTACTTGGCCGGGTTTCTTGAAATTTTTTAGTAGGCGGACTGCTAATAATAATTGATAGTCAGACAGAAGCACAGACCTAAGTCAAATTCAATTATTAAAGAGAGTGAGCATTAGTACAGTCATTTTTGTTGTTCACTGCTTGGTGGTAGTGTATTGCAATGGTGTTTTTTCTATTTTTACGTATGAAAATTCCTGCGGATGCTTTGCCGGACTCGAATTTACTATGTTCGAAACCACTCAGTTCCCTATCCGTAGAGCGCTTGGAAGGATGCGTTGGACGCAGGTTCGAGTAGGTACTGCTCGAGACCAAAATTTGTTTACATTTTTGTGATTGAGTCAGCATACTAATTGCTATTCAAAATTATCTCAAAGACTGAATACCACCGCGACCTAATGGTTTAATTCTTTTTTTTTTATTAAACACGGTTGACGTTAATCCAGTGGATATGAGTCCTGTCTCTCAAACTAGGTAATACCTGTATCTTGAGAGACAGATTTTACCCCGGTAATTGGTTGATGTGGTGCGGGTGTTATTCCACTTGTTGTGGCGTGAGGAGTGTGTGAAACTCTCGCGTCACGTCGCCCCGCCATCTTGGGCCTGCTTCTGAAAGGACTGAGTGTTACCTTAAAGAAAATAAAGACTGCATTTACGAGCAATTTGAAGCACAGTTAAAGAGAGTGTTTGTTTTATATTAAGACATTAAAATAGATATTACTTAGCTATAATAAGTAAGTGCTTTAGTTACTTCATAGTATACTTAGTACCTATAATAAGTGCTTTAGCTATTCGCAGTAGGGAATAATACAAAAGTACTGCACGTTGCACGGAATTTTGGGGTCCGTTTGTGACTAGCTCTAGAAAGCTCTATGTCTTCAAAAATACTACGATTGCATTCTATGAGGTTTACTTACAAATCGTTTACTGTCCAGGCGGTTCGCTTGTGGAATACATTGCTGGTTGGAATTAATTTGATACCAATAATAATTAGTGAATAATAATTATTATTAAATAATATTTTATATTAATTACTAAATAGTAATCTATATCTATACCAATACGACCTAATCTATATACCAATAATATAAAGAGGAAAGATTTGATTGTTTATTTGTTGTTTGCATCGAATAGGCTCCAAAACTACTGGACCGATTTGAAAAATTATTTCACTGTTGAGAAACTGCACTATCCCCGAGTAACATAGGCTTTTTTAATTTCCGTATTCCGTCGGAAACGGGAGCTTCACGTCACATCCGCTAGTGTAAAATATTTATAATTTAGTTTCATTGAATTAAATAAAATACTTTCGTTAGAAAACACCCACACCCCGAAACAAATATTTATCGCACCCGGAACCTTCTTTTTTAACATGAGGAAAATCCTACATGTATGCTATGCCGGACTCCTACCGACTAAAAACCACACGTATCCTACCTAACAGCCTACGAGAGGGAACCCCGGGGAAGCCCTCGGAAGGAAACCCCTGGACCACCCCAACTGACCTTCGGCTGTGGTAGCCGCACACGACTGTCGCAAAACACTTAAAACTGCTCTACCATGGCAGTCGTTCTATGGAACCTCGGAAAAGTACAGTTCCCATTCTGGAATATTTGCCTCCAGATGCCGTTCACCAGACCATTCCAGCTCTCATACCCCAACACCTGGAGTCGTTTCACCACGGACCGAGGGACGCTCCGCATTCAAGACCTCACCGAGGACATGTGGGGACAAGCCCTCGAGTTGCTTACCAAGTATTTTACCAGGGATGAGCCGCCGTGCAAATACATGGGTAACGTGTATTTTTAAAGGTTTGATTTACTGATCCATTTGCGCCAATCAGCTGAACGGATTTCTCAAATTTGGCTTGTATTGTGATTAAAGGTATTTTGATAACAGTTGTTTTAAAGGTTACTGTGGCGTGCTAGTAAATGAATTCAGCGCGCTTTGCTCAATTTTTTCTTCTCATTACTCCCACCTCTTACCGATGTAAATTATCAAGACAATAAACGCGGAATATTGCTCAGTACTAACAATCTGGAGGACAGGATACCCCATTTTCTTTTTTTGGGTCATTCCTGCGTTACAACTGCTTACATATACTTAGTTGAGGTAGCCCTCGACTTCGACTGTTGTGCATTTGGATTGACGGGTCGAGGGTTATTGGTTGGTTCCTCTACGCCGTTCCTTTATAATCGTTCTACAATCGGTAATAATGGAATCAGGTGTTTCAACATATATCATCATCCTTACCATTGCATCAGTCATGCTTCTATACATATCTATCTAATTATATACAGTACAGACGTTTTAAGATATCCATCATGAAACACCTAATTTCATTTGTTAAAGTATTAGAAAATAGCCGTTATATTATTTTTTATTATTAATCCATTAATTTTACTTTGTTTTATCACGCAGATTTAAGTTTCCTGAACAATCAAATGTGGACCACAATTCTTCGCAGATTCAGCTGTTCCTCTGTTTTGTATGCTAACAGGTTTATTATTTTGCTTATTCTTTCCTTATTTTTTAATAATACTGTAATAATAAGTTCATTAAGTTACTTCAATATTATTACTTACTAAGATAATTATAAAATTAAGATTACATAAATAATATACTTAGTTATTTTCAAAAGAAGAAAATTTCAATTAAAGTCAAAAGAATAATCAACCTTAGCCATCTGCTTATACTTTAAAGCTTTTCAACAGAAATTCACAAGCATCCAACAGCTCTTGCAGAACTACAAAAGCTTTGGCGTGACACTCTCAAAGACAATTTCTCCATCGCATGCGTATTGGACAGTGAGGATCAGCCTCCTAAGATCATTGGACTCAATGTCCTCACTGTTGTCTGCAAAGAGGATAAGGAAGAAGCCTTTCAGGTGAGTATTGATTTGTGGAATCGTTTAGTATCTGTCTAAGGCCTCTGACTCTCTCTAGAACTCTACCGTATTCAATGAATTGAACAGTATCAAAGTTAAGGTACTTATTATTTCAAAACCCTAAAAGCTTTTATCTTTTTGAACAAAGAATGGGTAAATAATTGGTTAAGAAAGTTGTAAAATGTTTATTAATGCAAGTTTTCGTTTGGCGTATATCAGGGTTCCATTTTAGGCCCAACGGTTTTTTAGCAGACTTACAACCCAGGTTTTTAGGTAACTTGATTCTTTGATTTATAGGATAATCATTAGTAATAGGTACATAGTACATATGTACCTTATTTTTTACGTAGATAAAACCACAGATTCTATTCGTTTTTTAGGGTTTCGAACAAAAAGGGTTTGAACGGGATACCTATTCATGAGACTTTGCTGTCCGTCTGTCTGTCTGTCTGTCCGTCATGAGGCTGTATCTCAGGAACCGTGATAGCTAGAGAGCTGAAATTTTCACAGATGATGTATTTCTGTTGCCGATATGACAATAAATACTATAATCAGAAAAAGGGGTTGATTACGGGGGGCTCCCATACAACAAACGTGATTATTTTCTGTTTTTTAATACGGAACCCTCTGTGCGCGAGTCGGACTCGCACTTGGCCGGTTTTTAATTTTAATTAAGCCATTTACTTGCTGTAGACAGAGGATCCAGTGTGGGCCCAGCTGTTCGGAGCAGTGGACCTGGTGGCTCGCAGCGTCGATATATTCGCCCACTTTCAGGTCGATAAGTACCTCACCGCGTATGGTTTGGTTGTGGACCCTGAGTGGAGGGGACGGAATGTCGGAAAGGAGCTTTTGCTCGCCAGGTAGGCATAGTAACTCATTTGGTTCCGATTTTAATAACTCTAACTTATGAATTGAGTTCATTTTTGTAGCTTTATGGGATACAGGGTAAATAACTGTTGCTAAAGCTAATGTTTTATTGATAGCCTTAGGAATGTTTTGTGTGTATTTGCTCAGGCGTTTTCATTAACTTATGCTGTAGGTAATATTGTCATTGTCACTACCTACCGAATAGACTTTTAAAAATTTTGTATAAATTTTTCGCTACTCGTCACTACCAATTTGACCGCCAAACATGTACAAATGTATTTTTATTTTTGTACCCACATAATAAAACTAATTTAGGCAAATTTTGGGTTTAATTTTGGCCACAGTGTCTCAGGCACAGACAATTATTACAGTTCGAAAATCCTCTACAACGGCGCTGGTAGGCCTGTAGGGTAATGTTGACAGAGTACATAAATTAATAAATAATATACTCAGTTTATTAATGAAAGTTCTAACTGATTGCACTGAATAAAATACTGTAAAAAATAATCTACAACCTTTTTTTTACGAGACCAAGAAGCCGTGAAACTCACCCGACTGCCCCTTTTGTGAAAGTGAAAGTTCAATCCGATTGACGTTCTCATTTTTGTTTTATTTAAAACTTTGAACAGATGATCCACGTCACCTAGTGACGTAATTTAATGCAACCGAGTCACAGACAACAGACACAAGTCTCGTCATAAGCCCCTCTGCAATCTATTTTATAGAGAGGGGCTTAAACGTGTAGCGATTTTATTTCGTAAACATTAGTAGTTCTTTAAGATCTGCTGATGGAGCTAGCAAAATAAAAGTCTGTACTGAGCATTAGTACCCTTATGCTAATGTGGCGCCACCCTAAAGTAACTCATCTCTTCGTACATTTTTTAAAATTTTCATGTTCGTCTTCATTTCTAAAACATGTTAATAAAATTGTTTTTATTTCTTTTACAGGATTCCTCTGTGCAAAGCTTTGAACATCAAAGTGACAGCCACAGTGTTCACTGCCGGAGCCTCACAGACAGTAGCCAAGAAGGCCGGTTTCCAAGATTTGTACGAAATAAGCTATCAAGAGCTAGCAAACAAAGGTTTTGTGTTCCCCGGCATTGAGAAAGACACGAAATCGTCGAAATTGATGGCTTTGGTTGTAGATTAAAAATAAATTATCCTGATATTTTTAAAACATTCAGTGATGCGACCTGCGCCTGTTTGTTTTAACACGGCAATGCGCTCCGCAGCGTGAGTGTGGAGTGCAAGAATTATTTTGTGTACTAGAAGGCGTTTACGGCTCCCCTCGTGTGGAATATTGTTCCTGTTCCCGCTTCCCATGGGAACTTATTCCCGGAATATAAAATTTCAGTCCATTCAGCCGTTAGAGCGTGAAAGAGTGACAAATATCCAGACTCACAAAGTTACACATTTAGGTACCTATAGTATTAGTGAAATATAAACTGCAATAATCAGGAATCTTGTAGTTTTATTACTACCCTCTTGTATAATCGGCCTCAGTAATACCTTCAGTTATTGAAGTCTTCAGTTCGATTCCCGGTGCGAACCAAGTAGGTATAATTACGTGTGATCCGCAAATTTCCGTTCTGAGTTTGAATCTTTTCACAAGGTGGAGTAACAATTTGTCAAGATATTTACTACCTACTAGCGAACGTCACACGTCACACGGTGGGAATTCGCGAATAATATTCACTAAGGATGCTGTAACTTCCCAACAGTGAAAGAATTTTTCAAATCAGTTCAGTAATTTTGAGGCCTATTCGATGCAAACAAACGATCAAATCGTTCCTCTTTATAATGTTACTAGCGGACGTCACGCTATTTCACCCCCATAGCTCCCATTCCCATGGGAATACGGTAATAAAATATAGCCTATGTTAATCGGGGATGGTGTAACTTCCCAACAGTGAAAGAATTTTTTGAAGCCAGTAGTTTCGGAGCCTATTCGACGCAGTCGGATAAACAAACAATCAAATATTTCCTCTTTATACTATAAGTATAGGTACTGCTCGTTCGCTCTAACTTTGCCGCTCGGCTCCATACTAAAGTCGAATTTTTAATTAGACGAAGTAAATTGACAGCAACTAATGTCACTTCTTCATACAATGTTGCTTAACTTCTATGACGAAGTGACATTAGCTACTGTCAATTTACTTCGTCTAATTAACAATTCGGGTATACGCCTCTACGCCAGCGGCAAAGTTAGAGCGAACGGGTAGTAGGTATAGTAAGCATAGACTAGCTGACCCCCGCAACTTCGTTTGCGTCACATAACAGGGAAAGAGAGAAAGGGAGAGGTTACTACCGATCATTTCTGTATTAGAAAGAGGAACGCTGATTAGTCTAGCTTATTCGCTTCTAATATTAATAGCCCTTCGTTTACCAACGATTCCGCCAGCACAACAACCAATAGGAAAATAGATGGGTACAAATAGAGTCAGTAAAAAATGGCGATACGCCACTCTCAAGTCCCAAACATACATAGAGGGAAAAAAAGTCTAGCTTGAGTTGGCTATTGACTAGATTCTAGTCGACAGCCAACTCTAGCTAGACTTTTTTTACCTTTACAACTTTACCTTTAAACAGTTTGTTCTAGTCACTAGAACAAACTGTTTAAAGGTAAAGTTGCCTTGGTTCCCGAACATAAAATCGGGAGAGTCATGTCATCAAGATATTCGAGTTTGTCAATGTAGAAAGAAGATGAATATTCAATGCAAATGTTCACCAAAATGTGCACTGTATTTTTTTTTTTTTTTTTCATAATTATAGGAATTTCTACTTTTGCACTGGCAACCTTCATTAAAAATGGCGTCGCGTCCAAATGCCAATTTTGTCAATTAGCTGTCAAACGGTTGTTGACTTCTCACGGGGTGTGTGTCGTTTCTCTATCGCTCTGCTGTGCACGTACGTCTTTTTAAAATTAAAGAATTATGTTATTAAAATAGCTTCATTTGGTAAATAACTATTGTACAATCATGTTACGATAAAAAACAAAGGACTTTATTTTGAGTGATCGGCGATTGTATCGCAGTTTTCTCTGTGTAACGTTGTCATCGGAAAATTGTTTTCATTTTACACATCCTGTTTTGAAATCGTACCTTTTCTCCTTACTGCGTTCGTGTTACCTATTTTTCTTATTATTCGTGGTGTGTTTGTGATAAAGTGACAAATTAAAATTGTGTACGAATTATTTGTGTTAGTGTTTTTATGAGACATACTTTGGAACAAGTTTAATGATGGATTATAAATAGAAGGTGGACCCCCTGCATCTGCATTGAAGGTAAAAATAAAGCTCATTTCATTCTCAGTCTAATAACTATTTTACTAGTATTTTAAAATCAAGTGACTTGATAGAAAAATATTCTTTATTTTATGCTGTAGTAAAATGTTTCAACATTTAAGTATTTATAATGTTGCACAAATAACTTGATTTAATCTGATTTAGCTACAGATATAAATACTACCAAAAACAGTTTCTTGTCTCTTTCTCAAGGTGATGATGCCATTATCAAGTGATATATTTTGAAACTAACATATTCAATAGAACAAAATTATGAATACAATTGTGATTATCATCTCAGACGACTAGGTAATAGGCCTTCCTCAAACATCAGCACAATATTCTATCTTCAAACAGTTAGAAGTGCTACAAACAACGTAGGAAGTGCTACAAACAACGTAGGCTACAGTGACGGCATGCAATCAGACGAACCTGGCTTATCTGCCACTGTAGTGGCACAAAAACAAGACCTGTAGTGTGTTTTTGACTATTGTATTGAGTATCATAGTCAAATTTGTAATGCAGCCCTAATGGCGCAACAAGAGTGAGATGTATAGCTTTGTATATCCCTATGGATGTCATGAGTAATTCACAAAATATTAAAAACAGGATGCCTGGTACTAGACAGATTTGAGAGAGAGTGACTATTCTAGCCTATAAACTAGTCTCACTGCAACCATTATTGATCTATTGTGATCGCCACTGCTTGAAGTTCTTGACTGAGTCCTACAAATTCCAGGAAGTGCAGTATCTTCATAGCCTTAATTCCTTTGATCTCACTTGGCTCCAATATGTGGCCTCCAAGTAGAAAACTGCGACTCAAGGGAGAGATCAAGGCTGGGCATTCTGTCAGGATGTGACGCGCTAGACTAATATTTAGCAGTATAGTGCCAGACATCACTATTATTTTTTTTAACATGAGGCAACATCCATCATGGATGTATGTTGGACTCCAACCGACTAAAAAAACCTCGCGCAATGCCCAACAGCCTATGGTTGGGAGCCTGGGCAAGCTCCCAACTCAGGCACCACTATTAACCCCTTGGAAGAATGACCCTGCATACAGACAATAGCAATAAGATGATTTACCTAGATTCTACAAGCTTAGACCCTTATGAGCGGCTTGAAAAATTTCAACAGCTTACAGTCACAACTGCGCCTGTCCATATCAACACGGCAATACGGCTCACCACCTATTACTTGGGACAAAACCTTAAAAGTGAAATGTGGGCATTAATATCGCCTTGGTCTTCCACTTCAGGGATAAAAGGAGTGAATATTTATGTAAGCTTAGACACAGCCTACAGGTCAATTACCTCTTCTCTAGCTGTAAGGCGCTTACATAAGCCCTATGATGTCACCGCTTTCTTAAAAGAGCAATACACACTGACTATGGCTATTAGTAAGTGTCAAGACTACCGTCTGTAAAATTAACTTGTTAAAATGGCTTGCTATGGGATATGATGACACTCTGAACATTGAGTACCATATTAATAATGATACATTTGACTGCCTCTGTGGCGTAGTCGGTAGTGATACTGCCTGCGGCGCTGGAGGTTGTGGGTTCGATTCCTGAGTCGGTTCAAATATTTGTACATACATACATACATATACTCACGCCTTTATCCCCGAAGGGGTAGGCAGAGGCCTATACCGGCCCACATTTCACCGTGTACAATTTGGTCCCACGTGACAGGTGGTGAGCCCATCGCCGTGTTGAAATGGACCGCCGCCGTCAGAGCCTCGTCCGTTGTTCAGCAGGTGCACGAGCTTGCACGTGAGGTTGACTTGGTTTTGAATATTTGTGTGATCCACTAATGTTTGTTTCGGAGTTTGGGTGTTTTCTATGTATAATGTGTATGTATTTAGAAATATATATTAATAGGTATGTCTATCAGTTGTCTAGATCCTATAGCACAAGCTTATAGCTTAGTTTGGGCTAGATGATGTTGTGTAAGAATGTCCAACAATATTAATTTTTGGAAGGGGGCACCTGAATACCAGCTTCGTCCATTTGACTCGGTGCAAAGACGTGCTGTAAGAGTTGTCAACAATCCTATACTTACAAGTGGTGTGGAACCTCTTCGCGACAGGAGAGACTTTGCCTTCTTATGCGTGTTCTACCGACTGTACAATGGTGTGTGCTCTAAGGAATTGTTTGATATGATGCCCACGGCTTCGTTCTATCACCGCACCGCTCGCCACAGACAGGGAGTTCATCCTCACACTCTGCGTACGGAGCGTTCCAGCACGGTTAGATCCGATAGGGGTTTTCTTCCGCGCACGCTTAGGTTGTGGAATGATCTCCCTGCCTCGGTTTTCCCAAACGCCTACAGTATGGGGTTCTTCAAAAGGGGTCTTAGAAGGTTTTTACAGGGTCGGCAGCGCGAGAAAGGCGCCTCTGGTGCTGCAAACGTTCATAGGCTGCGGTGACCACCGGTCCTTCTGGTGGGCCGTATGCTTGTCTGCCACCTTAGTGGTATAAAAAAAAATAAAAAATTCATACATTGCTTACATTATAGTCAGTGGGGTAGGCAGAGGCATATTTACCACCCAGACACATTTGTTTTTGTCCCACAATAATAGATGGACAGGTGCAGGTTGTGACCACACACTGTTGAAATTTTTCCATCTATCCTAAGGCCTTCAACAAATCAAAAGTCTATACTAATATTATAAAGATTTTTTTTTGTTTGTTTGTAACGAATAGGCTCCGGAACTACTGGACCGATTTGAAAAATTCTTTCACTGTTGGAAAGCTACACTCTTTGCGGTGAACATAGGCTATATTTTATTCCCGTATTCCCACGGGAACGGGAACTACGCGGGCGAAACCTCGTGACGTCCGCAAGTACCTAGATATTTTGAAATATTTCACACAGCACTATCTTACTCAAATAAAGTAAATATTAGTTTCTGCTATGTCATATAGACAGCTGATAGGCAGAGACTATGACTTCCCACTTGCTACAATCCTGGCAAACAACTTTCGCTTCTTCAACTTTCATAAGTGTCTTCATACATGCTCTTCGGTTAAGGGTACTCTTGACCTGGCCTTTTCTAAGAAGATTATCGATTTGATCGACTTGAGTATGCCGAGGTCGACCCCTACCAGTTTGCCCTATGTAGACCATTAGTTACCCTATGTAGGCCATTACCAGCACCTGTGTATAGTCCAATCCTACCCGATCTGGCAATAATGTAAACATGTCATATTTTGACAACCGTTGTCTAAGACAGATGAGTAGAAAAATATAGTATGACAAATCATTGATTTTTACTAGTGACCGACCGAAGTTTCGGTTTCGGCCAGTTTCGGCCAAAAATCGAGTTTCGGCCGCAGTTTCGGTTTCGGCCAAAATGGGCCGAAACTTTCGGCAGGGCCGAAACTCACGTGTTCATGAATTTTAAGTGCCTGGCTCTGCTTGTGACGTGGTTGGGGTCACCCCAACCAGTTTATATGTTACTAACCTAAGATTTAGAGACTTACAAACGAATTCCAATCAATAGTTACAATGATACAATATTATTCAAACCACAAACAATTACAACCATTGACATGACAAGTATTAGACATTACCCCTTGTTATGTCTTTGACCACCTTTTTGGGGTCCCGGCCTTACTTTTTAGTTACGGAATCCAAAAAAGGTGATCTAGCACATTACATGAACCCTTGGTAGTCGGTCTTCGGACTAAGGCTTCGTTGGTCGTCTGTCTGTCTGCTGTAACTCATGCACCGTGATAGTAAAACAGTCAAAACTTTCACAGATGATGTTGCTTCTATAGCAACAAATAATAGAAGTATGGAACCCTACTTGCGCGACAGCATCTATGAGTAATTCCACATTTAATAAAAAGAAACCCATCTTTAGGTGGAGATATTTCTAAAATGAACACTTCAGAAGATTTATACTGTTGATTAATAGCACTTGGTGGAACTTGCTGCACCTATTGAAGAAAAAAAAACAGCCAAGTGCGAGTCGGACTCACGCACGGAGGGGTAAAAACGGGACTTCATGAACGAGACATGAAACTTAGCCGTCCGTCTGCTATTAGTCACGAGGTTTTATCGCTGGAATTGTGACAGACAGAGACCTAAATTTTCAAACATGATTTATATCTGTTGCCGTTTTTTTTAACGTGAGGAAAATCCTACAGGGATCCTATCTAACCTTAGACCATATATCACGGGACTAGCCTTTTGTGAACCACCGCATACAAAAATGTTCTGCTAGTCATAGCGGGTGAAGGGGGAAACACAAACACATAAAATTTCATTATATATATTAAAAATGTATTAATCGACAAACGCGTAATAGCTGTTGTGTGTTAATTTTTATTGTACAGTCAACTACAATGAAATGTACTAGTTTAATCATATAAAATGATTTACTGATGTACAGTGCTTTTTATAAAGCCAATAGACCAAATGGTCTATTGGCTTGGCAGAAAGGAATGCTTAAGTAAGGCGCATCCTGTGGGTAGATGATCTAAGTATCTAACAGACTATGGTTGGGAGCCCTGGGTATGCTCTCGCAAGAATGTCCAGAGGATTCCCAACTGACCTATGGCTACCGCTGTGCCTCACCAGAGGGGCGGGGGGTTCGGGTACTATCCCTATCGTTGTTCAAGAGTTATCCCGCTTCTTGGGGGAACGTGCGTGTATCTCACGTCACACTGTCGTCTAGGACCTGCTCACAGGAAGAGGCAGCGGACTCCCACTTACTCCGACTGTAAATAATGGCTCGCACCATAGTTTTCAGCGAGAAAATGTCCAGACCTGCCACGAGGACCTGGCACAGCTGCGCCCACGCTCGCTGTGCACTCCACCAATGTGTGGAGCGCTGTGCTCCCGCTTCGCTCCTCGCAGTGCTGGCACTCAGCCTTGGTTTCCCGGTGTATTCGACACAGATAATTAACAAAGCTTCCATGCCCGGTAAGCATCTATGACAACTGATAGGAGAGAGCGCCCGTGGCTCTACTCCAACCACTCGTCCATAACCGGTCTGACCGCCTCAATTGTGGAGATTCCACCTCTTGGTTGCTCGAGTCGCACCTTCCAGGTCTCCTTGGTTTTCTGGTGGAGCTCGGACCGCCGAAACTCGATTTCTCGAGACGCAGGCCTTTGGCTCCACTCTAGCTCCTCCTGGCGCCATTTCAACAATGACGCAAGGACCCTCACTTTCAGGTCCCATGGTGGGGTAGGAGACATACCGCCTCAACTGAGATCGTAAGGTATCCCCTTATCAGCCTGACGGCCATCGTCTTCTGCGGGCTAAGTAATCTAGCCGCATTGCCGACTGTCGGGATCTCCGCCAATACGGGGGCCCCGTATAGGGCCCTGCACCGCACTATCCCAAAGGTACAGTCTCCGCTCAGATGACAGATGCTCCCTGCAGGAGACTCAAGCGTTGGGTCTCCTGGGGCCTGTTTAATAAAAGTTACAAATTGTAAATTTATACTCGCAAAATTTGTAATATTTTTACTTGTAACTATTTTACATATTGTAAGGTTTATTAAACACTTGTCATACAACTTTACAAAATATGTAACTTATTTACAAAATTGTTGAATTGTAACGTTTATTAAACAGGGCCCTGATGTTGGGCAACAACTTCAAGAATGCGACTGATGCTCTACCTCAGTTTTGGGTCCAAACTTCGGAACTGGTATCCAAAGTTCCACCGGATATCGAGTACGAGCCCCAGATACGTCATCGAAGGCTCAATGCCGATGCTGACGCCCCCTACATGTAATCTGGATCCGACAGGTGGTCCCTTCCAAAGTTCCAAAGCACAGAGCCTCGGATTAGTGAAGGGTGACCTCAAGACCCAGACACCGTATTAGACCCACCACAGGACTGCATCGCGATGTTTTTCTCCTCGCCCTGTAACGAGGGTGTCGTCAGCGTATCACGTTACGCCGAAAAATCTGTGCAACGAACCACACAACGCCAATCGTAACCGATGTTCCACAGAAGCGGTCCTACGACCGATCCCTGTGGAACACCAAACGACACATATCGCCAATCCGGCCCTAGCCAGCTCGGCAAACTTATGGCCCTCTCGCAAAGATAGGCCCAAACAATTCGACGGAGGTAGGAAGGCATACCATGGTGAATAAGCGCCTCCCACAACGCAGCTCCAGGGCATGGTGTTGAAGGCGTTGGCGATGTCAAGACACTGCCACCCATGCTATAACAAAAAATACCTGTAAAATCAGAAAAGAACATCCACACAGAACAAACGTAATTTTTGTGCGGGAATCCGACTCGCACTTGGCTGTTTTTTTTTTTCAATATGAACACGTGAGTTTCGGTTTCGGTTTCGGTTTCGGCCGAAACTGACCCTGGGGCCGAAAGTTCGGTTTCGGTTTCGGTTTCGGCTGGAAAACCAGTTTCGGTCGGACACTAATTTTTACTATGCTGAGTAGGTATTTTAAATGAAAATAAACTGTCATAAAGAAGTTATTTGGTGTCCAAATGATTGTAAGAACACTGTATGACTCGTGGATACTGGAATATAATCAGGGTGAATACTCAATTGCAAGTAACTATGGATATATAGGATCAAATGTGTTTGTTTACATTTTTGCGCAAAGCTATTGAAATACAGTATAGACCAGACCCTATGAGAACTTTCTAAGACCTCTTTTGAAGAAGTGTTGTTGGTGTTCGGGATCAACGCAGGGAGATCATTCCACAATCCTAAGTGTGCTCGGAAGAAAGCCCAAATCGGACTTTACCTTGCTCAAGCTTATATCTTAACAACTAAACAACTAGCTGATGCCCGCAGCTTCGCCCGCATAAAATTTGTTCCCGTTCCCGCTTCTCGTATTTTATCCCCTAGAATTTATCAAAATCCTTTTATAGCGGATGCCTACGTTATACCATCTACCTGCATGCCAAATTTCAGTCCGATCCGTCCAGTGGTTTGGGCTGTGCGTTGATAGATCACTATGTCAGTCAGTCAGTCACCTTTGAGTTATTAATTATAATCAGGTAGATTTGGTATGTTAATGATAGCTCCCATTTCGTGAACATTCCTCCCTTTAGAGATAAGCGTTTACTTAATGAATAGGCTTGTGTCCTAAATTTCAAAAGTCGTTTATTTTTGTAGCTTTATATCTACATGATCACAAAAATGTAATATTTTGATTTCAAACAGTGATTTAAAAAATGAATTTCAATTTGTATTGAAAACGCTCATGGCGCCTTGTGTGACGTCACTTTATGCCAAACAAAAGTAGTAGTGGTTTTATTTATCCATTTTCGGATAGGCAAAGGCAATTTGAGCCATACAGCCAAGTCTTGTATATTTATTATCTCTTCATTTTGCTTTAAAAGTCACAGTCCTCGTCCTTTAAGTCCAGTCAAGTACATCATCCCTAAGTCAATGTCAGTCTTCCTTCAGAAAAGCGGTGAATTAATTTTCTGAAAGTTTCTTTGGATTTTTTGTCACTGCAAAGTTGCGATTCACTGCGTTTTATCACTTCATATTCATATTCATATTTATTTATTGCACACCATATGTTCATTACAGATGTTATAAACGTTAGTATCAGGTACAATATGGACCCTGTCGGGCACGGCAGAAATAGAAGAGAGGAGGAAGCGATACTTATTCATTCTATTAAATAATTATATTATTCTATTATTTATTAAATGCTCATTTAATTATGCATTTAATTACTCTTCCAATTAATTTATTTAATTTTTTGCACAAAGTAATAGGTAGTTTAATTAGATTTATCTTTATCAGATATTATGTCAATTCAGATAAAGATGTCTGTCAATTAATTATATTATGTCCAATTAATTATTTAATTATTATTTTTATGGCTACAAGTCATATTACACGGTATAATTAGGAGATAAAGTTATATACTTCCCAACACTAGTGCACGTTGTCAAACGTTTATGTTTAAGAATCCACCATTGATACACACAAAACACTCGAAATTACACTAATTTTGCAAATTTACAAAACGACGCGATACGATTCCTTCCAGTTCCCGCCAAAGAATGTCGCCAAACAAAACAAAAAGAAAATGTGTATTTTTTAAGAGCCCTTTCAATGATTTGTTTTGAGATTAAAAGTTATACTACAAAAAAGAAACGTTTAGGGGTTTTAATCGATATTTAGGGAAATCTGGGGAATTTGAAGTTGGTTTTTAGAGGAACATTCGGTAGGAGTTGGCATCACTTTGACATATGGTCTAAGTAACCAAAGCCAGTATAAATTAATTGAAAAAAAAATTGCCATTGACATCACTGTTTGACAGGTGTTTGACAGTGTTAAGTTAGCGTTCGTCTGCTTTCCATATTAATTTAAAATGTTCTCTGTCCACGGTATTTTATGACACAAGATAACACGACTTGTGACACAAGATGTCAAGACTCGAGACTGCCAGAGTGTGTCAAACGTCAAAAAGCAAACTGTGACGTCACACCATCTGATAGAGGTGTTTGATGTCACGTGACTGATTGCCTATTTTTTCCAATCTTATTTTCTAAAAATAATAGTAATCCTTAATTTGTGCACCAATTTATATTACTTTTTGTTATTTATATATCGGACATAGTCGTTAGAAACACACATCGATCAGATTTATTCTTAGTGGACACAAGCCTATTGTATATTTTTACATGTAGCTGTGTAACATACATACATATGGTCACGACTTTATCCCCGAAGGGGTAGGCAGGGGCATATTATATGCCCACATTTCACCTTTTTGTATAATTTGTCCCACGTAATAGGTGGTGAGCCGTATTGCCGTGTTTAAATGGACAGGTGCAGGTTGTGACTGCCTGCTGTTGAAATAAAGTCTTCAACTTGACTTAACGACTGCCATTTTACTGGCGACCGGGACCAACGTTAACGTTTGACGCGTTAACGTGCCTTCCGAAGCACGGAAACGCTCAAATAAATGTCACAAAGTGATCACATGGATGGTCACCCATCCATGGACCGGCCACAGTGAAAGTTGCTTACTGCAGTGATCGTTTACAGAACACTGAGTCCGCGGGGCCACGAGCGCTTCTGCGCTAACTGTGTAACACAAATAGATAATCGCTAAATGTCGCCTTGGTTTTACTTCTCTAGAAAATGTCTGAATTGAGGGTCACCCACACAGTACACAAGACTGCCCGGGTCGGTCCTCAAGTTGGCTGCCTCTTCTCGCTCCGCTTGAAGAACCTGGATACTCTCAAAGGCCACAAGACTATTGACTGTGACTTCCAAGTTGGATGTCACTGATGTACAGTCAGCTGCAGAGAAATGTAATACAGGGCTGCACGGTAAAAATGAAGACATATTTTTATAAATTTTTGATATGGTGTTATTAGGTGTAATGCCCTAACATAAAAATATATCAAATAAATAAATAAATATTCACGGACATCTCTCACAACGCTATCTGATCCCAAAGTAAGCTAGGAATAACCTGCTTGTGTTGTGGGTATCAGACCACGGATATTAATACTTATATACTTTTAAATACATACATATTATACATAGAAACACCCAGACTCTTGAGACAAACATTTATGGGTCACACAAATATTTGTCTCTGGTGGGAATCGAACCCACGACCTCCAGCACCGCAGGCGGTATCACTACCGACTGCGCCACAGAGGCAGTCAAAAAGGCAGTTAAAATATTTTCTCAGTAAACTCAATCCTTTTTTTTAACGTGAGGGAATATCAATCGTGGCTGCTACCGACTAAAAAACCTCATGTAACGCCCAACAGCCTATGGTTGGGAGCCCCGGGTAAGCCTGAGGAAGGATGTCCCAGAACTCCCAACAGACCCACGCCTCGCCTAGGGGGTGGTTCGGGTGCTATCCCGCGTCTTTGGGGGGTTTCGGGTGTGATCCGCTTCTTAGGAGGGGCGTGCGTGAATCTCTCACGTCACGCTGCCGTCATGGGCCTGCTTCTGTAAGGACAGTGAGCAGCCCTCTCACCGTCCTCAGGCCCCCGGTCATGGAGGCCGATTGTCCTCGGCGAAGACACGTCGGCGGCGAAACTCAGTACTTATAGGGCGGCCCTGTTTTTTTTTTTTAGTCACTAAGGTGGCAGACAAGCATACGACCCACCAGAAGGACCGGTGGTCACCGCAGTCTATGAACGTTTGCAACACCAGAGGTGCCACACTCGCGCTGCCGACCCTGCAAACCTTCTAAGACCCCTTTTGAAGAACCCCATACTGTAGGCGTTTGGGAAAACCGAGGCAGGGAGGTCATTCCACAACCTGAGCGTGCGCGGAAGAAAACATCTATCGGATCTAACCGTGCTGGAACGCACCAGACGCAGAGTGTGAGGATGAACTCCCGGTCTGTGGCGAGCGGTGCGATGATAGAATGTAGTAATACATTGTTATAATAATACATATCTCTGCAACTGACCGTACCTCGTCACGCTCCGCTTGAAGAACCCAGTATAAGAGGAGGGAAACACGTGCGCAGTCAGGTCGTTCCAATTTAAGTTTCAAGAATCATGTTTGCCTGGCATACTAATTCACATTAAGTGGCCAGCGCCCTCATTATAAGTGCCACGAGTCGGTTAATTTCGACTGCTAATTGTCTAACTCTAATTAATAGCGAGTTCCCTCATACAAACGGTTCAAGATATTTGGTAGATCAAATGGATGCTGTGTGCCATTTTTTGTTGGTGCGAAATTTTGCACTTGTACCGCTATACAAGCTGTTGATTTGGTCGTGCACAAGCCTCCTTCAGTGCGTAGTGTACTATAGGTATTATCGATTGCAAGCAACACAAACATTACGTATATAACAAAATCCCAAAAATCCTGTTTTTAGTGAAATATGATTTACGAAGAAAAAATCTTCACCCGTGTATTTAATGTTTACGTCGCCGAGCCAACGCTAAAGCGCAAGTCACACTACCAGCGGGCGGGTGAGCGAGCTAGGCACACTGCGAGCTGCCGAATAACCTACGTGGCTGATGCGAGCGAAGCTACTCGTTTTCGTCGTTAGGCGCGCCCGCTTCGCTAGCTTAACTACCGTCCTCCCCGTTTCGGGTACTCAGACTAGTCGTCGCTTGTCATTCGAATAGCAGTGTCCACGTGTCTAGTCTCATCCGCACTACCCGGTTCGCCCTTCCGTATGTAGTTTTTGGTGTAAACCCCATAGTTTAGCTCGGCAATGTCGCGTAGTTTGCATAACTTCAATATCTCACTTCACCCGCCCGCCTAGCTCGCTCGCCCGCCCGCTGGCGGTGTGGCCTGGGCTTAAAGCTAGACAATAGTAGGTACCTAGATAATGCGGCTACGTATCGCATCTCATGGCTCCTCTACACTGCCCGCGAAGTTGAACGAAGTTAAATGAATACGATAGTGTAAAGAGGCACTTCGGCTTACCTCGTCAAAAACTATACCTCCCCTCAGGCGACTTTATTTGCTGTCGATTTTTGCGCCTCAGTCAATGGGTCCAAAGATGCGGGAAGTGCGTTCACGAAGTACCTCTCTACACTACTTGGCCGACATCGTGTGTGCCGGTGCTTTGCCGGCGCGTGATTTAAGCTATAATTAGTGCTTTGGTGTATGTGATCCAATTATCAGCGTCAAGCAGTGGTCAGGAGCAAATTATGTTGTTCCTGGAAACTCTGCCACACAAATTTCTTTGTTCATTACAAACGGCGGCAATGTGCGTGCGCAGGCTACTGACACCACTGAGTGTGTAGTGACGCACTTTTTTCGAACTTAGACAAAGTTTCTAGAGTACTTCGCCTATGAACTTTGCGGGCAGTGTAGAGGAGCCATTAGTTATTAGGTTTCATGAGTTTTTAGTTCCAGCTGACAAGTTCGGTGACCTTTATGTACTTTTTTGATTTGATATTAATGATTTGATGATGAGTTTATGTTGATTTAAAAGATTCCTTCCTACTTCAAGGGCTTAGGACCGGCAGAAACACGCTATTTATCATGCAATTGCAAACAAAAACATTAAGTACTGTTAGTAAACATTAGGTATGAGAAAAGTATTCTGAAATGAAGCAGTTCTGGCGTAGTTAAAAATTTTAAATCAACTTATTTACAGAATTAATTGAGAATCAAAGCTTAAATACCTATTTACAAAATCATGTAACACGCAATAATTGTTCAAAATGCTCACCCCCAGTGTCCACCACGGCCTATCCACTGCGTACCAAACACTTCACTTAAATATTCGCGCACTTGGCGTCCATAGTGAGGTGGCGCACCGTCCTGTTGGAAGTACAAGTCCCTATGAAATGCGAGTGGAATGTCATCGAGCATCTCATTAACCACATGTCGGAGTAGCACCAAGTATGTAGCACTGTTCAAACGACCGTCAATAAAATATGGGCCAAGTAGATGATCACCGATGATACCAGCCCACACATTCAGACTAAACCGGACCTGGAACGAGTCCCGCGTAGTAACATGTGGGTTGTGTTGTCGGTGAGCCCACCAATGTTCATTGTGGACGTTATAAACGCCCACGCGCGTAAACAATGATTCGTCGGACCACAAAATGTTCACGTCCTGATGTTCAAGGAGCCAGTGACAAAAAACTGTCCGAGCGTTATTGTCCTGCGGATGCAACTCTTGAACACGTCGGAAATGGAACGGATGCATTAGTTCGCGATTCAGCAGCTTCCACACTGTGGTATGATGAACACCGAAACGGCGACCGGCTTCACGCGTACTGGCTCGAGGTTCTTCCTCAAAATAATTGAGAATCTGCTCTTGCCGATCAGCTGATAGGCCTTGTGTACCACGACCTTGTGCATGTCGAGGAACCTCGAACTGTCGGTGATCCCTTAAGCGCTGTGTGGCGGCAAGCATCATGCGACGAGATGGTATTTGTCGGTCTGGAAACATTTCCCTGAACATGCGAATTGCATCAACAACGTTATTATTAGAAATAGCGTAAAGGCGCACCATTTCCACCAACTCAACGTTACTGTAACGCTCTGACATCGTTACCGGTGTTGTTACGGACGTTACGTAGATATCGGCGCGTGCGGTTATACTCACGCTGAACGCGGGCGAGCGACTAATTAATTCAAAATTTCAAATTCACCGATCAAAGGCGCCGCCTGAGCCGCTCGCTCCTGCGCGGGGGTTGGAGGGGTAACTTACACGCGCCGCGCCGCCACCGCAGGCCTCCTTTGCCTATGCCTACATTTGTATGTGCCTACTAAACTGTAGGCAAAGAAGAAACGGTTTTGAATGAACGGTGAAAATGTACCTATGTAGGTAATAGTATTATTAGAATATTTAGAACCGATTCATACGAGTTGCTTTTTAAATTTATTTTAGTTAATAATTATTAAGAACTTAATTTTACTGCCCCATTTTTTCACTTAATATTGGTTTAGTATAAGCAGTAGAGTTCCCGTAGCAAATAGAAAAGAATTTAAGCAGAAGAAAAAGTGTAAAAAGAGGTGTCTCGTTTTATCCCGAAATATCAACGAGTGTAGGCAGTACAGTCATGTGTGCAAGTAATGCACAAATGCAGATCAACATCCTGTATATCATGTTATTGTGAAGTCCTGGTTACCTCAAATTCTTAATCCATTGTCTGGGCTATATTTTTTTGACTGCCTCTTTTGTTCCTATGTTTTTATACGAGTAAGGTGGCACGCAAGCATACGGCCCACCAGATGTACCGTCACATAAATGGTCACCGTAGCGTATGGACACCAGAAGCGCTACATTCGCACTGGCCGCTGCCGACCATAAAATGTGCTTGAGCTATGTGCAGATGCAGACCCGAATTCATTATTTTTTAGACATAAATTCTTTCTATAAACTACTCTTTTCACTCACTTCATTCTTTGCCTCGGAGGCAAACTTTAGCCGCCTACGAACGTTCGCGCACGCGTGGCACGACAAACGCGTTCAGCCGGAGCTAGAGATCCCTAGATAGAGCGGCGAAATCGTCTGTTAATCGTGCCGTATCCCTAAAATGGGAACGCCAAGAAGGCAAGGCCGCCCCAGAATGGGGACAGGGCCGGGATAGTCAATTGTGGGAGTCTACAAAGTGCGCACCGGAAAGAGTCCTCGCAAGTACGACGCGTACTACCCGTTCCCTCTAACTTTGCCGCTGGCGTAGAGGCGTATAACCGAATTGTTAATTAGACGAGTAAATTGACAGTAGCTAATGTCACTTCGTCATAGAAAATACGCAACTTTGTATGAAGAAGTGACATTAGTTGCTGTCAATTTACTTCGTTTAATTAAAAATTCGACTTTAGTATGGAGCCGAGCGGCAAAGTTAGAGCGAACGAGCAGTAACTCTTAACGATTCGGTCTTCATAGCCAAGAGGCTGGTAAGACCATGGATTGGTGGAGGGGACTATCCTACTATTTTGACTCTTCGGCATCCTTTACATAGACTTGACCATTGAACCTTAAAATCTCTAGAACACAGAGCGAATTAAAAAGCTACTAGTTAACTCGCTGGCTTGTAGCTTGTAAACTAGCTTCGTGTATTATATTAATTCGATAGCTGATCGTTTAACTATGTAGTTAAACTACAGTATAAATTTAAACTGCAACACAGGGCAAGTAGGAGCATACTCTTTTCAAACATATTCAATGTACCCAAGTACACAATGACATGTTTTTATCTAAGTATACTAATATTATAAAGAGAAAACATTTGTTTTTTTGTTTGTTTGTTTGTTTGTTTGTTTGTAACGAATAGGCTCCGGAACTACTGGACCGATTTGAAAATTTCTGTCACTGTTGGAAAGCTACACTCTTTGCGGTGAACATAGGCTATATTTTATTCCCATATTCCCACGGGAACGGGAACTACGCGGGTGAAACCGCGTGACGTCCGCTAGTTTACCATATTTTCATAGAAAAATCAAAATAGGTACTATTAGTACATACATACATACATACATAATGGTCACGCCTTTATCCCCGAAGGAGAGAGGCACATTATATGACCACATTTCACCTTTTTAGAATTTGTCCCACGTAATAGGCGGTGAGCCGTATTGAGATGGGCAGGCACAGGTTGTGACTGGCTGCTGTTGAAAGTTTTCAAGTCGCCTAAATGGCCTTTTTTTTACGTGAGGGAAATCCTCAAAGGACGTTATGACTCTTACCGACTAAAAATACCTCACGTAACTCCCAACAGCCTGTGGTTGGTAGCCCCGGGTAAGCCCTCGGAAGGATGTCCCGGGACCGCGAAAATAGGCCTTCAACTTTTCTTAACGCCTGCTGTCATTTTACTGGCAACCGGGACCAACTAATAAGTTATTCTGTTTTTAGTTTGTAAAGTGCATAGATAGGTATTAAACATGTAAGTACCTACCTAGATGATACATAATACATTTTTAAAATGACATCATTGGGTGGTTCGTAGATGCTATTTAAGGATAAGCTAAGAATAACCTTTTTGTTAGGATAATGATCTTTAAGGTGATGTCACCCCAATTTAGGAACACGATCATATTCATTTAAGAGTTCAGGAAGACATCATGTTCAAATGTGTAAATTAAGAATTCTTTAACAATAGAGGACGTCACGTGGTTTCACCCGCATAGCTCCCGTTCCCGTGGGAATACGGGGATAAAATATAGCCTATGTTCACCGGAAAGAGTTAAGCTTCCGAACAGTGAAAGAATTTTTCAAATCGGTCCAGTAGTTTCGGAGCCTATTCGATGCAAACAAACAAACAATCAAATATTGAAAAACTTCGCTTGTACTGAGTGTGTGTGGAACAGTACAAGTGAAGTTTTTCAATGTGTGTAGCAGGTTCAAGTGCCATCAATCAACAGTATCAATAAACAATCAAATATTTTCTCTTTATAATATTAGTATAGATAATGCCGCCCTTAAGGTTTTTCGCCAGTTAAAATTATCACTCAGTTCGCGTATCTACGACTTATTAATCATTCGTAGATCATATTTCAGTCAATTCTGTGCCTGACGGTAGCCATATGATCTCAATGCGACAACTGGTAGAAGCTTGCGCGAGCGCATATCACACGATACTCGTAGAATCTTAATGAGAATTGTCACGAACTAGCTATGTGAAATAGAACAATTGTGTCTGTTTATTGAGTTGAAGCCTACTGAGTAATGGATGAACTCATGGCCAAGCCAAAAAAGCTGCAAAATACCCTGTTTCCTTTTGGCCAAAGTGGTACAGTAGGACCGATCGCCCTACCAAAATAAATGAAAATTGAATGAGGCCTACCTTCAACCGTGCATTTTAAGCAGTTGCTGAAACAGACTAGAGAAACACGTCTTTCCGATCCCTACGACCCCTCGTACATATTGGAGAGAATCTTCGCTAGAACTGAGCGATTCAAAAGATAGTTCCTCTGTCGATAAATACTTGGAACGACCTGCCCACGCACGTGTTTCTCTCATCTTACAATCCGGGGTTCTTCAAGCGGAGTGTGAAGAGGCACATCACAGGGTGACAACTTGATGACCACTGTCAGAAGTCTTACGGACTGTTAGAGTGGTCCCCAATCGCTGGTCCACTCATACACAGTGGAGAGAAACTTCGCCAGAACTGAGCGATTCTAAAGATCGTTCGTTGTCAAACTATAAATACTTGGAACGACCTGCCCGCGCACTTGTTTCTCTCCTCTTACAATCCCGGGTTCTTCAAGCAAAGCGTGAAGAGGCACATCACAGGGTGACAACTTGAGGACCATTGTCAGAAGTCTTACGGACTGTGCGAGTGGTTCCCCTATTGCCGTGCCATTCATACACAGTGAAGAGAAACTTCGCCAGAACTGAGCGATTCAAAAGATCGTTCCTCTGTCGAACTATAAAAGCATGGAACGACCTGCCCGCACACGTGTTTCCCTCATCTTACAATCCCGGGTTCTTCAAGCAAAGCGTGAAGAGGCACATCACAGGGTGACAACTTGAGGACCATTGTCAGAAGTCTTACGGACTGTGCGAGTGGTTCCCCTATTGCCGTGCCATTCATACACAGTGAAGAGAAACTTCGCCAGAACTGAGCGATTCAAAAGATCGTTCCTCTGTCGAACTATAAAAGCATGGAACGACCTGCCCGCACACGTGTTTCCCTCATCTTACAATCCCGGTTTCTCCAAGCGGAGCGTGAAGAGGCACATCACAGGATGACAACTTGAGGACCACTGTCAGAAGTCTTATGGACTGTAGGAGTAGACCCCAATCGCTAGATGTCACTATGACTTTCCATCACGCGGGCTGCGTTAATTTGGCGAGCTTAATATGAAAAGCACCAAAAAGGCCAAAGCGCTGTCGGCAAGGCATATTAAACAGCCATTTTTTACGTGGGTACTTGTACTTGATAGTAGGGTGTCCACGGTCAAGTAGAAGTACCCCCCCAGTAGTCCACTGCTAAAGTTGCTCAGTGCAGTAGACAATTACTGCAGTAAGCAACTTTAGCAGTAGCTGGTCCTCCCATAGGTGACATTCGCGAGCATATATCCATCCATGCTGTGCGATCCCTAAGGTTACCTTTCCGAGGGCGTACCAGTGTCTCCTGGCTGTAGGCTGATGGTAAGGCATCATGTGGTTTTAGTCGGTAAGAAAAAAAACCCTCAAAACGCAACCGGTACTTAACGCTAAGCTGACGCTGACATCTAAACTCGACTGCTACTACGCTACGTTAAATTTCTTTAATCTATCCGTTGACTCGTTGTAATTGACCTCAATTTGGTCGATAAGCCCTTTGTTGTAAACAGAATACTATATATCGATACCTCGGGGCTCAAAAGGCGTAACCGCCATTTTGGCGAAATTGAGTTTTTAATGCAGTCCTACTTATATTTTTCTCCTCTATCGATCTGTATATTTAAAGTATTCCAATTCGCAAAAAAATGGTATTTACGACCCCATTTTTTGTAGGAAATAAAACAGATATTTTTAGTTTTTGTGTCGTAACAGCGACCACTGTTACTGTTTATAAACGCGAGGGTAGTAAACGACACCGTAGATGATACAAACGTTTTTACGCCTACCATTTTACATCATATTTTTTTAGGTTTGGGTCGTAAGAGCAATCACTCCTAATGATCAATAAATTTGAGGGTAGTAAACGACATACCTAGTAACATAATTGTGCTTACGCCCGAAAATATCTAATTTTAAAGAATAAACTTGCTCGATACGCCCTTAAACATTACTGTACTCCTAAAATAAAATGATATACGTCTAACAATTAACTCCTAATTATTTCTATGCGTCCTTTTCGCATGCAACATACGCAACTCTGATGCGAGGGGAGTGAGCGGGGAATCAAGGACAAACGCTCGCCCGCCGCGGCTCGCATGACGCAATCAGTCCTGCGCACTCCTGCGCTGAGCATCGTCCGGTACGTTGTTTTGTTTATCACGGGCGCAAGCGCTTTAGAATAATCAAGTATGGCTGAGTTTCAGTTATTGATAATTCTATTGGGGGGTTATGTAGTCTATGGGGGGTTTCGGGTGTGACCCCGCTTCTAAGGGGGAGCGTGCGAGAGTTGCTCACGTCACGCTGCCGTCATGAGCCTGCTTCTGTAAGGACGGTGAGCGGCCCTCTCACCGTCCTCAGACCCCCGGTCATGGAGGCCGATAGTCCTCGTCGAAGACACGTCGGCGGCGCAAAGGACGCCGACTGCAGAACTCGGATGGGAGAGTTCTCTCCCGCACCCGGCCCGCCGCCTCCTTCGCGAGCATGACCTGCTCGCAGAAAGAGGCGGCGCAGTCCCACTTACTCCCGCTGGAGAGCATGGCTTGCACCATGGCCTCGAGCGAGAGAGTGTCCACGCCCAGACCCACTACGAGGACCTGGCGCTGTTGTGCCCACACCGTGCACTCCACCAGCGTGTGAAGCGCCGTGTCATCGCTGCGGTCCTCGCAGTGCTGATACTCAGCCGTGGTTTCCCGGTGTTTTCGCCACAGATACCTACCGAAGCTACCGTCCCGGCAAGCATCTGTGTCAACCGGTAGGAGAGAGCACCGTGTCTTCTCTCCAGCCACTTGTCCATGACCGGTCTGACGGCCACGGTTTCCTGGTGGAGCAGGGTCCACTGGGCCTCGATTTCTCGAGACGCAGGCCTTTGGCCGCGCTCCAGCGCCTCCTTGCGCCATCTGAACAGTGACGCAAGGGCTCTCGCTTCCAGGTCCCATGGAGGGGTCCCGGCTAGGAGTCATGCCGCCTCACCGGAGATCGTGCGGTATCCTCTTATCACCCTGACGGCCATCACTCTCTGCGGGCTCAGCAGTCTAGCCTCATTGCTGGCCGTCAGGGTCTCCGCCCATACGGGAGCCCCGTACAGGGCCCTGCTTCGCACGATCCCGAGGTACAGCCTCCTGTAGGGAGCGTTGGGTCCCCTGATGTTGGGCATCAGCCGCGCGAGTGCGGCCGATGCTCCCCTCAGTTTTGAGACCAAACTTCGGAAGTGATGTCCGAAGTTCCACCGGCCAGCGAGTACGGGCACCAGATACTTCATCGAGGGCTCGATGCCGATGCTGCTCGACCCCCTACCTGTAGGCTGGATCCCGCAGGTGGCCCCATCCGAGGTCCGTGGAAGCACAGAGCCTCGGATTTGTGAAGGGCGACCTCGAGACCCAGCCGCCGAATCCGACCCACGACATGAGCAACCCCTGCCGTGGCCTTAAGTGCTGCTGCACGGTGCGTTGCTCCCCGCGCCGTAACGAGGGTGTCGTCGGCGTAACACGTTACGCCGACCCCTCTGAGCAACGGACCACGCAGTACCAAGTCGTAACCGATGTTCCACAGGCGCGGCCCTAAAACCGATCCCTGTGGAACACCGCACGACACATCTCGCCGACCCGGCCCTAGCCAGCTCAGGTAAGCTATGGCTCTCTCGGAGAGATAAGCCCCGACAATTCGACGGAGGTAGGGAGGCACTCCATGATAGATAAGCGCCTCCCCCACGCGTGTGAGATGCCCGACGAGGCGTTGTGCAATAACACGCTCAAAGAGCTTGCACACCTCGTCGAGCAACACGATCGGCCGGTACCCTGATGGGGAATTTGCCGGCCGCCCCGCTTTTCGAATTAAGACCAGTTTCCCAGTCTTCCAGACCTTGGGAAACTGGCCTTTCTCGAAGCATGCGCTAAAGAGCCCAATTAGTGGAGGCCCAAGCTCCTCGAGAGCCAGGACCCACGCTCGGCCTGGAATGCCGTCGGGTCCAGGGGCGAAGTTTTTGCTGGAATTAAGCCGCAGAACAGCCGCCCCTAATTCACCCTCGGTGACTACGGGCACGTCGTTCTCGCTGCCTTCCGCGATGGGCGCCTGAGACGGAGCCATGCGCGGAGAAATGTGTTCCTCCGCTCTCGACGTGAACAAGGAGTCCAGGATCTCCTCCAGCCGCTCCGGCTGGAGACTCTGAGTCAGTGGGGGCGCCTTAGGGCGTAATTTGCCCCTTACCATAAGGTACGGGCGCCCCCACGGGTTCCGCTCCAGAGTCTCCATCAGCTCATTGCGGCCCAACTTTTTGGACCGCTTGATGGCAATCTGGAGGGCCCTCTTGGCCTCCCTGTACCCATCGTAGAGCTCCGTCTCTCGGGCTGCCGCATCGTCTGGGCGGCGACGCCTCCGGCGAAACCTGGTGTACCGGCGGCGCGCGGTAACGCAATTCACGCGCAACTGCGCGATTTCCGGCGTCCACCAGTACACCTGTTTCCTCGCCAGTCTGGGCCTAGCCCTGGGCATCGCCGCATCGCTGATGTGCGACATGGCTCTCCCGAACCACTCCACCTCGGTATCAACATCGGCAGGCCTGTCCGCTGTCGGAATCCAGGCCTGCACGATGGCCGCCTCCAGGAGAGCCTCCCGATCAAGGTGATGGAGTGCCCAACGCAGTTCCGGGGGATTCGCGATTGCTGGCGGCAGGTTAGGTGGAAGGGAGACGTCAAACCGAATATATCGGTGATCTGACGACGTCTCCTCCTCCTCCACCACACGCCATCCCTGGACACGGCGGGCGAGCTCAGGGGTCGCAAACGAAACGTTTATGACCAAGCTGAGCCCCCGCCGCGTCCAGGTTGCGACATTCCCCCGGTTCAGGATGACTAGGCCACGTGTAGTGACCCAGTCCTTCAGTATCCTCCCCCTGCCTCGGGTTTCCCGGGAGCCCCAAGCCTGCGACCAGGCATTGAAGTCTCCTAGGACCAGGAAAGGGCGAGGCCGGCATGCAGCGAAAACGACGTCCAGCTCAGGGAACCATAGCTCAAACTGATGCTGGTCGAGGTTCGGCGAGATGTAAACGGTCACGACAGCCACACCCTCATATTCCGCCGCGACGCAACCCGGGCCCCTAGCAATAAGTCGAATCGTCCGCGCCGGTCCCCCCAAAGATAGTCGCCAGGCCGTCCAGATCCGGGCTTCCCGGGTGAACCCAGTACGGCTCGGCGACGACGACGATGTTAATGGACCACTGTTCAAGAGTTCCCTTATTATCCATTAACGTTAAATGTTATTAGCGACAAATTTTGTGAGGATACCTAGCTGTATACCTAAAAAATTATAGTATAAAAATAAGAAGTATAATAATAAACAATATTATGATTAATAAGTGATTTTTATTTATCATTTTCCTTTTATAATGAGTTATTGAATAGTTTTTAGGTAAGACAGGCAATTAGGTACAGGTAAATCAATAATTATTAGTATTAATTTGTCATCTGAGTTGATAAAACGGTGAAAGTGGACCTATTGGTCCACTTTCATGAAATGTCTACTCAGTATCCCACTCGGTCTACTTTCCCTTAGGGTCCACTTTCCTGAAATTGACGGTTACAACCATCACTCATCATACATCCATTGATTTTTGGGGTGTAAACGCCCCAAACATAAAAATTTTCGGGGCGTATAGGAAAGCTATTTTCGTTGCTTTTAAATTTATTAGAAATATAATTATACAGTGACCTGCATCACAAAAATTTGAGACTTTTGGTCTTAGAATGGTTTATATAGGTCAAAAATCGAAAAAGTTATGGCAAAAAAAGAAATTTTATTTTTGTTTTTTTGCTCTCCTGTAAAATCGACTTTTGGCGCTTACGCCTTTTGAGCCCCGAGGTATCGATATATATATGCGGTCGTGACGTAATGTCAGTCTGTATGTGTATCATCATCTGGGGAAAAGTTAAACAAATAACTGTGCTACTTCGGGTGCCGCCGAATTGAAAACTTGGATAATGCGTGTGCACTTTTTGTATCTTAAAAGCTTAAAACTGATAGCTCCGTACCATAAAATTGCAAGTTATACAGGGTGTGGCGTAAATAGTGGTCCAACCGTCAGGGTGTGATAGAACAGGTGCCCCACTATAACATACTACAATATCATCCAAATTTACCCAAGGGTCTTAGAAAAAAATACCTTTTTTTGAAAAATCGTCCCTTTTTTGTAAAGTTGCCTGTAGATTATAGGAAAACAGCTATTTCTGATTTCTGTTTTTTCTCTCTTAAAGCTAAATACATAAGCTATCAAAAAATAATATTGTTAATAAAATTCCACAACAAACGTTTGAAATAAATATAAGTTCATCTCAATTTTCTCTCTAATTTTCAGGTATCATGAAAATTGTTCAACGTTTTTTATAAAAAATATGTACTACACTGATGCTATCCAAACGTTTAAAAATATGCTTATGTAATATTGATTTCAAAATGATACCATGAAAGGATTTCGCATAAACAGAAACTAGTAATTTTTACTGTTAAAGTTCAAAACGGGTTAAGAAAAATGACCAAAATCAACTTACATACATCACACTTATAACGTTTTTTTCATAGTAATAGTTCATAGTCGACATTTTTATTATTTATTTAAAATCTTATAACCTAGATAGCGCCCGCGGCTCCACCCGCGTGGGATTTTGTAACTATTCTCGCTTTTATGATCCCACCGGAAGTGGGAATAGTTACAAAATTCATCGCGGGTGAAACCGCAGGCAACATCAAGGTCGCGGTAGAATGCCCGAAACGTCGGTGAATGTAAGTAAATAGTATTTCGCGTGAAGTGTTGAAAACTGCGATAGTTTAAAAAAATCATAACCGTGATGGCGCCCGCAGTTCCACGCGCTAGGAATTTGTCATGGAATGGGAACAGAATTTCAGATAGAAAATAAATAAAAGCGAGAATAGTTACAAAATCCCACGCGGGTGGAGCCGCGGGCGCTAGGTTCCCGGCGCTATCTAGGTTATAAGATTTTAAATAAATAATAATAATGTCGACTATGAACTATTACTATGAAAAAAACGTTATAAGTGTGATGTATGTAAGTTGATTTTGGTCATTTTTCTTAACCCGTTTTGAACTTTAACAGTAAAAATTACTAGTTTCTGTTTATGCGAAATCCTTTCATGGTATCATTTTGAAATCAATATTACATAAGCATATTTTTAAACGTTTGGATAGCATCAGTGTAGTACATATTTTTTATAAAAAACGTTGAACAATTTTCATGATACCTGAAAATTAGAGAGAAAATTGAGATGAACTTATATTTATTTCAAACGTTTGTTGTGGAATTCTATTAACAATATTATTTTTTGATAGCTTATGTATTTAGCTTTAAGAGAGAAAAAACAGAAATCAGAAATAGCGGTTTTCCAATAATCTACAGGCAACTTTACAAAAAAGGGACGATTTTTCAAAAAAAATATTTTTTTCTGAGACCCTTGGGTAAATTTGGATGATATTGTAGTATGTTATAGTGGGGCACCTGGTCTATCACACCCTGACGGTTGGACCACTATTTACGCCACACCCTGTACATATATAGGAGATCAATCGAGAATCCTGGGTAATCCTTCCAAGGGCTTATTCAGGGCTCCCAACTCCCAACCATAGGCAGTAGGTATACGGTATACCCTACCTGCCGTGTGGTTTCAGTCGGTAAAAGTTCGGCATATTATTGATACTGTTGATTGATGGCACTTGATGGAACTTCTTACACATATTGACAAACTTCACTTGTACTGTTCCACAACTTTTATTATTGTAAAATACCTAACCGGTTTAGCCTTTCGGCATTCTCAAAGGCTATTTATACTTATTTAGATAATAATTACCTAGTAATTATGATCTAAATAAGTGAAGTTTGTTAAATACAAGTCCGACATAATTATTGAAGTGAAAAACTTCTTAGCGAGATTTTTTACTTGGAAAAATACTTAGGTACCATGAATCGTGACTTGATGTTTCGTTTTTATAAAATTACGAAGATCCAAAAAACCACACGATTTTTTCAAGTTTTCTTTGGTCCCACTGACAGATATCAGAAATCTTCATTTCGACAAAAATAACGTTGGGCAGTCACTTCTTGCTTAGCATAGACAAAAAATCGTAATTTTTTTTACGTGTGTAAATCGTCATGGACCCTTCCTGCTACAGCCTATGGCCACGAGTCCCAGGTACGCTTAACTTTTTCAGTTACTAATGTAAACTTCTTTTGATATTATTTATACCTTTATAGATCAGACACATTGCGTGCATCGTCATAATTTATTTGTATTTGAAACTATTGTCCGCGGAGGTATGCGGATGTCTGTAGACAAACAAACAAACATGTCTGTTCGTTGAATCAGTATAGCTAGTGTCACTTGTGTTTAGATTTAAGGCAAGTCCTGGTAGTCAATGTCTGCCGGGTATCCCGGGACATCTTTCCGAGGGCTTATCCGGGAATCCCGGCCGTAGGTAGTGGTGGAGCACGTGTCGTTACAGAACACCAAAGATGGCGCTTCAATTCATCCCTTTAATGAAAAAAGATTCCCATTTGATGCGCCCTTTCGAATAAGGAATTTTCAAAAAAATTATGTTATAACAATACACCATTCTTGGCAATTTATACGTTTTGCCCAACCTGTTTACAATCACAATGATAATCATTCCTAATCTTTCCTTTCTTTTTCGGATTAGGGAACTTGATCCTTCCGAGGAGTTACCCGGCCGGGGCTCTAGAGCTAAACGGATAAGTACGAACCGGGTAGTTTCAACCGGTTCGAGTCCGGAATTACATCCGTGGCATCCACACGTTAAAAATTAAACTTTAAAAATGTCACTGGAAAGCCAAATATCTAAATCGTAAATGAATGAGATCTTTAATTAAAACAGAAGCGTTACTCGTATTTAAATCAAGTTGCGGTCATTCGAGGCATTTCGGATATAATATTGTCGTTGCCTCAAATGCTAATTCTTATTCAAAACGATAGACTTTCACATTTCGAAAATTAGTGGCGTTTAATAGATGTATGTCTATAATTACTAAATATTATAAAGAAAAAAGATTTGATTGTTTGTTTGCCTCGAATAGGCTCCGAAACTACTGGACCGATTTGAAAAATTCTTTCACTGTTGGAAAGCCGCATTCTCCCTGGATGACATAGGCTATATTTTATTCCCGTATTCCCACGGGAACGGGAGATACGCGGGCTAAACCGCGTGACGTTCGCTATTTTATATTATAGTATACACGCTAGCTGATGACTCGTGGTTTCACCGGCGTAGCTCCCGTTCCCGTGGGAATACGGGAATAAACTATAGCCTATCTCACCAGGGGATAGTGTTGCTTCCTAACAGTAAAAGAATTTTCCAAATCGGTTCAGTAGTTTTTGAGTTTATTCATTACAAACATATACACGAAGATATTTTTTTTTCTCTTTATAATATTAGTGTAGACCAGCGGACGTTACGCGGTTTCGCCTGCGTAGTTACCGTTCCCGTGGGTATACGGGAATAAAATATAACCTATGTCACCCGGGGATAGTGTAGCTATCCAACAGTGAAAGAATTTTCCAAATCGATTTAGTAGTTTCGGAGTTATACAATGCAAACAATAATCTTTTCACTTTATAATATTAGCATATTTGCACATTACATAAACACAAATTCACTGCATTCGATGTTATGCTATAGGTAAGCTCATTTAACTGTACGGCTTCCGATGTCTGTCGTGTTTTAATTTAATAACCGTTATAGGTAGAATACGTATTATAGTCCATTCTATATCTATATTATCTATCGACTAGCTGACCCGCGCAACTGCGTTTGCGCCACATAAGAGAGAGTATTACCGGTTCCCGTCGCATTTACTCCCGTTGCGTTTACTCCCGTAGCGAGAGAGAGAGAGAGAGAGAGAGAGAGAGAGAGAGAGAGAGATAAAGGTTTCTCGTCGCGTGTATTCCTCGACTATGTGTATACCTAGACTCCGAAACTACTGGACCGATTTGAAAAATTCTTTCACTTTTGGGAAGCCACACTCTTTGTGGTAAACATAGGCTATATTTTAATCCCGTATTCCCACGGGAATGCGAACTACGCGGGTGAAACCGCGTGACGTACGCAATTACAACATAAAATTCAATCACAATATTCCGAAGGTTCTTAAATCATTAGTTTTGAAGGTTTCGTACCTAAAGGGTAAAAAGCGGGACCCTATTCATGAGACTTCGCTGTCCGTCTGTCTGTCTGTCTGTCTGTCCGTCACGAGGTTGTTTCTCATGAACGGTATGGCCGTATAGCTGCAGAGCTGATTTTTTTACAGATTATGTGTTTCTGTTGCCGCTATAGCAAATACTAACAAGAAAGCCGTGAGATCGTTCTCACCAGACTGCCCCTGTTCTCCTATTTCAAACTTTGAACAGATGATCCACGCGACCTAGTGACGTAGTTTAATGCGACAATTCACAGACTACAGACAAAGTCTCACCATAAGCCCCTCTGCACTCTATTTTATAGTGAGGGGCTAAAGTTAGAAAAATAATAATACTTAAGGGGGGCTTCCCATACTAGAAACGTGATTTTTTGCGGAATTTCGTTACGGGAGGGACCAGGATTTTTAAGTTGTCTTTTTCAAAAGATAGCGGGTTTCCTTTCTGTCTTATTATAAAGGGCAAGTAAACGAGACGGCAGCGTGACGTGAGGGATTCACGCACGCCCCCCCCCCCCCCCCTCTTAGAAGCGTAATCACACCCGAAACCCCCCAAAGACGCGGGATAGCACCCGAACCACCCCTACGCAAAGCCGCAGTGGTAGCCGTAGGTCTGTTGGGAGTCCGGGAACATCCTTCCGAGGGCTTACCCGGGGCTCAAGGCTGTTGGGCGTTACGTGAGGTTTTTTAGTCGATAGGAATCCGTCATAACATCCATGATGGACTTTTCCTCACGTTAAAATAAAAAAAAGGGGGGTCCCATGCAACAAACGTGATTTTTTGCCGATTTTTGTTTCGGGAGGGACCCGTATTTTTAAGTTGTATTTTTCATGAAATAGCGGGTTTCCTTTCTGCCTAATTATAAAGGGCAAGTAAACAAACATTGTCGATAGATCAGCCTTGCACGTGCGTAGAAAACATATTAGTATGTCTGTCTGTGCCGTCGAAAGTTGAAAGTGTGGACGTGATTGGCGTAAAGCGGGCAACCTGTTTTGAGTATAATTTATTGCAAACTTATGACGCCGACGTGCGATTTTGTTCCCGTTTCTGCTGCTTACCGTGGGAATTAACTCCCGGGATAAAATGTCCATGTGTTATTGTAGAGTATAATCTATCTCTGTACCAAATTTCAGCCTGATCCGTTCAGCCGTTAGAGCGTGAAAGAGTAACAAACATCCAGATATATCTACAGTCTTAAACTTTCTCATTTCATAATAATATTAGCACAGTCTTCAGATCATAGTAGATTTTCCGTTTAATCCTACTAATCTATACATATATACAAATAAATAAAATTGGAGTGTCTGTTTGTTAATATTATAATAACCGCTTTCTACTACATGCATATGAATGTATATACAAAATATATATTTTTAAATTTTTTGTCTGTCCGTCTGTCTGTTTGTACCGACTAATCTCTGGAACGGCTGGACCGATTTGGACGGGACTTTCACTGGCAGATAGCTTATGTAATAAGGAGTAACTTAGGCTACTTTTGTTTGAGGAAAAACTATTTTTTTTTTACATTCCACGCCGACGAAGTCGCGGGCACAGCTAGTATTATCTATAAATGTGAAAGTTTGTGAAGATGTTTGGATGTTTGTTACTCAATCACGCTCTAACGGCTGAACGGCTGAAAGGTACAGAGATAGCTTATAGTCTGGAATAACACATAGGCTACATTTCATCCCAGGAAAATGTTCCCACGGGAACCGGGAACGGGTACCGAATTTCACGCGGACGAAGCCGCGAGCATCATTTAGTACTGTCATAAGTAAGACATTAATATTAGTAAGAAAATCTCGGGTTAGTTACAGCTAGACCGAGTTTTATTAATACTAGTGGACGTCACGCGGTTACACCCGCGTAACTCCAGTTCCTGTGGGAATATGGGAATAAAATATAGCCTATGTTCACCAGGAAGAATTTAGCTGCCCAACATTGAAAGAATTTTTCAAATCGGTCCAGTAGTTTCGGAGCCTATGCGATGCAAACAAACAATCAAATCTTTCCTCTTTATAATATTAGTATAGATAACTTTAACCAACCCGAGTTTCAAGTAAAATCAAGGACAATAATTTGCCCTTTTTTTAAAGTTAGGGAAAATCCTCATGGATGTTATGCCGGACTCCTACCGACTAAAAAACCTCACGTTACGCCCAACAGCCTATGGTTGGGAGTCCCGGGTAAGCCCTCGGAAGGATGGCCCAGGACCAATAACTTGCCCTTGATATTAGTTGATATTATTGGATAGTCACGGTATTACATCACTCCTAACTTGCATCGGAGTAGGTAGGTAGAGTAGAGAATATGGCTTTCGACTTGCTACTCATCCTGACATACAAGTTTCGCTTCTTCTACTTTCATAATTGGTTTTATGGAGGCTGGTCATTTAAGAGTACTCTTGACCTAGCCTTTTTTTTATTTATTTATTTAATAGTTTATGTACACACATTGAAATCACAGAGATAATAGTTAGGAAAAAAAAGTACAATGGCGCTGCTTATTTCTATTAGAAATCTCTTCCAGCAGGCCGGCGAGAGGAGAATGACATGAAACAATAGAGAAAGGCAGAAGTGTGAGAGAGAACTAGACAGAAAATGCTTACACATACTTTTATACAAATACGTAAATATACATACACATACATACATATATACAAAACAAATAATAATTATATACAAATAAGCTTTTCTCGATATCGACTAAACTTGATTGACTAGATTAACTGGCTTATTCGCCGAATACCTTTATGGCAACACGTCTATTGATCGTAACTGTTTCTTTCGCGCAATGTCTCTTTCAACACATTGTCTCTAACGCGAAGTCGGTGGTGCAGTGGTAATGTCTCAGGTTTAAATCCTGGATCGGACAAAATATTTGTGAATGTTTGTTTCGGAATTTCAATATTTTAGACAGATATAAGTAGGTACCTACCAAGGTGGTTGAGTCCACTTTTTACCCCCAAAATGTTTACTCCCGTCGGTGTCTGTGGTTTTTTTTTTTCATTTCAACCCTATAGTATAATTGGTCATCTTTTCTTTATCCATATTCAACCCCATGTATCATATTATATGTATCCAGATACTACAGTTATCTAGAATAATCTAGATATAGAAACTATCTTTAAAATTGGCGCAATTTAGTCTCAAAATTAAAACTAATAAGCCTTCAACCCTTACAAGGTCAGCAAGCAGTATGAGTCACGAGGTCGTGAGGGCTCGCCAGTTAAAGGTCACAGTGACTCACTTGTGTGACGTAATGCGCCGTGGGTTAATGATACTTTCTCAAAATGATGCAGCCATTTTGAAAAATAAAATTTTAAATGTCTTTAGTCTCTAATTTAAAAGCCATTTCAAAGAATCTTATATTTTAGAAGTCTTCAGTTTTCTATAAGATATTCCACCATAGGCTTCTAGATTAAAGTTCTTTCAGTAAAAGTAGAATCAAAAATCTCGCGATCATAAGTGTTACTTTGTGAGCTAAATGATTAAAAATATTTTCATTTTTTGGACCAAACATGTATTGTTAGCTTAGAGATACTTACAGCTTAATTAAATTATGTATCTCTAGAAAAATACTTTGTATCTCTAGAAAAATACTCCCTCAACCCTCACAAGGTCAGCAGGCAGTATGAGTCACGAGGTCGCGAGGGCTCGCCAGTTAAGGTCACAGTGACTCACTGGTGTGACGTAATGCGCCGTGAGTCAATTATACTTTCTCATTTGCTAATGTGTTGCGGCTCAATGAGTAGACGACATTTTGATAATGCCTTAGCTCCGCCCGCGTATTGAATTTTTCCCGTACCTACCGTGTCTCATGTATTCCTGGGACATCCTTCCGAGGGTTAACCGAGAGTTTTTTGTAGGCTCTCTTGGCGCACTTTTTACTGAATAAGTTTTTACCTACTTTTTATTTTATAGCAAGCTTATATTAGCTTCTCCGCGTCTCGGCAAACGTGGGGTAGGACGTCCACCCGCCAGATGGACCGACGACCTGGTAAAGGTCGCAGGCTGGAACTGGATGCGGAAGGCGCAGGATCGTGTGTTGTGGCTTAAATTTGGAGAGGCCTACGTCCAGCAGTGGACTGCGATAGGCTGTTTTGATTGATTATATTAGCTTAATTTGGGCTGGATGATGTTGTGTGTGAATGTCTTGTGGAAATACTGGAAATCCTACATGGATGCTATGCCGGACTCCTACCGACTAAAACCACACGATGCCTTACAGCTGTCTACCGCCAGGAGTCCCGGGTAAGCCCTCGGAAGGATGTCCCACAGGGCTCTCGGCAGACTTTGGCGAACACCTATGGGGTTCGGACTTCGGGTGCTATCCCGCGTCTGGGGAGTTGGTTCGGGTTGAAGTTTTCACTTACTATATTACTCCCAAAATGTATGAAACCTACTGAAACTGAAATCTACTTTTACCTAATAATACTCCACAAATTGTAAATACAAGCAAGCCAACCAGGGCTCACCTTGACCTACATTCGTCGACGCAAGGTGCTTATTTAGCATGATGTATTATTGTCTAATTTGATTGGTAGCCGAATACTTTTCGTATGTGGAAACACTAGTTTGTTCCCAACGACGTATTATTAGCCACGTCATGCAGAACATCAAAAACAGCAGATCTTTTATGCATTTAAAGAAAGAATTTCTTTGAAATTATCTATGGTAGCATGTATGAAAATTGCCATGCAAGTTTATGTTGCCATTTTTTCAGTGTTGGTAACGTATCTATAGTCTTTTATCATTGCTTGTTTCCTTCGGCTCTGTCCACTTCTAGAAAAATCACTACCACAGCGATCTTGTTAAAACATCAATCAGTAACAAATGTTACAATACAACGAACTACAAGAACTTTTATATTATCTTACTTGCTGCTACGGAACCCTTCATGGGCGAGTCCACCTCGCACTTGGCGGGTTTTTTAAGCACAACACAACATGTTCTTTGCGGACCTCACGCTGCAGGAGCATATCATGTTACGGAACGGAACCAAAGATAATATAATAGTATTACATACAGATCGGCATCTCCCTGCCTCCCACTGAGTAAGCTTCCCCCTCCCCCCACCAAAATTAATGTGTCGATTGCCGTGTCAGTACTTGAGAGAGTGTCACTGCGTTGCATTACGTATTACCACAGATTAAATAATAGTTACTACGTAACAGATACATCACTCCCATACTTAACCTCAAAAATATTAGCTATAACATATCGCTACAGTGGAAAACATGTTCTACGACGTATTTCGAGAGTCGAGATTCGTGCGCACACCGTATGATTGCGTCATCGAGTGACAACTATTGACAACATTAGGGTTGTAAGCACGTAACAAAAATACATATAACTACAAAAAACAATAAACAGTGTCTGAAAAAAAAACTTAATAATATTTTATAACTTCTTCTTTACATAAGAATTTATATTATAACTAGCTGATGCTCGCAGCTTAGCCCGCGTAAAAGTTTGTTCCTTTTCCCGCTTTCAATGGGAACTTATTCCCGGGATAAAAAGTAACCTATGTGTTATTCCAGACTACAATCTATCCCTGTATCAAATATCAGCCAGATCCGTTAGCCGTTAGAGCGTGAAAGAGTAACAAACATTCACACATCTACAAATCCGCACTCAAACACTTTCGCATTTAATTTTAGAATATTAGTAAGAAGTAAGATGAAAAAAAAAAGCAAGACTAAATAAAGCGAAATATTATTTTAAAAATAAAAAAATATAATATTTAAGGGGCTTCCATACAAAACAAGAAGCCGTGAGACGATCTCACCCGACTGCCCCTCTCAAAACGTTTATTGTGAAAGTTCAATCCGATATTACACTTTACTGACACTGACGTCGTTGCCGTGGATGCGAAGCGCGGCGCCTCGGCGTCTTTATTTCAAACATTTAACAGATGATCCACGTGACCTAGTGACGTTGTTTAATGCGACAGAGTCACATACTACCTACAGACAAAGTCTCGACATAAGCCCCTCTGCACTATATTTTATAGAGAGGGGCTAAAACGTATTTTTTTGTCCCTCGGAACCCTCCTTGCGCGCGTCCAACTAGCACTTGGCCGATTGATGCTCGTCAAACCTTGATAATACTTTTTGCGACGAACACAAATTTCCTCGTTGGCTAGACTAGACGACTAGGTACGTATCTGTCATGAAGATTGTGTTTAATAAGCCGTGGGCGTCTAAATATTGTTTTGACCCTATGCCATTGTCAGCTATTTATAGAAGCAGAAATATCTTACATGTAATTAGGCCCCGCGTGGCGACGGGTAAGAGTACAAAATGTCGCCACCCCTATATATCCCGAGGGTGTCTTAAGAGGCGACCAAGGGAAAACTTTCGTAACAAGATACGCAATGTAGAGAAGGAAAACTCGAAATGAAACCCGGTTGTCAGTAAAATGACAATCGTTAAGCACAGTTGAAGGCCTTATACATAAAGCTGACCTGCGCCTGTCCATTTCAGCACGGCAATAGGCTCACCACCTATTATGTGGGGCATGAAACTGTAGGGTAAATTGTAGGTGTATACTATGCCTCTGCCTACCCCTTCGGGGATAAAGGTGTGACTATATTGTATGTAACTAGTACCAAAGTGTTTTCTCCCGTTTGGTTAAAATACTCCATTCTAGAATCCGAGGGTCCCGAAGCTTAGCTAGTGGAAATCCATCGTGGATGCTATGCCGGACTTCTACCGACGAACACCATACGGTATCCTACCATCTGCGTACGGCTGGGAGCCCTCAGAATGATAATAGATACTCCAGGGCTCTCGACACAACCAGGGCTCTCGAAGTCCGATGCTAGCTGTTTTTCTTTCAGTTAACGAGGTGAACCCGCATTCACGCGTATCGCAGCGCAGACATTTTGGACTTCTTTCCTTGATAGAGTTGGACGGTCCTACCCACTACCTCCTATAACGAGAATGTGGTGTAAAACGTGCTGGACAGAGGTGCCACTCTCACACAGTGGAGAGAATCTTCGCTAGAACTGAACGATTCAAAAGATCGTTTCTCTGTCAGACCATAAAAATCTGGAACGACCTGCCAGCGCACGTGTTTCCCTCCTCTTATAATCCTGGGTTCTTCAAGCGGAGCGTGAAGAGGCACATCACAGGGCCGCAAAGTTGAGGACCACTAGTCTTACAGACTGTGAGAGTGGTGGGGACCACATTGCTAGATGTCATTGTGACTTTCCATCAGGCGACGGCGTCATTTTGGCGAGCTAATCATTAAAAAAAGCCGCCTATGCCGTAACCACTCCGGTCTTCCCCCTCGTTCCAATCGAGTCCTGGATTAACTAGAGATCAGGTCACGTCAACCCAGATAGGGGACTGCCTCGGAAAGAGGGCTCTCGTCAGGATGACAGATGGGCTGATCCCCACACTCTTCAGGTGTGCGTCAGGCTGTGAAGTGTGAAAGCTAACGGCAGAAATGCAGGATGAACGGCATCATGCTATTTCCGATCCGAGCTTATTAGAAATGTGAACCCCAATGACTAGCTGTCTTTTTTGTTAGCGATGTGGACCGCATCGATCGCAGACATTTTGGACTCCTGGCACTGATCGCTGTTCCACCTCGTATCAACCGAGTCGCTTAATTAACCAAAGGCCAGATTTCGGCAACCCAGCTAGGGGACTGCTCTAAGTAAGGGTTCCCTGCTTAAGGTGCCAGATAGGCTGCTCCCCACACTCTCCTGTGGGAAATAGATAAACATCAGCTAATGGAAGAAATGCGGGAGTGTGAACGGCATCATGCCGTTCCAGACTTGAGCTTATTAGAAACTAGCTGTTCTGAGCGACTTCGTACGCGTGAAAGTTATGTTATAATGCCAATTTGATGGCTCTTTGCTTAGCCCCTAGGATAAGTAGCGTAATAATATATAGCCTATTTAAAGGCTCTACCCCTAATTAATATTTGTGCAAAATTTTAATCAAATCTATTGAGTACTTTTCAAGATCCTTCCGGACAAAGCAAAGCAAACAGACATAATTATTTTTGGCTTCAGTATCTTATGTTGAACACCCAGCTAGTTTTTTTTTAATATTTCCAATGTACAGTTTTGACTTTTCTATTATTTTATTAAATGTATAGAATAGATGTGAAAGCTATGTTGTATATTTAATCACGCTCTAGCACGCACGAATTTAGCTAAAATTTGGTAGAGGTATAGATTATAGCCTGGAATACTACTTTTATCTCCGGAATAGTACCTATAGGATGCGGTAACACGAAAAGAATTCCCTGGATAAATAACTTTTAATTCCAGACTATAAACTATCTCTGTACATTTCAGCGAGATCCGTTCAGCCGTTAGAGCGTGATTGAGTAACAAACATCCAAACATCTTTACAAACTTTCGCATTTATAATATTAGTAGGAATGCGTATCCCTAACAATAAAAGAACCACATCACTTGAGCCGCTATTCTACGAATTGACGTGACCTTTACCTCCAACTCGGAGGTCACAATTAAATGGTCATTGTCGAGGTTATGGTCTGACTGTAGCGGTATTATACCGAACAGGTTATATATATTTTAGGTACACGTTGAAAGTTTTACGACTAACAAGTTTGTATGATACTAGCGGACGTCATTCAGTTTCACCCGCCTAGCTCCCGTTCCCGTGGGAATACGGGAATAAAATATTAGCCTATGTTCACCGGGAAGAGTGTAGCTTCCCAACAGTGAAAGAATTTTTAAAATCGGTTCAGTAGTTCCGGAGCCTATTCGATGCAAACAAACAAACAATCAAATCTTTCCTCTTTATAATATTAGTATAGAATTATAGATCATCACGTTTCACAATAAATTTGTATAATATCGCCTCGTGACGGACAGACAAACAGACAGAGAAGTCTCATGAATAGGGTATCGGTTTTACCCTTTGGGTACGATACCCTTTTCTTTATTTAACGTGAGGGAAAATCCTTCATGGAAGCTAATACCTAACTCCTATCGACTAAAAAACCTCACGTAACGCCCAATAGCCTACGGGTACGATATCCTGAAAAATAATCACGGCTGCGTGTCAGCACAGCTAGGACCACTGCGATGACACAACGCTCCACACGCTGGTGGAGTGCACGGCGTGGTCAGGTCCTTGTAGTGGGTCTGGACGTGGACACTCTCGCTCGAGACCATGGTGCGAGCCATGCTCTCCAGCGGGAGTAAGTGGGACTGCGCCGCCTCTTTCTGCAAGCAGGTCATGTGAGTGAAGGAGGCGGCGCGGGGCGGATACGGGAGAGAACTCTCTCACTCGAGTTCCGCAGTCGGCGGTCTTCGCCGAGGACTACCGGCCTCCATGACCTAAGGACGGGTCTAAGGACGGTGAGAGGGTCGCTCACCGTCCTTACAGAAGGCCCATGACGGCAGCGTGATGTGAGGGATTCACGCACGCCCTCCTTAGAAGCGGGATCACACCCGAAACTCCCCAAGGACGCGGGATAGCACCCGAACCACCCCCTAGGCGAGGCCGCATTGGCGGCCGTGGCTCTGTTGGGAGTCCTGGCACTTCCTTTCGGAGGGCTTACCCGGAGCTCCCAACCAAAGGCTGTTGGGTGTTACGTGAGGTTTTATAGTCGGCAGGAGTCCGGCATAACATCCATGAGGATTATCCCTCACGTTAAAAAAACCCTAAAAAATATTATCGTGTGTGTATGTTCTCATCTCAATAACGGCTATTTACAAATTATAATGTTTCGAAGGTGTGGTCTTGTGTGTGTCTACGATAATATAGATACGAGTTGACCCGAGTGACTTGGCCGTTTTTTGTAGGTCATAGTATTTATAAGGTAAATACCTACAAATAATTTTATTTCGTAAAATTATAAAGGTTATTAAATGAACCTCACGGCATACCTACAAATAATTTTATTTCGTAAAATTATAAAGGTTATTAAATGAACCTCACGGCATACCTACAAATAATTTTATTTCGTAAAATTATAAAGGTTATTAAATGAACCTCACGGCTTTGCCAGCGTGGAAATTGGTACCCGTGCCGTGTCCTTCCCATGGGAACGTATAATCTATCCCTGGACAAAATTTTAGCCAGATCCGTTCAGCCGTTAGAGCGTGACAGGGTTACAAATCTTAGTTTACTCTATAATCTAAGTTACAAATATTCAAACATCCACATTCGCGAACTTTCGTATTTCTACTAGGAAAGATTTAATTGTTTGTTTGCATCGAATAGGCTCCGAAACTACTGAACCGATTAGCAAAAAATTCTTTCAATTATAGTTTTATGTCCCACGTAAGGTAAGTGAGCCTATTGTAGTGTAATAAGTAATTTAGTACTTAATAAATAATGATAAAAATAAATAAATGAATAAATTGTAATAATAAATACACATGGACATAATTAAAACTTACGTACCTATCTAAAAAATATGTGTAGGTATCTACTATATATTTTCCCCGAATTTTGCAATAGAACTATCATAGTGTCTTAAAGAAAAGGTGGCGACCCTATTTCACGCTGTAACAGCCACTCAGTGATGCAATATAAAAATATGGATAACATTTGACAGACAGTCCATTTACAAAATCAAAATGTAGCGATAACTACAGAGATTGCCAATTTAATCCCCTCGCCGAGTTATCGATCAAACTGACAGATCGATTGTGCTCGAGTGACTGCTGCATTTGGTGTTATTATTAGACGGAACCACGAGATACCGATAGTCATACTTATTATGATAACACTATTATTTCAAATAAGAGAAGGAAAACTCGAAATGAAATCCGGTTGACAGTTAATTTATAATCGTTGAAAACCCGCAGTTGAAAACAAAAAAACTTGGCTAAGTTGAAGGCCTTATGAGCGGCTTGAAAATTTACAACTGTGGGTCGCGGGGTCGTGCGCCTCACCACCTATTACGTACATAAAACTTTAAGGTGATATGTGAGCGTTGCCTCTGCCTACCCTTTTGGGGATAAAGGCGTGAATATATGTATGCATTGCATATTAATATACATAAAATGTTCAATATTGATTTTTTTAAAATAGGCTAATATATTTAAAATTGAATATCGTAACTGCCAGTAGCATCTCCACCTGTCCATTTCTACACGGCAAAGAACTTACCATTCATTATTACCTACGTCTGACAAAAGTTATGCCACTGCCTACTCCTTCGAGGATAAAGGCGTGACTATATAAAAAGCTACATCAATAGTAAAAAAGTGGAATTCAAGATATTCTAACATAGTTTTATTAATATACTTTTATCTCTTTCTCTCTGAGTTATTCTGTCTCTATCTTATCCGGAAATAGCTCACACAATCGATCGACTGATTCGAATATTTGATTTTGTAACAGTTTCGTTTAATAACTTTTGAATATGTACAATAAATCAATGAATAGATTTCTATAGTTCGTAGGGTGAGTTATATAGTTGCTAGGCATACAACAAGAAGCCGTGAGACGGTCTCGCCCGACTGTCCCTATGTGGTCCCTATCTAAAACGTTTATTGTGAAAGTGATTGTTCAATCCGATTGACGTTGTCTTTTTTGTTTTATTTCAAACTTTGAACAGATGATCCACGTGACCCAGTGACGTAGTTTAATGCAACAGAGTCACAGACTACAGACACAAGTCTCGCCATAAGCCCCTCTGCAATCTATTTTATACAGAGGGGCTAAAACTATATAATACAGAGTATAATCGTCTCTGTTAAGCTGTTGACACGGTCCATGGTAGAGACGAGTCCTGGGGACATCCTTCCGAGAGCTTACCCGGGGCTCCCAAGGTAGGATACGTGCGCTTTTTAGTCGGTAGGAGTCCGACAGCATCCATGTAGGATTTTCCTCACGTAGAAAAATTTAGACGGGTTTTAAAACCGTGACCGTTTAATATCTTGTTCTGGACAATACCTTTTTTATCTAAAAGAAAAATCTAAGTCATAAAAGTAAAACAATTATAATAATCTTGAAATTTCAAGCCGGCCTCACCTGCGTTCGAGGTCAAGGAAAGCTCGAAAAAGCATACTGTGACCAGTCTGGTCGGTAGCCAATCATTTTCGCTAAATGATTGTAAGAGACTGCAATATATTTGACTAATTTATTGATCATATAAAAAGAATTACTTTAAAACACTAATAACTATGTGTATTCGTATCATAAACATTTATTTTTCAACCAAAAGCTAGATACATTTTTGCGATAAGACATTAATTAACACGGCTTTTTAAATACTTCTACTCAATAATTACATCCTTAACAGGACCTCTAAATTCTACCAAATCCGGTATAACTAATATTCAATAACATACAAAGCCAATTAAAAGATTGAAATAAATTAATTGTAGCAATTATTTTCTGTACATCCGATAACCGGCTCGTTCACCCTAATTTGTGACGGCATCTTTGCAAACCGGTAGAGTCTGACTTTCTAATAAATATCTATTAACTATATTCACGATTTTAGTTTTAATGTTATTAGGGTTCCGTGGCCATGCAATAGAACCTTTTTATTTTCCTGACGTTTGAAAATTAAAATATATATTTTCCATATTGGTCATATTACTTAGGTACTAGCTGACCCCGCAACTTCGTTTACGTCACATAAAGTGTATGAAAGGAGAGGTATTTCTTCATCAGACTCATCAAGCAGCGTCTGAAACTGCCCTGTTTGCTTAATCATAAAAGAGCTTAAAGATTAAGTCTATTCTAAAACAGTTCAGGATTATTTCACAATAGCCTTTATCATTAAGCTCTTTTATGATTAAGCCAACACGCCAGTTTAGTTAACCCATTTTTTAGAATTATATGTAATGTAATAGATTTTTTAGAGTGATATAACTTTTTTATTTATAAACCGATTGACTTGAAATAAACACTTAATGTTAAGCAGAGCAAACTTTAACACAATAAAGAAAACCGCATTGCAATCGGTTAAGCGGTTGCTGAGATTAGCGTGCACAAACGTACAGACATACAGACAAACAGACAAAAATTCTAAAAATCATTGTTTTGGGTTGTATTGCGTTCATAAAGCCCCCCTATAAGACTTTTTCTCATTTATCTTCCATGTACAGACAGCGACCTGTTACGATTTTATTATATGTATTGATTTGATTGATTAATTGATTGATGTATTGATTTCACAGGCAAATGCGGCCACAGTTAGTACAAAAAAATATTGATACAGAACCCGTCGCATTTATTTCCAACTCGTGAGCGGATGGGATTTTATAACTGTTTTAAGTTTATTGAAATGAGGTTGATTTACTAGTTTTTTCGTCCGACATTTTTTTTTTTTCTGAATAATATGCAAAATGGATCGGATGTTCATCGTCATTCAATACGTACGGACATCGGTTTACCCGCATAGCTCCCGTTCCCGTGGGAATACGGGAATAAAATATAGCCTATGTTCACCGAGGATAGCGTAGCTTCCCAACAGTGAAAGAATTTTTCAAATCGGTCCAGTAGTTCCGGAGCCTATTCGTTAGAAACAAACAAACAAAAAAACTAATCTTTCCTCTTTATAATATTAGTATAGAAGTATAGATATTAAATAGATCCAAAACGGATTTTCATCGTTATTCAATATAGCGGACGTCACGTGGTTCCACCCGCGTAGCTCCCGTTCCCGTGGGAATACGGGAATAAAATATAGCCTATGTTACTCAGTGTAAATGTAGCTTTCCAATGGTGAATGAATTTTTGAAATCGGCTCAATACTTTTTGAGTTTATTCAGTACAAACATACACACACACAAATTTTTCCTCTTTATAATATTAGTGTAGATTTTATTTAAACATGACTGATCGTGTGGTTTACAGTAATATCTGCGTGAGGTCCTCAGATTCGATTACCGGGTTGTTCATTCGGTTCAATAGCTGCATGGATCGATTTCGAGCAATTCGAGCCTGGGGTCTGATTTCCTGCAGGTTTTTTTTCACTACTGAGGTGACAGACAAGCATATGGATTCAATAGCTACATGGCTAAATTTCGAGCCTGGGGTCTGATTTCCTGCAGGTTTTTTTTTCACTACTGAGGTGACAGACAAGCATATGGGTTCAATAGCTACATGGCTAAATTTCGAGCCTAGGGTCCGATTTCCTGCAGGTTTTTTTTTCACTACTGAGGTGACAGACAAGCATATGGATTCAATAGCTACATGGCTAAATTTCGAGCCTGGGGTCCGATTTCCTGCAGGTTTTTTTTTCCACTACTGAGGTGACAGACAAGCATATGGGTTCAATAGCTACATGGCTAAATTTCGAGCCTGGGGTCTGATTTCCTGCAGGTTTTTTTTTCACTACTGAGGTGACAGACAAGCATATGGGTTCAATAGCTACATGGCTAAATTTCGAGCCTAGGGTCCGATTTCCTGCAGGTTTTTTTTTCACTACTGAGGTGACAGACAAGCATATGGATTCAATAGCTACATGGCTAAATTTCGAGCCTGGGGTCCGATTTCCTGCAGGTTTTTTTTTCCACTACTGAGGTGACAGACAAGCATATGGGTTCAATAGCTACATGGCTAAATTTCGAGCCTGGGGTCCGATTTCCTGTAGGTTTTTTTTCCACTACTGAGGTGACAGACAAGCATATGGATTCAATAGCTACATGGCTAAATTTCGAGCCTGGGGTCTGATTTCCTGCAGGTTTTTTTTTCACTACTGAGGTGACAGACAAGCATATGCCTTACCTGATTAAAAGTGGCTTTATCATATGAAATCTAAAAAGATGTCATACTGGCCTCGAACCGACTAAAACAAAAAACGTTGTCCTAAACCCCCAATTCATAAACCGTCATAAACCGCAATTTTCGGTTAGAAAAATCACTACCACTGCGAACGTGTTAAAACATCAATCAAAGTTACAACGAACTATAAGAACTTTTATATTATGTTACTTGCTGCTACGAAACCCTTCATGGGCGAGTCCAACTCGCACTTGGCCGGTTTATTTAGTATTTGTGGTTATAGCGGCAACAAAAATAGATCAACTGCGAAAATTTCAGCTTTCTAGCTTTCACGGTTCCTGAGATACAGCCTCGTGACGAACAGACAGACGGACGGCAAAGTCTCATGGATAGGGTCGCATTTAACCCTTTGGATACGGAACCCTAAAAACGCTCGTAAATAATAACAATAATAAATATATAAATATAATATTATAAAGAGGAAAGATTTGTTTTTTTGTTTGTTTGTTTGTTTGTTTGTAACGAATAGGCTCCGGAACTACTGGACCGATTTGAAAAATTTTTTCACTGTTGGAAAGCTACACTCTTTGCGGTGAACATAGGCTATATTTTATTCCCGTATTCCCACGGGAACGGGAACTACGCGGGTGAAACCGCGTGACGTCTGCTAGTACAAAAATAAAATCTCCACAAACCGGTGACCCAGCGTCAGATGCTTAACCGACCATCATCCAGGTCACCATCATTTATAGAACACTGCAGTTAGCTTTTTTTTACGTGAGGGAAAATCCTCAAAGGATGTTATGCCGGACTCTTACCGACTAAAAAACCTCACTAAACGCCCAACAGCCTATGGTCGGGAGCTCCGGGTAAGCCCTCGGAAGGATGTCCCAGGACTCCCAACAGACCCACTCGCCCAACACTGCAGTTAGCTTAGCCAAAAGCACTTCTTTCTCTAATATCTATACATTACATTAAATATTCAACGTTAAAAGAGAAATCTAACTCCACAACCGGTTTCTATGTACACTAATATTATAAAGAGGAAAGCTTTGATTGTTTGTTTGCATCGAATAGGCTCCGAAACTACTGGACCGAGAACGGTAAGATCCGATAGGGGCTTTCTTCAGAGCATTCTTATATTGAGGAATGATCTCCCTGCCTTTTCCCAAACGCCTACAGTATGGGGTTCTTCAAAAGGGGTCTTAGAAGGTTTTTACAGGGTCGGCAGCGCGAGTGTGGCACCTCTGGTGTTGCAAACTATCATAGGCTGCGGTGACCACCTTTACATCTGGTGGGCAGTTTGCTTGTCGCGAAGAAAAAAAAAATATTTTACTGTCTAGTCTAGAAGCTACACTATCTCTGTTATAGGCTATATTTTATTCCCGTATTCCCACGGGAACGGGAACTACGCGGGTATAACCGCGTGAGGTCCGCTAGTATCGAAATAATACCGGTTTTATCGGCCAGTCTGACCGTCTGTGTCGCCACAAGGCCGCAACACTATTGTAAGTTAATATTTGATGTTAGATTATGCAGGCCTGTTTGCATTCAAATAAGATCCTCTCTAATATTACATAAATGGTATTAGAATTATAGAAAATGTATCAATTTATAAATGAAATCAAATCGGCATATTATGACAGAAAAAAAAAACCATGCAGAGACGTGCTATCCGAATAATTGGTTGTCTTGAGGTGACGGGAGGCCTCGAACCGTTTTGGCGCAGCGAAGAACCATAGCGTCCTTGGCTGCCTTCTACCGAATGTATCATGGCGAATGTTCTGAAGAGCTCTTCAACCTGATCCCACCCTCTCCTTTCCGATCCCGAACAACGCGTGCCGGGCAGAGATGCCACTCATACACAGTGGAGAAAATCTTCGCCAGAACTGAGCGTTTCAAAAGATCGTTCCTCTGTCGAACTATAAAACTTGGAACGACCTGCCCGCACACGTGTTTCCCTCATCTTCAATCCCGGGTTCTTCAAGAGGAGCGTGAAGAGGCACATCACAAGGCCGCCAACTTGAGGACCACTGTCTGAAGTGGCCCCCAATCGCTAGATGCGCCACGGCTTTCCATCAGGCTGGTGGTGACGTCAATTTGGCGAGCTAAATATAAAAAAAAGTATGAGAAAAAAATCACAATGCAATTTGTTTAGACTTACTTACTGAAAATATTCTACAATTTTTTTGCAACCGGCTCCTATCCCTTTCAATCATAAATACGGGGCAAGTTGCGAGTCGGATAGGTACGCGCTTGGAGGGTTCCGTGTGGTTCCGTATCCAAAAAGTTAAGTTACGGCAAAAAACAAAACTTACGTTTGTTGTTATGAGAGCCCCCCCTTTTTTTTTAACGTGAGGGAAAATCCTTCATAGATTCTATGCCGCACTCCTACCGACTAAAAAACCTCATGTACCGCCCAACAGCCTACGGTTGGGAGCCCCGGGTAAGGCCTCGGGGGGATGTGTGTCATCCCGCTTGGGGGGGGGGGGGCGTGAATCCTTCACGTCACGATGCCGTCATGGGCCTGCTTCTGTAAGGACGGTGAGCAGCCCTCTCACCGTCCTCAGGCCCCCGGTCATGGAAGCCGATAGCAAGGAAATACGCTAGAAAGATAAAAATATCACTATCAACCTATCCATCATAATATCTCATAAAATATGTGGATTTGAAAACAATGCTCCGCCAAATGTCATAGGCGTGATCAATTTCTTTCATTGTGTAACGTAACGAACGTCACGCATTTCGGTGTTGCCAATTGTGGTAGCGAAATTACCCTCTAATCCTATCTAAATATATATAACTCAAAGGTGACTGGCTGACTGACATAGTGATCTATCAACGTACAGCCCAAACCACTGGACGGATCGGGCTGAAATTTGGTATGCAGGTAGATGTTATGACGTAGGCATCCGCTAAGAAAGGATTTTGATAAATTCTACCCCCAAGGAAATAAAATACGGGAAGCGAGAACGGGAACAAATTTTACGCTGGCGAAGCTGCGGGCATCAGCTAGTTCTTACATATGGTCACGCCTTTATCCCCGAAGCGGTAGGCAGAGGCATATTATAATGCCACCTTTTTTAGAATAATTTGTCCCGCGTAATAGGTAGTAAGCCGTATTGAGATGGATAGGCACAGGGTGTAGTCACAACCTGCGCCTGCTGTTGAAATTTTTCGACCGCCTAAAAAGGCCTTCAACTTGGCTTAACGACTGCCATTTTACTGGCTACCGGGACCAACGGCTTAACTTGCCTTCCGAAGGACGTTCTAATCCTATTCGACTACATTTTAAAATTCCCACTTATTTTTTTACAAAACTACTGTAGCGCTTATCCTAGTGTAATATGCATAGTTTCAGTCTTTTAGAAAAGAGTGACCGTAATTTTTATTGCCAGGATCTACCTATTGGCATGGCAATAACTAGGATGTTTATTGGTGTGGTGTGACTTTGTGATCTACATGAATAAAGATAAATTTTCTATTCGCTACAACGTCATCTAACCCAAATTAAGGTTAATAAAAATGACTATTCTTCTTTATAATATTTTTATATTTAGATTATTTAATTCAGTAGGTATAAAGACATCAAGTAAAAAACAGACAAATAATAAATACCTACTACTTACTCCTTCTGCTACTAGCTTTTTTTTGATTAAGATAAAACACAAAACTTTAAACGGAATAAATAACCCACGCCCATGACTTGGCTACCATAATACGCGTAATAAGTAAACAGTATTTATTACACGCAAGCATTCCGTGCCGATGTACTCGAACGCTTCCGCGCATTGTGGCGTGCGAACATTTTTTTTATATCTGGCAACACAGCATGTTAGGTTATAATATTATTTGAATTTAGAAAATTTACATAAAGAAAAAAAATAATGGCTGATGATTTTCCCGCGTGGCTGATTTGCAGTTATAATTGCCTGATGCCTTTGAACTTTACTCTATAGTTGGAAAATAAGTATGGTTTATGGGGCTTGGACTGATAAGATTTATTAGACGGACTGTATATTGTGACAGTACCTACTCATTCTCTATCATGACATCGCTCGCCATAGACAGGGTGTTCATCCTTTACTTTGCGTCCGGAGCGAGAGAGCACGGTAAAGCACGTTAGAGGCGCCCTTAGTGCCCTTACGCGTACGCTCAAATTAAAAACTCCGTGACTTGGTGTTTAGTCGGTAAGAGTCCATAGCATCCATGACCGATCCATAGCATTTTCGCACGTAAAAAAACAACGTTTACAGTAAGAGTTCCCTCTTTTTATACCACTAAGGTGGCACAAGCATACGGACCCATCTGGTTAGAAGTGGTTACCGATACCTACGTACATTTGCAACATCAGAGGAACTACCTCGCGTTGCCGACCCTGCAATAACCTTCTAAGACCCCTTTTGAAGATCCCCATACTGTTGTTCATGTTCTTCAAAAGGTCGGCAATGCTAGTGAATCGCATTGAGATACATGTAATTAATAGAATAGAATAGAATAGAAATATTCTTTATTGTATACCAATTTACAATTACTTACATTAATACGGAATACATGTTCTAAAATGTACAACGGGCGGCCTTATCGCTAAATGCAATTTCTTCCAATCCAAATTCCAATAATAGTTCAATGGTGGATCGCCTCTGGTTGTTGCAAATATTCATAGGCTACAGTGATCACTTTTTATCAGTCCGTATGCCTTTTTTTTACGTGAAGAAAAACCTATATGGATGCTATGTACTACCGACTAAAAACACACATTTCCTGCCTAATGCCTACAGTTGGGAGTCCCAGGCAAGCCCTCGGAAGGATGATCCCCAGAACTCCCAACAGACCTACGGCTCCCACTGCGGCCTCACCATGGGGTCCGTATGTCGGTATAAAAAGTACTGCAATTCCCCTACCTTTAGCAATAAACAATTATTACTGTATTTTATGCGTCCATCTTTGTTTTAACTTTCAACACATTATTATTATTATGAGTGTTATGTATTGTTTAAGTAAAGAACCGTTATTTCAAACGGTTAATGATATCATAGTCAAGTTGTTACTCAAGTTTTAATTAACTTGATGTGGTAAGTTGAGCATCAAATTATAAATTCTATTATGTTTGTAGTCAGTAGATGTTAGGCTTATAATAGGCCGAATACAGGCCCCGTGTGGTAACGTGAAATAGTACAAAATGTCGTCACCCCAATACATCCCTAGGGTGTCGTAAGAGGCGACGAAAGGTACACTTCCCCGAAACGCTCCATTCCGTAGAGAAGGAAAACTCGAAATGAAACCCGGTTGTCAGTAAAGTGACAAAACTGCGGGTCGTCATGACCTGCGCCTGTCCATATCAACACGGCAATAGGCCCACTACCTATTGCGTGGGACATCTATAAAGTGAAATGTGGGCGTATACTATGCCTCTGCCTACCTCTTCGGGAATAAAGGCGTGAGTTATATGTATGTATGAATACAGTCAAATAATGACATACCTCAAGTTACTTATTCATCTACTAGGCAACCCGCCGATTCCTCTGCTTGGAGTTTAATTCCCGATTTCGCATCCCATGGTATTATTCCAGATTATAATCAATTCAGTATCAAATTACAGCTAGCAGATCCGTTCTATGTGAGGCCGTAGTAGTAGCCAACGTCTGTTGGGTATCCTGTATCCTTTCGAGGGCTTACCCGGGGCTCCCAACCGTAGGCAGTAGAGAACGTGTTGGTTTTCAGTCGGTAGGAGTGCAGCATAGCATCCATGTAGGATTTTCCTCGCGTTAAATAAAACAAGGCGTAAAAGAGGAGAGCCCACAGTACGGGTTCTTAAAAAGGTGTTGGTTCTTTCAGGGACAGCACCGCGAGTGTAGCGCATCTGGTGTTGCAAGCGTTCATAATATGCCACAAGTGATCATATTCCATCAGGTGCCCCGTAAATTGTCTGCCAGCTTAGTGTTTTTTTTAACGTGAGGAAGATCCTACATGGATGCTATGCCGGTCTCCTACCGACTAAAAACCACACGTATCCCACCTAACAGCCTACGGTTGGGAGCCCCGGGTAAGTCTTAGGAAGAATACATACCCCAGTGCCACCTTAGTGTTATAAAAAAATATCATGAAAATAGGTCCAGACGTTCACGAGTTAATTTAAAAAAAAACATCGCCTCGACTGTTACAGAATAATACGTAATAGTGAACAAGTATGTATTAATGTTTGTTAGTCGTTACGGTCTAGCGCACCCCTGCCATTACCACTTAGCGTTAAGAAGGGGGAATGTTATGTATGTAATTTAAGAGAACAGGTTATAAATACATAAATAGTTTAAACTTTTCGAACCGTAAATAACAACGTCAGTTTGGCATAAAAGTCCCGAAATGGATGTAATATTTTGCATGCTGGCAACATTGTCAAATGCTGTCAAAAACGTCACATTATGTCAGGTAAAATATTAATACAATGTGATTGGTGGTTTTTATTGACATTTATTGTCAACTGGATACTGATTGGTGGTGAACCGGTGTTGTCATATTATTATTATGAACTGCACAGTGTAGTGCCTCCAGTATTTTCTGCTCTTTTTTGCCAAGCCATAGTCACGTCTATATCGCCTAAGGGGTAGGCAGATGCATATAATAAAGGTATCCCCCTTATTTCGTATTTGATATAGCGGCAACAGAAATACATTTTGTGTGAAAAGTTCAACTATCTAGCTATTATTGTTCAGCAGATACAACCTCTGGACAAATGTGTAATTGTAAAAATGAAAAGATCGGCAGCGGAGTCTCGGTAATAGGGGTTTTTTTAACGTGAGGGAGAATCCATCAGGGATGCTATGCCGGACTCCTACCGACTAAAAAACCTCACGTTACGCCCAACAGCGTACGGTTGAGAGCCCCGGGTAAGCCCTCGGAAGGATGTCCCAGGACTCGTTATTAGGGTGCCATTATATCCTTTAGGTACGAAAACCTTAAAAAGTAATCGCTGTTTAGTCTAGCCTTACCGGATCTTTCTGGTGACCATCTAGTTTTATATTATAATAGACACGCTCGCACAAAAACTATGATATCACGACATGTTTAGCCTACGCCACGCCACCTCAAGTACAATAGCTTTTATTATTCTGGATAGACTATTGTGTTCAAAGTGGCTACGTGTATGGGCGAAATTCTACGTGATTAAAAATTAGATCATTGCAGTATTTTTGCTATTATATTGTTAAGTGCTGTAATGTTAAAGGTATTTGCAGTTATATGTAACTATCTATGCCATGTACCGATTTGATTGTTGGTTTGCATCGAATATACTCCGAAACTACTGAACCGAATCGAAAGCAAATTATACCGTGTGTCGTAGGAGGCGGCGATACACACTTTCTGGACTTCCTTAGATTAGAGCACACCCTAGCCAGTCTTCTGGCAGCGCGGCGTACGGCAGTAACTTCGACGTGAGGGTCCCAGTCGTGCTGGACGAAATTCCACCGACTGTCGTATACCACCTGACGCTGTGGTACCTCAGCGCCTCGGCGATGGTCTGTGCCAGGGGATTGTGTTGAATGCGTTCATAATTTCCAGCGACACCGCTAAAAATACCTTTCCTCGACACCAACTGCATTAGACACGACAGTTATTTCTTTTGGCTTGTTTTTACAAGAAAATAGAAATGTCCTTTTTTTTTCTTTTAAATCTGTTATTGTGTTCCATGCATCTACACATGCAATTTTGAACTGAACTGTGTTGTTTAGCACTAAACTGACATTAAATAAATTATTATTTGATATAGGTACTTAATGATCTAAGTTGATTAAATTTATTTTTTGACATTTCCAATTATTTTGACATTTTATATGATTAAAATTAAAATTTATAAAAGTTTTATATTAGGTAATACAATGCTAGAATTGATACTGTGTCAGAACGCAAAAATTTAAAAAAAAAATCTAAAATTATGTTGCATGCAATGCAATTTTGAATTGTAAGTGGGTATTGTCTTAATTGGAATTATTTATTACTACTGACTAAGGAAATATTGCTAAAACATATTGTTAATACTACTGAAATTTGCATGCCGAAATTAGTAGGCGAAGTATGAGGAGCATTATTGTAACCATAATGTAGGTATATTGTAAGACCTGTGTAATAGTACCATATTTATATAAATAGCAGAGTCCCAAGGGCGTCGCAGACCAAATAAGTTTGGGAACCCTGCTAGGCTGCGGTGACCATTTCCCATTGGGTGGTCCGTGCCGGAAGACAAAATCTTCCGGCTTTGTAGTATGAAAAAGAAATAAGTACTGGTGGATAATAACTGTATCTCGTTAACTCTTTTCCCGGGACATCCTTCCGAGGGCTTACCCGGGGCTCCCAACCACAGGCTGTTGGGCGTTACGTGAAGTTTTTTACTGCATAACATCCTTTGAGGATTTTCCCTCACGAAAAAAATAAAAAATCCCGTTAACTCTAATACTAGGTAATGTTAGTGATTATAAATGTTTATGTACTTAATATAAATATTATAAACCCCTGTAGTTAAATTTGCACTATCATAGCTATATCTTGGGTACTTCATTATCTCCGCTCTGATTATCTTTATAACGGTTTTTATCAGAAAGGGCTTATGCGGAAATGAGATGTTTAAACTTACTATGTAAGAGATATATGGATAGGCTTTAGTGAGTATGGGCGTTAAATTAACATAATTAATTGTAATATGTTAACGAACCCATCTTTGTTTATATTTTTAACTAGTTAATGCCCTCGACTCCGCTTGAGCTCTATAAATTTTCTTTACAGGTATACAAAATCCCAATATAGATATACAATACATGGGCCTTTTGGGTCACAGAAACTTTTTTGCCGGGAAAATGTTTCCACGGGAAGCAGGAACGGGTACCGAATTTCACGCGGGCGAAGCCACGATCCTCATCAGTTTGCTATATATAATGTCCAAGTCACTCTTATCATCCTCCGTTAGCTAAACGTTAAAGTGTGAACACGGCTTTAAGGCTTGTATGTTCGAAAGAGACTCATCTTGGGGTGAACTTTATACTAGGAAATATTCTTCGATTTGATCTGATAAAACTATATTATTGTAATTTATTAGATACTCTTGCTTTTTAACGAATCAAAACATGATTAGGAATACTTTGTTCGATCGAAATCGCTCTCGAAAAATGAGAAATATTGCAAAAATGTTTACAATGTACTTTTTTTATCTAAATAAATAAGTTTAATTCTCATAAAAACTTGTCATAAAATAGATATAGGTCTTTAGAACAATATTTTACGTATAGATTTTTTCTTAAAACCCCTCAGATTTTATAACAGTACAGTATAATGTACTAGCTGAAGCCCGCAGCTTCGCCCGCGTAAAATTTGTTCCCGTGGGAACTTATTCCCGGGATAAAAAGTAGCCTATGTGTTATTCCAGACTATATTGTATCTCTGTACCAAATTTCAGCCCGATCCGTTAAGCGGATTGAGCGTGAAAGAGTAACAAACATCCACACTCACAAACTTTCGCATTTATAATATTAGTAAGATTAGAACCGAATGAAATCCGGCAAAAGCGTACGCTACAATCGTTCGAATTGCCTTAGGATTTGTCAAGGTCGAACATTGCAGCCTTAAACAAACCGTGCCAACCCACACTTGGCGCGAGAGAGTTGTTTGTACAGAACTCGTAAAATTTTCTCCGATGAGTTGCCATTTTCAAGAGAACGATTAGACTAGGCTTTTACAACTAATTGAAGGCGTTACGTGGCGCAAATCCATTGAAAATTGGCGAAGTGCGAGTCGACACTCACGCCCGGAGGGTTCCTTAACAAAAAACTGCAAAAAATGACGTTTGTTGTTGATAGATATCGGAGTACTTGGGTAACAATAATACAGCAACTGGTTATCTAGATGTATATTCACAGACTGCGCGACACCGAACATACTATTATAAGTAAATATGGTGTGTGCATCTACCCACACATAGGCACATACTTCACAGCTGTATGGGCCCTTTCTTTTTGTTTAACGTGAGGGAAAATCCTCATGGATGTTATGCCGGACTCCTACCGACTAAAAAACCTCACGTCACGCCCAACAGCCTGTGGTTGGGAGCCCCGGGGAAGCCCTCGGAAGGATGTACCAGAACTCCCAACAGACCCACGGCCGCTACTGCGGCCTCGCCCAGGAGGTGGTTCGGGTGCTATCCCGCGTCTTTGGGGGGTTTCGGGTGTGATCCCGCTCCTAAGGGGGGGCGTGCGTGAATTGCTCACGTCAGGCTGCCGTCATGGGACAGCTTCTGTAAGGACGGTGAGCTGCCCTCTCACCGTCCTCAGGTCCCCGGTCATGAAGGCCGATAGTCCTCGGCGAAGACACGTCGGTGGTGTCTAGGCCGCCGACTGCGGAACTCGGGTGGGAGTGTTCTCTTCCGTACCCGTCCCGCCGCCTCCTTCACGAGCATAACCTGCTCGCAGAAAGAGGCGGCGCAGTCCCACTTACTCCCGCTGGAGAGCATGGCTCGCACCATGGTCTCGAGCGAGAGAGTGTCCACGTCCAGACTTGTATGGACCTTTATTGAGCTTTAGTATTTGTTGATATAGCGGCAACAGATATTGTGAAAGTTTCAGCTCTATAGCTATCACCGTTCTTGAGATACAGCCTCGTGCGTGACAGACACACAGACTGACGGCAAAGTCTCATGAATAGGGTCCCGTTAACCTTAACCCTTCCATCTCTTAACGTTCCCTTAACCTCTAAAACAATAACTGACAACTTTGTTGGTCTAGTGGTCGTGGATTCGATTCCCAACGTGGAACAAAGTTCCATAAATATTTGTCTCAAGAGTCTGGGTGGTATCATGTATGACCACTTTCCATCAGGTCATCCGTAAGCTTGTCTGCTACCTTATTGGTATAAAAAAGATCGATTTTAATAATAATTGAGTTACTTAAGTACTAAGTAGCCTTCACAGTATTGCAACGTAGTTATAGCTTAACGTCAGACACTTTAAAATGGCCATAATCAAACAATATTATACATTACAAGATCACAAATGTTTCAATGGCGTCATATTTAAGGGCTCCATGTGTTGAACAGATGGGTTTTTGATGGGGATTTTGTCTTTGTGATGCTTTTGTTGTAACCTGGTTTGGTGTTCAGCTGATTTTGCGCTCAAAGTAATTTCAGTGTCTAAATATATTTTTTGGTCATTTTTACACGATTTCAAGCTCGACGTTATTGTATTTTTAACCGACCTCAAAGAGAAAATTACTCAATTCTACCGTTTTTATATTTTTTTTACTATTTGCGGCAATAATGTTGTTTTTGTCATATAAGGGAAAATCTGCCAATAGTTTCATTTTCCGAAAGCTGGCAACCCTGTTAGTTTGGCAGTTTTAAAATGAAGCTGGTTTGGAGAAGAGCAGCCGGTTAGGAGAAGTTAAGTGACAAACTCCTATATCTATAAAAAAATATTAATCCTGCACCCTTTTAAAGAAAATTCCGCGAACGAATAACGTGAAATTTTGTAGTTTCACATTTAAAATTTGGAGGAAAATGCCCAGAGCTATTTTTTTCTGAATTATTATAGTTACTTGTCAAGTAGTCATCGCAATTACTATGTCAGCCGCTACAAATTAATCGACTTTCTTTGTTATCAATCGTAAGTCTATTAAATTAAATAACGACTCTCGACGCCATATTAGGAGCGTATAACAAACGTAAAAACGGTTCCGTACTAAAATAAGGCAGTAAATCATCCTTATTTTGGTACGGAACCCTCTGTACACGAGGCCGACTCGCACTTGGCCGGTTTTTATATCTGTTTGTTACGGTTACCTCATAATTTTCGATTGGGTCAACCGATTTCGATGTTTCTTGTTTATTTAAAATCTGGTGGTCCCATTCAAAAAGGTGTGGTCCCATTAAAGTCGGTTTTTTTTGTAATAATTTCTTTTGTTAATGAATTACTATCGTTACCTATCAAGTTACCTTCACCCTCGATGAAGTGGGATAGTACACCCCCCCCCCCCCCCAATGCAGCGGGATAACACCCGAACCCCCAAGGAGTGGGATAAAACCCAAGCCCTAGGGGATAGTCTGCGATAGTAGACTAAAGCCTGTCGGGAGCAGTGGGATTATCCTTCCGAAGACATACCCGGGACTCCCGACCATAGGTAGATGGCAGTGCATTATGTGGTTTTAGTCGGTAGAAGTCCGGCATGACATACATGAGGATTTCCACACGTAAAAAAAAATAAAAACCTATCAAGTTAATTAGTTGTAAGGCAGTTCATCGCAGCTGCTCTTAGACCATATAACACGGGACTAGCCTTTGCGAACCACCGCATACAAAAATATTCTGCCAGTTTTCATACAAGTGAAGGGGGAAACACAAAGACATATAAAATTTCATTGCATTTAAAAATGTATTAATCGACAAACGCGTAATGGCTGTTGTGTGTTAATTGTTATTGTACAGTCAACTACAATGTAATGTACTAGTTTAATCATATAAAATGATGTACTGATGTACAGGCTTTTCATAAAGCCAAAAGACCAAATGGTCACGTGCAATGGCAGAAAACAATGCTTAAGTAAGGCGTATCCTGTGGTTAGATGATCTAAGCAGCTGCTACAAAGTAATGGGACAGACTTTCTTTGTTATCAATCGCGAGTCTAATAAATTAAATAACGACTCTCGACGCCATATTGGGAGCGTACGGTGAACACGTTTCTAATTAATTATAATAATTAATTACAACATTGATACATAACATTGTGGTGTTTAGTAATCGTTTCGTGTAATGAGAAAGTTTTTGTTTTGGTTTTACCATTGAGGTTATAGAAAAAATGTGGGGAATTTAGAACTTCCTTAGTTTTTATTTTTTGTAGGATTTTTTTTACATACATACATGTAGTCTTTATCTCCGCAGGGGTAGGTAGACTCGTATATGCCCACATATCACGATTTTGGCTATGGTTTTGTTTTTATATATATCCTGAACTGGCTCTAATTTTTGTGCAAAGACTAGTTTTTAGGTGTTAAAGAATTTCCTTTTTTTTGTTTTTGTAAAGTATGTCGCTGTAGTTGCAGTAAAATTTTTTTTTTCTTTTGGTGTTGAACCTATGGCCATGCTGAAATGGATTATGCGCAGGTCGTGAGTACACACTCACGCCTTCAAAGCCTTTTTTTTGTTTTTGTAAAGTATGTCGCTGTAGTTGCAGTAAAATAAAAATATTTTTCTTTTTTCTTTTGGTGTTGAACCTATGGCCATGCTGAAATGGATATGCGCAGGTCGTGAGTACACACTCACGCCTTCAAAGACTTCAACAGTACACACTGTTGAAGTCTTTGAAGGCTTGACTACAGACATGTTACTATCAACCGGTGAAAACGTACCTTCGTAGGCACAGAAACCCTTGCAAATAAAGAGGTCACATAGTGGTCACCCATCTGAAGACCAGCCACATCGAAAGTTGATTACTCTAGTGATCATTCACAGAACCCTGTGTCAGCGGGGCTCTAACCTGCACTTAACACTTTTCCCATTATTCTAGCTTTTTCGTTCTATCGGTATTTCTATACTAACATCAAAAAACACTTTTAGTACGGATCTGTATTTCTTTATAAAACATTAATTACTTTTTAGGGTTTCGTAGCCAAATGGCAAAAACGGAACCCTTATAGATTCGTCATGTCTGTCTGTCTGTCTGTCTGTCTGTCTGTCTGTCTGTCTGTCTGTCTGTCTGTCTGTCTGTCTGTCTGTCCGTCCGTGTGTCACAGCCACTTTTCTCCGAAACTATAAGGCCTATGCTATTGAAACTTGGTAACTAGATGTATTCTGTGAACCGCATTAAGATTCTTATATAAAACTAGAAAAAAAGCAGTAAATTTTGGGGGTCCCCATACTCAGAACTGAAACTCAAATTTTTTTTTTTTCATCACACCCATACGTGTGTATTATCTATAGATAGGTCTTTCAAAATGCTGTTGAGGTTTCTAACATCATTTTTTTCTAAAGTGAATAGTTTGCGCAAGAGGGACTTCCAAAGTCGAAAAATGAGTGTCCCCCCCCCCCCTCTAACTTCTAAACTAAGAGAGTGATAAATTTAAAAAAAATATATGATGTCCATTGCCATAAAAACTACCAGCGAAAATTGGTTTGAAAGAGATAGAGCTGGTAGTTTTTTTTAAATACGTTGTAAACCGCAATTTTCGGTTAGAAAAATCACTACCACTGGGAACGTGTTAAAACATCAATCAAAGTTACAACGAACTATGAGAACTTTTATATTATGTTACTTGCTGCTACGAAACCCTTCATGGGCGAGTCCAACTCGCACTTGGCCGGTTTTTTGATCCCGAACCGACTCGGTGAGCGAACCTTTCACCTCGAGAAAGGTGTGCCGGTGCCTGACGCGTAAAAAAACTGGTGAAGTGCGATTCGGACTCGCGCACGAAGGGTTCCGTTCTCTACAATATTAGACAGACAATAATAACAACAATGAGACGGTCTCACCCGACTGCCCCTCTCTAAAACTTTTATTGTGAAAGTGAAAGTTTAATCCGATTGACGTTGTCATTTTAGTTTTATTTCAAACTTTGAACAGATGATCCACGTGACCTAGTGACGTAGTTTAATGCAACAGAGTCACAGACTACAGACACAAGTCTCGCCATAAGCCCCTCTGCAATCTATTTTATAGAGAAGGGTTAAAACCTTTACAAATCACATTTTGTGCAATCTTAAATTAGACATTAGTTGTTAGAACAATTTTTTCACATTGTGATTGTGTCAGCATACTAATTGCTTTTCAAAATTATCTCTAGATATTAGTTGCTAAGTATAGCGGCAACGTAGACACAAAATTCAACTGTCTGGTAATAATGCTTCATGAGATACAGCCTGGTGACAGACAAACTGACAGTGGGTTTTAGTGATTCCGTTTATAACTTTTAAAAATTCAAATAACATTTCAAAAAGTGTCAAGAAAGTCAGCAGGTGTTTTTTTTTCTTTTTTTGGCTGCGGAACCCTATAAAAGCTATCGCTTCAGTAGAGGTGAACAACAGATTAAAAAGTTTATACTATCTCAAACGGCACAGATCTTATCCGGTTGTCCCTTTCACATTTAATTCGAGCATGCAGATTGGCTATCTTCTCCAAGCTTGCGTCATATTTTTCGTATTTTGGAACTTTAAAACGCTCCTCTAAAGTCGAATTTTTAATTAGACGAAGTCAGGTGACAGCAGCTAATGTACCTTCGTCGTACAAAATAATATGAAACATTGTATGAAAAAGTGACATTAGCTGCTGTCACCTGACTTCGTGTAATTAAAAATTCGACTTTAGTTCGTAGGAATAAAACATGTTAGCAATGAAAGCTACTAATTATGGTTCCGTACCAAAAGGGTAAAAATCGAACCCTGTTATTGAAACTTCGCTTTCCGTCTGTCTCATCATCTCGTGAACCGTGAAGGTTAGAAAGATGATGTATTTCTGTTTCGACTATAGCAACAAATACTAAGCCATTTAAAAAAATTAAGGGGGCTCCCATACTACAGTAAATATTTTTTACCGTTTTTATACGGAACCCTCGGGTCCAACTCGCACTTGGCTGTTTTTTTTATATAACACTATTCTAGGTTTTGCATTAGTATTGCACAAACTGCTAGATAGTCATAGAACACATCTCATCTCCGCTAGTCCTTTCGTTTTGTCTAAGTTCCACGTGAACCCCCTACGCACTTTGTTTGAATGTATAAAAATACTTAGGCATCTGAAATTATTTTACAGCTAGTTTTTATTCACACCGATTTCCGTAACTCTAACTTGGCGAGTGCATTGATATTATAATGACCACTGCCAAACTTCAGCCTTTTTAACCAACCTTATTCGTTGCAAAACGATGTCTACGTTTGGCCTAAAATGAAATCACATCCTTCATTTTCTCATTAAACTATGTACTCATTAGTTTATAAAACGTGTTAATATTGCGTCAACAATGTAATACACCGTTATTTTTATCATCACTTTACTCTATTTACGAAACATTTTTAAACTCCCGCTTTCAAGGCGGTTTTTGACAGATGGTAACTGGCAACATCGGCATCGACCGCAATAGGACTTGACGCACGCGGGGTGGGGGGCCGCTTGTAATGTCATATTGTTGTCAAATCGCAATATCCTCTTCAGTTAATAAATTGATGATCATTTTATTACAAAAAGCTTTTTCTGTATTAATTTACGGGACATAAATAAATTAGTTTTTCCACAAACGTTCCTTTAACACGAATACGTATCGCTGAGCAGAATATTCAACTTGGGAATCACTGCAGTTGAAGTCTCAAGGATTGCTATTTTTATTTGGTAGCCCAGATTTATTGTAAATATTGTTTTTAGTGTCGAAATATAGTGCAACAGTGGTGCAGTGTTCTCTTTTTATACAAATTGTTGTTTTGCTTTAGTCTTTGAGTACCAACGGACCGTGAACACAGACATTTTGTTGCAAAAATACTTTCAAAACTTGAACAAATTGGTGCCAATGTTAAAAGTAACGCTGATTTTGTACTGAAATAAAGTGCCAAAGTGTAAATTTAAATTAATACGAACTAAATAAGATCGTGAATACGTAATTTAATTAACATTTTTATTAAAAATTCGTGTGTTACATCAACGATTATTCAAAAAACGAATAGTGTGTGTTTCGACCGTGTTCTGGTGTTGATAAATCAACTAAATGGCATTTTATTGCAATAAATTGCTTCATATTAGTGATATACGAGGATGAGGCGAGTGTTCGGTGTCTGCACAGACAACTGGAAGTTCTGCAGCCAGAATGTGAGCAGATAATCATTCCAGGCCTTCACTAGATGTTGTCTGTATGTGTTTTTTTTTTCAACTTTTTTTTTCTATGTTACACCTGTATTTTGAAAGTTTAAATTCAGAATGAATAAAGTAGTTTTTTTTTCTGGATGTGGTACAGATATAAAATATTACAGTTATCAACCCTATGGATAGATATTTTTTAGTTGCATGGTATTGGTTTTAGTAGGGCAAACATTTAAAACAATTAAATACCTATGTAAACAGAACTATTTTCCTTATTAGTAGGTACTATTATAACCTTTTAACCGCACATTTACCTACCATGGCTATGTGTATTCAATATTTCAACAGCGATTCAAACGCTGTGGTCCTGTCCTAAGATCATTACGAATCTGTTTCTCCCTCTGTGGTCATGGTGTTTATTTTTTTTATGAGGAGATAGCTAAGAGGATGATACTGCCTACAACAGTGTTGAAATGCTGATGAATGCAAATAGATATGGTATTTTTTGTTTAACAAGAGAGAAAATCCTTCATGAATGATATGCCGGACTCCTACGGACTAAAAAACCTCATGTAACACCCAACTATATGGTAGGCTAATACTTATTTATTCCAATAATCATTATCACAATTCTGTTAATGACTATGACAGTTTAAATTCATAAATAATTATCACATTGACATAAATTAAAGGTGACTCAATATCATTGTTTTCCTTATATTGTTGACATACATGAGGAAAGGTATTCAAAAGTACATAATTATGTGTCATCTGCTTATCATTAAGCAAATTAATAAACAACAGGTGATGAATTTCTGGTGGACCATTGAAATTTGTAGATCCTGTTGGATCCACCAATGGAGTCATGTGAACTTAAGAATTTTATTAGACTTATTAATGGAACTATTTAGTGGAACCAACAGCAAAGATAATATACCTAATAGTATTACATACAGCTAGGCAACTCCCTGCCCTCCCCTAGGCAAGCTTCCCCACCCCCGCCACAGTTATCATATACAGTATATAATAATAATATCTTTGCGTATCTGAAATTTGTACGTTCGCGCCACAATTATGTAATAATAAGTTTCACTGAAGGAACTACTGCGCAGCTGAGGCAGGAGGGGTGCCTCTCCCGCCTCAGCAGTAATTCTTCCTCTGAAACCTATTATTGCAAAATTGCAGCGCATACGAACGAATTTCAGAGATGCAAAGATATTTGGCGCGAGCTGTAGTTGGGAGGCAAATGTTCCCTCAACATACCCTCCTATAGAAGGTATAACGTTTGCTTAACCTTAGTGGTCACACACACACACACATTCAAGCTCTGTACAAACATAACATAATTTTGACTGCCTCTGTGGCGCAGTTGGTAGTGTAACCGCCTGAAGCGCTGGAGGTCCTGGGTCGGTCCAAATATTTGTGTGATACACAAATGTTTGTTTTGGAGTTTGGGTGTTTTCTATGTATAATGTGTATGTATTTAGAAATATATAAGAATGTATCAAAACACATCTCATCTCCGCTTTGCTGGAAACTGGCCACAAGGCGCTTTGCAAACGATGGGGCCACAGAGCATCGCGCGCCTTTACAGAGGGAGAGGCCAAAGCTGGCAAACCCCCTCTGGCAATAATTTGACATTTTGACGACTAAAAGTGCCCACTTACATAAAAACTGTTTTTTGAAGTTTCTTTCACTAGACTAAGTCTAGTTGACAGCGGGAGCGGTTGAATTGTCATTTTATAAAAATGATGAAATAATTAGATATCAATACAAAAAGAAATGTGATTAAAGAAATCTGAAGAAAAATGGCATTATCTTGTGTAAGTAAGTAATTTTATAACAAGTTATTATTTATTACACCTATTTAAACGTATAGATAATATTCAGATTTGTTTAGCAACTTTACCGGACGTCACATCAATACATGGATTGGTTGAGCGACTTGGGGTGATATGACACAAAATGTATCATGTGTGTGTAAAATTTATGAGTGTATTGTTTAAAGTGTATATATAGGCTTCGTATTGACAGTCGATTGCTATTGTAGTGCGAGTCTAAGAAAGTGTGGGTGAGGAAGATTTCCCCCCGTCCCCCGCAAAATATGACAGACAAATTTGTACCGAGCAATCGTTCTATGCCGTCTCCCCTTAGACAGTTCGCGTTGCTCTATGGATGGGGCGGACCGGGCCAGGCAATTACACCGCGCACGATAGGGCTAAGCGAATCCTATGCTAACAACGCACATGAAGGGCAAAAAGACCGCACCGCAAGTGCCCGCTGGGCAGTGGCGGCGCGGCTACCCGCCATGGATCACACAAACCAGTTTGTATAAAGTAATGCTGACGGTGGCGCGGGGCGGCCAGCTTAGTCTCTTCGCTAGAATGAACGTCGTGAACTAACTGCTTCCGCCCGTCGTGTGCGTTGTGTTCGCGGTGCGGGCAGACGCGGTCTTTATTACGTCGCGACCAAAAAGTCCGGCCCGCCTCGTCGTCTGCCTAGCGCCGTTTGCAATAGCCACAATTTTGGCCGATTACTTAGCTTCTCAATATGGGTGTAACAATTTAATTATTGCATGTATTTTTGTTTATTTTTAATCTATAATATTAAGATTGATGTGAAGGTAAAGCGCTGTGCGCCTTATGTAACAGTAGGCGCATACTGGGCGACAGTCGCAAAACATCAGAAGAAAAAAAAACCGGTCAATTGTGAGTTGAACTCGAGCACGAAGTATTCCGCAGTAAAACACAGACATGTCACGGCGACTCCTCGCCCAGTGTGCGCCTGCTTTGGATGACTTGTCGCCGCGACTGTCGCTGGCGTCGGCTACATGTCGCAGTGACAGAGGTCGTGCAAAAAGCTGACGATCGGCAACTGTCGCCGTTTCGCCGCGACTACCCTAACTTAGCGACATGTCGCCCAGTGTGCGCTTGAACCTGCATCAACCTTCTAAGACACCTTGAAGAACCTCATATCACAAATAGGAGACAAATGATATCAAAGTTATATTTAAGGGGGGGCTCCCATAGAAGAATTGTGTACCTCGCTGCATTCAATTGGTTTTTTTCTTCTCATGTTTTGTAAGTGCCATTGAGATGGTATTATGGATGGTCATAAAGAATGATTACACACTTCTTTGGACCACTAAGATCCTATCACTATAGTTGCAATATATATAAACGAATGGACAGCATGGCGACTTTCTCGTTTTGACAGACGTAATGCACAATAACCCGCCGGATATAATATTTTATAGTGCAATAAAATATTTCTTTAAAACTGGGTTAACAACAGTCTCTACGATTTTTGAACTTAAGAGGGTGGGGTCGCATTGATAGCGTTTTAGTTTGAAGATGTTAAACCGGAATTACGTTAATTCTTTTTTTTTGTAATTTAAGTGGGAATACGACCATCGCTTTATTTTATATACTGCATACCTCTACTAATAGAACTAAAAAAATAATATTATTTTTAAACTATCGCGGTTTCTAACACTCATACTTATAGAATTCGGGACTTCACGCGAAGGTACTTCGCGTGAAGTCCCGAATTCTATAAGTATGAGTAAAAAAATAATAGTTAAATCTCTTGTTAGATTACTTTTTGAATTACATTTGTTAATCTGTAATCTAGATTAACGATTAAAAATGTGTATAAAATTACATTTTATCCAACACTGGTTCTAAACATCCGTAAATTGGTGACACCTAAGTGGTTGAACCTTTTTCATTTAGAAAAAATGAGCTTCAGAAATTGTTACCCTTAAATCATCCTTCTAGCAAATTTCAAAACGCTCGCAGTGAGACCATACCTTTACCGACTTTAATAGGTCGTAACCGTGCCATATAAAATGTTATGCGCCGACAAAACCCTGTTATTATGTTTAGGGACGGATTTCGCTATGTCTGTTTGTTTTAAATTAATCTTTATATGGTAATTTTTACGCAAGTACCTACATAATAAAACTAGTATCTTGGTGCTTAGGGTACCTGACTACGTAACATGCGTGAGTGGAAAATAATAGACACCCCCTAGGAGAGGCCGCAGTGGCGGCCGTGGGTCTGTTGGGAGTCCTGGGACATCCTTCCGAGGGCTTACCCGGGGCTCCCAACCATAGGCTGTTGGGCGTTACGTGAGGTTTTTAGTCGGTAGGAGTCCGACATACAATCCATGATGGATGTTCCCTCACGTTAAAAAAATAGTGAAAAATAATAGAGCCTCCACTAAGTTGTTTGTATGGATAATGGCTAGATAGTGCCTCATTTCTTTTTCGGTTAAAATATTCTTCATCAATTGTCGTAGGTACCACATTTATTCAAAAAACCACATAAACAAATTAATTAGATTATGGACGTATAGTATGCTTTCGCTTACCTTCTTTTTTTACGTGAGGGAAAATCCTCCATTGATGCTATGCCGGCCTCCTACCGACTAAAAAACCTCACGTAACGCCCAAAAGCCTACGGTTGGGTGCACCGGGTAAGCCCCCGGAAGGATGTCCCTTCGGTAAAAACACTAAAAACGTCTACTCCCACCTGTTCTGAGGCGTGACTAACATTTTATTCCTAGTTTATGACCCTAATTTAAAGTCAACATTTTCTTTGACATTAACCACTTTAAAAGAGCTTACCATATATCATTGACATTATTGGAGCCAGGGATGACCTTTCATACCCTTTACGAAGAACCCCTCTAGGGAGTGGTCCGTTTCCCCGCGATTTAATGTAACTTCGGAATAATGTTATTTGACAGAGAACTAGAGTGATCGCAGAATAAGCACACTTTCGCAAAAAAATTCATTGCGTGGAGAAGAAAACCTCGAAATGAAACCCGGTTGGCAGTAACATGACAGTCCTTGGGCCAAGTTGATGGCCTGCGGGTCGCGGGGACTAGCGCCTGTCCGTTTCAACACGGCAATGGGCTCGCGTGGGACATAAAACTATATGGTGAAATGTGGGCGTATATTAAGCCTCTGCCTACCACTTCGGGGATAAAGGCGTGATTATTATGTATGTATGTAAACTACCTACGTCTAAATCAGCGCCGTACTCCTAGTCGAATCGATACAAATTATATAGCACCCACATCAATATAAATATCACTTACTTTTAATTGTAATCTATTGAAGTGGTTATTCAACAATGGCTGGATACACTTGAGAGTATTATCTTCACGCCTACTGCGCTAGGCACTTACAGAAGTGATAACGCTAAGTGGTGTAAGCGCTTAATGGGTTAACGGGTTTGTTTATCCGATTCTGAATGAAAGATAGTTGTGTCTGTATGTAGTTTGTATTGATAGTTTGCGTTGTTTTAGCTTTGCACATACATACATACATACATACATATAGTCACTCCTTTATCCCCGAAGGGGTAGGCAGAGACATAGTTTACGCCCACATTACACCTTACAGTTTTATGTCCCACGTAATAGGTGGAGAGCCAATTGCCGTGTTGAAATGGACAGGCGCAGGTCGCCGCGACCAGCAGTTGAAATTTCAAGCCGCCCATAGGGCCTTCAACCGTCTTATCTCATAATGTCCTTTTCTCGAAATGTCATTTCTCATAATGTCCTTTTCTCGAAATGTCCATTCTCATAATGTCCTTTCGCAGATGGTCCTTTTCTCGGAATGTCCTTTTCTCGAAATGTTCTTTTCTCAAAATGTCCTTTTCTCGAAATGTTCTTATCTCAAAATGACCTTTTCTCAAAATGTCCTTTTCTAGAAATGTCCTTTTCTCAAAATGTCCTTTTCTCGAAATAATATGTACACTACAGGATGAACCCCGCTCAATCCGACTTGGATAGGTTAGGTTAGAAGGCTAAGGCGGGAGCGGAGCTTCCGCATTAGCCTTCGTGGTTATTTTTTTTAAACCCACTTAAGTTTTGTTTAGGTGGTTATAAAAAAAATAACATCAAATTTACCAAGCAACTGGTGGTAACTTGGTGGTTATAAAAAAAAATAACCACGAAGGCTAATGCGGAAGCTCCGCTACGCTCCGCTCCCGCCTTAGCCTTCTAACCTAACCTATCCAAGTCGGATTGAGCGGGGTTGATCCTGTAGTCTACATATTTTGAGAAAGGGACATTTTGAGAAAAGGACATTTCGAGAAAAGCACATTTTGAGAAAAGAACATTTCGAGAAAAGGACATTTTGAGAAAAGAACATTTCGAGAAAAGGACGTTTTGAGAAAAGAACATTTCGAGGAAAGGACATTTTGAGAAAAGAACATTTCGAGAAAAGGACATTTTGAGAAAAGAACATTTCGAGAAAAGAGGACATTATGAGAATGGACATTTCGAGAAAAGGACATTATGAGAAAGGACATTTCGAGAAAAGGACATTATGAGATGAGACCCCTTCAACTAGGCTTAACGATTATCATTTTACTGACAACCTGGTTTCATTTCGAGTTTTCCTTCTCTACGCAATGGATCTTTTTTGCGATAGAGTTCTTTGCACGCAGAAAGTTTAATGCTTATTCTGTTTATTTACGTTATCTTTGAGAAACGTATTACACCGTTGCTCCCGTTGCCAAGTTGAAGGCTTTTACAACCTACGCCTGAGTCGACAGCGCGTGTGTAGCGCCTCTGATGTTGCAAACGTCCATAGGCAACAGTGACCAATCGTCAGGTGGACCGTAACCTTGTCTGCCACCTCAGAAGTATACAAATATGCCATGAAATGGATAATAGGCAAAAGAAACAAGAGCCGAAAATAGCAATGTTGCAAAAAATAATTATATCGGAAAAATGTGTTTAGAATGTTTAATCCATTTGCGTTTGAATATTTTACGCATAGACTTATAACACGTTATAACGAATAATTGGTTGTCCTGAGATGACGGGAGGCCTCGAACGCGTGCCGGGCAGAGATGCCACTCATACACAGTGGAGAGAATATTCGTTAGAATTGAGCATTTCAAAAGATAAATCTTCTGTCGAACTATAAAAACCTGGAACGACCTACCCGCTCACGTGTTTTCCTCATCTTACAATCCCGGGTTCTTCAAGAGGAGCGTGAAGAGGCACAGCACAGGGCCGCCAACTTGAGGCCCACGGTCGAAAGTCGAAAGTCTGTGAGACTGGCCCCCAATCGCTAGATGCGCCACGGCTTACCAGCAGGCTGGTGGCAAAACGTCAATTTGGCGAGCTAAATATAAAAAAAAAGTTATAAGTCTATGATTTTACGTAGGTTCCTGTTGAACTTTCTTCGTTCGTTTTGATCATCTTACGCTTTCTGCGTGCAGTTATTTAGTTAAAAACCTTCCAACCTCCAACTAACCCTGATTCTTGGCATTCCCACGGGAACGGGAGCTACGCGGGTGAAATCGCGTGACGTTTGTTAGTATTCTATACTTTAAAGCGAATCCAATATATTGGATGTATGACAATTATAGCCTATGTTACTCAGCAGGGTGAATGTGGCTTTCCAGTGGTGAAAGTATTTTTCAAATCGGCACAGTAGTTTTATAGTTTATTCATTACGAACATACACACACACAAAAATGCAATATTTTCCTCTTTACTATATTAGTATAGATCAATCAACTGCTCGCTATAGACAAGATATTCAGTTCATCTTCATACTTCGCGAGAGGTGAGTAGGTTGGAAGGAGTATGCGGACCTCTTTCCGCGTACACTAAGGTTGTAGAATGAGCTGCTCGATTCCCCGAACGTCTACATTGGGGATTCTTTAAAGGTTGTCTTAAAGGTTTGTGGTAGGCAAATGGAAACTTCTGTAGGCTTCAGAATTAAAGCAGATCACGCTTACCGAACAAGATAGATGAAAGCAAATACGACGTATTCACTTTACTCACGTCGTATTTGCTTTCTTGTTATCACTTTCTTGTTCGCTAAGCGTTATCTGCTTGTTCTATAAAATTTGAGGCTGCAGTAACCATTTTAAAAAAAGATACAAAGTGTAAAACAAAATTGTAAGTTGGTGTTGTGCATATTAAATTGTTCCCTATTCTGTTATTACAAAAGTCCTTATTTGCATGATTTCTAGCACTAAAGCGCTTTGCAGACGACGCGTCGTCTGCAAAGCGCTTTAGTGCTAGAACGGGACGGGCAGGACGTAATAAAGAACGCGTCTGCCCGTCGATGCCCGCGACTGCCCTCACCGCAAAATGTCGACGATGCACAAGCGGCGCGGTCTTGTTGCCTACATGTGCATTGGTAGTATAGGATTCCCTTAGCGCTATCATCGTTCGCAAAGTTGACCGGCCCTGCCCGCCACGTCGTTTTCATAGTGCCTAAGCCTTCAGTACCAGTACTACTTTTCATATGCTAATAATATACTATCTGTTGTCCACAGGGTTCCCCTCACGGATCAGTGATGTCGTGCCAGTCGCTTGCCGCTCGCGCCTTTTCTGAGCCGGATAAGGACGCTATCACTCACTGCACGAGTTTTCACAGGTATGGCAACCCTGAACTATCATCTACATACAGTTATGATCACGCCTTATATCCCCAAAGGGGTAGGCAGAGGCGTATTATATGCCCACATTTCGCCTTTTTAGAATTTGTCCCACGTAATAGGTGATGGTATTGCCGTTGAATTTTTTTAAGCCGCCTATAAAAGCTTTCAACTTGGCTTAACGACTGCCATTTTACTGGCAACCGCGACCAACGGCGTAATGTGTCGCACACACCATGACGTTGGTTTTGTCAGTCATGGTTCAAATGCGAGAGAGTGCAGTCGCTTATCTAAGCCAATATACATATAGAGCTGCTAAAACCCCTTTCAAATTAAATTAGTAGCTACTATGGCATCTATAGGGAAAAAAGGTAAGCCGTTAGTCTACCAGTCACGCGAAATTATCCATAATGTTTATAAATATTTTTTATCTGAAGCCAACCAATTTAAAAAACATGAGGATGTTAATGTAAGTAATTATTTTAAGAAGGTTCAACAGAGAGTTGCAGATGCCACTGGAATTTCAAAAAGAACTTTGAACAATATATTAAACGAAGTCGGCACTGGCACTGATAATACACATTCCAGTGGAACAAAATCCAGCTCTCGAAAAAATGGGAGACCAAAAAAACAATTTCGTTTAGATATGGACGATTTTGATTATGATGTTGTTAGAAGAATGGTGTACGATTTTCATCTGCGTTACAAACAACTGCCTACAATAAAAACATTAAAAGCTAAATTATCTGAGGCTATTAATTATAATGGGTCTGAAAAGACGTTGAGAAAAAATCTTTATGAAATGGGATTTGCGTTCACAAAAATAAAAGACAATAGAAAAGTTCTAATGGAAAAGCATGATGTAGCTCTCAAACGAATTGAATATGTGGAAGGATGTCCCCAGGACTCCCAACAGACCTGACTACCACTGTGGCCTCACGTAGTAAATACAATATTTATATATATTTTTGCTATATTCCAGATCAGTCCGGTTCAGTTCAGACTCGCGCGGTTCTTCGAGACCTTCCAATGACCAGGAGACGAAGAGGGAGCCCCCTGGTAAGTATCCCATAGTATGATAACCAGCTTCCTTCAACGGCCTTTATACTGAGACTGACGGGCGTCACGAAGTTTCACCCGCCTAGCTCCCGGTCCCGTGGGAATATGGGATAAAATATAGCCTATGTTACCCGGGGAATTTTTTTTAACGTCAGGGAAAAACCTCATGGATGCTGTGCCGGACTCCTACCGACTAAAAAGGGTCGGCAGCGCGAGTGTGGCGCCTCTGGTGTTGCAAACGTTCATAGGCTACGGTGACCACCGGCCCCAACAGGTGGGGCCGTAAGCTTGTCTACCGCCTTAGTGGTATAAAAAGGGGTTTTGCCATGACGAGCGAACTTACAAATGTGGAGTCACAACACATACATACATACATACAATGTACTAAGCTAAGTAATATAATTGCTTGCTTGACAATTCAAATTTACTGCCTCTGTGGCGCAATCGGTATTGTAACTGCCTGCCGTGCGTACTGGGTTCGATACCCGGGTCGGTCCAAATATTTATGTGATCCACCAATGTTTGTTTCGTAGTTTGGGTGTTTTCTATGTATGTATTCAAAAATATATGATACACTAGAGGACGTCACGCGGTTTCACCCGCGTAGCTCCCCTAACCGTGGGAATACGGGAATAAAATATAGCCTATGTTCACCGCAAAGAGTGTAGCTTCCCAACAGTGAAAGAATTTGTTAAATCGGTCCAGTAGTTTCGGAGCCTATTCGTGCAAACAAACAATCAAATCTTTCCTCTTTATGATATTAGTATAGATAAGTATTCGTATCAGTCGTTTAGATCCCATAGCACAAGCTTATGTTAGCTTAGGGCGAGTTCAATAGACACACGCACGCTAAGCGCACGCCACGCTCGTCAGCACGCGTCTAACACGCTTTATTTGTTTTCTATTTTCACATTAATAGATTTCAAATTTGCATTAATCAAAGTCGATCAGCACACGCCACGCGCCCGCCCTGCACCCGCCACGCACCCGCCCCGCGCCAACTACGCGCGCGCCCTGCGCTTACGCGCATCAATGCAATTAATTTGAGATCTATGGATATGACAATAGGGCTTAAATTATATTTTAATAAACAAACAAAGCGTGTTAGACGCGTGCTGGCGAGCGTGGCGTGCGCTTAGCGTGCGCGTATCGTCTGAACATAGTGAACACGCCCCCCTTATTGGTGTGGGCTAGATGATGTTGGTTGTGAGATCGCGATCGTCCCAATAATATTTACTTATCTATTTAAAAAAAACACACAGCTACACCATCCCCGGGTAACATAGGCTATATTTTATTCCCGTATTCCCACGGGAACGGGTGCTCCGCGGGTGAAACCATGCTACATTCGCTAGTAAGTAGGTAATATAATTGCTAGTCTAGAATTCAAAAACTATCTGTCTCTTTCTTTCAGGCTCGATATCTTTGACAGCATTGGCAGTGGCGCCTGTGACGTCACAGGGGTCAGTCATGAGCCAATCAGCGCCATCTGGCTCCGATCCATTTGACAATGAAGATGAGGTGAGTTTTAAAACAACAGCATTTACCATGTGCAAATAGTGATAGAGTTATACCAATAGGTTTCGTCTATTATTATTATATAATCGTAAATTTTGAAGCGCTCGTGGCCCCGCGGACTCAGTGTTCTGTAAACGATCACTGCAGTAAGCAACTTTCACTATGGCCGGTCCATGGATGAGTGACCATCCATGTGATCACTTTGTGACATTTATTTGAGCGTTTCCGTGCTTCGGAAGGCACGTTAAGCCGTTGGTCCCGGTTGCCAGTAAAATGGCAGTCGTTAAGCCAAGCTGAAGGCTTTATTTCAACAGCAGGCAGTCATAACCTGCGCCTGTCCATTTAAACACGGCAATACGGCTCACAACGTATTACGTGGGACAAATTATAAAAAGGTGAAATGTGGGTATATAATATGCCTCTGTCTACCCCTTCGGGGATAAGGGCGTGATGATGAACCTGAACCTATACCAATAGGGCCGGGCTTAAGTATTCTATCACTCAAATGTTGTCAAACCTTGGCTGCCTTTAGTCGCATTATGTCCAATTCGCAAAATGTCCAACTGTCCAATTCTCAATAGGTCCAGTTCGCAAATGGTCCAGTTCGCAATTGGTCCAGTTCGCAAATGGTCCAATTCGCAATCGGTCTCCTTGATTACGAGAAGCGTTTTATTGAAGTGGATTTTGTAAACGTATGTATATATTGTTGTGTGTGAGTATATGGATATTTGAGATATGTCGACGGAGTATTTCTTCTTGCTCTTTAAATGTACTGTTTTTAAATTTTTCGACTTCCAGAGTATGACTTCCATAAGCTAATTTGATTTTTTCCCAGTAAATTTAATATACACTATTTTACATTCCAGCCTACCCTGCCTACCCCCAGCTGCCGCTTCCCAAAACTGGAGGAATGCGCCCACTTCCACTACGAAAGAGTGTCTCTCGGAGGGATCAGCATTGAACTTGTACCCTGCGAGGAAAAGACTCCGGATTCTGTTGATGAAGGTATGTATTTTATTTAAAAGTATTATAATACTGCTGGCTGACCTGGCGAACTTTGTTCCGCCATTTTGATATGACCCGTTAAATATAAAAAATAAGATACCTTGTGTGCGATTTTTATAATACTTTGGTGTTAGTATGGCTGTGGCCATAACTAACACCAAAGTATTATAAAAATCGGTCCTGCCGTTCAGAAGTTATGCGCGTACATACATTTCGCAGATTAATTTCTATCATCACTACATAGTATAAAACAAAGTCGCTGTCTCTGTCCCTATATCCCTATGTATGCTTAAATCTTTAAAACTACGCAACGGATTTTGAAGCGGTTTTTTTTTATAGACAGAGTGGTTAAAGAGGAAGGAATATGTATTTAGTATAAGCATTGCACCCGTGCGAAGCCGGGGCGGGTCGCTAGTGTATAATAAATAAATATTAGCTGAACTTGCGCAGTTTCACCCGAGTAGCTCCCGTTCCCGTGGGAATACGGGAATAATATATAGCCTATGTCACCCGGGGATAGCGCAGCTTCCTGACAGTGAAAAAATTTATCAAATCGGTCCAGTAGTTTCGGGACCTATTGCAAACAAACAAACAATCAAATTTTTCCTCTTTATAATATTCGTATAGACAAAAGCTCGTGTAAAATTTCTTTCCGTGGGATTTTATTCCCGGGATAAAAAGTAGCCTATGTGTTATTCCAGACTATAATATATACCTGTACCAAATTTCAACCAGATTTTTGAATTTATTATGAGAAAATAATTATTTGTTTTACATTCCAGGGTGGACATGTCTATCAGTTCGCTCGCACGTGAGCGAGGGCGGCGGGGGAGGTGGAGGGGGAGGGGGTGACGAACCGGACGCTCGAGCGCTAAGCGTGAGCTGGACGGAAGGCAGCCACGTGCGCGAGTGGACGCTCACCCGCAGCAGGGACAACTTCCTGCAGCTCGACGATATGTTGCACAGGTGAGGACAGACGTACACACACACGACATTGAACATTAGAACAAAAAACTGAAAATTTTTAAAAAAGACACAAAAGTGAGCACAAAAATGGGATAAACACACACATAAATCATAAAAAAATTGCGTGTACTTAGTGTACACACGTAAGAAGTGAAACTTCTTCATAAACTTAATTTTCACCTCACCTTAAATTAAGTCAAAAAGTACAAAAGTACAAAAGTCCAAAGTCCAAAAGTTCAAAAGTCCAAAAGTCCAAAAGTCCAAAAGTCCAAAAGTCCAAAGTCCAAAGGCCAAAAGTCCGAAAGTCCCAAAGTCCCAAAGTCCCAAGGTCTCAAGGTCCCAAAGTCCCAAAGTCCCAAAGTGCCAAAGTCCCAAAGGCCAAAAGTCCAAAAGTCCCAAAGTCCCAAAGACCCAAAGTACCAAGGTCCCATCTAAAAGTCCCAAAGGCCAAAAGTCCAAAAGTCCCAAAGTCCCAAAGTCCCAAAGACCCAAAGTACCAAGGTCCCATCCAAAAGTCCAAAAGTCCAAAAGTTCAAAAGTTCAAAAGTTCAAAAGTTCAAAAGTTCAAAAGTCCCAAAGTCTCAAAGTTCCAAAGTCCCAAAGTACCAATGTCCCATCCAAAAGTCCAAAAGTCCGAAAGCCCAAAAGTCCAAAAGTCCAAAAGTCCAAAAACCCTTAAATGACATGCTATCCCTGGATAAAGTACTCTTAATTCGAATCCACCGTGGTGGGGAACAGAACAAAGATGGCGCGTAACCAAAAATCGTGACGTGACGTGACGCAAATATTTTCCAACGCCGATAAAGAAGTTTCACTTCAAAAATAGAATAAAAACAGCAAAAAGACAAAATAAACATAAGGAAACAAAAATTTCGAAAGGAATCATAGATATAAGCACTTAGGTAGGTAATAACAATGGATGCTAGTTTGACATGAGGGGGCCCTGCAGCGCATCCAAAACATTGGTGCATGTAAGGAAATACTGTGACATGTGTAATTCCAAATTCTATAAGAAATATGAGTGGAAAAAATCGCGATAGTTTTAAAATAACACACTTCTTTCATTACACTAGACATGTCTATCAGTTCGTTCGCATGTAAGCAAGGGGGAGGGGGTGACGAAACGGACTCTGGCGTGTTAAGCGTGAGCTGGACGGCAGGCAGCCATGTGCGCGAGTCATATTACTGTTTGGCTATAACACAGGCCATAATAATATGCCGTACGTTTTGTCAGCAAAATTTTAATGCAATTTTCTGCCATAGATAGTGATTCAAAAGGAAAATTATAAATTTATAATATATTCATAATACGTGAAGTAAGTTGCGCTAGTGAACTAGTTTTAAACATTTGCTTTTAATTTCAGATGTATATACGACCGCAAAGTATCCGGGCTACCAAACCTCCGCGCCTCTCTTCCTATGGTCTCATCGAGCCCCCTGCAGTACTCCCGCCTGATCAGCGACTATGTACACCACCTGTCCATCATAGCCGACGACTCCATCAACTGCGGGCCTGTGCTCAACTGGCTGCAGATGGACAACAAGGGTCAGTGCTTGTTGGCTGCTGAGTATTTTTGTTATAGGGTGTTTAGGTGTGTCAAAAGCTTGTCTAAGATCTTTAATGTTGAAGTAAGTGTATAGGATGGGGTTCGATAAATAAATCAATATCAATATCAATACATATAATAAAATCGTAACAGGTCGCTGTCTGTACATGGAAGATAAATAAGAAAAAATATTATAGGGGGGCTTTATGAACGCAATAGAACCCAAAACAATGATTATTAGAATTTTTGTCTGTTTGTCTGTTTGTCTGTATGTCTGTATATCTGTTTGTCTGTACGGTTGTGCACGCTAATCTCAGTAACCGCTCAACCGATTGCAATGCGGTTTTTTTTATTGTGTTGAGGTTTGCTCCAGTTAACATTTAGCGTTTGTTTTATGTAAATCGGTTTAGAAATAAAAGAGTTATAACACTTTTAAGAATCAGATATTTTGAAAATTTTAATTGTAGGGGTTTCTTTGAATGTGTGTGAACAAAAACTGGCGTGTTGGCTTAATCATAAAAGAGCTTAATGATTAAGACTATTTTTAAACAATTCAGTCCGCGCCGAAGGCGTGGACTGAATTGTTTTAAAATAGACTTAATCATTAAGCTCTTTCATGATTAAGCAAACAGGGCAGTTTCAGACGCTGCTTGATGACTCTGATGAAGAAATTCCTTTCCTTTCATACACCTTATGTGACGTAAACGAAGTTGCGGGCTCAGCTAGTAAATAAATATTCTTGGACATTTTGGATTGGGAAGGCTCTTTCTCTCTCTCTCTCCGTGAGTGTATGTGTGTGTGTGTGTGTGTCTTACTCAGGGCGCCAATTCTCAATCGTACAGCCTTTTAGCCCAGGCGTTAACCTGCTTTCCAAAGCAGAAAAACGCTTGTAAATTAAAATGCTATAAAAGGTCACCCATCCAAGAACCATATATATATAAATTTGTGATAGTTAACAATCACATTATGGGGTTCTACAAAAGGGTCTTAGTAGGGTTTTGCAGGGTCGGCATCGTGTTTGTAGCGCATCCGATGTTGCAAACGTTCATAGGTTATAGTTACGGTCTCATCTCATAATGTCCTTTTCTCGAAATGTCCTTTCTCATAATGTCCCTTTCTCAAAATATGTACACTACAGGATTAACCCCGCTCAATCCGACTTGGATAGGTTAGGTTAGAAGGCTAAGGCCGGAGCGGAGCGCAGCGAAGCTTCCGCATTAACCTTCATGGTTATTTTTTTTATAACCACCTAAGTTTTGCTTAGGGATATTTTGAGAAAAGCACATTTCGAGGAAAGGACATTTTGAGAAAAGAACATTTCGAGAAAAGGACATTTTGAGAAAAGAACATCATTTTGAGAAAAGAACATTTCGAGAAAAGGACAATCTGCGAAAGGACATTATGAGAATGGACATTTCGAGAAAAGGACATTATGAGAATGGACATTTCGAGAAAAGGACATTATGAGAAAGGACATTTCGAGAAAAGGACATTATGAGATGAGACAATAGTTACCGTATTTATCGGGTGTGTTTGTGACCTTGTCTGCCACTTTAGTGGTATAAAAGTGATGTGTGGTTATTTTCAAGCCGACTATAAAACATTTTTTTTTCTTTCAGGCCATAAGCTGCTGGTCGCTAACGAAGATTCATCTTCAATCAACACTCCAGCCGTGGCCGCTGCTTATTCCGTCAGGAAATATGTGTCGCAGGTATGTTTGTCACTAAATTATATCATAAAAGTGTGTGCGTGTAACCTTTACGCGCGATTGAAGTAAAACTTCTTTGCCATTGACGGCATCAAATTTTATATGAATATCATTCATTCCAATTCAGAAAAAGAAATATGAGTTACTGCCTAGTCGCGCCTAAAGAAGTTTTACTTCAATAAACGTCACGCCTTTATCTCCTAACTAAAGGGATAGACAGAAGCATAGTATACGCCTTTAAATATGTATATTTTATTGCAGGCCCGCGATGAGATCAGTTTCGAAGTAGGCGACATGATTTCTATCATTGATATGCCTGGTAAGTTGATATTATTTACTAGTCTAAGTACTTATATTATAAAGAGGAAAGATTTGTTTTGTTTGTATTTTAGGGTTCCGTACCCAAAGGGTAAAAGCGGGACCCGATTCATGAGACTTCGCTGACGTCTGTCTGTCTGTCTGTCTGTATCTCAGGAACCGTGATAGCTAGAGAGCTGAAATTTTCACAGATGTGTTTCTGTTGCCGCTATAACAATAAATATCTAAAATCAGAAAAAGGGGTAATTAAGGGGAACCAATACAACAAAAGTGATTTTTGCTGCTTTTTAGTACCAGAAAAAAAAGAGAATTTGGATGTAATTTTACTATTCTTTACGGCTTTTTATGAAGCGGGCGCTATTTTGGGAGATTTGAAGAAAAAAAAAACTTTCTTAGTAATTTTTGTAATTTCTAATAGCGTGATGCAGGATTCTTACTATAACAGTAGTTCAAATGTCCCCCACTAGATGCCGCTGCCCTCAACCGTGCCTCTACACACTATACATACATACAGTCACACCTTTATCCCCGAAGGGGTAGGCAGAGGCATAGTATACGCTCACATTTCACCTTATAGTTTTATGTACCACGTAATAGGTGGTGAGCCTATTGCCGTGTTGAAATGGACAGGCGCAGGTCGACGCGACCCGCAATTGAAATTTTTCAATCCGCCTATAAGGCCTTCAACTTGGCTTAACGATTGTCATTTTACTGATCACCGGATTTTATTTCGAGATTTCCTTCTCTATGAATCGTTTTGCGAAAGTGTTCCCTTAGTCGCCTCTTACGACATCCTCGGGATGTACTGGGGTAGCGACATTTAGTACTCTGCCCCGTCCCCACACTACTCTTGCAAAAAATGTGTGCGTGTACTATTATACACACGTAAGAAGTGAAACTTCTTCATGACCTATCGATTATATAGGAGTTATTGAGGTGATTTGGGGTCCAAAAGTCCAAAAGTCCAAAGTCCAAAAGTCTAAAAGTACAAAAGTCCAAAGTTCAAAAGTTCATAAGTTCAAAAGTACAAAGTCTAAAAGTCCATTAGTGCAAAACTCCAAAAGTCCAAAGTCTATAAGTCCAAAAGTATAAAAGTCGCTAAAGTCCAAAACTCTGAAAGTTTAACTAACTTCATTTAAGAAAGTACTCTTTATTCGAATCGACCGTGGTGGGGACGAGAAGAAGATGGCGCGTAACGAAAAAATGTGACGCGTAACCGAAAAATGTGACGTGACGGAATTTTTTTCCAACGCCGATAAAGAAGTTTCACTTCAATAATAATCGATAGACCAGACATTAACAAATCAGTTTACTTAATCGATATAGCAATCTGCAACACCCATAATCTACAAAAAACACACACTGAAAAGATGTCGAAATACACAGACCTTGCAATAGAAATAAAAACACAGTGGCGCGTCAATACGGTAAATACCATACCTGTCATATTTTCTACTGCCGGGGTCATACCTAACACACTACAAACCAGCATAAAGACATTAAACCTACACTCAAACCTATACAAATTACTTCAAAAAGCTACAATTTTAAACACATGCCGAATAGTCCGCAAGTTGTTGTCTTTACATTAAAAACCTATTTATTTAAATACTAAGCACTTGGTCTAGGCCCGTGCAAAATTAACCTCTTCGGAGAGATTTCGAGAAGAAAAAACAATAAATAATAATATCTTTATTGCTTAAGTAACAAGACTCATTACCATTCAATAACCGGTGTGTTGGTGGCGCAGGTCCCCAGGAGTCGCTGTGGTGGCGCGGCAAGCGCGGCTTCCGCGTGGGCTTCTTCCCGCACCACTGCGTGGCCGTCATCGGCGACAAGGTGCCGCGCCACATGACGCAGCCGCCGCCCATCGTGGGGTGAGTTGATAAAAATACATAATACATATGTTAACTTCTAATGTATGCTATTAAATGCCCTCAGGAGCAGTTCACCAGATTCTCGATTCACCAGATTCGCAACTTACCAGATTCTCAACTCACCAGATTCTCGTTAACCAGAGAATCTGGTAAATTGCGAATCTGGTGAACTGGTCCTGAGGCATTAAATGACCACATTTCACCATTTTCTTTTAGAATTTATCCCACGTAATAGGTGGTGAGTCATATTGCCGTGTTGAGATGGACAGGCGGAGTTTGTGACTGCCCGCTGTTGAAAATTTTCAAGCCGTCTAAAAAGGCATTAAACTTGGCTTAACAACTGCCATTTTACTGGCAACCATGACCAACAGCTTAACTTTACTTTTAGAATTTCTTTCATGTCACATTTAGGTGGTGAGCCGTATCAAATTGACGTGTTGAACTGGACACGCACAAGTTGTGACGACTCACTGTTCGACAAAAATTTAAAGGCGCCCATAATGCCTTCAACTTTAGGACTATCATTTTACTGACGACTGGGAGCAACGGCTTAACATCCAATCCGAACCGCTCGCAGATATAAAGGTCACCCATCCGAGGAACAGCTGCAGTATAAATGACTCACTACGCGACTTGGTACACGTAGGGTACCTGTCAGATGGACCGACCACCTGGCGCCTTAGATCATCTAACCACAGGATGCGCCTTACTTAAGCATTGTTTTCTGCCAAGCCACAAGACCATTTGGTCTTTTGGCTTTATAAAAAGCACTGTACATCAGTACATCATTTTATATGATTAAACTACTACATTTCATTGTAGTTGACTGTACAATAAAAATTAACACACAACAGCCATTACGCGTTTGTCGATTAATACATTTTTAAATATAATGAAATTTTATATGTCTTTGTGTTTCCCCCTTCACCCGCTATGAAAACTAGCAGAATATTTTTGTATACGGTGGTTCGCAAAGGCTAGTCCCGTGATATATGTTCTAAGCCTGGCGCCGGTCACAAACTGGGACTCAATGCGTTTGGCGTAGGACCATGTGGTGTGGCGTGGATTGGGAGAGGCATGCGTCCAGCAGTGTACTGCTTTAGGCTGATTTGATTGATATAATTAACTGCCTCGGTGGCGCAATCGGTAGTGTAACCGCCTGCCGCGCTGGAGGTTCTGGGTTCGATTCCTGGGTAGGTCTAAATGTAAAATATCCACGAATGTTTGTTTCGGTGTTTGGGTGTTTTCTATGTATAATATGTATTTATTTACAAATATCTATCAGTCGTCTTACACAAGCTTATATTAGCTTAATTTAGGCTAGATAATGTTGTATGAGATTGTCCACAAATATTTATTTACATGTCGTTGAAATGAATCAGATTTCAGATTCATTTTGTTCACGAATTTATTGTTAAAAGAAATAAATTTATATATACATTTTCTTCCCACCAGGTCCGTAGCAATGGCTCCAATAAAACCAGTACTCCGCAAACACGGGAAGCTAATATCTCTCTTCCGTTCGTTCATCCTCTCGCGTCCATCTAGAAGGAGTTTGAAGCAGCAAGGCATTCTGAGAGAAAGGGTCTTCGGATGCGACCTTGGGGAACACCTCTTAAATTGTGGTCATGAAGGTACTAGTTGTTAGTATGCTTTGATTTTTTATAGGTGGTGGGTATTATAAACACATTTTGAGAAACTCTACTTGTTCTATTTCACAGTATTTAGGTATTAATGTGACCGGTTTTGTATTGCGACAGTCTCAAAGGCTATCTAGATGTCGACGATTTATGTTTTATTTAGCAAAGCCAAGTCGCCCATCAAGCCAGTACGATTACTATTATGGGCCTAATTACAATTTCTTATTAACATGGATCAATCATTATTGATTTGTAATTTCAATGATTAATTACTTTAAGCCCTTGGTATCAATGAAATTACTTCGTTCAACAAGTTAGACATTCTTCTTCCGTTACTTTATCCTTTCGCAACATGGGCAATCTGAGAGGTCTTTGGATGTGACCTTTTTTGATCACTTTTTTATCTTTCGACAATAAAGTACTAGTTAGTATGCTTTGATTTTTATAGCTGGTGGGATATTGAAAAGCGCTACTTACTACACAATATTTATTTATTTAAGTGACCAGTTTAGCCTCGCGACTTTCTCAAAAGCTATGTAGATGTCGACGATTTTGTTTCGGTTTGATGTGACCTTCATTTAGTATAGGTATTTAGATTTAGTTTGTTCAATTTAGAAGGATTAATTATTATTTACATTTATTTATTTACGAATTCAAATTTGTATGACACTTATGCAATAATGAATGAAAATTTTCCTGTTTGTTCAGTAAGTTGATATCCATCTTGCATTATTGATCCATGTTCTCGCGTCTTCTAGAAAGAACTCAAGCAAAACGGCATTCTTCTGGAAAGGGTCCTATGATGCGACCTTGAGCAATACCTCTTATATTACATATGTATGTCAATATCTGGTTTATTTCTCCCCCAGTACCAGTCGTGCTATGATCCTGCGCATCTCTAATCAAAGCCCGGGGCGCCTTAGATGCAGTATACCGTCATCTTCCACAATATTTGTTCATATACCAGACTGATTTTGCTCTACGACATTCTCAAAGCCTATCTAGATGTCTATTAGTTTTGTTTTAAGATCTATATCAGTCTAATCTGTTTTAATATTGACTATCTATAAAAGCTCGCAGGCTGGGAATAGATGCGTTTGGCGCAGAACCGTGTGTTGTGGCGTAAATTTGGAGAGGTCTACGTCCAGAAGTGGACTGCTATAGGCTGATTTGATTGCATCTGTTTAGTTAGTTAAGCTAGTCGATATCCCTCTATGTACCTTAATCCTCGTGCGCTCTGGTTGAATGAGCCTTTAGCAACAAGCAAAATATAAGGAGTTCCCCAAGGTGGCATCCGAGAACCATCTCTCTAAGTATGTACTTAAAGAGTGAGTCCTAAGATGCAACCTTGGGAAATTTCTGCTATATTACATACTAGCGGACGTCACGCAGTTTCACCCGCGTAGCACTATTTCCCGTGGGAATATAGGAATAAAATATAACCTATGTTCACTCGGGATAGCGTAGCTTCCCAACAGTGAAAGAATTTCTATCTATATTAATATTATAAAGAGGCAAGATTTGTTTTTTGTTTTTTTGTTTGTTTGTTTGTATAATAGGCTCCGGAACTACTGGACCGATTTGAAAAATTCTTTCACTGTTGGGAAGCTACACTCTTTGCGGTAAACAGACTATATTTTATTCCCGTATTCCCATGGGAACGGGAACTACACGGGCGCAACCGCGTGACGTCTGCTAGTAGATAATAATTATGTCAATAACTGTTTATTTCTCCTTCAGTACCAGACGTGCTAGTATCCTGTGCATCACTGATCGAAGCCCGAGGCGCCGTGGACGGGGTGTACCGCCTGTCCGGAGGCGCCGGCCTCACGCAGAGGCTCAGGGCTTCGCTGGACGCGGGGGCTGACATAGCGCCTTTGCATGCAGCCCTGGCGAGGGACCCTCACGCCGTGCCTTCCTTACTCAAGTGCTACTTCAGGTAACTGTGTGTGGAGCCCTAGGACTTCGCTGACACAGCGCCTCTGCATACCTTAAATTCACATTTACTCCACACCGTAAAACCAAACCGTGTGCACGTGTTTCCTTCATCTTACAACTGTGGGTTCTTCAAGCGGAGCTTGAAGAGGCACATCACAGGGTGACAACTTGAGGACCATTGTCACAAGTGGCCCCCAATCGCTATGTGCGCCACGGCGCACCATTAGTGGCGACGTCAATATGGCGAGCTAAATATAAACAAAGTCTCTAATGCATAACAGTTAAGGGTAACCTGAATTCAAGAAAATTTAATGTTGGCGTAAAAAACATAAAAGAGAAACTATAGTTTACATATTAGTAAAAAAGTTTTGAAATGGAACCAGTATTAGTAGGTATACAGCTTGATAAAAAAATGTAATCAATATTTTACCATTTTTTTAGTGAAAATAATAAATATTCACGGACATTTCACACAACGCTATCTGATCCCAAAGTAAGTTAGGAATAACCTGCTTGTGTTATGAGTATCAAACCACTTATATACTTTTTAAATACATACATATTATACATAGAAACACCCAGACTCTTGAGACAAACATTTATGGGTCACACAAATATTTGTCTTCGGTGGGAATCGAACCCACGACCTCCAGCGCCGCAGGCGGTATCACTACCGACTGCGCCACAGAGACAGTCAAAGAAAAGTTTTTAAATGGACACATTTTTTGTTCATGTTCATGCCTTGTCAAAATTTTATTACGCCACCTAATAATTTACTGTATTTTACCAAACTATAGCAGAGACTAGTGGCTCCTACCATATTTCCTACCCATTAATAGCACAAATGTCGCTTTAAAACCTCCCCACTGGTTCCCACAGGGAGCTACCAAACCCGCTGTGCACGTACCAGCTGTACGAGAGCTTCGTGAGCGCGGTGCAGGCGGGCGACGAGGCCGCCCGGCTCAGGGCCGTGAGGGACACCGTGGTCAAGTTGCCGCCGCCGCATTATAGGTGAGGATTGTCCTTATTAAGGTTGCGCTTGTCGCTATTTTGTCCATACAAACTTCGATAGGATATTACTCAACTGTTTGTTACCCTACATACAAATTTAAACATTTTACTGTGTTGCCTCATCTTAAACATTGTCTGTACCGTTTTAAAAATGGGATTTAAAAAACTATCAAAGAGATAGAAGTCATTAAAAATTCGATTTTTCTGCCAAATTTTTAGAAAACTTTCTGTGTAAATAAACAATAAAAGGAGTATTAAAACTCAAAATCTAAGTCCGTTCCGACAAAGTTCATTTCTCAAAGAGTACAGAAAACTTTATTCTAAGTTGATACATGAAGTACTTTTTTCATAACACCCTTCCTACCGAAGAACCTTTGAGTGAACACATTATCGCATCTTCTCGCTCTCACTATGCGATGTGCGGTGAAACAGCATGCTTATTTGGCCGAGTTCGAGCGACCGACTAGTGCCACCTTAATATTATAAACTAGCTTTGGCCCGCCATTTCGTCTATACTTCGAACTCTCTAAATGTCGTCATGGCTTTCTGTAGGCTTATCATTCATTTATTTAATTAATATTTATGTACAAACATCACTTATAATTAGTTATAACTAGCTGACCCCGCCACTACGTTTACGTCAAATAAGGTGTATGAAAGGAGAGGTATTTCTTCATCAGGCTCATCAAGCAGCGTGTGAAACTGCCCTGTTTGCTTAATCATAAAAGAGCTTAAAGATTAAATCTTTTTTAAAACAATTCAGTCTCTTTTATGATTAAGCCAACACGCCAGTTTAGATTTGTCCTCACATTCAAAGAAACCTTACAATTAAAATTTTTAAACTTTCTGATCCCAAAAGTGTTATAACTTTTTTATTTATAAACCGATTGAGATGTAATAAACACTAAATGTTAAGTGGAGCAAACCTCAACACAATAAAAAAACCGCATTGCAATCGGTTAAGCGGTTACTGAGATTAGCGTGCACAAACGTACAGACAAACAGATATACAGACATACAGACAAACACAAAAATTCTAAAAATCATTGTTTTGTGTTCTGTTGCGGTCATAAAGCCTCCCTATAATATTTTTTCTTATTTATCTTCCAAGTACAGACAGCGACCTGTTACGATTTTATTATATGTATTTATTGATAAGAATAAATTTAGAAATAAAAGATAAGTAAAAGGTACTGCTTATTGCTAGAAATAAATTCTTGTAGCAGTCCGGCTTATCAGCAACAGTACTTTATTATGAATCAGTTAAAATCTGATTCATAATAAAGTACACATATCTACACAAATTTACAGAAATATATCGAAGCTGTATTATAAATGAATAAATATTCAATACCTCCAATATACATTTATAATTATACTAGCTGATGCCCGCAGCTTTGCTCTCGTAAAATTTGTTCCCGTTCCCGCCTCCCATGGGAACTCATTCCCAGGATAAAAAGTAGCTTATGTGTTATTGTAGACTATAATATATCCCTTAACCAAATTTCAGCCCGATACGTTCAGTCGTTCGAGCGTGAAAGAGTAACAAACATCCACACATTAACACTCAAAAACTTTCGCATTTATAATATTAGTAAGATATAAGTATACAGGGTCAATTACAAATGACCCTCTATCTATATAAACCATTACTGACTACCGTATGTTCTCTCCAGGACACTAGCCTACCTCATGCGTCACCTCCGTCGAGTCTCCCTCCTGGGCGAGCAGACCGGCATGACGGCCAGGAACATGGCCATCGTTTGGGCACCTAACCTGTTGAGAGCGCCGAGACCTCAGCATGCGCTTCAAGGAGTTGCTGTGCAGGTGAGTCGATATATGTATACACTGACGCTGTACATAACACTGACGCTATAGATCATACTGACGCTCTAGATCATACTGACGCTATAGATCATACTGACGCTATACATCACATTGACGCTAACAATAATACTGACGCTATACAAGATACTGACGCTAACAATAATACTGACGCTATACAAGATACTGACGCTATTCAAGATACTGACGCTATAAGCGTCATACTGACGCTATACACCTCACTGACGCTATACACCACATTAACGCCATACACGATACTGACGCCATACTTTTATACAAAATCCGTTTCGTACTAAATCTAGAGATTCATCTTGTTCGCGCACCGACTTCCTGATATGTTATTAAAACCATTTCCGGCTTGCTGCTTTTTCTCTATATTTTTAAAATGCAATAAGGTGGCAGACAAGCATACGGCCCACCAGATGTACCGGTGGTCACCGCAGCCTATGAACGTTTCCAACACCAGAGGCGTCACACTCGCGCTGCCGACCCTGTAAAACCCTTCTAAGACCCCTTTTGAAAAACCGAAATACAAGCTTTGAAACCCCATTGTTAACTGAACTCATTTCCCTCTCCAGGCGGTGGTAACGGAGTTCCTGATCTGCTACGCTGAGGAGTTATTCGCTGAGGAGCAGGGCTCTGACTCCGGACCTGAATCTCTCGAACAGGTACTGTATATACTACCGTCGTAGCTACCGTTCCCGTGGGAATACAGGACTAAAATATAGCCTACCAGCTGATGCCCGCAGCTGCGCCCAAGTCAAGTTTTGTTCCCATTTCCGCTTCCCGTGGGTACTTGTTCCCGGGATAAAAAAAAGTAGCCTATGTGTTATTCCGGACCTATATCTACCCCCCTCTTTTTTTTTTTACGTGAGGGAAAATCCTCAGAGGATGTTGACTCTTACCGACTAAAAAACCTCACGCAACGTCCAACAGCCTGTGGTTGGTAGTCCCGGGTAAGCCCTCGGAAGGATGTCCCGGGACTAAAAGTAATGCAGTTAGTGGGGTTCGAACCAGAATTAACTTTTAACTCAAATATACGCCTAAAGCAGCTTGCGTACCCGGTGAGCTAAAGTGCCACACTACCTATATCTATCCCTGTATCAAATTTCAGCCCGATCCGTTCAGCCGTTTGAGCGTGAAAGAGTAACAAACATCCACACTCACAAACTTTCGCATTTATAATATAAGTAAGAGTATGATAGTAACATTATTCACCGGGGATAGCGTAGCTTCCCAACAGTGAAAGAATTTTTCAAATCGATTCAGTAGTTTCGGAGCATATTCAATGCAAACAGACTAAGAAATCTTTCCACTTAATAATATTAGTTTAGAAGTATAAATAAGGCGAATTATTAAGTTATTAAGCCCGATTAAGCGACGGGGTCCCTTGTTACGACGGGTAAGAGTACAAAATGTCGCCACCCCAATACATCCCGAAGGTTTCGTAAGAGGCTACTAAGGGAACACTTTCACAAAAAAGTTCATTGCGTAGAGAAAAAAAACTCGAAATGAAACACGTTTGTCAGTAAAATGACAATCGTTAAGTCAAGTTGAAGACCTTATGGGCGGCTAAAAAAAATTCGCGCCAGTCCATTTTAACATGACAATAGACTCACCACATATTACGTGGGACATAAAACTATAAGGTGAAATGTGGGCGTATACTATGCCCCTGCCTACCCCTTCAGAGATAAAGGCGTGATGAAGTATATATATAGAGTTGTTTGAGTTATTTATTCGTTTGCATTGAGTATTAAACTACTGAACCGATTAGAAAAATTCTTTCACTGTTGGGTAGCTGCACTATCCCGGTGAACATAGGCTATATTTTAGTCTAGTATTCCCACGGGAACGGAATCTACGAAAATATGTGGTGAGCCTATTGCCGTGTTGAAATGGACAGGCTCAGGTCGTCGCGACCCGCAGTGATATTTTCCAAGCCGCCCATAAGACCTTATACTTGGCTTAACGATTATCATTTTACTGCCAACCGAGTTTCATTTCGAGTTTTCCTTCTCCACGCAATGGATTTTTTTGGCCTCTTACGACACCCTCGAGATGTATTGGGGTGGCGACATTTTGTACTCTTACCCGTCGCCACACGTATTATTCAAACTGTGATCTAATATAACACATAATTCACACAGGACGTCCAGTTAGAATCTCTGGTGGAGCTTCGCGGCAACGACTCTTGCAGAAGACCCAAGAGCTTGCCCGTCAATCCACCCACTAAGTTATTGAGGTAAATTTGTTTGTAAAGATGCAATTGAATATACGTACCATGTTTTTTTTGTTTTGTTGAGGGAAAATCCTCATGGATGCTATTCCGAACTCCTATCGACTAAAAAAACTTATACGTATCCCACCTAACCGGCTACGGTTGTGGGCCCCGGGTAAGCCCTCGGAAGGATGTCTCAGGACTCCCAACAGACCTACGACTTCACCTAGGGGGGGGGAGGACTATACGTATCATATTCATTACTAACTATTGCCTGCGACGTCGTACGCTTGCTTTTTATATGCTTTCGATTTTTAGTTTGATATAACTTTTTATTTATGAACCGATTGAAATGAAAAAATAATAATATTTGGGGACGGACATTTACACACAACATCATCTAGCCCAAATTAAGCTAATATTAGCTTGTGCTATGGGATCTAGACAACTGATATACATACTTATATATTTCTATATACATACATATAATACAAAGAAAACATTCAAACTCCGAAACAAACATTTGTGGATCACACAAATATTTGAACCGACCCAGAAATCGAACCTAGGACCTCCAGCGCCGCAGGCGGTATCACTACCGACTACGCCAACGAATTTTATCACATCTAACTTTCGATACGCCCCACGCCCAAACGCCCCACACCCAAACGTGCTACTTCCCACACCCACGCCAACGATTTATCACATTTAATTTTCGATAGCATACTGATTGCCTTTCTAGATTACCTCCAAATATACTGGGTGTAACAATATTACCTCTCCAAATTTCATGAGATGACTTGGCATCGGAAATCAAATACAAATATTTAATAAAAGAGGGGGGTACATTTTTTCATTTTTTTTTATTTTTTTTGTTGCACATTAAGAATTCATTTTTTTCCGCGGCAATTCGAGGTAACATGGTCGCCGTGGCAAAACAAACACAGAGCACCCGTCTGGCTGTCGTTGTCGCTTTCTACTGCCGCTCAGTAGCGATAGAAAGGGTGAAAATAGGATAAAATAGGACCTTTAAAACGGCTTTACGGTTAAAGTATTCATGTGATTTTTTTTTCTTTATTTTTGTAATGTTTCTTGACTGATGCCACGTCACGTGACGAAATTTGGAGAGGTAATTTTGTTACACCCAATATACCTCCCCCCCCAGCCTAGAAGAAGCGCGTCGTCGCGGCGGCCGCGAGTCAGCACGAGCGGCGCCGAGCGTCACGCCTAGTGCGGCGCCTCTACCCTCGCCCTCGCCCGGCTCCGACCAGCAGCTGAGACCGTCGTCGCATCTGCGCCCCAAGTATATCGAGGTACGTGTGACGAACTGGTGACCGACAGTAATACGTCACCGATACATGTGACCGACACTAGCACGTGACCGACATTAACCTGTGACCGATATCTAAACGTGACCGACATTAACCAAATTACTACCCATCTTAATCTCTGACAATTATCTCCATCCAAAGGTTGCCTGGTAGAAATCGCACTTAGCGATAAGGCCGCCCATTGTACATTACAAGACCTTGTATTCCTTAACTATGTAATTTTTTTTTTGGTGTACAATAAAGAATATTTCTATTCTATTCTATTAACCTGTGACCGACGCCAACATGTGACCGACATTAATACGTGACTGACACTAACATGTGACCGACAATAATCTGTGACCGACAGTAACCTATGACCGTCACCAACACTGAGACCGCGGCACATCGCAGAAACCGCCTTAAACTCTGATTGCATTCACAAGATAAAGGGTATTGATGGATAGACAATATGACAAACAAACGGACAGATATACGGAATTCCCGATGGCCGAGTTCGACTCGCACTTATTCAGCTTTTCATAGTATAAGCCTAGATCCCTTTCCCATAGGAATAAAACATAACCTGGGAATAGCGTAGCTTCCCAACATAAAAGATTTTTTAAAATTCGTTTTGTAGTGTCAGAGCCAATTCAATGCAAACAAACATACAAACAATAAAATCTATCCTCTTTATGATATTAGTATAGACAATGAATAATATGATTTTTTTCGAAATTCATTTCCAGGTCGGCTCCGGTCCCAACAACCTGCCTCAATATCACACCGTACTGGATTTACCTGCACCAGGTCAGTACATTATTAGCAGTTATTTATAATATCCAGGCCACTAATATAATTACCACTTAATATTTATCAACCAAAGATTTTGTACTTTGAGTTTGCAGAGGGGCTAAAAAGGCAACATAATGCGTTTGATTCATAATGTGATTAATTTGCAGATTCGTACGTGAAATGCTTTAGAGACCGTCATTTGCAGATTTTCAGACCATAAATAACTAATATTAATAAATAAATCATCTGCAATTCATTTTATAACCCAATCATTTTATGATATTGATGTTGTTACTCGAAAAAAAGTGCGGGGACGCATCGAAATGAAACATTAACAAACGCAGTGAAATGAAATATTTTATGATCAGATTATGAAACGCACAATGTTGCCTTTTAGGCCCGCAGGTCAGTATACTAATAATTATTAATAAAATCCAGGTCGCTAATATAATTTGTAATTATTATGTAGCAAGCGAACTAACAATCTAACCAAAGATTATATTTATATCCTGAAGGAATTGTTCTAATCCAGGCTTAGACCATATAACACGGGACTAGCCTTTGCGAACCACCGCATACAAAAATATTCTGCCAGTTTTCATACAAGTGAAGGGGGAAACACAAAGACATATAAAATTTCATTGCATTTAAAAATGTATTAATCGACAAACGCGTAATGGCTGTTGTGTGTTAATTGTTATTGTACAGTCAACTACAATGAAATGTACTAGTTTAATCATATAAAATGATGTACTGATGTACAGGCTTTTCATAAAGCCAAAAGACCAATTGGTCATGTGCAATGGCAGAAAACAATGCTTAAGTAAGGCGCATCCTGTGGTTAGATGATCTAAGAATCCAGGTCACTAATAATTAGCAACTAATAAATTATTAGCCGATATTATATTATGTATTTTGAAGGAATTGTTCACCAGGTCAGTATATTAATAATATTATAATAAAATCCAGGTCGCTAATATTTAGCTAGCCAGTTATTAATATATGTTATAAAAATACTATATTTATTGAGAAAATTATTCTGTTTAAATTGTTGTTAGATTTTAACGTATATGTGTAGTTTATGTAACTCACAGATAATAAATAAATGTATTTTTTTGAAATTATATATTTTTTATTTCATACCTAATCTAATAATTTTGTTTGGTGTTGGGTAATTTAGCTTCTAAGTACTTCAATGTTCGTTAATTATTTTCCTTTATTGTATCTTCAAAAATACGTTTTGTATATAATATATTGATGCTAGATAAAGCTCGCGACTTCGCCCGGAATTCGGTACCCGTTCCTGCTTCCCATGGAAACAAATTCCCGAAATATAGTGGCCTATGTGTTATACCAGACTATAAGCTATCTATGTACTAAATTTCAGCTCAATCAGTTCAGTCGTTAGAGCTTGATTGAGTAACAAACATCCAAACGTCTTTACAAACTTTCATATTCATAATATTAGTAGGATGTCATACAAAATTGGGTTTACAATAAGCGGCCTTATAGGCTATTTCCTACAGGCAACTTTTAAATGGAGGATTTATTATAACAACTAGCTGTTACCCGCGGATGCGACCCCGTAGAAGTCGTTATCGCGTAAAATCATAACCCTCCTTTTGTCTGTTAAAAAGTAGCCTATGTCCTTCCCAGGACCTCGAACTATCCCTATACCAAATTTCATCTCAATCGCTTCAGCCGTTTAGATGTGAAAGCGTAACAGACAGACAGACAGAGTTACTTTCGTATTTATAATATTAGTAGGGATGCTTTTACATCAAAATGTTAATTGTTTTGTAATGTTGACTATCTTATATGTCTATGCTTATCATATGTGTCCTCTGAAGTTACTCCTCACGGTCCTGCCTAAATTTGGGAGAGGCCTACGTCCAGCGGTGGACTGTATGACGCCAAATAGACTATTACCTAGATCTAGATCTCAGGACTCGTGAGGTCTAATAAATTAAAAATTTAACACAGAACTTCAGTTCATAAACTAAAAACGCACTAGGCTAAAAACACGATTGCTGATAAAATCCTCGATAGATTTTTGTGTTGAAAATACCTAGATTTCTTGAAATTTTAACCTAGATTAAAGTTTTAAGTTGTTTTTATAATATAATATATTTAAAAGAAAGACAATAGTAAAATCTTCATTTGCACTAGACCACTTTTTTAATATTGGTTATAGTTTTTTTTATAATTAATTTATTTCGTTAAAAGCGCACAAAAACCGATCGCATCTCTCTCTGTCTTGCACGCTAAAATGTATATCTTCTATCTTCTTTTGACAATTTGGCGTCTGCTAGGCCCTTAACTGGTCCTTCGAACCACCAGTTCGAAGGACCAGTTTCGAAAGATTTTGAAAATTTCCAAAAAATTGGGCGTTCTTTCGAAGAACCACTTTAGAAAGATTTTGGAAATTTACAAAAAAAAAATGGTCGTTCTTACGGCTTATACTGCCTTCTTGGCGCAGTGGTAAGTATATGCGACTGCTGTGCTGTGGTCTTGAATTCGAAGCCCAAGTCCCAAGTGTAAGGCAAGCAGACAAGCTCATCTGATTGAAAGTTGCCAACATGAAAAACTTTTGGCCTTTTCAGGGAGATAGCTAGAGAGTTGAAATTTTGATAAAAGATTAATGCCCGCCTGCCTACCTGCCCAATAAACGATGATTTTCGATGCATGTCATGTCCGCTTTGGTGGAAGGACATGTATGAAAATCATCGTTACGAGTATAGCGGAGTCCGTAATGGGTCCGACTCGCTCGCAGTGGAAGGCGGGCATTATTTCTCTTGCCCGCTGTAACAACAAATACTAAAACCAGAAAAAAGGGGATGAATAAATTCTATACTCTGTGCGGTAGTCCGACTCGCACTTGCCCGTTTTTTATCCTAGTTTATTATGGTATTGGTAGCTTAGTATGGATGGTGTTTAGTTTACCGAATCATCTTTTTTAACCCCCGACGGGAACCCGGACGGGGTGTGTGTGGGTGTGTGTGTGTGTGTTTGTAAGTCTGTCTGTGGCATCGTAGCTCCCAAACGGATGAACCGATTTTGATTCTGTTTCTTTTGTTTGAAAGATGGGTTAGGGGAGAGTGTTCTTAGCTATGTTTAATAAAAATCGGTTAAGTCATTTCAAAAATATGAGGGGTGAAAGTGGTGATGAAAAATTGAATGTGTTCAAATATACCCGTGTTGGGTATCAATAAATGAAAGGTCACTTATACATCACGATACCGCAAGTTTTATGAAAATCGGTTTAGCCATTCGAAATATATCCTCTGCCTCGATTTTCCCAAACGCCTACAGTATGGGGTTCTTCAAAAGGGGTCTAAGAAGGTTTTTACAGGGTCGGCAGCGCGAGTGTGGCGCCTCTGGTGTTGCAAACGTTCATAGGCTGTGGTGACCACCAGTCCTTCTGGTGGGCCGTATGCTTGTCTGCCACCTTAGTGGTATAAAAAAAAATATATATGAGGAGTGGAATGTATTTCTAATTCTGTTACCACATTCTGCGCAATTCGCATTATATTAGCTCCGAATAATTGTTGATAGTCTATACGTATGTTGATATTAAATAATGAATTAGCTATTATACTTAAGTTACCCCTATAAAAGGCATGAAATAAAAAAATAAAAAACAAAAAAAACCCCGATTCACAACAAAAGAACCTGTAAAAAGTAAAAAAATAACTATTATATTATTTAAAGAGAGGCCTCATGACATTGTAAACTCTGTTTTTGTGTATACTGTAAACAGCTCGTCTTTTTCTTTCATAATCCATATAACATTATACAATATACAGGCAAGCGAGGTCTAAAACGGTCTCCATCGGGCTGGCGAGGATTGTTCGCGCGAACTAAACTGCAGCGCGCGAGGGTCAGTCAGCCTCCCTTGGTGCCTTCTCCGCCTCCGATGCCTTTGGTAAGTGTATATTTAGTTGTATGTGTTTATTCTTCGTATGTAAAATAGAATAGAAGATCATTTATTTCGTAAAATGACAATAATAACGCAGGCTTTTCAACACTTATGACGCAATACCAAAAGGGTTTACAGCTCAGAAGGCCTGCAAAGGCAACATTGTATGTTTCATATTATGAAACACACAATGTTGCCTTTGTAGGCCCGCAGATTATACTATTATTGTCTACCATATATCATTCCCGTGTCATGTTTTTGTTTACGATTGTCACGATTATATCGTACCGATTTTAACATTTTTAAATGTTTGTTTTATGTGTATTTAAAACAGATTTTGGGGAGGTTAATATGATAATAAAAGTAAACAGTCACGGGACGTCTGACAGATGTGAAACATCGAGTTTATTTTGTAAAGGTTAATGTGCAATAGAACAGATTACGACGTAAACTAAATATGGCATATAAAAAACTGACCAAGTCGGACTCATGTTTGTTGTATGGGCGGCTCCCTTTTTTTACGATTTTAATAAATAATGACAACAGAAAAACATCATCTGTGAAAATTTAGGTCTCTAGCTATCACGGTTCATGTGTTACAGCCCAAAGACTTCTATATAAACTGAGGTAGACATGCCCTACGCACCGATTTTTGAAACCTATAAACTGCGCCAATTAGCAGCGTTGCTCGCACTGTTGTGAGTCAAAACTTCGAGAGTAGGTACTCGACTTGCAATCGGAGTCCATACACATACTCTTTTACTCTTGTTCTATTCGTATATTGCTATTGTGAGTGGTGACAACTACGTAAAAAATATTTATAAGCGAGTGTAGTCTTAGCAATGTGTGTGTTTGAGGATTGCTTTTGAAATCTCGTTTGTTAGAGTACGGCGCGTCTACCTCAGTTTATGTAGAAGTCTTTGGTACAGCCTCGTGACGTTCAAACAAACAAACAGGCGGACGGCGAAGTCTCATGAATAGGGTCCCTTTTTAGCCTTTGGGTATTACGAGTTTCGTCATTCCTATTCGAAATCAAACTTTAAAATAAATTTAAATCGAAATTATTAGATTCATAATCCGTGATGGTCTCTTCTTCATTCACATTCACATCAGAAAATACGACCTATGATGTCATTTTTGAGCGCTACCTGTGAGTACAAGGATCCCGTTTATGGTGTCTCTTATTTCCAGGACACTCCGATGCTATCAGCTTCAGGCCTGCGGCCGGTGAAGTCGTGCGAATCTTTAACTTCTGACACGGACACCCTAGCGCCGCTCGCTGAAAGGGCCGCTGTGCCTCTCAAACATCACACCAGGTAACATTGTTCATTTGCTTCTAATATAATTACAGTTGACGGTATTTCTAAACCAATAGGTACAGCATATTCTGTTTAATATAGAGCGTGCATATAATAAAAATATCAATAATAACATATATTATATCTACTAAAATATAAACTAAGTCTACAGGGTTCTTGGTTATCACGGGTTGAGATTAAACAGAGTGTACACATCGATACTTGGCTTCCACAGTTTTCAACACATCTATCAGACACCTTTCACATTGTTGTAATATTGGATGGTTTCTACAGTGCTACATGTATATGTAGTATTGTACCTGTGATGGTACTAAATTGCAACCTTGGGCTTAATTTTGAATATTATATATTTTACCAATGGCTAATATTAACAATATAAACAACGAACTTGACTCACTACAGGAGGAAAACTCTTTTTTGTGCAATCCAGCCGACATATGTAAGCTAATAAAACCCTCCGAAAGTGACTTAACAGTTCTGCACTTAAACATACGCAGTATAAATAAAAACTTTAGTGAACTCCAGGTGTTGTTGGAATTGATGAGAGTTGACCTTGATGTCATTGTACTCACCGAGTGTTGGCTGAGTGTTGTTAGTGAGATTCCCATCTTGCCAGGGTTTAACTCATACTCAACTGTGTACGACTCTTTAATACTTCAGAGGTCGTTTTACTGGGGGTTGATATTTGAGGGTTTTCTAACCGCAACAAAAAAAAAACTAGGCACCCTTTTGGCACAGTAGGTAATACTGTGACCTAATTTATTCTCACTAATCAATACAATCGGAGCATATTTATACATAAAAGAGAAAATCTTACAATCGCGATTCAGCACTCATATTGGCTGTACTTATGGATAACAAAGAGAATCTTACAATCGCGATTCAGCTCTCATATCGCGATTCAGAACAGACAACATTTAGTTGTATAGTTACAGCGCCACTATGTATATAATATTAACTTAAAGCTAAACATGCCGCCCACCAAGAACATATTGGCTGGGCCCATAATGTTCTTAACAAGTGTTAAAAAATACATAAAAAAACTTGCATTGTAATATGATAAATAAAACAGCGTATCTTAAATTTTAACCCTTATACCATTTGTAATACAAAGTTGTAATAGTAAATAAAAGACTCGACTAAACAAAACTCCAAATGAGGTAATTTCCCAACTTCCCAAAGAATTAAACCAAATTTACAAATAATCCGATCATTGCTCATTAATGGGCAAGACACATAACCTAGAAGTAGGCCTTTTAAAGACAGAGCTACTGGTTCTTAATGTGACCACACGCGTAATATTATCTTTACCGGGATGTTTCTCGGTCACTCTGCCAAGGAGCCATTTGCTCGGTGGTAAATTATCTTCCTTGATCAAGACAACATCCCCAATTTCAGGCTCAGGATTTTGTTTTGACCATTTATAACGCTGTAGAAGTGTAGTCAAATACTCACCAGACCAACGGCGCCAGAATATCTGGGTCATCCTTTGTACTAACTGCCATCGTTTTAAGCTTGAGATATTGGCGGTTTCATAATTAAACTCGGGTGCATTCACTACAGGTTCTCCAATAAGAAAGTGACCTGGTGTCAATACGTCCGGCGAATTGGAATCTGTGACTCTACAAAGTGGGCGTGAGTTCAGGCACGCTTCTATTTGGCTGAGCAGTGTTGCCATTTCTTCGTAGGTTAATGTAGAGTCACCAATGATTTTGCGCAAGTGATGCTTACATGATTTGACTCCTGCTTCCCAGAGCCCTCCAAAATTTGGCGCGTGTGGTGGGATAAAATGCCACGCGGTCCCTTCATTTGCTAAAGCTTCAGCAATGTCATCGGATATGTTAGATTTCTCACCTCGGCAAAGCAAAGGTAATTCTCTTGAAGCTCCTTGAAAGTTCGTACCATTGTCGCTTCAAATTTCCTTACAGTGACCTCGACGTGCCACAAATCTTTTGTATGCCGCTAGAAATCCTTGTGTTGTTAACCCTAGGGGATGGCAATTGGCCCATCAACTGCTGATGAGAATGAGCGTTGAACCGGCAACAAGTAACACATCTTCTCACGTAGGCCTTAACTAATCTTTTACAGCTCAGTATATAATATTTATTGCCCAAATAACTTAACATGAGCTGTGGACCTCCATGTAGTGTTTGGCGATGAGCATCTGCTATCACCAGTTCTGTAAAGTGTGATTTGCTAGGAAGAACTATGGGGTGTTTCTGATTAACACTTAGAGAAGATAGCTCCAATCTACCGCCTACCCTCAAAACATTGGAAGTATCCAGGTAAGGATTTAATGCTTTTAAAATACTTTTTTTATTATAAGTTTTATTCTCAACCAACAAAATTTCATTCTGCAAAGTTTGTCTCTGACACTCTCGAATACAGGTTTCTAAAGCTAATCTTAACTCATTCGAATTTAAATGTGAATTTAGTTTTCTCTCATTTTTAGGAAGTTTCCATTGCAAAGCACGTCTGCAGTATGCCACCACTCTCACTAATTTGGTAAGTGATGAATATTTATGCCATATCCAGTTGTCAGACTTATCTACCACCAAATGTACCTTCACTTCTTCAATGCTAGTATTTACAATTTTTAATTTTTTATACTCTATTTCATTGTTTTTCAGGAATGATGGACCTTCCAGCCACAATTTTGAATTCAAAAGTTCACTTGGATACATGCCACGTGAGGCAATATCCGCTGGATTATCTTTAGATTGAACGTGGTGCCATTGCTGTGGTTCGCTTGTACATAAAATTTCGGCCACTCTATTGGCGATGAAAGTTTTCCATTTGCTTGGATGGCTATTGATCCAGGCTAGTACTATTTGGGAGTCAGTCCATGCATATACTGCAGATCTTTCAATGCGCAATGTCTCTGATATTTCATTTAACAACTTTACCAGCAATACGGCCCCGCACAATTCCAACCGTGGAATTGATACTGTCTTAATAGGAGCTACATTTGTTTTTGCCGTGATCAACGTCACATGTATGTTTCCATCGCCATCTATTATACGCCCATAAACCACCGCGGCATAAGCTGTCTTTGAGGCATCAGCGAAGCCATGCAACTCGACTCTCCTATCACTTTGCCGTGTATTCAGCCATCTAGGTATACATAATTTATTTAGGTTAGTTAAATCTTGACGGTAAGTATCCCAATCACTTTTTATATCTCTCGGTACTTCATTATCCCAACCAATCCCTGCTATCCATAATCTTTGAATTAACACCTTTGCTATAATTACCACTGGGGCGACCCATCCTAGCGGGTCGAATAACTTTGCTATTTCTGATAATAATTTTCTTTTAGTTATAGATTCCGACTGCGGCGCCTGTGGAAGCTGTACAGAGTATTGGAAAGAGTCTGTGCTCCGATTCCAGGTAAGTCCCAGCGTTTTTAGTATCTCATCTTGCTTCAGTTTAATACCCTTTGATACATCTCCCTGACCGTCATTTGCTATTTTTTCTAATAATTCATTACAGTTGCTGGACCATTTCTGCAATTCAAAGCCCGCTTTCATTAACAAGCTATTCATTTCATTGTAGATTTCTAAACCTTCTTCCACTGTTTGACAGCCGGTCATTAGATCATCCATATAATAATCAGTTAGAATTCTCGGAGCTGCATTTGGAAAATTTTGCCCTTCATCCTGCACCACTTGCTGCATTGATCGGACAGCCAAAAACGGAGCTGATGCTGTTCCAAAAGTGACTGTTAGTAATTTATAGTCTTGAATTTCCGATTCCTTGTTGTCTCTCCAAACTATCCTTTGAAAGTCTGTATGATTTTCTGTTACCCATACTTGTCTATACATTTTCGTGATGTCGGCTACTAAACAAATAGGATAACTTCTCCACTTCATAATCAAATGTCTTAGTTCCGGTTGTAAGCTAGCTCCAATCATGAGATCATCATTAAGCGAGCTACCATTGAGCCCCTTGCAAGAAGCATCGAATACAATGCGGACTTTGGTAGTATCTTTATCGTTTCTTATTACGGCATGATGAGGCAAGTAAACTGCCTTCAAGTCTAGTTTTTCTTCCTCAGTTACTAGCCTCATATGTCCCAAAGATAAATACTCGTGTATAACTTCGGCGTAACTCTTTTTAAGTTCTAAGTTTCGATTTAGCTTCGATTCTAAAGCGTGAAATCTTTTAAGTGCCACAGCACGAGAATTTCCATATTGGCTACTAGGATCTTCAGTCTTGAACGGTAAGTGAACTACATAGCGTCCGTTTTCATCCCTGGTGGTAGTTTTTTGGTAAATGTCTTCACATTTCCTTTCTTCCTCAGTCAACATACGCTTTCCCATACCATTTGGTTCCCGTTCCATCGCCCAAAATTTTTTCAAAAGATCCTCTGCCCCTATTTGCGCATGTAAAACTTTTATGGCAGGTGAGATATTATTGATTGTGTTAAAAGATCCCGATATAATCCATCCTAAGGACTACCTTAGGATGGATTATATCGGGATCTTTAAAAAGGCACCAGATGGGTCAATTATAGCGCAATGTACTAACATTGCGCTATAATTGACCCATCTGGTGCCTTTTTAAAACCCTCCTGCAGTATCCTAGCGTAGACTTCTGCCCCAAAGAGAATGTCTATTCTATTTGGTGTATAAAAGGTAGGGTCTGCCAAAGGTAAGCATTGTACCTGTACCCAATTAAAGCATGTTACATTCTTTTCAGGTAATAAGGAAGTTATGGACTTTAAAACGTACGCCTTTACTGTTAGCTCGATTGATGGATCAATTCGGGATTGTACTTTCACTTCAACCATTGCACTTGAAGCAACACCCTTTACCCCTCCTATGCCAGATATTGTACTCCTGACGTATATTTTCTTTAAGCCAAGACGTTGGACTGTATCTTCCGTAACAAAAGATGCTTGGGAGCCTTGATCCAGTAAGGCTCGCACCGTGTACATAGATCCGTTTGTCGAAACAGCTTTGACCAGAGCTGTGGCTAATAAAACTTGTTTGCTAGCAGACCCTTTCGACACACAAGATAATATATTTATTTCATCTTCTACTCCCACTGTATGCACATGTGTCTCAGATTGTAGGGGTTCATTGGGGTTTATCGAACCATTTGATTCACCATCCTCCTTAGGTGTCTCATGTTCACTCTGCACATGTAATAAGGAATGGTGGCGTCGCTTACACACTTTACAGGATGCTGAACGCTTACATTGCCTGGCAGAGTGACCGTGACCCATACAATTAAAACATAAATTGTTTTCGCGAACAAATTGTTTACGAGTGAGCCCATCTTCTTTACTAAATTGTCTGCAGTTACTGATGTAATGGTCAGCTTTACAATAAACGCAAGTTCCAGCCGCAGTATGAAATACCTTAGCCTTACTTGTGCTACCAGAATTAATCCTATCAGACCTATGCTCTAGATATTCAAATGCCCTATATCTGCTGGTTAGAAATTCCTTGAATTGAGAAAATGTCGGTAGCTGATCGGATTCATTATTACTAGTGACTTTAAGCTCCCAATCTCTTCTACTATCAGCATCCAACTTTAAAGCAAGAATATGGATTACTAATATATCCCATGACGTAGTATTAATTCCTAAATTATTTAATGAACCCAAACAATCAGTGGTGGTATCAATTAATTCCTTTAATGCACTTGCCGATTCCCCCACAATGTTCCGCTGACTCAGTAATTTGCGTAATATGCAGTGAGAAAGATATTTTTTATTGTTGTATCGAGCATCTAATTGAGCCCAGGACCTATCGTAATTATCTTCTGATATTGGGATGTGGCGCAAAAGCTGTTCTGCTTCACCCGTAAGGTAGCTCTTTAGATAATGCAATTTTTGCACTTTAGCCAGATTAGTGTTTTTGTGAACAGCTGACAGGAATAAGTCCCGAAATGTAGGCCATTCTGTGTATTTACCAGAAAAAATAGGTATAACAATTCTAGGTAATTTGATATTATTATTTTGCAATTCGACACTCTTAGATGATTCGGAAACCGTGACCTCACTGGCCTTCAACTTACTAGCTACAGTTTGTATATCACATTTAATACTCAAATATAATTCTTCCGTATTGAAATAAAGGTCATTTTTACCATAAGAACTGGACTTTAATTCGGTTTCTTCATAATCCTGAATTAATTTTACATGAGTAGTTGTGAACTGAGTCCACATCTGTTCTATATTTTCCAATTTAGCTCCTAAATACGGTTTGGTAAGCCTATCTTTAGGCGATTTTTTAAAGTTACTTTGTGTTCTTACCAATCTACTATAAACGTCTTCTTGTAACTTAACTAACGATTGCAGAGACATTTTTACTAACAAATATATTCTTTATCGTTCTATAAAATAAAATTAGCAACTTACAAACAGCCAACAACTTAGAAAATAGAAATGCTAGAAATCTTTTAAAATATTCTAAGTGTTTTTGCTTACTTTCAATTCGCACTGAAATCGGGCATAGGTTCCACCTGGTAGGACTTCGGATTACTATCCAACGATTTAAGGGGTGGGAGTGGGGGGGAGGGGGGAGGGGGGGGGTGGGGAACCCCCCCCCTGACGGAAAAGTTGCGGACGCCCCCCCTTTTTGAGTTATGATTTTTTTAAAATTCTAACCTAACTTTCGCATTTTCTTGTTTTGAAATCGATTTCAAGGTCGAAATTGGAAGATGGAAAATGGAGGGGGAGGGGGGAATCCCCCTGACCCCTCCCCAAAGTTAGGAAATCAATAGTTACCTTGAATTTAGATTTTTATTTTTTGAGGTTATGTTCAATAAAATCGACAACATAAGTAATCGTTCTCCAAATAAGAACTCGTCGACAAGCCAAAAAAAAAATAACCACGAAGGCTAAGGCGGGAGCTCCGCTCCGCTTCGCTCCCGCCTTAGCCTTCTAACCTAACCTATCCGAGTCGGGGTGTTAACCATTAAGTACTAATTATGGTTGAATTAGGGATGCGTAATTCAAATGCCGACCTGGGGTTGAAAAAAAAAACTACGCGTCTCCTATACAAGACACAAATTCACAAATAGGGTGTCATTTGAAAGTGTTGACCTTGACCAACCCATAGAATGCGTACGACGTTTTACGTTTAGTTTCACATATCGGCAACCGTCATTAAATTATTATAATATTTAATAGCGTTCATTTATATAAATATACGTAATATAATAAAATATGCATAAAATTTAACTTAATAACTAAATATAATTATTAATTAAATTTTTAAATGAAGTAAAACATTGTTGTGCGTTAATGTTACGTAAAACAAAACGTATTGGACGAGCCGAATGTCAAAAACATTGGAAGTGTTTGTGTTCTGTGGTGAAAAGTGACAAATTATTGGTGTTTTTTTACGATTTTCATTATTTTTTTTCTCGTTAACCATTAATCTCCGCAAGTTAAAACTTCGCGTGTAGGCTTCTAATAATATTAGCTTTGTGTATAAAAAATATGAACCTCAAACTCGATGGCAACTAATCTAAAGTTAAGCCGTTCCCCGTCTGAACACTATTTCCTTAAAATCTAACTAAGTCTACATAAACAATAAAATTACTCTAAGTCTACACAAAACACAATCAAAATTTTCAAAGTCTAAATTTATCGAAATCTTACAAGTTAAAAGTCTCTTTAAAATAAAGTTCAAATTTCCGTATTTTTCCGAACAACACTTTAATAGTACAGCAATGATCACAAGGTTCACTTTTGCTCTGCAATATGAAATTGAAAGTACTCACAGTTTTACGTAGAAACACTCACTCCACTTTACACCTCGATGCGACTGTACCAAGTTATAGGTCACTTGTTATCGTATGCACTGCTTGCCTGCCTTCCACTGTTGTTAATGAATGTACTTTGATCCAATTATCCAACATTCCAAGATCTTCGGATTCTGCTATTCATCAAACCAAGACAACAGGGATGATGCTTTCAATCATAATATATGCTGAAAATGTACTGAAAACACCTGAAAAATAGATCTAGTGCCTAGTCCGACTCGGAGGACCATTTTGTACGACTCTTTAATACTTCAGAGGTCGTTTTACTGGGGGTTGATATTTGAGGGTTTTCTAACCGCAACAAAAAAAAAACTAGGCACCCTTTTGGCACAGTAGGTAATACTGTGACCTAATTTATTCTCACTAATCAATACAATCGAAGCATATTTATACATAAAAGAGAAAATCTTACAATCGCGATTCAGCACTCATATTGGCTGTACTTATGGATAACAAAGAGAATCTTACAATCGCGATTCAGCTCTCATATCGCGATTCAGAACAGACAACATTTAGTTGTATAGTTACAGCGCCACTATGTATATAATATTAACTTAAAGCTAAACAGTCACCAATTGTAACCAGAATGACGGTGTTGTGATATATGCGAGGTCAAATCTCAACATATCGGTTACGTAGCCTTATTTTGGGGGTGGGAACTGTCTTACTTGTACCATTGATGATAAAAAAAATTGCGTGTACTTAGTGTACACACGTAAGAAGTGAAACTTCTTCATAAACTTAATTTTCACCTCACCTTAAATTAAGTCAAAAAGTACAAAAGTACAAAAGTCCAAAAGTCCAAAAGTCCAAAAGTCCAAAAGTCCAAAAGTCCAAAAGTCCAAAGTACAAAGTTCAAAAGGCCAAAAGTCCAAAAGTCCCAAAGTCCCAAAGTCCCAAGTTCTCAAGGTCCCAAAGTCCCAAAGTCCCAAAGTCCCAAAGTCCCAAAGTCCCAAAGTCCCAAAGTCCCAAAGTCCCAAAGTCCAAAAGTCCAAAAGTCCCAAAGTCCCAAAGTCCCAAAGTCCCAAAGTCCCAAAGTTCCAAAGTCCCAAAGACCCAAAGTACCAAGGTCCCAAAGTCCCAAAGTCCCAAAGTCTTAAAGTCCCAAAATCTAAAAGTCTAAAAGTCCAAAAAGTCCAAAAGTCCAAAAGTCCAAAAGTCCAAAAGTCCAAAAGTCCAAAAGTCCAAAAGTCCAAAAGTCCCAAAGTCCCAAAGACCCAAAGTACCAAGGTCCCATCCAAAAGTCCAAAAGTCCAAAAGTCCAAAAGTACCAAAGTCCCAAAGTCCCAAAGTTCCAAAGTCCCAAAGACCCAAAGTACCAAGGTCCCATCCAAAAGTCCAAAAGTCCAAAAGTTCAAAAGTTCAAAAGTTCAAAAGTCCCAAAGTCCCAAAGTCTCAAAGTTCCAAAGTCCCAAAGACCCAAAGTACCAATGTCCCATCCAAAAGTCCAAAAGTCCAAAAGCCCAAAAGTCCAAAAGTCCAAAAACCCTTAAATGACATGCTATCCCTGGATAAAGTACTCTTAATTCGAATCCACCGTGGTGGGGAACAGAACAAAGATGGCGCGTAACCAAAAATCGTGACGTGACGTGACGTGACGCAAATTTTTTTCCAACGCCGATAAAGAAGTTTCACTTCAAAAACTTGCTATTGTAGCAATCTATCGCTCCCCCTCATATAATTCCAAGGAGAGCTATGAAATGTTTTTAAATAGTCTAAATGATACATACACTAGACTCTCCTCTTGGCAGAATATTGTCCTGACTGGTGACTTCAATATAGATATCATAACGGATGGTATGGATGAAAGAAGAGTGGATTATCTATCCCTAAATTTGTCCCATGGGCTTTTCCCAACACATCATTTCCCCACGCGATTAGAGAAGTGTATAGACCACACCCTCGTAAGAACTAAGTTGCCTCTGACTACACTGATTGTTGATTCCTACATTACTGATCATAAACCCTTACTTTTACATATAGCAAACACGAAAGTCAAACACAAAACAAGCCTCTGCACTTACGTCAATTACAAAGCAATATCTGAAACTATAGCAGTCACGGATTTTTCTGCACTTTATCATATTCTAGAACCCAACGCATTGATGGACTCCTGTATTCATTTGCTAACAACTATTATAAACGAACATACTACACACTACACTACTACTCGCAAATACAAGACTATTAAACCATGGGTAACCCCGGGACTGTTGAGGTGCATAAAAAATCGTGACAGAATGCACACCAAATCGAAAAAATCTCCAGATAATATTGTACTGAAAATCACTTACACCCGATACCGTAATTTCTGCAATGGTCTACTCCGTAATTTAAAAATCGCATATGAAAAAAATGAACTAGACAAAGCAAAAAACAATCCCAAAGCCCTTTGGAAAACGATAAAAGCAATAACCAACACTGGTCAATCAAAATCTAGCCCGACTGAATTGTTGAAGGTGTGCGACAGCCCGGGATCCTCTGTTAATGAGATTTGTAAAACGTTGAGCAGAGTCGGCGAGACTTTAGCAACTCAAATTATCACTCGGCCCCATACTACTCGTGGAGAAGCGTCACCGTCATCTCACTTCCCTGATGTCTCTCCATGTAACTCCCTCGCCTTACTAGAGGTGGATGAATCTGAGGTTGAGTCGCTTATTCTTCAACTACGCACCGACAGTGCAGTGGGATGGGATGGTATTTCACCTCTAATTCTCAGACAAAATCGTAACATCTTGACTCCGCATTTTACATACATATTTAACACTTGTTTGAAAAAAGGTATCTTTCCCGATGCTTTGAAAAAAGCGATAGTCCATCCTATCCACAAGGGGGGTGACAGAAGCTGTGTCAATAATTATAGGCCCATTTCGATCTTAACAACAATATCTAAGTTATTGGAAAGAGTATTAGGTAATCGGTTGAGGGACTTTTTGGATTCAAACAAAATTATTTCTAAAAACCAGTATGGTTTTCGCCCAGGTATGTCTACAGAAGATGCAGTGCTGAATCTGAGTCAATTAGTTGCTCAAAATTTGGATAGGAAAAATAAGTGCCTAGGTGTTTTTCTTGACCTATCTAAGGCATTTGACACAGTTTCTGTTGCCCTACTTATCTCTAAACTGGAACACGTGGGTGTGAGAGGGATCGCCCTCGACATCTTTAAGAGTTACCTGCGCAATCGCACTCAACGAGTCAAAATTAACGAATATTACAGTGACGAGGTCACAATGTCCTACGGTGTCCCTCAGGGAAGTATCTTGGACCCAATTTTATTCCAAATTTATGTAAATGACCTGTGTAACATGTCCCTTCTTGACACCAGCATTTATTCATACGCCGATGATACGGCACTGATAATTTCGGGTTCAACATGGGAAATAGTCAAAACCAGTGCGGAAAGAACACTCATGAATATAACCGAATGGCTCAATAAAAACCTCCTGACCCTAAATTTAAAAAAGACATGCTATATTCCTTTTGCATTGCGCCCTAAAACATCTCCAGGGTCCTCTTTCTCCATAATTGCTCACACTTGCCATGGTTCGGCAGAGCCGTGTCTCTGCTCAGAGATCACAAGAACCGAAAATGTGCGGTATCTGGGTGTACAGATTGACTCTGGTCTGCGATGGGACAAGCAGACCGAAACACTCACTACAAGGACCATGAAGCTGATTCATATTTTTAAGGCTCTGAGGAATTCCGCAAACCCAGAAACACTAAGAATGGTGTTCTTCACGCTTTGTCAATCAATCATCGGCTATTGCATACCAGTGTGGGGGGGTGCGGTGAAAACGGACATCATAACGGTTGAGAGAGCGCAAAGAGCAATACTAAAAGTCATGTCCCGTAAACACTTTCGCTACCCTACAACACAATTATATTTAGAATGTAGGATACTAACGGTTCGCCAGTTATATGTGCTACGGACACTTCTGAGGAAACACAAGAGTGTTCCTCCTTCTAATCCAAATCGTCGCACTAATTTCCCTTTTAGTACAAGGCATCGAACAACTTTTGCGAAGCATCAATTTTACGTGCTTAGTGCATATACTGGTTGAATTTATAGTCGTTCTGGACCCGAGAGGGGGTTACTCGGAATCAATAATGGAACCATTTCGGAGTGTCAAAACAGCTGTGCAGGTTATAATAAAAAAATGACTTCTATGTAATCTTTATCACTCGTTCGAGTTGAAACATTAGTAGCGCTTCAATTATTCATTGAACTTTTCAATGAATGAAACTCCGAAACCCATAGGTACCTACTACGCCGCGGCGCGTGTCTCCATGTGATCAGTTCATTGGCCGAATGCATCGTTTCGATAATAATAGGTACTTAGATAATAATAAAGGACTCCAATTTCTCCTTCATACTTTACGCGGGCTAAGGACCGTCGGAAATACTTTAATATTGTTCTATTTTACGGTGAATTAATAAGGTTTATGTAATAATAATGAAAATAAACACGAACAAATAGGGAGTATTTCCGGCGTATTTAAAAAATTTGAGCTATTTACAAAATAATCAACTTAAATACCTAGACCTACCTATTCACAGTTTATTAACACTTCCCTGTACCTTAGCAACTGCTCAAAATGGAGTCCAGAACGTTCGATACACAAACGGGCACGTTTTAGGCTATTGTCTTTTAGTTTATTCACTGTGTCTCTCTCACTTTTCACTATTTCAAAGGCGTCCACTATCGCACTGCGTAATTCATCACGAGATTCGTACTCTCGAGTGTAAACTAATCGTTTTATTTCCGACCACAAATAAAAGTCGATCGCGACGACAATACTGCGCGCGAGTTATAGTCGAACTGCGCGCCGCGGTCGCCGGTCGGCGGCGCGGTCGGCCGAGCGTATTTAGGTACCTACCTACAAGACGTAACTAGTCGAGTACCTACCGACGTTACTTGGCAACGAGTCCACGTGGACCGATGCGTTCATGCGTTGTGATTGGTCGAATTTTCCCGGCGCGGTGACTCTTCTCACTGATTGGAACGTTAGACATTGAATGAAAAATTGTAGTAGAAAATCGTAGTAAACGTATTTCGTGAAATTTAAAGGAATAACCAGGTGTTCTCGTTTTGATTTTGGCAAACGATGTAGATTTTGACATTTTCGTAATTTTTTATTGTTGATTTTCAAATTGACAGTGCCGATCGGTTCTGTTATCGAAACTGGGCCTAAACCTTTCCGTTCCAAAACGACTATAAATTCAACCAGTATTTACAAACAAATTAATAAAAAACTTAGAATTGTTGATCTTAACAATAATCAGCTAAAATCGAATGTTACAGAGTGGCTTCTGAAGCAGGATTATTTACAGACGGAAGCTCTGTTAACATTCATAGCGTAAACCTAAATATATATTTATAGTTATTATTAGTTATTATTATTATTTATTTATTTTTTTATTCTATACAAATCTGAAATAAAATACATGAACACACCAATTATACCATCATACCATCATTCGCACGCACTCCATCACTCACTCACTCACTTACTCACTCACTCACTCACTCACTCACCCTCGCACTCACACACACACATACACACATCACACACACGCACCGCACACTATTGAATGTAAACTAAGACAAGGATATTATTAAAAAGGAACTGACTTACACATTGTACTGATTGTATCGGTGGGAGGGGATGAGATAGGATAAGATATCTTATCTTGACTCATTTTATCTTGCCGAGTGAGGATATTTTTCTTTTGTGATTTACTTTTTTAAATCTGTCTCTTATAATACAGGATTATCCTAGTTTAAGAGGCAGGGTCTCTCAATAAAAATCATTTTAGATGGGTACCTACTAGCTTGATCGTTGTAAGGAAGCGATAATGACAAACTTATGAGGTGGTTGTTCCATATTCTTCTTGTCTTGTTAAATTCGGGTGTCATTTGAGTCAAAAAGTCTTAAGTTTATATGTATATGTACCCGAATTATACAAGGCTGGTTTAGTGGGATTGACTGCGCGGATGTCACATATCTGATGTTGTAAATAAACATAAACAGAATTTTAGTATTTTCTAGTATAATTTCATTTGAAAACGGGAACAGTCTAGAACCAAATTGTATTTTAAGCTTTAATGGTTTGGATTGACATTCGTTTTTCCTTAACAGAGAAGATTAGCACAAATTTTGTTACTGCCCGTCCGCTCTAACCTTGCCGCTGGAGTAGAGGCGTATACCCGAATTGTTGACTGGACGGAGTAGATTGGCGGTGACTAGTGTCACTTACCTCGTCCACAGTTTACTAAATAGTTACTACGTACCTCGTCTTAGAAAACACTCAACATTGTATGAGGGAGTGACATTGCTTGCTGTCGGTTTGCTTCGTCTAGTTAAAAAATCGATTTTGGTATGGAGCCGAGCGGCGGGGTTGGAGCGAGCGAGCAGTATATAAAAAGTAGATATAAAATATAAAATGTATCCTAACGTGAAGCCTAGTAGATTAAAGACATAATATTGTAGTATTTTTTTATGAATAAGTAACTAATTGTTTAAGTGTGTACCTATTATGTAAGAAATATTGTTTTGAGTTGTGAATGATACAGTCGGCGTCGATAGTGTGGGGGCGGGCTGTCTGTTCAAAATGATTCAAATAATTCTTATTTCAAAAGGAACTAAGTGTTCTACAAATGTTCTTATAATGAGCCTTATGTCATAGCAGTAAGGTTTAAATTTCTTCGTCCTTGTGATTATTTGGAATAGACTGCTTCTCTCTATATTGTTTCACTATGACTGTTTAGCTAGATAAGTGATCAAAACGTGTCATGTACTTTTCGGTAATAAAAAGTTTTATTATTATTATATTATTATTTATTATTACTATTTATTTCAAAGGAAATTGACAAAAATAACCGGCCAAGTGCGAGTTGGACTCGCCCGTGAAGGGTTTCGTAGCAGCAAGTAACATAATATAAAAGTTCTCATAGTTCGTTGTAACTTTGATTGATGTTTTAACACGTTCGCAGTGGTAGTGATTTTTCCAACCGAAAATTGCAGTTTATGACCTATAAAAAAAAAACTACCAGCTCTATCTCGTTCGAACTAATTTTCGTTGGTAGTTTTTATGGCAATGTACATCATATCTTCTTTTTAGATTTATCATTGTCTTAGTTTGGAAGTTAGAGGGGGGGGGACACACATTTTTCCACTTTGGAAGTGTCTCTTGCGCAAACTATTCAGTTTAGAAAAAAATGATATTAGAAATCTCAATATCATTTTTGAAGACCTATCTATAGATACCCCACTCGTATGGTTTTGACGAAATAATTTTTTTTTTATTTCAGTTCTGTATATGGGGACCCCCAAAATTTACTGCTTTTTTTCTAATTTTATATAAGAATCTTAATGCGGTTCACAGAATACATCTAGTTACCAAGTTTCAATATCATAGGCCTTACAGTTTCGGAGAAAAGTGGCTGTGACACACGGACGGACAGACAGACAGACAGACAGACAGACAGACAGACATGACGAATCTATAAGGGTTCCGTTTTTACCATTTGGCTACGAAACCCTAAAAAAGAAATAAGATCATCTGACGATTATAATTTTAATTTCTCAATTTGTCTATTCGTATTTTACTAGTTTAATAATATCTTAAATTAGATTTATTTAAATAAATATTAATTCAATTTCTATAAAAAAATTATCTTCATGTCTTAGAAATTTTGTCATTCACATATTCTTTATACATTTTAGTCATTAAGAATTCAAACAATAAAATTCTAACTGTAATATCATTATTGTAATGATGATTAAGCCGGCTCGACGGACCAAATAGACAGCTACACATCCGGCTCGAGGGATCAAAAATATTTTGTTTTCTTTTTCATCTACATCTGTGACGAATCGGCCCTGCCGTGGGAGCCCTTGACGTCACTCTGGGTCTAGAAACGAATATTATGTACTAGAATCTTCCCGCCGTGATAGAAAGGTTGGGTGGTTCACGAGTATGTAGAAACCAAAAGCAAGTACGTACACTTACCTCAGGATCCACCGAAACGAGTCCCTGTCCTCTATCTGGTCGTGATTGCTTGCACCAATTGCTCTGGAGTGGGTTCCTCGCCGATGCCGTTCACACTCACTTAGATATGGTTGATTTATTAAATGAAAAGTCACTCGCGCGGGATCCCGGTATGTTAATCTTAATTTGGAAGAGATTTATTTACTTTAATGAATTATTGGAATTTTACGAAGCGCTCGTGGCCCCGCGGACTCAGTGTTCTGTAAACGATCACTGCAGTAAGCAACATTTACTATGGCCGGATATGGATGGGTGACCACCACGTGGACCACTTTGTGACATTTATTTACGAGCGTTTCTGTGCTTCGGAAGGCACGATAAGCCGTTGGTCCCGGTTGTCAGTAAAATGACAGTCGTTAAGCCAAGTTGAAGGCCTTATGGGCGGCTTGAAAAATTTCAACTGTGGGTCGTCACAACCTGCGCCGGGTCGGCAGCGCGTGTGTAGCGCCTCTGGTGTTGCAAACGTCTATAGGCTACGGTTACCAACCTTCTGGTGGGCCGTAAGCTTGTCTGCCACCTAAGTAGTATAAAAAAAAAAAAAAGGAAACTTGTCGCTATGTTTCGACCGAGAGAAGCGAGTCTCACGCCATCTTGAATCATGTCCGGCTTTGCGTCTTTACCATTGGCTTGTGTATGCTCGGTTGAATGAGCCTTGCTATTGGTCAATACGTGGAACCTTCACGAATCCAAATTGGCGGGAAGATTTGAATCGGGTCAAAAACGTTTACGATTTTTTTTTAAATTAAAAAAAAAGCAAAATCGCGAAGAGCGAACAACATCCTATACACAATATTTCATCCACATACTTACACATCCAATGCTAACCATAAACTTCCGTATCCAGGTCGTCATCATGCGACTCATACTTCGAGCCGTGGCAGGCGGAGCTGGCGGACATGCGCTTGCGTCTGTCGCCTCAGGAGAGAGACCACCACATGTTCAGCGAGGAGGCGTGCGAGTGCGACGACACACTACTGCAACTTACTGCGCAGGTCTGTGTTTAGTTCCCGCGGGAATACGGGAGGAGAGTAGGTACCCAACGGTTAAAGAATTTTTCAAATCGGTTCAGTAGTTTCGGAGCATATTCGATGCAAACAAATCGATATAATCCTTCTCCTTCCCGTGGGAATATAGGAATAAAATTGAGCCAATGTCACGCGGGGATAGTGTACTTTCCCAGCAGTAAAAGAATTTTTCAAATCGGTTGATCTTTTTTGGATTTATCAAAGGCTTTTGACACGGTATCTCTTGCGTCTGTCGCCTCAGGAGAGAGACCACCACATGTTCAGCGAGGAGGCGTGCGAGTGCGACGACACACTACTGCAACTTACTGCGCAGGTCTGTGTTTAGTTCCCGCGGGAATACGGGAATAGTGTAACTTCCCAACGGTTAAAGAATTTTTCAAATCGGTTCAGTAGTTTCAAAGCATATTCGATGCAAACAAATCGATATAATCCTTCTCCTTCCCGTGGGAATACGGGAATAAAATATAGTCTATGACACCTGGGGATAGTGTACTTTCCCAACAGTAAAAGAATTATTCAAATCGGTTGGTCTTTTTTGGATTTATCAAAGGCTTTTGACACGATATCACATGCGCCTACGTCTACTTCCTCAAGAGAGGCACTACCATATGTTTAGTAGCCGATGTCACGCGGTTTCCACGGGAAAACGGGAATAAAAAAGTGGTCTATGCCACCCGGGGATAGTGTAGCTTTCAAACAGTGATAGATTTTTTCAAATCGGTTGGTTTTTTTAACTTATCGAAGGCTTTTGACACGGTGTTTGTTCTTAAACCTATATCGAATTTGATACGCATAGATGTAAGAAGCATTGCGTTTGATGCTTTCAAAAGTTATCAGCGCAATCGTATCCAATTGTGTAAAACTTAAAAGCGCTCCCTTACGGGAGCATTCGCGTGTAATGTAACGTTACAGAGTCGAGCATTACAGCAGTGAGGGAGGTGAACTGAGCATTACAGTGCAAGAATTGTAATAATACAAGACGAGGTTACATCAATTTTAAATATGGAAAAAGAATAGGTTTTGAGCAGGATTCGAACCTGCGTCTTCTAAAATTTATGATCAGTAAGCATATTAATTGCTTTTCAAAATTAATCTTGAGGTTACATCAGTGAAGCAAGGAGAACTGAGCATTACAATGGGCACCTTGTAATGATACAACGTTTAATGTTTTGATACAACTTGTAGCGTCAATGCGCTTTTCTATACTAAATGTTACATTACACCCGAACGCTCGTCGGTCAGGGAGATAGTATTGGAATGTAACGCTCAAAGTCGAATCTATAATATTACATTACACGCGAATGTTCCCGGAAAATGAGGGCCTTAATGAATACTTATAACCTCCGGAGTTCCTCAAGGAAGCATACTGGGACCTGTGTTGGTTCAGATATTATGTAAATTATTTGTTGACGTTGGGTCGATGACGGTTTATCACAAAGTATTAACGTCCAATATTCCGCCTCCAGGACTCCCTGTGCTCGTCGCCTCCAGAGTCCGGGCTGTGCAGCGTGGAGCCCAGTCCGCGCCGCAACCTGCGCGTGGACATCCACGCCGCCAGCGAGATGGCGGAGCGGTCAGTACATTTATGTACTTGTATTATTTCTTTTCAAATATAATAGAAATACATTTATTGTTAAAATTACAGAGAAACTTAATTATTACATATTTATATTTACATTATTACTATCTAAACTAAACCTAAATAAGGCCCCCGTGGCATTGTGCCCTAAAGACTAGCAGCCCCTTTGAATAGCAATACCTATTCGCTAAGCGAGAAACCTGCCAGCCAATAGAAATTATGTTTCATGTTAAAGTTTTTTTGTACCCTTTCATGTTAAAGTTTTTGTGAAAGGAAGGGGCGATATAGTAGACATTTTGGTACAGTGGTCATTTTGTTTTAGTAGACATTTTGAAGTGGGCATTTTGATACAGTGGACATTCTGATAGAGTGAACGAGATAGCCCTAAAGGTCACGTGTGGAAAATCCTACATACATGGATGCTATGCCGGACTCCTACCGACTAAAAACCACACTTTCCTACCTAAAACCTATGGTTGGGAGCGCCGGGTAAGCCTGATGAAGGAATTCATATAACACTTATGAAAGTGATATGTCAGGATCGTGGCAAGCGGAAAGACATAGTCTCTGCCTACCCCGTTGGGAAACAGGCGTGATACTGTGTATAAATAAATCCTATTAATATTATAAATGAAAAAGTTTGTGAAGATGTTTGGATGTTTGTTACTCGATCACGTTTTAACGGCTGAACGGATCAGGCTGAAACTTGGTACAGAGATAGCTTATAGTCTGGAATAACGCATAGGCTACATCCCGGAAAAATGTTCCCATGGGAAGCGGAAACAGGTACCGAATTTCACGCGGGTGAAGCCGCGATCATCATCAAGTAATAAATAAATATTCACGGACATTTCACACAACGCTATCTGATCCCAAAGTAAGTTAGGAATAACCTGCTTGTGTTATGGGTATCAGACCACGGATATTAATACTTATATACTTTTAAATACATACTTATCATACATAGAAACACCCGGACTGTCTGTATCTTATCAAATGCGAAAGTTTGTGAGATGTTTGTAAGTGGATGTTTGGATGTTTGTTACTCAATCACGCTCTAACGGCTGAATGGATCTGGCTGAAATTTGGTACAGAGATAGAGTATAGTCTGGAATAATACATAGGCTATATTTAACTCGGGAATCGGGAACGGGAACCAAATTTTACGCGGGTGACGCTGCGGGCATCAGCTGTATCTATATATCTATGTATGAATACAGATTATAATAAATGTTTTCCCGTTTGTCGGCAGCCGTCGCGCCATGTTAGAAGAGCAGCTATCCCAGATCGGCTACATCGACGGGGAGTCCCCGCGCGCCAGGGCTCCCCCGGAGAAGAGGCACTCGGCTCGACCCGCTTCTCCGCATCATACCGACATCGCTAAACGGTATGTATATACACATATTATATGTATTTATGTCATCAATAATATTGAAAACTAGCGAAAGAAAATATCGTCGTCTCCCACCTATTACAAAAAAAACCAGTAGACCATTTGATGGTCGACTGGTTTTTTTAGGGTTTCGTAGCCAAATGGCAAAAACGGAACCCTTATTGATTCGTCATGTCTGTCTGTCTGTCTGTCTGTCCGTCCGTGTGTCTCAGCCACTTTTCTCCGAAACTATAAGGTCTATGTTATTGAAACTTGGTAACTAGATGTATTCTGTGAACCGCATTAAGATTCTTAAATAAAACTAGAAAAAAAGCAGTAAATTTTGGGGGTCCCCATACTCAGAACTGAAACTCAAAATTTTTTGTTTCATATATCCCATACGTGTGGGATATCTATAGATAGGTCTTCAAAAATGTTATTGAGGTTTCTAACATCATTTTTTTCTAAAGTGAATAGTTTGCGCAGGAGACACTTCCAAAGTGGAAAAATGTGTCCCCCCCCCCTCTAACTTCTAAACTAAGAGAATGATAAATCTTTTTGTTTTTGCATTGATGATCGGTGGATGATGACGGTCCATGAATGGGTGACCATCCATGTGATCACTTTGTGACATTTATTTGAGCGTTTCCGTGCTTCGGAAAGCACGTTAACCCGTTGGTCCCGGTTGCCAGTAAAATGGCAGTCGTTAAGCCAAGTAGAAGGCTTTATTTTCAACAGCAGGTAGTCACAACCTGCGCCTGTCCATTTTAAACACTGCAATACGGCTCACAACGTATTACGTGGGACAAATTATAAAAAGGAGAAATGTGGGTATATAATATGCCTCTGCCTACCCCTTCGGGGATAAAGGCGTGATGATGAACCTGAACCTGAACAGACAACCTATTTTTTTTTATAGCCTATGCAAAGACCGCGACAGTCCTCGCGCGTCGCTCGCAGACTTCCCATCGCCTTTAGGAAGCGTTAAACTCAGGTAATTTACATATTTCTATTGTTATATGGATTGTAAGATATTTTTTGAAAAGCAATTAGTATGCTAACTAATCATAAATTTTAAATATGAAAAAATAATTAGTTTCGAACCTGCGTCTTCTGGCATACCGTGCAGACGCCTTAACCACGCGGCCACCGAAACCTACTCGGAACCAAACCAAATATGGTCTTGAGGCGACGTAGGCACTATCTACAGGCACTTTTTTTACGCGAGAAGATGCAGGTTCGAATCCTGCTCGATACCAATTCTTTTTTCATGTTTAAAATTTATAGGGATTTTGTTTAATATATACTAACTTAAAATGCATGTTATAACGTTTGTTTTGTATGTATTTATATTGATTACACAGTCTATAGATATGTATATATCTATACATATAATAAAATGATAGAAAAGTCAAAACGGTACATTGGAAATATTAAAAAAATACTTGCTGGATGTTTAACATAAGATACCGAAGTCGAAAATATAGTTAAAATTTTTTTGTCGGTTTGTCTGTTTGCTTTGCATTGTCCGGAAGGATCTCGAAAAGTACTAAATAGATTGGATTCAAATTTTGCACAAATATTAACTAGGGGTAGGGTCCTCAAATAGGCTATATATTATCACGCTACTTATCCTAGGGGCTAAGCAGAAAGCAATCAAATTGTCATTATAACATAACTAGCTGATGCCCGCAGCTTCGCCTGCGTAAAAATTCCCGCTTCCCGTGGGAACCTATTCCCGGGATAAAAAGTAGCCTGTGTGTTATTCCGGACTATAATGTTTATCTGTACGAAATATCAGCCCGGTCCGTTTAGCCGTTTGAGCGTGAAAGAGTAACAAACATCCACACTCACAAACTTTCGCATTTATAATATTAGTAAGATTTTCACGCGTACGAAGTTGTGGGCAACAGTTAGTTGATAATAATAGTATTTGATTAATTTGCGGTTTCGTCAATGCTGACAATCGTTAAGCCAAGTTGAACGCCTTATGAGCGTCTTGAAAATTTTCAACAGCAGGCAGTTACAACCTGCGCCTGTCCATCTCAACACGGCAATACGGCTCACCACCTATTGCGTGGGACATAAAACTATAAAGTGAAATGTGGACGTATACTATGCCTCTGCCTACCCCTTCGGGGATAAAGGCGTGACTATATGTATGTTTCCTATAATAGCTTGCTAAATGTCCAAATGAACTAAAGCCAATCAACTTGGTAGACTTGAATTGGTAAAACCTAGGCTCAGAATAGTTTACTAAGTAAAATATATAATACTAGCAGACGTCACGCGGACCGTAGCTCCCGTTCCCGTGGGAATACGGACATAAAATATAGCTTATGTTCACCGGGGATAGTGTAGCTTCCCAACAGTGAAAGAATTTTTCAAATAGGTTCAGTATTTTCGGAGCCTATTCGATGCAAACAAACAAACAATCAAATCTTTCCTACACATTACATTGATTGCGGGTCTTTTTCGCGTAAACATTTCAAACTTCGCTCACCTCACGACGTTTCGGCTATGTTACAATAGCCGTGGTCACGAGTAGACTGGGGAATGCAGCGGGCGTCATCCTCTTGTACCGTTGATCTTACAGGTACCCACATATTAGTTTATCAATAACAGTCATTAGGGTCGCGACACACTACACTCACGATATCCGAACGAACGTTAGGCGGTTTTTCGCGACACTTACACATCTTCACTACAGGGTTCCATGTTGACGAAAGTTTATATCCCGCCTCACGGTTGAAATTGTTGTGATGCTTCTTGATTTCAACCGCTTCACGAACAATCCTCGGGTAATATCGGCGTTCAGTGGACAAAATCTTTCCTCTTTATAATACTAGTATAGAATACGTGTCTATTTAACTGTGTAGTCGATAGTATTTTATATATTAACAAAATAATATATATACCTATGTATTTCATAGACTTTTCCATATACGGTGTAATTCTATTACGATAATTTGTTCATATATCTCATATTTATTCAACTTTCCTTACTGCATTCTAAATTGTTTATACAATTTACAATCGCGATACAGTTAATGTATTCATTAATATAATTACAAATTTAAAATTACTTTTAAAAGCTACTAACATGTGTTAAACTACGCCTGGGTTGACAGCGCGTGTGTAGCGCCTCTAGTGTTGCAAACCTCTATAGGCTACGATAAATGACCTCTATAGGCTATGAAGCGCTCGTGGCCCCGCGGACTCAGTGTTCTGTAAACGATCACTGCAGTAAGCAACATTTACTATGGCCGGATATGGATGGGTGACCACCACGTGGACCACTTTGTGACATTTACTTACGAGCGTTTCCGTGCTTCGGAAGGCACGATAAGCCGTTGGTCCCGGTTGTCGGTAAAATGACAGTCGTTAAGCCAAGTTGAAGGCCTTACGGCCGGCTTGAAAAATTTCAACTGTGGGTCGTCACAACCTGCGCCGGGTCGGCAGCGCGTGTGTAGCGCCTCTGGTGTTGCAAACGTCTATAGGCTACGGTTTCCAACCTTCCGGTGGGCCGTAAGCTTGTCTGCCACCTAAGTAGTATAAAAAAAAATGACTATCAGGTGGGCCGTAACCTTGTCTGCCACCTTAGTAGTATAAAAAAAAACTGGAACATCCTTTTGCCGGGTCTTAAATTTCTATCCTATGCGGTTAATTTAGTGGAATGATCTCCGTCACTTTTTCCAACGCCTACAGTATGGGGTTCTTCAAAAGGGTTCTTTTTTTTTCTCTCTCTTTTTCACGCCCAACAGCCTATGGTTGGGAGCCCCGGGGAAGCCCTCGGAAGGATGTCCCAGGACATTTTGGATCCCTAGACCACAGATCAAAAGGGGTCTTAGAACGCCTCTGGGACTGAGGTCTGCTATTTCAATTTTGGTTTCTACAGAATTTTAATCGTAACTCAGATTTATAGAACACGACTGACATTTTACTGACAATCGGGACCATCGGCTTAACGTGTATTCCGAAGCACGGAAAGTAGTCGGCTTTATTATGACACTAGCGGACGTCATGCGGTTTCACCCGCGTAGCTTCCGTTCCCGTGGGAATACGGGCATAAAATATAGCCTATGTTTACCGGGAAGAGTGTAGCTTCCCAAAAGTGAAAAAAAAATTCTAATCGGTTCAGTAGTTTCGGAGCCTATTCGATGCAAACAAATAAACAAACATTCTGACTGCCTCTGTGGCGCAGTCGGTAGTGATACTGCCTGCGGCGCTAGAGGTGCTGGGTTCGATTACCACCGGAGACAAATATTTGTGTGACCCATAAATGATTGTCTCAAAAATCTATGTATTTAAAAAGCATATAAGTATTAATATCCGTGGTCTGATACCAACAACACAAGCAGGTTATTCCTAGCTTACTTTCGGATCAGATAGCGTTGTGTGAAATGTCCAAAAAAAAAATTATACTTTGCTTTTTATACTATTAGTATAGATATGAAATAAATGATTTTGGCCTCAGTGATGCTAAGTCCATAAACTAAAAAAGGTGACCTTTTCGTCAAGTTGGCTGTATGTTAATTTTCCTTAGTGCTGTATCAAATCTTTATGTATTGACATTAACTGGGTTGCCATTGTGATGATACTAATCCTTTAACTATTGAATTGAATTTATAATTATAGAATTGGTAGGCTCAGCTCATACTGAAAAAGCGACATTAGGACACACAAAATTTGCTATTTTACGTAAAAAAGTGTCATTTACTATTTAAGTAGACAACTACGAAAGATATTTTACAAACAAACATATCTTTCCTCTTTTTAATATTAGTTGCTATATTGAAAAGTCGCTATTTCAGTCTGATCTGCTTCTGACCTAAATTTAATATAGTTAAAATATGTGCATCTTGTTTTAATAAACTTTTATCTAGCAACTACCAATATTTGTTTTATGAATAATCCCTGTATATAACTCACCTTATTACCTAAATTTAATGCCTACACTCACCCTGACTAATATTACAGAGAAAGAAACTCGCCGCGCAAAGCGAAATCCACCCGATATAGTGGCATGCACCTAGATACAGACAAACAAACAACCCGACTGAGTTGGCAAGGAAAAGATGGCCATTCTACACTTATAAAAATCGACTGGCCCAATGAAAACTCCGTCAGTACTCTTACAACTTCGACAATGAACTCTAGTCCTATAACACCAATAACGCCGGTATACGACCCGCTAGAGAGCGATTCGGAGATAAGCGATACAAACAAACATACAATACAAATAAAAACTGAAGTTTGCGAAACGTGTGATGAAGAAAAATGTCTAAAATGTGAATTAAGAGCGACTGATTACGAAAATTTGAAAGATTTCGCTGAAAATTTACACGATAGCTTAGAACATAGTCCTTTACATACTGATATTAGCTATCAAAATTTGAATAGACTATCGGCTGTGTCGAATTCGTCAAATTCAGATCACACAGATAAGAAAAAGGATGATAATGAGGCTATGAAGGTTATGACGTCATCACACGAAAGCTCTTCCAGCTATTCAAATGTAAGCTTAACAAAAGGCGATGATTTATACGAATCTTACAATTTTACTAGACCGAATTATATAAACTTGCAATCTTCTAGTACAAGTAAAAGCTCGCCTGGATCTCCTTTGAAAAGTCCTCTAAAATCTACTATAAGTATAACATTCAGATCGCCAACTAAAAGTAAAAACTTTGAAGATACTCCTACTAATGATAGGGACTCCGTATATGAAGATATTGATTTAGAAAAGAATTTGTCTATTGTTGAAGAAGCGTCTGTACCACAAAGTGATGCTTGCTTACCTACACAGGAGGCCTGTCAACCAGAAGATCTACAAGACTTACTTATACTAGAAACTCCTACAGAAACTAGCGTAGACGATGACGTAGATGTATACAGTCAAGTCAAATTCTTAAAACAAAGCATAGAAGAAGTAAACGCTATGTTACTGCCCGAAGATAGACATTACGAAAACATTGCGTTCGAAGAACAACATGATTACGAAAACGTAAACGTAGATTCGCTTAAAATTTCTGATAGGGATCTTCAAATTAATGATTTTGATAACGCGAAAGATAGTATAGACAATGGTAATAGCATCAATAGCGCTAAAACTAGGAATGTCAAAGAGCTAGCTATAAGATTTGAAAGTCCTACCGAACAGAAATCGCAATTTACATTTGAAAAATTCAAAGCTGAAATTAAATATCCAAGCTTAGAACGTTCTGAAGACAAGAGGATTAATGATGTGAAGAAAGTTGATTTAAAACCCCCCACAGCATCACCTAAACCTTATAAACTATCAAAAAATGCAGCCAGATCACTAGATGAAAATGCTTTCATTAAAGAATTCGGTAGCGATGAAATAGATAGACGAAAAAGCTTAGAAGTGAAATCCGCTAAAAAAGTTCCAGACTTAAACTTAAATACTGAACACAAAGACAAAATTATTATTACACCTACGACGGAAAATAAAATATCTCTAGTACAAAGATTTGATCGTCCTGATATAAAGAGTATAATAACTTTAGACACAGATAAAAAACTAAGCAGAGAAAGAATAGAAAAATACAAAGAAGAAAGGAGATTGTTTCTCCGAGAGAAATATAGCTCTCAATCTTTTAGATGTAACCCAGAACAACTAACTAGAATAAAGATACGGAAAGACAAAGATGAAAAACTAGAATCGTGTGAAAGATTAAAAGAAGAAATACCAAAATTTGAAAGAAGAAATACAGTAGATCTTGGACAGAGAATGAGATTTAGTTTAGCAAAGAGCAGTAACAATTTGGAATCAATTCTCTCTCCTAATTCTCCTGAAAAGGAGTTCGCAGAAGGAAGGGAGTTTGTTGACAGGTGAGTTTTAGATAGAAGAACAGATTATAGGAACTAAAGGCAGATGGCGCTTATTGAACAAGAAAGTGTGTCCAAGAAAGCAAATACGACGTGAGTACTGTATCGTGACAGCACAAATTAGAGATAGTACAGATGGAAACCTACATACTAAATTCGCTGAGGCTACGCACACAGACAACTCATTCACAAACACGAGGTCGGGCGGTTTCAACCAATTTTCGATACTGATTTGTGCGCGAGTGTGTGTAGCAGAGGGTAGGTGTGAAAAAAAAGTACATACTGCTCGTTAGCTCTAAATTTGCCGCTCGGCTCCATACTAAAGTCGAATTTTTAATTAGACAAAGTAAATTGACAGCAACTAATGTCACTTCTTCATACACTGTTGCTTATTATCTATGACGAAGTGACATTAGCTATTGTCAATTTACTTCGTCTAATTAAAAAATGCGGCAAACTTAGAGCGAACGGGTAGTACATGACTTTTCCATTTGTACTATCTCTAATTTGTGGTAACAGTGATACACACTGTTCACACGTTACGAGGGATCTCTCATTTCTTGTGAATAATGCATTATTCATGTATTCACTTGTATAGTACACAGTATTCACTTTACTTCCGTCGTATTTGCTTTCTTGGTCTCACGTTCTTGTTCGGTAAACGTCATCTGTCTTTAGTTCTATACATCTGTTGATAGAAGTATCTTAGTTGAATATTTTAGAGGTTTTTTTTATATATTTTGTGGTGGATAAATAGATTATTATTATGTATAGAATAGAAGACTAATAGTATAATAGAGAAATCATAGAAAAGTATTTGAGATAGAAAGTTAGTCTTAGAATTTGAATCTTATCAATCAATTTCCTACAACTATACAACCTCTCACTCACACAGATGGGTTGATCACTGCTGTGAGAGGGGGATAACAATATGATTGTGAGTGTACTTAGCAATATTATTGTTGCCACCATTACCTGTCTTTGTCACTCCCGAGCAAATGTATTGTTATTTCATTCACACAGAAGTGGTATCGCTTACTGTGTGAGTGAAATGCCAATATATTTGTGTGGGAGTGACAGAGACGGTAGTTACCCTGCCGTACAAAATTCTCAAAGTTTACTACGTAGAACTTTACGTAGAAAATAACCGTCAAAATGGTAGGTGGTAATTGTCATTCAACGGAGAAAATAAACGGAGTAGCAAATATCAAAAATATAGTAGGAAAAGGTAGCTTTATATTTGACTTTAGGGAATTAATGTTGGTTCGAATCCCGGTTTGAAATGAGTATTGTTTTGAGTGTTATGTTTGTGCTTAGAAACAAATCAGTGGCGGATTTACCAATAGGCCAAGTAGGCCGGTGCCTAGGGCGGCAGATTTACAGGGGCGGCAAATTTAGCTAATTTTTTTTACAGATTTTTTTTTATAAATATACGTGTACCTACACAATCCATATACGTACAGTAGACCCGCGGTAATCGGACAAACGTTTTGCAGGGCAGTGTCGGATTATAGAGTGCTCACCAAGACCCCCTATAGTTCGGAATTTTTTACATAATAGTACCTTGTAATCCGACAAATTTCAGATCCAAAAAAGCCGGCCAAGAGCGAGTTGGACACGCCCATGAAGGGTTTCGTGACAGCAAGTAACTTAATATAAAAGTTCTTATAGTTCGTTGTAACTTTGATTGATGTTTTAACACGTTCGCAGTGGTAGTGACTTATCTAACCGAAAATTGCGGATTATGACGTATTAAAAAAAAACTACCAGCTCTATCTCGTTCAAACCAATTTTCGTTGGTAGTTTTTATGGCAATGTACATCATATACTTTTTTTAGATTTATCATTCACTTAGTTTAGAAGTTATAGGGGGGGACACATTTTTCCTCTTTGAAAGTGTCTCTTGCGCAAACTATTCACTCTAGAAAAAATTGATGTTAGAAACCTCAATAGCATTTTTGGAGACCTATCTATAGATACCCCACACGTATGGATTGGATGAAAAAAATTTTTTTGAATTTCAGTTCTGAGTATGGGGACCCCTAAAATTTACTGCTTTTTTTCTAGTTTAATATAAGAATCCTAATGCGGTTTACAGAATACATCTAGTTACCAAGTTTCAATAGCATAGGCCTTATAGTTTCGGAGAAAAGTGGCTGTGACACACGGACGGACAGACAGACAGACAGACATGACGAATCTATAAGGGTTCCGTTTTTGCCATTTGGCTACGAAACCCTAAAAATGAGATTCCATGTGTTATTGTCGCTGAAGTACCTAGAAATTCTACAGATGTCGAATTTAGTTAAATAAACAAGACTAAAATTTAATGACTTTTACATCCTACTATCCTACTTCCTACTAATATTATAAATGTGAAAGTTTGTGAAGATGTTTGGATGTTTAGATGTTTGGATGTTTGTTACTCAATCACGCTCTAACGACTGAATGGATCTGGCTGAAATTTGGTACAGAGATAGAGTATAGTCCGGAATAACACATAGGCTACTTTTTATCCCGGGAAAATGTTCCCACGGGAAGCGGGAACAGGGACCAAATTTCACGCGGGCGAAGCCGCGCGCATCAGCTAGTTATAAAATAATTCTGATTGCAGCGGTCTAAAAAATATTATTTTAGTTGTAAATTAGCGATAATGTGACGATCGTCAAAAAATGGGTAGGTACCTACACTACCTACTATTAGGTGCTGTCTTCTGTCGGATTACAGGGGGTGCCGGATTAGCCGGGGGCCGGATTACCGCGGGTCTACTGTATAAATAAACGATTAATAAACGCACTGTAATATATACTTAGGTACTTATGTGATCATGTATTTTAAAATATTCCAACAGCGTTTCAATAAAAATAAAATAAAAAACTCGTAACACACGATCTTTATGATTAGTACATGCTGCTGTTTTTAACCCCCGACGCAAAAAGAGGGGTGTTATAAGTTTGACGTATCTGTCTGTCTGTGGCATCGTAGCACCCGAACGAATGAACCGATTTCAATTTAGTTTTTTTTGTATTACAGGTGTTCTACGGGCGAGTGTTCTTAGACATGTTTGATGAAAATCGATACAGCCGTTTAAAAGTTACAGAGGTTTTACGCTTTAAAGTCGTGGGTTTTTTGTTTTGCCTGTCAAATAAACTTGTTAGGTCAACATTAAACTCTTCAGTACATAGCGGGTTGCAAAAATAATCTAGGAACTGACAGAAATATCATTAAGTTCACAATCATACTAATAACGGGATTAAACTAACGTATTGAATTTCAAAAGTCAGTAGGGGCGGCAAAAATTGAATGGCCTACTAGCGGCAAATTTGTAAATCCGCCACTGAAACAAATATGTTTTTAACAACGCAAGTTAAGTTAATCTGGGAATAACGGCGCAGTGCAAAAATATATCAGAAATCTTATTTATTCATACTATACTATACTATTCGTGTGAATTAAAAACCGTAAGAAAAGTACGCACAATCAGCTCACGGAACCAAGAGTTTGTTTTATTTATGCACTATCTGTGCTCACGGCTTTTCCTGCACACTTTGATTCAACACCGCTGTGTTCCTTTACGAACGCCGGGATATCATGCTGTCAAAGCGAAACCGGATAGTAGAAAAATTGTCGACATTTAGCTTGGGAGCCTATCCACCATGATTTTTAAAATAGCAATACGTTCGACTAAGCTACTTCTTATTTTAAAATATTTCTAAGGCGGTTACATGGCATTAAAAAGTATAAATGTCAAATCGCGGAGAAAAATTAATTACAAGCAAAAATATGTTATCACTTTCGCGCCTTTTATATTTTTAATAAACTGTACTTTTTAATGCCATATTATTTCTGTGGTTTTCAATTTTGACAGCTGTCATTCTCGACTGACATGTCATTGTGTTCTGAACAGTTTATCGGATGTACATTTTGAAGTTTGTTTTATATTTGTCGTGTGAAATTGGCTTTTAATTCTTCTAAAAAATAAATAAATAACAAAACTAATTATTGTTCTGTTGTTGATGTGAAATTTGACTAAAATTCTTTTGTATCTGACTGTTCATCAATGTTACAATACAATTGCAACGGTTAAAATACGGAACGTATTTTATGTTCCCGCCTACCTCATCAAGGGAAAGGCGATTATATGTATGTATGTTTCACAATAAAAAGTGGAAGAAAATCACCCACACCATACCTATTTGACAGCGATTTGGCAATGTTGTCAACATGAGAAATGTTGATTTTGTTTCAAGTCTTATTGCCAAGTCTTAAAACTATTTATTTTTACAGCGATTTGGCAATGTTGTCAACATGAGAAATGTTGATTTTGTTTCAAGTCTTATTGCCAAGTCTTAAAACTATTAATTTTGATAACCTTTCATTACCGTCATACATCAAGAATTTTGAAGGTTGCAGATATCTTATTTTAATTTAATATATTTTTTATATTACAGAAAAGAAAAGGCCTCGCCCACGTATAAAATAAAAGATATGACCGCGATCTTCGAACAGAAATCTCATCCCAACACTGGGTGATGGACATTTAACCTTACGTAATATATAAGTGTGGTGAAAGCCGGGAAAACATTGGGAAAGTCATCTAGATTATAGGCTTGTTGGCAAAGTTTACTCAACAAAGTCATCAAGGCAAAGTTTTTACATTAAGGATGTTTCTTCAGCAAATTTACCTCGTCAAAATCTGCAGAAAAATTACATTGGCAAAGTCAAGCCAAAAAAGCAGAGTTTGCAGAGAAGTCAAATCGTCATAGTCACGTTGGCAAAGTTAAATCGACAGTAGTAATGGCAAAGTTTGTGGAGAAAAGTTGCTTCGACAAAGTCGCAACGAAAATTCGTTAAAAGTGAACGTCACCAATATTTTTTAAGATTTCATAAACGTATATAAAAATAATAACATTATTATTTTTTCTGTTATATAATATTAATAAGTTGTTATAGGCTTGTGTTATCGTATTTCTTTGATATTGGACGTTGTAATCGGTGTTATATTGTCATTATTTAATGTTTTATATACATATTATGCTGGCCTGAAAAATACGCGCGTTAGGGATAATACTCTCAAAGAAATTACGTCTTTTTATACTGAATTAAAACACTATAAAATTGTGAGCGTCTCCGGTACATAATTTTACATTTCTTGCAAACGTATACTTTTAATAACGCTCTTGTCATCATAGGAAAGGAATCTTTATATTTTGGATACATCCTATTTCTCTAGGAGTCCTGGGACATCTTTCCCAGGGCTTACCCGGGGCTCCCAACCGTAGGCTGTTGGGAGTTACGTGAGGTTTTTTAGTCGGTACCTGCCCGGCATAGCGTCCATGTAGGATTTTCCCTCACGTTAAAAAAGGGGCTTATTTTAGCGTAAACTTTAAATGTTAAATCTGCCCTGTCTATCTGTTATCATACTACAAGCCCATGAACAAAATTTCCCTATAAAATAACCCAGGTCAAATAATATATCCGTATAAAATCCTATGTTAAAGCACATTTAATAGACTGTTTGCTATATCGGAAAATAACTCTGAAAATCACTTATACCGCTCAAAGTTATGCATAGGTGTAAATTTGATCGGTACAGGGAAAATTTAACAAATTTTCCCTGTACCGTCAAAAGAAATTAAAAAGGAATGCGAGTTATTGCCTGAAAGTAGTAAAAGCCTTCTAAACGTAATTCGCGTTGTATCATTTAACAATGTTGTTCAAGGACTTGTGTAGACTATTAATACTACGGAGTCTGCAGTCTAAATTTGTGAGACTTTTTGTACCTAAAAGTATGCGTTTTGTTTCGCTCTTAGATGAATTATTAATATAAAACGAGTAAAAATATAGTAATGCAAGGGAGACGCTTGCGTGAAATTATTTGGTTATATTCAGATATTGATACATTACAATAAATATTCGATATGCTATCCAAGAAGTCTTCCAAAAGAACCTCAATACAATATTAATAAATAATCTCATAATTGAATCTTTCAATGATATTATTGTACAACTTATTGCGTACGTATATTCATTATTAGTTTACGCCCACGAAGTTCGCGTGAAATTTCTCTAGATCTATAATTGTTAACATAAATATCTCAATCTAATAAGAACCATCAAAATCGACCCACGCGTTTTGTCTCTAAAGTGGTACGTGCGTGGCTGATAAACACATTACCCTTCCTTTGCGTCAGGCAGTCGGGGAAAAAAGAAGTAATCCTTTCGACATAATGAGGATAAACAAACACAAGGTCTCGTTGATAATGTTAGTATGAATGCTGAAGGAATTTGGTTGGAATACTTCTAATAAAGTGGGCTAATTTTATAATAAGAGGCTAAAAATCTAGTATTATGCTATCGGCAAATATATTCCCTTTGCCGTTTTTAAAATTTTGATCTGCTAATCAGTTCGCAAACTACAGTTTCTTCCAATAAGAGTTTTTTACAATAAAATAATGTTTACAAGATGCGTGTGCTGCCATTTATTTGTAAAACTATAAGTACTGTAGTAAAATAATCCATGCGTACTGTGCCTGAATTGTAAAGCAATAAGAATCTCAAAAAATCTCAAATCAATTTTAGACTGATGATGAATCATATTTGTGGAAAATCTGAATCGTATTTTAGTATGTAAAAGTCTATTCAAAAATATTAACCGGAATCTCAGCTTGTAAAAGAACTCAATTTAATGTACGTATACGTATCAAATCAAATCATTTGAAAAAATAATACGATGTAAAAATCAATGGATCATTTGGTTTTATACATGTGACCTTTGGTTTTAAAATGGCAGTACACACATTCCAACACTCGACTGGTTATATTGCCAAACTTAACAAAAATGTATTTATTATTGTAAAAGTGTCGATTATAAGTCCTTAACATATGACGTAAGCTACGTTTATAAATAACAAATTGTAACTGAAAATTGCTAGTGAATGAATGAGTTTGGTTATAATAAATCATTAGCCGGGAGTGAATGAACACTAATAATCAAATTATATTAGACTATTTGCAAAAAAATTACAATAAAATCTTTGAAAATGGCGTTCGTGACAAGAAATCGTACTAGAATCATATATTTGCGATCGTCCAATCCAAAAGAAAGTTATACAGACGGTTCGGATTTTCTGTTTAAAATTCCACAATTCGCTCATAGTCTAAAAACATTATTATTTTCTCGTAATAATACATAGCCAAGCGTCGCGTCGTTGCATATTCGTCATTATAACTGGAATTGCTTTGCACGAACCAAAGTGCACTGATTGAGGTAAAGTCGTAAATATTTTGATAAGAAAATACGACTTTATGTGAACTTGTTCTGATAACTAATCGCAACTCGTATCCGGGATTGTAGTATCGTGGTATGTAAAAATACCTAAGGCATTTAATATTTACACGGGTAATAATAGACCCATTGTAAAGTCTATTATATTTAATGTTATGTAAAGTAATATAATGTTAAAATAACCCCAATATAATGCGAGTTTTACTCTCACGAATATTATTATAATTTTAGATTATAAGAATCTAACAAACTTAATTTAATTTAACAAAGAACATTAATATAAATATTTTGTTAGTGTCGAAATAATATTTTTTATTGTTTAATATTAAAAAAGCCAAACTCAATCGTGAACAAGCCTTATTATAAAAAAAAAACCTGAGCTTTAAAGCGTTTCCACTTATGAGAGCTGTTTGGTCGCTAGATGTCGCTACTTGTATGTAACAGTTGCAGTTTTGTACTACTAGATGGCACCACTTTCTATGCACTATGTAGATAGTGGCGCCATCTATTGATTTTGATATTATAAGTTTTGCGGAAAGCGAACTATATTTATAACGTGTAATAAAAAAATATTGTTTAATTCAAGCTTGTAGTGTACGATATGAGAAATAAAAGTATTACGGATTTATTTTTGTGTATTCATTTTAAACCTTAAAGTTGTTTAATTTAAACTCGCCTAATTGACGTCTCCAGCCTGATGAATGGCGACATCTAACGATTGGGGGTTACTCTCACACTTCTGACAGTGGTCCTCAAGTTGTCATCTTGTGATGTGCCTCCTCACGCTCCGCTTGTAGAACCCAAACGCCTACAGTATGGGGTTCTTCAAAAGGGGTCTCAGAAGGTTTTTACAGGGTCGGCAGCGCGAGTGTGGCGCCTCTGGTGTTGCAAACGTTCATAGGCTGCGGTGACTACCAGTCCTTCTGGTGGGCCGTATGCTTGTCTGCCACCTTAGTGGTATAAAAAAACCCACAGTTGTAAGATGAAGGAAACACGTGCGCGGGCAGATTGTTTCAAGTTTTTACAGTTCTACAGAGAAATGATCTCATTCAAGAGTTCTGGTACATTCTTCTGAGGAGTTACCTCACACGGCGTAAGGCCCGGTTTCACCAAAGCAAAGGAAATGCACGTACATGGAAAATTCTACAAAGTTGGTCACCCATCTGATAAGCAATAGCGTACGACGTTTAACGCGGTGACCGTTTACAAAGCGTTACGTAAATAGTTTCCAGGACCTTCAATTGGTTTTTAATTTACCTAAAAAAAATTGTGGACATTCTCACACAACGTCATCTAGCCCAAATTATGCAAATGCCAGTTATAATTTGTGCTATGGGATCTAGACGACTGATTGACATTTGTAGATCCTTATATATTTCTAAATACATACATAATAAATAGAAAACACCCAAACTCCGAAACAAACTTTTTTGTATCACAAAAATATTTGAATCGACCTAGGAATAAAACCCAAAACCTCAACGCGGCAGGCGGTTAAACTACCGAATGCGCCACGGCGGCTGTCTACCAAAACGATTCATCAATTGTAGGTACTACATCTAAGAATCCTGCATCGCGATTTCAAAGTTATCACTGCATAACATGTATCTCACTAAGAGAATTCTCGCTATGAAGAATTATTATTATGCATCAGTGCACATTGATCTGTTGCACATGTCTAATAATTCTTGAGAGAAAAAACAAATATCGTACCCGGGCGCCGAGCCCGAGGGGGCGCAGGCCGAGCTCTAGACATTTCGATATTTCCTTACCTAATTAAACTTTAACTCATAAGTACCTACAATATTAACGCCATTCCCCGTTTCGTAAACTAACGTCAAATAAACACCTACGTGCATAAAAATAAAGGCATCACCCCTAATAAATTACCATTGTATTATTGTCACTTTTGCCTTTCGGCACGTGTCATACCGCTCACGATATGGAAGGTAAGATAGCTGTCATTTCGATATGCATAACAATTAAATTTATTTAACACTAGCGGACGTCACGCGGTTTCACCCACGTAGTTCTCGTTTCCGTGGGAATACGGGAATTAAAAAAAAATGGCCTATGTTTACCGCAAAGAGTGTAGCTTCCCAACAGTGAAAGAATTTTTCAAATCGGTCCAGTAGTTCCGGAACCTATTCAATGCAAACGAACAAACAAACAGTCAAATCTTTCCTCTTTATAATATATATATTCCAAAGACGTTTGATGCGCCCTTTGACATAGGCGCCTGGCGCCCGCACTTTAAGCGAAATGGCCTCTATTATTAGGTATTTAGGGTGTAAATTGTAATTTTTGCCACCTTAATGGTGGAATTTCCACGAATCCTTTCTTAGTGGATCCCTAGACCATACAAGGAACCTATTTGCCAAATTTGGACTTTCTAGTCCCCAGCGGTTTGGGATGTGCATTGATTATATCAGTCAGTCAGGACATTCACGTTTATGCTGCTGCTGCTCCACCTGCGTCTTAACGCGTAAATTAACACCATAATAGCACTTCAACGTAGATGTGGCCAAGGTTTTAACGTGGTAAATTACTAACGGCATTAGTCGGTTTTTTTCGACACATCAAAGGGTTTTAGCAGGTAGTTTTGCGCGCTAAGCGATGTTGGCTACATTAACGCCATTTCTCTCATTATATGAGATAATCGCGGGTATTCATCTAAAAAATTGGGGCTTACTCTATGATTGCTTAACACATTATGTATTAATAATATAAAATTTACTATACTCAACCCTACTGTACCTTGTACTATTAAAAAAAAAAAAAAAAAAAAAAAAAAAGGTGAAATGTGGGCATATAATATGCCTCTGCCTACCCCTTCGGGGATAAAAGGCGTGATGATGAACCTACTATACTCAACCACACTATAATCAACCAAAGCATATTTTGACTCCGATTTTTAAGATTAAAAATCTATTTCTGGCTATTATTTTCCGTTTGCCTATGTATACAAAAAACACCTTCATTTGCGGGGTTTCGTCTTTTTCTAAACTAGTCCCCTTAAACCCCCATTGTGTGATAAGTTCAACCTCCATCTTGTATTAACGCGTAACTTCTTGAATTAATCCACTCTAACGGCGTTGTGACGGTCTTCTCTCGTTTTCCATAGATTCATTTGCACTAATATTGTTTGCCATAATCATCCCCGATAATAATATCAGCAGTGATAACTTTTATTTGCCGTAAAATGACTTTCTATAACAACATATATTATATGCAATGAGTATAAAACTGTATTTCTTAGCTAAATCTGCTGCACTTTTCGAAGACTGTAAAAAATTGTGATGTGAAATATAAATAAAATAAATAAATATATCATAATAATTAGTTTCCTTAAAGTAACACATCTCATAATCGACTCTTGACATAATCAAAATTTGATATAATTATGAAAATAATACATAATATTGTTAAGTCGAAAAGATCTTAGACTTTTATATTAAGTTAACTACCCACATTTTCCAATTTGTTTAAAAAAAATAAATTACAATACTGGGATGCATTTTTGTCAACTTGCCGTTTTTAGTAATGTGTGTTTGTAAATGAATGTCATAAAATTTTACTGACGACTTGATGCACAGAAAAATGTTAATGAGTTTTTGTTGCATTTTTATGTATATCCTATGTATGTGTCTTTGTTGTACGAATAAATAAATTATTCTTAACACCCCGACTCGGTGCAATCCGACTCGGATAGGTTAGGTTAGAAGACTAAGGCGGATGCGAAGCGAAGCGGAGCTTCCTTCTTAGTCTTCGTGGTTTTCTTTTAAACCACCCAGAAGTAGGAGCCCCGCAAAGCGGGGCTCCGTCGAGCTTGGTTAGTAGACGCCATTATGAGGTTTAGTTTTAGGTTTAATTGTAAATAAAAAATCTGTGTCGTATAAATTATCTTTATTTATATTAAGGTGAATAAAAGTTATGGAAAATGGCATTATTAAAAACTAAATTATGGCAAATACATTTATGGATTTTAATTATTATGACACTTGATCGATTATGACCAATGAAATTAGTGAAAGTCATTTTATGTCATTTCACGATAAGGGCAACTGAAGCGTTATTTCTAATGAAATTATGGCAAATACCAGTATGGCATAATAAATTACACAACATTAATGTTAACGCAAGTGGAGCAGTATGTATTTATATATATATATATATGTATACATACTGCTCCACCTGCGTTAACATTAATGTTGTGTATTTTATTATATATATATATATATATATATATATATATATATATATATATATATACAGGGTGTGGCGTAAATAGTGGTCCAACCGTCAGGGTGTGATAGAACAGGTGCCCCACTATAACATACTACAATATCATCCAAATTTACCCAAGGGTCTCAGAAAAAAATAACTTTTTTTGAAAAATCGTCCCTTTTTTGTAAAGTTGCCTGTAGATTATAGGAAAACAGCTATTTCTGATTTCTGTTTTTTCTCTCTTAAAGCTAAATACATAAGCTATCAAAAAATAATATTGTTAATAAAATTCCACAACAAACGTTTGAAATAAATATAAGTTCATCTCAATTTTCTCTCTAATTTTCAGGTATCATGAAAATTGTTCAACGTTTTTTATAAAAAATATGTACTACACTGATGCTATCCAAACGTTTAAAAATATGCTTATGTAATATTGATTTCAAAATTATACCATGAAAGGATTTCGCATAAACAGAAACTAGTAATTTTTACCGTTAAAGTTCAAAACGGGTTAAGAAAAATGACCAAAATCAACTTACATACATCACACTTATAACGTTTTTTTTTCATAGTAATAGTTCATAGTCGACATTATTATTATTTATTTAAAATCTTATAACCTAGATAGCGCCCGCGGCTCCACCCGCGTGGGATTTTGTAACTATTCTCGCTTTTATGATCCCACCGGAAGTGGGAATAGTAACAAAATTCATCGCGGGTGAAACCGCAGGCAACATCAAGGTCGCGGTTGAACGCCCGAAACGTCGGTGAATGTAAGTAAATAGTATTTCGCGTGAAGTGTTAAAAACTGCGATAGTTTAAAAAAATCATAACCGTGATGGCGCCCGCAGTTCCACGCGCTAGGAATTTGTCACGGAATGGGAACAGAATTTCAGATAGAAAATAAATAAAAGCGAGAATAGTTACAAAATCCCACGCGGGTGGAGCCGCGGGCGCTATCTAGGTTATAAGATTTTAAATAAATAATAATAATGTCGACTATGAACTATTACTATGAAAAAAACATTATAAGTGTGATGTATGTAAGTTGATTTTGGTAATTTTTCTTAACCCGTTTTGAACTTTAACAGTAAAAATTACTAGTTTCTGTTTATGCGAAATCCTTACATGGTATCATTTTGAAATCAGTATTACATAAGCATATTTTTAAACGTTTGGGTAGCATCAGTGTAGTACATATTTTTTATAAAAAACGTTGAACAATTTTCATGATACCTGAAAATTAGAGAGAAAATTGAGATGAACTTATATTTATTTCAAACGTTTGTTGTGGAATTTTATTAACAATATTATTTTTGATAGCTTATGTATTTAGCTTTAAGAGAGAAAAAACAGAAATCAGAAATAGCGGTTTTCCTATAATCTACAGGCAACTTTACAAAAAAGGGACGATTTTTCGAAAAAAGTTATTTTTTTCTGAGACCCTTGGGTAAATTTGGATGATATTGTAGTATGTTATAGTGGGGCACCTGGTCTATCACACCCTGACGGTTGGACCACTATTTACGCCACACCCTGTATATATATATATATATATATATATATATATATATATATATATATATATATATATATATATACATATATATAATGCTACTGCTCCACCTGCGTTAACATTAATGTTGATGTCACTGCTACATTAAGGTCACAAAGGGTTTACTAATTTTGTTTGCTATAATTTATTATGCCATACTGGTATTTGCCATAATTTCATTAGAAATAACGCTTCAGTTGCCATAATCGTGAAATGACATAAAATGACTTTCACTAATTCCATTGGTCATAATCGATCAAGTGTCATAATAATTAAAATCCATAAATGTATTTGCCATAATTTAATTTTTAATAATGCCATTTTCCATAACTTTTATTCACGTTAATATAAATAAAGATAATTTATACGACACAGATTTCTTATTTACAATTAAACCTAAAACTAAACCTCATAATGGCGTCTACTAACCAAGCTCGACGGAGCCCCGCAGTGCGGGGCTCCGTCTTTGCTTATATATATATATATATATATATATTACAGATCTTAGAGAAAAAGAAGTGAAACATCAAAAAATTATTGGGTTTTTTGGTTGACCGGGGGGGGGGGGGCGCAGTCTGAGCTTCGCACCCTGGCGCTATATAGCCTTAAGACGGCCCTGATCGTACCATTAAATCTCCGACATCAAACAGCTGGTGGAGCATTGACAGGAGAAGCTGGTCATTTCACTAGGTAAGTACGCGATTTGTTCCGTAATTCATTGAAAAAACAGTTATGATACCAATTATTTACGTGGGGTAAGACCGATATTCGATCATGGGTCGACATCGCTTGCAGTGTAAGTACTTCTTAAGGCGAAGTGCAATTGTGTCTCAAGCGATTCGGAGGGGGTGAAGCAGACGCAAGATGTTCGGGACGCTCCATGCGTCGGAAACGTTTTCGCGCGTTAACCCGTTCACTACGCAATTGAAATCATTGACAGAAGTACAAGTTTACATAACAATTTTTTTCGCCCTGTTTAGATAAACCTCTTTAGATCTTCTACTCGTGAGCAACTACGTAATTGATTTTGATGCAATTCTTATCACTGACATGTATTGAAATTCATTTTCATAATGAGAATAGAACATAATATATTTAAGAAGTACTTCAATTAATTTTTTTACCTATGACGATTTTTGCCAGGTTTAATGAAAAAGTAAGAATCTGCTGCCCCTATCCTTGGTTTATATTTTTTGGTACTTCTTTAAAAGGAAAAAGGAGGGTTCTGTACAAAAAAAAGACTGAAAAATATACCTGTATGGGAGCCCTCCTTAATATTTTTTCTGTTCTTAGGATTCGTAAATTTCGAATGCCTAGATATTGCAGTGGTGCATAAGATGACAGATAGATAGTCTCAGTAATAGGGTCGCGTTATTACAGATTATTTATACTGTTGGCACTTGGTGGAACCTGCAGCGCATATTGAATAACCACCACTTGTACTGTTTTACAGCATTTATTTACTCTACACCTGACCGCTTTGGCCTCTTAGCATTTTCAAAAGGCAATACTTTCTCCTCGTTCCATTTTTACCCTTTGGATAAGGAACTGTAAAAACGGCCGAAGTTCAAGTTGGACTGGCACACTGATGAGGATTTCGTAACAAAAAAAAACGCCAGAAGATTACGTTATATGGGAGTAACCTTATTTTTTTCTTTATCTAGTGTTATTATAGTTGTTACAGCGGTAGCAGAAACACATCTTTGAAATGTATTACTGCCTAGTTCATGAGATACAGATGAACAAACGGACTTCGAAATCTCAGTAAGAGGGTCCCGTTTGGCTAAGAAAACGAAGAATATACAAAAACGAATATTGCTATTGTATATATGCAAGGGTGTAAAGGAATAAATTTCGATACTAGTTATTTAAACTAGACTAGGCTTAAGTCCTGTCCAAATGATTTCCATTTCCTAAATTAAACATTCTACGTTTCACTTCGCATAGCTATTGCCCGCAGCTTCAGCTGTGTAGAATACTGTTCGCGTTCCCTATTACCATTGGGTCATATCCAGGGATAAAATAGCCTTTATGCTATTTTCTAAATTATCTTACTTCTTACTTAATATTATAAATGCGAAAGTTTGTGAGTGTAGATGTTTGTTACTCTTTCACGCTCTAACGGCTAAACGGATCTAGGTGAAATTTAGTGCAGGGGTAGATATAGGCCTGGAATAACACATAGTAATACAATGTTCAATAGATAGTGGTACCTATATGTTAAGCGCTAGAAGATGATTTTGTGAATATATGTTACTGAAAAGGCCTGATGATTTAATATGATTTACGATGATGTATGAAAGTCTGTGAAGATGTTTAGTGACCGACCGAAGTTTCGGTTTCGGTTTCGGTTTCGGCCAGTTTCGGCCAAAAAATCGAGTTTCGGCCGCAGTTTCGGTTTCGGCCAAAATGGGCCGAAACTTTCGGCCGGGCCGAAACTCACGTGTTCTTGAAATTTGAGTGCCTGGTTCTGCTTGTGACGTGGTTGGGGTCAGCCCAACCAGTTAATATGTTACTAACCGAAGATTTGGAACTTTACAAAGAACTTCCAATCAATAGTTTTAATAATAATACAACTTTATTCAAACCATAAGCAATTTACAATCATTGAGAAGTATTAGGCAGTTACCTCAGTTTTATGTGGGACCCTAAAAAGGTGGTCTAAGACCACCTTTTTAGGGTCCCGTTTTTACTTTTGGTTACCGTTACGGAATACTAAAGGTCTAGGACATTACATAACCCTACCCCTTTGTTCTCGGTTCCGTTGACTTCGTTGGTCGTCTGTCTGTCTGTCAGCAGGCTGTAAATCATGCTCCGTGATAGTTAGATAGTTAATTTTTTTACAGATGATGATTTCTGTTGCCGTTATAACAACAAATAATAAAAATAGACAAAATAATAACATTATAGGGGGCCACTTAAAAGAAAGAAACTCATCTTTAGGTGGAGATATTTCTAAAATGAACACTTGAGAAGCTTTATACCGTTGATTGATGGCACTTGGTGGAACTTAATGCACCTATTAAAAAAATAACTGGCCAAGTGTGAATCGGACTCTCGCACGGAGGGGTAAAGTGGGACCCTATTAACGAGACATGAGGTCTAGCCGTCCGCCTGTCTATTAGTCACGAGGTTGCATCGCTGAAACCGTGCCAGATAGAGGCCTTAAGTTTTCATAATTTGTGTTGCCGCTATTTTTTTTAACGTGAGGAAAATCCTACAGGGAGTCCATGCCGGAGTCCTACCGACTAAAAACCACGCGTAGGGAGCCCCGAGTATGCTCTCGGAATGATGCATACTGCGGCTGCGTCTTTAGGGGGTTGTTCAGTTGCTATCCCGCTTCTTGAGGGTGGCATTCATGAATCTTTCACGCCACGCTATCGTCTAGGGCCTGCTTCTGTAAGGACGGTGAGCAGCCCCGTCACCGTCCTCAGGTCCCCGGTCATGGAGGGTGATAGTATGGGGCGCGCCGCCGCAGACTGTGGAACTCGGGTGGGAGAGTTCTCTCCCGCTTCCTCCCCGCCGTCTCTATCACGAACATGACCTGCTCACAGGAAGAGGCCTATGGCCCCGCTCCAGCGCCTCTTTGCGCCATTTAAAAAATGACACAGGGGCCTTCACTTCCAGGTCCCATAGAGGGTTCCCGACTAGAAGACATGCCGCCTCAACTGAGATCGTGCGGTATCCCCTTATCACCCTGAAAGCCATCGCCTTCTGCGGGCTAAGCAATCTAGCCGCATTGCTGGCCATCAGGATTTCCGCCCATACGGGGGTCCCGTATAGGGCCATACTCCGCACGATCCTAAAGTACAGTCTCCTGCAGGGAGCGTTGGGTCCCCTGATATTGGGCAACAACCGCGAAAGCGTGGCTGATCCACCCTCAGTTTTGGGATCAAACATCGTAAGTGGTACTTATACGAAGTTCCACCGGCTATCGAGTACGAGCCCCTGATACGTTATCGAGAGCCGGATGCCGATGCCGACGCCCCCTATATGTAAGCTGGATCCCGCAGGTGGCCTTTAGGGCTGCGCCTCGGCGCGTTGCTCCTCGCGCAGTAATTACGGTGTCGTCGTAACACGTTAAGGGGTCCCGACATGATCAATTGGCAATTGTCAATAACGTAGAATTTCATATGCACGTATACCGTCGATGCACACACACATGCAAAGCAATCACGCACACTGAAGCAACTTCCATTCATAATTTACGTGATTGACAATTTTACGAGGCATGATCGTCTCGGGGGCCTATTACGCTCGTAACACTTTACGTCGACACCTCTGAGCAACGGACCACGCAGCACCCAATCGTAACCGATGTTCCACAGATGCGGTCCTAAGGCCGATCCCTGTGGAACACCGAACGACACATCTCGCCGACCCTGCCCTAGCCAGCTCGGGAAAGTTATGGCCCTCTCGGAAACATAGACCCCGACAATTCGTCGGAGGTATGGAGACATTTCATGGTAAATAAGCGCCTCCCAAACGCAGCTCCCGGGCAAGGCGTTGAAAGCGTTGGCGACGTCAAGAGACACTGCCACCACCAACCACCCTGCTCTGTTGCCGCTATAACAAAAAATACCTACTAAAATCAGAAAAAAAGCATCTATACAACAAACGTAATTTTTGTGCCCAATTTTTGTAACGGAACCCTCTGTGCGGGAATCCGACTCGCACTTGGCTGGTTTTTTTTTTTTTTTTTCAATATGAACACGTGAGTTTCGGTTTCGGTTTCGGTTTCGGCCGAAACTGACCCTGGGGCCGAAAGTTCGGTTTCGGTTTCGGTTTCGGCCGGAAAACCAGTTTCGGTCGGACACTATGTTAGTGACAAAATCACGTTCCAACGATTGAGCAGATTTGGCTGTAATTGGCGGCCAATTATAATTATTTTATACTTTTCCAGACTGCAATGTATTCCTGGACATATTATACACTAGCTGACGCCCGCAACTCTGCCCGCGTCTAGTTTTGTTCCCGTTTCCGCTTCCCGTGGGAACTGATTGCCGGGATAAAAAGTGGCCTATTTTACATTATGGCTTAAAAACAAAGTTAGGGTTGTATTGACTGTATCGGGTTGTATGTAAGCTGTTTATTTTCAGTTCACTGTTGGTTAAAATTCAAACTGAGGGAGGCCTCGAACCGTTTTGGCGCAGCGAAGAACCATTGCGTCCTTGGCTGCCTTCTATCGAATGTATCACGGCGAATGTTCTGAAGAGCTCTTCAACCTGATCCCACCCTCTTCTTTCCGATTCCGAACAACACGTGCCGGGCAAAGATGACACTCACACACAGTGGAGAGAATCTTCGCCAGAACTGAACGTTTCAAAAGATCGTTCCTCTGTCAAACTATAAAATCATGGAACGACCTGCCCGCACACGTGTTTCCCTCATCTTACAATCCCAGGTTCTTCAAGAGGAGCGTGAAGAGGCACATCACAGGGCCGCCAACTTGAGGACCACTGTCAGAAGTGGCCCCCAATCGCTAGATGCGCCACGGCTTTCCATCAGGCTGGTGGCGACGTCAATTTGGCAAACTAAATATAAAAAAAAAGAAACTCATACTTACAACTTCAAATTCAAAACCTACCTACATCAACTACGACGTACGAGTAGTAAAGTAAGACTACGAGGATATCAACAATACGCAATACGTGCCTTAAAAGCTGTAATTTTGGATAGAAGAATACCAATTTTTTGAGTTTAATTTATTATATTGTTAGCAATCACCAGGAATGTTAATAAAAAAATATACACTGAGATTAACAAAGCAGATTTCTATCACTTTATTTAACAAATTTTACACCCTGAACGTAATCATTACACAAGTATCTAATCAATAAGTAACTTAGAACATTCTTACAATCACGCCGACACTGATATCACATGGATCACACTGATCACCAGGGTGTGTAGTTCTTTACTCTGCAGCGGTCGACCGTCGAAAAGAAGGGCGTCCACTACATTGCGCGCCTTTTTATATTGGAAATCTAGTCATAGACAAGTCGACTTCTACACGGCCTCTCCTGACCATGCATCGTCCTCGACTGCATATAAGATGTCTGAACCTCAACAGTCATCGGTACAGATGGACTAGCTTCGAGATTGAACACGCTCATCGGCATGAGCTGCGATGCTTCCATCGAGGCGGCTTCTAAAATCAATAAGAAATAACATGTCATTACTATGTGCCAATGTAACACAAAGACCTAATTGTTGTATCCATCAACCTTTCAAGGCCTTCTAACGTACAGTCCAAAATACATTAGCTAAGATAAATAGCACACAGCTTATCACACATCGCCACATTCATTTAATGTGATTACGTACGCACATTAAAAGCCAAACTATGTGAGGATTTCTGATTCATACGAGGTTTATGATTCATTCACACTTGGATTCATGTATTTACCATTCATCATCACTCTACCAATTCATTGTAGGGCAAACATCTCAGTCTGTTTGCCGAAAAAGGAACGTCCCGCAGTCCGTCCTCCAACTACATGGGAATTGGCATCCCACAGGCATACCAATAGGAACGTCCCGCAGTCCGTCCTGTACACCGATATTCATCTTTACACTACCACGTAGGGCAAATATCCCGCAGTCTATTTGCTAAAAGGAACGTCCCGCAGTCCGTCCTCTACATGGAGTTGGCATCCCGCAGTCTGCCAATAAGAACGTCCCGCAGTCCGTCCTATATACGAAACTAACACTTATACATAAAACTAGTACCCATATATGTACAAAAGTTGTACCCATACAGAACACTGGCACCCAGCATGTCAGCATGGAACATCCCGTATTATGTTCCTTCACCAACACTGGCTGCGTTCAGATGACACGCACCCGTCAGGCACACGCCACTTAAGTCAACACCGACAACTCATACATACATACATATGGTCACGCCTTTTATCCTCTAAGGGGTAGGCAGAAGCACATTATATGCCCACATTTCACCTATAGATGTTGTACCACGTAATAGGTGCTGTGCTGAGTCGTATTGCCTTGCTGATATGGACAGGCGCAGGTTGTGACTGCCCACTGTTGAAAAATTTTAAGCCGCCCATGAAAGCCTTCGACTTTGCTTAATGACTGCCATTTTACTGGCAACCGGGACCAACGGCTTAATGTGCCTTCCGAAGCACGGAGACGCTCGCAAAATAACAAAGTGGTCACGTGGTGGTTACCCATACAAGAACCTGTCATAGTAAATGTTGTCAATATTACCGTCAACTCGCCACTCGAAGAATGCAGTGCAGGTATCAGGCCACCATTCGTCCTGCCATACCACCATAAACTGGGCCGCACGTAGCCTGTCATCCGCTCGGCAGCGCTCGCATGGACTACCATCTACCATACCGGGGTCCAACTTGCATTTTTACATTGAACCTGTGAAAACACAAATTGTTAACATTTAAACACGCGAGGTGAACCTCTATTACGATCCACGTGTGAACCTTACTGTACCTAGTTACTCTTCAGTAACCCGGTCGTAGGGACTTCTGCACCTTTTTGTTTTACAGTTTAGTTGCAAACCTCCCAATGGCACATCTCAGACTAGCGACCAAATCAGTGGGACGGTAGTTTAGTTTCTCTTTATGAGACCCAGGAAAAAATGAGACGTCCTCCGTTTAACAACGTTAAGGTCAGCTGTAACTTCCACAAAAATACTTAAACACAAATATTTAAAGTGTTCATCAGCAATAACTCGATACTAAGACCGCTGTAACGAGCCCCATCTTGGTGCAAATGCTGCATCCCTCTGAGGATGCGGGCATCCCGTAGACTACCCATTACAGCAGTAAGTTCCACGCTTCCATATCGCTGAAATACCATTATAGCAGCAGTACGTCAAATTTCAGATCCATCAGTCCTGCGAAGCTGAGGAGAAATCCCTTCATCACCTAGGAAATGATGATGTTCAAAATGTATAGCTAAGAAACACATTAATCACCTCGGTTCTGAAATAAAAACAAACCGCATCCAAATTGACCCATCCGTTAGGCAGCTGTGATGCCACAGACAAACACACAGGTCTGGTTACACCTACAACAACACGCATTTTCGTCGGGGGTTAATTAATTGACCTCGATTCAGATCACGTTGAGTACAGTTCGAGCGTAAGTGGACCTGTCTGCTTGCGCGGTGCATCTTTGGTGTAACGTAGTACCTAAATCTCTGGCCTCATGTCTTTCACGGATTTCCCACAACCAGCAGACTCAAACCTTTGACAGTAAAATCAACGTTGCTGTACAGAAAAGGAACACTACATTTGTCATTGTCCCAAACCGTTCGGCAACATCCTGTCTAGAATTGAAAAAGAAAACAAATGTATATTCTTAAGGCATCAACTAGCTAGTGCACAAAATTATAATCATCGGATTCCGGTTGGGGATCCAATGCATCCAAGTATAAGTATTACTGGAAACTGGGTTTTATGTTCGTAAATAAAAACTCAAGAAGCACAAGTTTATGACTTCTCAATCAATCATCAATCAAATCAGTCTACAGTAGTCCACTGCTGGATGTAGACCTCTCCCAATTTACACGGTTCTACGCCTTCCGCATCCTTTCCTACGGCCTTGTCCAGGTCGTTGGTTCTACAACAGATGTGGCCAGCCCATGGCCACTATGATGCACTTACTCTGCGAGCCATGTTGACAATGACCACTTTGATTCTCTAATAGATAACATAGTTACGGATGTTATCTCTCAGAGACACCCTAAGTATAGCTCGCCCTGTTCTAAGTAAAACACATTTACGCAAGTTGATCGAAAAACTCGCTTTCTTACACTACTTCACGTGACAGAACCATGCCCTCCTCTGCAGTCTATTCTTTTTGTGTCCAGTCAAGAGGCCTTGGTATTTTACTGACCTGACCAATAAAATTTTGATTGAGATAATCAGCATGTGGCAGTAGAACTCCTTTTCTTTGCTGGAAAGCGGAATCCTGTGTTCGGATCGACCATTAGGCGCCTCTCAGAAAAAGGAACAGACCATTTTTATGTTTTGTCAAGTTGAGAGTAGCCTAATAAAGTAATGACAAAAATGTTGAGGGTAACTTAACAAAGTTGTAGAAAAAGTGTTATGAAGCCTTTACGACAGCTAAAGACTACTTTACCGAATGGAGTATGCTACCCCACGCTTCCCATCATCAGCATATGTCAATACTACTATATAAGTACTAACCTGCGTACATAACTTGTGTCCGTGGGAGGTTCTGATTGTGGGTTCGCTGGTCAATCTCGTCATCGTCAGACATCGTATCAAGCCTTGTCTAATTTGTTATTGATGTGAACTCCAAATCAACTTTTCAGTCAATCCTTGTAGCACGGTTCTGGATATGCCTACGAAAATATCCTACAAGATCTAGAACTTGTCGGATCTGTAAGAGTTTTAAGGGAATAGGTGAAAATTATAAGGCCTTTACCTTTCGTAAGCTTGGCACTACCTGACTGACCGCGGCTGAGGGCGCGCGTGTAACACGCACCCGTGAGCATGGCGTAGACTAGCGCGTGTAGCGTATATCAATTCGCGTCGCGCAGACCAGCGCGCAGCGCGTCGCGTAGACGAGCGCGTGCAGCGCACACCAACGCGCATCGCGTAGACTAGCGCGTGTAGCGCATATCAAAGCGCGTCGCGCAGACCAGCGTGCAGCGCGTCGTATAGACTGGCGCGTGCAGCGCACATCAACGCGCATCGCGTAGACTAGCGCGTGTAGCGCATATCAAAGCGCGTCGCGCAGACCAGCGTGCAGCGCGTCGTATAGACTGGCGCGTGCAGCGCACATCAACGCGCATCGCGTAGACTAGCGCGTGTAGCGCATATCAAAGCGCGTCGCGCAGACCAGCGTGCAGCGCGTCGTATAGACTGGCGCGTGCAGCGCACATCAACGCGCATCGCGTAGACTAGCGCGTGTAGCGCATATCAAAGCGCGTCGCGCAGACCAGCGTGCAGCGCGTCGTGTAGACTGGCGCGTGCAGCGCACATCAACGCGCATCGCGTAGACTAGCGCGTGTAGCGCATATCTATGAGCGTCGCGCAGACCAACGTGCAGCGCGTCGCGTAGGCTAGCGCTTGTAGCGCTCACCAACGCGCGTCGTTTGGACTAGCGCGTGCAGCGCACAGTAACGCGCATCGCGTAGACAAGCGCTTGTAGTGGTCACCAACGCGCGTCGTGTAGGCTAGCGCGTAAAGCGCCCATCAGCGCACGCCGCGTAGACCAGCTTGCAGCGCGCCGCGTAGACTAGCGCTTGTAGCGCTCACCAACGCGCGTCGTTTGGACTAGCGCGTGCAGCGCACAGTAACGCGCATCGCGTAGACAAGCGCTTGTAGTGGTCACAAACGCGCGTCGTGTAGGCTAGCGCGTAAAGCGCCCATCAGCGCACGCCGCGTAGACCAGCTTGCAGCGCGCCGCGTAGACTAGCGCTTGTAGCGCTCACCAACGCGCGTCGTGTAGACTAGCGTTTGTAGCGCTCACCAACGCGCGTCGCGCAGACCAGCGTGTAGCGTGATCGGGCGGGCAGTAGGATTATCGCCGTTACTGTATAGGAGAGTGACAGAGGACAGTTTCTGGACGTTTGAAAAGTTCACGGGCTTGCAACTTTCGGTACTAATTCGCTTTCTATATGGCAAGTTGTAGAAACATCTCGCTCAGAACGAAACCGTGCGTGTAACAACGAACGAGATCGGATCCGAGACCGCGATGGCGGTGTCTAAGATGGCGACGGCTACGAACGATATTCCCGTAATACCGTTCGTGACAGATAGCGAAAAATTCGAAATCTATGCCGATTACACGACACGTGGCACTCACTATGGTGTCAGTGCAATCCAACTATGCAATTTACGGTCTGAATCATGCGTTTTAGGCATAATTACACGAGATAAAACACACAAAAATTGCGTAAAACATACAAAACTCACTAAAAGAGGGTACTTTGTAATGATTACGTTTCTTATGTTTCATGATACCTCTCGTTCGACTCGGTGAGTTGGCGATAAGGTAAGAATCACACTTCTGATGTTAGCAATCACCAGGAATGTTAATAAAAAAATATACACTGAGATTAACAAAGCAGATTTCTATCACTTTATTTAACAAATTTTACACCCTGAACGTAATCATTACACAAGTATCTAATCAATAAGTAACTTAGAACATTCTTACAATCACGCCGACACTGATATCACATGGATCACACTGATCACCAGGGTGTGTAGTTCTTTACTCTGCAGCGGTCGACCGTCGAAAAGAAGGGCGTCCACTACATTGCGCGCCTTTTTATATTGGAAATCTAGTCATAGACAAGTCGACTTCTACAATATAAATAAATAAATAAATAAAGTTTTAATTCAGACTTAAACACAGATTACATGTACAGTCCATATTGGTTAGTAATAAGTTAGTAACAGAAACATTTACAATCTAGGTTAGTATTGTTAGTAGTGTCCGACCGAAACTGGTTTTCCAGCCGAAACCGAAACCGAAACCGAACTTTCGGCCTCAGGGTCAGTTTCGGCCGAAACCGAAACCGAAACCGAAACTCACGTGTTCATATTGAAAAAAAAAAAAAAAAAAAACCAGCCAAGTGCGAGTCGGATTCCCGCACAGAGGGTTCCGTTACAAAAATTACGTTGTGTGTGGATGTTCTTTTCTGGTTTTACCCTACAGGTATTTTTTGTTATAGCGGCAACATAACAGGGTGAAGTGGTGGGTGGCTGTGTCTTGACATCCCCAACGCCTTCAGCACCTTGCCCTGGAGCTGTGTTATGGGAGGCGCTTATTCACCATGGTATGCCTTCCTACCTCCGTCGAATTGTTTGGGCCTATCTTTCCGAAAGGGCCATAACTCAGCCGAGCTGGCGATATGTGTCGTTTGTTGTTCCACAGGGATCGGTCTTAGGACCGCTTCTGTGGAACATCGGTTACGATTGGCGCTGTGTGGTTCGTTGCTCAAATTTTTCGGCGTAACGTGTTACGCCGACGACACCCTCATTACGGAGCGAGGAGCAAAACATCGCGATGCAGTCCTGTGGTCCGAGGCTATGTGCTTTGGAACCTTGGAAGGGGCCACCTGTCGGACCTAGCTTACATGTAGGGGGCGTCAGCATCGGCATTGAACCCTCGATGCCGTATCTGGGGCTCGTACTCGATAGCCGGTGAAACTTTGGATACCAGTTCCGAAGTTTGGTCCCAAAACTGAGGGAGGGCATCAGTCGCATTCTTGCGGTTGTTGCCCAACATCAGAAGACCCAACGCTTGAGTCTCCTGCAGGGAGCGTCTGACGTCTGAGCGGAGATTGTACCTTGGGATAGTGCGGTGCATGGCCCTATACGGGCTCCTGTATGGGCGGAGATTCCGACAGCCAGCAATGCGGCTAGATTGCTTAGCTCGCAGAAGGCAATGGCCGTCAGGGTGATAAGGGGATACCTTACGATCTCAGTTGAGGCGGTATGTTTCCTACCAATGACTCCACCATGGGACCTGAAAGCGAGAGCCTTTGCGTCATTGTTTAAATGGCGCCAGAAGGGGTTGGAGTGGGGCCATAGGCCTGCGTCTCGAGAAATCGAGTCTCGGCGGTCCGAGCTCCACCAAAAAACCAAGACCTGGAAGGTGCGACTCGAGCAACCAAGAGGTGGAATCGGCACAATTGAGGCGGTCAGACCGGTTATGGACGAGTGGTTGGAGTAGAGCCACGGCGCTCTCTCTTACCGGTTGTCACAGATGCTTACCGGGCATGGAAGCTTTGTTAATTATCTGTGGCGAATACACCGGGAAACCACGGCTGAGTGCCAGCACTGCGAGGAGCGAAGCGGGAGCACAGTGCTCCACACATTGGTGGAGTGCACAGTGTGGGCGCGGCAGCGCCAGGTCCTCGTGGCAGGTCTGGACGTGGAAATTCTCTCGCTGAAAACTATGGTGCGAGCCATGATCTCCAGTCGGAGTAAGTGGGGGTCCACTGCCTCTTCCTATGAGCGACAGTGTGACGTGAGATTCACGCACGCTCCCTCAAAAAGCGAGATAACTCTTGAACAACGATAAGGATAGTACCCGAACCCCCCCGCCCCACAGGTGAGGCACAGTCGTAGTCATAGGTCTGTTCGGAATCCTCTGGACATTCTTGCGAGGGCACACCCAGGGCCCCGTACCTTAGTCTGTTAGATAGGATCCCTGTAGGATTTTCCTCACGTTAATAAAACGGCAACAGAAAAACATCATCTCTGAAAATTTTGGTCTCTATCTGTCACGATTCCAGCGATAAAACCTTTTGACTAATAGACAGATGGACGGCTAAGTCTCATGTCGCGTTCATAGGGTTCCGTTTTTAGCCCTCCGTGCGTGAGGTCGACTCGCACTTGGCTGGTTTTTATTCTTCAATAGGTGCAGCAAGTTCCACCAAGTGCTATCAAGCAACGGCATAAATCTTCTCAAGTGTTCATTTTAGAAATATTTCCAGCTAAAGATGGGTTTCTTTCTATTAGATGTGGAATTACTCATAGATGCTATCGCGCAAGTAGGGTTCCATACAAGAAAATCGGCAATAAGTCACGTTTGTTGTATGGTATTTAATATTATTATTTTGTCCGTTTCTATTATTTGTTGCTATAGCAGCAACTGAAATACATCATCTGTTAAATTTTAACTGCTTTACTATCATGGTGCATGAGTTTACAGCCTGCTGACAGACAGACGACCAACGAAGTCTTAGGAATGTTGTTTTTACCCTTTTTATACGGAACCGACTATTAGGTAGGTTCATGTAATGTGCTAGATCACCTTTTTAGGATTCCGTAACCAAAAAGTAAGGACGGGACCCTAAAAAGGTTCAAAGCCACACAGGGGTAATTGTCTAATACTTGTCAATGGTTGTAATTGCTTGTGGTTTGAATAAAATTGTACTATTGTAACTATTGATTGGAATTCGTTTTTAAGTCTCTAAATTTTTTTTTTTTTTTTTTTTTTTTTTTTTTTTTTTTTTTTTTTTTTTTTACAATACAATACAATACAATATATGTTTATTTTCTCTTCCACAAAGGTACAATTAGTCTAAAGTTATACAAAATAATGCACAATAACAATCCTTTGTGGGAGACTGGTATCCGCACTAGGAAACCCTGTCACACGGATTACCAGGCCCACCACTATCAGATATATATTATAAAATAATATGCAGTACAAAAAGAGCTAGTTCAACAACAGACTGTAGTTTCCATACGGTCTTGTTAACAATAAATGTACATTAATGTTTGTGTCTCTGTGTGTGCGTGTGTGTGTGTGTGTATGCGTGTGTGTGTGTGTGTATGTGTGTGTGTGTATGTGTGTGTGTGTGTGTGTGTTTGAGAGAGTGTGTGTGATTATTTCGGGACTACTAGTAAGTTTTCCGTCAATTCATAGTTCAGGCCTAATAGGTACGTTGTAAGTACTTTTTTGCATTGTCTACCTGTCAGGGGGTATATATTAATTAAGGAGTTTATCTTATTATATAAGTAACTACATAGAAAACAGTAACTGTGATGTGAAAGGCAAGTTCTGAATAGAATAGTGGGGCATATCCTGCCTTTTCTCCGTGTCTGTGATGATTGGGCGGCATTAAATGTTAACTTTGCATGCTTGTGAAGTACTATTTGTCTTATAAAAAGTTGACGAACTGTGAGCACTTCGCATTTTGTATAGAGAGAAGAAGTTGGGTAAAAGTATGGCAGGGAATAAGCCACCTTTAACACAGACCTTTGAGCTCGTTCTACTTTTAACATGGAGGATTTTGCAGCTCCTCCCCATACCGTGATGCAGTAGGTAATTAGTGTTTGACAAAGTGAAAGGTAAACAGTCTTTAGAACATCGTCATCCGCAACCCGACGCAGATTTTTGAAAATGAACATTAGTTTTCTAATGCGCGTAGCCAATAAATTCAGATGGTCAGAGAAATTCAAATTGTTATCAATGATGATACCAAGATACTTTATCGAATCTACTCTTTCAAGTGTAGGACATAAACACGAACTAGAAGAGTTATCGTTACAAGAGTGCACAACGATGCTCTGTGTCAGATTCTTCACAGTTGAAGTATTACTTAGAGAGAATGCAATATATTTCGTTTTACCTGTATTAAGTTTTAATGAGTTTTTGCTTAACCAGTTCACGACGATAGAAAATCCCTCTTGGGCTAGTTGAAAGACCTCGTCCCAGGTATCCCCATAAAAAAGCAACGCAGTATCATCTGCAAAAGTTATAATTCTTCCATTTTTTAATTTTAATTCACAAAGGTCATTAATAAATATTAGAAACAAAGAGGGACCTAAGATGCTGCCCTGCGGTACGCCCACATCAACCTTACAGTCATCACTCATCCAATCTCCCACCCTGACACGCTGATATCTGTCCTCTAGGTAACTTTTGAATAATTCCAACTGAGTGCCGCGAATACCCAAGTTCTCCATCTTCTCCAGTAAAAGTGGCGCAGAGACCGTGTCAAATGCTTTCGCAAGGTCAAGAAATATTGTTAGGACTTTTTTTGACCCGTCTAGCTTAGTCACTATCGTGTCTGTAAGTATATGCACTGCATCGTTTGTAGACCTGCCTACTCGAAATCCATATTGGTTTTCTGAAAGTAGATTTTTGGACTCTAGGTATTTTGTTAGTCTCTTGTTTATTACTTTCTCAACTATTTTTGATAGCGTTGGTAGGATGGAAATTGGCCGATAGTTATTGACACAATCTCTGCTGCCACTCTTATGGATAGGATAAATGAGAGATTTTTTTAGATCCGCAGGAAACACACCCGTCGATAATATATTGTTACAAATATGTGTAATAGGAGTAATCAAGAAGCTGGCGTATTTTTTAATTAGGTTACTTGAGATGTTGTCACGGCCTACTGCACAATTGGATTTCAGAGATGATATGATAGTTTTTATTTCAACAACATCGGTCGATAACAGGACAAATGAAGACAAAGGAGACAGCACCCGTGTTGGCTGACGTGTATGCGTCACGGGGGTCATTTGTGAGTTGTTAGTAATGATTGTTCTGCCCATGTTAGCAAAGAATTTATTGATATCATTTACTGATTTTGAGGGGTTACTCATAGTTATAAGTTCCGCAGATGCAGCGCTATCTTTTTGTGTACAAGTCAAGTCTTTAATTTTGTTCCACATCTTTTTTGTATTTCCCTTGCATTGAGTAAATTCGTGTCTGTCATAATCCTGTTTTACTTTTTTTAATATCATATTGCAATAGTTGCGGTATCGGGTATAAGTAAGTTTAATAGTCATGTCATTGGGATGTTTTTTACATTTAAGGTGTAATTTATCTCGATTTCGCATACACCGCAATAGTCCAGGAGTAATCCACGACTTGATTATACGTTTACGTCTAGGGACAGTTATGCTTCGTGTGCAGTTGTTTATTGTAGATTGGAGTGTATTCAACAACAGAGTTAAGGCCTCTGGTGCAGTTTCAATTTTGCATATTTCGCTAAAATCCAAAGCTGCAATTCTTGAGTCTAACTGCGAATGGTCAGTCACCTTGACTACTTTGGTTAGCGCACGAGTAGATGAGATGTGAGGCACACTTATGAGGAGACTGTAGTGATCAGTTAATGTTGTATGCGCAATTAAACATCTGGTGGGTAATTGAGTTTTGACCATTACATGATCTAGACAAGTCTTGTCATGTGTAGGTGTGTAGTACGCGGGTAACAGACCATGTGATGCCAAAATATTAAGGTAACCTTCAGCATCCTCGCTCAGGGTGGACCCTGAAATATCTATGTTTATATCCCCTGTGAGAAAAATGGTTTTATAGGGCAATAGTGATAGCAAAAGACTGTTTAAGGATTCGAGAAATTTTTGTATGTCTTTTTCACCTGGAGGACGATATATTCCAATCACCACCACTTGGACACTGATTACTATTACCAAACAACTAGCGCCATCTAACGACGGTTCGTATATCTTGTAAGGTTGCGTAGAATTACAGTACACGATGACTCCGTCATTTTGATTTCTTACGATTTTTGTGCCAAATGATCGGTAGCCACTTCTAGGAGGTATAAACGGATTATTATAGAGCCAACACTCAGTCAAAATTACAATATCCCAGTCAATTCCAGATCTAGTTACAGTAGTTTCGAACCCTGCTATATTACGATTCACGCTTCTAATATTTTGGACAATTATATTCAATGATGTTTTACTAGTATAAATTAAGTAACGACAGTTATCAATATTACAGGTTTCGAAGTCAACAACCGAAAGGTCGTCTAGTTCGTTATTGATTGAATGCTGGGCGTTATGATCGAATTTTAGCTATCATGTATGTACATATGACAAGCGAATATTTCTGAAATGAGAAGAGCTCTGAAATGTCATTAGATTTGAGTGTCCACAATAGTATTAAATTGGAATTTGAATAAACAGGCAATAAACAAGCACGTCTATTAGGGTGACGGTGAGTATAAGCAATGCATGTACCTTTTAGCTGAAAGGCATAATTGTTATCAGTGTTAGTGTAAATAGTGGTGAGGGTGTTATATGAATGCGCGTCTAATTGTTGTGGACATCTCCATAACATTGTGTGTGTTGGATGTAGTATGTGTACGAAAAAGTTGCAGTGTGTTGTGTAGATTGTGAGGAGGTTCATAGTGTTCGTGCAATATATAATATTAACAATACCAAGCGGCAAACTAAAATAAATAACAAAATAGTAAAGTAATTTATAGCATAAGACACGAGTTAACAAACATTGGCACCACTTAGGTTTTGTGTATGAATAATTACAAAATATTACTAAGAGTTTAGTACTGTAGGTTATGAGAAGTTTCACAATATTAGTACAATATGAGTTAATCACATTATTAAGTAGCAAACCATAATAAGTAACAGAATAATACAGATTATAAGTTAAGGCACAAGTCGACAGACATTGGTACTTAAATTTTGGTAGAGAGAGTCATGCAGCGTTCCTTAATTTAGTAAGGTCTTGTTCAGTGGAAATACGAATGTGTGGCAAACCCGGACTTTCTTTTAAGTAAATAATTCCGTTAGTAGTCCAGCAGAACATATAACCATGAGTTTTCTGGAAAGTCCTAGCCAAATAGAAGAGCCTGTTGGATTTTTGCGTAAGACATTCCGTTATATAAATCGGTTTATATTCATATAGTGGGTTCAAATGACATGTATTTAATTTATCTTTGTTACTTTTAGATTTGTTAAAATTCTTTGATCCTCTGACAAAGCTTTCTTTCAGAAGGGTGGTAGTAAAATCAACAATAATAGGTTTGGTGCCATCCCTAGAATTAATTCTGTATACGTCCTTTATACTTGATACATCAATATTGAGGTCCATCGTTTTACTCAGGCTTGTCACAATGCCACACAATGACTCTTTAGTTTCCCCAGCTGTTATAGGTACGTTGCGGACCTCCACTCCAGTCAGGCGAGATTTGCGCTCCAGCGTTTCCAGTCTCTCCTCCAGCTGGCCGATTAGCTTCTTGTCGTCTCTTCGTTCTTTTTCAAGGGCATCAATTTTTTTCAAGAAGTCGTCATATTTGTTTGACATCATTGTGACACTCTGTTTTAGTTCGCTATTTTGCTCTGCAAGTTTGTTGATTGTGTATTGAAGATCACTGAAACGGTTGTCCTGTTCCCGGGAGAAGGTGGTGAACAGTTCCCGAATCATGCCCGAGATATTGTTGTCTTCATCGTCATACTTTCTTTTCTTTCTCTCAGTGATATTTGAAGCAACGGCAAGTAGATTAGGTGCCGACTCACTATGTTGGATTGTGGAGCTCGTGGCAACAGACGAGAGTCTATCACAACTGCGACTACTCCCAGGTCCCAGAGTTGTTCCAGGTGGGACCAACATGGATGGCGAAGCGGGCGGTGTTCTCTTTAGGGGCATCGCTCTGTTATTTTATTAATATAATATTTAAATAACAGTTGCTCACGGGTATAAGTATACTAGCGTAGTTTACAAGTTCAAAATATCAGATATTTGAAAGCAACAAAATCCAAAAAGTTGACAGTTGCTGGGATTCGAACCGTCGCCGTCGAAATCGCCACTCCAGAGGCTCTTCGACTGCGCTGTTAACGACAACGCTAAGCTAACCGTGACGTAAGTGGCGAAATAATAGTATCGTATCTTCACAGGTGTTATTCTCACAGCTCAGAAATACTCAGGATGAAAGTGAAAGTCACTGTGCACTGTTTGTTTTCACACACGACAGGTACTTTGAAATAATTTGAACGACAGCAGTATTGGTTCTTGCACAATTTAAAGAGTTATATTTTAGTAGCAGACCAGATCAGGGCACTGCTAGATGCCCGAACACTTTTTCTGGAAACTACACTAGTTGATATCACTACTTCAGCACTTTAACTTTGTTTACGAAAATTTAAATATAAGAGCTCTTTGAAACACGTCCATTCACTTCGACGCCTGAGGCGGGGGGGAAATCTTAGGTTAGTAACATATTAACTGGTTGGGCTGACCCCAACTTCGTCACAAGCAGAGCCAGGCACTCAAAATTCACGAACACGTGAGTTTCGGCCGGGCCGAAAGTTTCGGCCCCTTTTGGCCGAAACCGAAACTGCGGCCGAAACTCGATTTTTTGGCCGAAACTGGCCGAAACCGAAACCGAAACCGAAACTTCGGTCGGTCACTAATTGTTAGAAATATATACAGGATGGAATTTTGTAATGCCACCTGAAGGGGAAGTACTCTTAAAACTGTAGATAGAAAATTTTACTCAAAGAAAACATTCCTTTATTTTTGAATAGAAAGAAAACTGCTTTCAATGATTTTAAAAAATTCGCTTGCCGCACGCGGTAATCGAACCGACTAAAATCTGTAAAAGCTGCACCCTGTACTTTTATTGCTTCGATCGTTAGGGTCAATTATAAGGATAAAATCTCTCTTACAAACTTCATAAATTAAATGAAAGGAAAACAATGAAATCTTAAATTAATTGTTCAACGGGTCAAGATATAGCACTTTTACTCAAAGATCTGTCTGTTTACTTATGTTATTAATTAATAATTATTATCACTGACGTCTTTTACCCATTAAAATGACGAATTACTACTACTACATTAATAACCATTTTAATACCTGGATTGGTACAAACGGCACAATCAGATGGCCTGCGAGATCACCAGATCTCACCCCTTTAGATTTTTTTTTGTGGGGATATGTAAAAAATCAAATTTACATTAAAACTTATAAAAATGTAAACGAATTGAGAGTTGAAGTTCAGAATACGATTTATAACATTCACAACACGTTATTATAGGTGAATAAAAATGAATTTCTTAGAAGAATAAGTTTGTGTATCCAAGAAAATGGAGCCCATTTCGAGCAATTAATTATTTGTTTCTCTTTTTTTTGTAAATAATTAAAATAATTTAAGATTTTTTTCTTTCATTTAATTTATGAAGTTTGTTAGAGAGATTTCATCCTATCAATTGACCCTAACGATCGATGCAATAAAAGTACAGGGTGCAGCTTTTACAAATTTTAGTAGGTTCGATTACCGGGTGCGGCAAGCGAATTATTAAAAATCAATCATTGAATGCAGTTTCCTTTCTTTTCAAAAATAAAGGAATGTTTTCTTTGAGTAAAACTTTCTATCTACAGTATTAAGAGTACTTCCCCTTCCTAATTCCACCCTATATAATACTCAATTAAGGTTTATTCCTACTGTTATATTGTAAATTTAGGAGAATTTGCCCATTGATTTATCAGTCATTAGTATTATACTCGTTATGACATTGATTTTACTTAAATATTAATTTAAATAATGTACATGTTATACGCTCGGTCAGGGCGTCACATACATGAGCGCATTTATAGGTGAATCTTCTGGACTTATCTATTATGTGGCATCAGGCAAACTTTGTATTGGAAAGTATAAAAACGTTACTATAACTTATATAATACACCAAAGAAACTTCCCCAAACAGATGCGATATTTTTACGCTCTTGAGCTTAAGCCTTTAATACTTCCTTTTTTGGTTTTTTTTATTACCTATTTTCGTTACTACGGCAGCGAATTACGTCAGCGGGCGTGACAAACTTGTATACGGGTGTCCTCAACGAAGCCTGTCGGCTGACTGAGCGGGCTCTGTGAGGTGGCTGATAGCGGCAAAATGCACTCCCTCTCAACAAAACGTTTTTTTTTATTAAAACAATATGTTTTTAATTAATAAATAACTGCATAGGACCTCGAGGTAACTTATTAGGGATATGGAAATAAAAAATTAGTGTGGTACATTATATAACTACTGAATGAAATTGATTATAGTCAAGGCGGTCACTGGTAAATTTACAGATTCGAGGGAACTTTGGGATTATTTTCTATCGAGCCGAATTTACTCAATCGTGTTTTGGAGAGCTGACATCCCTAGTCAATATACTTAATAATAATTATCCATTTAAAAAATTGTGAAATCTTTGTTAACACCGTTGCAAAATTGGTTCGAAATATGTCAAAATTATGTATTTTGAGTCCCACTTCACCTTAAGCGGCAATGGGCTGGCCACATCTATAGATGAACCAAGCAAACGAGTTCTGACTGTACTTGCCAAACGTGCGGGAAGACCGCCAGATCACCTCTATCGCACTCTTCGCCTTGGAGAAGGTCACAGGGAGTTGCTGGATGCGTTTGTCACAGGACCGTGTGTTGCGGTGTAATTTGTGAGAGGCCTACGTCCAGCAGTGGACTGCCACAGGCTGATTTGTTTGATAAGATAATGGATGGAACGCCATACAGCAAAGAACAGTCAAACTATTTTGATACCTGCAAAAAATAAGCCTGCATCGCGTTATAGAAGTTCTCGGGCTGAAGAATTAATATTTTATTATTATAAAATAAGGGGGGTCAGGTTTATACCGAAAACCGACAGGGAGTATCGGCTTATCCAACGCTAACTTACTCAGCTGGAGGGGGACAGCGGAATCTCATGGTTCAGCTACTCCCTACCAGCTGAGCGCAGTCTGAAGATAGCCATCAGGCTTACCGGTCAACACTGACCCGCAAGCGGTAGAGCTGGAGCTGTGCGAGCTCGGGTACATCCCGGAGCACGTGCGCAACATCCCCGCACGCCCTGGACGACCAGGATGCCTGATGTTCGCGCAGCTGCAGCGGACATCCACCGCCATCCCGGGCATATTTGAGGTGCAGAGCTCCTATGTATGCCTGGAATCAAGATCGAGGCCTGTCGTGGACGAAAGGGCCCGGCGCAGTGTCACCGGTGCCAGCAGTTTCGCCATTCCTCACACAACTGCCACAGGCCCCTGGCTTGCGTGCGTTGTGGTGAGGGACACGCTGCCAGGGACTGCCTGCGTCCCCTTGAAGTGAAGCCCACCTGCGCAGACTGTGCGGGTGACCACACGGCGAACAACGCCAACTGCCCCGTGTTCCGCAGGGAGACGATCATCAGACAAAACATCACCCACGCCACCAACGAGGTCAACGCCCCCGGCTCGCTCATGGCTGCCGCAAATCAGCCACAGCAGCGGCCGGGCGCGAAGAGAAGTAGGAAGCGCCGCGGACGACGCGTCACGTACAGCTCAAGCTGTACACCGTCATCAGCACCATGCAGCAGGTGCTGATGGCGCTTGAAGAGCAGAGGGACCCCATCACCCCTATATCTCTCGAAATTAAGTTACGGACCCGCATGTTGGAGCTCTGCAACTCACTTGCATGAGCACAACATACGCCCACCCCGGCCTGCCCACGTCTACTACTCCACGTCGAGTAGTTAAGACTGTGGGCACGCCCACGAGGACCTGACCGCTCCCCGTCGCTGGCTGATGGGCGCTCACTGGCGTCAATTCCAGCGAGCTCGACCTCGCTGAGCGACGGGTTGTAGCCCCACCGGATCGGAGACCGTCGGCGTGGCCGCGCTGCAGCGACGCCCATCCACCTCGGACCTTCACGGACGCCTAGCGTCCCATCCAGTGACCCGCCTGTAGTCGCAGGCGGCGTTGCTACCACTGGAAGAGGCACAAGAGCCTGCAGCAGTTACCCCGGGTCCCCAGAGAGTCCGCGTGGAAGACCTCACGAGTCCGGCCTGGCGCCCCACCATATGGCTAGACTATTACCTGGTCGGCATAGGACCAAGAATTCTTCTCTTTATGTCAGAGACATCGCCAGTCCCCACACTATCTTGACACTATGAGTTGAAGATTCTTTAAAACTTATGACTGCAATACATATCCTTGTTTTTTGAATTGAAACTTCTTTATCGGCGTTGGAAAAAAATTTGCGTCACGTCACGTCACGATTTTTGGTTACGCGCCATCTTTGTTCTGTTCCCCACCACGGTGGATTCGAATTAAGAGTACTTTATACAGGGATAGCATGTCATTTAAGGGTTTTTGGACTTTTGGACTTTTGGGGTTTTGGACTTTTGGACTTTTGGATGGGACATTGGTACTTTGGGTCTTTGGGACTTTGGAACTTTGAGACTTTGGGACTTTTGAACTTTTGAACTTTTGCACTTTTGGACTTTTGGACTTTTGGATGGGACCTTGGTACTTTGGGTCTTTGGGACTTTGGAACTTTGGGACTTTGGGACTTTGGGACTTTTGGACTTTTGGACTTTTGGACTTTTGGACTTTTGGACTTTTGGATGGGACCTTGGTACTTTGGGTCTTTGGGACTTTGGGACTTTTGGACTTTTGGACTTTTGGACTTTTGGACTTTTGGACTTTTGGACTTTTGGACTTTTTGGACTTTTGGACTTTTAGACTTTGGGACTTTTGGACTTTGGGACTTTTGGACTTTTGGCCTTTGGGACTTTGGGACTTTTGGATGGGATCTTGGTACTTTGGGTCTTTGGGACTTTGGAACTTTGGGACTTTGGGACTTTTGGACTTTTAGGCTTTTGGACTTTTGGATGGGACCTTGGTACTTTGGGTCTTTGGGACTTTTGGACTTTTGGACTTTTGGACTTTTAGACTTTTAGACTTTGGGACTTTGGGACTTTGGGACTTTGGGACTTTGGGACTTTGGGACTTTGGGACTTTGGGACTTTGGGACTTTGGGACTTTGGGACTTTGGGACTTTGGGACTTTGGGACTTTGGGACTTTGGGACTTTGGGACTTTGGGACTTTGGGACTTTGGGACTTTGGGACTTTAGGACTTTGGGACTTTGGGACTTTGGTACTTTGGGTCTTTGGGACTTTGGAACTTTGGGACTTTGGGACTTTGGGACTTTGGGACTTTGGGACTTTGGGACTTTGGGACTTTGGGACTTTGGGACTTTGGGACTTTGGGACTTTGGGACCTTGAGACCTTGGGACTTTGGGACTTTGGGACTTTTGGACTTTTGGCCTTTTGGACTTTGGACTTTGGACTTTGGACTTTTGGACTTTTGGACTTTTGGACTTTTGTACTTTTGTACTTTTTGACTTAATTTAAGGTGAGGTGAAAATTAAGTTTATGAAGAAGTTTCACTTCTTACGTGTGTACACTAAGTACACGCAATTTTTTATTCATATCAATTACATGCGCATTGAATTTACTCCATCAAAACACAAAGAAAGGAAAATTTTTAATTGAAAAACTGTCCAAGTGCGAGTCGGACTTGCGCGAAGGGTTCCGTACCAAAAACTGTAACATTACATACCTACCTATTACGTTTGTTTTATGGGAGCCACATTTGTTTTCAGTAAATTTTTTTCTAAAGCGCAACAACAGAAGACTGAAATAGTACATGGTCAATAGGTACATGATCTGCAGAAATTTCAACTCTCTAGCTATCACGGTTTCAAATAAGATACAGCCTGGAAATTGGAAACCGCCGAGGCGACAAACAGCGGAGTCAATAATCGGATACCGTTTTTACTTTTTGAGTACGGAACTCTAAAATCAAACGCAAATGCTTCGTGAACCAAGAGTACAATATGTTAGGTTTTAATTGGAAAAATGATTATTTGGGTGAGTAACTTATTTCTCTTATCAGTTTTATTAGATTTCTTTAAAAGTGGACAAAATGTTATGCTGGCATGTTTGCTGGAATGGAAAAATGAGGTAGTGGGTTCAATTCCCAACCAGGACAAATGTCTTGTGTGAAATTTAACTAGTAACATTCCACACGGGTGAAGCCGCGTGTATTAACACGCGGGTTCACCCGTGTGGAATTCCTCCATCTCATGGGAACCTATTCGAGACATAAAACCGCCGTAATGTAACCGCCTGCCGCGCTTGAGGTCCTGGGTTCGATTCCTGGTCGGTCCAAATATTTGTGTGATCCACAAATGTTTGTTTCGAAGTTTGGGTATTTTCTCTAGATCCCATAGCACAAGCTCATGTTAACTTAATTTGGGCTAGATGATGCTGTGTGAGAATGTCCACAAATATTTATTTATTTCCTTTAGATCCTAGCCACAATCTCACTCCTCACGGGAGCTGAATTAGCTGCCGTCGGCTTACAAAATGTTACAAAGGAAAACAACACCAAAGAGGATGGGTGGCTGGACCGTCTCATAGACCAGAACAAACCGAGGTTGTATCGAGAAAAGAATATTAAAACACCAGTTGCTCTTGAAGGTATTTACACAATTTTATTTTGCGGTATTTATGAAACAACTGGTCAATATAGTTAAAACTAGCTGTTGCCTGCGTTTTCGTACGCTGCATTTTGTATGCTTTCGATTCTTTAGATTGATAGAACTTTTTATTTATGAACCAATTGACATGAAACAAACACTAATGTTAAGTGGACCAAACCGCAACGCAATAAAGAAAGCCGCATTGCAATCGGTTGCAGTGGTTGTTGGGATTAGCGTGCACAAACGTACAGACATACAGACAAAAATTCTAAAAATCATTGTTTTGGGTTCTAATGCGTTCATAAAGCCCCCTATAATTTTTTTCTTATACTGGGTGTAACAAAATTACCTCTCCAAATTTCATGAGATGACTTGGCATCGGAATTCAAATACAAATATTTAATAAAAAAGGGGGGTCAATTTTTTTATTTTTTTTTTATTTTTTTGTCGCACATTAAGAATTCATTTTTTTCCGCGGCAATTCGAGGTAACATGGTCGCCGTGGCAAAACAAACACAGAGCACCCGTCTGGCTGTCGTTGTCGCTTTCTACTGCCGCTCAGTAGCGATAGAAAGGGTGAAAATAGGATAAAATAGGACCTTTAAAACGGCTTTACGGTTAAAGTTTTCATGTGATTCTTTTTTCTTCATTTTTGTAATGTTTCTTGACTGATGCCACGTCACGTGACGAAATTTGGATAGGTAATTTTGTTACACCCAATATATCTTCAATGTACAGACAGCGACCTGCTGTTACGATTTTATTACCTTGTATTGATAAGAAACATCTATCAGCTATCTGATCTATATTGGGTTGTCTCTGAGGGAGAGAATCCGGAACGATGTTATCCGTCAGAGAACCAGAGTGGTCGACATAGCCCGCAGAGTATGCGTTTTGAAGTGGCAGTGGGCTGGCCACATTTGTATAAAACCGATGGTCGGTGGCGCAAACGAGTTCTGGAATGGAGACCGCGACTCGGTACACGTGGGTAAGACGACCCCCCGCCAGTTGGAATGGACAGACGACCTGAAAAAAGTCGCAGGAATGGACTGGATGCGTCCTGGATGGTCTACGTCCAGAAGTGGATATGCTGATTTGATTGATTGAAATATTTATAGCCTAAGGAAGGTTAACTATCCAGGGACATCCTTCCGTGGGCTTACCCGGGGCTCCCGTCCTTAGGCAGTGGTAGGCACGTGAGGTTTTCGTCGGTAAGAGTTCGGCACAGCATCCATGAGGGATTTCCTCATGGGTATGTAAACTGGAAATTTCTAATGAAGCTGTTCGGGTTTGGATCTTTGATTTTGAATCTTGGATTTTGGAAATAATCAGCCAGGGTCCTTTAACGGCTATTTTTTTTTAAATCATTCTAGACTTCCTATTTCAATGTTAGTGAAGATGTTTGGATGTTTGTAACTCAATCACGCTTTTAAACGACTGTACGGATCCGGCTGAATTTGGCACAGGTCTAGATTAAAGTCTAGAATTCTTCGTCTTTTCATTTATCAAGTACCTAACCCAAGTAATAAATTGGATCAAGGATCCTGCACTTAATAGGCTTAAAACATTTACCTAATCCAGATCAGTAGTTCCACAGGTAACACATGTTTTTATAACTTATTAAAATAGTTAACGACTATAATTAATTACAGCCACTTTGGAAACCGTCTCCGACAAACAACCAACGTCCAAGAACTGGACGTACGATTCGGTTCTGCTACTAATGTCTCTTTTGAAAGAGAGCAACCGTTCAGCACCTGTTTTTGATGAAATGAAAAAGGCAGTCACGGAACCTGTGGTAAGAGAGTATTGCGTTCTTTATCCTCGAAGGTGTAGGCAAAGGCATCGTATACGCCCACATTTCACCTTGACCTTGACTGCCTCTGTGGCGCAGTCGGTAGTGATACCGCCTGCGGCGCTGGAGGTCGTGGGTTCGATTCCCACCGGAGACAATATTTGTGTGACCCATAAATGTTTGTCTCAAGAGTCTGGGTGTTTCTATGTATAACTAGCTGATGCCCGCAGCTTCGCCCGCGATGGCGCTGTATGTGAAAAATGATTTTCCCGCTTTTCTGTTGACATTTTTCCTGAATTTTCTTTGCTATAAACCTCACGGAGCCCGAGACCTTTCCAACGAATGCAAAACCGTGGAAATCGGTTCGTGCGTTCTGGAGTTATAGCGTCAGGAAGGAAAACCCGACTTATTTTTATATAATAGATATGTATGTATTTAATTTAAAAGTATATAAGTATTAATATCCGTGGTCTGATACCCATAACACAAGCAGGTTATTCCTAGCTTACTTTGGGATCAGATAGCGTTGTGTGAGATGTCCGTGAATATTATTTATTATATTTATTTATTTATATTCACCTTATAGTGTTATGTCCCACGTAATAGGTGGTGAGTGTATTACAGGTTGAAATGGACAAGCGCAGCCCGCGACGACCCGCAGTTAAAATTTTTCAAGCCGTGCGTACATAAGGCCTTCAACTTGGCTTAACGACTGACATTTTACTGGCAACCGGGACCAACGACTTAACATGCCTTCCGAAGCATTTTTTTTATTACTACATCTACAGACGCTTGGTCCGTACCATTTTTTAGTTATAAATGTTTATTATAAATGTAATTTAAATTAATGTCTGTCTCCGCGTTAGACAAATTCATGATTATATTATACAATAATATAATTACAATAATAGTCTATGTAATGTAAAATAAATATGCTAGTAGCGGCCCCGACCGTGTCGTTGCCGCTCTAAGTCAACGTTAAGGGCACGGGTTTTTTATAAAGGACAAGAGAGTATCTCTCGCCTTATCGTCCCTTCGCCGGATCGCCATTTTTAGGTTGTAATCCCTCACTTGCTCTGTGGTCGCAACTTCAGCGCGAGTTATTAGACGCGCTGTCGCGTCGTCACTGCTGTCGTCTGTGTAGTAGACACAGGTGTTTGTGTGCCTTGAAATTGCGACCACAGCATGCGGGACACTTTGGAGGATTTGGGATTTGCGTGATGTTGTACGTACTATAACCACCTTTTCGTATGTCAATCCCTGCGATTCGTGAACCGTCAGTGTGCGAGATCCCTCGTTGTTACCGTATCCCTGGCTGATTAAGAGAGCTTTCTCAGCCTGGGTGTGGACGAGGTATAATGTGGCATCCTGTTTCGGGATCTCTGCACCTGTGAAAGGTCTCAACGACAGTTGCTAAAGTGTTCCCTTAACCGCCTCTTACGACACCCTCGAGCTGAATTGGAGTGGCGACATTTTCTGCACTTTTCCGTTGCCCCACGGGGTTTCAAAGATCCTGCAAATTTACAGTAGATAAAATAACACCCCATTTTTAGGGTGTAAAATAGGACCCTTTTTTTGTTTAACGTGAGGGAAAATCCTCATGGATGTTATGCCGGACTCTTACCGACTAAAAAAACCTCACGTAACGCCCAACAGCCTATGGTTGGGAGCCCTGGGTAAGCCCTCGACCCTCAGCCCACTGTGGCCTCGCCCAGGGGGTGGTACGGGTGTTATCCGCGTCTTTGGGGGGTTTCGGGTGTGATCCCGCTTCTAAGGGGGGGCGTGCGTGAGTTGCTCACGTCACGCTGCCGTCATGGGCCTGCTTCTGTAAGGACGGTGAGCAGCCCTCTCACCGTCCTCAGGCCCCCGGTCATGGTCAGGCCCCCGGTCATGGAAAATAGGACCCTATCACTGAGCCAAGCCACCACTGTTCGTCTGTCCGTCACGAGGCTGTATCTCATGAACCGTGATAGCTAGAGAGCTGAAATTTTCCCAGATGATAGAACAGTTATTTCTGTAGCCGCTGTAGTAATCATGAATGTTGTTTATCCAGGCATACCTCCGAAACCGCGTCGTGACACCCAACCACGTGGTGGTTCGCATCAAGGATCACCTGCAAGCTGAACTGCCGGAGTCAGAGATCAGAGTACAAGCCGTCATGTAACTACTATTATTGCTTTTACTTGCGGTTCCCGGCCGTTCCCGTGGGAATACGGGAATGAAATATTAGTCCGTTCAGAGGTATTTTACCTCTAGCACTTAGATTGCCGATCGCCCTTTAAGATTTTGTTTCTCCCATGTACCTACTTGCAACTTTTTCGAAACTTTTTATCATGCGTGGCCATTATTAAAGATTTAGAACTTTGTGGAATTTCGCTTTCGTTATTGATGGTAGGATGGTAGTGAATGTTTATTTCCAGATATAACGATTGACCGACGATCTGAAAAAGGTGATGACATGGACTGACTGGATGCGGAAGGCGCAGGATCGTGTGAATTCGTGTGTGGTGGCGTGGATTGGGAGAGGCCTACGTCCAGGAGTGGACTGCCATACGCTGACTTGATTGATTGATTTGATACAATCATACTTACCTATATAGTTTTCGCCTAGTTAAAGGGCTAGCGACACGGTCAATAGTATTGAGTCAAATCTGATAATTTATGAATGGAAGTTTTTTTTTTTTCTTTTTTATACCACTAGAGTTGCCACTCTAGTGGTATAAAAAAGAAAACAAGCATACGGCCCCACCAGATGTACTGGTGGTCACCGCAGCCTATGGACGCGTTTGCAACACCAGAGGCGCCACACTCGCGCTGCCGACTCTTTAAAAACCTTCTAAGTCCCCTTTTGAAGAACCCCATACTGTAGGCGTCTGGGCGTACGCGGAAGAAAGCCTCTATTAGATCTCACCGTGCTCGAGCGCTCAGGGACGCAACGTGTGAGGATGAACACCCTGTCTATGGCGCAGTTGCTTCAATGTGCGTGATTTCATTGCATGTGTGCGTGCATGACGTGTATGTACACATGATATTGACGAGGCATGATATGACAAGTGCAGTTGGACCGTGTTTCTAGCGCTTAAGTCTAATATGACATGGATGAATAGTGTAGCTTCCCAATAGTGAAGGAATTTTTAAATTAAATTAAAAGTAGTATTAAAGTAGCCTTGCTTTTCCGGAACGACTACAGTATGGGGTTCTTTATAGGAATCTTAAAGAAGAAGAAAGAAAAATGTTTTTATTTCATAAAACAATACGTAGAAACAAAAATTATATTATATTTTTGTTTTATATTATTTATATTTTATTATTAAAAGTACCTACGACTTAAGGAATGTCCCGTGTTGAAAAAAAATAGGAGCCTGTTCAGCATAATGCCGGGTACAAGTACCCAGCGCTGGTTTTCAACTGGCTCTAAGGATCGACACATTATTTATAAAACTGATGAAGGCACCTATACAAATTAAAACACAAAATTAATTAAAAATCTTGAAGAGTTCTAGCAGGATTGGCAGCGCAATTGCACATTCTGAACTCCTTTTATTGGTGTACTTTCAGGGACATCTTGATACCCGAAGAACGTAACACGCATCCATAGTAAGTATCGTTAAGGAGTGAGATCACAGATCAGTCACAAAACACCTACCAAGTTCCATTGGGAATCCTAGGGATATACTTCCGAGGGCTCCGGAGCTCCCAACCGTAGGCTGTTAGATAGGAAACGTGTTAGTTTTTAGTCGATAAGAGTCCGGCATAACATCCTTGACGGATTTTTCATAGGTACGTAAAACATCTCCACGTTTCGGGCGCTGCTTCCCTGCCACGTTTCCTGAACGTGAGACACTGTGCAGAAAATCTGTATTTCGCATAAAATACTTTTATACAAGGAGATCACATACGCCTTTATCAGCGAAGAAGTGGACAGAACATATAGATACGCCCGCATTTTTTCATTTGCTTTCGTCACTTTCGTTCCACGTAGTAGGTGGCGCCTATTGCTGTGTTGAAATGAACAGGCGCAGGTTGTCACCACCTGCTGTGGGTAATTCATCATCTAATAGGTACCCAAAACCAGTTTCATAAAATTATATAAAAGGGCGACCTTATAGTTAAAAAGCAATTGCTTTCTGGCAATCTTTCAATTTTTTTTTTATTTTGTTTCAGTGACACGATAACTGGACCGCCTATGTAAGTTTTTTTTAAATATCTATTCTGAAGCTAAGGTAAAAATTTTACGATTTCCACGGACAGTGAAGTCTCAGAATAGGGTTACGATTTTACTCTTACTATACGGAACCCTTATAAAAAGAATCAAGCTCCCTACACTCCTACGATTGTATCTATAGTTAAGGGGCAAGATCGTGTCACCAATGCGGATGTTCTTCGTGCTGCGCAGACACAAGGAATATAGGCCCTGCTGATGAGGGGACAGCTGCGATGGTGTGGTCATGTACAGCAAATGGATGACAGCAGACTGCCGAAGAGTGTGTTCTACTCGGAAATCTTGAGTGGTAAAAGTAGTTCTGGTGGGCAATACCTTCGCTATAGGGATGTGCTGAAGAGAAACCTTACTGCATGTGTGATTTCTACAGAGGGATCGGAAGAGAGTATACTAATGATAACAGTTTGGCGCTCAAAAATTAATAAGGGTAGATATATCGTTTTTTGAAAACACTTGACTGTCAGAGTCTGACTGACCTCAAGCGCCAAGTTCGCAAAAACCGACCGAAACCTTCCTACAACAGTACTGGCCGGCTATAATGTGCAACATGTGACCGAATGTTTAAGACGAAGTTTGGATTTTGAAAGAAGAAGAAGATGATGATCTATAGTTAAGATCTCAGAACTAATGCTTCTAATTTTGTTGACAGACCTCCAGTGGAGTTTGGGGGTGAGTAAACAATCTTTCAAAGTTACTGGAATACACCATAAACTTCGTTCTTGTGAAATATGTAGGTAGGTACCTACTTGAAACATCATCTTTAGCTACTGAGCTGTTCCCCAATCCATTACGGATTTCCATTCTAACTGCAATGAGGCTGGAATTTAATATTTCCATGAAGCGATTGCCGTTGGACCTTGACAACCAGTTGGCAAAGTCGAAGTTCTGTAGTTAGAATAACTGTTGTGAAAGCACTGGAGACTATTCAGCTGCAAATTTCTTAGGCACTTTTTTGAGATGCTTGCTTAAAGTCATATTGAGGTCCTCAATGAGGAGCTGCCAGTCATTGAGAAGCTATTGATCATTGTAGACGAGGCCTTGCAATCATTAAGAAGAAACCTATGGGGCGATAGTTGGCTGGATTCCACCGATCTCCTTTCTTGGGAATCGGTTGCACGTTAGCCTCCTTCCAAGCCTCCAGCACTTCGCCGAAAAGTAGCAGAGGTGGTACAGGTGTATACAGCAATCAGCACCACCGCCAGAATGTATTTTGCCAAGTAACAGCAGCTTAAGCTCTATATTTCATCAGAACCAAGTCGTTTAGTTAGTAGCCACACACTGCTGAAGTTACAAATCACATCCCTATAACCCATATACCTAGTAGGTACATGATTTTTTTTTCCATGTTTTAGATCCAGCAGATACACGTAAGGTCCACTAAGCCAGCTAAGCGCTATAGGCAATATTATGTTGTTTTAAAAAGTGGCCTATTCCTAAATGCCTATTTCATGTTCTGAATAAATCAGAACATGAAATAGGTATTGAAACGAAAACCAGCCTATTTCTTGTTTCACCAACCTTCAGCGGATAGCGGTGCAAAGGTGTTTTCCCTTCTTTTCTTTTTCATCATTAAACATTTGTATACGGTCGAAGCCGGGCAAGCTATTTAGCATATGAAAAAAAAACCATCTACTGCTCGTTCGCTCTAACTTTGCCGCTCGGCTCCATACTAAAGTCGATTTTTTAATTAGACGAAGTAAATTGACAGTAACTAATGTCACTTCTTCATACAATGTTGCGTATTTTCTATGACGAAGTGACATTAGCTACTGTCAATTTACTTCGTATAATTAACAATTCGGGTATACGCCTCTACGCCAGCGGCAAAGTTAGAGCGAACGGGTAGTATGTGCGAAGTGGACTCGCGCAGGGCTAAATAAAAAAAAAGTCATATTTGTTTTACGAGAGCCCTCTCACGGTTCATCAGATACAGCCTACTAAGAGACTAATAGATGGACAGTGGAGTTTCAGGAATGGGGTCCCGTTTGGGTAACCTATAAATGATTGTTATGCCAATCTTGCGCGGGTCGCCTTGAAAATGTATACAAAAATAACAATTTTATGGTTATAGGTTACTTGCCGAAAAAAGAGTCTGACTTCAAGCCAAGTATTATAAAGGACGTGGACACCGACGACGACGATTGGTTACCACCGGCGACAAGTTATAAAAAAAAAAAAGCCTCAACTGTAGGTTTTATTGTACAGAAAATATAAAGAAGTACTTTTTACTTACGTACTGATTTTTTTTCGTGTGTAAATCCCTCGTGGCAACCATGCATGCAGCATTGTCCGGAGTAGCATATTCCGGACTCTTACCAACTAAAACCACACGTGCCCTATTTTTGCCCACCAGATTGAAAAAATCAAACAGCAGCCTCTCGATGGTTATTATTCTCTGTAAAATATAGCTTGATCTCTGTGACAGTTCTACAAACGTAAACAAGAATAGACTTTTGTCAACGGCATAAAGCTTTTGCGCTTGAAATGCTGAGAGTGAGAACACAGAGGTGCAAACTGTAAATAAAAACTTTACGACTCTGAAATAATAGTCGAATTTGTTTACGTTTATGTAAGTGTCACAGAGATCAAGCTATATTTTACAGAGTTTATCTTATAACATCTTAAATCAGCTGCCATTTTCACTCGCCTAAAAATGCCCAACAATAGAGTAAGCCGCATATAAAAATGTCTTAGTTTCGTTCATTAATAATAAATGAACGAAACTAAGACATTTTTATATGCGGCTTAGTCTTTACGCGGTTATTGCTTGAATGAGAGAGTAGCTCCCTTTTTATCTTTTGTTATCTACTTTATTTATTCAACGCAATTAATCATTAGAGTGACTAGAATAAAGGTCTCGTGCTAAAACGACTGCGTTTCAAATTGCTTTTTTATCATCTGTGACACTGACATATAACTGACAGTAGTGAAAAGACAGTGACGTTGAGTTGACGGAAATTTGAGACAAAGTGTTTGAGCAGGGGGGACGTGTCGAGTTCGCGAATAATTTAAATAAAATTAAGTTAACTATTTGTAAAATACTATTTACATTCAAATTTATGACCACATGTATAAAAATATATTGTTAAATGTATTCGTGGAGTGTTATGAATTATTAACCTCGTAAATAACAGTTAAAAAGCTGAATGCTTACATTTACTGATGAACGTGGGATGTAAACAATGGGAGTTTTATAAACTTTGTGTGTGAAATTCGAAGCTTGAATGCAGTTCGTATTCGATATTATTGTGCACCCACTGAAACGAAAATACTGGAGAATGAGCGGCGTAAGCAGAGATGCGCCTATAGGCGTGCAATTGATTCAAAAACTAAGTTTACGATACTGTCCGCGGTTTCAGATCAACAAATTACTTTGGTGAGTCATATTAAAAGCTTTTTACATGCTTGTCTAGTTATTGTTATCTTTGTTACAATTATATTTGTCATTGAAACATATATAATTATCTATTTTCATGTGTTACTATTGTTTAAACGGAGAATTCACATCATCCTTTGTGTTGTGAGCATTCTCCATGCAGAAATCTAATACTATATTGTATGAGAAACCTACTAAACATAATTCCTACTCAGTTATATGGAGTGATAGGTCGGACAAAGGATTTTGGATATCATGGTACCCCAACACATTGTCTACTTGTGAGAACCAAACATACTGGTTAAATGTGGTTATACCTCATTCCTCTGGGCACATTGCTACATTAAGGATCTTAAATCATCATCCTCCAAGCCTTTTCCTAACCCAGTTGAGGTAGGTTTACTAGACTAACTATGATGCTGCTGAACTTCAACATTTTCCATTAAACGACTACCATCTGTCCTACACAACTAATTAGCATTTTTAAATATAATTAATACCTAAATAAAGTTCTGTAGTTACACTGAGGATCTCAAAACTGTTATTAAATTTGAGGAAAATTTTTGCATGGTTCGTTAAATACATAGCAATGTATGTTTTGATGTTAAAGTAGCCAAAAGGACTAACAAAACAGTGATAGTTTAAAGCCTTCAGACTTTCTGTTTTAGTTTAGTAAATAAACTATTAACATTAATTGTCTAATACCCATTACATAAGCAGGTTAATCCTAGCTTACTTTGGGCCAGATGACTCTGTGTAAGGAAAAACACAGGCATGTGCGAGTCTTAACTAATAAGTGCAGAAATACCTATTATACAATTACTTTATGTTTTTGTAGGTATTTGTTTTATAGCAGTAACAGAAATACATCATCTGTCAAAATTTCAGTTCTCCAACTGTAACAGTGCCTGAGATACAGCATCATATATTAAAATTTAATTATAGACCTTGGATTGCCAAGAGCTTCAGTAAGCTCTTTACTAAAACGAATATCCAATGTGGCATTGATAGGATCTTACCAAATCTGGTTGGGCAGGGGAGGGAACATTGCTGACGGTGGAAGGTGATCGTTTATGAGTATAGTAAGGTGGCCACCCTAAACCTACTCTGCTGGGTTGCAAGTCCCAGACGCCGTTGAGGTGTTCCCCCCTGTGCCACGCTATGGACCCCCGGCGCCCGCACGGAGAATCCATGAAATGCTAAGAATAAAGTCTCACAGACAGACAGACAGATATTCTCAGTATTAGGGTCTTGATTTGGGTACCCCTAAAAACATGTTTTTAAATGCTGTTTAGAAATGATATTTGATAAGCTTATTCACATAATAAGCTTATCAAATATCATTTCTAAATTTATCACTGATGATTTGTTTACATTTGATAATGTAAGTTACAATTTCAATCTCATTAAGTAATTAATTATAATAGTAGTTAAGTAAATGTTGTCAAACATTCACTTAAGTAGTTATTTATTTAATCTTACAAATTCTTACTAATATTATAAATATGCAAAAGTTTGTGAGTGTTAATGTATGAATTTTTGTTGCTCTTTTACACACTATGAACTGATTGGGCTGAAATTTAGTACAAGCATGACTTTTAGCCCCTCTCTATAAAATAGAGTGCAGAGGGTCTTATGTCGAGACTTTGTCTGTAGTCTGTGACTCTGTCGCATAATAATACGTCACTAGGTCATGTGTCAAAAATGACAATGTCAATCGGATTGAACTTTCACAATAAACGTGTTAGAGAGGGGCAGCCGGGTGAAAACGATCTCACAGCTTCTTGTTAATCCTGGGAAAAGTTAAAAGAGTGATAACAAATATACACGTGGGCAGAGCCGCAAGCGCCATCTAGTTTACTTACAATAAAGTAGTAAATCTGCCATATTTAGTGACCTTCATATTTAATGACCTTTATCCAGACACGACAGTGTGTCCAGTCGGTATAAATCTATACCAATATTATAAAGAGGAAAGATTTGTTTTTTGTTTGATCGTTTGTAACGAATAGGCTCCGGAACTACTGGACCGATTTGAAAAATTCTTTTACTGTTGGGAAGCAACGCTCTTTGCGGTGAACATAGGCTATATTTTATTCCCGTATTTCCTCGGGACCGGGAACTACGCGGGTGAAACCGCGTGACGTCCGCTAGTAATTAATAAAATAAAATAATAAATAAATACTCACAGACATTTCACACAACGCTAGCTGATCCCAAAGTAAGCTAGGAATAACCTGCTTGTGTTATGGGTATCAGACTACGGATATTAATACTTATATACTTTTAAATACCTTCATTCCCAGTAGTTCCGCGGCAGTTGTTCCGCGACGGAACTAGTGAGACTTTTTGTCCCAATAGTTCCGTGGCGGAACTAGTGAGACTTTTTTTTCCCAGTAGTTCCGCACCACGGAACTACTGAGACATTTTTATTCTCAGTAGTTCCGTGGCGGAACTAGTGAGACTTTTCTATTCCCAGTAGTTCCGTAGCGGAACTAGTGAGACTTTTCTATTCCCAATAGTTCCGTAGCGGAACTATCTTGGATCTTTATGGACATTATATTATGTCCACTTTAATATCTTAAAGCCTTAAAGTATTTTATTTTTTATGAATATGGATCTTTTAGGACATGCGAGTGGAAAAAGATCCATTATACGAAGAACATCTAGTTTAAAAGTATAAAGTAGTTAAGTAATTTTCAAAACAAATAAAGATCTACAAAAGCAAATGAAGATCGCCGAAACAAATGAAGATCAGCAAAACAAATGACAGTTGGAAAAACAAATAACGATTCAAAAAACATTATGCAGATCAATAAAACAAAAGACTATAAGCAAATTGATAAGGTCAAAACTTACTTGCAGCCATGTTTTGTAATCAAAATGCGATTAGCATTAAAAAAAATAGGTGCAAGCAATTCTCGACCTTAATGGCACTTATTTTAAAATGTGCTTTTAGGCGTTTATAGACATCACAGATCACGATTATATAAAAAATAAATAGATATTATGCATGCTCATAAGGTCGAAATTGGCATGGACCTTTTTTGTAATCTAGATGCGATAACCATTCAAAAAAATAGCTGCAAGCAATTCTCGACCTTAATGACACTTCCCTAAAAATGTGCTTTTAGGCGTTTATAGACATCACAGATCACGAATATATAAAAAATAAATAGATATTATGCATATTCTTAAGGTCGAGAATTGCTTGCACCTGTTTTTTGAATGGTAATCGCATTTAGCTTACAAAATATGGCTGCAAGAAACTTTCGACCTTATCAACTTGCTTATAGTCTTTTGTTTTATTGATCTGCATAATTTTGTTTTCGATCGTCATTTGTTTTTCCAACCGTGATTTGTTTTTCCAACCGTCATTTGTTTTGTTGATCTTCATATTTTGTTTCATTGATCTTCATTTGTTTCATCGATCTTCGTTTGTGTCGTCAATCTTCATTTGTTTTGTCGATCTTCATTTGTTTTGTCAGTCTTCATTTGTTGTACCGATCTTCATTTGTTTTGTCGATCTTCATTTTTTTTTAATTGTATGAGAAAATAGCCGTAAGACACCGTAGGGAACTAATGGGAACATAAAATATTTGTATGTAAGAGATGCTTTCTCCCGCGGGACTACTGGGACTTGATTTATTAGTTTTTAATTTATGCTTTGTTCCGCGGAACTACTGGGAATGAATTTATTATTATTTCATTTCTACTTTGTTCCGCGGAACTAATGGGAACTGAATTATTGATGCTTTGTTCCGCGGGACAACTGGGAAAAAAAGTCTCACTAGTTCCGCCACGGAACTACTTCAACGGAACAACTGGGAATAATCGTTTAAATACATACTTATCATACATAGAAACACTCAGACTCTTGAGACAAACTGTCATGGGTCAAACAATTTTTTGTCTCCGGTGGGAATCGAACCCACAACCTTGTGATCCGCAGTCGCACACTTCGACCTCTAGACCAACAAGGCAGTCAAATATCAATCATCACATATAATAAAATCGTAACTGTCTGTTTGTTTGTACGTTTCTGCACGCTAATCTCAGCAACCGCTCAACCGATGGCACTTTATTGCGTTGCGGTTCACTCCACTTAACATTCAGTGTTTGTTTCATGGCAATCGGTTCATAACTAAAAAAGTTATATCAATCTAAAGAATCACATATAAAATGCAGCGTACAAAGTCGCAGGCAACAGCTAGTGTTACTATAATACTCAATTACAAATCATTCCTCTTTAAATAATATTCAATCGATCCCTTAATCTCCCCTACTACATTAAGTAACCAGCATACTGAGCACAAAAGAATCGATCTCAGACACAAAGGTATTTTTTTAGTCAGTATGGATAGGGGCTTACTTATTATAAGTTAAACGGCTTGAAAATTTGGTGAAGAATAGATAATTGTATGGAATAATACGTGGCTACTTTTATCCCTGGAACAAGTTAAGGGGCGCGTCCATAAAATGCACAAAAAGGCATTTGTAAAAAGCACAGTGTTAATGTAGTCTCATCTATTAACAATTTAAGGTTCCATTTTAGTGAGTTCTTGAATATTTCCAAAATCCTAAGTGCATTTTTTAGCGACGCGCCTCCTAAGTATTACCTCTGTAATATTTTTTATGTGAGAGAAAATAAAATAAACTTATTTATTTAAAAAAAAGTTCCTATAGCATGCGGGAACGGTAACAGAACCATCCCACGTTGGCGAATTTATACTATACTAGCTGATGCCCGCAGCTTCGCCCGCGTAAAATTTGTTCCCGCCGGAAGTTATTCCCGGGATAAAAGGTAGCCTATGTGTTATTCCAGACTATAATGTATCCCTGTACCAAATTTCAGCCCGATCCGTTCAGCGGTTTGAGCGTGAAAGAGTAACAAACATCCACACTCACAAACTTTCGCATTTATAATATTAGTAAGATCTACGTATATATATGTATAACTAGCTGATCCCCGCGTCTTCGACCGCGTAGAAGTCGTTATCGTGAAAAATCATTACCCTCCTTAGGCGCAGTCGGTTAAAAAGTAGCCTATGTCCTTCCCAGGGCTTCGAACTTTCTCTGTACCAAATTTCATCTCAATCGCTTCAGCCGTTAAGGCGTGAAAGCGTAACAGACAGACAGACAGACAGACAGAGTTACTTTCGCATTTATAATATTAGTAAGGATGGCTCGTATTAAATGCATACACACTTAAAAGTCCTATTTTAAATAAATGTTTAGTCAAAATAAAAACTCACCAAAATTTTCTTTCTGCTGCAACAATTACTTACTCGGCCGCCGTTTGCCAAAGTGTCAAATGTGATAGATGTACCATCTTTAGAAAGTTATCGGGTACCATATACAATCGATATTGCCACTATAAAACTAAATACGGCATATACAAGTTCTGTAAATCTTGTGTACCTAGTCTCCCGTAAGGATCAAGTATCCCCAGTTTCCCCTATAGTTGGCAATAATATAAATGCGAAAGTAACTCTGTCTGTCTGTCTGTCTGTTACGCTTTCACGCCTCAATGGCTGGAGCGATTGAGATGAAATTCGGTATAAAGATAGTTCGAGGCCCTGGGAAGGACATAGGCTGCTTTTTAACCGGCTGCGCAAAAGGAGGGTTATGATTTTACGTGATAACGACTTCCACGCGGTCGAAGCCGCCGGGAACAGCTAGTATAGTCATATATAATCCTACAAAGAAAGAAGGTACATACCTGTGTAAATGTTTACAAATAGAAAGAAAGAAAGAAACCTTTATTTATTACAGACATGTAGGACACATTAATTATTGTTAACCTAAAATTAAAGAAGCGCTCGTGGCCCCGCGGACTCAGTGTTCTGTAAACGATCACTGCAGTAAGCAACTTTCACTGTGGCCGGTCCATGGATGGGTGACCATCCATGTGATAACTTTGTGACATTTATTTGAGCGTTTCCGTGCTTCGGAAGGTACGTTAAGCCGTTGGTCCCGGTTGCCAGTAAAATGGCAGTCGTTAAGCTAAGTTGAAGGCTTTATTTCAACAGCAGGCAGTCACAACCTGCGCCTGTCCATTTAAACACGGCAATACGGCTCACCACCTATTACGTGGGACAAAATTATACAAAGGTGAAATGTGGGCATATAATATGCCTCTGCCTACCCCTTCGAGGATAAAGGCGTGACCATATATATGTAAAACTAGCTGATGCCCGCAGCTTCGCCCTCGATGGGGCTGTATGTGAAAAATGATTTTCTATAGCTATAAACCTCAAGGAGCCCGAGACCTTTCCAACGAATGCAAAACCGTGGAAATCGGTTTGTGCGTTCTGGAGTTATAGCGTCAGGAAGGAAAACCCGACTTATTTTTATATAATAGATTAAACATGTTTTATTGCATTGTGTGCCTCACAACTGCATCAAAGAGGTGTCCAGTTCAGCATGTGCCAGGCGGAACCTTGGCGCTGATTTTCGACTGGAACCTTAGTTATGTGTAGTAAGTGTGGATGTGTAAAAATATATATTACTAGCTATACCCGCAGCTTCGCCCGCGTGAAATTTGTTCCCGCGGGAAGTTATTCCCGGGATAAAAAGTAGCCTATGTGTTATTCCAGACTATAATGTATATCTGTACTAAATTTCAGCCCGATCCGTTCAGCGGTTTGAGCGTAAAAGAGTAACAAACATCCACACTCACAAACTTTCGCATTTATAATGATTAGTAAGATAATATTAAAATTTTCGCGCTCTGGATATCACGGTTCCTGAGATCCCAGTCTCAAATCCCGTGAACCGGATGGCTAGAAAGCTGAAATTTTCTCAGATTAAGTATCTATTTCTGTTGCCGTTAAAACAAACCAACAAATACTAAAAACCAAAAATTTTAACAGTAAAGGGGGTCACCCCATGCAACAAATGTATTTTTTTGCCGTTTTTTGGTATAGAACTCTCCCAAATTGCACGCTTCCGACTCGCTGTTGGCCGGTTTTATTATTCCTACAAGGATATATTTACAAACTAGCTGAGCCCGCAACTTCGTTTACGTCACATAAGGTGTATGAAAGGAAAGGTATTTCTTCATCAGAGTCATCAAGCAGCGTCTGAAACTGCCCTGTTTGCCTTCGGCGCGGACTGAATTGTTTAAAAATAGACTTAATCATTAAGCTCTTTTATGATTAAGCCAACACGCCAGTTTAGGTTCACTCACATTCAAAGAAACCCCTACAATTAAAATTTTCAAAATATCTGATTCTTAAAAGTGTTACAATAACTCTTTTATTTCTAAACCGATTTACATAAAACAAACGCTAAATGTTAACTGGAGCAAACCTCAACACAATAAAAAAAACCGCATTGCAATCGGTTGAGCGGTTACTGAGATTAGCGTGCACAACCGTACAGACAAACAGATATACAGACATACAGACAAACAGACAAAAATTCTAAAAATCATTGTTTCGGGTTCTATTGCGTTCATAAAGCCCCCCTATAATATTTTTTCTTATTTATCTTCCATGTACAGACAGCGACCTGTTACGATTTTATTATATGTACTTATTGAAAATGTTTTATTATTATTCCTACAAGGATATATTTACAAATACTCATAATGATGGCTCGTTGACATACCACAACTCCTAAACCGATGAATATTCGTGTACAATCAAGTAGCAAGCCTTGTACATAGCGATATGGTCAAGGTTCTATTCGCTGATGCGTTCTCTTTACGCTTCAATACCAAAGAGTTAAAATATTTTTATATTTAACTAGCGGACGTCACGCGGTTTCACCCGCGTAGCTTGCGTTCCCGTGGGAATACGGGAATAAAATATAGCCTATGTTCACCGCAAAGAGTGTAGCTTTCCAACAGTGAAAGAATTTTTCAAATCGGTCCAGTAGTTCCGGAGCCTATTCGTTACAAACAAACAAACAAAAAAAATAATCTTTCCTCTGTATAATATAGTATAGACTAACTTGATTCAAATGGCCTCATGTTACGTAACTAATTAGTAATCTGTGCTCATGGTCCAGTGAGTCCAGATTCCGGAGGTCGTGGGCTCGATTCCCACCCAGGGAATAATCTCTTTCTGTGATGAGCACATTGATTTTTTATGTGTCTGGGTGTAATTTTTTTAATTCTCCTGGTGTACCTGTCCAACAGTAAAAGAATTTTACATATCGGTCCAGTAGTTTCGGAGCCTATCCGATGCAAACAAACAACACTGACTTAACGACTGCCATTTTACTGGCAACCGGGACTAAGAGCTTCACGTGCCTTCCGAAGCACGGAAACACTCGCAAATATTTGTCACAAAGTGGTCACGTGGTGGTCACCCATTCAAGGACCGGCCACAGTAAATGTTGCTTACCACAGTGATCGTTTACAGAAGCGCTTCTAAAAATTGATTGTTAGGTTTCAAGAGCTTATCGATTACAAGCGGACGTCACCCGTGTAGCTCCCGTTCCCGTGGGAATACGGGAATAAAATATAGCCTATGTTCACTGGGGATAGTGTAGCTACCCAACAGTGAAAGAATTTTTCAAATCGGTCCAGTAGTTCCGGAGCCTATTCGTTACAAACAAACAAACAAATCTTTCCTCTTTATAATATTAGTATAGATAATCAGAGAATGACTAATGCCTCTCGTGTTATTAAATAAACATGACATTTGAACTATAATTAAGTAGGTATTACTTAATCGTGCCTGATGACCTACTGTCGGGGTAAGCGTGATGATATTGAACAAAGGTCTATTATAGAAATAATATATGAGTCATACGTTATCTTAGAACTTGGAATTGACTACCAACGCTCGTTTTTAGGGTTCCGTATCCAAAGGGTAAAAAACGAGACCCTTCGTCCGTCGTCTGTCTGTCCGTCACGACTTCACGAGACTGTATCTCATGAAACGTTCATCACCACGCCTTTATCCCCGAAGGGGTAGGCAGAGGCATATTATATGCCCACATTTCACCTTTTTATAATTTGTCCCACGTAATACCTTGTGAGCCGTATTGCCGTGTTTAAATGGACAGGCGCAGGTTGTGACTGCCTGCTGTTGAAATTAAGCCTTCAACTTGACTTAACGATTGCCATTTTACTGGCAACCGGGACCAACGGCTTAACGTACCTTCCGAAGCACGGAAACGCTCAAATAAATGTCACAAAGTGATCACATGGATGGTCACCCATCCATGGACCGGCCGTAGTGAAAGTTGCTTACTGCAGTGATCGTTTACAGAACACTGAGTCCGCGGGGCCACGAGCGCTTCAACCCTTCGTCCGTCCGTTGTCTGTCTTTTTTTTTTTTTTTTTTTTATACCACTAAGGTGGCAGACAAGCATACGGCCCACCAGAAGGACCGGTGGTCACCGCAGCCTATGAACGTTTGCAACACCAGAGGCGCCACACTCGCGCTGCCGACCCTGTAAAAACCTTCTAAGACCCCTTTTGAAGAACCCCATACTGTAGGCGTTTGGGAAAACCGAGGCAGGGAGATCATTCCACAATCTAAGCGTGCGCGGAAGAAAACCCCTATCGGATCTAACCGTGCTGGAACGCTCCGGACGCAGAGTGTGAGGATGAACTCCCTGTCTGTGGCGAGCGGTGCGATGATAGAACGTAGCCGTGGGCATCATATCAAACAATTCCTCAGAGCACATACCATTGTACAGGCGGTAGAACACGCATAAGGAGGCAAAGTCTCTCCTGTCGCGAAGAGGTTTCACACCACCTGTAAGTATAGGATCGTTGACAACTCTTAACGTCTTTGCACCGAGTCAAATGGACGAAGCTGATATTCAGGTGCCCCCGCCCAGAGGTGACAGCAGTACTCCATGTGCGGCCGCACTTGCGACTTGTACAGAAGCAGCGTTTGTGCAGCAGTGAAGTCTGTCCGTCACGACTTCACTAGACTGTATCTCATGAAACGTGATAGGTAATTATCACAGATTTTGTATAGTCCAATACTGCCCGATCTGGCAATAATGTAAACATGTCATGTTTTGACAATCGTTGTCTAAGACAGATGAGTAGAAAAATATAGTACTTATGACAAATCATTGAATTTTTACTATCCTGAGTAGGTATTTTAAATGAAAATAAACTGTCATAAAGAAGTTATTTGGTGTCGAAATGATTGTAAGAACACTGTATGACTCCTGGATACTGGAATATGATCAGGGTGAATACTCAATTGCAAGTAACTATGGATTGAGTCCAACCGCGACCACGGGCGCTGCAACGTGCTCGGCGTCGCGCGTGTCGGTGTGAAAATGTAAGTAAATGTGTTTCGCGTGAAGTCCCGAATTCTATAAGAATGAGTGTAGAAAACCGCGATGGTTTAAAAATAACATTAACTATGGATATATAGGAATAGGAAGAATAATAATAATAAAAGAGCTCTCAAACAAAAAACCTCAATTTTGGTCGCTTTTAGCCCCTCTATATAAAATAGATTGCAGAGGGGCTTATGGCGAGACTTGTGTCTGTAGTCTGTGACTCTGTTGCATTAAATTACGTCACTAGGTCACGTGGATTATCTGTTCAAAGTTTGAAATAAAACAAAAATGACAACGTCAATCGGATTGAACTTTCACGTTCACAATAAACGTTAGAGGGGATGTCGAGTGAGACCGTCTCACGGCTTCTTGTTTGGTACGGAACCCCCTGTGCGCGAATTCGACTCGCACTTTGTTGTTTTTAAGGTTCCGTAGCCTTGGGTCACCAGTCGACTCCACAAGGCGTTTTTCAAATTCTTGAAAATTTTTTTGCGCATTGGGATCCCATGGACCTAGGGACTCGACACCGACTGGACAAAAACGGTACGATGAGTCGAGACCCTTACTGCTCGTTCGCTCTAAGTTTGCCGCTCGGCTCCATACCTACTAAAGTCGATTTTTTTATTAGACAAAGTAAATTGACAGCAACTAATGTCACTTCTTCATACAATGTTGCTTATTTTCTATGACGAAGTGACATTAGCTACTGTCAATTTACTTCGTCTAATTAACAAATTCAGGTATACGTATACGCCTCTACTACGAGTATAATATGTATGTATTTACAAATATATAAGTATGTATATCACTTCTATCACTCGTCTAGATCCCACAGCTTATATTAGCTTAATTTGGGCTAGTTGATGTTGTGTGAGATTGTCCACAAATATTTATTATCTGTCTGTCTGTCACGCTGTATCTCATGAACCGTGATAGCAGACAAATGACTCCCTCGTGTTGTAAAATAAACATGACGATATTTGAACAATGCCTATTAATTAATCGTGTTTGCTGAGCTGACCTACTGCTTTGCATATCGTGTGACTAGCGTGATGATATAGAACAAAGGTCCTTAGAAAATCTATCTATATCTATACTTATAATAAAACTATTGAGGGTCGAGAGTCTGTACATGAAAGATATTTTGAAAATTTTAAGTGTAGGGCGTTCTCTAATCGATACTGAAGCCAAAAATGTAATCAAAAATTTTCATGTCTGTCTGTCTGTCTGTCTTTCTGTCTGTCTGTCTGTATCCCGAATAAGTATCATGCTGAAACTACTGAAGGGAATTGAATAAAACTTCGTATAATCTGAGCTTATGATCCGAGGATGGTTTTAGGATACTTTTGATCCAGATATTTTGAGCGGTTCCTTTGGGAGAGGGGATGAAAGTCAATATGGTATTTTAGTTGTAACTTCTCAACCCAAAGTCCGATTCCAAATTTTTTTCAGTGTCATAAAGGGAGTACTTTAGGGATTGTTTCACACAAGTTTCAGTGCTGAGGGTTTTGTAATTCAGGAATTAGAGACATCTCAACTTTAGCAAGACCTAGAATTCAAGGGTTCCTTTGAATATGAGGGTAAATCTAAACTGGCGTGTTGGCTTAATCATAAAAGAGCTTAATGATGAGGGCTATTGTAAAATAATTCAGTCCGCGCCGAAGGGCGATCGCCATGGCTCTCCTTAAGACGGTTGGCTGAGTTATAAATAGGACCCCATGTCACAAAGTGGTCACCTATCTGAAGTCCATCCCTGCGAACGGTTCTTACTGTTCTTTTGTCTGTATATTGGAACGACCCATGCAATAAGATTGACCCGTACCTACTGTCATCCGCCTAGCAATGTATGTCATTGGTATGCAGCAAAAAAGAGTGGGTGACAGCACCGAGCCTTGTGCGACTACAGAATTTATGGCCATGTAGTCAGAACAGCTGCCTTCAACGACGGCCCTGATGCTTTTACCGGCCAGAAAGCTGGACACCCATCCGCATAAACTCCCGGGCAGTCTTTAGGAGGGCAATTTCGTAAGGAGACCATGTTGCCAAACCCGGTCAAAGGCTTTAGAGATGTCGAGGCTCACTGCTAGAGCCTCGCGCTTACTCTCGATAGCCGTCGCCCAGCGGTGTGTGAGGTACACGAGAAGATCGCCAGTCGAGCGACCGTGACGGGAAATTATGGTTAGAACAGCTGCCGTCGACGACGGCCCTGATGCTTCTACCGGCTAAAAAGCTGGACACCTAACCGCATAAACTCTCGGGCAGTCCATAGGAGGGCAATTTTGTAAGAAGACCACGGTGCCAGACGCGGTCAAAGGCTTTAGAGATGTCGAGGCTAACTGCTAGAGCCTCCCCCTTACTCTCGATAGCCGTTGCCCAGCGGAGTGTGAGGTACACGAGAAGATCGCCAGTTCAGCGGTCCATGTAGTCAGAACAGGTGTCGTCGTCGTCGACGATGGCCCTGATCTGACCAGCCCACTGCCACTTCAAAGTGCATACTCTGCGAGCTATTTCATACATATATACATACATATAGTCACGCCTCCATCCCCGAAGGGGTAGGCAGAGATATAATATACGCCCACATTTTACCTTACAGTTTAATATCTCACGAAATAGGTGGTGAGCGTATTGCCGTGTTGAAATTGACAAACGCAGGTCGTCGCGACGCGCAGTTGAAAATTTTCATGCTTCAACTTGGCTTAACGATTGTCATTTTACTGACAACCGGGTTTCATTTCGAGTTTTCCTTCTCTAAGCAATGGACCTTCTTGCGAAAGTGTGCCCTTAGTCGCCTTTTACGACACCCTCAGGACGAATTGGGGTGGCGACATTTTGTACTCTTACTCGTCGCAACACGGGGCGACCTTCAAATTTCAAATTTGTTAAAAAATTAAATTACAATACTGGGATGCCTTTTTGTCAACTTGCCGTTTTAAGTAATGTGTGTTTGTAAATGAATGTCATAGAATTTTACTGACGACTATGATGCACAGAAAAATTCTAATGAGTTTTTGTTGCATTTTTATGTATATCCTATGTACCTATGTGTCTTTTTTGTACGAATAAATAAATAAATAAGCTATTTCAACTATAAGCAAACCCTATTTGTAGCCCTTATCGTTCGGAAGTAGAAACAGCCACGTTGTGATAAGGCGTGATAACAGAGCTAAACGAATGTACGCTGTGTGTAATTGTGTAGCAAATTCATTAGATTGTGCAAATAACGGCATTTTTATCATTTGTCTCGCATCTTAGCGTATCATTTTTAGAGTTCCGTACGCTAAGAGTAAAAGCGGGACCTTATTATTGAGACCCCGCTGTAATAAATAGCGTCATGACGCTATTGTAAAATGCGTCTGTATCAAAAAAGCGTTATGACGCTGTAATGAAAAGCGTCTGATGCTGTTATGAAAGACGTGCGACGCTCTAATAAATAGCGTCATGCTCATGAGCTATTATAAAATGCGGCCGACGCAACAGCGGCACATTTCACCTTATAGTTTTATGTCCTACATGGTGAGCCTATTGCCGTGTTGAAATGGACAGGCGCAGGTCGCTGCGACCCGCATTTGAAAATTTTCAAGCCTCCCAAGGCCTTCTTCAACTTGGCTGAAAGATTGTTATTTTATTTGCAATTTAGTTTGGACTTAATTTTATTGATTTAATTGACTGGATTATTATCTTATTTATTATAATTCAATTTATTCTATATTATTTTTTTTTTATTTTGATGTATATGCGTGTTTATTTGTGTATTTGTAATGGTATTTTAATTTTAATATGGATCTATGGATATCTGAATTAAACAATTTTATTTATTTTATATTATTTTATTTTATTTTACTAACAAACGGGTTTTATTTCGAGTTTTTCTTCTCTACGCAAACGGTTCTTTTTGCTAAAGTGTTCCCTTAGTCGCCTCTTACGAAACCCTCAAGTTGTATTGGGGTGGCGACATTTTGTACTCTTACCCGTCGCAACACGGGACCCCGTCGCCACATGACAGGGGCATGAGCATGACGCTATTTATTACAGCGTCGGACGCCTTTTATAACAGCGTCTAGCAACAAATTCTATAATAGCGTTTTTATTCAATCGCCAATCATAACGAGAAAGATATACCAACGTTTTTTTATTTTGGGTGCACGGGGCCCCAGTCGATGCGGGGCCCCTGGGCAGTTGAATGTGCAGTTTTTATATGTGACTAGCGGACGTCACGCGGTTTCATCGGCGTAGCTCCTGTTCCCGTGGGAATATGGCAATTAAATAAAGCCTATGTTCACCGGGAAGAGTGTAGCTTCCCAACAGTGAAAGAATTTTTCAAATCGGTCCAGTAGTTTCGAAGCCTATTCGATGCAAACAAACAATGAAATCTTTCCTCTTTATAATATTAGTATAGATAAGTATAACGATTTCAATTAAACTAACAATACATTTTAAAGTGGAGCAAACCGCAACGCAAAAACCGCATTAAAATCAGTTTTGCGGTTACTGAGATTAGCGTGCACAAACATTCAGAACGAATAGATATGCATAAAACATACATACAGACAAAATTCTAAAAATCATTGTTTTTTGTTCTATTGTGTTCATAAAGCCGACCTTTAATATTTTCTATACTGGACCGATTTGAAAAATTCTCTCACTATTGGGAAGCTCCATTTTTCCCGGTGACCATTGGTTATATTTTGTTCCCGTATTCCCACGGAAACAGGAGCTACGCGGGTGATACCGCGTGGCGTCCGCTAGTTTTATTATAAGTAGGTAAACCTTCTATGTACAGACAGCGACCAGTTACGATCAGTTACGATAATTTAAAATCTACCCAGAGCTGCATGCCTTATTTTAAACAGTATAAAATGTTAACACTACCATGCTTGTATGTTTTTGAGGTTGCTGTCTTTGTCAAAACAAACCCGAATCGCTTTGAACGCTTAGCTGATATTGTCCCCAGAAACAGGCGCGACAATAGTAAGCTGTGTCTTCATAAAGCCAATACCGCATTAATGCATAATAGTGTATTTTGTATGGCTCCTTCAATATATAATAAATTGCCGCTAAAATGTAAGGAATTGCCATTATATTTATTTAAAAAAAGACTACATAGCTTCCTAGCAAATAAAGCCTACTACAGCATTGATGACTTTTTAAAAGAAAACAATCGGGTGTTTACCTCAATGTAAATTATGATATTAACAGTAACATTAATTATGTACCTATTATGTAATCCAAATAAATTTAATTAAGAATGTAATATAAATTATTATTATTTTTTGTTTGTAAAATTGTAATGTAATGTTGTAACGGAGGATAATGTGTAATGTCCTGTTTCATTGTTTGCCTTGTGCTATCTTTTGCATGCCTAAAGGTAAAATATGGCTGAACTTTCAATTTTTATGTGACACCTGCAATGTATTACTTACCCATATTTGCAAAATAAAGTATCTTATCTTATCTTATACGATGTTTTGATTTGTTTTCTTTCTTTGTTCCAGCTACCAAGCCAGCATACTATTCCTGACATTCTTCACGTATATGTCTTACCATCTGACGCGCAAACCCATCTCTGTGGTCAAGAACGTGCTTCACCAGAACTGTTCCACTCTCACACCACCCCCGGGGACTGATCCTAACGATGACCAGTGGTGTAACTGGGCGCCTTTTAGTGAGTAGATGAAAATTCTATACTATTATTATTCTCGCGATAGTTTGTAAGTATGGATGTAACAATGTGTGGTGGTGATTTTTACGTTTTCGCACTTTCTCCGTCTTGAAATAAACGTGATTCTATAATCTTCATTATCGTATGTAAAGATAGTTTTACAATATTCTGCAGTTAAGTTAAAAATAGTATGGGACCAAAAATACTCCCTTGGGATACACCTGTTATGTGTTAACTAACGACTGAACGGATCTGGCTGAAATTTGGTGCACGGATAGACTAGAATAACATGAGAACGGAATTACACGCGGTCTTCTTGTAGAACATAAATTCCTGGCTATAAATAGCAAATTATAAAGTAACAATGCACTCGGAAACCCGTCTCTGTGGTCAAGAACGTGCTTCACCAGAACTGTTCCACTCTCACACCACCCCCGGGGACTGATCCTAATGATGACCAGTGGTGTAACTGGGCGCCTTTTAGTGAGTAGATGAATATTTTTTATATTATTGTTGTAAACGCAGAAGATTGTAAGTATGATGTATCAATGTGTGATGGTGCTTTTTACATTTTAACACCTTCTCCGTCTTGAAATAAATGTGATTCTATAATCTGCATTATCGTATGTAAAGATAGTTTTACTATATTCTGCAGTTAGTTAAGTTAAAATAGTATGGGACCAAGAATACTCCCTTGAGGAACACCTAGTTAGATGACGTCATGTGATGGTGTGTGTTGTCATACTCTTTTAGATGTGTAGATGTTTGTGTTGTATGTTTTCTTTCACTATCTAATGAATCTGACTGATACAGGTCTGGAACAGAGGCTACTTTTATACCCGGTACAAATTCCCATGAAATACGGGAACGGGAAATACTAACTAGCGTTCTAGTAGATCATAAATTTCTAACGATGAACAGCACGCTATAAAGTAGCACCTCACGCGGGATCCCATCTCTCTGGTTACTTTACTCCGCACACAAAGATACGAGTACTTACCTACTTTCAATAATTTTAATTCCGTAAACCCACCCTCTCCTATCCGATCTCGAACAACGCGTGCCAGGCAGAGATGCCACTCACACACAGTGGAGAGAATATTCGCCAGAACTGAGCGTTTCAAAAAATCGTTCTCTGTCAAACCATAAAACCCTGGAATGACCTGTCCGCACACGTGTTTCCCTCATCTTACAATCTCGGGTTCTTCAAGCAGAGCGTGAAGAGGCACATCACAAGGTGACAACTTGAGGACCACTGTCAGAAGTCTTACGGACTGTGAGAGTGGCTCCCAATTGCTAGATGCGCCACGGCTTTCCATCAGGCTGGCGACGTCAATTTGAAAAAGACGCTGACTAAGGTTATTATAGTATCCGCAATACGAACTGGCACTTTGGGCCATAAATGTCACTTATTGTAGGGGTTGAACCATGTCGATAAAATATTTAAGAATTTGTCGATATGTCGTAATCTGATATTAAGTGGGTAATTTGCTTTTAGTTGTTAATATGATATTAATAGCAAATAAGATTTTCTTAAATAATTAGCTAAATTATAGTAATAAAAAAGTTAAAATTAGTAAATTTGATTTTTTTTTTATTTTTTTTTATTTAGTAATTCATCTACTCAACCTACTTATTTTAAAATATTTATTTTATTTAATACATTTGTCTTAATAAATCAATGCTGATATAAAAATAAATAAATCATATTTAAAATTTTCATTTCATTACTTTTGTCGATACTATTATGGAATACGTAAAAGATTACCTGCACAGCACTATGGGTGCGAGTCCCGCTCCATAAGACTGTGTAGGTGTGAAGAGATAGCACGAATCCGATGATTTATGGCCCAACGTGCCAGTTCGTATTGCGGATACTATAGTACCCCTCAGTGCCAATATGGCGAAATTAAAATGACTTCAGTTTGTTAACGAAGTGTAATATTGTTTTTCAGACACGACCGATGCCAACACACTGTTGGGTGCACTCGACTCTGCCTTCCTATTTTCGTATGCTGCTGCTATGTTTGTCTCAGGTAATTTCATTAATCTTAATAATATTAGGTATAAATGCGAAAGTTTGCGAGGGTAAGATGGTTTTTACTCTTTTATGCTGTAACGGCTGAACGCATTAGGCTGAAATTTAGTACAGAGATCGATTAAATACAGGGTGGAATTTAAAGACGGTAGTTGGAGGGAAAGTACCCTTAATATTAATAATGGCAAGTTTTGCTGAAAGGAAACATTCCTTTATTTTCAAAAGTAAGTAAAACTGCATTTAAAGATTTTTGCAAAATCACCTGCTTGAGCCGGGAATCGAACCTGGGATATGTGAAAAAAATAACATTCTGTATTTTATGATACCAACCGAAACAGTCTTTAATAAGGAACAATTTCTTTTCAGAAACATAGTATCTTAAATTAAAGGAAGACCAAGTAAAATATATTTTTATTGTAAAGCTTATTCACTATCTGAAGAAAAGTAACAGTCTAATTGAGAACTTTCTGCTTTTTTTTGAAGTTGGTTTAATTCAAAATCGGTGCGTAGGGCATACGCACCGATTTTTGAAACCTATAAACTGAGCTAATTAGCAGCGTTGCTCGCACTTTAGTGAGTCAAAACTTCGAGAGTACTCGGCTTGCAATCGGAGTCCATACGCCTTCTCTTTTACTCTTGTTCTTTTCGTATATTGCTATTGTGGTGACAATTACGTAATATTATTTATAAGTGAGTGTAGTCTTATGGTCTAAGAGCCAGCGGCCCCCAGGCATTCGGTAAAGTATAAAAGCTGTAAGTTTCTCAATGTATATCCCCAACACAGGTAAGAACGAACCCCGTCTATGAAACTTGGGTCGCGGTGGCTTTCGCAGGTATCAGGTAGTAAAGGTGTGTAAAATTGTGTGTTAAATTTGTTAAAGTATAACACTCAGTTTTTACATATTTTACTTATAATAATCCTAAAAGTCACCTTGTCGAAAGCCACACACTTCGTACGGTTGCAACCCTCTGCCAGACACCCTTAAAGTATATTTCATTATTACTATACTTACGGTATAGTATAAAAGCTGCAATTTATATATGTTATTTGGAGAACTATCAAATGATGTTTTCTCAATAGCCAGACAGTTTCAGTAGTTCCTTAAAAAGTTAAAGTCTAATGTAGGTGCGAGCGCGAGGGATATTATGTGTCAGCGGGTGCGAGTGAAATACCGCGTTCGGTCCACTGCGACGTTTTATTGCGTTTACTTTATTTATTTATTTATTTTATTTACTGCAGTAAGCAACATTTACTATGGCCGGACATGGATAGGTGACCACCACATGGACCACTTTGTGATTTGTGATATTTATTAACGAGCGTTTCCGTGCTTCTGAAGGCATGATAAGCCGTTGGTCCCGGTTGTCAGTAAAATGATAGTCGTTAAGCCAAATTGAAGGCCTAATGGGCGGCTTAAAAAATTTCAACTGTGAGTCGTCACAACCTGCGCCCCGGTCGGCAGCGCGTGTGTAGCTCCTCTGGTGTTGCAAACGTCTATAGGCTACGGTTACCAACCTTCCGGTGGGCCGTAAGCTTGTCTGCCACCTAAGTAGTATAAAAAAAAACCTTTGATCCAGCTCTTCACCCAACTGAATCTGAAACTTTCGAAGAAGATGATATTGATAACGACCAACCCACAGATTGGAGCAGCGGTGATGAGGACACTCAAGATATCGACGACCACGAGTCATAGAATATCTTCGAAATATTTTTCCATTAATTATTGTAGGTATTAGATTAATTATATTATTCCAATAACTATTATTAAAATAATTATTTAAGTATATTATTGGAGTGTTAATTTAATGATGCCTAAACACAAAAATTTTATAAAAGAATTTTCTAAACATTTATTCGTTGATTCTTAGTTATTGTACATAGTGAATTTTCATAGTAAATCTAGAAAATAGTTCTCATTATACACAATAAATGACAGCTGATGCGCAGTAAAACGTCGCAGTGGACCGAACGCGGTATTTCACTCGCACCCGCTGACACATAATATCCCTCGCGCTCGCACCTACATTAGACTTTAACTTTTTAAGGAACTACTGAAACTGTCTGGCTATTGAGAAAACATCATTTGATAGTTCTCCAAATAACATATATAAATTGCAGCTTTTATACTATACCGTAAGTATAGTAATAATGAAATATACTTTAAGGGTGTCTGGTAGAGGGTTGCAACCGTACGAAGTGTCTGGCTTTCGACAAGGTGACTTTTAGGATTATTATAAGTAAAATATGTAAAAACTGAGTTTTATACTTTAACAAATTTAACACACAATTTTACACACCTTAACTACCAGATACCTGCGAAAGCCACCGCGACCCAAGTTTCGTAGACGGGGTTCGTTCTTATCTGTGTTGGGGACATACATTGAGAAACTTACAGCTTTTATACTTTACCGAATGCCTGGGGGCCGCTGACTCTTGCTCTATTAGCAATGTGTGTGTTTGAGGATCGCTTTTGAAATTTCGTTTGTTGTTAGAGTACGGCGTGTCTACCTCAGTTTATATAGAAGTCTTTGGTATAAGTAGCCTTCTTGTCTATAAAATGCGTTGACGTCAAAAATCGCAATGCAAAACGTCGTACATATTACATGTAATACTTCTATTATCACAAATTGTTTCGTTACAGGTGTTTTTAAATTCACAAGTTATCTAATATTGTTAAATGCTACTTGATTAATTCATTCGCCAATGTCATCGACATGTATTACGTATTATCACCTTTAGATTACAATGCACTACTTAAAACTTAGCAAAATATTTAATAACAAGCGGACGTCATGTGGTTTTACCTGCGCTGCTCCGGTTCCCGCGGGAATATGGGAATAAAATATAGCCTATGTTACTCAGGGTCAATGTGGCTTTCAAATGGTGAAAGAATTTTTGAAATCAGCGTAGTAGTTTTTGAGTTAATTCATTACAAACATACACACCAGAATACAAATTTTCCTCTTTATAATATTAGTCTAGATAGAAGAACGTTTAATAGAGCGAAATTAATTCATTTCAACTGTACCTACACTATTTAATATATTTTTTTAATAATAATAATAATATTTATTGGACACATATAAAGTTTACAATAGTTACATTGAAAATACTGGATCCCAAACTAGGCCAAGAACCTGTATTTTGGGAAACAGTTACAAGATAAGTGGTAACAATTTGGACACATTGCAATTCAATAATAGTGCTTATTCTAAGGTTAATGTTATTAGAATATAATTCAATAATTTAATAATATAAAATCAATAAATAGAATAGAATAACGGTTCTTTCTTTTCGCACCAGATTTCACCATTAAATTTAATCAATGAAATACAATAAAGAAGGAAATATTTTAAAACACTATGCGATAGTCAGGGCATGTGTGTGTGTGTGTGTGTGTGTGTGTGCGTGCGTGCGTGCGTGCGTGCGTGCGTGCGTGCGTGCGTGCGTGCGTGCGTGTGTGCGTGTGTGTGTGTGTGTGTGTGTGCGCGTGTGTGTGAGTGTGTGCGTGTGTGAGTGTGTGTGTTGTTCAGTTCAGATTGACAGTTGATCATTGCAGAAACTTGAGTAGGTCCTCAGTACTCTCAAAATCGTGTCGAAGTAGCCAATCCGATGCTATATTCATCAGATCATGCCTATTTACTCCTACTATGGATTTATATTTGTTGAGTAAGTTATACAGCTTACATCCCAAACTTTTAAACTGACGCCTAGCGAAAGCAGTTCTACATCGAACAGGCGGGCACACCGATCTCTTGCTGCGCTTTTGGCCAGGTGTAGGAGGAGTCACGCTTTGATGGATCTTAGAGATTGATCTGAGCACAAAGAGCTGTCTCACAGTAAGGACTTGGGCTTCAGCGTACAGAAGGGTAGTAGGATATCTAATTGGTTTCTTTTTCAATACTTTGAGAACAGCTCCCTGTGCTCTCTCAAGTTCAAGAAAGTGAGTTTTTACTGCTCCCCCCCAAACAGGAATACAGTATTGAATAACTGACTGACAGAGAGCGATGTATACCATTTTCAATGTTTGTGGCGAGGTTGTATCCCGCAGAGCTCTGAAAATATACATCAACCGTCTGGTTCTAGTTTTAACTGCGGTAACTTGCAAATTCCACGAAAGCTCACTATCTATTTGTACACCAAGGCAGGCCTCCGTCACTCTCTACAATTCGTTTTATAAGCACCTACTCCTAAGTATTATGACGCAGAACTAACGTGGCCGACCGGCAGAGGGCTGCCACACGCCAGACCGAGCGAAGTGCGCACAACCAATGTACATTTCCCGAGTAAAATAATATTTCGCTTTATTTAGTCTTGCTTTTTTTTTCATCTTACTTCTTACTAATATTCTAAAATTAATTGCGAAAGTGTTTGAGTGCGGATGTGTAGATCTGTGAATGTTTGTTACTCTTTCACGCTCTAACGGCTCAACGGATCTGGCTGATATTTGATACAGGGATAGATTGTAGTCTGGAATAACACATAGGTTACTTTTTATCCCGGGAAAAAGTTCCCATTGGAAGCGGGAAAAGGAACAAACTTTTACGCGGGCTAAGCTGCGAGCATCAGCTAGTTATAATATAATTCTTATGTAAAGAAGAAGAAGTTATTTAAGGTTTTTTTCAGACACTGTGTTTATTGTTTTTTGTAGTTATATGTATTTTTGTTACGTGCTTACAACCCTAATGTTGTCAATAGTTGTCACTCGATGACGCAATCATACGGTGTGCGCACGAATCTCGACTCTCGGAATACGTCGTAGAGCATTTTTTCCACTGTAGCGATATGTTATAGCTAATATTTTTGAGGTTAAGTATGGGAGTGATGTATCTGTTACGTAGTAACTATTATTTAATCTGTGACCAAGGTACTTTGCATCAGACGCTCCAGCTATTTCCTGGCAATCACAATCTACATCAAGGGTGCATATAATATTGTATCGAAATTTAAATATTAATTGGGGTACATACTATAAAGCATTTATTGAAGTGAAACTTCTTTATCGGCGTTGGAAAAAAATTTTTGCGTCACGTCACGTCACGTCACGTCACGTCACGTCACGATTTTTGGTTACGCGCCATCTTTGTTCTGTTCCTCACCACGGTGGATTCGAATTAAGAGTACTTTATCCAGGGATAGCATGTCATTTAAGGGTTTTTGGACTTTTTGACTTTTGGGCTTTTGGACTTTTGGACTTTTGAACTTTTGAACTTTTGAACTTTTGGACTTTTGGACTTTTGGACTTTTGGATGGGACCTTGGTACTTTGGGTCTTTGGGTCTTTGGAACTTTGGGACTTTGGGACTTTGGGACTTTGGGACTTTGGGACTTTGGGACTTTTGGACTTTTGGACTTTTGGACTTTTGGACTTTTGGACTTTTGGACTTTTGGACTTTTGACCTTTGGGACTTTGGGACTTTTGGACTTTTGGATGGGATCTTGGTACTTTGGGTCTTTGGGACTTTGGGAGTTTGGGACTTTGGGACTTTGGGACTTTGGGACTTTGGAACTTTGGGACTTTGGGACTTTGGGACTTTGGGACTTTGGGACTTTGGGACTTTGGGACTTTGGGACTTTGGGACTTTGGGACTTTGGGACTTTGGGACTTTGGGACTTTGGGACTTTGGGACTTTGGGACTTTGGGACTTTGGGACTTTGGGACTTTGGGACTTTGGGACTTTGGGACTTTGGGACTTTGTGACTTTGTGACTTTTGGACTTTTGGCCTTTGGGACTTTTGGACTTTTAGATGGGACCTTGGTACTTTGGGTCTTTGGGACTTTGGGACTTTGGAACTTTGGGACTTTGGGACTTTGGGACTTTGGGACTTTGGGACTTTGGGTCTTTGGGACTTTGGGACTTTGGAACTTTGGGACTTTGGGACTTTGGGACTTTGGGACTTTGGGACTTTGGGACTTTGGGACTTTGGGACTTTGGGACTTTGGGACTTTGGGACTTTGGGACTTTGGGACTTTGGGACTTTGGGACTTTGGGACTTTGGGACTTTGGGACTTTGGGACTTTGGGATTTTGGGACTTTGGGACTTTGGGACTTTGGGACTTTGGGACTTTGGGACTTTGGGACTTTGGGACTTTGGGACTTTGGGACTTTGGGACTTTGGGACTTTGGGACTTTGGGACTTTGGGACTTTGGGACTTTGGGACTTTGGGACTTTGGGACTTTGGGACTTTGGGACTTTGGGACTTTGGGACTTTGGGACTTTGGGACTTTGGGACTTTGGGACTTTGGGACTTTGGGACTTTGGGACTTTGGGACTTTGGGACTTTGGGACTTTGGGACTTTGGGACTTTGGGACTTTGGGACTTTGGGACTTTGGGACTTTGGGACTTTGGGACTTTGTGACTTTGTGACTTTGTGACTTTTGGACTTTTGGCCTTTGGGACTTTTGGACTTTTAGATGGGACCTTGGTACTTTGGGTCTTTGGGACTTTGGGACTTTGGAACTTTGGGACTTTGGGACTTTGGGACTTTGGGACTTTGGGACTTTTGGACTTTTGGCCTTTGGGACTTTGGGACTTTGGGACTTTGGGACTTTGGGACTTTGGGACTTTGGGACTTTGGGACTTTGGGACTTTGGGACTTTGGGACTTTGGGACTTTGGGACTTTGGGACTTTGGGACTTTGGGACTTTGGGACTTTGGGACTTTGGGACTTTGGGACTTTGGGACTTTGGGACTTTGGGACTTTGGGACTTTGGGACTTTGGGACTTTGGGACTTTGGGACTTTGGGACTTTGGGACTTTGGGACTTTGGGACTTTGGGACTTTGGGACTTTGGGACTTTGGGACTTTGGGACTTTGGGACTTTGGGACTTTGGGACTTTGGGACTTTGGGACTTTGGGACTTTGGGACTTTGGGACTTTGGGACTTTGGGACTTTGGGACTTTGGGACTTTGGGACTTTGGGACTTTGGGACTTTGGGACTTTGGGACTTTGGGACTTTGGGACTTTGGGACTTTGGGACTTTGGGACTTTGGGACTTTGGGACTTTGGGACTTTGGGACTTTGGGACTTTGGGACTTTGGGACTTTGGGACTTTGGGACTTTGGGACTTTGGGACTTTGGGACTTTGGGACTTTGGGACTTTGGGACTTTGGGACTTTGGGACTTTGGGACTTTGGGACTTTGGGACTTTGGGACTTTGGGACTTTGGGACTTTGTGACTTTGGGACTTTTGGCCTTTGGGACTTTTGGCCTTTGGGACTTTTGGACTTTTAGATGGGACCTTGGTACTTTGGGTCTTTGGGACTTTGGGACTTTGGAACTTTGGGACTTTGGGACTTTGGGACTTTGGGACTTTTGGACTTTTGGCCTTTGGGACTTTGGGACTTTGGGACTTTGGGACTTTGGGACTTTGGGACTTTGGGACTTTGGGACTTTGGGACTTTGGGACTTTGGGACTTTGGGACTTTGGGACTTTGGGACTTTGGGACTTTGGGACTTTGGGACTTTGGGACTTTGGGACTTTGGGACTTTGGGACTTTGGGACTTTGGGACTTTGGGACTTTGGGACTTTGGGACTTTGGGACTTTGGGACTTTGGGACTTTGGGACTTTGGGACTTTGGGACTTTGGGACTTTGGGACTTTGGGACTTTGGGACTTTGGGACTTTGGGACTTTGGGACTTTGGGACTTTGGGACTTTGGGACTTTGGGACTTTGGGACTTTGGGACTTTGGGACTTTGGGACTTTGGGACTTTGGGACTTTGGGACTTTGGGACTTTGGGACTTTGGGACTTTGGGACTTTGGGACTTTGGGACTTTGGGACTTTGGGACTTTGTGACTTTGTGACTTTTGGACTTTTGGCCTTTGGGACTTTTGGACTTTTAGATGGGACCTTGGTACTTTGGGTCTTTGGGACTTTGGGACTTTGGAACTTTGGGACTTTGGGACTTTGGGACTTTGGGACTTTGGGACTTTGGGACTTTGGGACTTTGGGACTTTGGGACTTTGGGACTTTGGGACTTTGGGACTTTGGGACTTTGGGACTTTGGGACTTTGGGACTTTGGGACTTTGGGACTTTGGGACTTTGGGACTTTGGGACTTTGGGACTTTGGGACTTTGGGACTTTGGGACTTTGGGACTTTGTGACTTTGTGACTTTGTGACTTTTGGACTTTTGGCCTTTGGGACTTTTGGACTTTTAGATGGGACCTTGGTACTTTGGGTCTTTGGGACTTTGGGACTTTGGAACTTTGGGACTTTGGGACTTTGGGACTTTGGGACTTTGGGACTTTTGGACTTTTGGCCTTTGGGACTTTGGGACTTTGGGACTTTGGGACTTTGGGACTTTGGGACTTTGGGACTTTGGGACTTTGGGACTTTGGGACTTTGGGACTTTGGGACTTTGGGACTTTGGGACTTTGGGACTTTGGGACTTTGGGACTTTGGGACTTTGGGACTTTGGGACTTTGGGACTTTGGGACTTTGGGACTTTGGGACTTTGGGACTTTGGGACTTTGGGACTTTGGGACTTTGGGACTTTGGGACTTTGGGACTTTGGGACTTTGGGACTTTGGGACTTTGGGACTTTGGGACTTTGGGACTTTGGGACTTTGGGACTTTGGGACTTTGGGACTTTGGGACTTTGGGACTTTGGGACTTTGGGACTTTGGGACTTTGTGACTTTGTGACTTTGTGACTTTTGGACTTTTGGCCTTTGGGACTTTTGGACTTTTAGATGGGACCTTGGTACTTTGGGTCTTTGGGACTTTGGGACTTTGGAACTTTGGGACTTTGGGACTTTGGGACTTTGGGACTTTGGGACTTTTGGACTTTTGGCCTTTGGGACTTTGGGACTTTGGGACTTTGGGACTTTGGGACTTTGGGACTTTGGGACTTTGGGACTTTGGGACTTTGGGACTTTGGGACTTTGGGACTTTGGGACTTTGGGACTTTGGGACTTTGGGACTTTGGGACTTTGGGACTTTGGGACTTTGGGACTTTGGGACTTTGGGACTTTGGGACTTTGGGACTTTGGGACTTTGGGACTTTGGGACTTTGGGACTTTGGGACTTTGGGACTTTGGGACTTTGGGACTTTGGGACTTTGGGACTTTGGGACTTTGGGACTTTGGGACTTTGGGACTTTGGGACTTTGGGACTTTGGGACTTTGGGACTTTGGGACTTTGGGACTTTGGGACTTTGGGACTTTGGGACTTTGGGACTTTGGGACTTTGGGACTTTGGGACTTTGGGACTTTGGGACTTTGGGACTTTGGGACTTTGGGACTTTGGGACTTTGGGACTTTGGGACTTTGGGACTTTGGGACTTTGGGACTTTGGGACTTTGGGACTTTGGGACTTTGGGACTTTGGGACTTTGGGACTTTGGGACTTTGGGACTTTGGGACTTTGGGACTTTGGGACTTTGGGACTTTGGGACTTTGGGACTTTGGGACTTTGGGACTTTGGGACTTTGGGACTTTGGGACTTTGGGACTTTGGGACTTTGGGACTTTGGGACTTTGGGACTTTGGGACTTTGGGACTTTGGGACTTTGGGACTTTGGGACTTTGGGACTTTGGGACTTTGGGACTTTGGGACTTTGGGACTTTGTGACTTTTGGACTTTTGGCCTTTGGGACTTTTGGACTTTTAGATGGGACCTTGGTACTTTGGGTCTTTGGGACTTTGGGACTTTGGAACTTTGGGACTTTGGGACTTTGGGACTTTGGGACTTTTGGACTTTTGGCCTTTGGGACTTTGGGACTTTGGGACTTTGGGACTTTGGGACTTTGGGACTTTGGGACTTTGGGACTTTGGGACTTTGGGACTTTGGGACTTTGGGACTTTGGGACTTTGGGACTTTGGGACTTTGGGACTTTGGGACTTTGGGACTTTGGGACTTTGGGACTTTGGGACTTTGGGACTTTGGGACTTTGGGACTTTGGGACTTTGGGACTTTGGGACTTTGGGACTTTGGGACTTTGGGACTTTGGGACTTTGGGACTTTGGGACTTTGGGACTTTGGGACTTTGGGACTTTGGGACTTTGGGACTTTGGGACTTTGGGACTTTGGGACTTTGGGACTTTGGGACTTTGGGACTTTGGGACTTTGGGACTTTGGGACTTTGGGACTTTGGGACTTTGGGACTTTGGGACTTTGGGACTTTGGGACTTTGGGACTTTGGGACTTTGTGACTTTGTGACTTTTGGACTTTTGGCCTTTGGGACTTTTGGACTTTTAGATGGGACCTTGGTACTTTGGGTCTTTGGGACTTTGGGACTTTGGAACTTTGGGACTTTGGGACTTTGGGACTTTGGGACTTTTGGACTTTTGGCCTTTGGGACTTTGGGACTTTGGGACTTTGGGACTTTGGGACTTTGGGACTTTGGGACTTTGGGACTTTGGGACTTTGGGACTTTGGGACTTTGGGACTTTGGGACTTTGGGACTTTGGGACTTTGGGACTTTGGGACTTTGGGACTTTGGGACTTTGGGACTTTGGGACTTTGGGACTTTGGGACTTTGGGACTTTGGGACTTTGGGACTTTGGGACTTTGGGACTTTGGGACTTTGGGACTTTGGGACTTTGGGACTTTGGGACTTTGGGACTTTGGGACTTTGGGACTTTGGGACTTTGGGACTTTGGGACTTTGGGACTTTGGGACTTTGGGACTTTGGGACTTTGGGACTTTGGGACTTTGGGACTTTGGGACTTTGGGACTTTGGGACTTTGGGACTTTGGGACTTTGGGACTTTGGGACTTTGGGACTTTGGGACTTTGGGACTTTGGGACTTTGGGACTTTGGGACTTTGGGACTTTGGGACTTTGGGACTTTGGGACTTTGGGACTTTGGGACTTTGGGACTTTGGGACTTTGGGACTTTGGGACTTTGGGACTTTGGGACTTTGGGACTTTGGGACTTTGGGACTTTGGGACTTTGGGACTTTGGGACTTTGGGACTTTGGGACTTTGGGACTTTGGGACTTTGGGACTTTGTGACTTTGTGACTTTGTGACTTTTGGACTTTTGGCCTTTGGGACTTTTGGACTTTTAGATGGGACCTTGGTACTTTGGGTCTTTGGGACTTTGGGACTTTGGAACTTTGGGACTTTGGGACTTTGGGACTTTGGGACTTTTGGACTTTTGGCCTTTGGGACTTTGGGACTTTGGGACTTTGGGACTTTGGGACTTTGGGACTTTGGGACTTTGGGACTTTGGGACTTTGGGACTTTGGGACTTTGGGACTTTGGGACTTTGGGACTTTGGGATTTTGGGACCTTGAGACCTTGGGACTTTGGGACTTTTGGACTTTTGGCCTTTTGGACTTTTGGACTTTTGGACTTTTGGACTTTTGGACTTTTGTACTTTTGTACTTTTTGACTTAATTTAAGGTGAGGTGAAAATTAAGTTTATGAAGAAGTTTCACTTCTTACGTGTGTACACTAAGTACACGCAATTTTTTTTGTTATTATTTTAACCAACAGTTATTTCGTTCTTTATAGTCATCTGATTTTCGTAGTACCATACGATACTTATAATAGAGTTCGAAGGACCATAAAACTCCGGCTCGACGGACCAAACTATAATATTCTTCCATTTCTGTTCCAGGGATGATCGCCGAGAGAGTGGACTTACGATACTTCTTATCGATAGGGATGCTAATGTCTGCGATATTTTGTTACCTATTCGGAATAGGCAGGACTTATAGCATTCATAATATATGGTACTATCTTTTAGTACAGGTTAGTATTTACTATTATCTTTATTGAAGTTATACTTCTTTAGGCGCGTTATGAAAAAATGATGAGAGTGAAATTTTAAGATCTGTGACACAAAATTAACAGTATGAAGTTGTCTGCTTAACCGCTCATTAAGTTTCGAAAAAAAAGCTACCAACAAAATAGAAATTGAACCTCGATATTAGTCGCGCATGTTGGTACGCTCGTCACCTCTGATCACTGTTTTCATATTTATAATTTTTGAAGTGAAACTTCTTTATCGGCGTTGGAAAAAAATTTGCGTCACGTCACGATTTTTGGTTACGCGCCATCTTTGTTCTGTTCCCCACCACGGTGGATTCGAATTAAGAGTACTTTATCCAGGGATAGCATGTCATTTAAGGGTTTTTGGACTTTTGGACTTTTGGATGGGACATTGGTACTTTGGGTCTTTGGGACTTTGGAACTTTGAGACTTTGGGACTTTTGAACTTTTGAACTTTTGAACTTTTGAACTTTTGGACTTTTGGATGGGACCTTGGTACTTTGGATCTTTGGGACTTTGGGACTTTGGAACTTTGGGACTTTGGGACTTTGGGACTTTGGGACTTTGGGACTTTGGGACTTTGGGACTTTGGGACTTTTGGACTTTTGGACTTTTGGACTTTTGGACTTTTGGGACTTTGGGACTTTGGGACTTTGGGACTTTGGGACTTTGGGACTTTGGGACTTTGGGACTTTGGGACTTTTGGACTTTTGGACTTTTGGACTTTTGGACTTTTGGACTTTTGGACTTTTGGACTTTTGGACTTTTGGACTTTTGGACTTTTTGGACTTTTAGACTTTTAGACTTTGGGACTTTGGGACTTTGGGACTTTCGGACTTTCGGACTTTGGGACTTTGGGACTTTGGGACTTTGGGACTTTGGGACTTTGGGACTTTGGGACTTTGGGACTTTGGGACTTTGGGACTTTGGGACTTTGGGACTTTGGGACTTTGGGACTTTGGGACTTTGGGACTTTGGGACTTTGGGACTTTGGGACTTTGGGACTTTGGGACTTTGGGACTTTGGGACTTTGGGACTTTGGGACTTTGGGACTTTGGGACTTTGGGACTTTGGGACTTTGGGACTTTTGGACTTTTGGACTTTTGGACTTTTGGACTTTTGGACTTTTGGACTTTTGGACTTTTGGACTTTTGGACTTTTGGACTTTTGGACTTTTGGACTTTTGGACTTTTGGACTTTTGGACTTTTGGACTTTTGGACTTTTGGACTTTTGGACTTTTGGACTTTGGGACTTTGGGACTTTTGGACTTTTGGCCTTTGGGACTTTGGAACTTTTGGATGGGATCTTGGTACTTTGGGTCTTTGGGACTTTGGGACTTTTGGACTTTTGGGCTTTTGGACTTTTGGATGGGACCTTGGTACTTTGGGTCTTTGGGACTTTTGGACTTTTGGAGTTTTGGACTTTTAGACTTTTAGACTTTGGGACTTTAGGACTTTGGGACTTTGGGACTTTGGGACTTTGGGACTTTTGGACTTTTGGACTTTTGGACTTTTGGACTTTTGTACTTTTGTACTTTTTGACTTAATTTAAGGTGAGGTGAAAATTAAGTTTATGAAGAAGTTTCACTTCTTACGTGTGTACACTAAGTACACGCAATTTTTTTTTTTAAGAAGTATAACTTCTCACGCGCGTACATAAGTACACGCACCCATTTTTTTTAATAATAAGGCTAAATTGACGTCGCCAGTGATGGAAAGTCGTGGCGCATCTAGCGATTGGGAGCCACTCTCGCAGTTCGTAACACTGTAGACAGTGGTCCTCAAGTTGTCACCCTGTGATGTGCCTCTTCACGCTCCACTTGAAGAACCCGGGATTGTAATCCCTACTAATATTATAAATGCGAAAGTAACTCTGTCTGTCTGTTAGGCTTTCACGCCTAAACCGCTGAACCGATTTTGATGAAATTTGGTATAGAGATAGTTTGAGTCCAAGGGAAGGACATAGGCTACTTTTTAACTGACTGCGCAAAAAGAGGGATATCGATTTTACCCGATAACGACTTAATATTATTAAATATTAACTTCTAAGGTAATAATAATCCCAAATTACATTAATAATCATATTTTTTTATTCCCAGGCAGGCGCCGGCATAGCCCAAACGTCCGGCTGGCCGGGAACAGTTGCCATTGTGGGAAAATGGTTTGGGAACAGTAAAAAAGGACTTATATTTGGTATATGGAATTCACATACGTCGCTTGGCAATATTTTAGGTAAGTTAAGTTAAACTTTTTAGGTTTTATAAAGGGCCCGTCCGTAAAATGAACAAAAAGAAATTTGGGATTTTGAAAATATTTAAGGATTCGTTTACTGCCGTGTTGAAATGGACAGGCGCAGGTCGCCACGACCCGCACTTAAAATTTTTAAGCCGCCCATAAGGCCCTCAACTTGGCTTAACGATTGTCATTTTACTGACAACCGAGTTTCATTTCAGATTTTCCTTCTCTACGCAATGGATCTTTTTTCGAAAGTGTTCCCTTAGTCGCCTCTTAAGGCACTCTCGCTATTAATTAGGGTAGCGACATTTTATTCCCGTCGTTACATGAGGGTTGAATTTGAAGACAATAGCAACATTTTTGTCTTCCTGCCTTACGTGATTTTTGCAGTTTTTTGGTTCGGAACCCTTCGTACGCGAATTCGACTCGCAATTTTTTTTTTTGTTTAACGTGAGGGAAAATCCTCATGGATGTTATGCTGGACTCCTACTGACTAAAAAACCTCACGTCACGCCCAACAGCCTGTGGTTGGAAGCCCCGGGGAAGCCCTCGGAAGGATGTCCCAGATTCGACTTACACTTAACATGTTTTTTTAATTTGGTTCATATCTTTCCCCAGGTACTGTAATGGCCGCCGAATACGTGGACTCCGATTGGTCGCTATCCTTCATATACCCAGGCTTGGTAATGGGGGCTATTGGGGGGGTGGTGTGGCTGTTTTTGGTCCCAGAGCCCAGAGTCGTGGGACTAAGCACCGGGAATGAGCGGCAGTCGGTAAGTGATGATTCATTTTATTTAAATACTAGCTGACCCGCGCAACTTCGTTTGCGCCTCATAAGAGAGAGTATTACCTGTTCCCGTCGCATTTACTCCCGTCGCGTTGCGTTTACTCCCGTAGCGTCTCGTCGTTAATATTCAATACTACGTGAGAGAGAGAGAGAGAGAGAGAGAGAGAGAGAGAGAGACAGAAAAAGGTTTCTCGTCGCGTGTATTTCCGTCGCATTATTTTTAAGAACAAATTCGTTTATAAAAGGGGTATCCCGTGGCATTATTGTAGAAAAAAATTTATTTCCATTAAAATGGTTATTGTGCACCAACCCAAAGATAGACACATGCTGTCGCGCAATTTTTTTAGAACTTTTTTAAGTCGAACAATTTTGTAATACATATTTTTTACATAACTATAAATATTTACGCAGCACACGCAACGAAGCTCTCAAAAGGAATAACTTTTCACCCGTTTTTGAAACGTTTACTATTACTGCTCCGCTCCTATTCGTTGTAGCGTGATGCTATATAGCCTATGACACTCCACAATAACGTAGCTTTCTATTGGTGAAAGAATTTTTAAAATCGGTTCAGTAGATCCCGAGATTACCCCTAACAATTTAACAAATATACAAGCACACAAACTTTACTTCTTTATAATATTAGTATAGAAGTATAGACAACTTATAAATGAATTGAATTGAATTTATTTTCTTAACAAACAAATCATTCTTGGTAGAGAAACAGTATTTTTATTAGATAATTCTTTTACTGTGCGCGCAATAGATTGTGGAATGTGCTGCCATTGGTTATTAGACGTGCAAAGTCGATGGCCATCTTCAAAGACAGGGTTAAAAACCACTATTTGTCACTGCAAGAGTAATTTATATCTGTTTCTCCCTTATTTTTGTTACTGTTTATTTATTGTGTACAACATAGCCATTAATTGTTTTATTATTTGTATATATTGTTATTTATTAAGTAATGTGCGCCATTCAACTATCTTTTCTATCTTGATCTTCTTTTCCATACCAAGGTTGTCTGGAAGAGATCACTATTAGCGATAAGACCGCCCTTTGTAGTCTCATTAATAGTTATCATGTATTAATTAAGAATATCCTATGTATGTAATGGTGTACAATAAAGAATGATCTATCTTATCTATCTATTATTCCTAGATTCGGTATTTTTTTTGGCATGTATTTAAATCGATATCTGTTTATTCCCTTTTTTCGAACAAAGTATGACAAAGTTAAACCAAAAATACTGACTTGCACACTAATTATGCACACTAAATAAGTCAAATTCAATATACTGTTTAAAGGTGTTTGCAGAACTATTTTACTGAACAGATCACTATTATCAAAATCGTATATCTAAAAATTCCTTAGCTCAACAAACTTATTAAAACTTTTTTTAAGAAAACCATCGCCTAATTTACTTTTATGAACATCTTTTATTCTAATTAAAAACCCAAATCTTTACAAAATTAAATTTTATTAATCAAAAAAATAAAAAACTAACCTAACCTAACCTATTCCGTTATAAGATTGTAAAATTTTGAGTGCAAGTTAGTATTTTTGATAAGCAATTCGTATTTTTGTTTAGCAAATCTTATATCCGGTGTACGAACGAAATTTTTGGTTTAAATTCGATAAAAAAGGTCATCTCGTTTTGTGTAAAATTTTAGTTTTTTAAGTAGGACATGTTTAGTTTATCAATTGGGTTTTTCGCACAGCATTTGATTTTCTGGTTTGCGTTCAGTAAATTAGTGGAGTTACCTAGTGTGCAGAAAAATTAAACAGATGTGCATTTAAAAATATCCCTTTTTTTTTCTTCATATCGCCGAAGATTAGTTTAGGTAAAATCTAAGGGTTTTTACCAAATCTACGATTTAGTCATATTTCTGCGACGGAACCATCCGCACTCAAGCCTGACTCGTATTTGCCCGGTTTTTCACTTTAAAATAAAGTGACAAATTGTTTCAGCCATCGCGCCAGACGACGAAGTCTGACGAGGAAGACGAGGCTGATGATGAAGACACTTCATCTGTGATAGTTGGAGACCAGGTAAGTCATATACACCACAACACACTTCTATAGACGCCTTCTTTTGACACGGTTTTACCAGCTTGACCTAGTGTGACGCCTGAAACTCAAAAGTGAGACGCCTTATAGCGGTGCCGTATTTTATGCGTCGTCACGATATCTAGTACTTTTATATATATATATTTTACTTTATGTTAGTAAAATGTTTTGTATTGCAGGCAGCAAGTTTACGACCGAATAGGCATTCTGCGAACGTATCGCCGGTAAGTATATTATATTAGCTAGTTAAAGAATCCGATCCGAGAACATGACTCGCGTTCTCATAATGGCCCGTTCTCAAAACGCCGTCATCAGAAGGGCCCGTTTTGAAACATAACTTTATAATTATCAACTTTTTGCCGACCCGAACTATCAAGGGAAGAAACACACGCAGACTCTCGAGACAAATATCAATGGATCATACAAATTTTTATTATACAGGGTGTCCCAGAAGTCGACGTCAAGCCGGAATCGGGTAACGGGCTAGGTCATAATAGTTGTCAGAAAAATGTAAAAAAAAAAATGCGTGTACTTAGTGTACACACGTAAGAAGTGAAACTTCTTCATAAACTTAATTTTCACCTTACCTTAAATTAAGTCAAAAAGTACAAAAGTACAAAAGTACAAAAGTCCAAAAGCTAAAAAGTCCAAAAGTCCAAAAGTCCAAAAGTCCAAAGTCCAAAGTCCAAAAGTCCAAAAGTCCAAAAGGCCAAAAGTCCCAAAGTCCCAAAGTCCCAAGGTCCCAAGGTCCCAAAGTCCCAAAGGCCAAAAGTCCAAAAGTCCCAAACTCCCAAACTCCCAAAGTCCCAAAGTTCCAAAGTCCCAAAGATCCAAAGTACCAAGGTCCCATCTAAAAGTCCCAAAGGCCCAAAGTCCCAAAGTCCCAAAGTCCCAAAGTCTAAAACTCTAAAAGTCTAAAAGTCTAAAAGTCTAAAAGTCCAAAAGTCCAAAAGTCCCAAAGACCCAAAGTACCAAGGTCCCATCCAAAAGTCCAAAAGCCCAAAAGTCCAAAAGTCCCAAAGTCCCAAAGTTCCAAAGTCCCAAAGACCCAAAGTACCAAGATCCCATCCAAAAGTCCAAAAGTCTCAAAGTCCCAAAGGCCAAAAGTCCAAAAGTCCCAAAGTCCCAAAGACCCAAAGTACCAAGGTCCCATCCAAAAGTCCAAAAGCCCAAAAGTCCAAAAGTCCCAAAGTCCCAAAGTTCCAAAGTCCCAAAGACCCAAAGTACCAAGATCCCATCCAAAAGTCCAAAAGTCTCAAAGTCCCAAAGGCCAAAAGTCCAAAAGTCCCAAAGTCCAAAAGTCCCAAAGCTCCCAAAGTACCAAGGTCCCATCCAAAAGTCCAAAAGTCCAAAAGTCCCAAAGTCCCAAAGACCCAAAGTACCAATGTCCCATCCAAAAGTCCAAAAGTCCAAAAGCCCAAAAGCCCAAAAGTCCAAAAACCCTTAAATGACATGCTATCCCTGGATAAAGTACTCTTAATTCGAATCCACCGTGGTGGGGAACAGAACAAAGATGGCGCGTAACCAAAAATCGTGACGTGACGTGACGCAATTTTTTTTCCAACGCCGATAAAGAAGTTTCACTTCAAAAAGAAAATGTTTAAGAAAAGTATTAAGGGTTACATTAGAGAAAAAAACAAAACGAAAAAGTACATATCTGTAGCAACAGAATGAAAAATGCGTCACAAGGCGTAGATTTTCTCTACTTTTTTTCGAACGTCCATAATTTTTAAAATACGAGACCTACATTTTTTTTATATTTTTCTGACAACTATTATGACCTAGCCTGTTACCCGATTCCGGCTTGACGTCGACTTCTGGGACACCCTGAGCTTAATTTGGCCTAGATAACCAGCAACAATTTTCCAAAATATCTTTTTAAATCAGGAGGAAGCAACAGAACGCACGTCGTTGCTCCGGCCCCCTAACGCTAACGCCGTCAACAGTGGCGGTAACGCCGTATCGCTCTACCGCGCTCTCACTATCCCGGGCGTTCTGGAGCACTCGCTGTCTCTTTCCTATACCGGGATTAATATACTTTTTTTATACAACATATTTATAGTGAAACAACCAGAAAACAAGTCGTTTGCAAAACTAGTCTGTTATATGTGTGTTTATCAGTTTTCTAGATCCTATAACACAAGCTTATTTTAAGGTTCCGAAAAAACGAGACCCTTATTGGATCAGTTGTCCATTCGTCTGTCAAAATTCTTTTTTTTAATCCGACACGAGGAAGAAGCAACAGAACGCACGTCGTTACTCCGGCCCCCTAACGCTCACGCCGCCCACAGTAGCGGTAACGCCGTGTTGCTCTACCGCATCCTCACTATCCCGGGTGTGCTGGAGTTCTCGCTGTCTCTTTTTTTTACAAACTACTCTGATATACGTTCATGTTATAAGTGTGTTTATCGGTTGTCTAGATCCTATAACACAATAGCTATTTTTAGGTTTTCGGACCTCAAAAGTAAAAAAATGACGGAATACTATAGAATGACTTCAATGACCGACCGTCTGTCTGTCTTTTTAAATATTTATGTATTAATCGGATTTTTTTAAGCTTGTGATAACTGGATTAATGCCTATATATTTGTTTGTGGTATGTGATAATTTTCTAAAATAGGTTTTTTTTTAAATCCAACAACAGGAGGAAGCAACAGAGCGCACGTCGCTACTCCGCCCCCCTAGCGCTAACGCTAACGCCGCCCACAGTGGCGGTAACGCCGTGTCGCTCTACCGCGCTCTCACTATCCCGGGCGTTCTGGAGTTCTCGCTGTCTCTTTTCTTCGCGAAACTCGTGAGCTACACGTTTTTGTATTGGTTGCCGGCTTATATACATAATACGGCTGGTAAGTTTTGAAAATATCTTCTATAATAACTTAAATAATATAAGGCTGTTTAATTTGTTGATATTTATGATACTTATAACAATATCTACATTGAGGCGGTCATCGCAAAGCGGCTTGGCCAAAAATTTTTCGTATTATGATTTCAAACGGCAAATTCTTAAAACTTGTTAAAATTTTAAACAAAACCAGCTTATCTTGAGCGTCACTTCTTTCAACGACTAGTATTGCAAATTTATTTTTGCAGATTTTTATTTTCTCTGTTAGGTACAAAATTAAAAAAGCTGGGACCATTTTTATAGAGAACTAAAATTGACGGTTAGGCCACTTTCGCGCTGACGTCCTGATACTGCTCTAACAACTCAAATAATATAAAGCTGTTGAATTTGTTGATATTTGTGGTTACTGCTCTGGGCTCTTGGGCAGTAGCGTGATGATATATACCCTATGATACCATCAAAATAATGTGGCTTCCTCTTAGTGAAAGAATTTTAAAAATCGTTTCATTATATCCAGAGATTACCTCCTACAAATTCACACAAGTTTTAATTTGTATATAAACTGGATATTTTGAAAAAAACCAAAGAAATTGAGCGTTTCCGTGCTTCGGAAGGCACGTTAAGCCGTTGGTACTGGTTGCCAGTAAAAAAGCAGTCGTTAAGCCAAGTTGAAGGCCTTTAGGCGGCTTGAAAAATTTCAATAGCAGGCAGTCACAACCTGCGCTTGTCCATCTCAACACGGCAATACGGCTCCACCTATTACTTGGGACAAATTCTAAAAAGGTGAAATGTGGGCATATAATATTATGACTCTGCCTACCCCTTCGTGACTATCTATGTATGTACAGAAATACATGTATTTATCATCCAAGAATTGAGATGACGATTTTAAAATTGGGGCGATTTTAAAACGGGATTGCTTTCAGCTATGTAGCTGAAAGCAATCCCGATCACATTGGCTTTATAACAAAAAAAATCGCATCAAAATTGACCCAGGACCTCACGTGCCTTAAGAAATTTTCACTTCACATATCAAACATACATTATATTATGGTCACGCCTTTATCCACGAAGGGGTAAACAGAGGCATATTATATGCCTACATTTCACCTATTTAGAATTTGTGCCACGTAATAGGTGGTGAGCCGTATTGCCGTGTTGAAATGGACAGGAGCAGGTTGTGACTGCCTGCTGTAATTTTTCAAGCCGCCTGAAAAGACCTTCACCTCTGCTTAACGTGCCTTCCGAAGCACGAAATAGCTCAAATAAATGTCACAAAATAGTCACCCATCCAAGGACTGGCCATAGAGAAAATTGCTTACTGCAGTGATGGATATCCAAAAACAAGTTTTTCTATAACATTTTTAAAAACAAAGCCATATTTTCCAGCAAACCTATCCGCCAAAGAGTCAGGCCAGCTAAGCACAGTGTTCGACGTCGGCGGAGTGGCGGGAGCCATACTGGCCGGCCTCATCGCCGACTGGACCAGCTGTCCCGCGCTCGTGTGTGTGTGCTTCTACACTGCCTGCGCCCCGATGGTGAGTGCTTGAACATATGATGCATAGATGTGCTACTGTACAGTACTTTTAAAAGTTATTTCTTGATTATGTTGTACTTACTCGATAACATTCACAGTCGAAAAAATAAAATTAAGTTTTATTATTTGTATGAGCCTTTATTTTTGTATGAATTTTGAAAAGTTGTAGAACAAACGTTGCTTGTTAAGATGTTAGATATCTATTTCTAATAAGTTGCTGGAGTTTTATAAATGATCCTGTATATGAGAATATGGATGTGTGGATGTTTGTCCGCGTATCACGCTCTAAAGGTAAGTTTACACGAAGCCAGCACTGGCTGCCAATAACACTGGCAGCCAGCGCTGGCTTGGTATTTGCCTCGTGTAAACGGTTTTTTAAGCCAGGCCAGCGCTGGCTGCCAGCGTTGGCGAGAATAGACGCACGTCTATTTTTCTAGCCAGTGACCTCCGCCCGCATACCCCTCAACCCCCGCGCCAGCGTTTTGGACACGCGTAGACGCATCTCGCCAGTTACTGGCGAACGACAGTACGGTGTTCCTCTTTCTTGTTTTTGTATGGAATTTCTGCGACAAAATGCCGCGAAAATTTAATGAGGGGGATAATTTTAAATTCGTACAACTATATAGAGAGCACGAATGCTTGTGGGATAAGCATAGCGATGCCTACAAAATTAAAGAAATGCGCGCTTCGGCACTAGAACAACTTCGTGTAGGAATAGGAATGAATATGGAAGGACTGACTATCGATGAAGTTAAATCAAAAATCAAAAGTATTCGAAATACATACTACCTTGAACTCGACAAAATCGAAAAATCTTCAAGATCTGGGGCTGGGGGAGCGTTCATAAGTCAAAGGCAAAATGGTTTGATGAATATGATTCGTTTATAAAGCCGGTTTCTATTCGGCTTTCTAATATTATGTCAATCAACTCTTCTCTTAATAGTGAAAACATGTTCCTTAAAGATTTTCTTTTTAACAGCATTTGCCGCGTATTCATTATTTTTAAACTTCAAACGTGTGCTCACCCTAAAAAAAATCCGTAAATGACCGGCCTCGTCTAAACAACAAGGGCCAGGCCAGCGCTGGCTTGTCTGCGGGACTGGCGCCAGCGGTACTGGCTTCGTGTAAACTCTGCTTAACGGCTGAAAGTATCTGGATGAAATTTAGTACAGGGGTAGGTTATAGTCCGGAGTAACATAAAGGCAACTTTTTATCCCGGGAATAAGTGCCCATGGGAAGTGGGAAGAGAAACAAAGAGTCAGGCCAACTTAGCACAGTGTTCGACGTTAGCGGAGTGGCGGGCGCTGTTTTTTGTATGAAAATAAAATAAAACTAATTTTGAAAAAAAAACTTAGCTTGTTAAATATGACTCTGTATATGAACATTATGTATATGGATGTGTGGATGTTTGTTCGCGTACCACGCTCTAACGTGACAACAAGACCATCCACGTGACTACTTTGTGATATTTATTTGAGCGTTTCCGTGCTTCGGAAGGCACGTTAAGCCGTTGGTCCCGGTTGCCAGTAAAATGGCAGTCGTTAAGCCAAGTTGAAGGCCTTTTTAGGCAGCTTGAAAAAATTCGACAGCAAGCAGTCACAAACTGCGCCGGTCCATATCAACACGGCAATACGGCTCACCACCTATTACGTGGGACAAATTCTAAAAAGGTGAAATATGGGCATATAATATGCCTCTACCTACCCCTTCGAGGATAAAGGCGTGACCATATGTTTGTATGTACTTTTTATCCCGGGAATAAGTTCGTATGGGAAGCGCGAACCATCTAGTCTTATTTTTGGCTCTTTTAATTCCCGAAGTAACTTCCCATTGCGCCATTTAGTACTAAATAATTCTGTGACTATTTTGTAGCTTTGGGAATAAAAGCGAAACTATATTATGTATACACATACACTAATATTATAATGAGGAAAAATTTGTAGTTTTGTATGTTTGTATTGAATAAACTCAAAAACTACTGAGCCAATTTCAAAAATTCTATCACCATTGTAAAGCTACATTCACCCTGAGTAACATAGGCTATATTTTATTCCCATATTCCCACGGGAAGAGGAAAAATTACTAAGCCGATTTTCAAAATTCTGTCACCATTGAAAAGCTACATTCACCCTGAGTAACATAGGCTATATTTACCGCATATTCCCGCGGGAACGGGAAAAATTACTAAGCCGATTTTCAAAATTCTGTCACCATTGAAAATCTACATTCATCCTGAATAGCATCCTACTTCCTACTAATATTATAAATGTGAAAGTTTGTGAAGATGTTTGGATGTTTGTTACTCAATCATGCTCTAACGGCTGAACGGATTAGGTTAAAATTTGGTACAGAGATAGCTTATAGTCTGGAATAACACATAGGCTACTTTTCATCCCGGGAATATGTTCCCGCGGGAAGCTGCAACGGTACCGAATTTCACGCGGGCGAAGCCGCGAGAGTCATCTAATATTGACATAATGTTTTTCTTCTTTCCCAGCTATTTGCATACCAGCTATGGGGGGCATACTCCTACGCCACCAATGTGGTACTGCTGGTCTTCACAGGACTCCTAGTTAATGGCCCATATGCCCTCATCACGACGGCTGTTTCAGCAGATCTGGGTACCCATCATTCGCTGCAAGGAGGTGGAAAAGCCCTTGCCACTGTTACGGCCATCATTGATGGCACTGGAAGCGTTGGTAAGTTTTTATTAACGTACTGCGTATTGTGAATCAAATTCTCACAAAAAAAAACTCGAAAAACCTCGGAAAATACAAGAAAAATAACTCTGAAAAATTTCGGAGAATACCTCTAAACGGACTCAAGTACACACTCGGAAACTCAAATAAAGCTCTAAAAAAGTCGAATATAAAAGAACTCGCACAAAAATCAAACTTTAAATTGTAGATTGTTAGTACAATCTACTATTTAAAGTTTGATTTTTGTGCGTAAAAGAAGCCATTTTATACGAGACGTTTATCCGCCCGAGCCAAAGGCGAGGGTGGATATTAAGTCGAGGATAAAATGGGTTTTATGATCGAGTTATACACTCTGCTTTTCACTTCGATTGCAAGGAAATGAAACAGTGATATTGTAAATAAAAGTCTTTAATTAAAATTAAAAGTAACATTTGAACAATTTTGTACATTCAATGTAATAGTTTTTCCTGGCATATTTTTCAAGTTTTTTTTTAATCATTCTACATGAAGCATTAGGCATGGGTAACGAGACCTATACTGCCTAATCATAAGTTCATTTTATAATATTTTTTCACTCATAATACTATCTGATTTTTAACGTTTCTTAATTTATATAGAACACAGAAAGTACAAATTAAATGTAACAAAAAAAAACAAGTTATTTAATAGCGTTTTATTATGTTTGGTTTATAGAGTAACACGATCTTCATGGTACCGTCTCTACGGTCTAGTATGGCCATATTGTTTTAGAAGAAAAAAAAGAACTTTATGCACTAGAGCATAAAATGTTGTTTTAGTCCGCATACACCCAGCATAAACAAGAACTTTACGAGCATAAGAAGTGAAAAATATCTTATGTATTGCATATTGTGAATCAAATTCGTACAAAAACACTCGAAACTCGAAAAAAAGCGATTTATATTCGAGAAACAAATAAAAATTGTGTTCAGTATCGTTAATTTAAAATAACATAAATCAAGCATTCTTTTTTATTATCTCCATTGTACAGACACGGTCATTTTAAATTCTATTATAGTACCTATAGTATATCAGTTGACCAAAGCCTATAGCACAAACCTATATTAGCCTAATTTGGGCTAGATAAATGTTGTGTAAGAAAATCCAACAATATTTATTTACTTTAAGCTTAGTTTATTACGTCGTATTTGCCCTCTTGGCCTCGCTACCTTGTCCGGTAAGCGGCATCTTCCTTTAATTCTATACATCTGAGGTAAATAGCTTTAATAATAATTTTAAAAAATGTGACACTCGGGGACTGCCGCGGTAAAGCTAATGCATAGCATTTTTTATCAACATTATGCTATTATAATTATTTCAACAAAGGCATATTTTTAGGCCTATGTTCAACAAAGTACTAAGTAAGTGCTTTACTTTACTTTAGGCCTATGTTCAACAAAGTTCTAAGTAAGTGCATTACTTTACTTTTACTTTCACTCCACTACACCCCACCCCAGCTCGTCTCGATCCGTGCGAGCTCGTACATTCGTAACATATACATACACGTTAAGGCTTGTACGTTCGAAAGAGACTCATGTTGGGGTGAACTTTATACTAGGAAATATTCTTCGATTTGATCTGATAAAACTATATTATTGTAATTTATTAGATACACTTGTTTTTTTAACGTATCAAAACACGATTAGGAATACTTTGTTCGATCGAAATCGCTCGCGAAAAATGAGAAATATTGCAAAAATCCTAACAAGTAATGTACTTTTTATCTAAATAAATGAATTTAATTCTCATAAAAACTTGTCATAAAATAGATATAGGTCTAAAGAACAATATTTTACGTATATTTTTTTCTTAAAACCCCTCAGATTTTATGACAGTAATATAATGTGTTAGAATCGAATGAAATCCGGCAATAGCGTACGCTGCAATCGTTCGAATTGCCTTAGGATTTGTCAAGGTCGAACATTGCAGCCTTAAGTGAACGCTCGGCCGAGCGGTAGGCGGAGTGGGAGGTGTTAGGTTTTATTTTCGTTACGGAATATCTTGATTCGGTCGCCGCGCTCAAAGCCCGCGATAAAAGCTATGCAATAGCTTAATAATAAGGGAACGCTTTCGCAAAACAATCCATTGCGTAAAGAAAGAAAACACGAAATGAAACCCGGTTGTCAGTAAAATGACTTTCGTTAAGCCAAGTTGAAGGCCTCATGGGCGGCTTTCAACTGCGGTTCGTCACAGCCTACTCCTGTCATTTCAACACGACAATAGTCTCACCACCTATTACGTGGGACATATAATTATAAGGTAAAATGTATGAGTACCCCTCTGCCTACCCCTTCAGAGATAAAGGCGTGACTATATGTATGTGTGTATCTGAGATAAATAAATCCTAATATTGTATAATACAGGTGCGGCCATAGGACCGATGCTGGCTGGAGTAGTGTCCAGCCACTCGTGGACTCACGTCTTCTACATGCTCATAGCTTGTAATTTCATGGCGCTGTTCTTGCTGCTCAGGTATGTATACAGCTTCGAGCCCCTGAAAAGGCTGTAAAAAAACCTTACCTAGTATTGAAACAAATTAAAAATATAGCTTGTGTTTAAACGCCACCCAAAAATGTACCTATTTTACTACCAATAAAATTCGAAACTTTTACCAAAATGGATTAATGGTCACCAAATTTCGTTTCCCTAAAAAATGAAGCAAAAAAACTAGTTTAAACTGTCGGATTATTATTCGGTAAGAAGTTGATAGATTAAGCATAAATCTATCAAATAACCTACTAAGTATAAATAATATCAATAGGTTCTGGCGCTCGGTGGCCGCTGCCGCAGCATGCTCGCTTCGCTCGCTCGCCTTTGCGCGTTAATGGTCACAGTTCCAACCTAACCTAACCTTGATGCAAATTAGAACTGGAATTTTTGGTGTCAATTATTTAATCAATTTTGGTGACTACTTAAAATGTTTCCTAAATATATTACCAGTGTCATTCCAGCAGTGTGTCGACTGAAGTGAAAACTTGAACAATTAATAAATCAATCAAGTCGACATTCATCTTCCCAAATCCAACATCCAAAATCAAATTCTAAGTTTCTAAGTACATAAAATTAACACTACAGTAGCGGCGCCACCGTCGTCACAAACCGCGAAAATAAGCTTGTGTCCACTAAGAATAAATCTGATTCATTTGTGTTTCTAACGACTATGTCCAATATATAAATAACAAAAAGTAATATAAATTAGTACACTAACTAAGGATTACTATTATTTTTAGAAAATAATATTGGATAAATAGGCATTCAGTCACGTGACATCAAACACCGTCAGAAAGTGTGACGTCACAGTTTGCTTCTTTGACGTTTGACGCACTCTGACAGTCGTGTCATCTTGTGTAATTGTTTTGATTTGATGGATTTTGTCCTTACCAAAAGAGTTACCTTTTATTTTTGTTAGCTTGAATAATATACCCCCTAAAAACGCCCCTGAATATCCTACTTCCCTCTAAATTTGGAAGGAAAACTACAAGCTAGCATCATTGCTCTCAAATTTAAAAAAAATACTCATTTACTTTTTGTTTTGTTTGGCAATAAGTGACGTCACACGAGGCGCCATGACAGTTTGGAGCGTTTTCGATACAAATTTAATTCATTTTTTAAATTACAAAATAAACTATGTAAATGATTGTTTTAAATCAAAGTAATACATTTTTTGATCATATAAATATAAAGCTACAGAATTAAACAATTTTTGAAATTTAGGACACAAGCCTATTTGTTTACCCACCAGCTAAACATGTTTCACATCAAAACATGTGTATCTTTTGGATAGTCCGAAAAGATAGACATGTTCAAGTTTTCATTCTCGTAGTGCCACTGGCTTTTTCGAATGACCAATTCACTCACTAATATATTCCAGGACGGCTCGGGCAGAAATATGCCGCCTTCGACAGGAGAGGCGGATATCCACGTCCCCTAGAGTGAGGGTCGAATGACCCCCAACGATGGTTTCAAACACTGACTGCCTAGACTATTGATAAATAAATGATATACATAGTATTATACTGTAATATGTGCGTTTAATGTGTCTGCCTACCCCGTAGAGTGTATTTATGTATACTGTTTGTACCATATATTTATAGTTCTAATGAATCTTACCTGTTAACGGTAGGTCCAAAAGATAGCCTGTTCGAGGTGGGTCCAAAATCTTACCTGCCCGCGTTGGGTCCTAAATCTAGCCTGTTCGTTCACAAAGGGTCCTAAATCTAGCCTGTTCTTTCACAATGGGTCCTAAATCTAGCCTGTTCGTGCACAATGGGTCCTAAATCTAGCCTGTTCGTTCACAAAGGGTCCTAAATTTTTTTTTTATACCACTAAGGTGGCAGACAAGCATACGGCCCACCAGAAGGACCGGTGGTTACCGCAGCCTATGAACGTTTGCAACACCAGAGGCGCCACACTCGCGCTGCCGACCCTGTAAAAACCTTCTAAGACCCCTTTTGAAGAACCCCATACTGTAGACGTTACTGTAAATCTAGCCTGTTCTTTCACAGTGGGTCCTAAATCTAGCCTGTTCGTTCACAATGGGTCCTAATCCTAAGTCTAGCCTGCGAACAGACTAATTTTGGACCTAGAGTGACCACTCTAGGTCCAAAATTGGTCTGTTCGCAGTGGGTTCTTATATCTAGCCTGTTCGTTTACAATGGGTCCTAAAACTAGCCTCTTCATGCTTGGTACACAGTTCGCAGTGGGTCCAAAAGCTAGGCTAGTAAAGAAATATGCTGCCTTCGGAAGGAGAGGGGGATATCGTAAGTTTCAGACACTCACTGCCTAGACTATTGATAAATAAATGATATACATAGTATTATACTGTAATATTTGCGTTTAATGTGTCTCTGCCTACCCGTTAGGGTGTATTTATGTATCTTTAATACATATTTCTTTAGTTGGATTCAGAATTTTGCCAGTCTTAGAAGTTCTTACAGGGTCGGCAGCGCGAGTGTGGCGACTCTGGTGTTGCTAACGTTCATAGGCTGCGGTGACCACCGGTACATTTGGTGGGGCGTATTCTTGCCTGCCACTTTTGTGGTAAAAAAAAAGGTCCAAAATCTAGCCTGTTGTTCACAATAGGTCCTAAATCTATCCAAAAGATAGGCTGTTCACGCTAGGTCCAAAAGATAGCCTGTTCGCGGTGGGTCAAAAATCTTACCTGCCCGCGTTGGGTCCTAAATCTAGCCCGTTCGTTAACAATGGGTCCTAAATCTAGCCTGTTCTTTCACAGTGGGTCCTAAATCTAGCCTGTTCGTTCACAATAGGTCCTAAGTCTAGCCTGCGAACAGACCAATTTTGGACCTAGAGGTAGAGTTAAATAAAGGTCTAAAATCTAGCCTGTTCGTTCACAATGGGTCCTAAATCTAGCCATATTCACGCTAATAAGGTCTTTTAGGAAAATTATTATTCAGAATGAGAGATAGAGTAAAATATTTCTTATCTAGTACGGAATATAACAGGAATTTGAATATTATTCATTTTTAGTTCATCTAGAGCACAGATTACAGAACTAAAGGAAGATGCCGCTTACCGAACAAGAAAGTGAGACCAACAAAGCAAATACGGCGTGAGTAAAGTGAATACTGTGTGCTCTCTACAAGTGAATAATGCGGTTATAATATGATGGCATTATCTATAGGTACTTATACCAAAGATAATATAATAGTATTACATACAGATCGGCAACTCCCTGCCTCCCACCTGAGTAAGCTTCCCCAATCCCCCCACCAAAGTTGATGTGTCTATTGCCGTGTCAGTACTTGAGAGAGTGTCACTGCGTTACATTACGTATTACTACCTACGTACTTTGTGCTATTGCTTTGGTTTAATTTGTGCTTAGCCGAGGGTAGATTTGAAAAAAAAGTACCTACATACATGAGATTGCGTTCTGTTCCTTATTATTTTGTTACCATAGCTAGTGTTCCTAGTATACTCAAACACACATTCAAGCATTCACATTACGTGTATATTAGTGTGGGTGAAAACGAACATTTTTGTATGGAGTTTCCGCCCTGTGTCTATACTAATATTATAAAGAGGAAAGATTTCTTTGTCATTTGCATCGAATATGCTCCGAAACTACTGAACCGATTTGAAAAATTCTTTTACTGTTGGGAAGCTACACTGTCCCTGTGATATAGGCTATATTTTATGACTGCCTCGGTGGTGCAGTCGGTGTTGGTGTCGGTCGGATCCCGCCTGCTGCGCTTTAGGTCCTGGGTCGGTCCAAATAGTTGTGTGATCCACAAATGTTTGTTCCGGAGTTTGTTTCTATGTATGTATTTACAAATATATAAGTACTAACTGATGCCCGCAGCTTCGCCCGCGAAATATTTGTTCCCCTTGGGAACTTATTCCCGGGATAAAAAGTATCCTATGTGTTATTCCAGACTATAATGTATCTCTGTACCAAATTTCAGCCTGATCCATTCAGCCTGTTCGTTCACAATGGGTCCTAAATCTAGCCACAGTCGCGCTAGTAAGGATCGGATCGGATTGGGCTGAAATTAAGTACAGAGATAGCTTATAGTTTGGAATAACACATAGGCTACTTTTCATCTCGGGAATATGTTCCCACGGGAAGCGGGAACGGGTACCGAATTTGAAAATCATCTAGTAGGGTTATAGATTTGCTTTAAAGAAAAATTTTGCTTAAAGTATTAGTACCGTGAGGGTTTTGAACGAATTGGGACCCTACCCTATTACTGAGACTCCGCTGTCTATCTGTCCGTCACGAGGCTGTATCTCAGGAACCGTGATAGCTAGAGAGCTGAAATTTCACAGATGATGTATTTCTGTTGCCGCTATAACAGAAACAAGAAACCGTGAGACGGTCTCACCCAACTGCCCCTCTGTGAAAGTGAAAGTTCAATTCGATTGACGTTGTCATTTTTGTTTTATTTCAAACTTTGAACAGATGATCCACGTGACCTTGTGACGTAATATAATGCAACAGAGTCACAGACTACAGACAAATTCTCGCCATAAGCCCCTCTGCAATCTATTTTATAGAAGGGGGCTAAAATAATAATTTTTATGGGGGGCTCCCATACAACAAACGTGATTTTTTTGACGTTTTTTGATACGGAACCTCTGAACGCGTATCCGACTCGTATTTGGCCAGTATTTTGAGATAAATTTTATAGATAGATAATTTTGATGTTATAACTATCTATCTTATACTGGGTGTAACAATATTACCTCTCCAACATGAGATGACTTGGCATCGGAAATCAAATACAAATATTTAATAAAAAAGGGGGTAAATTTTTAATTTTTTTTTTAATCCTTTTGTCGCACATTAAGAATTCATTTTTTACCGCGGCAATTCGAGGTAACATGGTCGCCGTGGCAAAACAAACACAGAGCACCCGTCTCTGGCTGTCGTTGTCACTTTCTACTGCCGCTCAGTAGCGATAGAAAGGGTGAAAATAGGATAAAATAGGACCTATAAAACGGCTTTACGGTTAAAGTATTCATGTGATTTTTTTTTCTTCATTTTTGTAATGTTTCTTGACTGATGCCACGTCACGTGACGAAATTTGGATAGGTAATTTTGTTACACCCAATATATACTATACTAGCTGACCCGCGCAACTTCGTTTGCGTGATAAGTGAAGAACCGCTCGACCGATTTTGTGCAAACTTCACATAAACCATCTACTAAATAGTCCGAACAAAGCCTAAATATTTGGTTTGGATAGGTGAGCCCGTTCTTGAGTTATAAAATTACAACGAAAAGTGTGGCATTGATTTTTATATATATAGATATACTATACTATACCTACTATAGATAATTATAACTCCTCGGTAGCACAGAAGAATAATTGAATGCTGTACTGAGGTTCTGAGTTTGATTCCCGAAACAAATATTTGTGCGATCCACAAACATTTGTTTTGGAGTTCGAGTGTTTTCTATGTATAATATGTATGTATTTAGAAATATATAATATGTATCTCAGTTGTTTAGACACCATAGCACAAGTTAATTTGTTAGTCTGTGCTAGACGGCGCCTGTGTAAATTAAATGTCTCTAAAACATTTTTATTTAGAAATATATAGATAATTAAGTAAGTTTATCAGTTGTTTGGATACCATAGCACAAGTTATCAGTTTAGTTTTTGCTAGATGGCGCTGAAACAGTATTTGGCAACCTGTATTTTTTGTTACATTACCTCAAAATGTCTCAAAAATTGTAAATAATATATATATTGTGTTTCGTGTGTGTACTTACAGGTTATAAAACGTATTCCTAATATAATAATAATATGTAATTTGACGGATTTATTAAATGACAAATTTTAAAAATAACAATTTTGTATTATTAATCTATACCTATATTATACTAGCTGACCCGCGCAACTTCGTTTGTGCCACATAAGAGAGTATTACCTGTTCCCGTCGCATTTACTCCCGTCGCGTTGCGTTTACTCCCGTAGCGTCTCGTCGTTAATATTCAATACTACGTGAGAGAGAGAGAGAGAGAGAGAGAGAAAGGTTTCTCGTCGCGTGTATTCCCGTCGCATTATTTTTAAGAACAATTTCGTTTATGAAAGAGGTATCCCGTGGCATTATTGTAGAAAAAAAATTATTGTCATTAAAATGGTTATTGTGCACCAACCCAAATGCTATCGGGCAATTTTTTTAAGAGAAACAATTTTGTAGTACATATTTTTTACATAGGTAACTATAAATATTTACACAGCACACGCAACAAAGCTCTCAAAAGGAAAACCTTTTCCCCCGCTTTTGAAACATTTACTATTACTGCTCCGCTCCTATTCGTTGTAGCTATATAGCCTATGACACTCCACAATAACATAGCTTTCTATTGGTGAAAGAATTTTTAAAATCGGTTCAGTAGATCCCGAGATTACCCCTTACAATTTAACAAATATACAAACACACAAACTTTACTTCTTTATAATATTAGTGTAGAAGTATAGATTTTTATTTTATTTTTGTGTGTGAATGTTTGTAATCAACTCAAAAACTACTGTGCCGATTCCAAAAATTCTTTAACCATTAAAAAGCTATTAAGCTACATTCACCCTGAGTAACATAGTCATTATTTTGTTCCTGTGTGCCCACGGGGACGAGAACTATGCGGGTGAAACCGCGTGTCGTCCGCTAGTAGTAAATTAATTTTACATACATACATACCTACATATAATCACGCCTTTACCCCCGAAGGGGTAGGCAGAGGCATAGTATACGCCCCCATTTCAACTTATAGTTTTATGTCCCACGTAATAGGTGGTGAGCCTATTGCCGTGTTGCAATAGACAGGCGCAGGTCGTGTTGCAGTTGAAATTTTTAAAGCCGCCCATACCTAAGGCCTTCAACTTGTGTGTAGGTTTCCTAGACGATCATGCGGCATCACTTCATTCATGCATGACGGCACCTAGGTTGCATGTTAATCACTTCAATCAATACTACTAAACGATTACATGATCGATCGTCTATCTATACCTACACTCTATAAGTCTATACTGTAGGTATTTATTTGGCGGTGAGACAAAACATAATATCCGTGGTCTGATACCCATAACACAAGCAGGTTATTCCTAGCTTACTTTGGGATCAGATAGCGTTGTGTGAGATGTGAATATTTATTTATTTATAACCAAAGAAAACAGTAGGTAGTTGTCAAACTTTTTTAACCGACGAGCGGGGCGAAAAATGTATTTAATAGATTAAATTGTGAAAGTAAAATAAGACTAGAAGTGGTCATCTTTGAAATGCCGTTTAGTGTGACAAGTAATAAAAATGTAAAAAAGTAATTAATGTTGTTTACTCTTTGTCTCACGGCCAAGTAAATACGGTATAGAACGATGCGATGCCAGCGCACGTGATTCCCTACTCGTACAACTGTGGGTTCTTCAAGAGGAGCGTGAAGAGGCACATCACAGGGTCGACAACTTGAGGACCACTGTCAGAAGTGTTGTAAACTTTGAGTGGCTATCGACTTACTGGCGTCAATTTGGTAAGCTAAATATAAAAAATGCCCTCCTCCCCGTGTGGCAACGGGGTTACGTGTTGTGACGGGTAAGAGTACAAAATGTCGCCACCCCAATACTTCCCGAGGGTGTCGTAAGAGGCCCTAAGGGAAAACTTTCACAGAAAATCTATTGCGTAGAGAAGGAAAACCCGAAATGAAACCCGGTAGTCATTAAAATTACAATCGTTAAGCCAAGTTGAAGGCCTTATGGGTGGCTTGAAAAATTTCAACTGCGGGTTGCGGCGACCTGCGCCTGTCCATTTCAACACGGCAATAGGCTCACCATCTATTACGTGGGACATAAAACTATAAGGTGAAATGTGGGCGTATACTATGCCTCTGCCTACCCCTTCGGAGATAAAGGCCTGACTATATGTATGTATGTATGTAAATATAAAGTGCATTCGGAGATTCTTTGTACTACTAAGATGGCAGATGAGCTTACAGCCCACCTGATGGAAAGTGGAGATTAATGTGATGCAACGGGACTAACGGGAGTACAAGTACTGGGTAGTACAGCTTTTTAACCGACTTCCAAAAAAGGAGGTTCTCAATTCGTCTGTATTTTTTTTATGTTTGTTACCGGCAAATCGCTTGAAAGAGTTAACCGATTTTGATGATTCTTTTTTTATTTGAAAGCTGGTGCTTCCCATGTGGTCCCATATACAGGAAGTCAGAATCTGATGCTGGGATCCTGGAGAAATCGAAGACATCCCCTAGACTGATATAATTTCAGTCTACCCGTCACTAAAAATAATGAAAAAAGAAATTTTAACAAAAAAAAACCGACTTCAAACAAAAATTAAAAATTGAAAAATCGAAATCTTTTGTTTGAAGTCGGTTTTTTTTGTTAATTTTTTTTTTTTAGGATTCCATAACCTAATTTTCCATATCCGTCTTTCACGATCACGAAGCTGTATCTCAGAAATCGTGATAGCTAGAGAGCTGAAATTTTCATAGATGTATTTCTGTTGCCGCTATGACAACAAATGCTAAAAACAGAAAAATTAAATAGGGTTTTCAAACAACGAATGTTTTTTTGCTGTGGGTACGGAACCCTACGTTCTAGAATCTAACTCGCACTTCACCGGGTTTGTTTTAATAATAAAACAGTTTTATTATTAGTCATTTATTATTAATCTTAAATTAGAATAAAACAATATAAACATTAATAAATAAGTAAATACATTTTTGCCTTAGATTAAGGGTATGTACTTGCACTTAATTAATTCAAAAGTAAAAGACCGGGGGCCTTAGGAGGTTGAGAGGGCTGCTCACCGCCCTAACAAAAGCTGGCCCATGACGGCAGCGTGACGTGAGGGACTCCCCCCCCCCCCCCCCCCTTAGAAGCGGGATCACACCCGAACCCCCCCAAAGAAAATATTTTGAGTAATAAATAATTTTGAAAATCGGTTCAGTAGATCCAGAGATTACCGCTTACAACGTCACAAACCAACACATGTTACCTCTTTATAATATTAGTAGGATATTTAATTTAACAGAGAAAATTGTTATCAAACTCAAACAGAACTCGAACCTGCCCCAAAGATATATGAGGTGGACCAATTTGTCAGTTTCCAGTAGGTCTTATTAGCTTATTCGGTTAAGCGTCTGTCCCGGCTAGACAAAAGACAAATAAATATTTGTGGACAATCACACACAACATCTAGGCCAAATTAAGCTAATATAAGCTTGTGCTATGAGATCTAGACGACATATATTTCTAAAAACTTACATATTTGGTAATTAGGTATACATAGAAAACACCCAAACTCCGAAACAAACATTTGTGGATCACACAAATATTTGGACCGACCGGGGAATCGAACCCAGGACTTCCAACGCGGCAGGCGGTATCACTACCGACTACGCCACAGACGCAGTCAATCACCCTAAATTTCCAGAGCCTGGGTGTTTCTACGTATTTAAAAGTATATAAGTAAAGTATCCGTGGTCTGATACCCATAACACAAGCAGGTTAATCCTAGCTTACTTTGGGATCAGATAGCGTTAAGATTATTTTTGAAATGCAATTAGTAGATATGCTAACTGATCATAATTTTTTAAATATGGCAAAATGAATTGGTTTCCAAAAATAATCTTAATTGTTTGGGTTTCGAGCAGGATTCGAACCTGCATCTTGCAGGTTCGAATCCTGCTCGAAACCAATTAATTTTTCCATATTGAAAAAATTCAGATAGCATTTTGTAATAATGTCTGTTAATATTTACAACTTAAACTAAATTTAAAGCTAAGCTCGTCCTAACGGAACTATAAATGACAGTGCATCTCCTGTAGCGCCCCACGACACTCGATGCAGTTGGAATATGAGGATCCATATACCCAGAAGTACCAGCCATGCTATGGCTCCACATCCACTCATTATGACATCTGAAAGAAGATAATATGGCATATGAGTATACACACAGTAAAAGTGAAGTTTATTTATAAACGGTACAGCGGACGTCAAAGTCAAAAAACATTTATTTCGCATAATCCTAATACATAGGCACTTGCGACACGTCAATGAATACAATGCAAATAGTACCACCAGTTCGGAACGCGGCCCGCTTGAGAAGAACTGGCAAGAAACTCGGCAGGCTATTCTTTTTGTGCACTACATATTTACAATAAGTAGATAATATAAACTAAAACTCTATCAGTAGAGCAAGCAGATAACTTCCAGGCTTCCTTATCAATCAAACAAATAGTCACGCGGTTTCACGTTACCGTACTAGCGGACGTCACGCGGTTTCACCCTTGTAGTTCCCGTTCCCGTGGGAATATGGGAATAAAATATAGCCTATGTTCACCGCAAAGAGTGTAGCTTTCCAACAGTGAAAGAATTTTTCAAATCGGTCCAGTAGTTCCGGAGCCTATTCGATGCAAACAAACAATCATTTCTTTCCTCTTTATAATATTACTAGCGGACGTCACGCGGTTTCACCCGCGTAGTTCCCGTTCCCGTGGGAATATGGGAATAAAATATAGCCTATGTTACCCGCAAAGAGTGCAGCTTTCCAACAGTGAAAGAATTTTTCTAATCGGTCCAGTAGTTCCGGAGCCTATTCGTTACAAACAAACAAACAAACAAAAAAACAAATCTTTCCTCTTTATAATATTAGTATAGACTAGCGGACGTCACACGGTTTCACCCGCGTAGTTCCCATTCCCGTGGGAATACAGGGATAAAATATAGCCTATGTTCGCCACAAAGAGTGTAGTTTGCCAATAGTGAAAGAATTTTTCAAATCGATTCAGTAGTTCCGGAGCCTACTCGATGCAAACAAACAATCAAATCTTTCCTCTTCATAATATTATTCTATCATTTTATTAGATGTATAGATTAGTATTAGTATAGAAGTATAGATTTACTTGGCGTGGAGACAAAATGTAAACAATATTTTATTACATTTTTATTTTTCAAACTAAACTAAATATTGGGTGTAACAAAATAACCTCTCTAAATTTCGTCACGTAACGTCGCATCAGTCAAGAAACATTACAAAAATGAAGAAAAAAAATCACATGAATACTTTAACCGTAAAGCCGTTTTAAAGGTCCTTTAAATTTTCATTTTCACCCTTTTATTCGCTACTGAGCGGCAGTAAAAAGCGACAACGACAGCCAGACGGGTGCTCTGTGTTTGTTTTGCCACGGCGACGTTCTTAATGTGCGATAAAAAAAAAATTAAAAAATGAAAAAAATTACCCCCCTTTATTAAATATTTGTATTTAATTTCCGATGCCAAGTCATCTCATCAAATTTGGAGAGGTAATTTTGTTACACCCAGTATAGACGTCATGTCGAAGATGCCTACTTAGTCTTATTTTACTTTCACATTTTTATCTATTAAACACTAAACACACAATACATTTTTCGCCCCGCTCTGCAAAAAAAGTTTGACAATTACTGTTTTCTTTGTTTATGTTTTGTGTCATCGCCAAATAAATACAGTATAGTTAATATTCTTTTTTATTTTAAAAGAGAAAATATTAAAGAGGGAGACTAAAATAGTCTTGTGTATTGCCAAGAGCGAAGCGACAGATCCCAAAGAGCATATACTTTACATTCCATCTCAGCCTGCAACACATTTTGCTAGGCTTCCTAGGACTTAAAAGATTGTTTCTTTGTCGAACCATAAAAACCTGGAACGACCTGCCTGCACACGTGTTTCCCTCCTCTTACAATCCTGGGTTCTTCAAGCCGAGTGAGAAGAGGATAAAATGAATGAAAAAACTGTCACAAGGCGTAGATTTTCTCTACTTTTTTTTAACGTCCATAATTTTTATGATACAAGACCTAGGTAGATTTTTTTTTATATTTTTCTGACAACTATTATGACCTAGCCCGTTACCCAATTCCGGCTTGACGTCGACTTCTGAGACACCCTGTATGTAGGTAATGTGTCGATTCGCTAAGATCAGTCACTAAGTCAGAGTGTTTGACTATTAGCAAAGGTAATACAATAGTATTACATACAGATAGGAAACTCCCTGCCCCTCACCGAGCAAGCTTCCCCACCCCCACCAGTCCCGCAACTGCTGTCATTATACTTGGCATATATTTTTAAGGAAACATTGGCTTAGCCTTATTGGTCACACACACATTCAAGATCTGTACGAACATAGCATGTTTTTTAGTGTAGGTGAAAGTATTAAAAACGAATCATTTGTATGGAGTTTCCGCCCTGTGCTATCTATACAAATATTATAAAGAGGAAAGATTTGTTTTTTTGTTTGTAACGAATAGGCTCCGGAACTACTGGACCGATTTGAAAAATTCTTTCACTGTTGGGAAGCTACACTCTTTGTGGTGAACATAGGCTATATTTTATTCCCGTATTCCCACGGGAACGGAAACTATGCGGGTGAAACCGCGTGACGTCCGCTATCATCAATACATATAATAAAATCGTAACAGGTCGCTGTCTGTACATGGAAGATAAATAAGAAAAAATATTATAGGGGGGCTTTATGAACGCAATAGAACCCAAAACAATGATTTTTAGAATTTTTGTCTGTTTGTCTGTTTGTCTGTATGTCTGTATATCTGTTTGTCTGTACGGTTGTGCACGCTAATCTCAGTAACCGCTCAACCGATTGCAATGCGGTTTTTTTTATTGTGTTGAGGTTTGCTCCAGTTAACATTTAGCGTTTGTTTTATGTAAATCGGTTTAGAAATAAAAGAGTTATAACACTTTTAAGAATCAGATATTTTGAAAATTTTAATTGTAGGGGTTTCTTTGAATGTGAGTGAACCTAAACTGGCGTCCTAAACTCAAAATTAAAAATAGTCTTAATCAAATTTAAAAATAGTCTTAATCATTAAGCTTTTTTATGATTAAGCCAACAGGGCAGTTTCAGACGCTGCTTGATGACTCTGATGAAGAAATACCTTTCCTTTCATACACCTTATGTGACGTAAACGAAGTTGCGGGCTCAGCTAGTTTAGTAATAAGCTCTTTGTAGTATGGTACTTTTACACTATTTCTTTCGTAATATTCAATTTACAAAAGAGTCAAAAAGCTAATTCCCTTACATTTTTTAATATCTTTCTGTTCATCATAGGGCGGTTTTATGAATGCTTCCTTGAAGAACCACACAGCGTTGACGGCCCACACAAATGGTAGAAGTAGACAGCCAACTGTTAACATTAATCAACCATAAGGGTCTCTTGCATGTAACAAGTATAGTGGCGAGACAGTAAAACAATACTAGGGCCGAGAGAGTGGGCACTCGGCCTAGCAAACAAATCGTAGTTCTAGTGACTCTCTCTCCACTCTCGAGTCACTCCTCAAAATGTTCATACGTACCGAGCTCTACTCGGCCGGGGGCACTGTCTCGCTACTGTACTCGTTATGTGTAAGAGGACCCATTAATTAGAAAAATCATCTGTTGTATAGTAAAACCTTACAAAGTATCATTTAACACAGAAAAATACATGTGGTGACAACTTTATCCCCCAAGGGGTATGCAAAGGCATATTATATGCCCACATTTCACCTTTTTAGAATTTGTCTCAGATAATAGGTGGTGAGCTGTATTGCAGTGTCGAAATGGACAGGCGCAGGTTGTGACTGCTGTTGAAATTTTTTAAGCCCCCGAAAAAGGTCTTTAACTAGGCTTAACAACTGCCATTTTACTGGCAACCGAGACCAACGGATTAACGTGCCTTCCGGAACACAGAAATGCACAAATAAATGTCACAAAGTGGTCACATGAATAGTCACCCATTAAAGGACTGGCCATAGTGAAAGCTTGCTTACTGCACTGATCGTTTACAGAACACTGAGTCCGCAGGGCCACAAAAAGTGAAAATTATAATAGTCTCTTCTAGGAAACTTTGCATGGAAATGGATTAGGAATAGAAATATGATTCTTCTTTATCTTTCCCCCCTATTTGCAGTCCCAAACTTGGAGCCTGTGGTCTTACTTTAAATCTATGTATTTTCGTTGCTGAGGGAAACCCATCTCCTTAAGAATGCCTTTACAAGAACCTCATGCCTTTGCAGATGCAAACCTTACAGGTGAAGTTAGCTTAAGCTCAGAAATATTTATGGGGATACTAGCTGACCGACGCAAATTCGTTTGCGTGATAAATGACGAACCGCTCGACCGACTTTGTGCAAACTTCACATAAACCATCTACTAAATAGTCCGAACAAAGCCTAAACATTTGGTTTGGATAGTTTAGCCCGTTCTTGAGTTATAAAATTACAACGAAAAGTGGCATTGATTTTTATATTTATAGAAGATAATGTGTAGTGTTTTGTTATGAACATTATTGAATATGAATTAGGTATTCTAGCTCCGCTCAACAGACCTGAGACTTTCAGAAATATTTACTGGAATAATAATTGACGGAAGGAATATGATGATAATAAAATACTGGGTGACTCAAATGTTTCATTTCAACAAAGTAAGTATGTAAATAAATGATAAAAACTGGTCAAAACAGCACATACCTTTGAAATACCACCTGCAGAGTTGCAGTTTTTTGTCGTTAGGTAACCTGTTCAGATCCATTATTTTGATGGTACAAAATCTTTGTCTTTAGCAGCTTATTTTTATTCACACAGAGCACAGAATTTTATCGAATTCTTGGAATTTAAAATAAAATTAAAAACAGTGCGTTATGTGAATTGAAGTGTCATTTGTCATTTCAGTAGTAGTAGTTTTATTTATCCATTTTCGGATAGGCAAAGGCAATTTGAGCCATACAGCCAAATCTTGTATATTCAATAACTCTTCATTTTGCTTTAATAAGTCACAGTCCTCGTCCTCTAAGTCCAGTCAAAGTCAAGTACAGCCCTAAGTCGAAGTCAGTCTTCTTTCAGAAAAGCGGTGGATACATTTCTGAAAGTTCCTTTGGATTTTTTGTCGGAAACTGCAAAGTTGCGATTCACTGCGTTTTATCACTTCCCAACACTAGTGCACGTTGTCGAACGTTTATGTTTAAGAATCCACCATTAATACACACAAAACACTCGAAATTACACTAATTTTGCGAATTAACAAAACGACGCGATACGATTCCTTCCAATTCGCGCCAAAGAATCTTCTATTATATCTTCATTTTTCAAGTCACAGTCCTCGTCCTCTAAGTCTGGTCAAAGTCAAGTGCAGCCCTAAGTCAAAGTCAGTCTTCTCTAGTAAAGCGGTGGTACTTTACTAAAAGTGTCTCTGGAGTTTGTCGAGAAATGGAAGAGTCACGTTTCACTGCGTTTTATCACTTTCCAACACTTGTGCACTTTGTCGAACTTTTATGCTTAAAAATCCACCACTTTTACTCATAAAACACTCGAAACACACTAATTTTGGAAAATTTTCATCGGAGTAGTCCGCATGTCTCCGATTTCGCGCGCAAACTCCTTTGTCATTTCATCTCTCACAATTTGACTCAAATTGTCACATTTAGTGATGTAGAGGAACCAACCGTTAAGTTATTGAAGTGAAACTTCTTTATCGGCGTTGGAAAAAAATTTGCGTCACGTCACGTCACGATTTTTGGTTACGCGCCATCTTTGTTCTGTTCCCCACCACGGTGGATTCGAATTAAGAATACTTTATCCAGGGATAGCATGTCATTTAAGGGTTTTTGGACTTTTGGACTTTTGGGCTTTTGGACTTTTGGGCTTTTGGACTTTTGGATGGGACATTGGTACTTTGGGTCTTTGGGACTTTGGAACTTTGAGACTGTGGGACTTTTGAACTTTTGAACTTTTGAACTTTTGGACTTTTGGACTTTTGGATGGGACCTTGGTACTTTGGGTCTTTGGGACTTTGGAACTTTGGGACTTTGGGACTTTGGGACTTTGGGACTTTTGGACTTTTGGACTTTTGGACTTTTGGACTTTTGGACTTTTGGACTTTTGGACTTTTGGATGGGACCTTGGTACTTTGGGTCTTTGGGACTTTGGGACTTTTGGACTTTTGGACTTTTTGGACTTTTAGACTTTTAGACTTTGGGACTTTGGGTCTTTGGGACTTTTGGACTTTTGGACTTTTGGACTTTTGGACTTTTGGACTTTTGGACTTTTGGACTTTTGGACTTTTGGACTTTGGGACTTTGGGACTTTGGAACTTTGGGACTTTGGGACTTTGGGACTTTTGGACTTTTGGACTTTTGGACTTTTGTACTTTTGTACTTTTTGACTTAATTTAAGGTGAGGTGAAAATTAAGTTTATGAAGAAGTTTCACTTCTTACGTGTGTACACTAAGTACACGCAATTTTTTTTTTAATCGAACTGATGATGTATCGATTTGCTTTGATGTCTTAAACGAGAAATGTTTTTAATTCGTTTAATAGGTTACGGTAATACAAGCATAGTACGTAAAGCATCCGTCCATTTCGGCAGTTACCCAATGATCTAAGAATTACTTAAGTTGCAGTTAATATGGGTCTTCTCTCGTTTTCCATAAATTCATTTGCACTAATATTGTTTGCCATTATCATCCCCGATCATAATATTTACTTGCACTATTTTCATTTTTTTTTTTTAGAATTTTTAATAATTTTAATGTCAAATAAATACAATATCATTCCACTTAAAAACTACTCAAACAACTCGCCCCTTATCGCTCCCGGCGCAAAAGTGCCCATCACACTCGCCGCGTTTCCACGCTGGATTGCAACAGCCAGCCTCTGCACCAAGAACTATCCGGAGCGAGAGTCACCAGTCGACTCTGTGAGCCTTTGTCCTAATTCCTTTACAAAGTTTTTGGCATCCTTGCCCCAGGACCCCAGGGTCTCGACAGCTACAGGCACAAAGAAGTACAACGGCTCCAACTCGGCGTACTTAATTCTCTTCTTTGAGCTGGCCTCCTCCGCTGCCGCAGAAGTGGTGTGGACAGTGCGACCAAGATGGCTGGCGGCGACAGTGCTGACGCAAGTTGCAATTTTCATTTATACTAATAACGTTTGCCATAACAACACAACAGCGATAACTTTTATATCCCATAAAATGACTTTCTATAACAACATATATCATAATAATTAGTTTCCATAAGTAACACATCTCTCAACTGGCTCCCAATCCGCCTTCGCCGAAACACTCGTATCCTCTGCCTTCTTTTCAATATCCTCCACAACCCTTCTTCTCCTTCCTATCTGAGTGAGCGGTTCTCTTTTTTTCGCTCTCTTGATGCTCCCTGCAGATCACACCTACGCTCTAATCTTAGATTTCCCAAGCATAAAACTGATTTCTACTCTAATTCCTTTACGGTGCACGCGGTCAGACTGTGGAACTCACTCCCACCTGTCATCAGAGACAGCAAAACTGTTTTTACTTTTAAAAAGAAAGTCCGTGAATACTATTTATCAACTTTGTAACTTATGTATATATTTATTTATGTATTTATATATACCAATTTATGTATTTATTAATTATAAAAGTATATTTAAACATTATTTATACATTACCTATTGTTTGTACCCTATTTATTTTATCTTAAAATATTTATTATAATATTTATATAGTTAAACCTGCCTCCATTTTTTTGTATGTGTGTTATACCATTTCTATCCTGTTCTTTTTAATTACACACTTTTAATTGTTCTTTTCCTATTTCATGTTCTCCTCTCGCCGGTCTGCTGGGAGATATTTCTTTTAGAAATAAGCAGTACCATTGTACCTAAGTTTCCTGCTATACCTATATTATTATATACTAGTGTGTGCATAAATGAAATAAATAAAAAAAAAAAAAAAAAACATCTCATAATCGACTCTTGACATAATCAAAATTTGATATAATTATGAAAATAATACATAATATTGTTAGGTCGAAATTATTTATCGTTAACACTCCGACTCAGTGCAATCCGACTCGGATAGGTTAGGTTAGAAGACTAAGGCGCCTAGGGTCCGTTCACACAGACCGGCTCGGAGAGGAGAGTAGATTCTTATCACGTCGAAAACAGAGTTTTTAGTATTTGAAGTAAGGTTTATTTTTGCATGTACACTGCTTTTGTCATTAAGAATGCTTGAACGCGCTTGGTGTGAAATAATAAGAGGAGCTGACCGGCTCCGATCGCGTACTTTTTCTGGTTCGCGCAGCCGTTCGGCTCCGATTTCATGCTCTTTCTTGCTCGCGCAGCCGATCGGCTCCAATTGCATGCTCTTTATCGCTCGCGCAGCGGATCGGCTCCGATTGCGTGCTCTTTCCCACTCGCGCAGCCGATCGGCTCCGATTGCGTGCTCTTTCCCGCTCCCGCAGCCGATCGGCTCCGTTTGCGTGCGCGCCGCCCCACGTCGACCGCCATTTTGATGGCACAATTTAAACAGAACAGTTGTGTGTACTTATACGAAAACATCACTGATGAAAACTTAATATATTTCTTCATCGGGGCTATCTAAAAGCATGTTCCGAAAAGCACACCTTAACACCGAAAACAAAACTTGGACTGCGTGGATACTGGTACTGCCTTCGTAGTGAATCCACCCGGCTGCGAGCGCATCCGTCCGGCTGCGAGAGCATCCGACCGGCTGCGAGGGCATCCGACCGGCTCCGAGCGCATCCGCTTCCAGCCGGTCTATGTGAAATAGTTGGCGGCTCCGCTCCGACCAGCTCCGAGCGTATACGATCCGGTCTGTGTGAAAAGAAAAGATTTTTATCACATTGAAAACAGAGTTTTCAGTATTTGAAGTAAGGTTTATTTTTGCATGTGCACTGCTTTTGTCATTAAGAATACTGGAACGCGCTTAGTGTGAAATAACAAGAGGAGCTGACCGGCTCCGATCGCGTTCCTTTTTTCGTTCGCGCAACCGTTCGGCTCCGATTGCATGCTCGCGCAGCCGATCGGCTCCGATTGCATGCTCTTCCTAGCTCGCGCAGCCGATCTAGTGATGGGACGGGTCACAGATTTTTCAACTCGGGCTACTCGAATTGATATATTACGTAACCCGGGCTGTAACTCGGGTTGACCCGGGTTGAGTCTGGCCGGCCACCCCGGCGCCTGCGCCGCCGCATCGCAGTGTGTCGAGTAACTCCACGTTTTTAACCCGACCCGCCCATCGTATCATCGTATAATAACTACTGCCTAAAGCCTTCATTTTCCACTATTTGTAAAGGTTGTAAGTCTAAAGTAATCATTTTTAATAATGACTCATCCACTGTTTTTATATGAATTTTAGACGGTGCAGTTAGCCGCATTTGCCGTAGTCTTTTCGGTGCTGGTTCATTAATCGGCGCATGTTCAATAATTTGGTTTGAAGTAGATGGTAATGGGATAATGTTATTATTGCTTACATTTATGGCAGTGGCAGTAGTAGTAGTGGACGGAATGGTTTGTCCGATCGCTTCACTGTAGGGAACAATATGCTTTTTTTTTCAAATGATTAATAAGTGTTGTTGTATTGCCACTGAATTTATAACTCACTGCACAAATATTACAAGTTACTCTAGACCCATCGGTATTTTTTGTATAAAACTCCCACACTACACTCTTTTTATTTCGATTCATGTTATTAAATTATGTATACTTATCAATTTACTTTTATTTTATTAAGTGAAATAGCGTCATCAATCAAATGAATGTTTCACCGTTGACCTATAACCTCTAATTAAGATATAACAAAATAAATTTTAAAAACAGCCCGGGTTCCATAACGACCTGACCAGTTTTCTATTCATCGAACGTAGAATAGCTTTTATTACTTCACTCTAAGTTCGATATTCCTTAATGCTGCGTGTGGTGTGAATGTGTGCGAGGCCAGCGCATGCTTAGTTAGCGAGCGAGCCCGACCCAAACCGAAACAAGCCGAGTCAATGAGAAGGGCTGAGCGAGCTGACCCGATGACCGTGAACGAGCGAGACAAAGCGAGTTGAACAGCGTGGCGAGTGGCGAGCGTGCCGAGTGTAGTGGTCAACCGAGTCAGCCCGAATCAAGCAAAAATGAACCCGAGTTGACGGGTTGGAAGCTGAGCCCGGGTAACTCGAGTTTTTTAGCCCGACCCGCCCATCGCTAAGCCGATCGGCACCGATTGACTCCGATTGCGTGCGCGCCGGCCGGCGGCCCGCGCCGTCCGCCATTTTGATAGCACAATTTAAACCAAACCGTTGCGTGCACTTGTGCTTACATACGAATATGACTGATGAAAAATTAATAATACTCGTGTCAAAATATGAATGTTTATTTGACATATCTAAGCCATCATATAGCGATCGGGTAATGAAAGACAATGCATGGGAGGAAATTAGCATATGTCTCGGAATAAGTGGTAAGTACCTTCTATGATTTTATTGTTTTACACCTATTCCCAGATACTCAATCGAATTTTATGCTGCCACTTGTTAATTTTAAAGTTAAAACAGGAATAGCATGAGTTAAATGCGCCCTCACTTTAAAAAATCGTTTGAGTATCTAAACGTTACAATAAACCTACCTTCTCAAGAAGAAGCGGACAATTTTTATTAAATATATAGGTACCTACTTAACTTAAGAAACTCGAGTGGCCACTTGATCTTGCCAATCTAAAGCACCACTTCCTGAAAAATAATCCTTAAATTTATTCCTTGTGGTTATACCTGCGTCGATATTATAGAACTATTTTCATCATTATTGTCTGTTATCGCTGTTAATAAATTCATATTACTGTGAAGAACATTATCTTGTCCTGGCGTCCGATTTTCTATTAAAAAATTATGTAAACATGTAGTTGCTAATATAATTAAGTCACAGTACTTCGGTTGAATCTTCATTCGTTTTTGATAAATCTCAAATCGTTGAGTTAGCATTCCAAATGCACATTGTACGACTTTTCTTGCCCTGCTTAAACGCAGATTGAATAGCTTTTTTGATATTTCGGTTCTTATTTGTTCTCTCGGAAACGGGCGCAATATATCATTACTCAAAGGAAATGCTTCATCTCCTATGAAAACATGTGGTAAGCTTTCAGTGGTATTAGGTAGAGGTTTATTTGGGAGCTTTAACTTATTAGTGTTCAGTTTTTTTCCAAATTTTGAATTCTGTATAATTCCGCCGTCGCTATTTTTACCATATGATCCGACATCAACAATTAAAAAACTGTATTTCGCGTCGACTACAGCTAGTAACACTGTACTGAAAAAGTTTTTATAATTATAGTATAAGCTTCCACTATTATCTGGTGCCTGTATACTGACATGCTTTCCATCTATAGCGCCCAAACAGTCAGGAAAATTCCAAATATTAAAGACATCACGAAAGACCTTTTCCCACATTTCTTCATCTGGTATCTGCATAACTAAGGGCATCAAAACATCACAAATTGCTCTGACTGTCTCATGAATTATTGAATGAACTGTAGAAATTCCCATTCGGAAATTAAATGACAAGTTTTTGAAACTGCAACCTGTAATGAGGAATCTGTAAAAAGAAAACAAACACAAAAATATAAATATAATATTGCCGTACCAAAACGATGTATAAATAAACAAAAACAGTCCACTGACTGCATGCCCATCTATCCAAAGGACCAAAGGAGGGTATTTTTTTTTTTATTCTTTCCAGTTAATCAGTGCGTGGATCGTTGGAAGAAACTGCGAGATAACTTTAGAAAAGCCTATTACAACCGAAAAGGCAAAAGTGGCGATGGTGCGACTACGTCCAAATTAATAAAATTTGAAAAAGAACTTTCTTTTATAGTACCGTTTTTTCGCAACCGGAACCAATTATCTAATGTTACATTATCATCGGATGACTCGGAACCTGGCACACCACTACCACCACCATCGATATCATCTAAACGTTCTGACCATTCCGAAGTTGAATCGCTTGCAAGTACTTGCAAGCGATTCAACTTCGAGTCGGAAGTACTTCCGACTCGAAAAAGAGACCACGTTCGAACAAAGATGTTGCTACGGTCTTTGAAGAATATCTTGAAGCAAAAAAAAATACTACACCCTATGACAAGGCATTACGCAATTTTTTTTGTCTATGTCAGATACAGTAGAAACATTTCCAAAAGAAGTCCAAGCACGAATTAAAAGGCGCGTGTTTAACATTGTTAATGAAGCTGAATTAAGTCTGTATGAAAATAGTGCAGATTTGAACTATTCTTTGCCAATAAATTCACCGCCATCTTCAAACCAACCTACTTATCAACAGTTGCCGTCCTCTAACCAATCCACTTACCAACAGTTGTCAAACGAAACCTATTCTCAAAGCTATCCAGATCAAACTACATAAGGGTTCAATGCCAGCACACAAAATACAAAATAATAATAAACACAACAATAATAATAGTAATGAAACTCAAATCTATACTATTTAACTAGGTGTAGGAAATCTTTAACTTTAACCATTGAATTTTAAACAATGTTTAGTTTAATAACTGTTTCTTTTATTGTCTAATATTTGACATTTCATTCAAATAACGACAATAACAGCAACATACATTAACTATGCAACATACATTAAATGAACGGCTGTGATTTTGTGATCTAAATAAGATGATTAATATAAAATAATTGTTTTTTATTTACCTTAAGGTAACCGTTAATCTTTCTTCGGCTGTAATGGCGCAGCGATAATTTGTAGTCTTTTTTTTAAATGCTCTCTTAGCAAATCTGTCATTTTCAAAAATTGCCAATATTCCATACGATAATACCTACTCATAAAATTTAAGGCTATCATTCTTTATACATACATACATACATGGTCACGCCTTTATCCCCGAAGGGGTAGGCAGAGGCATATTATGCCCACATTTCACCTTTGTATAATTTTGTCCCACGTAATAGGTGGTGAGCCGTATTGCCGTGTTTAAATGGACAGGCGCAGGTTGTGACTGCCTGCTGTTGAAATAAAGCCTTCAACTTAGCTTAACGACTGCCATTTTACTGGCAACCGGGACCAACGGCTTAACGTGCCTTCCGAAGCACGGAAACGCTCAAATAAATGTCACAAAGTGATCACATGGATGGTCACCCATCCATGGACCGGCCATAGTGAAAGTTGCTTACTACAGTGATCGTTTACAGAACACTGAGTCCGCGGGGCCACGAGCGCTTCAATTCTTCTTCTTTCTTCATATCATTCTTCAATTCCTCGAAAATGGTGTGAAACTCCCCATGGATTAATCGATTTTTCGAAATATATTTTGCCCATACTTGTCTCCGCTTGCGCTTTCGTTTGCTTTGTTCTGCTTCAAAAAAATCTTGCTAACAAATATATTTCTTCATCGGAGCTATCTAAATCCATGTTTCCAAAAGCACACGTTAACACCGAAAACAAAACTTGGACTGCGTGGAATACTGGTGCTGTCGTTGAGTGTATCCATCGAGTATTATCCGACCGGCTACGAGTGCATCCGACCGGCTCCGAGCGCATCCGCTTCCAGCCGGTCTATGTGAAATAGTTGGCGGCTCCGCTCCGATTTACTCCGAGCGCGTCCGATCCGGTCTGTGTGAAACGAAAAGTGAGCGCCGATGCTCTCCGAGCCGGTCTGTGTGAACGGACCCTTAGTCTTCGTGGTTTTTTTTTAAACCACTTCGACGTAGGAGCCCCGCGATGCGGGTCTCCGTCGAGCTTAGTTAGTAGACGCCATAAGAGGTTTAGTTTTAGATTTCATTGTGTAAAAAATCAGTGTCGTATACATTATCTTTATTTATATTATGGTGAATAAAATTTATGTAAAATGGCATTATTGAAAACAAAAATTATGGCAAATACATGTAGGTATGGATTTAAATTATTAAGACACTTGATCGATTATAACCAACGAAATTAGTAAAATTCATTTTATGTCATTTCACGATTATGGCAACTGAAGCGTTATTTCTAATGAAATTATGGCAAATACCAATATGGCATATGAAATTATGGCATTTTAAATTATGGCAAGCATTAGTAAACCCTATCGAAGTAAATGTGTGATGCATGCAGAAGGGCCTTGGACTTTAATTAATATGGTTCTTTGCTTCACACTTGTTCACCTAGCTAAAGAAACAAGTAACAAAATCTAATATTAGGTTTATAAGTTTATACTCACATTTTCCATGGTTAGAACTTTCTGTAACAAACAAATAATTTTAATTTATCTAGATCGATTTAACTGATATAATAAAATAAATCGTATTAACATCACATCCCTATCGTAATGTTTTATCTGTGGTTTTGTACGTTCCGTTATCCGTAGATTACTCCCAATCACTCCTTACTTCTGGTTCTTAAATTAAAATAAGTAGTTAAAAATATTATTAACTAAAACATTTTAAAACACTAGTATTTATCCTGCGGCTATCTATAATCCAAACATAAATAATTTCAATTTCATAGTCTATTTCTTTTTAGATACATTGTTCGACCTAGGAATCCTCACGTCAAACCAAAACACACCTCACGTCAAGCGAATCGTTTCTTCGACAGAAAGAAACAAAAATGGCGTAATATGTTGTGTCAATAGTTGAAAATGTGTGAATTGTAATTAAATAAAATGTTTTCCTTGCAGAATTGTTTGTTATCATGTGTTATTTTACTTCTGTATAGCTCAAAAACATGTAAGTACCTATTTGGAAAACTTTACCTTCACTGCACCGATATGAAAATAAAATTGTACAGGTTTTACAAGTTTCAAAAAAAAAGCTTTTATATTTTAGGTTCCCTGTCCTTGATCATGTGTTGGTAGTGCCTGTGCGCTTTAGTTATCAATTAAGGGCAAGGTTTTCGCTTCTTTCTACTCTGTCTCTCTCAGAACACGTAAGGAATCTGCGCAACATGCAAGTCGCGATTTTATTCGCACAGTTTTAGGATTATATCATTAACGGTATATTTTATGTGAAATCTATTCCTTTCACTTTTGTTCGATATCTGGGTTAATATCCTAGAAGTGAAATTATTTCCTTTGCCTAAAATTATAATTTTTCTATAACTGGTTTTGTTGACTTGTGTTAGTAGTGTTTTGGAATGCGAAACTGGCGGTATTATGTCGGATTATTATTAACAGCACATTAAAAATTATATAAAAAGAGGAGGTTTGAGTTCCAGCAAATCAAACATCTAATAAATTTATAACATGATTATTATAACTGGGAGTAGTGATAGGACTTGATTTAGCAGGGCTATTCTCTACAATTACTTAATCAAGATGCTTACATTGGTTGGTGAAGGAGTCGTCACTTGGTTTTTGCAAGATCACTGACAGTATCTTTCTTTTGCTGTTGATTTCTGACATTACATGGACTACTAAAGCGTTTAGTCCAGTATGTAGGGATGATTCTTGTGCAATAAACTGAATAGATGTATCTAGCTGTTTTCTCCTCACTCATGCAAACACTGCAGTGTGGGCTAAGTGCAACTTCTACATTGAAAATTTTAATAATATAAGACTGATGATCATTTTGAACTTATTTATTTAAAGCCATAGACCTCTTTAAGGTTCAACTTAATCAATTTAAACGTACAATCCTTTTAAAATCTCTTAAATTGAATAGAAGAAAACAGACAATTTCAGTTTTTTATTTATATACCTACACACATTACTATGCAACAACTGAAGTGGCAAACAAGTGTTATAGACTTAACGCAGCATCAAATAACTTAGTAATGGAAAATTTTAACTGGCACTCTCGATAGACAAATATGACCTCCGGTTAACAAGGAAAACAGTACAAGGAAAATAAATGAAAATAAAATTTACTTAGCTAATTTATAATTCGATTAAACTTATACATTATGGAAATATTATAATGAATGACTTAAGATTAAAAGCTAGGTAATCTGCCTGGTACACTGGTAGTATTATGATGATAGTTGCCATGTTACTCCAGCATAGTTTGTCTTTCCAATGTTTTATACTTACCACTAAGGTGGCAGACAAGCACACAGCCTACCAGAGTGACTAGTGCATCAGTTCCCAAAGTGGGTTCCACGGAACCTAGGGGTTCCGTGGACCAGTCATCAGGGTTCCGCCATAATGACGACCCACTGATTTTAAAATAATACCTTTAAGTAATTATTTTTGCTTGTGCCTTGGTGGGGTTAAATTGGACAAGGTTACGTCCATCCCAATTGGACACACGTGCGCGAGTAGTCTCGACTTCAGACACCAGTTGTTCACGACTTTTTTTCACTAAAAACCGAGGGATATTGAGTCGGCCTGTGAAAATGTGTCGCCCTTACTATCGTCTGCATAGCAATGAATGCCGTCAATAAACAGCTTATCATTGATATGCAGCATAAATAGAGTGGGCGATAACACCAAGCCTTGTGGGACTCCAGCACTTATGGCCATGTAGTCAGAACAGCTACCATCGACGACGGCCCTGATGCTTCTACCGGCCGAAAAGCGGGACACCCATCTACAGAACCCCTCGGGCAGTCCATAGAAAGGCAATTTCGTAAGAAGACCTCGGTGACAGATCCGATCACAGGCCTTAAAGATATCGAGGCTCACTGCTAGAGCCTGGCCTTTACCTTCAATAGCAGTCGCCCTGCGGTATGTGAGCCACACAAGATGACCGCCAGTCGAACGACCGTGACTTCGTGTACTTCAAGGTACCTCAAGAGCTGTATATTAATAACACGCTCCATCACCTTAGATACAAGGGAGGTGACGGCTATTGGCCTGTAGTTGGCCGGGTTGGTTCTATTGCCATACTTGGGTACAGGATGTACATGCGCGGTCTTCAACGAAGTCGGGAATGGAAGCGTGAAAAGATGAGTAAGTACCGGACACAACTCAGGACCGAACTGCTTTAGTACCACCGCAGGTAGGCCGTCTGGCCCACTCGACCTATGAACGGGATCATGGAATTGAAGCTCCCGCATAAACGTCCCGCTGCCTGAATTTAATTTCTGGCAAGTACCACACCAGGGTATGCCAGGCGGCGAAGAACCCGCGTCGTTCATAGTCGAGTTGGAGGCAAAGAGAGAACCCAAAAAGTCAGCCTTCTCCTTGGCACTCTGAGGCAGGCTAACATCCGGTTTAAGTAGGGGTGGCAAACCCGACCAACAATAGTTTCCCTCGGCAGCTTTTGCAAGCGACCACAATTCACGACTCCCAGAAGAGTAGCCTGCCAGTCCGTACATCACTGTGATACCTGTACAAACATGCGTAGATCCGATCCGATCCGATCCCTGCCTTCAGGGTCCTGAGACGGCGACAACCGACATCATCTCGGACGAACATATACATACACACTACACACCCCAGCTTTGCACCTAAAGCTGTGCTCCAGCTTGTAGCCAAGGAACATTAAGTAAACTGTATCGTCCGGGCAGATTTCCGTCTCCTCTCTCAAGAAAAATAGGGTCGGCTGCGCAGTTTCCAGGTGGTGGTGGACTGCGTTGATGTTCTTGTGTATGTCTCTGATGTGACAAAAGTCCATTTGAAGTGTGGACGACGATGCCGCTGTAAAACGTTCCTTATTTTTCTTTTCCCTCGCCATAGTGGTTAGAAAAGGGGAATTTAGCTGGCGCAAGAGACAAAGCGAGGCTACTTCACTCCAAAAGCCGGCACGTGTGATGCGGTAGATTAGCACGGCGTATGAAAGGGCTCCGATCCCCTCTAATACAGTGGCCGCGTCCACTCCGGTATTCTCCTCCGGCACGACCACAGCGTCAGAAACATTACACAGGCTGCTGGTTCGTCCGCGCCGTACCAATGTTCCGCGCCCATACCAGCTAATGAAGACAGACAAGCCTCTGGCCTCACCGACGGAGAACAGAACCCAACATGAAGCCAGGTTACTATTACCGCTGTCTTCTGCAGGGCGGAGTTACTGCGCCAGGCGGGATGCTCAATGAACGGAGTACCGTCATGCCCTTCCTTCCAATGTGGCCTTTTAGTTTATTCCAAAGATATTTGATCATGGAGATAATTGAAAAAGCCAAATTTACTGTGTCCAAAGGGTGTTGCGTTAGCTCCATGAAAAAGTAACGCTTATCCCCTGATCCCCGAGGGGTTCTGGTCTGGAATAACACATAGGCTATTTATTAGCTTAGCCTAGCTCTGAATAAAGCTCTTCAACCTAATCCTACCCTCCTGTTTTCGATCCTGAATTACGCAAGCCAGCCAAATGTACCGCTTCTACAGCGGAGAGTACTTCGTCAGAACTGAGCGATTCAAAAGATCATTGTCGATCTATAAAAGCTTGGATCAACCTGCTCGCGCTCTTCTTACAACCCCGGGTTCTCCAAGCGGAGCGTGAAGAGGCACATCACAGGGTCGCCATCTTGAGGACCACTGTCAGAAGTCTTACGGGCTGTGAGAGTGGCTTGCAATCGCTAAATGCCGCTATGGCTTTCCATCAGGCGAACGGTGTCAATTTGGCCAGCTTAATTAAAAAAGAATAAGGGGGAAGCGGTAACGGTAACAGAATTTCACGCAGGTGGAACCGGCGGGCATTGTCTAGCTAGTTTGCAATAACTTTTTATGGGGTTCCGTAGAATGAAACATATTTGTTTGGTGTTCCGTAACCTTAAAAGTTTAGGAAGCCCTGGACTAGTGGTCAATTTGTAGTGTAACCGCCTGCCACACTAAGGTCCTGGGTTCGATTACCGGGTCGGTCCAATTATTTGTGTGATCCCTATAACTATTAACATACATCAGACATATTAACACGTTAACTCTGAAGAGTTAGGATTATTTCCAGTTGTTCCATTGAAGAAGTTCTGTGACGGAACTAGTGACATATTTTTTCCCAGTTGTATAATATGTATGTATTTAGAATCACCATGAGTATGTTTATCAGCCATCTAGATCCCATAGCACAAGTTTATAATATTAGCTTAATTTGGGTTAAATGTGTGAGAATGTCCACAAATATTTATTTATAATAATAATTAGCAACACCAAAGGCGCTAAATTCACGCTGATACATACATACATACATATGGTCACGCCTTTATCCCCGAAGGGGTAGGCAGAGGCATATTATATGCACACATTTCACCTTTGTATAATTTGTCCCACGTAATAGGTGGTGAGCCGTATTGCCGTGTTTAAAATTGACAGGCGCAGGTTGTGACTGCCTGCTGTTGAAATAAAGCCTTCAACTTAGCTTAACGACTGCCATTTTACTGGCAACCGGGACCAACGGCTTAACGTGCCTTCCGAAGCACGGAAACGCTCAAATAAATGTCACAAAGTGATCACATGGATCACACCCATCCATGGACTGGCCATAGTGAAAGTTACTTACTGCAGTGATCGTTTACAGAACACTGAGTCCGCGGGGCCACGAGCGCTTCACGCTTCACGCTGATACGCCCTATAAAAAACTTTCTAAACCCCTTTGAAAGAACCCCATCCTGTAGGCGTTTGGGAGAACTGAGGCAGGGAGATCATTCCACATGCGTGCGTGGAAAAAAGCTTCTGTAATCAAAAATCCCATCCAAAAAGAAAACTATATACACAGGAATGTCGCCCAGTGTTCGCGTAGGGTTAACCAAACAAACAAAAATACATTTATTTTACTTAGGCATGTACAAATGCACTTGTAAACGTCACTTATATAAACCAAAGAAAGAAGTACCACCAGTTCACAACGCGACCCACCTGAGACGTACTTCCACTGAAGATACAATTTTGCCAAACTGTGCCACTCTTTAAAAGGAAACTGAAAGAACATTACCTCTCCCCTTTGTCGTGACTTTCTGCACCTAGGTATTTTTTTTTAATATTTGGCTCGCCAAAATGATGCCGCCGTTCGATGGAAAGTCACAGCAACATCTAGCCATTGGGGGCCACTGTCATAGTCTGTAAGACTACAGAGTCCTCAAGTTGGCGGCCTATGATGTGCTCCGCTCCGCTCCGCTTGAAGAACCCAGGATTGTAAGAGGAGGGAAACACGTACACTAGCAGGCCGTTCCAGATTTTTATGGTTCGACAGAGAAACGATTTTCTCCGCTGTGTGAGAGTGGCACCTCGGTCCAGCACACGTTGTTCGGGATCAGAAAGATGACCTTGACAATCGACAATTTCTTTTCTTGTTCCAGGCACAGGAGACATCCCATCTCCTCCGCTAGTCCTATACATTCCCAATGAGCCGGACTGGACGGACGTGTTGATACGGAGGGTGGGGGACAATCTGACGCTGATCTGTGAGCTACGGAACCCGCCCAGCCCGAGGAACCTGTTTGTGTGGAATATTCCGGAGAATATTGTTAATTTGTGAGTTATATTTTTATACATAATTGATGACGTCACGTGGTTTCACCCGCGTAGTTCCCATTCCCGTGAGAATACGGGAATAAAATATAGCCTATATTCACCGCAAAGAGTGTAGCTTCCCAACAGTGAAAGAATTTTTCAAATCGATCCAGTAGTTCCGGAGCCTATTCGATACAAACAAACAGTCAAATATTTCCTCTTTATAATATATGTATAGACTAGCTGTTTCCAGCTGTTAGGCATGAGAGCGAACAAACAGATTAACTTTCGCATTTATAATATTAATAGAGATTTAACTATACCTACAATGATACGACTATACAACTATACCTACATACAATGATGACGCCTATACACTCGAGAGGAAAGCAGAGATGATTTACACAACCATATTTTGTAAGACATCAGGAACACATTTACAGGAAAATATCTGTAACTATTCTGTAATTAAATAACTGAGTGTACTGTAAAAAAATGTAATTAACTGCTCATTGGTCTAGTGCAGTGATGGGCAAAGTACGGCCCGCGGGCCAACTCCGGCCCGCGAAAGCATTTAATCCGGCCCGCCGACGGTCCATCGACATGAATAGTATATGGCCAACGATAATTTAATTTGACTGTTTAGAAGTATTATTTTAAGATTCTACTGAGTATAACAATAGAAGCAGGGTAAGGGAGCCAGCTAGCAGAAAATTATAGCGATGTTTGCGTCGTCGTATGTGTACGAACAGACTTTTACGACCATCAAATAGCGAAAAAACTCAACGAGAATCCTATAATTCTGGCCCGCCTTTGAAATTTCATAATTATGTCTGGCCCCCCATTAAGAAAGTTTGCCCACCACTAGACTCTAGTGGTTGTAAAGTGCGAACTGCGAATCACGAGGTCGCGGGTTCGTCATACGGACTCTTAAGAGCGGAACTTTATTTCATGACCTTTGCCTAACAACCCGCGGACTCAGTGTTCTGTAAACGATCTCTGCAGTAAGCAACTTTCACTATGGCCAGTCCTTGGATGGGTGGCCATTCAAGTGACCACTTTGTGACATTTATTTGAGTATTTCCGTGCTTCGGAAGGCACCTTAAGCCGTTGGTCTCGGTTGCCAGTAAAATGGCAGTTGTTAAGCCAAGTTGAAGGCCTTTTTATGCAGTTTGAAAAATGTCAACAGCAGGCAGTCACCACCTTATTACGTAGGACAAATTCTAAAAAGGTGAAATGTGGGCATATACGTAATATGCCTACCCCTTCGGGAATAAAGGCGTGACCATATGTATGTATGTACTAGCTGTTGCCCGCGGCTTCGTACGCGTGAAAATTATGTTATAATGCTAATTTGTTTGCTCTCTGCTAAGCCCCTAGGATATGTAGCATGATAATATATAGCCTATTTGAAGACCCTACCCGTAGTTAATATTTGTGCAAAATTTGAATCAAATCTATTGAGTACTTTTCGAGATCCTTCCGGACAAAGCAAAGCAAACAGACAGACTAAAATTTTCTAACTATATTTTCGGCTTCGGTATCTTATGTTGAACACCCAGCGAGTATTTTTTTTAAATTATTTCCAATGTTTTGACTTTTCTATCATTTTATTATAATATATGTAAGCATAGACTGCCTCTGTGGCGCGGTCGGTAGTGATGCCGCGCTCGAGGTCGTGGGTTCGATTCCCACCGGAGACCAATATTTGTGTGACCCATAAATGTTTGTCTCAAGAGTCTGGGTGTTTCTATGTATGATAAGTATGTATTTAAAAAAGAATATAAGTATTTATATCCGTGGTCTGATACCCATAACACAAGCAGGTTATTCCTAGCTTGCTTTGGGATCAGATAGCGTTGTGTGAAATGTCCGTGAATATTTATTAAATTTTTTTTATTTTATTTTTTATTCAATAAAATATTAGACAAATGTTAAAATAAATTAATAACTATTTACAATATGAATAAATAAAACTAAACTAAATCTAAATAGGGCCCCCGTGGCATTGTGCCCAAAAGACTGGCAGCATTCCCCCTTTGAACGGCGATGCCTATTCGTTGGGAGAAATAACTGCCAGCCCTTAGGTCACCAGTTGACTCCACAAGACGCTTCTTCAAAATTTTAAAAAAATTATGTGCGTTGGGACCCCATGGACCTAGGGTCTCGACACCGACTGAAATAAAATTGTACGACGAGCCGAGACCCTTATACTTAATTATTTTTTTATATTCTGCCGCTTCCGCTGCCGCGCTGGCTTTTTCTTTTGTTCTCGGAAGATGGGACGGGGCCAAAGTGTCTACACAAGTGGCATCCCAAACTAGCACCCGACCCATCTCCCACGGAATTAAGGTCATCCCATCCGGTCTCTTGCCATCGTCCCTAAAAATGCCATTTGGCTCTAAGAGAGCGGGCACACCGACGGTGGCAAGAGCACGGCGAATGATATCATTAAGCGCAGCGTGGCGAGAGAAGCGGCCTGCGCTCTTCAAGCAAGATAGTCCATGGTGTCCCATAGAGTCAACGGTAACACCACAGGGGCAACGGTGTGGGGCGCAGAGCGGGACGCCAAGTCTCAAGCCAACTGCCATTCTCAAAGTGTCTGGTTCAAGAAAGGTTCCGGTGTTAGCAGTTGGAAAAGCATTCAACCAATCACCGGATTCCTTTCTGCTGAGCGCTAATAGTCTAGCACGATCTGGGCCTAAGCTAGCGTTTAAAAACGAGTCAAAAGTTAATTTTGAAATTGCGTCGTCCCAGCTCCGTTGTGAATTTGGATGAATAGGAAAATTTTGACCTGGGCAAGCCATAAGCCAAGCATCCTTGGCATCTGAACAGCCAGCCATCTCATAGTTAGTAAGACAATTGCTTAGGATTTTACCTACGAGGGGTGACGTGGCATGTACAGATGACAAAAAGGCTGGCAAAGCCACACTGGAGACTTTACGGATCCCTAACCCACTGTATTTAATGGGAAGGGAAGCTTGAGTCCAAGATTGTTCATTAAGATGTATGTTCAAAATACGTTCTAAAGACGTTTTTATGAGGGAATCAATCGCAAATAAACAATTCTGATGTTTCCAAAAAGGACAACAACGAAGCAGATACATAGATTTAGGAACAAATAGACAAAATTTTAAAATTGTGATTGCATAATGTGAATTAATATTAAGAAGTCGATCCACATTTGATTCAAATTTTCAAATTTTATTTATTATTTTTATTATAGATTGCCTAACAAAGGCAACACTGTGACCCCAAGTTTCCATTTTTTCCAGAAAACCATGGAAGTCAGAAGCTCCGAAGACTGTCACTGTCACATTGTCAAGCAGCATCTACTCTAAGGAGCAAGTCGGGGTGGCTGACAGTGGACATTATATGTGCTCGTCTCCACCTTTTAGCGTCACCAAGTATATACTGGTGCAGCCTCCGGGTGAGTCTCTCTCTCTCTCTCTCTGTCACTGTGACGTCACCAAGCAGTGTCTACTCGAAGGAGCAAGTCGGGGTGGCTGACAGTGGACATTATATGTGCTCGTCTCCACCTTTTAGCGTCACCAAGTATATACTGGTGCAGCCTCCGGGTAAGTCTCTCTCTCTCTCTCTCTGTCATTGTGACGTCATCAGGCAGTGTCTACTCTAAGGAGCAAGTCGGGGTGGCTGACAGTGGACATTATATGTGCTCGTCTCCACCTTTTAGCGTCACCAAGTATATACTGGTGCAGCCTCCGGGTAAGTGTCTCTCTCTCTCTCTCTCTGTTACTGTGACGTCACCAAGCAGTGTCTACTCGAAGGAGCAAGTCGGGGTGGCTGACAGTGGACATTATATGTGCTCGTCTCCACCTTTTAGCGTCACCAAGTATATACTGGTGCAGCCTCCGGGTAAGTGTCTCTCTCTCTCTCTCTCTCTCTGTTACTGTGACGTCACCAAGCAGTGTCTACTGGAAGGAGCAAGTCGGGGTGGCTGACAGTGGACATTATATGTGCTCGTCTCCATCTTTTAGCGTCACCAAGTATATACTGGTGCAGCCTCCGGGTAAGTCTCTCTCTCTCTCTCTCTGTTACTGTGACGTCATCAAGCAGCGTCTACTCGAAGGAGCAAGTCGGGGTGGCTGACAGTGGACATTATATGTGCTCGTCTCCACCTTTTAGCGTCACCAAGTATATACTGGTGCAGCCTCCGGGTAAGTGTCTCTCTCTCTCTCTCTCTCTCTCTCTGTTACTGTGACGTCATCAGGCAGTGTCTACTCTAAGGAGCAAGTCGGGGTGGCTGACAGTGGACATTATATGTGCTCGTCTCCACCTTTTAGCGTCACCAAGTATATACTGGTGCAGCCTCCGGGTAAGTGTCTCTCTCTCTCTCTCTCTCTCTCTCTCTGTTACTGTGACGTCATCAGGCAGTGTCTACTCTAAGGAGCAAGTCGGGGTGGCTGACAGTGGACATTATATGTGCTCGTCTCCACCTTTTAGCGTCACCAAGTATATACTGGTGCAGCCTCCGGGTAAGTGTCTCTCTCTCTCTCTCTCTGTTACTGTGACGTCACCAAGCAGTGTCTACTCGAAGGAGCAAGTCGGGGTGGCTGACAGTGGACATTATATGTGCTCGTCTCCACCTTTTAGCGTCACCAAGTATATACTGGTGCAGCCTCCGGGTAAGTGTCTCTCTCTCTCTCTCTCTCTGTTACTGTGACGTCACCAAGCAGTGTCTACTGGAAGGAGCAAGTCGGGGTGGCTGACAGTGGACATTATATGTGCTCGTCTCCATCTTTTAGCGTCACCAAGTATATACTGGTGCAGCCTCCGGGTAAGTCTCTCTCTCTCTCTCTCTGTTACTGTGACGTCATCAAGCAGCGTCTACTCGAAGGAGCAAGTCGGGGTGGCTGACAGTGGACATTATATGTGCTCGTCTCCACCTTTTAGCGTCACCAAGTATATACTGGTGCAGCCTCCGGGTAAGTGTCTCTCTCTCTCTCTCTCTCTCTCTCTGTTACTGTGACGTCACCATGCAGTGTCTACTCGAAGGAGCAAGTCGGGGTGGCTGACAGTGGACATTATATGTGCTCGTCTCCACCTTTTAGCGTCACCAAGTATATACTGGTGCAGCCTCCGGGTAAGTGTCTCTCTCTCTCTCTCTCTCTCTCTCTGTTACTGTGACGTCATCAGGCAGTGTCTACTCGAAGGAGCAAGTCGGGGTGGCTGACAGTGGACATTATATGTGCTCGTCTCCACCTTTTAGCGTCACCAAGTATATACTGGTGCAGCCTCCGGGTAAGTGTCTCTCTCTCTCTCTCTCTCTCTCTCTGTTACTGTGACGTCACCATGCAGTGTCTACTCGAAGGAGCAAGTCGGGGTGGCTGACAGTGGACATTATATGTGCTCGTCTCCACCTTTTAGCGTCACCAAGTATATACTGGTGCAGCCTCCGGGTAAGTGTCTCTCTCTCTCTCTCTCTCTCTGTTACTGTGACGTCATCAGGCAGTGTCTACTCTAAGGAGCAAGTCGGGGTGGCTGACAGTGGACATTATATGTGCTCGTCTCCATCTTTTAGCGTCACCAAGTATATACTGGTGCAGCCTCCGGGTAAGTCTCTCTCTCTCTCTCTCTGTTACTGTGACGTCATCAAGCAGCGTCTACTCGAAGGAGCAAGTCGGGGTGGCTGACAGTGGACATTATATGTGCTCGTCTCCACCTTTTAGCGTCACCAAGTATATACTGGTGCAGCCTCCGGGTAAGTCTCTCTCTCTCTCTCTCTGTTACTGTGACGTCATCAAGCAGCGTCTACTCGAAGGAGCAAGTCGGGGTGGCTGACAGTGGACATTATATGTGCTCGTCTCCACCTTTTAGCGTCACCAAGTATATACTGGTGCAGCCTCCGGGTAAGTGTCTCTCTCTCTCTCTCTCTCTCTGTTACTGTGACGTCATCAGGCAGTGTCTACTCTAAGGAGCAAGTCGGGGTGGCTGACAGTGGACATTATATGTGCTCGTCTCCATCTTTTAGCGTCACCAAGTATATACTGGTGCAGCCTCCGGGTAAGTGTCTCTCTCTCTCTCTCTCTCTCTCTCTCTCTGTTACTGTGACGTCACCATGCAGTGTCTACTCGAAGGAGCAAGTCGGGGTGGCTGACAGTGGACATTATATGTGCTCGTCTCCACCTTTTAGCGTCACCAAGTATATACTGGTGCAGCCTCCGGGTAAGTGTCTCTCTCTCTCTCTCTCTCTCTCTCTCTCTGTTACTGTGACGTCACCATGCAGTGTCTACTCGAAGGAGCAAGTCGGGGTGGCTGACAGTGGACATTATATGTGCTCGTCTCCACCTTTTAGCGTCACCAAGTATATACTGGTGCAGCCTCCGGGTAAGTGTCTCTCTCTCTCTCTCTCTCTCTCTGTTACTGTGACGTCATCAGGCAGTGTCTACTCTAAGGAGCAAGTCGGGGTGGCTGACAGTGGACATTATATGTGCTCGTCTCCATCTTTTAGCGTCACCAAGTATATACTGGTGCAGCCTCCGGGTAAGTGTCTCTCTCTCTCTCTCTGTTACTGTGACGTCATCAAGCAGCGTCTACTCGAAGGAGCAAGTCGGGGTGGCTGACAGTGGACATTATATGTGCTCGTCTCCACCTTTTAGCGTCACCAAGTATATACTGGTGCAGCCTCCGGGTAAGTCTCTCTCTCTCTCTCTCTGTTACTGTGACGTCATCAAGCAGCGTCTACTCGAAGGAGCAAGTCGGGGTGGCTGACAGTGGACATTATATGTGCTCGTCTCCACCTTTTAGCGTCACCAAGTATATACTGGTGCAGCCTCCGGGTAAGTGTCTCTCTCTCTCTCTCTCTCTCTCTGTTACTGTGACGTCACCAAGCAGTGTCTACTCGAAGGAGCAAGTCGGGGTGGCTGACAGTGGACATTATATGTGCTCGTCTCCACCTTTTAGCGTCACCAAGTATATACTGGTGCAGCCTCCGGGTAAGTGTCTCTCTCTCTCTCTCTCTCTCTGTTACTGTGACGTCATCAGGCAGTGTCTACTCTAAGGAGCAAGTCGGGGTGGCTGACAGTGGACATTATATGTGCTCGTCTCCATCTTTTAGCGTCACCAAGTATATACTGGTGCAGCCTCCGGGTAAGTGTCTCTCTCTCTCTCTCTCTCTCTCTGTTACTGTGACGTCACCATGCAGTGTCTACTCGAAGGAGCAAGTCGGGGTGGCTGACAGTGGACATTATATGTGCTCGTCTCCACCTTTTAGCGTCACCAAGTATATACTGGTGCAGCCTCCGGGTAAGTGTCTCTCTCTCTCTCTCTCTCTCTCTGTTACTGTGACGTCATCAGACAGCATCTACTCGAAGGAGCAAGTCGGGGTGGCTGACAGTGGACATTATATGTGCTCGTCTCCACCTTTTAGCGTCACCAAGTATATACTGGTGCAGCCTCCGGGTAAGTGTCTCTCTCTCTCTCTCTCTCTGTTACTGTGACGTCATCAAGCAGCGTCTACTCGAAGGAGCAAGTCGGGGTGGCTGACAGTGGACATTATATGTGCTCGTCTCCACCTTTTAGCGTCACCAAGTATATACTGGTGCAGCCTCCGGGTAAGTGTCTCTCTCTCTCTCTCTCTCTGTTACTGTGACGTCATCAAGCAGCGTCTACTCGAAGGAGCAAGTCGGGGTGGCTGACAGTGGACATTATATGTGCTCGTCTCCACCTTTTAGCGTCACCAAGTATATACTGGTGCAGCCTCCGGGTAAGTCTCTCTCTCTCTCTCTCTCTGTTACTGTGACGTCATCAAGCAGCGTCTACTCGAAGGAGCAAGTCGGGGTGGCTGACAGTGGACATTATATGTGCTCGTCTCCACCTTTTAGCGTCACCAAGTATATACTGGTGCAGCCTCCGGGTAAGTGTCTCTCTCTCTCTCTCTCTCTCTCTGTTACTGTGACGTCACCATGCAGTGTCTACTCGAAGGAGCAAGTCGGGGTGGCTGACAGTGGACATTATATGTGCTCGTCTCCACCTTTTAGCGTCACCAAGTATATACTGGTGCAGCCTCCGGGTAAGTGTCTCTCTCTCTCTCTCTCTCTCTGTTACTGTGACGTCATCAGGCAGTGTCTACTCTAAGGAGCAAGTCGGGGTGGCTGACAGTGGACATTATATGTGCTCGTCTCCATCTTTTAGCGTCACCAAGTATATACTGGTGCAGCCTCCGGGTAAGTCTCTCTCTCTCTCTCTCTGTTACTGTGACGTCATCAAGCAGCGTCTACTCGAAGGAGCAAGTCGGGGTGGCTGACAGTGGACATTATATGTGCTCGTCTCCACCTTTTAGCGTCACCAAGTATATACTGGTGCAGCCTCCGGGTAAGTCTCTCTCTCTCTCTCTCTCTGTTACTGTGACGTCACCAAGCAGCATCTACTGGAAGGAGCAAGTCGGGGTGGCTGACAGTGGACATTATATGTGCTCGTCTCCACCTTTTAGCGTCACCAAGTATATACTGGTGCAGCCTCCGGGTAAGTGTCTCTCTCTCTCTCTCTCTCTCTCTCTGTTACTGTGACGTCACCATGCAGTGTCTACTCGAAGGAGCAAGTCGGGGTGGCTGACAGTGGACATTATATGTGCTCGTCTCCACCTTTTAGCGTCACCAAGTATATACTGGTGCAGCCTCCGGGTAAGTGTCTCTCTCTCTCTCTCTCTCTCTCTCTCTGTTACTGTGACGTCACCATGCAGTGTCTACTCGAAGGAGCAAGTCGGGGTGGCTGACAGTGGACATTATATGTGCTCGTCTCCACCTTTTAGCGTCACCAAGTATATACTGGTGCAGCCTCCGGGTAAGTGTCTCTCTCTCTCTCTCTCTCTCTGTTACTGTGACGTCATCAGGCAGTGTCTACTCTAAGGAGCAAGTCGGGGTGGCTGACAGTGGACATTATATGTGCTCGTCTCCACCTTTTAGCGTCACCAAGTATATACTGGTGCAGCCTCCGGGTAAGTGTCTCTCTCTCTCTCTCTCTGTTACTGTGACGTCATCAAGCAGTGTCTACTCTAAGGAGCAAGTCGGGGTGGCTGACAGTGGACATTATATGTGCTCGTCTCCACCTTTTAGCGTCACCAAGTATATACTGGTGCAGCCTCCGGGTAAGTGTCTCTCTCTCTCTCTCTCTGTTACTGTGACGTCATCAGGCAGTGTCTACTCTAAGGAGCAAGTCGGGGTGGCTGACAGTGGACATTATATGTGCTCGTCTCCACCTTTTAGCGTCACCAAGTATATACTGGTGCAGCCTCCGGGTAAGTGTCTCTCTCTCTCTGTCACTGTGACGTCATCAGGCAGTGTCTCCTCTAAGGAGCAAGTCGGGGTGGCTGACAGTGGACATTATATGTGCTCGTCTCCACCTTTTAGCGTCACCAAGTATATACTGGTGCAGCCTCCGGGTAAGTGTCTCTCTCTCTCTGTCACTGTGACGTCATCAGGCAGTGTCTCCTCTAAGGAGCAAGTCGGGGTGGCTGACAGTGGACATTATATGTGCTCGTCTCCACCTTTTAGCGTCACCAAGTATATACTGGTGCAGCCCCCGGGTAAGTGTCTCTCTCTCTCTCTCTCTGTTACTGTGACGTCATCAGGCAGTGTCTCCTCTAAGGAGCAAGTCGGGGTGGCTGACAGTGGACATTATATGTGCTCGTCTCCACCTTTTAGCGTCACCAAGTATATACTGGTGCAGCCCCCGGGTAAGTGTCTCTCTCTCTCTCTCTCTGTTACTGTGACGTCATCAGGCAGTGTCTCCTCTAAGGAGCAAGTCGGGGTGGCTGACAGTGGACATTATATGTGCTCGTCTCCACCTTTTAGCGTCACCAAGTATATACTGGTGCAGCCTCCGGGTAAGTGTCTCTCTCTCTCTGTCACTGTGACGTCATCAGGCAGTGTCTCCTCTAAGGAGCAAGTCGGGGTGGCTGACAGTGGACATTATATGTGCTCGTCTCCACCTTTTAGCGTCACCAAGTATATACTGGTGCAGCCTCCGGGTAAGTGTCTCTCTCTCTCTCTCTCTGTTACTGTGACGTCATCAAGCAGTGTCTACTCTAAGGAGCAAGTCGGGGTGGCTGACAGTGGACATTATATGTGCTCGTCTCCACCTTTTAGCGTCACCAAGTATATACTGGTGCAGCCTCCGGGTAAGTGTCTCTCTCTCTCTCTCTCTGTTACTGTGACGTCATCAAGCAGTGTCTACTCTAAGGAGCAAGTCGGGGTGGCTGACAGTGGACATTATATGTGCTCGTCTCCACCTTTTAGCGTCACCAAGTATATACTGGTGCAGCCTCCGGGTAAGTGTCTCTCTCTCTCTGTCACTGTGACGTCATCAGGCAGTGTCTCCTCTAAGGAGCAAGTCGGGGTGGCTGACAGTGGACATTATATGTGCTCGTCTCCACCTTTTAGCGTCACCAAGTATATACTGGTGCAGCCTCCGGGTAAGTGTCTCTCTCTCTCTCTCTCTGTTACTGTGACGTCATCAAGCAGTGTCTACTCTAAGGAGCAAGTCGGGGTGGCTGACAGTGGACATTATATGTGCTCGTCTCCACCTTTTAGCGTCACCAAGTATATACTGGTGCAGCCTCCGGGTAAGTGTCTCTCTCTCTCTCTCTCTGTTACTGTGACGTCATCAAGCAGTGTCTACTCTAAGGAGCAAGTCGGGGTGGCTGACAGTGGACATTATATGTGCTCGTCTCCACCTTTTAGCGTCACCAAGTATATACTGGTGCAGCCTCCGGGTAAGTGTCTCTCTCTCTCTGTCACTGTGACGTCATCAGGCAGTGTCTCCTCTAAGGAGCAAGTCGGGGTGGCTGACAGTGGACATTATATGTGCTCGTCTCCACCTTTTAGCGTCACCAAGTATATACTGGTGCAGCCTCCGGGTAAGTGTCTCTCTCTCTCTGTCACTGTGACGTCATCAGGCAGTGTCTCCTCTAAGGAGCAAGTCGGGGTGGCTGACAGTGGACATTATATGTGCTCGTCTCCACCTTTTAGCGTCACCAAGTATATACTGGTGCAGCCTCCGGGTAAGTGTCTCTCTCTCTCTCTCTCTGTTACTGTGACGTCATCAAGCAGTGTCTACTCTAAGGAGCAAGTCGGGGTGGCTGACAGTGGACATTATATGTGCTCGTCTCCACCTTTTAGCGTCACCAAGTATATACTGGTGCAGCCTCCGGGTAAGTGTCTCTCTCTCTCTCTCTCTGTTACTGTGACGTCATCAAGCAGTGTCTACTCTAAGGAGCAAGTCGGGGTGGCTGACAGTGGACATTATATGTGCTCGTCTCCACCTTTTAGCGTCACCAAGTATATACTGGTGCAGCCTCCGGGTAAGTGTCTCTCTCTCTCTGTCACTGTGACGTCATCAGGCAGTGTCTCCTCTAAGGAGCAAGTCGGGGTGGCTGACAGTGGACATTATATGTGCTCGTCTCCACCTTTTAGCGTCACCAAGTATATACTGGTGCAGCCTCCGGGTAAGTGTCTCTCTCTCTCTCTCTCTGTTACTGTGACGTCATCAAGCAGTGTCTACTCTAAGGAGCAAGTCGGGGTGGCTGACAGTGGACATTATATGTGCTCGTCTCCACCTTTTAGCGTCACCAAGTATATACTGGTGCAGCCTCCGGGTAAGTGTCTCTCTCTCTCTCTCTCTGTTACTGTGACGTCATCAAGCAGTGTCTACTCTAAGGAGCAAGTCGGGGTGGCTGACAGTGGACATTATATGTGCTCGTCTCCACCTTTTAGCGTCACCAAGTATATACTGGTGCAGCCTCCGGGTAAGTGTCTCTCTCTCTCTGTCACTGTGACGTCATCAGGCAGTGTCTCCTCTAAGGAGCAAGTCGGGGTGGCTGACAGTGGACATTATATGTGCTCGTCTCCACCTTTTAGCGTCACCAAGTATATACTGGTGCAGCCTCCGGGTAAGTGTCTCTCTCTCTCTGTCACTGTGACGTCATCAGGCAGTGTCTCCTCTAAGGAGCAAGTCGGGGTGGCTGACAGTGGACATTATATGTGCTCGTCTCCACCTTTTAGCGTCACCAAGTATATACTGGTGCAGCCCCCGGGTAAGTGTCTCTCTCTCTCTCTCTCTGTTACTGTGACGTCATCAGGCAGTGTCTCCTCTAAGGAGCAAGTCGGGGTGGCTGACAGTGGACATTATATGTGCTCGTCTCCACCTTTTAGCGTCACCAAGTATATACTGGTGCAGCCCCCGGGTAAGTGTCTCTCTCTCTCTCTCTCTGTTACTGTGACGTCATCAGGCAGTGTCTCCTCTAAGGAGCAAGTCGGGGTGGCTGACAGTGGACATTATATGTGCTCGTCTCCACCTTTTAGCGTCACCAAGTATATACTGGTGCAGCCCCCGGGTAAGTGTCTCTCTCTCTCTCTCTCTGTTACTGTGACGTCATCAGGCAGTGTCTCCTCTAAGGAGCAAGTCGGGGTGGCTGACAGTGGACATTATATGTGCTCGTCTCCACCTTTTAGCGTCACCAAGTATATACTGGTGCAGCCTCCGGGTAAGTGTCTCTCTCTCTCTCTCTCTGTTACTGTGACGTCATCAAGCAGTGTCTACTCTAAGGAGCAAGTCGGGGTGGCTGACAGTGGACATTATATGTGCTCGTCTCCACCTTTTAGCGTCACCAAGTATATACTGGTGCAGCCTCCGGGTAAGTGTCTCTCTCTCTCTGTCACTGTGACGTCATCAGGCAGTGTCTCCTCTAAGGAGCAAGTCGGGGTGGCTGACAGTGGACATTATATGTGCTCGTCTCCACCTTTTAGCGTCACCAAGTATATACTGGTGCAGCCTCCGGGTAAGTGTCTCTCTCTCTCTCTCTCTGTTACTGTGACGTCATCAGGCAGTGTCTCCTCTAAGGAGCAAGTCGGGGTGGCTGACAGTGGACATTATATGTGCTCGTCTCCACCTTTTAGCGTCACCAAGTATATACTGGTGCAGCCTCCGGGTAAGTGTCTCTCTCTCTCTCTCTCTGTTACTGTGACGTCATCAAGCAGTGTCTACTCTAAGGAGCAAGTCGGGGTGGCTGACAGTGGACATTATATGTGCTCGTCTCCACCTTTTAGCGTCACCAAGTATATACTGGTGCAGCCTCCGGGTAAGTGTCTCTCTCTCTCTCTCTCTGTTACTGTGACGTCATCAAGCAGTGTCTACTCTAAGGAGCAAGTCGGGGTGGCTGACAGTGGACATTATATGTGCTCGTCTCCACCTTTTAGCGTCACCAAGTATATACTTGTGCAGCCTCCGGGTAAGTGTCTCTCTCTCTCTCTCTCTCTCTGTCACTGTGACGTCATCAGGCAGTGTCTACTCTAAGGAGCAAGTCGGGGTGGCTGACAGTGGACATTATATGTGCTCGTCTCCACCTTTTAGCGTCACCAAGTATATACTGGTGCAGCCTCCGGGTAAGTGTCTCTCTCTCTCTCTCTCTCTGTCACTGTGACGTCATCAGGCAGTGTCTACTCTAAGGAGCAAGTCGGGGTGGCTGACAGTGGACATTATATGTGCTCGTCTCCACCTTTTAGCGTCACCAAGTATATACAGGTGCAGCCTCCGGGTAAGTGTCTCTCTCTCTGTTACTGTGACGTCACCATGCAGCATCTACTCTAAGGAGCAAGTCGGGGTGGCTGACAGTGGACATTATATGTGCTCGTCTCCACCTTTTAGCGTCACCAAGTATATACAGGTGCAGCCTCCGGGTAAGTGTCTCTCTCTCTGTTACTGTGACGTCACCATGCAGCATCTACTCTAAGGAGCAAGTCGGGGTGGCTGACAGTGGACATTATATGTGCTCGTCTCCACCTTTTAGCGTCACCAAGTATATACAGGTGCAGCCTCCGGGTAAGTGTCTCTCTCTCTGTTACTGTGACGTCACCATGCAGCATCTACTCTAAGGAGCAAGTCGGGGTGGCTGACAGTGGACATTATATGTGCTCGTCTCCACCTTTTAGCGTCACCAAGTATATACTGGTGCAGCCTCCGGGTAAGTGTCTCTCTCTCTCTCTCTCTCTCTGTCACTGTGACGTCATCAGGCAGTGTCTACTCTAAGGAGCAAGTCGGGGTGGCTGACAGTGGACATTATATGTGCTCGTCTCCACCTTTTAGCGTCACCAAGTATATACTGGTGCAGCCTCCGGGTAAGTGTCTCTCTCTCTCTCTCTCTCTCTCTGTCACTGTGACGTCATCAGGCAGTGTCTACTCTAAGGAGCAAGTCGGGGTGGCTGACAGTGGACATTATATGTGCTCGTCTCCACCTTTTAGCGTCACCAAGTATATACTGGTGCAGCCCCCGGGTAAGTCTCTCTCTCTCTCTCTGTTACTGTGACGTCATCAGGCAGTGTCTACTCTAAGGAGCAAGTCGGGGTGGCTGACAGTGGACATTATATGTGCTCGTCTCCACCTTTTAGCGTCACCAAGTATATACTGGTGCAGCCCCCGGGTAAGTCTCTCTCTCTCTCTCTGTTACTGTGACGTCATCAGGCAGTGTCTACTCTAAGGAGCAAGTCGGGGTGGCTGACAGTGGACATTATATGTGCTCGTCTCCACCTTTTAGCGTCACCAAGTATATACTGGTGCAGCCTCCGGGTAAGTGTCTCTCTCTCTCTCTCTCTCTCTCTGTCACTGTGACGTCATCAGGCAGTGTCTACTCTAAGGAGCAAGTCGGGGTGGCTGACAGTGGACATTATATGTGCTCGTCTCCACCTTTTAGCGTCACCAAGTATATACTGGTGCAGCCCCCGGGTAAGTGTCTCTCTCTCTCTCTCTCTGTTACTGTGACGTCATCAGGCAGTGTCTACTCTAAGGAGCAAGTCGGGGTGGCTGACAGTGGACATTATATGTGCTCGTCTCCACCTTTTAGCGTCACCAAGTATATACTGGTGCAGCCTCCGGGTAAGTGTCTCTCTCTCTCTCTGTTACTGTGACGTCATCAAGCAGTGTCTACTCTAAGGAGCAAGTCGGGGTGGCTGACAGTGGACATTATATGTGCTCGTCTCCACCTTTTAGCGTCACCAAGTATATACTGGTGCAGCCCCCGGGTAAGTCTCTCTCTCTCTCTCTGTTACTGTGACGTCATCAGGCAGTGTCTACTCTAAGGAGCAAGTCGGGGTGGCTGACAGTGGACATTATATGTGCTCGTCTCCACCTTTTAGCGTCACCAAGTATATACTGGTGCAGCCCCCGGGTAAGTGTCTCTCTCTCTCTCTCTCTCTGTTACTGTGACGTCATCAGGCAGTGTCTACTCTAAGGAGCAAGTCGGGGTGGCTGACAGTGGACATTATATGTGCTCGTCTCCACCTTTTAGCGTCACCAAGTATATACTGGTGCAGCCCCCGGGTAAGTGTCTCTCTCTCTCTCTCTCTGTTACTGTGACGTCATCAGGCAGTGTCTACTCTAAGGAGCAAGTCGGGGTGGCTGACAGTGGACATTATATGTGCTCGTCTCCACCTTTTAGCGTCACCAAGTATATACTGGTGCAGCCCCCGGGTAAGTCTCTCTCTCTCTCTCTGTTACTGTGACGTCATCAGGCAGTGTCTACTCTAAGGAGCAAGTCGGGGTGGCTGACAGTGGACATTATATGTGCTCGTCTCCACCTTTTAGCGTCACCAAGTATATACTGGTGCAGCCCCCGGGTAAGTGTCTCTCTCTCTCTCTCTCTCTCTCTCTCTGTTACTGTGACGTCATCAGGCAGTGTCTACTCTAAGGAGCAAGTCGGGGTGGCTGACAGTGGACATTATATGTGCTCGTCTCCACCTTTTAGCGTCACCAAGTATATACTGGTGCAGCCTCCGGGTAAGTGTCTCTCTCTCTCTCTCTCTCTCTGTTACTGTGACGTCATCAGGCAGTGTCTACTCTAAGGAGCAAGTCGGGGTGGCTGACAGTGGACATTATATGTGCTCGTCTCCACCTTTTAGCGTCACCAAGTATATACTGGTGCAGCCTCCGGGTAAGTGTCTCTCTCTCTCTCTCTCTCTCTGTTACTGTGACGTCATCAGGCAGTGTCTACTCTAAGGAGCAAGTCGGGGTGGCTGACAGTGGACATTATATGTGCTCGTCTCCACCTTTTGGCGTCACCAAGTATATACTGGTGCAGCCTCCGGGTAAGTGTCTCTCTCTCTCTCTCTCTGTCACTGTGACGTCATCAGGCAGTGTCTACTCTAAGGAGCAAGTCGGGGTGGCTGACAGTGGACATTATATGTGCTCGTCTCCACCTTTTAGCGTCACCAAGTATATACTGGTGCAGCCTCCGGGTAAGTGTCTCTCTCTCTCTCTCTCTCTCTCTCTGTTACTGTGACGTCATCAGGCAGTGTCTACTCTAAGGAGCAAGTCGGGGTGGCTGACAGTGGACATTATATGTGCTCGTCTCCACCTTTTAGCGTCACCAAGTATATACTGGTGCAGCCCCCGGGTAAGTGTCTCTCTCTCTCTCTCTCTCTCTCTCTGTTACTGTGACGTCATCAGGCAGTGTCTACTCTAAGGAGCAAGTCGGGGTGGCTGACAGTGGACATTATATGTGCTCGTCTCCACCTTTTGGCGTCACCAAGTATATACTGGTGCAGCCCCCGGGTAAGTGTCTCTCTCTCTCTCTCTCTCTCTCTGTTACTGTGACGTCATCAGGCAGTGTCTACTCTAAGGAGCAAGTCGGGGTGGCTGACAGTGGACATTATATGTGCTCGTCTCCACCTTTTGGCGTCACCAAGTATATACTGGTGCAGCCCCCGGGTAAGTGTCTCTCTCTCTCTCTCTCTCTCTCTCTCTGTTACTGTGACGTCATCAGGCAGTGTCTACTCTAAGGAGCAAGTCGGGGTGGCTGACAGTGGACATTATATGTGCTCGTCTCCACCTTTTGGCGTCACCAAGTATATACTGGTGCAGCCTCCGGGTAAGTGTCTCTCTCTCTCTCTCTCTCTCTCTCTCTGTTACTGTGACGTCATCAGGCAGTGTCTACTCTAAGGAGCAAGTCGGGGTGGCTGACAGTGGACATTATATGTGCTCGTCTCCACCTTTTAGCGTCACCAAGTATATACTGGTGCAGCCCCCGGGTAAGTGTCTCTCTCTCTCTCTCTCTCTCTCTCTCTCTCTCTCTCTGTTACTGTGACGTCATCAGGCAGTGTCTACTCTAAGGAGCAAGTCGGGGTGGCTGACAGTGGACATTATATGTGCTCGTCTCCACCTTTTGGCGTCACCAAGTATATACTGGTGCAGCCCCCGGGTAAGTGTCTCTCTCTCTCTCTCTCTCTCTCTCTGTTACTGTGACGTCATCAGGCAGTGTCTACTCTAAGGAGCAAGTCGGGGTGGCTGACAGTGGACATTATATGTGCTCGTCTCCACCTTTTGGCGTCACCAAGTATATACTGGTGCAGCCCCCGGGTAAGTGTCTCTCTCTCTCTCTCTCTCTCTCTGTTACTGTGACGTCATCAGGCAGTGTCTACTCTAAGGAGCAAGTCGGGGTGGCTGACAGTGGACATTATATGTGCTCGTCTCCACCTTTTGGCGTCACCAAGTATATACTGGTGCAGCCCCCGGGTAAGTGTCTCTCTCTCTCTCTCTCTCTCTCTGTTACTGTGACGTCATCAGGCAGTGTCTACTCTAAGGAGCAAGTCGGGGTGGCTGACAGTGGACATTATATGTGCTCGTCTCCACCTTTTGGCGTCACCAAGTATATACTGGTGCAGCCTCCGGGTAAGTCTCTCTCTCTCTCTCTCTCTGTTACTGTGACGTCATCAGGCAGTGTCTACTCTAAGGAGCAAGTCGGGGTGGCTGACAGTGGACATTATATGTGCTCGTCTCCACCTTTTGGCGTCACCAAGTATATACTGGTGCAGCCTCCGGGTAAGTCTCTCTCTCTCTCTCTCTCTGTTACTGTGACGTCATCAGGCAGTGTCTACTCTAAGGAGCAAGTCGGGGTGGCTGACAGTGGACATTATATGTGCTCGTCTCCACCTTTTGGCGTCACCAAGTATATACTGGTGCAGCCCCCGGGTAAGTGTCTCTCTCTCTCTCTCTCTCTCTCTGTTACTGTGACGTCATCAGGCAGTGTCTACTCTAAGGAGCAAGTCGGGGTGGCTGACAGTGGACATTATATGTGCTCGTCTCCACCTTTTGGCGTCACCAAGTATATACTGGTGCAGCCCCCGGGTAAGTGTCTCTCTCTCTCTCTCTCTCTCTCTCTGTTACTGTGACGTCATCAGGCAGTGTCTACTCTAAGGAGCAAGTCGGGGTGGCTGACAGTGGACATTATATGTGCTCGTCTCCACCTTTTAGCGTCACCAAGTATATACTGGTGCAGCCTCCGGGTAAGTGTCTCTCTCTCTCTCTCTCTCTCTGTCACTGTGACGTCATCAGGCAGTGTCTACTCTAAGGAGCAAGTCGGGGTGGCTGACAGTGGACATTATATGTGCTCGTCTCCACCTTTTAGCGTCACCAAGTATATACTGGTGCAGCCCCCGGGTAAGTGTCTCTCTCTCTCTCTCTCTCTGTCACTGTGACGTCATCAGGCAGTGTCTACTCTAAGGAGCAAGTCGGGGTGGCTGACAGTGGACATTATATGTGCTCGTCTCCACCTTTTAGCGTCACCAAGTATATACTGGTGCAGCCTCCGGGTAAGTGTCTCTCTCTCTCTCTCTCTCTCTCTCTGTTACTGTGACGTCATCAGGCAGTGTCTACTCTAAGGAGCAAGTCGGGGTGGCTGACAGTGGACATTATATGTGCTCGTCTCCACCTTTTAGCGTCACCAAGTATATACTGGTGCAGCCCCCGGGTAAGTGTCTCTCTCTCTCTCTCTCTCTCTCTCTCTGTTACTGTGACGTCATCAGGCAGTGTCTACTCTAAGGAGCAAGTCGGGGTGGCTGACAGTGGACATTATATGTGCTCGTCTCCACCTTTTAGCGTCACCAAGTATATACTGGTGCAGCCCCCGGGTAAGTGTCTCTCTCTCTCTCTCTCTCTCTCTCTGTTACTGTGACGTCATCAGGCAGTGTCTACTCTAAGGAGCAAGTCGGGGTGGCTGACAGTGGACATTATATGTGCTCGTCTCCACCTTTTGGCGTCACCAAGTATATACTGGTGCAGCCTCCGGGTAAGTGTCTCTCTCTCTCTCTCTCTCTCTCTCTGTTACTGTGACGTCATCAGGCAGTGTCTACTCTAAGGAGCAAGTCGGGGTGGCTGACAGTGGACATTATATGTGCTCGTCTCCACCTTTTAGCGTCACCAAGTATATACTGGTGCAGCCCCCGGGTAAGTGTCTCTCTCTCTCTCTCTCTCTCTGTTACTGTGACGTCATCAGGCAGTGTCTACTCTAAGGAGCAAGTCGGGGTGGCTGACAGTGGACATTATATGTGCTCGTCTCCACCTTTTGGCGTCACCAAGTATATACTGGTGCAGCCCCCGGGTAAGTGTCTCTCTCTCTCTCTCTCTCTCTCTGTTACTGTGACGTCATCAGGCAGTGTCTACTCTAAGGAGCAAGTCGGGGTGGCTGACAGTGGACATTATATGTGCTCGTCTCCACCTTTTGGCGTCACCAAGTATATACTGGTGCAGCCTCCGGGTAAGTCTCTCTCTCTCTCTCTCTCTGTTACTGTGACGTCATCAGGCAGTGTCTACTCTAAGGAGCAAGTCGGGGTGGCTGACAGTGGACATTATATGTGCTCGTCTCCACCTTTTGGCGTCACCAAGTATATACTGGTGCAGCCTCCGGGTAAGTCTCTCTCTCTCTCTCTCTCTGTTACTGTGACGTCATCAGGCAGTGTCTACTCTAAGGAGCAAGTCGGGGTGGCTGACAGTGGACATTATATGTGCTCGTCTCCACCTTTTGGCGTCACCAAGTATATACTGGTGCAGCCCCCGGGTAAGTGTCTCTCTCTCTCTCTCTCTCTCTCTGTTACTGTGACGTCATCAGGCAGTGTCTACTCTAAGGAGCAAGTCGGGGTGGCTGACAGTGGACATTATATGTGCTCGTCTCCACCTTTTGGCGTCACCAAGTATATACTGGTGCAGCCTCCGGGTAAGTCTCTCTCTCTCTCTCTCTCTGTTACTGTGACGTCATCAGGCAGTGTCTACTCTAAGGAGCAAGTCGGGGTGGCTGACAGTGGACATTATATGTGCTCGTCTCCACCTTTTGGCGTCACCAAGTATATACTGGTGCAGCCTCCGGGTAAGTGTCTCTCTCTCTCTCTCTCTGTTACTGTGACGTCATCAGGCAGTGTCTACTCTAAGGAGCAAGTCGGGGTGGCTGACAGTGGACATTATATGTGCTCGTCTCCACCTTTTGGCGTCACCAAGTATATACTGGTGCAGCCTCCGGGTAAGTGTCTCTCTCTCTCTCTCTCTCTCTGTTACTGTGACGTCATCAGGCAGTGTCTACTCTAAGGAGCAAGTCGGGGTGGCTGACAGTGGACATTATATGTGCTCGTCTCCACCTTTTGGCGTCACCAAGTATATACTGGTGCAGCCCCCGGGTAAGTGTCTCTCTCTCTCTCTCTCTCTCTGTTACTGTGACGTCATCAGGCAGTGTCTACTCTAAGGAGCAAGTCGGGGTGGCTGACAGTGGACATTATATGTGCTCGTCTCCACCTTTTGGCGTCACCAAGTATATACTGGTGCAGCCCCCGGGTAAGTGTCTCTCTCTCTCTCTCTCTCTCTCTGTTACTGTGACGTCATCAGGCAGTGTCTACTCTAAGGAGCAAGTCGGGGTGGCTGACAGTGGACATTATATGTGCTCGTCTCCACCTTTTGGCGTCACCAAGTATATACTGGTGCAGCCCCCGGGTAAGTGTCTCTCTCTCTCTCTCTCTCTCTGTTACTGTGACGTCATCAGGCAGTGTCTACTCTAAGGAGCAAGTCGGGGTGGCTGACAGTGGACATTATATGTGCTCGTCTCCACCTTTTAGCGTCACCAAGTATATACTGGTGCAGCCTCCGGGTAAGTGTCTCTCTCTCTCTCTCTCTGTTACTGTGACGTCACCATGCAGTGTCTACTCTAAGGAGCAAGTCGGAGTGGCTGACAGTGGACATTATATGTGCTCGTCTCCACCTTTTAGCGTCACCAAGTATATACTGGTGCAGCCTCCGGGTAAGTGTCTCTCTCTCTCTCTCTGTTACTGTGACGTCATCAGGCAGTGTCTACTCTAAGGAGCAAGTCGGGGTGGCTGACAGTGGACATTATATGTGCTCGTCTCCACCTTTTAGCGTCACCAAGTATATACTGGTGCAGCCTCCGGGTAAGTGTCTCTCTCTCTCTCTCTGTTACTGTGACGTCATCAGGCAGTGTCTACTCTAAGGAGCAAGTCGGAGTGGCTGACAGTGGACATTATATGTGCTCGTCTCCACCTTTTAGCGTCACCAAGTATATACTGGTGCAGCCTCCGGGTAAGTGTCTCTCTCTCTCTCTCTGTTACTGTGACGTCACCATGCAGTGTCTACTCTAAGGAGCAAGTCGGAGTGGCTGACAGTGGACATTATATGTGCTCGTCTCCACCTTTTAGCGTCACCAAGTATATACTGGTGCAGCCTCCGGGTAAGTCTCTCTCTCTGTTACTGTGACGTCACCAAGCAGTGTCTACTCGAAGGAGCAAGTCGGGGTGGCTGACAGTGGACATTATATGTGCTCGTCTCCACCTTTTAGCGTCACCAAGTATATACTGGTGCAGCCTCCGGGTAAGTGTCTCTCTCTCTCTCTCTCTGTCACTGTGGCGTCATCAGGCAGTGTCTACTCTAAGGAGCAAGTCGGGGTGGCTGACAGTGGACATTATATGTGCTCGTCTCCACCTTTTAGCGTCACCAAGTATATACTGGTGCAGCCTCCGGGTAAGTCTCTCTCTCTGTTACTGTGACGTCACCAAGCAGTGTCTACTCGAAGGAGCAAGTCGGGGTGGCTGACAGTGGACATTATATGTGCTCGTCTCCACCTTTTAGCGTCACCAAGTATATACTGGTGCAGCCTCCGGGTAAGTCTCTCTCTCTCCCTCTCTGTTACTGTGACGTCACCAAGCAGCATCTACTCGAAGGAGCAAGTCGGGGTGGCTGACAGTGGACATTATATGTGCTCGTCTCCACCTTTTAGCGTCACCAAGTATATACTGGTGCAGCCTCCGGGTAAGTGTCTCTCTCTCTCTCTCTCTCTGTTACTGTGACGTCATCAGACAGCATCTACTCGAAGGAGCAAGTCGGGGTGGCTGACAGTGGACATTATATGTGCTCGTCTCCACCTTTTAGCGTCACCAAGTATATACTGGTGCAGCCTCCGGGTAAGTGTCTCTCTCTCTCTCTCTGTTACTGTGACGTCATCAGGCAGTGTCTACTCGAAGGAGCAAGTCGGGGTGGCTGACAGTGGACATTATATGTGCTCGTCTCCACCTTTTAGCGTCACCAAGTATATACTGGTGCAGCCTCCGGGTAAGTGTCTCTCTCTCTCTCTCTCTCTGTTACTGTGACGTCATCAGACAGCATCTACTCGAAGGAGCAAGTCGGGGTGGCTGACAGTGGACATTATATGTGCTCGTCTCCACCTTTTAGCGTCACCAAGTATATACTGGTGCAGCCTCCGGGTAAGTGTCTCTCTCTCTCTCTCTGTTACTGTGACGTCATCAGGCAGTGTCTACTCTAAGGAGCAAGTCGGGGTGGCTGACAGTGGACATTATATGTGCTCGTCTCCACCTTTTAGCGTCACCAAGTATATACTGGTGCAGCCTCCGGGTAAGTGTCTCTCTCTCTCTCTCTCTCTGTTACTGTGACGTCATCAGACAGCATCTACTCGAAGGAGCAAGTCGGGGTGGCTGACAGTGGACATTATATGTGCTCGTCTCCACCTTTTAGCGTCACCAAGTATATACTGGTGCAGCCTCCGGGTAAGTGTCTCTCTCTCTCTCTCTCTCTGTTACTGTGACGTCATCAGACAGCATCTACTCGAAGGAGCAAGTCGGGGTGGCTGACAGTGGACATTATATGTGCTCGTCTCCACCTTTTAGCGTCACCAAGTATATACTGGTGCAGCCTCCGGGTAAGTGTCTCTCTCTCTCTCTCTCTGTCACTGTGACGTCATCAGGCAGTGTCTACTCGAAGGAGCAAGTCGGGGTGGCTGACAGTGGACATTATATGTGCTCGTCTCCACCTTTTAGCGTCACCAAGTATATACTGGTGCAGCCTCCGGGTAAGTGTCTCTCTCTCTCTCTCTCTGTCACTGTGACGTCATCAGGCAGTGTCTACTCGAAGGAGCAAGTCGGGGTGGCTGACAGTGGACATTATATGTGCTCGTCTCCACCTTTTAGCGTCACCAAGTATATACTGGTGCAGCCCCCGGGTAAGTGTCTCTCTCTCTCTCTCTCTCTGTCACTGTGACGTCATCAGGCAGTGTCTACTCTAAGGAGCAAGTCGGGGTGGCTGACAGTGGACATTATATGTGCTCGTCTCCACCTTTTAGCGTCACCAAGTATATACTGGTGCAGCCTCCGGGTAAGTGTCTCTCTCTCTCTCTCTCTGTCACTGTGACGTCATCAGGCAGTGTCTACTCGAAGGAGCAAGTCGGGGTGGCTGACAGTGGACATTATATGTGCTCGTCTCCACCTTTTAGCGTCACCAAGTATATACTGGTGCAGCCTCCGGGTAAGTGTCTCTCTCTCTCTCTCTCTCTGTTACTGTGACGTCATCAGACAGCATCTACTCGAAGGAGCAAGTCGGGGTGGCTGACAGTGGACATTATATGTGCTCGTCTCCACCTTTTAGCGTCACCAAGTATATACTGGTGCAGCCTCCGGGTAAGTGTCTCTCTCTCTCTCTCTCTGTCACTGTGACGTCATCAGGCAGTGTCTACTCGAAGGAGCAAGTCGGGGTGGCTGACAGTGGACATTATATGTGCTCGTCTCCACCTTTTAGCGTCACCAAGTATATACTGGTGCAGCCTCCGGGTAAGTGTCTCTCTCTCTCTCTCTCTGTCACTGTGACGTCATCAGGCAGTGTCTACTCGAAGGAGCAAGTCGGGGTGGCTGACAGTGGACATTATATGTGCTCGTCTCCACCTTTTAGCGTCACCAAGTATATACTGGTGCAGCCTCCGGGTAAGTGTCTCTCTCTCTCTCTCTCTCTGTCACTGTGACGTCATCAGGCAGTGTCTACTCTAAGGAGCAAGTCGGGGTGGCTGACAGTGGACATTATATGTGCTCGTCTCCACCTTTTAGCGTCACCAAGTATATACTGGTGCAGCCTCCGGGTAAGTGTCTCTCTCTCTCTCTCTGTTACTGTGACGTCATCAGGCAGTGTCTACTCTAAGGAGCAAGTCGGGGTGGCTGACAGTGGACATTATATGTGCTCGTCTCCACCTTTTAGCGTCACCAAGTATATACTGGTGCAGCCTCCGGGTAAGTGTCTCTCTCTCTCTCTCTCTCTGTTACTGTGACGTCATCAGACAGCATCTACTCGAAGGAGCAAGTCGGGGTGGCTGACAGTGGACATTATATGTGCTCGTCTCCACCTTTTAGCGTCACCAAGTATATACTGGTGCAGCCTCCGGGTAAGTGTCTCTCTCTCTCTCTCTCTCTGTTACTGTGACGTCATCAGACAGCATCTACTCGAAGGAGCAAGTCGGGGTGGCTGACAGTGGACATTATATGTGCTCGTCTCCACCTTTTAGCGTCACCAAGTATATACTGGTGCAGCCTCCGGGTAAGTGTCTCTCTCTCTCTCTCTCTGTCACTGTGACGTCATCAGGCAGTGTCTACTCGAAGGAGCAAGTCGGGGTGGCTGACAGTGGACATTATATGTGCTCGTCTCCACCTTTGAGCGTCACCAAGTATATACTGGTGCAGCCTCCGGGTAAGTGTCTCTCTCTCTCTCTCTGTCACTGTGACGTCACCAAGCAGTGTCTACTCGAAGGAGCAAGTCGGGGTGGCTGACAGTGGACATTATATGTGCTCGTCTCCACCTTTTAGCGTCACCAAGTATATACTGGTGCAGCCTCCGGGTAAGTGTCTCTCTCTCTCTCTCTCTGTCACTGTGACGTCACCAGGCAGTGTCTACTCGAAGGAGCAAGTCGGGGTGGCTGACAGTGGACATTATATGTGCTCGTCTCCACCTTTTAGCGTCACCAAGTATATACTGGTGCAGCCTCCGGGTAAGTGTCTCTCTCTCTCTCTCTGTTACTGTGACGTCATCAGACAGCATCTACTCGAAGGAGCAAGTCGGGGTGGCTGACAGTGGACATTATATGTGCTCGTCTCCACCTTTTAGCGTCACCAAGTATATACTGGTGCAGCCTCCGGGTAAGGTCTCTCTCTCTGTTACTGTGACTTCACCAAGCAGTGTCTACTCGAAGGAGCAAGTCGGGGTGGCTGACAGTGGACATTATATGTGCTCGTCTCCACCTTTTAGCGTCACCAAGTATATACTGGTGCAGCCCCCGGGTAAGTCTCTCTCTCTCTCTCTCTCTCTCTCTCTCTCTCTCTCTCTCTCTCTCTCTCTCTGTCACTGTGACGTCACCAAGCAGTGTCTACTCGAAGGAGCAAGTCGGGGTGGCTGACAGTGGACATTATATGTGCTCGTCTCCACCTTTTAGCGTCACCAAGTATATACTGGTGCAGCCTCCGGGTAAGTG